>CM020229.1:13230226-19022726 GCA_009819775.1 Phoenicopterus ruber ruber | reverse complement strand
AAATACCAAGATATTTGTTTTGACTCTTGCTGCAAGCTCAGAATAGTTTTGAAGCCTGTGTGAAGACTCCCTGCGCTATCATGATCTAATTCATTACGGTATGAGCCACTCTCTGAAAAATGCTTCACAGGCAACTGCGTTCAGCTGCACAGACGTCACACTCAGAGAGGTGGTTCATACTAAGGACAGAAAAAGCACTAGTGCCATCCCTATTACCGCTGCATACACCACCTAGTCCTTCCCCCCAGTTTCATTCAGTAGAAAGTCTGCCGCAATGCAGTTTAGGATATACAGGCCAGCTTTTGCTTTTGGCAAGACAAACGTTACAGACGTTAGCTAACAGTGACCGATTATCTAACCAAATGCACAGGAGACTCCCCAGCTTGAGAACAAACCAAAACACCTTCATACACAGAAAGACGTCCTTACCAGGGGTATATCTGGCATCAGAATTTCCCCATCCTCCACCCAAACGAAGGGAATTATCCCAAGTGGACAACGGTGGTTTCTGGCCTGTTAGCCCTGGAGGTGGGCGGGACGGAGCAGTGATGCTTTTAGGTGGCAAAGGGACCTTCCACAGCTCATGAGCCAGAGAGGTGTTAGTGACTGATCCAGGAGACCACGTTGATTTGGAATCACTGTTTCTGGCTACTAAAAGACATACAGAGACAAGCATAATCACTATGCTGCTGGAACCGTCACCTTGCTACAAATAAAAGCTGCTAAATCAGAGTAAAATCGAAATAGCTACGTTGAAAATTAGTAAAGTTACCACTCAGACAAGGCCTCAGGACTACTTTTTATCAACATTTAGTATGCCCCTGAAACGCGGGACAGGGAAGAAACGCGGGACGGGGAAGAAACGCCAGCTCAGAGCAATGTAAGCAGACATCACCTGAAGTGCTTTGTGCTGTACTGCTGAGGGAAACATTGTAGTTGGAGGCACGAATGGATGACCAGGCACTAGTTGAAGGCAGCGTGGTGTTCAAAGATGAGGATGACCCTATAATAAAGGCAGAAGTCAGTCACGGCACAGCGCATCACAAATGCGGTAACATTAAAAGGCATGACTTGTAGTCCAGGCCGAACACATCTGCGCGGTCAGACGAGGGACCTGCTCCGCTCTTCTCAGGCCTCACCCTTGATCCAAAGGCGCGGGGCGGCAAGCACGCTCAACGGCAGGGAGCGCCCCGCACTCACTGCGAGCAAAGCCAGCTGCACTACTGCAACGGCCAGGCTGCCAAGTTTTGCTTGCCTGCTTTCAAACACACTGCCTCTCCGTGCACAGAATTACATCAGAATGCAGATCAGCAGCGTTCGCCCGCTCTACCCACATTCTTGGAATATCTGTTGCATTGCATCAAGTAGCAGTGCTTGAGCCAAAGATGAGCTTTTCAGCCGTGAAATCCACAATACAAAAGATAAACAAGGAGATGAGCAAGTAGCAAGCGCATCTCCAAGTAAACAGTCTCTGTGTGACTGAAGGGAGATGAGTACACAGTCAGGAAAGGCAGGGTCTGAACGTACCACTGTTCCTGTCCCTGAGGTGGTCAACTTCCCGCACAGTATTAATTGAAAGATTGTTTATGACACTGCCAGGAGTGACGTAAGGGTCAGTTTCAGGGTCGATGTTTGGATAACCTTTCCATGGCTCGCCAGGACGAAACTCTAGGAACACAGATTCAGAAAAGATTATTATTATTTTTTTTAACAGGAAACAGCTGTCTAAACAATACATCCCTTAATGACTGAAAATCCAAAACCTTTTAAGCATTTCATTGACTTCATTTAGTCATCTTTCCACTTCATTAATGTCATTTCTAGTTTTTCTGGTCCCGTCTCACCGGGGTAAAATCTCAAAGTGGGGAGACATACTTCTCTTTGTACAATAAAACTACTGCTCCCAACTTCAACCTGCTAAAAACACGCCCTCAATGCTTTTCTGTAGGCTGTCTCCCCGTCCCCTCCGCACGTAAAGACCAAGAACACAGCAGAAACGCAGCTGAGCAGCAAGACCCACGCAGAGTAAGCGCTGGCGTCGCGTACCTGGCGGCCAGTTAACACTGCTAGAGCCATTAGGCGATTTGGCACGGGGCCAGCCATCCCCAATAGATCCAGGAGGACTGGCTGGTGAATTACTGCTGTTCATAAAGTCATATGGAACAAATGGAGACTCTTCCAGCCTAAAACCACTTGAAATAGCACCTAATTAAAAAAAAAAAAAGTTGTCAAATATTTTTCATAGCCAATATTTATATTTTTATATACCTATATATATATATATAAAAAAACATGCCCATGTAAAGCATTCATGAAATATATAGCAGCATACTGACCTCTTACGATGTCAAGTTATATAGGAAGACACACAGGATTATATAATCTAAAATGAAATATCTCTGAATAATTCAGGAGAAAACTGTAAGAAAAATCTCCCATGAAGTCATCTCATTAAAATAGTATATTTATTAATTAAATTTAAGTAAAATATTAATTTAAGAGACTAAGAGCATTCTGTGAGACCCCAACTGGATAACAGGGGTAGTGAATATATTCTGTGATGGGAGGGCTCTTGGAAGAAACATCTACAAAATCTGAAGGATCTTTAGCTAGTGCAAAGCTCTGTAAATTCTACTCATATTCCTGGGAGGGGAAAACACTAAAAAATAAAAGTCACTGGAGGCAGAGCAAGGAACAAAAGCACTGTACGCAATCTATTTGATTCTGTGTAAGTCCTGTAAGGAGACATTTGAAAATTATTACACAGCAAAGCCAAGATATTCTACAGTTCTGAGAGAATAAAGGACTTAATAGTGACTCAACGCAATATAGAGTTCAAATCATCAAACTCCTAATACTATTCAGAAAACACTACCTACAACTAACGTAACACCAACGCTTCTGACTTCTGCTCATCTGTAGCAACCAGATGAAAGTCAGAAGTGCAGTAGCAGGACATCTCCACTAGATGCTCAAGGCAGCAAGTCACTTCATAGCCGTGAAACAGCTGACAAATCTAAAAATATCCAAACAATCTGAAGACTGAGCAGTAATAGGAGACTGGAGACATTTTATAACTATCTTTAGACACAGAACCTTTGTGCTATAGACTCAAATTTTAACTGGATGAGATTTCAAGCAACTGAAACAGTTGAAATGTCATACGAATCCTGATTACTGGAATGAAATATGAAGCAACCAAGTCCGCCTCCTCTAAAACTAAGTACAGCAATGGTACTAGTCTATCCCTTCTAAGGTCTCCCCATTTTTAGAATGCAAACGTACACATTCATAACCGAAACCTGTAACTAAAAATGTCAGACATGACCAGAATGTGTGCACACAGAGTTAAGTCCCCATAGATCACCTTAAGGCCGGCAGGGTGGGGGAAAGCAAGCTAGAAAGTCTACAGCTTTTGGTTTAAACATATATGAAGCATTGCAATGCAGATTAAGGTAAATCTAGTAGCAACAGTCACACTTAAAGAGAAGTCCGGTTAAAAAAGGAATTGTGCACAACGCTTCTACTAAATCTCATCACAAGATCACTTCTGTAAGCAAAAACATTCAAGACAAGCAGCAAGTTTGGCACAGACAACGCAATACAAATTCTGACAGCTACCAGCAACACACACAGCGGTAGTTACAACTACTGGCCTAAAGACAGCAAACCTGCATTTCATACACAGAACGTGAAAATCCGATGCGTAATGTCAAATGCTACTTAACGACAGGTTTAACATACCATGTTTGCTGGAGTTTTGATCTAACGATGTGTTCACAGAAATGCTGTCTACTGTAGTCCATTTCCTCAATCGAGATTGTGGCTCTTTAATACTGCTCATATCCATGTTTACATTCAAGTTTGAGTTCATTCCTAAAAACATATATAGCTTATGAAATACAGACTAGATGTTTTTCTTCTGCTAATTACCACTATTGTCCTAATCAACATTTAAGAGCAAATTACTATGGTTATTTCATGCTTCCGAGTTTCTGTTTGAGAAACACTCTAGCATTTAATACAGTGAACTTACTACAGACAGAAGCTAAGCTAAGCAATGCAAAGCGCTCTGAAGTTCTCAGCTGACGTCTTCATGCAAAAATGCCAGTGGAAGAAGCCATTGAGGAAGTTAGAGAAACTAAAATGTCAACATCTAAGAAACGTGGCATTTCCCCCACCAGCCTAGCACCAGCACAACAACTGATCTCATCTGCACAAAGTGAAGGACTGCACTTTGAAGAGCTACGCTCAGTTACGAAAGAGTTTCCTCAGCAGGAGGGTGTGTCTGTACTCGTCCCTGTGTACTGGTACCTGCAGTTACCACCTCATTCCCAATCCCGCTTGGGCTGTTCACGAGGACACTCGCCAGCTTCTGAACTGCCCCAGCACAGACAGGGAAGCACTTTGCGTGGAACTGCACAAGTAACACTACTCCCCTCCTCCATTTATCCTGTTCACACTGTATTAAAACCTCAGTAAGAGCAAACAAACAAAACGCGTCGTCTTCGCCTGTTCTGAGCTGTTGCCTGTATTTCAAAATGTTTATCTGCCAGAGAATCAACACAATGCCAACCCAAATCAATCCGAGTACCTGCGAGAACCAGCTACTCTGGGCTTGAACAATGTGCCCTCGCTTTCAACTTTGGCATGCCAGCTCTCTTTCCAGGTCTGTAAGAATCCTTAATTCACAACCATATCTGGTTACATTTCCAGCCCTTCAGGTCTATTTATTTCATTTCTGAAAATAAATCACTACAATATTTTTACTTAGGGCCAGAGACACACGGGAAACATCTCAAATCTGTACTAGAAACACCTTCATTCAGCAGTGGAAACTAGAACTTAATTTTGTTCCTAAGTCGATATTCACTGCCATATAGAAGCTGGTTTGGGTTTTTTGTTTGTTGGGTTTTTTTTCGTTTGTTTTTCTTAAAGGCATAAGCAGATGTTGATGCCAGAAAAGCAGCCCCTTGAAAAGCCTCAGAGAAAGCATCTTGTAACAGGACAGCTGAGTTTTAAGAAATGTAACAACTATCAACAGCTGAAACAGAAAAAAGGAACAGTCCAATCAATCCAGTTTCTGACACCTCTCCCTCTGGCATTTCACTGTTGTCAGAGCAATAACCTGTGCACAATAACCTTCCTTCTAACTCTGAAGCTGCTTGCAGCAGACAGACCTCTAAAAGAAGGGTTAGAAAGATGACAAGCGGGCAAATAGGTGCATTTAGTGGAGAAGGTTCACACCAGCCCCTGGGCAGGCACAGATCTACGTCCATAGCTCCGTATTTGAAGCCTGTGGACTAAGGGATGAACATCAGTCCCTGGACATAATCTATAATTTAAACAGTCTTCCCAGAAGTAACTTTTCATATTCAATTGTGGAAGATTCTATATTGTTCAGCTATACTCACTACTTGGCAGAAAAAGGTATTTTTAATATTAGAAATACTTAATTCTATAAATGAATCAGGATGTGACTGCAGCACCAGTCAGCTAGAGAGAAGGACACTCCCCACCCACCCCCAATCTCTGCTTTTGATGAACAACTATCTAGTGAATCTCGACAAATTCAGTTCCCCGGAATATAAACAGGACCTCTCTGCTTTCGTTGCTAGGTGTCCTGCCGCTAATATTAGAACATGGAGAAAACAACATACCTGCAAGATTCTCCAGAAGACAACTTGGCAAGTTCAGCTCCTTCTCACATGCCTATGCTACTATACTCTGTGCACTTGGAGGATGCTACCAATACTCCTCTTGACTCAATTTTTCACTAAAGGGTGAAGACATTCCAGCAACCTACTATTTCTACCCTTAAGCTTTTATTTGTGGACTGAGTGTGGCTCCACTTGCTTATATCACTACACAGTACTACTCCAAAGGGATCCTAAAGAATTCTTACGTATACTGCAGCAGCTTCCTGAGGGATCTCAAAGCAATCTTACATACACTGCAGGTTCCTGAAATGTGGCAATGATTAAGGTGAGAAAGCAGCTACTTAACAATAGTGCACAACAATTCAACTCAAGAAACGAAACAGAAAGGAACCCAACGTAGGCAGGATACAATTACTCAGCAGGAAGTTTGGCGAGAAAGTTAAATATTCCTTTCATTAGCCCTAGCATAGTGCCTCTAATAGCTAAACAAACTCCATTTCTACGCCTTGCCCTTTGAATGAAAGCAGTAGTTAGATCTCGATGCCAATCATCAGCAGCAACTATTAAGCAGCAGCCTGAACTTAAGACTGGCCACAAGCAAAATTCCAGTGTGCCACATGCAGTGCAACAGCGTGGCCTGCACCGCCCCACTGGCTCCATAACACTCCGCCTACAAGCACAAAGATTTCAGCAGCAGTCTCTATTAAACAGACTTCTCTACAAAGGGCAGTGAGAATGCAAAGGAAGTCAGCCCAACAGAAATGACCGGATCAGAATAATGTAGAAGAAAAGCAAACTGAAGAGGAGGCAAAAAACAGGGATAAGGAACAAGAGGTAAATGGTATACAGTTGTAGGAAGTATAAGATAGCATTAAAAAGGGACCTAAAGTAAGGAGAAAATATACAAGCCTGGAATTTCTGAAGCAGAAATTGGACAGAAGCCTGGAAATGTAGGGAGAAAGAAACAGGAGATGTTTGTATTTTTAAATGTTCAGACATTTTGCCTGAAATGAGACAAAAATTCTTTAAAAATGCAGAGCTAAAAGCTTTCTTTCCCGGACAAAACCAATAAAAGGGAAATTAACTTTGATCTACCTATGCAATTCCAGATTCATTGAAAACGTTTTTAAAATCCCAAGAAATGAGACCACATCAATGGAATCTTTGTATGGATTCTACTTCTAAAAGTCCTTTAGCTCCAAGAATCATAACCACAAAAGGACTTTGTATCATCCTTGGGACTCAGAGGATAATAAAGAAATAAAAGGAGACAGACATTCTTTAAGAATGTAAAGCATTTTGCCCTGAAATACAGACAGTCGCTTCTGGGAATGAGTGCACTTGTGAAATAAGTTCTTTGGTGAACAAAGATAACTGGGATAAGGCCCACAAAGAATAACTACTTCCATTAAAATCCTAAGTGCTACCAGGATTACGATCACTATTGCTTTCAGAGGAGGCAGGCAACGTGAAAAGGCAGGCTGTGTGTCACATAAGCGTTAATTGACTGTATGAAATTAGCATGGAGAAACCCACCTATAGGGAAGCTGCTGAATGCATTTATTGGCGATGGCCCTTTTTGTAGCTCAGGAGTAGCGTGGGGTATGACATTCTCAAGGAAAGATTTCATGGTGGGTTGATGGAGTGACTGCTGTTGAGAGGGTGGAGTTTGCTGCTTCATTAACAGGTTTGGATCAAGCTGACGGGACTGTTGCATCATCTGTTGCTGCATACTAAGAGATCGACCCTTAAAAAAACAGAGCAGTTACAATATAAATAGGCAAAAGCTTTTCCACATTTAAAGAAAGAGAATGAAATGCATTCTTTGTGCTGCGTGCATCTCAGCACAGCAAAACCCCAGCATTAAGCTAAGTCATTCCTTTAAAGCTTGTCAAAATCCCATTCACTCTTGCACGCTTTAGTACAATTTATAACAAGAAATGCAGCTTAGGACAAAAGGCAGCTTTTAAGGATAGTTTGAAGAGTTAATAATAAACGTATGTATTTACCTGCTGCTCCTGCTGTTGACGACCACCAGAAGGCATGCTTCTTTGATTCTGCGCTTTTTGCTGCTGAGCCAACAACCGCTAGGAGACAGTGTTTTGTGGTGGTTTTTTTAAGAACAGTTTATAGCTGACGTAAGTCTCTACTTAGACTTTCAAACAGAACACAGAGCGACTAGCTTTGTTAGCTTACCTGTAACTGGGAGATCTGAGAAAGCTGGTTTAACTGGGACAGTTGATTCAACATGGCTACCTGTTGTGGGCCAAAAAGTGGGCTCAGGCCACCGTTGTTTGGTGCATACTTCAGTAATGATACTGGAACCTGCAAAACGGACCAGGGTGAAGAGTGACTGACAGTAACGTGCAGTTGCTTCTACTGGATGTAGAGTATTACAACCTCTGGCCAACAGTTGCCTAGTTTCTGAAACACTCATCAAGCCAAATATGTTTTCAAATATTTGTAGAATAAATATCAGCAACACCAATAAACAAAACCCAATTTTCTGAAGCAGCATTTTGGTAGCTTATACATAGAATGTTTTATGTACTCAATTACCTGAGGGGATAGTAATGGAGGAGGCACTTGAGCACGTGGATTAGGCTGAGATGAATTAAGAGGTTGTGCTGGAGGCTGCTGCATGCTCCTGGGCTGTGCTGCTATATTACCAACACCAAACATACTGGGATTGCCATTCTGGGGAAAGGATGGACAGTTAGTGACAACAAACCTCTTCTGCTGCTTCTCCCACCCCTATACATTTGAATTAGAAGTTAAACACACATCAATCACATAGGTAGCTAGGATGTTATATCAAAAGGCATTAAATGCTGTCAAGTAACATGCCAAGGATATGCACACAGCCTTACCTGTCTAACAGAATTCAAGTTTTGCATACCCAGCCCTGCTAGGGAGCCAAGGGCTTGGTTAGGTAGTGCATTATTTGAAGGGGGAAGCTTCATGTTTTGATTGGACATAAACTGCATGTTTTGGGACTCGTCTGCTACAATGCCATCCTGATCGGACAGACAAACCGACGCGCAACAACCAGCCAGCAAGCAAGCAGAAGGGAGAAACCATTGCCAGGAACAGAAGGGAAGAGTCACATGACAGTCCAGCACCAGCAGGAAATAGGCAGAAAACAAAAGAGATCAGGTTAGTTATTTGCACTGCAAATGGGCTACAGAAAGTGCTTAGTATTACATCTCAGTAAGTTAAAAAGAACAAAACATATCTTATGGATTAACAAGAAAGCCCTAATTTTCCTCTCCACTAAATGCAGAAAGCTAAGGAGCACACAGGTAACTACTCAGAATGCAGAGTCAGAGAAGTTTAGAAGTGCCCACCAGTAAGATACCTACTAACCTTATCAAAGTAAGGACCGCGATCCATGGAAGACTCTTTGGAAATCTGAGGACGAGAACCAGGGCCTTTTCCAACCACACGATTGTAGTCTCCAACATTGAGGCCATGCTTATCCATCTCCATCCGCTTATCTTGCAGTAACCCTACGGACAGGCGGGAGACGTGACTACAGCACTGAAGGATTATTCCGCTTTCCAGATACACTAGAAACCAGTCGATGCTTATGAAGGGCTGAACTAACACTGCTCTGAGCTGGGTACTAATAAAAGAAAACATCAGTTTAGCTTTAAACTCTCGGGGCTTTGCTGAAAAGGGAAAGGAAACACCGTGAATCAATGGCTACAGACAACTTAAAACTTGGAATCAGCAAAGCATCAACAGATTCTGTCAGGCCTCACAAAGATTATTCTCGGTTCTCTCTTAAAAACAAGAAAGTATAATTGTTTAAACGTGAGTTTCCAGTTGTGAATGCCGCTTTTTTTTTTGTAGCAATATACATTGTCTTGGCTTTGAAGTAGTATCTTTATCACATCCCCTACATTTGTGTAATATTTCAGAGGCCCTTTAATTTGATTCAGCTAAGAAAAAAAACTATTTAGCTAAAAAACCCCACCACCTAACAAATTCAAGGTATTTGTGTTTATTAAAAGCAAATTTTAAGTTATCTTTTATCATTAATTCCACCAGGCAAGCTAGATCAAAATATAAGCAGTAATAAAGGAGTCCATTTAATACTTCACTGCATGCAGGGCAAGAGAATTACTTTCCAAGCAGATGTTTTAAATTCAAATTTTAAAAAATTGAAATAACTTAAATGTGAGGCTTGCCATTAATATTAGAATCTAAAATTCAAAGACCAATTTCTTTATACAATAGACTATGAGCCCAAAAGTGAAAATACCCCATTTTAAACTTGAATAAAAGGAGTGCAACTACAATAAAACCCACAATGCTACAATTACTTTTAATTAAATATTCTATCGTTATAATACATTGTTATTAATGTATTAAAGAATTATGCTATTTTTTATTTGCTAGAGGAATCAAAACAGTCAATGGATTAAAATAAAAATAAAACTGCTTATAAGTCATTTTACACTCAGGTTTAAGCACTTCTAAAATAATTGTTCAGTATTAATTCAGTTCTTAGAACTGAAAATGTGTTTCCAAGAATGAATCGCAACGAGCGCGTGTGGTATTTGGATCACTTCTGTTTATATTTAGTGAAGGTATCCAGAAGGCAATCTGGACACTTCTATTACAAGAAACAAACCCACCACACCCTGAAAACATTCTTTCATGTCAGCTTAATATATATATGCTTAGCTTGATTTATGGATAATATTACTATAGCAACCAGGTGATTCAGCGTGTAGCATTACTCACATGCACAAGTCTTTTTCTCTACAAGGGTATTCCTTTTCTTTAGGGAAACATTTAACTATATATAGCTGCAACTATATATATTATATATAGTTTTTAAAAAGTAATTCACAGAAGCATATAAACTAAAAGAGAGACTGGAAAGGAAAGCAATAAACCCCAGCTAGGTTCTCCTGTTCTTACCTCCAGACATGTCCATCTTATTGCTCTGTATGGTTTCTTCTGGTGATTCTCTCTGAAGTAATAAAATGAATCATAATTATTTAATAATAATATCTTTAAAAGCTAAAACAAAGAGATTCCTATATACTATTTCAATTTAAACCTGCAAAAAAAAAAAAAAAAATCGAGACAAATCAGATGCTGTTTTAAAGCATTTCCTCCCTTTAGTTGTTACCCAACTGAAAACAGGTATCTTCACCAGAACGTGTACGTAACATTAAGTAAAACATCAGACTACTGGATGAATACCTGGGTAGTGTTTACAAAAACACTCTTCATCAGTAAATAGGTCTTTTGGTAATGAGGATGTAAAGAAAAGGGATGGGTGACAGAGGGGAGACAAACAGAAGCAAAAAGAAGAATATGAAAACGAACAGTAGGCAATCAGGCATTTCCATCCTTGTGCATTCTGACTAGCACTGTGAGAGGGCAGTGAGGCCAGGTAAAGGCAAATACTTACTGAAAAACTGAGATTTGTGAATTGCTTAATGAATGGATTGATCCATGTTTCATCTTGCTTATTTCCACCTTTCATTATTCCCTTAAAAATAGAAAGGAATTCCTGTGACACTCAGAAGATGTTTACCACCTACTGCTTAAATTACATCATAAAATGTTCTGAATGAAGATTAAAGCCTAATGCTGCTCCGCTCAGCGCAGCAATCTGTTCTGACTTAGCTTTTAGAAATGACAACAGTGCAAAAACCTGGACTCAACCTCCTCATTACCTTTGTGGGCATTTTTTTCATATATGGTGGCCAATTTAAAGATGGGTTAGCTTCTTGTGAAGAACTGCTGTTCCACATTCCAATCTCTACATCCTCCTCTTCCTCCCAGCTGGTCTGACGACTGCCTGTCAATGGCATATCATCTCCACACCAACTATCTTGCATAGATTTAGGCCCTGGTTGTGAAAAAAACCCAGCACATTAACACTTCAGTAGCAACTGACTGCCCTTAACACATAAGTTCCCTTGATGTTGACTCCAAGATAAAAAAGCCCTCAAAAATGTAAAGCTTCTATAGAGGTATTTCACCGTCCTCAAACACCTTTAGTCAAAGGTGACGCAGAAAGCACTCACCAGGTTTATTTGAAGCCTGTTGACCAAGAGAAGCGTTTCCCCAGCCAGAGGTGCCTGCTGCATCGCTGATGGGTTCTCCCCAGCTAGTACCAGTATCCATGGGTTTACCCCACGCTGAAGTTCCATTATCTACAGTAGTGGCTGGAGTAGAAGGCTCTCCCCAACCTTTTTAAAGCAGTACGAGTTATTGGCATGTTTTTAAACAGGATTTTAAAAGCTATCTAAAGAGACTCAAGTGTTTTGCCTTTTCTAGATCCGTAACATACAATAAAAAACATATTCGTACACATTTACATTTTGTATGAAGGTAATTATGACAACTGTAAACTGTTCCATTAAAAGAAAAAAATCACAAAAATACAAATTTCATATGTAAAGAATTACATTTTGATAATAGAAATTTCTAAGATATTAAGGTCCTAAGAGCTGCTCATTATATTTAAGTTACTCCTCTTCGCACTTGAAAAAGAGACAGAGCACAGAATACTTCATAAACACCACGCAAGCTCATCTGCAAGTATCGTTACTCACTGCTCCCAAAACTACAAGATCAGAAGGTCTTATCTTGAGTGCATATAAAACCATCACCCTTCATTCTGTCTTGTAGCAGCTCAACACTTTTTTGGGGAGAGCTCTTTGGCAACATTAAGTTTTAACTATTTTAGAATCAAATGAAGAAAAATAGTTTCATTCCTCAGATATTATTTTAAATATTTTCTGTGTTCCCACACCCCAGAATTCAAGTAGAGCTGTCTACTCTTTATTACTCAAGCTATTTAAAACTAGAACGGATCTTCCAACCTGTATAAAAATATCAAACATCTATGAGCATTGCTGTTACTTTTTTGGTTTACAATTAACAGAAAACACAAATTTGTGTAAAACCAAGTCTTACCAGAACCCGAACTGCTCTCCTTGCTAGACATGGCACTTGAAGACAGTAGCTGCTGATGTACCTGTGCTTGCTGGTCTGAACTGCTGCTACTGTTTGGGACATTTTTATTCCACATATTCACATTTTTGTAGTTGTATTTGCTTGGATCACCCCAAGCAGAAGTTCCATCATCAATTTCCATTTTACGGCGTATTGATTCAGGGGATGGCTCCTCCCAGCCGGTGGGCTCTTCCTCCTTTGCTGGTGCCGGCATCGGCCCACCCAGCCAGCCTGACCCTGGGGGCTTGTTTGTGGCAGACGGTGCTCCCCAAGAGCCAACATCTTGTTTGTTCCATTCTGGAGAGTTGATTGGCTTTGACGAATCCCCCCAAACTTGAGGCTGATTGGATTTAGGAGGGTCTCCCCAGCCCTGGTTCTGATTAGATTTTGCAGGCTCTTCCCATCCTGAAGAATTATTTGGGTTGGTATTATTACCTCCCCAAGTAACAGAATTTGATTTACCTGGCTCATTCCAACCAGATACTGATCTGTCACTGTCGCTACCTCCTGAACTGGATTTCTTAGCCTCACCCCAATGGTTATTTCTTGAATTTTCACCCCAGCTATCACCGGCAGAAACTGCCCAACCCTGGCTGGCCTTTTGCCCATCTACCCATCCCTGTTTGATCTTCTGTGCGTCATTCCAAGATGACTTTTCCTCTTTGCCACTTCCCCATGATTGATTGCTCTTGACCATTACTGTAGCAGCAGAATCTTCTTCCCACCCCCCTTGGCTGTTTGACCCTTTGGAGTCTCCCCACCTTGTAGCAGACTTTGGATCTCCCCACCCTGATACAGATGAGGTATCATTATTATTAGGGCTAGGTCTATCCACACACCCCCCTGAGCTGGAAGTCTGTGTCACAGAGCCTCCCCAGGCCTCTGTCCCATTGTCAGTTTTTCTTTCACCCCTTGGTGATGTTTCGGTATCCCAGGCAGTGTTCTGTTTGATTGGAGTCTGTCCCCAACCAGAGTTGGAAAGGACACGTGGATCTAAGTCAGTTCTGTTCACTATACTTTGGAGTAATGCATGCTGGTCAACTTTCCTTCGCTCTCGATTCTGTCCTTCCGTAGTTACTCTGTCTTCGTGGCATCCAGTGCTCTCCGAACTACCTTCGCTGTCCCCCGTACCTGTTTTGGCCCATGCGCTGTTCTGCTCAGTTAGCTGAGAAGCAGCAGAACTCTGGCTGTTAAGGTCATCCTCCTCAGTAGATTTCCATCCGTTTGTAAACTTCCTGCTGTTTCCATTCAGGCTTTCATTGGAATGCTGATTACTAGGCAGTTTACTCCACTCGCCATTTGAAATGTTAGTGCCAGTGTTTTGTGCAGGGTTGCCCCATCCTCTTCTACTCCCGCCAGCACTCGCACCATTTCCACTTCCCCATGGCATATTCTGGGAGTTGACCGTCCCTGCCTCCCACACCCCTCCTCCTTTATTCCCATTGATTTGAAAGTTAGTGCTGCCAGGCCCGCTAATGCCTGGCTGCATTAGAGTTGCATTCACAGTGTCACCATTAGCTTGGCTGTTTGGGCCTGAACATTTGTCTCCAGAGTAATTAGAACCATAGGCACCCCATGTAGTACCATAAGATCCACCATTTTTCGCCTCACCGTTGCTAAGATGAGAAATGGAAGTGCCATTTGTAACTGGAGAGGCCTGAATCTGAGAATGATTCATTGTGCTCACACGCCAGGCCCCATGCCCTGTATTATTAGGCAGTTCGTTAATCTGCACTGAACCAGCAGAGTTTGGTAAACTAGAGGTCATAAAGTTAGTAGTGTTATTTGGTCCATTCATTTCAGTGTTAAGGTTTTGAGGTTGCCCACTGAATGAAACCTTCCTTGTACCATTTACTTCAGAATCACAATTTTCCTGAAGGCTTCCCCAGGAACCATGGGCTGAACCACCCACTTTAGAGTTAATACTCTGACTGTTAGATATCTGACCTATGGTACTGCACTGAATATTTGTGCCAGGATTACCACTCCCTACAGACCCTTTCAGGGCATGTCCATTGTTCTCCAATACAGGCCAGGCACCATGGTTGCCATTTGAATTCAAAGTGCTTGGATTTAACCCTCCATTTGATGAAGAGTTTATGGTGCCCCAAGCATTCATTCTATTGTTGCTACTTTCAGATTTGCTGTCAGGAGCATCCACAGAAACTTGACATGTGCTTATTATGGTTCCATGGGATAAACCCCACGGCCCATTAATACTTCCATTGCCCACATTATTGCTGTTGCTACCAACCACAAACTTATTTTGAGAACCATGTCCAATGCCATTTCGAATGCCATCACTTTCACCACCTGTGCTCCCTGAAGCCATTATAACGAGGTTTCTCTCTGACCCAGAGCTAGAGGCAGAGTCAGTGTCCATACATTCTGATGTCAACTCTGGGTCACTGCCAGTGATTGATGGCCATGCTTCTTTGTCAGAGCCGTCTACAATAACTTTATCCCAGTTTGTGCTGGAGTCACTATTTGAAGAGACTGGTCCCCAGTGAGAATTTTCATAATGGGATCCTAGACCACTGTGGTTCAGATCTAAAGGGAAGAAGGAAAGTCCAAGAGCATTATTATAAATTTAATGTTATTACTTCATTAAGCAGAAGAGGAAAAAAAGTATAAAGACACTAAGCCAAGAATTAATATGCTTATTTGAACACTACAGTCGCTGAAGATGACAGAGAAAGCTTCCAAGTGCAGCTGCTCAGAACACTGCCACACGCACAGCCTAGAACACTTCTCACCAGTGTGCAAAGTTGCACTCTCACAAAAAGCACAAGAAGCGCTCCTAAAGGCACAGTTCTTTTTTTTCCAGAGAAATAGTTTTTTTAAAAAAATATTCTGCATCACCATATACAAAGTGTTTTCTAAAAACATGTGCATATTAAAAACTAAGATACTATATAAAATCAAAGATGTTCTGAAAGGCAGAAATCTGAACAGGATATTAAACTGACCCAGGAGTACCAAATGCTATGTGACAATAGCCAGAGAAACACCCACCCACCCCCATTAAAAGACATCATATGACACTTCTTAAGTACAAGTTATTTAAGATTCTTTCTTTTATACAACAACAATCGGACACAGAAACCCAAGACCAATCTAAAGTTCTGCTGCTGCAGAATCACAGATTAAGCGCAGTAGCTGAACTGATACTTCTCATTTTCATTTATATAAGAACTACTGTTTCTTTTTCAGTAAATAAGCTGATCATGTCTGGGAATCAAGAAGACATACATCCTAATTCACTTATAAACTTTTCATGGTTAAATACATGCACCACGGAGTATTTGCTACAAAATAAATGCTATCACTTTTCATCTCACATGTCTAAAGCTTTACTGCAGAGACCTCTCCCCAATTGTTAAATCAAAACATAGCCAGACAGGTGCGCCAGAAGATGAAACTATAAAAGTGTGAAGCATGTGAAAAATAGTAATGAAGCTGGCAACAGAACAAAAGCAAAAACATCAGTGAAGTTTTTTTACTTAGTATTTGCCTGAACTGAAAGAATAACCATACTAGTGTACGCTCAGTGGCTGTATACATAGCAAACTACACTTCTCTGCCCATTAAAGCATTCAGGTTTTTAAAAAAAGAAACTGTCATTTTTTTCTTTGTAATGTTCCTTTTTGCCTTCACTTAGAATATTCAAAAGGTATGTACCTAAAGATAAGAGAAACAAGTTTTATCGCTCCTGCTCATTCTTAATGGATTTTTACAGCACTTGCCTCACACCTGACTAGAAGAAGGGGCAGCGCTTTGCCTGATCACCTTCATGAAGCTGTACCTGTTCACGCTAACAGAGCTAATAGTGACAAAATGCTACAATTATCAAGCCTTATTTTTTTCTCAAAAGCTATTTAAAGAACATTTAGGGACTGGCTAATATAATATAAAAAAATATAATGCTAATTTATAAGCCTCTTGTGTTTCCAAGAAATACACGTTAACTGTGAAGTCAAAGGAAGCAGCCAGTCTCACCAGCTCCTCCCTTTGCTACAAGGGGTGCCAATTCTGCACCGGCACCGCAGCCCCGACCCCTGATGCCCACCGACCCCTACCTGCTGCCCAGCGACAAGGAACTGAGCTGCAACTTCTCTATTAAAAATGTTAGTCAAAACCGCCACCTACTTCGAGGTTAAAACATACACAAGATAGGACTTTCGGCAACAGCTCAGCTCTCAAATGCAGGGATCGTTGGGTGGGAGCCTGCTCTTGGTGCTCCAACTCAACCACAAAAAGGGTTGATGTGGTTTATCGTGCGTAAGCACGACTGACCAATCTGAAGAGAAGCACAGCTGATGTAGATTTAAAAAGAGACCTTGTTTCAGTGCTTCCATCTCTCAAAAGGAATTAGAGAACACCATGACAAGCAGAAAATCCCACAGTTTTACATGAGAGTAACAAATTTTAAGTACTACGTTATTTGAATTTGTGATCTTGATGAGCTACAGAAAACAGGAAGGAACAAATCCAAAAAGCTTAAATTTGCTATGGACAGTTTACTGAGCAGTACACTGATGCACAAGTTTTGGTCTATTTTAAATTAATTTTTAATCAATATCAACATTATTCACCCTACAGTGAAAAAGAATCTAGCCAAAGATCCTGCCTCCAAGAGTATGTAGCCTGGAGCAGCAAGAGCAGGGATCACCCACTGCTTCTCCAGCAACCAGGACGGTGGAAGCTTGGCAGAGTCCAAGCAACCAATGAAGCTTCACACGGTAACTACAACATGAGAAACAAGGATGCTGGCACAGCAATTTGGAATGGGGAGCAGTGGAAAGAGACCTGTGGCAGGTAGAGATAGGGCTGCAACGGTTAGAAGTGCCTGGCAGCTCCATGGTCTCGAAGAGGAGAACCACACAGCATCCTTGGGAGAACTGGAAGACATTCATTCAGCCGAACATAACCCAGAACCATCTATTAATGTGTTACTGAAAAAACATTGCAGCATCTGAACAACTGTCCAACAAAACCCAAGATTTCAAATCTCACACAGATATTTAAAAAAAAAGACATTTAAACTATATTAAAAGACTAATCAAAGTTAAGAGTTGTCTGCACTCTCATGAACGAGAGAATCAACAGCATCACAAGCTGCCCTAACAAAATTTTGATTACATAAACATCATCCCAATAACACGATCAGCTTCAAAACCAACACGAAACATACAGATGGCAAACAGCCTGAATTCAGCGTGGAGAGAGAGGTACAGGTTATGACTACAAGCCAGGGTGAAATGGTAAACAAACCCCAATTTGCACAACAATAGAATACATAAAAAGAAAGCTTGTATTTATCAAAATTCTCTTATAGTAATTTACATGCAATACACAGTTTGTAACGAGCCAATACACAAAGAGCATATAATGATTAATTTCCAGTGGTCCAGAATTTTATCCTAGTACATACAAAACTACCTTGACTAGCAATCTTTTTCCTGGACACAGAAGCGTGTTAGTGACTTCTGGTATGAACCACTGTTGTGAAATATTCCCATCTATCTGAATCTCCACAACCTACGAACTTCTGAGATTAAGTATACAAATACTGAGTAAGCAAGGTGTTATCTCTGATTTTTCATATCTGGCAGATACCACAAAAACATCCTCAAAATTGAAAAATTACAGCTGACAACATACTACATTTGGTGCACAGCAAAGCCAGCCAGTGACAGCCTAGAGTTCTACTCTTGGGTTTTTTTCCCAAAACTATTTAGAAGCTGCAACTGACCTTTTGCTGCTTAAATCCTGGATAAAAAAAATACGCAAACCTGAGTTTCTTAAAACTCAGTAATCTGCTAAGATTTTTTTCAATAATTTGTAATGTAATAATTTAATGCTTTCTAGCTATGAGTTACCCCTGCAGGAAATGTTTGCAGGAAACTGTATGTATTTTCTAAAGTAGTTAGTTTGTTTTAAAAGTACCATCACATGGTCTAAAATAAACACTAGGACTGAGAAGCATCAATTAAGAAATACCTGACTCTTGCTCCCCATCTCCTTTTCCAGTCCCAGTACACACTGGTGCCCACAGACTGTCAATACTACACCTTGCCAATTATTGTGCCTTCGGTCCTTATGAAAAAATGCATTTTAGTAGACAAAGTTTTTAGCTTTTAGTAAACAAGCTAAAAAGCACCTTTATTACGAAATGAGACAAAAAAGTAAAACCTGTTTGTTAACATCAGGTATCTGTTTATCTGTGGTGAGAAAAAGGTTTTGAAGTCTGGTTTTGTCTTCTTAAAGTACTCCAACCCAAGAATTAGTAGATGTAGGTGTTTGCCTGCAGCGGCAATAGTTTCCTAAGTGTAAGTGCAGGACAGGAAAGCTGCCGGGACAAGGATTCAGTGTCCCTCTGTGCCCAAGCCAGCACAACTGGCAGCTCTCCGAAAAGGGACAGACCTGCACATCTCTCCCCTGCCCTCTCCCCGAAGGGGGGGCTCTGGCCCCAGCACCCCCGCAGCACTGCACGGTGAGTCCGGACAGCCCGCTGAGCCCGGGGAAAACGATGAACCCCCAGGGTAGTTTTCCATCGCATGAAGAAGCTGCACTGACTCGCCAAGTGGCCAAATTCAACACGAGGGAAGAGAGGAGAGGGAAGGGGAGAGGAGGATTAACACCATCCCTGTGGGAGCAGCCTTCAAGGTGAACAGAAGAGATGCAACATGAAACGTTCTCCTCAGCACCGTGCCCACAGCAGCCCGACGGATGCATGGCACCAGCAGGAACAGAGCCAGCACCAACCAGCCCGCACCGCTACCTGCGTTACTCCAGACCATTTCATACGGCACCTCCCCAAGCCCTCACACAGCACATTCGCTCCCAAATGTTACTTAAAAATAAACAGCAAACATTCTTCACAATCACATCCAGTAAACAACATACACAGCTGTAGGCCCCCACGTATGTGCTACCCCAGCATAAACTCAACGTGGTTTCCTCCACAGTGCTGGGAAATGTCTCTGATACAAAGCACAGGCTTGCAGAGATTATTCAACTGAATACCACGAAGAGGCAATTTAACATGTAAGCATAAAGGTAAAAAAAAGATGCTTGGTATTTTAAAGCTAAGGTGCTACATAGTCAAGACATCTTTTTAGTATGAATTGTGACATATTTTGATGTTTAACCAAATGTAGTATGTAATGGCACAGAGAAAGTATACTTAAGTCAGTCATTCACATAGCACATACTATTGAAAAACATAAGCCAAAGAATAAAAAATTTTAAAAAATCAAGACAAAATTGTGTGAAACATGTAACTACTACAAACACACATCGTACAAAAAAAAAAGGTGAGATTTAAATAGCTAACCTGACTGGTTAGGGGAGTGGCTCACCAAGTCCCGAATGGGAGGCATGCCTACAAAAAAAAAAAGCAAGAAAAGTACAGAAGTGTTACTTAAGTAAACTAGCCCTTTGAGAACAGTCCCCAAACCACTCATTACTTTTAAACCACTTATTAGCACCCCTTTTTCAGGAAAGGTTTCCCTCAAGAGCCATCTCTCAATCTTACTGACCCCGCTAGCAACAAGCAAGTTCTGAACTGCCTCATCCACAGTGCCGAGCACACCACGGGGAAGGGAGACGCTGAGAGCAAACCCAGCTTTCTACAGGTAGCATTTAGATTTAATTATTAGCAATTTTGCTGCTTTTACTAAATATTTCCACTACTAGTTAGTTTTTATACATTTGTCATTTAATTAACCAATTTAACAGGTCCTTGATTTTAGAAGTTTGATTTATATAAAAAAGAGGAAGAATTTATAGTCATTGAAACCAAAAACAGCTAATTTTTGACTGTACTAACTTAGAATTTCAGAGGTCAGCCCTGAAACTTAAGCAAGTTCATACCACTTCTTTGAACAGCACGCTTTCTCCACCTGAAAGTCATTTTGCTACGCGATTTAGCAAACAGCAATAAGTATGGTCCAACTCCAATTTAACCTAAGCATGTGCATAACAAACTTTCATTTACCACTCTTTCATAGCCTCTTCCTCCTAAGTGTCCTATAGGCAGCATAGGAAATCAAATATAATGTTTCAAATCCACAAATTTTACAGTTGGAGACCATAAGTGTTACATGTAAGGCAATGTTTCCTAAATTAAGTCAGCCTCCATCACCACTAACTGCAAATCCCAACTGCTCCCTTCTTCCCTGACTCCTACAATAACCCAGAAAAAACCCTTAACTTACAGGAAGAATCTTTTGTTTCCAAAGGCTCCGGCTGTAACATAATTTTGCAGCTCCACTGCAAGAGGCACAAGGATAAAGCGAGAGCCACTCGCGTCAAAGGAGGAACCCAAGTACCTGGACTCATGCCAGGAGCCTGATGGCACTCTCGTGTTTTGCTCTGTCCCACAGTTGTAAGCAATTACTGCTGGCAAATATTTTAGTTCACTATATAAATCATTTCATTGTGGAATAACCACCTGGCTATTCTGACACGTTACAAAGCGTAGAGGCACACACACACACACACACACACACCACGGCAGCCCTCAAGACCTTCCTTTCATGTGAAGTTTACACATGGGGGAAAATTTCAGTAAAGCAAACAACTGAATTGGGTATGAAAAAGTTCTGATAAAGAGCTACTTATGTAGATTTCTTAAAATAACCATCTTGGTACAAGACTGTATCTGTTTCAGAAGTACTACACGGCATGAGCTTCACTTAGGTGTCCATTAAAGATATGCCAAATGCCCTAAAAACAGCAGGAAAAGAAAACAACCCACAGGACTCTCCCTTCTTAAGCTTTACTTCTAAACAAAGCAGGTTAATTTTCAAAACAGAAGAGGATTGTCCACGCAAAATACAAGTACAGTTTTGGGGTTTTTTTTGCCCACTGATATAATTTAAAAAATTCTCCAATATCAAAGATTTAAAAACTTACTGTGGCCAGGGCAATTAAAGGAAACCTCGAAATTTAGCAGTACTTGTGTCCCCTGGCTTTTATAAAGCACCTACCAAACAGTTATCACCACAGCTGGAACTGTGGAGAGATCCTACTCTGGGGCCTGCTGGGGAATGACAGATAAAACAACTGTCATTGTTGAAATATCAACAACTTCAACATTTCAAGCTACGGTTTTTCCTTTAGCCCTAAAATACAGATCGATCCCAATATCCATTAAATAATGCCTTAAAAAAAGACAAGAACTTAATTTTCAAAGATACTCTGTTAAGGTATAATAATTTGTTGACCCAAATGGCCCGTACATGGATATTCTTTCAATAGGAAGGGATCTACAGATGCGTCAAATTTCATTAAACTTTTAATTTCAGAGACAACAACAAGGAGAGTACCTAGAAGTTGCTGTTGGAGGCTAAAAGAGGAACTAGGGAGAGTGAGTAAGACTGAGACAGGCAAATTATACTACTATTTCTTTTCAGATACAAAGGTGTCAAAAGACATTAAGTTACTCTTGCGTGCCGCTGGACTACGGTCACCTCCACATTACCTCACCGGCAATTCATTAGACAAGTTTGAAACCATTACAAAAATCCAGCACTGAGAAATTATTTGCCTTTACGTTATCGTCTTACCTACGCTTCTGAAAGAACATGACAAAACATCCAAACCAGACGTTACTCCTGGTTGTACTAGAGGAAAGAGATCTTTCAAGCAGAGATACACGGCACCAAGAAACGAGACCCTGGGCTCCCAGCCCCGCTCGTCAGCTCTGAGCAGCCCACCTCGGACACACGGGAATGCCCCGAGCACAGCACGCGCCTAACCAAGACCTGACAGTACAGCGACTGACAGGATGCCACAGACAACAAACGTTTTCTTAAGATGGGAAAGTGATTTGGCCAACCTTTCTCTCCCCTAAAGGCTCTCGGAACCTTTTTGTTACCAGCTGGACGTGCAGACCTACTGTTCAGATAAATAACACGTTATTCAAACTGCAGACCGACTCCCAGGAGAGCAGTTGCCCGAGACGCTCAGGGCAGCACCGCGGCAGTGCCGCGCAGGGACACGCCGACATCCCCCACCTAACGCTGCCCAGCCGCACCAGCACGAAGAGGAGCAAAGCTGGGAAGAACGCCATGCAGAAATGGGAACCCGACTCATTAAACATTGGGCTGGCATTCACAAGAGTCGTGAAATGAAGGACAGTATACTCAAAAACCCTCTAGCTACAACTAAGAGGTTTAATAGGTTCTATAAAGAGCAATATCTCTTAGATTGGTTTACATGTGAATTTTTATTTATATCCCTACTTGCTACCGTAGAATTTGACCAGTAGAGGAGAAAAAGTTTGATCTTAGAAGCAAGCAAGTATATGAAAAGTTACTTTAAACCTGACTCTAGACAGGAACAAAATTATACAGGTGAAGTTAAAAATAAAAAAATTAACTACTTAAAAATCACTTCTTGGAACAGTAAAGAGTTCTATCAGTACGTTAGAAAAATAATACTGGAAAGTAATATCGGAAACATTCCTCAAGGGGCACACGGATAAACTGCTTCCAATGCCTCGATTGTTTACTTTCATTTTAAATACTGCTTCTCCAAGATTCAGTAGTCAGAACAGCTCAAAATTTAACTAAAACTTGAAATATCAAGGCTATTTTCCAGAAAAGGGGCTAGGAGTCACATCCTTTGTAGTGTATAAAACACTAATTTTGAGAAACACTGGGTATTCAGTAAAGTTTCAGAAGAAATTATCTGTGGGAAGTTACAGCATCACTGCTATGTGCGCATCAAAAAATAAAATAAATACAAGTATAAAAATAAGAAAGTATTTGTCCAACATATTGTTAGCATGCACTAATACCAAATCCCTTTGAAAATCCAGATCGCTACAAAGAAAGTTACTTTTTTCTAGCCAAAAATAGACTGTCCTTATTGTCCCCAAAAACGCGCTGAACTGCATGCCAGTACATTCACTGAACTGCAAATTATGCGCATGTAACAGATAAGTTTACTACTCTTAAAGGGGTATTTGGAGAGAACGTATAACAAGCCAAAATAACAGAGGGTAACTATACTTAAACAGTAATAGTAATAAAGGTAAAGGTCGATCCATTTTGTAAGACAACGAAGCTTCAGGCAGATGAACAAAGAAAAATTCTGACCTAACAACAAAAAGCAATTCTGATACTCTAAATAAGTTGTGCCCTAGCTGTATCTCTAGATATTAAGGGGGAAAGGAAAAAAAAAAAAAAAAAAGGCGCAGCCTTGAGATGCTGTGCAGGATGCTCTGGGAACTGTCTGAAAGACTCTTCCTTCTGAGATCTGTGTATCAAAACTGGATGCAGAAAAGATGCTTCATACCATGACTGTGCTTGGATCAATTATTAGGATAAAAACTGGAAACTGAGAACGCAGCCGTGGTCACATTGGCTTCAACATCTGTTCACAACCAGACATGTCTATTGTACACCACTGGCAGCAACGAGCAACTAAGACGTCTTAAGTTTCAGCATGAAACTTGCACAAAGATGGCTGAAACCATCCTGCAATGTTGAGTATTAAGCTACGACACAGGAAAATCTCTCATCATGCTACAGCTTACATTTAAAGTTTAAATAATATTAGCTCAAATATTTCACTGACAATTGAATTTACACTATCCGATTTTAGTTAAAGGAAAACAAGGTACCTCCCCCTCACCTGGCTGTTTTTTGCTGCTGTTCGGCACTTCTCCGTTGGTCACTGGCTGTTTATTTGTGACAGTGCTGCCTCCTGACTGGCCGTTTAATACTTTAGGAGTAGATCCCAGGTTTGCAGCTATAACTGGTAACTGCTGACCTCGTTTCAGAAGCTGTTTCTGTTCCTGGTGTCGAAATCGCGGTGGTACTTCACGAGGAGGGTATCGAGGCAAGGTCTGCTGCTGCTGACTGTTGGCTGTGGCCCGCTTGGCATTATTATTAGTGCTGGTTACTGTGGAAGTGCCGTTAGAGGTGACAGGCTGAGGCTGGCTTACACTTGTCTTTGTTTGTTCTGGCACTACCCCCACCCCCAAAAAAAAGAAAGTTGGACAAAGTTATTCATAAGAACAGTAACTTAAAAAATTGAAGACTAAGTCAATATTTTTAGATGTGCTTATATATTATGTAACGGCAGCATTTTTTCTGATTCAAGTTGTAACTCATTCCCCATTAAAACCTCTATTATCCCGCAATCACGCAGCTTCAATAGCACAGATCTGGAAGCAGAAATACGTCTTGCTATCACTCCTAACAAAGTTATCTCAGTTAAAGTAAAGTATGCTACTTCTAGCAAGCTTCCTGTAGCTTTTCCTGATAAATAAGCACGATGCCAGTTTATTTTGGCATTTAAACTTTATTTTGAAAAATATTTAAGTACTAAAAAAAAAAAAAAAAATCTTACTCCAATGGGAAACTTAAGTGTTACACATATAAAAATGTTATGGTCTTGCACAAGAAGAACAAGAGGTGAACAGGACATACAGAATGCGTTGTTAAGACTTGCCTGCTTTATCAACCCTAACATCCAAAGGGAAATGCATTAATACCCTTAAGTCAGTCTGCTGCCAGGAGGAAAAGCTAATAGCGCAGGTAGCCCCATACACAGCTTGGCAGGACCGTGCCGGCATTGATAAAATGCCGAATGCGCAACTGCAACTCCAAATTATCTTTCCGTCTTGACAGCACGGCCACTTCAAGGCAAGATGAAGGTCAAATAATTTGCAGAAGTCAACTGTGAGTGAACACACCAAACTCAGACACTGAATAAAGGGAAAACCACAACACGCTCAACACCTCTACCGCACCCAGTACAAAAGCAAAGGCGGTGAGTAAGTGGGGTTCTGGTGTAGGTAACTGGTTAGCAAACCAGGCTCAACAGGTAGGAAGGAACCGTGCCTCCTGGTGCTGCTGCCATCCATCCCAACCACCGCAACGGGTAAGCTGTACTTCCAACCCCTTACACGATTGAGATGTTAATGTACTTTTCAAATGTCTTGGATGAGATATCCCTAAAGCTGTTTACATTTACTGTGGGACTTTCCCAAGACTCGACCGTGACCTCCCTCAGCACTGACCTACCTATGCGGTCAAGTCACCATCTCTACTCAGGACTTCACAAAATGAAACTGGCAGTTTTAGAAGTTACTGAAGGAAAACAGTTTAATCCATGCGGCATTCCTGCTGCTAACAGCAAGGGCACAGCTCAGTAATGCAAGTTCTCCGGTGACAAACATTTAAAGAGGTTCCTACTAGCTACAGGTCGCTCCTCCCCCAGCAACACAACCCTTTCTGGGCCTGTACAGCCAACAGCGGGGAACAGTGACCCGGGTTAGAGTCATCCCCACATTTTTTTCATTGAGATCCTACGAGAGGAGAGTTCAGGACGCAGCTCCATCAACTGCTCCAACACCACCTCTAAGGCGGTGGCAGGCTATGGACGAGAACGGACCCTGCGTGCTAGGAAAGGGGGAACCTGAGGCAGGCACCACTGCTCAGGACCTGCAAGGGCTCCCGCCCTGCGCTGCTGGGTGCGGAGGCGCCCAGTTACAAATCTGGTCTCAGTTACTCTAAGGCTGTATTTATTTTCAAGAACAGTTTTGCACATTGGCAGCATCTAAACATACACAACTTGAGGCTTAGGAGCAGCGTCCTTGAATCATTTCCCTGCTGTGTTCCATTTAATAATTTCCTGGCATGTCAGCAGCAGGAATATTGTTACTACATGACTGAAAATGTAGCTTTCTGGGGCTTTTAAAAGTTTTTGGTTTTGTTGTTGTTTAAAGACCATTTTATCATTCACTTTCAGGAACAGATACATGTAATACAACACAAAAAATAAATGAAAACAAACTCCTTAAACTTTTGTTTAAAGAATCAATTTGAATCCTGTCAATGTTACTTATGACTACATTTTTTGAAATTTCTATTGTAATACACAGTTACATATTTTGAAAACCACAAACATGAAGGCCTTTAGAATAAAATGTCACCTAAGAATCGGCATCTGAGTTGTGTTTTAATGGAATATTATGTTTAGGCTATTTAAGAAAAGCAGAAAAGAAAAATTTGAGAGACCTCCTTGTCTGCCAGGCGGCCAGACCCAGGCCTTTGGCCGAGGCCTCGAGGGGCGAGGAGCAGCACCCCGCCGCGCCGCTCCCCAGCCCCGGCACAGCAGCGACCCAGCGCGCTCCGTTTCACAGCTGACTGGAGGACAGAACTACGGAGCGGAATGGCCAAGACATAGGTCAATTTAATGTACAGAGCACGGGAAGAGCAGGTATTCAAAAGCTATTAGATAAATTGCCAAGTTGATAAAAGTCACCAACACCATGTCAGATTCCATCAATTTAAGTTTTTACCTATACTCAAAAAAAAAAAAAAAAAAAGGTGACTCAGATCACATTCCTTGCACAGTTTTTTGATGCATACAATGCAACAACAAATTATGATCAAAACTGAATTTCATGAATACAAAGAAGTCTTAAACAAATCTATTTCTATTTATTCCTTTTCAATTGTCCTGGTTTAAAAATAATTAAAATAACTGAAAATGACTAAGCCTTTGGGGGGGCTATTTTAGCAAATAGCTAAGAATTTGTCAACAATTTAATGCATAAGCACTTAGCACATTTCTGTGGTCCAGGTACTGCAACAAGCTTTGAAATGAAGAAAAAAATAATAATTCTTCCACATACCGCAATCTGTATAACTACTGCCCAAATCTTAACTTCCTGAGCTACTAATATGCCTTCTGCTGCAACCGATCCACGCTAATTACCGTTTAAAGCACCGTTCGGCCTACACCTGAGGTGTGCTGACAGGTACGCAGAAAACCACCACCTTTTGCAGCCAGTGGATCATTATCAAACCAACAAAGCAGTCACACAGTAATGGCACTGCTGAGGGACACATACCTCCTCCCGCACACTTTAGCTAAGCTTTTTTTTTTTTTACTGTCAGCTTAAGTGGAAAGTACACCTCGCTTGAAGAGACTTTTAATCCAACATACATGGTCAATGAAAGAGATTCAGTTTTCCTACACTACTACTTCCATGCACATACAATTGCTCCTCTCAGATAAAGTAAAATCATTTCTATATGACATTTCACGAGACGCCCAAACGGAGTTGCGAGTAGCATGCTTAGGGCAGTGCTGCAACGCAGCAACATTAATACTTCACTTTCCTAATTAAAGCTACTTTAAGACAAAGTGCGTATTTAACAGAATCCAATCGACTTGCAGGTAATCGAATAACTTTCGACTATAAAAGAGCGCAACTAATAAACAAGCTGCTTTCTGCCAAGCCAGCCCCTAAGCTACGACATGAACAAGACTTCATAAACAGTTTAAGAAAATTATATTTCTCATATATGCTATGCATTCATTTCCTTAGCAAATACGGCAATTCTTTCTACTACGATCAGCAAACTAAATAGAAGCCTACCAGACAACACGGTTATACTAAAGAGCATGCAGAGTTTACATTCGTATGTTCATTTCAAACTGAAATTAATCCAAAGCGCAACAGAACTCCCTTGCCTTCACTTCCCTAAGTACCACAGAGTAAGTTTTAAGCTATACAATTTATCCTGTCCAACATTTCCTGGTCCACAACTTCTCAGAAGACTAAATAATACGTTAATATTCTAATATGGCTACTATAAATTCCAACACCCCTTAATCATGATCCTTTTGTTATAAACAAGTTGCTTGTTTAATAGAAGTTTGTTCTGCACACCAGTATTTTATTTTGAATCATGTTAAGGCAGAAAGAGAAAATTAACAGACTTACAGTCTATCGCAGTTAATTTACTTGACTAGTACTAGCAAGTTTACAGACAGGAATATTAAAAACGACAGATTTTCGTAAAGAACAAACCTGCTGAAAACCCACAGAGCAGGGGATGGTGAAGTTACAGTTTACAGGGAGATTCCAAAGAAAGACGCTTCCAACTTGTGTTGCTTTCCCACTCTGCAGATTTCATTAGAAAATGGAGGAGAAGCATGGTGTCATTTTACTGCTCCAGGAGTGCTGCCTGCCAACTCCTCCTGGAGTAGGGGCCCAGTGACTTACACTCCCCCTCCAATAAAAAAATGGCAGCTGTTTGAGTAACTTTAATGCAGATGGAAAACAGTTTCCCACTCGCACAAAATCAGCGCACAGAGATCAAATCGGCTACTAAACCACACAAAGAACAGCACCAAGCTGTCATTTAAATGTTGCTTCTTGCTGCTGCTGAAGCTGACCTCTTAAAAATGTATTGTAATGCTCTCTCCCTGCATGTCATGCCCCAAAGAGTTGTCAGTGCTGGAATGCTGAAGGGCAAACAGAGGAAGTCTGGCTTTCAAGCTGACACACGTAAGATGTAGTGCTAGAATTTTCGTTGTGGAAAAATGGCCGCAGCTGTAAGCTCAGCTAGCTGATCTGGAAAATATCTAACTGTTTGCCAATTCATTAACCCCTGAAGATCCGCACAAAGGTAAGCTGTATGCCATTCCTACGGTAATTTTAACAGCAAGCATTTCTTATTCTGTTCTTTTTTGCTATTCGCTTTCAAGATTTAAAAGGTAACATTACAGTTTTTCCAATCAGGAAAAGCATAGTTAGGCAAGTGAAAAAAAAAAAAAAACACAACCCGACAAAACACAGAGGAGTTAGTGTATTCGGGCAGTTTTGCTTCACAGAGAAGAAAATGAATAAGAAGTTTCCAAGGTGGGAAATATGAGTCAAAGATTTCAATTCCACACCCAGCTATTTTTAAAAGCACTTTCCGTTTCAGTGGTTGATTCAAAGTTTATTCTGTTCTGCAATAAAAGTAGTACTTTATGCCTCTGCCTTCTACAAAGCAGGGGGATTCAGAACTGAAGATTGACAGATGTTTTCAGCTCTAGCCTGTACTGTTTCGCAAAGCACAAAAGCATTCAGAACACCACCACAACACTGCCATCAACACTACCGTTCAATTTTTATAAATTACTTCACTAGGGTATTATGTATATACTTTAAAGTGTGTGCAAAAAGATATTTCTTCTCATAATGAAACCTCATTCTGCAGAAGCACACCACGATTACTGAAGTGAGCATATACAGCAAAACTCAAACATTCTTCTTAACTAGCATTTACTTTAGTGCTTGGCTTATCATTAGCTACTCGTGGCCACAGTGCAGTTTGCAGAGTCCTGTTTTAGGAGAAATTCAGGACAAATGGATTGATTTATGTCTTTAGTAGCACTGACATTAAACACAGCAAAAATACACATTTTGCCAAGCTAGAAGGAATATCACAACAATTGACAGTTCTACAGTATTCTCAGCAAATAAGGACTTTGAAATGATACTTATTTTTTCCTAAAATACCTGGTACAAGAGCACTTGGAGGGCACTTGTCGATGCACGCATTTGTTATGCTAGCTGCTGCACAAACAGAGAAACCATCCGCTTAGCGACTAAGTACTACATCCATCTCTAACTCCTATGAACTTCCTCTTCCCTCCTTTAATAAAACCAGATGTATAAAACTAGACAGGTTAAAATATTTGAAATCCACAGGAATGACATACATGCATTTTTGATGACAATACTACAGTATTAAAATGCTACTTGTACCAGAAACATTTATAGTAGCATCATCTTCATTACTTCCATTCCTAATCCTGAATAAGAAAAAAAAAAAAAAATCAGCACTATTAACTGCCTCAGAAGGCAGTCTTATAATTTTACATGCACACTGGCAGCTACTTCAGCTGGTACAACAGCAATTTCTACCTTAGCTAAAATAACATTTTGGAGCCAACCAAACTACGCTTAAAAACAAGAAATAACCTCCCTACCCACCCCCACCACTTAACCAGCTACTTTTCTGAAAGAAGGAACATAATTCTGAATTATTTAGAGATCCTATACTCTTGTATTTTATCTTCAGCTCATGCACAGAATAAATTATTCAAGACATTAACGCGATGGAAACTTGGAAACTAATGAAACATTAATTGGCATCCTGAACACAAGTAGGCAAAACTGTTGAAACAATGAAAGAGCTACATGCAACATAAGCAGCGAATTTTGTTCCTATAGAAACTGTTGCAAAAAGTTGAGTATCTGACCACGGTAAGGTCTGTACTACTTCTGCAGGACTACCAGCTTGTGCCTCTCTGACAACTCCAAATTTCTGCTAAACTTCCTGAAATACCCTTTTAATAACAATGTAATGTTACAGTTGGCACTTAATACTTCCATCATAAACGTTAGGTCTCCAAGGTGGGGGGTGAGGGGGGAATTACTTTGGCTTTCAAAGGAAAGGGGTTTATTTGCTTCCAACTTGAGGATCACCATCAGGTAGCCTCTTAGCTCAATTCCTGCCCTCCCATCTTCCTGCTATTTTTAGCCCTTTGCTTTTGCAGCCTCGGCCCTGACGTGACACACGGATGCCAGCGCAGCCTAAGCACATGGGTCAAATGCGCATTCAAAATGGACGCTATTATTTACAGCGAAGCATTTTATCGTTTTCCCTCATCACTATCTTTTCAGATATAGTTTATTACTTCAGAATAAAACCAAACACTTTCACAATTCTTTCCATCTGGTATATTCTCGTAGAAGCCTTATGGCAGGAATATACAGCAGAAAACAAATCCTTAGCCTGTACTTCAAATGCAATTCCATGCATTGCTTGGAAAAGGGTGCTTTAAGAGTATTTATTAGTTATAATGCTCTTCCAGCACTTTTACCAAGTATTCCATCCCGTGCCTAAAGGCAAACACAGAAATCCTCACTGATTTCAGTGACAGGAGTCAGGCTGGTCGGGCCAGGCCCTGCGTCAGCCCAGTGCAACCCACGGGACGGTTGCACGCACAGAACTAAGCTTCCACTGCCGACGCCGGCTGTGGGAACGGTGCGCCAACGCTCCTGCGGCCACCGTGCTCTGCCAGCTCCCTCTGCCTCAAGTGATCAACGCTCCGGAACCGAAACATCAGCCTCCTCAAAGCATCGCGTGGAAGAACTCCAAGACACAGAACCCAGGCTGCCCTCGTTCCCTCCGCAGAGCATCGTCACACACTGAAAACCTATCGGTCCTACTTTTTTTATTCATTTAAACCCACACAGTAAAGTACACATTGCACTTAAATAAACTAGACGTAAGTGTGTCTCCTGATACCTGGTAATTGGTACTGCAGTCCTCGGCAGGAGGATCAGCGCATTTTTTATGCAGAGACTCTGCCTCCTCCATTTCAACCACATGCGAACTAGCACGCTTCTTCAAACGCACACCTCGGGAACGGACGCTTTCATTTGTTTCTTTGCCTCTTCTCAAGCACAGTATGTCCTCTACCATTTTACTACCTTCATGCCAGAACAGCACTTCAAACACTTTTTGATTTTTCCAACAGTAATTGCATCTCCGCTAAGCAGGGCTTCCCAGCTCCTGTTTCTAGCACTGCTCAAGTAAGTATTAAATTAAACCCAACGTTCCCAGAAAACAGGGATTCAGCAAGCACTTCACATGATCACTTATGCAATTATTATCCACTCCCCAACTAACAGGTTATGAGCTAGAATTAAAAAGAAAGCAAAAAGAATCTTTTTTTCCCCTTTATAGAAGCCGGTTGGAATGCAGATCAGTATTAAACCCACAACTATTCAGAATAACTGCAGAGCTCCCAGCCCACCACTGAACATGGAAATCACAGCTTTCAGATACTGCCATCCTGCTCATTTTGTCAGGATGAACCCTCCACATGCAATAGTTAGTTAAAACTAGACGTATCAGTTGCTTGTCTATCAAGCATTCCCAACCCCAGTTGCACTTAGAGTATTTGGAAATTAAGTTTCAAACAGATCCATTACGTGGATCTATGCACGGTCATACCCGGAGTGTTAGAGCGTGTGTGCGCTTTTCAAACAAAGCAAAAAGGGGGAAGGGGAAAAGCAAATACGGAAAAGAACTCAAGGCATATTATGTATATGCCTGGTGCTGTGTAAGTAATTAAGAACGGAGAATCGGAAGAACAGAAGACTCCAATCCCTGGAATAAACCCTTAGCCGTTTCTCTCTAGTCTTTTGTGGTCACTGTTTGGAAAAGTGCAACTGAAGTTTCAAGGATTCCATCTTTTAGTTTGAGAAGAGCTTTCAGGCAACCCGTTTGATTCAACATACTTAAAAATGCAGAAATAATATACAGAATAGAAATAACTCTAAAGTAACTTACCTTTGATTTTTTGTTCAATGGCCTAGAACAAGAAAAAAAAGAAGTGTCAGTGATTTGTGCAGATAAGAGAAAAACCACACATGCACGTGCCACTTCATAAAGCAACATTAGCTTTTGACTCTCCTCTTTTAAAATATTTTGAAGTTATTTAATTATCTACTTCAGAAGTGTCTCTCTAACCAACCCAGGCCTATTATTCCTTATGCCTAGAAAGCTGTTTAAATGTTATAGAAGACAAAATTAATTTGAAAGATAACTACATGAAACAGACTGAATTAAACTTGCAAATTAAGATGTTTGAAGTGAGTTAAAAACTGTGCCTGGAAGCAAGGAACCTCCACCACTTTTATTGCAGAATACGGCGGGGAAGAGGGAGGGACCTAGATATTTAAAGGCACTAAGAAAGTAAAAGCAAAAGCTTTAAGTCTTTCATTTCCAAGATTTAACTGGTTACACCTGTGATACAGCCAAGTGAGAGATCCATTTGAATAAAGCTTTATCATAGGATAAAAACGGGGAGAGAAATATTTCTTGTATGGAAGTGCGCCTTAATTGTGTGGTTTTAACTGTAAAACATAGTGAAACTGACTTCATGAAGGACCTCACAGAAGCACAAATCATAGCTCTTCCTATCTGAAACTAGAGTCTTCTTAATTATCACTTTTAAAATGCACTGTCGCCACAGCAAAATGAGATTTGATATGGTCACTTTGGTAGCTGTATACAACCCATTTTAATTATGATATGGCATATATCCATAATATGCAATAAATCTGTGATAATACTTAAGCTATGATTGTCTATAATTAAAACCTTGAGGAGAGAGAAAAAAGAGCATGTGTGAATGCAAGAAAAATTGATTCACTGATTTGATGTAAGACTTGGTTGGATTCAGACATTAGCACTGTTAGGGCTGACTACAGAAACTTTATTAATGACTCTTCAGCGCCATAGCCTTACTTCTCTTAAGGAAATCAAGAGTACATTAACAGAAAAACTCTTTTTCAACTTCTTAAGCTGACAAATGCAAGGATATATACAAAAACTTAAGTTACACTGTTAGTATAGTACAAAATGTAGACTCTTGCTCCCAAGAAGCCTTGAGCATAAGCTTTTCATTTTTTTTATTTATGCTCTTAAGACATTGCTAAAAATAGCTACAGACTGAAAAATCTCTTCTGAAGGAAATCCATTCTACTAACAGTAACGCATCAGCCCCTGGAATTAAGAAAGCAAAAATAAAGCCAATGGCTGCTTACATGAGTGTATGAAAAAACCCACACCACGTTCATTCTCAGTTTTGCCTCTCTTATCCTTATTACCCTGACTCCTCCGATACCCTCGCCCCTCCTCCTCATCTTCCAAAAGGCAGCTGCCGTACTCGAGGCCACTACATCACACCACGACTCTTCACTATGCTCTTTGTTCAACAAACCTCATTAAAAAAATTATTTTGAAGACCTGGGAAGTTTTGTGCGCACCTCAACTCCAGGGTACTGTACACACAGCAGCTGGCTCGGAACCGAGGGTTCAAAGCACCTTTTTATGCGATCACGAAAAGGTAAATGGAACACACCAGCTGATGTCCCCCGAAAGCTGCCCAGCGTCAGGCTGCAAGCACTACTCAACTTAGAGAGGGCACGTTCTGTTGAGCGTCACACCTCTGCGATTGCTCCTGTTCTCCTACTACCTCTTTTAGTTCAAGTTATTAAAACACTACAGTATATATAAACCCCAAGCATTAGCTTTTCCTTCCACAGTATGAGTACATGATGCCTTTTCAGTTCTTGCCATGCCTATACCTGCATTTAGAGCTTACTCTAAACATTGGAACTTTGAACTGCAATAGAAACAAACCAGAAGATGACTACTACTGCCATAGCTTCACTCAAATGAGCTTGACTTCAGTCAAAAAAAAAAAAAAAAAAAAATCAATTCATTAGCTTTGCACTTGACCCATGAACAAGAAAATGAGACAACTTAATTTTTTCAGATTTTTTTTGCTGCTTCTAACTATCCACAGCACCCAAAGAGATCAGCGAAGAGAAAGGGTCATAGGACAAGGCTACCGACTGCTTTTTATACTAAGGTGCTATTCTCTAAAAGAAAAACAAACTTGAACATACTTCAGCTAGCGACTTGCAAAATACATCAGTACTTGATGCACGGTTAAATGCTTTAAAGTTTTTGCTAGAGAGCCTATGGTTGATAATACAAAACAGCACGTTCTTAAGAGATCAAACAGAAAAAGTTAGCTTACAAAACAGAACGAGCAAGTTTGGTCAATCTGAAACTACTCATGAATATTAACAGAACAGAAAAGGGATTCTCCCTGCCTTGTGACCTACATTAACAAGTCGTCATTTCAATCTAGAATCAAGCCACATCTGTACTAGGACTTTTTTTTTTTTAAACAGCTAAGTTAACTGGCAGTTGTTTGTTACCACGGTTTTTCAGAGGTGTATTTTCTTTAACCTAGATCAAGTTAAAGCTTCTGCAGGAACACACATGAGCATCCTTGTGGCATCCTACTCCTTTTTCCATAGGAGCTGCTTAAATTCCTGATATACAAAGTCCACACACTCAACATTTTGTTACTCTGAGACTACAGCACATCGGCGAAGACCTGTGGCTTTGGAAGGAGAGCCTAGCAGGTGCTCCATGGCAGGAGAAAGTGTAAGCAAAACTTTCAATTTTAGGTAAAGGTCTGGTCTCTCCACTTTCAAAAAATATTTGTGCTTTTATTTCTTCTACAAATTTCACTCTCAAACATGCCTTTCAAACTCATGAAAAACCTAAATTTTGGAGGAGAGGGTCAGCTATGAAGAACCACTTATTTAAAAGATTCAAATTCTACAAGTAAACCAGCTCCTTTCCTGCTACAATTTCTGATTAAATAAGAATTCCAAGAGGAAAATGAGCTCTAAGTTTACAATTGAGGTCCAAAAATTACTATGCAGCTTTTCTGTCAGCTAACGAAAAGACCCTCATTCTGAAATATGAGCAAATACCTCTTTCTAGGAGTACCCCTCCAGTGCCATTTCATTTAGATTTGTTGCAACATTAGACATACCCAATTTTGTACAGGTGCTCAAGGAACACCTTTATTTAGGCCAACACAGAGAGAGAGACGACTACCGACTTTTTGGCTATATAATAACTATCTAGCATTAGTCAATGGAATCGAAGAAAAACTGTGAAGCAGGCTCACTTTGCTGCCACCAGCTAGCAGACACAAGCCCGAAACGGACATGGGTTAGAAACAGATTTACAAGCTCCTCTCAAGCTTAGGTCAATATTTAGAATCAATGGCCATGCTTAATATCTTGACAGTAAACAGGAATTCTGAAGTGTTTACAAGCATTTCTGAGATGTTTCCATCCCAAAACACCTTTGCTATCAATATTTTCATTTTTATCTGCCTTCCCTTATACAAAGTGTCTTATAACACATATGTTTCCTGTACTGAAGGAGAAAAAGATATATTAAAGTAAGAATACAGCTGAAAGCCACTATCTTAAAAAAAAATTGGTCATTTTATGCTACTAATAAATGCAGTAACATTGAGGAAGTTTTCGAACTTGAAACCACTTCAACTGACAATCAGGAAAAAGAATGGTCATCTCCAAAGAACATTTAGTCTCTGAAGAAACTGTACACAAAGCCAATGAAGATGTTCAATACGTCAGTCACCACTAAGGAACTGACATTACATTTAAAGCTTAAAACATTAAATTAAAAAGAAAAGACTTCTGAATAACAACAGCTAAACCAGTATTTACTAGCGATGAAACAAAAGTAACCCATAGGCACAGGGCTTTATTTTTCAATGTTCAACATACCTTTTTTTGAGCAGCTTCCTTCTTCTTCTTGTCTTCTTTTCTCTTTTTCCTTTCTTCCATCAACTGTTCTTCCTCTTCTTGCACTAAATCCCTGAATCACACAGTTTGTAATTAACTCTCCCAAAATGCAATCTGTACACACTTAGATTCATTTTAGAACAATTATTTCACAGTGACACAAAAGGAACTGGGGAATTTTACTTCTAATTGGATAATATTTCTATAGGGACTATGTACTTTCACTGCAAATCACAAGTGACAAAACTTTAAGAGCAGATGCAGTGTCGAGCTACACGGAAGATTTTCTTTTTTCCGAAACTTACAATGAAGGCTTAGACATTAATTTGATTCAAAGGCCAGCGCAAATTCAGACGTTATCTAATCTCTACCTGCTGTTGCGAATGTGTGCGGCTCCGGGCTCTCACACATCACATTTCCCCACGTCACATGCAGTCGGTTCTGACCCAGGACGGAGCCTGACTACGCTCAGCAGAAGCCAAGCAGTGGGTTCCTCCCCAGCCACGCACACTCCTTTGCATCAACACCGGCGCCTGGACGGCCACGCGGCAATTTGCATCAGCTCACTGATCTTAAACACCACCTCTGCCAAGAAACCACCAGTATATACACATTTTCCTGCCTGAGCAGTGAGCTAATTCAACTGGCCGCGTATCTGGATGGATGGTACTGCTGACATAAAGGACACGTGAACAAGCAGGAACATGAGCTGAAGAGTGTGGTCAGACCAGAGCTTTCAATAGCAGAGCAATTTCAGAGCACCTTAAACGAGTGACAAAACTGTAACTCGACAGAAGTGAAAACAAAACCTATTACATTAATTTAAATTCACTTAATACAAGGTTTTACATGCTAAAACAGAAGGCTTAGCAGCAATATCACTTTCCAGATTACGCTGTTTAAAAACAGATATTAGCAAAGGCAAGACAAAAGGGAGAAGACGGAGAGTATAAAAAGCAGAAAGAACTGAAGACATGCAAGCACACTCTCAAGCTATCAGGGTCAGCAGGAACTAATATCTGATACAAATTTTCAGGATAACAAAAATAAACTTTTTCTTTAAGGCCATGCTGGGAGATGCAGCAATTCTTGAGGAGAATGAACTCCACACAAAAACACAACCGACAAAAGACCGGGGTAACAGGCAGACAAAAAAGCATTTGGCTAATGGTGCAAAAAGCTCGTGACAACATGGAATGTGCAACTGAAAATCAGTTAGTTGTTTCATACATGAGAATAAAAACAATTGCTCACAGAAAGAAGGATTCTGAAGTTTAGAAAGCAACAATAAAGCTGAATACAAAAATAAAGCAGTGGCAGCAGTTTGCTTTTGTTAGCACACTAAGACAGAGGGAGAGGGAGCCTACTAACATTCGGTTACTTCAAAGTTTGAGATTCGGAGAATAAAGCATTTTTGCGTACTAGAAAGCCTACTTGCAAGACTTCTTTGCCATTTCAAGGTCAGGAATGTTTTTAAGTTCAAAAGCTTGGAAGCTTTTGGCCCACAAGCCCTGACCATAGAGTCAGGTGGATGAGATAAAAAAAAAAAAAAAAAAAAGAGGTTAAAAATGTTTTTCCAGACGTCTTTCTGAAGCACAGATCTAGGTTACAACACGCACCCCTCCGATGTCCTGAATCTTAACAGCAGCTCCACCGCCCATCTACCCTCTCATTGGGCAAACCACGTCCTTCAGACAAGTCCTCATTTCTACGATACTTTGAATGGGATGTGGGAACAAACTCCACACATGTTGGCTAAGTAAAGGAAGACACCAAATTTACTCTTTGAATAACCTTCAAAGATTAGTGTAAGTCCTCTCTTAAATCAACGTTTCATATGTAGCTGGTGTTCTCCCAAATCTGTACACACTTTCCATCCGATCAGCTGCAGGTAAAGTAACAAGAGGTGCTCAGACTCAAAGCTGCTGCAGAGATCTCTGGACAGTAAAACTGGTTAGAGCCAAGCAGGTTATTTACTGCTGAAAAAAAAAAAAAAGCCGAGAAACAACTGATGGAAGGGAATTTACACCCCTGTTTGTGACAACTGCTCCTCTGGTGTCTACCTCCAAAGTTCAGCTTTGAACATGAGAAGCGCTGTTTTTATCTTTGCCACGCTTTTCACATACTAAGCAAGAGATTTTATTACGCAATTACTTTGAATGTATTAAAACCTCCTTTAAAAGAGTTACCCTCATTCGATGACACATAGTTGCACATACCCACATTATCGAACAAAAGACAACCTTGTTATACAAAACTTTGGGGGGAAAATGAACTAATAATGCCAATAAGCGGCAGTCAGCAAGTGGTTTACTTCTGCCTAGAAACACTGGGCTCCTTTTTAATCCCAAACTACCTACAACTACAAACCTTCAGTTTCAAATCAGATAATTACATGTATCTGTCCAAAGCAATGCCAACTGAATACAGCAAAACACAAGATACTCCACAAGTATTAAAACTTTCATTACTTATTTAGATATATAAACAATTGGTTAATTCTACTTTTAACACAGCTCAAGTCCCTTTCAAAACGAGTGCAGGCAGCAGTTCTGGGTTTTGTTTTGGGGTTTTTTTTTAACTTTTTTTAAATCCACACGTGACTTCCAGTTCCCAGTTGCCTGGTTCCACCGTGGCAAATCCATATAGCTTCCTCACTTTTTCATTAGACAAAACAGCACTCTTTGGGCACCCGCCTCTCACTGTAGGTAGTGCCACTGTAAGTAACACTAAACAGCAGCTCATCGGGTCTTCTCTTTACGGTAGCCACCGACTTACTGTATTTTACATTCTGCACAATAGTGCCACTCTTTTGGAAGAAGCGAGTACCACGTTATTGCTGCCCATTCGAGTTCCACCTTTAAACTTTAGAACTGTTCTTTTGTCCCGCTGTGAGATTCTTCAGCACGTTGAAAGTGGTTCTCCTCCCAGTGAGGACAATGCCGTAATAACGATACTTGTATTTAAATTTCAACGCTTGTGGTCACTTGGCTATTATTAATATTAGTTTCAAACAAAAAGAGATATGGTAGTACTTTCACATGACATTCATTGTGGAAGGAAAAAAGCCTGCAATACTTTAAATATTTATAGGGCACAGAAACTTCTGAGACTATTAACATTAGCACACAAGACAAAAATCACATGACCACATTTTGGGTAACTCAAGAATTTTTCTCAAATCTATTTTTATTACTATTAATACTGTCAGACAACAGCTATACTGTATCTAGATGGTAAAAATAAATTTGTCTGGAGGGAGGAAAGTTTTATATTCACAAAATTAACAAGTATTTCTTAATTACAAATATCTTTTCTGCTTTCTCTCTGTAAACAGAAAATTTTGGAGCATGGCTACATGTATCTGTACAGCAACTAATACAAACAGAAATCATTTTCATCCCTACTTGCTGAGATCTTTGTTTTCACTGTAAATCCGATTTCATCTTCTACTCGTTTCTTTTCCCAGTGCTCCCTTCTGTTGGAATAACACTTCGTATATCCAGCATCCCTTTTCTCCTCTACCACTTTTAGGGTGGCTGCCACAAGTACCCATCATCTCACGCTGCATGCGTTAACAGCAGCAGCCTGACGCTGCAGGTATTTACCAGAGGTAGAGCTGCAGCACGCTTTGACAACGAGCAGTCAAACACCACCAGCATTCTTTCCACCATACATAAACAGTAATGTACTACAGACAGACCACCGCTCTCAAAAGTTTCCACAGACCAAATTCGTCTTTTAGGATTTTCTAATAAGAGACAGCAAGCATGAGTTACTTCTTTTTTAAAAAGAATTGCTTCTGATGTGTTAAGATATGCAAAAAAAGTATCTAAAAATGTTATTTCTGACACCCCTCTGTATTTCAGTTGCACTGTAAGACAAATCGCAAACTATCAAACGCAACTTGGCTATTGTGCATTTTATCACAGCTTTATCATCCTGCTGCGAGATTCATTGAGGACTGTCTTACTGCAAAAAGCAATCTTGCATTTGCAATTAGGTACCAAAAATTATTTCACAGGCAACTAAGAGATTAGTCATGTAACTACAGAAAACAATTACAGTTGGCCAGTTTCATTTAAAGCAATCCCTTGGATGCTTTGCAAATTTGAGGTAATGAATAACCCGCAGTGACATCTCTGCACTATAAAGGTGATACAGAAGTCAGTTTGGTCCCTCGCTGTCTTGAATCCTGAGCATTTGTAACCAAATGGACGTTGGTAATTGAGTTAATTTGGAATAGTCCGATTTTTAACAGGCAATTTGAATCGGTAAACAATACAAGCAGCATGTAGGTCTGAAGTCAGTCTAGGAAAAGTAGCTTCTCTATATCACAGTTCATTTTTGATAGAATGCACAATTCACTTAGAGTTGACTTCCACACAAAGAAGTCACTGATTCGCTGTCCAGGAAGACAGTGTTTCCTGAAGTACCATCGGGAATGAGACACATCCAATCCAACGGAAAAGGCCAAGTGCCACATCTTCCTCCCACGGCCTGGACAAGTCATGTCCACAGCCCTTCTCCCCTCACCGCCTCACTGCCTCTGTGCGTAACGCACAAGTGCTGCTGCGCTGATGCCTCCCGGGAGCGCCAGTTCAACACACATGTTCTAGGAGCAGTTCCCAGCCCACCTTGTCCCAGGATCCCCCCAGGAAAAAGCACCATCCAAGCAGGCTGTGCCACGGGAATTCCTGCCACCTCCTCATGCCATCCTCCTTCCCAAAGGCTGCTCAGACTCAAGGAGGGAGCCAGCTGTGATCCAGAGTAATCGTTCTGAAGCAGCAGCCTATTCTGGTCGCCATCCTTCCTGGGGTCCCGTGTCCCCAGGTCTACCCAGGATTGGGCGTGCATGCCAACGTGAGATGGGATGAGCTGCAAGACCTCAGCAAGGGATGACCCCGGGGGAACAGGCTGCTGCTGCCAGACGCGGTCAACCAGCGTGACACTCGCCCCTGCGAGGCTGTGAAGCCCCGGGGAAATGGTCCAGCTCCCTCTCGACCGCCACCTGAATTGTTCCAGCAAGCCGAACAAGGTCTGTGGGCACAGGCTGAACACCTCGGACGCAGTAAGTATCAACACTGCAGGATGGTATGTTACCTAGCGTTGTCTACTGGAACAAAAGGCTATTTACAGGATTTCTAATAACTCTTAGAATTCTTTCCAGGTTAAGAAAGCCACTAGCACCTTGTTTTGTAGAACAAATATCAGTGTGTCACATGCAAAAACTACATTAACTGAAAAATCATTCAGCTTTTAGAAGCAAGCTGTAGCACTTTAAAGAGCAAGCAGAATGCAAAATAGTATTTTCACAGAAAAAAAAAAAGTAACTCATCAATCCTGCTACAACTAAATCAACAAGACTACATTTTATTTTTAGAATACAGATGCTTACAACTAACATACTAATATCTCTGGAATATTCTATCATACCATCATTTTTCTGTTTCCACACAGGAACAATAAAACTCCTAAATTATGACACTCTGATCATTCTATTTTCACGTATTTAAGAAAAACAAGACTTTAGATGACAAAGCCAGCTCAGAACACATTAAAAAAACCCCTGTGATTAGTACCAGGACCCTAGATGACCCCTGAAAAAAAATTACCCACCTATAGCTCATGACAAGTTTTTAAAAGAGTATTAGATTGCCATTATAATGTTAAATCTCAGTGACTGGAAAGCAAAAATAACCCATTGTGCGATTAAATACCACCACCAGTAAAGCCCTTACTGCCTGTGTTCTTCATGGAAAACCGACTCTTCCAAGGAAGATAGTCCTATTACCACTACCCTCTTACACAAACATAAACCCGAAATACAAATTCAGATTTGCCTATTAAGCCATCACAGTCTGAAGCAGAACTCCTGAATTTCCATCTCTGACAGCCGAAAGCGCAAGTCTCCTTTATTCTCTCTAACACATTAATACACGGCCCTCTCAACAGACAGCAAATCATAGTATTTATGCATCAGATTCCAACATCCATTACAACATATAACAAACAAGCTTCATTTTTAATGCTACTCCTTGAGAAACAGAAGTGCTACGTAGTCTTTCCCATTTATCATCTTAGACTTTAATAGCTACCTATTCCTGCTAAGTACTCAACACTTTGTAATATTCTTTGTGTACAAACTACCAGCAGCTTCACGTTCCTTTACCGCACGTAACAAGAAACACCGTAGGAACCCAGTCGCACAGTAACAACACAAAGCCAGAAAATGAACAAGGTCTTTTGTTGGGCTTTTCCCTACATCTGGGTAGATTTAATCCATCGACCTCGCATGGCAAAAGTGTTTGTAGCAGCACGCTTGGTCCATCAGCTGGTCAAACGAGAAGCAATGACTGAGAATTCTGATTCGTAACATGAACATATAAACAGATCTCTTATTTCCCCTATCAGCCATCCAGCTTTCACTAAAACACATGTACAGGGAATTTCCTTTTCCTCCTATGTAATTGGATTAGCTTGCTCAAGGTTAAATGGTCTTAGCAGAAATGCAAACCTTATTTTTCAATTTAGACCAACTGAAAATAAAATATCCATACCATACGAAATTCACATTTGAGACTGGAGCAAAGGCCTTCAGTTTAAATAGCTTAACTTGAAAGGTGCTTTATTTTCAAGTGAGACCAAATGAAAATGGATCTTGATCTCAGGAGAGACTGCACATTTGATGGCTCTGAGAACATACAAGTAGAAGCTGCTTTTATCTGCATAATTTTAAATAGACTGTCAGATAAATATTTACTGTTATTTATTTAAAAATATTTTTTTCTCTGATTTTGCGTCCCTCAGCACAATTCTTGTTTGTATAATGGGAAAAAACCAACCAACTGCCAAAATGCTTTACTTAATTAAGTCATTAAAAAAAAAAGTACTTTTTAATCTTCTAGGACAGGTATCACTTTGGCAAGACAGAAAGTGCCTTGCGATTCTGGTGATTTCTGATATGAAGTATGTCACTTCATTACTACCACAATCACGTGCCATTAAACGAAGAGCAGCTACATTCTTACTTGTACAGACAGCATTCACTACTACTTCTCTGTCTTAAGTTTTAACAGCGCTAATTTTATTTTTGTATGGCTTGATTTGTTATTTGGCTTGCGAACTGGAAAAAGCTGTAATGCTCAAAATGTAAACATTTCAGGTAATATTTATATCAAATCACATTTTACTTATTACTTTAATTCTTGAAAAAAGTTCTATGAATCTGTGATTTCAAAAGCTCCAGCTTGGCATTGTAAAAATGTCTGGGCAGAAATAGACATATTTAACCTCTATTCTTACATTACAGAAGAGGAGACTCAAGTATAGCCGTGTTTTCCCTGGAAGACATACTGAGGATGCAGTAATTACTGTTTGTGCAGCATGCCATCTTTGCTGTTATAATATATAAAAGGGAAACACATTATGCCACAATAAAATTACAATTCTAGTCACCTCACTGAGGAAATTATGGTTACAAGAAGAATTTTGACACAAATGAAGATCTAAGACATAGCACTGCATTATTAGCATTTGAACTCAATATTTATCTCTCAGTGAAAGTGTGTATTACTTGCACACAGCAAGTTTCAACACCAAAATAAAACAGGTCACCGCTCACCGTTAACGCCCATTACCTAGCATTCACCAAAACTGAACTACCCACGCAACAGCATTGCACTCGTCGGATTTCCAGACTCTTCAGGCTAGCACTAACAGCAATGCCTCTCCACAAACGCCGCTAAAGCTGCCAGCACCATTACAGATGCTCACGTACAGGTCTGCTAGCCAAGCAGACACCTCCAGAACGCACTCCCAAGCCCCACAAAAGTCACGCCGCCCCACAAGATGGTGCTGGCACGATTTTAAAGCCGCCACCACCCTGGCCACCGAGTGCCTTCAGAAGCCTTGAGGCTGCAAAGGGATTCTCCCAAAGGCACTGCACGTTAGGGTTCCTCTCAAGCACTTCAAAGGCCGCGAGGGCTGCGCTGGGGTTTCTGGTGCCGCGGCTACGGCCCGCCGCGCTGAGCACGTCGGGGGACCAAGGCTGCGCCGGTCCCAGCCAGCACGGGCAGGGAGGCTCGTGGGGGAGACGCTTTGCCGCTGGGCAAAGGAGACCAGTTAAACAACCAGCCAACCTCTCTGTGGCCCTGTGTCACTCACTGAAGGTAAGAGATATTTATCAGGCCGTTTCGCAAAAGGACGCGCATCATTCAGCCTTTTTATTGACAGCAGGATGCGGGAGACGCTGATAGCATGCCTGCTACTGAATCCCCAGCCATTAACTTCTGCGCCAACCATTTACGGATTTTTACCTTTTACCCATTTACTACACGGAGGAAGCATAAAAGTAAGAATTAGAAGTGATTATGCACAGTGGCTTTTGAAACCGCTCTAAAATTTCCAGTGACAAATATATAAAATAAATTTTGGAGAAAACAAATAAATAAATCATCTGAACCATTTGTTTTTCTTCTAGTTATAAATTAACTTGCAGTGCCACAGGCGGAATGCTGCCAGATAACTACATCTAAGTATCTGGAATTGAAAGATCTTTTATAATTCTGCAAAGCCAGTAAACATGTATGCATGCATGCACTACATATTCAACCTATGTCTGATATTCTATACAGACTTTCAAACATATTGCTGAGACTTTAAGTTTTGATAATTTTTCTATATTCTGACCTACAAGTTCCCTAATCTTTAAATTGTTTGAAATTATGCAGTTACATACAACTGCCAATAAAATTTGTTTCTATAAAAAAACAATAGCTAGCTTTTCTACTAAGCCATCATTATACAAGAATCAATTATATAATGTGTATTTTGATTAAAAATGGATCCTCCAATTCCTTTATCAATGCTTCCCACAAAATAGCGTACTACACCAAAAAGAGCACTCTTGAAGTTTATGGATAGAAACCAGTACTTTGAACTTAACAAAAAACCCCAACAAAACCCACCAGCGCCTTAAATGGAAACACTCTGGCAACTAAAACCACTCAGCATATTACACAGGAGCAAAGAAAGCCTCAGGCACCGATAACAAAACAAACCCACTTATTTACAGATGTCGTGTGTGTGTTAATTCTTTCCAGCTATTAACATATAGAAGAAGTGCTGCCAAGCTAAAAACTGAAACAATTACTTCAATGAATAATTAATTAGTAAATGTGTGTCAGCTACTTACTTTTTTGCTTTCAAATACCTCAGTCTTTAAATTATCACCCTAGAAGCGAAGTGACAGAATTCTACCATGTCTACCACTATCAATTACTTGGAATACACTCATCTCTCCCATTTTCCTAATGCAGGAGCTGGCTCAACAGAACTATGTTCCAAACTATACGCACTATAAATACGCCATAGTTCTGGAATAACGTCTGTGTTACACTTTCGCCCTCAAGTTTCACCCGAGATGTTCTCTGCTACACAAGCATATAAAAGACAAATCTCTTTCCCAAGAAGTTTACCATCTAAACACACAAGACTTCAGTAGCAGCAATAAACAATCCCTACCTTCGTTTAACAAATGGGGAACCGAAGAAGATACATTAAACTGCTTCTCCGTAATCACACCGGTCATAAAGGATATCTGTAACAGATGCACAAACCCGAACAACTGCAAAGTCCAGGATGTTAACCATAAGACCGCGCATACTCTAGACTGCTTCAGTTTTATTAACGCAGAGTCAAGAAGTATACTGCACCATGCATTTGCTGTAAGACTAGAAAAAGAAAAGGTAAATGCAAGTTATCTTATGGGGACAACCTGACAATTACACAGGACCTGAAAAAGTGTGTGTAGAGGAGAAAGGAATGCATAATTTTGCCCAAGTATCTCTAAAGGTCTTGAAAAGTATGAACAGAATGCTGTCACTTTGCAATAAACTCTTCCCATTTGACAGCAGAAGTCTTCCCATAAGTCTATCAGGAAAAAACTCACACCCCTCAAAAACCCAACAGAAAATCAAGCGCTTAAATATCAACAGAAATGACTACATTTCTCACTGTTTCTCTATGCCACTATCACAGAGCCATCTCATTTTTTTCTCTACAGCAAATAAGGAAATATGGTGGTTATTCTAATATGGAAGAGTTAAAAAAAATAAAATTGTACAGCGGTAACTTAATAGAATACATGGATGAAATCTAGAGGTACGCATGATTTTAGGTAAAAAGTTTGCTCTCCCAGAACATGGACAGTCTGCAAACAATGCAGATGGAACCTCCAGAGCAGAAACACAGGTGAACGAAAGCAGCGTGTGAATCTTCCCTATGATTTGCATGCTTGTGAAGTAAGAGCCAAACTTCTGTGTTTGGGGAAAAAAAAAATTGTAAACATATTTCAGATATTTACCTTCTCTCAGTTCCACATAAATGAGGCAGGAAAGCCCTGTTTACCAAACAGAATTAAAAAGTTATTTCTTAAATCAGAAGAACGAAACGGTGATTTTTACTGCTCCCAATTTTAACCAAATTTAACTCTTGCATTTCTCCAGTTAATAATGGACAGCTCTTGTTCAGCGGTAGACTGAACAGGTGGCATTTAACTTGTAACATTATGCAACAATACAGTGTGCAATAGATTTATTTGAATTACTGTCATAAATCACTACGCTTATTTTTGAGACCAGGAATATTTGCATAGGAGTAGGCATGTATGCATTTTAAAGAGAACGCAGACCAAATGCAGATTCTTTTCCAAAAGGCCAAACAAGCCAAATTGCTAATCCTGAGTTTAAAACACTCATCACTCCCACTGGATAAGCAAGCTGTAGTAAAGGCTATAATACTTATCCTATCGCACACCCACAGCCTAGGCCAATATTCCTAGCAAGATAAAAAAGAATATTTGCTACCCGTTAATTTATAAGCATAAACTCCAAAGGTCTTCAGAACATACATGAAGCAATGCCAACGTCCCATGGAGTTTACGGTCTACATATACACGATGCAATTTTAGATTAAGAAAAACTGTAGCAAAGGTCTCTTTACCTTTCCCAGGAAAATATATTTGCTCTTTTACAATTTGACTAGGTCACTGCAAATTTAAGAAGATCGTAAATAATGACATTAGAGAAAGAATAAGGGCTATCTGTTGAGTTCTACAACAGTAAAACAATTAATCAGGCCTATCCAGAGCAGGCATGCCACAGTTTTATCAGGTTATGCACTCACACGATGACAACTCCCTCACTAAACAAAACCCAGTTAGAATACAGGTTTCTGAAAACAACTGCTGTATTCATGTTAACTTAAAAGCAGGTCTGAATCTTTTAAAGGAGTAAAACATATACCTCTGTGTCAGAAAACACGGAGACCCATTCCATACCAGAATTCACCCCGTGAAGCCTGCTCTGCCCCCAGCCCCGCAGCACTGAGTTCAGGCAGTTGGGCAGTTCACTCTCACTTCTGGCCGCTACCTGCCAGCGTGACAACACATCTCTCTTGAGGTCATAACACCGTGAAGATCTACGGGCTTACCAAGGCTTGCACCAGAATACTGTTCTGAACTTAGCACTCTGTCCACCTACATAACCGAGTTCTGAAATCGCTTCTGGTGTCAAGTATGCACTGAGCGCTTTCCACAGAATGCCAATGATTGCATTTTTTTCCTTTTCCTTCTTTTTTTACATAGTGTTTTGGTACCTTTTGTGGACAGATTACATAAAGATTCACAATTTGAAATCATTCTCTTCAAGTAAAGTCCATTCAACAATGACCTTGACATTGTATTTAAAAGCAATATGCTAAGTGTATCTTAAGGATTCCATATATTTCAGCAACAAAATGGGAAAAATTATTCATGCTTAAGCATATTACCAAAAAAAGGAAGACACACGTTGACAGCAGGGGAAAGCCAAACAGTTTTCACAGTGTAATCATAAATCAATCTGGAAGCTGGAGACTGATTAGGCACGGTAAACAAGAAAAAAAGCAAGGTACTAGAAACTAAGACTCTCTTAGTTATATGCAGGGTTTCACCGTATTTCGAACGGCCCTAGTAGAAGTCCCCTTAGAAGTTTGCTAGCAAAAGTCCCTTTTAGGTCTAATTGAAAAAGAACACAAAAAGAGAGTAGGACAAAAGTCAAAAACAAAGAATGTAAACAACAGAAAGAGGTAGATATTTGCAAGGAAGTCACCTTACTAAAAATAAACGGTGCAGAAGAAATAACTTCTTAAATACAAGAGTGATGTATATTACTGGCACAGAATTCTTAATTCAACGTAACTCTTTACCCTTGAGCTAAGTAATGTAAAAAGGGAACTGTCCATTCTACAAAGTTCTCAAATAAAAACTACATGCTAATGGGAAATTCATCACCTTTAAGTCTTCATGGAAAAAGAGGCAAAAACCTAATAGTTATATAGACAGTTTCTTGCCAAAACCAACTATTTCTTGCCTCCCAACAATATTTGCCTGAACTGTATAGGAAAAAAACCAAACAAACCCTTCATTCCTTTTTGAGTTATCGTTAGGTACTACAACTTAGGACAGAAAAGTAAGCTATTTTTCTCTTAAAAAAACTACTCTATTAAAGAAATTCTATTATATATAACAGAATATATCTATAATAACCTGATATTGTTATTATGCAAAAGAAGCGATGCTAAAATTGTGTTTAGCCTATAGAATTAACTAACATTGCAGAGATTTATCTATAGATATAGATAATATCCAATAGAGGACATTTTCAAATTCAGGGGTTTTTTATCCTTACAATTAACATGAGATTAAAGCTCCAGATAAAACCCACAATGATTTCTAGCCCAAGGCCAACTCTTGTTCTGAACCGTAGGAGTGAATTTAAATGAGCATCTTACCTGCTTAGTTTTCTTTCGACTTCTTTGGTAGCTTTAGCTTCCAATTCTCTGGAACAGAAAGTGGTGTTGGTTTCCATGTCAACAGTAATGCAGCACAACGCAAAAAAAAATAAAGCTGGAGCGGGGTTAAGATACACACCGAGCGCCATATGTTGATTTGTCAGGAGGAAACGGGGAGACCACAGATTGCCAAGTAATCAAATGATATGTTTACCCAGGGACAGCGAGGCAAGCGGAGCATAACCAACACCAGCTACCCTTCGCTACTCCGCCACCTCCACTTAATCGTTTCAAGTACTTTAAGGCAAACAATTCTGCTGCATCACTTCGGCGTGAGAATTTGTTTAGAACCCAGCGGCGAGAACGCCCTCCCGGCCCGCTCAGCCTGCGGGGACCGGCGGCTGCAAAGGGCTGCCAGCTCCGCGGGAGCAAACAATAACGAGCACGGGAGGGCAAAGCTCAGCTCCGCAGGGAAAACGCTGCTTTCGGGCAAACGCCGCGGCCCCTTCGGGGGCGAGCCCCTCCCGCCGTCCCGCCGGCTCCCGCCCGGGCAGGCACCGCTCCCGCGGGGCGCCCGCCCGCTGCCGCAGCCCGCGCCCCCGTCCCCCACCGCCGGCGGCGCCGCCAGCCCGGGCCGCGGCTCCCCACGCCGCGGCAGGGCCGCCCCGGGGCGCGGAGGGGCTCCCCCGCCGCCCGGCCCCTCCCCCGCCCGCGGCGGCCGGGCCCCCGCTGGCGCCTCGCCTCGGCGGCGCCCGCCCTTCCCGCCACCCGGCCCCGCCCGCTACCTCATGTATGTAAAGTGCTCGGAGTCCGGCCCGGCGTGGCTGCGGCCCGGGCCCGGCGCTGGCGCGGCGGCTCTAGGCGGCCTGGGCCCGGCACTGCGGAGCGGGAGGGCCCGGCAGCTGCTGCTGCAGCACCGCCGCCATTTCCTGCCTCCTAACCCGGCCGGGTCCGGCCCCGCCGCACAGGAAGGGAACCCCCGCCCCGGGCAGCACTTCCGGGTCGCCGCGCTCCCCCAACATGGCGCCGCAGCAACCGCCCTAGCAACGGGGTGGGGGAGGCGAAGCGCCGTCGCCCTGACATTGAGGCCGACCTCGAGGAAGGCCGAGGCCGCTGGCAAGGCCGGCGGCCGCCCCGCCAGCCCCGCGGGGCAGTCCCCCGGCCCGAGTCCCCTCCCCAGGCGGGTGGCCCCGGGAGGCGACAGGCACCGACCTGGCCTCAGGGGAGACTCCGCTGAGGGGCCTGGACTTCCTCGGGCCTCCCGCGGGCCTTCTCTGTGTGAGGGGCCTGAGGCCTGCTCTGCCCGGAGCAGAGGGGCCCGGGGGACGCCTGCTGTCTGCCCTCCAGGAGCTCACCCCAGATCCAGGGGCTTCTGCGCCTCAGCGCCTGCAGAGGCACAGCCCCTCACGCCGGCGAGGGCTGCCGCGGCAGCGTGGGGCAACGGGGTGGCCTCGCGCAGTGCACTGCTACCGCTGGCCCGGTGACCGCGTTTGGGTTCAGCGTGTCACCGTAGTTCTTACTCATCCGAAATAGACACAGAATTCCAAGTGCTGTCTCATGAAGCATCCTGCAGAAAAGGACAGTCGTTTCCCCAAGCAATGCGGGGCAAGGCACAGACAGGAACGTAACGTACACTTCCATGAGTATTCTTCCCTATGTGGGGCAGCTGTTTCAGGTCTGAGCACTGCTGCTGTGCTCAGGTCTGCTCTGAACTTTGAGGCGTCAATAACCACCGAGAATGGAAAAGTCTCTATTGATGGAAAACAAGTGTTAAGTCTAAATAACTACCATAGACTAAGGCCTTTCTTTTATCCTTCCACTGACTTTATTAGGTTGAGGGAGGGAACGGAAAAGTAGCACTTGCAAACCGACCTAGAAATTGATTATGTGAACACAAAGCTTAATCCAAAAAGTACACAGAGATATTCTAACTTCAAATACATAAAACAAAGAGCAAAGAATATGAGAGACACTCTTTGTGTTACTGTACTTGACTTCAGTAAAAATATCCCAGAAATTAATTTAGAAAAATCAAACCAGTCAAAGGACTGACAGGGAATAATGGAAGAGAATTAAGAACAGTAATGTCAAGAAAGAGCGAAGCTGAGAGCAGACAAAAATTGACAGTAAACAGGTCTGCATTCTTACAGGCACTTCCCTGTGGAGAAGGTGGGGCTGGAATTGCGGTGAGGTCTTGATAGCCCAAGCACTGCAAAAGTGAGGACTGGAAAATTCCTCAAAATTAAAGTGAAACGATTTCATTTTCATCGTCCAAGTCCACAGACTAAATAACGGCAAGGAAGTGTTTTTTAATATTTTAAGTTTCATTAGAGCAATTTAAAGTGTTATTACTGGCATAAATAAGAAACATATAGAATAAGAAGCTTGTTTACAATACTACTTTTAGACTCTTGAGTCTGTTTAACATACATGCGCTGGAAAACATTATGGCTAATTTCTCCTCCCAATTTCCAGTGCCTACAGGACAAAATCAGAAAGGTGCAGATGCGCGCCTCTGAGCAAACTGGTCATAAAAGGGCGAATACAGGTAATGGGTTTCTGCTTAGAGCATTTAGCTGAGAAGGCATTAGTGCCATACCAGGTGCACCGAGGATGTATCGTACTTGTAGCTACATCTCACAAAACAACCTTAAACCAATTTATTGAGCTCTCTCAGCTTTCGATACATGCCGTCCGGTCGCAGGGCAGGGTTCCTTGGGTGCGCAGGAAAATCGTGGCGGGGATGGCCGTGTTCTGGCATTCCTGCCCCGAGTTCCAACACGCCGGTTGAGGACACCCCAGCAGCCTCCACAGCTGCTCTTCAAGGGAGCGATTGCTGGCGTATGTGCCTACAGTACTGTTTGGGAATTTAACTTTCTTCTCAACTCCTTTCCACTGTTCGCATGGAAATAAGCATCATCCTGTCCGCTCTATTGTAAGAGCTACTGAGAAAAGTGGGTTTGTTGGCATAGGGAAGTTCTTGCTCTCTTTTTGCATCCAGCTTGCACATCATCACGAGCGTTTACCAGCCCAGTTTCAGTTGGCCTTTACCATTCTTATTAATGCTAGTGAAAAAACGAATGCTATTTTATTCACCCGTAAAATAAATGGATGCCCTGGACAAATGAGCAATTGTCTCTGGAAATCTGTTGCAATATCAACTGTCTTTCTGCCAGCATGAGTGGAGTAAAGTATTTTTCACCTGAAGAAGATCCTACATTATTAAAGATGAGCAGTTATGACAATGCAGCATAGCCAGCGAGGGTATTTTTGTCCTCTTCTTAGAGGCTTAATAATACAGCGTGCATTATCTTGTATTATCTTCAACGTATTTAAAAGAGCACTGACAATTTGAAATCGGTTTCTCGGCTTCTATTAATAACTTGTAAGTTAATTTTGGTCTTGTTTATTTTTCTTCATGTGAGAAAGTTTGGATTGCCATGTAACAGTGTGTAACTGAAAGCCATTATTTCCTGACATCTGATTCAGCTTCCCGTTACCGTTTCATTCACAGCGGTTCTGTTTTATCTGTCTTTAGAGGCACTGCACTTGATGTAGGAGGACTGCTGTAAAGTCTGTCCTCAGCTACGAAGGCTAATAAATGCATTATGTACTCCCGTTATGTCATTTTGTTAACTGTATTATGCCGCTGTCAATAAAATTCATAGTCAAGGTCTGCAGCTGTCTTTATTATTTTAGATAGTTCTCTAATTTTATTTATGCACATGCTCCTAGCGACTAGACGGCCACAACTGCTTCCATCCTGGCTTGTGGATACTGCAGCTGCTTATACGTTGTCAGCAGATCTGCGTTGACTAACCCGCCGTTACGTATCCCGTCATCTCCTTCGCGCATCAGCATCAACATCTTCCCTCTTCACCCTCACAGGTAACACTCCCTTTCAGCTAAGCCCTTACACATCTGGAACTGGCCAAACTGTCGGGTACACTAGAGAAATTCAGGCACCCTCAAATGGGAAGAACATTTTCTTCTCGGAGCAGCAGAAGGTTGAACTTGCCCCGTGCAAACGGCTGTTGGTCGAAGCAGGGTACTTCGGCGGTCGCGGCAGCTGGGTGGAAGCAGCAGCGGGTAGCCTCTCCTTGTTGTGAACCCTGCCGGCGCTGCTCCCCAACGGCCCTTCTGCTCTCAATTCAGGCTGCGCCAGTTGACTTCCCACTCGCAGAACCTGCCGTGGAACACGCGCGACGGTGTGGCACGGTGCACCCCTGCGCTGCGCTGGCTGTCCCTGCTTCCTAACCGAAGCAAGGGAGGTGGCGGCGAGCAGCTCCGGGAGGAGGTGTCCACCAGAGAGCTGGTCGGAGGCCCACGGCCTAGCTGCGTCTTCTGAGCTCCCGTTGTCCCGTCTGATTTCCACACTGCTCCTCAGAGCAAGGCAATCCCATCAGCTCGCCTCCAGAACAGTGGCCGATGTTAACTACCCACTCTCGGCTTTACCTTGAATATGTGTTTTGTTGAGCGCAAGGTTATTCGGGAGCCACGATCTGGGTCACCTTCTCTCCTCCTTACTACAGTTTTTTTTAGTTCATTCTTTGTTCTTTTACTCTTGTGTTCATTGGAGCTCGGACCTCTGGACTTCTTTGCTAAGGTCCTAGTTTCTGATTCTGCCAACAAAGGGACAGGAAAATAACACCTCTGCACTTAAAAAGACATATGTGACCATCTGGGTTGGGAGCTGCTTCAGCTGCAGGGTAGGTAAATCCTTAACACCCGTCTATGAAATGCCAGCGCTTCTCTTCCTCATGGGCTCACTGTCTCTGGGAACCACCATCTTCCCAAGTGGGGAAGGAGTGCTCCGGGTACCGTACGCAGGCAGGAATCTGGTTAATGCCGCCAGCGACGCCTCCTCCACTCCCTGTCACTGCAGTCCTTAGGAAGGCAAAGCGTCACATGCGTTACAGCACCTTGATAGGCGTCACCGAACGTCACCTAGGCTAATGCCCCGGGCATGTTTTGCTGTGGTAGAAGACTACTCGGTCGGGAGACGTTTGCCAGCTGGGCCTGCTGGGGGCTTCCATCCACCCCTCTCCCTTTCCCTGGAGGGATGGAGGTGTTCAGAGGCCGTGGCTGTGGCTCCTGGTCTCTCCCACACCCGGCGGCAGAAGCCGCCGTCCTGGCCTGCCCGCACCTCTTCCCGCTGGCGGGAGCGGGGGGACGAGCGCAGGAGCTGCGGCGTGTGGGGGTCAGCAGAGCCAGCTGCGGGGAGAAGCCCCACTGCCTGCACCGAGCGCGGCATTGACTCTGCTGCTGGAGAGGGGTGGGCGGGAAGGCTCCCTGTGCTCTGAAAGATCCTTCCTGCTCCGGCCGGCACATCTCCCAGCGCAGACACAGGCTCCGCTGCTTCCCGGTCTGACCGCTCTGGTCTGAGCCAAGCAGCAAAGGCTTGGGATTTGGGAAGTGCCATATTTGGGGGTGCTGGTGCTGCGGTTAGGCTGTCAGCCGCTTCTGGGTTGTGCATTTGAATGGCTCCGAAGCGTTATGGTCATACTTGAAATTAGAAATAATGGAAACAACTATTCAAGGGCAAACAACCTGCCCTGCATTCGGGCAGCTGCCACAGACGGATCTTTGCTGTTACATTTTCACCACTCGGTAAACATGCCCTTCTGGTCGGTGATCCCCAAATATCTTTTCCCAGCAACAGCAGCCACCATCTGCACCCTGCCAGCCTGGCACGCACACGGGTCCTCCCGTCTTCAGATCCCCATTAACTTTTTAATTAGGATTTTCGTGTAATCAGAGCGAGAGAATAAACTGCAGGAGACAGAGAAACGTACTGACTGAAAATAGTTAAAAACCAGCTGGCGCCATTTCAACGTTTCCCATCCCCTCCACCCTTCCCCTTTATCTGCAGTTTGCTGTCAAGGCTTCACGCAAAATGAAGGCTTCAGCGTGGAGTGGGAAAGCCGACGTGTTAGAAAATACTTTCTGCTTAATGTCTGGGGAAAATAAAGCAAGGGGCTGCTTTTATAAGGCGATGTGAGAAGTGCGGGCCTGGGAATGTGGAGAATTTGCCGTCAATAACCCTTTGCCGCTTGTTACATTCAGCATCATTATACAGAATGAAGATGCTGTCACGAGCAAAACAGATTGTTTTCAAAATTGCACTTGACTTAAATAATCTAAATGAGCTCGTCTGACAGACGAGGGAAAACAGTCTTCTCGTTAACACAGGGGCTCTGTGTGTTACTCTGCTAGGAAGCTCCTTTCCTTGTTCGTTGTAGAGGCTTTATTTACAGGATGCATTTTCAGAGCTATTTAAAAATAGCTCAGCCGATGGTAAGAGGTGGTGATATAAAGGTACTGAACAGGCAGTGCTTACCCATAAAAACAGTGCCCGCCCAGGAGCGCTCAGTTAAGTCCACTGGACTATTTATCTTAGCGAGGAACATTTGGGTCTCTGTAGGGTCCTTAATTAGGAGGAAAAAAGGCAAATGACAAAGTTGGAAGCTGCTAACAGAAAGCGTTCGGCTTGCCTTCCCAACAGGCCTGGAAAACGGCTAGCAAAAGCTTATGCTAAGGCTCCTGATGAAACGGTCGGTGCCTATTTCGTGGGCTGCAGCAGCAAACAATCATTAGATCTGTGCTCAGGAGAAGAAAATTCACTGCCTTGCCTCCAGGCTCCCAGCGCCTTTCCAGCATTATCACTGTTACACAGAGTGATCAGAGCAGGGGAGAGCAGGCACTTGGGGTTATTAAATGAGAATTTAATCCTACCCTTTAAATCAGCAAAAAATTATAAAAGATAAAGAATTTCCCTGTGTTTTAAAGCTACTCCAACTTGCTTTCCCTGATCTGCGTTTGGGAAGGCTGCCAACTGCAAAATGGAATCGCTGAGCCTGGCTTTCACTCTGCATCCAGCCAATTACGCCGTCCTCACATCCCCGGTCTCTTAAGTGGTGCAGTGCAATAGACCTTTCCAATCTTTATTTATTTACCAGGGCTGCATTGCACTTCAAAAGAAGATTGCTCCGATGGGCTCATTGCGTCTTTCCCTCTTGCTAGTTCCTCTGCTCGGCGCTGCTCAGGCGTTAGCGAATACGGCCCAGTCCGGATTGCTCGTGGAGGCTGGTAGGAGAGTCTCCCCGACTGCGAAGGTTCCCCTCGAGTTGCTGCCGCCGCGCGGGGTCCGGCTGCCGTGGCCCCTGGCCGTCACCTGCCGCTGCGGCCGGCTCAGCCGATTTTGCCCGCGTGGAGTCTGCCGGGTGACTGGGTGCTGGCGTCTCTTCCACAGGCATGGTTCTTTCTAGCTTGTTTCTAGTTTTTTGCTAAATAAAAAGACAATTTCAGGAAGTAGTGGCGCACTATTTGGGGAGCCCACAGAGCTACAAACCACTGTCCTTCTTCACCACCAGCAAGAAGATGTGGACGACACATGCAGGGAAAAGTGCTTCTCCTCGCCCTCCAGTCCCAATACTTTGCCATGGACTCGTGCAAACGCTGACATTCACGGAGGTTCATGGCTTCCCCCACCTTCAACCGGCCAGCTTCACCCACGGCAGAGCTCAGGCCCCTCCGCCAGGATGGATCCCGGCTGGTGAATTGGCGAGAGAGACGTGAGCCGGTTCTCCAGAGAAACCACCGACCAGAGCGACGGCAGAGGGGCGGGAGCGGCTGGACCGCCAGAAACGTCACCAACACGGGTGACCCTCGAGGGCCGAGGCGGGAGGCGGCGCTGGCCGGGGCAGAGACCGCGCGCGTGCTGCGCCCGCAGCCGGGCAGCTCTCGCTTCACCCCGGGGGACGCGCGCCCTGCCTGCCCAGGCGCTGCTGCTTATGTGTATTTATTCTGTCCTCCGTCATGTTTAACAGGAGTAAGCCTCTTCGTAATCAATGCTTATTGATCGCCTAACTCAACAATCGCCCTTTCTCAGCACAGGACCACATTAACAGAAGATTCCACCTGTTTCTTTTGCGCTTCTCTCTGACAATAGCACAAATGATTTCTGCTCTGCCACAGACCGTTTCTTTTTGTGCCAGCGACATTCTCTGGTTGAGGCTTCAGAAAGCGATTCATCTGCTGAATTTCCTAATTACAGAGACTAAAATGGGGCCAGGACACACGTTATGGAGCAGCACCATAGACCACAGCATGAACTCTGGCACTTGCTGCCTCCTGGGACTGTCTCCAGGTGGGGAAGTGTCCTCACGCAAAGCCGTGTCGGTGCTGCCGGGGGGGCACTTCCAGCACGCGCCGTGCCTGGGCCACGGCTGGCACCTGCCATGATCATCCTGCGCGACTCTGAACTCCTGCGCTCCCCTTTCTCCCAGCTGTACGCGGTCCTAGTCAACAGCAATTCATAAACGCACGATGCATCTTAATTTGTTAATGTTTGCAAAGGTCACAGCGTGCACTGAAGAGCAAAAAACCCTAAAATGTGTCTTAAACTTTCACTGTATAGCTTATTTCCTCTGCTATATAATTAAAATAACTTTCTCTAGTCACCTTTCCCAGCAGGAGACATGCAAACAAGTTTAAGCTTTAGGAAAAGTGACTTTAATCCTCAGATCTACACAAAATCTAGGCTCCGGTCCTACTGACCTGGGTTTGCTTCTCTCCATCTGTGCAAACCCAGAGGGGCTTTTCCCACCTCCTGGTGACAGTGGCTGAGGTGTGAGGCTTAACTGCAGCAGTTGGGTTTGGCCGTCAAATGAAAGGCAAGATTTTGCATTGTGCTTTTGAACACCAGCCAGCTTGTTCCTTACCTAGTCAGAGACTGAGACAATTCTTTAAGGCAGCATGTCAGCCTGAAGAAACTGCTTTAATTCATCCTCATTATGATTTATTAATCAGGCCAGCAATGATCTGATATTGCGCGTTTTCCACAGCAGGTAGGATCAGCTGTGAAGCTTTGGGGTGTGAGAGGATGCACTGTACAACAGGCTGCAATGAGTAAACGCAGTCACGTTACCTGGAATGATAAATAAATGCACCCAGAAGTAGCACTGTACAGTTATTTCTACATAAGAACTGGCTCACTGCCGGCTCTGTAACATGGCTCCCTGTTCCAGGCGTACATATGCGTATCAGTGGCCCTGCTGAGCTGCAGTTGCTTTGCTGTGCTTTTCTTTCACTTAAAAATATTTATAAGTGTGTATCTGGGAATCTGGGGGAAAAAATCCCACATTTTAATCACCTGTTCCAGTTGGCTTTTCCAGACTTGTCCCTGCTCCCACAGCCCTGTTTGCGGGGTGCTGCCTGCCGCGGCGTGGGCAGGGCTCCCCTCCGGCAGCCCCTGCACGGCCACCGCCTCCGAGGCAGGACCCCGGTGATGGGCAGCATCGCTCCGGCGCGGAGCCGCAGCCCTTGGTCCCAGCCCTGCCAGAGCGGCCCAGCCAGCAGCAGCACGTCATCTCCTCTGTCAGGGACAGGCTCTTCTCCTTTTGCTGTTAAAAAGATGGGCTGTCCCGGGCGAGGCGTCGGCTGGAAGCCAAGCCAAGCCTGCTCCGCAGGTTGCCCCAGGAAGGAGCCACGCAGGCTCTCGGACGGTCCCTCGGCGGCGGTTTGGGCTACCGAAGAGCTGAGCTGGCTCTGCAGGGACCGACCCGCTCCCCACTCTGCCCCGCACGCCCGAGAGGGCAGTCGCGGCGCCGGGACGGAGGGGACGAGCGCGCAGCGTTGCCTTCGGTCATTCACACGCAGGGCTGGGTAGCGCGCCGTTTCCTACGCGGGGACGTAGGAAACACATCCAGGCTGACACCCTGACTCCAGTGAGATGTGTCACAGGAACTGTGATGCCAGAGTGGTTTGTGTCTCACCGTAACGATGCAGTAAATTACTTAGAAGACTGTCTGAGGTTTCACAAGATGAAAGGTCTCTCCCGCGAGACCTCTGGGGCCAACAGCTTCGTGCCCACTTCCAGCCGCCGCAGGGCTCCGCAGCAGCCAGGCCGTGGGCGACGCGGCCCCGGCTGAAGTCCCCGTCCCGCCCGCTCCCCGCGGCAGCGGCAGAAGACTCAGCCCGGCTGCACGAGCGCTGGACAGGCAGAGCTAGCTGTTCCCCTGCGGCTGCTCCGCTATTCTGATTTGCATTCAAGAAACCAAGCCCAAACGCTCAGCGGGTCTGAATAGTATAGATTATAGATTAAGCTTACGCAAAACTCCCCGCTTCCTCCCGGGCAGGAGAGATGTTTTGCTCCAGGCATCCAGCGCGTTAAAGAGCTGCATCATGCTACTGATTTTGTGCACATCAGCCGAGGACACAAGTTACCTGGAGATTAGTTTTCAAAGAACACTAATTTTAAAGCCTTGATTATTTAAATTGCTCCTAAACACACCTGAAAATACAGTTATTTGGTATGTCCACATATCAGTGCGGGACAGCAGAGGTTCCCAGTATGAAACCGACTCCGGAGCTGTTCTGATGCTAGAGGGGAGACCTGAGGTCTGCTGCTCTGGACTGACCCTGCCATCTCTGCCTTCCCTGGTACCAGACGTGCTGCGTATGCATCCAATGCAGTCCAAATCTGGGTTGACTTGACAAAAATTGCAGAGTAAAGCCCAAGTATTTGATTTCATTTTTGTCTATTTTCATTTACTTCTCTTACAAAAGGCTTTTTTTTTTTTTTTCACTTGGGCTTTTTTTTAAATAAGCTGCTCTTGGTTTTCCTTTTCAGTTTGGTTCTGAGCGTTTTGGACTTTCTAAGATCAAACCTGAAGAACTCCTCTTCCTTTTTTACCACGCTGCAAAGCAAAAGCATCGCTCAGAGGCAGGCTGATGCGTTTTTTTTGACAAGTGCACTTTCAGTTAGCTGTAAATGCTGTATTTTCACAAAACCAGATCAGTTTTACCGTATCAAGATTATCCGCCTTAAATCATTGAAACTAAACAAAAAATAAAGACTGCTCTAAATTCATTGGAGGGGGGATGGTAAAACCAGGGCGATTCTGGCCAGTTCCACTTGGACCGTGCGGGTTTCTGGTAGCAGCTCTTCGGGTGCTGGCGGGTGGCATCCAGCACCAGGGCAGGGCCCGGCCCCGCCGGCTGGGTCCCCTGGGACGGCTCTCCGGCAGCCCCCGGCACGTAGGGCTCCTCTCCCGGGGCTGGCAGCCCGCCCGCGGCGCTCCGGCCACCGTGCCCGTCGCTGGCTCCTGGATGCTCCCCCAGGCCCTCCCAGGGCTGGAAACCTTCCTCCTCCTCCTCCTCCTCCTCCTCCTCCTCCTCCTGCTGCCAGATAAACTCCATGCAGCCGCCGTCTGCCTGCTCCTGCTGCCTTCCAAGGACACCTTTATCGGAGGCCAGGCTGCTCCCAGAGACGTTTTATTTCTGGACAGGGCTAAGGTGCGCAGGTTCTGCTTCTGCCCTTAACAAAGTCGTCACTGTTCTCCAGTCATCCTCTTCTTTTCCTCCTGCCTCACTTCATGCTCTGAGAGCGTCCAGGGAGGCCCCGGGGAGCGCCCTGGGACCTCAGCAATGACACGCCATTGCCCCTTTTGTGTCCCCTTTGGTGTCCCCTCCCGGCTGCCTCCCCGCGCCCCGGGGAAGGCCCCCCAGGAACAGGGCGACCAGAGCCAAGGAGCACGGTGCCGCTAAACCTGCCTCAATCTACCTACGTGTGCGCGCGCATACTTTTGCATATGGCTTTGCACACTTAGGCAGATGTGTGGTATCGTCACATCTTCCGTGCCTTGAACTCCCCTAGAAACAAGGACGGATACTGCAATTAACGGATCACACCCTCCAGCAAGCTGGCTTCAGCCCTGCCTCCCTCGGCGGGAGCAGGCAGCCGCAGGAGGGAAGGAGCTGAAAGCTGGTGGCAGGATCCCGGCTTTGGGCTCCTCTTTCACGCCAAGCAGCTTTTTCCCCTGCCCAGGGTCTGGGATCTCAGCTGCTGGGCTTTGCAGTTCAGCAAATCCAGCTGTACCTGAACCTCGTGGACAGGGTTGCTCTGAAAAATCACACTTCTGACTGTGAAAGAAAATTTCAGATACGCCTAGGTAGTGGGAGAGAGAAAGAAAATGTCTCCCCCCCGCTTGCTCCTGCCTGTCCGACACGCCGCAGCTGGCGCAGACCCATTTTCACAGACTCTTAGCAGGGCGATCTGCTGTCTGCGGGGCTTTTCCCCGAGCGCAGGTAACAGCCAGCTCCGCCGAGCAACTGCACGTTGGCTGCGGGGCAGAAGAGAAGCAAAACACCCCAGTGTTCTCGCCCTGATCAAATCACACATATTTCTGACCAGCTATTTCGCCAATAAAACAAAGGCTGCTTTGAAATGGATGCCTGGCCTGGCCGGCTGCCAGCGCCGGGCGGGAGACAAAGGCTGGGAATACAAATGCGGTGCTGGAAGTGGCGAGCCAAGGATGCCTCTGCGGCAGGGAGAGCGCGTCGCCATGGAGACACGGCGGCCAAACCGGGGGAAGAGTGGACCCGCACTGGGATGGACTGGGAGCCACTGGAGCCACCGGAGCCGAGAGACAGGGGCACTGGTCCCACCGGTGCCCAGCTGAACCCCCCAGAGAGGGGGGTTCCACCCGGGAGCAGGACCACGTGCGGCTCCTTGTCGTGCCAGAGAAGGGGGTTCTCGGAAAGCACGCGTGCTTTAAGCAGAAGGGTGGAAACTTGGGGGTTCCCGTACGGCTGCCGAGCACCAGGCTGGCCCCACGGGGTGCCCCGTCACCGTCCTCGTCTGTGGACCACGGGACCAGGCAGGAGAGCAGGGCGGCTCGTCTGTGAAGAGGTCGGTCATGAAAGATGGACAGCAGCTCTCACCTGGGCGGAACAAAGCGGAGCCTCAGCTCGGAAGAAAAGCGCTTTCGCCAAACTCTGTGCAGCTCTCCGGGTGCAAAGCAGAGAAGCGAGGCTGCCGGGCGCCGCAGGAGAGCGGCAGCGGCGGCCGTGAGAAGGAGAGAGCCCTAGGATGGGCAGAGTGAGGGCAGGTCCGGCGGGAGAGGGGCCATCCTCGGGGAAGCCCCATCTCTGCCTGTCAGACTGGGGGTGGAAACACCGTGGGGAACAGAAGGTGAGCCCTGAACCCCCGAGGACTGTGATGAGCTATTATACGTTCAGATCATCAGAAAGGCAGGTTTTAGTCTCTGCCGTAGCCGTGGGTTAGGTGGTTTTTGGCTTCCCCCACTGCCCACAGCTGTACAAACACACTCTGACTGGGTACTCGGGTACCGCGGGGAAGTAAAAAGGGCAGCATCCTTACACACCAAGGGAGAGCTTCCCAAGGGAAAGACAACTTTCTGTTCCAGCAGCAGAAAGTGTTCCAAGGTGAGACAGAAATCCTACGGAGGACTTCCCCGAGTCGAGAAGGGAGCTTTTCCAAAAGCCCCGTGGAGCCCACCCAGGCGCCGCCGGGCAGGCCTGGCTCGGTGGGAGGGCGATGCCGCAGCGCGGGCTGGGACGGGCGCTGCCTGGACGGGTGGGGATGGCCGTAGGGTCCTGCAAATATGTCTCAGCGGCCAAATCACGGTGTCTCTCAAACACGGCAGAATTTGTCATTGCACGGTCAGTGCTGTCTCCATCTCCGGAGGAGAGCTTTCTGCCGCCTCAGCAAGTTGGAGCCGGTCGGTTGCAGCCGGGTATGTGCACCTGCAGCCTCCGCGGCCGCTGAGGGCATTTGCTAGTCCAAGGAGAGGACAAGCAGAATGAGTGGCATCCTTCAAGCTGACGGTGAAAAGGCAGGGGGATCCAAGGAGGAATTCTCTCCCCTCCTCGTTTCATCAATGCAAAAGCTGTCTGGGGGGGAGGAATCGCTCTAATCGGCTCACGCAGCAGGCACAAACCCCGCTGGTCTGGCCCGGGCGGCGATACAGCCTGAGCAGCCCGCTCCGCACATCCCACCCCTGCAGAGCTCGCAAGTTACCTGCAAAAAGATGTAACCGTCGCTCTGCAAAAAGATGTAACCGTCGCTCTGCAGAATTATTTCAACAAATTTTGGCCGGTGGGCTGCTCGTAAGTGGTTTGTGGTGATGAACACGATCTGTGCGTCTGATATCGGTGCAGGGTGATGTATCATTTAAAGCACAGGAACCGCTCCTGCATCCTGCCCAAAGAGCCTGCAAGTCCACGCGACCGGCTCCTGCGTCCTGCCGGGCTGTGGGCTGAGGCACCGGCCGAGTGGGGAAAACGTGGGGCTCCCCCGCTGCGGGCTGGAAGCACCCCCTGCCCTCGCTCTCTGCCTGCCCGAGCCCCGCATCAGGCGGGGGCTAAAGCCAGCGCTGACCGACACGCCGCGGGGATGCCGGGGCCAGCCGGAGGTCTCTGCTCCGGCAGCACCCGCCACCAAAGCTGCGACAGCAGCATCCCGGGCAGGGGGCGAGCTCCTGTGCATCCCCCCGCCGAGCCCCAGGGCCAGACCCCCCTCTGCCGGGCGGGACGGGGTGGGCCCTTCGCCACTGATAACTTGGAAGGGAATGGGAAAATAAATCCCGTGCACTTTTCAAAAATCCTGGAGCCCTCGCCGGCTTCACGGAGCGGGGAAGGGAGCGGGAGACAAAACATCATTTTTTAAGCACTGGGAAGCACTCAGGTGCTGCTGTGATGAGGGCTGTATAAATAGCTAGAAAGACAGATTAGACAGAACAGAGCACACTGTCAGCACACGACAAATAATAAATGAAGGATGAGAATCCCCGGGGAGGCACTTTTCTAATAAATGACATTTTGATCTATAGCTTTAACAACTCGTCCCAAGCCATCATGTACTGAATTAGGAAAAGGAAACCCGTAACCTGCCCTGTCAGTCCTGAAGAGGGTCAGAGAGGCATAAATATAGCTGTGCGGAAGGTAATGAAGACATTTACTGCTCTCACAGAGTGCCCGTTCTGCCAGAATTCCTTGTCAGCTTTACCACCGATAAAAATAACCGGCTAGGGTTCCATTTTCAATATCGAGGGGCTGACGCTCCTGCAGCCCGGGCAGAGGAGCCGGCGCAGCCCGGCCCCGCATTCCCGCCCCACGTTCCTGCCCCAGCGATCCCTGCAGCACGCGTGGAACGAGAGCAACAGCGACCAGAGCGTCCTCGCAGTTTAAGTGCAATTAGCTCCTTCGAGCAGGCTACAATCTCGAGGCAGGTGTTTTCCATTTGCGTTAAGTCCCCGCTATCCCTGCAAACGGGCTGGAAGTCGTCCTGGGTTGGGGGGGGCTGTGACAAACCGGGATGCGACTGCAGCGAGAGCCCCATCGCCACCGAATCAATTAGCAAACCCCTTCTCCCCGCCCTCGCAATAGCAGCCTGTGATCGGCCGTCTCTGGGACTCATTTGTTCTCGTGTAGCAATCAAAACTTAATTTATCTTATTTTAATTGAAGCTAAAAAATTCAGTAGCCTTCAAATTTCTCTCATTGCTTTGCAGGGGGAAAAAAAAAGCCAGGAGAATAAAGCGTCGGGATGGAAAGAACGGCCTTTGAAATAAACATGGGCTGGTGCTGTTGGCTTTTATTTAATATGTAGCCCTTTCTTAAAAGAAATAATTATGTTTCAAAACCTCCTTTCCCTGTTCAGAGAGCTGCCTCTTTCCACATTAATGCTATTTGCATGCGCCATCTCCTCCTACCCTTCAATAATTTAAACCTTCATTTTTTATTCACTCAGCTGTCAGATTCATTTACATATCATATATCTATATTTAACACTGAGTTCGCTCGCCCTTTTTTTTTTTTTAAACGGGAAATAGATTTCCCTTCTAATTTAACAGCGTCTCGGGGAAGGGCTGGCTGCGAGGAGCGCGCTGCTGACGTTTGTGTCCGTTCGCAGAGACGCTGAGCTCCGGTTCGATGGGAGGCAGAGATGCCGCCCGGGGCTCGGCAGCCTCCGCGCCCAGCCCGGCCCTTCGGCCTCGCCACGGGAGCTGGGCTGAAAGCGCGTCCCGCTCCCCACGGGCACGGGGAGAAAACGACCTCGTTACCTGCCGCCGGCCGGGCCGGGGGAGCGCGTGGGCCGGGGATCGCTCCAGGCTTCCGCTCAAATATTTGCTCTGTTTTGACAGCTCTGCCGTTATTAATAGCTCGATGCAATTAACGTGATCGCTGTTAGCGCTGTTTATTAATTGTCGGTTCCGTGGCACGCGCGTGCGGGAGGCACGCCAGGAGCCTGCCCTGCCACGCTGGCTGGAGCAGGAGCGTCTGCGTCCCGTGAGCCATAGAGCCCCTCGCAGGGGTGCGGATCCGGCCCCGCGGCTCCGGGAGGGCTCACGCCGGAGGCTCCTGCCTCCGCGTGCGGCAGCGAGAGCTCAGCCGGAGCCGCAAGGGAGTTCAGCCAGGCCTGGCACGGGTTTGTGCACCAGCCGACACGGGGCGGTGACGAGGAGAGGCGTGCGGGCAGCGGGACTGCCCAAAGCCCCGCTCGCCGCGCGGGGGGTGCTCCGGACGGATGCGTCTGGCGGCGAGCCCCGGCGCAGGGGCGAGCCTCGGGAAGGCAGCGCGTGTCCGTGGGGAATTCTGCAGCCGCACGGCTCGGGGTGGCCGCCTTGCAACGCGGCGTGTCCTTCAGCTGGCTCTGCCGTGAAGGCGCTCGGAGAACCGAGGGAAGTCACCAAGTAAGGGTTCAGCTGCCGTTACGGCCTCTCCATCCGGAGCGTGCCTGGCACCTCCCCGCGCGAGCGGTCGTGTCGGAGCTCTGGGATCAGCCGTCTCTGACGTTTCGGAGCAGGCTCTGCCCGCCAGCCACCCGCCACGACCCCGGGGAATGAGGGGAGGCAACGGGGGGACACAAACCAGGCTCCTGCAGAACACCAGGAGCGAGCCCGCACAGCAGCGCCCGGCAGCCGGTGCCGTGCCACGACCGCAGTGGACGGTGGCATCCACCACGGTGACAGCCCAGGCTGGGGCAGGGACGGGGCGTTAGGCCCTGAACCCCACGATCCCTGGCCCGCCGACAGCAGCCTTTGGCTGCTGAGACACGTGAAGAGCCAGAAGCCCCTTTCTCCATCCTGACCAGGGCTGTGCCGTGGGCCCCTTGGAAAGCGTGGTGCTAGGGTCAAAAAGTGCGCGGCAGTGCCTGATCTGTCCCGTAAGTGCGGTATCACGGGAGCAAAGGGCTGTGTTCCGCATGGATAGGCTTAAGACCTATGGAAAATAAACAGTATTAAAGGCAATTTGAAAGAGAGGACATGAACGAGAAAGGGGTAAATCAAAGAGTCGGTCACGGAGAAGAGGCTCAGATCCCCCTCCCTCATTTTCCACATTACTAGAAAAAACAGTGAACTGATATCAGACAAATGAGCCCTCTGGACCCAATTTTTCAAGTTAATGAGCTCCCCTCGCAGCTCTTCCCCAGAACGGAGACTCCCAGCGCCTACCCTTTGCCACAGCCTCTAATGAGCAAAGCCACCGCCATCTATCTCCATATCCGCAGAGGAGGAGGCTCCCGGCTGGGGCTCAGGGCGGACGCGAGCGGGGCGGGCGCGCGGGGCAGGGACGCCCTCGGCCCCGGCCGGCAGCGGGCAGCGCTGCCAGGGCAGGCGGGCGCCGGGCCGGCAGCCGTGGGTCTGCGCAGAGCGGCCCGCGGCACCTCCGGGCGGGAGCCGGCGTTTCGGCTGGCGGAGCGGCGTGCTGCCCGCGGCAGCGCGGCAAAGGACCGGCTGCCATTTGAAAAGCGGGGACGGTTCAGTGGCGGCTGCCATGGGGTGACTGCGGACGGCTCGCCCGGCAAGCCCGGCGCGTTCCCGCCTCTCCCAGGCCTTCAGCATCAACCTTCAGCTGAATCGGTGTGCTTGCCTGGTTCGAAATAACCTCTTCTTTCAGGAGGAAATTGCTTTTCTTGCCCCCAGGAACCTCTTTGCAGTCTTCGTCGGGAGATTTCAAATGGACTTTAGTGTGTTATTAAAATTCTCCCTCGTAATTGCCCTTTGCAAGGCTGCGGAGAGGGAGGAGCGGGGGCGCAGGACGGGGCTCCAACACTCGCATCGCTCTCCTACCATTATGCTTAAATTAACAGGGATTTTTTTGTAAATTGAAGACTAATTTTCTCTTGGGAATAGATCATTAAATTACAGAATACTAATGAAAATTTACAGCATCTGGAGAGGGGGTGGGGGAAGGGGCAGAGGGAGCATTTTGTTGTTTTTTCCCGTTTGCCCTGGCCCGGCTGACCATGGCCACAGCCGGAGGAGGGGAGCTGCCGCCTCCCTGCCCTGGAGCACAGGAGCCGGGAGAGCAGACGGACACATCTTGGAGGACGGACCAACAGCCCCCAGCCCACCGAGAAACGCAGGGGACGCACGGCGGGGCCGGGGCTGCCGTTCTGCAGACCCCGAGAAAGGCGGCGGTGGGGGACGCGGCCCCTCCATCCTCTCGCCGGCGGCGGTCGGAGCTCGGCTGCCCGCGCCGTCCTCCCCTGCGGGAGCTTTGCTCCCCGCGCCACTGCTGCAGGCAGCACGGGCTGCGGGCAGCGTGCCGGCAGTGCGGGGCTGCCTGCGCCCCGCCGTGCCCATCACCCCTCCCCAGGCCTGCCCCGCGGCGCGGCAATGACCATCGCCCTGGCAACGGCGCGGGCTGGAGATGCAATGCATCACGGATTTATTAAAGAACAGCGGTTGCACTTGACGGCCGTATTTTTCCAGTCGAACTCAATTTCTTTGGAGCAATGAGGCTCAATGGACCTGGGAGGGTGGAAGCGAGGAGCTGCCTTTTGGGGAGGGGACGCTTGGGAGCATTATGTCTGGGGGCTCGGAGTGAGGAAATGCAGATTTCTTTATTGCTTTGATCATACATAATTTAAATATTCAAACTACTCTGGAATTCATTGAATTATACATGAATTGCACAGGCAGCATTTTTGTAAGTCCTGAAAGGCATTAATTTTTTTTCCTCTCCCTTCAGAACCTTGTCTAACCTTAATTTTTTTTTTTTTTTTAATTTTTTAAAATCCAAATCAGTCGCATCCCGAATCACCTTGAGAACGGCTCCCACGCCAGCTGGTAATTTCACTGAATTAATGAGCGATTTGGTGATCACGGTTTGCCGTTGGCTGTAATTTAATGTATCTTACAGCAGTGTTTAGGATCAGTCTAGCACAGTGAGAAGGCTCCTCCGAGCCTCACCTCCCCGTCGGGCTGCTCCAGCAGCGGCCAGGGCAGCAGCCGCTGCGGATCCCCTCCGCGGCGGGGCTGCACCCGAGCGTGCCCTGGCTCTCCGAGCCTCGGGCTCTGCCCTGGGACACAACGCTCCCGCAGCACCGGCCGTGCAAGAGGCTGAGCCCCGGGGCTGAGGCCGGAGAGCAGACCCCAAACCAAAGGAGGTTCTCTCCCCGCCGGTGACCACGAAAGCAAAACTCGCCCCGTTCCGGGAGCCGGAGCTGGGTAAACTAATCCCAGGGCTGGGCGTGGATAATTTCTGCGCCTGCCCTGCGCTGGCTGCTCCCGCCCGGCCAGCCGCCGCCTCCACCCGCACAGCTGCAGCAGCAGCTTCTGCTGGGCAGGAGGGCGAAAGCGCAGCCCCGCTGCCGCGAGCTTGGGGAGAGGAGAGACTCCGGGACGGCGGAGCGGCCGAGCCTCCCTCGCTGCTCCCTGGACACGCCGTCCCTCTTCCCTGGTCCCATTTTCCACGGCGCTTTAAACCAGGAGCGCAGGTTGTGCTGCGTCCGTCTGGCCCTCAGCTGGCAGCTTGTACCTGTTAGCTCGCCAAGCGTCCAGATGTTCGGGGCGGGAAGGAACACCACCAGATGTTGCTCTGCAGATTGCTGGGAACACGCGGAGCTGACAACACGGGCGCGGCAGAGCCCTGAGTGCCACTGACAGCGGCCTGCGGCCTCGAACGGGCAGGGAGGGACGTGGGGCTGGGAGAGCCCCGGGCTCCCACCAGCACCCGGCTCCCAGCCTGCTGCTTCTCCTCCAGGATCCACTCACGTGGAGACAGCGATGCTGCGCTGAAAACCACCCAGGGTCTGGCGAGAGCTACAGGGAGCTTTTCCTCCTTCCCAGGAGGAGCTGACGTGCGAATGCTGGACCAGACATCGCTTTTCTTTTGCGCCTTGGTTTGCTTGCACGGGTCCCGCCTGGTCCATCGCGTCGCTGTGCAGCTGCCTCCCGGGAGAGTCTCACGGGAAGCGGCCACAGGTCCTGTTCAGCTGGGAATGAACTGGGATGCGTGTTCGCTGGCCGGGAAAACGCGAGGTACGCAGCACAACGAGCCAAAACCCGCCCTGCCCATGCCAGGGTTTAAGACACATTGATTAAAGCCTGAATGAGAAACACTTTCCCTCCCGGGCTGGACCGTGAGCGTGCCCTGGTGTTTCCGTCAGAGCCAGTAACGAAGGTCCCGGGCAGGGGTGAAGCGTGCAGCAGGATCCTCGTTTCCAGGGAGAACGTTTTCCAGCCCCAGAAAGCTCTCTGGGGAGCAAGCGAGAGCCTGGAAGAGAAGCAGGGATACGCACAGCCCTGTTTGCAGTCTCTCCCTAGTTAGCTCACTCTTCATTATCCTTCTCTACCCTTTTAATTTCTCTCTAAACTCAACCAGCTATTGCCGTTCAAACTGAAATAATTAATTGGAACAAAATTGCCACTGTAGGAGAAAAGAATGATTAAACCCATCCAGCGGACAATGGGGCAATCATAGCCTAAGCATCTAATTACAGGGTTAGAGAGTGTGGATGCGGGGATAATAACGGAGCCTTTTGTAAACTGTGTGGCTGGATGAGCTGGGAGGAGGGTCTGTGCTTGACTTCACTCCAGGTTTAGTGCATGATTCCTGGAGTAAAGATACAAATGCAAGAATAAAAGATCGTTAGGGAGTGAATACCCGCAAAGGTCTGCTGGAGAAACAAGAGCAGCGGGAAGCACTAACCTCCCTGCGCAGCTCTGCGCCCGCCGTACGCGTGGGAGATGCTCAAGGTGTGAACCGCTGCGGGATGCCCGGGGACGTCGGTCACCGAGGCTCTTATTTGTGGGAGCACAAGTAACGGCGTGTTTCACTGAGTAAATTATTAAAGCGCGTTGCACACGCGCGCATGCGTGCGTCTGTGTGCAGGGGCTCTCTCGTTAAGGGGTACCACCAGGAGTCACACCCTCAGCAAGTCCAGGCGGAGCACAGCAGCCCAACAAGCCCGCGGTCGGCACCAGGGCTGGTGTCAAAAGGCACACGCTCCCCAACGCCTGGAGCCGTCCCCCCCGATGGCACAACTGTGGGGGAGCGACCCTGCAGCGCTCTGCTGAGAGCCGGGTGCGGGAGACGGGGTTGCTCACCCGGGTACCGCAGCCCGAGCACTTCTGGATGCGTCCCTACGATCGCGCCGGGTGACGCGAGGAGAAGCGTCGCCAGCGAGGCCCGACCAAGCAGCTAAAAGCGGGGCCGCGGCAGCTGGAGATGCTCTAGCGCGTGAAGACAGTGAGAAACAAACAAGCGCTGTGGGATGTTCTCCGCTGTCTCTGCAGAAAAGGGTGCCCGTTGGTCCGGGAAACCTCCCTGCAGAGCAGCCGGACAAGCGCAGCGGAATGGGAGGAAGCGTTATAATGGGACTGCTGCGGATTTACGGACGAGGAACAAACAGAGCCGCACAAGAAGGGGACACAAGCACCTGCGATATCGCAGGGGTGAGGGGATGCACCCCTGAGTCCCGGCCTGCGGGGACACCCGAGCCCCGCGCTCGTCCCGGCATCCCCGTGTTTTACAGCTCTGCGTTGGACCCAGCGCACCAGCGGAGCTCACCTCCCGCCCACCCGCCGCACCGCGGGGCGATGGCGAGTTCATCAGGCCGCCTTGCTGGCCCAAAGTAAATGCCACCAACCATCTCGAGATGGTCAAAGCAGCAGGAAAACCAAAGAGAAATCCTTTGTTTGGAGTTGCTGTGCCCTGGCAGGCTCCCGTGGGAGCTCAGTGACCAACGTGGCCCCCCTCCCCGCACCCCTTCCTGCCCTCCCCGCTCACATTAAAACACATTTACCAGCCAATCAGGGACCTGTGACTTCCCTTAATAAAGACATTTTTCATCTCCCCAATCTCAATGAGAGCGAGTTTAAAGTGGTGTGAAATTGCAAACGGTCACGGTGTGGTAGTGGCGGAGGCTTCCCCAGGTATCCCGGCAAATGGAGCTCCAGCTGCCCAAAGCATATAAATCTTGAGCAACTCTGAGTCACTTTGAGTAATAGTTCATTTTCTGATTTAATTTTGACTGTGACCGGAGCTTCTAAAAGGCATTTTCAGTGATGGGCTTGTCCCAGGGGAGGGGGGCCAGTCCCAAGAACTAAATGTAGAATAAAGGAGTCTCCTCCCTGGCTTATGGCTGAATCCCCGGGCAGGACCATTTGGGTCCATCTCGGGAAGGTTTCGCTTCGTGCTGAGTTCCCTGGTGCCTTCCAGGCAGAGATGGGGAGGAGGATGGGGAGATGATCTTCACCAGGACCCAAGCACCGTGCTCTGACACAGGGCAGGGCGCACGCGTCCGTCCAAACTCAGCACAGGTCCCCTGGCCAGGGAAGGGCTCCCAGTTGCATCGTTTCCCTCCCGGTGCGTCCCGGTGTCAGGCAGAGGAGTAGGGCTCAGAAACACAGCACAAGCTATTTCAGAGACCTCATGAGAAACACAAATGCTGCTTTTCTCTGTGGATGATGCTGTGCCTGTAATTGGGAAAGGCTCTTGCAGCTGCGGACAGCGCCCTTCGGGGTGTCCTCTGCACCCCGCGGCCACTTCCACGTGGGCTGGCACAGCCCTGCTCCCCACACACGGGGCAGGGCCGTCACCTCGGGGCTCAGTCCCGCTGGCACCAGCCACCCCGGCCAGAAGGAAGAGGGGAGCCCCACGGCCACGCTGCTGATGGAAACGAGAGAGCCCAGGGCTGCGGCACCGCCAGCGCCTGCCCTTGGCTGCCGGCGAGGGGGAGTCACACTCCGGCACAAACAAATAAATACGCAGCAGGACCTGAAGAGAGAGCTCGTCGGTAATGAGCCTGGCTACTGCGTCCCAGCCTGCCCTCATTGTGCCTAATTTATGGCTGACTCTGCTCCATTTCCCCGCCGTGCCGGTGGGCTGTCGCCTTGCTGCTGGGGCAGCTGCCGGTACCTGCGGCACGGTGCCACCGCGCTTCTCCCGGGCTTCCCACACCCCCTGCCCTGGCACAGCGGGACGGGTGCGGTGGCTGCAGCGCGGGACCAGGGCGGGCGGCTTTCGGCGGTGCCAGGCGATCCCACCGTCCCGCGCCCACTGCACCTTTGCTGCCTTTTCATTGCAGCCACACTTTCTGCACGCCAGCACACACGATAGCGAACCTTTCCTAGCCCGCAAAAAGTGCGTGCACCATCCCCTGAGCCGCCGGCAGGGTCTCTTCCCGTCCCACGCAGCATCAGCGATCCCAGAAAATGCAGTTCTGCCAGTGCCACAGCCCCTGCACCAGCGGCTTTGCTGGCCGTGCCGAGGCGGAGGCGATGAGCCTCCTCGGCACCGCGCGGCTGCGTGGGGCCGGGCAGCGTGGGGACCCCGAGCCTGACAGTACAGTCTCAACGACGGCTGCAGGGAACCGCAGACAGAGCGCGCTCCTGGAGCTCCGTAACAGCGATCTGGCAGGGATTGCACACGTCAGGCAGGGTGCCAACTGCAACCATTGGCATAATTAAATCAAGGTCCTGCGCAGCCAAACAGCCGCAGCTGACCCGCCGTGTGTCTGCGCCGCTCTCCGCCCTTGTAGGAAACTGTGCAGCAAAACATCCCCTTGCTGCCGCTTCGGCTCCGAGCCAGCCCGCGGCGGGGCCCTGCCGCCCTCCGCACAGGGCAGCCGGCCGGGGACGCGGCGGTGGGGGGGCTCTGCACTGCGAAAGCTTTGGGTTTCACCCCCAGGGGCAAGAACAGCGCTCTGGAAATGTCAGAAACTTTAATGGGATCATGTACCTGCTTCCCTCTGCGGGCAGGGATGCAAGGGGACCGCCTGGATCAGCTTCTGCCCACCTTAATTTCGCTGGGCTTGATCCTGCACCCTGCCAGCCCGCTGTCCTCGGTCCCCCACGGCGCGAGTCACCCCCTTCCAGTGAGACAAGTAAAAGCACGCAGAAGCGGGGTCCCCCAGCCTGCTGGCTGGCCCGGCACTGCCGGCTGCCCGGAGCCCCAGGCTGGGGGCTTGCAGGCCTCCCGGTCAACGGAGCTGCAGCTCAGCTCCCAGACGCTCGCAGGGGCGTTAGGGAGGCTCCGGGGAAGCCAGGACTGCCCTCCCCCGGGTCCTGCCATTCCTGCTGAAGGAATGACTCGATGGGAAAATCGCAACTCAAGATCTCGAAGCATCACCGGGAGGGCAGGACAATACCCCATCACCGACAGGATTGTTTGTGTGACTGCCAGGGCTAAATCACATGAAAAAGCAAAGAAACAAACCCTTGCAATCAAACTCGTGACAAGAAGGAAAAAAAATGGCCGGAGTAAAATCAATGTACATGCAATCAAGCAGCAACCATTCGGGAAGAAAAAGCAGCTGCCTTACTGTTCAAAGTCTTCTTGCACCGGAGGGTGGAAGGCCTCTTCTTGGCACTTAAAGGACGATGACTCTTCTTTGACCTTTATGGAAACAAAAGACAGGAGAGGTTTCAGCTCCGCTGTGATGCCGGGAGCAGAGCTCTGAGAGCGAGAGGCAGAAAACAAGGCCCAGGTTCCTCTCTGCACTTTGCAGAGGTTTGGTGATGCGGAGCTGGGGGACCACGGACTTCCCAGGTCCCCGTGCCGGCTGTGACACGGCGAGGGACACAGGTCGCGGCTGCCAGGGAGGCTGGAGGCCCGACGCCGAGCAAACGCGCCCGGCAAGCTGGGGAGGCTGCTGCTTTTGGCAAAAATCTGGCTTTCTGTGAATATTTTCACACGGCAGCAAAGCTGCAAACACTTTGTCCTGTCTTCGCACCGTGCAGACTGACAACAGCTCATGAGGATATCGCCTGTGACAGGTTAAAACCACCCTGTGAACCTTGAGCCCCAGGTGCCATGAGCCGGCGGCGTGGGACCACACGCGGCACGGGTTAGATCCTGTACTTTGAGCTCGTGAAAGGAAAATAAAAATGAGTTACGGGAACGACTTTGTTGATACACTTTTTAAGAAGTTCAGTGAGCGCAGCCGAGTCTCTGTGATTTATTCCAAGTGTGATTCACCCTTGCAGCGCTACAAGCGAGGCCAGCGCGGCGCTGGGCCCCGAGACGCCGGCGGGAGCCAGCCCGGGCGGTGTGATCCTGACTGCCCGGCGCGGGGAGGTGCGGGCAGCCCCGGGCAGGACTCCCACCGGGGCCCCTCCGCCCCGTCCAGCATCTCCCCGCTCGTCCTGCCAGGGGCTCCCCGGCTCCTCGGGAGCTGACGCTCCAGCCCGGCAGCCAGGTCTGGGCAGCATCTCGGGGAGCCCCGGCAGCGCCCGTCCCTTCCCGGGACCGACCGCCCTGCGTCCGTGGCCGGAGGCAGCCCCGCTTCCCTCTCCCCCGCTGCCTCGTGGCTCCCTGGCACGCGAAGTGCAGCGTATGGGATTGTATTTTTCCCCTGGACGCTCTGGAAGAGAAGGAACGAGACCAAGTCCAAGCTACAGATTTTGCCGCCTGCTCTCTGAGCCAGCCACCTCCATCCAAGAACAAACACAGCAACAGAACAGGCCTGCGACTGTAATATATACAGCCTAATTAATCACATTACTCATGAAAATATATTGGTATAATTAATAACACAAGGCATCTATATTGGCCTCTGTGGCGCAGCAAATTATGAGGCAGTAATACTTGGATGTGTTGACCTGGATTTCATACATAATCCATCAAGCCATTCCCGCCAGATCGGGTCTCCAGAGACACGAACAATACAAAAATGATAATTAAACAAAAGCAAGATGGACAGCAATGGTGTCACGTTAATCACTCCCAGTATCGCAGGAAAGGGACAGGACACCCCGATTTCATCCTGCGTGTTCTCACCCTTTTCTCTGTGCAGGTTTTGGTATTTTAATAGGCCCAGAAGGGGATCTGTCGCTGTTCATGCCATGTAAGAACAGATTACGGTTGGTGAGGGAAAGCATATTGCTGCGCCGTTCTCCAGGAGCAGCAGGGAGAGAGGCTGGAGCTTCCCGCAGGGATTCGGGGAACGGGTGACACGTAGGGACAGGGCGGTCGCCGGAGAGGGCGATCCTTAAAGCGAAGGGAAGAGGGACCCGCTCAGGGAGAGAGGGGAGGCAAAGCGCTGGGTGGGGGAGGAAGGAGGCGGACAGACGTGCGTCCTCGGGGCTGTGCCAGAGCCCGCGGTATTCCCGAAGTCACCGGGGGTGAGGCAGGAGAGCAGCGACTGCGTGCCACCCGAAATCAGAGGTCATGCACGCTAACACGCGGGACTAGTTGAACCCAGCCCTCCTCCTCGGGTGCCGTCGCGCTGCCCGTGAGCTCCGGCCGGCCGGCGTTCGCTGTGCCGGCCGAGGGAAAATCCAGCCGCCGCAGCTGGGAAACTTCATAAACAGCACGACAGCGGTCGAAGGGAAAGAAAAGAAAGAAGCGGGCATCGGGGACGCGGAGGGAAGGCCAGCGAGCACCCCTGGGACGGCGGAGGGGCAGGGACGGGCAGCAGGAGCCACGCGAGGCCGGGGCCGGCGTGCGCCCGACGGGGAGGTGACGGGGACAGGCCAGGGCAGAGACACACGGTGAAGCACAGCAGAGGCGGCCAGAGGAGCTCTCCCGTCGGCCCTCTCCGGGCAAGGGGGCCGCAGGGTTTCCTGCTGACCCCGCCGAAGGGCGGGAGGCTGCTCCCAGCACAGCTCCCCCCGTGCGTCCCATTCCCCGTGCCAAACGTATCGACACAACTGGGCTCCACCGCCGATGCTGCAAGCGCCGCCTGAAGTCCTCCGCACGGACACACATATTCCCCGTTAATGTAATTCCCCCCGTCCTGCTGCAAACGAGCCGTCCCCGCCAAGGGGATCCCAGCCCACGGCGATGCCGCCTGCCAGCTGGAGCTGACTCCTGCCCCGCGCCCGCGTGCTGACCGAGAAGGGTGAACACCGAAATAAAGCCAGCCCCGGTACCAGCAGAGGAGCGGGGCTGAGCAGAGTCCTGCTTCGCTGGCTGGAAGCAGCAGTTTTAGTAATTACAAGAGTAATGACGGAGGGATGCGACTCCTTGCTAAGCCACGGGGGCCGTTGGCCGGGCCAATCTGTTTGCCTGCCTCGTACCGGCTGTCGCCAACACTTCGCTTCGGCAGCGGCACGGCAGCCAGGACACACACGCCTTTTGCACGGGAAAAGCGCTGCTGGGAATCCTCGTGCCCTGACATAACCGTGGTGTTTTGAAAGTAGCATGTGTTAATAACAACAACCATCTTGAACAGTTAGCTTCAGTTTTTTACAAGTATCTCATGAATTGTAGGTAACTCATGCTCGCTACATCCAGAGAAATAAGCAGCATGGCCCGCTGGAGGGCTGGAGCGTGGGAAAGCTCCGCAGCTTCCCCAGGCCACAAAAGGAGGTCGCCTCAAGTCCTTCCAGCACAGCCTGAATTTAAACCTCATCATCATCTTGGTCTTTCATGTGCATCTTCCCTGGCCTCACATGGGCCTTGCAAGGCTCCGCTCTGCCAGGACATTACCTGGGGGGAGAGTTTGCAGCCAAAGCTGCAGCGCAGCGGTGAGAGCTGCAGAGCAGACCCGATGCTGCCCTGGGCTCACGCCCGCAGCCCGCCGCACTGCTGGCCCCGCTCCGGGACCACTGACTCTGCTCCAGGACCACTGACTGCTCTGGGACTGCTGGCTCTGCTCTGGGACCACTGGCCCCGCTCTGGGACCACTGACTCTGCTCCAGGACCGCTGGCTCTGCTCTGAGACCGCTGGCCGCGCTCTGGGACCACTGACTCTGCTCCGGGACCGCTGGCTCTGTCCGCTCGATGCCCACTCCCCGCACGGCACAAGGAACCGGACTTCAGCCATCCTGCGCCTGGTACCGTAACTTACCGCAACGGGCTTCCAGCGCTGAACGGTTCCTCTTCGGTGAGGTCCTCGGACACATTTCACTGGCTTTGTATTTCATTACTGTTGGCAGTTCTTGAAAGACAAATGCGCGTTCAGAGGGAAGCCTTTGGTGAGCGGGATTGGATAAGGTCTGAGGGATGGAGCTGGCTATTAAGTGAATCTGGATTTAGTATCCCATTAGCGAGATTATATTTGGCAGTGCTAAGTAAAAGGCTTGCGGAAAATAGGCAAAAATGTTTTCAGTAAAAAAAGGAAATCCTCTGGTCAAAACAAAACCAAAAAAATAATGAGTTTGCTTAAGTCAGGAACGCAGCAAGGAGGTCTGCGTTCGCGGCATGGAGAGCTAGTGCGCGGTCCCCCAAGGCTATACCTGGGCTTGGGAGGGCTCCCATCAGAGCTTCACCCACTAAATTAGTTTAATCATGTCTGTCATTAGTCATCTCCGTTTGAGCCCTCATTTGGAGGCCATTTAAAGGGGATTAGAGAAAAGCTCCTCTCTTTATTCCCGTACAATAGTGATTAACTCTCAGGACTCACAAGGCGTTTTCATATTGATGGAAAGAAGCAAAATGAACTCGTAACCACAAAAGCCGTCGCCCTCTGCCACGAAGCAGGACCCAAAGCCAGCGCTAGAGGAGGAATTACTGGGATGACACCCGGGGTGCCGATTCACACGCAGGGGAGCCGCCCGTACGGGGCTGAAGATGAGAGGGCTCGGGGAAGCGCCCGCGCGGTTCGGCACGACTGAAGCGACGTCGGGCAAGGCCCCGCGCCCCGGCCGGGCAGCCGGGCCAGGCAGGCGGTTGGTTTCCCGGCCGGCCGGAGCCCGCCTGGCCCCCGCTGCCGGGGGCAATGATGCCCCCCAAAAGGGCCGGCGCGGCGTCTGCCCGGCCCTTTGCTGCGCCTTGGAGCGGCCGTGCTCGAGCGGGGTGCGCGTGCATGCGAGCGCGTGGATGAAAACTGTTCTAGATGGGAAGTAACAAAGACAGTAAACATATTTTTTTTAAAAATCTGATAAACAGAAAGATATGCAAAAATATAACTCAGGATGAATCTGACCGCAGGTACTCCAAAATCTGTAAAACACTTTGAATTACACAGAGAAGAGCCTTTCACCGGAGATGCAGTTTGTGTTTTTCCAACAAGTGGGAAGTTCTGCTGAGGAATCCTTTCCCTGAGGAGGGACTCGGCTCCCCTGAGGCCCCCGCAGGCACGCAGGGCACCGAGCAAATATTTTCCGATGCGAACCAATTCAAAACAACCCGTAACAAAGTGTTCAGAAGCAAACCAGGTACTCGGAAAGCCAGCAGACGCTACGAGCCAGGGCAAGAGGCATTTTATCCAGGCTCGTTCCTTTTCTCGCCCTTGGGTCCTGCCCCGGCGCGGTGGAGCTGTGCCAGCAGGCAGCTGCCCGCTGCAGCCCCGCGCCCGGCTCGCCAGCCCTCCTCGCTGCCCGCGTCAACCCTCCTGCCTCGCGGAGCCAGCGCGGCTCTGCCTGCGCCTCAGCCACGCGGCCCGGCCGGCGTCCCTGCCGCCCGGGGCTCCCCTGCCTCCTCCCTCCGACCAAAGAAACCCCGCTGACGCAAACAGCCTTTTAACCTTATTTACAGACCCGCTGCCATAAAGCGCGCTTGCCCCTGTGCCCCTCGCCACGACGCCCTCGGGAGCCCCCCGGCCCCAGCTGAGCTTGTGTCGGCATCTCCGGCGCGGCAGAGCCCCGGCTGCGGCGCGGCAATCCCTTCCTCCGGCGGAGAGGAATGTGCAGCGCTGCAAGCAGCCCGGCGCACAGAAGGGACCCTTGTTTGGAAAGCTCATTAATCTTTAACAGAAGCTTTGGGTTAATTCGAAAGGTTACTCACCCGTCAGCGTGAAGGGATCCCGACGGGAACGCTCCTCCAGCGAGCACCGCAGCCTTCGTGGGGAAGAGAGACGGGCAAATGAAACCCTCTCACAGGAGCGCAGTGGCACTCGCATCCTGAGCCCTGCGCCCGGGAGCGGCCCGCGGTGTGCCCGGCACACTGGGCAGGGGAGCATCCTGCTGCCCCGCCGCAGCCCCCGCCGGACTGAGAGAAAACACCCCCCGGCTTTTGTTCCCTCCTCCGGGGCGGGATACTGACCTTGCCTTGGCTCCGCTCCAGCGGCAAGCGAGTGCGGGGCCGGCGGCGCGGCGCAGAGCACGGGGCGCATGGTGGGGGGCACGGAGGCGATGGCGGCTGTGGGGCTCACTCAGCGATGCTGCTGCGGGCTCTTCCCCCAGCGCCTGCGGCCGGCGGCGGCGGGGCTCTCCGGCAGTGCCGGGGCTCCCCAGGCTGCCGGCAGCAGCTCTGCCGGCTTTCTGCCCGCACTAGCCCTCGCCATCGCGCAGCCCGGCTATCCCAGCACGCTGCGGCCGCCGCTCACTCAACGTAGCTCAAATAAAAGCGACCGCCCGCGCCTGCATTGGAGCCGCTTTTCGGACTTGGGCGACTGCTCCGGTTTTGGATTTAGCATCTACTGAGAGAAGTCCTCGGTGCATTCTGTGTTAAATAACTAAGGTTAATTTGATTTGATGCACCACTTCATTATCATAAACAGCTCACAGTATGTCAGTCCTCTGTAATTACAGTTTCCTACAGCCGGCATCTTGTTCATTTTCCGTCACTGATGGTGCTTCCCTATGATCACCTCACAGCTAAGCATGAACTTCCCCGAACAGTAATTAGGTGTCATTTATTCTGTAGCTGACGGTTACACTAATTTACAAAAATAGGGGCAAGGATATTAAATTTACTTTTCATTACAGCCACATTTGCCTCTGATGACTGGGATGAGGCTGCGTGCGCAGGAGGGCAGGCGGGGAGGAGAAGGGACCTTCAGAAGGGAAGATGCCTCTGGCGAGGGGACGCGGCAGCCGGGGGCTCCCGGGCTCTGCCGCGGTGCGTGGGTGCCGAACAGCCCCGGGGAGCCCCGGCACCGGCGGGCCAGGCCCGGCAGTCCCTGCGGAGGAGCAGAGGGCAAAGCGCGGTGCCCATCGCCGCACCACGGCCGGTGGGCTCCCGGGCGGGATGTCTGCCGACTCGGCGCAGCGGCACTGCTCGTGCCCACGCTGCCGGCTGCCAGGGAGCCGACGATGGCACGAGAGCGGGCGCAGGGCACAGCCAGCCTGCCAGCACGTAGCGAACTAAACGTGCAAAGCCCCCGGTCAATGCCCTTCTCCCGCTTGGCCCCTTTGGCCACTGGCCCCTTTTCCAAGACGGGCACTGCCAGACTGCCAGCAGCAGCTCCCCACCTGCCAGCGGGCACTCTCGGGGGCTTTCGCTTCCCCCAAGCACTGTGATCCTAGGAACGATCCCGCCACCCTGCTGCCCCTTGCTGGTGTCCCCCCGGACCCCTGGCCGTGGGCCCTTCCTCTCCCGGTTGATTGGGGTATCGGCCCTGGCCGTGGCACCCTGCGAGGAGCATCACCCGCAGAGGCAGCGCTGGGCAGGTAAATGCCTCTTTCCATCGGAGCCCCGTCCCTGCAGAGGTCCTGCTGCCGTGGTGCCTGCTGTGCCCACCGCAGAAACCGGGGACTGCCAGCATCCCGTGCTCATGGCTGCCCAGTGACCATGCTCAGGGGCACCCCAAAACTCCCTCTGCCGCTTCCCCAGCTGCGGCAGCCGCAGTCACCCAGCCCCGCACCAAAGCCTTCGCCCAGAAAGGCTTCCCGGCCGGCTCCCCTCCGCACGGACCCGCATCCCAGGCAGGCACAGAGCCAGCCGGGAACACGGGAGCCTCCCAAGGGCCAGGGTCTGCTGAGGAACACCAGGGGCCCCTGTACCCCTAATGCAGCACCTCCATCGCTAATGACTGCAGCTTTAATTGCATGCAATGACTCAGCACCGGGTCCCGTGGCGCGGAGCCGGCGCGGAGCCGTGGGGCGTGTGACCACGAGGATGTTTTACAGGCAGCACAGTTCAGTTTAGTTATCGCACCCCAGCTGCGGCGTGAGCCTTCCCGAGACACGGCGACTGATGCCAGCGTGCGTGGGGGGTGAATCCGCTGCCCGGCAGCTGCCCGCCTCCGCCTGGGTGCCTGCAGCAGTGATCCCAGGTAGACAGAAAAGCCAGGGCTGGAGCCAGCCGCTGTTTTACCCGGTATTAAAAAGCCACCCCAGATAAGGGACGTGAAGCGCTGCGGTGCTGTGGGTCAGGGCTGCTGGCGCTGAGAGCAGCTGCGGCCGGGCCGTCCTCCTCCCGCTCGGCTGCACCTTCCCATCAGCGTAACGAAGCAGCTGGGAGCCGGGGATGAGGACGGGCGCTCCAGCCTGGCACCACCAGCCCTGCGCTGCCGGAGCAGGGAACAGCTCTGCCCGTGCGGCCGGGGGGCTGCTGGTCTGCCCTCCGAAACGGGGTGTTTCCTTGTCATCTCCAATTTAATTACGTCCTCGTACTGGAGGTGCAATGCTGGAGATGTTTGCCATCGATTTTATTTGACAAATTACTCCGGTGTTTGGTGTCTTCCTTATTTGCAGCTACAGAAACACAACCACATTGGCCCGTCCCGCAGCCATAGCAAAGCGGTTGGCGGGACAAATCCCACAGCACCACGCGGTTAAAACAACATCGGCGCGCTGGGACGCAGAGGAGTTTTGTTAAGCTTGAATTAATGGCAGAAAAAAATTGAAAAGAAATATGCTGTGGCTACGGGTAGAGTTGCAGATGCCATGAACTGCCTGACCCCCATGACGGCAAAGGTTAGAAACCCTAATAATAAAGCAGCAGCCCTGCCCTGGGCGAGTAAAGCTGCTCCCAGTGCCAGCACCGGAGAGCGGTACACAGCGTGCAACGAGAATAGCCGGCGTAGAAGCGGGATGCCCAGCGCACAAGCAGAATATCCAGTGCACAAGAGGAACACCCAGTGCACAAGAGGACACCCAGTGCACAAGCAGCATACCCCGTGCACAAGAGGAACACCGCGGGCGAGCCCCGTCCCCCGTCCCCGGGCTGCAGGCTGGGCTCCGGCTGCTCCTGCCGCCCGGGATGGCCGGCTCCGGCCGTGGGCCCGTCCCTGGTGGCCTGGCTGCAGCGGGTGGGTTTTGCGAAGCCGCCCCCCAGCCTGGCCGTGCTCCCCGTGCTGGGCGGCGGGATGCTCCGCATGCCGGTCCCCGCTCACCGGAGAGCAAACAAAGAGCTCACCCGGCAAAAGCCGCTCTCGGTTATCGTTGCTGGGGTTTTTTAATTGAAATATCCGCGGAGCTGAACCGATGGTGTTTGCACTGACTGCTGAATTAGCAGGGTACTAGACTGTAACAATATAAAATATATATTGTTAAAAGCCACTTAAGACTTTCTCTGGAAGGGTTTGCTGAACCTTTGAACAAGAGCCCAGGGGATCGCCCTTTATTACCACTGTGACCAGGTCAATTACTCTAGAACTGAGCAAATTATTTATGAGGTGGTCGCCCTATTAAAACATTAACACATCCATCACTTAGCTGCTGATCTGGCTCCTGTCTTTATAGCGCTGTGCTGGGCTTGGGAATTTACTGGCATTTTATTTGGTTCAAAGCTACATTTACAAGAGAAAAACCCAATCCACAGCTCTTGCTTTCGCAGAGCCCGAGCTACGGAGGGACCCTCTGGCTTCTCCAAACTCAGTTAAACCATTTTGCATTTCGGTTTGTGTCTCTGTTCCTGTTGCCTCGTTGCACGGTCTAAACAAAGGTACAAACTGCAGGTCTTTAATTTGCAGAGATACTTCAGAGCATCAAAAATCAAATTTAGCTATTACCATCAGAATCTCCATCTGCCCTTTAAGCGCGGGTGCTTGCAGGGGAAGGCATGATGAACTAGCCAAGCCGCCCCTTTGAAAGTGATAAAGCATCAAGTCTGGAGAATAAATGGGCTGTTACAGCTGTGGGCACCCCGTGGTTACCACACAGCACGGAGAGGCAGATAGTGCTTCGCAGAGAGAGGGGGCATTTATTTCTGCCTGTCAAGACACAGAAAAGATGGAGAACATACAAGGGATGGGAATTAGTGTCTTAATCTACTGCGTTTACACTCTTCCCTTTTTTAAATGCCTTTTGGCTAGTCATTTTCCTGCATCTGATATTTTATTACCACGTCTTTTTATGACATTTCCAGATACTCACTAAATCAAGACGGAGAGCTCTGCTTTGTGTGCGGCTGTTCGATGGGAACCCGGCGACCGGGCGGAGCGGACGGGGACGCCTGGGGATGAGGGTCCGGATCCGGCCGCCCCCGGCTGGCGGGGAGCCGGGATGGGGGGTGGGTGCCGCAGCCCCGCGCCTGGGGCGGCCGGGGGCAGAGGACGCGGGGCTGGTCTGCGGCTCCGGAGGGGCGTCGAGGGGCCTGGCAGGGGCTACGGGGCAGCGGCTACGGGACAGGCTGGTGCTTAAAATCAGACAGAAGGTGCTTGGAGGGGCTGGGGCGCTGCAGCGGGAGATGCTGCCCGTTGCGCAGCTGGGCAGCGGCGGAGCTCAGCGCCAGGGGGATGGGGACCCTCCTCTAACAGCACCATGGACGGGCTTTGCCCATGTGGGTTTCAATCCATTCCTACGTCGTGTGGCACCGCATCCCAGGAAGAAACGCACCCCCAGGTTTTAATCCGGCGCAAGAGAAGGCTGGATGTAAATCCATACGAGCAGAAGCAAACGGAAAGCCCACAGAGCCACTCCTACGCAGCGTGCCCAGGCTGAGCTTTAGAAACTGGGGCCTTTCAGGGCTGGTGGCCGGAGCGGACACGCCGGCCAAGCCCTGCCTGTGCCGGGCACCGGCGCTCCCCGGGGAGCCGGGCACACGGTGCCTGCAGCGCTCTGCCTGCCCGGGCTCCCCCCACCCCAGGAGCCGCTCTCGGGTGGGCTCTGCGGCTTCTCACACACGTGTCCCAAACGCTTGAGGTTTCTCCACACCAGCCTCTTCTGAGCCTCGGCTGTCCCCGCGAGGACGCAGGGCTGGCAGTGCTGGAGCTCGGTGCAGATGTGGCTCCAGGCAGTGCTGGTGTTACGAACCGTGCCTCAGCCCGGCGTGCAGAGCACACGGACGCACACGGGCGTCCCATGGAGCCACCCCACGGCATCGCTGTGACCCCGCCGGGGCTGCAGCGGGACCAAGCTGCTCACCGGGAGCCACGGCCAGCGACCCCGGCGCAGTCCTCGCCCTCCACCCCACCACCGGCACTCGATGGGAGCCAGCCCTCTGGCCCGGGGCCCCTTCAAAGAGCAGCCAGGCTTGTCACCGGACTCGGAATCGGAGCAAGAGCTCGTCAGAGGGCTCCGGCGCTCACAAACGGCTGGGGCTCGGCAGCCTCCTGTGGGTACAGCAAGGGCAGGCGCAGCGGGACGTGCTGCCGCCGGGCTCTGCCTTCCCACTCGGCTCAGCGCCGCGCCACAACCAGCTTCCGAGGAGGCACGTCCAGGACGTGGGCAGCGGAGAGGGGCTGGAGCGGAGCCGAGGGTGGTCGGAGGACGCGAGGAACAACCACGGGAACTGGGCTCGTTCAGCTGAGAAGAGCAGGAGGAGAAGTAAAACCATAGTCCCAGAAGTGCCAGCAGACTCTTCGCTGTGAAACCACCTTCGGCGCGCCCTGCTCCTGCCGGCTGCTCGTCTCCCCAGCAGCACACCCCTCTCCTCGCACCACGGCTCCTCCCGCGGCTGGGGTCCTCCTCGCTCCAGCTCGGGGTCCCGTCCATCGCTGTCCCGCGCAGGGGCAAAAGTGCCAACCGTCCCCGGAACCGGCTGCTATCCCGGGGCTGCTCGACCCTCTGCAATGGACAAGGAGCTGCTGCAAAGAGGGAAGGGGAAGGCTGCTCTTCGTGGCCCCTGTCGATAGGAGAGGAAGCAGCAGGCGTGGATCTCTGTGCGAAAATTCAGCTTTAGCTCAGCGGGCTGTGCCGAGCCCAGGTCCTCCATCGTGGCATGTCTTCCCAAGGCACGAGCAGTGGTGAGGCTGTCTGCCCCGTGGGCTCCTTCCCCCCATCGGCACCCCAAAAGCACGTCTGCACACTTGCAGCAGGACCCACGTCACGGGGACGCCTCCCGCTCACCCCGACCCCCCGCCAGCCTCCCGGGGCCATATACAGCAAACTCTCCATTTGCTGGCAGCCTTCTTAATTACCGACCATTTGTTAACAGCCTTTGTCGAATTCATTCGTAATTCCTCGCGCTAACAGCGGAGAGCTGCTCTCAGTGGTTCCTGCCGCTCTCAGCTCCGGGCAGTGCCCGGCTCCCCAGCTGGAGCCACCCGGGCTGCGCAGCATCGCCCGGGTTTGGCGAGGGCTGGGAAACGCCGGGGCCCGGACGGGTCCCGGCTCTCTCGGCAGAGTTCTGGCTTCCCACAGGGTTTCAGCTTTCTTGTTTGAACGTTTAATCTCGGTGGCACCCACAGTTGTGAAGCAAACAGAAGCGGAGCCAGCTGCGGGACCTGCACTGCACGAGGTCTGTGTGGCCGGAGCGCCTGGGCGAAGCCGAGTGTAACAGCCAGGAAGGTCCCAGGGGAAGGTCCCTGGTCCCTGGGGAAGGTCCCTGCTGCTGGCACCCAGCTGGCTCCCGGAGGGTGGCTGTGTCCCCACTTTGCATGGGGTATCGCTGCTGATCTGGGCTCTCTGAGCTCCTTGGGAGAGTGATCTGCATGTGAACCGCTCTGGAAGGCAGCAATAAAGCCCGAAGGAAAAGCGCCCGGGGGCAGCCCTGGGAGCCCGTCCTCCCTGGGGAGCTGGGCACAGCCCCGCCGGGAACGGGAGCGGAGCAGAGCACAGGAGCACAGGAGCCGGTCCCAGCAAGAGCGGCCTTTGCTGTCAGTCCCCCGCAGCCCCAGAGCCGGGAGAGAGGCGATGGGGGTGAGGAGGAGGGGAGGGGAGGAAGCCTCCCTGCGCGGGGGGCTGGGGAGGACCCACCGCCCTGCGGCTCTGGGCCAGCCCGTCTCTGGCTGCGGCTTGGGGTGTTGCTGCGGTGGGATTTGGCTGCCCCACTTGCCGGCCAGCACAACCGGTGCAGAGCTGGAGGTTTGCACCCCGCAGCGGTCCTGCGCCCCGAGACACCCGGCCGAGAGGCAACGCCGACGTCCTGGCGCCCGCCAGGAGCCGTGCCCGCCGCCACAGGCGCGGTGAGACCGGCAGCGAGACGCCGCAGGACACGGGCTGCACGTGCACGGGGGGCGTGGGTGTGCAATGCGGGGGCCGTGGGTGTGCAACGTGGGGGCCGTGGGTGTGCAACGCGGGGGCCATGCTCTTCGCACGGCACGTGGAGGGACGCCAAGCTGGCCCGGGGCTTCCGCCACGTCCTCTTGGTCTCACATGTAAGGGACCAAGGAACCGGCTCCTGGTCTCGGGCGCGGGTGAGCCCGCGGTGCCCCGTGGGGAGAAGCGCAGCCTGTGACCCGAGCACGGGGTCTGCAGCCGCCCGGCCCCGGCGCAGGGCTCGCCGAGCTGGAGCCCCGGGGACGCCGGGAAGAGCGCTGCGCTCGGAAAGCCCTTGGGGATTACAAACCGGCTGAACACGACTTCACGCATCCTCTCTCTTTGCGGGGCTGGCGGCAGCAGCCTCGTGGCCCTCGCAGCAAGCGCGACCTGGGCTATTTCCCTGAAAACGTTGGTCCTGGCAGCCGGTCGCACCCCCGGTGCCGACAGCCAGCGCGGGGCGCAGCCAGCTCTGCCGCCCGGCCGTGCCGCGCACGCCTGCGCCGGGGCCCGTGCAGCTGACGGGGATCAATTTTCCTCATTACTTATCTCCTTCGTACCACAGGGGAGCGTTCACATGAGCAGGTTTTGATGGGAGCAGAATTACTTGCCACGAAACTATTATGGAGCCAATTAAACCGAATAAAAATACAGGGTCTGAGCAAAGCGCTACGGGGAGAGCTGGAGAAATGAGCCGGGGGACGGCGCGGCGCGGCAGGGCCCGGGTCACTTGTTTGTTTGTTTAAGTGCTCATTCACGGGGACAGCTGGCTGCAAGTCAAAAAAAATCTGTACGAGCAGCAGAGAAAAATTATTCTCAAGCAGCGACGCCGCGGAAGCTGCTTCCTCGCGATTGGATTAAAAAAAGAGTTGGACTTGGGAGAGGCAGCAAATGTGCGAAAGGGGCAGGGCGGACATTCGTGCCAATTAAAAGCTTGCATAGCTCATTCCCCCAGACGGCAAATCCCGACTACAAACACGAGCCCGTATTTACCGAAGCCGCCGTCGCCGCCTCGCATTCCAGGCGAGCACAAGGGAGCTGGCGCGGGACGCCGGGTGATTGGCAGCCGCATTCAGCAACACACAGAAATCCCTTTTTTTGTTGTTTCTGCGAGCATCTTTAAAGGTGTCTCTGAAACATACGGCTTCCTTCAGCGGCATAAAGGGGCTCATGATCGCCCGGGAATGCCCTGAGTATTAAATATGGGATCACTACAGTCACAATGCCACACCGGAACGGCAATTCATATTCGGTGTCAGCTCAAAAGAACGTTTGTGGATAATTAGTTCAAGGACAGAAAAAAAATAAAATGTTACCCATGCTTAAAACCGCGGCGGCCGCGGCGGCACGGTCCGACCTGCGAGCCGGGCTCGGCCCATTGTCTGCCCCGCACCGCGAGCTGCGCCTGAGCCGTTCCACTTTCCTCTCCGGTGTCGCTGCTGACAATGCGCGGGGAACAAAGGCTTGTGCCTGAACAGGGGCAGTAATTCATCCGCGCCCCTCGGCGCCTGCACGCAGCTGCCCTCTTCCCGGCACGGCTGCCAGCCGTACCAGACGCCATTCACCCAGCCCTCCTTTCCCAGCGTCTCCAGGGAGATGGCGATGGACCTGCATCCTAATGATGGGCGGCCGCATCGCCCGCGCCCGCCGACCCGCACCCGGCTCCCGCCGGCCCCTTCCAGGCTGGGGCTGCGTGGGGCCGGCACTGGCGCTCCCGGCATTACGGATTCAGCCCCCGTTCCCGCGCGGCGGGCGGTGGGGGAGAGCCAGCGGCCCCACCCCTGGCGGGGACCTCGCCGGGGCGCACCGAGGCACCGGCCGAGCACCGAAATAAAACCCGCATTGTCTGAGAGCCGCCGCTTCGGGACCGGCAGCCCAGCGTCGGCGGCGGGCGCGGATCACCGGCGCTGCAAGCACCCGGCACCAACTGCCCCTCGGATGCGGAAGGAAAGGGAAACAGCCCCCCCAAACCCACCCCACTCAGGACACGTCATTTTTTAAATCCTAGCGTGGAGGCAGTGAAAGCCGGCGGCCGCGGGGCGCCCCGGCCCCCGCCCGCGAGGAGCCCTTTGCGGAGCATCGCAACGTTCGCACGGCGGCGGGATGTGCCGGGCAGGAAGACGGAGACGCCGACACGCGCCGGCCAGCCCACGCAAACCTCGACGCGTGCCCCCCGCCCCGAACCCCCCGCGGAGGGCAGCGCCGCGGTCCGTCGGGGCCGGCGAGCGGTTCCCGCGGAGCGGCGGCGGCGCGAGGCTGCACGCGGCGGAGCGCCCGCTCGCGCCCGGCATGCTAATGAGCAGCGCCAGCAGAGCCGCGCCAATTAATTGCTGGAAGCATCTGTTAACTCACCAAACGGGGAGCTGTGGTGCCAAATCGGAGGGCAGGGTTTCGCAGCGCGGCGGCAGCGGCACGGAGCTCCCCGCGCCCGCCGGTGTCCGGGCGGCAGGTACGGCTCGACTACAACAGGGCAGGTGAAGGCAGGAGACAGACCTGCTTATATTTTTGTATTTAAATTCTTTTTTTTTTTTTTTTTTTTTGAGCTCACGTAGCATTTAGGGTCACATGCTGCCGTGAGCATCGGTCGGCACCGTCACGTGCCCGGGGTCAGGGCTCACGTGACGAGCAAACCCGATGAAGTGCCACTACGACCCATTTCGCGTCGACCCTAAAAAACTTCGCTGTAAAAATCTAATTTATAACGGGTTAATTAAATAATTAATTTCTGAAGTAGGCTTCTAACCTTTAGAACCAAATAATTTCGGGGGGAGGGGGCGGGAGAGCGAGAGATGCGAACGAAATGCCAAGATTTCGATGAATATTTAATACACCCTCCGCGCTCCTCATAAGCTCCTGCGCCTTGGAGCCGCGCCAGCGCCATTTGAATACCATCCTTTGTTAATAACTAAATTGACGCCTCTGTTGCTGCTCGGTGGTTGCGGCTCTATCAAGCTGTAATCTGTCACAGCGAATACCGGGGGAAGCATAACTCAACGGGCGCCCACCCGTCCCCGCCGCGCCGCCCAGACAAAGCCCAGGGCTGGTCCCGCAGCCCGGCGGCACCGCGGCGCGCAGGGCGTTCCCCACCCTTCCGCCCCGACAGAAACCCTTACATACATATAGATGTATATATAAAAAATACATCTATATATGCATTTTTTTTTCCAGCCAGAATCAGCGGCAGGAACCTTCGGAAGGCTTGTTCCTGCCATATTAAGTGCAGAATTTTGCATGATTTGAAATTTTTTTAATTTCAAGCAGAAAGTAACGGGATTCCGCAAACAAACATCAGCGACAGTCGCGCCATCCCCGGCACGGAGGGGCAGGACGCAGGGACCGCGACCGCCCGGGGGCCAGACCCGCAGCGGGGGACGTGGTGTTCGGTACCAGGACCGGGTTACAAACCAGCCGCGCCCCCGCTGGGCAGCCACAGCCTGAAATAAAAAATCCAGTTCTGTGTGTACACGGAAACGCAAATCCGATAAATAAATAAGCAGATTTTCCCTATGGAAACTGAGCAGTACAGCACAAAAGGACACCTGGGCTCTGCGGAGAGGGTGTGGGTACGACCCCGTTCCTGCAGTGGGGCTGGGTCCACGCGCCGACGGTGACGCCGTGGCTGCCACGGCGCATCCGGGACGCCGGGTCCCTGGTAGCCCTCCTTACTTCGCAATTAGTTGAACTAATTGGGCAACAGCTCCAGCGTAATTCGCTTGATTCCCCTAAACCATTAATTATTCTGCATTCAGGACAAACGCGCTCTGCAGTTTGCTGCACGCGGCGTGCCAACAGCTTCATTGGCATTCCTGGCACACGGCAGCCGCTGGAAACGGGCGTCTGCGGCTGTGCCGGGCTCTAACGAACCGCGGCGAGGGAACACTCGATTGGCCACACGCCAGAGAAAAGGGGAAAAAAAGAGAAAAACAAACCCAATTGTCATTCCGTATTAGATCAGCTGCGTGCGTGGCAGGGAAATGGTGGCTGGGTGGGGGTGCTGGGTGGCTGCAGCTCCTGCTCCCGGCACCGGCGCGCTGCTGGCTCGGGGGTGGGCAGAGGGCCGGGGGCCGTGCCAGCACCCCGCCGCGCACGAGGGGGCCAGTGCCTCATTTCCAGCGGCAGGGCGTGCGCGGTTCTGTTGGTTAATTCGGCGTGTGCCGCTGCCGTAACAGGCGCTCGCTGCCGTCCCCGGAGCATCACGAGGGCTCTGGGCTGGTGCGAGAGGCGGTGGCTCTGCTGGCGGGGAGGGGGAGGGATGCCAGCGCCATCCTGCTCCGGGGAGCCAGAAAGGGTGGAAAACCACCAGGATCAGGCAACTTGCAGCTCTTGGCACCCGCGGGCCGGCTCTGCGGTGCCAGCCTGGCCGAGCGCTGCGGTGCACGGCCTGGACCCGGGGGTGGGGGTCCCACCTGCCGCCCTGCACACCGGGTCACCTCTGTCCCCCCCAAACGCGGACACGTGCCCACCGAAGCACAGGGAAACGCAGCTCTCCCGCACGCGCTGTTGTAGCGACGGGCTCCCGCCTGTACAGGGACGGGTACAACTGTGAGCCCCGGGACCCCGCGGCAGCACAAGAGGCCGTCACCCAGCGTCCGATGGTGGGTCCCTCCCCGAGACACCTTTGCCACTGAACAGGTGACGCGTGGCCGTAGCTCCCACCCGAGAGCAGCTCGTTCCCGCGTGCTCCTGCTCGGGGCTGGGCTGCTCCCGTCCCCGTGCTGTCATCTCCCCGCTGGTTCCAGCCACCAACGCACGGAGAAACTCAGCTGAGGAAGGACACAGCTGGCGTCATGGCCATGCCGCTGGCACGCGGTGGGAAGGACACGCATCCTCTCCCTCCCTCCGGTGCACAGGAAACCCCCTGCACCCAGGCGTGATCATGGCACAAGCGCAGCAAAGCGCTTCTCGGGTCGTCCCCAAACCCACCGAGCTGTCCCTCGTGCTGCCACCCGCTGCGATCACCGCCAGTGTCTCCTCAATGCTCGAAGGTCCAGGAGAACAGGATATAACAACTCTGGCGCACGGGGGTGAGTCGGTACGGGGGGAGCCAGAGCCCACGGAGCGGGGTCCCCGGGGTGCTGCTCACGGCCTCCCTGCACGCCCGGGCTGTGGATGGAGCGGGAGCTCCCGTGCCGGTGCAGGTTTGCAGCCTCTCTCACCGTGCTGCTGCTGCCGGGGTGCCCAGGACATGGCGGACACAACCGAAAACAAACCCGTGGGCTCCTGCGCAGCCCGCGCCTTCACCCCGGCCCGAGCCCCAGGCAGCCGCGCCAGCCCCCCGGCTGCAGCCTCTGCCCCACACCCGGCTGCGTCCCTGGTGTCCTGCGCCGCACCCCGGCCTCTTGCTGCAGAGCGACGGCACGGCCGGGCCACCTGCGCCCGCTGGGCCCCTGCTCTGCCCGCAGCTAACGCAGGGCGGGCAGCGGAGAGGGCAGGGCCACCCTCCCCGGGGAGCGGCGGTGCCTTCCCGCGCCTGCCTGCACGCCGCGGGCAGGTCTCCGGCAGCACGACGCCAAAAGGGCGACCGCGGGCCAGGGCAGGGCTGGCGCCGGGAGGCAGCGGGCAGCAGAGCAGGGCACGGCGGGCAGCCGGGGACGTCTCACCTACCTGCTCTGCCGGCGGAAGGGGAAGGAGCCGAGCGCGCCCTCTCCGCCGTGGGGAGAGGGGACCCCACGTGCTCGGCCGGCGCTGCCCCCGCACGAAGCCACCCGGGCGGCCGCTGGGTACCGGCTCATTCGTGGAGGCGAAAGGGAGTGGCCGGCTGGAGACCCGGCATTTTCAGGAGCTTTTCTTCCCTCTCGGCAGAGACGAAGGAGTGCCCCGGCTTCATCTGTCACTCCAGTGCTGCTGCACAGAGCCGTAGGCGCCGTGTTATGTCCTTGAGACACAGACCGATGCCATCTGGGCAAAATGCCACGAGATCCCTGGAGACCGGGGAGGATCGCGCTGCATCCGAGAGCCGCGCAGAGTGCCGAGCACGCCGCCGCGATCAACAAATATTAACTGCTTTGTGGCTGGGGCGCAGCGCGGGAGCAGGGGGCGTGTGGGGGGACGGCTCGGCAGGGAGCTGGGGGGCTGGCACGCTGCTAACCCCCTCCCGGGCATCCCTCCGGCAAAGGCAGCTCCCGTGTGCGGGCGGGGGGGCAGCGGGCAGGTCTCGGAGGGGCCATCGGGACACGGAGCGCCGATGCACCTCGAGGCTACGGGATGCGGATGCTCAGAGAGCTCCGTTGCCGCCTCCGTGCCAGCGGTTCTCGTGGGTGCTGTGCCCTGTGGGGGTGCACAGCTCCCCTGCACGGCTGTCCCGGCACCCAGGGCCGCCTCAGCGTCCCCTCCCCACTGACGCCCCACAAGTGGTGGCCACGGGACCACCGCGGAGGGGAAGTCATCCACGGGGTATGTGCAGCGGTCGTTGTCATGGGGGAATCAAACGCCCTGACCTGCCCAGATGAGAGCGGGAGCAAAGAGGCACCCAGAGGGTTTGTCCCCACCCGCGGGGGTGTCCCTGAGCCTCGGGCAGCAGCGGAAGGGCAGGTACCCGCCCCCTGCGCCTCCTCGCCTTCGCGTGGCAGATGTCCCGCACGTGGTGCCAGCCGAGCCACCGCCACAGAGCACCACGGGCACAGGTCACCCACAGGCACAGCCATAAACAAGCAGCTCCGGTGTGCAGGTCCCCGCCAGCGTCCCAGCCACGGACAGATTAAAAGAAAAGCAAACCAAGCACCGAAACCAAAGGAGGAGCGAAGCCATTCAGCTCAGAGGGATCACCGGTGCTTTTCCTGGGGGAAGGGGCAGCACCAGCGGCTCTGCCAGCGACCATAGCCCCGGCTGTGCCCTGCACCGGCACAGGGCCGGCGGCAGCCGGAGCCGGGGCGCTGCGCGCTGCACGAGCACGGCAGGTTTGCACGGACACCCCGCTCCCTTCCTCCCAGGAGACACCCGGGAAGAGCAATCTTCCCTCACGTAGGGAGTGTAGATCCCCCCGGGTTCCAGCTCCGGAGCAGCCACCGGGGAGGCCAGCAGCTCCGTAGCCGTGTCTTGAGAACTCTTCCTTACAGAGATCTCTACTTTTTCTTGCTTGGCACTGAAACCTCAGCAGGAGATTTTTACAGTTGTTGCATCCTCCCCCTCTTCGGGGAGGAGAAGCTCCGGAGAAAAGAAGCTCCGGGTGCCAAGCACCAAGGGGTAACAGGCTCAAGCCCCCAGCAGCCGGCTGCGTCTGGCGAAGCAGAGAGCGGAGCCCAGGAGGGGCTGTGGGCGCATCCCGCACCCCCTCCTGCGCAACGGGACAAACCTCCCGTTCCCGAGAAAAGGCCTGACGGCGCGGCCGCCGAGGCACAGCATCCCCGCGGCGCCCGTTCCCTGCCCACAGCCGGCAGCCCCCGCGGCCACGGGCGCAGCAGGAGCCCAGCAGCGCCCGCTTGCTCCACGGGGCCGCCCAGCGCAGTGAGGGAGACGGGTGCAGCATCAGGCAAATTACATCCGTATTTTAAAAAGGAGGAAATTCAGTATTTGGAGGGAAAAAGGTAATGTAAGGTACGTAACAGTCCTGGCAACCCGAAGGATGCTTCAGGCTCCAGAAGAGGCATTATTCAGAGCAGGCTGTTTAACGTCTGCAGGGCTGAGTTATCGCTGAGGCAGACCCAGCCTCTCCTTTTAACACGTTCTTTCATTTTTATGGGTTGATTCGTATCAAGTTCTCTTTTTGTTCACAAATTCGAGCCCTCCCTGGGAGCAGACGACGTCCTCGGCACAGAGCCTCCCCGGAGCCATGGTCCAGCTGCCTCCGCCCAGGGACCGAGGCGGCACACGCGTCTGGCACGGGGGGGCCCGCAGGAGCGATCCCGGCCCCTGCAACACCCCAGCCAGCGGCACCCGAACCCAAAATCATCCCGTTTCTTCTTCACAGCTGCCACCTGCCCCGACTGCCTTCCTGCGAGACTGAGATCAACTTTAAAATCATTCAAATGCAACCAAAGCAGCCGTGTGCCGTCCCTCACCGCAGCAGTCCTTCCTTCCCCCCCTCCCTCCCTCCCTCCCTCCGCTCCCCACGCACGACACCCCAAACCAGTCCAGCGCGTGGCGAGCGGGCCGAGGAGCGGGCGCAGCACGGCGCACGCCCGGCTGCCAGAGCTGCTGGTGGGGACGATGCTGCCCGTTGCCCGGTGCAGGGAGAGCCGCCCCCGCGCCGCCAGCAAGGACCTTCTCGGGACCACGGGAAAAAGCCCGTCTTCCCAGCCCCGTGCAACCTCCATGCAACGGGGACCTGGGTCTGTCTGCGGTGTGAGAAATCCCCGGGGAGAGCCAGGGGCCGTCCCTGCCCGGCCGAGACTCTGTGGAAAGGGCCCTCCTGTTCTTTGCAGCGGGAATGAGCTGGAAGGGGAAAACGTCAGATAAAGCCAAGGCTGAACAAGCGAAGGGAACCACAGTCTTTTTGTTTCTCCAGTCCTCCCTGCTGCACTTGCCATGGCCGATGGGCTCAGCTCTCGGGGAGCTGCTCCCCAGGAGCTCTGTGCTCCCCCGCTGCCTCCGCCCCGGGACCCTTCCTCCCCCCTCGGTCCCACGGGGTCTCTGTGGAGGCAGAGCCGCGCGCCAGCACCTCTTACCTGTTCCTCTCCGCTCCCGAGATCCCCGGTCACGTTTTCCTGGGCATGATCTTCCATTGCCTACATCGAAACACAACACAGGCTCGCTCGGCTGGAGCGTGGCGGGTCTCCCCTCGCCGCCAGCCGCCCCGGTGGCTCTGCAGCCAGCGAAGCCGCCGGAGGGGCTCACTGGGGCGCGCAGACCCCCTTGCCCGGGGGCGAGGGGGAAAAGCAGCAGCGAGACCCCAAAGCCTCACCTCGGTAGCTCACCGAGCAGTGACAGCGCAGCTTTGACCTGGCCAAGACCTGGCAAGGTGAGAAAAACGTTTTCTGAGCAGCCCTGAGCGTTCACGGGCGCTCTGCGCTGCGGGAAGCCACGTCTGCGCCGAGCAGCTCGGGCTGAGGACGGGCTCAGATCACACCCGGCTGTGGCCACACAGGGCATCCAGCCAAGCCTCCGTATCCCCTGCCTATCCAGGCCCTCCACGAAAGGGCGATGCCGACGGGAGGGATTTCACCACATCTCCCTAAATTAGAAGTGTTTAGAAGCCAAACAGTTCCGCACTTACTCTCCAGAATGGCACCTGCGGCGGGAGGTTCCCTTTCCCTCGCTCGGCACCTTAAATCCCCACGTCACGCGCTGAGACAGAAAAAGCGAAACGTTAAGAGCACGCTCGAGGGACGGGGACACGCGCCCTGCGCGGAGCCGGGAGCTGCCGGGGCACCGGCCAGCACCAGCACGGGGGTGCTGGGCACAGGGGACCCCCCTCCCCTGCCCACACCATCAAGGCTGCACGCAGACGTCCGTCTGTCCGGCCGGAGACCCCGCTTTCCTGCTCCACCAGCTCCCCGAGGCAGGGCCCGCATCTCCCGCTCCGTTAGTTGCTGCCGCTGTGAATTGGGCACCCGGCAGCCCAGGAAAGAGCCACTGCGTACAATTAAAACGTACAGGCAGTTAATTACTGCTAATAACGTATTTCCCTCTCCAATACAGGCTTCTAGCAGAGCTTTTGCTGAGGACAGCAAAGCAAAATGCTTTGTTTCCATTAGATTTTTTAAAAGGAAAAAGCCTAATTTGTCTTAACGTGACACCAAAAGCCAGCAAAACATTCTCCGGCTCCAGCCTGCGCTCGCTAACAGTATCTGTGCAGTCACATACCAAGGAGATTCAATTATCCGGCAGAACATGTCCCAGAGGCATTCAGATAATTGCAAACATAAGTACAAAATCTGCCACTAATTATTAAAGAAATACCAAATAAGGAGACCAAATGATAGAAAAGCAGCGTTACCGGGTGCAAAAATCACGCGCGCACGCTGGAAGGGACGGTGCTTCCGCAGGGGCGCGTCCCTGCGAGGCCGGGAACGCCCGGCCGTGCGGAGCGGGGGGAACGGCACGGCCGCAGCCCCTCCCCAGCCCCGGCCCCTCGCTCGGCAGCGGCGGGGCTGGGGGCTGCAGGGCCGAGGGGCAGCAACGCTTATCGCCGGGGAGGCAGTTGGGCTCTGCACAAAACCAGCCGAGCCGAGCAAATAGGGGACAAACGGTCCGAGGGGCAACGTGAGGGGTGGGCGATGAGGCTCCCCGGCACCGGCCCCGCGGCCTGAAACGCACCTTTGGGTGCAGACCCGGGGGGGTCCCGGCTGAGGCAGCCCCGGGCGCCGGGGCTCCCGGGCACAGAGGTCTCCACGCACCGAGCATCGCGGTGGGATTTACCCGCTCCCGTGCTTAGATGTGCTTCGTATTTTCTTTCGAACGGCACGCTCTTTACATCCCGGTTTTGGGAAGAAGAGTTCCCCGAGGGGAGATTCGGGAGCAGGGAGACGCTGCCGCGCCGCCGCTGCCTCCCTCCCCTCCCCAGTTACCTCTTGCGCACCGTGATGCAGACAAGGCCCGCGTTCTGTGGTGCTGGCACTGACGTTTCGGCTCCCCACCCCGCAGTAACAGCCATTCACCGAATATAGATCACAAATGATCTTTGTTGAACGTTCAGCAGCTTGAATCGGGAAACGGTCCCATACGAATGGATGGTTTTTCCTACCTGCTCCGTGCAATAGCTACAGATTTCCTTCCAACACGCCAGGCAGCGATAGCTGAAGCACGCGGGACGTTCGTTAGACAACATCAAAACATAGACCAGAGCTTCAGCACATCCCGCGCTGACGAGCGGTCCCGACCAGGGAGGACGGCACCGCTTCGCTGCGAACACACGCTTATCCAGGCTCTGGTTTTCTTTGTAGCTTTCAAAGAAAGGCTGTTTCAATAACCTGACGCAGGGCTGCCGGGCTCAGTCCTCCGAGATTCCCAGTACCCTCCTGCCTGCTCCTTCCCTTCAGCCTTCCCGAGCTGCCTGGGCCCTCGCGGTCCTCGGGGGACACGAAAAGGGCCCCGTCGTCAAAGGCGGCTCCCGAACGTAACCCTGGCCCCTCCGAAGTCAACGTGAGTTCGGATGCCAAATGGAGCAGAGGGGCCCGTCCCGCTGCCCTGCCCGTGGCACGGCGGGGAATTCCCGAAGCCTGGGGGAGCCCCGGCTCCCCAGCCCAGCCGCAGCGCCAGGGGCTGGGACGCCGGACCCGGGTCCCCGCGGAGCATCGCCTGCCTGGCTCCGTCCCGAACCGCAAGACGGCAAAGTGTCTGCGGTAGGAGGGAAGTCGCAGCTGTCGAGAGCTGGTATTTCCAGCTCCAAGGACAATTTGGATGCTGTTTAACTGCGATTTAAAAAAAAAAAAAAAACAAACCAAAAAGAAGAGAAAAAAGAAAATAAAGGAACAAAAATCAACCCCACACTATGATGTGAAATGAGAACATGTCTGCTTATAATTCAGTGCGACTGGTGGTTATTGTTGCTATCTATAATTACGGACTGCTTTTCATCCCTTGGGGTTCAGCTTTCTTCCCACCAGTCTTCTGAGCTCAGGCATTGATCCTTCCCGTGTTTGCAGACGCTCTTGGGATCTGTCCTCCCTTCGCCTCGCAGACTCCCCAAGGCACACCGGGGTCCGACCGGCTGCGGGACGCTCACCGGGGAGACCGTCAGCCCTGCCGGGCTCCAGCAAGAAACACCAGAGGCGTATTTGGAAGCAGCACGACGCTCCCGTTCCGCCCGCTGTGCCGCCTGCCTGGTGCGTGGCCGGAGAGCCGTCCCTTGGCACGGCCCCGCGTGGCCGGAGCCGGGCTGCCAGCCGGGGAAGGAGCGGGAGCACAAGCGGTGATGCTTCACGCGCCGCCGAGCTGAGGGGCTTGGAAGGAAGCCCATGTTTGAGGGCTCCTAAAGGGAAAGCAGCTTCTCCGTGACAGCATTTTGGCAAAAACAGTGTTATTTAAATACAACAGTTACTCCAGTCAAAGTAAATAATAATTAAGTAAATCCAATTAAAATCAGGAATGCTCAAAAATATTCTCAGAAGCGTCTGAGCATTTGAGTCGGCTCCTTGCGGGAGGAGCACGGGCTCGTTTCAGAGCCGGAGGACTCGGTGGGCAGGGGATGTGGCCAGCAGCCGCCAGGCACCGGGGCCGGGCATGGGGGCACCTGGAGGGTCGGGGCTGCAGGCGGGACGGGACGGGGTGTCTCTGCCTTCTCCCCGCCTCGGCGCTGCCGCGTATCGGCCCACCTCGGCTTCCACGCACGGTTTGCTCCTGGCCCTCGGGGTCGAGGACACAGACTCAAGAGGGACATCCCGAGCGTCAGCTCTGGGGCACAGCCCACGCCGGCCCCCAGCTTCCAGGCTGACCCCTCCGCGGGGCAGAGCAGGAGCTGCCCTCGCCGTCCCCACGCCTGCCCCGTGCCCTGGCTCCGAAACAGCTGAGAGAGACCGACGGAACTCAGCCACGACAGCCGGGGAGGAATCCCGAATGCGTCTGAAGACGGACCCGTGGGCGTCCAGCTCCGCCGGGCTCGGGGCTGCAGTGCAGGGCAGGGGGTGCTGCGAGCGCACGCGCCCCGCGTTCCCCGGGCAGGCTGCGCGTCAAACAGAGCTTAATTATATCGCTGCGGTGCCCGTCCTTCCACCACGTCCTCATTTCCGTGCCGTCCTTAAAACAACGCAGAGTGTTTTCATCTGCGACACCGAGTCTTTCCTTTGCTCAGGCATCCTTTTGTGGAAGAGGCTCTCTCCTTTCATCAGCAGAATAATAATAATAATAAAAAAAATAATGAAATCGAGCTCTTTTTGAGAATGTCCTTAAAAAGCCCAGGCATTTTGGAGAGATGCCAAGGTGCTTCCCGAGCTGCGCTCGGAGCAGGACCGCGGGCAGAAAGCCTCCCGCCTCATTTACTCTCTGCTTGGGTTCTCAGCTTGCAGAAAATTGATGAAGGCTGCTGGCTTGGGAACGACAGGCGTCAGATACGTTTGCAGACATCTTTATTTATTTTCTTGTGAAAACATGACGATGTGTCTGTGCTGACGGCAATGCTGAAAACGGAAAGTTTCCCACCTCCAGCAGGTCCCAACCCAACGAGCTGTGGGGCGATGCCAGCGCCGGCCGCCCCGCGGCCCGTGGCCCTCGGCCAGGGCTGACCCGCGCAGCCGGGGACCACCGAGGGCACGGGCTGGGCCCCGAGCAGCAGCCGGACGCCGGGAGGGCAGATGCCGCTCACGGCCATGGCTACAGCCGGCAGCGCCGCCGGGCCACGGCAGATCGTGTTCAATCCTCGCCTGGCCTCGCCTTTACCGATCAACAGTCAGCCAGCATGACAAATAACTGTTTGCAGCTGTCATTAGCTGAAAACAAGGCAAATCTGCATATGCGTAATCTTAATTAGGCCGACTTGGCAAGGAGCCTTCGCTCGTTGCTACCAAACAACCATTTTGCTCACAAAAGGGCGACAAAAGCCCAGGCGCGCGCGTGCACGTGCACGAAATGAGGATGGAAACCCCTCCTGCAACGCCCGCGGAGGGACGATGGGGCGGGAGGGGGCCCGGCCAGAGCTGCCCCATCCTGCCTCCCCCCGCTGCCAGCCCAGCCCGGATGGGACCCGCGATAGCGGAGCCAGTATAAATTAAAGCCGAGGCATTTCGCCACCGAAAGCATCATTGCTAATTATTCAACTCTCGTTTACCTCTCGGAGGAGCCGGCGTTGACGGACCTTGCGGAGGCATTTCCACTCGAGGAGGAGCAGGAGAGGCCATTCGGAGGGACCTGCCGGGGTGGGCTCTGCCGGCAGCCCGGCGTGGGAGCGGCGCCGGATCAGGGCTTGGAATTTGCGAGCGAAGCCCTCGCTGCGTGGGGAGGGAAACTGGGTCAGGGGCTCGGCAGCGAGCGCGTCCGGCCCCGCCGAGCCGGGCAGCACCGGTGCCGGGCGTCCCCCGCGGTTCAGCAAACGCAGCCGAAGCCCCGGAGTCCTGCCGGGCATCCCGACCTCCACGCAGCTCCTTCCTCCTCATCCTCCAGAACCCTCCCGCTGCCTCCCCTGCCCAGACAAGCCTGGCATGACCCAACGGGGCGTTGTTGGATGGATGGATACGGCCGTGATGCGTCCGGAAAGCACCATCATCCCCCTCACACCGTGGAGCCGGGACCAGCTCCGAGGGCACCGCGGTTCACCTGGCACCTGCACTCCTGGCACGCCGGTACCGCGTGCCCCGCACACCCGCCCCGCGTCAGGCACTGCCACCTCGGCCCGGCACGCACCGAGCCAGGGAGGAAGAAAGCCATGCGAGCCCACGTGCAAAATGCCGCCCCGAGTCCTTATCAACGCTTATCACTATCTCAAAGTCCGTGTCCCGAGCCCACGGGCTGTCGGGCGGCAGAGCGAGCAGAGGCACGGGCGCCCCGCGGCACGCCAGGCAGGACGGTGCTCGCCGGCGGACGGAGCGAGCCATCGCGGCGGGTCGACGGTGTCGGCACACAACACCCGGGCCATCGCCTTGTTTGCTGCTTCGTCTGGGTTTGGTTTCGTACCAGAGAAGAGCCAACAGCCAACGGGATCGAACGTTGCTGGAGAAGCGGCGCAGGCTGGGGACGGGCTGCATGGTGGACACTTGGAGAGCCACCAAATATTTAGCAAAAAAAGCCCAACAAGGTAGATTTCGGACAAAAGCAAGCCCATTATTTTATAAGCCGGTGCCCCCCTGGACAAGGCAGCGAGAAGCGCCTGCGCGGGCTTTGCAGTGCCTAATTTTATGCTTTATCAATTTCCAGCATATTTTACACAGAGGGGAATTAAAACAAGGCTGGGAATCACCAAAACATTTCACTTGTAATTGAAATTGACTCCACGATTATACGTTAGGGAGGCTAAATGAAAGACATTACACCCAAGCAAACGACTCTACCTGCTGTCTTTAAGAAAACACCAGCGTGCCAGCTCGCCGCGCGGCCCCGGCTCCGGGCGGGATCGGTGCAGCTGCGGGCAGAGCGCTCGACGGCACCTCACCAACGGCTTCAGTTCGGCAAAAAGCACCGAGGTTTGAACGTTCTAAAGCAGAAACCTCCCGGCGCTTTAAATAACTGTAATTAATGTATTCAACGCGAGCGATGTCAAAAACTAAGCAGCGACGGATAACAAGGAGCCCATGGCTTCCCCCGTTTGGCACCCAGAGAGACAGAAATCCATCTGCAGGCATTTAAAACATTAAATGTATTTCGGAAGAGGCGACGCCTGCCGTATGATTTTATTCTGCCCGCACACGTAATGTGTGTCTCAGCTAGGGGGGAACGGATAAAGACAAACGCACGGTCCAGGTGTAAGCGCACATCGTGCAGATCGCAGCTGGTCTGCAAGGACCACAGACGCAGCCGAAAATAATCAGAGATAAGAGGTGGCAGCTTCATAAAGTATTTCCTATCAGATTATAGGTACAAATAACTCGGTCACACCAATGGGGGTTGTGGGGGAGGATGGTCTGGACAATAGAAATAGATACAGGAAAGAGAAACAAAGATGTGAAATTCATAATTGGAATTAAAGACCACGTCCTTTCTGACGTACAGGCTAACACGCATTAAACACCCGCCCCTCTCAGGGCAGCGGGGAACGGGGAAGCCTGAGCTGTTTCTCTTCTTTTTCATGTATTTGATTCTCTGACATTATCACAAAAGATTTAATCAATATTGTTGCTGAAAATTGTATTACAAAAAAAAAATTAAAGCCTAGCTCAGCAATATTTTGTCCAGGTCCGTAAAAACAATTTAAAGTACTGGCTTAGATTCCAATTGAAATGTAAATTGCAACAAAAATCCTAACTCAATCGTTTGCAAAGCAAGACTTACTTACACAAAAATAAGGATTTGCACGCTCGCTCTACCAGCAGAAGCATTTTGGGGGCGGGTTGGAGCAGCGTTCACAAAGCTGGAGGTTTCTGCTGTTACCCCGACAGAGGAATTCTGCAGACCCGCAAATCGCTCACACAATGCAGTTACACGGCTGCAAGCAGGGCTGACTAAATAACTTAGAAATTAAACAGCGAATGGAAAAAGCCCTAAAATTTCTCAAACGCAGAACCGTGTGCAATTTTAAACTTTGGTTCAAAATCACTAACTTCTTCCAGGGAATTCTCCCAGCTCCCGACGCCGATCGCAGGCAATTTCAGCAGAGTATTCCATTGGTGGGCGCGGGCAGAGCTGCTGCCCGGCAGCGGGGAGAAGGCTGCGCCCGTCCTCTGCCTGGACGGGCGAGACCAGCGTTCCAGCCGCAAAACCAACACCTCCCGTTCGCAAAACCCGCCACGAGTTGGTTTTTGTTCGGGTGGGAACCGCCTGCGCCGGGAGCGGAGGAGCTCGGGGCCGGGGTGTGCGGAGGGAGCAGAGGGATCCCCGGCCACGGGTGGGGGGCTGCTTCCCCGGCCAGAAACGGGGACCAGCCTGGGCAGGTCACCTCTCAGACCCCGGGCCGTAATTAGGAGCTGAGCGGTGTGACGAGGCAGCCCCGTGGCTTTCGCACCCCAGCCTCCTCCCCGGGGCGGCAGGGCCCCAGAAGCAAGCCAGGCTGGGGGGGGGTCAGGGCTGCCACGTCCCCACCAGCCCTCCCTCCCTCCGGGGCTGGGACAAGCGCTTTGCCCCAGGACCACCCTTCTCCCTGCCCCCCTACGCCAGCTCCATCCCTTGCTGCCAGCCCAGCCGGACCTCCCGGGGGCTGGCACCCACGGCCACCCCCGGCCACCTCCCAGCTGGAGCCCAGCTTCCCCGTGCGAGCCCTGGATTAATCATCTCGGAGCCGGAGAGCGGGTGAATCTGTCCTCCAACTGGTCATGAGCTTTGCTGCCTGCTTCTTGAACGAGTTAACCACTCGTCAGCGCCAGGCAGGAGTGCAGCTCCACTCCCCCGCCCCAGCGGGACCCTCGCTGCATCCCGCAGCGCAGCGGCTCCGCGAGAGCGATGCTCCCAAAGCCGGCAGAGCCCCGATAGCCTCCACCAGCCCCCACCGCCGAGCGCTGCTCTCCCTTTTTAATTAGGGGGCCTCCTTCCCCCCAAAGGTGCGCTCCCCCCCAGCTCACCCAGCATCCCCCAGCCCAGCGGGACTCCTGAAAGCTCCAGGCCTTGATTAGCTCTTCCTTTTAATTAGTCTCATTCAGAGGTGTTGCCTCCTTCAACCTTGGGCTGCCTTTGCTTTCTCTCCCTGACCTGTTAACTGAGCGTGGGGGGCAGCGGCTGCTCCCGAGCGATGGGCTGGTGCCCACGAGGAGGTGACCTTCCCTGCCACGTCCCCTCCTCACCAGCCACCGACGCTAGAGCCGCCCTGGGGTGCCATCACGGGCCCCACTCCTGGCCGGCTGCGCCCGAGCCGCTGTACCCCAGAGCTGCCCCACGCCAGCCCCACATCCTGCTCCAGCCGGGTTTGCAGAGAACGGCTTGGCGACCGCTATATTCACGCGGGCTCCCTGCCGAGTGAACGGCTAAGCTCACAATATCGTTATTTTATGTTAAAATTCTTCCTACGGAACCCAGTTCCAGGGCAACAATGCAAAAAGCAAATCTCAGCTGATCCCATTTCAATACAAAACCCAGCCTCTAAGAAACGAGCCCCTCAGTAACGACAAGACCTGGTGGACTCGGACCCTCTGCAACCTGTTCCGTGTCAGGGTTGCCCGAACCGAGGCCTGACAGTGAACAGCAGCATTGTTCTGCTCCTTCAGTTACTCAAACCGCAGCACAAGCGCCGTGGAGCCTCCCCGTCCGTTCTCCTTGCTAACTGTGGCAATTTGGGATTCCGCACGTTCCCATTTCTTTTTCAGCGATACCGTCGGTCACAGACTCAAAGTACCTGGCTCGTTCTTCGCTCTGGGGCAGATCAGACGCCCAACGCGTTGGTCTCCATCACCTGTAGGGAAGGAACCTCACGCTTCCTACAGCATCTCCCCCAACCCACTGTTTGCTGCTTCGGCTGTTTCCCACCAGACAACACAACCCACGCGAACAACTGACAGAACCACCCCCCTCTCCACATCACACCTACAGACCCCATTTTGAACCAGAAAACGCAGTTGGGAGAAGCCGTCAGGAATTCGGCTCACACGACCCCCCTCTCCCAGTGCCAGGGTGAGCTCCTGGACCTCCCGGCGTACGCCCGCCTTCTGCTTGGCGCAGGTTCGGCAGCCGCCGGCGGAACGCCGTGCAGCCCTTCACCGCCCTTACCGGACATCGCTATCGATGTCTGCCCCGCAAAGCAGCGTCACCCCCGTTTTGCCAGGAGCCCGGGCGTGCGCCGGCGTGCGCGCAGGACGCAGCGCAGGCCAGCGCGGCCCCGCGGCACACGGCACGCACGTGCAGCCCCGTGGCCTCCCGTTCTCATCCGCGGCACAGCTCTGTTTCCACCCCGTGCTCTCCCAGCCAGGGTGTGCGGAGACGGGGCCGGGTCCGACTCTTGTTCTTCAGTTTGACCATGACTGTTCTTCATCCCGTTGACTCCTGCGTGCTCACACACTACACAACATCCAGCCAAATTTGGATTGATATTACAACACATTTCAGTACATTCCAGTTCTTTTCCCCTTTGAAGGCAGGCACGAGGTTTGCTCGTCAGTCGCCTGCGACGTCACGCCATCCCTCAGGTTAGAAGCAGCACGTGGGCTGGGAGCCTGAACGTTCAAGCAGAAGGGTGATCTGACCGTGTTTAACATGCTCTTTTCTCCAGCCCACAATCCTCGGATTATACTAAACCCAATGTCCCTAAAGCTGGTTACAATCAGCCTTTTCTGGTGAAGGCCAAGCACACGCCCATTTGCCACTGCTGTTACAACCACCGCTTGGGCTCTCACTGAACAACGGAAATGAGCCTTCCCTGCTTGGCCTTTACTTCAAAATGTGAAACAATTATTCGGGGTTCTAACTAAAATTCACATCGTGTCCCAGGCTCCTTCATTTTCTCTCTACCCATGCACGACATCATCCCGTGCCTTATTTCCTTGTCTTTTTTCACGCAGTTCTTTCACGTCAGAGCTGTGGATGACGACCTACGAGTCTCTCGCCCACTTTGGTCATTGACACATTTTCAAACCACCTTCCTTCCTGCCTGAGCTTTTCCAGCTTGAGGTGCTGCCCCTCCGTATGTTCAAATCATTCAGACAAGTTTTGCCTAAAACATTCAAATTCAGTCAGACAACTTCTAAATATGACTGTAGTAAAAATTGCCTACTCAGGCCTGAGCATAACTGCATTCCTGGTGCCTTCAGCTCAAAAAACTTGGCAAAAAGTAATCATGAGAAACTCCACGTGCAGAGGAAACGGAATGCAGAGGAGACTGGAAAGTCACCAGTGCTCTGGAACGGAGCAGAGCTTCACTGCGCATTGGGACAGGCACCGATTACAGCTTTTGCAGCACAAGGTTACACAAAAATACACAATTCTGCCTGGTTTTACAGAGCTATTCCATAAAGAAACATCCAAAATTCTACTCCCATGCAAGTTTACTAACTGTTCTGAACCTTGGCAATGAGGCATACCTAGCACCCCCCAGCTCAGGTAAGAATCAAGAACCCCATTTCACCAACTCCTACGTTTTCTGTCTTAGGCCAAAGCATGTTCACAGACAACGGTGCAAAATGAACCTTGTTTCCCACGGCCGCCTCATCACAAGCACGGGCTGTGCAACGGGAGAGTCCGAGCCCGCCTCCCACCCCACACGCCTGGCACCGGGGGACACGAGTCCCCCGGACCATGCACAGAAGCGCGGGACGAGCACCACCGTTACGGACCCGTGCTTTGTGATCCCGACAGGCACAAATCCGAGTGGCTTAACCGGAAAGCCTGCTTCACCTTGTGTGGGGAACGCCCGAAATCCACGCGAACGCCTTCGTGTGAAAAGGCACCAACGACTGGAAGCGAAACGCAGCGCTAGTTCTGGTTTGTTCTTAGCCATCGGAAGGACGGGATGCTCAGTCTCTAACCCACTATTTAAAATGGGGCAGTCACCCCACTGAGAAGCAAGATGAATTCTTACCCTGCCGTTTCTGCACTGCGCAGCTCCCCAGTAGCAGTGCCTATGGACAGTGACGCTTTTAGAACAAAATAGTCTCCGCAAGCAGGAAGCCCCAAAATGCTGCTTTAATTTGTCGCAGTGGCAAACAGAACTCTCTCGGGGCCAGCCCACAGCCAGCCAGGCGAGGGCTTCCACCACGGGATTCAGTCGGTACCGGGATGCTACGCCCTCAGTGCACGACGAGAACCATTTCCTACCACGCTGCCTTTCGGACGGGAGCAACGCCCACCACTGCTGCCTTTTTTTTTTTTGTTCCTCTTTTTCAAGCTAATTAAATTGAGATTTTTCTAGACTTCCCGTCATGGTTCGAAGCAGTTTAAAGCGGAAGCCTGCCCTTCTAGTGGGCTTCCTCCTTCTGCCAGACTCACCTGCTGAACCCCACGCGTATCGGGAGACTAGCTCTGTATCCTGCGGCACCACCGCACGAAAACACTAGGAATAAAGCTTCTATTTCACACCCACAACATCCTGGCAACCAGCATCGTCATGAGGGGAAATACAGATTACAGGACATCTGAAAATAGGTGTAAATGTTTGCTGGCACATGACAACAGCTTTCTAAATGAACTGGAACAACACTGGAATGGCACAGCTTCGTATCTAACGTTATTTTGAAACGGTCAGTCCCAGCTGTTCAGAGCGGCTACGGTTTTGGGGCCACATGCTGCCTTTTACAGCATAAAACCAAGTCGCTCGGCACATGAGAAAAGGGCACCTCTTGGCAGCACCTCCCCGCATCGCACCAGTTCAAAAGATTTAAAGTCCTACCAGGCTTTTCAAATTAAACCCGTTGACAGGTTATTTTCATCCGCATTAGCTACCAGGAAGCTTTTACGGGTCGCGTTCTTCTGCCGCTAGTCTCTTCTCTGCCAACGTTCGGCTACCACTGGAAATCTCATCACATTGGATAGTTTACTGAAAACTTTTTATTGTAATCAAAAAGTGACATAACAGGGCTGTAATGTATTCTGCAAATCATTCTGCTGATATTTTATAACTGATACCAGCTTCTTCTGCCAGGCAATTTAAAAAAAATTCAAATGTGAAAATTTTCACAGTACAGTAAACTCCACCCAAACTAATTAACGGTGGTTAAAAATAAGATGCCCCAGCAAAACCTTTCATGTTACATGGTCACAACTCACAATTCTGTACAAAATGTTCACTTTTATAAAGCTCTGATGTAAAAATCAAATAATCAAGCAGCAATATTTTAAGTGCAGCACAGGGTCTTTCATGTCATTATTTACAACGCTTGAATTCGTTTACATTTTAACAAAATTTAATACAGATGACTTAGGAATTAAGTCATTTTTGTATTATCTGTCATTCTATGTAGTGACAGATTTCACTTTTTGGTCATCTTTCTCTTTATCTTTGCTCTTCTTCGATTTTTTCTTCTTGTGTTTGTGTTTTTGGCTCTTTTCCAATTCCGTCTCGTTTCCAATGTGTTTCTTATGTTTCTTGTGTTTCTTATGCTTCTTGTGCTTCTTCTTCTCCTTTTTCTTTTTCTTTTTCTTGCTGTCTTGACTCTCTCCTGAGCTGGCACTGCTGCTGTGGCTTCGAGTCTGACTCTCAGAAGGGCTGTGACTACGGCTGCGGCTAACGCTGGGACTGCTCTGGCTTTGGCTGCGGCTTGCTTCGGGCTGGTCGGCTGCAGCAGGCGCTGCCGTCTCCTCTTTCACCTTCTCGACAGCCTTTTCTTTCGGTTCTTTAGCATTTTTTCCTGCAGCTTCCTCGTCTTTTGCAGATACATTACTCTCACTGTCACTTTCATTGTAGTCCGGTACAAACGCAGCCTCGTCAGTCTCTCGTGTGAGATCAGAGGAGAGCCGTGAGGAGCTGCTTACCTGAGGCTTGGGCTTGACAACACCTTTATCGTTTTGTCCAGTCACGTTCTCCTTCTCATTTTTTACCTCTGGCGATTCTTGTTTCAAAGGTGGTTTATTACCACTCGGCTCTTTCTCTTTATTGCTCTTTGCTTCTGGTACATGCTTCTCTTTCTCCTTCTCTTTCTCTTTCTCCTTCTCCTTCTCCTTCTCCTTCTCTTTTCCTGAATTTTTATCTAGAGGTTTGTGTTCCTCCAATGCACGCTTGGAATCGTGGGCAGCTTTGTGATCAGACTGCTTCCGCTCACGCGGAGGACTGTAGCTGCTCCTCTTGGCATCTCCAGCGCCCTTTTTGGACGGCTCTGCTCGTTCGTCTCTCGGCTTACTTTTCTGCACTGATGCAGATTCTCTGTTTCGAGAAGGGGAGTCTTTTCTCCTCGCTAATTCACTCTTTTCATCTCTACGCTTGGAACTAGAATGATCTCTGTTGCCATCGTGGTCAGATTTTTTGTCTCGGTTAGGAGTAAAGTCTTTAGCAGTGGCTCACGGCCAGTATCGTGTTTCTCTGAAGATCTGCTGTCTTTGGAAGATTGAGAAATATTTTTTCCATTGCCTTGCTCAGTTGCACGTTCCGAGTGGTCTTTTTCTGGCTGAACACTGCTCTTTCTCTTCTCAGAAGTGTCCTTGTCTGACAAAGAATGATCCCGGTCTTTGGTTTTTCCTTTTTCATTCGACATCGAACTTTTTGAACTTTTTGCATCATGCTGGGAGCTTTCATGACTCGCCTCTTTTGTAGTCTTCTGTGTTTTCTCCAAAGGCTCCGTCTCTTTTTCATTGTGTTTTATAGGGTTTGGTGGCTTAGCACTCACATTTTTTATAACACTAGCAGGTTTTCCTACGTTTGCAGGCACCTGGGTAGATTTAATGTCTTCCTCCTCAGACTCAAAGTCATCTTTATCCCACTTTGACTGAGGGACCTGGATCATAATAATGACGTCTTCAGCAGGGGCTGTTATATCATTATTATACTCCTCCATGGTCTTAATGACAGTTCGTTTTGTATCAGGCTTTTCTTCAGTCTTTCTAACGGGGCTTCCTCCAGTAGAACTAGTGCTAAGAGAAAAAAGCGTACATTAATAACGGGCGAGATACACGCACCGCCATCTTTTGTAACGTTTTATGGAACGGCTTTGGTTTCAATTCTAAATCTTCAGTATTTTTTCAAAAGATGTTCAATTAAGGGAACAGACAAGAGAAAGGATGAGTCCACTAGCTAAGATTATGAACAATCAATTAATTTAGTATCTTCCTACTACACATTTAATTAACAAAGACACAAGATTATCAGATCGGGGACTGTCTGATCTAATTCCTTCATGTCCTATTTCTACCAATGGTAGATAAATTAGATATATATTCTTGTTTCAACATTATGGAGAGGTATACACAACCAAAGTTTTATCCTCATGTCCCAGTGTTCTCCTTTAGAAAAACATATTCTAAAAAGTTTTAAAAACGTATCAAGACACTATGTTAAGTCTCCAGCAATGTCTTAAGTGTTTTGAATTCACTTAGTCCTGTTTCTTTAGACACTGAAATCTAAGTAATAACAGCTCCATGCTAGATCACTTTTTCCCCCCACGTGCCACACAATGGAATATAGAAGAGATCTCCAAGGCAAGTGCCAAAAAAGCTGGCACCGAGCTGGAAGCAGCGTAGCTGTGTCAACACGGCACCGTGCTCAAAGCCAAAATCAGTACAATATATTGGCAACCAAGCTGCTATTTCTGCAAGGTATAATTTCATGTCATACTGACAAAAGTATGCAATTTTTAAAATGCAAAATACTGCATGGTATAGACACATCTGTTACCCTTGCCTTTAGCAGTAAACTGGATTTGAAGGAAAACATAGGGGGGACACCTCCAAGAGTTAACAGGTGATGAATAAGAAGAGAGGACACAAGTCCCAGAAGTAAGGGTCAACGAACCTCATTAGCTTTCTGTGCAGTACAGACTGCTTGTTTTCTTTAACAACATTTGATTTTGACCCAAGTACAGCTTAGCAGGAAAGATCACAGAGTATTCACTCATTTAGCACGGCTTTAGCTGTTCCTTTCATTAGTCACCATAAAGAATTTTATACTGGGGAGGAGGAAAGAAAGAACAGGAAAAGAGTGATGAGGTACCTGGTGTAATCGACAAGAGTTGAACTAGATCCATCCGCTGCTGTTACTTTTCTTCTCACTTTTCCCTTTGCTTTTTCTTGTTTAACTTTGCTGCTACTCGGCTCAGGTTTCTCAACGAGTTCTTTTGCAGGTGGCACGTTTTCTCCGCTCACAATCTTTTTGCCAGTTTCTCGGTTAAGTTTAATCTTTTTTGCGGGGTTGTTAAGAAAAGCAGATTTATCCTTTTCTGGAGTTCGCTCTCCTTTTTCACCGTCAGGCTCGGTCTTCCCCTTCGGCGACGTTTTCGCTTCAGCAGTTTCTGGTTTAGAGGCCTTTGTGGAAGTGGCTTCGTGCTCTTTATCCACCTTTTCATCTACTTTCCTTTTTCTTTTTTCAGCTTTTGCATCAGAAGGTTTGCTTTTTTCAGCAGGTTTTTTTGACTTGTCCTCTTTGGCGGAGGGCTTCTCTGACTTGGTTTCTTTTGGATGGTCTTTCTTTGCCTTTTCCTCCTTGGCTGGTCTGGTTTCGGGGTGATCTTTTGCCACTTTTGGGTGAACTTTCCGTGGAGTACCAAGAGCCTTCTCATCCTTTTGAGAGGAAGATGTTTTAACACTGTCTGTCTTTGGCAACTCCTCCTTCACTTTTTTCACAGGAGGTTCCGTTCGAGGAGATTTTTCACGATCGGTGTCCACCTTCTCTTGGGAAGCTTTAGCTGGTTTTATTACATTGTCTTTCTTAGGAGGAACAGCCACTTCTATTTTCCGCTTCGTCTTGTCAATTTTTGCTTTTTGGCTTATCCTTCTCTTTTTTCTCCTTTTCAGACACCGGTTTGAAAGCAATAGAATCTGCTTCCATGGGCTCATCTCTGACAGGGGTGGCAATCATCTCTGCTTGGGAGCAGAACAGAGAGTCCGTTTTAACGTCTTCTGCTGTAACTGGCTCTCTTGGTTTTTCTTGCACCTTCTAATAACTCAGCATTGGGAAATCCTTCATTCTCATCCCTTTTCTTCTCTTCCGGTGTTTTTTATGTTTATTTCCTTTTCCATCTCCCAGGGGATTTTCCACCTCCTTCTCTTTTGATTTTGTAGGATCTTTGACGCCATGGCTCTCTCTTCCAGAAGGTTTGTCAGGGTAATTTCCAGCTATATTACGGTTTCGGTGGCTCTGCCCACCAGGATAATCCTCCCTACGTCCCCGAGCATACGGCGAATTCTCTCGTCTGGTCCCAGGTGGACCAAACCTATCTGGAGAAAAGTTCTCTCTGTTTACTGGAGGTCGAGGTTGAGCGCCAACAGCATAGCCCTTGTAGAACTTTTCATACCATTCTCTGTAGTTCCTCTCCCATTCTCTGTATCTTTCCTTTTCAAATGGATCCCTAAAGTCAACAGATCTGCCGTAGTAGGCTTTCATATCGTATGGTGGAACTTCTCTATATCTGTTAAAATACTCCCTTTCTCCTTCCCCTTGAGGTATAGCACGTTTAGTGGGAGACTGGCCTCTAAATACTGGAGACCTTGACCGGGAATGGTATCTTCTGTATGGGGGTGACCTTGACCTTGAACGGTGATAACCATGTGACCTTGACCTAGAACGATAGTTACGACTCTTCCCTTTGCCTCTTCTCTGATACGGCGGCGATCGCGAGTAGGAGCGAGAATGGGAACGACTAAATGACCGAGAGTAGGAGCGAGAGCGGGAAGAACCTGATCTGACTTGGAGTAGGTATACGAACTTCTAGAGTAAGATGAAGCACTATAGGGAGACTTGGACCTTAAAAAAAACACAACACAAAAAAATAAATGAAGTTAATTCAAAACAGTCACTCTCCCCAATTTTTTTCCTCCCAAATCTGTTTTTTGTTTGGTTTTTTTTTTCCTCTCCATATGCTTATGTCAAAGCTTCTTTCAGCTGCTGACATAATGCTACTGCAAATTGAAGAACTTGATAACATGTAAAAGTTTCTGCTTACAAGACAGAACAGCTGCTGCTTTGTTAGTGTAAAACATACAGGAAGGGTAAGTCTATTTCCACTCCTATCACATGAACTACTATAGCTAGTGATTGATTTCAGGTGGTGTATACTGGCCTCTACTGGTACGTGAACACACACATTGTCACTACTCAGCAACTACATGCAGTGCAAATCATTTTTGTTGCAGTAAGATGCAGAAAGAGCAAGTCTTAATGGCTACAGTGCAGTATCAAACATCAAGAAAACACCATTTAGCCTGAAGATTGGCAAAGCTCGATTTTAAAATGCCAGCTTAGTCTATTTAACTTTGCTACTTATTTGGCGATTTGTGCGGGATGCAAAATACTGTACTGCAATCTTACATATAGTACTATATAAGCAACACTTCTAGCCAGACGTCCTAGCAAAATTTGCACGCACCTCTAGCTCTAACCAAGGATAGTGACCGCATTTCAAGAAAAATCATACTAAAAGCTTCTAAACTCAGCCTCTAGTAACATGACTCAATGCCATTACTCTAGGAAAGATACTGACAGCATTACTAATAGAGCTATTCAGCCTCCTGCCCAAGTGATTTTTGGGGACAGAAAACATCAGCTACCCTGAGTTTTTTCTTCACAAGTTTTCTTTTATTAAAGAACCATTTCACATTATTCCGCATATGTTCATGAGCATCATTCCTCCTCTCAAAGTCCTTCACCAATTAAGATTTCCTAAAAACGAGTCAGATCTTTTAACTCCTAAGAAAAATTTAACAGTGTCAACAAAATACTAGCGGAAGCTACCAGTTTGCAGTCCAGGTTAAATCTCTCCGTGTATCCACATGAGATAAACCAAAAGGGGAAAATGAAGACCCTGTCTCTCGGGTATCTCCTCCCAAGTGCTTTGAGGTTATGGTTACAATCAGAATAGGGAGACGCAGAAAATCAGCAGCTACACCTATTCAGTTTCTAGCCTCCTAGGGCTGTCAGGAGGTGAGCGGTGTCATTGCAGAGAAGCTTTAGTACGAGAGACACCTCTTCCTTAACAACCGCTGCCAAATTATGACTATCAGTCAGCGCTAATCTCTGCCATATTTGAGCTAGTAACCTACATATGAAACTCCTATCACTGCTAATCCCTTGAATCATCCAATCCATCTAACGACAGAGAGGTGGAGTGGAACTCCTCCTGATTCTTCTAGACAATCTGCTTCTCCATTACGGACATGTAAAGCAGTTACCTGGAAAACGAACGCCTACGCTCCTTTTGAATCTTTTTATATTCATCAATTCCTTAGCAAAATCATTTGTAACTCATCAAGTTTGGACTTTTTCTTTTCCCTGTTAAATAAGTTTGACCTTTATTACAATTATAGTTTGACCTTATTACAAAAAGACATCAAGAAACAAAACATGGCCAATATGAGAAAATGTATACTGCATGCAAATGCAAAAGGTGAACATCCTATTTAAGCAAAAACAGTTTTAGAATTCCTACAAGTTTTAGGGAAAGTTTTAGAATTACATTTGTCTTTTTAGTTTTGCATGTTTACCATCTGCAAACGAAAAACAGTATATCAGAAAAAACCCTACGTCATTTTTGCTTATGTCAGATGCCTTTAGCGTAACTGCAGTCCGATATGCTACCGAAATACAAAAATGAAAACCAACGCAACTTCATTGAGCCCGATACTTACTCCTCTTTAAGCCTCCGCTGCTCTCTGTAAAACTCCTCCCTAGATAAAGGAGGTGCCTGTGTCGTTGGGATGGCATTTGAATGAGCCGTTGGTACTGCTGTCGGTACCCAAGCTGATGACATGTTTGCAGGAGCTGGGGGGTATCCCGGAGGGGGGACAGTGTAGCCCGCGGACGAGGCTGCCCAGGCGGAAACTGAGGAGGAAACTGTGGTGGCGGTACCCCCGGCGGAAGAGGAAGTGCGTGGGGCGGTGGAGGGTACAGGGAGTGGAGGCACAGGCCAAAGACTGGTGTTGATGCTGGTAGTGTGGGGCCTGAGTCCTTTGGGCACGTTCACTATGCAGGCGTCCTCGATTTGAACTTCTAAAGAAATCCAAAAACACGTGTCACTGTTGGTTACACTCTGCCCTGATTTTAAAGAGAAAGCGAATGAAGCGGGAGCATGGTGGCGAGCACTTCTTGTTCTCAACTTCAGCATCTTTCTCCCTGCCTCCTGTTTGTTTGACACTACACTTGTTTCTTCATCCTCATACTTGCCTTCCACATCCTCACCCCCAACAGCTCCCTCTGAGCTTACACTGAGCTTTGTGACTGTGGATGGAGGCTGCCCATGCTTAAGAGACTCCCATGTGCCAAATGCCCACCGCTCCTCTGCCACTCCTTGATGTACTTAATACTTCGCACTTCTGATCAGCAAAGTACTGCCCAGATACTAAATAACCTTCCCTCGAACTTCTTTGAACTTCTCCCACATACACTTCCTATGTTGTGGCCTCATGATGACGTATGTGGCCTGCTCTTGTCCCCAGTTGTTATTTCCTTCCTTATGAATTTGAGATTTTAGATAATCTGTGGGATGGATCCTGGGTTTTATCTTTAAGATTTTATAAACACAATGCACCCTTACGATCTACCCGTAACAAGGATATACCAAAAGGAAGGACTAACTTGACAATAAGATACAGCGGACTCCTCTCTCTCCAACTGAGAGAAAGCAGCTTGGCTGTTTGAGATGACTAAATTGGAGAAATTTAAAATTGTCATAAAACAGCGTTAACTTTTCCAGTAATTTGCTCAATCAGTATCAACTAAGTTGTTCAAGACAGAATGTTAGAGGCTGATTTCTATTGGGAATCAATTTCTTCAGCCCTATTGAGCCCGTAATCAAAGGGTGGGTTTCCAACTGATCTTTTAATTATATTTCATTTTTATATGTAATTATGGTTTCCTCAAAAAGCGTTCATTTTTCAGAGTCCTCTTTTCAATTATGTACTGGAGTTTTATTTTAAATAATCTTACCGCAAGCACAGATCCCCTTTGTTAAAGCTAATTCAAATCAAGCCATTTAAAAATTAATTACCACTTATATTCTCCACAACTATCTGTGCATACTTGCTTCATTATAAATCAGCCATTGTATAAGTTATGTGTTACGGCCTAATTTAACTGGTTACAAGTAGTAATATACTGAATTTCTGTAGAATACTTACAGTTCCCAGCCTGGTCTGCCACCTGCTGAGCGAATTGTACCGGCTCTCATTGGATGACCTTTTGGAGTGGGGAGAGGAGAAAGAAAAAGAAAATTCAGTTTATCTGAAGATAATTTTTCAAAAAATTCTAAAGTTACAGTTACTTACCAGTTGTGGGTATTGATTGTCCTTGGGGGCCCAGAAGACTTGGTAATGCTGGTTGTCTTAGTACAGGAACCTGATAGCCCTTGTGAATAAATGCAGACAGTTAGAAATAATCTCCACTAAAATACAAGAATCACTGCATATGTTGAAATAAAATTTACCTTCTCTTCCAACAAACTGCTGATTGACAGAGGGGAAGATTTAGAAAGTTCAGCGGCTGTCACCAGAGCAGCAGGAGGTATAACAGTATCAGCATCACTATAAAAAAAACAACAACAAATTTTTATTAGTCAAACAGTGTTTTGAAGTGATACTTGAAATATAAAGTTCAAGGTGAGAAAAGACTGACTATTGTAAATGGAAGAAAAACCAAACTCTTCACCAGATTTACACATCAAGTGAAGCACTGACGAGAAGGACGTTTGTATTACTGGCATTTAAAGAGAAAGCTCACTGGAAAAATGTTTTTTTAAGCTAGCTGCACATGACAGCGTGTCCAGAGACGGGCAACGAAGCTGGTGAAGGGTCTGGAACACAAGTCCTATGAGGAGTGGCTGAGGGAACTGGGGATGTTTAGCCTGGAGAAAAGGAGGCTGAGGGGAGACCTTATTGCTCTCTACAACTACCTGAAAGGAGGTTGTAGAGAGATGGGGTCGGTCTCTTCTCCCTAGTAACAGGCGACAGAACAAGAGGAAATGGCCTCAAGTTGCACCAGGGGAGGTTTAGATTGGACATTCGTAAAAATTTCTTCACCAAAAGGGTTTTGGGCATTGGAACAGGCTGCCCAAGGAGGTGGTGGAGTCCCCATCCCTGGAGGGATTCAAAAGATTTTAGATGTGGCCCTAAGGGATACGATGTAGTGGTGGACTTGGTAGTGATAGGTTAATGGTTGGACCCATGATCTTGGAGGTCTCTTCCAACCAGAACAATTCTATGATTCCATGAAAGGACCAGAGTACATATAACCCACAGCGAATCTCATTTTGGAAGATGCAAGAACTGAAATTCTATTAGGAAATGTTTATGCGCTGGTTCAGAGGCTGCCTCAGAGGTCCTTTTGGATTGTGATCCTTTGTAGTCAGCGGCACGGCCAAGCCTGACAGTCTCCTGGACAGAGAGCCTACTTGCCTTCAAGGCATAAAGCTGAAAGGATGTAAGCCCTCAACAACAGTACAGAGTTTTAATGTATTTTCGTAACTTCGCTGGGTTGCAAACTTAGACTTTCATATTCGTAAATACTTCAAATTTAGAGTGTTTCAATGTTTATTATCCAAATCTGTATGCATCACTGACTACGCTGTGTATTACTGAGGATGACTGATGACAGAAATACTGTAGAAAAAAGTACTGTGAAAACACCTGGTCAATTTTACCTATAATCGTGCTTTTACACTTTTCATGGAAATATTATTTCCTCAGTACTAAAGAGAAATTAACGCACTCAAGAAGGTTTGACATAATTAACTGGTTACTTTAGGAATTGCTAGCCCACTTAAAATCAAAGGGCTCCTGGGGAGAAAAAGTTCCTCTTTCAGGGTAAACCTGTACTGAATGACTGGTAAGGGAACCAAATAAGAAACACTTCTGAGGAAATTCTTGCATGAGGCACACTTCCAACTTATCCAAGTGTCCTCATTCAAGTAAAACAAAACCCAGAACTTCCACAATTGTCTGGAACTGTCACTAATGATATACAAATCGCTAGCTGAGAAGCTCAAGAAGAAGAATCTAACTTCAGCATCTTGGTGCCTTTTATTCATGCTGATCTACAGATTTACTTACCGAAAAGGTCCATCTGGCTTTTCACCACGGAGAGATAGGGACACTGCTGGAGGGAGATCAGAGACAACAACAGAAGACGGATTTACTGGCAGCCCAGCTGCCACAGGCGGCTGACCAGGGCCCAACGATGACAAAGCAGCGGCAGAACGAGAAGCCAGAGAAGCTAATGGAATCATTAGTGGATCCTGCTGTCTGGAAATTGTTGGCCGGAGCAGAGGCTGCAGGTTGCGTGTTATTGTTTGTCTCATTAGGGGTGGTGGAGGTGGTGGCGGTGGCGGCTGCTGCTGCTGTTGCTGCTGAATCTGCTTACGGAGCCTTTTTGTGTAACCAGTTTCATTTTTGAAGTTGTTCACAGCCTAGAGGCAGAAAAACATTTACAAAAAGGTAGTATGAAACTTCAGTAGATATACAAACAAAAGCCTCCACGGAGTAAAATTACTTGTGTATTCCTGTAAATGCTATTAATCCTAAAATAATCAATATACAATATATGAACACATCACATTAAACTGATATTAACATTGGTAACTCAGAGTATCTGTATTTAAAGTACTTCGGTGTTAACACTGAATTTGAAAGTGAGGCAATCATGTTAAACAAAAGCGTGACGTGAATTTGCCAGATTGTCTCTAGGAGTTGTAAGCTTCTGTAACAATAGAAAATGTATTTGGGAAGTAAATTTAGCCTTATTCAATTCAGCCTTGCTTAAGGAGATGTGAATTAGTATTTTCTTCCCTTGCAGCTTTCTACAAATAGACTTTTCTTTACAAACAATTTACGTAAAATTCATCATGTTACCTGGCGTAGGAACTTGTTGGCAATTAAAGCATCAGGAGAAACATCTGTTTGATGACATGTTGGGCATGTATGTTCCTCAGATTCCAGTAATGCTGTTCTAATACCTGTGAATAATCAGAATCATCAAAATAGTTTTTAGCCAAACTAAGGAAATTTTTGGGTTCTCATCAATTATAAAAACAAGTATATGATGAATGGGTGAATATGGTCTTGAATTGAGAGCATGAAGCTGTAAGTGTTCAATAGTGTAAAAAACTTCCAGTATGCAGCAAATAACTATACAGTTTTGGTATGTCACTATCGTAACATTCAAAGATGTAGAGTAGGCTGCGTCTGGATGTTTCTGCTAGTCTTTTTTTCCAGTCTAGGACAGCAAGAAGTCACCAACCTCAAGGTTAATGAATAAAACGCATTTCAAAGAACCATGAGCAGGTCTGAGTTCTGAAGGTTTTAACCAGCTCTGCCGTGGAGAAGAATGTGGCTTAAATGCCTAACTATCTGTTTGTTGCAGACCACGGTAAGTCATCAGAGTTGGATATGTAATTTTGTACGAGAGAAAGGGCTGTGGGCAAACTAAATGCATTCAATATCCCATACTGTAATCACCTCCGCAGTTACGCACTTCATACTTGTCCTTCCACGTGTAAAGAGGATTAACTAGATACATAAGAAGGGGAAAAAAAGCTTTCTGACTTTTTTTTTTCCCTTATACGAGAAGAGTACTTTCCTATTCAGGGTATACTTAAGTATTAAATACATGGGGTAACAAAGTAATTCCGTTATCTCCTATTTCTGCTTTCAGAAGATCAGATTTGATGTTTTGAATTAACAAACATGGGACTAAAACTTACATTCGTCACAATAACTGTTTCCACAGCAGGGAATAACAACTGCATCAGTCATTATATCTTTACAAATGAGACATAACAACTCATCTGGAATAGGATCATCTTCTTCTGAGGAGGAGGATGGCTCCTCTGGCAAAAGGGCGGCTTTTCCTTCTTTCCTATAGCATAAGCTTCCCTGGAGGGGTGGGGAAGGAAAAAGAAAAAAGTTAAAGATGGGTAAAACTCTTCCAAGCTTTGGATTTTATCAAAGGAAGATAATAGATGGAATGCTTCTCACTCCACATTAGCCTTCTAAAACATAGGCATTTAGTTTAAACTACTTTTCTACAGACACAACACTAGAAGAGGGAGGGGGGAACAATTTCCCTTCTGCAGAACTCTCCCATCATTGGATCAACTAAGAATTCAGCTCAGACTAGAAAAATATTTCTTTGACAGCTAGAAGTCAGGTGAAATGAATCCCACCTCTCCTTTGCCAGAGGGTAAATGTAAATTGCAGGCTCAGGATAAAGCTAGTCTCTGAGTAATTACATTTTTTAAATGAAAGAAATCTATGTTACAGCTTCTACAAAAGGAGATCCATGACAGAAAAACAGAAGTCCTGCCAAGTGCATTTTAAACAGCCACTGTTCTCAGCACACGGTAGCGTTTTTCTTAGTCTATAGCAACAGGAAAACTTCAGTGTTTCACACTGGGAGGAAATCTCAGTCCAACAGCCATTTGTTAAATGTTGCAAGAAGCTTTTGAAACGTAAACCAGAAGCAAAACAAGCTTTCAAAGAGAAGGATTCCAACTCTAAACACTACTGGTATGTTGTGCAGAAATACAGATTCTTGGCATGCCACAAGTTTAACCAGCTTCCAGGGGTACGAACAATAGGACCACTCTTTAATCTTAGAAAGCATCTCAGACTTTAAGGTTGAGATACAATGACAATGCTTCCTCTCCTGTCATTACAGATGCTGGCCGACTTGGCTGCATTGCCACTCAGGCATTTACGCATGTTCTCTCGTTCGCTTTTGGTCAGTCCGATTAATTCCATACTTACGCATCAATAGTGGGTATTGCATATTTTCCAGTGTTTGTGAGCATAGCACCCTTTGTATTGGGATCTTTCACCTCCATCATGAACTCCTTGGAATCCCTGTGCTCTTTTTAATTCTGGGAACAGACTCAAATTTTTGTCCTGTTAAGGAAAGAAATGCAGACATATCCCATCTTAAGACCCACACTTAAAATGAGATTTCAATGATTATTTTAAGCATCAAAAGCCTTTAATCCTCTCCTTTTACCTAACATAAGTGTTGCTCAACTAAAATCCTTATTTCCCTTATTAGTTCATTTCGAACTCAACAGACATTCTTTGGCTTAACTTCAGGTTCCCCAAGGGTGAAAGGGGGAGTTGGACTACATGACCTTTAAAGGTCCTTCCAACCCAAACTGTTCTACGATTCTATGAAATATCCCTTAGCTCACCATCCGCTCAGAGAACAGACGCAAACCCGCTCCTCCTCCAAAGCGCGGTTGAGAGCAAGAGCTTAATTCAGTGCTCCGAACCAGTCACTGGAGAAACTTATATTCACCATCTATATGTGAAGGTTGAATTCATACCTCATGCCTATACATTCAGTGACTACATTAAATGGCATAAATACTCAACCAGAGACTTGTGTAATTAAAACATGCAAAATCCAATAGATGGGGTCAATAGAAACATCATCTTTTTATTTAAAACACTCAAAATTGTGAACTGTCATAAAAAAGAGTTAAAAACAGAAAAAATTCCAATCATACTGAAATATATCAAAATACACATGAAGTTCACACAGAAAGATCTATAGACATATTTAATGCCTATGACCTATTTTACACTTAAAATTCCAGGTTTCCCTGAATGCGAAGGGCTTTGCAACATTGCCATATAACCTCTGCATTTCACCAAGAGAAACAATTCTTAATATGAATATTCATGTATTTGATAAGTAACTGCCAAGGCAAAAAAAATTAAAAACTAAGCAGCACCAGAAGTCCCCCCCAATCTTACCCCATTTGTTGGGCAGTTTCTTTATATAGTGGCCAGGTTTTCCGCAACGAAAGCACGTGTATGATGGTGGAGGTGGACCCAAGGGTTCTTCATGTAACTACAAGTTTTTGGGGGGAAAAAAAAAAAGAAAAGGTATGCATGTGTCTCTCTTGTTAAAACAAACATCTCTACAATTCTATCATAATCTTCAAAGAACAGATTTGACACTATCAACACTTACTTGATTGGATCATATTCATGGCCAGACTGTGTCATCATAGCTTTTATTTTATCTTCTTCGGAAGCATTGGCTTCAGCCAGATTGGCAGTCTGTTTAACAGGTAATTATTTGACACACACATTAGAAACACATTTAAGCCCACACAGCCAAAGACAACACCACTCATCCAATCCTGTAAGAGCAGCACAACGGTAGTTGAGGTTGCATGAAAACAGCTGCTTATAAAAATATTTGTCCTGAAGATGTTCTGGGGAGTCCTTACGCCATTACATGATGTTTATGTGCCTGTTAACCTACTTGAAAAGAGCATCCCTGGGCACTCAAAACCTTAGGCTCTGTTTGTACCTACATAAAGACTTGTGTAACCAATCCAATTTTCTTCAAAGTGGACTGAAGCTATGTGTAGAAAAAAATATACTATCAGTATAAACTGATTTTTAAGCTCCAGACTATTTGAAGGAGAAGATATCCACTGTACATTTAATTGAGAAGTATGTATGCAAGTATCATTATTTACATTTTGCAGCATTAAAAGGACACACAAACTGAAGAGTCGGGGAAGTTGTTTTTGCTTGCTGAAATTCAGCTTCAGCTTCACACAGAAGCATTACAAGGAATCAAGCTTTTTATAACCCCTCAGCAAGACAAAAGATTATTTTCAGTAGAAATTTGACCATCGTGTGCCATAGGCAGTCCAAACTGCATGTTCCCCCCCTACTAACCTCTTCATATTAAGCGATTTCACTACAGTAAGCAAAACCTGCAGGTTTTTTCCAGTTGATTGTGTCCTTTTAAACACACAAATTGTAAAATAAGCCTTATGCAGAACCAGATCTTCAAATTATTGAAGCCAGCTGATTTTTTTTAAAGTAGTATTTGTTCAAATGTTTTTATTACACACTAGTCCAGATACAAGCAGGGTCTAAGGGAGTGACTGTAAATGATTTGGACCTTCAAGCACCTATCATTCAGATCAACCACTCATGTTTTTGTTTTTATATGCATTCATTCACAAAAGCAACCAACTAGTTTCAACATTTTATTAAATTTGTTTCATATACACAGTTTTTTCTCAACAGTAACATAATCCAGATCGACAGCTATGAAATCATTTCCATTAACATTTACAGAAAACTTTACAGATATTTGACTAATTTGTTTGAACCCAAACGGTTTACAAAACACATCCAAAACCCACAAAACATTAGTAGGAATAGACCAAAATTCAAATATGGCATTTAATACATAGTAATAATAAACAGAAAACTGTTAACACATTGCCTCCACGCTAAGTCTGCGCTAGAGAGGTTAGAGTAAGTAACAGTTTTGAGCTGCTTTATGTTATGTTCCTGTATTTTTCTGAAATACTTAAGTTTCTCGAAAGCTTAAATGTGTACACCACCTTGGACAGTTTTTCACATTTTAGAGTAAAACTTCACAGGAGTTTACAGAACCAAGGACACGTTAGGGACAGCACTAATGGAGACCAATTTCTTTTGGTGGCTACCTTCCAAGCGATTTTTTTTTTTCCCCAAATGTACACAATTTAATTTCTGCAGTGAGAGAGGGAAGAAGTTACCAGTGGGAAGAGATTTCTCTTTCTCAGAAATGAACTCCAGACTTCATTTTCAGAAGAAAGAACTAGCTACTCTGCATTAGGCCCTGCCTTCTCTAATCTTTGTTGCTTTAAAGACTAGTAATGTAACTGGCTAGCACTACGCCGTTTCACAAAGTGCAATCACTAGTGCTTTCCCAGACAGTCACACATTGTTGAGCAAAAAATGCAAGCAGTTCCATAGCAAAACATGGCATTACAACAGTTTCAGAAGGTCACATCTGCTAATATGCCACACATACACATTGGTATATTCCTATAAACAATTAGGTACATTTACACAATTTACACAGTCTGCGTTCAAACAAATTAGATCATGTTGTCCACTGTATATATACTACAATTTATGAAATTGTGCAGCATTCAAAGAATGGATCTGTAACTATAAAGACTAGAAATTCAAAAATAGCCATGCAATTGTCCATGTTACAGAAACGCTTCTATTTTGGCTGTTGCAAACCCCTGGAATGTCCGTAACTTACAGCCAATTAAATTCTTCTGTAAAAATTGTGTTAGTTTCCAACGCAAAATTAACGAAACGTATGAAAAAACGGTAAACAGCTTCTGAAGTGCTTCTCTCTTTGTGTCTTGAAGATGAGTAATACTGCAACATTATGTTGAGGCTGATAAGTACTCCCCTTCTATCTTCCCAAACTGGGAACTACTCTTTACAGGATAGTATCAAAATATACACACATTTTAAAGTTAAATTAAATACTTTAAATTATTAAAAATTAAATTAAAGTTTTGTTCAAATTACAACAGTTATCCAGCTATAGATCACAGTATAAATTTAAAAATACGAAGCAAACACTTTTTTTAAAGTATTTGACAAGAATATATATATACCTTAGTAAGCTGGGCCAGAGAAATAGATGCAGAAGAGTCATCAATCTGTTCACAAAAAATTAAACACATATTCAAGTTCTACAATCAAAACACAACAATAGTTAACCTCTACTGCAGTCTGAAAGTCTGCACTATATCCTCTGAGTGCCACTGAAAGAGGCATTTCAGCCTAGTGCAATTCGTATTTATTCAAAACAAAGTCCAAACCTATGACAGCTTAAGAGAGTGCCTATGTGCTTAATGAGAAGAAAACAAAATAACCAAACCCGCTTGAGATCAACTTATTGCTCCAGAATATCTCAGAGAGGGACCCTTGTCAAATGCTCACATCTGCTTAAAGTCGAAGGGGTAAGGAAGCTGTCAATGTTCATCTAAAAAGGATTTAAAAATATATATTTAAGTTTATTTGAGAAGGAAGCATAACTACAGAAAACTTATTTTCAATGTAGTTTGTAAATTAGGCAGTTAAATGTCTCATCATTTATAAGTGCACCGGTTATGCTTTATGAACACAGCAGCTGCCTGTCAGAATAAAGCACAGGCGTATCAGCCCCGAAACATTAACTCTGCCCCTCCTGTCAATAAGCTTAAAAATGCCAAACTCGCCATACCCCACAAAACCCAAATAAAAACACCAGTCTAAAACATCAGCCATAAAAGTAACCCACCACTTTGTCTAGAAAAAACAACTGCTTAAGTTTATTTAAATAAAGGTGTTTATCATGGCAGAATAGCCTATAAAAATTGAGAAAACTGATTTCTTCTATTTATTAGACCACAGGCCATACTATCCAAATTAGTTTGGGAAGTGTGAGAAGTTAATATTTTCCTTGCTATCAGACCAAACCCAGTTTTTAATGGGAGCCCAGTACTAAGTGAACAAAAGCAAGAAAGTGTAAAGCATACTCCTGATGATGAAAACATGGATTCAGAGCACAATCCTGTCATTTTTTTTCTCCACTGCAACCACACTCCTCCCTCCCAGCTCCCTACGGAACAGCTTGCAGGAATGAAGTCCCCAGGCCACTAGTTAGTAACGGACTGCAGTGTTTATCGAGAACTAACTCTGAAGTGCTGTTTTTCCACAAGTAAAAAAGGGTAACACTTATCTTGTTACTTTTCCAGTATATTGAATTATATTATGCCACAAGCAGCAGTTAAGCTTACACTAGCAAACATTATCAGAAAGACACGTGAATCATGCTTACGATGTCTTACGTTGCTCAAAAATGTAGAATAAAATTTCACAACGGAAACTGAACAGCTCTCCTCAAGAGGTCACTAAATTGATCAGAAGAGAGATTAAAACCCTTCCTTGGAAAAGCTCTTGTCCTTTATTACCTAATGTAGTAGAAGGCGGCAAGGGAGCGGTTTTAGCAGACTCTGAGGAAAAAAATATCTACATGCAGAAGAGGATTCCCCACTCCAGTTAATCGTTCCTTCTCTATGTGGTTAGGAAAGCACATACAACATTACTGTATTACTAACTAAAAAGTTCTTGAAAATGTGCCTTTGGAGAGGAACACCCAGATCTGGGGAAGGAGACCTCCTTTCCATTGCAAGTCTTCCAGAAGATTCAACTTCCTTTCTTTTCAGAACATTTGGCACCTAGTTCTGTGAAAAAGAAAGTCTGATCCAGTATTCTGAAGCTCATGCTCCATATGCACTCTTTTTTCATGTGGAAAAACAGGCCTATGTCTCTCATGGCAGGCAAAACCATATCATTGTGCTTTTTCCAGAACCAAACAAGAAATTAGGAAAGCGCTCCATTGGAGTCCGGCGTTAAACAGCCTAGTACTGACCAGTAACTGAAACCTAACAGTAATGAACTATTAATTAGCTCTTGTATTTTTTTAGGAAGCAGTTATTATATGGCCTGCAGGCAACAGTCTAGTTTCTTAAGGAGGGGACAGCACTCTTTCTACTAAACAGTTATCAGAAGCAGCAAATAGATAATTAATGTGCTATTTAGTACATTTGCCCAATGGCCATCTTCCAATGAGCCTACATTCTTGTGTCTTTTTTTTCTTCCTTTAAATTTCTACAGAAGTATTTCCTGCTAGTCCCTCATATCAGTCAAGTAGAAACAACATCTCCATAAAAACTTGTATACAACCCTAAGATTACTTAAGAGAAAAGAATCAGAAGAATTAGGAAAAAAAACCCCAAACCCCTCAAAGACCAAAATCGACAGGTCAATGTATTAACTCCCATTTCATGCAGAAGACTAAACAGAAACCAACATAAAGCAAGTGGGAAAGGGGACAGAAAATAGGAGCAAAAGGCTGATCTCACTGCTGGAGTGCTACATTTAAACTACAGTGGTTTCCTAAAACCCGATAGCCTGGCTAAACTAAAATTCAGCCAGGAAGGATCACAGTTGTGCTTGACCACACTGAAACAACGGGCATGAGTCTCTGCATTTCTGCAGCCTCTAAGGACAAATGCCAACTCGAGATCCTCGCAGTCATTGAAATGGTAACACTGAACCAAAAAAGATCCACTCCCTGCTTTGGCTGCAGTAACAGCAGGACAGCAGCACAAACTCCCAAGTGTAGAATGACAGCTAACATAAGAGCAAGACAAGAAAGAAATATTCAAAGTAGAAGCTTTTGTGCATCCTTTTAAAAAAAAAAATCTTAACTGATTTCAATTTTGCTGCTTCACTGTTCAGCAATAATTGGCAAGCTTTCCAGTGATTTATTCCTACCACACTAAGATCCCGGTTCTGCTTTGAAATTCATACAGAAATACGTGTATTGAAAAAACCCAAACAAAACCCAAACCAAGACCTGAGGTAGCTTTAAGAATAAAGCTAATCATGTCTCCAACACCAGAAGCACCTGAGGCTGCAGCACTTTTACAGCAAGAGAGAGGACTTGCCAGGAGAGATGCAAGGCTTCCACCCTCCCTACGGCTACCCACAACCCAAATCAGGTACAGTCAGAGCAAACCAGAGGGGAATGTTTTTGCTTTGCCTTTCATTTACTTTAGTTCTAACTAACTAAGTCTTTCCCTCCCACTCCAGGATTTTTCCTTTTTTTTTTGTTTGATTGTTTCTTTTTTGAGACATCTATGTTAGCTTATGGTAAGATGCTACTTAGAAATGTAATACAGACATGCCAGGGAACACACAAGGCTAAAAGAATGTTAACTTTATTTATGAACATGTGATTTGTGTTTATACACATGCTAGTAAACAAAAAGAAAAATACTCTTTTCAAGAAATAAAAACCCATCTGAATTAGATCAAATACTATAAACGTGGTTTACATAAATGCATTACATTAACTACTAGGGTCACTGGGCCAGTTAAACTAACTCAAACTCACAATGAGAGGCATTCATCTCCAAAAAGGAATTCGAACCAATCAGTGATAGAATTACGGACGCAGATTTAGACTTAGTGGTTTTAGACCTACACACAAGAAGTTTTCAATTTTAAGCTGATTGTATACCATTCCGAGAACCAGAGGCTGTATTCTTCACCGAACACAGACCCAGCGTTCATGAATTTCTAGATTAAGTTATCCTAACAACTTATCAAGTGATCAGATCCAATGATCCAGGGTTAGTGTAATGCCTCACACCATTCTAGTGAAGAAAAAGCAGTTATACTTAAAATAAAGATGAAAAATAAAAAACACCAAATAGTAATTTTATACTATAAGGACTATTTTGAAATGCATAGTTACACATAGCATTCGACCCAATGGCAAATCAAGATCTAGACCATGACCAGTCAAGTACTTCCGTGTGTTATTTATTTATATTCTAGCAGCAGAATGACAGTGTTTTCCAACCTGAAGAAAAATGCTGCCCCTTTTCCAAATGCAAATGCAAAGTGGTGGTATACTAAAGAAAGGCTTAACCTTTGGGAAATTAAAGCAGCATCCAACCCTGAAGTCACCCAGATCCAAAAATGTACTGCAGGCAGAAGTTAAGAAAAGCAACGGGGATTTTACCCACAAGTGCACCAGGCTCTAGCCTTGTGCCAAAGTTTGTACACTGGGTTTTAGGTATTTTCATTTGCAGACAAGCTATTAAACTAAACTGCTTCATCAGAAAGTGGAAAGATCAAATGCAGAACTTTAGAATACCACTTTGTGTAGCAACGGTATTTAAATTCATGGCAATCTATTAAAGACATTTATGTACTCAGAGGGGCCCAAACAATATCGCTTCAATGATACAGTTTTAGGAACAAATACCCAAGTATTTAGGGACACGAAAAGGAATCATTTATCTGCACAGAACTGTCCTCAAAACATATGGGATATGGTATATGGGTTTTGGTATTTGTTTGAACCCCCAAGTCAAAAGTAAGAAACAGTACCAAGTTTAACAATAATGGTTTCTCGGTGGTTTTGATAACATTTTCAAAAACCATTAGGCAAAAAAAGTATTTAAAAACAAAAGCTAAGTGATACAATGTGAAAATGGCAAAAAATACACTCCAAACAATTTTTATTGCAAGAAACAAAAAGCACACAACAACCTATACAAACATACATATTACTAGCTATAGACAGACAGATGTAGAACATGGCACCATGTTCAGTTGTGCAAACCTCAAACCTACATGATCTAAAAACGATCACACATTATCTGTACAACACAAAGTCATACAGGAAATATTCTAGCATATTCAATATGAAATACAATGCATTACTAGGCACAAATACCAATATTCACATTAGAACTGTGCAAATGATGGCATTACTCAGTTTTTACTATGCTGAATCAAATACATTGTATTTACAACATATGCTATGTTTTACTGGAAAATAGATTAAGTTAATGTTTGGAAATTAATAAAAGGCTACATTGTTTAGAATTAAGTGCAGTGTGTAGAAAAAAGTGTGAGATTGTGTTTTTACATACTGCTTTTGATGTTCCACTCACTGGCTCAGTTCGACTTCTAGAAGAAGAATAAAGGTGATCAGAATATAAAATAAAGCACTTGTACCAAACAAAGCAGTGAAAACTTATAAAACCTGAACATCAAAACATTATGTTCTGATACTCTAGTGAATGTGGAAATTTATTCGTGTACATAAACTGTTCTCTCTTGGTACATTCAGTGCAACTAAAAAACCCCCAAAATCACATTTTGACTTGTCACGAATTACTCTAAGACTTGCAGATATAGAACACAACAATGCAAGAGAAAGTCCTCAGGTATTTTGTCTCTGCTACGTAAGTATCAAAAATATTAAGTCTGTACTACAGTTTTGTGTTCTTAAGTAATCAACCACCTAACCAGGAAGGTAGCCTTAGCCCATCTGCATACCCCTGGTATTACAAATAGGTACCAGATAGAGCACTTTCGGTTCTAGGAAAGAACAGCGATAGTCTAGACACTTTGAAGTGCAAGTTTACTTAAGTGAAGAAAAAAAATCAGTCATCCGACAAAGAAATAACATAAAACTGTCAGCAGCATAATCTTTAGAACAGTGTTTCTTTGTGGAAGCCCAAGCACTGTGTTCAGATATCTACTATATTCAGCCACGAAAGTGCCAAAATACTAAATGTGTTACATACGCTATATTGACTAAAAAGTAGTAGAAATGTCACCTGAAAGCAGTTTCTAGGATTTTGTGCGATTTAGGAGTCCTGTGACAAAAAAAAAGGTCTTAATTGCCAGAATTTGCTTTAAGATAATCTTGAAAATGCTACAGTATTTTAGGAAATTTGTTACATTTGAAAACTTGCTGAGATTCCACATACTCATGGATCTGTATGTGCATGCTACTCATCATGAATCGGACATGCAAGCATTGATATAGTTAACAAACAATTCATACATCATCCAAAGTATCCCATGAGCTAAGGCAATTCAAAGGCTGCCGTGGAATTTATGTACAGACAGAAAGGCTCACGCTTCCTGCCACTGCTAGAACGCCACAGGGCTCGCAATTACAGCCACGTACCTCCTGAAGATGAGGAAGTACAAGGAAATACTTTAGATTGCCACACAATGGTTTCTTCCTCCATTTACCTTGAAGAACATACTCCAAGGCGAGTAACACATTTTTGAAGGCCTCTCCACCATTACAGCTTACATTCATCATTCCCAAACAGTAACCACTCTACCAGTTGTTTCTGCAATGCTTCCAGCTGAAGGAACAGAAAGCCAATCTGCCTGGTTAATTTTCAACGCCAGAACAGCAGTGCCAGTCTTTCCTTACCCCCACATGCAGGCATTTATTTGATCTTGGATGCTAGCAATGTCTATCCTCTCATTTTAGGGCAGCATTACAATACCAGGAGAGGGTGCCATCCAACCGTTGACAAGACAGCATTAAGTGAATATTTAAATTAACCCCCAAAACAAGGCCATGTTTATAAGCACAACACTGTGGCACCCAGAATTACTAGGTACCACCTGAAACTACTGCAGTAATATGCCCAAAGTTTACATGCAGAGCCACATAAATTCAGGGGTTTTTTACTTGCAAATGCTTCATGGGTACCAGGATGCTGCTGTACTGTTTGCTCGAGACAGACTAACTCATCAGTATACTTTATTTATTGAGAACCAACATGAGAAAGACATGGCAAAACCACAATCTAATAATATCTACTAATTGTGGTGGAGAGGCATATCTAAGGCGGCTGGAAAACATGACCGTTCAAACAATGCCAGTGTAGCTGATCTAGAACTGGTCTGCATGAATACATAAATGACAGCAATAATCCTGTAGTCAGGACTGCATTTGAGTGTCTGGAATTTTAATCAACACATCCAATTCTCTGTCCTCCATAAATCTTAGGAATACAGAATTAAAACCTGGAGAACAGATACCAGCCTAGGGTAAAACCAGACTTGGAAAGATAACTAGTAACGTTTGGTAAGGTGCTAAACTGCTTACTCAGTTTCAAGTTTGGAAGGGATTAATTATTCCTTCATCGTACTCGCACAAAAGGCAATACACTTAAGGATATTGTTCTTTTTCTCTTGCCTGAAACGGATGTTGTCTTTAGGAAACTAATAGGAATCACTTATGAATGAAACTTCTTGTTTGCACGGTTCGCCAGCTGGCAACCCTTGCTCTTTCCTCTATAGCTAGTATGCAAGAACCCAGACGTGGGGCGTACGAATACCTGCCAGATCCCGCCCTCCTCCCCTAAATGCAAGAAATAGTCAAACACTGAGAATCAGACTCTTCTGAGATGGGAACAAGTTATACGTTTACACTACAATGCATACCTGTCTTTACTATAAAAGCAATAAAAGCAAACACATGTATTAAGGAATCTCTCCATGTCGAGGAAACAGGATCTACAACTCGGGTCTCAGAACAATCAACCCCAAACAACCCAACAGAATCATCTTAAAAGTTACTATTGCTGGAGTTTGAACCCCATGTCCCAGCAGGCCTAAAAACGTAAGTCCGCTTTGGGACAGAGACATTAAAATCCACCCCATTACAACAAAAACTAACAGCAGCTTTAACAAGAAGGCTAGAATCTGAATGCCTCTGGAAACTAGTATCCATAAAAAAGTTAACACACTGAAACACCCCTCAAAGAATACAATGCTTTACGGATACTTACATAACATATGTTTTGCTGGTAGCTTTAACTCCTCCGATAGGGATTCTTCTAACAATTACCGATGAGTTCTTCGGAATCAGGCACTATCATCTGTGTATTCTGAAAACAACATAAATACAGAAAACACATTAGTCAATTTGTAAGAATGTATATTAATATGTAATTACATAACACTTCAGAGAATCCCTTTGCAGATATGAAAAGCAAATTTATATGCAGCATCACACTTTTATTGTCTCAACACAAACCACATTTCAAGAAATCTTCAGGTTTGATAATCAAACACAAGCAGCAAAATCTTTTTTTTTTTTTAAATACTTTGAATCCCAACAGCAAAATGGTCTCAAGGGTCACTAAAGGAGAGTCTGCTAATGCACGAGGTTCTTTCCTGATCTAGCTCAAGTCGCTCTTGCTTCTGTTACGCCACAAAACCAATAGACCTCTGGAGAAAAACAAAGCATAGCAAGTCCCACCTGCATAGACTAGGTTCTAAAGTGTGAGTAGCTTGCCCTGCCACAAAACTGGCACTTAGCTAGAGCACAAAAACTCTGCGCCATCGCTTTCATAGCTCTTAACTAAAACCGATTCACTTACACTGCTAGTGCTCAAGACTGACAAGACAGAAGAGAGCCTGCCATCTCTGTCTACTGCTTGGAGCTTCGTCCCTCAACCACCACACTTCTCAGCTGCTCACTGCTTTACATTTAAATGGAAACAACACTGGCAGAGCTAGAATTGGATCACACAAGTTTTGGGGTATTTCTGAGCTTGCTTTCACAAGTAGGGCAGAATTGGCTCAACCTGAAGTGGTATCTCCCCTCTTCAGCTAATCACCTAGTTTGAATTAACCAAAGGGACGTGAATTCTTTAGATTCACTTTTTGCAGAGCAGAGAAACTCAAACAAAATTACTTACTGAAGACAGCCTTTAAAAGCCTTTAGAAAACAGTGCGTGCCTGAAGCTATCCATACTTTGCCTCAGCTTACACCATGTTACTCTTCAAAAGAGGAGGAAGCCTTCTGACCTTTTATAAGGCCCAAATGCAAAGATCCCTCCACGAGAACAGCTTTTATATTGTACTTACACAAGCTGGATATGACTCAATACTTTAAAGCACTATCAGCAGCCATTCCCTGTAATCTGCCTACAGTTTTAAATATTAAAAGCCCTTACCTTTGCAGACCAAATCAGAACGATGGTCTGAAAACCGAGATGCTGTATATCTAGTCAAGCTCTGTCAGGGTGGTTTTGCCCACTGATCACACACAAAATACCAATATTCACAATTCATGCTCCGTTTTACAGTGTATTATTCCTACAGGCAGGAACCTCTCAGACCAAAACATACCTACCAGAAGACAGCATTTCAACAATGAAATGAAAATTTTACTTCTAGAATCATAGAATCATTTAGGTTGGAAGAGACCTTTAAGATCGAGTCCAACCGTTAACAAATGACAGAATGCTTCTTCAGAAAATTGAGAAATCATTTAGCTGAAACTAATTCCTCATCTTCCCCCCCAGCAAACCAAAGAGCAAGCTTCCTCGGGACCTCAGAGTAGTTTCAAATTGTAGGAGAAAGGACTACTAATGACGAAACCAGAAGCTTTTACAGAAGTCACATCCTGAAAGCAACTCCTAGAGCTCTTCTCAGAAGGAAGATCTAACCCTTACACGGTCACCTGTCGAGAAAGGCCTGCATGGGACTTTGATGGAGAAGGAGCTCAAATAGTGCTGAGGCCCAGGAAACAACTGGCAGGTCGTGCCAGCTGCAGTTCTAGAAGCCCAAAGCAGCTGTTTCTACCTGCTGAAGGAGTCATACAGGTATTTCTTCTGGTCCACATCACACACACCACGGACTGAGGCTTCAGAGACACAGGATGAGCAACAGCGGCTCCACAAAGAGGCAGGAGTTTGTTACGCCTGTGCTGAACTGAGGACTGTGTAGCTCTGCAGAAGGTTACAAGTGGCAGCACCTCTCCTAGCAAGAACTGTATCTATGAGGACAGCAACCAATGCATTTATTCACAAATTATGCAAGCCTGCAGAGGTCAATCTGAACATAAACAGGTGTATGATGCAAAAAGGTAAGTCCTCTTTTCGTATTTTGTGACAAGTCATTGACCATTAGAAGAGAAGCGTTAACATCTGCGTTCTGAATAGCCTATCCTTGCACGTATACAGATACATGCTTGTTTTCAGCCCGCTTGTTAAGTGCACAGTGAAGAGAGTTCCAGCCATCTAATTAGTAACAGACTGATATAAATAGGAATTCACCTTAAAAGTCAATCAGTACACATTTAAATGGATCAACTGAACAGTGACAATAGCTTGGTGAAGTAAAGGCTTTATTTGTATGGGACACTTATCGTGGCACCTTTTTGTATTTGGTACTTGAAGTATCCCACTAGCTTGGTCACTGTGCCAGAGAATTTGGAAGAGCGTTTACATACAGAGAACGTTGCTGAGTTAGTTCTGTGAAGGGACTTGATATCACTTGGCTTTAATACATCTAATTTTCCTTTGCCTCAATTAATTGAGTTCATTTTGGTGATGAAATTTTATTAAAGGTAAAGTCAAACAATGTGGACTAAAAAATTAACTACTTTTTTTTTTAAGTAGGAAAGGACTAAAGCTGGAGTGCTATTCCTTAAGTCCCTGGAAATTTTTGCTTCCTATATTTAAATTTAACAGATGCCAGCTTAGTCTGACAGCTCTCAGACTGAAGCAGCATCTCCCAGTAGGAACCTGTTCCCCGTGGGCAGCGGAGACTCGGCAAGTACCAGGACCTGCAGAGCAGCGTCACTCTGCCTCCCACATGGCTCCACATCTGCCGCGCGAGCAGTGACATCGTGCTCAACAAGGCTATTCTTCACACTTGTCCAAGCAGAGCTCCAACAGAAATGTTCAGCAAAGCTGGAGGTAACAACGCTGTCGATTCCTACTCCCTTCTAGCACAAAACTTGCCTTACTGCCAGTGATGGCCAGTAAGTGGCTACTGGGCTTTGGTCAATCTGACCTCTGACTAAAAATAAGGCTTCAATTAACTCAGAAAGCTTGCAAAAGCAAAGGCAGATTTGGATGTTATATTAAAGTCAAGAGCAGAAGAAACATAACACTCTAAAAGTTGCTATCTATTCTACAAGAAATAGTATGCTTGAAAGAGTCCAGGGAAAGAAGTATTTCAAGGAATGAACGGAGGCAACAAGTTAAACAACAGCTCCTCTGACTGCTGCCTCACACTGACTCGGAAATCTCCCATCAACAATCACATCAGTGCCCACAACCACCTTCTTGCAAAAAAGTACAAACAGCTCGAGTTATGCCCTGAAGTTTATACTGCTTTACATTTAATGCACAATTTAAAAAACCCATGTTTAAATTCATCTAGAATTCTGAAAATATGCTAGTTCTAATAATTTGTGTCATACGTGCTATAAACAAGTCACTGAAAAAGTTCCTACTTGATTTTATGGCCTGCTTTAATCCACCATTTTGAGTCTGACAGCACTGCAAAAGCACCCCTCTGAACACTATCTAGAGAAGTATTTTCGCCCAGATAAAGTACAGAAGCTCATCAGAACAGAAGTCATCAGAAGGCAAGCCCGCATGTGAAGCAACAAAGAAAAGCCTTTATTAGGCTTAGATGCCCTGTTCACCAGCTAGTATGCTACTGGGGAAAGGATTTGCAGAGTAAGAGGAAAATGACTACTAACATGCCAGACTGTCTCTACCAGAAAACAGGGTAACTCCCAAGAACCCATCTTCTCCTAGCGCTTAAATACACTTTCTCATTATGTGATTCTTTAACTCCGTTCTAATCAACGCCACTTGCGCGCTTTGTGACAAATCATCTGTGTAGCTGGCACTGAAAGCACTGCCTTGAAACATCCTGATTAGCAGACTGGACTACTATTCTGGATTTCCAGCTTCCACCAAAATAGGTATCTATGATCTCATCTACGACTGGTAGATCATCATTTCTTCAATGAGCTAGTTCAGTAGGCCAGATGGTTCATGGAACTTTCATTTGCATTATTATTATACAGTACTGTGCTCCAGAAGAGCACCTATATTGCTTGGAAAGGATGAGTTATAAAATCTAACGTACTTTCAATCATTAATCTGATTATACAAACGACCCGGCCTTAATCTTAGTGGCACTGCTTGCGTTTCAGCGTGTGACTGGAAATGCAAGCAATGCTGGAGACAACGCGGTAACGAACCAAAGTGTGCCTGCCCTAATTAGCACCTGGCCAAGGGACACTAACCTAGCTGGGAGCACGCTCCTGAGAGGTCCCAAACCTGCCGGTGACAGTCAGAGCCGCCGACCCCCAGACAGGCAGCGCACGAGCTCCACCGCAACATCACGTTTCTTGAACGGGTACGTGACTTACCCTCAGCTCAACCAGGGAACAGGGAACTCCACATCCTCGCTGAAAGCTCTCCACAACCATGCTGCAAGGCAGCCCAACAATTCATTGCACTCTGAGGTGTAACCAAAGTAATCCCCCGGACTAGCACCAAACACAAAGCGCACAGTGAAGGGCAAGGTGTAAAAGTCACTTAAATGTCTTCTCCAAAACACTAAGTTTTCACAGTGTTGAAGACATTCCAGTAGACAGACAGACATCAGCTGTGAGGCCAAGTGATTTCAGAGTTAGCATGAGTGTGTTTGGAAGACATCACGTCGTGGCATTACTGAAACTGTGGAGGGCGCGCTGCAACACTGAACTCAAGCAAGTTCTGAGTTCGGAGACAGTCTTACAACAGCATTGTTCTTCTTTAAAACTATTCATCTATGACAGTTCAGAGTCACACTCTTGGTTTTATATTTTTCGTATTTGCCAGATGAGCAGAATGGCCACATTCCAAGTGGTTTTGAGTCAGAATGTTACAGGGCAGGAAAGAGTACTCAAGAAACCTGAGTTGGGGAGTTTGCAGTCCTTCCACAATACTGTGAGAACATCTATCATAAAAGACGGGTCAGGAAATTCAGACCAGATTACAAGGAAGCAAGTTTAACTGCATCATTCTTGAGTATAGGCTTTTTGAAGAGAATTCTGCCTTTATAGGCCATGCCTCTATAGTAAACATGGAACAGGACATGCACACCCCACACTCCCCCCCTTTTAAAATAGGTCCCAACCATCCATTTGCCTTCCCAGCATCTTAAAGAGTCCATCATATCATTTTTTCCCACTGATATAAGCTAAAAGTAAACAGGATTTTAAATATTAGCATTGTTTCTATTACTAGATTTCCATTATCAAAACAGTTACTGAACCGCGAAAGCTTAGAGTACTCAGAGAAGTCTGACCAAGCAGGCCATCTTCACTCCAGGCTCACTTTGTTCTTTCCAAGATCATTTCAACAGTCAGTCAGGACTCCTGCACAGACAAAGCTACCAAAACCCAATACTTTATGTCCACATGTAAGAATTCCAAACATCCCATTTAGGCAGAATATCCTGGTCTAGTTTTTTCTGAAAAAAAAAGATCTTCTGAAAGCAAGTTTAAGCATCTACATCTGACTAATAGAAACTGAAATTCACAATTATGCATATAAATAAAAAATTTGGCATATGTATATATCACACCGAAATGTATTCTCTAGCTTTGCTCTGAAAACCACAGGGGGATTTTGGCATTTTCACTGGAAAACACCCTTACAAAAACTTCAGGAAGCATCTGTGTCACTAATACAGAATTTAAAATTTTATACTCATTTTACAAAGGTCAAACCGCAACACAACCTACCTAGAGGAGGGTCTGGTCCCTGTTAAACAGGAGTGATGCTCTTCAAAGCATCAAACATATTCTTTCTTTTAACTCCACCTTTAGGCAACACCACATTTAACATAACCTAGTGAAGCGCGTACTACTTCTTCACTGGGTTCTGATGATGGATGAAAACAAAGCAACACACTCGGCAAACCTGGCATTATGTATGTTAGAGTAACACGTGATGGGGTAACTTATTTATGAGCATAATTTTTTCTTCTAAGAACTTTGCTTTCTGTTCCTCACCTGCTACAACAGAACCCATGTATTTGGCCTATTTCAAAACATTTTTTCTTCTAGTGATAACAACTGGGCTCCATCCCAGTTTATTACCATCCAGCATTCCGGTTTTAAGTCTGTTTTACAGAGACCCAGCTACTATGGGAGTGACGTCAGCCAGTTGGCCATTCAGCCTGCTAGGATTTGGGAGGCTGAAAGCGCATTAGCAACAGAAGACAAAATTCAGAGACCCTTCTGCAGCAAAGCCCTTAAAGCAAATTAAACATTTTTCAAAAGCTTGAGAATTTATTCACTACTACTAGAAAAATTCAAGACTTCTGAAATGTCTCTACCTACGTATGCTGTTCAATCCAATGGCATCCCTAAGACCCCTAACATTGCGCTGGTAAGTCTCTTCACGACATTCTCCTGAAAATACTTTAAATACCTGTAGATAAACAGTGAGCTTTAGGTCCAACCACTTGAAAGGCTAGGGCTGAAGTGACAGTTACCACAGCGTACATATTATTCTGTTTAAGACACGAAACAGGAAGAGTAAAAAAAACCACTAGTACACATTTCAAAGAAAAGACTATTATAAATGTGTCACAGAACCACAGGAAAAAAAATAAAAGAAATAAAGGGTTTTCATTCCTTAAACAAGTCTTTATTTGTGAAAAGTCACATCCCACAGTCTTTAATCACATTCAAACTCATCAAGATGGCAGATTAGCAAACTGAAATATCATACTAAGTAATACAAAACCATTATCATCTCTGAGAATCAAGCACCATTTATTAGATTTAAAAGAATTTATGACTTAAAGAACATTTCTTACGTGTATTCACCACAAATGTTCTGCCATAAAACTTCAGTCCTGCCTGGCATGGTTAACGCGTAGTATCAGGAAAACAAAAGAGGTTAGAAATTAATGATTAAATGATGCTCAACAGCATCTGAATGACAACGTGTTTTGTGTAGAAAAGGAGTTACAGTAACAAGAAATTCCGAAGTACAATTTAGATACAGAGAACTCTCTTACGCAAGATGGTTTTAAAGAGTCTGCATAGATTATAGCTCACAGACACACTCTTGATCCAAAATATCGCCAGTGAGCAATTCCTGCCACGGGCACAAACCCAGTTTTCAAATGAAGTAGAATAAAAGAAGTTGAAGACAAGTCACCAAACCCACTTTTTTCTTCAAATTAGCCACCTGTTCTATTTCTATCACTTTCGGCTTTCTCTGCCAGATTTCAAAGAAATCTCGCAAGTTTGTTTTAAGATATCCTCCTACATTTCCTTATCACTTCACCTAGAATTATTCCAGGAAAGCAGAACTTTTGTAAGCACTATATGTCGCACGTCAACCACGTATTCTTCTCCGCCTAGCTCCGCATCCAGAACACACATCCGAAGGTGGTAGTCAGGACAGCAGCTCCACAGGAGCAGCTCTGCGAGGCCCCCAACACAACCCACAGCTACCGATAGCGGCCGAACCACCGCTTCCCCTCCCCGCCGCATCCCGGCGCCGCCTGCCCTCCCGGTCCCCCCGCACGCCGCGGGATGGGCCCCGGGCTGACTCACGCTACGCGGGGACGAGCCACAAAGAGCAGGCCGCGGCGGGGCGGGCCGGGCCGGGCCGCGCCGCCGCCAGCCGGGCGGCCCCCGAGGCCCGCGCCCGCCGCCCCACGCACCTTCTTTGGTCTGGGCGTTGGTGATCTGCAGGTCGCAGTCGGCCGCCTTCAGCTTCTCGCGGCCCATGATCTGGCGCTTGAGGTCGCACAGGGAGATGTGGAGGCCGTCGAAGGTGACCGTATCATAGTTCAGCTTGGAGGAGAACTTGTAGTGGACGCACGACATGGTCGGGGCCAGGCGGTGCCTGCTCCGCGCCGGCGTCTCCCGCGGCAGACGGCGTCGCGGCCTCCGCGCCGGTTGGGGCCCGCGGCGGCGCGGGGAAGGGCCCACCGGGGGGGCCGCGGCAAGCCGCGCGGGCTGAGCTCGAGCGGGCCGGCGGCGCTCAGAGGCCGCGGCGCTCCGCCATGGCCAGGCCCCGCGGCCTCAGGCAGACTCGGCTAGCGGAGGCCTCAGGGCTCCATCGCGGCGGCGCTGCGAGGCCCCGGCCCCCGCCCCCGCAACGACTCCGGCCCGCGGCCCTCAGCGATCGACTGGGCCGCGGCGGCGGCGCCCGCCCGGCTCCTCCTCGCAGCCCGGGCGGGCGGGCGGCGGACGGACGACGGGGAGAGGCCCCCGCGGCCCCGGCTCGGCCTCCGCGCCCTCTCTCGCACGCAGCGCCGCCAGGCCCCACAGCTCGCTATGGCGACTCGGGCGCCCCTGCCTCAGCCTTCCGCCGAGGGGTTTCCCGGCCGCCAACCGCACGGGCCGCCGCGAGCGCCCCACCGCGCAGGCGCAACGGCGCACCGCACCCACCCCCCCGCGCTCACGTGACCCAGCGCATTATGACAAAAGGCCCGCGTCAGGTGGGCGCGGCGGCCCCGCCCTCTTCGTCCTGACGCCGAGCGCCCCCTAGGGGAGCGCCGTTAGCGGTCGGCGTCACCGCCCCGGGCCGCCGGTGTCCCTGCTGTCACCCGGCCTGTCCGCGCCCGGTGTCTGCCACCCCCCGGGCCTGTGGTGTCCCTGCTGTCACCCCGGGCCTGTCACTGTGCTGTCCTCCTGTCACCCTGTCACCCCCTGTCACCCTCGGCCTGTCAGCACCCGGTGTCCTGTCACCCTCGGCCTGTCACCGCCGGTGTCCTGCCACCCCCGGGCCTGTGGTGTCCCTGCTGTCCTCCTGCCACCCTGTCACCCTCTGGCCTGTCGGCGCCCGGTGTCCTGTCACCCCTGCACCTGTGGTGTCCCTGCTGTCACCCTCCGGGCCTGTCACTGCCTGGTGTCCCTCCTGTCACCCCGTCACCCCTGGGCCACTCAGTTCCCAGTGACCCTCCTGTCACCCCCTGTCCCCCTGGGCCTGTCACTGCCTGCTGTACTCCTGTCACCCCCTGTGCCTGTGGTGTCCCAGCTGTCACCCTCCGGGCCTGTCACTGCCTGGTGTCCCTCCTGTCACCCCGTCACCCCTGGGCCACTCAGTTCCCGGTGACCCTCCTGTCACCCCCTGTCACCCCCGGGCCTGTCACTGCTGTCTCTCCTGTCACCCCTGTGTGGTGTCCCTGCTGTCACCCCCCAGGCCTGTCACTGCCTGCTGTCCCTCCTGTCACCACTGCCACACCCCGGGCCTCTCAGTGCCTGGTGTCTGTCACCCCCTGTCACCCGGGCCTGTCACTGCTGGTGTCCTGTCACCCCTGGGGTCTCACTGCCCGGTGACCCTCCTGTCACCCCTGTCACCCCCCGGGCCTGTCGCCGCCCGGTGTCCTGTCACCCCTGCGCCTGTAGTGTCCCTGCTGTCACCTCCTGGGCCTGTCACTGCCTGCTGTCCCTCCTGTCACCCCGTCACCCCCTGTATCCCCCTGGGCCTGTCACCGCCTGGTGTCCTGTCACACCGCGGGCCTCTCGCTGCCTGGTGCCCCTCCTGTTACCCCCAGCCTGTCACTGCCCAGTGTCCTGTCACCCCCCAGGTCTGTGGTGTCGCTGCTGTCACCACCTGGGCCTTCACCACCCAGCGTCCCCTCCCGTCAGCCCTGGGCCGTGGTGGCTCTCCCAACAGCCCTGGGGCCATCACCGCCTGGTGTCCTGCCACCCCCAGGCTGTCACCGCCGGTGTCCCCTCCTGTCAGCAGCCTGGGGGAGATGCAGCGGGCTTTGCTGTGCAGTGCTCGGCTGCCCGTGCCGCAGGGCCAGCGAAGGGAGGGGACATCCCTCCTGGCACCGCATGAACTTGGGGGGCTTCAACCTCCCGCCTGTCAGTGGGAAACCACAACAGCGTTTCCCTTATTTCCTACATCGGTGAACGAACGAGCAGCAGGTCAGCAGGTTTCCATTTCTGCTCAGAAGGGGCCACACCAAAGCAGCGGCTGGTAAAGCCCCCGCTGCCCCCCGATCCCCGGGCCGCGCGCCTCCGTCCCGCAGAGCCAGCGGCCCCCGGGGGGAGAAGGACCCAGCGGCGCAGGACGGATTGGGAGCGTGCTGGCACTCGTGAACGGGGCACAGGTGACAAAATGCCAGGAGAAAAGAACACTATAGTCTTTGTGTCTGCATCCCAAAACGTCCCACGAAAATGTAAATGACTGAATTTACAAAGCAGTTATGCCCTGACACGCAGCTGAGCATCACCCCAATATCGCAGACATCTGACAGGGCGACTGATAAAAGAAATAGGAGCAGATTTCAAACGGACGAGATATGTTCTCTTTTCAAAGGGAAGGATGGTTAGTCTGGACTAGAAATGAGAAAGAAATTAATTAGAACAGGGAACAGAACTTGAGGAGCAGGAATAAGGAAATTAAATGTTGTGTGTACAGCAAAATAAACCACATGAGGACACAAAATCATTATCATCTTATAGTTTTCATTGTGCAGGCAATGACTGCAACTTAAAATAGCTATTAATGTTTCATATGCAGATGATTGCTTTCTAGTAAAGGAGCTATTTGTTTTTTTCCACAAATCTATGATGCATACTTTACTTTCTTTCCAGGCATCCAAGTTTTTTACAAGATCGAGTAATTTATACGTGGACATTTCTGTATGAATCCTCATTTTTCCTTTACCAGCTATTTTCCCACAAATATACTGCAGAAAATTAAATTATACAATTAATATAGTCACCTTCTTGTGGATTTATTTTATTAATGTCACGATTAACCCCCGACTGTTTAAAGTTATGTACTGGTTGCACGTCCAACCCATTTATTCAAACTTACAAAGTACAGTCTTTCGCTTTAAAAATATTTATTTTCTAATCCTCCGGCCGCGAGTCTTACAGAGAAAACCTTTTGAATACCAGTTGGCGCGGCGCTATCTCAAAAAATCAATCCAAAGGCAAGTACATTTGTAAGTAAACATAGTGAGACTAACAGGCTTGGAAAAAACTCTTCTCATCTCAAATTTCTTCATCTACTTTTTTTTTTTTTGACACAAAAGGTTTGACATGTCTGTTAAATGATGTTTGCCACACTCAACAGAAATGCTCATGTCGTAAAAGCAATTAGCTTGCTGTTGCAGCACCTAAGAAAGTATTCTCAGTGCCCACTTTATGACTTTAAAAAACAAATCGGGAACCTCCTCAGGGGCAAGGAAATACCCGTGGCTTTCAGAGGGAGCTGGGTTAGGTTCCAAAACTCATTCGAAAACGAGAGCAGCATTATGGCTTGGTGTTCTCTGCACACCTGTTGGCATCAAGACTATTTTGTAGCTTTAAGTTACTTCTGAAACTTCTAACTCTTTTGCTTTCAGCAGTAAATTGTTCTCTAAGTTCTGCAAAACAACCTAAAACATATGTTACCCAAGTTTTGTTGTCACTGTTTTAGGTCATACTCCACATTAATTAAAAAAGAGCAATAAAGAGAAACTTTTGCTTTAAAATGTAGTTTCAGTGTTTACCGTTACAGATTATCAGGAGCTGTGTAGGGAACTTCATCTCGTTTACCACTTTATGGATTTAGAAACAGCTTATCTACGTACACTTCGCTGCGCTGCACCGAGCACCTTTTCCTGAGTGCAGTTGTCCGTACTGCTTTAATTCCCAAATCCTGAGGGCTGTCTGAGACAGCATTGTTCCTGAGTGTCTGCAAAGCACCTGTTGTACAGTTGAATGACACAAAAAGAAAGAAAAAGCCCCCTCAAAAGCAGAAAAGGTCAAATTATTTCAGATCACTTCCTAGCCATGGGAGCAGGTCTGTTGGGAAAGGACATGCAAATAAGCAGGCTGGCCTAGCGGGAAGGTATGGATTTGCATTTCCTTCTTCACTCTGTTTTGTCAGGAGCAAAGACTCTACTTCACCCCCCCCCCCCCCCCCCACACCCCCCCCCCCCCTCCCCCCCCCCCCACCCCCCCCCCCCCACCACCCCCCCCCCCCCCCCCCCCCCCCCCCCCCCCACCCCCCCCCCCCCCCCCCCCCCCCCCCCCCCCCCCCCCCCCACCCCCCCCCCCCTTTTTTTTAACTTTAGCTGTGAGTTCTGTGCAAGAGAAGAGGAACTTGCGTTGCCACGAGCACGCGGGGCTGGAGCGACCCGAGAGCCCCAGTCGCCGCCCGCAGAGCCGAGCGCCCAGGTGGCCAGTTGGGCTGGAATAGCCGCATTGCTCCGGAAGGCACAGTCCACAGCTCGGCGTCATCACTCCGGCTTCCGAGGGAGCACAGCTGCTGTCAGCAGGCGCTGGTTAAAGCTAAGCTTTAATTAAGAATGACAATGTCATTAACACGCTTAAAAAACCAAAACAAACCCCAAAACTCCGATCTTGTCTGCTCCTGCTCTCTTCTACTGAGCTCCTCTGCGCTCCACGTGCCCGCACCACAGACACACCAAACCGTGTCTCACCACCAACTCATTACCACTGATAAATCATTACATTTTGAGCACAACGATCAAACTTGGAGCCTAGACGGTGGTAAATGAAGGCATCTAATTAGACAAGAGGAATATCATGCGAATGTCTGCACTTCTGCATTGCTGAATAAAGGAAGAAAGCAGCTCCTGGAACCAGCGTGCCAGCATCTGCGCCCAGTCAGTGAGCACAGTAGGGATGGCAACACATCACATTCACCAAATTTCCGTCTTAGTCTTTATATCCACAAACCATTTATGTTTATTGCCGTAAACCGATGTACTCCCCAAGCGTGGCACACCCACAGCTGCTTGAACTCTGGCTGTTTACTCAACTGCTCACAGACTTCAAGAGTAAGAAGCAAATTGTCATAATTTAGTATAATCCTCTGCATACTGCGTTAAAACGCAGAGCAGTGGGTGACTCACGCATGATCTTGACTACATTCCTCCACCCCTGAGTCTGGTCCCTTGGGCATGATGAGGATACTTCAAATGCTTGGAACGTTTTGGTGCTGCTCCTTTCTGACGCAAAAGCCAGCGCTCGGGTATGGCGTTGTGGTCTTCTGTGAGGTCCTCGCTTGAGCTGCACCCACCCTCTGCTGGTTCCAGTTCCATATTGTAGCTGTGGGTTTGATTTCTGTACAATCTGTGGACTTTCCCTCTCATCCGCAAGCTTAAACCTCTGCTCGTCCTGGGTCTCAGCTGGCCATGCAGCAGCCGGATCTCCGTGGGCGGCGGGAGTCCCCAGCTGGCTGCGCAGCACCCCTCGCCACCTACAAAGCATACAAGCAGACGGACTTGGATCCTTCTGGTTTTGTAGAGGACTTCTTTTAAAAACTATTTTTGAAGGGAGAAAGGGAAGGGATGTTGTCACATAAAAGACAAAGGACCATTAACATGGGTCACACTCTGCTGATGAGAACAGGAGGAATGATAATCTATTTGCGGAGGGAGTAAAGACCCCGCTCGCTCTGAGCGCTGCGAGCCCTGATCACCCGCTCGCACTTCATTCGGGCACCTTTTGGGGTTAGAAGGGAGGCTGCGATTCCCAATGGGCATTTCTTAACCCCGGGATATTTTCCAGGAGGAGTCACTGAAGCTTTCTAACTTCTGGCTTCATGATTCCCAAAGCTTCCCAGAGAGAAACACCTTTGCCGGGGCAGAGGGAGAATCCCAAATGCCAGTGCAGCAGGAAGGAGGGGAGGCGCATGCCTCGTGCGAGCACCCCCAGGCCACCCACCCCTCCAGATTTCTTTCCTGAGACAATAGTATCAGCTGAGAAAGAAATCCAGACTTTTCCTTATCTATCCTTGCCACTGTAACTAGAAGGAGCTTTGTCAGGAACAAACCGAAGCTAATCAGAACACATCCGCTTGTTTTTAATAAATATCCTGTGCCATTGTTCTGGTTCAAGACTGACAAATGGTGCTTTGGGCACTGCCTGGCGAATACGTGTGAAATGTGCTGGCCTGACAGCCCAGCTGGGCAGCTGGGAATCCTCCGGTTAGTCTCAGAACAATACAGAATAATTATGGGATGAAAAAGCAGAATTCTCTTATTTTGTGCCCTGCCAACACCCTGATGGAATCACTGGCCCTTCTGCTGGGAGAGTGAAGGAGGAGCCTGGCTGTGACACTTGTACCCATGCCGGGGAACCGGAGAAAGCCTGCAAGCTCCTGTTACCCCCAGTTACAGTACCCCACGGCTGCCCAGTGGATTGCCCAGCTTGGCCATTATCTACTGGTCTGAATTCAAACTAGTTACCCAGATGTGGAAGCTGGTTCTGTTAAAGCTCCTCGGAGCCTTCTCACCCACCCGTATCTGCCTGCCCTCCCGTAAACTCTCCAGTTACTTTTTCACAAAAAAAATCCATTACAGTTCCAGGACAATCCATTAAAGATCAGGATCCGTCTGACTCATTCGTACCAGTCAGGGCTGCACCACCAGCCAGCCGCGCGTAAGCGGAGCGATAGCCCTGCACGGAGCACTGCGCAGGGTGCCAGCGCTTGGGTGATGTGTCAGCATCGTACTTCATCACACTGCCCTCGCGCTGCTGGTGGATGGCTGCTGGGGTGGCACTGGCCGGGACGAATGGGCCCAGGGGCCCAACTACGGGTTAGTTATTATGTTAAATGCTAATAAATATTACGGGTATCTGTGAGGAACTGTTCTGCAGTTCGTGAAGTGAAAGGGAGAAGAAATAATTAACAGGCAAAGGAGAAGGACCTAGAGATCCTAAGACGCTGAATACCAGTTTGGTTTCATAGGACCATCTTTGGTGTTTTTGGCAATGCCACAACTCTCCCCACAGCTTTGGTACTGCTCTCGCAGATCACCAAAATGCTCAGATCTTTTGGGATCACTTGTCCCTCCAGCTCCTTTGCAGTGGAGCGTGTGGACAAACCCGCAATGCCTCTGCTGAAAACGGCGTCCCGGTGGCGGGGAAGAGCAGACCCCCCGTTTCGGCCCAGCTGCGTTGGCAGGGGCAGACCACGTCCCCGCAGCGGGCAGGCAGCCTCCGTCCGTCCCTGCCCGACCCCGCTCCAACAGAAGCTGGTAGTCTAACGCATGAGTCCCGTCAGAAAACATCTAGCAAAACATCATTATGGGGCAGGCCTCTTCCTGGCCAACCTGCTTTTTGGGATTGTTATGTGCTTGTGCTTTTCATCTGTAACTTGTTTCTCAAACATTGATTAAGCCTTGAAGGGCAGCAGAAGACAGGAAAGTCTGTAACTCCAGAGCTGCTGAGAGGCACAGGCGTAAGGTGGCAGTGCCAGACAGTGACAGAAGGGTTCCCAGGCTCTGGGTCATACCTTCTCAGCCCACAGATTGGGGCTCGGGATTCCCTGCCACCCTCTGTGGCACCGGTACTTTATACCTGTGCAAACCAGCCCCGGACGCAGGGAAAACGGCACCTTTCATCCCCCGGTGCTCCTGCTCGGCTTCCCGGGAAACGCCTCTGCAGCCTCTCGCTGCCCAGCCCCTGCTCCGTTCACCCAGGCTGCTTTCCCGGCTGGAATGAAACCCATGTTTTTGTCTCGGCCTCCTCAGCCGGAGGATTTGGTGAGCCAGTGGCCCCATCTCCATCCCCAGCTGGGCACAGGTTCCGTCCGGGGGCTGGGAAACCTCCGAGCCCGGGCCGGAGGGGCAGCATCGTGGTGACGGTGTGCCCAGACCTGGGAGCCGATGGCTCCCACAACCTTTCGGGGACACCGCCTCCTCCCAGGTGCCCTGCTCAGAAAACAATACTTGGGATTTTCATAAGATAGCATCTTTTACCGTGGCTAGTGTCCTGCCCTGGTTGAAGATGCTCGTGGGCTCTCCCTGCCTTGCTTGCAAGAGGTCCAGGGGGTGGGGGCGGACTCAGACACCTTGGTGGCACTGTGTCACCCTGTGACAGTCTCTGTGGAGCCAGGATCTTCTCACGGAGGTGGAGAGCCCAGGGCCTCCTTCACTGCGTGGCACGTTCCCCCCTGGTCCGGTAGCCCCGTGGCCAGCTGAACCCTGGGCTTGCACAGACCTCCTCAAACAGCCCGCAGGAGAGAGCAGAGCTCACCTGCCCCGCAGGGTGCTCTCAGGGTAGAGAGCACATTTTGTCATGTTTTAAGTCAATAATTTAACATTACACCATGTCATTGTGGCAGAGACAGGCATGTATTACATCTCTTTCCTCAAGAGTCACCTAAATACCGCAGGGTTAAGAGGCAGAAGAGGCACGGAGCCTCTCAGCAAGTCAAGCGTGAGATCCAGACGCAGCGAGGATCTGCCGCGGTGCCGAGCCAGCGGCACAGACCGACAGTCCCTGCGCAGGGAGGGCACCCCCAGCCCAGCCGCCCCGCGGGACCCGGCCCAGGGCTTACACAGCCAGGCTGCCCTTTTTGCCTTGTTCTGTTCGTAAAGCTTTGGCATCTTAATAAAGCCCATGTTTTATGCATCGTTCCTGCCTATCAGCACTGCCCGATGGCGGGCAGGTGTTTGAACCTCAAGTAACAGAAGTTTGGGGAGAAAACCAAGGCTGCTGCTTGCTGCCAGCCCCATTGCCCTCCCACACCCAGGCAGGGAAGAAGGGAGGCCCATTGCCGTCAAACACGGAACCAGCAGCGGAAACCTGACCACGACAGCCACCCCTTTGGGCAGGGCACGGCTGGGTGTTAGTGTCCTGGAAAACCGGGAAATTCTTTCAGCATAAGTCTGCAAGTGCCGGCACAGCCCATCATCCGCTTTGTTTCCTCGGTCGTTTTCCAAAGTTCTCTGGCATTTTGCAATCCACTTCAGGTTTCTGATGTTTGCCAGCTCCCTAGGCTCGAGGGACCGAGAGTTGAGGGAAACTGCAAAAGTTATGCTGAAATACAGAAAACAAATCCAGAAACCTGCTTTTATGTCATGGGAAACAAACAAACAAGGAAGTAAACCAGCAAAACCCCAGCCTGTAATTACGGAGAGGGCTGGGAGCTGCTCCCTCCGCAGCGCCGGTTGCACCCTCCAGCACGCCGCGAGCCCCGCGCGCCCACAGAGGACACCAGCGGAGGGGCGCGGGCCCGGCTGGCAGCGGGTCCCAGCGTGGGGCAGCCCCACCGCAGCCGGGAGGAACCGCGGTGCTGGTGCCCGCGGGATGCCGTCGCCCAGTCCGGGTACCCGCGCGGCCCCGCCCCCGCACCTGGCCAGTTCTGGGCCGAGCCCGCCCCAGCCCACGCGAACCCCAGGGAACATGCCGGTGTGTTCACGGGAATACAAAAGCACAAAAGCCCCAGACGCGAGCCGTGAGAGTGGAAGTCTGTGCATCTCTCTGGTGCAAGGGCCAGCAATTTTCAATCTGGGCATCCTTTGTCCTGATTTTACATGGATGTCTGAATGTATTGCCCCTTGTACTAAGGAGAAGAAAATTGACCCTATCAACTAGTCAGAAAGAAGATGAGAGCTCATTCCTCGGCAGGGGTTTGCCATCGTCACAAAATGAATCAGGAGAGGTACAGCAGGACAAACAATTCCTCCCTGCGTGAACAGTATTCTGGAGTAAAAGTGACTTCTGTAATAATCAGAGCTAATTTATCCAAGAAGTAAAAGCCATATAAAGAACTTCATCAGAAGTTTCCCCCTACGAGCCTGCCCTGGGACCGGCTGCTCACGCCTGAAAGCCCGCAAGGCTCGCAGCCCCGGCACCGTGCACCCCACAGCAGCCGTCCTCTTGGGACGGCTCTCTCCCTGGGTCACGATCCCAAGTTAAAGCGAGATCTCCTCTGCAGAGGTTTTTCCTTTGATCCTGTCCCAAAACAATGCCATGAGATGAGCCCACCTCTGGGTCTGGCATTGCGACTCCGCCTGACAGCAAGCAGCACCCGCGTTTCTTCCGAGGCCGGCCGAGTTCAGCGCTCCCGCCGGCTCGTTGCGCCCCAAATCGTCGCGAGCAGAGAGGGATCGGGCTGCTGGCAGGGATTCTCCCCTTTCTCCGGGGGATTCATGGGCTCTGGGAAGATGCCGGCTCGTTATCTCGCTGTCACCGACACTGCTTGGCACCACCTCTGAATCTCATCCCCGCTCTCAGCATGGAGAGCACCAGGGGTGACCTTGCTGCTTAATGAATCTCGAGTCACTAATTATTCCGCTCGGTGAAAGAAAAGACAAAACTAACTCACCATTGCCACCTCGTGAAAGAAGGAGCCTGACACCTCTCAGCGTCGGCAGCGGCACAAATGGCTCCGGGGTTTTGCAGCGCCCGGGGGACGGCAGCGTGTGGCCGGGAGGAGAGGCCCTTCGCTTTGGGTCTGCCTCCCCGTGCCCCTGGGGCAGGACCCCCGCCCGCTCACCCGTGCGTGGAGCTTGGCTGTGCCCTCGTGGGGGAAAGCCCCACCGGGGGGAAGGTGGTGCGCTGAGGAAGGTCTCTCCTAGGCGCGGAGGAGCCTAAAAGTCCAGAGTCCGGGTTCCTGGGCTTCTGCCATACAGGGCCATTACAGCGCAACGTTCAGAAGATGGAGATATAGCCACCCAGAGTGTCCTCAGCGTGAGCTGGCCAGACCTGCCCCGTTTAGCCCCGTAGCCACGGTGGCAACTCAGAGCTCTCCATTTCGGTCTGAGGCTCAAGGCTGCCGTGACGCTGGGAAGAGGGAAAGGCAAAGGCGTTGGCACTTCAACAGCAGTTGCGATGCAATGCAAAATACGCGTTACCCCTCAGTTCAGCCTGCGCTCACGAGCAGGGCTCTTCCCTCCTCCCGCACGGCCAGGGTCACCCTGCATCCAGCCCGAGGATGGCGGGAGAGGCACCGGGGGAAGGACGGAGCCTCCCACCGCGCTGCTGGGCAACACCCGCTCTTGTGGCACTCGCGCCTGCGCTGGGACGTGCGGCTGCTCTTCCGTTGCCTCATTTTCGCTGGCATTGCAGCAGTCCTGGGGAAGGACTTCTGCAGCTGGCCAAAGCCAAGTTTGGGGAGTACCAGGCAGGTCCTGGAGGAGATGGTGCCTGTCCACCTCCTCCTCCTGCCGCCGTGCCTGCCTGCCAGGGCCCAGGCTGGCAGGAGCGGAGCCAGGCAGCCTTACCCAGAACAGCCTGGTGCTACTCGAGCAGATAAATGTACGCCAAACCGCTCCCCAGCAAAGCAACCAACAGCCAGCCCCACCACCGACAGCACCATCAGTAGGCTCCAGAGTCACCGTGGCACCGGGCACACGAAGAGGAGCCATGGTTCATGGCGGTGGTGTTTCTGTAGGGTCCCACACCTGGCAGCAGGAGAATTTCTACAGCAGCTGTCGAAAGTTGTAGAAAGAAGGCCGCTAGAGGTCATTTCAGCACCGGGAGAGGCCCCGCGCCGTGGCTCGGCATCCAGCGGAGCACCGTTCCGGCTGCAGAAGCCCCGGGCTCCGGGGGGGTTGCTGCTGGGTGACCCCCAGGGTTTGTGTTTGCTGGAGAGCCGTGTCCTTTGGCAAAGCTCTGGCTGCACGAGCGCGGGGCCCAAGGCCGTGGGTCTGCACCCACCGGTGGGCCCTGTGAGCGGCTGCCGTAGCAATCGCTGCTGAGAAAAGCGCTGGTGTGTGTTACGGGTGGTTGTTCCCCTTGGGAAGGGCAGGAAACATCCCCTTGTTAACACAGAGTCACATCTAGTAGCAAAATCAGTAGCGGTTTATGCAGCCCCACGCACGTGGCCTTGCTCGGTGCCCTTGTTCAAGCGAGCACAGAGAACACAAGAGTCATAGAATCATGGAATTGTTTAGGTTGGAAGAGACCTCCAAGATCATCGAGTCCAACCGTTAACCCAGCACTGCCAAGGCCACCACTAACCCATGTCCCCAAGCGCCACATCTACACGGCTTTTCAATCCCTCCAGGGATGGGGACTCCCACCCCTGGGCAGCCTGTTCCATGCCTGACAGCCCTTTCGGGGAAGAAATGGTTCCCAATATCCAACCTAAACCTCCCCTGGGCAACTTGAGGCTGTTTCCTCATGTCCTGTTCGCCTGTTCCTTGGAGAAGAGACCGAACCCCCCTCTCCCGTCAGCCCGGAGCAGCCGTGGCTGCTGCAGCATCAGAGCCCTCCGCGCAGAGAGCAAATGCTGCCAAGCCCCGACCGACCAGGACCTCAGCAGCTTCTGCTCCATTCCCTGGTGCCATGGCACTCCTCCGCTCGCCGGTGGGAGCACCAACGTCTCTGTCCCCATCGGTGCTCGTCAGCCCCTTCTGCTCCCGGGTCCTTGCCTCAAACCTTTCCTGCCTCCCCTAATCGCTGCCCTCTGCGCAACCTCTCGGCCACATCCACCCACGCACATCAAAGCAACCCCAGCTTTCCTCCTAATTCTTAGCTTCACAATGCGTTTAAATCAGAGTTAATTAGAGGGATCAAAGGCCCCTCTCTATATCCTCTCGAGCCCTCCTTTCCCAGCGCCGGCCAGGCTGGCTGGCTGTGCATGGCAGCATCACAAGACACAGACGCCAAGTTGCAGGAGATGGAGAGCCAGACGGAGCACTTTTCCTCTGCAAACGCCCCCCTGCTGCGGGCTGCACTATCACTCGGGAGACGGTGCTGATTTTGTGGAATTGGCTGATGATGGGACCGTGGTGGTTGACTTTATCCCTCGGATGCTGCCTTTCTTGATGTCATCTGAGTTGTGAGTCACCAGCAGCCGTAATCCCTTAGAGATAACGGCCTCATCCAGCTTTCTGCGCAGGTATTGTACCTCTGTGCGCTCACACTTCAAAAAAGGGAAAAGTATGTGCGAGGCGAGGTCCTGGTGGGAGCATCCTCAGAACGCCACGGGACTCGCTCGTCACTCGGTGTCACCCTTGTGGGGCCAGCACCGCCGTAGCCAGGGCCCTCGGCCGCCCCTGCTCAGCAGCTGGGGGGCTCCTGCCCCCCAAAACGCTGCTGTGCGAGGTTACCTGCGTGGTAAACACCCCGCCTGTCCCTGCCCTCCCCGCGGCACGGGGCCCTCTCTGCCACCAGCACGCTCTGCACCACAAAAGCGGACCGCGCCGCGCGACCCACGAGCCTCCCCTGCGACGCCCAGACACCCTCAGTAAGGGCAAGCTGAAGCAAGCATTATTTGTGTCCCTCGTTTTAAAACCTTCTACGCATCCTTCGGGTAAGTTTTCCCACATTAATTTCACCGTTTGTTAAGCAGCACTTTGTTTCTAGCTGAAATCTGTCTCAAACAACTTGTTCGTACCAACCTTATCAACAACTTCGACACACAGGTACGTGGAGACCACCATCGAGCGATCTTTTAGCCCCCTCTGACGAGATACGTAGGCTCACCTCTGTTAACCTCTCTCTGGCAGATTTTCCGACCTCGAGCAGCTCTCGCAGCTCCGGCCAGGACTGCTCACAGTTCTTAATGCCTTGCTGGAGCACGGACACCGGCACATGGCCGCGGGACCTTGCTGGTCACAGGGAGCTGTACAGGTGACATCCTCTCCGTGGATATCGCTTGGCTATTTCCCCGCTGGTACCCGGGAAGCACATTGGCCGCAGCGTCTCGTGGGAGGGCGTGCAGCTGGTACCTGCCCTGTGCCCGGGAGCCCTTCACAGAGCCCCCGCTTTGCCGGACATGCCCCCTTCGCCGGCCCCTCTCTCCTGGATGCAGGCCCTCGCCCCCCCGCTGCACGGCCGCGAGCACAGCCTGCGAGGCGGCCCCCGCCTTGCACCCAGCGCGGGTGCAGGGGCACTGGCCCCTGGGGAGCACTCTCTGGTTTTGGGTTTTGCCTTTTGGCACCTGCAGTACACATGAAGCATCTGCTGTTGCCAGGAGAAGCTAGCTCTATTCCAATCTCACCCGAGACCCAGATGCAGGAGAAAAAAGGCTGCGTCCTCGGTTGCGACAGGGAGCATCCGAGCGTGGAGCGCTGTCTGATCTGATCCCAGCCGGCTGCGCTCCCCTCAGCACCCACCTCAGCAGGGGGCTCAGCACGCCAGCGCTGCCAGCCCCCGCCTGCCGTCAGCCTGGAGGAGGGAAATCCTCCGTGCTGGGGCTGCCCGCAACGGGCTCCCCGGAGCTCGGCTGGGCTGCGTCGGCCTCACCCGTTGCTCAGGATGGCTTCCTCCTCCTGTGTCGTTCTCTGTAACCCAGCGAGTGGAACCACATTTGTGCAGAGCGCAAGAGCTACGGGCAATTAAATTGAATTAATTATTGTATATCACATATTAGCAATTTCTACCATGCTAATATGAATTGCTAAGAAGACCGTAGACTACCACGCGGGCACGGTGGAGCATGAGTTTGCTTGCTTGGGAGAGATGCCGAAGCAGATGTGCCTGGGGCGAGATGCAGGAATCGCTGCGGACGTGGGGATCCGACAGCTGGAAGACGTTGCCGGCCTGGGAGCGCCGGGTTTGGCACAAGCCTTCAGCCGCCAAGGCCAGGAGTTCAAAGCACGCTGAAATGTCCCGTTCTCAGCCCAAGTTGCCCAAGGAAGGAACGTTTGCAGGGTCACATTGTATGCGACTACAGACGGGTTATGCTGAAGATGTGCACGGGCCCTCCCCCCACCGCAGGGTGTCTGGTGTATGTTGTTGCACTTACGGACAGTTCAGTCAAAGACGCCAATGACCGTTGGTCCCAAGATGCAACTCCCTATCCCTGCCCAGAGCTCTCCCAGGCCCCCACAGAGTGTTCCTCCACAGCGACAGGGAGGCGGCAGGACGGGCATGGGGCGGAGACCGAGCTCTTTCTCCCAGTGCCATCACGCCTGTCACACTTGAGGCAGTCGCTGTAGCGACCTTCACCTCTGCCAGGCTGGTATCACAATTGCAATATGCCACCGGTGGGGATGGACACGTTGGTGGCTGTGGGGCTGGACATGCCAGTGGCTGTGGGGCTGACACGCCGGTGGCCTGTGGGGTATGGACACGCCGGTGGCTGTGAGGATGGACACGCTGGTGGCTGTGGGAGGGACACGCCCGGTGGCTGGGGATCAGATGGACGTCCAGCTTCAGGTGAGCAGTGGGGTGCTGTTCTGGTTTAGCAGGACCTGCTCTGAGCTTGGCACAGCTCTGGCAGGCTCTGGGCTGCCAGAAAGTCCTCGCCCTGTCACAGCCAACGTGTTAAACAGCCTTATATCACACGGGGAAACCAAAGAGATCAAAGTCAAGGCAGCTGGGACAGCCTCTGTGGATCAGCACGTCCCTTTGGAGAGTTCCTCAAGGACGGAATGAGCCCCAGCAGCTGTGAAATTAACCCAAACAGAAGTCTTGAAAGGGCCGTGGGAACAGAGAGCCCTTGGCTGGAAGGAACCCTTCCCAAGGAGAGGGCTCGGCGGCGGCTGCTGCGATCGCCGGTCCCTCGGTGCCCCCGGCCAGCGGCCGGCCTGGCGCTGGGCTCCGGGGGGCTTCCGGGAGGAAAGCCGGCCGGGAGCGCGGGGACGTCCCCGAGGGCCGGAGCGGCAGCTGCGATGAAATCCTTGGCGTGTTTGTGTGCCAGGCGGGAGGAGCCGCTCTGAGGCAGATGGAGAGGGCTGCTGCGCAGGGGAGGCTGCCAGCACACGTGCGGCGCTGGGGCGATGCTCGGCGGGCAGAACGAAGGGCATGGGCTCCTCCGAGCATCCCCCCAGGACGTGCGCCTCCACCTCACTCACCCTGGGCCGCTCCGGCCTCGGGCTGCGGGCAGCTGCCCAGAGGGAGCTGCCTAGAACAGGCTCTGTTCACCTGGAACAATAATGATTTAATACCAGTTTCCTTTCAATGAGGTAATTTTGTCCCAAGGGTTATTTATCTGTCTTTTGAAAAAAAAAAAGAGCCCTATGTGAGTACAGTCTGCACTACAAACCCGTGATAAATTACATTTGGACATATGCTAAATGACATTTACAAATAATTTATGCAGATTTCTCCTGTAATCCTTCTCCTCCATCAAAAGTAGTAATACTTTCTCTAATGCAAATGCACTGCTAGAGCCTCGCCACATCAAAACGGGAGCTGTGCTGAATCGTTAAGGATTCTAAACGATAATCTTCATTGTGCTCATGAATAACATTTCCGATAGTATTATTTAACAATGCCTTGGAAGAGCCTGCTGGCTCACGCCTGAGCCTCCTTCGAGGTACGGCTGTCCCGGCTGCCCAGGTCCCTCAGCTCTGACGAACCTTGCAATCACATCGCACGCCCATTTCCCGTCTCGCTGCGTGCGTGACTCGTGCGGCACAAGGTTTAACGGGCTCCGCTAATGCCCGGAGGGGGAGCAGAGCGGCGTGCCCCATGCTGCTGCGGCAGAGTGCGGTCGCGCCGGGTGCTGGGCCGGCCTCTGCTCTTATACAGTCATAGAATCATAGAATTGTTCTGGTTGGAAGACACCTCCAAGATCATCGGGTCCAACCATTAACCCAGCATTACCAAGTCCACCACTAAATCATATCCCTTAGGGCCTCATCTAAACATCTTTTGATCCCTCCGGATGGGGACTCCACCACCTCCCTGGGCAGCCTGTGCCAGGGCCTGACAACCCTTTAGGTGAATGAAATGTTTGAATATCCAATCTAAACCTCCCCTGGCGCAACTTGAGGCCGTTTCCTCTTGTCCTGCGCCTGTTCCTTGGGAGAAAGACCGACCCCCCCTGGCTCCAACCTCCTTTCAGGGAGTTGCAGAGAGCGAGAAGGTCCCCTCAGCCTCGCTTTTCCAGGCCAAACCCCCCAGGTCCCTCAGCCGCTCCTCACAGCACTTGTGCTCCAGCCCTTCCCCAGCTTCCGTTGCCCGTCTCTGGACACGCTCCAGCCCCGTCAGGTTGTTGGAGTGAGGGGCCCAGAACTGACCCCAGCACTCGAAGGTGCGGCCTCACCAGGGCCGAGCACAGGGGGACGATCCTGCCCTGGTCCTGCTGGCCACACATTGCTGACACAGGCCAGGATGCCATTGGCCTTCTTGGCCACCTGGGCACTGCTGCTGGCTCATCTTCAGCCGCTGTCGACCAAACCCCCCCAGGCCCTTTCCCGCCGGGCACTTTCCAGCCGCTCCCACCCCAAGCCTGTGGCGCTGCCTGGGGTTGGTGTGACCCAAGTGCAGGACCCGGCACTTGGCCTTGTTGACTCTCATACAACTGGCCTCGGCCCATCGATCCAGCCTGTCCAGGTCCCGCTGTAGCGCCTGCAGATCCTGCAGCCCCGCTACCGAAACCTTCCCTCGCAAGCCCAGTCCAGCGTGCGAGGCTCCGTGCAGGCTCCATCACGGGATCGCACAGTAATTAAGACTGGAGGGTCCAACACCCGGCTCAGACCAAACCATGGCACGCGTCCATGCTCTGGACCAAAACTCCTGACTTTTCCTGAAGACCCTGCAAAAACGTGGCAGCGGCTGCTTCTTCAGCTTCTAATTCAGTTTGTGTGCTCGTCGGTTGTACGAGGAAAGGCTCCCGCTCTCCCGGCCCTTCTCGGAGCTGCTTTTCTGGAGAGGGCAGGAGAAGCAGGTGGAAAGGTTGGGGAACCGGACAAGACCCGGAGGCTCGGTGTCATCTCAGGCATCCAGGGTGAAAGCCATTATCCCGCACGGCTACAGGTGTCTCAGGTTGGCCAGACCAGAGATCGCAGCGACAAGCCCAGGTGCCGGCGATGGCACGCTGGAACTGCAAAGCCCTTTGCCACTTCTTATCAGTGGGGTTTATTTTAATCATTTTAAAGATGATTACATTTTGAGCAGCGATGATCTAAGCTAATGAGCAGCCTGCCACTTCGGGCTCGGCAGGAAAAGTCATTCTGCTGGAGTTGTGGTTTTTTTTCCTTCAGTGCAAAACACAGACATTATGGAAATAAATGATTTCTTTTCACAGTTGTTTAATATAATTTTCTCTATGCTGGGTTTTATGAGAGATGCAGCTCATTAAAATAACGATCAGACCTAGGAATATGGACACAGGCGGTGAACAGCAGCTGCAGCGAGTCCCGCGTATGTCACGTCGATTTTACAGAAAGGCTTTGGCTCTCGGTGCTCGGTGCTTCCGTCGTCAGAGCGCTCCGACCCCTGGGAAGCGGGACGTTGGGGGGCACGGAGGTGTCCCCGCGTCCGCAGGCAGCAGCAGCGGGGACGCGGGGCAGCAGCCCCCGGCCCGCAGGGGCTTTGCGGGACCAGCCACTCGCACGGGGTGCCGAGCGCGGGCTGCACCTCCTCCGTCCCGCTGCCGCCCGAGCTCGTCTCCCTGCCGTGGGGCCTGGCGCCAGTCAGCGGATCAGTTGGCCCTTGGAGGGTGAAAGAACAGAATGAGCTGCTGATCTGTCCTTCTGGGGGTGGAAGGAACCAGGACTCTCGTGTTTCTTGGTGTTTCTTGTCTGGTTTCCCTGGGAAAACTGTTTTCTTGGGGGAGAGTGCGGGGACCCCCGAGCAGCGGGCTGGACCGAGGCGTGCCCATATACCCTGGAAGGAGCACTAACAGAGCAACCAGAATAAACGACGAAAAATGTGCAGGTTGCCGACGGCAAGTTTAGAGGCACCTATCTCAGGCAATAGCAGTAAATGCGGGCCGTAAAGATGCAGTTCATTACTATCCACAAACGTTTCGGAGCTGGTATCTGCTGCCCAGAACGGCTTAAGGAGCATCGCCGGGTGGGTGCTGCCAGCGGAGGGGCTGGGAGGTACCCACAGCCCACGGCCGAGCCGGGCCTGGACTCACCCTCTTGGGAAGCTTCCTCCTGGGCCTCTCCGGGCGACCCCACCGATCCCCCGGGGCTGGTCGGTTATTTGCAGCCCCGTGATCTCTGCCAGTTTTGCCTCAAAGCGCGAAGGCAAATGGTGTAGTTGCAGAGGCTGTAACCGCAATCGATAGGGGCTGTTCATCGCTTGCACCCGAGCGTCTCAGCCAAACCCCCCGTGCCTCTCCGGCGCCGTCCCGGGAACGCTGCTGCCGCGCCCTCGGGTGCCGGCGCTCCCGGCATCACGCTGTGACTCCAGCCGGGGGCCCCGGTGGGACGAGCGGGCGCTGGGCAGCAGAACCCAGCCATCGCCCGTCAGGGCGGGCGCCGGGGGAGGCTCTGCCGCCTTGGACAAGTGGGTTTTCTCATCAGAGCCAAGCCACAATTAGTAAGTCTTCCCACAATTTACTTTTTCACTGAATAAACAGCCTAAATACACCCAGTCGGGAAAATCAATCTCACGCTTTTAGGAGCGAGTAAGGTAAGGACCTTGACAGATCTTGCAAAAGCACCCTTCCCCCTCCCCTTGCTGGCAAAGCATAAGGCTCCTGCCTGCTCTGCCTCGGCTCCCTGCCTGCTCGCTGCCCGACGCGCGGGCGCGGCGGTATCCCTGTATCGCTGCTGGCACCGTCACGGCGCGTCACAGCTGGCCTGGCAATCCGGGGGTCTCGGTTAACCCAGCGCAAGGGGCAGCTCCCGGCGGCTCAGAGAGCTCCTCTGCCGCCCCGAACCAGCGGTGGGGAACGGGGGGGACAGCAGCGTTTCTCCACGGAACGGCCCGGCTGCGGCAGAGGATACTGAAGGGCCTGGCTGGGTCACAGCGCCCGCTGCGCTCCAAGGGACGGGCACAGTGGCCGCAGCCTCACCGGAGGGCACTCGCTCCTTCTTTCCTCCCTAGGATAAGAAAACTGCCCAAAAGGCGCCTTTCCTGAGCCCAGCAGCAGAGGCTGCAGACCTGACCTGCTGCTCAAAGTCCGTTCCCGTTTGTAGGAGCACTGGGACTTCTGCTTTCCTTCCTGTCTAAAAAGATCACACGTTATAAAACGTATTCCATCCCTGCTTTTAGGCTGTTTAACCAGCGCCAGAGGTGACCCTGTATCCCAGGCAGCCTGCACTGAGGCTTTGCAGCTCTTGTGGGGGTGTGAGACGCTTAAAGAGCTCCCGATAGCAAGCCAAAGAGCTCCTGCCAGGGTTTCCGTGAGTCTGAGAGGTTAAAAGGCACTTGAACCCCGAGGTAAAAGCCTCTGGGATGCACTCTGAGAGTGATTTATCGCTTCTCCACCTGCCCAGAGCCCGCTTGCTTCCCTTCTTCTGCTTCTATTTATTTTTCTCGTTATCTTGTGAAATAAATATGAAGAGGATCTAAAATTCAGGCTCTTGCCCCAAACCTTCCTGCCGCAGGGCAAGCCACAAAGCACGGGCGGGCTTAGAGGCTCATGATTTCACAACTTCCCACAGTCAGGAGGTATTTTCATATTACCTGCTCTGCAAGGTAAGCTCCTACCTGCCGTAATGGGATGAAAAAATAAGCTTGGAAACGAGCAAAAACACCCAGGAGGGCTGGTGGAGGGGCAGGGGCAGGGGCAGGGAGAGCCCAGCAGGTATTTGCATCTTCTCAAAGAAGTTTGCAAGTTTGGAGGCTCGGCTTCCATTCTCACCCCAGGGGGGGCCACGCTGCTTCCCCGGGGGGAGCGAACCCCCAAGGGCTGGGGCCGAGGTGGCTGTGGGGCGGAGGGGAGCTGGTGGTGTCCGTCCCGGCGGGGATGCGCAGGCAGGGGCACGGCAGCTCCCTGCGTGACGAGGCGGACGGTGGCTGCCCGGGGGCTGGTTTCCATTCCCCTGCCCCTGAGGGGTCCCAGTAAAGCCGAGCTCCCCCGGAGCCAGGCTCCTCGGCTGCGGCTGCGGCGTGCTGGACGCCGCTATCGGCTTCACACCTTTCAGCCTCCTGCTGCTCCTGGGGCGTGGGGGGAGCGGCCAGGGCTGCGGTGTCCCCCCCCGCGCCCTGAGCGCCCACAGGGCACCGGGGGAAAGCCAACAGCAAACCTCGACAGCAGCAAAAGCAGAATTAAAAACGAACAAAGCAGCAACATTTAAAAAAAAAAACAACCTGTGAAAGCAGCAAGACGAATCGCGGCACGGGGGAGCAGCGCTGCGGCGACTTCGCAGAGGAGCAGAGCTGGTACAAATCAAAGCAGCGCTGGAAGTACTCTGAACCGGCCGGGTTCGCATCTCTGGAGTTCAGCCGAGCCCTGCTCCCCCGGGAGCTAGGACAAGCACTGCACCTGCCCAGACAGCTGTGAAGATCTCCCGCTGCAGATTTACTGCTGCTCACCGCAAGGAACCATCCCCAGAGCAGCCATGGGGTGGGTGCCCCCGGTACCGACCCCGCCACCCAGGGCCGAGCTGCTGGGACGCACCGGCCGCCCTCGGGGGGCAGCTCCAGCAGCCTCTCGCCTCTGCAGGAGCGTTTGGAGACGTCCCCGGGACCCACAGAGGTGGAAGCGAACGTCCGAGGGACAACAGGGCCTGAGCTGGGGCAAATCCCAGCATCGTGCCAGTGACACGTTATTGCCTCCTTGCGCACCGCGCCGGTAGAAGCCCAGGCTGCCTCGGGCAGCAGCCGTCTGGCCGCCCGGGACCTGCCTGGCAGCGGCTCGACCCTGCGAGTAGCTGCAACCACCACGGAACCCTGTCCCACATCCTTTGGGCTCAGCGCCCGGCAAGGGCTCTCACGCCGTAGAGCTCACGGGCTGCTCTGGGCGCTCCAGCCTCCCGGGAAGCTGCTCCACCGCGCCAGGACACGGTGCCCCACCGTCCCACCACCGTGCCAGGTCCCCAGCACCGCACAGAGAGCTGCAGCTCGTTTCTATCTAGTGCCAACTTAAACCGTGCTGCTGCTGCCTGCAGAAGGAAGGTTTTAAAGATGCAGGCTACGAAATCTTGGCCTTGTATAAACATTTTAATTACGAGTTTCCGGGACTTCATTCCTAAGATAAACACATTTTAATTGCAAATTGCATCTGCTGTCTTTAACCATCCCCTAATACTGCGAGCAGCTGTTGGTTTTAATGTTTAATGAAATTGTCTTTGGGATGGGCGGGATGCAGTGGCAGCCCCGCTCTGCCGGCGCGGGGGGGGCTCCGCACGCAGCGGGGAGCCGGGTGACTCGAGTGCCCTGAGACTGCGCTGGGTGAACCAGGGCGGCGTCGGGGACGCGGGAGAGGGGCAGCTCCTTCGTCCTGCAGAGCCACCCCTAGCCGGGGAGTGACCCCGCACAAGACGCCTGGCTCTGAGCGCGCGGTAGCCGTGGCGGTGTGCCCCTGCCAAAGGGACGGGGTCCCCGGCAGCAAGCTGTATCCCACCCAGCCGCCCTCGGGGGCTTCTCTGCTTGCAAAACCCACCAGCAGCATTTCTGCCCCCGCTTTGCTGACCGGGAGCTCGTACGCCCCCATGCCCCTCCAGCGCTGGGATGGTCTTTCCAGCTGGTGTGTATGTGGATCATAGAACCACAGAATCGTTTAGGTTGGAAGAGACCTCCAAGATCATCAAGTCCAACCGTTACCCCAGCACTGCCAAGGCCACCACTAACCCATGTCCCCAAGTGCCACATCTACACAGCTTTTTCAATCCCTCCAGGGATGGGGACTCCCCCACTGCCCTGGGCAGCCTGTGCCAGGGCCTGACAGCCCTTTCGGGGAAGAAATGGTTCCCAATATCCAACCTAAACCTCCCCTGGCGCAACTTGAGGCCGTTTCCCCTTGTCCTGTCGCCTGTTCCTTGGAGAATGAGACCGACCCCCCCCTGGCTCCAACCTCCTTTCAGGGAGTTGCAGAGAGCGAGAAGGTCTCCCCTCAGCCTCCTTTTCTCCAGGCCAAACCCCCCCCAGGTCCCTCAGACCGCTCCTCACAGCACTTGTGCTCCAGCCCCTTCCCCAGCTCCGTTGCCCGTCTCTGGACACGCTCCAGATGTGGGCGCGCTGCCGGAGACCTGCCCAGCCCGCGGTGGAGGGGGCCGGCTCCAGCCCAGCACCCAGGCAGGTGCTGGGGGGCTCCGGGTGGTTCGTGGGCTCAGCCGTGGCCACCACAGCTCAGGGGCCGGGCTCAGCCGCCTCCCCGGCTGTGTCCTGACAAGGCGTCACGGTGGCAACAAAGCAGCCATGAGCAAAGGCACCGTGTCCCCTGTGCCACCGCTGCCTGTCCCCAGAGCTCCCGGTGACGAGGAAAAGCAACTAGCTGTTAACACGAGGTGTTTCACGTGCCGCCGCTTGTATGTCAGGTCTCTGCGGCGCGAGGCTCGCCTGGCAGATCCAGGCCTTAATCCTCGCGTCTCGCAGGCCATCAGATTAGCACCGAAAATTGTCCGGTGGTGACGGGGGCTGCGCCGGCTTGGGAGGGGGAGCCACGAGGGCTGGGGCTGTCAGACGCCGAATTTCACTTTTAGGCACTAACCTCGCAGGGCTGAGCAGCCTGTGCAGGAGATGGCACCTGGCAGGGGCAGGGTGCTCCTCCCCGCCTGTGCCAGCACCGGTGCCAAGGGTGCCTGTCCCCATCCCGGCCCCCATCCCGTCCCCTCCTGTCCTCTCCCGGCCAGCACCGCGGCCGCTCCTCCTCCGCCGCAGCCGCGCCAGCCGTGCCCCGACCTGCGTCCCCGCGGTCCCCAGCCCTCCGTCCCCAAACCCCGCATGCCGAAGGGTGGGGGATGCAGATGCGTGGGGCTGACACCACCGCCTTGCCCCTGCAGCGGCTCAGCCTGTGCTGGGCAACGTCCCCACCGCCTTCCACAGCCCCTCCGCGCCAGCCGCGGGCTTTGCACGCGCTGGGGTGACACCAAACCTCGCCCCAAATCCCTGGGGCCGCAGGGTGCCGGGGCAGGGACGGGAGCCTTGCGGCTGGAGTGCGACACGCTGGGGCTGCACCCATGACGAGGACAGGGGACATGGCTGCGGTCAGAGCTACGGACAGCCAGGACAGGAGGAAGGTGCTGCCTTCGCAGTGCTGCGGGGGGCAGCGAGGGCTCTGACAGCAATAAAAATTAGCTGGCTGCATATTGCTGACAAGGGGCGGGAAATAGCGGCTAATTAAGACTGAAGCAAAAGGAAATCACCTGCCTGCTCTGAGCTCCAGGCTGCACGAGAAAAAAAAGCTCCCCATTAAAAAAGAAAGGAAGGTTAAAAAAATGAGCCTGCAGTTTGAATATTTGCTATTTACTTGGAGGTTAGAGAACACTCGTTAGCCTTTTCAATTATTTTTGCCGGTTTGCTGCTAGGTTAACTGCTTCAAATTCTCTGTGAAGATATATGATGCATTTAAAGAGCCTCTGAAAAGCTCGTCTCCGCTCCCCGGGGCGCCGGGGAGAGCGCGCTCCTCATTCATCCCGGCTGGTGATAGTGCTGCTCATTGTGCTCGCGCTTTCTCCCGGGTTTTATAGGTTCAAGCAGCAACACTTTACCTGCTGCCAATTTCTTGCTTTTCTGTTCGCTCTAAGCCTGCGTGAGTTAAACCGGCACTTTCTGCTCAGCCGCGTCCCCGATGCCGACAGCGCTTGCAGGGCTCGCAGTGGAGCGGGGGCGAGTGGGGTTGCCTGGATGAGGGGTGACCCTGAGGGTGCAGGGGCACCCAAGGGGGTGCAGCAAGCTCCATTCCACCCCAGCCCGTGGGGTGGGAGCAGGTCCCGCAGCCCCAGCTGTGTTTTGCTTGCTCCGGCCCCCCCCGGCTGCCGCAGCCCCTCGGTGCAGCTGCAGCCAACGCTGCCCCGATTCTCCCTCTCGCCCCGATGCCGCTGTGGTGCCAGGGGTGCTGGTGCCAGGCCGGGGGGACCCACATGGTGACCTTAGGACAGGCTCCTGCCCTGCTTGGGCTGCTGGGTCATCCCGTTCACTGGCTGTGCCAGGCGTCTGGCAAACAGCCCTGTCCCACGGACCGCGGCTGTGCTGGCAGCGCGGCACGGGGCGAACACAGCCCTGCTCCCCGCGCTGCAGGCAGCTTCCGCATCCCCTGCCCCCGAGCGATGGGCCACCCCGCAGCCCTCCAGAGCAGCACCCTCGGGCCACCTCGACTCCTTATCCCGGCTGCTGCCTCGTCCCGGGAACAGGCTGCGAGGCTGGAAACTGCCCGTCAGTGACGGGCCAGCGGCCCGCTCCTGGGGACAGCCGTCCCCGGGGCCCCGAGCTGCTGGGCCGAGCATTTAGCGACAGTCACTAACGTAACCCATGTCTGCCCAGCTCCTGCCCCTCTCCCCGGCTCAGCGGGAGCCAGGCATCTCCCCCGCACCGTCATGTCTCGGTGCTGGCTGCCCGTCCCCGGGGCTCGCATGGGCTGCGGGATGGCTGCTCAGCTCCCATTCAGCTGCAGAATTTATACGGGAGTGCTGGGATCTCCTGCCAAGTTTCATTACTACATATGCTCTTTTTTAAGGCTGGTAATAAAACACAGCGGTCATCGTTTACATCGATATGCAGGGGACGTCCCCGTCACACAGAACGGGGCTCCTGGGGAGGCTCCTCTCAGCTGTTTTATCTCTTCCTCCGTGCTGTTAACGGGGAGCTGCAGCTGGAGCGGCTGAGCCGGCAGGATTGCTCCGTCCCCGCAGGCTGCCGGCGCGTGCAGAGGGACGTGCAGCGTTTCCACGCTCAGCACTGCAGCACCGGCTCCCCGGGCGGGCACCGAAGCACTGCGCTCCCTTAGGGGACGGGCCACGCGCACTCACCACCCCCCGGGCCTTGGCGAGGAGTAGATGAGGCTTTAAAGTCTCACTGAAGTATTTACTATTGGTTTTGATTGGTGAGAATGGATGAGCCTAAATACAGAGCTCCGACGGCATTTGTTGCAAGCCTACTAACTGTGCAGGGATTGCGAGGAGTCCCTGGGACCGAGCCAGCGATTAAAGGATAACAACCACTTTCACGTTTATATGGTATGCCCTTGATACGGAAGAGGAATATTTTTAGGTTGGACGTTGGTGCTGCGAGCTCCGGTGTGGGAAGGGCTCTGCTCCTCCGAAGGGAGCATCCTGCAGCAATCACCCCTGTGCCAACGCACAGGGGGGCTCGGAGCGGGGACCCACCCGCCGGCGGCTCCGCAAGGTGCTGGTGGCTGCTGCCGTGGCACCGGGCGTTCAGCTGCTCTCCTCGGACATCTGGGAGGCTCTGGAGTCAGAGATCCCGACCCCCACAGCTTCGCCCTCCGACCCGCCAAGCATTAGAGCCCGGCAAGCACCGAGCAAACACAACCGGCCGGCTTCCGCGCTCCAGGCGGCCGCGCTCCCGCAGCAGGTCCGCAGGGACGCTGGGTTTATCGTCTGTGAGATGTCAGCGCGGCTTCTCCAGTGACACCCTGGCCGAAGCCGGCAGCTGGGCAGAGCTCAGGGTGTGCGCATCCGCACGGGCCCGTGTCAGCGCTGTGCCATGGGGGGGCGCGGGGCGAAGCCCCCGATGCCAGCCCCGGACACGCCGCCTGCGAGACGCTGCTCTGGCACGCGCGGCCGGCTCCCACCGCAGCCCGCCGGTTGCTCTCGGCTGCCTCCGCCGCGTCGGCCTCAGCACGGGGAGCACGTGCTGCGCCTGCCCGAGACGGCCCGCAGCCACCAGCGCGGCTGCCGGAGGGGCTCCGGCACGGTGTCCCCTGCCCGGGGTGCGCAGCCAGCCCCCGCCGCGCTCCGGCCGCACGGGTCCCTCGCTGCCTCGTTCGGCTTTAACCCCAGCGCAGCCCCGCAGGCGCCGGGATCTCGCGTAGAAACCAACTGAGCGCTCCCAGCCGCTCTCCTGGGAAGGCGGTGGCGGCGTGCTGCCTTTTTTTCCTTTGCCTTTTTTTTTTTCCTCTCTTCTCTCTTCAAATCTTCCTTTGAAACCAAAACTTCCTGTACTTTGAAATGGACAATCAGGCCGCTCCGGCAGCTGCAGCCCGAGAGCTTCAGCTCTTGGCAGGAGGATCAGAACTACAAAACTATTTCTTTGAGGCAAATTATGCATTCATCTAGCTCATTTGAAACAAAATATGATTTGCAATTTAACTTTCCATAATGAGCTCCTGCTATTATACCGTTTCCATAATGGCTGGTTTCATTGGAACAGATTGTTGGTGCACATGGTTTACAAAACATTTTCAATGCAAGCCCCGTTTTTTCTTATTTTAAATAGCAACAGCTGCTAAGCATGATAATTATTGTATTTCATCAAAATAAACTTACCAAGTTGCTTCTTAATGCTACTCATTGCAGTTTTCCAACGGACCTATGGGTTATTAAAGAAGCTGAAACTTTAGTTCTGCAAAGAGAGAGCAGCACCGCAGGCGTGAACTCAGTGCCCAAAGGTTCGGGGCGGGCAGGAGCCGAGTCCTCCCGCGGGAATGGCAGGCTCCGGCTTCACCGCCCCTGTGCCCGGCGTGCCCCGGCGGGCGCCTGCTCTCCCAGGCCAGCAGGGCCTGTCCCTGCAGCGTCGCCCGCAGCCTCCGGACACAAGCCCTGCCGTCCTTGCCGGGGTTTTGTAGCACCGGTGACATTCCCACGCTGGCCTTGCCCCACCTCGCCAAGCGCTGGGCTTGGCACCGCACCCCAGCCCACCGCGAACTCTCGTGCCTGGTGTATTGCCACTGAGCAGCGGCCACCGCCACCTTTCCCCACAGCAGCCCACGGTGCCAGCGCCGGCATCTGCCGCTGCACGAGACGGCACCTTGTCATCTCCCGCTGCGGCCGCGGCCCTGGGCTGCTCATCCCTTGACTGCAAGTTACGGGGCTCAGGCCCTGCACACCCGCTGAGGCGGCTCAGGTCCGCGTCCATCACCGCCCGTCTGGGCGGCCGCACGGGCACCCTGGGCTCGTCCCGCCCGCGCTGCTCCCGTCCCTCTGTGTGCCTGGTCCCGGCCGCGGGCAGCCAGGGGCTCCGGTGCCTGCTGCCGCTGCCCCGGTGCCAGCAGCTCCCTTGCTGGGCAGAGCTAAAGCTCCCTTTTCTCCTCCGCTTCCAAACGGCTTCTCAGCTCCCAGGGGAGCTGCACCCCCCCTCCCCAACGTGCCGCCGCAGGCCGGAGATCCAGAAAGCCACTAATTAGCTCCCGGTTGCGGGCTGGTTGCTGGAGCCACAGCGCAAGGCAAGGGTGACGGCGCTGCGAAGCCCCTGCACCGGAGGGTCCCACGCTCCCGGGAGCAGCACCCAGCCCTGCCCGCCCGCGGAGTGAGCAGACAGCAGCGGCGCCGTTTGCTACGCACAGAAACGGCGCGTTTGCCCAGGCAGAGAAGCCACGCCAGGGCAGAGCCACGTGTGCGCGTCCCGGCCGCCACCGAGCACTGCCGAGGGCACAGCCGTCACCGGGCGGCTCCAGCCAGCGCTGCTCCCGGCGCGGGGAGGAGCACACGGCACGGAGGCAGAGGGTGTGCGAAGCAGGCGCTGGTGCCGCGCTCCTAGACGTGCAGCCTGGGCAAAGCCCTCTGGACCCCCGGGCTCTTTTTGGAGATGTTGCATCCCCTGGGTCGTTTGGCACCGAGGCAGACGGGGACGTGCGCGATCGCCCTCGGTGTCTCCCAGGTCGGTCTCCAGGCGCGGGGACGCGCCGGGCTGGCGGCGGCCGCCCCTGCGGGGTCCGGCTCTCCGGCTCGCGGCTGCTGGCACCGCCCGAGTCTCTGATGGCGCAGGGAGAGCCAATGCTGTGACAGTGGTGTGAATGCTAATGAGGCTGGAAGGAACCAGAGTAACTAAGGAAACCAGAGGATGGAAAGAAAGTTGCTTAATAAGAGCGCTAAAAACCACTGCGAACGGATAAAAAGGGAGCAGAAAGGTGCAGCCGGTTGGCCTTAGGGAGGAGGACATGGAGTCTTCCATTCATTTCAGTCACTGGTAAATTTGATCCTCTGTTCATTTAGATACAAACTTTGCAAATCAGATCATCTGTACCGTATAGAATGCGAATTCCTGTCCTTGCACCTACGGCTCAGCCCGTGGTTGCTCCAGGGCAATGTCCCTGGACACCACCGAGCCTGGTGCCAGGAGGCTGCTGAACCGACAGATCCCGTCCAAGAATTATGATGACAAACCCCCAGAAAGACGGAAAGGGAGGACAGTTTGTGCAATCCTGGCACTATTTGTTGTCAGCCTTGTCCTGCACCGGGCAGGGTGAGAGCAAGCCTGCAATAATTCATACCCTTGGCAGGCTCCTTTTGACCAGCGACAGAACCCGGCTTATCAAGAAAAAAGGGAAGACTGCTTGATTTAAAAAAAATCTCAGCGGCATCTATGCAAGGCGGCACCTCAGACAGGTGGCACGTAGAAATGCTCCCGTAAATCTGCTCACTGATGCTGCCTGGGGACGTGTCACCGAGGTCACCAACGCCAGTAGCTCCAGTGAGTTGTCGCTGCTTTGCAGCATCGCCTGCGCTGGGATCCCCGCAGGGCGAGACGGGGTTTGGCAGGTCCCCCACACGGCCGGACTGTTTTCCCCCCCGGGAGCGCACCCCCACGCTCGGGGACCCCGAGGGGGTTCCTGCAGCAGCGTGCAATAGCCACTGGGGCCGGTGCTTTATTTGGGGCTGTTTCCCGAAAGATTCGGCCTCCTGGAAGCCCCCAAGACCAGGAACAACCTGTGCAAGGGACGTAGCCCAGAGCACAGCCGGAGCCCTGTCGTGAGCCCTCGGCCCCATGTTCGGCTTTGCCGTGGCTGAGGACTTGCAGGTCTACAACCCCCGCCAGCACGGGGGGCTGCCAGCTCCCCCGGGGGCTGCCGCCCCTGCCGGGAGCGGGCAGCGAGAGCCGGCAATAATTAATTCCTAATTGCACTTACCTGCATCGCTGTTTCCCATGGCGTTCCCAGGGTACCATCAGGAAGCACCGTGGGGGGTTCCCCCGGTCCCGGGGCAGCTCCAGCGATGCAGCCGCAGGCACACAGCACCCGTGTCCCCCCAAAACACCCCGGCTCACAACGAGCGTCTCTAACACAAACTCAGGTGGGTCAAGGAGGCTTTTCTGCTCTGGTGACTAGAGGGAGGTTAATGACAGAGGGACAGGAGTTTATTAGCGGGTGAAAGTCTTATTTGTCGAAAATTTTCTGGGGAAATTTTAAGAGCTGGGTTTAGTGGCTGCGGTCAGCCGAAGATCGATGGGTGCGCAGGCACTCACGGCGGATGATAACGATGCCGGAGAAGCTATTCCAGCCCCTGAATGAAAGGCTGCCCTTTAAAGCATCTCAGCATTTGGATTTAGATGACATATAGTAATGGCACCGCAGAAGTCATTACTGTCCATCAAGTAAATAATAAACACGGGCTATAAATTGCTTGGACTTACCTCGGCTTTCGTGAGCTATTGCAAACAGCAAAAAAGCCCCAACAAATCAAAGCAAGAAAGCGCAAAGGACAACGGCGAGAAACGAGCAGCCAAAGAGGCGGCTGCTCTGCAGGACCACGGGCCGAGGGAGCTGCCCTTGCAGCAGAGCGTGGTGAGGTCTGTACGTTTATCCCGATGCAGGTGTGGATTGGGGGAAAAGGGTGAAAAGCAAAGCTAGCTGCTGCAGACACGACCCAGCTGACACCTCCCCTCCGTGCCTCTTTGTGCGAGTGCCAGCTTCTGCAGGCTGACAGCGGCGGTTCGCCGTCGGGTTTCTGTGTTACAGCACCGATACAGCAACTAAAAACTTCCCTCGGGAGGCAAACAGGGACGTAAGCCCACGACGACCAGCAACTGAAAGCCCCAGCGATGACTGGAAGGCCATCTCCAGTCGCCCTCGCTATCGCTGGGTCCCTCTGCACGCGCCGGGCTGCGCCCAGCACCCGTCGGGGTGCACCCAGCCCCCAGCCGCGCGCGCGTCCCCCGGGGTGCAGAGCCCCCCCGTACCCGCGGCGAGCTGCGAGTGACCCACGGCGACGGCCGCTAGTACAGCTGACATTGAGACACCAGGCGCCGACCTTCGCGGACACGTTTGCTGTAGTGCCGCAACTGGATGGATGGTCTTTGTTTTGTCCGTCCGGCGGGATCGTTCCAAGGGCAACGACTAAATCACCTGAAGTCTTTTGCGCCGGCCAGACGAGCCTACACGCTTGCGCTCATTTTGCACTATTTACAGTGGTCACACGATGATCTAAAACTGCATAAAGGCGTTGTAGGATGAATACAGAGCCGTTCCCCAGCACTGCAGCACCCTTAAATCAGGCTGCTCAGAGGCAAGCGTAGGACCGGGTTGGTTTGTGTGGCGTGGGTCTGCTGGGACTCGGAGAAGGGGCAGCGGGTGCATCTGCAGGTGGCACCCGGACCCTCCCTCGCCACCCCGGGCTGTCCTGCCCGCGGTGGGGGCGGCTACGGGCATCGGCACAGGGACCCGCGCCCCGGCTTGCCCTCGCCGGGGGGTCGGCGCGGGATGGCACGGCCGGTGTCGGGAACGGCTGGGCAAGGCGCCGAGAGCCACGCGATGACGATGGGCTATCGTACTGTTTATCGAGGTCTGGCAGGAAGAAAACAAGGTAATGGGGCGTTTGCTGATTCAATTCGTTGAATTTGAACAAATCTTTTTAATCTTCCTCGCCGAAGGATTGGAAAGGTCAGGAAATAGGCAGAATGTGCACTTTCAGGTATTGAAATTAAACTTGTTAAGAAATCTATATTGATTTGCACTTCTCTGAAAAATATTGAAGCCTCCAGATTTAGCCTGAGTATTGATTTTCTCTTCCAGGGGAAAGACACGGGCACGAAGGAAAGATATTACACGTGGCAGTAAACACCTTCAATCACCGGCCGCCCGCTCTCCCTTCATAAACAAATGGAGCCGCGGAGGCTGCGGACGGATCCCAGCACCGGGACACGAAGGTGCTCGGGCAGCTCCGCAGCAGCAGCCGCCCGGGGCCCACGGAGCTGCCAGCCCCCGGCTGACGGTGACCCCACCGCCGCTCCCTCCCGTCTCCCCAAGCCGGCGTTTGACGCTTTGCCCGGCTCAGCCGCGCGCCGTCGTGGAACGATTTGGTGACGAGCGCCGCGGTCCCGGCTGCGTACGGCCCAGCCGCTCCGCTCCGTCTCCGCGCGGTAACTCGCTGCCCTTTACTCCGCAGCACTGCAGCCCCGCGCGCCCCGGCCTGCCGGAGCCCGCAAGCGATGCGGGCCTCGTGCCCGCTCCGAGCCCGGGGAAGGAAGACTCCTGCCGATGCCCCGGGGGCAGGGAGCGCCGCGGTCTGGTCCCTGCAGCGGCTCCTGAGGCTGGGAGAGACCCGGCACAGGCGGTGCCTCGCTTCGCAGCTCCCCTTGCTCCGGCTGCTGCGTCGGGATGGGGACGGCGTCCCACAGTGACAACCACATCCCTCTTCTGCCCGCCAGCCCTCCCGCTGCGCAGACTCATTTCCAGACAAGGAGGTGGCGTGGCAGGGCACGGCCGTGCCACTCTGCTCCCCAGCCAGGTCCCCATCCTGTCCCCTCGGCTGTGGCCATCCCCCAGCACGTCCTTCCCCCACGCTCCCGGGTCCGGGAAGGCCTTTTCCTCCCCGCAGGGCGTTGGGATGCCCAGGCGAGAGCTGGCCATCCATCCTGCTCAGCGCTTGCAGCACGACCTGGCCGGTGGCCACCTCTTGCCACGCAGCCGGTGGGGACATCTCGTGCCATCGCCACCAACACCCCCTTCCCCGTGCAGAGAGCTGGCTGGATTGAAGGGGATGATTTACAGCCCCCATAGCCGAACAGTTCCATTCGGGAGCTCCTCGTGTGGGTGCCGTACGGGTAGCCCGACACCAAAGGCACCACCGATGCAGCAGCTCTAGGGGTCTTCTCCCCACTCGTCTCACCGAGAGAGCCTTTCGGCGCCAGCACGGCAGCGAGCCAGCTGCGGGACCGAGGTTGGAGGCTGAAACCAAAGGGCAACGGCACGGGAAGGAGCAAGTGGCTGCAGTTACGCTGCCTCGGAAAGAAACAGCTTCAGGTCATAAATTTAGGCTGAAGTTCGAGCAAACAAACAGTTTGCTGTCTGACTCTCCGGCACCCGCCTGCCTCGTGGCACCCGGCACGGCGCCGGGAAGGTGCCAGCCAGCACACGTCCTGGGGCACCGCCTGCTTCTTTTCAGTTACTTAGGGGATAACTTGGTTAACTCCAGAAAATCAATCGTCTCTTTGAAACAAAGCAAAATCCTTTCCTGACTGATCTCCTGCCTCACTGGCCCTCACGAAAAACACCGGCACGACAAATTGCCCTGAATGCGGCTTTCACGACACCTGAAGGCACCGAGAGCCCCGTGTGCGCACAGGACGCGGCACAGCAGCATCCTGGCCCCTCACAGACGGCTGCTCCGATTTGCTGCCACAATGGCAATAAATACAAATGCCGGCGGTATTGATAACGATAGCAACGCTTGCAGGGCAGCCGGGCTCCGGGCAGGGGCTGCTCAGCGCGGTGCCGGAGCAGCCGGAGCAAGGCTCCCGCCCGCGGCACCATAACCCCTCGCTGCGGCTAACACCGCCGGCACGGGGGGACGGTAAACGAAGGTCTTGGTTCAGCTTTCACGATCAGGGTCTCTAACGATCTGCTTAAAAGCGCTGCTCCGCGTGCATCGATCCCGGCAGTCGGCCGTCAGTTTCCCCGCCGAGCATCCCTCCTTCCCCTCGCCCGGCTGGGAACCGTCCGCCCTGGGCCAGGCCCCCACCGCTCCCCTCCGGCGGAGCTGCGGCGCGGGGGGCTCCGGCTGAGCGCCCGGCCCTCCCTAGCGAGACTGCTGGATTAATTACCAACAGGGATTTAATTTCAGATCTTTGTCAAGGACAGTCAGAGCTCTGGGGTGCGTTAATACGCTAATAAAGCAAAGCCTGCGTTTGCTCAGACGCTGTTTTCGCAGGGCAGCCCCTGGTGAAAGGGGCTGCGGGCAGGAGCTGGGCAGGAGCTGGGCAGGAGCTGGGCAGGAGCCCTGGCCAGGCCGGCAGCCGCGCGCCAGGTACGTTAAAATGCAGTTATTCCGTATTTTACACTGCCAGTCCTTTCACTACTTTGTTTTTAAATATTTCCCTAAGATCAGAGTGCTACACTTCCTCGACTGTTTTTAATACACGCAGTCAGCAACTATGGCAATTAAGAGGCCTAATTAGCATCTGAATCGGTCTTGTCACACAAACCCCCTTTGCGATAGCAGCAAATAAACAGTAACGGTGGCGAAGAACCTGCGCGCAGCCGGAGCCCCGCACAGGACCTGCCGAGGGGCCGGCGGCCCTTGCTGGGGCTGTCTGAGGGCTCCAGGAGGGATTTCGCTCCAGCAGAGCTCCCATGCCGCGTTTCCCACCGCGACCTGCCCATTATTCCCGGGAAGGATTGGGATGTGCCCCACGACTGGCCACGCTCCGGCTTTGGGCGGGAGACCCGGGTCGAGGCTGCTCAGCGGGACGCACACCAGGCACCAGATGTTTCCCTGCTGCAGGGAGCACGAGCAAACGAGAGCTCCGCTGGCCCCAGGTTACCTGCGGCTGCCTAATGAGCCCCCCCGGGGACTCCGCGGGAATCCGTCACTTCTGTCAGGAGGTTAAACAAGATTTCAATTAAGCGACGTGTCAAATTGTAAGACCAGCTGCTTCGAAACCGCCCCCCCTTTAGACGAGCCGTGCTCCGGCGAGAGACGGCGGCTCAGCGTTTCGAGCCCGAGCGCTGGCTGCACGCGCACGCCGCGGCACGCGACGCCCGAACCGCCCCCCCAGCCCGCGCGGGCGGCCGGCGCGGCCCCGCCGAGCGGCTCGCAGGGGACGGGCGCTGACACCCAGCAGGCAGACGCCGCAGAGCAGGCGCGGCGGGGAGAGCCGCTCCCCAAGGAGGTCTCGCAGCCGGCTCCGAACGCGGCATTTCCCCGGGAGAGGGGTCTCGCCGCGACTGCCCCGGGATGCCCGGCTGCCCCGGGGAGGGGACGGCACCCCACCGCAGCGCTTTTGGGGGGAAATGGCTTTCTGAGCTGTTCCCCTGCCAGTGCCTGGGCTCGGGGGGCTGCACGGGCACACACACCTCGCCCCCACCCCGCAGCGCCCCGTGCACCCCACACCCCCCGCACCCCACACCCCCCGCTGCCCGGCCCAGCCCCCCCGTGCAAACCAGGGCGGCACCGCAAAGGGCAGGAGAGCGGGGCAGGGGCGGGGGCTGCTCCCCCAGACCCCCTGCAGCCGGGGAGCCCCGACCCCGGGCACCCCACGCAGCCGCGGGAGAGGTCGAGGCTGCCGCCAAACACCGGTGAGACACGGCGCGGCTCTGCAGCCGCCCGCAGCAGGGTCACTGCGACCTACTCAGCCACGTAACTTGCTTGCCAAACCGGACGATTTTATTGTTGTTTTTCTCATCGATCTCCCAGCCATTATGGAATCATACACCATCCGCACGCAGCCCGCGGCCGGCGGCCCAGCCATCAACCCAGCTTCTCCTTCAGCACCACCAGGTCAAGCGTCGCCTCCTTGGTTGTGCCCAGACAGTAATTTGTGACTGCGCGTGTATTAATTTTAGGGAATTAATTCATTTTCTTGCAACATTAGAGGCTAATTAAACGCTGGCTAATTGCTACCAGTCATTGGAGGAATTCTGCTCCTGAGTCCTTTCATGGCCTGAATGCACCAAAGGAAGAAAAAAGGAAAGAAAGAAGGAAAGAAGCCCTTTCAAGACCACAGAAAATTGCAAAAGGATGTTTCTTCCAACCTGACATGACAAAATTGAATTCCAAGCTATTTAATGCATGCACGAAACGCCATAGAGAAACCCAGCCCGAGCACTCCATCCGTCACGACAGGGAAAGGGGTTTCGTAACACGAGCACTCGCTACGGCACCGACTCAGTGCTTCAAACTCCGGACTTCCAGGCAATTTCGCTTAAATGTAACTACCAGATTAAGGATTCTCACAGACAGGGCTATCGCCAGCATTTCCATGGGACACACAGCTAAGGTAACACTGCGATTATGATCAACATTAACGATGGAGACCTCGGGAAGCCACTGCCCTGGGTGGTGACGGCGGCCCCGCTCAGTCCGCAGGGGCACCACGGCCGGGGTCACAGCGCAGCCCCGTCCCCTCCCCGCCGGGGAGGGGGGGGCACGGGGGTCCCGGGCCCACCGTGGGCGCAGCGGCGTGGCCCGGCCAGTGGCACCTCGGGAGTGAAAACCAGCCCCGCGGGGAGGGGCACGGGGAGCCATCTGGGTTTGTCCTTAAAAACGGGATTTCACGGGTTACACCGTCACGAGGATGATGTCATGCAGCCTGACGAGACGCCCCTGCCCGCCTCAGACCGGCGTGGTTCGTCTGTTGGCCGGGTTGTTGTGCAAAGACTCCTTGAACTCTTTGGGGATGGAGTTATGGACCTGTAAAAAACCGTGGTCCCGCTCCGAGTTGAGCAGCGTCCCCATGGTGACCTTGGAGGGATCCCTGGAGAGGGTGAACATGGAGATGTCGGTGGAGGGGATGGTGCTGAACCCCTTGCTGACGGGCGACATGTCCCGGGACCGGGGCTCGGTGGAGCGGGAGCTGGACCGCCGGCGGAAGCGGTACCTGTAGGGGGGGAGGCGGGTGAAGGCCGACTTCTTCAGCAGCTCCGAGTGGGACTTGGCGCGGATCTGGCGGTGCTTCTCGATGTACATGTGCACGGCGATCACCCCCACCATCTCGGCGATGATGAAGGACAGGGCTCCGAAGTAGAAGGACCAGCCGTAGGAGTAGCTCTTCTTGGAGTCGCTCTGCCCCGGGTCCCCCGCGTTGGCCGAGATGTAGACTATAATCCCGATGATGTTGCTGAGACCTTCAGGGGAGGACGAGAGGGAAAAGCGCTCGCTTGAGCGGCAGGAGAGGGACGGGGGGACAGCAGCACCCCGATCCCCTCCCGGCAGCGGAGGGGCGCAGGCTGGGGGAGCCCGGCCCTTCTCCTGCCCACCACGGCCCGCGGGGTGCCTGGCAGGCGGGGAGGGTGCCGGGGGCCGTGGCCGCGTCCCCAGGTCCCTCGGGGCACCAACACCCCTGCCAGCACACTGGGACCCAACCCCCCCCCGGCCTCTGCTGCTGTCCCCAGCACGCAGCCGTACGCACACGCGCCCAGTGTGTACGTATAGTCAGGTATGTCGGAGGGGCAGGAGGAACCACCACTATTTTGTTTAGAAACGGGACGTTTCAATAGCGGGTTTTGCTTCGCAGAGCTGCTCGCGGAGCGACGGACCGCAGGAGCTCGGCCGGTGCTGGGCACTGGGGCCGCGGCTGGAGCAGAGCCAACCCGTGGGGCACAGAGGGGATCCCTCCGGCACGAGCCCCGGCTCGCCGCGGCCCTGGCAGCACAGGGAGGTGGGAATGGCTCCGTCTCTTTTCATTTCTGGTGGAGCCCGGAGGCTTTATTTGGGAGCCGGGCAGTTTTTGCACCGCCAGCAGCGCCGTGGGGCTGTGCCGCAGGGCTGGTGAGCGGCCGATGTGTTCCTGGATTTACTTAATGAATCGATTATGTTCTTTCTGTTGTTTTCTCATCTGCATCAGCAGCTCCTGCCAGCCGAAGGAGGCAGAGTAATTTGTCTCTTTGTGGGGAGAAGAAAAACACAAAATAGAGCAGTTCCTTGAGACAAAGACATTGTCCTACGATAATCAGTGGAAGCGTTGGGGAACAGTGCACAGAGAAATGAGTAATCCAGAAGGAATGGCCTCTCAGGAGTGATTTTCCTCCTAGGACTGCGGCAGCCCCTCTGCCTGCTGCCAGCGCAGCGCCTGCCCTCGCCTGCTCCCACGACCCGCTGCTTGGCCGCGATGGAGGGCAGAGCCCTCCAAAACCTGCCCGGGGCCGGGCGCTGCCCCAGCGGGACGGCTGTGCTCCGGAAGCCCCTCCTGGGCTGCAGCGCCCGCGTGGGGACCGCTCGGGGCAGAGCGGGGTGGATGCTTAAAGTGCTGTCTACACAGTGACCTCTCGCCAGAAACCTCTGCTGGCTTTGCCCTGCGATGAGGATTTTTCCCCCAGGACGGGACAAGCTCATGAACCCCCAAATCCCTCTGTGCCAACGGCCCAGGAGGACCCACAACCTGTCTCCGTCTCCCCCGTGTCCTCCCACGCTTCCACACCGGGAGAGCTGCCCCGCTCCCGACCCCGCCGGGCAGCTCCTACCTGCAGAGACGAAGAAGATGCCGGCGCTGAGGATGACGTTGTGTTTGCTCTTGTAGAACTCGCTGGCCGCCACGCACAGGCCCCCGAAGAACAGCAGACCCACGCTGAGGATGGGGAAGATGCTGGACGCTCTCACCGCACCTGCGGGACAGGGAGCGGGGCAGGGTTGGCTCCCGGCATCGCTCCTGCAGCGGGGGCTGCCGGCATCTCCCGCGCCAACGCCAGCGCCCGGAAAGAACTGCTGCAACGCCACGCCGGGTTGCTGCCGCAAGGGATGGGGGGAGACCCAGCACGGTCCCCCCTGTGCATCCTCTGCGTGTCCCCGAGCTGCCCTGGCGCCCAGCCCCAGCCCTGCAAGCCCCGTGGTTCAGGCCTCCCGCCACAAAAAGAGCTTAAACCCCGAATTTCTTTTTTGTTTCCTCCAGAGGCTATTTCAAGGAATGATTTCTTCCAGTCTTGTCGCACAGTCAGCACTAGCAATTTACCTTCCCATTACCAAGCACACCGCCCACGGGTTTAGGCTACGGATGTGACTCTGGAGCCGAGGGATTGCAGAAGCCCCCCGGATCTCCCCAGGCTGGCGAGGAGCAGCACTGCCAACCCAGGGCCCCTGGGTCCCCAAACTATCGCAGCTGCTCCAAAAGTCAAGAACTGCTCTGAAAGGCAGGAACTTACTGACTAACACACCTAAAGTTCAACAAAAAAGTTGTTTGCTGATGGAGGGGAGGAACATTCTCAAAATGAACGCAAAGCCCAAGCCCCCGAGCCCACCGGGCGTGATGCCATGTCCCTGGGCTCCATCCCCAAGGGGATTAGCTCCGGCCCGGCCCGTCTCTGCACGCTCAGGAGTCACTGACCAAGAGCGACACAAAGAAGGGTCTTTTCTATATGGCCTGTCAGAAGTTCAGCTTCCAAACTGACAGTAAAGATTAATTAATGCAGCAAATCACTACCTGCTGCACCGAAAATACACTGTGCCTTGGTTTGGGCTCTCATCTCTCTATTAGGGTCTTTATTAAAAGCACAGAAATACAGAGAAGCCCCATTAAAATGCCATTCTGGGGGCTTTAAAATAGACTTTTTGTTTTAAATGTGGGAGGGGGTGGGAGAAGAACTTAAACGCTAATCTACTAAAATTGCAAACCAATTCCATTAAACACATTCCCCTCCTGGATGGGTGAGCAGAGCTGATGGCTCCCTGCTGAGTTCGAAAACGGGGGGTTCAGAGCAACATCTGGAGCAGCAGCGGCGGCAGCAGGCGGGGGCTGCTGCCCGGCCCCGGGGATCGGGGCTGAGCACAGGGCGATGGTGCTGGGGGTCGCTTCACCCCCGCGGATGCCCCCAGCCCCAGCAGCTCAGGGCCCGGCGATGCCCACGCCCCGAGGCTGCCACGTGCCCCTGCTGCCTTACGTTCTTACTCGTCTGGAAATTTAGGCGTTCAAATGAGCCTTGTGCCGCGCAGGCGTCGCAGGCTGTCACACACGTGCGTGTTGGCCAACGTGCCGGGCGACGCACGTCCGTGTTGCTTGGCGTGTTGGGGTGTGTGTTGTGTCCAGCCTCTGCCACCCCGCGCCTGCTCGTGCGCGTCTCTGCAAAGTGCTCGGGGGACGGAGCCTCTTCCCAGCCTCCCCCCGCGTCAGGTCCCACCACGTAAACACCCTGCGGGTCCTCCCCAGAGCAGGACCACCCCGCTTTTCCCAGGAGAGCCGCCAGCTCTATTCTCGCTCCGTCTCCCTGCGCCCGGCTGCTGCTGGCAGAGCCTGCGGCAGACGCTCGTCGCGCTCTCCCGGCGAGCACCAGCAAATCCAGCCTGGCTGCAGAGACTTGGGGAACAGGGAGGCCAGCACGAATGCGGCACCCCCGCCGTGCCGCGCCGGGGACCCGTGGGGTCCTGGTCCCCGGCAACCCTCGCGCCCCGACAAGCTCGGGCTGCGCAGCAGCTGCCGGGACTGGCCGTGGGGACAGCGAGCGCCAGACAAACGCACCATTAACGCTGCTACTGCGGCGTGACGCGGCCACGCTCCGGCAGCCCGGAGGGTCACCGCTGCTGCACAGGGAGCCCGGGCGGCTGCGGCCCATCGGCCACCTGCCAGCAGCGGGGGGGACCTGCTGGGGGAAGCTCCAGGTGCTGGGGGACGGGGAGGGGGGGTGCCAGCGCAGCGTGGGGCGAGGGGGCCCCCGGGGAGCGCGCGCAGCTCCGACGAGCGCAGGGAAGCAGACTCACGGAGGAGATACTCGGCCGTGTCTTGCTCATAATCCGCATCCTCGGGGAAGTGGTCGATTTTCTTGCACACTCCTCGGAAGGTTCCTGGGGAGACACAAGCCGGGAAACCTTCGAAGCCCCCTGCGCTGGCAGGAGCGCCGCTGGGCGTGCTGCCCAGGGCTGGCACCGCAGCAGCCCCCACCGCTCGGCCTGGGGCTGTCCGCGACCCCGAGCGCTGCCCTCGGCCCCCGGGGACGGGTCGCTCCCTGGGCGCTCCCGCATCCCCCGGGCACCGCCGGCTCCCTCTCCACCTCAAACGAAGCCCTGTCATTAACATCGCTGCCGGGCCGGGAGGAGGTGCCCAAGCTGCCCTGCTCGCCCGCAGCCCCACGGCAGCCACGGGCAGAGCCTCTCCGCGGTGCCGCTCCCGCTCCCCTCGCCGGCTGCGCGGTGCTGCGAGGAGCTGCCGGGAGCTCAGCACGGCCCTGCCTCAGCTTCCCCCCTCCTTGGGCGCACCCACGGACACGGCAAGGCTCGCCTGGCCCCCGTCTTCTCCAGCGAGGGGGAGGCGAAGCAGGGCAGGCGCTTGCCGGCTCCCAGCACCCACCCACCCAGGCAAACCCCTCATCGGTTTTGAGAGAGAATCGATGCAGCTGTAAGTAAAGCTCCCGGCCTTCAGGTCCCAGCAACACCTTATTCAGAGGCACTGGGGAAAGCGCTCCACGGCTGCAGCCCAGGGCTCGTTCTGGGATGTCGGGGTATCTGCTTTCACACCAAATTCCTGCCGGGGGAGATGACAACGGCTCAGGCTGCCACAGACGAGGATCCTCAGCACATTTGCTAAAGCAACATCTGGGCCGCAGCTTAGCTTCCGAGACGTGATTTTTTTGGATGCGCAGATGAGTTCATTTAAACGACTACAAAAATTTCTAGCCCGCTTACCCTTTCCTGCCGCTTCTCAGCCCGGCTTTGTGCCTGGGACACAGGCAGCTGGGGCAGAGTCACTGAGGCGACCTGTCCGTACCCCGTTTCCAGCCTGCTTTCGCACGTCCCCCACAGCACCCACACACGTGTGCACACCCACGCACGACCGTGGATGAGCACCCAGCGCTGCGGGCATCGCACCTGAGCTCGGCACGGGCAGGAGTGCCACCCGCCCCACGGCACGGTCCCGCCGGGACCCCCGGCCGCTCCGCACGTGCCGCCGTTCCCCTCCTGCTCGCGGGTCCCCACGGCACGACTCGGGAGCGGGGGCAAGAGCAGCCCCACCGCGGCGGGCACCGGCAACGCTGCCTGGAAGGCCTGGGGAAGGAGGCAGATGCTCTGGCATCTGCTGGCCTCCCACTTCGCATTTGGGAGAAAAAGGCTCTTTTTCTGTGGCTTTTTTTTTTTTCCTCCTGCCTCTGAAGCAAAACAAACGCATTTCACCTTTAAACGCCCGCCTGTTTGCTTTGGCTTTCTCCTCGCTGCGCTTTCGGGTCTCAAGTGCCAAAGCCGTGCAGTTGTGCCACCAGAGGAAAAAGCCAAGGACGATGCACTGGGGACTCAGGTACCCGCTGCAGGATGCGGATGCGGGGCGGGAGCGGGGCAGCCCAGCCGTGCCCACGGCGGGGGACGCTTATGGGTCAGCCTGGGGAAGGGACTGGCTGTGAAAAGAAAAAAGAAGCTCTTCTGCTCACCCATCCGCCAGCCCCAGCAGCCTGGTCCGCATGCTACCGATGTACCGGCAGAGAGAAATTAAAGGCATTAAAAAATAATAAAAAAATCCTGGCTATGCCCAGTTGCGCTTATGGATTTGTTGTGATGGATGCAGCCCGTCACCGCCTGTGGACGCTGCGAGCCTGCTCCTCACGGCAGCGCACCAAGACACCGAGCGCTGCACTCGGTGTCTGCTGGGCACGGCTCAGAGCTCGGCTCGTGCCACGGCGCTGGACGGGAACACGGCTCCTCAGGGCCCGGGCGGCAGGAGCCGCTTGTCTGGGGATTCACAGAGCCGTCTTCTCCAAAGCAAGCAGCAAACACTAATGCAAGAGTACGCGCGATGCTTCCTCTGCGGTGCCAACAAATGCTTGATGTTATAAATGGGGAAACTGAGGCACAGAGCGTGACTTCTCTGGAGTGGGAAGGGGCAGGGCGAGGGTGAAGGAATTCCCGCAGCATCTCCCTGCAGGAAGGGCAGCCCCCTCATGACACCAGTGCTGCGGCCTGTGGTCAGGTCACGCTGGCTCTGTCCCCTCTCCCACGGGACCAGGAAGGACGCGCCGCCAGGGGACGGGGCTCCAGGCGAGAGAAGCCAACTCGCACGGTGTCCCGCGCAGCGGCACGCTGCCAGTCTCCGCTCCGGCTACGGGCTCGGGGGAGCTGAGCATCGTGACAGGCATCAATTAAAGCCTGGAGATGAAGCTCTGGAGGTGGCAAGCTGTCATCCAAGCGGGAGACACGGCATCCGAGGGAGAACCGCCTGCTCCCGTTGCTTTGGGAACTGCGGGCGAAGGGGAGGCTGAGAACGGGCGCCACGAACGGGGCTGGGGAGGCACCGGGCACGGCGAGGACGGCAGCTGCACAGCCCCCATCCTCCTCCTCCTCTCAGCGTTCGGGTTTCCACCCACATTCTCTGACCGTCTCGCCGTACCTGCCGGCAGGGCTCTGCCCCACGCGCCCCAGAGCCGCCCCCCACATTCATCCCTTTGCTCTCGGGCCATCGGGCACATGCTGTCACTGTGGGACCGCGCCAACCCGCAGCACCCCAGAACAGCCCTGCACCCCGATGGGCCGCGAAGGACGCACGGAGCCGGGACGCGCCTGGTCCCCCGGCCACGGCTCCAGTCCCACCCGGCGCGGGGCTGTCGCTCCCAGGACAGCGCCGAGGTTTCTGTTTCCAGCTGGTCTCTGAACGCCTCCGTCCTCGCTCTGCCTCAGAGCCCCGAAGCCCCGACCTGCTCCGGTGGGACAGACCGGCCCTCTCTGACTTCTAACGCTGCGAGGGACGCCCGCGCAGCGTGCGGGACTTTGCAAGAGCTTCTCGGAGGCACCGTGACAGCGCAGGAACGTCTCCCTCGGCAGCAACCTCCCTGGCAGGGTCGGGGGGCCAGAGTTCTTCATCTGACAAGCGAGAGGAAACTTTCCCTTGGTGCCACGTGGGAAAGGAGTTTAGAGGCTGAGTCAGCCCATCGGCACAGCGCACAAATGACAACACCGATTTCCTTGGGCTCAATCTCTTTGAAGTTCTCAGAGGCTCCTTGTGCTCCTGAGCTCCCACCGAAACCCGGCGCTGGGCTGGGGGGGGCCGGCACCCCCCTGCCCTGAGCAGTGGCCGGGCGAGCCCCGGGGGCCTTGCTTCTGGCGTACGCAACGTCTAAGGTAAATCTGTGACCGTGAGGGACAAGGGCAAGCCTTGGAGCAGGAGACACCTGCAAGCGCAGGGGATGCCCCGTTCGGATGCACCCCCCGCCCCGCTGGCTGCGGGCTGGCAGGGCCGGGGCGCGGGGCTCACCCGGGGCGCGGGGCTCACCCCTCCGTCCCTCCCTCCCGCCGCAGCAGCCGGGCCGGCACGCAGCTGCGCGGCATCTGCCCTGCCCCACCGGGATCTGTAACCTCCCCGCTCCGCTCAGCCCTGCCTGTCCCGCCCAAACGCCTCCTTTGCGACAGAGCTGGGATGAAAAAAAAAAAAATTAAAATAAAAAATCAAGTGGCCTCCTCGGGGCAGGGGCAGAGCCTTTGCTCAGCGTTGCGGCTGCAGGACCCACTGCCCACTGCCTCCCGCTGCCCACGGCAGAGGGAAGCGCCAGGCAGCCCCGGCAGGAGGGGGACAGCGCGGCGGCATCGCTCGCGTCTGCAGATTGCTCCGTCACGGCGGCGGGCATCGCATCCAGACGTGGGGACGAGGGGACAAGGGGGATGAGGGCAACCCGCGCTCGCCCTGGCAGGGCCGGGGGCTGCAGGTTTAGAGGCGGCGCAGCCGGGGCTCGCTGTGCCCCTCGCTCGCCGGCCCCTCGCCCTGCACTAGCAGGGGGTTTAGCAAAATCTGCCCCCCCCAAGGCAAGGGGAGCCCCAGCCCGACCGGGGACAGGCAGGGCAGCCCCACCGGCCCCCCACGCGAGGAGGGGGCAGCCCCGCTGCCTGCCCGGCTCCACTGCATCTATTTCACGCTCTGACATTTATTTTGGCTCCTTTACTCCCTCTGTTCATTAACCGATGCTCGTCGCCATGGCGACCGCTGAGTCACCTGACACACAACTTCCCAGCCTCCAAACAAATACCACAACAAGGCTGCAACCACAAAAAGCCCCCCCGACCCCCCAAGCGCTCCCTGAGGACGGAGCCCTGCCCCGGGGAGCTGCGGCTGTTACGGGCTCTGGGGAAGGATGGGGGTCCCGGCCCCGGCGGGGGGCTCGTGCCCCCCAGAAGTGGGGCCCCACGGCACGTCCTGAGCCACCGCGTCCCCGTCCCCTGGCGATAGCAGATGCTACTCTGGGCTCTCCTCCCCTGGCTTTGTAGCTGGGCCCCGGTAAAGGCAGCGTTACAACATCACAGACACAAAAGAAGTGGGTTTTGTCCGAGTCCTCAAGCTCTGGAGCCTCCTTCCCCCGCCCACGTTTTCACAGCAAGGACTCGAGGCAGAGGCGACACCGGATCGCCGGCACCGTGTCCCCCACCAGCGCCCAGCTGCGAGCCCCTGGCCCGCACGCGGCTCCCAGAGCCGCTCGTGCCGTTCGGACGGGCTGGTCGGGGGGCTGCAGCCTCCCCCCGCAGCCACCGTTCCCTTTGGTGCCCGGGGTCGGGCTCCTCTCCCTTCGCAGGAGGAAAGGGAGAGCTCCCGCCGGCCGGGAGCACGCCGGGCTGCTGGGGACCGCTGGTTTCGGCACATCCCAGCCTGCTCGCGAGTAACTTCCCCAGCAGATGCCCGTGCCTGCGACGCGACTCCACGCTGCGTGCGTGAGTCACACCACCTTGGGTTTAATTCATCGGCTGGCCGGGAGAGCGCCGGCAAAGGCAGCGTGCTGCTGCAGTTATTCATTCCCCGCTCAGCTGTCTCTGTGGTTGATCTGGGTAATTTTTTCTCCCTATTAGTGTGAATCCTGATGAGCCAACTTAGCTTATCGCTGCACTTCCCTGCCCGGAGCCCGACGCGGCCGCAGCCAGCTCTGCTTACAGCGGCTCACGCAGCCCCGCTCCGGAGCCTCCTGGCTGGGAAGCGGGGCTGTGCCGGGGAGCCCCGGTCGGCTGGCGCTGCCCCCCCTCGCCCGTCCTGGCAAGGGCCAGCTTCTCCCTTCACCTTTTTCTGTACCGAGGAACCGGACCTGCCCGTCCCCTCCCGCAGCAGGGTGCTGCTCGAGCACGCCGGGGCGCATCCGCATGCACGGCTGTCAGCGAGCTCAGGCTCCCCCCGCGAGCACACGCTCTGGGGTCCCCCGGGGGCACAAACAGGCGGGGACGGTGCCCGGCCAACAGGCACCCGCGAGCAACCGCGGAAACAACGGTTTGAAGCAGCTGGACAAGCGCCAGCCGCAAAGCCTGCAAGATAATCCCTTGTCACGTTACACATTTCGCTTTCCTGCCCTCTCCCCAGGAGGAGCCTCTGTGGCTGCGCAACCCGCCGCCGCCTCGATGCTCTCCTGCTGCCAACGCCGGCCCAGGGGCAGGGAGCGGCACCGACCCACGGCGGTGGGAGACGCCGCTGCCGTGCCCGGGGCAGGGACGCACGGCCCCTGCGGGCTGCTGCGCTGGAGTCTGATACACCAGCCAACGGAGCAGCACATCAACCGCCGTAAGCGCCGGGGTGAGGCCGCCCGAGCCGGCGGGAAGCGGGAGCGCTGGGGACGAGCTGTGCCTGCCGCAGACGAGGCACTCGTGGGGGTGTCCTTCAAACGCTGGGCTGTGCGGCACGGCACCGTGCTCCCTGCCCGGGCTGCGTTAAAACCTCTGCTGTGTAGCTGAGGACCGAGCAGCTCCCGGCGCTCCCACGGCTGCAGACGCAGCCTCGGCACCTTCTGCACCGATCGCTGAGCTGCTCCGGTGCGGAGGAGCGCCTGGAGGAGCCCGGCCAGGAGCTGAGCCATGCGAGCCCCGCAGGAAGCCTCTCCCTGGCCCCCCTGCCTCGGGGGGGTGCCGGGGGCAGGGTCAGCACGGGCAACCCCGGCTCTGCTATCAGTTAGGTGCCACCTCTCTCCTCGTCCTTCGCAGCCGCAGCAAACCCTCGGCCGGCAGCAGCGCAGCATCCCTCCACACCCTGCACCAGTCTCTGCAAGCTTCGGTTCAAGCTCTCGATTTAACGGTCCCGCTTTAATCCAGGGGCCACCCTCTGGCAAGCAGCCGGCCCGGGGGCACCCCGAGCCTCCCCAGGCACCGCAGGGAAGCCCTCTCCAGCTGGCAAATCTTCCAGGGCATTTTCCACGTGCAAGCACCGTCTGCGGCACAGGCACCGTCGGCCGTGCAGTGCCTGCAGGCTGTCCCTGCCCGATGGCTCCAGGCTCGCTGCAGCGAGCTCTGCCTTTCAGGCAATGTTGGATTTAATTTGAAAGAGATGAACTCATATAACACATGCTGTATTTGCTGGTTTTGTAAAGGCAGCCCTTTCCTTCCCCTCCCGCGGGGCTGTTTTTCATCCCGCGCTCCGCGTGATTCTTCGATCCCTCTCATCCCCACCAGATCAGAGCATCCTCGAGCTGCACGTTAAGTAACGTGACTAACGCCTGCCTCCCGCGAGTCACCCCTTCCCCCCGGACAAGCGCTGCCTTACACAGGGTAACGTTTCATTTCAGCAGGCTTTTGCCGCTGCTGCGTTAGTTCATTTGTATTTCGACGTACATACTCTCCGCGCTGCACTTACTGGAGAACGCAAAGGCAGTTAATTGATTTGATCTCAGGTCTTTTTCCTCTCAAAGCCCCTTTTCCCCAGGGAGGGCTGAGGGGGGCAGGGAGGGGGTTGCGAGGGGAGTACGATTCTCACGGTGGTGAAAATATGGCTAAGAATATCAGCCCTAACCCGGAGAGCCAGAAGACTAAAGAGCTCTAGTTATGGTTTTAAAATCTCATTACTTTTAATCCAGTGGAACAGTTTTCCAGGGACTATTCCGGTTGTCACTGCTCGGTGTGCAAGCTAAGACTTCGGCTCGGGAAGATGAGCGAACCCTGTTCTTAAACGAGAACAAAATTCCTCTCTCCTCACGTTGGTTGGCTCAGCCAGGGGAAGTCCTGGGGCAAGGGCACATTCCAGCCCGCAGCGCTCTCGCCTCCCGATGAATTCAAGGGAGCTATCTCCCGAGGTGTGGTTTACAGCAATGGCCTTCCTAAAGAGACCTCGCCACACCAAATCCGTTTGGAGGAAGCGGTGGGGTCATTATGGTTTAAGTTCTCTGAAAATTAATATTCTTTGGAGAACCAGAGGTCCGAGCTTAGCTGGCAAGTGCTGGGGTAGGAGCCTGCGGCACATCCTCAGAGATGCTCAGGCTCTGCGCTCCCTTGAGTAACAAGAGCAAGATACCTAAATATCTCCGAGGAATTAAAACTTCAGGGCTCATCTTTTTTTACTTCCCGCCCACCTCCCAGATGCTTGGAGAGATGGAAAGAAATTCATCATTACTCCTTCCCCTCCCCAGCTTCGCACTCTGCGAGGGATCCTGAGGCTCTTTGCATAAGGTCCCCGGTGTGAGACTGCAAAGCTCTGGGGTTTTGGGTCCGCGCCAGACCCGGCCATCACCCCGAGACCCGCGGCCACCGCGCAGGGCTCGGCTCAGCCAGCACGGGAGCGCTGGCACGGAGCAGCAGCTCTGTCCCATGTCCCCGGGGAGGGCTGCTGGGCTCCCGGCCACCCCCCAGCATCTCGCTCGCACATCGCAAAGTCTTCGAGACAGCCCGGTTTCAGAGACAACCCAAGCAGCTTAGAAAAGCGTCGGGGAAGGCCAGCGGGACGGCTACGGACACCCCAGACCCACGGCTCGGAGCGACCCAGCTGGAAGAGCTGCTTGAGCCACGGACGCTGCCAACGCAGCCGCCCTGGGAAGGGGTCTGCTCTCCTCCCAAAGCCAGGGAAACCTCGGGGAGTCAGGCGAGCACCGGCCTCACCACCAAAGCGGTTTTGTGACTCCTCAGCCCACAGGCTGTCACCGCTTTACACGCGCATCTGTTTGCTTAAACTCCACTGGAGAGCAGCTAAATGAAGGCAAAGCCTGTGCATTGGTTTAGAAAAGCCCCCTGCTCTGCGCTGCTCCGCAGCCAGCAGCTCTCTCCTTGTTGGGATGGATGCTGGGCTCCCCACTGCCGGCCAGCGGGACGAATCCTCCTCCCCAGGACCGAGCTCTCCCCCCGGCACATCCCCGTCGCCCCGGCAGCCCCACACCAGCTTCCCACCGGGGTACCGGCGTAATCTGGCTCCATCTCTGCTTCACACTCTCTCCCCCTCTCTGCGGTGGTGGTTTGTGTCTGAGCAGTCACCTACACAGATATGCCTTTTCTGAAGGGTTTTTTTTTCCCCTGTTGTAAAAAAAAAAAAACCCAGTGGAAAAAACCCAAGTTAAATGAAACGAGCGCAACAGCGAGGAGGCGGCAGAGGTGGGCTCTGCGGTGCTGGTGCCGGCTGGACGCCGCGGCCAGCGCAAGCACAGGTTTGAACACACGCGCAGCAGCGCGAGAACCGAGCCCCCCCGCGCGTCCCCCACAGCTCGGCGGGGTTTGGGGAGCAGCGCCCAGCTCCGCGCTGCCCGCGACGGGCATCCCCGGGGGGACACGTCGGGGCGGTCGTGGGCACTCACACCCCTGGGTGGGCTGGGAGCTTCTGCCAGTTTTAGCCTGCGAGGTGCCGGCAATCGGCGTGTGTCAGAGACTTTACTCCCTCAGCATTGCTAAAAGGAAAAAAAAAAAAAATTTCTACATTTTGACAGTGACTCATCATCTCCCGTTCTGGAATCTGTGGGGTTGTTGCAACCTACACAAGGCAGTTCAGAAAAGCAAAACAATTCTGAATAATAGAGGAGGAAAAAAGTTTGAAAATGATGGGTAATTTCTAGCGCTCCGCTTCGAGGGTTTAGCTTTGTTTTGCTCATTATACAAGTAATCAGGTAATGCACTGGAGCTGCCTTCCAGGGTCTCCCCCCGCTCCCCTGCGTTTCTTCCTCCCTCCATCGTTCCACATTGGTGGAGCTCACAGCAGGGAAGCGTCCCGCTGCAAACCTGGCTCCTGGGAAGACGCCGGGCTTTCCCGGCCGGCACGGGCTAGGAAGGCGCAGGGGCTGCGGCGAGCGCAGGGGCCCAGGGTGGCCCCTTCCCCGCAGGGCGGCCGGCGCGCGGCCATCCCCTCCGTGGCACGGCGACGGGCAGCCGGCCGCCCTCGGGTCCGGCCGGGGACGACAGCGCTCGTCAGCACGTCTAAGGAAACCATTTCATGTTTTATCTTTAACAACGAATAAACATTGATTTTTATTTTAAAACGTAATTGACATTCCTACGATAGTGAAACGAGTGCTGGAGCAGGCAGAATCAGCGTAAATAAGCCACGTGCTAGAAATTAACGAGCTTCACTGATTGAGTTTATCCATTTAAATGAATACAATTCTAGCAATTAAAAAAATAATAATCTTTTGTTTGTTTGCCCGCTCGGAGACGTTGATGGCAAGAGACGGGGCAGGAGCGGGAGCCCTGGCCCCGGCTGAGCGTCCCTGTGCCCGAGGCGCCGGGACCTCCCTCTGGGCAGACGCGCTGGCAGGGCAGGATCCCGCGCTCGCTCCTTTAACGAACATTTTAGATTCACTTGGGTTAACTGATGAGCTCCTGGGAAGGGTTTGCCTTCCAGCCTCCTCTTCGACTGTCGGTGACAGGGGCGGCCAGCTCAGCCCCAGGAGATTCCTGGATCACAAAGAGGACACAGGGAAAGGAGCTCTGTCCCACGGCGTGGGAGCTCTGTGCCCATTTGGGGAAGGAGGGCTTGGGTTAACCCTGCTTCCCATCGCTGCTGAGAACTGGTGCATCCAGAAGCTCTCCGCAGGGATCTCTCCGTGTTTCCCCAGGTTAGCGTTTTGCTCCCTGCGTGCATCCTTCTGTCCTTGTCCGCAGCAAACGCCATCGGCCGCTTCACCCTCCAGCCACGGCGGCCACGCAGTCCTTACCGAGTAACCCCATCCTCCGCTCGCCGCCGCACGCCTCCGCGGGCCTGGAGAACATTTTGGGCAGAGCGCCGGGGGGTCCCCGCTGGCCCCCCCCGCCAGAGCTGAGCGGTACGCCCAGCCCCCACCTACACCCCGTGAACTCTGCAGTTCCCACGTCTGTCCGGGGGCACAGCGACCTCGCCCCGGGGAGCGCGGCGGGGACCCGCTCCCACCCGTGACCTTCCCAAACCTCGCTCGTCCTGCCAGCGCCCAGACCCCTGCCCACGGGGGGGTCCGGCAACCGCTGCAGGAAGAGACCCCCCGTTGCCCCGCGGGAGCCGACGCTCCCCGCGCCACAGCCGCCTGCCGGGCACCCACCCTCGGCAGCCAGGGGCGCGTTTGAGAGGAAAGAGTTTATTATCGCTTTTCGTGCCTCCAGCAGGTTGTCCTTAGTGATCACTCCTGCCTGCCTTATAACGGCTCCTCATCTAACTTGTCGAAATTCACGCCCTTTTCTGTTTCCCCTATTTGGACACAACTTCCATGCATCAAATGGCGTCTTTTTCTCTCCTTTGCTCTTTCGCTAGAATGGTTTTTTGGGTCTTCACTGCTGGTGCACCTCCAGCCTGGCTCCATCGTGTTTGCAGCCATCGCACCCCACCAGCCCGCTCTGGTCGCTGAATAACCTCACGGACGCGGGACGCAGGACTAAACCAAGACCTGTGCCCCTTGCCAGGCATCATTCCCAGTGTCCGTAACTTCCATTTGTGTCACATCTCAGGGTGCCCTTTCTGCAGCCTGTGGAATACCCGAAGCTTCCCACGAACAGAGTCCATCGTCGCAGCTGCACGTCGGCTCCCGAATCGCCCCGGGAAGGCTGGAGCTGGAGGTCACCGCTCCCGCAGCGATGGCCTTCCCGGCGGCACTCAGGCAACGCGGAGGCACGAAGCCAGCAGAAAAGGAGGAGGGAGGAACGAGGGAAGACCCGAGCCCTCCTCCGGCATGACGTCAAGACGGTGAGAACAAAACCCATCAAGCAAGCAAGCGGCAGCCCTTCGGCCGCCTGCACCTCCCAGCCGCGCGCTGGGGTAACGAACAGCGGGGTCCGACTCGCCCGTCTGTTGGAGCGAGTTTGAGCCCTGCAGAGATCTGTACGGCCACGACACCGAGAACCGACGACAAAACCTGCCCAGAAGGGACCAGGTGGGAAAAACAAGGGTCAAGAGTGTAAAAACCTGGGATCCTCTGTCTCAATTACCGGCAACTGGTTTAACCGAAGATAATCCACAGATACGGGGTGCTCTGGTGTCTGCTTCACACCCCGAGCTGCGCCAGAGGCCAGGTCACCCCCGGGCTGCTTAAGCACCTACTTATAACACGTAGGAGAGAAAGCTGCACTAGGAGGGGAAGCTGGAGGTTTCACTTCGCCAATATGAAAGTGCCCTCCAAATTTCTAAAAACCTATAAATGACAATTCCATATCTCCGAAGCGTGGCATCTAGCAGAGGGGAGCGCTATTTTAGACTCCGTGTTGGCAGCTGAAGGGGAATGGATCGCAGAATTAAAAACCAGTTGCTGCTCAAGTCCAAGCGATCACGACTTGATTACGGTTCTTGTGGGCAAGCGGAGGCAAGTCCGAGGCACTAGCGTATATTCTTGGTGCTCTGAAAGGTCAGTTCGCAGAGCAGAAAACAATTATAAGCCAAATCACCCAGGAGAATGGATTTAAGCATAAAAGGATGACTGTGAATAGAGAATGATTTAAGAGTGTTTCACTCCCAAACTCATAACTGCGACAGGAGTTTGCATCAGTTTAAAAACCGCCTGGCTAATATGTAAACAGCTATAAAAATAAAAACGTGCCCAACAAAGAGAAGAAAGGAGATACTCGTAACTCTGAATATAAATCAGCAACCAGAAATTGTAGAGCACTGATAAAGGACACAAACAAACAGTAGAAAAACCATCAAAACATCTTTCCCCGATGCATTAGGATGAACAACAACAACAGAAAGGAGCAATGCTATCGCCCGTTACCAAACACAAATGGCAGAAGCGTTAGTCACAGGACCGAGAAATGTTAAATAACTGTTATTACAACTGCGACATTTCGCATTCAGCACATTCGCATCCCAGAGCTTAAAGCGACACGCTGAAGGAGCCCACTGAGCAATTAACAGCGATGCTTAACGCCTCGCCGGGAAGCTCCCGAGAAGGGCGCGGGTGGCAGCGCACGCCCTGGCCCAGCGACCGGCGGTGCCGCCGCGCTCCCTCCCCGCCCCGGCGCCGGTGTCGGGCTCGCAACAAGGGGACGGGCCATGGACACAGCGCGACGAGGTCGCCGGTCACCCAACCTGCTCCGGTGCGACCGACAGCAGGTTGCGGGAGTGCTGGTGACGGGGGGCTCGGGCAGCCCGGCAGGCAAGCCGGTGACGATGAGTGCGACGGCTAAAAGCGCTACCCCGGTGCTTTGATGCACGGCAGCCCGGAATAACAGCTTCAAAGTTTTATTCCCTATTTCAAGGTGAAGCAACTGCTCCAACTTGTGACTCATACCGCGGTCCGTTTTTCAAGGAGGACGTTAATAAAGCCAGGGAGGGTTCAAAGAGGCGGAAGGCGCGGAAGGCGTGCTGTAACGAGCCCGCGAATCCCTCCGTGCCCTCTGCACGGCCTGATCTCAGCCCAGCGCTGCAGACGCCGAATTGCGGTCTGAGGGCTGCGAAAAGCAAATAATTCTCCAAAGGAGCCCCACAGTGCAGAATATCAAGGCTAAAAATATGTAAGTCGCCACGGAAAGCGCTGTCAGAGCTTCAGCAAGACCCGCAAGTTGCCAAAAGGCAATTTCAAATTTCTGAGCTCGCTGCACGAGGCATTAAAAAGGTCACTATTTCTGAAATAAGGATCTTTACAAATAAACACATTTGCTGAGGACTCGGTGAGTCATGCTGGAGTGGAGCACAGAGCATTTCCAACCTAATGCTTTTGACAGGCCACGAGCAGGGCGATCTTTTCATGTTTACAGTTCATCAATAGTTTTTACAGCTGCACAGTCAATCTTTAAAGCACATTTAGCCTGGGAGGAGGCTCGGCAGGTTGTTTTCCTTGCAAAAGTGATATTAAATTTATTTTTTTTCCTTCCTCTTTTATAGCATTGATTTGAAGGTAAGTATTTGAACTTCAAATACGAGACTGCCACTCAAGCACCTGCTTTTTTTATATATATATATATACACACACACACACTTCTGTCACATCTCCCTAACGATATAAATATTTGAAGTTTTCAGCTGATGCGCTAAAAGGGACTCGATCCATCAAAGCCTGTTTATTTCAGGAATTCAGTGGGCATCGTGCTGCACGGCTGGCGGAGCGGGAGCGGGGGGTGCCGGCAGCCCGCAGCCGCAGGCTCCCCACGTCCCCTTACCCGCCCGGCACCAGGCTCGCTCCGCTCAGCGCGACCCCGGGGCAGAGGCCGGCACGGCCCCGCTCGCTGTCGCAGGTACCGGAGCACATCCAGCACCGCCGGATTTAGCTCGCTCCTGCTGGGAGGCAGAGCCGCCTCCTCACCATCTGCGGGAGGGGAAGAGAGCCCCGGGAAGCCGGTTCCAACGCCCCAGATGGGGAAAAGCGATATTCAAGAGTAGCACCATAGTTTCACTCTCGGCTTTTTCGGGAGAACAAGAAGGGACTATCCTATAGACCGAGCATTAGGAGAGGACTTTGCTAGCAAACGAGCGAGCGATGCCAAGCTTGCCTTCCCCCTCCAAGAAGTGAAAGATGCCTGCCTGGGCCCTGGTAAGCCTTCCACAAATTCAGAGCCATTTCCATCGCACAGCTCCCGCTCTGCCCCGCTGCCTTCGGGAGGCTTTGCCATTGGAAACGCCTGGACGCGGCCGCGCAGGCAGCGCGCTCCCTGTCCTGTCCGTCGCCCGTCAGTTTGGGATTTCACAGCACTGAGACCCCGACACACCGCAACCAGCTCCCCTGGCCCTTGAAACGCTCCCTGCCCGCGGGCAGCGGGTGGGACTCCTCTATTTACGGCATCCCAGGCTCTGCGTTGGGACGACAGGGCAGGGAACAGGACCGCGCTGCCAGCTACGAACCCGCTCTGCTTTCACACGGGTCAGACCCGGGCAAACCGCCCCGCGGGTCCCCGAGCCGCTCACGCCATTCCCTTGGCCATAAACCGGCCTCACCTGCCCCCAGCTTCCCAAGTCTGACTCAAAGCACAAACCACTTTGCTAGAATAACTCCGGGGCTTCGAAACAACCCCAGCTCCGCGTGCTCTGCCCTTGCAGGAGGCAGCAGCAGCCAAATAGAGATTTGAAGGGGGAGAGAAGAAAAACGTGAAAGACCCTGAGATGGATGGGCTTCACAGCTCGTGCCAACGCTTTCCAGCTCCTTCCTACTTCGCGTGAAATCACGCAGAAGAGCCCATCCTGCTGCTGTTGAAGCCAGGCGACGTTTTGCCATCGGCTTCAAGGACAGCAGGGCTGTGCCCCACGGCACAGCAGGGAGCCGGAGGGGTTGTGCCTGCCAGAGGCACGAGATCCCCCCGAGCACAGGGAAGCCTCCCGGGACACACGCGGCTACACCTGCGCAGCTACACCTGCACACACAGGCTGCCGGCACCGGCCCCCCAGCCCTGCCACCCCCCCGGTGCTTACCTGGGGCTGCTCCCTGGGTTTGTTCCCCATTTTCAGCTCAGGCTCAGTGCCCAGGGTCCGTCGCTTTGCTCTCGGCACTGCTCAGCCCACACCGCACGTCCCTCGGGGAGCCTGGTGCCCCGGGGCAGCCCTTTTAACAGGTCTGTCCCAGCTGCAGCCCAGCAGCTCCAGCCTGGCTAACGCTCACGGCACACACCTGCCTCGCTCCTGACGCTGCACCGACCGCTTCGGCTGAAGGACGGGATGAAAGCCGGGCTGAGGGCAGGGCTGCGGGCGTGGGGCAGTCTGTGCATGGTGGGTTACCGGTATTTGCTACGTTATCGCTCCCCATCCCTTGCCCGCTCCCACCTCCGCCAGCTTCCCCAGGGCACTTTGCTTTCTGCTGGAGCTGCGTTCGTGCTGTGCCCTCGGTGCTCAGCGTGCGGCCCCCGGCCTCATTCACCTGCTGCCCCCCTCCGCGGGCTCCCCGCTCGGCTCCGGCAGCACGGCAGCGTCTGAGGCTCCTCCAGCTCCCGCGCTGAGCCGGGGCAGGTGACGCTATCCCCAATTTACAGATGGGTAGCGGAGGACTGGAGAGATGCAGCTCACAAGCGTCTGCTCGTTCTGGGTGCTCAGCTGGAGCCGCGCAGAGCCCGGGATTTCACAGCCCTCGGCACAGCCCTGGAAATAGGCTCTGCGCGGGAGGTGACAGCGCTGCCGCCCAGCCGGCCGAAAGTGCTGCCAGAGCCTGCGCTGCGAGCGGGCTAATTACGCCGAAACCCAGACCCCGAGGAACAAAGCTCCTGGATGCCGATGGGGCGTTCTGCTTCTCCTATTTTCTGGGAGACTTTTCCTCATCCTGGAGGGGGAGATTTGTCCGAATTGACAAGGCAAATTTCGAAATGCGTGACTGAACTTGTGTACCCTGAAAAATCCTTGCTTAAGACACAGGGCTGCTTCCGAGATCCTCCGGTGAGCGGCACAGACACGATGATACCTGATGGGCGCACCGAGATGCTGCAGGTTTACGTACGCTGCGCTTGTGCTGAGCCGCGGGTGACGCAGAGCAGCTCACACACACCAAACGCCCCTGAGAGACGTGGCCACGGCACGTTTGGGTGGGCAGAGAGGGCCGTTCTGTTGCAGCAGTCGCGCACCCCAGCGTACCGCACCGCACCGTACTGCACCGTACCGCACCGTACCACACCGTACCGCACCGCACCGTGCCGTACCACACCGTACCACACTGTACCACACCGCACCGCACCGTACCGCACCGTACCACACCGTACCGCACCGCGCTGCTCATGCCCCAGGGCCGAGCGGTCGCTGCCTGCAGACGGGCCGTGCTGCGGGAGCGCGGCTCAGGCGCGGAGGCGCCGACATGTCTGTCTCTCGCTGCAGCCGCGAGCGAGCTAGGACAAGCAGGAGAGCCATGCGGCACACGTCTACGGGACGCACGGAAGCTCGGCTCAGGGTGCCGCTGCCCCGAGGGGACGAGCTGGTGGCCCCAGCCCCGGAGCGGGGACCTGCCCTTCTCCTGCCGGCTCAGGCCGGGGCGCAGCAGCAGCTCTCAGGCTCCGCGCAGCAGCAGCGGGAATCGGGGCAGGTTGGGGCAATACGCAGAGTAGATATGATTTAAAACTATTATTATTATATAAAATTATTTAAAACATGCACGCCACCTCCCCCTGGCCTCACTGCCGTCCCTGCGCCCTGCCCAGAGCACGCTTCGACTGCTCCGTGATGGAAGCAGAAGACCCGGTTCCCGCCTCTCCCCAGCTAAGAGGTGTCGCTCCCCGGGCTGCAGCTTTCCTGGCGGAATCACTCTCGTCCTTCCTCAGCTTTCCATGTCGGAGGGAAGGCCGAAGACTAATGTACAGAAAACACTTTCATCCTTGGCTGAAGCGTGTTAAGGAATGACAAGAGATTCTCCCGGTGCGGAGAGAAGGAGCCTCGGGGCTGCAAGAGGCTTCCAGATGCCGCGGGCAGCGTGCTGGCTTGCTGCCGCGCCGCGGGCTGGCAGGGGGCAGCGGCAGGTCCCCGTCCGGAGGGGACCCTCCAGCACTGCCTCCCGGGGTCCCCCCTGCCCCAGCCCGCGCTGCGGCAGCAGCACCGGCTGCTCGGCGGTGAAGCCACACGGCGCAGCTGCTGCGCCGCGATAAGGCTCGCTCAGCTGAGCGAGGCTGTTAAGGCAAATGGAGGATTTGGCAAGGACGCCGTGCAGCCTGGTGGAAACGACTGCCTCGGCGGGCTGGGAAGGCAGAGCCGGAGCCGCTGCAGGCTCGGGGTGGAGGGAAAGCCGCGGTGAGATCACAGCCCGTCTCACGAAGCGACAGTGACCTTTCCCGGCCGGGCAAGCAGCCCCGGGGTCGGGGTTGGGTGGGAGCAGCCCCAGAGGGAAAGCAGCTGCTGACTCTCGCAGCCCCTTGCAATTGCTCATGCGATGACATCGTGTGATGCAACCGATGATGCCGATGCATCAAAGCACTCTGACAGTTGCAAAAAATAATTGTAAGTTGGTCTTTAACATCCAGCCGAGCATCGGCCAGCCCGTCCCGAGGGGCTTCTGCTCCCTTGTCAGGAGGGAGCCCAGCCCAGCCATCCCTGGGACCAGGGGTGGTTCTGCAGGACGCAGCATAAGCCAACGCTGATTTTAAGAGTTAAAATCAGGAAGGCTTTAAAAGGGTAGTCACTTCTTGGTAGCCTCTTTGGGGGTCGCTTTCCGCTCCCCTGGCGATTCCAGGCACAACCTGAGAGCAAAGGTACAATTAAGGGACAATTACCAAATCATCAATGAACCTGGAAACGCGACCGACCGTTTGTGAGGCACAAACACAACCGTTGCCCTCAAATGCCACCTTTTGCCACAGCTTTCCACCGCCCGAGCCCCACGGGGTGCATTGTCGATGCCCACACCCCCGCGGGCTCCCAGCGGCCCCCAGAAAGGCCCCCTCTGCCCCCTGCTCCTGTCCCGGCCCAGTTCCCCTCCTTCAGTACAAACCGCTTGGCAAAAAGCAAACGCACAAAGCCCCGGGGAGGGCGGCGGGATGGCAGCGAGGTGCTGCTCCTGCTCCCACGCCTTCCCTCTGCCTCCCCTGGCCTGCCTCATCCCTTCTTTATGGCTCTGTTCGTCTCCGTATGATAAAACAACACCGTTCCTAATAACCTGACGTGGGAACGGCCGAGCCATCCTCCGCAGCCTGACAGCGCCAGGTTTGTCTATAGATCGTGGCGTCAGGAGATAAGAAACAGGCAATATCTGAGAAAATCATCATGCAATATCGCCCGTCCAGCAGCCACAATCAGTCCTCCTGCCTCTCCCCACGATGACTATGAAAAACCCTGATATTTTCAAGCCTGTCAAATGCAGTCGCTCGCCCAGTGTGCAGGTGATTTTTGCAAGGGTTAGGGAGACGAGCAAAGCCCGGGTGTCCCACCACACGTTTCAAAGGGGAGCAAACTCCTGTTGTGGCAAGACCTTTCCACCCCTTCCCCTTTGGGCAAGCGAGCCGCGGGGCGGCAGCAGCCCCGGTGCAGGAAGGGCAGCAAGAGCACGGCCAAAGCGGCGGGGAAAGGTGGGACGGAGGAACGGACCGTGGCAGGTTCAGCATTAACATCCTTGTAAATCCTGCCACGGAGCGCGGCAAGGAGGGGAAATCCCCTGGCGCGTCGGGAGCGGCGGCGGCGCTGCCCATCGCTGCCGGACGCCGTCGCAGGGTCCCCGCGGGGCAGCGCAAGGCGACGGCTGCAGCCCCGGCCAGGTGCTTACCTCGACCGCAGCGTGCACCCGCCTCTGGGAGCCCGATTCCCAGCGATGTGCAAGCAAATGCAAAACACCAAGTTGCCGTACGAGCAACTCAATTACAGCCTGGCCCTTGTGCCGGCGCTGGCCCAGAGCTGCTAAGGGAGGCCAGCGGGTTTTCTGCTCCTGCCAGAGGCAGCTGGCTCTCCTCCGGTTGTGGAACGTGAGCTAACCCGAATGCAGAAATCCCACTTTGTCCTCTTGTTTCTCTGGAGACCGCAGAGCGAGCAGACGTTTGTTCGTGGCAGCTCTCCTCAAGCAGCCTCTGCTCTGCATCCCTCCCCACCTCGGACGAGCGAGGGATCGGACCAGGCAAGCGAAGCCATCGCCCAACGGCTTTACCTAGGAAAGCCCGTCACGCAGCGTGCCTCCGGTCCAGAGAGCGACCGTGACAAGTCGACGCGTGTCTGTCTCCGATAGAATCACTCCAAAGGACATCGGACAGTTTAAAGCACGGAGCATACCCTGGCCTGAACTTTTTATTTTGAAGATACTGTGAAATACCCGCTGCAAATAGATGGTTAAAAGATAACACAAAGGTAAAACAAGAACACTTTGGAAAGCATCCCCGCATCCCCAGGGCTGACCCCCCGGCCCGTGCCACGAGCGGTGTTTCATGCCGGGGTTGTGTAACAGATCTGCGGTGCGGTGATGCAGCCCGTGCTCCTCCTCGGCACAGCCTGCGGAGCCTCTCCTCCCCGGAGCCACCGCAGAGCTGTCAGCACGCACGAGCCAGGGGAGAAGACACCAGTTGTCACCCGGGCACTGTCATTCTTTATCACAGCAGGTGTCTTCTTAATCAAAGACATATCTCGAGACGCCCGCCGCTGCGGCTCCCCTGAGCGAGCCGCGGCTCATTACAGCCCGAGCGGTGGGACTGCGCAGAGCGAGCGGCAACGGATGCGTCCCCGGGGTGCCTCACCCCAGAGGAAAGCGACAGAAAGCCTCGGGTGCCGAGCCTGAAGTGTCAGCCAAAGTGAACCCACCCACGGAACCTTAGGAAGGGACGTGAAACCATCCTCGCCACACCAAGCACTAACCCAAAATGCAGTCAAACACCAGCTTCAAGGAATCTGCTCCCAAGTGTCATTTAAAAAATTAAAGGGAGTTTAAGACGTTGTAGCACAGTTGCAGCCCTTACCGACGGGGGAGCAGGGCAGCGGGCGGGCAGGAGCCCTCCCCGGTTCCTCCGACGTGGCAGAAAACCCTCGCCGAGCGCGCAGCCCTGCTCGCTCCCCGCTGCGCTTCCCGCTCGCTCCCCACCTCCCCGGGGGCACTTCGGAGTGACTCAGTGAACGGGGTGGGCACCTTTCCCCTCAGGTGTCTTTGACTAACCCTCGGCACCTGTCAGCGCTGATGCGCGTTCATGACAGCGGATCCGTTGCATCTGCATCCTGCCAGCGCGCAGCCGTGAGTCAGCCCGAGACACTCATCGGCAAGGTGAGCCAGGGATTTAACCCCCCTGCCAAGCGGGACCCCTCGGGCAGCGGCTGAGCAACCCCCCTATGCATATGGGGTAGCGCATTTATATAATTTTAAGAGCGATTTTGATTTTCCTGAAAAAGGAGGTTCACGTCTATTTATGAAGCGTGCATCGCGTTCATTAAAAATCCATGTGAAATCCATGTGAAAAGTAACCACTGAGGTGCAAGAAGCACTGAGCAAGTTTCGTACCGGGGCTGTCTCACCTCATCTCATCCCAAATAGCGCAGAAATTGCAGAGCATCGCGCCTGGACCGTCACCCTGCCCCACTAAGAGGCGGCCCGTGGTGCCAAGGAGCACGGCGTGGTCCAGGCGGGCTGTGCCGGCAGATGGGGAAGGGTCCGTGCCCTACGGACCAGCAGTAACAGTGCTGTGTGCCTTTCCAGGAGCTGCATGAGAGACGAACGCTAACGAATCCGCCCAACCCCACATTATAAAAAGCAAAAAACCTCGTGCAGAGAGAAGGGAAGCGATTTACCAAAGGCCATGTAACTCGGCGGCGGAGCCAAGCATCTCTCCCCGCTCCCTGGCTGCTCTCAGCAAACATCATCCGCTGGCAGCTCCGGCCAGCCCGCGCCAGCCCCCACCTCCCCGGGACCGGGGAGAGGAGGATCCGGCATCAATCCGTGGGGCAGCCTGCCCTAAACCACAGCTACGCTCCCAGACGCCAGCCCCAGCACCCGGCTTGCAGCCTTCATTAGCCATCCCTAATTATTTACAGCCGTAATGGAGATAGTGACCTTGCACGGGAAAAAAACCCACTTGAGCCTCATTCAAATTCAGACTTCCACCTCTATTAAACAGTAACAGCTCTTGAGATGACAGACTCTGCACCACGCCTATGCAGCAATAAAATGCCTGTTTCTGAGCTGTTCACAGCATACATTTTACTCATCACGTGCCGCTCACAGGCAACGTGGGAACCAGCTCTCTACACCACCCCAGAAGACGGGGGTTTTGTCCAGATAAATGCTGCAGCACCCCAGGAGGGTAAATTCTGCACCCCCTGTTCGAAGCGCCGGTTTCTCAAAGCAGAGCTGGTGGCAGCGAGCTGAAGCACGGCTGCTCTCCGGACACCTTCCGAACGGCAGGGAGATCCGCAGGCACGGCTGCCTGGAGGCACGGTGCCGGCCGGCAGCGGCCTGGGACCCCTCTCTGTCCACAAGGATTTTTTATGGCTCTTGGCATTTGGCCACGTGCCGCAAGAACGTGGGTGTGGAGCAGCGCGAGGGCCCAGCGAGCCTCATTTCCCTCTCTATCAGAGGTCAGTAATCGATGCTCATTCAAGACACCCTCCACCAAGGGGAGGTTCAGGGGTTTCCTAAGTCAGAGGTTACACCTGGGGCGTCGGACGTGACACCTCGCAGAGCCCCTCGCTTGAGGCATTTGTTCGATCCTGTTTTGGCCCCGGTGCCGCGACCGACCCCAGCGCCAGGCGTGGCCTGCCCCTCCTCAGCGCCATCCGGCTGGAAAGGCTCGGATGCCATCTCAGATGCCTCCATCGTCTACGTTCCGTCACACAAGTTAACTTGACGCCTCCGAGCTCTCACATGATGAGGAGCAAATAACCCCTCCCCACTCACCTCCCCAACCCTCCCACGCTGTTACAGACCTGTCCCGTCTCCCCCTCCATCACCTCCAGCCCATGCTGACGGTCCCCATCCGTGCAGTCCCTCTCCGCACGGCCGTCAGCCCGGGCTCTCCCGGCCGTGGGGCCGGAGCTGGCGAGCATCCCCGGGACAGAGCCGCGCGGCAGCATGGGCCGTGCGGGGGCTGCCGGGTCGGTGGCTGGAGCAGCCGCCTGCCGGGGGGAGCGCGGCTGCGGGAGGAGAGCTGGCAGCCGCCGCGCAGACACCGTCACCGGCGCTGGGGCCGCTGGCAGCGCCGCGGAGCTGGACCAAGGGCGCCGTGGAGAAGTGCTCGATTGCGAGACGGGTCGTTCATGAGAATCTATTACAGACACCAACCAGACAGAGGAACGGGATGAGCAGCTCCTTAAATACCCACCTATAATGAGTAGCGAGAAAAAGTGCTCTATCATGGATGATTGCAATCTCAGGGACATTTGCTTGGCGCTTTTAAAAATTAAAGATAATAACTTTCTAACAGAAACAATATTGCTGTCACCTTGGGGAAATTCTCTGCTTGGCCTCACTCGGAAGGACTGAGAGGAGCTGAAAGCAGGGGAAGAGCTGGTGGCTGTCCAGGGGCAGCTGCTTCCAGCCCAATTTAACGCCTTCGGTGCGAACCGGCTCCGCGCAGCAGAGCCAAAAGCAGCCACGGACAAAACCAACTGGGGGAAAAATGTCAATGCAGAAGCACAATTGCTACTCAGGGGGAAGGGCAGAGCCCGTCCCTGGCACCCCACGCTCCTGCCAGCTCTGCTGAAAGGAGAACTGCAAATTGCAGTTAAAAAACTAAAAATCAGGGCTGTTGATGTTGGAAGCAGCAGTGAGGACGCACGTGGCTGATAAGAGAAGGTAACGGGATCAGTTAAAATAAACCTGCAACCGAAAGGTTTAAGCAAAACAAGGAGGAACTCTTTAGTCACGTTAGAAGAAAGGAGCTTTACTGCCGATGTAAATCACTACCAGATCATGACGGTGCAACTGTCAGTCATGAAGCAGAAGTGACACACGATTATTTATTCATCAGATACTTCTGTTCCGTACTTGGAGACAAATAGGCTCCTGTATTCCGCCAGGAGTTAGGGAGGATGCCAAACAGCGACTATTAGGTGTAAACACGAAACTGGGAGGACTAGAGAACTTTCTCCCAAGAGCATTCAGAGAACAGGCCGAGAAGTTTTCTGAAGATCTAGAATGGATTTTAATAAACCTTGGCATTCTGTTGAATTTCTAGAAGACGGGAAAAGCTGGTTTAATGCCACGAGCGGTGGCGATGGGCAGCGGGAGGAGCTGCGTCCCCAGCGTCGCCTGGGGGTTAGCCGAGGCGGGCAGCGGCAGAGGGGAACCAGGGGACGAGATAAATGTCAAACAGCCTTGCGGAAAACACATTTAGCAAACTTCATAAATTTTTCTTGATATGGTTACAAATTCGGTTGATAAAGGAAATCAGTAAGATAATACATTTAGAGTTCCACAGGGTATTTGCCTTAGCTCTCCTGAAAAAGTAGAAGACGAGTATCACGCAGAAGCAACAGCGCTTTATTAAAGGGGCTGGGAGGCAGATTGCAGAGACTGTACGTTGCCATCCGATGGGACAGCTCTACACAGGCTCGCCTCTTACCAGAACAGCGCTGAACTATAACAACGTCTTTAGCGAGAGCAGTAAAGAAAACATGAAATAATTGTGGATAAAAGAGGCAAAGGGCAGAGAAAAAGCTGGCTGCAATATTAGCGAGCGACGGAGGCGGCTCAGGCGAACTGGGCAGCTCGGCACCGGGGACTCATTTAGCAACGGCCGTTTTTCTCCAGCCCGAGTCCAAGGTTTTGCAGTGAGGAACCAGGAGAGCGAGTTACAGTTTGGGGGTAGGGACGATACCCTGACACTCGGAGCACAGAAGGGGCTTGGGGTCGCGGTGGGCCACCAGCACGGGAGCTCCCGGGGAGACGCCGGAGCTCCGAGGGCTACGGTGACCCGCAGGCGTGACAACCGGGCTCACAGCACCCGGAAACAAGGAAAACCAGCTTGCACGGCTACGCGAGGCTGGAGTATCGGAGATTACTTCTTACGTACAAAGGAAGTTTGAGGGGTTCATTTCTTCTCCCAGGGCAACGGCTGGCCCAAGGACACGGCAGATTCGCCCTCAGCTGAAGTCTCCAGGACTGACCATCTGCCCAAAACGCACGCGGAGCCAAGCAGGAGCTGCAGGTCAGGTGCAGCAATGGCTCGGCGGGGTCCTGGGGGCTGCCGGGCTCAGCTGGCGATGCCCGCGATCTGATGTTTTAATCTAGACAGGATCCCCCCGAAGAAGAACAAAACCCGAGCCAAGCTCTCCGGGCTCGGCGGGGAGGAGTTGCCGGCTTGGCGAAGGCCGCGTTGACGCTGCTGCAGGGGACGCTGGAGGGGGACCCGGGACAGGTCCGAGCGGGACAGCTCGGCTGGGGAACGGCTCTGGGGCCCCATGTTCTTGCACAGCCGCGGGCAGACGCGTCCTCTGCAAACCGCCCCGGGGACGGCAGGATGCCGAGGAAAGCCCAGAGGGACGGCAGGACGCCGAGCCGGGCATCCTCCGCGAGGGAGGCAGGCAGGGCAACGCGCGGGGTCCTCCAGAAACGGCAGAGCGCTTCATCCGGATGAGGGAAATGAAGGAGGAGAGGAAAAGTACCACATCGCCTCAAAACACGGGATTGCAAGTGGCCTTGGCCAAACCCTCCCGCTACTTCTGCCCGTTGCAGCTCTGCGTGATGCCATGGAGCCAGTCCCAATCTCTACCACGCAGCAGGGAGGACGAGGAGGCTCCCTGTGTTTAACGATGCTGAATTTAATTGTTTGATGAAAACCAAAGTTCTTTTACTTTTCTAAAAACAACACAAGCCTGAGCAGCTATTTCTCAACTTCAGCTTTCTCCCTGAAGTGCCGCGCGTTTCTCTACCTTCCGTATTAACAAGGAAGTCACAGGGGAAAACGACTGACGATGAACAGCCACGGGGAACACCCCGGCAAACGCTGGTCACGTTTGAGCGGGAAGTACGAGGCGACACCTACTAAGTATTCGCAGATTGTAAAAGCGATAATTGGGATTCAAACACTGCCATTTAAAACAGAGGCTATCCTAGCACAGCAGTCTGGGAACGCCTGCCTGGGCTCCAGATATTGAGTCAACCACTAATTTGTGTTTTCCAGCGTGGGTGTCTCTACATAGGTCTGCGGCGGCTTCATTCAAGATTTATCCGCTCTCGCCTATGGGCTTTCGACGCTCACGTGGTGCGAGCGGCTCCCACGCAGGCGCTGCGCGTGTGTGACTGACAGGGATTTAAAGAGCATCTGCGACGGAGCGTGCACCCTGCGCTCACGTCGGTCATTTTAATAAGCTGCCGCACACCCTCAGCCAGATGAGCGACCGGAGCGCGACGCTTAATTCCTCCGTCGTTACACACATTAAACCCCCGTTAGCGGTGGAAAGTTCAAGGCCGAGGTGCTTCCCGATGGGCAGAGAGCACTGCCCAGTGCTAAAGGCATCTTCTGCACCACGGGAGGACCGGCCCTTTCGACTGACCACGTTCACTCCTAACGCAGGACGATGAAGTGCAACCTTTGTCTGTTTTTCGAGCCGGAGACAAGAAGTGCACAGAAATTAGAGACACAGCGAGGCCCTGCCAGCAGGAATCACACAGACCTGCTGCACGTAAAAGTACTGGGTGCAGGGGCTCAGCACCCAGCGCTCCCCCGGCGCAGAGAGAGCGGCCGAGCGGCCGCAGCAGCGTCCTCGGCTCCGGGGGATCGGCCCCCGCTGCAGCACTGTCCTTCCTCCGCGCGGAACGCGCGTGAGCTCGGCACGGCTCAGCTGGGGGAAGTTCTCCTTTCCCAGCATCGCATCAGTTAACAGCCTGGGAGACACCAGCGCGTTTCTCCAGCAAAATTCAGGAGGGTGATAAGCAGCCCCGCCGCGTCTCCCCAGCACCATCGAAGCCCCTTCCCCACGTGCTCGCCCCGAGCACAGGCTGGGACCCTCCCCTCCCGGCCGCCGACTCAGCGCTGCGTGCCCCCGCAGCCCCCGCTGCCCACCGCGCTCTCACGCACGGGATGAGCAGCCTGTGCCCAGCGCGAGGCCTCGATCGTGCCACGGGCACGGCCGAGCAGCACCGGCACGGCACCGTGCAGAGCCACCCCGCTCCCGCTCCCGCCCCGGCAGCTGTCGGAGCGCCGGCCCGGGGGGAGAACGTGCAGCGGGGAGCGATGAGCCCCGCGGCGACACGTGCCCCGCTGCTCCCAGCTCCGCACCCGGGCTCAGGGCGACGGACTGTGATTCAGCTCGGAGCTCTGGCGTGGCACCGTTCAGTCTTTTCCTGAGCGTGCTGTGCCCGGGAGACCGGGGCCTCACCGGCTCCTTCCAAACCTGTGATTTATCGCAGTGAGGGAAACATAAAACATTTGCTAAAAAAAAATACAGCCAGCAAACCCAAGAATTTTGGAAATTACTCATGCCTCCAGTGATCCCATCTTTCACAGCCCTGGCTGCTGCCTCCTTGGCTCCCTCAGCCCAAGAGGGGAGACAGATTATCTCAAATTATTTATTATGGAATTAGAGCATGATCCAAACCCTTCTTGAATCAATAAGAAAGCTCCGACTGACTTCACCGGGTTTAGGACCAAGCACCAGGAACAGACAGGGTATTTCTGCATCCGTGGCCGTGACTCACCGAGAACTTTCCAATGTGGAGGGAGCAGCTCGGCCGCTGCGGCTCGCTTGCCCCCACCGTCGGAGGCATCGCTCCCGGGCCGGGGGGAGCCTGACGCCCCCGGGGTCCCACAGGGCAGAGGGGCAGGTCCCCCTGAGTACGCAGGACACCAACTGCTCCCACTAATTTTAAAAGTTACGGCCCAGCGTGATTCCATCAGCCATTTTTGCTGCGCAGGCACCAGCGCCTGGCTCGGTTCGAGCTCACGTTTGAGCGCAGCCTGTCGTTGCTCCTACAAATCTCAACCGGTGGCTCTGGCTCCACGTTGCCCCCACGGCGTGGCCTGCGCTGCAGGGGGGCGGCAGCTGCCGTGGCCTCTCCGGCCAGGCGCTGCTGCAGGAGCGAAGCAACGGGGCGAAGCGGTGAGCGGGAGCCCGGCCGTGGGGCGGCCGTGGCGGAGCAGCCCGGCCGTGGGGCAGCCCAGGCAGGCCGTGGGGCGCAGTCCCGAGGGACAAGCTGCGGTGGGGCAGCAGCAGCACCCCTTGCCCTGCTCTGCCGTTCGGAGGGGAAGGGCTGGCGCTGGCGATGGGGATCGGCTCTGAAAATGCCGGATGCGATGGGTTTCCCTGCGACAGGGACGCGGTGCCGGCGGCGCCTCGGGGAGGGGGAGCGGCTGAGGGGCTCTGAGTGCTGGCGATTCGCGTTAGAACAGCCCGCGGGGCCGGGGAGGGACCTGTGGCCTCTCGGCCTGAGGCTCCCGGTCTCCGCGACAGCGGGCACACGCACGGCGCTGCCGCGGGGATGCACCGCGCGGCTGCCCACGGGCAGCGCCGGCCCCCGGGCGCGGGGGGACCCCCGCACCCCGCGGCCGCACCCGGGGCTCGGCTCCACCCGGCCCCCGCGGGTCCTGCGTGCAGGAGCCACCCGCGGGGTTTCACCCTCGCCCGCGGCCGTGCCCCGGCAAGCGCCGTCTCCGAGCCCGGGGAGGGGAGGGCGGCAGCCGGGGGGCGGCGGGGCCGCCGAGCCGCCCGGCCGGGAGGGATGCTCCGGGGCCGGGGCTCGCCGGGGGCCCGGCTCTGGGGTGGGGGGTCCCGGGATGCCCCTGCCCTCCCCCGAACTTTTGGGCAGGGCCCCCCGCGGGGCCGGGGAGCGGGGGGGGGGGGAGCGGGTGGCGGGGCGCCCCGGCGGGACGGTCGGTACCTTCCAGGCAGCACGTCCTCCAGAGCCCCGAGTGGGTCATCACCTCCTCGTTCTTGCGGCTCGTGTCGTTGTCGCTCGTGGACTTAGTCCTGCACACGCCGCGCGAGTAGAGCCAGTAGTCGGTGCCCACGGCGATGGTCATCAGGCTGAAGGCTGCGAAGGCTCCCACCGTGGTGATGAGCATCTGGACGCCTCTGTCACACATCCTCATGCTGCTTCATCCTACGGCGGCGGCTCGCAGGGGAAGGGCCGGCGCCGCCGCCCGCCGCCGCGCTCCGCGCTCGGCGCCTCATGCCCCCGCGGCCCGCGGCGAGCCGGGCCCCCGCGGCGGCGCTGCGCGGGGCCGCCGAGCCCCCGGGCGCCCGGCCGGCATGGCCCGAGCGGCGGCGCGGGGCGCGGAGCGGCTCCGCCGTGCGCCCGCGGCGGGAGCGCGGCGCCTCTCCCGGCGCCTCCCCCGCGCCGCCCGGCCAAGGCATCCGCGGGGGGCGGCGGGGGCGGGGGGCAGCGGAGGGCGGGCCGCGGGGGGCCGCGCCGCCTGGAAACCGCCCCCCGCCCGGCCGCGGCGGGGGCACCGCGCGGGGGACCGGAACCGGGCGGGGGCCGGCCCGGGGGGGCGGGGGGACCTCGACGGGGAGCCCACCCCGGGGTGCCGGCACCGGGCGGGGACTGACCCGGGGGGGGCTGGAGACAGGGCGAGGAGCCCACCCCGGGGTGCCGGCACCGGGCGGGGACTGACCCGGGGGGGGCCGGGGACCGGGCGAGGGGCCCACCCGGGATGCCGGAACCGGGCGAGGATCGTCCGGCGGGGGGATCCTAACGGGGAGCCCACCCTGGGGTGCCGGGACCAGGCGGGGACTAACCGGGGGGAGGGGGGACGACACCGGGACCGGGCGGGGACGGGGACCAGGACCGGGACTGCCCCGGGGGACCGGGACCGCGCGAGGGAGCCCGCCTCGGGGTGCTGGGACCGGGAGCGGGACTGCCCCGGGGACCGGGGCCGGGCGCAGGACCCCACGCCGGGGTGCCGGGCAGACACCCGCCCTCAGCCCCCGGCACGGGGCAGCTCGGCTCCCCGCCCCCCCGGGCCCCCCCCGGCACTGGAGCTGCCGCCCCGGCACCGGGCTCCGAGCACCGGCTGGCTGCGAGGGGCCCGGGGCCGCGCCCCGACACCGCCCGGTGCTCCGGGGGGGCCCAGCGCCTGCCCACGCCGGCACGGAGCCGCCCGGGCCCTGCTCGCCGGGGCCGGCAAACAGGCGCTGCCCCGGGGCGTTCGCACATCACGCTCCTTCGTCGTTTGCCGCCAGTTACAACCCTCGCTCGCTCTGCGCCTCTCTGCTGTCTCCTCAGCTCTCTCAAACATTTTCGCAGCTAGTTGGATGTGCTTATGACTCATGCGACCTTTCAAATAAGCCCTATAATATACCCACCTCTTAAATTAATAGTCTTTTAAGGGCTACGGGTGAGACAGGAAAGCATATGATTTACCTGATAGTGTGTACTTCCACAGTTCTCATTTGCATGCACTCACATGTAAATACGAGTTATTTACTCCCAAAATGCAAACAGAAAATTATGAAGGTTACCAAAACCTCAGACACTGAGAAATTAAGAAGCGTGAAAATTAAGTAGCCTCCTCAACCTCAAATCCCCTTCTCCGCGCGTTCTCATCAGGCAGGCCGTGCTGATTGCAGCGCCGTGCTGGCTCTTCCCCAGCGCCCGCCGCACGCGGTACCGGCTGTGCCGGCCGCCCAGCTGCGGATTACCCTGGTTTATCCCCTGCTTCGTTACGGGCCCTTTCCCTCGTTTACTGCCTCCGTTCGGAGCCCGGGCCGCAGGCAGAGGCTCTCCCAGGCTCTCCCGCCTGCACAGCACCAGGTCCTGCTTTTCCAGCGTTTCCACCCCGAGAGCTGCAGTGCTCAGGGAGCCAGGGGCCGACAGCACTCTCCGTGAGGATGAGGATGAGGATGGAGACTCAGGGGTTGTGCTCAGAAGCATCCACCCGAGCGGAATCACGGGGCTTTTTTCGGTGTGGTTTTTGGAGGAGGTGTTAGAGCTGCCCGGTTTCTGTGACTGGCGTTGGCAGCGGCACACGACGGTCACAGGTCAGACCATGGTGTCACAGGCCGGACGCCGAGGCGAGCCCCGCGCGTGGCTGCGCCGGGATGCTTTTCCCGAGCGATCTGAGGGTACCACGAAGGCAGCTGGGAGCAAGGCACAGGGAGACCCGGGCGCTGCTGCGGGACAGCTGCCTCAGCCACGGCATCACGCTCCCTCGTCCCGCCGCCCCCGCCGCTCCCACCGCCTGTCACCCAGCTCCCGCAGCGCGTGGGGCAGCGCCTGACGCCAGCGCCCTGCCCGGCCCCCGTCCTGCGCAGAGGCAGGCGTCCCGGGGAGGAGGCAGCAAAGATATCTCACACCTACGGCGAAGGGGCTGCAAATTGCATTCCGAGTGGGGGATTTTGCAGCCTTAATTGTGTTATTTTAACATAGTGTGTGTAGGTGTGTGCAGAGTGCACATGTACCGTTTCCTAGGCTTTTAACAAAGCAAGCTCAAAGAGAATCAAAGTCCATGTCGGATCATGTTGGCCCTTGTACGGGCCGGCGGCGGGGGCACCCCTCGCCAAGCCCTGCACCCCTCTTACCACTCGTTGCATGGAGCAGCCAGTCCCAGGAGTGAGCCCGGAGCTCTGGCCGGAGCAGCCACCCCAGGGGACACGCGGGGGGTTCACTAAGATTCGCAGCCAACAAGAATTTGGGGACCTTGCCACCCCGCTTTGCAGCTCGGACTCGAGGGCAGCGTGCTCCGGCGGTCGCAGCCCGGCACCCTGCCTGCGTAGCCTGGGCTCCTCCAGCTCCGGCCCCGGCCACCCTCGCTGTTCACTGCCTGACCCAGCATCACCTACCCACTCGCCGACCTGGACCCTTCTGAGGCAGTCCAAGTAGGAACAAACAACAAAATCCAGCCCACGCTGCAAAGATTTTACAACTTGTGCAAACAAATAGCTGTCCTTGCAGGCAAAAACGTCCTAAACTGAGATCTGTTGGGCTTTGTCCTTCCGAATCCAGCGATGAAAGCTCTGCTGCATTTAAATTGGCAAAGTGACAGAAAGTAAGTAGTCAGAAATAATCCCTAGCTGGATTAAGTTTTTTCCTTGAAGGAGGAGAGGCTCTGATACAAGGCGAGTTTAGGTCATTAGCAATGCAGCGAGATGCTGAGCTCCAGCCTGGCCTAGTCCTCGCTTCATTTCCCCGCTCCCAGGGGCTGCAAGGGGATAAGGACTCCAGAGCCTGTGGCACACGTGTTCATCCTTCCCCACTCCTACGAGGGGATTATTTATATCTGCACATGCTTTGGAAATGCTGGTGGCAATCTCCTGGCTCTAAGAGGACTCCAGCGGTGAGGCGGCCGTGTCCCCAGTGACGTGCTGCTGAGCTCAGGGAGGTTCTCCTGGGCGTGACACGAGGGGGCGATGCCAGATGTGCCACCAGCCCCAGTGCGTGTGGCACGGGCTGGCTCTCGGTGCGAGCTTGTGCGGTTGCCTACCAGCTCTGCAGCTCCCTGCTGGACTTCCCACAGTTGAGTAGCAATAAAAATAGCAGGGGAGAGAAACAGAAATCCATTCTTATTAAGCCTCTTTACTAGGGGACGATGCCAAGGGAGCGCAGGAGTGGCCACGCATGGGCTAGCGAGCAGCACGCAGCCGCTCGGGAGACCCGGGTGAATGCGCTTACAGCAGCTGCGTGCTCAAATCCACCCTCCTTTGCCCACACTTCTGCTTTCGCATGCACCAGCTGCGCACGCTGGCGTGCCCCTCCATTGCATCTGCCTTTTTCCCTCCGCACCGGTACCCTGGGTAGACGAAACAAGTCCAGGAGAGGGAAGGGACAGCACGGGACAGCAAACGTCACGCCAGTGCCACAGGGTTCCCCCCGCGGCTCCGTGCTGGCTCCGAGGGCACGGGGTGCTGCGCGCAGTTCAGCAGCTCCCCCCCTCAGCAGCCCTCCCGGTGACAGCCCGATCCCAATCCCGATCCCAGGCTGCAGGGGGGAAGCCGAGGGAATCCCTTCCCCAAGGTCATACCAAGACCAGCCGCTACACGGAGCATGTCTGCACGGGATGGGTGCGGAAGGAGGAGGATTATCGAAGGGATTCCATGAGGCAGTGGTACCGCAGAAGCAATAAAAGAACAAATAGCAGGAGATTAAAAGATATTTTGCAGTCCGAGTCCAGCCGGACCACGCTGAGCCACCATAAAAGGTTTGCCGCTGCTCTGACCCACCGTATTTAATTGATTTTATTTAAATTCTTTGAAGAAGAAGTGGATAACGAATAATGAGGCAAACAGGATTGTAATGCAAATGAAAGAGAGGCAAGATGGCTTCAGGGAGATGGCTCTTGAAGGTCAGAGCCGAACACAAAGCTGCTTCTGGTCACTCATTCGAACATTAATGAGGTCGTGTTCCTCCTGATGCCTTTGATGGATGGAGGGACGGCTCGGGAGGCAAACGCTGTGCTGATGTCTGGCCTTTATTCTCCTCGCTCCGAGCGGATCGTCCCCTCGCAGCGGTGGGTGGGGAGGATTTTACCTGGTGTGTTGCAGGGACTTGGGATTTTGCTGCCTGTGTTACACTGGGTAAGCAGACTTCTTAATCGGGTTTTTCCAGATACTCCGATGGAGGCTCTAACTTCAGAATTAATTAACTCCACTATCAAAAGCTGAGTCATTTGTCACAATGGTTTTATCATTAGCTCCCATAATTAAGGAAAGTGTCACAAAACCAAATGTTTCACTTACACAAGCCGGGATAACTGAAGCTCAGCAGCATTTCCGACACGCTGGGAACGGGCACGTCAGCGGAGCTGGGGACGGGCTCCACCGGCCACCCCGAAACCCTGCGCCGGGGCCACGGGAGCCCTTCCTGGCACGGCCCTGCAGAGCGGCCTGTCCTGCAGCTCGCCCTGCTCCGGGTCCAGGGGCTGTCGGGGAGCAGCAGCGGGGCGGCAGCGGTGCCGGCAGCCGGGGGGGCTGCTCGGGGAGCGGGGGTCAGACTCTCCCGCTTGGAGGAGAGATCATAGAATCATAGAACAGTTCGGGTGGGAAGGGACCTTTCAAGCCCATCTAGTCCAACCCCCTGCCATGAGCAGGGACATCCCCAACTAGATCAGGTTGCCCAGAGCCCCGTCCAGCCTGACCTGGAATGTTTCCAGGGATGGGGCATCTCCCACCTCTCTGGGCAACCTGTGCCAGGGCCTCAACACCCTCAGGGTGAAAAACTTCTTCCTTGTGTCTAGTCTAAATCTCCCCTCCTTTAGTTTAAAACCATCACCCCTGGTCCTGTCACAGCAGGCCCTGCTAAAAAGTTTGTCCCCATCTTTCCTATAAGCCCCTTTAGGCACTGGAAGGCCGCAATAAGGTCTCCCTGGAGCCTTCTCTTCTCCAGGCTGAACAACCCAACTCTCTCAGCCTGTCCCCATAGCAGAGGTGCTCCAGCCCTCGGATCATCTCCGTGGCCTCCTCTGGACTCGCTCCATCTCTTCTGATAGAGATGCCGGGTGTATGTGGGCAGCGCCGGGGCTGGTCAGGCCCCGCAGTTTTCCCACCCCCACGCGAATTGGGGGGGTCCCCCGTGACCACCAGCCACGCCAGGTGGGCAAGACAAGGACTTCTTGCTGAAGGCTTAGCTGAAGTCCCCCGAGGGAGAAGGAAATGCCCTTCTGAACACGCTCACCAGCGTTCACAAGGACACTTCCTAAAAAAGCAAATTTCCTCGACGGAGCAAAGCAGGTCCGGACCGTGCAGCTCCGTGCAAGCGAGCAGAAAGCTGCGCAACGGCGCGCTTGGCCAGGAAACCCTTCGCAGGCGCAGGAGCACGTGCAGACGCCAGGGTATTCGCAGGGCCCCGACCCCCCGAGCCTGCGACCCCCCGAGCCCCCCACGCGGCCGGGCAAGGCCGTGCGAAGCGCCGGCAGCAGAGGGTCACCCCCCCCCCCCGCCCCACCTGAGCTACAGGGACTGGGAACCCGTGTTCGTGCGGCAGTGGGAAGAGCGTCTGCAGTAGTGTTAATTAACTCGTCTCGATTAGCAATGAACCGAAGGTACAACCAACCAACCCCTTCCCTCCCACTCCCCATCGGTCCATACGTCTCTTAGGGCACAGCCACAGCTGCAGGTCTCCAGCCCGGGACGTGCGTTCAGGCAGGCTGCATTTGCTGCTGCTCTCCGCTGCACAGACACGCCTCTCTCTTACAGAACAGCTGCAGCATTTCAGCGTTTGCTGCTGTAACGGGGCTCGGCGGGGCCCCGCCGGGCGACCACGCGGGCGGCCAACAGCCGGAACCGGCTGCCGATGGCCGGGTTGCCCACGGCATGCCCAGCCCGCCGGCTCTCCCCCCGCACGCCACCGGAGTCTCGCGGGCAAAGGAAGTCAAGCTCTCAGGGTTTCTTTAAAATTATATATTTTATTTTTTCATACATGCAGCAAATAGAATAAAGAGTATATGCCCATCTAAAAGGAGGTCTTTATGAGAATCCTTTGACAACACACAGCAGGTAGTCTAGGATGTAGAAAAGTCATCAAATACTTGCAGGTGAAATCAAATTCACAAACACAAAACCTGTTCAACAATAAACATTTTCTTTTTTTTTTTTTTTTTCTCCTTATTTTAATTGCCACTTTGACCGTGATCAGAAATAAACAGCTTGGATGACACTTCCATGCATGGAGCAAGATGCTTGTTGCTTCTGTTGCTGTTGCAGGCTCGGTGGCTCACCTGCTGCTGCAAAAGCAGAGAAGCTGCAGCACGTGTTACTGTGAGTTAGTTCCACCCTCCAGATGTAAGCCCTACCTTTTGAACAGCTAGAGCCTGGCACTCCGCGCTAGAAACCACCCCAGTTCTTCACTTGTATTAGAGCTCCTGGGATTAACAATTACCAGAGCGGATCTACTGCCCAGAGCGCTCGCTCATCTTCCCATCTTTCAGACTACCTACATGGGTTGGCCACGATGCAAACTTGCAATTATTTATTAACTGGATTCAACGGATCAGTAACGCCCTTGGTGGTGGCTCTCTTCTCGAGAGAAGGCTGCTCAGGTGCCCAGCCAGGGGAGACAGGAGCAGCAGCAGCAGGTCCCCTTGCCCCGTGCAATGGCATCGTGCTGGGGCCGTGCCCGGGCGCGCGCCGGCTGGAGAGCAGCCACGTGCGGGCCGTGCCGCAGCGCTGCCGGCCCTGGCCCACGCTCGCCCTGAACTGCCGTGCTGTGGCTGGGTCGGGACCGGTGTATCCCGAAGAGCCGCCTGCAGCTGCGGGACAGCAGAGCAGGAGCGGATCAGGGTTTCCCGTCCGCCCTCGCCTGCCCGCAGCCTCAGCAGCACCGGGCAACTCCTCAGGCTGGGCGCGAGCAGCCAGCCCCGGCTCTGCCCGACTTCAGCCAGGTCCCTGCTCAGGCTCCCTCCGCTCCCTTCCCTCTTCCACCGGCACCCGGCAGCCTCCCCTCCGCTCCCCGGCTCCAGCTGGGCTGCGCTTTAAACCAGGAATGCAGAAGGCCTGGACAAACAGCTGCAATGCTCCCCCCTTTTCTTTGGCCAAACGTCCAAGTGAACGACTAGGGCATGCCCAGGGAACACCGGCATTTGCAACCCCCGGGCCGGAATGGGAACCTGCTCCTGCACCAAGGTATCCCGGCACATTTCCAAACGCCAGCGTTGGGAAAGAAATCCTTAGCCAGTGGGTAAACGCGAGCAGTCATTTCTTTGCCTCCAGGAGTCCCAGCCCTCCTGCTCTGGGTCTTCTTCGCACAGCACATGGTCTCCTTTGCGGAGCCCGCGCTGCTGCTCAGCCCCCGGCTGCGCGCAGGAGCCGTGCGGGTTCTGCCGCCCGGAGCAGCCGCCGCAGCCCCGGCCGCAGCCGCCGACCGGCAGCACCGGGGCCAACACAGCCCCTGCGGCGGGGAACGGCTGATCCGTCCTGCCCCACGGGAAACCACCTGAGGAGCCTGAACCCCACTTACCTGCAGCGTTCAGGTGTAATCCAGCCCGGGAGAGAGAGTCGGGACTTGCCGTCCTTCGCAGGGGGGGTGGGTGACTGGATGTGCTGCCTCCTCTGCCCTCCTCTGGGGAGGTGCAGGGCTCTGGGCCCACCTGCCACCGCTGGACCCCGCTGCCAGTCCCACCCCAGCCAGGCTGCTCAGCGTGGGACGCCGGACTTGCAGCCAAAGCCCCTCCATCACGCGGGCCAGGGCGCAGCCCGCAGCCTCCTCTGTCGCCGCAGGCTGAGACGCCTCCTCTGCCCCCCAGAGCATCCTTCTCCTGCCTGCCCCGGCCCCGGCCCCGCGCCGCTGCGGGGTGCGCTGCGTGCTGGCAGCGCGCTCGGGTTACCGTCTCGCTGGGCTTTATCCGTGCATCGGAGCACGCGGGGACCGGCTACCGGGGCTCTCCCGGAGCCTCTCAGCTCTGAACATCTTCCCGAAGCACTGCTTTCCCCATCCGATAGTGAAGATGAAATCATCAAATTACGGCAAACAGTGAGTCAACCACTGTCACTCTGCCCTTCCTTGGAAGAGTTCGTACAAATCTCAACGTCTGTGCAGGGCCAGGCATATCCCATTATACATTTCTCCACCGAAGAAACAGGTCATCGGGAAATAAACCTTGCAAATAAGAGTTTGGCAAGTAGCAGAATGGACAACGTCAGACATACTCAAGGTGTGAGTCCTGCAAACAGGACCTAGCCTTTGCTAAGCTCTCCCTGGAGCATGGATCTCAACCCTGCAGATCCCGAAGATGCCGCTGGAGCTGCCTGGCAGCGGAGCAGAGCACGGCCGTGTGCCGGCCCGGCTTCCCCGGGGAGCCCCGTCCGAGGCTGCCCGGCTCGCCCGGCGGCTCAGCAACGCCTGCTCCATGCAGAAGTGTCACCCCAACACAGACACGCAAGTCCCAAACAGAAAAGACGTAACTGCCCGCCAGCAGCCCCTGCGTCCAGCCGCGGCCCCGGGTGCCCCTCGGCACAGCAGCATCCCGCACAGACCCCGGGAGCGGCTTCAGAGCTGAAGATACGGAAATTAAAAACATTCGCCACTGAAGTAATACTAATTCTGCAGCAACAGGTTTGAAAGTTACGGTAACGTACGTGCTCTGAACATCAACCGTGGTCTGCAGAGGATGGCGAGACGTCTTCCGAAACGTGTGCTGGAGCTACGAGAACCCTCACCAGAAACTGGCTTCCCTGGGCTCCGGCTGATGCAGAGTGTCCCACAAACCCTCTCGGCAATCTGGCACAATTTGCAGTTTTTCTGGGTTTTGTTTTGTTTCCTCCAGCCCAGGTCGGGGCCCGAGACCCCGGACTCAGAGCTCACATCCCCAGCACGCACGGGGCACTGCCTGCCCGCCACGCAACGGCGGGGCGAGGACACCCGGCCGCCCCTTCCCGGCAGCGGGACAGCGGCTTTCCCTTCTAGCGGCCTTTTTTTCCTCAGTGAATCATTAAAAGAAGAAAATAATTTCAAAAGGTAGAGTTGGATGCTTACAAAAGATCTACAAACCAGAATTTCCTTTATAGGATTCCTCGTGATTCATAAAATTCCACCCCCGTTTTCCCCTATAGGCGTGGAGCAATGCATATTTACATTCGAATTGGTAGTGGTTCGGCAAATATACGTACGGGGGGTTCCTTGCAGGCCGCCCAAGCTGGCGTGCAGCGAGGGAGGAGTGAGAGCCGGCCACTCAAAGGATGCTCACACCTGGAGCCAGCCCTGCTGCGAGCCCACAGCGAGGGAGAGTCGCCACCTGCCCATGGCGGGCAGCCCCTGCCTGCCCTGCCCGTCCCTGCCCGTCCCTGCCCGTCCCTGCCTGCCCCTGCCCGCCCCTGCCCGCCCGGCACTGCTGCTGCACACGCGGCACGGCTCCGCCGTACCAACAGCTGCTGGAATTGTCTCTTCTGATTCAGAATTTTTGAAATGATGCAGAAGGTCCCGGATTACTGAATAAAACCCCCCAGGAATTTTGGCTGAAATCAGGTAAATCAAGATGCCTGTAAAATTCATGGGGTTTGAGCCTTTAAGATAATAGCAGAGGGTGTAAAGTAGAAAAGTTACCTTATAAATAGCCCTCAGTACAGCCCTTTCGCAGCGGGCATATTTTCAGTTGGTAAATTGTAAACCGAGAATATAAATGCATTTTGTTTTGGTAGAATATTAATATCCTTTACAGAGCTGTTAAATTTCGACAGTGTCTGTGAAAAAACAGGAGAAAGATTTATGAGAGCGCTGACGGAGTGTATCAAAACTGCAAACTGTTCCAGATGTTAAAAAAAAAAACAATTCCCACCTTTCACTTAGAAAAAGATTTGCTCTGATTTACAAGAACTGGCATGGAATTCGACTGGAGTCTTAATGCCTGAGTGTCGGAAAGGCCGCATGGCGAGGCGCAGGCTTGCGGGAGGCGAGGGAGGAAGACGGCTTCGGCGAGCCGGGCTGACGGTATATACAATGCATTTAAAAATATATGTCTATAAGCGGACTTTTCCACACTGATCAAATGTACCCATGTCTTGAACAAAAGGCTCCTCTAAGACAAGCTCACAGCCATCGCAAGCTTCAGCACAACGGTTTAAGATATCGACCATGCGTAGCATTCAACAGAAACGACTTGTGAGTAGCTAGGGTCGCTGGAATCTCAGCATCCCAGGTCAAAGTTACAAAGACTGTAGCAATTTGGTATATTTCTGTTTAAAAACTCTATTAGTCACCACCAACTATAGTTCCTAGAAGTATTACTGACTGCTAACTCGAACCCCAAACATCTCCAGCTAGGGAAACCAAGCTAGCAAGTGACACAGACATAGAAAGGCCTCCTAAAACAAGCGGTCGGCGTGTTTCGCGTGAGGGTGTGTATGTCTGCCCTGCTAATCCCGGAAGACTAGTGTCGGTATGTACAAGGCGATCTGGAGTTTCGGAGTGTGAGGAGAGGGCGGGCGGCGGCCGCGCCGCGACTACACGTTAATGACAACTCGGGGTTAGTGTAGGAGAATCCAGCAAACTCGTTCTGGTCCAAGTTCATGATGAAGAGTTTGTCCGTGGGCGTGAGCTCCACCGGCTGCCGGGTGAACTCTTTGTCGAAGTTGGAAGTGTCTCGTTTGTCCTTCTGTTAAACGGAAAGCACAGAGTTAAACGCAGTTAACGGGGGGAGCGCGAGCGAGCGAGCGAGCAAGCGAGCGGTGCCTGCACCCAAGGGCGCTCGGCCGGGGGAGCTGGGCTGTCCCGGGGGAGCTGGGCTGTCCCCGCGCTTCGTGCCCAGCACTCGAGAGCTCCGGTTTCTAAAGCCGCTGCCGACGAGGAACGCACAGGACAGGCGGCAGCAGCCCCTGTACAACAGAAGCAACCCCACACCGCGGGCAAGAAGAGGAGAGCACCGGATTAACGCGCTCGAGACACACAACCGGACAGCAAAGGGACGCGATGAGAGCACGGGGCGTCGGGGAGGGCTGCGGCGCTCCCAGGCCGAGCATCCCTCCTCTCCTGGCCGCTGCGAGAGAGAGCAAGAGAGCCGCTTCCCAGCGTGCAAAGCCGTCACTGCAAACAGAGGTTCACAACACGCAGGGGGAGGGAGCCTGGAGGAAGCAACATGCCTCAAAATGGACGTAAACATTCAATATGATTTCAAAATTTGCACAAAATAATCAGCTGTAGGAGCTCCTTTTGCTTTAAGCTTGATTTTTTAAAATGATGCTATGATACAGTATTGACCGACACAGTATTTCTTTGATTTGAGGATGTGATTTGCTCCAGGGTTGTATACAGTAGTTCAAAACCTCAAAGAATGAACATTCCACATACGCAACCTTTTATCATTTTAATTTCATAAGAAGAACAACTTTGCAGCTACAGCCAACCCAAAAAAAGGAAAAAAAAAAAAGAAGTTAGTGTCTCGATTAGGGCTGGTACCTTGCTACTGGCACTGCAGAGCCCATCGGAGGGAACGCTTGGGCCGTGTTTGTAAACGGGTGGGGGCCAGCGAGCGCCCAGTCAAGGCGTGTTCTGGCCGCGGGGGTTGCGGTGCCTTGGCCAAGCGGAAACCGAGCACTAAGGATACAATACGAGCACCCAGGCTCCTTCATCGGTAAAGCAAAGCCCGCGGAGGGACGACCCGCTCCCGGCAGCGGCGTGAGCAGCCGGGCAGCCCGCGCCTGGGAACCTGCTCCGCTTCGCCGCGTTATAAAAGCAAGCAGGGACCGAAGGCTTTCCCCGTCGCTCTTCCGCGTCTCGATGTAGGAGCGTAAACGAGACGGGAGCTCAGGCATTCGCAGGCCTCTCCCAGAGCTTCCAACCACCTGCAAAGGCCGCGCAGGGGCGCGGGGCAGGGATGCTGCCGGGGCGATGGGTGGGAGACCCGCGGCATCGCCCTGGGGCCGCACAAGCCTCGCCGCAGAGCTCCGCGCTTGCCACCGCGGCTTCATTCTCACCGGCGGGCACAGCCCCCCGTGCCCCGGCCCCGTGCTGGAGGGGACCTTCCCTGGCAGGACCCTGTCACAAATCTGGGGCCTTGCAGAAACCTGCAAAACGGTCTTTTTTTTTTTTTTTTTCCAGACTCTGCCTTTGAACCGAGGCCCCCGCAGCGCCGGGAGCTTGCCTGTGCTCTGCCGCCGTGTGCCCTTTCCAACTCTGGCTTGGAAAGCCCCCGCCCCGCTCCCCCCGCCGCGGCCGTCCTCCCCGCTGCTCTGCGCTGGAGCACCCGGCGGGCGATGTTGCATCCTCGCTGCAGCACCTCTCGTCCTGCCGGCTGCCGCTGCCCAGGGATGCTGGGGCAGAGCCATCGGCACCGTCGCGCCACGAGCAGGAGCACGGCCAGAGTACGGCCAAGAGCCAGGTCCTCCCTGCCCTCCTCCTGCCGGGCCAGGAGCACACACATGGAGCACAGGCCATCACAACTGCAGCCGGATCGAGCCTCTGGAGATGAGCCCCGACGGCAGCAGCGGCCCAGGACCTCCACGGCCGCTCGGAGACTCCACTCGCTGCAGGAGGGATCCCGTCGGGACGGCTTCAGCCTTGGGGGAGGAAGACCAGAGAGCAAAGAGAGCTAAGGGCGGCTGAGAGGAGATGAGGTGGGAAGAAAAACGGGGCTGGAGCTCAAGGAGCAAAGAGAGAAAAGCCAGGAGAAGAGCCAGGACGTGGCCGTGCCGTCAAGCCAGCGAGGCTTTGAGCGCGCAGCAGTGCTCAGGGCACCGGAGGCTCGACCTGCCGGCGCCTGCGGGTCCCAGCCTGTCCCCGAGCAGGAGCTGGGTCTCTGCCTTCGCTTTCGGACAAGTGACACTCAAGCGCCGGTCGAGTCCCTGCAGGGCTCCTCTCCCCAACACCGAGAAGAAAGAAGAGGCAGATTTGGGGGCACAGAGCAGGAGTGGGGAAGGGCAGACGGGGTGAAGGAGCCGACTTCAGGTGCAGAGTTGTGCCAGGCAAAGGGTGAAGCAGTTGAAATGCAAGTGTAAGCCCACCTCGAGAGAAGGCAGCGTCCCGCGAGGATGAGCGGGGCCGGCGTGGAGCAGAGGCGCTGCCCTTCGCTGCGAAGAGGCCGTTTCGAAGCGGTTGCACAGGGGCTCTCTTGCGCAGCCCCAGCACGTGCAGAAGGAAGGAGCTGACGGTGGCACCAGGCTCCTGCCCCGCTCCCGGAGGGATGCTAAGCCGGCCAAACGGTTCCTGAAGGCCACATCCACTCGAACCAACGTGTGCCAAGACAACACTGTCCTGCCGAGCCAGGAGCTCCTCCCGAGCAGGAATGCTGTGGGATGCTGCAAAGGGGAATGAAATGTCCACATTTGCTGCTGGTGCAAATTGCCACCGTGGTCCCCAGCCCTTCGGAGTGGCCTCTGCTGATGGCACCAGAGAGGCCAAGTGCTCAGCCTGGGAGCCCTCGGGTGAGCAAAACCTCCTGCTGCTTTTCGGCTCCAGAAAGCCCCGGCAAAGGCCGCGATGTGCCTGGGAGGGGGCTCGGGGCAGCCCACCTCCCCGGGCACAGCGTCCTCGGGCAGCTTCCCCCGCCCGCTCCTCCAGGGGCTGGGCAGGAGAACGCGGCGCCGGGAGCACCCGGCTGCGAGCACGGCAAAGCGGGCGTTGCTGATTTCTTACCTTGACTTTTGTCTGAAATTGGTGGCAATTTGGCCTCTGTCAAAGATGATGAATAGCCTGGGAGCGGGCAGGGAACGGCTACGTGGATCTGGCAAACAGAGAGCGGGAAAGGCAGGGGAAATTCAGGGCTAAAAATGCCTCCAGCAAGGGGCTAATTGACTCTGGGCGGTGATGAGGAGCACGGGTCGGCATGGCGGAGGCACCCCGGGCTCCCGCAGGCCCAGGGCAGTGTGCTTGTGGGGCACGCCTGGCTCACAACAGCCCCTTCCCGGCGGCCGAGCTCCGGCGCTGCATGGAAGCTGGGGAGCAGCTCCTGCCGGCGCCGTCGGTGCTGCCGTTCGGTGCCTTTCAGAACGATCCTGCAGAGTTCGGAAGCGCAGCAATTCGGCAGAAGCGGATTTCCAAAGACAGAAGGGAAATTCTGCATGCGCTCAGGAGAAGGGAGGTTAACGGGAGCCTGTAATCCCTCTTTAGCTGAAACTGCCAATTGCTTTTAACAACGGCTCCTCCGAGAGCGCGCAGCAGGGCGATGAGTCACCGACACACGGCGCTGCCTCGCCGAGAGCCTTGCCTCTGCAGTCTCCAGAAATCCGAAGCGCATACCGCAGTTGTCTCTGTTCGAGGCATTTAAAGAGATCCCCAAGTGGCAGAGCTCTGCTCGCCTCGGCAGCGCCCGGCAGGAGGGCCGTCCTGACGCCCCAAATCGTCCTTCCTCCGAGGGACGCCGGAGAGAAACTCCTTTCCCCGCCACCTTTGAGCGGCACGAGCGAGCAGGGCTGCCGGCTGGGCTGGCGCAGAGGACACGCAGGCATCTACTCGCTGCTCGGAAGATGCTTCCAGCTCGTCGCACCTCGGTTTGGGGACAAACGCTGCAGAGGACGAACGGGCCACGGCTCCGCCGGTGATGCAGGAGGCTGTGTCGTGATGTGGGCTGCTGCCTGCGCCGCTGCCTGCGCTGCTGCCTGTGCCGCTGCCTGCGCTGCTCTCCCGGGCAGCTCTGGGGACGCGCCATGCCCCGAGCCGGCATTCCCGAGCGGCCGGGGCAGCTTCCAGCCCTCGGCGCGGTGCAGCGCCGACTCTCGGCGCTCCTGGCATCTCTGAGCCCAGAACTGTAGAAACTCATTATTGCCAAACACATGCAGGTTTCTTTGACATTGTTTCTCACTTTTTATTTTATAATCAGTATTGGGGAAAAAAAAAAAAATTGGCACATTACAACTTGAAGCAGATTGATACAATGACAGCCCACAAACATCTGCAGAATAGTATAAAAGGAAGCTGCATGATTCTTATTGTTTTAAGAGAAATTAATCCTTCCTGAAACATTTTCTTTGATGTCAGAAACAAAACTTAGGCCATTTAAATATCTAGCGGCATTTTGTAAAAGTAGGACTATTAGTTGAAACAAATTTCTTTACAAGCTTCCTATCAGAATTCACAATACTGTTCAAAGTTAAATAGCATCCCATTTGTGTTAATACCATTTTTTGACACATTTAAAGCGCAGGTAACAAACTCAATCAATTGCTTTGGCATTGGAAGAAAAGGAAAAGTTTTGCTACGAGAACTGATGTTGTGTGGTATTTACTAGGGTGACCATGGGTTCGAAAGCATCTGCAACAGCTCTTTCAAATGTCCCGTTTGCAACTGGATATGTTTCTTTTGATTTAAAAAAAATGCTACTTAGAAACTGCACAATCAGGAGAAATCTTTGCAAACAGCAGACCCGGCTTCCCTAATCATTGATCGCTGCTGCGGAAAACCCAGCGCAGAGCCCCGCGCCTGCCCAACGCTGCGGGCGAGTCTCCGGCGGCAAGGCGTGCCGCGGGGGGTTCCAACGACCAGCAGCACAGAGCTGCAGAAGAAGCCAGAACGGGCATTTCGGCTCTCCGGAGCAGCTGCTCGGTTTTGGGAGTTGTGCCGTTCACACCGGGGAACGGTTTCGTTAAAAACACTTACTTGCCACTAAGGCTAAGAAGGCTAAATATTAAATTTTCATGATTAAAAGACTAGAAAAAGGGAAGAGCAGGAATCAAAGCACATGCTGAAGAGATTTCTCCTAATTGCCACAGCTTATGCCTCTCCATTTTACCTCCGTTAGCCAATGAACCGTTTTCATTTTCTACAAACAAAATGTCATAGAAGCACATTTGCAGCGCTCACTGCACATCGCCCGCCCTTCAGGCATGCCCAAATCACGTGAAGACACCTCTGGCTTTGAAATATGGTCACTCTAGTAGCAGTACTAAAGAAAAACCATGAATGCAAGTTTTGCAATGGAAAATGTCACCACAACAGCAGTTGGGAGAGGATGAGAGAGATGCAGGAATGAGATCTGCACAGCTACTTAGCTCTTGGCTTCAGGTTTAAAAAACTCAGAGTTAACAAAGGAAAATCCTTCGAATTCTGACTGGTCAATGTTCCTGATGACTTCCTGGTCAGGAGGTGTTAAGACGGGTGGATGGCGAGTGAAAAACCGGTCGAAGTTTTCAGCATTGCGTCCACACTATGGGAGGGGAAGAAAAGAACGTATGGTGGGTGGAGAAAGAAGCGCGCGGGATGGGGCTGCAGCCACCCGCCCAGCCTCGCCGCGCCGCCGCTCGTCTCGGCGCAGCCATGGCAGAAAAGAAAAAGGTGCAAAATACGCATGAGCATTGTTAGTCGCAAGGCGATGTTATCTCATGGCGCAGCCGGAGACCCGCACAACCCTCCGGCTGCCCCATGGCAAGTAATTGCAGGAGAGGCATGAGATGGGAGCGCAATTACTTGATGTCGTGCCCTGCCTACACGCAGCGCTGTACCTTCTCTCGGGCTACGCCACGCACGGGGCAGCTTCTTCCGAAGGGTCCCTGCGCTTCACCCGCTCGGTCATCCCTCCTTCCCCGGGAGCGGGAAGTTTTTGTCATGTCTGGACCGCTTAGAGGCTTCTCCTTGCTCCTGCCCAAGGAGAGGGCTTCTCACGTTCCGCAGAGCTCTTGTAAACTGCTGCTGGCCGAATGCTTAACGCAGGCACTTGTGCCTGGGCACCTCCAGGGCTGCTCCGTCCCTTCCCGACCGCCCATCAGACCCTGACGGTCCTTGCCGGTGCACGGGGTGCTGCTCGGATGAGGCAGGCGGGAGCTGGGGCACCGGGGTGCTCCTGGCTGCCGGCTTTCTGCCGCGTGGCAGCCAGGCTCTCCGCACGGCATCCCCAGCGCTCTCCGCTGCAACTGGACAAGGCTGGCTATCCCTAAAACCCTGCTCACAGCAACGTTTTTCCCTCTTGCCCCTGTTGCAGCTAACAACAACCCCTACATCAGGCGGGGCAGGAGTCTGAGAGCGCCGGCGAGCTCTCTGCAGCCAGCAAAGCCAGACGAGAGAAGAAACCAAAAGCTCTGGAGTCCGGGCAACCACTGCCCTGGCTGGCACGGCACCGCGGGGCAGGAAAACACGGGGGCTGGAAAGCACCCGCGCCAGAGCCTGCCGGGAGTCGCTCAGCACCCGCCGCCCCGGGCTGCGCGGAGCAGGAGCCCCGGGCAGCAGCCGAGGGTCCGGCCGGCTGCGCTGCGGTCTCTGCAGCGAAAGGGGGAGGTCGGGAGCAGGGAGACATGCCAAATGCCTTATTTAATTTTCTTAGCGATCAAAACAAGGGTCCTGTAACTTCCTGTGCTGCAAGTGATGATTTAATATAATAATAATAGCAATAGCTAATAGCAGGCGGATACCGGGTCACTGCAGCAGCTACAGCTTGTGCTCAATTACTCCCTGTCACACGCATGTCGCATCCCTACGAACTGCACGTCTTTGCTCTAATGGCCGGGGAACTCCCTCTCCTATCGGAGCCGCCACACAGCCGATGCTCTCCTGGCCCTCCTCCAAAGAGATGCAGACGCGGCACCTCTCGGTCCCTCAGTTCTCTCCTTCCGTTTCCCCACGGAGAACATACGCTGCAAGTGCTGGGACAATTTTTCCTGGCATTTAACTTTCATTTGCTAAGGAAACAGATTTACACTTTTAATAAGCATCAGATTGAATATAATAAAATATTACAGACAAATACACATAAACTTCAACATTTCCCAGTCCCTTCCCCTGCCAGAGAGGAGGTTTGAGGGAAGACAACGTGAACATCCATCGGTCTCCAATGGCATGTTCCTTCGGCAGCTCTTGTATGTTCTTTCAGCACCAACTGAGACACTTACGATCCCCAAGCCTCTAAAAAAAGTTCAATGGGTAACGTTTGAGTCGATTTAACTCCTGCCCCTCCAGCCTCTGAGCCCATCCTTCCACACCACCATACTCTCACTCTTTGGAAGGCCACGTCTTAACCCACAGCACGTTTCTAGTCTGGATTTGCCCGGCTTCTGCTCCCAAACGCACCTCCTGCCTGCGACCATGAGCTCAGCTCGGTTTCTAACTCAGCACTCAGACTCACTCAGAGACCTCGGGGGCACTTTCCCCCCCTGCATCTCTTCTGGGCTGCCGTGGTCGCACGCGCGGCAGCATCAGCCCCGGTGGCCACAGCTCCTGCCTCTGGCCCCACGGCTGGGCCCACAACCGAGCCCGGGCAAGAGCAGATGCTGCTCTTGGTGTGGGCGGTTACAGTGCGGTTTGCTCTTTTTCAAGTATTTTGATGCAAAGATGAGTTGGTGCCGCCCAGGGGAGGAGTTAGGCAAAAAAAAAAAAGAAATCCAAACAAAGACAAACAAACCCCTCCAAACCGAACATGCAAACGCAGTGCGAACCAGTTCACCAGGAGGGTACCGAAGATGGGGGCTTCCCAAGATGAGCCCGAGAAGCCTTTTCGCGCAGCCCACGAGGAGCACGGCGTTGGTGGGGGAGAGCCTGCCCCAGCCGCCCTTGGCCGTGGTCCCAGCACGGTGCCGTCCGCATCGCGGCCCTCCAGGACCGACTTTTTGGAAATCCCCGATTTCAAGCACAGAGACCCAAATGGAAGATGACCTCTCCAAAGAACGGGTGAGGGTGCCTGCACCAGAAAACATAGAGCCCAGCACAAATGAACAACAGGAACACAGTAAGGAGATGGAGAATGGAGACACAAGCACAGCGAGCAGACTGGCAGACACAGGGCTCGTTAGCGGCTCTCCATATGAAGCCCAGGTTCTGTACCTTGCCAATCCCCGGTACGGACCCCATCCCGAGGCCATTCTCCGCATCTTTTCTTCTCTGCGAGCACCTTATTCCTGAGAGCAGCAGGCGGGCGCAAACTAACAGGGACGTGCCCATCTCCCGGGCAGGCGGGGATCTGCGGCACGCGGAGAAGCGGCCAGACAGGGACCTCCCGGCTACCGGCCCCTCTCGGTCACTCCAGCCGCGCCTGCGCTCCCCTCGGCAGCTCACGGCCGACCCCAGGCCGCTGTCTGCAGGGGCCGGGAGCGGCAGGAAAGCAGCGCCCCGGCCGTGCCCGGGCACAGAGGCGAGGGCAGCCCGAGCCCGACAGCCCCCCCCCGGGAAGCGCTCCCGGGGCTGCTCAGACCAGGCACCGAGTCGCTCAAAGGCTGGCAGAAAGCCGCTCTCCAGAGCAGCAGGACAGCAGCGAGGTTCGGCCGTGTCGGACACGAATGGCGAGGTTATCCGCTGATGAGCTGGCCATTCCCACCACGAGGAACTGCAGCGAGAGCTGTCACAGCTCCAGTGTTGTGGGAAGAGCTGGTCGCTGCTCCAGACCATGCAATCACGTACAGCTTTCGAGTCTTGCAACAGTACGTTTTAGATGTTTGACAAGTCAGCGTCGGCCAAATGCCTTCCTGAAAGCCATCATATTAACATCAAAACAGAAAATAAATTCCCCAAATGGAAGTTGCCCGTTCCACAAAGCCTGGAAGCTAAAGGCATGGAGCAAAGAGACAGGGGCTTTTCTAGGCCACGTTGTCACTCGTCTTCCCCCTCGGCGCCGAGATAAAACAAACGATGAGCAAGATTACTGGGAAAGTCTGCAGTGCCCAAGGTTATCGGCGCAGTAACACGTAACGTAGCAGGGTTTACCTACTAATAAGCCGCTCACCTGCAGATTCCATCAACTCCCAATATACAGTGAAAGCTTTACAGTGCTTTGAAAATATAGCTGTCATTGCCTATTACCTTCATGAGATCTTGGCGGAGACACGCAAGGCAGCTCACGTGAAACGTCTGACAGCGCTAGCCGCCTTCTTGCTATAAAGAAATGCGCTGTCTTGAAAAAAAAAAATCAAACAAAAGCATCCCCATCGTTAGGATTTAAAAACTAACCCTTGTGAAATGCTGCCGGTTATTGGGATGGAAGGTACAAATATATTTTTAATATGTATATTGGCAAGCAATAATTCTTGCTGTAATGCAATAAGGCAAGAATATGCGGATGGAAAATTTCAGAAATTGCATCTATCCATAGTATTTCACGTCCAGCTTTGTGAAGTTTGCTTTTATTCCTGCGGACCTTCTGTTCAGATGCACAAGAACTCGGCCTGGTCAGCAAACCAAACAGCGTATCCTCCTCTTCGGGAGCTTTCACGTGAGCAAAATACATAGTTTACGGCTGCAAATTGTCTTTGGGGTTACAGAAGCCAGACCCAAGCCCACACCCCGGGCCGGAGGGCCGTGACCGTGCACCTGTGCCGCCCTGCACGCCACGTCCCCGGCTGCCCCGCCACGCCGGGGCGGCCGCTCGGCTCCCGGGACCGCGGCAGGTTTTATTCCAGCGGCCAAGGCCCAGCCCTGCTGGTGTTCCAGACGCAAGGGCCGGCCCAGGACGGGTCCGTGCCGCCCCAGATGATGCACAGTCCATCTGCAGGAGCACTGTCTTTAAAGCTTCCGAAATTAAGCTCCTCTTTAAGGGACGGGAGACATACTGTATGGATTTGTACATTTATCTAAAGCCACGTTGTGAAAAATCTGCCTCATTTTAGTACTATATTAATGTACAGGCATCACTCCATCCTGAATGGAGAAAGGGGGGGGTGGGAATTTATCTTACATAAATCCCCAATGTGTCCTGTCTAATATTTATAGCCAGCACAGAATGACTTTTTTTTCAAGCTGCAGAAATAAAACTGACAGCTTAGAAGATAGCCTTTTTATTTTATCAGTTTCCAGCTTGATTTCAAACAGAGACAAAAGGCATAATAAAATATTTTCCATTGATCCCCGAGATGCAATCAAAGACCATAAAAAGCCGAGGATGGCTGCGCTCCCGCTGCGACGCAGCCCTTGCTCCCGGCGCCGAGGAGAAGCAGTGGGCTGAACACGCCCTCGATTTCCCATTTTTTTGGCCCAAACCAGTGGTGCAGCCCCAATCCCGCCGGCTTTCAGGCACCTCCTGGGAAGCCTGACCTTCCTGGTGCTGCTCCGGGTTAGAAACCTGGCTCCTTGCTGGCTCCTGGCTCCCTGCACCCCAGGGGGATCAGGGCTCTCAGGCACTTCTGGCCATAGATGCATCGTGTTTGGGGGAACTTGGGTCACGGCATGAACGCGGGGCCACGCCAAGGGCCCCTTTGTGCCGGTCAAGGGGGAACGACGGTGCTTTTCGTTCGTTAGTGTCTGGCTAACGATCCCCGAGCCCAGCTCAGGGCGCTCCGGCACGCGTTCATCCCTGCTCCGGGCAAAGGCTGGGAGCATTCGCTGCGAGGGTTTTCCGATGTAGGACCCTGGCTTTCATCTCTCCCCTAGGAACAAAGCCAAGTTTCTGCCCAATACGCTGAAAATATTGGCTGAATAATCAGAGGGGAATCTCAGAGAAAGCCTTTACCGGACCCCGAGGCTACCAGAGCAAATCTCGTCTCGATTGCGAGAGGAGATGTTTAACCTTAACGCACTCGGCCGCCTCCCCACGGCACGCTCCTGCCCGCTGTTGGCCCCCTCAATCCTTGAATCTCATCTAATTAGGAAATTACTTATGCAAACATCTGAACTCACCTTGTAAAGACTGAAAATAAGGCTACAAAAATGCACATGCAGAGGAACCGTAGTTTTTACAAATCCGCGTCTATAAATGGCTTTTCAATATTAATTAATTCAATGCAGTTAGAGGAAAATTAATTTATGCAATTAGAAATTATTAGATTAAAAGCAATTTTTTAAAATCACTGTCCTGTTGTGAGTAATCCTGTGCTCTGCCGTGTGATTTCACTGCCTTCAAAATGAGACTTTTCAAATCACTAGGCTTTATGTAAAGTAAAGGAGTAATTAGACACCAAAAACAATAATTATCTCAATGAGAGACAGAGAAGGCAGGCAAGTGTAAATACACTTCCCAGGGTAAATGCAGACCCACGAAAGGAATTGTTATGCACAAGCCAAACCACGGAGCAGCCAAGCACAGCCCCGTGTCAGAACCGCCGAGTTTCTGCACGCCAGAGACAACCCGGGCCCTCATCTGCCTCGTTACTGTCTCGCTGATAAAGGTTAATCAAGCACAAAGCGGGAGGCAACGCAGGAGCTCTTGGGAATTTATTTCCAGCTCCGGGTGCGCAACGCCCAAGCCAGGCAGAGGGCTGAAGTGTCCATTCTGCTGCCGGCATGGAATGATGCCGGTTTCTGGGAAGCGATGCGAAGCCCTTCCCGGCAGGCAGAGGCCGGGCAGACGAGGAGAGCCCTCGCTCGTACCCGCGCTCGCTACCCGCAGAGACGCTACAAAATCACACAGACTGGCGAAACCCCCTGGGTGCTGCAGAGGAGAGAACTAGCAAAGACGCTCCTGCGGAGACGGGGACCAGCCCCGCGGGGAGAGCTGCCCCTCCCCGGTGCCCCCGCTTCACCTCCCGCACCCGCTGGGCCACAGCACTCGTGCAGGGGGAGGTTTTGGGCTGCTCGAGCAACGAGCAAACAGGAATGAACGATACCCTCCGATAAGCAGAATTGGTTGACATGATGCTAAAGACCATTTGGAGCGGGCTCTGCTCACCCCGACTTGTGTGGACGGGGCTGAAGTGCTCGGGCGCTCACGGTGCTGGAGCACAAGGGGGCTGTGGGCATTTGTGGGCAGGTACCGAGCCCCCATTTGTGTATTATTCCGTATTTTGAAACTTTGGCTTGCAGACAATCTCTGTAACCTTATCTTTAGAGAAGCTAATTTTTTTTTTTAAAAAAAAAAAGAAAAAAAAAAAACTTAAGCCAAGGCAAAGAGCCAGGCTCGCACAAATCCCCGGCTCCAGCAGGCGCCCAACCCCTGCCCGAACGGCTGAAGGTCAGAAGCAGTAAGCAACGTCTTTCCTCGGGATCCACCCAAATACATTTTGACGGTGCCCAAACCCGGATTTTCATCCCTGTGCTGCTCTGATCCGCGCTCACAGCTGGCACGAAGGCAGCAGCGTTTTCCAGCACAGATGCACCGCTGTTGAAATATCAGCTATCAGCAGGTACCCGAGTTGTCTTAATCCTACCTAAATCCTAAATCAACTGCGCCTACCTTTCTGCTAATCTGCCTGTCCTATCACACGGTGAATTTCCCCAGCGCAGCCGTTAGGTGAGAAGCGACAGACGGCCGTTACCGTCCCCTTCCACGGCCCGGCGTCAAAAGGATTTTTAAAGAAATAAGACATTTAAAGCAGGGCAAAAATTGCACATTTTAAAACATCAAAACAGTAAGGCAGCACTTTTGACAGAATTCCGTTGTTTTTAACTGTAAAACACCAACCAAGAACGCTATGCCACGACCCGAGGCGAACAGCGTCACCGGGGACCTGCTCAGGAAGAAAGGGCAGTCGCAGAGGAGGGACGCGGCGACAGCTTCATTAGCAAACGAACACGGGGGTGGGAAGCAGCAGGAGCTACGGGTTTCAGGAGAAGCGGGCTCTTGCAGAGTAAGACCCCGCAGCTCCGGTGCCGGCCCAGCCCTCCCGAGGGGCTCCGGGTGCGGAGCAGCGTGTCCCCCGCGGCCGGAGCTCCCGGACCACCCCGCCCCGTGTCTCAGCATCCTTTGCGCAGAGGTCGATCCACCCTGAGCCAAAAAATCCCGGGGTGTGCGAACAGCCCCAAACACTTTTGCACTATTATACTTTGACAGCAAAGTTAACGCCTTCCCAGAAACGCCTTTCCTACGTGGTCTAACGGCTTGAAGATCCCATTCCCTCCGAGGGAAAGGAAAGCAGGCAGCAATGCAGGCCTCTGTGCTAGCCACCACCAGCTGCTTACCAGCCCCCTGGATCTCCGCGTTTCGGAGAGCGACAAGGAGAATGGGATGTTCTTCTCTTTGCTGATGCAGAGGGCAGCCCGAGACCGCGCTGCACAGAAGCAGCTCTCAGCCGCGGAAGCGAAAGGCTCTGACAGTACCCCGTGTAGTTTCCTGCAAAGGCGTCGCCGCGCAGGAGTTAACTTTGTAAAAATATTTGTCTGAAATTAAGCTATGCGGCGCCAAAGGCACGCAGGCATCGCTGGCAGACCTGGGGCAAGGCGCAGAGCTCCCGGTCGGCAGCCCCCCCATCAATGCTGCACGCCGGCAGGGAGACGAGGCTGCGGAGGCTCGCCCAGGCCCAACTAATGGGCGGTTTATTCGTATTTGATCGGTCGAGCAAGGAGCTGTGGAAGGGAAAAGGCTGCTAGAGCAGAGAGGCATTTACAGGGAGGAGAGCTAAAGGAGCCGAGCACCCTACACCAAAGGGACTCCCACTCCACGCTGTCCCTGAAAGCAGAGTTTCTCCAAGCACTGAAGGGCTCCCTTCAAAAGAACAGGTTTACTGAAAAGCAGAGGAAAAGCAGACGTGTCCAAGGTTGTTAAGGGCAGCGGGGCAGGGGAAGGCTCAGTTGAACACACGGAGCATCTCTGGACTCAGTGTTGTGATCCAGGATGATGGATTACGAGAGCGTGCAATGTCCCCACCTTGCTCACTGGGCACACATATCAGTCCGTATCAGCCAAGTAAATCAGATTTAACTTTGGATTCACAGTTTTCTGCAGAACACCAGTGCCCAACTGGGGCACAGCGGCTAACAGGCGTGCGGGAGGTGGAAACGTATGAATGAGCCCATGCCTTAAGGACCTGGACCACCGCGGAGAGACTCAGACACAGCTGTGACCCTGCCTGTCCCAACAGTGGCAAAGAGAAATAGAGAAACCCAGGGAGAGATGTCCCTGTCCCCCAGTCTACGTGGTCACTGCTGCCGGTGCATCCTCTCTCGGGAAGGGCAGAGACCCCACGGCAGAGAGATGCAGCAAACCAACGTGCTCGGGGGCATTCGGAGAAGCCCGAGCACTGCAGCTTGCAGGTCGTGCCCTCGCGCCGCTTCAGCACAAACCCCGTACGCAGCAGGCGATGAAACCCGCTTGGGGCTCAGGCTGCACCCCTGCACCGGCACAGGCATCGCACGGACAGACGGCACTGCAAAGACGGCTGGACCAAGGACTAGTCAAGTAGTCTGGTCTTTTTTGACAAATAGCTTTCAGATTACTCACGCCCCCACTTCAGTTTCACTGCTGGCAGCTCATCTCCCCCTACAGCCGCGCGCTCCGCGAGCCTCGCGCTCCCGGCACGCCCGGCATCGCTCTCGCCAGCAGAGCCCACCTCAAAGCAAGGCAGAGCCGGCAGAGCGCAGCCAGGGTCTGCTCCCTGCAGAGCTCCGCTCCACCCGCGCCAGCGCCCGCACGCGAGCCCGGCTCCAGCCTTCCGCCGCTTCACCTTGGAGAGAAACCGTTGCGTGAAATACAGCTCCACTGCCAATTCAGACAGACTACGGCGCTGAGCTAGACGTTGAAATAAAGTTTCGGTTAAAAAAAAAAAAAAGAGACACCTGTTCAGCTTAAGAAGGAGGAAAAAAACCAACAGAAAGACTGACCCCCGGGACAGCAAACAGACCGTATCGCAACGCGGTTAAATCCGTGAGCTAAACGCCTGGTGTTTCTACCCCTGCAAGTCAGAGCGAGACAAGGCGTCCGGGAGTTATCCTTTCGCAGCAGCGCTTTGACACGTGCCAGATCTGAGGAGATGTGATCTTCTAAGCAGACACAGAAACGGTACCTCCACGCTGCGGGCAGGACGAGCGGCGCCCGCGTGTGTGCCTGCGCGTGTGCACCCACGTGCGTGAGTGGGAGAGACTGTGCGAGAGAGAACCGGCGTGTGGGAGAGCGGGAGGGGAGAAACACGCTTAACGCAGCCACACTTACAGCCTTTGGCTTGAAGGGAGGCTGGATCTCCTTGCGCTCCAGCTTATCCCAGTCGATGTAGCGGAAGAACGCGTGCTCCTTGATGTCCCGCTCCCCTTCTGGGCCACATCCCAGTCGCTTGGCAGGGTGCTTGGTCATCAGCTTGGGGAGAGGAAGAGAAGAAACAGTCACTCACAGAGCATCCAACTGCTTCCCAAAACGTCAGCTTTGAGAAGTTCCCAGGGTGCTGCGATGCTCGGCTGGGCATCCTGCACCGCGCGGCCGCAGCCCCGGGACCCCCGCAGCAGTGCCCGGACCCCAAGAGGGGCTCCCGTCTCCTCTCCCGGCTTTTGGTGCTCAAAGCAGAGGACAGAGGGAGAAGCCGGAGCAGCTCCAGGGACAGGGAAGGTTGACAATGGCTTACGACAGCAGACTAAGCAGATCGCAGGTACATGAGCACTGGGTGGGATGAGCACATCCCCTTTTCCTCTGGGAATGAAACTGGTTCACCACGAAATAACGCCAGGGTGCTGGCAGAGCTCCCCGCAGCGCTGCAATCTCACCAGCCTGCTACAAGAGGCAGCAGGACGCGTGCAGAGCTGCTTAGCAGTCCCTTTGCTTGGTGGCAAACTTCTCAGCATCTGAATAATTAATTTTAAAGGCCACTGTCCATTTAAGATGAACAACCTGCCCTCAAAAACTTTCATTAGCCCTAAAAGCAGAACCCCCACTTCTCTGCAGCCGTGGCAGCACAGACAAGAAGCCTATTTCTAATGAAAGAGTCAATTTGGAGAAAAAAGCGCCAACAGTCCATTAATGTTGTTTATCATCTAAACTTCTCCTCTTCACTGGCTCAATAAGAAAAGTGAAATGGGCCACGGGAATTAAGGGCGGCTGTACAAACATTAATATCCTGGGGGCATTGTTTGAGCTGTGTTCGGAGATCAGATGGACATTCCAGAGATTTGTAAGATGTTGATAAGCACGGAGAATATGAGCCATACACCTGCAACAAAAGGACTCCTTTATTAAAAGCAGGGCAGTTAAAACTGCTCCAGAGCCGTGCAGAGGTTGCAGCAAGCCTGACTCCATCTCCTGGGGCTGTGGGTCTGCAAGAGACCCTGGCCGCCCTCCCGCGAGCCCCGGGAGGGACAGGGCACCCCAGCTCTGCTCCGCCGGAGAGCCGGGAAACCTCCCCGCCTTTCCGTGGAGACTGACCCACCCCCGAAAAAAAAGGTTTTTATAAGCAAGCATCTCCTGACAAAAATAAGCACCCCAGCCCCAGCAGCCGGGCGCAGGCAGCCCGCCGTGCCCCGGGAGCTAGTGAGCGCCCGCCAGATCCCGCATCCCGGCAGAGCTCCTCTCCCCAAGGTGTAAGTGTTCTGACGCAAGTCAGCCCGGCCATCCTTGATTGCACGCAACAAACTTGCTCAGGGAAGCTGATCTTTTAAAGGAATGCTACAACAGGGAGCTGAAAGCAAGGAAGAGCTTGCAAAAAAACCCCAACCCCAACTTCCCCCCCAAAAAACCCAGAACAAAACAAAAAGAAAAAAACCCACAACAAATGCGAAGTACGAGCGGAGCCGCTAACCACTCTGCTAGCAAATGGCACTCCGACCACGGCCAGCCAGCTGCGAAGGCAACCTGCAGCTGAAAGACCGATGGAGCGAGGCTTCCCCGAACCAGCGTCACCCCCGGGAAGCCCATCTGCAAACAGCAAGGGCCCACCAGCCCTCGCAAGCGGCACAAGTGATTTTCCAGATGGTGAGACCTGCCTCTGCTCAGGGCAAGGATGCGACCGGCATCAGCATCGCTCTTGCAGAGCCCGTCCCCGTGCGAGGAGTCCCGCTGGAGCCGCTGCCGGTGGGCTGGAGACGGTGCCCCCGATTTCACATCACCCTCGGCACACGGACAGGCGTCTGTCCGCTCTGGCTGCAGTCTGTCTGCCCTGGCAGCGGGCAGCGCGATGCCGTGCCCCGCTGAACCTCGCCATCCCAGGGCTTTCACTGCACCCGCTTCAAGCTGACTCGGGTTCAGCTAAACAAGAGGATCGTTGCATCTCCTCGGCAGGCTCCGTCCAGCATCCTGACAATTCAGCCAGGTCCTGCTTAGCTGTGCTGAAGCAGGAGAATAAAAAGCATCCTGTGACGCAATAAGGTTTTCCTAAAGCAAGTCTCCAACAACACTGTGAGAGCCTGAAATGTGCTAATAACCTGATTTAGCGATTTGGCTGTCGCGTCAAACAGCTTAGTTTGCATTCAGCAAACGTGACAAGAAATCTGTCGGTGGGTCTTTGCTGTTAAGTGCTGACCCTGAACACACTGACCCACCTCTAGCTCTTACTGCCAGAGATCATTTGGGGCAAGGAGGAACAGCAGGTCTGCGCCTGCAGGATCCGTGTCTCCGTTGACACTAAAGCTGCAGATGCCTGTGCACAAAATTCCGCTGTGAAAGCGTCTGACAGGACGGGCCGGACAGAGGTACAGTCACTTGTCTGCAAAGGAGGCCTCAGCAAGGGGTAGGGTGCAGCCCCGCAGAGGCTTTGAAGGCTGGTGGGGCCAGTGGGCAGGCGGCTTGCTGCCCTGTCCTCATGCTGCCCTGTCCCCATGCTGCCCCGTCCCCTCAGTGCCCCATCCCCTCAGTGCCCCGTCCCCTTGCTGCCCCGTCCCCACACTGCCCTGTCCCCACACTGCCTTGTCCCCACGCTGCCCCATCCCCACACTGCCCTGTCCCCTCGCTGCCCCGTCCCCACGCGTCCTGCCCCGCTGCCCGGCTCCGGCTCCCTCCCGGAGGCCGGCAAAGCTGCCGAGGCTGTGCCGGGCCGGGGCTCCCCCCGAGCGGACCCTGCCCTGGGGGACAGTGCGACTCCCGCTGCGCCCTGCGAGAACGGCTACGACTCCGCTTGCGTGCGCCGAGCTGCAGCCACGGCGCTGCCCGGCAGCCGCTGCGCCCCCCGCACCTACACCTGGGCTCTGCTACTAACTGGCTTCTCCGGCCAGGGCCCAGGTCTCGCCTGCTGCCTCGTGCTGGCAGCCGTTTTACACACACCCGCCCCCCCAGACTGAAGTGTCGCGGTGAAACCCCCCGCTTCCACGGCGTAACACCGAACTCGGAGCAGCTCAGCCGGCTAATGAATCGTGAAAGGTTTTCTACTTCACGTACCTGCCTGTGAAGCTGAACAGAGCTGTACTACGGTGCAGTAATTCAGTATTTTCAATATACGCATCCAGAAATTAAATTTTCTTGTTTTCCTATTGTGCTTTATTCATGTGAGCACGAAGGCACCATCTGTTATTGATATATAGGACCCCATAAACATGCAGATTGATTCTCCTGGCTTACATAGGATAATCATTGAGCTTTGTTTGTATTCAACAGGAACAAGTTGATTTAATCCCCATACTAACGCGGTGAAACCCCTTCAGGCTTCTGCAGACACGGAAGGATGTTTTAGACCAAATCACCTGCAATGGTACCTCTGATGTGTGCAGCTCAGACACAGGAACGTCCAAGCTGGACTCAACTGCTTTGCTAAACCGCAGCTTTATTTTAGTCTCTGGACGGCGACTGGATGCTGCGGGTTCACGGGCTTCATTTACCAGCGGCGCGTTTGGCACCGAGAGGCAAAGCCGATCTGAACGATCTTTGTCCACGTTTGATGAGGCCGCACAGGGCTTACGGGCAGCAGCCACCGCCGGGACCTTCCCTCCGCCACACCGGCACGCAGCCTGGGCACGCTTCTGCGCCGCACAGCCGTGCCACCACAGAATCCCAGAATCCCAGAACGGTGGGGCTGGAAGGGCCCTCTGGAGCCCACCCAGCCCAGCCCCTGCCAGAGCAGGGTCACCCAGCGCAGGCTGCACAGGGCCGCGTCCAGGCGGGTTGGAATCTCTCCAGAGCAGGAGACTCCACACCCTCCCCAGGCAGCCTGTGCCAGCACACCCGGCCCCGGCCCAGCCGCAGCCCGGCGTTTCGGCCCAAGCCGGAGGCAGCAAACCCCTCGCACCCAGCAGCGCTCACCATGCACGGCCCCAAAATGCTCCCCCCTCCCAGCCGCCCTTTTCCTTCTGCGTGTCCAGAGACGGGCAACGGAGCTGGGGAAGGGGCTGGAGCACAAGTGCTGTGAGGAGCGGCTGAGGGACCTGGGGGGGTTTGGCCTGGAGAAAAGGAGGCTGAGGGGAGACCTTCTCGCTCTCTGCAACTCCCTGAAAGGAGGTTGGAGCCAGGGGGGGTCGGTCTCTTCTCCCAAGGAACAGGCGACAGGACAAGGGGAAACGGCCTCAAGTTGCGCCAGGGGAGGTTTAGGTTGGATATTGGGAACCATTTCTTCCCCGAAAGGGCTGTCAGGCCCTGGCACAGGCTGCCCAGGGCAGTGGGGGAGTCCCCATCCCTGGGGGGATTGAAAAGCCATGTCGATGTGGCACCTGGGGACATGGGTTAGTGGTGGCCTTGGCAGTGCTGGGTTAACGGTTGGACTCGATGATCTTGGAGGTCTCTTCCAACCTAAACCATTCTGTGGTTCTACAATTCCTACCCACGGCCACCGAGACACGGGCACACCCGCAGCTCCGAGGGGGCTGCAGCGTGGCGCTAGGCAGCTATTCTGTGCTTTTCTCAGGCAGCACCACCCGTGGAAATACCGCTCAAAAGACCCGTAAACTTTACTGCAGAAAACATGCCATTTTATGCCTTTGCTACCAGGCAGAGATTTAGGAGGGAGCTGATATTCGCAGGCAATCTGTTCACCTGGAAAGGGCTGCTTTGCTCAGGCACAGTCAAACCCCTCCATATGGGACGGAAAACGGCTGACGGCTTGTGCCAGCGCCCGTGCGCACGCACGCCGCTCCACGGGCCTGGAACGGGAGCCTGGCTCCTGGAACCGAACCAGAGCTCGAGAGAGCAGAGCCAAGCTACCTGCACCACGGAAACAGCAGCTCCGACATCAGCCTTCAGAAAAACACCCGAGTTGACGGCAGAGGAGGGAAATGCTCCGTTTGATCTGCTAACGGGCGCCGACTGTCGAGTCAAGGAGCTGCGTTCTGGTTAACTCTCCATTTTGCTTCCCAGCCAACGATCTCTGATTAATGCCTGTTTCTTGGCTCGGGCCGATACAAGGCTTTCAGGATCAACTGCTTTTCATCTCCGAGCCGTGCAACAGTAAGTGATGACTGGCATCGGCACGCCGGAGCGAAACCGCGTGGGAACAACTAAATTGTTCTGGAGAGCACGGCAGTGAGATACCAAACCCTTCACATTTAGGAGCCGAGGCCTCTGCCGTGGCTTGTTCCCTGGACTGACGGAAGGCTGGGTTTGTGCCCTCCAGGAAGGCTGACCACGTAGCGGCACAGACAGCACGGCTCCGCTGCCCCTGTGGTTAATTGAGACATATCTCACTGTATTCCAGGGGAAAGCCTAAATACTTTGTTTCCAGCTTGCTGACAGTTCTTAAATACCGCATATATTTTTAACTAAACTTTCTGGTGTAGCAGTTCGGTGGCGGCAAAGAATGTCAGGAGTGTTTGTGCACTTCCCCGAAACAACAGTTGTACAAAGGGAACCACCACTTTGCTGCAAAAAAATACAAGAATTTGTAAAGAACCAAGCTTTCCACGCAACGCTAAATGTCCTCCCATGCAGCCCCACGTTCCCAAGAGTGAGAAAAGCCATTACAGCTACACCCAGCAGACGTTTCAGTCATGGTCTCGTCTATTTACAGCGCTCACATTTGGACCGATGTGACACAAACGAAGCCGACAGTGAGATGCGTCCCCGTTCCAGCCCCCGCTCCCTCGCAAGCGCCGTTCCCTCGGCACCACGGGGATAATGATGTTCAGCACCACAAAGCGTCTTCCCCTCCTCCTGCCCGGCCAGAACACAGGGGACTTTCCCCCTGGGCCCCAACCAACAACGGCAAGAGCCACGAGAGAGGGCGAGAAAGCTTGTGGCAACTCCCCCTTCAACCACCGCTGTGGTTTCCGATGAAGGACTCGATGTCCCCACATTCTGCCGCGGGCGAGCGCCAGGCGGCCCGGCCGGGATCCCCTCCCCGTGCCCCGCTCCAGGCGGGGAGCACCGGCAGCAGCTCTGCCCCGCGGGCCGAGCCAATGCTCCTCTAACACCCGCTCGGAATCCTGGCAACACTGGAAAGAGGCTTTGAAATGCCGCAGTGGGAGCGTTAAGTGCAAGATGTGTCATTTGTAGATAGAAACACTATTTTGAGATATAGAACATTCAGATATTTTAAATATTAACTATTAAAAGCAAACATTTCTTAAATTCCTACACAAACACGTATTTATATCCCTGTTTGACACTGGCTGGCTGAGATGAGGCTCGGTTCCAAGCAATAACCGTACGCGTAGCATCAGGACCCAGCCAGCCTTTATTCATCATGACCCAAATTAATTCAGACTGCGTTTAAGCCTTGCCTAGGCCCAGTCCTTAGAGAGCTCAGGACACTGGGCAACGCAGAGCTTCACTGCAATTTAAGACATATGATAATGAAAATACTGCTCTGACCCAACAGAGACGCTCACCAGCACGGAGCTTCAGGTGTCCCTAAAGGGCAACTCATCTCAGCTAAACGGAAACCTCTGCAGGATGGAGGCTTTGTATCTGATCTTAGGAAAACTATTTAGAAATCACATTCATTTTCTCTAGGCATCATTTTTCTTTTCAGGCAAAGATGCATAAAGCTCCCCTGTTGTCACCTAACAGGGAGGAGGGTCTCTGGGCAGATGCCCTCAACCCCCCCATCCCATCCAACACTCCCATTTTCTCCTGACCTTCACCTGAGCAAAGACCGGCCAGCCCTCAGGTCCCACCTGTGTTTCTGCTCGGTGCAGCGTAACGGCACAGGAAGGATCCAGGTGGTGTTTGTAACTGGTTTTAGTGCATATACACAAAGCGGCACAAGCTGTGGTTCGAGGAGCGGAGAGCACGGGCGCCAGAACACAACCGGGATTTGTCAGGTTTACCTCGCGCCGGGAGCCTGCCGCCGGCACCAGGGCGAGGAGGGGCGAGGAGGGGCGAGGAGGTGCAAGGAGGGGCAAGGAGGTACGAGGAGGGGTGAGGAGGGGCGAGGAGGGCGAGGAGAGGAAGGAGGTACAAGAAGGTGCGAGGAGGGGCGAGGAGGGGCGAGGAGGGGCGAGGAGGGGCTTGGGCCCCCCGCGCGTGTAGGACAGCCAGAGGTGCACAGACAGCACGGCGCCCGCCGGCAGCAGTTCCCCCTCCTCCCAGAAACCAAAAGCCAGCCCTTACCCCTTTGCAGATTGCCACTGCCTCCTTGGACATGGACTTGGGGTAGGCTACGTTGTGCTCCATGATGGACTGGAAGAGCTCGTCTTCATCTTCTCCCTCAAAGGGAGCCTAGAGCAAAGCACACAGAGGTTCAGCGGCATTCCTGGAGCTTTGAGCTTCCATTTGCTGCTGCGATCCTCAGCCACAACACCAGCCCCGGCTGCTGCGGCGTGCGGTGACTCGCGTCTCGGCATCGCAGTCCCCGGCGCTGCATCCACGGCTTCATCTCCAGCCCCGAGGAGATGGCCCCCCGCCGTGCGCCAGCACCGAACCAAATCACACGTCAGCATACGCTCACAACGGAACCTAACACAATCCCACAGGAATCAATTAAAATTCAATTACCTGGCCAGCCAACATTTCATAGAGCAGGACTCCAAATGCCCACCAATCCACGGACTTCCCATAGGGCTGATAAGCAATTATCTGAAAACAACACAAACAGCAGGATTACACTCCCATTTCTAACCTGTTGGTACAACGCAAACTAATTTCAAGCTGCAGTCCAGGTCAAAAAGACAGGTTATTTACTGAGCGCCCAGTCCCTGACTGGTGGGAAACTGCAATTATGAACAGAGCACGCGATAGGCAAAGGGTTCGGTAACGGTCAAAAAATCATCAGCCCTCAAATGTGCACTAAATATTCGAAAAAACCAGAATATTCCCTGTGATTTCAGACAGATTCATTCTGATTCAGACAAAACTTTGGCGTATTTGTTGTGTTCTCTCCAACTCGTCACAGCCGGGCGCGCTGGAGCAGGAGCAGCAGCGTTCTCGCTTACCCTCATGCGCTTTGGGATTTTGTTTCCCGCTGACTTCAGTGCAGTTGGTTTGAAATAGCAACACAGAGTTTTGTCCTCCGTGGACAGTATGTGGCCCTTTAAAACAGCCTCACAGCATACGGGTGGTCAAACCCCCCTGCATTTCAGGCTGCCGGTTTGCTTCCTATTACCTATCGCAGAACATGCCTGACTAAATAACCTAATAACCAACGGCCCTACCCTCACCTGAGCAATGTGTTGTGTGGAGTTAAGATGAACATTGATATAACTTCAGGGTTTCTGCTTCTTTTTTTTTTAATTAAAAAATATCAACATTTATTTTGGATAAGACACCAAACCATGAATTTCTGTATTTTTCCATGATTTGCTCTGCAAAATCTGAACCACCCTACATTCCGTAGCCCTGCAGCACAGCCATCCCGCCAACCCGCCTCCGCAGAGCGAGCGACCTCACCCACGCGCCTTGGGGCACCCGCAGCCCAGCCCGGCGGGGGGTCAGACCCCGCCAGCAAGACCCCCCGTACCGACAGGAGAAGCGGGGGGTGGAGAAACGGACCCGGCCCTGGGAGAGCCCTGCGGTGCCTCTGCCGCTCCGCTCTCCGCGCCCACCGGCTCAGCGCGCAGCAAGACGCCGGGTCCGCGCCCTGGGCGGGGGGCTGCTGCCAGAAGCCAGCCCCCCCTTCCTTGCCTTCAGCACGGGGGTCCCCCCACCCTCCAGCCGCCCTGACGGGGAGCGGTGACAGGTCCAAGCCAGGGAGCGAGACGGAGCCGGGCTCCCGCGGGCACCTTTCCGCTTCGAAGGGTCTTTCAAGCCCCGGTTTAGTTGCTGGGTTGCCGCTGCTGGGCGTCATTTCAGCGTTTGGGGTTTGACAGGCCTTGGGCTTTGCCATCTGTTACTTAACGCAAAACAATTACGCAATTTATTCATCCTAATTACAGAATTCTATTCTGCAAAGGTTCCTACACTTGAGCACAAATGCAAATCGTATGCTAATCACAGGAGAACGTACACAGCAACCCGGCCCCAGAGGTCTGCTCCCGCCGTTGCTACCCCTGCTCCGGAGCAGGGCTCCGGTCCCGCGGCTCCGTGGCTGCGGGCAATGCCTGCAACCTCAAGAGTCCTCACGTTCAGCCGCCCTGTCCTTGCAAAAGACCTCCGCAGTGTCCAAGGGGATCCGAGCAGGAGGTACGTCCCGATGCAGGTCCGGGGCTGCCACACCACGTAAGAAGAGATGAGTTCCATCCCGCGAAAGCACCAGCACCGAGGCACGATTAGAGAACGAGACCGATGTCAATCCTCTCTTCTGTCCTGCTCCTGGTCCAGCCACACGTGCAAACGCGGTGACACGACCCTGACCGCCCTGACAGCGTCCTGCAGTCTGGCCAGGCCCTTCCCGCCGAGCTCAGACGTCGAGTTTCAGCTCTGAAATCCCTCGACCGAGCGCGCTTGAAGTCCCTCTCACTTGTTCTTTAGATGATTTATGAGCGCTCTGGGAAATTTAGGTGTGAACTGTTCACACCATAAAGGCCTTCAAAAGAAAACAGTACTTAGAAGAAACCCTTGCAGAAAAGCAGCCTCTGGAAATTGAAGTCGCTGACTGCACGTTAGGGAAGGTCAAAACCCAGCAGCTGAAGAACGCGGTTTGTTCAGAGGAGGTTACACGCGCGGGGTCATTTGCACTCAGTACCTGTCACCTTGGCACGCAGAGCTGTATCTTAGAACAGAAAAAGCCCTGAAAATGGGTCAAGCAAATCACAGGACATTTTTACCCTGAAGACACGTTGGCTTGAGAACATTGCGGCTTCCTCACGGGAGGAAGCACGGTCCAGCAGAAGGGCCCTGGCGTGGAGCTACACGCAGGGACCCCGGCTCTGCCGCGGGCTTGGCCACCCGGCAGGACACCACGCCAGGACTGCAGACCCCCTTTTTCTACTGCCCAAGTAGGGCACGTGTATATTCACTCTTTTGAGACCCGCTGGTAGCAGGCTTTAACACCATTCCGGGGTACCGGGGTGATTTGCATCCTATTTCCCATCTTCTGTTTTCCTTTTAGAAAAAAAAAATTAGAGCAAGCAGAAGAAAATAAGAGTTTAAGTGATAATGCTCAGGCAAATACCAAGAGAACTGGTCGTTTGTCCTGCTTTGAAAGAGTATTAATCACACGCAGCAACTGAGCTATGCACCAACAGGACACCAATATCAATCTTGGTAGGATGAGGGTAGGTAATACACATTTGAACGAGTAATTAAAAACCTCTCTGGCTGCAGCCAAACACAATGTAGTGTAGCACACAAGCGCACCTAACTACGTCCTAGCAAAGAGAATCTCTACAATATTTAAATGGATAAATATTAATCTCATCATTGAAAATTCAGCAGAGTGAGAAGATTTTAGAGGGATATTTTTATGTTAAGGGAACAGGGATTTGGGAATAATTACCTACCTGAATTTCACAAATCTGACATTAAATTGCGCCCATACAGCACTTCATGTAAGTGTCGTATGTGCCTCCATCACATAAGCAACACCCAAATGCAAAATAGTGTTTGAGTGACCTAGAGCTGTATACAGGGAGCCTCTCCCCGTGAGGCACACAGCCCTCTCCTGCAAGCAGCAAGCTGGAGAGAGCTCAGGATTTCCACTTCACAGGGAAGTATTATCCACTAATAATTCAATTTTTTCCCACCGGGCACGTTGCGCTGGAAGCGGCTGCCACACGCGGCGAGGGGCAAAGCCGAGCTCCTGGGCTCGCCTGTTCCGGGAGCAAGGAAGGGTGTGAGGAGCAGCCCTTGGTGGGTTTGAGCGTGCCGAGGAGCAGGCGGGCACGGGGAGGCCAGCGGCACAGACGCGGGAAAAACACCCGGAGAGGGAGAACTCTGCAGGGGGACCAGCACGGCGGATTTTCTGGACGTTGAGGCAGAGGCAGGGCACGCGGCCAAGCGAGGAGGCAGGTCCAGCATCGCCGCTTCCTTAAAGGTCACCTTTGTGGGGACGGACAGTGCTGAGGGGATGAACTTCCCAGGGTGACAATGACCTCACTAATGTCCCCGTTTCAAACAGAAAGCTGCCCAAAGCAAAGTCATCCCACGGGAAAGAGCATCAGAGAGGCTGCTGAAGCACGAACGGAGCATCTACTGCCTTTCTGCATCTCCTACCTCAGGTGCAATGTAGTCTGGGGTGCCGCAGAAGGTCTTGGTAGTCACCCCGTCCCAGATGTTCTCCTTGCACATGCCGAAGTCTGCGATCTTTATGTGCCCCTCGCTGTCCAGCATCACGTTGTCCAGCTTTAGGTCTCTGCAAAGTGAAAGCAGAACAGTGACGCCAAGGACCATACGTGGAGCCACCCAGCAAAGACCCAAGTTTCCCGACTCCAGGTGCTCTCCTGCGAGCGAGCTCTGTCTTCGTCTCACACCCAGAGTCTTTGTAGGATCATGTTTGGGGAAATGAGTGAAAATAAGCCAGAGACCTGTCAGGATGAAGTGTTTAGTTCACTTTTAACCCACAGGAACACCATGCTGGGCAAATCGCTTTTAAGCGTACGGCGGAAAACACTCTCATCTAGCAGGGAGACAGATTTAATAGATTTTTTTTCTTTGCGCCTACGAAAATCAAAGTGTACTTAAAGCTCAGCAGCAACGAAGAAGCACCTACTCAGCAAAGTCCCTGCATCACCTATGCTGCGCTCCCCCATGAAAATACAAATCATCCCTGTTTCTCTCTGATCCTCGTCCAACAGAAGATCTGTTAGTTACCTCCAACCCCGCGGGAGCTTTGCTCTTTGGCACAAATTGCGGAGCCAGGTTCAGCTGTGGAGCTCCCGATCCGACTCCCCGCCCTGACCAGCCTCCCCAGAGGCGGGTGCTCCAGCCTGACGGACAGTTTTGCAGCAAACACTCAGTATTTCAGGTGCCATTTATGCATCACCAGCCGTGTAACTTTGTTAAGTAAGAGCCCAACAAAAGGAACAGCATAATTTACAACTTCATGCTGGTTTTTAGGACTGGTTTTTTCCAATTCTTGTGTCAGTGCTCAGAACCCTGATGGGCCAAAGGCAGACGGACACGAGCCTGGATTCGGATTCAGAGGAAGGAAGGAAGAAGGGGCACTGGGGACCGGCAGACCTAGAATCTCTCTGTAGCGGCTGATGGCAAAAAACATCCCTCACGTCAGGTTTGCTCCACTTCTTTCATCTTCGGAACAGTCTTCAGCATCTCACAACTTCAGCAGCACAGCTGGCCTTTCTTTTTGCCAAGCAGTTAATGGTATCTGACGCTCATGAGGATGCTCTGCTCTACCCTGGGCTCTGGGAATGCTCCCAAGCAGGGCAGAGCAGCGGTACACCAGTTTCAGTGCTCAACCAGCAGCCTCAGTGCCCAGTCCAGCGCTCAGGAGTAACCCAGCTAACTCTGGGTGCTGTAAATCACATTGTGAACGGAAAAGAAGCTTTAGTGTCTGAACCAGAAGTGACAGACTTGCACTGCAAAGCTCAGAATAAGCTGTTCATAAGCACTTACTCTCACGTTAATGGTAAGAAAATAATGCCCTGCAGCAAAATCCATGGCTCAGAATCAGTCCATGCTGGCAGCGAGCGTCTGTGTCGCATGGAGAGAGAGGCAAGAGCAGAATCAAAGCTGCCTTCATGAGCGCTCTCTCCTATAAAACGGGGGCAAAGACAAGCACCTCCTCACCCCGAGGCTCCCGGCTCCGCTCCGGGTGCGCACACCCAGCGGGCAGCTGCCGGACCCCACCATGGCGGCAGGAGGAGGAGAGCCCCGCGGCGGGGGGCTGCTCGGCTTGGGGGGCTGCAGGAGCCCGGCGGAGCATCGCGGTCCTTCCGTCGCGCTGGCTGCGGCTGGAGTTCCCTGGGGAAGAGAGGAAGGAGGAACTTGCTCACCTACCGATAAATGATGCCTTTGCTCTGCAGGAAGAAGAGGCCGATGGCTATTTCTGCTGCGTAGAATCTGAAATGAAAGATGTAAAAGGAAGACTGATAATTAAAGGAGATGAATCAAAATGAAAACCTTTCAAATCCAATCGCACTAAACGAAACGCACTGGGCATACGTGACCGAAGGATAAAGACAGCCACAACATAAAAATACCAGACAAGTATCACGAGAACGACACAACCCACCCTCCGCTCGTATCGGGCAGGGATGCGATCGGGTTGCTGTGGGCTAGCGGGCGGCTGTCACTTCTTGTTACACAAATTCCCATTAAGCGAGAGCTGGGATCTACGGCTGTTCGTTACTGCGTGCTGGCAACGCGGCTTGAGAAGCTATCTGTCATCTTGGGGAGGCCGAGGAGATAACACGCGCTGCCACCACTTTCTTTAAAGAACATTCTGGGTCTCAGAGGACTCTGCCAGAGTGCAGAACACCGGTTCAAACCACCTGGGCTCTGCTCACCGTTGGTGGTTTTTATTTAAGCATATGAAGGCTTTCACGAGCACATTCTGCTCTATCCAGATCACAGGGAGCAGGAGCCAAAAGCCACCGGTTAACACTCTGGTTGGCAGCCCCAGTAGAGGAGCCAAAGACCCAACGTCCCGCTGTCCTGGTTTAGGCCGGGACGGAGCTAGTTTTGTTTTCAGCAGCTCCTGTGTTTTGGCTTGAGTGTGAGCAGAACGGTGACAGCACACTGATGGTGCTGGGTGCTGCTGAACCACCAAGGACATTTTGCAGTTTCCCAGGTTCTGCTAACGGGCAGATGCAAAAACTTGGGAGGGGCAGAGCCAGAAGAGTTGATCCAAACTGGCCAAAGAGAGTGTTCCACACCAGAGACGTCATGCCCGATGTAAGTGAGGGTCGGTCGGTGGGCCACTAGGCTTTTAGACCCCTAACTTGCTTGAATCCTTAAGCTTCCCTTCGGGTTGCTTTTTGTTTCCCTATTTTTCCTTTTTGTTTTTCGTTCGTTCGGCTGTTGGTTCCCTCGCCTGCTCTCTCTGGAACTGGCTGTGCTGGGATAGCTGGGGGGGGGATACCCCTGCTCCCTGCCTGCTGCTCGGGATGGGCTGTATCGGTCGTCGGGTGGTGAGAAATTGTGTATCGTTTGTTTTATATATTCTATTATACTTATATAGATTATTATTATTATCATTATTAATATATTTTTTCTATTTTTCCTTTGCTGTCCTGGTGAACTGTCTTTATCTCAACCCGCGAGTTTTCCTTTCTCTCCGATTCTCCTCCCCACCCCAGCGGGGACGGGGGGAGTGAGCGAGCGGCTGCGGGGTACCGGGTTACAATTTGGGGTTAAACCACGACACCCTCTTAGATCCCGGGGACGGGCGCGGGGCGGAACAGCGGTGTGCTGGCAGCACAGCGGGCTGGGAGCTCCCCAGCTGCTGCCGGTGTGTCCCAGGAAGCCTCCAAACCTCCCTGCCTGCTGCTTCTATGAAGGCCAATTATTTACCCATCAGTAAGCGCAACGTATCCCAAAGATGATCTGGAGGCACCAGCATCCTTGGCACCAGGCAAAGAACCATCCTGCATCTTCGGATTCCTGCTGTCCTTCCTTCCCCCTCCCTTTCTGCCCAGGACTTGCACCACAAACGCCCGTGCCTTGGATGCTGCTTCCAGCTATGTGACAAAGGTACAGCAAATACCTACCCGAAGGTGCCAGACTAGGGCTACTGAACTTACACAGCATGTGGCTCTTTAAACCTCCCAACCTGCTGGATCTGGTACATTAAGTCCCCACCGTTCACGTATTCCATCACGAAATACAAGCGATCCTAAAGAGAAAAAGCAAACAATTAGCAGCAGAATTATGAGAGCGGGGAATCTGTAGGGGTCAGAAATAAGGACCAAGGCAACTGACAGCCCCAGTCTGTATTTTTCATACAATTGCATGCAATTTTCACGCAATACAATTATCATCACTGCCCCTCCCAGGGGGTGCAGGTGGAGCTCATAAGACAAATGTACTAATTCCCTTCCAACGCTCCAGACTTAAGCTCTGCACCTTTGCAGATAGATCTGATGCAAGTGGAGGAATTCCTAAAATTTATCACTTCCCGTTGACAAATTTGCTCTCGGTCTTCACTGAGCCCATTTTGCCGGGTGTTTGATCAGACAGCTCCTTGCTGGTATTTCCCCAGGCGCTGCACGGCTTCCATTGGGAGACGCACAAGAGACACGAGCGGCTCCTACGGGGACCAGCCTCCGTGGCAGGCAGTGACCAGCACGACTCGCCGGGCACCAGAGGGACGTGCGACGGTCCCAGCTCAGCAGCGTCGCCCTGGCCCCGGGAGCAGCCTGCGGCAGCGCCGGGGCTGCACACGCTGCGGGGGAGCCGGCAGCCCCGGGCAGGTCGGGGAGCCAGGAGGAGGCTGCAGAGCCCCCCGCTCCCGCAGCCTCCGTGCACCCCTCTCCTTGCTCCTCCCAGCGTGGTCTGAGGGTACACTTAATGCTCACACGTGGTTAATTAATTAATTGTTAAGAGTAGAACAAACAGGTCAATCGGTGCCTTTGAATCAATCACAATACTTGTTAGCAGGTGCGATCACAGCCACCTATAAGCACACGCTGACTTTGCCTCTAATGTGTAATACGCGCTTTGCTTTCATTAATTAAGACTCTCCAGATTAAAGCACTCCTCCTCCTCCAGCGTGCGGCAGCCACGCAGGTGCAGCGCTAAGGAATTCCCAAGGAAGCTTCCGAAGTGATGTGCACTGTCCCCGGGGAAAGCCGAGCCGCGGGCAGGGGCAGGCTCGGGCTTGCACCGTGCGCTGCCCTGGAGCCGCGGCGGCAGCGGTGAGCTGGCGAGGGTGTTGAATACACAGCCCGGCTCCTGCCTTCACCGCTAGCGTCAGTCCTGAGGGATGTAAGCCCAGTCCTCTAAACATTGCTAGGAATTTGAGAAAGTGTGGGCTATCATCGGCCCCAAGGAGAGCAACAAGGCAAGAAACGAGACCCGAGCATTCCCACAAAGCTCAGATTAATAAAACAAAAGCAGCTGGATCTTATCACGCCCATCCCGAACAGAGCTCTAGCACGAGCCCTGCAAGTCCTGCGAGGCAGAGGTTTGGGCAAGCGGGAGCTCCACACCAGCGACACCTCTACCCTGGGGAATCCGTGCCCTTGAAATGCCACTTCCCTCTGAAGTTTCACAGCTCTTTCCTTTAACGGGAAACGGCTGTGAAGAAAATCGTGCAAGACTGCCAAAGCCCCCAACCTAAACCGCTGCAGGACATTGCTGGGGGAGGGAAAAGCGACGGCTCTGGACCGCCGGAGCACATGGAGCGGGACAGAGACTGCAGATCTTCCCTGCCGGCAGACATCTGTGCTCCGAGCCGTGCACCTGTCAGTTATGGATGAGAAGAGCAAAGCGCCGTGCAACATCAGGCCTGAGTCACCCTTCTTACAGCAAGCAACTTTCTACAGCCTTCAAAAACCAGCTGTGGGCCTCGACACACAGGAGCCCAGACACCACCGGGCTCGCCCCGCGGAAGGCAAGGCGCAAAGGCTGCAGAGCTTCAGGTCTGCAGTTTCACATAATAATTCATAACATTTCCCATTCTTCATTTCCTCCTTAAATAAACCTTGCCCTGCTTTTAAGACAGTAAGGACAAGGAGCCCAGAAGATATGCAAATGTGAGCGTTACCATAATAAGGGCTACGAGTAACGGGGTAATCAGCTCCCCAGCCATGCACAGCACACCCGGCAGCGGGCGGCCTCAAAGGCAATTAAACACGGCACCTAAGGAGCAATCAGGCTGTGTAAAACATGTGGCACTGATGGGATGGAGAAGAGATTTCAGCTTATCAGATGACTGGGAATTTCGGAGCGTATCCCTCTGTAAATGCCTGCCTCTGCCGAGGCATCAATCCAGCTCAGCGGGAAGGCGCGGGGCAGGCAAAGTCACCTTCAGCAGCCGCTGCCACGCTAGTTGTCCTGCGATGGTAACTGGGAAGCAAGGCAATACTGTGCTCATTTGCAGCTGTTTCCTAAATATATCGATCAGCTTCAAGAAGGAAGAATATTAAAAAGATGGTCTCTTGAAACAGCCAGCTGAGCTCTAAAAGCAGGGTTTGAGCTTTCCTCATTTGGGTGGAGAAGAGAATTCTGGTGCTTCAGAGAAAAAAAACCATCATGAATAAAGCAGCCAGATGGCTGGGCAGCCTACAGGCTGGAAGAGAGGGAAGGATACGGAAAGCTGTCCTGGCTCTTGTCGATGGCAGAAAAGGACGGGGTCTGTCCAAGTCCAGAGCATCTGAACTCACCGAGCAACAGCAAGTTACAGACACGTCAATACCCCCCGCAGAGACTCGCACGGAGCTGGTAAAACACCCCCCCCTTCCGTGGGCAGCCAAGACGCAGCTCCCGGGGCTCCTGCCACTCCTGGGGTCCTCCTCCTGCCTGCCCCCCGCCGCGGACGCGCCGGAGCCTGGCCAGCAGCCGAGCTCCCCGGCCGCCCCGTGTTTATCACGGCTCAGGGTCACCGCTGCCGCTGCGCCCTTCGCTGCTGAGCCCCGGAGGGAAGGGAGGTCGTCAGCGAAGGCACGGCTCCCCCGGGGACACCCGGGGACACCCGGGGACACCCCCGCTCCCGGGAGCCCGGGCTCAGAGCCACGACTCTTTGGGGCAGAGCACCCCAGGATCCAGCACGGGGCTAAGGCTCCGCTCATTGCCCGGCCCAGGCAGTAGCTCTCTCATTGCTCCTCTTCACTTACTCTCTAAAACGCAGATTTAGGGCTTTTCTCTCTCCCACCAGTCGCTGAACTAACAGCCCCGGCTGAGAAGTGTGCTCGGGACTGCGCTCCCAGAAATCAAAGTGCTTTGTGCCAGCGTTTGATAATACACCCTGCTATACATTTTGATTACATTACAAATACGATTACTATTAAGCTACTATAGGTCTGCCAGGAATAATCCTGCGCTGACTCACTTCAGATGCCGGAGAGATGCTGTGTGAAATAGCTTCTCCTGCCACATTTTGATTACTGTGCTGCAAAGCCGGTCCGCAGGCTTTAAATACACTGAATGTGTTTGGGAAATGAAATTTCTGGGATAATATTAAAATGTAATCCTCCTGGATAGCATTGTCGTCGTTCTAAAGGACTCCGCTGATTCCCTCTCCCTGCTCCTGCTGACACGTACCCGGACATTCTCATTCACAGGTTGCTCGACGGCTGGGCAGAGATTGCTTTCGAGGTCGCCTGTCCCCTTCCCCACTCCCGCTCCCCGCTCCCGATCTGTACAAACTCAACCGCACGCCCGTTTCACACTGCGTTTCCTGCCGTTTGTATTAGGTTTCACCCTCTACTCGGGCTTTTGACCGCGAGAATGAATCCTGAGAAAAAGCCCAGCACTTTTTGCTATCGAATTGTAACGGACATCACGGGCCGGGCCCACCGAGGGGCTGGGAAATGACGTCTCACGCCATCAGCAGCTCCCTGATGGAAAACCTCAGGGGTGCGGATATTGTACATTACCGCCTCCAGTTTAACACACACACGTTTTGTTCACGAGGCACTTTTGCGTGCACGTTGGACGAGTTGTGAGGTTGCCAAGGCAGAAATTACATGGCTGCTTTCGCAAGTGTAGTGATGCATATCCAGGAAAGAAACGTGAATAAAAGCAAAGGTATGTTTTAGAGAAGCTAAAATACATGACCAGGGCAGAAGTCCCTACAGCTCCGTCCACACAGCTCCCAGCCACCCTGCAGCCACCCAGAAAGGCACTGGTCCCGGATAACTGGTGACACTGGGTGTCTAGAAGAGGGTTTCTGCCCACAAACTCGCCACTGAAGCCAAGCGACTAAAATCCGTTCTGCAAAGTGTCAGACTGCCCTGCTCAGCGTTCAGGGTCCAGCGGGGTCCCCAGCCCGCTCTGCCTTTCGCCCAGGGACAGGCTGCGGCACCGGCACTCACCATCGTCTGAAAGCAGGAGTGGAGCTGGGTCAGGAACGGAGGCTTCCCGGAGAGAGCCAGGACGCGTTTCTCAACCATCGTGCACTCTACGTCGTCGTCCTGGATAACGACGTCCTTCTTGAGGATCTTAATGGCGTAGAGCTCGTCGGTGCCCTTCCTCTCGGCCAGCATCACCTGCACGAGGGAGAGGACACGCAGGATAAAGGAAAACGTGGATCTGCAGTGCTTCTAGCTTCTAGAAGCACGGCCAGTAGTTAAAAATAACGGCCTGCTTATTATCCTGTGGCTCCCGTTACAACCCTGAAAAGAGATTCAGGTGCCAAATGATGCAGAAAGCTACCAGTGGTACTTCCAAAATTATTGAGGAACCCTAAGTCTAACAAGCAACGCATCTACTTCCTCGCCACCTAATCCCTGGAGGAACCCAGTCGGAGGGTCTGCTGGCGTCTGAGTCACAGATCCCCCCTCACCGCCCCCCACCCCCGAGTCTGCCCCGGTTCGGCACCCTCAGGGCGCAGGCAGCATCGGGGGGCATCGAGAGCTTGAGCACAGAGTCCGTCAAGTTACGCGGTGGTAAGAACTTAAAGCGGCAAAGAGTTAGTATACAGCCAACCGTAAGAAACAGCCAGGAAGGTTTTCTCTGCCTCGCACGCTCCCTCCACAACGCGCGCAGTGATCAAAACCCAATTACGTGCTGGTCCATCACCCAGCCAAAGCCCCTCTCGTGCAGAAGAATCCATTCAACCTCCCATTTTAAACCAATTTCACCCATTTGCAGGTTTATTTATTGCAATAAATGGGATGCACTGCTTCTGCTGGTGCAAATTTCCCTCATTAATCACATCAGCCCCAGTGAGGATCCCCAGACCACACTCCATCAGTGTAAGCTGCTCCTTGGGCTGCCGGCAAAATAAACAGACTCTGAAACCACACTTTGCTTCCTATTTTCTCTCCTCGCACTCTCTCATCACGTTAGAGCCGAGCGCTCAGTGGAAATGAATTGCTTTCCATGTGAAAGAGTCTGCAGAAATCCTCCAGCCACATCAGGAACAGGAGTTCGGGTGTTTTGAAAATAAATTACGAGGAGTCACCATCAGTAGCGTGGAAGTGAAATGCATTGCAGACTGTGGCAGACTGGCAGAGGAAACACGAGTGGGTCTCACAGACGACTTCTGAGACACTAAGGACAGCGGAATTAACCCTCTTGTTGGCCCGAGGCAGATGACACGGGGCCAGAGCCCCGCGCTCCCGGCTGCGACGTGCCCGGCTCCCCGCGGAGCCCCGAGCCTCCCCGGGGAGCTGGAGCTGGGCAGAGCCCGTCCCGGGGCTCCTTCCCGGGCAGAGCAGCCCCCTTTGGGGTCTGGGGAGAGGGCAGCGGTGTGCCAGCCCTGGGGCGGCAAGCAGGGACACGGCCTGAGGACCGGGCACAAGGCAGGGACACGGCCCAAGGACCGGGAACAAGGCAGGGACACGGCCCGAGGACTGGGGACAAGGCAGGGACACGACCCGAGGACTGGGGACAAGGCAGGGACACGGCCTGAGGACCAGGGACAAGGCAGGGACACGGCCCGAGGACTGGGGACAAGGCAAGGACACGGCCTGAGGACCAGGGAAAAGGCAGTGACACGACCCGAGGACTGGGGACAAGGCAGGGACACAGCCCGAGGACTGGGGTCAAGGCAGGGACATGATCCGAGGACCAAAGTCTTCGGTGCCCGGCCACTTGTCAGCGTGACAGCAGCAGCGCAGCGGGGAAGAGTCCTTGCTGAAAGCCTGCGGCTCTGGCCCAGTTGAGGCGCTCGGCCGCGGCGCTGGCGAGGCTGCCTGTCCTTGACACGCTGCTGGGCAGGATCAGCCGGGAAAGGCATCGGGGCTCCTCCGCGCCAAGTGCTTTGGAGAAGCCACTGACATTTACATTTTCATCAGCGGGGCCGGGATTGCAGCGGCCGCACGCCGCGCTCATCCGTCGGCAGTGCCAAAAGGCAGACTGACAGCGCGTCAGCGACTTCAGTAACTGACTTATTTACTCGCTGCCATTTGAAGAAAGAGGAGAACCCGGAGCCCGGAGCGGCTCGGTGTGCTGCTGTGACGCAGCCCAGCAAGGCACAGGCGCTGGGACCAGATTTGTGCTTCAGCCTTCCCTGGTTCCAGCTCCCTGAGGTGTTTGCAACAGCCCTTTGCACCAAACCGAGGAGCTCTCCGTGCGGGAGCACCCACGAGCACGGACGCGCCGGTGCCCGGCCGGCAGCCGCGGGACGGGGTGCCAGGGCAGCAGACACGGCGGCTTCACGTGGAGCCCGCGCCTCTGCCCTCCCCTGCAATCCTGCACAAGCTGAACCGCTTCAGTTCATTGTCTCCCTTTATCTTCACCATTTTTACGCAAGTCGAGATTTACAAGTCACCGTGCACAGGTGCTAAAAAACGGGGCTGATTTTTAAGTGACAAAAGCAGATGGGCGTCAGCAGCTCAAAGCTGGTGGAAAAGAGACGCGACCGCTCCAAGAACGCGGTTTGCGGGAAGATGAAGCCTGTTACCTGGGAGTAAGTGGTTTCTATGCAGTGTCGATTATATGCAGACCTACCTTGCTATCCATAACCCGTTCAGAGAAAAAGTAACTGAACCGGGGAACCTCTGAACCTGGCATCTGCTACTGCCCCGAAGGGACGGCGCCGGGGCGGGGGGCAGCAGGAGCCCCCTTCGGCGGCAGAGCCTGCAGTGCCGGGCAGGGCTCGGAGAGCAGCCTGGTGCTTCTCAAGGCGTTTTCCTTGGAGACTCTCAGGGGAGAGCGCGCTGTTGTTGGTAACAGAGCGTGGGTGGGCATAAACGCACCAGGAGACTTCCCTGGGGGTACGCACGGATTAAAATGTGAAGGGAAAATCAGCTGCTGGCAAACAGGGTTCGGCTGTAGTAAATAACTGTAGGGGGGCTGAACTCTGCCAGGGCCATCGGAGCCTGTCCTGCACAGCAGAAACCCCCCGAGAGAGCAGTGGGTGCCACCGAGACGTCGGCGTGGGTTCCCACCCGCCCGGGGACGCGGCCACCACCGGCGCGCTGCTCGGCCTCTGCGGCGCAGCGAGAGGCGGAGGCTGGCTGGGGTGCCACGCTCAATGCAAAGAACCGCTCGAGGGCTTATCGGGACTGTCGAGGGTTCGTGCGGCAGCTTCCCGACGACACGGCAATCCCGAGCCGCAGCTGAGCCAGCCCGCCCCGCTTTACCGAAATGCGAAAGGCAAAAGGACTTTGCAGCTGCCTAAAAACCCGCTGCGCTGCACCCGCAGCGGAGAGGCCAAGTGCGAGCGCGTGCGGCCGGGCGAGCGCGGAGGGGTGCTGAAAGCAAACGTTACTGCACTTCTCTCTCCCGTCTGGGCTGGCAGAGCGAGCGGCTCCAGAAGTGCCCCTGGAGACTAATGCCGCTCAGGATGCTGCAATCACCGTGAATTTGCACATGCAGAAGAGATTGCAGGCTCTGGGCTAGGGCCAACCGAGAAAATACCTTCTGCGCCCTGAGTGACAGGCACAAACTCTGCACGAGCATCACCAGACTTGGCCTGCCCTCCAAGCAGGACACAGGGCTGCTCCCAGCCCGTGGGCTCCTGCGACCGTCTCCGACTCCGTCTTGCTCCCTCCCTGCCCGTGGCAGCTCGGCGGTGCAGTGCCAGCGCGACAGCTTGCGGCGCGGAGCCGCGGCCCGTCCAGCGGCGCAGAGGAGCCTGCTCCGAGCTCGGTGCTCCGGGTGCGCCGAGGGCTGGCTCAAGGCCGGCTCCGGCACGCTGGCATGGCAGTTCCTATGGGGACTGCAGCGCCGGCCCAGCTCAGGTCTCAGGAGAAGGGCAGCCGCCGACGAGCGGGCGCCTGCAACGGCTGGTAATGACACCGCGAGTAAAGAAAAAGATTGGGACCCACTGCACTGTAAATACAACAAGATTCAAACAAGCGGATGCGCCCGGCGCGGTTTGACGCCCCCTGAACAGAGCCGTGCACGAGATGTGCCTCGGTAAAGGAGGGAGCGTGCGCCCAAACCTCACCACGTGCCCAGGGGCACAACTCTGCGAGCCCGAGCCCGAGTCCCTGCCCGAGTGCGCCGGCTACCAGCCCTTCTGCCACGTTCCATACCGAGAGAGGAGAGGAAAGCACTTTACAGCTTGAGGATTATCACAGGACATGAAAATTGTCTCCCATTGCACTCTAATCCATAACCACAGAGGCAAAAGAATCAGCCCTGCTCAGAATAACACCACAAAACCCCCCGAGAAGATTGACAGCTTGACAGCACGGCAGATTGATTAGCTGCAAAAATATGAGCAAGCCACATAATTTAACTTCCCTCTATTTATATTACAGCGAAGCAAACCCAGGGTGGGCTGTGCCAAGTGCTGCCTTCTTCAGTCTGGAACATCTCCCTTCCCCGCCAGCCCGGGGAGGGCTGCCGCCCGTCCCAGCTCCCGGGGCTCCGCCGGACCCCGCCGCCAGCCCCGGCGGGACGGCAGCAGCGGGCGCAGCCCAAGAAGACCCGAGACCACCAAGGAGCCCCGAGGGTCACCCTGCGTCCGGGGCTGAACACGCCGAGCCGGGACCACGCACGCCCGAGCGCCAGTCCCTGAGCTATTTTCCAAACCAGAGCTATTTTCCATCCCCTAAACCTTGATGGCTGGCTCTGCGGGGACCTCCATCTGCCAGCTCACTCTCTGGAAAGCAGACTGCATTCTTTTTTTAATTTTTTTTTTTTTTTGGTGCAGAAAAAGCTGATATTTAACTTGATTTATTCCTGTAATATAGAGTATTTGTTTGGGAATGCTCCAGCATAATAACTGGAGATATTCTGGTGCTGAATGTAGAGAAAGCAAGTTGTTTAAACTCCACCGAGGCCAACTCGTAGGTACTCCTGACCCTGGACAGCCGTAGCGGTGGAGAGAGAAAAATACTCCGCAGTAAATCTGAGGTACTGGTGCCAAAGGGTTAACAAGCTTATGCCTGAGACTCACTGAAACGGTTTGATCACACTCGGTGAGCTCTCACAGCCTGCTTCAACGGCAGCAGCAGGGACTGGGAGGAGGGGGCTGGCAGCGCACAGCCAAGCAGGGGAGCAGGCGGTGCCAGCCCTGGAGAAGGACGTCGCGGCCACGGCCACAACCGGCTGCTCGCCATGGACACGGCCACGGCCACAACCAGCTGCTCGGCATGTACACAGCCACGACTGGCTGCTCGCCATGGCCACGGCCACCCACGGCCACGGCCAGCTGCTCGCCATGGACATGGCTATGACTGGCTGCTCAGCATGGACATGGCCACGGCCACAACTGGCTGCTCAGCATGGCCATGGCCATGACCGGCTGCTCGGCATGCCAAGGGCAGGGAACATGCTGGGAGCCGAGACCGGGGAGCCGGGCTCCTCTCCCCGCCAGCCGAGCGCCGGCATGGCACGGATCTGTGCACCTCTGCCCGTCTCCTTCCGAAACATCTGGTGCCTCCGTGTAAGGGCACAAGCAGCAGGCAGCAAAGCGTCGTCTGCGGCACGGCCCCGCAGCCGGGCCCTCCGCCGTGCCAGCGCGGTGTCCCCGCGCCGGGGGCCGGGCAGCGGGACGCCGGGGGGCAGGCGGGGAGCCGCGGGGGACGCTCCCCGGCGAGGCGCAGGCACACGTGAGGGTGAGGCTGCATCTAACCGTAGAAAGCAACGTGCTGTTTTAATAAGCGCTAATTAGCATATTTATAACATTCTGTTCCAGGGAACAGTTTCTGTCACACATTCCCTTATATAAGCCGTGATGCCGACTGAAGAGTTTGCTAATGTTTCTCAAATTAAAAGAAAGAAGGGGGGGGAATACAGCTACAGAGTTTCCAGATGCCAGGCACAGACTTTCAAAGGGATTAGGTGTGGGGAGGGAGAGAAAAGGGGGCAAACGCGACACAGAGACTGGGACAGCTGTACGTTACGGGGAGCAGCGCGGGCACAACGCCCAGCACTTTCCAGCTCCCCCAGGCTGTCAGCCCGCAGCGAAGGTGTAAAACGCAGAGCAACGGCAGCATCGCCGGCAGGGAAACCACAGGCTGATGCTCCAGGTGCTGGGGACCATCAGGGACTCCCCTTCTCCTCCTGTCACAGATGTTTCAGGGGATCCCTAAGCTCTCCACCTCCAGAAAGGGAGCAAACGCCCGTCTAGAGAGGCTGGGACCTCCCAGAGCTCAAACACCAGCGGCAAAAGGCTGGGGGAGGGAAGAGGGACCAGCCGCGAAAGGGGGGTTCGCCCCTTGGGCTCAGCAGGCGATGGCGAGCATCACTGCCCTGCCATTCCCTCCTCGCCGCCGCTGCCCGCCCAGGAGATGTGCCTGAAAGTGGAGCGACGTTCCCTGCAATTAAGGCAATTCACTCAACGGAGCGGCATCGGGCCGGCCCGCACACCGGCAAACGCCACGCTGGTGCACGGCAAAAGCAGCCCACCTTCCCACCCGCTCCGGGCTGCGAAGCCCGAGCAGCCACCCGAGGACTGGAATTTCTAATGGAAATCACGACAAAGCTGGCAAGACCCCAAGAAAAATGAAGGCTCCGAGTCACATAATTACTAGAAGAATGAAATTCTGTTACCACTCATAACCAGTCTGGAAAGTTAATTAAAATGTTCATGTATATTTGTAATTATTTGGGAAAAAAATGGCCAAATAAAAGAGCTTTAAAGACATAGTACACACCCTGCTCCCCAAAAAACACATCTGATTTTTGTGATGGTCTGATGAGGCATCTCAGGCCTCCATCACGGCGACAGAGCGGTCACGCAGCCCGGAAGGGAGCCAACAAACTGGGCTCCCAGTACGGTGACACCAGTGCTCCCAGGCAGAGCAAGGACGATCGCACTGGAGCAGCCACTCACCACAGCTCAGAAATGCCACAAACACGCGTGTTAAATGCAGAAAGCGCAAAGGCGCGTGTTGTACCACACCTTCCCAAAGCTTCCTTTGCCCAGCACCATCAGGAAATTGAAATCCGAAAGCTTCATCCGATCTCTGCTCCCGTTGTTGTCGAATTTAGAAATGGCATTTGTTGTCTTCTCATCCGCAGCCTTGGACCCTGTTCCAATCTTGGCTCTCTGCGAAGATGGAGATGGGACAGGGAGAAAAGAGAAAAAAAATTCAGAAAACAGCGTGGAGAAAGGTCACTACGAAACCCCCCAGTGCTCCTGAGGTCCCCTGTCAATCAGCCCGATCCCACCCCAAACGCTCCCCCGAGCTACGGGAACCTTGTCCGTGAGCGTGACAGGGACGGCGCCCAGCAGGGCACTGGGGACCTTACCAGCCCCAACACGTTGCACTGCGCGGCTGGTTCCCAGTTAACGTCTGCGAGAGCAACTGGGAACCGCACCGGCCCATCGCCCCGTCACCCTCTCGCCGCAGCCAGCGGGACGCGGCAGCCAGCGTGCCCGGGAGCGACCCCGTAACACGCTCTAGGTCATCCAAAGCACAGAACAGAGCCTTAAACAAGCTTTTTTTTCCTCAAAGCTGGCTTCTGTCTCTCACCTCACCAGAAAAGGACAGGTGAATATAAATGTATTAAGGCAAAATACAGGACTTTTTATCCAGCTCCACCTCCGTTACTATCTGATACTGAAGAGAATTGCACTCCCGCGCCAGTTCGGGCTGAGCATAGGAAGCTACAGATCCATTTTGAACAAACCAGAACAGAGAGCACTCCTCCTGCATCCCCAAGCGACCGCGCGAGCTGCTGCGATCACAATTGCTTATTAAGGAGCCTCACAACCCCCCCCCCATTTCGAAACACAAAATCTCATCAGTGGCTCGGCACCTCCTCGTTGGTTCGGGGCTATCTCATTTGCTGAACCGCAGTTTGCAAAAGCTATCTCACAATTTATTCGGTTTTAATTTTTAGGAATAGGCGGCAGTGTAAGGCTTGCACTGAGCTCAGTCTAGCATGAAATTCCATTAACCCGATTCCAGCAGTTCAATTTGGCTGCTGCTCGCAGCTCCTCCAGATAGGAGCCTCACAAGTAATCTCCAAGCCTTTGCTGCTGCTAATTGGTTCTTGCAAGGTTCTCCGTGCTGCAAAATTCTCCGTCCAAGGTCACCTGCAGCACCTACAAACATCCGAAAAACCCCTGCACTGAAAACTGAGGGAACGGTCTCCAGGGTTTTGCAAACGTCGTGACTGCTAACGCAGGTCTGGCCCGGGGAGGGGGCTGAAATCATCCCACAGCCCCCGGTAGCTGCTGCTGCCGCCAGCGCAGCTGCACACGCGGCACGCCTGCTCCCCACCGGGAAAAGCGCACGCTGGGAAGGACGGAAAGTCACCTCTCCCGACGCACAAGGGCTTTTCCCCGTTGCAATCCTCAGGCTCTCGCAAGGTCCCTGAAAGGAGGGGACACCCGGCCAGAGCAGGTGGCAAACAGCAGCTCTGGCACCGACCCAAAGCCGCTCGTTGCACTTGGCCACAGAGGGACCCAAACGTGGGCAGCCGAACAAGAGCAGCCTCCGCGTCCCCACGAAGCCAGCCCTGCGCTGCGCAACTTCGCCTCCAGCAACCCTCGCCCCGCCGGGTCAAAGCTCTCTCCAAAAGACACGCGCACTTAGCAGCAGGCAAAACAGTCATATTCTGTGGAAGCTTCCTAAATACTCTATCACAGCTGAAAAACAATCTTGTCAGATCAGATTTGACACTAAATTAACCTCTGTGAAAACAAGCTGTAGTAAAACGCAAGGGCAATATTACGCTTCCATTAAATGACTCCCGAGAGCACAGCTCGGCATTTCAGACGAGCCCACGTTCTCCCGCCCGGCCGCAGCCCAGCCTTGGCCTCGGCCACGGCACCCACTGCACCACCGACCCGGCACGGGGAGGCTTTCCGCCCCAAGCAGGGTGGAAAAGAGCAACACGAAGAGCGGGGAAGGACGAGGATTTTCATTCACTTTGTCCCCGCAAACCGGCCGGCTTCAGGCACAGCGTTCCCAGCAGCGCCGGCAGACGCCCGGGCGAGCACCCGCGCACAACGTGGGAGCGACCAAAGGTCCCTCCTGTCGCCTACAGCTGCTCCCGAGTCTGCGTCCCAGGGGGGCTGCTTCAGTCACAGTCGGTCTTGCGCTCGACCTGAATTTGTGGCATCACAGTATGTTCACGGGAGACAAGATGGGGATATAAACACAATGCGCCTTCCCCGATGAAACAGGCTCAGCGTGTAGCTTGGCCAGGAGGGGGAAAGGTCTTTCCCAAAAAGAGCCCAAAATAAGAGTCGGGGAGACGTAAAGATCGTCACCCCCAAGTGAAGGGTCTTTAGCTACCGAGTGTCTCTAACGTCCATCTCTAAGTGAGCACCAAAGTCCTTCACCCTGCTTTTAATACACTCCTGATGCTCACACAATCTTGAGACCTCTTTAAGGTTTACAACTGAAGCGTGCCAAATATTGCTCGCAAAATTCTTTAAAAAAAAGCACTTGACCTTTGTTATCCAACTCCATTTGTCATAGTCAATTTACTACATCTGAATTTATGCAACCGCAGCTGACGTTCACATCTATCAAGCTGTCCCGGCAAGCGGCTGATAAAGACTGAGCAGAATTGGCAGGGGATGTAGCGCAAGGCTCCGCGCTGTGCTTTTGTCTCGGGACGCTGTCTTGCCGAGGCCGGGACGCGGCCGCGGCAGGCAGAGGGCTGCGGGAAGCGCAGCAGCAGGACCTCGGCCAAGAACGGCACCGCAGGCTGCCAGAACGGGGCACTGCTCCAGCCGGCAGCTCTGCGAGCATCCGTACATCTCCCGCGTCGTCCAGCCCGACGCCCCGGTCCCTTCAGCCGGGTGCTTTTGCAATGCTAAGTCCACTCAAAATATACACCTGTCACGGGCGTCTCAACTTTGTCCTATTGATTTGCGCTGCCCAGGAACAGGCAGGATGAGGCAGCACTAACGCAGATCGATTGAAGGCTTCGTGTTAGTCCTCATCACCCGAAACGCCGCGACGGCGCCCTGGCTGCTGCGTCCCAGCCGGGCTCCAGCGCGCTCCCCGCCTCGGGACGCCAGCACAAGCCGTCACTCGGCTGGCCAGGGGTCCCCTTCCTCCGAACGCTGACTCGCTCACAAAGGGGGACGCGAGAGGGGAAGTCGCAGCGAGGCGACGGCCCGGAGGCAGCCTGGCAGGGGGCAACGACACCGCGGGACAACGTGTTTTCTGACCTGTAGGCAGCTCGTCATCTGACTCCCGACATCCGTAGCGTTCTAACACCACTGGAACATCGCGAAATGCAACAAAAGCAGGCAGCTCGTTCTTTACAGAGCTGACAACCATTGGTCGCGTGCCAACTGTTGTAGTAGAACTGTCTTATTTTCTTGGATATTCAGGAAAGTTGTATATAAATGAGATAAATGTGAGATTAAAAAAAGAAAGGAGAAAAAGGAACTAACTCTCCAGTCCTGTGCTACCATTATGGAGTTCACACCGACAGCCTTAAGGGCAACTACTTTATTTTACGCATGGCTCATTTCACGTAAGTCTCCAGAGGTACTACGCTCATTCTTCGGGTTCTGGGAAGACTTTAGCTGTACTGAAAAACAGCCGAGACCTATTCATTCAGTAATGTCTGGATCAACCATTCCGGCAAGATCTTCCATGGATTATTGAGCAGTAAATAGACACTTCTCCTTGAAGCCTCTTTGGGGAGTTGGACCCACGCATCACTGGAATCTTTCAGAGACTGGCAGGGAAATCTCCGCAGCTTCAGCTCACCTCCGTGCAGACCCACGGTGCTGCCCCTGCAAAGCCTGGACGCGCTCGGATGCCGACAGCAGCTTTGCCGGGCCTGCTCCTCGGGGCAGCCCGGGTGTGCAACGGCTCTGCGGAGCCTTTCTGGCTCCCTGAAACCCCACATCCTCATTCACCCAGAAAAGCCCATCGCTTTCTGTCCTTTGCTTTTCCCAGGCACCAGCGATGCTTTCCCCGAGTGACTGCTCCGCGCTTCCCCCGCACGGGCCGGAGCTGGCAGCAGCACCAAGCCCTGGTCTCCCACCCTCTCCGCATGGCTCCTGGCTCACTCCGCTCTTGCTTCATCCGCTCACCCCGCTGTCCGGGCGGAGAGAGCAGAGCTACACACCACGGGAAGGACGGGTTACTTCGGTTATTGAAAACTGAATCGCTGCCTCGTACGTACCGCCTCAGCGTTCCAGGCTTACGCCTCCAGCAGCCCCAGCAGCGTTTCTGTCGGTAAGACCTCGGTGCAAAGCGCCGTCAGGGATCGCCGATACCATGTGCCAGCTCACCCATCTCCCTCTTAAAAACCCAGCCCGGTCTGGGTGCACCAGGCAGGGTACAGAGGCTGCCACGACATTTAACGGCTAAGAAAGGGTTTCTTTCTGAGATTAGCTCCAAATCCAATTATATTAATATCTTAATTTATCTCAGTTAATTATATTAATTCATAATCAGCAGCATGACATAAAAACGAGACGAACAAATCCTATTATATGGGACCTCAGAACGAGGGTAGAACTGTTGTATGTACCAACAACACGTGCACGAGCTGCCATCGGGAGCACGGTTACATCAGGTCATCCTGGGATATCCAGGATCTTCATCCCTCTTTAGCTGGAAAATAGTGTTGGAAATACATTAACCGCAGTATCTCCTCTTCTAGCTACGCTACACTCATTTTGGCAAACACAAATTGCGAATTACGTAACCCTAACAGAAAGACAGACATCGTCCGAAACACCGCAAATGAAAGGGGGGTGTTTGCTCTTTGCAGTAAGAAGAAATGACTTGTTAGAAATGAGGGGATTCCGGACTCCCTCCTGCCCGCAGGCAGCAGAGGCACGCGACCAAGCACGCTTGGTGGAGCGCAAGGCGCCGAGCGAGCATTGCACAAAACTCTGCTTTGTGCAATATTCTCTGGTGTATTTTCAACCTGACATAAGTGCCAAAGAATCATTTCCACATCCCTCATCTCCCCATCCACCAGAAGCGACTGTTCCCCTTCCCGGCTTCTACCGCACGCACAGTCAGACACACACGTGCGCAGGGAGGTCACTGTATTTTCAAATTACAATACAGAATTCCAGGAGAGCCGTGTGGATGGCTCATTCCGTGTGCTACAATTAAAAACCAGCCTGTCGATCCCGTCAGAAAATTGCACGCAAAGGAGTCCCACACTTCCAGCTCCTGGTGTACCTGAATCCTTTCGCCTTAACTTGCTCTTCTGCAAAGCTCCACAGGATGAGCCCCTTTGGCCCCTCCGCCCCAGCTCCCCGTCACTCCTGGGACCACCGTGCAGTCGCTCCCGGCCCGCCGCGTGCCTCGTGCCGGAGGAGCCGCGCAGCTGCAGCGATCCACGGCATGGCCAGACGCCTGCTCGAAGCTCCCGCGGTCTCTGCGGTCTCTCCCGCCCGGGAAGCACCCGCCTGGTGCGGTGACGTGACCCAGCGCTGCACCCGCCGGGCAGGAACCGCCTGATGATGCATCACAACCTTCCCGTTCCCACACGGCCCTTGTTAATTACTTAACGTAACCAAACCGTTGCTGGAAAGCTTCAAATCTGCAGAGTGCCTTTTTTTTGTTAAATGTAAGCATACAGCTTACTTACCTTCTGGAAGCACCGCTCGAAGCTCGTGCCCCGGAGAGCCTCGGGAAGGGCCGGCCGGGGGCACGGCCCCCAGGAGCGGGTGCAAAGCGGGGAGAGGGAGGAGTGCTGGGCCGTACCCTGCTCCGCGCTCCCCACGCTGCCAGGGAAAGAGCTGGCAGGGAAAGCCCCTTGCCGAGCAAGGCAACCCCCGAGAAAAATCAATTCACCTCAAATTTCTGCCTCAGTTCCTCGTTTCCTTCTTCTCCCTCGGGAGGCACCGGGACGTTGAAATACTCCCCCTCTTCCTGGCTCAGCAGCTTAAACCTGGAGGGACACAGTGAGAACGGGAGGTCAGGACGGCAGGCAGGGCTGCGGGCGGGCAGGACCGCACCTCCCGCTCCGAGCACAGCTCTGCCCCGCTCTCCCTGCCCCCGGGTGACCCTTCCCCAAGGTCAGAAGCCCCCCCAAACCATCCCACTCGGCAAGCTCCCCGACACGCACCCGAGTGGAGGGCTCTTTCTGGGGTCCCTCGCTGGAGCGGGGACCAGCCCAGAAAGCTCATCCCCTGCCCGCCGCGGCGGACACCGCAAAGCACTGACGCCTCTTCCACAACACAAGCCTGACCCCAAAACCCCCGGACAAAGCACGTCGTTCTCGTGATGGCCACGGGCACACGCGTGGGCAAGCTCCTTCCCCCTCAGCTGCCCCAGGTGCCAAGGCAAGCCGGGCTCCACAGGGAGAGCACGCGGAGCCGGCCGGTGCCGGGCTGGCACCGACAACCCTGAGCACAAAGCCAAGATGCTCACCAAAAAAAAAAAGGGAAAAAGTTTAAGCAGGAATTATCGGAAATCATGGAAATGCCATTCAGATCTGAAGCGTTTCGCACCGCTGCGGGCAAAGCCTTGGCTCCGTCGGCGAACCCTCCCGGCAGCCGGAGGACGGTCATCGGCTGGGTGTTAGCACCGAGCGAGCAAAGCACTGTTTGCACAATATAGGGACAGACGCTCCCTTTGAGCCTGTTTCCTCCATTAACTGCAGCTGTTTAGATATGAAATACACACCAGAGCTCCTTCTGGAGCTTATTCTAGCCAAATGCTGTGACAAGGAAAATCACTTAGATCTCCACTTAGGTGATTTTTAAAAGGCTGGGAAAACCATCAGACTTTGGGTCGCATCAGAAACCGGGAGCGCACCGACCCAGCCGACACACATGCACCCTTAGGGGGGACTGGAAATTTGGGGGGGAAGTGACAGTTTTCTTCCTTTGCCAGAAGAGAAGCCGTGTCTCCATCAGGGTCCGGCGGTGGCAAGCGAGGCTCGCAGGCTGAGCCCCGCCGCCCGCACGATAACACGGCCAGACTCTGCCCGCCACGGGGGGTTTCCCCGGGAGAACGGCGCACGCTGCCCACCTTACGGCCGGCTCCCGGCCGGGCAGGAGCAGGCAGACGGCGGCAGGGAGCACCCCCGGCCCTGCTCTGCCCAGCGGAGCGGGCGCCCCGAGCCCCGGCTATGGCAGGGGAGGCAGCGGGGGCCCCACGGTCCCAGCCCCCCAGCCCACCCCGCTCTGCACGAGGGGCGCGACCGCGCGGTGCGGGCACGCTGGCCCGTCTGCTAATTCCTCCTTCTCCAGGTTCTCTGCTTTACGTGAGACTCGTAGAGCTTCCACGGTGGAAAAGCCAGAGTCTGGGCTGTTTGCTCAACTCACAGGATGCAAATTAATAGCATGCAGGGTTTGCTTTCCAAGAGACATACAATATCTATTTTCAATTATGACACTTCACATGGAAAGGAAACACAGCGCTCAGGCATCAGTGGCTGGGAAAAAAAAAAAGGAAATAAGGCGGCATGTGTCCTGCTGGGGAACGATAAAATGGAAATGAAGAGACCCGTTCAGTGCGGGTGTTACAGACCCACTGCGTTCATCTTTCGCATGGTAACGAGCGGCGGCAATGACACACTTCGGTAGCATTCCTCCGTTTATCGAGCAGTGCCCCTCAGCACCGCTTCTGCCAGTCTGCGTGCTACGGAGCGGCTGCCCCCGCGACAAAGCACAATTCAAAGCGTGTCCCCCAGCCCTTCCCGCTCACAGCCCTGCTCTCCTGCACGCCTGACGGAGCCACCTTGCCTCCTCGGTACAGAAACTAAGGGAATCCAACCAGAAAATGCTGGGAAGCGCTTGCTCTCCTGGCAGGCGATGCACTCTCCTCCCGAAGCCTACGTAGCGAGAGCCCGCGGGGAGCACCAGCCCTCCCGGCCGTGACCGCCCGGCAGAGCAGCCCCGTGTCTGTGCGTGCCCGTGGGAGGGAAAAGCCCCCCGAGCCCCCCGCAACCCTGCAAGGGGCAGGAGGACACAGAGGAGGTGACACAAAGGCAGCCCACGCCGGGCACTCGGACGCTGTCCCGGCGCCTCTGGCCGCCCCGTGGGACACCCGCAGCCCACCACAGCACCAGCCGTTCGCACCGCGGAGCGGCCCCTTACACGGAGCCAAAGCGACGGGCGGCCCTCGACCAGAAGGGTCCTGGTGAAGTCCCACGGGCTGCCACGTCTTCCATCGCGTACCAAGAGACCGGGACTGCCTTTTGCCCGTAGTATTTCCAAAACAATCGCAATTCTTACCATCCATCGACTCCCGACTTCTGCAGCTCAGAAATCCCGAAGGACAAGGAGCCCATGAAATCATTCCTGCTGGTCAGGTCCCAGTCCCAAATCTCCACGGACAACCGCCTGTCTTTGTCCGCCTCTTTCAGTTGGCTGGAAGAGAGGAAGGAAAAAGGGATGGTGTTATTCTGGAAGCCACTGCTGCACCACCATGCCCCTCCACGCTCCGTAAGCACGTGGACGCAAACTGAAGGGATGGTCTTCAATGACCGTTCAGCTCCTGAACATTTAATTTCCCGACTGCATCCATTTCAAATGGAGAATGGATTCCTGCCCTGGAATGCTCGGCTTTGATCAGGGGTCAGGGCAGAGGCTCGAGCATTTCTGAGTCACGCTTACAGGACCGAAAAGAATTATTTCTCACTTGAATCCGCTTAACGCCTCTGAATAATTAAATCAGAGCAAATACAATCACATTAATTCTTAGGGGAGAGAAAAATTAGTTTACAAGTTTAAACATTTTTCTTGTACTTACAATTTAAATGTCTCGTTCCACTCAGGATTCAGGGAGCACTTGATAGTTTTGGTCTTCTGTTTGCTTTCGTTTTTGGGGTCAGGGATTAGTTTAAGCTTCACGTAGGGATCTGACAAGCCATTAGGATCCATAGGAACTAGGTTTTTAGCATCTCTTACTGGGGAGGAGAAAAAGGATTAAATTCAGTATTCAAACTATAAAAATACCCAACAACAGACAACTTCGCGGTGTGCAAACAGTCGGTGTGGAAATAGGGATTCAAAACCGAATACGTGCAGACACGGACATTACATGAGAAACAACACGCAGTCGTCAATGCGAAGCAAATGCAGCTCTAAGGGACAAGGGAGGCTGAAGGATCAACTCAGGAGATAATTTTCACTTTCCGATAGGATGATTTGTCGTTTGCTTTCAGTTTTAAACAGTTTAAAGCTGCTTTGTTTCCTCTTGCACCTCGGTAAGCAGAACTGCGCTGATTTCTCCCTTTTGGGAGAGGCGGGAGCACGGGGACGGTGCTTTCCACGGAGCGTGGCGACAGCAACGGACAGCCGCGAGCAGGGGAGGGCAGGCACCAGAAAGCACCAGCCCAGCGCCGAGCTCTCCTTTCGGGGCCCCTCGGGCTCGGCCGCCGCGGCCCCGGGGGACATGGGGGGATGCCCGCATGGAGCGGCGCGGCAGCAGCACCCGGCTCCGGGAGCCGGAGCATCTCCTCGGGGAGCGGGAGCAGAACACGGAGCAGAAGAGGGCAGAGCAAACCTGCGGGCGACCTCGACTGCTGGTAATTGGATTGTAGCTTTGACAAATTAAATATAATCAGGCTGATCTAAGTCTCTTTCCCTAGATTAAGTCAAAAAGGGTCTGTCTGCTGGGAGAAGGGTCTTATCTTCCCTCCAGCCCCAGCAAAGATATCAGGGACGGAAAGTCGGATGGGACGTGACGGAGCACGGCTGTAACCAGGGGAAAAGCTGCTTGCCAGGAAGCCCAGAGCAGAAGCTCCCCCCGCCGCGCTGCAGCCAGCAGACACCGCTCTGCCGGGTGCTTTCGCAGGCTCCTGCCCAAAGCGCCGGGCCTGGGCAGGCAGCGCTGCCCGAGCAGCGGCGGGGGCCTCCCTCCCGCCCAGGCGTTGCGGTTACAGAGCCCCCCGCCTCGGCAGCCGGCACGGCGCCCGCCGGCAGCCCCTCGGCACGGCACGCCGTCACCCCCCCGGCCCAGCGCACACCTCGGGATCAGGCACAAAGGGTCGTGCTGTGTCAGGAACAGGGAACTCAGCGCTGCCCGAAATCCCACCGGATCGCAGCAGCAGCTCTGCTGCGGGGCTCACCGGGGGCACAGCTTCCCCCCATGCGCCCCATAACCCCGAGGAGGAGAGGACCCCAGCCACGTGTGCGGTGCCGCAGGACGTTAGAAGATACTTTCAGAGTCAGTGAGAGTAAAAACAATTGCTCGGTTCCCAAATCACCAGTAAGGCGTTTCTGATGCAACCCTGGGAGCCAGATAGTTTTGAAAAGCAAATTAACGCTCCAAAATCTGCAATCTACTGCTGTCCTCCTGAAGCATCGCCCAATTTCCAGCTCCACGGAATAAAACTCGTAGCCAAAATTCAAATCTGCGTTTATAAACTAGCTCATTTATCAAACGCGACACCCTTGACAGCAGCTCGCGAGACGGAGCGAGGCAAGCCTGCCGGGAACGGCCTGCTGCCCAATTCCAGGTGCCCGGGCAGCCCTATCGATTCGGCGGTGCTAGATATTCTTCAGGCTCCTGAGCCGAGGCACGACGGGAGCCGGAGCCGGCTCCTGCCCCCCTGGCAGGAGGGGAGGGAATGACTTCATTGCTGCCAGCCCCAGAGGAAGCCACACGTGGTGACCTCGCTGCGGACGCCGTCACGGCCAGCACAGGTCGGGGCTCTCGCTGGGAGGTCGGGTCCGCCAGCGGTTGGTGGGGCCAGGGGTGCAGCTGCAGCAGCCGCTCGCCGCCGGCATTCACAGAGAGCCTTCCCTGCTCTGCGTGCACGAAGCGCTTTGCTGTCTGGAAGAGGGGGGGGACTCGTGGCGAGGCTCCGGTCCCCGCGGCCGTCCCCTCCCGCAGGTTGCGCAGGCAGCGGCGGTCTTGTTTTCCCAGCAGGAATGAAGGGCAGGACCCAGGGACCCTGCGTACCGCACCACTCCGAAACCTGCCATGTCCCCAGGGAGGGTGCTGAGGGGCGTCGGGACACCGGAGCATCCGAAAAGCACTGGTGAGGAGATGCCCAAGGAGGAGGACTCACCCTTCCTGTACCGGAGAGGACAAAGCTCAAAATTTCTTTAAACAGACACCAGGCTTCTCCGGAGGACAGTGAAATACCAGAGCCAAGCAGCTTTCAAGCTTCTCTGTTACAGGCTGCCCTTGGAGCTGGGGCCACCCCCAGGGCCACCCCCAGGGCCCCGACGGGCAGAAACCCGCAGCAGCGCCGGGGCTGGTGAAGCAGGACCTGCAACAACCTGGTCCGCATCCTGACCCGCACGGCCCCGCTCGCGCCGGAGCAGCCCAGCAGCCGCACCTTGTTCCGCCCGCAACCGCCTGCCGCGACGCAAGCAGCGTGACTTCATCTCTGTAACGTCCGGACAATTATTTTCATGTGCCGCTTAATAAATGAATCTTTTTTTTTTTTTTAAAGTTTGGACATAAATACCAGCTCTGCGCTTCAGAGGATGCACAGCAGTTTATTCTGTGGCTTAATTTGGACTCTCAGTCAAAATCTTCCGCGGAAAGCTTTGTACCATCCAAGCAGAAAGGCTCGCAATCTGCTGTGTGAAATCTCTAAGTAATGAGTTTAATTTCCAAGGGCCCCGCCAAGGCTCTGCACTGATACAGCCGGAACGCCTTCCTCTCCCTCACCCCTTATCAGAGGAGAAGAATACATATTTTCCCATCACCGTTATAAGCTTTTATCTGTGCCTTTTTGATAGGAAAAAAGGCAATCTTTATAACCACGTTCCTGAATTACGAAACACAGAAGCGTATTAGAGAAAAGTCCCACCATAGGTCCTGAGAAGGCACCACCTGCCTGGCAACGAGCCCGCGGGGGACGCGGCCTTCCCAGGTTTGTAAACAGGAATTGCTTTTGCCGTTTGCAGATGCGGGAAGAGCCTTGTACGGGGCGCCCGGCGCCCCTGCCCCCCGCCCGGCGCCCTGCCAGACGTGCCCCCCCCGCCCGAAGGCTTTGCACAGCTCCGTCCTGGCCGCCTCGGTCAGTCCGACCGCAGCCGTCGCAGCTGCGGGCAACCGCCCCGCTCCCCTGCGCCCCCCTGCAGGCTCCTGCCCTCGCCCCCGCGCAGGGGCCAGGGCTGCCCGCCCGCCCCCCCCGCGCCGCCCCGGCACCGTGGGCGACGCTCCCCAGTGCCCTGCCGGACCACGGCCTCTCCGCACCCTCCCCTGCGACTCTGCCGAGCTTCCAGCTTGTGTCACTTCCCGGCTTTAAAAGCATTATGAAATGTGTTTTCAATGACCTCGACCATCTGCAGCACAGGGAGAGCGAGAGCCTTGGGGGAAGATACCCCTGGATAAGGAACTGGCTGGATGGTCGCACTCAAAGAGTTGTGGTCAACGGCTCGATCTCCAAGTGGAGACCGGTGACGAGTGCCGTTCCTCAGGGGTCGGTGTTGGGACCGGCGCTGTTTAACATCTTTGTCAGTGACAGGGACAGTGGGATGAAGCGCACTCTCAGCAAGTTTGCCGACGACACCAAGGTGTGTGGTGCGGTCGACACACTGGAGGGAAGGGATGCCATCCAGAGGGACCTGGACAGGCTTGAGAGGTGGGCCCGTGTGAACATCAGGAAGTTCAACAAGACCAAGTGCAAGGTCCTGCCCATGGGTCGGAGCAATCCCAAGCACAAATACAGGCTGGGCAGGGAATGGATTGAGAGCAGCCCTGAGGAGAAGGACTTGGGGGTGTTGGTTGATGAGAAGCTGGACATGAGCCAGCAACATGCGCTCACAGCCCAGAAAGCCAACCGTGTCCTGGGCTGCATCCCCAGCAGCGTGGCCAGCAGGGCGAGGGAGGGGATTCTGCCCCTCTGCTCCGCTCTGGTGAGACCCCCCTGCAGTGCTGCCTCCAGCGCTGGGGCCTCAGCACAAGAAGGACACGGACCTGCTGGAGCGGGGCCAGAGGAGGCCACAAAAATGCTCAGAGGGCTGGAGCCCCTCTGCTATGGAGACAGGCTGAGAGAGGTGGGGTTGTTCAGCCTGGAGAAGAGAAGGCTCCGGGGAGACCTTCCAGCAGCCTTCCAGTACCTAAAGGGGCCTACAAGAAAGCTGGAGAGGGACTTTTGACAAGGGCATGGAGTGATAGGAAAAGGGGTGATGGCTTTAAACTGAAAGAGGGGAGATTTAGATTAGATAGAAGGAAGAAATTCTTCCCCATGAGGGCAGTGAGGCCCTGGCACAGGTTGCCCAGAGAAGCTGTGGCTGCCCCATCCCTGGAAGGGTTCAAGGCCAGGCTGGACGGGCCTTGGAGCAACCTGGTCTAGGGGAAGGTGTCCCTGCCCATGGCAGGGGGTTGGAACTGGATGATCTTTAAGGTCCCTCCAAGCCAAACCATTCTGTGATTCTATGATGATTCTATGATTCTAAGGTCTCGTCCCCACACCAGAAGCAGACAGCCCACTGCCACTCGCTGTCGTGCAGGACCACTCAAACCAGGGGTGTCGCGGCACTGGGCACTGAACGGTGCCTGCCCAAGCCCCAGCGCAGGTCCTGCACCAAGCATCTGCGCAGGCATGGTCCACGCTGGTGACCATTGCTCTTCATCAGCCCCGGGAGGCAGCAGAAATCCCCGGGGACTCCCGGTCCCCCCGGGACAGATGGCAGCAGCCGTGCGTGACCAGCAGAACTAACCCAAGAGCTGGAAGGAGCCGCTCGCTCTCAGGACTCAAACCGGACGACGTTCCCTTAGAGGCAGAGGATGCAAAATTATGTCACAGTGAATCAACGCTCTGACTTTGCTTCACGTTTCACCGTCCGAACGGCCAGCGTAACGTCCTCTGGAGACAAATGAACAAGCCTTCGTCATTTATCAGGCCGTTGTTCCCTTCTTTAAGAACAGGAAAAATAATTCCTGACCCTCATAGTCAATCAGTTTATGCCCTGAAGCATGAGATTTGATTATCTCATGTTATTATCTCAGCATGCAGACCTAAAAATTTCATTAATGGGAATAATTTTATCTATTCATTTAAAAACCCAAAATGCTTCTGCTTGACCTTAAGTAACTTTCTGACTTTTCAAGCAGAAATCAACAATTAAGTGAAAGAAAAATAAAAACCTCAAGAAGTGTAGTAGTGGTACCTTGTGCTGGGGGAAATGCGCTGCTCTCCAACTGTTTCTTTGACGGTTAAATTTGATGTCAAATAGTTTTACATCTGTCACATTCTGACAGTTTTGCGCATCATTAAGAAGCAGTAACATCATTATTAATAGTGATGAGTAAGAATATTACGATCCCATTTAAAGCAGCCGGTTTTAAATCACGCCGGGTGCCGAGCCCGGGCGCAGCTCCCGGTGCGCGCTGAGGAGAAGCCGCCCCGGTTTCAGGCTGCGGTGAGGAAGATGCCCGGGTACGTCCTGGGCTTCGCCGGCCCCGGGGGGTGCCCATGCCCACCTCCACACGCCGCAGGGGCCGGCGCGGCACCGCGGGCGCGGGGAGCGTCACCACGCGCCCACGGCCGGGATGCCCTCGCCGCCGCACGCCGGGGCTGGCCCAGCCGCCCCGGATGAATAACCCGGATTTTACACCCGTTCCTTCCCCCTCTCCCCCTCCGGACGCATTTGCAGAACGTGCTGCCTGTGACCCAGCGCCCTGGCGAAGCCTCGGCACACCGAGACCAGCGGCCGCAGCTCCGCGGCGCCGGCTGCTCGGCCGCGGCGATGCTTGGGGGGATTTCTGCGAGGAACCCCCCCCCCGCCCGGGGGACACTGCAGGGAGGGCAGTCCTGGCCTGGGGACAACGAGATGTCACCTGCTCCGCCTTGTAGGGCCGGGGCAGGTAGAGCTGGTTGAACAGTATTTGAATAATTTATTCTGCAAAATTTGCAATAGTTTCCAAATAAATTATTCAGACAACATCTTTTAATTACTCAGCCAGCCGTAACGGCAGGAACAGGCTTGGGAAGAGACACTTATTTCAGACACCCACATCTCCAATGGAAAACATGGGCAGAAATACCACTGTAACGGACGCCCGAAGCAGGAGGGAACACAGCCTTTTCAGGCAGCTTGTTCTGGCCGTGGAGGTGCCAGCCAGAAGCCGCCAGCGGCTGCGAGAGCAGGGCAAGGCCCTTCCTCCAGCTCCACTGGGAGCTGCACCCTGGAGACGTGGGCCAGACAGCGCCGGAGCGGCCGCAGGGTTGGGGAGGGATGCAGTGCTCAGGGTGCACGGCATCCCCCTCCCTGCCTGGCCCAGCGACGGGGAGGACTCTGGCAAGGAAAGCCTCCCCGGAGGCCACCGCCGCGTGGCACGGCCCCGCTCAGCTCCGCTGCCGGCCACGACAGGACGGCTTCTGACCCTCTGCTCCCAGGACTGCGTTTCCCCCGGGGTAAAACCAGCCCCACATCAAGCGAAGGGGGCCGGTGCCCCATCGACAGCTCCCCAGGGGAGGCAGCGGCTGCCACAGCCCGCAGCCCAGCTCCGGGGTGGTTCCAAAGGGACGCCGCTCCCGTGCGCCCCGGAGCAGCCCGCCCTGCCCCGGGGGCCGCACTGGCCTCCCGCGCCGGGCACGGGAGACGCGGCACAGCCCGGCGCGGAAGGGCTGCAGCCGGCCCCATCGCCTGCCCAGGGTCGTGTGTCTGGTCGCGGCTGGTACCCGGGTTTCCATGGGAAGGCGAGATTAATATGCCGGATAAATACAGACCAGAAATTTCTCTGCTCAATATGCAGTGCCATATGGGGGTTCACTTCTGTGTTAAAAAAAAAAGCTTACAACAAAACCCACTCCTACCCGGCTCTTAAAGACAGCTTACACCGGCTGCCAAATCCTTTACCTTCATCTCTGAGTAAGGCCATTACAACACTTCCAATGCGGATAATTCTGCTTCCCACTGCCCACCCCAGGGAAAAACCCTTCGGAAAGCCCTGCTTGTTGCAAGGAGTGGCCAGAGCAGAGCTCAACCACCTCAACCCAGTGCAGTCATCTCAGCCCAGCCTTGGCCAGCAAAATGCCATGCCACGCCAGCAGCACCCCCTATTTCACACCTCTCGGGCAGGATTTTGGAATCATAGAATCACAGAATTGTTTAGGTTGGAAGAGACCTTTAAGATCATCGAGTCCAACCGTTAACCCAGCACTGCCAAGGCCACCACTAACCCATGTCCCCAAGCGCCACATCTACACGGCTTTTCAATCCCTCCAGGGATGGGGACTCCCCCACTGCCCTGGGCAGCCTGTGCCAGGGCCTGACAGCCCTTGCGGGGAAGAAATGGTTCCCAATATCCAACCTAAACCTCCCCTGGCGCAACTTGAGGCCGTTTCCCCTTGTCCTGTCGCCTGTTCCTTGGGAGAAGAGACCGACCCCCCCTGGCTCCAACCTCCTTTCAGGGAGTTGCAGAGAGCGAGAAGGTCTCCCCTCAGCCTCCTTTTCTCCAGGCCAAACCCCCCCAGGTCCCTCAGCCGCTCCTCACAGCACTTGTGCTCCAGCCCCTTCCCCAGCTCCGTTGCCCGTCTCTGGACACGCTCCAGCCCCTCAACGTCTTAATGTGGACAATGTCTTAATCTCAATTGGAGAGGGGAAGGCTCTCGGGCTGACCTGCAGCACTCATCTTCCTCCCTCCAGCAGCACGCACCATCCCCGGCCGGGAGCAGCCGCATTCCAGCGAGCACCCGGCACCCGGATTAACACCCTCCTGCGTTAAAACATTTAATTAATGCTCTGCAGAAGAATATATTTGCACATGCTTATACAATAGAAAAGGCACAGGACTCATTATGGCTGCATCTTCCTGAGCCGGTGATTATTAATTAACACACTTCCAGCTCGTTTATCTAATCACAGCGTAATTGGTTTCAGTTTTGGTCAATGTTTTACCTCATCAGCTCGGTAAATAGCACGGCTCCGGTCCCGCGGCCTCTGCCAGCGCTGCAGGTGCAGCAGGGCTACGGCTGCAGCCCCAAGCTGGTGCCGCGATCCCGCGGGTGCCCACGGGCGCCGCAGAGCTGCAGGAGCCGCCAGGGACGCGGCACGTTGCCGGGACTCTCGGGTGGGGAGGGAACCCAACGTCGTCCCCACGCTCCAGCAGCCCTTGCACGAGGACAGGGCACACTCCGCTCTCACACGCACACAGGTTGAAGTCACCTACTCGTGCTGAGCGTTCTCCACCTCCCGTGTGTGTCGCGGAACTTGCAGCACAACCCTTACGTGGGTTTTGCTACATTTTAGTGCCTGTAGGCCACCGCTTCCCTGAGATAAGTGATGAACTGCCCGACCCCCGGCTCAGTGCAGGGAGCTCCCCGCCGGGACACACCGACGCACAACGGGACACACAGACACCCGACGGGACACACCGACACATAATGGAACACACTGACACATGACGGGACACGCTGACGCACAACGGGACACGCCGATGCATGATGGGACGCACTGATGCACAATGGGACACACCGACACACAATGGGACACACCAACATAAAACAGGACATGGATGCACGACAGGACACACCATTGCACAACAGGACACACCGACACACAACAGGACACACCGACACAGGACGGGACACAGCGACGCACAATGAGACACACCGATGCACGACAGGACACACTGATGCACAACGGGACACACCAACGCACGATGAGACACACCGATGCACAACAGGACACACCGACGCACAACAGGACACACCGACACACAACGGGACACACCGATGCACGACGGGACACACCAATGCACAACAGGACACACCGACGCACGACGGGAGACACTGACGCACGATGGGACACACCAATGCACAACAGGACACACTGACACATGACAGGACACATCGATGCACAACAGGACAAACCGACGCATGACGGGACACACCGACGCACGACGGGCTGCAACTCCCGCCCGAACAGAGCGGCAGCAGGCAGGACCGGCTCTCGGCCGCGGGAGAGGAGCAACGCACAAGCAGCGTCCTCCGTGCAACTCACTGTCTCACCATCTCGGAGGAGCGAGAGATTTCACGGACTCCAAGCCCAGCCTTCATCTTCTCTCGCTCCTCCGGTTCCCAAACTCAAATATTCATGTCTCCTAATATGACAGGCTCAGAATAATCTGCATTGGGAAGCTTTTCTATTATGGAAGCAAAAATGTGCAACGCCTTGATGACATTTTAATTTGCTACAATTTCCCCACTTTACTCAGCCGTCTTTTCCCACTAATAAGATACTTGATCAAAGCCCAGCCCCGAACACAGACTGGGAATATACATTTGCTCTTGTCCGACGTGAGCCCAACGATGCCCCGCCGCACCACCATGCCTGCCTCCCACGCGAGGCGGGTCAGGGTCCCCCGCGTCGGTCCCGCTCCGCCGCGTCCTGGAGCCGCATCCCAGCCAGACCTCGCGCTCCGGCAGGTGCGGATACACCGCCCCGGGGGCAGGAGGTTCTTATGTCTTGTGTCCTTCAGAAGAAACCGTGTGTACTGTTGACTCCAGGGTCAGAGGAGAGCGGCACCATCCTTGCCGCGCTGCTGCCGTCGGAGCCGGCAGGGTCCGACTTGCGGACGCAGACAAACCGACACCGAGCGGCTCCAGGGAATCCTCTCATTGCACTTAAGGCAAAGCCAAGAGTTGTAACAGTCCTGGAGCGGGGAATAATAATGACGTGTATCTGCAGACCGGCTGGGTGTAACGGACCAGAGTCCCTGAGTGACTGGGGTAAAAACTGCCCAAGTCCATTAAGCCTCTTTAGCACCCGAAGGGGATTAACTCGCCGTGGCCACTGACCCGCCGCAGAGCGCTGCCAGGTGCCCCAATTTTGTTTACCAGGCCCAAAAGATGACTCCTCTTTTGTCAAGCAGCTCAAGCTAAATAACCCAGCCCACGCTACCTACTCAGCGTGACAAAGCCGCGAGCGGGAGTTTGCCCGGCTCACGTGGCGGGTGAGAGCAGCAGAGATCTCATTTCGCCACCCGAGGAGAAGCGAGGGTGCCGTCGCCGTCGCCGGGCTGCCCTCGCTCCCCAGCCCGCTGCCACGTCCAGCACCGGCCGCCGCTCCAGCGGCAGCGCAGCGATGCTCGGCTCCGACAGCCTCCCGGGCTGCCGCGGGAAAACTCCCGCATCCACCTTTCCAAAAGCGAAAGAGACTCCAAATACTGTGTTATGAAAATCATGGTACTGATGGAAGGAAGCCAAAGAGCTGGAGAGCCTTCTTCCCGCATGGCCTCCCGGGAGGCTGAGCCCACGGCCGCTCCGCTCGCTCGCTTCCGAGGACGCTCCCGGACCCGCTCCTGGCGATGCCGTGTGCAGCACCGATCACTAGGATGCTTTCTCGTGATTTAAACCAACGCAGTTAGCAAGCAGAGCTGCTAACGCGATCAGCCATTTCCAGCCAGCTCCTCGGGGTTTTCCAGCCACACGCTCTCATTCCCCGGGTCCGGTCTGCTCAGCGCTGAAGGTGAGCGCTTTGAACTCCAGCCAGCCCAAACGCACAGAAACGCCAGATATCCGAACCCGTTCCTCCTGCTGCTCAGATCCACCTCGGCTAATCAGGCCCCGAGCCAAATCCTGCCGCCTACCAGGAGCTACGCGGGACGCCCCGCACAGCCAGAGCCCGTCCGTGCCGGGGACCAACGGCCAACCAGCCCCCCAGGAGCAGTGTGCCCCAGCCAGGGACGCGGCCTGCAGCTGGTTCCCCCTCGCCCAAAGCAAACCCCCGAGGGTCCCGACACGGAGAGCGTGCCCTGGCGAGGGGAGGCAGCGAGGGGGTCGGGGCCGTCCCAGCCGGCTCCATCTCGGGGGCCTCGCTCACGCCCCCGGGCTCTCGACGATCGCACAGTCCCTGTGCAGCTCGCGTTGATGCTCCAAAAGAGAAGTGCTTGCCAAGAGCACGGAGCCGAGTGCTTTGCTGGATGAGAGGCAGGTTGTTTTGTGCCCTAATTAACAAAGCCCTCAGAAACCTCCTGTATTTTGGAAACCGCCTTTGGCTGGTGGAGCTGCGAGCCCTGTCCCCGTCGCGGAGCTGGGGGGGACACGCTCCGCAGCCTCACCTCGCCGAGCCAAGGGCGCAAAGCCACAGGCATTAGGAAGGTGCCATTTACTTGTCCAAGTGCCCTCTTATTAGGCAAAGCCACACGTTTTTAATCACTGGGACCATCAATAAATCCTGGTGCTTGAGCAGCCCCCGAGCAGCAGCGGACAATGGCCACGCAGGGCTCTGATTGCAGCGTGCAAAGCCGCGCTCCCGGGTGCACCCATTATACAATTACATTCAATGTATAGCGTGAAAGGAGCTGTAACGGAGCTGCTCTCGAATATAAAGGAGTGATTAACACCACAGACCCAAGAGCTGGGGAGCTAATTAGGAGGGGCAGCCCCGCAGGTTCCCGCCGCTGCTGCTGCCCTGGGCACAGCCCTGCCGACCGGCAAAGCTGCGGCTGCGCCGGAGCCCACCCCCGGCCACCCCTGGCCCCTGTGCACATTTTGTGGATTTTGAGAAATCTGGGTGTCTGGCTACTGAATTTCAATCCTCTGGCTCTACAGGGCCACTGCCCGAAGCCTCACTGGCCCCCAGGAACCGATACAGATGCTCTCACCAGTGTCTTACCCTACAGCTCTGAGGTTCAGCCTGGTTCTTCAGAGCTAAGAACGGGTTAAAAATACTGATGTTTAGATCTTTCTCATATTATTATTATAATTTTTGCAATCTTAGTATCTGGCAGACCGTGCCGTAGGCAGGACCGCGCTGTGCCAAGTGCTGCAAAAAAGCAAAGCACAAGCACAGCCCTCGCTGAAGGAAAGCACAGCCCACGGCCAGCTCCGGGACTGCTCGGTCCCTGCAAAACACCCGCTCTGTCCCTACATCGCCGTACAGTTTGGGGTCAGAACCGCGAGTTTGCGTCGGGTTTAAACGCGTTTCCCCCTTTACGGATTTGCATTGTGTGAGCTGAGGAGGGCGAGCGCTCGCTGCGCTGGGAGCAGCAGCGTCTCCTGCCTGCTGCCGTCACGCAGAGGAGGCCTCGGATAACAGAGCGCAAGGGGGGAGAAACGCTGCTGGGGCAAGTCACGGTTGTCCTCAAAAAGAGGGATGCAAATAGATGCAATTTTTTAGGTTGCTAGCTAACGAAACAAGTCATCCTGAGCCAAACACCACACTTTGTTTAACGAAAAAAGCCGTGTTTTCCATTGGGAATAAAAGGTTATCTTTACAGAGAAAAAAAAATAAAATAAAAAAAAAAATCCGAGAGAGAAAAGAAAAACCCACTGCCGAAAAGCATATGGCAAATTCCTGTCAAATCTGTCATGTTGATGAAAAAATAAAAGCATTGAGCGCGTCGCCTCCGTTGGCCGTGCCTCTGCTGCCACCTGCAGACGCTCGCCCCTGCCCAGCCAGACGCTGCCTGCTCGTTCCGGCAGCCAAGCTCGGAGGGACCTGTCGCGTCGCGATGCTCTTCGCCACGGGAAAGCCCGCTAGGGTTCTGAGCAAGGGTCTCCACGCCTGGTGGAACGGAGAGAAGATCTTGCCCCAACACCAGAACCTGCGTTTTACCACGCAGCTGGGACCAAAGGTGCCCCTCTCCCCACGGAAAGCCCCTCGAAACAGCCCCTGCCCTCCACCACCCCAACGGCTTCAGCCCGCGACAGCATCCTGCGCTGCCTGCTTAAACCAGCAGAGAGGGGTGTTTAGGGAAACACGGGGTGCCAGCACCGAAAGCCCGACGTCTGGCGTGACGGAGCTCTGCCTGCCACGACGGGCGATGCCACCTCTAACGAGCCAGCCTCCACAGACTTCCATGTACTGGTCACTGGAGGCCTCCTGCTGCAGAATCACATACCGCTCACAGACCTGTTCGACATATGCTACTACTTGGTGGTTCCATACGATGAACGCGAAGGAGAAGTACACGGAATTACACCGTTCCTGACCCCCCGGGTCTCTTCGATGGGCACGTCTGGCCCATGTACTTAAAACACAGGAAAGAACTGGAGGACAGGGGTGCTGATGTTGTTTGTTTAGATGCCTGCGCTTGGCTGCGTCGGTGCCCGGAGCTGAGCCCCTGCCTGCTCCACGCCGAGATGGGGCCAGGCCTGGCACAGGGAGAGCACGTGCAGTGTGTGAAAACGCTGACAAATGTTTGGCATTGACCGTCGGGGTGGTGGGAACAGCGGCTCATCCGTCCCTTAGTGCGGTCAGCTGCCAAGCCACGAAACCCCGTCCACAAGCTGGACAAGGTCCATCTTCAAGCTGGTTTCTGATCCCGCTGCTCAGACCTGCCCTTGCTTTGCAGAAGCCGCCTCCTCCTTTCCTGCTAACCTCTGCGCTCGTTTGTACTTCCACAACTAGTTGCCATGTGTCTTCTCCATCCTGAACTGCTTCCAGCCCCACGGCACCCGCTGGAAGGGCAGGCGGGCGGGCGAGCAGCCGGGCTTCCCCCTGCAGCCCTGAACCCCAGCCCAAGGACCACGGCGGTGGGGCTCGCCACCCAGCCAGTGCTGCCCCCCCACCCCTGCCGGGCTCAGGGTGCTCGCCACCCACCCATCCATCACCGCGCTGTCGCTCCTGTCCTCGACCGAAATCCACCCCCTCCCCACCCCAAGCTGAAATTTCTGCAGAAAACATGCAAAGGGCATTTTCCAGCAGAAACCTGCCCGCCAGCTCAGCCCGCTGCCTCCCTGTGCCGGGCTGGGTCCCCACGGGCCACCCCGGGGTGGCCAAGGCAGGTCCTGCAGGAAGAGACACCTTTTTTGGCACACGCCGTCAGCGGCACAAACCCCTCGGAGCAGCCCAACGTCCTGGCCGTGGCCACGTCTGCAGAGTAGCTGCCTCCAGGCACGGCTGCCAGCCACGCCACGCCACGCCACGCCACGCCATGCCACGCCATGCCACGCCACGCCACGCCACGCCACGCCACGCCACGCCACGCCACGGCTCTTCCAGCCCGGACCCCCTGTGCCGCTGTACTGGGGTTGCCTGGCAAAGTTTGGGTAGCGGGGGGCTACAGGGGGGCTGCTGGGAGAAGCTGCTGGAAGCTTCCCCCGTGTCCGACAGAGCCAACGCCAGCGGCTCCAAGACGGACCCGCTGCTGGCCAAGGCCGAGCCCAGCAGCCACGGTGGTGGTGCCTCTGGGGTAACAGAGTTAAGAAGGGGGAAAAACCTGCTGCGAGAATACAGCAGCGGAGAGAGGAGTGAGATGGGAGCGCAACAGCCCTGCAGAGCCCAAGGCCAGAGGAGAAGGAGGGCAGGAGGTGCTCCAGGCGCCGAGCAGAGGTTCCCCGGCAGCCCATGGTGCAGCCCATGGCGAGGCCGGCTGTGCCCTGCCCCATGGAGGCCCACGGGGGAGCAGATCCCCACCTGCACCCGTGAGGAGCCCACGCCGGGGCAGGGGGTGCCCGAAGGAGGCTGTGACCCCGTGGGAAGCCCGTGCTGGAGCAGGCTCCTGGCAGGGCCTGTGGCCCGTGGAGAGAGGAGCCCAGGCTGGAGCAGGTTTGCTGGCAGGAGCTGTGACCCCACGGGGACCCACGCTGGAGCCGTCTGTTCCCGAGGGACTGTGCCCCACGGGGGACCCATGCTGGAGCCGTCTGTTCCCGAGGGACTGCACCCCGTGGGAGGGACCCACGCTGGAGCTGTCTGTTCCTGAGGGACTGCACCCTGTGGAAGGATCCACGCTGGAGCTGTCTGTTCTTGAGGGACTGCACCCTGTGGAAGGACCCACGCTGGAGCAGTCCGTGAAGAACTGCAGCCCGTGGGAAGGACTCACGTTGGAGAAGTCCGTGGAGGACTGTCTCCCGTGGGAGGGACCCACGCTGGGGCAGGGGAGGAGTGCGAGGAGTCTCCCCCTGCAGAGGAAGGAGCAGCAGAGACAACGGGTGATGAACTGACCGCAGCCCCATTCCCCGTCCCCCTGCGCCAGGGGGGTTAAGATTTGGTTTTATTTCTCATTATCCTACTCTGATTTAATTGGCAATAAATTAAATTAATTTTTCCCCAAGTCGAGTCTGTTTTGCCCGTGACGGTAAGTTCTGAGTGACCACCCTGTCCTTATCGCGACCCACGAGCCTTTCGTTGCATTTCCTCTCCCCTGCCCAGCGGAGCAGGGCAGTGACAGAGCGGCTGGGGGGGCACCGGGCGGCCAGCCAGGGTCACCCCACTCTGCACGCGAAGCCCCCGGCCGCGCCAGCCCAGACCACCCCTCCGCCACGCTCTCTGCCACCTCTGCAGCAAGCCCTGGCCGCAACTCCAGGGCCGATTTTTCAGCGTCTGGCCTCTCCCTGCCCAAAGCCTGGCGATACAAACCCGGTTATTATTTGAGGGCTTTGCCTTTTTGAAGCAAACAGTCGCGGGGGGGGTGGAAGTCTCTGCTGACCCACCGGAGAGGAGCCAGGGCTAGCAACCACCCTGCCCAGCACGGCACGCGACTCCCCCCGCCCCCGAGGGCTGGGAGCCCGCGTCTGCTTCGGGTCCGAGCAGACCTTTCCACCTCCCCTCCGAGTTCGGGAGCGACAATCCGGAGCCCCTCACGTGCCCGGAGCGGCAGGAGGGAAGGCAGGGCTCCCCACCTCGGCAGCGCAGTCTCTCCTCTCTCAAAGTGCTCCCACTCCTTCATTAGCGATGCGACAGAGCTGGAGAGCACAGTACGTTTCCCTGTCTTTCTGGAAAAGCCAACAGATGACATGTTTTCACCAACACCTCCATAGAGGGCCAGAAATAAAACAGTCTTTCAAACCCAGCCGAAGAAAAGAAAATCCAGCTGCACAGAAAGGGCCGGGGGAGCGTCTCCCCTGCCTTCGGAGCTACGGAGCACGGCTCCGGTGCCAGGGAGCCCTCGGTGCCAGCGGGAGGGCGAGCTCTGCGCCCGTCGGAGGCCAGGCACCAGAAGCAGGACTTGGGTGAAAGAAAGTTCTGTGTGGTTTGTTGAAGCTCTCCGTTAAGGACAAATAAAACACAAAATAAATTAAGAAAAACCCCACAACTTTTTTCGATTTTTCATGAATATTTTCAGTAATTTGGTATTTTTCTTGAACACATTTCTGATGGCTCTCTAGGCCACAGAGGATCCTGGCTCTCCTCCACGTCCCCGGGTCACTCATGCCACCACCCGCCCGCCCTCGGGCACCTCCACGAGGCGCAGGAGCTGCTGTGCCCAGCACGGACCGACGCTCCCCCCGGTTCCCCATCGCCTGGGGGGACCAGCTCGGGCCACCCCTCGCCGAAGCAGAGAAGGCGCCGGCGGGATCCCACGCGACGGAGCTGTCTCTGCTCGGACGCGCTCTGCCGAGCCTGCCCTCCCAAGCAAGAAGGAGCCAGCACAGAGCAGCGAGACCTCGACAGCGCCGCGGCCGCGCACCCTCCCTGGGGGCTGAAGCGCCCGTTCGAGCGGCGATGAGACGAGCACAGCGGGACGCTCAGAGCTGACCCCATCCCCCTGGGGCGAACCCCGTGGATGTCACGGCATCTCCTGGCGCCAGCCCAGCCGCGCGGCAGGGTGCTGGAAACCAGACCTCTCCAGGAGGAGCCAGCCAAAGCTGGTGGGATGACGGAGAGGGACCCGGTCCTTGTTATCGGTGTCATCAGCCTGGTACTCCCCGGGGCCCTCCCGGAGGGGTGGCTGACCTTTGCAGCGTGGGCAGGTAGGCGGCATTTTACACCCCGCCGTCTCAACTCATCTTGCGAATAACCGAGAACAGCTCGGCAGCCCCCTGCAGAGCCCGAAACCGCCCGGAGCTGCCTGGTTACCCAGCGTGGGCAGAAACCTCCTTCCCCAGCGCAGCACTGGGCTCAGCCTTCGTGAGACAAACCCCAGCTCTTCGCAAGCTGCCTGCCTTGCCCGCGGAGAGCTCTCCCCGCCTCCTACCCCCCGCCGGCACCCGCTCCAGGAGAGGCTGTCGCCAGCACCCGACAGAGAGTCACATCTTCGGTCTGATCTCTCCACGCAGGGGACAAGAGGCTTTACAGGAATATGGCTTATGTTTCCTGAGATGCTTACAGGTCACGGGGGAAGCAATATCTTCTGGGAACTCAAAATCCGGGCAGAAAAGCCTTTAGAGACACAATAATCCTGTTTCCTGCCACAAACCAAGAACGGAGGAGTTCCAGGACAGAGGAAACCGGGACAGGGGACAAGGGGTTTCCCCGTGGGTGGCCGTCGGGTCCCTGGGACACTCGGGGCAGGGCAGGAGCCTCTGCCGAGCCCGGCACTGCCCAGCTGCCTGCAGCCTCCTCTGGTCCCGTCTCCCACGGAGGTGGACACCGCGAGATGGCACTGCCACCGCACTCCCCTGGGACCGCGGGATGGCTCCTGCCTGCCACCCATCGCCCGGGTGGCCGGACCCACGCAGCCCACGGATCCACGCCGGAGCCTGCCCTGCGAGCGCCACGCCATGCTCCTGCTCTCCATCGGGGCTGGGAAACAGCAAGGAAACGCCGGGAACGACGGTGATGCTCCCCCCGGCAGGGCAGAGGGGCTGACGTCCCTCTGTGCCCCCCAGCGTACGACCACGCCGCAGGCACAGCCAGCCCCACAGCCTCAGCACCAAACGGGAGAGAGGGGGAGGCTGTGGAGCCTCCAGGTACGTGGAAGAAGGTTGCAAAGCTCTAGTCAGATAAAAGGACCATCCGAGATGCCCACCAAGACCCGTACGGGCCCAGGTACCGCTAAGGGCATGGAAAGAACAGCAGGAAATGGGTGCTCGGCACTCGGACAGCACAGCACAAACAACATGCTTTTTCACACGGCGTAGCTAAACGGAGGAACTTTCGGCCACTCCTCCCAGGGTGCTGCGGATGCTGAAATCTTACATGATTCAAAAAGCAGTTTGAAAAGTCTGTGACTGGAAAAGCTACTTGGTACAGATAGCCCCTGGAGCCCCAGCCAGTGCTTGCCAGAGGGCGGGAGCGTGCCCGGAGAAGGCTCAAAGCCTCGTCCCGCCTTGCCCGCGCCTGCTCCTCACCAGCGCGACGCTGGGCGCTGCACTCCCCGGACCCGCCGTGGCCGGCGCTGCTGTTGGCACGGCACGCGCCAGCAGTGAGGGGCAACCGGGCGCCACCGCGCGCGGGGCTCGTGCCTGGGTCGCGCACCTACCTACGACAGTGAGCACATCCTTCTCGATGTCAGCCCTGATGTATATCCGGCCCCGGCGCTCGGTGTGGTCCGTCCCGCACAGACTGGGGACGTTCATCACGCAGCGCTTGTGCACGTTCATCATACAGGCTGCGGGCGGAGAGAAGGAAAGGGACACTCAGCACTCCCGTCACCGCTGCCAAAGCTCACGGGCGTTCAGAGGGGATGGGGGGGAGAACTTGTCCTCCTTTTAAACGGGGATGTTTGTGAGGGATCCGGGGTGAACACGCAGCAAACGGACCTTCGGACACAACTGGGGACCCCGGCAGAGCCCTGCCCGCACACAGGGACCCACCACCAGCAGTTCTGGGTCGTGCCTGCAGGGGTTACAGGGCTTTTAGCCCTTCCTCTCATCACTCGAGTTTGGCTGATTTCTCAGACTTCTCTATGTATATACATGCATAAAAATTCTTATATATAAAATATATAAATACATATAGAAAAATTTGTGTTTTAAAGAAATTCATTTCCACTTGGTAACATTTTAAAGGTGATAATGAATACACTGTTCTCACAACAGTCAGCAAGCTTCTATATTTATGAGAAAGCCAGCACATGGCGAGCAGCAGAGTATGCTGTTCCCTGCAGACGGCGTAAGCATGTAAGCAGACGCTGTATATTCACAGTCCTTTTAAACAGGAATGTATAAGATTCACTTGGAAAATAACCGCTCCCTCTCTCCGTCCTCTCCCTCTTCCTTCGTCCCCCATTTTCTCCCCTCTGTACAATGATCCCCCCGGTGCTGCTGCACCCGAGGTCAGGCTTGTGCAGACCCCGGCGCTCCGGAGCGGCTGTGTCGCCGCAGCAGCCACGGCCACGGCCACGGCCATGGCCACGGGGTGTCAGCCAGAGCCGCGCTGAAGAGAGCCGAGAACTGGCGGTGCTGCTGCAGGGGGATGCGGGGGACGCTGGGGGCTGGGGGGGGGCCTGGGGGGGTGGGGGTGATGCTCGGAGGGGGGACACGGGTGATGCTGGGGGCGGGGGGGGATGCTGGGGGTGGTGGTGGGGATGCTGGGGGGGAGATGCAGGTGATGCTGGGGGGGGGGATGCGGGTGATGCAGGGGGATGGAGGCAGGATCCCCCCCAGCTGGATGCCTTTCCCTCCCCTCTCCCTGCAGGACTCACGGGGGCTCCCCACGATGGGTGAGAAGGTGCCCACTCGTGCCCAGCACCGGCGGCAGAGGGGACGGGCCCTCGGCTGCAGCTCAGGAGGGCTGGGAGCCCCTGCCCAGGACCTCGGGGTGCCAGAACCCCCCCGCTGCTGCAACCGCAGCCACCGGTCACGTCACTTACTGTCACATTTCATCCCCTGGTGAATGAGCCCGTACAGCAATGACCCGCAGTGGTCACAGAAGGTGGGGCTGGAGTACGTGTGGATTTTAAATTTGTGTTTGCTCCGGGGATCCTAGGAGGAAAATAAAAGATAAAGATTATAAACTTGCATCAAATATTGGCAAGGCACCACGGCTCTCCGCATTTCCCATGCCAGCTGGCTGCGGAGGTGCCGTTAATGGACTTCAGTCAACTGCCACCGACAGATGTGGACCTCTTCCAACAGCCACCGAGATCCAGCTTTATTACTCTTTATATATGTTGCCATAACAATGAAAAAGCAATGCATTGGCTTGTCGGGGGATTTATTGTTTTTAAATAACTTGGTCTTAGCACAGAAAACACCAGGTGAAATTGGTACGTAAGAACCAACATGAGGGCTGGACACTACTCAACTTACACGTCAGCCGAGTGGGTAAAGCAGAAAGACCACCCGTGGTTTCCAGCTAGATTAAGACTACCCAGAAAACACCTCTGTGCTCTGGTGCCAGCCCTCCCCAGCACGCTCCTAGGGAATCAAGCTGCTTAGGGTATACTTTAATATTCTGAGCTTTCTTAAAACCGACGGCAGACTGTCCTGCAACAGCAGAGTACGCAACGCCAGGAGAGCCCGGTTTATCCCAGACACCGCCGTCTTGCACAGGCACCTTGCAGACAGAGCTCCTGGGCTCCAACAAGGGTCTACAGAAGTTAAAGCCAAACAAATTCAGATGAGAAACAACTTCTCAGCGGGGAGGGAGGTCAACCACCGGAACAAACGACTGTGGCAGAACAAGGATTTGGTATTTCTTGGTATCTTCCACGCAAGACAAGACAATTCTGGCAGCCCTGATCAAACCTCAGTTATTCAGCCCAATGCAGAGCAACATAACACAAAGTTATGGAGGAGGCAGGGCTAAGCGACGGAAGGTCTCCCACAGCAGCAGGGACAGCGCTGGTTTAAGCGGCTGGGGCTACGGAGGGAGCTGGGGCAGCCACCGCAGAGCCGCAGCCTGCTCCCCACCGCCCTGCCGCGGGAGCCGGAGGGCAGGGCCGTCCCGCCGGGACCGTGCGGGCACCGTGGGCGCAGCGGGGCAGAGCGAAGGGCGACGCCGGGGCGGGCAGCGCTGCTCCTGCGAGGAGAGACGTGGCTTTGCAGGGCTGCACGCCCGGCAGCAGCACGCGCGCAGGCGAGGGGCAAGACTACGGCAAGCAGCGGGTGGCTTAATTTCATCGCAGGTTAATTGTTTAAGGGTTAGGGATGAGGCGTAGCTCCTGGCTCGGTCATTTGAGCTGACTGGCTTTTTAACGGCCTGGAAAGGTGCCCAGGCATTAGGAAAGACACCTTTTCAGGGCACTATAAGCAAAGTAAATAAATAAAGAGTGGAGTCAGAACCAAGCTATAACATAGCTGCCAATACATTACCTTCTCCTGAAATTAATCTTCTTACCGCTATCGCATTGAAGCTTTCAGTTGCATTAATCACTAATATTGTGCATTATTTCACAGCACCGCAGATAACTTGAGCGATACCAGAAAGGTGGAAAAGTAATGGAGCTTCATTTAATTCAATCTGTTAAGTGCACGGGATCAGGTACATGCTTCAGCAAAATTATTGTACTTGAAACTGAAAATCTCTCACGTTTAACCCTAAGCAAACCACTTCGAGATACAGAGTGCAACGTGCCTCTGTCTGGTAGCTCCTGTGTCAGCCGCGTCGCAGGAAGCCTGAGAGGACGAGGGTTCACGATTAACCTACCAAAGAGAGTTCATTAAGCCACCCTGTGCATTTGAAAGCCTTTTGCATTCCCCTGAGATGTAAGAGAGCACGGAAAACTTAAACCTGGATTTTAGGCTAGAAGAGGAGGCGGGAGTGGAATTTCCCCCCGTGAAAGCTGCGGGCAGGCAGACTCGGGCAGGGGGGATGAGGCGGGCAGCCGACGGCACGCACAGTGCTGCAGGCAGGGTAGCACCGAGCACTGCTGCCCCGAGTGCACACGGACACCGCCGTAAACCCGGACACCGTCTACGGACACCACCATAAACCCATACACCTTCTATGGACACCATGGTAAACCCGTACACCGTCTACAGACACTGCCGTAAACCCATGCACCTTCTACGGACACTGCTGTAATCCCGTACACCTTCTACAGACACCACAGTAAGCCCGTACACCTTCTGTGGAGGCTGGCAGGTTCAGTCAGATCAGACTGGACACGTCGTAAGTCCTTAAAAACTCACCCTGCTTGATTTTATAACCTGAACCCTGTTTGTACAGCAGCTCAGGACCATCTCTGTAAGCAGCTGTGCCTGTACGAAGAGCTCTTTAATCGGCGTGAACCAGCTCCCCGCTCCTCCCAGGGACCGGCCGCGGCAGTCGGATGCCCGCGGGCACGGGGCAGTGCCCACAAGCCCACCAGCACACCTGCAGGAACGGCTTGGGCTGCCTCCCTGGAGACGAGGCGCTCAGGAAAATAAAAAGCTTTCTTTTGCCGCCGTCCCGGGAGAAAGGGGGTGTCTGGCCGGCCAGGCGGCCACTGAACCACCCATCCTGCAGAGCCCCGGGCACCGTGCCCCCCGCTGCACCGCGCTGCAGAAGGCGGCAACCCCGGGGACGCTTGGGCACCGGCCCAGCGCCGCTGACCCTCCGTGGGCAGCAGGACCCGGGCGGCGGCGGCGGGGCACGGAGGCAGCTCTGGCAGCAGCCACGTGCCAGTCAAAGCCAGCGTGTGACACGGGGAGGAATCGCCCCCGAGTGCTCCAGTTTCTGTGTTCCCTTCTAGAAACAGATATTCCTGTTTAGGCACATGAACGCTTTAGTCATTCATAAAAAACACAAGCTTAATGCAAAAGGAGACAATTTCCACTTCACGCGAAGGATTTTAAATTCCCACTGGAACTGAGAGTTAAAAAAGCCGGAGATAGACAGCAAAGCGTGCACCGAGCAGTGCCGCGGCGGCAGGAGCGTGCCGGCACAGGAACGGCCGCGGGTTTCCAAAACGCTCCCGCAGCATCCCAGCCCCGCGAGCTGGGACCCTCCGCTCGGGGGAGCCGGATCCCTCACGGGGGCATTTCAGGCTCCACTTTCTGCCCCCACCCCAGAGGGGCTGTTTCGGAGAGACCCGGCACCCGGAGGGCCAGAGCCCAAAGGGCGTGAGGGTGACAGAGGCAGCCGGGCGCGGGGAAGGCAGAGCCGTTCCCTGTCTGCCGGGGTGCCCGTGTCACCTTGACCAGTGCTTTAGAAGGTGCTAGAAACTGGAAAAATCTGGATATCATTTTCGAACAAGGCTGAAGTCGTTTTACAAAGAGACTATTTTTGTACCACAGAGACAGGGATGACGAGATCACTGCGTATGCAGATGCTGAGAGACTTAAAACAAGAATGGTTAAAAAGAAGTTTGCCAAGGAAAGAAAAGGCGCTCCTCCTCCCTCCTGCCAGCGCAGAGCTGTCCCTGAAGAACAGGGCAGAAAAAGCTTTCTTTGGAGCTGAACTGAAAAATGCCATTAAAAGTGCTTTACTGCACTGAGGGGCTCTGACCTTTCTGTCAGAGCCGCCACAGATCCGTCATCCTCCGAGCGGAGGGATGTGCCGCGTCCTGAGGATGCGAGCCCGAAGGAGGGAGTCGGAACGTGAGCCAGGGAAGGAGAGGAGCAGCTGTTCACTTTGAGCTGGTACCCTGCAAGCACCGACCCATCAGAGGCGGCCGGCTTCTGCTTCTCAACTCGACGGAAGGTTTCTGGTCTGAAATGAGCCAGTGCAACATTGCGTCCCCGCCTTGCTGCATCCCCGCCTTGCTGCATCCCCGCCTTGCTGCATCCCTGCCTTGCTGCATCCCTGCCTTGCTGCATCCCCGCCTTGCTGCATCCCCGCCTTGCTGCATCCCTGCCTTGCAGAGCAAACCTCGCAGCCCCTGGCTTCCCCCAGAACCGCACACATCTCTAGTTGCTCTGACCCGAGCTGGCCCCGGCCGTCCCAGCCCGCGGCTCTGCGGGCCCGGGCTGACGGCAGCCTGAGCCCTCCTGCTCTCCCGGGAACGCCAGACATTTGATTCACAAGTGAGTAATCAACTCCGGCCTTGGAGGCAGCGCGAGCGCAGCCCAGCCGGGCCCTTACTCAGGCTCGGCAATCACCTGTGCCTTTCTTCAGGGTCATACCCACCACCGAGCGCGCTGAACGACCGCATCGACGTAATGTATGCTTTCCCGCTGAACCCTGATGAGATGCTGATGCAGGAGCCGCCGCTTGCCAATTACGTGCAGGCAGGCAGCTGGTGGCAGTGATCAGACTGACAATTTATTCGCTGCTCACGGTAGCCGGGACTCCGTTTGCTCTTTTGCGGCAGCCTCTCAGGATGGCACCGGGCAGGGGCTCCTCAGACAGCAGCAAGCCAAGGCGTGAGAGCGGAGCGGGGCGAGCAGAGCACAGCACTGCGCTGCCCGGCAGGCAAGGGCGTTTTGCGTCAGCTCTTTCTCATGCAAAGCCCTCGTCCCAGCAAGGGCAGCAGCCCTCTGGCATACCCAGAGCTGCGAACGCTGCGCTCGGTGCCGCCTGGGCTTTTATGTCCTTCTGCGCCAAACTGAGCTTCGCCCGGCTCGGAGGGAGCGCGGGCATCGCCTCTCCTGCGGCGGGGAGGAGGTGGGGGGCAGAGGGAGGACCAGACCCTTCCTCAGGCCCAGCGGCCTGAGCCGTAAAACATTTTTAAAACAAGTCCAGCTCTCTCGGGTCCATCTCTAAAGTCAGGGACACATGAAGGGCAGTTAGGTTTCCTCTGCGGGCCCCGGCTCCCACCACCCCTCGCAGAGCACCGCACCGCTTGCCCTCCCGGGGGAGGCGGGCAGCCCAGACCTACACCCGCGGCTGATGCTATTTTAATCCTTTGCACTGACAAAATTTCCTGGACTCTACACAGAGGCTTGATTCAAAATTATGCATTCCTGCTTTCCCCACCTCATTGCAGAGAAAGCTTTAAATTATCTCTTCCGAAGAAGAATTAACACAGTTCATGCGAAGAGACTATTTTAAAGTGAATTTCATAGCAATTTAAGCAGCACGATAGCAGAGCAAACACAGAACAGCGCCAGCTTACTGTCTGCACCTAATGCAAACCAGGCAGTGGACGTTGCACCAAAAGCCTCGCACTTGGCTCCCACGTTTCCCCTGGGGAAAACCCCCCGGTACGTAAGGAACAACTCACAGCCGAGAGACCGAAGTGGCCTAACGGCGACTCCGAAGGCGACGCTGGAGAGAAAAGCCTGTCGCTCCCTCCAGGGACACGACGGTTTGTAAGGGCCTGGGTCGGGGACCCGGCGAGAGCTCCGGGCAGCAGCTTCTCACCGCCCCGGTTCTTCCTACCGACGCCAGGGGTGGCAGGGGGAGATGAAATGAAGACAACTGCGGCCACCAGAGACGGGGACCCCCTGCTGCTCTGGGCGAGGACAGGCTTTGGGCAAGGACAGGCTTTGGGCAAGGACAGGCTTTGGGCGAGGACAGGCTTTGGGTGAGGACGGGCTTTGGGCGAGGACAGGCTTTGGGCGAGGACGGGCTTTGGGCAGCACTCACCTGCCTCGTCCTGTTCGGGACCTGCAGCCGGGAGCTGCTGCCCTGGGATGCATCTCCTGCATCTTCCCACCTTGCACAGGGCTGGAAAAGTACCTTTGGTGAGAAATAGCTCCAAGTCCCAGCAAAAACCAAGCAAGGAAGTTAAGGAACGAGTGAACAAGAGTGATGGGCCTTTGTTTCAATGAAATGAGCCATGATAAACCAGAGACTCCCCTGAAAGAAGGTTACGCACAAGAGGAAAACACAGGTCCTGTTCAAGGCAAGACGGCAAAGGCTTGGGTTATCTTTTCTACCAACGTCCGTGGAAGCCTGCTTCAGCATGCCTCATTTTAAAGATGATTGACACTGCTGCACCAGTAAGCGATACCACAACTATTTCTCTATCATTTACAGCATTGCAGCCACAGAAAACGGCACACGGCGCAGGGGCGAGGGCACGGCCGCGCAGGCAGCAGGGTGCGGGCAGCTCCTCTGCCCGGACCTTGGCTGTGGCTCGGTCCCCGAGCACGGCCAGCGACCCACCGGCAGCTAACGTGTCTGCGGGCACGAGCATCGCGGCTTGGGCTGCTTCCATGTCAAACACACGGCCGCAGATAAAACCTGCCCTTGTCAGCTTTCCTCGACAGCTTCCAGCAAGTTAATACGTTTTTTATTGACAGAAGATCTCATCTGCTAGTCAGACAACCACGGAGGGATATGGATGACAGTTATTCTTCTCTTGCTGCTACCAACACCGAATAATATACACTCTCTTACTGAGCAGCAAAAAAAAAAAGCCAAACTCAGCTTTTTTCCCCGAGCAGTGTTAGCATCTCAGCATCGTTTAGAAACGTCTGGTATCTTTCACATGCCTTGAGAGTCATTTTATTAGAGTGTAAGCTCTCCATGAGAAGGGGCTCCCACAGCACCTTCTTGTGCATAACCTTCTTTTCCCCTGCACCCTGCAGCCTCCGGGAGACCCCCTGAAACAGCGCAGAGACCCCCTGAAACACCTCCCACCGGCGGGACGCATCCTTTCTAGACCCCCCCACCGCAGCTCCGGAGCCACAGGCAAGGCACGGACCCGACCGCCCTCTCCAGCCCACTCCTTCAACCAGAGCATCTTAACAGGCGTAACGAGAAAACAAGAGAAGAGCTTTTCAATTACAGGGCTGAAGACATGTGCAGGCTGGCAGGAGAAAGAGCTGGGCTCCGGCGGAGCCAGGGAAGCACCAGAAGGTGCCGGGAGGGAGCAAGGCAGATACATCTTCATCCCGCGGGAGCTGTCACCGGCTGCCGGCGCTGGCAGGAGCAGCGAGCATGTGCCCTGGCGCAAGGGGCAGATGGCACCCGCGAGAGCTGGAGAAGTTAATTAGCAAGACAAAAGAAAGCAGCAAGTTGCAGCAAGGCTGTGAAGATCTGCTTGTGCACCAGACCCGGGGCATCCCAGAGGCACGTGAGACGCGAGGAGACGTGGGGGTCCTGCTCTCCAAGGCAGGACCTGGGCAAGAGGGTGCTTGGTGCCTTCAGGAAGGTCCTGGCTCGACGGGCACATCTGGAGGAAGGGAAGGCAGCTGCGCATCCCACCCCCACCCTCGACAGGCTGCGGCCGGTGTAACCCCATGTCACTGTCCCATGCAAAGGGATGTCCCTTCCCACCGGAGCAGATCCCAGAGAGGAGAAACTTGAAGCAGCGGCTGATTTTCAGGTCGTCCAAACGGCATCTCCATTTGTTCTGCTGCTGACATCTCCTTGCTGATTGTTGCCAGCCCACGTTTGCCCAAACGCTCTGGAGAATAAACCGAAGTTGGGAAAGCGGAGCCACCCTCTTTGCACCCTGCTACAAGGGCGATGCCGTGCGTGAAGGGATACCGACCAGGGACTGATGCTGCGAAGGCAGCTTCTGACTCTAACACCGCCTCTACGGCGGCTGGACTTGATGATCTTAAAGGTCTTTTCCAACCTAAACGATCCTATGACCCACACCCTGTGAAGTCTCTCTGTTCTAAGAGAGAGCGGCAGCAATACTTTCTTCAGCACAAACACAACTCGGGAGCTTTTCGAGAAAGGAGGAGCCCAAGACAAAGATGAAATGATTCTGCCTCCAGCAAACAGGCGTGGAAAGACCAAAGGCGCCGTGGCGATAGCATTACAGAAATCCTCTCCTAAAGCCGCAGATGGTGGCAAAATTAAATGCAAAATTGAAACGAAGCTACGTTGGCCTGTTACCTTCCTAGAGCAACTCTGATATTTATTAATGCATCCTGATTAGATGACCTTTAGCAGGATAACGCAAAGAAGGTCATTTTAATGATTATTTTGTCTACAATTTAAATAATTATGCATTCTACTAATAGCTCCGACTATAATTAGGTTTGCCAACTGCATTACATTACACATGCCTGACTTCAGCTCCCGAAGACCTTGCCATATTTCAGAAAACTTCAGCTTGAACAGCCGCGCTCGCTGTGCCCCCTGCGACCAGGGGAGCCCAGGAGTGGCAGAGCGTGGAACGGAACCCGGCGGAGTTCAACACGAAGCGGTGGGCTTGGCCGGCCGGCCTCTGCGGAACAGCTCAGCCGTTTTCCCTTCGGCGACGCACGGGAGAGGCCGCAACCCGAAGGCACGGAGATGTGAGGGCTGCGTGAAGCTCAGCCCTTTTGGAGCACTGCACGTCCCCGCAGCGGGGGAGCCCAGCCCAGCCGTGCAGCGCAGGCAGGGTGCACAGCGCAGGCAGGGCGTGCAGCGCAGGCAGGGCGTGCAGCGTGCAGTGCAGGCAGGGCACGTAGCCTGCAGCACAGGCAGGGCGTACAGCCCACAGCACCAGCGCTTCGAAGCTCAGCTCAGCCCACGTTCGGACCAAGTTAGAGAAGGAAAATGGCAGAACCGCCGTCGCCCTCAGCTCGCCAGTGCCGCACACAGACACGCTGTCCTCAGCAGTGCCGCTGCCCAAAACATAGGCCCACTAGCACATCCGAAACCGGCTCGATGGCCGGGCCCAAAGGGTTGTGGTGAATGGAGTTAAACCCAGCTGGTGGCCGGTCAGAACTGGGGTTCCCCAGGGCTCAGTACTGGGGCCAGTTTTAATATCTTTATCAATGATCTGGACGAGGGGATCGAGGGCACCCTCAGCCCGTTTGCAGATGACAACAGGCTGGGCGGGAGTGTTGATCTGCCTGAGGGCAGGAAGGTGCTACAGCGGGACCTGGACAGGCTGGATCGATGGGCCGAGGCCAAGTGTACGAGGTTCAACAAGGCCAAGTGCCGGGTCCTGCCCTTGGGTCACACCAACCCCAGGCAGCGCCACAGGCTTGGGGGGGAGCGGCTGGAAAGTGCCCGGCGGGAAAGGGCCTGGGGGGGTTGGTCGGCAGCGGCTGAAGATGAGCCAGCAGCGTGCCCAGGTGGCCAAGAAGGCCAACGGCATCCTGGCTTGTATCAGCAAGAGTGTGGCCAGCAGGACCAGGGCAGGGATCGTCCCCCTGTGCTCAGCCCTGGCGAGGCCGCACCTCGAGTGCTGGGGTCAGTTCTGGGCCCCTCACTCCGAGACAGACACTGAGGGGCTGGAGCGTGTCCAGAGACGGGCAACGGAGCTGGGGAAGGGGCTGGAGCACAAGTGCTGTGAGGAGCGGCTGAGGGACCTGGGGGGGTTTGGCCTGGAGAAAAGGAGGCTGAGGGGAGACCTTCTCACTCTCTGCAACTGCCTGAAAGGAGGTTGGAGCCAGGGGGGGTCGGTCTCTTCTCCCAAGGAACAGGCGACAGGACACGGGGAAACGGCCTCAAGTTGCGCCAGGGGAGGTTTAGGTTGGATATTGGGAACCATTTCTTCCCCGAAAGGGCTGTCAGGCCCTGGCACAGGCTGCCCAGGGCAGTGGGGGAGTCCCCATCCCTGGAGGGATTGAAAAGCCGTGTAGATGTGGCGCTTGGGGACATGGGTTAGTGGTGGCCTTGGCAGTGCTGGGTTAACGGTTGGACTCGATGATCTTGGAGGTCTCTTCCAACCTAAACCATTCTGTGGTTCTATGATCTTCAGCCATCAAAAAAAAAAAAATCCCGCCAGGACTTAAGAGCAATCTAGCACAAAAGCAGCCCCGGTGTCTTCAGTACCAGCATTTATAGCTACAGCTTCATTCTCTATTGCAAGAAGCAATTAATTTTTTTTTTTTTTTTACTTAGAGGCCCTGTCATCGCTGTATAATTAGTCCTCCTCTCCTAGATGGAAGATTCCCATTCGGTAGGCTTTGCAAGGTTAAACACGCACACGCTCGCTCTCCTCAAGGAGGTTCAAACACAACCAGACCAGACAGAAAACTGCTCCAAAGTAGGACTAGGCAACGGTAACAGAAAGAGACTTTGCCATTTCACTGCTCCCCAGTTATTTTATTGCGCCCCAAAAAGTGTAAAACGCCAGCCTCCCCCCAGGGTTGTCTGCCTGACCCATGCACAAGCCACCACCCCGTAAAGCACTTACGCACGAACTTAACTTCAAACAGGAGAGTTTTATTTAAGTAACTAGTGTTACTCAGCTGTTTAAAATTAAGCATCCGTATATACCATAAGCACTTTACAGGATGCAATATGTTTTTCTCCTCGATTCTCAAGTAACTACAAAGTACTACGAGATACAGAGATCAAGGAGCAAAGTTAGAAAATTTTTTTCTTTAATGTATTTTTTTTCCCCGGGCTCCACGACGAGCAGACTAGAACAGAGCAGCTCTGGGGATGCAAACCAGCAGCCAGCTGGCAAGGAACGCTCCAGCCCAGGCTGGGAGCCGGCTGGAACGGCAGCATCTCCCGTTTGCAGCCCCAGCCGGAGCAGCCTCTTCCAGCCGCCGCTCTGCGCTGCCCTGCGGATGCCGAGCACGGGGATGCCATCTCATGGAACGAATCTCTTCCCTCTCCAGCTCAGCAAAATCACGTGGCTCACCGTAACGACAAACACACTGCGAGGTTTAAACAAATGCAATAAATTAAACCCGTTCTTTCTGCAAGACTTCACTGGATATTAATATTTGTGAAAGGAAAGACAGTTACCAGATTGCTGCACCGACTGAAAAAGCGCGTAGCTATAATCATTACAACCTAGATGCTACCAGCGCTTGACATAATTATAGGTCGCTCTGGATTCATGCCGTGGCTATTAGCAACAACAGAGCAGAGGAGAACTCGAGCTCTGCGTCAGTTCAAAACGAAGGCCCTGTCCTCGGCTCATTCCTGAAGCAGACAGGGCATGGCTGTTCGCTGAAGTAGTTTTCCGCCCCCTGATTCAGAGCTCCTTAAGGATTCGATTGCTGTAGGAAGCGCGATGGCCAGCGCAGAAGGAACGCGGTTTGCCCCGCACGCACCCCCGTTACAGCTGACGGTTGTGCAGGGGCACAAACCAGAGGGTCTCCCCCAGGGCGCTGCTAAGCCGCAAAATTCCAGCTACAAAAGGGCCGGGTTTGCTCCCTGCTTTAAGTCCCAAGCATCTGCATTCCTCTCTTCGTTTTCAGAAATAATGTATGAAAAAAAATTAATTAACACCAACTGGGCAGCTTTTACCTGTCTGCTCGGTGAGCCACGGTGGCAGCTCTCACCCAGCAACAACAGCAAGCAACAGAGAATTCGATCAAGGGCCTTTACGCGTGCCCTGGTATCGAGTGGCGTCTCTTAAAACGTGACAACTTAGGTTTAATTTAGACCTTTCCCTTCGCAGGCAGAGGCTGCCCAGAGCAACCTGCAGCCGCGGGGCAGGAGGAGACACGCGTGGGAGAGACCTGCTGGTCAGGGCCATGGGCACGCTCGGGGAGCGGGACCGGGATGCCCGAGGGCTCCTCGCTGCTCCTTGCTCGCCCCAGCTTGGACAGGGCCGGTGGGGAGAAAAAGCAAAGCATCGCATCCACCTTCGGCCAAAACTCTGCGCAGAAACAGGTGAAGCATCTCGCCGGTACCTGCTGCCTGCCGCAAGCTGCCACCCGGAGGATGAGCAAGGAGGAGAAAGCGGCGCCTGGGCGGGCAGGCTGCCCAACGCCCGAGCAAAGCTCCGGAGGTGGCATCTGGATCACAGCCGTCCCTGCTCTCCCACTGCCAAACCTCATTTTCCTTGAGCAAGGTTAAGTGGTTTCAGCGTTTCCATCTCCCTCTGCCGTGGTCGCCTTCGCTGCCCCCGTTCTGCCGTTTCTGCACCACAGCGGGGAAGGTTTCCAGCTCGGCCGCCCGAGGGGCACCCGCAGCGCCCCGGAGCACCCACCCAGCCGCTCCCGGGGCTGCCGCAGCAGCCGGGGGCCACACGCCGCTGTGGGGCCAGCGGCCCCCTCGCCCGCTGCCATCACCCGCTCCGGGTGCCCGCAGCCCCCCGGCCCCCCGCAGCCCAGCGGGGCGGGAGCCTGGGGGCTCTGCTCGGGCAGCAGCTCCTTCTGCGGTTACGTTGCCCCTAAAGCAGCCTCACAAGTCGGATTTTACCTCCGCAGCGGCGCCCACGGAGGCTGCGCAGGACGGAGCTGCAAACGCCCGGCCGCCGTGGTTCGGGCGGAGGGTACGGCCGTCAGCCGGGCCCAGGAACAAACCCCGCCGACTGCTTCGGGGTCGGGGTGTTCAGACAGGACCCCAGCAGCCTCTCCCGACCTTCAGCTTCATGAAGACGTGGTATGGCCTAACAGTCTGCAGGACCAGAGCACTCGTGGATGCATTAGTCTCTCTTGGGTTGGCATCTTTATGGCATCTCCTTTTCCCCTCCACTAACTGATTTTTAAGGTTCAGCAGCCACCAACACACTGCAATTAGCAGTAGCCTCTACTACGAAGAAAGCCTTCAGCGAGGAAAGCGATAGTCATATGCAAAATGCCCAGGGAGGGGGGGATTTAAAAAAACATGTAATATCTTGACTAATTGTGTGGTGGAAAGTGGAAATAAAACTGGGATTATCAAACTGTGCACAAGCCCCAGTCTGAAAGCATCCGTTTTCGGGGCGGCAGCCACACCGGCAGCACAGGGGAGCAGGACCCAGGCTGCTGCGGCACCGACCCGGGCGAGCTGGAAGACGCCTACCAGGGCAGCTCAGCCTGCGGGAAACAGCCAAGAGCTTCATCATCAGCCCGTTAAAACTAACGCTCTGCCAGGCATCCTCTCGGGCGGCGGCGGAGCGCTGTCAGGTAGGCTTCAGCACGCTGGCCGCACCACGCTGCGGAGCCGGGGCTGGGGGGCTGCAAGCACACGTGCCCCAAGAACTCCGGCATCAGGGGGTCAGGGTCGAAACGGGGTTCTGCACAGGCAGGTCCCCTGATCGGCCACAAGCTGGGCACTGGGATAAAGTCACCTCTTTGCTGGAGCCAGAGCGGTGACCAGGTTCACGGGTAGCTCTGGGAACGTGGGGGGTGTCAGGTACCATCCCACCCCGTCCCCCTGCCCGGGGTCCCCAGCAGCTCTGCCGCGGTTCTTTGGGACCAAAGCCCAGCCAGATTTCTCAGAATCAGACCAGAAATGCTCCAAACCCAGTGCACTCACACAGGAGGAGAAACCAGACAAAAGGGGAAGCCGGCCAGCCTGCCCTCTGGTTCGGTTGGAACAGAAACGCAGTTTTGGCAAAGGACCCCACACCACCGCCATGACCCTCGCTCAGCCCTTCCCCTCCCCGTCCCCCCCAGCCTCTCCTTGCGGCCCCTGCCCACCGCTGTACCCGAAAGGGGCCGACCCCCAGCCCTGCCGCTCCCCTGCGAGCCTCACCCCCCTCCCTGAAAGCTCCGCTTACGGCAGGCACGGCCGCAGCCCCGTTTCGGGCAGGGCGACCGACAGCGTGTGTTTAGCCTCCACCTTCAGCTGCGTGTTACACCGCCTGCTCCCACTGGTTCTATTTTTAAGGGTGAGAGTTGTGGCGCACTGTCGTTTCCCCAATTCGATCTCTTTTCTCCTAGCAGTTCCCCAAATTAGCCAGTTTCCACGGTAAAACACAAGAACTGCCAGACAGACCTGAAAGGCGCTGGCAGAACCGCTCCGAGGAGCCTAAGCCAGCCCTGCTCCGCTGCTCCAGCTCTCTCGCTCGCCCCCGAAAGCCCGGGGAGTCACTGGGAAACTACATCCTTGTGAAAATAAGGATGGGGACTTAGCGGGCATTTGGGTGGTTTTCTGGTTTTTAAAGAACAGCGATATCGTTTTCCAAAAGTCACACCTAGACTGGTATTTCCCAGTAATTTTGTTGCCCTTGATGACGCTGCCCGGTCAGTTCTGTGTTTTCTGAGGGAGTCGGAGCAAACGCAGCGACACTGCCCATGCAAATCACAAGCAAGCATGAAATGTGCCTGCGGGGTTTTTTCTTCCCTTGAGAAGACCAAACATATATATTGATTTCATTAAACCTGCAAGATGATACGAAACAGGCTTGAAAACCGCGCCTGCTTTTAGCGAGACGCCCCCGGGGCGAGGAGCAGGGATGCTGCCGAGAGCCCCGGCCCAGGTAACGCCGAACAACCCCGGAGGGATGCTGAAATAAGGACACGGGGCAGCAATGCCTTCGGAAGAAGCGGCGAGCTGAGGAGGAACAAGGACAGGCACGTTCCCCAGGGCTGACTGCAGTCTAGCAACACGGTAGGTGTCTTCTAAACGACAGCTAATTCTTTCAGGTATTTCGCTTGTGACAAAAGGAATTGATCAAGGCCTTGAACCAAACCCTGCCAGAAGGGAGTGCTCAGGGCACGCTGGCCAAAGCCTTAAAACAGCTTAATGCACGTTAATTAACCCCAAACCTAAAACCTTGGTGCGGGTGGCAGAGCCTGGAAACGCCATTTTACCGATGGGGAAACTGAGGCTGCGACTCAAGGGACAAAAGGGAGACGGGGCCAGGCTGCAGACTCAGCCCCGAACGCAAACGTCTCTGCATTCCCTTATGTCCTCCCTGCTCTGCTGAGGGCATGTTACTGGATGATGTGAAAGCGGTTTAAGTGTCTCAAAAATATATGAGTCTCCACGGAACTACGAGTAACAACGAATTAGAGATGCCCATGAAATAACGGCACAGAAGTGCCACCAGCCAAGAGAGCTGGAGGAACATCAGCTGCAGGTCGCTGCGAAGCGGTGACCCACAGCCACCGCGCCGTGCCTCCGCTCGAGGCGCCGGAGCAGGTACTTACGTCCGAGGCAGGGCCTTTGTCGGCACCGGGGCAGGAGAAGGTGACGAACTCATGGCACCGCTTGTGCACGACGAAGCAGCAAACTGCAAAGAGAAGACAGCGACAGCGTCAGGGGTACGTTAAGGGACTGGCACCGCGCAAACCCTTAGAAAATAAAAAGCTGTTATGCCTGATTTACGAGAACACTTTACTTTTCTTTAACGAAACCTGTGGCAGACTTTTAAACCTTATTGAATAGTGCCAACTGGACCAGGCACTTCGGTAAAACCAAGCAGAAGCAAAACGTTGAACGAACGTCAAAGGAGGGCTGGGAACCCTTATGTTCGCTTTGAGCTCACTGTCGCTCGCTGCACGCGCTCTGAGGTCACTGCCGTGTATAAAAAGAGGGAGAATCTGGCATTTGCGGGGATCTGAGCTGAAAAGTGCATGTGTCCAAAAATGGAAGATTGTACCGATGGGAACAGGTGGGCAATTTTCCTCCCACAGCTCTGCTTGTCTTCAGCAACTCCACAGCCTCCATTTGCCAGACCAGAAGACACGCACGTCTTCCTCTCCTCATGCACGCATGTCGATGACAAAGTCACCCTTCTGGGAACGGCGCAGGAAAATTAATCCCAACATGCCACTACCCAGACTTTCAAGCATAAGTATCCAGAGCTGAATCCACATCCCTTAAACCACCAAACCCTTACAGCACACGCTAATCTGCAGCTGCCGGCAGTATTTTTGCAGTCTGTGCGGTCAAAGCGCTGTACCTAAAGGCTAATTTTTCCCCTAAATGCCAAATAAGCACCTTACTTTCAGGGATAGACCTTAAAAAGGCCACTTGGCACTGTAGGTAACTTCAACTGACGGCCCAGGTCCTTCTCTGAGGGTCTCAGCCCCCCTCACCCTGCATCTGGAGGTGGCCCTACTGCTTTGGGAAGCCAGGGTGCTCCAGGTCTGGGGAACGGAAGCACCACCTCGCACCCCACGTCCCCTCCTCCCGGGCGCCAGCCCCCCCAGGTCCAACCGTGCTCTGCACCGCATCCGCACTGCGGTCCATCACCGCATCTGTGCTGCATCCCATCTCTGCATCCCATCACCGCCTCCGCACCACGTCCCATCTCCGCATCCCATCACTGCATCCGCGCCACACCCCATCTCCACATCCCATCACCGCATCCGCGCCGCGCCCCATCCCGAGGGACGGGACCTGCGCTCCGAGGCAGCACGGCGCGTGAAGGGAGCCCACGCAGGAACGGAGCAAAGGGAACAAGCGCCGACTTTGTGAACACAGCAAAGCTGCGCAAAGGCTGCCTTTGGCCGGGGGAAACCTGGGCACCAAACGCAGCTCGGTCTCAGGGGTCTCTTATTTGCCACATCCTTCTCCTGAGAGCCGCAGTTACACTGAGTGAAAGAACAACTAGAAAATGAGGTGCAGTCTACCGGGGTTCAGAGAAATTGAGCGCATAAAGCAAACTGAGCAGTGCAAAAGCGAAGCAGGTTTCAGTTGCCTCAATATCGGACTTTTCCTAAGGAACAAGGAAAAGGCGAGTGATATTCACCATTAAACCCACAATCCCCTTATTGTTCCCTGCCCGAGCTTTAAACTCGTTTTCCTTTTCACATTTTTCATTATGAAAAAAACAAACCCAGAAGGTCCGAGAGGCACAACAGCTGCGAAGAACTCTCTCCTCGCAAGACCTCTCACTTGTTTTTCTGAGACTAACAAATAAATATTTTCTTGAGAACATCCACCGTTTCTGTCATTTGTGTACAGAGACAGAAGCATCTGGGAAGCAGGAAGGAAGAAATAAGAACTCTATTAGCAAAGATTTGTCCTGAAATGTGTGTATAAACTCAATAAGGCTCCGCGACACGCCGGCGCGCAGGCGCTGTCGGGAGGTTGCTCGCTGATGCCAACATCTAGGCTGCGGTGAGGGGTGCCCAGCGGAGCCGGAACAATTTCAGTTCAACAGAAGAAACAGGATTGCTACTAGGCTGAACTTCCTCGTGCTGTTTCTCCATGCCATAGGAAAAGGCTGTTCAATGCAAACCTGACTCCGAAGAGTAGGTAAAGAAAGAAAAGCAGCTCCTCTGGTGCTTCCCCAGCTCCGAAGAAGCTTTTGCACTTTGGGGAGGGGGATATTTGTTCCTGCTTGGGGAAAATAACCTTCCTGCCTTCGGGGTGGCAGAAGCCGGAGAAGGAAGCAAGCAGGAGCTGTCTGTGCCGGTCTGCCCGCCGGCCGCAGCTCACCCACCGGCACCGCCGGGTCGCAGGAGACCTCCTGGTTCTGCTTCGCCCGGCGTGAATGCGGTGCCGGCAGCAGCTGCCCTCCCAGCCCTCGCCCGGCGCCGAGCGTCCGCCGGCTCTGCCCGTGCCGGAGCCTCCCCCCGGCTGGATGCGCCCGGGGAGCCACCGCACGCAGGCCAGGCTCTGCCCGCAGGGCTCGGGGAACGAAACCATCGCCGATCCCTCCCGAAAGGCGCGACGGCCACGCAAGAGCCGGCCGCCTTCCTCTCCCACTGCCGCAACCTGCCTGGCATCACCACAGATTTCCTCGCCCCGCTCCTCCCATCTCCTATCCGCTCCTTCTGCCTCCCAGCGGACCCACGCAACGCGGCGCGCCCCAGCTACGGCGGGGATGAAAAAAGGTTCGATTCCGTCCCTTGCGATAGCACCTTCACCACCTTCGCTATCCCCGTGTGCTTGGCTTTCCGCACGCGCCTCCCCCGAGCAGGGCAAGGGCAGGCTGTCAGTTTGGCTTTATGTTACAGAAAGTGGGAAATCTGACCGTTCTATTTTCGCTCGCACAGAAAGCCGCGGTGCTTTGCTTTCAAAAGCGACGCTCCTGGCTCCCCTCTGCGCCAGGCAGACAGGACCAGAGCCCGGCTCTGCCAGCGCGTTAACAGGGATGCATCGCTCCCCGGAGTCTGCGTGGCATAGCCAGGAGCCGCAGCACATCACACAGCTGTGCGTTTCAAATGCATTTGATTTTAAATAAAAAATAATAATAAAAAAAATCAAAGTCTTGAGTTCTGCTGTGCACGAGAAGAATCTGCAGCGGCTTCCTATACTCTGCTCATCACACATTTAATTTGACGGGCAGAACCAAGGTGACAAGGAGAACCAGAGGGAATTTGAAGAAGCAGGGGAAAGGAGAACAGAGCCAAGCGACTGATCCTCCCAGACGTGCGAGAGGATGACGGGAGCAAGCGAAGCGCACGTGTGTGCGCACACCAGCCCTGGGCGAGCTGCACACTCTTGCCGCTCCGAAGACCCTGCGAAAGCAGAACACATTCATTTTACATTTCCACTTGCATAAGCAGAAGAGGTGAAATGCCCATTTCTAGTGGCAAGAGAGACTAGAAAGCCAACGTCTGAGAAGCTCAAAGCCATCCCAGGTTTTTACTGCAGCCTCTTCCTCATATTCCTTTACGGTTTCATTGAAGAGTTTAATTATTAAAGACTGCATTAAATATATACACGCAGGTAGCACCTCCTGCCCTTTGAGCGGGGACCTAAAGAACACATTAGAAATGCAGTATTTTCTCTTCACCTGGCAAAATAATTGCCGTGTGTTCAAAACACTCATATTACAGTTCAATCAAGCAAATGATATCCGAGTCACTGCAAGTCATCTTCGTGGCAACTGAATATTTAACAAGAATAGCAGGTTCTCCGGCAATCAAAGTTAACAGAGGTTGCGAGGGCAATCCGTCGGAGGATGGAGAAGCCTAACACCTCCCTGCGCGTCCAAAGCAAACGAGGCTCTCTGCCAACTGCAGCCGCGTGGGCTTCGCACCCAACGCTTCAAAGGACGCCCTGCAAGCCTTGGAAAGACCCGTTCCAACATTCCCCGTGTGCTTCGGTGAACAGCCAACCCACGCAAAAAAAGGGCCAACAGAATTAATCGGGTACAAGAGCCCGCGCCAGTAATCCTGCCTTAACTCCTAAACTCGCATCCTGCCCAACAGCTGTGAGAAGATCTGATAGATCTTCCCTCCCGTGACTAATCCAGAGGCGGCTGCTCCGGCTCCGGCTCTCCACGAGCGCGGTGCCAGGACAGGCAACGAGGCAGCTACGGCCCCGGGCACGGCGGGTCTGCTGGGACGAGCGCTGCCTGGTTTCCTCGCACTTCAGCGTCTTAAGCCTGTATCTTTGTCAGTCTAGAAACTACAGTACAAGCAGCAGCTTTCCCAGCTTGCTAATTAGACAGTTAATTTGTAAATCTTATTATATGGATAATAACGTTATCAAATCCCACTAGTGAGCTACCATCATCCTGAGTCATTTATATACACAACAAAAATGAAACATTAACCTTTACCATTCGTTACTGCATAACGCAAGAACGTTTTCTGGCCCTGAATTCTTCCTCAGAGCTCCCTCCATCGCAGGCATCTGGGGAGACACGTCCGCCTTGGGGGAAGCGAAGGGCACGCAACCCTACCAAAGACAAGAGCCCTGGAGCTCACTGGCTCTCCACAGGCTTGCGAGACTTGCCGGAACGCACATTTTTAATAGCAGCCCCAGCACAGTTTCTCAGATCTGGGGAGACTTGCACCAAAGCGTCAGGGCGAGATCGCCCATCTCCATCCCTTGTGATCCCGATGCAGTTTTGGGAAGAAAGGTCTCCTAGAAGGTTGGTTTTCAGAGCTAAGAAACCACGATAGCAACAGGGCACCAGGGTATTTTCAAATCCTAGGAACCAGCCTTATTTTGAAGGATGAAAAGAGAGAAAACACTAACGGTGTTGCTTAAATATATATATATAAAGGCTTCTCAGCCTAAACCACTGCTCAAAAACCCCCAAGAAAAACCATAAAGCAGTTTCCCAAACGGATCACAGAATCTGCCAACCAGAAAAACCTCATCAAAATGCGTTCCAAGAGCACGAGCGTTGCAGAGCACGTGTCCGGCCGCAGCTCCAGCACGGGAAGGGACCTCCCGGGGAAGCGAGGGCTGCTGGTGCCGCGCAGCAGTAGGCAGAGCATCCATCAGCTCCAGGCTGCTGACAGCCAGCCAAGCCGGGCTGCTGAACGCGGGAGACGGGCCAGCAAATTGAAGCTTTATTCAACAGCACGCGGTGGGGAGCGGTTGTACGGCTGCATGTTTTGGAACAACGCTGCAAAGGATTGCAGCAGACAGAAGCCCCCGCTCTGTCCTCAGCGATGGCAGGAGGGACAAATCCAGCACCCGACCGCGCTGCACAGAAACACTGCTGCAAGAAGCCGGGGGAAGGCGCCTCGTGGCCGAGGGCTTGTGTCATCCCAGACCCGTGGCCGGTGGCCAAGATGAGCCGCAAGCTGACCGCTGACCTTGGAGCTGATCCCTCCAGCCCTGCGCGTGCCCCCGCTGCAGGGCAAGGTCTCGCCCCGCGCCTGGACCCCAGCCGTGGCCCTGTGAGTCAACAGGACAGAGCGAGCAACAAAACCCGCAGTGAAAGTAAAAAATAAGAGCGAACAGACCTCGACGTTAGCCAAAGCGCAGTTAGGGAAGAGCAGCTGCTTCCAGCACGGCGAAGCAGCTCTGGGAGCAGCCGGCCAGGTTTTAAGGTACATCACCTCGTCGCCGGGTGCCCGGAGAGCTGCGCGGGGCTCTGGCACACCGAGTGACCAGCCGAGGACTGCTTCACGCGCAGGGACCCGCCACGGGCACCCGAGTTAGTAAGGCCCCGGCAGAGCCACTAACAAGGAGCGTCCTTGCAGCCACCGCAGCTGGTCACTGTGGTGTAGCTGGTCCCGCGGGAACCGAGAGTCCCCTCGTCCCTCCGACACTCCCAGTAAAAGCAGCAAAAATCCCTTTGTTGGAGGGGACAGGGAGAGACGGTGCAGCACGACAGGGCCAGCATTTACGCCCCTCGAGGCTTGCTGGGACAGGCTGGCAGCCCTGGGCAGGGGGATGCACCCGTCCACCCCGTGCTCTTGGGGGCTGCGGACGGAGCACGGTCCCCCCCGGTTCCTGCCTGCAGGAGCAGCCCCAGCCCCTGAGGCTGAAGCCCACCCGTGCGAGGGGCTCCCATGGCCGATAGCCCGGGGCTCTGCTCTCCTCCCACGCAGCAGCCCGGGGAGGAGCAGGAGCAGCCCTGGCCGCGGTGACTTCCCCCGTTGATGAGCAACGCAGGTATCGCCGCTGTGTCACCCCAGGTTTGCTCACAGCAAACAGAGCGCCCGGCTGCTGCGCGTCGCCTGCACGCACACCTTCCTTCTCCTTCGGAGTATTTTCTTTTCTTCTGTTTGCAAAATGTAAACAAACGCAAAAGAGTTTCCCCACCACATGCACCGTAGCTCACCTCGCACGCTCCGTCTCCATTCAGATGCTTTCCCAAAAGCAGACAGTCGGGCAGTTTGCCCAAAGATACAATGCTGAAAGATTTGCTCTTAGAATACAAAATCCTTCCCAGCCCAGTGGCTTCTGCCCAGGAAAAGCCCTTTATCAAAGCTTCAAGCTCCTTATGCTGCCATCAGGCTACCTGGGGAGCCAGTGCAACGTGAGCCCAGGCGCTCCCAGGAATATGAAAGCCCAGAAAAGTCTCAGGGTTAGTGCTTTATTTGCAAACAACTCCCAACGCCTGACACCGCCACGTCCGTCCTGGCCAGCAGCACAGCAGCAGCAGACCCGAGCGCTGGAGCTGTGTCTCTGCCCGTGCTGTTACAGCCAGCACACACGTTCGTCCAACGCGGCGGCCAGTCCTGCTCAGAGCGGTCTTTCGGGGTATTTTGGGGCCCCATTTCTCCAGCATACTTTGACCTTGCTCTGGATCAGATTTTTGGGATGCTAGAAGCACGCTCCAGAGGGGAAAACTGCCTTGCCCGTACCCTGGCCACGCCGCGGGGGTCCACGCCGTGCAGGGAGCTGGATGACTGCGGAGCGTCACGGATGCTGGAGGGAAAGCAGTGGCGTTGTGCCACCCGCAGCACCACATCTCCACGCAGCCCAGAAGAGCCAGGAGAGCCCCAAAGCTGCCTCCAAGCCGCCGCAACCTCGACACAAGCTCTTGGCCATCTGCACGGGGCCCTGGCACCGGTGCACAGCTGAGGGCTTAAAAATGCCAGGAGAGCACAAACCTGCAACGTACCTGGCAAGCAGAGCAAGGCTGGCTCGAGATGATAAATCATTTCCTGACCCCTGCACGCTATCGGCTTGGAGCCTGCCACATGAGATCTGATTAGCCTCATCTCCCACATGAAACGTCGTTAGCTGGCAGGAAGGTATCCAGCCCTCCTCAAAAACCCAGACGCTGTGACAAACGACTTCCCGCAGGAATGAACCCTGCCTAGCAACTCCGTGCTGCATGAGCCAGCGGTGCCTTTCATTTCATCTCCATTTGTTGCTCTAATTTCATTGCATGAACTCCTTGTCCTGATGTTCTGAAGAAGGGGCTCATCAATTTTCCCTGAGCCCTTCGCGAAATGAATAATTCAGGGAAGTCACCTCCGATGCTTCCCCCAGTCCATCTCTTCCCGGAATCCACATGCCCGCTGCAGGGAAGCCCTTTGTCCACCTCCGCGGGGCAAGGGAGAGGGCTGGAGGCACCGGGAACAGCCTCGGACACGGTATGTCAAATACGGCAGACAGATGGAGAGTTAACAGTGCCAGAAGAAGGATCAAGCAAGATTCAGCTAAAAATCAAACCCAGGGAGGAGTTAAAACCTCCCCAGAGAGCCGACGGAGCCGTGATTTAGCAGATGGCTCTAATATCATGAAGCTCAAAGATTATTCCGAGCGTATCTCAGCGCGTAGCTGCTCCCTTACAACCTGTGGAAATCCTCATTCGGATAACGTTTCCACTTCCTAAATAACGAGAGATTCAGGAAACAGCTTGGAATTCAGATTATCAAAACTGGAGAAAACAAAATAACCAAAAACACCCCCCACATTTTACAGGAGCTTTGTGTTGATCCACCTACGCTGGGCAAACCCACGGGGTCAGATGCATTGGCCTGGCTTTGCCCCGATGAGGTACCGAGATGCACCTCAGCCAGCAGTTGCCCACAATTTTCCATTCCCACGTTAAAAAATAAGATTATCTACATCAAACAAAGTCAGTGAAGCATGGTAATCATAAAATAAGGGGAAAGAAGCTTTCCAGGAGGGGAAGTCCTGAATTTCTGACAGCGCTTTGCAGCTTTTAATCACTTGCAGCACACAGAGAGGAGCTAAAATTTGTGCTGTTTGGATTTAATCCCCAGCTTTGGTTAAAAGCTTTCTGGAGTTCTTACAACACAACAAATACCTTCAGCTCCCCATCAGACCCGAGCGGTTTTCCCGTTGTCAGCTCCAGAGACACAGTAAAAACGACCGTGCCCTGGGATTTTGGGGCTGCAGTTCTCTATGGAAACCTACCAGGGAAACAGCTCCGGGGGCCGGGGTGACGGGGGGTTACGGCGAGTCCGGGCTGATGCACGGGGTTGCATGCGTTAGTTTGCTCCTTGGACCGGAGGACGCGATGGCAAAGCCCTGCCCGGACTCCTCAGGTCCGTGCCAGCCTCCGCCACGGCACAGCAACCCCAAGGAACAACGAGCGACTTTCATTCCTTGGAAGCCACTGGGGTTTTGCCGACGTGCACCGCTGGGCGCGCAGCCCCGGCGAGGCGACCTGCGCGGCAGCACCCCGGGGTCGGGACGCGCGGGGAGGTCAACGGAGGGGGGGAGGCCCCGGGGAACAGGGGCAGAGGGGGAGACGCTGCTGATTCAAGCAGAAGGTGAAGAGGGGTGCGGGAGGTAAGGAGCGCAAGAAGGCATTTCTGTACGGTTTGGGTGTCTTGCACAAAAGGAGAGCTGTTCTTCTTAAGAAAGGGGGGGAGAAAAAGAGCGAGCGAGACAGCAGGCTTCTCTTCTGCGGGGTCTCATCAGCCTTATTTCTCTAGCAGACTCCGATTGCCTGAACAGCTACAAAGATTTTCAATCCAAGAAAGCGATTCTTATTCAGACCAGTTAATTCTGCGCTAATGGCACAAAGAAACCTTCATTACAGACTTGAAGAGGCCCAGCCTTGCAAATTCGTGCTGAGAAAGCTGTCATTCAGTGCCAGGAAGATAAAAATGCATTTCCTGGTATTTCTGAAGTAAAAGCAGCAGGATATATTTTTTTAAAGCTATACAGTCTTCCAGCCCTTATAAAAACAATTGGCACCGGCCATTCCGCGTTCCGGCAGATCCCATCAGCAGTTCCCAAAGCAGGGACCGTGTAAGACCCTAGACCACAGGCAGGGCTTGTGCCCATCGATGCTCGTCCCAGGCTGGCTCCTGGGAAGGGATGGAGCACGGACACAAACACGCGCAGGATCAGGGCCGGCCCCGGGCTCCACGAGCCGGCCCCGACCGAGCAGCCTCTTGGCTGATGCCGTTTCCCCTTTCCGCAGGGAGAGGAGGATGCTCCCGCTCCTCCCGGCCCCCAAGGCCCTTCCCCGGTGCCGTGGGAAGGGCTGAGCCTTCCCGGCGAGGAGCTCAGCGACGGGGATTACGTGCCTGAGGAGCAGGAATCCTCTCTTTTCTGCAAATCCTTGTTAGGGAAAGGGCACACTGAAACATCCTCATTTATTTAGGCTCCTCGTCTCCCTGCACACCCGGTACCAGCTCCAGGCTTTGTGCTCACATCTCCCATTTACCCCACAGGGAGAATCCCAGTTCTCCACGAAAACAGACCCCTGGCTCTCCTGCTTGCTTGCTGTTTGGGAGGGGAAGAGCTCTCGTTGGCTTTCGAACAAGGCTGTGTCCGAAGGGATCCAGGATCCCGCAGGAAGAGCCCCTCTCCAGGGCCCGTCTCCCAGAGCCCGCGATGCCGACCGGCCGGCAGCGCCCGCCGCTCTGCGCACCCACGCCAGGGCCGGCAGCTATTTCCAGAGGCACAAAGACATTAATTTTACATTAGAGAGCCTCGTCCCGGCTCAGACTTTAAATACTTCATTAGCATTTCTCCCGTACCAAGCCGTAACAGAGATTCACTTTCAGACTGAATAATTTAGCCCCGTGCACGCTCCCGGCCGGCGCGATGCACGAAGCGGCAGCCGCGGCTCTGCCAGCTGTGCCGCAGGAGCCGGCAGCCGCCCGGTGAGCCCCGCCGAGCCCCCCCAGCCCCGACGGAGCCCGAGGCGGCTTGGGGAGAGACGCTTCGCAGCAGCAGCACCGGGCAGCAGAGCCCAGCTCGCACCGGGCTCCGGCGCGGGCAGCAGGACCTGCCGCGACCGCCGAAGCTGGGCAAGAGCCCGGGCTGCGCTAGCCCGGCTTTACCCTGTCCCGACTCCTCCGTGAATTACAAGTTTGAGGACTCCCCAGGAACGTTCCGGTGTTACTGATGCCCCTAGATGGGGAGGAAAACGCATTCAGGTGCCGAGGGGTGTCGTGGGCAGGATCCGAGCTCCTCCTTGCGCTGCCTCAGGCTGGGTACTTTGGGTGTTTTGGAAGGCTCCCGCAGACGCCGTCGTCTCCTCCTGCAGTTCATGGCTGACTGAGCCTTTCAGCTTGTGCTGTCTCCATGCTCTGGTGCTCATCCGCATTTCCACAGCATCTCCCACCCCTGGCTCAGCATGGCAGCACCCGCCTAATTTCCAAGGCCAGGCTGGCTCGGACGCAGCCGCCAAGCCCTTCCCCGCCTCCGGCAGACGAGACTCTCTGCTGCCCGTGCCCCTCGCCACAGCGCTGCCCACGCTGCCAGGACGCCCCAGAGAGCCCTCGACACATCCAGGTAGCAGCGTAACTGTCCCCATCCCTCCCACGTACCCCGCGCTCGCGGCGCGGCTATCAGCTATCTGTGCCCTTTCCTCGTAAGCCAGTTATGACTGGTCTGCTCTCTGAGCTCCTCCAGTTTCTCACGCTCAAGGGCCCGATGAACTCAGCACGTCCCAACACGCGTTTTGCCCCGACCCTCAGTGGAGGCACCCACCCTGGGGAGGGAGAGGACGTGGTGGGCAAAGCGGGAGCTCACAGCACGCTCAGCTGTCCACGGTCCCCCCTCCGCAGCCCCGAGCCCCAGCAAGGTCCCGGGATGGTCGCAGCAGCACCTGCTGCTCCCCAGGGAATTGCACGTGTACCCTGGAGCCGCTGGCTGTTCCTCATGCTCCGGTTCCACCCCCCGAAAGGCGCTTGGGGTTCAGGTCCCCCCCAGCGCACACCTGTAAAGCTGTCGCTCTGGTCAGTGCAAGCCACGCTTCTGGGCGCTCAGTTCCCCACATAATTTAGGGACTTAACAAAATACAAAGAATACAAAAATACAAAGAAAATACCGCCCTGCAGAACTGTAAAAGGAAGCCTCGCCGCTCCCTTTGCATCTGGAGGGCAGAGAGACCCTATAGGATGTGTAGGGTCAGATGCCTCCCCTGCTGCAGCAGAGCCCGGGGGTCCCACCCCGGGAGCGCAGGAGCATGATCCCAGCCCAGCGACTGGGGAAAATCACCGTCCCGCGCCGCAGCAGCAGCGGTCAGGTGCTAGAGCCGGGGGGCACAACTGGCTTTGTGGCTTCTCAGGGTGAGACCTTGTCAACAAAAATCAAGTGAATCCAGCGCCTGCAGTGTCCAACACGCAGCAGCTGCGCTGAAGAGCAGGGGGAGGAAGGCTACTCTGCTGTTCCCTTCCAAGAGAGACATCTTTAATAGCCCTTTTATTTTCTTTTTTTTAAAGGGGTTAAATATTTTGAGCCCAGCCGTGCACTTTTAAAAGGATTTGAGTACCTATGAACAAAACATTCAAAAAAAAGTCTGCAGCTTTTCTATGAAATACCAGTAATGAATTGACAACATCCTCTGCACGACAATGAATGTATCGAAGCCAGGCGGGATGAGGAACATCAATCATCCACGGCAATGTAATAGGTGTGGGCGGGGAAGGGGACGGTGACAGCATTAGAGCTCGGATCAGGGAAAGATCTTCATTTCTCCCACTGCCCGTGCCAGAGAACCACCTAACGCCGCATCCCGGCTGCAAGGGAAGGGGGCTGCCCAGGCAGAGGGTGCTGCTCCGGGCAGCAGCACGGGTAACGCCGCCGGCCCGGCTTCTGCAGCTCTCGCCGGCGCAGGGATCACCAGATGTGGCAGAGGGTGGTTCCCTCCACTGAGGTCATGGCCAAAGTCCAGCTCCTGCTTCCTCTCCAAATTGCTTAGGCCAAAAAATCTGCTGGGGAGCTGCAAGCAGAGCACCCTGGTATCCAGAGACACCCCGTGGGAACTGCTCCTTTCTCCCCCCACGTGCCTGTGCCCCGACCGCGCAGGCAGGGATGGCCCCGCAGGCGCACGGCCAAGCCCCCCCAAAGCGTGCTACTCAGAGCCCCACAAAAGCCCCCGGCAGAGCAGCTCGCCGCGGGAACCTCCACCGAGAGGCCGGCTGCAGGGAGCGGAGCCGCACGCCCCGGCGCTCGACCACGCAGCGCGCAGACACTGCTCGCCCGCTCTCCAAACCCAGCTGCCTCCCGGGACGCGGCCGGGGCCAGCAGAGAAGTTGAAAGCACCGAGAACGAAGCCGCCAATATGCTTCCCTGCACGAAGTGCGCAGGAACCGCAGACACCTTTCTTCTCCGCTCCTTCTCCCTGTGCCAGGTGCAGCTGCAGAGACCCACGCACAGAACCAGGGGGAACCGCACCAGCCGCGAAACTGCCCACACGCCGGCCCCGACAGATGCCCTGAGCGAGCGGGAGGGAAACGTGCTATTCCCTAATCTTTAATTATAGCCAGGTGACACGTTGCAGCAACGCTAACAGGTAATTTTTCAAGTCGGAATTTGTTTCTTTCCATGCTAACATCCCTTCTAACCTGTCTCTTAAAAGCCCCAATTACGAGCCTCGGGATATTGCACACGGAGAAGCTCGTCACGGCCTCGGGCGGCGAGAAGGACGGCGCTGGGCTGGAGCGGGACGGCCCCAGCTCCCGGACCACGGAGCCATCCTGCACCAGTCGAGGCAAGCGGGGACGCTGACGTGTCAGCAGCTTCCCCGGGGATCGCAGGCGTCGGAAGAGCGCCCAGGTGCTGGCCAAGACTAGGCCGATGAGAGGCTTCAAGATGCAGGACTGACGGACAAACTCAGTTGCTACCTTACAGAAACAGGGACAGGCAGCGTCGAGGAAACTGCTGCAGCCCCCTCTGAGCCCGGTCCCTTTGCAAGGGGAGGGGGTCCCTGGGGACATCCCCAGGGATGCCCCGGTGCCCGCAGCCAGCTCTGCTCACACCCACGCTGCAGCTTCAGGACCTGTCCCAGCCCCCCAGCAACACCTTCGGCATCTCCACCAGCAAGAGATGAACAATAAGTACACTGTGATTAATCGAGGCCCCGAGGGACCAGATTAAAACAGTCTTGGCAATTAGTTCTGGATTTCTCACGAAGGCGCTGAAAGACAGTGGAAAGCTGCGGCAGTCCCTGGAGGACGAACGCCCAAGTCCTCTTAGAACCCTGCCTCGCCTGCGCCGGTTACACAACTCGCTCCTCGGGCTCGCTGTTGCGATGTGTTAAATTACAGATGGTCTCAATTAAAAGTGCATAGATGGAAAGGAGGCTTGGAAAAAAAAAAACCCCGCGCATGACAAGAAAGAGAAGATCATTAAAAACTTGGCAGCCTACTTTAACTCTGGTGACCTGGTAATTTAATATTGTAATTGAAACTCGGGGTCAGCCTCTTGAGAGGAGGTAGAAATATGGAAAGGTGTCCCTGCAGATCAGTCCTGCCCAGAGAACAAGTCAAACATCAAGAAGAGGGCAGTCCCAGGTGCAGATAACCCACCAACATCCCAGTTACCAGACTTGCGTCTCGGAGCCCTAGAAGATGGCTGCTACCTTGCTTTAAAGACGCATTTCTTTCTGTAACAGCATATTAACCCTATTTGAGGAAGATAAAAACCCAGACCCCAAAGCGCTAATAATATAACTCAGTTAAAGCGGAATTTTGTCACTTATCTCCAAGGCAGAGAGGGGAACTTCACTCCCATTTTCTTCCTCGCATCCCCCCCCTTAAACCTTAATATTCTGGACATTGTCTTATTTCCAAAACCAGAGACCAAGGTAATTATTAAGCAGCGACGCTCAGATAACACTACCTGCACCTCCGAATCAGGCCGGCGGCTTCAGGGGCACCAGGCTGGCGAAGGATCTTTCAGCGTTTAAACAGTTTGCGGTACATGCATCATCACCTGGCGTCCCGCTGCCACGCGGCCACGTCCCACCACCTCCCCACCTTGTACCCCCTTGTCCCTCTTCCAGCTCTGCCTGAAGCCCGGTGCCCGCCCGGCTCTCCCGGCGCTGGTGCTGCCCGGCACAGCTCCCTCTGCCCACCGTAAGCACCGACGCAGCCTCTGCGGAGCCAAGGGAAAAGCCGCCCCAGCCTCCATACCCGCTACCGACTGCGCCCCGCTCCCCATCGGCCCGTCTGCCCCGGGTCAATCGGACGGTTGTTTTAAAATCCCTGCACTTGACCTCGACGCTGGTGGTTGCCCCTCGGCCCCACCAGCGTTCCACGACGCGCAGCCCAGCAGCAGCTTCGTCAGGCTTCTCTGACACAACCAGGGTAACCTCCAGTGATGCTTTCGCAGATGGGATTTAAAATTACCGACAGCTTCTCAGATGTTGTCTTTCAAACGCTACAGACCCAGGATTAGCCTGTTGGGAGTAGCAGGGTGTCAGACGGTGCGGAGAGGATCAGGAGACTCCCACGGCTGCTGGAGGGAGACGTGGGCTGGTTTTGGTAAGTTCCCTTCGTGAACCTCAGCAGGATCCGCAGGGGCAGCCGCTATTCCGAGTCCCATATGGCAGCGGGATCTGCAGAGATCCCTTTCAGGAATGGTACGGTTTTATCTGCCTCAAAGAGCTGGTGTCACAGAAGCCTCGGTGGTGGACCAGAAGCCACGGGCGAGCAACCAGACAGTGGCTCCAGCCTGGGGACAGGGACACCTCGCTAAGGCAAGTGGATTAAGGAGCCTCATCTACAAAAGCAAGCATTAAATCAGTTTCCTGCATAAATCACGGGCTTTGTATTCGTTCAGAGCACCTCAGGATGACGGGATCGGGGTCAGCCACACGCCTGCGATGAAGTTTTCACCATCCTCTCTCACTGGCATCCCCACCACACCAACTGCCCCAAGGCACCACGGCGGCTCGGGGTGCCGGGATGCTCCAAACAGACCGTGGCTTCCTCCTGAACCCGGAGCCCACCGAAATCGATAGATGGAAGTCAAAGCAGAGCGAGAATTTCTCTGTGCTTGTAAGCCTCTGGCCAAGAGGCTTCATAATTTTGATATCAAAATTAATTTTCCATGGTACTGGAGATCCAGAGAGCGACTGAGCTGCTTTTTGTTCCTGAAGACCACAGCAAGAGGAATTTCTGCTGAGCACACACTGCAAGATAACGCTCTCATTTCCTTTAGAAGGTCGATTTAGGGTACGGAGCTAAGTCCATACACAGGTGAGAAATTTCGCAAGCACCCTTGGCCAGAAGCGTCATTTCTGCTTTCCTGGTTACCCTCCGGGAGCACTCGCCAGCACCGGTGGTACCTCCAGAAACTTGTACCGAGGTGGGTCAAGGGCTGGCGTTCGCACTGGCCCTACAAATGTGAAGAATTTAAGGTCTTTGACCAAGACAGCACCAAGAGTAGAGCATGAACACGGAGCTACCGCACAGCAAAGTTTGGGGCATTTATATACTGCTAAAAAGACAGCATGGTCTGTAATCCTGTTCCTCTCTGTCCCCTTGTCTTTCTAAAAAACAGGCTTTAAATAAATCAGACTAATCCAAATTGGGGGAGACTTGTGAAGTAAATCTACGCAGAACAATAGAAGGGTGAGGGTGTTCATTTCTCACCTCGTTTAAGGAGCTAATGTTCTACATATTAATCATATACACCTCCTAGCATCCACCAGCCGGGATCTCCTTCCCGCGCCGGGTGGGACCTGCTCTACGCCTGCCCGGGGCTTAACACACCGCGGGCGCGAGGTACCGGCGCGGCCGCGCAGGCGGGCTCCCCTAACCCGCCGCCCCGGGGACCCCGCGGCGAGGCGCCGGGGACCCGTGACGCCCGCTGAAGCGCCGCAGCTGCTGCACGGTCCCTTTGCTTTTCAGGAAGTGCAGAAAAAAAACCCAAACCGAATGTAACAGCAATTTTTTTATTATTTTTTTTTATTGGCTGATACGAAGAGTAATGACTTCCCTGCCTCTGCCTTATTTTGAGCAGGCTGCATCTCGGGAGTTTTTGTTCTCTATATACAAAGCGACGTTTGAAGGGTTTCTTGAACACCCAGAAACGGTAACAGATCAATTTAAGTACAACTGAAAGCAGCAGTTAGCCAGGGTCCTCGTAAGGTGACGCTTCCTACACAGGATTTATTAAATGTTGCAATTGTGTCATGTAATTGTGCCACAGTCCTGGGTTTCCTACAGCAAAACGCTGACCGTTTCTCCGCTCTGCTGCCTCACCACCGGCAAAGTGTTTCCCCAAATCACCGAGCGCTCGCCAGCACCAGCGCACCGCAGCGGGCAGGAACCGAGGCACGCATCTGCCCCGACAGCACCACTAAACACAGGCACAAACGGCTCCTGACATTAACATACCTCCCCTGCATGCAACCTGTCAAAGAGCTAACGGGAGCGTTCAAGACAATCTCAAGACGCTTCTCAGTTTGTCTCTGGCCTTTCTCTTCTGCGGACTGTTGCATGCCACGCTCTGCCCCAGCTGCGCAAGCCAGCAGCACGCTGCCGGGCACCTCAGCCTCCAGCCAGAGGGTCAGACCACAGCACCGCGTCCTTCAGCGCTTCCCCTTCTACCCAACCGACACGCGGGTCTCCCCACCGACTCATCCAGCCTAACGCGACCCAGCACGTTTTGGAGCTTGCAAGACCATGAGACGCAGCCACGGGACCTGCCACATGGCAGGAGATGAAGCTCCACCAGCTCCATCCCAGCTCCTGCGTGGTGGGAAGCCAGAAAGCGCTCCGGCGAGCCCGGTCCGCTCGCCCCGCGCGGCTGGCCGGGCCCGGAGCCCCCGGGGGATGTGGGATCGCGGTGCTCCCCCCCACGCCCCAGCCGGAGGAGAGCGCCCGACTGGACTTTATCTTGTTATTTCAACCACTTCCTCCTGCAACGCGCTGGCAGAAAGCAAGCTCATTTTTAACCGCTCTGAAGCAGAGTAGGGCTTTCCTTTAGTTTTAGGCTCTCCCATAAGAGGAGCGTGTGTCCCACGCCGCTGCAGCTGACGGCAAAGAGGGGGTCCAGCAGAGGGACCCCGGGGGGCTGAAGGCCAAGCGCGGCAGCACGCACCAGCCTCTGCGCTGCCGAGCCGCCAGCAGCGTTATCGAGGCAGCAGCTCCATCTGCACGGGCGGCTGCTGACTCACATTTCCCCCACTCTGCACCTTCCCACACCACCACCAAAGCACCAGCACCCGGCCGGGGAGGAGGGTTCGAGGGGCTGAGCGGGGCTTGGCAGCCGGCAGCCGCCCTCTGCGACCAACAGCCTCGTCAAGAAGTTTCATGTTCATTAAGCCTGTTTTAAAACAGGGAAAATTCAAGCATTATGTGGGTCCTCACTGCATCTCTGCTTTAAGATCACTGCTACCGCGGGCAGGAGCATCAAATGCCCCGGGAAACGCAGGCAGGGGCCGGGCATGGTGCGGTAGCAGGGACGCTCTGCACCAGCAGCTCCCACTGCAGGGCCTCCCCAAAGAGCCGCTATCCCCCCACCGCAGCATCCTCAAACGGGCAGACAACCGCCCGTCTTCAAGTAAGGCAGCTCAGGAGACGTTTGGTCCCCAGTAAGAAAGCAGCGGCCCAGGGCTTTGCACCATGGCCGAGAGGGGAGGAAGGCCGGGCAGCCCCCCGGGCGCTCGCAGGCAGCTGCCCCTCTCGGGAGAGGGCTCTGCTGATACAACGCTCGCTGCGGTGACGCGCGGGGGTGTCCCCACCGAGGCGTCTCTCTGCAGATGCACCAGACCGATGCAAGGTCGCAGACCGCCAACCCAAATCTGGAGGCCGCGTGCCCCCGCCGCGCGCCAGCAGCCAGGTTTTCGGCGAGCGAAGGAGGGCACCGGAGCGCCGTGCGGCAGCTGGCAGCTCCGTCGCCCATCAATTAGCAATCGCCTTATTAAGGCTAACAAGCGGGCTAGGCCGCAGCTACTCCACCTGCAGCAAGCAAGCGAAAGCCACGCAGCGCGCCGAGAGGACACGGCAAGGAAGAGCAAACCCCATGCTCTGCAGCCTCATTTCACTTTCACTTGCCATCACGCCTTACCCGCTCGCCCCAGCGGACACTACTAATTTGATGAGCTTAATTCTCCGAGGCCGTTTTCAATCCCTCCCTGGTGCTGCAGCGGGGGAGGCAGAGAAAGCAAACCCCCTCGCAAGGAACGCTGGACACGGTGGTGGAGCGGGGAGCCCCTGTCCGGGACCCTCCGGGCACAGCCACGTCCTGCAGGTCCACGCGGCCACCCAGCTGCTCGAGACGGGACCCGATTTCCACTCCCCTCACATTCTCCACGCAGGAGGGGCTCAGACCTGCACCCAGCTCCCCTCCCACCCACCACCATCCCTCGAGGCTGCCACCGGCCTGCTCCATGGGGCATCTCCCCGGGGCGGGCAGTGGAGCCCTGGGGCCAACTCCGTGGGTCAGGTTATAATCAGCAAACGGAGCAGCGGAGCAGTGGCCGGGGTCTCCAGCGGCAGCTGGGGCCGTGCTACACACACCAGGAGGTTGCTTGTCCCATCAGTCTGTGCTGTCAGTGTCTGTCAGTCCGGAAATGGGACCCGTCCTGAGCCACACGTCAGGTCTGTGGCCAAAGAAGGGACAGAGCTCGGCTGTCCTGGTGCTGCTCCGGCCCGGCACGCGGACGCCCTGCGATGCTGTGCAGAGCAGAGGCACGCTCGCTGTCCGGAATCTGCCGGGGAATCGTTCGTGGGAAGCTCGTTAGGTACAAGTTGTTTCTTATTTTCCAAATCCTGTTCGAGCCGAGGGCTGTTGTCAAACCTGCCCACCGGGCCAGCCGCAGGCTTGGACCCGTGACGCAGCCGACGCGCGGGGCAGGCTCCGACCTCTGCGCAGCACCCTCTGAGCGCTGCCGGGTCCGCGTGCCCAGGGAGCCTCGGCCAGCCCGGGCTCGGCTCCCGGCCCCGTGCCACAAACATCACCCTGCGAGCCGGGGGGCGAGCGCAGAACGGCCGTGACCACCAGCCTGCGCCCCGGCAGCCACGAAGGACCGGGGCTGAGCCTCAGGCTTCTCCGACCGTACGTAACAGAGACACAAATCGGACACGCCGTGGGACAGGATGGCATCCCCGGCACGGGGAGTTGCGGTCAGACCGTGTGCAGGGGCAATTTGCTGTTTCAGAAACACGTTGCCCGTGCCAGGCGCTCTGTCAACCCCCTTGCGCAGGGCTGATCCTCCAGCACACGTGCCAAGCTGTCAGGGAAGAGGAGCGAGGGAAGGGACTCCAGCTACTACCAGCCTCCTTCGAGAGCCCTTCCCAGCCAGCCAGACTTCCAGTCTCCAGTCGATTCCCCATCCTCCAGGGAAAATCCCACCAGAAGCACCGTACTGACAAATATTTCACATTCTCACCCAAACCACATTTCCCTAATTAGCCATAAAAACGGGAAACGAGACCATCCCAATCCCTCGCTGAAGTCGCAGCCTCTCCCCACCGCTCTTCCCTCTCCCTTCTCCCCGCAGCACTTCGAGCTCCATCTCGTATCGTGAAGAAACTCTCCCAGGTTTTTCCTGGGACAGCCGATTTCCTCAGAAAGCCTCAGAGCGCTGCTGACATCAAACCCTTTCCTCCCACCAGGAGGCAAGAGGAAAGCTGATGAGGAGGGCAGGCAAAATAAACACCACGAAAATCCCCTAATAAATTGGAAAACTTCCAATCAAGGAAAAAAAGCCATTTATCAAACGCAGGCCTTTTCACATGAGAGCAAACAGCAGTGCCGGGGGCCAAGGGCAGCCTGGGCAGAGCCGAAGTCCAGGAGACAGTCGGAGAGATGCCCGCGGGGGCCCCTGCGACGGGGAGGCCGAGCTCGGTGGAGCGGGAGCTCTCAGGGGCACCCGCCGGTACCGGGCAGCCTCCCAGACAAGCCTCGCCACAAAGAACACGGTGATTTGCCCAGTTCTGGCATCAGTCGGGCACGGGCAGAGCTGGGCAGAGCTGCAGAACCCCGGTTTTGCTCCAGCAGCTACCTCGCCCTCCCTGCTGTCGCACCTCTCCCAAACGCAGCCCCTGCGCGGGGACCGGCACCGAGGGCTGCGGAGAGCGAGGACCGAGGGACGGAGCCCCCCAGAAGCGTCGGCCGGAGCATTCATACCCCACTCTCCACCTTATTACAAGCCTGCTGAGTCCCGAGCTCCGCGGGGGAATTCTGGGAGGTCTCGCAGGCTTCCTGCTCCGTGTGCCAACGGGGATGTGCTGATAAGAAATCCAGCCGCTTCCTCTGCGGAAAAACACGGCGTGAGCGAACGGAGGGCGGGAGCGCAGCAGCTCCAGCAGCACGCGGCGCCGGGGGCAGACGGTCTTTCGGCACCCGGGAGGATGCTCAGCCCTGACTCCCGCCCAGGCTTTGAACCTCGTGAGGTTCAACGCGGGCAAGCGCAGGGTCCTGCACCTGGGGAGGAACAGCCCCCTGCACCAGGACAGGTTGGGGGTGACCTCCTGGAGAGCAGCTCTGCGGAGAAGGACCTGGGAGTGCTGGTAGACAAGAAGTTCACCATGAGCCAGCAACGTGCCCTTGGGCCAGGAAGGCCAACGGCAGCCTGGGGTGCATGAGGAAGAGTGTGGCCAGCAGGTCGCGGGAGGTTCTCCTCCCCCTCTGCTCTGCCCTAGTGAGGCCCCATCTGGAGTCCTGGGTCCAGTTCTGGGCTCCCCAGTTCCAGAGGGACGAGGAGCTACTGGAGAGAGCCCAGCGGAGGGTACAGAGATGCTGAGGGCCTGGAGCATCTCTCCTGTGGGGAAGGGCTGAGGGAGCTGGGGCTGTTCAGCCTGAGGAAGAGGAGACTGAGAGGGGACCTCACCAACGCTTATCGATATCTCAAGGGCGGGTGTCAAGAGGATGGGGCCAGACTCTTCTCAGTGGTGCCCAGCGACAGGACAAGGGGCAACGGGCACAAACTGGAACACGGGAAGTTCCGCCTGAACACGAGGAAAAACGTCTTCGCTGTGAGGTGCCCGAGCCCTGGCCCAGGCTGCCCAGGGAGGGTGTGGAGTCTCCTTCTCTGGAGAGATTCCAACCCGCCTGGCCGCGGCCCTGTGCAGCCTGCGCTGGGTGACCCTGCTCTGGCAGGGGCTGGGCTGGGTGGGCTCCAGAGGGCCCTGCCAGCCCCACCGTTCTGGGGTTCTGTGATTTGGCTCTCCTTGGCACCGCTTGCGCTCGTCTTGCCGGCGAGGCCGAGCCGGGGCAGCAGGGACCGGCGCGGGGGCACAGGGTTAACGCCGATTCCCGGCCCAGCCGGGGCGTGAGGGTTTGCCCGCAGCGAGTCGCCCAGCGCTGACCGTGCGGGGCCTCGGGACCGCCGGGCCCCTGGCTGCCGCAGAGCGGCACGAGGGGCTCGCGGCCGAGGAAGGCTGCTCGCCGCGGCGTCTGCCTCGGCCGCAGCCGGAGGACTGCTCACTTCTCGGGAGAGGCTTCCCAGCAGCGCCGCAAACAGCAAAACCCCGCGGGCGCTGACCCTCGCGAGACAGGCGCTACCACACTCCAGCCCCCACATGCCACGGCTACGCTGCCGCAGGAAAGGATGCGGAATACACTGGTTTTTGTTGTTTTTCTTCCCTTGAAAACAGGCCATTATCTCATGACAGTTTGGAGCGCTATATGTTATTATACAGCAACATCCCTGCCTTTAAGACATTCAAAGGGCTGCAGCTGGCAAGATCTCTAGCGTCCTTGGCACTCCTTTTGATGCTATACGGATAAGATATTAAAATAACATTTCCAACATGTAGATTTACTGTGTCTGCTCGCTCCTCTCTCTCCAGCCAAAGCCGTTTAGAACACGAGTGTTATTGATGCTGCAAGACAGGCGGTGCACAGCGCAGCGCGGGCTGGAGGAGTCACCTTGCTACGGGAGGGAGCGGGGCAGCTCTGTCCCGAGGATCCGTCTGTCCCTGCCCCAGGCTTTCCCAAGGGAAGGTCCGGGATTCAGCACCGGGTCGGATTCACTCAAAACCCGTTTGACGCGATGGCCGGGGAGAGCCGGAGGCACGGAGGGGCACCAGCCCTCGAGCAAGGTCGGCGGAGAAAGCGGGAATCAGACACTACCTGAGGTATCACGTTAAGGGAAGAGTCTTAAAACACCCGGGGGGAGGAAGAAATCAGACCTGCTTATTTTACTTTTTTTTTTTTAAAGCAATTACTGTTTAGGTGAATTCTGCTTTAGCTCTAAGCGGCCGGTATGCTTGGCTTCTGCTTCACTAACAAAACTTCATCAAGCCATGAATTAAATTCGCTCTTCTTGGGCAACGATCCTGTACAATTACATGCCACTGTGTTCAATTAAAACATTATCTAGGCTGCCAGCTTTCAGAGGAGAAGAGAAAAAGAGAAGAGTCATTTTATTTACACGGACCTCTGCAAAAAGCTTTCTTGGCTCACGTTCCACATCCACGTCCCTGCTGGCCAATATGACTTTATTAATGTTTACGATATGGCCTACTTTTTAATGCAACTCTGTCCCAGTGAAAGAATCCATTTGCATTTTTAATGAAATTTGGATAAGCAATTTAGCCTATTCCCCAGCACGCTGGCCTCCTTCGCCCTCGCACGACGCCCGTGCGCTGTCGGTCCCTCTAAGCAGGCTGCCGCGGCTCGTCTTCGGGAAGCCCGGGTGTTCGACGGCGCAAGCTCTTCGCTGAGGGGGGCATTTTATACAGAGTTTGTGCTGCTGGAGCTGGCACGGCATCCGCACCGTCCTCGGCACAACACACGCGAGCCATCACCGGCGAGCCCACAGGCAGCCTTACGTTCAGTTTGTTTTAATAAAGCAATGAAGGGAAAAAAGCCATAAGATGCTAAATGGAACAATAAAAATCTTTAAGCTCGCCTGAAATTTCTCCCAGCTGTTGTGCAGTACTTTGTGTACATGAAATAGGGCAAATTTCAGAAATATTGGCCTGAGTTTTCCTTGTGTATCCCCAGCAAGTCTCTCGGGTTCATGCTCGCCTCTTCTCCTGTTCTCCCTTTGCTGCGCAGGATCAAAAGACAGAGACCTCTCTGCTGAGCTGTCAGAAGTTGCCTGCTGAGCTGGGGGGGGAACGAAGAGAAGCTTCTGGCAGCTCGCTGGAAGCTGCGGTACCCGCTCACGGGGCCACCCACAGCCCCCAGCCCGCGTGCCCGCCTTCGCCAGCCTCACAGACGCGCCAGCGCCGGCACACCGGCTCCAGGGCTGCACGCCGAGGGCTGCCGTGCCGTCCTCCGGGTTGCGTTTTGGAGTAAAAACCCCATCTTCAGCAGCAGCAGAGCTGCTCACCCTTTGCCTGCGACGTGCTGACGTGCTACAGGGCCAGGCCATCTCACCAGGGTGGAAAACGAGCTGCAGCAGCTGGATCAAAAATCCCACCCCCCCTCCAGGCAATCTCCCCTCGAGTCATCTGAAGTTTCCCCTTCTCCTCGCGGGACAGTGCGGCGCAGCATCGCCACGGTGTCCCCCCCAAGCCAGCTCAGACATCCTGCGCCGCCTCCCAGCACCTGCAGAGCCCCGGGAAAGTCACAAACGTCCCCAAAAGTGCTTGGTACAGCAGCCTCTTGCATACCCCTGCAGGGAGAATAACACTCCCGCGAGCTCGAAGGCCGCCCAGAATCGCTGGTGCCGAACGAGGCGGCAGACACGCAAAGCCCCGGCACTGCTCAGGCTCGGAGCTGGTGGGCACAGACCGATTTCGGGGTGGTTAAGCGGAGGGAGCTGCTGCATGTGGCCCCGCAGCCCAGGGATGCTCTCCCACCGTGCTGCCTTCGAAGCTCCCCGCAAAGCCACCCGAATGCTACTGCAAACACAAACCTGGGTCCATTTGAAGAGTTTGGGGTGAGAAACCCCTCAGAGAGGTGCCTTTCCAACCAGATCTCGTTTTAAACCCCCCCTTCACGCAGCCTTCCAGCACCTGCACCACGCTGCCATGCTCGCCCATCCCCAGGGTCCTCCCCAGCCCACCCCGCTCCCCAGCACCCCGGGCTGGAGGAGCACCGAGAGCCCCCGCGGGGCCGGGCTCAGCGCCGCTCCCGGCCCCCCGCCGCTCGCTCCTGCCCTGCCATGTCAGCGGCATCTCAGCTTCAGCCTCCTTCGAGATTGGCAGCTGCTTGGGGGCGGCTTTCCATTTCTGAATGCACGGCACCCGCTCCTCAGCACATGATATAGTAATAAATATTTGGAAAGGTTTGTTATTTTTACATAAACAGTAACAACATATTGCAGAGGCTCGGTTAAAGAGCCTGCTCCTCGCTGCGAAGCTCTCCGGGAGCCCGCAGCGCTGCTCCGACCCCACCAGCCCCGGGAGCGACCCGCCGCCCCGGCCACCCTCGTGCATGTGCCTCCGCACCCGGAGAGCGAGAGGCGAGGGATGCCGGGCACGGGACTCGCTCATCCTCAGCTGCGGAGGCGCCTGGATCTTCACTCCGGATCTCCCAGCTGTAAACAGCCTCTCTGAAGCCCCCCCCCCGAGGCTTTGCCCCCCAGCACGGCGGGAGAGCACAGCTCCCAGCCTCTCCCAGCCCTCCCCCTGTCACGGCAGCCCTGTAACGCTGGAGACCTCGGGCTCCTCTCGCCCTCCTCCTGCCTCTCCTGCCTGCTCCCGTCTCCGAACGCTGGGCTGCCTGTCAAATTTGCAAAAGACCCCAGAGACCCCCACACGCAGCCCTTCAAGCTGGAATAAATACGGTCCCTCCGTAAAAACACGGCATACTGCGCAGGCTCCTTATCCCGGGATTTACGGAGACTGGAGCTACGGAAGAGGAGGCAGGTTCAGCCTAGGACAGCAAACTCATTCGCCAGCCGCCCCCAGGGAAGCACTTCTCTGCCCTTCAGACTCCGGGAACATCAAACGCACACCCACAAAAAGGTGTTTCCCCAAAAAATTCATCTGTTTCGCAGTGAATTAGAATCCTGGCAGGGTGTAAACATGGTTCTCAAATAGAGCATATTTAGATGGCTGAATCTCCTTCTATATTGCATGTTTTTCTGCTTTACATCATCCTTCCTCCTTCAGCAGCTCCAGGATCTTCCTCCCCTTCCATCATCACTGGGCTCGGCCGTGGCCCAACATGACACTTGCCTGCCTGCGTCAGCCCTACTCCAACTTCGGTGCCATTAATAATAATTACATTATAATGCTATTTCATTATAATATTATTTTGGATGGCAAAGGCTGAACCCAGCATGTTCATATTGCTAATGGAATCACCTCTCCTCCTGCAGCCCCGAGTGCGGGCAGACAGGCGAGCGGGACCTGCGCGCTCCTCTTGTGCGAGAGAGGCCCCGGCTGCTCGACCTGCCGCATCTCCACCGCCGTGAGCCGGGGGGACAAGCGGGCTCCGGAGGCTTCGTCTTTGCTCAGCAAGCAGCTATTGCCACCCGCATCGGCTCGCTCCGGGCTCCTACCTTCAACCCGCAGACAGGCCTCTCGTGCCTCGCTCCCCTCGTGCAAGAGCCCCCGCGGCCGCGTCGCACAGGCAAGCTCGCCGGCCAGCTGCCTGGCTCGTATTTAACACCCACCCACCCTCCGGTGGACAGGCTACAGCTTCAGAGAGCTACGGGCTTACACGGCCACCCAGCAGTACCCAGAACTGAGAAGGAGACTGCTAAAACAAGGCGTCGATGCTGCCCGAGCCTTTTCCCCCCCAAGGTTGGTGTTTACACGCCCAGAGCCCCCGTTCCCGGCCGGATCCCGGCTGCTGCAGCCCCGCGCTGCTCTCCTCCTACTGTCCCCGTTCGCATCCCGGGATGAGTGCAAGGAAAACATCGACATCCAGGGACTGTCGTTTCAGAGAAGCTCTTTGCTATGAAGTTACAACCCAACGAAAATGCTTTTTGCTGCTGCCCTTCTCAGCGCTGCAAGTTCCCGACCCAGCAAGAGCGGCTAAGCCCTGGCAAGCGCGGCAGGGCTCGGGGCAGGGCTCGGGGCAGGGCTTGGACCCTCCGTCCCAGCACACACGCATGAAAACCATTTCACCCCCACCTAAACAAGCCGCTACCGCTAGCGGGGGGGGTCGGAAAGCAAGAGAGGGTAGTCAAGCTCCCGGGAGCAGAACAGAACAACTTCTCGGCACCGAAGGTTAGAAGAACGACGCTGTGAGAGGAGTTAGAGCTGTAGTGCCTGCTCATGGGCGCCAAGTTCAAGAAGAGGCTGGATTATCTTCGGTTGGGTGGATGTAACTGAGGAACAACGCCTCGGAAGTTGCTTGCTCCATTACAAGACCAGGATTTAGCCTACATAAAATCCCGTTACTCCTTGAGCAGGCTGCTGAAGTCCCTCTAGCGAGAAAGGAACATTCTGGACAATATTTGTTTAAAAAACCCCCAACATAAAGAAATAGCTGGAGTTTTGATCGTCACCTCCATCCTGCAAATTACAGGGCTTGCCAAAGCCCTCCCCTTCTGTACCTGCCACCGGCGCACCTTACAAAGACAGCATTCCCAGCTCTTGCAGTTTTAAAGAAAAATATCCCAAATATCAATTGATGCAATATTGGAAGCCAAAATACTCTCTATGGCAACCTGAAAGGTCTTAATTATCCATGCAGGTGGCATAGCGAGCAGCCCCGAGGCACGCGGCGCTTGTAAACTTTGCTTTTGATAGTAGGTATTGAGGGGAAAAAAAAAAAATCTCATTCAATCCCTGGAGAGTTCAAGGCAGCTCTTTCATTAGCGAAAGATATTCTTGAACTCCCTGCACAACCTGAAAGACTATTATATTCCCAACTTCAAATCCATCCGAGTGTTAACTAGCAGGGAGCGGGGAGGAGGAGAACGAATTAAATCGGGTTTCTAACCCAAGAACGCCCGTTCCCGTGGCAACGGCGGCGTTTGCGGTGCCTTGGCGGAGCACGGGCGGATGGGTATGCCGCATGCAGATTTCTGCTCGGCACCCGGCACCCGGAGGACCCAAGAAGCCTCCCCACCGCGCGCCCGGCACGGCCGACGCCGCGCCCCAGGGCCTGGGGGGGTCGGGGGTGAGCAGAAGTCTCCGAGAAAAAGCACAGCCCGGTCTTGCGGGAATTTCGGTGCACAAACGAGCGAGTTTTTAAAAGATGTGCTCTGATGGCTCGGAATAAATAGAGGGGCCGGTGGCATTTGCAAAGAGGAGAAAGTGTTTAAACACCGCTGAACCAGTAATTTTCTCCAGGGGAAAAAGCATCCAGGTGGGCACACAAGAATCGAGAGTTACCGGCGTACGAGCATTTCCTTTGGGGAATTACCAGCTCTCCAGTGAATTACCAGCCGGTACGACGTGCTTAGGCATCATTATTTCTACAGACACAAAGACCAGAAAAAACCCCAATCTTAATCTCCAGCAGAGTCAGCCTGGAGTCAACTTTCAGGTGAAATTGGCTAGGCGACTCTGGAGCAGAAAAAGCTCCCTTTTAACCCAAAAGTAATCATGAGAATGAAGTGCAACTCTTCAGTCGCACCACTCCTCTTAGATTTAGGTGCTCATTTTTCAACCAGCGCCACGCCAAGAGTGACCCAACTTCATCACACAGCAATACTGAGAAAAACAACAAATGTGCTCCCACCACGCTCGCTCTTTCAAAGCCTGACACACAAACAAGCGATTCTGGCTAATTTCTCTCTCAGTCAGACAGAGCAGATGTGGTAAAACCACCAAAAAGTTTCCAACAGAGTGAAGAAGGCAGAGCTCGGCTGTCCCCGTATGATACGGGCCGCGTGCTGCGAGGGTGTGCAGCAGCACCCATACGGCACAGGGGAGTTATGGCATCAGAAGACAGGCTGCTGGACGCGCAACCGGGGCAAGCGCTTGCCACAATTTTAGCACGCGCTTCTCAAATGCGGTCACAGGAGTTTCGCCTCCGCACGGCAGCAGAGCAAGAGCCGCGCCAGCGACACCGGAGCGGTGGCGGCACCGGCCACGCTGGACCCCGGCCACCCCAAACCGAGCGGTGAGCCAACGTCCCGCTGGAGATGCCCGCGTAAGCGTCAAGCGCCACTGGCGACCTGGTGTCTAAGGGCTCGGTATCTTCCCTTCCCGCAGCATCCCCGTTCCTTGCAAACGCTTCCCGCGCAAGCGTGGGCAGAGCTCATTGAAAAAGACTCAAAGTCTGCGCCGTTAACGTTTGGGGTCGGCACGTCTGATTGCGAAGAGACGGGAGCGCAGTTCTGCTGTGCTACCTGCAGCTCTGCGAAGACAGGACACCTCGGGAGACGCCACCTCGCCATCCAGCTCCAGCTGCCAAAGCGGCCGCTGAAACCTCGCCTCGAGGCCCGGCTTCAGCGGATTCGGGACTCGCGGTTCGTACGAAAGCGAGCGAGCGCCAATCAGCCCGCGGGCTGGGCGGGAAAGATGCAGCAGAATTGCAGGGCTACGGGCAGGTTAGCCGACGCTCATTTTGAAAGGACTGACCCAGCTTCTGCATGCAACACCCCACCGATATCGGCACAACCTTCAGCTCCCTCGGCAGAAGCGTTCCTTCTGCAGCAGGACTTGTGCGCAGCGAGAGACGTGCCCGTGGAAAGCCCTCGCTCCATCGTACCCGTCTCTGGGACCTGACCAGCACCGGAGTCCACCCGGGTGCGCACGCTGCTACGCAGCTTCGTTACGGGCAGCCCCAAACCCTCGCCTCGGTGAAATCCAGGTTTCCGCCCCAAAGCCCAGCCTCGGGACTGCAGCGCGAGAGGCTTCATGCAGCCCCAGACCACGTACAGCCACCCACGCAGACCAAGGGGGCTCTCCTTGCCCACCCCCGCACCTTCTACCAGAAAAACCTCCTGCAAATTTTATTACCAGTTGCTAGTAGCAAGGATTTCTTTAGGCGAAAAGAAAACCAACCATACTTGAAATAGCAAGCAGCAGTCAAAGCTGCCATCCTCCTGGGGGCTGCAGCAGAAACTTCCCCTCAAGGGCAGCACTTTGACCTTCCTCACCTAAAAAGGGCTCACCACAAACCAGTGCTCCTCAGCTGACAGGCAGAAGCTCTAGAAAACAAAACTTCTCTCGCCGAGCACGGACAGTTACCTCGTCCTCAGCACTTGAAACTTCAGCTGCTACGTCAAGATTTTTGTTTGAAAAGCGCAGCCTCGCGGGAGCGGAGGCAACGGGAGCAGCCGGTGCGCCCGGCGGCAGAGGGACCCGACGCCTGGGGACCCAGTCCCGCTCCTACGCCATCCCGCTGCTCGTCAGCGCCGATGGGAACAGTCCCGAGGGCTTCTCGCCCCCGCTCCGGAGGTTTCACTACAGCCCTTGCATCCTCCACCGTATCGAAAGGCAGATGGATCCCTCTCACGTCAAAGGAAAGGCAGACCGAGTCAAAACAGAGAAGGATGCCTTTTAAATTGACCGTGCGGGGAGGGTCCCGGTGCAGCTGCCGGGGATGACAGAACCAGGCAGCGTCCCCAGGGACACAGCTCAAGACAGCTCTTCGCTCGCTCGAGTACAGAAGTGGGAGAGCAATTAGGAGGAACAGCAACGAGCTTCTCCCCCTTCCAGCCTTCCCACTCGCGAACCACCTTCCATCGTGCCGCAGTGCCGGAGCGTGGCTCCCCGCCGCAGTGGGGCCCCCCGCGCCTCCCAGCAGCGCAGCCCCGACCCTCCACGCCAACCCCAGCTTGGGGGGCCTTGCTCCTCCGAGCATCCCGGGAGAGGTGACAGTCAAAGACTTTGTGAGTTGCAGAAGGGCTGGGGATGGAGCTGCTGCCTGGTCTCGCCCGTGGCCAGAGACGGGCTACTGGGAAGCTCTTGCTGCCAACAGAGAAGTGGCACAGCGGCACCAGCAAAGCAGCTCTGCAGCCCTGGCTGCAAGCCGGGGCCAGCATTGCAGTCAACACGCTGGTTTTAAACTGAGCAAGCGTAGGGCAAAGAGGAGAGGCTGCGCAGCAGCGTGATGGGATGGCAGGAGCACGCAGGGCGGGGAAGGCGTGGAGCTCCCAGCCACTACCGGGCCCTGATGGAGACGTACCGTCTCGGCTTACAAATCCTGAACCGCTCTCACGGGAAGCTTTATCGCAACAGGGTAAGTCTGATTTGGCCCCGATGCCCCAGTTCAGAAAGCAAAGGCAGTGAACCCCACGGTACCGATGGGGAGGATCCAGGAGAACAGTGCTCCGCACGGAAGGAAGAGGATAGACAACTCGGAGCCAGAAACCGCACACGGCAGCAAGGAAGTGCTGAGCACAGCACAGAGCCCCCCTGCAACGGGAAGGATCCTGACTGCTGGCCAGGGGAATAACTAGGGGCTTCAAGCCTCAGACAAAGAGTGAGCATATGCCAGCCACTTCCCTCTTACTGCAGGATTTCCAGGAGCAAGACCAGAGAGCAGCTGGGCACGGGGTGGCCAGGCTTCACCGTGCTCGCCAACTGCAGCCGTTGGACACCTTGCCTGCGACCGCCAGCACAGCCACTACTCCTGCCCCCAAAAACTCCTCCCTGGAGCAAGAACGAGCAGGACCCTGCAAAGGACGCACCGTCACACCGCGGCATTAGTGCTCGAGCTGCGCCAGGCGCAAAGCAAGTTTCTGAAGTTCAAGCCAGTTAGTGAGAACCTCCAGGCTTCAGAAATAGCTTTGAGGAAGCGATACTGCAGATGATGCTTCAGGGCAGGCAGGGGGACTTCTCGGGGCGCAGCGCCTGGCACTGCTCTGCTGCGGTGGCTTCCTGCTCTCCCACGGGCAGGGCCGCGGCCCCGGGGCCGGCAGCGCACACAAGCAACCGGCAGCTCGGCTCCCAAAGCCCTCGCCGAGCCACGGCCCTGCGTTTGCCCCTGGGACTGGGGAAACCGAAGCAAGCTGAAGACCACTCTTCTGCACTGGAGGGAGGCTGGAGGCCTTTTCTCCACCGCTTTGCGAGTCTGGGGAGCGGACACCTGCTGTCGCTGGATCTCCCTCACCTCACAGAATCATAGAATTGTTCTGGTTGGAAGAGACCTCCAAGATCATCGGGTCCAACCGTTAACCCAGCACTACCAAGTCCACCACTAAATCATATCCCTTAGGGCCACATCTACACATCTTTTGAATCCCTCCAGGGATGGGGACTCCACCACCTCCCTGGGCAGCCTGTTCCAATGCCCGACAACCCTTTCGGGGAAGAAATTTTTACGAATATCCAACCTAAACCTCCCCTGGCGCAACCTGAGGCCATTTCCTCTTGTTCTGTCGCCTGTTCCTTGGGAGAAGAGACCGACCCCCACCTCTCTACAACCTCCAGCCCGGTCCCATCCGTGCAGCCCGACCTCGGCTTCCCCAGAACCAAGCCCGCAGGAACAGCCTGCCCCAAGCCGGTGCACTGCCATCCTCCCCTTGTTTTCATTTCTGTTCTTCTGCCTTAATATGAAGTCATGTGTTAAAGTTATCAGAGAGCTGGAAGTGAGTCAGCACAGTAAACCACAGCCTAAGAATATAACTAATTAAAACTATTCACTCAAGCCAGCATGTTCCAACATACTCAAGACCCTAAACAAAGCCAATTGCATCAGTGGGGCGCAGCACACAACCCCAGTACGTTGGCTCCCGTCTTCTGCAGCAGATTGTACAAGGAACGAGTCGTATACCAACGCAAAAGTCAGGGCCCCGCTACCAGGGACCTCATCCCTCAACAGACATCAGGAGGCGAGTTCTGAGAGCGCTTTACTTCAGCCTCGGAGGCTGCAGAAGCCATGCTTCGGTCGAGGGAAGACCTGAAGCCGTCACCAGCCCACCAAGGGGCGAGGGCAAAGAGCAGTGTTTGGTCAAGACCGGGCAAATTGGTGACTTGGACGCAGCAAGTCAAACCAGCAGCAGCAACGGACTGTAACTCACCTCCAGCCCGTGCAGGACAAGCAAGGAGGAGTAGGTCAGCCACATACCTTGCTACCTCTAATGTATTTCTCCCTCCCTTCTCTTTTTAAGGGGTAGGAATGTAATTTTCTGACCAAGACCAAGAGACCCCGAGGTCACCCAGGCAGATTACGGCAGAGCAGGGACCCGAGCCCACAGCGTTTCCCAGGCCCAAAAGCAATGCCTTAACCAGGTCTGCCGCAACTCCCAGCGACGGGGAAGACCTAAACGCTCCGCTGTCACCGAACGGCGCTGCTGGTGCCACGGAAATGCTATGCAAATAGATGCTGGGACATCCACTTGCAGAGAGACACCCAGAGGGACAGGTCTGAAAAGCCAGGAAGAGAAGCGTGCGCTGCTGTCGGCGTTCGTGGGCATCCCACGTGCACAGCAGCTGGCCTCGGTCCTCCCTCCCACGGACGCAGAAACCCGGGAGACCTCCCCACCGTCAGGATCGCAAGATGAGCGGAGAAGGGACCTTCCGTATGCCCGCTGACATCCACGCGGGCTCCGGGCCGGTCTAGTGCCTCCTCATAGTCCCTAAACACCCGTGATGGAGCACGGGAGCAAAGCAGAGCGAAAGCATTTTCATCACTAGCTTACATGAATAAAAAGCATTTAGTTAAAGACCTCTCCGCTGCAGAGAACGTTTCCTTTATGCAATTGAGACGGAGTACGAGAGCATGAAACCCAATCCAGGGAGCGCAAGGGCGATGCAGCAGGCGAGGAGGGCAGCAGAGCCGGGCAGCGGGCACCCGCCGCCCCCGGCCCCCGGCGCAGCCCCCCGGAACAGGGGGGCGAGCGGAGCCCAGCAGCGCACGCGCGTCGCGGCGGCGAGAAGCGCAGAGACCCATTTAGGGGAACTCTGTAGCATTTCTTTGGCATTAAAACACAGAGATGCTGAGCGCTTTGTCACACCACTTGTCTCCCCCCCAACCAAGTAAGATAAAACATAAAGCCCCAAGACCCTATAACGGGCCTATTACTTAATAAATACAAGCATGCAATAAGACCTGGGCTACGCTAACAAACTTGGACAGAAAATAACTAACCGTCCAGCTATGAGCGCTGCAAGAATAACATCAGGCAATTAAACAGCACTTGTAAAAATAGACTACCTGACCCGCTACCATTTCTGACTATCAGCCCTTCTTTCCCTGCAGAGAAGCTGCTAAAGTTGAGTCAAACCTCAAAATACTACCTCAAAATAGTTGTTCTCGCATCAGAAACGGTGCTGTGTCTGTAAGCGATCCACCCCTTCCTCAATTTAGATCGCTCAGAAACCTTCACAGAAAGAAAAATCACTACATGTCAAGGCAGAAGCAGAGAGAGACAGGTATTGATTGCAGCAGCAACAGAAGCTGCGGGAAAGGTTGCCCAAACCGGGGCTGCAGCCCGCTGGGGCCCCGCAGCGAGAGGCACTCGCGTCCCGAGACGTCGGCGACGGGGAAGGAGCGGCCAGCGCTCGGGCATCAACACGCGGTCGCTGGCGAGCTCCAGACGTCCTTCAGGAGGTTTGTTAACGAGGAGTTTGAAGCCTTTGAAGTTCGTCTGTCGGCGCTTTCCGTGACTTTTTGTCAGCCCACCACCACCACCACCGCACGCCAACGCCCACCGGCGCAGCACGGACCCGCTGCCCGCGCGGCTCCCGGCACCCGCCCCACGGCCTCCCCCCCCCCGGCTTTGCCGATTTAGAGCTCGTTTTGGGAGCGCCGTGTTTCACACTGACGAGCTGCATCGCTCCCGCTCTGCGGGCTGTTGGGAGCGAGGTCGGCTCTGTGCCGCCACGTGACGGGTGCTCCCGTCGCAGGTTCTGCAAGTTCTGCAGAGAGGCAGAGGCTGCGCGCGTCTACGCTTGCCTTCCAGCTTTTCTGGAAGCGGAGGCGAAGGCTGTGCCCGAGGAAGCACGTGTGTGCTCCTGGTTTCGGGAGGACCGACGGCAGCACCGCGCGAAGGCGGCTGCACGACCGTACTGAGCTAGCACAGCGTTCCCGCGGGAAGGCAGGGCAGCCCGTGGAAGCGAGCTAAGCTACGCGGGAAAAGTTTTTACCTGGGTATGACGACACCAGACGGGCTGGATGTCACCTCCCCCAGACACGCAGAGGAGTTACCCCATGCCCCAACTGGCCACCCAACAGAGGCGGCTCCTGAATCAGGCAGATACATGCAAATAAACTTAAAAAAATTACCATTTTACACATATAACGTACAAACACCCAAAACATGTGGTTTGATTCTTCAGTTAAGTCCTTAGGTTCGTTTTCAGAGACCGCTCTAAAACCTAAAGGGTGAAAAATGAAAGTGAAAACTCGGGTTCTTGACCCGACCGGGAGCGTAACGCTGCGGGGAGCGGGGGCTGCACGGCCAAGCCTCCAGCCACCGCAGCCCAGGGACACGGTTCGAGAGCTCCCAGGCCAGCGGCTGCACGGGAGCACGCTGCGCGTCAGGGGATGCCCCGGCGCGCCCGGCCGTGGCCAGGCACCGCGGCGCAGGGCTCTGCTCAGCCTCCCGGTGCACCGGTACCGCCGGGGCAGAGGGAGCACACGGTCCCTGTCGCACCCAAAAGCGGCGAGTGCTGGGGACAAGCGAACGTTTTGCTGGTGCATCCCGTGGTCAGAGCCCTCGCGCCGCCCTCCCGCCGGCACCCTGGGAGCCACGTCGGCGACGCGCCAGTGGCCCCGGGGGCCCATCCGAAGCACACCAACACCATCCCAAGGGGGTCCGGTACGACCCCTTGTCCAGACAAACTAGACCAGGGACGCCCCAGTTTTACAGAGAGGCTTTTAAGCAGCTCCTCCAAGGCTACTCCGGCACTCCCGAACCTGAAAGCTCTCCAAAGTCCCGCTCGTTTAGCCTTCCTGCTAATAATTTCCCTTCCTCTGCCAGTGGAAGCCATTTACAGGAAGTTACTCTCTGGTTTCCGTGTTACTTCAGCACAGCCCGACTTACGAAACCTCTGCCCGGGCCAGGGAGCTCTAAGGTGCACCCAAGGAAGGGGCCAACGCCAACAAAATCGTCCTGCCGGGATCCGCCATCTCCCGTCCAGTTCACCAGCGTCCCCACAAGCCCTGTGCTGCAGCGCCCAGTCCCGCTCCCAGTTGCGGCCGTACAGAGGAGCCCCCGGGACTGGTGCTCTCGCCGCCGGCAGCGGGCTGCCCTACGGACGGGACCTGCTAGCGGTAGCAGCACGGACCAGGAAAATAAAGAGAAACGGGGACCATTTCCCTCGCAGGGGGTCGTGCTTCCCTGGCACAGCCCCCCTCGCAAAGCAGTATCGAGCTCGGGGAGGCGGCCGGGGGGCACCAGGGCTGGCAGCTCCGAAAGGACGGGCAGCGTGACAGCAGCGCGGGAGCCAGCGGCTTCGCGGGAGAAACAAGCGGCATCCGGAGCTGCTCCCCCAGCTCCTCCACATGAAACAGGGTAATTATCACGCCCTTCCTTCCCCCTCTGAAAGCAGCTAAAGGCAGTGGTGGGATGTTATTTGACAGCACAGCTGAGCTCCGCTCCTCGGGAGGGGAGACACCATGGGAACAGCATCGCGGTGCGCAGCACCCCGCGTCGGCCGAGGACCCCGGGTCTGCCATGCAGAGGCCAGAGGGTCCAGCCAAGCTTCGCTATCACTGAATACAAAGCAAACGCGTGGATTTTAGCTAAGCAGACTCCACCATCGGATCCAACTGTCCTTAGAGAGCATCAGCCCTGCCGCAGGCTGCCCCGCTCGCTCCCACCCGGAGCTCATCCCCTCCAGCATCCGCTTCCCTCCCCTGCTGCGGAGAGAGGGCTGCTAGCTGCACCCCCCAAACACCAACAGCTTCAACAGCAAAGGAAAAGTGGTTTTTTCAGGACAAACTGCCACTTTCCTGCTTCAGCACGGGTTCGTTACAGTCTCATTGGGCACAAGCACCTCTCCCTGGTCCGGCAGCAGCGGCACGCGCAGCAACGCCAATGCTCCCAGCCGGCTCTGCTGGAGAACACGCACGGCTCCCGCTCCCACCAACGCGGCCAGCCGTGCCGAGCCACAAGCCTTCGCAATTAAGCTCCTCGTTTCGCTGTAATGGCTTGGCAGTTCACGTACAGCAGGGCCTGGACAGCAAATAAAACCTGAACAGGACAAGACCTGAATGTGCAATAACCCGATCAGAGGGGAACAGCTGTCCTGACAGGCAGCCGCCTCCCGAAGGCCACTGCAGAGCAACTCGGGGTCCAGTGGTCTCCGCAGCGGTGGAAAGATGAGATACGAGTTCTTTATTAGCCATCCATCGGCCCTCGCTCGTTAGAGGAAAAGCACATCAAACCCAATAGCCAATAAACAGGAATTTAAATGCGAGCAGCAGAGACGCAGTTACAGACACCTCCATTACTAAAAAACCAGGCAATTACGCAGCAGCTGCCCCAGCGTTTCCAAGGCACGTGCTCCCGAGTGCCTCCACGTTTCAGGGTCACGTACCTGCCCCAGAAACGTCACGAATAAAAGCGCTACAAGAAACCGTTTGATCCTAGCTCTCCTCAAAGTTCAGGTGTGGCCTTGTAATAAATGGGCGGGTAGTAACAGCTCCTCGAAAGCCACCGGGTATTCTAACAGCTACGAGATCACGGTCCCCAGAGCGACCGTCTCAAAGCGCGCGCCCTGCGGGGCCAAGATGCACACACCTCGGGTCTGGTAGAGCCCACCAGCATTTTCGCTCGCTGTCGTTCCTAAAGCCAAAAGCTTTAGCACCCCATACAAGTCAGCAGTAAGCTGACAGCTATTATTTTAGGAGTCTCCATATGGACCCATTGCAGCATCTTGCAGCTCTAATTTAGGGCACAGACCGACTTGGAGTGGATGGCTGTTTCCACCCCCCAGGTCCGTGGAATCACGGAGCATTTCCCAGCCGGCTCCAGCAGCGCGGTGCTGCGAGAGCTCCGGACCCTGCTCGCCCCATTTGTTAAACGCAAGCGGCTGCAGAAAGAAAAGATGGAAAGAAAAACACTGCCCAAGAACGTACGTCCCAAAAACATATTCGAGGAATGAGTTTCTTTAGAGAGGGGGGAAATACGCTGCCCCTCATGCTGCCGAGGAGGGCTGAGGGGACCGTCCCGGGGAGCCTGCCTTCAGCACCCGCGCGGGACCACGGTGCCCTTTCGGAGGGAGAAGGTGCTTCTTGCTCCTCCGTGTAACACAGTTTGCAGTCACACACATCACCCATCCCCAGTGCAAGAAGGGGAAGAGAAAGGGCATTGGCACTGCACGAGTGCTCGCGGTACAGCGGGAGCGTCCCCCGCCACAGCCGTGCACACGCAGAGGGAGAAGCACCATGAGCAGACCCAGAGCTTTGAGCCCATCGTGTCCCCGCGGCCCAGAGCGGCTGTGCCACCCGTGCATGCCTGCGCAGCGCAGAGGTGCAGCGGGCGGGTACAGCCGCGGCAGCCGAGACCTCGGCTGGAGTCCCCCCGTACAGGCTCACGTCAGCCGTCCTACACCGAGGACGTTGGCCAGCGAGGGACAAGCATCACTCGCCACTTGATGTTGAGAAGGGATCCTGCTCCAACGAGAGCAACGGCCACCCAGGCGGCCAAGCACCCCTGAGGAGCTCTCACTGCCAAACCCAGGAGACATCCACGCGGAAAGACGGCACCGCCTTTCACGGAGCGGTGAGGGACGCACACTGGTACCACCGGGATGCCGCGGGGACCGGGTTCTGCTCCCGCTGTCACCCATGTCAGTCAGCATGTCTGCGGGCTCCGCGGGGACACCAGCCTCCGTCCCCCTGCCCCAGCCCTGCCTTCCGCACTGACCAGCCGCAGCCAGCGTCACCATCCAGCTGGGCCCACCGCGTCTTCCCGAGCATCCCCGCAGCCTGATGCCTGGCAGCCCTTTGCTTCCCCCTTTGGAAGTGACCAGATCGGCCGTGTTATTTTGAACCCTCTCTAAATGCTGACATACCGCTGCTTACTCACATGATTTTCCTCTTGCTTTTTAAAGAAGTGCTCTTGTTTCACTCTGACATGGTGGAATTAAAATTACAGCCGCGAAGGCAGCGATAAGGGAGGAACTCGCAGCCGAGCTGCAGACTCTGAAGCACCCAGCCGCCGAGGAACCCGATTCAGGACCGAGATAAGCGGCTGTGCCCCACAGCAAGGCAGGGGCCCCGCTGCCAGACAGCCGGGTCCCAGGGCTGCACCGGGGCAGCCTCTCCACCCACACCAGGCTTGCTGCCTTCAAATCCCCACCGACCAGGAAAGGGTCTAGAAAAAGGGCAAGATGAGCAAAATTACGAAGCTGCTTGCATACGGGGAATGATGGAGTGGGCTGCAACCCCGCAACCTGGAGGTGGGACAGATGATGGAGGACACCGTAAAGCCTACAAGCTCCTAGCTGGCATTGCAGGGGGGAGGACCGGCGGTTCTGCCTCTCCCAGGGCGAGAGCTAGAGGCTGTCAAACGAAGGCAGCGATAGCAAGGGCAAAGCAAAGGAGAGGGTGGCTGCTCGGGCTGCGGGAGAGCCGAGCGTGCATCGCTTGCGCAGGTTCCCTCCGCAGCCCTCGGGGCAGGTAAGCAGCAGCGTCGCGGCAGGAGCGGCACCGAGCCACCGAAGCCCAAGCTGGGCGGCGTAAAGCTCGTTTGGGTGGCTCTGAAGCGGGGCATCTGCAAGGCAATTCGCAGGGAACCGCAGGATTCGGTATTCCTTTATGAGAACCGCAGCCTTGTAATTTCTGCAATTAGAAAGGGAGTTCTTCTACCGTGATCTAAAATAGAAGTTTTTGTCACAAATTACTAGCTTTCACTCCCCTCATACCTGAGCTTAAACCGAAACTTAAAATGGAAATTTACAGGAGAATGAGAAAGTGAGTCAGTCTGCCCTTCCCAACAGTCGTTTATTTTCATCCTCTTGGACTCAGTTAATAGTAACACCAGAGAAATTAAGTTTCTTCCAAATTTACAAAACCCAGAACGGGGGAGGCGGTTTCGGAAGGCAACCCCGCCGTGCCGCGGGCCATCGGCAGCGCTGGGACTTGCCGTGCCTCGGTGTCTGTCCCCGTCGCGGCAGGGAGAGCCTCCCCCCGTCCCACCCCTGCCAGACCTGCTCCGCACCCGACGGCGAGGAGCTACAGGCAGCGCATCCTGTCTCAGCGCTATTATCCCATTTTTCCTACCCACGCAAGCGAGCGACTCTCCCGCCAGCTTGGGGAAATGGCTCAAACCGATCTAAAAGATAAGCCTCTTGCTTAGGAATTTGCTATTTGGGCCAAACTGTAGCCAGGGGAAGGCAGAAGGAGCTTCGGCTTCTGAAGCACGGCACACCGAGGCCAAAGCGGCTGGACGTTTCTGACTTGCATTTGCTGCAGCCGCTCGCAGCAAAGCCTTCGATCAAAGAACAGAGGATCCTCCAGCGACGCAGACCAGCAAGACCCGTGCAGAAAGCCTCCCCGGCAAGCTGAGGGGCCGCTCGCGAGGAAAACCAGCCCCAGGCTCCCCAGCTGAGCCGGGGGTCCCAGGGACAGCCTGGAGCCCCCCGCCCGCTGCTGCTGCTCTCCCGAGAGCAAACCGCTGGCGACAGGGCCGCTGCCTCCAACACCCAACCTGGGAAACGCAGCCGCTGTCCCCATCCGTTGGGCAACGCGGACGCCGCGAGTCTGGAGCAAGAGCCAGTCCAAGGTTACGGAGGTTTGTTCTCTTTTTTGGTGCGGCAATGCTCAGCATCGTCTTGTGCAAGCTGGCGACACAGGCAGAAACAAAAGTTTCCAGAATGTATTTCAAAGCACCTTATTTTCAAGTAGCAGCAGAGCCGAGGCTCAGAAAACACGCTGCAAAGCTTCCTACCCCGGTACATGTCTCCTGAGTATTCAGGTCAACAGAGAGACTGCTGGTAGAGAGGGGGAAAAAACCCGTCCTTTTAGGTATATAATAAGGGAGAATTTAATTCTGCTCCAAGGCTGAGAGAAGCAAGCCATTTGTCACGCAGTATTTGATGACAGTACTTGTCCGCAACCCAGACAAGCATTCGCTTCCCTTACAGCGGAGCGAGAGCAGCAAACAAAGGAATTCAAACTCCAAACTGCTTGGCACCAAGACAGATATTCATACAGTTTCAGAGAAGGAAGAAATTTGAACTACAGTTTGAAGTTATTTTAGAAAAATTCTCTACCAGGGTTTAGTACTCAACCAAAATGCAAATCACCATCATGGTTTCCTAAGCAAATGAGCTATTGTTACATTTTTTCCAGTCCAGCAGCATCTCGCTCTGAAGATCTAATAGCAGCCCTACTGAGCAGCAGCTAATTAAAGCCTTTCCTCCTGCCAAAACCCCAGATTCAGAGTCTCTAAATGACCCCGTAAGTGAGACTTTTTCCCCCTCTGGAGCCCTAGGAGACGCTAGGCCAGCAGCTCTGCTCTTACCACCGCCGCGGCTCTGCATCTGCCGTGCCCTACCCACCGACGGCGTCCAGGGCAGGGGCAACACGGACTGACACCCGGCACCTCTCCCTGCTGCTCCGAGCCACGTGGTGCAAGAGCACGGGTTCAAAGACGTCTCCCCAGCCAGCACCCCACCTTCTGCGGCTTCTCCTACAAGCTCAGTAAAGGCTGCAGGCAGCGCGGGCACCCCTCCCCGGTGCAGACCTCGCTGCCGGCACAGCTCGCCCCGCTGCGTGGAGACGTTGCCGTAGGTCCGAGAGGCAGGTCTGAAGGTGGCCAAGCCCCCTACCCTCCCACCGCCGCCCGTCCCGCAGAGCTGGCTCTCTGTCCCCAGCCGTCCCTATGGCCGCAGCCCCCAGCATCAGCCCCCCGACACGCTGCGGGCATCCTTCAGCCCACCCAGGCGTGGTGGCCCGGAGAGACCTGGAGGATGAAGGGCAGCCCCAGGAGACTTGACGGCGAAGCCAGAGCTTCGCTCTTTCGGCACGAGTTCTCTTCCAGCAGGCAGCTGCCGTGGTGCAGGGCACGGGCTCTCCCCCTCCGACGGGGAGGAGACGGCGTCGAGAAGGCGACACGATGGCAGAAGGCTTCTGGGACAGAGACCCGCCGCCCTCCGAAGAGGACGGCTCGCAGGACGAGCGTGTAGATACAGATGTCCGAGGCAGGGAAAACCCCCAGAAGCAAACTCTGAAATCAGCTTCTCAGCTGCCACGAAGGTCACTTTGTTTTACCCAGGAGAATAACTCGCTGCTGTTACAGACCTACAAGCCTCATTTCCAGAAGAGCCTGGCCCGGAGGCACCTCTCCATCAAAGCCAAACGAATAAGACAAATTTGGAAGTTAATGGACTGAGCTACTGGAGACGGCTCTTCGACGCACGATCACAGAAACGTGAATTAGTTCAGTTTTGCAGCCGCTCCTGGGGCAGCAGGCAGAAAGCAGCCGGCTCTCCCACGGCAGGACGGGGGCAACGCGCGACGCAGGCAGCGGAGGCGTCCGGCTCAGCCCCTCTCTCCCCTCGCACGCAGGGATGTCCCCTCTTGGGGACATCCCCCTACCATCCTCAGAAACTCTCTCCACTGCCAATTACAGCTATGGCACGAGAGGGCACTTTGCTCCCATCAGTCCCCCCAAAAAGCAAGTTATTCCATCAAACTCTTCAGAAACCAAGCGAACAGGGAGAATTTTAGTCTCTCCCTTACAGGCTGTTTTCCCAAAGCTGCCCATAGGCAAGGAAAAACGAAGCCCGTAACAAAGCTAATCTCCATCATGACGACATGGCAAAGGTTGCTCCCCAGCAAAGGCGGTGTCAGGCCCTGGAGAGTCTATAAATAACCGTTTGGGGGATTATTTCTAGCTGTGCCTAAATCTTCCATCAGGTCGCGAAAGGCGACCACACATTGACTTATCCCGAGCGACAGCGACTGCTGGGGACGGAGCGGCTCCGGCACCGAGGCAGAAAGCAGCAAGCACCGCAGAGACCACGCTGCCGCAAGCTCGCCGGCACGGCTCGGCGGGGAAGACGCGTCCGTCTTGGAGACCAGGGACACGGGTCCCACCGTTTTTATCTCCTGGGCAATCTTTCTCCTCTTGGCTACTCTAGGTTAATGGCAAGTTATGGAGTATTTCCAAATATTTTTCCTAAACCAAGCTAAAGCAGAAGTATTTAGTGTAATGAATGCAAAGAAAAAAAAAAAAACCCTAAAACCACATTACTCAGCCTCTTGAGGTAGGCACAATATTAACAATCTTGACGAGCACCATCATTTTGCTTACAAGGCAAGTGTTAACGGTCCCCGCCAAGTAAAACACCGAGCTGTAATGATCTCTGAATCAGCCTCTCCCCAAACCATTGCACTGAGCAAGGCACCAGATCTGGAGACACGGTAAATAATGACTTTGCACTGCGTCAGGAGCTAATCCACTCAGTGATGCAAATTAAATTCGTGGGCCACTTCCCCCTCACTCCAGCGTCTTACTGATATTATAAAACAATCTTCGTACTGACTCCTGACTTCATCGCTATGTCACCGAGCAAAGTTGCATGAAGCCATTCAGGAGAGCCAAGACGACTTTCACTCCTCTTCACAACCTCACTTTCTCATTCTTCTGCTATAATTGGAACTCATGAAAATGCGTTTGTTCATGCGCTAAGAGTGTCAACTACTAAATGTGCTTGCTGTTCAGACGGCAGCATAAAAGGTATTTAGCTGCTCTCCCCAAAGGTGAAGCTATTACTGTTGCATCATTCTACATGGCAACAGGAGACGGGGAGGAATCTACCGGCGTGATCGGCTAAAACGCACCAGCGTCACAGCACGAGGAAGAGGAGGAGCGGCTGAAGGCTGAGATCTAGGCATCAGAATCTTTTTTAGCTTCCCTGCTGCTGACTAAATATCAAATGTAGGAAGACCAGATCAGAACCGCAGACGACTGAAGCCTTCAAACGTGACCCCCGGCCGGCGGCAGAGGCAGAGCCCCCCGCAGCCAGCCGTGGCCCCTGCCCGCGAGAGCGGCCGCGCTCGCCCCGGCCTCGCTGAGCCTGCCTGCGCCAGCAGCTACGAGCCCCGCTCCAGCCCGGCTGCTCCCGAGACCTCTCTGCAGAGCCGCTAATTATCCCCCCACTTCCCCAACCGCCTCCCCCCAGAAATTCACCGGGTTTTTCTCCTGCTTGGAGAAAAAGGATTTTCTCGCTCGGAAGATTGCTCTGGGGAGCGAGCGCTTCCATCCGAAGAGGAAGGTTCGCAGTAGGCTGACCCTCTGGAGAAACGCAGATTTAACTGGACGCAGAAGAGCCGATCCAAGGGGAGCGGTACCGTAACCAGTCTCGGGTTCGCAAGTCCAGCAACGCCCGTGTACCGGAGCCTGTTGGTACCGGGTCTTTGGCAGGCACCGCCTGTCCAGCCAGGAGTAGCAGCGAGTATACTCTGGTTGTCAAATTTAAACAAGATGTACAAATCTGGTGCAAAAGCAAGACCAAATATGGAAGCAAATTATTGAAACCGACGAGATGTAACTCAAGCGCGTTAGATACTCGGCTATCGACGCCCATCAGCCGGGGCAGGAAGGCTCGTGCTCCTCCGCTACAGAAGTTCAGTTCTGAAAGTAGGAGGCTAATGAGGTTACAGGTGTTTACCCCAAACACGGGCTGATTCAAGTATCGCGCTGGAACTGATTTTTTTTTTCACGATGGGAAGAGCAGGACAGCTATAAACAGCTGAGGCAGTCGGCCCAAGCCCTTCAAAAGCAGACAGCTCGAGCAGAGCCGCAGTTACGCCTCGGGTCGACTAGGAGCCACCGAGAGCCGGCCAGCCAACGCGCCTGGCTCCCCGCCGCGCGCGCCAGCGTCCCCCTCGCCGCTGACACACGCCGGAGATACACTGTGCAGGCAACTCGGGCGCGCCGGAGGAGCAGCAAGGGAAAGAATCACGTCTTCATCTAAACAGCATTTATCAGCACCTAACAGCAGAGCAACGATTGCCACAGCCCAGGTCTGCCCAGCCTTGGACAGCTTCCAGGACGAGAGGCGCTTGGTAAACAAGAGAGAAAGTAACTGGCTTCCAGTAACCTCTCCTCGGGAAGAGGACGACGAGCCCTATCCCTGTTCGCAACGAGCCTTAAACGGCCGATGACACGGCTGCGGGAGAACCGTCCCGAAGCGACCTACGCGCTGCAGGCCAGCGTGGGGCCAGCAGACAAAGCCCGGCGCTGCCAGCAGATGCTGAGCCGAACAACAGCGGCCGCACGCAGCTTCATCTGCACAGCGACGCTGCAGGAGCGGAGCTGCCGTCTGCACGGAATGCACCTCCTCTGACAGGGAGCCCGGATCAGCTGTCGGGAGCGATGGCGAGGGCTGACTTGCTGGATAAAGCGTGACCCTGTAAGGACTAGTCCTGCTTTCTCCTGTATCAGCAAACAGTTAAATAATCCTAAAAAGCAGAAAAATGACTGCTGCTTGCAAGTTATCAGTTTAGTTATACAGAATTCAGGTGGCCTACTCATAAGGAGAACATTTTAATTTATTTTATTTTTCCGCTGGAGGCTGGTCTAAGAACAGGACTGATAAATCACTCGCAGCCTATATTAAGGTAATCAGAACAGAGCGCGCGGCAGCGCTAACACAAACCAGCCGTGACCCGCGGAGATGCCCCTCTCCTCGAGCACGGCCCGCATCAGCCCCTGCGGCACACCGGGGCCGTGCGCCCACCCCAGAACCGCGCCGTGCCGGGCACCCCCGATGCCTGCTGCTCCCCTGAGGAAGGGGAGGTTTTTGCTTGCCCCCCTTCTCCTCACCAGCAGAAAAACCCGCAGAAGTATTTCTCAGGGGGCGGCAGCTGTTTTAGGAGGCAATGGCTTCCAACCATCTCTGTGCGCAGCACCGGGGCCGACCAGGACTGAACACAAAAGCCAAAGCGGCGACCTCCGAACGGGAGAAAGCCGCTTGGCCGGAGCCATCCCCTCGGCTGTTGCGGTCGCGCCTCGGCCACGTGCAGGGAGCGAGCACTGGGGGTCTGCAGCACGGGCAGCTCCCCCGGCTCAGCCCCCCGTTCCGCTCGACGGCCACCCCTGGAAGCTGCGGCAGCACCTCACCGCAGTCGGAGCCGTTTGCTGCCCCGCAGCCCTCGGCTCCTTGGGATGAGACACACCGAGGGGGAACAGAGCAACCCCCTGGGACAGACCCCGCCGCTACCCCTCCACGTGCTGCCCACAGGAATCCTTATCATCCCGGTAAAGCGAGCCAAGCGCTTGGCCTCTTCTGCCCTTGCACAGCATCGGGTGCAACTCTCACGAGGAGCAGCTCCTGGCTGGGAACGCTGCCTTCCCGGGAAGAGCTACAGCCAGCACAGCTACTTCTGGGAATTGCTTCTGCTTAATATGAAGCATTTGGCTGCCACCGAGCACCACACAACTGGAGCTTTCTTCTCGTCTCCCCCACCCTCCTGTGGCTTTTGTGGAAAAACTGACTTCTCGGTGACGGCTGCTCCAGGCTGGTGGAACAGGGCTGCCGGGGTCAAGTCTCTCCCGGTGAGAGCCCCCTCTCTGCGGGGCAACAGCCCCTGTGCTGGGGAAGCACCCCCTAACACTCGCCCCAATGGGGCTGAAAAGCTTCGGGGAGATGTTCACCTTCATCCGTCGGGTCACTGCAGCACAGCGGCTTTGGCTCCAGCGAGAGTTCCTGCTAAAACTCGAGGTACAGGGCAACGCCAACCCGTGGGATGAGTAAATCCTCGGCCGTGCTGTGTTTCCTACAGCATCACTCGAAAAGCCTGGAGGGTCCGTGGAGCACGTTGCGCTCTCTCCTCCCTCTTGCCCTTGCCCAGCTATCGGGGACAGCGTGTACATCGGTCATCGGCAGAGCGAAGGGTATTTGTGCCGGCAACACGCAAGGCGGCACCAGAACGTGGCGATGGCAATGCAAGGCTGCAGCCAGGATCCCTGCACAAGGACTCCTGCTCTTCTGATTTTGTTTCTATCGCCTTTCTCAAAGGGCTTGTTCTTATCAGTCTGTCTTGGGTTGCAGCGAGGAACATGCTGCCCACGAGACCTGCAGTTACCCCTGTCCTACAGGGAGCTTGTTACTCACCTTTTCTGAATGGCTCTAATTTATGGACTTTCAGAACAATGATTCATGAAGCCATGCTAGAGGAATTAATCGCGCAGCACTGCGGACGCCCTCCACCGCTGCTCCGTGCTGTCCTTCATGCTGGAGCCTTACCGCACGCGTAAAAAGGCGACCAGCCCACGGTCAGACTCTAGCAGGTGCAGAGCTCCGTTTGTGTTAACGTACGGCACTAATCCTCTGCACAGCTGGCTTCTGCCGGAAAAATCCCCCCAAACATTTCTCTTGGGCAAAATCCCATCCCACCCACCATTATAAGCATCCCTTCTCCTTACCACACACGTTCAATTCAGACCAGGGGACGGCACTTCAACATTCCCCTTCTGATTGTACGCTTTATAATGACGCGTTCCGAGCAGTTCTGCCCTGAACTAAATTATGGGCACAGCTAGAAGTTCATTTCTTAGTCACCGTGATCGCGCAACTTATTTGCTGATAAACCCGAAGGGGGACTGGATGGCATGGACGAGCGTCTCAAGCATTTTTGGATTTTTGCCTTTCAAATGCAGCCAGAAGAGCGAGGAGCCGTGCTTGCTGGTTGGGAGGGCAGCAGCCCACCAGAAGGGCTTGCGCAACTCCTCTCACTTGAGCTTCCGGATAAAACCCCATCAGTTAACACAGTTCACACCAAGTTCTAAGAGGAGATTCAACCCCACCTCCTGTTCTACACCAGATATCAAATCCTCAAGGTCTTGCTCTGTTTTGCAGCCCCGGCATCTTCTGCCGGTGCCGAGACAGGTGAGCATCCGCCCCCAACTTGCTGCTAGTGCCGGGATGCCCTACACACCCTCGCAGGAGCCTGTGTGCTGCAGGAATTTGTAGAACCGCATGCAAGTGAGCTAGCAGACGTACAGACACGCCTGCAGTGCTTCCCGAGAAGTCTCCTTAGAGACAGCCCAGGCATTAAATTCCTCTGGAAGACTCAATACCCAGAGAACAATCGTGGCAGAGGCTCGTGTACCGGGGTGGTTTAAGCCCTGCAGCGGCGTCACAGCTGACAGACACCAGCTAGACGCGATGCAAACCCTCCCGCCGCCCCCAAAGCGCCCGAACCCCCCGGGGCCAGCTCCGGGCCCCCCTGCCCAGCTTCCTCTTGCTGGCACCGGTCAGCGACAGACACCCCGGGCAGGAAACAGACCACCTCATTATCGAAGTCTAAGATCATTTTAGGATGACAGCTATCTCAGGAGATAAGAAAGAAGAATCTACCATGCTAACTGCAAAGGGGGAGGGAAAAGAGAAACCACTTCCACTGAGAAACGCGAATGAACCTTTCTGCGCTGTAAGGAGACGCTAACGGGGCTTCACACATCGAGTGATCCCTGCTGAACCCGAGCGCCACGCACCCCGTGCCGCAAGAGGCTCCTGCAAGCCCGGGTTTCCTTCCAAAGCAGATCTCCTTCCCCAGCCGCTCTTCTGAGCCGCAGGCACCAGCGCAGGCAAGGGCAGGACGGGGGAAACCAGCTCAGCCTGCAGGCTCTAAACCTAGGCTTTGATGGAGACTCGATCCTCCGACCAAAACGTGGAGGGGCCCATCTCCCCGGTTTCCCCTGCCAGCTCCGGTTTCACTCACGGCTCTGCAGAGCCACAGGCAGCCGGCGCAGCGCGGGGCACCGGGCCGACTTCCCCTTCTGCCCCCTCCCAGCGGCCGGAGAACCCGGCTCCCGCTGCCCGGGCTCCACGGCCGCAGCCTCGAGAATTGTATTACCGCCGCAACGCGCGCAAAAACCCCTCAAAATTATGTTTCCAATTTCTGCAGCATTATATAATTAGCATCGTTTGTGTTGCAAAAGTAATTGCAGTAACATTTTTAATTAGTCTATTTGAACGCTAACATTTCTCCAGCGTGCATAATATGTTGACACGAAATTACTGGGTTTGAGGCAACTCCGAATGATTGGAGTTTGTTTTGCTTTTGTTTCTCCCTTGCTTAATACAGTCAATAAAAGCACGCGCTGAACGCCTGCGTGAAGTTAATGGCGACGAAGCCGAGCCCGTAGCAGCAGGCGCTGCAGCCCCGACCAGAGCTGCTACGGGTTTCACTTCCGTCTGGAGGGCAGCGAAGAGGTGGGGGAAGGAAGGGTGGGTTTGAAGGCAGACGGCACGAGAGAAACGCTGGCTTCAAAGGTTAAAGGCCCGCCTGGCATTTGCCAGCCGCTTGAGTTTTGGTAGAGAACGTTGAATTGTGGAAACACAAGGCAAAAACGAGAGCGCTGGATTTGGAGTGTGGGGAGGAGAAAACCTGGAAGAAGGAATTATATTTGGTGTGAAGTTTGGAGAGAGATTGAATCTGAAGAGTATCTTTGCTTACTGAGTCATAACCAGGGATGAGAAGAAAACCATTTTCTCCAGTAAAGTTACTGCCTGAGATCTAAGCATCTGTTACTAAATGATGCTTTTTTCTTTCCCTTCTCCTCTTAAGGAATCAAGATTCTTCCTTCCAAGATCTTTTCTACTTTGTACACGTGAAAGCAGTAACAGATGCAGGTTATTTTTTGCTCCTAAGCGAGAATCACGTTACGCGGCTCCTCACCTCTACGTGAGCACCTCTTCCCAAGTTCCCGAGGTGACAGCCCAGCCCAGCCGCCGCGATGGCGACTCCAGGTTGGACCAGCCCGGCCGCCGGTGCGGTGCCCCCCTCGCAAAACCCCCGAGGCAGCCGGTACCCCGGGCTGCAGAGGGGCCGAGAGCTGCTCGGACAGCAGCAGAAACACACCCCAAGGATGGCAAGGAGGGACCACGAGCGGAAAAAAAACGAAGAGAAAGCTGCCAGTTCCCAGAAGCCGCACATTCTGAGAACGAGACCAAAAATTTCACTCTCGACAGCTTTCAAACCAGTTCCCTTTACCATCCTCAAAGCACTTCTTAAGTTAGGAGAACCAAGGCAGCAAAGCCACCGGCTGTAACTTAGCCACACGTCGTTCCCTCGCCGAGAGAGCCTGCAGATAACGAGATGCTGCTCCCTCCCTCCTCATGTATTCCCTGGTAATGGTATCAGACAGATGCATCTCGAAACCCAGGAAGGGGAGAACACGTACAGCCCTTTCTCTGTTATTTATGAGCGCGCAGGAGAGCTCGCACACCTTCCACCTGCAACAGATCGCTAGAACAGAGCCAGAAAGCCCCCTCCGTACGGCGGGCTGACGCGCAGCCAGCGCACGGCGAGCTTCCTCCGGGAAGGGTCTGTGTTTCTGGCAGCTCCCGGCACATCCACGGCACTTCAGCCTTCCAGCACCCACAATATAGTGATATTTTCTGTCAACCTGCAAGAACCAGCCCCGCTCCTCGGGGCCGCCCGCACGCAGACCTGCTGCCCGGCACAGAAATGCTTTCTGGCTCTGAAGAACGACGTTAGCCCAGGAAGCCTTAAGATACAGACACGGGGGTAAGAAAGAGATTGTATACAAGGATAAGCAGCAGATTAGCAAGCAATTAAGTGGCATTTGTGGTATCCATTAGTATTTCGAGCTACAAAGAGTCAGTTTCTGCTAACTTCCTGCCAAAAGTCACAAGTAATGAGCTAATTAACAATCTAATTATTGCAAATGCCCTAGAAAGAAATCAGGGCACAGGTGAAAACCTACTTAAAGCAAGCACAGCAGTAGGAAACAGCTCAGAAACGAGACGGGCACGTGCCTTAGCTACATTTCCAGCCATCCCCACTGACAACAGGATAAAATAGTGGGGGCAGTTGTTAAAGTTGAGTTCAGGCTGCACGCAGTAAAGGGAGAGCTAAACGCTACAGTCCGGGCTTACTGCAAGCCCTGCAGAGCTGAAAAAAAAGAACCCCTGAACAAAAGCTAGCCCTGAGGTTTTTCCTTCCTCGTAGACACAACTTATTTGCCAAGTTCAAGAGCAGCTGCAGCGCAGCCTGTGGGGCACAGACCCAAAGCCCGGCGCTTCTCGCCATCAGGAGCGGTACCCGGCACGACGGCGGCTCCGGTGCGACAGCTTGACCCGCTCCGGGGGCAGGAGCGGCGCGCGGTGCCGGCCCTGGCGCTCCCGGCCCTCCCTCCTGCCGCAGAAGGGCCGCTCTCCCCCCCGCAGCCTCCCGGGGTAGCTGCGATTTCCAAGCAGATGGCAGGCGGTAGCGACTTGGGCTCGTCCGCGACTTCCCGACCTGGAAGCGCTCCGCACGGAGACGCGGCATGCCTTCCGTCGCGGGGCACCAGCCGCACGGTGCTTTCGCTGTAACGAGGATCACACCCACGGCCGAGCTGCAGCTCCCTCACTAACGGGAGCGCTTCCACCTGGGGCCTCAGAACCTCACAGAAGGGGACGGATGCGAAAATCCACAGATCATTGATTTTAGGAAGGTGTTTGGGGTAAAGACTGGTCTGTTCTACATATCACAGTCTGCAAAATCTCCTATTGCGATACAGTAACGCGGTTTCCATGTCTGTAATACCAGAATAACCTGGAAAGGGGTTTCTTAAGGCAGAAAGGTTTGTTATAGACCGGTCACGCACCTCTGGAGGTGTCATCGAGGCCAGCGCGGTACTGGCGTTACCGCAGCCTCATAGGGGCTCCTGCTCCGAGAGCCACAGGACAGGAGCGGCTGTTTAACATCTCCTACCCGGCAGAGGGTCTCCCCGTTTGGAGGCCAGTTGCTGTGCATTAGCGAGTCCGAGACCACCTTCGCGGGTCCCGTTCACCGACCTCGCGCTGAAGAGTGAGCTAATACCGGTTACAAACATGTTAGGGTAAAGCTTGAAGCAGGTGCACAATTGCAGGCTTGGACAGTAGTTCCTAACGGCTGGCAGAGAGCCTTGAAAAGGCTCGAATTATCTGATACTGAATGCTATAGGTAGACCTGAGCACAGCACTAGAAACGGTCCAGAAAGAGAGAAGATCCCTGCCCCGCCAGCACAGGATCCCCACCAGCCTTTTCCAGCACACCCCAAATTTCAGGGGCGCTGTGTTGGCACAAATACGCCCGGCACGACGCTGCCTGCACCGTAAGGAAAGTCAGAGAATTAACGGCCGCGTAAACCTGGGAAGACCCGCAATAAGAGACAGAAGCTGCACAAAACTCCTCCGAGTAACGTGCCTGAACTGCCCATGTATGAAACCTCAGGTACCAGGGGAAGCTGTGACCTTGAGTAACAGCACCAGGACACGGTTTAGGCTCCACATCTGCCTTCCTCCACGTGCCAGCACCAGCCCACGCCTTTCGGTGGGGGGTTGGAAGGTGGCAGGCAGATGTTTTGGTCTTTTAAGGTTATACTCCTAAGGCAAGCGTTAAGGATGAGTAGCAGCGCCATTTCGATTGGGCTGGGCTTACACCGCTCCTACGAGCGTCGGCAGAGATGCTCCTGCGAGCACCCAAGACAAAGCCGCCCCGCCGGCAGCCGCAGCGCGGGCAGAGCTGCCGGCCGGGACCTGGACCCACCGCGGCACCTCGCGTTTTGGTTCTGTGCCACACCGTAACCCCGCGGGGGCTGGCTCCTGCCTCAGATACAAACCAAGGCTGCCAAGAGGAGCTGTTCCTGAGGTATTAGGGCTACACAGCTGTTTTATTCTCATGCAAAACACCTCAACTTGGGATTCAGCCACCCGCCAAAATAAAACTCTGCCCAAATATTCATAAGAGCAAGATTTCACTGCCAGCAACCGCGAGCGCCAGCCTGGTGTGAATCCCGAGCCCAGACCTGAGCCTCACGCAGGTGTGACCCACCAGCGCGCCGGGATTAGCCAGGCTACGGGCAGGCGGGGGCAACCTGCAGCCAGGCCAGCGAAAAGAGCACCAAGCAACGCAATAAAGCGCGGTTAATTCACCCTGATTTCCTGAGGGGACACCATAAACCCCTGAAGAGCCCCTCCGGAATCCCGGCATTATCAGAACAAAGAACTCTGGCTGTAGTAGCCCAGAGCTACTGCAACATATTTGGTTATAAAGCCTCATTTTTCCCCAGCAACACAACTAAGCCATTCAAGTTCTTCCAGACCGCCTAGTTACAGCATCGGACTGCCACCAAGCCAGCGCGCAGCCTGTTTGCCATTAAAACACATGTTTTCACGTTAAGTACGTTAAAAACAATAAACTTCCCTCTGCCTTTTTCGGGGGGATTTATCTGAAGTCTCGGGCGCTCATCTCCGGTAATGGAACCCTTAAAAGCACCGACCAGTTGCTCGGGTGATTAAAAAAAATGACTAAGCTGCTTCCCCGGCCTGGGCACGGCGGTCCCCGCGGGGATGCTGCCCGCCAGCCCCCCCAGCCACGCTCCGCGGCCGGTCCCGGGGGCCGGTGCCTGCCCCCAGCCCCCCGGCAGCGCGACACTCACCTTGACACTGGAAGCCCTGCTTGCCGAAGCCCCTGCGGAGAGAGAGGCGGCGTGAGACACCGGCCCCGGCCCCGCAGCGCAACGACCCTGCCCGGCGCCGCCGGCGGGAAGGGGCGGGGGCCCGGGGAGAGCGGGCACCGGCGGGGGGGGGGAACGGGGGGGCTGAGGGGAGCCGGCCCGAGAGGGGGTGCCCGGGGGAGGCTGAGGGGGGTCCCGCCGGGCTGGGCGAGGAGGGAGCCTGCCGGGGGTCGCGCAGCGGGTGAGGGGGGTCCCGCCGGGGGTCGCGGAGCGGGTGAGGGGGGGGGGTCCCGCCGGGGGTCCCGGGGGTGGCGGCGCCGGCCGGCGGGGGCGCGGGGGGTCGCTCACCAGATGAAGTCGGTGCAGTGGCTGCAGAAGGTGGGCTGCTTGAAGAACCGCGCCGTGAACTTGTGGTTCTTCACCTCGTGCACGTTCTTCTGCCGCAGGGCGCCCTTGCGGGCGAAGCGCACCGGGCCCTCCTCGCCCTCGGGGCCCGGCGCCGCCGGCGGCTCGGCCATGCTCTGCGCGGGCTGCCGGCCGCCGGCTCGGCTCGGCTCGGCTCGGTCTGGCCCGGCCCGGCCCGGCCCGGCTCGGTGCGGCGCGGCTCGTCCGCTGCAGCTGGGGCCGGGGCTCGGCTGCGCTCGGCACCTCTGGCTGCAGCTGGCGGGAGGCACCGACACACACCCGGCACCGCCCCGCCCCCTCATCTACATATCGCTTCCGCCCCGCCCCTCATCTGCATAGAGAGCCCCGCCCCTCCCCACTCCTCTCTGCATGACAAGCCCCGCCCTCCGTTCGCGTCTCTCGGCCGTAGCCCCGCCCCCTGCTTTGCATCCTGATTTGCATAGCGCCGCGCGGTGGGGGCGGGGGCCCCCCAGCGCCGCCGGTCGCCGTGGGGCGCAGTGGGCGGTGCCGGGAGAGGCTCCGCCCACGCCCCTCATTTGCATACACCACCTGCATCCCCGGGCCGATGCTGCCGCGGCCCCGCGGGGGACCCCGGCCGGCGGCCCACGCGAGACCGGGGGCGCGGGGGGACCGGCAGCGGCGCGGGCAGCGCGCAGCGACCCCCGTGCCAGCCCCGCGGGGAGCCCCGCTCGCCCCGGGTGGGCACCACGGCAGCGACAGCGTCCTCTCCCGTTGCCGCTGCTGCCCAAGCGGGGGGGGGGGAGAACAGGAGTTGGAGGGTTAGTGGGGAATAATAATGGGAATAATAATGGGGGTAATAACAACAGTAAAAAACAGCCAGGGAAATCCTGCCTTGAAGCCAGTGGCGGGGGCATCTGCACTGGGCGGAACGTGTCCACCGCAGGGCTGGCGGTGAGACTGACGGTTGTTCCCAAACTCCCTCAGGAGTCCGAGGCTTTCCAGTGTCAAGGCCAGAATTATTTTGCTTTACCCTGATTTTCTGCGCGACACAAGTCGGCAGCAGGAGCCACAAGTTTAGAGGGGATCCAGGCTGGAGCTCCGGCAGAGGAGCGGCACAGCCCCCTGCCTGGCTGGCACGGGGGGGACTGCGGCTCAGGGAGCGGGACTGCGGCCCCGGGACAGGACAGGGCTCCCTCTCAGGCACGAGGGGTGCAAAGCCGCCCAGCTCAGAGGTCCTCTCAGAATGTTTTTTTAACCTTGCCGTTCACTGAAAACGCCTCGGCTGACTAGCACGGAGGAGTTTTCAAACCACCTTTGCCACTCATCTTTCTTGCTGCCCGCTGGCGTTCTCGGACACCGAAAATCAGATCTGTCGGCCTCCTCCTCGGTGTCCCGCTCCGACGTCCAGGTCTCCCTGTGCCAGCCCGGTGCTGCATCGCGCCTGCTTTGGGAGCTGAGGCAATGCAAATTCAAATCAAAGCAGGAGACAACTTTAACTGAAACAGAATCATGAAAATATTTCTGTGAACAGCAAGTCTTTCTAAATTCTCATTTGTGGGATTTAATTCTGGCTCTGCAGCCATGTGATCATTTTCCTTCTGTGCACCGAGACCGTCCCCGCTCCGCGGCGACCCAGCCCTCCATCCTACAAGCTCTTTCTCCGGAGAATGCCCCTCGAGCTCTATGGAATTAAATGCCCGGGAGGCTTACCAGAAATAGGCCCAGAGCTGTTATTACGCGGCTGCTTTAAAAGGTTCATTACAATAATAAAGCGTAGCTGACCTGTCCTGCTGATGTCGTCTTTCCCTAAACAGACAGGCTTGTTACTAACACCCAGCACCATGGGATTTTAATGCTAAGAAGGAGAAATAAATTGCAGGCATCCCTCCTCGTGCTGCGCGTGTGTCACGAGGAAAGGAAGGGGAACCTTCCCGAGCGCTCCCGCGGCGTGCCGGAGCAAGCGGGGGCCGAAGGTGGTGCTTTTCTCCCCGCCGCCGTGCCAGCCTGTGCTGCGGGGTGTCTTCTGCCTTGGGTGCGAGGCCCTATTCACTCCTGGTTTGCATATAGAAACCTGCGCAACAGAAATAACTCCTTCTGCATGCAAAGGAATGAGAGTAATAATGAAAATAATAACAGGTCATTTTGATTCCCTTCCTGTGTACTTTCGCGCAGGAAAGTGGTATATTACCCTAAGTGCACGCTGCACTTCACATGTAGCCGTGCTAGGCTGAGTTCTGCTCATTTTCATTGTGAACTCTGGGCTTTGCCTGTTTCTTCTTTGTTGTTCTTTTACTGTACATACCCATTTTCCAAACGCAGCCCGCATAGCTGCTGCATACGAAACCCAGCGGCAGCAGAAACCACTGAGAATACATCTTTAATTTCCCCCTCTAAGTACTGATAATCATGTCAGTATTCATGCACAAGCTTTTTTCACTCTGCTGGGCCAAGAAGTACAAAAGCCAGGTACAGTTCCTCCTCTCGGGAGGCTGTTTTCTTTTTTCCTTATTTTATGGTTTTCATTGTGTAGCACGCTCCGAGTCACATCGTATTAAAGGCAGGATTTTCAAGCCCGTGCTAATTTTCACAGGCGCTGGGTATCCAGATCCGCTCAGCACTTTGAAATGTCGGGCTGAACATCCCAGCAGCTCCTTCCTCTAAGGAAACTGTTAGATTTATTAATGCAAGCAAGGTCCCCCCAGGTGCGATGAGAGCACTAACACACAAACAACTCCGAACCGGCGCTCTCGGGGGAGCGCAGCGCATGGAGCAGAGGGGAAATCAGCCCAATCCGTTCCTGTTTCCATAAAAGTGCAGGTTCTGTATCACGTTTTCCCCTCCGTCGGCTCCTGCCCTCAGCTAGAGCAGGGCACCGCAACCCAACCGGTGATACGGGCAAACGGGGTCTCCTTTCCTCGCCCGCAGCTGCAGAGCACCTCCGTGGAGCCCCGCGCCGCGAGATCCAGGCTCGCCTTTCCCCGCGGGCTCCGCGGCCCCCTCGGCTGCCGGGGGGTGGGAGAGCAGCCCCGCAGCCGCGGGAGCCGCAGAGATAGCGGGTGCAGGAGCGGGCTCCCATAGAGACATGATTCACATCCTGAGGAAGGGACCTCATCCTCCCACCAGGCAACCGAGGAGCTGCTTTGTGGAAGGGAAAGCGCCGAGCGCGCCGCAGGGCTGTCGCTCGCGCCGGGAAACGTGTGGGCAAAGGAGCCCGGCGTGAGCTCGGGGTCGGGCTTGCAGGAGACAAGCAACACAAGCCCTTTCCGACAAAAAAACCCGAACCACAACTAACAAACTGCAGGGGTTCAGGTCAGAAACCCGCTGCGATCGCACGGCCCGGCGCGTTGCACCAAGGCACGCTGCAACGTGCCTGCGGCGCTGGCCACATCCAGCCCTGCAGCCGTGGCGGGGCTCGCTCTGCGCCACGTGGGGAGAGCTGGCCCCAAGGTCCAGCAGAGAGGCAGCACCCCACGAGACAGGGCAAATTCTCCCCGTTTCCTAAGCAAGCTCTGCCTCAGGACGCGCAGGAGCCCCTCGCCGCCGGCACGGCCGGGATGCGTGCGGGAGCTGCCGTCCCGGAGCAGCGGCTCGCGTGGGAGCGCAGGCGAGCTCCTGGCAAGCGCTGCTGCAGCCTCCAGCCTTGCACCGATGTAGGGACGCCGCTCCCTTGGTGCCCACAGTGGCTTTCTCTAAAGAGCTCAAAGAAGCCGGAGAACAGATTTTTCTCTTTTTTTTCAGCGTTTGTTTCTTAGGGACCTAAATCCGCCACAGGAAACAGGTGGAGGAAGAGTCAAACTCTAATTAAATATAAAGGTGTCTCAGCAGCGCTCAGCGGCCTCCGCCTGCGTTTGCGGATGCCGTCTCGCCCCCCAGCATGCCGGCAGGGCTGAGGTGGGGACGGGGGACCCTGGAGCAGGGACCTGCTGCGCCCACCCTGCGGGTGCAGCCAAGCAGCAACCGCTCCGCGAGCAGCAAGTCTTAGCTCCGGCTCTTACGCCGTGCATCGCCCCGTGCCTCCCCGCAGCTCTGCGGAGCTCATGCGAAGCTTTCCGAGGCTGCGCCCGAGCGCGCTTAAAGCTCACGGGAGCAGCAGGCTGGATGCAGGCTGGTGGGGTCCTGCGGGGGGTCACCCGGGGCTTGGGGGTGCACGCCGAGGCAGCAGCACTGCTCCTTCGGGGCCCGGAGGTATAAGCGAAGTTCTAAAAGCTTTCGCCCAAAATGTTCTTGCCAAGAAAGGGCAGTTCCACACACATACACGTATTTTTCTTCTTTCTTTGGAGGAAAGCCCTGGTCCCACCAGACTTCGGAGAAGGTTCTTGTGGCTCACAGCAGTCGCTTCGTCAGGCCCCACGGCAGAGGCTGCCCAGGCAGCACCCGGAGGGCGGCGCGGCCGCAGTAACGTCGCACGGGGCGAAGGGCCCGCGGGGCAGAGCCGCAGGCTGGGGCACCCCCAGCCGTGCTGCTGCTCGGGGCAGCGCTGGCCCCACCGGTCACCCACCGGTGAGGGGGGCTCTGCCCCAGGCCCCACGGGGACGGACCGGCCCCCCCGCAGCAGGGTGACATCAGCCGCGCTGGTTTTTCCCTTTCTGCTCTCGCAGATTTTGCATGTTTCACGTCCTCCGTGCAGAGAGGACGGAGCGAGGAAGAGAGAAGCTGCGTTCATGTGAGGAGAGACCTAGTTCCCCACCCACCAGAGGCAAGAGCGTCCTTCGCAGCCAGCCGCTGTGTGAAAACAAAGCGGCCCCAACGGTAGCGCCCGAGCGTCACGTAAACCCTCTCGATCGGCCGGCCACGGGGAGAGCAACGGGGAGAGCCGCAGAGGCACGGCCGGGCAGCGATGCTCGGCTGGAACAGCCGCGGCTCCAGTCTCACACTCCAAAACCAACCATGTTCCATTTACTTCCACCCGACTTCTGTAGCAGCCTTGTTTTGATCCGGCAGTGCAGACGCCGAACGGCTGTGTGCTCCGGGTCTGCGTGGATGTGCTGGACGGGAGTCAAACCGGGCGGTCGCTGAGGGGTGTCGGGACCACCGCCTGCACCCGGGTGTCCTGGGCACGGAGGAGGAAACCCTGGGAAAAGAAAGCACAGAGATGTTATCCCTAACGGTCCCCAGAGCACAGGTTATTTGGCTGGCAGAGAGCTGGCACGTACTGACCCTCCGCACGGCCATCCCGGGGCAGGAGGGCATGAGCCAGCAAAGGGGCAGCGATAAAAAATGGTTGTTAAACAGGGCTCCCTCCGCCGCAAGCCCATCCGCCCCGGGCAGAGAGGCGAGACAGCGTCTCCCCGTCACACCAGCGAACACCATTTCCCGCAGCAGCAGAGCTCGTGCCCGGTTTCCAGGCTCCCAGCTGGTCTGTGCTCCTCTGCCGGGACTCACGGGCACCCAAGAGCACGAGGGGACACGAGGACGGCCTGGGGGTGCAGTTCCCGGCGGGGAGCTGCCAGGGGCAGGGCGCAGAGCCGGAGGAGCCAGCCGGTTCCCGGCTTAGCGTGCAGACCGGCAGCGCCCGGTGTTCAGGGCTCGTGTAAATGCATTGCTGTTTTTCAGGCCCACCACCGTTTCTCCCATGCCTCCTCAAGGCAAAGCACGCTGCAGATGATTAAATGAGACGAGGAGCCTGTGCCTTTCACTGCCCCGCGGCGATACGCCCTCCACCCGCTCCGGCAAGGGGCACAGGCACCAACCCTGCCAAAAAGCTGCAGGAGCCGAGCGCTCCAAACCTGCGTGCACGGAAAGCGCAGCCACACATCGGGTACTTGCGTGGTTCGGCACATCACAAACACGGTTAGGCTATTTAAATATTTCATATTCCTGTCTGCTGGCTTTCAGGGAGAACAAATTAATTCTGTTTCATGTACCCAGAAATGGCCCACATCAAACCGCCTTCCCGCACAGTTGGTTAAACAAAGTTAGTGGTAAAATCCTTGGGGGTTTGCTGCTTGCTTCCAGAACCATTTGATCGATAAGCGGCTTTCGTGTCCCGTGACTCTAAGATAGGAAGCGGCCGTTGCTTCTTGCTATTGATCCAAACCGGTGGGGATTTCCCGCTGCCTCCCGAGCTGGGTGGGCACACCGGCGAATTCAGGGTGGTGGCAGGAGCCAGCGCGGCACTGCCGCCTCCGCTCCTCTCACCGGCGTGCAGAGGGCAGCTCCGGGCTCCGGGCAGCCAGGCAGCAGCGTAAATTCTTCTGCCGGATTATAAAAGCGTGACCCAAACTGAACAGCAACAAGACCGAGCTGTAAGGGACGGGCTCGAGCTGATGCACGGCCGCTTTCCCATCCAGCGGCACCAACGCAGTCCCTGCACCCGCGCGTGCACCCCCGAGGGCCTGGCACGCTCCGGGCAGGCAGTTCCCCCCTCTCCCTTTCTTAGGACCAGTCCTGTGCGGGGACTGAGCCCAGCTCTGGAGGCAGAGCAGAGGGGGAGCAGAAGCGCGGCGCAGCCCCCCGCGGCAGCGGTGCCCTGCAGTCCTCTCCCAGCTCTCGGGACGGGGCTGCAGCACCTCCCTCCTCTGGGATGTAAATAATTCTGCCTGCGCCACGGCAGACTCCAGCTGCCATCCCCCGGGAGCCGGGTTTCTCTGCAGCACTCCTCCTCGTGAGGGACGGCTGGTTTTACACACTGGGTCATCACATCGCTCAGAAAAATCATCTGATGGTGAAGTTATTCACCCAGCCCGGCGAGGAGCCTGTTTCAACAGCAATGCGGCTCCGTTACAGGCGGCGGGCCCAGCCCTGCACGCTGACTTCATAGAATCATAGAATCATAGAATTGTTCTGGTTGGAAGAGACCTCCAAGATCTTCACTAAGCTTCGCCTCCGAGGGCTTTCCTCACAGCTGAGCCATTGACTCTTCCCTCACAGCCGCTGCCTCCGAGCCGCAGAGCCCAGCTGCAGGTCAGGGCTGCACCGGGGGATGCTCCGGAGCCTGGTTCTTCGCTATCGCCTGGGTGCCTTAAATCCCGGGAGATGGAAATCCTCAGATAGACGTTCCTACGATGGCTTTGGCCTTTCTCCGCCCCCAGTTTATCCTGGCATCGCTGCTGCCGTGCCCTGAGCACGTAAATCCCTTCACACAGATGCTTCACAGAAAATCGGGCGGCTCGTCCCTGCTTGTTCGCTCCAAGCGAGCACGGGTCTCGTTTGGCTTGTACCGCCGAAGCATCGCGCTCGTGCTCTGCTCCCTTTCCCCCGGCAGCTCCGCTCCTGGGCCTCTGTCTCTCCAGCTGGTCCAGCCATTTCCCAGCAAAACCAAGCCTGGGATAAAGCCCAGATCTCCCGTTAACGCAGGGTGGGGTTTGCCTTCTCTCACTGCTTTTATCTTGTGTTATTTTCCGCTGGAGATTACTCCAGCTTGAAGGGGAGCGTGCGGGCGAGAGCTGCGGGCCAGGCGTGCCGGGGTCCTGCCTCGCCGCCCCCCGACATCCCACCGGCTGCTATCCCCGACCCCGCAGCTGGCGGGAGCGTTCCCGGGCACCGCGGCGGAGGAGAGGTGCAGGGGAGGCTCGCGGAGGAGTTGCAGCCGGAGACGTGGGTTTCCCTCCTCGTTCCCCGGCCGTGGCACTCTCCTCTCTGGTGTTGCTGCCTCCTCGGTGGCCTCACCCTCGACAGCCCGAGCACCCCCACGCGCGCCCCGCGCCACTCAGCGCTGCTACTGCTGCGGATGCCACTGCTCGGATGCCACCAACCCCTTCCCCGGCGCTGCGCCTGCCGGGGTGGAGGACCCCGGCCGAGCCCACCGAAGGTCCCACGTTCCCCCGCCGCTGGCGGCTGCCGGGCTCCGGACCCTTACGCACAGGTTTGTGTTACCGGAGCATCGCTGGGGGCTGCGATAGCCATGGCCCAGGCGACTCGCGTCCCCTCCGAGGAGCAGTGACCCCGGGAGCCTGTCCGCAGCTTCACCCCCGACTTACCGCTGCCGTCCTCGCTGTGGCATCGCGCCTCTGCAGTTCGGTTGCTCCTCTCCAGCCGGGTTCCCTCCGGCAGCGCCAGCGCAGGCAAGTGAGCTCCTGCTTGTGACAGCTTCGGGACTCCAGCACCAGGGCTGCAGACAGGCTGGTCTGCTCTGCACAGCGTGGAGCACCGTGAGACCTCACAGTACCACTCAGACCACAAACGTTTAAAGTCAGACAGAGCCGGGGAGGAAAAACAATGAAAAAAAATTTGCAAACAGAGAACAACCTACCTGTTGATGAATTTCCAGAAATATTTGAAGATGTTTCATCAAAAAAAAAAAAAAGACAAAAAAAAATCCCCCAGAAAGATTTGCTGCTTTACTAATTTAGAAATCAAAAGAATTTTTGAATGGAAAACATTTGCATGAGGTTTTCACTCCTCTCTGACTAAATGACTTGCTCTGGGGTTTGGACAGCAGCGCCTCAGATGCTGTTGGTTTCGCTCACCCCAAGGGCATCCCCCCGGGGGGCCAGTGGAGGGCTGCGGGTGCCGGGCTGCCCTGGGGTGTCCCCAGCGTCCCAGGGCCCTGCCCCAGCGCGGGGAGGGCAGGGAGCTCCCCACGGGATTTTTTTCTGCTGTAAATCGCAGCAGGTTGTTTTACTCGACGAGCTGCGAGGTTTATTTACCCCTCCCTTACACTTGCTCGTCTGTGTCTGTTGCCTCCAGATTGTACCGGTTGCCATCTGGAGGAAGCTGTAAATTGTTTGCTGGCTTTTCCCCACCGACCGCAGCTCCTCCGGCTCCTTCCTGCCCCTCTCGGAGCCGGGAGCTCGGCAGCACCGGGGCAGCCGTCAGCTCTGCGGGGCATGACCCAGCCCTGCCCGGGGGCAGCTGGAAGGGCCGCAGAGACCCGGGAGCGACAGGTCCGGGGGGCACGAAGCATCATGGAAGCTGCTGCCTTCGGGGGGGGTTTTAGCCCATTTCTGTGTGTGGACGCTGGGCAATCCAATCCACCCCCTGCGCCCAGCCCGGGAGCTGCCGCAGTGTGCTCAGGGGAAAATAATCCTCACCGCTCGCCGTGGCCACATCTGCAGGGACACGGAGGGAGCTCTGTGCTCCGCCAGCAGCCCCCGCCAGCCGCTTTCCCCAGCTCTCCCTCTGTATTCCCCTTCCCAACCTCTCCCTGAAATCCCGTCCCCTCTGCCCCCCCGGGGCAGCGCTGGGGCCCGAGGACAACCCAGGAGACGTCGCTGGGTCTTCCCCGGGCATCCTCCCCGCTCCAGGGATGCCGGCTCCGGGAACAAGCGGAGGGTGAAACCCTCAGCCCTCCCAGCCCGACCGGGACCGTGTCCGCCAGGGTCCTGCGAGCTCCTTTATTCATGGACATTTGGCGTATGAAGGGCCGTCCGGCCGTTCCCCCTTCCCGAGTCATCCGAGGTGGAATCTCCTCCCCCGAAAGCCCTCGCTGGACTGTCAGCAGGTATCGGAACATAATTAAATCCCGCTGCTTTTTCAAATGTCCTCGGCAACCTTCTGCCTGACCCGTTTCTGACGCATCCCAGCGAGGCCAGCGCCCACGGGGTGCCCTGCCTGCTCTGCTGCCTGCGCAGGCAGCTGCCCGGGCCGGGCCAGGGCTGCCGCTCCCGGCCTCACCGGTGGGGCTGTGGTCGGTGCGGGGCAGGGGAAGGGGGGCGCCGGGGGGGGGGGGGCCGCCACCCCCAGCCCCGCCGCCCCCGGCCCCGCCGCCTGCGCAGGGAGCGCTCGCAGGGGGAGCCTCCACCCGGGGAGCCCCCACCCGGGGACCCCCCACCCGGGGAGCCCCCACCCGTGTCCGGGGTGCCCCAGGCAGACGCGGGCTCTCTCCGCTGCGCCCACCGATGCCCGGCAGCTCCGCCCGCCTCGGGATGTCGCCGTTCCCATGGCAACGGGAGCGCTGCAAAAAAAAGGGGGGGGGGGAGGGAAGAAAAGGGGAAAGGAGCTGAGGCACGCGCGGAGGGGGGGGCAGCCGGGGGGTGCGGTACCCGGGGCCCCCCACCCCGCAGGGACAGGCCGGGGGGATGCTGGCGGGCACGCGGCGGGGGGGGCCCGGCCCCTGCGCCCCGGCCCAGGCGGGGGGGGCTCTGCAGGCTGGCCCCGCCGGGGAGGGGGGCTCCCGGGGGAGCAGGGTCCCGTGGGCAGCGCCCACCCAAACCCGCAGCATCCTGCTGCCGGGGCTGGCGACAGCCACGTCCCCCCGTACCGGCACGGCGTCACGCTCAGGAGCCCAAACCGTGGGTCAGCCCACGCTGTCCCCGTGCTCCCCCGTGGCTACAGTTTGAGAGGTTTTCTCCGTGTCCAGCGTGGCCGGAAAAGCCTTTTTTCTTAACCGAGGCTGAGTCCCAAATCACCACACGATCCCAGGACCTGTAGCTTGGGAAACAACATCAGGAGACGGGCAGCAAAGCAGGCAGAGCTGCGGGCAGCTCGTGGCTGCCGGTGACAGCAGGCAGGACAGACAGACACGGCCAGGAGACACGTGAAAGGCGTTTTGCAGCTCAGCATCCTCTGCCCAACCTTCACGTGTCCAATCTTTGCAGGGGCCGAGCTGCCGAAGCCCCCGGCGCTGTCGCTCGCACCGCAGGCCCGCCGCGGCGCAGGGCCGGCTGCCGCCCCTCCCCGGGCGCTGCCGAGGCGGGGGGTGCCCACTGCCACCATTTGCACCACGGCTGCGAAGAGGCGGAGGAAGCCCCACCAGCACCAAGGTGCCAATTACTCCTTCATTAGCAGCCAATGTATTTTTTTATCAGCCCTGTGCTTCTCTGTACAATGTTGATCATTTTGATGGAGCATTTGTTTTAATTTCCCAAATGAGGAAGCAATCTTGTAAATATTGTGCGGTAATTAAAATGGCTATTTATTGTGCAGCATTCTGGCTGCTGCCAGCACAGAACCTGATTAGCATTCCCCTTCCGACGAGCCTTTGCTCCAGCCTGTCCTGCTGCTCCGGCGAGCTCCTTGGCCTCGCGCCTCTCGCTCCGACACCGGCACGGCCGGCGATGCGCAGCCACAGCACCTCCACGCCTGCGAGTCCTGCCGCTCTCATTCCCCGCTGCTCGCAAACCCCAGAGTTCAGTACCCTCCAGAAGCCGAGAAACCCAGCGGCAGCAAAGAGCGGCAGAAACTCCCATTTCTGAAGCAAAACCCGCTCTTTGGGGTCTCGCTGGCAGCATCGGGATCGGCCGCTACGGGCAAATCTCCGTGTTGGGGACAGTGGAACAACACGGGGTCTGGAGGAGAGGGGGGTGCCCCGGGGCAGTGATCCCTTTGCCAGCTTTGCCCTCGGGTTAGGGGGCTCCTGCCCGCTCTCGGCTTGGCCCGGGGAGGAAGGAGCCTGCCCAAAGGCTCCCGGGGGTCCTGCAGCGCGGGGCCGGCAGGTGCCCCCCACCCCACCCCGTCACCGCCTGTAAGGCAGAAGGGTGTGCATCCGGGCAGGAGTCGTGGTGAGGGAGCGAAGCATCCCAGGGAGGGGGGACAAGCCCGCTGGGAACTGCCCTTCTGCTGGGGCTCACAGCCCCAACGTGGGGCCAGGAGGTGGTTTTAGCCCGTTTCGAGAGCACAGGCCTGAGTCTCAGCGAGGGGAGGCTGCCCCAAGGCCGGCACACGCCAGCGGCAGAGGCTCGATGCTGCCCGCTCCCCGCAGAGCCCGCGGGTCAGCACCAGCGGCCTCCGGCGTGGCTGACCGAGGAGGAGGATGGGGACGGGAATGGGGCGCACGGTCGTGTCCGTGGTCATGCTGTCAGCTCTGCAGCTCCTGCACGGGGCCGGGCAGAACGAAGCCACAGCCTGGCGAGAGAACAGGCTCTGCGCGGCTGGGGGGGCAGAAATTTCTCTGAGATGGTTCAAAATCCTCCTCCCGGGTCTCCATGGTGACCGGGAGCCGCCGGCGCTGGGTGCAGGGGTGGCGGGCAGGCGGTGGCCGTGGAGCAGAGCAGCTCTCCCGCCGGGCACCGCAGCGTGCCGGGGCCAAGCCGTGGGGTGCAGAGGGGCCCCGTGGCGTGGGGAGCGGGACCGCAGGCTGCTCGCGCGCCTCCACCGCCGGTGCTCACACCAAGCCTGACGGCGCGGGTCAGGAGTTACCTGACTGAACCCGGACTTCCACTCTCATCACATTTGCATGAGCACAAATTAATTACCCGAGGCTTTGCTTTGTGTGGTTTCTGTTTATTATTTCCCCTCCACAAACATACAAACTGGCAAAAGCTGAAAAAAAAATATACTTGGAAAAAACCATCTATCCAAATTCATTTTAAAACCCCTTTAAAATGTAAATCCTTCCAGATGAGCGATGCCAGGTAAAGAAACGCGCTGGCGGTGGGGGAAGCGAGGCTGAATGTCGCCGGGTGTGCAGAGAGGAGGTGCAGCCCCCGCTGCCGTGAGCGGCTCGGCTCCCCTGCCAGCCGGGGGAAGCGGGGCTCCGGGGGTCCCGGGCCCCCGCACCACCCCGTCCCCCGGCTCCCTCCCAGGAGGCACATTTCTGTGCCGGCTCCTCTCCGGGGAGCCCGAGTGGGCTGCCGATGACAGCGGAAAGGAATTAAAGATCAATAAAATGAGGGAGAGAAGCAGAAGCAGGGGGTGGGAAGCAGGGGGGTAACCCCCTCTCCCCCATTTCCCAGCCTCGCTCCGGGGCCTGTCCTGCTCTGTTCTGGGGGCCAGACCTGGGACTGCTTGGCTGGACCCCCGAAGCTGAGCTGGGGACATCCCCGCCTGCCCCCTGTGAAACACCCCCAGCTCTCCGGCTGCCGTCGTTCGCAGAAACCCGCGGAGCTTTGCGTGTGGTGGTGATGCTCGTTAGTGCTCTTTGCATATATGCTAATCGGCGGGGAGGCTGCTCTGGCATTTGTGCCTTGTTCTCGGGCTGCAGAGTAAATATAGCAGCGGAGGCTGGCGCAGCGCTCCAGGGCGGCACGGCGGCGAGGGACGCGGCACGGCGGCGAGGGACGTGGCACGGCGGCGAGGATGCTGCCTGGCCTCGGGGCACATCCCCCAGCCCCACGGGCACCGTCCAAGCGCAGGAGGGCAGGAGCCCGTCCCTGCGCCCGCGCCGCCTGGACCCCGCTAATGGCACGGCTTTAAAAGCTTCCCCAGAATACATTTAGACTCCCACTCCCTTTACCATCGCCTCGCTCCCCGTCTCCTACATACAGATGCCAGCTCACGCGCGGTACCGGCTCCGCACGTCATTGCCCACCTCCGCTGTCCCTCGCACCCCCGTGCCGGTGCCCACGCAGCCACCGCCGCGCTCGCCCCCGGGACGCCCTGACCCGTCAGCGAGCACCCATGGGAGCTCCCTGAGGCACCGGCACCCGGGGCGGTGAGCAGGGTGCTCCGAGGGCTCGTGCAGAGACCTGGGAGAGGAGTCCGGGATAGGCTGGAAGAGACGTGCCGGCCAATTTACGAGCTGCCTTGGAAGCCTTGCGGGCGCAGCGGCCGCCCTGCCCGCTCCCTCGGGGCTGCCCATGCCACGAGGGCCGCAGGGGCTGCGCTGCTCCCCGCTCCCACGCAGCCCCCCGCACCCCGGGGTGCCCCCTCCCCTGCAGGGCTCACGTAACACCCGCGAGCACTGGAGGCGTCCGGGGGCTGCACATCCCTCGGCTTTTTCACGAAAGGTCTGCAACCCTCCCCCGGCCCTGTGCTGGTGCCGCAGCTGCCCTGCCTGCGACCGGATTTTAGCACAATTGATGGGTTTTGAAGGGTTTTTTCACATAGGCTGGGGCCAGAGTCCCCCGGTTTGTTCCTGCAGGTGGGAGGGAGCCGGGAGGTGCCGGGAGGTGCTGGGGAGCCGAGGAGCAGGTCGGGGCCGTGGGAGCGGGTCCGTGGTGGGCGCTGGCAAGGGGCAGAGCATCCCGCTGCCCCCGCCGTCCCTGCTCGCTGCTGCCTGCCTCTGCCCTCCACAGCCACTGTGGTTCTGCCCGATGGACAAAATGAGCTAAAAGAATTAAATCACCTTTTCTTTTTAAGGCTGTGATTCTTCCAGCTGCAGACTGGCAAAGAAAAGCTTTACAGCAGAGCAAAGTGAGAATTCCTAGATGCTCTCTTGGGGCATGTTCCAAAAAGCATTCATCCATCATACTCCGCCGCAGCCACACTCTTGGCATCTTGATGTGCTGCCTCTGCTCGGGGATGCTGCTGTTTTAAGAGGAGGCTTTGGGGGAGCTCACTGCCAGACACCCCTAATCCTTCCGAGGGGAGAATTTGGAAGGAAAAAATCTGGGGGCTCCTCCTTTCCTGGGCCGCGGGGTCAGGGGTGGCAGGCGAGCAGGCGTGGGGAACAGCGAGGCGTTGTTCTGCCCACGGATGAAAAGCCTTTTGTGAGCCCGGCGCGGCGGCGCGGGCGGGGAAACGTCACCCGGCGAGGCTCCACCGCCGAGCAAGTAACCACCACGGGGCCAGCACCACTCGGCGCCTTGCTGAGCTCACGGCCCCGCTGATTCCTTCTCGTTACGAGCGCTGTCGCCTCAGCATTGCCGACACGCGGAGTTATTGCTTCTTCAGCCCGTTTTTCCCTGCCGCCTGGACTGTCCCGCTCCTGGGGGTGAGCTCAGGGGTGCTCGGCGTCGGCGCAGCGATGGAGCCAGGTCTCTTGCGACAAGGGACTCAGTCCTGCAGCGTCGGTGTTTGGGATCCCGGAGTGCGGCCCGGGAGAGCAGAGCTCCCTCCCGGCTGGTTCATCCCCCGCCTGCCCGGGGGGTGCCAGCCCCTCGCACGCAGCAGAGAGGAGAAGTCACCCCCACTCCCGCAGGCAGCGGGGACGAGCTGCTGCCCCCCAGCAGGGACCAGACTGCTGGCCATGGCCACACACAGTCATGGCCATGGGGGGTTCCCAGGCGGGGTACGGGGCTGCATCCCCCCCGGCTCTGCATAACGGCAGGGGGGCAGGGAGCCCCCCCAGACCGGCCGCGGCCCCGTGTCACGGAGCACAGGGCTGAGCTGGGCTGCCCTGTGCGTGGGCAGCGCTTGGGCGACGGCTGCCGAGCACCGTGGGGGCCGGGGGCATCCCGGGCTGCGCCCCGCTGCCGCCCCAGCTCCCCGTCCCAGCACGGCGTGCTGCCCGGCCGGCCATGGGCTCCCTGCTCCCGGGGGGCTGCGGCACAGCGGGGCTGGGCAGGTCTGCGAGCCGGGGAAGGAGAGAGACTCGGCCGAATTAACCGACTCATTAATTCGCACATTTGCACGCTGCGTATCAGCTATTTCCAGCGTGATGCTGCTGCCAGCGGCTGCATCCCACGCAGCCACCAGCCAGGGCGGGCAGAGCCACCCCCGCCGGGACCGGGGGATCGGCCGCGGGCCGGGGCGCAGGGCAAGGCGTGACGCGCAGCAAGAGCTCCTGCGTGGCCGGGGGGGCCCGGCTTGGATCGGGCCCGCAAGCCGCGGTCCGGGCTCCTCCGCTGCTGGGCACGGGCCATGAGCGAGCAGCCCGGCTCGGCGTCCGTCCCTCGGCGCTCGGGGCTGCGGCAGGAGCCTCCCGCCGCGGACAAACGTGCGGCTGTTCCCCGCGGGTGGGGGCTGTTCCCCCGGGTGGGGGCTGTTCCCCGCAGGTGGGCTGGCACCGGGGAGCCCGACCGCAGGCGGCAGCGCGGCTTTCTTCCCGGTCAATGTTTAACCAGGGTATTCATCCAGAGTGAAAGAGCTGCAGTGTGAGGGCAGGAGGGGCTCGGGCAGACACAGGGACAGACAAACATCCTTCTGATGCTGTTCCCAGAGCACACCCTGATATTTTTCCCATGTCCCCAAAGCGCTGGTGCCGGCCACGGCCCATAGCGCCCGGGCGAGCACGTGCACGACGGCTGCAGAGCCTTCGGCAGCTCCGGCAGTGCCCTGGGCTCCCCCCGGGCTTTTCATCACGCAGGGGTGCGAGCGTTGGTGTCCTCGCCAGCCCCAAACCTCGGCAATTACCGCCCCGTTAGGTACAGGCGCCCGCAGCATCAGTGCCCCACGCCCGCCCCGCTCCCGAGCGGCATCTCCATCCCAACGGGCGCGAAGAACCTGGAAAGCACCAGGCAGCGTCCTGCCTCTGCGGCAGATCCATGTGCCGATAAAAACATGGTGCAGACCCATGGCCAGGCCTGATGCAAATTTAATTGAATGGGAATGAGATGTATTTTATGTCCTTAAAGCACATTAAGTGCTTGGAAGTTAATTGGTATTTAATTAGCATAAATTAAGCTCTTTAATAATACTCAGGGAAAAACAACACAGTATTACGGATGCTTTATTAAAAGTCACCCTGACGAATTAAACACGAATGTGCTGAACACATCAACAGCAAAACAGGGAAGCACACGCGGATGTGCATGGGCCATCCCCCACCTCCTGCCCCCCTCGCCTGCGCCCGGGGGCTGCCTGCAGCATCACTGCCCCGGGGGGACCACGGCCCCTCGCCCCTCGCCTGCGCCCCCCGGGAGAGGGGCCCTGGGGCTGGGGTGCAGCAGGGAGCTGGGGTGCAGCGGGGAGCCGGGGCGCAGGAGGGAGCCGGCCCCGTGCGGAGGCAGCTGCAGCCATAAGCGTGTTTCCTGCGGCGTCGCAGGGCCGTGCTTCCTCTCGAAAGGGGAAGGTGGGCGCCCGTCGCGCCCAAGCGCGGCAGCTGCCTGCAGCCCCGCTCCCGCCGAGGTCTGCGCCCTGAGCAGGGGCTCCCCCCGGCACCCAGCTCCCACCAGCACCCGCTCCCGCCCCCCCCCAGGCTCCCTCGGGGGAGGAAGCAGCGATTTTTGTTTGGTTTGGCATTTTTTGTGGCGTTGCCATGACAACCGTCCTAGTGACATCTTCATGCTATTTGTCTCCTGTGGGCTGCATCATTTTCCTTCCTGACTGAGCAGCTGCCTGTGCCCTGGCTCACCCGGGCCCGCGCTGCCCACCCCGGGCACCGCGTCCCCCTGCCCACCCCAGGAGAGCTGCCTGCGGGCAGGGGCGCAGGCAAACACCGCGCCCCGAGCCAGGGACGCTTTCACTCTGGCATTGCCTCACTTCAGCATCTCTACAACCTTGTCCTTTTCTAAAAAAGAACACATCATTGTACATGTGTGCGTGCATGTGTGGGTCACCTCCCGGGCTGGGAAAACAGAAAGCAAGCTGAAAATAGAGAGGTGACATTGCGCAGGGCTCTGCCAGCCCCCCGGGGACATCAGAAAGCCGGGAATGTCCTCCCTGCCACAGCAACGGCTTTTCTGCCTCTGCGTGGCACGGCCTGGGAAGAGAGGTGGGAGCATCTGCTTTACCCGGGGGTTTCCTCGGGACCCGCTGGCAGCAGGAGGGGGAACAGCCGGAGCCCAGCACACAGGTCCCGGCCCTGGGAAGATGCTGTTGCTCCTGCTCGCGGCAGCCTGGCCCTTTCCCTCCCCCCTGCCCTCCAGCCCCGTCTCCAGCCTGGTGCCCGGGGCTGGGCTGGGCAGGGTGGGCAGCGCCGCTGCGGGGGGCACGGCTCTCCCAGCACAGCCCCTTCCCCAGGGGCACCTCAGAGCCACACCTGTAGGGGCTGGGAAAGCAACAGACATTTCCCAAGTTCAAAGTCTGCAAAATTAGGAGTGACTAAACCCAGGTAACTTGGGGGGTTCCCTGCTGGGGCTGGGAGCACTCGCTGTGCTGCTCGTGTGCTGGTTTACCCCCCAACAAGCCCCCCGAGCAGTGGGGACGGGGTCCCTACGAGTCCCCCCCACGGGGGAGGCTGGGGAGTCTGCACGATGAGTCAGGGCAGAGCTGCCGTAGGGGACGGATACCCGGCTGACGTAAAGCTGCTGCGCTGGCTCCTCTCCCCCTGCCCACACAGCTCCATCACTCTCCTTCTGCCGACTCCTCCTGCTTCTGGCAGCAGCTCCCTCTGCCCAGGCAGCCCCCAGCGCCGGGCAGCCCCCTCCCCTCGCCCCCCGGCCCCCAGCACTCGGCCTCCGGAGGGACAGACCCACCCTGAGCTCCTGGCAGATGCTTCACCCCCTGCCCCCCCTGATGCTTAGAGGTGTCCCCGCAATCAGGCTGCCACCAAAGCTCCTTCTCCCGTCCCCCCCCACGCAGCAGCCACCACGGGATGGGCCGCAGGCAAGAGCCGCTTGGCGTCACCCCAGACCCGCGTGAGGGGCAGGAGCCGACCCGCGGCACAAGCTGGAGGAGCATCCAGCCGTGCTGGGCCACGGCTCCCCGCGGCTGGGTGCGAGGAGGGGGCTGGCGGAGAGAGAGCAGAGGTGCTCGAACGGGAGACAACGGCAGGAGCCGGCGCGGGGCAGGGCATGGAGCCTCGCAGCGCCCACCGCCACGTTCGGGGCCAGGGAGCTCCCGCGTGAGTGAGCCGGGGCAGAGGGAGCTAGCTGCATCGCGCCTCGGGGCCAATATTGGCACAAAGAAGGTAGAAATTAGTGTCAGCGCTGGCGAGCGATGCCGCACGGTCCCAAGGCATGGCTGCTTGACTCGGCTTCTCGCCACCTCAGCAGGATTAGGCTCCTCACGGGGCGTTTGGGAACCGGCACCTCGCACCGCCCGCCCCGGGGAGCTGGAGAGGCTCCCGGAGAGCAGCCCAGCACCGGGCTGCCGGCCACGGCCACCCACCCCGGACCCCCTGCGCCGGACGGTGCCCACCCCAGCACCGCAGGCACCCAGGCCAGCCCCAGTGGGACAGACGCCGTGCACGGCTGACGCCGGGGGGAGGCTGGGACCTCGTGGGCACTGGTGCGGGTCAGAGGATGCTCCTGGCGAGCCGGTCCCACAGCCAGGGCAGGGGCTGGCAGAGGCCTGGGGACCAGGGTGGGAGCGATGCTGCCCGGCCCTGCCGCCAGCACGGGGCTGCCTGGTTCGGCTGGGCTGCCTTCCGTTGTCCCTGCAGCGCCAGGCGAGCCATCTCCCGAGCACGGGCTGCCTGGGGGACGCGGAGGGGAGGTGGGATGGTGAGGAACAGGGGCAGGGGGCTTCACGCCGGCTGTGCCCAGCTGCACCGGCCGCCCGCGGCAGGTCAGCAGCAACGGCACGCGCACGGCCCCGCGCCCGGCATCACTTCAGGAGCAGGCGGGTGGTCCGGTCGCCGAGCAGGAGCCTTTGGGGAGGTAAAAGAGAGAGAAACTCGGGGTCAGCATTTTTGCCATTGCAAGCACTCATGAGAACCCCAGCGCCAGCCCGAGCCTGGATTCACCCCGCAAGAAGACACAGATGGAGCAGTCAGACATGTGGATTTGGGGACAGGTTGGATCTTTGCTGTCGCCCTCTCCTCATGGGAAGGAGAAGGGAAAGGAGTCTCCAACCCTTGGATGTGTCTCCGGAAAAGCGGCTGCTTCAGCCCTGACGCGGGGAGCAGGGAAGCAGCCGGGCAGCGCGCAGGGCAGAGCCCCCGGGCGGCGGCGGGGTGGGACGGGGGGGCAGCCTGCAGGGCTCCGCTCTCCTTGCCGCTGCGGGCATCACGTACCTCACCAGCACGCCGACGAGGAGGGCAGCGACCATGGGCCCTACCCAGTAAACCCAGTGATAGTCCCAGTAGTTTGCTACCACCGCTGGCCCGAAGGCTCTGGCAGGATTCATGCAGGCTCCGGACACGCCGCCTCTGAAAGAGGAACAAACCAGCTGCGTCAGCCCTGCGGGACGCCAGACCAGCACCCGGCCCTCTCGTTGCCTGGACGGGGCGACGCATGGGTGCACCCCTGGGAGGGGGTGCTGGGCGGGGGGCAGCAGCGTACCCCCCCTGGGGCTGCTGGCTGGGGGTCTGGCCCTGCTCTGGGCGGTCAGCGGGTTCAGACCACCCCAGCTGCGTCCAGGCGTGGCTGCTCCGTGCCCGGGGACAGTTCGCTTCCGCAGGGCACCGATGCCCCGGCCAAGCGGCAGCGCAGGGACCAGCCTGGCCCCGACAGCCCCGCAGCGGCTGCTCACCGGCAGGCACCTGCCTTCGCTGCCGAGCGTTTGCAAGCTATCGGGGAAAACCCGGCGTGCGGGGCGGGAGCACGAGTGCTGAGTCTATTTTGGGGCTTACCGGGAGCCGGGCTTTTAAACAAGGAAAGCTCTGCGCCAGCGTAGGTAGCGGAGCGGGGCAGGAGAGACAATAGCGTTTACAGATTAAAAAAACTGCAACAGATAAATATTTGCACACGGGGCTCGTGCAGTGTTTAAATAAGAGCTCTGAATCCCGCTAGAGGGGGCACTGCCTTAACTAAACAACCCATTAACATTCATAATTGCGCGCACTCGTTATCTGATGGCAGTGGCACAAGACCCAGGCTGCTCGCCCGCAACGCCTGCCCGCGCCGAGGCGCAGCTTGGCAGCGTTTCCAGCAGCCACGAGGACACGCGGCGAGGATCGGCCCCAGATAAACCCTCTCCTGTTTGCTCAGGGCTTCCTACGGCAAACATCGCCCGTGCGGCCTTTCGGTTTTATCAGCCCTTAACAGGTACTTGTAAAGGCTGCTCTGGCTGAAGCGCCACGCGCTGGGCTCGAGCCGCCGGCCTCTCCGGCACCCGGCCGGGCTGCGCCCAGCAGCTCCCCCAAAAACGTCCGCGGGGCCATGGGCTCATTCGCCAGCTCCCGCAGCGTGCTCGGCTCTCCGCACATTCCCTGGGCAGCAGCACCTGCGCTGTGCTGCGAGGGGGCACATCCCACCCCATCCCACCCCATCCCACCCAGCGTGGGCACCCTCCCCTCCCCGGTGCAGGGTGCGGCAGCCACGGTGCTGGCTGGGGGGGAGCGGGGAGCCCTGACGCCGGGTGCTTCGAGCTGCCCCCCCGGGCTCTGCTCATCCAGCACCGCAGGGAGCCCTGAGCACCAGCTCCAGCGGTCCCATCCTGACCCCCCGCTCGAGGCACCCTGCCCAGTGACGGCGGCTGCTGGAGCGGACGGCGCAGGGGGAACGCGCACGGGGAGAGGACGCGCGAGCTCACCCTGCCAGGATGTCGACTGTGACCGTGAAGCCGATGCAGAAAGGTGCCAGCGGGGTCTTGGTCTTCCCGTTGACGGCGCCCATGCAGACCGCGAGGATGAGGAAGGTGGTCATGACGATCTCGCCCACGAGGACGGAGGACACCTGCTCGTCGGCCGTGATGCCGCTGAAGGCTCCTCCGCTGGCATTCACGTACCGCTCGCTCGCCGCCACGGCCTGCGCGGGGGGAGCCCTGTTTGTGCCATCCACGCTCCATATTGTGGGCTTTAACGGGCATATGTGCTCACTGTCAGGGCAGCGTGGGCGGGCGTAGCATCAGGTTAAAGAGGAGCTAATCTCATCACTTTCCTCCTGAAAGCCAGCCCTAAGCGCCTGGCAAATATAAACCCATTAGCGAAGGCTCTTAGCTCTCCCGAGATAATGAGCCGGCCACAGCTCTCCGGACGGGATGAGCCTCACCCAGCCGGGATGAGCCTCACCCAGCCACCGAGGGGTTTGCGGCGGCCAAACCGCCCCGTGCTGCTGGGTGTCAGAACAGAAATGAACCTTACAGCACAGCACCGTAAGTAAAAACGCAGGCAAACACCGTGCGTGAAAATGGCTGGAGCTGCAGAGGTACCGCGCATTGCTCTGTGCCTAATTAGTGCACCATAGCACACCGCCGGAGAGCAGCTCCCGCCGAGGATTAATTAGCTGGGCCCCAGAGCGCCATGCAGAGGCGGCACCCCCATATCTGCGAGGCACTGCCAGACCCGAGCTGCAGCGGGGGCGAGTTGTCCGAGTCCTGCAGTCAGACCCTGAGGGACCTGGGAGGAGGAACCGGGTGCCCGGCCCCGAGCGCCAGACAAGCCCCGTGCCCACGAGCAAACCTCTGAGCCGCACCGCCTTGTGAGAAATCAGCTCTTAATTACACGCAGAACCAACGCACCAAGTCCCTCTCGCCCTCCCCGTCACACCCGCTGCGGCCGGAGACCCCGGGGCCGGGCAGCAGGTCGGGGCCGGCCAGGCCAGCTCGGGCAGAGCAGAGGGGAGTCCCTGCACCCCAGCATTAGCCCTGGTTAAAGAGACTCCCCGGGTGTCCGTACCTTTGCCAGGCCAGCTCCTATCATCCCTCCGCAGAGCTGGGAGACCCAGTAAGGAATGAGCATCGTGATGTTCAGCCCGCCGATCAGCCACACGCCCAGGGACACGGCGGGGTTGAAGTGGCCTCCGCTGCAAAGAGAGGGGAGCATCGGTGAGGGGTTCACCCCCAGCACGGGGTTCGCTCCTGGGGGCTCGAGCCCTGCACTCGCCATGGGCTGGAACCGCAAGCGCTTTTTCAGTCCTTCCCGTGAGAAGGTGCTGTGCGCTGCAGACGAGCAGAATCCAGCCATTTCCTTCCTCCGCAGCTACTGCTTCGAGGCAGCGGCATCTCCTCGCTGGGTGAACCCCTGCCTGGTGCAGTCTGAGGGACGGGGTGTGGGGCCGGGTCTCCGGGGCCCCCCGGGTGCTTCCAGGAGCTGCACAGCGCTGCTGGGGGAGGTGCGGGGAGAAGGGGTCTCTCCCGGCGTTCCAGGGTGCTGCAGGCTGCGGAGCGCACCAAAGCCCTGCCCAGGGCCCTGGTACGGGGGGTTACACCGCTGCCCCCCCCCCCAGCAAGAGCTTTGCCTGCGGCAGCAGCACAGCCCGGCCACCAGCGCTCTCCGGAGCGGCTCCTCCGAGGGCAAAGACTCGGGGAGGAAAGACATTGCCCTTTACAGCCGTCCCTGCTGCTCGGGGGTAGGAGAGCTGGCTCGTTCCAAGACCTAAATCATTCATCTTGAAGACTACATGCAAGACAAACTCAGGTACCTCCTAATTAAAACAGATTACCACGAGACACACATTAATGCACAAGTTTCATAACCAATCAGCCCTAATAATAATTGCCGGTGAAGGCGATGAGTCAGAGTGTCTAGGAACTATTATTACATCTTATTCTTCAGCTGTAATTAAAGACCCATCATACGAGAGCAAGAAGTTGTGCCGTTTAGGCTAGCAAATGTCTCAGCTGGACGGGGCTCTGGCTGCGAATGCCGCCGGGAAGGTGGGAGCCCGGGAGCTAAAGGAGGACCTGTCTGCAAATAAAGCCCGGCCGGAGCACGCGGCAGCCCGCGGCGCGGAGGCACTCATCCTGAGCCAGGCTCCTCTCCGGCCTCTCTGGACACAAATCTCTAAAACTTGACTTTAGACTAAAATGTCTCCCTGCCCAGGACCCTGAGCCAGCTCCTCCTGGCTTCAGAGCTAACGGGGGACCCCCAAGATGCCTCTGCAGCCCCTCATCACAAAACCCCCTGTGCTGCTCCCCTCGCCCGTGGCTTTGCTGTGCCGAGGACTCGGGGTGCAGCGGGCGTCCGGCTCGGCTCCGCCGGCACACGCACCCCGGGTCACTGAGTCCCCATTGCACAAGCCTCACCCCGTGGCATTATCCCTCCTAATCAGGCACTGATAAATTATCAGTTTGCTCTGGACTCCAGGGCTCGTACGCGAGCCCGGCCGAGCCGCCCTTCCCGGCTGGGGGAGGTCCGTGTCCCAGCCCGGCGCGTCGGGGGCACAGCCCGGAGCCACCCCGTCCCCGGGCTGCGTGGAGCCGACCGGAGGGAAGGGAACGAAACTCCGCAGGGACTGTTTCAGCTTCTCCCTTCAGAATAAATCTGTATCTTAGCGTCAAACAACACCTTTTTCAACGAGCAGGTTTGTCTAAATGTTGCTTTTGAGGAATTGAAACCGTTCGTAAATGGAATCCAAATTTTTCACCTGAAAATACACAGGGGAGTAGCATACTCGGGTCAAAATGTTTCATTCTGACATCCTTCTAAAAGGAAACGTCTCGGCGTTCCAGAACAATGCTTCTGTTCCAGCTTTGACCGCTTTTATTAAAAAGGGCTAAAAATAAAACGTTGCAATCAAAAGCCAAGCGAACTCCCCCAAACCCAAGGGGTTACAGACGACCACCACCCAAGCAGCCGTGCCGTTAACCGAGGGGCTCGGCGGCAGCACAGCACTGCCGTCACCGGTACGTGAACAGGACACATCCCAAAGGCAGCGCGTGGGGGGACACGAGCACGTCCCCCTGTTCCCGCACGGAAACCCTGCCAGCGCCGGGCAGGGACCGTGCCGCCCCGGTGAGGGGGTGCGGCGGGGGCGGCGGGGGGAGCACCCCCCTTACCTGATGCCTCCCAGGATGGCGATGGTGAGCCCCAGGGCCAGCCCGTGCGCCAGGGCGGGCTGCAGCCTCCCCGCGCCCTCCGCATCCTCGACCACGGAGAGGCAGCCGATGAAGATGAAGAGCGCGCTGCCCACCAGCTCGGCCGCGCAGGGCTGTCCGTAGCGCTCGTACCAGTGAGGCCGCACGGGCTTGGACTTGATGTCGATGTCCATCTTCACTGGGGGGGGGCCGCGCTCGGCAGCGGCCATGAGCGGGGCTGGAGCAAAGTGGGCAGAGCCCTGGCGGCAGCCGGTCCCGCGGGCACGATAGAGGAGATGCTGCGGACCAGAGGACTCGAGGAACTGGAGATGCTGGCTCAGGTCTCCGAGGGGTCCTGGTGCAGGGACGAGGAGCCTCGAGGAGCACCCTGCTTGTCCTGCTGAAAAGCTGCCAGGCTCCCTTGACCTATATGAAGAGGTAGCGGATGCGAGGCTCTAAAAAAATGGATTGGATTTGCATTGCTAAAAAAAAAAAAAAAAGAGGGGCAATAAAAGCTGATAGGCCAGCCCCCGGGAATATAAAAGCTCTTTATCACTGCCGTTCCTTGGTTCAAGGCTTTGGATTTTTTTTGCCCCGTGTTTTTTTGTTGTTGTCGCTGCTGTTCTAGGGTTTTCTGCCAAGACTCAGGACGCGATTCCCTTCATGTAGATACCCGGAGTGCCGGCACCTGCGTGGCCCAGCTGGCCGGCTTCGCTCGCCGGCTTTTACCTGCTCGTGCTGCCAAGAGGTAGCACGTGCCCGAAGGACCACATCGCGCGCAGGGGGGCACGCACGGGTCCAGCAGTGCCCTGGGAAGGGGCTTACGCAGCTCTGGGGAGGGAAAACCCACTCCTTGTGAAAACTCACTCCTGGCCAAGGCTTAGCTCTCTGTAATTAAGTCTAAGCCCAGGCGTAACACAAGGGACCAGAGCCCTTCCTGGCACGGTGCGATCGAGAGCCCCGAAACGTGTGCGGAAGGGGATGCACGAGGAGCGAGGGGGAAGGCTGCACCCCAGGAAAGGGCATCCAGAGTCGCTGCCCTGACACGGGGGGAGGCAAAGCGAAGCCCCTGGGAGCCAGCCCAGGACTCGGAGCCGTGTCCGGGGTTAGGCGCGGGGGGCAGACGCCTCCTGCTAAAACTGCCGGACGTTGGTACCTTCGTGCGCAGCAAACACGGGATTTACTTTGTGCCCCTACAGTAACACTTAAGAGGCTTTAAATCCTTAAAGGTAGCATCAGCACAGAGACCTCTTCCTGCAGACCCCAGAGAGCAGGTGAAGTGACCGATTTGCCTCGAGTCACCAAAGGAGCCTGCCCGAACCGCAGTCAAAGCCGACTCCTCTAAACCTCAGCCCACGGCCTGCCCAGAGCTCCTAAAGCAGGACCAGCCAGCTCGGACGGTCTGCATCCCCCTTGCCCCGCTCTCAAATAAAAGAGTGCTGGCGAGGGTGCCTAAGGATCCACCGGCAGCTTCGAAAGCTGACGTTGACCCGACACTTCAAACAAAACCTCCCCAAACCCCCGCCGCACCCCGAAAGGGCTCACCGCCCAGAAAGCCAGACTGAAGGCACAGCAGAGGCCGCGGAGCCGGCAGGCGAGGGGGGACGGCCGGGGGGCTGCAGCCTGGCAGGGGCCGCCGGGCACCGCCGGGCACAGCAGACATTGCCCGGGCGACGCAACCGCCCGGGTCCTGCAGCGCGGCTGGCACGGAGCAGCAGGAGCGCGCCCGCCGGCGGAGCGGGGATGCAACCCGTGCCGCGGGAGACGAGCGCTGTGGCATTTCACCTCCTTGAGCAATCGCCTGCAGCGCTTCGTGTTTGTGGTGGGTAATTAAGGATCGGGGTTTATAGATACTTTTTCCCCTCTCGTAAGCAAGGGTAAAGAACGCCACGGATGTTTTATGATGTTTTCACAAGACACTGGGGATGGGAAGGAAATTTCCACTTGCCTGTCCCAGAGAGGGCTGTTGCTGGCCACACGCCAGACGAGGGTCAGGCCAGAGCTGTGAAGGAACCCCGGGCCTCTGTCAACTCATTTCCCCTCCCAAGAGCTTGTTTCCTACAGACAAAAGGTCTCGGCAGCAGGTTATAGAAACCACTGGAAAATGGAGAGCGAGTGCTGGGGTTGGCTGGTCTTTGGGGCTCCTCTTTGAACCCCCTGCACGGACCTGGGGAACAGGAAAATACCTGATTCCACCCCATCAGCTCGCAGAGCACAGTCACCTGGAGCCGGTCTCCCACAGGTACATCGAATCCCTCCGTCACCCAGCCCACCCAGATGAGGGTTTCGTCGGGCGGGATTTTAACTTGGGCAAAAGGAATCCAGATTTCGTTTATTTTTGGGGGGTGTTATGAGATTAATGTCACACATATCCAGATTTCATCCATTGCTCCTCACCAGCAGCTCTCAAAGCGCCGTACAGGCGACGCTGGCATCGCACCAGGGGGCTGCTGAGCTGCCCCAGATCGCCGGCAGCGCCGGGCAGCAGCGCCAGGCAGCGTGGGCAAGCCCCCGGAGCCGGTCCCCGGCTCTGCCCCTCCTCGGCCAGGGCAGAGGCAGCAAACGGCCGCTTCCAGACGCCGCTGCTGCGTACACGGTGCAGGAACGCTGCCGATGGCGATGCCGTCACACCTGGACCGCGGCTGCAGACGTCTCCCGGCGGAGCGATGGCTTCGGAGCACTGGAAGGTCACAGCCCAAAAGTGAAGATTAACTCCGCGTCCTTGGCTTTTAAACATTTACCATTATTGTTCGGGGAGCAGGGCTGTTTGCCTGAGCCTTCTAGAGGAAATGCTCCGCATTCAGGCGACAAAGGAATTAATTATTACTGAGCACAGGACTGACACAACGAAACAGAATTGCGATCCTGAGGGACCGTGTTTCCCCCGTCCAGCCAAGCGGCTCCGCACCAAGTGCCAGCCAGCGCTGCCCGGGCATCCCGTGTCTGCCACGCGGGACCGACGGAAAAATCGCTGGAGGAAACCGGCTCGGGAAATTTCAGCACTGTGCAAAGCACCGACTGATTTGTTTTGGAAGATTAGGGAAAAGGAAACATTTTTTGCAGGGCCACGGCTGATGTGCCACTAACTGAGCAGTTCGGTCGGCAGTTTCTTGCCTTTCTTCCCGGAGTCGAGGGATCGCTGCTGTTCTCTAACCGCTGCCTCGGTGTAAGGACGGCTACAGGGGAAAATACCGCTCCCCACATGTAACTGAAGTTAACCTTAAAAACAGGGGCAAAACCAAACTAATAAAATAACAATGATTTTTCCAGCACCTGGCAGCTGTGGCTCCTAACACGCTCTCGAGCACGTAAATCCTGCGTGAACCTCCTGACGGACAAACGAGGCCGAGCGATCGCTTGGCTCGTCCCCAGATCCTCGCAGCACGCCCAGCAAAGGAGCAGAGCCAGACCTGGCACTGCGGGAGGGCGGGCGGGCAAAATACAAACCAGCCACGGAGCAATTATCTGAAATTTTGAGCGGTGCTACGCTGGGAAGTGCCAGAGGAGTGTGCAAGACAAAGGGATGCAGGGATGTTCAGCGTGGTCAGTCACACCTCTGGCAAGCTGCCCATGGGCGAAGCCAGGAGCTCCGGACCGAGGGGTCCACCGAGGCTGGAAGGGAACAGCATCATCTCCACACGTGCGGGGCTGCCTGGGCTCTCCCACGCAGTCAATGGTCTACAGCAGCAAGACGGATGATCTGCATTTATCGTCACAAACTGGCAGAGACGGTGTTGGATTTCTCTTATGTTTACCCTGAACCGTGACTTTCCCGCACTTACAACGCTTGAACATAGTACGTTTTCCATGACACGTAATTAAGTGATTCCTACAGCCCCAATTCAAGCTACAGCTCAGCCCAACACTCCTCCTGTGCCACTCTGAGAAGAGGCTGCTCCAGCATCTGTCTTTGGAGACGCCACTAACATGCAAAGACAACAACCTTGCTCTTCGCAGCCTTTGCCCCTCACGGATAAGATTAAATACTTGGCACTAAGGTTTGCTCAGTAAGCTTGATAGAAGCTACGCTCGTGGGAAAAGGCGTGGGGATGAGAACAGATAAATCTGTTCATATTAGCAGACACTTATTTTTGTCCTTGTTTGTGCTTGCACCCATTTGTTAAATAAGTGACAACAGCAACTGTGTCAATTAGTACAGGAAACGGTGGTACAAAACGAGCAACAGCTTCCAAAAATCCTTTTGGGAACCGTAGAGAACATTTCCCATGTCCATCTGCCTGGACAGAAAAGTCAGAACACCCCTATTTATCTGCCCCCCGCAACGTTTTATCCTGTTTCTCCCTGCTTCATCACGCAGATCTGCAACCTTTCGTTTGCAGATTCAGGAACCATCGCACCCAAACTCAAACAAGCACTTAAGCAGGCACTTAAGGACACGCTCAAGTGCCATTAACATTTAACAATGCTTAAGTGCAGGACTTGAGCATATGTGGAATCTGTTGAATCAGCGCTGGTACATTTTATAGGACAGACTTCCGACTGGATGTCTATAAAAAAGTTATCAACAAAGTATTTCGGTGCTGCACAACGGTGCTGCTGCAAGGAAAGACCCCAGCGTAGCCAGCACCCATGGTCAGCTCTTTTAAAGAGCAATAAAGAAGGCAAAGGCAACTCATTTGACACTGCCTTATCTTTGGAGTATTTATCTTGGAGACTGAAAGTCTTAATGATTACACAACTGTTACTGAATGAGAACTTGCAGAATTATTTGCAGCTCGTAGCAGTGACACAGGTTAGCTGACCTCTGCCCACGGACAGATCCTACATTGCATAACAGCTTTACTTCAAATTGCTACCGTAACGCTGGAGTGCAGATGGAAATTTCCAAGGGTTCTTAATACAGACTTACCGCTGTCTGTCGGAAAACAGGGACAGATTCGGGTCAGTCCTGCATACAGAGCAGACTGGTTTTCAAGAAGGGAAAATAACTGGTAGGATGAAGCCACATTTAGACCTTAATCCTGGTATTTAACATTAAAATCCAGCAAGCTCTCAAAGAAGGGATGGATGCTCCTCATCCCGTGCAGTACGCACACGTGCACATCTTCCCTGCAATCCCCTAACGCTTGGCTCCCCACGACTATCCTGTAAGGCCGGCTACGACGGAGCGTTTCTGTCCTCAACAACCGCGTTTCCCTGTGCCCCAGCAGCACAGAGACACGAAAAATCTTGTAAGCACGAAATGAGGAACTGGTAACTCTGCAGAGAAGCTTGAAACACTACGTGCTGAGCTAACAACTGCTTTTCATTCAGTTCCCAGAGCTGGATAATCCCTGCAAAGAACTAAATAATTTAATTTTCTAGAAGGGGACTTCTTTTATCCACCTTTTAAGAGTGAGCAGGCAATGCTCAGGGGATGGAACACAGGCACGGTAAAGTGTAATCACCAAAACTGCGGCTGAAGCTTGGACAGAGCGCGATCAACATCCAGGACTCGGCCTGGAGCAGAGAGGAGGATTTTCCTGTACCTGCCGGGAACAGTTTGTGACAGGCATCTCGCAGGCAGGCAGGGACCACGCGCTCCGGCTCCCTCGGTTTGCCATGGCAACTGGACTCAGCATCTGCGCTGCGCAAATGCTTCGCAACCACCGGCACCGGGAGAAGCAGAGAGGATTAACGGCATCTTGCTTCAAGAAGAGCAAGTACGGCCAGACGCAATTCCTCCCGCTGCCCGCGTTCCCCGGTAGAGCAGCTCCTTCGCCCCACGGAGCCCAGACCCCGGGGCGGCGGCGTCCCCCTCCTGCAGAGCCCCACGCAGGGCCGCGGTCGGCTTCACTGCTGGTCCCGGCTCACCCGCCCTCTCCAAACGCACGGCACACGGCGGGCAGCCCGACTACCCACCCCGCAGTCGGAACGGAGCGGGACGGGGGGGAGAGGCAACTTTTCGGGTGCTCCACAACCCATCGCCACGTAGCGAGGAACATCATCACGGGCTCCTCGCCGCAAGAGACTTGCGGAACTTTTCCTACCGATGACATCAAATCTCCTGCTGTTACATTTACAGACATAGGAGTGTTGTTTCAGCAGCACCAGGCACTCTCCAAACCCCGATATTCCCCAAAGAGAGGCGATTTATTTATTTTAGTCGGTGTAACCATGAGAGCGGGACTGCCCACACCTGTCCGCCCCCCACGAGCTCCCAAGGTCTCACAAATTCCTTTGATCCTCCTCTAACCCCAAAGCACAACGTCACCTACTTTCTTCACCACTGTTGGCAACCGAGCTAGACGAGACTCTTGAAGAGTTCTTGCAGGAATGACTCCCCTTCTCCTAGCGGGATGCTGAACCGTTCAGCTGAACGGCTGCAGGATGGAAAGTCAGACTCATCTGTCGAGCAGGGCACCATCGTGCCTTCCATCCCACGGCACCAGCGCTACTCCTATGCCGCATTCTTCAGCGCTTCCCTCAGATGAACAAATTATACAAGGACCTAAAATAGAAATTGATGAGCAGAAATTCCACCAATATCTGCCTCACGCTAGCAGAGACATCATTTCCAAACACAGAGAGGATTAAACCATGACAAAGACGACGACAAAAAAGACTGACTGATGGAGCACAGGACCGTCTCCTGTGGCGAGACGCATTCAAAGCCCATTTATATGAAAAATGCAACAGCTCAGTGGTTGCATCTTAGATGTCGACCAGTTCAAAGGGAACAGATTTGTTTGTTCCAGAACAGGTGAGGCTTCAGCTTGGCTCCCACTCATAACAATATGTTACAAGAGGCTCAAGGAATATGCTCTCAAAGGGGGTCTTGCCAAAATTAAATTGATAGTAGCATAAAAGCCCCATCTCTTACACGTTATTTGTTCATTTTATTCAAAAGCAATCAGCAGGATAGTCTTGTCGCCACAGAGCAAGCGTTAGTCACTGCGCAAGACGACTCCTGCGGCGCAGAGGGTGTTTTAGGGCTTTCCATTTGTTGGTGGTTTGTTTTTTCATTTAATCCCCGATTCTTACTAACAGAGATATTAACTGTCAGGTAACCTGTCAAACTTAGCTACGAGCAGATTTGTGACACTACACATTGTCTCGTTTCCCCCATCTTCATATTTAAGCACCTTTGACTCAGCTATTTCAGATACTTTTTGCATGTTAATTCAAACCAAGAGGTTTTTCAGGATAGACACCATCTCTCACCAGGTGCTTCTGCAGCACCCAACGCAGGTAATGCTAATGCCAGTGAGTCCGATCAGAGCCGTTCGTGGACGGAGATCAAGGAGCAGAACATCAAAGAGTACGGCAGGCAGAATCAGATATCTTGCCAAAGCCGTCCCGAGGAGCCTCCAATACCGAGAGGGTAGTCACCCACTAACAACTCCTTACTCCATTAACCGCAAGGAAGAAAATCGCATCCATATGAATACACAAGAAAGTAGGAACTAGCTTTTATATACACTAGAATGAGGATTTTGAGAGATCATCAGAGAGACTCAAGGGCAGTTGGGTACGCGATGAGGCTGGAAGGGAGGCGAGATCCGACTCCGGGCGGCTGGAGAGCAATGGCACGGCAGTCACCACCATGTTGTTCCAACAGGCCAGCCTGCCAGCCATCCGCAGGGATGCGGGTTTAACGCGGCTCCTTCCCAACTGATGGAGACACCTCTACAAGAGGGTTAATGCACACTGTGAGGACAGAGCAGGTATAAGCCTGCTCCCCAAACCCACAGATTCTGCTGATTAAAAACCCCATCAAATTTCATTATCTCAGTTCACCCTAAGCAAAAGGAATCTCAAATAGGGCACCAGCTGGTAGAACAACGGGTCCCAGCTCAACCACGTTCCCTAAGTGCTACAGTCCACTCTGAAGGTGGAAGAAGTAAAACATTTACTGCTGTCCATCTCAGGAGCACCTCACCGGTTCTTCAAAACAGAAACAAACCAATGAAGTACCCAACCTCTAGTCATGCTTTCATAACATCACGTCTTCGATCTAGCAAATGAGTTTGCAAGACAGCACACGCCCCACAGGAGCAAAGCTCTCATGTGAGTCAGAGCATCCGTGGGTGGGAGGCCCTCGTATGCTATATGCTCATTAAAACCTAGAAAAGAAACTTAATGGCCCACAGCATGATCCAAGATGCAGCACTGACAAAGTCCAAAAAAGTTCGAAGATGGCAGCATCCAAATAAAAGACTTACCAGGACTGAGACTTGGGAAAACAGCCTTTGGGTAAAGGAAAAGGGCTGGGTGGGGGCGAAGGGGCACGACGGTGAGACAAGCACCTTGGAATCCCAACCTAAGGACGGAGCCGTAATATAGCAGTTCTTTCAGAAAGTGACTTCATTTCTCCTTACCTGTACAACAACGACAAACAAACCAACCAAACCCCAACGAGCCAGTCCAAACCAACTGTCAGTGAAGAGATCGTGTGCTACGAGGCCATCACGATTTCAGACAGCTCAAGACTAGCAAAGAAGTTAGAAAGATCAGGGCTAAGTATATTTTCAGAGTACCCATGCTTTAGATATCAATAACCATGTTAGCAGAACCGAGAAGTAAACTTTTACTAGACTGTGGCTCAGTCGGTAGAATCAGACCCATCTTTCCATCAGAACGTAGGCAGGTTTCATGGACAGCACAGCCATCATAAAAACCTGCTGTTCCAACTGATAGTGACTAACAGCGAAAGAGGAGAAAAAAAAATGCTGCAAATATAGCAAGACTGACTGAGATTCTTGAGTTCTTTTACCTTTCCTCAAGCCCCTGTCTCAGCCTAGGGAGAGGCCGTTGCCATTTTGTCGGTGTCGCATTGAAGTTCACAAGCCCTTTCAGTTGTCAAGCTCTGCCTCCTAAACAAAACCAGGAGGGTACAGAGGGAGGACAAACGTGTGTTTCTATAGGGAACCTTTTCAGTTTTTATGCTCTGAATAGGGACTGCAGATACCAATCTGCACTGTGAGCTTCAAATGTAGTTTTATCCATATAATTTTGCCCTTGTGACCTGATACTCTTGTCTTCTGGCAGTTATCGGAGAGTTCTCTTTAGTCAAACCTAAGGTTCCAGTACTCAGATCTTCAGAGGCGAGCTTCTCGCCCTGACCTTCTGAAGGGGCAGACACCAAGAAAGCAGTTGCATACTGGTATTCCTCTTTATGCCAGCTGAGTATCTGCTCTTTACACAGCTGCACAGGTTAACGCAGGGGAACCTATGCTGAAGATGGGAAAGGAGGCATGATGCTTTTCGCTTCTTCCAGGTCTCTGGCATAAATGCTGCTTAGCTAGGCAGTAAGTTTGGAGGGCTCAGAGGTCTAATTAAGACAGATTCATAGATCCTTGTTGAATTTAGCTCCTTGGGTTCACGTTAGGGTAAGACAGAGCAATTGCACAGCGGGAATGAAAAATATTCAAAAACTCGAAGTAACAACAGTGTGAAACCAGAAGGCAAAACCCAGGAGCTGTGGGCCATTAGATGGAGCAGGCTAACTGCCCCTGCTTCCCAAGACGCAGAAAGGCTCATCAGCAAGTCTGCTTCTCCATCTAGAGAGCAGGCAACTGCCGTGGGAAACCACCCGGCGGCAAACCCTGTAGTCCCTGCTTACAGCTGCCGGGCTCAAGAAGGAACTTTGATGGTAAGGTGAAAAAATGAGACAGGCCCTTCTGGTCTCCTGCATCTGCGGAGAGAAAGGGTCAACAGTAACGCAGGCACAGCTTGCACATGCCTCTTAATAGAAAAGGCGTACAGATAAGCCCAAACACCTAAAACGTGCAGGCATAAGCATACCACTGGGAGTTATCTAGGAAGCAAAGGTTATAAGCTCCTTTCATAACTGCACAGAGAGTCCATCCCTTCCCTTCGGGGGCAGAGAGTTTATGCGAACACTTTGCAAAGACTGGGCAGACCATTAACCAAATATTGTATTTCTGTGCCTTGTCATTTAAGAAATCAGCTTGACACAAACATAACAGGAGGTGACCTGTAGCTACCAGTGACTAAAATCAGTGCCTGCGAGAGAGGAGGGCAGTGAAGGGAAGGCCATTTCTTTTCACCACTTCTGTTCCTCTGAAATTATGACTGTCACTTCTAAGACCTGTTTACTTTTTCTGGTATCTCAAAAATCTCCTTCCCTACATCTCCAGTCCAAGCCCATGTCAACTATTTCCAAAGCCAGGTATTCTTACAGTACAGAAAGTCACACACAGTACAAAAATGGTTGCTTATGCTTGCAACTGCTTTAAAAAAAATACTCTTGGTGAGGCATTTGGTGAGAGAGGAAAAATGTAGTCATGAAATCAGATATAAATAGGTAATTTCTAATGAGTAAGACACTAGTCAAATTATAAATACTAAACATTTATTATTTTTCTCATAGGAAGGTTGCAAGATTCAATTTCAAACAATAGGGTAAGGTGTTTTGTTGCTGTTGGGATTTTGTTTGTTTCTTTTAAGGGGGAAGAAAGAAGAATGAGAAACTGGTGTAAAGATACTACCAGAAGCAGTGGAAATTTAGATCAATTTCTTTCTTACCTTCACCATCCCAGTGCTGAACTGCCAAGCTAAGCCCTTCCCAGTTAAGTAAAGTCTGCTTTAACATCATCCAGTTTTTTGTACATCAATGAACAAGAATCACGTTCCCCCATCTTCTTTCACCCTTCTCCTACAAGGACACACCTAGTATAGTGACAGCCTTGGAGCAATGGTAAAAGCCAGGAGAAAGCTAACATGGTGACACTTCATAAAATTTGACCTGAACAGAGTGAAAATTAACAAAATTTAACCTTCATGATCAGCCGTGCATAGTGCAGAGAGATCCGATAATGCAGCTCACCAGCATTGATTTTCCAGCTTCCTGTCACAAATACATTTTACACATCCACAAAAAGACAAAAGAGGAAAATCATATAATCCAAGAACACTTTACTTTCTGTTTTAAGCTAAGGAAGGCAAGCTTTTAAACAGGAGTTACTGACATCTTATGAAAGTCCATCATTATATATCGGGGCACGGGAGGCGAGTCTTGCCTCACAACAATTGCTCACAACAGGCAAAAGAGATTCATTAAAACTACCAAAAGCCAACAGGACAGTCGACACCAGCAGCACCCATCGCCTTCTGTGCCGGCGCTGCTCGCAGAGGCGCAGCCCGACGTTGGCACATGCAGAGTCCCATCGTTACTGTGATCTCGTCGCAAGTAGAAGGCAGGAGCTGCAGCTTCTGCGCCCACAGCTTCCCTCCAGTAAATACATTAGAATGTGATGTTGGCAAGACCTATTTGAAAAGAAAAGGGGGTGGGGGGAGAAACGAGTGTTTATTCTTATACTCCTTGTACTTCCCTACCATTAGGACTGTTAGACACAGGAAGAAGGACGCTTTGAGTTTTTGGGGGTTTTTTAAACTTAAAGGATTTAGTGGCAGGAAAGGAAACTAGGAAACACGCTGATCTGTACTTTAACCCTTTTGTGACTGTGATACAGCAATTAATTTGAATAAGGCAATCTGAAGGAGTACTGAAGTTATTCACGGCAGAAGGAACAACACAGACGCTGCTGATGAACTAAGGATCTGCCCATGAAATTAAAAAGAGAAAGCTGGGGAAAGTACCATTAATGAGCGCAGTAAATTCATTCTGGATAAAGAAAAACTGCTTTATATTAAGGCATATCCATGCATTAGACATTTGATCATCTCCTTTGGGATTTGTCTTTTTTGACTTCCAAGATATGCTGCGTCACTTAACCTCAGTACCCCAAATTGTCCTGAATACTTCTCTAAACACAGCACAGAATAACGCTGGAGATCCCAGGAATACCGGCTGCTACGAATACGTGAACTTTTTGGCCTTAGCTCCTCTAGAAGCCAGTTCTGCATTACAGTCATCACTTTTTAGCCATAAGAAATCAAACGGAAAATGTGCATTTCTGCAGCTCAAAACTGTGGAAGCTGGAGGAGTCAGCTCAGCTGACACCACAAGCTACAGCAGCAGCAACAGGGCATTGAAGAGCTAGCTTTACCCGCTGTATCAGACGCTTTGCTGCTCGGCCTGGCTGAGATATGGGCACAACTTCAGCAGAGATTCCATCTATTCACATTTGCTAAGGCACAGCAAATAATATTTGTTCTTGAATAACTGCTTTGTCAGGAGCAAGGGAACGGCAGAGGAGAAGGGGAGGAAAAAGATATGAACTGGCAGCCAGAGAAGTTTTCTGGAAAGACTAAAGTCCCTGAAATTGCAGACAGAAGTAGAGATAAACTGTGTCTGCAACAGAGTTGTCTTTCCAATTTGGACAAATAATGGCTGTAGACATCCATCCTTCACCCAAATCACAATTGTTTTGATTTCATTATTTCTTAAGCAGCAGCAACATACATAACGCTACATAAAGCATAAATCAAGTCTCTCTGTTTCAAAGAAATTCCAGTCTAGGAGAGACAGAATTTTAAGAACAAAAGGAACATTTAAAAGAGTTAACTTCAGAGGGATGTTTTTCCCCCCAGCAGAAAGTAGCGTGGAAAACTTCAGTCTCAGATGGATGTAAAATGGGGGCAGTGCTGAAGAAGACTGGGCTAAGTAACACAAATTTATTTTTATGTTGTCAGGACACTGTGATTTCATATACCGTGTGCCCATATGGCACTTTACATGCATAGGATTTGTAAACCTTTCAATTAGCACTGATAGTATAAAGCAGGCAGTTATTTAAAGTAACCCATACGGCATCTTTTGGCGTAAAAATTCTAGCTCCCCTGTGCTGGACAGGCTTTCTCCCGGGAGATTCAGATGCCAATACAAACCCTCAAAAGGCTGTGGAGAACAGCCACGAGACACCACCAGGGAGGTGGGCACAGCCCCAACGACGGCAGAGCGGCAGACCCCACTCCTGCTACAGGATACTCCTATCATACATCTGGTGTGTACAGTGCCAGTCTTTCCACGTCAGATTTCCACGCGAAATTGAAATGGGTGCTGGAGAACATTACCCAGATTACTGCTGTCCTTTGAAGCCCAGCAGATGCAGTAGTGCTGCATTAGTTGTTCAAACAGCTCCTTTTCATCTAGGAATTCAAGTCCTTCTATTCTGTAGAATAAAATAAAAATTGTGATTCAAGCTAGAGTCTCAGTACAGTTTTTAATGTACTCTTCTTCACTCCACAGGAGTGAAAACTACGGCTAATAAGGCAGTTACCTTTGTAGTAAATTAATATAGGTATTTGTCCATAATGAAGATACCACTATTACTCCTAGCCTTTGTTGTCAATATATGAAACAAGTGACCCGCAAGATGTTTTCAACTTCTCATCCCTGGAATTTCATGTTCCAGGACCAATCTGTGTCATTTCTCACAAAAACCAGTATTTCTCTTCTAACCCCTTTTACTGCAGGTATCTGGTCTTGCTGGATTTAAGTAGCCACAACAGTACAGCCTAATGGAAGGAGATTTATCTTTATCAGAGGATTACAGCAAACAGTTGAAGACAGTATTTTCTCCAGACAATCACAACAAGTCCATATTATGTCTTGGAAGAGTGATGGGTACACCAGTGCAGCTTCTAACAACTCTCCCACATGAGCTCATGATGAAGCACAAACCAAATGGTACATGCAAGATCTGAGGATTTTTTTCCTAAAATAGTTCCTACCTAGGATTCTTAAAGTAAGATCTTTGAATGTCTTCCACCAAACAAATGGGAGAACTTCTCCCAAGCTGTGCTTGCTTTAAAAAGTTTAACCTGGCACATTCCTCTCTCTCACTCTAGATTACTTGAATATCAGAGTGCTTATTTTCCATGCTAAGTATTTGGAAGGGCTGCTACTGAGGATCAAAAGAGGCTGAGGGGCAAAAGGTCCTAAACACGCTCACAGATGTGCAAGTGCTGCAGAAGAACACTTTTGTAAAGATTTTTATAAACAGAAAGCATTATTTGCCTCATTAATACTGAAGGACAGAGTTTACATAACCTATTTCTTGGCATTTGGAACAAGTGGAAGGAGCTGAACAGATCTAAGGTAGTAAAAAATGCTGCAAAAAAAAGTACAAGCTATGTCTCTCCGCAAGTGCCATACGGTACAATCACACAGTCACCGTTCCTATTCAAACAGCCTATGATTTTCAGTCTCACCTGTTCAGTTCCATGGTTTAAGAAATCTGCATATGTGAATACTTATTTTGACCAAGGTAACTTGTTCAGCTAATTCAAACTATAGTTAATGAATGACTCATAGCAATTCACACTTCATTTTATATACCTAAGAAGTTACTCATTAAAAACAGTTTCCCCCTTTTTAGCTTTTCTTTAATGCAAAAAATTTAACAAAATCCATGCAGATTACTGACTGTTACAACAGCCTTTAGTTATACCCTCTATATCCTAAGCTCTGCAGACCCAGCAGTGTAGCTCATGAATGGAAGATGCATCCATCTGTTGAGGGATAGCCACACCGCGCTGTTGGGCACACCTCTCCCGTCTCTCCCTCTTTTCTTGCAGAGTACAACAGGTCATAGCACTAAATTATTGCCCTGCCTTGGCTCACTGCCTAAATATGCTGCCAAGGGAGAAGGGAGGGAAGATCAGAATTGGCCATTTTCCACCCACTTGTAGTAAAAGAGCAAACGGGTAAGTAATCTTACCTCAGCCTACAGACTGGAGCAAACACCTGGATGTCATATCCCTTGGGAACATGAAAAGTGCCTGTTCTGAGTGTATTTTAAGACTCCACTCCACCCATCTAGTGCTGTGGAGGCTGGATGGTCACAAGAAACATCTCTGGTACTGTGAAAACTCAACACCGCATTTCTGTAGCATCTTTTATCTGCAAATTTCTGTCATGAGATGCTTTATACCACACCCAAATAAAACATCACCACTGCCAGTCTACTCCTGGCAGCAATAACCCTCTGGATCATTAATGCTGCTCCAGGCATTATCCTTAAGGCTCTGCAGAGCTTCAGACTTGGACACATTCTGTCTCCCTAGCCAGCATCTGCACGCAGCCTCCTCTCCGTTATACTAGGGGATCCCATACTACATACTGACGTGAACTACCTTGGAAATGGCATCTGAAGATGACTTTTGGCTGCAAGCAAGCTATCAGTAATACCTTTTGACATCAGCCTGTGGCAAAAAGCTGTACACTTTCATCATATCAATGGCACGTGCAGTTTCCCAGCCATTTACCAGCAATCGTTCCCTCTGTAAAATAAACAAGCAGCACAGTTTTCAGAAGACTCGAGGAAAAATACCAGAGAACAGCTTTTCCCCCTAAGGATTTTGTAGGCCATCTGCTTGACATGCTCTTTGAAGAGCTCTTACATGCTTTTCTAAGCATCTACCGCTAACCTCTGCAGAGAGAGGACAGTGGGCTAGACGGGGCTGTGCTCTGATCTCCTGCAGTTCTTGTACAACCACCGAAACTGAGTGGTATCGAGCAACCACGGCACTGATAACAGGGAACCACCGTAACACGGATAGGAAAGGGTTTCAGCAGGTAGCAGCTGCCTCACCCCAAACCTGCTTTGGTCGCTGCTCTGAGCCTTACAGCGCACACACAGAGGCAGAACTTGCAGACAGATTAATTAATATCAAACACACCCAGAGCTCTGTGCCCCTTTTACCTGAGAGTCTAAGGATCTGCAAACTTCCACTCCAGCCAGGTTACACTGTCGTCTCTGCAAGTTCTCAATCATGATCTGTCCAAACCGGTCCGTCATATTCACCTCAGGTAGAGAATGAGACAAAAGTGTTCCCCCTTCCGAAAAGAATGTAACCGCAGTGAAAAGCAGTAACTTGGTTAAACTCTTGAATTGTCTATGTCATAAAATGTACAGGATAACATTAAAGTAACTTTCACATATTCTTACACCAGGTCTCGTTTCCCACTGCCACAGCCTCCTCAGCTACGTCATGTTTACAAGCTGAGTGCCGGTTTAACGATGACAATGCTACTGCCTTTATGGACAGAGGGACTCTGCGCTGGGCACCGAAAACTGACTCTGCTTTAAGTTGTCAGCAACTTGGTTCAGCTCTCTAGCAGTGATTTACAGCTTGGAAGATCCTGTTACTAATTCCTGGAGCCACCTAGTTCCCCCGAGGCAGCGTTTCACTTCCACACCGAGAAGCTGAATTCATGCTGATGAGATTTTTGCTCTGCTTTGCCAAAGAACAGAGAGGTAATTATCTAATGTTATACACTCACATCCGACATTCAGCATCATTTCTTTTTCCTCTGTCTTATCTAAACCAGGATTCTATGGTTTTCTCCACATATGGATTAAGCCTCAGTTCTTTTGCTTCAATATAGCCCAGCAATTGTCTTTCAGAATAGCTATGTATTCTTTACAATGAGCTAACAGATCTACAAAACAAAACACATTACTAAAGAAATTCAGCATAAGCTGTTGTCTATGCAAACCGATAGGGCCTACTCTTATTTTACAAGCAGAACTCCCACTTTTGAGAGCAATTCTTATGACAATAACGCAGATCTAAAAACGCCATTTTTGTTTTACCTGCTCATAATTTATAAACATCGCCACTGGAAAAGTGCTTGCTGCCCACTTCAAAAGATTTGCAGATTGCTGCGGTGTCATGTAAACCAGCACACACTCCGCTACCAGAAGCGTTGGCAAACTTTAAAACAAACAAAAAAAAAAACAAAAAAAAAAAGAGAACTAGTTCTAGCAAAAGAACAAGAAAAATGTATAAAGAATTGTTAGCAAGCAAGTAATTTCATGACCCCCAAAATTCCTAAAAGACCTCCACTTTTTATGAACTAGACATCTAAGACCAAATGAAATCACTTCATCAAGTTGACTAGAGCTGGGTCTCCTGGCAGGCGACTCCCACGGTTCCAAGGCAGAGACATTAGGCAACAATCTCCCCTAAGCCAGCCATGCTGCGAACACAGAAGAACGTGAATTCTGCAAGTCTTCTCTGAACTGTGAGAGCATGAACTGAAGCGCATACTAAAATTGATTTTGCAGAAGAATTGTACCCTATATACACAATCTGCACTCTTTTAGAGATCAGTAAAATTAGGAATAAAATACAAATTTTAAAAAAATGTTCTCTCTTTAAAAAAAGTTCCAAGAAGAATTTTAATTAGACAAATTTGTTCAATGTCTGTAAAATAAGCTTCACATATTATTATCTAACAAAATGCAATCTACAGTTTGCACATTGCCTCTTCCCCCTCCATCCACAAAAAACCCCAAAATAGACATCTACACAAGTAATTTTCCTCAGAAGTATGGAGTTTTCTTTTAATTGCTAGAATGAACAGAAAGAAAAGTCACTGGAAGCAGGAGAAATTCCACAAGGAGCAGCAATGTAGGCAAGCAAGGCAAGATTTCAGAAGATGGAAGTGTAAAGATTTAAAGGGCAATTTGATGCATTCTGCTTACCCATATGCTCTCTCCCACCCAGCCAGATAGCCGTTATTTATGTAGCTTAGATTTGAAAGGTATGTCCATCATCCACTCGAAAAACTTAAAACCTGCCCCCTCCAGAAGCCTAACACTTGAACAATAAAACCCCAGATATTAGCTTCCCGCGTTAAGTTCTCAGAGGACTCCACGGCAATCACTTTACCAAAAGGTCTAGGGAACAATAGGGGTTTTAAGTGGAGGCAATAGAAAATAATTACAAAGACAAAACTCCGAAATAATTTAACACTGACAGAATTATTCTTCATTTTACCAGCTAAGCTCCCAGAAATCTTGGCTCATACAGCCATTACAATATGGGTGGAAGATGTTCACTGATCTCGGTACTGCCCATCAGTCAGCATTAAAACTAAATGCAACTGAACCAATGACAACTCCACTCTTAAAAAAGGCAATTTATGAAATTTTGATCCATCTCTAGTTTAGAGATTCCCCTTGAATAACTTATGATTCTATTCACTACATTTCAACCAAATTGAACAACAGGGTAGAAATCTCTAAGAGAGTTAAATTCATGAAGTAGAGAAAGAAAACTTGTATGAGGCAGAAAACGGCTGCTGCAGGAACTCATCCCCTCCAGGGCAGGGGACGGGGGCAAAGCACGAAGGAACTACAGCTGCCTGCCCTGCAACAAGAGCTTGAACTTGTGCGAAAGGATCATAAAGGATCACAAAGAGAACCAACCGCCAGAAACACATTCACAGAAAGCCACACTTCACCCCCCCCCCGGCGTTTTAAGAACAAGAAGCAAAGAGTTCTGTAACGTTTGATCTTCTCAGGAAGGACGAAAACGCAGTTTCAAGAAGAGACTACGCAAGGAACAACCTTGCTTCAGACTTGGAACTGCCAAGCAGCCACGGCAATGCCAGCCTGCTCGGCTCGGTGAGGCTGCGTGAGGTGTCTGAACAATTCCTTCTGCTCAAAGGGCTCAGGCAAAGGTAACCATGGAAATAGCATAACGAGCACTGGATGCAGATACCGTATGCCCAAGCCTGACTTTACTCTCACCAGTTCACTTCCACAAGCCCTCATCAAAAAAGTAATTAAAAAATAAACAATCTTACTGTATATCCAGGTTATGTTTCTTTAGCTTTTCCTCCAGATCTGATGAGAAACGGAGATCTGCTCCTACTATGGAATACCGACTGGAGTCTAGGCTGTGAGAATCTGCAAGTTAAAATTTTGAGAGACTAGCGGTTACAAATAAGAGGGATGTTGAAATTATAAATTTAAAAAAATACACAGGAACATATGAATTTGAAGTCAAAGTTTGACCTGTTATACCTAACAATTAACAGCAAACTCTTCTTTTTAAAACATTAATTTCCCTTATACCCGATTGTTGTGGTTTACAGATGGTGATATATTAGCATCAGGCTCTGCAACAAGCCTAATCTTTCACTCCGCAGCCACTATAATGCAGATAGGTTATCCCATCCGTTACCATGGTTTCAAGGAATGCAGAGAGAAGAAAAAATGTGAAGATTAAAGGTAGGGTTTTTCTGTTTTGTTTGTAGAGGCTTTTTAGATGACCCGAGGTATGTACATAAGGCAGTACCTATGAAAAATGTACGGCAATTTCTGAAAAACTAAGTTAAGAGTAATGATGTTCCAAATATTCACAACAGATACAGCTATATCAATTAACAATACATATAGCTACATAATACAGATGGGTATCAGACGCACGTTTGGGGGCCAAAAAAGTTAGCGTTCGGCCTTTTCATATGATCTGCCAATGGTATTTAAGTGTAGAGTCATATCAGAAAAGATATTCTGAGAAACAAATATTCACCCCGGGATACAACAGGCAGCAAGCTCCTGTAAGCGCTTTCCAACACGAAGGAGGAACTAATACTGAAGTCAGAAGACACTCTGCCATACCAGCAAAACCGTAAGGAAATGGCAGCAACACAAGCATCTTGCTATCAATAATTCTGACAACCAGTTGCAATCAATTCAACTAGACGAGCCCAGTCCTCACGGAAAGCATTTTACAAGCACAGTGTCAAACCCACTTAGAGACGGAAAGTTCTGCGGGAATATATCAGGTTGCTCGTTCACGCTTTAGCTTTACTAGAGTGAAGTCATGAGGACGGAACAGAGCATCATTTTCCCCTCTTACCCTATGAGCGCGACAGAGCAAGCAGTAAAATAAGTAAGCTAAACAGTGAAAAAACCCAGAGCGAGAGGTTCAAGTGGTCTTGTAACGGCCAGTCAACATCCGTCTGCCGCAGCAAGCTCTGGCGCGGCTCCAAGCGGGATCCTGCTGCAGACAGACACAGCTCCTGCATGGTAATGCGGGAGCAGATGTCAAGAGCTAGGCAAAGAGAGAAAGAGAAGCCTGAAGAGACGGGACGAAAGGGGTTTTCCCTTTCAGAGGGGGGAAAAAAAAAAAAGGCAGTTTATTAAATTAAGCAGCACTTCCAACACTCTGGAAGATGTACCTCCCTGTAGTTTTCAAGTGACCAACTGTTTGAAAGCGGCACTAGCAAGTGACAATAGCTGTCTTTCCAGCAACACTTCTGAACGGATACAGAAACCAGAACAGTTCAGAGAGCTACAGGGAAAGGGGAAAAAAAAAAAAAATAAAGTTGTGCAGCAAATGATTCAACATTTTGAATCAAGGCATTTTTCCATGTGCATGTTCTGTAATAGCTTTACTACTTCCCACACCCTTCTATTTAAGTTATTATATCAAGGCCATGATAATGGCATCAAAAAAAGCCACACAAAAAAACCCCACCACACACAGGGAAGTATTTATATAGTGATTGGTTCGCTGTCCGGAGATACAGCACAATAAGCATCAGTCACCACAATTAGGATGAAATTAATGCAATCTTCTTGTCCAGCTTCATTGACTTGGACATACTGGTATGTTAATTATAACCAGAAATAAACTACAAAAATTTTTAAGTGATCCGGTATCGGAAATAGTACAAACACTTCACCAGAGGTGAGAATAAATGCTCACATCATGCCGATTCAAGCATTTCTATCACTGAAGAGCAGGAAAGAGCAAAACCTCTCAAACCTTACGTTAGAAAACCATCCTTCCCAATGGTTCAAATTTCAGTAATCAAAATTACTAATACTGTTTTTAACAAGCTTGTATCCGCATGAACAAACCCCACAATTTGTTATGCCTTGGCCTGGGGAAGAGAAGGCTCCGGGGAGACCTTCCAGCAGCCTTTCAGTACTTAAAGGGGCTTATAGGAAAGATGGGGACAAACTTTTTAGCAGGGCCTGCTGTGACAGAACAAGGGGTGATGGTTTTAAACTAAAGGAGGGGAGATTTAGACTAGACATAAGGAAGAAGTTTTTCACACTGAGGGTGGTGAGGCCCTGGCACAGGTTGCCCAGAGAGGTGGGAGATGCCCCATCCCTGGAAACATTCCAGGTCAGGCTGGACGGGGCTCTGGGCAACCTGATCTAGTTGGGGATGTCCCTGCTCATGGCAGGGGGTTGGACTAGATGGGCTTGAAAGGTCCCTTCCCACCCAACCTATTCTATGGTTCTATGGTGGGAGAGGGGCCGGCCAAAGGCAGCAACCTGGGCGAGGCTCAGCGCAGCACAGCTGGGTTTGGAGATGCAGGTTGTGGACAAGTGAGCATGAACCGCCATATAGCCATAGCCCGGTTATTCCAAGTTACCTACTGCAAAACCCAAACACCAAGCGAGAACAGGTTGCTGGAAGGGTCATTTGGCTCAGTGGAAATATTCTTTAAACCTTAAAGCCACGTATACCTAATGCCTTAATACAGGGCTCCTTGCAGCAGAAACTTTTAAAAGGCCACGAAAGCCGATGAGGAATGGATTGCCCTCCTCTCTTCAAAAGCTTTTTACTCCAAATGCAATCACTTTACTCCCATTTCTAGTATCCGGGCTGCCTGGTTCTCCTTCTTTGGTCCATTCAAACAGAATGTACTTGTGCCTCCACACATTTTCCTGCCAGCTTCCCTCGACTCTCCATTGATGGTTGTTGGCAAACACAACCGCAGTACCGAGGCAGAGCTGCGCACACACTATACACAAGCTGATACAATTGCTAAAAATCGTACACTTTAAACATATCTGAAAGCACCTCATTAAATAGCTCCATAATTCATATATTTGAACATTTATGATCAATACTTTTATCTTGAAGGAAATCTTAGGGAAAAATATGAAATTTACACTAGTCAGTTTTAAAATGCAAAAAGAGAGGCAAAGGGAAAAAAAAAAAGGGGGAAAGAGTTTAAGCTAAGCCTCTTCCAAGCTTTCTTGTCAGATTTTCTGCCAGCTTCCACCTTTGGTCTATACATGGCATTAAAAAATCTTTTTATATATAAAGTCAAAGGGATGAAGAGATCATACCTAACTAGGAAAACAACTTCAAAATTTTAAAATGAGACTGACAACTGCTCCATCACCTCACAAAGATAGCAGACACTCACTGATGGCAAGGTGATGGCCGCTGATGATAGCTGGAATTGCCAATGTTCCCAGCCTGGAGGCTGAAAGTCAAAGTACGGCCATAAACACCCCAGAAAATAATGTGCTGCTAGCTCACGGTCTGGCAACAATTTCTACTTTATTGCAGAGTTTGATGCTCTAAGTATGAAACTTTGCAAATGTGCTGCCACCCTGATGGAGCAGCATCGGTGCAAATGTATTTTACAATACCTGCCTATCTACAGAGCAGCTGAAAAAGAAAAAGCAAGTTTCAGCTTGGTAGCACAGTCACAAGGTCTCCATCGATTTCTTCTTATGAACAAGGAGTTTCTTTTAACTGAATCATTTTTTTTGGTGTTAAAAAAACACCCTACTTTTTTCCCTTGCTGTAATCTCACTCTTGCAAAGGTGTCTGCCACAGTGACCTCCCCACAGACGAGAGCCCCGCACGCTCCGTCAGATCTCTGCCGCTGCCAGCAGCGCTGCTGCCTTCCCTCCTGGCCGGGCCGGAGAACACCACCCACTCAGGTCAGTGGCAGTTTTCAAGTAAACAGAGCCGCCTTGTTGTGACTCAGGCCAGCTATTCTAACGCTGGCATAGCCAGCAACATCCGGTGGCTTAATCCATTGAAAATCCCATATTCCAAGCACTAATTCCCATCCAGAGGCCAGGATTTCATGTTGGTTTTTAGCAAAGTTGTTTGATCATGATGTTCTTTTCTAGAGCACGGAGCTACCTTATGGTTTTCCTTGTGATGCTCACACTCAGCGTATTCAGTTATGTACAGTTTCTCTCTTGTACTTGTCTGAAATGAAGGTTTGAGAAATACCAGATTCAGATTTCGTTTGAGAAATACAAGGGAGGGGAGAGGGAAGGAGAGAAAGAAAACGACCCCCACCACTCCAGCCCACCCCATCTACCCAGCACAGACTCTCTCGGCCTAGGTACACGCCTCTGTTATCCACGCATAATGCAACGGAGAGCGTTTTGCTCTGATCATGCCACTTGCATGTATATATTCCATGACTTTTGGCACAGAAGTAATACTACAAGCGGTTCAAATTTAGACATCATTACAGTAACTGAACGGTAGCAAAAGTTGCTTGTAGTCAGGTTTTGACCTCACTGCAATAAAATTTTTCTTCACATAAACATACCACTAGTAAGTAAATGCTCTGTTTTACGGTGGCCCTCAGGCACTCACCCGCTACCTTAATCTGTCTGCATTACAGCATCGCAGGCGCACGAAGCGCAGCGTTTCCTCTGCTACAAGAATTCAGAGTTTTCTTCTCTTACTCTCTTGTTAGATTAGTGAAACAATTTCCTGGAGGTTTTCCAAGAGGCAGCATGCAGGATAGTATTGACTCAAACTGATTTCATTAGGATTTTCATCCTAAGGTATCTTTGGCAGCTGTACAAACAACCAGCCTGTACAACCTATTCTGCAGGCTCACAGGTGTGACACAGTATTGATCTCACTCAGGTGGTTTATTAACTACAACCTCAGAACAGGGTACATGTCAAAACACAAAGAAATTTAGTTTGTCTTGCAAGCGCAGGATCTTCCCCAACGCAAGGCGTGCAAGTCACCAAGACAGCAACACCCCTGATGTCTGCGTCGGGTCACAAGTAAGTTTGGAAATTTAGGGGAAAAGGAAGTTAAACCAACCAACTCCCAAAGCTGGACTAGACGGGGACAGAAAGTGTATGAGTGGCACTGAAAGGTAATAGTTCACTGAAGCATAATTTGCACTTGCAAGGTAGCAGAGGTGGAGTACTAACTTCTCAACACTAGCAACTGCACCATAAACCAGACAGCACCACTGAACTTTGAAAACAATTTAACCTGATATTGCCACAGCAATGTCAAATTACTGCACAAATTCACTGCTTTCCCCTGGAGACCTAACACGCCCTAGGAAACGACAAAGCTGTTCAATGACAAGTGTCATCTTGCTGCATTCAAGGGCAGAGGCCACAAATATCCATACTTGAATTGCAAGCCATGCTGTCATTGCTTTGTCTAAAGGGCAAGGAGAAAGCAGATGCTGCCCTAAAGCTGAGAAAGTTGTCTATTAGCACTAGCTTCATGAAATGAAAACATTTAGTGTGAGAAGAAAAGCAGTAAGAGAACAAGAGTCAAGTCAATCGATATTACAACTACTCAAAGATCAAATTCAAAAGCATCTAAACAAATTATTCCTGGTATACATGAGACAGCAGTGTGGAACTGATTGAGGGGGACGACAGGACAACCTCCCTCCCCAAGATTCTAAAATCCTGGTCCATATCCCCACCCCAAATACCACAAAAAAGAGAGTAACGTTTCACTACCTGGAAATGCTGCTTCATTATGCCCACTACAATCCCTGTGACGGGTGGTATTCCCAGAACATTGCATGAGTCTAACAGCTGTATCGGGTCAGACCAAAGGTCCCCCAGTACGGCATCCTGCCTCTCACAGATGCCAACAGCCGCTACCTAGGGAAAAGACAAAGAGAGGGCACGTACGTACGGCTAATACTGGCACCTGTGTTGTTTTCCATCTTTTTTCTAAGAATCCTTAAATTTGATTTGGATTTCTGGACCACTACTGAGCCAATGTTTTCATATATCTATTTATTATAATACCCAGATCTTGCGCGCAGGCAGCAGTAACCAGCCAGCAGCCTACCATTTACATGTGAGGCACAAACTGCTTCTTCCACCCATGTGCGTCACTTTATATTAATCCACATTGAATTTATCACCAAGTCAGTAATTTCACAAGATTCTTCTGCAGTTCTTTACCACTCTGAATAGTTTGGACTTGCCAACAAGCTGCCACTTACTAGTCACTCTATTTTCCCAATCATCTTTGTGTTGAACAGCAACATATCCTTAAGCACAGATCTCCATCTCCCTCCATAACGAAAATTAACAACATATGCCTACCCTCCATCCCAGCTCTTTATCCATACGAGAACCATTCCTTCCCCCCACAACTGTGCAATTTACTTGACAAACTTTGGTAAGGGACACTGTCAAAGCACATTTTTTAAATACAAGCACTACATTAATCAGATGTCCTTTTCCAAGATATCTGTTGACTCCTACAGAGAACTCCAATAGGTTTGTGAGGCGTAACTTACCTTTACAAAAGCCTTGCTGACTCTTTCTCAACACATTATATTATTCCTGTGTTCCACTAAGTCTGTCTGTTAGAGTTTCTACTAATTTGTCCAGTAGAGACATCAGTCCTACTGGCTTGTAGTTCCCTGGATTTCTCCCGGAGCCCATTTGAGTCACAGCCGCCACCTTCCAGTTCTCAGGTACTAAGACAGTTTTAAAATGAGAGGGTATATACCAGTTAGTAGCTGAGCGAATTCATCGTCAAGTTCCTTTAGATCTGTAAGAAATCTCTATTCATCTGACTGTTTGTCTACCTAGTCCACAGCCTCTTCTGGTGGCACTTCCACACGAAGCAGTGCCATTAATATATCCTTAAATGAGAGTTCCCACATGGATTTCACTCAAAGTGTCCGGTGGTTATCGAGTGCCAGTTCAAACTGGGATTCCACAACAGACTTCCACCATCTGCAAGTATTGGGACACTACGCTACATCCCAAATATCTCAGTGGAGTAGAGCCTACATCAGCCAGGTTACAGTAAAATGGCTACTCTAAAGTATTTAAAACCCAGCACTTAGAAAGAACGAGAGAAACAGCTTTAGAGAAACAAGCCACTCCAATACGTTCAAAGAGTGATACGTTAATTGCTGTTGACTGCTGTGACTTGCTAATTAGTAGCTTTTGATTACAGTACACTGCTGCAACTTGATAACTTTGCGGTTGTTTTGCTGTACTAGATGTATCTACAGCTGTTCAGTAACACAAATACTATCAAACCCTTCCGATTGACCTTGTATTAATGCCTTTTTAACAGTGCTTATGCAGCATATCTCATTGTATGTGAGAGATATGTTACAAGAGCATAGTTAGGTGTTGCAAGAACAGTCTCCTAGCTGAAACACAGTGGTACTGAGGAGCCCTTTTCCTGAGATGGGGCTCTGGGCTTTCATCTTTTGAGACCTGAATGTACAATGGAGAATTCTGCCATTCAAATGACACCTGAAAGGTTGGTAAGTTAAGACCCTCTAATACACAGCAATAAAATGAGCATAACATGCATAAATATGCACAGCCAAGTCTCTCTGTGGCAGTACTCCGATCCAAGCGAAAGCACTAGAAGAGCCTTGGGGTGAAGCACCTACACCTTGCCACTGGCAGCAGGAGCACAACTCCTCACTCTTGGTACTCTTCCTCACTCCTTGGAGGGCCCTGCCAAGCCCTCCAGATCCTTAGCTAGAACTGTGCTTATTAAAAGCACCTATAGATGTAATCACATCAGGGAACACAAAACACTGCCAGCTCTGTTTTAGGGTCACATCTGCTAACACTAATTAGTTGGTATCGTAGATGCAGATAATTACTGTTCCTCCTAAAGGGTCCAAAGCAGCTACTATAGTGCAGTATCTCCTCTTCGGGCACTGAAAACATTACTCAACGGAACCCAGGGTTTTTTCCACAAGTATAGAGGTTTTCAAATTACAATCCTGACACAAACATAATGAGGCTACAAGCCAAGACAGTACAACCACACGACACCCCCTGAATCTAATACCCTCTTAATACTAAAATGTAGCAAAAGGTGCTGGCTCCTGAGAAGGGACTTTGCGGGCTGCCTTTCTCCTGTGAAGACTTCGCTAAATGTAAAGACTTGTGCTCTTAATGAGACAGAAAGAAGATAGAGGAAAACACTCGATAGCTATTTTAATCCAGTATGCATGACTATCAGTAGCACTTTTCCTTTTCTGTGACAGAAAAGAAAACATAACTTAAGCTACATATGAGAGAAAAAGAAAAAAACCCAACAACTTTCTGGCAGAATAAAACCACTTCAAGAGAAGACATTTTTAACATGACACAGAACAAATGGGCAGGAGTCTGTAAGAGAAGAAAAAAGCCTCTTTTCCCTCCCAATTCTCTGTCCAAACAGCATTTCAAACATTAAAAGCCTGCCCACATAGCAGAACAAAATGATCAGAAAAGTTTTAAAAGTACTGCAGTACATCGCTGACTTATTTTTAAGATGACTCACCTATTAGAAGAGAGTCCCCTGAATGGGATTCCATAATTGGTTTTGACAGGGGAGGTTTTGATCTGTGGGAAGAAGGAAGAAGCATCTCTGAGCAGTTAAGCTTGTTTAACAGTGTGCTTACATTTTTTTTTAACATATATATATGTATGTGTGTGTGTGTGTGTGTGTGTTAAAAACAGACAAGAGAATACCTCTGCCCTCTACTGGAAATAAAAACATTTGCAAGTTAGACAGTAATAAGTTGCAGCTGAGTTTTATACCAAATGACTCTCAAGTTTTGAGGTAATCTTTCAAGAGAAATCCAGACACTCTCTTCAAGTATCCTCCCCAAGCCTTAATGTATTCATTCAAGCAGAATATTCACGTACAGTACCAGCTATCCTACCTCTCCCACTGAACATGCAAGTCTGGGAACTTACTACCGTCTTCAACAGTAAGAGAAGACGACTTAATCTCCTCTAATCATCGTGAGGCTTTCCCTGCCCCTTATATTTTATATAATTAAGAATAAAGTCCGCTTGCCTCCCTAAAGTTTCCACATATCAACTTCTCCAATTTGGAATAGCAGCTGCACAGTCACATGTATGACTTGTCTGCACAATGAAACCTTTGTTCTAAATCCCTGAGCATGAAGAGTTTCTCAGAAGAGAGATGAAATAATTGTAGCTTGTAACTCATGACATTTTGCTGGATTGCATTCAGTTTCACGTAGCTAACCAGAAGCATTATACTTACTTGATATTATGTATTTTTCTTGCAACTATCATTGGAAAATCCACTTCAAAATATTTTCTAGGGAGAAGATTTTCATCCTGAGAATTGGAGTAAGACTCTAGAATTAGGGACATTCAAGTTTCACATGCACATGACAAGAAGATATAACCCTAAGTCCTGAACAGTTTTCGTTTAGTTTACACTGGCACTTGTAACAGTAGTATAACTTAATGTCCCACAGCTTAGAAAAAACTCAAACCGACAAAAATAGTTGAGAGAGATTAGAGTGTCCTCTAAGCATTAAGGAAATTATTTAATGTTTTATGTAATGCAGCAATCCTAGACACTAGATCACTGAAACATACATTCCAACAATGTATTATCAGGATCTAGAAGAGCACAGCAACGGGAAACTATTGCGACATTTACCATGCGTCTTCAGTATATTCTTCTAAGAAAGGAATCAGGAACATTTTGCACAGGTTTACACGGAAAGCGACCACATTCCACAATTTGGCCTCAAACCGACAGCCAGACCACAAGTGCACCAGTATTCCTCTAATACAAAAAAGGGGAAAACCTCTTCATTTCATGTTGTTGCTGTCTGACACACTGACAGATAAGCTGTACCGAGTTTCTCCCTATGCAGCAATCCTTTTGTGATGGATATGTACTGCTAGTTCTAGTTTGTCAACCTCATGAATTTCTGAACAGTAGATTAAATCAGTAGTCAGAACGCTGAAGCGCTTGGTTAACTAGGTCCCATCTTCTGTACGTTAATTATACCACACCGGCTCTTCAGAACAAGGAGAAAGAATTGGAATTACAGGCCCCACTTTAGCTTTTAAAATCACCGTTACAGGAAAGTTAATAAAACCATGTATTGACATAGTTTTCATAGGAATGCAGGTAAGAAAAAAGCTTCACATCTCAGAAAAAATCCATTATTTTTTCCCTTCCACTTACTGAATATATATATAACGAATTGTGACCAAGCAAAATGCGACTGGCCTCCTTGGGCTTTCTTCCAGAAACCAAATTTACAAAAGTAAATGCTAATGACAAGACAAGATGACTTAGAGGTGTGTTCACTCAGAATGATACTATCATATAATATCTGAATAATCTGAATTTTTGTGAATTACATACATGCATACAAACAGACATATTTTTACATATATAAACTCACATTTATATAAGTAATTCAGAAACATGTAAATAGGGCCTGTACAATCCTGTACTTTGGTACCTTATTCCTGTTTTAATAAAAAAAGTGAAATCTTAAGGCATAAAGAGCACAGCAAAATGTGGAGTTCAAGCTCTGTTCCTCAAGTCCACTAGAGGCCAGCTTGATGTCACACGCTTTTTGGTAAAAGCCAGTGAGAACAGCAGCCCCTCCTGCGCACTGAGGTTTAAAGATACCTGAACTAATTCCAAGCAAGCTGCGAACCGAGGCAGACCGGCCAGGGCAGCCAGCCTTGCCGCACGCCTCCGCGCTGTGCTACAGAACGCAGCACCGATAAGCCCTCTCAGAAGAGCGCTTCAAATGTCCCCACAAATCTTTGTCTTCAGCCAAGTTTGAACTCTCAGCTATCGTTACCTTTAATCTCCAGAACAGGGTATCCATGCCAGCACCAAGGTTAACAATTTGACAGTTGCATTCTGTCTTCTTTAGAAAAGCTTTAATCAGATAACTGACTCCGTGAACACGAGCATAATAGCCTGTTAACAACAACAACAAGTTTATTTTTAAGTATTATTTTCATATAATACTTGATGCTTAACACTCACTAAGATTTTTAGGTAACTTTGTAAACTCTTTGTCTATTTAAAAAATGGTGTTTCTTAGGAAGAATAATGCACTCTTTTTAAGATACCTAACGGGTTTGTTTGGGGTTTTTTTGTTACTAACGAAATCTGATGCACTGATAAAACAGGATTCCTTGGGTAAATAAAAGTTTTAGTCAAGTTTCACCTCAAAGTGAGCAGAATAATTCTAGCTGGTGTGCACACTTCTGCAGAGACCAGAGCTGACATACCCTGCTGTCCTGGGTCAAATCAACATTTCTGATTGCTTTGGAGAGATTACCGCACACCGAGATGCACAGAGACATTCCATTCAGAATACAGAAAGTGAAGGATAAGAGTTTTGATTTAAAGAATAATATTTTAAAGATCAGATACAGTATGGAATTATTACTGTGAAGAAAACTCATCTCATTCTTTTTATGTGTTTCCTACACTCCATAACACCCAGTATAGGGAGGTGCTGCCAGGTGCTCTTCAAGAGCAGTTAAGAACACATTTGCACTGTCTTCGTTCAAGTTCACGTGCCAACTTGCCTCGATTGATTTCAGGTGCTTTTCTTTCTTTGGCTTGTCTCACAAAATACTGGATGTAAGGGTCCTTCCAGTAGCCAACACTTACAGCAAACCTGTCCAGTGGAGGAAAAAAAATAAGAGAATTATGAAATAAGGCCACCAAGACTCACTCTAAAAGATACACCGTCTGGAAAGGTCACTCTGACATGGGCACGTACATGCAGACAAGGTTTAAAACCCCTGTTGAATGTGTGGAACTATTGCAATTAAAAAGTTACAGAACGTCTAGTAAAAAATGTTGGCTCTTGCCATATTAAACAAGCATCTTTTTAATGGCCTCTGCACTATTTGATGAACTTCTGCAAGCGACGACCCTAATCTCAAATATTTCCTCCTTGAGGACCCAGCAAACAGAGGAATTGTCTGTCTAAAGTTCCTTAGACCACACACAAAGCGTGCTTTACTTCTATACAGCATCATGCTACAAGCTGTTTGCACTTATTCCAGAGCTTCCACATATCACTTTAACACAGACAACAGTCCTATTCTACTCTAATAGAACTTACTAGTTTTACAACTGATTTGAAAAGGTAAACTCTCAAAAACAAACTCAACCACCCAACAGTTTGCTGCTACACCAATAACAAAGGATAGAACAAAAAGGCAGCGATAATGGAAGTTAAATTCAGGCCCGTGCGCAACAGGGAACCGAAACTTATCACCCTCCCAGCACCCATCCTCCAGAGGAGGTGAAGGAAAGAATTCTGAAAAGTATCAAGATGTTTATTTCCCTGAGATATCAAACATCACTGAAATTTCAGATCCCCACTACCAGATAGCGTAATTCTAGCTATTGCTGTGTGATGCTCTATAAACAAACTCTAAGCTGAAAAGTGGGCAGGTGTTGAATAATGGGATCAGGAAAGTTTATGGTAAACCCAAGGGCCGAAGCCATGGGCCCAACGGCGGGGGGAGGGGGGGGCACCCAACGGCGGGGGGGTGGGCACCCAACGGCGGGGCAGCCTCCCAGGAAACACTGCCCGCCGAGGGGGAACCCTGGCACGGTCTGCAGCTTATTCTCCCCCGTACAGCCGAGCTTCCCACACGGCTGCCCAGCCCCGCGTGCGGCTCCCCGCCCAGCCGACCCTTCCAGCCGCTCGGGCCCGGGGTGACGCTCTCGGCCTCGGTGCAAAGGACGCCGGCACGGCCGGGCACGGCGACACGCTCCCGCGGGGCGGCACCCGGGAGACGAAGGGGCTCCTCCCGCTCCCCTCCAGCCCGGCTTCCCGGGGGCCGGTCCGTGCTTCGCCGCCTCCCCGCCGGCCCTGGCTGCCCTCGCCCCCGCCGGCACCGCCCCAGGGCCGCGGCCCGGTGCAGGGGGACGCCGGAGGGGCCCGGCCCGCCCCACCCCGCCGCTCCTCCCTCCAGGCGCCGCTACCGTTTGCAGACGGACGCATCCTCGCACGTGCCCCGGACCGCCTCGTCCGCCTCGTCGAGGCCGGCGGCGGACAGGGGGTCGTGGGCAGCGGCCGCCATAGAGGGCGCGAAGGCCGGGCCCGGGGAGCGCGCGACACTCAGCCCCCCGCCACTGCCGCCACCGCCGCTGCAGCCCGCCCCCCGCCGCCCCTCATTGGGCGGCCTCCGCAGGGCGGCCCGCCGGCGCTCGGCGACGATTGGCCCATGGCCCCGCCCATTCCCATAACTCCCAATGGGAGAGCGCGGGCTGCACCGCCCGGCCCAGGAAACAGTGGCCGTAACGCAAAGGAAGCCGGGAGCAGTAGTCTTGGGGGACGCCCGGCGATAACGGGGTCCCGGGGCTGTCCGCTCCGGGAGGGGTGGCCCCGCGCACCGAGCCCGGCCCAGCTGCCGCTCCTGAAGCGGCAGCGCCCCTCGCTCCCGAGGGAGCGGCGGGCAGAGGAACCTCCCTGGCGCTGCGGTGCGCCGACATCTGGGCCCCGGGGGGCGGAACACGACGACGACGACATCCGGGTTTCCGGCAGCCCGCCCCTCCCGGGGACCCGGCTGTTCCCCCGCGGGCACGGGGCGGGGCCGGAAGCGGCGGCGCGTTGCCGTGTGGGCGGGGCCGGTGGCGCCGCCGCGAGCAGGGAGGAGGCAGCGGGGCGGGCCGGGGCGGCAGCGGTCGTGTGGTGGCGGCGGAGCAGCGGGTGCCCGGCGGGAGGCCGGGGGGACGGCCGCCGCCATGAAGAAGCAGTTCAACCGGATGAAGCAGCTGGCTAACCAGACCGTCGGCAGGTGGGCGGCAGGGCCGGGGTCCTGCGGCCGTGGGCGGCCCTACCTGGCTGGGCCGGGGCGCCGGCGGGGCTCGGGCGACGGCTCCGCTCCGCTTTTCCGTGCGGGGCCGCCGCGCTGAGGCGGTGCCGCTGCCGGGGAGCGGGCGGGGGCCATCCGCAATCTCGGCCGCGCGTCGGGGCGGGGAGGGACCGGGCACGGCGGGGCTTCCCGCGCCTCTCCTCGGCGGGGCCTTTTGGGGAAGAAAAACTTCTGTCAGCTCAGAAAGAAACTGTCGGGACGGGGAGGGGGGCGGGAGAAACCCGTTATTGCTCGAAAACTGAAAAAAAAAAGAAGCAACGAGGAGATTCGGGGCCTCGGTTTCCGAGCCGGGAGCGGGGCCTGGGCGGCCGGGCGGGTGTCTGCCCCGGCCCGCCGTGGGGCGGCGTGGGGCGGGCGGTGGCCGCTGGCACCGAGGCCTCCGGCGTGCCTGGTCGTACCTGCCGCCAGCCCCGAGCTTCGCTGGTGCAGCGAGTTACGGGGGGCTCGGGTGGGTGCTGCGGGGGTCACCCGAGGTTCCCACACGAGGGCTGAGGGGCTCGAACTGCAAGCGGGTGGGTGTAGATCAGGTACGAGGAAGCAATTCTTCCCCGTGAGGGTGGTGAGGCCCTGGCACAGGTTGCCCAGAGAAGCTGTGGCTGCCCCATCCCTGGAAGTGTCCATGGCCAGGTTGGACAGGGCTTGGAGCAACCTGGTCTAGGGAAGGTGTCCCTGCCCGTGGCAGGGGGTGGAACTGGGTGACCTTTAAGGTCCCTTCCCACCCAGACCATTCTGTGGTTCCTGCGCAGCGCTGGGAACGCACGTCAGTGCAATTTGTGTTTAAGGTTTGCGTCGCGTTTAAGGTTGTGAGGACAGAAAGCAAAGATCCCTTTGGGGCTGGGGGAACGTCAGTACTGGGGGTCAGGGGAAGCTACAGAGGGGTTCTTCAGGGGCTCCCCGAGCCCCCGCAGAGCTATTTGTATTGTGTGTTTCCTGTCTGGGTTTTTGTGACTTTCGTTTCCTTTCTTGCTGTGTTAATATTGAGTTATTTGATCTGTTTCTCACTCTTCTTCACGTTTAAGAAGATTTCAAAGAGTGCATCCTCTATGACTTGATTTTAACAAAAATAACAGAAGTCTTGTACATACAATTGCCATTGACTTCCAGACGGCTGAGTCTTGGAAGGTCTTTAGCCTGATTCTGTGGAAACAAATCTGTGCACTGACACCGGAGCGTCTGCCTGCAGCTCTCCTGTGTGCTAAAAATGCAAATGTTACTTCACACTGTTTCTGGTAGAGCTCTGTATTTTTCCCCCGGAAACTGGTCTGTGCTTTTAGTGAAAACTTAATCTGAAAGTATGTACTTGTACCGAAAGTATCTTTCACATTATCTGAGTTTATACTTTCACGGTCTCCACTCCAATAACTCACTTAATAAGGTGTTTATTTTCTTTGGGGCCTTCATACATCTAAAACAGGTCAAGCATGTCAGCTGATAATGGCTAAGTAGTAGGTTTTTAATAGGGCGTTTGTTTTGCTGTAAAAGCATAACTTCCAAACCCATCTTGTGTCCTTTCATTCCCATTTCCTATAAATTAATGGCTTTTTTTTTTTATACTGTTGGAGTGATTATTGGCATTCCCTTTTTGGGCCCACAGCTCCAAATGCCGAGTGGATTTCAAGTAATCTGCGTTGTACTGAGTCGGATAAACGCCTTGGGCTGCTTTCTACTTCAAGGGGAAAATAAGTAGTAAATCTGGAGAACTGTTTATAGTGGTGTATGGGCTGGGAGGTTCGTAACGACCTTTGGAAGCTGTGGCTGTCGGCCGTTCACAGCCGAGGTTCTCGGGGTGTGGTTGTGCGCACGATTATTGCTCATGCTTCTTCGCCAGGTAGTCGGCTGGTGCCTCAGCCGCCGGGGTCTGGAACAGGGGCGTTTGCTAGCTTCGTTAAAATACAGACAAGCAGTTGTAACTGTTTGTCATTAAAAACTATTTAAAATGACACCGATACATTTGTTTTTATAAGCTTAATAATAATAGTTTAAATTAAACTTAAACTTTGTTTCCCTCTTTCCTGTTTTAGTCAGTATTAAATACGAGCACATCCTTATTGGTTCTCTCTTTCCTTAAAGTGTTTTTTAATAATAAAGTATCTTGAGTTAGTTGTATGGATTCTTTACCCAAGAGCGTACAAACTTTTCTTTTAATGGAATAGAGGTGAGGAGACTCTGAAGAGTGAGGGTAATCATAACGTTTTGAGCTGTGCTTGTTGCCTTTTACGCATATAAATGACATCCTCGTGTTTGTAAGTGCTTTGAATGAGCCAAATTGACCCTTGTGGGGGTTTGGTTGCGTGGGCTCGTTAGCACAAGGTGGTACTTACTCTTCTGTTGCTGCTCTTAGTATTTGTGTCTTTCCAAGGGAAAGAAAAATGCTTATGTAATTGAAATCATTTTCGTCACTGTAAATCTGCATTAATTCTAACGAAACTTGGGAAACTTAGTTTATGGACACGATTTGGGGATGGGAGGGAAAGAGACAAAACTCGGGAGGTTTGTGTTGGCTCTTGCACTGTATGACCGCCTGGATGTGTAGGAGCTATTACCGTGGAAACTCAGCAAAGATATTTCTGTGTTTCCCAGAGTGCAGTGCATTCATGTGCACAGCCGAGCACTGGTTTTCCCCTAGCCTGTTTTTCTTTAATTTCTTTGGTTCATCATTGCAATACTTTTATCTGCATTAAGGATTATAGATTGATTAACATCAACAGGATATTTCAAGATATCCTGCTGTCTGTAAAGAGGTTGAAGTCAATCATTTGTATTAGGTGTTCACTTAGCTCCATGCAGCATTTTAAATAGCAACTGCTTTCGAGGCCCGTCAAAGCCCACAGTCTAGTGAAGCCTTTGATTTGATCGAGTCAGAGATGATTTCTGGAAATGCTTCTGCATCTCTCCTCCAGCTGAGGAGGCGAGAGGGATGTCTCAGCCCTGCAACGCTGAACCAAGAAATCAAGCGTGATTAGACCAGTCGGTGTACAAAGAAGGGAGAGGTGATTCACGTCACAGTTTTAATGAAAGTTAACTCAGAAAACATTTTGTTTCAAGAGGTATCAGATCTACTATTGAAATTAATTGGTGAATATTTAATATTACCAGCCTCCTTACATTTCATGTACTAGCCACACATTCAAATAGTCACATGGTTGCATTTCCTTTCCCAAACTAAAATCACGTAGTAGTGACGGATTTGTAATTGGTTTCGCTTGCAAATATCAGGGCTGAGGTTTTCAAATTTCGGGCAGCGCTGCATTCTGTGGTTTTGATAAGCACCGTAGAACTCGTGGGAGATGCAACAGTCGTCGTTCAGTAGGGTCTTGCGGGCGATACTAGCAGAGACAAGTATTTCTGGCGCTGGGTACCAGAACCAGGAGTGCACCATTTCAATTTTGTAACATTGAAGAAAAAAGGAGAGAGTGTGCTGCTTATCTGTGGGTACTGGTGCGGCTTGCTGCTGTCTGAGATGGGTTTATATTGGCCTGGTGTAACTCATTTATTAGCCTTTTATACTTGGGCAGAATGAGGAAACAAATCCTCTGTCAAAAGGACTCTTCTGGTTACGCGAATGTCTTGAAGAGGTGCAGTGGTCAGTATTTCAGGACCCCGTACGCCGCTGGGAGATGCAGCAGGTGAATAAGCCGCCCCAGAAGAGAAGGAGTATTTGGAGGAGCAGTTTGGGCACCGGTGCTGAGGGGCCACGTCCCCCCGTCTGCTGGCTCGCTCGGGGCGTCGTGGGGGCTGCCTGCTGCCGTTTACCTCTTTGGGACACCTGCCCCTCTAGGTAACCTGCTGCTCCGTAGGGCGGTCTTTACCTGGCTGCTGCTTTTCATGGTGGCGTATTAGAAAGCGATTTTTTTCTACTGCTTTTCTTTTCACTCATTCAGAGCTTTTTTCACCATAATTGAGGGGTGGGGATAACAGGCATGTTGTCATGAGGTCAGCGAACCTTGGCTATGCATCAGTGATGTGTCTTTACCATGGTTTTGTTCTCTTTAACACAGGGATGTTTAAAGTAGTTCAGGATTTATCCCGTTCAGCTTGCCGTAGGAATGAATGATAGATACTACCTTTCCTACAGCCAGCCTTGGAAGGTTGGCATCCTTGGCCTTGTACCACAAATATGTGACTTGGGATCAGAGAAGTAACTCCTTAGCATGAAAAATAAAAAAAGATGGGCAAGAGCTTCATTAAAGCAGAGGAATGGCATTAATGAGAAGCCTATGAGTCTGCATGGATACTATTATATAGAATTATGAAATATATGTAGGAAACTAATTAAAGAGGGGATTAGCCAAGTGGAACAGGATTCCACAATAATTGATAGATGTGTTAAATATTTTGCAGCAATTATTTTGTGGATGTTGTTGGATGCCTTAAGACAAGTATTCAATCTGCCACGGAGTACTTTATTTTTTTATGCATTTGGCAGATTGGTTGTACGTGTTGCAGGTGTGGAAGCAAGCATTTCTACTGAGGGGAACAACTCACGCTCTGGTTAATCTATAAAGTAAAAGATCAATTATTTGTTTACATAAACCTGGAGGAGAGGGGGAAATGAAACAATATATTTTGCCTTTCATTGCAAACTGGCAGTTCGAGCACTGGTCACTGCAGTTTTGTTGGCTGCTTCAGAGAGACTGTCCGGGTCTGGGCCAGGCCACTGAGACAACCTCTCGTTGGGAGGTGGCGTCATAGTCTCACAGAGTGGTTTGGGGTGGAAGGACCTTAAAGATCATCTAGTTCCAACCCCCCTGCTGTAGGCAGAGACGCCTGCCCCAGACCAGGGTGCTCAAAGCTCCATCCAACCTGGCCTTGAACACTTCCAGGGATGGGGCAGCCACAACTCTGGGCAACCTGTGCCCGGGCCTCACTGCTCAGAGTGAAGAATTTCCTCCTTATATCTCATCTAAATCTGCCCTCTTTCAGTTTGAACCCATTACCCCTTGTCCTATCACTCCATGCCCTTGTCCAAAGTCCCTCTCCAGCTTTCTTGTAGCCCCCTTTAGGTACAGGAAGCTGCTCAAAGGTCTCCCAGGAGCCTTCTCTTCTCCAGGCTGAACAACCCTCTCAGCCTGTCTTCAGAGGAGAGGTGCTCCAGCCCTCTGATCGCCTTCGTGGCCTCCTCTGGAGAGGAGAGCCACACAAATCAGAGCTTTCTCAGGGCAGTCTTACCCAGAGTAACAAACTGTGAGTCTCTGTGTGTGCTGGTTCTCACATCATCGTGAAGGATCTCACATCTGCTCAGAGACAACTCACAACAAGCAGGGCTGGGGGCACGCAGGGGAGTGGAGGCATGGCTTACCGGGAAATCATTAGTTCCACATGAGCTGAATTAACGCATCACAGTAAACTGGCATCTTGACTGTGACAGATACACAGCTAATCACACAAAATAACTAGCTCAAATCCAACTTTATTTTGAGCTACATCCAAACTCCAGCTTAAGCAATTGGCAACAGCTTGAAACTTTTAGTTAGGCTTAAGAAATTAAAGGGAGGAGGGAGTGGAGAAGAAAAGAATAACATTCATTCTGAACTTCATGATTTTCAGGTGGCCTGTGGTTCCTTAGAGGCTATGTGCTCAGTTGGCTTTCAGTGGAATTTATGTATTAATTCTTCTAAACCTTGATCTGTTTTGAGGACCAAGGTTCGTGTTCTTCTATTCCACACACACGTTCCGTGTGTGCTTGGTCTGGGTACAGTGCCTGTGAAATGGAAGTCGTGGAATAGGCTTCAGCGCATGCTGACGGATCTGCAGAGGTGAGGTACGACCTTCCTGGCGTGTTTGTACCTCTCCTGGGGATGCGTCATAAGCAGATACTCGTTCTCGCAGATGAGCTGTGTGTCAGGCTCGGGGATGAACAGGATTATATTGTGCATGACATCAACAAAGGTAATTCGTCAGATATATACAAGTGCTTGTCTTGGAGTTTTCATACCCTTTTATAAATTACAAAGGGAAACAGATTTGTATTAGAAGCTCGGGAAGTATTCTACTGTAGAGTTGCAGTCATCTCTAATGAAAATAAACGTTCAGAGGTGTTGTCATTAAAGGCTTCAAATGATACACTAATAAGCATTTGAATGACATAGCTAAGTAATTCGTGTGAGGAATGAGTCCACAGAGGTGTTTGTATCATGCTGTTTACTTGCAGAAAGCCAGGTTGGTAATTAATGCCCCTTTTAGACTGCCTAACAATTTTACACGAGTTGGGCTTTCCTGCCTCTGGGGACATGACTATTAATGTTGTTCCCATCAATTTCTTTTTTCATCTTTTAGGTGCAATCAGCAGAGTACTATACAGATTGAAAATTATTCTAGCCAACTGGTCTGGAAAGTTTGCATCTGGTGAAGTCATCTAAGATGAAGACTGACAGATAGGTGGATATACTTACAGTCTTTACTAGGAGTGATACTCTATCTGCCCTTGGGCTGTGACAGTAATTTAAACCAGGGACGAGCAGATCGGACTGGAAATCTGGAAGAGACCACAAACCACCTTAGAAAGATCTATGTTTTATGCAAGAAGCTGACTTACTATGGCTTCTTTACTAGCTTTCCACCATTTAAATACAACTTGTAGTATACAAATAGATTTTCCAGGCCCTGTGCACAACATTACTGTGACTCAACAGGAGTATTTGAACGTATCTTTTAATAGCTCAGGCCCTGCATAAAAGTTACTATGCTAAACTATATTTAGTATTTCCTCAAGCCACTTGGCAATCTGTAAGTCCTAAGTTGGAATTGGTGTTATTGTAACATAATTATTACATGAAAGCAAGTCATGTTAAAACGACTGTTATTGAATGATTGTGTGCAGTAAGGAGCTACCTGCGTTTGGTTTGTTTAGGGGAGGACCTGCTGGAAAACGATGGCTTTCAGTAATACTTCATGGAAAAAGTGGATGGCCCAAGATACTAATTTTTTTTCCTGCTAAAGTGTTCTCCATTGATTCTAGTCTTTTTCAGAATTGTTCTGTGAATTATTACTTAAGGAAGTTCTTTTACTTCTTTGTCTTTTGTTGATAGTACTTTGCAAACTAGCTTTTTCGAGCATCCAGGGTGGTAAAACAAGAGTGCACTCATCTCTGTTAAGTCCAAAACACTTCAGTCAATATAATGTTAACCCTACAATGCCATTTAATGTCAAAGGAATACTTCTTTAATGTTTTTCTAGTTCTTGTGTGGAAAAAAAAAATAGTATGACCCCAGTATTTGAAAATTTCTGGCTCACCCAAACATCCTTTTAAAAAAAGTGAAATGTGATAAGCGTTATTTACTTGAAGTGCTTGTCGTCATTGGGAAAGATATTTGAAAAAGTGGTAAACAACATTGAAATACGTTTATATTCTACAGGCAGGGAGAGAATCTGCTTTGTGCTTGGTCTTTTAGGTTGGTGTTTGTCTGCATCTGAGTACTCATGAAAAGAAAAAGAAAAATCTCCTTTCAGTGTTTATAATGGCTATCTTAAACATTTCCTGTTTATCTCCAAATGAAGTTTGAGGTCTCTTTAATTACAAAATTGACTTAGATCTTTCTGGATGGAAGATTAATTCAATGACAGGTTTAAAGAGTCTGAGTACATTGAATTAGGGAAGATCTGTTTCCCTGAACACGTGCAGACTTTTGGACTTCATGTAACTGACAGTCAAGGACTGATTGAAACAAAATGCGGCGAATGCTAAAGCACTCGTGTCCTAATAGCAGAGGGCAGGCGTTATCTGAACATCGGCGTGTTCGTAGTTGGGCTGTTGAACAGGCAGAGCAAGAGGCAGTAAGCTTTGTGCTGACTGAAACACTGGGGTTGGCGTAGGCAGCTGCATAAACTGTTTGTTACCGCTTAGCTGCTTCTGGGCTGCTGAATGGGCTGCGCAGAACTTTGTGAAATGGTGTTTCCACCCGAAATGTAAGCAAGACAAGAGCTAACAGTTCCCCCTTTAACACTGCCTCTCGGCCTCAGCAGTATCAACAAAGTTCCTTGGTATCTGCGTATTTATCTATTTCCTGCACCCTTTGGGGAAGACTGACACAATGTAATGCGTTGTGCAGCTCAGGAATCTGATTTTTCTAACAGTACAAACTTCCAATTATAGAAAAACATGCGCCTATTCTGTTTTCAGTTTGGGGCTGCTTCTTGTGGTAAGACTTGGCACTCGTCGCTGTATTTGCGACTGCCATTAACGCAGCAACAAATGGAATAGCTTGTGGATATAAATTATGTCCAAGCTGTGGTCTAGATTCAATTTTGTAAGCATGTCTGTTAATCGCATTGATCCATGTGCCCTTCTTGCTAAAGCCAAAGGGAAAAATTACCTGAATTTACCCAAGTTGACGCCTTTTGTAGTGACTTTCTTCAGTTGTTCTGTGTCAGCAGACAGCCACCGAGCTGGTGAGGTCTGAGGCTGGACGCCTGCTGCCGCCGGTGGGAAGGGCTGTTGCTGTACTGGAACCCCCCGTAAGAAGAGAGGGTTTGTCTAGCGGACAGATGGTCAGAAAACAAAGGAAGGTGTTCTGGCCTGCTTTAGGTGTTCCCTCTAAGTTTTGTAAAGGCAGTTATTTTATCAGTATCTCTTAATTCCTCAGGGACCAAGGTGATCTCGTGTGGGTTTAAAGTCTAGGTCGTTAAGAATCCTTAAGATTAGAAACTGTTAAGAAATTACATTGTGTTTTTAAGAAACTTCTTTCTCTGCAGAAGTTCACTGTTTGTAATGCTGTGCTCTTAGTGTGTTGCAGTACGGTGTTTTCCAGAAAACCACCATATCAAGCTGTCTAGATACAAGTGCAACATGAAGTAGTGCTCTTACAAGGGCAGCAACAGGTTTTAAATCAGTAAGTAAGTATTTACTCAGCCCTTGGTTTAAAAAGCCTCATCACTTGTGATTTAATTCCAGACCACATGAAAACCTAGGAATGCCTTGACTGGGCTGCGTCTGCCTTGCCCACTGTCCAGCAGCCAGAAGCGGGCGACGCGGGGAGGATGCGAGGCTCTGATACCCCGTGGCGTTTCCCACGCGTGTTCTCGCGGCCGCCGGCTGTGTCTGTCTCGGGAGCTTCCTGAGCCAGCGGTGACTCTCTGTGGTTAGTGGCTGATAGCACCAGGCTCAGGGTGGTCCCTGCAGTGAGTGCTAACGCAGAGCTGCACCTTACCGAACGGCTGAAGAATGTGTTAGAGCTGTCGTCTGCTCCCCTGCTTCTCTGAAAGTCTGATTTTTCATACTTTCAACTATTTGTTTTCACAAGTGAAACCATGTAGGAGAGATACATGTTCCTCTGTGCCTGCAGTGTGTAAGAATGGGCTCCTGCGTGCATTACCTTGCTTTCCTGAGCAGCGAGTGCTTCCAGGGCAAGTAGAGCTTCAGTTATTTTGCTTCCCCTTAATAGATGCAGAAAATGCCTTTCAAAGTTATATAAAAATTTCTGGTATTCGGTGGTGAAGAATGACTTGTTTTAGTTGTGCTAAATTTTGTTGACTTGAAGATACCTTAGTAAATTGCTGGGCTTTCTAGTAGAGAACTAGCTGAAGCCTGTTGGTTAGAAGAAAAAAGGTATTCTGTAACTTTGTGGCAGACTTGTGTGTCAACTGCTGAGTGGGCAGCGTGTAAATACTTGAGATTTTTGTTGCAGAAAAAGAAATTAGAAGACTCCGAACTCGGGGATTTGGGAAATATTAATTGTGCTCTTGCATGCATGCTCTCATCTCCTTTGGCTCTGTTCATCATGCTGCCGCTTGATGCAACAGGGCAGAGGACTGGTAAAATATCCACAATAGACAGACATAGTCCGTAGGATCTGTTGTAGCTGGATCGTCTTGGGCTTCCTGTTGTGCCGGGGGGTCAGGACTGCACGGCAAGGGTGAAGGGAGCATCTGCCTCAGGAAAGCACTGTCCTGTTGCCTTGAAATGATGAATAAAATGTCATTTTTCTGTGCGGAGATTTCTCAGGTGGTTCCACAAGGTGTGGAAGGGTCTAGGGCAGCAATCATGATTGTGCCAAACCTGGCGCAGTGCGCTTGTGTCGCAGCACGTAACCGGAGCCGGAGCCACCATCCCTGGCTGGAGCTGTGCTGGGTGAAGCACCGCAGGGAAGCAGAGGAGGCTAAAAGAGCGGGAGAGGATATATCATCCAGGGGTGTTAGGTGCGTCCAGGGGGGAGGTTTTCGTGTCTGACATAACAGCAGAGTAGTGAAGGTAAAGACATACTTGAATGTGCTTTAGTGCCAGCTGCTCAGCTGCACTGTCGGCTCTGCACCTGTGCTCTGGAGGTAGAGTCCAGCTCTTCTGATATTTACTCGTATAAACAAAATAATCTTGGTATTGCTCTCAAGCATGAAGCTGTGATTCCTTGATTCTAACCTGATCTGATGGTGGTTCTTTAGAGCAAATAATTTTAATGTCAGGTTATGCCCAGAGTCAAAATCCTAAAATAGTAATGATTTAATCTGCTAAAATAGCTAGAAGTGATCTAACAAGCTGCTTCAACCTGATGCTGTAATGTGATATACTTGGGATTTATGAAAGCAAATGTATGTATTAGGTACTTGCGTGGTATTTTTAGGTTATGATAATGGATCTGTGACCAGAACTGCTCTTTAGAGGTCATTGTATTAGCAAATGATGAAATGCCAAATACATACGATCTTTTTAGGATGTGGTTAAATGGAAAGTGTCTTAGTGTGCTAGAAATGTTTTCTAATATTATGCACAGTTTCCAGAAAGAAAGGTTTCATAACTTAAAAGAAGTAGCTCCATTTTTTTGGTGTTAGGAGAACCTCCAGCCTGCCGTGTTGGGTCTTCCATGAGGCAGCGATTAGCTGTCCCCCGTTTGCCACAGCACATCTCTGATCTGAAACCCGTGGGAGTTTAATAACACAAATTAAACTGGGTAAGGTATGGCCGATCTCCGGTCATTCAGAACCAAGAAGCTTCGCAGCAGTTGTTGGTGACATATCAAGTGAATTTAACAGATTACTGTGCTTGATTACCTCATTTTTTCAGGGCTGCTTGATTGTTACAGGTACCAGTCTTGAAAGCAAGGCTAAATTTGATCCTCACCGACACTGTCACGTGTAAAGCAGCACTTGATGTCTAGACGAGAAAAATAGGGAACTTTTGAGTATCATTTTTATCTGCAACGTTGCTTTGTTGACTGAAGTAGAACATTTTGGTTAAAATTTATTCCTTGGCAACCAAATAGCTTAAAAGCTTTGAGCTTGTAGTCGCTGTTTGTTGCTGATAAAAGCATGTCAGATTGGTCATGCATCTTATGCTTGGACAGTCCCGCTGTCTCAACAGGAAACGAGTTTCAGAAGGACCCGCCAGCTGGGGAGGTCACAAGTTCTTCTCTAAGTGAGGTGGAGCCTCCTTGCCTTGACACAGATTGTTTTCCTGTGAAGTTAATTGCATTGCAAAATGACAGGAACATCCTGGAGTGACAGAGTGAATCAAAGAGCCAGGGGATGCGCAAAAAATGAGTATGCAAAATAGCCAAGGCAGTTATAGGTGAGAAGGATCAGTAGAGGAGGAGTTTGTTCCTTCTGTCTTACGAGTTGTCCTGTGCCAGAAATTGCTGGACTTGAGATTTTTGTATAAATATACTTGTTGGCTGTATTGCATGTTTCTCAAGATCCCAATGACACTTCCAGAGTGAAAATTAATAAAAGGAAAACTGGTGACTTGTACAGCTGAGCGCTGCACGGGAAAGGTCGGTCGCTGCTGAGAACTGTTAATGCTGTTGGAGCGTGGCACTTGTGGCAGGCACACGTACACACATCCCTGGTGACAGTTAAGGCTACAAAAACCTACTTTTAGCCAGTGACAGGAAAATTAAGTTATAAGGCTGGCCCTTTTTTAGAAGATAAATTGCCTTGTATACAGATTGGGGAGTTATGGCTGTGACAGGGCTTTGGAAAGTACAGCAGTTTATTCAAACTTGTGGCATCTGTGAACTAATGATCAAGCAATCGATAGGAAATGTTAATCCACCTGATTAAAAGTTCTATTTTCTGTAGGAACGGGAAGATAGAAAGCTAACATTTTCATACAGGAAAATAAATGTGCGAGCTAAACTGTTGCAGCTTCTATTTCAGTCGGTAAACCGATTTAAGATGCAGATTAAGTGTTCTGATCTGATATTTTCTGTAGGAATGGAACAGTAGGCTAAAGTACTGCTGGTTTTGTAACAGCAGGTCCAAGTGTGTGTTGAAGTGCAGTACAGGCTAATAAACCTTGATTAGCCAATTAGTCCGAGGCTCACGTTTCCTTCTCAGAAACCTACTGATAGAGTTAACTTTCAGTTTTGTGCTGGGACAGCAAAGAGCACGGTGTGCGAGGCACGGCGGGGCGGTGATGGCGGAGCTGCACGTTCTACGCGTTACTGCGGGCTTGTAGACGCCGTAGCTAAGGAACACAAACACTGGCGTCGGTAGCCAGTGCCTAAAAGCCAGCAATGGGATGAGTCGTCTGGGTTGCAGGCGCATCGTCAGGCTCAGCGCAGAAACTCGCGTTCCTCTTGGTGCAACGTAATAAAGGGTTCGGCCATTAATTGTTAATCATGGCTACCGATCAGAAAATCGGTGCAAAGGCTTCGTTGTGAAATAGGAGGCGTAAGGAATACTCCCTGTTTTGTCACTAGCCTGTTAGTCATTTTATATAACCTCAGGTCCCTGAATTCCCTTACACTTTTTTTTACTGTTGTTTCAAAGCTTCCAACTCCTTTTTGCTTTCTTGGTTTCTATTCCTACTTCATGGTTCTGCCTTTTCTGTGTTTCCTTGTTTTGCTTTTTGTGTTGATTCAGTTTGGTTCCTTTTCAAAGGCTTTCTGTTGCCAGTTTTGTGAATCCCTGAACTTAAAATAGACCTGTCTGGTTGGTATATTCAGTTAAGAACAGCGTTACCTTTGGTGAAATGTTCATTTCTGGACTGGAGTTTTTTGACATTTATGCAAGGGAATATGTAGCTGAAGTGTCCTGCCAAAGTGCAAAAAAGCAAACAAATATGCAAAAAACGCCCAGTATTTTTTTTTAGCAGTTCAGTGTATTTTGCTCATTCCTGTATTGCATATTTTTCCTATTCAAACATGTCTGCACTGTAAAAGTTTTGCCCTTGCAAAAGTTAGTACTGCTTCTTGGAGTCTTTTCTAACGGTTGACAATGCAGGACTTCTGGTAAAAGAAATCACAAAATTTAAAAACGTCTTGAGTTAGTGGGCAGGCCATCTATTTTGTGGCTAGAACGGAAAGTTGTGTCTTGTTTGAAAGTTCAGGATATGTTCGAGGGGTTTTGGTGGGCTTTTTGCCTTTTTTTTTTTTTTTCTCTCTCTGTAAATGTGAAGAAGTTCCCATGTCAGCAGGTGGTTTGGCAAGGGGACTGGTCCTTGCCTAAAACTAAAAGCTGCCAAACCCCCACGTGTAGGCAACTCATGAGCTGTTCTCTCCTCCAGAAACATCAGCTGCTGCCTTAGCTCTGTGGTCAGGAGTAGCCGCATCGTGCCCGCAGCGGTGCCCCTTCTGCCGAGCCGTGATTCCCTAGCTGCCCTGCCGCTTGTTCCCACCCCTTCTTTGTGCTTGCACGGGTGAAGTTGATCAGACTGAAAAATGGGTTTCTTCCAGCCAGGTTAGTTTTCAGCCGTGTCAGTCCTTTGAGCTGTGGACGAGTGGAGGTGCTCGTGCCGGGCAAAGGGAGATGCGAGCAGCGAGGACGCAGGAGGGAGGACACAACAACTTTTGTCAGCAGCTCTGCCAGCTGATGTCACCTCCGAGTTAATGAAATGTTGGCCCCAGGGCACAGTTTCGTGATCAGTTTAAGCTGATCTTAAGTAGCTGCTGTTGCTAAAAGGGACAGGTTTCCCCTCTCCCTGCCCAGCCTGCGCTGGTGCCAGCTCTCCTGCCCGGGGACCGGGAGTGGGGTGCACCAGGGAAGGGGTTGAGACAACTGGAAACCAGTAACTTCTTTTATCGGGTGTAATTCCAGTCCGAGTTGCGTGCGACTGCTGCTGCTGCGGAGGAGGGATGTGAGGACCAGGGACCTGTACCTGAAGTTTGGGGAAGGGGGACTTGAAAGGAGAAAGGTTGTAGGGAAGCACGGGAGGGAGGAATCCAGCGTTTGCTCCTTGTCGTGGGTTTGATTTGGTGGTGACTCGAGCTGGCACAAATTCAGGCTGCTGTGGAGGGCCACAAGGAGCAGCTCTGGAGAGCCAGCCCCGGGGAGGGAGGTGGCTGCAGGTGGATTTACTGCTACTGCTCCCCCAGGTTGGTTTTCAACTAGGTGTAGTGCTCCGGTGTGACTCTGGTTGTGAGAGCTGCTGGAGCATGCCAGGGGAATTCCCCTTTTGGCAGCAGCGACGTTTATGTTGGCATGCAGGGATTGTGAAATTGCGCCTGAGATTAAGGAATAGCACATTCAGTAATTACTTAGGTTGGTTTCTGCTCTGCTGTCTCTTATATCAAAATTGTACCCAGCTAATTTTAGATAAAATTATTCTACATGAGTAAAAGGTGATTGCTTGCTTGGAGGAGGGAAGGAACTTGTGTGAAAATAAACTTTTTAATGTAAATAAATACTGAGCAGCTAAATATTAAAACCAGTTCTTTACCAAGATACTGTGTAAGGGTGTTTATATACATTTTTTAATAAATTATATTAATAACTAACATGTTTGGAAAGTTCAAGTTCTATAGTAATGTTAAGTGGAGTGCACTTAGCATGAGGAATTTATCTGGTAATACTTCAAAGGGAAAAAGCAAGGCATAGAAACTACATTGTGATTTGATAAGTTCATAAAGGTTTCTTGTGTAGCTTGCTTTGTCTCAGATTCCTTGGTTTTGTTATCACTAATTTGCAACAGCTTGACACAGGATTTTTTACTTTGGAAAAAGCCGTATGCCCACTGCTAGATTTCATCCTGACGGAATTGAAGCATTCAGAATTTTAATCCCCTACGGTAGCACTTTGAGTTTCCTTCTGAAGGTATTAATACTTCCACAGGTCAAATGCACTTTTTTAAAAGAAGCCACATTTTGGTAGATTGGCCTAACATACATTGTGAGTGGAGCTTTGGGTTTTTTGAAAGTCGAGAAGAATACAGGGAGAGCTTTACTAGCTAAAACTTTGTTCGTGGTATGAAGTAGTAGGTTAGCAATGAGTATTTGATTTGCTGGGACAGTAGTCAACTGGAAGCATTTAACTGTAAATTTTTATTTGCACACAGAAGTTTAAAAGCCATCAGACTCATCAAAGGCTGCTCACTGAAACATCCATCCATCAAGCAAAATTGCTTTAAATCTGGTTCTGCATTTAAACCACAATTGTATTTTTGCCATCTAGAAAGTTCAACTTCCATTCATCTCTAATTTGCAGTGCTTGTGGCTCAAAGTTATCTACCTGGATTTGTTACATAGACTTAACTGTTTGAACAGCATTTTTTCTCAAGCTGCACTGTATTTGGTTTAGTTCTCAATATCTAATATTAAAATCATATATTTTACAAGGCGGAGGTTGGAGTTCTGAAGGGCAGTGCAGGGACTCGCTGCAGTGACTGGACCTCCGAGAGTGGCCCTAAAATAGGATTTGGCGTGAACCGCAGTTGTTGTAAATAGCTAAATTTACTGCCTCGCCTGGGAGAGGAGCCTTGGATCCATTTCACTTACCAAGGAATTTCAGATCCCCTAATGCGAACAGTCTGTCATGGGTTTCCCTGCAACTGCAAAGGAACAGTCTGCTTGCTTTCCAAGATGATTATCTTTGTAAAGCCTGGTCTGCCTTTAATTAGAGCAGGCAGGCTTCATTCTTCAGCATTGCACGGCTGAGACTATAGACGAGATCAAAGTTGCAGCTTTTAGATTGAGCGACCGAGCAAAGTTTGGTGGAGGAACTCAGTTGAGAAAATGAAGAAGGAAGACAAAGGAGCAGAAATCTTTATCTGTTTATTGAGGCCTGAATTGTAGTTTTGCAGCTCCTGGGTTTCTGAAGATATGGATCTTGATTAATGAAATATTTTGGTGCCTTGGAGGTGATGCACCATTTTTTAAAGCACTTCTAAAGGATTCAAAGCTGCAGTAACTGCACGGGTTAAAATCGGTGACCTGAGCATCACTTTAGTATGGAAATTGGTTCTGCAGCAAGGACCTTCCATAGGAACTGAGCTGGTGGGTTATCTCCTCCGAAACAGCAGCCTTCGGCCTGATTTCTGCTACTGCCACTGAAGCATCGGCGGTCACCAGATTTACCACGAAAGCAATTTTAATACTTGTACAAAAGTTTATATTAATTTGGGTGAAAAAACGGGGATAGTAGGCAAACTCAAAGTCTAGCTGGTGACTGGTTGTGAGTGGTGTTGACTAAATACTAAGTAGATCTTGAAAATGGTGACGATCATCTGACAGTCATTCTGAAGTGATTTTAAAATGTTTAAAATAACTCGCAGAATGTTGATACTTACGTTAGGTCATGCTAGTTTCTTTTGAAAAAAACCCAACAGCACGGAGGATCCCAGTTTGTTACCTTACTTTCAGTATGAGTGCTGGGGGTTTCATGGTGAGGAGTCGAAACGGGATTAATTTGGGGCTTGTGTGACATAATGAACTTGGTTTCTGTGGTGAGAAGTATACTTGGCCAGACGTGTTTCTGCTCTGGCTTGTCTTCAATGTGCTGTGCAGGTGAAACCAAACTCCTACAGTCTGTCCTCAAAGCTGACGAGTGCCACCGGCTGCCAAAGGAAGCAAAATAAATCCTTCGTAATAAAGTGGTTTGAAAAGTGACCTGTAATATATGCCTTTACGAAGGCCACAGTTGTAGGATTTTTGCTTTCCAGTCGCGCAGAAAGATCTTTTAATGTGCTGCAGATCTCGGCTTCTGAAAAGCGTATAGAAATGCAGAATCTAGATAGAATATGTATGTTACAACCTGTGTTTTAAATTCTAGTTCAGGTGAGGAGCCTTTGCATGATCCAGGCTGCCCGGGAGGAGGAAGGGGCAGGGAAAACCTTGTCAGATCTTCGGAGCTGGAAAACAAGAGGCTCCCTGCATCACCTTGATTTCTTAAAGTCAAAACTAAGTAAAAATTAAGGAAGATGCTGCCATAAACAAGGGTTTATTTCACGTTTGGATACTGACGGCAGCAGTCACTTTAAGCGTACAGTAAGTGGCACTCAGGAGTTGCGTCTCCTGTACGTTGGTGCTTCTCTTGCATCCTTACTGAAAGGGCATCACTGAGTGTGTCTCTGGTCTTGTTCAGCTGTTCCAGCTCTTTCCCCGATGGAAACTTTCATTTAGCTTTAAAATTATTTGACGTGTTTAATAATTAGGCTCCATAAACTTGGATTATAAAATACAGGGTTTACTCTGCTTAAAAAGGAAGCCTGTTCCTGGAATTTAGCACAGTGACAAATGGGGAAATACAAGCTGGTAGTCCTGAAACACCTTTAAGTTATATTTTCTATGAAATCTGTCTTAGTGAGTGTTAAAAAAGCAAACCTTTTTGAAGGGAAATTGTCATCTAATTCTGGATTCCTTGTTTTGGAACAGAGCTGCTGATTCTTTCATTTTTCCTGGCAGCAAATCCTGCCTATTGTGTGTGGAAAGCAGGCAGGATGTGCTGCCAGCCCAGCGCCCGGCGAAGGTGCTCTGAAGTGTTAACGCGGCAGCAAAGCTAATCTGGTTACTCTTGGTAACAAACAAATGCTTTGTTTAAGGAAAATCAAACAGCAGGGAGAGCTAGCTTTAATTCTGTCTCATGTTTCGGGTGGATGTCTCCTCGCTTCCGCTGAAATCTTTCCAGAGTTCAGGAACGCAGACTCGTCGTTTCGTCATGAAGCAAACTGCCCTCCCGTGGCATCACCTACCAGCTCCACCTCCCATCCGCAGTGCGTGAGTCAAGGTTTCTGTTTCCACTTTGACATTTGAACTGAGTCACTTGTGCTGTTGTGAATGCCCAAGTTTTTATGTCTCTTCATGTCAGGTTTGCTCTCGTTCCTTCCTTGTTAGCCTTGCAGGAGTGCAGAATTCCACTGGTTATGTGGCTTTGACCTGCTTTGGAGATCAGCCCCTGGGTCGGGACTGGTGCCCTCATGGTGGACAGGACCCTGCTGTGAAGCCAATGCGATCTCAAATGTTCCTTAGATGAAGCTTTATTTTTTTTAATCTGCAGTGCTGGTTTAATAGAGCCTCTTCATTTTATACATGGAAATGTAAATTCTTTCCCCGTGGAAGATAAACACTTTTATCTCAGGAATTCTCATCTGCTGTTTCCAGATGTACAGAGAAGACTTCTGGCCTGGAAGTGTGAAGGAGCTGTAAAATGAAAAAGTGAGGGGAGCAGGGTTAAACCTGTGGGGTGGGAGGTGTTCTGCCCACCCTGCTCACCGCTGAGCCGGGCAGAAAGCTGCAGCAGAGCCCTGCACGCTGAGCTGTGCTTGAAGGGCCTTATGGAAAGAAGGAAAGAAATAAAATGAATGATGCTGTAAAACACTTAGGGAGGAGGCCAGCTGGGGGCACATGCAATACATTTTTTAAATGTCCCAGCAGGCTAAGGTGTTGCAATTAATGTGTTTAGAATAAAATAAATAGTCTTTCCCTCTCACACCTCTTGGTTTTTTGCTTGCAATGAGTTAAGGCAATTACTTCTGGCCATGCCACCCCCAAATAGTAAATGGCACCAGCATTTATGTGGCATGTCATGTGTCACGTTAAGTACACTGTTTGCTGTTTTAAAAGAAAAATTGTTTGAAGAGTCAATTGGCAACAAAAACATTGTTGAAAATTTCAGTTTCTCAATGTTAGGGTATCAGAGAGTGAAAAGCTAGCTCTGCTCGGGTTTTTTGGCTGTCTCCGAAGAATCTGACATTCAACAACTGAGCTGTACTCAGCGCCTACCCTGCTCTTTGCTGCCTGTTCCCACCCCAGAGCGGTGTCAGCAAGGTTATTTGTCTGAAGCGTGAATTTTGGGGAGCTGATTTGGCTGGAAAGTAACTGTTTCTGCCGGATTATTTTCAGTCAGCTTGGCTGCCTGAGCTGGCTTAACACCCCGGCCGAACCAGTTGTTGTATCGGTACAGGAGAGGGAGAGCGAAGACACGAAGAGCTGCTTTTGCCGCTGCTGCCACCGACTGCAGCTCGTGGGGCTCTGTGCAGTGGGCAGCGTGTTGTGCTGACTAAGCATGAAAAGCAGTTTGGAAGCACCGTTTTTTACAGAATTCAGTAGTTTTATCCTCTTTATTCGTTAAGGGGGTGATTATAGCTGTAACAAATGATTGTTCGATTTTGTTTTTTAAAATCAGTCTTCTAAAATGCACTGCTGAATTTTCATTGAAAAGCTTTGTACCAATTGATTCAGGTAAAGCTTCTGGCGCAACAGGTATCCTGCCTAGTGTTGTAGCAGAAAAACTTCACCTTCAGTTCTCAGCAACTTTCCTTTCCCAGGGGACCAGCTCCATTCCTCCGTCCAGTGGACTGCTGCCAGCCTAGCAGCTATTCTATGTTAGATTTGGACAGCTGAACAGCCTGTGCGCCGCTGCGGCGGGAGGGTGCGATGCCAAGCCCCGTGCGCGGGGTCCGGCGTCCCCCGGGCTGCGGCTCGTGCTGGGCTCTTTCCCGTCTCACACGAACACCACCTCTGTCGCCAGAGGTGTCGGGAGGCTCCGGGCTGGGCAGGTCCCCGTTTCCCTGCCGCCTGCCTGCGGATCCTGCCGTCCGGAAGCGCGGGGACGGCTCCTGCACAAACAGCTTGGTCACGAACCCGCATGTTTGGGGCCTCGGGTGCGCGGGAAGAGCTCGGACAGCAGGGCGTGCTTTTCCCATTAGTAATGGCTTGGAGGGACCTCGTTTTGCAACTGAGAATTAACTGTTTGGACTGTATTGAGTTTAGCTGCTGGGAATGTAAACAGCCATAGCTGCTGTCATCTGGGCTTCGCAGGCTCCGTTTGGGATGGGCTGTGTTCATGGTATCCCGTGGGGGAAGCTCACAGTGGAGGGTCTCCAGGCTGGAGGCCAGCTACCAGCGCTGCTGGGCTTTATAAAGCACTTGGGAACACTCTCTGCAACTAAATCTTCCAATTCTTAATCATTTATTGATTCCAGAAAGATTTCTTCATTGCTTCATGCTACCAACTAGATAGGATACAAATAAGACCTAGCAAGGGATAAGGATGGAACTTTAAGTAGCAGTGAAAAAGAAATTCTGTTATTTCCTATAAATTTGCTAATTCTCTAATTAGTCAGCGTAAGGATTTAGCATCCCATGAAGCTGCACTTAGATGTAACCTTTAAACTAGTAGTACCTGTTCTTCAGAGGGAGGCAGAGATACCTTTGATGGTTTGTTGCTTCTTCCCCGGGTGGCTGCTCGGTAAGGAGATGGAGGCTGTGCTGCTCGCGCAAGGTTGCGTTTTCTGTGTCGTGGCTGTGGTCGCTGAAAAACTATTATTTAGTGGCTCTTCTTGGCTTCCTTATTAAAGGTGGAATGCGGGCCTGCAGGAAGGGTGAGGTCTTCCCTGTTGCATTTCCGAACCTGACATCACCATCAGTGGCGTTTCTAAATCGGCGCTGGCCTGGGGACGCTGTCCTGCTGCCACCGGTGACTGGGGAAAACATCCCTGACTTCAGAGGAGGAGAGCCGGATTTTCAAGCTGTGACTTTAACTCCTTGATAAACCAGTTAGGTGTACAAAGAGCGCTTAAGATAAATACATGAAAATTGTTTTGCACTTCACGTAATGATATAGAATCTGCGGGTACCCTTACTTAAAATGGAAACAAACGTCTGCCAGCACATTACTGAGCCCTCTTTGCTTTTCACTCAAATGGGTATAATGTCCTAGGAAAAAGGAAGGGAAGGAGAAATCAATCTTTTAATGAATCTAAAGTTGTTTGGAAGCTCTGTTATACTCTTTGATGGTTTTAAATCAACGTTGTGGCTAAAGCCATTCAAAAGCATCCAGTAACTTTATAGTAGTATAATGAAAGGTTCTGTTGAGCACAAATATGGAATCATATTAGAAGGACTGTTGTTTCCTCTAAAGATAACTTCTAAAAAATGCATTTTGTGATTCCCAATAGCTAAAAGTGAATATACAAAATCTGATATTATATATCTTAATATATATTAGTTTGATTATTGCTGCATGGGTGGGAAAAGTTCCGTGACCTCTCAGTCAGTCACCATTCTTGCGATTATCAGCAGTCCAGTGGTTGTAATGACGTGTGCATACCCAGCTCTGAGTACTCTAAATGTTCTTAGAAGTTGTTTCGAATTACGCCACCTGAGGTGGGTCTGTTATTTCCTAAAACTGCCAGGTAGGTTAAGGTCGTGTGTTCTCTCCTGGTATGTCAGGTCCCCGCTTCTGTGCTGCCTGTTTCGTATCGCGTCGAATGCAAGTGTGTCGACATCCAGGGTGCATGAACTGAAACGCCTCCCTCTAGTCTAACTTTCTCCAGTCCTTAATTTGGCTCAGTGTAAGAGAGATATACAAGGCAATCCGTGCAAGCTTCAGTTGCGTAATGTAGATGTAGAAACCAGTGGCATTTTCTCTCAAACAGATTTCTAGGCAAAAGAAGGAAACTGAGACCTGGATACAGGGCAGGGCTAGCAGGCCAGCTTCTGGAGCTCTGGTCAGCCGCCCTGCTGATCTTTGGTTAAATGCCGATTGCTTTAACTAGAAAATCTTGACGTGGTTGGAAATGCAAGTAGCTATTCTTCACTATCAAAATGAAATCATTTCCAGTAGGCCGTTTTATTTCTAAACAGCTGCATCTGTTGTTGAAAGGAGTCTGTGTTTTTGCAGAAGACGCCTTGGACTGTGTGGTTGAGCGAGCTTATGGCAGGTAAACGCAGTCTGCTCAGCCCGCTGCTCGTCGGGGCTGCGCTCCCTCATCCGCACTCTGGTGAGGCTGGCGTACGGTGCGATGCCCCGATCAGGATGGGGTTCTGCCTGACGGGTATTTAAACTGGTGCCGCCTTACGTGCATTGCCTAAGCTGAGTCGGTATGTAAGACGAGCCATTTGCTAAGATGTGTCTACGTGAGGTACAAAGCTGAAGCGATGCGCTATTTGGTAGCATCGTATGCAGCCATACACTCTTTCTTAAAGGTGGGTAAAATTTAACTTTGTGGAAGGCATCCATTCACCTGTGGAAAGCAGGACTGAGAAGAGAATGGTGTTTGAAACCGAGGGCCGTGTTAACCGTGGTAAATACAGCCCCTTCATCGGCCTCCTTCATGAAAGGCATGTGCAGGGCCAAATTCAGTTTTAGAAACAGAGGTGGCTCATCTCTTACACAGTCTGTTAAAGGACAGAAAACTCTGGCTGCTCAAGAATTTTGTGTAATACCATTATCATGCGCGGCACTATGTTCCCACAGAAATACTTAGTAGCTCTGTATGCTTCCATCAGATCAGTTAGCTGATGTGTGTAGTAGTTGCCACTTAAGATTAGATTAAAATCCGTTTAAGAATGTGCTGCTATAACTGGAGTATTCTTACACTGTCGTTCTTCCGTGTAATTTCTGGTGGGATTTTGCAAGACTCAAAAAACCACAAAAACCCCCCACAAGAAACCCCACCAAAACAAACTCCCCCCCCCACCACCACCCAACCCTCCCCCCCAAAAAATCCCAGACAAAAAACCCCAAATAGTTGCTCTCTAACAGGATATAATTTCGATCAGACACAATATTTCTGTTCATGTGGAAGAAAAGTTTATCAATCTTGTATGTGTTTTCCTAAACAAATAAATATTACAGTGCTTGCAGTTTATGTTCCTATCAAAGTATTTAAATGGCTTTTGTCTTAGTCTTGTTGAGGTTTTGAGCATTACTGTATTCTGGTATTTAATTATTAAACACCTTATGGTTCACAAGTAGTTCAAGCAGACAATGTGCCATGAAATGGAAGTGAAATGCCTTAAACCAAAAAAACCAACCAAACAAAACCCCTTAAAGTGAATGAATCTTGTCTTTGGAGGCGTTTCACAAGTTCAGCTGATGAAGCTTGAGCGAGAAAATGAACTTTCTGTGCGTGACCAGTCTTGCAGTAGGTTATTAAACAGATTGTGGGATCAGAAGGAAGTCGGTGTAGTAGATGAGGAGCTCTGACAGCAGCAGGGGAAACTGCACAGGGAAAGAGAGTACTGGAGTACCTCCAAGTCCTCGGTAGCAATCGATGTGTAGTCACGGTGAACAGGCAAGTAGAAGAGATCACGGGTGAACTAAATTTATCTTTATTTTATAGATCTAGCAAAGGTAGGGTAAAGCAGCATTATAGCAAATGAGTCAACGCCAAACAAATCTGGGTCAACATGAAACAATTCAAAGTTTATGTGTAAACTGGGACTGGAGAAAGGTGTGGAATTGTACGCGTAAAGGTTTGAGTATATTTGTAGCAACAGTTAATGTTTTTGTCTGGAAGTATGTGTGAGTTTTCAGATATTTCTCTGTTGAGGGTAGACCTTTCCTGGGAGTACTATTAACTTCTGATGATCTTTTTAAGTAATAAATCTTTTCTATTGTTTTAGTATTATGGAAGTCGGCAAAATGAGGTAATGGGAGATTTCTGATGAAGGTTGTGTGCATGTAAGATTAAGGGAAGGTGTTGAGGCTGCCATTTCCACTGATTGCTGATTGATAAAGCTCGCAGTGGTAGAATACAAAAAGATGAAGTCGGCTGTCCTACTTCTCATGTCTTTATATCCCTCTACATTCAGGTGCGTTGGTAGCATTACCTGATTGACAACATGGAGGGAAATTCAAGGTGCTTCGATACATCTTTGCGTTGAAGTGAAGTTACTCAGGATTTCAGTTTGCTTTGTGTTTAAACCGTGTGCAGTCTGAAATATCGTTAGAGCGTGGTGCAGTGGATTCGTGCAGTGGGCTGGGAATTCCGGGAATGCCGGGCTTTCCCAAGCACCCTGTGCTGGGCCAGCCATCCACGTTCACTCCTTGGCAGGGGCCGGGAGCCAGCGCGACGTACGACATCGTGATCGTGGTGGTGTTTGCAGCAATGGTCACAATGGGATTATAACTCGAAACCGAACGGGTTTTATTGAAAGCGTTGTAGCAATCTTTGACCCTGAACACGCTAATTAGTCTGACAATGGTCTTTTTTCCTCCCTTAGGGCTGAGAAAACAGAGGTACTCAGTGAAGACCTGTTGCAGGTATGTAACATGGTTATATGTATTTTTTTTTTAAATGCTCTTTGTGAAGTTTGAGCCTTCTGAGTTTTGTGGAGTACCTAATGTGGGGAAAAAATACTGCAAATGACAGGGATGAAAACAAGGATGTCATTGGCTGACTTCTCAGCACGTGAATGAACTATGATACAATTTGAGTGGAAAAACTCAGGTACTTCTGTTTCTGAATCCAATCATATGGCTTGATAAAGTGAAGGAGGAAGCATTTTTGCTTTTAATTAGATGAACTAGCTTGTTATGCTTATGAACCGTTAGTGCTAATGACTTGCCAGTCTGTCTGGTGGAGGATGATGAGTGGGGAAGAAACTATGATTAGGCCCAGCTGGTTTCTGTCTTCCTTTCTGTTTCTCTTGAAGAGGTCAACTTGGGCCTTAAGAGAAGTGGCAGAAAACATGCCAACTGCTTGCTAATGGATAATGTCATTTTTTTCTAAAAGTCTGGAATTGCTCTAAATAAACGTACAAATGCTTCTCTTTTAGCTTGTGATATCCTCAAATTTGTCACACTGACACTTCATTTGTTTGCAGACTTGTCATCTTTTTGAAAGTATACCATCTAATCAGACATTACTTTCATGGTGGAATTTTAGTTGCAACTGTCGGATTAACAAGGTTGATTACATGGAACAAATTTGATTACAGATTTGTTCTACATAGTTTTCTTCCTCAGGTTACTTTGTGAAAGACTTTAAAAAAGAAAATGGCAGAACATGAATTGGCGAGGGAATTCAGGTTGGCTGCTCCACGGAACCTCGAGCGTAATGGTTATTTCAAATTGATTACAAAGCATCTTAGTATGCTGAAGTTCAGGACCTGTATATGAAATGTGGAAGCCAAACAAATGATGCAAGTACTTTTATTTCACATCTCTCCAGCTGTTCAGATTAAAGTAGAAGATGAGAGAATGTATCAGCTTTAAAACTTGAATTCAGCACAAATACATGAAATCATCTTGAGTAATGGTGAAATGAGCTGACCTGAAACATCTTACCCTGCTTTTCCGGGGACTGCTTTATTCGAACCATAAACATCTTAACAGCTTGACAATACTATTTTTAATTTCTAAAGAGATGTGTACAATTCAGTGGCATAAAGGATGTTAAAACACCTTGATAGCCTTCAAGGGCCCATCTGTTTTCTCGGTTAGCTGCAGAATAGTAACAAGAAGTGAAAGCCAAAAGTACTGCTGCTTGTTGCCAAAAAAATTTTGCAAGCGAGGCTTTCCCAGGCACAGAGCAGACTGGCTACACCCAAGTGGAAGAATTTACTCACTTGTTTGTTTGCTCTTGGGGGCTTGTGGAGGGGAGGGAGGCTCTTATCTAACTAAAGAGCTTAAAAGCGTGGTACTGTTCACTTCATAAACATGTCTCACAGTGTTCTTTTTTATATTTAGCTCAAGCTTTGACACAGGATTGCCATAGCTTTTTTCTGTTTTCTGAAGTGCAATGCTCCATTTTGAGTATCTCTGTTAAATGTGTTCCTGTCTGAAGACAAGGAATATAATTCAGTACTGGAAAGGCTTCTACAATAGACCGACTTTCTGGCATGCCCTTGTAGCGTATAATAAAGCAATTGTGTGATGTTTTGTACACTGAAGATGCCCTGTGGCTACAGACAGCAAGGCCTGTAGGTCACACTTTCAGTTCAAAGGTAGCTTAATGGAGATTAACGTCCTCCATGGTTTTCCTGACATCTTTGAGCTAAAAAGCCCATCAGAGAGGAGGGTATATTATCATGAAGTTTTGGGGTCATGTTCCCCCATCAGTCTTCTGCCCTTTGAGTTTGGCATTCAGACTGCCTGGCAAGAGGCTGTTGGGAATATACTACTCCAGAGTCTTTCTGCGGAGCATAAGCCACTGTGCATGGCTGACAAGGGCTGCATTAGTCTGCTGGGGTCTGTAAGATGGTTCAGTTACAGGATGACACCCTGTTTCAGGTGTGGAAAAAAAACCCTGTGCTCAGTATTTTAAGAAGTCTTAACTACGGGACCTTGCAAAAATAAATGCTTTCACAAAACCTGTGCTCAATATTTTAAGAAGTCTTAACTACGTGACTGAGCAAAAAGAAATGCTTTCACAAATAGTGGATGGTTTAGAATGTATTTAATTTTGAAGATAACACAACAGAAATGAACCGGCTTAGCTGCTGTTGTGGGTTAACCCCAGCTGGCAATCAAGTACCATGCAGCCGCTTGCTCACTCCCCCCCCGTGGGATGGGGAGGAGAGTGGCAAAAAAAGTAAAACTCGTGGGTTGAGATAAAGACAGTTTGATAGGACAGCAAAGGAAGAGAGACTAGTAATAATAGAATATACAAAACAAGTGATGCACAGTACAGTTGCTCATCACCCACTGACCGATGCCCAGCCCCTCCCTGAGCAGCAGTTCCCCCCTGGCCAGCTCCCCCCAGTTTCTATACTGAGCATGACACTGTGTGGTATGGAATATCCCTCTGGCCAGGCTGGGCCAGCTGTGCCCCCCCAGCTCCTCGTGCCCCTCCTTGCTGGCAGAGCACGGGGAGCTGAAGAGTCCTTGACTTAGTATAAGCACTACTTAGCAACAACTAAAACCATCAGTGTGTTACCAACATTATTGTTGTACTAAATCCAAAACACAGCACTAGACCAGCTACTAGGAAGAAAATTAACTCTATCCCAGCCAAAACCAGGACAGCTGCCACAGTAGACCGCAGACAGTACCACCTTGGTCGTATATCTTCATATGGACTTTTTTGAAGTGGACTTAATTTTGAGCTCGTTGATATATGCTCTGTAAATAAAAGGCAATGCCTTGTGCTTTCAGAGCAGTCCTTGGGCAGTTTCTCTACACCTTACTCCACCGTGATAGATTTTTACTAAGCTTTTTGAGCACCTCAACTTGGATTCATCTTGTGACTGTCAAGAGCCGTCAGTCCCTTTAGTGCCTCATGTAGCCAGTGAAACATCAGTCTCCCTACGCTGGTCCTTCAGCTCACCAGCCTGCCTATACTGGTTCTTTTTCGCCTGCCTTGGACTGGAAAGGCGGCTGCTGGGCGGCACAGCCCCAAGGCCCAGCTTTGGCTGCTCCCCCAGGCTACAGCTGGAGAGCTGCTGCTCCCCTCTTCTGAAAGGAAACGGGGAGCCCAGTCCTGCTCCTGCTCGTGCGTTCAGGACAGGGCTCCCACGTCCAGCAGCCGTCAGGCCGTGCTCGTCCTCACCAAGTCCCCGTCTGTCTGTGCCTCCCTCCCCTGGCACCTTCTTCCTGGCAGCTGCTCCCAACCCATGCCCCAAAGGCTCGTCTTCTGTTGGATCTGCCGTCCCTTTTCGTCGCTGTAGTTTTTACTCGCTGCTTTTGTTGGGGCCTAATTACATCCTTCCAGTTGTAATCACTTTGGGGATATACACATCCCACTGTAGTAGTGCCAAATAAACCTGTTGGGAGGAAAAAACATGTCATTCTTACCTGGATGTATAACATTCTACATAAGAATTTATAGCATTTTGTGTTCATTAGGACGTAGCAGTCTGCCTGCCCTGAAAATCCAACAGTATAGCTCCTGCTTTAAATCCAGGTACGGTGCCCTCAACAGGAGCTAACACAGGGCATAATAACTTAGCACTAACATTACTACTCTGTCCCCTCATCTGTATTTATGATTGATAGGAAAGCTGGGGAGAATTATTGCCCTCCTGAAAATGAAACAGGAGTGATTTTAGAGCTGTATCAAAAACTGGAGTCTGTTTAGATTATTTCTACAGATGAAATCTACTTTTTTTTTCCTTGTTTTTTAAATAGAAGCCATTCCAAAGGGCCTCCTTTTATTCTTGGTGAGTCATCAAAATGCAGATAAACCGCATTCTTTTGGTGCTGTGCATAGAGAGCTCGATGCCATAAGCAGTTCTGTCCCAGTGCTCATTGCTTTGTTTGCTTTTGGTGTTCTTTGAAATAAAGTAGTCCAAATTCCTCACTTAAAATCCCTTAAAAGAACAGTTTATTAATGTATATCTTTGTCATATTCACAGTCTATGTATTAAGCCACGTTTCAAATATACTATGATAAACAGAAGTCTTGTTTGTGCATTGACGCCTATTTTTTTCATTCCACGTCCATTTTGAATCCCATTAATCTCTCCTTGAAAATATTATTTTCCGTAGCGTGCAGGAACTTTGTCCTTGCATTGAACGGCCAGAGAAGGAAACGCAATAGAACGCTTGCAGTACATAGGTTTGGCCCAATGTAAAGGAGCAGTCAGATGTGGTTTTAGCCTTCTACTTTACAAGGTCATAATGAAAAAATACAAGAGTTTTCCCACAGTTTACTCCCTAAATTAGTGTCTTAGATATCTGCATTCATCTCAGATGGCAAGTTATCAACCTGATTCTCTTTCACTGAGGCAAAAAGTAAGGGCAACGGTTTTTTTCCCTCTTCCACTCGCCAGTTTGTGAGCATTGTGAGCTCTGCCTGAATTGCCGTGCCACTGAGGAAAAAGGCAATTTAAATCTCCTTCCGAGCATTTTTGCTGTCGGGCACTTCTGCTAAGCATCTGAATGTCTTGAAGGCTGTATAACTTGAGAAATATGCAACCCAGAACTAAGTGTGGTACGGGAGGAAGATTTTCTGCTGAGGCCAGGAAAATAACTTCTGGTTTTTGTTTTGTTTTCTCTTCCTCCTCTCTCCCCCTCCTGCCAACTAGATCGAGAGACGTCTTGACACTGTGAGATCTGTTTGCCACATTGCACAGAAGCGATTAATTGCATGTTTTCAGGGCCAGCATGGTACAGATCCTGATAAGAGACACGTAAGTACAATTGCCCTCTGGCTTGTCTTCTGCGACTAGTCTGAATACGGTCTGGCCTTCTCAATATTGATGAGCTGCTATGCCTCAAATTATCCAAGAGAAGAAAAACTCTGTAAAATCACCTCACACGTTGACATTATTTGGTAAAATGCTAGCTGTAATTCCCCATCCAGATATAGTAACGTGACCTTGGAGTACCTTCGTAGTGTCAGGACGCTCACTTGTTTCTGCAGCGTGCTGAGTACTTGCAGCTTTTGTTAAGACCCGACTAAGAAGAGAAGATACTCTGCAACTCTGATCAAGCTCCTCGTGTTTAGAATTCCCTTTGTGCGCTGACATCTCCAATTAACTGTAAATGTTTTTCTGTACACGTTGATTTCTGCCCCTCTTTAGCAAAGCTGTACGTAGGTTTTCTTAAAGTGTTAGAACCAGAAATAATTAACATTCAAATTTTCTCCTTTTATTGAATAATAAAGACCTCCTGAAAACAGGGGCACACAGAACGAGCCTCTGCAGAGAGAGAGATGACAAGCTAGTTGCTTAGATTTCAAGCTGTTTCCTTGTCTTTGACGGTAGTTGAGATACATTTGGGGCCAGTCATTCTGACTAAGCCTGAGAAGAAAGTGCTCTTCAAAGCGTCTGAGAACCGGAGTCTTGAGGCTTGAAACTTTTTGTGACTTGGTGTTTTCTTAAAGTCAAAGAAGGAGCTGCATATGCGTATAATAGAAACCATATGGAAGAAGAGAAAAATGTTAGAGGGGATGTGCTGGGAAAGCTGGAAAGGGTGAATAGCACTAAGCTAAGCACTGTTCCTTCTGTTCCATAGAAAAAACTTCCTCTAACAGCTCTTGCTCAAAATATGCAAGAAGGATCTGTCCAGCTAAGTGATGAAACTCTGTTGGGGTAAGTAGTTGGCTTTGTAAGTTGCAGTCTGTCATTTTATTGTCTGCAGGGCTCTAATTAGAGACTTCGGGTACATAAAGGCTGTTTTCAATCTAATGAAACTAATATTTCTAAATTCCTTCTCTAATCCAAAGGGAGAAAGAGTGAGCAAGCATTTCTTCTTGAGTGATGCTGGGGGCAAGTTTTAGGCTTGCTCTGAATTGCATTCCAGAGGATTCTGATTCTCTGCTATCTTAAAAGCTTTTGAAAATGGCTTTTCTCCTTGTGGATTAGTAAAATAATTATCTCCATTTAAATAAAATTTAGTGTAAATACTGCATTCTGCAGTTTTGCATTAATGACTTAAAATAATGCCAGTTTGCATTAATGGCTTCTAATTTAAAATAATGCCAACTTCCTTATCCTGGCACGGTGCGTATTTGCAACTCACAGGAAAGTGGCTGAAGCAAATGAATGTCAATATGCTGAATTCCTAGAGCAAATGTGTTTCCTTGTTGCTCGTGGGAATTCTAACGGAGACAGTGTGGAACGACCTTAAAAACCTTTGTGTGCATTTTTGTGAGCTGTTGGAGGAGATTTAAACATGGATAAAAATCTTAGAGAATAGGGTTTTTCCTTAGAACAAGCTTAAAACAAAGGTCAAATCATGGGTTTGGAACCTGAGACTGCTGCATATGTGATTGCTTAGCATTATGGTGTTCAGGCATTTTCACGTTAAAGGGGCTTAGGAGAAAATTAAATTCTGCATTGAGCAATTTTCCTGCATCTGGTGAGATGGAAGGATGGGCTTTGAAATAAATACTAACTTCTCTGCCCTTAGGGCCAGTATAATCACCTAGATGACTTAGAGCCTCCAAAAATGTTGTAATGGCTAAGGAATTCTAGAAGACAAAGGTTTAATACCACTCCTTGCCTATCCCAAATTTGCCCATGACAGCATAGAGCATCTTGGGTTTATGCCATTAAGTAATGCCTTGCTTTGTACTACACGAAGCTTTCCAAAAGGGTAGCGGGCGACAAAGGGCCACCACTGTCTTGTTTTGAATCTCTCTTCTTTAGTCAGTAGTAACTCATGTTACAACTTCGTATAATTCTTAAAGGAAAATGCTAGATACGTGTGGTGATGCAGAGAATAAACTGGCAATGGAGCTCTCTCAGCATGAAGTACAGATCGAAAGAGAAGTCTTAGATCCACTGTGTCTACTAACAGAGGTAAGTCGCTTCAGCCTGACTGAAGAAATAAATCTGGGTTTATGTATAAAGTGAGCAAAAAGGGTTTATCTCATTGCTAATAAAAAAACTGTTTTAAAGGGTCATGCATTAGTGGTGGAAAGTGGATATGGAACCTACAAAATGTAGTTTATTACAATACACAATTTAAAAATAAATGTAAGCCTTGAATTCTCGTTTTAGACAGAGATCCCGAACATTCAGAAGCAGAGGAAACAGCTTGCAAAGCTGGTGTTGGACTGGGATTCTGCAAGAGGAAGGTAAGAAATAATTATAATTACTAGGCCCTTTTTTCTGTTCATGTTAACTTCTTGTTAGCATCTCATGGCATCTGATCTGATGCTGGTACTTGCTTCTGAAATGCTACTGTATGCATGTTAATACTTTGCCAAAAAAAGACAAACGTGCATTTAAGTTATTCAAAAAAGGACTCGTGACTACTAGAATCAAGATTCTACCAAACAGAATCAAGATTTTGGAGCTCTTGCATGCCACATATAATTGGAAAAATGCTGAAAACTTATCTTCTTTCCAGTTCACTTAAGTTGTCAACTTAAATGAGGAATAGGAGTCTAATTTTGTCACCATGCCAAGTGCTTTTACAGCATTATGTTGAACCATCTCATTGGTAGGGTCCTAGGTTGTTCAACTTACCCTTTAAATGGTCTTGAACTGTGGTGATAATTTATGTAGCATTTTCTGGGATTGGTAGTTCTAACATATTCTACACCTGTGTTTTAGACTGTGGAGAATGCAGGATTTCTTGTGGATTTTTATAGTTGTTCAGCTGTTTGTGAATGATGCCAGCATCTCATTAATGGTGTGTTTTGAACACCTTCTTTAGTTCTGTTGGAAAACCTCTGAAACTATTGGGTTTGTTTCCTGTCAAAAGAAACCAATTTCAAGGGAGCCATAAATGCAGATTCTTGTTTAATACTAGTTTTCACCAAATGACTGAAGCTTTTCTTCTACAGATACAACCAAGCCCACAAGACTTCAGGAACAAATTTTCAAGTGCATCCTTCAAAAATAGAATCTCTTAAGGAAGAGATGGATGAAGCTGGAAATAAAGTAGAACAATGCAAGGTATGACAAGATGAGTCTCTCTCGTTTACATATGTCTCATTAGCAACAATAGCAATCAGAATATGGCTGCTTCTCTGAGCCTTGCATGTGGAACCGGCTATCTGATTACTGCGGTCGCAAATTATGTGACTGCTAACAAACTGTATGTCTTAAAGGTATGTTAATGCTAGCTGATCTCTGAATTGCTTTCATTTAATGAGGAGTTGGGTTGGGTTTTTTTAAGATGGGTATTTTACATGATTTTCTGTTTCAGTCTGAGACAGTTACGAGAAGGAACTGCATCTTAGCCTTGACTGAAATGTGCAGGGTGTCTGTGTGCTTCGAGCCACTGAGCAGCCATGCAGCGTGAGCTACCTGGATGAAACTCAGGCTGCTGACGTAAAAGGAGCATTCTGACTACTACAGCTCCGACCAGTTCACATTCAGTTTCACTTCTCGGTTGTCAAATACTACATTATGTCGCAGTTGAGCTAAGCACCAGAAACCTTTCAGTAGTGCTTGTCTTTGTGTGCAGGGATTGGCCGTAAAGAACATATGGCCATACAATCCAGTTGTTGACTTAAGTGAGGAACTGCTGTGCTATATAAAACAAAGTTGGGCATTTTGAATGAATTTTGCTTGGAAGAATACGTGTAGCAGAGTAGGTCGATTACTGGCTTCCTGTACTGCCTGAATCGACAGTTGAAACTTACTGCAGGCAAAATAAACATATGTACTTCTGTCTTTGTATATGAGTTGAAATGCCCCTGTAAATTTGATGTACTATTTTGCATCCTTTTCTTTTTCAAAGGATCAGCTAGCAGCAGACATGTATAACTTTGTGTCCAAAGAAGGGGAATATGCTAGATGTTTTGTCATGGTGAGTATTTTTTCAGTATGACTTTGATTGCAGCACGTACGTGCATAGACGCTCAAGTCTCAAAGATTACATTTTGTGTGCTAAACCTTCTAGTCTTGTATTATGTGCTCATCAGAAGCTAATGCTCTTTTTGTTTTTAAAATGTGGCTTCTGTTCTCAGTTATTAGAAGCACAAGCAGATTACCATAGAAAAGCATTAGCAGTCATAGAAAAGGTCCTACCCGAAATTCAAGCCCATCAAGGTAAAGTAACCTGTGCTCTGGCTGATGCTTCTCCTTGCCTGTGCCACCTACGCACAATATTCTCCTCCTTTATCTCAATTCTCTTGCATGCAGACTTACTTAATAAGGCCATTTTGATCTACTTAACAATTTTGCATTCCCAAGCATAATTCCACCTTTGTGTTCTCTGGAGTTCTCCAGCCATATTTTAACACACTAATAAAATATTAAGGATCTGTCTGATACCCAAGAGAGTAAAGGAAGGATTTTTCTACTTGCTTGCACTTTCTCCTTGATATCATGTGACCTTTGCTAATTCATACCTGGCTTTTTAGGCCGATGACAGTTTCACTGTGATTTAGGAACTTCTTAGGGTCCTTGCTTCTTGAGTGATTACTAGACGTTATCAGAAGAACTCCCCTTATTCCAAGGAGCTTGACTTTTTTCCCTTCTTTTATGCAATCCTTTATCCCAGCGTGCACACCGCACTACAGCTGGCTAATGGAGTGTTCGGATTATTGTGTTGAATATCAGCAGTTAAGGAAAGCGAGTAATACAGCTTCATCTCTTCCCTGTGCTACTGAGCTTTTTGTTGTTGACAAGAGTTAAGGTGTTTCATTAATGGTTTGGTATGAAGATGGCACTGTGTGGTGTTGAAATTGCTGTCCTAAATTCTGGCTGTACTGTCTCATTTAATCTGCTAATTGCTTTGAACAAGAAGTAGGCTGAACAAAGTCTGAGAAAAATATAATCTGAGCTGAGCAAGGCTTGAGTATCTTCAGTTGTGGACCACATGCAAGTTGTAAAAGATAAACCCTTAAACTAAATATATCAAGAAATAGGAGCATCTTGCTGAAAGATGATATGGAATATCTGTACTCTGTAGATCTGATGGGAGACAAGGTAATGCAAACAAACGATGCTTACACAGCATCAGGGCTGCATTATGGCTGTCCGGAAGGGTCTCCCTTTACAGATAAGACTGCTTTAAATTTGTTGTTGTTGGTTAGCTGCTTTGTACGAACTTCCGATCTGATGCATGCTTCAGAACAGATTAGCCTTCCCAGAAGGCGGGCATGGTGTCTGAGCGGTCCGGTGTCCGAGATCTTCGTGTAGGGCGCTACTTGCGTTGTGCTGCTAGCCATAGTGTAAGTGACTGTGACTTTCAACAATTGCGAGGATTTGTCTTCCTGATGTTTGCTGTAACTTGCAAAACTGGGGAAAATGGCATGTGCCTCTCGTGGTGTGTTAATGAATGAGAGGAACTAAAGCCCTATGAGGGATATAGTTGATGTGGTTTTGTAAAGAAAAAGGGTAAATGAAATCCTTTAGAAGCGCATTGTGTCTTCAGAGGACTCTTTCAAAGTCTTCGTCTTTCTTGACCTTTTTTCCACATAAAAGGAATAATGTATCTGTACTAACAACAGCTTTTTACATCTGCATTTTTTCAATTAAGACGGCAGAAATGGGTGAAAAAATAAATTGTAGGAAACAAAAAATTCACATTCAGTTTGGAGAAACTTGTGCCAATTTTGACTTTCAGAGTTAAGCAACAATTGAGAAATTGGATTGAAAATTTGTGCAAGCGTTACAGTGATGGGCTGTTAAGGTGGTAATTCAAATGTAAGATACTGGGGCTGTTAACATCCCTTTCAAGTTGCCGATTCCTTAAATCAGCAATAAACTTTGTGTTAACAGCTCAGTTTTTACCCACCTTAAATACAGTTAAAACTAAGATCAGCCCAGGTCATGCAACCTGGATGAAATTTTTCCTCAAAGCTTCTTGCAAACCGAAGCCTTTTGGTGTCTTGGCAAATCAGAGTTAACGTAACCGGCAGCCGTGTGGTGGCACTTGTGTTGAGGCCTAGGGGGACGTGCACTTCCAGCTGTACAAGGGATCGGCATGTGGTAGTCCATCCAGAAAGATGCAGAAGTATTTTCTTCTTGAACACCAGCAGGCTCATTTTCTCTTTACTCGCGATGTAAGGGACTTTACAAATCAAGGGCTGTAAAACTCCTACTGTATTCTGAAAATTTCTTTGCTGTACTGGAGGCTTTCTTCTTTTCTTGTCTGGGACATAATTCAAGTGCTTGTTAGATATTTTGCTCAGTGTTTTGATACTCTCCAACTAGACAAATGGACTGAAAAACCAGCTTTTGGAACTCCATTAGAAGAGCATCTCAAGCGCAGTGGTCGTGAAATTGCAGTCCCTATTGAAGCCTGTGTAATGATGCTTTTGGAAACGGGCATGAGAGAGGAGGTAGGTAATAGCGTATCGCATGCTGTGAAGGACAGGAAAAAAGAGCTCAGTGTCTGTACTTTTTAACAAGTTGCTTAAGTAATTTTGTTCATTAGTGTAGATGATAAATCTTTTGCAACAGAATAACCTCCAGCACTGTTTGAAGTATCTTTGGGATGAATGCACCTAGAATGAAAAATTAGGAATGGGCCAAGGGTGAGAGGAAACTAAAACATTATCAGATGGCAGTGACATATTAAGACCCACCTAAGTCATAACAGTGTAAGCTGAAGACACTGAACTTTAAACTGTTCTGAAGGAGGCTGTCATAAAACTTCTACTGTTTCATGCTTGTACTAACATGTTGTTACCGGTCAAATACATTTGATTTTTATTATGCAGGGCTTATTCAGAATTGCTGCTGGAGCCTCCAAGTTAAAAAAGCTGAAAGCTGCCTTGGACTGTTCAACTTCCCAGCTTGACGAATTTTACTCCGATCCCCATGCTGTTGCAGGTATTGTGAATGTTCTGAATCAAAACCAGGTATAAATTGTTACGACACAAGTTTATGCGGTTCATTTAACTGTTGACTGGCTGCAGCGTAAGGTGTTGATCTCTGTGCAGATAAACTGTGAATGAAAATAAATTGAAAGCTTGCTTCATGCATAACCTAACACAGATAAGTATGGGGTACATGTGCTCATTACACTGGGTGTATTCATGTCTGCATTCAGGTAATCATAGTAATCCAGATGTATTTCCTCTCATGACAAGAGTGTTAACATGATCAAAGGAGATTAGAGCCATATGTAGACCTTTAATAAGGTCTAGGTCTTTTTTCTGAAGAGATGATTCATAGTTTTATAGTACACGTTTCTGTCAAATTATAATAATTAGCGGAAGACCTTTTGTGTTAAGTGTTGAGCAGATACACTGTGGATGTGTCAGGTCTTCCCACTGTTTCGCTGGAACTTGGGTCCTATTGCATAGATAAAATTGTAAATCTGAGGACAGAGTTTTAAAAGAAGACTGAAAGCATTGGCTAAGCAGCTTGTCTGTTTCTGGTCTGCATTGCAGGTGCCTTGAAATCCTATTTGCGAGAGTTGCCAGAACCTTTAATGACCTACAGTCTATATGAAGAATGGACACAAGCTGCAAAGTAAGCATACTAAAAACAGTTATATAGGAAAACATTCTACGTATTTTTATCAAATTTGGTTCTTCATATACGAATTATAAGAAAAGACTAAGCTCACACAGTTTGCTTTCTCATTTCTGCTCTAACAGGTAAATATTTTGTGCAACAAATTATTTTAAATTTTGTGTTGTAGCTTAATACTAATTGCACAAAAATTTGGTGAAATATCTATTTTATTTAATCATAAGGGCTGCTTCAGACTGTTGGCTGCGTAGTATTGATGCTTCGGTAGTTTTCTCTTGTTGCAGGTAGAGATAATTCAGGGATTTGACTAGCAGGTTATTGAATACAAAACAGTGCTTTTATTTGGCATAAGTGGAAGGTTATACAGGCATCTCTTTGTTCACTGCAGAAACAATTTTCTGATCTGAAAGTAAGACGTAACGGAAATTTTTTTTCCTTTCAGTATTCAGGACCAGGATAAGAAGCTACAAGAGTTATGGAGAATTTGTAACAGATTGCCTAAGCATTACCATGCTAATTTCAGGTGTGTATGAACATCTTGACTTGCAGCACAGCCGCTTTGATGCTCGAGTACTGCGTTTCAAAGCTGATTAACCAAAACTCTAATCCATTATTTTTTTCCTTGGCCAAATTCAGTTAGATTTATAAAAGGACATCCTGTTTTATCAAGTAGTTGGTGTGCATTGGTGGTGACTTTTTCAGTCAAGTGAATTCACTATTGACTGTAACGAAATAGTGATGCATAGAACCCCTCTACTGAAGGGTCATGCTGCTGGCAGTAGTACCTGACTTTTCACCAGCTGTGCTCTTCGTTGTATTTTCCAGTCTTAGAAATCATCTGGATGCATCTTCCACGTGTTATTTTCCCTTTTCATTTTGCCTTTTGGGAATGAATCGGAACAAAATCAGCTGTGGTGACTCCTAGCAGTGTGGAAGTTCCGTTACAGGATATGAAAATAGCTGTTGAGTAGGCATTCTCAATCTAAACTTTTTTTCTGAAAATTTCATAGTTCTGCAGTTCCATTTTGCTAAGGTGGGAGGTGCTGTCTTTTCTACCCAATTCAACTTTTATGATTCATGAGTAGAAACTTAGTAGCAAGCTACCAAGCAGGAAGGCTATTCGTCTTATTTCTGTTGAGAACTGTCTTTATGAGTTCTTGAATTTTTACTTAGCTGCTTTCAACAACAAGTGCTCTTAGTTCCTGCTGTTTAATTATTTCTTTCCTTTTTGTAGGTATTTAATCAAATTTTTAGCAAAACTTGCACAGAACAGCGATGTTAACAAAATGACACCCAGCAACGTCGCAATAGTCTTGGGCCCCAACTTGTTATGGGCAAAGAATGAAGGGTGAGTTGTTTTAGGAAAGCTACAAAACAGAACTTCCATGAAACTGTAGAATTTCTCATCAGATTGTTTTAAATCATGTAGACTGTTCACAGCAACAGAGTATTTGCCTACAAAGTATTTCAAATGTTCTCTCAACCTGTGCCTTCAGGTGCTTTTAGGCATGCATCTTTTTAGGAGTGTTGTAAAATGCTAGAAATGTTACTGAATAGTCTAGATTTCATCAAAGTGTGAAGCTGCTCTTTATGTGGTACTTAGGATACATCTTGCTTAGTGTAATTTGCTATTTAGGTAAGACGAATTTTTTCTGTATTTTCTTACTTTGATAGAACTCTGTATAAAGTGTTCTACAAATTTCTTCTGCAGATCCCTTGCTGAAATGGCAGCAGCAACTTCAGTCCATGTGGTAGCAGTTATTGAGCCAATTATTCAGCACGCAGACTGGTTCTTCCCTGGAGGTAAATTCTTGCCATAGTTACAAGAACTTTGTCTTTGTGATAACCCTACGCAGGTAAACCTCCAATAGCTTTTTGCAGTGAGGCACCGTTTTGTGCGTGTATGTCTTAGGATGCATTCTCTCTGCCTCTCTTTCAGATCAAGATTTCAATGTGTCTGGGGCATTTGTTGCAATTCCTGCTGTTAATTCAAATCACTTGTCACACACTGGGAACGAATATGAATCTGGGACACTGGAACGGAAGCGGCCTGTTAGTATGACTGTAATGGAAGGGGATTTGTTGAAGAAGGAAAGGTATGTTCCATTCTCGGGTTAGGTTTCAATTATTAGCCCACTACTGAGGAGGCTGTAATCGGACACTTTTATTGGTCTCAGGAGGAGTATTTCACGGAAATACTATAGGTAACAATAGTGATTTATTTCCCCCTCGTGTTGTTGCAGCCTGAGGAAGGTTCAAAGGTAATGTACTGGTGTTTGCTTCCAGTTATACTCTATGCATGATAAAAACCACAAGCAGATAATTACTGCTTCCAGTTACCACTTTCCTATTACAGATTTGGGGGGGTCTAAAATCCACTGAAACAGAAGTGTATATGATAGCATCTATCAGTATCTAACTTCTGATATTCCATGGCTTCTTTTTCAAAGCCCATAAGCTGAGGTGGTGTTACCTGGTGCCTTCATGATAAGACTTCTGAGTTGATGATGGTACAGTATGCCACAGCAAACAGTAGAACGCTAAAAAATAAAAACAAAACGTGCTGTTTTCCCATATAACATGTAGTGTAACGCTCATTTATTATCACTCATATCATGAATATTCAAGTGATGTGCTGTTTTGTTTTTAGCTGTTTATGCAAATGTTAAATTGTTACCTGAATGTTAACTATAGCTAGCCACATGCAAATTTATCAGCACTGACAGAAGAACAACATCAATTCAAGATTCGCTGTCTTTAACACAACAAGAATAAGATTCAATTCTGGAATGAATGTGCTGTGTGCATTCTAAAATCCGGTAGAATTTTAGTTCATTTATCCATAGTTCTCCTTTAAACACAAGTCATAGTGTGTATCCAGTGGCTTTTTTGTTTGTCTCGAAATCTGTACTGCAACTTAGAGATAGTGTGCGATAGAAGCAAAATTCATGTGGCAAAATATATTCAGTGAGGAGATACTCTGGTATGTAAGGAAATCTATGTATTTACGTGTAAAATTACTGAGTGGTTTGACCTCATTGTCATCAGTGTCTGTCTTCAAATGTAATTGAGTAGTTTGTTCCACTTATGTTTAGCTTACCCCTCTGTGTGGATAAGCCAAATAGTGTTGCATGTCTTAACATTAATGGTGTTATATGCAGCAAGTTGAAGCTTTCCTTGTTGCTGCTTTGCATGCTAAGCAACAGGGGTTGCGTTTGTCTTTGTGGGTTATAACATCCAGTTGTCCTGTTGCTTTAGTTACCTGGTGTTGGCTGGCGTGGTGTGTTTACTCTCTCTTCTTTCTGTAGCTTTGGTGTCAAGGTTATGGACTTCCAAGCGAATCCTCGGAGATGTGGCACTATAAATAGAAAGCACACATCCCCAGCTTTCCAGCCACCACTTCCACCCACGGAGGCTGGCGTGCTGGCTCAGTCTGGGGCGGAGCAGCACTCACAAGCTTCTGTGGCTGAAACAAGCCCAGTGGGTGCTGGTTCTGCTCTCTCTGCTGGCACAGCAGAACAGTTACAAAGTCAAGGAAATGAGGATGTCAGGTAAGAGGCATGGCTTCTGCTGGCACTGGCTTAGCGGGCAGCTTCAGCAGCAAACTGATGTCTCAACTGCATCTGCCTCACAGGGCACCTCTTCGAACGGGAGTGCATGTTGTCATGTGTAAAGCCTTTTCAGACGTGGGCAGGAGCACTATGCAAGAGCTCTCTTTGCCATGCGTATTGTTCCAGAATCAATCTTCTAAAATAACATACATTGTTTTGTATGTTCCAGAATCGATCTTCTAAAATAACACACGTTGTTCTGTATGTTCCAGAACTGATATTCTGAAATAAGAGTATTCTTGGGGGAAAAAAAGATGATGAAAAGTACTAAAAAAGACTGTACTTCTACTGCCCACGTTGACCTTTCCCAGTTATACTCTAGAGGTGTCCACCCAGTATGACTATCGGTTTGCTGCTGAAAGAACAAAACCTACCATTGGCAATACTAGAAACCTGTTGGTCTTGTTTGTTGTTTCTCGTACACGTTATCTGGATATGTCTCTTTTTTTTGTCTGTAGCAAGTGTTAGTGATGACCAGACTTGCTTGCTAGAGAACTGGAAGTTGATTTATCATACTTCAATATTAGTTTATTTAGGACAAGCATATATACAGGCTTTTTTGCTACTTAATTACTATTGAAACCTTGTGCAATCATGTCCCCAGTATTAGTATACATGGATGCCAAGACTAGTGGCAGTAGCCTTGACTCTTCCTTTCATGTATGGTGAAAGCAGCACTTTGCTTTTAATATTTTGTGGTCTGAGAGATATAACAAACCACATGTAAAGGCCTGTAGTGCTCTCCAGACGTGAACCTCTTGCATAGCATCGTATGGTAAAACACCACCATGGAGTTCAATGCAGCATTGACTCCTTTGCATATAGCTTTTGTTCTCAGGTGACATTTTTACAAAAACTTCTCATTCGGAAATCCCCCGCAGACCGATATTTCCTCCACAGATGTCTTTTGTGGCATAGGCAGCTAAAACAAAACCTTGAGAGCGGTGTCTACAAGCTGCATTTAAAGTCTGCACAAACTCTGTGTTCAAGTACTTGCAATTTATTAACAGCAGCTGGAGAAATTAGAATTGCAATGTGCCAGTAAAAGTGACTGAAAGGTGTTAGTCCTTTTGCGATGAGTAAGATGCTGCAAGAGACTATAAAGATGGAGAAATGCGTGAAGACTGCAAGTGCGTAGCAGGAGGAGGGAGCACTGCCCGGTGCCACCTCGGCTGGTTCATACTCCAGGGCTGTGTTTACCCCCCCAGTTCTATGTCTTCATAGCCAAAGGTCAGGAAGAGCTGAGTTGTCCTGATCTGAATCTCAGAGATTTTACAGGGGTTGCTCCCTCGAGACAAGTTCTGGTCTCCCAGCAAGGTAAAAGCTTAGTTCCAGGTAGGGTGGAGGGAAGACTTCAGTCAGCCAGCAACGGGAAAAGAACCGCTGCTCTCTCCACGCCTGGCTCTTGCAGTCCCTGGGCCCTCCCGAGGGCTTCCAGAGGCTCCAGGGACGTCAGCGGTGAGGACTGCATCTGCCTCGCGTCTATGCTATATGCAGCAAGTTGGTTCATGTCCTTTGGGGTTTTTTCTGGCAGAGCTTCACAGATTGCCATCACTTGGTCCTTAGTAGCTAGGTCTGACAGATAACTGCCAGCGAATTGGATGTGGTGCTGTGACAGAGTATTTTGAAAAGGCCAACAGTTAACAGGGGCAATAGGTATATTTGAATGAGGAAATTGGAGAAGTAATTTTATATGAACTTTCACGTTGGGAGTCTGTTTTTAAAGGATCTGCAAACGCTCTGAGGGTGCGTTAGCATGGAGACTGTACTCTAGGTATCAGTGCTGCAATCAAACAGGTACTGTGACACTGCAGAACTACTTGGATTCCTGATTTAATTTTGGTAATTAATCATTTGTGCAGGCTTGCCTAAAGCCTACTTGCCGCTTGTTTGAAGAGGTGTAGCACTGGTCAGCCTCAGTAAATACCAGCCAGTGCAGAAGTTTTTCTGAAGCATTTGAGGGCCAGAACTATAGCACAGTTCACAACGTAAACCTGAACGGGTGCAGCTGATCTGGGCAAGGCGTTTTACAATCATCTTCTAATTCAGGATTTTTCATTTTCAGTACTTCAAAATCTAAGGACAACACGTCTTCAGCTACTCCTCCACCCGTGAGAAATGGTGGGCATGCGGGCACTGTCCAGAACCAGTCAACGAGTAGCACTAATCAGCTTTCTGTTAATCAGCCACAGAATGCGGCGGGTCCCAGTCCCCATTCAATGAGGAGAGGTGTGTTTTTCATTTGGTTTCCAATCCACTAAGTTCCAATTCTTTATGTACTGCAAAAATGCTTACTAAAATAACTTTATCAGTACCTCTCCCTTTATTACAGACATCGGTTTAATTCACTTGCATTTCACTACGGCCTAGCTATAATGCATCTTTGACTTTGGACACTTTCATGAACGCTGGTAGTAATGTTACCAGCGCTGTTCAACAAAGTCACTCAAAGGGTAGTGTAGTAAACCTGTGTACACATTGCTGTAGCTTCCTATTGACATCGCTTTTATTTGATAATACACCAATTTATTTTGATAACGTACTTGAGTCTTCTTTTGTGCTACTAATTTCTTTATTTCGGGAGTCTGGTTTCACAATACACAACCGTGAAATCTCACCTCTTCTCTTAACAGCTGTTAAAAAGCCTGCGCCAGCCCCTCCCAAGCCAGCCAACCCACCGCCGGGGCAGCCGGGGAGCCAAAGCTCTGCCCCAGCCGCTCAGCCACCTTCTGTCTCTCCAAAACCACCTGCTAGAAGTTCTTCTCCTCCCGCTCAGCATGCAAACCAAGGAGCAGCCCAGACTTCCACTTCCCAGGTTTCTGCGCCTCGGCGATATTCCAGCAGCCTTTCCCCGATACAAGCTCCCAGCCATCCACCACCACAGCCCCCAACACAGGCTACTCCTCCCCTGCAGCCCAAAGCAAACAGTCAAGCGTCTCCTCCTGCCGCACCCGGCAGCGAGCACGGACCAGAGCAGCCCTGTTACACTCCTCCGCAGACTCCAACACCACCCGATACACCCCCTCTAGGAAAACATAGTACTAGTTCCCCATCGCCACAGCCATCTGCTCAAGAAACCTCCCAGTCTCACTCCCCACCTCAGAGTGGTACGCTGCCGAGGCCACGGCCGGTACCGAAACCCAGAAATAGACCTAGCGTCCCCCCTCCGCCTCATCCTCCTTCTCAGCTGCCTGGAGACGGTATTATTGCAAATCCCACGCAAACAGCTTCCAAAATAGTAACAGGTGAGTGGATTCTTTCATATTCGGTGTCTCCTCAGGGAGTGGAAATGAAGAAAATAATGCCTGTAGCTGTAAATTAAATGGGGAGGGGGGGAACACGACTGAAAAACACAAATAACAGTTAAAATACTAAATTGCTCGTTCCAGTTAAAATGCCCACCCACCTGTTCTGTGCATGAGGATTTGGGGCACTTCCTCAGTGAAGGTTTTCATTCCTGAGGCAGAAGGGTTTGGGGGGAAGCGTAGATTAGCTTTATTTTTTTCCTGCTTTGGAAGCAAAGCACTATTATGGCAACCATCTCTCCAGGGCTTTCTCCAGGCTCAGCATCGAGGCAGTCTCAATTATGCTTATACATCTGTTGCCAAAAAAGCAAATACTTGGCGGAGGGATAGTATAGTTCGGCACATAGAGAAGATAATAAAATGCCAAAAGTGGCCACTGATACCTGTTTTTAATGGAAAAGCTACTAAAACAGTGAATGTTTTACCTTATGAGAACGCCGTCTTCTGATGTGCTTTTAAGTTGAACATCCAGAAGCTGAGGAATCACATAGGTCAATTTCTAGATAGATCTTCGTATTTTAAATGCAGCCTTCTTTTTCTGTTTTGAGGCACTCGTGAAGTAAAGAGAAGCTTTCTGTCTTCTCACAGGAACTTCATGAAGCTTGTAGTTACTAGTTTGATAGGGATAATGTTAATTTGAGTCTTGGGGAAAAAAAAAATATAAGTGCTGAGGACAGTCAAAACTATAGCAGATCTTGAAATGTTCTCCTGCTGAGTCTCTGCTTATTTTAGGAAATTCTGAAGGAAGAGATAATGAATGTAGGAGACTAATGCTTTTAAATCTACTTATATTTAATAATGGTTAAAACTTTCCAATGACACTGCAGCTTCTCTAGAGTAAGACTAATGTATTGGAATGCAAAGTATAAATTCTGTTGCCTAACAGCTTTACCCCCTGATGCCTTCACAGGTGGGGATGGTTACTGCGAATAAGGTTTGTACTTACCAGAAACATGCCATATAAGCTAAAATGCTCCTGCACAGCAATATTTTATTTGTAGCTTTATTTTGTATATGCGCTTTGGAATATGTGCTCTGTCAACTCTGTGTTATCTCATTACTACATATCATTCTGTTTGTAAGAGGTTTTAAGACCTATGCTGCTTAATTTTAATAGTCCTGTGAACATTAAGTTATTCCTTAAAACAAATTGTAAAAATAACTATAATGAAGCGAGTAACGCTTCACATAAAGTTACCAGAACTACTAGTCTACAAGTCAAGTGCGAAGCAGTGACCCGTTTAAAACAGGTTTGTTCTCATCAGTGCAGGCAAATATTGAAACTCATGGGGTTTTCCTACAATTCAGTGGTTTCTGGTTGCATTTTAATGTAGCTTTCACTTTAGGTTTTCAGTTATTTTTAACTACTTGGAATATATTTGGCAAAATACACGTTCATGTGACTAAACCCCTTTGCAGAGGAGCACCCAGCAGCATCCGCATTCTGGCATGTTTGCGTTTGCGTTCGGTCAGCTCCAGCCGCACTAATCGTACTAGTCTGTTCAGTCGCAGCTGCCAGCCGACACGTTCACGACCTCACTGTTCCTATGTAATGGGGTAGAGATGCTGCCTTTTCAAGGTAACGACTGCATGACAGGCTGCAAAAGTGGAGGCTGCATTCCTGAATTATCTCAAGATTTGAGTACTTATAGGAAAGATACTGAAATTAGTATTGGACTGAGAAGTTGGAAGTACAGTTTTCTTCAATTGGAGAAACTAGCAGTAAATGAGCTGCTTCAGCAACTAAAAAGTAGCTTTGCTTTTTAAAATAACAGACTTTTCCTTATTGTACTTCTGTTCTTTTTGTCAGTATCTTTAAAATACAAGAGCAATTTATTTCAAAACTGAGTTCAGAAATAAGGCTGGGGTCTGGATCTTTACAGCACTTACGCATAAGTTAACAACGGGAACTGTGCTGATGAGTCAAACTTCAAGGAAAGACCTGACCTTAATTTCTAAGTCGTGTTTCGTAGGTTGACCATGTTTGTTTTCATTTGAGAATTTTTGTGGTTCTGAGGAAGTTGCTTTAATGATAGCAGACAAGCAGGATTTGTTTTACCCCAATGTAACTGGAGAGATACTTGTCTTCTAAATAATACCCGGCTGCTTCATTAGTGGGGGAGTCTGGGTTGCACAGATGAAGCACCCGCCGTAGGGGAGTGATTGGCACAACTGAGGCTGTATATGGACTGTGGGTTGGGTGCTGACTCCTTTGCGGCTGAGTTACAGGCGTCACGGACGTACAACTGTCCTGCAGTCTGGATAAATACAAAAAAAAATTGAAATCAACAGTGTTAAAACTGGAGAGACTTAATATCCTTCCTTTCGAGCTAAAACAGTAGCAAATTGGCCATGTAAGTTGTGTACGGTAAACAATAGTATGGAAGCTGCCATGCAGGAAAGCCAGTGAGAGAAAGCTGATGATGAAGGATTCTCTAGCAAAACTGATAAAGGAACCTAGAAAATCTAGTATGTTTTGCAAAAAAACCCACCCGGGGAACAGTTGAGGTGATACTCAGGCTTACCTACCGCAGTACGCTCCGTACGGGATCACCCACCTCTTCCAGATCAGTCTTTTTTTAAGGGATTAATATTTGTTCTGAATTAACACCACGGCAAATTCCGTAAGAGTATCTGCTCTAACATTTACACGTGCACATATAAGCACTTATTATAGACTGCCTCATCTAATTCAAAATGTGAAATAGCTCGTCTTAATTTTAACCTTGAATAGTGGAGCAAGGGAAGACAGATGGGAATAATGGAAGCCAAAACTAAGTTGCCAGCAAACTTCATAATATCAGCGCAGGAATTTTGAATTGTTTTCAGGATACTGTTGAATTCCTTTGTCCACGTACTGGACTTTAGTAATGCCTCAAATTCTATTTATGGTATTAAAGTCGTAAGCCCTAGAAAAGAATATTCTAATCAAAAATTTTATTAAATAATCTAGATGTTTGACCTGCATTCAGTAGGAACTGTATGGGAAAGTTCAATGGTAAGGAAAAGGCACATGATTGGCCAAAAATGTTGCTAATTCATAATCATGTGTGTGCTAATGCCCACTACTAACCTGTCACGAATAACACTGCTTGCTTGCATTACCGTTAGCGTGGCATGCAAAAAGAATGGCTGTTTGATGCTCGCTCTTACCTTAACGTACTAAAAGTATTGGAGGCTAGATTGTGTCAAGTTGTTCGTGTTTTGACTGGCCAGTTTCACGTTGTACTTTCTCCACGTACAGAAAATCCTATCTAGAATCCCGCGTGTGTTACCCAGTGTTTCATTTTGTATTTGAAGTAGCTGTGCCACTGCTTGTCACAAACACTCCTTTCCTGTGTCACCTCACACTGCCAGTTACCTCCTTTTCCGATTCATCCTTCAATGTGCAGTCGTGGTAGGGAGAACTTCCACGCCTGCGTCTAAAGGTGAAGTACGCCCTTTGAACCGTGCGTTAAATCCAAGTCGAGCAGTACGACGGCACCGTTAGCTACTAGGGGTTGTGCAGCGCCTCTGCTGCTCGGTTCCGTGCTCGTCTCTTCTGGGGTCAAGCTCAGCGCGGAACGTTTTGAGTAAGGGAAAAATGCAAGAAGAATTTGGGAACTCACACGATGCAGTTTATTCTTCTGTGTAATATTGCTTCTGTTAACAATAGTAAAAATGACTAAAAAAAATTCTAGGTTTTAATCAACTGACTTCAAAAGTACTTAAATTTTCATCTGCTGTAGAAACAGCAGTTATACGGTATAGCGGGGATAAAGGAGAGCTGCTGCTGTTACATATCCATGTTTCATGGATCAGGGACTTACTTTAAACACATGCATGTGAGGCTAAGTGAAAAGGCTGGGGTTTGAAGTAGCCCCAGTAGTTATTTCTTCATTGCTATCAGAGGTCTGTTGAGCAGCGACGGGCTTGCAGGTGCCACGAGGCACGTTCTCTGGGTGTAGCCCAGGAACCCAAACACTGACCTTCAAAATGACAAGTGAGGGCTGGGGAGAGAAACCGATTGAAAAGATTCCCCGGGTGATGGCGTTTAACAAGTCGCAGCAGTCCCGATGGTTTGTTCCGTGCCTTCCGGATGATGTCCTTGACCACTGAAATGCGGTCTTAGCAGAACATGGTGCTCCCCAAGGCTGATACAAGACTTGGGAGAAAATGTACAGTTCACACCTCACAAGGAAACGTTAATCCTGGAATCCCGGAAAGCTGGAGCAGTAGGGACGAGAGCGTTCAGCTGTCCTGCGCAGGACAGGCCGGTCGGTGTCAGGCCCCGAGATGATGGAGTTCCAGCTGCTCCGGAATGGCTGCAAGCCGCGAGGCCGGCTGGCACGGCAGCGACGGGCCGGGAGGGAGGCCGGGAGGCTGCACTTGGACTTCAGTTCTGTGTCTGCTTCCACCTCTTTTACTTCATTTTACCTCGTATTCTCATTTACCTCAGAGTCTTTCCACTTGAACGTTTATGAAGTAACTTGTGGGCTAAATTTAAGACTTTAAGCTCAAGATATGAGTGAAAGTCTTTATAGGATGCCGGGCTATGCCACCTAGGTTTAAAAGCAAGGCGTTTCTTTGGATTCTTTATTGATTGAAGTGATCTAAATGATTTTCTATTGGGATCAGCCGCTGTGTTGCAGTAAGTGATGTCATGGCATATTATAAATTAGCTTCCCAAAATACTGACTTAATATTTTCAGTTACGTTTTTTTGAACTGTTATGGATTTTTCTGGTCTTCTAACTACCAGTCACCAGAAATGCAACATTTTTGAGGTCCTTCTTGGACACCTTGGCTTGAACAAAACTCTCCTCCCCTCAGAAGAGGGCAAAGAACATGATGTTCCCTGTTATACACAGGAAAGGGTTTTAATCTGCCTTCGGTTTAAATAATTTCTTCCTCTTCTTGTGACAATGCCTCCTTTTGACACCGTACCTGTTCCTGTTGCTTCTAACAGTTGTAGGTGATGGTTTCTTGGCTGACAATTTAGGTGCCGTATTTTTTTGCTGAGTGACCGTTCTGTTTTGACACGAATGTCTGGAGGAAGGTACCACTCGTAAGGGGCATTGAGGAATCCGACACTAAATTGTACTCGCTGTCTTCCGTTCTTCAGAAAGAAATGTTTTTCTTTATTATGTACACGATTTAAAGAAGGTATATAGGAGAAGCAACTCGACAGTAAGCTTTTTAGTTTGGCTTAGCCTTTCTGTGTCCATGTGTGCACGTGCACATACGTGCCAGCCCTCTGTTTGAAAAGCCTTTGTTGGTCTCCCCTTCCCCTTCCCTTTCTAAGGAAACACTAGTGAACGAGCGTCGCTGCCCAGACTGCTAAACTTGCTGTCCCCTTTTTTGTGCAGACTCCAATTCCAGTATTCAAGAACCACTTCAAAACCCTTCTTCAGAGCTTCTTACAGAGACGGCGAGCAAAGAACTGCACAACCATCTCGCGCTCGATATTGACAATGACACGGAAAGCACCGCTCTGTAGCGGAGACTCTCAGACCCTTCCAAGGTTCCTCTCCTGGTGGGAAACCGAACAGACCCGACAGTGAAAGGCTTCTTTTGACGATATGGCAAGACTGTGTAGAGTTGTGACGTGTGCGTCACGGAGAAAGTGATTTAGCCATTCAGAAGAAGTTTAATGATCTGTGTCTCAACAATGGTTTTCAAAATCTTGGATGGAAGGAATTAATTACCGCAGAAACTTGCATAGGAAGCATAATTGCTGCTAATGCAGATGGTATTAGCAGGAATTCCAAAAGAGTAAGAGGCAGAACATTAGTTATTTAAAGTGCATGTATTACGGAAATAATCTTTTTAATGTCATGGTTAGACTTTTATTTCTAGTTCTTAGACATTACAAGGAGATGCCTTGCGAGAGACATTCCCTCACTGATTTGCTGCAGATTCTTTTTAAAACATGAACCAAAAAAAAGTCAGAGTGCTGGTGGTGACTGCTGGTTATCAGTCGCCTTGTCAAAACTGTGGATGTATTCTAGTGCCTTGAAGGACTGTCGTACCGTAGAAGGAAACTTACTGTATCTTTAATCATTTCATTGCTACTTAACGATCAGTACCTAATACTTATTTCATAGTTATTTGTATTAACCAAGCCGCTTTTGTTTATGTGAAACTTGCAACTGTTTCAAGATGAAACTGTGGAAATGTTTTTTGTGCTTTCGTTGAAAACGGTTGAATTTTGAAAGAACTTTGAACAGCTGTTCGGATTCATCAGTTGGGTGACCATTTATAAAATTAAAGATTGTCTTTTGTCGACTTAAGGCATCTTTATTCACGTTTGTGAGTAGCATTGCTCCCAGAGCACGCGGAAGGTTACACAGTCGTTCCCTGGGCTTTGCAGCTCGCGCGTCGCTGGCTGCTCGTTTGCTCTGAGGGCTGCAGCGGAAGCGTCCTGGGAGTGAATATCATCTGTAAGGTGTAGATTCCTGATAAACACAACCGAGTCCAGCGGCGAAGAGGAACACTGGATACAGCCTGTGTCACGCAGAGAAGTGAGATGGAACAGGCCATACGGTTTCTGCGAATGAGAGGGAGGGAGGGGGAGAGGAAACCAGTCAACGGAGGTAACGTTCATACAACTAGTTGAATTAATTTATTTAAACTATAAATTCCTTAATACCCCGTAATACGTGTTACATTATTAAAGTAGACCTCGGGCTTAACTACAGAACAAAACTCCATTTCGTAAAGGCCTTGACAAGACATGTTGCCTATGTTGCAGTTGCCACCTTGCTGCCAGCGTCGCAATCCCCGTGGCTGCCCCCTGACTCCCGTTCGGGCGTCTCTCGGTAGGGAAGACGACCCGTTGGTGGGTGCAGACCCGCTTTCCTCGCTCGCTACACTAGCACTGTAGCAAACTCCACTGTTGGGAGCCAAAAATTCTAGTTCTGCAACTGCATTTGACGATTATCTCTCCAGCTGCACGCGGCGTACCTGAATCCAGGGTGGGCTGTGAAGGACTTAAATAAATTCTCAGAAAATCTTCTGGAGTTGCACATTCTTCGGCATTACACAAATAGTTAATTGCCTCCACCGGGATTAGCAGCTCGGGTCCAAGGGTGTGTACGCTCTCACTGGTATCCTCGCTGTCATCCTTGGTAATAAACAGCGTATTTCAGTGCACTTACAGTAAGAGCACAGTAAGGGCTATGACACAGCTTGGGAAATCTGCCCAAAACGTGGAATTCCTGCCTTGTTCACCAAACGCAACCCTGTCCTCTCTTCGGGCAGGGGTGGGAGCCAAGGTCAGGTGTCGGCCCCGCGAGTGACTTCACCTGGCTTTAAGCCGTGTTGGCCCAAGGGGTTAGTTAATCAAACGGCTGCACAAAATAACCCTACAGAGGTCTAGGAAGAAACCCGTAAGAAAATAAGGAGGGTTTGTAATGCTTTAGCACTGCTTCTGGAATCTCTCGGGTGTATGTGCTTGTGAACTCTGCTTGGAAGACAAGTGCGGCTGCTTGCTGGTGTGGTTTGGGGGCGCTTGGGGGTGACCTAGGTACGTTTCTTACAGCTCGGTTCCTTGAATTTTACCTCCAAGCTTTGAATACAGGCTGCCAGCTGGAGTAGGAGGGTAAGGCACTCTGCGACCACCTCTGCCGTGGACCGTGATGGCGCCGAGTCTTGGGGACACGTCACGGGAGACGTGGCTATTGCCACGTACCAGTCCGAGAACAGTCTGGCGGGGATGTTGTGTGCCACCACTAAAACTTTAATTTCCTGCAGTAAAGCGCTGCGTGGAAAGAGAGTGAATTCCATCCTGAAGGGGTTTTGCTCAGACGGTCAAGTCTCCTAAGCTACGCAGTGAGTTGTGTGCGTCCCTAGAGCTACGGCAGAGGACGGTGGGCACACGGCGTGGGGCGGCCCTCCCGCCCCAGCCAGCGGAAGCCTCCCCGAACGGCGCGCTGGCGTGCTGCGCGGCCTCTGGGGCCGCCCGGTCGGGTGCCAGGGTAGGAATCGAGCAAAGGAGCGGCCGGGATTTAATAAGCAAACGCAGGGTGTGGTGGCAGCTTGCTTTGATAGGAATTCCGTTCACAGCGAAGAAAACGATGCGGCTTTCGTGAACCTGGATTTCAGTGAATTCATACGGGGCCCCAGTGAAACACCCAGGTTACGCTACAGACAGTAATGGGCTGAGCTCTGGGACTGGTGAGGTGGTGTCGAAAGGCCAAATACCAGGCTGGCAGGCACTGAGTAATGCTCCAAGGAGCATTTTTGGAATTCCAGTACATGCATCTACAAATGTTTACAAAGCAGGGTACAGAAATCGTACAGCCGGTTCCCAAGGAAGGCATTTTCCCGTTTTCTGAACCCTGCGAAGGCTGTTGGCAGCTGAAGTCTCGGCATCTTGAAGATGGACTCCAGTGCAGGGGGCTGGGCCAGAGCCTGCGGTCAGCGGTGACCGATCCGGAACGGCCGTCGTGTGAGCTGGGAAGCGTCAGCTCCGCTGCGGTCAACACGTACTCAATGGAGAATAAAGGGTCGGTAGCGTCGTAGCTAGCGTTCAGTTTCACCTCAGGGAAGCATCCTACCACGTCCGCTAAAATTTTGTTCCATCTAAGCGATGTGAAACACTTACCTCTGGCCTTGATTCTGGAGAGAAGCTAAATCCTGGATGATGAGATGGATTGTGCTACTGCAAGACTGCAGAGGAAAGGGTAGAGTTTTTACAGAATTGCGTATTACAGGCTAATTTGTGAATATAAATTAATTCATCAGCTGCCCTACATGGGCTTTCCCTTTGAGTCACAGGCGCTGTTGGCCAAACCTGTACGAAGATGAATCAAGGTTACTCGATCCCACCAGGAATTGATGTAACTTACCTCTACTACGTGACAAATACAGCTGGAATGGAGCAGCAGCAGACCCGAGACGTGTTCTCCGGAGTGGTCTTCTAATACATTTTCAAACAATTCTCTGTGATAACCTTGTTTCAAAAGAAAAACTGGCAGTTTGTCAAACGGTTTATAGTGATAGTTCCAGCAAGTTGTGTGGTCTGGGCTGTGTTCTCTCTGCCGCCACAGACAGATTCACAGATTATGCTTTTATTATTCAGAAGAAACATGAAAGCATTGCTACCATGGGAATCTCTCCTTGACATATGCACCGATGCAATTCACGGTGGCTCCTAAAACTGCGCCCAACCCTGCAGCGTTTCAGTGGCTGAAGGCTAAAATTCCCATTAGCAGCTGTTTCCTCTGAAGACGCAGTTACATTTTGTTGCTGCAAGTACAAATGTAGAGCACTTCAGAAGCCGTGCCCGTGCCGTTGAACCCCTGCTCGGCTTGGCATTGGCACGAGCTGACGCAGGCGTTTAAAAACCCAATTGTCTTAACATCCTCTCATCAGACAAAGCATTTGGTATACATACATATATATATATATAGCTGGCTGAGAAAGTCATACTCAAAGTTGGTTGCGAAAACACTATCAGACTTTAAAAATAAAGTCTCTCTCGCCCTTGGGGTTTCTAATAGTTGTGTTTTATTTGCTTAGGAAGGATTCCCAAGTGATAAAAGTCTTTATATGGTTTAACAAAACAGTATTTTCTTGGTTTATGGGCTACTACAAGGCTTACGTGTATCCCTGCTCCGTGCTGCCCGTTGCGTTGCTCCGCGGACGGGCAGTGCCATAAGCTTGTAGCTGGTATTTGCTCCAACTGGGCAATATTTACTGTATGGTAAGAAATCCTACGCCAGATGCGCATGAAACGCGAGCACGGGAGGCGGGATCCGCGCAGCCCGACGAGGGGCACCCGCCCGCCCTGCCGCGCCGCGGGAGCGGCTTCGCGAGTGGGCTGCGTGGGGTTGCGTGGGGCCGCGTGTCCCCGCCCGGCCGGGCCACCCACCTGCCACCTCCTCGGCCGCCGCCGCCTCGCCCGGCCGGGCCACCACCAGCAGCCTGTGGAGCGGGAACCGGCCCTGCGGGGAGAGGAGCAGAGGCGAGGGGAGGCCCGGCCCGCTCGCACCGCCCCGGCCCCCGCCGGGGAGCCCGGCCCCGGCCCCGCCGCCGCCCCCCACCTGCGCGGCGCGGTCCCGCCGCCCCCGCCGCACGGCCAGCAGGCTCTGCCGCTCCAGCGCCGCGGGCGCCGGCGACTCCGGCCGCCCCAGCGCCGGGGCCGCCTCCGCCATGGCCGGCGCGGCCGCGGGGCCTGGAGCCCGCGAGGGGCCGGTGGCGCCCGCGAGCGGCTGCGCTGGGCCCGAGGCCTCGGTCAGCCCCCCCGCAGCCCCGCACACAGACTCCAGGCAGGCAGGGAGCTGCTCTCGCTCTTTATTAAGTTTCTCTGCAGCTACACAAAGCCCCGGGGCAGAGGCGCAGGCTGAAGCACGGGGGCAGCGCGGCCGGGCTCGCCGGTGCTCCCCGGGGACGGGGCGTTAGGTGGAAGGCGGCCGTTGGTCCCAGCCCAGGGCTTGCGCTGAGCATGGCTGCGATGCCCGGCGCTCCCCAGGAGGCGAGGGGGTGCCGCTGGGCCCCCCCTCCCCGGCAGCACCTGGTGGGTTGGGGCTGGTTTAGCTCCTTCAGGCGTCCCCGATGACATTTTTGGGGCAGTTTCCACGCTGGGTGCTGGCGTTGGTCGGCGTCGGCTCGCTGGGCAGCCCCGCCGTCGCAGCGCTGCGAGCCGTGCTCGCGCTGGCAGGCAGGCCGTGACGCAGGCAGGCCGTGACGCAGGCCACGATGCAGGCAGGCCCTGAGAGCTACGTTAACTCGGCACAAACTCACATAAGCGCTAATTACACACACGCTTCTGCCCGCTGCGCTGACGGAGGAAGCCGAAGGGGCCCGGCTCGCGGCTCCCGGAGAGCAGGCGCTGGCCGTCCTCCCGGCACGCGCCCCTCCAGGGCAGAGGAGCCGAACCAAAGGGGCACCAAGTGCTTGTAGCTGGTTATAGAGGCATAAATAGGAGGAGAATCCAGACTTCCTGAATTCCAGGCAGTGCTCGAACCTCAAAGAGCATAATTAAATATTTAAAATAACCAAACAAACCTCCTCTGCCTAGCTGCCTTCCTTAGCTCTTTACACCCATCGCGTTGTCGCCAGTTCGGGTCTGGCGGTGATGGTGCCGAGCGCTCAGCACCTCTCACAGCCAGGCCCCCATGGGAAATAAGGAAAGGATTAGGGAGGAGGGTCTGTTTTCTTAAATAAAGAAATAAAATTTAGAAAGCGTTAAGAATGACATTAACCCTCTGCTAATTATTATTATTTACACCAATTAAAATTAGTTGATGTCATCTGGAATCGAATGGCCAGCTGCTACGCGAAGTAGGCCCAGAGAAAGACCCCCGCACATACGCATAATAGCAAGTTGATGTTCAGGACGTGCTTCACCAGCGGTTTCTCCTCCTGGGAAGCCACGGGAAGCGGCTCGGGTGCAGTCGGCGCCGCGTTCTCGGCGTTCTCCTGTTTGTGCTCCATCCCGCAGAGCCACAGAAGGGCGGTCATCAGCTTGGACTTCCCTTTGGCGTTAGCCGTACCTAAAAAGACAGGGAATAGTGAGGTATAAACCTCACCAACAAAACACATCCCAGGAACGTATCAGTGTGGTCCTGTACAAAGGGTTTTGATGCAAAAACGCAGCAGCGTTCTTTAAACGAATACACTAGCTACGCTGAGGTGTAGGAAGCCCTTCAGTTAGCATCTTTGGGGGGCTGCAGTATCAATTTCACTCCTCCCTGGAGGTCTGAGCTCAAGTGCTGCTGTTCCCAACATTTAATAAGGAGTAACAGTAGACCAAACCTAAAAGCTCAGCTGTGGCTGCTTGGTGCCCGTCAGCCTCCTCTCGCGAGCGCGTGCTCTAGCCCGTGTAGGGTTACTCCACGCCACGCACGTGTAAATCGAATTCTCCCAGCTCTGGTGCGGGTTAGGGCGTACACGACTAAGCGCTGGGAAGACGGCGCTCATGCACAACAAACGTGAGCCTCCCCAGCAGCCGGGAGCTCTGCACCGTCATTCATTAACTTACTGAGCTTTTCAACAGCTTTTTATAGATCAAAGGAGTACGCGGCCAAAGCTGGCACGTTACATAAACAGGGTCCCAAGCCTGGCAAAAACAAGTGATGATAATCATCGCTGGAAAAATGCAGAACGAGTTGCTGTGCATGTTTGTACCTAATACCGACAAGTACAAGTTTTAAAAAATGTAAATCCTCCTTCACTGATCTGTCAAGAACTCCGCCCAGGGCTCTGGGTTCTCCCTGCTGCTAGAGTCGATCAGAAAACATCACTGAAAAACAGAAATGGAATTTCATGAAAATAATTGTGTTTTTCCTCCACCCTCCCCTTTTTCCACCAGTTCTCCTTGCAGCAGGCGCAAGCAGCACCCGTCGCTAGCGCAGGATCACGGGCATGGCTTTCCCTACCCCATCCAGCTCCTTCTTGATTTCAAGCATATCTAATGCCATCAAGAGATGGAAAAGAAACTAAACTTCTGCTTAGGTAACACTGTCAGGTAAAAACCTTTTAGCATGCCCTGAAGTTACAGAAATCCAGAGGAAGTAGTTTTAACGTGTCTCGTCTTCAAAGCCTTTACATAACGCCTAGGGTTGTTAAGTGTGGGTGTTACTGAATACGACGTCGGAGCACTTACATTTATTATCATTTGAACTATTTTCAGAAGCAATGCTTATATCAATCTGGAGAGCTGGATGCTCAGCTTCACACACTCCTTTTGCAGCGTCAGGGGAAGGGCTGACTGCTAGGTCTTTCTTGACTGGCAGATCCCCGCGTGTGAACCAGGTAAGCCGACTTATCTGATGGCATGAAGAGCGGTGTTAAAGAAAACTGCTTTCATGGTTGTTTAAAGGACTACCTTAGCAGTGGAGCCGCCTGCAGAGAGAATACTTAGAGGGGCTGAAATCTGTTCTCCCGCTCTCTTGGAGCGGGTGAACAGCAAAGTGCTCAGCTGGTAACTACCGAAGCGATGGCTACCCCCGGCACGTCGGGTTTGGTTTTGTCTGGAGCACGACAGTTGTTTGTACAGATACACTCGCTGAAGGAAGGCGTTCTTCACTCTCTGCTACCGAGGAGGAGGCGTTTCTGCATGGGACCATCGCTGGATGCGGACTGAGAGCGGGTCAGTGAAGGGAGCAAAAGGAATGGAAATTGTGGCCAGGGAGGAATGATTTAAAGGACTGGGGTTGTTGAGAGAAGAGAAGAGAAGACAGGTGGGAGATATGATAGTTGTCTTCAAATATGTAAAAGACTCATTAAAGAGGAATGTTCTCAATATCAACGATAGGGCGGACAGGAAGGGATGAGCACAACATGAAGCTGGAAAGATTCAGGTTGGAGATGAGGAGAAGCGGCTACTGGAAGGGCAGGTGAGCTCTCAGATTGACCACACACCTCCCTGGGCATTCTCCCTCTCTGGGGACATTAAGAATAAGTTCACCAGGTCTGTCAGAAACACATCAGGTTAGTCCTGTCTCGAAGCAAGAGGATGCGCTGGCTGTCTGATCCCTGAAGGTCCCTCTGGCCCTCCTTTCTGCTACCAACGTTTTTCTGTAGCCTCGGCACATCTATTGAAAATAGTCAAACTGGCACAAACCTGTTCCAGAGGAAGTGTGCTCTCTGCCCTTGATTTCTCTTTTCTGCGAGTAAAAATGGTTCCTCACTAAATTAGTAAGAGAGTTGATAAAGATGACCCAGAAGCTGGAATTTCTTGGAAAATAGAGGGAAAAAGCTAATTTGTCATGGATTAAAACACACATGTTTGAACTTAAGAACAGCTCTTTGTAGCATCTACTGTTGACCAGTTTCCAGGGTGGGACTCTGGATTTATGGGACCAAAATCTTAAATGGCAGCAGGGTGCCGGAGCAGAGGAGGGATTGCTGTTACAGGTTATTGCAAGTGTGATCACAAATAAAGAATGAATGGAAACTTCCGCTTCCAGATTATTTATCCCCACATTATTCCCGTGGATGTAGCGTGGGGCATCCTGGAAACCGTTTACAAATAACAAAAGAGATCTGAAGGGGTGACGCACCATTTCTTCCGAGGGGGGTTCCGTGAGCATGCTCACGACCAGCACGGTGAGCGCGGAGATGGCGGCCAGGACCATGGAGAAGTAGAGGTAGTGCATGTACTTCACCACGCCTGGCCGGAGGTCGGCCTCGCTGCACTGGGGCTCTGGGTAGATGAAGTCCAGCACCAGCCGAATGACGCCCAGCAGCAGCCCGATCACCAGGCCCCAGAACGCGCCCTAGGAGAGGAAGGGTATTCCTTATTGCACGCACCCGCCCGGGACCCAGGGCTAAACCCGTGGTCTCAGGCTGCAAGCTGGCCAGGCTCTCTCCTCGCTGGTTTTTGGTGGGCTTCCCTCTCCCCCCTTTTCTGCTCTTGCTGTCTAGGTCTGCCAGCGCCGTTACAGTAGCCTCGTACCTCTCCTCCGTGGGGTCAAGTGGGTCATTAATTTCAGCGTGGAGGGGAGGTGTAACATCATATAACATCTTATACAGAATACTTTGCAGAGTGATATTTGTATCCTAATGGTTGCCTTAACCCTGGGGGGGGGGGGACAACTGTGCTCCGCCTAACTGAAGCCCAGTTTGGGAAGACTTTACCCTTTGCCCAGCACTAGTCGTCATGGAGGAACGGGAGGTTTTGGACCCCTGATGCCATTTGGTTTGTCTCCTTCTCTCCCTGGGCTCACCGTGCCTTCTATACCCCCCCCGATGCAGCTAACGCAGGCCATGTAATAAACAAGCTAACGGGCTTCAAGACTTGTGAAGCAATGCAGTCACCTCGCTGCTCCTGAAACGCCCGGGGAGTCTTTGCAGAACAGCAGGAGTTGCTCCCTCCTGCGTGGGTGACGGGTGCTTGGGCTGGGCAGAGGTCTGGCTGCCCCCGTTCTCCCAAGCCCTACGAGAGGCGGCAGAACCACGGCCTGGGGCGGTGGTTTGAACCGCAGGGCTCTGACGAGGACAGCGAGGCCGCAGGGGTGACCGCGCTGAGCACGGCGGAGTTGTTACCTTTTCATTTGCTCTCTTCCAGAAGCAGCCCAGTATAAACACCATTGCCACGGGGGGCTGCAGGTAGGAGCTGATGGACTGGATGTAAATAAAGAGCTGCCCTCCCTGGCCGGCCTGTACCAGCGGGATCCACAGGATGGAGACCACAGTGAGCAGCAGCACAAAGACCCTGTGCGAGAAAAAGATGCCATTACTGTTAGGTCAGGCCGTTCTTTTCCAATTGCTCGGTTTGCAAGGCTCCGGCTGAGATCTCTTGTGACCGTAAGGCCTTCACTCCAGTCCTCCACCAAACCCGTGCCGTGTGGAGATACTGCATCTGTACCGGGGCAGCAGGGTGCGAGGCGTGCCGAGATGTGTCTCTGGCGCTCAGGCTCCGATAGAACACACGCGTCTGAGTTCTCCGTACCTGCCAACGATCATGAGTTCCCACTCGGAGCAACGAGGACGGAATTGTTTCCAGAGGTCCATGGTGAAAATGGTGCTGGCACTATTAAAGATGGAAGTCAGGGAGGACATCAGCGCCGCTATCATCACTGACATCATCAGGCCCCTGAGTCCTGGAAACAGAAGGAGAAGGACAGCCGCCCTGAGGAAACCCAGTAACCCCACTGTGGGATGTCCTCAAATTCTTCTTTGAACTAGGACAGACTTTTAAAAAGGTTTTTAGCCCTGATTTTAAAATGGCCAGGGATAGGGACGCGTTAACGGTTGATTCTCGATGTTAAACATCTGCTCTTTATCTCTTACCCAAATTTGACTGAATTAGACCTTGGGATCCTAGATACCCACAACTCCTGTTGCATGCTGTCCCTTGCCACTGTCTCACCAAGGCCAAATAAACCCCACTGAAATTATAGCTGCAGGGTATTTTCCGCTCTGAACGTCTCTCACGGATGCCTTTTGGCTGGTGGTACCCATCGGGGCCAGCTCCCTTACCAGGCTCCTTACCTACAGGCAGAAGTTCTATGACCAGCTTAGGATAAGCGATATCGGAACAGCCAGACGGGTTGCCGCAGATTTTTCGGCAAATTTCCGCATCTGCACAAGCCACCAGGTCTAAAAAAAGCAAGGGGAAGCGAGAGGCAGTATTCCATAGCCACAATAAACCAATCTGTCTAAACAAGGTAGTCTACCGAATGTTGTAAACTGCTTTCTAAGTGAAATACTGGATATTGCAAAGCTTGGAAAGCTTCCAGCAGGTAACGCAGGACTATCCCAACACAGCGAGGTAAAGGCAGCACTGAGCTTCCCTGTTTTCCCTTTTTTTCCTTCCATGCAAAAGATACTACCAGTACAGGCAGCTGACCTGCCCTGCACATGGAATTCTCCCCTAGGAACGTTGCTCCCGTGAGGACTGAGGCTATCCGCCCGCCTCTGGCGCGGCTCCTCACGGACAGGCGCATCACGCCTTCCCTCCCGGTGAGCAGTTTACGACACTCAAGGGGGTATGTTAGGAGTTCTCCAAGTGCCTCAGATTGAAATGCCAGGAGGGGTAACAGGTTGGGCGCGGGAGGGGCCTCGGTGCACGGTCCAAACGCGGAGCAGCCGCGGGTGGCGAGCTCGGAGCAGATCAGCACAACCGCCGTGAGAGCGGACGGCAGCCAACTGCTCTAGCGCACGGAGCAGCGCGTTGTGACAGTGTGTCTGGGGTCTGCTGTAGGAGGATGTGCATCCTTCCGCTTGTAGCTGGAAGAAAGTTTCTTCATACTTCGGCCATTTGATGCGTTGCAACCTCTTAACTTATTTGGTAGAGGCTGTTCCAGCTCCCGAGAGCAGGCACAACCAGTAGTGACAGGGAGCAGGTCTCTCAGCACTTACCTGGGAAGAGAATCCGGCTGATCATGCCCGGCATTACCATCATAAAGAGGGGCAGGATTTTCAAGTAGGAGGTCATCAAGGAGCCTCCTTTGGCGTGAGAGAGGTTTTTAGCGGCAAGGGACCTCTGAACGATGACCTAGAAATGAAGAAATGTGTTTGGCCTACCGGCAGCAGAGAGCGGCTGCTGTAGATGACGTGATACCGGTTGCATTCACGTGTATACTTTGATCTCCTCTGAACTCTTGAAATCTTAGAAGGGTGAACACAGAGCTTGGCTGTAGCTTTGTAATTCTTGCTTCAGATCCTGAGTACCTTACAGAAACGTAGACCTGAAAGACACTGCTGTGTCGTCACAGCTGAGCCTTGCTTCTGCAGCGTGCTGCGTTGCGTAACCTGTTCCTTCAACTAATCACGCTCGGGCTTACAAATTTATTTTCTTCTTCTTTTGTTGGGGACTTCCCTGACCCGACGGCTAAGCCTGGCCAGGCCAGCAGCCCTCCTGTCAAAGCAGGACAGTCTGAAACCAGCAAGTGAGTCAGCCAAGAGTGCTGCAGGAACACCGGGAGTTGCTCGGGCTCCGGTCTTGGGGGCTCTGATGTTGTCACTGGGAGGGATGGGAACCAGAGCCCTGGCAAGCTGAAGGAGCGAGTTCACAGGTGGGTCACAAGAAGTGAGAGGCTTAAGTTGGGGGGGAAAAAAAAATCATCTTTGTAGACTGAGACTAACTCATACATACATTCTCCCCCCTTTTTATGTTGAAATGATTCCCAAAACTTAGTTGTGCATACAAGTTTTGCAGCTTTAGGATCGAAAGCGTCAGATTTTGCTGAATTCCCATCAGAAGCAGCACACCAGTGCAGGCCACATTGCAAACCCTAGGTTTGTAATCAGCAGCCAGTAGCACGTCCTTGAAACCGACCAAAGGAATCAGCAGGAACCCACCTGATCTGTACACCAGTACCACAGGGACGGGATGGTCATTCCCAACAAAACTCCCGGCCAGGGAAGGTCAGAGTTAACAGGGTCTCGGAAAATGTGAAAAGCATCTTCTCTTGGCAAGCCGCAGCTAGTGTTTTCCTTGCGGATGCTGGGAATGGCATCAAAGTATTTTGTCTGCAAACCTTCAAGACCTCCAACTTCAACAAAGCCTAAAATAGGTCACGAGAAGCAGTTATCGCATCTGCCCGGGTCGGTGCTCTGATTTTCAGGCTCTGGAGTTCGCTATGGGTGATCCTCCACAAGTAGTCTTTAAAATCGGAACCTACTGACTCTGACGCTGGGCTGGGGGATCGCGTAACACTACAGCTCCTGGCTCGGGAGGGTTTGTTCACTTAGAATACTGCTTCAGAAGGTATTTCTTTAGAGATTTTTTCAGGGAGCACTCGTGCATTTTTACCACGTAAAGAACTACTATACGATTACTCGTATAAGCAGCTATTCCGACAGGAGAATATATAGAAAGCAGTTCCCAGAACATCAGCTGCGTAATCAGCTGTGATGACCCAGCTTGTCTGCAGTATTGGGGAAAGCTTCTGTCACGGTTCTAGTAACAAAACCCCAGGGAAACACTCACTGAAGACCATGAGAGTCACGGCCCCGATCAGCATGATGAGCGTTTGCAGAGCGTCTGTGTATATCACAGCTGCCAGGCCACCTAGGAGAGCAGAGAAGCAGCAAACTGTGGGAAACGGGGTTTGTTCGGTCGCAGCGTCTCACCCTTCGCAAAGCTTGTGCCGAGCCGCGTGAGCCGAGCGCCGGGCCCGGCAGGCTGGCGTGTTCCGGCCACGTCGGGGGGCAGTTCCGCCAGCTCCCGCGCGCGATGCTTTGGCTGCAATTTCTCATGTTTTGAATCATAATGAGTCACCATTTTGTCACGAAAAAGCCAAAGTCCAGTATAAGTATTTCTACGGGAAATACGTGGAAAAACTCCAAAACAAAGCCCAAGCTGAATAAGGAGGAAAAGAAAAGAAAAAGGGGGGGGGGGGGAATCTTTATGAGCAACATCACTAGGGGTGAGCACTGGGAAAGGAGCAACCTTTATTTGTTTGGGATTTGCTGCTGACTCTGTGCATGGCTTTTTTCCATTTGGCCACTCATGAGCCCTGAAAGGGCACCCAAGATTGACAAGGCTTTCCGCATTACACGGCTCATTGTTATGTTAATCACTCATACCTCCAAAAAGCCCAGAGGAAAAATGCATTGTGCAAATGCCTCGGGCATAGCTGCTTCTTAAAGCAGAACTGACACGCCTCCGTATCTGCCACGGCCTCGTAAGGGGTATTCCCTGCCTCTTACCTGGTGATTTTTTCTTAACAGGCAAGTTATCGGCTGCTTTTTTTACCCCCTTTATCTGTTCTCATGGCAAAAGTGTGGGATACGCGGGACTCCTGTCACAAGGGTGCACGGTGCCTCGCGTGAGCACGGCGCGCTAAGCAGGATCTGTGGGATGATCTGAAACTCGGCCACGTACCCGCCACAGTGTAAACGGCCGTGATTGCCAGCAAGCCTACCACAGCGACGTAGAGGTCCCAGTGTAAGGCCTGCTGAATGAAGAGGGCCCCGGCGTACATATCCACCTAGAGAAAGAGACAGTTACCACAGTTGCAACGGTGATATTCCCGAGCCCCTCAAAGCTGGCAGGGCCAGGGAGCGTGAACATTCAGCTGGCCAAGCCGTCTCCTTCCGTGGGACAGTCTGGTTTGTAACTGCTCGTGACGCCCCAGCTCCCCGCAGCGTCTTCTCCGCACAGCGCGTCCCTCGGCGGCCCCAGCTCCCGCTGACGGCGCGTTAGGACCAGGCTCAGCCGGTATTTAGGCAGTTTGTTATCGCTGGTCACGGGGTGACCGGGAGGGAGGGCGATGATGGAGCTGTCCCGAGAGAGCGGGAGCTGCTCAGCTCACAAAGGCATTTGGGTGGGGGGAGCTGCTCTCTTCCCCGCAGCACCCGCGAGCTGGGGGGGCCGCGCTGGCCGGGGGACCGGAGCCCCCGCGGTGCAAACCTCGCCGGGCGCCTCGGCCCGCCGCCGGCCCCAGCACCGCTTTGCCATAACGCGAATTCCTCCCTGCTGCCGCGGGGACAGGGGGATAATAAGGTCCCCTCGGGGCTGGGACCCAGCCCTGACCAGCGAGCTCTGCAGCTACGTGAAAATGCCGCGGTGCAGGAGAGCTTTAGGATAGGCAAACTGCAGACCACAGAGCGACAGACGGATGTAAAAGCATCCTGAATGCAGGAATCCTGTTAGCAGAGATTTCCGTCAAATGGTTAGTTTGTTCTAGAGGAGACCCTGAGCGTAGCTCCTCGGGGCCACCCGAGCCCCCGTTTCAGAGGGGGCGCGGGCAGGCGTGGGGCAGGCAGCGCGCCCCGCTTTGGCCCCGTACGTACAGGAAAAACACCGGCAGGGCCTTGTCTGATTTCAGAGATTCACGCACTGCTGCACGGTTAATAAACAGCGAGTGAGGTGTTGCGCAAGGGTTGATTCAGTTATTTATTCGAGGCACTACATCAAACAGGTGCAGTAAATCACTAAACTCTTTTCCCCTAAACACATACCAACTCCTACGTTCTTATTCATCCTGCACATAACAGCGCTTGGTGTCTGCGCAGGCAATAAATATGCAAAGGGGAGAAACCGGGTAAGCTGCCAGATAGACAAAATCTAACAACAAACGCATCCACGCTCACAGCTCAACTTTTCAGTGAGCTGTGGCTCAGGACATTGACACCTAGCCTTCCCTCCTACTGTAGCAAGCATTCAGATGCTTAATGGGAAAAAAAAAGAAGTTATTCTTTTTGCGTAGGTTCTCAAAACACCTATAGTCTATCTTCCTCGGGTATTTTGATAATACACCCTTTTTCTGCTAACATAGGGAAGGGCCAGTGGTTGCATTTCTCAGCCTCGCTGATCAGCACGCGTTTCCAAAGTGAACTGAATTCAGTCCGTTTCCATTTTTTTCTACTTACAGATATTTTGGTGAAGATATAGATGAACAAGTAGAGAATCGCCAGGAACATCTGAATTCTTTTGCCTCCAAAACGTTTCTGCAAGTACTCTGGCATGGTAGTGACCTACGCGAGAGACACACCGTCAGAGAGGGCGGCACGCAGTCGCTCCCCTGAATTGCAGGGGGCTCCCCCGGGCCGGCGCGGGTGGTTTGCACTGGTGGAAGACCAGAAGGGCCCTGCTAGTTGCACCGTACTGGTATTGGGTTCTCAGCTGCCTACTTAGGCCAGTGTAACAGCTTAGCAAGCACTGACTTTGCTGTAACGTCTGGCACGAGGCTCACTATAAACCATGATGTGAGAGCCTTCATCTGTCTCCTCGGGAGATGCAGCAACTCTCTACTCCATTGCCGGGGCCGCGGAGCAGCCCGACCCCACACCCGGACCCTCGGTGCTGCTCCCAGGCAGCAGCTCTCCCCCCTTCAGCCCAGGCCACCGGAGCAGCCGGGTGCCCCCGGCTCACGCCCTGCCTTCCCGGAGAAGCACAGGTGCAGCAGGAGATGGGTTAAGCCCGTGAGCCAAACAGGTGCTTTAAATAATACCAGCCAGGCGTTGACGGACACCACATCCCATCTACTTACTCCTGCTGCTATGTAAATGGGGAGGAATAGCCAGGCCAGCACCAAAACACAAAACATCCCCTGCAAAGCAAATGGAAAGGAAGGTCAGGGATGCTGGGCAAGGCTGCGAGCGGTGGATCAACGGGGACCCGGGGACTGGGTTATCCCGCAGGGGCCGCAAAGCCCCAGCAGCTGGGGGTGACCTCTAGCTCATACAGCAGGAGTCTGAGCCTTCGGAGCTGCCAGGCCTATACCCTTGTGTGGCAGCCCGTGGGCGCTGAAGTTGCCCGGTACAGCACGGAGACGGCTACAGAGCCACACTCACGTTCCACTCGTAGGCTGTTGCGGCAATTCCCGAGGCAGCTCCCGACCCAGCCAGGCCGATGAAGTGGCCGCTTCCAACGTTGCTGGCAAACAGGGATGCGCCCACCTGGAGAAAGATAGGAATCGGATCCGGCCCTGGCACGAGGCATTGTTCTCAGCCTGGTCGTGGACAAAGGTGTGAGCAGAGAAGTTCGGTGCTCCAGTGTGCACGCACACCCCGGTGGGTTCCCACCGCGGTGGTTACACAGTGATGCTGTTCCCCCACTCATGACTACGGGGGGACACGAAACCCTTTTCACCCTCTGCCACCTTGGTCTTTTGCCTGGCTCTGGGACCTCTCTCCAGCTTCTTTCATCATTCGCTGCCTATTGCTCATTTGTGGGCATGTTTAGGACCATCCTGCTTCCAAGACAGCGTCTAGCCTCTGACGCAGAAGCAGGGCAGAAGGTGGAGGTAACAAGTAGAAACGTCAGGTCGCCAGGTTCTTATATTAGTACATCCTGACTCACCAGCCCAGCCCAAATGAAATACCCCACCTAGCCGACTGGCCCGACGGAAAGCTGCGTCCGCGCTGGGGACCACCCGGTTAATTCTGGAAATCTCCAGATCAAAGCCTGCAGAACCAGACAGGCCTTGCAAGCCGGCGGGCTGGCTCTCGCGGGGCGCAGGGCTGTGGCCAGTGTCCTGCAGCAGCTCCGCTTCCCCAGTCTCAGATATTTTTTCCCCAGAAAAAAAAAAGCCAGTGTTGTAACTGGGTCTTTGCAAAAGATGGAGGTAATACTGGTTTTTTTCCTGTTTGGAGAGGTAAGTTCTGCTTGGACAGGAGTGCTTTTCAGTCTTGCTGTAGCCTGGGGGCACAAGCAGTGTCACGATAAAGATACTTACAGGCCACCAAACCATCTGTCCTCCAGCTAGAAAGTAGCCTTTGACAGTGCTGCGCTGCGTCTTCCACATGGACTGGGAAAGCAGAAAAGCAGAACACAGGTTTCAGCAATCATTTCGATTGCTGCTCGGAGCATCACGAAGCGATTTCCCCAGCGGGAGACTCTGTACTGTCATCACATGAAAGCAGAGGGTTTCTTGAAGGACCTGCAGCTGCTGCTGGGAAATCCTGGGGGACGAGAGAGCAGCAGACAAGGGAGGGGACCAGCCAACGCTGTAAGCCACCTGCACAGATCTCCATCGTCTCAGCATCCCGGTTAAATGTTTTCTGTGATAAGCAGACTAAATCACTCCAGATCCACGAGGAAGGCAAGCAATTTTGGACAAGAACTGCGGACATCCCTAGTTATTAGGCACAGCCGGGAGAAATGCTCGGCATTGCTCGCATTTCTCATTGACTCCTGTTCTTCAGAGATTTCGGGTAGTTTCATGCAATACCGTGAGAGTTATGCACCACATTCGAAGGGAGCAACTATTCATCTCTGCCTTATGGCAGCCAGATTGTGCTTTTGCTATTACAAAAGCCGTGCCAAAAGGATGTCCTTCTGCCTTAATTATATAGGAACAGTATTTTTAATTCACGGAATCTGCTGTCGAGACCACTGCGGACAAGCACAGGTGATTTATAGGACAGCAATTCCTTCCTGGATGGACAAAACGTTATTATTAGCAATACTTTGTACTTAGACGACCTCTTCCTTACAAGGGTTCTCAAAACCTTGGCAAACACTAGAGCTGAACAGCTCTCTGGAGCAGTGAGGACACTTCCCCAGGCTGAAGTGAGGAAAAGGACCTGTAAACTCGCTCTTTCCGCTTGTTCAGCTGAATCCAGCGAAGTGCAGCCTGATTCAAGCCAAAGTCAAACAATTTGAGGCCAAACCAGCCATATTTTTCAGTGTAACAGAGCACATAGGAAAGCTTTTAACGGTATCTGCTTACCCAGAGCCCAACCGCGAGGACAAACACGAAGTACAGCACAAGAACAGCAATGTCGATGGAGCTCAGCGTCTTCTGGGGAAACACGTCCCACGGGGGGGTCACAGAGGACAGGGTGCTGCTGGTGGTCTCCATGGTTTCTTGTACAGGCCGAGTGCTGCTTTGTCGTGATGCATATATCTGTTTAAAAAAAAGGGTTACATGGTTAGGAGAGGATGCGGCAGCACCGTGAGGGTGTTGACTGTTTCTTGACTAATTCGGGGGTTATCGGCTCTGTGGCTCTGGCTGCGGTGCTGCTCGTGCCGGAGCTGTGGAGACGGCTCCTGCCTCCGGCATTTGCCGTCATTCGTGACTCCCTTGCTGTGATGTGAAGATGCTGGCAGCAGACAGGCCAGCTCTGGGCCGGTCGGGTTTCCTTCGCAGTGGATAATTGTCTAACTGGTGGAGAAATGGGCGCAGTAGAGAGGAGGTGTGAATAGCTGAACCAGCCGGAGGAGAGGACCGGGATGTGGCACAGCCGGTGATGACAGCCTGCAGGTCCCGGTGTGGCAGCACTGCAGGACCGGCCTTACTGAGAAGCTGCTACCAGAAACGTGCCCATGAGGAGCCGCCGGGACGTGAAGACACGTGGACGGCTCCAGCGGCGGTGGCATTTTCCTCCTTGGCCACAGCGCGAGCTCGACCCGGGTGCAGGGAGTGCTTGGGTCTCCTCCTGAGTAGGGCTGGCTTCCCTTATCAGGATCGGAGGCCGGCAGCGTGTCGCCGAGCAGAGGGATGGACATACCCTCTGCCACACCGGAGCGGGCCGGGGCAGCCGTCAGGAGCAGCCAGTACCGCCGGTAGACGGTGCTGCGGTGTGGCACCAAGCGGCGGAAGAGCCGGTGCCAGAGCTGGGGCTCCCTCCTGCACACCAGCCTGCAGAGGCATTTCCTGCGGGTGTGATACTCATGTGCTTCCCACAGGAATAAAAACTCATTTTCTTGTCCAGAAATGCCTGATGAGGAGAGGTGGCACCACTGAGGGACCCCTGCAAGGGTTCCCCCAACCCCTCCGGAGCACCCCGCGGTGCCAGGCTGCTGCCCTTCGGCAGAAGGGACAGGATAAAGTCATAGAATCATAGAATCATAGAACAGTTTGGGTTGAAGGGACCTTCCAAGGCCATCTAGTCCAACCCCCTGCCATGGGCAGGGACATCCCCAACTAGATCAGGGTGCCCAGAGCCCCGTCCAGCCTGACCTGGAATGTTTCCAGGGATGGGGCATCTCCCACCTCTCTGGGCAACCTGTGCCAGGGCCTCACCACCCTCACTGTGAAAAACTTCTTCCTTATATCTAGTCTGAATCTCCCCTCCTTTAGTTTAAAACCATCACCCCTGGTCCTGTCACAGCAGGCCCTGCTAAAAAGTCTGTCCCCATCTTTCCTATAAGCCCCTTTAGGGACTGAAAGGCTGCTGGAAGGTCTCCCCGGAGCCTTCTCTTCTCCAGGCTGAACAACCCAACTCTCCCAGCCTGTCTCCATAGCAGAGGGGCTCCAGCCCTCTGAGCATCTTTGTGGCCTCCTCTGGCCCCGCTCCAGCAGGTCCAAGTCCACGCAAGGAGGTTGGTCGGGTATTTGAATTCCTGCAGTTCCTCCTCGTTTCCTCCTCCTCCCCTCACCCAGGCTTGGCCCCGCTTTGGGAGCAGGGCAGGCGGCGAGGGGCGGCCCAGGCAGGGGCAAGGCCACCTCGGAGAGCCCCTGGCTGGGCGGTGGCCGCTGTCGGTCTCCAGGGACGGCCGGGCCCGGCACCCCACCGCCACGCTCCAGCCACGGAGCAGGTTCGGGATTATTTCTCTCACCCTGCTGAGCCGAGGAGACGGTTCCTCCGAAGAGGGGTAGAGCCGGCGCTCCCCGGCCTCAGCGCAGCCTCGCAGCCGGCTCAGCTCCGGGTCCAGCCCCGGCGTCACCGGGATGGCTGGGCCAGGTGTCTGCCGGTCCTCGTCCTCCTCCTGCCTACGCAGCTGGCCGGGTCCTTTGGCCTCTCTTGCACTTGTAAGGCGACACTTATAAGCTCCCCCCTGCCAAAAAGCTGAAGAAGGTGGGGCGAAGGGTGGCCCGCACCAGCCCGCGGCTCCCGGCGTGGACAGTCGGACAACAAGCGGTCGAACAAGTTCTTCCTCTGGCCGCCCGGCGTGCAGCAAAGCACAGACCGAAACGGCCGCCCTGGCCCTCGGTCGCGCGTTTCACAACCTCCGCCGGCTTCGCCCCTTTGCCGATGTGTTGAACGGCAGCTGGCGCTTGCCCTTCGCCCACCTGTGGCCCGAAGCGTGACCGGCTGCTCTCGGCACCGGTGGCACCGCCGGGCACCTAATGCCCAGGTGTGTGGAAGCGCGGAGAGGGAACGGAGTCGCAAGTGCCGCGGTGGCGGAGATGCCGGGGTTTCTCCTGCTGGGCAGTGCCCGGGAGGGCGAGCCCTGCCCCGTGTCCCCGCTGCACCCAGGCCTGCAGCTCGGGCTCTGCCCGGCGGGGCTGCTGGGCTCCTGCGTTTACGAGAAGGGCGGACAATAACGAAGCAGTTTCCCGGTGGCAGATACGGCCCCGCAGCTGGCAGGTTGTATCCTGAGGCCTCAGCAGCCTCCAGCACAAGAGCCAAAGACGGTACCGAGCCATGTTCTGGCTGAGCGGCAGCGATGGCAGCGCCAGGCTGGGACCAGGGACTTGCGGCACCTTGGCAGAGCCTCGTCTGTGCCTTATAAAGCCCTCGGATCCCAATGAATTCCTTGGGAGCTTCTGCCTTGCGAGGATGCAGGACACGGACAATGAGAAGATCAGTGCTATCGTACCTCTTTAAGAGGCAATGTATCTTGGCTGTTGCCGAGTTTTTACTGGCGTGCTTAACCTCTCACTTGGAAAAGACAAACGGGTTTGGTATGCCAGCCTTGGGAAGCTGCTAACCCCGCTCTAACACCTCCTACTTTCGCTTTGGCAGCTCCGATACTGCTGTTTCTTTTTGTCCCAAGACACTCCCCATCTGAGGGCCCGCAGGCGGGTGGTTAGCACCGGCGGCAGAGCCAGCGCTATAAGCTCCATATGCTCAGTCTCACGCGGGATTCAGCCACACACGCATCCGAAATGCGTGCGGATCTGGGGCAGAGCTCTGCAGGCATTTGTCGTGCCCCCCAGTAAAGCAACGCGGGATACACTCCGGGGGAAATTCCCGGAGCTGAATACAGGTGTCCGGTTAAAGCTCCTTGTGTGGCTCCCAGAGCCGGGGCTGAGGCTGGACATTAGGAAAAAGACTCGGTCGCTCTGATTTCAGATCCTAACTGTGCCACGGCCCAGTGGAAATTTTGCCCGTTTTGTGAATTCAGCTCACAGCCCGGTCTCCCTCGGTTCCTGGCACAGGCGGCAGCGCTTTCCTCGCCAGAGATTGTGAGGAAGGAACATCCGTGGCATTGAAATGAAGCCTCTGAAGCCAGCCCTTTATCAATGGTCCCGGGAGCGACGCAGCCCACGTGGGTCTCGAGTAACCCGTCGGGACTGTATCGCTCTAAATGCCTCCTCAACGGGATTTTTTAAAGCATTCCCAGGTCCATCCACCTCCTAAAGACACCACCTCTCGCGGGGCTGAAACGCAGCCCAGCAGCAGCCCGAACGCGGGCAGCACCCGGAGCTCCCCGACTCGCGGTAGAAGCTGAAAGGGAACTTACTGCGCTCAGCTGGGTCTCATTCTGTTCCCTGCGCCGGGCACCACCAAGCCTCTGCCAACTGACAGGCAGCTTAAATATTGCCAGAGAATCGGGATTTGCCAGCAGAGCTGTTAACGGTGTCACAAGGAACGAGAAGGAATATTTATAGTCAAAGTTAAACTAATTGCCCGGTTACTCTTTCGGTCTCCCGTGGCTCTGGTGAGAAGTGTATTATTTTCACTATCAGGGCTCATGGGTCAAACTCCACGGAGTGCCATTCTCTTAAGCAATCTGCGCAGCTAGAGAAGGGACGAGTAACAATAAAAGAAATCCGTGCTGATGTCCTCTCAAGCCGACAGCCCACGACACGGGGAAGCTGGCAGCTAGTCCTGTCTCTAAGTTTATGCCTTACAAAGAGCAGAGCTCATCTGTGGGCTGGGGCTCATAACTCCTTTCTGAGTCTGTAGGTTAATCCCAAAATTGGGCCCCCTTCTGGGACCAGGCTGGAGGTTTTGGCTTCAGCATCCTCGGTCTGAAAAACCTGATAAACACTTACGGCCAAATAACACGCGGAGAATGATGCTGAGGAGGGACCTGCCAGCACAGCGAGGGACCGTGGCAGGAGGCGGCTCGTACATCTCTGAAACCGGGGTGCACGGAGCCCCAGGGCAGCGCTGCCGAGAAGCCCCGCGTCTCGGTGCCGGGCAGGTGACCCGGTAGCTTGGGAGGGCAGATGGAGCAGGGGCACGCTCCTTACACAAGCCTGATTCCTATCCCCACGGTGGAGTTATCAATCCCAAAGTTACTGTATGGGATCCCCTCAGGGCACGTTTTACTGGGGAGTCCTCAGCTCTTCTGCGGTGCCCGGGTGAGAGTCCCAGGCAAAGCAGGGCGGCCCCCGGGGAACGCCGGTCCCGCGCCGCCGGCCGGGCGTGAGCAGCGTCTCCGAGCGCAGGTGCTGCTGCTGTCTCTCGCACTCGCTGGTCGTTTAATGTTGCAAGGAACTGCACTGCTCTTACCGAAGGCTTTGTGAAACTCACCCCTTCTCCGGCAATCTCAGCTGCCAGACTCAGAAATTCGGCTCTCACCTTCACTTTTGATTTTCTAGGTTGACAGTGGAGGCAAGTTAAATATGTTAAATAAAAAAAAGGCAGCCCAGAGTCTAAGAAAACAGAAAGCAAAGTAGGAAAAACCTAGTATCTGTATTTTATCTCATTGTTTCCCACTCGGCTCACAGTTCTGATGAACATAAATAAAGGTCTTTGAGTCTTGCGGTTGGAGATGCTTTAATTTGGTCTGCTAGACTTTGGAGACCCCAGATTTTCCTAAATTGTGTTAGAACAACACAGATCCTTGAGGGCTTCAAATCCAGCATCCAGGTGCCTTGTGCTACCTCCCAGCCTGTGCCACTTTTTCCTGACTTCCAGCCTTTCCCGTCTGAAGCTGAGACCTGTTTGTCTCTTCAGCGTCTTTCATGGCACCTAGAAAATAATTGCAGATCGTGGCCCGTCAAAGCCTTATCAAGCTACTTAGAGGGAGGGTTCGTACGTGGTTCCACCTCGCCTTGGTGATGCCGGCCTGGTGCTATTTCATCCCAGACAGTCCACCAATGTCTTCACTGAAGCTATTCATTTTCTCTTTGAGGTCTTTTTTCCCCCATTTCTTGCAGGAAAGAGTGAAAATCCTTAAATAATCCAAAATTTGAAGTGTAACCTGGGATTTTCAGGGTCACTGTTTCCCTGTCTGTGTCAGAGGGCGGAAGCGGCACCCCGTGGAGCAGGAGCCAGGCTGCGGTCCCCGCACCGACCCCGGGCTGCCCTGAGTTATTATTTCCCTTCCAAGGACAGGCTTTCCTGTGAAGACGGTCCCACGGTCAAGGCTGGCGCAGGCGTTCTGGTAAGGCTGGGCTGGACAAGGCTGAACGGAGAGCGCCCAGCCCGTACTCTGACCGGGGGAAATTACCCGCTGCTTGCCGTTACCAAGAAACGGCAAAACGAGGGTGTGCAGTGAGTGATGCCGGCGCTCGTATGTGCCACGCTGCAACGGAGGCTCCGGGTCGTCGTTTCCGTGGCGGTTTACGGACTGCAGCCCGGGCTGCGCTGGACCCTGCGGTGGGAGGTGTGACAGCAGCGCCGGGCAGCTCGAGATCCCCGGGGCCGCGGCAGAGCCAGGAGGGCTAAAGAAACATCAGGAGGGGTTCGAGTACTTTAAATGCACGTGCCCAGCGAGGGACTTCTACCCGTAACTCTTCTGTTAACTCTGTTCAGAGCCGTCTTACAGTTGCCGGTGCCGTGGCCCCCAGGGAGGACCCAGCGATTGAGCAGGCTGCTGTAAACAAGCTAAACTACAACCAGGAAATCTGATAGGAAACCGGTCCCTATCTACCTGCTGATAGTGTAAAGGGAGATAAATTGCTCCGGGGACATAAACTCAAGCTCAGCCAAGAATTCCTTTTCAGAGGGAGACAATTCACTGGCTCGTACGCTCACTAAATGTTTTCTTCTGAAGGCTGCAGAAAAAATCCATACTATTTTAAGAATTTGCTGCTCATATTCATCACGCCGGCCTGAATGCTGGCGCGAAAGCAGCTCTTTTCACAGTCACGCAGTTATTGTCCCCGTACCCGCCCAAATCCAGCAAGGTCAGACCCTGCATCTCTCTCCTGTAGGTGTAAGGGGCCAATACTGAGGGGCAGTCAGGAGTGCCAGATGCAGAATTCCTCACACCTTCACCTGCAGCTACTGTTCAAAGCCGTTTTTGACGGAACACAGAGGTACGTGCAGTCAGGAGGCAGAAGGCAGTAGCTTTATTTTAGGAATAGCACATAGGCATTGGGTAGAGACCGAGTTGTGAATATACATAGTCCCATTATCAAATAATATAACCATATGTCAGAAGTTCCGGCTCTTTGAAAATACTCACATAAAAATACCAAAGGGATTGGAGTTCTAACTATTTTGGAAAGTTACAACATGTAGCAAAATCTATGTACAGCATTTTCACATTGGTGAGGACAGTTTCAAAAGAACCTCCAGTGGTTTAAACACTGAATATGTTTTTAGAAAAAAAATAATCAACTGACTGCAGTGTGCGACGTCCGAAACGGAAAGAGGAGCGGAGTGAGCGTTGCCCCGTCACCGCCGTCGGAGCGGGAGAGGCAGAGGCAGACGGGGCTGGACCTCTGGGATCACAGCGCTAGAAACTACCTGGCACTTAAAGCTGTATGAACTGAGAACACTTGTGAAAATATACTTCACTTTCTACAGCAGGGTTTAAAAAAATACTGAAAACTGAAGGTTTGATGGTCGTAAGGTCTCCCATAAATAATGCACCAGTTGGTGATTCTGTGCTTGAGCAGAGGCTGCAGTAAGAGCTCTTGCTCTGGCAACGGGCGGGAGGAAGGTTACCTACGCTACGGCTTGCTGCAGCGCTTCCACGGCGCGGGACGTTGGAGCGTGTCGGCTTTGAAAGGCAACGGATGCGTTTTGCACAGAGTAATGCCTCACAATATTAACGCACTGTGGGGTTGCTGCCGTAAAGCTCTCGGGGCACCGTGTCGCCCGGAGGCGCATGCACTGACCACGGGATGCTGCTAGCCCTTTCGTCCCAGGGGACGCTTCAGAGGGAATTAAGTCATCTAAATAACAATCGGACGTTGTTGAAAGATGGACGCGCATGCTTCTAGAGTTCCCTGGGTATATTCAGCGTGAACGACTGGTCAAATCATAGAGTAAAGGGACTCTCAGGACTCCAGCCCTCGGGAGCGAATGAAGGAGGGCAGGGGATGCGTTTCTCGCAGGTTGCTGCCGCGCCTCGGAGGCTGTACGCAGGTCTGCGGAGGACTCCCACTCATTTTTAGGCTACCAGGGGTTCTGCACTTTCCAAGGAGGCACCAAAATGCTCAGGGATTTATGTCTCCTGGCGAGTCCAGATAAGTCTAGCGCTGATGATGTTAAACTCTTGGGAAGATTTGAAGACCTGTCAGTCTCTGCCACACCTTTAGGCAAAGCTGATGGCCGGGAAGGACTCTGGGCTTTCATTACTCTCCAGCACAGCTGGGTAGAACCAGACTGGATCCGTATTTGGGACCACACGGACGTGCCAGAAGGGTTCTGCAAGGTCATATTGCTTTCCATTGCCACTGGCCGGCAATGGCAGGGGATTAAAGCCCCCAGGCCACCTCCAACGGTCTCCGCTCCGCTGTTACGGTCCGTCCAGGTGGAGCTCCAGCCTCACGGTGCACTGCTGAAGGGCAGGAGGGCTTGGAGAGGGGTCTGAGAGGAGCTCAGCAGCATTGCTCCTCCGGGGGAGCAGGCGCTGGTGGCATCCCTCCTCCTCATCCCCCCGCGCCCCCTTCCTCGCCCGACCTGGAGCCTGGGGCTGGGCTCTAACCCCGGCCCCGAGGCTGGCGGGGGCGAGCGGTGCCTGCCTGGGGGAAGCGGCGAGGGCAGGCTCCTTGCCCAGCCGTGCGCAGGCACTGGCCGTGGGGACGCGGGGAAGGTCTCCAGCAACTGCTGGTGCCAGGTATACGTGTTCTGGAAACACGGGAGAGTGGGAGTTTACCCAGATGTGTCTGAAATCCTTTACTCAGTAATACGCTGGAAATGGAGGATGCTAAGAAAGCTGTTGTCAAGACCAGCACGGTGTTTACCTTCTTGTCCCCGTGCCTCACCCTCACATTCATCCACCATCACCTATGGTGCCTTCTCAGTGTCCAAACTGCCCCGGCCCCTCGGTCCGTGGTTCTGCTTGGTGGTAGCAGGTGACAGCAGCATATTTACAACCAAACTCAACGGGAGCAAATTGCACTTGGTTGGCAATAAATTGTTGCACCTCGCATTGCTGCAGGCCCGTCACCAGGCGAGGGGGGAGGTCATCCTGGGGCTGCGCTGGCTCTCGCCAACCTGCACGTCGCTGAGTGCCCGCTGCAGGGAGAGAGCAAAGAGCAGGAGCTGAGGACCAGGCAAGGGCAGCTGGTGTGGACAGGGAGGATGTTTCAATGGCACTGGCCACTACAGACTTAATTCTCCCCCGGCTTCCCGCTGGAGCAGCCCCGACAGTCAGTGCATCTGCTTTGCGGTGCTCCGACCCAGCCTTCGCTAACCAAGAACGTCAGACCGTGACAACATCTGCTTCACTCTCCCTGGGGCCGGTGCTGGGACCACAACCCTCCCCTCCGCCTCCTGCACCAGCCAGCCAACTTGTGCGTTAGAAAAATTGCACTTTACAGCCACTCAGGTACACGTGCTCACAAAAAGCTCGTCTCGTTCCCACCGCTCACATGCAAGTAAAACGCTTCGCTGACATTTAGCAGGAAACCCCTTGCTGGCTGGCTTTGAAGAGTGCAACTCACCTCAAACTTGCTCATGAATTCTGCAAAAATGCCAAAGAAAGCTTCAGAAGTTGTCATCTTTGAGTCTTCCCCAAAGAAGGACAACACCTTGCTGAATTCTTCCATGGCCTTGTGCTGCAGGTCGTCCAGGGACCGCATGGCAGGCTGGGCACTCTCCAGGAAGGACTGAGAGAAATGGCATAAGGAAAAACAGCCAGACCGTGCGTCTGGTACAGGTCAGCATCACTTCTGCTCACCAAATGCCTGGGTTTCATCTCAGGTCTAAGGAAGGACCTGCTGCAAGTGCAGGCTGCGGCCACCGTGAAGGGAGCCCGCTGGCACGCTCAGCTGTCCCTGGCAGCACTTCTCGGGAGGGAAGGACGACTCGGGAAGCTTTCTGGCCGTGTGGCACCGGGTCTCTGCCACGCAGAGGCGCGTGAACCGGCGGTCACCACAAAAGCTGTTTCCCGTGCTGGCTAAGAGAGTGGAGGGTGGAGATTTCCACCACGCTCTCACAAGCGCTGAGATGGTGCTTTCTTACCGCACACAGCCCCGCTGCTTACCAAGGAGGCATAAAGACAACAAAATGGTTTTACTCGGGGGCAGTAAGTCACATATTGGTGATTTGCCCCTTTTACAGAAGGATACAGTCATCACGATTGCGTATCTGTCCTCCGCGGTGGCTGGCATGTTGTGGCAGGCCATCTGTATGTCACTGACGGTGGTGTGCAGGTCCTTTAGGTCAGCCGTTAGCGTGCGCTGATTCACTACGTGAGAAGAGAGGAGCCAACAGCGTTAGGAGGCTTAGGGCTGGCTTGCTTCCTGCGGCAAAGCGAGGGCAACGAGCGTGGGCCGTCGGCCAGGGAGGTTCAGGCTGTCTGTCTACATGGCTCTGCACAACCTGTCCGCGTTGTCCGGGCTGCGGTGGACAAGCAGACCCTCCTGCTGGCCTCCAGCAGACTGCCAGCAGCCGCTGCTGGTGCTCGGGCCGAGAGATGCCAAGAACCTCAAAAGGAGCCTGGAACGCACCAAGTGCAAGGACGCAGCAGCACGAGGGCAGTGATGGATACGCGGGGACTTGACTTGGGAGGGGGACAGCGGGAGGGTCCAGGGCGGTGGGACAAGGGGTAATATCCAGGCTGCCCTCCGTGGCATCTCCTCGTAGCACCAGCATTCAGGAGAGTGACGAGCGGTTCAGACCCCCTGCTCTCCTGGGCGGCCAAGCCTTAGCTCTTCTACAGGCGAGGGAGAGGGTGAACTGCAGCGTGCCAGGAGCGTTTGGGTTACATGCTGCAGCCGTGTCGCTCCGTGGCCTGCCTGAGAGCGAAGCTGGGCAGCCCGGGATGGCACACGGTCTGAAACTGGGCATGAAGTGGCAGGAGTGTGGGCAGCGGGGAGCCCTCAGTGACAGAAGTTAACAGTTAGGCCAGACATACAAAATCCAGCTGGGAAAGGTGTAGGTACAGACCTTCATCACGCGGAAACTTACACCTCCAGGCCTGAAGCTGGGGAAGGGTCTGGAGCACAAGTGCTGTGAGGAGCGGCTGAGGGACCTGGGGGGGTTTGGCCTGGAGAAAAGGAGGCTGAGGGGAGACCTTCTCGCTCTCTGCAACTCCCTGAAAGGAGGTTGGAGCCAGGGGGGGTCGGTCTCTTCTCCCAAGGAACAGGCGACAGGACAAGAGGAAACGGCCTCAAGTTGCGCCAGGGGAGGTTTAGGTTGGATATTGGGAACCATTTCTTCCCCGAAAGGGCTGTCAGGCCCTGGCACAGGCTGCCCAGGGCAGTGGGGGAGTCCCCGTCCCTGGGGGGACTGAAAAGCCGTGTAGATGTGGCGCTTGGGGACATGGGTTAGTGGTGGCCTTGGCAGTGCTGGGTTAGCGGTTGGACTCAATGATCTTGGAGGTCTCTTCCAACCTAAACGATTCTATGATTCTATGAATTTTCTCCTTCCTTTATCCACTGAAGCACAAATTCCCAAGGGAATTACTCACAAGCCACAGGGGATGCTGTGCAAGGAGAATGCAGCCCCTGCCGTGCGTGCAGCCAGCCTGTTGTGACACCGCCAGCACAAGTGGACGGATGATAACCCCAGCATCCGTGTGAGGGTTTTTTTTATTGCAGCCGACGAAGCCGCCCGATCCTCAGCCAGCATGACATGCCTGCGACTGGACTGTGAACTCATAACATGAGGGGTGCTGTACACTCTGTACCTCACGCAATTGCAGGCTGTAATGATGCTGGCACCCGCACCAGGGAGGCTGCGCACCAGGGATGGAAGGAGGCAGAGGCTGCGTGGAGCTGCCCGGCTCCCGGCGCTTCCCTCTTCTGTGCCTCGTTTGCACTTATAAGACACCTCTGAGCTTGGGACCACTCTTTCGAGTCAGAGGGAAGGTCGGGGACAGAGCCTTCTCTTAGACACTCTCATGTGCAGCAGCGTGGGACGGATGGGACCTCCCCTGTCACTAAGCTCGTCCCTTCCTAACCCCGTCCTTTCGCTCAGGACCGTTCCTCACTTGTTTGGGCTGCCATCCTGCTCGTGCCAACGCTGTGCAGCTCGTGACAGATTCCAGACCCATACAAAAGCAAGAGATGGTGCAAGGAGACATGGAGCTTGCAGATGCTTTTGTTCCTTTACCTTTGGCAGCAAGCGGCACTGTAGGAAGATCCTTGGCAAAGCCCAGGAGCTCTGGGAAATGTTGGCTAAGTGATTTGGCAAGAATGTGCAGGAAGGTGGATTTCCCATCGACAGTCTTGGTTGTGTTCAGCTGCGGCAAAGCAAAACAAGTCAGGAGATTCCTATGCCGAGGAGAGCGGGTTTTGCCAAGCACTCGGCGTGTCGGTCACCAAACACACAGGGACTCCTCTGTTCTGCTCAGCTCACCCTGCATGCACGTGCGTGGCAATCCCCAGCCATGCTATGTGGATTAATGTTTAAATAGGACATTTAATGTTTACACGGCATGTTACACCCAGATTAGTGGCGTCGAGATGCTAAGCAATGCCTCCCTCCCGCAGGGCAGGGCTGTCCCCCCGTCCCCCACCCCTCAGGACTCCCACAGCGACCCACGTGGGACAAAGACCTTCATTTTCTCCCACTCCACAGCCAGAAGGCCGGGGGCTCTGGCCAGGCTCGCACCTGGGTGCAGGTCTCAGGCCCCGGCACGCTGAAGCACCAGACCACGGTTAAGGCCTCTCTGAAGTCAACCCTGTGCATCAACCCAGCCCTCCCACCGGTCCCCGCTCTGGGAGCCCCTGCACCCGGGAGCCCCGGCACCCAGGAGCCTCGTACGAGCACAGGCACGATGAGCCGGGCGCTTGGAGCTCCCGGCATCGGTGCCTCCTGCACGGGAACAAGCGCACTTCATCTTACCTCGGTGAGAAAGTTGATTTTAAAGCCTGTGGTTTTGCTGGTCTTGGGCTGCCCGTTGTTCAAATAGTTTCCCATCGCCAGCACAAACTGCAAAGAGAAACCTCAGTGAATGAGTGGCCGGTGACCTCCAGCACGTGTATCATCCCATCGCCCATCACCTTTTGTACCTGCTTTTGGGTCACGGAGACCTACCAACGATGTGGTGGGAGCCGCGGTACAAAGCCTCCCTCTGTCTACGGGACGGTGGGAAAACACCCTTTTTTGTGCCAGGTCACTTCTGCTCAGGGGCCCCGGGCACGTGCTCATAGAGCATCGTTAGTAAAACCTTGTATCAGTTCGTTCAGTGGGTTAGGTGAGGAGGATGAGTGCACACCAAAGGCAGAATTTCCGCTGGTTCTGCACACTCTGTTCGTCCCGTCACCCGGACGGCACGCTGGGAGGAGGGGGGCTGCTAATGCACAGCAGCCCCCAGGCGTGGGGCCGTGGGGCGGTGCAAAGCCTGCACGGAACCCTCGACCGCAAAGCCCACCCTTCAGCTGCAAGAACTGCTCCTCATCCACCGCCCCTCCTGTGCCTTCAGCAGGAGCTGGAAAACACACCCCGTTTGCCATCTGCAGACCCGAACTTCCAAAGCCCTCAGAAGAGATCTCACTGGGATGCTTCCCCGCGTGGTTTGTGTGGGTGCTGCCCAGGAGTCCCCTTCCCTCCCCCGGGCTGGCCTGGAGCACCGCTCCCACCAGCTTGGCTCCTTTGCCGCTTCCAGAGTGAGGATGCAGGTGCCCAAGCTTTGTTAACGTTTAAGGGGGGTTTTCGCCTCGTGTTCTAGCCTCAGGCTTTGGGCGTGCACAATTTGGGTTTGCCTTTTTCTTTCTCAGTCGTTTTTCCTTGCAGGACCAGGGCTGAGTCTGGACACCCACTCTGAGACCTCCTGCCTGCAGGACAAGGATCCTGCTGCTGACGGGCGAGTGCCTAAGCTCTCCTCTCCCCAAAGCCTTTCCTAGCTGTTATCTGCAGATCTTTAAGGGGGTATTTTAAAGGGAAAGCAGTGATCCAGCAGAGCCAGCTTTCCCCTCCAGAATGCTCCGATTCCTTGTGCTGTGGCTTTGCAGCCTTGGAGGCAGAGCAGGACCCCAGACTGGGCTCAGCCGAGTCCTGACGTCCCTCCTGCAGCCTGGCAGGGACCTCAGGACCGCCTGGATTTCAGCCTGGGAGTCTCTGAATTTCCGTTCACCGCCCATTAATGTGCAACCAGCCGTTGCCCCCCAAGGACTTAATGAGGTGTTGGGGAGTTAGTGGCCCAGAGCCACCAAGGAGGTTCATCTCTCATCTGGAAATGCCTTTTGTCACATCATGTCCTCATTTATCCCACCTGCTTTTTTTTAAAGGCAAACCTGAATGAATTAGCATTAATTTGGGGCAGCTCATCTCAGTAGGGTCAAAGAGCAGCTGCAGCAGGACTCGTTCTCTCCTGCAAGTGCAGTGCCCCTCTGCCAGGCACAGCCCGGCCCCGGGACCCCAAAGGCACCTCCTCAAAGGGACGGGCAGCGTGCAGGACCCCTGCCTGCACCGCGGCAGGGCTGGCCCGAGCCCACGGCCGTGCACAGGGACCCGCCTGGGCACGCGCACGGTGACTGCTCGGCCAAACCCCACGTCCTCCAGCCCCGTCGCAGCCAGAGGACAACCTCGGTGGGCTCTGCTGCGTCGCTGGGCGGGTTTCTGGCTCCTGCAGCCCTGCTGCGGGTGGGCGCACGGCTGGCTGCCAGCGGCCCTCCCGCATCCTCCTGACACCAGGATCCCCACCAGCCGCTACCAGGGGAGCTGCCAGGGGATGGAGCCTGGCTGAGCGGGACCCGGAGGGGCCCAGGGCACAGCCGTGGGGTTGGAGCTGCGCTCCAGCTGCCTGCGAGCTGCCTGCGAGCTGCCCGGCTGCCTGTGGGTGCTCCCGTGGACGTTGGGGGCCCCCGGCAGCTGTTACCAGACGGAAGGACTGTTCTGACCTCCAAGATCTTAGCCAGCTTCTTGCTGCTTTTCAGCTCTAGAGAGGCCTTGCAGATGCACTCGTAGCTAGCTTTGATCTCCTCTGTCTTCTCCTGCAGAGTGGTCTTAAAATGTAGGCTGCGCAGACGGATCTTGTACTCTGGTACTGACAGCATCTGCGAACAAAAGAAGAAGATGACTGCTGGCACCATTAGCCATAATCCCTCCTGGATGGTGTTTTTCCTGGCACATTTCCCTGTACATGACAGCAGTGTGCCCCTGCTCAGCGCAGGCGACGGCCGGTTTGCTGCCACAGGACGGGGAGGTTTCACGCCAATATCCACAAGTGACTTTATCAACAGAAAGTACGTCAGAGTTGGGCAAAGTCACTCTTACTGCGGAGTAAACGTCCTGGTGGGCTTCGGCTGTGAAACAGCCGCTGTGGGAGCTGCCAGGCACCTCAGGCATCGGCCCAAGCATCGCTCGCCGGCGGTCCCTGTGACCAGTGCCACCAGCTCTTCCCATCCCACCGCATGCATGAGCAGACCAGCGTCCTGCTGACTGCTTCCTCCCCTCCATCTCGCAGCGGGACATCCCGGGGACACTGCGCATGCAGACCTCCTCGCTCCCGGAGCACGTCCCTGCCCGCAGGTACCTGCAGCACGAACTGGTCGGGCTCGCTCAGCTTGCCGGGGTTTTCCTTGTAGCTCTGGAAGCGCTGGACTTCCTCCCCGTCCGGGGCATACAGCAAGAGCTGCTTGATGTGGGAAGGCTCCAGGCGGTCCGTCTCCATCGTCATGAGGATCTGGCGCAGCTCGATGTGCGAGAGCTTGAGGTGGGCTATCAGGATGGCTGCAGGAAAGGGAGGCACGTCACTTGGGAGGGGAGGAGGACCGGGGGACCGGACCCCGGGGGCTGGCCATGCCGGGGACAGACTGGCTGGCAGGATGGGGCCAGGACGGGAAGCTCCATCTCTCCACAATGTGAGAGTGGCGTGGACTTCTCCATGTGCTCGCGCTGGCACAGGGTCAGCCCTGGGGGGAGGAAGGGCGTTCTGCTCCCCGAGGCCCTGCACGGGGACCCGGGGAGTTGCTCTGGTCCTGCAGACCCCCCCAGGGTATTGCATCATCGTGCATGTACATCACCAGCGCATCGGGCTGGGCTGCACTGGAAACCACCCCCAGCGCCTCCTCCTCTCCCACATTGCCCGCGGCCAGGAGAGCAGGGGCTCGCAGGGGCCCACCAAGCCTTCCCGCCCTCCTTCCCACCAGGAGCACGTCCTGGAGAAGCGGCACTGACTCTTCCCCGGCGGGCGGCCCTGCACGCCCTCGCTGCCCCGCGGGGCCGGGCAAGCTCTGCCCCTCTCCCTCCCCAGGCCAATGAGTCACATCCCATCTCCGTCCGTTCTTGTAAAGCCGCCGTCTTCCCCCTGCTCGGGGCTGAGCCCACCCGGAGGGGCTCCGGGCTGCCGGAACAGCCCAGCCCAGCAGAGCTGAGCTGGGATCGCGCTCATGGGATCGTGCTCATGTAGCCTCCTTCCTTTTACCTTTCCAGTTCTCTACATCCCCGGTCCCATCTCTGGGCCCGTTTTGGGGGTACGTTCACCGTGATGTTTACTTACACGTGTTGTAGGCCTTTTTGTGGGACAAAATTTCAACCACGTCTTTCTTTTTAAAGTTTTCAGGCATGAGAGTTGGCTCTGGAAGAGAAACTGAAAGATTTAATCATGGGTAAGGAGAGGCTCAGCCGGCTCCAGCAGGAAGAAAACTGTCCTGAAAACAGTTAAACCATGAATGAAAGAGAGGAGAACTGATGCTTTGCACACAGCAATGGCTCCGGGAATCCTTGAATTCTGCGATTCAAAGATCTCCTCAATGGAGGACTCAGTTGGAGCTGAAAAAGGTAAAACGAGAGGTGAGACACACAGAAAATCCCAGACTGCCCAGAAACATCCCCAAAAAGATAGTCCCTGAGAAGAATCCCATTTCATCCCACTTCCACTGCCAGGCGCATCCGTACGTGCCCGCTCTAGCTTAGCTCTGCCCCCGCTGCCAGCCTGTCCCTTGCAGGACAGCTCAGACATCCCGCTGGCGTTTTACTCTGCCCAGTGTCAGTGGGGCACCGCGCGGCCCCTCGCCCCCCCGGGCCGGCGGCGGGGGGCAGGAGCGCACCGCTTGCACCCGCGCCCCGAACGCCTCCCGCCGCGCGGGGCGGCCACCGCGGCACCCGCAGCCTCGACCACCCGCAGCCTCGACCACCCGCAGCCTCGACCACCCGCTCTCTGGGTTTGCAGCGCCCAGAAGCCCCGTGGGTGGGAGAGCCCGGTCGGTGGGTCTGCAGGAGACCCCGACTCAGGAGCGACGGGGGGGCTGCACTCGCAGGTAGCAACGGACCCTGTATGGGGGTTTTGGGAGGAACTAACTTAATATATATGTAAAAAGAAAAGTGTTGCTTGTAATGCCCTCTATGGACAGAGAAATGTTTTCACGGCTTTTTCAGCGCTGAGTTCTCAAAGCAACAGAGCTGCAACTCGCTAATTCGCAGCCGTTCCTGCCACCGCAGCACGACGCGGTGTCCGTGCACGCCGACGGCCCGGCTGACGTCCGTACTGCGCAGCCCGGAACAAGCAGAGGCCGCGCACAAATCGTTGCAGCGTGTGGGGCAGGTTTGAGCTGTGTGGCAAACCAGGCCCCTCGCGGCACTGCAGAGCGGTGCCGGCACGGCGGCGTGCCCCACAGCGCGGGGACGGCCGGGCACGGCGCTCCGAGAGCTGGGACGCGGCACCGAGCGCAACGGGGAGCGAAACCCGCCAGCGGAGTTTCGCTGCCCCGGTCAACTGAAATGCGGAGACAAAACAGGTGACGGCAGCGAAGAAAATGAAGGGAGATAGTGAAACGATCTCCACCTTAATGATCTGCTGTGCCACCAGCCACAAAATCCTGGGTACGAATGAATTCTGTGCCGCGGGTGATGCCAGGACCAGGCGTTGCCTTGCTGCCCACCCAGCCCCAGTTCCTCCCAGTGCCCCGGTCTCTGGCCGGTACCAGGACCTGCTCTGGGGCTCAGGTACTTACTCGTAGGCTTCTGCGTCCCGAAGTGCAGCTCCAGGTCGAGGTATTTGACCATATCACTCAGCTTGTCGTAATCCGAGTCTTCCCCGAGCTGTGGGAGGAGGAAGAGTCAGGAGCCGTGCGGCGCAGGGGACAGCCCAACGCTGTGCTGGGCCACCTTCCCTCCACCCCACGCTAAGCTCTGCGTCCCTAGAAGAAACCAGGACAGGTTGATGGCCCTGTCCTGTAACTGGAGACTCAGCCGTCGTAAAGCCTGCACAGAAACCAGAGCCAGGTGAACCGTTCACCTCTGTGGAGGCAGTTTCGACACAAGCCGCTAAGCCCGTCTGGTGGGACCTGTCCTCACTTCAGAAGGCAGGAAGAAACCCGGAGATGGACCCCAGCAGCGTTTCCTTGCACCCTGCAGCTGGCGGCACTGCCCCGCGGGTTCACTTAGCTTCTGACACAGCTGGAGTCCTACAGAGCACTGCTCATTCCTTGCTACTTGGGCACGGTGCTTTACTGAAGGACAAAGTGGGACTTCTAGGAACTTCAGGAATTTTGTGCATCCAAAAAAATTACTGGGAAGAAGCATCTTGTTCTCCGGAGTGCTGGGGAGGGGGACCTGCAGGATTTTGAGTGCTTGCTATGAGGTGGGTGCCTGTGAGACTGGAAGATGATCCCACAGCTCTCCTCTAGCTGCTCAGGGCACGAAGAATATGGCACATCTGAACACGTTCATCACCATGAGAGACCCAGAGGCTGGAAGTTAAACTCCAGGGAGGCCAACTTCTTCCTACAGGGACTTGAATCCACCTCCAGAATTCTGCATCTCTTCAAGTCCATGATGCCAAAGGATTATCGCATCTAGTCTCACTCCTCGCCTCTGCTTTCCCCCTCTGGTGTCCTCCTCTGCCTCGGTGCTCTCCTCATCACTCTGCTTTCAACCACCCTCAGTTTCCCACTGATAAAACCTCCTACAGCTGCAGAACATGTCTGAAGGCAGCTCCTGCTTATGCCAACCCACGGAGAGCAGGACAGCAAGCGCTCCCCAGGACGCTGCAGTCAAAAACAGCGTTTCAGATGCTTTCCGGAGCCTCTTCTCATCCTGGCACTTTTGGTCCAAACAATTAAAAGGATGAAAAGAAATATGAGGCTTTCTGTAACATGGCATCTTCAGAGTTCCTTCCCTTGGCCAAGGCGTTGAATGTGTGGCCCAACAAGAGGTCAGGACACGATGCTCCGGGGAGGGCACAGCCCCGCAGCGCTCTGGGCAGGGGGGAGGGATGCCCACGGCTGCTCCCACCCACCTGCGCAGCCTCAGCACAGGCAGCCGCTCCCCAGCCCGCGGTTTGGGCCCTCGCCCCCCGCCCCGCGCCCCACTCCTGGGCCATACCTGCCCCCAGATGGTCCCTTCCGAGTTCTCCACCTGCTCCCACCGCAGCCTCTTGACGCTCATGTGGTTGGACTCGCTCCTGCGGTGCACCAGCCCCCGGTGCAGGGGGGGCGCGCAGGGCACCGGGGGGGGCGGCGGCGGGGGCGGCGGGGGCGGGATGGGGTGCAGGTGGCTGACGAGGGATTTGGGGGCAGGCGACACGCTGGCCTTCATGGCCTCTGCCTTGGTGGGGATGGTCTGGGGGTCGTGGAACTGCAGGGGGGGCGGTGGCGGGGGGGGGCTGAGCGGCGGCGGGGGGATGTGATCCGAGAGCGTGGAGTAGGTCAGGGAGCTGCCCTCGTCGCTGCTGCTGATGTACTCGCTGCTGCTGACGTCGTTGGTGACGTAGCTGCCCTGGTCATCGTGGAAACTCATCTGGGTGAGGGAGAGAGGAGAGGCTGAAGGTGGCACCTCATCCTCCAACCACCCAGCCCTCACGGGGGTCCTGCCCCAGAGCGGGGCAGCCCTTGCTCCCCCTCCACCACCCGCAGAGCCCCAGGACGTGGCCCCAGAGGCTCTGCACCCTTCCCGGCGCGGTGCAGGCAGCGTGATGGACGCTCCATGGCCAGGACAGGCAAAGACCGTGCACCGAGCCACCCGGCGCCACGCTCACCTCCTCGTAGTCGTTCTCGGGGGTGAGGAAATCATCCACGATGGTGACCCGGTGTCCCAGCTGCTCGCTGAGGGCGTCCAGGAATCGGTCGGTGTCGCGGCTGCGCGGGGTCCGGGAGAAGGTGAAGAGCTTCTTCCGTCGTGACAGAGGGCTGAGCGAGTAGTCCCGGTGCTTGGGGGACGGGGCTGGGCTGCTGTCGAGGCTGACGTAGGGGTTGGACTCGGTGCTGCTCGGGGAGGCCACGCTGCTGTGCAGGCGGTAGTAGCACTGCTGGGAGGCCAGAGGGTCGCTCGGCCACGAGATCGCCATCCCCGGCTTGCGAACGCCTGCGGGACAGAGCGCTGTCGGGGGGGATCCTGCACCACAGCCCCCCACCCGCGGGCTGCGATGAGCCCCAGCACCGCACGGAATGTGACGGGAGATAACGGTGCAGCCCGCGGAGAGGAGAGCTCCCCCGGGCAGTGGGTCCCGTGGGATTTGCCGTCCCACGCACTCCGTTGCCCTCCTGCGGATGCAGCTTTGCAGGAGCCATCGCTGGGCTCACACGTGGCACCGTCACTGCTTCATTATAAAATGGCACCAAGAGAAAGATGTCTTCTCCTCCGCCCACCTGGCCAGCACCATCCACCATCGCCTGAGACCGCCCCAAAACCTCTCTCACGCCGTGGGAAGCGGGACGTTACCTGCAGCGTGTGCCAGCTCTGCGGCAGGAGGCGATGCTCGGTGCCGGGCAGCGTTACCCATCTTGCCAGCAAAGCTGCCAATCAGGCGGTTTTCTAATTCCGCATAGACAGCCGACATCTGAAACAAAGGGCAACGAGCTGCTGTCAATGCCTGAATCGAGACGGGGCTCATGGAGAACCCAGAGACCTGTGACATCCTGGGGACAGGACAGCCGCCACGGACGCACCAGCCCCCAGTCGCTTAGTCTTTAAAGGAGGGCTTCACCCAACCCAAGGCTGCTCTGCCCTTCCTGAAGCTCCCCGAGAGCCTCTCGCTCGCAAGGCTGCAGGAGGACGCTGGCAGACACCAGCCCTATGGAAGCTGCCTGATTGCCCAGGGAAGTGATGGCAGAGACGGGCTCTGAGGCAGGGATGCTGTCAGCCACCAGCAGGTATTTGCATGCAGACACGTCTTCCCCCATTCCCTTTTTTCTGCTTTCTTGCATTAACACGAAAGGACTCGAGCTGTCAACCCTCCCGGTGAACGCAACGGTCCCGCACACGTCGGCAAAGCGCTTCCCAGAGGCGTCCCCCCCCCCGAGCCCCGCAAGGCTGCACCATTTTGGGGTTGGGTGTCTCCGGGAGGGATGTGCCGTCACCAGCCTGTCTCTCTCCAGGGATGAGGCGAACTGGGACCTCCACGGTATCGCTCTGGCCTGCCGGGGAAGGAAGAGACAAGCAGTCAGGAGCCCCTCCTTCTGCCTCTGCCCCCCGGGGCTCCCGACGGTCCTGACCCATCAAGGTCCCCCCATCTCCTGCTGGGACCCGGAGCCGCCCTCCCTGCCTAGGCACACAGCGAAGCACTGGGGGCCCCCGGGTCTGGGGGTCCCGAGGGACCGACGCAGGGCCACCGACGGCCCCATGCGCCGGCTGCGTGTGAAACGGGGAGCGTCCTACTGCGGGCTTCCCCGGGCGGCAGTAGAAGTCACCCGGCAGCGAAGCGTGGTGCGTGCTAGAAAACAAGCACGGCCGCGACAAAATCCTCCTGTGCCTTGCCCTTTACCTCTCCATTTTCAGTTTCTTTCTCTATAAAATGAGATTATTTATTTCTCAGTCTACCCAGCTGGTAGATTTGGAAGCTGCCTGTAAATCCTCAGCACTGGACCAGTGCTGCGGCTGTGGCGTGGTTAGCGTGTTCCCCACTAGTGCCGCGCACAGGGGGACAGTGCTGAACGAGGAGTTTCCATCACGGCATTTCAGGGGAAGAGACATTTTCCAGGGCGCATGCAGGCGTTTGCACCACGTCGAGAAATCTCCAGGTATCGAGATGCCGCAGTGCCGTGGGTGTTTCTTTTTTCTTGGTGTCTTTTCCTCCAGCCTCCCCGGTAGGTGCTGGGCACCAGGACGGTCAGGGTCACCACACCTGGCAGTCGAGGTCGCAGGTTCCAAAATCTGGTCCTTTTGGTCGCAGATGCTGGGGACACGCCAGCAGTGTCCCCTGAGATGGGGCTCTGCAGGGGACACCAGGAGGGAAGGAGGGAGGGAGGTCTGGACCCCTGCGAAGGCACAAGGGAGCTTGCTTGGAGTGAGGTTGATTTGACCAGCTCCAAATGAAACTCCGTTTTTCCACGTCCATGGAGAGCTTCTGCTCAGATTAACAGCTGGAGGCTGGCTGAGCTCTGAGCCACGTCCAGAGCCCCGATTTATCTCCAAGGGTGTGTGAGGTGCTGCCGGGAGGAAGCAGTTTGCAATCCCTGCCTTTCCCGAGCTGCTGGAGGGCAGGTCGAATGGATCCACGTTCCCTTCAGGCACAGTATTTCCACGCAGCGGTCAGGGCCAGGCCGAGTACGGGGGCAGCAGGCAGAGCTTCGGAGAGCCCAGCGGAGCAGCTCTGCACACACCAGTGCCCAACCGGACCCGTGTGCTCAGAGCCCAGCGTTTAACGGCAACAAAGAAGGATGGACATAGCTGGCTGTAATGGGAAAGGGCTCTGGAGTGGGGCTTTCACTGGGAGCAGGAGATGCAGCCCCTCCATCCATCACCTCCCTCTCCAGGACTGAGGAATGTTGTCTGCTTTTTGTAACTAACTGGTTTGTGCGGGGAGGTGAACTAGGAGCACCGGGGCAGGGTGCACCCCAGTCCTGCTCGGGCTTGGCTCCGGTTGGCACGACAGGTCGCGGGCTGCTCTGCTCTCTCCGCAGGGCAGCGGAGGACAGGGCTGCTCCCCGCAGCTGGCCAGCATCTGCCCGGGCGAGCGGCTTCCCTCCGGCACACGCAGCTGTCGGCCGCTCTCCGTGCTGTAATCACGGCCAGAAATGCTCCTCGGAGGCAGGTTAGAGGATCTTCCCGGGGAAATATCTCGGAGTTGACTGCTCCGGCAGTGCCCTCCCCGACAGCCGAGGAGCACCGCGCTCCCGGTGAGGGGTGCCGGGAGGACGGCGTGCAGCCGGAGTGCCGGCGGAGCGTGGCTGGTCACGGTGGGGAGGTCACGGTGGGGAGATCGTGGTCAGAAGCCGTAAGCAGAGGTCAAGTGCTCTTCGCAATCGGCTAAGAGTGATGGAGGAATAGGCAGGATGCCTTGTCCTGCCATCTGGGAGAGGAGGGCAAAGACCCAAAGGACTGAAAACGTAACCAGCAATCTGGGTGCATCTGGGGGAGAGGGTTAGAGACCCGGGGGCTGCGGAAGGCCCTGCAGCAACATAAGTTTATCCCTGGAAACATTCCAGGTCAGGCTGGACGGGGCTCTGGGCAACCTGATCTAGTTGAGGATGTCCCTGCTCATGGCAGGGGGTTGGACTAGATGGGCTTTAAAGGTCCCTTCCAACCCAAACCGTTCTGTGATTCTAAGTTGGACGGGATTTTCAGAGGAATGGGGAGATATAGGGCTTCTCTCTGAAAAGAAGGAGGGTTTGTGCCATGAGTGTAGTTCATCAAGAGTCTCAAAGTGGCACTGAAACATGATGATCTTCCTCCCATGGATTCCACAAATGCTGTTTTCCCTGTGAATTTGATGGTGTCCAAGAAAGTTCACAAGGAAACCGAATGGAGGGCTGAGACCAGCAGCATCAGTTCACATCGGAGCAATGGACGGGATTGGAAACAACGTTCCGCCTCAGCCCAAGTGGCTTCTCATTGGAATTGCTTATTTCAGCTGTTCCTGAAAGCGTGGCTCTCCAGGCAGAGCCTCTGTGCCGGCTCTATGCCGACCTGCACCTTTTCCCACTGTTCACGCTCAGGAACAGGTCAGGACTCTGGCGTGGGGCAGAGCAGAAGCGCAGTACAGGCCCAGCCAGCGGGACCCAGCTCCCTCCTCCCCGCAGAGGCAACCCCCGCGCAGCCCCCCGTCACCCACCTGCTGCCCCCCCTTCCTCGGGGCGGGGGGTTCGAAGGCTTCCCCGGCACAAGGAGGCCCCTCGAATGGAGCTGCGGTAGCGCTCCTCTGCGTCGGGCTCCGCTGCAGCAGAAAACACCCTTCGTAAGGCACGGCCGGCGCGTGCTGGACCCCGCCGCTCCCCCGTTCCTCCTCGCCACGGCACGGGGCTGCCCCAGGCCTGTTGGCCTCACAGCTCTGAGCCCTGCACTTGACCGTGGCCCCGTGCACAGCCCCGCTGGCACCGCGGCTGCCTGTGGCCCTGGGCCGCTTACTCCATCCTCACGCTGGCCCCGGGGAGCAGAGCCTGCCAGCACGGGATGGATGCCCAAAGATGGGACATGCAATTGCTTTTTCCAGCAGGATCGGCATCCTCCAGCTTATGGTGCATGGGAAACTCCAGCCCTGAGCCAGGCTGGTCCAGGGGGACCCGGCTGACTCCCTCCTGCCCTCAAGGGACAAGACGGGAGCGGGGGCCAGCACTGAACCGCTGCCTGGAAGAACCGCGTTGTCTGATGGATCGGTCCGTGCGCAGTTCAGTGCGACAGCTCAGAGAGGCTCACACTTACAGCAGGATGGGGATACCGGCGCATCGGTCTCCGTGGTATCCAACAGACCGATGCTCGGACAGCCCGATACACACAAACATCAGAGATCGGCACCGAGTTTGGAAGAAGCCCAGATGAAGGGCTAACCCAAATTCAGAGATCTCTGGCCCTCGCGCTTCCACGCATGGACACACACGTAATGCACCAGAGCAACCAGAACTTCACGTGGTCAGCGATTGCCCCTTTCACCTGAGAAGCCGAAAGGAGCCAGGGACCAGCCTGCGAACCGGGAACAACTGTCTGAACCAGCCTGGTCCTGGGAGATTTACTCCCGTGCCTTCTCCCTCTGCCAGTGGCTGCAGATACCTGCCTTGTATTCCTGAAATGGAGCTGCAAACTGCACATACAACAGCTTCCCTCTGAGATCTTCCGAAGTTTATAAACTAATTTGAGAGCCCAAATTCTTGGGAACACACAACACATTGGGTAGGTTGGGCCATGATTCTGCAGGCACAGAAGCACAGAGGTGATTGCGAGTGCAAATCAGGTGAGCAAATACCCAGCAGGTTTCCATGCACAGCAGGGAGTATTTGCTCCAGGACGAGGGACTAAAAAACCTGTGCTCCTCCAAAAGTCTCTCTTCAAGCAACACCTCTTTTTACCTAGATATTGAGTCTAAAATAAACACATCAACACAATGTAAATAGCTTAGAATAGAAGAATTCAAAAGCGATTAAGAAGCCCAAGTCCAACGATTACAACCTTTCACTCCAAGTTTGCCCTCGCTTCTCTGCTGCCCGACTGTAAGGCCGTAGACCTCAGCAAAGCGCAGCTGGTGTTTGGGTTCCACGGCCCCAGGAGGTGGCGAGGTGGGCTGGGGAGGAGGGGAGTCACCCGCTGCCTGCCAGCCTCCCTGGGAGAGCCGTGCCCCCCACCTCCTCCTACCACCGATCCCTGCGGACGTCGGACTGCTGGAGACATCCCGAGGGATGCCACCGCCATCCCTTGTTTTGCCTCTCTGATCTGAACACGGCCCCTAACACCACCTATTTCTTTTCGGGACTTCCTAACCACTAACAACCCGAGCAGCTTCCAAAAACCTTTGCTCCCAGAGACAACCTCTGCTGCCGAGCCAGCTGCCATCTTTCCTCTCAGTGCAGAGTTCCCTTCCAGAACCACACGGCTCCGTGGGGCAGAAAAGGTAACCTCCCGCCTGGCATTTACAGACCAGCCTCGTCGGTAACGGGAGCTGGAAACTCCTCTGCGCTGCTCTACATCCCGCGCGGCCGCCGCCTCCGTGCAGGCAGCGTGCGGGCAGGAGCCAGGCAGGGCAGAGCCGCAGCCGCTGCCCCCTGGGAGAGCTGCCAGCTCCCTCGCCGCCCCAGCCTGCTCCCAGCGCAACGGAACGAGGTCCCCGGGGACCCGGTGGGACACGGTGTGTCCGTGCCGGAGCGCAGGGGCTTTCCTCTCACCTGCCAAGGACTTGTAACCAAGAAACCTGGCAATCTTTTGCTGGCAGTGCTCCTGCTCTTCGTACGTCAGCAGCTGGTAGATAAACTGCCAAATGACTTGCTTGGCCGGTGTGTCCAGCACCGGGTACACATCCACAATGAGAGTGTCAATATTCCTGCAAAATCGGAAAGAGAGGGCTGGGCAGTGAGCGCGTCCCTGCGGCACGGCCCCACCACGCCGCTTCCCGGGGCTCCGGCGCTCCCGGCCTGCCTCCCCCCGGGTCTCAGCTGCCGGGCTCGCCTCTGCGCCTTTGGCACGGACGGATCATTTCAAAGCAGAGGTGCCAGGCTGCGGGCGAGGGACCGAGCCCCTTGGGACGTGGGGCTGTGCAGCTGGTGCTAACGGGGAGGGGAAACTCCCGGGGACCAGCAGCACCTGCCAGCCGGGTATAAAAGCTGTGGTGAGGCAGCCAGGGGGCCTGGGGTGGGGGAGCACTGGGAAGTGCCCTGGAAAGACCTGGATTTTGGCCAGCAGCAGGTAAGCGGGCTCAGGGAGAAATGCGTTGGAGAGGGTGGCTGGGCTGGTGGAAGGCTCGGTCTCGTGTTGGCCCCGTGGCGTGTAGAGATGGTGAGAGGGCTGCTGAGAAGAGCAGGGCTGAGCGCCCGATTCAGAGGGGAGGGTAAGGCAGCCTGGGGCAGGAGGGCTGCCCTGCGTCAGAGGGCTCAAGTCAGGCTGCTTTTCTACTGAGAAACTGAGGCAGAGGTGCTGGGTTACAGCTCATTGCAACTATTGCATCCTTAATGTAGAAGCTATAGTAAGAACTTCTTATAAAGTGCTGGAAGGAGATTTGTAGGAACAAATCTGTTGTCTTGCTGTTAACTGAATGGACCATCACTGCCTCCTAAGGGGCCGGGACCAGGCGTGCAGGGGAGAGCCGAGGGGTGAAGAGGCTCGGATGCTGCAAGGGCTTCAGTAGCGAAGTGTCTTGGGGGTCCTTGGAGGCCAGCAGGGATGAGAAGCCGTAGGAGCCATCCACAGCCTGCCAGGAGTTCCCTGCTAAGTTTCTCCCTAGTTTGGGGCTCATTTGCCTTTTTGGTGGAGCTGGGTGCCGCTGTCGGAAGCCTGTTTCTCGTTCAGAAGAGCTGAAGTACGGGCAGGCGCTGCTCCTCCTGGGTGGTGGCCGGGCCAGCTGGCTTGTCCCGTGCGAACTGGCGGGGGGGCAAAGCCCAGAACGGGGGTGTCCTGACGCCATCTCCCGTGGCTGCTGCTGGGAAATGCTGACAGCCGCGTGCTGCAGCGGCAAGCAACGTAAACTTAATGTTTGGGGATTTCCCTCCCTGTTGGAGCAGTTAGAGGTCACAGCTGGCCTGTGTGGGACAGGCACGCAATTAGGTCGTGATGAGTTATTGTTAAATGGAGCAGGAGCCTCCGCATCGAGCCATCCGGGGCAGGTACAGGCAAAATGAGGTGGCTGGAGGAGAGGGTGGGCATGCCAGTGCCCCCGCTGCACCTCGCTCCCCGCAGCTCTGGGGCAGGCAACAGCGACAGCCCCCGGTAAAACACTGCTGGAAGACTGAGCAACGCGCGCTGCCCTGCGCTGGAAGGGGACTTGGGGACTCGATTCGCGGTACTGGGGTTCCCATCCTTGTGCCACTGAGCAAGAGCAAATACCCTGCTAGGATCAGGTCGGCATTTTGCAGCTGCAGACCCCGAGGACTGGATCTGCTCCCACAGCCACCGCTCCTCGGGCTGGAGAGCCCAACTGGGGCATCCCGTAGAGGCGGTGCAGTCTCGGGGGAGCACAAAGCAATGATTCCTGCTTTACCGGGGCCGTGTTAGTGATCACAGGGACTCAAGAGGGTTCACTCAGCTGGTGCCAGGGGGGTTGTGTAGCTGTGCCTCCCCTGGCACCTGCGGGTACGGAGGCAGCCCAGCCTCCCTGCGGGCAGGGGGATGCTGCGGGGTGGTGCAGCCCCCGGCCCGAGCCGTGGTGCGCAGGGGCAGTGCCACGGCTCTGTACTCGGTAGCTTCTGAGGGCTTTACTGCGTTTCCTTGTCAAACTGAGGATCTGCATCCTCTGGTCCTTCAGTCTGTGCACCAGCAGGCTGCCGCACCGTTGCAGCAGGAACCTGCCTGGCCCTGGCCGGTACAGCCGCAGCCTGCCTGGGACCTGGGCCCCTGAGGCAGCCCAGCTTGGTCGGCTCCGCAGCTGCGGGAGGAGGCAGCCAGCATCTCCCAGTGCCTGGATGGATGGCTTATTCGCCGTGGTGTGGAAAGGTTAAAGATCAAGGTCGCTACTGAACGTCTCGAGTCTGCCAGGGGAGCAGTTTCGACCCGTGCGGCAGGGTGGGGAGGATGTGCTCCATTGCAGGGCGAGGGCTCTGCCAGCCGTTCTGTGCTGCTGCCAAGGGAATGCTGCAGCCAAGATGCCGAGAAGAGAAGGATGAAACGCGGCGAGATTTACTGAAAGAGGTGAAACGGGATCTGTGGCTGGCGGGAACGGCCAGACAGCAAGAGAGCCTGTGCTGCGGGGGACCAAGGTCACTTTATGAGGGATTAAGGGGGGACCGAATTAACCTCAAAAGCTAACGGGTCTGCCCTGTCCTCGGGCAGGACACCTGGTGAGAGACGGGCTTGTGCCCTGCGGACACGCACAGGGACATACACAGCTGGGGAAACCGGAGAACACGACCACAGCGGAGCTCAGCGCTGACAGCCTCGCAGCCGAGGTCTGCCTGGAGACTGCCTGGGACGTGGGCATTGCTACCGGGGCAGGTACCAGCATTAGAGGAACGGAGCTGCTAGCACGTTACCGATGTTGGAAGAAGCCTTCCAGCGCTCTGCAGATGGTACAGCGCTCAGGTGGAGTCAGCAGGTGCTCCAGCTGCTGGTTGAAGGTCCTTCCTTGAATCTTGATGCTAGAGGGGAGGATCTCTGCGACCCACTGCAGGGAGGTGAGGGCAGAGGAGGTGCTCGGGGAGTCAGCAGAGTCAGAGTCTGCAAGGTGCAGGTAGAAAGAAAAAAGAAAATTCAACAGACAAAGGGTCTTAACCACAGGTTAAAAGGCTTGTCCCCAAACCAGGGGTCGGTGCTGGGGACGGCTGGGGCAGCTGCACCCACGCACAACGGGTGCTCCATAGAAACGCAGATCCTGATGTGCTGATACAGACATTGCCACCCCAGCAAAACCAGATTTTGGTGACTGGAAGGCAGCATGGTGGCAAGGGGAAATGGCTCACGTGGAGCTGCGACTGCCCCTGCCTGCCTCCTGCGCTCCGGACCAGCTGCTCTGGAGCTCGTGGCTGTTCCAGTAGGTCCATGGACCTGCTGGAGATGAGCAGGGATGTTTTGGCTGGGATGTTCTCTGGGATCTGTCTCTTCAACCATGCTGCTTCTGCACTTCTGTGAACACATGCAGATGATACTCCTCCCCTGGCTCTCTAAAGCCTCTGCTCAAGTTTCAGAGCACCTTATGACAATCATTGACTTCAAAAGCAGCATCAGTCAGGGGTTACCTGTGAGTAAACTGCAGCATGAAAGGTCATTTGCTTTGCCACGCTGATCTGCACCAGTCCCTGTGCCACAGCCTGGCCACCTCTGCAGTGGGCGCAGGGCGATACGCACCGCTGGGAGAAGGGACCCGACCGGGGCTGCGGGATGCACTTATCCATGTGGGAGTATGGCCAAGGCAGCGGGAGCAAAAATCCCACCTTTGCTTGGTTTCTTGAGGGGGGCAGCGAAGCAGTTTGGGTCCCACTGGCTCTGTACTGCGGAGTAGTGAGGTTTTGTTTCTAGGGCACACGCAAATGAGTTGGTAACACGGGGCTCCTAATGTGAAGCTCCGGAGAGTTCACTGCTGCTCTGGAGGGAAGAGCCAGTCCCTGATTCCTGGGCCTACGCGTTGCACCGTAGCAGCACCCCAATAACGCACCAGCCCTCCTGCCCTCGCACAGCTTTGGAAGCAGGCAGTGACCACACTCTGCCCTGGGCCACGGTCCTGCCCCTCCGCTGAAATCGTGCTGACAACCACCCGCGTTGCCCCAGACACCCTCATCTCCCGCTGGCTCGCTCACCGGCAGCAAGCTAAATTATTCATAACAGCAGCAATTATTCCGAACAGCACAGTCCATACAAAACCCTGGGATTTGCACAGCGACCATGGATGCGCAGGGTTGGATTACTTCGGACAAGTACACGGCACAGACTGCACGTAAAGGACACTGGCGAGGGCTGTCAAGGACGATCATACAGTAGGATGAACCCTTCTGGAGAGCAGCCAAGCCTGAGATCAAGCCTGATCCCAGAAAGCGGGCAGCCGTGTGCCCCGGCGAGAGGAGCAGCCCTCCGGGCAGCACGGAGCAGCGTTAGGCTCCAGGCAGCGCCTTAGACCTGCAGAGCCTACGGGAGGAATTTGGCAATTCCCTCCTGCGCGGGGAGTTCGAGAGCCAGCGTGGGGTTTCTGCAGCTCCAGAGCCTCCTGCCCGCGCTCTTACCGTTGGAGAAGTTGACGATCCCCTCTTCCACCACCAAGGTGGGCATCGCCCCGCTGCCCTGCAGCATCGACACCACCTTGTCATGGGAGCAGTTCCTGCGGGGCACAGGAGAGCCCGGGTCAGAGCTGCCAGGCCGCCTGCCTGCGCGGGCAGCGCCGCGGGCAGCACCTCGCGGCAGAGCAGCAGCGACATGGAGTTTGCAGCTGGCTTCCTTTAGCTTGCAGAAAGCCTCATCTTGCTGCTCAGAGCCGGGCAGTGCTGGGCCCCCTGCGATTCCCCTGGACTCTCAATCTTTGCTTGGCTTTATCTGTGCTGCTCAGAAAAGAGCCTCCCCGAGGGAGAGCGTGAATCGCACCCTGTGACCGGGCTCTCCGCTGTGCCCGCAGCAAGGAATGACTGCAGGGCATGCCTGCGAGCTGTTGGGCAAATGAAGCCAGCGTTACTTTAAGCTACGCTCAGACCCAGAAGATGAACTTTCCATTTAAATGATACAGTGCGGCAAGTCTCTCCTTGCCTGTCCTAATTCTGCGTGAAAAGAAAATGCAAGGTGGATGTAAAATGCAGTTTTTGCAGGCAAAAAAATCTTGGGGTGTCCTTGGAGAAGGGTGCGGGCCGGCCTGGGACAACGCCTACCAAAACGCGGGCTCAGAGGACAATCTCCAACCCGGTCTCCTCTATTTTCTGGCAATGCTGCATCAGCCAACAGTTTGCTGGATCAGCTGAAATGTGAGAACCTGAGCACTGACAGAAGCAGCATCAGATGTTTAACCTTTAAATATTCATCACTCTCTCTTATCATGTGGCCTCTTCTAACCCTTTGCTCTTGCTTTTTGTGCAGAAAAAACAACCCGAGGAAATACGGGCTGCTGCCACTGCGCCAGCGAGGTGCACGCTCAGCTCTGGGTTGATTGCCGCTGTTGTGCGCAAATAATATATAGAAGAATTGACTTCTGGGTGGCAATGCGATTGCCCGTGTGGTTTTGAGCTTATGACCCCGTTCTGGGAGCGATGCGTGGGCTGGCTGGTGCTCTGCTCCTTTCAAAAGCAGAGCCCAAGTGTTTAATTAGTACAATTTAACTCTCAGTGGCTCAAAATCAGGGTCTGCGGGTGGGTGGCAGTCAGGACACCGGTTAGTGTGTCATGCGTTATACATGGTTATTTGCACAGAGACCTCAAAGGAGGAGCAGAGATCTAGATGAAATACTACTCTTAGAGCCAGTTTTTGTAAAAGAATATTAAAGGAGATATCCATAGGGGGCAAAACCCCTCATGCACCTCGGCAGACAGCTCTCGAGGACGGCCAGCTCTTGTTTCTCTTGCACAAGAGCAAACAAGTGAGCACGCATCTGCTTGGCCACCTACCGCCCCCGGGACCCCTTGGCACAGGTCTTCGAAAGAGCCTCTTACCTCATGTCCAGACCGTTGAGGAACAGGATCCGGTCTCCAGCTTTGAGAGCAGCCTTCTCGGCCGGGCTCCCTAAATGCACAGGGGACGAGAGGGGCTTTAGCCGGTGGCCCCCTGCTCCCGGGGATGGGGTCCCAGCTCCCCAGCTGTGCCCAGGGACACCCCAGGGCAGGGCACCCACTGCAGCTGGATTGTCTGGGGGGGCTGGGGCCCTTCACCAGGCACAGTGATGCCAGCGCCTGGCTTGTGTTGGAAATGCAGGCGTGATTTCAGGCTGCTCACAGGCCTTTTCCACCTTTCCAAACAGGGAGTGCATAAAGCCGGACTAAATTGTACTAGAGGCACTAGTTATTCAACTTGGGGAACTCCACCACTGAGCCTTGAAAAGTCCCTTTTGCTATTTTCTAGCAAACAGCAGGCACATGAAATTTCAAGTTCAGACCAGAGATAAATAAGCGTCATTGAATCTTGTGGCTGGAGGTTTTCTTACCTGGCAGAACAGACTCGATCCACACCGGGGCATGGCCGCGTAGCGTGAAGCCAAAGCTTCTGTTGCCTTTATAAACTCGCACAGTTCTGCGGGTGAGAAAAGCAAATGTGAAATGGGAGCCCGGTATTTGGTTCTTGCTTCCTTTCCCAGCCCCGTTAGCCCAGGTGGCTCCCGAGTGCCCAAGCCCTCGACACTCCCTGTGTCCCCGCCAGGTCCCCAGGGATACCAAAGTGCCTTTCAAACAGGAGCCCCCGAACGTGCCCTGCCCACGGGGAGAGGGGATGGAGGGGAGGTGTGTGCCCGTTTGGTGGCCCCGGTGGCCACAGTGCAGCTGCCTGTCCTGCCAGCACTGCCAGCCCCTCCTGCCTGCAGCCTGCCCGTGCCGGGGAGCAGAGGGAGCCCACGGCGCTGAGCCGGCACAGGGTGGGGAGTGATCCGGGGGGTGCTAGAGATGGCCCAGACAAAACCGGGGGAGGGCTGGGGGGATCCGGGTGCTCTGGAGGCAGGAAGAGATGCCGCTGCTTTAGGGGCAGAGCCCCTGAGCACGGCCTCTTGCTCTGCATTAATTACCAAATTCATAACCCCACTGTCCAGCCCTTCCAATCCCACGTGTTTTTTAAAGTGGAACATGGGATAGAGCTTATATATTACATAGAATAAGAGAGACAATGTCTTTTAGGGGGCAAAGATCTCGTAGGCTGATGAGAGAGAAATTAAATTCAGCTAGGAAGTTTTGGAAGGAGCATTAGGAAATCTCCCTGCTGGGAGGCTGATTGGAGCTGGGAGTTGTTCCCCGCAGGGAGCTGGGGGAGGCAACGTCACCAAGATCATTTACAACCAGAAAGCCTGTTGTAGGGACCCATCCTATGCCGGCAGGGAGGGAGACTGTGCTGGAACTGGATTTTGGATAAGACACACCAAAAATTATCCTGGCGGGAAGGCGTGCTGCAGCCAAACACCCTGGAGATACCAGCTGGAGGCAGGGGAATAGCTCCGGCCGTGCCTGCGACAGCCCAGTCCCTCCCGCGAGGATTCCCCGGCTATGCTGGCAGACCAAATCCTGCTCTCGCGTTCGGGAGACGGGGCTGGGAACAGAGCAGGAGCCAGCGCAGCAGCGCTGCTTGGCCCTCCGGGGCCGCGAGGTCTGGCCATAGGGGCAGCGGGAAGTGGGTTAATCCCCTGTGCACCAGGGACTGTCCGTCCTTCCTCCCACGGCCTCACACCCGGCCACCCGCCGGGGCAGGGCAGGGCGGCACAGCCTGCTCTGTGCCTGGGTGCCCTGTATCCCGCCGGCATGGCCGGGCACCCTGCATCCTGCCCAGCACAACCAGGCGCCCTGCATCCCATGGGCATGGCCAGGCACCCTGCATCCCGCCCAGCACAACCAGGCGCCCTGTGTCCCGTGGGCACGGCCAGGCACCCTGCATCCCGCCCAGCACAACCAGGCGCCCTGCATCCCGCCCAGCACAGGAGCCGACATCCCCTCGCAGCCTGCAAGTGCCATCTCAGCTCCTCACGCGGCTCGTCCCAGCCAGCCCCGCAACAGCCCAGAGCTGGGACAAGGGGCACAAACGTGCCCAGCCTTCGAGAGGGAGAGGTCTTCGTTCATCCTCGTCTCGGGAGGATTTCACACGGTCTGCACACCGAAGACATCCCCTTTCCTAGTGCCTCTCCCTTTCCCTGGCATCCCTCCCCCATGCTGCCACCCATGCAAAATCCGACGCTGCTGCCGTGAACTCGAGGGCGTCCAGGAGAGGTGTTACCTGCGGGCAGCCCCCGAGGCCACATTGCTGGTGATGAGCGAAGTGGTTTTCCGCAGGCTCTTGCTGGCCTCCTCGTGGCTGCGGGGCACGGAGCTGGCGCGGGTGGAGACGAGGAGCCGCTCCTGGTGGTCCTCGCTCCGGCTGCGCCGCAGCCGGTTGCTGTGCTGCTCGCTCTTGGAGCGGCAGAGCTTGCTGATCAGGCTCTGCGACACCACCTCGTCAAACCGCTGCCGGTGCTTCTTGGGGATGAAAATCCTGGAAAAACGAGACAAGGGAGGGGAGTGAGGAGCAGGGCCAAGGCAGCTGTGGCCCAGAGCGCTGGATCCAGCCATACCTGGAAAGGAAAGATCAGAGCGGCCCTAGCCCCTCGTGGCTCTTGGCCTCAGTCCTCCCAGAGCTGCGAATGCCAGGGCTGGAGACATCGGGGACACCGGCTGCATCTCTTGCCCTGTCCTGTGCACGGCTCCATCAGGGTGAGGATGTCGGACCCCTCCACAGCGCTCACAGAGACTGATTCAAACAGCTCAGTTCCTCCTCACGCGTCCCGTCCCGGACCCCTTCAGCTGCCGGTCCCGGTACGCCGATGAGGAGGTTCAGCCTGAGCCCCAGATTAATTGCCTCCCCCATGCCACAGCCAGGGAGCCGGCCGGGCGGGGGAGGACCCTTGCCCCCGCGGTGCCCGTCCCGTTGCGACCCGCTCCTTGCTGCGTGGTAGCCACGGCCGGGGGTCCCAGCGTGCAAGTGCCCCCCGTGTTGCCGGTGCCAAACCGCCTCCTCCAGACCCGCTTCTTCCCCGGCACATTCTGGGCCCCCCAAAATGTTGCTCCCCATCTTCTGCCCCAGACCCTCGGCTGGGAGCCCTGGACTCTGCTCTCCTGGGCTCCAGCCTCGGCTGTTGCCACGCTCCGGATCCCGCCACGGCCAGGCAGGAGCCTCGCACCCCTTGGGAGACGCTGGTGCTGCGGGGACGAGGACGGGCACGGTGGGGACACCACCGGGAACTTGCTCCATTTCGGGTCACCTCCCCTCTGCCCGGTGGGAGCTGCTCTGCCAGCAGCCAAGTGGCCTTCGTGCCCCCCGTGAGGACCCCCCGGGACCCTCGGGGGATGCACAGAGGGATCCCAGGAGGGAGCGAGGAGGGTGCATCTGCAATGCTCCCACCCCGGCCAGGGGTTCACCCCTGTAACACTGGGAGACACTTTTTCTTCTCCTGTCCCTTCTGCCATCGCAACAGTGAGACGCTGTCCCCCCGCTCACCTGCTCCTACCCTCCGTTTGCACATTTAGGGGCTTCTGGAGGAGCTGTTATCTCCGTGTGTTTCTATAGCAACTCTGGTCCCTGCACCCGTACCGGGCCGCCTGTCGCAGCTGCATTTGCTCGTTAGACAATACCATCCTGTGAGGTTCATTAGCGCTCTTCACCTCGCGGCGCCTGAGAACGCGCTCCCTACATTAACACGAACTCCGACACTCGCGGCGGCGGATGCGAGCGTCACCTCCGGGCTGCCTGGGGCCCACGTCTCCCGGGGGAGCACTACCTGGGCCAAACTCGCAGCTGGTGTCAGAGGACCCAGAGCAACGTGCTCCGAGGGGCTGCACCGCCAGCACGACGTGGCTGTGATGACGGCCGGCTGCTAACGAAGCGCGGCTGGAGAGGCTGGGGCTGGCCGGGGGCTCCCATGGGTCTCCCCTGTCCCTCAGGCAACTTCACCAAAGGAACCTGAAAGCCTGGGTGAATCCAGAGGAGGGGGAAAGGGAGGCTTCAAATCCCGAATCTACCGGGACCAGGACATCTCTATTTCCCCCCAGCAAAAGGCAGAACTCGCAATAAGAGCTGATGCTCACGCTGAGTAGGAGCAGACAGATCGCAAGCCATCCCGAGGCTGACATATGCTCACGCAAAGCATTTGGTGAGAATTTAAAATAAGTAACACATTGGTACAATTCGCAGTCGGTTTGTGATTAAGTAACGACTAGAAAAGAGTGAAATCAGGCTAATAAATAGTTCACCCAGCTGTAAGCAGGCTCCTGCGGGAGCGCGGGCTGCCGCAGCCCGGTGGCAGGGGAGGATGCGGTGCAGCAGCAGCGAGTCCCGGCAGGACCCCGCGCCTCTGCCCCGGGCTGGGCTCCCGCCGGGGAAAACTCCGCGTTCCTCGCAGGCAAAACGAGCACGCTCCCATTTAAGCTGGCCAAATTAAATTGGCCCCGCTCGTTCCAGCAGGGCTGTCCCACTTTGCGCTGGCTGCTGCCTCGCCTGCGGGCTGACAAACATCAGGGTTGAGGAGCAAAGCACGGCTGGCTCAGTAACCCGGCACAAGGACGTGCCTTCAGGGTGTCACCGTGAATTGACTCAGTGCTAGAAGTAAAAGGGTGTCTTAGCCAGGAGAGGAGCGAAGTGACTGGTAAAAGTAATCCTATTAAAGCACGCAAAATAGTTTCCTTCTGCAAAACCCTTTGCGAGAATTTGCAGCGCGGCCTCGGGGAGCCCGGGAGGGCCCCGTGCCGCAGCGCTCCTGGGGTCGGATCCCCCGAGCTCCCCGACGCCCTGCGGTTCAGCGGGTGCTGGCCTCCGAACTGCCTGTGCTCAGAGCCGGTCCTCAACGAGGGACCCACCGAAGGCAGCGCGCGGGGAGTCGTTAGACAGCGTTGACGCCTCAGCCTGTCCTCTGCTCCAGCACCGTGCCGCCCGGGCAGCACGCACCGGCACCAGCACCGGCACCGGCACCAGCACAGGGCAGATGGTGCCCGGTGCTTAGCGGGAAACCGCAGCTACTTCTGCAGTGCCCTGCCGTCCCGGGGGATAAACCTGGCTTTGCCCATCGGCGTGGCACTGAGGAGCAGCACCCAGCCGGGGTTTCCCCCTCCCAGCAGTTCCCACTGGGGCACAGGGAGCAGGGCTGTGCCCCCCCGTTTGCAGAGGTCAGCCTGGGACCAGGGGCAGACCCCCCCATCCCAGCAGCCCCACAGGCTGCACGTGCCCGTGGGAGGGCTTGGGAGCCGCGCAGTGCTGGCCTCGTGCCTTCAGCGTCTTCCTCCTCCTCGGGTGCTCCAGGTCAGCCCTGGCTCCGCTCCCTGTTGCAGAGGGGATGGGAACGGTGTCCCCAGCCCCGGGCACTGCAGCCCTGCGCCCGCTCCCTGGCCCCGGTCCAGGGTGTGCGGAGCCCCGGTGCAGTCCCTCTCCGAAGCAGCCCAGCCGGGACGGTGTCACGCTGTCACGGGCTGGGAAACCGCCGGGCAGGAGCCCGTCTGCCAGCGCGCCCATCCCCAGCCGCTCGCTCGGCTCTGGGCCTCACGTCGGCAGAGGATGCTCAGCACATCTCGGTCTTTGTCACACTCGCTATTTTTAAAACTCCCAGGCGGGTCACTGGCAGCTCACCTCCGCGCAGACGGTCCCAGTTCTGCCGCCTGCGCTGGCTGGCAGCTGCCTCCCCCACCAGCCCAGCGCCGGGGGGAACCGCCTTTCACAAGGGCGCACGTCCTGCGGCGGGCACGGAGCTCGCCCGAACAGTCCCACCCCGAGCTGGGTGCTGCGACTCGCCAGCGCAGGATGCGTCCCCTCGAGCGGGGCAGCGGCGGTGGCTCCAGCCCCAGCGGGAGCAGGTGGAAGCAGCCCCAAGTTTGCTCAGAGCTCACGCTCAGCCGGGGCCGGGAGTGTGGGGTCCCCGGTCCTCGCTCCATCACAGCCCCTGCACCACGCAGCAACCCCAAACCCTCGTCCTCACCACCCATCCCTTTGGTGGACTATGGTCATGGAGACAAAGCAGACCCAGAGGCTCTTCCTGCCTCTCCCCAGCCCTCCACCCCCAATTTTTCATCTGAGCTTTGCTCGACTCCCCAAAGCAGCTCGCGCCACTGCTGCGGTGGGCACGGGTTGGCAGCAGGGCCACACCGGTGCCGGGAGGCAGGGTCCCCGCAGCTCAGAGCGGCAGGACAGACGTCGCGGGGATGTCTGCCGGGGCGCGGGGCACTCCCAGCGCATCCAACGCCATGCACACCGCGCCGAGGAGCCGAGCAGAGAGACGTACCGAAAATGCCGAGAGAAACTCCGGTCCTTTCCCATTTGTCAGGATGCGGTGGGAACAAAAGGGAGATGCTTCAGATCCTCATGCAGCTGAGTCTCAGCCTCGGCTCACGCCCACGACGCAGCCGGATCCAACAACCAAACCGCGCCAGCCGGTGCCCCCCTGCCACTTGGCACCCCCGCGGTGCGTGGGGACCGCGGCCAGATGGGCCGGCTCGCCGGCAAACTCTACCTGGGCTGAGTCCCTGCCTCCCTTCGCCCTCGCCTCCCCGCCGCGCTCTCAGTCCCGGGCGGAGGTTTACCATCTACCGAGTGCCTCCTTTTTTTATCAATTGGGCTTCAGCGCCTGCTCTGCCCTCCCTGCTCCGGCTCTGCCCCGGCTCGCAGCGATGAAGCCTCTCGCTTTCCCTAAAAACTGCAGTGGCTGTAATTTCCAGCTGGAACGATCTCGTAACAGAAAGGAGGGCACGGCTCCGCGCGGAACTCCGGGGGGATGCCTCCCTGGTGCTAATTAGTTGACTTCTAAAGTGCTTCTGTTTAAATTACATGCTGCTGTAATGGGTGAGAAACCTTAAAGGCAAACGGCGTCGGCGGCGGGTGCGCGGCTGCTGGGCACGCTGGCGGAGCCGCCGGGCTGGACCTGGGCCTGGACCAGCCCCAAGACCAGAACCAGAGTCATGGGCCCAAACCTCCTCCCGAGCCGCGGAGCACCATTTCCCCCCAGGGTAACGCAGCAGCGCTTTGCATTAGGGATAGAAGATAAAAACCCCATCTTTAATTTAAATAACGCCATCTTTACGGCCAGCACTTGCGTTTGATGAAGAGGATGCGAAGCTTTCCAGAGCTGCCAACATCAGATACAACCTCCAGGTAGCAAAGGAAGGAAAAATGACAAATGTATGGTTTAACCTCAAAACAACTAGCAAAGACCTGACCTTGAGTCTGTCGGTTGTGCAGAAAAACACGTCCTGGGGTGGATTAAAACACTGAGCTACACTTGGATTACATCTGAGCTGTGCTGTGCAAACAGGTACCTGTCTGGAAGAGCACTTCTGCCCCGAAAGCGTGCTGCAATGCTAAAATTCACACGCTTTCGGGAGCGAGAACTCCTGCGCTGCTTTGCCCACGTAACAGGACTTCTGCTTACGAACCCGTACGGATTTTTCTCAAACCCAACGTACCCGTGTGCATGGGCAGGGGTGTCGGCAGCCCTGCGCTGGCCTCCAGCCCGGCTGCACCGACAGCCACGGGGGACGTGGCACCTCCAAACCCCCTGCGCGAGCGGGACTCGCTCCAGCCCGGCAGCGAGCACAGACCTGCGATTTTCGCAGGGGCTGTTATCCCGTCGGTAATCGCTCATCTGGCTGCCGATGCTTTGCAGATGTGACCGTTGTTATCATTAAATAGGCATGAAGGTGCTTTTCCACCCGGGAGCGCAGACACGGTGGGATGCAGTGGCCGTGCACCGGGGCCAGGAGCCCCTCGCAGCAGCCACCCAGCTTGTCCCTGGGGACAGCCCAAAACCCCTGGCCCCGCACAGCAGCTTTTGGGGGGGTCACCCTCTCATGACACATCCCTGCGCTGCCTCCAGTAGCGATTGATGCGTTACCTGCCGGTAAGAGCCTCCCCGGAGCAGCGCCGCAGCCTGTGCCCGGCTGGGGGTCACCGTCCCCATCGGCAGCTGGGGCCCCGGGGTGCTCTCGCCTCTCCCAAACCTGGCGTCCCTCTGCCCAAACCACGCTGCGCACCAAGAGCCGGCAGCTTTGACCTTCCCCTGGCAGGGACGGGCAGCCCCACAGCTGCCGGGGACACAGAGGCCTTCAAAGAAACCCCCAGCAAGGCTTTTCCTGCAGCTTCCATCCTGCCCGGCGTCGCCCGGCGGGTGTCGGGGCGGTGGGTGCAAATATGCTCGATGCAGCCCCAGGGGTGGCCCCAGACCCCCTGCGGCACCCGCGGGACCCTGCCAGCCGCTGCGCCGGGGACACGTGGGGCCACCGCAGCTCCCACCACCACGTGCCCCGCACCAGCCCCCCGCACCAGCCCCAGGCCGCGGGGAGTTTTGTCACCCCCCACTTTTCGGAGCCACAGAGAGAGTCACATCAGCCAAGGCGCTGCCCCCCCACCTGCTTTCTCCTGGGAACACCAGGACAAACGCAGATTTCCGTGTTTTCTTTAAGCACTTGGACCAAGTAACCACTTCCCAAAATAAAAGCTGTGACTCAGTGGTGCTGGGCAAGCGGGCCAGGCCGATATAATCTGCATTACAGCCGTAGTTCCATTTATCAGAAGAAATTAAGCTCCTAAGAGGAGATTTTGCACCGAGGCATTTTGGTCATGACCTATTTGAACTCAGCCGGTAGAAAAGGAACTCCTCTCCCAATCGTTTTCCCTGCTGGCACATTTTTTTTCCTGCTGCCCTAATTCCCGTTTTTGGGCAGTTGACCATATGTCCGGCTATCAGATTAGGGATTTTTTAAAACGGAAGCAAACACGAGCTGCTTTTCCTCCGTTATCGTCCTGCCGTCCGTGCGCAGCCTGAGGGGCTGCATCGGGCAGCGGCCAGCGCGACGCGGGTTCGGGGGGACCCGTGCGACAAGCTGCATCGCACCCGAGAGCGCCGGAAAGCTCCCCCCGACCTTGCAGGAGCGGGTACGTGGGGGGGGGGACACGAGCGGGGAAGCAGCACAATCCACAGTATATAAATCCTGATGGGCTAAAATGAAATTTCTTATCCAGAGACAGTCGCAGATGGCTGGAGTATTTTAATACGGGAACATGCCAAGTGATTTTATTGCCATGAAAAACAAGCTGAGACAAATAGATTGTGTTTGGAGCATTATTAAAATGAACTCGGTAGAATTTCTCCCGTAATAAGGGAACCCCTGATGGGCAGCGATTTTATCTTTGTCAGGGATCGAAAGCGACTGCGGTCAGAGCCGCTCTCGCCTCGGCCCAGCCACCGCGGGCCGGCAGCCTCGGCTGCGCGCTTCGGGTCTCCCCGGGAGCAGAGGCTGGTCGGGAAGCAAACGGACCGTAACCACAGCAGCGAAGTAACCGGCTACCCCGAGCTGTTCTCCCTGCAGCGGACTGAAGCACAACGCGACTTAAAGGCGAGCCACATCACCGCACAGCAGGCTGACCAGCCCGAGAGCTCGCGGCGAACGAATTCACGGGGCTGGGTGTGCTCCGGAGCACACGCGCATCCTGCTGCTTAAATCCAGGTTAATGGGACGGTGTCCGCGTAAGCATCAATGCCGGTGTTTTCTGCACCAGCTTTTGTAACGCCGCAGGTCTGTGGGGAGGAGGGGATCTGCGTTTCCATTGCTCCCCAATTCTACCGCAAACAGATGTCGCAAAGCTAAACGCCGCTGCCGGGAGCCGGTGCAATGCTGGCACGGGCACTGCCGGCGCTGCCGCCGGCGCAGGGGAAACGCACGGTGCAAAGGGAGACGGCAAGCGGTACGCGGCGGTGTGCGAGTGCTAAACCCCTGCGCGGCGCAGGTGAGGGTCCCACCTGTGCCGCTCGGCTCGGAGCGTGACTTTGGCCCCCAGAGTCCAGGGAAAAGCCGGCGGCCGCCGCGACGGCACCGCAGAGCGCTTGGGCGCAGAGCCGGCGCCGTTCCTCCGCTGGAATCGCAGCTCTGCCCTGGTTTGAAAACAGCTCAGAAATAAGAGCAGCGCCAAGAGGCGCAGGCCCCTGGGACCCCGACCGGCCCAAAATAGCCCGCTCCCCTCCCCACGCCGGTGCGAGACGCACACGGCCCCGGCACACGCGCGTGGCACAGCCACGGGGAGCAGGGGAGACAAACCCCGCGGCTCCCCCGGGACTAGACCCGGGCTTTGGCATTTGCAGGTGATGGAATAACACAAAATAAGAGAACTCCCTCTCCCCGGCAGCTGCGATGCCCGCAGAGTCCCTGACGAGAGCAGCTCCGACGCAATACGGATGCTAAGAGTTAATTAACTTTTAGCACATCTCGTTTTTGCGGTGCCGGGGGTTGCTACATTCGAGAATTAAGCTGCTTTAAACCCATTCCCCTCCCAGCCCCCTCGGCTCCCAGGAAAGGTCCGTCCGTTACTCACCCGAGACAGCTCATCTTTCCCCCTCGCTGCCGTATTTCATCGTTCTTGAGCAGAACTACGATTGTGCACTTTACTACACACCCCAGCCATATGGGCAGGGGATGGGAGCGGGGAGGAACCGGCGCAGCACGTGCGTTATCCCTGCTATCCACAACCAAATGGATGAGGAAAATGTCAGCAAATTAAAATCTGCAGGAGCTTAATTCCATTTGAGCTAAAAAGAAAAAAAAAAAACAACAAAACACCAACATTGGAAAAAGCCCAGCCCGAGGACAGACGGGAGGAGGAGAGGTGTCTGCAGCCCCGGCTCGGTCTGTGCGCTGAGTCGGGGGGTCTTGGGTTACGCTGCGCCGCAGCAGCACCTTGCAGGGAGACGTTAAACCCCAGGGGGAGCCCGGGGAGGGGACGGGCAGGGGAGGGAGGACAGCTGGCAGCAGCAACGGCCCGAAAATAACTACAGCTTGTGCGGAGGGAAGATCCAATCAGGCCAGCGCGAGGGTCAGCGGCAGACGGGGACGTACTGGCCAGCCCAGAGCTGCCGGCAAGGCGAGGGTTGGGAACCCTTGCCGGGATCACCCCCGGCATCGCCCCCAGCACCCCTCCCCAGTCCCTGGCGGGAGGCACGGGCGAGCGCGTGGGGTGCGGGTGTGCGGGACTGCCCCCCACACCTCGGGTGGAAACAGCCCCCGGGGACAGGGGAGCCGGGCACAGCCCCGCAGGGACGCCCGGGCTGGCTGACGGGTACCCGCGTGGCCCCGAGCCCGTCCTCGCGCGGCTCCACGTGCCCGCAGGGGTGGTCCCGCAGGACGAGCCCCGGGATGCTCGCTGGGGCAGCTCGGATGGGCTCCGTTCGCCCGGATTGCACCCACACACACGGCTGCCCTGCGCCCCAGGGACCAGGAGAGAGCCACGCCGGAGCCGGGACCCCCCTTGCCCAGCCCTTCCCCAGCCCCGAGGTGCCGGTTGGGGCACAGACCCCTCCTCAGCTCAAGCCGTGTGGAAATCACCCACATGAATTCGCAGCACCCCCTAAATGCAGAGCACCCGGCGGCCGCTCACCACCTCTCAGTGAGTTATTAAAGCTGCGGCTCGGCAGCAAACCCGTCGATGGGAGACCCCGGGATAAGCAGCTCGTATCACGCACGGCAGCGCACGCGGAGCCGCCCCCGCCTCCCCAGCACCCCCGCAGCTGGGAAACCTGGTCTCCAAAGCGCCTTTTTTTTTTTATTTTCTTGACTTCATTTCATTAAGATTAGTCGGTAAATCTTTTCCCTAATCTAAATATTTCATTTCCATTAAACCGAGGTTAGCTGCCTGATTTACGGCGCCTCTTGCCCCAGCCCCCCAGCCCCGGCGTTAACCTTTCACACGGGGCACGGGGCGGCCGCGGGTTTGACTCTGTTATTGGGGGGCTGTGACGCGGCGCTGCCCCACGGCATCGCGGGGCTGGGCACGGGGCGAGCTCTGCGTCGCGTGGGGGGACGGTGGCACCGGGTCTGGCCACGCTCTCCTCCGCTGGGACGGGGACCGTTGGAACGGGGACACCTCGGGGGAACCTGCTGTGCCCCCCGCAGAGGCGCTTGGGTCTGGAGGAAAATTTAGACACATAATTCTCCAGGGATGAAGACAAAGGGGGTCTCCGAGGCGTTTGAGGCATTTCCGTGGATCTTTTGGAGGAAAAGATTTTTCCTGAATCGTGGGCGGTGGGGTTTTGTTGGTTGGGACTAGTTTGGGGTGACGGCTCAGGCAGGGCTCGGTGCCGGCTGTCCCTGCCCCCAGTCCCGGCCGGTTGCCTGTTGGGTCCCCCCAGGACATTCGGCGCGACAGGACAGCCCGGACGTGGGCTCCCGGGGAGGTGACGGTCTCCTCCGCACCCCAGCTCCGCAGGGGTTTGTGCCCGTCCCCGCTCAGGTATGGGGGGGCCCTGGGGGCCCACGTGCAGCCGCAGCAGAGCAGCGGGACGCTGCGGGGCAAGGGCCACCGACCCGCTCTCCCCGTCTCTGGATCGCGGCAGCGCGGTGGAGACCCCGGCTCGGGGACGTTGTTATGGTAACTGTAATATCTTGCAATTCCACTGATTAAAGCAGGAATTTGAAAGCCGGGCCCGGAGCGGGGCCAGATGGAGACCTGATTCCCTAATGGCCATTGCCTCAGCCTGGCCGTAATCTCCACCATGTGTCCATGCACCGGCACCGGCACCGGCACCAGCCCGCAGTGCCGGCCCGCGCCGCAAGAAGAGCAGCGGACCGGCTGCGCTGGCTGCACGCCCGCGGCACAGCCGCTCCGCCCGCGGCTCAAGGGATGCCGGGGACCCCGAGCCCAAGCGGAGCATTGCCAGAGCACCCCGGGATGTGTGACCACAGCCCCGGCCCCCCGGGATGCTGAGGGCAGCGCTGGCCTGGAGGCAGCCCGTGGCCCCGACAGAGACCCCCCCAGCTGCCCCTGCTGCCGGAGCTGCTGGCAGCCCTGGCCAAGCCCTCGCCCACCGCCAGCTCTCGCCTTGCAGAGCTCGGTTTATTTTCTGGCCAGGGTCTTGGAGAATCGCCAGCCGTTCTGCAGCTAATCCCATCTCCCTTCAAAACGACGGCCAGAAACAGGAGCCACGTCCCGCGCTGCAGGCAGAGGCAGCGGCTCCGTGGGGCCGGTGAGCACCGCTCCCTGCAGGGACGGGCATGGACGGACAGACGGATGGCAGATCCCCCCGTCCCATCCCGTGGCAAGTGTCCCTGCAGCGACGCCTTGGCCGGAGCCGTGGTCCCCGTGGTCCCCGTGCCGCTGCATCGTGCGCCGGGCAGGACAGCCGCGCAGGCCGGCGGGCACAGGGATGCTGGGCAGAGACCCCACCAAGCTCCGCTCGGTTGCCCCTTGGGAAGGGGGTCGGCGTCTTCCCCGCGGGAACCTCCTGCCCCGTGCCTGCACCGCTCAGCCCTGCACCCTCGTCACCAACGGACAGATGGATGCTTAATGGTTTAATGACCAGCCCGGCAGCATGGGGGTGGCTGGCACCCTGTACCTGATGCTGTCGATCAGATGCTGGTGGGACTCCTGGGTGAGGACCATGCAGAGGGAGACGGCCAAGTACTCCACCTTCCGCTCTGCCGCGTACTGCTTCAGGACGGTGAACACCTTCTCCTTCACCTCCGGCTGGTCACCGAGGATGTCATCCACCTGCAGCACGGGAGCCGGGAAAGAAGAGGGAAGGGGCATTGAGCAGCAGAGCAGTTAGCCGTGCGTACGGAGGCACTAGCGGTGCAGAAAACGTGTCCGTCTCGTTGCAGCACCTGCTCAGCCAACGAGGAGGGGACGCGCGCGCGGAGGAAAGCGAAACTTCAGGCATGAGCCCATCTCACAGCACTGCTGGGGCCTCGCACGTGTCCCCGGTGTCGCTGTTCCGCGTGTTGTAAACATCGCACTGGGAACAGCGGTGGGACAGCAAACCCCGAAACTCTGCCGGGCCACAAGCGGCCCCGCAGGAGAGGCTCTGGCACGGCTGGGCGGGGAGCCGGTGCGTCGGGCCGGAGTCTGCCCGGCAGAGGACACCGCAACGGGCTTCTGGAGGTGTTTAAGCCTCTAATCACACCATGATCCTGCCGGGCGGCACGGTCCTGCCATTAATTCCCAGAGGCTGCAGGGAAGCGGGGAGAGGGAGCGCGACCGTGAGCGTCAGCCCTGGAAACAGCATCAGCAGCTCCCAGCCGCTGTCCTGTCCTCTCCGCCTTGACAGCCATGACAGGCAGAGCAATTAGCTAATTACCATCCAGCCAATTACCCTGCATGGGACCCTCCTTATCAGCCTCTTCCCAGGCCGGGGGGCTGTTTGCTGCCCTGGGGCTGTGCTGGGCAGTGGGTGCTGCTGCCTTGCCCCCAGCCTGGCTGGGCGCAGCAAACGTGCGGGATGCAGAAAGCTCCTCGTGACCACCCTGCAAGTCCCCACGTGTGTTGAGTTTTCCTGCGAGGTGATGGTTCGGTGCTGACAGCGGGTTTAACTGCTTCCCTCCAGCCCTGCGAGCGGGGCGGGGAGCCCCTCGCCCTTCCCCGGCGTGTGTCTGCGCGGCGCTGCGGGGGAGCCGGCAGGCATCGCCCGGCCGAGCCCCCTGCGCCGGCTGGGAGAGGCCCTTGCCAGGGGAAGGGGAAGAGCCGTTTCCTCCAGGCGCTCGTCCCACTTGGCAGCTCCCCGGGGAGGGCTGATGCTGCGACCCCAGCGCAGGTCCTCCAGGTGCTGCCGGGTTTGCGCAGCCGCCACGCGAGCGCCGCGGGGGCTCCCGGCAGCGGCAGCGCTTCAAGGTTACCGAATCTGGGGCAGCTGAGGCAGCTGCGTCCCCCGGGCAGACTCGCGTGCTTTTCAGTCCCAAGGTCCAGCACAGAAATGACAAAGACCGTGGTGTTCCTGGTGGGCTGAATCCCAGGATGCTGCTGTTAAATTTTTGCCTGGGCTGAGACCGAAGGGCTTGGCGGGCAGGAATGGGGGGGTGCTGCCACCCCTCGTGTCGGTGCAGTCCCCGGTGTATCCCCAAGCGCACAGGGGACAAGAGGAGGTGTTGACCTGGAACCGAGACTGTGAGCACCTCCAGCGCTTTCTGGTGATGCCCCAGGCTGCCGGGACGCTCGGCTCACACAGCCCCGCTCCAGCCCTGGCCCCGCTGCCACCGGTCTGTCTGCCAGGCGAGCGCCACTCAAACGGGGGCTCTGCCACACGAACGAGGGTGGGAAAAGCCTCGTACCTCAGGCTTGCGAGTGACCTGCAGGCAGTGCAGGCACGAAACGCGAGCCACCGGCACCCTCCGACCTTCCAGCGTTGCAGGGAGTGCCTGGGTGCTTGCAGCACCAGCACCAGCTACCAGAGCCGAGCTCCCAGGTAAATGAGGGGGTAAATCACCCCGCTGCGTTTTATTATTTTCTGCATCACGTAAAAGAAATGAAGCCACTTAAAACATCTGCGCCATTAACTCCCTCTAGAGAGGCGTTTGCCAGCCGAGCTGCGCTCCGGCGCCCGGGAGCCAGCGGCACGCGTGCCCTGCAAACCTGCTTCTGGCCGGGACCCTCAGGGGCGGCGGAGCGGGGCAGGGGAGGGAGGTGGCAGAGGCGCCGCTGCGGGCCCTCGTGGCATCGCGACCGGCTTGCTCGCTTCAAAAGCGCTCTCCTGTGATCATCCAGGAAACGTTTGCGTGGTTTAATGTGACTTCACGAGATGGAGGCAGCGTGGAACAACCTCTCATCCTCCTGTTAATCTCCTGTAATCAGCAGGTATCCGTTTCACATGCGATGCTCTACCTTATGAATCCAAACCTCAGTGCGTATTTGTGAATCTTTAATGTAAAAGCTGACTGAGGAGGTTCGGCTGATACCCACGAATCTCTTTATGAATGTCTTGTTCCTTCATTAGCTCGGGATCAAAAAACCCCACAAGCCTGGTTATTTTCATAACAGTATTTTAAAAGGCTACTTTGAAATTGAAATGAGAAAGATTAAAAAAATAATCATGATCAGATTTATAATTAGCACGAGGCAATGTGTTTGGTAAACTACCCGCTAGGCAGCCTTCAGGAACACAATGAAGATGTAATCACATCGATGTTTTCCCTTTGCAGCGAAAACAGGAGGTAAAATGTCTGCGGGATGACATGCTCAAACTTTGAAGGGACGTCCAGACCCACAGGAGGGAGCGACCTGCCCCCGTGGGTTCCCACGTGCTCTTGTAGTGCGAAGGAGTAAGTACTTGGGGTCACCTCCCAGAGGACCTCCAAGCTCTTTGCAGCATCCATCTATTCTCCCAGTAACTATCAGACCCTTCTCTCGGGCACTGACCCCCCAACCTGCACCCCAGCCCGGAGACCAAGCCAGGAGCATCCCCCCGTCCGAGAGCGCCGCAGAGGCCGAACGCAGCGATCTCCAAACCGCTCGGTGCAGGGGTGCCCCGAGCCCCGGCCGCTCGCCCCACGCCCCGGCCTTACCTTTTTGCTGAATTCCTGCGCTTTCTGCTTCCTCTCCTGGCGCACGGCGTCGGCGCTGGGGCCGGGGTCCCTCGTGCCGGCCCCGCGCTGCGGCCGCAGCAGCCCCAGCCGCAGGGGCCGCCCGTGGCAGGACCCCACCAGGGCGGCCGCCGTCTCCTGCAGCATCACCGGCATCCCGTCGACTTCCAGCACGTAATCCCCCGGCTCCATCCCGCAGGCAGCGGCGGGCGACTCCGGGCTGACGCTGGCCACTCGCGGGGGGCTGCCGCTCGCCAGCTCGAAGCCGAAGCATCCCCGGGGACCGGGGGGGATGTCGGCGTGCTGCAGGCGGGAGACCACCCCGATGCTGGGGGGCACGTTGCTGCAGCGCCTGGCCAGCCCCAGCAGCGCCTCGCAGCCCAGGGAGGAGACGGGCTGCCCCTCGATCTCCAGCACCTCGTCGCCCGGCCGCAGCCCTGCCGCCGCCGCGCTGCTGCCCTCCTGCACCCAGAGGATGTAGCACGGACCCGTCCCGCTTATCTTGAACCCGAAGGCCTCGGGCCAGCCCTGGTTGGTTGCCGGCATGGCTGCAACTGGAAAAGAAGAGGGGGAAAAAAAGGAGTTGTGATGCGTTTTCCATCCTTAACATTAGATCTTGTAGATACCACGTGGATCCTGTCGGGTGTGGGGGCTCTAGTCTGTGCTGCGCTCCCCCACGGTGGGGAAGAAATGCCCCAAGAGGGACGCTTTTCCTCTGTATTTCCCTAAAAAATAGCTTTTATTCTTCTATCATCAGCATTTTATTCTTCTATCATCATTAGCAGTGAGGAAGCTGAGTCGGCTGGAAAGGTCGGGGCTACGCCTGGCACCCGGACCGGGGCCTCATCTCGCCATCGGTGGCACCCACCTACCCCCTCTCCCCACTTGTATTTATTTGTCTAGCAAAATGATCATTTCGTTTCCCTGGCGTGTCACGTTAACGAACAGATCATCCCATGGCTTCAGACAGCCTTGTTTTAACCAGCTCTTCTCAATACTCAGTATTTTAGCAGTTTGCAGCTGCAAAATTACTGCAAATTCATTGGGATTTGCCAGCTCCTCTCAGCTCTCCTGGGAGCATTCCTTTGTGCCCTCCCTGTCCTGGGTGTAGCATTAACCTGCTCACGGCATCCGGAAATACAAAGATGAGGATTTTCAGAAGGATTTGTTTGGGGGTCATTTGAAGGGTTAGGACCAGCTCCACAGATGCTCAAGGAGAAATCGGGCGCATCGGCCCTAAACATCTGCAGAAGCCGTCTTTGCCCAAGGTAAATCAGAGCGGCTGATCCGTGCGGCTCCCTCGGATGCCCCTTGGATGCCGCTGATGTGTAAGTGTCCGCTGACACTCGCCAAATTAATTCGCATGTAGATTTTCCCTCCATCTGATCTTAGCTGTCTGAGAAGATGCTTTTTACTCCCCTGTTTATTCCATCTGTGCTACTTAACACACATTAAGCATTTACAGACGTGAAACGCAGACTCTTTTAGCTGGGCGAATTATCTGACGGAGACTACGAGGACTCGGAACCGCTCAGAAAAACATCCTCACGAATGCGCCTTGAGTTTTGCACTCTTCGGATCAGAAAGTCTCCGACGCAGGCCCCGAGGCCAGCAGCAGCCTGAAGCCGGCCTGCGGCGCGTCCCCCCCGCGCGGCTGCTCCCCCCGCCTGGGCAGCCCAGAGGGTCCCAGTTCGCTCCAGTCCCTGCTCCTGCCAGCACGGCAAAGCCCGTCACACCTCCGCCTCGCCGCTGCGGCTTGGCTCTCGCCCGAATGACCGAGCGACGATTCTTCTGCTCCTTTGAGACCTGGGAAATCTCGGTCAAGATTCAGGAGCCCCGAGAACATCGTTTAATACCCTGTTATAGGCCAGGGAGATGAAAGGAACTCTTCTCGTGTCCATTCTCAGCACAGGTAATATGGACCAGCTTGCTCTGAGAGCAGAATCGCGAGGCCGGGCAGGGAAAACAGCATTCCCGCAGAGATCCGTATTAATAACCTGAGCCGCCTCTGCTGTTGCACACAGCTACTCAGGGCTGCGTTACGGAGGGCACCAGAAGTGCCACCTTCATAGGGAAATATTGAAAAGGACCGAGCAATATGCTGTCGCTAACATGGTAAGTGTAATAATCTTGTCCTCCTTTGTACAACAGTGCTGATTAAAATAGTACATAAGAATCAGGGATTATTGTTATTATTTAAAGGGGAAGCAAAGCTGCTGCCCACGTTAACAGTACAGATGTCTGGGACCGGAGGGCCAGTGCCGAGGGTGAAGCATGGGGCAAGTCTGGCAACAGCGGGATGAAATCCATCGGCAAGCGAACGCCGGGGCATCCCTGGGGCTGCGGAGCACAAGCTCTGAGGGCTCCAGCAAGAGCCCGGTAAGCACCGGGATGGCCCCAGCACCGCCGCTCTGGGCTGAGCTCCGTGGCAAAGCCCGGCAGAGCAGCGGCCATCGCCTTGCTGCGGGGAGCTGCGTCTCCCCCTTCCTCCTCCACACCCTACGGCTCAAGCACTTACAGAAGTCTGCAGCCATCCAAGCGAGCCTGGTGGGCTCTCACCGGCGACAGGTTTGTCCCACTAAGGGCTCGAAGCCTTCTCGATTCTCCTCCACCGCCCCTGGAAGCGCATCCCACCTACCCACCGGGCTCCTGGGGGCATCTCCCTTGCTCCCGCGTCCTCGGGACGCCCTCGCGTGTAATGCTGGGCGAAACGGCTGCTGTGCCGTGGCGCTGGGGCAGAGCCTGGGCAGCCCCTCGGGCAGGGGGTGGCTGCCCCTTCCCGGGCTTCTTACTCGAGCCCTGCGCCCTTCCAGCCGCTCTGAGTCAGCGCCAGGCACACAGAAAGGTCTTTCTTGCCTTTTCCTTTCCTAATTGACTTTATTTCCATCGCAAAGAGAAGCGCGGACAGACTAATTGCCGTGCTGGTCCTGGCCGAGTCTGGTGCTGACCTGAGCCCACAGGACCGGGGGGAATTAGGAGCTGGAAGGAGGTAAAGCCGATTAGTGTCCGTGGAGGGAAATCCCTTACCCACAGGGCAAATCCCAAGCGACAGCGCTTTGCAAAGCAGCAGAGACGCAGCACGCCATCGCCGCTCCCAAACAGCAGCGGGGCGCGCTGAGACCTCGCTGGCCCCGCCGCCGGCGATTTGGGTGGGAAACCAGAGATTTTGGGAGTACGCATCTGCCAAACAACATGTGGTTTGCTGCAGGGATTTGGGGGTCTGGACCAACTTCTGCGGGGCTCGCCAGGAGAGCTCTCCCCAGCCAGGCTGCTCCGGGCGGGGGAGCGGGGGTCCTCGCAGCGGGGAGCGGCTGAGAGCCTTTTGCAGCAGAGACCCCCGCGCTGGCACCGACTGTTCGTTAAGCTGCTATTTCTGATTTTCCCCTCTGCTTCCTCAGCACGTAGGGATCCCAGGGCTTAGCACGCTGAGAGGTTTTAGGGTATTACACGCGTCTGCATCCCATCACAGACCATGCAGCAATCCCGTCTTCCCTTGGCCCTGGTGCGGGCTGAGCTCGGCAGCGTCGGGCTGGATGGGAAACGACCTCCCCAGGAAACCTGGGAGACTGGACATGGGACTGGGCAAAGCCTTACGACGGGAGCTGCAGGGACCCGCTCTGCCCAACCTGAAGGCGAGCACGATGCAGTGGAGGGTCTTCCTCTCGCTCGTGCCCCTTCGCGGTCATGCATGTCGCTGCTGCAAGGGACTCGAGAGCCCGTCCTCCTCCTGCCCTCTCCAGCTGTGGCGGGGGATGCTCTGCTAGAGACGGGACGTGGCTCCTTTCTCGCAGGTTCTGCACAAACACAAATCTGCTCCTCAGCGCCGAGATCGCGGGGGGAGCGTGCGCTGCCCTCCCGTGTTGACACAGAACTGCCTTCCTGCAAAGCATCAGGGCACCTTCGCTATTCGCTGCCCAAGCAGGCAGACTAAATACTGCAATGGATAGTTTGTTTGTTTGTTTGTTTTTCAGTAAGTGAAGTAATTGCTTCTTTTCCCACCATTTTTAAGTGACTTGAGTACTTTAAAACACTGGCAGTGAATTTTAACCCCTGCAAGAAATCAGTTATGGGATTCCATGCTAATGAAAATATTGTTGCCTTGAAGACCTTCTGCTAGACTTTGATCGGACAAGACCTTCCACTCATTTTCACAGCACTTGGATTGAATCAGCTTCATTTCTCCCAGACTCAACCTACTATTAAGGTATTTGCTGGCCGTTTTGGCCTTGAGCACAGCCCGCAAGGCCGCTAAGAGTGGACGGAGCTCCGTGCCGGTGCTGGTGCCGGGCCCTGCTCGCCGGCACTCGCCGCAGCTCCGGCCGGTCGCGCAGGCAGGGACCGCGGTGCACAAACCCTGCCTGTCTGCCCGCAGACAAACAAACCGCCTCGCACCCCTGCCAGCCCCCCCTGCCCCAGGGCCCCTTCTACGCTGCCGAACTTGCCGGGTTACATCCAACATCCCGAAGAAACCCGCGGCTGCACCTGGAGCAGTACAGAAACGCTGCTGTGCCGGTAGGAAGGGAAAAAAAGGCTTCTCCACAACGTCCTCTGTCAGGAGCAAAGCGCCTCGGGCTGCCCTCTAGGATAGCTGTGCCCTGGCAGCATTTTGGCCGCATTTCTCTCTCTCCCAGGTTCTGGTTTGGTGCGTTGCGCGCCGAGGACTTACCAGGGAAAGACGGTTCCCTTCCTGAAACCCAACCTCGCCTCCCGCCGCCACGTCTCGACCAAGGCAACGAGTGTGCTCCCGGTGCCGCGGCAGCCCGAGCACCCCTCGGCAGGCTCACCTGTCGCGCCCGGGACCCAGCCAGCGGCAGACCGGGGCCCAGAGCTGGCAAAATCATCACCGCAGCTTCGAAGCTTTTGGATCAGTTACCCGGCGGCAGCGACCGGCCGAGTTTCTATGGCAAATTCTACCCAGGCACCGTAACCCAATCAGCCGCTCATTAGCGGCGCTCCGGGGAGCATGGGCCGCGCCGGCCGCGGGGACGGTTTCAGCTGACAGCCACCGCGCGAGGAACCGGCACAGGCCTTTCATCTCCCGCGGCTTTAATCCACCCTGGCCCGGTTCTAGATGAGATCCCTGCGGGTTCTAGAGCAAACCCACCCCTACTTCTTCCAGCACGCGGGTCGTGGTGGTGAGGGGGGTGTTAAAAGGGAATATAACGCTCAGAGCTCCTGTAGAAGACAAAAGGATTTCGCTTAAGGGAAGATTTCACCAAAGGCGACAAATCTGAATTAACTTTCCCAGATTCCCAAGAAATGGTGACGTGCCAGCTGCCACTTACAGACCCTCTGCAAACAGGGCGAGAGCAACAAACTGCCCTCGGCTCCTACCGTAACGAGCCGCCCGGGACCGCAAGAGCTCTACACACAACACAAAACGATTTAACTTTTATTTCTACTGCTTTAATCTTCGTTTTCTGCCGCGGAGGAAGGCAGGCGGCCGGAGCCAACGGCTCTCCCCAACGGCCTCGGCTCCTTCGGGACCCGACGGCTGATTTCTCACTCGGTGTGGAGAGGCTTCCCGGTGCCGCCCAGAGGCAGCCCCGCCGCGACGCCGCCGACCAGCTCCCCTCAGCCCGGGGAAGGGCCCGCTCCCCGGGGCCGCTGGGCCCGGGCGGGCGCCGGCAGAGGCTGGAGAGGCGCCGTCCTTGGAAACGGACCCCCCGAAGCGGCCGGGCAGGGCGGGTCAGCCGGGCAGCTCAGCCGGGTGGCTCTCCCGGTCCCCGGGGCGGCCGCCAGCCCCGCGGGGCACCGGGCACCTCCCGCAGCGGCGCCCGCTTCCGGGCGGGGCCGGGCGCTTCCGCCGCCGCCGATCCCCGAGCGGCCGGGGCGGGGCTCGGCGATCGATTAGCCGGCCTCGGGGGAGGGGCGGCGGTGAGCGTGCCCCCGGGGCGGGGGGGGGGAGCCCCGGTGCCGGCTGAGGGGGGTCCCGTGTCCCTGCCCCCCCCCCCCGGGGTCCCTCGGGGCTGGGCACCGTCGCCCGCCACGCCCCGCAGGCCGCGGCTGTGTCCCCAGCGCACCCCGGGGCTCCTGCTGCCCGGGGGTCGGAGGCCGCAGGGCCCTGGCGCGGCGCCCTCAGCGGCCTCCCCGGGCGGGCCGGCCGTCGGGGCCCGCGGTCGGGGCCCGGGGTCGGTGCCCACGGTCGGGCTGGCCGTCGGGGCTGGGGCTGTCCCTCGGAGCCCTCAGGGCCCCCAGGCCCGGCAGACGCCCGGCTTCCCCGTCCCTGTCAGCCGGTCGCCCCGCGGCCGGGTCTCGGGCCGCGCAGACGTGCGGGACGCCCGGCCCCGGCGCTGCTGCGCGGGGCTGGCCCCGAGGGGCACTGAGCTGCTTCGGTCGCGTTGCAGGGCTCGGGATGGACTTTCTGACGCTCTTCTCGGTGTACGTGTGTCTCGTCCTCGCTACTGTCGCTCTGCTCTGCGTCTGCTCGGGAAGGAAGGAGAGTCCCCTCGCAAGGAGCACCAGCGGCGCGGGCCAGGTACGGAGCTGAGCTTTCGGAGCGATGGGCAGCTCCCATCAGGGTGGGCTGCCCTGGCTCATCGCGCTGGAGCGCGTGTCCCTCTCCTCCGTGAGAAATGCCAGCGCGTGTGGTTAGAGTGCCGGTAGGCACCATTCCGTGGGCCACCCTAGTTTGACAACCGCCCTCGGGTGAGTGCTCACTGGGATCGGAAACAGAAATATGTTTCCTTTTGGCTGACGAGATCCTGCCCAAGAAAGTGATAAAAACCCACTCGCGTGCGGCAGCTCCTGTCCCTGCGTGTGCCAGTCTGGCCGCCCGCAGTCGCCGCGGGGCAGTAGTAAGGATGGACCTTCTCGCGATGCTGAAAGTACATCGTTCAGTGACACTGTAACACGTCAGCTCTGAGAAATTAAATAATAACGAGGCCCCAAGTATTTGCAATTTTATGGTATTTGCTGTCCTCATTGAGAGGAGAAAGGTGGGGAAAGGTTTGAGAATTAAAATAGGGAGAGAATTGTAACTGGTAGCAGATGTTTTAGGGGAAGCTCCTTAATGTGAGTCCATAATAATGCTGCAGGCTGTTGTTGCCTAAGAGGGAGAGGAATGAAGAGCTTTAAGAGAGGACTAAAAATTGGCATTTTATTGTAAAACCAGGAAATGAATTGAAAAGGCACCAGCTTATTTTTCTGTCTATTGGGCTGTGTCAGAATGAAGAAGAAAAAAACAGTGTAGCGTTCTTGGAAGGGAAAGGATAAGGGAATCATCATTTAAGTGATAAACAATATTTAATGTTGTTTACATGAGTCTAAGCAGACTTTGATTTCTGCTACCAGTGTTATACTTTCTTTTCATTTTGCTTTATAGACACACAGATCATTGTGCAGAGAAATTTATTACTTACCCACATTTCTTAATAGGTGCTTAATAGGTGCGTAAAAATCAGCAATTAAAATACTGCTGTGATGTAAAGTCACTGTCTGGAGAAGTGTAATTGATACTTGTATGCATGAAATAAATACAGGTAATCCTAAATAGTTTCTCTAGACACTATTTTAAATTAATTTCTGTCTAATTAATGAAGCGTATAAGCCTGGAAGTTTGTTGAAATTGTTTGGCTGCACTCCTGTAAGATCCTTTACAGTATTCCTTGTGCGCAGTGTGAAATCATCACCCTGCGCAGAGCACCGCCGTTTGTAGCTCTGTGACGAGTCGGCTTCCACCCCCCAGCCTGTTTTCCTTGCTGCCCGCAGCGCGGTCGTGCGAGATGGTTATAGGCGTTGTGCAGGTCTCGTTCCCGCCTCCTTTCGGCATCACTGCAAGCACAAATCTGATCCGTAAGAGCCCTTTGCTTTGGTGTAAGGAATGGCTGAAGCACAGGGGGTTGCTGTACTGCATGTGGGGGAGTAATGGGGACTGATGGGAATGTTAGACTGTACTAACGCACGTACGGGTAATTCAAATGTGAATTTTGCAGTTGCGTGCAGGTTGCTTTTCTGTCTAGCTACGTGTTTCCCGTTGCAGTACACAGCCTCGTTTAAAATAGCCTTGTCACTTGAACTGCTGATATGAGGCATACCACTTCAAAGGAAAATATTTAACATCTTCTCAACTCTACATATGCTTTTTGCCTTCTGGTCTTTCACATCTGAGGCACGAAGCTCTCACTGCATATTTTCTTTCCGTGTCAGCTAGAAATAGGCTCAGCTGCTCTAATTTCTCCACCGCTGATGGAGCAGCGTGTTGCTCTAGAGATCTGACAGCCCCCAAACAGCCGAGTCAAACAGTTCCGCAGTCACAGACTGTTGCTGAGGGCTTCGCGGCATGAAGACAGGCAGTTTTCTGCTTCATTGTGTCTAGCTGGTTTTGAAACGGCGATTAGATGGACACGGAGTTATCGGGCTGGATCACAGCTGTAGCTGAAGAAATTGGGGGCTGGTTTTGGTGGGGTTTGGTTGGTTTGGGGTTGGTTTGGGTTTTTTTCCTTTTTCTGGAGGATAGCAGGCTTTATCCCTTTGCTTATCTCCGCTTGCATCTGTCAGATGTCCCGGTGAAGCATATTGTAGTTCAGAAATTGCTCAGTTCCATCCCCTGCTTAACCAGTTACCCACTCTATAACCCGATATAAGCTGCTTAGAACTTTCACACATTAACCCAGATACATTTGTGCCTGCTGGGCTTCCGAGAATATGGAGCCTCACTCCCATTTTGAAACCCCAGCAATGTGCCTGCCTATATTCTTAGGAGCTCAAATGCCCCTGAAAATGAGCTTCCTCCCCAGCGGTACGGCTACACTGGTCTATAACTGAGGGATTAGGTGATTTAGATTTTCGTGTGAACGTTCCACAAGGCAGACGCGATGTGCAATTCAGGTAACACAGTGTTTTCATTTGCTTCAGGTGTTGTCATGTGTGATCCCCGCGCAGCTCCAGCGAGTGACACACAGGGCGCTTCACAGGCTCTTCCACACGAGGTATTGCACTTCTGGTTTATGCTTTTGACATTATTTTTTACTAGTATTTCTGGCCACTGTTGGAGACCTCCTGCCACCGTCAGAGCTCTCAGTATTATCCTTAGATATTCTCTCTTCGTTAGGGGTGCTTGTCGGGGATTCCAGATTCCCTTTAAGGTTTGCCACACTGTTCTGTCTTTCTGTTCCTTGCTTATTGGTGAGAAGATGGTGCCCTGAAATATTTGAACATACTGACAAATAAAGATAATGTGGCTGAGCAGCTTCCAGTGTACCAGCTGTTGGTCACGCTGGTGAGAGACTGCATCCACGAGAGAATTACAACAGACTCTCTGGCAGCTGCAGAATGAGTTTAGACAGGGCTAGTGATCCCCATCCTCTCCTCAAATCCCATTAGTCTGAGTCCAGCAGCTTGGGTGTGCAGGTGGCTCAAGCGGAAGCTGCGCAGCTGCCAATGTGCAGCCTGCTGCATTGAGGTGAATTTCGTAGTTTCCTGTAAACTTTGGTGCTTTAGGATGTGCTGCAGGAACGATTTAAATACCTTTCCTCTGGGGACAGCAACTCCAGCATGACAGACGCTTCAGGGGTATAACATCTGCAGCTGTTGAATGTGTGCTGCGGTTGGTTGTTGCCTGCTGCGCAGATTCTCTGCTGTTAACACAGCTCAAGAGAGAGCGGTTACGCTGTCAAATGCGCAGTCAGCAGCAGAGCAACTGTCTGGTGAGCCTGGCGTAGTTGTCGTTGCTCGCTTGTGCTGTGCGCTAGAGGCACTTCGATCCTCCACGCACACCCTTCGACTGCGTCACCTTGTTCGGGCGAGAGATTTTTCAGTTCATGCACGAGTCCAGTGAGGCGCAGCGCTCGGGGTATCTCCTTGCAGCCCTGCAGCTGAGGGAAGACTCCGCAGGATCCTGCTGCATTGCCCACAGAAATGGTGTAGGAGAGCAGTAGAGGAGAGCTCGTCTGCAACGGACTTCCCGCTGTGCTAAAATACACATCACTAGTTATTTAAAACTCGTAATAAAAGTCCAGCAAAGTGATGTATAATGCAGAGAACCGCAGTGAGTGAACATTGCTCTCCCAGCACGTGGCTTAGCTGAGCATCTGTTTGCCAGTCCGCGGAAAGCTGTTGCTCGGTGTGGGGCACCCCAAACCATCTGCGTGCCAAATGGCTGCGCAACCTGCCTCGCAGAAGCTGTAGGTCTGCCGACGGGTTGGAGCTCGCGTTCGCCATTGCTAGCCTCCTGCCACGCTTACCCCCTAACAGCTGCTTCTGTTATTACAGGGGTTTTGAAGATTACCTTTTACTGGGGTTTGCTTTGCTTTCGGAGCAGCACACAGCAAATGCCTGCTGGCAGAATGTTTTGTGGCCTACTGCTGTGGCGTGATTTGTCAGCACCAAGGGTGCTTTGTACGTGACTCTGCCGTTGGGAAAAAAATACAAAGGGCGTGACAGTAACGGAAGGGAATTTAGCTGGCATATTTAAAGGCGTGTATGTGGGAAGAAGAGAAGGAGAAGCCATTGGATGGAGAAAGCACTATTAATATGCAATCCATGCTGGCCTGAAAACCTAAAAGAGGTGTCTCCTTGCGTTTGGAAAGTCTTTGCTGATCACCTCTGAGTGTACTTGACCTGTTAATCAGGATGCTGAGTATTAAATAGACTGTCCCCTTTCTGTTACAGAAGCTGTTTGTTTGTTGGCCTGCACGTAGCCTTGCAAGCTGCCGTGTACGGGGAATACACGTGGGAAGTGTTTGGTTACTGCTGGGAGCTGCAGTTCCACCCCGTCCTCCTCCTCCTGCCCTACCTGCTGCTGGCGGGGAACGTGGGCTGCTTCGTTCTCTGCTCCCGGGCCAATCCTGGTAAGCGCACGCTGGTCGTGAGCTGTAGCTGTTTGAAAACAGAACCTAAAAGATGTTACAAACACCAGTACTTTTACTATTTTTCTTGTCTCTTCCGCAGGTATAATAACAAAATCAAATCATGCATCATTGGTTAAGATTTATGCATATGATGGTGTGTTATTTCAGAAAGGCATCGTGTGTCCTACGTGCAACATGGAGAAGCCAGCCAGATCAAAACATTGCAGTAAGAATCTTAACTCCCTTGATAAGCATAACGGTAATGCTTTCCCGAATTGATTCTCCATCAATAACTGCAGTGCACACTACCTCTGTTCTGTTACCCAGCTCGATGCACACGGGATTTTGTTCGTTTTACTGGGGTCCCAGATCACAGCTGTCCTTTGCCCATCCGTGGAACTGGTTTGCTGCTGTTTCTTCTCACAGAAATTACCGGTTCCGAGGGTATCATTTTGGGTCAGGAACAGGCAAGCTTTTCAGCATCTAGAATTTAAATGGAAAATGATCACCTGTCAAGACTCGAGTTCAGGATTTTGTCTTTCTCGTGCAGAGTTTGCTGTTACAATCTAAAAGCTGGGAGCTACAATCCCTACCTTTCGTGTGCTTTGCTAGGCAGTACTGTCAGAGAAAGTCTTTAGCTGCCGTCCCTGTGAATGAAAGAGGAAATGAGATACACGTCTTTGGTTTTAGTATTGGTGGTTTTTTATGATATGCAATTGAAATTAATGTATTTGCTTCAAAAGCTATCAGCCAAATCATGACCGTAATTCTCAGATTTTTTCAGATGAAAAAGTATCCTGAACTTTGTCAAACAAATTGATTACTTAAAAAACAAATAACTGATCTGTCCTGTCACTCACCCCTCATCAGGTGTCTGCAGCGTGTGTGTACATCGTTTTGATCACCACTGTGTGTGGCTCAACAACTGCATTGGTGCCTTCAACGCGAAGTATTTCTGCCTTTACCTCTTCACGCTGGCTGCCGTGGCTGCGAGCGTCGCGAGCATCACGGCGGCATTTCTCGTCCAAGTGGTGCTGCTGTCGGATATGATGCACGGGAGCTACATTGATGACCAAGGACAAGAGCGCGCTGTTGAGATGCTCTTCCTCATTCAGGTAGGTTTATGCTATCTGGGTTATTAGCTTATAAAAAGGCTTGTCTCAGCCTTTGCTTTCAGGAATCTTGTAAGTCCTCCTGTTCTCGCAGGCAGGATGGGGACAGACGGCAGGTTTTTTACCAACTTTACTCAGCTAATTAAGTTTAGGAAACTGCCATTGCAGAATACTTTAAAAATACGGGATTTTTCTCACAGCACTTCATTCCACTCTCCCATTTGTCAGATTTCTGTCTCCAGACTGCTTTCGCTCAGCAGATCTGGTTCATAAAGAATGACTTCACATTCCGATGACCACCTACTGTAGTAACATTTAGGAAACAGTTGACAATCCTTGAGATACCTTCATGGAGGCGTTAAAGCGGGACCCTACTACCCTGGCATTTAGGTACTTGAATATTTTCTCTCCCGTACAAGCAAAGGGTGACTCTGAGTCTCTCTAGCACTTGAGTCATTTGCATTTCAATCCCCTCATCCCTTTCCGTAGTACAGCAGTGAGGTGGTAAGCAGTAAATGCTTTATCTTTTCCTCATCCTAGACAACAGATGTTTCAGCCTTGGACTCTTATAAAGGGATCCTGGTCAGGGAATGTTTGCTCATGTTTGAGAAGTACCATTACCGCTCCCCAGTATTGGAACTGAACTCGGAAAAGAGCTGCTTAAACTGTATCACGGCAGCAAAACCTGAAGTTGTACCAGATTGCAGCCGCTTCATTTGGCAGTTTGTTTTCAGATGATCTGCATTAATGATTTTTTTTAATTTAAAAAAAACAGCGAAAAACAAACAAGCAAAACTCCAATATGAAATACAAACATTCAGAGCTAGATGGGTGTAGAAAATACTCCCGCGTATTAGCAGGGCTTGCGAGGAAATACGTTTCTGGAAATCTCAATGCTTTACTCAGAGATTCAGGCGGGAGCGGACCATCGCTGAGCTGGGTGGGGACAGGGCTGTGCCCTTGTTTCGGGGGCTGCCCAGTTACGTGGGCGTACGGATGTGCCTGTCGGCTGGCATGTTGCAGCGGTCGCGTGCCTCCCTGGGATTTAACGCTCCAACTTTTTAACTAAAAGTTGTCATTTTCTTGCTTTGCAGCACCTTTTTTTGACTTTTCCAAGGATTGTCTTCATGCTTGGTTTTGTTATTCTCCTCACGCTTGTGCTGGGTGCGTACTGCTGCTTCAATCTCTACTTGGCCTTAACCAACCGAACTTCCAATGAATGGTATAAATCCAGGAGATACGGGCGTTCCCACTATCTAACATCGCAGCCTCACGACAGACGAGTTGTCTACCAAAACATTTATTCTAAAGGAGTCTGGATGAATTTAAAGGAAATCTTTAAGCCTCCTACAGTGTTGGAAAGAAAGAAGAAAACATGAAGATATTACCCTCTGTATATATTCATTTTTTAACTTTTTGTAAGACTTTGTTTCAGCAGTGTGCTTTGATGCCCCAAACAACTTTTGTAAAGCGATGACTGTATTTCAATTAAGTAATTGGAAACTATATTTTTATAAAGTTGACCAGTCTTCAAAAAACTAGAGTTCTTCCGAGTCACCTGTAACACCGCTCGAACCAGTTGTGACAGTGGCCCGTCACGTCTCTTCAGACAATCGCAGTACAGCAGCAGGCTGTAGCAGAGTTAGGTTCAGCTAAGGAACACGTACCCAGGGAACGTGTTTTTAATGATTACTGTTTGCGTGCTGCGTTATACCACTGTATAATAGGCAAACTGAGTTCCCAAGTTACATTGGTACATCTTAAGTAGATCTTCCTGCAGGAGACTTCACAGGAATACAGCGATGTCGCACATGTGGAAGTGGTAAACATCTCAATGCACCTATTTGTCAACTATTCACCTTTTTTGTTCCCCTGCAGGAAAATAGTAACTCTGAGCTGACTGTTTTCAGCTGTGAGTTACTATTTTCAGCTGTGAGTTACTATTTTCAGCAGTACTTGATTAACAATAGCAGAGCACTAAGATACTTTGCTTGGTGAGGTCTCTGAGGTTGAGCTTAGTCCTCTTGTTTCCTTGTTAGAGGGACCAGTAGTGGATTTGCTGGTAGGGAGAGGCAAGTTCCGTCCATCCTACTGAAGTGATTTTCTCTGTGTGTGCACTTGCAAGGGAATAGCTAACAAAGAGCTGCTGCGAACTCCGAGGAAGATTCACCGTTTTGTGAGTACCTTTGTCTGGCAAACGAGTAACCCGTTACTGTTAACAATATGTAGAATAGGTTGCATGTATTTAGCTGAAAAACCCCATGATTCCTGGTAGAATCTTAGCCTGCAGAAACCATGTTTACTGCAAATTTGTACTAGTGTGGAGCACCTTAATTTCAGAAAGGAAACTACTACAAGTGCTACTTCTCCTTGCCTCCCAAGTCTCTTTTTTGATATCTATTTTCAGCTCTTTCAAAATAAGATGCCATTTCAGCCTTAGTCCTGAAAAGGGTGGGCTTCTGGACAAAATTTCAGCATCCTGAAAAGGGGATCAGAAATTTGATACTGAGCTCTGGACATACAGGCCCTGGCAGATTACAAAGTTAATCCTTCGGGCATTTCTCCTCTTTATTGCATCATTTGATAGATCTGCTCACAGCGAGATGCTCAGCCGTGTCTTAGGCATTTCCTCATGTCTTGGGCGCTCTGCAGCAGGGGAGGTTACGGTTGCTGAGGCCGTTTCTAGGGCTGCCCACCGGCAAGCACTGAACAGGCCACCAGAAAAGCACAGCAGCAACGTGGTCTTCTCCAGGTGAACACTGAAGGCGTTTCCATCAGTGTCCCTCGAGAAAACCCTCTGCCTTAATGGCAGAAGACAGAAGTAAACCTGCAGCTCTGCGAGTGACCTTCTGAGATCCCTCTAACTAGGGATCCCTTGAAGAGCTCCCAGGCATGGATGTACTGGCTGCTTTTAGAGGCTTGCGCTTGTTTTGGGAAAAACCGCGTGTTTGACTCACCCAGTGATGAAGGTTTCTTAAGCACAACGTTAAGTGGCCCTGTTCTCTCCTCCTTCCAGAAATTCTTCTGTTTGAGTGACAGTAGAGCAGAAATTGGAAAAAACATAGTAAGAATTTTAAATAACTTTATTTTTAAAAATGTATTTATTTACATGCCGAATCTGTACAATATGCAATTAAAAATCCGTATATGGTTTAAAAAAAAAAAAATCATATACAATATGGCTTTACACACCAACAGGCTAGCTCTCAGAGTAGCCTGCCTGGCATTGCAAGGGTACAATGATGCATTCTTTCATAGACCAGTACATAAGGCTACTTGTCCAGGATATAAAATAAAAGAAAAGAAAAGAAAAATACTGCAGTACCATGCCTGAGGAGGACTAAAGTAGTGAGGTTAAAGGCATGAAAGTTTTCGAGTGGTGGTGAACGCACACCAGAACTCCTTAGGTTTGGTTTTCTTGGTTCATTTTAAATGCATATGATTAAGCAGTCTCTCATGAGACCTTACGTACTTGCTTCACTTTCTGAATCCTTTTAAATCTAAACATCAGAACGCTACTGTCCTGTGGTCAGAGGTAAATGCTTTGCAAAGGATCTTGCTTTATTTGAGGCAGCTGTACAAAATACTGAGACTGTCAAACGCGGCGTATCCGTCACTGCCGCAGTACAACCACGCAGAGGTTTTTAGCTACTGTTACTTCTATTTTAAACAGAAAACATCTTGGGGCTGTACCATCCCGTTAAGCCACTTACCTACAGAAGGATTCTCTCCCTTGCTCTCTGAACAGTTACAATGGCAAACTTAGGACTGATCAAATTCCCCAAACTGGAGAAAAAGAGTAAGTTTTACATTAACATCTGTCACTGGCTGCATGCTGCTCGTTACACAATCACAGTCTGGACTTCCACCTCCCCCTCCTGGGAGGCGATCACAAACTCCCCTGCGTGTTCCATTATCTCAATGTCCTCGGATGCCACCATCGTCACCGTTGCTTCTTCCGTCTCGATGCTACCCTCCGTAGTCAGCACGGCTCCCTCTCCGATGGCGGAAGCCAGCGTCATCGCGACCTGCTCCGTGAGGCTTTCGGGGGTCGCAATGGTGATGGTGTCTGCAGCGTCTGTGGTTACTTCAGAGTTTTCTGCCACGGTGACGTTCTGTACGATGATCTGGTGACCAGAGTTTGCTTGATTTACTATTTGTTGCACAACCTTCATAATGTGGCTGTCGACCTACGTGAAGAGAAATGAGACCGCATTATTTCTCAGTGTATTGTACTCTGAAGTACAATTATCATCACCACGAATGGTGCTTGACGACCGGCAGGGCAGTACAACAAGCAGCATTTAATTCCAATTTCCTCCAGCTGTTTGCTGACGTTCTCACCACCCCGAGAACAGCAGCCTCTAGAACACGTCACACCTCGTGCCGCTGAAGGCGTTTTGCCAGCAGGATACTTCCTACAGAAAGTCGAACTACTCTTTACAGAAAAACCTTAACAATGCATGCCCAGACGTTTAAACTGACTGAATGCGAGTCAAGAGCCTAGCCGGCCTCTGACTTTGCAGCAACCCTTACTGCTAGCGTTCAGGAACGCCTTAAGAGGATCGTTTCCCCAAGGCTGAAGTGTTACTGTACAGTTCTACGCAGCCGGCAGCTCTGCTCTCGTGTACGAAGCCACGCAAGCCACTAGCAACCACCGCTGCGAGGATCTGGGCTTAACAGAGCTCGGTCAAACCCAGTCTGACCAGTATTATGCTTTTATACAGACAGGTCTGCAAAACTACAGAGGTATGTAATTTAGTTATTTGAAGTTGGGTTTATTTAGCATGACTTTTAGACACTAAAAGTGATTCATTTCATCTACGGCAAGTCCCCAAAATAATAGGTTACGTGGCTGCTTTACCTCATGTCTTGTTCCCTCTATTATTTCAGTAGCTTCACTGGTCTCCATGTCTTCAGTAGCAGTCTTGAAAGACAAAACATGGTGATTTCCTTTTTAGATTACTACAAAAAAATCCTTTATTACCAAGATATAAGACACTAAGATCTTTTACAAAAGTCTTTCTGCTCCCCCCATGATGCAGTAGCTGCTCTAAAGACGACAACTCCTTGAAATTCCCTCCAAATCTCATTATCGAGAGCTACTTTACTGCAAAGTGCTCACAAATAACTGAAAGAGAACGTCCTCTCTCAGCAGGACTTGCCCAAGTGGCACATTTTTCTCCCACGGGTAGCAGCCGCAATGTTAACTATGGCAGCACTAAAGGGACTCGGTAACGCATTTGTCACTCTGCACGGATGAGTACTGGCTCTTGGTCACGAAGGGGGAGAGAGCGAAATGCGTAATTCATTGCTTTTGGCAGCCACAGCCAGTTAAAAACAACAGAGGCTATTTCGGATAAAATAAGCTAAATGGAAATGGAAGAAAAGAGTCGGTAAAAGATGAGGGAAAGCTGAAGCAAGTTTGTGAGGACATAAAATCTGGTATAGTTGGAAGTTCTCAGCCTTCTGATGAACTACTGTCCGTCTTCCCTGCATTCTCATTTTCCTGCCTACGCTACACGCCGGACCTCAGCAGGGTGGTGAAGCAGGCTCCCAGTGCTCTCCTCCTGAACGAGATTAATCCTACTTATTCCTAGGGTCACGCAGGCAGGGGTAGCATCGGATAGATCCTATTTTACCTTCTCCCAAAAGCTGAGATGAGGAACATGCGCAACTGCAGGTTCTACTGACAAAATACCGTGCTAAGTTCAGAACGAGAAGCCGTTTGCCCCACTCCTTACCTCAATGATGTACTCCTGAGTGTCCGCCACCACCGAAGAAAACTCCACCAAAACGGTGTGAGGATCTTCAGAAATTACTGTTGCAGCCAAGTTGTCAGCAGACTGACTTTCCTCAGACACCATCACTTCCTCCACCTCCTTCAAAGCCAGGAGGCAGCCACCTGAATGGTATTCCAAAAATGCCAGAAAACCATTATTTCTCATAACCACCTCAAACACAGGAGTACCCGGGAAATACTATGCAGCACAAACGAGAGCCCTTTAGCAGGATGCCACTGACAGGTGGCCAGCAGCCGGACAACAGGCTCTCGTCCCGCCAGGAGGCCAACGTGACACCAGAACCAAGCCTCGAGCAGAGCAACTGCCCAGCGGAATTTCAAGAAAATACACAACTGAACTCAGATGCGTAAAACCACACAGGATTTCAAAAGCCATATGTGAAGAACATACAGTAACACTTTTGGTGTGTTTTAAGTCGTTTATCTTTTCTGCTTATGCGTTACATTTCAGTATCTACCTAGGAAACTCCTTTTTTTTGCTCCAGTAAACTCGTGTTGTCCTTTACAATCTCAATACATCATCACCGCTACCTGAAGGAGTTTGAAAATCCGTGCTTAGGAGCTAAAGGAGCAGCAGGTGCAGCGCAACTAATCCGATCAAACAAGATTTTCTGTGAGAACTTGCTCTACGTAAGACATTTTCCTCGCAGAACATCTGCACTCTGTGTTTTTACAGGGTTTCATAAACCCCCCAAATTAGTACGAATTTCAGGCCAAAAAAAACCAATTGGCAAGTTTAACCATAACAATATGTGCCACGTCATACATTTTACAGTCTTCTCGCCTCTTCCCCAACACGGAAAGCAAGCTCTCGCTGGTATTACTGTACGAAAACGTTAATTTTCTCCCTCTTTGTGTATAGCCTTGGAAGAGAACCGCTGCACAATTCGGGGCAGACTCTTCTACGCTATAGGGTCTGTCTTCCCCACTTAGACTGCAGAGACCACTTAAGCCAGGGTTTGGAGCAGAGCGCCCACAGCCTTCCTGCGGGTAAATTCTTAATGCAAATTCTATTTTGGTCATCTGTCGCTTTATTTAGATGATCTAGGTTTGATATTAGAACTGTGTTATGGCTGTTTGTTCAGCATCATTTTTGATCAGAAAGATCACAATGGCATATTCATTAATGCAGGTGAAAAAAACCATAATGCATCTCCTCCTGATGCAACTGAGACGCAGTTAAACAAGTGGCCTCCGACGAAGGTCGTTAGATCCGCTCTGAAAAATCATTGCCATTCAGCCAACAAGCAGCTTGTCCACACCAAATCCTAGAACACCGCGCCCCCCCACCCCAACACAGACAAGCTCTGCCACCTCACCTTTGGTTTTTAAGTGCCTGTTGAGAGTGCCGTGCTCTGCAAACCCTCGCCCGCACTTGTAACACTTAAAAGGCTTTTCCCCCGTGTGATGGCGGATGTGGCGGACCAGCGAGCCCTTTTCCCGAAAGCCCCGACTGCAGTACTGACAGACGTACGGCTTGGTCTCTAAATGCGTACGGAAATGAACTTGCTGGGCATTCTGTGCAAAGAGAGAAGCAAGAGAAGGGCAGCTAAAGGGAAGGACAAACTCAAGCAAGCAGTATTTTAGCTTCCAGGGTAAAAGTCAGCATCTTTAAGGACTTCTTCTCATGTAAGACACGATAAATACTTGATTTTATTATTATTACACGATTTTTTCACACATGAAGGAACAGTTTCTTCACAAATGTGAAGGTTTTATTAAGACTGTTCCTCTTTTCCCCACTAAAACAAAATCTCCTCCTGAAGCTTCTGTTCTGACAAGAGGCAGGTGCGCTGGCATTTGCTCTTTCAGGAGCAAAGCCTCCTAACTTCTCCCAAACCCTGGCTCCGAAAGGAAAATCTGAGGGCAAGCCTGTTGTGAGGGAGGCACACCTTTGTCTTGTACCGCTTGCCACACTTGGGACAGGAATACGGCCGCTCGTCAGAATGCACTCTTCGATGCCCCTTCACGTGTGCAATGGTCTTGTAGAGCTTGCCACACTCCCCACAGCGGAAACGCCGTTCGTTCACGTGCACTTCTTGATGCTTTTTTAGCAGGTAGCCCTTCGTGAACTCTTTGCCGCACTCCTCACACTTAAAAGGCTTGTAATCTAGAGGGAGGGAGAACACATGGTTGGTAGAGGACAACCAGCAGTAGCAAGTATCTAGTACATGCTTATGACAAATTTAACCCCAAGACGGAGGGCAATTATATTTTCAACTGCACGTATGGACTTTGTCTCATTCGTAAGTGAATTCTGCTCAAATGTTGCTCTTACGGCCTTTGGGCCCCTTCAAGCAGCAGTTCCAGCCTATCAGCCTGTTCTGCCTCACTAACCTTTTTATTGTCTCGTCACAAAATTCTGCTTTCAAGGAGGCAGTGCAGGCCCTGAAACACGGAAACTTATTTTTTTTTAAATATTTCTTTTACCCTCTATTCCAGAGCTCAACCAAAGTCAACCTTTTCATATTTGTGTGTTAAGCATCAATTGATTTTGCGTGGCTAACGGCCATGAAAAGGCAAGGAATTTGAAACAAAGCAAGCTGTACTATGCTTAAGATCATAGTAAGTAACAACGCAGTTTAGACAGCAGCATAAACAGCAGAACTTTACCTAAATGACCTTTGATGTGTGTTTCGAGGGAAGCAGCTTCACTGAAGGCTTCATTACAGTGAGGGCAAACGTAACTTTTGTACCCATTTGTTCTTTCTGCATCTGTCTATTGGAAAGAAAATGGCAAAACATAAATATTTTTATTCTAGTGCGTACAGGAAGTGTTGCTAACCAAATCCCCAATTAAATACTCCAGCTTTGACAAGAAAGAGATCTATATTGTTAATGGGAGAGGGTGAGCGTGCACGCATACCAACACTACACTTAAACCATGCGTGAAAAAGATAACGATAAAAATTGGCACAAAGACCCAGGCACGGGGAGAGACGCGCTGAGGGTAACGAGTGGGGCGGTGAGGCTGCCAGTGCTGTCCACAACCAAGTGCAGGCAAGGAGGACTAAGAAATGAATCTATTTATGGAATACAAACATACAGACTCCGCTTGTTCTACTTCAACACACTGCTCCCCACTAGGCTCCTCTTCTGCTTCCACCACTTCATTTTCGAGTTGTTCTGCAGCAGCTACAGCAGGCTCGTCTGGCTTCTGCATCGCATCCATAGCGACTCTCTCTATCACAATACCCGAGTTCCTCATGGCCTGCCTCAGCAGGTTCTCGCTGTTCACTTCCCCCTCACACGGCAGCTCCTCAGGATGCAGTTGCTGAAGGAACAAAGAGAGCGGTAATTGGTACAGCAAAGGCACAGCTAGCCCTTGGTTTACAGCAACACTGCTACAACAGTCTTTCCTTCTAGGGTGCCTGATGCCGGGGTGAAAGATCAACAAGAGAACGATCTCGGACTGGGGAGGACGATGAGGTGAAGCTGTCCTCTGACAACATACAGCCCAAGGGATGATAAGCCTCTGCTCCTACTGCAGAGTCTCGTCGCAGGGAGCGGTCAACAAAAACGCCCTCTCGCCTTCTGTATCGTCCAGCGCGCGGTGGCAGACCCCGCGCATCCCCCCGCACGCTACACACACCGCTGCGCTCAGATGCGGCAGACGGCCAGACAAGGTCAGGGCAGAGTTTGCCTGCTCTGTGCTCAGGTGAAAAAGCAGCTAATTAACCGCTTACTTCCACCATGCAGATTTATTCTCAGCACCTAAGAAAATTTTGTTTACGAGGTGAAACACTTCGAAATATTTCTTTGCATGAGACACACGGAGGGTATTTAAGAGAAAGGACACTCACATCTTGGTCCAGGGATTTCGCATCTACAACAGGGAGTTCCTGCATTTGGACATGGACTTCATGAAGAACGTTGCCTTTTGCGTCTGTCACGAGGTGAATGACGGGTGAGGTCTCGATGGATTCGCTCGCTATGGACGAAACGGTGTCTGTGTTTGAACTACAGGATCCTTCAAGAAAAGCAGCACAATGAATCACTTGGCGTACTGCCACCCCTCATCAATTTGCTGTGAAAAAAAACGTGCCTTAGAATATGAGGTGCCCGTTAAAGCCATCTTTGTACCAGATTCTCAAACATTCTTCACAGTCAACGCCTGGCTACGTGCACTTCAGGTTAATAGTTTAGCTCTAGAAATTGCTTTTTCCTGTATAAAAAATATAAACTGAACACCACAGGAGTATTTTTTTTCATAACTGAGGAAGAATGGATAGCTCAAGTGCCGGGAGCATGCTTGGTTTTATCAGCTGCAAGGCAGGTACTGACAGCATCACTGACCTGTTGGCAAATCATCTTTATTGACTACTATTTCTTTGTTCATGTTGAAGCGCATTTTTTCGGTGCAAGGTGTCAGAGATTTCAGGTGCCGAGTCAAAGCTCCCGATTCCCGGAAGCTTTTCCCACATTTCTTGCATTTGTAAGGTCTTTCATCTGGAAATGACGAGAATCAAAATGACAGTATTAGAAACTAACCACAGCCAGCACTAGCTCTGTGCGACAGACCGCTGGAGGAAGGCTTTCGGCTTCCGACAGCGAGCAGACTGTGCTTATCCCAGGACCCCGCGCTGCCTCCCAGCACCCCAAACACCGGGGAGCTCAAGGATCTGCGCTCAGAAGATGGAAAGCAGCAGTAAATTCCACTGGCAGGTAAGCTGGCTAACCGCCCGGAGCACACAAGGAACTCTTCTTTTGGAGAACGGTCTTACCAGTGTGACGCCGATGGTGTCGAATCAGAGACCCTTTTGTCCTGAAGGAAGTTCCACAGAATTTACATTCATAGTCCTTTCTGCTGCTGTGAGTGATCATGTGAGCTTTGAGGATGCTTGCCTACGGAAAGGATTTTGCTTTAAAAGCTGTTCCAAATGGTTAAGGATTTTATGTTTCAACTGTAAAGAACAACAATGCTCCTTCTGAAATTAGAACTTTCCTCTTGGAAGTGTGGCATGCAGTAGAGAAGCACATCGTTATCGAGTCTTGAGGTGTCATAGTTAACAGCTAACCTAAATAAGTCACTGACCCAAACACCACAGAAGCGATACTTACTGTTTTAAATGTCTTCTGGCACAGTTCGCATACATATCGCCCTTCTTTGTTAACCAGCAGCTTAACCTTTATCAGTTCCGTGGAAATATCCTGCTCCTGATCCTCGGGGTTGCCTTGCTCTTCAGCAACTTCCCCATCCACGTGACCATTTGGGTTTTCAAAAACGTGGTCTCCTGCAACAATGACTTCTTTGATGTGCCCACTACCTGGGAAAAGGATACCAAGACAGTTATGTTCTTCACAGAAGAGAGCTTTACACGACTAGAGCAATTTACTGCTTCAGCATTTTGTGCAGTAGGAAGGAGAAACGGGCACTTTAAACCTGGAACGTGGGTCTTTGCAAAACGCTCGTTATCGCAGCATAAATACGAAAATGGACATTTCTGGAGGGGAGTTTTAAATCTAATTTGTATTAATGCGGAGGGAATTGCAAAGCTGGCCTAGGGATGCCCCTCGCATCTCTGAGGTAGTGCTCAGTCCCACGTCCCAGTGCCCAGCGACACCGAGGCGTCACGTGCCCAACTACAACACAAATCAAACGGGAGGGGACACAGGACGAGTAAAGTGCTCCTAACCCGGCGGGGGTATCGGGGCAAGCGTCTCGGAGCTCACCTACTATAGCTGACGCGTTGCTGATTTCCTCTGCTATTGAAGATGCTTCCACAACTATATGAGCAACAGTTATCGACTCCTCGACAGAAGGAACGACCTGCTGTAACAGATGACATTTTAGCAGAAAGGTTTTGTTACCTTTAAAAACGTTGTATTCTGCTCCCTCCCCTCCAGCCCAACAGACCGTTGCATCCTAATTATTTTGAGCCACGGCTTGAGGAGAAGCCTGCTGTCACCTTTTGTACTTCTGGGTTGAGGAGACCTGCTGATGCAGCAGCAAGAGCCTCTGGAGCTCGCTGGCAGACCTTTTGTAATTTGTGTTGCACAAACTCTTCCAGGGAGGTGAACTCCGACTGGCAGCGACCGCACTTATGCACGTCATCTTCATCTACGAGTTAAAATTCGGGAATCGGGTTGAGAAAACACAGCAACAACGAGCAGCGTTTACACCGAAAACTTTTGTTCTGCGTGTCCCGCTGAGCTCCAGCGCCAGGAGAGACGGGAGCCGGGCGGGATGCGTTGCCGAAGGGTGTCTCGCTCCCGCAATGAGGCGATTTCTGGAGCGGGGCGATGCCCCGGCCGGGCTCCGGGGGTCCGCCCTCGCAGCCCGGCGGAGGGACGGGGCACGGAGCCCCTGGCGCCAGCCGCTTCCCCGGCCCCCGCCGACAGAACCGGCACGGCCAGGACCCCCCTCACCCCGCGCCGCAGGGGCCGGTTCCGCCGCGCCGGGCCCCCTCAGGGGCCTCCGCGGGCCCCGCCGCCCCCCAGGCCCCGCTTTCCCCTCGGCTCCGGCCCGGGCCCTGTCGCGGCGGCACCGCCCGCCCCGCGCCTGGTACCTTCCTCGCTGAAGGGCGCCGGGAGGCTGAGGAAGGCGGCGGGGCCGGCGGGCGGCGCGGCGGGGCCGGAGCCCGCGGCCGCCGCCCCCTCCCGCTTCTCGGCCGCGGCTGCCGTAAGCCCCGCCGGCCCCGCGCTCGTTGCCATCGCGGCCTCCATGTCGCAACGAGCCGCACCGCCAAGATGGCGGCTTTACGGCCGTGTCGTCATAACAACGGGCCGCGTGCCGCGGGACGGGCCGCCGGGGGGGCTCGGCGGGCAAACGCGGCCGCCGCGCGGGGGTTCCGGGGCCGCGGGCGGCCCGGGCGCCGTTGGGCGGCGCTGGTGCCCGGCCCCCGCGCCTCCCGGTGACCTCTGACCCCCGTGCCCGGACGGACCGGAGCCTAACGAGTTACCTAACGAGCCCCCGGGGCGGCTGGATGGCCCAATGGGTCGCGGAGCGCCTGGGGTGACCGCGCGCTCCTAGCCAATGGCAGCGCGCGGGGGGCGGGCGGGTGAGGCGGGCGTCCAATGAGAGTGGGAGCGAGCAGGCCGCCGTCGGTGGCGCCGTGCGGAAGGGCGTGAGAGGGCGCCGGGCGCCGGCTACCGGCGGGGTGGGCGGGGCTGCCGTTGCCCAATGGGAGCGCGGGCCGGGCGCGGCGCGGCCAATGGGAGCGGCCGGGGGGCGGGCGCGCGGCTGAGGCGCGGCGGCGATGGCGGCCATGGCGGGCGGAGGGTCGCGGCGGTGCCGGCGGCTGGAGGCCGAGGCGGCCCGCGCCGTGCTGGGCGCCGCCGACACGCTGCTCTTCGACTGCGACGGCGTGCTGTGGCGGGGAGAGGCGGCGGTGGGCGGCGCGGCAGCGGCGCTGGGCCGGCTGGCGGCGGCGGGCAAGCGCCTCTGCTACGTGACCAACAACAGCAGCCGGACGCGCGCGGCCTACACCGAGAAGCTGCGGCGGCTGGGCTTCCCGCCCGCCGAGCCCCGCCACGTCTTCGGCTCGGCCTACTGCGCCGCCCGCTACCTGCGCCAGGCCCTGCCGCCCGGCGCCGCCGCCTACGTGCTGGGCAGCCCCGCGCTCGCCGCCGAGCTGGAGGCCGTCGGCGTCCCGCACCTGGGGCCCGGTCCCGCCGCCCTGCCCGGCCCCGCGCCCGCCGACTGGGCCCAGGCGCCGCTCGACCCCGCCGTGCGCGCCGTCCTTGTCGGTTTCGACGAGCACTTCAGCTACGCCAAGCTGTGCCAGGCCCTGCGCTACCTCCTGCGCGGCGGCCCCGACTGCCTCCTCGTCGGCACCAACCGCGACCACCGCCTCCCGCTCGAGGGCGGCACCGCCATCCCCGGTGCGCGGGGCGCGGGGGGGGGCAGGGGGCGTCTGGGCGCCTCGCCTGCCGCCCGGCGGGTGCAGGGAGGTGGCCCCGGCCTGTTCAGAGCAACCCGTGGCGAGTCCCCGGGCTCTGGGGGCGTCCAGGCTCAGCCCTGCGTCTCATTGCACCTTGGTGCAGCAGCCCGAGCGTCCCGGAGCCTGGGCTTCCCCTCCTCCTCCTCACTGCACCCCCTCGAAAGAGGGAGAATCTTTGTTGATCCTTTACTCGGGGAATAGCTGCTCCTTTTTGACCTCAATGTGGGACGGTATTCCAGCCTCCTGGCAGGTTTTACGCACCGCCTCTCTTGGGACTAGCCTGTTCCTCTGCCTGTCCTGTCTGTGGAGCTGAGGCCATGTGTTTCCGAAGCACTGTGCGGTTTTGTACCAGCTCGCGTGGACGCCGAGAGTCTTCTGCAGCCTCTAATCCATGCTTTCTATCATTCCCTAGGGACTGGCTGCCTGGTAAAAGCGGTGGAGACGGCAGCCCAGCGCGAGGCGTTCATCGTAGGAAAGCCCAACCGGTACATGTTTGATTGCGTGGTGAGCGAGTTCAACATCGATCCCGCTCGTACCATCATGGTGGGAGATCGGCTGGACACAGACATCCTCATGGGCAACAGCTGCGGCCTCACCACCCTCCTGACGCTCACCGGAGTCACCACGCTGGAGGAAGTGAAGGGCCACCAGGAGAGCGACTGTCCTGCCAGGCAGAGCCTGGTTCCCGATTACTACGTCGATAGCATAGCCGACCTTCTCCCAGCGCTGGGGGAGTAAGATAGCAAAATGCTTGCAGCCTCCGCAGCGGTACGCCGAGGAGGGCCCCTGCTAATCACCTTGTGACAGTAACGTGCTCGCTAGGATACCACCCGGAGTTAGCAACCCTTAGCTTTCTAACCTTCCCGTCCTCTCGATGTGATTTTGTTTACATCTCAGTCTTTAAATGCACTTTGAAACAAAGAGGGCATTACGGTGTCACCCAATCCTTGGGGTCTCGGGGCTTTTTTTTTAAATTATAAGCAACACATCTATCCAAGTGTTTATGATAATCGATGTCACGTTGTCCTCTAGACTGATTTGAGGAAAGTAGAGCTGGTTGATCTGAGGAAGAGAACCCAGCGTCTTGCAGCGTGTCCTCGCCCGCACAGGCCACGGCTCAGTCTGGTTTATTCAGGGAAACGGCTCCTGGCGCGGGTAGCGGCCGTGTTTGGAAGCGCTTGCGGTGGCTGGCAGAATTAGCCTTTGGCCTTAGATTGGTTTTTTTTTTCCCTGGATGGGGTCCCGTTTCGCAGTACAGCTCGCTGGAAGCGTGGTGTCAGGTCAAAGAAACTCAAATCCGTCTCCTTTCTTTGACCGTTGCCAGTTGCACTTGGGATGCAGGTTAGGATGGTTCCACTCGCCAAATACAGAGGGTGTCTTCTGTATGCTGTACGCGTCCAAGCGTCGGATGTATGTGTACATGTACATACAAGAACTGCCCCCATCCTAAATATATATCAGAATATATTTAAAATGTAAATTTAAGTATAGTATATGATAATATATCTCGTTTCCCAGAAGGGAGGATAAGAGGAATGTACTTCACTGATCACAGTCGGTTTAATTCTCCTCAGCTTTTGCATTTGGTAATGCAGAAAGGCTCTAGCCACGTAGGACTGTCTTTCCTGCCTGCTGCTTCCCAGAAGCGACCGGACGGATGAGCACCGCGGTGGTTCTCGTACTTCCCTCGGCATCCAGGTAGCCGCTCGCCCTGGCTTCAGCCGCACGATGCGAATTAAGGCTCGGTCCGCAGGGATAGATGCGTACGCAGGACAGCTTTGCATCGAAACGCGCCCGTGAGAGTGCTGGCAGGGCGCGACGATGGCATGTGCTTCCTTTAAACAGCTGAGGTTAATCAGTTCCGCATGCGTCTGGCGCGGGGGCCCGGCACCCGTTGCGTGTCCCGAGAGGAGGGCTTGCTTGCTCAGGCGATGATTTCCTTTTGGTCTTTAGGTGGGTTTGGGTGGCGCGCGGCTCAGGCCACGGGGAAGGTTTTCATGCTGGCTGAATCGAAGGCCACGGTTGAAAGCTTTTGCATTACAGAATTAAGTGAAAAAATTATATATGCAAATAACACGCTTTTATTCCATAGATTCCGCTATCGGCAGTTAAACGTAAACACTAGCCTTCCTTCATCTCCCACTGTCCAGCCGAATAGCTCTAGCAGTGCGTCGATGCCGTTTCCTTCCACTCGGGCACTGGAAACGAGACCTTGTTTGCACAGCAATAACCGTGCTGTTCGTGCTGTCCTTCGGTGTCACCAGAAAATCAGCTGGTCTTGTAAAAGGGTGTTCGTTTGTAGCTCGGGGTTGCGTGAGGAAGCACGGACAATCTCTCCCCTCTCCTTCTCTCTGGCTAGAAGGCTGTGGTACAGTCCCCGAGAAATGCTTCCAGGTGGAGCTTTCGCTTCATCTCACTAACGTGGAAACGGACATTACGGGTTTGCTGCAGGCAGGGTCCGGCTTAACGATGTGCTCTTTGATTCCGTTCCCGCATCTGGTGCTTGTAACTTCCGAATACGTCAAGGAAAGCAGTAGACGCCAGGAGAGGCGTTGAGCCTCGGCCCCGCGGCGCGCTGTCCCTGCCGAGGGCTGTTCGCTGGCCAGGGGAACCATTACCTCGATTCACGTACGCTGAAATGTACTGGTGAAGGTGTCAATCGTGCTTCAGAACTCTGTATCGGCTTCCAAATGGTTTTTAAGCCTCTACTTGAATTCACATTAAACTTAACAAACCTGCTTTCCCCTGGCGTTGTCTTATTTTGTGGTCTCTTCTCTGTGAGCTTTGGTGCGGCCGTACTGGGTAGAAAGGCTGGGATTTAGGGGTGTCGTTTGTGTGTATCCTCTTTACTACTTACGGGCAGCATCAGGGAAAGAAATCCAGAGCCCGGGGTGTATTTCTTCGGTTCGGGCACCCAGAGCTGTGCGGGGTTCTTGGCGCGGGCCGGGATTCGCTTCTTTACGCGTACAGCGCGGAGCAGAACGCAGTAACCCTTTCACAATGCTTTTTGGACGGTTTTGCTCCGTCCCTGCACCTTAGATGAGGCAGGGCAGAAATTCCGTAAAGCAGGAACGTGTCTGCTGTGTGGCCATTGAAATCTCTGTGGGGAGAACGCCCTGTCTGCGTGTTGTGGCTTGGTTTTCAAATGGCTCGCGCTAAGCCCCGCCGCAGCAGAAGCCGGCTAGCAGGCTACGCCGCGGGGAGCGCTGCCGCATCGGTAACGCCGCGGGCGGCAGGAGCGCGGGCGGTTTGACTGTCGCAACACCGTTCCTCTTCTCGTCAGAGCCGCAGCACGGGACGCTGTGGCCTCGCGTTCTCAGCTTTGCCGTTGTAAAGGAGCGACCGCGATGTTGTTTGACTCACACTGGCCACGGCCCTCAGGTGCGTGTTTGCCCGGAGTTTGAGTTCATGGCCTGCAGAAGCCGCGTGCCAGAACGAGATGGTGATCTTCTCCCGAAACACCTCATTTTTGACTTACAGAGGAAAGGGTTCGCGGGGAGAGGGTTCGCTACTGCCTTGATGACAAGAAACTCCGGGACGAGCTGCCCTCTTGGCTGGGTTTGGTCAGTCCTGGGCCGTGCTTGATGGGAAAATGTCCAAAAGCTGTGTTTTCCCTGGGTAACACCACATGAAGGAATTCTGTTGAGCTTTTCCTGGCCTCCGTTGAGTTGGTTATGTCTGGCCGGCAGGTCTCGAAACCCCAAAGCGCTGGGGGGGGCTCCCGGACTGCTCGGGAAAACCGGGGCCTGGCGACCCGGGAGCACCATTCCCCGCAGGGTGTTTCTCATCATGGGACACGGGTGTGGGCACGAGCGTGGCCGTGACTTTGAAGCAGAGATCCTTTTCCCTGGGGTCCGAGCGAAGCGAGGTCCGTAGGTGGAACGCAAGCACGCCTGTGCAGCCGAGAAGGGCAACGGAGCTGGGGAAGGGTCTGGAGCCCAAGTGCTGTGAGGAGCAGTTGAGGGACCTGGGGGGGTTTGGCCTGGAGAAAAGGAGGCTGAGGGGAGACCTTCTCGCTCTCTGCAGCTCCCTGAAAGGAGGTTGGAGCCAGGGGGGGTCGGTCTCTTCTCCCAAGGAACAGGCGACAGGACAAGGGGAAACGGCCTCAAGTTGCGCCAGGGGAGGTTTAGGTTGGATCTTGGGAACCATTTCTTCCCCGAAAGGGCTGTCAGGCCCTGGCACAGGCTGCCCAGGGCAGTGGGGGAGTCCCCATCCCTGGGGGGACTGAAAAGCCATGTAGATGTGGCGCTTGGGGACATGGGTTAGTGGTGGCCTTGGCAGTGCTGGGTTAACGGTTGGACTCGGTGATCTTGGAGGTCTCTTCCAACCTAAACCATTCTGTGGTTCTGTGATTCTGTAAACAGTTGGCTTCGGCACACAGAGCTCCGGCAGCACCAAGTTCGTGTTGAAATGTGGAAATAACTGATGACAAGGGCAGGCTGCCCCTTTTCTCCGTTCGTTTTATCTCGTAATGAGACTGACCCGGTCCCGCCGTTCGGGCCTGCCAGCAGGGAGGGCCGACACAAAGCCCTCGATTGTCCCCCCCGCCCCGCTCCAGCCGGTGCGAGGCGAGCAGGAAGGGCGGGTGTAGGCGCTGACAGCACCGTGGCAGCCCCGCGTTCCCCCTTCCCTTCTCCCCTCCCCAGGTGGCAGCTCTAAGGTTTCACCCTCCTGGTGGGGCCGAGACGAGGAGCTCCTGGCTGCGAAGCCCTTTGGCCGCGAGCGACGCGCGGTTACGTTTCGTGGGCGCGCGTTGGGGCGTCCCGGGCGCGCCTGGGGCCGGGGACCATGCGCAGTCTGCGCGCTGCCGGGAGGCAGAGCTGCAGGAGCCAGGTCCTCCTCTGAAGCGGAGGATGGAGGGTGGGACCGGCACTGGGAACGCTGTCTCTGCAGTGAGTATCCCCGGTCCCCCAGCTCTCGCAGACAGTCCCCGCGCTGTAATTGCTCGGTCCCTCTCTTGAAGGGGCCGAGCTCCTGCCGTTCCCGTGGATCCTGGTAAGATTTTGTTCATCCCCAGCACCCGCAGCTCAGCTCCCTGTGAGGCAGGGGACTCTCTGAGCTGGATTCCCTTGTAAGTGCCCAGACTCACACGGCACAAGCCGACCGGGACGCGTGCGCACGTGTGAACTGCAGCCCGCCGAGGGTCAGCAGTCGCTGGATTTCTTCATTCGCGCCTTTCCCGCCCGAGGGAATTCCGTTAGCAATTGAAAACCTGCCCGTTACTGTAGGGCTTGGGCTCTGTTGCGTTTGAATTGAGGAGCTTTCAGCTTTGCACAGTTTTAACTTTGTTAAGACTCGCTGCTTTTCTAATGGAATATATCTGGAAGCTACGTATTCCCAAAAAAGATCTGTAACTGTTCTGGAGGCTTGAAGAGCCCGTTCCTTGTGCAGCTGTAGCAAATCTAACCGTGGGCATTTATTGAATTTCTTGATGTGCTTCAGAAGATTGAGAAATAGATTATTTTTTAAGTGTGGTTGAAACTCTTATTATTGAAAGCACATTCTTTCTGCTTTGTAAAAATGCTTTTATGTGCCATTAAGTTAAATTTAGTTGTTTCAATGTAAGAATTAAAGTGAATTTTAATCGAGCCACTAGAAGTGCCACATGACTGCCGAGCTCTTTTGCTTCAAGCGACAGCTCGGTCTGCATGAAGAACAACTTACCAAGAAAATAAAATACAGCCACGTATACGGAGGGGCAAGGAAGCAGGATCACTCCACCCGGGGCCTGTTTCAAATGCTGAAGGCTCTCCTGGGGCTTTCTGCTAGAAACCCAAATAATGTAATTTGCTGCTGAAGCGCAGCAGCAGCCCCTGTTTGTGGAAAGCTTCCTGCCCCAGCCCTTCCTCGGCGGGTTTGCCGCGTTTGCTTGCGTCCCCGGCCGCAGGAGGGAGCGCCGGCTGCGGGAGTGCTGGTTACTGGGATGTGGGATCTGAAACTCCATCGCCGGGGGATAGGAGTGACGTTATTCTGGGGCTGCTGGGATGCTCTGGCAGTTCTGCCTTCGCACCCCAGCAGTCTGCACAGTGATGCGTGTGCGGGAAGTGCATTTTATGGTGAAGAATAACTGGCAAAAGGGTTAACTTTCACTCCCATTCTTTCCTTCTTTTGCCTTGGCTCCCAGGACAGGAGGCCCGCAGCACACTTCACAGCTCCCTCCAGGACGTTCTGGATCATCTTGTCCGTTGCCTTGTTTTTTGCGGTTGTTGGCATCAGCATTGCGGGGGTTCTCAGCTTCTCCCCCAGCTCTGCCCAGGTAAGGGATCCCGATCCTGCCCGCGGCCCTGGTCTGGGTTGGAAGCACTCGCCGGGAGGGAGGAAGGGGCTGAGGTCAGGCCTGGGTTTGGCCGGTTACCCCACCGCAGGCAGCCTGCAGGCAGAGGGCAGGGCAGGCAGCGAGCTGAGCAGCGGCGTCTCACCCCTGCAACGCGCCTGCCAGAAACCGTTGCTTAAATTAGAGGAACTTCAGTGCCTCGTTTGTAAGTAGAGCTGCAAGCTGGTATTTTGCTGAGCGGGCGCGTTCCGACATGTGGCTGTGGCTTTGAGGCGAGGGGGGAGCGAGCTGTGCTGGCCGGGGAGGCAGATCCCAGCCTCCCCGTGTGCGGTGGTGGCGGAGGCTGGCGAGGCCCCGGCCCCTTCCTCCAGCGCCCTGCAGCCCGGCAGGGCGGGTGTCTTCGGCACAAGGGGCACCGTCTGCTTCACAGATCTGCTCCCCCCCGCGGGTCAGAGCTCGCTTCTCTCTGTTGCTAAGTCATTCAGACAAGGAACAGGGACCAGCAAAGGGTCCGGGTGGGGATGTCGGTGGGGAGATGCTGCGCACAGACGCTGAACAGCCGATGTTTGGTGCTGCCCTCGCTCTCTTTGTGCCCAGGCTGGCTCGCAGCTCCTCCGGCTAACGCTCCAGGGCCAGCAAGAGCCGCTGAGGAACCAGACAGCCTTGGTGGACAAGTCCAGGAGCACCGTGACCTACTACGTAACCTCGCAGAGTAACCACACCGCCGTGGTGCTGTATGACAGCAGGAACGTAAGTGTGTTGGGATAATTACCAGCCTCGCTAGCGTGGAAGCGAGCCGAGGAGCGCAGGCTGCTGCGAGAAGAGCTGCTGGGGTGGGAGCAGGAGGCGTAGACCAAGAAAAACATCAACCAGCTACTGTTTGGTGTCTTTCTCGGCACTTTTAGTTAGGAAAGATAACGCAGGGCAAAAGGAATGCCCGTTTTTTGGCTCCCAAGACAGCTGCGGGTGCGTGCCGCTGCCTGCTGTAACGGGGCGCGATCTGTCTCGCAGGGCTATGTGTGCTACAAGGCGGAGGAGCAGCGTGCGTGCTACCTGAGGAGGATGGACGCCTGGGACCTCCAGACCCTGCAGACGTCTCTCAACACATCCGAGCAGAGAGTGAGCAGCCGCTGCGGCCGCTCCCCGGCGCGGCTGAGCGGACGGGGGTGATGAATGGAGCTTTGCACGGAGTCCCGGCTTGCTGAAGGCTCTTTGGATTTGTGTTCGCAGCGCTGACTCTTGCACACCACCATCCCAAGCGTGGCTAAACGAGGGCACGGGCTCTCCCGGCCGGGGGTAGCAGTGGCAGCCCCCTGCTCTGTGCGATTCACTGCTCGGGAGGGCTGGGTCGCTGTCTGGCGTAGGAGCAGAGCTCTGCCTTGCAGTGCTGGGCTCCGAGCCTGCGAGCTCAGAGCAGCAACTCCCAGTTTTACCGATACCCTATCTTGTGAGAAACAGCAGAGTGGCAGGCTGGGGAAGGGGGATATGTCCCGCAGAGGTGAATAGCAGGGCTCTCGCAGGACCCGCTCCCACTGGATTCTGTTACCTGCTCAAAATTCCAGGGAACAAAAAACAAAGGGGGTTTGTTAGCAATTCACAGGGGAAGAAGTTGGAGTAAATCATGTATACGGACCCTCTGAACAAAATGTTAATGGATGCATGGGCGGGGGGCAGATTCTGTTTCAAGAAGACAGAAGGCCCCATGTTTTTGTGCCCCTGCCACCAGCTCTCCGTTTCCTGGGGGCTCCCAGGGGCTCCTTGTCCCTTCCCTGCCGCCCCCACCCAGCCGGGAGGTGACGGGCGGCGTTTAACCCAGAGGAGTGTAGGAACACAGCGCCCATGAGAGCAGGCTACCGAGTGGGATGCAAGGAGAAGAAAGCCTCTGCCAGGCTCCGAGGCTCCCTAATGGAAGTAAAAGAGTTGGTGGTGCCGGGGCTGCCAGCAGCCCCCACGGCCATCGAACAGTGCCCGGGGCTGAAGGACGCTGATTTGCATCACGCCGGTGCCGGGGGCTCTGCTGCTGCGTGTGGAGAGGGGACAGGGCTGCCGTGGGTCACCGCGGCTCCGAGGCGGCCGAACCCAGGGTGGTGGCGGTGCCAGGCAGGCAGGCGTGGGTCACCGATGCTCCTCTGCCAAGGGGCTGTGGCCGTTGCGGTGCCCGGCACAACGGGGTGTTCTAGCTCCAGGCCTGGGGACAAAGCAGCCCAGCGAGGGGCCCGGGAGGAATTGCGTGCCTGCGTCCCCAGCTGCTGGGCTTGCGAGGGGCCACAGGCTGTCCCCGCTCCAGCCTCACCCCTGGCAGCCCGGCTGCTCCGGCCGGAGCATCCCGGCAGCCTGGTGGGATGGGGCAGCTGTCGGGAGAAACCTGCCCTTACTGCCGGGGTAGAGACTGCTGCTTGGGTGCCTCGAAAGCGAGAGCAGGTCTGTGGGGCTGGAGGGCAGCGCCAGGAGGAATTAACAGGGACGTTTCTTTCAGGTTGATCAGCTGCTACATCAGAATAACCAGACCAAGTACTACCGGGAGTTCCTGGGCATCCTGGCGGGGGAACAGGTGGACCCCAAAAGCCTGGGGGAGGCCGTCCAGACCCTGTGCGAGCAGACGTCCATCTTCTGGGTCAGGAGAAGGGAGGGTAAGTGGTGTGTTTCCCTTTGCAGAAGAGGGAAACACGATTGTTTCTAGTACCTCTAAGAGGAGCAGGCTCTGCTGCGCAAAAGCTGATGCACGTCCCAGACGGGCTGCCAAGGCCTGGGACAGGGACAGGTGACCTCTAGTTCAATATCAAACCATTGTTCAGCGATCACCGAGCGCTGGCTCGTACCCACAACCTGCAGTGAACCACGGCGCTGGCTGGGAAAGGCTCCGCACCCCCTTCCCCGGGCAGCGCAGCACGACTACCACACAGAGCAGTCCCCTGCCACGCTGTCGGCTTAACGCTCGTCACCTTCATCTTCAGCAAAAGCAGCCTGCCGAGCTCTCGTTCTGTTCTGTCTTACTCCAACTTTAATGAGAAAGGTCGTTCCCTGAGGCTTTCCGCTTGTTGTAGCTGCAGGACTGCAAAAGCACTCCTCTCACCCCACTTCTGTCCTTGCTCACTTGGCAGGTCCGGGGAAGAAGCGGCTGATCTACCTTTGCATTGACATCTGTTTCCCAAGCAACGTTTGTGTGTCTATCTGCTTCTATTACCTCCCCGAGTAAGTCTCACAGCCACGGCTGCCCTCGCGCTGCTCTACATACTTGAACTGGATTCCTGAAAAGCCTGATTTCAACAAGGAAGGTAAAACACCTACAATAGCCCCCAAAAGCTTCCTGCTGATTTCACGCTGCGGTTCAGGAGAGTTTAGAAGAACAACAGGACTCTGCTCAGCACTGTCAGTACAGACACTTTATTTGCAGCTGCGCTCCAGGGCTGCATCTTGTACGTAGGTATTAGGAGATCCAGGCCTAGAGGAATCACGGGGAGTAGCTAGTGTTTCGTGGCAACATGCCCTGTTCAACACAAGGTTATTAAATTTGGTGGGGGTGGTTGGCTTTACAAGAGTGCAGCTCTCCAAGTGAGCCTGTGAAATACACTTCGAATAAAGGGATTGCAAAACAAGACAACAGCTGCCTTTCCTCTCTTTGCTCAGCCTCTTCCATCATTTAGAAAGGCTGGGGTTTTTTTTCCCCCCCACTTTGGGGTACAAGAACATGACAGAGCTGTCGGCAGCTGACGCCACAGGGATTCCTCCAGCTGAACGGTGCCCGGCTCCCCTCAGTGGGATCGTGCCTCCCTCTCCCGTTCCCTTTTGTCCAAGCGGCCTCCCTTAGAGGCCACACGCGTGTCGGTAATGATCTGCTCGGAGCCGAGGCCTGGTCTCAGCTGCTCCTGCCAGAGACCGAGCCCTCTCCCTCGGCGGAGGGGACAGATACAAGGGCGCATCTCGGGCTCCAGAGAGGGTGCTTGCCACTGTAAGAGACAGGCAAACAAGCAGAGGTCCTCTCCTTCCCGCGCGTGACCGTTATCCCAACACGCTGTCGTTGAAAGCAAGGCAGACGACTGCTTTCTGGTGGCCGCTGTATTCCCTCTTGATCTCTCCCGTCTCCACACACCAAAGTCTGGCCAGGTTATCAGAGGAGGCTGGAACAGAAAGCGAAAAGAGGAGTAGGATATATGGCATTACCCTTTAAACTTTTTTATTATTATTATGAGACAGATTTGCTTCATTCAACACTATCACTAGGGCTGCTGCTGACCACTGAGGGAGCTGTGCGGAGCAAGAAGCTTAGCGCATTTCTGTGTTACATGGCGTTTTAATGATTTTGGAGAGAAGTTACTCTGGAAATGCCAACACGTACGTTTTGAACGACTATCGTGCTGCGTGCTGCAAGGACCACTGCTACCAGGTGAAATAAACCCCACGCGTGACCATCACCTCTCCAGTTATACAGATGCCGTATTGCAGCACAGGTGAAACGCTTAAGGGCGTTAGCGGCCTGCGCTGCGGGTGCGAGGCTGGGTGCTCTCTCCGCGCACACGCTCGTGCACGAGGGTTGGGCAACGTCCCAGCCAGAGGTCCTGCGCTAGTGCAGGGCCCTGCTGCCGGGCGCTGGCGTAGCCCAAATCACGCGGTGGGCCAAGGGCAGCAGCGTCTCACCTGTGACAATGTACTGGGAGTCCCCGGAGAACGCACAGTCCCACATCCAGCCCCGAGACGTTTCCCCTGGGTTATTGCTCTTAATGCTCAGCTCTGTCATCAGAGAGAAGTTTGAAGTCCTCCAGATCTTACAGGTCTGATCTGCAGAACATGTAGCCAAGAGCCTGCAAGGAAGAGACATGCGAGGGCAACCTTATTAGCCACGCTGAACGCTAAGGGCCTCTCGTTAACGTGGGCCTGGAACAGCAATGCACTGGAGACCTGCGTTCCTTGTAATCAGCTCTCTTTACACCTGTATCATCTGCTTCACGAGATTCAAGCCGAACAGACTTGGTGAAGGAGTACACCAAGTTCACCACTTTGCTCCCCGAGATCAGCAGTTCGATCCGAGCTGTAGGAACAGCTCGTGGCTGCAAAGCTTGCCGAGACCGCGGCGCATGAGGCCGGGGTGCCACTGCCAGCAACCCAGTGCTGGCACATCCCCTGCCTCCTGTCCCGCTGCTCCCCGCGGGACCTGCAGGGCAACATGGAGCCAGCATTGGCCAACAGCTGGAGGCACAGCTGGTCTCTGCTGTCTGTTCCCGTCGCGGGCAGGCGAGGGGTTGGCACGCACTCACGTGGAGTCGGGGCTGAACTTGCACTGAAGGGCGTAGCGGTTGTGCGCCGGGATCTTGGTCTTGGGGATCAGCTGGGTCACCTCCTCCCCAATGCCACCCGTCAGGTTCCACACGTAGCAGTTTCCCTGCGGCGAGACAGGGGGAATCGGTGGCCGGGCTGGTGGTCACCCACCCAAAAGCAGCCTGGACTTTCCACGTCCCGCCACAGCACAGCGAAGCTGCAGGCAAAGCCGGTACGCGCAGACCGGCTGCCTCTGCCCACGGCGGGCACAGCCCAGCAGCTGCCGGAGCACCGAAAACCCCGTCCCACGCCCAAGGCCGTCGGAGCTCACCGAGCTGTTGACAGCCGCCATGTAACTGGCATCAGGGTCGATGTGAACCGAATTCACGGAAACTTCAGGCTCTGGAATCAGCTGCTCGTTGTGGTCGGTCTTCAGGTCCCAGATGTGAATGGCACCACTCTGATCACCCACAATTAGCTCTGCCTGCAAGAAAAGAGCAGCCTCGTCTCTCTGGGGTGAACCCTGCAAGCAGCAGCCTCAAGCCGATGCCCAGACCGTGCCTGTGGAGCACCACGGGGAGCTTTGCTCTGGTTTTAAGCATCAGGGTCTTGTTCTGCCTCGTTATTCCCCAGCACAGGGCTGTTTCAGAGCTCCGGCAGCCTGCTGACCGCCCCTGTACGCGGAGAGCAAACAAAGTACCAATCTCACGTTACGCTCTGCAAAAAGGCTGTTTACCTTTACAGAAGTGTTTGCTAATTTTGTAACCCCCAGAGCAGAGAGTAGCTGCCTGGTTTCCAGAACTGTTGCACAGCTACAGCTCCAAACAACATCCACAGAAGCCAAATGATTTTCAGCACATCTGACAAGCGGGCATTAAGATGTAAGTTGGCCAGTGAACAACTGAAGCACTCAAGAGTGTACAGATACCTGAAAAACACAAGCCTAAATGGGTTTTTCTCTCTCTCCCCGTCTCAGGGGAAGGACAAGAGCCAGCTGAAGGGCAGGAGTTCTGGCTCCCATCCCGTGCTCAGAGCAGAAGACAATGCTGGCGGCTCTCCACTAAAACCATGGCTTTTATCGACTGTCTTGCGCTGTCCGTAATTTTAGCAGAATCCCTAGAGGAGACCAGGTCATCGGGTGCAGCTAATCCTGTACCTGTGAGCAGAGGCTTGTTTCTGAGGAAGGCAGTCATCGCTCGATATATTTAGCTGACTGCACAGCGCAGAGGCGTCTTCTGGACGCCTCAGTCCTTAGCCCCCTCTTAGCAGTGCAAGTGCAATTGCTAAAGCTGTTGTGGCTTTACCCAGGCCGTGAGAAATCTCTCTCGGATAACTGGATCAGCGTCACTGCAGCAGGGGACTGCAGAGCGATGAAGGTATCTGAATAAATACTGCCACCTTTGGACTAATTAACTGTGTTCCGCTCACAAACCAACACTTCTCCAGCATCTTGGTTAGCGATTATTTCACGTTAGATGTACATACAACAGTATTTGTGTTAACGTAACACATTCTCACAGCACCGGTGCTATAGGAGCATCAGCAGCATTAGGGTAAAGTCTGGTCCAAATAATTGATCTCAAATCTGGTCTGAAATTCTGGACTTGCAAAACGAAACCTTTGCAAAATCAAATGCACAAAGAAACATTTCTATTACTCAGCTTTTCAGAGGGTTTGCGCTGCCATGTCTGCAACCAAACCCTGCAGCACTGTGAATACAAAATGGACCAGACGGGTTATTAACTCTGCAATGATACGTATTGATTTTCACCGCCGGCCCCTGTAATGCACCGCGCTCCCTTTTAGCCTCGTTTCCTGAGCCCCGACCATCCCTCTGTTTATCAACAGCTTCTGAACCGACTGGTGAATCTCAAGGAAATCTGACTGAAGGTAACGGGGGCCAAGGGCCCTGAGATGCTTTTTCTTGGCAGCAGTGCCACCTCAAGTGTCCCAGCCCGCCCCGCGCCCCCAGTTCCGCTCCCATCACATCCCCTTGGTTATGTTCTTGGGACAGAGATGGCCCCAAAGGAGCGTCCCCTCCCACGGGACGAGAGGCTCAGCGCAGCCGCTACGCTGGCTCTTTGCAACAGCCACCAGGTAATTAGCACAAAGGCGCCGGCTGGCAAATGAGCTCAGTGGACAAAGCCCCCGGGCAGCGGCACGGACGCCTGCCGCAGGCACGACACAAGCCTGTGGTAGCCGCTTGCTCCCAGCGCCTCTGCTCGGGGCGGTTTGCCCCACCGCACAAAGCAGCGCTGGCTTTCCCGCGGCACACGCGCGCCTGTCGTGACGGCTCCCGCGTTGCGTGGGCTCTGCTCCCACGCTGACCCGCAGCTCCCGGCACCAGCAGCTCAGCGAGGGAGCAGGCAGAGGGCAGCCCGGGCGCGGGAAGGCAGCTGCTGCTTGTCCAGCAACGCCACCAGAGCTTGCGGGTCTGTGCCACCGGGGAGGCCACCCGCCCCGCCAGCCCCCACACCTTCGGCTGCATCTGCCAGCATAAAACTCCGCAGCCCCTCAGGTTTACCTGGAGGAGCCACAGCAAAGCGTGAGCTGGGAAAATGCAGAGGGGCCGGTGCTCACCTGGTTGGGGTGCAGGCAGACACAGTTAATGGGAGCGTTCACCTGGAAAATCCGCTGGCACTGGAGGTTACGAGACCTGCAACAAAACGGTGAGGAACCAGCGGGTTTAGGGGCGTGCAGTCAGCCCCACGCCTCAGGGGTGCTGCCGGCGGGGGGGGCCGCTGCCTCTGCCCACCTCAGGTCCCAGATCCTGGCCATGCAGTCCTCCCCGCCCGTGTACATCCACCGCCCGTCCTCGTGGAAGCCCACGGAGGTGATGTTCTTGCTCACGCCGTCGTAGTTAATGACGGGGTTGGGGTTGTTGGAGTTGAGGTCGTACATGCGGATGTGCTGGTAGCCTGCAGCAACGACCGGGCAGGGGGTGACCAACGTCCCCCCACCCGTGCCCGGCGTCACCCGTGCCCGGGGCAGCGGGGGGCCGGGCGGGCTCACCTGCGGCAGCGATCATGCTGCGGTCCGGCGTGATCTCCAGGGCGTTCACCTGCTGCAGGCGCCCGTTAAGGTCGGTAAGAAGCAGCGGCAGCCGGGACCCGACCCGTAGGGCCGGGGGCTCCCAAAGGCGGGGGGTGACACCGAGCTACCGGTGTCCGTGGGGCGGCGGGGGCGGCCCCGCCAGGCCCCGGCCCGGGGCGGCGGTGAAGGATACGGAGTCCTGGTGCTGGACGGTGCGGGTGCAGATGCCGCTGTGCGCCTGCCAGAACCGCACCGTGTGGTCGTAGCCGGCCGTGGCCAGGATGACGGGGTCGCTGCCCACCGTGCCCTGCGCCGCGTTCATGGTCCCGCCGCCGGGGCCCGCTCAGGCCCCGCCGCCACCCGGTCCCGGCCCGCGCAGCGCCGCCGCACCCCACCCACGCTCGGCCTCGCGCTCACGCGTGGGCCCACGCCTGTGCCCGCCCCGTGCGCTCGCGCCGCGGGGGAGCTCGGAGCCCGCCCCCCCCCGCCCTCCCCCGGTGCCAGCGGCCGGGGCCGGCGCCGAACCCGCCCGGCGCAGGGGGCACGGCTCGCTCTGCGCATGCGCCAAGCGGCACGGGCCGCTCACTGCGCATGCGCCTGGCGCCCCGCCTCAGCGCGCAGCCTCTCGGGGCGCTGTCCGTCGGAGAGCGCATGCGGAAGAGCGCGGCGGCGGGCGATACTACGTGCAGGGCGCGGGGGGGTGAGGCGAGACCACGGGGCACGGGGGGGGGGACGGGAGCCCGTTCCCAGCGGCACCGCCAGGAGGCGCAGCGCCGAGGGCGGTTGTGCAGCGTCGAGCACCGTGGGGCGGGGGCGGGCACCGGGCACCGAGCACCGGGCACACGGCACCGGGCGGGCACCGGGCACACACTGGGCACCGGGCGGGCATCGGGCACACGGCACCGGGCACACACCGGGCACCGGGCGGGCACTGGGCACTGGGCACAAACTGGGCACCGGGCGGGCACCGGGCACACACTGGGCACAGGGCACCAGGCACACACCGGGCACCGAGCACACACTGGGCACCGGGCACACACGGGGCACACCGGGCACACACGGGGCACCGGGCACACACGGGGCACCAGGCACACACCGGGCACCGGGCGGGCACCAGGCACACGGGGCACACACCGGGCACACACTGGGCACCGAGCACCAGGCACACACCGGGCACGGCCGGGCCCGCCGGGGCACCGCGGTGCGGTCCCGGGGCCAGGACCACCATTGGGCCGGGGAAGTGCGGGCGGCGGCTCCGCGCTGTGACGCTGTTCCCCGCGTGCGGGTGTCGCACCGGGGCGTGGGGCACGGTCCCCGCCCCGCCAGTGCCGCCCCGCTGCGCACGGCGGGTGGCGGGAGCCGGAGCATCCCTCCTCGCTTCCCGCTCGGCCTCGGCACCGCCCCGCCCCGCCGCAGCGCCCGCGGCACCGGCGCCGCCCGGGCCCTTTAAGAGCGGCGGCGGCTGCGGTCCGTGCCCGTGCCCGCGCCCGCTCCCGGCGGTGCCCGCGGCGGCCCCGCACCTGCCGGTAAGGGCCGGGGGAGCCGGGGATGCTCGGGGCCGCAGGGGGGATCGGGGATGCAGGGACCGCAGGGATGCCCGGGGGACCGCAGGGATGCCCGGGGGGATGCCGGGATGCCCGGGGGGATGCAGGGATGCCCGGGGCCGCAGCGGGCCCGGGGCCGCAGGGATGCCCAGCGGAGCCTGCAGGGTGCCGTGGGGTGCGGGGATGCCCGAGGGGCACCTGGAGGCGTGGGGGGACGTGGGGTGCCCCAGGCTTGCGGGGGGTGCCCCGGCAGCGCGGTGCTGGGTGGGGTGTGGAAAGGCCCCCCCGTGCCCAGGGGCTGCCCCGCGTGTTCCTCAGCGTCCCGGGGGGGACAGGGGCCGCCTCTGCCCGGGGGAGCAGCCCCCTCCTGCTGCCAGGGGAGCTGTAGCCCCGCGCGGGGGGACCCGCAGCCTCCCCACGCAGGAGCCCCCGGCCGTGGGCTGCTCCAGCACCGTGTCCCTGGCACAGGCAGCTCCTCCCGTGGGGGAGGCCCAGGCGGGGTGCGAGGGACGGCCTCGGCCGGGCTGACCCAGGAAGGCTCTGGAAGCGTGTGAGCGTGTGCACGTGCGTGCGAGTGTGCACATGAGTGTGCACGGAGCCGCGTCACTCTTCCCACGGCCCCGCCATCGTGCACACCGACGGGAGCGAGGGTTTGGCATGGCAACGGCTGGGGAATCCCAGAGCGGGGCGGTGGGCAGCCGGGCGGCATCCAAACCCTGCAGCGGCACCCGAAACCCTCGCTGCCGGTCGTGGGCTGCGGCGGCACCTGCCACGCCGGGGGCAGCCGGGGGCACTTGGCTCCGTCCTCCCCGTGGCCCCGCGCTCTCCAGGCTCAGGCTTGGGTTTGCTTCCACTCTCCTCTCCTCCGGGCTTGGGAAGGTAAGCGGGGAGCTGGGCTGGTTTCAGGGAGCTGGGAGCAAAACCCACGTGGGCTGTGGAGGCAGGGAGGGGGGCGAGGGTCCGGCCCGCCCTCGCCCCGCGGCTGCTGAGAGTGTTGAGCCAGGGCCGGTTGTGAGGAGCCGCGGGCTCCTCCGAGCCTCCCGGGGACCATGCCAGCGCCGTCCCCAAAGGGCTGGCAGAGGAAGATGTCGCGTTAATAAATACAGCGGGCGCTAGCGGCGAGATGCCGGGTTAGAGGGGCGGCATCCATCAGCTGAGCCCTCGCTGCCAAGGGCTCTCCCGTCGGCGCAGGGGCACAGAGTCGCGGCTGCCCCTCGTCACCCCTTGCTGCTGCACCCCGCCACCGGCGTGCCAGGGAGGCTCAAATCCTGGCAACCTGTTCTCTAGTTAAATAAGATAACATATATTAAAAACGCCAAATCTTGGCGAGCTGACAGCGTCTGTCTAAATATTTATCCCTGTTCCGATCAGGCGCTGCGTTCCCATGACAGCGTGATTAGCACTTTGCATATTTATGGCCTTCCTGGGTGCTGGGCTCCCCGCGCCCGCCTGCCCCATGCCTGGGGGGCACTGAGCCCCCCCCCCATCCCCCCCCTGCACCTTCCCATGCACCCGCCGGAGGTGAGCCCTGGGCTGGCAGCTGTCCCCAGCCTGGCACATCCCTGCTGGGCTGTGCTGGAGCTGCCGGAGCAGCCAGGGCCGGGCAGGATGGAAAGGCCGCGGGGACGGGCAGGGCAGGGAGCGGGTGCCACCTTTGTCCCCCGCAGCACGGGAGGTGCAGTGCCGAGCACGAGGCATCTTGTCCATGCAGGGGCGTGAGCGCAGGGGACAGCGCGGGCATGACCTGCCCCAAAAGCAGGCTCCTGCCCTGCCTCCTGCGCACGAGCACCGAGGGACCGGGTACCCGCGGGTACCGGCGATGGGGACGGAGCAGGGATGCTCCAGCTCCCTCCCGCACGTGTCTGCCCTGCCCCGCGACGTGGCCTTGCTGGGGCCTCGTGCTCTGGGGACGGCACGTCCCGCGCTGGCTCTGCAGGACGCGCCAGGGGTCCTGGCCGCCATGCCCGCCCGGTGCCCCGTGGCAGCGTGCGGGAGGAGCGTGTCGCGGGGATTAGGGCTGTGTCCAGAAAAAGGGCTAATTCAGAGCCGGAGGCGCGGGACGGCTCAGCGCGGCTCTCCCCTGGTGCCACTGCTCTGGCAACGCAAACAAAACCCTCGCGATCAGCTGAGCCGCTTGTGCGCCGGCAGCAGCCAAAATCTGCTTTTCAGTTCCCAAATCTGGCAACGCTGAATTTAACCCTAAACTTCAGCGCGTTTGGGTGGCAACTCACCGAAAGGGCTGGTGGCAGCTGCCCCGGCGCTCGCGGTGGCTGCCGGGCTGGGGGGCTGCCCGGGGGTGTTGGTGCGCTGCCCTATCTCTGCCTCGCCATGCAAAAAAGTTGGCAAAAAAGGAGAAAAAAGGGCAGAAATGCTGCTAGCGCTTCTTGTGTGCAACTTCCAGGAGGATTCGGGCTGCCTCCCGCCTGTCGTGCCGCGGGGGCCGTGGGAGACGTGCTGCCCTGGGGTGGGAGCAGGCGTCGCCGCCGGTCCCTCGTCACCTGGGCGCGGTGCTGCGGGCGAGGAGGAGCCCCGAGGGGCTGCAGGAGCCGGGGGCACAGCGTGTGCTTGGTGTTCCCCCGGCGGTGCTTTCCCAGGGGGGTGCAGTGGGGCTGCAGAGGTCGGTGGCTCCCCGGGGCTCACGGGAGCGGTGCCCCTGGTCGCGGCGGTGCCCCTGGTGCTGCGCTTGCCGGGGTCTGGCCTGGCCGAGCATCTCCCGCGGCAGCCACGGTGCCTCAGGGGCTGCTGCTGCGGGTCTCGGTGTCAGGGCTGGTCACGTGCAGCAGGTACGGATCTCTGCACGATCCCTGGAGCTGTGACGGCGGGGGGCCGGGGAAGGGGCGCCCGCCGCCTCCTGCCCTGCAGAGACTGCCTTTGGTTTGGGCTCACTTTCGTCTGAATTGGTAGATCCCCATCTCAGGAGTTCTCAAAATTGGTTTAGAAAAAAAAGGCTTCAAATGAATTTTATGAGCCTTAACTGTGGCAACTCTGACACGAGCTCTTCCCTGCACCCCACGTGGCCTGTCCTACGCGTCCCGCGAAGGACCGAACGTCGGTTTAACCAGACCAGCCTCCCCCAGCGCAGCGTGGTGCGGCGTCTCGCGGCCCCCGGCAGTGGCATCACGGGCGATCTCGCCCTCTTCCCTCTCCCCCTCCACGGGGAAAGCAGCAGCTCCTCTTGCCCGGCTCGGATCCTGGGCAGCCGGACCCCACTGGGCTCCTGCCCCGCTCCGAGGTTGTTTTCCGGCAGGCGAAGCAGCTCGTGCGCGTTCCCCTCCGTGGTGCCGGGTGGGACTCGCCTCCCCGGGCAGATGCGGGGGGCTGTGCACGGCAAGCGTGTGCCCGTCCCTGAGGGTGCCGGGGGGTCCAGGCTGCCGCCCTCGCACCGGCGGTGCCCGTGGCCGTGCCGATGCCCATCCTCAGAGCAGCCCAGTGCCGGCACGTGCCCGGGCGGTCCCTGATCGCCTCTCCTCTGTCCACAGGGGCATTGCTTCCCGTGCCTGGCCGGGACCCGGCTGCACCATGCCCGCCCCGTGATGCCACCCCACCCAGCCGCCCTGTGACACAGCCCTGGTCTCGCAGGTGACACGGCGGCCCGAGGGGATTCCCTGGTGGGGACCTGCCCTGCAGCCACCGCCTTGTTTGCTCCTGCGCTGGCCGAGCCCAAGGAGGCTGCACCCTTGCAGGCAGAGGCAAAGGCAGGTCTGGCCACTGGCCCCCGAGCTGGGACACATGAGGTAAGAGGGACATGGGGTGCCTTTGGGCATGTCCCCGATGGGGACCAGGGTGGCAGGAGGGGTCTCCTCCATGTCCCCTCTCTGTGGGTCTTGTGCTGCCCTGGTCAGGGGAGCAGGGTACAGTACGTGGGGCTGTGCAGGGTCACCTGTGCTTGGGGTCCCTCGGGGTGCTGCCGCGCGGCCGGACCCCTGTGTGTGCCCCGCAGAGATGGCCTTCCAGCGGAGCCACAGGCTGAACCTGCTGCGCCTCGTCCTGCTGCTCCTCGTGGCCTTGGCCGGCATCAAGTTCCTCTTCCGCGACAGGTGAGGTGACAGCAGGACCCCAGGTGTGGGTGGGGGCCCCAGCGGGGTTGGGGTCTGTGGGGACCCCTTGGGTCATGCCTGCGTGGGGGCCTGGTGCTGGGGGGCAGCTGGTGCCCCTGTGCCCCGTGGCACCCCCAGCCCTGCTCCGTTCCCCGCAGCTTTACCCTGGAGCTGCACAAGCACGTCAGCAAGGACAGCAGGTTCTGGGGGGACACGGGTGACACCAGCCAGGACGTTGGCCCCCAGAGCCAGGCTCTGGAGCTCCCTGTGGCAAAGATAACAGCCCCAAGGCAAGAGCCTGGGCAGCAGGTCCCCAGGGACGTCAGTGCCACCGAGATGAGGCTGGTCCACCTGGACCTCAAGGGAGCTGCACCCAGGGTCTCCTACCTGGAGCAGGTGAGGATGCCCGGGGACGGGCGGGAGGTGCTGGGGAGGGACGTGCCGAGCGGGCAGAGGCAGAGCAAGGCTCGACCTGCCGGCTGTCCCCGCCGGCCCCCGGGGACTGTGCCATCCCCACCAGCTGAGCCTGCCCTGCCCGCCCCGCAGGTCTTCCCCCTCCTGTCCCAGCTGGGAGCCAACGGCATCCTCATCGAGTACGAGGACATGTTCCCCTTCAAGGGGGAGCTGGAAATCCTCAAGTCCCCGTACGCTTACAGGTGAGCGGGGGCTGTGTGCTGAGCTGGACGGGTCTGCCGGCTCGGTGCGGCCCCGGCGGGTCCTGGTGTGCCAGGGGCTGGGTGTGACCCACCTGGATCCGTGCCCACGATAACCGTGGTCAGAGTGCCGGGCTGTGCCGCTGGCAGACCAGCATCCTGCCCCGCCGGGTCAATATTTGTGTCCCCGTAGTAAAGTCCACACAGGCGTGGGGTGGCCGGGGCCACACGGGCAGGGTGCCGGAGGAGGAGGAGGAGGGGGGAGTGCCCTCACGCTCTGCCCTCTGCCCCGGCATCCCCTGGTGAGCCTGTCCCTGCCCTCCCAGCGAGGAGGACATCGAGCGGATCCAGCAGCTGGCAGAGCTCCACAAGCTGGAGGTGGTTCCCCTGGTGCAGACGTTTGGGCACGTGGAGGTAAGGGGTCCCGGTCCTGGTCCTCATCCCACATCACAGGGGGTTCCCCCTGGAAACCCCCCCTGACGGCTCCTCCCGCACAGTTCATCCTCAAGCACGAGAAGTACCAGCACCTGCGGGAGGTCGAGCGCTTCCCCAACAGCTTCAACCCCCACGTCCCCGACACCCTGGCCCTGCTCAAGAGCATCTTGTCGCAGGTGATCGAGAAGCACAGGCACTCCACCTGGATCCACATCGGTGCGGACGAGGTGGGCGGTGAACCGTGCAGGGACCCCAGCCCTCGCCCCGGGCACCAGGCATGCTCCCAGGGGTGCTGAGCATCCCCCTTCCCCCCAAATCCAGGTCTTCCATCTCGGGGAGGGGATGGACTCCAAGAACTGGATGAGCCGCAACAAGGGCGACACGGGGACCATGTACCTGAAGCACATCAAGGAGGTGCTGGGCTTCATCGCCACACAGTACTGGGGGCTGCGGGCGCTCATGTGGGACGACATGCTGAGGAAGATCAGCGCGGGAGCCCTGCGGGGTGAGAGGATGGGGACAGCAGTGGTGGCACCTGAACCGGGGTTTTGGCAGCACCACCCGCGTGGCCGCCCTGGCAGGTGTCGTGCCCAGCGCCCGGCAGGAGCCTGTGCCTGGCCCTGCAGGGACGCGGGTCTCAGTGGAGCACGAGGAGCCCCAGGCATCCTCCTGCCGCTGGCACTGGTGCCCACATCCCCATCCCTGCTTCCCCGCAGAGTCTGGGATAGCGAAGCACGTCTCGCCCGTGGTGTGGTTCTACGCGCCAGACTTTGAGGCTGACCAGATCGGTAAGGCGGCGCGCTGGGCTCCTGGGGCTGGCGGGGGGGACACCCCCCACGGAGCCCCCCCAGACCCCGGGGACAGCGGCACTGGTAGCTCACGCCTGTCCCGCTGCAGGGCCATTCATTGCCAAGTACGCGGAGAGTGGCTTCGAGGCGGTGTGGTTCGCCAGCGCCTTCAAGGGCACCACGGGACCGGCACAGACCTGGCCCCCCCTGAGCTACCACCTGAAAAACCACCTGAGCTGGCTGAAGGTGATGCAGGCCCTGCCGCGGCTGGCCCCGCTGCGCTTCCAGGGCATCGTCCTCACCGGCTGGCAGAGGTGAGGGGCAGCGGGACCCCCGCCCTCCCCGGCGCCCACGCAGCCCTGCCCATGGTGGCGCAGGAGGCGATGGCGCGGCTGGTCCCGTTCCGCAGGTACGATCACTACTCGGTGCTCTGCGAGCTGCTGCCCGTCGGCATCCCCTCCCTGGCCGTCTGCCTGCAGACCCTGGTGAACGGTGAGCCACCCCCCTGCTGCCGGCACCGGACCAGCCGTCGCACGTGGGCTCATCCCCCGTGTCCCCACCCCGCGGGCAGCCACTGCCTGCGAGACCCCGTCCTGCAGGCAGGGAAGCGTACCGGGAGCGGGGTGGGAAGCAGGGGAAGGGGAGCTTCAGCTCCCCCAGTTTCAGGGATGCGGTGAAGCCAGGGGCGAGTGCCTGACGGTGGGGTGGCCCGGGCCCCTCTGCCTCTCTCCTCATCCTCTCCAGGGGGCTTCACGGAAGAGACGAAGAGGAAGGTCCTGGACGTGCTGGGCTTCCAGAGCATGCAGCTGGAGCAGAGCACGTGGTGCGTGGCACAGCCCAGCCGTGGCGGGGGCAGCCGCAGCACTGCCACCCCGGCCATGTCAGAAGGGATGCGCTGGAGGGGAGCGGGGGCTTGGTTACCCAAATGCCCCAGTCCCTGACCCGCCTGGGGTGAGGGCGGGTGCCCTCCAGCCGCACAGGGTGCTGGGGTTCACCCAGCCCGGAGCCCCGGCACAGCTGGTGCACCCCACGTGTGGGCTCTCACCGCCTCCTCCCTTTCCCCAGCGAGGGCAGGGGAGCGTTCCCTGGCGCGGAGATCTACCACATGGTCGAGCAGGTTAATGGCCACCTGAAGGAGAGCATCCTGAAAGCCCTGGAGGAGGAGAGGTAAGGGGCGGCAGGAGGCAGCGGGGGCGGCTGGCCCCGGCCACGGGGCTGGAGCACAAGAGTTTTTGCAGGGGAAGGGACCTGCCCGGCGTGCAGCTCCCCATCCCCGGCTGCCCCCCGTGCCCCCCACTCCCCTCGTGCCTCCCCAGTGCCATCAAGGGCTGGTTCAGCCCCTATCACCGGAAGCGCCAGTTCGGCAACCCCCGCAACATGGAGAGCTTCGGCAGCAAAGTGCTGAAGTACGTGGTGCTGGGGGCCGGGAGGGGTCCCGGGCTCGGCTCTGGGGTCCCTCGCAGGAGGGGAGCTGGACCCCCGCTCTCCCTCCGCCAGGCTTCACGAGGACTGGGAGAGCTTCGTCCGCGACCTGCGCGCCCACCTGGAGAAGGTCTACTTCCCCGACACGGTGGAGGAGTGGATGGAGGAGAACGTCAACCCCTACCTGGACCAGCTGCGGGACCTGGTGCGGGACTACCGGGCCATCATCCGCCTCAACGCCCGGCCCAAGGCGACATAGGGGCCGCAGCCCCCCAGCTCCTGCTGCCCCCCTAGGGTGGGCTTCGGGTGCCGCTGTCGCATGTCTGTGTGCTGGTGACTGCGTCGCTGCCGTTGGTTTGTACTGTACAGAGAGCTCCCGCGCGTCCCACTTCCACAATAAAGTATTTTTGTAGATGCTGCTGGGTGCTGGAGGGGGCCGCGGCTCTGCCCCCCCGTGCAGGCGAGAGGGAGCTGGGCCGGCGCGGAGGGCCAGGGTCTGTCCTGCAGACGGCTCCTGGGCCCATTGCTCCTGCTCTGCTGGAGCTGGAGGGTTTGGCAGCCGCAGGGCAGAGCCGTGACGGAGGGCAGGGAGAGGGCAGCCCGTGCCCCGCGGTGCTGCCGGGCCCACGGGGACACCCGTGTGCCTCGTGCTGGCCTCGAGGGCGGCCGTGCCTGGGGTCCAGCCCGGCGCGGGTGCCGGGTGCCGCCTGCCACCGGGCAAGGGCTGGCACCCAGGATGGGGCAGTGCCCGAGGGGGTGTGTGGGGGCCCTGCCAGGCCCCCACCAGCACCCCTCCCTGACCCCGTGGCCACTTTCGGCAGTGGCCGCCACCGCGAGCCCCTGATTGCCGGGAAGGGGACGAGCACAGCACTCGCTTCCTGGGCCGAGCCAAGCCGTCCTCCAAACGCTGCTTTCATCTCTTCCTTCGTCTCCTTTAATGCGGCGCTCGGGGCCCCGTGCGCTCCCGGGCCCGTCCTGCCTCCCGCGCCCGGGCAGGGGCCTCCGCCGCGCTCCTCGCCTGCGGCCGTGGAGAGGCAGCCGTGGCGGGGGGATGTGGGGGGACCCCTGCGTGGGGTGAGCCCTCCCACTGCCGGGGGTGCCTCCAGCTCCTGCAAGCAAGAGTTCCCACGTGCCTGCTCCTCCACGGTGCCCATCCCTGCAGCGGGGGGAGGCAAAGCCAGACCCCCCCATGCCCACGGCTCTCCCCGTTCAGGGCGCCGGTTTCGGCTCGGCGTGCGCAGGGCAGCGACACGGACATTTCACTGCACATTTTTCTGCTCTGCAAAGACCAACCCGACTTGGCAAGAGCCCGGAGGGAGCCGCAGAAACGCGAGGCGGTCTGGAGCTCCTTCTGCAAAAGCCTGGCTCAGCCAGGGGAGGAGGGACGGCAGCTGTGCACCCCCCGCAGCCCCACACAGCCCTGCTGCCCTATGTCCTGGCTCGGTCACAATGGTCCCGGTGCCCGGGGAGGCCGTCGGGGCAGGGGCTGCCCCATCCCGTGTCTGTGCTGGGTCCCCGGGTGCTGGCGCTGGGTGCAGGAGCCCGGCAGGAGAGAGCCGTGGGGCACAAAGGGACCTTTGTTGAGGACCTTCATTTGTTATCAAGTGGTGGCAGATGTGAGGGAAGCCCCCGACCTGCCTGGGCCCCCCGGTGCGTGCGGAGCCCCAGCCCCCAGCCCAGGGAGACCCGCAGCGGCTCAGGCCCCCCATGCAGCCGCACACCGCCGGGCTGCAGGATTAGAGGGCAGATTAGACGGCGTTTCGCGCCAGCAACCCAAATGTCCTGGATTGGAAAGTGGGGGTGGGGAGAGGAGATGGACCCCACCATCCCCAAGCGGGGGGTCAGCCTGGAGCAGGGTCTGCGGAGGGAGTTGGGGGCTGCGGAGGGCATCCTCAGGCTCAGCTCAGGGCTCACGGGCCAGCACAGGGTGGGCAGGGGGCCCCAGGGAGGACCTCGGTTCGTGTTTGTCTAGAGTTTGCTTGGTTCCCTCCATCCTTCCCTCTGCCACAGGCCCTCACGCGTGTCTGCAGGCGCCTGGCCCCATGCACTGCACCCACGGGTGCACTGCAGCCACCCTGCCCCGTGCACTGCAGCTGCCTGTCCCCGTGCACTGCACCCACGGGTGCACTGCAGACACCCTGCCCCGTGCACTGCAGCCGCCTGGCCCTGTGCCGCTGCCTGCCTCGTTGCCCTGCAGCGACCAGCGCCGTGGTGGCCAGCTGGGTACCAGCCTTCTGGACCAATGCGCCCCAACATTGGTTTGCCGGAGCCGGGACCTCCGCAAGGCTTTTAGACGGTAACTCGTCTGGGAGAGCAGAAATTCGGGCGGGATTTTGTGCGGGTGACGGCCGCGCTCTGCACTGCCTGGGAACCATTAGTACATCAACGCCTTGTCCGTCGCTGGCCCCATTTCCCATCTGGTTCGTCAGCATCCTCACACAGCCAGGCCCCCTCCACACCTTGAATGTCTCAGTCATTTAAGCCATAAAAAAGTGGAAGGGGACAACTGTCACTGGCCACTGTGTCTACAAAAGTGGAAAATTAGGCGGCAATAAGGGCTTTATGGAAAGACATCGCCAAGCTGCTCCAGCCTGGTTCCCGTTACCAGCCACCGCAGGCTGACGGCCGGTGACTGCAAGGGCCAGGCAGAGCGGCGGGACGGGGACCGGTGAAGGGCACCCCAGAGCGGGGCTGGGGAGCACGGGGTGCCCCGGGAGGGGGGGTCTACTCGGCCCGCCAGCCCCCAGCCCCGGCTCCTCTCGCCCGGGGGGCACTGCAGCCCCCGGGGTCCTCCCCAGGAAGGAGAGGCCCCGGGCAGCCTTGCCCCCCGCTATCCCCTCGGGCTGCCGGGGCCGCTGAGACCCGCCAGCTCGTTACACGCCACGGCTGCGCGGCGGCTCCCGCCGGGGCGTCCCCCGGGCCCCGGCACCTTCCCCCGCGCCGGGGAGGGGGATCCCCGCGCCCCGCCTGCAGGCACCGGGGCGGCCCCCGCCCCCTCCTCCTCCTCCTCCTCCTCCCCCCGCGCTGCCGGTGCGCCCCCTCCTCCCGGAACTCCCCCCCCGCTGCCCCCCGCGCTCCCGGTGCGGCCCCCCCGCCCCGCCGCGCCCCGCCCCGCCCCGGGCGCCCGCCGCCGCCGCCGCCGCCCCCGCCTCCGGAGCGGGCTGGGCGGGGGGGCCCGCGCCGCGCCGCGCCGTGCCGAGCCGAGCCGAGCCGCCCGCCCGCCCCTCGCCGCGCCGCGCCGCGGAGGATGCTCGGGCCGTGAGCCCGGAGCCGGCAGCCCCGGCGCCGCGGAGCCATGGGCAAGGACCAGGAGCTGGTGCAGGCGGTGAAGGCGGAGGACGTCGCGGCCGTGCAGAAGCTGCTGCAGAGGCCCAAGCCCGGCAAAGCCAGTGAGTGCCGCGGCGGCGGGGCCGGGCCGGGCCGGGGGCGCCGGCGGGGGCGGGGGGGACCGGCATCGCAGCAGCGGGCGCGGCGGCTCGGGGCCCGCATCCCGCCCGCTGCTCCCGGGGCCCGGCCGGGATGCCGCCCTGCGCCCTGCCCGGCCCCGCAGCATCCCCGGCCCTTCCCCGGCGCGGCGCGGCGCGGGCGGGGGCCGTAGACGTGCCGGGGACCCCCGGCGGCGCCCCGTGGGGGGGGGGGAGCAGCCCGGCGGGGTGCTGACGGCAGCGGAGCATCCCCGGGCGCTGCACGGGTGCTCGGTGCTGCACAGGATCGCCCCGCCGGTCCCGGTGCAACCCCCGGCACGGCCGGGGCACCGGCCGGGCTGTCCTTGCCCTGCGCCCGGGAGCGGCTCCCGAGCCCCCGGGGAGCCGGGCCGGGCCGGTGCGCCCGGGGGGCTTGGCCTGGGCACGGGCACGGGCGAGGGCAGGGGGCTGCGGCCGGGCGGGCAGGGCAGAGCTGGGGGCACCTGCGTGTGCGTGAGTGTGCGTGGAGCGCGTGTGCACGGACCGTGCGTGTGTGCACCGGCGCTGCCGGTGCCCGCACACGTTGCGTGTGGCTGTGTGCGTGTGGCTGCGTGCGTGTCCGTGCGTGCCGGGTGTGCACGCGTGTCTGTGTTTGGGTGCGTGTCTGTGTTTGTGTATCGGTGTGTACCCTGGCATATGTGTGTTTGGATGTGGCTGTGTTGGTGTTTCTCCGTGTGGGGGTGTTTGGATGTAGCTCCATGGGTATCTCCCTGCGTGCATCTCTGCGGCTGGCTTTGCACGGCTCCGGGCGTGCACCCGAGTGTGTGTCCAGGCGTGAGGCTGCGGGGGTGCGCGTGTGTCTGTACGTGTGTGTCTGTGTGTGTATGCGTGTGTAGCTCCATGAGTATCTGCTCTCTGTACGATGTAACTGCTCTGGTGAGGCGTTCTGCCCGGGACTGAATTATTCATGATGCTGATGCAGCCGCAGGTTTCAGGCCTGGTGCGTGGGGCCGACCTGGGGGGCCAGGGACCGTCCCTGGGCACGGGCAGGGACCACGGGGAGCACTCGCGTGGCATCGGGTCACTGGGCGCACAGCCCCTTCGCCACTGCACCCTGCATCCCTCCCTCCCGGGGCCCAGCGCTCCCCGAACGTGGCACCCCCGCGTCCCTGGAGCTGTGCAGGGCTGGTGCGGTGTCCCCCGTCCCTGGTCGTGCAGGGGTGTTCCTGGCCAAGCAGGGCCAGCATGGTGTCCCCTGTGTCCTGGTGCTGAGCAGGGCTAGCGTGGCGTCCCCCATGTCCCCGCTGTAGTGCAGGGCTGGCGCGGCGTCCACCATGCCCCCGGTGCCACGCAGGGCCGACGTGTGGTCCCTCATGCCGTGCAGGGCTGGCGTGGCATCCCCTGTGTCCCGGTGCCGTGCAGGGCCAGTGTCGTGTCCCCCGTGTCCCCAGTCCCATCGTTGCTGCCGCTGCCGAGGGACTGCGCAGGGAGAGAAGAGGCTCCAGCTCAGAGCCCCCTTCATCCCAACCCGCTCCAGGTGCCGCCGCTGCCGTGGCCTCTTGGAGCGGCGTGCGGGGACGGGGACGACGCCTGGCTCGCGCCCAGCGCTATCCCCCGCACACCCCTCTCCCATCCCGCTGGCCCGGGCGCACAGCTGGTGTTGCTGTGGCAACGGCCAGCGGTGCCAGAGTGCCACCACCTCCTCCCGCATCCCTCTCCCTCCCAGCCCTGCTCTGCTGCATCTCCCGCCCCGGCCGCTCTCCCGCTGCAGAGCCCTCCGGCCGCCGGGCGGGATGGCCACAGGGGCCGGCGGTGCTCCCTGCGCCGGGCTCGCGGACGAGGGACAAGGGGCACTCGGCGAGGCCGAGGCCAGCCAACCGAGTCTTGGGGAGATTCCCACTGTGGGCCTGGATGCTTGCCCCGTGCCCTGGCTGGGCTGCGCGTCTCCGGCTCTGCCAAACCCACCAGTGCCAGTGCCGGGCTGCTCTGGCGCCGTTTCCCCATGGGACCCGACTCTCCTGCCCGGCAGCAGGGCCGTGTGTGCAGCAGCGGGTGCCACGCTCCCATCTTGGGGTGCACAAGCACCTCTGGCCGCGGCGGCGTGGCTGGAAGAGCGGTGCGTGGCACAGGGTGGGAGAGCACTGAGCAGGGGCTGTCCCCATGCCACAGCGTCCCCATGTCCATCCGTCCCCTCCGCGTGCCGGTCCCATGCATGCCTCCGGTGCTCCCCGCGCTGCACGGCACCGGGAAGATTTGTAACTTAGCTCTGTTATCTGGATAATATCCTATTCATGTGGGGTTTAATAAATGAGATTTTAAAAATCCCTGCGTGAATTAACACGGGTTGCTATGGCGACGTGGGGCCCGATTTAGAGTGTGGAGTACGAGTTTGTGGGGCCCGGGCCGGCCGCAGCGCGCACCGCGCTCGCTTCCCGGGCATCCATAATTGATGAGGTTGTCTGAAAGTTACGCAAATCAGATGCAGGGATTTGGCAGCAAACTGTTTCCCTCCCTGTCCCCTCCTCCCTGGTGCTACCTCGAAGAATTGTAGTGACTTGGCGTTTTCCCCTCGGCTCCCCGGCTCGGGCACCGTGGGACCGGACGGGGTCCTGGGGCATCCCCAGTGGGGTCCGTGCCCGCCGCACTGTCCCCGTCCCGGGCACCCGGGGCTTTGGGCAGCGGGAGACTGGGCTGCGCTGTGCCGCACAGGGGAACCGTGGTTCCTCGGCCGTGGTGTGTTGGAGTGAGTGGGCTCCTTCCCTGCGAGGCCGGTGCCATCGCCGGCTTGTCCGCTTTGGAAATGGCTTCTGCGTGGCACCCACTGGTGCCGCCGGAGGGACCGCGAACCGAGGGCCAGGCTCTCCTGCCCCGGCTTCTCCTCCGGCTGGGCTGGGGGGCTTTGCAAAGTGCTTCCACTCGCAGCGGCTTCGTGCGGCAAAGGAGATGTCCCAGCACGTGGCCCCGCGGTGCCAGGGCGAGCACCCGGCGTGGCAGGGGCCGGCTGCAGCCCAGCCGTGCAGGTGGGAGCCAGGGCTGCGTCCCCTGGGGCTGCGTCCCGTGGGGCTGCGCTGCCCACCCCGCGCCCGGCCCTCGGTGCTGTCCTGGTCCCCCAGGCTGCCGTCGAGGCTCGTGTCCTCGTGTGCTGCTGGAGCTCGGGGTATCTCACTCTGGGACACCCGGGACCGGGTGAGCCACGCTGCCTGGCAGGGCTCAGGAGCTGGGCACGGGGCTCCGCACCCCCTGCACCCTGCTGTGCCGTAACCCAGCCCCGCCTGGCCCCACTGCCCCGGGGTGCGGGTGCCGAGGTGCCGGCAGCTCTCGGGGTGCCCCTGCCCTGGGCGGGAGAGCCCTGTTCCCGCATTGCCGGGGCTCCAGGCTGTGGGGGCAACAGGAGGCAGGAGCCAGACCCCTTGGGGACATGGGCTCTCTGGGCAGGGCCTTGCCGGCTGCCTCCTGCCCTCCAGCGCGTCCTCCTGCGTGGCGGCCAGTTAATTCTGGTTTTTTTTGCCTGCATTTGATTGCATTAATAATCTCCTCTGATAACAGTATTTAATAAAACCAGGCTAATATGGCGCAGTTAGGAAATGTCTTTGACATTTTACAATTCAATTTCCATGCAGTAAAAGGCAGGGCAGCTGCAAATCCAATTGTGGTGCAGTGCCCAGGGCGCGTGTGGCCGGCAGCTGCCGGAGCTGCCCGCTTCCCCCCGGCCCTCCGGTAACACAGGCAACTTCCCCGGGCAGCAGCCACCCCTAATGGCTCCTGCTGCCGCTCCCTGGCCACGGGCGCTGGGGCAGCCCCCTCCTCGCTGCAGGGAAGCCCGGGCAGGGCGGTCTGGGGGATGCTCGCCGCGATGCCGGAGCCGCTGGGTACCACCAGCCTCTGGAGCCATCAGTGCCGGGCAGGACACCTGGAGTGGGAGGAAGGGGCTGTGGGGCCGGATCCTGTGGCAGCTTGGCCAAGCTGGGGGGCTGCAAAGGGGTGCTGGGCCCCCGCGCATCCCCCATCCTGTGGGCGGGTGCTGCTCCCGCGGGGCCCTCGATCCCCTTGGCACAGATTAAGGGGCAAAACGCCAAGGGGACGGGCTGGGGCATGTGGGGCAATGCCAGCATGGGGCGATGTCGGTGCATCCCAGCCGCGTCCCAGGCGCGGGGCAGGAGGGCTGTCCAGGATGGCGGTTGGGGCTGAGCAGCTCCTGCTGCTGCCGTGCTTAACAGTGCGTCCGCGGGTCCCTTATAAACTTCTTCCTGGGGTTCCTAGCCCGCGTGTGAAACCTCGCTCCCGGCAGGAGTTGGCAGGCGGGCGCAGGCTGGCGTGTGCCAAGTTTCCTTCCAGAGGGGGATTATTACTCAGCCTGGGGTGAGATCTCGTTATTTTACATTTTCTTGCCACTCTCTCTGCCTGGGCTGGAGTTGCGGGTGTGAACCCTCTTCTGTCCCCCCCACTGCCCCGCTTCGGGGCTGTCCGCAGGGTCCCTGCCCGCCGGGGGATGCTGCAGAGGACCCGGGGCTGTTGGCCACCGCCACCGAGGAGCAGCGGGGCCGTGGGCCCGTGGCTCTGCTCCCAGCTCGAGGCTCCCTCGCTGGCCTGGATTTTCTCGCAGCAGTCCCGAATTCACCTGGCTTGACACCGATTAGCCCTTTGCCGACAGCGGGCAGCCCCTCGTGCCCGGGGCTCTCCCGGGCCACCGACTCTGGCTGTTTCCCGCACGAGGACCTTGCTGCCGGGTGCCGCTGTGCTCCTCAATGCCCGTGCACCGTGGTGGGGTGATGCTCCCAGGGAGTGGCCGGGGACGTGGCAGGGCCAGGCTGCACCCAAGGGTGATGGTGCTGGCAGTGCAGCAGGGCTGGGCGCTGTGGGCACCCCAAGACCCCCTCCGCAGCCACCTCCTTCCCCACCAGCCTAGCACGGTTTCCAGTAGCCAGGCTGGCGTCTGGCTCTCTCCCCTGCTGCGCTCCCTTTAACCCTCCCCTCCCCTTCCCAGCCGCCAGGAAAGGCTGCAATCAGCCCCCTCCCCGACTCGGCACGCCTGGGTGTCCCCAGCCCCTTCCCGCTCCCCCACAGGGCCCCGTTGGTGGCTGTTCGACCCCGCCGTGGTGATGCCCATGGACGGCGGCTGCGTGGTGCGGTGCTGGAGCCCGGGTGGGTGCCAAAGCAGGGGAGGGTCCTTGGTGAATGTTGGCCCCAGGCGCACAGCGGGTGGAGCTGCGGTGTCGCTGGCAGGGTGAGCGGTGGAGGGGACCGTGTGGCTCTGGGGCGATGCTCGGGGCTGTGCTTGAACGTGTTCGCCGCAGCGCTCTCCGTCCCGGTGTGGGAGCGGCGTGTGCCGGGAGCAGCGTGTGCTGCTGCACCGGGACTGGGCGCTGCCAGGGCTGGGCACCGCCGGGGCTGGGCACCGCTGGCCGCCCCGAAGAGCCGGGGCTGGTGAGCCTCTGGCTGAATGCTGGCCATGCACCCGCTGCGCACTGCCCTCGCCAGCCGGCGGCTAAAGGTGCCTTTCGCAAGTGTTCAGACGCCGTCGGGAGAGCGTCAGAGAACTAATTTGCTGGTGCTTAATGGCTGATGCTGTTACTGCCGGGCCAGGCTCGCGCGGGCGAGGGAAGGGCATTGGGAAGCAAAACCCGCTCCAGAGCGCCCGGGCTCGTGCTGGCCTGTGCGGATGCTGCTGCTCCGTTGCCGCTTTGTGCCCCGGCTGCGGCCGAGCGTGCCATGGGTACGGATCGTGCCGGGCTGGTCACCGAGCCAGCGTGCAGCACCAATGTCCACCTCTGCCCTGGGTTCCCTTCCCATCCCATCCCGCAGCTGGGGCACGTGGGACTCGCCCTCCCTGTCCTCTCTCCCCGGAGGGACGGGGGCCAGCGCAGCCTGCCCGGTGCAGGAGCGATCCCGCCGGCAGGCTGGCTCTTCGTGCCAGGCTGAAAGGGATCTTTAAGCCGTAATGAAATGTTAATAGTATTTTCCAACTCAATACGGGAGTAGAAAATGAGGTGTTTAACGCTGGGCTCCGCAGCGACAGGAGCAATCAGCCTGAGAAATGGGAAGCCGGGGACGCAGTGCCGGCCTCGGCACGGCCTGACAGCCCCGCGCTGCCGGGCCTGCTCCAGTGATGGATGGCTGCCGGTGGCCGGCATGAGCCATCCGGCCAGGGAAGCACGGTGCCGGGATGGTGTGGGAGAGCGGCTGACGGGGTAATGCTGGATCTGCCTGGGTCTCCTTGGGTCTCTCTGGCAAGGTCACTACCGGCTGCCTGGTGAGAGCCGAGCAGATCGAGGTGGTTGTGGGGCTGGGGTGCCCCGAGGTGCAGCAGGCCAAGGGGACCCCCGGCTCTGTGCCCGTATCAGCTGGAGACAGAGTAGGTTGGAGCTGGTGCCCAAGCAGCCTGGGCACTGCTTCTCCGAGCACCATGCCCGCCGGCGGCTGGCTGCTCTTCACCAGCGCTGCTCTGCCAGGGTGCGTCTGTGTGCCCCCGGGTGCATCCGTGTGCATGCAACTGCCCCCGTGTCCCCGTGTGCATCCGTGTGCATGCAGCTGCCCCTGTGCATCCGTGTGCGTTGTGTGTCCCTGTGCATCCATGCGCATGCGTGTGCCCGTGTGCATCTGCCCTGTGCGTCCGTGTGCCCGTGGCTGTCTCCGCTGGCCGCTTCGGCGGTGCCTCCTCCCCGGCCTGGCGTGGGGCTCGGCGCTGGGGACGGCTCTCGGCAGCAGTGGCAGCAGCCGGCTGATCTCTTCCAGATGTGGCTGCTGGGAGCCCAGCTCCGCGCCGCCTCCTTGCCGAGGCCCCGTAGGTTTTTGGTCGGTGGCTGCCGGAGCCGTTGGAGCAGACAAAGCAGCCGCCTGCCCGGCTCCTGCATTGCAGCTGGGCTGTTTACGGCGCGCTCCTCGCGGCTGTGCCGCTCCGCAGTAGCTGTTCTCCCGGCTGTCTCCGCTCCGGCGTGCGCGGGGCTGTCTCTGGCTGAGCCCCAGCCCCTGGCAGGGAAGGGGCAGGTGGTCCTGCACTGTCCCTGCCAGCCCCCCCGCAGTGTCCGCTGTGCTGGGGACACTGGGGACACTGGGACGGGTCCTGCCCTTCCCCTGCAGCGCTGCCAGGCCTTTGGGAGCAGCGTGACGACTCCGGCCGGGCTCCCGGTGCTCGGGGCAGTTGCACGGCATCGCCTGGCTGCACATCCCCGTCTGCCCCTCCGCCCCGGCAGTGACCGCAGCATCACCGCGCCGCCAGCCGCGCACCCACAGAGCTGCCCATCGCCGCACCCGTCCTGCCCGCGGGCACTGCCGGGAAAGCCGCCGCGGCGCGGAGGGTGTGTGGGTGGGCACGGCGCTCCGGCACGCGCGGGAGCGCTGGGGGAAGGTGAACCGGGTTGTTACGTGGACAAGGATAAATGATGGCACTAAAGGCACTGTGTTCAAAATAGATCCCGGGGCCTGTTGTACCCGCGTACGGTGCGGGAGCTTAGAGCCCCGCGCTGCAGCAGCGCCTGTTGCCGTGTTACTTGTCTGAGCTGTCTGCACACACGCATGCACACACGCGTGCACACGGGCCCGCGCTCTGCCGTGTCTGGACTGCGACGTCAGGACTGCGGCTGGGTTCACGGGAGGCCAGATGACAGCGACTGTGCGTTAGTTAATGATGCTTTGAGATACACAAAGCTACCGGTCCCTCCCTGCGGGGCAGCGTGGCTGGGGTCGGTCCTCCCAGGGCTCCCCGACCCACGGAGGCGGCGAGGATGGGGAGGAGATGGGGAGCACGGGGCTGGGGCTGGGCAGGATCATCTCTGCCCCGGGGTGGAGGTGAGCTGCGCCCTCTCTGCTCCCATGTCCTGAGCAGCCTCTGCTCGGGCACTGGGGATGCGCAGTGCCGGCTTTGCTGGGATGTGGACGGACGGGCGGACGTAGACTGGTGGTGGCCCCAAGCCGGTGCATCCCGTCCCCCGCCGCAGCAGCCTCGCCGTGCCGGCGGTGACTCCTTCCACCCAGGGTGATTACTGAAAATTACCTGTTTGCCGCCGCCCCGGCGCGGGGAGAGCAGGCTGTCAATTAAGGCTCCGTGGAAGCGGCACCAACACGCATTTCCGCAGAGACGAGGGTGGGCGTGCGGCTGGCAGCGGGCCGGCGGCGACGGGCACGACGGGGCTGGTGTGATGCTTGGTGCTGGTCCCGCGGGGCTGAGCGTGGCACATCGTGTCCCACCTGTGGGGCCGGAGCCGACGTGTCGCTGCGCTGCCCGCACCCCTGCCCGTCCCTGCTGCCCGCTTCCCTGCATCCCCAGTTGCACGGGGCCGAGTCACCGGCATCCTTCGCGCAGCAGAGCAGCATGGCACCATGTGTTGTTCGGAGGTCAGGGGGTTTTCAGGCAGCCCGGAGCGGGCAGGAGGCTGCCGAGACCTTGCAGGCAGCGACCCTGTGCTGGTAGGGAGCATCTGCGGAGCTGGGGAGCTGCGGGGCTGAGCCCCAAACTGGGGCTGGGGGAGGCCCTGCAGCGCTGGGGGGCTGGGGCTGCCCCGGGGGAATCCGGCTGATGCAGCACTGGCGGTGAACGGCTCGGCCGGGCTCCACGGCACCACGCGGCAAAGGTCGGGTGAGGATACGGCTCGGCGATGCAGGGAGAGCGGGGATGCTCACGGTAGCCGCTGGTGAGCACCGCTGCCCCGGCGCAGCGCTGGCGGGCATGGTGGGGTGCTGGGTCCCTGGCCGGCTCCAGCCCCAGCGGGTCGGCTCCACCTTGGGTGCACCTGCGTCCCCGGTCCCCGCCTGCCCCGGCAGCCCGCAGGGCCAGCCCCTCGCCCTCCCTTGGGATCAAAAAGTTTCCTTTTTTTAAAATAAAATCACAGAGGAGTCCCCGCTGGCTCTTGAAAGCTGCATTTAAGTTGCTTGGTCCTGGCCCCAGGGGAGAGCCCTGCGCTGCTGCAGCACCGTGACTCAGGCTGCCACGGCCTATTGATCCTGAAGTGCGGATTCCTCCGCTCCCCGGGGAAGGCTCCGCGCGAGGGCCGGGCGTCCCGAGCACCGGCAGGTGCGCTGGGCACGGGGCCAGCCTCCCCCCAAAGTGCCTTGGGATTTGGGGAATGGCTTGTGATGGGCACCGGGGGGTCCAGATGTGGGGGGGGGGGGGTCCAGATGTGATGGGAATGCATGTCCAGATGTGATGGGTACTGGCTGTCCAACTGGTGGGTGTCCAGCTGTGGTGGGCACTGGATATCCAGCTGTGATGGGCAGTGAATATCCAGCTGTGATGGGCACTGGGATGTCCAGCTGTGGTGAGCAGTGAATATCCAGCTGTGATGGGCACCGGGGTATCTGGCTGCAATGGGCAGTTGTTATCCAGTTGTGATGGGTGTCCAGCTGTGGTGGGCAGTAGTTATCCAGCTGTGACGGGCACTGGCTGTCCAACTGGTGGGCGTCCAGCTGTGATTGGCACTGGGGTATCCAGCTGTGGTGGGCAGTAATTATCCAGCTGTGATGGGCACTAGTTGGGGTCCAGCTGTGGTGGGCAGTAGTTATCCAGCTGTGATGGGCACTGGCTGCCCAACTGGTGGGTGTCCAGCTGTGGTGGGCACTGGATATCCAGCTGTGATGGGCACTCGGGTGTCCAGCTGTGATGGGCAGTGGATATCCAGCTGTGATGGGCACTGGGATGTCCAGCTGTTGTGGTCAGTGAATATCCAGCTGTGATGGGCACTGGGATGTCCAGCTGTGGTGAGCAGTGGATGTCCAGCTGTGATGGGCACTGGGATGTCCAGCTGTGATGGGCAGTGAATATTCAGCTGTGATGGGCACCGGGGTGTCCAGCTGTCGTGGTCAGTGAATATCCAGCTATGATAGGCACCGGGGTGTCCAGCTGTGATGGGCACTGGGATGTCCAGCTGTGGTGAGCAGTGAATATCCAGCTGTGATGGGCACCAGTGTATCCGGCTGCAATGGGCAGTTGCTATCCAGCTGTGATGGGTGTCCAGCTGTGGTGGGCAGTAGCTATCCAGCTGTGGTGGGCACTGCATGCAATGGGTCCATCCCCTTCCCTGCCACCTCCTTGCCCCAGGCAATCCCTTCCCACGCAGCCGGCAGCCCGCGAGCTTCCCGGTGCATTATTTATACAGTCAAAATCGATCAGAAGACGATAACGGCTTCATTAGCATCTGAACGTCGCGCCGGCCTCGGCGCTTGACACGACCTTGGCTGCGGGAGTACAAGCTTTTCGCTGTCTGACAGCGGCGAGGACCGGCTCCCCGGCGTCCCCATTGTCATCGGACCCAGCCGGGGCTGCTCTGGCCACCTCCGTGGGGTCCCCACGGCGGCACGTGCGTGGGCAGAGCGCGTGGCCACGCACTCTGCCCACGCAAGTGCCGCCGTGGGGACCCCCCCAGCAAGGACCCCCATCCTCGCTGCGAGGAATAAGACCGCTCGTGCCAGGGCTCCTCGTGCAGCGAGCGCTTGCAGCGCCCGTTGTTTGCGTGGCGCTCGTCAGCAAGGATATAATTAAGAGCAGCTATTTTGGATGCTTCCTTTATCCGGCAGCTCACGGCAATGCCGCTGCAGGGTCCTCCCCCCGTCCTCCCAAACAGGCGCTTGGCTTTGCCTTGAATGTCTTCCCCGTGGGTACTCGGTGTCATCCTGCTTGTGGGGTTCCAGGGGTCCCCGTTGTGCTTGGGGGGGGGGCACACAGGGGTCCTGCTGTGAGGGGGGAAACGGGGGGGCAGTGGGACTGGAGGGGAGGGGGAGCACTGCAGTGGGGTGATGGAAGGAATGGGGAGGAGGATTTGGGGGGGTTGCCCCGGCTCATTTGCTGCTGCCGCTGAGCTGGGGGAGGGGGGGCAGCGATGGCTTTCCCCTCATTAAGTAGATGTTGATTTAGCGGAGGCTGGAGCCATCTGCTCCGAGCAGCCGCCCTCTCCCTGCGAGCTGGCGCGGCGCTGCCGGGGGGAGCTGGGCGAGGATGTGCTTCGTCAGAGGGGGCTTGGCCGGGAGCCCCCGCGCCCCAGCCGGGCATCGATCGCTGCTGGCGCTGCGCTGGCCGCGGATGCAGGGGGCCGGCGCACGAGCACGCTGCCGGGTCCTGCGTGGCCCCGCTGCCGGGAAGGGAGGGGAGCTCCCGGAGGCACCGAGGAGTCCCACCGCGTGGGGCCGTGGCTTCGGACACGCGTGCAGGGACAGGGCTGGAGCAGCCAGGCGTGGGGGTCTCCCTGTGGCATGCACCGGGATGCCCGGAGCCATGGTTGGGCATGGAGGTCTCCCCGTGGTGTGCACCGGGATGCCCGGAGCAGCTGCCAGACGCAGTATGAGGGTGCAGGGGGTCGGGGTGACGCACTGCCGGACCCTGGGGTGAGCAGAGCGTCTCCCCCGTGCATGCCCAGTCCTGCACGTGCGGCCGGCCCGTGCATCGCCTGCCATCGCCGGCGCCCGCCCGAGGCCGTCGCTGCTGCGGGGCGGCCGGCGCAGGCCGGCGCATGGCGGGGGAGGACGGGGCCGGCGAGGAGCTCGCCCCCTCGCCGCACGCGGAGCGCCAGGCTGAATTCAAGCGTGCATTTAGCTACTGTGATCCTTGTGTTTAAGTAAAGGCATTTCTGGGAGTAGTGGCTGGGCTGAGCTCCCCGCGGCGGTGTTTACTCGCGGCAGACGCTGTTTATAGTCGGTGTCTATGGCAGACGGCTGCGGCTCCCGGTGCGCGCAGGAGTCGCGGGCTGGAGCCGGACGCGGCGGTGCTGGGGCTCCCTGGATCCTGCAGTGTGGCGCGTCCCCCTTTCCTGGGGCCGGCGATGTGGTCCTGCCCGATCCTGCTCAGCACCGTCAGGCCCCTTGGGATGCTCGTGGGGTGCCAGCTGCTCCGAGAGCCGGGGGGGCTGTGCCATGGGGCTGGGGCGCAAGGAGAGCCCTGTGCTCCCACGTGGCATGACCATCGCCTGAGCAGCCTGTGAGGAGCAGAGAGGGGACATTGGGGTGTCCCGAGGGCATTGGTGGGGCTCAGGCAGCCTGAGCAAGGGCCCCAGCGCCGGGGGTGCCGCCGTCCCTCTGTGCTGCAACGTCTTCCCAATGGCCCCGGCATCTGCCTCTGCGCGGGCAGGGCAGGACGGTGCTCGCGGGTGCCCGTGGGTGCTCGGTGCTCTCCGTCACCCCTCCGGTGATCCCGGCAGGGAGGACAGCCAGGGATGTGCTTGGTGCCTGCTGGCAGCGTGGCCGTGTGGGAGCCCTGCTCTCCTCCCTGCCGTGCCCATCTCCTTTTGTGGCCGGTATTTTTAATTGGCAGTGCTCTCGGCTCCCTTCCCTCTCCCTCGCTAGCGGAGGAGTTTTCCTTGTGCTTCCCAGCCATTAACGAGCTCTCCCCCGTCTTGCTGCCCCCAGACAGGCTGCAAATCCCGCACGGCGGCGGTGGGGCTGAGAGCGGCGCGGGCTGCGGATCGGCAGCGTGCCGGGGCGCCCATCCTGCTCCCCTGCCCCGGGACCCGCGAGCGCCTGGCCACGGCACGGCTGTGCCGAGGGCCCGGTCGGGCTCCAGGCTGCCGGCTGCAGCGCTGCGCCCTCGGCACGGCTCCGTCGTGCCCCACGCCAGGCAAGCACACCCTTCATTACAGGAGGGGCTTAATTGCTGGGCTGTGGGACCAGGGGTGAGGGTTTTGCTCGTGGCCCCTCAGGAGCTTTGGCGGTGCCGGCTGGCATAGCAGCCGCTGCCTTCCCTGCCCGTCCCGCTGCCGGTGCAAAGCCACCGTCCCTCGAGGGTCCCGGTGCCGGTGCAGACATGGGGTTGATTCCTCGTCGGTGCCATGTCGGCTCCCACCATCTGTGGCCTTGGCCTGGCCCCGCGGGGGTGCCAGCCACTGCGCTGCCATCCGTGCCACCATCCACACCTCACCATGCTGCTGGGCAGCCAGCGGCACCCTGGGGTGCTGCAGCCCAGGAGGACGTGGGACCACCCGGCTGCTCCCCAGGGGACCCCATCAGACTGATGCCGCACGTAAAGTCCTTTTCCCGGCAGCTCTTGAAGCCATGCCGGGGCCTGAGCTCGCCGCAGCCCAGCACGGGCACCGGCAGGCTCGTGGCCGCTGCCAGGGCTTTAACGAAAGTCAAACCGCTGCGCGGCTGGAAGTCACTGACTAAGCACTTGGCACGAGCATTGATGGAAGTGCTAAACAGATTTTGGCAGCCGCAGCCTCTCCTGCAGGTGCAGGGAGGAGAGATTCGCCGCTACGGTGGGTTCGGCTGATGCCGGTTTGGCTGGTGCCGGCGGCTGCCGGTGCGTACCCAGGGATCGGCATCACGGGGTGCAGCGGTGATGCCGTCAGCGTCACTGCTGCACCCTGCGACACCGATCCCTGGGCATTGCCCCATCCCAGCCCCTCACTGAGAGCAACCCGTGGGAAAGGCCAGGCACTGCAGACCTGCTGACATCCGTCCGTCTGTCTGAGAGGACCGGTTAGCCGGAGCGGGGCCCGTCTCGGGGCCGGAGATTGGAGCCAGTGCCGGGCACGGTGCCGCTCCTGCGCCCGCCGGCTCCTTTTGTCCACTGGCCATTTGCATCCCTGGGGGGCGGCTCGGCCCCCTTCTCCTGGGAGCTGCTGCTTGGCGCCGGGTGGCAGCGGAAGCGGCCCTGGGCTCCTCTCCACCGGCGCTGAATGGCACCTTTGTTGGGGAGCCTGGCGGCAGCTCGGGGCTGGCGGGGACCCGCTCGGCCCCGTCCGCTACGGTTGGTCCCGGTGCCGGGGGGGTCTGCCCGCCAGCAACCTCCAGTCCTTCCCGGGGGAGCACGGGAATGCTGCAGCAGGGATGGGATGGGATGTGGGGGGCTGTTCCCGGGTCTGGCTGCCCCGATGGGCATTTGTTGCTGGGGTGGTTTGTTAATGTGTTAAACGAAGAGCGCGGGCTGCCAGGGCAAGGGACGCTGCCCCGTTGCGTGGGGCTCGGGCTGGTGGCGTTTTGTTTGCTGGAAGGAGGGCAAGCGGGGCTGGCTGTGGGGACCCTGCGGTGCCCCATCCCTCCCTGCGCCCAGGGCACCCCGTCATGCCCCCATCCCTCCCCACGCCCTGGGGACCCTGCGGTGCCCTGTCCCTCCCTGCGCCCAGGGGACCCCGTTGTGCCCCCATCCCTCCCTGCGCCCAGGGGACTCCACCGTGCCCCCATCCCTCCCCACGCCCTGAGGACCCTGCGGTGCCCCATCCCTCCCTGTGCCCAGGGGACCCCGTTGTGCCCCCATCCCTCCCCATGCCCTGAGGACCCTGCAGTGCCCCTTCTCATCCCACAGCTGCCCCGTGGCACCGCGTGCTGGGAGGAGAGGCTGGGGACCTGGTGGCCGGGGGCTGATTGTTGTGGCTGTTCAGAAGCCGTCCTCCGTAGCTCTCGCCCATCGGCACCGGGCTGTGTCATCGTTAGCAAATGTCCTGTGGCTCGGACAGTCGGGCGGCCGATGGAGCGCGGGAGGGAGCCAGCGCTGGGTGCCAGAGCCCGGGAGCCTCCACGTGGGCACCTCTGCCACCGCCCCGGCCGCTCCTGGGACCATCGGCCGCGCGTGGCCCAGGCAGGGGTGGCTCAACCCAGCATCGCTCCCCGGGCTTGTGGGTCAGGGCCGGGCACAGCCGCCCTTCCCGCTGCCGGTGCCCCCTGCGCCCCGTTTGCTGAAACGGCCCTTTGTGCCGAATGGTTGAATATCGCACTGGGATGCTGGCAAGGAGACACAGTACAGGGGGAGCGAGCAAGGCCACGGCCGTGGTGTGCGGGGAGCATCCCTCTGGCCCCGCGTCTCCCTTCCCTGCCTGAAGTCACCCCTTCCAGTCGGCTTCTCCCAGCGAGCGCTTGTCCCCGGCGCGCTTGTCCCCGGCGCGCTTCCTGCCGAGGTGCCGGGGTGAGAATGGCCGCCCTTCTCCCTGCCGGGCCACGCAGCCTTTGAGTTACTTCCCGTAGGCTCGGGGCCGTGCCGGTGCCGGCTTGCTGCGGCGGGCACGGGGGCTGCTGCATGGGTCCCCAGCCGGGCATCTGCCGCGCTGCAGCCACCCTCCTCTTCCTCTTCCTCCTCCTGCTCCAGCTCCCCGCTGGGCGCTGCGAGGAAGAGCAGGCTCGCTGGAAAGCCTGAGTGGCATTTTTCGGTTAAATCTTATGTAAATCTGGCTCCGTCCTTTCTCGTGCGGCTAACTGGATTGCCCCCAGGGGGTTTATTTTCCCACACAGGCAGGTGTGGGGTGGGAGTGGGGCAGTGCCGGGCGGGGGGCTGCAGGGGCAGGGGACACTCTGGGGCACAGGGGAGCGTGCCGAGCTCCCCCTCCGCCGAAGCAGCCCGGCCCGGCAGCTCGGTGCGGCACTGGGCTCCACGGGGCCGTGCCGGAGCCCCAGCGAGGCGAAGGAGCTGGGGAGGGAACCCCAGGCAAACCCACAGCAGCCTGGGTGGACGGAGACCCTGGTGCCAGGAGAGGCCCTCGGGCTCTGCTGCCCGCAGCGGGGACCCCTCCACCCCGAGCCCTCCTGCCTGCAGCTGCCTGCAGGCTCGGGCAGTCCCGCACGGCACCACGCTGCGCCCCGGCTCGGGCTGCAGAGCTGCAGGGAGCCGAAACCTCGGTGGGGAGGGAAACCTGGAGCTGCAGCCACGTCACCTCCCCGGCGCGCCCCACGTCCCTGCCCCGGCCACCTCCCGCGCCACTCTAACGTGCTGTCCCCTTCCCTCCCTCCCAGAGCTCCTCGGATCGGCCAAGAAAGTCAACGTCAACTTTCAAGACACCGACGGGTGAGTGGGAGCCCCGTGCCCGGGCATGCACACAGTGGGGTGCACAGGCAAGGCTGCGCCTGCCGTGGGGCGCACAATAAAAGGGTGCGTGTGCTGTGGGGTGCCGTGAGCAGGGGTGCGCGTGCTGTGGGGAGCGGGGGTGCGCGTGTCCGGCGATGTGTGCAGCACAGGGGGCAGCGAGCAGGGGTCTCGTGCGTCTGTCCGGGCACGCCGGGCTCTCTGGAGCGACGCAGTCGAGCTGCCGAGGTCCGGACGGGCAAGGGCTCTCGCCCCTGTTAGCCAGCGCGGCTGAGCCCTGCCCGCACCCTGAGCCGGTGGGCTTGCACGTAGCAGCCGCGGGCATCGGAGGAGGCAGGAGGCGAGGGCTGAAAGGCAGAGGAAGAGCTGTGCCCCACGTCTCGCCAGCCTTTGCCCAGCTCTCGCCGCAGGCTCGGGGCTCTGCGGGCGCTGTGTGGGGAGCAGCCCTGCGGGGTGCCGGGCGGGCAAGCCGTGACCCCGCCGGGCTGCGCCGCTTCGCAGCCAGCATCCAACAGGCGGGGAGGAGCGGGGAAGGGGGCCGCAGGCTCACCCCCTGCTAATGACGCTAATGAGGCCGCCGGCGCAGGAAGGCGGCCGGAGCCCCACGGAGGAGGGGGGCTGCGGTGGGAGTGGGGAGTTATGCTTGCAGGGCTGGGCAGCAGCCGCCCCCTGTGCCCCCCCCCCCGGCTCCCCCTGCCCTGTGTCCTGCCCCCCCCGCTTGGTCCCGGGGGGACGGCTCTGCCGTGGCCATGGAAATGGCACGTGAGCGGAGGGGCCGGACGGGGTCAGGAACGGGAAGGCACGCCCTGGGGATGCGCGGCCGCAGCCACCTGCGTCCCTCCTCATCCTCACCCCCGAGCAGGGTCCCAGCACCGGGGCGGTGGCAGTGGGGATCCCCTGGTACCCGCCGGCGCATCGGCTCTGCCAGCCCGTGCGTGTGCACGTGTGTGCGTGCACGGGCGCACGCAAGTGTGCGGGTGTGCAGCTGAGCGAGTGTGTGCATGCAAGCGTGTCTGCGAGCGTGCGGGCACGGCAGCGGGGGCGTGTGGGCACGCCAGGCAGCGGTGGGGCGGGTGCGCGATGCTTGCCTGCACGGGCAGGGGCTGGAGGGCGCGATGTGGGCAGGGCGAGGGGATGCGTCACCCCACGGACCACCTCGGGCCGGAGCCGGCAGGTCGCCGGAGGGCTGTGCATCACGGCAGGGCTGGGACAGCCGTCAAGAGTTGCAGGCAGGGCCCCTGCTCGCGCTCTGCCTGCAACTGCCTGCGGCTACCGGCCGGCTTAGCGGGTGCAGGAGCAATCCTGCAGCAGGGGAGCAACCTTCAGCCTCCAGCCCTGCTCCTGGGAAGGATCATCCCCGGGAACGCGCAGGGCAGAGCCGGGCTGCACCCCGCGTGCTCTCTGCTCTGCGGCCGGCTTGCTGTGCCAGCCCAGCCAGCCCCGGCGCTGTGCCTCAGTTTCCCAGTCTCTGCTGTGCTTGCCCATTCCCGAGCTGGTGGGCGCCGTGGAGGAGCACTGTGCTGGTGTCCCCGCGCTTGCCCGGGGGACGGTGCCCTGCACGGCGCGTGGCCTTTGCGGCCGGCTGGGCCGTGCCGGGGGAAGCCCCCGAGGCAGCCCGGGGGAGGGCTGCGATTTGCACCATCTTGAGCGGATTTGAGGAGGGCGCTGGAGCAGAAAATGTTGACATTTCCCAGGCAGACGTTGGGGAACAGCCTCCCGCGCGAGCTGTCTGCTCGCATTGCTGCTCCCCGCCGGGGGATCGCAGGCGGCAGCTCCACCGGGAACGTGGTGGCCGGAGCGTGCTCCCCAGCGGGGACGTGTCCCCCCTCGGCTGGGGGTCCCGGTGATGGGGGGCAGACAGGATCGCTGCCCCACTGTCCTCCTCTTGGGCACCGGGGGCTGGCAGGTCCCACTGGGGTCTGCAGTCCGTTCCCGTGCTCCAGTGACACCGGGGTGGCCCCAGGGATGGGACGGGGACGCTGTCCGTGAGCGGGGCCCGGAGCAGCGGGGTAGCAGGCACGAGCGCAGCCGCGCAGAGGATGCCGCTGCCGGGAGCAGCAAGTAGGTCAGCTCCTGGCCTGCTTCCCGGCAGCGAGTCTCCCGGTTTGGCCGGTCCCAGGGAAAGCAGAGCGGGGTGTGGCACGGCGCGGCGGGGGCTTTCCCCGCCCCACGGCAAGGCCCGGCACCAGGCAGGGGCACCGCTGCCATCCGGCAGCCTGGGCCCCCCCGCTCCGGTGCAGCGGTTGCGCTGCCGGGGCCGGGCGGGGGGAAGTGGGTCAGTGGGGAGGGTGGCTCGGTGGGACCCCCCACCCTTGGTGGGATCCCCCCCCCCTCGGTGGGACCCCCCCATGCCTGCCCTGCCTGTCGCCTCCAGCCCCACGGGGCCTCAGCGTCCCCAGGGAGCGTTTCATCTGCATCCATCTTGCTGCAGCATCCCCAGATGGGACCCGCCAGCCCCCCCCGCGTCCCACCGTGCGGGCGGGGGGCTCTGTCCTGTGGCTGCAGTGCCCCAGGGGAAGCTGAATAAAGCGACGGGCTGGAGAGCAAACCCCCGCCTGCCCCGGCACGTCCAGCCCTCTGGCCCTCGTTGCACGCTGGGACGTGGCCGGCTCCCGACGCGACTCGTGGCTCGGCCACGGCCGGTCCCTGCGACAGCTCTTTCTCCAGGTCCCCACGGAGGGATGCAGAGGTGGGGCTGCCCAGGCATCTTGGGGGCACACGTGGGGGGGCTGCGGGAGGCAGAGCAGGCGCCCTGGGGTGCTGCAGCGGGTGCAGGCTCGAGGCCGTGCTGCCGGGCAGGGGCTGGTGGGGCTGCGGAGGGGACGGGGACGCGGGACCCCCTGACACCGCGCGCGGTCCCCAGGTTCTCGGCTCTGCACCATGCGGCGCTCAACGGCAACACGGAGCTCATCTCGCTGCTGCTGGAGGCGCAGGCTGCGGTGGACATCAAGGACAACAAAGGTGAGTCCCAGCGTCCTGGCCGCGGCCCCCCCACCCCTCTGTAGGCTCTGGCCGGGGCCGTCGGTGTGCGGGGGGGCTGACGGCCTGCCTGTCCCGCCCGCCCGCAGGCATGCGGCCCCTGCACTACGCGGCTTGGCAAGGCAAGAAGGAGCCCATGAAAATGGTGCTGAAAGCGGGTTCTTCCGTGAACATCCCGTCGGACGAGGGCCAGATCCCCCTGCACCTGGCAGCACAGCACGGGCACTACGACGTGGTACGGTGGGGCCGGCGGCGGGGCGCGGCGGCGGCGGCAGGGAGGCCGTGCCGCCCTCCCTGCCCCTGCCCTCACCGAGCCGGGCTCTCGCTCCTCCGCAGTCGGAGATGCTCCTGCAGCACCAGTCCAACCCCTGCATCATGGACAATTCGGGGAAGACGCCCCTGGACCTGGCGTGCGAGTTTGGCCGGGTCGGGGTAAGTCCTCGCAGGGCCAGGACCCCCGAGTGGAAGATTGGGAGGGGACGGGGCACGGCGAGGTCCCTGGGGGTGCTGGAGCAGCCAGGGGGGCATGGGGCAGCCCCCGGGAGGGATGGCAGCGGGGGCCCGTGGTGCCACTGCTGGGGGGGATCTGCTGCCGGAGGAGGGGCAGAGCGGGGGGCCGGGGGGGCCGCAGCCCCGGCCGGCGGCTGAGCCGCCCTTGCAGCCCTGCTCCGTCTGTGTTTGCTGAGCCAGGTGGTGCAACTGCTCCTGAACAGCAACATGTGCGCGGCGCTGCTGGAGCCCAAGCCGGGGGACGCCACCGACCCCAACGGCACCAGCCCCCTGCACCTCGCCGCCAAGAACGGCCACATCGACATCATCCGGTGGGTGCCGTGGGCAGGGAGGGCAGCGCCGGTGCCCCCCCGCCTCGCTGACGCTGCCGTCTGCCCGCAGGCTCCTGCTGCAGGCTGGCATCGACATCAACCGGCAAACCAAGGCGGGCACGGCGCTGCACGAGGCGGCCCTCTGCGGCAAGACCGATGTGGTGCGGCTGCTGCTGGATGTAAGGGCCCCCCCCCGACACCCCCGGACGCCCCCAGCCCAGGGAGGGGCTGTGGGAAGGGAGAGACCCTGCGGCCGGGGGCTGCGGAGCAGCACGTGCGCATCCCCTGGGGAATGGGGGTGAGGGTCCCGGGGGGACCCACCACGGCAGGGAGCTGTGCCCTCCAGCCGCTGGTTTTGGGGTGGCCTGGGGTGTCCCAGGGGGCGGTGGGGGGGGGAGGCAGCCTCCTCCCAAGCCCTCTCCGTGCCGTTGCAGAGTGGGATCAACGCCCACATCAGGAACACCTACAACCAGACGGCTCTGGACATCGTCAACCAGTTCACCACCAGCCAGGCCAGCAAGGAGATCAAGCAGATGCTGCGGGGTAGGGGGGCCGGGGGGGTCACGGGGCAGCTGCGCCGGCGCTGGGGGGATGCCGGGCTGGGGGTGACAGCCCCCCGCGGCGGGGCTGGGCGCCTGGCGACGCTCTCGCTCTGTCCCCGCAGACGCCTCCGCCGCTCTGCAGGTCCGGGCCGTCAAGGACTATTGCAACAACTACGACCTGACCAGCCTCAACGTGAAAGCCGGGGACGTCATCACCGTGAGTGCAGCCGGGGGGGCCGGGGGGACCCCGCTGGCGTTGCCGGCCCCTGACCCGGCCCCTGCCCACAGGTGCTGGAGCAGCACGCGGACGGGCGCTGGAAGGGCTGCATCCACGACAACCGGACCGGCAACGACCGCGTGGGCTACTTCCCCTCCAGCCTCGTCGAGGCCATAAGCAAACGAACAGGCAAATAATCCCCCCTCTGCCTCTCGCCGCGGGGCTGCTCCCAGACCCGCAGCCCCGGGGAGCCCCGTTTCGGTCTGGCGGTGCCTGGGGTGTCGGGGGTGCAGCTGGTGAAGCCGAGCCGGGGCCATGCCCCCGTCGTGCATGTGGGGTCGGTGTCCCCGTCGTGTGCATGGGGACGGTGCCTTCGAGCGTGTGGGGTCGGTGTCCCCATCGTGCATGTGGGGTCTCTGCCCCCCATCTAAGTGTGTGGGGGTGGTGTCCCCATCATGTATGTGGGGTCTCTGCCCCCCATTGAGTGTGTAGGGTCGGTGTCCCCATCGTGCATGTGGGGTCTCTGCCCCCCATCGAGTGTGTGGGGTCGGTGTCCCCATCGTGCATGTGGGGTCTCTGCCCCGCATCGAGTGTGTGGGGTCGCTGTCCCCATCGTGCATGTGGGGTTGGTGCCTCGTGAGGTGCATGGGGCTGCTGTCCCCATCGTGCATGTGGGGCTGGTGTCCCCATCGAGTGTGCGGGGTCAGTGTCCCCACTGTGCCTGTGGGGCTGGTGCCCACGTGGTGCTCACGGGGCAGCCCCAGGGCCAGGCTGGCGTTGGGCTGGGGGAGGCATTCGTGGTGTCAGGAGGTCAATGCATGGGGAGAGCGGGGGGCGTCACTGCGGTTTGGGAGTGATGGCGCAGCCATGGGGCCAGGGGACCTGGTGCTTGGGGTCTGAGCAGAGGGGCCGGGCACTGGTGCCAGGGACCCGGCGCTGCCCCATGGGGACCCTCTCCCTGGCCAGGCGCCGTCTCAGGGATGGGACCCTGCTCCCCTGCCCTGCAGCTGCCTGTCCCCATCCCCGTCGCTGTAGGCTCCCGGTGGGGTGCGCGGTGCGCCGAGATGGCCCATGGCTATGCCAGAGCGGCGCGGTGAGGCTGGTGCGCTGAAAGGTCCCACATTGACTGGCTCGCTCACCCCAGCAGCCACGTGCTGCCCAGCTCTGTGTGATCTCAGGGGCGGCCACGTCGCTGGGGCATGGGCAGGGAATGGCCGTGCTTGACCGAGATCCCAGGGGAGCAGCGGCACAAGTGCCTGTCAGCTGCCAGGCACTGCCGCACCGGCCGCGGAGGCTGCGGAGGTGCCACATGCCAGCTGGGCAGGGGCAAAGCCGCCCTCCGGGTGTGGGTCGTGCACTGGTACCACGGGGATGAGGTCCATGGCTCCTGGGATGCGGCCGGCTCCACGGCGGTGTTTGCCAGGCTGTGGGGTTTCATTGCCATCCCATCGGCTGCAGCCCTGGGCCCCGTGCAGCGGGGCGGCAGCGTGGGGCGCCGGCGGTGGCCGCTCCGGGGCTTGGCCGGCCGGGCGCGGGGGTGCTGGTGCTGCAGCCCCCAGCCCAGCCGTGCCTGCAGCCCCCCTCCTCCCGGGGTGCCTTCGCGGGGAGCAGGACCCCCGGCAGCCCGGCTGTGGGAGCCTCGCAGCTGCAGGAGCCCCACAAGCTGCCGCTGCCTCGAGCGCGGGGCTGCCCCGGTGTCCGTGCCCCGCCAGGGAGCCATGGCGGGTCTGGGGGATGTGCCGCGGGTCTGGGGGATGTGCCGCGGGCTGTACCCTGCCGCCGGGCCGGGCCCTGTGCCGAGCTCCCGCTGCTGCTCCCTGGCTCAGCTCCGCATCGGTTGGGTCTCAGTTCTGGCTCCTCCACCTTCCTTTGGTTGCTTTTTTTTTGTTTGCTGCTTTTTTTTTTTCCTTTCTTTTCTTTCTTTTTTTTTTTTTTTTTGGTGGCGCTGAGCGTGTCTCTATTATTTTGATTCTTTTCATTTTGTCTCTTGTTATGTTTTATTATCAGGTTCATGGGAGACTGTAACAATCCCCCAACAGTACCAAAAGATCCCGCTCCCGGCTTACGGGGCTGCTGTGCTAAACGGTGACGCCTCGTCCCATCCGTTCCATTCCCTGCCTCCACCTCCACCTCCACCACCACATTCCCATCAGACTCTTTTCAGTTCCTTTGGCTATCACAGGCTCTCCCCTAGCAGTGCCGACGAGCCGCGTTACGGACAAGGTAGTTCACCGCTCGCTTCGTGCTCTCGATGGATTTCTTTCTTTTCCTTTAAAGTGTGTATCGAGTCTTTTCTTTCTGCTCGGCCTCTCTCCCCCTTGCTGTGGGCGTGTTTGCACGCGGGCGCGTGCAGGCGTGTGCAAGTGCGCGCACGTGGGCGCGTGCGCGTGCATGCGGGCGCGTGCGTACGTGCGTGTGCGTGCATGCGGGCGCGTGCATGTGTGTGCGTGCATGCAGGCAGGCGTGTGCGTGCAGCGCGTGCACACGTGCATGCCGTCAGCCCCCTCCCCTGCACGCCCTCTCCAGCGCTGCTGTAGCACTGCGTGGCCCACGGCTCCGCTGCCGGCACATCCCACCCTCACCACCCCGGTGTCCCCGGCTGCGGGCAGGCCTGGAGGCAGCGCCGTGCTGCCGGCTGCCCGCGCTCTGCCCGCGGCCCCTGCTCTCCTGCCCGCCCTGTCCGGGTGCGTGGGGACTCCCAAAAACACTCTCCGGGCTCTGTGCCAGGGGGCAGGGCTGGGCAGCGCGGTGCCCGGCCAGGAGCCACAGGCGCAGGGACCCTCTGCCCGCTGCAGCCTCCCCCGCGGGGTGTTCGACACCCAGCGAGCCACTCTAACCGGGTCGGGGCCGCGCGCTCAGAGCGGGAAGGGGCTGCGGCGCCGGGCGTGCTTTCCTGGGGGCTGCGCTCGGGGCTGGCTCAGCGCCGGCAGGGCCCAGCTGCACCCTGGGGACCGTCCCCGTGGCACGGGCAGGTGATGGATGCTGCAGGTCCATGTATCGGGAGTGCCCGGAGATATTTGGCTGGGGGGTTGCAGGGGTGCAGCCCGTGCCGAGGCTGTCGCCGGCTGTCCGGGGGCTGGGGGTCTTTGCACGTGCCCCGGCAGCGGTGGCACGGCAGGTCATGTTGGGAGAGCGCTGGGCCAGCCACGCTTGCGGCTTCACGTTGCCCGTCTGCCGGTGATGGGGACAAAGGAGCAAAGCTTTTCCCCGGGGCTTTCTCTCCCCGCTGGGTCGCACAGAGCCTGGGCAGCGCGGGCTCCTCTCGGTGTGACCGCGGCACACGTGGCGCGGGGACGTCCCAGCCCAATTGCAGCGTGGCCGTTTGTTCCACCTCGCGCTCCTTCAGTGAATTTATCACCTTGCACCATCCGCTCCCTCCTCCGGCCCGGTCGCTAACGGGGCGAGCGGCTTAATGATTGAAAAGGGCCTGGGCAGCAGCAGCGGGGTGGCAATGCCCGTACCTGGTGGCTGGCGGGGCCGGGCTGAGCCGGGCTCCTCGGCGGCTGGCGGCGGGGCTGCGGCAGCGCCGGGCCTCGCGGGGCCGTTGTCCATCTCATCTGATGCTGTTTTAAGCCCCAGGCTCAGCGCTGGGTGGCCCTGGGCGGCCCCGGTGCGAGCAGGACCCGGCAGAGGCGGGCAGCAGGGTGAGCTGGTGGAGGAGCGGTGCCTTGGGGTGACCCTCGAGCCGTGCCCCGCCGGGAGGGCCGGGTCCTCTCACCCACTGCTGTGTCACCCATGTGTCGCCAGCTGCCATGGGGCACCCCGGGGAGCGCAGGGGGTCCAGCACCCAGTGCCTGGCCCCACACGGCCCCTGCGTCCTCCCCCAGACGGGTGCAGGGAGCTGCAGGGGCACGGCCAGCGCCGCCTTGGCCGGGGGACAGTGGGGTGGGGACACCGGGTCTGCCCGGCTCCCTCTGCTCCCCCGCTCCAGGTCATGTCCCCATCCTGCTCCGCACAGGGACAACACAGTCCCCATCCCCTGCCCGGGCTGAGCACTGAGCACTGAGCTGGCGGCAAGGAGGGGGGACCCTGCGGGACGGTGTCCTGGGGCTGGTCACTGTCACCCCGTGCCAGCTGCTCGGGGGGGACGGGCCCCCAGGACAGCGCTGGCATCCCTGGGCACGGCCACAGCCGGGGACCCCACACCTTTGCTGCGGGGTTTTCCCTGCGTGCGGCAGCGACGGGCCCCGGGGCTGCGGGTCACTTCGCCTGTGCCACACCAATGCGAGCCCGAGCGCGCGGAGCCGCGCACGCCTGACGGCTGCTCTCTCTGCTCTGCCACCAAGGGTCCCGCGGGGCCGACATGAGCCCATCCCACCTCTCGCCGTCGCAGGGCGGATCGGCCACGCCGGCTCCTGCGGAGGAGATCTGGGTGCTGCGGAAACCCTTCACAGGTACGGCGGGCACGCGCTGCTGGGGCCCTCCCTGTTCCCGGGGGGGACACATACCAGGACGTGGTGGTGGCTCCGGCAGGACATGGCCACACTGCGGCGACCGTGGCCCAGCCGCGGGGCTCGGTGCTCTGACGGCATCTCCTCTCTCTGCGCAGGTGGCGACCGCAGCAGCCTGGGCAGCACGGGCAGCGTGGCCTCTGCCCGCAGCTCGGGGAGCGGGCAGAGCACGGGCAGCGGGGCGCACGCCCTGCACGCTGGCTCTGAAGGCGTCAAGGTAAGGCGGGCCCTGAGGCAGCCGTGCCGGCCTGCGGTGGCACTCGGCTCCGGTCCCGGCACCGGCGCTTGCCACAGGGCAGGCGTTTGCTGCCGTGGCACCCACCGCCCGGTCCTGGGTGCAGCCCCCAGTCCCTGTGGGGGTTGATGATGCTTGCCTGGCTGCTGCGAGCGCGTGCCACTGGCCGTGGCCATCACCGCCGGCAGCCACCGGTGTGTCCCCTCCCGGCTGTCCCCCCGCTGCTGACTGGGCCCGGACTCAGCCCCCAGCACGACGTCCCGCCGGGCTGCAGGGCCAGGCAGGGGCTGCCCGTGTGTGCAGGGTCCGGCCGAGGCCGCGTGCCGTGTCTCTGCTGCCGCTCGCAGGGTGCCTCCGCGCTGCACGCCGCGCTGCATGCCGCGCTGCGCGCCGCACGCTGCCGCTGGCACGCTGCCTGCTGCAGCTCCGCACTGCACAGAGCCGTCTGCCTGCTGCTGCCAGCGCGCAGCCCGCTGCACATGGCCCGCTGCGCGCTCCGGCCTGCACATTGCACGCTGCAGCTTACGCGCTGCGTGCTGCTGCCGGCACGTTGCCCACTGCACATTGCCCCCTACACGCTGCTGCCTGCACATTGCCCCCTGCACGCTGCTGCCTGCACGTTGCCCCCTGCACTTTGTGCACTGCCCACGGCAGCCTGGGGTGTCCCGTCCCTGGGCCAAGGCACCCGCGAGCCCACCTCCCCTGGCATCCCGCCCGCGTTGTGCCGGAGCAGGCTGGGCACCAGGGTCCGCGTGCCCCCGAGCTGGCAGCCGTGGGGGCTCCACTTTGCGGGCAGGGGGGCCCCCGCAGCCTGTGCCGGCAGCCTGGGCCGGGTGCGCGTCAGGCCGGACTCGGGGTGCCGCGGTGCCGCGGGCTCCCGCTGCCTGCAAAGCACCATCTGTGCTGCTCCCGCTGCTCCCGCTCTCCCTGCCGCAGCCCCCGGCGGCTGCGCCCCTCCCTGCCCACCCTCGCCCGGGCTGGCGGCGGGGCGGCCGCCGCGGCACCCGCGGCACCCGCAGCACCCGCAGCACCCGCGGCACGCGCCCCCCGCGCCCGCCGGCCCCCACCGCCCGCCCGCCTCACTCCTGCCTGCTCTCCCCCGTTCCCGGGGTGTTTTTCAGCTGCTGGCAACGGTCCTTTCCCAGAAGGCTTCTGCGCAAGAGACTGCCGTGGGCGATGGGCCGGCCAAGGCGCAGGACATCCCCGCAGGTGCGTGCCGCCGGCCGCCCGGCTGCCGGGAGCAGGAGGAGCCCTGGCCCTGCCGCGGGCGTGCCGTGGATCCAGGGATTTGTCTTTTTTTTTATTGCCACGGCACCCGTCGCCAGAAGAAAAACGTGTGGGTAAAAAATGACTCTCTCGCCTTTCGGCTGCTGCCAGGCCTTCTCCTGCCTCGGTTAGTGGGGGCCCCGTGGGGGGGCGGGGGGCGGCGTGGGCGGGCGGGGGGCGGCAGCGCTCCTCCCCGGCCCCTTCCCTTCCCTGGCCCCCCGCCAGCCCCGCCGGAGCCCGAGCCGGGGTCCCCCCCGCCACCGCCACCGCCAGCGGCGTCCGGGGGGCTGCGGGCGGGGGCTGCCCTGGCAGCGGGGGGCATGGCCATGCCGCGGGGGTGCCCACGCCGCGGGGGAGGCACACGCTGGGGGGGCAGCCGGGAGAGGCACACGCGAGGAGGATGCACACGTGGGGGCTGAACGTGCGGGGGGACGCCCGGGCTGCGGAGATGCACGCGCAGGGGGGGTGGAAACCCGGGGAGGGGGGGACGCGCACCCGAAGGGGGGGATGCGCACACGGGGGGGATGCACACGTTGCTGGGGGGGGGGCACATGCTGGAGAGATGCACAAGCAAGTGGGATGCAGCCGTGAGGGAGCTGCACATGGCAGAGGGATGCACATGTGAGGAGGATGCCCACGCAAGTGGGATGCAGATGCCAGAAGGATGCGCGCACACACGGGGGGGGACATGCACACACACGGGGGGATGCACACACGCAGAGAGGAGGGGGTACGCACACACGTCGGACATGCACACACACACACGCATCGGATGTACACACGCACGGAGGGGGGGAATGCACACGCACGGAGGATGCAGTTGCCAGCGGGGGGAAGGGGCTGCTCTTGCTGGTCCCAATGAGAAATTTCTGGGCAGCCCTCGTCACCCCAGGGCTGGCGAAGGCACCAGCGGGAGGGTGGGCGCCGCAGGGGTGCCTGCGTGGGGATCCCAGGGGACGAGGCGGCTCGTGCCAGCCTGCCCTCCCCAGCGGGGCCGCTCGCTGCGGGGCACTGCGGGTGGACAAGCCCCGGCCCGGGTTGGTGGCACGGCCGGAGGAGGGGGGCCGGAGGGCTTTGGGCAGCAGGACCCCTCTGGCCGCTGCTGGGGGAGGTGGGCAGCCAGGGAAACCCGCTCTGGGTGAGGGGTCCGGCTGGGTCCCTCCGCTCGGGGCCGCGCTGGGTGGAGGGCGTTGCGGCACCCCGACCCCCGACCGGGCTGGGGGCTCGCCTGGCTCTGGGTGGGTGGGCAAGGGCAACAACACGGGCAGCCCAGGGCGAGTCACCATGACACCCGGGAGCCGTGTGTGCCACGGCACAGGGGGCTGGGTGCCCTGCAGAGCCCCAGGCAGACGCAGCCCTCGCTGTGAGCCCCGTGCCAGCATGGCCGGCCTCACCAGGATCCAGCGACAGGGGCTGTGACCGTCCGGCGGTGCCTGGGCACGGTGCCCCGCACCACCCCTGCCCGTCCCAGGGGAGCAGACCTCGCGTTCAGGGCACCCCAGGGTGCTCCGGGCTGCTGTGCTGGGGCGGGTGCCGCTCTCCCGTGCCTGCCTTGGCCCTGCCGACGCGGGGGCCGTGGCTGTGCCATCCCACCCGGGGCAGGGGCTCGGCTCCTTGCCTCGCTTGGCCGGAGCCCGGGGGTGCGTGGCCCCGGCCCCGCTGACCGCTGCCTCTCCGGCAGGTTCGTCGCGGTCCCAGAGCGTGGCCAGCTCCCCGTATGCCCCCCAGCCCCCCGCCGAGCCCCAGCTGAAGAAGATGGAGCCGCCGTCGGAGGGGAAGGTGAGCGGGGAGCGCTGGGGTGGCATGGGGAGCCCCGCGGTGGAGCACGGCCACCCCCCCTACACCCATAGCCTCGGTAGCCCTGTGCCACGGCCACCAAGGCTGGCATGGCTCTGGGTGCTGGCTGCGATGGCAGCGCCTGTGGGGTGCTGTGCCGTGCCGTGAGCCGGTGGCGTGAATCATCCCTGCGGCTGCCGTCCCCCCCCTGCGGCACCAGCCCCCTGCACGCCCCAGGGGACAGACGTGTGCCCAGGGTGCCCCGAGCCACGGGGCCACGCAGCCCCTCTGCGGTGCCGGCTCGCGGGTGGCTGTGGGGACAGCCCGGGGGACACGGGCAGGGGTGGCAGGTCCCCGTCCCCAGGGCTGCCCCGAGCCACGCCGTCCCTCTTGCCCCAGAGCTCGGAGGCCGTGTACCAGTGGCTCTGCAAGTTCCAGCTGCAGCTCTACGCGCCCAACTTCATCAACGCCGGCTACGACATCACCACCATTAGCCGGATGACGCCGGAGGTGAGGCTGTGGGGACGCCGTGGCTGGCAGGGCTGGGGAGGGGGTCGCAGGCGGCGCTGACCCCCCTCTCTGCCCCAGGACCTCACGGCCATCGGTGTCACCAAGCCGGGGCACAGGAAGAAGATCGCCTCCGAGATCAACAACCTCAACATCCCCGAGTGGCTGCCGGAGTACAAGCCGGTAAGGGCTGCGTGGGGCCGGGGACGCCAAAGCCGCGTCCAGGGCGGCGCTGGGGACCCGGCTGTGCTGGGAGCCTGGCACTGGTCCCCTCCGCCCGGTCCCCTCCAGGGAGGGGGTGGCACAGGGGGACGAGGGCGGGAGCTGACTCACTGCTACCTGAAGCTGCGCACGTCCCCTCCCGACAGCTCGGGGACCCTCAGGCTGGTGCCAGCTGTCACCGCATGGACGTGGCACCACGTGTCCCCCCGACACCTCTGCTGCCCCATCGGCCGGGCGCACGGGGCTTCCCATGGGAACGGGGCTGGGCATGGCCCTGGGCGCTTGTGGAGCACAGGGACAACGTGGGGATGGGGACGGCCCCTGGGGCCATCCCCCAGTAGGATGGGGAGTCCCCGTGCGTGCTGCGGTGCCGGGGGGGGCCGGGGCCAGACCCTGCTGCCAGCCAGCGCTGAGCCGTGCCCCGCGCCCCCCCCCCCCAGGCCAACCTGGCGCTGTGGCTCTCCATGATCGGCCTGTCCCAGTACTACAAGGTGCTGGTGGAGAACGGCTACGAGAACATCGACTTCATCACCGACATCACCTGGGAGGACCTGCAGGAGATCGGCATCACCAAGCTGGGTAAGGTGCCGTGCCGCAGCGCCGGCCTGGGGGGGACGTGTGGCCCCAGCCCCCGGCGGCGGCGCTGATGCCCTGTGCCGTCCCCAGGCCACCAGAAGAAGCTGATGCTGGCAGTGAAGAAGCTGGCGGAGCTGCAGCGCGCCGAGCTGGGCAAGTACGAGCCAGGCACGCTGAAGAGGAAGGCGGCGGCGGCGGCGTGCCCGGAGGTGCTGGCCATCGAGTCCCCCCCGCCGGAGCCGCCCGAGTGCCAGTCGCCCAAGATGACCACCTTCCAGGACAGCGAGCTCAGCAGCGAGCTGCAGGTGGCCATGACAGGGGAAGCCCCCGAGGAGCCCCCCGAGAAGGCGGCGAACCCCCCGACCCCTGGCTACCGCTCGCCCCCGGGGCTGGGTGGCCGCGCCAGGCTGATGAGCAGCTCCCAGGAGCTGCTGGGGGACGGCCCGCGGGCCCCCCCCCACCGCCGCCATCTCCAAGAGCCAGGAGTACCTGGCAGAGGGGGCTGGCGAGGGCCCCCCCGCCCCGCCCAAGGAGGGGCGCCCGCCCCGGCACGGCCACCCTGTCAAGCGCGCCAGCGTGCCGCCGGTGCCCGGCAAGCCTCGACAGCCCTTCCCGCCCTCCGCCGGCCACCTCACGCCGCCGCAGACCCCCGGCAAGCCGCGGCCCTCCTCCCCGCAGGGCCCACCGGCGCCCCATGCCACCGCTAAGGTGAAGCCCACGCCGCAGCTGCTGCCGCCGGGCGAGCGCCCCGCGTCGCCCCGCTCCCTGCCCCAGTCGCCCACCCACCGCGGCTTCGCCTACGTCCTGCCGCAGCCCGCCGAGGGCGAGGGGGGGCCCCCGGGGGTGCCCGTCCTGCCCGTCTCCGTGCCGGTGCTGTGCCTGCCGCCGGCGGGCGAGGGCGAGGAGGAGCCAGGGCGGCCGAAGAAGCGGGCGCACAGCCTGAACCGGTACGCCGCCTCCGACAGCGAGCAGGAGCGGGATGAGCTGCTGGTGCCGGACGCGGGGCCCTATGCCACCGTCCAGCGGCGCGTGGGGCGCAGCCACTCGGTGCGGGCGCCCGCCGGCGGCGACAAGAATGTCAACCGCAGCCAGTCCTTCGCCGTCCGCCCCAAGAAGAAGGGGCCCCCCCCGCCCCCCCCCAAGCGCTCCAGCTCCGCCATATCCAGCGCCGGCATGGCCGAGGACTTCCCCAAGGAGGGTGAGGGCGAGGCGGCCGCCGGGCCCGCCGCTGCCGAGGGGGAGAGCCGCCGGGAGCAGCGGCGGGCCAGCGACCTGGGCGGCAGCGTGGACACGGGCAGCGCCGGCAGCGTGCGCAGCATCGCGGCCATGCTGGAGATGTCCTCCATCGGCGGCGGGGCCCGGGCACTGGCGCTGCAGAAGCCACAAGGGGCCGGTGGGCCGGGGCCAGCCAAGGCACCCGAGGGCTACTACCTGCAGCCGGGGCCCCCCCCGGGCAGCCCTGAGCGCGCCCGCGTGGCCACCGTCCTGGCCACCGTCAAGCACAAGGAGGCCATCGGCCTGGACGGGGAGGTGGTGAACCGGCGCCGGACCATCAGCGGCCCCGTCACCGGGCTGGTGGCGGCCGCCCGCCGTGAGCGCGCTGACAGCGTGCGATCAGAGACAGGCGCTGATGGCCCCGGCGAGCGACTGCGGGTCGAGCGTGGGGGCTCCCCGGACGGCATCCCCTTCGCCGAGGAGGGCAACCTCACCATCAAGCAGCGGCCACGGCCCCTGGGGCCGGCCCGGGGGGAGGCGGTCGAGGGGCTGTCCCCAGCCCACCGCCACGGGGACCTGGCCAAGGTGGAGGCCAGCGCCACGCTCAAGCGGCGGATCCGGGCCAGGCAGAGCCAGCAGGACGGCGTCCGCTTCGTCCTCACCGAGTCCGACACCGTCAAGCGCCGGCCCAAGGCCAAGGACAAGGAGCCAGCGCTGGAGCCGGCCCCGCTCGCCGTCTACCAGAACGGCACCGGCACTGTCAAGCGGCGGCCGGCCTCCGAGCTGAGCGGGGCCGAGCCGCCCCCCACCCCGCCGCCCGCCGCCCGCCCCGACGGCCCCGACTACGCCCCGCCGCCCGCCGAGCCCAAGAAGCCCTTCAAGCCGCCGGTGTCCCCCAAGCCTGTGCTGACGCAGCCGCCCCAGAAGGTGCCCGGGCCGCTGGCGCCCATCCCCAAAAAGGTGCCCATCCCGAGCCCCGGCAGCCCAGGTAGGTGCCCTGCCAGCCCCCTGGGACAGGAGCTCCCTGGGTCGGATGCTGGGGGTCCCGGCTGGCCCCGCTGCCATTCTGCCCCTCTCCCTTCTCTCCGCAGAGGTGAAGCGGGTCCACGGCACGCCGCCCCCGGTGTCCCCCAAGCCCACGCCGCCTCCCACGGCCCCCAAGCCCCCCAAGCCCCACGCCGCCATCCAGTCGGTGAGCGCCGGCTCCACACCAGCCCCGTCCCCCGCCCGGCAGCTGGGCGCCGCCGCCGCCAAGCCCTCCAGCACGCCGCCCTCGCTCTGCTCCAGCCCCGCCAAGCCCCTCTCGCCCGGCGCGCAGCCCCAGCAGGTGCCGGTGAAGCCGCCACGCTCCGCCATCGCCGGCCCCTCCGTTGACAGCGCCGGCCCCGAGCTGGCGCAGCAGAAGCTGGAGGAGACGAGCGCGTCCCTGGCCGCTGCGCTGCAGGCTGTGGAGGAGAAGATCAAGCAGGAGGACAGTCAGGCAGCAGAGTAAGGGGGCGCGGGGCGGCGGGGGCGGCCGGTGGTCCCCAGGGAGGGCACGGGGCTGCACTGTGGTGAAATGGGGGGGGAGGCCATGAGCATCACGGGCAGGGGGTCGGCTGTGCCGCCACGGCAGGAGCAGGGCTGCGCTGGGGGTGACGTTGTGGGGACACTGTGCCAGAGCATCGCAGGGCCCTGGCTGAGGCTGTGTTGGGGAGGTGACATTGGGGACACCGTGCCGGAGCAGCACGGGCAGGGGGACCTGGGCGTGCGGGTGCAGTGGGGGCTCTCGGAGAGGTGACAGTGCCAGAGCATCGTGGGGCTGGGATGGTCCCGGCTGTGCAGCAGCACTGGGGTCTGCACTGGGGAGGTGACACGGGGGACACCGTGGTGGAACAGCATGAGCGGGGGGACCTGGGCGTGCGGGTGCACTGGGGGCTGCTGTGGAGAGGTGACACTGGGGGACCCTGAGCTGGAGCATCGTGGGGCTGGGCTGGCCCTGGCCACGCAGCGGCGCTGGCGTCTGCGCTGGGAAGGTGGCACTGGGGACACGGTGCCAGCACCGCGGGGCACAGGGGGGCAGGAGGGCCACGCGCGGGGCAGAGGGGCCGTGCGGTGCCGCCATCCCGTGCGCGGTGCTGACCCGTCCCCGCCGCTCGCCCAGCTCGGCCGTGGAGTCGAAGAGCACCGTGAGCATCCTGGACGACATCGGCAGCATGTTCGACGACCTGGCGGACCAGCTGGACGCCATGCTGGAGTGAGGGGCGCCAGGGCCCCGCGAACCTCAGGGCTTACGTGGGCACAAGGGCACAACGATCCACGACCCCCCCGGCCCCGCCGTCCTCCTCCCGTCCCCTTTGTACAGCCGTCCCCTCCCGGACATCCCGTCCCTCGGGGTTTGCACAAAGAAGAAGATACCTCAGGATTGTGCTCATGGACTCGGCGCCGGCTCCGGCAGGACTCCCTTTTGCAGAAGCAAAAAAAAAAAAAAACAAAACCACCAGAAGAAACAAAGCAACACGCCCCGGACCGAAATTCCCCCCCACCGGCTGCCGGGGCTCCGGGGGGGTCTCTCTACCTACCTGTCCGGTGGCCGCTGCCATCGCGCCCGTGCCCTGCCGGCCCCGGTGCCGCGGGTCGCCGCGGCCCGAATGTAGCACAAGCCCTGCCCGGCGCGGCAGCCCCGGCACACGGTGGCTCCGTTAGCGGCGTGCCGCGTGTCGCCGCCGGCGTTTGCTGGTGGACGCTGCGGCCGCGCCGGCGGCGGGTCCGGGTGGGCAAATGCACTTGGGTTTCTTTTCTCCTTTTTTAATTTTCCTTTTTCAATTTTTTCTTTTTCCGTCGTCGTTCACTGGGGGCGGGCGGGGCGCGGGGTCCCGCCGCGGCGTCGCGCCGGGCTGGGGGCCGCCCCACGGAGGGATGCCGCCCGAGGGGCGCGGGGGCCCGGGCACGGGGCTCCCCTTCGCGGGGGCTTCGCCTCGGGCACGGGAAGGGGGGGTTTGTTTGCGTCGGTTGCAAATCGGGGAGCGAACGCCCCGTCTCGGGGCCCTCGGCGGCGCGGGCGGGGGGCAGCGGGACGTGCCCCTGCCCGGCCCCTCCCCGCCGGGGGAGAGGACAGTGATAAGCTATAAAGAAGTATTAATTTATTGGAGGGGGGAAAAAAAAAAAAGATATAAACCAGATTTCCCCCACCCCCAAAATAATAAAAAGAATAAACTTTAACAAATATATATTTAAAAGATTTAAAAATATTAGCAATTATATATAAAGCAGTTTAAAAGAAATCAAGAGAAAACTGGATTTTAGCTTGAGAAAAACTATTAGATTATACTAAGCTGTGTGTCTTGTGGCAAACTCATTCTAAGAGTAGCACAATATTTACCTTTTCTCTGGGTGGAAGGTACGTGCAAGCAGTTCTGTTCGGGTCTTTCCGTTGGGATTCAGTGTCACGTCTTTATTTTTTACGCCGTTAAGAACTCAAAGGATGTGCCTTGTTTTATGGAGGTTTTTGTTAATTCTTACACCGGAGGTGTTTCGGTTCCTTTGGAGCGTCTTCAGGTTTGGGTTTCGTTTATTACTTTTGGTTTTTTCGGCATTTGTTTGGTGTGCGCGTGCGTGGGTGTGCGTGTGTGTGCACGCGGGGGGTGCGTGTGCTCGCGTGCGTTCTCCGGGACGCACCGCTGTATATTCCTGTACAAACTGGAGTTGGAGTCTGGTTCAGTCGCTTGAGTCCTGATGAATGCATTTTTTGCTTGTGGTTTCAAAACAAAGTGTTGCTGTTCCTTTCTTTTCTCGAGACGTACAGAGTGGTCTCTCCCTGCGCCTTCCTCTCCCTCTTCCCTCTCCCCCCCCCTTTCTCTCTCCCCCCCGCCTCTCCCGTTGTGGTCGCTGATCCAGATGTGTTTGGCACAACTTTGAAATTTCTTTAAAAAAAAAACCCAACAAAAAAAAGACTTTAAAAATAACAAAAAAAAAAAAAATCACCCGCCTGAAAATATCTGTTGAAAAGAAAAAAAAAAAATATGTATCTAAAAAAAAAAAAAAATCCATAAAGTTCTACATGATGGATATATACATATATATATTTTTTATGATTAAGTTATGGACTCTGTATCGTATCCCATCTGTCAAGCTATGCATCTTGGTGCTTCTCCCTGCTCTTCTGTGCTTAGATTTCACCTCTACTCGTCTTATTCTTCCTATTCTGAATAGTAGATGGCTCGTGGTGCTGTGAAGAAGTTTGCTCCTATACGAAGTCTGGCAACAAATATTTAAAGAAAAATAAAAGAATAAAACCCCTGCTGCGCTGCCACCACTCTTTGTGTCCAAAACCCACCAGCCGCCGCGTGCAGCGGCTCCCGCCGCGCCGCGGGGTCCCAGGCCGTGCCGGCACAGCGGGTGCCGCGGTGCACGCGGGTCCTCGTGGCGCGGTCGTGTCTTGCCGGGTGTACGCGTCGCATGGTCCGAGGGCACCCTTGGGTGCCTCCGCCCTGGCCGGGGGTGCGCGGCAGCCTGGCTGGCTGGGAACGGCTCTCCCCGCCAGGCGCCCAGTCCCTGCACCCCGTTTTCCACGGCGGGTGCCGCGGCCGTGCCCACCCCTCCGGGGCAGCCAGGCGCGGCTCTGGGCAGCAGCCGCGGGGCGGACGGGCGCGGGCTGGCCGCAGGAGCTGCCGCAGGACCGGGGCTGGCCGCCGGCTCCCGCCGACAGCCTGCAATAACTCACGCTGGGCAGGAACAACTCTTTCTGCTTTTATTGTCAATGAAGAAATAATCAAATCTATATTACAATCTTAAAAACAGTAGAAAATGTGAGTAAAAATGCAACGGAGGCTTTTTCTCTTTAATGTGGAGACCATTATTACAGGGTGGTGAACAATAGGCTTGTGTTATTTGATTTGAGAACTAGCTGTGGCATAAAAATCGTACCTGGCTACTCAAGAAAACACCTCTTCCCAGATGGATCAGCCTGACGTCTTGGCAGTAAAATTAAATACTAGAGACAGAAAGGGGTCGGGGTCCCAACCCAGGGCACGGCCCAATGCTCGCTTCTACCACTGACCACGGGAGCAGGCTCCCAGCGTCACCGCCCGGGCCAGGCCGGCTCCGCCTGTGCCAAGCGGAACCGGTCAGTCCCGGCGCCAGCCAAGGGCTGCCCGGGCCTGGTGGCCCAGCGTCGCCCCAGCCCTGGCCCCGGAGGACGCTCCCCAGCTGGGGGGACGCGGGCAGAGGAGGGCACCCTGCGGCGCAGAAGGAGCCGGCACCGCAACGGCTTCCTCTGCGTTTCCAACCATCTACGGCGGATCTGAGGGAACATCAGGAGCATCCGTGGGCCAGGCCCGTCCTGAGAGCTGCCAGCCGGGGTCCGTGCGGGTGGGGGAACCGGCCGGCGGGCAGCAGCAGGCAGTGGTCGGTGCGAGAGGAGCTGCAGCAGTTATTTCGTAGTGGTGTTAGTCACCCAGCAGGCCGACGGAGGGGGGAGTTTTTGGTCTTTCAGTGTGCAGGACTAGTGTGGCGCTCTCGCTAGCATGTCCAGACCTGCAGAGGAGAGACAACGGGAACCCATGGCAGTGGCTGTTCTGAGCAGCTCTGCAGGCTTCTCCTCCTCCTCTTGTGGAGCTTCCCTTTGGGCTTTTGGCTTCCACAACACCCTCTGCCCAGAGCTAAACCTCCCACCCATTGCGAACTGTCCTCTTGCTTGTTTGAAGACAGCTCGTAGCTCATTTGATGCCCTAGTTCTAGTACGGGAAGTGACCAAACCATCAGAGAGAAGCCTGAGGAAACCAACCTTTACAGTGCTGTCCACGGCGCCGGAGAAGAGGCGGCCCCTGGAGACGGCGAGGGCAGTGACGCTCCCCTGGTGTCGCAGCAGCGTCTGGGTACAGATCATGTTGTCCATGCTCCACACCTACGGGCACACAGGAGGCGTGAGCCGAGCGAGCGGCACGGGGCTCTGGCACAACCCCGAGCACCGGGAGGGACGGGGGATGCCGAGTGCCACAAATGAAATAGGAGGCCACGTGGCACGCAGGGATGAGGATCCCCTGTCCTCCCTTCCCCTCAAGGCTGTCCGTGTTTTAACAGCAGCGCCAAATACGCAGACGCAGCTGCACAGCCCAGGACACGTACCCTGAGAGACCGGTCATACGATGCACTGAAGACTTTGGTTTGATCCGGCGTGGAGATGACAGCGAGGGCGTAGACCGTACCCACGTGCCCGGTCAGCGTGCGGACTTGTTCCTTTGTCTCTATGTCCCAGACCTGCGGGAGGAGAGCAGGGCTCGGAGATGGCACAGGGCTGCAGGCCACCAACTTCTCCTCCGCGAGGCGCGTCCACCTCCCCGCACACCTCCAGGGTGGGTGCTGCGCACCCGTGCTCTGGGCGTGCCATCAAGGGGACCGGCAGAGCCAGGGCCCCATCCCCTTGCCCCTCTCCCCCAGCCCCAGGCCAGCCAGCACGTCAAACCCCGCAGCCCTTACGTGGATGAGGTTCTCGTAGGTGCCACACACAATGTGGTGGTTTGTCACAGCGATGGAGTAGACGCTGCCTCCTGACGTCTGCAGCACGTGGACACACTCCAAGTTGCGGATGTCCCAGATCTGAAAGAGACGCCGGAGCAGAGGCAGGATGAGACCCATGCAGGGACCCCTCCCCAGGAGGGAGCTCCCTTGAAGCTCTTCTCCAGCCACGTGTGGAGTCAGCCTGGCTCCCTGCGTGTGCAGACCACATCTTTCAGGACAAATCTGTCCAGCTGGGAATGTTCAGTACTGATGAGCAAAGTCCCGCTATCTTATTTAGCTGCCCAGCTTTGAACATCCAGACTGAAAAAGTTGTGGAGATTGCACACCTTGTGTGTGTGACTTCGCACACACGTGCACAAGCCACCCAGTCCGTGATAGCACTAAAAACCGATGCAGACAAATTAACAGGGATTTATTAACACCGAGGAGGGCAACTTCAAATTCTCTTGTGTCACCCAGACGCTGAGAGGGGAACTATTCATCAAAGCCTGAGCCAACACAGATGAGGGCATTTCGGAAACGACACACAGATTTATGGTAACTCTGCAGCCAGACAGTGACCTTCTCCTCTTATCAGCAGGACTGTCAGCGCAGATAAGGCTGCGGCAGCTGCGAAGGCAGCGTGAGGCGCCACGGCTGTGAGGCTGCGTTTCATCTTCGCGAGCATCCCCCAGCAGCTGCGCTCCCAAGGACCAGCCAGGCTTTGTGCCTGCAAAGATGCAATCGGCGCAGTAAAATCTAGCGTGTCAGCAACGCTACAGCGGTGCCCGCGCATCCTAGCAGCTACCTTTTGTCCCGCTCCACCAACCCACGCTGCAGCACACAGATACGTAGAGGCACGGGGAGAGCCGATGGCTTACAGTTGCCACGAGCCTCGGGGACCCACCTTGATTGTTTGGTAAGATCCGCTGTAGAGATAGTTTTGAGAAGCCACCAGTGCTCGCACCCAGTGATTGAGGCCTGTCAGCTCCTTCTTCAGTTTGAGCTCGGTACCTACAATATCCCAGACCTGTGGAAAGCACAGACACACAGAGAGGAGTCTCAGTGGGATGGGGCAGGGACGGGGCAGAACAGGTCGGCCCCCGGCCTGGAGGCCAGGCGCTGCCCACCCCTGCCCAGCCAGCACAAGGCCCTACCAGCTCGCTACAGGGAACTTGTGCTGGCTCTCCTGCCTCCTGGGAGTCGCCTGAACCCACTGACTTCCAGATAAAACACAGTAACTATGCTGAATAAGCATGTTTCCCGAGGGCCTGGGAGAGCTCGCTTGGAGCCTGCATTATCACCGGCAGAGACCCTTCCCTAGCAGAGCCATGGGCTTGAAAAACCTAAACCAAATCTGCAGTAAAGAACTGCTCCGGACTTCCACTCCCAGCCTGTCCCCACAAAGCTCCGTTCCCACAGCTCCTGGGAAACCCCGGCCGAAACCCCCAGCACGCCGGGACCGAGGGATCTCACACTGCCGCTCCCAACAGCGCTACTGGCCTGCTTGGCTCATCTGGCACAAAGTGGCTGGGGACGATAAAAACAAAAGGCCCCGAGTTCTCCTTCTGCTTAGTGGTGTCTCATTGCTCCTCCGGCCCTGAGCGCGCGCTGGGTAGCTGAACCACTCCAGGCCCCAGATAAAGAAAAGAGCATGCGCCCTCTTACAGATGGACAGTCCCATAAGCTGTCTCACCAGGAGCTGGAAGCAGAACCAAGGGAATCTAGCCAAGGCTTTAAAGGGCAACTTGCAAAGCTGTTCCCTGATTTCTGCATGCTTTAGGTAAAGAATGTACATTCAAGATGCTTTGGAGGGGGTTTCAAAACAGGCAGCCTGAATCCCCAGCCAATTCTGGACCCCAGACACAAGTCCCAGTGGTCTCAGCAGGTCCGTTGGGGGCCCGAGGACACACACATTCAGGACCTGCCAAGATACTCCACCTGCAATCTCAGGTTTACAGAGTTAGAAGAAACAAAAGTTATTTTTTCAGCCAGATCCCAGAACATCTCTGACTTCAGCACAGAGCACAGGCTAAGCCTCTGCAGTGCTGGCCGCTCGCTGTAGCTGTGCTTCTCGGTGTGGCTCAGGAGAGCGTAGTAACAAGGTCACCTACAGACCAAAATGCCACTTTCTTCCTGTTTGGACACTGCTGCCTGACAGTTTGTGCCATCGGTCCCCAAGCAGACCAAGAGGAGCCACCCCAGAGCTCTACCTTGATGGCTTTGAGAGAGCCGCTGAACAGCATGTTGTGCGAGGAGACCAAAGTGCAAACAGGATTGTCGTGTGCTCGGATCGTGTTCACTTTCTGCAGGTTTTGGATATCCCAGACCTGCAAAGGAGAAGAAGAGCGCCCGTGAGGGGCAGGGACAGGCCCCTCGTGCTGAAGCCCTTCCTCCTTGCCTCTGAAGGCAGGCAAACACCCACGGGCAAAACCACAGGCAGCACAGGGCATGTGTACGAGCCACTGTCCCGGCCCGATCAGGAGTGACCACCCTGCCCCAGCTCAGAGCACCAGCCTCCTGCTCCCACGCAGGAGCGGGGAGTGGGAATCCAGCCTGCAGGAAACACCCAAATCCAGCCCACGAGTAACTTGGCTGAAGGCAGTGGATAAAGCACACGTGGGTTAGCAGTCTTACACCGCTGGCAGCTGAAGAGCCTTATAGAAAAAAGGACGCAGGTCCCTGCTCTACAGCAGCCTGGGGCTGGCCTGTAGATCTCACGTCCCAGCTGCGAAGCGGAGCAGGGGTCCTGGGTACTCACAATAATGGTGCAGTCAGCAGAGCCACTGTACAGCTTGTTCCTGTAATGTCACCAGAAAACAAAAGGAGGTCAGCGAGGGAGAGCAGCGAGTGCAGGGTCCCAGCTCGTTCCCAGGCACCGTGCTGGGTGAGGAGCTGCAGTCCCACAGCCTCACCGGGCCAAGACTAAACACACCAAACCCAGCAGCAGAGCCCAGGGCTCGTGGGGAGGCCAGGCTGGAGTGGCCCTTCGAGCAGGAGGCCAGGCACCCCGCTGGCGAGCAGGGAAGGGAGCCAGGACAGAAGGGGAGGCCAAAGAGATAGGCGCTTTGTTGATTTTTAAAGAGCAAAGAGGCAAGATGTGCCTCTCATGCACAATCCTGGCACGTGCAGGACCGAGGATGGGAATTGTAAGGGCACGCTCAGGAGCCCCAGTGCTCTCCCCCCTCTCTCCTGCAGGGGCAGGTGTCCCTCTCCACTCACCCCTGGATGCAGAGAGCCAGTACAATTCCATCGTGACCCTCCAAGGTCTTTTGGCACTTGTATGTGGTACAGGTATCCCACACCTAACAGGAAACACAAGTCAGCAGAGGGTCACACGCAGGCAGACAGAGCAGCTGGGGGCCCGGGCAGGATGTCAGCAAAGCCACAAAAGCACCGAAACGAGGAAACAGGCTGTCACCTGGGCACCTGCCTTCCGGGCTCCCAGGCAGAGATAAGCTTGTCTAGGAAAGGAAATTCACTGCAAAGGGTCAGGCTGACGTTAACGAGACACTGGACAGCAGCACGCATCAGCCCCCTCCCTTACCGCCTTTCACAGCCCAGGCCAACACAACACACTGAACCAGAGAAGCAGCTCTCGGGCTCCGGCTTTAGCAATTCACACCCCATCCTAGGGCTCCAACGGCACAGCACAGCCTCCTCTGCCACTGCAAAGGTATTCCCCATGGAGCACACGCTGCTCTCAAGAGAGAGGGAACATGGGAATGTGGTGCCCAGAGCAGCCAGGACAGAGGAGAAAGCTGTTTTCTTTCAATAAAGTACAACAATGTCCATTTTCTTCCACGTGGCTCTTGCTATGGCTCAAAGAAACTAAACCTAAGCTCTGCTCCTGGCAGGGCTGGTCGCGGCAGCCCGCGTGGCTCCCCAGCCCAGCCAACACGGTGACGTTGGGAACTGTGGCTTAGGTTGCACTGGAGCAGTGCTGTCAGTTTGAGTTACTGAAAACAGGACAAAGGAAAACAAACATGCCATAAAATGGAAAAAGGACACATCTGATCAGGGAAAAATGTTTCTTTTCTAAGATGACTTTTTATAATAAGGGGAAATAAAATCAGAAGCTGAAATAGGCTCGAATGCCCTAAACACCAAATAAAGCAAACTCGCAGCAGCAGGAATTCTAATCAGGGCTTTGCAAAACCCACTATTTGTCTCTTGATTTCACTATCACACAACATTTCCTTGCAGAGAATTTTGCCCAACTATAATTGCAAAGAATCATTTAAGATTCTTTGGAAGAAACTTTGGGAGGTGACATCCCCCCACCCCACAAACTGCACCTCAGCTTCTGTCCCACCTGAGGCACATTTACCAGCGCAGAAGATACACTGAAGAGGCAAGCTCTTACCTTAATGGTTTTGTCTGAAGAGCCGCTGAAGAGCAAGTCTCCTATGGAGTACACGCACAAACACCAGACAGGGCCCTGGTGTCCCACAAAGGTCCCCTTGCACTTGAAGATCTGCTGAGGATCATAGGCTACAGAAACAAGAGGGCAGGTGAGAGGCGGGAGAATGGTGCTGTGCCACGTCACGGTGAGTTTGGAGGAGATGGAGCTCCCTGCACTGGCCCAGCAGGTCCTCCCTGCACTTCACGTTGTTGCAGGCCAGAAGGAACCGTGAGACCCTCCCAGTCTGGCTGGAGGGTCTCATGTCCCACCCTTACAGCTCATCGACTTATCCTTGCTTTGAGCCCCAGGACTCATCTCCCTAATGCAACTCCCGGGCTGGACCTAGGTAGGCCAGAGATGCAGAGCCCACCTGACATCTCCCCCCAGCAGCTAATAACCCTGCAGCACGGTGAGTTCCCTTTCGGCCAGCGCTTCTGGCAAACTCTCCCACCAGTATCTCCTTCCTGCAGCCGCAGTGGCCTGTGAACAAATCCCTGCTGCACCCAGAGGCAGCTGTTACTTTGCATTTCTGTGACCTCGCCTAAAAGGGCTCACCGGGCCATCACCCCAAAACCAGACCGAGAGGATGAAAACCACGTGCATACTCACATCCAAGGATGCCCATGTTGAGCCGAGCGTTAATGTGGGAGAGCTCATCCTGAAAAACAGAACAAGCTGCGTGAGCTGCAGAGCCATCAAGACCAGCCTGCCCTTCTGGGCATGGCTTTAAGGCTGTCCCCCTCCACTGCTAAAACCACTCTTGCCTTTGGACAGGTGTGGACTCCCTGCGAAGGCCCTCCCTCAGCAGCAGACTCATTCTCCGATCGGAGGTCTCCTGCTCTAGGACTGTATGTGTACATCCCACTGTCACCTCCCCCCAGAGACCACGGGGCTCTGACAGCATCTCAGACCTGCACTAAACTCTTCAGTATTCAGGCAGGCACAGAAATACCTTTCAGAATATACTGTCCTTGCTCTGCCATTCACCAGACTGCTAAAAATAATCAAAACAGTTACGGGGACTGCTTGCTCAGCTGGGCTCTTGAAGCCCACCTCGCTGGAGAAGAACGGGAAGGTCTTTGTAGTCTCCTCCACAGCCCGGTCCCTACTGCGTCCATGAGGACCCTCTGAGGTAAACCAGGGCGAGCTCCTCCTAATCAGTACATCCAGTGGGACGTGGTTTTCCTGAACTAGGGAGGAATGTCTACCCAACATCGGTGCTTGAATAATGTCCAAAATCATGAGGCTCTCACTCCCAGCTTGTTAGCGGGAATCTGCTTATCTTCCTGCTTTCTCTGGAGGCAGGCAGAAGGGCATACTGTCCCTGGCTAGTATCAAAGGTACAGGGGTGCCCAGGCTTTGGAGCAGAGGGCACTCTCCTTGCTGCAGGCGTCCTTTCCTCTGTTAACACATTTCAAGAGCAGCAACAGGCCAAGATAAGGCAACAGAACCCGTTAAAATGGCAGCCCAGATGCAGTGACCAGAACGTGCTCACTGAGCTGCCTTTAACTCAGCCTAGAGGAAACCTTCACCCAGACCCCAGCTGCAGTAGAAGCAAACCAAACCTGGGGTGAGCAGAGCGAGGAAGCAAGAGAGAACCCCGAAAGACTCCCCTCACTGCAGGAGAAGCCTAACTAGTAGCAGAGCCAGCTAACTGCATGCAATCCCTGCTCCGCCCCAGGGCCCGGGCCCCTCCTCACGTTCAGCATGGAGGCATCCCTGCGGAACTCCATCAGGTCCTCACTCAGCTTGCTCTGGTTCTCGTCCAGCACATCTACGAGAGATGGACAGGCCCACAGTCACTGCAGAGTCCGTGATGGCGGCCAGGGGAACAGGCAGAGGACACCCACTGCCACCTAACCTCTGAACAAGGAGGGAGGAGAGCCCACTGCTGTTATCAGCAGGGAAAAGCAGGAGAGTGTCTGCTACTCAAATGCAAATTGTACTTGGATGCTGAAGACCCAACAAATTTCAGAGGCAAGATGGGACTGGGCACAGCAAAGGTGTCCAGAAACCATGCTCGCTCCAGGATGGCTGCATTGTTGGCTATTTGACTCACTGATTTTTATGGGGGACTGTGCCCATGGACTGCACAGGAAAAAGTCGCAGGAGAAAGGTGGTAGCTGCCTGCAGACATTTCTAGGACTTGCCACGTGAGCGGTGACTGCAGGATTAGGTCCCATGACATTCTGGCAGCACAGAAGTCGATGGGACCCCTATTTGTTCCTCTGCAAGGAATATCAGAACCTCCTGAAACCTGCTCAGCACCGGTTTTAAACATGGAATGAATCCTGTAATGCACCATCCTAACAAAGAGCTGCCCTGTCCCTACAGCTCTGACCACACAGCTTGTCCGGTCCAGACTCACCAAACTTGAGCTCCAGGTTCTTCTCCAGCTGGTCGATTTTCTCTGAGAGCTTCCCCAGCATGGAGCGCAGGAAGGCAATTTCCTGGTCCTTCTGGGCCATTGCCACCTGCATCTCATGGAAGCGATCGTCTGTCTGCTGCAGGAACTCCTTCAGACCCTCGAACTTGCATGTCTCCAAGTGGGTCTCATAAGTGTCTTGATTTCCTATGAATGTACACCTACAAGGGGAAGGCAGACGCTGGCTGGAGCGGGGCTCACACTGGAGACCTCCTTGCTCAGCTGGTTCCTGAGAGGGAGGGCTGAGGCCTGCACGGGCCCCAGATGTTCTGCTCCTCCTGCCAGGAGCAGCTCCCATTCTTCGGCCAGGGCATTGCCCCCAAACTGAACTGTCTGTCTGTCTAGGTAGTTGCAAGGAAAAGCAGATCTTGGGCAAGAGACAGAATGTGGTGTCAGTTTGTGTGCTCACCAGGAGCCCCACCTAAGAGCCATCAAAACCAATGGAAAAACCTGCAGCTGACCTCGGCAGACGCTGACTTGGGCCTGCAGCATGGCAAGGAGTCAGGGCTGCTCTGTCAGGATTTGCCTTGCTCTGCTTCTGCCGAGACACCTCTTCCTGCAACAGTAACCTTAGCTGTGCATCCTGCAGGGAGCCCCCTGCCCGGGCTGCACTCCCGCTCGGGTGACAGCCAACCCTCCAAGGCTGACCAGCGCTTCCCTTGCCCTGGGAGGAGGACTGGTTTGAAAGACACTGCCACGGCGCTCACATTACTCTTGTACTCGTCCTCCTCCCTGCGTGGCTCTGGCCACATCCACTGCTCTGACTCCCCTCCAGCTGGTTCTTCTGCCTACGCACCTCACCCTCCTCCTCGGCTGCCAGCAGGGCTTACGGCTGGGCAGCGTGACCTGCCCGTTCTCAACAAGAAGCTCGGGGGCTGCCTTCCGCAAGCCCTGCAAGCCTGATCTCAGTCTCAGGCCAGTGCACAGCACTGGGTAGAGGTGCTCAGAGCCTATGGGGCTATCCCAAGGCTGCAGTAGCCAAAAAGCAGCTCAGAAATGAGCTCGGTGCAGCTTTCTCGCTAAAAAGCATCAGCTCCTTACCCGTATTTGGAGTGGGGACACTTTATGTGCTCACACTCTTTCAGATGTGCCTCCAGGTTCATTTTCAGGAGAGGTGGGCAGCTGGGGTTATTGGGGCAGCGAACTGGCCTGTAATCACAGCTGCTTTCATGATCTCTGCCCATGGATACAAGCAAAAGGAGGGAAAATCAGCAATAAGCAAAAATTAATGGAAACAACACAGATCGTCAGGAAAGGAGCAAAGCAGCCCTGTGAGACTGCCAGGTAATCAAAAGCCTCCTGCTCTAAGACTGCAATTACAGCTTTAAATTCTCATTCGGCTAGTAAGTTGAGAGTAATAATAGGCCACATTTATGCGGGGAACATCTACTTCTGCAGCTGATCGGCTGAGCCTTCAGGCAGCTATCAACACCAGGCAATGGCCAGGTGACAGGGGAGAGATGCATTTAGGATGGGGAGGGAGATAGATTTCAGATTCCTCGGATGTAACTAGGATACCTCCTCTTACAAAAAGATTCCCAAGGTCTCTGCTTGACCATAGCCACAGTATTTCACCCCAGATGTGAGGTGGCTGCTGTCACATGTATCCCCTGTCCCGATGCGGAGACAGGTAAGCTGGGAGCAGAGAACAGCATCCTTTCCCTGAGACCAGCCTATCTACCATCATCCTAAGACTGAGCCACAGTGGAAAGAATTGTGCCCTCAGGTCACCCTGCCCATTCCCACACCCAGCAGAGCGCTGCTGGCAGGAGCTGCGCTGGCCCCAGGAGCCGCAGGGCAGCTCAGATTCGACAGCAGACTGGTGGTGGTGGAGCCCTTTCCCTGGAGAGGCTGCACACTGGTAACAAGCCACTTACTTCCTGGCACTCAGTTTAATTGTAAACGGGCATCCCCGGGGGTCCACCTCGAAGGCAGCGGGCTTGCTGCTGGCCGCAGGCCGGCAGCCATACTTGCAGTGAATGAAGAGCTCCCCAATCTGCTCAGCCACCGCGATGTTGTTCACCACCACGGTCAGTTTGGCATTGTCCACGGGGCACTTCTCTGCCGGGTGGGGAAGCAAAAGAGAGAGACAGTCAGCAAGGGCTGAGACACTGCAGGAGGTTTTATTCTTTTGCCTTCTCTGGCCAAGACAGCCAACTCCCAGATGGGTGGCAATGGAACGAGCCATGAATATTCACACAAGGTCTGCAAGCCACTGCCTCTGGTTTGTCTTGGGGCTTGGTGAACAGTTACGGTTTATGTTAATCCATGATAATTTGAGCTAGCTGCCAGTGAAAGAAGGCCACACGAATTAGACTACGTTGTGCTTGCTGAAGTGTGCGAGTATTCACCGGCAGTGACCATAAATCAGCAGATGCCCTGTGCATAACCCGGTCCCCACCCGGACCCGGGGCTCAGCTCCTCTGCTGCCAGCGGGGCACTGCAGGCCAGGGGTGCGGCAGCGAAGCAAAGACCCCAGCTTCGAGGGCAGGAGCAAAACTGAGCAACTCAGGATTGCAATTGCAAAGCCTTTTGCTACAAATCTGTTGATTGGGATAGTTACAGCACAACACGGTGACAGAGAGTTAGCATGCAAAGCAGAGGGACCCCTCATATGTGGAAGATGAACATCTTAAGGCAGAAAGAGCTGCTGTTTTGCAGGTTCGTGCCAAATAAACTCTTCTTCGTAGCACAGAGTCCAAACCAAGCGGGAGCTGGTTAGGCCAGGCCAGCAGCCAGACACTTGGGCTCCACCAGGTTTCTGGAAGAGCTGGGTGAGCCAAAACAGCGCTGTGTGCTGCCGTGCACGGGCTCAGTCAGCGGCCAGAGAGCTGGCACTAACAGGATGGGGGAGGAGGGGTGTGATGGGTCTCTGCCAAACATGGCCCCCCTGTTCCTTAGACAGGCAGCCACAGAAAGCTTTCTGTCTGAAATCAATGGGTCAGCTCTGGGCGAGACATGTATTATCCTGGGATTATCCATTGCATATTCCAGGATTTGAGAACATCCTGTGCCCAAGAGCCGGGCCCAGCCCTCTAGTGCCCATGCTACAGCGCGTACCATCAGAGCTCCGAGCTGCACAGCCAGCCGTGCCCCAGCCCCTCGCTGCTGCAGTGGCAGCCTGTGACTGACAGCTTGTTTTAAGCCCTTCAGACATCTTTTTGTGGGTTTCTTTTTAAGTGAAAGCAAACAACCCAGAAAATAACAGCGTTTTGGCTGCATCTCACAAGAACAGCTCTGTACTCACCAGATGTTAAGGCACATCTTCTACAAAATGTGTGCTGTGGAGACAAAGAGGAACAGCAGTGTCAGCGTAAACAATATTGGACAAATTATTCCCTGTGGCTAACGACGGGAAAGGTGGGAGATACCAAAGCCTGGGGCATAGGGGCCTCAGCAGCTGTTCTGCTTGCTTTATAGCTCAGCACGCTCTTGCATCTACACCACAGGGCAAAAACCAGCTGCTTGCTCAGGCAGTTAAGAGTGCAACACAGGTCCTGTTCCTGAGAAGTATTAAGCACATGGTTTGAAGCTTTGAGGGCTCTGCCCTGTTCAGGACCAGGCCATGATCATGGTGCAAGCCAAAGCCATGGACATGTTCTGCCACGCTCTGATATTCCTACCCTCCAAGTCTGCATGGGGTTTCTCCACCCTCTACTTAGTCCTCGTCATTCCTCTCATTTCCCTGAGAAGTCCTCAAGGGGAAGAGCCCCAGCCTGGCCTCTCCCTGTCCTTGGCCAGTCAGCCCATCACATACATCCCTCTGTGGCTCTTCTAAGGCAGCTGAAGCTGCCCTGCTGTCAGGTGGATGGGACAGCTGGTTTGTAAGCCCATTAAATGCACTGTAAATTTTGCCACTTTAAATAGCGCTCTCTCTCTCTTCTTACAGCAGAAATGTATGGCAACAATTTAACTTGATAAAGAAGCAAATACAAACTAACATGCTAATAAATATAAAGAAAGGAACAAAGGCTGCAGCATTTTGCTGGTCCTGAACTTGCCCCGTGGGCTCCCTGGAGCCTCCTCAGCCACATTCCCCTGCCACAGGGCCAGCGCTTGGCAGCAGCGCTGGAGAGGCTGCAAGTCACTCTTCAGAGCTGTTATCTGCTGCCCTGCTCACGCGGCCCTTTCCTGCCCTGCACAGCTGCATGGTGCTCTCTCCGGGGCTGCCAAACCAGGACTGCAAATGAAGCTAGTCTGCTTCCTGCAGCCGATTTTTTTTTCCATATTAACCAGTAAATATCAGTGTCTCCACAAAGAGCTGCTTACTGAAATGGTGCGGCAAAACTGCACCAACTTCCAGCACCTTTGGGGATAGCACCCTCACCGCAATAAGCAATCCTGCTTTCTGCTTCTGTTGCTACAGCTCCATCCGAGCAATCAGAAGCACGTCAGAAGCATTAGAGAGCCTGTCACAAAGCCATCTTTCTTCACATGTAGCACAGAAGCAGGAACAATATACGGTTTCTATTAAATCCTGGTAAAATGGAATATAGAAGAATATTCATAATACTCTGTGCCTTTCATTAGAGGATCTCAAATCCCTTTGCAAGCATTAACTAAATGAAGCTTCAAGCCATTCTTGTTTTATAAGAAAGACTCTCTTCACAACTGAAGAGCAGTCGTTCCTGGGGTGCCCAGGAGGCAGCAGCACACTGCAGAGCCCTTCAGGACTCGGAACGAGGAGTTTTAGACTTCGCTGAGGCCACACCAAGGAGACCGAACGTGGCCGGGATAGGGAGGCTGACAGTACAGCTCTCCTGGGAAAAGCAGCCCGATTTTAAGCAAGCCCCAGGCTTGTCTGGCTAACTGCAGAGTGCCCCCCACACCCCACTGCAGACCGGTTCAGAGCTGCCTCGTGGGGAAATCGAGCACATGTCCATCAGCATCTCTGCTCCTACACTGGCCTGGCTTCCCCAGTGAGGGGCTGCCTCGTCTTTGCGCACTCAGGCCGACAGTCACTGGGTACAGTCAGGGCTGGCTACAGGTCACACAGGATATTCGTGGAGCCCACGCTCATGATTTGGAAGAGGACTGCCTTACCCCACAGGTCGTGATGACGGGATCCTTAAACACACTACAGCACAGTTGGCAGCACAGCTTCACGGACGGTTGTTCAGCAAACACCAGTGGCTCCTGAAGAGGAGGAGAGAAAGGGACAGAGAGAGCACAAGGATTAGTCCAAATGCAAGAGCCTGCGGCTCTGCAGAAGGAACAAAACAACTCTTCAGTGGTGAGCCTTGGGGAGCCCGGGGCACAGGGCACGCTAAGGATTTCAGTGTCTCGACATAAACTTTCGTCTGGATGTGCTGACCTCCGGTGTGTAAGAGGGAGGGGAAGAATGAACTTGGGAATGGCTGGAGACCCTCAGCTCATCACAAACTGGGTCCCACCAGCACGTGGCAGGACCAGGACCTGACAGCAAACTGCACAGACCAACTTCTTTGCCAGTGACTCAAGTCACCAGAACCGCGTGAGCTGCACTGTCTGGTACTTTTTGCTTCGTTGGACTGAACAGTACGTTGTCAAAAATGTCCCCCGTACTAAGCTTGAAGTTTAAAAGCAATTTTAAAACAGCTTGCCCTTTTGTATTCTTGAAACATCCTGAAGGAAGGGCTCTTTCATTCTCTTATGAAGCAGAAACAACATTGTTTCTGCCGCAATGGGCCAGTCTCTCCGGTTTTGTTTACCAACTACGACTGCCGGAGCATGGGGCCTGAGCACGTCCTCCCTGAGACGCACCGCTCTCCACTCCACGCCAGAGCAGGGCTTCACATTTCAGAGCACTTCAAATCAATCACTGGAGTTCGGTCTGTCTTTTCATCCTGTGCCGCTCTCAGAACTGCAAACACAACCCCCTGGGTTCCTAAATATGAAACACACGCTTTTATCCCAGATCTGTGGCAAAATGCCGCCTGACCTTTTATGCATCCAGTCTGGGGTTAGTTACTGGGTCAGAAGCTAAGCTCAGCTTAAAAGGTCTTCCCCCAACAAAAGTCCCAGGTGGGCAATTCCTTGCACCCTCCTGGGGCTTACAGTCAAGTCAGTGGGGTGCCATGCAGCCCTAAACGCAGGATGGGGCTCTGAATCAGTGGGGAATGGTATTAGTCTTGCTGCCCGGGGCTAGACCACCAGCCTAAAGACTTGCAACCCCCTACTGCTCTGCAGCAGAGCCAGGGAATCACACATGACTTTGCAAAGACTTACAGTCCCTCTGAGAAGCAGAAAAGCCTCACCATTGTCCCCTCTTTACGTATGGGGAAATGGTACACAAGGAAGCAAAGTAACTTGCAGAAGTCAGTGGTGGAAACAAAATTAAAACCAGGAGTCCTGACAGCCAGGCTTTTAGTTGCCAGACATCACGAAAATCTGCACGTGGTAGCTCTACGTACTCACAAGAGTCCACTAAGTTACTCTTTTGACACTGAACTTTCTAATACTGCTCCTTCAGACAATCCCAAATACCTACTGGCTCCTCCTCTTCCTCATGGAGTGAGAACGTCGAGCGCAAGGACATGTTGGACTCAGAGTGCAATGAACGGACGGAGATAGCAGAGTCAGAGCGGCGTGGGGTGCTGATCGGAGGCTTCAAAGAGATAAAAACCAGTTCTTGTTATTGCAAGTAATTCCCCCCGCTCCAAAACCCTATGCACAGACTTCAAGTGCAGTCCCCCCCCTCCACAAAACTCAGCTGCTCCATTTGTTCATCCACTCTGCCAAGCTGCACTGAGCGGCCCCCAGAAGGAGCGTTTCTCGCTGCTGCGTGCCCTTCCTGGCAGCCAGGAACGCTGCACCATGCTCAGAGACAGGACAGGCATCATTCAGGTTTAACTTACTAAACCAAGCTGACATCTAAATTCCAAGCACGTAACTTTCTCAAAGGTGCATTCATTTGTATACTTACCGTGTGCACCCGCAAAGCAATGGTTTGGAAGAATTAATCCTTCACAGAAAGCTTTGTAAATCTCCCCCAGAGACAGCTACCAGCTTCTGCAATTTCTATAATCTCTGCAGCAGCACTTGTTGTTTCACTCGCTATCTAACTTCTGCCAAATTTCTTTGCGTAAGTGTGGAGACTTCCTTCTATTCAATTCAGCAACAGACTGGCTTTGTCGCTTCCTGCTCGGGAGGGGAGAGCTAAGTGGACATCGCATGCACCAATCAAGAAAAATCCCACTGGTTACGGCGGCCTTGGGATTGGCTTTGAGGGAACGCTGCTGCTGGAAGATTAACCAGCAGCGCATCTCTAAGGGCGGAATATCAACCAGCAGCATGTAGCCAAGATGCAATTCGGCATCAAAGCGAAACCGGAGACTCTTCAGACCACGGGGTGATTGGATTTGGGGGTCTAGAACAGCCGGTAGCACAGCCACTGCTGGGTTACTCTGGAAGAGATGCTGCCGGCAGACTGGGAAGAGTGCAGAGAAGCAACAAAAGTCTGCAAGGAGAACGGACGGGCTGACAAAGAAATGGCAGAACGGAGCCCTAAGCTTCAGACGCCTAGTGTCAAGAGATGACCAGTGCCCAGGCTGCCTGCACCTGCACGTATCACGCCTATACGTGGCTTGACTGTAGCCTACATCAGCCGCAAACTCCTGGAAGTGCTGGCTGGAAGGAGCTCTGGAGATCGCTGGCCAGGCTGCCCACTCGAAGAGGGACTCTCGCTGGCCCTGGATCAGGTCAGCCCTGGCACTGCCCCGCTGGAACAGGGAAAGCCGCACGGATGAGACTCTGCTGCCCCGGGTTCCCATCCTGCACTACCTTGCGAGCAAAATGGTTCTTCCTCATGTTCGACCTGGACCTCCCGAGCTGCATTTTGCCCGCTTGCCCTGGGTGAAAGCATGTGACATCAGACCCAAGGACAGACAAAAGCAGTGCAAGAGGCCAGTGGGGCAGTCAGGAAATTCAGCAACGAAAGATGTAAGATGAGCTTCAGAGACTGCTGACTTCCCCAGAGACAGACTATACTGCAGCCCGAGTGCAGTCCTTGCTGGGCTGCAGAAGAGGAGCAGACCAGGATCCTGCTGGTTCTTCACACTGTTCTGCCTCTTAATTTTTATGATACTGGGATCCTAGGAGCTCAGAAATGCTGCATCTGCTTAGAAGCCAAAGCATAAAGCTCTTTTTCTTAAAGAAGGCATATTTATTGGCTAAATATGTAAACCTTGAGAAGGAATGGTTATAACGAGGTAAATCAATTTTATGTGTATCCATTAATTTTATTATTTTCCTCCACTAGTAACAGAAGTTATTAAAATAACAAGAATGACTGTGCATAGTTCCCATTCTGGAGGTGACACAGAGATCAGGGCAGCAAAGGCAGGCTCTGCAGGGAGGCAGCTTTATCAAGAGCAACATCCCGTGCAGATCACCGACGGAGAGGAGAGGGACTGCAGCCCAAGAGCACTTCCAGGAGGCAGGGCTGTGAGACACAGCCTTGCAAGGCTTCTGCAGGGTTCAGCTCCCTGTGTCCTGGCTGGGCTAACGCTGGTGTAAACTACGCAGGAGGGAAGCTGATGTGCTGAGAAAGGTCACTCCACTTGGGCTGTAGCGATAATGCTGAATGGCAGAGGTGTGTGCTGGCGTTTACGGCCCCTCTAGGTATCCGCAGCCTTTGTTTTTGCCAAGCAAACAAGGCTAAGACGCGAGAGCCCTCAGCTCTACGGCATTAGTCACTGCACTGCTTCCCACTCCTAGCCTGGCTACTTCGGCTGAGCTTTGCAGGACTAGTCGCGTGTAGAGCAGCCAGCACAAGGGGACTGACTGCAGAGTGCTCTTGGACTGCAAACAGAATGACAGAGCGTGAGGACCACAGGACCTCCCACCCCACGGGCACCTGCCCGGGTTGGGGGGCACCCATATGCACCAAAGCCAAGGAGCACCAGGCCCTGCCGCAGGGGCAAGGTGGCACAAGTGGCACTGCTTCGGCCAGCCTCGGATGTGGGAGGATGTGTCAGAAGGGTCCCACCTCCCCACAGCTGTGCCAGGGCTATTTCTGCACTAAACGTCAAGTCCATCTTCAAAGAGCCCAAGGATGGAGTGCTCAAACGTCTTCTGATGGAAGCTGGATAGCTCGTGGCTGGCCGGTAACTCAGTCCAGCCTCCGGTAAAAGAACCGAGACTTTGGACAGCCAGTCAGCTCTTCAGCCATTAGTATACATTTGCACCAATATTCAGCTGTAATCTTTAGGCGCAGTTCCCATCACGTCAGATACAAAAGCAGCTTCTGCGTGAAGGCTCTAGTACAGTCCTCATTCCCGTTCCCTGTAAGCATAGCGAAGCTGGGAACCCGTGGCACTGTTTTCAGGAAAGATGACAGCAACTGCTGAATAATCCCTGCCTTGAATGCAGAACACACTGCTCTGCTTTTGGTTTCATGAACAGCAGCTTTAAAAAGAAAGAAAAAGGGGTGATGGAGGTCACAGGAGGGCTCTGACTCGTCTCCAGCTGTCTCTCTGATGGCTGACAAGCCCTTGGCAGCTTCTGGAGAAGGGAAAACTTAGTGATGAGGAAGGGGAATCCCAGATTATTTCTTGACAAAGCAAAGGAAGCTTCCTAAAAGGGTTAGCAAGAGTTTGTCTGGAGCAGCAGGCAGAGCAGGGCTGTGGCGCTTCTGGTTTGCTAGCACCTGGGGCTGCAGGCTGCCTCCTGAACCACTCATTCATCCTCTTGCTATTTTTGCTTAAGAATATTGAGCACTCCAGGGACAGTGGGCTGAGACTGTCCAAGAGGACTGAGGCTAGGTGCTAGGAGAGATCTCTCCTATTCCTGGCTGCACACCTCAGTTTGCCACACTGTAGTTTTCAAAGGAGTCAGGGAGCTTCTCCATCAGACATAGCTAAATGTAATGTCTCCAGCAGCCCCTGCTCCTCTGGCAAAATCCTCACCTCTGCTCTGTGAGAACCGTACAGCTCATGAAAAGGGTGCAGCGAGCACAGCTCTCAGCCCACGGGATCAGCGCTGACAGCCAAGGGCTTCCCAGAACAGTGGCCGAGCACCATGGGGTCAGTGATGTGATGGAGAGTTGCGTTTGCCAAGGACACGAGGCAAATGTTCAAAGGACTTTTTGAAAAAAAACAAACACACGCTCACATAAAACCCAGCAAGATCTCTGAGCAACAGAAGGAACTTTATAGGACGCTGACAATAAAGCTCTTTGCAATCTGGTGTCAAATTTATTTTAAGAAGTGTTGTAGCTCCACACTGTTGCTGGCCCCAGTCTCTGCCAGCGCCTAACTTCAGCAGCAGCAGTGATCCATTTATCCCTGGCTTGGAAGCTGGGTCTCATAACGTGATGAAGTCTACGATGACTTACTTAATCTGAAAAGTCTACTACTCACACACTTAAATCTAAATAGGAGCTTGTGGTTATGAGATGTGGCTGGAGCACTAGGGGTAGGAGAAGATCAAGGCCTCAGAGCTATCTGTCCATTCACTGAGGTTTGCTTTGCTGTTGCTGTTCTTGATTTGATTGATTTAGCTAATTTAATTTCTCTTTAAGCAGCTAACCCTGAGGCCTGTTGGATCACTAAATTCCCCAAAAAGAGGTTACTCGGAAGTGAGTGTGATGAATGAGAAAGCTGGGTACAATATTGGGAAGTGCTTTTCTGCAAAGATATTGCGAGACATGGGAATGGTTTGCGTGAGAAGACCCTGATGATGTAATCCCCAGGAGCAGAGCACAGTCTGTGGTGTCCGACATCCCACTCTGCAGGTTTCAAGTGTGCTCCCTGCGGTCAGAAGCCCCATCTGGAGGTGGAAAGAGGAATGGATTTTCTGGTTATAACTGCAGGGCCAGCTGTGCTGCTGGATCCATCCAACACGCCCTGATCGAGACTGGCTGGCCCCGGCCCCAGCCACCACTGACAGTAGCTCCGTTTTCTCCCGAGCTGAGACCCAGAGCACACTGCACGCACCAGGAGGCAGGTACGCCCTCACAAGCAGGCCTGTGGGATTTGTAGCTCCCAGGCTTTGTAACCACGTACCATTTTGAAGCAGCCTGAAAATGAGCACCGGCAGTGCCAGCCAAATGCCCCAGGTCAGGAGCAGCCTCTGCTTCCCCACTGCACCACGCCTGGGAGCAGCTAGGAAACGCTGAGGCTGGTCCTGCTCCTGGTGCAGGCATCTGCCTCCGACGTAACGCAGCGCGTGGGAATGAGGAGGGAGGCAGAGAAGTCCAGAGCAGCACCAGATGTCTCTCATTTGACATATAATCAGCTAAGCCAGTCAGCAGGGGGGCTCCTGGCAGCACCTACCATGCCATCGTCCTCATCTCGCGGGGAGTAGGTGAGTGTGCTGGAAGAGGATGGGGTCCGACGATGCTGTTTAAAAGTATTGGTCCCGTCAGCTTTAAAGCAAATTAAAAAAAAAAAAAAAAGCAAGCATTTAGGCTCCTCAGTAACATTTCCGAGCCACAGGTCAGTCTCTGTAGCTGTAAGTGTTCCTTGAAAAAGGAAGACTAAGGATTCCCCAACTCCAGGTCTCGACCTGGACATATCAGTGCAGGCAGAACAATCCTGATCTCTGCTAGCTTGCTGAAATGCACGCAGCCCTTTGAAGGCAGCTTCCCCAGAAAAGAGCACAGATAATATTCTACCAGGTCCATAGGTTAAAAATACTATGAAAAGGAAACCTTACACTCCCACATATTTCAGTCATCAACAAAAATTGCTTTGATCAAGAAAGGTCTAGATAGCACAAGGGAAGCATGCTAAATTAAATTGGAAATATTTGTATAAAGATCATATCACCGACTTATATAAAATTTTGAATGTAAATATTCAGGAGTCCAAAAACATCTAGAGTCCAGAGTCCTGTACAAACGTAATCCAAACATTTCCCCTGGGCAGATGTTCATCTCCTTACCTAAATCAGTGTCAAGTGCCACAGTTTCTCTTTACTAAAGTAAGGATATTTTTATTCCAAAATGAAACCAGACCTCTTCCTACATTCACACCACGTGTCAGGGCTCAGACTCCTCACCTGCTGGGCTTTGAGGAACAAAGCACAAGAATTCTAAATGAGCAGGTACATTTGCACTCCCTCCTGTCCGAGTTAAAAATGGCCACGGGGGTTTTACCAAAGAGTCCAGAGTGACTCACAGGCAGAGAGTGAAGATGGGAATTTTCAGCGCTGGTAATGATTGCGTGAGAAGTCACAGAGATAAATAAGATTTGGGACTGAGCTCTGTATCAAACCCTGTTGTACGATCCTAATTTCAGCAAGAGCTTCCCAGTGGTACTGTTAACTCTGCCTAATGGGAGAAAATTTCTGTGCATGCTCATTTCCATCATGCCTGGTGATCACACGCCATGATTAAATAACACTTGGGCCGCATAATACTAAAACCAGCACCTCGGCACCTGCCTGTAACGAACACAGCGATTCTCCCAACAGCTTTATGATCTGTAAAACAACAACAACAACAAAACTGGTAGGAATCACACATAGTGCTTTGGGGAGAAGCTCTACGCACTCACCCTTTGTGATAGTCGTCACAGCAGAGTAGGCTGGCCCAAAAGTTGTTTCCATTCTTGTCTGAAACATTGACAAAATGAAGGTCAGTGGGTATCACTGCGGCACAGCCCAAAGGCTTGCTGCCTTTCCTGAACTGGTGAAAAAATGTACATATATATTCCCAACTTTTATCTGTGGACATTGTGATTTTTAAGAGGCAAGAAAGTACCATATTTTCAAAAGCCATCTTCATTTTCTCAAAAGAAAGGATGAGAACATGAGAAGCAGCCCTACCCCTATCCTCTGCCCACAACACCGAACCTTACCCCGTTAGTGTTTTCGGAAGTCGTGATGTTTGTTGTGCCACTGGAGAACCGATTGTAGCGAGCGTTCTTGTTTGAGCTCATAATCTAGGCCAGCATTTGTTAGTCATGGGAAGTTTGCTCTGTGGAAGAAGACAGACAGAGAGTTAGGTTCATTGTACATCTTCTCCTGGGCTCAGAGAACAATCTCCTGCAGCATTAAGTCCAAGTATTTACCTAAGCTCACATAAACCTGGATTTTTCAGAAGCAAGTGGCAAGGTTAAAGTCAGGTTCCGTCAAATCATTACTGAATGAGTGGTCAGCATTTTATAAAGATATGGTGTCTTTTAAAACAACTCCTTAATCACGCAAATACTGGGATACCCATAATCATTAGCTGCTTTTACAAGCGTACAACTGTTTTAATAGCAGATGAGACTTCTCAGGAGACTACTCTAAGACGGACAGCATTCCACTGGTCACGATACACATCAATCTTTTAAAAATGAAAGTATGTACCAGTTGTGATCGACAGTCCCAGCAGAGAAGAACCCTACGCAGGCTCTCTATCGGGTCCTCTCTCCCTCCCCGGTTCGAGCGTAGTTCAGAAAGCCGGCTACCTGCTGCTTCCCCAGACGCTTTGCACAGAGCAGTGATGAGTACGCAAGGTCCTAAAAGGGAGCCCCTTCCACAAGACACAGCAATGGCGAGCACAGAGCAGCCTGTACCATGGCAGGCAGAGGGATTTCGGCAGAGGCCACAGACCCAAGCCTGATCTTTCAGCGTGCCGGGGAACTGCGAGTGTCTGGGGGGCAGAAAAGGTCTCTGGATGTAAAGCTACACCAGTAAAACCCTTATATCCCATTAACTGTGAGGCTCAAGCTGAGCTGGCCTGAACTCCAGAGCCCAGGGAGCTTGTTCGCTTGCAGCTTTGCAGCTCAGGCCGCCTTCCGAGCACACGATAGAAACATCCCGTTCAGCCATCGGGGCTTTGCTTTAGCACAAGGGGTGGTGACTGCCTTCCTCCCGCCAGGACCACCTGCCCCCAGGTGAAGGAAGAGGTGCCCTGGAAGCTCAGCAGCCCCCCATCCTGGTCAGCTGGGGTGGCAGAAAGGGATCCCTCCAAGGGAGCCCCTTTCCCGGGCAGGCTGTGCCACGCTTTCTGGCACTTCCAGCCAAGGAAACCAAAGCCTAAATTTCCCTGCACCCCTAGAACATAAGGCTGTCTTATATTCAAAAGTGTGATTAGCACAGGCCTCATCCTGTTCTTGTGATAAACTCAGTGGGAGTTTTGCTATTTAATTCAAAAGCCCTGGGCTGTACCACTGAACACAAAAGCCAGAGCGAGATCTTAGCAGAAAGCAAATCCCACATTTGATTTAGTTTACATTAAAGGAGTTCTTTCCAGCACGGTCTGAGCTACAAGGTCAAGGAAACCATGAAAGAAACCTTACTTCAAGTAACATGTTTGTGATTCTGGATCTCACTCCCAGTTTCTGCTCAGAAACAACCAGCAAAGTCTGGATCATCACCCAGAAAGAGAAACCGTCTCCCCAGAAGTCAGCAGAGGGGCTCATTTCTCTCCCTCTGTTGTTTACACAGTTTTTTACTAGGTTCAAGTTTGCAAAGTCAAGTATTACACAATAATAATCTGCAGAAACACATGCAGTTTGCTTTCTTTAACCTCTGTTGAAACCTGATGCTGGCTTCAGGGCACAAAATTATGCTGTTGTCCCAGCGAATCTGACAAGATGCTCTCGAAGAGTCTCCTTCGGAGCCAGGGTACCCACAGGAAGGAGCTGCGCCTCCTCTCTGCCATCGTACGGAGATGCTCCTGGCTTGAGCAGAAGTCTCCATCAGAGAAGATAAGGGTTCAGCAGGGCACGGAGCTCTCCTCCCAAGCTGCCCCTTCATCCTCGCAGCTGAAAGGCACTGCTTGCGCTCGTAGGCCGTCCCAGCCTGCCCAAGGAGACAGGGACCCTGCGCTCCAGGAATAAGCTGCTCAGAAAGGATCCTGATTAAAAGACCCCTTTCTGTCCAAGGTATAGTTAAGTCTTGGTACTCTCACTGCCAGCAGCAGAGTCCAAGGGCTAAACGGACAGAGCAGACAGACATCTGCTGTGAGGACAGACAGGCCAAAAATGGTTTACTAAGACACAACCAAAATCCTTTTTTTGAAGGACAAGAGCCAACCACCAGCGAAGGGCGCCTCGGAAGAAACACCCCACAGATGCCTGCCATCGGCCGGCGCAGAGCTCCCGGTCCCGCCAGACATGCCTGCTTCTGGCCCCGGCTGAGACGGCACCGCTCTGGCCAGGCTTCCGCACTCCCGCTGCTCACACGTCCAACTTTTGGAGAGGTGAAGTGTCTTGGGTGTTTCTAGCAATTGCTTTTCTCTTATCTGAGGGTGACAAGTCCTAAATCTCCAAGCTCTTTATAAAGGAGACCACTGTGATTTCTCCGCTTTACAGAAAGGGAAACTGCGGCTCACAGAGAGACACGATCACGCAACGCAGCTGTGACCTGGGACTTGCCCAGGGCCTCCTTAGCCCCAGCCCCAGAGCACACCCACCTCCCCTGCGAGCCCCAGCGCGAGGCTGCCTGCACGCAGGGCCGGTCGCGTCCTGCGCTCGCACTTTAAACATTGCGAAGGCGATGCTCAGGATGTCCTCGGCCAACGCTCTGCTAACGGCCAACAGCTCAGCCACGCCTGACACAGCACTTCATGTTCCTCGCTGCAGTTCTTTATCGGACAACTGTCAGGCAGCCAGATTACAGCAGCAGCACAGCCCAGGGAATCGCTGCTCAGGTCTAAACTCTTGAAAAAAGTTACAGTCTAAAACAAAAAAACGAAACCCCAAGCAAAAACCAACCAGACAAAAACCTCAAAACCAAACCCAAGACCATCTTAAAAATAGGGATCTGGATAATGTTTTCCACACGTTTGAAAGCACTGTCCTGGCCCTTTGCAAATGCCAGATCCCTCAGGAGATGCTAAGCAGAGTTGCTGGAGTTGTCTCAAGAACAGCAGGAATGAAGTAGTGTTGTGCTGCTGCATCATGGAGACCTGCCGAGTTTAAAGCTGGGTTCCAGCAAGCGAGCAGTTTGGCATTGGCCATCAGGATCCTTTTATTCCTTCCAGTGGTTCCTTAGAGCACAGAGAGCAGAAGGCACAGGGAGGGTGGGTGGTGGGGAAGAGGGCAGACAAAGCTTTTGGGTAACACTCTGGCCGTGGCCCCAGGAGATCTGAACCCCACTCAGCCCCTCACTCCCTTGCAACCTTGGGCAAGCCGCTGGAGCTCTCTGCTTCCTCGCTGCACAAGTCTCTTTAGCTTACCTCTTCTGCACAGCGTGTCTGGACTACAAAGCCTGAAGACGAAAGAATCTTTGGATATTTGTGCAGCGTCTAGCACAAAAAGGTCTCCACCTTAGCTGGGGCCTCCAGATGACGCAGTGCTCATGAATAATGTAAAGCAAGTACTTCCATAAGGGATGACACAAACTGCCACATTTCCTGTGATTTCATGTCTCAAGGTTGCATTATCTCCTGTCTAGTAACACGCGTGTATCCCTACAGTTCCCCTCCTATACAGGTTCCCTATGTCTAATGATACAGCTAAGCTCACCGATCTCTGGAGAAGGGATTCAGCACCCTCCTCCTCCTCCTCCTACCAAATTAGGGTGGAAATAGAGGGGCTTGCTTTTCAGGAGGGCTACGAATTCATGATTCCTTCTTCAGAGAACCTCAGCAGCATCTACCCAAACACCCTCTACCCTGCACTGCTCACAAGGGAAGCGCAGGGGTATGGTCCCACCTCACCAGCCACGACAGCATCAAGGGAACCTGGCATACCAAATATTCCTACGGGGTTTTTAAGGCAAACAATCACTCCCAGATGGAAAGAGAGGAAGCCCATCCTTACGGAGGATTGTGGGCTGCCTGGAGACACAGGCAAAAGCTTCATCCCCTTCTCATTTTCAGGGTATGTATTGCCTTCAAACATAGCAGATGGAGACTCAAAAAAGCAATGGGAAAGCACTCACTGTGGAGCACAGAGACAGGAAAAACCAAGAATGAGGACAACTAACAGTTTGAGTAGTTTCGTAATATCGTTAAACGTAGGATCAGACGTGCAACAAACAGTGACATAGAGGCACTTGAGCTACTGCAACCAGTGAGTTACAGCCTGTCAGCCAAGGATGAGCATGACCCTTTAAATAACTGCCTTGAAACTTGTGTGCTGGCTAGGAGGTGTCCACCATGGTGCGGCTCACGGGGTAACCCCGCAGGCCACAGCACTGCTTACTGCTGAGAGGCATCGAGGTGGCACATCTCCAGTTTCACCCTGTCCCAAAGCCCCACTGAAACAGATGCAAAATGCCTTCCAACTTCAGCAGATCTTGGATAAATCCAAAGCGAGGAAGGGAACACGGGCTGGAATACAGAGATTTTCCACTCATTGTTTATAAGCGTGTCCTGTGCTCTGCAGCTTGGCTGAGCAACCTACCTGCAAGCAGCAGCAGGGAGCCTGCTTCGTGTCTTCTCTGAACAGAAACCAGAGGAATGTGAGGAATGGAAAAAATGTCGAGTGGAATATCAGCCAGGCTGCAGAACACCAGCCACCACATGAATATCTGATTTCAGCCCAAATCTCTGCAACCACCATATATAGGAAGCATTTCAACAGAGCAGACATCTCTCCAGAGCACTGTCTGACAGCTCCTTCACATCTCAAGCTCTCTTCCAAGAGGTACTGAGAAAGGCCTTTTCCAACTGTTATCAAAGAAGTTAAAAGGAGGCAAAAAAGAGCTGGTGCTGTCGACATTAATACCAGCTTCCTGCAGCACTTGCAAAAATCTCCACCAGGTCTCTGAACCTTGGCTTGGCATCTGAACCCCATCAGCTACGCCGTCCTGTGCTCCCAGGCCCGGAGGACGAGCACCTCTCCTGGGTGGCTGGTGTCCCTTCCCGGGGCACCCTGCACCGGCCACGGGCAGCTCCTGCCCCTGCTCCGACTGCAGGCAGAGCTCCTCAGCCCGGGGGGTCCGAGCAGAGCCGCGTCCTGAGGAGATACAGACTACGACACAGAGAAAGTATCAAATACTTTGTGTTACAAAACACGTGCGCTCTGTCACCTAGAAGAAAAAATAAGATTTACAGGAAATCATGGAATCCTTTGGGTTGCTAAGTCCCTCAGATGACCAAATACAAAGGGGTCCAGAAATCCCTTAAGCATCTTCAGCAGCTCCGCAGAGCAGCACGTCAGAAGTCCTCATGCAGGACACATTCTCCCAATTTTCTGGCCCAGGACTCGACAGGGTCAGGTTATGATTTACAGCAAAATGGGTTGCAGAGGCACCCTGACACCTGCAGTGAGAGGACAGACTCCGTTTGCTCTGAAGAAACAACAACTGTTGAAAGAACTCGTGTGTCCCGGCAGCACAACAGCACAGGGCTGCCCTCTAAACCGGAGAGGCATGCGTGGACCCACACATCTGGAGATCAGCTGGGGAACCCAGCCTGTGAACCAGACTCTCCTTGCCCAGGGTTAATTTTTATTATTATTTTTTTTTTAACATGCAACCTTAGTGTTTTTGACAGTAAAAAAAGAGGGGAAAAAATCTACCCTGGAAAAAGGAAGCTGTGGGGACCCGCTATTCGCTAAATCACACGGCTGATAGTAACCAGATGCACGGGAGGGGAAGGGCTAGGTTTCAGCATTTGCACACCACAGGGATCAACTCAGGCTTTTGAGACTCAGCAAGAAGAAAAGCCTTAAAATTCCTACTTTAGTACTCCAGGCAAGGAAAAACCCAACCACCAGCAGTTGCAGGGACAGCTGGGGAAAGCAGTGTTCTTCCTCCTCATTGCAGAGGCCAACAGGATCAGCAACAGAGCGATTTTCCGACGGCTGTTTCACACTGCTGCCAACCCCATCACTGCACCCCAAAGCAGGGAGGGGAATCGCCCTGGGACCAGCGGCCCGGCTAACCCTCTGGCCCGTGCTGAAGAGTTGGCCCACAAGAGGGGTCTGGTGGGACCGGCACGGGCACCTCAAGGGTCTCCCCTCCTCTCAGCCCCCAGAGCGCACACACCCCCCCCCCAGCTATTCCCAACACTCAGCAGAAGATCCTTACAACCAACCTCAAGATCAAGGCCAAGGCTTCGAGGGGGGATGTGGCATGAGGAGAAGGGATGGCAGAGTACCCCATCCTTCACAGACATCACATAACCTGCCTGGTCCCGATTTGGAGCCAGTTCCTAATGTGGGAACCGCATTACCGCAGGCACAATGGCACTGCTGGGGTTTGGGCTCTGGCTGCTCTCCGGGGCGAGACACGGCCACGGCACTGGATCCTGCTGGTGAAACGTGGCACCGGTGGGGGAGTGGCTGGCAGATGCAGTGCCCCACGCTGCTCTTCACCAAGAAACCTGCAAACGTCTCCGCTTTACAGAACCCACAGCCCAGAAATCTCAGCGACACGTCCTACATCTGCTTTGCTCTTTTTTCTTTTCCTCCCTCAGTTCATTGAAGCTGTGTCTAAGGTTGTTCACCCCTGCAGAAACTGCTGGGCTGGCAAAATCATACACAGCAGGGGTGTGTGCTGGAGAGCGAGGCCCGTGCGTGCAGCTGGCCTCGTGAGAAAGGCAGGCATGGCCTTACCCTGCTCCGGCCGTGAACAGGCTGTGGGGGACGTGAATTTCCTTATTTCACAGCCTGGGTATTTATGGCATAAGACACAAGCTTCTGTTCTTCTTACAACACCGCAGCCAGAACGGGAAGGGTTACACATCCTTGAGAGTATTGGCACATCACCGGGGAAATACTATTACAAAAGCTAAAATGTACTGCGCTGCTCCAACAGCCCAGCTCAACGGGACACGGGCAAGGCAAGGCGGTGGCGAGAGCAGGGGGGGGTGTTTGCGGACTACACCCCCTTCCTCGCCCGCATCGCAAGCTCTCACACAGCCAGGGCTCTTCTGGGGGAGGTAACAGGGCTAGCAAATCCAGTCCAGTTCAGGCAGGCTCTTTGCACCTTGTTCTTCTGCAGTACCAAGGTGTTGCCCACACTTTCTCTCTGTGAATTGATTCTCAGTGGTCCACAGCAACCTGCAAGGGAACGTCTCAGACCAAAGCACAAACGGGCAAGAATCACGAGCTCAAATGCTATCCCTTCCACAGATACAACCACGGGACAGTCATGCTGCCTTTCTCGGTCAGTGTCTCTGGGGGAAATAGCACTTATTTCATAAGTGCTTGTGAACTGCATTAACAGGGCTTAAAGAACATGGTGATGAGGAATACCAGCATCTAGTCTGACTTGTAGAACATGGGCCATAAGAACGCGCGTGAGCTGCAGCAGATCACGGAGACAGACATCTCCCAGGGCGGTCACCAGACAGGAAGCAGAGGGTGGAGCTTGGTGGTCACTCCTCAGGTTAGAGGAGACGACGCAAGAGTTCCCCCAAGAAAAAGCTTTTTTCTGCTGCTGAATAAGCTTTTCCAAGGTTACAGATGAAGATGCTGAATAAAGAGTGAGCAGTGAAATCGCCAAGTTTGCAGATGACACTAAGCTCTTTTGAGTAGTCAAACACCGTGTTGATGGTAAGGAACTCAAGAAGAACCTCACAAAACTGAGGAGACAAAAAGGTTGCAGATGAGCTTTTATGGAGATAAATGTCAAACAATGCACCTAGGGAAAAATAATGAAAGCAGGCCGATGCGATGCTCTGACCTGGCAGCTACAACTGTGGAAAGAGGCGCTGGAGTCTCTGGGGACAGTTAGCTGCAATTCTCAGCCCAGAGGACAGCGGCAGACAAACAAGCCAATGAAACGCTGAGCACATCCCAAAAGCTGTGGAGAACAACCACGAGAGCATCCCTTGGGTGCTACATAGAACCTTGACGTACTTGTCTCCTGAGTACCGAGAAGTTCTGGTCTTTCCTTTGGAAGAAGGCCACAGTGTAGTTAGAGAAACTCCAGGGACTGACAAATAAAACGATCAATGGGATGCAGTCCCTAGTCCAACTGCTCCGAGTGGTGGGACAGTATGAGGCAAACGGATGGTAGAAAGTGGTCAGGTTCTTGTGCTCTCCATTAACAGCACCCATTTTCGTAACTGCTGAAGACAGAACCGGGGCTAGGCAGAGCAATGCCCTGACCCGGCAGGGCATTTCTTACACCCTTAGGGTGACCTCAGACCAAGCTCACACGCTGAGATGTGCAGTCCGTGCTAGAACATAAAACGTGAGCAGAAGTTCAGCCTTACCCGCAGAGCATGGCACTTCCATCTGGTGGGTCTTTGCTTCTGCGGAACAGAAAGAGTCTTTTTATTGTTTACAAGTTTTTGCATTGCTCTTAAAAGTCAGACAAACTTTTCTGAGCTACTTAAAGTGAGACCACGATTGTACTGAGCTGTCATCAATAAAAACAAAAGCGATATTTTTAATTGCTGCTACTTTTACCAGTGCTTCAGTTGACTGCAGAGCTGAGAGAGCACATTCAACAGCTGTTTGAACACTGTCATTCCTTTGCACAAATGCAGTTCAGAAAGGGAAATAATTTCAGATTAGGTGCTTTTCCGAAAGGGTAATGAGTCCTTGGGATAGAAAAACTTTTTGCAATACTTTATGTCAAAACCTGAAGCCGTAACTTTCAAACATGCCTGTAACTGGATGACAAGTGATTGCTCTGCTGGAACAAAGCATGTCATTTTTCCCAAAAACCTAAATCAAGTTAGAAGTTAGAACAGAGGCCAAAGTTCAATGCTGTTTCCTTGACACAAAAGCTATACTTGAAGCTCTACTTCCATTTTAGGGAACCTGGAAGCATCCACCTACTACACCATTTTTCTTACGCCTAAGGCCGCAGACCTCAGTAGTGCCCGACCCCTGCAACCGAGACTGGCTCGTCTTGGCTCAGACCCACGTGGTCGCTGCTGGGGTGGCCAGGCTGGCAGAAACGGGCACGCTCGGAGCTCTTCCACACAAGGCTCTTCATCAAAAGGCGCTTTAAAGGTTGGCCCTAACGTTACAGTGCTGCATGCTGCTCCTTTCAGAGCTTGTGGGCTTTGCCACATCCTCCCTCAAAGAAGAGACCCATTCGGGGACCTTCACATTATTAAATTGTGGATTTGTTTAAGAAAAAAGAAAAAAAAAACCCAGTCAAGCCCCCAAACCAACAACCTCCTACCCCTCCAAGACAAAATCTCAGTCTTGTTGCTGTTTCTTGAGAGGGAATGGCCATCTCCTCTGTGCAAGGCAGGTCATGCTACAAGATATCATTGATACAAGGTGTCTCTGAAGATACCATGCCAACCATATTCTGGGCTGCATCCCCAGCAGCGTGGCCAGCAGGGCGAGGGAGGGGATTCTGCCCCTCTGCTCCACGCTGGTGAGACCCCCCTGCAGTGCTGCCTCCAGCTCTGGGGCCTCAGCACAAGCAGGACATGGACCTGCTGGAGCGGGGCCAGAGGAGGCCACGGAGATGATCCGAGGGCTGGAGCACCTCTGCTATGGGGACAGGCTGAGAGAGTTGGGTTGTTCAGCCTGGAGAGGAGAAGGCTCCAGGGAGACCTTCCAGCAGCCTTCCAGTACCTAAAAGGGGCTTATAAGAAAGATGGGGACAAATTTTTTAGCAGGGCCTGCTGTGATAGGACCAGGGGTGATGGTTTTAAACTAAAAAGAGAGGAGATTTAGACGAGATATAAGGAAGAAGTTTTTCACACTGAGGGTGGTGAGGCACTGGCACAGGTTGCCCAGAGAGGTGGGAGATGCCCCATCCCTGGAAACATTCCAGGTCAGGTTGGTCAGGGCTCTGGGATGTCCCTGCTCATGGCAGGGGGCTGGACTAGATGGCCTTGAAAGGTCCCTTCCAACCCAAACTATTCTATGATTGTATGATATCACACTCCAAAAGCTAAGAATAGTCACCTCCACAAATCGGAACTGGTGCTAACTGGTCCTCCTCAGCCTTGCTCGACAGAGAGCAAGCGGCTGCCGAGACCCCACGGGGCCCTGCTACTGGTTTCCCTGCTGCTGACTGGCCTGCAGGAATGCAGTAGATAGATGGGCTTGCAACTCATTTGAAAAAAACTCTTAAGACATGCCAGGTCAGCAGCAAAGCCTGGTTCTGGAGAGATTCAGCCTCTGTCCTGGCAGGACAGTACATGAGGAAGCAAAGCCTCTGTTTGGAGAGCTTCGATCTTGGTAGATCAGTTCAGGAGCAGCACGAGCTCACACAGCAAACCCCCGTACAACCAGATCCCGAACTCCCTCGCGCACCTCTCGCCTCCACCCTGCGCAGTGCCGACACGAGCGCTTCAGCAAGGCTGTGATCGAGAGACTTGCCCATGAAAAACAGAAACTAATCCATCCTCAGCCATTCTAGTCCCACCCTCGGCTGGTCATTTACCAAAGTTCAAAAGCCTGCTCTCAGCTAGCCTGGGAAAGGAGTTAAACACCAATAAATGTACCAAGTTTTTAGCAGACGCGGCACCCCACGTCCTTCAAGGAGGCCAGAGGAACGCTTGTCTCGCCTGCTGTGTCCTCCTCTCCTGGAGCCACCCTGCTAGACCCAAGGCTACCAAAGTTTCTTCTCTATTTCGTTCCTCAATTGCTGCGCAGTCACTGAGGGCTTTTCAAACTGCTTTGCCTTACCAGGGGCTGCGCCCCTCTGCAAAGGTTTAACCACTCCTAGCACATCGTGGGATTCTTCCAGATTAAAGTCATGAGAAACCGAAGCTCATAATCATTACTCAAAATGCACAAAGTATCACTTCCAGCCCCTGCTCCCCCCCCACGTCCTCCAAAGCTTTGAAACTTCATGACACGCTCTTGCTTGCCCTCTGGGTGCAATTAGACCATTTTAAAGATCCATCTGAAATGCATCAGCTCCTTCACAAAAAAAAAAAAAAAAAAAGATTCCAGTAAATTTCAGTCACCTGCTCCTTTTTTGTACAGTTTCCTTGGACTTTGCCACTGAGAACAAGCAGGAGAGCACAACGTAAGACTGCTCACTGCTAGGGAGTGTTAACCAGCGACCGAGAAAGGGAGAAAACTGTAGTGCTTTACAGGTAGCATGTGAGCAGGGCAAAATACGATCAAGCTAGTGATGGCCTGCCCTTTGATAAACAAGCACTGAATCCTTGATTCCTGAAGAAATCAGTGGACGTGGACACCTCCACCGTGGCAAACCTACTGACAACTTTCAGACAGAAGCACCGTTCAGTGTCCCACAACCACCTAACACCACGCTAGGAAAGCTGTATTTAAATTACTCCCCCAACCTACCACTAGCAGCTCTGCTGCAGCCACGATGACTTGGGATGCAAGGGAGAGGCGGTGAGAGACGCTGCCTCTGCTCACAAACTTGGCTTCTTTGCTCACAACTTCACCTAAACATATCAAGGGTTTCCCATTTCTGAAACCACCAGAAGCAAACCTCAGGAAACACTTGCTGGGTTGCTGCACAGTCAAGCGTTACACGTCCTTGCAAATGTCACTCTGAAGGATCACAAAATCAGCATAACACAGCTCCAGCTCGTTGGACAGGCGACAGGTACCCACTTCTACACCGGTGTGGGATTTCAGAAAACTCCCGCTTCTTCACTAAGAGCTAGACACGGGCATGAAAACAGTTCCTCCCTCACTACTGTCCACGACCGCTGAAGCACAGCAGCCTCCCGGGGAACACTGCTGACACAGCCCTGACACCCAGCTCCCAGGGCAAACACTTTACCTTGGGGGAACTCACCAGCGCCCATCTAAGCTGGCACGCAGCAGCGAAGCCCGGCAAGACGCCACCATGACCAAGTTCCTAAGGTGTGGGTAGGCTTTTCCTCGGTCAAAATGTCTCTTCCGCTATCTGTGTGCGTGTATGTGTGTATCGCTCTTAAGTGATGTAAACAGAAAGGCATGCAGAGCAGTGGGCGATATGTAAATTCAGCTGGAAAATCCCACAGCTCAGCCAATCTCCGCGCTGCCTCGCAGCTTTGCCCTGGCTGCTCTGAGACTGAGGAGGTTTAGTCTAGTGCAGAAAAAACAACCACTCTCTAAGCACACACTGATTTATTCCTCTGATCAGAGGAATCTCCAGGGACAGGATGGTCTGTCGCTCACTTTACAGGGAGCTTGAATTTCTCACCCTCTTCAGATAGTTCCCAAACTATTCATAATACTGAATATCAAGCAGCCTAACAAACAGCAACACAGTCTTTGCTTGTAGAGACAATCCAGGGAAATCCAGTTAACTAAGAATTGCCACAGAAAGGCAGAGCTTTCCTGGGAAAGACAGGCCCTGACGGTGTGGGACTGCTACTGCCAGGACACCCGCCCCATGCGGGAGAACAACGTGCTCCCACGGCTGCGGCTCTCCCGGGGGCACACGCTACACGGGGAGCTCTCACCCCACTCCAGCCCCCAACACACCTCCTGCAGTTTTCACACCTCATTAAAAGCAGCAAGGTAACTCTGACAAAGCTCTGAGCTCAGGCTGCGCTAAAGGCAGAGCGGGAGTAGTCTGTAAGCGGTAAGTTGGGGTGCCGCTGCCCTGGGCTCCTGGGGGAGTTGCTGGGCTTGAAAGAGGGGTGGCACATATCCCTGCGAGCAACCACCAGCCTCCTCCGTGGCCCCAGGCAGCTGCTACGCTCCCCAACCCAACCCACGGGCAAGGGCACCTGCCAGTACGTGCCTCATCATGCCCACAGCAAAGGAGGACAGCCAGGGAAGGGAAGACAAGGGGCACAGAAATCGGGAGGGAAGAGTTCTGACAGACTGAGCTTGTCCATGTAATCTGAGTGTTTTGTTAGTGAAATTAGGAAGGATTTTCTCACAAATGCCTTTCTCCTGGCACAGCTGGGCTTGGCTGAGACAACCCGAGAGGCAGGTACGATCACACTTCAGAAAGTGCCGCAGCCGTGCCTAGCGGGGCTAGGAAGGTCCCGCCGAACAGGCAAACACTCAGCCCACGAGGTGCTGAACTGCCGAGTGCCAGCTGAAGTCAACTGAAGCCTCAGCACTGCTCGGGACCAACCCTGGCTGACGTTCAGGGCAGGGCAGAGCAGGCACCAGCACCATCACACGCTGCCCGGCCACGTCCCAGAGCCCGCGGGCCTCCCTGCAGCTCCAGCAGCTGGGCTGGGTTTGTGGAGCCCCAGGAAGGGAACGGTTGGCCACAGAAGGGTTTCAGTCAGGGGACACGAACCTGTGGTGCTTCACGAGTGGTTTAAGGTCATCTAAGGCTGCACTGCCACAGGAACGGGCAGCTGTGGGCCCAGCCCCACCAGCCTCACACTGCAGAGTGGCAAGCGATCCCTCAGGTCAGGGAACCAAACTGCCTGAAAACTACAGATTTGGGTTTTTTTCCTTGGGTTCAATCAACATCGTGAAAATTCACGTTTGGGTGTTACCAGAGAAGCTACCTGCATTCCCTGACTGAATGTTCTGGTCACTCCAGTTCGGCTTAGGTTTCCCACTGCTGCTTGGTAAAATTTAACCTCCTTCATCGCGACATGTTCCTTTCTGCAGGGCGGTTTCACCTGCAAGCAAGCTGCTGCTGCACGCTGCAGCACACCAAACCACAAAGCTGGAGCTTTCTGGCTGGGTTTGCCCTGGCCTTTCTCAGCCTTACGTGAGACAGCAGCACCCAGGGGGGGACCCAGGACTGGGAGGGGGGCCCAGCAGACTGCGGACAGTTCCCTGCATGACGCTCAGGAAATCCCCACCTCTTCTGCACTGGGTCATCCTCACCGTAACACGCTTTCTGTGAACTACCTCCTCTCCTCGCACAGCTCCCAGGGAGCTGCATAAAGGCTGTCATGGATGTGGGTGACTTTCTCACGCTGCTTTCCCTCAGCAAGGGCTTTCTGGAACCATCCTTCACTCACACAGACCTCTCCCTGCAAACCCAACGGACGTCGTTGTGGCTGTAAGCAAGAGTCACGGACAAACGCTCCAAGCCAAAACGCAACAGCTATTTAACGGGAACGCTCACTGCTTAGGGCAGACTGAAAAGAATACATCATTGGGGTGAAAATGTACAGGGAGGCAAAATTAAAGTGCCGGGATTGAAACACAGTGTTTGGCAACATTGTCAAAGTTGAAAAAATAACTGCTAGGCCAGAGTTCTTCACAATACAGTTACGCCCCAGGGGGTACAATAGCCTGGACCTGGCTCGCTACGTACATATCAAACCCGACTAAATTGTGTACCAGCTTGTTTCTCACACTCATCGGCCCCCAGCAGAGCCTGTCTTTGACACCAACATAGCTCAGAAGCAAGCCGAACTGAAAGGAATTCCTCACTTCTGGCTTTCACGCACCACAACAGGACCATCCGGTCACAGTCACGGATCAAACAGGAGAAAAGTGTTTGACAGCAAGTCTGTCAGAGGAACAGCAGCTGCAAGCTGGCAGCAGAGTACGGCAGAACTAAACAGCATGTTTGAAATGAGAAGACGATAGCGCAATTTCACTGCCTGCTCCGAGATGTGCAATTGCCTTGGGGCAGCTATGGAGATCTACCACCAAATGTCCCATATTGCGTAAATTGTGAAACCAAAGCAGGAGGAAAGAAGGTTACTGGGAGATCGAGAGAGAACCATCAGCAACACGTGCCCCAAGTCGGACAAGTAATGGAGCAGAAGAAGACAACACTAAGCTCGCCCCGCGATAAGGCACGGCGAACAGCAAAGGGAAGGAAGCCGGGGCGAAGAAGGCAAGACACGGACAGGGTTCCCCGCGGACCGAACAACGCGGGAGCTGATACACGAGCTCCTCCGTGCACCTGCAAAACCACGCTGGGACCTGCACGGAGTTCAAATCCCAACCAAAAAGCCGCCCGAGGGAGGGCGGGAGGCAGCAGAAGACACGGCAGCGCTGCCAGGCGGGCGGCAGCCCCCGGAGCTGCCCCGAGCAGTCCCGCGGCGCCCGGGGCAGCTGCCGCCGGCACCTCCCCAGAGCGGGCCCACCCCCTCCGGGCCGCCGCGCAGCCCCTCCGCGGGGAGCCCGCGGCCCAGCGCCCCCGGCCCGCACCGCCCCCATCGCCCGGCCCGGCCCTTCCCCTCACGCAAGTCCCTCAGCCTCGGGCCCGGCCCGCTCCCCTCAGCCGGGGGCTCCCCTCAGCCCGGCCCAGCCCCGCTCGTACCTGGCAGCAGCGGCGGCGGCCGGAGCGCCGGTGCCCGGCCCCGGCACATCGCGACCCGGGGCCTGCTCCCCGCTCGTCTGGCGGCTCAGCTGCCGCCCGGGCCGGAAGCCCTGCACCCCGCGCTCCTCGGGACTTGTAGTCCGGCGCGCCGCCTTCCGCCCGCTCCTCGCCGCGCCTCCGCGACATTGGGACTACAGCTCCCAGCAGAACTCGCGGCTGAGCGCTGATTGGCGCTTTCCCAGTCACTCTATGGTACAACCACTGTTGCTACTGGCTTGGCTCGGCCTCCTCCAGGGGCCAATCAGACGGCGGCAGACCACCGCCTCGGGCCACGCTGCGCCGCGCGGCGCCATTGGAGCGAGGAAGAGCGGCGACCAATGAGCGCTGGGAGAGGCGGGAGGGCGATCACGCCAACCGCTCGCGATTGGCCGTGTCCGCAGGGAGTCTGACCAATAGCGACGGGAAAAGGGCTATAAAGTCTGTAGCGGGGGAGGTGCTCGGTCTTTCTAGCTGGGAGGTGAGAGGGAGCGGCGGGGTGGGGCGAGGTGAGGCGGGCCGGGCCGCTAACGGGGCAGGCCGGTGATGATCTCTCTACCTTTCTGACACCTCGTCTGAGGGCGGCGGGCGGCCGCGGCCCCTGCTGACGATCCACGGCTGAGGCCTGAGGGAGCCGCGGCCGGGCCGGGCCGGGCGGTGCGGCCCTCTCTTACCGCTCTGCCTTCTCTCCTCAGGGGCCGGCGGGAACCGGATCGCGGCGGCCTGAGGGGCGGTGAAGCGGGGGCGATGAACGGCGGCGTGGGGCTGCTCCCGCGGGTTCGAGCTGGTAAAACGCGCGGTATCGCTTGTTCGTAGCGTACCGTGCCTCCCCGTAAGCCGCCACTGGGGCGTGCGGCCGCAGGGGAAACACGAGTGGGAGTGAGGCGGGTGAAGCCGGGGCTGGGGCAGCTCCCTCGTGCCCCGGCGTGGCGGTGCGGGCTGCCGGCTCCGGAGCCGAGCGAGCGGTGCAGCTCCGAGGGGGGCTGGAAGCTGCGCTCCGGGGCCGCCGCCGGGTCTCGTGGCGTGCAGCTTGGAGCCGGGGCGGTTTGTAAAGCACAAAAGCCGCTGCAGAACTGCCTGAAGTACAAGAAATCAGAAAGCATCGACTTTTCCCTACCCCATGGGGTAGCTGGAGGAGAACGCGGTGGCGGATGCGGTAGCGCGGGTGACTTAAAGGATTCGCGGTTCACGCAGTACATACGAACTCCATTGATCAATTGTGTAGGCGACTAATTTAAATCTGGGAGTCCTGGAGGCTAACTAGCTTTTTAATAAAGTTTTCAAAAGACTCTCTTTGCTTTTGCTTCTGTTTTTCACAAATCCCACGGGTGGCACGTAAAGCCCCAGACTGACTTTAAGCTTTACATTTGGGCACCCAGCAGAGCATTTCCACTAGTGTGACTGACTTTAGAGGGATCCAGAGCATCTTAACGCGTGCGCTGCGGCTTAGCCCGGCTCCCTTTGGTTCTTGCTGGGTGCGTTGGAGCCCCTGAGCCCATGGTGGTAACGGGAAGGATGGAGGTGGGGTCAAGAATGAGCTGAACTGTTTGAATGATTAAGCAGTGTAGGGGGTGCGTTGGACAGTCAAAATACCATTGTAGCCACAAAGATTATTAAAAAATTTTATTAACAGGAATGAAACAAAAGCTGTAAACGAGAGCCAGCAAAAATGGGAAGTTGCACGTAATGCCGAGTCCTCTGGCTTGTTTGAGCGCACTGAACAATTAATTCCTTGTCGCTTGGCGGCAGTCGAGGCCCGCGTAAGGAGGTGCCAGGTAGGGGTCTGAGGGGGAGCTTAGGGCCAGGGCAGGGCGCAGGCGTTGGGAGAGACGCTGTGCAGAGGGAACCTGCGACCGGGAGAGACGGGGCGTGGGCCTGGCTTGAAGCATCAGGCAATGCCACAGAGGCCGTTGCGATGTCCCTGCTGCGGCAGAGTTAGCGCCCAGCAGGCATGTTTAAAGTACTCCAAAGGGTAGCGTTTACATCTTCCTCGCTTAAATTAGTTTTTAAACTGGTTTTGGCCCCACACCAAAGAATTAAGTTAAGAGTTGTAAGCTTTTTTCTGCAAGATGCAGGGCGTTCCCACCCTGTGAGGAAGAAGGAGGGCAGCAACCTGATGGGAGCATTCAAACTACTTATTTTTGCCTGCTGGGTGAGGCCCTGTCGTTTCTGGGGTAGCGTGTCCGTGCAGCGACGGGACGGGCGGCTGCTGCGCCGCTAAGGTCAGCAAGAATGTGCAGAGCCCTGGGCACGGAGCCGCGCTGGAGCTGCTGGGCTGTGCCTCTGCCGGGCTGGCCCTGCCCTCCGCACCCCGGGTACCAAACCGCTGCTACTTGGCAAGCTTGGGACTGGAGAAAACCCCAGTCCCTTTGTTTTTTTTCCCTGAACCTCTGCTAGAGTGTGCCACGGCCCAGAGCAAGAACGGAGGGGGCTGCGGGGTGAGCAGCTTCTCGTAGGAGACGCTGGTCGAGCAGCAGCCGCGGGAGCACAGCGCAGCTCGCCAAAACAGCGGATTGTACAGATTCCTGCGCGCTTCTTGACAGCGCCCGAGCAACCTTCGGAGCCTTCCCTGGGTTCCGTTGCTGCTCGCAAACAAAGCCTAGGAGAGCGCCTGCGGCAGGCATTGCTGCCTTCTAGAGCAGGTCACGGTGCAGAGAGCCGTTCCAGTTATTTTGGAGGAGGTCTCGGCTGAGGATGGCCGGCTGCTGCTCCAGCGGGAGCAGCTGTGCCAGCGCTGGCCACCCCCTGGGTCTGGGGGGAGGTGGGACGCGGGGGGGCCCTGACTGCCGTTCCCCCACTCGTGGCCACCAGCGGTGCCGGCAGCAGGGGCCCGCTCCAGGCTGCAAATACACCTGCAGGAACGTTTTTTCAACAAATCACTCTTAAAATTTAAATCGGACAGTTGAAAGACTTGTTTCTCCCCAAGAAGCTCTTTAGGAAAAACTGCTCTGTTCTCAGCAGGTTTATTTTAGGATCCTTTTTTATACTGTTCTTGTGCTGGACCCACTTGAAGCTCATTTTACTGTGGCTGCGAGGAGCCCCCGCCTGCCTGCACCCTGCGCAGTCGCTGCGGAGGGTCTCTGCGCGGCAGGAGCGCGGTGCTGGAGCGAACGCCCCGGGCAGAACACGGGGCAGGGGCTCTGAACGCGCTGCCGAGGGAGCGGGCGCCTGGCTGGCGGCTGCAGAGTGAGGGACGGGCTATTTTATTTAAGTGGCCCGGTTAGGGCAGCGCGGGGATGTTCCGTGCGGTGGGCACCTGGAATTTTCAAAGAAGAAAATTGCCAAAGGCCGAATGCTTCATCCAAATTCGAATTTGTACTTAGAAGTGCAGCTTTAAAAGAAAAAAAAAAGCGCCAAATGCCTGACACAGACCAAAGGGGTGAGGAGTCCGCTGAAGAGAGCTGGCAGAAGTCTGAAACCTGTGAAATCAATGCCTACAGCGTCCCCCCCAGCTTTCTTCAGGTAACAAAGAGCTGTCCCAAGAGAACTTGGAAGATATCAAAGCATTGTTGCAGTCTAAGAACGCTATCACACTTACATGAAGGCATTTAGAATAAGCTGCAATACATGAGATTTCTTCTCAATTAAAGAACTAGAAACAGCAGTAGTAAGAGAACCAAAGCCTTCACCGAACAGATCCACATTCAGGAATCTCTGTACAACAGATAGGTTAGCAGGAGCTTACTCAAACAGACAGCTAAGCTCTTGTCTTCCGCAGGGAGGAGGAGAAACCCTCATCGAGGAGGTGCGTTACACCACAGGAAAGATGGACGGACCTAAGTAAGCACCTACAAAAACATTTGCCTTGAAAACAAGCCTGTGCCCCAGGCCAGAGCTCTGACCAGCTGAATTCCAGGTACGCGGGGAAAGAAAAGGGAATTCGGGACTTTTTCCTACCCAGCTGCGTGGCGGGGAGCAGGCGTTCGTTCCCCTTCGCCACGTTGTAATTCCTACTGGCATTAAAGAAGCCTCACGACGCTCTTGGCTGCTGCTGAGCGGGTAGCGGCAGCCGGCTGTACTGACTGCCCCGGCCCCGAGGGAGCGACGGCGAGACCCCAGCCCCTCCTGAACGCCCACCTCCCGCCCGCGTGGGGACGAGCGGCTGCGAGCCAGGCGGGCGCAACCAGCGAGGGAAGCCGGGGGCTCGCAGTGCGGATGGATGCAACAGGGGCTCAGGGAGCCGCGCCGGGCACGCGGCCGCAGCGCGGTCAGCGTCCGCCCCGGCCGAGAGAGCTTTTTCTGCTGCTGCTTCCATTCCCCACGTCTCAGCTCACCTTTTAGGCAGATACAGACACGACAGACAGACATGCACACACTGTCCACGAGGAGAGAGCGCGGCGCACAAACACTTGGCATGAGTCTCTGTACAAATGCACCGAGCGCATTAGGACCTGCAGCAGCCCGAGCCTCTCACTTCCTTCTTCACGTAGTCGTGGAGCTTGAATTTGGGCTCGTTGGGCAGCTTCATGGACCTGTGCTTCAGTTCCCTGCGGGAAGGGGAAAAACCCGTTACTTTTCTGCCTGCGCTGCCTGCTTCTGAGCTGCCTGGCCAGCTCAGCTGAACGCGACTTGGTCTAGATGTTTGCTAAAGCTCCCCCTGATGAGACGTTTCGTATCTCACGTGAGACGGCAAGTACTTGCCTGCACAAGAGCTGAAGGTGGGAGCCCAGGGAATGAAAAGGGGGGTGACAGTGCCAGCCTTTATCTCGAAGACTGCTGTCCCCCCCGCGGGAGAGGTGCCCAGCACGGCCGCCGCACCAGTCACTTACTTTGCAATGGCTGTGAATGCTAATTCAACGTTGAGGCCGCTTTTTGCGCTGGTCTCCATAAAGGGCACGCCGTACTCCTGCGGGACAAGGCACACCGGCGTCAGACGCGTCACCCGGGGTGTCCCCGGGGGCTCGGGAGCTCCCGCCTCGCGCCGAGCCCCGGCAGCCCCGGCCAACACCGGTGCCGGCTGCGTGAGAGGGGCTCTGCCGCGGTGGGCAGGAGAAGCTGAGCGAGGGCTCACAACTCAGGCGTTTCTTAGGCAACTTCAGAAATAGTTTTTGAGGACAAAGAAGTGAAAAACGGTAGTGGAAGCTTAGAGGAAGAAGAGCAGATGAGGAGGAAGAGGAGAGCGAGACAAGGGAAGAAAAGCAAAGTGGTCCCAGAGGTATTTTGGGTCAGACTGGTCTCCAGTTAACCATTTCACTGGTGTACATCACCAAGTACACAAGTACTCGCACATCCCCGGTCACAGCGTGTAACAACCGGCTCCGCTGCAGCAGACGGACGCCTCACGTACCTTGGCTAATTTTTCTCCATCTTCCCTTTTCACCACTCTGTCCTGGGCTGAATCCACCTGCCAACAGTAACGGCAAAGAGGGATTTGGGATGATTTGGAAGGTCAGCAGCAGGCAACCCCCATGGCCCCTTACGCCCTCCCAGGCTCCCCTGCCCGCGGCTGCAGCGCAGCTCCATCACGGGACCGGCAGCGGAGGAAGAGGAGGCTCTGGCGAAGCCGTGGGGCCGGGCTCACCTTGTTTCCCAGGAGCATGAGGACCACGTCTTGCTGCGCATATTCATGAATCTCTGTCAGCCAAGCCTGGAGGGAGAGAGACAGCGAGGGGGGTTACAAACAGCTCCGGGAGGAGGAGGAGGATGGGGGGCTGCCCCGGTCCTGGGCACCAGGCACCCTCCGTGGGAAATGCTGCCGCCCCCGAGCGATGCCGGGAGGGCCTTACGTGGACACAGGGAGGAGGTGGCTGGGGGTTAGATGCAAGATGCAAAGCCCAGCCCAGGAGCCGCAGGCAGGAGCAGCCGGTCCTGCGGATCCCCTGCGATTCAGCAGCACCCTGGGGAGAGGAGCTGCCCCTTCCCCGCCGTTTGGCAGGAGAAGCCACCCGGCAGCCAGCGACTCGGCCCGGGGACACCCTTTCCCGGAGAGCCCTGCTAGCGCTGAGGACGAGTGAGCGCCCTGGGGTGCCACCGAGCCCCAGGGGACCTGCTTTGCCGAGCAAGCCCAGCACCCCGCTTCGGCTGCTGACCAAGCCCCGATTCTCAAGGATAACGGGAGCCTTTCAGCCCCGCTGCCCGCTCCGTCTGGCCACAGGCACTTGCAGGGCTTTTTAACCCAAATTCCCCCTCGGTTGGGACATTAAGACTAAACCTCCTTTCGGAGGATAAGGCCGAGGGTTTGCTCCGGGACGTGCCCCATGCCTGCGTCCTGCACGTGCCACCACACTCGTCCCGGCAGGCAGCTGAACCTGCCTCCCCAAGCCGTGGGGTGGCTTCCCTGCCCTCTAATCCGGCCTAATCTAATCAAACCTGCCCTAATTCCCTGTAATCCCTCACCCCGCGGTGCGAGCAGCCGCTTGCTGCCTCCCGGGCGGGCAGCGCTGCTGCAGCCCGTGCCCCGGCTCCGAGCGCCGACGCTGGGCTCACGGCAAGCGCCAGGCGATCCCCGCTCCGCCACTGCTCCTCGCCCAGCAGCATCCGCATCAACCACCGGCCGGCCAGGAAAGCGAGGAATGATTCGGGATTAGAGCGGGAGCCCAATGCACACAGACGCAGCCCCGGGACCCCATCGCACCCCAGCTGGGCTCGGGGCGCTCAGCTCCACGGATGGGTTGGTCCCAGGGACTCTCGGTCACTCCTGAGACCCCCTCAGCTCCTTCCTGGCACTGCTCCCCGCATCCCTCTTTCCAGTGCCTCGCACTTGCCCTGGGCGCTCGTTCCTCCCCGCCGGGGCCACGCGTGCCCCACGGCCGTCCCTCCCGTGTCCCCACGGGGCTGGGAGAGCTGACGCTGCCGATGGGGCTGCGTTACGCAGCAGAGTGAAACCTCCAAGAGATTTTCCGTTGTCTCATTGAAGGCTCACGACCTCGGCGCAGACCCGCAGACTCACTCTCCATTGCGCCCGGCAGCAGACGGCTCTCCTCGAGCCATCCAGCTCCTCGGGCCGGAAAATGCCGCCGCTGGCCAGCCCCCAGCTCCCACCCTGGCAGGGAGCATCCCCGGTGCCGGTGACATGGGAGCAGGGTGGCAGGACATGCCCCGTCCCCCGCCACGGGGCTGTGGGTGCAGGGGGAGGATGCTCCGGAGCAGGGACGGCTCCGGGCAGCCGGGGCCGGGGTCAGGGTGGTGCAGGACCCCCCAGGAGCTGGTGTGGCGGATCACGGCTCCCCGCTCCCCGCCCCGGGGTGTTAATGCCGCACGGCACCTCCTGTGCTATTGAACAGGGTGTTGTTGCAGGTGCGCAGCCTGCTCGCCGCAGATGCACACGGTGTACTCCGTGTCCGGGACATGAGCAATTACATCCTTTTCATTCAGGGCTAATCGCTCCCCGGGCTCGCGGCACGCTCTGCTGGCGCTGGTGGCCCCCAGCAGCCGCAGGGGTCCGGCGGGGCGAGGGGAGGGGACGCCAAGGCCAGGTCCTCCTACCCCGCTGCACAGCGACGGGCAGCATTTGCTCTCCCCCCCTCTGCCAGATTTATCGGAGCCCTCTGCTCCGACACCGCTCCCCACACCCCTGAAGCACCCGCAGGAGGGCTCAGGGTGAGCCGGGGGGGCTGGGTCTGCGGGGAGGGGCAGACTCAGGCAGCACAAGGGACCCCCCAAAAGCAGGCAGGAAGGGCAGGTCTGCTGGGGGCGAGGAGCGTGCAGCAGGATGCGACCCTCTCCCCTGCCCGGGTCTGGCACGGCGGCGGGTGGGGGCAATGGGGAGCCCAAGCCCGACCCATCGGGCCCCGAAGGCGCAGAGGAGGACGAGGGAGCACCTCGCTCAGTAAAGCTGCCCACGCTCATTTACCAGAGCAAGCTCTCCAGCCGGTGCTGCAATTACACCCGGCGCAAATTTGCGGGTGAAGTGAATTCATCACCCCTTTTATTCGCTATGAAAGGGAAAAACGTTCCTGTGTGGTCTCTGGTGTCCTCTCAGGCAGACGCGCTGTCAGACCGGCGCTTGGCGTTAACCACAGCCCTTTTGGAAACGATCACGGTTCACGCCTCCAACACGCATCTCCTGCAGCACAACCCCCACCGCGGGGCCGATCCGCATCCGCGACCCAGCCCATCGCACGGAGGGACGGGCAGGAGGGGCCCACGGGTGCTGCCGTACCTGGATGTTGTCAAACGACGCTTTGTTGGTGACATCGTAGAGCAGGAGCAGGGCTGTGGAGAGAGGGACGGGGTGTTAGTGCCGGTGCCGCGGTGCTGGGCAGGAGCACGGCCAAGCAGAGCCCACGGCTCAGAGCTCGCTCTGCACCGTTCCCCGAGGCACGGTGCGAGTCGCGTCTGGGCACATGCTGTAAAACATAAAGCAACGTGCTTAAATCCACCGCGGGCAATGCCTCGGACTCCCGTGTTTGCACCTCGGCTCGCAGAGGCTCCTCCATCCTTGGCGGCTGCTTCCTACGGGGAAACCACTCGTGATTCCCAACTTGCCTGGCCTGGAGTCGCGGCTCGGGGCCCCGAAGAGCCGGAGGGAGGGTGTTTCCCCCCGGGAAGCAGCGGTGGCCGTGCTTACCGTGGGCGTCCCGGTAGTAGGCGTGGGTGACGCTGCGGAAGCGCTCCTGCCCGGCCGTGTCCCAGATCTGGAAGGCAGAGGGGAGCAGAGGGGTCAGCCACGACCTGCTGCCGCGCGGGCTGAGGGACCCCCCCAGCACCAAAACCAACGCCAAACCAAACAGCACGGCACAAGCCCGGGAAGCTTCTTCAGCCTTTTGCTTCTAGGGGCAGTAATAGCAAAAATGACAAGTGCAATAAACACTGAAGCAGCACCTCCCCGCTCCTCAGCGCGGGGAGACGACGGTGCGTGGCAAAGGGCTCTCGACACGTCCCTTAATCGGCAAATCCATCCAGCAGATGGATGTGTGGGGACCCGCTAATTTAATTTATCAGTTTTTAATGCGGCGATATGTCTGCAGAGTGCCACGCTGCTATCGGGGGAAGAGCAGCGCTAATGTCGTTACCGAGCTCCTGGCAAAGGGGTCAGAGAAATGGTCGGGTCTCGGGGGGCCGGAGCGGCTCCGGCTGCGGGGGGACACGAAATCTGCGTGTCCCACGGGCTGGATGCAGGCTGAGCCAGGGGACATGGATCCCTTCGGAGGATCTCTGTCCCTCTCACCATCCTCCGGCTCTTCCAAAGCAGGAGCCACCTGGGAACGCCAGGCAAACCCCACACTCACCAAGCGGCGAGGCGGGCTGGGACGGGGACCGCCGTGGCCAGAACAGCCCCCAGGCTTGAGCAGGCTCCCGCCGAGGGGACGGCGCAGCCGAAAGGGCTCGTGAGGCTGCCCGGGGTGGGAGACGCGGCAAAGGATGGAGATGGGGGTCCCGTTTCTGGGGTGCTCCTCTGCCGAGGGGCTTTGCCCAGCCCTGAACGCCCCAGGGGGGTGAGGGAGCTGCTACCGGGGCCGCGGGGACGTACCTGCAGCTTCACCTTCACCCCATCCACCGTCAGCACCTTATTCTGAAAGAGAAGAGAAAGGGCAGTGAGGGGCGAGCGCGGGCGCGGGACGCCGAGGACCCCAGGGAGACACACGCACCCTGGACCCCATCCCGGGCAGCGTTTCCCCCCGAACCCTCGGGCTGATCTCCTCTCCCCGCTTTTTAAACTTGCCTACGTTGGTCCCAGCGCCTGCTGGAGCCATTTGCACCGTGGCCCAGCCAGAAGATCGTTCCCGGCACCTACTGCAAGCTACATCTATTTGGACACTTAAATCCTCGCGTCTGCAGGGCTGATTTAGTGCGCTGTGCGGCTCGGGCTAGAAGACCTCTGGCAATAAATTAACGAGCACCAGCATCCCATCTTAATGGCCTTCAAAAGACACAGCCAACTACTCCATATTCGGTTTTCATCTTAGAAATAACTAACTCCTCTTCCTGCCGTTTGTACCCATTTTTCTCCCATTGAGCACTGGTTTCCCTCTCAGGGTTTGGGTTTTTTTCCCCGTTTTGCTTGTTTTCAGCAGGAAAGGTGGGAAGGAGGCAGAGAGGGGGCAATGCCCCTCTGCGCTGCCCCACGGGGTTTTCCCCAAAACCAACGGAAAACTTCCTGTGACCGCCCGGAGAACGCCGCGGCAGAGCCGGGAGCAGCGCGGGGAGCCCATCAGTGCCCCTCCGGGTGGCTGTGCCGGCCAGCGAGGGCAGGGGACAGATCCTGACCCTGTCCCGGAGCGACTGTCAGCCGGGCGAGCCACACCAGGCTCTCCAAGCTTTAAACAAGCCCAATCCTAACGATCCAGCGGTCCCAGGGGAAGGAGCAGAGAAGAGATTAATTTGCCTGCTAGACCCACAGAAATTAGCACGGTAATCGGTAGGACGTGACGAAAACATCGCCAGGGAACGGTGCACCGGCGGGACGGGGCAGCCGTTCGCTGCTCCGGTGATGTCCGATTTAAATCCCATTTCTCCGGAGCAGGCGTGGGGTGCTCTCCCCTCCCCAGGCACGCGGCCGTGGGGCAGCCAGCACTGCCCCGACCCCGGCCAGGCTCTGCCGGCTCGGCCCCGCTCCCCCCTTCCCCGGCACCGACCGGCAGGAGCACGGGCTCTGCCCCGGCTCCCCCTCCCCGGCACCGGACACGCCACCAGCTCTGGTGCCACCAAACCCCCCCCAGGCAAACGGCGGCACACGCGTGCCGAGAGCCATCCCCGCGCATCCCACGCGGCTCGGCACCAAGCACCAGGCCCCTCGGGACGCCGGCGCCCAGCATGACCCCACCAGGACGGTGCCAGCGAGGCGCTTCATTGCTATTTAGATGTTTTTAATTAGGGCAGAGGGAGCATCTCGGCCCCTGCACATCTATGCTCGCCGAACGGAGAGGATACAGGCGAGGAGGAGAGGGCAGGAGTGAGCCAGAGCGCTAAATTTACACAGTCTGCTAAAGCAGGCACAGGGGAGATGAGCGCAGTTTATAAATACCTTCAAAGGCAGCAACCGAGACGAGGGAGCGGAGTGATTCACAGCCCGGGAGCGGTAAAAATAGGCAGCCAGGCTGCGGGGCTGGGGAGCCGAAAAGGGCTCAGGGAGCTGGCCGGGGGCTCGGGACCCGCTCGCCGTGCCCCACGCACGGAGCTGAGGCTTCCCCCAGGACGCGAAGCCGGGGCCGCTGAAGGCTTGAAAGGTCCCCGGTGCCGCGAGGTGCTCCCCGGCCCCCGGTGCCTCCGCACGCCGGCTCCTGGGCAAGCGCGGCCACGCCGGGCGAGCCGCACCACGGCGAACGGCGCTGAGAAAACCCAAGCAGAGGAGCTGTGCCTTCGCCGTTATCCCAGCAGACAGGGGACTGTGCTGCCAGGCACCCGTTTCGTGGGTGAGACGGGGCAGATTTACCTTCTGCAGAAGATCCAATTTCTAAGCACAACTTGCCCCCAAAACCCTGGGTCCTACCGCAGGTCCTGGTGCCGCACCGGAGGCACCGGCGCATCCCGCAAGACGCAGGGGCTGGGAGCCCTGCGCTCCGCACCGGCGCGATGCTCATCCAAACACCGTCCCCAGTAGGTGGCAACCAGCTGCCGATGCCACCCGCCGGGGATCGCGCCAGGGACGCCGTGCCAGGAGCTGCAGAGGAAGGAAAACACTCTGCGTTTCCCCGTTGGCCCTGGAGCACCGGTTGCTCCGGATCTCGGCACAAGTGCCAGCAGCACTCACAGGGGACGAGGACGCTTGGTGTGATGGATGATGACAAGGGACGAGGACACCGGGAGCTATACATTAACAACTGCACCAGTCAAGTGCCCTTCCCTGCGCAGCTCCACGGCCGCACCGGCACCGCCAGCTCGGAGGAGAGCGTGTGCCGAGGGGCGGCTGTGCCCGGGGACGCGGCCGTGTCCCCAGCGTGGCCGTGCTCCAAGGGTGACCGGCCACCGCGAGCGGGACGGAGGGAGGGAGAACATGGCCCCGGCCCTGAGCATGGGCCAGCCGAGCCAAAGCGACCACGGAGCATCTGGTGAGCAGCCGAAAAAGCTGAAGCTCCGATGCTGCACCGCATGCATCAACCTCCGCTTCAGGAGCTTAATTAACAGCAAAGCCAGCAGCAGGATTCACACTAATTATGACTGACCTACATTTTAGGGGGGAGAAATGCTTAAACCTAATTAAAGTCTGTACGTGGACCCAGGTGCTGCTGGACCGGGGCGGGGTGAAATGGATTCCCCGGGGTACCGGTGTGGAACAGAGCAGCGTTTCAGGGCGAGCAGTCGCAGAGATGCTCCTGCAGGCAAGAGACGCAGCCAGAGCCGTCCAGAGCAGCGGCTCCTGCCTGCACCCCTGCCTGCATCCCTGCCTGCACCCCTGCCTGTCCCCGAGCACAGGGCGGCTGCAAAACACCGGTGAAGAAGCCAAGAAGGTGGGAGGAGCAGGGTGGGAAAAGGCAGGGGCTGCCGTCAGCAACACAACGGCTCCCGCCGCCGCCACGTGAACCAGATGCCCACGTCTTCCCCCATACCGCAGCTAATAGACATCCCAGCTTCCAATTATTATTATTTTTTAAGGAGCTGCAGTTCAACTCCATACTCACAGCCCTTCAAAGGCACAGCTGGGGGGTTTAACTGCTAATAAGCATCCAAATACAAAAGACGACGTGTGTCAATGCACTGAAACATGAAACACGCTGCCAGGCCCGATCGCAGCGAGAGGGGCCGCGCTGTTCAGGGCTTGTTCTTAATCTTGCACGGTTCAATATAATAGAGGTAACACTCACAGCAGGCCACCCGCTACGCAAAAGCAGGCAGGGAAGTCGTCCCCGCAACTCAGCTCTGCTTCACCCTCTGCAATTTCAGTTTTTATGTGTCCTTTTTCCTGGGGCTTTGACAATGTTCTCAAAATACTTTCTAGCAGGGGCTGCAGTGGAATGCCTGGAGCGCCTTTGTTGGAGGAACATGATGCTCGTAAGTTAAATAATCCACAGGACATCAGATAAATAAAGTTGGAACCTTGCAGATGCAGGAGAAATTAAATTACCAAGTGCAGATGGTCCGCAATTAAAAGCAGCATTATCAACACACCAACAGCCCCGCTGGCTGCAGCCCCGGCGCGATCCTGCCCCAGCGCCCGCAGCACGAGAGCGGCCATTCGGAGGCAGAGAGGAGGGAGGAGAAAGTGCCCGCGACAGGGCGAAACCGTGCTGCTCCCCGAAACGTGCACCCCGTGACGGACGGTGCTCCCGCCCAAGCCGAGGTGCCCCCGTGCTGCTCTCAGGTCAGCTCGGCAGCGGCTGCGGTTTGGGTAACGCCGCTCCCCGGTCCGCGGGGTCCCCACGGTGCTGGTGAACCACACCGGGAGCGACCGGCACATCCCAGCTGTCCGCAGGCGCCCGAGCCCACACCGGCGAAGGCTGCAGCATAACCCAGAGTCAGCAATCGCATGACAACTCGGCCGCTCCCCAGCTTTTCCACACATTAGCTCATTAATTAAAGCCTTAACAATTAAATCGGATACATGGATTAACTTGGTTCGCAATTAATCCGACAAACAGAAAGCTGCTCGCTGACACCATTTGGGCTCCAACAAGGGGAACCCCTCACCCTGGCTCCCCGGCGCCTCGGACGGGTGCTGGCTCACACGATGCTGCCCAGGAGCACCCACCAACACCCACCCGCCAGAGCATCCCCTGGTTTGGGGACCGGCTGAGGGGTCCCGGTGTGCATGGCCCACAGCCCTGCTCCTCCCCACACCGCCGGGGTTGTCGCCTGGAGAGGGGGAGAGGAGAGAAAGCCGGGGGCTGCGGGGTCCCGGCAGGGACTGAGGGCACCCGTCCCGGGCTCCCTGCCGCCGCGGCCGGTGCTGCACGAGCTCCGGTCAGCAACTGGGTAAACTGGGTTTTGCTTTAACACCCCCGTGCCAGACGGGACACGCTGCTCGGGGGACTCGGCACGTGCTGAAAGTAATTAGCCTGCGTGGGGACGAGGGGCTGTCGGGGCCGGTGTGAAGCCGGCAGCGGTGCAGCCCCCCAGGCCGTCCCTCGGCAACTGAACCGCATCCCGGCACGCGGTCCCCATGGCCGCTCGGGAGCACACGGGAGCGGGTGATAGACTGGGGCATCCTTTATTTTTAGGAAGCCAGGAGGAAAAGAGCAGCACGGCAGGGGTGAGCTGGCTGAAGGGATGCTGCGGGACCCCAGCCCCGTGCCAAGGCACGACCTGGATCCAAATTCCCACTCGGGAAAGCCCAGCACAAACAAGCTCCACGAGCACAAACGCTGCCGTGCCGGGAGGAGCTGGGATGCGGTTGTGATGGGGCTGTAGCAGACAGACAAATAAACACCACCTCCAAAAGCGGCTGCAAAAATAGATTAAGGATCGATATGGAAATCTGCCCAAAACAGCAGGACACTGCATTCAATTTGCTCATTAAAACCCTGAAGTTCTCCCACACGCGCACGTGCCGCTGCCGGCAAGCTGGTCCTGGTGGCTCAGCACCTTCTCCGGCCACAGCAGCCTGGCTCCGGGACAGCCCGGCCCCCTGCCAAGGCCAGGGCTCGAAGAGCGGTCCCGCTCTGCTCCCTCAGTGCAAGCCGTGCTCTACAAGCTTGGTCCCTCAAAATTAAAGCAGCCGAACTGGGTGATTTTTGAGACTGAAAATGGGAAAATTTGATTTTTGCTTGAGAAAATGAAAAAACCTGCCAAATTCCTGTTTGCTTGCAGCCCGGCGAGGTGAGGCCGCACCTCAAGTGCTGGGGTCAGTTCTGGGCCCCTCACCCCAAGACAGACACTGAGGGGCTGGAGCGTGTCCAGAGACGGGCAACGGAGCTGGGGAAGGGTCTGGAGCACAAGTGCTGTGAGGAGCGGCTGAGGGACCTGGGGGGTTTGGCCTGGAGAAAAGGAGGCTGAGGGGAGACCTTCTCGCTCTCTGCAACTCCCTGAAAGGAGGTTGGAGCCAGGGGGGGTCGGTCTCTTCTCCCAAGGAACAGGCGACAGGACAAGAGGAAACGGCCTCAAGTTGCGCCAGGGGAGGTTTAGGTTGGATCTTGGGAACCATTTCTTCCCCGAAAGGGCTGTCAGGCCCTGGCACAGGCTGCCCAGGGCAGTGGTGGAGTCCCCATCCCTGGGGGGACTGAAAAGCCGTGTAGATGTGGCGCTTGGGGACATGGGTTAGTGGTGGCCTTGGCAGTGCTGGGTTAACGGTTGGACTCGATGATCTTGGAGGTCTCTTCCAACCTAAACGATTCTGTGGTTCTATGATTCTATGGGAGAGTCGTTTCATTGGGATTTGCTTTCCTAACACAGCCATGAATTAGAAAATATGAGCTGCTCTAGAGGAGGAGGAGGAGGAGAAGGAGGAGGAGGAGGAAGGTCCCCTCTGCTCCCTGTCTGTGGTGCGTTTGCTCCGAGCTGCTGCAGGCCCCGCTCTCGGAGCAGGCTTTGCACCATGCGTCACGCCAGAGGTGCCGGAGGCGGCCGAGGCAGCTCCCTCCACCAGCGCCGGCGCGTTGGCCAACACGGGGTGCCCAAAGAGGGGGTGTCGGGAGGCTGGGACACGGCAGCAGGGTCTGCCTCGGGGTACGGACCACCCGAGCAGCTCCTGGCAAGGAGCTGGAGCTTTTCCCACTCTCCAGCTCTGCGTTATTTACAGCCCGTGCACAACCCTGGCACGGCTCAGGGAGCGCGACAGCAGCTCGGCGCGAGCCCAGGACCCCCGGGGTGAGCACCCGGCAGGTTTCGGCTCTGCCCGCCCTGCCGCGGGCTCCGGCAGCTGGGAGAGCGGCTGCGCCCGGCAGCCCGCTGTTTGCCGCAGGTGGCACAGCAAACCCGACCTCAAGAAAAAAGCTGCCCAGAGCTTTTGAGAAACTGCCCTGGCAGCAGCTGGTTTTAAAACCTCCCGTTATTTCTGCTGTGGGCAACAAAAGGGAGGAGAGTGGGCGGCCGATATTGCCGGAGGATCTGCACTTCCGAAATCAAGATCTGCTCAGTGAGATAAACAGTAACCGGGAACAAATATTTAAGTTTCAGCAACGGCGAGCAGACACCAGAGCAGCAAGAGCAGCGCCGAGCTCTTATCTCGACTCCACGCCAGCTTTCAAAGCACGTTACGGCGGGGCTGCTCTGCCCATCGCCAGTTCCCGGCGTTCCTCCGGCGTGTCTGGCACGGCCCGGCCATGCGGCGCCTCGATGGCGAACGCAGCCAGCCAGCCCACCACCCCCGCTTAGGAAAAAACAGTTTCCGAAGCACATCCCCTGCAAGAGAGGGGAGCGAACAGCCCGGTGCTGCAGCGGAGCCTGCGGAAAGCCGGTGGGAGAGTGGGGCAGGGACGCGGGCTGGGTGCAGGGCTGTGCTGTGGGGTGGCTGGACACGGTCCCGCTCCGGTCGTGCCGAGTCCCGCTGGAGGATGGCCCAGGCACTGGGACACAGCTTCGGTGATCCTCGTCCTCCTCCTCCTCCTCAGCTGCGGAGCAGCTGTGCCACCGCCAGCGACATGCCCGAGCGGCCCCGGCACATGTCCCAGGGGAGAGCCGGGGAGACCCGGGCAGCCAGCTCACCCCACCATGGCTCCCTCTGCTTCATCCCATAAATCTTCTGCTCGGAGAGAAAACCCGACCGTTCATCTTCCAGGGCAGGTGACTAATTTCCTCGGCAGCACTGCGCCTTTGCACTCTGCAGCTAAAAATAGAAACTTCTGCCTTGGTTTTTTTTTTTTTTCCCCAGGACTTGCACACTCCTGCCTGCAGCAGAGACGCTCCAGAGCCAGCCGCCGATCCCCGGTGCCAAGATCCTTTCAGAAATGATAACGTGTCGGCGCTCGCTGCTCAGTTCAACAGCAGACCCCACGAAAAGCAGATTAACGCGGCACCTTGCAGCAGACGGCGCTTCTGATCCGCTCTGCTGCTGGAGCCGGCCCCGCACCCCCTCCACCTGCCTCCTTCGAGGGGTCACCCCGCTGTGCCCCCCTCTCCTGCCGGGTCCCGGCCGGGGCACAGCCTGCCCCGCACGCTGCAGGACAGAGGGGAGAAGCCGCAAGCCCTGCCCTCTATAAATCACCCCGACCCGTGGTGTCCAGGTGGGCAGGGACCCTCCGCGCGCCCCGCAGAGCCCCTCGCCTCCACGGGCAGCGCAGCCCCTTCCCCGCACGCTGCAGCGCCCGGCGAACGCCCCGGGGGTGTCTGCAGCACTAGTCTCTGTCAAGAGCCATGTACGCTACATTAAAGCGCAATTAACATCTCCCTGGCTGCCAGCCCTGCGGGAGATAAGAGTCAAGGCTCTTGTTGGAGCAGACACACTGAAGAATTAGTGACTTATCATCTTCTATTCACATCAGTCTCCACATAAAAGGTTTTTCTGGCAAGAAGGAGAGAATCCTGTCTTAGGGACAGATTAGGGGTAAGAGGATCTGGTTAAGATCATATATTTTAAAATAAAGTCATGCTCTGCTTCTCAGCATCTCCCGCGGCAGCCGTGTCCCGCAGCCACCCGGCTCCTGGTGCTGGTGGACCAGTACCGGGTCGGTGACATCCCCCTCCCCAGCCTGGCTGCTCCGTCTAGGTCAGTGCCCCGGGGATGACCAAGGGGATGGTTCCTTGAAGGAGGCGCAGGCAGGCGAGACTCAGACTGTTGATGCTTTTAAGCCCGACGGAGCTGCTCAGGCTCACCCCAACAGGCAGGGGACGTGGCCTTTCAGATGTCCCCGCCACGTCGGAGCGAGCCCATGCCCCAGCCCCACGGGCAGCCAGGGAAACTGGGTTTTCCACCCTTAAAAATCCACAGGATAGGATCTGCCACAGCCGCCCCGGAGACCAGAGCCACCAAAAAGCCAGAGTCAGCAGGAAGGCTGCAGCCCATCCCTGCGGCTCCCAGCACACCGTCGGGTCCCGGGAGCGGATGGAGCCCACGGCCGCATCCCTCCTCCCCGCCCGGGGCCGGTCTGCGGCAGCTCCCCCACCACCCTGGGCTGCATTACTCACCCCTTCCATCTCTCTTTTTTTCTACTTTATAATAGAAGAGATATTTTTAAAAATATCTGTGCTTACTTCTAAACCAGGCAGCCTTGGAAACAAAGGGGGCAGAGATGGCTCACGCAGATCTGTGCCAATACCGAGAATAAGTAACGTGGCGCTCACCACATTTATCTTCATTTTCTTCATCAAGGACATACCGCGCTGCAAAGAACAGGAATCTCTACAGAGCATTTATTGCGATATCATTTCTCATTTGCGGCAAACACAGCGCCCGTCAATGCCGCGAGAATGAAAAATGGGTCATCAATTACTGTTACGCAGGGAACTGTTTACTCCGGGGGGGAAACAAAACCTTGCATCAATTTTGATGTCAAAGAAGCCAGTCCCTGTGTCAGAAGTGCTGCCGTACGCTGCTGCTTTGCTGCTCACCAGCCTTGCACCCCGTGCTTCACCCTCGCCGAAGCCCCGGTGACCGGAGCCAGCCCCGGGCTGCGCCCCGTCCCCACGTGCTCCAGGGATGCCCAACAGAACGATCCCTCGGGGGGAGCCACCCCAGAGGCAGAGGGGACGCGGTTTTGACTCAGCCCAGTTGTGTCCAGGCACGGAGTCCCGGGAACCACGTTGAAGCCCTGCAGCAGCCGTCTCATTTCCAGCACAAAACCCGTCCCAGCTCAGGAGGAGCTTAACGGGTTTGGCCCCAAAGCAGCCAGGCGGCGGCGGGTTCATGGAAGAGAAAGCCACCGGGAAACACGTGCGTGGTCCAAACATTTTCCATTTTGGCCTATCCCGGTCTGAAGAATATTGTAATTTGGTTTCTGAGCTACAAAAGCAGCCTTTGGGCAGGCTCATCTGCCCTCGGTACGATCCCCGCCGTAAACCGTAGCTTTCCTGAAGGCAGTGGTGTCACTTTGCCTGGAGGAAGACACTGCTGAGAAAGGCTCCGGCCACCAAGACTCCGCTGCGCAGCACGGTGCCTGCAATCAGCTGTACCTGCAACTGCAGCCAGAGACACGGCCAGGCTTCTTCGTATCGGTGGGCTGGCACCTAAAGGGATGGAAACTCGCCCAAAGTTTCAGAGAAGACTTTGCAATTCAATTAAAAAAAAAAATCAGGTCTGAATATCCAGCAGCACCTGGCAGTAACAGCATCTTCTGCAGACGATGTTGCAAACAGCATTATTAAATAGCACTTCTCATCCCTAAAAAAAACCCAACAAACCCCAAAGACCTGACAAATGAATCTGTAGCTTTTTATCACATACACGCACAGACACACACATCCTTCACCTGCGGCTGAGGCAGACGGCTCTCGAAGCCAAGTTCTCGCTAAGCAGCAAACCCGAGTCCAGCCGAATCCTTCAAAGGATTCAGGGAAAAGAGAGTGACTGAACAACTGCAATGAGATTTCCTGAAGTCCGTACAAGTCCATCAAGACCCTGGGAACGGCACGTACCGGGTCTCGGCGCTCACTGACGGCCCAGCCGGTTTCTGTGGTGGGGCAGCGGCTCCCACGCCCGGTGCGGTGCGGTGGCAGCAGCGGCGGTGGGGGCTGGAGCGCAGGACCCCTCCTCGGCCCCGTGTTTGCTTTCCAAACCCTGGGTGAGAATTTTCACCTCCTCCTCACTAGCCACAGCGGCTCCGCTTCGCCGCGGGTGGCAACACCGCCGCGGTCCTACCCAGCCGCTGGTGGGCACCGGCACTGCCGCCCCGGCGCTGCCGGCCGCCCGCGCCGCCCCTTGTGCAAGCAGCAGAACAAGCCCGAAATCTGCCTCGCACGGAGCTGGGGACATGGGGCAGAGCCCCTGCCCCAGCACCTCTCTGCCAGCGCCGGGGGGGCCGCTCGGAACCGCTCACCGGCGGCGTGAGGAGGAAGCCGCCACACCAGGAATCCTCCTGATGCCAACGCGTGGCACAGCACGCTCCCGCCAGCCGAGGCACCTCGCAGTCAAAGCTCTGGCTTTAAACTTTGAGAGGTTTTTCTTCTCTCCAGCAGCAGCCCCAGCTCTCCCATTTTCCGCACCGTTGGAGCAGGCTCTTGGCAAGGTTTGGGCACCACAGAAAGCCCCTGGGACTGGCCCTGCCCCAGCCCGCCCAGCGCAACCCCAGCTGCTCCAAAATGGGAGCTGGTCCCTGAGCATCCCACCAAAATGAGCCGGGAGCCCCCCCAGCACCTGCATTGCGGCCGGTTTTGGGGTGGCAGGCCGCGGTCCCCCCCGCACCGGGGCCAGCGAGGCACGGCTGGGCTGGAGGCAGCTCGCTGCACCGCGGGGAGCCCGGCCGGCCGAACGCCCCGTGGCTGCTCGGGGACCAGCGGGAAGGGAACTCGGCACCTTGAGAGCAAAGTGGGACTGGCACCCATCACTAAAACAAAGTTATATCTGCAGACTGAAAAACCCCAAATCACCCTTAAAACCGCGCTGCAAGCACAGCTCGTTGCTGGCAAACTCGTGCCGCAAGCACAGATGTTCCCCCGCAAACATCGGGTGAAAATCTCCGGAGAAGAGCAGCTGGCTGCCGTCACCGCTGGCTTTGTACGTCACACGTGCCGACCCTGCTGCGCTGGCACGCTCGCGCCGGCACGAAACGTGCCCTGGAGATGGAGGGGTGCTACGGAAGCACGACTCGCCTGGCACATCCACACCGTGCTGCCGAAACCACCCCAGTCAGTCCAACCGGTCCCGCTAAAGCAACCCCGCCGTTTGCGCTCCCAGCGCCAGGCGAGGCCGTGCCGGCCGGCGGAGCAGGGCTGCAAGCCAGGACTGCGCAGGGAAATCACCCCGGGGAGGTGAAACGGCCCGAATCCTGCCACCGCGGGCGCTGGGCGGTCCAGGCGGCACGGACAGGCTCGGGGCTGGGAACGCGGGGCGGACCGTGCTCCCGGACAGCCGGGCGCTACTGCAAGACGCAGGCACCTCCAAACCTTTTTGCAAATAAAACTGAACCCAAACCCACACGTAGTTGCCTTGATTTTTTTGTTCCACCAGAGACATCCCTTGGAAAGCCAGCCGGCAGCAACTCGGGCTGGAGCGGCCGGGCCCTCGGAGAGGATTTCCACCTCTGCACCAAGCTGTGGGGCTGATCCCCCAGGGAATCGATCGCTCCCTGGGGCCGCACCGCTCCCCGCTGCTCTCCCTCAGCAACACCAGGCCCCGCGGGGCTGCCAGCGCGCCGAGCTTCGGGGAGCAATTTGACCTCACGTGTGTATTATTCAGGAGGGAAAAACACATCTGCCGCGCATTAACGCTCGCTCGGGAACAAAGTTATTTTAGGCATTGTCAAGCACTTCTCACATTAATTCATGCACATTCATAAGCGCAGCATGTTAATGTGTTTGAGAAGGTTCGGTCTGAACTGCAATCCCAGCCCTGCAGGGAGCCACCTCGCCAAGCTGCGCCTCACCCCGACGCAAAGGGGCACGGCACGCACCCCCATCGCGGCGAGACCCGGCTCTCCGAGTTCAGCTCCCCGTCACTAACCGAATTAAGTGCTCCGGGTGCCGCTCTCGGAGGTCTGCCAGCACCCCAGCACGCAGGGCCACGGCTGGCACCGCGCTCTGATTTTTGTGCATGTCCCGCATCCCGGAGCGGGGCGATGCTGGAGGAGCTGGTCCCTTCCCAGCAAAGCCCTGGGAAAAGCCACTGCAGCAGAGCGGCAGGCACAGCGCGCGGGCCTGGGAGTGCTCGTCCCCCACGGCAGATCACGCTCCAGCGCCGTCACGCTGGCACGTTTCGGGTGTTTCCATCCCTGCAGCTCTCTTGGGTCAGCAAAGCCCCAGGAGAGGCAGCAGGAACGAGCACCCCGGTGCGTGCTGCCGCTCAGCCCGGCGCCACCGACCTACCGCAGCAACAGCGGGCACAGGGAGCGAGGATGGTCTCCGTCTCCTGTCCCCCTCCCCGCAACACAAAGCTCTGGTCTCAGGCAGACACAGGTGGGGTCACCTCTCTCCGGGCTCCGGCTCCCCCAGTTCTGCCACTGCCGTTTGCCACAGGGCTGCTGTGCTGCACCGCGGCGATGGGCTGCGGGGATGTGCCGGGGCAGTATTCCGCAGGGATGGGCTGCGGGGATGTGCCGGGGCAGTATTCCGCAGGGATGGGCTGTGGGGATGTGCTGGGGCAGTATTCTGCAGGGATGGGCTGCGGGGATGCCCCATGGCAATGCACCGCAGGGATGTCCCGCAGGGATCCACCACAGGGATGCCCCGCAGGGAACCCTTCTCCCAAACACAGCCCAGCAGGATCCCCTGGGAAGCGATTCCCAGCCCCGCTCTGGTCCCGTCATGTGTCCCCAGGCCACATCAGCAAACTGTGGCAGGTCCAGGGAAGGAAACTGGGAAGGAGAGCGGGAAGGAGCCGGCCTCGCCTGCGGCCGGGCTCCCTGAGCGGGGGGAGAGCGTGCCTGCGGGGCTCAGGGCCCAGCGCCATTTGAGCTGCTCGGGTTTGGCTCCGGGCCACGTGTGCCTCCGCACTCAGAGGAAAAAGAAAAGCCCACTCATCCGAAACCCGCGATGCGTGATCTCCCGGGAACGGTTTTCCTTCAGGGAGCACTGACTCACGGGAGCCGGAGGAAGCCCACACCCGTGGCACAACGGCTTGAGATGCTTCACAGCCCCGACTCCGCTCCCTCCACACGCCGACCTGCACCATGACCGCACAACACCCCACAGCCCTTCAGCCCCTACAGAAACGTTTGCCCAAAATGTTTCCCCCGGTTACTGCAGAAAATAAAAGCTGCCCGGAGCAGCGCAGCCCGGCCGTCACAGCGCCGGGGTCTCGTCCCAGCCCTGCCCCGCTGCTCTGCCCGGAGGAGCCAGCCCTGCCGTGCTGGTGCCCTGCAGAGGTGCGTGGCACGGCACGGCATGGCACGGCACAGAGGGCTCAGCCCCGGAAAGCTGCGTCCCCCCCAGCCCGGCAGAGCTCCCAGTCCTTCCCCGAGGCTGGCGCGGCTCAGGGCTGCGTGGGCTGGCCGGCGCCGCTGCCAAAACCCGCGCCGCGCTCTAAAAATTGACGCCGAGAGTAGCAACAATCCCCCGGCATTTCCGCCGAGGCGCGCGGCAAACGGGGCGATGCCAGAAGCGGTGAGCCCGCGGGGGCTTTGCAGCCGGCGGGGCGGGAGGGCGAGAGCGCCTGGCCGCGCAGGGGCAACGACGCCGTCCTCCCGCAGCCGCGGCCCGGGAGAAACGGCTGCTTCCCTGCAGCTCCCGAGCGCGGAGTGTGCTTAACACTGGGGGGGGGGAAAGAAAACCAACAAATTAAAGCCCAGCCATCTGGCCTGCGCAACCACCAGGAAGGGCTCCCTGCGCACCCAGCGAAGGGACTGGACTGACCCTGCGCCGCCCGGGGCACCGAATCCCTGCTGCAGGACGGGTGCTCGCCCAGGGACCAGCCCCCTCCGACAAGGAGGTCCCCGGACAGGGTCTTTGCTACGAACTCCCCAGCAACGAGGCTGGGCTGAATTCATCCAGCCACGCAGTTGTGTTCTTAGTCACCGGCTCAGAGAAAGCAGCGAGGCACGGAGGCGCCGGCGGGGACCTGCTGCCATCGAGCGGCACGGGGGAAGCAAACCCCGGTGATTTGGGCCAAATTCAGCATCGCTGACCAAGCGGATGCTGGCCAGCGGGGTCTGCGCTCCCCAGACACCTCCAGCAGCGTCTTGCTCTTGGCTTTGGGGGAAAAAAAAATCATTAATAGGGGGTTGTTTCCAGGTTGGGAGCAACGGGCCCAGGAGTGCCGACACCAACCGCTCTCCCTGGCAGGAACGGTACCGGGAGCCGAGGTCAGTCCGGCCTCATCACCGGTCAGGAGCAGCAGCATCGGCGCTGGGGCAGGACCCCCCGCTCCTCCTCTGCCCCCCGGCACACATCGCACCGCACGTGCGTATCGCAAACGGCGGCGGCTCGGCGGCGCTTCGCTAATAACCGCGTTAATGCCCTAAAACGCTGCGCGCTGTTGCCGTGGCGACGCCCGCGCAAGCAAAGCTGGAAAAGCCAAAGCCTCCATCTCCCCAGCGTGTCACTCGGGCCCGGGAACATCGCGGCTCGGCGGGGAGGAGGAAAACGTCCTCAGGCACGGGCACGTTGAACGAGGACTGACGAGGTCCGGGCTCGCCGCCGGTGAACAGCTTCGCGGCGTCCGACCCGGGCAGGTTCGGCTGCACTGATGCGGCCAGGCACGGCTCCCCGCCACTCCCCTCCTTTCAATAAATGAAATATTAAAAAACCCCCACAAAATGAAACAAAACCTGTCCAGATGTTCACAACAGGACCAGCTGCCTCCTCAGAGATATGCTGCCGGCCTTACGACCGCTAGAAGACGACCGTTCCTGCCCGCTGCCCTGCCTGACCCCAGACCCGCTGCGTCTGTCGCACGAACACCTTCCCAGGCTGAAGCCCTGAAGCATCACCGAGGTCCCCGGGCCACCGTCGGGCTGCTTCTCACCCTGGGACAGCTGCAGACCGGGGCCATGGGCATCACCCTTTAAAGCTGAAGGAGCCCGAGCTCCCAACGCATATAAGTTATGATCAGGGAAAAATATTTTTTCCAATGCAGGCATAAAGATGAAATATCTGCCGTTGCTTCTGAGAGGTTCTGCGATCCTTCAAGGCAATGGCTCGCTGCTTTGCCAGGATTAAAAATGCTGCGTGCCCCCGTTAGACAAACAAAGCCGCGTGAGTTACAGCACCCCGCTGGAGAGCCCTCGCCGGGGCGCGGGGGCAGCTCCGTCACCCTCGGAGGGAGCCGGCAGCGCGTACAGCAGCACCGCGGCCCCGCTCCCCTTCTCGCCGGGCTGCGAGCGGGGCCGGGAGCCGCACAGGCAGCGCGGTGCGGCCGAGCAAGGCGAGCATCGCCCCGGCTCTGCCCAGCCGCGGGCACGCGATGGCATGGCGCAGCGCTGAGCCAGCCCCGTGCTCCGGGGCAGGGACGTCCCCAAGGTGCCACCTGCGTTGCCCCACCAGGAATCCCACAGCTCCCTGTGCTTCACCCTCCTCCTCCTCGGGGCTCCCCACCAGCGGCCACCCCAGGTCCCCCTGCTCGCTGCGCCCCTCGCTCACCCCCGGCACAACACGGCCGACACAATATTTTGCTTCTGAAGGCTCTGCAGGTGAACAAGCCCTCCATCCCTAAATTCCCCATTGCCATAGGAACCAGCACGTGTCCCCCCATCGCCAGCCAAGGACGAGCAGACCATGCTCGGACACACACCCCACTGCGGCTCCTTCCCCCGTAAACACGGCTCTGATCCGCTCGGATGGGATTGTTTTTCCCTTTGTTTTTTTTTCCCCCCTAAGGGGGGTGATTTCCAGGGGCACTCGCTGTTCCAGGCTTCGGAGCGGCCGATCGCTGCCTTTCCGATTTGCCATGCCGGCGCTCGACGTTACCGTTGCAGGGCCCAGCAAAAGCCCCATCAAGGGGCCCGACCTCACCCCTGTCTCCGCGGCTCAGGTCTCTCCAGCTGATGCGAGGAGGAACGCGGCTCTTTGGGAAGAGGACAACGGGGCAGGTGGCTTTTGGGGAGGGACGATGCGCAATCAGCTCCTGGCGAGCTCGGCCGGAGCCGGCTCCCCCCGCACCAGCTTCTCGGGGGAGGCGGCGACGTCCCGCTGCCGCCCCCCTGGCACTGCCGAACGCGGGACGGGCCCCTCGCCCTTCCCCGCCTGCACACAGAGATCCCTGGATTCCGCGCTGGGAATCAGCTGAAGCCTGCTGGGGGCAAAGAATTAATCAGCGGGAATGAAATGAGTCAGCGGCTCAGTGGAAAGGCAGCGAGGGCTTGGGGGTACTCGGGGGGGCTGAGCAAGGCGAGAGCCATGGGGCAGGGATGCCCCTAAATGCCCCCATCAGGGGGGTGGCAGTGGGGGGCAGGGGCACCCCAAAGCCCACCCGTCCCTGCCAGCTCAGCCACCTCCTCTCCGCTTTCAAAGAAAAACCCCATTCCGCATGGCTGAATTCAATATTTTATCGCAAAGAAAAGATGAAAGCGAAATTAAACCAAATGTATTCCATTAAATATTCAAACCGTTTAAACTTACTCTAGACCCATTTAAATGTTTTATTGGCTATAAAACGCTCCCTCGCAGGCCCCGGCACCACCAGCGCACCCAGCGTAACGCCTGGCTCCGCACCGGCGCGGCTGATGCTCCAGCACACGAACTGGCCTCCCCGGGGCCAGTTTCTCGCCTGGCACCGTCCGGAGAGGCGCAGACACACCGCATCCGTGTGCCCACAGCCTTCCTCCAGCACCGCCCTCCTCCTCACCCCGCTCCTTCGTGGGGAGTCTGCTAAGCCGGAGCGAAGCGGGGCGTTGACCCACGCCCCCGAGGATGCGAATTTTAGCACGTTTAGCCCAGCTTCCCATCCCACGCTGCTGCAGGAAAAGCAGAAAGACGACAAAGGCATGGGAGGGCTCCAGGAGCGCAGGCGGCCGTCCCCACGCCGGTGCTGTCCCCACACCGGTGCCGTCCCCACGCCGAGGGCGGAGGACACGCGCATCGCCAGCGCCGTGCGCCCGCCGAGCCAGGACTGCGCCTGCTGATGGCCCGGCCGCGGCGGATGCCGGCGGCTCGGGGAGGGGACACGGCAGTGACAGCACCCGCGCCCAGGCGCCGCTTCCCAACCCACCTCTGCACCGCAGCGTAACTTCCCTGGAAAAGAAACGAAAGGATTAAGAAATTAAGCCGTTCTGGTCAGACGCTCCAGGGCCCGGGAAGCGACTCAGCTCGTTGCGACTTCGGCTCGCAACAGGCTGCGGGTGTGCAGGAATCGCATTTTCCGCTTGAGTTTCCACCGCGTTGGTCCCCATCCTCTAACAGGGTGTTGAGCTCCCGTACAGCTCTAACGAGGAGGATACAGAAGCAGATTACGGTGAACAGCTTTACAACCTCCCTCCGTCCACCAGCAGCTCCCAAGTGTATTTTTTCCAGTGCCCGTGCCCTGGCTCTGCCGCTCCCGAGAGCCCAGGCCTCCCGCCCTCCGCCTGAGCTAATTACACCTTTTGTTTCAGCCGTCCTGCACTGGGACGGACTCGCGGGGACGCCGGCTGTCGGCACGCACCGGGCAGCCCCCACGCAGCGGCGGGGCTGCAGGAGCCTGGGAGGCACCGGCACCCTTCCAGGAGCATCTCCCACGGAGCCCCACGTCCCCAGCTGAAATGGATGCAAAATGTCACACCCGGATTAAATACACGAGCTAGTCCGGGTGGTATTTCCCAGCTGCTGAGGGGACGGGAGAGCCCCCGGCGTGCCGAGAGCAGGGCAGGCACCTTCACACCGTCCTGCAAACTGGTTAAGAGTTTTCTTAACCAGGCTCTGGGTCTCGAGGCTGCTCCAGCCACTCATTTAAAGAGCGACTCAAGCAATTCTCTGCTTTGAAGACACTGATCTTATTTCTTTTTGCCTTCCCCAAGGCAGGAATCGAGTCTGTTGTCCGCTGGGATTACTGCCAGCACATGGGAGTTTGCAGTTTGCTGGTGTGCTGCAGAACTGGAGCACACCGAGGAGGTTTATTATTTTTCAAATGCAAGAGCCAAAGAAACATGAATAAAATACTAGCAGATGTGAGAAAGCGGGTGCAGCCCGCCACGGGCGCTGCTCGCAGCATCTCTTGGCAACTGAGCCCCTGCATGCAAATGACAGGCTTCGCCGACTGCAAAGCTGTGTCCCTCTGCAAGGGAGGGGAGCAGCAGCTGAAAGCAAAGCAGGGCTCGGTTTCCCAGGAAAAATGGCTATTTACTCCCCGGAGAGCCCGTCCCGGGAGCAGGGAACAGGAACCAGCAGCAGCTGCAGAGAAGCTGTCGTCCTGTGAGTCAGACACGACATAAATCAATAAAATCAAGGCGTGTTCCGGCTAACAGCTCTCCGGGACCTGCCTCACCTGCTGCCGGATTCGGGCGGCACCTGGTCCTTATGGCACCGGTGCCAGCAGCTCGGCTGCCCCCAAAACCAGGCAGAAGGGGTGGAAAGCATCGCAGGAAAGCTCCTCTGGGCAAATTTAGCCCAGCTTTCCTTACAGAGAGAAATGTGAAAGTATGAAATCAGCTACTGGCTTCTATTAAAATTCATACAGCAATAGGAGATGCAGAACGAGCCGATTTCAGACAAAGAGCTGCCGAAAACACGCACGCAAGGCAGGCGCACGGGCACCCCCCACCCGCCCTGCCACGCCGGCCCGGAGCGGCGGCACCCGCGTTGCCGCAACACGGCAGCCCCACGGTGGGGCCTGTGGCCCCGGCAACCCGGCCAGCTCCCCTGCAGGGCTGCGGGGCTGGGGCCGTCCCCTCCGATGCTCCAGCTCACAGCCCCGGGGACCAACCCGAACCCCCGCCCGCAGCAGCCCCCCTGCCCGACCCCGCACACGTCGCCACGCTACACGGCAAAGCGTGCGAACAGAAGAGACTAAACACTCTGCTCCATGCCCGGAGTCCCTTCCCACGAACGTTCAGGGCTAATTTTGTATAGGAAGACATGCTGGAATTAATTTATTTCCGTTTCTTTCTTCTGGCCTAAGCAGATCCCCTCCCACTTTTTCCAGATTGATCCATCAGAAGATTAGCCCTGCTAACGCTCAGCGCCAGCCGCCGAGATAAAAGCCAGCCCTTGGCTTTCAGATGGCTCCAGGTTGCATCAACCCTTCAAAGGGAGGCAGCATCGCCCCGAGGGCAGGGATGCGGGCACCCGCTGGGGACCCACGGGTGCTCAGGGCATCCACGTCTCCCTCCCCCGAGCGCGTGGAGCCCCAGGACCAGACTCGCCGAATCCAGCCCGCGGCCGGGGTTAGTTTGCACGCCCTGCACGGCTGGAACCAAGCTTTCCATCCCTCCCGCAAAGTTAAGCTCGCTGAGGGAGTCAGCAGGCAGCCAGCAGCTGCTGTTTTGCCGACGGAAGGTGCAGACACACGCTACAAAAAATAAACAGAGATGCAACAAATCTCTTATGCAGAAAACCATATTATATACCGCCGATCCCACCCCCAGAGCAGCACAGGGCTGAATGTAATCAAGAGTCCTTAAAGCTCAGGGCCACAAGTGACAGCTTTTATTTACAGCGCGCAGCAGCCGCCCCAGCGGGCAGATTAACTGCGGCACGGCCAAGGCTGGAGCAGAGAGCACGGCCGCTGGCTTGCCCGCGCCCGAGGAGGCCGTGCCTGTGGGTCTCCCTGGGGTAACAACCCGCACAAACCCTCCTGGGCACGTTGGTGCCAATGGGTGGGTGCCAGAGGCAACATTCCCTGCGCCCGGCTGCCTGCTCGGGAAGCCCAGAGCTGTGCCGAAGCTCCGGGGCTGGCTCCCTCCTCCTCCTCCCGCAGCACCTAAGCGTGCTTCGCGCCAGGAGGATGCCGGTTTGCTCCCTCTCCTCAGGGCAGCGAGAGGGGCGATACCCCGAGCAAACGAAGACAAGCCGTCCCGCTCTGAACTCCACCAAAGCGCTTCCTAACGGTTTCATCCCACTGATTAACACAGAAACCATCTCCCCTGCCAAGGCAGAGAAACTCATTAGCACCTCTTCCCAGGGAGAAAAGGCTCATCTTTTTAATTTTTTTTTTCTTTTATGTTCTCCTCCTTTCAGGTCCAATTAGTACAAAAATGTCAACTCGCCCGACCCTGCAAAGCTCGGGACAGGGCGCGGGGCTGCGAGCACCAGCCGTCATCGGGGAGGGGGCACGCGGTGGCGAGAAACGGCTTTGGCAAGACACTCCTCCTGTTAGTTAGCTGTTACAACAAGACAGAAGTACCGTTGGCTGCGCAGCTTTAATTTCTGCTGAGGTTTCTGCTGCGTTCCCAGAATTACAGCAAAAGGCAGCTCCTTGAGTAGCACCGAGAAAAATGGGATTCACACCCCCGAGTGATAAACCTGCTCTTTTCCAGGAGACCCTTCTCCCCGAAATCCTCACGTACGAAGTCAGAAAAGCACGCGCGACCTGCCCCAGAGAGCCGCTCTGCCCGCGCAGGCAGGACCCTCCTGCCCTCGCTAGCGGGGATCTGCAGGAGAGACCCAGCCCCACCACCCCCCCGGGCAGAGGGAGCTGCCGAGACCCCCGGCCCCAGGGAAGACGTCGTGCCACGACTCGGCACAGCCCCGGCCACACCGCGGCTCATGGGAGGGAATAATTAAGCCCCTCATTATCCAGCAACTGCAAATTCCGAAGGGGACGCCTGCGACCGGGATGCTGGAGGCAGAGAGGGCTTTGCTTAACCCCCGCCCCGGGGGAAGCAGCACCGTAACTGGGACAGAAGCTCCTGTCGCTCCGAGCGAGCCCCCTGCTCAGGCGAAGCCCCCGCCGGGGAGCGGGACCCCTCGCCCCAGGGCTCCCTCAGCGGCACCCGCAGCGGGGGGCTCGCCCCAGCAGCGCACCCCCAGCCAAACCCTCGGCTCAGCGCCCCGGCTGAACGGGGCAGGGGGCCGGTATGTTCCCGAGGAGCTAAAGATGCTCCCCCGGTAAAACCAGTTCCCAAAGGAAGGAAAGCCGAAGGACTTGGCATCTCCAAAGCCAGAAGCCAGAGGTACCATTCTGATGCATTTTTTTAATACTATGATCATTTTTATTTCCCTGGGATCAGCAGTTTATTTTCCAAATATATTTAGATCAACATCCTCCTTTGTTTAAGAGACGATGATAAACACACACGATGCGGGAGGTTCTCCCTAACATAAAACAGTAGGAGGGAAAAGCCTAGGGGGCCATTAGGAATTGTAATGCCAGATTAATTTTAAATGGATTTCTATTCATTTACATTCGCTCAGGCCTACGTAATCCATTAGCCATAGCTTTGCGTGTATCTAATGGTTTGACATCCTCGAAACCGAGCGGCTGATCCCGGAGCCGGCTGGGGCCAGGGGCCAGACTGGGCGAGGGGGCAGAGAGCGGCTGGGCGGGCGCAGGGGCTGCCCCCCAACGCACCTCCGTCCCATCCCAGGGCACTTCCCAGAGCCCAGCCCGCACCAAGAGGCGCAGAGACAGTCCCGAAAACAACGGCAGGAGCGGAGCAGCTCCGTCCCCGCGACGTCCCCAGCCCTTCCCCAGGCTCCTGGCAGCTCCCCCCCCGCGCCGGCCCTCCCAGCCAAGCAAGGTCGTGCGTGCACGGGAGCGCAGCTGCCGCACGCCCCAGCCTTGGGGACGTCCCCGCGGTCTCCGCCGCCAGCGAGGCTCAGCGACCGCCACAAACCCCGCCGAAAAAGCCTGATGCACCGAAATAACGCCCTGCGCTTGCTCGGCACCTCCTGCGCCGGCCCAAGGCGACCGCAGCAAAAACCCAGCGACCGCCTTCCCGACCACAACCACCCGCGGTCGCAAACAGCCTCGCTCGCTTCAGCCAGAAAACCCGACGCCAAATTCTGGGATTACAGAGAAAAGGAGCTGCGATGTGACCGTTTTGTTACTGGATAGACACAAATTAAAACCAAAACGCACTTTCGCAGCAGAAGCCTCCAGCGTTGCCACCCCGGAGCTTCATCTGCATCGCGATGCAAACAGTGCGAGGGGCACAATTACACAGCGGCTGCAAACAGGATTAACTGAATGGCGACAGAGACGCACAATCAAAAAACTATTTCCGTGTCCCCCCCCCATTGATGAGTGCCTTACAAAGATGATAATAATGAGTTTTAGGGCATACACATGATCTTCCCCGCTGTATAATCTGCCCATTTCAAACCGATGTAGCTCTAGCAGCTCTAATAGAGAAGTAAATTAACCCTAATTTGATTGCTTCCCAGTAACAGTCGTTTCAGCACTCTAATCAATAAGTCACAGGATTTTATGACTGCCCTTGGTATCAATCATTGCAATCAGTAATAAAACGCTTTTCATTTTAAGAACACCTGAAATACCGTGTAATTACCGTTGTATAAAATCACGGACTCTGATTTACCAACTTCACGGAGCCGCTGCTGCAGCCTGCGGCGTCGCTCTGCGCCGAAAGCCTGTTCGCAGGGAAGAACATCTTTTCAATGCTTTGCGAGCCGTCCCTCATCTCCTCCACCTGTCACCCCACCAGCAAGTTATTATTCACACGCCAGCGAAATCACAGGTTACAAGAGACACCTATCTCCCAGAAATCCTCCCGGAAAGGGGGAGATCCGAGGTCCTGCTGAGAAGAGGCAGTGGGGAAGATGCAACACTGGTGCGTGGCATCACCACCGGCTCTCACCGCACCCACCCGTCCCCACCACGACGCCAAAACAGAGCCGAAAGGCATCGCACAGCGAGACACAGGGAGAGCACAGCCACCCGGCACGTCCCGGCCCCGAGGGCTGAGCCGCCCCCGGAGCCTGCGGCACCGGCCAGACACCTCGGGGGGCGGCAAGCTCGCAGCGGGGGGGGGGAAGGAGACGCTGGGGAACTGGTGAGGGACAGGGAGCACCCGATCCTCGGGCCAGCGACCCAAGCCAGGCGTGCTGCCGGCTGCCGCTTTGGTAGCAGAAGCTCCCTGGCTGGCCCTTCGCAGCTGCCATAAGGTTTCTTTGATGCCACCTCTGTCAAGTCACCGTCCCCGTTGCTCTGCTGTCCCACCCCAGGGGTGCCCGCTCCCCAGTGCCGGGCACCCGTGGCGGCACCGCAGCCCCCCTTCACCTGGGCCGCGGCGTCCCCGGGCACCCCCCCAGCCCCAGCAAGGCACCGCCCGGGAAACGCGGCCAAGAAAAGGCTTCGAGGGCCCCGGCCGGCACCAAGACATTCCCGCCTGGCAAAGGATGCTCTGCCCACCCCAGGGCAGGGCAGGACATGGGCCGTCTCCCCTTCTGCCCCCCATTCCCCACACCATCCCCTCTGTGAAGCAGGTTCCCGCTGTCCTCGCCGGTGCCGCACAGCCCCGACACGCTGCCCTCGGGGCTCCCCCCGCACCGGCAGCGGGATGCTCTGGTCGCTGCCGACAGAGCGGTTATTCTCCGAGAGCTCCGAGAGCCCTCGGCACGACGCCTCCCCTCCGCGCCCAAGGGAGCGGGGCCACCCCGGCACCGCACCCCCACGTCGGCACCCCAAAGTCGTGCTCAGGAGACGTTTCCAGGGGATTTTGGTTTGTGTCAGTTCTGGTTTTGAGTTTGTTTTTTTAAAAAAACCCAACCAAACAAACACACACCTCTTAAAAACGCTGAAACCGACTTAGGGAAATGTTTTCACCGGGCAGATGCTCAGGCCTCAGCAATTGCCCTTACAGGAACCATCGCCGGGAGCCGGCGCAGAGGACGCGCTCCCTCGTCCTCGTGCAAGGCAGTAACGAAGAGGCCGCTGCGCTGCCGCCGCCGTCGGACAGTTGCTCAGCCCCGAGGTGCCCCGGCTGGAGCCGACACGGGTCGGGATGGCGAGGTTTAAGTCACGGGAGCAGTATTTTGTTACTCCTCTGCAAAAGCCGTCACTCACCTGCCAGACGCTGTGGGCAGGGACCGAGCAGACAGGGGCCGAGGAGCCCCCCAGCACTTACCCTGAAGTCGATTCCAACCGTGGAAATGAAGCTGCCGGCGAGGAAAGCGCCGTCTTTGAACCGCACCAGCAAGCAGGTTTTGCCGACCCCCGAGTCGCCCACCAGCATCACCTGCGAGGGAGGGAGGGGGGGCGTTAGACACCGGCTTTCGGGAAGGAAGCCCCACCGCAGCCGTTACCTGTCCCCATCCCACAAGCCCCATCCCGGGAGCAGGCAGCAGATCCCGTATTCTCGAGGGAAAAAAAAGCACGTCCGAGAGCGACGGCCTCGGACCCAGGGGAGGGTGGGGGAGAGAAGGGGGGGACCCACAACGGGATTATTCCCCACCCTGCACCACGCATGTCCCTGAGCACTGGCCAAACTCGAGACACCTTCCCCTGACCAGTACTTAACAGACCCCCCGTGGGGGCACAAACACCCCTTGAAAACCACGAGGTGCTGCCCAGGCGAGGCAGGCTGCGACCCGACGGCTGCGGGGCCCCCGCAGCCCCCAGTGCCCCCACAAAACACCCCACCACACGCGGGGCTTTCTGGGAGGGCACCGCTGCCCACGGGGACACTTCACAGGGGCCCCCAACCATGAGCGGCAGCTCCAGGGGTGCACTCTGCCCTCTGTGAGCAAACGCCTTGGGGGGACCCGCGCAGCCCCACGGCCGCCCTCCCGGCCCTCAGCGGGTGCCACAGGAGCAGCTCCCGGTGCCGCCTGCCTCAGTTTCCCCACCCAGCAGCAGCCACGGGTGCTGACGGGGCAGGCACCCACTCTCATGTAAAGAAACCACAGCAGAGCTGAAACTGCTCCCCAACGCAGCTCCCCAAAGCCTGTGCTCAAACCACAATCCCCCTGGAGCTGCCGACCCTGCTCCCCTCAGCAGGACAACAGCTTCCCGCCGCCGAGAAACCCCGGACCACATAGCCGAGCTGCGCTAGCGGCTTCCGCACCCGCGCCGATTTGCACGGCTTCACGCTGGCACGGCAGGGTTCCCTCTCTCCCGAAAGCGCTGCCGTTAGCCTTCCATGAGCCACCAGCCCGTAACCAAATGTCAACGGTTTTAAGGCAGGCGCTGCCCCGGGTCGCATGGAACCCACGCAGGAACCATCCGAAGCAGCAAAGGCCACCGCTGCGCTGCAGCTCAGCCTCCCGAGAGGCGGCTCCAGCCCCAGCCGCGGCTGCAACCTGTTTCGGGGCAGGTGGGCAGCGCCGGGGAGGGGAGCGGGCGGCCGGGATCCAGCCATGGTGCCCCATCACCCACGGTGCCCCATCACCCACGGTGCCGAGCCCCGCGCCGGGTCTGCCGCGGGAGCGCCACGCACAGCCGCGCACCGAGCTCTGGCACAGCAGGGTTAGGGGAGCCAGCAAGCCCACGGATGTATCAGTGCAAAGCCAAGGGAAGGGGGGGAAAAAAGGTCATTTTTAGTACAGAATAGTAGTATTGGGTTTTTTTAAACTTTCCAGACCTCTGCTCTAGAGGAGGGCGGCCCTTAAAAGCAGCTCTCCCTGCCCGGCACCGCTGAAGCCTCACCCGGGGCACGCAGCAGCACTCGGGCCAGGCTCACGCCGAGGGCTCAGTGGTCACAATCCAGCCCCGTGCCCAGGACTCGCGTTTGGCTACTGCCTCTGGCAGAGCTCGGGAGCCTCGAGAGACGGGTAAGGGAAAGAGAAAGTTTAATAAACCAGATTTTTACTGAACACAAAGCAATTTCTCTCTGCCACTGGTTCAAAACCAGCCAGACCGTTAGCAGAGGTTTTGGCTACCCGGCGCGTTCGGGCTTATCTGCGACCTCATTCGGCTCATCCCTGTGCCGCGGGGGCAATCCCCAGGGAAAGCCCCAGCCCGGGCAGGGAGAGGGGAGCTCAGGGAGCCGAGGGCCAGCACAAACACGCAGGTGGCTCCATTTTAGGAAAGCTGTTGAACCGCTACTGCAGCTGTGTCAGGACCAACTGCCAACCAAAGCGACCAAATTCACTTCTTGAACACCCCTCACCTCCTACTCCACCTCCCAAATCTCAACACCGCGACTGCCACAGGCGCTGAGCTCCCCGGCACCGCGTGCCAAGGTTACACCTGCAAACACTGACTTCTCAAAGCTTAATCCCCCGCGCTCGGTTACGAAGATCTGTGTTAGAAACGCAGTCAGATGGGTCGCGCTGAATTGCAGCCTCAGCCAAAATCGCTCAGCGAGCTCCAAGCTGGGCTCGCGTCAGGTCGCATGATGGGGGGGGGGTGCAAGTACGTTTGATCTGTGACTCGCTCGCCAGCGATGGCGAGGAGAAGCCATCTGAGCCCTTAAGAGAAAGCGCAAGCTGGAGACGTTGCAACAGCAGCCAGAGCAGGTTCGATGCGACCCAAGGAACACCGTCACCCCGCTTCACAACCCCAATTTTTACGCTGTTAAAGAGGAGCCGGAAGGTTACGGGAACTCATCTGAGCAGAAAGCCTTTGGTCACCACTTGCAAAAGTTCCGCAGCGGCAGCCGTGCTGCCGAGGGCTCTGCGGGGGCACCCCCCGCCCAGCCCGGCCCCAGCCGCTCCGGGAGCCCGGCCGGGCCCGCCGCCACCGACCCGAACCGGGCGGCGGCAACGGGCAGGGGCGGGATGCCGGGGACGGAGGGAGGGAGGGGGGGATGCCCGCCCGGCCCTGGCCCCCGGGAACTTCTCCGGCCCCGCACCCGCCGGCCCCCGCACCGGGCTCCCGCCTCCGCGCCCCTCCCCGCAGCCCCCGGCCCCGCACCTTGAAGGCGAGGTCGTAGAACTCGCCGCTGCTGCTCAGCGAGGGCCGCCCGGCCGCCGCGCCGCCGTTGCGGGGCAGCTCAGGGGCGGGCGCGGAGCCCCGCGGGCCGGCGGCGGCGGCGGCACGGCCGGGCCCCGGGGCGGCGGGGGGCAGCGCGGCGGAGGGCGCGGCGCCGCCGCCCTTGCTGCGAGCCGCCTTCTTCCGCGACATGCCGGGGCCGCGGCGCCGCGGCGGGCGCTGGGGGGGCGCGGGCTGTGCCGGCCGCCGCCGCCGCCGCCTCCCCCGGCCCGGCCCGGCCCGGCCCCGCCGCCAATGGCAGCGCCGCGGGGGCGGCGGCGGGGGCCGGCCCGCTCCGCTCCGTGCCCGCCCGCCCGCTCCGCCCCGGCCCGCGCTCCGCGCTGGTGCACGCGCGTGGGGCTGCGACACGCGCGGGAAGGGAGCGGGGGGTGGGTGGGGGGTCCGTACACGCGAAGGGAGCGGCGCGGGGGGGGATGCTCACACGCACCCACGGGGGCATTTGCACCCCGGGAAGCAGCGTGGGGTGCCCCACGCCGTGCCCGCCGCCCCCTGAGCCACTCGCATGCCCCATCCCCTCAGTGGGTGTGCGGGTGTAGCTCCCCAGCCAGGTCCGGGGGCTGTCCCCCAGCAGCTGCCACCCCCCCCCGCTCCGGGTTTGCCACAGTTGGGGCACAGTGGGGGGTCCACTCGAGGCAGACGTGGGCCGTCTGCTGCTGGCAGCATCCCCGCGAGCAGCTGGGCCGGAGGGCAGGCGCGGAGCGGGGCAGCGCCCGGAGCGGGGCAGCGCCCGTGGGGCTGCCGGGGCGGCAGGCTCGGGTTTTTCTAGCCCACGTTACCCCGGTCCGTCTCAGCAACCGGTTTCAGCGAGCGACACTTGGCATCTTTCTGCCTGCAAACGAAGTGTCGCCTGAGGCGCTCGCCACTCTCTCGGCTGAAATAAATGTCTTGCGCTGGGTGACATATTTCCAGTGGTGCGGCCTCATCCTGACTGGAAAAGGAGGCTTGAACGGTCACACCAAACAGGAGTGGGAAATAAATCGCGCCGGTGAGAAGCCAGGCGGGCACACGGTGAGGGTGTAAATCAGCAGCAGCGCTTGCACCAGAGGGAGGTGACGGCCGACCCAGGGCCAGCGCCGGAGCCCGGGTGCCAGCCGCGGTGATGCTGAGGGGTTGCTCTCGCTGCGGGCGGGGACGAGCTTTTCCCTTTGCTGCCCTGGGAGCGTTTACATCTATAGTAAATCGCTGTTCGACTGTCTTAAAGCGCTCCAGGGGGAGGAGGAGGAGTGGGCAGCAGAGCTCTGATGGCTTTGCCCACGGCCGAGGGAGACGAGCCGGGTCAGGAGCTCCTGCGCGTGGTTCCTGGGTGAGATCCCTCTGCTCCCACCCCAAGCCTCCGGCACGGCCACGGCCATCGCGGGCCCCCAGGAACGCCGAGGAGCTCTGGGTTCGCAGCCTTCCTCCAACGCAGCTGAGGCCAGAGGAAAAGCTGTCAGGGTGCAGGCTTATCCCCCCCGCTCCCCATCACACTCTCTTCATCCTGACAATCCAGCCGGGAGATGGAAGACCTGACTCCTCAGAGCAGACTCGATGCCAGGGTTTTGCACTATAATCTGATTTTCCGGGACAGCTGCAGTCAATAGAGGCCGAGGCCTTGGAGCAAAGTGCGATGCTGGAGCCATCTGTGGGTCTGTAGGGTTTTTAACGAGTCCCTGGGCAGTGACGAGGCCGTGGTGGAGCTTTTCCCCAGGGCTCCCTGCCCGGAGGAAGGGGGTACGCAGCCCCGGCCCCTCACGCCTTCGGGGCGCGCCTCCCTGCAGGCTGCAGCCCCTGACGCACGGGGATTTTTCCCCTTTCTCAGCCACAGTCGACGATGATGGAAATCTCCATCAACAGCCTCGTGCTCAGGAGCAAACAAAGCCAGCTGCTTATCGCCGCCGCATCAGGGCAACGCCGGAGGAGGATGGCCCCTTATCGCGGGCGGCAGCGGGGAAGCGTGCCTGGTTAATTCTGCCTCTACCAAAGGTCGTGTGCGCCAGCGCCTGCAGCAGTGCTGATCCCCGAAATTCCGCCTCGTGCAGTGCCAGAGCTCAGAGCACCGCGTCCACGCACGCCGTGGGGAGAAGCATCCTCAGCAAGTTTCTCTCTTTCGGGAAACGTTTTTGCAGAGACACAGTCTGCTCAGAAATCACAGTCACGCCTGGAGATGTTGCTCCTCATATAGTTACAGGAACTAATCAGATAACTGCAGCTGAACTAAGGGGGATATATTTACTAAAAATAGATTAATGCAACAACAGACGCCTGAAGATACGGCGTGCCTTGGGGAAGCAGGACTGCGGTATCTGGCAGGGCTCTGAGCGGGGCCGGCCGTGACAGTGGCTATCTGTTATTCTCATACATCTACATATAAGTAGATTTGTTTTTAAAGGCCGAAAATCAGCTCGTCCCCATCAGGGCTGTCAGCCCAAGAGGTCTGTTGTATTGCAGTGTACGGGGGACTGTCCACGCAAGCACGAAGAGGCAGCCAGTGCCAGCCACTTCTGCCTGTGCCAACGGCCGAGCGGCAGCCCGAGACCCGCGGGGGACGGCACCTGCCGTTGGCTCGGCCATCCCCGCCTGGGGACAGAGCTCCACGCACGGCCGGAGACACGGAGAGCCTGGCCAGGGCTGCGCACCGCGCTCCGGCCAGCTGCTCTGCACGAGCACTGTGCTTCGGGATTTTAAATCTAGCCGTTTCCTTCGGCATGGACATTCGCGGGGTTCTCTGTGTGCCAGAAGTTGCACGCCGTGCTCGGAGCCGAGTGAGGCATTTTGGTGCGCAGCCATCCCTCCTTCCTCCCGCTGGTCCGTGTTGCTCCATCGCTGGCTCGTGCCGCAGCTGCCCCCGCGCTCCCCCGGCCTCAGCTACTCCTCGCCGCGGCAGCTCCGTCCCCGGGCAGGGACGCCCGCCTTGGCCCGGCCAGGCTCCGGCGATGCCTCTCCCGGCAGCCCGGGAGCGTGCTGAGCCTGCTGCCCTCCTGGTCCCGGCTCTCGTCGCCGGCTCGGACGGAGCAGAGATGTCTCTTCGGCAGGCAGGCTGCAAGGACGAGCTATTCCCATCAGAGACGGTGTCAGCTGCGCCGTCTTGGAAGATGTTCATCTTCTTTGCCTGGTGGCTGCAGGAAAACCAGTGCAGGCTCTTTCCGCGTGCTGCTGGCTTGGCTCGGCTTGCCTCTGCTGTCACCTATTGCGCTGCCACCAGCCAAGGTTAAGGGGACTTTTCTCCTAATCGCACGTAAACCCGCCAGCTCTTCCCACTCCCTGTTCTGCTACCGGTCCTTTGCCAAGGGCGCGCACAGCCCCGACTGTCACTGCAGAGAAAGGGCCTGAAGGCAGCGGGCATCACCTGGACGGGACCTGCGGGAGGGCAGCTGGGGACAACGGTGACACCACGCTCACGGGGCTGACCTGGGCAAAATACGGAGAGCTGGGTTTCGTGTTGCCCACGAGCAGATGCCCGCTGGAGATGCCAGACAGAGAGCACGGCCCTCTGCAGCGAGCAGCTCCCTGCGGAGCAGGGGCCGTGCGGGAGGCGCGGGGGCGTGCGGGGGCGCGGGGAGGCAGAGGGAGCGCGCACAGGGCGCGGGACGCGTGCGGGAGGTGGATCCCAGCACCCTGCCACGCTCAGCGGGCGAGGGCTTTCTCGCTGCTGCCTCGGGAAGGGCCCAGCCCACGCAGTGCTGAGCAGGCACTGTTCCCTCCCTCGCCAGTTATTGTTCTTCCCTCCCATTGCTCACTTACCTTTGAACACTTCAATCTCGTTGCCTTTGTCAGCGTCGCTGGCTTTTAATTGAAATTCCTCAGACATCTTCTCATCAACGCAGCCCATCAGTTATTTTTGTGGGGGAAGTGATTGTTTTCCTTTTGCAGCTGTGAAAGTTAAATTCCAGCATTTTGCTGGAAGACTGCTTTTGTCTTTTCCCTTTCTTATATTGCCAAGCCCGGTCTGACACTGCAACCCTCCTTCCTTTGTCTGGTTATTTCATTTTCAGTCTCTCCTGTGCCCAGTCCCTCTGTTTCCATCTCAGGCTCCTGGGCTTGCTCCTCCGATCCGTCCTGAAGGGCAGCTTCCACCCGCGGCTCCCTCCAGCCTCCTTCATCGCCGTCGTTTTCCCTGCAAAGCACCCAGGAGGTTCGGAGAGCCCAGCCTGTTACTAAGCCTTTGCTTCTTGGCATTCAAATCCGTAATTTATTTGCGAGGCGAGCCCTGCACCGCGCCGTGGGGCTCTCCCCAGCGGTCTCGCTCGGCAGATCCAGCTCGCCCGGCGATGCCGGAGGGCTCTGTGCTCCCTTCGATGCCGGTGGGACCTCGGGAGGTTTGGGGGTCGGGAAGGTGCAGCCCACCGCTGCACGGGGAGCTCTGGCACGCTGCAAACCAGCCCTGCAACCAGGCTGGCACGTTAATGCGTTGCTGAAGTTGCTGCTTTTGGAGCAACTTCTGGTAATAGCAGCAAACGGCTCCCCAAGGGGGTTTGTAAACCACGGAGCTGGTTGGAATCCGTTATCTCCGCACAGGCCCTGTCTCAGCACGTGCAGCCCAGGGGCAAAGCCCGAGCACTCCTTCGCCCACCAAACTGCCCCCATTAGCCCCTTCCCCCTCTCCAAAAGGCAAAGTCAAGCGAAGAAAACATCTTTCCCAGCACTCTGCAACCCCTGGCAGTGTTCAAGAGGAGGACCCACGCCGGCAGCAAAAGCACCACCCAAACCCGCTGCCGAGACATCGTTTCCATGGGCGGCAGGAGGACGGGACGGGGTCTCTGCCCCGAGCGCAGCCCTGCAGGTCCGAGTCCCTTCCCCTGCTCCACAGCCCGCCGTTGCTGCCCAGCAGAGGTGGCTCCGTCCCCTCCTCCGGAGCAGAGCGAGAGCCCTTGGCTGTGACCGGCTGGCTGTCCTGGGCTCAAGCTGCAAATGGGACATGGGGCACAGCTTCCCCCTCTGCCCTGCTCCGGGGCTCCGGATTACCCACGGCACGGCACGGCACGGCATGGCACGGCACGGCACTGGGAGGTGGCAGCAGCGGCCGGGGCCGAGCAGGGCACAGCGCGGCTCCTGACACTGACTCTAAAATAAACCGAACCCAGCAAACACAGGGACCCCCCTTGCACCTGACGGGTTCTGCTCCGTGCAGGTCAGCAGCCCACATCCCTGCCAGCAGCGTGCCGGGACACGGGCCGTGCCTGGCACCTCCTCGGGCCCTGGCACTTCCCCACGGGCATCCCCAGGGAACCGCGGCGCTGCCCTGGGCCCCCGCCGTCCCCTCCTGCGCACAAAAGGGTGATCGTGCCAGATCCTAATGAGCCTGCGCTGGGCTGAGGCCAGGAAATTAATTTTCCTTGTGCCAAGATGGAAACGAGCCAAGGTTTCAGCCAGCGGAGGACCGAGCGCAGGAAAGTCCCCAGCTCCAGCAGTCACCCACGAGAGCTTTCAAACGCGATGAAGAGTTGGATGTTCAAAGGGCCTTTGAAATGTGTCCTACTGAGACAGAGGGAGGGCTGAGCAACAAATGTTCAGCCTCCCAAATATGAGAAATTTTCAGGCTATTTGCTATATTTTAAATGCTTTTCAGACATGCCTCGGCAGCTCAAATATTTTAGAAATATAACATCTCAGCTTAAAACTATCCAAGATATTTTGTAGCCGTAGACAGACACATCCTGAGATGGGGAAGGGTTGGAGCATGGTTATGGTTTCAAAAGCAAGCGTATAAATGTCACAGGGTGCGTCCATTATTCGTGCACACTCGGCCGTTTCCGTCCCAGGTAGGTTCACACCAGTCCGACCACGTCTCACGAGCCCGGCCGGTGACCACGAGCCTGGCTGCTTCCCACGGTGCTGCCTGCAGAGTCACCGCACGGCACAGCCCGAGGAGCTCGGGCAGATAAACCCCCAAAAACCCTCGTCTTTGGAAACGGCAAGTTAGGAACGGCAGAGCTAGAGAGCTACCCCGGCGCCGGGAGGCGGGCAGTGCTCTGGGGGCCTGTAAAATAATAAGCAGCGGTAATGAGATGGCACGGAGACGCGCAGGGGCTCACAAAGCTGCTGCTCCAGAGAATAAGTCACCCACTAAGGGCCAGGCTGGGACGAAGCTCCCACCGGAGCGAGTCGTTGCATCGCTGCCTGCGCTGGGCTTGCCCGCGCCGTCCCCCGCGGCAGCGCGCGCCAGCCCCCGGCCGGACAGGGCTCCTGCGCCGCGGGCCCCCCAGATCCACCTCCTGCGAAAGCCGCGGGCGGTGGGGAGCAGCAGGGCCCCGCGTGTGGCTGCAGCAGAGCTGGCGGGTGACGAGCTGGGCTCCCGCTTGCAGGGGAGAAGCGGATCGGTGCCCACGGCTTGTTCAGCCGTTCATCAGAGCAAACCGGCGGCAGATCGCTGATCGGACACGGGCAGCGCCAGGCGGTATTTATCAGCCTAAGGATCGATAGCTTCTGCCTTTGTGCCTGTCCTCTGACACACCTGCAACGAGGTTCCCCGGTCTGAGCTGTTAGCAAGTGGCACCGCTCCAGGTAATCAGTAATCTGGACGATGAAGATGCAGCTTAGCATTTTAATAGTGTTTGTTAACATCTTCCAAGGAAGGCTGAACGTTTCCTCTAAGCAAAACTCCAGTAAGTTTGGGCGATTACTTTTTTCCTCAAGGTGACAACGCGTGGGCAGCGTGGCCAGCCCAGAGCCGGACATTTCCCGGCACCCTGAGCTCTGAAATGCGATCAGCTCCGATAGAGCCGCTCAGGCAGGCTCCTCTTGCCTTCCCTTTTCTGTGATTTTACAATTTCCTGGCCTGTTTAAAAGTGTTTCTTCTTTATTGCTGGAAACATCTTCTTCCCCAGTGAGGCTAAGGGTTGTCCCGGCCCTGCAAATATTTTGTCTGCACGTAACTTGCTTTGCACTAGTTGTCCTCCTGCGCTCGGAGGGACTAATCGCCTCTGACCGGCTGAGCGGGCGTGCGAGCGACCTGCTCTGCCTGGGACGGCAGGGAGCGAGGCACAGCCACATGCGACCACCTACAGCCAATTCAAAGCCCCAAAACTGCTGGCAAGCAACTTTTCCAAGCTGGCTTCTCAAAAGCAGGTGCGTTGTGGTGTGACGGGCCCTGCCCCGCCGCCGTTTCGGGGAACACCCTCTCACCCCGCGGGGTGCCAGTACCTCGGGCTTTGCCAGGCTGGAGCGGGGTGGAAGGAGCCTTAAACTCAGCCTGTCCTAAAGGTTTGGAACGCACATTTCTGCCTCTGTGCCTCTCGCCGGCTGCCCTCCAGCTCCAGCTTCATCGGCACGTTTGCTGCGCCCTGCTTTCTCAGTGTGAATGGCCACGGGGGCCCCTTTGCAGAGAGGGGGAAGCCTCAGCCTTCTCCTCCTCTCCTCGACGGCGGCTGCAGTGGCAACGGGACCATCACGCCCTGAGGTTGGTACCAGGGAACGCTGCTCCTGGGCTCTGCGGCCGGCTGGGAGCCTTCCCCTTGCGCAGGGCAGGGAGATGCCACAAGGGGTGGGCGCGATGGGTGAGGGAGAGGGGAGACGGCTTCCTGAAGCCCCCGCGGTGGGGAAAGGAGCAGCTCTGGCTGCTCCCCGACTTCTTACCCAGCTAAAACCCAGGATGGCTTCAATTCGCCTCAACGAAAGATGCCAACTCCAGCACCAGCACTGCAATGCCTCCTGACAGCGCTGCGACATCAGCATTGCTATAGCAACGGGCCAGAGCAGCAGCAATTCGGGGGGACCACGCTGCGGCCAGGCTGGCACCGCTGCCCCCTCGCTGCCCGCTGCCCCGTCCCCACTCAGCCCCGGTGCAGCGAGGCCGGACCCCCGCGGGGCACCCACCGTGCGGAGCAGCCCTGCTCCCGGCTCCTGCGGCCAGCGCTCGCCAGCATCTTCCCGGCTGAATTGGTTATCACCTCCCTGCGCTTTGGACCTTTCCAGCAACACAAGAAGTAAGAAACTGGGGCTGGTTTGTCCCTGCTGCCGGCACTGACGCGCCCGCAGCCAGCAGAGGGGATTTCAGCAGCATCAGCTCTCGGGGAGACTGGGGTACGTGGTGGCCAAAGGTGACATAAGGCCAGCCCCGTGGCCGAAAGCCCCCTGCCATGCTGGCCCCGCCGCCTGGCCCCTGCCCCAAAGCTCATGTCCTCCCCGAGCAGCGCCGTGTGCTGCAGCCTGTGCACGCAGGGCACGCGGCGTCCTCCGAGCCCCGCCGGCACGGGGCCGGCTCTCGGCCGGGCCTCGCAGCGCCGAGCCCGTTCCCCGGGAAGTTCCTGATTAACAAGTGCCCGAGGACAAACCCCTTCTCCATCCATCCTGTCTCCGGTCAAAGCAACCCCTCTGGCCGTGCCTTTGCTGGCGGGCAGGGACCTGCCTACAGGAAAATCCCAAGGAGCTATAAGCCCCTCCGGGGCGCACAGTGCTCCCCGGGGAGCTGACGTGGGGGAGAGCCCAGTGGGAGCGGGCAGAGAGCGCCCGCAGCCAGAAACCAAGCGTCTGCAAGTTCAGCCTGACGGGAGTGTGCCTCCATCGGCCAGAGACCCTGGAAACCCTGAGCATCGAAAGCCATTGAGAGAGAAATCATGAAGTTTTGTTTGCTTTGACGGAGTGTTTGGTAAATAGAAGCAGAATCGCCACCAATTAGTTACTGAGCAGAAAGTGTTGTCACTAAAACCGCTCGGCTCTGTTTTGCATTCACACTACGTCAAACGGATGAAAATGATCAGCGTGAATAAATTCGCTTCCTGAGCTGAAACTGTCTACAAAAATCATCCAGAAAAAGCCCAACGGGGGCTTGTGCCGGCGCCGCTGCCTCAGCTCAGCCCCGGGCAGTTGAACACCCAGCGCTAAAGGACAACCACGTGCCTCGCTGGAGAGCACGGACCCCGAGCACAGCCCGGGGAGCGGGGGTCCCTCTTCCAGGCACCTGGGAGAGGCCGGGAGGTGGGATCCATCCCGCCGGGCTGTGTCGATGCCTCCTTGCCGTGTCCACAGCCTCCCGTGCCCAGGGACCGGAGACGTGCGGCCGGGAGCCGTGTGGTGGGCAGGTTGCCGCTGAACTCCTCCGGCACAGGCTGACTCCGCTCGGGACACGGTGAGGGACGGCTTCGCCCTCCGTGGCTCAGCCAGGATCAGCGCGGTCGGTCCGGCACACCTCGACGGTGCCGACCGCGTGGATTTTGTGCCGCGCTCGGTGCGTGCGCGCATGTGGGAGGGGAGGCCAAGGGCAGGAGCTGGGCTCAGCCGCGCCCCACGGCCGTGTCGGTCACGGGTGGGGGGGGGTTGGCTGCCTGCACCCGTGGGCTCCCTTCGCAGCCCGTTTCAGGGCGCGTTTGCTTCGCGGGGCCGCTCAGGCCTTTTTTCCCGTTTCACTCCGGAGGAGCGCGGTGCTAGAGGGCGCCAGGGGCCCGCAAACCGGCTCGGCGGCGCCGGGCGGCCGCGGTGAGGGGCGTCCCGCTCCCCCCTCCGGCGGGGCCCGATCCGGCCGTGCGCGGAGCCGGGGCAGCCCCCGCCCCACTCCAGGCTTCCTCCCCCCGACGGGGCCGGTCTGTGCTCCCGGAGCTGTCCCACAGGTGGGGCGGGGGGCTTGGGGGGCGATGGGGCGTCTGTGGGTCGGGCTGCCGTCACCTGGGCCATGGGTTACAGCTGGGGAACGCTCATACCGGGGGGCGAAGCAGGAGCCAGACCCGGGTGGAAGGAGGTGGCTCTTGTGGGGGCCACCCTTCAGGTACCCCCTTTGCCGGAGGGGCCGTAGCATCACGGAAGGGGCCGCAGAAACGCAGCCACAGAGCACCAACCTGCAGGGATGGAAACAGCCGTTCCCTCCCAGGAGAAACAGAGATCTGCACCCCTGGGGTACCCGTATCCCCCGCAAAAGCAGACGGGACTGCTCTCTCCCCCCGGGGAGCCTGCTGAGGGCAAGCCGTGCTCCTCCCGTCACGCAGGAGTACCTTCTCAACAGGGAAAAGCAGCAAACCGAGCACTACGGCTGTACGTGGATACAGCTGCCCTCCGAAGGGACCAACGCTCATGGTAAGGGGGCAGAAAGTTCAAGGGGGGGTATATATTCCTGCCTTCTTCAAACCACACGCGAGGTACAGCGGACACGTGCTGCTGGAGGCAGCAGGCTCCCTTTCCCGGCCCAGCTATCCCGGCTCCAAACCAACCTCCAGCTGCATGGAGCCGCCCCTCCGCGGGCCATGGACCCCCCTGGGCGAGGAGGTGTCCCCACCGCTCCTGCCAACCGCTGCTCTGCGCGTAAATGCGATAGAGGATTCCTGGGCGAGGGAAAAAGCAGCCGTGTGGGAGGGCAATGCAGCGCGGAGACTTGCTCCCGGCGCGTGTTTTAAAAGCAGCTGCCATGGTGTCTGATGTGAAGGCCGGCGCGGTGCCCGTGCAGAGGATTTTTGCGGAGCACGCCGGCTGCAGCACACGGCTGCGGGGAGCACAGCCCGCTCCGCACCGGCTGCTCCTGGCCCTCTGCACCGGGGCACTGCAGGCGTGCGCAAACCAGCGCTTTAATGTATAGAAATGTAGTGCCGGAGAGGGGGTGCCGTAGGGTCCGGCCACGCACAGTGGGGTTTCGGGGCTGTCCGGGTGCTGCCAAAGACATCTGCAGCGCTTTCGGGATCTGGCCGGAGGGGCCCGGAGGCAGCAGCGACATTCCCGGCCGGCCGCAGCTCCGTCACGTTTTGCTGACCACAGTGTATCTGCCGCTGCTGCTGGTCTGGGCGCGTTCAGCCTGCAGGACTGGTGGGACAGGGAGAATTAACACCCTCTTAGTTGGGGTTTTCATTCTACTTCAAGTAAACAGTGTTGAGAAACTCTCCGTTTGCTTGCCAGTAGGAGGAACCAGAAGAATCCCTTCCCCACAACAAGCCATTCCCAGCCTCGCAGTGAGCAACAGCCTCCCAGCCCCAGAGTACATTTTCCATTTCCATCCTTTTCTGCAGTTTGCGTTTTAAAACCCATCCCGACTCAGCGATGAGACCTTTCTCCAAGATAAAAAATTGTGATTTGATGTGAACACATGATTCTCTTTGCAGCTGTATGGAGATCTGCTGTCTCCTTTCCCACTCACTCAATTATTCCCTTGTCCGTTGCCCTCGTTACAGCTTGGCAGCCCTAGCTTTCGGGGGAGAGCCCTTAACTTCATTACATCTGCTGGATTACATTGGTGATCCAATCTGCTGATTACCGTCCATACGCACAATATTTTCTCCTTGCTCTTATCTGAAAAAATATGGGCATCGGTACAGAAGAAAGGGGAAAAAAACCCAAAAAGCAATTTACAATTGAGGGAGCGGAAATAAATACATCGGAGTCACATGAGGAAGTAGTAACCGCTGAGCTATTTTGGGCACAATACATCATGCAAAAGACGATGTGTCTTTCAAGTAGATTTCGTGTCCAAAAGGCACAAAATGTTTTTGGAAAGTAAATTCTCACATACATTAAGTACCGTGCCAAGGAGTGAAATCGGATGCTGTCAGGCTTCTTATTTAAGGGTTGTACAGCATTTGGGTAAGGAAAGCCAGAGCCCAGCTGATATAAACCGCTGTCACTCCTTTGGTTTCAGCGGGACAATGCACAGCGCGGGTGCTTCCGGGCTTTGTTGGATCGAGACCGTCCTGGATGGAGCGCAGCAGGTAGGGCAGGGAGGCGGTGAGCAGCTCCGGAGGCGTGACGCCGGCTTCGCAGCCCGCAGCGGGTGTACAGCCAGTGCCAGCGGGTCAGTCCCTCGTTCCCTAGAGAATCCCACGTGCCCGAAATCACAAGAGGCTTCAAAAAATCCTACATGATTAAAAAGCAAATTCACTGTCACCCTTGGCTAATCATCCTCCTCTTTCCCGAGCTTTCGAAGGTTACAGCGTGCGCACAGTGGAGGGAGCGCAGCACCGATCGGCTGTTTTCTCTTAGGCAAAGGAAGGATGCCGGTGTCTCGCCTGCTCGCAGGAGCTGGGGCTCGCAGGACCACGGCAGCCGTCACGCGGCGCGTGGTGCCAACCCGTGACGGGGCCCCGAAGCGAGCGTGTGGGTGCGCACGCAGGCACACACGTCCTGCACCCACAGCGAGACAAGGTTTCGGCAAGGCCAGCCGCCGAGAGAGGCAAACGTGCCCCCGCGGCCCTCCTCTCCCCCAGGTCTATTCTCAGGAGAGGAACAGCGGGGCTAGTAGGCTCCGAGGCTCCCGTCGTTTGGCTGGTACCACCCCGAACAATTGTCCTGGCTCCCTGCTGCTTGCACTCTTCGGATGCTTGCGGAGAGCTAGCATGTCCTTCTCCCACCCCTTTTTGTTGTGGTTTCTCCCTTGAAAGCTGCCAGGCAGATTTCCTGAGCCCGCCAGTTGACAGGGCCCCACTGACACAACGCCTGCTGCAGAGTGCCGGGACGGCAGCTCCCAGCACGCTCGCCGGGGAACGCGCGCGGGAGCGGCAGAAGCCGGCGGGGGCGAGGGGTGCAGCCCCGAGGGGCGCGGGGAGCTCTGGACGGAAGGCAGCCCTGTGCAAGCTGCTTTGGACAAGTACAAAATGCCCCTCACCCTGGCGTCGGGGCGGCTGTCTGTTCGAGGGGTGCAACCCCTCCGCGGGCGGGTGGCTCCCCTGAACGGTGGAGGCAGCAGCCCGTCTCCCTCGCCAGACAGCACTTCCAAAGGATTTTGTAAAGACAGTACTTGCTGCAACAGCCGTGATTGAACAGCCCGTGGCTTCAGTTTCGCGTGCGCGGGAGTCCCGGGGACTCCCAGGGACACTTGCACGCGTGACGCCAAGGCTGAGCTGGAGTCGTTCGCTGCACTGAACCTACATGTGAATATTTTAAAGGGTGTGAATGGCTGCAAGAATCAATGGAATCACACAAACGAAGAGCAAGGTGCTCTTGTTCTCATTTAGCAAAAACCCTGCTGAAAGTTTTGTCCGGCTCAGCAAATCTCAGAAGGAGAAAGTGCCTTCGGTTGGCACTTTCGGTATCAGCCCCCTCTGAGGAAAACAGCACGTGTCTCTGGGGGACGAGCAGGATTTACCGCTCTGTCCTTGGGTCCGTGCGTCTCAGATGTCCCTTCCCAGGCCACTCGCTGCCGGGAACCATCGGACACTCTGCACCGGTCCACAGCTACAACACACCCGTTTTTGCTGCGTTTATGGCGAGAAATCCCTGCTCGGTGGGCAGGAGCCACTGGCTCTGGCTGGCTGCTGGAGTGAGCGATCCGGCACTGAACAAGTTCAAAAGCAAGAACTTCCATGTTTTCTTTGAGCTTCCTTGGATCCTCCCCTCGGCTGATGGCTGGGGCCATGTTCCGGACATACCATCATCACACGGCAACATGGCACATATTAAACACTAACAAATTAGGGTCCCTGCACAATTATCAGCTATCACACCTTCTTCACTGCTTCCACACGGGGCTGGGCTTGGTTTCGGAGAGACGCCCTCTATAAGGACAGAATTACACTTCCTTTGGTTGCATAGAGACTTTATTTCAGTCATATTCTTCAGTCACTTTAAGCTAGAACCAGTTCGGATCCCCGAGGAGCCATCGGATCCCTGAGGAGCCATCATATAATGACAGGATGGACCTCACCAGGTCTGGCCCGGGGTGAACCACGGCCTGAAGGTCAGAACCTTCCCAGTGCCCTGGGCCAGGGCAGAGCGCAAGCGGCACTGAACCCCACTGACTTTGCTGTGGTTAGCATTAAAAAACCGCACGGAAAAGTACCTGCCTTGTTCTTCGTCTCTCTCCGAGATACCTGAACACCTACTGTGCCGTGTGCGTGTGACGCACACCGTACCCTGCAGCTCTTGCTGGATTCCACAGGCCGGCAGCGGCCTCAGGAATGGGCACAGCCGTGGGGCCTGAGCACCAAAAGCCCTCAAGGAGGGTGTAGATGGGTGCTCGTGCTCCCCTCTGCCCATCGCCCGTGTGCGCAGAGGGGGAAAGCTCCCCCCTCTGAGACAACCAAAGCGTCTGTCCAGAACTCCGTGCTCCTTTGCCCGCTCTGCCTCATTTCTGAGATGCTCCCGCCAGGATACCCCCTGTTCCCTGGGATGCTCCTGCCCCCCAGGAATGCCCCTGTGCCCCAGGACCCCCCTGCTCCCGGGATCCCCCTGCCCCCCCCTGGATCCCACTGCTGCTGGGATCCCCCTGCTCCCCAGGAATGCCCCTGGGCCCTGGGCCCCCCCTGCTCCCGGGATCCCCCTGTCCCCTGAGGCCCCCCTGCTCCCGGGATCCCCCTGCCCCCTGGGATGCCCCTGCTCCCCAGGAATGTCCCTGTCCCTCGGGGTCCCCCTGCCCCCCGGGATGCCCCTGCCCCCCGGGATCCTGCTGCTCCCGGGATCCCCCTGCTCCCGGGATCCCCCTGCCCCCTGAGGCCCCCCTGCTCCCGGGATCCCCCTGCTCCCCGTTGCCGAGCAGGGACCGGGGGGCCGCCTGCCCCAGGCCCGGCCCGGGAGCGCGGCCGGGGCCCGGGAGCGGAGCGCTCCCCTCGCCCCGGCCCTCGCCGCCGTCCGGGGCCGGCCGGGGGGCGGTGGCGCGGCGGGGGCGGCCCGGGCGGGCGGCGGGGCTGGAGCGGCGCCGGGTTTCCGCCGGGCGGGAGGCGGAGCGGGGAGGCGGCGGCCGCGGCCCGGGCGGAGCGCAGAGCCGAGCGGCGCCGGGCCGGGGCTGTCAGCGCGGCGAGCGGGAGCCCAGCGGGCCGGGCCGGGCCGGGCCGGGCGCCGCCGCCGAGCAGCGCGCACCGCCAGCCCTGCGGGGGAGGCCGCCATGCCGGGCGGGCGCTGAGCCGGGCGGCGCGGAGGGGGCGCGGAGGGGCGCGGAGCGGCGCGGCCGAGCGGGGCGGGGCGCGGCCGGGCCCGGCCGGCCGGCCGGGGGAGCGGCGGGCCGGGGCCATGCCATGCCCGTAGGGAGAGATGCCTTTTGGAAATGGAGACACTGGATCACAGCGCAAACATGGCGTCCCCGCGGCGCGGCTGCCCCTCTCGGGCTGGTGCCTGCTCTGCTCCCTGCTGTGCGGGGGGCTGGCGGCGGCCCGGCCGCCCCCGGCCCCCGCCTGCCAGCCCTGCGCCGCCGACTGTACCTGCGCCGGCCCCGCCTGCCTCGTCAACTGCTCTGCCCGCGGGATGGAGCGCCCGGGGGCCGGCATCCCCCCCGCCGCCACGGCGCTGTGAGTACCGCGGGGCGCGGCGGGCCCGGGGCGGCGGGCGGCGGTGGGCGAGCGGCGGCAGCTCGGCTGCCCGGCCGCGGGGTCGGCCCTCGAGTATTTCCCCGAGCGTTGCGTTGCGCTGCGTTGGGCCGCGGTGGGGAGGGGACGCCTGACAGCAAGGGCCAAACATGGAGACATCGCGGAAAGTTTGCCGTGAGCCTGCGGGGTCGGACGCGGGCAGAAAGGGCCCGAGCGGAGCGAAAGGGAAAACAGCTTCAGTATGCGAAGTATGCGGGCCCAGCCCCGCGCTGCTCGGGCTGGCGAGCTGCAGCTGGGGTAGGGCGAGCACGCCCGGGCCGCTGGCCCCCCGAAGTCACGGCCGCGGGGACGCGCTCGGCTCCGCGCCCGCAGAAGCGTTGTGAGGGTTCAGCCCGAAGCGGGTGGCCTCGTCGCGCCCCTCGCCAAGAGCTGGCCACCCGCCGGGCACGCGGCAGGCCCCGGCGCGCGAGGTCGGAGGCGCCGGCGGGAGCGTCGGGCAGAGCGTGGGGTAACGTTCCCCATGGGCGCGTTCGAGGGAGCCGGGGGGCTGCGGCGCCGGAGGGGCAGGAGGGTTTGTGCCGGGAGTTTAGTTTCTGAGGTGCTGGGGGAAATGGCAGGAAGAGAACGGTGTGGGGAAGTGAGCGGTTGGACCCGGTTCAAACACTGTTCTGTTAACAGCAAATCTGAAAGACTCAAATAGCGAGTTCAAATAAAAAAATGTCTCCGTGAAGGCGCTCGGCAGGGATGACAGCTGCGTGTGCGTCCAGGTGCTGCTTTTGTTGTTTGGGGAGAATCAGTCAGAAAGGTACGCTTCTTGGCGGGGCGCTGGAACGGTCCGTGCGCTCAGCCACTTAAATAACGCTGCTGTATGACGCCAAAAACAGACTTAGGGGAAAAGTGGATTTTTTAATTTGGTTTCGAACCTAAATTTGTTTTCCTTAGGGAGCAACTTTTCTCTTCTTGAGGAGACAAAAGCATCGAGTGATTCATGTAGGAGAGATGATGTGGGGCCCGGCACAGTAGAAAAATCTCACATGAACTGATTTCTACTGGTATTTCAATAAGTCAAGGGTCTGCTTTTCTGTTCGGATACTCTTAACTAAGTTTCCACTTTCTAGTCTCAATATAGATTAAGAGATACTGCAGAAGTTGCGCAGTACCGCAGTAAACATTGAATTGTAGGTCAGCAAGATGGATCTAGGCTGACTTCAGGAAAACGTGCACGTCTAAATCCAGCAGACAGGGTGTTTTCCAACTGTTTTCTTCCAAGATACGTTTAGACTTTTCCAAACAAACTCGCCGTTTGTCACAGAAAGTCCCTAACGGGGAAGGACTGATTTTTCTTCAGGGGTTTCTGATGCTGTGTTCTCCGTTGTCGGTGAGACACGGGGATCTGCAGCTCCGGAGACCAAGCGTGCCGTTGCGATGGAGGTGGAACGTGCCAGCGCTTTGCTGGTCACTTGTAGATCAGCCTTCTGAAGAGTGTGATGATAAGTCCTTCATTAGGCTTTTCAAGGATTTGGGGTTATTACAGTGTGTTTCTAGGATTATTAATTTCGGCAGTAAGTGTTTGAGACTTTATATTGTTGTTGTTCAGAGGCGTTGAGTTGTAAAAGCTCCCAGAACGTTTTGGATTAGATCCTATTATGCAATGACAAATTGAAGTTGGACATAAAGCTCTTGCAGGTCAACAAAACAAAGTGCCCGGAATGTGGGAAGTTGAAGTCTGCTAAAGCAAATGGGCTGAAACGGCAGGATAGTGTTACTGACATCTTCCTCTGATTTCGATGGAGAAATGTTTGTTTACAGCACTGTTGAGAGCAGTGCGGTGAGGGGAAGAGCTTTGCTCCGCAGAGGGATGATTGTCTTTGGAATTCGGGCTGTAGAGTCGTCTTTGTCAGCCAGCAGATCGTCTTGTGTGTACGGTCACGACTCAGCTGAAAAAGTGTGTGCTGGTAATACTCCGATGACGGGTATAAGATGTGCTGAAGCGGTCTGCTGTGGCCCATGGATTTCCTTTGGGGAGAGGTTTACTAGCCTGTTTGACCTCCTGATGATGGGAAAGAAGGCATGTGTACTTACGTCGTTATTACAACCATGAGAGATTTACAGATTAATGTCTGTCGGGATGAGAGGGACTCTGGCGCATGACACAGTGAAGTTATGCAAGTGGTTCTGTCTATTCATTTCGTGTTTCCTTTATTGAACACTGACAGATAAAGTAAATAACGCTTGTAATGATTTGCTCTCTATTCTCTCATTAGAGGAAAGCATTTTTTAATATCTCAACAAAACATTTTTTCTTATTAATCTGAACTGAAACCAGCCTTTAAGAAGGCTGAGTTGAGAAAATTGCCAGCGCCGAAGCTCCCTGGTTCTGCGGCAGGCGTGCGTGCTTGCGGTTGCGCTCAGCAAATGCGATACCGTACCTCTAGCTGTAGAAGTAAGGCCTAGGAAATGAATTCCTCTCGTACGCGACGGTATAGACGTAGCAACTTTGAAGAAATAAATGGCAGCTTCGGCAGCACTGTTACTGGGAGTGCAGCAGAAATGCCCCATCCAAAGAATCACTAAGGAAATAAGCTCTGCTGCTCGCAGACGCTGCATACCTAGCTGGAAGCAGTCTCCGGGCAGACCGAATGGGAATATTGGCCCCCTCCCATCGCCAGAGTCGGGTTCTTGAAGTGTAACGCAAAGTCTGGCTGGAATCAAGAGCAAAGTCTGTTTTTCCAAATAATCTGCAGCGTGCGACATAAAAAGCTGTACTTCAGGAGCAACACGCTTCAAGAGGCGGCATTTGCACTTCTGAGCTTCTCCGTCTGAGAAACGCTCTGATCTGATCTCTTTTCGAGTGCTCTGCTTGCAGGGCTACCGGATTTTGTTCGCGTGTGCTTTGAGACTTAGCTGTTTCGTGAGCTGGTATCACTTCTTTCATTCCTTAACTGGAAATAAAGCTCATACAGGTTTTCTGACTTTCCCTTGCAAATATTGACTCTTTCTGACACATCTTTAATATCGTGGTAGTTTTGAAGTGGAGATTAGAGTCTTGATTTATGAGACTAGAGTTGAAACTCCCTTATTTTTCCTTCATTAACGTGGAATACTATTAGTGGATGGGTAAGAAGGAGAAGGTGAAAATATCAGAGGAGCTCTGCTATCACCACGCTCCTGCAGAAGCAGAAGCTTTGCAGATTTGGGGGTCATAATTTTCATCCAAAACCCAGCGGGGTTTTTTGTGGATTTGGCAGTGAGCCCTGGGTTTACACTGCCTAGCTGGTGACTTCACCTAAGCAAGCCTTCTTAAAATAAACAGATTTTATGATTCAGGAACTCACAGTCTGTGATATTTTAAATTTCAAGAGTTGGCAACGATCGGTAGATTTTGGTATTGTTATGTGATGCAGTAAAAGGCTTTTCGAGGCTCAAGGTGTCTTCAAAAGCTATCGGGGAAAAAAAATGCAATTAAAACTCCAGTCCAATTCAGGTAAAACCACAAGCAGCGGCGTGTCTGTACAGTAGTGTCCAGTCCACAAAGGGAAAAGAGCTTTACTTCTGCTCCTAAAAAAAAGTTAAGCAGCCTGGAATGTCATTCTTACAAGAAGCCGTATCCCCAGCGAAAACAAGGCTGTGTTGCGCTTTTGTAAGAAACTTTGGAGGGGGAAAAAGGCCCAAATGAGGTGCTAGATAAATATTTTGCAAACGAGATTCATTCAGCCTGTGGAAGGGACCAATCGCATAAGCAAATTGAAACTATAGTTGAAGCACCGAACAAGGAGGCAATTCTGTGTTATTCTGTCAGAGCGTCATGGTTCTCTGGCGTTGGTGAAGCGTCGCCATCGTGCACTACAGCGATGGCACGAGCAGAGGGTCTGGCTTGTTTGCGTGCTCCTTCCTAACGCTTCAGAGAAATGAGTGCTGTTCGCACGACTGAGAAACTTACCCTTTTTCAAATGAAAACTTTGGTGCTTTTTTTGGTGGTGTTTAAAAATGTGCTAACAAAAATGTCCTGCTAGGTAAGAGAAGGCATCCCCCAGAGCGGTGGCGTTCGAAGGCGTTCCCGCTCCGCGGCAAACGTTGCAATTAAATCATCCCACGCGGCATCAAGGTGTCTCACGTCCTTGACGCGAGCCCAGCATTTAAAGATTTTGCGATTTGCAATTCGGTGAGGCCAAACCTACAAACCGAAGGAGAACCAAACGTTAAGAAACCGTAGGTAAAGCCCTCGCAGCCCCCCCGGGCAGAGGGAAGACCTGCTGTCTGAACGCCCGCTCCTGAGCCATGTCGGGCGTTAGCGGAAGGGAAGACCGTGCCTCTGCTCACCTCGTCTTCTGGGGTTCCTTTGACATCTGGTGTATTTTTTACCGTGTACTATTTACATTGATTTCCCCCTGTATTTCCTGCAATTTTTAAGTTTACTGGTGGTGTCTTTCTGCACGTGGCTTTTTCCCTGTTGGAGTGAAAGTGTGGGCCCGATCCTGTCCTTTGCTCGCTGGCAAGCCCCTGCCAGGTCTCTCTCACGTTTCACCCAGCTGCTTTCATTCCGCTCTCACAAAGAGGGGTTTTAAAAAGAAAATCACTCGATCAGAAGGTAGGATGAAACAGACTCATATGGTTTGTTAATGCTTCTCTCCCTGTTTGCCATTTAATGGGATTCCTTATTTTATCTCTCGTCACGCTGCGGTTTCCACACTGTGGTTTCCATAACGCGTTTCCGTGTCATCCTTTCTCCATTTCTTCCAGCTTTGTTGTCCTTTGATTGATCGTCCCGTCGGGCTGGGAGCTGCACGCAGAGGTGCTTGCTCTTACCGCGAGGAGAGTGCACGGGGACACGGGAGTGTGGGGGACACCGCACTTGTGAAATAGTCCCTCCGTAGCCAACAGCACGATTTAGGCAGCCGCTGTCAGGCTCAAAGAGAACATTTCTGTCTCTTCCACAATGGAAAGTTGGCAGCTCCGCTCGTGGGCTGCACTTACGGCGCTATTGCTATTCGGAGGAACGGCTGCTGCCCCACGTCAGCCCACCCTTGTCTCGCCCCACGTCAGCCCACCCTTCTCTCCAGCCTTTGCTGAAACCGGGGTTAAAGGCTGGAAAGCTCCAGCGACTGCCGGGCCGCAGTGCTGCTGCCCGCGCTCCCCTTGCAGCTCCTGCCACCGGCACGAGCGCGCTCTGCAGAAGGTCTCTGCCTGCCCCAACAGGAGGATGAGGCTTCGAATCAGACCTCCCCAGCCCTTATTTCTTAACCTGCCTTTGCAGTAAAGAATTAGCTTGATTTTCACGTCGAAGGAGTGTTGTTTACTTAGACACTGAAGCTAAGTTGGCATCTCTGTTTGCCAAAACTAAAAATGTCAAATTGAAATATAACATTAGTTCTTGCTTCGCAAAGAGCACAAAAAGCAAACCCCATGTGATTACAGCCATTGCCCTTTTTTTAAGGGATAACTATCATCAGGAAGAGCATCAACATCATGCAAGTTGACCATCTGTAGCATTTGTGGTATATTATAGGAACCGTGACCAGTAAAGGGATTCTGTCCTCGCTTTCCGACTCCTCCCTTTCCCCCAAACGATTGCATCCATTTTGATGATGTGCTACCACTGGATTTAAACAGAGATAATCGAAACAAAGCATAATACTCTTCAGTAAGCTGTTTCTGCCAGTCTAACAGTAAAAATAGTTGCCCTCAGGTTAGGAACGAGTACATCTCTTTGGCTTCCTGGCATCAGGCCTCGTAAAAACTTTAATAAGCTGAGATCAGAGACGAAGTTTCAGATGTGGCATATGGTCTTGTGTTATTCTGTTTAATCCAGCGTCATTTTGAATTTAATTAGTGACCCGTGTTAAGATAGTGCAATACGCTGGTTTGGGAACAGTACTTGATGGGAGGAAATGACGATGTTGACTCTGTGGTAATGAATCTCCCACCTACGGCATTTTTCAGTCGCGGTGCATGTGTGTTAACCGTGTGGCCCGGCTTTCCCTCTGGGCTGGGGTCTACGGGCTGCCCCCCGGCAGCGCGGTGGTGGGAGGCGATGGGAGTCGTGCTGGCGTGTGCTCTTGAGCATCACCAGGAGAAGGCTGTACTCGCTCTGACAGCGGACACGGTCTGCAGCAGCTCTTGCTTTTGATGAGCCTGCGGGATGATCGGTAGTGACATGAGTTCTGGATCTGAGCCAGGACTCAGCCAGCCTGTTCCTATTCATTTGAAATTGTACCTGGACACCATACCATGCCTCTTTTTTCTTCTAGCGACAGCTGGGCAACTTGTATTCTGCCCTCCTATCCAGACAGCTGCTTGTATTGAGAAACACATTTGCCTCTGTAATGCTATTTTGCGTGTCTGTGATGAAGTCATGAGGTCTCATCACCGGTTTGAAACTGAGATTTCCAGGGTGGAGTCTGTAGCCCTGGCTAGAGCCCGTGCCCACCTCCGTGGACAGACATCGCTAATGGTACTTGCAGATCCCCAGCAGTGGCCTCTTCACGACTCCGTTGCAACATCCCCTGGCAGGACCTCGGCCTGGGATCCGTGCGGCGCTGGGCTCCTCTGGCAGGGAGGAGGACTTCTGCAGATCCAGAAGCAAAAGAGCGGTTTTCCCTGCAGCTTTGGTTGAGGCAGGCAGTGAAGCCTCTCCTTCCTCTCCCTGCTGCGGGGGCTTGTATGGGATTCTGTAAACACCTTTCCCTGCTCGGTGAGGGGGCACGGATCCTGCTGGGAATGGGTTAAATAGGTTCTGCTGCAGCAAATGCTTCATGGTCAGGGAGAGGTGGGAGTGGCTCTCTAAAAAGAGGATCTAGGGTGTGGGTTGAGTCCTCCTGAGGGAGGAACCCGAGGAACAGCTAAGCCTGGGAAAGCGAGAGCCCAGCCGAGTTGTGTTGGCCAAAGCCGTTAGTTTCTCTCTCAAAGCCACGCCTCGGGAAGGGGCGGAGTGGGCCCGGCCGGAGCATGCAGATTCTGGTTTAGGTCAGGTTGGTGATAGCATCTGTGTCTGGTCCCATCGGGGACCGCGTGTGGAAGCTGCGTGGGATTCTTGCTGCGCTGCAGACAGACCCAAGGTGGTTGGGTGGCGGGAGCACGCTGGGAACGCAGGGCTGTGAGTCGAGGGGATGCGTCCTTTCACTGTGTTGCAGTGATGTGAGCACGAGTCCCCCTAATTGCTGGAAAAAACCCATGATGGTTCCTTTTTGTGTATTTATTTTTGTAGGGCAACCTCGCGTTGCTTGAAAGAGTGCTACAGAAGCGGCTATTTTTATACTTCTCTGTTCATCTGCTTGCCTCACAGCTGGCCTGGTTGTGCTTTAGGGGTGGAATACAGCTTAGCCTTTCCAAGAGTGGCTCGGAAAAAACAGATGTTTCGGTTCCTGTCTCCCTGCCGATGCTCCCGTATGCCACATTTCCAACAGTAGGCCATCAGCGCTGGCACACAGGCCCCGGACTCTGCGCGAGGGAGGCCCCGCGGGGCTCTCCAGCTCTCCAGCGGCTGCCTGCCGTCTGCGGAGCTGCCGGGAGAGCTGGCCACGCAAGCGTTAACTTCGAGGGGCAGCACACGGCTCCTCGTCAGCACCTGCGTGCAGCCCAGTGCCGGCACCCCGGCGTCTTGCTGGCAGCGGGGACCGGCGCGCTGTCAGTATGGGAATGTTCACGGGTTTTGCCTCACGGGTTGCTTCTGTGCTATTGCTTAATGGCTTTCACATGCAGAGGCTGCGTAGCTGTTTGCGAGCAGAGAGAACCATCTGAGCCGCGCTCTTCAGCCAGTGCCAGGCAGTCCGTGGGGTGATAAAAATAATAATCACAGGCCCCATCCTGCGACGCGTGTTCCCAGCGCAGAGTGTGTGTGCCGCATTTCCTCTCCCGGGGCTTGGAGAGCTGAGGGAACAGTTGGAAACCGCAACGAGATGCAGAGTAGAGAGTCTCCGAGAAAAGCGTTGCAGCCACATTCCCTCCACTTAACTATGCTTGTGACTCCCTCAGACACCTCTGTAGCTGCATGTCTTCCTCAGAAAGAGGAGTGGGGAAGGGTTTTTGGGACAGTGTCTTGCCTTGTCACCCACAGAGAGATGACGGGAGAAGACCTTGTGAGAGGGTCTGTGCTCTGCCTGAGCCGGCACAGTCAGCGTCGTGTGCTGCCCGGAGCGTGGAGCTGGCCCTCGGCAGAGAGCTGTGTTTCACTCCTCCCCAGATGAAAAAGGTTGGAAAGCCTTCTGGAAAGAGTGATTTTTCAAAAGGAGGAGTTTGGCCGTGGAAAGAGCAATCAACTGGCACCTTTAGTATTTTGTATTGCTGTACCACCGCTGGGATCTCGTGGCTTAGGCACAGTGCAGAGACAGCTCTTACCCAAGACCTGCAGGTGGTCCAAGCAATCCTGCAAAAGAATAAGCTTGGCATATGGGCACTTGCTTTTGAGGTGTTAGCAGAGCTGCCGCCATTCCGGTCTCATAAATGATTCCAGCAGGCCGTATAGCGACTCCTCAGTGATTTGTGTCATGAAACTGCCCTTGCACCTAAGCACAGCACAATTAAAAAGAAATCTTCTCCTATTTCCTAAAACAAAACAAAGCACTCATCTGAAATACGATGCAGGGTGATTCCCTGGGAGAAGAGTTTGCACTGGAAAGTATCTTGGCTCCCGACCAACTCTCTGTAAAGCAGTTGTAGAGGGCGGCTCGTTATTGCTACCTGGGTGATTTTCTAGAAGAGGGCTGTTGCATAAGGAACAAGTCGGTGAAGCCGTTCGTCAGGATCCCTTCTCAGCCCTTTCACTACACAGTAAAAAAAAAAAGGTCCCCTGTCCTCCCATCCTCCCAGACACAAGAAGCGACTGCAAGTAGAGAGCCACTGAAAGGAACAAAGTGACGTTGGCCAGAGATTCATAAGTAATGAATTAAATCTGTGCAGATCAAAGGTTTCTATCAGAGTGTGGGAACGTTATTTTACTCCTACAGAGGGAAAACATGAAGTCACTGGCTTTATGAACTGACTCTGCCTAGATTTGCAACCCCTGATTGCATGGATCAGTGCAAAGTTTGTATCAGAAGTCTTAAAAAATTTAGTGTAGACAAAACTGAGGTGGTAAGACAAAAGCTAGAAGAGGCCAAGGGTTAGCCTGTGTTAGTCTTTCAGCTGCATTAAGAAAATTCGCTGTAGCTAATATATGTGGCGGATTGGGTTCATAGCAGGAGTAAGTAATGGCTTCACTTAAGAAAAAAATGAAAACTGCCCCTTTGTGCAGTAAAGCTGTTACAGGGCATAGCACATACTGGGGCAGCACCATGGAGACAAAGCTTGAGCTGTCTGGGTGGTACTCCGGGCTCTGCCAGACTGACACAACACAATTCCCAAGTTCTAATTTAGAGAGAAGACACACCCCATTTTTTGCAGAGAGTGCCAGGAGCATCACTGGCTCTTGAATCTGTGTTTTATACAACGCAAAATAACTTCAATAGACCAACAGCTGGACTTTGAATTCTGAGACCCTTGGCCCTCACTGCTGCCCCTGTTGTCACTCGTTGCATCCAGCAATTAGCCATTTCTTGAAAAGCTTTCTGCCTTTCCACTGCTTGCAGGAGAGTAAACTGTCAAGGTAGCAACGTCACTGTCCTTGGACAATTTAGTTTGTGAATGCATGCACAGATTGCATCTGATACAGCCACCAATTTGAGTTGCATTACCTTGGATTTGCTTTGCACTGAGTGCAGTGGCCCATGTTATGCTGCCAGTCAGACTGGAGTATTACCCTCTGGCATAATTTAGAATTCGTAGCATTTAAAGGGTTAATCACAGCTAGCCATCAGATCTCTAAAACAAGCCAGCAAAGCCCACTGCTGCATCCTGTCTTCCTGCGGATTAGCTGTGACACATCCAAGCCTGTAGCTTGATTCCATAACTTCAGAGAGAACTGGGAGAGGAGGCTACGTCTGGAAATTAATCTCCAACACCCCCGCTCCCACAGGACGCAAAGCTTCCCCCGAAGTAGATGCACTCTCTAGCTGCTTGGGAAAGATATTTCGTAAGTCATCGGAGAGTCCTGGATCTTTTGAGGGCATGCAGTCCTACTCCACATCCTCTCCTCTTGCAGGGGATTGGTCTGATCAGCAACATGGAGCACCTTTTTCTCCCTGTGTGCACGGACCCCAACTCCTGTTCGTTCCCATAGAGAGGAGAGGTGGCAGTGGAGCTGGTGGTGTGTTCATTGGCTTTCCACGGAGTTCCTGGAAGGTGCTAAATTCTGCAGCAGCCATGGAGGCTGTGTACAGTCTGCTTAAGGCCAGGATTTTCTTCCTCCTCTGTCCTCTCCCCTCCACTATCAGGGAATTGAAGTGCATACCTTAGTTTGGGAAGAAAGCCGAGCTACTGGGGGCAGTGTTGTCTAACAGCTGGAACACGGAGGGGAAAGCGGGACTTCTTGGTTTTGTTTTCAGTTCTGACCCTGGTTGTGTGGGCTGGGCTGTCATTGATTCATCTACACTCAGTCTCCCCTGTCTGAGCAATGGGGCTGGTGCTTCCTTGCCTCGCGGGAGTATTGTAGTGGTTATTTATGGGAATTAAATGCTTGTGGAGGGCTTAAATGCTTGGCTGCTGGATAAATGCCCTGGATTTCTCATTCCTGCTTGCTTGGTGCTCTGCCATCCTCGTGAGAAGGCAGCAAAGCATTATCCTATACCGACTCTCGGGAAGCTGAATCTCCACTCTGTGCGAGGTAAATGGCAGGGCAGCAAAACACCCACGCGTACTCGTTTTGACAAGCTTATTGGTAACCTGGGTCCTGCCTTCCCACCCCTGCTTTTGCTTCAACCTCTTCTTGCCATCATCCTCCGAACTAAACACACAACCTTGTGCTTTGCTGGTACGTAACGTGTGGCAGGTACCGGAGCCAGCAGGAACTCACTGTGCTATCGTAGCTGCAGAACCATTCGTTTATCTGTGAACGCATCTGAAAAAAGAGAAGTTTTGGGTTTTGCCCAACTTTATTTTTTATTTCAAGGCAGTGCCATCAGTTTCCCAAACAGAGATCTCCCAGCCCCAAATGTAAAGTCAGTCCAGCCCAGGGGACCAGCTCCCGAGAGAAACGTGGCTGCTCCCTGTGGGCTCCTCGGGGCGGAAGGACGCGGGGCTGGGCGTCTTTTCCTCACCAGGAGCAGCCTGGGGAGAGGAACTGTGTAGCCCCGGGCTGCAGGTACAGAGATGGGTGTGCAAGGCCAGAGCCGTGCTGCTGGGACAAGATGGCTCCCCACAGCAGGCCTGCGGCCACGCTCGTGGTTCTTGCTCCCCTCAGCAGGGTGACTCTCCAGTGCTGCCAGCACCTCCACTCTTTCTCCCAAAAGCATCCTGCCTCAGCTAGGAACCAGTTTACCTCAGCCAGGCGCCATTTTACTTGAACCAGGCACCACTTCACCTCAGCCAGGCACCTTTTTAATCTCACCAGCTGCCATGTTACTTCAGCTGTGGGGCAGCTTCTGCTCTCTTGTGCCATTTCCCCCCCGCAGGTCAGCCAGCGCACACCTCAGGGAATCTGGCAGGCAGATCTCTGTGGTGTTAGCAGTCCGACCCCGTTTGCCAGCCCCAGGCAGCCCTCCTGGCTGCCCTCATCCAGCAGGCCGGTAGCAGTCGGCCTGTCGCAGTCACTGTGGCACTGTGGGACCCATCATGGCGCTTGGCAGCAGCGTGGTCGCACAGATGGGCCCTCTGGAAACGTGGGTTTTGTCTGGGCTTGGGCGAACCCCTGCGCATCCATCTCCTTTCCTGCCTTGCACCTCTGCTGTCTCTGTGGCCTTGGGGCCTTGGCACTGCAGGTGCCTCTCAGTGAGGCCGGGCTCAGCCGTGGGGAAGGGGTGCCATGAGCTGCCCCATGTCCCAGGCTGGGTGCCCCGCGGGGCCGAGCCGGCTGCCCTGCCTCGGGGCTGCAGGGCTGGGCCGCTGACACCGCCGTGGTGCGGGTTCAGGATCAGGCAGTCGGTAGCTCTTGGCTATAGCATGTGCTACAAGATCCTTGCTTAATGATGGCTGATTAGAGGGAGAGGACACTGGCCCTTTCCTCCTCCTTAGGGGGTGCGTTTCAGTATTCCACCTGGGAGTTTGAGGATGTCTTGATCCTCTGCCTAATCAAACTTAGTGCAGGGCATGAAGAGCCGTCTCTCCGCTGCGCTGCTGCCACTGCAGCCCGGAGCATGGCCTTCCAGAGGGAGGGGTTCTGTCTTGTACAATACGAAACACATTTCAGCAGCAGCATTCTTTTTTCTTTATTGAATCTAGAGCAAAAAAGCCCTCAGGAGAAGCTTGAGCTTACTGTTGGGATGAGACACAGGCCTGTGAGAGGGATGGGTCCCAATTCTCCTGACTGCAACTCAATTTTTACACTTGTTTCTTTTAACTTGTTGGGGTCCTCATCCTTGCCGGCTCATGGGCTGTCTGGCAGTAGCCATCTATGGGGAAGATAAGAGTTTACAATCAGCGGCAGCGTGGGTGGCAGAGGATCAGCATGGGGGCAAGTGTGAGTGTCTGGTGTGACCATGAGAACGGTCCCATCAGATTTATATTACTGAATTAATCTACAGAATCAAAGAGCACAGGAGACTTGCGTTGTTTTACTCTGTTCCTGCGCAGGCCACAGACAGATGAGAGTCTTGGCGTTGCAGCATCAGGTCCTGGCTTCTGCAGAGGAGTGTTGTAATCCTTCCCACCTACCCTTTCAGATGCACCATGCTGTGCTGAGCAAGGGCTGCTCTTAAATCCCGCTTGGCCATCAGTATGTAGAGGCCATGAAATACCATCTGTTGTACTGCAAGAACAAGTTTCTGGGTCTTGGGATACTGGGTATCCATGTGTTTCAGGTCTCCATATCCAGTTTTAGCTGGTGTCTCCCTGCCGTGGGTGTGCGCCGTGAGGGTCCCGGTGTTGGACGGTCTAAGCAGACGCCTGTTGTGGTTGCACGGCTGGCTCAGCACCACTGGTTGATGAAACCCAGGCATGGCAATGGGAGCGCAAGAGCCGTTGACTCACGTGTTGCTCTCTGTGCCAGGGACTTTGGTGACAGGCTGTGGTTGTAAGTGGCTTTCAGCAGATGCCTGTGAAGTTATACAGTCCTTCTTCTCCTAGCGGGAGGGAAGTCTGAACTTTTAATGTTGGACCCGAAGACTTTCTGTCCTGACAGCAGAGCAGGGCTTTCAGGCCTCTTGCCTACTACTAGTCCTTGGGTGATACAGAAGAAGCCGGTGGAGTAAATTCCTGATAAATCAGCAATGCTGGTGTCTTTTTGTATATAAAGATACCAGAAAGCTCAATTTAGAACGCAGAGATTCAGTTCTACCTCAGTTGCATGGCACCATGGTATGTGTTGACATGCAGAAAAGACCCAAAGCTCTAGGAATTGGGTTTTTTATGTGTTGTGCTGCGAGCCCTGGGCAGGATTGGAACCTCGTAGTGCTGGATACTGTGCACAAGCGTACTGAATAACAGACCTTATCCTCAGGATCTTGCAATAAAAATAGACAAGGCAAAAGAAAAAGGAAGTCTTCCTGGTTTTCGGCTGGGTAAGGCTGTAAAAGCTTTACGGTCAGAGAGAGTAAGGGAGTTGCCTGAGGTCATACAGGGAGTTTGTGTCCGAGCGTGGCACTGAGCCCGCCGAGGCTCCTGAGGTGCAGCTGAGTGTGATAAACACGTGGGCTTGCACGTGCACACGGGGCCAATCTGACGTGACGATCGTGCAGCGTGAGATGCCTTGCTGGGGGTGCACGTGCGTCTAGCTGCCGCCGGTCTGAGGCACCTTCAGCCGGGCAGAGCTGCGTTCGCTGTCTTGTCCTAGTCCCAACGGCAGCAAGGCATGGCTTAGATGTGGTTCCTTTCGGAGTGGGGAGAGCAACGTCTAGTCATTGTATCCTTTCGCTGCCCTGTGAAGAGCCGTCCTTGCACCAGCCCCTGCTGTGCGCGGCGGTCCTGCCTCCGCAGCCCTGCGTAGAGACCGTTCCTCCATGGTGACCTCCAGGAAACAGGGTTCATTTAGGTAAATTTGCTGTGACAAGAGGAACAACGCTTCATCGTGAATTTGTGCCGGGGTTCTGGATTAATCATTACTGCACTTAATGTGTTTTAACTCAAAGCCAGAACCGTCCTCATCACCTGACCACTCTGCAAGCAAAACCAATGGGGTATCAGATTTTGGCATGGCTTTGCTACCCGGAAGCGGGATTTCTGCGAGGCGTGAGGGAATGGAGAGCAATGGTTAATAGGTAGGATGGAGTTAATCATTCACTGAATTCCTTAGCTACAAACTCTCTCCTCAGTAATTTTTTTTGGTGCATTGGTGGAAAGGAAATCGGGGTATGCGAAGCAAAACCATACTTAACAAGTCACAGTAGCCCTGGCGTGTGTAGGATTTCTTGCCTTTCGCTGAGGGTGGAGCTCCCCTGTGGCAGGAGATGCTTGAATGATCTGATAGAGCTGAGCAGTGCTGGGAAATTCGATATATCTGCACCTTTCACTTTGAGTGCCTGGGCCAGAGGCTGAAGAAGGAAGTGTTTGGCCTTTCACCAGCCTGAGACCCAAGGCAAAGATCTGTATTTTTCTCACAGCGGTCCATGGCATCACCAACATCTCAAACAGAAGTGGGAAAACTTATCTTAATTAATAAACTAGCGAGGACGCAGTTACTTACAAGAGTCCGGCCTTGCCAGCCAAAACATGAGTCAGCTACCTCTCATAAATCTTGAGATTAAAAATAAACCAAAAAAGGCCAAATGTTGTTGCCTTCTGGGTTTTGAGCCTGAAGTCCTGTGTAGGAGACATTTGGAGGCATCTGTACTTCTCAATAAGGAGATGCAGAGGAAAAAAAAGGCTTCAGCAAGATAAAAGGGAAGGAAAAAAGTAGAGATAATAATTTAATGTCATTCCAGTAGACAGCTTTAGGGAATGCACCACTTCTCTTACGGCAAGGCTGAGTACATCTTCTAACTCCCTTTTAGGGGTAAAAGTGGGTGATCTGGAGCCACGTACCATGGGACCAGATGCAGGAGCTGGTTAGGATTCAAGCGAGGTTGATACAGGCTGTGAGGTTGCTAAAGAGGCAGCTGAAATCTTGAGGGTCGTTTTTAGAGGATTTATCCTGTGCTCAGATGCATTGTATGACATTTCTGCTGTTTAGAGGTAAATATTTAATCTGTAGGTAACCCAAGGCTGGACTGAATACTGCGCCGGACGGAGCTAGCCTTCGATGCAGGAATCTGAGCCTGCCTTCCTCTTCCTCCCAGCCCTGATTCACCTCCCAAGCACCACTCACACCTTGAGAAATTTTGTACCTGAGCTTCTGGCTCTTTCCGAGGCAAAAGAGTGGTTCTAGAGTTGATTGTGCCCAGCTGTAACAGATCTGCTCTCTTCCTCGGGAGTGCCGGCTGGACCCAAGGGGTGTGACTGTAATTGGGATCTGCAGGTTCAGAGGTATTTAGTAGGTAGCACCAAATTCAGTTACTGCGAAGTATTGAACGGGAAGGGCAAGTTCCTCAGCTCTCTCTCCGATTTCAGAGGTCTCTTCCATTCTTCCAGCCTCACCTTCTCCACACGCTCAACAGGGATATCGTACCAATATTTTTCTCATGCCTTCTCAGGACTCTGGTGAAAAATTGTGACTTGAAGCCTGATTCTGATCTGTCTTGTAGCAAAGAAGGTCATAGTGGTGTTCGGCTGAGTACTGTAAACCCACGCCAGGAGTACAGAGGTGGGGGAACAGATTCCGGCTTTCTGTGCCGGTAGAGCTTGTGAGCCTTCGAATGCCAAGTCTAACGGCTCGTGCCAGCCCCTGGGGTGTCTGCGCATAATAGACGTGGACGGATTGCTTGTGTAGCTGATTGTTTCCAATTTGAAACTACAACCCCTAATTGCTCTCTGTAAGTTACCAGGACTCCCCACGTGGAATCTCATTAGACAGCGTAGTTAATGGGAGAGCAGAGGGAGCGTTTTAAAGTGTGTTTGATGATATGTTGAACTAAGGAAGATTTGTCTCAGAGTGCAGATGCCATTAGATGGGGAAATCTCGCTGTAGTTCTATTCCCCACGTATGGGCCAGCAGTTGTAGGGTTGGGTCTGCCTTCACATCAAGAAACGTACGTTATTACAAGAAAAGGATGGATTTAATTTACTGACAGTTTCTTGCATGGCTTTTTTTGAGAGTTTTAAGATCCCAGGTAGGATGAGCATGCAGACTGTTTCCAGGATCCTCTGGGAGCTGCCGTTGTGCAGGGAGGGGCTCCTGGCACCGGCTCTGTGGTTGCACTTCTTGGGAAGTCTCTCCCATTTCTTTCCATGCCATTAGTGATGTTCCCAACCCAGTTTGCCTCCTCCATTGAGATGAAGCCACAGTCTGGCAAGGAGGGGGAGAGGTCATGGAGGAAGAATTCTGAAATCACCCAAATCCACGGTTCAGAGACATCCAGTTGCGAAAGACTTTTCCTGGTAGGGGAAAGTGTTGGTTCCACAGGGTGTTTCATAAACCACTGCCTGCCGCCTGCTTCCCGGGCCTGTCTCTGTCCCTGCCACCAGACTCTGGCCGGTTAAGTGTGTGCAGGCAACCAGAGTCTGCTGGTCACTTTTCAGAAAAAAAAAAAAAAAAAGGAGGGAAAGAAAATCCCCAGCCTCCGGGAAGCACAGGGCAGAGTACTGCTTTCAGGAGCATTGGTGCAAATGCGAAAGAGCCTGGCTAAGTCAGGAGAGGTCCTGCAGCTCTCTGCTGAGGGTTGCAGCCAGCCTCATGGGGAGAGTCACCTTCCTCCGGTACCTTCGGTAGCAGCGACCTGTGGTTCTTCGTCTTTTTCCTTCTGCCATTCTGTCTTACTCTGCCACATCAGTTGCAGTTGCCCTTTATCTGAGAGAAAGTCATATTTGCACATTGCTTTTGCTCACCGAGTCGGGGAATGCAGAAGCTTGTCCCTACAGCTCTTCAGTCGCAGGTTTGCTGGTGAGCTCTCGTCCCTGCTCTGCGCACATCCAGCGCGCTGTTTGTCACTCACCTGTCACTCGGCTGCTCTGTTTGGCTCTCCTGTCTGCAGTGACAGGCAGATGGAGCCAGGAAAAGCCAAATGAGAATGAAAAGTAACTCGGTGTTAGTCACGCTGCAGAATGTGTTAGCTGTTCAACAATGGCCTTAAACACCTAGTGGGATCCAATTTAAACCCATAAAAGTGAGGAAGTCCGGACTTGGAGCCTGTTCTTCTACCTGTGTAAGCAGCCGTGCGTGTAGCAGCTGTGGCACAAGCAGGCTAGGAAGGCGTTGGGATTTTTTTTACTCCATTAAACAGTTGTCATTTGTTTCCAAGGATTTGATTTTATTGCTCCTCCTGTTTCACACAGCAGGAAATTAAAAAAAAACCAAACGCACAAGACACCTCAGATGCAAATTTTTATTTGCTCGAATTATGCTGAATGTAGGAGCTGGGACTCCAGGTAGCCTCACAAAAAAGTCATAATATTTGATGATTCCAAATGCATTAAAACTATATGAAATCCATGCTCAGGCATGAGACCAGGAGATCTGCCTTTGTGTGATAGGTGGGAACACTAGTCACAAGTACAAACCCCTTTGTGCATTTACAGCCCACGCCTGGGCACGTGCAAGTAGCGGCTGTCTCGGTTCTAGTGCATTGCTTCCCTCTTCACTTCACCTGCTGTAAGCCTCGGCATCATCCCTCTGCCTTAGAAGGCTTCCCAACCCCGTAGGAGCTATGGGGCTGGCCTCCCTATGAGGGGCCCAAAATGTTAATCAGCTTCAGAGTCACCCCTCGCTCTCCCTGCGTCTCTCCTTTCCAGGATATCACGAGAGTCTCAGCCCCTGGGTGAGGAGTGAGGACGGAGCTTTGCAAACGTCCTGCTGCATCTCCGGGCAGCGCAGCAGCCGCCAGCCCCGGCGCGGGTCCCTCCGTGCGTGTGTGCGAGCGTGCGCTGACCGGGAGGACTCTGCAGTAGGAAGCGTTTGCCAGACATGGCAGGCAGCTCTCGGAGTTTTCTTGGCAGGAGGGTGTGGAAAATGTTGGAAAGGAAAAATGGAGCAAAGGCAGTCTGTGGCTCAGTCTGCCTCGAGATCAGACGTGTGTGCAAGGCTGGGGAGCTCTGCATCACCCGCTCCTCGGTCCCTCTGCCTGTGCAAAATCCCTCTTCACTCACTGCTATACTTACAATCCCTACATGCTCCTAATTTTGTTTTATTTTATTTTGAGGGAAACAGTAGCTCTTTGACAGCCTTCCAAGGGATAAGATGGGACAGACAGACTACTTGTCAGGAAAAGCCTCGGGGTCTCTGTCTCCCTGAACCCACCGACTAACACAAAGCACGGCTTCCAGCAAGTCTGAGCTGCTGTTTGTAGTGAGAGACGGAGAGGGGTGCAGTCGGCGTGGGCTGACGCTGTTTGAATAGGCACGACTGGGCAGCGATCCCAGCATGACTTGGCTGAATAAGGGACTGGTTTTGTCTTTTAGACCGTGACCCAGGACCTTTTCTGACCGCAGGTGCCTGGGCCGTGGTTTCCCCTTCTGCTGGGAAGCAGCATTCCCAGCAGCTCTGCCCTCCCGGGCCCGCACAAGGTGCCCGGCAGTCTGTCGGGGCAGCGCGGCCCCGAGCTGAGAGAGGGACGGCACAGATGTGCTAAAGAGAGGGAGCTCCAGCATTTGTCATCATCCCAGAGAGACCTGGGCTTAGTCCTGTCAGCAGAAAGCAGCACCTCTCGTCTGACAGAGCTGCAGAGAGCAGACCATGGATCGGAGTCCACCTATCCTCACATCAGCAGCATGACGGAGGATTCGGTTCTTGCTCCGTGGCAGCCCTGTCCTAGTGCACTGGCGATTCTTCTTTCCATCTTAAACTCTGCTTTAAGGCTGGGTCGCACCATGGAATAGCAGGGGCTGTATTTCAGCGGAGGATGACGTAATCCCTGCGCACAGAGCGTGCTTCAGTGAGTTAAGTTGGTAATGTCCTTTTGGACCCGAGAGGGAGAGGGGTGCTATGGAAACGTAACTTGTTATTATTATATGGGAATGAAATTTGTTATTTCGCTCTTCTGCCTCAGTTTGTGATTACACCATGGAGCAATTTTTAGCCTTGGCAAGAAGGTGATTTAACATAAGACTGAAGATACAGCTTAATTCGGTGTCTACCATAAATCCTGAGAAACGACGATGCCGTCTGAGGCTCGGTGCGCCTGGAGAACTGGGCAAACGTTGTTTCTGCCAGCAGAGCTGATGTAAGGTCTGATTTATGAATGTGATACTTCTTGACATTGCTGTGGTGTCCAAAGATTACCAAGGATGTTTACCGAAACCCTCCAGAGTCTCCGTATGGAGCCTAAGAAGGGATCAGACTGAATTTACGTGTCCTGCTGTGCCAAGCCTGCTCTTGGTAGCCTTCCAGTCCCTGCAGCACTTGGAGCAGAGGCAGTGGATGGTGCTAGCAGGGCGCGGAGCACGCTGGTGCCCGCTGCGCCTGCCACACAGCCCAGGAGAGCAGGCTGCGTGCCTCCGCTTGTTTGGGGCATTCTGTCCTTAGCGTTTTATTGGGCTTGGCATTGCTTGGATTCATGCTCTTCTTTCCATTTTAAACAAAGCAAATTTACTGGTGGTTTGTATTTACTGCTGACACCCTCTTACACAATCACCCTTGTGGTTTTTTATCTTCAGCTTATGAAGAATAGGGTAGAGTAATTTTGTATTTAATCATTAAATTGAGACATAGTCCAAGACAGTTGCCTGAACCTGAAGCGAAGCATCAGGCTCCCCAAAGACTCCTCAACCAGCACTGTCAGTATTTCATTTTGAGTAGCACTGTGCCACAGAGGGGACTCAACTTTGGGTTTCTGTTTTACTCAACAGAAAGTGAAACAACAACAACAACAACAAAATCAGTTTGTTTGCAGTAAGAAAAAAAATCTATGAAGTGGAAGGGGTGTGACTTTTGTTTTTTAAGTTGTCTCTCTGCTCCAGTGACATCTGCCCTGCCGGGGCTCTGACAGTTCGTTTCTCCTTTCTTGGTGTGTGCTTTGACAACGGTGGGACGTGCGATGGCTGTGGGTGTCAGCCAGCAGTAAACGCCTGTAGTTAAGGTGAATTGTCAGAGGACCTGCGCCTGGGAACTTTGGAGAAAACCTGAATTGGGGAAGATTGAAGCTGAATAATCAAGAAAAGATTTCTGAGAGCAAGAATCAGCTCCTGGGGAAAGCCCCTTTGCTGCAGCCATTTAAAACTGGCGTGGAGGAGAGACGGGGCAGGCTGTGCTGGGGCAGACCTTCGTGTACCCACGCTCGGCTCCCCGCGAGCCTTCGGCACCTGGGCTCCGCGCCGGGTTGCTTCGGTGAGGGGGCAGGTGGGGAGCACCACGGGGTGCTGAGCCCCTGCGTCAGTCCCAGCGCACGCTTGCGTGAGGAGTAGGCAATAATTTAACGTATTTTACAGTTTGATGTGCCTGTACATATTGACCTGGGAAAGAAATGTCTCTTGGCTTTGCATATGCAAATTAAAAAAGAAAAGTACATAGGACAGGCTGCGTTGGTGAGGTTCACGCCGGGCACAGGGCCGGCACAAGCAGGGCCCATGAAACCACTTCAGCCTTATCCTGAGGTCTGGAGGGGGGCAGGAGTGTTTCACAGGCCTTGTTCTGGTCTTGTACGCCGGGGAATGCTTAACCCTGGCTAGCAGAACCGCAGCAGTCCTCGCCTGGGACTTCTCACCAGGGCTGCAGCGCTCGGCGTCTTGCGCAGATGCAGAAATCACACGGCGGACTCCGGCATGTCCTTGTCTGTTCTTGCTAATATGATTAAGAAATCGGGGGGGGGAAAGCATCGCAAAAACTGCAGGGAAGGGATGCTTGCCAGAAAGAAAGAATAATTAAAGAAAACGGGTGGCTGCAGTAGAAGAAAAAATGCTGATTGTGAATCATCAACTGTCCGTGACTTTCCCGCTGTAAAAGGTTGAATGGTCCAGTCTGTGTATTTGTGCTGGCAGTGAGTGATCTCTACAATAACAGCCATACCCTGTTTAGCTTTGCTACTATTTGGAGGATCTGTGCCAGGACTTATTGGAATCCCCCAGGCAGGCATTAGAAGGTCTTTTAAAATTAGAGGGGGGGGTGGTGGGAGCTGAAACCCCTACTCAGTCTCCAGAGAAATTGGCTTTGTTTAAAAAAAAAATCCACAGTAGGATGCTGAACGGGGGTGAGACAGCTTTTAATGCGATCAGGAAAGGAATACCTCCCAGTAGTATTTGCAGGTATTAAATCATTAGGAAGATCAGCAGAGTTGCAAGGTCTTTTTTTTTTCCCTAGATAGTTTATTCCACATAATGATGTTTTAAAAAAAAGGATTATAGGTGTTGGTCCTGTGGGAGAAAGGAACAGACACCGTAGCGATCCTCCCTTTAACAGATCACTGACATGACCTGTGATCTGAAATGAAAGAAATTATCCTTTCTGTGATTCCCTCACCGCAAAATCAGACCAACTGTGTCTCCGTTACATGTTTAATTTGAGGGAGAGACATCCCTTTTCCAAAGCTGATCAGAGAAAGGAGAAACGGGCTCCTCCGTGAGAGGAGGTGGGCATGGCTAGCCCGTTGCAGCAGCTCTGTGGCCACTGTGGTTGGGACACCTGTCCTGCAGGAAGCAGACCGGGACCTCGCGCCTCAGTCCTGTAGGTCCTGGGTGGCTGCTGTGATTTCCTCCCATTCCTCCCCAGGCTGAGTTGAAACAGATGCTCTAGAGATAACGTAGTCTTGACCTGAGAGCGTTTGTGGCTTGTGTGCACGTATGGATAACATATATGCCAGGACAGGGGATGGTGCCTTGCACTAAGCTGTGGAAGCTGTGAAGGATCAGGCTGTCTTACCCAGGGAAGCATGGAAGTTCTCCCGAAGAAGCACGCACCTTCCGCTTTCTCAGCCGGTGGTGGCTTTTGAACGCAGCCCCAGCTTCTCCGCTCCGGGACTGCAGCACGAGCCCTTCTAGGCAGCAGGTAGCAGGAGTCTGCAGTTGCTGAAGGTCTTGTGGGCTGCAGCAAAGCTGCACAGAAGCTGTGTTACAGCCAGCAGAGGCAAGCCCAGGAGGGTCTTTGACCGAGCCAGAGGTCAGAGGTAAATTGTTTTCATTGCTCTGGACTGGTGGAGGTCAGCCCATGTCAAGGGGGAGAGTTGAGCTGAGGGGAGCGGTGTAAAAGCAGGTTATCTCGAGGTCAGCTGCATCTTTCCAGGATAAGCTGATGACTTGTCCGGAGCATTCTTCCAGAGCTCTTTCCAGGGATCTATCCTTTGGTCTCCACCCCATACCTCCAGATATGTTGCATAGTGGATTTATCAGCCATTAACATTTGGCAGAAGTGTGGACAGTTATTTGTCCCAGGCAGATCGTGTTAAAGTTTTGGCTCTCTCCTATCTGGAGTTTAAATTTTCCAAGCAACGGGTAGAGAGTTAGATGTGCAAGTCCTGTTTAACCCGCGAGATCCAAACCCTTCCTTTCTGCAGCGTCAGGCTTGTATCGTTCCAGCTGTATCACTGCTAACGTGTCAGTTGTGCCATCTGCAGCCGTTGCACGTTGAGGAGCTGTTGGCATCTCTTACCGTACGACACGTGGAAATGAGTGGATCCCTGGGGTACGTTTGTTGGCCTCAGCGCTGAATTTGGCCCATTGCTGCTTGACAACTTTTGTCCTAAAATTCCCTATGATTCTTGCGGTTTTGTCCTTTGCGCTTCTTAGCAGGAACATTTGTTGGCTGTTTTGATGGGTTGAGCAGGAAAACGCCCATCTCCTCTGGTGAGGGAGAGAGGACTAAACCCCAGAGTTCAGCTGACAGTGATGCAAAGAGTGCTAAACCCAGGATGGGTTCAGAGGAGGACACTGAGCAGACTCCTGTGCGCTGTGGTCCAGAAAAGAACCAGAAATGTCCATCACCTACACCTGAGCCTGGCACATGACCTGACTTGATGGGGACCTCCGCCGTGCCAGCAGCAGTATCTGCAGACACCCAGCCTGACGGCCGCTGAAGAAGCACAGAGCGTGGCCAGCGGCCAGAGCAAACTTCCTCTGATGGCTTCTGGGTGAGGGGTCTGACCTGGCTGCTGGAGGAGCCTCAAGAGAAAGGAGATTCCCATCTTCGTGCTTTTCCTTGAAACTCCCAAGAGGGAAGGATGGACAGTTCCTGCGGCGTGTGTGGTCAGCCGTCCCTGCTGAAGCCTCTGTGCTTGTACCTAAACCGGGATCAGTTAGGTGATGGAGGACGATGAGGATGGCGGGGGCTCCTCAGCCACACGCGCTCCGATCTCGGCAGTGGAGGCAATGTTAGGCAGAGGAGCGGGGTTGTGTGGTTTCCATCCCACACGTGCAGCCTGCGGTGCCCGTGTCCCCTCTTGCTAGAGCAGCACAAGGAGCTGTCAGCTCTTTCACTGCAATGGCAAAGGGACATTCCTCTGGAGATCTCGTGCAGGGGACAAATCGGTTAGTGTTTCCCACGCCTGTTCACAAGGTCTTCTAGAGGAGGCAGCTCCGCCGCAGAGCTCGGGACCCTGCTGAGGCCCAAGCAAGCTGCTCATTTAACTTTGTACCTACTTTGGGGCCTCTGAACATCAGCATTTTTTGGAGCAGAAATATTCTGACTGCATCACAGAAGACTTTCTAATGCTAAAAGGAAGCAACCCAACCACACAGATTATTAATGCCAGAAACATGCAAATGCATTTTGTACTGGAACCAGCAGGTCTATATTGGGTTCTAATTGTTTTTTGTTTTCAGAAGGAAGATGTTTAAGGATCTGTAGTGAACATATTCCAAAAACATTCAGAGCAGAGCCCTCCAACCCAAACAACCGCATTTGAAAAAATACGGGGGAGCTCATATCAGTACCAGCACCGGAACACGGGGATTAGGGAAAGGCCTGTCCTTCGGCGTCTTGTAAACCGTTTCGCTTTTCTCTGTCTGTCTCTCTGTCTGTCCAGTGGCAGAGCAGACTGGCTCTGGGTTTTTACCATGCCCTGTGATTTACGGCACATAACGTCAACCAAAGCTGCTGTTTAATGAATTCCTTGAGCGTTTCTGTTCCAATAGGGATTCACGGGCCTGACTTTGAATTATGGTGCCCTTGTGCTAGAGAGATGTTTACAAGGAAACAGGAGATTGGAAGCCCTTTCTCCCTGGGAATCATGGAAATACTGTTATCTCAAGCTTCAGAAGGAACTGTGACGTACGGAGACCACCCAAGACCCGGGCCCACCTGCCACCAGAGCACCTCTGCCTCTGGTCAGACTGCACACCTCCATTTGGTTTAGGCTGCTTAATTAATCAGGTTTGCTTTCCCCCCCCCCTTAAATAGAGGAAACCTCTAGAATTGGTTCTACATCTCTGTTACTACCCAGCAGACCAGAATGTGAACTACACAGTTAGGCAGGTTCTCCAAAAGTGTTTTATTTAGCTGATAGACACAGCAGCTCCCGCCTGGATCCTTTAATGAAACACATATTTAGACATTTAAAACAACAGTTGCAGATTGTTTCTGTATTATGATAAAATGTGTTTGAAGAAGAAAGTCCATTTGGGGGCAAAATATGTGTTTGTCTGTATGTGTGTCTGCGTATGTATATATCTGTCGGTCTGTCTATCTAATTTCAAACCCAGAATGTTGTAACACCCAGGGATCCAGGGAGCGTGGAAGTGAGCCAGGAAAGGAAAGGAGATGTGCTTTAGGAACTAGCATAGATAATATTTGTTGGTGGATACTGCAGCGACTCTCAGAAGTAGAAGAGATGCTGCAAACCTAAAACCTTGGCCAGCGTCTCAGAAGTCACCCCCGATGCTGCATGCCCAGCCTGAACAGAGGGAGGAGATCAGGGATGAGGGGCTGTCATCTGCAGACCCACAACCCTTCTGCTGGGCTCAGCATCCGATGGGACCCCCGCCGGCACATGGCAGATCGGTAGCACCTGCGTCTTTCTCTGGGCCACCCGGAATCGTCCCGGTGCTGGCCCCATGGCTCACCCTGGTCTGGTGTCCCTGCCAGCACCTCTGCTCACACACCGCCTCTCCTCACCTCCCGTTTTCCCATCAGTGTTCCCTGAAACGAGCCATCCGTTCCCATGTCTCTTCTGCCTTCACAGCTCCCAACAAACACCCACCATGTCGTGCCACCCCCATGTTCATGCCATGTGCCTGGGGGAGGCAGGGAAATTTGGCACAGGTTGGGCTGAGCCCTCGTCACCTGGAAGGGCTGGATCCCCCCCCACGGCTACGGACTAGGAGAGATGGAGAAGTCCTCATCGGCGAAGTTTCTGGCTACGTTCGTGGTATCTTCGGCCTGATGAATAACAGAGCTTTGCCCTTGTTACTGCTGAGAGAGGATCCCTTCCTGAGGGCCCGCAGCCGTTCCTCTGGTTGCTGTAGCGCAGGACTTGGTTCCCTTACGTACTCATTTCACTTCTTCCCTTCCTGCTGCTGGTGCGGGCTGCCAAACGTTTTGTTTCGTCCTCCCCCGTAGATGTGTCTGCATCCACTGCTGTTTGTGTTCCTGCTTTCCTTTAGAGGCGCCTTTTTTTTTTTTTTGAATGTCAGTTGCATTTTTATCATATTTGGATGCTGTGAGTTAGGGATCGCTGCACAGCGCGGGGCGAGGACGCTGCGCAGATAACGTCCCTCTTCTGTCACCTGCCCGTGGCCGTCAGGAGCAGTCCAGGTTGGCTCAAGACCAGTGCCCAAAGGGTTTGACCAGCAGCCCTACAGCTTCCCCTCCTCTGCGGGCCGGGGCGGGAAGCGGCCAAGCCTCCCTCCAGCGTTCGTTTTGCTGTGGGGAGCTGCGGCAAGCGCCGCTTTTCAGAGGTGACGCTGAGAAACCGTCCTTGTCTCTCCTGGGGTTTCCTTAACACAAGAAGGAATTGGGCACCTGGAAGAAATGCCGACCCGAGGCCTGGCCTAAATCTCTAGAAGGAGACCTGATAGGAAGGGAATGCTTGTCCCGGCAGCCAGGCGAGGCAGGCGGCGAGCGTTGGGTGCCTCGGCCTCCCCTGGCTCTGGCGAGGGAAGGGGAGCGGGGCACCGGGCCGGGGCCGGAGCGGAGCCGCGCTCCGGGCTGGAGCTGGGCGAGCGTTACATAACGCACCGCTCCGCTCCAGAGACACGTTCAAATGATTAATTTGAGGCTCTGGCAGCCGCTTCCCTGTAATAATATTTTAAACATTACTTTTCCACTGGCCCTTGCCAGCAATCGTTATTTTGCGCTGTGGAGGCTGTAAAATTTCACTTCAAGGATGGGTTTCACTCCCGTTACAAAATGTGTCTGGAATGTGCAGATGTTTCCTTCGGGGAATAGCGAGCCAATCCGCTCTAACACATCATCCCCGCGGGGAGGACTCAACGTGCTAAGCGGCCCTATTCACAAAATCACAAACAAACACACACACACACACACGGAGCCCTGTGGAGCTGTACCCGGGCCGGGCATGTCGCGCAAAGCCCTGTTGATGCAAAAAGCCCGACGTCTCTGCCGGAGCTGCGGAAGGCTTTGGCCTGGGCTGCTGCCGGGCTGCAGGGACACGTGTGCTGGTCGCAGAGGGGTCCCGCTCTGCAGCCCGCGGGAGCTGCGCGTGTCGTTATTGCAGCTCGGCTTTTGCACGGTGCCGCGTATTACTGTTTTCTGGAGACGGTTTGGAAGAACTATGAGAACTTTGGCTTGCTGGGTGCAAAATAACATCCTGCAGGTATCCAAGGGTGTGCGTGCCAAGGACAAAGAAGAGTTCCTGTAGATGCGCCAGAGTTAGAGAAAATGGAGAGATGGGATTTAATTGAACAAAAGAAAGTTTGCATGGAGAGTGGACAACACTGACAGATGCTTTTTATGGAACAGCCACTGGTGGACAGGAACCCCGGCAACTGGGGCTTCAAATGAAGGCGGAACCATCCCCGAGGAGTATCTTATGGGGCTGGTCCTGTTTCTAGAGCTCACTCATTTTTTTCACTTGTGTAATTTTCTCTTTCAGTAGCCCCTTTACTGCACGGGATGGGAGAACAAAGCTATTAGGGGCATCAGGTCCTCAAAGAGGACCCCTTAAAGCGGTTGTCTGTCATGTACGGGGATAAGTGTCCGGAGCAGATCTGCTGTAAGCGCTCCTGGAGTGCCCCCGCTCTGTCCCACCCTGGCTGCTCCCCTCGGCTCCGAGCCTTGGGCCTCCTGCACGGCTGTTCCCATGTCTGCAGGCCAGGACGGCCAGTGTTTCGGGGACGGGTGCTGTCTTTCTGCAGCTCCAGATGGTGTGTCTGGGCTGTCTTAATCTGCGTGGAGCCGTGTTGCGTGAAACCTTACCTCTAGCGTTGTGAGAGCGTTTGGGGCCCATGGCACCTCTAGGGAGAACCTCATTTGGGGTGCTAGATAGGTTTTGGTGATGGGGTCTGCCTTGATCCTGATGTGCACCTCTGTATTAATCAATACACAGAGCTACCTTGCCTTGTGTCCTACATGAAAACCAAGTGGAGCCTGGAGGAGAAATGAAGGCAGTTATGGAAAATAAATATACAAGATACAGTACTGGGAAAGAGAAATGTTGATAGTGATGAGTATGGACGGAGAGCTCGAGCCCATCAAACACTGATAAGCAAAAGAATGCAAGGAAAAGTCTGTGGCTAGCAAAGTTGAGAAGAATAAAGAGTTTTTCAAGTATATTGGGAACTAAAGGAATTAAGTTATCCTGGTCTGTTAATAGATGGACGTGGTCAAATTATCAATGAAAATACAGAAAAGGCAGGACTGTTCAGTAAATATTTCTGTTTTCTATTTGGAAAAAAGCCAGATGATGTATTTGTATCATATGAGGATGATGAAACACTTTCCACTCCAACAGTAACTGAAGAGGATGTTAAACAGCTGCTATTAATGTTAGGCCTTCTTAAACTAGCAAGTTCAGATATTTTGCATCCAAGAATTTTAAAAGATCTGGCTGAAGAGCCCTCTGGGCTATTAATGCTCGCTTTTACTGGGTTCTGGGGCAGTAGGGAAATTCCCAAGGACTGGATCAAAATGAACAGGGTGCCAACGTTAACAGAAGGTGAATGGGATGGTACAAACATTTATTAGCCTGATATCCTGATTTTCTAGCCCAAGGAGAAACAGTACAGTGCATAGCATGGACATTAGCTAAAAGTTGAAGGGGATAGTGTAATTAGTGGCAATTCACTTACGGAAAATTCACTTATGGAAAATAGATCTCGTGAACCTCTGCCTTTTAAGTAAGTTTGCAGATGGAATAGATGAAGATGATGACGTTGATGTAATACACATATGACTTCTGTAAGGTATTTGACTCGATGTCACATACATTTGTCAAAAATTGGAATGAAAAAAAATCAGCACTACATATATTAAAGGGATTAAATACTGGCTTCAAAATGAATAAACTGGAGTCACCGTGAAGAGCTGTGTTGTAGTGGAGTCTCAAAGATGGATTGCTGACTGCCTCCGCAGTGTATTTGTCAACAGACTGGAGGAAAACAAACCCCATTAGTGATACCGTACTGAGAGTGCCAAAGCACAGAGAAGGAAACGGAGCTCTGCTTTGGTTGGAGAGGTGGTCACAAAGAAAAGCAACGATGCTGCCGAGCGTAAGATCGTACATCTGGCACCAAGGAAGGCGGGCCTGGTGTGTAGGATGGGAGCCTTCTCCTGGAAGGCAAGGACTCGGCCAGGGAAGATGTGGTAGTCGAGTGTGCGATGAAGGATATGGCCACCAAAATGATTAGTGCGACCCGGGGATGTGTAAGCAGGGAACTGTGGAGCGGAGGGGTTGGGTTTCCTGGTGTCCTCTCCTCATGGAGACAGTGATGCCCTGAAGAATTCAGCCAAAAGCCTGTCTGAAGGACTTTCTCCTGAGAGGCAGCTGGTGTTTGCTGCTCCAGCAAGAAGGTGGTAGGTGACTGCAGCCTGGGGAGTATTTGCGGTTAAAACCAGGAAACAGAAGAGAAGGACCCTCAGGTTAGTGGACAGGCGGAGTGAATCCTACACCTGGGAACTCAGGCTAGGCAAATTTAGACCAGAAATCAGCCTATCCGACTAACCCTGCAGCAGCTTACCAAAGCCAGTGGTGGCCGTCCCAACCTTGGGAGTCTTTACGTGAAGATGGGAACGTTCTCCAGAAGGACAGGGAACTGCTTGCCGAGGCTTCATGCAGGAATTGATTGCGAGGAGCCCAATGGCTTGAAGTATGTGAGTCGTTGGGATAAATGATCACGTTAGAAATCTGTGAGTCTTTCCCGTGGCTCTTTGTTAGTGCAAGAAGCAGACTGCCGAAGGGGAAGGGTTAGTAGCTTCGTGTCCTGTCCCCCCTTCCCCAAAGTGGCTCATGTATTGGGTAGGTCCCAGGGCTTCAGAACATCTGGAGAGCCTGTCCCTCACGGAGGAGACCACAGAAGGCAGACGTAACGTCAGGATTGCAAGGCAAACACAAACCGGATTGTGCTGCAGCTGTGGTTTGGCCAGGTCTTGGGTCCTGAACATGCTGCACTTTTCTCATCTAGTTGAAGATGTTGGTGCTTATTGCAGGCGGGTTGGAGTAGATGACCTTTAAAGGTCCCTTCCAACCCAAACTATTCTAGGATTCTATGATTCTTTTTGCTCCAGGCTCCCCTGGTTTGTGGATATTCTGTCGCAGGCAGTGCGCTGTGAACTCTGTGGTTGTGCTCAGCATCGTTGTTTTCACAGAGCAGCACCATTTACTTTGTGCTATTTTTAAAAGCATCAAGTGCTAACGTGACTGCCCCAAATCCCAGAGTTTTCTCTCTGGAGAAGAAGAAAATAAGGAAGGGGCTCAGCATCTCTCCGGCACAGGCTGTGCTGCAAAATGTTGCTGAAAGTTGCTCTCCATCGCTAACATCACACTGCCGGGCCTGGACCTGGCTGAGCCTTCCTGGTCTTCCCTTGCCCGTTCCCCCACCTTGGCTGTGTTTCGTCAGCATCCCCTGCTTTGAGCTGAAGGGTGATGGCGAGAGCCCGGAACAGGGAATCTCTTAAAGGAAATGTTGTTGGTAAAACATATCGGAGATGAAAATCAATTGACAGACAGGGCTAAAATACACACAACAATGTTTTCCTTAAGCAGCCACCCAAGAACTTGGAGAACTTGCTTGTCTGTTGGAGATCGCTGTTAGCTAAAGGTCAAACAAATTTGTACTGTCAGCTACGAAAGGGAAAGCGTTTGAGGGAGCGTTATCGCCCGTGGGAAGCGACTGTCGAGCTCTGGCTGCTGGGCCAGCGTCACCAGGGGTGGGTGGAAAGTTGGGTCCGTTGCGGCACCGAGGCGGGTGCCGGCGGGTCTGTGCCGGAGCCTGTGGAGCCAGGCTGGTGGCACTCCCGGTCATCCCTGCTCCCCGTGCCCCGCGGGCGGTACGGGGCGGGGGATTTTGGAGCAGGACCTGGGGGGGCTGGAGCTCAAATTTTGCAAACAAACGAGGAGGAAACGGCTGCAAAATCTTTCTGTTAGGGTCGCATCGCTTTGTGCTGCTCTGACGGCAGAAGGTCCAAAGCGGGGAGCGCGCTGTGCTCACCCCAGGCTGCTCCCACACCTGGAGGGATAAAGGGACACGGTGACGCTGTCCCTCAGCTGCCTCGTGACATTTGGCCGTGAGACTTTCCCATCTGTTCTCACACTGGTTTGGATCCAGGGTGCACTCTTCGTGTCTGCGTTACCTGCCGCGCGTGTGTGGCTTTGGCTGGTAGGTGATGTTACTCCTAAATCCTCAGTCCTTTGTGAACCCCCGTAAATGCCGTGTTTTGCTGCCTTGTGGCTTTGTTTTCCTCTTGTTTGTATGCTGCCGGTGCCGTGCGGCGCCTGACAGCCTACCGACTGTTCTCCCGGTGCGAGAAACGAGAGAAGTATTTCCCAGCTGTTTGAAGAAATTACTTTTGGTGACTCTGATGCTGCCCTATCAGTCTCGCTCTCTCAGCTGGCTCGCAGTCTGAATTCAACTAGGAGGTGGCATTAAGTTTTTTACAAGTCTCACCAGGACATCTCAGATGACCAGGAGGTCCCTGGTTCACTGTTCTCGTGCTGTATTGATGCCCAAGTTGTTCCACTGTTCCTTTTGGGATACAAAGCATGGATGCCCCAGGAGGTTTCCAAGGAAGAGGCTACGCGAATATCTTTTTGTACTGTGTCAGTGTTTGCAAACTGGACGTGTGCTTTGGAGAAGACCTTCCTGGAGGTCTCTGCGTCTCTTGGCTCCGGCTCCTGTGTCAGCTCAGCGACGTATCGCTGCTGTCGGTTCAAGAGCATCCAGAGCCTCCTGCATGCCGTGAGCCTTGCCTGTGGCTCCCGTTTGTTGCGTATAGCAGAACTTACGGTGCCGGGGAAAAATAGCGTTGTGTTTTTATTATTTCTTACAGAGAAATAATATCCCTAGAGGATAGCTGTTCAAGCAAAGGCCTCGCATTAAAATAAATACAAATAGGATAATAAAAAAACAGGACTCGAAGGTTATGTACTCCATCCCCCATCCCGGTGGTGAATTAATATCAACAATACCTAAACATTTATTGAAAACTCTTCACTTTCTGTGAGGAAGATTAAGCATTTAGTAGCTCAGCTGTGTAATTCCTAAATTACAGCTTACAGAGGGCTCACTTTTCATGGTAAAATAAAATATCACTGGGCTCCGAACATGCTGACTTGGAAACACTCTGGGTTTTCAGGAGACCAGAGCTGGGTGCCGAAAGAGCTGTGTGTCGGCCTGCAGTGCCGCGGGGCCTGGGGGCTCCCTGGACGGGTGCCTTTTTTGGGAAGAAGCAGGTGTCTGTGTGGAAAGTGGTTGGATTTGGGCTGCAGGCATCTAACGTGGTCTCCTCTCTTGAGCTCTGCTGTGTGCGCTGGGAAGATACTTGGTTTTATCACATCTTTGGTTTCCTTGCAAACTTTCCATGAAACAAATGTGTATTTGCAGGGCTGACATTTAGCTGGATGAAACTGCAGACAGCTTGTTTACATGCAGCACTAATTATGGACATTAACTGTATTTAAATATTTGGGTTGCTGCTTTCCCAAGCTGAAGATCTTCTCTGTTCTCATCTTTTAGTGTGATGTTACAGAGGCAGAGCAGGGCTGGGTGATGCCTGATGTTTCAAGCCTTATTTTGTGCCACATTAAGTCACCTCCTGGCAGTGGAGGGGAGGCCCACGTCCAGCGCCCGCTCTGGTCGCTGCTGGCTCCCGCTCACTCGAGCGGCTCAGAAGGTGGGACGTGGCGTGAAAAGCCTCTCTCATAATGGTGGCCGTCCCTGTAGCCAGCTCCTCGTCCCACCGGAGCGCCTTGCAGAAGCTCTTGCTGAACTCCACAAGTGCAGGGGGCCCCGGGTGACTCCCCAGCACCCCCTCGCCTTTGGCTGCATTGTTTCGGTGTTGGGAATGAGGAGATGAAGTCAGTGGCAGTCTAAGAATAACTTGTAAAATGAGCTGTGCTGCGGGTCCCTGCGCAGACAGCAGCGCTCCGGTTCCTGGGAGCCTCTTGTGTGAAAAAGCCCCCACCCAGCCCTCCTGGCCGGGGAGGAGAGGGACAGAGCGCATGATGCCATTGCCTACGAGCCAGCCCTGCCAGAACATGACGTCGCTCCATGAGGTAACACGTCCCCTTTGTTCGAGTGGCTTCATCCCTGGTCCGACTTTATAACCATATTTGGGAAAGTCTGCGGAAAGCTGCTGGCTGCGGGGATCTGAGGAGCCGCTCTTTGAGTCTCAGCTGCCCTGCAGACAGCTCCCACCTGGAGGGCCGGGATGCCCTGGCCGTGGTGAGGACGCCCTGGCCGTGGTGAGGACGCCCTGGCTGTGGTGAGGATGCCCTGGCCATGGTGAGGATGCCCTGGCCGTGGTGAGGATGCCCTGGCCGTGCATCCCGCAGGCACTCACAGCCTCACCTCCTCTGTCTGCTCCAGGGATGGGGCATGGGCGCAGGAGCAGAGGGGGTGTGGGCGAGCAGCGGCTGGGTAAGGACTGCTGTGTCACCTTGGGTGTCCCGAGCTCTCAGCTCAGTCTCGTGCAGGGCTCGGGGATCAGTCTTTCCCACACTGTTTGAAGCGCAGGCTCTCGCAGCCCCTTTTCCTCAGCCAGCGGCAGGGACGCAGGCACCCACTGCCCGGCTTCAGCCCTGAGCTCGCCCACTCTGCCGAGAGCTCAGGGAGTGTTTTACACTGCCCTGTGGGCAGCCGCCTGCCTCTCAGCGGGACCGTGAGGAGCCCGTGCCCCCACCCCAGCAAGACGAGTAGGATTTACTCCTACAAATCTGAGGGTCCTGTTGTGCTGGTGCTCCGGGAGAGGCTTGCGGCAGGACGAGGCAGGGCAGGCTGAGAGGAGGAAGGAGCGTTGCTTGGCTCCCGTTGCTCGGAGGGGAGCCCGCCGTGATGGAGCGACCTGCTCGTGGTCCTGCAGCGAGTCTGCAGCGGAGCTGGGAGTTACATCTGGGTCTGCTTCGCGTCAAACCCAACCGACTCCTGGCACAGCTGCCTTGCAAGGGCATATGTGAGAGTGCTTTGCAGTTCTCCCAGGAGAGCACAAAGTGTACAGAACATTGCAAAAATGCTTGTATCCTTGCCTTACATTTTCATATCAACAATTACGATTTTGCTGTGGGAGAAAAAACATTTCGTTTTTAGATGAATATTTGTGAAAAAGTCTTTTGGGGCAAATTCCTTAGAGAGAGCTAAGACTTGGGCCAGCATTTGAAACTCATAAATTCAAAATGAACAAATAAATTGTCATCGTGCTGTGACAGCCTTGGGGAGACGAGGGTGCTCGCCGCCGCCTGCAGTCCCAGCGTGCAGCTCTGCTCAGGACTCGCTCTCAGCAGCTGCCGGTGCCTCGCGCCGAGCCTTTCCCTGGACAGCCCTCCACCTCGGGCCTTTGCTCCCGAACAGCCTTGCTGTTCTTCGGAAGCTGATCTCTGCGGCAGAGTCCCTGGGCCCAGGGGTGAGATGCAGCCTCCTCTGGGGTGGGGTGCCTCGGTGCACAGTGACCCGCTGCTGCGTGGCTCTGGGGAAGGAAGGGCTGACACCCACCGGCGAAAGGCCCCTCTTCGTGTTCAGCTGCAGCTCTCGGAGGTGATGTGCGGTGGAGCTGGAATCCCTTTGCCTTGGAAAAATCCCTGTTTCGGGGTGATTGAAACCAGTAGCCGGTGATGAAGATCTCTGTAGGCTGTTGCCCTCCTGTCTGTGCTGAAGGGCAGAGCTCCTCGTGCAGGAGAGCTGTTGGGACTGTTCCTCCCAGCCTGCCGGCCGGGGTGGCCCTGCACCTAATGCAGGACGACGGCATTGCTCCCCGCACCCGGCACACAGAAAAATCTGTGTTTTTTCAGATTTCCGTAGCCACTGTGGCAAGAATCTCTATTCCCCCCTCTGCACACAAGCGCCGTTACCTCTACTGTGCTTCCTAGGAGAGGTGCAAGCCAAAAGACGAAGAAAAAAAGGAATCAGATCAGCAAAAACCTATAATTTTTCCTGGCTCGAGCATGCAAAAACACATAGGGTTTTTCCTCCTCTTTTCTGGAAAGTCTATTATGTACATCAGGCAGTATCAGCACAGCCCTGCTGCATGGGGCACCGCGCTGCCTTTTATTCCTGGAGACTAGAAAAGCGTTTGCCATGGTAACCCGCACGACAGCGTTTCGGCTGTGCAGGTGACCTCTCGGGCAGCGTGCTGCCCTGTGAGCTGACGGAGGGCTCTGGAAGCGGCGGGCCACCTCGCGTGTCCCTCTGTCATCGTCCTCTCTGGTGGCAGGGTGTGGAACGGCGCAGCCTGGCTTTTGGGGGGGGGAGAAATGGTGGTGCTGGGCTTTGCTGGGAGCATCGCCAGGCAGCTGCCGCCGCCTGCAGCGTTTTCTGTGCCTCGGTTTGCTGCTCACTTCGGTCGTTGCCTCTCCTCCCTGGTTGCTGCGAGGCTTTAGCCACGACAGCTGCCAGGGATGAGCACCTTCGTGTTCTTCGGTGGGTGTTTGGGTGAAGCACGTGGAGCTTGTTGAGATCAGAAAGGGGGAACTGTCTCCGCTGGAAGATGTGCTTGGGAGAGAGAGGACTCGGGCAATCTGGGAAAGGCTCTGGAGTCAGGAGTGGGGCAGAGAAGATAAACAAGAACAATTATTCAGTGTTCACAGTGCAGAAAATTAGGCAGTATCCAATGAAGTGATGCCTCTAGCAGGTTTCAACAAACCAAAGAAAGTACGTTTTTTGTAAAGCACGTGAATTACGGGGCTTGTTGCTGTAGGCTCTTGTGGAGCCCAGGCTGGCTCAGGCAGGGGCGGACGGTGTTGTGGAAGATTGGTCTGTCGGTGGCTGTTAAATATGACAGTCGGATGCAGTCTCTGGCTCTGAAGGTCCTCTGTTGCTGGCTGCCAAGAGCTGGGAAGTGTGTTGGGGAAGGATCCCTCACTGGGAGCTTTGCTCGTGCATCTCCTCCACACCTGGTACTGGCCGCTGTTGGGGACGGGATCTGGGGCAGGATGGACCCTTGATCCCGGGGGCAGAGCTGTTCCTACATCCCTGCACCCACTCCTGCTGCTAAAACACAATCTCTGGGCCAAAATGGGGCCCAGCCCTCTCCCCGTGGCTCTTGCTTTGGTCACACAAACATGAGGCAAACTCCATTTCAGGGGCGTCTGTCCTGGATCGGGGAAGATTGGCTGCTTGGGGGAGGCTTGTGGGAAAGCCCGGCCTGGCTGATCCACGGGGAGAAAGTGGTTTTCCCCAAAGGACAGGGTCTATCTGTTGCAGACGCTCCATTTATTCACCCTGTGTGTCCTGTTGGGCCAGCCCAGCTCGGGAAGAGGGGCTGGGAGGTAGAAGGGCTTTTCCCTTGCCTGCGCGCTGGACCCGGCAGCGTGGAGGGCAGATGCCTTATCCCTCCTGCACTGTTGCAGGCCCCTTGGTAGCTACTGTAGAGGCTCCTGTGCAGACTCTGGATGGAAGTATGGCTGTACCCAAGCTGCCGTCTTTCCCTAGCACCTCTGGGCTTTCACTGACCCACAAAAATCTTAGCTTTTACTGTGGCTTACGGACCTGGAGCTTCTTTTCTCCCGAACCGCTTCAGCTCTCCCAGCCTGCACGCAGGCTCCTCTCTGCACAGACGCTTCTCCCCGTCTGTGGATGCTTTTCCCATTACTGTTCTGGCTGGGCTCCACGCACCAAAAGGGCTGGGGAAGGCACAAGCCAGCACTGCCCCCCCTTCCCTTCCCTCCCTTTTTTGTGAAATGGAGGCAGAGCGGGCCCACAAATGACATAATGAGAGCATGACATCAGGCTTGGCAGGCGGAGGCGTGCTATACTCTGCTCAACATTATATGTTCTGTGGAATTAAGAAAAAAACAGCAGTGCACCAAAAAAAGCCTGTCCACCACAGCGCTGCAGAAATAAACGCCCTGGCTGCCCCGGGCTCGCAGCTGCGGGGCCGTGGAGCCCGTCTGAGCGTCGGGAAGGGACAAAGCGGGCGGCACCGAGCCCTGCTGCTCGCTGCCATCAGCAGCTGCTGGAGGGTGAGGGCACGCCAGTGCTCCATGCTTTTTACCCCCAGAAGTTATCGGACCCCATCTGCAGGAGATCTGGCTGGCGGTGTTTGTGACTGATGCATCCTCACACTCTCGGCGAGACGGGCTGCTGCCAGCCCCGTGGTACACACCGCTCCGGAGAGGCTCAGCGGTGGCCCAGCATCACATGGGGAGTTGGTAGCAGAGCTGGGATGGAGCTGAAGGCTCCCAAGGCTCAGGCTGACACCCTCATTACCAAATGTTCCCTTATCCGAAGCTTTACCTTCCCCCCACGACCAACTCCACTTCCAGAAGTTGTTGTTTTAAATCTTCCTTCGCTAGGCATGTAAGTTAAATGTGTGTGTGTTTGCTGGGGTGCTGAGGGAGCTGCAAGGGGAGCTCTCTGTAAAGCACCTTTCACACACTTCTTGTCCTATACCATAGTCGGTGGTGGGTTTTGGTGCCCCTTGTCCCACAGAGGTCTGTGGAGAAGTGGGCCAGCCCTCCCAGCCTCCTCTGGCATTACACGGCTCCATTTTACAGGTGTGGAAACTGAGGCAGGATCAAGAAATTGTGACTTGCCCATAGCTGCCCTCTTCCAGGCAGCACAGCGTGTTCTCAGTATCCCCTGTGGCACAAATAAACTAAATTTTTCTTTCTTCTCGTGGAGAGGGCGGCAGTTTGTGCGCGCAGTGCATTTCAATGGAGAGCCTTGTTTTCTGCTGGCTTCAGCTCTGCTTTGAACCTGCTCCGAATTTCCTCCAGCCTGGCAGTGGGCTGGGAAAATACAGTCGTGGCAGTTTGTGGCACCGAGAGGCTGAGCTCTGTCCCACAGCCTTTGCGTTGGGTTTTATTGCTCAGTATTTCCTGATTTTTTTTTTTTTTCTGCAACCCAGCTTGGTTCCCAGCCATCTTTCCCATGCCAGGAAGGCATAATATGATTTTCCATACAAGTTGGAGAGGGACCAGTGGGAGAAGGCGAGCAGGCGGCTGGGAGCCCAGCTCACTGACTCGCGGCTGGAGGTGGCAGGCGCTTGCGCCCACCACCGTTCCTCGCTTCTCCAAGCTGTCCTGTCCTCTGCTTCCCTTGCAGGCTCTGCACCAAGGAGGTCTGGGGAGCGTGAAGGCTGGGAGGTTTTGTACGGGTTCCTCATCAGATCATGAAGGCAAGGGTAGAAAACAGCAAGGGAATTGTGCTCTGGTTTGTACGTACCGGCGGGTTGCCACCTAGTGCCTGGTCTGGATGGAGGACAGCAGCTTCTCTGCAGGTCCTGGACGGGAGCTCAGGCTGTAGAAGATGGAGGGTGGGAGCCAAGGTCTTGGAATCCCTTGCAAAGCGTGTGAGTTGTAAAGTGACAAAGTGTCAGGGTATAGACAGAGCTTGGGTTAATTATACCCTCCAAGGTTTCAGAGCGTCTCTGAAGCAGCCTCGCCTGGGAACTGAGCCCCAGCTTTCTCCTTTGAAGCCCACTGGTGGAGCTTCTCTGCGTGCTGGGCTGTGGGTCAGCGTTAGCTTTGGATGACGGTGGTGGGTGCCGGATAGATGGGTGAGCTCAGATGATGATATCTGGCAGCATCAGCTTGGTGATGGTGTGTGCAGAATGACGGCCAAGTTGTACTATCAGGAGAAGAGGAAAAAGGCGCAGGAGCCCTCTCCAGCCCTTCCACTGTGACGCCGTGGAGGCTCGCCAGGGCAGCGGCAGTGCCGATACCCCAGACACGCATCCGAGTGGCCTGACCCGTCCTGGCCGTACAAAGCAGCACGGTCCCTCGAGCACATCAGAGCTTGAGGGTTGTCACTTACTAGTTTATGGGTCATCTCCTCCTGAGCAAACCCGCTGGCCGCAGCCGCAGCACCGGGCATCCTGCACCCCTTGAGTTCCCGCCGGATCACTGGTGTTCACCAGGAGCTCCTTCCCCGTGCGTGCCGCTCAGTAGGCAGTGACATCTAGTGTCAGCCCAACACGCTGTGTAGAGGCAGCTCGGCGTGGGGGATTGCTGCCTGTGTTTGCATCTTCCCTGTTTGCTGAGGCTGGCGGGAGCAGCTCTGCCGCTGTGCATCTTCCTGGAGCAGGTGCCAGGTCGCAGTCATCCCCCGTCCTGCTCTCGCGTAGGAATGGAGCTGACTGACCCCCAGGAGTTGAGGATTTGGGGTCTTGGCCTTCACTTATCTCAAGTTTAAAAGCTTTCTCTGAGATGGAATGGAAATAATGATAAGGGATGTTTGTAAAGGGCTGGGGAAGGCTCGGGACCAACCCCTCCACGCCTGGCACCGTGGCAGAGGGATGGAGCAGAGCAGACCTGCCCTGTTTGAGTTCTTCGCTTCCGACTTGGGAAGTAGCAGGATGGGAGAGAAGGGGAGAAAGCTGCAGAGAGCTGCAGAGGAGGCGGCTGGGCTTGGGGCTGGGTGTCCGGTACCCTGCCTGGCTCGGCTGCCCGCCTGCCCGATGGTGCCGTCCGTGACGCTGAGAGCTTCTCCCTGCCCTGCGCGCTCTCCTCCGTGCAGCCAAGCCGTGCTTTTGAAGAGGCTCTTTGTAATGGCAAAGCCCTGATTTCGTAGCAGCAGAATGGTTTGTTTTGGAGGTCTCTGTGTCTGGGCAAGGAGCAAGAAGGCACCAGAGCTGAAACACAATTTCCTTCTGTCTTGGGCTTGAGGTGCTGCCTAAAAACTAAATGGGTTCTTTCCAGGTATTTCAAACAAGATAAATAGTTTTACTGGTCTCCCTGTAAGGTAACTGGTTGGTGGTCTGGTCCCTTCCAAAACAGCTCAAGTAGCGGAGGCGCAGAGCAGAGGAGTACAATTTGCAGAACATCCCAAGGAGAAGTGGAGCAGGAGCTCCCTGCGGAAGGGCCTGACCTGCCTGGCTGGCAGGAGCGGGGATTCCAGGCCAGGCTGGTCGTGCGTGTTTGTCGTGCACGTGGGAGCTGGACACGGGTTTGGAGGTGACTTTCATGTCTCCTCTGCACAATGTGACTCCCATGTGCTCTGTCACTTCAGCAAGGGATATGCTCTGTGTTCTTTAACTATTGTCCCAGCTACCCCGAGGCAAAAGAACGCTGGCTTGATCTGCTATTTTCGCTAGCATCCTTTTTTAAAGTGTATTTGTTGAGCTTTTATTTTGCACATTTCTTGGACTTCTTTATTAGTGTTGCTGGTGAACTCTTCTGAATCCACTCTCACCTTGGCAAAGAACTCCTGGACAGCAAAATCAGGGAAAATAAACTCAAATCTTTTAAAGAGACATCCATCCCTGTTTCTTATCCCCAGAGTTTCCTGGAATTGTATGTAATTTTCCTGCCAGTTTGGCAGAATTCATTGGGATGAATTAAGTTTAAATGTCAGATCAAACCAAGAATTAATTGATTAGGGGACAAAAAGAAGAGGTGAGACAGCAAGGAGAAATTACGGGAGAGGGTTGTGGGACAAAAGGTGAGCAAGGCGGTGGGCAGGAGCCCGCCTCTGTTGACACGGCACGGCTGCGGCTGCAGTGAACCCAGCCCTGTCCGCCTCCGGAGAGCTCTGCCAGAAACCCTTGAAGGATAATAACCATTGCATGGGCTCGGAATAAGTATTTTGATGCTGCTAAAAGAAGGTTTTGGCCAAAGGAGATTCATCTGAAACCACAGAGCGAAGTTTATTGGGAACAAGTGGAGACCGAGCAGTGAAACTTTCACTTCTTAGCTGAGTGACATTTTAAAATTGAAAAAGAGGAGATGGGGTGAAAAGGGAGAGCTGGACTGGAGGACAGAAACAATTTTGCTTTGGATGAGGTGAAGGCTATTGGTGTTACAGGGAGCGATCAGAGATTTTTTAAAATAATGTTCCTTTTAGAAGGACAATCTAACCTGATTTTAAACGGAAAATATTCTTTGTTACTTCTTCTTTCCTTTTAAACTCTTCCCAAGAGAGACAAAAAGATCTTTTAAATGTAAAAGTTGAACGCATCAATTGTGTAATTAACGATCAGTTCTTTGGCACTAGGAATGGACTTGGAAGTTCATAAATTTTTCTCTAAGTTAATTACTACTTTAGTCTATTTCTTAATTACTTCTTTGAACATATATTAGACTTGAATAGTTTTTTAAAAGGATACATCAAATTTAGTAACACATTTGTCATGTCTGTAATTACTCTAGATAGGCTGCAGAACGGTATGCATATAATGATAGTGCTGATCTCTATCTACACGTTATACAAAGCTTTGAGCAGCGAGTGCTTTATAGCCGGGAAAGGCGTTTTCTTTGGCCGGGAGAAACGCTCCGCTTTCACACACCAAAACCTTCCAGTCTGGATTCTGGATGGAGTTTGGAGAGAGGCTCTTCTAAGGTCTAGTAATGGAGGAATGACAAAATGAAGTTGAATGAAAGCTGAAAATCGTGTTTTCTTTCTCTAGGGATCTCTCCAATAACAAGATCGGTGGTTTAGATGTTCAGATATTCGAAAGCCTGACTTCGCTGGCAAAACTGTAAGTACACGCTGCGCCCTTCCAGTCCTTCAGCTCACCGTGCACGTTTGAGCTGTACCTACAGCGCGTGGGTCATCGGTTAGCCTTGTTCTTGCTTGGCCTCGTCGGTCGAGCCCCAGATAGATGTGTCCATGGACTCCTTCCTCAAGGCGTTTAGCCGCACAGTCCAGTCGATGACCGATTCGCACGTTGGCGTTCGGGGAGTCGGGCAGGGTTTGACCCGCTGTGCTGCTAGATGGGGAGGAGATCAAGGCAAGAGGATGAGATTTGTCGCAAGAGGTGTATTAGTACATGGGAAATTATGATAAAGCTGTGGTGTCCAAATCCTACTTACCTTTAGAGGGAACTGGGTACTGACTGAGGGTCCTTTGAGGAGCCCGGCACTGGTGGGGAAAGGCCCAATGTCCCAGCGCTCCCCACAGCTTGAGCTGTCCCGTGTCGCTAAAACTGCCCAGAGTCTGTGTGGGCCAGGAGAAGAGAAGAGCTTTGACCATTAGCAAACTCACTGATTCAGCTGCTGATCAGATGAGTTTGCACTGTTACTTGCTGATGGTTCATAGAGATTGACTCTTTTTTAAAGAACAATTGGACTGTCAGATCAAAAAAGGCACCTCTACAGCCAGCACCAAAATCTGCTTTGGTGGTTCCAGCTGAGTAGCTGACAGCCTGGATAGCCTGCCATCTTTACCCCTCAAAATCTCCTAGAAGGAGAGGAGCGTGTCCAGAGACGGGCAACGGAGCTGGGGAAGGGGCTGGAGCACAAGTGCTGTGAGGAGCGGCTGAGGGACCTGGGGGGGTTTGGCCTGGAGAAAAGGAGGCTGAGGGGAGACCTTCTCGCTCTCTGCAACTCCTGGAAAGGAGGTTGGAGCCAGGGGGGGTCGGTCTCTTCTCCCAAGGAACAGGCGACAGGACAAGGGGAAACGGCCTCAAGTTGCGCCAGGGGAGGTTTAGGTTGGATCTTGGGAACCATTTCTTCCCCGAAAGGGCTGTCAGGCCCTGGCACAGGCTGCCCAGGGCAGTGGTGGAGTCCCCATCCCTGGAGGGATTGAAAAGCCGTGTAGACGTGGCGCTTGGGGACATGGGTTAGTGGTGGACTTGGCAGTGCTGGGTTAATGGTTGGACTTGATGATCTTGGAGGTCTCTTCCAACCAGAACGATTCTATGATTCTATGATTCTATGATTCATGGAAGGACTTGAGCACGGAAGCAGGCTGCCCAGAGAAGTTGTGGAGTCTCCATCCTTGGAGATACTCAAAAGCAGTCTGGACATGGTCCTGGGCAGCCTGCTGTGGGTGACCCTGCTTGAGCAGGAGGGTTGGACCAGGTGACTTCCAGAGGTCCCTTCCAACCTTAGCCATGCTGTGATTACATGACTTGGTGCCTGACTGGACATTTTGCTATCATATGCATGTGGCTTTTGAGACTCAGGGTGCTCAGAGGGTAACTGGTACCCAAGCAGAGCTCGGGACAGAGGTTGATCCTGTATGTTGGCCAGGAAGTTGTTACAGCGTGATGAACTTTCCTTTTCATTTTCCCTCTTTTACAGAGATATAAGCCACAACAAGATTTCTACATTAGAAGATGGAATATTTGATAATTTATTTAATTTAAGTGAAATGTAAGTTCATCCTCTTTGTTTCCCAGTTGAAACAGGTCTTCCCTTCCTGGTGGGGTGGGATGCAGCGCTGTCTTGGGGAGATCTGGGGCACATACAAGCAGCTGCCTTTTGGACTCCCTCCAGTTTCTTCCCCAAGCTGTGTCCTGCTCCTTGGTCCTCTTTGTGCCCTTCAAGTCAGACGTCTTCCCGGACATTGCTTCTGTCTCCTGGATACCTCCAACCTCTGCCGCTGCCTTCTTGGCTTCCCTGCTTCTCTCCCACACCAGCTCTGCTGAGGTTCTTGTCTCTGGCCGCGCTCCAGGTCACACTTGCTGTTCCTGTTTGTATGGTCACACCTTGGGACCAGGGCATCTGATGAAAAGGGCACTGACCTGTAACACGGGAGGCCCTGACTGACCTAAGTCACTTGAAGACACTTGAAGATGTTCTCCCTAAGTGATTCAAGTTCTTAGGCTTATAGTTGTTTTTAATTGAAGTAATTAAAGTCTGTGCTGTTATGTGAAGGGCGGCGAGGGAATGACACACATTTCCAGGAGAGGTACATGCAGTCACAGCACAGAATGGCCGTTCTGTATCTGAACAAGCAAAAGGATTAACCCCGTGCAATCGCTTTTGGCAGGCAAGAAAAAAGCTCAGCCACACATTTTCCCTGGAGACAGGACACAAAGGGCATTTTCAGCTCTGCATTTTTGCGTACAAGTGGCACTGAAAAGACAGAAGGGATCCAGGCGAGGTCCAAGTGAGTCTGTCCCTGCTAAGGCTGGCCGGCAAAGTGGTGCTTTCAGTATAAAAATCCTGGGTTCAGCCCCTGCGGCAGCCCAGCCCAGCTGGCGTCAGCTAAACAAACAGCTTTCCATCTCTGTCCTGTTCGCAGCTGAATGCCAAAGGCTGTAATTTGGATCAAGCTTAGCTGCAATTAAAGTTTCCATCTTTTCATTAAACTGCCACATGGAAAGATTATCATTGACTTTGCATTTCTTTTTTGACAGATCAATTTTATTCTCTTAGCTATTTTTTAATGGAGCTGTAAATAGTCCCCCTTAGCTGGAGAGGCTGCCATTACATCCAATGGCTGTTAGATGGCAGACTATTTTAAATATAAGATTGTGTCTGTAATTTGCTTCTAATTGCAACAATTATTTGTAGAGTGAAAAAAGTACTTGGAGTACTTGCCTAATTCTAGCCTCTAGAAAAATCATGTTAATTATTGCTTGATTCCCTATTCATTAACTCCCCTCGCAGTTCTTTCTGAAGCATTTCAGTGGAGTGGCGCAGATGGGAACAGTGAGGGATCTGCACGCTGCTGTAATTAACACTGAGCACATGTCAAGTGAATGCCTAACCTTTGTCTGATCTCCCTGTTACAGAAACTTAAGTTGGAATCCGTTTGTTTGTGACTGCAAACTTTCCTGGTTGCCCCGTTGGGTGGAAGACAGAAAAGTGAAAGTTATTCAGGCGTCGGAAACAAGATGCGCCCACCCTGCCGAGGCGGCGAACCTTTCCCTCTTCGATGTCTCGTTCGTCAATGCTACTTGCGGTAAGGAAACGCTGTGGGCTGCGGTGGGGGAGATGACTCAACCCGTGGAAACGATGGGCCCAAGGGCAGCTGGGGATCACATCTAGACCTCTTCAGACCTCAACTCACCAGTTCTAATCTAATTAAGCAAATAGTGGTAGCGTATGATTGTACCCTGATGCCTTAAGGATTGAGTCGGTCACACCAGGGCCAAGATCAGCAAACTACAGACCAAGCTTCAGGCAGCCATCAGATGACGCTAGCTCCATGACCTCCAGCCTTAGGCTTCCATTCTCTCAAGCTTTTAACAGTCTGACTTTAAGCAGTGACATCTCATTGGAGTTGATGGGACCTGAGGACATGCTGAGTTGAATCTTTGCAGGTGACAGGGCTCCACGTCAGAGCTACAGCCACCCCAATCTACAGCCCGTCGCCTGCTCCGGGTGCATTTTCCTGACTGCCTTGGCTAGCAGAAACGTGGGGCAGTGGTTAACTGGAGGGTGGGAAGGGGGAGCCCTAAGAAAACTAATCCCCAGTGGATGCTCAGCTCTCTCTAAGTAGAGAGAGGGAGGAGGAGGAGTGCTCCCCCCGATAGGCATCAGGCATCCCCTTCAATGCATGACGGGAGGATGCAGCGAGGAGGGCTGAGGCAACCAGAGCTGGTGGGAGCCGGCTGAGCCGCCTGGTGAAGTGCAGTGGGCCAGAACCCGGGTGGTGGATGCTCCTCTTCCCCCAGCAAAGTTACCCCAGCCTTGCAGCACCTTGCGGGAATTCTCAAGGGGAATAACACGGGCACTGTTATTCCCCTTGATAATTAGTTGTTCCCCTCTTGAACTACTTAAAGTTAGTGTGGAAACAATAACGTAAAGCTGTCTTCTGGGAAATTCAGTGTAATGGGAGTAGGCTGGGGACAGCCTGCCAGCTACTGACAGTTGTTACTGACCAGCAGGGAGCGAAGAAGTATGACCAGGCTGGTGTTAAAAAGCAAAGCAGTTCCCATGCTGTGGTCCTCCTCACGGGACTTTTCTTAAGAAAAGTGGTTCAGCCACTTTTCGCCGTGGAAAAAGCCGGACAGTTGGATGGATTCGATATGGGAAGATCACACAAGGCCAAAGCTGTTGAGATGTTTGGGGGGAGATGTTGTAGCAACCAGCAGAAACAGAGGAGCAAACATGGCTCGGTTGCGTGGGCAGAGTTGGAGAGGAGGCCAGGCAGTCCCAGCTGGGCTGCGGCTGTGCACGCGGCAGAGGCCCTGCCTGGGTGTTTGTGGCAGAGAAACGTCCCACCCCTTGCGAGCCGGTGAGGGGGAAGTAAACTAAAGGGAATGAGCTGTTGCTCTGAGAACGGGGCTGTCGTGGCTGCCATCGTTGTACGTGCCTGCGTGTCCACGCACGTGCGGGTTTGTGCTCCCCGTAGCGAGGCACGTGTTGTTTCTGTGCGTCCTTCCGCAGCCCTCGGGTGCAGGCTGCGCGTGGCACCGCCGCCTTTTCTAGCACCAGATTTTGCCTGCAAGGAGGTGGGAAGCTCTTGGCTCTCCCCAAGGAGGAAGGTGGCTGCAGTGTCTGCCCAGCTCCTGTGTGGGCCTGGAGGAGAGGCCGGTGGTGTTTCCCCCATGCCCCCAATGTGCCACTCTGCCCAAGTGTGTTTGATTATAGACTTGTTGCTGGAAGCCCCAGGCAACATGCAGTGAAACGTGCTGCACCAGACCAAGCCAAGGTGCAGCCAAGGGACGACCTTTCGTCTTGGTCTTACTTGGTGGCTAGTCCTTCAGGCTCCTTTGAGGGTCAGACTCAGCGGCTCCACGTCCCATGGGACTCTCAGGCTCCCCAAAGACCCGTTTTATTTTCTGAGTGTTGCTGCTCCATAAATCTGTGTGACTGGCTTGTTATTTCTGTCATGATTAATTAGCATAAAGAGTTTGGAAATCATTGCTGAGGGATTAAAGACTTCCCAGGCAAGTCTCAAAAAGGAAATGCTTGGAGTAGGAGTTGCCCAGGAGAAGTCCATTCCCAGGAGTGTGGGGTGGTGTCTCCTGGAGGGTTTCACCAAGCCATGGCTTCAGAGTGTCAGTTTGCAAGAGGATCTTCTGTTCTGTCCCCCAGGAGCTCAATACATAACGTGCCTGACCAGCAACCACACAGAAGGGGCTGAACTTGTCATCCTCTTCACGTCTGTTCACCCTGGGAACCTCACTGAGGAGACCTGCAGTGCCCTCTGTTATGCCGAAGACCAGAGATATGGAGGTTTCAGCACCCAGGGGCAGTGTTTGTGTGGTACTGCCCATGAAACAAACTCTTCCTCCGGTTGTTTGCCATTTTGCACTGAGCATTTGTCCGGGCAGGCCTGTGGTGGCCCATCACTCGTCCCTTCTCCCTTCCAGGCACAGCTGCCTGTGTCTTTCACAGGACTCCAGCCCCGGTACAGCCTACACCAGGCCGTGCTCTTCAATGTCAGTATTCCCATTGCTGTCAGCACTTTACTGTGGGAATTTGGGGACCAGACAGAGGTTCTCAACACCACTGGAAATGCAGCTGTCCACACGTATGCCTTACCTGGGCAGTACAATGTCACTGCCACCATCTTTGTGGGCACCAAAGTCTTATACAAGCAGGCAGAAATTGAGGTGGTGGCTTCACCCCAACAGTTAGAACTGCAATGTCCTTCCTTGATCAAGACAAATGAGAGTCTGGACATATGGATCCGCAACAGAGGTGGCACTGGCCTCGTGGTGTTGTACGGTATCACCGCCGAGGCTGGAGAGCTGGGCAGAGGTAAGCAGGGTTGGCTGGGTGGGTGCTGGGCAAGGGAGGGGTGGCACTGGCTCCTGGGCCTTCCCTTTCCGTTCCTTCCCAATGAGGAGTAAGGGATGACTCCTTTGGGCACTCCTTGCTCCCCTGGCTGACCAGGCAGTGTTTTGCACTGTCCTGGGCCAGGAACGTGGCTGCACAGAGCGCACTTCAACAGCGAAGGGGATTTACGGGCTTCAAGAAGGACAGGACATTCCTGGAGCCTTGCTCCTCAGGTTGGGTTGGGGTGTGGGGGCCCATAGAAAGGACATCATGCTTGTGTTCTTCCACCTCATGCAGCAGTTCACCCCATGTGTCCCCCCGATGGCTTGGTCTTCCCGGGCAATAACCACTGCTATCAGCTGGTGGTGGAGAAGGCTGAGTGGCTGGAGGCCCAGCAGCACTGCCAGGAGCACGGCAACGGGGAGCTGGCTTTTGTGAGCAGCCCCGAGATCCAGAGCTTCTTGGTCGCTCATGTCATCAGGTAAGCAAGAAGGGTAAGGGTTAACGTTTCCTAGGGAAGGGTCTTGTGGTCCTGGGGTCACATCTGCAGAGGGGTCTGGAGGGGGGGGTCCTGCCGAGCCCGGCAGCAGGCAGCAGCAGGCAGCCCTGTGCAGCCAGCCAGGTCGGAGAGACACACGGGTCCAGGCTGAGTACGGGGAGATGGTAGGGGTGAGGCTGCTCAACAAAGAGGAGGAATAAGCAGAGCTTGAGCCCTTGCTGAACTTGACTTCTTTGCTTAAAGGCTGTGGAGGGAAGAAGAGGAACGGGGCAGAAAGGCTGGACGTCAGAACGGGGAGTTGTGGGATTGCTGCCGGTGGGCGTCTTGTACTCTGCGATTGTGCCTGTGGGTGCATCTGAAACGGCGCAGAGAGGTGCGGGGTCGGGAGCAAACGGGGCTGGGCTGAGCAGACCTTCCGTCTGGGAGTTCAGCAACATCTGCAGGCTTGGACCGGCCGGTGGAGAGGGTCAAGTGCTGGTGTCCAGAGGGTGTTTGGCTGCCAGGCAGGGCCTGAGGGCCACCTTGCAACCAGCTCCCTCCATCAGCAGAATTACAGCTGGATTGTCCCATGCGTGACACCGTGGCATCGAGCAGCTCTCGCAGAGCCCAAGCCAGTGCTGCGATCCTGCCTCCCAGCTGGGATCCCGCGCCCTCCCAGACACGGCTGCAGCCTGAAGCCCAGACCCCTTCCCTCTTCTTTTGCATCCCGAGAAGGAGCAGCGCTCCTCTCCGGGTGTCAGGCTCCAGCAACATCTGTTCCACCTCAGGACTTGGGCTTTATAAACAGAGAGCACTGGAAGTGTCAGCCTTTGATTAAATCCGCCCCTCTAAGTGCCCTTTCTGCAACCAGCCGTCTTGGGGCGGGGGGACATGACCAGGAGAGCTTTCAGGGGCCTGACAGCTCTTGTCAGCGCTCCCAGATGCAGATGTTGGAGATGGCCTCTTCATAAACACGGCCCAGAAAGCACATGCAAAGGGAACAGCTGCATGTGACGTAGGCTTTGAACGGCCCCGCTGCAGGTCTGACAGCCCCTTCTTCCCAAACTTGTATCCTTGGCCTGTTCCCTTCACACTGGGATTTATCCTGAGATGGCGAACACGTGGTCCCTGCTCCGGGGAAGAGGAGTCTGTCCCTTCCCGCGGGTTAGGCGCTGGTCACTTGGTGCTCTGAGTTAGGAGGCGTTGCGTGCAGGGCTTTTGATGGACTGCAGTGCAGGGAAATCATGAGACCTCAGAAGGGAACGAGCCGCCCAAGCTGTTTCCCAGCTGCTGCCCCACGTTGCTCTCCTCCCCAGCCCCCTTTATTTCATGTATTTATTTTATTAATCCATTCAGATAAACATGAATGAGGCAGTTCCAGGATGCGATTTCCCTGGCGATAAAAGACAAATCAACCGAGGCACAGGTTTTTGGAACATACAGCCTCAATAGTTTCTTGTGGGAAAATGACAGAAGCAGAAATCTGTTTCCCATTAGAGCACGCGGCAGCGAGGAGCGCGCTCCGCTCTCCTTCGCTCCTGTCGTTTGATGGCCTCCCCAGGAGCAGTACGTGCTGAGCTGGTCCCTTCCTCGCCTCCAGAAGCAGAGTGCTCCAGCCCACACCCCTTCCAGGGGAGCCCGCGTTCCCCTCTGAGGCAGCACAGGGAGCCCCTCTCCCCTTCCGAGCGTCCTCAGCCTTCGTTCTGCTCCTCCTGCCCCGAGCGAGGCAGCTTGTTCCTTCCTCAGAGGCAGAGGGATGCTCACATCTTGCTTCAAAAAGGGATGTCTAGAGTCTTCTTGTTCCCCTCTGCCCGGTAATGGGCCAAGCGGTGGGCAGCGGTGGGAAGCAAGCCAGCCAGCCTTTTCCTTTTTTTTTCCCCCCTCTTTTTTTTTGATGACTTGCAGTTAGATCATCGCTGGAATTAGAAAAGGAAAATCTCTACTGAGTTTTACTGATGGCAGCACACAGGCGGTTTCCTAGCCTGTTCTCCCTAATCCCCTGCCAGTGGTTCGGGAGCAGAGCACAGCGGTTATTTATTTTTTAATCTTATTTGCAATGAAAACTACTGATTCACGGAACAGTTATTTTCGCCGTCGTTTTTCAGCATGACCTCATTAATCATTTCATCTGCCGTGAGCCTAGTGGTGGAGAGACACCAATTATCTCCCCGGTCTGCTTCGTGCAGCGCAGTTGTACCACCCTGGGAGCGCGTCGGCGCGGAGGGGCAAGGCCGAGGCGGAATGGATTGCAACCTGCGGGAGGGAGCATGGAGAAGGAGCTGGGGGCTTCGACGGGTCCGTGATGAGGCTGTTCCACCTCCCCCCAGAAGTTAATATGGAACAAATGCCTCACTTTCTGCTGGGTGCGATTAGAAACAGTTGTCCAGGCTGTTTGTGGCTATGAAAGACCGCTCAGCACTTTCCAGTAGAATCTCTGCTGGGATTCAGCCAGTTTCCAAATGTGGAAGGGACATTTCATCTTCCTGAAATGATCCTGGAAGTTTCTTGTGTACGTGGGGTTCATCTGCCTGCGGTGCTTTGGCCTCTGCTGCCGGTGGCTTGTCCCCCTGCGGCCGCTGCCTTTCCGTGGTGGCTGAGGAGCTGATGATCTCCCAGCAGCTCATCAAAGAGACCAGGAGCTCCCGTACCTGGCACCATCCGAGGTTTAATCCTGCACTGGTGCCAGTTCCACTTCCAGTGGAGAATTGGCTAGTGGCAAATTCCACAGGTCTGCACAAAGGAAGCGCAAGTTTTCTAAAGGACGCAGCTTTTTCGGACGGTTTTGTATGACCATACCGTTCCTCTTAAGTCATGACTCGATACAGGCTTAAAAGCGTCTGCGAGGGTCGTTCACGCTGCAGTGCAGGCAGGGCGTGTTAACAGACTGCTCTCCTAAGAGGGCTCGGAGGTTCAAGTCGGCCTGCTGACACTCCTCAGTTTGCAGATGGTCCCACTTCCCCGTGTTGCGGAGGGTTTGCTGAGCCATGGGAGAGCTGCTCCCAGCCCTTCCAGCGCCCACGCGTGGCCGTTGCTCCTCTGCACCCGCTGGGAGGGGCGGCCGGGCTGCGTGGTGATGTTCATAAACATATTATCATAGAATCATAGAATCGTTCTGGTTGGAAGAGACCTCCAAGATCAGCGAGTCCAACCGTTAACCCAGCACTACCAAGGCCACCACTAAATCATATCCCTTAGCACCACATCTAAACGTCATTTGAATCCCTCCAGGGATGGGGACTCCCCCACTGCCCTGGGCAGCCTGTGCCAGGGCCTGACAGCCCTTTTGGGGAAGAAATGGTTCCCAATATCCAACCTAAACCTCCCCTGGCGCAACTTGAGGCCGTTTCCTCTTGTCCTGTCGCCTGTTCCTTGGGAGAAGAGACCGACCCCCCCTGGCTCCAACCTCCTTTCAGGGAGTTGCAGAGAGCGAGAAGGTCTCCCCTCAGCCTCCTTTTCTCCAGGCCAAACCCCCCCAGGTCCCTCAGCCGCTCCTCACAGCACTTGTGCTCCAGCCCCTTCCCCAGCTCCGTTGCCCGTCTCTGGACACGCTCCAGCACTTCAATGTCTTTCTTGTAGTGAGGGGCCCAGAACTGAACACAGTACTCGAGTATACTCAAATATTAATTCAAATATTCAAATATTAATACAAATATTAATTTGAAGGAAGCAACTCCAACTTGGGGAAGCGGAAGATGTGCAATTAGAGGGAGTCCTGGGAATTTCTGAACACCATTAAACCTCGTGGTTGTCCTCTCCTCGTGGTTCCCCTCTCCAGCAGTGTCGTCTCCTGCCCATGGTTCATTACCCTCTCTGATAGCTTTGTGCTGTACCAGTTGTGGCTGGTATGAATCAGTGCTTACCAGTACGTCACGAGCTCTGTGGTGCTGACGGAGCCTTTAACTGGGTCCTCCTGTAACCCGAGTGAGAGGACTGGCATTTTGGGAATGGGGTGACTCAAATTGTGGGGCAGCGATCGTCAAGGGTCTGACTCAGCTGCACACAGCGGCCCCCGGGGCTGCTTCTCCCTCCCGGCTCCGCTGCACCGTAGTGTTGGTGTTGATTGCTCTGTCCGGATCCTTTTGGCTCCGCTCTCCCCTCAGTTTGTCAAAGGGCGGGTGGCTTTCTGCAGCTCTTGGGACAGAGGTTCGAGGGGCTGGTAGATAGCAGGATGGTGCGTCGTGAAGGAGCTGTTACTGAAGAGCCAGGTTCTGGTGATAGAATGGATACTGAAATCCTTCAGTAACGAAAAGGCTCCGTTAAATGCAGCCTGTGGCACCCGGATGAAGCTGTTGTTGTTAAGATTATTATTTTCATAGAGAACCATAGATGGCATCTGTCCCAGATCTTTCTAATACTCATGATTTCCTGAAATCCCCGCCCCCCTTCCTTTTTTTTTTGAAGGAGCCTCGATGTCTGGATTGGATTCAATGATTTTGCAAGCACCGGAGCGCAGCAAAGAGGCGAAGGATTTAATCTGGAGAGCTGTCAGAACTGGCTGCCAGGAGAACCCCATCCGTCAAACGCTGACCACTGTGTCCGGATGGGCCCGACGGGCCAGTGTAACACAGACCTGTGCATGGCCAAGCACAGCTACGTCTGCGAGTACAAGCCGAAAGGTGGGCTCTGCTTCTCTCCTGTCCGCTGGCGTCATGGGCAGGCAGGTATCCTGCTCACTGGCGTGTACCGTACCAAGGAAAAACGGGCTGCGTGGAGGGGATCATCCAGAGCATCACCCCAAGTCAAGTGGGACTGGCAACAACCACAATATTCCCAACAGAGGCTTGACTGATAAACTTTCAGAAACCTGGCCTCAGCCCAAAGGGAAGAATTTGGCCCACTCCAATCTTTGCCATCAATAGAAGTAGAGAGAGGAGCGAAGCTCTGAGGCAGAGCTTTGGAAATAGCTTTTCTCTCTTATTTGAGCAGTGTCTGCTGCTGCCAGGATCTGAGGCCACGGTGCTGCCTTGGTGACTTGCTGTCCTTCAGTGGCATCTTGTAGTTTGTGAGATATTGGGGTCTCATGAATTAAAAGACTATAGGGCCTTGGAGATCATTCGGTGAGCCTTTAGGTGGTGTGTGCTGTGCCGGTTTGGGTTTATGCAGCCTCCCAGATCTCCCAAAGCGATCTAGGGAGTAAGGAAGAGAAGCAGAAAGGACATGAAATATAGGAGAAGATTTAGGGAAGAAGGACAAGCTGGCACTAGGAAGAGAGCCCACCGGCCCTGGTAGGAGGGACAGCATCAGCCCCCAGAGCCTGAGCTGGCTGTGAATGAGCCAGAGGTGTTTGCCGCTGGTCCTCGCCACGTTTCCCATGAAGGCCAGGGGGACGGGGAGGATGGGGAGTGCACCTCGTGCTCAAAAGTTTGAAGCAAATCATGGGGTGTTGGAAGGGAGAAATATTTGCACGGTTCCTAGGAGTCAAAATTGCTGAGAATTGCAAATGCAAACATCGGTTGTGCAGGATGAGAAAGAAATCAAAACACCTGTAAGAAGAAGGAATTACAGGATTACAGGAGCTGCTTCTCCAGTGAAGCTGGAGTTGCAGATCCTGAGTGGTCCAAGCCCTGCTGCAGCTCTGCTGCACGGTGTGAGCAAGCATGAGCAGGGTGGGGGGAATAGCTTCAGGCCTTGCTGAGCCTCATGGGCTTTGTTCACGTTTCCTTTGTAAACAGGAGTTCTCTTAAATGCCGAAAACTTCTTTGTGGGAGACCCTGTATTTGACACACACGAGGCTGTGAAAAACGTGACAGAAGATGTGCTGTCAGCTGCGTGGCAAGCTGTGGAGGTAAGAAGGCTTTGCTCATCCTGCTGGTGCAGAGGGAGCCCGGGGAGACGCAGGCAGGTGAGAGCCTTGTTTCGTTTTGCAGGTGATGGTGTTCCCTGAGCTGGCATTCAGGCACGAGGGATATTTGACTGCCCTGGAGTTTGTGACGCAGGAACTGCATCAACCCGTTCAAGTGAGGTTCCAGGTGCATAGGCCGATAGATGGAGAAGGTGAGGCATCTCCTCTCAACACTGGGGGATTGTTAGAGCTGACGCCATCAGGGCCGTGTCAAACCGAGTGTGTGTGGCCTTCTTGTGGCCCCTCTGTCTTCAAAGCAGAAGCTTTGAAGCCTTAAAGGCTCAGAGATCTGGTTCTATTCTTTGAGGGCACTGAAGTGCAAAATCTGCAGGTATGGTTGGGCAGCCTGAGGTTGGCTTGGAGAAGTGGTTGTCCTGGAGAAAATAACAGACGGAGAAGCCTATCTCAATGTGTGAAGAAAATATGAGTGTATGGAACACATGTAGAAGTGAATTAATCTTCTGAGCTATACTTTTATACTTTGGGAAGACATGACATGTCAAATGGGAATGTGTTCTGGTCCATCTGGCCCCACAGGTTAACAAGGAAGAACATTTTCCTGAGCCCATTTCTTCCTGATGGATGAGATAATCTAATAAGCCTTTTATTCCTTGTACAACAGCTCAATAGTCACAGTTTTGGCAGCAATTAATTTCGCAGCAGAATGTTTGCTATAGCCATAGGGTTGGCCGGTTACAAAAGGATATTTTTTGATGCTGAAAAGCTGATACTTTGACATGGAAACATTAACTTAAGAAAAGTTGCTTAATGTGTTTTCAGTGTCAAAGCCAGCTCTGCTTTCGCTTGGACTCGCTTTTGCTTGAACATAGATCTCTTTTAGATTGCAAATCGGTGCATTCTCCCTGGAAAAGAGACTAACTTTGTTATTGACAATCTTCGTGCCTTTGTGAAATTTTCCTGTAAAACAGGGCGCTTGTCTTACGTAGCACCAGGATGCGTTGTATGTTGCAGCTTTTACAGAGAGTGGAGAAAAATGGTGGATTTGGAGTGAAGAAGTGCACTAGAAGTGTTACTTGTCAGAATGGTGATCTTTGCTTTCTCTTTCACTTCTTCCAGACTACCAGGAGGGAAAAAATGCTACAGAACCATTCCACACTGCTCAGGATGACGGGAACTGGACTCTACTTGAATGTCCTCCTGGTTTCCAGTGGTGTCATTTGACTAATTTGTGCTCGTCACTAAACTGCTGCAACGCGACCGAGTGTGCCAACAGTTCCCTTGCCAGCAGCCCTAGCCCCGTTTCCCTTCAGCACAATGAAAGCCAGCTCAGCTATGAACTCGTCAAGGAATTTCTCTTTACAATACCAGCTGGCCCTTCTTCCCAGTATCTGGTCAGTGTTTATTAGCTGCTGTAACCAGTGAGTGGGTGGGGCAGTTTTCTCTTGAGTGCTTTGGGTAAATAAAGAATTGTTCCCAATCTGCAGATGGAGGGACTGAAGTCCATTCAAATGAAACGACTTGCCCAGTGTCACACACGCCACCACTTTCTATCTATCTTCCCCGCTCTAAGCCATGGCCTCCCTGCAGCAACCTGTTGCAATAGCCCAGTGGGCCAAAAGGCCGTGCAGATTCCCTGGGCTATTCCCCTTGCACTTCTGCAGTGGAGACAGAGCGTAAAACTGACCTCTGTGTTAGCACATTTGATTCGAAGTGGCCAAGGAGAGCGGAGTGGTGAAAAGTCTCCCCGTGCTGTGTTTGCATCTGTGGCTTTTCTGCCGGTTTCCACTTGGCAGTAAATCCAGCTTTCTTGCCCAGGCAAGAGGTGGGTGCTGAGTGCTCTTAAGTTGAGACATTAATCCAAAAATGTCTCCTCTCTCTGCAGGTCACATTCAGAAAAGAAAGTATTTTTGTCAGGGCCAAGGACATCTTCAGTATCGAGCACAATGCAGGCTTGGGCTTACTCCTCCAGTGCCAGCCAAGTACCACATCCCCTTACAGAACCAACGTCTTAAGCACAAACTCTTCAGAGTGGGCGCTTGGCCTGTCCGACGGCTCCATCGATGCCACCTGGATGAACAACACTGTTTGCTCCCTCCGAGTTCGCTACGCTGAGGAACAGCTGGTCCCGGTGATCGGCCCCCACAACGCGGGGCTGGAGCATCCAGGTCACTACACGGTCAGAGCCAGCGTGGACAACGGCGTCTTCAGCACCAACCTCTCTTGCAGTTTCTGGGTGGCTTCCTGGGTGTCAGGCCTGCGTGTCATCCACCCCGCTCCTCAGGGCGGCAGGGTCTACCTACCGTCCAACCACACTACCCTGGTCGTCAAACTCTCCTCAGGGGCGAACGCGACAGCTAGCTGGCTGGGAGACAACCACACCTTCCCCTTCCAAGGGTCCTGCCCAGCGGCTGTTGGACCGCTGGCGGCAGACTGTGCCAGGGAGACCAACGACACCTGGTTTGCTGTGGTCAGCCTGAGCGGCCTCAGGGAGGGGGTGAGCACCCATGTGCTTGTTGCAGAGAACGCCGTGAGCTCCCAGAACATCACCGTCACAGTGAAAGTGGAGGAGCCCATCCGCGGGCTGCGGGCCACCCCTGACCCTGAGAGCAGAGTCCTGCTAAATACACGAGTGGTGAGTGATCGCTGCTGCTTTTAATTCACCGGTAGCGTTTTTAGCCATTGCTGCTAACGGTGTGGGTTTGGCTCACGAGGAGGGCCGGGGCTCAGCTCCGCACCGGTCAGGGGGAGCACTGCTTGCTGCTAAGCGCCAGCTCCCGGGCCGTGCAGGCAGCGCTGCTGCAGGCGCAGGCATGTGGCAGAAAGCACCGGTGCTCTCCAGCAGGAAGGCAGCTCAGCTGTACGTTCGCTTTAATTCCCTCAGAGGTAAGGCAGCACCTCCTGCTAGGGGGATACTGGCTTTCCAGTTCCACAGAAAACCGGAGGCATTATGAAAGGCCAGTATTTACTTTCTTTAAACGTGACACGGTAGTTATTCCTTTAGGTGCTTAGATTTGCTCTACTAAATCCTTATATCAGCTGGCTGAAGCTGTAAAAATGTTTCATCCATCCATCAAAGTCTTGGAGTTACTCTGGTGTTTGCAGTCTCTTTTTTTCTCAAATCCCCCATCCCCAGAGCTCCAGCCGAGCCCTAGGAACCTGCTCGGTACCTGCCCATCGGTATCCGTGAAATGCTTTGTTCAGTCTCTGGCTGCTTACGGCAGAACCCTGTGCCTGCAATGCCTGTTGGTCTCACCCTTCCTGGCTGCCACAGCCTGCTCAGGAGGCACTGTAGGAGCGAGGAGGGAGCCTACCCTGTCCTGGGCACGTCAACCATTTTAGCCTTTGCGTTGGGTACCATCAATGGACGAGGGTCAGAGCCTCAGCTTACAGGTGTAGCTAAAGCTGAGTTGTTTCCGCAAAGATATTGGGAAGTTTTTTAGCTAGCGAGAGGGAGACCTGACACAAGAGCAGAGCTCTAGGGTGTGGGAGCAGGCAGTATGGGTTCCGCTCCCTGCTCTGCTGTTGATTTGTGGAGTCAGGGTCTGCATTTCTCTATCAGCACCAAAGCCACAGATGATCTTGCACCTCTGTGTCATGCTCTGAGAGCGCTGTCTTACAGGTGTGTGATGCCTCCCAGTCTGGCTCTGCTCCCTCTCCAGTTCAGCTGGAGATCTCCTGGGAAGTGCTGTGCGTGCTTTTCTCTTGCGCTAGTATAAAATGTCCTCATGCCTTTCAGAGCTACGTCCCTGTGATGGAAGCTGGGTCAGATGTGACTTTCCGATGGACAGTAGATGATAAGCCATCTTTCACTTTTTACAATGTTGTCTTCAACGTTATCTACCAAAGCCCAGCTGTGTACAAGCTTTCGGTAAGCCAAGGCCTTTCCCATGATACCATTTCAACCCTGGGTTTCCATCTCATCCCACAAACTAAGCAGGAAAAGCAGCAGGGAGAGGAGAGGGCAGAATTGCGTTGAGGAGGTTTTCACTGTGCTCCTAATGAGCTCGTCTGCTATTTCTCACTGAGCTGCTCTTGCAAATGCACATAGTACGTTTCTTCCTGTTCTTCCATTACAGCTGACTTCACTGTCTTCCTTGTCTTTGCTTTCTCCTCTTTTCTCCATGTTCTCCTTTCTGTTCATGGAGTATCTGTCCTTTCTCCTCCCCAGCAGGAGGGAGGCAGTGAGCCCCGCTGCAGGGTGCTGGCCACTGCTTTGGCAGGCGGGAGACGTGGATTCAGAACCAGGCAGAGGCGGGATGCAAACATAAGACTTTCATTGCCAGGACAGAGCTGCTGCCACAAGCTCTTCTGGTCTCTGTCCTGTTCTCTTTCTACTGGTGCAGACCGGAGCACTGGGTTTTGTCCTGACCCCAGAAGAAGGATAGAGCAGAGAGTCTGGGCAGAGGGAGGTATCTGTTGTGGAACGGGAGTTTATCTCTGGCCAGAACACCTTTCTCTATCGTGCCCTGTACTGCCATGCAGAATCCCGGTCTGGCTCCAGCTGCTTGATCCGTTTGCAGGGTAACTGCTGGCTTCCTGAAGAGACGCCAGCCCTAGCTCTGAGGACACGCTGGCACTAATGTGCTTGGTGCAGCACTATGCTGAGTAGCACTAATTTGCTGGGTGAAGCACTGTGCTGACAAGCCTGGATTGCATTTACTTACAGAGTTGACGAGGTGGCACTAGTCTGGGGTCAACTGGGTTCAGGGTAACAGATTCACAGAAGCCTGACTACAAACTTCTTTTATCTGCTGGGGTGGGAGGTCTCTAGTCGACTGTGTTTGAAGGATACCTTCTGTCAGCAGCTCAGCTCTCCTGCAGGTGAGGAGGTGGCAAGATGGTTGTCATTAGGTGTCATGGCAGTGTTACATGCCTAGATAATCTTGAGGATCCTGCTCTGCTTCTGTCATGTCTCTTCAGTCTCTTGCCCATCCATTCTCCCTTTCCCTCCTCTGCCCAACTTTGCTCTCCCTCTCGGTGCCCACTACACCCAGGGTGCTGGAGCTGCACTTGGCGTGCTTGGTTTTTGAGTCTCTCCCATCCCCACTCTCAGTGCTTGGAGCCGCTCATCTGCCACCGTCCTGGAAACGGGGTGGCTGGTGCCCCCTCGGTGGCAGCAAGTGCCTGGGCTCAGCAGCTGGAGACAGTGCGTGGGGCAATTGGAGCAGGCAGAAGGGTAACTGGCAAGTTCAGAGCCAGAGGAGTCTTGGGATGAGAAGCTGTCCTCCTTGTCCTCTTGCTGTAGAACCAGTCCTTCCCTGGACTGACTTTAGTGGTGGAGATGTGGTGATTCCAGCAAGAGGTGGCTTCGCCAGGTAGGTGACCTTCCAGTCTATGCTGCTTTCCAGTGCCGTTCAGGCTGTTGCCCCTGCCTCCCTGTCCCACAGGCTACTCTCCTCTGACCTGACCTGCTCGCCTGCCTGGGGGGACCTCTTCAGTACAGTGAAGCCCCACTCAGGAGAGGGCAGCACGGCGAGGTGACCCCAAATGCATTCTTTGTCCCACTGTCCTTCCCAGCTCACCGCCTCCAACCACGTCAGTAACTTTACGGTCAATTACAATGTCACGGTGGAGATGATGAATAAGATGAAGAACCTGACTGTGTTGGGCGTCCTGCCGGTCCTCCCTCAGAACAGCACCGTGGAGCTCACAGCAAGAGTTCAGGTTGATTCAGCTGTGGATGCTATGTTCCTGTGAGTCCTTTGCAAGTTGCCCGAACTTGGGATCTTACTGCGCGTAGCTTACCACTCTCGCCTGCGCTGTTTCGCTTCCCAGGGCCAGCTGGTGTCAAATGGCCCATTTCTCAGCTGCTGTCTAGTTAATTTGAAATCCCTGCAAGTGTGGTTCAGTCACACTGGCTGGGACCTATAGTTCAGGCTGAAATACTTTTCTTTTAAAGAACTGCAATGTTGCTTTAATATTGGGTTCTTCCTCTTCTTCCCAGTGCTGTACTCCTCTCACAGCGACAATTCTGCAGCGCTGGGCACAGCTACTGCTTTGATACTCAGCATTATGCTTCCTATGTTTTTTCTGGCTGGAAACTGCAGCCCTGAGCCTGAAAGACAGCCCTAGGCCAGGCCAGGGTTCCTCTGGGATTTCCATGGTTCTCCTGTTGGGCAGTGTAACGTGGTTTGCATGTTTCTCCAGGTGGGATTTTGGAGATGGTGTCCAGGAGACATACCTGTTCAAACCTCCCTACAACAAGTCTTTCCTTGTTCCTGATCCCAGTGTCCATGAGGTTGTAATTGAGCACAATGTTTCACACATCTATCAAGACCCAGGTATGTTCAGGACGGTTCTTTGGGGAAGAAGGGGCTCGGGCATTTTTGTTGCGAGGGGGCTACAAGGCACCTTCAAATAACACAATGGCTTGAAAGTCATAACCTCGTTCCTGAGCAAACAGCCGGAGCGACTGGAAGTCTCCAGCAATTGCCATCCTCTATAACTCTGTTTCTAGGAGAAGTTTGTCCACGCTGTAAGAAGCAGGTCCACCACACACAGTCCCCTTTTTGGGCAGTCTCAGCAGATAGATGAGTGGCAGGCGAGCTCCGTGCTGATGGGAGGGGGGGTAGGGAGCACTACTGCAGGCAGCAGGAAGGGGGTCTGTGCAGGAACAGAAAGAAAATCACTACTCTGTGTCTGTCGGACTGGCTTCTCACTGGGTGTTTGGTCCTCACGGGAATGGCCTGGTTGTAATTCCTGCTTGTCCTGGACCGGAGGAGGGAAGCCCAGGGTGTGCGCAGTGCAGGAGCAGAGTATCTCCCCGCAGTCCCCGTCACGCTCCCCACACTGCTGCAGCACTGCGGAAGCTCTTGCACAAGCACGTCCTCACAACTTGTCTTTTTCTGTTCTCTTCCTACGCAGGCGAATATGCCCTGATGGTTCTCGTGTCAAACCAGTTTGAGAACCTCACCCACTTGACCCCAGTTCACATCCACAGCTATCTGATTGATGTGAAGATGGAAGCAGAGGATGTTTTAGTTGTGAGCCGTCCCGTCACCTTCAGAGCCAATCCATTGCCGTCTCCTTACGGCGTCGTGTACACCTGGGACTTCGGGGACGGGTCCTCACTGTTCACAGAGAGCCAGTCTACAGTGACGTACAGCTACCCCAGAAGAGGGGTATACAACATCACCGTGACAGCCAACAATACCATAAGCAGTGTGGAGACAGTTGAGAGCTACCAAGTGTTTGAAGAGATAACGGGGCTCCGTGTTTCCGCAGATGAGGCAGCAGAGCTGGGAGCATCTGTGACCGTTAATGCCTCAGTGCAGACGGGGGACAGTATCACCTGGATATTCGATATGGGGGACGGGACGGTGTTCAGCAGTCAGGTGCCAATGGTAGAACACGTGTACATAAAGGACATCAACTGCACTGTGAACGTGACAGCTGTGAATCCTGTGAACTCTGTCTCCCAAACTGTGCCCGTTCGGATATTTGTCCTGGAAGTACTCAAAATAGAGCCTACTGCTTGCATCCTTGAGCACCCGGATGTGCAGCTCACTGCGTATGTGACAGGGAATCCTGATGAATACATCTTTGATTGGACTTTTGGAGATGGCTCATCCAATGTCACAATCAGTGGGGACCCTGTGGTGATGCACAACTTCACCCGAAGTGGGACATTCCCCCTCTCCCTGACTCTCTCGAGCAGGTTTAACAAGGCTCACTATTTCACCAGTGTCTGTGTGGAGCCAGAGATAGTCAATGTCACCCTTCTCCTTTCCAAGCAGTTTGTGAGGCTTGGTGAAGAGAGCAGCTTCCAGGTCAGTGCCGTCCCTCCCTACCAGTACCGCTACCGCTGGGATTTCGGGAACAATGAGTCCACTAGATCGAGCGGGACTGAAGTGACCTACACCTACAAGAACACAGGCGTCTTCCTGGTCACAGTGACCGTCTCCAACAACGTCTCTTTCAACAATGACACAGCGTTCGTGGAAGTCCAGGAACCAGTTGGGGTAGCAAAGATTGAATATAACGGGACAAGTGTTTTGGAGCTCAACCAGATCTACCTGTTCTCTGCCAGCATGAATGGAACCAAAGTGAGTTACTGTTGGGACTTTGGAGATGGCACTACCCAGCCCGGGCAAATCGCTACCCACTCCTACAACACCACGGGCCATTACACTATTAGTGTGATGGGCCAGAATGATGTGAGCTCTAATGAGACCACCATCGACGTCACAGTGAAACGTCGGCTCCATGGGCTGACCATCAATGCCAGCAGGACAGTGGTGCCGTTAAATGGTTCGGTGAGTTTTGTAGCCACACTTGTGGCTGGCAGTGCCATCCGCTACTCGTGGATCCTCTGTGACCGGTGCACTCCTATCCAAGGCTCCTCCACCATTTCCTACACTTTCCGGTCCGTGGGCACATTCAATGTCATTGTGACAGCAGAGAACAAGATCAGCTCGTTGCAGGACAGCATCTACATCTACGTCCTGGAGCAGATTGAAGGCCTGCAGGTGGCTAGCAGTGACCTGGTGGAGGATGTCTACTTCCCAACTAACAAAACACTCCATTTGCAGGCAGTGGTGAGAGAGGGAACAAACATCTCTTACAGCTGGGTAGCCCAAAGGGATGGCAATGCTGTGCAGACCTGCACTGGGAAAACCTTCTCCTTGAGCATCCTAGAAGCTGGAAACTACACTGTCTATCTGAAAGCCACTAATATGCTGGGCTGTGCAACTGCTAACAGGACAGTGGAGTTCATTGAAAGCGTTGGTCTTTTAAAGCCTTATGCCTTCCCCAACCCAGTTGCTATTAATGCCTCCGTTAACATAAGTACCACCATAACCAGTGGCAGTGGCATCACGTATGTTTGGTACCTAGAGGATGGCTTCTCTCCTGTTACCTCTGAACCCTTTATTATACACTCTTTCCAAAGCCCTGGAGTGATAGAGGTCATCATTGGAGCAGAAAACAAGCTGGATTCAACCAATGCAACAATTTCTATCTGCGTAGAGGAGGTCATAGAGGGGCTGAGTATAGGGACTGCAGAACTGGACTGTAGGTATGTCTCATCAGGCTCCACGGTGGTCTTTGAGGGGGAGCTGCAGAAAGGGACTGAAGTGACGTGGCTTTGGGAGGTGCCAAACGTCACGTTGACTGGCCAGTCTGTGGCGGTCATGTTCCCCACAGCAGGGTTTTATACAGTCTATCTGAATGCGTCGAACGACATCAGCTGGGCTCTGGCCAGCAGGAACATCTCAGTGCTGGACAGGATTCAAGGACTGGAAGTTCTTGCCAGCAAGAAGGTGGTGGAGCCAGGGGAACAGGTCACCTTTGTGATCAGGATGTTGTCAGGTACCTCTGTGAGTTACTTGGTGAGCATAAGTGGGGACTACTCTGTGGTGCTCAACGGGTCCAAGTACACACATGAGTTCACCAAGAGCGGTGATTATTTGGTGACGGTGACAGTGCAGAACCAAATCAGCATTGCACATGCCCAGGTGCTCATCTCTGTCTTGGAGGCCGTCCGCGATGTCAGGCTCCTGAACTGCTGTGAGGAAGGCATACCCACAGGCATGGAGAAGAGCTTCAGTGCCCAGGTGGGGAGCGGCTCCCGTGTGTCATTCTCCTGGCATTTCTCCCTGTGGAAAGAGCAAGGCCGATCTGTGGTCGCTGTGGCAGGAGAGAGTGTTTCCTACACTCCAGAAGCTGCAGGGCTGCTCGAGATTCACCTCAATGCCTTCAATGACTTGGGAGGTATCAATATCACCAGAACCATCCAGGTCCAAGACCCAATAGTCCAAGTCTCCCTCACTGCCTCCAATGCCTTTGTCAACAGGACAGCACTGTTTGAAGCAGCAGTGGTGCCCAGCAGCAGGAGTGTTGAGTTCTTGTGGACCTTTGGGGACGGCTCTTCCACTCAAATCACCAGGGTCGCAGTGGCCAACTATTCTTACCTGAGCCCTGGGGATTACCTGGTGGAGGTGAATGCCACCAATCTCATCAGCTTCTTCATAGCCCACCTCACCGTCACTGTCAAAGTCCTGGAGTGTGAGGAGCCAGAGGTGGAGTTAGCTTTGCCCCCTCAAGTAGTCATGAAGCGGTCCCAGAGGAACTACCTAGAGGCACAGATTGACCTCCGAGGATGCATCAAGTACCAGACGGAGCACCTGTGGGAGATCTACCGAGCACCCAGCTGCATGAACTTGGATGACTCCAGCAGGATCCGTCTGCCGAACGTTGATGTGAACAGGCCCCAGCTAGTTATACCGAAGCTTGCCCTGGAAGTTGGGAATTATTGCTTCATCTTTATTGTCTCCTTTGGAGACACCCCACTGTCCAAAAGCATCTTTGCCAATGTAACTGTGATACCGAGTAAGCTGGTCCCAATCATTGATGGGGGATCATACCGTGTATGGTCCAACACGCAGGACTTAATCTTGGATGGGGAGAAGTCCTATGACCCGAACCTGGATGATGGCGAACAGACTCCGTTGTTGTACGATTGGTCTTGTACATTCTCCTCCAAGGTAAGAGCAGCTTTGCACAGCCAGAGAGGGTGATCGTTTGGGAGCTCCAACTGCACATCGTCTCCACTACAAACACGTGTCTGGGTTGAAATGGTGTTGAGGGAAGCTTTCGTGAGCATCGTTAACAAAGCTGCTCCGGAAGGAGGGTTGCAAAGGTTTCCCAATTCCCAGCTCACGATGACGGCACAAAAATTGCTGTGGAGAGTCGGGTGGTGCAGGCTGCTGCAGTCCGGTGCTGCGCGGTGTCCCTGGGCACGGCACAAGTGCTGGCCCTGGAACCTGGGGCATTGGCGTTGCTGCTTCCTTTGTGCTTGGCCTCTGGTTCACAGCTTCATTGTGGCTGCTTCCATAACCTGAAGGAATTACAGAGCTGCTGATGGCAGTCCGGGGCGCTGAGGGCTCTGGTCCCACTCCCGTTAACAGTTAAATGCCTCTAATTTCAGCAGGGCCCAAAGTTAGACTTGGGAGGAGTCAAGTGACCACAAGTCATGGTCACTGTGGTCACGAGCAGGTCAGTGTCCTCACACGCTGAAATGGTCTGACCCTACGGTGACAGGAGGGCAAGGGAGAGCTGCCCTTCAAATTCTTATGGGAGATCCACCTCAGGAGCATTTTTTGATTGAATGTGGAATCCTTTTGCTTGTAAAAAGTCAGTGTTTTCTATCTTTACCTCAAAATAGATGTGGAGTGTGTGTGGATTAGACTTTCGAGTTTAATGTGAGCTTTTTGTGTTGTTTGGCAATGTTTATAAGCTATTTAATGGAGACTAATTGCTATAAAATAAGAACGTGAAGCTCAGATGCAATACAGGAGTATTCCAAGTACTGCTTACGAACCTGAAGAACAGGATAATGTGCTTTGCTGTCCGCACACCACCCCGCTTCCCCCACCCCAGCGGCGGCATTGCACAGTAAATCTGTAACGGTGACGTTGTGTGGACCTGAATGTTTTGGCTGTGGACTAACCCGATGTGCACCCGTACCAAGGAGGGTTTGAAAGTTCTTTTCTCCTTGCAAGCAGAGCTCGGCTGCAGGGTGCTCTCTGAATTTCAGTGCCAAGGAAGGAATTGTCACAATTTCCAAAGCTGTATTAGAAGCAGATGTGGAGTATACGTTCGACCTCACCGTCAGGAAGGAGGGTATGAGTCCCGAGGCAACAAATCAAACCGTACGTACCACAGACATGTGTCGCTTTCTGTCCTTGTGTGCCTGGTGCTGGACGCAGCTGAGCTGGAATCGCACGGCCCTTTTTCTAAGGAAGTTTCTAGAGGAGAGCGCTGCTGGCTCAGGACCGTGCCCAGCCACGGGTGACTCCCCAGGCCACGGCCCCTGCTCTGGTCCGAGAGCCGGTGGCAGTTCAGCTGGGGCTGTGGAAGCTACCGCTACCTCCCTGCACCAGCCGGCACGCGAGAGCAGGGGAAGCAGATTCTAGGGCATCGCTGAGGCTCCGTAACCGATCTCATCCAGGTCGTTGGCAGGAACAGACGCTGGTATTTCTGCGATATATTCATCTTACGCTGCCTTGGGCAGCACTTTTTGCTTGTCCTGCCAAGTTCTTTTAGTTTCTTCCTTCCTTTAGACCTTGCGTTAGTCCCTTTCTGTGCAGAGGCTGCGTTAGTGACCCAGCCCTGGACGGTACTGGCCACCGTTCCTGGGACTGAGAGTCTGCGACAGCAGATCTGCCGCAGGAGGACGGCAAAGGAGCCCGTGGTCGGTGGCTCTTCCACCACTCCATGCAGTCCCGGGCTCTTCACATGTCACAGCACCAGGCTCTTCCCTGATTTTTGCCCAGAGAGAGCTTCCTAAGAGCTGGTACTTAATTTTACTGTCAACAGTTCCCCTCTTCTCTGTTCCTGAATTTCTTTAAGGGAGGATGTTTTTAAGTGCATGTTGTTTATGTCAAATTAAGCCTAACGCTGAATGCATCTGCAGTCCGACAGCAGTTATGGTTTATGTCAGAAACATTCATCGTGGTGCATTTGGCAATTAGAGATATAGTTAGTCTGAAAGTGGAAACTCTTACTGCCTGGGTTTTAAACCAAAGCTGGAGGATAAAAAGAAAAAATTAAATTGATAGTCTTTCAAGGACATTCCGTACTATCTGGTTTCCATGCATGAGCGCAAAACAATGATTCCAGTGTCGCAGGAAATTTGCAAATACTGTAGGAATGAATGAAGCTTCAATACGGTCCGGTTTAGTGCTGTGGAATATTTATCCTCTTTTAAAAGTCTGCCATATTAAACAATGTCTTCATTACTGTCTTTCTTTGAATTCAGAATATTCATTATGCCAGGGCAGAGGGCTCTGTCGAATGCTGGACAACCCCGTTTCCTAGGGGATTAAAGGAATTTAGACAAAGCACAGGGGTCAGAGCTCAATAGCCGTTGTGTCTGAGCCACCGGTGCTTCTAAAGCTCTCCTCTCTCCGAGTGCTTTGCCGGGGAGGTGTGGTAGACATCTTAAGATGTGCGGTGTAGATCCGAGCTAAAAGCCTGGAACAACACGTCACTCTCTGGAAAAGGTGGTTGGTTCTTCCAGGCTGCAGAGCAAAACGCGTTTGACGCCCAGTGGGAGCTGTTTTTTCTGGCTATTTTTATCATCATTCCTGTCTCTCAGGGACATAGGTAGCGTCAGACATGATGATGGTTCTGCACAGGCAGAGAGCGCGAGGGTCGGGTCCTGAAGCGTGGCATGTCGTTCTAGTCCAAGCTCTGTAGATCGGAGCGGGGATGGGGGAGACAGTGGGACGCGCTGGCTTTGCTCAGGCAGCACATCCCCAGTAAACCCAGGCTCCCTGGCTCGCCCTCTGGACTGCAAACGCTTCCCATTTAGCAGCCTTCCAAGTCGAGGACAGGGACCCACAGCCCCACACTCCGGTGTCCGCGGCAGATCGGCTGTGACCCCGCCGGGTCAGGCGCTCCACAGCTGCAGAGGCAGGGCCAAGCGTTTGGCCCACAGAAAACAAAGGAGAGTTGCAGTTGCTTCCCAGGGCAGGTGCTCGCCAGATGTTTGCTCTGTGCTGTAATGGAGGCTTTCCTCCTCCCAGTTAGGCTGCTGCTCTTTCCAAACTCTAACACGGATCCCATTTTTGTAGGGCTAGCAGCTGTCCTGAGATGGTCGGTACAGCAAAGTGCCTCAGTTAGCATCACCCCCGCCCAGCAGGACAAGCAGGGCTTGCTGGGAATTCAGCACAGGGTACCAGAGGGACGTTTTGAAAGTGATTTATGTTGTTTAAAAGTGCAAATATGTAAATCCAGAATTACCTAGATTGACCCAGCTTGGCATTGGGTGGCTCTTGAAAATCAGCGGCAGAAGAACTTGCCTTGGCCAGTGTAAGAAAAGTGATGTAGCTTAAGTCTGACCTGAAATCCTTTGGAAATCCCTTTCTGCTCTTTCCTTAGCATAGACTGGGCTGGTGCAGAGCAATTCCTGTTTGCAGAACTAGCTGCTGGGATGTCTGCTTGCTTGTTAGATGTCTGTATTTTTGTCTCAGATCTTCTGATGGAGCCTCTTGCTTCCCCAGGTATTCATCAAGAGGGGAGGAGTCCCTATCGTGTCCCTGGAGTGCGTTTCCTGCAAGGCTCAGTCTGTCTATGAAGTTAGCAAGAGCTCCTACGTCTACCTGGAGGGGACCTGCCAGAACTGTCACAACGACTCCAAGCTTGGGGTAAAGTCATCAGCAGTGCTGATCTTTGCTTCACCTTTGGTGGACTTCAGGGAGAAAGGGAGAGTCAGAGAGGACAGGGTGGAAGGAGCAGTGTGAGAAATAAAGTCCTGGACCTAAACTGCCGTAGAGACGAGGAGGAGAAACAATCTCCGACCGTAAATGCAGTGGCAGGCTGGGTCTGGCTGAGGGGATGAAGAAGGCTGGCTAATACTGGTCCCTTCGTCACAGCCCCTGGGACTGGCTGCAGGACTGGCTGGTGGAGTCAGAAGTTTAAAACAGGCCCTGCACAGAGCTTGCCTGGAGTGGCATGGGGCTCCTGCGTGCCGTGCCGTGTCTCAGCAGCATGGAGGAGGCTAGCAGAGCCTGTGAAGCAGGTTCCCCATGTCCCGTAACCACTGGACCCCCTGTGAGATGCCCAGAGCTTTCCCTTGCCCTGGGTCGTGCCTGCAGGCTGCGGGACACGTGGCCTGTCAGTCCTCCATCAGTGTCTCCAACTACCCAAGGGCAAGTCCTTGCAGGTCATTTTCAAGCCAAGCCCATGAGCGACCAGCTCTTTTCACCCAAATGCCACTTCTTTGACTATAAGAGGTCTGTAAAGTGTTTTCTTCTCCCCCCTGCTTGGCGTTTTGCCCATTATTCTGGTGGCTCAAGCAGAGGTGGTTCAGTCTCTTCTGATCCCCCGAGTCCCTCATGCCCTCCTTTAATTACAGATTCCACTACGCAGCATCTCTGCAACCTGTTGAGTGAAGCAGGTCTCGGAGGTGGAAGTCCTGTTGCGAGAGCCAATCTGTATTGCTCCCAGCATGTACTTGCATGGCATTTTCTGGCTGGCTATCTCCCTGTTCCTCTTGTTATCGCAATTGTACATTTGTGCTATTAACAGTAACCATCCAGGACACGTTCAGCTTGAAGCATATAAAACATGGTATCCCGTGGAGACTCCACCAGTACTTAATTTATTTCCTGTGTTTTGTATTCTGTATTATGAAATATTCTGTTGGAGGGTGATGTAATCCCAGAGACTAAAGTAGATCTCACAGTGGAAATATTCCCACCAGACATTTTGGAAAGGTTCCAGTTCTTGTTGCTGTAGCACACAAGACTAAAGCTGAATTATCAACTGCAAATTTGGCAGACGCTCCCACTAGAAATCTGTTACTTTTTATAAAAGACTCAATCTGAAAACATTTTAAGGACATAACTTCAGATTTAAACAAAACCTCTCCTGTCTTTCCCCTCTTCATCTCTATAGAGATGGGCAGCACACAGCTTTAAAAACAAGTCTCTCATCCTGGACAAAAAAACTACCTCCACTGGCGACACAGGAATGAACCTGGTCTTGAGGCAAGGGGCACTGAAGGATGGGGAGGGATATACTTTTACCCTTCACATCACAGACCTCACAACGGGGGAGGAAGGATTCGCCTCCATCGACCTGCTCCCAAACCAGCCCCCCGTTGGGGGATCCTGCCGGCTGTCTCCCAAAGGACCGCTCAGGGCGCTGATGGCCAAGGTGCACTTCGAGTGTGCAGGTGAGAGCGTACGGACAGCGGTGCTGGGCGCTTCCCTGCCCTCAGGGACAAAGGTTTCTCATGACCAGCACTTTACCAGCTGCCCTTCTTCCCACAGATGTTTTCTTTACCCTGAGCTCCTATCCCAGGACGCTGTTGGCCAGGGCTGAGTTCAGAAGTGGATCTTTCCATTTCTGATCCCCAGTGCTTGGACCATGAGCAGCTTTGTGTGCCCAAATTACGGAGCTCTAAAACTCATGGTAGCAGGCAGGCACTTTTTAAAATCCTAATTCCTGTAGTTGGATGGTGATATCCAGGCTAGGACAGTACTTGCAGAAGAAACTGGTATTTCTGTGCAGGAAAAAGAAGATAGGTGCCCAAAACTGAGTCACACATATGTGGGAAGAGTCGAAAGACAAAGCACTGTGGGCTCCTCTGCCATGTGGGCTGGATGTTCCCATTGGCAGTTACCTTCTCAACCGGCTGCAGAGACAGCAACAACGAGCCTAGCTTTGGAAAAGTGGCCTGGCTGACGTCCTGTAGCCTTGGGCCAAGGAATAAGTGCCTCTGAAAACCATATTTCCCCAAATGATTAGTGTTCGAGATTAATGCTGTCTGTGCACAAATGCTGGGAAGCCACGCTGCAGAGGAGATGATGAATTCTGCTGGTTCTGGGAGGGCTGGTCACCAAAGCCCAGCTTAAGCTGGGGGAGCAGCAGAAGTGTATTTGGCACGATATGGTTTAACTTTGGTATGTTTTGAGCTACCCAGAATACTTATGAAATCAGTACCTCTTTGGAGTGGTGGGAATTTTAGCTCTTAGTGATTATTTTCAAGCTGCAGTGGAACATGCAGGATACAGACCCACCGGTTGATGTCCAGTGCAGCGAGCCCTGGCAGAGCCAGCACCTTCGCTGGTGCTCACTGGGAAATGCGCAGGGAATTTCCCAGCTGCCCGGCTCCCACATGACTCCCCATAATTCCTGGGAGCTCCAAGGAAACCTTTGTGCAGGTTTTATCCTAGGCTCAGTCATTCCTGGGATGTTGAACTGCCCGAGGGCTGTGCTGAGCCTGTCTGGTGTCAGGCTTTGTACAGGAGCTGTGGCCTTGGGTCAGTGCTGTTCCCAGCCCCGGAAGAGTTATTCCCATTTTTATTTTGCTCATGAACTCTTCACAAATCCCTTTAAACGTTACAGGACCCAAACGCCTCGGCAGAAACCCTTAAATATCAGAAAAATTCCAAAGACAGCCCTCCAGCCCGGTGGAGTCCTCAAGCTGTCCTCATGGTGGGGACAACCCGTCCCTCTGCCGGAGGGGCGAGCCCTTGCTGGGGACAGGGCAGGCGCCGTGCTGAAGGGCTGAGCCGGGGGGACGCGGCACTGCCGGCGGTGCCAGCTCTGACGGACGGGCTGGGCTTCGGGATGGTGGCTGCGGCCCCGCCGTGCCCTCGCCCCGTCAGACCCCCTGTTGGGGTTTGTTTTGCAGGCTGGCGGGACACGGAGGACGCGGAGGGCCCGCTGGTGTACATCCTCCTGGCGTCTCGCCGCAGGGCCGGGCACTACCACGAGTTCTGCATGTACAAGGGCAGCCGTGCCGAGCACAGCGCCTTCCTGCCCCCGGGCTTCCACGAGAGCGGCTTCATGGTGTCCGTGGCAGTCCTTGTCCAGGACCAGCTGGGAGCGACCGTGGTGGCCATTAACCGGTAAGACCCACCGCTCGCAGGCTGGGCTTACGCGGCAGCGCCAGTGCCCAGCCTAGGCTCCTGAATCACAGTCTTACGGCTTCACCACTGGGTCCCTGTCCCGAAGGGCTCGGCAGATCCTGGGTGAAACGTTTGCCTCCTGGAAGAGGCTGTTGGCGGGAAGGCGAGGGGAGGCTCGGCAGAAGTGCAATACAGAGAATTCCAGTCTTTGTGGATCATCGCTCAAGGGGGAGACTTTCCCATACGTTAACTGCTTTCCTGACCACCTCCTTAATTCCCTGGTGACATCTTGCTGTGAAGGCACGATGTCACTTTCTCAGAAGATCTCTGTGCTCCTCCACCTTCTCTGCATCAGGAGCCCTCAAAGGAGAGCTGGCAGCACCAAGCTCTGGTGCTGTGAGCGGCCTGGTGTCCCACTGCCAAGAGCCAGGGAGGTTTCTGGTAGCCAAGGTGGAGAGCACGTGTATTTGAATAGAGAGGAAGGGATTGCAGCTCGAGTCTCAGCAGGGCCGGTACCGTGAAAGCCCGGTTATCCCTTCTGCAAATGCCCCTTGGTTTCCAGTGTGCTCTGTGCAGGTGACCAGTGCCCGCAGGTCTTGGGGCAGCATCCTGAGCTGGTCTCTGCTGCCTGACCGAGCTGCAGGACTGCTCCTTCTTGAGGCTGATTTGCAGCTTCCCACACTGTACATGTGGTCCCGGCCTCCCAGGCTGGAGCGCACGGTCCTGCAGTGCCTGCGGAGGAGGATCTGTGTCCCAGCTGTTCCTCAGACCCCAGGGAACGATGCCAAACGCAGTGCAGCTCCTCCCAGCATGCCAACACTGTTTTTAAGTGCTCTTTCTGCTCCATCAAACTAAACCTGGGTTTTCTCCTCTGGGTTCAATGCACTCGTGTGCGTCCTCCACCTGCAGCTTCGCAGAGCTGCACCAGTGAGGAATCAGGCTTCAGGTCCATGATGTTCCTACATACAGCTGGTGCAAACTGGGTACCGGGGCAGGCATCAGTAATGCTGCCGTCGTTGTTTAACCACCTGCTTCCCCCCTCATCTCCTTCCCAGCTAAAGGGCAGATTCTGCCCCCTTCCCCCAGCCCCGTTTGATAGTCTGCACTTAACCCAAATGCCTCTTTCCCTTGGCAGCTCCATGGAAATCGGCTTACCCGAGGGGTTCCCCAGCCTCTCCCACTGGCTCTACAATCAAACTGACACCGTGCTCCAGGGCTTGGTGAAACAAGGGGACCCTCAGCAGGTCATTGAGTACTCTCTGGCCCTCATCACCATCTTAAATGAGGTAAAGCAGCACTCTCTGCCCAAGAGGGGCCTCCAGAAGGCCTTGCAATCACCAGTAATGTTCTTTGGCCAGGTTTTGTACAGCGATGTAGGGAAATGACTAATGCTACGGTTTTTCATGTAAATCAGTGTACGTGCATACTGGGAGCTGGGCTGGAGCTATTTTCATACATCAAAAAGTGTAACAAGCTCCAGACACACAATGACCAGGGAAAGCAGAGGGGCTGCAAAATAAAACAGAGATCCCAGAGAAGGCAGTGGCCGGGGTGTCTCCCATGCAGCCTGCTTTTTTGCCCTTATATTCAGATAGTTTTTCCTCTTTACTGCCAACCTCAAGTCTAAACAGTGAATTTAGAAACACAAATCTTAGCCCAAATTCCCCAACCTCCTTCATGCTTCCTCTGAGTCAGCCGTTCCACTCCGTCTCAGCAGGGCTGGAAACTCCCTGCAGCTGCTCAGGTGATGCTCTGGGTGCTAAGGAGACCTCCTTGTTCTGACTGCTGAGCTAGTGCAGCTGGGAAGACCTTGGGCCTGCATACACAGCTCTTAATCCACGGTGCAGGAGCATCATCCTCCTGGCAGCATTCACTTTCATGCCTGCCTGAAGTAGGGCCCAGTCCCTCCGCGTGCATCCCTAGAGGCAGGGCAGGAATTCCGGTCGGTACTCGTGCCTTCCTCCCCGATCAGAGCCTCCTGCATGGCTGGAAGCCGGGCAGGGGCGATCCCCCCGAGCACAAGCGCTGTGCTTCGCTGGATAAGGACTGCACACTGGTGTACCACTTAGCTGTCAAGTGCAAGGCTGTTAAGATAATTGCTTGGAGAGCACAAGTGAAATTGAGGAAGTTCTGCTGAAAAACCAGCTCATTAGATCACCCTCCTGGGAAAAGCACAGGCAGGGAGATAGAGAGTGCCGGGAAGAGGTGACTTCAGCACAGCTCATCGTCCTCTGAAACAACCTGATGCATTTCCTCACTTTACCTGATTTTATCCCCCCCAGTACGAGCGGTCCGTGCTTCTGGAACCTGAGACTGGGAATGAATTTGAACTCCGGACCTGGACTCGCAACAATATCACAGAAACCCTGAACTCGCTGAACGTGAACACGGTTGATGATATCCAGCAGATCTCAGCTGCCTTGGCGCAGTGCACGGTACGTTCCCCATCACCACCTCCAGCCTCCTGCTCTTCCAGGTGCAGCTTAGATGCTCTTCAATTCTTGTTCTGCTTCCCTGTCTCTCTCCCACACACGTACCACACAGGGAGGACAGGTATCACTTGTTGACGTCATTAGGGTTTCTGTGGTGATGTCCTAAGCGTCATCAGCTCTGCCCCTCACCGTGCCGCCCATCTAGCAGGCGTGGATAAGATGATGTGTTCGTGTGCTGGAAGACAGCACCTAAGAACTCTGTGCGTCTTCTCTGGTACCAGCCCTGGTGTGGCAGCTTGCTAGCAAGTAGGTTCCTTCACTCGCAGGTGAAGACTGTAGGAGAGGCCTCGGCAGACCGGAGCAGCACTGGAATAAATTGCTCGGGGAGTTGCAGAATCTCTGAGGGCAAGGCTGGACTCCCATCAGGAGTAACACAAGTAGGGCCGGACCTGCCTTGAGCCAGGGGACAGTGCCAAGGACTGACGTTCCTTCCAGCCCTATTTCTACCATACAAGATTAGAAACTGCTCTGCTTCCCCGCTGACTGGAAGCGCTGTGTTCCCCAGCCAGCTCGCAGTTTCAGCTCCCTGGTGCTGGGGCTGCTGCCTGGTGGATTTAGGAGTGGCTTTATGTGTTTTGTCAGATGGGCAAAGGGAAGAGAGCCCAGTTATATAATGTGCTTGGGGTTTGGTGGTCAGCCAGTCTGCTCTGGCACGCTCTTCCCCCCCGCCCTCCCAGATCTTTGCTTTCGGGACGGGAGTCAGGTACCCTGGCCTTGGCTGCGCATCGCCTCCCCGGCCAGGTCAGCAGCCTCGCTCAGTGGGAAGCGGCTGTCATTGAAATGATGGACAGACTACCGCATCCCACCCACAGAGTCCCTGTTCTGCTCCTTTCTCTGCCTCAGAGTCTGTAAACGTCAAAAATCACTTCTTTCTGTTCATCTTTGTTCAGGGATTTGGGGTTCGGCACATCCCATTCCGATGCTGGATTGGTTTGTTTCTGTCTCTCCCACGTGCTCTTGCCTTGCGACTTGATCTCGCTGTGGAAGCTTAGGTCTAGAAATAGAATTTTTGCTCCACGGGAAAAGCTGACGTTCCAGGATTAGTTTGTGCTCTGGATTGGAATGAAAAGCTTAGAAAAACAGTAATCTAGAATTTCCCAAGTGGTTGAGACTAGCGCGGAGTTCACACAATTCCTTTCCTGTAGAAGTGTCAATCAGTCCTGATACTTTTTTGATTTTACCTACAGGGGAGAGGAAAAATGCGAATGAATTTCTCCTGGAGGGGGAAAAAAAAGAGCCTCAGTCGTCTTAGTAGGTTCTCCTTCCTAAGCAGTAGCTCCTTGGGTGGTTCCTCCCCATAACCCTTTTTCTTCCCCACCTCCTTGGTACCTGACCATGCCTTCTGGACTCCAGCTTACACAGTATGTCCGACTCCAACTTACACAGTATGTCCTCGCTTCTCATAGCTTACAAATAAAAGCAGAAAAGGGGGAATTCTAGACCTGCAGATGCTGTTTTGATTCTTCACCAAAACATATGGTGAATCACGTCTGAATCCTATGATGATTAAAAGAAGAAAGATGAATAAGAGCTAGGAATGGGGTTGTGGTAACAGCTTCCATGTGTTGCCTCAGTCCCTCCCATCCAGCCCTCGAGAGTGCGGGGAGCTCCAGGCCATGGCTAGAACATTCTGTTTCTTGGACACATCTGGGAGCAGAGGGAGGGACATCCATCATGCCTGAGTGGCAGGATCCCTCCCACAGCTTTCAGGAGTATTTGGACACTGAAATGAATTCAGTTAGGGCTAAATCTTGCTTCCGTTGAAGATAGCGGAGTGGATGGAGGAATCCTACCCAGCTCTTCTGGTGGATTTCTGTAGGAATAGTGTGTGGCCCCGAAGGGGTGCTCATGAGATGCCACAGCAGGAGACGTGCTTGGTCCTTACAAGCGAACGCCAGGGAACACGAATATGCTGCCCTGTATTGCTCTTTCCAACCCTAACGCATCCTCCATCAGAGTCCCGGCATGCCTGCCTGTACGCTGGCAGGTTGTAACGTGAGGGGAGGTGGGTGGAAGAGTCTTGGAGACACCAACAGCTTCTTGGCATCTCTCAGCGTGAGCAGAGCAGCCATGCTCTGCAGTCACCTCCCTGGGGCTGGAAAGAGCAGGGCTGACTTCCAGAGTGCAAATGGTGTTTGAACAAATGTGCTCAGGTCTTCGCAGGACTGAGCCAGCTGAACTTGCCTACGGCTGCCTTCGTGTGTCCCCGGGGGTGTCCCTACTGAATCAGACTGCGTTCCCCTTTGCAGGTGGTGAGCAAGGAGCTGGTTTGCAAGTCGTGCCTGACAAGGACCTTGAACAAGCTGGAGACCATGATGACCATTCTGCAGGGGGAAATGACCCAGGGCACTGTGACACCGACTGGTATCGCCGACAACATCCTCAACATCACAGGTCAGCTTTGTTCCTGCAGGAACGGGTGGCATTTGACCGGGCGCTGCTGCGGGCACAGGTCTCCCTGCGCAGGGTGCTGGGCAGAAGACGACTGAGGGAAGCTTTGCAGGCTTCCTCCTGTACCATTGGGGGTTTGGCTCATGCCTTTTCAAGCTGTTAGGGAGATTGCATCTACTACTTGGAGCATGGCACCCCAGTACTTTTTTCTCCCTGCACTTTTCCCAGGATTGTCCTGGCTTTGGCAGCTGTCTCTGCGGATATTTAAATATAACAGTTGTTAATAAGCTCACTAATACTTCAGGGAATTGTCTTTTTAGTAAACAGTGAGTAACAGCTATGGCTTCCAGATGCTTGCCTTCCTGGCTGCAATCTGAGGAGGCTGCCAAGCTTCTCTGGGGCACCCATGAACACTGTGCGGAAATTCCCACCGGGTTACCCGGGGAGGAAGCAGAGGCACCTTCTGTGCACTCCGTGTTACGTGTTTCTGAGTGTTCTGCACTTCATAGTGCAAAAACTTAGTAACATATGTTTGCTTTATCCGTTCTTTCCCTGTTTCCCAATCTGCCGTTCTAGTCACTTCACAGGAGGAAAATAAAGCCTGTTGTGATTAAGTATTCACCACCAAACTTCGTAGATTAGCTGAGAGCCTGCAGGAATTGCTGACAGCTCTATTTTTAGCTATGGGCTACTGAACGCTTCCAGTGCGGAAGATTATGTGCACAGTGTAGGGTTACAGTGAGAAGACAGTGAGGAAAGACTTGTCTGATGGTTTTGGGAAGGTGTCAGATGTTATCTAGACTGTAGCAATTATCTAGGCTATTTACCACTTCCTCTGTTTGCACCTTTATTTCTCTCCTGGCAGGTGACCTAATTCACCTTGTCAATACGGTTTCACAAGAATCCAAGCCCCAGGAACTGCTTTCTGATTCCCACAATTTGCTGCTAGCTCCCAAAGCCTACAACCTGTCTTCCAGCCTGATGCGCATCCTCATGAAGTCTCGAGTGCTGAATGAAGAGCCCCTTGAGCTGGTGGGAGGAGAAATTAAGGCCACAGGCAAGCGGTCGGATCCCTTTAACTTGCTTTGCTACGAAAACACACCAAACTGCCAGTTCTCCATCCCCCAGGCGTTCAACACCACCCTTTCCAACCTGACGGATGTCATTCAAGTCATGTTCCAAGTGGACTCCAATCCTTTCCCTTTTGGTTACATCAGCAACTACACCGTCTCCACAAAGGTCGCCTCCATGGAGTTTCAGACGCACAACGGGGTGCAGATCCCCATCGGGAGCCTGGACTCAGAGAAAGCCATCACCGTAATGGTGTCAAACAACACGGATGCTGACAATCTCTCTGCTGGCACTGAAGTCATCGAGGCAAGAACGTCTGTGAACCTAATTGTGACTATGGAGAGCAACAACAGAGAAGCAGGACTGCACTTCCAGCTCACTTACAGAGTCCTGAATGGTAGCGCAGACAGATCCAACTCTTTGTGCTCTTTGCTATTTCTTCCCGTGGGAGAGGAGGGCTGGGTGTTGCAGCAAAGGAGAGCTGTGCCAAGAGATAACTGGTGTGGGAGGGGATGTCAGGCGTAGCCAGCAAGTTCCACGCTGCATGGTTGAGGTTCCGGCTGGCACGGGCATTATCCAGTCCCCAGTGTAATCCTTGCTTGTGGATTCTGGCACTGAGAAGCCTTTTGCTTTTTCCAGCCCTTCTGTTGAGCCATGTTAGCACTGGCGGGAGTTTGTCCTGCCTCTCTCTTGGTCAGGTACAATGGTGTCCAGAGTCTCTTGCTCAGGGATCCTCTGGACTGCGGGCTGAGAGTGCAATCTGGAAAAGCATCTCTCCTGACTTTCTGCATTCCTGATACTCCTCCCTGAACATCCGCCACTGGCAGCAGGCTTGTGGTCGATCTCTCCCTGGTGTTTATGAAGTACTTTCTGGTTTTTCTCCCCCTCCCCACGCAGATCACTACATTGCAAGCGAGCCTGAGCCGTTCATCATGGCCTATCTCCATCACGAACCAGAGCCCAACGAGCACAACTGCAGTGCCTCTAAGAAAATTGGCCTGGATGCCCTGGCTGGAAGTGACCACAAGCTCTACACCTTCTTCACCTCTCCCAGGTAAGAGAAGCCTCCCCTGTAATCCCCGTCACCCCCAGGCTGTCCCGTGGATGTACGTGAGGGATGCTCAGGGCCTTGCCATGCCTTTTGCCAGGCTGCTTTGCAGGGCTGGTGCTGTGGTAGGTATCCACAGTGCTCCTCGGTCCTTGGAGGAGGCAGCTCTCCTGGGCAGGCGGCTGCAAGCTGCCACTCCTACACCCCAGCATTGGCACCTCTTCTACCCTGGCACTCCCTCCTTCCCAGACGTCTGCTGCTGGTGCAAAAGCAGCTCAGTGCTCTGTGATTTGCCTTTCTGATCCAGGTGAGGGAGGGTTCCCCTTTTCAGAGCTGTAAATCACGTTCCCTGGGAGTGTCATGACCCTCACCCAGGGCCTCTCCTGGTGATGAGTCTCCCCTCGCTGCCCTTTTCTCTGCTCACTTGCCTGATACCTGCTGTAGTCTGTTTGTCTGTTGCTTGTCCAGACTTTCATCTTGTGCGCTAGCAATCCCAGAGCTGCCCATCTTTACCAGGACTCTTTCCCCAAGGGACTCACGCTGACCTTTGCGCATTCAGGGCTCGCTCCATGCAGCTCATGAAACCGTTTCCCGGAGCAAAGCACCACACGTTAGCCTAGTTCCTGAACTGCAGCGCAACCTTCACAAAAACACCTCTATCCCCAGAGCTCATCTTCCCAACGTGTGACCGGAGGAGAAGGCAGGTTCCCTCGTGGGCTCCGGTCCACCCTCCTTGCCTGCTGCTTGGAGTGTGCCGGGGCTCATTGAGCGCTGCTGTTGTGCTGCTGGGTTTTGCAGCAAAGCTCTCTTCTTTTTATCAGAGCAGACATTCTTGTCACTTCAGTTGCCGACTTGCTGCCTTGCCCGGGAGCGTGTGTGTTCACGCCTCGTGTTGTTTACGAGCCATTCCTAGGCATTATCTGAGACGAAGAGATAGGCAGCTTGGGAATAGGTGGGGCAAGAGCGGAGCCACTGTTGTGTAAGTTGACACAGCTCCCATGGCTTTTGCTGACAGGATGCTCAAAGAGGGATTGATCGTTGTAATGAGCAAATCTGCTCCCAGGCAAGAGTCATAGAGTTGCTATGGAAGTGTCGTGTGGGTCGGTGGGACACGGGGGAGGGCGGGCGGGAGAGCTGTGCGAGGCTGCCGGCACAGAGAAGAGGATGTGCAACATAGCGCTCCAGGTGCTGAAACAGTACAAAGATAAAGAAGAATTCAAGTGGTCTGTAGAACCCCAGAGTTTCTGCACAGCCAAAGGGCGGTGTAAGTTACACCGCGTTCACTAGGCTTTTCCTCCTCATGGTGTGCTTACCTGGCCCTGCTGCAGGGTGCTTTCCGTGGGCACATCCGTGAGAACAGGGTTTGTGTCCCTTCAGCAGGCGGGTCAGTAATGTCTCCTTGCTGTCTTTCCCTTCTCCAGAACGGATGACACCATCCAGAAATACTACTTCAACATCACAAACCATTTCAGCTGGTCCCCGGTGGAGGTGACTCTGGGGCTGTACACCTCCCTGTGCCAGTACTTCAGCGAGCAGGAGAAACGGTGGAAGACAGAAGGCATCATCCCGCTGGAAGAGACCAGGCCAGACCAGGCTGTGTGCTTAACCCAGCACCTCACCGCCTTTGGGGCCAGTCTGTTTGTCCCCCCAAACTCTGTCCAGTTCATCTTTCCTGTGAGTAAAACAAAGCAGATGCAGCGTTGCCACACGCTGAGCAGATTGTTGTCACCTAGAATCATAGAATCATAGAATTGTTCTGGTTGGAAGAGACCTCCAAGATCATCGGGTCCAACCATTAACCCAGCATTACCAAGTCCACCACTAAATCATATCCCTTAGGGCCTCATCTAAACGTCTTTTCAATCCCTCCAGGGATGGGGACTCCACCACCTCCCTGGGCAGCCTGTTCCAATGCCCGACAACCCTTTTGGGGAAGAAATGGTTCCCAAGATCCAACCTAAACCTCCCCTGGCGCAACTTGAGGCCGTTTCCTCTTGTTCTGTCGCCTGTTCCTTGGGAGAAGAGACCGACCCCCCCTGGCTCCAACCTCCTTTCAGGGAGTTGCAGAGAGCGATGAGGTCTCCCCTCAGCCTCCTTTTCTCCAGGCCAAACCCCCCAGGTCCCTCAGCCGCTCCTCACAGCACTTGTGCTCCAGCCCCTTCCCCAGCTCCGTTGCCCGTCTCTGGACACGCTCCAGCCCCTCAGTGTCTGTCTTGGAGTGAGGGGCCCAGAACTGACCCCAGCACTCGAGGTGCGGCCTCACCAGGGCCGAGCACAGGGGGACGATCACCTCCCTACTCCTGCTGGCCACACTATTGCTGATACAGGCCAGGATGCTGTTGGCCTTCTTGGCCACCTGGGCACACTGCTGGCTCATATTCAGCCGGCCGTCAACCAACCCCCCCAGGCCCTTTCCCATTGGGCACTTTCCAGCCGCTCCCCCCCAAGCCTGTGGTGCTGCCTGGGGTTGGTGTGACCCAAGGGCAGGACCCGGCACTTGGCCTTGTTGAACCTCAGACACTTGGCCTCGGCCCATCGATCCAGCCTGTCCAGACCCCTCTGTAGCGCCGTCCTGCCCTCCCGCAGATCAACACTCCCGCCCAACTTGGTGTCATCTGCAAACTGACTGAGGGTGCACTCGATCCCCTCATCCAGATCATTAGAGGAAAGCCTTGGGCTCCCGGCGGCTTCACGTTCCAGCTGGGTCGCGGCTGACCTGTGCCCAGCTGGCAGACCTGCACAAGTACCCGCGAGCCTTTGGGAGCTGCACGTGGGCACAGCTCACAGAGGGGCTGTGTCCTCCCATCGTGAATCCTGGCTGCTCCTGCTAAAAACAGACCTTTGCAGATGGCTTTATTCTCTATTCTGGACACCTCGCAGTGCGTTCACCTCTTAGCGAGATGCAGAACGCTCCCCCCAGCTGTGACCCGGCACTGTTCTCTCCCAGCCAGCCTGCACCTGCCAGCTGCTCCCTGGCTCCCGGCGGCGTCCGGGCTTTTTCTAGCTGTCGGTGCGACGTCAGTGGGAGCCGAGAGCTCTCGGCAGCTGCTGCAGCAGCTTCAGCTGGCTGCTGCGGTCGCTCCGCAGCGCTGTGAGCACACAGTCTGTGCAGGGACAGGCCTCTCTCTACTTGCACGTGGTATCACGTGTGTGAATGATGAGTATAGGCAGGACGGAGGCAGCACAACTCCCGGGAAATGGGGGGGATCCTCCTGGGGAAGGAGAGTGACTTTCAACGTACTTCTTTTCTTTTAGGCTCCAGGCCCAGGTCTCAACTACATCGTTCTGCTGACGTGTGCCGTCTGCTTTGTGACCTACTCAGTGGCTGCGCTGATCGTGCACAAGCTGGACATGATTGACATTAACCGAGTGGGGGTGATTCCCTTCTGCGGGAAGAACGGGCTGTACAAATATGAGATCCTGGTGAAAACTGGCTGGGGCAGAGGATCAGGTTAGCCCATAGTCTGCTTCTGTGCTTGATTCCTGGGGTGGCATCTGTGTAGTTCCCCTGAGCTCTCACCTCAGCACATGGTGCACCAAATGTTCCCCCACAGGGCCCAGAGCTGAGCTGGTGTTTGGAGCAGCACTGAGCAGTCAGTTCAGGGCTTCCCACAGCATTCACAGTTTTTATCGTGTGATGATGGGGCAGGTCAAGAGCTGTGGAGAAGACTGTGCTGCCCCACCTCTTGCTGTTGGGGTGGGACAAGCAGCTGCTGCTGGAAGGAACCGCCCAGGATAGAAATACCCCCACCCCACTTTCCCTGACTGGGCTGTGGTTGCAGGAACAGCCGAGAGGCAGCGATCGTTCCTCACTTCTGACCCTCTCCTGCAGAAGCATCCAGGCCTTGTGGGCCCTTTAGATGTGCCCTTTTGCTGTCCTCCAGCATCCATCACTTTGTTCTGCCATCTGAATCTTTCCCAGCGGCACGAAGGCAGAAAGCTTGCCGTTCTGATCCGGGGCTGGGTTTGTAGCTAGACCTGCCAGAAACATCATCCTGGACTTGGAAATCCAGCCAGTTGGGATGTGGAAGCTCTAAGCAAGGACAGAGGTGGAGTGCCACCGTGTCACTGCCAGAAACATGCTCCCATTGATCTTAGTGTAACCACTGGTTTCACTGGCAGCAGCTTTCCCCTGAAGCCACCCCAAGGACCATCCAGGTTGAGCAGGTGGACCAAGGAGCATCTGGCAACTGGTACCGGAGAGAAGTCAAAGAAAACAAGTCTTTCAACTATTTGGTGGAAAAAAACATCCAGAATAAATATCTCCTCCCATTAGGGTGTTAGCGAGGCAAGGAATGTCAGATTCAGTCCCCTCCAAAGAGGAAAACCATGAGCATGCCAAGGTCCATGCACCAGGCCAATCTGAGCAGCTGCCCTCCAGGCTGTGTGTAACACTATCCCTGGGCGTGGGATGGCTGTGGAGCACATTCCTTCCTCCTGAATCTCCAGGTGGCCCCTCTGAAGGGCCAGTGCATCTGGTACCAGGTCACTGGCAGGAAGGCAGGGCTGGGGAACAGCTCCACCTTGGGTGACTTCCCTAACTGAGCCCCGTTAACTCTGCCAGGTACCACGGCCCACGTGGGGATCGCCCTGTATGGTGTAGACAACAAAAGCGGTCACAGACATCTGGATGGAGAAAACGCCTTCCACCGCAACAGCCTCGACGTGTTTCAGATCGCAACGGAGAGGAGTCTGGGGAGCATCTGGCGCATCCGCATTTGGCACGACAATAAAGGTGAGCCGTGGGGGGTGCGGGCCTGAAGCAGCCATCACACGTCCCAGGTCAGAACCGGGCTCTGCTCCGCCTGGTCCCTGGGCCAGGAGAGAGGTGCCTGGGCCTACGGTCTGGACTGACCCTGGTGGGAGACCACGGAGACCCACTGGCTTGGGGAGGCTGGGGGGAGGACGTGGAGTCTCCACCCCGGGGCAGGCTGCAGACTGGCCAGCTGCGATCCCGTACACACACGATGCAATGTGCCGTGACTGTCTGTTAATGTCCGTACAGCCTAGGAGGTGACCTGGCTGTGCCAAGCCCTTCCCTTGGGGACTGGGCAATTCCCACCCGTGACGATAGTGTCACAGGGTGGTTGTCCCACTGAGGGGCTCTCGTGTTCCCCTCTCGGCTTTGCAGGTCCATGCAGGGAATGTCTGCCATGAAACACATTTGTTCATCTCTTGACTTTTCAGGACTCAGCCCTTCTTGGTACCTGCAGCACGTCATAGTCCGGGACCTGCAGAGCAGCAAGAGCTACTTCTTCCTGGTGAATGACTGGCTCTCGGTGGAGAGTGAAGAGAACGATGGCATGGTGGAGAAGGAGGTTTATGCTGCCAGTGAGTGCTCGGCCCCTGGGGCGTGGGGCTGGGATGGCTGAGCAGCATGGCAGTTCTCGCTGCGTTAGGGAAGGGCCCGCAGCAGGAGACTGCAGGGAGACCACGGAGCCTGCACACTGGTTCTTCCTCACTGCATTGATGCCTTGCGCAGCAAGGGCTCTGCCGGGTCCTTTGTGCTACAGGACAAGGCATGGCAAGGACCCAGCTGTGCAGGAGGGTTATCCATAGTGTGGATACTTCTTTGAGTATCACTCTGCAAGGAGGGACCGTGGCAGGCCCAGCCGGTCCCCTCTGCAGCGCAGCTGGCCCTGAGACTCTCTCTCTTTTTGTGCTCAGGTGAGACAGAGCTGAGGAGCTTCTCCCGGATCTTCGTAGCAGAGTTGCAGCGAGGTTTCTTTGAGAAGCACGTCTGGCTGTCCATGTGGGACCACCCGCCTCGCAGCCGCTTCACCCGTGTCCAGAGAGCCACCTGCTGCTCCCTCCTCATCTTCCTCTTCCTCTGTGCCAATGCTGTGTGGTACGGCGTGGTGGGGAACGTACACCTCAGGTGCGCTGTGTTCCTTGGTGCTCTGGCCAGTCCCTTACCTCCTCAGGGCCCCTCCTGCGCTTCCCGTTCCATAGGGCAGGACAGACCTTACGTCTGCTGGGAATGGCTGCCTTGCTTGTGGCCTTGAGCCTGCCCTTCCCGTTCCAAAGAATCTGGGACCAGGACATGGATGATGGATGACCAAGGACAACCCGATCAGTTTTCCCCCTTACCTGGTTTTGCTGTGGCCTCTGTTAGCACAGCCCATGCCCGTTTCTTTCTCTGCACATCTGAAATACCTGGTTGTGCAATTTTGTCTCGCTGCTTGCTTAGCTGGCAACCCGGAGTGCTCCTGCTAACGCCAGTCTCTGATCTCTCTTGCTTTTCTCCAGCAATGGGGCCGTTTCCAACCTGATCCCTGTTAATGTGGACACAGTGGCTGTTGGTCTGGTGTCCAGCGTGGTGGTCTACCCTCTCTACCTGGTCATTTTATTTCTCTTCCGGATGGCTCGTGGCAAGGTAATGAGGAGAAGTAGTTGCAGGCTGCCCAGTTGGATGTGGTGCCACCAGTTTGCTCAGCTGAGGCTAGATTCTGCCCTTTGTGGTGCATCACTTCTCCAGCTGGTCTCTGCACTTTCCCCGTTGTGCCTCTGTGCCGCCCTGCACCATGGCCAGACCCTGGCCCTTAGCAAGTCTCTGCCTCCCTCGGGAGCTGGGAGCAGCCCCTGACCTCAGAGGGACAGGGCACTGCCTGGATTCCGACAGTGCCCAGACAGAGACCAAACGGGCAGATTCTGAAAGCTGCTTAGGCACTTACTCCCTCCTGATTTCGGTATGTGATAGGTACCCAAATGCCCTTTAAAGCTACGACCCTTTGCTGCATTGACAGGAGCTTGAGAGATGCTCAGTGGAGCGTTTCTAATGAAATGTCTACCCTGGGTACAAATTCAGCTGTCTGAGCAGAGCTGTGGTTCGGCAGCTGTGAAAGGATTAGCTGGGGATTTAATGACTAGTTAGGCACAATTAGCAGCCCCATTAGGTACTGCAGCCAGCTGCTCAGTGACTGATGAGCAGCAAATGTGTCTGATACTTATTATCCTGTAAGCACTCCCTGCTTTGCAGGAGGTTGCAAACTCATGTGGCTTCCTGGGAACTTGTACCTGGGACAGACAGCCGCGATGGCACTGAGCTGTGGTACATGTGGGACAGTGCCCGCGGGCCTGGGAGGCAGTGGAGGGTGTGCATGTGCCTGTTCTCAGCCCCGCTGGGCAGGCCTGGGATCCCCCAGCCCTGCCTGGAGCTCCCCAGCAAGAGGGAGCTGGTGGGATCCACTGAGGAGCAGGGCTCTGAGCCACCGTGATGTTGTCACCTCCACCCCTCGCTTTTCTGCTCAAGCCTTCCCGTCTCCTGCAGGTCTCCATCAGCCACACCCTGACTCACTCAGACCAGCAGTCCTTGGAGATTGACAACTACCTGGACTCCTCAATCCTCGACAGCTCCTTCCCCACCTTCCCCGGGCTCCGGGCAGAGGTAAGCTGCTTCCCACCTGAAAGCTGGACAGGCTGCACGGGTCTGTGTGCTCCCCTGCACGGACACGGTGTCCATCCACAGCTGTCGGTGCAAGAACTGATGCACTCAAGTGCCTCTGGCAAATACCAGTGATGGGGGAGAGCCACAGCCCTTCATTTCTCACCTGCACCTCTCTCCGGGCCAGTCCCAGGTACTGAGCACAAGCTGTCTCCAGCTACTGCTCCGTATCTGTGAGTGTGGATCTTCCCAGCGTGCCTGGGCGTTATCTCTGGAGGAGAGCAGGCTCCTAGAGGTGTGGACCCAGGGCTAATAGCAGCTCAGGCTCCAGGTTTCCAGGGACCCGTGACGTTAACAACCTGCTGCTTTAACCAGGCACAAACCAGTGTCATGTGCCTGAAATGCCTCCGCTTCCTCCACAGGCCTTCTCTGAGCAAACCAAAACAGATCTGTTCTTGGAGGACTCCAAAAGGTAAGTAGGTTTCTGGGGATGGAGCAAATAGGAGTTTAGTGTAGTTTTCCGCTTTCGTAGCCTGGGGTTGTGCTGCTACAGCTGTTTCTCTTCTAGACAGTCCTACGCACTAGCACAGTTGCTTCTCTCTTGCTTCCCATTCCCCACGCAGACCTGATTGCGCCCGTTCCTCTGTTTTCCCGCAGCCTCGTGCGGTGGCCCTCCAGCGAGGCCCTGCTCAGCTGGCCAGACCTGCTCAGCGACCCCTCCATCATGGGCAACACCATCCAGAAGCTGAAGAGGGGCCGGGCCAGCCGCCACCTTGGACTCGAGGCCCCGTTGGCCACCGAGGAGGACAGCTTGTCGCTTGGCGTTCACCAGGGACAGCCTCGGTATTTCTCTGCCTCAGGTGGGTGTGTGAGTAGCATCGCTCTGTGCCAGGGTTTGAATGCCCCAGGGACGTGCAGGAGGAGCGGCCTGTTCCCTAGGAGCCCTGGCTCAGCTCTGGAGAAGGCAGAATAGCAGAGCCTGCCGCCATCTCCACTGGTGTCAATTGGAAGGGCAGAGGAGGGTTGTATTTTCTTAATGGGGATTTCAGTCTGGGAAAGCAGAAATCCTGATGGGGATCTGTCTGAGGTGAGTGGTCACCACACTGCCAGCAGACTGGGAGCAAGGAGAGATGTGTTCCCGTGGGATCTGAATGTTGCAAGCAGCCAGCACTTCTTCACTGGTTGCAAAGCCGCAGTGTGTCTCTGAACCTCTGTAAATGGCTGGAGAAGGAGAAGAACTTGGCCTCCTGTACCACAGTTTCACTGATTTAGTGGGGGACTTGGTAGTGCTGGGTTAATGGTTGGACCCGATGATCTTGGAGGTCTCTTCCAGCCAGAGCAGTTCTATGATTCATGCCAGGCTCTGCAGGCAAGCTGGGGGTAGGCAGGAGCTAGAAGACAGGGAGGAGGGGAGGGCTGTCCCATGGAGAAGGACCTCACCCTGGCCTTCCTCCCCAGTTCCACAAATGTGGCTGAGCCCGAGCGGTGCAGAACCATCCACTGTGCGGTGCTGGGTGCTGTGCTCCTGCCAATGCTCTTTGCACTCTCTCTTTCCCCAGATGAGGATCTGATCCGGCAGATCCTGGCAGACGGAGCTAGCGGCATCTCCCACTCCCAGGACCTGGGGCCGTACATGAGGGCTGAAACAGATCTGATCTCAGGCCTGTAAGTATTCGGGGAGCAGAGTCCCGCAGTGAGCCAGTGCCTCCTGTCCCTTGCCCTCCCACCCAGCTCCGCAGCGGCCGGTACGGTGCCAGCCAGCTCTGCTGCACCCAGCCACTGTGAGCTGAGCCGAGCTGGGGTTTGAGACGTTGCAGATGCCAGGGACAGCCTTGTCACGAGTCACTATGTTCTTGCTGGCCATGATTCCTGCAGCCCCCATGGTCAGAACTCTGGGAGGGCACTGCCACCCTTCCAGGAGCCCCCGGGATATCCCCTTAAAGCCCCAGCTGAAGATGTGTTTCCAGAGCTTTGCGTACTGCTGACAAAGTGCCGGGATGTGGGTTCGCCTCATGGCACTGACGGGAGGGAGAAGGGGGGTTGCGTCTCTGTTGTGTTACTGTGCCCAGAGCACCCTGCTTTGGGACCCTGACCACCACCCAGCTGGGCTGGCAGCTCACCGCTGCGTAGCCGGCACAAAGCGGCAGATCAAGGGAGGGGAAAGACTTCCAGCCCTCCCCCACGAGACACAGAGCAGAGTGCCCGCACGCCTCGGCAGCCTGGGTCTGCTGCTCTAGAAGGAAGAGCTTGTAACTGCTCCGGGCTGCTGCACTGGTGTTAGCGCCGGAGCTCAGTCCACCTCGGTGCCAGCCTGCTTACGGCAGGGCCAGCGGTGGCACGGCTCACCAACACCACCCCTTTGCCGTGGCAGGTCCAGCGTGTTCGGGGAGAAGGTGGAAACTGTCATGATGCAGAAGCTGAACGACAAAGGGCAGAGCATGGCAGCTCCTCCCAGGGAAGTGAGCAGATCAGCCAAGTCGACCTGGACAGGTAGGAGGGCTGCAGGGCTGCGCCGGCATCAGGGCAGGAGGGGGGGACGTGAGGGAGCGGGGCCGTCGCACACAGCAGCACTTGGGAGGCACAGGCAGGTAAATAGAAAAGGAGCCTTAGGAAAGGCTGCTCTCCTGCTTGGGATATATTTGCTATCCCCTGCCAGCTTCTCTTGGACCCTGGGCCACCACTTGTGCTGTGACAGTCCCTACCGTGCACCCTAGGGAAGCTCTGCTCGCTGCTTCCCTGGTCACTCTGCTCTCTGCGCCCCTCTGCAGCCATCAGTCCCTTCGTCCATCCAGCACGAGAGACTGAGAGTCTCTGTATGTAACCAGAGGGGAAAGGGAGTCAAATGCCGAGGAAAGTTCAAATCGACAAAGCAAAGAAGAGAAGAGACGCTTCCCACTGGGTCACGCAACACGACAGCCGGCCAGCTGGGCTTGCACGCGGCAGGAGCAAGCTGTCGGGCCCCGCGAGGTCTGGGGAGTGACAAGTGCCCGGGTGCCCTGCGCAGAAGCTCAGCATCAGCTCTCTTAGCGTGAGCTCTTGGCTTCCCAGGGCACAGCCTCCCTGGGGCAGGCTGGAGCGTGGAAAATGGGACACAGCAGCAATCCTCTTGGGTCCGTTAAAATCCATCATTTTGTCCTGGTTGATGAGTGGTTGTAGTATCTTTAGGCAGGCACTGATTTGCATGGGAGGGCGAAAGAAGCTGTGCCAAGCGAGCCCCGGGGCAGGGTGGCCTGGCAGTCTGAGGGCAGCCAGAGCAACAGATCCGTGTGGCTTTTCATGGGTTTGAAATGCCCAGTGTCCTGAGGCTCTGGCAGAAAGCAGGGAACCCATCCCACTACCCAAATCAGGATCCCATCTCCTTCTCCAGCCCACGCTGTTGCCTGCAGAAGAGGCTGCTCTTCTGAGGCTGGCTGTGTTTCAGTGTGCTGTCCGTGTTGCTGCTTAGCGGGAGACGTTTGGGATAATCCCTCCCGACTCACCCAGGACTGGTGGCGAGCTCTCTGCTGGGATGAGTGGTGTGCTCAGCCCTTCCCGTGCCCGTTGGGACTCTTTTGGGGTAACGTTTATGCTTGTTTTCCCTCCTCCTTCCAGTTGCAGACCAAACGTTCAGGAAGCGCTTGCTGCCACCCTGGTGCTCCTATCTGGCTCATGGTATCAGTCTCCTCCTCTTCGCCACCTCCACGGGGGTCTCTGTGTGGATCGGGGTGGGCTTTTCCTCCAGCGTTGCCCTCATGTGGCTCATCTCAGGGATCTTCAGCTTTCTGGCATCCTTCTTGGTCTGGGAGCCCCTGAAGGTGAGGATGAGTACACGAGCACATATCTGTACGTGTGTATGTGTTAGCTGTAATTAACATCTTGTCCAGATACTAATCAAGTCATACTGGACACTGCGTGGATTGAATGCTCTCCCCCATTTTTGTATCCCTGCCGGAGGGGAAGGATGCGCACACCAGCAGCAGGAGGAGAGGCAGGGCTGGTGGCAGTTTGTTTCAGAGGCCGTCTAGCTGCTCCGGAGAGTGCGCAGCAGCTGTGCCGCGCTCGCTGTCTGTGCTGAAGGGCCCGGGAGCTGCTGCCCACGGCGGGTCTGGTGGCACAGCTCTCTCTGCGGGCTCACGGCGCTGCTTGTCCCCCCAGGTTCTGCTGGAAGCCCTCTATTTCTCACTGGTTGCCAAGCGCTTGCACCCAGAGGAAGACGATACCTTGGTGGAGCATCCGTTTGTTGAGCATGTTTCTGAGAAGATCGGCAAAGTCCGACCCCCACAGGGGTTTGCCCTTTTCCAGGCCAAGGAGGAGGCCAGGAAGGTCAAACTGCTACACAGGATGCTGAAGGTAAGACATCGCCTGATGCCTGTGGTGCCGAGGGCAGAGAGCTGGCTCCGGGAGCCGAGACACATCCTTGTGTGGGTCCTCCCAATCCAGCTGTGGTCTCCTGAGCTCGTAGGTGCATGACTCCAATTTCTGCCTCAGTTTCCCCATCTGTAAAAGACTGGCAGTGACATTCACCTTCTCTGTGAAGCTCTGAGATCTGGGGTGGCTGGAAGGCAGAACCGTAAGGGGGTTGATTTGGAGCAGCTGGTGTGTTTGACTCCGTAACTCAGGTGTTTGAGGTGAGGGCAAGGGTTGCAGTGAGGAGTAGACACCAACTTGCACAAGAAAATTCATTAGTTGAGCCTTGTGAAACACATAACTCCCTATCTAGAAGCAGAAGTTTCAATCTCTTTGTAGCTCATTCAGTACTAATCCTCCACACTTGTGCTGGGAACACACAGCTGCTTCCACGGAGGCAAGTTATTTTTAACTGAGTGATTTCCCTTTAAAGGACGGAAACCCCCGTAACTATCGTATAAGCCGAGCTGCCAGCGTATAGGAGCTCGTACAGGGAGGTTGTGCAATGCATATCAACTGAAACATGTGGTGCCGGGCTGGCCGCTTTGAACAAAGAATATTGTTATGAGCCTGTGGTCTGGGTTTCATTTTAAGCTGCTTCCTATATGGAAAGAGAAAGAACAGCATGCCCTGGGTCCTGGTCCCGCCGCATGGCCGGCAGCAGTCCGTGGAAAGCACTGATTTGCTGCAGGATTGGGAACCAACCCCCCGGTGCTTGGGTGCCATCCCTTTCTCCTCTCTGCTTGCCAGAATTTCCTCATCTACATGATGTTCTTGCTGGTGATCCTGCTCACCAACTACGGAGACGCCTCCCGCAACAGCAGGGCCTTCCTTTTGCAGAGCTCCATCAAGCAGCAGTTGGGCAGCAACGAATTCCTCCGCATCAAGAGGTAACTGCGAAGGCCCCGGGGGTTGGGAGGAACAAGATGTTGCTTTGTATCGGAGGAGCTGCGCAGGCTGCAGCGAGGAGTCGGGGAGCAGGCTGGGGCTGGCTGTCGCTCCCGTAAGAGGTTCTCGACTATGGGGAGCAGCGGTGCCTCTGCGGAGCTGGGCACTCGCACGCGGGCATGGTCCCGTTTTGTCCCTGTATCCTCTTCCCTGGAGAACAGAGGGACCTGTGGGGGTCGAGAGCTTTAATTTCTTTGAATTGTAATTATTTCCTCAGTGGGAAGGGACTGCGTGAATTATAGATGTTTATCTTTCTGAATCTGGTCTAAAGGACACAAGTTTGCTCTCTCTCCAGAATTTACAACTGTAAGGTTTAGCCATAAACAGCGTCACGAGAACCAAAAATAACATCTCGTATGAATACAGAGTCTTTCCCTTCCTTGCTCTGCACATATGGTTTAACTAGATTAAATTTTCCCAGTTGAGTTTCCACACCGCCGCAAACTCCAGCGGTCCAGACTGACATTGGAATGGCTGCCTGGGATTAACGGCGCCTTTGTACCCGTCTCACTACAGACCCCTTGATTCTTCTGCGCAAATAGACGTAACTTGTCCGTGCCACGCAAAGTCACAGCAACTTTGATTCACCACAGTATGAATCAGGAATGATTCCGGTGAACTTGGTGGAGTTGCTGGGGTGAAAGTGGTGTAAAGAGGGAGAGCAGAGCAGAATCTGGTCCTCAATATCCTCTCTTTTCCACCGTGCTGCCACAGACCCCCTGGTCTGATCCTCCTCCAGGTGCCAAGTGGATTCAACCACCTTTAGGTCTTGCGTGTCAAATAAACATTTTCCTGACCCCCGCCCAGCTCGTGGAATGGAGGGCAGCGCTGCCCCTGCCTGCTAGCCAGGGAGGAGGGCAGCCCGGGTTGGCTCTCCAACGCGCCGTCACGGATGGTCGGGGGGGAGACACGCAGAGCCTGCCCTAGCAGAGCTGCCCCCGGAGCTCTGCCTCTCACGCCTTTTCCCCGTTGCAGGTCAGATCAGTTCTGGGTCTGGATGTCGCGGGTCTTCCTGCCTTACCTCTACAACAACCGGTCGGGTCAGGAGAGCTACAGCACCACGCTGGGGACGGCCCGGCTGCGTCAGCTCCGGCTGCAGGAGGGTAGGTGGGCAAGGGCCCTGCTGCCACGGGGTGGGTGGTGACAGTCCTGGAGGGATGGAATGGCCAGGTCTGGATGCAGCTGGGGCTGAATGAAGCAAGGATGAGGTTACGGAGGCAGGTTTTTCTTTGCAGCATGTATATTAGTGTGCCGCTGGCTCTGCTCCTGCAGAGATGAACTGGGGCAATCGATCGTGGGGATTTACACTAAAGAGAGGGGTTGACTTGATTTCTGGAGGTGTGACTGGGGACGCGGAGGTAGAGGGGGCTTGGGAAGAAGGGAGATGCTAAGTGTGAAAGCTCAGCTGCGTGCCCCGGCACTGTTTGGCTGCGTTGGGCTCCCCACGGGATGACGGTGTTGGTCTCATTCCAGCCGAGTGCCAGCGCAGTGCCCAGGACGTCCTCCACGGCGTGGGCTTGGCTGCCAGGAGGAACTGCACCGACTCACACAGCTTTTCGACTGCTGACTACGCAGCTGGCTGGGAAAGGGCGGCCGTGAACGTGACGGCTGCGTGGTCCTACTCGCCGCCCGACCTGACGGGGTAAGGAGCTGCCCAGCCCACGCCTACTCCCCTGCTCCATCTGCCAAAGACATTGCATCTTTACACTCGATTCGGTGCCCCGGGTGGTTCCCAGCGCTGGCCCCAGTGAGGGCAGCTGCAGCCCCTGAGCCTGGCAGAGTGCAAACAAACACAGAAATGCCGAAGGCCTTCCCTGGACATGTCCACACCGGCAGCGTGAACAGTGGGAGGCACGTAGCTGCCGCTCACCCAGCTTCCCTGGAGATGTGCGAGTCACCTCGAGCCGTCTGAACGGCAGCGTAGTGCTGTCCCCAGGGGCAGGGGTTCAACTCTCCGGCTTCAAGGGCAGAGACAAGCTGCAGAACTAGTTAACCCGGCCGCCCACAGAGACCACAGAGCAGCACTAGCTTTCTGTTAAAGTGGGTTGTGGGAGATGGGCCTTTACCAGCATACTGGACATTAAATCACTGTTGGTTTCCGCTCTGGTTTGTTCCTGGATGCATCTTCATTGAAGTCTGGGGCACCACAGGGCTTGGGGCTGTTCTGAGGTTGGGAACGCTCAGATGGATCAATGCACTTCACAAGACTAATTTGTCTTGTGAAATAAATAACGAGGCCGCTGTCGCCCGTGGGTGTGCAGCACAGGGGTCAGGGTCTGCATCTGCACACTTGCTCCTGGCCTGCCACGTAGGAGAGCGTACCGGTGGCTGCTCTGTCCTTCAGCTCTCACCCCACGGCTCCTCTTCCTCTGCAGGGTCTGGTACTGGGGTTACATCTCTTTCTACGATAGCAGCGGTTACGTCCAGGAGCTGGGGGCTTCGCTAGAGGAAAGCCGGGCTCAGCTGAATTTCCTTCAGCAGCACACTTGGATCGACAACATGTAAGTGTGGCAGGGGCGAAGGAAACGTTCTGCTGTCGCCCAGGTTTTTAAGGGGTGCTGCTGGAGTGTCACGGGGGGAGAGGGTCTGTGATCCTACGAAACAGTGGCCCCAAAGCCCAGGGTCGGCGTTGTCCCAGTGCCCTGAGCTGCGCTTCTCCCCTCCGCAGGAGCCGGGCAGTCTTTGTGGAGCTGATGCAGTACAACCCCAGCGTGGACCTGCACGCTGCCGTCACCCTCCAGCTGGAGTTCCTGGGGGCCGGCCAGGCCATCGCCGCCGTCACCATCAGCCCCTTCCCGCTGCTGCGGCTCAGCGGGGGTGTCACGCTGCAGCTTCTCATGATGGTCAGTGTGTTACTTCCCTCTCGGTCGCTGCACAGGGGGCTCTGGGGACCCATTGCATGGGCTCCCGGGAGGGCGGCGTTGGTCGCTGCAGACTAAAGCTCCCCTGCCTGAGGCCGCTTGTCCCCACGCCTGTCACCACTCCACTTCCAGGCCTGGATGGCACACAGAAAACATCCCTGGCACCACTGAGGGGAAGGAGATGCCTCCTGTCTGGCAGCATTTGTTGGTCTTGTCTCAGCCTTTTTGCTTCCTTGAACTCGTGCCTGTCGCTGTGGAAACTCGAGGCTTTTGTTCCTCTGTCCTCAGCGGGGACATCAGCCAGCTGAGCCGTGTCCCCTGGGCCGGGCTTCGGTATCAGCGGAGCCCTCTTCCCGGGGCACTGCCACCCTGCCACAAGTGCCCTGGCCGTGGTTTGGGGAGCTTCACTGCCGGGGCGGGAGGGAACGGGGCACTAGGTGAGTGAGGAAGGTGTGGAAGGCCCCGGGGGTGTGCTCCAGCTGTCGGCTGGCAGAACTCAGCCTGGAACGTGGGGCACTTGCTGTCCTGGGGTGCTGCAGGGTCCCCCGGCGCAGCACACAGTCAAGCGTTGCCCTCTCCTTCCCTGGTCACCTCTCCATTCTTCCCCCAGGTCTTCCTCATGATGTTTGTGGTCTACTTCGTGGTGTCTGAGTCGCTGGCCATCAAGAAGGAAGGCAGAGCTTACTTCACCCTGTGGGGCAACTATGGCCAGTGGGTCTTCATCCTCCTCACCACTTGCACCGTGGTGGTGCACCTCAGCCAAGCCACCCTTGCTGACCAGCAGTGGCTCAAGTACCTCAACAACCGCAAGGGTTTCACCAACTTCTACCAGGTGGCCTTTCTCAACACCGTCTTCAGCACCTTGGCCGCGTCCCTCCTCTTCCTCCTGACTGTGCAGGTATGGAGACGGTTGGGCGGGAGCAGCGTGTGGGCAGGGATGTGTGCTTTGGTCCCCCTGTGCCAGCTTGCCCTCCGCACAGTCCCACGGCAGGGGCACCAAAGGGCCCTGAAGTAAAAACAAAGGCACGACTGTGGTCCTGCTGTGCCAGGCACTGACCACATGCCGCGGGGCTGCTGCCACATCCAGGCTCCGCTGCAGGACAGAGGTGGTGGGCAGCGGTGCCACGTGCGTCTCTGCTGTAGCACTTCGGGTCTCTGAAGCCTCTGGGCCCTCAGTTCCCTTGGGGAGTTCAGCCTAGTGTGGCTGATGGGATGATTTTGCTGCAAGGAGCCCGTTGACTAGGATGTCCCCTGCTCTGAGAGTCTGCATTTCTCAGGCTCGTAGAGATGTTTGAAAGGCCCTTCCCTGGGCTGGAGGGATCTCGCGGCAGCCTCTGCGATGGGCCCGTGTTGTAACACCCCCCTCTCTCTTGGTCATAGGCTGCCCAGCAGCTGCGTTTCGTCAGGCAGTGGTCTGTGTTCGGGAAGACCTTTCAGAAGTCTGCGAAGGAGCTGACGGCTGCAGGGCTGGCGTTCGCCGTCCTCATCCTGGCCTACGCTCAGCTCGGCTTCCTGGTAACTACCCGCCGTCCCCGCCGCGCCTTGTGGAGTGGCTGGGTGTCAGCAAGGGCTGCCCAGGGTCGTGTTGCCCCTCGTCCCTCGCCACGCCGCCACTGTGAGCAAAGCCCAGGGGGTCCCTTGGGTGCTCCAGTGCCCAGCCTGCGCAGGGTGCTCCTCTGCCACGGGCCAGGCGGCTTTGGCCAGGGGCTGTGTCTGTCCCTGTCACAGCCGGTCTGTGGGCCACTCATGCTTTCTAAGATGGAGTAGGGAGTTATCAGGGGTCAGGGGAACGTTTTGCCGCTGATCCCTTCTCATTATGTCTCCAATGTCCCCTTTGCAGCTCTTCTCCTCCTCCTCGGAGTCCTTCCGCAGCGTCGGCAGCAGCCTCCTGCTGCTCTTTGCCATGCTGCGGGGCAGCGTGAACCTCCGCCCCTGCGTGCCCGAGTCCTCAGGCCTCTACTACCTGTTCTGCACCAGCTACATCGTCCTGGAGGTGTGGATCGTGCTGAGGCTGTTCACCGTGGTGCTTATCTACAGCTACCGGGAAATGCACTTTGAGCTGTACCGCCCTGCCTTCGAGCCCCAGGACTACGAGATGGTGGAGCTCTTCGTGCGCAGGCTGAAAATGTGGATGGGCTTCAGCAAAGCCAAGGAGGTGAGTGCAGCCTGGGAGACTCTGGGGAGAAGGGGCCCGGTAGCAGGCAGGAGGCTGCAGGCATTTGCAGAGAGTCCATGTCCACCATCCTTAACCTTCCTTCGCCTCTGGCCGCTTCCCGCTGCTGTTTGCAGTCAGGTTCCAGGCGAGGGCTGGAGCAGTGGCCGTTCCTGGAGGCCCAGGAGCTGGGTTAGTGATGGGGCGTTGTAGGGGCATCTGCTGCCGCTTCTCAGTCCCGCAGTTCCGTGTGTTTTTATCCAGGATCTGTCCCCAGGTCCGTGCCGTGGCCTGGCGCACCAGGAATGGCTGGGAGCGGCCCTGGGGCTGTTCGGAGCGGGACACAGTGCCACAGCGCAGCGTTCCCACTTACCGGCTCCTGAAATAACTCTGCCCCCTGCTCCCCTGTTCTCTTCCAGTTCCGGCACAAGGTGAGGTTCGAAGGGATGGAGCCGCTGCCGTCCCGAGACTCCAGTGACTCCAAGTCCTTTCGGGGCCCCACTCCCAGCGCTGCCTCCGACAGCTCCAGGGCCTCCACCTCCTCCAGCCAGCTGGACGGGCTGAGCCTCGTGCTGAGCACCCGGGACAGCCTGGAAGTGGACGCTGACATCCAGCGCCTCCTTTCCCTCTTTGAGATGCTGCTCGCCCAATTTGACCGGGTCAACCAGGTGACGGAGGACGTGTACCGCATCGAGCACCAGCTGGAGGGCTCTCGGAGCCGCCGCTGCAGGCGGAGGTGCACCCAGATGACGGAGGATGTCCTGAGCAGGTACTGTGCAGGCGGCACAGAGCAGGGGCCCTCCCCCGAGGTCTCCTCCGACACGGACCCGCAGCCCCCGCGGGATGCCCCGCTGTCCCCCCACTCTCCTGCCGCCCCGCCAGGCAGCAGGGGCTCTGTGCCCAGCCGGCTCCTCCGAGCTAGCAGAGGCATCAGCGCGGCGGCTTCTGTGCTGCCCCCGCACAAACCCTACGCCGCTGTGGCTCCGGCGGTGAAGAAGAAACGGCCCCTCCGGGCCAAGAACAGGGTGCACCCCACTGTCAAATAGCAGGCGGCGTGCTGGGCACCATGGGGAGCAATGCCCTCCGAGGGCAGAGAGCGCCTGGGCAGGGGTTTGCGAAGGGTGGGCTGCGCCCGCCGTGCAGACCCGGAGCCTCAGGAGCTGCCGCTTCTGAAAGCTCCCGCCGCGGCGGCTGTGCCTGCCGGGCGCGGGGGGCCGCTGCCCGCAACGCGGCGGGGGCAGCCGCCCTCCTCCGCGGACCCGACGTACCCAGCGATGGGCTGACTTCCTCACCCGTGGGTTCCGGCGTTGCGGGTTGCTTGGAAAGGGCCGAGCCTTTCCCTCGGGGACAGCTGGGGAAGGCTGCGCGGGGTACGGTCAGCGTGCAGAAAATCCCCGTTAGGGTAGGGCAGTATTAAAAAGTCGTTTCTTTCGTTAAATGGCCCCAAACAGCCTGCGTAGGGCGATGTCACAAGGACACTTTACTGGGGCCTGGCACAGGGTGACCGGGACGAAGCTCGCCTCCCTTCCCCGCTGGCTGGGCCGGATGGAAAGGGGAGAGGAGAGCCCCAGGCCTTGAAGGTTTGAACTGAGTCTTGGATTTTTGTCGACCAGTCACACTGTGGAGGAAAGCTACAGGTTTCAAGAAGATATTTAACCTTTTTTTTTTTTAAGCGTAAATATATATAGATATAGATAAATGCTATCTACATCCAGGTCAGTTAATTTCCAGTATTGGCTACTTTTATCCTCCAGAAATTGGTACTATTATTTGTATTTAAAGAAATCCAATATTTAAAACAAACGACATTGCAAGCTGCAGCGAGCTGCCAGCCCTGCGACCCGGCCAGGCTGGGAGGGGACGCTGAGCAGCAGCTCAGCCCGACGGGCGTGGAGACCTCGGGCTGCTTTCGGCCGTCTCCGAGCGTGGGGTTGCCAACGTGCTGGCTTCGCGGCGGTCCCCCACCCTCCCCTGCCCGCCCGCGCCGTGGCCCACGGGCTGCGGGCGCTGCTGGCTGCTTGGCTTTCCTAATCCAAGGAATGTATTGACGTAAGTATATGTATTTTTTTTTTTTTTTTGGTTTACTTGTTCGTATGTACTGCCCAGCACTTTAAACAATGCTTTCCTCGGCTAACAATGACACATGCGATCTAACAAGAACGGGATAATATATCACAAAAGCAGTATTTTTTGTTTGTTTAAATCATAAACTGAAATGAGCAAGCGCTGATGAAGCGAACGCAGCCCCCCGCACGCCCCAGCCTGAGGCAGCCGTGCCGGTACCTCCCGGCCTCTTCCCTACGAGAAGCACAAAGTCGTTGGGGGAGGCAGGCGGAGCCCTCGCGGAGCCGTTGTCGGGGTCCCTCCGGCCCCGCAGCTCCCCGGGCCTCGCCGCGCCCTGGGCTACAGCTGGCCTGTGCTCGCCGTGCCCGGCCGGGGAGGGGCTGCGCCGCGGGGCACCCCCTGCTCGCAGCGCGGGGGGCCGAGCAGCGGCTGAAGCCTCCCCAGGGCCTGCGTTCGCTTCGTCAGCGCCATTTCACGTTATGTATATTGTAAGTAATTTATACGTTTGGTTTGGTTTGGTTTTTTTTTAAATGTATATATTTTTGTATGTTTGCTATATTTTCATAGCATCGGTAACGTGTTTGAAACATGTAGATAGGAGACAGAATACTATTGTCAGAGTTATTTAAAGGATGTATTAAGTGCTTCTTCCCGGGAATGTCCCGTGTACATAGAGGAGTGGGTGTCTGTGTGCGTGTGATGCGTGTGCTCGCCTCCCAGCTGAGGCTGGGCCGGGCTGGCTCTGGGCCAGCCGCCGCAGGCGGGGCAGAGCGGGGCCGGGGATGGGGTGCCCCGCAGCGCGCGAGTCGGTGTGTTCCCAGAGCCCGCTCCGCGCTTCGGAAACGCGGGAGGGTCGAAGGGAAGCCCTGGGCAGCGAGACCAGGCGGGCAGCGCGGCAGGGGAGCGTGCCCCGGGTTAGGCTGCATCTTGCCGCTGGTGGTCCCCGGCAGGGGAGACCTTTCCGGGCGGAGAGAGGGGGCTTCTCGGAGACTTCCATTGCTAATCACGTCACCTCCCGTGTCTCCCCATCCAGCTCCCAGCACTTCTGCCACGTGGCGTTAGAGACTTTTAAAGAAGGTTTCGTTCCAGCTGTCCCCGCGGCTCCAGGCGCCTGCCGCGTCCCGGAGGGGTGACGGCAGGAGGGCGCAGGGTGCTCTTTGGGATGGCTCTGGGACTGGTGTGAGTTTTACCTCTGGAAAACGTGGTTGATGTGAAGGAAAGGTTGAGGAAGGATGTGGGCAGGAGAAAGTGTGCTGTAGCTTGACGATCGCTTGGAGTGAGATGGTGGTTGGGTGCCATAGAGGTGGTTGAAGGAGCAGATTCCACAGGGGGAAGGAAAGTGCAGAGGGGAGAAAACCAATAACCACGAAGCTTTTGTAATGGGAAGGAAGAGGCAGGTAGAGGAGGAGATGACAGAAGTGCCTGGAGCTCGGAAGCAGTAGGTGGGGATGGAGGATTCCAGCCCGGCGGCAGCAGGGGCCTGGAGCAGGCGGAACCAGCAGCGAGGGCCGGGGAGCCCAGGTGCTGGCGCAGGTCAGGAATGTTTGTGCACCGCACAGAGGCGATTTGTTACACCTTTTACAAACAGCTCCCTCTGCTCCAGAACTCGTCTGGTATCTAAAACTGGTTTTCAAGCCAGAGATTTAAAACTATTGGCCTTGTGTTTTTTGGTTCCTTTTGCTTAGCCAAGCAGTGCAGCCACCAGGCTCACCTCTGGTAGACGCCCATGACTCTCTTTTGGTGACGGGCAGAGCAGCACTGGTGCAAGCGCCTGCAAGCTGCGTCCAGAAACCCCCAAGGCAGTAAAACGAGCAGCCGTGCGACGTACCAGGATCCCTGGGATGTGGCACTGCAGCTCCGATAATGCGCTGGGCACCCATCTGCAGTCGCATCCAGCTGCCCAGCTCGGTGCCCCTCTGGTGTGTCCTCCCTGGGGCCAGAAAGGACGTAGTTACGAAGCGAAATCCTATCGGAGAGAGAAGCGCAGGCCCTGGGTGAAACTCGGGAACTCTGTTCTCTCCTTAAAGCCAAAGTTCCTGACTCTGGCTCTGCCTCCAAAGGAGAGGCACCGGAGAGGTATTGAGTTGCGTAAACAGCAACTACCTGGGAAGACAAAAGCAAGTTGCTCGTCTTCCAGCAGCGCTGTGTAAGCTCCAGGAGTCCTTTTGGCAGCAGAGAGCTGGAGGCAGGCGGTGCCTGGAGGAGAGTGGTAGCTGCTGCCTCGGCCACCGGCTCTTGCTCTCCTTTGGGTTCTTACACAGGAGACCTGAGCACACCCGCACCAGACCAGCTGCTTTTCACCTCCGGCTCCGCATCTGCCCGCAACCGCGTTTCCCTTTCCCGCTGCAGCGGAGATGCAGCCGCCCCCCAGGGCCGTGCCCTCCCCGCGTGGCTGCAGGTCCGTGCTCCCAGCTGCCTCCCCATCGCCCCACGGCTCGAGCCGCTTGCAGGGACGGGGCTGGAGGCCGGACAGAGACCGGGGGTTGTTAGCGCCAGCGTTCCGGGAGCAGAATGAACCAAGCAGGTCTTGGACAGCTCTTGCGTCTTCAAGAGCCAAAAGGTTCAGCTCGAGAACCCCAGTTCAGTTCTCAGCCCCTCCCCGCCCCCAGGGCTGGCACAGGTCTGTTGGAAGTGGTTGTTCGTAGGAGTTAAGTGCAGGGAGGAGAGAGGAGGCCCGAGGCAGGGGAGCAGGGACCCGGCTGCGTGGAACAGCCGTTAATAAGCTAACGGGAGGCGAGCGGGCAGGCGTAACGAGGATGCTCCCCGCGTGAAGCATCAGGCTGTTTGTTCCCAAGGGCCCGTTTCTCACCGAGCTTGCTCTGCGTGCGTGTGTGTGACGATGTGTGTGATGTACCAAGTGCTTCTTCTAATCAAAGAGGAGCAGAAACAGGATAAGACAACTGCCCTCCTTCTTCCCTTCGCTGGGAGTACGGAGAGCAGCTCTGGAACCCACAGTTGTTTCTTGAAAAGCCAAACACCTCCGCGAGGGCCCACGCGCGTGGTGGGCACCACTGACAGCTTTCAAGCAATCATAGTTCTCAGCGCAGCATTTATTTGTACAAGCTATAGCAACACTCACAGGGTTCCTTCGCTGTCCCAGCTAAGGTACCGCGGATCCTGCCCTTAGCTGCAGCCAGTTACTGGCCACGGAGTTACACCCTCGCCAGCACGAAACGTGACTTGCAGCCCTAGCCCATAAATACTCCTGAATGTATATTTCTGTGTGTGTAGTCACCAAGAGATGGTTTCTTATTTATTGTCGTAAGTCTCACAAAGATGCAACAGTATCAAGCTGCTTAAATAAAAACCCTACCCATTAGTTTAAAAGGGAGAGGGAGGGACTTCTTATATAAGTGCTTTTTTTTTAAAAAAAGAACAGACGATTGTGACCAATACGCCAACTGTTACTGTCTGGTCAGCATTTCACTGCAAACAAAAATATCGTATTTTGTAACTGTGGGGATGTTTCTTAAAAAATGACAAGGTCAAATAAAACATGACTGCTACGACCTGGCTCCGGTGCTTTTGTTACGCTCCCTCCAGCCCGCTCCCCGCTAGCCAGAGCTCGTCCAGAGACCTTCCTCCCGCCCCCCCCGGTCATTCTCTTTGTCTGCCACTGGAATTTTAGTTTAGGCCCCCTGTACGGTGCAAGACCCTTCTCTCAGCCAGCCTTCGAGGGCAGCATCGGCTTGTCGGAGAGGGGTCTGCGGCCAGCGCAAGGAGACGCGCGGGAGGCGGCACGGCCGGAGCGCAGGGCTCGCTGCCGCCGCACACGCGCCCGGGAGGGCAAGCGAGCTGCGCGGGCTCGGCTGGGCTGGGCTGCGGCGGGACACGCCGCCCGAACCCCCCCGCAGGGGGCACCTGCGGAACCGGAGGGCACGGCCCCAGCACGGGGACGGGAGCGCAGGCTGGTACCGCGCCACGTCGGCACCTGGAGGTGGGGCTGGTGGGCACTGACCTAGGAGCGATACGGATCGGAAAACAAAGGGGAAAGGAGGAAGGAATTTACGTTACTATGAAACACAGTTTGAATCTTCCCAGGCCAGCAAGAACCCACTGACCACACAAATACTTTATTTATTTCCTTTATGACTTAGAAACACTCAAAACACAACATACACTTAGAGTTCCCAGACAGCCCTGCACAAGCTGGTAGCATCCCCTCGCCGGTCCCTTCACAGTTCCGCGTGCAGATTGCACTTGTCTTCATCTCCCCGGCCAGGGCGCTGCCGTTACCCCTTACCGAAAAGCCACGCGTCCCCTTTACTGGCAAAGCAGGAGATAAAGTACTCACAGTATAGTCCAGCTCACACCGTTTCTCCCAGTTCGTAGTGTAGTGTCGATGCCCATCTCGCCACAAGATGGGCTACGTAATCCCATTCCGCCTGTACACGCGTGCACGGAGAGGTCCCGGGAGGAGAGCGCGTCACCGTGCGTTAGTGCAACAGGCAAAACTCACTCAGAGACGATGCCCCAAGACACGTCAACAGTCTTTCAAAAAGGGGTTTACGGGGCGCACAGAGAAGGATGAGTTACCCCCAGCATCGCTGCAGCCAGGGGGAATCCTGCCGCTGAAGCCAGGAGCCAGGTCTGGCCGCTGGCTGAATCCCGGCGGTCGGCCCCGCGGCTGTTCTCCGTGAGGAATGAACGTGGCCCAGCGCGCTGCCGTGCCGCTGCTCCAGCGAGCGGCATCCCCCTCCCTGCCGCGTGTTACTTCTGGTAGCAAAATCGTTTCTGCTGAATGAGGGAGGGTTTGCTGTGAGTCTCTCAAAATGGAGACGAATCCTCGGGAATTGAAGCAGCGTGTTTGGCAGGTCACTTCAGAACCCAACTTAACTCTTACCAGAGCTGGCAGCAGAACAGGTCTGAGCGCCAAAGAGTTCAAGTGCTGAGAGGCACCGAGGCCTGGAGAGGAGCTGGATTCCAGGGTGCTTAGAAATAGTGACTGGATTTTTCAATACTTCATATTTCATTCCCAATAACGTCGTCAAAATTCCCACAATTCCTGCACCTCCCAGCCTCGTGATGAACTGCAGAATATCATACTTTGTCTGCTTCCACCAGCCGCTGGTGTGGAAGGAGCCCAAAGAAAGGTTCTGCAAGAAAGTTCCCAGCAGAGATGGAAGCTTTGAAGTAGCTCAAACCAAATAAAAACAAAACACGCAGGAGTTGGTCCTCTCTTGGGGCATCTGCTGGGGATAGTGTCCTCCTCGGGCAACCCTGGCAGGCGGGGAGTGGAACATTCAAGCCTCCCGGCACGGTTCAACGCTGAGTCCACATGCAAGCAGCACAGCCGCGCTGCGCCTGCCGGCCCCGGCTCCTCCGTGTCCATGCGGCCGCGCGGAGTCAGCGCACAGGGAAAACGCTCCCGCTGCCTCGTCCGTCCCAGACATGCCGACCTGCCGGGACCTACACGAACTCCGTGAAGTCGTCCACCGAGGAGATGAGCCGCTTCCTCTGTCCAGTCTCGTAGGTGGGCGGGGGGTCCTGCGGGATCTGGGGAGGGGGCTTTGTCGGAGCGGATGGATGCATCTGCAGGGGAAGGCCAGGAGTCTGGTACTGGGTTTCTTCACGTAGCTGAAAGCCAAACGAGAACAGATGAGCTCCATTCCCCCCGAAACTTTTCTCTCTCCATTGGGGCAGGGCAGGACAGGTTACTCGGGCCAGCTTGTCCTACCATCCCCAGCACGGTGCCGAGTGGGTGCAGCTCTGCGTCCAGATTTAGGGTTCCCAAACCCCTTCCCGCCGGGGAAGCTGTTTGGGAGCTCGCAAGTCCAGACCTACATGGCTACACTTGTCACTCCCACAAGAGCTGGATTCTAACCTTCATACAGATATTCCTCCTCTTGCACAGCAAGCTTCGGTAGCTGATTTCGTGTGCCTTAGTTGTAGTAAGGCTCCAAGGTAAGCCCAGTTCTAAACACTTAGAACAGACAGCTTTACCTACCCGGTGCCTTAGCCTCTTGATATGGCGTAGCCTTGCGATCCACTTGGATGGGTAGGTGTCAGTAGGGTTTGATCGACTATGGTGAACCTGGGAAGCCATCTGATTGGGGAGGGGTGGGGAGAGGCAGGGCAAGAGAGGAGGCACGTTAACATAACCACGACAGTGAAGTTAACAGAACGTTTCCGTACAGTTTGACAGCCACTGAAATACAGCTCTAGGTTATAACTGTTCACGTGCTAACTCTGACGTAAAGGTTGACAGCAATAACCGAGGCAGAAAACTTCGTTTGCTTTAGCAAGCCCTCCTCATTTCCTTGGAAGCTGGTGATGGACCAAGACACCAGCTGAAAGACAGCAGGTCTCGGCGGCTCAGGGTACTCACGTTAGCGTGCAAGGCCATCTGACGGGCCACAAATGGCAGGTTCTTATCGGAGATGATCTTAGCCACACTCGTGTCCACGAGACCCTCCATGTCTTTGTTTTAAAGGAAGAAGAAAAAAATTCTTGTAAGTTAAGAACAAGCCAAAGGTTGCCAGTAACTAAATAGGTAAGTAATATAAACCTGAGGAATTGCATCACAGAATCTCAGAAGTTCCCATCGAGCCCTACAGCTCCAACCGTAACAGCACTTGCACGGCAGCTTGACACAACCGGCTCTCAAATTCCGGCTGCTCCGTAAAGGCTTGAGGAGAGGCTGCTGGGCTCATTATCACACGAACCAAAGGGTGAGCGAAAAGCACCCCAGGAGTGCCCCTTTGGTAAGGGGAAAGCAAACGCCCCTGCAGATGACTGCACCAGCACCGCGGCACTCGCCCGGAGCCACGACGGCGCTTTGTCTTAAGCTTGAAGATAGTATGAGGGGTACAATGGGAAGACGGCTCTTCTCTTGGGGAAGATACACGAACGGGACATAGCCAGGCATAACCGGGCAGCAACTTGGTTTCAGAGAGTTTCTCCTGGAAGTTTTTACTTTTGAAACACAAACCCACCGCAAAGTGACGGCAGTTACTGCACCACCAGTACAGGAAAGGCTGAGAACCAAGGCTGGGGGGATTCCTACCTTTCCGACACTGCAGCGTCACCAGGTTACAGTCATAGTCAAGCGGTGTGATGATAACGTGCACAAAATTGAACTGACCCTAATGAGAAAACAATAAAACAGTCAGATACATTCACTGGCAGCCATTGTGACTCTTGTGAATGCCATAAACTAACACATGTGAACCCACCAAGGCAAATAACCGCCGTTCACGACCTCAGCACTGTTTGCCAAGATAACACACATCAGGTTAAGGTTCTGCAAACAGCCACATGCCTGTTTTGTAACACACCCACAAGTAAAATCTTCTACCTTTATTGTTCCCAGTTTAAAGTCTTCTCCAGAATCATTGTAAACGATCGAAACAAAATCATTCCCAAGGTGCCTTTTCTTGTCACAGCGGTATTTATCCAAATCCTTTGTGGGCATCAGAGTAGCAATGTGGAAAATGGCTGAAGAGGAAACAGAGAAATCCTTAGGCTGGTCTGGGAAAGCAGCGCTGCAAGCAGCAGCGGTCAACGCGCAGCACTTGTCTGGAAGACAAGGTAGTACCAGCACCACAGTAATAAAAAATACAAGTTGTGCTCCCTCGATAGGTTTGTCCCCATTTGTGCCAGCTGAATCCAGTCCCGCTGGATTGCTCCAGTGGTACATGGAGCAGGGAGCGCAGCGGCCGGCGAGGAGGCAGCCTCTGAAAGCTCTGCTCTTCCCAGTTTTTAGGTACTGCCCTGCACAGCCTTCTCTCGCGCCAGGCGCAGCAAAGTGAATTAAGGGCCTGGCTTTCAGCATGCACCTGACGCATGCTGGAAGAAGCGCGCTCGTCAAGCTGGGTAGTTATCTGTCTGCTCACAGAAAATGAACAGCGGGCTGCAGAAGGGCTTCTGGGTACTTTTTCCATGACCACAGTAGCACGGCAAGTAGAATCTGGTTTGAGGAGGAAGAGTTAAGTAGCTTAAAGCAGGACTTCCCCTAACTGAGCTCTGCAGGGCACCGGGGCCACGGTGAGTAACCTCCGGCTGCACCACTGAACCGGACTAAGTATGATGACCGGGATGCACAGAGCTGCCCGAAAAAAAATGGGAAGCTCATCATAGCCTGTTGGGTCCTGGATGATATCTGCACTGCTGGGTGCTGCAGAAGCTGGGTAACGCTGCAGTTCAATTAGCAACGGCCACAGTAATGACAACCCTCCTGCTTTCAATACTGTTCTTCAGAGAAACGATGAGCAGAGTTTTCACACGCTGCCCTCAATTAACAGCCTTCCCAGCAGCTCAAGAACAAGGAGCTTATTCCACAAACCTCTACACCAAACCATATCAACCCTTCATAGAGCAGACTGTTTTAAAAGTAAGTGGTGTGATTTTTATTCTCTTAAATAAGGCAGGTATGCACCTCTCCCAAACTTTAACACGTGGCTTGCAGAGATACCAGAGAGAGAATGGGAGGAGAACAGAGCCCCAGGTCATCTTTACTACATCCCTGGAAAGGAAATGGTTTGTAGAAGGCAGGTCGGTCTCAAGAGAAGAGACCATCCTTCCCCTTCCAACTTCTGGAGCCACCTTACCTTGCATAATGTCATCGTGCCAACAGTAGGTAAACTGTCCATCCTCCCCACACACGTCCAGGCCACCAAGGTAAATTTTATCTGGCTGACAGTCCTTGAGCTCAATGAGCTTCCCTAACCCAGTCAGGAACTCTGTATAGCGATAGGATCCGTGTTCATTTGACAGAATTGCGATTTCGTTGTTGCTCTGGGAAATAAGAACATGGGAGTCCCACGCTGAATGACAAGAGCACTCAATCAGCACGAGTGATTAGGTTGTTATTTTCCTAGAAGGGCTTCACACAGGCACTGATTTTTAGTGCAAGGAACTAAGGGAAAGCAAGGCTACTGCAGGAGCGGGACAAGTCTCACAGCTGGAGTAGTGGTGCCTGGCCTTCTGCTGAGACGTAACCATTAAAGGATTAATGCATCCGCACACAACTCACCTGGCCTTCTCCAACGTAGAGCACTGCAATCTTGTGTGTGTCGTAAGAAGGAATTTGATCCAGGAGCTGCACCGATCTTTCAAACGTCTACAATGAAAACATTGGTCACACCTTTAAAAAACGTATCTCCACAGCCCCACTGCCCTGCCTAAAACCCCTTCAGGCCAACGACAGCACAAGGTAAGCACAGATTCCTGACCGTCACTAGTGTCTTCCTTGATGAACGCTGCCCTGCTCTGTTCTGCCAGGGCACGGGGCACCATCAGTCCAAGGTGCGGAGCAGTGTACGTGGCATCTGTCACCACACTTTCTCGGGTTTATACTTCAGATGAGATTAATGTGGCAAACTGCATGGGTTAGATGCACTTGCCATGACAAATTACATCGTATCTTCATTTAAGCTCCAGGCATGAAAAATTATCATGTCTCTTGCTCTGAAGAACATTTTTAGCACAAGGCATCACCTCATCTCACCTAGGCTTGTGCTGCCTGACCACCCGAACCTAAAGCGAGGGGAAACCACCAGCAGGAGGTCTGTGGTGCTCAGCTCACAAGAGCCCCATCCCAGCACTGTTTCTCCAGGAGGTTTATGACTAATTTCTCCTATGACCACAGAAAGCTCCTTGGCCACTCCCAATTACACGGAGGGCTCACAGGTTTGTCTAGTGACGTTCTGCCAACATCACCTAACGCTCAGTTTTCATCCTGCACTCCTCCTACCAGCAAAAACCAAAACTCCGCAGGTCATCCTGCCTTCTGGCTGGGATTCTGCAACAGCACCAGCAAAATCTCCCAGTATCTCAAATTCAATCCAGAGCCATGAAGTGGGAGCCACCAGGATCGGGGAACAGAAAATCTCCCGCCTGTAGCACTGCTGGTAGGAAACACCTTTAAATCGCACCATCTGAGCTGGACATTCATTACTATCATTTATGTTCAAAAAAAGTAATGAGGTTAGAAAAATTAACTACAAGAATTAAAAAAAAAATCCTTGCCTACCTCATTTGGCAGCAAAAGGGGCTTGTTGTTTTCATCGCCAAAGAATGGGGAGTGGTACAACTGTAAAAACACAAAGCTAAGGGAGAGAGGGGAAAAAAAGTCCTGTTACCATAAAAATTACGTCCATTTTGATCTGTTGTATGTAAGAACGTTCTGTACAGAAGAAAAAGAGGAGCAATTAAAATGCTAACAGAGTATTACTCATCTTCTAAAGACACTTCAGGTGCCTGGACTACCTGCCGTTTGTAATAGACCCTTGTCATAAAAAACAATGGTTATCTCAAACGACATCAGCTGCAAAACTTCCCTGTTCAACAGGCAGTCTTTGCACAGAACGGAGGAGAAGGAACGCACTCCCGCCTCGCGGCTCTGGGGGTATTTCTAGGCTAGCAGATAAATGATTTTACAGCCACTTTACCTGTCCTCAATAACATGAAGATTCTCTCGTAATGCAATGTTGGGCAACTACCAATATCTAAAGTTCAAAAAGCAACTATTATAACCCCTTCTCTTCCTTCTTCTTAGTATTTTGCACATTATATTTCTTGAACTTCAAGACTAGTAATTCATCCTGTTCACAGCAAAATTAACTCTAGGTGACCTGCATTCAAGCCACACGTGCATTCGGTCTCTAAATTGGGACAGATTTAAGAACATGAGGACACTATTTATCTATTTCTTTCACCACTTAAGAGACCTGTTTCCTAAATCACAAAGTTAATTTGGCAGTACTGGGTGCAATATGTCTGTATTAAGTCCTGAAAAAACAGGTAATTAATCTTTCTTTTTAATCAGATACCGTTTTGTAGATCCCACAAAACCAGCAGACCGCTTTGAACGAATCCAGCCATGGCTCCAACAATTCTGAGCTCACCGTTTCTAGCTTCAGATAAGCCCCTCCACCCACCTTGGGTTTATTCCAGGCACTTTCTCAGCATTGGAGGCTGCTGTTCTGCTCTTGAAGGCATCTCTCTCGATCCTTTTTCCCCTCCTTGATGGGGCTGAGTCAGAGATGGTGTATCCTCGGGGCCGATGCCCAGAGGGGGAGCGAGGTGAGGTGACAGGACCGGTGCCATCCAATCCCCCTGACCCAGTCGCTCTGGCGTCCTCCCCCTTGCCCAGCCAACTGCCCAGCCCTTCCCCTTCCAGGTTCCCAGACTGGGATTTTGATTTCACTTCTGTGCTCAGCCTCCTCGTTACTTCTCTGCCATTTGCATCTTTGAGGACCTCTTGCAGCGTCTGCAGCTCGGGCGAAGAACTCGACTTGCTGAGTGGCTGGGATGGCTGGAAGGAAAGCTCCTCCAGCGTTCGGCCGTCCTCTGACGGCAGGACTCTCCCGATGGGAATTCCACCCTCCACCAGGTCTTCCGACTTCAGAGATTTGTCTTCTTGGCTGGAGGTTGAGGAGGACTTAAAGAGGGAGAAACAAAGATGAACAGTTTTCCTGATGCGCAAAATAAAAGCTGACAACAGTAATGCTCGAGGCACCCCCTGACGCTTCCAGTGAGAGCTGAGCAGAAAGGTGCCAAGTATAAAGCGACGCAGATGGAGGGCCCTGCACCAAACCGGGACTCACTGCCGCTGCTCTGCATGCAGTCCCTCACAAGCCACCCAAACTCTCCATCATGACTGCATCTGCATTTTGATACCATTAGCGAGCTCTTTCAGAGAGTGCCAAGAGGGACTCATCTGAGCCCAGACAATTCTCCCGTGCGTCTAAAGACGGGGCTGTCACACGGGACAGAACTGGTTAACCTGTTTCTCCTTACCCTGCTGTAAGACTCCTGGGGTTTACCAAACCTTTCCTCGCTCAGGACTTGTTCGGAACAGGAAGTCTCAATGTCCTCACTCTCTGGAGACTCAGCTGGGGACTCGGTTTCCTTCAGCTCCATTTCCACTGGGCTCCCTTCCTCCAGCACCACCGCCGACTCTATCGAGACACAAGGCAGAAGAACTGAAGTCTGTAGAGAGGCACAGACCGGCAGGCCCCCGTCCTCTCCTCTGAAGTACCAGCCTTTTCCCTACGGGATTTCAATGGAAGGCCATATTGAACGAGTGTTCTGGGTCTTTGATTTCTTGTCATGTCACACTTGCTCCTGGTTCCCCTTTTGCATAGAATAACTGATCACCTTATCCTCACAGCAAAGCGCTGCGTCTGCTTTGGTCAAAATAAGTGCAGTTGTTTCCAATTGTTACTGATGAACAGGCAGGGGACAGAATGAGGAAATGGGACCTTGCACATCAATGCTCGGTTATCAGGACAGACAGGAACTACAGAGATGTAAGAAAGTACAAGACTAGCATTAAAGGTTCATCATTATCCAGGCAATGAAGACATCAGTTCTATGCAAGTGTGCAAAAAAGTAAGTTTTTCTTGTATTGAAATGCAATGCTCCTGTGCCTTGTAGCGGCCTAGAAGGAGGTAAGAAATTTTACTAGGAGACATTTACTTGCAGTTTGGCAGTTTTCCTAGTATGTCTCAGTAGAAGCAAAACAATTCAGCCCTAGACATATGAAAGGACAAGAGAGCAAGAGTAACACATGCACTGCAGCAATACTGGGAAACCTGCACGTGGCATCTGATCAGACAGATGGTTACGGAACCACGCTGACAAGAAAGCTCCTTGGAAGCCCTGCCTACGGTGGAGGAGGTTATCGCAGCATTTAACCTTGTCTCTACTCCAGGCAGTGACCCTGACCACAGGGATGAGTCTGACCAAAGGCTCCTCTTGGCCTTGCTTTTTTGTCCTGAGGAAAAGGCTGGAGAACAGGAGGCTTCCCATTACGCACACAAGGGACTGGAAGACCAATCTGAAAGGCCAAGATTTGTTTTCCAAAGTAAAATAATAAAAAAAAAATAGCACACACAAAAAATAAAGAAAATCAGCAAAATTAAAAAAAAAGAAAAAAAAAAAATCACTAAAGCAGCTTTTCCTGGATTGATTTCAGCTCGCGGGACCAAAGTTATTTCAAAGAAGCAATTAAGAGTTAGCATTGCACACACATACCTTCTAAAAAAAACCAAAATAAAACAAAAAAACCCCAAACAACGTGCTGATCTGGTTAGCTGTCCAAGCCAGAACACACCTGCATACATCCAGTGCTTCCAAGCTTCCCTAGCTCTGACACTACTGCCAAGATTGCTGGTGTTTTTAAATAATGCGAGCACGCACTAATTATTCTTCAGGTGGGAACCGAGTAGTATGAGCAGAGAGGAGACGTACAGAGAAATATTTTACCGCAGCATCTTTGTGTTGCTTTAAGAGGCCTGTGTCAACAACAGCCAGCAGTTAAGAACACCCTGCTGCTCCACAGAGAATTTTCCAGTGAAGGAAGGCAGGCAGAAAGACGTTTCAACCCTCTAATTAAAATCACAAAGCACTGCGGATTATCAAAGCAATGCAGGTGTTGTGCTCATAAGGTACGAAATTTGACCTCCACTTCATTTAATTATGAAGTCAATTTTACTGAAGCGGAGAAAGATTTGACACCACTATAGAGCCTCAAAAAGCTGGAATTTAGCAGGTTTTCCCCTGAAATATATTTCTTCTTTTTTATTTAAAAAGCTTTTAACCAGCATCTGTTGTAACGTCAAACATATATATATATATCAGAGATATATATCGGCTCCTTTTATCTTTTGCGTGTCCAATTCTGACAGATTCCTGTGGGCTGAGTAGCACGGGACTTCATTTCAGGGTAGCTTGTCCTGTGGCATATTATGCTGTTCTCAGAAGTGGGAGCTTTTACATTTAGCAGAACACAAAGCCAATTGTAAAATGAAGCTGAAAATAAATAATTCAATTAATCCAGCCACTCAGACATTTTGACAGGTCATTTAACACTGTGCCTCATGACTCACAGTCCACCCCAGCTAAAACAAAAGTTGCTTTAAGAAATTGCCTGCACTTGCAAATGTTGGATCTGGCTTGGACTTCTTCATGCTAGTCAAGATCCCATTTGTTGAGAGTAATGAGACTGGGTACAGACAGGAGACATGGAAGGGGAAAATGAAGTATGAGGGATACATTTTCTATGAATCAGAGGTGTTCTTCTATGGCAATACTGTTTGGTTTTTTTTCCTTAAAGATATATAAATATACCTGCCCAGGATATGCTCCTGTGCAACTTCCCTTGACAACTGGACTGGTACATGGAAGAGAAAGAGGCCACTGCAAAGGGAAATCAAGTGAGCAGCTACATCAAAAGGAAGGAGAGACTATATGAAAAAAAAAAAAAATTAAAAAGCACAGAGTTTAAAATATAACCAAGAGCCTATTTTAAAATAAATAAATAAATAAATAAATAAATAAATAAAAACAAAGGAAAGAACAAGCTGGGATAAGCTCACTAGATGCCAAAGGGATACTTTAAGGGTACAAGGTCTCAACATGGATAAGGAGGCATAAACACATTCAAACAATGCAGACTTGAACTGCTCTCTCTGAAGAATGCATCTTTGTGAGTTTTAGAAACAGAAAATTCCTTAGTGATATCCTACCACGCGCAGGAAACCAGTCTGAGCTTTTCCTGAGCTACACGCTTTTGGCAAAAGATTATTTTTGAACCCACAGAAGAGTCTGAAGAGTAGAAATACGGATAAGGATTCACATAGTTGTAACCTCTAAAGAGGAAGAACAACATGCCTAGGACAGTCTGACAGCAAAACTTCTTCAAAACATTAATTCGCCAGTCAGCTCCGGCAAGTCTCCTGCAGAAGTTGTGGTAAGGAGAATGTGGCCAAAGTGATTTTCTCAGACTGCCACAGGAGTGGCATTCGCGTGGGTGCTTCTTTCAACGCATCCGTGAGCACCTGTATACCACACATTCGTAGGAGTCAATAAAAGTGTTCACGGATAGGAATTCTAGTTTTTTTAAAAAGGTGATAATTTGATTTTTACTCTGATTTTGTGTTTACGCATTCTGAAAGCCTAAAATCATATCCTGCTCTGTTTAAAACAAACCTGAAAACTAGCATCTTTACCAGATTTCCAAACAATCCATACCATTGATGCCACCTCCCCAGAAAAGCCTTGTCTGCTGTCACCACTGCTCAGTTTTGACAGCACTGGCAGTGCCAAGAGCCTCAGCGTTAGATGCTGTCGAGAATTGCTCTGAGCTTACATAAAGCTTTAAAAATTTCAACTGTCGGTCAACACTAACCTCCCAACATTAACAGATCTTTCAGAAGTAAACTACCACCAAAGTAAATCCAGTGAAAAGCCCTGGCTACTACGTTAAAATAAAGCCATCAAAAGAAACTCAAATGATTCAACTGCACCGGTCTGAAGGCTAAACAGTCCTTTTAAGAGGTGACTAAATCCGCAGCCAACAGGATTTGCATTCTGCTATCTCATGCTGTAAAAGACAGCGGCAACTAACCGACCCTGGCTGGCAAGGTCTGTAAGAGGCCATTCTCCCAGGAACCCAGCACTTTTAGTGCCCAACACAACTCCCATACCGAAGACAAATGGAAATGGAAAAGCTGCATGGGAAGATCCATCCACATGTGGGATGCCCAGATCAGCCCCAAACAAGTGGAAGAGGGAAAAGATCCATGACTTTGTTCATTTTCATTTGGGAAACAGTCAGCACGATACACATTACTCCTCCAAAGAAGCTCCATTACTCCTCTCTTTCTGTTCTTTAAGAAAGAGAGGTGCTTTTCCGATGGAACATCAGAAGCAAGGAGGAAGGGAATCTTTCACTGAAAGCTCCTAGGGACAAAAACTGATTCCCTTTCTCATTGCTATGTTACTCCTCATGCTACTAACTTCACTGTTCTAGAAGACCTGCAGTAACTTCAACAGACTTTAAACAGGCTAGCGCCAGCTACGCTGGACACGCTACTGGCTTGACGTCTCTCACCTGTGTTGGAACGCTGGAGAAGCGATGGTTTGGCTGTCCCGGTGGCCAAGCTGGAGGAGGGGACAGAGAGGGATTTATACAGAGCCGTTTCTCGGTGTTCTTTAAAACGCTCTGCAGCCATGAGTGCATTAGAGAGCTCTTGCAGGGGCATATTGTTAATATCTGAAGAAAATGGACTGAGCGGGTTCTCCAGACTCATTAGCCAGCTTGTGTTACCTGGCAAGAGAAAATTAGGGAAGAGCATTAAGTACCCCCAACTCCAGAAAGTTTACAACTCACATCGAAAAAAAGCACAAACTGTTTTGGATTTTACAAGTAAAAATCAAAACAGATCAAGTTCTCAGTTCTCCTGACATTTGGCAGAATCACTTGATTCATTTCCTATTTTCAGTAAGTAGCTTCTAGTACTCTGTACTTCACCTCAAACTCTTCAAAACCCATTCCTGGTAACTCATGACTACAGCAGATTCCCAAAACGCATCCAAAACACTCAGGTGTTTTAATTAATGGTACCAGGTCAGTTATTTTCTCATGAAGCAACTTTCAGCTGAAATAGACAATTCCCTGTTAATGTTCTGCAACATACCAGTATTCAAGAAGTTTGACCTTGAACATGTCATTACTCCTTCCCTAACAGCAGACACAACTATGCAGCTGCTCTAGCCATAAGCCTCATTCACCTTGAATCTAGCATGGGAAGCTAAAACACAGCACAGGCAGATCTTCAAGAGAGACCCCAGAGCAGTGTAAAAATGGGAAATGCAAAGTAGGGTTGATATTATCTGGCTGTATTTCTGTAACAGTACTTAATATACAAATTTAAGTCCTTGCCTCAATCTTTTCACAGGTCTTTTGTAGATTTAAAACACTAAAGTGATTTCAAAGAATCAAGTATCAGATGTATTAGTTTCAAGAGGCAGTAAGCAATAAAAGGGTCCATTTGCAACTAAATATGGATTTTTCTTCTTCATCCAGGCTCTCGTTTCTTAGCAAGTCAAAAGAACTCACTCCACACTCAGGTAAAGATACCTGTGGGTCTGCGCACTAGGATTTCTGCCCATCCCTGTGTCAGCAGCGGGACGTACGCAGCTAGGTTTGCTTTTTCTTTCTGCAGAGGTGTCTGTGGAGCAGGACTAGTCTTCTCTGATCGAGATGCAGGAGCAGGAGGACTCTGTGTCCCTTGGGAAGCCGGACCACTGGGGAAATGGGAGGCTGAGCTGTCTAAGGCACCAACTCGTAAGGCATGACCACCTAGCAAGACAGACATAAAACAGAACAGAGCCACGCTTAGTTAGCACTAAAAATGTCTCAGAAGTAATAAGTCTAAGCTCCTCTAGCAGCTGTGCTCACAATACTGGGAACCTAAGAGAGCTTTCCCTTGAGCGTGTTTCTTATAGACCAAGAGGTTAGACAAACATAGGTGATTCTCAGTGCAAGTGCTCACCACTTAACCAATCACCAAAGCTTCCCTGCAAGGAGAGCCAAGCAGGAGGAGCACCACCACCCCCGAGGCCAACAGCAGCTGCTACCTGCCCGCTATGAAATACCAGACAGGGCCAGATTCTCAAATTAGATCAGACACAGGTCTCCTCAGTAGGTACTTGGACACTTAAGCCTGTGACACTGTCCTGGTTTAGGCCAGGATGGAGCTAGTTTTGTTTTCAGCAGCTCCTGTGTTTTGGCTTCAGTGTGAGAAGAACAGTGATAGCACACCGATGTTGCTGGTTGCTGCTGAACGACCAAGGACATTTTGCTGTTTTCCAGGTTCTGCTAACGTGCAGATGCAAAAACTTGGGAGGGGTAGAGACAGGATAGTTGATCCAAACTGGCCAAAGAGAGTATTCCATACCATAGACGTCATGCTTGATATAAGCGAGGGTCGGTCGGTGGGCCACTAGTTTTTTTTTTCTAGATCTTTTTTGGTCTTTTGGTCTTTTGGGGCTTTTGAGACTTTTAACTTGCCTTAATCCTTAAGCTTCCCTTCGGGTTGCTTTTTGTTTCCCTATTTTTACCTTTTTGTTTTTCACTCGTTTAGCTGTTTGTTCCCTCGCCTGCTTTCCCTGGAACTTGCTGTTCTGGGATAGCTGGGGGGGGATACCCCTGCTCCCTGCCTGCTGCTCGGGACGGGCTGTATCGGTCGTCGGGTGGTGAGAAATTGTGTATCATTTGTTTCATATATTCTATTATCCTTGTATATATTATCATTATTATCATTATTAATATATTTTCATATTTTTTCCTTTGCTGTCCTGGTGAGCTGTTTTTATCTCAACCCGCGAGTTTTCCTTTCTCTCCAATTCTCCTCCCCACCCCAACACGGAGGGGGGGAGTGAGCGAGCGGCTGCATGGTATTGGGTTACAATTTGGGGTTAAACCACGACAGACACAGACCCAGGAATGGCAGTAAGACTCCAGGATAGGAATTTACCAGACATGGATCGGACTCTGTTGCGAGAGCTTCTGCAAACCTGCTGCCCAGCTTGAGATTCCAGTTTTGCTGGAGCTTCTTTAGTTTGTCTCACTTGCAAAACAGGGTCTGAGCTGTGGGGGAAAAAAAAAAAAAAAAAAAGATGTTGAGATATTGAGAGAGGAATCAGTCATGCTGGACAAATAAGACATTCCTCTTCTGGTAAGTGGAACACCTAAAAAGATGCACTGTAACAATGGTTTAAGTGACCTTGTTAGGTGGAAATTTCTAGAAATGGGAGCAAAATTTACCTTGATTCTGTGCTGCTTTGGAGCTCTCCAGAGTCTAGGCCAAGCAGGGACCTCGTCCCTGTTCCAACGCTTGTAGTGATGGTCACCAGCTTGTTACCGACCAGCCACGTCTTTGTCCTTCCTCCAGCCAACAGAAACTCACCCACAGGAGACCTAGAAACACATTTGTGATGAACGTGGCTCTCAGGCTGCCGAGCACAGAGCCTACACAGGTGATTTATTTCATGTAACTACGTAGGAGCTACTGCCTGCTGTCCTTCTTGGTATAGCATTCTTAACATACCCCCTCGTCATCAACATACACATTATCCATCAGGATAAGGGATGAGCTGAATTTAATATCAACTGATAGTAGTACTACTGGACACATATCACAGAGCAGAAGGGAACAAGCCTGGTCCGAGCTACGTGTCTCCTCCTGGGAAGGACTAACAAGAAAAGTAAATGCCCTCCATTTGAGGCCAGCTGGCACAACGCTCAGTTCTGCAGCGAAGACTGCGATTATCCGGCACGGACACGGAGCAAAGCACTGCTCGCAGACAGCGTGCCTTCGAGGCATCTCCTTCCGGACTGTTCAAGGCTGAGCAAAGGCCGGTTGGCTCCAACGGACTTCTCTCATCTAACCTCAGATTTAGCCAAGCCAGGTTTTATCGGCGAGGAATGGCCTGAGAGCCTGGGCCTGCCAGAATCTCAAATGTGTCACTGTAATTTTCCACTAATGAAGTGAAATATGAACCTCAAACAAAAACATCTCTCCCATGGTCACCGACTGACCCCTACCTCTTGGGCACCGCGGTGAAGTTTGAAAAGACGTATCGAGCCATCATATCCAGACAGGTCTCAGTGAGTTCCAGGTGGAGATTTTTTAAGTTGTCATCAGCCTGAGCCATTGAATTTTCATCTGCAGAGCCCAGGCTTGAACTAGTGATGGATGTTTGTATCCGACTAGAAAAGAATGTTTCCAACTGACAGATCACATTGCAAAATGCTTGTCCCTGTCACCCGAAAGACAGCGAGATGCAGAACAACCTGCGATACATGCATGTACCAGATCAGAGAGGAGGCCAGACATTCAACCCAGGACGTAATCAAAGTATTTTTGGATCAGCCTCATGTTGTGCTTTGTAGATTGTCATTGCAGAAAGTATCTTTTATCTTGAGAGACTGAGAAACGTTTACATGTCCGTCAACAGACTAGGTCAGGCCAGTGCTCTCTGATGTTGGGTGGCCCACGGGCAAGTGCACCAAGCAAATAGCGAGTGGCAGCACCATGCTTTGAGTTCGCCAATCTATAGTGAGGGCAAGCGTCCCGCGACCTGCACAGTTTCCCAGGCAACGTGTTGCCCATGAGCCATAAAACCAGGCACTCTAGACTTAACTTTATAATCCCGTGGTTTGCTTTTTTCTCTGTTGCATCCCTTTCATATATTGACTTTTTTCCTCCGAATTCAATAGCTACGTAAAACCTAATTTAACTTGAAATAGAAAAAAATTGCACTCTGAACAGGAAATGGGCACAAGAAGCAACTGCGCCTTCAAATCAGCCAAGTTAGCAATGCAATTTAAAACAACTGCAATAACAGGCTGGATTGCAGTATTTTATAAAGATGACTTCTTATGCTATCGTAATACAAACTAAGCTGAGATTAATGGGGATATCAGAGAATGAAGTGCCAGAATTGTATTCACAATTCAGTCACTTCAGTGTCTTTCCCCCAAATACCATATAGTTATAGTCAAAAATAAAAATGCAGAAAACAAAGTTCCGCTGACAGCAATCCTTACAGATTAAGGCACAAATCTTCAGGTTCAGATTCTAAACCAACATGTTATAGACAGCAGTTTCACACTCAAGGGAAGTGATCCAGAAATATGTTTTAAAAACTAGCACCAATTGTTTCATCTTTCATGTCAGCAAATCAATGTCTGCGATCAAAACTTGTTTTCTTTAGTGGTGAAAGCAATAGCTTCACATGGGCTGAGCATACGTTTCATTTTTCACTGCTCTACGGAAAGACAAATTAAGGTTTTCACAGCATCACACTTTAGGCCAGAATACTTCCGTCAGCTCCCTTTGCCTCAAAGAACAAACCCCAAATGGAGGCCGGAACTATTCCTCTCAGTTTGGGAAGAGGGCCTGTACGCAAGTTTGCAGAGTATCAAAAGCCTCTCCTGGGGCACGTCACTGCTTAGAAGGCTGAGGCGTTAGTGAGTTTTAACCAGGACTCTCACTTGCACAGAATGCAACCTTTTTCCTTTTTTTTTTTTTTTTTGGTGTTTTTTGTTTGTTTGTTTTTCCCTCCTTCACCATCTTTACTTTGAAAATAGCAATTTTTGTTGCTAAAGCATCAGAGAATAGGGCAAAATAGCCATCCACAACAGAGGGTGCAACGTGACAACCCAAAAGCCGGCGTTGGGAAGCCATGGGATATCCATGATACTTTCCCAAAACCTTAACCGTGGCTAAGGCCGTTTTTTTATTGCGTAACAAAGTCATGCAAGCATCCCACATGCAAATCCCCCCTGCTTCCACCCACCCGTGCAGTAAAATTTCCAAGTGCTGAGTTGCTCTTGGATTCTCCCCATTTAAAGTGCCTCTACCTGCGGACCACATGTTCAGACACACTGATGCTGCGGGATCGGAAGGCATCAACTGCAGAGGATTCTTTCAGCTCTTTCACTGGAGGAGAGTTATTCAAGCCTTGCTTTGCATTTTTGGCTAGTCTTAAACTACTAGGTGGAGAAGCACCAAGCCCCAAAAGAGGTCACAGAAAGGGAGGAAATCATTGTAGGGATGTAGGTTGAAAGGTCACAGGTCACAGGGTCAATATTGGGGGATCCCGGAGGGTGATGTAAAATAAAACAAATGCCAAAAAAGGAAAACAAAAATTAAAACATACAAACAAGCAGAGCTGAAGGCATTAAAAAGACAAACCACATTTTGAAAACAAGATTTTAAACGTGCTACAAAACAAATGAAATTAGTACAAGTTAAAACAAAAAACTGATTGAAATGATAGTTGGAATACTGTGCTGTTAAACAAAGGCAAGAGCACCTGAATGCTAATTTGGCACAAATTTCTCAAGTCTGAGAAGTTTTGTGCAGTTCAACCACCTCTCACGTTGCCCCAACTCACCACTTCGGCACAGCTAAGAACCTGACTACTTCCTAAAATGCTTCACCAACACCAGGCAGCAGCACATTTTTCTAAGAGAAACAGGGATACGTCAGCCGTCTCCACCTCTGTTAGGCCTGGCCCAAATCTGAGCTTCTACCCTGAGCCACAAAACACCCAGGGCCACCCAGAGGTGCCTTAGCTCAGCTCCTGAGGCGCTGGGGGAGACTCAGCCCGTCTGAACGAGACTGATCCTTCTCACGCCGCACAGACAGACGGCCAAGAAGACAAACATCCTCCTGGCTGCTGCTGACTGCGTGATGCTTTTAACAAGCTATCTTATTTCAGGTGGCTCGAGGTAACCCGCTTCACTGTCAACCGGAACAGTAAGGAAGATAAGCCTTTACACTGTCAGGTGCCACCCACACGTGGGAGACGACAGCAATTAACATCTCAGAGGCACTTTAATTAGCCATAGCTGAGGTGCATGCCTGGCTGAGTACTAATTTGGACATAACAGTTGGTCCAGCAGTTCACGTCCCCATATACAAAATGCAGATACTCATTTAACCCTTCTGGCTCTTTCTAAACATCATTTACTTGCTATCCTCCTTTCAGTGAATTATTACATTTCAGATAGCCACCTGGAGGGATCAGAATTGCTTTGTCCTTCTCCTCCCAATGATCTCTGACAGATCATTTTTGGCCGCAAAATGGCCAAATGGTGACTGCAGAGAGCACAGGCCCATACTCCGAGATAATCGCCTACACCAACATCATGCCACTCAGCAACCCTGGCAACCGTTGGCATCTCGATCGCTTGCAACAGCCGGCACCTCAGCTAGGGCACAGAAATGCTTATTTGGGCTTAAGGTGTGAAAACCAAGCGCACAAGCTTCTCAAGCAAGGAAACAGATATCTGCTCAAAGCTATTTCCTCGCTCACTTGGCCAGAATCCAAGCTCAGACAGACTCGGAGGCAGTGGCATCCTGCCATTCTGGTGTTTTGGGTTGCTGCCTGAGTACAGCCCACACTCCTTAGCCGAGATTTCTGTGGAAAGTGATCCAGCAGCGTTAGCAAAAGCCTTTAGATACAGTAGTATTCCAACCTGGTAGAATTTAACAGGTTTTTGGAAAAAAAAGATTAGTTGAAATTCTAATTTGAGGGACGAGTGTCAAAAGGCTTCTCTTCCAAGTTTTTGAATGAAAGAGGAGGAGATGGGAGAGATGAAACACAAAACAGGGTTTACAACTATAGCACTGGGGCAGGGATGGTGTTTCTTCATTGCAAGATACTCATTGAGCCTTGCAGTTAAAGTAGAGGCACTTTCCCCAGGGTTCAAATGCCACTGTATGTTTACTGCACATCAACACTGAAGCAAGTTAAGTGAACCAATTTAGGTAAGCCCTGCAGGTAAAAGGACATTAGAGAAACCCTGAATGCCTTCCAAGGAGTGTTTTCCTATCCTGGCAAACGTCACTTTGAAAGACTGCTGGCAAGATACGTTCTGACTTCTTGGCAAGATACGTTCTGACTTCTAAAGACATTAGGCTTTGCTTAAAACTGATATAATGGCTTCAAGATTCACAAAAAGGATCAGGACATCCAGATACACAGAAGGCAGCTGTCTGCCACCCAGGACACTGACCTGGCAGATAACACTAAGGGAAAACACAGCGTTGTCTCTCTCGATTTATACAGGCTGCTAATCACAACAATTTCTCTGGCAATCATTTAAATAGATGTTACAGATCAATTATCAAAAGGAGTTAACAGTATCAATATGAACATGTTATTCTATTACTTCTGGTATTACCCTTCTCTATTACTGCTGGTAGCACTGTACTGACACACATCAACCTGAAAGAACTGTGATTTTCAAGCATTAACAACAAAACCCCCCATACCTTATTGCAAAGGCTTACAGAACAGCCCTCATGTACTATCAGACTGTCAGCTTGGGTTGATTGCAGCTTCTTACCAACCTAAGTTTGTCTTTTACCAATCCCCAGACCTAAAGAGGTTTACTTTCCTTGCTTAAATGCACTGTCAGATTTTGGACAACTAGACCCAGCCTCCTTCAGAAAAACACAGGGAAGGCTGTGAGCGCTAGAACAGCAAACACAAGACCCTGCTGGAGTCAAATATAATTTACCTTTTTGGCCTCTCATTCAGGCTTGTACTGCGAGCCCTGAAACTGTCCTTTTCAGGCGTGTCATCAAAGGAAAGGAGGACATTCGAGCGCAAACCCTGCCGATTGAGACAAAGAGGCAACAGTTTGAATGGCTAGGACGGGCAGCTGAAAGGCTGCAATCATGGGCCAACGCACAAGAACTCACCGTCAGGTTTTGAAAAGGATGTTGACAAGTAGAATTTTTCTAGTTTCAAACAGAACCTTTAAACTTCTCAAACCATTTTTTAAGTCATCATTTTTACTACGTACTGTTTGATTCAGCGGTGTCCATTACCTTTGTAATATAGGGGACGAAGTCCTTTCGGAAGGGGAGGCGACACCGAATGAACCACATCGCTATGACATGATGGGCCAGGCAGACGATGTACTGGTTAAACCTAAAACAGCAGAAAGATCTCCACAGAGTTTAATGCTGCATTATGATGCCATTCCAGAACTGAACAGAAGGACTTTTCAATCTGAGAAACAGAACTGTTCCTTTACCTACTGTAAGTATAAAGAAAAAACCTCAAAAGTTCTGTTCAAGAAAAGCAGAAAAAACCTCAAAAGTTCTGTTCAAGAAAAGCAGATATTTTGCCCAAGGTACGTCCCTTCTTCAGAAAAAGCCTGGAGATACCAGAACGAGCAATATCTCCATAAATAATCTTGACCCAAGTACTATAAAAAGGCACGTCTCATTCTCTTAATTTTACAGATGAGGAAGAAGTACATTCGCTATGAACTTACTTGGAAGGGTTTGTGTATGGCAGGGAGATGGCGAACACACTGGCATACTGTTCTGCTGCAAAGTTCCTGTAGAGGTGAGGCAGCCTTGCTAGAGCTAGAACGGTTCAAGAAGAAAACCAACACAGGTAAGGCCTGAACACAAACTATTCAGTGTCACAATTCAGTTTCATTTGAATTGTTTTGTTTCTTCTAAATCATCAGCTGACATGGAAGTTAACACCATGGTGTAATTTCATGCTATTTAAGCTATAAGCAGCAAGGTGGAGAAAGCAGCTTTGTATTTCCCATCGCTGTACGGCTGCACTACACAAAGCACGTCTCTTTCTTCAGTGTGTGCAAGCGCTTTAAATAGAAAAACAGTAACAAAGAAGAGATGATCAAACATTTATATCTTGAGGATGGTGGAAGGGTATCACCGAAACCCAAGAAACCCTTACCATGCATTCCATTTGACTAACACAATCAAAATGCCCATATTGAGTGCAAACAATACATTTACAACTATAGAAGATCAAAAGTAGAAGAACATTACAACTTACTTGAAAGAAATTCTAAGAGAGGGATTGCCATATTGGCTGTAGCGGAAATGTGGGTTAATTTGACGATTAAGACGGGAAGCGCCTTTATGATGATGTCGGGCATCTCGACACTACAGACAGAGAGTGCCACAACGCACTGGTTTGCACAGCGATAAATAAGACCGTGTTCCAGGCAATACACTATTTCACGCTGGAAGAGTAAAAAAGAAAAAAAAGCCATAACACAGGGAAAGAGAAAACCTCTGATGTACCATGTCCTGACTCAGTTAGCATTTCAGAATGGTTTGCAAGGTATCACTACTGCAAGGCCTGTGCGACGCACGTGAATTCTTATCCAAAACGCACTAACGCAGAACCCTAAATAACGTTGTATGTATTCTGGGCCAAAATCTTAAGATGGGACTTTAATCAAGTAGACATTTTAGAAATTATTATTTAAGTTTCTGATTAAATAGAATTTTTATGTTTATCAGAGTCTTCCAGCAGAGGGTAAAGTCACTCAGCAACCTGCGAGGGGGGGGCAGGCACGGACGGAGAACACTGAATCCAACTGACTGGGCAGTTACTGCTGCACAAAGTTAGCAAAGTACTTTTTCACCCCAGACCCCACCCCAAATACAGTAGATGCAGCTTTTTATAACAGAAAAGGGCAGTGTTATCTTGCACTTAAGTCTCCTGATCAGCTAGTATGAGAAAATGCTCTACTCTACAGGCTCCGGCCCCATCCTCCCCACATCCCCTTGCTTTCCCCATACCTGTTTAGCTTTGTCCAGATAATTATGGTAAGATATTAATGCCGTCAGTACTGGAACTACAGCCAGATGCAAATCAGTGCGAGAAAAGCCTTCTGGGGTACCATGGAGCCGGTCGGTAGTCTTTTTGTCTGTGAGCTGGTATATCACACAGTAAGTTAGGATATCTCACACTAAAAATACTCTCTATAAGGCAGCTGAAGGGCACTGCCCAGAGCTCCCTTTGCACATGTATACATACACAATACATACATACATAAAGACCATTGATTACTAACTACCTAAAACAACCCTCACAAAAAGGGAAAGGGAGTGGGGATTGACAACAAGCATGCTAATCTTCAAAATATTAGAATGAAGCAAAAAAACACCCCCCAACCAACTAAGGATCTGGTGATTACACATCAGCAGGGTGCATGGCATTACCATGTAGCTCAGTGCAGAGGCCAGGAGGTCTATGTTACAAGGAGAGGTTAAAAACAGCACTTTATAACGGAGGGATTCAGGTAATTTGTTGAGGACCAGCTTCAACACTTTCCAGTCTGTCTCCTGGAAAGAAATAAAAAGTTAAGGTGGAAAATTTCAGTTCAATTTGAAAGTAAGATCAATCAAATTTCAGACAACATGCCATTTCCTAGGCAGATGTATGTCTCGTCATGGTAGCTACATAAGAAGTGGCATTTAGCTGTCACAAGTTACTTCCTGCCTGTCATCCAGCTCTCGGTGCAATATTGGCACTGCAAACTGGAAGACAACTTGCATCCAGATCTGACTGAGCTCAAAAAGACAGAGCCAGAATTCAATTCTCTTAACCACTAGCACAAATTAACTTCCAGAGTAAGACAACCCCTCAGCACATAACTATGTCCAATACAACACTAATGAATAATTCATATTTACGGTTTATTAGCGACTGAAAGATTTATCAGTTCTCAAAATACTTCAAACACTTGCAGTAGGAGGGTTTCTTGTAGTTTCAAATGCCCTTTCAGAAACGGGATGACATATTTGATCTTTGTTTAACAAACACACTCTTTGCCCTTGTCTGCTCTGAAGCGGAGCGCAATGAAACCTTTGCTTAGCCTCTGAAGAGCTGAACTGGTGCTCCCACTGGTGGTTGTAAAGTTGCACAATTCCACACAAATTCTGCCCGAGAAGGAGGATTAACGCGTTGCTTTTCAGACGTTATTTAGGTACTCTGGGATAGAATTCTCTAGCCAGCTGGTTTAAGTAGACATATTTCACATGAAGATGACAACTGCCATTAAGAGTGGACATACTTGCTTCAAACACTGCAGAAGGACGCCAAAGACCATCGAGTACGGCAGATGCCCTATGCGAACGGTGGCGTTCTGGGAAGGCACGCTGGGGCTTCCCAAAGGCGGAGAGAGCGTACCGGTAGGCTTTTTCTCAGAAGCCCTCTTCTCTGCTTCTCTACAACACGGAAAGGGAGAAAAACACATGTAATGTAAAATCAAGATCAGAACAGCCTATGCATGTGACCTACAGCGCTACCCTATTTGGTAGCCAGTTTAATGATCAAACAACAATATAAACGGCATTTTCAGTTAAAAACCCCAGGATTGCCCAGCAGACAGACAGCAAGGAGTCAGTTTGGTCAGGTTAAGGATTTTTCTATCCAGGCCCCTAGCAAATTTAGAAAGATATCTTCTGGGGCGCGTTGCACAAAGAACTTCAGACCAAGCTATAAAATTAAAAATAGCCAGATTTGTACAAATCATTAAACCAAACCTCAATGTGAAAACTGGTTTCAGGCAGGAAATTGCAAACATTTTTGTGAAGTTTTGTGAGCAGGAACAGAAATTCCATGTGTGAGAGCTCTGTAGGTAAGTGATTTGTAAGAGCAATTCACCAATGAGTTATTAGTTGAGACCATCATACGCTGTAACTATAGACTTGTCTGGCAGCTGATTCATCAGGATTTGGAAGACTTAGAAAAAACTGCAGATTGCTACTGATGGACCATTAAGCTCATGCAAAAATACCAAATAGTCTGGAAAACTGCTTTTGCTTAATGCAATGAGAAACCTACACAAAATCACATAGACAGTAAGGGCTGAACCTCACTGCTCCGTCCTTGTTGGAAAGGCCAAGACGGTGGAGGGAGTCAGCTCGAAGCATCAGCAGGAAATCAAATACCTGTAAGAGAGAAGACAGCGGAACCGCTCAAAACCCAAGCCAGTGGAATACTCTCCCACCTCCCCATGTGATACTTTTGCAAATACAAAGGGATTTTTAACAAATGCTGAGGCTAGTTCTGTAGCAGGCATCACTTCTGGTGTTACAGTACATACACGTACTCCTATTAGCCAGGAAACATTTAATTCTACTTCTGGCAAGCTCTACAGCACACATTCCGCACCTGCCACGCAAGAACCCCGAAGACAGCACGCAGATCTGGACCTGAAAGCACAGGTTACTGCTCATACCTGCAGTCTGATGCTGCTAGCAACAGCAAGGCTGTACGCGTATATATAATGGCGCTGGACGTGGTGAATCAGCATCTCGTACACCCGCATTGCGTGGCTGGAGGGTAAGCTGTAGAGCTTTGTCTACAGAGGAACAGAAACACAAATCAAAAGGCAGACTGACACTTGTTTTTCAGAAACGTGCGTCTGCACTGAGAATTCAAGAAAAACACAGCAAAAACTTGCTCCCGAAAGCAAGATGAACAGATGGCTCTGGACAGAACGTCTGCAAAGGCTCCAGAGCAACTCTGCCTGGCTCCAGAAGGGCAGTGGTTGGAACAACCAGCTCTTCGCAACTGCTTAGCCATATCTCAGGACACGCTACCCAAACGCAACGGATCTATTCAAGGTTACGGACCACTCCCTTTCTGCTAGTTTATGAACACATCTGCCCTCCACACGTGAAATGTGCTCATATTCATTGTACAATGGAAATTAAGAAAATAAAACATTTAGCAAACGGTCATACAGTACTCAAAAGTAAAAGGAGTGACCAAAACAAGAGTTTAAATATTAAGTGGACAAAAGTCAGAATATTTAATAGTGGAAGAACAGTTATCTAAAAATCCAAGTCCAGCAGAAGACTATTCTGAGGAAGACGTGTTTAATGCTCTGCAGTATTTACCTGAAGAATTATCAGGAGTCCAAGAACTGCTGTCTTGACATCCTCCAAAGAAGCTGAATACGACAGCAAGTCCCTCTCTTCCAGTTCAGAAGGAGATGAGAGAGAATGCGCAGCCACCTTTTAAAAAGAAAAGCAATACACAGTGTAAATCTGCAACGCACCTTTTCTTTATTTCCTTCCTGGAAGGTCAGGAAAGACTACAGCAAGTCATCCTTGCTGGAAATTCTGCAAGGCCTGTCAGGCAGCTTGGATGCGCATTGATAGGGTTTCTAAAGCTCCCTTCCGCTCTGCACTTCAGGCTTGTACCCTCCAAAACCCAACAATTTTACAATATCCTACTGAACCACGCAAATGATAACATTCATGGGTTAGTATCCTCAGCTGCAGTAAGAGGATCTGGCAAAAGACGTGACGATGCTACTGACAGTTGACCAAACTCTGCCTCACCTTTTCTATGATATCCAGCAAGCTGTTAAAGTGATGCGTGTTGCAGCCTTCAGCCAGGTCTACAAGTAGCTGAGTGGCCAGTTTTCGGACTTGGTGGTCTTTATCCTCTGGAATGTGAGCCAGCTGAGAGATCACCACCAAGTTTATCAGCTCTTCCTGCAAGAGGACAGACCTTAATAAGCCTGGACATTTTGCTGTCAGTTGTTCAATCGGCATGTTAAAGAGACAAATAGTTACAAACAAAAGAGCACTGGTATCAGGCTTGTTCCTCAACTAACTGGTTCCTTAATCTTTCCTCTTCCATCCAGTTAAGTACTTCTGTATGCCACCCCTCCAAATATTTATGACTTTTGTTGAACTTGGATTCAATGCTTTGGTTTCCGTCTGTCCTACAGACTTGATAGCCCAGGCTCAAATAGACTGCTGACAAGGGATTTCTAGGGCTTGGGTTTTTTTTGAGAGCGAAAACATGCAACAGCATCATGTTTTCACAAATTTTGAAGGAGTCCAAGAAGCACCTCTGACCCTCCCTGTCCTCTGACACTCTGGGCATATTCCAAGGAGCTGAAGACATCCCCAGAGCTCTTCCATAACTCCTCTCTCAGACAGCTTCCATCTTGGATTGCAATTAAACTGGAAGCACCAAGACAAGTCAATCTGCTCACGTCAGATTATGTCCAGACCTCACCTTCTTACAAAGCTTTTAAATAAACTCTGCATCTCTCACATTGACTTTTCTTTCTTCCGAAACAAAGTGTATATGGAATTAAGGGCCTTACAACAGGGAAGCAAATACACAATGAGGCATGCCCTCAAAACACAGCAGCTCCCACTGCAAGTTGCACATACCTGTACCCAGCTAAGGACAATTAAAAGGCAAGTCCTCCTACAAACATCCTAAAGAAACATGGCTGTCGTGTGCAACATTTAAAGCACAGTTCTGTGCATTCTTCAGTGGCAGAGACGACCTGAAGCGCACCACAAAACATGCCAAAGCCTTTCCCACCCACTTAGGATCTCACCTGTGATCATCAGAAACAGATAAACACACACCTCATAGAACTGTCTGTTAATACTCAGGACAAAGGACAAGACATCCAGAACTTTAATACGAACAGCACTACGACTTTCGTTCCTAAAATGGGAAGAGCAAATTCAAGATGAATAAAATAAAGTTACTGATATTTAGGGAAGGGGGTAGAGGAGAAAAGGAAAGTAAAACTAAAGTAAACTAAGAAACTTCTTAAGAGTTAGAACAGTAACTGTTAGAGAGCCTTCAGTTAATGTCTCTACATACAAAATCAGATTCAAGAACAACTGGAAACTGGAATCCCAATTCAGCTTTTACTGCTTCTGGAGACCTGCAACTGCAGTTTTCTCATTTCCAATCCAAACTAGGAAGCACATGTCAGAAGAAGTAGTGCTCTGGTGAGCAAATTTAGAACCAAACATATGGCACCGAGGAAGAGCTGCTCTTTGGCAGCATTTCACAGATGAGACAGAAGTTTGTTATTGCTGTATGTTGGTATTTTAGAGCAAAAGAATACTTTTAGGAGTACCAATTCAAAACCAAGTAACTTTAATACTGGATAACCACATGCGATCCTGATGTTTAACAGGAAAGTCTTGTTTTGTGTCAGAACTACAAAGTGCTGTGCAGTGGAACACGTAACTGCCTAAGCTGATCGGAATAGCACCATCCAATGGAAATAAAGAAAAAAAAAAAGAAGCATAAATAAGTGGAAAGTTTTTCTTCAGTTAAACGAAATTCTTTCATTTACTGTGCCCTGGAACTACCATACTTCTTAGCAGTCATTTACTAACATTAGAACTTAAAAAACCAAAATTATCTAACATGAAAAGCAAGAAACATTTCAAAGTGCCTTGTATTCACAAAGTTATGATTTCATACCTGAAGAATCTCTCCATTAACATCTGCAGGTTGTGAATCCAGCCATCTTTGGCAGGATGAATGGACTGAGCTCTGTATGTTATCAAGTTTAATACAGAAGATTCCTTTCACGGAGAGATCAAGAATATTTTTTTAGTGTATAAGCAAATACAATATAACCATTCCCCCACCCCTCCACCCCAACAATAAGGCTCATATAAGTCCTTGCTGTGATTTTCTGACCGCTTGCTATTTTAGGACTCCCAGCTTTCAGCTGTACTGGGTAACAAAAGAGATTCAGCTGGCAACAAAGGAGGACAACAATAGGGAAAGTCTTACTGGTCTCTGATCAGCACATCTTTCCACCAGCTCAAAAAATCTCTCTTCAGAGCCATGGAATTCATTCTGGTCACAAAGTTCTTCTACTGTAGTCAAAAGATCATGTACAATGGACTTAAGTTCTTGGCTCTCCAGACTCTGAAACAGAGACAAAAACATTCCTAAAGGACTTCTACCTTACCAGAAAGTGCCAACTTTAAATACAAACAGAAAACTCGGTTGAGAAGCAGAGTATTGAGAATTGGGCTGAAACTTCATTCAGCTTCAAAGTTCACTAGACTGTACAAACAGATCAATTTGCAAAAGTATCTATGGGAAGGGCTTTTGATTGAAAGCACATCAAGACAGGCCCAACACTTACCTGCAGCTGTTGCAGCAATCGCTCCATGATGTCCAAAAGGATATCCCACGTCACAGCCTGCAGCTCCTTCCCATACTTCTTTATCAGACGTGTTATGGACAGAACTATCTCATAAGATACAACTGCATTGGGACATGTCATGGCCTGGAATACAAAGCATTTCAGATGGTTAACAGTTGGAAAGTAGTGATCAGAAACCCTCTTAAATTCAAATGAAACGCCTTACTAATTAGGAACTTAGCCTGAAGGTCTGAGATAAATATATTCAAGTCTATACACACAAAGGGCAAAGCAAAGAACCATTTTATGACATGGATAACTGCGCTCTTGCAAACAGCTGTAGATCAGATGTCAAATACAGTCCCATCTTACAGAGCAGACACGAGGTTAAAGCTAGGAATTCCTGCTTGATGCACTTGGATGAGAAAATTTTAAGAGAGCTCTGAGGCTGTCCCTGAAGACACCATCCCTCACTTTTTGTACCACACACTGGAAAGTGAAAGTTTTTGCTTTGTTTTGGGGATTTTTTTAAGCTAAAGTACCCACAATGTAGATATTTGACAAAAAGAATTCAGACTTTGCTTTTCTGGCCAACAAAGATATTCCAGAAGGAGGCCTCAGTTTCAAACTTAAATCCTCTGCTGTTTTACTCTTTCCCCATGCTTCACCCCATACCCAATTACTGTCTCTCATCTTTCAGGCATTCAAAGATCTCTTTGGTGTAGGGGACCACATTTTTGTTCTAAATTTGTACAGGTCCTGATGTGTATCTGACTAAAAGGTTCCTCCAGCAACCCATCCTACCTTGAGGAACGAAGGCAGCACTGAAGTTGGGGAATTCTTGAGTGAATTGAGGCGATGAGCGCCCCACAGAGCCATCCCAACAAAGAACACAGCTCCTCTCAGCAGCGCAGCATCCGCCATGTAAGCTCTAAGAACAGATGGAAGAAAAGTCTTAGACCACGCTACAATTATTTTAGCATACAAGAGTCAGTAGGAATATACACTGTCACAGCAGGAATTCCCAGCTGTTACATATCAGAGCCTGGCACAGCAATTTACAAACATTAAAAGCAGAAAATCATTTAGTACAACACAAACAAAGGAAAATTAAATTCAGAAAAGCCAAAAAATGAGCACTTCAGCAGCATAACTAGGAAAGGAGTTCATTTCTAAGCACCAGAACCTCCAGCTTGTTCTACTGAGGTCAGTGACTCCCTATCTCTTTCAATGGGATCTCTGCTGAATCCCGCGGGGTTTGTTAGATACACCTTCTTTACCTGTTTTCCATGATCCTGCACATGTTGTAGATGGCACTGTGTCCCAAATGAGTCCCCAAAAGGTTGCGCATAAGCTGCAAATTCACAGAGAACACTTAAATATCCAATTGTTAAAACTCTCATTAGTCTAAATATGCAGTTAGCTGGCTGATCATGCCCGCTTATGGCAGGTAAATGTGTCCAGCCATTTCCATGACACAACAGAAGCCTGTCACATCAGCTGAGAGGAAACCATGGGCAAATTCCGTGGACGTGACAGGACTTACACTAACAATGTGCTGATCCCTTAATACTTGAAACAATTTTTAATTTACTCTTAAAACCAAACTGAAATTTACGGCAGATGTGCACAGGCACATCTGACACTTCATCTATGGGGCCAAAACAGCGAACTCACTAAAAAACAAAACTACAAGAAAGTTCTGACCTTCCAGCACGGCTCACAGAGCTCCTTCACATTGATGGTACGGCACAACGTGATGATAAATACTGGCAGGTTCTCTGACGGCAGACAGTTATAGCAAACAACTGCATCTAGGACTTGCAAGGAAATCTTTGGGAAAAAGAAAGACAAAATGGTTGTACACTTCTCTAGGAATAAAGCAGGTCAAATCCTAACCTGGCAGACCAGGAAATGGTCTGGAAGTCAAAAGGGATGCAGATATGTCTTGGGTTTTTTTAAATCATTGCAAGATGGAAAGTAAACCATAAAAAGTACTGTTGAAAAATTGATTCGCTTATCAAATGCTCTGTTTGGTTTTGAATAAAATGATTATTGGTGTACAAGAACCAATGACTTAGAAATACTTCATAACACTGTATTAGCTCTCCTGTAAAATGAGAATAAACCGAGAGGAGAGTCTGATGATCCGATTTTGTTTGTAAAAGTTACAGTTTCAAAGAATTTCAAAGAAGTCTAAATTACTAAGAGAGACTCAAATTACTGACCTCTATGTCCACAGATGATGAAGTCTGAATGCACAAGAGGCATATCTTGCTGTTAGGAAAGAACATTTAATTATAATTGTTTACTTAATATGATTTTAGGCTAATTACAAAGAACCAAAACAGACAAGTAAATTGGCATGTTATTTTACTCATCATTCCCTTTACTGTGGTGTTGTTGGTAACACTCCTGGAGACACCGAACACTACAACCTCTTTTATAAAGTCAGCCTAACGTTGCACCTAACTGCAACTCAGTATGCCGACCCTACTACAATAGCAGAGACCCTCTGTGAGACGGAGCAAGGCAATCAGGTCCATCACATGAAATGGGGAAAGCACATGCAGCTAAACTAAAACAGATCTGAACACTGTCAGAACTGAAAATCAAATATGTGTCAGAAATGTCAGGTATGACCTTGGAATGAAACAGATCCAGATCAGATGAAAATGATTCCACTTATCAGTATATTGATCTGCAACTTTCTCCTGTAATTTACCCAGAATAAGCATGTAGGAGTTAAAAAAACCCAACTTACTGGACCATGTCAGCTACGTAGTCTTCCAGATAGCAGCTATTGAATTTCACCAGGTTCACTAAAACCAGAAGGAACTCAGAAGACAAACCAACATCCATCCACTGTAGTACAAAGTCAGCTAAAGAAGGAAAACAAATCATTACAATATGCTTTCTACCCAGAAGTGCTATCAACACCTTTTTCTCCTATCACTGAATGCCTGTCCCTTGACTTACTCCCACCAAATTGAAGAGGGGTAGAGACCATACTCACCTAACTCTTCTTCTAAGTAGGTGATGTATCGTCCATTCTCCGTTAGAGCCTTGAACACTTCAAGCCGTTCATGCAAGTCTTCATTGGAGGGATAGTCCTTAATAACCTTAAAAAAATGTGCTCTGAGGATCCCTAATCTCTCACCCTTAAAAAAAAAAAGAGGAGGGGAGGGGAATAACAGTGTCACTAATGAAAAAAGACAGTTAAGGCCTGGACCTTATCAGGGTCTATAACAGTAATCTTCATGCTTGAAATGATTTTCTTTTCCTACGGGCTACTAAAGTCTCCTGAAAATCCCCCCAACCTCTACTGGCTACTGACAACGGCTCAGGCCTTCTCAGTCTGTTCTGTCAGCACTCAGGGCTGGAGGCATTTTGTCCAGCAACACAGAGACAGCATCCGATACACAAAGTAATCCACGGAAACTGCAACTGCCAGCACTGCCAGCAGAGCATTTAAAACCACCCAAGCCAACAAACCAGAATCAAGGCCTATTCTTTTCGTAAGCATCTACCCCTACTTTTTCAGAATACTGAAAACTAGAACTGTGGTCTGATACAGTCTTACGTTTGTATAGCACATTGTGAAATCTGAAGAATTCATAGCATGCTTAACTTGGCCAAGCTAGAAAAGTATCTCATACAGAACTCCTTGCATACTTGACATGCTGAAACATCAAAACCAGCCGCAGATTAGGACTAATAGGTCTAGGCAAAGACCATATAAAATTTGCTGTACTACACTGAACTGAACCCAAAGTATTTCCTCTTTTTCAAGAACATTACCTCAAAAGAGAAAAGTTTTCTATGAGTTGTACGAAAAGTTTTGCTATGAGGCCTAACCAAGACTTAAATTTAAATGCTTCCTCTTCCCATTTACTAGGCACAACCAAAATAAGAAACATGGAAAGTTGTAGAGAAGAGCCACCCAGTATTTTTCAGGTTCGTGCTCTGCACAAACCCTAGTTTAAGTGTAGTGTGTCTTCTACAGTTTGTTTGTTTTCACCTGTCCTTGAACGATAGACTTTAGCAGATGAAGAACAGCATGTCTGGCTTCGACGGGGCGCTCTGGCTGGAGCATATCAGCTACCACTTTCCATATTGCTTCCACTGCATGCTGAAAACAAACACAGGAGACAGGCAGTAGTAGGAAAGTTAAGCTGCTTCTGGGATCTTTACCCAGCAGGTCAGTCATTAATTATGGCAAGTTAACGAACGAGATCTCCAGGGATTTCATGTCCGGAGTTCTCTTTTCTGAGGGACACTCTCACCTGCCCGGTCATAAGCTCAGATGAACCACCCATGAGAGACACCAAATCCCGTCCCACGTGACAACTCGCACCCCAGTAACTGAAGTTCTTCACTCACACACTTACTTCAGTGTGAACACGTGTGCAGAAACCTTCACCCCAATACCAGATTAGTTTAAAACCAATTTGAGGTTGCTTATTAACAAGACAGAAGGAGCTAGCAAACCCCTCTTCTACAGGATTAACAACATCTCCCGTGAACCGTCCTGAACAGGCCTGAATATTCACAGCATTCTCCTTCCATTCAGTTCAGGAAGCCCGTCAGCTACGTCCTCTCTGCTCCGCAGTTGGTAGGTTGGACAAGACTAACTTCCTTGGCACGTGAGCCATCCTTTTACAGGTTTGGACATCACAAAACAGCTGGGATTACCAATTTTAAAAGGCAGTCTAAACTACAGGAGCCTCTTACGATAGGTGAAGAGCTGTTGCTTAAATTTTCACCCTTCCAATATTCACTGAACACTTTGAAACTTACCTCTTCAATTTTCTTTGTTTTTGCCACTTCACAAATTTGACTGATTGCTCGTATCCTATTACTTAATCCACATTCTATGCTCAGTTCCTGGAAAGAAATGTAGAAATAAGGTAACAGTTTATCTTACTAGAAACATTTATCCATTTCTCAAAGGGGATCATGAACCGCTGAAAAATAAATTACACATTTGTCCAAAATGATCTAACCATTAGTCATCAGTGGAGCTTTTCAGGAATTTCTCCAAAAACTTTTTTCCATTAGCAAATGATTTGTCAAAACTAGAACTTTCACAGAACTGGAGCCAAGCAGCTTTTCACCTCCAGGACAGAACATCTTATTTTCTTCACAAAAGTTAGTAACTCGCTGGCCGTGGCGCTCGCCCCGTTCAGGGGAGAAGAGCAGAGAAAGGGGGGACGTTAAGTCCAGCTCCCCAGCCTTCCAGCAGGTAAGAGCTTGGCTGCTCCGGCACAGACGGGAAGGAATTCTGGTCTCCTCCTCCCTTTTATGTGCTTTCCTCCCTGCACGCCAACCATTCTACTTACAGACTTGCTGTACCAATTACTGGAATCAATTCTTTTTTTTTTTTTTTTTTGCATTTTCACAAAACCAGAAGGTTTTCATAAAATAGAAACAGTTTCCAGCTTGTCCTAACTGCCACCACATAAACTTCATCAAGCTCAGACAATAAAAAAAGAGCAATGTATTTTGAGGAAACACCCCGTAACCCGACATAAGACAACACCATCCTATCGAATATCTCAAAAGTATTCGAACACTGAGTGACTAAAATGCTGTAACTTCAAAGTAGATGAGTTTTACATCCATTTCACCAGGGAATTTGTTGAGAGATAAGGCAAAAAGGCATGATCGGAGCGGGAATGAATGTCAAAACAGAAAGGAGAACGAGCAAGCCCTCCTTCCAATCCTCTCAGCTCAGGTAATCCAGGCACTATCCCCACCTTTACTACGGTCAGTTCTCACACCTTGAGTATTTCCGCAGTGATGATAAACTCTGTTTGCTTGCCCTCCGACGACTTTGAACTTCCCCGGGATGTTCCCAGCCCCAGGAGATTCCTGAACTTCTCCTTCAGTCCAGAATCCTTGCTCTGAGGCTTTGCCATTGCTGACAAGCAAGCAGTGCCGAGCCCCTGCAAATACAGAACAGGGTTTCTGTTCAGGGAGGCCCAAGGGGAATCTTTAATCAGGAAAACACCAGTAACAGCCGTCACAACGTGGCTTTTACAAACAGCTCTGGTGTCTCAAGCCGTTTCAAACAAGGGAGAAGCCCAACGCTGAGGATGAAACAGCAAGGAGCCCGCACTGGTCCTGCCTTCAGCACCCGCATCCTGCAGCCACCCGAGGAACGGGGAGCTTGGGGTTACCATTTTCTGGGAGCTCCGAATGCCCAGCACCACCACAGCGCACACAGAGCAACCACCATTTTAAAACCACTGAGCTGATTTTTGAAGTGTAAACACACACACACACTTTTTGGCGGGTACGAGCTGAAGTACTTGCTCCCAGCCCAAAAGGAACGGACAAGCACACAGCACTGTAAAGTAGATGTTGAATGGAGCTAGACGTGAGGAAGGACTTACGAATCTGAGCGTCAGAACATCCAAATGCTGCCACGGCAAGGAGAAAGAGGGGGAGCGAGAACAAGCACACTTATTACAGCAACAGCACATCGACAGCAACATCTTCAGAAACTGTCTCCCCAGCCAGCCCCAGCCCGCTGCCCCTCAGGGACCCCGGCTCGGAGCAGGACACCCGCTCCTTGCGTGCTGGCACATCCCCAGCGCCCTGCCCTCAGCACACGCTCCCGCACAAACCCGGCAGCCCCCCGGCTATGCCCCATGCTCCCACGGACATGCCACAGCCTTCCCCGCACCCCGGGCACACGCACAGCAATCCCGTGCGCTCTCCGGGGACACGACACAGACCCCGTCCCAGCATCCCAGGGGACACACCATGGCCCCCAGCCCAACATCACCGGGGGACACACCACAGCCCCCTGCCCAACATCATCGGGGGACACACCACAGCCCACAGCCCCCCCGCCCCGGGGACACACCACAGCCCCTGAAACAGCCCCCCCCCGCCCCGGGGACACACCACAGCCCCTAAAACAGCCCCCCCCCCGCCCCGGGGACACACCACAGCCCCTAAAACAGCCCACGACATGGCACAGTGTCCCCCGGCCCCCCCAGACACGCCGGGACCACACCACGATCCTCCCCACCACCACCCCGGGACGTGCCACAACCCCTTACGGACACCCAACGGGGGACACGCCACAGGCCCCCCCCAGCACAGCCCGGCTCCCTGACAGGGGCCACCCCAGGGGCCACCCCCCAGCCGGGGGCAGCCCCACACACCCCCCGGGGCACGGCACGGCACGGCACGGCACGGCCAGGCCCCGCCTCCCGCCAGGCCCCGCCAGGCCCCCGCGCACCCCGGCCCGGGCAGCGCCCTCCGCCCGGGCATCGGGGCCGCCGCTCGCCCGTGCCCGCACTCACCCGCCGACCGCCGACCCCCGGCCCGGCCCCGCCACCCCCAGCCCGCGCCCCGCTCCGCGCCGGCCCCCCCGCTCCGCGCCCCGCCCCCGGCGGAAGTCCCGCCGCTTCCGGCGCCCGCGCCCGCCGCGGGGCACGCCGGGGCCGGTAGTGCCCGGGGCCGCCGCCATGTGCGCGGCCGTGTCCGCCGGCGGTGGGCGGGCGGCGGCCCGGCGGCTCGGCAGGGCTGGGGGGGCGGCCGCCGGAGGTACGGGGGGAGATCGGTGCTTCTCGGGGCCGGCGGGGCCGTGTGCGGCCCCGGCCCGGCCTTGGCGCGGGGAGGGGGGCCTGGGGGCCTGCGAGCAAGGGGGGGAGGCCCGGCCCGGCCCGGCGACAGGGGCACGGTGTCCTCGTCACGTCCCCCTCGGAGCCCGGGATGTGGCAGCGCCCTCGCGGCCGCCCTGCCCGTGGCGCTGGGCGAGGGCCTGGGGATGCACCTCGTCCTTCAGCGGCCTCCTGTGTGCTTGGGACGTGTGTCCCCGGCTGGTGTCACCTGCTTCCCGGGCCCTTCCCAGCCCGTCCCTGCCCCGCGGCTGGCTCTGGTCAGGGCTGGGTGGCCGTGAGGTGTTGCTGCTGGGTTGGGACTACGGGGAAGACGAGGTCACCCCTGTCAGGGTTCCCCGGGTGGGTGCGGGCACGCGGGGCCGACGCTGGGCTCTGGTGGGGGACGAAGGCTTCTTTCCCCCGGGCTCAGGCCTGACAATCTCTCTCCTGTCTCCTGCAGTGAGCCAGGTCCACAGCACAGCCGGCGTCCCCAGGCGCAGCAGGAGGAGGAAGAGCGTTGCCATTGCCTACGAATCTGCGCAGGGGGATGGTGCCGAGCAGGGCGCGTCCGAGCCCCAGAGACCCCGCTGGGAGCCCAGGGACTGGCGGGAGCAGCTGGAGCGCATCCGGGAAATGAGGAGGAAGAGAGATGCTCCCGTCGATGACATGGGAGTGCAGAAGTGTTACGACAGCAGCGCACCTCCGCAGGTAACAACACCCTGCTGCCCTGCTCCGCCAGGCAGGCGCATGGAAATACAGCCCCGCTTCCGCAGCCCTTGGGCCTCCCTCATCCTCGGGTTGCCCCTGGCTATGTCCCACTTTGGATGTCTCCAGAACAGAAAAATAAACACAGGGTGTACCAGGACTCTAGGCTGGGATTGGTCCCACAAGAGGTTACTGCAGAAGCGTGCATGTGGGAGAAACCGTTCGTCCTGCTAGAGGAGGAGAGTCAGCCGCTGCCTCTCCGGTACTGGGCTCGTTGGCGTCAGACGGTCCTTGTGAAATGGCAGTGGGTGTGTTCTGAGGTGGTCTCTGCTTGCATTCAGCCCGTGCGGGGCATTAGAGACCAACTAGCAAACACAGCTGTGAAAGGCCCTTGTCCTCTGCTTAAACTGCTGCCAGAAGAGTTAGCAGGCTGAACCAAGGGTCGCATCTGAGACAAAAATAGGATGATTTTGGACTTGGGAGTGGAAACCCTGAGAGTGTATTGTGGCAGTGTTGTCTTCTGGGGCAGGCTGGCAGGGCATGAAGGCATGTCCCTTTTTTCTTAAAAATCTCTGTAGGAATCCAAGGAAAGTATCCAGCAAGATGGCTCTGTAATACAGAGGAAAAACAGTATGGAGAAAAGGCGAGGGGAGCCGAGAAAAAACTTTCCAGGCTGTTTTTGTGCTCTTCAGAGCAGCACAGAAGCGTAGGTTGGCTTCCTCCCCTCTGTCGGCCCACTTTTAAGGGAATACTGGTTAAAAGGAAGGGCCATGCTGGGATGGCACTGCGCTCCCCAAGCCTGGGAACGCAATCAAAGGCCCCAGATTACACCTCCCTCTGAGGGGACCGTTTGCATCAGTACAAACAACAAAGCGGAGCGAGGCCGTGGCGCTGGGACGCGGGCCTGCGCTCTCCGTGCACGGCGCTGCTGTGGGAACGTGGAGATGACCCGCAGGCAGGCTCGGCGGAGCAGCGGGAGCCGTGTGCTCCACGGCGACCTGCCGGGCTCTGAGGGAGGGGTCTCGAAGACACAGCTGCACCGCTTCCGCGCGTGTAACGCTGTCCTTGCTGGCGGCGTGCCTTGAGCTTGGGTCCCTGGGGAAACCGGTTAGCTTTGACTCTGGATTCAGGCAGCGTCACACGCTCCGCAGCCGTATGGGCTGGCACCAAGTGCAGCTGCGGGGCCAGGGGGACCGCAGTGCACGGTACGGAAATATCTTTTCTTCCCTAGGGAAGCAGGGTTGTTGCTTCCAAGAAAAAGTGGACGTTGTAACCCTCAGCGCACACCAGCGCTCCTCACACAACTTCCGTGCGCTCGGAGATTACCCTGCTTCCATGCACTCGGAGATTTTTTGCTGGTGCACTTGCGGTTTTGTAAACTTTGTAAGAGAGCTGGAGGAAGGATTGTATCGCGCATTATCCTGGGTCAGTCCAGGTTAGTTGCATCATCCTCCTCATTCTGGTGGGGACAGAATCGCAACCTGGGGAAAAATCAATTGGAAAAAAAAAAAAAAAGAGGTGAATGGTCTGGGCTAAACCCTGCATGACTGCGTCAGAGGAGCTTCTGGGTTTTGTGCTCCATCTCCCAGTCTCTGTCGTCCCAGTTCTTTAGATTTGGTTTCATAAGGAGCTCACTGGAGCCAGATACCCAGTTCCTACTGAAGCCTAGTGGGAAAGGGACGGGATTTTCCAAAGCTGCTTTAGAGCAGAAGTTGCATGAAGAATCATTGGGCGTTTGTACTTCTACGTCCTGTGGGGTCTCCTGGGAATCCCGTCATCAGGAAAAGCTTTATCTGGCCCTTTGTGGTTAAGCGCTGGCGTCTTTGGCTGTGAGATCCCAGCAGACAGTAGCTGCTCTCTGCCCTCTGACGCTTGCTGGCTGCTTAGATTGAAGGTGTTTCTTTTCTCCCTTTATTGTGTGGTAGAAGTAAAAGGTTACGGATGATCTGTTGCAGCCTTCCAGTCTCTTGTAGACAGATACGGCTGAACCAGGGTAGGTCCCTGTTATGCGCTGGACTGAGGATGGTGCTGGGTGGGAGAACCGAGCCCGAGAGGCAGCTGGGTCCTCTCAGAGATCTTGGGGTGTCTCACTGTCTCCTTTTCCCCAGGTTATGCGCTACCAAGTTCTGCTGTCGCTGATGCTCTCCAGCCAGACCAAGGACCAGGTGACATCAGCTGCCATGCTGCGCCTGCGGCAGCACGGCCTCACAGTCGACAGCATTTTGCAGATGGATGGTGCGACGCTTGGGCAGATTATTTACCCTGTAGGATTCTGGAGGGTGAGTGCAGGATCACGGCAGCACCTGACGTGCACGTAGAGGAACCCTCTCCACTGTCCTCCGCTCCCATGCAGCTGTCTGAGACAGCTCAGAGGCCCGGAGAGGAGCGCAGCGCGGGTGCAGGCTTGTCCTCCGCAGGCTGTACTCACGGCGAGGTGCTGAGCTGACAGCGGGTGATGCAGGCGGGCGGTGGGTGCGAACCAGCCCTGCTCCTGAGAGACGCACCCCCGGCTGGTGTTGAGCCTGCGTGCCCTGCCCCGCCGTGGTCTTTCCCCTGGAGTCAAGCTGCAGGCTGTATTTTACGCCAGTTTTAGCAATTTGTATTCACAGCAAGATTGTTCACTGCAGTGCCTGGAGTGTGCAGGGGAGGGTAGAGCTAATCAGGTCTCAGCATTTTGCTTTCAAGGAGAAATCAAAGTCTCCCCTCCGCAAACTCCAGCGTATGGCCTCACATGTAACATACGCTCAGGAATGGTTTGTTTTCTGAGCTGTTTGTTTCTTTTCACTGTATTGGAGAGCAGCTTGGAGTTTTTGCCTTTCCCCTTGGTTTTCCAGAACAAGGTGAAGTACATAAAGCAGACGACAGCCATCCTGAAGCAGAAATACGGGGGTGACATACCGAGAACTGTGGAGGAGCTGGTGCAGCTGCCAGGAGTTGGGCCCAAAATGGCCCACTTGGCCATGAACATTGCCTGGGACAGCGTGTCCGGGATAGGTAGGTTGGACCGTGTTTTTCCCATTCCTCTCCTAAATGCTGCCTGCTCCATCGCCTGGGCGGAGGGGAAGCCTTGCAGCTGGGTAAACTGCCTGCCCCGGGAGCCTGGTAGCATCGCTTCCTTCTAGTCATCTGCAGAGTATTTGGGTGGGTGAAGGATGTGACCCTCGAGCACTCACAGCAGATGAGTTGCTAGGATTTAAGCGTGGATCCAGCACCGTTTTCCCCCAAATTTGATAGCAGGAATCCCCAAGGGCAGTCACTTGCTCCCCTCGGGTGCTGGTAAGCAGTGTGAGTGTTGCCCAATTGGGTAGGCATCCAAAAAGACGTGCTAGCAGAATAACGCTTTGAAATCTCTTTGGTGTCAAGTGAAGGAGACGTGGGTGTAATTTTGTGATTTGGGGATGGTTGTAGGATAGTCTGCGGTTATTTTTTTCCAGGGTTGCATCTGTTTAAACAAATCTCATTGGGGATTTTTGTTTGGCAAGCCGTAAGACGGCAGAAGCAGGGCTTAGACAAAATTACCATTTGAAATCCGTAATTCATGATGGGTTGTAGAAAGAAATGTCTCAGGCAATCTGTAGCTACAGAATTTCTGATCTGTTTTAGTTCCTGCGGCTGGGTAATAGGTGACAACAGGTACATTTGTTTATTTGCCACGTTTATTGAACACGGAATGTGTAGCTGTACCCTGTGGAGCTGTGTGCTTTAGCGGTGCTCGGCTGGGAGAGGAAGCCCGCGGTGGAGATGGGCCCAGGCCAGACCCAGGGCAGGTTTGCTCCTGCACGGTGCCCGTTTGGGGAGCACGGAGGGGAGCGTGGCTGGCAGCGGAGCTGCCCGCAGCAGCCGGCAGATGGGGCTGGACGATCAGCTGCAGGGTCCCCGCGGGCTGCCCGGCCTGGGGGGGCCCTGGGGACAGATTAATATTCCAAGTGTATTTGCTGCTTAATGGAGGAGCCCTGGGAAAGCTCGGAATGGTGCCACCCGACGAGTGACTGCTGCTGCGGTGAGCAGGCAGCCCAAGGTCAGCGCGGGCGGCAGCTGGCTCCTGCAGCCCCACCGGTGACCGGCAGCTGCGCAAAATGCGGCCCTTGCGCTAGATTCGACAGCGCTTGGGGTCTGTTGTTCTCTCCCTGCTGTGGGGGAGGGAAGTCTAGAGGGAGCGAAACTAGCCAACTGTTTTCCAAATAATTGTGTGCTCAGTTTTGATTTAGGAGGCAAGACTTAGTCTTCCTGTTTACAGCAATTTCCTGGGGTTTGCCCAATTAGCCATAGAGACAGGTTTATCGCTGCGATCTAACAATAATATACTTTGCATTCAGAGCTTTTTAGCTCAAAGCACTTTATAAACACTCGTTTAAGCCTCGCAAACCCTCTTGTGTTGGTAGGTATTATGAAATGTGTTTTCCATCTGGGTAAACTAAGGGGCAGAGATTGCAACTTGCGTAACATCAGCTGAGGCACGGGGAGGAAGAGAACCCGGGACAGGCTGCCCTGTGCCTGCTAGATCAGAGCATGCGAGCCTTTGAAGGAAGGCTGGCTCAGCTTGTGCGAGCGTGTCGCTGGCTGCGTGGTGTGAGATATCCATCCCGTCTTGCTTTTGGCTCTGGGCCTAGGAAGAAAGCAGCGTGTTTGTTCTGCGAGGGAGCCTCCCCTCCTGTCTCACCTGCCTGTTCCTGCCCGCGGAGGAAGCCCGTGCAGGGCGCTGTACCGGGTGTGCTGTGACAGGCGGCTTTTGGCTCTGCTCTCTCCGTTCAGGTGTGTCTGCCCCCACCTAAACTCTGGGCTCTCCCTTCCTAGCTGTGGACACCCACGTGCACAGGATCACAAACAGGCTGAAGTGGGTGAAGAAGGAGACCAGATACCCCGAGGAGACTCGGGTAGCGCTGGAGGACTGGCTGCCCAGGTGAGACCCCCAGCCGCCTCCCTCCACACCGAGCCCCTCGAGCTAGCTGCAGGAGCCGTGTCTGCGCACGGCCCTGCTTACAGCATTTTGGTGGCTGCACTTTGGGTCCCTCCTCTTTATGGGGGAGTAGTCTGCAGGTGTTTCTCCTCTGCCGGAGAGCTGCAGCAGCAGCTTAGCTACTTGGTTGTTTCCTGGCTCTCAGATATATTGATCACCACTAGCGCAGCCAGGTACCTGGAGGTCTTGATCCCCGATTCTTGCCTTGACAAGTTTACCATGACCCGAGCCAGGTGCATTTCTGCACAGGACCTTGCTGAGCCTAATGGCCACAGCAGTATCAGCCCATGGTTGGATTCTGGCCTTCATTGATGCTTAATCATAGAATAGTTTGGGTTGGAAGGGACCTTTAATCTTTAGTATCACTTGCCAGCTGACAGGTTCGCTGTCGCATCTCCGCATCTGGCACGTGCCTTAGCACAAGAGAACGACGACAGGCACTTCACGTGTCTGTCCTCTGCCCCCCTCCCCAGTCCGGAGGGATCAGGAAAGGTTAGGAGGGCTGTTCTTAGCAGGAGGCTGGGACCCGCCTCCAGGCGCCTTGGGAAGCCAAGAGGAACAGGCAGTAGGCAAAAGGGATCCATTCAAAAGCACGGGCTGTTCTTTAACCCCTCCGAGCAGCTGTATCGGAAAGCTCATGGTTTTCCTCTCACTGCAGGGATCTCTGGAGCGAGATAAACTGGCTCTTGGTGGGCTTTGGCCAGCAGACCTGCCTACCCGTGAATCCTCGCTGCAACGAGTGCCTCAATCAAGACATTTGCCCGGCTGCTAAGAGACGCTGAGGGATCATCCGGTCTTCCTAGAGCGACAAAGCTGCTTCAGCTTGCAGCAGCCGGAGCCGAGCCCTAGTAAAGCTGTGCTTTGCACGGGGCTGGCTGTGTGACTGCAGGGAAACAGGAGACTGCTGCAGCCAGCTCAGCATCTCTGGGGAGGGAGCAGCCGCTGGCAACGGCTGAGCTCTCGAGAGGAAAAAGGGTCTTTCAAAGTGCAGCAAAGTCCTGCTGTGTCAGTGCTGAAGGCTCAGCCCCCGTGTGAATGCCTGAGCATGCCCCGGCGGAGCAGCAGGCTGTGCCGCGTCAGGAGTAGCTGGAGAAAAATGCTTTGTCCTACAGGACCTGCTGCTGCCTGTAAATACACATTCAATAAAGGTGGTGGGTTGGGTTATTTTTTTCCACCCGTGAGGTTTGCTGGCATCTGTGCAACACGGGGCAGGGGGAGGAGGGCGCGGGGGACCTCACCGAAGCGCGAGGCCATAGCAACCGGGAGCGCAGGCAGCGTGCAACCTGCCGAGCCGCCCGCCTAGCCCGGGCAGCGAGGGGCACTGCAGCGGATCGGGTACGACCAGAGGCTTCACGAGCCAGGATCAGAGGAGGCTGCTGCCTGGACAAGCGACTGTCGGGTCCTGGGAGCAGAGGAGTGGGGGGGCAGGAGACAAGCCAGTGTCACTCGGTCCTGTGTGTGCCAGCAAGGGTTGCGGTGGCCACGGGAGCCAGGCTAGCGTGTGCCTCCGAAGCTACCAGAAAGGGACACCACCACCGTCTGTGTTTTGTTCTTCAAAGAAAGGGCAATGCTGACTTCATTGTGGAGCTTCAAAGGAATAATTTCAGCTACTCTTTAAACAGGCAAGGGAGGAAGCGAAGTTTATAATGTGCTAAAGAAGGCTGTAATTCCGCTCTGAAGTCCCCTACCAAACAAATGAGGAACGAGCAAATAAGTACTCGGTACATGGGAAAACGAAGTTTATTACTGACATTACAGTGTACATTTATGTTTTTACAATGCAGCTGACAGCCTTATATTTTATTGATTTTTTTTTTTTTTCCCAAGTTAAATGTACAGGAACTGAATAATTACTACAGAGCTAAAAGATGTCAGAAATACGGTAAGTGCTTTAACCAGGAGCAGTTTCCATGGACTAAGCAGAGATTAAGATTTTAAAATCTTATCAGTACAGATTTGCACACCTGATTTCTTTTGATCTGCATTCAAAACTACATGTTCTTTTTTTTCCCCCCTCAACTACAGCGGTCCCGTCTTGTATGAGAAACGCGGTATTTACAAACGGTCTTTGCTCTCCGACATGCATCGGAGAGCGCGACAGTTAGGTCGGTGTAATGGGGAACGCTCTGCCCTGCGCAGCCCGGGGCACTGCCTGGGGTTTGGCTATGCAGGCACGGGAAGCAACGTGCATACCGTGAAAAGGAAGGGCTCCTTCAAAAGATTACTGATCTATAGAAGCAAGTATTTTGCGGGCCAAAAAGCGAGCAGGTAGTTGTCTTTGAAGTGGGGTAGGGAAGAGGTGTCCTGTTAATGGCAGAGTCTGGAGGGGAGGCAAACCTCTCGCATCCTGAGCCGTCATCCTGCTGCCAGCCCTGTCCCCGATAGCCAAACACCTGCACCAGTTCCTCTCCAAAGTCCTTATTTTCAACCTGTTCAGCCCATCGACATTCAGAAAAGAGAACTCATCTTCTTCACCCCTGAGGCTTTCCGTGCTCTCCTGCCAGCCAGCCAGCAGCCATGGGCAGCAGCCGCTCCCCACGGTGAAGCCAAATGTCCCGGCTCCGCTGCTGCGGTCGCGCTGCCCCGCTGCCGAGGAGAGCAGTACGTGTTATAAGGCACCTTTTAGCTCAATACTTAGGAAAAACACACAGAGCTGTTACGATTTCCGTAGCGCACTGACTAACCCAAAGGCCGCAGGCTTGTAATAGCAGCGCTGGAGTAACGCCGGGCAGCATCGCAGCCGTGCATTTTAAAATGGCCATCGATGTCCGAGTCACTGCTGCCATTTGCTTTTAGCTGGGGAAAGCAGGTTTGTACTCGCCTGTCCTGCTGTGCCCAGTCCCTTCCCACTGCTGCCTCGGCATCTGAGCCGGGATACCGGGCAGCCGCCGCAGCTGGGCCTGGGGAGCTGCTGGAGCGTGGGAGGGAGGGGGCCAGCCCCGTCACGGCGGGACCCTGCCCTCGTAAAACACCTCTGCAACCTCCGAGAGCGCGTTGCAGTTCAGCTTAGTCATCTTCCCTCGTTTGCAGCCAAAGGCAAGTAAGAAAGAGCTTAAATGGGCTTAATTTGTAATGCTTTAAAGGTACATTTTTGAGGCTCTAATACCAAGAGCGGGGTGTTTTCAAAGGCCGTAGAAAGCCAAAGCAACTGCCCACTCCCTCACACCGCGCCTGCTTCGCAGCCAGCCCCGCGGAGACCCCACGGCTTTGGCGGACGCCCTCCCGACAGCGAGACCGAGACTTGGTTACGCTCAAAGACCAGCCCAGAAGTCGCAAACCAGGTGGGACCCAGACCCTGCCCCAGGAGCCAGCACCCAGGCACGGCCAGGGCTGAGCCCCACGTCCCCAGCGCCAAGCCCGCAGCTCGAGCCGGATCCCCGCGTTCCTCCCCGGAAACATGCCGGGTCGTGCTCGCTTTCCAGTCTGTCCAAAGAGTTTTTGTAGCATCTTGTGGCTCTGGTCCTCTCGCAAGGCTGCCGGGGCCGGGCCGGCAGCACCGCTCCTCGCACCGCGGGGCAGGACCGGCCCCGCTCCCTGCCTTCCCCCACTGCTCAGCGCTGCATCGACGGCTGCAAATGGTGAGGCCTGGGGCATTTGGGCTCTTGGGTTTGGGTTTTGTTTTTCAATCCTGCCCTCCACCCTCTGCAGAGCTGTTGGGGATGAAAAAGGGGCTTTTACTGCCAGGGCAGAAGTCGCTGGTGGGGAGGGAGGTTCCTAAACTAACTGGAAACATATGGGACTTCATTAAAAAAAAAAAATCAAAACCAACAAAACAAACTCTCTTCATTTCAATAGCAAAGCCAACAAGAGCGATTTACAGCCGCTGTCCGTTTTCCCATCGTGTGAGTAGGGAACGCTGCAGACGGGGTGCCGGGAGGGGTGCCGGGTACCCCCACCACGGCGGGGGCACGAGGCCGTGAGACGTTTGCACAGGGGCGCAGAGCATCCCATGGGGCTCAGTCTGGGACACCCGCGAAGCCAAAACAAACACCCCAAATAATAATAATAATAAAAAAGTAATAGAAGCCTAAATGATGCAGGTAAGAAACAAGAGTTAAACTCTTCCAGTCCTTTCTCATAGGAACGGGGGGCAGCGGGCAGCCAGAGCCGGGCTGAAGAGCAAGCAAGAAAAGGAGCTTTGGTCACATTTGTCTTATGAGAATCGCTGGTGAGTAACAATAATAATAATAATAATAAAAAATTAAAAAAAAAAAAAGGGACTTTAAAATACGCCTCGTAAAAGCAACCAGTGAAGAGCAGAGCACAAAGCATCTCACGTGGACACTGAAGGACAGGGCGTAGGCACCTCAGAAACGTCCGAGCTGGGGCAGGGGCAGGAGAGCGGCGGACGGCAGCCACCAGCAAGGCTCAGAAATTGCTGAAAATCTCTCGCTTCTTGTTCCAGTCCATCTGCGGAGCTCTCTTCTTCACCCGCTTGGCCCGCACCTTCTCCTTGGCCTCGGCAGCCGTTGGGCTCAGGGTCAGCCCGCTCTCCTCAAACGGGTCTTTCTTCTCCGCGTCTCCATCCTGCGTGGAGAAGGGAGAAGAGCCGTGAGCCCACGGCAGCGTCCCCCCCGCCGCCGCGAGCACGGCCGTGCTCTCCGGCAGCGTTTCACCCCGCGCGGCCCCGCGAGAGGCGTTTCCTCCAGCGGGCACAATAAGCAAACGCGCAGGGGTGGGTTTTTTTCGGAGCAGAAGGTCAAAGCCCCTCCCCAGTGCCGTGTCTGTGGTTTCACTGGCGGCAGCAGCATCCGTGTGGCCACGGAGTTAATTACTACATCGCGTTTTGCGGTGGGTTTTTTTTTTTTTCCCCCCTGTCTGAAGAATGTGTGGCTGCCACGGCTGGAAGTGGAAAAGCAGAAGCAGAGAAGCTGCTGCCAGAGGGAAAAGAAGCTGCTCTGCTTGTCTCCTGGGAACATGGAAAAATAAGCCCCTGGTGTAGGCAGAAAGCAGAGGCGAGCTGGGTGAGCCTCGGGGCTCGCGGGGAGGGGCTGCGGCAAAGCCCCCCCGCGTTCGCCTGCCCCGGCACCCGTTTGCTCCCCGAGCACCCGTGGCTAATGGAGGTGGGATGGGGTGCGTGGGGGGCCGGCAGCGCCTGCCTGCGTGCCCAGCTGGCCATGCCCAGCACGGCCGCCGTACGCCGCCAGTCAAGGCGGTATTTGCTTTGGGAACTGCATTGAAAACAGCATCTTTCCATCTGCTTAATGAAAGTACTTTTATAATAAGAAAATTAACTTTCCTTTCTAAAGTCACTGCCACTGCGGCAACGTGCCCTCACGCCAGAAACCCCGGGTGCCCGTCCACTAACCCTGACCCTCCTGTTCCCGCAGCAGGTGAAGGACGGCCACCGCGTCCTCAGGCTACAATTAACGTCCTGGCCAAAACGCTCTTATTCCGTTGCGTCCCTGCTGGGGACAGACCCAGCACCGGCTCTCCGAGCCCCTCAAACCCCATAGATCTGGGAAGCATCGTCCCTGCCAGGACTTGGTTCATCAGGGCGGGTTTCAGCCGGCAGCACGATCCATAGCAGGCGCAATCGAAAGCTTCAGCTTCACGGATCACGTCTGTACCGAAGCTGCGCCAGGTCTCGGTGCCGGACAGGGCGGAGGTGCCCGAGGAAACCAGCTCAGGGAGAAGCGGCTGCACCCCGGAGCTGCACGGCTGCGCTCCGCAAGCACCACGCTCGTGTCAGTCGTGGGCAAGGGTAGAATCAAGACCTTCGGTTTTAAGGAAACATTTTAAAGCCTGCCTACGCACATTGCTGCCCTACCACGCGTGCGAAACTCCAAAATAACGACTTCACAAACCCTGCCGATAACCCTGGGCAGGTCTTCCACCAGCGCGGCGAGACAATGGCTCCAGCTTTGCTCTGGCTCCCGAACGCGAACCGAGCGGGGCGGTGGCTCGAACGAGCGCGACAGGCTGCGAGCCGGGGGGCAGAGCCGCAGGCAACCCCCGCCACCCCCCGGACTCCGGCTTCTAGCGCAGAGGTGGGACAGCGACCTCTGAAACAGCCCAAAGGTGGCTCCGCGGGAGGAACCGCTGCGCTCGGGCACCGGGACACGGCCCCGTTTTCCAAAGGCAGCAGCCAGTGGATCAGGATATGTATTATTTAATGCTCAGAGAGAAAGGGAGATGCCAGACTGCAGGCGTTTGGCCCCAGCTCTCAGACACAGCTGGCGTTCGAGATGTTTTGGAGGCTCCGGGTGCTGGGGGGAGGCTGCGTGAGCACTTGCTGCCGTCAGGCTCCCGGTCCCAGCCGTCTCGGGGCAGGGGACAGCACAAGCCCCGAGAACCAGCAGAGACCCCCTGAGCACCCGCGTGCAGGCAGTCCTCTGTTTTTAGCAGGGCCTCGTGCTAAAGATAAATTTTTGAGCACTTTAGAAATCCCCTACTTATTATTTTAAGAAAAAAAAAAGCTAAATTAATAACACCGGGAGAATACCAATCTATGCCTTGTGTTTACTTTTGGTCGCTCCTTCACCTTGCACAGCGAGGTCTGCCTCTTCTCCGGCCCTTCGCTGCGGCGTTCAGCCAGGCTGGATCACCGAAACGGCCCCAGCCCTGCGGGTCACCAAATCCACGCTCCTCCCACCCTGAGCAGCTCCTTCAAACACCGTGATAAATCCACTGTGCTCCAAGCTAAAAGCAATTCAGCTTTTTTAAATTCTAGCCTGCCTTGTTCCTGCTAGGAGCACTCGAACCTCGCAGCTCCGCTCCTCCTGCCCTCCCGGCTTCCCAGCCTCGCCTCCTGCCCTGTAGCTCGTCAGTATAATTACACTTAAGATCCAAACGCTAGTAGACATCCTTTCATCTCACACCTCCTTTCAAACTACTCGAGTACGCGTCACTGCCCACCGAAGCACCAATTAACTTGCTGCTGTTACCCCTTGACGTTCTCCTCTGCTCGGTTTGGGGCAGTGCCACCTCGTCCCCGGGTCACGACGCCCGAAGGGACGAGCACGCGCGAGTCCGCCCGGAGCCAGGACAGAGCACGCACCCGCACCCTGGCAAAACCCCTCCGTTAAAGCGGGGGAGTACATCTGCTGCTGCTGGCGGAGGCCGCGCGACCCCGCGAGCTTTTCTGTCCCCCGGACAAAGAGGGGAAAGAACATCTCTGTGACAGCAGCTCGTGCCGCTACCGCACGTGTCAGCCCGAGGGTCCCGAGCCCCCGACCAGCCACCTGAAGGAGTTACTGATCCATCCCGGCAACGCGGCCACCTCCGCGCAGGAGCCAGCGGCTGCTGACAGCTCACGGCTCCATTTCACACACATCTACGGGGCAAGGGATGAAAGAAAACTCTGGGTTTTGCTTGCTGGATGGATACAAGCGTACCCGAGTCTGCGAGACCAAACTGAAAATGCACCGAAAGGCGTTGTGGCACCGCAAGGCAAGCAGGTACCTACGACAGTACGCAAGAGAGAGGGGGAGCGCCCGGGGGTTTTACCTCTGATTCCTTCCCAGGACTTTGAAGGTCACTGTGAGATGAAGATGTGGATCCTCCATTCAGCTAGTGGAAATGAAAACGTTAGTCCAGTTTGCACAAAGAGAGAATTAGAAATAAAAATAAAAAGCTAAGCAGAAAAATGCTCCAGCCTGGCGGGCACAGACATCCCAGCCGCCCGGCCGGGCAGAGAGCAACGCCTGGCTCGTCCCGGGACAGGAGCGGAGCCCGGAGGGGAGGGTCCTGCCGAAGAGACCCTGCACACACGCGTGTGCACACACACACGTGCACACATGGGAGCTCCCTGGGATTTGCCGGCAGAGCCGCTGCTCTCCCACATCCCCCATCCTGCCAGCGCCGGGCGGCTGCTCACCTCCTCCCTCTGTCGCTGGGATCAGTGATTCCACGGGGCTGCAACCAGCCTTGTTCAACCCCTAAATTAAAGCTGCAGCAGGAAGCAATTAAAATCAGCCAGCAGCAGTTAAGCTGAGCTAAACGAGCCTCGGGGACACGATGAGCATCACTCTCTGCTCTGCAGGCTGGCAAGTCATCCCGAGAGGCTCACGTGTCAGAGGTGGGAGCCAAGGAAAGCCGGCACGCCAGGCCTCCGGCCTCTCAGCCCCGATCCCTCTCGATCACTCCAGCACGTTCCCCTAAGCTGAGCCGCCCCGGGACGCTGCGCAGCCACCCCGGCCATCGGGGCATCCTGGGGCAGGCGAGCACTCACCTGAGTCTGTGCGGATCCGTTTGTCATGGGCTGAGGCACCACACCTGGAGAGCGCAGCGAGAAAATACGCGGTAAATACGCTCAGCCGGGATCGCTGGCCGCGGGTCCCAGGCCAGCGTCCCTCAGCATCGCCCACCCGCCCATCCCCAGCCCGCCTTCTCCCTCGCCCACCCCACGAGCGTGTCTCGTCTCTTGACTCATCCCTGTGCTGCTTCCGAGCCCGCGCAAAAGCCTGTCTATCCCCCCGTGCCCTTCTGGAACCAAATTCTTTCCAATTCCCCTGACTTCACTTGATTTCATCCTGTTTTTGTCAGAAGAAAACACCTTCCAGGAAGGGGACCAAGTAACTTCCTTCTATGAGCGCTAAATTCAGCACACTCCCATTTTTTTGGCTATTAAGTACTTTTTCTTCAGAAGCTGTTTAACCAGAAATCTTAAAAACCAGCCCAACATTCTTTGCCAAAATCAGCATCTTGTTGGTGTCACAACAGCGTGGGGCAAACAACCCGCTCCCCAGGTACCCTGGCTTTTTTTTTTTTTGCTCGCTTCCAACGATTTGCAGCAATAACATTCCACGCGATGGCACATTTTATGCAGATAAGCTGCCAGCCACCACGATCAAGTCACTGCTAAAGGCACTACCGTGTCTCATCTGTCCCGGGCTAACAGATGTGTTAGTTGTGACAGAATTAATAACTGAATTATGTCGCGCACGAATGCTTCTCGGGGCAAAGCCCTCGCTGTGCGTCTCTCCAGCAGAAGACAATGATGTGGGTGCACGTCGCTGCGTGGCGCGAAACCCAGCGAAGCGAGAGCAGCGCACGGGGCCGAACGCGGCGTGCAACGGCAGAAACCCGGGGCAGCTCGTTGCACGGCTCCACAGCCATCGTCTCCCTGCACCACATACGGACACGGCTGGGCTTCCCGAAGGACCGACGTGGGGGCTGCAGGGATTCCTGGTGCGAATCAGGACACCTTTGCGTTTAAAAAAAATAAACCCCAATCGTAATTTTGAGAGCGTGCCGGTGCCAAAGCCTCAGTTACGGTGTTGGGATCCTTGAGTATTTTATCACACTGAATGTCGGGCTCGTGTTCACAGTACGATAAGCTCTGAACAACAGTCATCAGAAGAAAGTCAGCTCATGGCAGAAATGATGCTACAGTCTCCGCTATCATAAGAAGCTAAAAGATAACGTTATTTTAGTGAGAAGCAAGCTTCAAATCACAAGCCATATTAAAGTGGAACTGGACTTAAAGAAAAAGGAAGTAATTTCAAAATTTGGCACGTCTGGAAATATTTTCATTTTTCCTCAATCCTGACAGGTGCACAGCTCTTAAAAATACACTCATCGACGAAAACGTTGAGGTGCTTAGGATCAGCGGTAAGACTTTGAGATCGTCAGCTTGAGGTCAAAGCAGTTTGATTAAGGAGTGCAATTATTATTTCCTCTTATCCTGTAAACAACAGAATTTACCGGAGCACTTTGTCATTAACACACGTAGCGTCACCGGCCAGGCAGGCCCAATTCTTGACCTCTGACGAACGCATCGGGACGGCAGCGAGAGCTGCAGAGCCGCGGCAGGGGCTGGAGCACCCACCGCACCCCCCGCGTGTCCGTGGCCCCGGCCGCGTCCCCACCCCGGGGAACAAGGGCTCCTTTATCGCCCGTGCCAGCAGACAGCTCTCGCCCCAGCTCCTCCTCGAACCGATGCCCAGCATCTGACACCGCTTTCGCCCCATGCGCTTCTCAGCATTGTTTGACCCATTTCTTTGGACAAATCTCCCCATTGAGCATCCGAGGGAGCCGGAGCGCAGATCCGATAAGGAACAGCTGTCCTGGGAAACAGAGCTCCCCATTCAGCCGGGGGAAGGCCGGGCTGGGGAGCGCCCCGCTCCCTCCCCATCCGGGAGCCGCAGCACAACAGGTTGGGGAGTGGACAGGCAGCTTTCTCTGCCAGGTTTCAACAGCAAGGAAAACATTTCCTGCAACAGCCACCCCTGTGATCGACGTGGCGTGAAACCCTTCCCCCTGCGCGCACCCGGTGCTTGCTCCGGTATTTCTCGATGCACCTTCAGGCTCCTTCGCCGGAGCAAAGAGCAACAGGGGGTTTATTGCACTCTCCCTCCCGAGACCCCGTCCCACCACGCTCTGTCTCGGCCGCTTCACGGCAGCGCGTTCCTAAGTTAATTATTCACCCTGTAAAAATAACAAATTGGGTTTTTTTGGCTAGATTAGGAAGCATTCTCACTATTTATAAATAGCTGGGTGGTGCTCAGGAAACTACTGCGGGATGAGACAGAAGGGAAACATGACTCTCCCTCGCTTCTGAGATCCCACCCATGGCACGGTGAGTCACGGGAACGGCGTGGGCTCACCCAGGGAAAGCGAGGTCTCACCTTTGGTGTGCTCCTCCGTGGGGGTCACCCCCAGCTTCTTGAAGTAATCATCTGTTTCGGGGTCCACCACCAGGAGCCTGGCTTCGTTCTCCCTGGCCTTAATGTGGGACACCACCTCCGAGTGCCGCAGACCTTCCACGTTTATCCCGTTCACCTGCAAAGCGACGGCATCAGAACCCAAGTCTGGGCCCCCCGCAGCAGAGATGCTGGTCCCAGCTCACAGACCCCCCAAGAGCAGCCTCCTCATCCCTTAAGGGATGGGATTTTCCTTTTCTAATTTCCCTTGGGATGACAGGAAGGCTACAGGCTCTTTCCTTCCCCCTCTCAAGCCAGCCATGGCCTCCTACCACCTCCCACTGCCCAGTGCCTCTGCCAGAGCATCCTTCGTGTTACTGCCCGCATCCCAAACGCGTCCGTCGGGAACCAGAGCCCCCAGGCTCCGCCAGCACCTCACCCGCCCAGGTCCTGCCGAAACGCTCCCCTCTTTAGTGATTTCAAACCCGGCCTTCACCTCGGATGCACCCCAGGTTATCTTGGGCCGCCTACGAGGTGCAACCATGCACACGGGCGGTGGGCTGGGTGCCACCGGTGCGTCCTGCTCCCCGGCCCTGCCCAGGCGGCTGTGGCATCACCACGCCGTCGTTCAGCCCTCCGTGATGGAAAATCGTGGATTTCCTGTGCCTGCTGCACGGATTCATTTCTCCCTTCCCTGCGTGCGAGCTGGGACCTATCGGGGAACGTGATCCTCTGCTCCCGATTGCTCCCGGCAGCGAGGGGACAATTGTGATTTCGAGGCATTGTTCGCGGCGGGGAATGAATCTCCCTTTGTGCCGCATGGGAAGGTCTCGTCACCGCCCGGCCCCTCGCTGCTGGACCCGCTTTTGTGCAATAAACGCTTTTCAATGCTCCAGCCCGTCTCTGGGAAAGCTCAACCCAGCCTTCGCCGCCCGTCCTGCCCTTGGCACCCGAAGGCGCCTGCCTGCGGGACGGAGGAGCGATGTGCTAATTCCGCTTGGACAGAGAAGGGCAGCGAGTGCTGGTGGTGCAGAGACCACCGGGAACGCAGTAACCTCCTCCTCTTAAAACTAGCTACTGCCTTACTACAGCTTTCTGAAAAAATCCGAGATTCAGAAATCTGTCTAGCACAGAAAGGCCTTCGTTAGGAGAAGTGACAGCAGGTTTTGTTTGTTTTTCTAAGCCGCACGTAACGCTGTAACTGCACGCCTTGGATGCACAGGCCTGCTCTCCCGCGGGGCCAGGATCACCAGCATCGACACCTTTTCACTCCTCCTCCGCCTGCAGCCGGACAACTGCCTTCTCCTGCGCTGCCCCCCGAAGAGTGGAGCACCCCGATGCCAGAGCCGGGGACCGAGCGCGGGAGTGGGGTAACGCCGTGCCGGCAGCCCCCCGGGGAGCTGAGCCGCACCGGCGTGGCCTTGCCCCAGCAGCTCCCAGGACGCTGCAGCCCAACCCGGGGGAGCGGGACGGCAGATGAGGCTGGTCCTGGCCCAGCCGTGGACCCTTTCGCTGCAAAGTCATGGCTGCTTCGTGGCGGGGACGAGCAGCCGCCTCCTCTGGGTCGTGCCAAGGCTGGTGGGGACAGCCCCCAGCCCCCCAACAGCCCCCAGCCCCCCCGACAGCCTCAGCACGACCCAGGGGAGGCAGCTGCTGATCCCCGCCACGAAGGGACAAGGCAGGTGAATGCTGCAGAGCCTGAGCCGGGCCAGCTCCAAACTTTGGGTTCCCCTTTGCGTTTTGGATGCCTGAACACAAACCGGGGGCAGAAGCAGGTCCTGAGGGCCAGGACGAGGGCTGGGACACAAAGGGAACCCCCTCCCCAGGCTTTGCATCTCACTGGCAACCTCAGCTGCCGGCTTGTAACCCCTCGCTGTCCCCAGCAGCATCCTCCTGCCGCTCCAGGTCACCCCGACTCGTGCCCAGGGCTCACCCCTGGTTGAGCGTGGCCAGGCGGTGTGGGGCTGCTCCCCCCCCACCCCAGCACCCCCAGCCCGCCCGGCGCAGCAGGGCTGGGGGGCATCAAATATTTATCAAAGCCCCAAAGAGCGGGTACGGAGGGGATTGGGTTTCCGAGCTCGCCAGCTCACCCCTCACTGCTTTGTGTGTGCCAGGCGCTCTGCCAAGCACCGATAAATAAATAACACAACCCCTCGCTGTGACGCTGCGCGGCCGGGAGCTGCTGCCGCCGGCACCCCGCTCCCGGCCCCGACCCCACGCTGCTCCCGGCATTAAACTTTCAGGTGCCGGGGAAGACGTAGCAGCTCCCACGGGCGAGAAAGCAGGCGAGTGCTTTCGTCTTAATGATTCCCTGAGAGTGTTTCCTTCCAGGAGCGCAAACCTCTCTCCCCTCTGGAGCCGGCAGCAAGGGCCGCAGGTCTCCGCGGGAGGGTGCGGGGTCCATACATGGCCCCGAGCAGGGGACAGCCACGTGCTCCCGCAGCGCAGAAACGAAAGGGGTGATGGCTGCCGGATCCAGCCCTGCCCGTGCCCCTGCCCGAAGCGCAGGCAGCACTGGACGGGGGAACCCCGTTCTTCAGGAAAAACACGAGACACAAACAAGCCGAAGGGAGGGCAATTCCCAGCCACATCAAAACTTGAGTTGCCCAGCACTTAGCGACCGGGAAGCTGCTTCCGAGAGCAGTTTCTCCCCCTCTTTCACAATTTTGCCTCCTAAAATCTCTCCAAAGCTTTTTCCCCTCTTTTTCCCAACGCCTGCCTGGCAGCGCATCAGCTCGGCCGGGCAACACCGACCCGTCCCTACGCCCGCAGCAGGACGCCTGACGGGAGGGTGGCTGGGCGGGAGGCGACCCCCTCCCCTGCGCTGGCGGTGGGACAGGTCCCACGTGTCCCCGCATCCCTTTTGCTGCAGCGGGCAGAGCCAGCTCCAGCATCGAGCGGCATCAGGCAACACCTCCGAGCCCAGGGCTCGCCCCGCTGCGTGGTCCCAGCTGTGGGGGCGAGGCGGGCACCCAGCAAGCACCCCATCTGTCTGCGGGATCCCACTGCCAGCCCCGAGCCACCCGGACGGGCACAGGGGCAGCAGGTCGCCTGCTCTGACCCTCCTCTGTGCCAGCCGGAGCCAGCAGCATCATCTGGATCTCAGCGCTCGCAAGCGCCCGCTGCTGAACGAGCTGCTGAAGGACCACAAAGCCCCTGCCTAAGCGCCCGCATCGGCCTTACGGCTCTGTATTACAGAGGAATACAGGGGGGATCTGATGGAAAAGGTCACGGGACGGGGGTTTGTTTCAGCTTCAGGCTTCCCGAGGGTCCCATCGCTTCTGCTGTCCCTCTTCCCACCTGCGAGAGGGGGACAGGACCCGGCTGCTCCTGCCAGGCTGGGCAGGATTGAACATCCCTGCGCGGCATGTGCCGAGGAAACCCCAAAAGGCTTCCCGGGAAGGGAGGTGCCGAACCCCCGGGCCGTTACCTCCACCAGCCGGTCCTGGGGCCGCAGCCCCGCTCTGGAGGCCGGCGAGTCGGGGTCGACCGAGCGGATGAACTGCCCCGGCCGGGACTTCTCGCTGTGCAGGTTGAAGCCGTAGCCGTTGGGGCCTTTCTTCAGGTGGCAGAGACGGGGGCACAGCTCCTTCTGTCCGTTTAAATCCTGATTAACAGAGGAGGGGTTGGGGGGAGACAAAACACGGCGGTTAATTTATAGGTTTGGTTTTGCTGTAAAGCAGATGCAATCGTAAATAAAGCTACCAAGGAAGCACCGTATCTGCACCCCGTCCTCCCGTTCCCCTGAACGGGGACAGGTTAACAAATGAATTTCCTCTCATTGAGTCTATTTTAGAAAATCAATTGTCCGAAACCATTCCAGAAAAATTAAAACAAAACAAAAAATGCATTTCCTTCACCAGAAGCAGCCCAGATAAACCCCACCCATACGCTGAGACCCCCCCGGCAGCCGCCGAGCCCCACAGCCACAGCCCCGGGCAGGGAGGAACCAAACCCGAGAGCCGAGACACTGGATTAACCTTAGTAATTTATTTAAGGCAGTGCCGTGCCCTCGGTCCCGGTGACAGCGGCATCACCGGTGGGTACGATCACCTCCCAGCGGAGGGGCTCTGGTGATGAACCCCGCGCCCGACAGCTCCCTGCAGTGCCCAAAGGCTGAGCTTGCTGTAGGATGAGCGGTACAGGAGCACGCGAGGAGTTCAGCGCCTTCCCCCCATCCCATGGAAAACGCTTTAAGGCTCCTCGGGGCAGCCGGGGGAGCAACAAAGACCAGCTTTTCTCCAGGCCTGCAGGACCCATTACGCTCCCTCGGACGCTGCTCCCCCCACCAGCCCCCGCACGGCCCCTTCCAGCCCACGCGCTGGGCAGCGCCGGCCCACGGCACAGCACCGCGTCCCCGGCAAGAGCCGCCTCGGAGACACGGGTTTTCACTTTCATCTGCAGTTTAAGGAAAACACCCTCTGCGGCTGAGTTTTAACCTTTCGCGAAAAGAAATGCCGCGCCGCTCCCCTCCTGCTAACAGATCTTATATTTTTCAGAATGCCTTTATGGTGAAATCTCTTACAGCCTTTCCTTTCGAATTAAAAACCCACACGGCAATTTCCTCCGTGTTCCTCTCTTGGCCAAAAAGCACCGTCAAACACCAAACCTGCACCCCCTCCCCTCCCACCGCCTGCCCAGAGACGTCCTCCCTCCTCCGACGGCTCGGGGCTCCTACGCGCCGTGCCGGCAGCTCCTTGCACCCGCAGCACCTCGGCGTTATTTCTGCAAAACACCCTCAGCGTTGCTTAAAAGCTCCGTCCTCTCCAGGAAGGGCTGCGGGAGCGGAGGGCGCCCACGGCTGACGCCCAGGAGACCTGGCCTGGCCACCACCCACGTGGGGACCCCAGGGACGATGCCAAGGGCTCCAGCTGCACATGGACTCGGCGTGGCAAGAGCCCAACCAGCCGAAGGACGTGTCCCACTGCCACCGCAGAGCCGGACTACGCACTCCTGCGTGCCTCAATAAAAACGGGGAATAACTCTGTTTTCAATGACACAAGGCGATTTCTGGCCACTGCGAGTCACGGTGGGGCAAACACGGAGGGCAGCGAAGAGCTGAATCAATTCACCAGCACTCGCTGATCTCCCAGCTCCCCATGGGGACAGCGGTGACTCCCCGGCGGCACCCCCGGGGTCGGTGCCTGATTCCCGCAGGAGGAGCGCACCCCGCGAGCAAGCCGATTACCGGGCAGCCGGGCGCTGCCGGCGAGCTGCCGGCTCCTGCCGCCGGGGCCGCCACGGCTAAGTCACTTCAGGGGCTGATCCCGTCTCCTTCATCCCCTCAAAGAAGGGATTTTCCAGAGGAGCGCCAGGCAGGGACACACAGAGCGGTCGCCCCCGGGGACCTGCCGCGCTGGGGAACCCCCCTCGGCATGGCCGCGGAGCCACCGGCTGCCAACAGGGACACCGCTCCCCGCTCGGTACCCAGGGGCACCGCGCTCACGCAAATGGCAAAACACAACCGATGTCAGCCGCTGCGTGTCCCTGGGTCCCCGACTTCGCAGAGCTCAGAGCCAGCGCGTCGCGTCTCAGCCCTCACCCGCACCGAGCACAGGCACCTTCGGCCGCACCAACGTCCCCAAGCCCGGGCGACGCTGCCGGCAGGGGACAGAGGCCATGGGGCAGCAGCAGGGAGTGGATGACAAGAGATAAACCCAAATAATCCCAGCAGGAAGCACCTGCTTCGTGCCACAGAGAGCACGTGTCCCCGTGCCACGGTCCGTGACCACCCGGCAAGCGGGGGCTCCGGACACCCCTCTCTCCCCCAGCACCAACTGCCTGTCGCAGGCTTTAACGCAATGGGGCGAGACGTGGGGACGGGGTGAGACCTGGGGACGGGGCGAGATGTGGGGATGGGGTGAGATGTGGGGACGGGGCGAGGGGAGGCAGAAACCCGCCGCGACTGCCTCACTGCGGGGCGAACCCCCCCCCGCCCCGTCCGGCGCTCGCTCTGACCCCGCATGCACCCGCCGACTCGATGGGATGTAAATAAATATCCCAGCACAGCTCCTCTCGAGCTGTTTATGAAATACTCGAGCTGGCGGGGTTCACTGCGGGTTGGAGGAGTTCAGGGGACGGCTCTGGCGTGACCGCAGCCTCTGTCCCCACACAGCCCTTTCTTGGGAATACGAATGCAAAAAAGCCACTATTTCCCCCCATCACTTAAGGCCGCATCGTCCCAGGGCGGCTGAGCGCACCAAACCACCTCCGCCATTCATTCCCTCCATGACTTGCTTCCTCACATCGAGCTCTTCCAAACACAACCCCGCGGGGCTGACAGCCTGAACCCCCGTGGGCCCCCGGCCCCGCCGAACCCCAAAGCAGGGAGGCGAGAGCAAAGCCTTCCCCGGGGCCAAGCGCCGGCGCTCGGCAGCCCCCGGGCAAAGCAAGAGCTGGAGCTGCTCCCACTTGCACCCACCTGCTCCCGCTTGCACCCACCTGCTCCCTCTTGCACCCACCTGCTCCCACTTGCACCCACCTGCTCCCGCTTGCCCGGGTGCGTGCCGACTGCGCTCTCCGACAGCGAGCAATGAGATCGGTCCCAGAGTCCTGGGGCAAAAAGCAGGGGGAATTTTGGCCAGGGCTGCAATGCCCAGGGGGGACAGAGGTGGATCGGGACTCAGGACCAGCTTGACCAGCTCAATCCCAGAATCCGGGAAGAAACAGGGACTTCTCAGGGCCAGAGCACCAAATTCCTCAAAAAGCACTCGCAAACGAGGGCCGCCGTCGGCAGCGCCCGTCGGGGCTCGCTTGGACCGGCTGCAAACCGTACCCGAACATTCACAGGGATTAACTCGTCCATGCAGCGTTTTATGAAAAAAGCACGGAGGGAGCTGAAGAAAAGCCCTACCGACTGCTCACGCGCGCGCTGGAGCTGAGCTTGCGGGGCGCGTGGGTGCTACCAGGGCAAGTTTCGGAGGAAAAGAGACCCACAGGCCCGGGGAGATGCTCTTGGCATCGACACCTCAATGCACAGATCGGTTCTTAGAAGGCGAAAATCATCAGCGCAACATCCCCTGATGGACAAAACCCAGCTGCTGCCAAACCAGGGCAGGGCTCCCGAAAGCGCTTCAGGTACCCGCTCAGCAAAAGCCGGGACCAGCCCCTCCGCCCCGCGCTCCCATCCTCTCCCTCCGCAGCTTTCGCACGCCCGTGTTTTTCCCATGGCCCCGGCGCAGCCAGTTCACCCTATCTGCAAACATTTCCAGCTCGCCGCGGAGTTCTTCAAAAACTGAAGAAAACAGGAAATGATTCAACCGGCCGAAGAGGGTCGGATCCGCGCGACCATAAAGGATGCACGGGGCTCTGTGCAGCTACAAGGGGGCACGTCTTGCAAGCGGAGGGGAACGCATCTGCGATCGCCTATTCGGGTTTAAAAAGGACCTTTTTAAACCATTTTCCTCTGGCTCCATTTTTACAGGGTCAGAGCTCCGGCAGCAGCGCGAAAGCACCGAGAAAATCACCCAAAAACGCTGCGCTGCAGCTGCCGTCCCAGCGCGGGGATCCCCGGGGCGCGGCAGGCGGCTGCGGGGGGACGCGCTGGCAGGGCCAGGCCCTCCGCCGTCGGGGATCCCCCGGGATCCCCACTGAAATCAAATGACTCAGTAAATAAACCACACAGGGGAAAGCTTCGTCGGCAGGATCTCTTTGGCTGCGAGGGTGGTAACCGGTGCCGCGTCCTACGCGGGCTTACTCTGCTTTCACCACAACATCTTGAATTCAAGGTCCTTAACTGAAATGAATTCAAGATCTTTGTTTAAAAACAAATAAATTTTAAAAATTCCAATTCAGCATCTGCTCTGAGCAGAAATCCTCGGGCAAAACTGCTTATCCTCCCGCAGAGATGATCCGGGGCTTTCGCTGGGCTCTTAAACCTCCCGGCTCACACAATCCTCGGCCACTGGAAAAAACAGGTCTTAGACCACAACTCTGCAAAGCCCCTCTCTGGGATTAAGCAAACGTCGCCGCTCCCCTTGCTTCACCCAGACCCGAGCACATGCTCAAACGCTTTGCACTTACGTGCTCTGTTGACACGGAGCTGCCGCGTCTCTTGCCAGCTCTGCTATTTATTTTCTTTTCAATCGGTGCCAGCGTTTCCCTGGTTGTGTTCTGGGAAGATATTTCCTAAGCTCCCGGGGGGATTTTGCCTTTGTGAAACCCAAGCCCTGCGCCGAAGCGTTCCCCGTAACAGTGGCACGTTACCCGGGCTCCACAGAAACCCACCAACACTCACCCCGCAGAAACGCTTCGGTATTGCTCCGGAGGAAGCTTCGCTGTCCTTTCACACACCAAGAACGTAAAAGCCAGTTTGGGTAAGTTAGATTCACACGTATACTAGAAAGCCAACAAAAATTAACCGTATTTTTTGTCTATTGGTATGCAAAAGAAACTGCATGCAAAAAAGAATGGCAAAAGCAAGTAAATTTTTTTTCTAGGTATCCAGACACTACCAGTGGCCACTGATTTCATAAACTGCATTAAGAAGCAAGGGCACGGCACGGCATGGCACGCTCCACCTGCAAGCATCACTCCCCATACCCATCCGCAGGTATGCGCGTGCACGTGCAGGTTAACGCTGCCTGGACGATAAGCTGCGTTGCCACACCACTCCTGGAGCTGCCGCCTGAGGCAAATCATCGTCATTTTAGAAGGAAAAGGGTTTCGGAAATGCCGTTCAAGCTGATCCATTTAAAAATGCACAAACAAGACATTAAATAACAATGAAACACTTTCAATAAAAGAAAAAATACTGGTTGGGTGTTGCCACCTCGCACAATCTCATTGCAACTCTTGCAGCATCTGATTTTTTTCCAGTGCGGGGAGCCGGGGAGCCCAGGGACACCCCTTGGCTCACCGGGGTCCCCTGGGGACACCCCCCGGCTCACTGGGATGCCACAGCACAGGCTTCGTGCCACCCCGCGCAGCTCCCTGCAGTGACCGGGACCATTCCCATTTCGTACACCTGGATGTTTCAGGCACACTCCACCATGGGGCCGGTATCATAAATGTCACTGGCTCTGATTAACGAGGGGTTTCCATGCAATTAATTAGGTGCCAGCCTCCACGCGAGCAGGATCCAGTCGCAGAAGCACCAAACCGCCGGCACTTTGGTCTTTTCTGTTTCCTGAAACAACCTCACGTCCCGGCTCTGGAGGGGCAGCAGAGCAGCCCCCCGTGCTCCGCTGCCCAAGCAAAACCCACCTGCCCCTGGAAAAGTCCCTCCCCGGCTCCAGCGCCCGGGCAGCCCAGCCCCAACGGCCCCGGGCCTCTCCCTGCCCAGGATGCTCAAAGCCGCCGGCGGCCAAGCGCAGCCGCGTCGGGTCCCGGCACCGTCTCCGGCCCCTCCACCCCGCAGCTCCCCGCAGGCAAACGCGTGCCCCACTGTGGGCTAAAACGCCTTGAAAATCACGCTTTAGGGGTTTATTCCAGGAATAAAACACTGGTGCCAGCGTGGACACCTGGCTCTCCCAGGTCCTCCAGGAGAGGAGGAGGAGGAGGAGGAGGAGAAGGAAGAAGGCTGAGCGCACAGACACGGAGCTAGTCTAGCAGCCGAGGCCGGGTTGGTACCATCTGCCGTGGGAGCCCGGCGGGTCCCGGCACACCGCGGGGCAGAGCGGCTCCCGCAGACCAGCACGCCGAAGCCACGGTGCTGCTGTGCACCTCAGCAAGGGGGTTCTCCCCGCAAACACCCCCGAGGCCAAAGGGACGCTCTCAGCACAGCCAGGAAGCGCGCGGTGTCCCACGGCGGCATCCCACGGTGTCCCCACGATGTGAGCCAGAGCTCCGGCCCCGCTCGCCCCCCCCGGCACGGGGATTTGCTCCAACCAAGCTGAGCTCATCCGCTGCGGGTGTGACGGCCACCTCGGCTCTGTCACAGCGCGTAATCACCGGCGACCAGGGCTCGACCCCTAATCGGCTCAATCCTGCCTGGGACCACCTCACCACAGCGCTCGGCACCCACCGGTGCTTCCAGGGCTGCTCCCAGCACCAGCCCCATCCCTCCCTGGCCCAGCCCGGGGGGCTTTGCCCTCTCCCGGGGGCAGCCAAAAAGGCTCTCATCGCCGCCGTTAGGAATTGCACTCCAGGCTCCGGCTCGCCCTGCGACACGTCAAGCCTTTCCGCCTCTGCTTGGCCGAGCTGGAGAAAACACAGGCAGGAGCATTCCTGCCTAATTTACATTGTTAACATATTTTCTTTTAAGTCAGCTCCCGTGGCGTTTCCTCTCCTTTCGCATGTGGTTTCGGTCACAAAACGGCTCCTTTGCTCGCCTGTTCCCTGCGAAGAAAACCTCTGCTGGCAGAGCCTGCCAGGGCTGGGGGACCCCGGGCTCCCGTCCTGCACCGCCCTGGCACACCGAGATGTCTTGGGGACAAGGGACGCTGCTCGGGGCCTCAGCGTCCATCCTCGCTCTCGCCTCCGGCTGGGACATCTCCAGCCCCCGCACTTTGGCTTCTCCGCTGCAGGCGGCGAGCAGGGAGGGACGCGCGGGAGGGGAGGGACGCGCGGCCGCCTTCAGGGGTTGCGGAGGAGAAGGGCAGCTCTGGCAGCGCGGGATCCTGACCAAAACCCAAGCACGGGCAGGTAGAGCAGCGAGGGGCGATGCCGGGAAGGAGCCGAGCGGGGGGAGAAACCCACGCAGGAAGGGGGCCCGGGACACAGCACCGCCAGAACAAGGGGCCCATTTACACCCGCCCCGACACGGGCACCCTCCCTTGGCAGTAAGGGTTCCGCTGGGAGCCGCGCTGAGCTGCGGGCAAGCTTTCATCGCCGCTGTTATTACTACGATTTTGTTGGAAGCTCAAAGGCTGCTGCCTTCGCTCAGATTTAGGGACGCGCTTAACTTTAAGCGGATGCTTATTGCCCTTATCTGGGAAGGAGAGGGGGGACCTCGCATCCCCGCCGTGAAAACCCGCCGTCTTTCGTGCTACAAGGACGGGGAAGGCTGGGAGAAGCGGGAGCGCTCGCCGCGGCTGCCGGCGGTGCCGACGGCCCTGCTCCCTGTGAGAACCGGGGAGGCTTTGGGCTCACGCCACAGCCAGGAGCGGGATTACTGCCTCCATTCACTGCCGTGCCAGGGATCCGCCGCCTGCTACAGCGGGGCTGGTTTTCATTCGCCTTCCCCCAGGAATGACTCAAATTTTCCCATTAAAGCAGCACCAGAAAGGGGACTATTGTAGCCCTGCATCCCCCGGGGCCAGGGGGACCTCGGTGACACTCTGGGGGGGGGGACAGGGCTGACTGCTGATTGCAAATGTCAAAGGAGCCTCCAAACCCAGCCAGAGAGCGGGGCCGCCGGCCGGCAGCGCTGCGAGGGGGGAGGCAGAGCCCCCCCAGGTCTGCGCCGCGGGGCGAGGACACGGCAGCGCTCCCACCATCCCCGCCACCCACGGCTGGGAAAAGCAGAGCGAGGATGCTCCTGGGGTTTCCCAACCCCGGATGGTTCTCAGGTCCACGCCGGGATGCTGCGGCCCCCCGCGCGCTGCTAGGAAGGGCTCGGGGGCTCCCTCCCTCCCCGGCCGCACACGTTTCGCCCAGCTCCGTCCCCCGGCTCGGAGGCAGCCAGCGCCGAATCGGCTCAAACTCCAGATGTTGGTGAAATGCTATAAATAAAGGAGGGGGAAGGGAAGAGGCGGCTGGTGGGACGCCAGGCCCACTGAAACACAAGCAGATGTTCCCCTTCCTTGCAGAGCCGCGGCGCGGTCCCACCAACACCCCGGCACGGGGAGCGGAGCCGGCACCAGCCCCCCCGCAAGGCACCCGCCCGCAGCCGGATTTGGGGAGGAAGGTGGCAGTTGCAGCACTCCGAGGTGCCCCGGCTGGCGAGACCCCCCCGGCACCTGCAGAAGGGGGTAATTCAGAGGTTTTCCACCAGCCAGGCCAGGAATACATCCTCGGGCAGGACCAGCTCAGTAAACAACCTGCTTCCATTTTTATCCAGCCACAACTCTAATTACCACCCACCCCGTTAGCCGAGGAAGCGTTTCGGCTCAGCCACCAAGAGAAAAACCTCACGTCATTCTTCCAATACAGACCCGACGGCCTGACTGACGCTTGCTCTTAAAGCTCGTTGCTTCACGGCTTCTCCTGGGCAGCGGCGGCCGCTGCCTCCGCATCGCAACAGCCGGGAGAGAGTTTTGGTGCTCCCCAGGGCCGAGCAGGGACTGCGGCAGCACCCACAGCCATCACTGCCCCGAGAGCAAAGGAGGGGCTCAAACACGGCTGAGCCGCCACAAAACACCTTCTGGCAGAGCCTGTGATCACCCCGAAACGAGCAGAGTTATCTTAAATATCACCGGGAGGAGAGGAGGGGTGCGGCAGGTCCCTGGCGATGCGGTGCCACCGTCCCTCGCCTCGGTGTCAAAGCTTCGTGTCACCACGGACCCAAAGCGCCAGGGACCTCGCCTGCCCGCCCCGAACGCGAGGTCTGGGCTTTTGTAGCTTATTTAAATCGCTTCCATTATTCAAATTGCTCCAATTATTTAAATCGCTCCAGCTGGGTTCGAGTGATAGAAGCATCAAAAAAAAAATTAGTTTGTATTTTTTTTTTAAAGGCCAAAAGACTTTACGACTTGTGCTGCTTTCCCCGGCAGCTGCAGCACTGCTGCCGCAGCATCCTCAGCCAGCCCGGGGGGCTCGGCCAGGCGCCGTGTCCCGGCCCGGGGGGCTGCACCGGCACGCATGCCCAGCACCCCTGGGACGCGTCCCGCCGCTTTCTCTGCCAAGGCGCAGCACAAAGGGAGCGAGCGAGGACGGCAGGCGAGCCGGGAGACAGCCGAGCGATTCCAATTAGCAGTGGAAAGCGTCCAGCTGCGGGTATGCAGCAGGACCCGCAGCCAAACCGCAGCCGATATGGCAATTTGGATATTTTCAGTGGGTGAGTCTCCAGCCCTGCCAGGTCTGCCGCGGCGGACGGGAGCAGCGAGTCGGGGCTGGCTGTGCCGGCCGGGGTGATGCCGGGGGGTCCCTGCTGAGCTCTCGGCCGCAGCCCTGCGAGGAGGAGGATCAGCCGTGCAATGGAAACCACGCGCCCGCGGGATGGCTCCGTCCAGCAGCCGAGGGGAAGGATGACGCCCGCAGACGGCCACGGAGCCTCGGCAGGGACCCGCCGTCCCCAGGGCCACTCGCCCCGAGCCCTCCAGCCGTTTCAGACACAGCAGAGGGGACGGTGTGGCTTGTCACTGGTGACTCTCAGCTCCCAGCAGCCCTTTCCAGGGCAACGCAAAAGCAATCAGAAAATATTAACGAGGTCCTTCACTGTCCTCGGCACTGCGGGAGCGGCACAAAGAAGGGGTACACACCCTCCCTGAGCCTGCACCAACGTGTCCAGGTCTCCACCGAGCCCACACACCCCAACCTGGTCCCTTCCAGGCGCTACGGGATGCAAACCCCGTGGGAGAGTGGGGCGGCCGTGCCAGCACCCTGCCGCAGAGCCGGACCTCGGCCGCGGCCCCAGACACGACAAAAGGTTATTATCCCAAGAAACTGCCGGGCAGGAGAAACCGAGAGCAGGAAGGATGTGAAGGGTATGGAGGCCGCCTGATCTGCAGCCCGCGGTGACAGTGCCTGCCAGGCTGGGCTGCCCCGCGGGACGGCACAGCTCCCACCCCCCCGGGAACCCCACACCGGAGCCAGGTGATGGGAAAAGCATTTCACTTACAGCCTCCCATCAGTGTTTCACCTTTAAGCAATTTGCTGCCAAAGAAATCAGAGCTCGACCTTAGCTGCTGATGCCCTAAGGCGAGGGGGCAAGCCCGGATTTGCCCCTCTTCGAAATCCCCGACACCGTGCCGCAGCTCCGGCCGCAGCTTTACGGGAATCTCTGAGCACAAAGGAGCCTCTCAGGAGAGGGGCTGAGGCCGGGGCCACGTCCCGGTGAGGACCACGCGTCCCCAGTGGGGACAACCCCGGGCGAGGGTCCCCGGCAGGCACATCCCCCAGCGAGGGCGGCTGGCTGGTGCGGGGACGCCAGCCCGGTCCTGCTCCGTGGGGTCCGTCTGATCCCCCCAGCAGCGATGCCTCTGGCCGAGCTGTCCCCGCCATTCCTTGGCAATCCCACAGCTGGGGAATTTCTCAGCCACAAGCCACGAGAAGCAGCTTTTTCCCCCCGCATTTGCTGGCGTTTGAGCAGACTCAGACAGCGAAGGCACCCGCGCTCTCCCCCGGGCAGGGCTGGAGCCAGGAACAGCAGCACAGGCTTGGCTGGGAGCAGGGAGCAGCTGGCCCAGCCCGGGGAGAGACGGGGAGGGAGGGAGGGAGGATGGAGGAGACCGAAACCGCCACGTGCATGTGTTTTCTTTAAGAGAGACAACTTTTCCAGCACAGTCTGCCAAGGGAACACGCAGCTGGGATACCGGCGAGCTCCCCTGCTCTGGAGGGATTGGCTCCAGGACAATGCAGGGCAGCAGCGTGGGTCCTGGCAGGCTGGGATTTGTCCAAGAAGAGGAACATGGGATCTCCGTTCTGGACGCAAAGGGATCGCATCAGATCTAGAGGGATCTGTTTTCCAGCGCGTAGGAGGGAAAAGAGGCAAGGAGCATCAGTTGTTCTATGCAGGGCTCAAACCACAGCTTGAGCCGCTGGAACAGGGGGAAAAGTCCTTCCCACGCTCGCCATGAACCCCCGGGGCAAGGGGAGGGTTCGCTGCGGGCGATGGGAAGGCAGCGGGAGATGCTGGGAATGAGCTTCCCCGATCGCACGGTGCTCGCTCCCTCCGCGGGGGCTGTGCTGCAGTGGGGAGCTCACGGCCCCCGGGGGAGAGACGGGCCCCGCTCCGCGGCACCCCAAATCGGAGGCACAACTGCCACCCACGGCAGTATGTCTCAGTGTCCTCAGCACCGCTCCAGGGACCGGCAATGGATCCCAAACGGAGCCTCCTGTGCAGGGCAGGACCCAAAGCACACCCCGCACGCGAGCTCGTGCTCGCTTGCAGCCAGAGGCTCTAGCCAGAGCTGCGCACCACGAAACCGCTGACCACGCCGTATCAGCCTGCCCTTTGGACTCCTCAGCTTCTCACTGAGGCCAAGCCTTGAGCAATCACCAAATCATTTGTTAATGCCGGCCCCGTTTGTCGCCTTTAATAACCCCAGGTCCTCAGCAGGAACCCAGGCGTACCCGCTTTGCACTCCCATGGCAGCGGGGAGCCCCGGTTGCAGCCACGAGCATCCCAGCCCTGCGCCAGGCGCGTGTGGCTGCACCGCGGTGACCAGCTCAGCGCCTCCGACACCGGGGGAAATCCCCCTCAGGAAGGTGGGGGCTCTCGTGCGACGGGCCAGGGAGCACCAGGGGCTCGTGCGACGCACCGAGGAGAGCACTGCTCCCTCCCCAGAGCCCGTGGTGGGCACAGGGGGACGACCGCTGTGCGTGCCACCGTCTCCGTGTTACAGGTGGGGACCTCTCGGCCACGCACTCAAGGAAGGAAAGATATTTTCTGAAGGGGAGAGATTGCTCAAGCTCTTAACTCCTGGTTTTCACCCTGTGGGCTGCGTGGCTGCGCTGCGGTACCCGTGCAGGACCCAGGGGACCCTGTGACAGTGTGGCCGCTGTGGGACCACGCACCGCACCCCACGTCCCACAGCTGCCTCCTCCCTGCTGCCGTGCCAGCTGTGCCCCACTTCCCGCGGGGGCCAGCACCAACCTGCTCAAACCCACGGAGAGCTGCCCTGACAGCCGAGTTTTGGGGACGGGGTGCAGCCCCCGGCAGGTCAATAAATACCCCGCAGCCCTGCAGAAAGCCGGCTGTTAGCCGAGATGTCTAACACGGGGCAGGGAAGCCTGTGTTCTGCACCATGGACCAGCGAGGACATGGCTCCTGGTCCTCCCCCCCGACCCCCCCCGGGAGGAGGAGGTCACAGGTGCTATATTTAGGCTTGCAGAGCCCAATAAAGCACACGCAGGGTGGGGGAGAGACCACGCAAGCCATCGTACTGGCCCTTCAAGGCTGACCTTCCCCCCGGCTCCGCCACCAAGCTCACCCCGTGCCCAGGCTGGGGCGGCGGGTGGGATGGATGCAGGGCGGGATGAGCTGGGTGCAGCCCCGCAGGTGCTTCAGCTCCGCAGAGCGCGCCGCACGCCCACCGCACGCTTGCTGCGCGCTCGCCGCGCGCCATCCAGCTCCCGCCGCCGCACAGCGGCGTTTCACCGCCCCGGCTGTCCCCAGCGCGGGGACGCATCTGCGCCTCCCCAGCCCGGCCCCTGCCCGGGGAAGGGGGGAGAACAGGCGCTGCTCTGTCAGCGCCGGGGAGCGCTGGGACCAGGGAAGTTCAATAGTTTACTACCAATATTTGTCTTGGCCGGGCGGCACGGCTCGCTGGAGGAAACGGGGCAGGGGGAGGGCTCCAAACATCCTCTGCATTCCTTATAATGAAAGTAAAGCCAGCGCTGTGGCACCCGCGCTTGGGGTTAACCAAATGTAAGGCCTTTTGTGTTTAAAAATCCTGCACTAAAATATCCAGGGGTGCAATTTTCCGAAAAGTAGGAGGAGTGAGGGGCCTCGCTCCTCACCCTCGGCATGACATGTGAATACCCCCTCCTCCCAAAAACCCACAGCTCAAAGCTTTTGCACAAAATCTGCCCGTGGAGCTGATCCAGATACAGCACCCAGAGTCCACGGCTCCACCTGGGGCTCTCAGCCTCCTCCCCACAGCTCAACCCTCCTTTCACACGACCATTGCAAAATGCTGGTGCCAGCTCCGTCCCACAACGCTGCTGGAGAACACGGGATCAAACTGAGACCTGATGCAATCAGGGAACATCAGGGCTCGCCCACTCAGCCCGCACCGCTGCAATGCTCAGCTCAAAAATGACATTTTAAACCCAGCTCCTTAAAAATGAGAAGACCCCAGAAGATGCCCCTTGCTCCTAACGGCTGCGGGGAGCCGAGGACCCTCCCGGCCGCTGCTCCTTGGGCGAGGGGCTGGTGTTTATCTCCAGCCGGGGCAGCCGAACGGCACCTCCGTGCCGGGGCAGATAAGGAGGTTCGGAGGCGGCTCTGCCGAAGCCCTGCGCAGCGGCGGGTGGTCCAGCGTTTCCGACGCGGCGCAGGAGGACCTCCTGCGATAACCCCCGGGGCCAGCGCCAGGCTCCGGCTGCTCCCGCTGATAAACCCCGGGCGAAGGCGGGTGTGCAGAGTCGGGCACGCCGCGGTGCCGGCTGCGGGGCTCCGCGCACGCTGCGATCCGTGCCCGCGGGAAGGGCTGCAGAGGACCAGAAAGCCGCAGGGAATGCGCCCGCCCCAGGAACAGCCCCGGCACGGTGCTTGAAAGCCAAGAGATGGATCCAGGTGGCTGCCAAAACCCAGCAGCCACTTCAAGGAGTGGCACGAGGCAAGTTTTATCCCCAGCTTCGGGCTGCCCCAAGCACCTCTCCAGCACGACGTGGGGTCTCCCAGGTACCCCCATCCCCAGGACAGACTCAGCCCCTCGATGTCAGTGGGAGCCCTGTGCTCATTAACAGCTGCCAGACAAGAGCAGGGAACTCTTCCAGGCCAAGCAGACTGTTCGCCCCGCTTAAAACTAATTAGGGCTTGTCTTAATTAAATCCTGCTAACCATGAACAACCGCAGGGCCAGAATTAACTGATTTACCTGGGATGGCCTTTGGCTGCTCACGAGGGACCGCCAGCCCCGTGCGAGCGAGCCAGCCCTGCGCCGGCCACGGCGGCTGCAGACACGGCAAGGCGGGAGCTGTCGGGGCTCGGGAAGAGCCACTGGAGACCTGCCCCACGGCAGAGCATCACACCCCAGGGGATGCCGGTCCAGCCGGGAGGTAGGGCCCCGGCCCCGAGGGCTGCAGGAGGGGCTGCCGCAGCACGTCCCGGCGCGGGAGCTCAGCCCACCGAGGCGGGAGCGGAGGGATTAGCCCTCCCGCCACCTTTTGTGCTGCTCGTTTCTTTAACGGGATTAGTCCCTGTAAGTCCGTAAGAGGGTTTAATCACATAAGGCCCCGGGGCGAGCAGTGGGGCTCCTGCCGGGTCCGCGCAGGCGGCGAGCCTCACTTCACCGGGTCTGCGGCAGACAGCGACGGAGGGGCCCGGGGCCGCGTCCGGACTCGCTGCTGCTCCCTGCCCCGCTCCTTTCTGGAGCATCCCTGGCCGTGGGGCAGCACAAGGGACGGCTCAGTGCCAGGGCTGGAGACCCCGCCGAGGGAAAGACCCGCTGCCCGACAGGCAGAGCCCGAGACGCCCACGGAGCAGCCCCGCGCACTACTGCGGCACCGGGACCTGCAGGGAATCCTCCGTCTTACCTTCCCTTTCCTCATAAAGCTACTTTTCAGTTTGGCTCTCGCAGACACCCCTGACAGACATCTACCACCAGCTTATTTTACCTGGTAACAAACTCTTGCAAGGCTTTAGTGGGAAAAGAGAGACATTTAGCCAACAAAAATCCTGCTCCAAGTCTGGTTACGGTTTAAACGTACGCAACAGTGGATCCAAAGCACTCAGGAGTTCAGGCAAAAGCTGTAATGAAATTAAATTATGATATGGATCTTGCCAGAAGTAATTATGTCAACAACTTGGGTTTTAATTCCTTATTTATAGAGACCTGTGGATCTGGAGAAACCCTTTGCTGATTATGAGTTTAATTTTCTCTCTCTCTCTCTCACATCCCAACCTGGAGTCTCCCAAGACCACTGCCTGTAAAACCTCCGTACCTAGAGACAGAGCCAAGGACTGGGAGCCAAAACCAGCTCGATTCAGACCTTAATTTATACACCAAGTTCTCCTGGAGCGCTGGGTAAACCTCTCCACCTCGCAGCCTCAGCGTCCCCGACCGAAGGGCAGAACAAAGCGCCCAGAGGCGATGCCACGGCCATCGCGTCGCACTTGCGTGCTGTCAGGGCTGCAATCAGCAAAGGGATGTTGCCTCGTGGATTAAAAGGAGCTCTTCAAAACCTCGTTTGGAAGTCGGGTGTGCTCAGCCGGCAGCTGGGCGCCCTGGCCCCCTCCGGCCCGGGAATGCACGCTCTAAGTCAGCCTGTGCACGGCACCTTTGCTCCATGTGTTTCCACTCCCCGGGAGCAATGTCGTAACGCCGGCACCTTCTCCACGGGGTGGGAGCAGCCCCGTGCCCGGGGGGCTGGGGGGGGAGGAGGTGGGAGTCACCCAGACCCGCAGCATCGCCAGGTCTGGGGTCGAATGCCCGGAGGTGCTTTATCCAGCCACGCTGCACGGAGGCACCAGGGACAGTCCTGGATAAAGAGCTGGAAACGTGTGGTGTGCCCCTTCCTCCACAACTAATTTAGGTCTTGGGAATAAATAGAGAATGTAAAAAAAAACAAACCCAAACCCTACACCACCCAATATTGTTTTAAGGTTTCCTCCACCACGACAGGACCATGAGCCCGACCAGCCCGGCGAGACTCCAAGGGATGGAGCAAAGTCACAGCTCTGCGCAGCTGCCAGGGCACATGCAGAAGGCCCTGACTCTGCCAGAAGACTTTTAATTTATTTGAAACCATTTAATACTTTTACTATTGAACAGAATCATTAAACAGCTGGCGAGGAGCCCACTCGTAAGCGGGGCTGTTATTAAAGCAAGCTGCTCGAGCGCATCCCTGCGAGCAGAGGGGGCCGGGACCGGCTGTGCCGGAGCAAGCCGCATTTTGAACGGCTCCCATTTAATATCAGTTTTCAAATCATTTTGAGGGAAAGCTTTTGATTACTCGAGAATGCAGAAGGGAACATCACCGGCTGGACCACACGCAGCATCTCCCGGTGTCAGCAGCGTCACCGCTCTGCAGCCAGGCAATGGGCTGGGATGCAAACACCCACCCACACTCCTGCCCCCCTCCCAGGGAGGTGGGGGGTCCCGGGGTGACCCCACTGTCCCCTCGCAGGACCGGGTGTCCCTTGGGAGCGCACGGCCCCGGGAACAAAGGCTCTTGGCAGGGCACAGCTCCTCCCGATGCTAATCTGCCTCCTGCCTCCCGCTCCCTTCCACTCGCTTTGTGTTTCACTAAAAATATCGCGGTGGAGGAAGTTTGTGCCGCGGGGTGGATGCTCTCCTCCCCGGGAGGGGCTTCCTGCGCTGCCCCGGCACAAAAATAACCCCCCAGCCAAGCTCCTCCGCAGGACCCGCTGCCCCCACCAAGCCCGGGCAGGCGAGCTGCGGCCGGGGGATGCCCGCTCAGCCCCCTCCCCCTGTCCCCGCAGCCCACCCGCAGCTCCCGGGCGTTTGGGGTGCCACAGTCCACAGGAAAGGAAGTGTTTTGCATCCAAACCCCCTTCCCGCAGCGCTGGGAGGATACGAGTGCACAGGACCTGGGGGGTCAGGAGCCAGGGCTGACCCCGCCATGCTCCAGCACAGCTCGCAACACGCCGTTGCCTTCACCGTGCAACACCATGGGTAAGTGTCCCATCTCACAGCTGGATTGCATCCAGCAGGACGAGGCTCGGATCCCTGCCGGCACCTCCGAGTGCTGCAGCAACACCCGGCACACGCTGCTCCCCCCCCACGGGCTCATCGCAACCCGAGCCGAGGCTCTAGCAAACCCCGCTGCAGACGGCGGCACCGCGATGCCAGCCCCAAACCGATACCAAAACCCGAGAAACACAAGTTAACAGATTGCTGATGTCAAGGGGCGAGCAGACAGGACTGCGTGGGGAACGAGGCTGGGGTTGCTCCGGTCCCAGCGTGGGGACCTGCCGTGCTACGGGATGCGGAGCCCCCAGCCTGCCGCCCCTCAAGCGGCACAGACCCCACTGCTCCCTGCAGCCAGCTCCCAAAACACCCCAACGCTCATGCCAAGGGGGCTCTGCAAAAACAGGTCTTGTCCTGCTCCTTCTAACCCAGCGCCAAGTCGCTGGGCTGTCAGAGGGACCAATGGTCTGAAAAATCAGTTTTTATCCATTTAGCCTATTGCTGCCTGTATGGGAAAGGGGCAGGCTCCCAGGAAAGCAAAACTCTCCACACTCCTCCAAGCAAAGCCCCTGGTGCATCATCAGGGATACGATTTAGCGGGGGACTTGGTAGTGACAGGTTAATGGTTGGACCCGATGATCTTGGAGGTCTCTTCCAACCAGAACAATTCTATGATTCTATGATCAGGGGCCACCGCCCCATTGCCCCACCAGGCGAGGGGGACGTGTCCCACCACCACCCCTGGAGAGGGCCCCTGCAGCTGCCACATGCCCCAGCCGCCGTCCCCAAGATGCTGCAAGCTGGAGCTGCTCCAGAGCCCACCCGCACCACCGGCACCGACGCTGCCCGGCCCCGCGACACACGATGCTGGCGAGCCCGGCGCTATCAATAATGCAGCGGGGTCAGCGCCGGCACAGGGCCGCCGGCTTCCCCGCAGCTGCGCCGCACGCCCGCCCGACTGCTGCCTCTGGGACGGGATTGAAGCGCTAATCCCCAAAGGAAGCCCGGCTTTGCTGCCGCTCCTCGGCTGAGCTCCTGCAGTAACCAGACCCCTCGCCATCCCCGTGGAGCCCAGTGCCCGCTGCAATGCCGCCCTTTGCGGGGAGGCAGGGGGTCTCCAGCCCCGCTGTCCTGCTTCCCGGCTCCCTGCAGGCATCGTCCCCTCCCCTTCCCAGCAGGGCTGCGGGAAGCTGTGCTCCCATCCCATGCCCTCAGCCGGGCACAGCGGAGCGGCAGCCCAAGCTCCCGGCAGCCCCGCGCTGCGGGTGCAGAAATGGCTCTGCAAAGTGTTCGTTAAGCAGGGAAACGCAGAGCGCACGCAGCGATGGGCCCCTGCCCCAACGGGGCACACACACGCCTTCCTTTCGGCTTTGCCCTTTCAGACCCGCGCTGCCAGGCTGGCAGCATCCCACAGCAGCTGTTTTTGTGGAAGAGCAGGGAATGCTGCAGGGACATGGCCACAGCTCCCAGGGCTCCGTGCCGGAGGGTTTCCCCAAGCCTCTGCCTCACCCGGGTTGCACCAGGGACGAGCTTTGCTGTCCTCCCCGACCACCCTCTCCGCGCAGGTCTGAGCCTGCCCCCGGGGCCTGGGGAGCCCAGGATGCTGCAGGGAAGCGCTTTAATTTAAACCATGTTGTTTTTTTTTTTTTTAATCGCATAATTACTGCAGACATTTCTGCTCATGTTAGGTTTTATTACATCTTTGCGGTTATTCTACAAGCCCTAAATTTTGGGCCTCAACTGAGTTGGCAAAGTTCTCTGAAAACATCTGTCCCGAGTTACTCCCCTTCCAGCGCTCCGGCAGAAAGCTGGCGGCTGAAGATGTTGCAATACAGAGTTTTATTTGCAACAGAAAAAGTTCTTATTCCTGACCCAAACAGAAGTGTAAATATTTACTGCCTCGATGTCAGCGCTGGCCCCACACCTGCGGGTCCCAACAGGCAGCCAGGCGCTCGTCCATCCTCCCCCAGAAACAGCACGTCTGTCCCCAGGCACAGCAGCTCCTCTCGAGCACGGGCCGGTGGCACGGAGGGGCTCCGTGCCCGCGCGCTGTCGCGACAAAGAGCCGGCCACGAGCCCCCGTGTCGGCGGAGGGACGCCCGTTCCCCTGCTGTCTGCAGCTCTTGCCAGCAGCAACACTAAGGTGACGCCGTCCCTCTCCGAGCAGGGCCCAATTAACAACCGGCCGCTAATTCCCCGACATGAGAATTCCCAGACCCAACAGGCTGCTTGAATCCAGCAGCTCCAAGACACGGGGTTTGTTTTCCAAAAGATAAACGCTGGTTGTAAAGGTCCCTTTGCACACCCACCCCCCACGGTTGTGCTCTGGTGTGACCGGAGCAGCGATGGCGGGGAATTGTATCACCCCGAAGGCGTCTCAGTGGCTTTACTGTTGTTCTTGTTTCTCCTACAAACACACCTGGAGAAAGCAGTGAGGCAGCGAGGCCCAAGGGCATCGCTAACGTGGCTCATGACCCCCGCGTGGCCGTAACGGGGGTCCCAGTAACAGCACATCCCCTCCACCGCGCAGCAGGAGCCGCGGCCGCTGCCTGCGAAGGTGCTGCCAGCCCCGGGCCACGCTGCCTGCGCGCCACGAATGGCTCCGGGACAGCCGGCAGCATCGAGGCGAGCGCCCGGCGGCACCGCTCAGCGCCAGCCCGGCCCCGCAGCACGCCTGCCTTTTACACGCCGTTAGCCCAGGCATTTAATTAACAGCCACTGCCGGCTCACACCGCTGTCCCAAAGGCACCTTCGCAATAAAAGCAGCTCACCACCAGGCACCCAGCGCCCAACGCACCCAGACCAGCCCCTCGCCATGCTGAGACCCCCCTTCCCTCCAGCACAGCCCCGCCTGCACCTCCCAAACCCCCGGGGACGCGATGCCGGGAGCCCAGCAGGGCAGAGCCAGAGCTCCAGGGAAAGCAGAAAACAGCCCGGTGGGCACAAGAACGGGTCTGGGACAGGGGAGCGCGTTGCACGGGGGCACGGGCCCTGCTGCTTCCCCTCCCGGGGGACCCAGCGCGGGGCAGGCAGCGAGCAGGCAAACCCCTCCAGCACAGGCAGGCACAGACCTGGGTGCAGCGCTGCGGGACGGGGCAAGGCAGACCCTGCTCCCCGGGCCACCACGGCCACGCAGGGTCCCCAGGGTGCCGGGGACGGCAGCGCTGCGACGGGCGCAGCTGCTGGCAGCCAGCCCTGCCGACCTGCTCTCGGGGCAGGCAGCCTGATTTTAAATACATGCTGAATTATTCATGGCATTACCGTGGTTCCTGGAGCACAAGGTCCTGGACACCAGGGCTCTGCCAGGGGTGCGCGTTGACCTCCCGACCCACGGTAGCTCTCCGGAGGGGTCACTCCTCTCGTAAAATAAGGCTGGGGGAGCATGGGGGAGGCTGCAGGGCCGTGCCCACCCTGCCTGCTGCATCGCCCCCCCGCTGCCCACCGCTACGGCCGCCCCGGGTGCCAGATTTCCCTCCTCTTTGTTTCAGTTGCTCCTTGCTTCAGGCTGCACTGAACAACGTAGCCTCAAATCAAGGAAAACTGCAGCCTTTACATAAACAAATGCTGCTCAAAAAAATGCGGCTCCCCGGGAGCAGCCCGGAGCATCGGCACCGCTTCCCACGGGGGCAGGTTGGGGCCACAGGTCTGCAGGGGGAAGGAGCTGCCTTTTCTCCTCCTTCACTAAGCGCCGCCAGGGAAGCTACACAAAAGCCCCAAATCTGGCTGAGGACAAACCTCTGGCTGGACCCCAGCTGCCACAGCCCCACTGCAGGGCCAGAAACCTCCCAGACAGCCCCCCACGCGCGGGAGCTGCACACCCCACGTGGTCCCCGTGCCTGGGATCTGCAGGATTAGGGTCAGGCTAGAGCTGCCCCACGGAGGGACACGGTGCCGGAGGGCTGAGCACTGCAGGCACCGGGGTCCACCATGGCTCCCCTGGCCTCCAGCTGGCTTGGGACCTAGCAGGAGGGTCACATCGCCCAGACCAAGAGCCTGGAGCAAGTCTTACCGCCTTGAAGCGAGCCGGAGCGCAAGGCACGGGAGCAGGATGCAACTCCCACTGCTCCAGCCACCCCTGACCTCACACCAGGGTCACCCGCGGCCCTGGCACGGAGAAGTGACCTTGGCCAGGAAAGCCTGCAGTGCCCAGCTCTTCAAAGAGCTGCCGCCCGCAGAGGCAGGAGCAAACCAGCCGCTGACCCGAGCCTCTGCAAACACCCAACGCGCTCAGCACCGCCCGCTCAGCACCCCCTGTCCCCAGCCCCACGCAGCGGGCTCTGCCCCAGCGTCTGGTCCCTTTGTCCAGCTTGGGCACCGCCGAACGTCAGCTCCAGCACAGCGAGTCCCAAATGCCCCAGGCGAAGCCCCCCAGCCCCTCCGCAGGGAAGCGCGGGCGCTTCTCCCCCCTCGCACCCCAGCCCTGCCCGGCTCTCTCTGTCCCACCCTCTCCTTGGAGGAGCCAAAACCCAAAGGCCGGAAAGGACCGTCCTGTTCCCCTCGCCTGACTTCCCGTCAGCACATGCTGTTGGATTGCACCCAGCAAACGAAACAGAGACAGGATAGGAAATCCCCAGCTTGGAAAGCCGCCCCTGGCCATGCCCAGCCACCCCCCCGACCCCCCCCCCCGGGAACAGCTCCTCTCCCACCGGCCGTCCTGGGGGTGACTAGCCCCCCGCTGCACCAACCCCCAAGGGAAACGCATCCATCATCATCACACAGACCTTCAAACAGCTTCACATCATGCAATAAGTACAAAAAAAAAAAACAAACGGCTCCAACCCTGCCCCTGCCAGCCCCAGAAAAGGTGGGTTCCTCCAGGACAGCAAAATCTCTGCAAGATGCCAAAGAGCTCTGGAGGAAGGACCGGAGGCGAGACTCCCTCCTTATCGCTGGAGATGCGTGTGCCTCCTGCCTCCCACCAGCATCGCCTCTTATCTGGGCAGGGGAATTTCTTCAGCTCTTACTCCGCGGGGGCTCCCGAGGACATGAAGCTTTCCCAACTTCCCCACCTATGTCCTCCCAGCAGCCCCACGGCCATTTTAGGGCCAGTATCCAGCCAGCACCCCACCTCCGAGGGGGCAGAGGCACCCCAGGCGCTGCAGCCCCTGCAAGCTCCCCAGGGAGGAGGAGGAGGAGGAGGAAGAGTGCGCCCACGGCAGCTCTGCGCTGGAGGCGGTGGTTGAGCACCGGTGCTCCCTGCCCGGCGGCACAGACCAGCACGCGCAGGGGGGCTGCAGGGTGGGGACATGGAGGGGAAGGGGACAGACGGCTGCGGAGAGGTGACAGTCACCGGCTCGGCCACGCGACACCCCACCCTGCTCCTGCCACGCTCGCACCCCAAGCAAGGGCAGCGCCGGGAGCAAGCCCTGCTATCTGCCGAGCACAAGGCTGCGCCGTCTCCGCCAGCCCAGCCCCAGCAGCGAGGCAGCCATGGAAACTGGACGTTTTCCACCCCAAATTCTTTCCTTTTTGGAAAGGAGTTTACCAATAAAAGGCACTTACTGCAGAATCACAGTCCAGACCCAGGCCACTTGAAAAAGAGCTAATTTCCTTCCTATTTAAGCAAAAAGCTGAGAACACATTCGCCCCAGATGTTCCCTCCCTCCTGCAAATAATGGAGGGGAGACAAGCTCATTCATGAGCTCCAGCTTTGCCGCATCCCTGCTCCGTGCAGCCTGTCCCCACGGGGAGGTGAGACCCGGGCAGGACACCGACCTCAGCCGAGGCACCGTGGGGTCACTCATCCCCAGGGCTGACGACCCCCCACCGGCCCCCTCTGTCCCAGCCCCCCAGCAGCTCCCGGGGCTCAGGAGACCCTCGAGGGGCACAGCAGGGGAGAGCAGCGCAGCCCCCAGCAGCCGATGCTGCTTTGAGCAAGAGCAAACGAGGCCAAGGAGCAGCTCACCCACTGCTTGGGGACACAGCGGGGTCCCCAAAGCCGGCAGCCACGTATGGAAGGTTTTTCTCCGATGGGAAGCAAGCCGTGCTTGCAGCGGGACGTGCTCTCAGGGTGGTTGCACCCGCTTCCCAGCTCCGCGCCCAGCAGCCCCGCGCGCCGGCCGGCTCTGCCCTCACCTTCCTGCTGCCGTGCGAGGAGAAGCTGTGCGAGTGCCGCTGGAGGCTGCCCCCGCTCAGATCCAGCTGCGGCTTCCAGACCTCCCCGTTGTCGCTGCCCACCGACTTGGTGGGCGAGACGCTGGAGTTCAGCAGGATCCCACTGTGCACCATCTCCTCCGTGCACGTCAGGCGCAGGCTGCACAGGTACTCGTCCGTCTCCTTGTCCACCACGAGCAAGCGCGTCTCTGTCTCCACGGCTTTGATGCGCTGCACGACCTGGAAAGGAGAAAAAACAACTGAGCAGAAACCCAGGGACCTCCCGGCTGTGGCAGGAGCCGGACCCAAGGACCACCAACCCCACACACACAGACTCTCCTGCAGCTTCGGTCTTGCTGCAGGGTGCAAGTTTGCTGTGACCCCCAGCCATGGGTGATGGGGCAGAAGGGCAGAACGCAGCTTTGGGGGACCCCCAGGATGGGGTGCCTGTTGCCTGCAGCCCCAAGGGATGATGGTGACGGCTCTTTCCCCGCCATGCCCTGCAACCCACGGGAGCTCTGCCCGGGGCAGCTGCACAGACCACCCGGGACCACCCGCTCTGCTCACACAGGAGCTTTCAGAGGCTGCTTCATTGCCCCTCGAGCAGCAGAAACCTCGCTGCCTGGTTTTGTCCCTTAGAGGGACAACACAAGCTGTCCCACCAAGCAAACCACCTTGCATACCCTCATTTGCCTTGATCTGGGGTGTCTTCCTCCCCCCAAACCCAGGGCAGGGTGGAGAGCCAGGGCGCACAGGGAGGCACCGAGCACCCATGCACGCATTCGGTGGCCGGGCTGCCTTCGCTGGGTGCTCCCCGCCGCACCAGCGTACCGGCTACCCCACGCTCCAGGCAGATTTATGAAAGAAACAACCCGATCCGCACATTCATCCCCGGTCTGTGCCAGCGGCCAGCAGAGATAAGGGAAGCCAGTGCCGGGAGCGGGAGATGGGCCCGTCCCTGCCGGGATCCGGCTCCAGGCAGCGCTGAATGGGGACCATTGTCCCGCCGCTGCCCGGCTCCTTCGCGGGGATCGGTGACTGGCAGAGGCTCTGAAAGGAGCTCACGGTGTCGGCGTGGCAGGGAGAGCCGGGAGGAGACGATCCCGGCCGTGCAGGGGGGTAAATCGCACCAGGGCGGGCTGTGATGGAAACAGGGCAAATCCAGGACGTGCACAGGAGCAGGGTAAAGGGAAAGCGCCTCCAGCCTCCCTGCCAGCAGCCGCAGAGGGCTGGCTCTGCAGGGCCACCTCCTCCCTGCACAGGCCTTCATCCCGAAGAAGAGGAGGAGGAGGGGTGGTATCGCCAGTGATGCTGCTCGGCAGCCATCCCCAGCCATGGGGTGGCCCTGAAGACCACAGAGCCGTGACCCCCCAGGCGTGCCGGGAGACCCCTGAAGCGGCGCTGGGCTTTCTTACAGGGCTCCTGCTCTGATCTAGGTCACACCGGCCAGACGCGCTGCAACCGCCAAGGTTATGAGCGACAAACGAGCCCAATGCGCAATTAGCTAGCGTTTATTTACTCTCCTGCAAGCTCCATTCAAGGTCAGAGCCGGTATCTGGGAATGAAAAATCCAACCAACGAGAAATTTATAGACTGCAGACAAAGCTGCTTGTCTTGAACCAACTAATCTGCTGCAGGCTGCAGCCTCCGTCTCCACGCGCCGCGGAGGGCAGCAGCGTGCCCAGGGCTCCCATCCGTACCCGGCCTGAAGGCTGCTATTCCATCAAGCCCCAGAAAAATCCATCTGCTCCCTTTCAGACCTATTTACATCAGACGGTGCTGCCGATACCGGCAAGGCAGCGCCCGTGCGAGACCACCTCTCCCACACGCGGTGGCAGGAGCTGCAGACGGGCAACGCCTGCGGGGAGCCTGCAGGAGAAACATGCTGGGTCCCGCGCAGCGACATCCCCCAGCCCTCGCAATTCGGGTGCTCCAGGCATGAGCGCAGCACAGTTGGTCACTGGCCGGGAGCAGGGTCCTGCAGACCACGGCGAAACGCAGGAGCGTGGAAGCGCCCCGACCCGCCGCAGTGCCGCCCGGACCCGCCGCAGTGCCGCACGGCGCTGGCCGGGCAGGGCGGGCGAGCTGCCCCCCGGCCGGCGGGGAATGGCGCTGGGGCTCAGCCCGCTGCCCAGCTCTGCAACAGCAGCGATGGAGCAAGCGTCCCCCCAGCCGCACGAGTGCCGGGGTGAGCCAGGCCGGGAGGGAGAGCGGGCACAGAGCAGCCCCATTAGCAGGGATGAGCAGAAGGGGCTTTCTGTGACGCGCTCCCCGGGCAGCAAGTCGCTCTGGGGACGGAGCGGCGAGGCGGGGGGCAAAGCAGCAGCCAGGCACGCGGCGAGGCCCTGCCCGACGCAGGCAGAGCCTGGCACCCTACCCGCTTCCGAGCCATGGTCACAGCCTCGAGCCCGCAGCTTTGCTGAAGACGACACAGCCTCCCCCGCGCATCTGGCGCCTCGGGACCTCCTCAGCACCGTTCCCAGCCGCGCGATTTCCGCAGCTCCACCCAAACAGACTTTCACCCCTGGCTACACCAGCCCGGGCCCTTCCACCCTTGCCAAACACCAGCTGCCCAGGAAGGAGACTCGTGGTGCCACCGGGAACAGCTCGGTTCATCCCTCCCGCTCCGAAAGAGATGCCTCTGCCCGTGCACCACGCCGCCAGCCTCAGCAAGGACCTGGCAGCTTTCCTTTGCGCGCACCACGCTGGCGCGGAGACACCAAACAAGGAAGAACGGGTCTTCTCTGAAATCCGCGCATCTCCAGGGAGACCATCACCCCCATTGCGACCCCCAGAAACACCATTTTTCCGTGCTGCAGAGCGGGCCCACGGCACCGGTCAGCGGGAGCTCAGCCCCCGCGGCCGCAGGGCTGCAGGACAAGCCACCCACCAGCGGAACCCCGGAGAGGCAGCACCCAGCTCCCGCAGCCCGCACGCTTCGGGCACAGCAGGAGGGCAGGAGCCCACTGCTCTGCCCGCCTGGGCGAGGAACCGAGGAGCCAGGATGCAATTTTGCATCCAAGACATGAAACGCCCTGAGAACACGTTCTGTCTTTGCTCCTTGAGTAAGGCCAGGAAAAAACAGAGAACAAAGACACAAATGCCGCCAGCTTCAGCTCGAAACACAGTTACACCCAAACAGCGAGGCCTTGTTTGCTGCGGGCTCCATCCCACTGCAGCTTCAGATGCACATGGAGAAGTGTTACTTATTCAAGGACCTCAGCAGCGCGAGGAGGAGAAGCCACGGCAAACCGGCTGCTCTAACCCGTCGGCAGCAGCCGGCGTCTGACCCGCCACGGCATTGCCCTTCCCACCGTACGGCAGCACGGGGTGTTTTTTAGGGGGGCGGGGGGTAAGAGGTTCTTGCCGGTTTGAGGCAAGAGGGAGGGCGATCCCAGAGCGTGTCCCGGGGCAGGGCTGCTCCTGCTCACACCACTCGCACGCCCGCACACACCGATGCCACCACAGCGGGACCGCAGCATGGCGGCGAGCTCCACGAGCGCCCGGATGGGACACTCCGTCCCACCCGCTGCTCTGCAGCGGGGAGCGAGCGCCAGGGCTTCATCCTGCCTCCGCCAGCAGAAAATGGAAGATGGGAAGATTTCTCCCATTTCACTTGACCTACTGGAAAACCCCTGCACATTTCAAAGACACAGCTGGCTGCCTCAGCTCCGCTATCGCCCATCCCCAGCATCCCAGCTTCAGCAGGGAGTTCCGACGGCTTCCAACACGACGCAGCTCCTTACGGGAACGCAGCCCTCCATTCTGCCCAGCCAGATCAAAGATGTGGATCCTCCTTCGAGGGTTTTGAAATCGCATTCAAGACAAACATTAACTTTTACGCAGCTGGCTCAGATCATCAAAACAGGCTCCATTAGCCAGGAAAAGCCACCAAGCCCCTGGAGAGGAGTCCACAGGGCTTCACTGGAGCCACCTGGAAGGCTCAGCCTCACCTTCATCCACGCCCGCGGGTGAAGCCCGGGAACCCGCACGCCCCAAAACGCTGCCGAGTCCGCAAGCTACACGAGGCACACCCCTGCTCTGCCCCGATAAAGCGCTGGCAGCGGGGGCCGGCCGTATGTTTTAAGTTACCGAAGCACCAAACCCTGCAGAGCCCTGCGAGCCATTAGACAAACGGGCACATTCGGTGCTGTGCCCCTGCCAGGCTCCGCACCTCCGGCAGGACAGGAGCAGCTCGAATCTCACCGCTTGTTTTTCTTGGATGAAACTGTTTAACAAATACAAGTTTCAGTTTTATAAGCAGAAAATGACACGGCCTGAAGCATGCAGCTTCTGTTACAGCTCGCTTGGATCCCCCAGCCACGGCCGTGCTCTGGTAACAGCCATTATTTCCCTACAAGCCCTATCTCACTGAAGCCAGTCAAACTGCTGAACATCTGCAGAGCTTTATCGGTAGATTTTAAGGCATCCTTATGCATTCTGAGCTCACCCAAAGCGGCCAAGAAAACCCCACAGCGGAGCCGGAAATAAAGCCCGGGTCTCCCCACTCCTTTCCCCCACAGATTGCATAACGCAGCAGCGCCCTGCCCGTGCCGAAACACCTTCGGCTTTCCCACCTTTACACGATTACAACATCCTTTCCCCAGCAGCGAGAGAGACCGCACCACGCAACCGTTCTCCCGGGAACTCGGCGTCCCAGGCACGCAAAGCCCCCCTGCAGCCCAGGCCCGGGGTTTTGGGGGGGCACCCGTCCCGCCCCAGCGACCCACCAGCACCGGCCGGGCCGCGGATGCTCCGTCGCGGACATTTTGGGAGAAACCCACCGCTCCAGCCCGGCTCGGGGAGGCCGGAGCCAGGCAGAGCGGGGCCGCTCGGAGCCGGGGTGCTCGGCCCAGGGGTGCCACGGGCAGCCGCGCGCCCTGCCCGCCCCTGCCCGCCCCCTGCCCGCACCTGGTGGTGCGTCTCCTGCTCCACGTTGAGCCCGTTCACCTCGACGACGCGGTCCCCGGCGCGCAGCCCCGCCGCCTCGGCCGGCGAGCCGGGCTCCACTTTGCGGATGAACTGCCCGCTCTTGCCCTTCTCGCCGTGCAGGTGGAAGCCGTAGCCGCTCTCCCCCTTCAGCATGCGGCACAGCCGCGGCTTCAGCTGGTCCTTGGCCATGGCCGGGGCGCCCGGCGGGCGGCGGCGCGGAGCGGCGGGCGGGCGGGGGCGGGCGGCCGCGGGGCCCCTTTTATGCGCGGCCCGGGGCGGGCGCGGAGCGGCGGGGCGCGGAGGGGCGGGCCGGGGCCGCGGCCGGGGCCGGCGCTGGGGCTGGGGCTGGGGCCGGGGCGCTGCGCGGCGCGGCCATGCTGCGCGCTGCCCCGCGGCGCCGGGAGCGCGGCGGGCGGGGACGGCGCCGGGATGGGACGGGCCGGGCGGAGCCGGGGCGGAGCCGCGGCTCGGGACGGGGGTGGGCACGGCCGGGGGACGGGGCGGGCGGAGCCGGCACCGGCATCGCCACCGGGACCGCCACCGGGACCGGCACCGGGCGGACGGGGCCGAGGGAGCCCCGGGGCCGAGGGAGCGGGGGTGCCCGGGGCTGACCGCGGCCTCCCGGGCTCACGGATCGGAGCCGCCCTGGGCTCTGCGGGCTCAGCTCCGGCTCCGGCCGCCGCGGCCCCCCCGGTGCAGCTCGGAGCCCCCGGGCTGGGGTCGGCCCCGGAGCCCCCCGGGCCAGGGCAGCGGGCAGCCCCGCAGGCAGCTGGCCGGAGCCCACCGCCCTCCGGGCCAGCCCGGGGACCGCTGCCGACACAAAGCCGCTGAGCTGTGTCCCCCCTGCGTCTGCGGGCCAGGCCCCCCATCCCCGCTCCCCTCGGGAAGGGGTACCCGGGCCAAGGCTCATCCGTGGGGCAGCGCAGCTCTCCGGGGCATGGGCAAGGACCACCCCGTGACGAGGATGCGATGGGGAGCAGGGCCTGGAGCAGAGGCCGCTCATCCTGATCTGATGGGATGTGCTGGGAGCCCCTGGTCCGGAGAGGGGAGGATGCAGCCCAGCAGCTCCTCTGCCCGCCCAGCCCCAGCCCGCGACCGCCGGGAGATGCAGGGTCTTTGTGGGATGTCTGCCAGTCTGGTACACGCAGAGCTCGTGGGCTGATGCGCTTCATACGTTCATGTGAAAGAGCTCAGAAATGTTTTGTGTCCCCCCAAACGCCAGGCCGGGGACGGGGTTCGTTAGCGGGCAGCTCTGCCGTCCCAGACGATCCTGGCAGGGAAGGGCTCCCGCTCCATCCCGGGTGCCCCTGCGGAGAGGCCATCCAGGTTTCACCTGGAATGAGCTTGTTTTGATGGAACACAGAGATCCCCGTCTTCACCCGTTCGCATTCCTGGTCTTCATTTCCTTGAAATCTCTTACGAGGAGGAAATGACCCGGCTTAGCTGTCACAGCGTCGGTGCCGCGTGTCGCGTTCCCGTGTCACAGGTTTTCTACCTCTCTGTGACGCTTCTCCTTCCTCAGCTGCCTTCCTGCCAGACCTTCACAGGGCCGAAGCAAATGCAGCGGCCAGCTTGAGGTGGTAAATAACACTCCAGAAATGAATATTGATTCGCTTTTAATTTGTAGTCTGCTTTAAAAAGACGACTTCCACGGCAGTGAGACATAAAGTCCCTCTTCAAAGGAAATGGTTGAACCAAAAAGGTGCTTGGTGGTGTGCCTTAGAGGAGAGTCGCCATCCTGGCAAAAAAATGGCATTGTTTAGCTCCGGCGATTCTCCCCGCCTTCATTCCCTATAGGCAATGTGGCTATTTGGACGTTGCGCACAAGGCGAGAGCCCAGCGAGGCTTGGCTGGGTGGGGGCACCGGCTCCCGTGAGCGCCCGGTGCTGGCCCTCGGGTGCCCATCACTCTCAGCCAGGAGCGGGCGCAGCCCCAGCCCCGGCACCGGCCACGGTTTGCAGCCGGCGAGGTCCCGGCTGCCTTTGCCCCAAGGCTCCTTCGCTCTCCGCGGCGCTGCAGAAGCGCCGATCTCGGCACAAAATCTTGGGTGACACGAGAGGAGGCCAGAGAGCCGGGAAATTCAGAGCCTGTTTTATTTGCTGTGCAAGGCAAGTACTCCCTTGAGCCTCTTTGTGGAGCCCTGAAGCTTTTTATCGGGCTAGAGGAGTGCGAATAATTGATTTTTCCACTCACTGGCCAAACCGAAAAACTGGAGGGAGGGGGGGAGGAGAAGGAATTGTTTCAAGTTTATTTGAACAAAAAAGTTTTTCTTTTTATTCGGTGCAATAAAAACACGAGGGAGAAAATCTTTTGGGTGGTCAGACAGAATATTTTAACCCTTTTGAATGTCTTTTGAAAAGGGTTGGTAGCTTGCAAAATAAAGGGAGAAAATACCATTTCAAAAAGGTGAAAATAGGATGTTTGAATTTTTCAAAAAGGCTTTTTTTTTTTTTGAGCACAAGCATTTGCTCAAGTGTGACCTGGATTTGTTGATTTTTTCAACCTCAGTGTCCCAAAAGGCATTTTTTTCCCAAAAAAACATCTGTTCATCATAGGGAGGGTCAGGTACCAAGTGCCACCTGTCCGGCAAGAGGACGTAACCCAGCGGAGATGCCAGGATCTGCGACCCGCTCCCGGGAAGGCTTTAGCAAACCTTCCAGCCCGAGCATCCCTGCCCGTCTCCGCTGGCGCAGGCGGCAGCAGCATCCCCGGCACCCGGGTCCCCTCTCCTGCAGGGACACGTAGGGCGCGTGGTCGTGCCCCGACTCAGACCGGGAGTTTCTCCTGCCTGCTTCTGGTCGCGCACACCTCGCGAGCCTAAAATGGAGCGTTTATGTCCTGACCCCGCTCCTTTGGGGACCGTCGGAGCCGTGCTGTGGTCGCGCCTCTGAGCCCAGAGAGCGCGCGGGGCTGGGACGTCCTGCCTGGCCCGGGATGCACGGCTCCGGGCACGCTTTGGCACGGGCATGGTTCCAGGAGAAATGCTGTGGTTTTTTCGCTGCAGCCCATGGGGAAGGCTCCTGCGTGTAAAGGAGCTGGAAAGAACTTGAAAACACGTTGTGCAAAGGTGCATCCTCGCACGGCACGGAACCCCGTCAGCTCTCAAGGCCATCCTGCCGCTTCCCATCTGGGATCCCTTGTAGAAAAAAGGGAGAGAGCACAGGAGGGCTCCTGCACTTACGGGCATAACAGAGCCATGATTAAATCCAGCAGATACTGCACGGGCAAGGTTTTTCCATTTAAATTTCTGCGTGTTTTGATTTGGGCAGATGTTTAAGTCCAAATGGGGCCGGCCCGGAGGCTGAGGAGGTTCATGGCATCTGTGTGCTTACTGGCTTGGAAGGGTTCGAAGCTCTTTTTGTTTGACATCTGCTTCTAATTCCTTCACTGCACTTGGCTGAGCAGCGACAGAGACTTACACCTGTGTCCTGAACCCTGTTTGCTTTAGGCCTGATCCTGTTGCGTCACTAATGCAAAACACAGATGCTGTGAAGAGTTTCACAATTACAGAAATTAGGCTCGACCGGCAGGCTCCCTGGTGTGTCGGAGGGAGGGATTTTTGGAGCCCATAAAGTCCGTCTTCATTCAGAAAGTGGCAAAACCTCGGCTGATACGCCGAGCCTGTGCAGGCTGGCTTGTTTCTAAGGCACGTGGAAGGTCAGGGCCAGGGGCTCTTTGAGGAGGATGGTTTGCCGAGGCTGGTGGTGGAGTCACTGGGCTGTACCGGTGCTTCCAAATTAACAAGAGGTTTTGCATGTGCCTTTGGGCCATCTTCTGCCGAAGAGGACACATGTTTTTAAGACGCCAGGAGCCCCGTGTCTCGTTCGTGGCTCCACCTCGTGCCTGCTGGATGGCTTTGGGCAGATCCTGTGGCTTCGCCGTTTCCCCCTCTCCCCAACCCTCTCCCGGGATGCAGGTCGCTCCCTTGTGCTTGTGCTGCTCAGGGGTGGGAGCTTCGCCAAAGGCAGGGGGAGGACGAGGAAAAGGCTGGGTGCTGCCGGACACCCCTCCCTTCGGCTTTCATGAGACACTGGTTTCCATCTCGGCCGTGGGAGCAGCTGGCAGGGAGATGCTCTTCCTCCCACTCAGCCTCCTCCTCCCCATCAGCGCGCTTTGGCCGGTGTTCATCCATGCCCCGCTCCACATCCAGCTTTCCACTGCGGAGCCGGAGCTCGCCGGGCTGGTTGCAGCCGGGCTCCGCGTCCCAGGAGACCTTGGCCACCCACGGCACCTCCTGCCCGGTGTGGAGGACGAGCCGGGTCCCCCTGCCCGAGCTCAGGGATGTTCCCTTCTCGGCAGGGGTGTTTGACAGGCCCTGCCGGAGCTGCAGAGAGCCGCTGCTCCTGCAGGAATTAGCTCTAACTATCAATAAATGAAGTCTCGAGCTTTCTGCCTGGCATGGATGCGGCCGGGCTCATTCCTTCTTCATTTCGCCGTCACCCAGCGTGGGGCTGCTGGGTCCCGGCCGCTCTCGGGGAGCCGCAGCTCTCGGGGAGCGGGGAAAGGCCGATGATTTATTTGTGCTGCCGGAGGAACTGGGAATGAGAGGAGAGCTCATAAAAAGCACCGTCTCATTTTCTCTAGGCTTCTGTGTGTGGCACTATTGAGCTGTAAACATTTTCCAGATTAGATTTATAGAGATAGAAGGAGAACTGATCATTAGGAGAATTAATTATATGCTTTGTGGGTTGTGAAAGTCCAGAAAGTTCAATTACGCTGCTGAGAGCGGGGAGATCCCTCTTGCACAAGCTGGCAGGTAGGAATCCGCCCAGGTCCTTTATTATTTGCAAGCAGATATCAGCGCGATAGGTACCGAGCCGGAGGGGGCCCGGCGGCACTTGCTGCTGTGCCGGCGTGGAGCTGGCGACAGTCCCCGGCCGGGCTGGGCGCTCCCGAAACCTCCCACGCACCAGCACGCCCATGGACAAGTGTGCAAGCAACGACGCTGCTCCCGCGCCCGCCGTGCCCCCGCGGCACGGGCACCCCGCTGCCTGCGCCGTGCAGGGCGACAGCCCCGCCGCTGACCACCATTTTCTCCTAGAAGAGCCAAAATGTCTCTAGCGGCTACAGCCAAACCGCACGGATAACACGACTTGCTCCCGGAGCGGCCGGCGTTGGCACAGCTCGTTTCCTGAGCCGGACGCCAGCCGGTGCTGGTGCCGGTGCCACGCCAGTGTGCCGCTGTGCCTGCCGCAGCAAGGACGTGGGTGTAAGAGCAGCACCCAGCCCTCCAGCTGGCTCTGGGGCCCCCTGTCCCTGGGAGCACCCGTCCTTGGGAGCACCCGTCCCCGGGAGCACCCATCCCCAGGACCACGCATCCCTGGCAGCACCCATCCCCAGCAGCACCCATCCCCAGCAGCATCCATTCCCAGGACCACCCATCCCCAGCAGCATCCATTCCCAGGACCACCCATCCCTGGCAGCACCCACCCCCAGCAGCACCCTTCCCTGGCAGCACCCATCCCCAGCAGCATCCATTCCCAGGACCACCCATCCCCAGCAGCATCCATTCCCAGGACCACCCATCCCTGGCAGCACCCACCCCCAGCAGCACCCTTCCCTGGCAGCACCCATCCCCAGCAGCACCCATTCCCAGGACCACCCATCCCTGGCAGCAATCCCCAGCAGCACCCATCCCCAGCAGCACCCCTCTCCAGGAGCACCCATCCCTGGGAGTACCCATTCCCAGCAGCACCCATCCCCGGCAGCACCCCTCTCCAGGAGCACCCATCCCCAGCAGCACCCATCCCTGGTGGCACCCCTCTCCAGGAGCACCCATCCCCAGCAGCACCCATCCCCGGCAGCACCCATCCCTGGCAGCACCCATCCCCAGGAGCACCCATCCCCGGCAGCACCCATCCCTGGGAGCACCCGCCCCGGGCGAGGCTGGCGGCAGAGCAGCGCAGGTGAGCGTGGCCGCGGAAGTGCCAGCGTGGCGGCGGGGACCTCCCCGGGCAGGAATGTGCCCGCGAGGTCCCTGCCAGCGCCCGGCCGGGTGGGCAGCGCTGCCGCCCGAGGAGAGCGTCAACGTTCCTTCGTGCCGTGCTCCGCCGCAGCCGCCTCCTCTCCCGCCAGAAGGAGACGCGGGGTGCAGGCCCCTCGCCGCCAGACGTGGGAGCTGGACCCGAGCCCAGGGGGGGTGGTGGCCTGAGCTGGGAGTGGCAGAAGCACCTCAGGAGGCTCCTGCAGGGCTGGGGGTGGATGGAGATGGGGGGGGCTCACGGCTTCCCAGCTGGGACGCCCCCTCTGCCAGCCCCGCCGCAGCAGCCCGGGGGGCTGGGAGCGCAGCCGGTCTGTGCCGGGGTTTAACACGGCCGTGCCTGGGTTTAATCCTACCGTGCCGTGAAAGCCGTGGCCCAGGCTGAGGGTTTTGGAGGCATCAGCTCTTCTGCTGGCACATCCAGCCCTGGATGCCACCCCAGCACCCAGGGGACCCCACGAGGGCTGGGACCATTCTTGCAGCATCTTCTTGGCATGAGCAGAAGGGCTAGGACATCCCCCGGGACCTTCGCTGGCCCCTGGGGCGTCTGCGGCTCTTGACGGGGTTCAGGGAGCGCAGTCTGATGAAGGGGCTGCTGCTCTTGCAGCAGCTGCGTGGCTGGGCTGGGGGAGGACAGTGACCTGCTGCTGCCCGCCGGGGCTGCCTCTGGGGTTTGCTCTCTCCTGCACGCATTAGGAGGAATATCCACCAGAAAATAAGACGGGGGAAATGCTCCGGGCTGGGAAGGTGCCTGTAGCCCAGCGTCTCGTCACCCAGGAGGGGGTGAAGGGGGGCTGGAGGGGACTCTGAGAGGGCATCTTGTCTTTGCTGCGCCACCAGCCACTCCTGTGCCGGACCCAGCAGCGTGTGTGCACGTCCCCGGGAGGGGGGGGCTGTCCCCGTCGGGCTCGGGGTCCAGCAGGGTGCAGGGAGCAGGCAGAGCCAGGCAGCGCAGGCAGGGCAGTGCCGGCACGGGCCACCTCCGCTCCCGGCGGCACGTGCCCGGCAGCAGGTGAGGTGCCCCGACGAAGCAGCGCGGGCGCTCCCCAAATACAGCCCTGTGTACAGTCAACACGGGGGAGGCACCTCCAGGGTGGCCTCGGCGCGGGGCCGGCACAGCCCTCAGGATGCCTGGGGGGACACTCGTGGGTGGGAGCGTGGGGCGTCCCGGCGTTTCCCCTCGGGCACCCCAGGAATAGCCCTGTGTTGCTGCAGCTCGGCCGCGAATATCTCTGCCCGTGTCTCTGAGCCGCTATCACCTTATCAGCGCTCGGGACACTTGGAAACAGGCAAAGCAGCAGGCACAGAGATACCGTTATCTCCTGCTCACTGCAGCTCCTACCCCTTATCTCCAGCCTCGGTCGATTCCCTTGGGCGGCGTCAGTGTGAAGGTGCGAACAGCGTGGCGGGATGGGACGGGACGGGACGGGACGGGATGGGACGGGATGGGATGGGACAGGACGGGATGGGACCCCTGGCAGATCCCAGCACATCCCACCCACAGCCGCTCCCCAGGTGGAGATGTGGCCCAGTGCTGGGTCCCGCAGCCCAGGGCTCCCCGCAGGGACATTCGGGGCCATCGCAGGGACCACCCGGGGTACCCAGCTCTGCCCAAGGGCTTTCCATCCCCAGCCGCCACCGCACCCAACAGGGGCCACCCGCGGGAGAGGGGCTCAGACCTGGCGCGGCTCAGCCCCAGCCGCCCACATCCCGGCGGGGTGAGGAACAGCTTCTGGGCAGAGCCGACGACGGAGGAAATTCCTTGGGGAGTTTTCTTCCTCGCGGTGCACGCGAGGGCCCTGCAGCCATTGTGTGTGTGCAAGGGCCAGCCCTGGTGTGAGCTCACACCGGCTCCCCCGGGGCTGCCAGTTCCTGTCCCAGACACGGCCCTACCCAAAGCCCCCGGCCCCGGCGTGCCCAGCTGCCTCGGTGGATGCTGCTGGTCCCCTGGGAGAGGCCGGGGAGCCGGGAAGGAAAGGGAGCCGCCCCGGGCTCGGGCTGGGTTGGGGTGGGACGTCTTCCTGCCCGCCGCAGCCCCTGGGATTTGCCCGCCTCTTGGACTGGAACAAAATGCATCCGCTGGCACGGCAGGCTGGGTGATGGCGCACCCCGTCCGGGAAAGCCTCGCTGCGTCAGCCGGCCCCGGCTCCGGCCGGCGGTGCTGGATCTGCAGAGCTCCCAGGCGGCACCTCAGGGATGGACCTGGACCAGTGGCCAGATCCAGGTCCAGCCCCACGTGTGCTGTGTGGGGACCCAGAGCCCGGGAGCAGCCCCATCCCTGGGCTGCCCTAATGCAGACACGGAGCAGCGGGACAGGCTTTAGCCCCGAGCTCCCATCCCCGCCCGGGCCCGTGGTCTTGGCTGAGGCCGTGCAGAGAGAGGGGCACCCGTGGGGGCAGGTCCCCACTCTGCCAGGGCGCAGGGATGGGGACACGGTGGCAGGGCTCACCCTCACCCCTGTTGCAGCTCCCCAGCCCTCCCCAGCCCCTGGCATCGGGGTGGCCACAAGATGGCACGGCAAAGCCACCCGGGTGCCACCACACTCCCGGCACCCCTGGCACCCCCCGCACCCTGCCCACCACCCCGCAGCCTCAGTGACCTGGTGGGACATGGTGGGAGGGAAGGGGTGACATGTCCCACCATCGCCTGGGGGTTCCTGAGCCCCCCACATCTCCCTAAGCCCAAAGTGGTGCCGGGAATCGCCCTCCTCAGCTGCAGTTACCCCCCGCAAAGCTGCTCCGCGGGGGTCAGGGGGCACCGGGACCCTGAACAGGGCCAGGAGCCGACGTGCTGCTGCAGCTCTGGGCTTTTCCACACTCCCCTCAAAAGCTTTTGTCCCCCCACTTTGCTCCCAGCTGCAAACCCACCCCATGGTGGGCAGGAGCCCAGAGGCTGCATTTCATCTCAAGGCATCCACGGGGGCCAGGACAGGGGGTCCCCGTGGTCCGGGCACACAGCCCCCGGAGCGAGGGGGACGGGAGGCAGACCACGGGGAGCACAGCGTCTCCCCCGGGACCAGCCTTTTAGAAGGGATCAGATGAACATCCATCAGGGATGGCTGGGTCCTGCCCCGAGGCGGGAGGGGTAATTAAACGCCTTCTTAAGCTTTCTTCCATTTTATTGGGCTTGTTGCGCCCCGGGGAAGGCCCAGACCTCTCCGGAGAGCTGGGAGCCCGGAGGAAATTGTTTTACAGCCCCTGTGGGGAATCAGCTCATGCTCCTCAACAGCAACAGGAAAAATTATTTTACAAGGTGAGAAGTGAAGAGCTTGTGGTTAACCGAGTGTCTCGCTGGTTTTGCCCCAGTAATTGGCACGTACAAGTGTTTCTTTCCAACAGACGAGGGCGGAAGCGTGCGCTCGAGTCGCATCTCTCATCACATTGCCCTTCGTCCCCCTCTCTGTGCCTCCTCCTGCGCAAAGCTGACCTTTACGTTTTCTACCTCATTTTATCACTTACCTCCATCAAGACCAGCAATCTGCCTCGGCAGCGGCTCCGCAGGCTGATGGGCGCCCTGACAGGTACGGCCCCGCTCGAGTGCAGCTGCCTAATGGGTTCTTGGCAATCACGTCTCATCTGGCCCGTCCCAGCCCCGCGCTGCGCTAACGAAGAGCAGAAATTGGAGAAGAGCAGAAACTGGAAAATCGGGGCGGGGGGAGGAGGGAGAGGGGACATGGAGGAGAAACCTGTTGGGAATAAACTAGGAGAGAGCGATCCTTCACGTGTTACAGCACCCGAAACCCCCCCCGAGCCCCGGCGCGGGGTGGCGGCAGCCCCGGGGTGCGAGGGCAGCGCGGCAGGCAGGGCTCGGCGTGCCCGGCTCCCCCGGCACGCACCACAGGGGGGTTCCCCGTCAGATCCGAAGCAAGGGCAGTGCAAACCCTGCTGTCCCCGCTCCGCGGTCGGCCGCGGGGGCTTGACAGGAGCAGGCGGTTCATGCGAGAGGGGTGGAAACGGCTCTTTTTGCCAGATCTCCTGCAAAATCCACCAGCGCTGGCGGGTGTGGGCTCAGCGCTTCGCAGGAGCCGGCCTCAGTCCCCAAACCTCATTTTCTCTAGAGCCCAGACCCCTCCCGCCCCAGCACACCTTCACCGCACACGCCTGCCTGGCCCCGAGGCTTCTCCCTGTTTTAATGGGGAACAACATTTATTTTCATCAGCGGAGACGTATATAAAATTAAGCTCTAAGAAGGCAAATAAACAACTAGAGCAGTGAGGAGTCGCAGAGCTTTTGTTCAGCCCAGTCCAGGAAAGATTTCTAACTTTGTCATCTTAATTGACACTTAGCCTGGCAGTAACTCCCCGACGGGCAGTAACGGAGATTTACTGTAAAGCTGCAGAAGAAACCGTGTCAAGGAGTTAAATCATGTCAGAAAAATCTGGGAGTGACCAGACCGCTGAAGGGCCTGCCCCGCGCGGAGCCGTACCAGGTTTTGCTTTAAAAAACCCAACAACAGCACAATGAAGCCAAAGTTTCCTTTGATCAATTCTCGTTTTAATGAGGGCAGGTCCCTAGGAAGCAAACAGTACATGTTTGTATCATATTGCAAACCAGCTAGTACAGAAATCTAAAAAAAATAAACAAAAATAAATATCTTCCCTGTTTATTTCTCCCCAAGTTTATAGCACTAGGTTGACCTGAAAACAAGATGAATTTACCACTGCGCCTGGACAGCGGCCATGAAAAATCAGATTTTTTGGAATGCAATTGTCTATATGGTTTCAGAGAGGCCAGAGGACCAGGAGATCCGCCGATGAGACTCTTCCTCGCCAGCTAGGGAGAACGGTTTCCACCTCGGGCAGCCAATGCTCCTCCGGCGCTTGAAGCATCTCTGCCGGGGCCCTTCAGCGGATCAGAGCCACGTCGTCAAGTGGGAGAAGCTGAAAGGAGACGAGGGGCCGGGTTATTTCGGAGCCTTGCCTGAGCGCCCGGCTGCACACCCGAGCCCTGCCACCGCCTCCCTCCCCACGCGGGACCGCATTTCCCCTCCGTACCGCGCTTAAACCAACGCCGCATTCGCGATATTCATGAAATACTCTCCTCCGTGGGCTCAGCCCCGACCCGCGGCAACGGCAGGCTCCCTTTCCGCCACCGCGCACGCAGACAAACCCCACGCAGACACCCAGACACCGGGCTTGGACCTGCCTGCGAGGCTCCCGCGGGCTGTGAAATCGGAGGGATGCACGCACGTCCGCAGGTCCAGAGCCCCACCCGCGGTACCCGGGACTGCTCTGCCCGCGCACAGCCGGGCTGCGGGAGGTGACGGGACAGCGCAGACCTAAGGCAGGGCTGAGCTGACCTGTCTGGGCTTTCCCAAAAAGATACTGATCCCAGCTTTCCTCCAAAAAAGGAAGGGGGGGAGGAATAAAGCTACGTGTTTCAGGGGCTGATCCAACAGCTAAAAGCCTCCGTGGATTTCAGCTGGATGTTGGCTTCAGCTTTACACAAGAGGAAAGAGATTTAATATTTGGAACCAGCCCCGAGCCAGTCCCACGCAGCTCGGCCAAGCCCCGAGCGGGCAGGGAGAGGGGTCCTGCGGAGGGGCCACGCCGGGAGCGCCTCGGCATCGCCGGCCCCCGGACACCCCTCCCGGCGCTGGCAGCTCGGTCCCGCTGGGCGCAGGTTTGCGATGCACCGAACGGGGGGCACAGAAATCACCCGGCGCCTTTTTCTGCCCGAAAGCCGAAGCGCAGCTCCTCCAAACGCGTCCCGTGGGGAAGGGGAACCGCATCCCCTCCTCCCATCCCGCTTCGCTGGGTCCAACAAACCTTGTGGTTCAAGTTTAAGAACACGGCAGAGACTCAACTCTGGCAGCCCCCCGGGACCCGCAGGGTCTGGGCTCCGCTCGCTCCCCCGCACCCTCCCAGCCCAGCCAGAGCTGGGGTGCAGAAGGTGGTGCGGGTGTCGCGGGGCAGCTCCCCACATCTGGGGGATGCCATGGGGCAGCCCATTTCTCTGCTTGGGGCACCCCGAAACCCTGGTGCCTGCGAGATGGGAGACCACAGCAAGGCTCCGTGCACCCCACGTACCTGGTGAACCCCGTCCAAGGCTCCATGCACCCCCATCACGTGGTGAACCCCCTCCAAGGCTCCGTAACCCGGTGAAGCCCCCCCAGCACCCCGGGAGGCCACAGAGAGACGGCAGCAAGGCTCCTGCACCCCAGGCACGGCTGCAGCACCCCGGGGTGCTGTGGGACGGGCGCCGGCAGTGGGGGAGCGGGCAGCCCCCGGCCGCCCCGTGACACCCCCCGACATCCCGGGGCGCTGCGGGGAGCCTGTGCCCCCCCGGCCCCGCTGACACCCCCGGGCTCCCCCGCCCCCCGCCCGCCCGTCGGGGCCCCGGCGCGGCCGCGGGACCGGGGTTACCTGAGCTCCGCGGGGGCCGGGCGGGGGCCGGGCGGGAGCCGGGCGGGGGCCGCCCCAGCCCCGCCGGAGCAGGCGCTGCAGGAGGCGGCCGGGGCCGGGCGGCGGCGGCGGCGGCGGGGCGGGCGGCGGGGTCTCCCCGGCGGGGCGGCCCGGGGGCGGCGGGGCGGCGGCGGGCGCGGCTCCCCCGGGCCGGCGGGGGGGCTCGGCCGGCAGCTCCCGGCGCCAGAGGTAGGGGGAGCGGCGGACGCCCATGAGCAGCCCCGAGGCGCGCCCCACCGTGTGGTACCGGGGGCTGGCGACGTGCTTGTACCAGGCGCCCGCCGGCGCCGCCGGCAGCATCAGCCCCAGCAGCACCAGGGCCCCCCAGGCGCCCCCCGACAGCTGCCCCCTCGCCATCGCGCCGGGCTCCGGGCGGGCAGGCTGCGGGCAGGGCGCAGGCAGGGCGCAGGCAGGGGTGCACCCCGGCCCCGGGCGCCCCAGCGAAGGCTTCCCCGCGCCCGCGCCCCGCCGGTTTATAGCGCCGTCGGGAGGGGCACCCCGCGGCCCCGCCCCGGCAGCCCCCGGCCGCCCCGCTGCCAGCCCCGGCCCCCCGCACCTCCCACCTGCCGCCCCCAGCGGCCCCCCCGCCTCCCCCTGCCGCCTCCCCCCGGGGCGCCGGCATCCTCCCCATGGCCCCGAGCATCTCCCCTGCAGCCCCGAGCATCCCGAGCATCCTCCTCGCAACCCTGAGCATCCTCCTCATGGCCCAAGCAACCTCCCCGTGGTCCCCTTCGCAGCCCCGAGTGTCTTCCCCGTGGCCCTAAGCACCTTCCCCGCAGCCCTGAGCATCCCCCCGCAGCCCCACAAACCTCCCTGCAGCCCCACAAACCTCCCCGCAGCCCCACAAACCTCCCCACAGCCTCACAAACCTCCCCGCAGCCCCACAAACCTCCCTGCAGCCCCACGAACCTCCCTGCAGCCCCACGAACCTCCCCGCAGCCCCACGAACCTCCCCGCAGCCCAGCATCCTCCCCGGCCCCTCAGGACCTGCTCGACAGCAGCAGGATTTACTGCTGGAGGAAGAGATGTTATAAACTGACGGCAAGGGAGCATCTTCAGAGGCCACCTGCACGCCCCCCCTTTGGCTATGACCCCCAGCCTTGCTGCCTAGAGAGGGACCGACTGCAAGGCACGGCGACACGCTCTGGAGGAACCGTAAGTGAGAACAAATTGCAGTGATTTCCAGCAGAATTCATCCCGCGTGGGGCAGCAGAGGGAGGTGAGCGATGCGGACTGCAGCCCTGCTTTGGTTACCGGCCCTGGAGCAGGGACGATGCTGCTGCTGGGGGGGAGCAGGGGGCCCACGCGTGTCCCAGGGAGCACGGTGTCCTCTGTGCAGAGCGCGACCGGCTCCTCTCCACCTTCCTACTGCTCCCCCAGTGCTGGGACCCGGAATTCCCTCCCCTCTCGCCCAGCTCAGACTAACACCCCACCCGCGGTTCGGGGGCCCTGGTGCCCGTGGACTTGCCTCAGTGCCGGGCAGTCGGACCGCTTAGGAGGTGCAAAGCGACGGGAAGAGATGAGATGGGGAACCCGGGCGGGGGGCTCAGCCGGCTGCTGTGCTCGCACGCAGCTCAGCCCCCCGCGACCGCGGCCCCGGGGTCGCTGTCTGCTCTTGCTCACTTCTCCGTCGCAGCAGAGAAGGGGCAGCCTGACTTCCCACCCGACCAGCTACTTCAGTGAGTGACTCCCGCTCTTCCGTCTCGTCTTTAGGAAAAAAGATGACCCAGGAGACAAATCCCCCATTCCCATGGGACGCCTGCCAACTTGGCCTCTCGCCGAAGCCTTCACGATCCAGGGAAATGACAGGACCCGGCATTTCCAGCCCCTTCCAACACTCCTCTGGTGCCACTGGCTAACAAACGGGAGGGCTGGGGATTCAGTAACACCATCCCTGCTGCCTCCTGCTGAGAGCCTCTTTACGTCGCCTGGATGGAAACCTTGCCACCACACAATGTTCTGCCCGTAGCTATTTTGGAGGGGTGCGAGGAGCCGGTCGCTCTGCGCCCTCCCGCGATCCGGGAGCCTGCAGCGGACAGGAGCGAGCAGCCGCTTTGCACCTTCTCCTGCAGCAAAGTGCTCAAGACTGTTTGCAGTGGATTTGTCGGGCTGCTTCCCCTCCTCGTCTGCAACTCAGTTCTTAAATAGGATATTACTGTGGATTTTGCCGTTCCAGTCAGGTGACTTTTCCCCCCAGTTTCCTTAATAAAACCAAGCAGGCCAAATTTATGCTCATCGGGGAGCAATTCCAGTTCCTCTTGTTTATTAGCCAAGTTCTTGGCATTATACACTGAACTATGACTAAATAATTTCTTTTTTTTATTCAGGCCACATAGTAACTTGATTAATTTTATTCTCAGCATCTTGCATGCTCCTGTGTGCCCATTTCTCCTTGCTGATACTATTTGAACGTGCTCCCGAGGAATCTGGGCAGCCCGCTGCCCGCCGCCGGGCTCCCCAGCAAGCACACGTTCCCAGCAGCGAAGCTTTCTCCACCAGCCCAGCTTGCACACGTCGGCGTTTTGTGACCCTCTGCTCAGGCACGGGGACGTGTCTGCACGTTCAAGCGGGACACAGACCCATGCCGGGGACCCCTCGGCGTGCGGGAGCCGGTTCTGCTCGTCTCGGCCAAGCAACAGCCTCCTCCTGCAGGAACCAGCCCCTTGGCCAGAGAGAACGGGGCTGGGGGCCGGGGGGAGAACAGGAAAGTGCAAAGCAGCAATGAGACACGGGGAGGTGGAAGACGGTCAGGGCAGAGCCTCATGATTTTCCTCTTCTGGGAAGGCTGGGGGCGAGCGAAATTCCCAGTTGGTAAGAAGGGGATCCTGGCCTTTTCCCGAGCGGAATGCTGGAAGTTACGTCTGGGCAGAGCACGGCTCGTTTCTGGTAATGAACCGGACCCAGAGCGTCCAGCCCCTCCACGGCCCAACTTCTTGGAAGCACCCAGGCTTACAGTAAGGAGGAAGCCGGGCTCCCATCGCCCGCCGAGCAGACCATTGACGGGTGGGCTATTTCTGTCGCCCTTTGAGTGCTCTGGACATTATGAACGGCCTCAGCGCTTTCATGTTTTAATAGCGCCATTAATGAATGGCATCGGTACAGCGCACAGACAATCACATCGCATCGCTCCCCGGTCACCGAACCCCAGTTCACGACGAGACACGCGCTGCCAGGTTTATTTCACTCAATAAAAAGCCATTATACCTCCTTCTCCCCCCGAGAGACGGATCAATTCCGAGCGGCCCGACGCACGGGCTGGAGAGGCAGAGCCTTGTTCCCGCCGCTGCCCCCAGGCCCAACCAAACCGGCGGTTTTAGCAGCTTGTGTTTCGCTGCAGCAATGACACCAACGTGGGCTCAACCTTCCCACCCGGGAGTGGAAGATTTTCTCGTTCCTAGAGATCTGCCTGAAGTGTCTTTTACGTGTATTTTTGCCATAACTTGAATAACTTGTCACGCTGATAAACTCTCTGGGACCTGAACTGAACTCTTTCCTCCCAGTGCATCGAGCGACTCCTGCTTACAGCCAGCCTGTTGTGTCTGCGAGGCACTTCGAGATCCTTCAGGCTGATAGTCAGGCTCCGGATCTCGAGCAGAGTGCACGTTTCCTCTCCCAGGTATTTTTAAATATCTTTCGAACGAAACAGCTGACAAGCAATTTGTCTTCTATTTATATTCTAAGTAACTAAAATGCAATTTTAGGATTCCTCTTCCCCTCGTAGAAGCCGATGCTCCTGCAAGCACTGTAACACGTCAGCGGACACGTCGCACGGTGCTGCTCCGAGGTGGCCTTCGTGCCAGGAACTCCCCCAGAGGAACAAAATCCTCGTTCTTCTTGGTAGATAAAAAGCTTTTGAAGAAATCCTGGCTCCTATGGGAGTTTTCTACAGACTCCCATGACATTTAGATTTCAGCCTTTCATGTCACTTCTATAAGCTGCAGGTTCACCCGCGCAGGGTCCAGCTGATCTCAAGCCCTTTTGAAAACCCTGGTTTTATGTTTTCACTTAATAAACACAATTACTAGCTTCAGCATCACATTTACCCGCTCCACGGACACCAAGCCCAGACTTTGCTCAGCTGCCCCAGTGCTCGGACGAACCCTTAATGGTGTTATTCCACATTTGTCGAGGTGAAGGGGAGTGGGATCTAACCATACAGCTCTGCTGCTGAAAGGATTTAAGGTCTTTTTCTTTTATCTTGGAAAAAAATCACTCTTTTTGTAAGAGGAAGACTCCGCTGCAGCTCCCCATCCTGCTGGATGCTCGGGATCTCGGGAGGTTCCTCCCTCTTTGCCGCCGGACCAGCCATCTCCACCACAGCTCTAAGCTGAGATACCAGAGCATGAAACGGGGCTTCAGTCTGAGAAACTGCCCCAGGGACCCCATGGCTGGGGGGCGAGAGGGGTGAGCAGGTGGAGGCATCACGTTAAACCCCTGCGATAAGCCCAGCCGAGCTCTCTTCGAGCCCTGACTCTCCATCCGATTTAATGCCTGTTGTGCTCTCACCTCCCACCACACACATTTACTGCGCCCATTCAGGATTTGTGGCTTTTGAGAATGATCTAAATGAATTTGATGTCCCAGAAAGAGGCACTTGAAAAATAAACCGGTGTGGTTTAATGATAGCATTTTCCACATTTTTATTATAATGACTGTGGTGTTTATTGGAAGGTTAGCGGCTCAGCCGAGCATGAAAACAAAGCAATTGAGAGGCCAGCCCTGTGACGGGGTCTCGGGCACGCTTGGGCGTTAGTGCTCATTCTATACATGACGCTTTGGGGCCATTTGGTCTCCACAGCATCTCCCTGTGGGAGTGTGACGAGAGGATGGAGGCAACAACCTTTTGGATGAGGAGCCTCGTGCACTCTGGTACTGAGCCTCCGGCCGCGGAGCACTCTGCAGGCTCACGCCGCCTTCGTTGATTGGGATCATCCCGTTTTTCAGGTTGGGAAACGGAGGCCCAGAGAGTTCAGGTGAGTGGCCAAAGATCACACAAGCGAATGGCAGGTCTGGCCAAGTAACGGAGCCTCCTGCTCCGAGGTCCTTCGCCTGGAGACTCTGCCCGGCTCTGCCTCCCACGCAGGGCGCAGGTTTGCCTCGGAGAGACGGGCACAAAACAGCCAAAAGGCGAAAGAGGCTGCGCTGCCGTGAGATCTGCCGGAGGCACAGAAAATAGCAAAGGAGCTGAAGTCAGAGGTTGGAGCAGGGATGAGTTTTGCTGCCCATCCGCTCCCGGGGGGGCACGCTCATCCTGAGCCGGTGCAAAGCCCGGTGCTGCTGCAGGCAGTTGTCTTTCCGACAAGGTTCGAAGCTCAGCATCGGAGCGACCTGGTACCATCTGAAAAGGTGAAGGTGAGAAATACTCTGCCTGGCTGCCCAGGAGGTCAGTGGTCCGGGTCCCCGCTGCTCCATCTCCGCCTGCACGCCGCATTTCTGCGGTTCACCCTTCACCTACTTTCCCAGATTCGCATCCCCGCCGCCTCTCGCATTACTTCAGCCCGGGAGTGAGTGAAGTCTTAATGGCAAGAAAAAAAATATTCCCACACATGTGGCTCAGCAGTCCCTGCTGCTTTCCAACACCCAACCCACTGCTGAGCTTTCCCGGTGAATCACAACGAGTGCGTTTTGCTGAGGAGCGTGGATGAGGCACTCAGCGAGCGGGACCCCAGCGGGCTCGGTCCCTCGGGTACCGCAGTGACAGCACCCCGGGCAGAGAGTCCCAGGAATAACAACCTTTGCCATTTTCTTGCATGTAGAGTGTGTCCGCGTGTAATAAATTCAGATTACAGAGCGATTCCTTTCACCAGTGATTCAGAACATGCTGATTAAATGCTATTTCTTTGTTCCTCTGAAATAAAGGAACTGTAGCTGATACAAACAAATTACGATTTCAAACTGTGAGGCAAGATGCACCTTGACTCCATGATAAAGCTCCTGCAGATTTTGGTGGCTCTGAAGAGAAAGAGGAAACAATAAGTAGTGTTTCCTAATGTCACAGATCTTATTGAAGTGCACTAAATTAATTCTTTCACTCCTAAGAAACAACTAATTCGTCACTATTTTTAGGCTCGTCAACTATTTTAAGAGATTTTTTTTCCAGGGTCCAGTCACATGGAAGTTAAACAGCCAGCAGTAAAGTCTCCAAAGGATAATAAACTATCTCAAATTACTTTGCTAATGGAACAAAGAGTACTGTAAATGTCACACACGATATAACAAGAGCGGTGGAAACCTTTACATGAAACAATGGATCCATTAGCACAAAGTTAAAAAAACCCCCACAGACTCGCGATACTTTCGCATAGTTTGATGGAACCGGCTGCTCCAAGCCAAATGAACTTGTTTGTTCACTCGAGTTCTGCAGCTGAGCTCACAACACGGCATCCAGCTTGCTAATCACGCACGCTCTCAGGGCATCGCTGCGTTAGGATTGCAAAGCCCTTTATAGCCAATAATTAGGCCCCATCGCACCCAACTGAGTCAGTGGAATGATTTCTGCTTAAAACAGAGGTACGGAGAGGGAATAACTGAATCACCGACTGGAGGCCAGAACTGAACCGAGGTACGGACCCAGGTCCTCTGCGCTACCCACCAGGCTCCACCGACGGGTCCTCGCCTCTCCGCGCTTAATGAAGCAGTCCATCATCTTCTAAGCTACAGGTGCGATCCATCACTTCTGACGTGACTCATCAACTCGAGAGCCTGACTCTGAGGGGGCTACTTGGGTGAAAGGATGAACTGTCAGAAACCGTCGCATCATCCATCCATCCAGCCCTGTATTTCGCCTCCAGCAGCTGCGGTTGGCAGAATATTAAGGGAGTCTCTAAACACCTCAAGGGCTGAAGCTATGTCATCATAGAGTGATTTGGACATGACATAACACCACCAAAGAATCATGACGAAAAAATCAGGAGGATGTGGCATGACAGCGTTGCCTCAGAAAAGCAGCAAGTAAGCAGCAAAGACAAAAACCTGCAACGCAGGTAAAGGAGCAGGGAAAAAAGATGCCATCAGATGCCGTCTCTAATGCAAGCAGATTCCTCAGCCCCCTCCAGCCCATGATTCAGTCTTTCTCCTGGAAGTAATTTAGAATAACGAGAGCGAGCTAATACCCAGATGTGTGAAGTGCAGGGTATATTTGGCTCCGATCTGAAGCATGTTTACTGTAAGGAGGAAGAGTTGCGAGATGAATCTTTTCTTTGACGGCTTTGAGATCTCTTAACCAAATCCCACCCAACCCCGAAGTGCTCTCCTATTTTCTTGAAATTTAATTAGGTGAGGCTGTATTGTACACACAATTAGACAGGTGTAAGATAATTGGAGCAGAGGGCTCTAAGGCATGTAGATGAGAACAAAATTTGTCTTCAAGCAAATCTGCACAGGTGGAGTATGTTTTGCTTGGCATGAACACTTCGCCAGATTAAGAGCTATATTTGTAAAACCCTCTGAGATATCAAAAAGGAGGCGCATTAGCAGGCCTATTCCTGGACCAGCACTACAACTAGAATTAAATACGCTACAACTGTGTTGCAAGAAGCCCAACATCCTACACTGACCTCATGCGATTCTTACTGCTGTTTCTGCAGGAGGTGCGGGACTGACACCCCCCAAGATGTGGCAGCAGACAAAGAAAATCAGATTATTGAGAGCAGAGTGGTTGGGCTGGCAGGGCACCAACTGGGTGGCAGGAGCTCCAGCTGCGCTCCCAAAGCTATCGGTTATTTGCTACCTGACCTCTCCAACTTCCTGAGCCTTAGCACTGCTGAGGATAAAAACGGGGATGAAAACATCATCTCTCCCTTTGAAAAACACACCCGGATCACCAGGCAGAAGACCTTGCGTTTGCCGAGCCTGACACTGGGCTGGCGTGGATTAAGCGCGGTTGAGGTTTGGTCACAGCTCGGCTTCGCAGATGCTCCTGAGGCTCCCAGCGCGCGCAGAGCGTGGGGCCGTGCCCCGCTCCGCCTGCCCCGGCACCAGCTCTCCCTCCCCGCACGAACCCGGGGCACGAGCAGCGGGGGAGCTCTTGCTGCCCAGCGGCTTCGCCCTGTCCGTTTCCGTGAGCTCCCGTAATGTTGTTTGAAAATCGAGCTCTCTCGAGGTCCTCATCCTGTTCTGGGAATTTGCACGTTAGCGCTTCACCTTGAAAGCCTAATGCCGTTTCTTTCCCCCTCTGTTTCTCTCAATTCCCATCGCGGTACTTTATTTTCTGTTAGCTGCACTTACCCCGCTCTCATCCTCCAGCAAGCCGTTGCTAAAGAAAACTCTATCACTAGACTAATGTTTACGAATGCCTTAAAATACAACTCTGCTTCCCAGCATGTGTCTCTCTTTAGACTTTAAGGATCCTTCCCCTCCTTGCTCGTCCTCCCCCTCTTTAAGGAATCGCTACTTTTCAGAAAAGCGTGTATCACAAAATTACGTTTTTTTTTGCGAGTAAAGATCTCGGAGGACAATTCTCGCATCGAATCTGAAGTTGTGCATTGTGCAACGTGCATTGCGGCTGCTGACAAGGGAAAGGGCTGCAGTGTGTGTACGCCTCTCTGCAACTGAACTTTTAAACAGAAAAACATGCTTGGGTCAAAAAATAAAGGGGAACAATTAATGTGATTAGTAATCACAGACCGGGATATTGCTTAAATACAGGAGAACAACCTGGTCCAGCGGAAGGTGTCCCTGCCCATGGCAGGGAGTTAGGACTAGATGATCTTTAAGGTCCCTTCCAACCCAAACCGTTCTGTGGTTCTATGAAAATAACAGACCAAATTCCGATCAATCAGTCCCACAGAGACGGCTGTCGCTGTATTCGATCCAAGCCCTCGCAGGGTGAAAACCCCAACGCCTGCGCAGCCCGAGATGCGGCCGGCTGCTTTGGTTCCACGCAGCAACAGGGTGGACGGGGGGTCTCAGAGGAAGGCAGCGTGACGCGTCTGGGACAAACAGCGCCCGTCTCACAGCAACCTAAAATCATAGAATCATAGAACTGTTCAGGTTGGAAGAGACCTCCAAGATCATCGAGTCCAACCGTTAACCCAGCACTGCCAAGGCCACCACTAACCCATGTCCCCAAGCGCCACATCTACACGGCTTTTCAATCCCCCCAGGGATGGGGACTCCCCCACTGCCCTGGGCAGCCTGTGCCAGGGCCTGACAGCCCTTTCGGGGAAGAAACGTTGCCCAATATCCAACCTAAACCTCCCCTGGCGCAACTTGAGGCCGTTTCCTCTCGTCCTGTTGCCTGTTCCTGGGAGAAGAGACCGACCCCCCCTGGCTCCAACCTCCTTTCAGGGAGTTGCAGAGAGCGAGAAGGTCTCCCCTCAGCCTCCTTTTCTCCAGAATGAACTCGGGTCTCTAAAGACTGTCAGGGCTGTAAATTTAAACCTGCCCTCAAATGAGGTACCTGCATGAAGCCACAGCTAATAAGAGTGTCTGAGTCTTATTTTTAAAGAAAAAAAAAAGAAGCCCTGAGAAAATTATCACTTTTAACAGAAACTTTGTCAAATGAAAGCAAATTTTGTTATTACGCACTAAGTATCTTGGCTGCAAATGAACCGCATCCGCGTCAAGCTGTGAATATGAAATTAATCTAAGGCATAACCTTTAGCTCTACACTTTGACAATATTTTAGTGCTGAACTATAAATATTTGATCTGTTGCTCTTCTGATTAAAATGGATTTGTTGTGCTCATCTGCAGAGTTATCAATTATTCCAGAGTATATTTATTGCTGATTAAATGACTTGAAAAGTGCCTTTTTCTCCTGATGTTATTATGTGATATTTAGCGAGTAAACATGGAAATTAACTCTCCCTAGCATCAGTATTAACCCTTTACCTTGGGAAGAAAACATTTTCTGTCTGACAACACACACAACTAAGTACCGAGATATTCACAATACACGCTGGAGCCTAGTTAATTATATATGATTATATTTCTTTATGTTTTGGGGTCACACTTAGCGCTAAGATCCAGCTTCCATTTGCAATCACTAGAGAAATAAAACAGCATCCTTAAGGCATCCGCAAAGAATGATTCAATCCATTGAAAGAGTGTTATAAAAACCTCTTTGCACCGGGAAATAAATGAATCTAAACCCATGACTCACATACACCAGATTTTTCAGAACGATGAGGAGTTGAAAACAAGCTTTGGGGACTAGTTTGAATATCGGCTTTTTAGCACTTCTTTGTCCCGCTTGCTGAAGGTGCAGACATCAAGGTGGCAGGAGCAGCTTGCGCGATGACACCGAAATGGCACAGGGAGGGTTTGGGGGCATTTTACACCTGGCACGCCGCTGGGAAAGCCGCGTTGTGGACAGAGCGGTTTGCAGAAGGGCTGTTCCGACCCGCTGCCTGGTGAGAACAAGAGGCAGGAGTTAAGGAAAGCCCAGGTGTGCCGAAGGCTGCCTCGCGGCGTGCCAGAACCGGGGTCTGCGTTGGTTCGGAACGCCGTACGCAGAGCACAGGGCTGGAGCTGGCCTGCCAGCCTGCGCTGGGGGGACTGGCAACCTCACGGGTTCTGTGTTCCAAAACTTCCTGGATCTAGTTTAAAACTGAGGGCTCGGTGAGAGCGAGAAACCTGACTGGCACGAGCTCTCACCGCTGACGGACGTTTAGCTGCACCGTGAAGGGCCACGAAACCTGCAGCCACGTCCCCCTTCAGACACCGATTAGAGTAAATATTATCTGAGAAGCAGAAAATGCCCCGGCTGGTGAGCTGCCAGCAATGCCGCCTGCCTGGAAAAGAGCCGGTGCTTCCTCTCACCAGGAACATCACGCTACCGGTGGGAAAACCAGGCTGGTCCGAACACGCTTTGCGGGATCAGGCCCCCGGGGCTCCCGGGACGCAGGCAGCGGCGCCGCCGACCAGCTCCCACCCCACGCCTGAAATCCGAAAAGTACAAACTCCGGTTCTGCCCAGTCGCTTTGTCACCGTGTTCCTTGCGATGAGTAATGTCACTTTTAAGGCTAATTATGCAGGTATATTTATGATCCTATGCTTGGCCACAGCGCTGGGGTACTTGCGTAATTTCACAGACGAGTGACACTTAAGACAGCACATTACTGTCGGCAGCCTCCATCTCATTTCATGCTAATTGCTCTCCCAAATTGCGAGCCGCAGTTTTGACACAAAAACATTTTCAACAGTATCATTAATTCGGGGAGGGGGGAAACATTTCCCGAAGTAATTACAGCCAACATCCTCAGCCATTCCTAATTATTTAATGCAGCCCCACCCAAACACACTTTAATGTTGATTACCAGAAAGACCTGGATTATCTACTCTGCTTTGAAGTGCGATAAATGGGTCTCTTTAGGAGAAAGTAAATATTACCTGTTGCAGCCAACGACTCACTACGTTGAAATACTTTATCTGTTTTCGAAAACAGTTATCAAACATATTATTGATTTTACACCACAGATGTAGTTAAATGGTGCTGGTGTTGGACATCATGATATGTTTTAATGAACTCACTATGTTTTATGTGCTCCCTTGTCCTAAAATGATGGTTTATGCATCAAAGAAAATGAAGAGCATCTTTTAACTCAAATTACAAGGAATTCAGGGAAAAGAAAGCAGAGCCGAAGGACAGAGATGGTGCTCATCCAGTCCTCCAGCTAGCCATGATGCACACAAGTAGATCCTAGGAATTTACCGTACATTTTAATGGGGAATTTAACGTGGTTTGTCTCCATTTCCCTTCCTAGAAAATGTAGTTTATTTTGAGATGTGTCATTTTTAAGGGTTATCATACTCTGCCAGTGAGTAACCTGAGCATCGACCGTTTACTCGCTTCGCCGAGGTGCGGTACGTCCTGGAATCATTCTTCAATCATCCTCTAATACCGGCTCCGCAGGTGGCAGGAGAGGCCCACGAAAGACCGGGCCATTTTGTCATTTCTGGGACAGCCAGCAGCCCTTGACTCAGGGGAGAGGACTCCAGGAATGTTTGCTAAGCGGAGTGACGCGCTGCTCATCTGGTGAAACATAGGATGACGTGGCAGAACAAGCGCCGCGTGCCAAGATCCTGGGGTTTCTCGAGACTTTTTGGGTAGATCTAGAAGCAGAACGTTCGTGTTTGAGAGGAATCTGCTCTGATTTTTCACACGTGGAAAGGAAACGGTTGGACTCGATGATCTTAAAGGTCTCCTCCAACCTAAATGATTCTATGGTTCTATGAAAGTGGCCCCACACTGGTCATTTAGTGGGAATTCGGGAGAAAAAAAGGTGGGAGATCCTAAAGTTTGAAAAACTGTTTCTGTCTCTTCCTCTGTGCTGTGCCCAAACAAGCTTTTATGCTTTTTTTACTTTACTTCCAGAGGAACATGGCTGCTGAGCCACGGTAACGCTCTTCTCCGTGCTCCTGGAGCACCCTCTTCTGTTTGAGGCGCTGCAGTTCTCACCTCTGAGCACCAGGACCTTTAAAATACGAAATCAGCCCTCAACGCAAGTGCAGGAACATACATTTCTTTACCAACCAACCAGGCCTATCAATGATTAACTCCAGTTCACCTCAACTCGCTCCGAAACGCCGGCCAGCTGTCCCACGCTCAGATACTGAATGCGTGAATCACGACCTGTAGCACATACGCAGAGATCTCTCTAACAGACTGTGCTCTAACGCGCTGACAGAGCCCGTTGGTGGTACCGTTCCAATGGATGCAACATCCTATTTTCCACAGGGCATCAAGTACACATTTTTTCCCCAATCGCACATAGTTTACACAGGTTGCCAGATGCCTGTGTTATAAAATCAGACCAAGAGGCAGAGCTGCAGGTCCGCTGCATCCATTGTGGGGCTCTTTGCATCACCAGAGTAGGTGTTTGCCCTGGAAAAATCCCACGTTAAATCGCCATCCCACCGCCTCCGCTGCTGGCGGGTCACCACGCTGCCATGGCTGCAGGACGCCAGCCCCACCACACACGCTGTGGCCAAAACACCTTGTCCAGGGCAGAGCCGGTGCCGCACTGGGCAGCACTCAGGGCAGGGCAGCACCCAGGGGTGCCAGGAACGGGCCTGGGGCCCCCCATCTCCCCGCAGCCAGGGGTGCTGGTGCAGGGGCCTGCGGCCCCCCCATCTCTCCACAGCTGGGGGTGCTGGCGCAGGGGCCTGGGCCCCCCCCCGTCTCCCCACAGCTGGGGGTGTGGGTGCAGGGGCCTGGGGCCCCCCATCTCCCCACAGCCAGGGGTGCTGGTGCAGGGGCTTGGGGCCCTCCATCTCCCTGCAGCCGGGGGTGCTGGCGCAGGGGTTTGCAGCCCCCCCATCTCTCCACAGCCGGGGGTGCTGGCGCAGGGGCCTGGGGCCCCCCCGTCTCCCCACAGACAGGGGCTCCAGCTCCCCGGGGGCAGGCCGTAAGGTGACACAACGCAGGCCCCAGCCGCCCAGCACGGCTCAGCCTCTCCCGGGGCCTGCTCAGCAGCTACCGGGCAAGGGGCCGCCAAACGGCTCCCACGGGCCGCCTCCGCCTCACGGGAGACCAGCGAGAGGCAGCTAGAGGGGCTCTGCCGCGGAGGCGCTCCGGGCAGCGCTTCTCCATGGTCAGAGGCCTGCAAAAGCAAGGCTAGCGCGGCCCGGGGCGATGGGGCGCTCTGGGCTGTTCCTCTATGGTCGGGCGCTGGAGGACGCGGGGTGACGTCAGGAGGAGTGGCGCTCTAGCCGTCGTAAGGGGTAATTAGCGGAGCGAGGCGCCGCTCTAGGCGGAGACTCTGTGGTCAGCCCGGCCGGCGCTGCGCCGGGGATCCGCGAGGGCTGATCTCTATGGTCGGGAGCCGGGCGGAGAGTCGCACGCCGGGCTGGGCGGCGCTCTAGGCCGCCTCTCGATGGTGCGGGCGGTTGCTAGGCGGTGCGGGGCCTAGGCCGCGGCGGGTCGGCGCCGCCATGGCCGCCTCGGCCTCCGGCGCGGCGGCGGGGCCCGCGGATGGGTCGTGCGTGCTGTGCTGCGGGGAGCTGGAGGTGGTGGCGCTGGGCCGCTGCGACCACCCCATCTGCTACCGGTGCTCCGTGCGGATGCGGGCGCTGTGCGGCGTGCGGTACTGCGCGGTGTGCCGGGAGGAGCTGGGCCAGGTGAGGCCGGGACCGGCGCCCTCGCAGCCGGCGGGGCCGGGCCGCGCCCTCCGCGCGGTGCCGGGGCCTGTCAGCGCCCCGCGGGGCTGGGCTCGGGCCGGCCGCCGTGGGGAGCGGGGCGGGGGGGGGCCGGGGCCGGGCCGGGGGTCGGGCCACGGAGCAACTCGTGAAAACTGCTGAGTGGCGGCCGCGGGTGGGGAGGGCCCCGGCCGGGCGCTTTCCGCCGCTCTCTGCCCGCTGCCTCGCTCCCGGCCGGGCGGCCGCCGTTCGGAGGAGACGGGAGGGGTGTTGGAAACGAAATAGGCAGAAAATGGAATTTAAAGGGAATATTTTTTTTTGTTTTTTACATCAGCAGGGCTTGCTCTCCAGAGCCGGTATTACGTGATCTCAGGTGACTCGATCATCCTGCCGGATTCCGGACTTGGTTTTAAGCTTGGGGGAGAACGTGTTTTGTATTCTTTCAGGGCTTGCTCACGCCTTGCCTTACCGCACGCCGCGTTTGCCTCCAGTTCCTGTTAGCGTGAGCCGTCTGTTGGACGTATGCTTAAAAAGCAATTTCCCCTCGGTTCTAATTTCTCTGATAGATTTCTGTTTTCCACGGGGCCCGCTGGCGCGATAGCGCGGGGCCCTGCTGCGGGGTTCAGGGGAGGTCGCTCCGATGCCGTGGCTTGGCTCTGCGGAGGCAGCCGAGGGTTCGGCGCGGCAGTGAGCCACGTGAAGAAAAGTTGTTCGAGGGTGCTTGTATAAACAAATCTTGATATGTGAATTTGTTTCTGCAGAACTGAAGCAGAGAAAAACAAAGCCCTTTGAGAAGAAAGGAATTGGTACTGGCACTGAGATACACTGAGATGGTTTAGGAAAGGAAATAAACCAAAGATAGCAGAGGGAGGGGGCTCTCCCCTCGGCGAAAGGAGGGGCCCCCCCAACTAACCTGTGTGCTTTGGCTGCTTCTCGTGTTGTTCAGAAGGTTGGAGGGAGTGGAGACCTTCAGCTGCGTGCTGGAGCTCCTCAGCCTTTGTGGAGACCAGGAAGGTTGATGCGGTTTTTAGACTGAGCTTACTGGCACACGAGTAGCCTCTGTGTACAGAGAGATGCTCTGTGAAAGTAATTGTCGCTGTGATCGTCCTCTGGGGAGCTGCTGCTCCGCTTCTCCCGTCTTGGGAAGATGCAAGCTGTGATGTTGCTCTTCAGCCTTAAACTTGTTGTAGGGTCACAGACAGACTGTTAATCGAGAGGGCTTTTCAGTCTTGTGCTATTGCTGTATTATGTGGCCTGAACTTTGCTTCACTCAGCCATCTTTTTCCCTCATTTATGAACTGTTTAAAATTACTCTTTTATTATAACGGACCGAGAGGTCATTTTTAATGGCTGTGCTCTTTTTTTTTCCCCCTTGTCTTTAAGTGCCACTATAATACTGTTCTGTCCATTCACTCACCTGCCCCAAGGAAAGAAAAAAAGATATTGGGGGGCATAAATCACATCAAAACTGCCCTTGAATGAACTGCACGCGTATGTAGGACCCAAACCAGGGTCTCTCAGTTTGCGTAGTGTGTGTGGAATGAGGAGAGGCAAGTACCGAATCTCAGCTGGTGTCGTACAGGGTCATGTGGACCAAACTGTCACCAAGTGTCACAGCAGAATGTCCAAAGGAAATATAAGTATAAAGATGAGTGGCAGCACGGGACAGGATGGCGGAGAAAGCAGGATATACTTGTTATGGTAATATGTGCTTTCCGTGGTGCATAATTGTTGCAGTGAAGTTAGGAAGGGTGACTTGTAAACTAACCCTGGCGTAGGCTTGGATCGGGCTCGGAGGATCTGGCACTGTGGTTGTTATATATGTGTGTGCGACTGTTCTTGGAACTGCTGTAGGAAATTGTGTTGGACGCCTGCGATAAAATCTGCTTTTCAGCAATCCATTCCTCTCTTCTAAAACTCACTTTGGGCTGAAATGAAGCGTCGATACAATTTCACTGAAACGAAATTTTTTAAATAATTGGAGTTAGACATAGTTGTCATTTATCCAACAAACTTGTATTCTCTTTATCTTAAGCTTGATATTTCAGCAAGTTGGGTGTGTTTTTTGTTTTGGCTGGCTTAAAAGTAGCCCAACTGTAAAGAAAGCTTTAAAAAAACCCCCACAAAATCAGACACAAAAGACTTGCTCTGTGGTATTTCACCCCAGCAAGGGCAGAGGAGTGACTTAACAAGCCTAAACTACATGTGTATTATATAATTAAATGCTTTTATTAAGGTTGTAAGTATGTACACATTTACAGTGTTTACTGTAAGAACAGAAAGGTGGTTCCTGTGTTGGTGTCTCAGGCTTTTGGGGCTGGTGCAGGTAACTCCAGCTGTTTCATAAACATTGCTGCGACCCCAGCCCTTCCCGAACTGGGAACGCCTGCTGGAGCAGACCGGTGGCGGTGGCGGCTTCTGAGCAAGGATGTAATGTCGTAAATGGCTGCAGCCTGGGAGCCGGGCTCTTGGAGGTCAGCGGGAGCGACTGTGAGCAAGCAGTTCCCTTAGAAGGGATATGTGGTACAGATAATTTGGGAAGTGATGTGGCGCTTTGTTTCTTGCTTTCCCGGTAGTTAAGGAAAGAAGAAACAGTGGTTTCCCAGTCAGACTCCGAGTAACGTCACTTTTCCCTTGCAGACTGTAGGTTTTTGTGGGAACTCCTGCGAGGGGATGGAAGGGAGCCGAGTGCGGGGCTCTTGACAGGCACTCGCTGCAGAGGGGGTTGAATTGGTTGAAGATATTTACTCCCAGCACAGTTGTGGTAGCAAAACATACCATAAAACAGTTTCCTAATCTAGTTCAAAATCCAAAGACCAGGCTAGTCCAATCCACCTTCGGTCTAAGCTGGCTCACTTGCTGGAAGTTGATAAGGAGCAGTCGCGGTGGCTTTGCAGACAGTTGTGGGGGCAGGAACTGGGGGTGGTGACGAGCAGCTGGGACTGGCACAAAGCTCTGCAAGTGTTGTCCAAGCTCCAGGCTGTGGCGAGTTCCCTCGCAAGCAAAGTTTGTGCCGAGGAGTTTATCTGGGATGCCAAAGACTGCACAGCTCGCGTGTGCTCTCGCTGATTCTTGTGTTGCCTGCAGGTTGTCTTTGGACGGAAGCTTACATCTTTCTCAACAATAGCACTTAACCAGTTGCAGCATGAGAAGAAATACGACATTTATTTTACGGATGGAGATGTTTATGCACTGTACAGGTAAGTACTGGAATCCTTCCTGTAACATATCCCTAAAGCAGCGTATTCTTATCTGCGTTACGTGGCAGGAAATGCATGCTTTAGTAAAACAGTGTGGTTTGTTTTATGGGAATGGAGCGGCTGCCGTGCTGCGTGCGTTAGTCACCGTGCAGTGGTTTTGGTAGGATGAGGGGCTGGAGCAGCACGGTTGGCACGAGCCCTCGGTGCCACGGTGGGCAAAGGAGCAGCCCCTCAAGGCTGGGGTGTTAGAGTCACCGATGCATAATACAGAAGCGTTACTCTGCCAATAAAAGTTGGTTTTTGCTTCTTTACCCACAACAAATTTGCTGAAAGGCTTTTCATTCTTTGCATGGCCGCTGTGGAAAATGATAAAGACTGAATTACTATTGTAATTGGGTTTATTGCTGTGCTGCATAAGGACTAATCAAAACCGATTGTACCAAACGCTGTATGGAAAGAAGAGCAACCTTGTCTGCCTACAAAGACTTGACTCTAAATGGGAGAGAGAAAGGGTGAAGTAAAAAACCAGTGCAGAGTAAAAAATGTGGCCTCAGCATCACATTCTAAAAGTATTTTTCATAACATGCTTAATTGGGAGGCTTTAAGATAGTTAAAAGGAAAGAAGAGTGAAAAAAGATGAAACCATGCAGGCAGTGGTACCTTTTTCTTGGCGAATTGTGTGTTGGATCCAACCTGGTTTGGGCTAAGAACGTAGCTTTGCTGACACATTTACGGTTTTGCATGACTTCATGTTTATGGAATTGGGCAATGGGTTTAGTGAGCAGAATCAGTTGGAAGCATGTTCTGATTAATTATACAGCAGCTCTGGGAATTGCTTTTGATGATGCGATTTCTGGAGAGTTGCTGGGATTACAGTTCCGTGGGCAACAATCGAGTGCGAGGGAGCGGGATCTCCCGCTGAGCCCAGTCTCTGTCTTCAGCTCTCGTTGGGAATCATTGTGGGGGTTTTGTTTGGGTCCCCTCCCTTTTCTTTTACAATTCTTAATCTCCACCATCGTATTCTTCAGTTTCTGACAGTGGAAAGTGTAATTAAATTGGATGTGAATGTTGCCTACATCAGCTGAATCTTCAATAAGCGAGGGGTTTGTTGCGTGGACGTGTTACAGTCCACTCAGGATTTTATAGAGGCAGCGTATTACCCTGTGACTGTTCGGCTCCTCTCTTACAGTTGAAGCCTCTGTAATTTGGTTCTGTTCCATTCCTGACAGATGACAAAGTGTTCTTGGAATAAGCGGGACGCTAACCTCGTTACAAATTGCTGGGGGAGCTGTAAAAATGCAGCCTTCTGCCACTGACGGAGCATTTGTTTTCCGATAAAGGTATCGGGTTGCTGAGAGGGAATCGGATAATTTTTAGGACATCTTTCTTGCCCCTTAGGAAGCTGCTGCAGCATGAATGCTCTTTGTGTCCAGACTTGAAGCCATTCAATACCTTTGCAGATCTGGAACAGCACATGAGGAAGCAGCATGAACTCTTCTGTTGCAAACTCTGTGTTAAACACTTAAAGGTGAGCTAGTTCTGTGTTGTCATGTGTGGGAAGGAGGGGCGCTTCCTTATGTGACCCGCAAGAGCGCTTGCGGAGGTGGGAAGAAGGGGGTGGCTGAACAGCACCGATTTATTTTTTGAAGTTTCCTCTGTCTGCACGCAGCGAGGCCGGTTACTTTGTTTTAAGTCTTTCTTCTTCCATAAACAGATTAATGAAGGTGGCCTGAAGGTTCTCGGTGGATTGTATTTTAAATTAAGCCCAACCCTACTAACAAGCTTCTGATGTGAGCTCCTCTGCCACAACGTGTGTAAATTCCAAACCTCTGATAGGAAGTTAATCATGAGTCGTACACAGACCTTGTTACAACTGTCATGGTAGAGATTTGATGTCTGTTAAGACTTATACTCGTAATGACTTTACAAGCTAAAACTGTAACTTAAGAAAATATTTGGTGCCAGTTCAGGAAGCGGAATGCATCATGGAGCGATGGATTTATTTCTCAGATCAGAGTCAACGTATCACTTACAGTTGGATCATGTACAGGATGAGAATCCATCTTCCTGGTTTAATGAAATATAATTATATTTCATTATATATAACATTATATTTGTTTATTTGTCCAGAGCAAACCTCCTGTATCTTGTTGACTCGATTGGAAAATGAAACTCTGTTGTCTGCAATTGAGGTCTGCTGTGTTTGATGTACATGTGTAGAACATGACCAGGGGCTGTTTTAAAATGTATTTTACAACCTGCTAAAGATAAAACAGTTACTGGAAAGCTGAGTTGTCCGTGTCTGAAAAGGTGATGTGTATTGAGCCTTAAAGCTGCTCATCTTACCATCACCATCATCATCCTTTTGTATTTTTTTTAATCCCACCCGAATTTCACTTAGACGGGCTGGTGTTATGTCAGTCGGGCGATGCTTTTTCACAGTCAGAACTCCACCTTTCCCCAGAGCTAGAGTGGGGTTTGTATTTCTGAATTGCATGTTGAACAAAATCAGCACCTACTGTTAAATGAATTCTAGGACTGCTAACCTCTGTCTCTAATAGTTGTCAGCATTCCTTATTGTTGTAGGAGGGAATTTAATGCACGAAGGCATGTTTTTAGAACTCAGGACATGTGGTTTTGTATGTTTGTTTTCTCTGAAACCAGTTCAGTATCAAACCGGAGAAATGCATTTATCCTCTGGTGCCTACAGTAAACTGTAGTTTACTGCCAAAAGGGACAGGATCCAGAAGTGATCGGGTTGACTTAAATGAATGCTAATACATTATTTTTTTGGCAGGGTTACCTTTCAGTGAGCTGATTTGACTCTTTCCTGTGGTCGTGCAATCACTAGTGGTCAGGGGAGGGCAAGACCGCTTCTTTTGGTTGCCGTGTCCTTTGAGCTCTGGTGAAGAGGTGTTTCCATGGTCGGCCGAGGTAGCCAGCACTGAAGGAGCTTGTTTGTCATTGTCCCTCCCAGAGAATTCATAAACAATAGCAGAACCTGTTGGGTTTTAATTTCAGAATATTGCAGAGATTTTTTTATTTCAAAGAAAGAAGTTCCATATTACTCGTACGCACTGAAAAGAAGTTCTTAAACTCGCAGAGGCTTCAGTCAGTCCACCCTAGCTAAGCCAAATGAACCTTTTCCCAGAACAAGTTAACACTCCTTGTCTAGGCGAGAAATAAAGGATAGTATGTTCTCAAGGCTGTGTCGATCTCTTTGGCATCTTCAGAACCCTCCCTACCAAAATAGCTCGTGTGTTAGTAGGGACAGAAGATTGGCCTATAATACCAAATTTGTTCACTGAACCGTATCCTTTGTACGTAGCTGTCTTGGGGTAGTTGCTATCTGAGGAAAGTAAAACAGCTCGCTTCTGGTTTGCGGGTTTTTTTTAGTTCAAGTATGCAAAATACTGTGTGTTCAGAAATACGTATTTAGGATTTTTTTATCCCCACCAGAGATTATAGTTTAAAGTTTGTTGCATTATGTTAATATTAAAAAAAAAAAAAAAAAGGTGAAAGGGAAAAAGGTGAATTGGATCTGTTTCCAGTGCTCAAACTGAGTGAAACACAAGTTAGATTTAATTTGGATCTATCACTTGAATTTTGTTTCCTGTTCACTGAAAATTTTAGGTATCGGTTGTCAAATTGCATCTTTCTGAAGCAAATCTTCCACTCCTACAAATGAACAAGTTGTGCACAACCCAGCTTACTCCATTTTGTTCTCTGTTCACAAGAAGTAATACATCTATGTATCTATATTTCTTCAGATTTTTACTTATGAACGGAAATGGTATTCTCGTAAAGACCTCGCCCGTCACCGAATCCACGGAGATCCAGATGACACCTCTCATCGGGGGCATCCCCTGTGTAAATTTTGTGATGAGCGTTATTTGGATAACGACGAGTTACTGAAACACCTAAGACGAGATCATTATTTTTGTCATTTCTGTGACTCTGACGGTGCTCAGGAATACTACAGGTTTGTGAAAGCGGTTTATTTCTCTTTCTGTGGCTTAAATTGTGAGAAAAATTGTTTGAGTCTGCTTTGAATTTTGGGGAAAGTAGTGCTTGAAGACAGAGGGCAAGAATGTGAGCAGGTTGGCTGCAGTCTGTTCTGTCCCTCAAACCAGTAGCCACAATAATCGCTTTCTGTCTAGTTCATGTTTTAAAGTTTTCTTCATTAATGTTGAACATTAGAAGTTACATTTTGCAGCATGACAGCAGATGTCTAGTGTGTTGGCTCTAATCCTCCAAAGTTCATGTGCAAAGCAGATAGAAGTAAACTTTCTTTTATGAAATACATGCCTTACGTACAGCTGGCTGTGATGAGTATCAGCCAGTAGGTTTAGTGTAACATCTGGGATCGTGCATTGAGGTCTATGTCGACTGTACCCAAGTGGTTTCAGCTGGAAAGCTTGCCTGGGGATAAAGAAAGAACCAACGGCCTAGGCTTGTCTTCACCTCATCTTGTAAGAGTAGCCATATACCATTAGTAAAATATGTTGGGAAGGTTGCAAGCTCAGCCCCTCTTCTCTTTCCAGCGATTACGAATATCTTCGTGAACACTTCCGCGAAAAGCACTTCCTTTGCGAAGAGGGACGGTGCAGCACAGAACAGTTTACCCACGCTTTCCGCACAGAAATAGATTATAAAGCGCACAAAACGGCCTGCCACAGCAAGAACAGGGCAGAGGCCCGGCAGAACCGGCAGATAGACCTTCAGTTTAACTACACTCCCAGGCACCAGAGGAGGAGTGAGGGTAAGTGTGGTTGGGGGATGAGGTGGGCAGAAACATATTCGTTCTTACTGCGTTGAGGGTTTTGAAGAACATTTGGTGAACGTTTCCTAGCCAGGAAGAAATTCTTTACAAAGAGGGCGGGCAAGCCCTGGAACAGGACCCTGAGGGGTTGTAGAGTTTGTCCTTGAAGATCACTAGAACTTGACCGAACAGGGCCCTGGGCAACCTAATGTCGTTTCAGAGTTGGCCTTGCTTTGAGGGAGGGGATGGAGCAGATGACATCCAGAGGTCTCTTCCTACCTAAATTGCTTTACAATTTTTTCCCCTATATGTGGATTTAATGATGATGCATAATTTTAGGAGAATTGCTGACTTTCTTCTCCAATTTGTAATTATGTGGGTGACATATTACAGTTAATACAAAGTAGCGCTGAACATGGGGCATGAGACCAGAGTAGCATATCCACTTAGGAGTGCAGAGATCAACGTACGTACAAACTCTCCTGTGTGGAGCTGTATGTAGAGATCTACATGAAGTACACGTAACGCAGCGACCGGCACCGCTCTGCGACCATCTGCACAGGCCAAGGGCACTCGTCCTACCCGACCCTACGGCAGAACGGTGGGCACTTGCCTGAGAGCGAAGGCTGCAGCCCCGGCTGGGGGGCTGCACCATCTGCCCCAGCGGTGGCCGATGCCTCCACGCAGATGGAGCTGCTGCAGGGAGAGGCTGCAGCGCAGAGCCCAGACTGCAGGCAGGGCCCAGACCTTTCTCCTGGGGCAGGGACAGGCGCAGACCTGCCTGCAAAAGGTGGCTGAGCTGCAGGAGGCGGTGCGGAGGCTGCGTAACGTCAGGGAGGTGGAGAAGGAGTCGGATAGCTGGTTCCAAGTGCAGTCTGCAGTGGACCCACAGCCAAACAGCCAAAAATTCCCCCACCGGCCCACACAGAAGGGAGAGGGATCAACAATGCAGAAGAATGGAAGCTTGCAACGGCAAGGACCCAGCAGGAGGAAGAGACTTCCCTGCTGAAGCCGGAGGTGCCCTTGCAGAACCTCTTCACCGCTCTGCAGACTGAGGAGGAAAGAGCCGTCGCATGAGGAGAGACGCTGGAGCTGAGTGAGGCAGCCTGACCTGCTCCCCGTGTAACAACCAGCGCAACCAGGAAAAGGCGACGGGTGACAGGAGCAGGCGACTCTCTTCCGAGAGGTCCGGAGGCACCCCTGTGCCAACCTGATGCGCTCTCCAGAGAGGTGTGCTGCTTACTGGGGGCTCGTATCAGGGATGTCACCGAGAGCCCACCAAGCCTTTTACAGCCCACTGACTATTATCCGCTGCTGTTGTTTCACGTGGGCACCAGTGACACAGCCAGGAGCAGCCTGAGGAGCATCAAGAAGGATGACAGAGCCCTGGGAGTGGTGGTGAGGGACTCTGGAGCGCAGGTAGTTTCTTCATCAGTCCTCCTGGTCAAAGGGAAGGGGTTTGAAAGGGCCAGTCGAATCTGGCAAATCAACAAATGGTGACAGGCCTGGGGTCACAGCCAGGGGTTTGGCTGCTGAGACCACGGGACTCGCTTTGAGAACCCTGGTCTGCTGAGGGCTGGTGGGGTCCGGCTGTCAGAGAAGGGGAAGAGCATCTTTGGTCGTAGGCTCGCCAAGCTGGGGAAGAGGGCTTTAAACTGAAGTGGCCGGGGCAGGGGAACCTCAATCCATCCCACTCCTACCAGTTTGATGCCAGCGCCAGCAATAGATGCGCAGAGCCTGGAGAAGGATCACAGGCCAGCAGGAGAGCACCTGAAGAGCAGCACAAGGGAATCCCAGCCACTCCAGCCGGTGAGTCACCTTCATCAGGGGCCAACTTCAATGCCTCTACGCAACTGCACATAGCATGGGGAATAAAGAAGAGGAGTTAGAGATGTGTGCATGCCTGCAGGGCTGTGATCTTATTGGCATCGTGGAGACGTGGTGGGATGGCTCCTACGACTGGAGAGTTGGAGTGGAAGGATACAGGCTCTCGAGGAAGCACAGGCAGGGGAGGCGAGGAGGGGGTGTCGCCCTCTATGTCAATGACCTGTTGCAGCTCATGGAGCTCTGCCTGGGGATGGATGAGGAGCCAAAGGGAGGGCAGGGACGGGGACATTATAGTGTGGGTCTGCTACAGGCCACCCAACCAGGAAGACCGAGTGGATGAGGCCCTCTATAGACAGATAGGAGCAGCCTCACGTTCACAAGCCCTGGTCCTCATGGGGGACTTCAGCCACCCCAATATCTGTTGGAGGGACAACACAGCAGGGCACAAGCAATCCAGGAGGTTCCTGGAATGCATTGATGGTAACTTCCCTCTCCAAGTGACAGAAGAGCCAACGAGGAGAGGTGCTGTGCTGGACCTTGTTCTCACCAACAAGTAGGGGCTGGTGGGGAATGTGAAGCTCAAGGGCAGCCTTGGCTGCAGTGACCATGAAATGGTGGAGTCCAGATCCTTATGGCAGTGAGGAGGGCGCACAGCAAGCTCACTGCCCTGGACTTCAGGAGAGCAACTTTGGCCTCTTCAGGGATCTGCTCAGTAGGCTACCATGGGATGAAACCCTGGAGGGAAGAGGGGCCCAAGAAAGCTGGTTAATATTCAAGGATCACCTCCTCCAAGCTCAGGAGCGATGCATCCCAACCAAGAGGGAGTCAGGCAAAAACACCAGGAGGCCTGCAGGGATGAATAAGGAGCTCCTGGCCAAACTCAGACACAAAAAGGAAGCCTGCAGAGGGTGGAAGCAAGGACAGGTAGCCTGGGAGGAATACAGAGAGATTGTCCAAGCAGCCAGGGATCAGGTTAGGAAAGCTAAAGCCCTGATAGAATTAAATCTGGCCAGGGACGTCAAGGGCAACAAGAAACGCTTCTATAGGTATGTTGCTGATAAAAGAAAGACTAGGGAAAATGTGGGCCCTCTCCAGAAGGAAATGGGAGACCTGGCTACCTGGGATATGGAGAAGGCTGAGGTACTCAACGACTTTTTTGCCTCAGTCTTCACCAGCAAGTGGTCTAGCCACACCGCCCAAGTCACAGAAGGCAAGGGCAGGGACTGGGAGAATGAAGGACTGCCCACTGTAGGAGAAGGTCAGGTTCGAGACCATCTAAGGAACCTGAAGGTGCCCAAGTCCATGGGACCTGGTGAGATGTATCCGCGGGTCCTGAGGGAACTGGTGGATGAAGTTGCTAAGCCACTATCCATTCTATTTGAGAAGCCGTGGCAGTCTGGTGAAGTTCCCACTGACTGGAAAAAGGGAAACATAACCCCCATTTTTAAAAAAGGAGAAAAAGGAAGACCCGAGGAACTATGGGCCAGTCAGTCTGACCTCTGTGCCCGGCAAGGTCATGGAGCAGATCCTCCTGGAAACTGCTAGGGCACATGGAAAATAAGGAGGTGATTGGTGACAGCCAACATGGCTTCACTAAGGGCAAATCGTGCCTGACAAATTTGGTGGCCTTCTACAATGGAGTTACAGCGCTGGTGGATAAGGGAAGAGCAACTGACATCATCTACCTGGACTTGTGCAAAGCATTTGACACTGTCCTGCACAACATCCTTGTCTCTAAATTGGAGAGACATGGATTTGACAGATGGACCACTTGGTGGATAAGGAATTGGCTGGATGGTCGCACTCAGAGTTGTGGTCAATGGCTCGATCTCCAAGTGGAGACCGGTGATGAGTGGTGTTCCTCAGGGGTCGGTGTTGGAACCAGCGCTGTTTAACATCTTTGTCAGTGACAGGGACAGTGGGATTGGGCGCACCCTCAGCAAGTTTGCCGACGACACCAAGGTGTGTGGTGTGGTTGACACACTGGAGGGAAGGGATGCCATCCAGAGGGACCTGGACAGGCTTGAGAGGTGGGCCCGTGCAAACCTCAGGAAGTTCAACAAGACCAAGTGCAAGGTCCTGCCCATGGGTTGGGGCAATCCCAAGAACAAATACAGGCTGGGCAGGGAATGGATTGAGAGCAGCCCTGAGGAGAAGGACTTGGGGGTGTTGGTTGATGAGAAGCTGGACATGAGCCAGCAATGTGCGCTCGCAGCCCAGAAAGCCACCCGTGTCCTGGGCTGCATCCCCAGCAGCGTGGCCAGCAGGGCGAGGGAGGGGATTCTGCCCCTCTGCTCCGCTCTGGTGAGACCCCCCTGCAGTGCTGCCTCCAGCTCTGGGGCCTCAGCACAAGAAGGACATGGACCTGCTGGAGCGGGGCCAGAGGAGGCCACAAAAATGCTTAGAGGGCTGGAGCACCTCTGCTATGGAGACAGGCTGAGAGAGGTGGGGTTGTTCAGCCTGGAGAAGAGAAGGCTCCTGGGAGACCTTCCAGCAGCCTTCCAGTACCTAAAGGGGCCTACAGGAAAGCTGGAGGGGACTTTTGGCAAGGGCATGGAGTGATAGGACAAGGGGTAATGGGTTCAAACTGAAAGAGGGTGGGTTTAGATTAGATAAAAGGAAGAAATTCTTCCCCATGAGGGTGGTGAGGCCCTGGCACAGGTTGCCCAGAGAAGCTGTGGCTGCCCCATCCCTGGAAGTGTTCAAGGCCAGGCTGGATGGGCCTTGGAGCAACCTGGTCTAGAGAAGGTGTCCCTGTCCATGGCAGGGGGGTGGAACTGGATGATCTTTAAAGTCCCTCCAACCCAAACCATTCTATGATTCTATGATCTCTCTGCATAACACCAAAATTACTCAAAGCTCACGTCACAGGTTACAATACGTGGAATCCATATACTGTAAAATATATTTTAATGTAGCAATCCTGAAGGTTATGTAGACTACGTGATCGTCAGAAAGAAATCAAGATAGACTTGTTTGTACTAGCGTATTTTCCTCTTTTTTCAGGCATAGTGTGATGCCCAGATTAGAGAAATAACTGAGAATAATCAACCGTCCCTCCTGTTTAGGTGTTATAGGTGGAGAGGACTATGAAGAAGTTGACAGGTATAACAGGCAAGGGAGGTCGGGCAGATTGGGCGGCCGAGGAAGTCAGCAAAACAGAAGAGGCAGCTGGAGATACAAGAGGTGAGTAGCACAACATTTTGTGGATTTTTATTGCTGCTTAGTGGTGGTTTTTACTTACCAGTTGACAATGTTTTGGTGGACCAGTAGGAAGGAAGTGGGTACAAAATTTGGAAGCTTCCATAGCGAATCCTTAGTGGAGAGTAGAACGAGCTTTCAGTCTAAGCCTGGCTGCTGACGACACGCTTGGTCAAAGTGAAGTAGTTTTGTGTGAAGTTTCAGCTCTCTGGACTTGCCACAGGAAGCAAACAATGTAGTCTTCAACTTGTGGGTTAAACAAACTCAGAATCCTAAATTAATTTCAGCAACTGTTTTTACGCTAACTTTTCTGAATAGGGTTTTCTGAAGAAAGTGACAAGTCTTTGCAGGTTTAATGGACTTTTTGGTCTGGGTAATCATGAAGTTCCTATTCTAAGGACCCTGCTTTTCATTGAACTAACAGATCTCTGTGTGGCCAGACTGAGTGCTTTGGAAAAAGAAGAGGGTTAAGTATTGCAATGAAATTTTGCATCTATATGTCTCTTCATCCACACAAGACCTGAGTGCTTTATACATACTGCACATCTATTTTTCTTCTTTTTCTCGCCGGACGGTCAGCTGGTTCATTACTGGTGATTTCACTGGGGGAAAAAGTCCATCTCTAAACACTTATATGTTGGTGTCGCATGTGGATTGTGCATGTGTTGAGAGCTCATGACAAACCATGTCTCAAAGAATTACTGTGGCCTACAAGTATGATTTCATACGTTTGAAAATGAATGGGAGAGACAGGTGTCCCCATGCATCCTTGGTACTGTCTCTCCCAGTTCACCCCAATTTCTTCTGGCCTGGATTGTTATTACCACACGTAGAAGTTGTGAACCCGGGGGGGAACGTTGCCTGTCTCGCCAGCCGGTGCTAGGGTGTGTTGGAGTGGGGGGTTTGTTTCGGCCTTCTCAGCAGGTGGCAGCACGAGAGCAGGGACGGTCATCCGAGCTGGCACCGCAGAGGTGAGAGGTGGAGCGAGACAAAGCCGCTCCGTTGTCCCTACTCTTTGACCAAGAGAATCTGCCCTGTCCTGTAGGGAGGAAGAAGACAGAGACGTTGCAGCAGCAGTCAGGGCATCTGTAGCAGCTAAACGGCAAGAAGAGAAAAAACGTGTAGAAGACAAAGAGGACAGCAGCAGTAGAGGTAAAAAGGAGGACTTGAGGGATTCTGAAGTGCTCGGCTCCAAACGTGTGCCAAAGTCTTCAAACGACGCTACAGGTTAGTGTGGAATGCGTTCTGCAGCTGCGGGGAGGCATGGTGGGTCTGGAGATCAGCCTGGCAAAAGCGGGAATCACCATGCGTTGTTCTCGGAAGCTGGTGGACGTGGATAGCGCTGTGCAGAATCATAATCCAGCAACCCAGATTTGCGGTGAAATGTGTCCGAGTGGGCTGGGGTTCCTGCAGGTCATACTTGAAATGGAGCTGGGTAGAAATACCAAGCGCAATTAGCGTACGACAGCATGTGTGATGTTCCATCCAAATCAATGTAATCTCAGAAAGTGCCGTTTCCTGCTCTAGCCTGCAAGAACTGATTTATTGTGATGCTTCAGCTGAGTTTCCCCTTTTTTGAGAACAAGTTACATTCCCAGTAAAAGTTTAAGTGGTGAAAGCAAACCTTTAATTGTTTTGAACCAGGTCCAGTTTGGGGCAAATAAATATGATGCAGTGGTGTTTTGATATTACTGTTGCTCCACATCCATTTCCCACTGTTTTATTGCTCCTAGGACAGGATTTCCACTTAAAGATTATATGCTTTCATCATGAGCTGAGAGCCGCTGAGAGCTGTGCTTGGTTAACGGGTACAGCTCAGTTGGGGGTGACAGGCAAGGTTATCTCCCCCAGCTGCCTGCCCAGCTTTTGCTGCACGCCTGTCCAAGCTGCTGTCAGTCTGTCCGCAGCGCTGGATTTGGGTTTTAAGGCAAATCTAAATTAGGAATGAGTTATGTCTCAACGTAAAACGACTGCCCAGGAGCTAACTGCTGAGCAGCTTGGGCATCTGTGCAGCAGAGGTGGGATGGACAGCTCGGAGGAGCAGCTTTCCCAGAGGAGCAGCTTTCCGGGTGAAGCAGCAGCATCCTCAGTCGGAGCGCTGGGGCTCTGATGGCATCCTGAGGCGGTGCAGGCAGTTGAGTGCCAGCCTCTGGTAGAAGCACGGAGCAGACAGCCGGGGCATTGGCATCTCGGTCTCCAGAGGGTTCCCTCACAAAGTACTTACCAACCAGTGTTTCGCTCACGTTAAGTATCGTGAACTTCCCGCGTGCTGCGGCCAGTGCACGATGACATAATGGTGAATGCAGTTAATTGAAGGAAAGAGTGATGCGTGGACTTAAACTGTCCTTTTGGAATGTCACAGTTAATGACATCATCAGCTGCTGAAAATAGGACTTGTTAATGCTGCTGTCACGTTCATTGATAGCTTCCACTCTGAAATGAATGGATTTTGGTTGAAAACATTTCTTTGCTTTTTTTGTCAATACTCCAAAAGAAGCAGCTGCTAACGGTGCTCTAAGCCAAGACGACTTTCCAGCAATTGGTTCAGCAGTGGGACCTCTACAAGGGTAAGTTTGTGCGAGGCTGCAGCAATGAGAAAGCAGATTTAGAAACTTAGTTGTGTTCTGCGTTTCTGGAGAAAATAATTTTACAGATCACTTAAACTACAAATGCTTCCCCCCTGCCCTGGTCCCCTTCTGCCTCGAGCTCTTTCTGTGCTAGTCACCTGTGTGAACGGCATCGGTTGTTGCTTCAGTTCATGGCTTGGTCTTTCGGTGGTACAATTTCAGGGAAATTCTCAATATTCTCTATTCCAGCCATTTTTAACTCGATAGCTTACCTTGAAGGAGCAGTGTACTGTGAGTTTTAAAATTCGTCATCTCCTGAAATCGGTGATGATTAGAATAGTGTCTTTGCAGGATGTAGCAGCTCGAACGCGCTGTATGTGTATACACTGAATGTGTACAGCTCCGGTCAAGCTGCGGCGCACTGAGCCAGTACCGCCAGCACAGCAAGGCCAGTGTGACTTTGAGGAGGCTCGTTCCAGCCAGAGTTTATAAGCCTGACTGGATTTGCGTCCTGTTAGCGGTTAGGCCCGTTGTGCCACCCTAGGTGATAGTTTGAGGAAGAGTGCAGACAGGTATGGAGCTCGTTCTGCCCGTTGGAGTTGTGCTGCCTCTGCAGCGCCGGTGTAACGGGGTGTGCTTTTCCTTTCTCGCAGCTCTGCCCAGCTAGCAGCAGTTAACCTTAAAGAAGAAGATTTCCCAAGCTTGTCATCCTCTGCAGCACCCACCATCTCTTCTGGGATGGCTTTGACATATACAGCAACTGCCAAGAAAACAGCTTTTCAAGAGGAGGATTTTCCAGCTCTGGTGTCCAAAATGAGGCCTAACAATAAAACAGTAACTAACATCACATCTGCGTGGAACAACGGTTCCAGTAAAAGTGTGGTCAAAGCCATTAGCAACCCCTGCGTAAACCAGATAGCCAAAAAACCACCCTCCTTGAACAGCGCTAAAGGAAGTAAGAAGAGCAATAAACTCTCTCAGTCAGACGATGAAGACAGCGGTAGTGGCTTGACAACCCAGGAGATCAGAAACACACCGACAATGTTTGACGTATCGTCCTTGCTGGCAGCTTCTACCTCACAAACTTTTACGAAAGTGAGCAAGAAAAAGAAGACGGGGGTTGAGAAGCAGAGACCGTCGTCCCCGCACCTCTTACAGGAGACATCGTTTCCCAGGTCATCTACTGAAAAGCTGCCAGAAGCAGAGCAGACGTCAAATGCGTCCCCTGCTCTTCACGCCCCCGACAGAGCCACAGCTGTCATGAATGGTCATTCGGAAAAATCGTTAGCGATCTGCAGTACACCCAAAGAGCCCCCTGGCCTTAAAAAGCCCACAGTGACTAACAAATGCCCTTTACCTCAGGAAGACTTCCCAGCTCTTGGGAGCTCAGGATCAGCTAGAATGCCCCCGCCACCAGGTAAGCGCTGCAGGGCACGGCCAGCTTTGCTTGGGGGGATCTTAGAGAAACGTGGCACGTGGATGAGACGTATAAGCTGCTGCTTCTGGCTCTCGTGTGAAGAGCAGTTCTGTCAGGACCTGCCTTTGAAGTCTGAAAAGGCGGTCGGGGGGACGCGAGCGGGCTTGAACGTCCTCTGCGAAACACGGTTGAAGTGGTGGCGATGTTGGGATGCTCTGCTCCGTGCAGGTGTCTGCTCTTTGGGTTGGCTCACAGATGAGCAGCCGGTCTTTACCTGTCACCGCTTTCCTGATGAGTCACGTCTGACACGTATCTCTGCTTTTGTGCTTTAACATCTAGTTTGGAAGCCGCTGTGGGCAAAGGGAGCCTCCCGTTAGCTGTGACCTGCGCCCGCTGGTGCTTGTCAGTTGGCTTGTTTGGTCACTTCTGTTCTGCGTTCGCAGAGATTTAACACCCTTGATTTTAGCGGTGCCATAATCTTGTAAAACTGGAGTAACATAGCAACAAATGCGACTTACAGTGGTTATACTGAAAGTAGAATCGCATCAGGAGACGCTTGCGTAGCCGTTTTGTTCTGTGCTGCTCTGCAGACATTGCTAGGTGGAGTGTGCTAGAACATGCGGTGCCTAGTGCTGTTGTGGCCTCCAGAGTGATTTCTGTTCACTTTAATAATGTAAAAGTGTTTTTCGTTGTGAGTTTGAGTGGTGGGTTTTGGTTTTTTAATGATTTTCTGTTGAAAAAGTAAATTAATAGTTAAGCACTTTCTTTGTAGAGTAACGTCAGCCACTATGAAGTGCTTCTTGACCTGGCTTAAGGCAGCAGATTTCCACCTCTCTAGTTTTTTTCCAATATAGTGATGTCTGCTCTGCTGACTCTCACTTCTTAGTGCTTCTGGAGAGCACGGTAGACCACGGGTGTTAATTTTAGACGGTGGTATGTGAGTGCCACGGGTATGTGCTCTAACTTCCTGCCCGGTCTCTGCTTTTATTTAGGCTTTAACACTGTGGTGCTATTAAAGAGTCCTCCTCCGCCTCCGGGACTGTCGGTGCCTGTTAGTAAACCCCCTCCAGGTTTTGCCGTTATTCCATCCACCAATATCTCTGAACCTGTCACTACGTCTCTGAAAGAGTAAGTAAAAGTCCTTTGCGTTAGAGTTACTTTACACATTGCATCTCAGCTTGTCATACGGGCTTCAAACAACGCGTGAAATACTGGGAGGGGATTATTCGAAGCAGCCACTTAGTGATTCCCCTCGGGGAGTCCCGCGGCCGTTGGGCTGGGTTCAGGAGAGCCGTGTAAGAGAAAGCACAAGCGTTGGGTGGATGCAGGTCTGAGGAAATGAAAACCTGCGCAGTGCGGCAGCTCAGACTTCTGTGTTTCCTAGATTTATTTGGAAATCTGCAGCTTCAGCGCGTTTCTTAACCTTTCCACTGATTCTCTCTGAGTCCCAGAAGCAAGGCGCTGAGGCACGTTTTCCTCGGTGACCTCTAAACGCCTTCATCGCTCTGACCTTCCCAGTAGCTGGTCTGCGGTCGGGGCCCTTCTGGCCTAGAGAGATGAGTTTAGGGGGAAAGGGGAGGGGAAAATTCGTGTAGGTTTAATACAGACATCTGTATTGCTCTGTTCGGTTTTATTCGTGGTGCGGGTCTTTGCTCGCGTCTTTTTAGTGAACCTGGCTTACAAAACAGCTAGTCAAGACTGTGTTAAACTCGCGTTTTAAATCTTCTGTTTGGGTAAAGCTGGAATCTGATGCAGTAATCCCACAGGATGCACTTCGTCGTCCCGTCAAGATAGCTGTATGCTCCTTATAGTAATTGTACGTGTGGTTGGGTGGAGAGCGGGAGCGCATCCTATGAAGAGAGTAGCCGTATAACAGAGAGCCCGCGGCATCTTTGCGTGACACGAAGCAATGTCAAAGTCCCTTCTGGTCTTTCCAAATGCAGGCCAAAACCCTACCACGGATCGTACTTGATACCCGAAAACTTTCAGCAAAGGAACATTCAGTTAATACAATCTATTAAAGAATTTCTTCAAGCGATGTGTCCAAGTTCAACAAATTTAAAACTCATTCTGGGCAATTCAGACAGGTGAGTGGGCAAGAACCTTCGGATTCCCGGAACCCTCCTCTCTGGGAGACAGGGAATCCCAGGGGGATTTTTTTATATATATGGTTTTTTTTCTAATTATGCCAATTCTCTTTTCACCGAAGGGTCTGATTTCTGCAGCACAGTATTACAAAAGTTGCCGAGAACTGCTTGGAGATAACTTCAAGAAAATTTTTAATGAGTTGCTGGTGCTGTTGCCAGACACAGTTAAGCAACAAGAACTGCTTTCTGCTCACAACGACTTCAGAATCAAAGAAAAACAAAGCTCAAACAAATCCAAAAAGAACAAAAAGAACGTTTGGCAGACGGACTCCAACTCTGATCTCGACTGCTACATCTGCCCAACGTGTAAGCAAGTACTGACGCAGCAGGACGTTGTCACCCATAAAGCTTTGCATATTGAGGATGAGGAGTTCCCTTCCTTACAGGCCATCAGCAGGATCATCAGTTAGCTTTCCTCAAGACCAATAAAACCGTCTCCATCTGGGAATACGCACTTTTTGGAGTGAGGTTTGGCAGTGTGGTGCGGCTGAGAGCCGGTGCCGGTTGCGTGGGCGGGTAACTGTTAGAGACCCCCCTCAGCGCTGTTCGTGAATACGTGCAAAGGGATCACTGGACTGCGCCGTAGCTGATTGACATCCAACGTCTGAGCTTCCGAAACGCCCGAGTAGAATTAGGCTGCAATCGCCGGGGGGCAGGCGGAGGGGGGCACCCTTCTCCTGTAACGCGCAATAGCGGAGAAAATACTTTCTGATCTGAAGACTGACAGGGGATACAATAGGGGAATAAGCAGCTGGTTTGGGGTTTTTCTTTCTTTTTTGGGGGGGCGGGAAGACTATGAATCACTGAGATGAGTGGAAGCACAAGCGGCTTCCCTTGTAATATTCTGATTTTTTTTTGTGCTGTTTCTGTGACCACGAAGATCACAGTAGTCAGGGGTACAAAGGTGCGGAAACGGAAAGATGCTACTCACTGGTGAGTAAGACCGTTACAGTTGGGTGTGTGTAAGCGTTGGGCTGCTCGTGCAGCAGAGAATATTCCCGTCTGAAAACAGAATGAATTCTACTACTTGAAGAATCGGACTGATCGGTGTGATGAGTTGAACGCGAGGTTTGAAGTTGCCGCTGACCTTTTATGTAACATGTTCTTTAAAGAAACTTATTTTGTAGCACTGCATGTAGAATAACGTTAAGGCTTTACTTTCGGTAAAGCGCACTTCACGGTGATTTTATTTAATGACTGCCATGTTTCTAATTTCTTGGATGTATTAATGGTGGTAGCTCCAAACAACAGCGTATTGGGACATTAAATGCTGCTGATCACTGACCGTGTTTCTCTGCAGTGCCTTTAAGTGCATTTATCTGTTTACAGTGGGCTGCACTAACGAGGATAATCTGTCCAGACTGTACGGACCGTTTACATCCTGTACCTCCCTTGGCACCGCCGCTCTGAAGTAGCTTTGCTTATGTTGCTTGGCCTCTCCGAATTCCCCCGCTCGGAGACGCGAGGGGAAGCCGCTCACCGGTTGAAGTAACTCCTCCAGCAGCAGCCGTGAGGTGGCGGAGGGACGAGACTCCTCCCCGCAGCGCACTTTCATGGCTCTGGTTCAGTGTCTGACTCTCTCCCATCCTGGCAGACCAGGTTTAGTTATTTTTAACATGTAGGGATACAGTTGGAATTAATTTATGTAATTTTTAGTGACAAAACACTGCTTTTCTATAAGCACCATTTCTATGAAATTGAGCTCAGAGTATTACTGAAGAGCTAGTCCTGGCTACGGAAAGCTTTCCTTGCCTTACACTTCTTATTTTTGCTTGCTGTCAGGCTGCAAAGTGCTTCTGGTTTCTTTTCCAAATAATTAAGACTGTTTTTGAATACCTGAACGTGTTGTGTTCAGCACAGGGGCCAGGCTCCATGCCCTGAAACGGGGACGGGGAGGATCGTTTGGCTGCATGGCTGTCTATAAAATGCATGAATAGGTGACGAGTCGCAACGCTTCCCTGTTCCCGCTTCCAGGCGGGTCCCTCCCGAGCGGAGCCGGGTGCCGCTGCCACGACCCACCCCACCGCAGCGGCGCTTCCCTTTGCCGCCCGCCCCCGCCGCCTCCGTCCCCCCGAGCTACGGGGCCAGCTCTTCTCCCCGTCTCTTCCTCTGCTTTGCGAACTCGGGGGGGAATGAAATGCACATTCCCGGCAGGAGTATCTCACGTCTTCCCTTGATTCCCCGTTACTTGCTTCTGTGTTAGCAGACACGTCGTTCCCACCGGGCGGGTGCTGCTGTACGTTTCCTCGAGGCGATCGATCTCTGGCCTGATGATGCAGTTTCCTTGTTCCTTGTGCTTACCTGGTTAAATAAAGTATTACCAAATTTTTTTCAGGCCGCTTCTGTTCATTTTTAACTCTTTATTGAAAATAAGTTGCAGTTGGTACACGGACACTGGAAATACATAGTCACAGGTTCTTCTCTCAAAAGATATTTTTATATATATAATATATACAAAAGTTGTAAACATTTTTAACTTATTTCCATACACAGCCCACTTTATACTACAACGCACATAAGATTAGTGACAACTGCAACTCTCGGAAGCGGTCTGCTTATACAGAGGTATCGGCAAAGAAACTTAAACTCCCAAACCACATTTGGTATCGGTTTGATATTAAAACCCTTAAAGAATCTGAGGTTTAAATGCGTATTGCAACGAAATACAGGCAGCTGAACTTGGGTTTTGAGTTGATACAGTGAAGGCTGTTTCTGAGCCTCGCGGGGGCTGGGAGAGGGTCTTCGGGGGCACACGCAGCTGCAAACGCTCTGGGAGCGTACGAGGAATAAACTGGCGTGGAACCAGACCCCTCTGCCCCCCCCACACCCCAGGAAAGCAAAGGTGGCTGAAAGAAAGTCTGCAAATATAGACAGTAGCTTTTCTCGAGAGAAATACTCATTCCACAAAAGTAATGACGTGATTTACTAATGAACAGACGACCCCGGTGAGCTTAGTTTTGTTTCGGCGACCGCGTCGCTGCAGCGGGCAGAAGGAAGAGCGAGCCAGCCCCACGCCTCGGGGGGTGGTTGGGGAGAGAGGAGGGGGGAAGGGCCCCCGTAAAGAGTGACCGGTCGAGAGAAGTAGGAAGGATGCCGCAGCCGTCCCTCGCTGTTGCGGCACGGTCTCGTTTTCAGCGCCGCTGTGCAGCCGCTCCCTTCGCTCGTCCTACGGAGCGTCTAGGGACGGCAGCGTGCAACCGCAGCGGCTCCCGCGCCCCACCGAAAGGGAGGGGTCGGATCGAGCCGCACGCATACGCAAGGATTGTCACGGGGAGATCTGCTGCCTACGCATCAGCTAAGCAAAACTTCCACCTTGCTAGGAACAGCTTCAACTGTCGGGGAAAAAATTCCAATTAACAGCTTGCTTTCAAATCTTTTAATATGCTTAAAATAAATACGCAAAACCCACGATGTGGTTAACTTTGGTGCTGAGGAGTACGTGTGTTGTCGCAACGGAGCCTCCCGGAGCAAGGCGCTTTGGCAGAAGACATCTCCAGGAAAGGTACGGGATTGTCTGAATTCTATTCTTTACACCCAAATTCAGTGCTAACGCTACGCAGAAGCTTTCGGCACGCGAGTCTGAGAGCAGCACGGTCCTGCCCTCTGCAAGCTTCCGAGGTGCCCGGGAGAAGAGCGGAGAGGTGAAACGGGTCGCGAGGCCGGCACGGCGGCGGCAGCTGGCGCGGCACCGCTGCAGAGCGCGAGCCTGGCGCGTGCCTGGGACGTGGGCTGGAGGGGCACGAGGAAAGCTGCTAGCGCTACCGTGCCACAGCGAACGTGCGGGGAGAAACAAAGCAGGAGAAAGAAGCACGAAGGATGACGCTACACACACTTGAACCCCAAGTAATATACTACAGTTACTACACCGATGGATCTAATTCCCTAAGCATAAGCCCGTAAGGTTGTATTTAGTTACAGTCCGTACCTGTACACGCTAGTCTGCCTGACGAGTCACGGACACGCCGACGCGCTACGACGGTTAATGCACGGCCCTGCTGACGCGGAACAGCTGGCGGGGACGCTGCGGGCGCTGGCGCAGAGGACTCTGTACGAGGGGTGGCACGAGGCATCGCGGGCCAGGCCGAGGGCCAGCGTCTCGCCCTGCCTCTAAGCACGTTTTAACTCAGCCGCGGGGCCGGGGAGCTACGCAGGCATTCGGCAACGGCCTCGCCAACAAACCAGAAAACGGGTTTTGTTCAAGGCGGGCAAGCGCCCTTCCACGGCGTGCGTGTCTTAGGCGTTGCGGTACCACGTTAACGACGGCTTCTCCCGTCCCGCCTGGCTGACGCAGCCTCGGCGGGGTGACTACGTACATAAACTCATCGCTCTTGCCTGGAAAAAATACACCAGTTGTGGGCTGCCTGCCCGCACGTGCTGCCTGCCCCTGCCCGCAGAGCAGCCCCGCCGCGAGGCAGACCCGATCCTCCCCGGCGGGGACGTCCTCCGCTCCACCGACCGGGACCGGCATTTTCGGTGGCAGAGGGAGCAGGGTTAAGCTTCCTTGCGGTGCCTCTTGGTGTGGCTGGACACGTTATTCCCAGCTCCGGTTTAATCGAGGAGCAGTCTGTCCTGCCTTCCCACAGCCAGGAAGCCTCTCGGGCGCCCAAGCCCCTTCCTCCTCCTCATCCTCTCCTGCCCAGCAAAACGCAGCCAGATCCTTGCACGCTCCCCGTGCCGCCTGCAAGTTAAAGGTAATACGGACTTTTGGGGAGCTGGGAAACGCTGCTGACCTCGAGAAGAACATTGGAGCCTCGGCCGGGGGGGTGAAGCCGTGCTGAAGTCGTCCCCGTTTCACCATTGCTGCTCTTAAGGTCGGGGCCGGCGTGAGAGCGTGCATGGGGTGTGCGTGCGCGCATGCGTCCCTTCTGCGTCCCGCCGCCGGCGGGTGGGAGGGCGGGGAGGAAAGAAAGGCAATGCAGGCCTCGGTGCGTACATTCAGATGTTGTAATATTCAGCATGGTTACACCAGGGGTCAGGACACGTCCCGCAGTCAGACAGAGCTTTAGTTCTTTACGGTTACAAGGAAACTCTGGAACAGTTATATAGTTAGAAAAAAATACAATGTACTGAACAAACATTATCTCACATACAATCAATTTAAACATTTAAATTGATTATAATTTTGCTAAAATATTAACACAAGTACTGTTTGTGCTGCTAAAATTTCAGTGTTCCCTCTAAGGAAAATATTGCTACAGTTCTACCGTACCCTGTATTAAAATCCTTTACCTTTTTTTTTTTTCTCCCAGCAAGACTGACTCTACAAAAATCGCAGGGGCCCCGTAATTAATTTAGGCTTATCCCGTACCGGGGCTTGGGTGTCCCTGGTCTGCTGAATGCAAGGATGTCTCCCTGTTCACCGAGCCCTGCCGGCACGGGCCACCGGCAGACGCCCCTCGGCCTTGCTCCTTGCGTTAGCCGAGCGAGTGACGCCTCGGCTAAGGCAGCGCATCCTCCTGCTCACGCCCCTGCCTCCACCGCCGCGGCGGGCAGCAGGGCCAGGCAGCGGGGCCGAGCGCTACGTACCCCGACAGTTTGGGCCTCAGAGCGGGGGCAAAGGGAGAGCCATCGCCCCCGCCGTCGCTGCGGGGAAAGCCCGTGGCGGGGACCGCGGCGGGACGCCGGGTTTCGGTGCCACCGCGCGCAGCCGTGCAGCGTGGGGAGGCTGCAGCGGCGCGGGAGAAGTGTCCGAGTTGGGAAATGCTGCCTGAAACATCCCCGCGCAGCTCCAGAGCGTCGGGCGAGCAGGAGGAGCTCAGCGCCGGCAAAGCCAGCCTTTGCTGCGGACGCACGTTTAACCCGGCCTGAGTAGTGGGGGAGTCCAGTAACGCGCTTTGTCACCGATACTGACCGCTCGTGATGAGATTCGCTGCTTATTAGTTAATGCATTTATTTGCAATTTAGCAGCAGAAATGAGCCGCGTTAATGATGACAAAAAAAACCCCTGCTGGATGTTTTTGCTACAAGGAGAGCTGGGGCAGTCGGGTAACTATTGCTTGTCACGAGGTCAGAAGGCAGCACGCAGCTTTTGCCGGCGTGCGTGGGCAAGGCGAAACCCCGGCTCGCCGGGAGCCGGGAGACCGGGGGCCTCTGAGGACGGAGCTGCCACCGAGGTGGTCGGGAATTCAAGTTTCAGCTCCTTTGCTTAGTCCTTAGGGCCAAAGAGCTCGGCTCACAGCCACCATGCGGGCAGACAGGCAGGGAAAGCAGGCAGGTTGCTGACAAGGATCTACTGGATTTTGCGCGTTTACCTGTTTTTGACAAGGCAGGACTTTTGCAGCTGAAAACTAAAACTCGGCCTCTTGCCCGGGCGTTTGTCATTCACTCTCTTCTCCCACTATTTGCAAACACGGGGCCACGAGCCCCCGCACGATGGACTTCAACGGCCTGCAAAGTCCTTCCAATTCTCCGCCTGAACTCCTCATTGCTAGAGACCGCAGGGCACAACGTACATTCACCCCGAGGTGCTGCTGCAGCTGACGACAGATGGCGGCTGCTCCCAGTATAAAAGTACAAGTTCAATGCCGCTCCTAATTGACTTGGACTTTGAGTCGCTGAGACACCCACCCCTTTCGTGTTGGCAGCTCGGAGCTGGAGCGTGAGTAAAGTGTTCAGCGTTGCCAACCAGAAACTATTTGTAAATCTGCAAACTTTCCCGACCCCTCGGTGAAGAAGTGGAACTGCAACGCGCCGTATTTTCCGCCGATAAGAGGCTGTTCCTAATTCACAGCCAACTATTGCTGAACTGGTTTCCAGTCTCAAACAGCAACTTTTTACACCCTGAACCAGATCCCTGCTGAAGCGTAGGAGCAAGCTGGATACTCAGCGCAAGCCCCGACCCGCTGTGCCCCATGCCGCTCGCACCCTAAGCTACGTTTGAAACACCTGTCCGGAATTTTTTTTTCTTTTTTGTACAGTAAATATATACAAATAAAAGTAACACAGACGCCACCTATTTCTTTGCAAATTTGGCACTTTCCGCGGAACGCGTACAGGAAAGCTCTGCAGCGGGAGTGGCACGGGGCCACTCTCCCCCGCGCCGCTCGCCCACCCTCGCCACCACGAGACCGATTCTGTGTTAGGTCTGGAAGAACGAGATAAATAGCAACTCCTCAGCTACTGTGTTTTCTAGCAGGAAAAGGTATTCTGGGCTTTCCGGGCGCTCAGCAGAGCCCAACACCCGCTGCCCGGTGTCAAGCCCCAGAGAGGGCATTTATTCAGCTTTCGCCACGTGTAGGTGATGTGGTAGCAACCTTCCTTCCTTCTGACTTAGAGGGAACACTGCTTTTATAAAACCCTTGGACAGGTAAGACAAGAACCAATACCACTGTACAGAATTCACTGCACAACTAGCTAATAGTAAGGAACCCAGCACTGACTTGCCACATTAAGGAAATGGGACTGAATACATTTGCAATCGACCGGTTAAGTGTACTGCACCGTAGGACTCGGTCTGTCGGTACACGGCCCTCGCCCCTCAGTACGCTGGCACTTGGTAACCTTTCGGGTTGGCGTCTAAGGTCTCGGTGAAGGGGGGGCTCTGGTAGGTCTCTGTGCTCTCGATGCCGCTGCCGGTGGGGTAGCCGGGGTACGCCGCGTTGGGGTCGGTGGCGAACTGGTCGGTGGCAAAGAGCGACATGTCCGTCCCCAGGCGGTATCTCTGCAGCGCCTTCACCGCCAGCGCGACCTGCCGCGGGATGGAGGAGGGTTAGGGGGGGATGGCGGCACTGCGACCGGGACCCCACATCCCCCCAGGACCCCACCTCACCCCCCGCTCGCTGCAAACCCCGAGCGCATCGCAGCGTCCCAGGCGGCTGCTGGCCCCACTCCATTACAGCCAAGAGCTAAAACAACCCTGAACCACAACCCTGCTGCTAAAGATGCCATTTCTATGTGACAGGTTGACCCCCGCAAAGCTCTGCCCGGGGCGGGGGCCGCAGCCTGGGCTGGGGTCGCCGGCCGTGCACTTTTGGCACCGTTGGCACCAATAAACCCATCTGCTGCGGGGAGGGAAAGCTGCCAAGTCCCCGGCCAGCAAAATAGGTCAGTTCTGCCGAGACTCCTTCACCCTCTTCCAGGTTGCCAGTATTCAGGTCGCAAACCGTGGGGAATGCGGGTGGCAGAGCTGCGAGCGCACCACGCTCGCTCTTATTTCAGGAGGCTTCATTAACAATTCAATTAGTTTATAAATGACAGGCTCAGGGGGGAAAAAAAACCAAACCCGCCCGCAGACACCGGAACCGGCTTCCCAACCACCGCCCAGCGCCCGCTCCCGGCGCTGGTCCCGGCGCGGGTTATGTGCCCATCAAGTGGAGCATCTGGGTTTATTAACGGCACAGGCGGAGGGGCTGCCGGTGCGACCCCACAGCCCGGCCAGGCTCTGTGCCGGTGGCAGGGCACCGGCATCCCCGCTGCGCTCCCTGGGGCGGGAGCAGATGCCGATGGGACGGGGAGAGCATCCCACCCAGCTCCCTTCCCGGGGGGCTGCATTGAACGGGCAGTCTGGCAATACAGCGACGGAGAAGAGCTGCGAGGGAGCTGGGATTAAGAGATTTATTTGGATAATAATAGAGCAGGGTGCAGTTAAACTGGTGAGTGACTGGAGCCAGCCCTGCTGCTGGAAAGCCTCAGACTGTCTTTTGCCCCAATTCTTTTAAGGCAATATGGAATTGCTGCACATCTTGGGTGCTCTCTGCCCGCGAAAAGCCGGAGGGGGGGTGGAGGTGACACAGGGGCCAGCCCTGCTCCTCCACGCGCAGCCCCCGGAGCAGGAGCCCCCCGCGCGGCGCAGGCACCCCCAGGTACACGCGGGGTCCAGCAGCTCTGGGCAAGGGGCCCCGCGGGGTTCGGCCCACCCCTGGCAGACGTCCCTCTGCCGCTGTGCAGCCCGGGATGCACAGAGCCCAAAAGCAGGAGCAAAGGGGGTTTCTGCAAGCCCCTGCCTCCAGGGCGGGCAGCAGAGGAGCCAGTCTGGCTTCCCCCCAGGGTGAGCTGATGAGCCTGAGAGCTCCCCAAATCCCCCCCGCCATCCCGTGAGACCGGCTCATCACGGTGATCCACTCCTGGGGACTCGTTTGCTTCCAACCAAGCGGCTCCCGGGGGTCTAACAAGGCCCTGAAATGAGGGCAGCTCATGGCTGGCGACACGTTTTCGATGGGAACGCAACTTTCCAGCCGCAGAAGGGGAAGTCTGGAATTCCCCAGCGAGAGGGGACTGAGCTGATGCTTCCCGGGTAAGAAACCAGAAGTTTCAGCTCTATTTGGAGGGACCGTTGGTTTCCTCAGTACAGCCCCTTGCTGCCCACCAGGATTCACTTCTCCAAACCGTGCCCCAGATTCCTCCTCCCAGCTCAGCGCTGAGCCCAGGGCAGGTTTCATTTCTCCTCTCCCCACCTTAGCTCCGACGCTGAACTCACCCAGACGATGATCGAGAAGAAGGAGAAGGTGATCGCTGCCCGGGCAGCGTCTGCCCCTTGTGAAACCCCTTTGCTCATCGTCGTCTGTTGCCACTGGTTTGCTAGGAAGCAGAAGGCTACAAACCACAGGAAGGACAAGAAACCTGAAAGAGAACAGAGCCGGTCAGTGCCACCCTGCCCACCGCCACCTCTGCTCCAGGGACCCCCGTTTGCTGATGCACAAACACGCTGCCATCAAGACTGTCGAACAGAAACCATGATCTTGGGTGCCTTGGCCTGTGCTGTGGCCCAAATGGAGCTATTTTAAAAGGCTGATTTGCAATCGCTGGAAAAACTGGGATGGAAGGAACCTTGTAGGGTCAGCCAGTGTGTTACCTGCCTGAAGTTTAGCTCACCTAAATCTCAACCTGATCTCAAAGACCTACAGGGACGGCAGAACCTCCCTGGACACGCAGTCCTCACAGTCTGGGCGATTTCAGCCTGCTCTCACGCGTCGAGGGGCTACCAACTCAGTTCCAGCACCCCAGTGTGTCGACCCACCATTCCCTCTGCTCCCTGGACACCACCGGCTCTTAGAAACGTTGGGCTGGATACCGCAAACCTCACCCAGGACGAAGCCTGCTCTCCTGGGAGCGGCACCAGGCTGCCCGGCTGGTGCAGGAGGCGGCTTTACAGCTGTTCTGCGACGGGCTGTGCCGTGGTCCTACCCAAGGACACAGCCGGAGAGCTTAAAGAAAGGGCGAGGAACAATCACCCAGGAATATGGACAGGCTGAGATTAACTCCTGCTCCGAACACGGGGATCACGAGTGACCCGGGGACGTCAGCGCATCCCACGAGCGCGTAAAACGAGCAAGCGCCCGTCGCGTGCTGTGCCCAGGGCAGGGACGCGGCAGGGCTGCCCACGGAGCCGAGAGGCGCACGGGCTTCACGTGAGAGAGCTCTGCTCGTCCCCGCCGCCCTCCACTGACTGCGCTCCTGTCCTCAGCCTCTCTGCGGGACTGAGCAAAAACGCTCTGGTGATTATTCCTTACTGGAACCAAAGCTGGCTGAGCAAGATAGGGCTGCAGCTCCCCTAATTCAATCACCAGCCAACAGCGCTGCCTGATGCCAAGGAGCTCAGGAAATAGTCAAGAAGCAAGCCATAAGCTCACGGCGCAAGGAGCAGCGATGCTTTCCAGCACTGGGAAGAGGAGCTGCACAACCTGGAGCCTTCCATGATGCTGTTTCAAGGGTCTCCAGCTTTCCCAAGCATCCCCAGCACAAAGCTCCCCCAACGCGCCGATGCCGGGTGCGGTGCACGCAGGGACACCGGGCGCCGGCAGCCGGGACGCTGAGCTACCCAGCGTCTTCCCAAGCGTCGTTAGCACATCAGTATGAGCAGCCACACCGCCAGTCCCACGGGGCAAAGCACAGTCTGACTGCAGGGAGAGGAAAGAAGCTTCCTCTATTCCCCTTTATCTTGCCAGTTGTTCCTAAGTACGATATAAAATGCACGCGTGCATCCACCTCCAGCGCGAGAGGCCCAGGGCTCATCGCACACCTCGCCTTTAATTCAGAATTTGCCTCTAAATGCAGTTTAAGAAAACGAACTCCTCATCTCCTTCTCTTGCACGGTGGGGCCTGGGGCTTCCCAACCAGCGGATGCTTTTGCCTGCCTGGCCGTGCTTGAGCCCCTGAACTGCCCTCACAGCAACACAACCTCCGGCCGGGATCACCCGGGCTTTCCTTTTCCAAATTACAGACTAACACAAGAGCCTCCTTTTGCTGAACACAGCTAATGCCTGCACCAAACCCGCCCCCAGTCTCTGCATATACGTTTTCACTTCCCCTCAGAATGACCGCTTGTCGTCAGCGTTAAACGAGACCTCTGAGGCGTGTCTCCCAAAGGTCATCCTCAGGGAGAGCGCTGCCTTCTAGCTCCCCAGCCCCGTTACAACGGGGGCCCCCTCGGGGGAAGCAGACCCAACCCCTACATGTGGGCACGGGAAGATGCGAGCCCGAGGAGCGGCGCTGGCTGCAGCTCGGATGGGCAGCATGTGGTGAGCGTGGCGGGCAGTGGTCCCCCAACAGGCCCCGGTGCCGGAGATGCTGAACCGCATCTCCAGATGCTGCGGTGCTCCCACCCCGGGGTACTTGGGGAGCAAACGTCACGGCAGCGGGGAGCGCTGCCCTCCCACGCTGAAGGAGCAAGCCTCAGTGTCCTGGTTGAGGCCTGTCGTGGTTTAACGCCAAATTGTAACCCAGTACCCCGCAGCCGCTCGCTCACTCCCCCCATCCCCGGTGGGGTGGGGAGGAGAATTGGAGAGAAAGGAAAACTCGCGGGTTGAGATAAAAACAGTTCACCAGGACAGCAAAGGAAAAAGATAACAATATATTAATAATGATAATGATAATAATATATAAGGATAATAGAACATATAAAACAAATGATGCGCAATTGCTCACCACCCAACGACCGATACAGCCCATCCCGAGCAGCAGGCAGGGAGCAGGGGTATCCCCCCCCGCAGCTATCCCAGAACAGCCAGTTCCAGAGAGAGCAGGCGAGGGAACGAACAGCTGAACGAACGAAAAACAAAAAGGAAAAATCAGGGAAACAAAAAGCAACCCGAAGGGAAGCTTAAGGATTAAGGCACCAAGGGTCTAAAAAAGCCTAGTGCCCCACCGGCCGACCCTCACTGATACCGGGCACGCCGTCTCTGGTATGGAATACTCTCTTTGGCCAGTTTGGATCAACTGTTCTGGCTCTGCCCCTCCCAAGTGTTTGTACCTGCACATTAGCAAAACCTGGGAAGCTGCAAAATGTCCTTGGTCGTTTAGCAGCACCCAACACCATCAGTGTGCTGTCACCGTTCTTCTCACACTAAATCCAAAACACAGGAGCTGCTGGAAACAAAACCGGCTCCATCCTGGCCTAAACCAGGACACTCAGTCAGGAGTTTCTCGTTCAAATACGCGCCTGCCTGGAGACAGCGGTGTTTGGAAGTTGGAAGACCAGAGGTGAAACGTAAGAGCAGCTCCTAACAGGCTAATTTGGAGCCGCACTGTGGGGAGCAGAGGGATGCTCAGGGCCACGCAGGGCTGGCACCAAGGGACACTGGGGTTCTCCGACAGGACGAGGCTGTGTCACTGGTTTGTTGAGGGTGACCTTGTTCGGGAGGATTGTTTCTTTGTTTAACACTCGATCTAGTGTGGTAGGTCCTCGTACGCTCCCGGGCAGGACACTATTGCAGAGCACGAGTCACAGCCGCAACACAGGGACTGCCCGCCGACCGGCGCCACAAAGCCCCATCTACCCCTGGTGTCTTCTAAGGGTTTTCAAGAGTTAAAATGACATCATGCACATCTCCGAACGTGCACCGGCTGCGCTGGGTATTGCAGCTACCAACTTCCCCTGCAACGCTAAGATATGCGAGTCGCTGACCTTCCCACTGCTAAAACCATGAGCTTCTTCAGCCAGAAAGGTCTAACTGGGGTCACTTCTGCTGCCACCCATGTGGACTTCCCGGAGGTTTCGCGACACAGAGACAAGCCTCTCCTCCCCCTCCAGCTCTGCCTGGATCCCTGAGAAGAAAAATCATTCCCTCCAGTGCCCTGGGGAAGCGGGAAGGCAGGTATCGCTGCCAACGGGGGAGAGGGGGTCAGGCATGGAGAGCATCTCCAGAAACACCAGCCCGGTGTTGTTCGAAGCTTGGAGGACGGACACACGCCTGCGTGTGAGATCAGACCTCCCAGGGAGCTCTACGGGAACTCTTTCTGTTTCTGTACCAGCGCTTATTTTCATTTGTGATCATGTTCGCCTTCTGCTAGCGCTCTTTCGAGATGAGGCTCTGCACCGGTAACATGAATCAGACACGGCTGTGCCCTCGTCCGGCGCCCGCACGGTCCCGCACGGGGGCTGGCAGTGCCTGCACCCAGCCCCGCTGTATTTGCAGCATTGGGTGTAAGCGGGTGGTTTGGAGGTGTCTGTCGCTACCCACGAATTTTAAAGCCTCACGAAGAGGGCTGAGCTGCCAGTGGGGCCGTGAGGCTACGTGTGCCGGTCCCGAGTCCAGCTGGAAACAGGCAGGGGAGCAGCTCTGCGCCCTCCGGCACGCTGGGGAGAAGGAGACCGCCAGGAAGCACCGCAAGAGCCAGCAGATAATTATCGTTTTAGGATCCGCAGACAACAGAGTGCAAACACCAGGAAAGATGCGTTACAGCCATAATTACAGCCTGGGCCCAGGCAAGCGCACGTCTACGGGAGCAGCTGCAAGAGCAGATGGAAGAGAAAGTTGCAAATGCTGTTTGCACAGCGCTGTGGCCCTGCCTGCACCCCTGCCTGCACCCCAGCATTACCTCCCAGCCGGCTCGGTGGCTCTGATCTGCCACTGATCCACCGCACAAGTCCTCTTTCCTTCAAGGGAAAGAAAAAGTTGTGGGTTAACGCTTTCATTAACTCCCCCCGAGCCTCCAGAGACAGTAACTGCCAGCTGACATCTGCTTTGCTGGCAGCCGGCATCAGGCTCCTGGGTGACCCGGGCAAAGGGCCAGAAACAACCTGCTTTTCTCACCGCCCGGTTTGCAACGCTCCCTCGTACCCTAGCACGTTCCTCACCCAGTTATTTCCCAGATGCATTTTCGGCTTTTATATTAAGCAATAAAGCAGGGACCACATACGGAGAGAAAGGATGAAATAGTTGCAAGGAAAAAGGAGGAAACCAAGCATCCCATCCTTGGTGGGGAGGAAAAAAGAAGGGGACAGCGTAAGAGAGTCGCACGGGCGAAGTCTCCAGGGGTTATCAACGTGGAGGTAGTTAAACAAGGCCAATTACGCGGGTCAGCTCTGCCTCCTGGCAGGTTCGGTGCCCGAGGCTGGTGGGAGCAGCGTGGGGGGGTTACAGTGGGCTGCGACCTCTGCAACTGCGGAGGCTTCACGTGCTGACGAAACCCTGCGCTTCATCTCTGCCGCGGGATCTGCCTGTATCGGCGCTTCTTCTGGGAGCAACCAACTGCCTGGCATTTCCGTGTGAGTGGGTGTACAGGCTACGGCAGGAGGGCTCTAGGAAAGGTTTGGGGCAGCCCTGATTTTAGAAAAGTGAAGGCACAGCAATAGGAATGAGATAAAATACACTGACCAATTCCTCTGCCGGAGCCCAGGGACCCGCGCCCTCCCCTGGGAGCCAACGGGGCAACTGCACATCAGCAGCGCTGCACCGAGTTTGGGCTTAGGAGGAGGTGGGAAAAACAGCACTGGGTGGAGACGTGTTCACCTGCGGCCAGGGACTTCGTTTCAGGAGCCCCAGACAACACTCCCATTTATATCAGCACCAAGCTGGATTCCAGCACAGCGTTTGCTCGGGTATCCTGTGGGAAATGGGTCATTAAGTGGGGAAAGCGGGGATTGTACAAGAGCAGCAGGAAAGGTGAGGAGCTGCTGGCGGGGAGACGTACCAGGCAGCATGAACAGAGGCAATGCCAGGCGGGAGGGGAGCCACGGAAGACTCCTCTTTGCAGACCCCGATAAGGTGACACTGTGTCGGTCACAGGCTCGCGCCCACACAATGTGCACGTAAGCGATTGATTTGTTTTACCAGCAAGGAAGCGGCTTGCCTGTTTTCTACCAAGAAGCCCGCAGAGGGGATGGCGCGAGGGAGCAGGACGTCTCTGCCCGGGCGCAGGCTGAAGGCACGACGCGCCCCGAGCACACACACTGACCCAGGGTGATGCTGGGGCAATAAAGCGTTGGGTGGATTTACCAGCACAGACCTCCGGTGCAATACTGCAGCCTGTCCCCAGGGCAGAGCACAGCCCCTGCTCGGCAGAGGCTTTGCAGGGCAGAAACCATCTTCTCCAGCTGGCTGCTGAAGCCCGGGAACGCGCACGCAATGCATGACAAGTGCAAAAGAGAAACGAGGCAGAGATTGAGGGGGATACCATTTCACACATGCCTGGCAGGGGAGAGAAGGGCTGTTACGAGGTGGAAGGCAGGGAGGATCACAGCCTCGCACTGCAGCACACATATCCACGGAAGATGGATGTGATGTTCCCCTTCCGTTTGAATGGAAGGGTTGCAGGCACCGAGCCCCACGGAAGGGGCTGTAAATATCATCTAACAAGGGCTGGGCGCCGGCGCTCCAGCACCATGGAAATGAGCTTTCTAGCAAGGAGAGAACATCCTTAACAACAGGCAAGCGCAGGGAGGCGATGACGGATGTTTTCATTTGGGACTAGAGAGCCATCAGCAACGTTTGCGCTGGATAAATCACCTTCAGACTTTGCTAACACAAGAGCCTGGAAGTAGAGAACATCAGCTGCAAACTCAGCCAGGCAACTCCCACGGCAGCCGAGGGGAGGACAGCCTCTCCCGGCTCAAGGCATCCCTCCTGCTTATGTTCACATGGATGAGCCCCAGGTCAGGGGGCTCAAGACAGCGTGGAAGATCTGTGCCAGCCCTCGGGAGGCCCAGACCCACCTGCGCAGCGCAGCCCTCGAGGCAGCGAGGGATTACAGTGGCATGTAGAAGCGTGTTTCTGCCTTGTTCCAAAACACACACGCACAAAGTGAAAACAGACCCAGATGTAACTGATGAAACGACATTTGCTTGAGCCAGAAACAGGAGATGTGGGAGGGTAAAACGCCCTGTCTGGTCTCTGAGACGCAACCACCAAGGCTCACTTCTCTGGGTGGCCTCACCGAACCCAGCTCAGTGAACGTCTCCGGTTGTAGAAGTGACAGAGATGAGTGGGACACCCCACTGTCCCCAAGCCACCACACACCGGCCTCCTCGCTGCTGCCTCTGAGCTCACGGCTGGACGGGACAGCCCGTCTACCACCCCCGTTCTCCCCGACTGAGGCACACGAGTCGTGCCACGCCGTGGGAGGAGAGGGGAGGACGCAAGCGTGGAGCTGCAGGGCACAGTAACGACCCCGCGCTGCCCACAGAGCCAGCATCGTCGTTCGCAAGCACAGCAAAGCCGGAGACGTACCTGAATAGCCGAGGTCCAGCAGCACGGCCCGTTTGCGGTCCTTCACGCTGCTGATCTGCTGGAAGTAGAGGTCGATGACAAAGAAGAAGATACAGCCAAAGAAGGCAATGATGCCAATGGCGATGCCGTAACTGCAGGCACTCTCATTCTCGTTGAAGACGCAGAGCAGCTCGGTGTTCTGGCTGTCCTTGTTCACGTAGCACTCGTTCACGATGGAGCCGAACACCACGATGGAGAAGATCTGCAGAATGAAGGAGAAAACACAACTTGCTGCTGTTTACATTTAACTCTGTTTTCCAACAGCAACATAATTGGATGCAATCCTGTCTTTGACTCCATGGCAACATGGCATTTGCTAGACAGATCCCGACTCTCGCCTGGTTGGCCCTACGCAACGGGCTGGCGGACGGTACGTAGGTCCTGCTTCGCTGTGAGCCTGTCTGCCTTCCAGTGGCTTGGTTTGCAGAGTATTTTAAGAGATGTTATTCTCCAGTCAGGCTGGAGAGGGAAAAAATAAATAGACGGGCCAGGTCTCCGCACAGTCTTTCTGCTCGTGCTGCTCTCCACCGTCAGGCTGTGCTCGATAAACCCCCTTGCGTCACTGCGGAGCGGGGAGAAATGAAGTCACAGAGGGTAACTGAGCTGCTGAGCAGGCTGACCCAGGGAAGGACTGGATGCCCGGTGGAGGGGGGACGGGACAGGGCAGCGTGGGGAGGTGGGCAGCAGCTCACCTGGGCGCAGCGGGGCGGGGGGAGAAGCTGCCCTGTGAACGACAGGGCAATTTTTCGCCTGGCTTAGCAGGGGTTGAAGGATGCGGCACCTGCATCTGTTATCCAGTGACCTGGTTTCAGCCCTGTGAGGGACAAAAGGGCAGGGGGGTTGCTGGTGGCTGCCCAGGTCCCACCGCGGGGACCCAAGGGTGCTTCAGGTCCCTGCAGGCAGGGAAGGAGCCGCATGGCAGCACGCAGCCGGCTGCCTAAATTAACACCATTCACAATGCTGCACGCTAAAGTAATTCCCTCATCCCTCCGACACCAAAGGCAGCAAGTGGAAGCCGCGGGACCAGCTGCATTGCAATTCGCTCTGGAGCCTCCTCCGTTAGAGCCTAGAAAGCGCTGTGCCACCGTCTGGATTTCAAGGCAGAGAGCAGGGAGGGAAGCAAGGCGTGCAGACGCCCCTCCATCAAGCTGCGAACCTCTGATCTTGTCCCTCGCTGCCAGCACCAGCTCCCCGCATCCCTGCCTGCCTCCCCGCCCCGCCGGCTCGCAGGACGCAGCTGGAGGCCACGTATGCAGGCGGAGAGATAAGAGGCTCCTCCAGCACGCGGCTGCCCGGGAGCAGCGGGGGTCTCGGGGTACGGTGCAGCTCCCGCCCTGGAAGCCCTGCTATATCTTCTGCAGCAACAGCACGACGCGAAGTGCACGAGACCGAGACAGGCGACAGACAGAGGCGGCAGCCGAAGAGCCACATGACAAACTGCAGCCGGTGGCCTTTGCAAAGTCACCTGCGTCTCACCCACAAAGCTGATGCCCGGCCGCGGGCCACCTCCTCCAGCCCCGCGCCCCCTGAAGCGCAGCGTCAGCAGGGCTGGGTCAAATGGAGCAGAAGCCACTATGAGCAAAGCATTCAGAAAGCTCGAACCCCTCTAACACAACATTGTGATAGACGTTTTCTCCCAAGCACTGGCCAGATGTCTCACTCCTGCTTGCCCTGAAGGATTTCATCCGGATTTCTCTCCTCCAAGCTCCTTCCAGTGCTGGGGTGAAGCGGGGCCAGAGCTGCTTCTGTCTGAAGCTACTTACACATGCGAGCATCCCATCAGCCAACACATCTTAGATTGTCTCCCGTAAGTCTCCTCCAAATTGCAGAACAAAGAAATGGATCTGCAAGGGACTGAATTACTAAAATGTGAAGAGGGATATTTTTTTGGTGAGGGACATTTTTTTTTCTCTGTAGGGTGTCATCTGAGATAAATGATGAGCAGAAGCAGCAGGAAGAGTCTCTGGAGCACATCCTACCTCAGGTGTGTGGGAGCTCCTGCAAGCAGCTACCCCAGCACCCCAAGCTCAGGACTTTCCCACCAGCTTCTCACGCCGATATCTGCAAGCACGTGATGGACGAGCAGGTTGCACCACGCTCACTCCCGCCTCCAGAAACCCACCAGCAGGACAACCGAGGGCAGGGCTCAGCTTTAAACCCTTTTAGCCAGGAGCCCTGTTAGTGACAGCAGACTCCTATTGCTTCTAGCACTTAAAATTCAGGCCAACAGTAAGCTGGCCTGTGTCAGGTGGTGGAGATGCTCTGAAACCTGCTTGCTAATTTAGCTGGCATCCCTGAGCGACCCGAAGATGTGCAGGAGGAACAACATGTTGTATCCAGCCCGGAGACCCCCACGCTGCAGCGTGACAAGGCTGCACGGAATCACGCAGCCAGGCTCCCCCGAAATGCTGCATCACTGCAAGGCAACGAAACGCAGGGGTCCCGCTGCAGGGCAAGAAGGAGAGCAGAGCTCGCCCCAACACCCAGCGCTGCAGCCGGCGGTGGCTGGAGAGGGCGGCTGTCCTGGCCCACTCAGCCGGGAGCGGGCACCGTCCTGCAAAATCCCCCCGAGATTCACCTGTGGGTCCCGGCAGCAGCTCTTTGGGGCTCTTTCCATCAAAACACCTCGTGTACCCCCCATCACTGCCCTAGACCCCCACTGGCTCTGCGCTGGCCCCTTCTCTCCATGGCCTGCTTAGCCAAGCGGATCAGCACCTCCACCCTGGCAGAGGTGAGCACGCGTCCCTGTCTATGCAACCGGCAGCAGGAGTGGGTTTCTGCCCCAGAAACATGCTCCTCAGCCCCAGGAATTAGCCTGTTCTTGAACGATGCCCTCCTAGAAATGTGAGTTTCCAAATGTGCATCTGCAAAATTCAGGTGCAACCTTTGGTTGCAACCTTTGGCTCCAACCCTGGAGCACTAACAGGGGATAGAAAAGACTTATGTCCCATGGAACTCTCCACGGCTGGCACAGAGAGACAATCAGACCTTCCTCCTCTTTGAATTTAACCATGACCCAGGGTCCTGTCCCCATCCATCCCTGGCCCATCTCAGCTCCGAGCCCCAGCCACGAGCTTGACGGCAACCCGCTTGCCTTTGCACCCTCTTCCTCGCTGGCGCTGCGCTTACGGAGCGCTCGGCTGTCACACCGCGACGGGCGCATCATCATCATGCAAAGAACAAGAGGGCTGCATTGTAAGATAGAAACAACAACAAACAGTAATAATAATTTTCCCAGTGCTTTGGCAGCAGCTGTAATATCAGCAGTTGTAAAAATCTGTTCATAAATAATGCAAAATTGTTATTTACCATCAGAAATAGCAGCAGCATTTATAAAACAGGCCCTGGAAGAAATAATGTGATTCTGGAAAACATGAATAATTGAGAACCTCTGATTCCACGGGATTATTTCTCTGGCAGGCCAGCGAACTTGTACTCAGCTTCTCCGATAAGTATTTTACTTAGTCCTCCCAGGATCAAGAACCTGGACTACCTCTTTGCGCTTTCGGGTGCCAGTTTCAGTGGGTGAGGGAGGGCTCCCGTAAATACCACTGAGGACGTTCCAGGACAGGGTGTCTGGCTGCCGGCAGGCAGGTCTGCACACCTGGGGCTGCCGACGGAGGATGCCCAGGCAGCGCTTTGGGGATGGAGATGGAAAGAACAGACATTTCATCGCTTAACTTCAAACTCCAGAGGGTTTTGCAAAGCCCAGGGAAGCTGTGGCTGCCCCATCCCTGGAAGGGTTCAAGGCCAGGTTGGATGGAGCTTTGAGCAACCTGGTCTAGCGGAAGGTGTCCCTGCCCATGGCAGGGGGGTGGAACTGGATGATCTTTAAGGTGCCTCCCAACCCAAACCGTTCTGTGGTTCTATGATTCGATGATTCGACGATGCTTGCTGCCGAACGACCTGAGCAGCTCACCCCGTGAGACCCCCCTCGACTGGGCGCTGCCCGCAGCGTTTTGATGCAGGCAATGTGGGACACACGGCTTCTTCTCGGGAGGCCAAAATAGTAACGAATTGCAAGTGCACGCATTTGATAGATGCGCTCAAAACATCAGCGCTGGCTGAAATACTCCTGTCAAAACATGCTTTTCAGTGAAAACAAGTCTTTCCATGGGTTTTCTCTCCCTCCTCCCGTGATTGAAATTTTATAGTTTTCCTTAAAAAAACAACTGGTGCTGGTAAAACATTTTAATGAGAATAGATTTGGCGTTGTCTTTCTAAGTACAGATGAAAAAAACAATTGAGAAAATGTGGGTAGATGGGGGAAAATAAAACTCTCATGTTTTTTTTAAAAGTTCATGCAAAACAAGTGCCATTTTCCAATGACCTCTACAAACCGCACTTGCTCAAACCCACAACCAGTGCATCAGACTTGAAAGTGAAAATACAAGGTCACATTTTCCACTGCGAGTGAGGTTTTACAGGTCCTGAGCAAGGATGCAGGGACCCTGCTCTCCAGGGGCGCTCCTCCGATTCCCGCCTCCTCCTGCCTCTCCGGTCGGTCCCCAAAACCGCAGTGGCCGTGACCAGGCAGGGCAGTGACAGGACGCAGGTCCAAGTGCCAAGGTCACTGGCACGCACAGCACAGGGGCATCTGCTGTGCGAGCCGCTGCGTCCTGAGCCCGGCCACCCTTCTAATGGGGCTCTTCCGTATCTCGCAGGCTTTGGAAAGGAGCCCGAGCATTACAAGGGCATGGAGTGATAGGACAAGGGGTAATGGGTTCAAACTGAAAGAGGGCAGATTTAGACTACGTACAAGGAAGAAATTCTTCCCCACGAGGGAGGTGAGGCCCTGGCACAGGTTGCCCCGAGAAGCTGCGGCTGCCCCATCCCTGGAAGTGTTCAAGGCCAGGTTGGACGGGGCTTGGAGCAACCTGGTCTAGTGGAAGGTGTCCCTGCCCATGGCAGGGGGGTGGAACTAGATGATCTTTAAGGTCCCTTCCAACCCAAACCATTCCATGACTCTGTGATTCACAGGACACTCCATTTTCCAGCTGAACAACCCAACACAACTAGCAACAAACTTGGCTCTTGCTGGGTGAACCAGTACAAGACACAGTAAGAAAACTGGATTATCTCCAGCCACCCCAGCATGAAATTGCATCCCGCCTACCAAAGCTTTCACATAAATCTGCTTGCAGCTCGGGGTCTCCTGGCCAGCAGCCTGGTGTGCGGGTTGCTCAGCCCTGCCTCTCCCCGGCACGAGGTGGCAGAGAGCGGCTGGAACATCCCGGCACGCGGCCAGGACCATTAGTGCTCCTCTCTGCATTGAGCTGCGGGGAGGGATGGGATGGAGGAAAGCTGTCTTCTCCCATCCCTTCCATTAGGACTTGCACTTGAGCCACACAAAGGAGCTTCTGTGCCTCAGTCACACCCTGGGAGGGAGAGCAACGCTGGTCAGGGAGATGCATGAAGCACTCGGACCCATGATGACACAGATCAGCTGCTTGTGCAAGCCCAAAGGGAGCTCGTGTTACACCAACCCAGTGAGAAGCCAGGGCCCTCACTTCGTAATGAAAGCCACCTGCCCAGTTCCCCCAGTTTAAAGCTTGCTTCCAAGCAAGAGGGGGCACATCACTGGGCCAGCGAGCACTTCTGTAATGCAGGACAAAGGGACAAGTCTCAGCAGCAATCGGTGACGGGGTCTGGGTACGCCAGCCACGACGGACTCTGGCAAACAGCTGGTGCAAGGCTGAAACCGCAGGGTTTTGAGTATCACCCTAAAAACCTGGGAGTGCACCCTAGGGACCCTGCTTACCCAAGGCTGGAGGCTGCGTGTGGGCAGGAGCCTGCAGCTCCAAGGTTGGCTTTGGTATCCCGAGTGCTGGACCCAGATGCACATCATCTCACCCGCTTTCCTGCTGCCCACCTCCCGTTTTCCCCAGTCACCCTATTTTAGGCAAGACCTCTTGCCTCTTTTGTCCTCTCTGGCAACGGCTGTGGAGCGCAGGGGACCGTGACGGAGCGCCTGGTGCCCCGTGCTGGTGGATGCCCCGGCAGGGGCTGTGCCGGAGGGGCAGGGAGGCGACGGCGCACGGCGGGCAGGCTGCCGGCAGCACGGACAGGCAGGCAGCCCTGCAGCAGGAGACTGAGTGAAAATCTCATTCTTTCCCCCAGGAAAAGGAAAGGGGGAGCCTGAGAGAGCAGGTTCCTCGCTCAGCAGTGTCCAGGCACTCGTGCCCAGGCTGCTGGACCCGCAGCCGCTGCCAGACCCTCGCAGGAAGCCGGGACGCTGGGGACGCCCGTGTGCCCCACGACGGAGACACCATTTTAGGTGTGCGTAAAGCTGGGAGACCTGCGGCTGCCTTCTCTGCACCAGATTTTTACCATCTGGAAGAAGGTGGCCGGCCAGGCTGCCTGGCTCGCTTCTGTAATTATACTTTGCAGATCCGTGTTCCCTCCCGGGGCTTGAGCCGGCTGGACCCCAGGACACGCACATTTTTCATCCACATTGCTTTTAGCCTTCTGTAGCCCAGGCACCTAAAATGTGCTCCAGGAGATCTCGCGGTCTGAGCACAGCCATCGCAAGGAAAACAAAAAGCAAATAACGCAAGAGAGCACAAGCTGAAAGCTTCAGTGTGTGAACTGTCAGCCATTTTAAGGTGAGATGTTTCCACTGCTGATGCGCTGTACTTTGATTTGGGACCTATAAAAAACATTACCAGAAGGTGTGGGGTTGTAGGAGACTGCAAAACGTTGCTTTGATTACGCACGCAAGCAACCATTAATGTCAACATCAAGGAAATTTAATGCATGAAGAAAAATAATCCACCGCTAATTTGCTCTGCTGTGGCTCACAGTCAATGGTGTGGGGCACAAACTGCATGTACAGAGAGCCGGTACCAACGTCTGGGCGATCCTTCGCCACTCTAACGCGAGCATCGGTGAGACAGATGCCACCCCGCTCGGCACCCTCCCCTCCTCCAGCCACCACCCAGCAAGCGAAGGATGGGCTAGCAAACGAGAAGGGAAAACAATTAAGGTCAAATCAGCACAGGCCAAATCCTGCCCAGCACTGAGTGCTTTCATAAGCCCCAGTTAAGCCCTTGTCTTGAGTCGCATACGCGGCTCGTGCAGACTCAGGGATGAGTTAGACCCTTGGCAGAGGGCCAGCTGCCTTCAACACCCACCAAGCTCAAGTTCTGGGGGAATCGGGCCCCGTGTCCCTCTCCAGTTTATCTTTACAGTTGTCAGTCACAGGGAAGTTTCCAGCACAGATCTGCATAATTTATTGGAGGGTGTGAAGACTAAAGAGCTACTTTAAGCACTGCCAGATCTCCCACAAAGACTATGGATACGACCACAAAGGAAAGACCTGACGCAGTTTCTGGCACCGAAAGGGCTGGTATGATGCTGGTGGTAATAGGTTTATGGACATGTCTACCAGGCTAATCAGCTCGGGAAGGATGCATATTGATGACCACATGATGGATTTTTAGTGAATTACTTTTTCTAATGTGGCAAGAGACGCTGGCTGAAACACAGCGCCCATTCAAAGTTCCTAATCTAGTAACGCAATCTGAGCACATGGCGAGCCAGCAGCGTTTTGAACCAGTGATGACAGGAAAATGATAATTTAGCAGCATTTTAAGCTCAGATGCAGTGAAACTTCCGTATAATTCCATTACCAAAAATGTTAAATTTAAGTTCTGCCTTTAATCTACAGCCCACGGAAAGAGAGAATTAAGACGGAAATCTGGTGACCCTACTGAAAAGCAGCCAAGACCAGACAAAGTCCAGAGCAGCTAACATCACGCTAATGATTCTTAGCATCGCCGCGGGCTCCTTAAGTGCCAGACCAGCCTTGCAGCTCTTCCCGAAGAGCCCCAAGCGCTCAAGAGTCAGTGAAACCCCTGAAGGCTGTGGGAGCTTTTCGGAGCTTGAAGCACTGGGGCTCCCACCTCGTATTTCTCGTTGATGTCTCCCGGGGTGAGCTCGGCGCTTGGTACGCCAAGCAGGCACCTCCGTCTGCGTCCACAGGACACTCGGAGCAGGCAAGGTCTGCTCCAGCGAGGGAGCTTTCCAGGCTCCGACTCCAACCCTTTACAGGAGCTGCGTGTTGTAGCCCTGCAAACCCAAACGTACGCCCCACAGCACCTCAAACCAGCACTCCTGGAGCTTCACCCCAGGTGTGAAACTCCTCAGAAGTGTCTGTCCTGAGGGTGCAGGGTAGCGACAATCCTGGAGCCATATTCATCATTTGCTGCCTGGCTCTTCCGTTCCTGAGCTTATTTTTTCTAATAAAAATAAACACACCTCTTACCATGAGTACAAACACCGCCCTTCCCATCCCTCTGGAGAAGCAAACCAAACCTGGACCGGGACGGAAAGGGCACGCTCCCTCCCTCCAAGACCCCCACCTATTCCTAACACATCAAACCACCACCCAGCACACCCCTTCCCAAAGCCGCAACTCAGCAAAGCGCATTTGCCTGGCTCAAAGACAACGATCTGCTGTATTATGGACTAAGACCTGGATCAGTGCAAAGCCGAGCCCATAAAGACTTTGCTGGATCTGAGCCGAAGTAACCTCTGGTCATAAAAGTTCCCTACCACATATCAAAGGCTACAGGGACTGCCGCTTTGCTGCCGCGCCTCTGCCAAGTAAGCAGATTTGGCTGCCCCAGGCCAGTCCCTTAATAAAGGTTTTGCTTTTAAAAGCATAAGACTATTGCAAGGAAAACCCAAACAAAATACTGGGCCTAATGCGATAAAATACTGCGTAGGGAAAGCTCTCTCAGTGGTCCAAGTGATGAACTACTAATTCATTCAACTTTAAGAAACAAGAGACAACGGCAGCAGATAGGGTCCGGCAGCTGCCGACGTGTCGGTTGCAGGCAAGGTGGTCCAGCTGTGCAGGCCGTGCAGGCAGCAACAGGGGGGTCACCGGAGCAAGAAACAACCGTTTTAAAGAAAATACTTAAGTAGTCCTCTGTGATGCAGTAAAATAGGGCCCCGATCTCCTGCAGAGCTCCACAGAGGCAGAGGGAACGGCTGGGTGGGTGGAGGGAGGCGAGAGTGGTCCAGCCCTTCCGAGCTGGCTGCACCGGCGGGACCGGGCACCACGCTTTTACTGTTCCTCTTATGGAAATTCATGGGAATTACTGAAAATACTTTCCAGAACTGCTTTTAAAAGTCAAACCTAAACCTACGTTAAATGAACAATGCCCCTGCAAAGCTGCGTGGCCACTGGGAAGTCTAGCTGGTGCTGGCAGTCACAGAGAAAGGAACTCATGATTCTGCGGGCATCCTTCGTGAATACCAAGTTTGTTTTGCTGTGCAAAAAAGGTCTCAAAAGGAAACCACAAGAGTGATCACATCTTCATCTGACAAACTGCATCAGACGGAGGGGGGGGAGATGAATGAGGAACTGCTAAATGGTTCTTTCCAGCTTTTGATTTTACAGCTCATGCCAGGAGGGGTTTTTTCCCTTCAGATACTCAGAACTACTGTATCTGTCAGGGAGAGGTTGCCGCGTGAGGTACAACCAGGAATCCCCTTTTGCCATCACTTACCTTTGGGGATTTCTACACTGAAGTCACCGTTCACCTGCCATTCCCTTAGATGTTTGCCAGCACAAGGTCTGAACCCACAGCCCCGAAGCAACTACCGGAGTCACAAAATGGAGCTGGACCTTCCTTTGAAACCCCAGCAATGGCCTTCAGCCAGATCGACACCGAGTCGCTCGCATCAGGCGCGCGAGGCTCGCCCCTAAGCCTCGTGGTGGTTCTCCATCGCCCGTACTCCCACCCCCACAGCACATCTCCGGCAGCTCTCTCCTTTTCTCACCAAAGGAACATAACGTCATACGCGCAGCAAGGGTTAGGTCTCCGAGGTTTGATCCAACTGCACAGGTTAAACACATTTAAAAAGATGCAACAACAAAGCACAGGAAGGAAAACCGCATGAAGAAAACCCACCCCAACACCTAAACTCAGTCATCCTCAAAGCCTCAGTCAAGGGCTTTCTGAATAACCATCTGCAGCCGTGCAGGCACAGGCAGCTCATCCCCCCCGTGACGGCAGGCGGGAAAGCCTGGGAAGGTTTCTGTTTGCTCTGTGAATTGGGGAGCGTCCCGGCGGGGCGTTGGTCCGTGCCGCCCGCCCGGCCGCCAGCACCACGCGATAAGGAGCAGACGAAACCACATGCCACGGCGCTGCCGCGCTCTGCCGGGGCAGCAGTTACGGGTGTCAGGGCCGAACAGAAAGGCAGCAGAGACCGCGCAGGCAAACCCTTTTGGCTGCCTCCTCCGTCCAAGCTCTCCATCTTGACACGGGTCCCGTCTGGCAAGAGCAGCAAAGCAACCGCTCAGAAGGAGCCCGGGCACACTTTGCTTTACCAAACCTGCAAGAAATAGCAATGGCTACGCAGGCAGGTGGGAAGGAAACCTCCACTCACACCTCTCGCCCGACTGCAGTCCCTGCTCACACTGGAAAGGAGACGTAAATGCTGAACAGGTTCAAGACACCGGTAACCAGACTGCAACAGCCGAGCGAAGGCCAGCCGGGGCTCTGAACCCCCACGCTGGCGTGGCGAGGGAGAAGGGTCCCCGACAGACCTGCCAGCAAATGTGAGACCTGGGAAAAGCAGTCCAAAGGGCTTTCAACGTGAGCTTCCACACACAGATCCCCAGCCCACCAAAACCAGCGAAAACCCTCCCTTTGAGCTCAGTGGGCTTTGGAGCTGACTCTAAATACTGCAAACATTTACGCTTGGGACAGCTCTGTGCGTGTCCCACCTCTGTCCACGTCAGTGGGTCCCTGCACTTGTTTAGAGTTAAGCTGATGCATTTCTGTAGTTGTAAGTGCTCAGTTTTCACAGATTCCCTGTGAATGCGGAACCATGAAACGAGTGACTTTGCCATTAAATAAACCAGCCAGCGAATACACGCATGAATATTTTCTAAGCTGGAATTTTTATTTTATCTCTCCATATTCTGTTCCTGCTTCCCAGCAGCATCCGATTCCCTTCCGTACAACAAGGATGGTGAGCTCTCTGAGTGCGTGGTGGCAGGTTTATTTTACGAGGGAGCCTAACTCACCATCAGTGGGTCGACAATTTATCTAACTGTACTCAAACCCAACACCATTGCCAACAGTTTGCCATTGCCACTCGAGGAGGATCGAGGAGGATCCAGGTGGATCCAGACCAAGTTTTCCAGACTGAGGCAATGCTTCTAGGAAACGACTGCTGCCAGGTGCCCGAGCCCTGCCCAAAACGCCCCATCCACCCCAAGCTGGATGCTCCAGACCCATACCTGGCCTCCCTTCTTCTCCGGTAACGGAGTCGGGGGCTTTCTCCAAGCCCTGGAAAGCACGCTGGCTCCCAGCCAGCGGAACACTTAAGCATGTGGTTTAACTTTAAGCATGTGATTGCAGCTGGAATTGCTCATGTGCTTAAAGATAAGCACATGCTCCCATGTTGTGCTGTACAGGGCCTCGGCCGGGGCACCCCACCCCAGAGAGCCCCACAAACGCACCCGCCGCGCCGGCGGGAAGGAGGGCAGCTGCGGAGCAGCACCTTCTCATCACACCTTTCCTGCACTCACTGCCTGCATCTGGCACTGCTGAAGGTGACACAGAGCCAGCGCCGGCAGCCGAGGGCCTCGCTGCACAGCCAAGGCACGACACGGCCGAGGACGAGCCCCCCAGGCCCAGCTCGGCTCCAGCACCGGAGCCAGGAGCCGGCCATGGTGAGAGCTGGGCAGACCCTCCCCATCGGGGGCTTTTAGGAAGGGTCGGGCATCGCCGACCTCCCGGGGCCAGGCACACTTGCAGATCTCAGCAGGTAAAAGCCAGGCTGGGGGAGGCGAATTACTGGCTGCCGTCACCCCTCGGGAGCCGGGCACCACGGCCCCAGCGGGCATCAGGGCTGCTTATTCACGGACGGTCGGCGAGAGAAGCCCTCCCTGCACAGCATATTCCACCTCCTGCTCTCTGCTCCGCGGCTGGAACTCGTAGATGGGAATCGGCCAGAAAATATGACATCTTTCAGGAGGATGGGGGAGCTGGGCAGGGCTGGCTCCGATTTCTTCTGTCACACACACACACACGCACGCATGGAGCGCGGAAGGAAGGAAAATGTCCTCTGCTTCCTGATTTACACCCCAGCCCCTTGCCCTTTGCTCAAGCACCAGGAACAAAATGGGTAAGGGGCAGTGGCACATCCACCCGCGGCACGCTGCCCCGTCCCCGAGGGATCTCCCTGCAAACACCCACGCGAGTCGGCAAGCCCTGCGCCCCGGCCGGGACCCGGCCAGCCCCACGCCGCCCGCCTGGCACCACCCGCCGCGGCTGCACCAGCGCCGCACGGCTGCAGAAGCACCGCACATTGCACGAGCGCTGCACGATGCCTGCTCACTGCTCACTGCACATTGCACGGGCACGGCACGCTGCAACGGGCACTGCACGCTGCACAGGCACTGCACGCTGCACGGGCACTACACATTGCACGGGCGCTGCACATTGCACGGGCGCTGCACAATGCAACGGGCACTGCCCGCTGCAACGGGGACTGCACAGCGCCCGGGCACTGCCCACCGCCCAGACGCTGCCCGGTGCCCGGGCACTGCCCGGCGCCCGGCGCCGAGCCCCGCGGCCCCGTTCCCCGGCCGGGACGGCCGTGCCGCCTTACCCAGGCCGTCACCCGGAGGATGGTCTGCGGCTGCTTCAGGAAATCCACGGGGTCGATGGCCCCCCCCGCCCGGCCCGCTCCGAAGGAGGCTCCTTCCATCTTCCCCCGCCGCCGCCGCCGCCGCCGCCCGCTCCGCTCCGCGCCGCTCCGAGCCGAGCCCAGCCGCGCGCGCCCCGCGCCGGCCGCGCGCCTGCCCGCCCCCCGCGCGCCTCCCGCGTGGGCTCGTCCGCAGCGCCGCGTGCGGGCAGCGGGAGGAACCACCCGCCGGGCGGGGGGGGGGGGGGGGGGAGGGAGGGTGGCGGCGGGGCACCGGCAGGTGCGCGCGCCCGGCGCGCCGCCCCTCAGCGAGCCCCAGCTGCGCCCCGGGGCGGCGGATGCGGCCGTGGGCACCGGGCCGTGGCCGTGGGCACCACAGTACAGCCAGTGTCACTGTGCCGTGGCCACCACAGTACAGCCGTGGCCACCGTGCCGTGGCCACTGTGCCGTAGCCGTGGGCAGCCAGTGTCACCGTGCCATGGCCGTGGGCACTGTAGTACAGCCGTGGGCACGGTGGACACCCAGTGTCACTGTGCCGTGGCCATGGGCACCGTGCTGTGGCCGTGGGCACCACAGTGCAGCCAGTGTCACTGTGCCATGGCCACCACAGTACAGCCGTGGCCACCATGCCATGGCCAGCCAGTGTCACCGTGCCACAGCCATGGGCACCGCAGTACAGCTGTGGGCACCATGCCGTGGCCGTGGGCAGCCAGTGTCACCGTGCCGTGGCCGTGGGCACCACAGTACAGCCGTGGGCATGGTGGACAGTCAGTGTCACCATGCCGTGGCTGTGGGCGCCACAGTACAGCCATGGGCACTGTGCCGTGGCCGTGGGCACCACAGTACAGCCGTGGGCACGGTGGACAGTCAGTGTCACCATGCCGTGGCCGCCACAGTACAGCCATGGGCACCGTGCCGTGGCCGTGGGCACCACAGTACAGCCGTGGGCACGGTGGACAGCCAGCATCACCATGCCGTGGCCGTGGGCACTGCAGTACAGCCGTGGGCACCGTGGACAGCCAGTGTCGCTGTGCTGCGGCCGTGGGCACCGCAGTACAGCTGTGGGTACCATGCTGCGGCCGCGGGCAGCCAGTGTCACCGTACCGCAGCCATGGGCACTGTAGTACAGCCATGGGCACTGTGGACAGCCAGTGTCAACGTGCCGCAGCCGTGGGCACCGCAGTACAGCCATGGGCACCGTGGACAGCCGCTGTCACCATGCCACGGGCATGGGCACCATGGACAGCCAGTGTCACCGTGCCATGGCCGGGGCCACCACGCTATGGCCATGGTCACTGTGCTGCAGCCAGGGTCACCATGCTATAGGCGCGGTGACTGTGCCGTGGCTGGGGACGCCACGGGACAGCCGGGATACCTTGCCGCGGCCAGGGTCACTGTGCCACGCCAAGGATTACCGTCCTACGGCCACGGTCACCATGCTGCTCTGGGGATAGCGTGCCGTGGGCAGGGGTAGGGCGGTGTTGCAAGGGTGACCGTGCCGGGGCGAGGGCTACCTGTGCGATGGCCAGGGCAACCGACATGGCTGTCAGTACCTGGGCCGTTGGCAGGAGGGAGGTGCCGGGGCCCGGCGCGCAGGGAGGTCACCACGCCGAGCGGGTCCTGCTCAGCCCACCTCTGCTGCAGACGCACGCCTTGCTTTCCCTGGCACCAACACCCTTTCTCCGCCCGGCCCCGCTGCTCTCCCTGCCGATAGCAGGGACGGGCAGATGTGACAGCAGAAAGGGCTGCTGTCACCTCTTCGGGGGAGCGAGAGCCCCGAGGGCCCCGCAGCGGGCAGCACGGGCTCAGCGCAGGCAGGGATTTCAGACCTACAGCACGAGCGAGGGTCTCCGCTGGCAGCTCGCTCGGGGCCTTCGGTTGAGAGCAGCCCGCTCGCGCGGCGGGGGGAAAGGTTTGGCGGCTGCTTCACAGCAAGGCACGCTGTTACGCGCCCATTAGCTGGTGCAAGAAAAGGCAAGTGAAGGCTGACAGGGCTGAAGGTCTCGCTTTCCTCGTGCGGGAAAGGAGGCACCCAGAGCTGCCGCGGGACGGGAGGAGGCCAAGCCCCGTCCCCGCTCGCTCCCCAGGGACAGCAGGAAGTGGAAAAAGAGAGGAACCTTACAGAGGGAAACCCTCAATTACTGCAAAGGGAGTTCCCCCCCGCGGCTCCAGGACCATCTCCTGAGTTAGTTTTCATAGCACCATGATGATGATCCCGGTTCCATAGATACCGATGCCATGACAACTCTGACATCATCTCTGCTTCGGACGGGAGCTGCAGGGAAAGTCGCAGGGAGGAGTACGCATGCACTGCTGGCACGGAGCAGGCCTCGGCTGGGGCTGGGGGGCTTCTCCTGGCTCCACCGCCAGCTCTCCTCCCGACCTGCTGTCCGTGCCGCTCCGTTTCCCCGGGCAGGGACTGGTGCCGCTGCCGCGGGATCGCACGGGGTACACGCGTAGCAGGCGTGTTAAGCCCCTCACATGCAAAATGCTGTAACAAAGCAAAGGATTCCCGTGCGCTGGGCCCCGTCTCCGGATCGCTTTGGCCTTTTGCAGCTTTGTCAGTCTGTTCTTTCTGGCAGGTGGAACCAGGATTTAACTGTTAAAGCTCATGATGATGCCATTCAGTTTTTCTCAATTACAGGTGAGTCATCATCTCTCCAGATCTATTTCTGACTCTCAGCAGGAAAAGCAGAATTCAGCCTTTCGTTCCTCAATGTCATCAGCCCAGTAGAAATCACATTTTACTATGCAAAAAAGAAATGGCTGGGAAGAGAATGCCAGGTTGGTCCCTCCTGCTTTCTCCTGGCAGGATGACTCATGGGGCTGGCCAGGGATTGCACCCCAGTGTCAAGAGCATCGCCAGCTCATCCCTGAATCGCGGATTAAGAACAAAGACCATATTTACTTGAAGGGGTTACCACAGGTGAGATTTTCAAACAGCTTCAGTAGTTTAGAAGCAGCTGTCCAGTGTCCTCAAAAATCATTTCCCTGCTTTGAGAACAAACGATCCTGTATCCATCAGCCCAGAGTCGGGCACGGAGGCTGCCCTCGTCCGGGTTGGGCTCGGCACGCCCCGGCCTCGTCCCGCGAGCGGGTGTCCCGCACAGCCGTTGCCACCCCATCCATCCCAGGCGGGTCTGCGCAACGCGAGCGGCTCGCCTACGTAAAAGGCCATGGACGGACCCTCAGAAAACCGACGGCACTAAGCAAGCTGTGCTGTACGGGTCCGTGCAGGAGAGCAGCGTGCTCCCGGGGGGCTGCACGGGGAATCCTCTAGACCGCTGGGCTCTGCTCTTGGTTTTCTGGTGACGTTGGAAATGACACTTCAATCCTCCTGGGCCTCTGCTCCCCCTTTCTAAAATGTCTTGCCCAGCTCACCTGTCCCGACGGGGACAGGCGTATTTTGGACAACGCAAAGCACAAGGGACCAAGATACTGCCTGAATCTTTTAGATGCTACCGTAGAACAAATCCTAACCGTTTCCAGACAGATTGATGGTTTGTACACTTCAGGGCACGACCATGATGCATCAGGCAAGATCCCCACAGAAATCCCTGCTTCTAAACTTGTCCTCTTTCTTCGAGGTTCATCTCTCCAACTTCTGCTGTGTGCAGTATGCTTATACAATCGTTTTTCACATCATGTTGCGCTAGCTTTTGTCCCCTGGCACAGCGCAGATAAAGCGCAGTAGCTATCTCTAGCCTACACGCCAACTGTATTTCTGTTTCACTTCCTATTGCTGCAAATCAGCTAACAGATACACAGAGCCAGCCAGTAACGGGAAAGGATATTGCAGCTTGAACATTTTCCCCATCACATGGGGGAAAAGAACAGTGTTTGGAAATGGCACTTTCCAGAGCATTTGTCCAGTCTGAACAAGTTCTGTCTGCGTTTACCATTCCCCCTGGATTTCAGCAACAGGGAGCAGAGTGCCTGAGATCTGTGTTTTGATTTCACGTGAGTTTAATTAAGGGTGGTAGAAAACATGGGTTTGCCTCATGCTTCTTGTAGTCACCGTGACTTCATCTTTGTCTCCAACGCAAAAAAGCAATCAGGTTTTTACCCAGGGGTAAGTACGTGGACATGACAACCTTGAGGAGACGAGATGTGAGCTTTCTCCTTCTTCAAAGCCTGTTCGAGTCAGCCCTGCCTGCTCAGCTAAGGGTTGATTTCAACTAGCTCTACAGAGCTAAGAGTGGTGATGTTTTTCAAGGGCGTATGGGTGAACATAACCAATTTATGAAAGCTTACCAAGTTACCTGTTGTCAGCTGAACGACCGCAAGAGATGCTAGCGTCGCTCTGCGAAGCAGAACGTATTTGCAAAAATTTCCAAGCAGACGGCTGAGGCTATCGCGCCCTGCTTCGCAATCCCGGCGCTGCGATCGCTGGGATCAGGACCTGGCCCGTAGGAAGCCCGGTAAAGAACAAGATGGGTTAATACGATTTCTTTCAGCAGGACCGACCATATTTTCCTCTGTGGCAGAGGGTAGCAGCAGGATGCTCCTGATTTGGCAGGCAAAACAATCAGCCACACTTTCTACTTAACATCTCTAAAATAAAATAGCGATGTGAAACTGCCCTGCTCTCAGAAGAGCTTTGACAAGGTATTTATAGCGACGCTGCTGCGGCCGAGCAATCCAAACGAGCAGAACGCAGGCTCTGTGCAGCGCGGCCCGAGGCAGCCAGCCAGGCTCCGGCCAGGGTTTGCAGCCCACTGGCTTCAGCAGCTCCGCGAGGTCTGACGCTGCCTTTCGCACGGGCGTGGGTGGTAAAACGGCTTGCCCTTCACATTCCCCGCGCAGCACGCTTGCAGCTGTACTTTGATATATGTTCATTTACTAGTTACTCTGAAATGCTTTGCGTGACGTGCATTAGAGTTTGGCTAATATTGCTTTCAGCCATTAGTCTCTAGAAAAACAGGAAGGTCGATGGAAATATTTGAGAGGTGCTTAGAAATTCATAGTGTCCAGTAACAGAGAGAATGGACTTCCCGATTAGCAATACCTTAGCATGCTATCGCTAGAAAGCTACTTAATGGCCTCCACCCTAAGAGATCCAAAAATACCTGGAAGATCATTTATTAGCTGGTTACTCATCCACTTCTGAAAGGCAGCAATTTCTCAGGTGGGATTCAGCAGTGACTGTGCAAGTATAAACGCAAGATAAGTACGCTAGAAAAAAATGCAGAAAACTTTACTAACTGAAATCGCCAGGGGAAGATTCGGATAGTGGAATTCAATTAATTGAGATAGTAATTCTGTTCGAAACGAATGCTATCTCAGTACTTGCATAAAAAACAAACTGAACAAAAATCCCAGAGGGCTTCAAAATGCTTTCCAGTGGTGCAATTGCAGGCTTGACATCTCATCTAGTAAACTTATTCTTTGCTGTTTCTCCAAATATTTCATAGCACGAAAAGTTCGGGGCTTTTGGCAAACCGGTAATCTAATCTGACTCAGTTGCTGGGCAGAACGCTGGTACGTGAAGGTGCACAGCACCTTGGGAGGAGCTCGGCGAAAGGGAGAGAAGATCCCTAGCTGTTCTCCAAACCGACCTCCTTAGGGCCACAACAGCAAGGGACATCGCGTAGGGCCTGACCAACAAGTTGACTTTGGTGCTCATCATCTGCTACCTGCTCGGTGTTGCAGCCAAGCAGGTACGGTGACACGAGCAGAGCTGACAGCTACAAGGACACGGGGCAGCCGCCGAGCAGCTCGAGCCATGCTCTGACATGCAGAGCTTCTACAATTCTCATTTGAGCTACAGCAAGCTTTGCTGCCAAAGGAGCTCTCCCAGCTCGGTCCTTTTGTTATCATCGTTTCTGCTCATGTTACACAACAAAGCAAGATCCACAGCGCAAGTTCTTGGGGAAATAAGGGGCTACGATGTTTGCGTAATGAATGTGGTATTTGTAGTGATATAATGAAAATAAGAAATGCTTCGTTTCTTAGCTGAACGTAGCACATACCAAACAGGTCCTCAGGTTCAAAAGAAAGATGTAACCTGACATAAATGAGGTTTGTGGGACGGATTGAGATGAGCGATTTTATTACAGTGAACAACCTCAGGCCCAGGACTGTGCAGCACAAGCACATTGAAACAGCCTCCCTGAAAGAGATTTTCATCTAAATAGGAAATACAGGCAAAGGCTGCTGAAATCACTATTTTTATCCCCATTTTGCAGAAGTGGAAGTGTGTCTACAGAAGATGAAGTGACTTACCTGAGTCTAGCAAGAAGCTTATGACTAAGAACTGAATTTTGATCTCTTGAGTCTCCAGCCACGTGCTTGAGCCATATAGGCCTTGTCTTACACACTTGTGTATCTTTTACCCCATCTAAGCAGCATGACATGAGGCACAGTCACAGAACCCACTTTTTTGCATTACTGTAGCTTGGGCAAGACGTCAAGGATGGAAGAAGTAGGGAAAGCCCAGCTTTGCCTGACCATACTTGACATTTGAGAGGAAAGTCCCCACCCAGTGCTGGAACTTGAGTTTAGACCTAAAGCTTAGTGTTCTGGGAAAAATGGAAGCTTTGAGGAACTGCATGAAATAGCTGCCTGGTGTCTGCTGTGGGAAAGACATTAATTTAACTCAGCTCTTTTCTTTCTCACAAATATGCTAATTAAAAGCAAGGCTCCCAGGAAACTCCGTGGGACTTCTTCCTGCCTCTTCCCATGCAGAAAGGCTGGGTTGCATCCCTGTATCTCAAAAGGAACAGCTTTGCTGAAGTCACGCCTGTCCTGTGATCTTCCTTCCAAATCCTTTTTCCTCCATAAAGCATCCAGAGCAGATGACAACCACGTCAAGTCGGCCTGATCCCTTCTGCCTAAAAACAATGCCCGTTTCACAACTACTGCATACCGTTCCCCTTGCCTATGGCTGGTCTGCGCGTGAGCCCACGCGAGTCTGCGCATCCACTACAGAGCTTGCGTGTGGCATGACTGAGTTAGAATCATAGAATCATTTAGGTTGGAAGAGACCTCCAAGATCATCGAGTCCAACCGTTAACCCAGCACTGCCAAGGCCACCATTAAATCATATCCCTTAGCACCACATCTAAACATCTTTTGAATACCTCCAGGGATGGGGACTCCACCACTGCCCTGGGCAGCCTGTGCCAGGGCCTGACAGCCCTTTCGGGGAAGAAATGGTTCCCAAGATCCAACCTAAACCTCCCCTGGCGCAACTTGAGGCCGTTTCCTCTTGTCCTGTCGCCTGTTCCTTGGGAGAAGAGACCGACCCCCCCTGGCTCCAACCTCCTTTCAGGGAGTTGCGGAGAGCGAGAAGGTCTCCCCTCAGCCTCCTTTTCTCCAGGCCAAACCCCCCCAGGTCCCTCAGCCGCTCCTCACAGCACTTGTGCTCCAGACCCTTCCCCAGCTCCGTTGCCCGTCTCTGGACACGTTCCAGCCCCTCAGTGTCTGTCTTGGAGTGAGGGGCCCAGAACTGAACCCAGCACTCGAGGTGCGGCCTCGCCAGGGCCGAGTACAGGGGGACGATCCCTGCCCTCATCCTGCTGGCCACACCATTGCTGATACAGGCCAGGATGCCGTTGGCCTTCTTGGCCACCTGGGCACGCTGCTGGCTCATCTTCAGCCGCTGTCAACCAACCCCCCCAGGCCCTTTCCCGCCGGGCACTTTCCAGCCGCTCCCCCCCAAGCCTGTGGTGCTGCCTGGGGTTGGTGTGACCCAAGGGCAGGACCCGGCACTTGGCCTTGTTGAATCTCGTACACTTGGCCTCGGCCCATCGATCCAGCCTGTCCAGATCCCTGGGTAGCGCCTGCCTGCCCTCCAGCAGATCAACACTCCCACCCAACTTGGGAGTTGTGCCAGCACAGACCAGCTCACCTTTAAGCAAGGTACAGACCTGGCTCCCCTCTGCTGCTGGCTCGGGCCGCAGGAGGAACGAAGCAAGCCACGGGATCGAACGCAGCGCAGCCCCTGCCACCAAGAGGACCTCTGAGGGCTGCCCGCAGCTGAAGTCGCTCTCCTGCCAGCAAGCAGTGCCCTGTGTTACACACACAGTGCTCTAAGAAAGGGACTGTTAAAAAATTATCAGATAAAATTCATTCACCCTTTCCAATCTGTTAATGACCCAATAAAAAAGCCAGAACTTCTCCATACATGACGAGCTACGGGCTGAAGATCAGGTAGGAAACGTGCTGGAAATAGCATCCAGACAGCACTTTATTATACTTCCCAGTGCAGATTTTGGCTGCAGGCAGTGAAATAACACATCCCCTCATTTAGGTAATTATACAAGAGGTATTGCACGCTAGTTTGGAAAGTAACCGAAGTCACCCAAATCTCCTCCCCAAACCACAGGAAAGGGACTAGCATGAGGTAAAACACTTGGTATCTGGAGCGGTTTGCTATTGCAGAGAAGCGTAAGGGACAGGAGAGTCAAGGAAATACGTGCTTTGTTGCCCTCTACTGTTGGCTTGGTTAAGATGCAAAGCAAATTTCCCTTGGAGCTTCACACCTGCGAAGCCCATTGCAGTAACAGACAACAGAAGCCAAGCAGCATGACGGCGTGTGATATTTGGGAGGGAGAACCTGGGACCAGGGAGAGGCTTCTGCATCAGGAGTGCTCTGAAGGAAACCCCCCAGCCTGCACTAGCGCAACGCACAGAAGCCGAGGGCACCTTTCGGCAGGAAGCAAGGCAGCAAGGGCACGGGAGGCAGGCTGGAGGAAACCCCACGGGAGGAAGCTCACGGGAGGAAGCACGCGGCAGGCCCGAGCGCCAGGACCACCGTCTAAGTGCCAGACCGTGCCGGACGCTGTGAGCCCAAACGCCGGCGTAACCTTCTGGGCTGTATTAGCTACCCTTCACTAGCCCAGCACGCGCAGACACGATTTTCACACACCAAGGGGAACAGAAGAGTTTCAAAGCTTGGCAAATACTAGTGCTGCTTGGTAGACTTTACTTACAGAAACATTAAGAATAATCACAAAAATGAAGAGCCGACAGCAATAGCAGGTACCCTAGCATCAGCACAGATAAGGGTACCGAGTCCCATCTATCCTTACTTGATAGGAACCAATCTTTGTTCCAGAGTTTTGCGAGCCGCGGCAGGTTATTTTTTGTGTGTTATTTTTTGTAATTAATTGTGCATCGGTGCAGCCAGCCCTGAACCGGCTGCGTCAGCCAGCTCGGAAGAATCACGCGTTGTTCACGTACACTTTTCTGCAGGACTTGCCAAGCCAGGTCCATGCTCCTGCTGACCACAACGCCGACCCCTCGGACAGTCCTCTGTATTCCAACTGCTGCTTCGCCTACATGGTATTAGCTGTGGTTTTGCTTTACTTGCTTTATTATATTTCCTATTAGCCTACAAAATCAAGAGTTGACTTCACACAACCTTGTTGGCAGTTTCTACCGAAGTGCTTCTTCCTGACTACACAAAATACCGAACAGTTCCTTTCCGTCATTCAGACAAAAAAACCTCAACAGCCATTCCAGGAAAAATCAGTGCTGATAAGAAGGGGCAAAAAAACCCCAAACAAAATCTAAACCTTACCCTCTGCAAGCCTGTAAAATTCCAACAGGAAGAAATATCACACACTGCCTGTAACAGCCGGAGCAAAGGACACATGCAAAGCAAAGCGGCTCTTGGGAATCTTACTGCAAACAGGAGACTGTATACACCCAACACACTGCAAAGGAACAGCTAATCCCTGGAAAAATGTTAAAGGCATAGCGGTGCGTCCGCCAACATCTGCACTTGTTACTTGCTTAAGCAACTCTGCCTCCCATTCATGAAGCAGACAACTCCCTTGTGGCTCCCTGCTCTTTGCTTTCAGGGGAAAAAAAGTTACAGCTATGAATGCAAATCAGCCCCTGGAACCAGCGCGTCCTTTGTGAAGCTGAAAGGTTAGCCAGGTGCCTGTTACACGGGAGCCGCTCTTGAGTAAGGCCCCACAAGCTCCTTAGGCAGCACTTGCTCCTGGCTGTGCTTTGTCTTGCAAGGGCTCCTTGTACCGAGAGGAAGCAGCTTCCCCTTTCTGGCCAACGCGATGGGATGTCCATGGTTGTGCGGTGAATATGCAGTGAAGAAATGTCGCCCTTCAGTGGGTAACACCCTCCTCTGCCATCCTGCTCAAATTCAGCAAGATTTGAGCTACTCCCAACTGTAACACCACCCTTAACGCTGTTAGAAACATACGACAAATAAACAACTTGAACCTCATAAAAAATCCCCCTGGTCCCCACATAAAACCAAACTCCGATGTGAAGGGCAAGGACCCGCTGTACAAAATCGCTGCGCTTTTGTAGCTGCTTTGCCCACAGAGAATTGCATCAATTCAACAGCACAACAGAAAAGGACCAGTCGCAGCCCCACCTTGGCTGATCAACACCCCCACACAATCACACCCCCTCAGCTGAGCAGGCAAGCTCACAGCAACACACTGGCACGCGAAGGTTAGGCACACCAGCACAATACGAAGCCTTTTCCTAAGGTCTCATGCAGTAGGGAAGCCAGGAATGAACTCAGTCGCTTTATTGTTTTCACATCAACAGGAAATATAATTTGGATACAGATATTTTTAAAACTAGATTTAATCAAGTGCATTTAGAAGAGAATTCACAATTTTCTGTACACAAATATAAGTATCTTGAATAGAAACTCCGTACATAAAATTAAAACTTGAGATGTGGTACAAACGAGCAGCAAAAAAAAAAATCCCCCCCCCCCCGCAGAGTCAAGTCCACAGAGCTGGCGATATGCCTGAGAAACATCTAAGTCAAAGCTCTTCTGCAAAGCCAGAGACACGAGGGAACAGAGTGCAAGCATAGATTTTACCAAATGGCCACTTAGCAAAGTTACAAACTGCCCTAATAACACGCTAGCGGCCTCATTATTAGGAAGCATTCGCTAAAGACACTGGCTTCAGCTTTAAGGCTCTTCCCCTACCCCTGCACCACTGCCAGGACAGCAGCACAGGACACCCTGGCAGAGGGGCTTTTCCTTCCACACACGTCTACCCCGTCCTCGAACAACACAAGGTGACAAAAAATGTTGCCACAACTGCTCCCTTCGATTTTGAGCAGGATACACGTTTATTTTCCTCTCCACAGGAAGGTTACCACGCACCTGCCCGTCACCAACCGCTTGCCAGCGCAGGACAGCAGCGGTCCTCGGGCTCGGCTGCAGAGATCAAGTGCGCTCGCACAGGTAAGTGCAACTCGCCAACCCGGCCTGTTGTCAGTAGTAAGATGAAAAAGGATGAGACGGGAGTTTTACCAACCTGCTCATTTACACTGAAGCAAATTAAGAAGAAACCTCATCATCTGCTCCACGGGTGACAAAATTGTCACAGAGAACAGCGGAGAGCAGACTGGAAAGGAAGAACAGTAAATTCCTCCCTCAGCACAACCAAGTCCAGACGGAAACGCCTGCCCACACCCCAGCTGCTAAAGCTCCCCGGAGAGACCTGGGTCATTTAGGTCTTGCCTGATAAAAGGGGGGCTACAGCTTTTTTGTTGGTCCTCTCCCCACTGGTGGGTACCAATGTGCTTCCTTTCGGGGATCGAGTTTATTACTAAAAAACCCCCAAAAACAGACGCTGGAATTTATTTGTTCTAAGAACTTCAACATGCAAATAGGGAAATTCTCTGAGCACTTTTAATAACTTGAATGATGCTTCCAAGTCGTGTCAGATTGCATACTTCATGAAGTACCTTATCATCAGTTTTGTTAGGTTTGTGTTTCAGAACGTTATTACATAAGTACTTCAAGAATAACCAGTCCATAAAATTTGTCTCATACTGTTTCAACAAGTCCAACTTGAAAGGACTTGAATATGCTATAAAACATTAACACGTATTTCCGAAGCTCTTATTGCTTTTCTAAACACTAAGGAGGCCGATGCACGCAGGTTTGAAGATCAAAGTTCTTAGATACAAGCTGTCATCACTCTAATACTATTACAAAAGTACCATTAACATTTCAAGGTAACACTTACTCTATCAGCAAGAGTAAATTTACAGATGTACTGCAGCGCACGAAATAAGGAAGCTCACTAAAACACACAAGAAAACCTCAGCAGGCAGTACAGAAGGAAAAAGCCTACTATTGTCATGGTTTGTGCAAACTCCTGCACACCCTTCACAGCCAGAAATGCAGTAAGGGCATGATACCGCTATCTACTTTAAGAACTTGAAATTATTTTGAATTTTTTTTTTGTAAGCTGTCTCTTTTTATAGAGAGACGTGTTTATATGCATTGTGGTGTAAATCATTTATCCTGCTATTTCACTTGAATTTGAAATTCACATTTATGTATCAACACACTGATGCAGTACAGCCGACCTAGGAAAAACACACGTAGCATGGATTCTGAGCGTTCTACAGAGGGAATCTGCCCTAAGGACTCCTTTGAGTCCCCTGCACAATAAATACTACATAAAGCTGACATCACAGTCTTAAGCAGGACTCAAATACTGCAGGGGGCTTGTAAGGTCCGTTTGTTCTAGAGAGATTTTTAGCTAGGGGATAACACCAGAATATCAACCAGGTCAGCAAGTACCAATCAAGAATTTCAAAACACAAGTGACATCTCAGAAATACTGTATGCAAAACAAAGCTTAATATGCTTCATTACAGATACCAGTCTCAAGCTCTTTTCACAACAGACAAAAGTTCACAGCAGAGATGAAGAGGTTATCTGCTTTAAGTAGTATTTCAGGAGAACTAACCATCATATCACTCCTGGATCCAAAGAAAATTAGCAATCAATTTAAAACATTTGAATTTCACCCAGTTGATACTTCATTCCATTCATCCGATAAAGGGGTTTTTTTGTCCTGTTTTAGTTTCCCTTCCTACAATGTCCTCTTACATGGTAAGTTGAAACACAAACATAAAATGAGAAATCTGGGCTCCATGATTTTAGTATTTAAATGAAATGTACCTGCCTTCAGGCCTTTTATCAAAGGAACTGGATGCAAGTTTAACAACAAGCATCGGAGATCTCAGAAAGAGAGATCTGGGGGTACAGACTTGGCACGAAACACAGCCCGAGTTTTCTCTATCAGACCAACAGAAATGAAAATTACAATTAATCAGATGCATTTTCTAAAACATCAGGATAAAGCCTGCAGATAAACGTAAAATGCCACAGGGCAGCCTTCTACAACTGTATTCAGGGAAAACGAATTCTAGTCACAGAAATAAGAAAATGCCCTTAAAAGAAGGAAATGTCATAATGAAAAAGTCTTCACGAGTTTGTCAGTGACTTAATTTCACAGGTTTCTGACAGTTCCTGTGTCAAATGTAAGGCCTCGACCCTCAGGTAATACATTTATGTAATCATTTATCAAAATATTATTAGGATAAGATTTTCAAATTTACTTTCAGAGTTGGTTTACGTTTATTTCCACAAGCCATATCAGTCACACACACAAGCAAGCAAGCACACAGTTATTGACTCGCACATCTCCCTGTAGTGACTCAACACCAGATTGAATTGGTCTGTTAGATTTCCAAAGCAGTCTCTACGGATTAATCACAACTCCCATCTTTCCAACCATCTCGCCAGCGCTCATCCACACGAGAGCAGTCAAATTCAGATTTCCCCAGTTTCCTGTTCACTTCATTATGAAGAAGACACAACCACTGGGAGAAGTTATTTCTGTTGCTAGTATCAGGCTGATTCACACGTAACCTGCAAACAGGGAAGAGGAAGCAAACGTTACTTCTTTACAGTCACCAGCTGCAGTACCCAAAGCAGGCACGTAGCGCACAGCCAGCCAGAGTCGCCTTTTCTGATACTGCAAGATGAGTCCCAAGGAGAACCCAGAAGAGAGCACACAGAGATCAGTAATTACCAGAGGCCAAACCTCCACTATAAAATACTGATAGCTTAAACTGGCTTGGTTTCATTCACTGCCTAGTCTTGTCAACTGGAAAAGACGCAGGAGTCAAACAGCTCATCTATGATAAAAAGCAAGAAGTACTTGAGGTCATCAAAACACTGAATTAAAAATAAATAAATAAACAAACAAAAACACCTGAGCAGTTGTTTTGCCACATGATGCCTGCTACGTCAATAATTAGGTTTCAGACTTTTTTTTGGCACGTTCATCATCCAGCAAAGATGTTGAAACTTTTCAGAAACAAGTTGGCAGAAACAGGAGTAGAAAACTTTACCAAACATCACAGCCCATTTCAGTCTTTGCCTCCACCGCTGAGGTGGCCAATAAAGAGGCTTTTCTGCGGTAGAAGCACACTTGCCTCCCGAAAGTCAAATTATTCCAAGTCCCAGTCTAATTCCATGACTGAGCACAAGTCCAGTTTGAACCAGAAAATCCCAAAATCGCCTCAGGGAGGCCTTGGAGGCAGCACACAACCTAACAGCGTGAGAAAAGGTATTTGAGTAAGTGTATCTGATTTATGCAATAATGGAAGAAACCCGTTCAGGTAGCTACAAACCCCGACTGCAGGAAGAGCTGCAGATATGCAAATAGCTGCTGCAGCCCAGCATTTCAGGCTAGCCCCTTCAGCAGCAGCCACCAAAAAAACCCCGACGAAGCAACTCACCTTTCCCTCAGATCCTCAGCGCAGTGCTCGCAGGGGTAAAACTTGGAGAAGAGGTTGATGAACTCCCTCATCTCCTTCTGCTGGGCGCTGGTGGGGTGGTCGGGGTAGTATGCCGCCATGGTGTGCAGGAACGCCCAGGTGTTGCGGCCCAGCTGCTCGCTGTCGAGGGGACAGTCCGGCGGTGGCTCTTTCTCCTCCACAACCGTCGGGTCCTGGAGCAGGAGAGAGGGTTGTGAGGGGATGCCGGCGCTTGGTGTGAAAACAGCCCCTTTGCGCTCAGATGGGAGGAGGAGATGGGGGGGACAGGCCCTTCACACACTCGGTGGGGGACAAGGGCAGAGCCCCCCTTCACCCCGGTGGGGAGAAGATGGAGGCCCCCTTCACGCCTCCACAGTGGGGAAACCTGCCCCTGGCCCCTTCACGCCCTGGGGAGGGGGGCACACAGTCCCATCAGGCTTGGGGGGGCAGGATGGAGACCCATTTCCCAGCTCTGCAGGGGCTGGGGGGACGACAGCCCCCCGAGGCCCCCGGGGTGACAGAGGAGGCTCCCGACGCCCCCCCGCTGGAAAGCCGCCGCCTCACCCCGCCGCCCGGGGCCGCCCGCTTCCTCTGCTCGCGGAGCCAGCTCTTGAAATCCGTGCAGGCTCGGCACGGCTTCTTGGACGGCTCCTCCGCCCCGGAGCCCGCGGCGCCGTGCGGGACGGCGAAGGGGAAGGCGAAGGCACCGCTCTCGGTGCCCGGGAACGGCGTGTGGCCGCGGCCCGGCCGGCCCTCGCTGGGCGCCGCCATCTTGGCGCCGCGGTGCACCACGGGCCGGGGCGGCCGCCATTTGAATTGTCCCCGGTTCCCCTCAGGCGGGAGCGGGCGCCGCGGCCCGGCCGGCAGCGCGGGGGGCCGGGGCCGGGGCCGGGGCCTGGGCCTGGGCCTCGGGAGGTGCGGGAGGGCCTCGCTGTACCCCCGGCCGGGCGCTGGCTCCAGGGACGGGGCTTTTCCCGGGTCTGGGTGAGGAGGCTCGGCCCGGGTGTTCGCCGTTGACCACCACACGCATAAGTGCACCTTTCTGGTGGTTTTTGCCGACACAGCAGCAGGCTCTGGGTTTGAATCTCATGTTTGAGGAGCACAGGGTGGGTTTTCCTTCACACGGCGCAGTGACATGAGCCTCCCGCCAGTGCTTGTCCACCTTGCATATACACATATATATATATACACACACACTGTGTGTGGCAGAGCTGGTGTCACAGAGCAGCTCTTCTACGTGCCAGCGGTGGCAAAGGGCACTTCAGCATTATTTCCAGCACAGTGATAACGATCAACAATGTGATTTAAAGAACAAATAAATGGACAACTCAATTCCAACTTGTGCACCTGTAGCAGAACACGCCCATATCCAATTTTGCGTGTTTTTAACACCTGTCACATGCTTGTAAAATATATTGAGGAAGGATTTACCTCCTTCTGAGAGCATTTGCACGTGTTGCACGTACGTCGACCAAGTGAGCCCTCCCCTGCGCTGGGTGCGGCCGGGTGCTCGGGGTGCAGGAGAGCCCCGGCCTCCCCTCAGCTCCTCTGTCTCGAGGGGACGTTCAGCAGCTCTGCTTTTACTCCTGGCGAGCCACGGGCTTTGCAAGGACGTGAGGACAGTGACCCAGCTCCGACCGACCCTGGGCGACAGTCCAGCACAGCGCCAGCTTCAGAGCCGGGTCTCTCACCCCTTGGAAAGGTTAATTAGCCGTGGTTTGGCACTATGCTAAAAGTGCGGATAAAGCTTTTGGCCAATTCATCCTGTAGTCTGGCGCGTGTGGCCGCCTGAGCACATCCTGCAGCCAGCCTCTGAGACACGGCGGCCTTGGGAAGTTCTTGATGGGGTCAGCGGATGAAAAGTAGGAGGGCAGCACAGACTTGCTCTTTTCCTTCTTTTTGGCGTGACGCTGTCGTGCCATTAGAGGTTTTGAGGCCACAGGATAAGTCTCCCACTGTGGACAATGCATTCTAGAACATGAATTTTGTATCCACTTCCACTTTTCACCTCTTCATGTCCTGCAGATCGAGTGAAAAATATGATTATTTTGTTTAATGCAAACAAATGTATGGCCAGGATGGAGGTGGACCAAAATATCATCTTAAGAAATCTTGTATTGGCTGGCTGGGATGGGTTTTTGCCTCCTCTCCCTCCTCCTCTTCCCTTCAGGCAGCACCAGCCCTTTTCTTGTCCCTTCAGGCAGCTGTGGCTTCAGACCTTTCTGCTGAGCAGCTCCTGCCCCTGCAAATATCTGTAGTTCTCCGCATCCTGTTCCTTCCAGGCTGTTTCGTAGCCTATTTGAAATGCATCTTGAGTCCTTTCCCTGATGTTAAGTGCTGTTGTGCCACCAAGTCTGCAAAGAAACGATTTGTATGAAAGTTGCTGGAAAAATACTGCTCATTTTCAGCTGTTATCCTGGGATATATTTAACGCAGCATGGTGTAAAATGTTTAGTAGGTAACACATCATTTTAAAGAAATGCCTCAAAGACTTGCCTTGGAAGAGACTGCAGAACTTAGTGTGCTTTACGTGGAAACGGCTGATGTGTTTCCCGCTCTGCGCAGCGCTGAGCTGATGGTCTGGATCTCCACCTTCGGGCCTCCTACTTACTAGTGCTCCATTTTTATTTATTTTTTTTTTAAATTTGCAATTTCATGAGAACATTTCTTTGCTGATATATGTGAGGGAGGGAGGAGAGACATGAGTAACTGACAGGAACTACTGAAATGGCTTTGTCTAAAGTTATAGACAACTATATATCTAAATTCCACACATGAAGGAAAGATCAAGTAGGGGAAAAGACATTCTTTATGTTTGTTTTCTTTACCCACCAATAAATATTTAAATGATGTTGATAACCTCATTCTTTTTTTTTTTAATTCAGGAAAAAAGGTATGCTGGTGTCTGAAAGAGACACCCGGGGAATTTCCTACAGTGCTTTATTGCTTTGCCTTCAAGCAATTAAACAGTTGCAGAGATGTTCCTAAGTCAAAGCAATCTCCTTGTTCGGCTGTTAACAGTCTGTTTGCTTTCTCGTTAGTGAGTTCATTTATTGAGTTAGTTAAAATGTAAGCATGCTTTGTTTTTATTGAAAAGAAAAAAGTTCATAACCTGGAAAGAAGCTGTTGCTTACGGAGGGGTTTGTGCTCAGTGTTGCTCCCCCTGCCCCTTTTCGGGCTGGCTGTAAGAGCAGAGCTGGCTTTTTAGGAAAAGGTGCTCCCAATTTTTTGTTATTTGCCCTCACGGCCAGCATCATCTTGTTTCAAAGCGAGCGAGGAAAAAAATTGAGAGATGCTCAGATTCAAATCAGAGAGAGGAAATCCACCTTCCTGTCTCTAATTGAATCCAAGCGCAGAGCCTAATTAACGCCGTCCTGTGCAGGACCGTGGTGCAGCGCAGAGGAGGGAGGCGGCCGCCCTCCTCCCTGCTCCCCCTCGGACGATCCTTCTGTGGCGGCCCGGTGGGTGCCCGCGCAGGGCCCCGTGGGTGCCGGCGTTCAGCCGCGCGGCCCTCGCCGGGACCGTGAGACGCTGGAGCATCCCTGCGCGTCCTCGCGCCGCGTCTGCTCCGAGCCTGCCCGCGGGGGCTCAGAGCGGGCAGAGAAGCTGCAGCGCGGTCGGGCGACACGTGGGCTCGGCGGGGCCGGAGCTCCGGGGCCGAAGGGACCCGCGGTGAGTCCCGGCAGGCCGGCGTGGTGCGGCTCCCGCCCAGCCCTCTGGTTTCGGCGCTGTGGTTTCGGAGCTGGCAGCGTGGTAGAGCCTGTTACCAAATGAGCCCCTAACACAGACCCCTCCTAAGAGCGGCTCTTTCCCGGGGGCAGGGAGCAACGCGAGGCTCCATCCCCTGCGCTGCCCGGCCGGGGCTTCCTCGGTGCGTGGTCCAGGCGCTGCTGACAGCGGCACCTTGCAGGGCTCCTGGGCGCGGGCGCTGCCCACAAAGCACCTATTTTTCCGTTACTTCTACCTGCGAGACGGAGCTGACTGAAGTACCGAATAGGTGCTTCCTCCTAACAGCCGCTTGGCCTGTGACTGGAATAGGGTAACGTGCAGGGCGGCAATGACAGTAATTACCAGGAAGCGTTAGTAAAACCTGCGCTTAAGAAAATGAAAAGGGTGTGTTTGCCTTTCTCAGAGGAAGGCTGCTGTTTGGTGTTCTGCTCTTATCCTTGGCACTCGCTAAACAAGAGCTTGGGAACTGGCAGCTGACTGTGCACGGGGAAGGAAGAAGAAACGGGCTGGTAACGGGAGATGACCCGTATTTGAGGCCAGATACGCATCCCTTGGATCGCTCTCTAGCACGAGTGCGGCAGCTGGGGCCGGACACCCCCCTGGGGCCAGACACCCCCCCAGCGTCACACACCCCCCTGGGGTCACACCCCTCCCTGGCCCTCTGAGCCCCGTGGCACAGTGGCCAGAAAGTCGAGTCGGGATGGGCAAAATGCACGGCAGAGGCAAACCCACAGTGGGTTTCGGGCAAGGACAAAGGCCTGAGCTTAAATGCAGCTCCTGAGCAAAGGAGGGGAGACCCCAAGGAGGGGAGACCCAAAAGAGAGGTGGCTCCAAGGAGGGGTGGCCCCAAAGAGGGGCGACCCCAAGGAGGGGCGACCCCAAGGAGGCTTCACGCAGCTCTTTTCCCAGCATCTGGCCCCAGGTTACAGCAGGATGCATATTTACGCACGGATATGATTACATCTACGGAAAGGCTGCTAATTTTCAAAGATGACTGGCTTACTAACAGAGCGGACAAACCTCTTGCTGCTGCCTGTGCAGCCCCCTTTCCAGGACGCAGAGGGACTGTGCAGAGCCGCGATAGCCTGCTGGCATGTGTTTCGCCCCATTACTGCAATAAAAAGTCAGATTTTGACCAGAGAACAAGGAATAATATTCTCAAAGCCTTCTGCTTCATTTGGGAACCTAAACACCGCTGACTTTTCATTCATTTATTTAAAGGTCTTTGGAAGATTTTACCCTGTGCCCCTCAGGATTCTTACCATAGTTTCTGGGATGGTTTTATAGATAGTTCCAGTCGACTGTAACTTTCCAGGGAAATACACCAGCAGGAAGCTGACTTGTATTTACATGTAAGGATGTGAGCCTAAAGTCCAACCAGTTACAAAACCAGCATCAGGAATTAGTCACGCAGTTGTTTGTGAAATCGCAGTCAACTAGGAAATAGCAGCAGCAAAAAACAATGTCTATTTCCAGGCAAGTGATTCATATTGGACGGGTTTGCTTGTATGCAAGAAATGTATCACCTGCAAAATTTCTCTCCCAATTCTCAGGAAGGACTCTGCTGCCATACCAACACACTTCACTGCCTGTGAAGGGGCGAGACATCCATCTCGGTTCAGATCCGTCCAGAACTGATAAAATCTGTTCAGAACGGTCCGAGGTGTAAGATTTCACACGGAGTATACCGAGACACTGCCTTGCTCAAGTCTGGCGGTCTATCCCCGGGGACTGCAGCACATTATTTTAAACGTTGTGCCGTTTTTACGTGTGGATCCTCTCGCTGATTAAAATGAGAATTCAGAGTAGCGGTGTATATATTTGCAATGTCAGGGGTAGGGAGAAAACCGAATCATTTTCTGCAAGTCGGTACAGCCAGTGCTCCAACGCTTGTGTTGTGCTCGTCTCTGTCTCCCACATCCCAGCCTCTCTCCGAGCATCCGTGGAATCAGTTAATGCATTCTGAGCGCAAACACGGCAAAATTGGGATTTTCCTTTTGTGCTCTTGAAAAATAAAGCACAAAATCTGCAGCAAGCAGCTCCCGTTCCTCTTGGCTTTGCAAAAGGAGACTGGCCCGGCTGCCCTCGGCGAATGCCAGGAGAGGTCAGGGTGGGCTCCAGCACGGACAGGGGCTGTTTTAGTAAGAACGTGCTATTTGCAGTTCATTAAAAAATGTTGTAGCATGCGGTTACCCATGTGGATTTTGAGGGTCCTTCTCAGAGACTCCCATTTTTGTCTCCTAAAAATTAACGACCCTGTTGTTATGAGACTTTTAAAATGGCTTGTCCTGTGCGGGACAGGTGCACCTGGAGGTTTCTGTCTTTTTCCTCGTCCTTATGCAGCTCTCTCTGATTTTGGGGCGATTCCTTTCTCTAGAAGTAGGTCGAAGCAAGTGGACAGTAGTCAGTCTGAGTCAGTGGTGGGGGAAGAGATTTTCCTCAGATAACAATTGCTATCAGAATGTGTTGAATCGTTAAGAATTAAACATTAATAAAACAACAGTTCTCCTTCCACGTTACTCTTCTCCCCGCCAGGCTTTTGAGTGGAGATTAAATCTTGGTTTCCCTGTTTTCTGAAGGGGGCAAGGAACACAAAAGTCTTGTCTTTGCCCTGAAATAAAGGTGAACTTTTATCTTGAGCTACCAGCGCTGGTGAAAACCCCAGGAGAGATAACGCACTTTGCATATTCTGCTTCTCGATGGCCGTGGGGAATGAGGAAAGGGTAAGGATGGGATGAGCATTTCTCTGACTAATCTCAGAGGAATACAACGGTCTTGTCTCTGATCAGACTTTACTGTATTTAGCATGAAGTAAGAATAGATTTTGCCCAAGTGAAAACAGTATTTCTACACGTCCACCGGCGCTTGCTTCGCTTGCTGGCGGCCAGACAGGTTGCGCTGCTGGGATTTTCTCTGACGGATTTCGGAGCGTGCGGGGCCGACAGTGCACTGCGGAGGCACAGCCTTGGAACCCCTTGGAAACTCAGCCCTGCCTTCCGTCTCCCTTCACGGCCCGTAGCCGGGTCCCAGCGTGTACACGCTGCGCCGGCCTCGTACCATGCAACGCGCCCATCAGACACCTGGGATTTTTTATTCTGTAGGAAATGATGCAGGAAACTTTCTCTTGCAGCAGCTTAAGTTACATTCTCATCCTTCCTGGAAGTTTTCTTCTTGAATCACGCTTTTGTCCTTTGCATAACCTTAGAAAAACATGACCCTTTTACAAAGGGGCCATGAAATTATTGCAACAAGTGCTTGGTAAACAGGAGCCTGTCCGTTGTGCCCCGGGCGGCGAGCAAACCTGCGAAAGGCTGCTCTCTCCCTGGGCTGGGCGGCTGGATCCCGAGGGCATGTGAAGGAACGTTTGCTCTGTTGCTTTCACCCCGCAGCCAGTAGACGCGAGGTTTGAGGGAGTTTGATGTGCTGCCGTGATTTTATACCAGCCGTCTGGCTGCGGCCACACTGTCAGAGACCCGGGGGGGCCGGGACCCCCGTGTCCTGAGCCCTGGTCTCCTGCCTGGGGGCAATAACCGAGGATGCCCCGGGCACGAGTCCATCGCAGGAGATCGCAGATTAAAAGGAGCGGGAGTCATGCTGAGATGGGCGGGTGGCCGAGGAAAGCAGAGCAGAGAGGAGAAGGAAAGTGCCCGAGGAAGCCGGCCCCTCTCCACGTGCTGGCTCACGAAGCCGCAGCGATCGCGTGCGGTTTCCTTGGTCTTTTCCCAGCACCGCCGCAGGAGCCCTTGCTGCCGGGGACTGTATCTACGACAGCTCAGGCAGCAGCACTGCGAAATTACTTTCTCTTCCTTCCAGCTAACGCTGCCTTCCCAGCCTGAGCTGGTGGAGAACAGAGAAGCACACTCAGCCTTAAGGGATCTTTGGTCTCTGTAACAGGAGAAAACTGTCAGAACTGTTATATTCGAATGCAACCTCGGCTGGCGGGTGCTGCACAATCCGTTCTCGGGGCTGGGCAGACACTGCGAGTTCGTCACCTGGAGAGGAAGGTCCTGCCCCGGCGCAGATGCCTGCAGCCCGGCTCCCGCTGCGGCGCGCACGGCGCCGGATACCACGGCTCTTCCCGCTCGAGCCGTTTATCCTGAAGTAAATCTGCGCGTGGGTGGTCAGCGAGCCCCGGCACGGAAGATGGCCGTGCATCTTCTGCAGCTCCTGCAATGCAGCCGCTTCTGGGGGGGGAGAAGCGCCGCGCTGCGGCGGGTGCTCAAAGGCTTTCTGGAGCGGGTTCATCTGGCCACCGAAAAAGGGTTTCGTGCCTGCAGCAGCTGCTGAAACGAGGAGGAAATGAAATACCTTCTTCTGAATTAGATACTGCAAAGTCTCTCATCCCAGCCTGTGTGAAAGTTCAACTGCTTCCTTTGTTTATGAGGTGAAGGATATTTTTGTCAACTCCACTGTTTGATTTTTTTTTTAGGTTTTTCAATAAGGGTTTGTTTCTCTATTTATTGGAAGTCTAAAACCTCTTTGTACTCTGAAAATCAGCTTTTAGCAGCTGGGCTTTTCATTAAAGGTGCTGATAGGTCATGTGTTATCGCTGGTGACCTTCAAGAACAGTAAAGGGCAGGTTTTGATCCTGAGGGTGATGGTGGGAAAAGATGAAGCTCTGCAACCGGCGTCGCTCCAGGCAAGGGCCCCCCGCGGCTCCTTTCCACAGCTCTTTCTCGCAGCCATAGTATCTCAAGGGTGGTTTGAGGACTTTTTCTCTCTTTGCCTCTCCCTGGTCAGTGAGTCTAACCAGCAGAAGTTCCTCCTGCGCTGGGCGTAGAAAGAGAAATGCACGATACAGGGTCCCACACGTCTGCAGCCACGAGACGTACAGGTCACTAACCAGCCCGGACCCGACTTCTGTGCGTGGTAAAAGATGTTCACAACACGGCTCCTTCTCTTTCTTGTGTGTGTGCATTTGTGACAAGGCCATTGCTTGTTGGACTTTGCAAATGGCTGCAGCGGAGCTGGTGAAGAGCTGGTGAAGAGCTGCCTTTGGCTACCCCCAAGTCTTCAAACGCTACTTCTGGCTCTCGTCGGACACGGTGAAGGGTTGGCCCAGGCATTTGTCCCGCCTAGGCTGCTCTGCTTGGTTAAACACGCCTGATTAAGTTATTCCTGATCCATACTGAAAAGGTTATTCCTGATCCATCCATTCCACTGGGTGGAAAAGGGCCTGGGGGGGTTGGTTGACAGCGGCTGAAGATGAGCCAGCAGTGTGCCCAGGTGGCCAAGAAGGCCAACACCATCCTGGCCTGTATCAGCAATGGTGTGGCCAGCAGGGACCAGGGCAGGGATCGTCCCCCTGTGCTCGGCCCTGGCGAGGCCGCACCTCGAGTGCTGGGTTCAGTTCTGGGCCCCTCACTCCAAGACAGACACTGAGGGGCTGGAGCGTGTCCAGAGACGGGCAATGGAGCTGGGGAAGGGGCTGGAGCACAAGTGCTGTGAGGAGCGGCTGAGGGACCTGGGGGGTTTGGCCTGGAGAAAAGGAGGCTGAGGGGAGACCTTCTCGCTCTCCGCAACTCCCTGAAAGGAGGTTGGAGCCAGGGGGGGTCGGTCTCTTCTCCCAAGGAACAGGCGACAGGACAAGGGGAAACGGCCTCAAGTTGCGCCAGGGGAGGTTTAGGTTGGATATTGGGAATCATTTCTTACCCGAAAGGGCTGTCAGGCCCTGGCACAGGCTGCCCAGGGCAGCGGTGGAGTCCCCATCCCTGGAGGTATTCAAAAGATGTTTAGATGTGGTGCTAAGGGATATGATTTAATGGTGGACTTGGCAGTGCTGGGTTAACGGTTGGACTTGATGATCTTGGAGGTCTCTTCCAACCTAAATGATTCTATGGTTCTATGAGAAGAAACCCAGACCCTCAGTGTTTATTTGCCAAGGACATTTGCCACGCGGTGGAGGGAAGCTGGTCTTGTCGGGGCAGCAGCGGAGGGCATCCCGGGTGGCCAAGGGCACTCCCGAAGCCACTGGGTGACCTACCCCGTCCTTCAGCCCGTGGGCTCTGTGGGGCAGGGACGCCGGGGTGACTCCCCGTGACTCTGCCTTAGGCACTTTCTGTGACACCAACAGTATCTCCTACACCCGGAGCAGCTGGTTTATGGGGATGTTCCTCGAGCGGCACGAGGCCGAGCTCCGCCTCTGCCAGGCGTGCGTGGCTTTCTGGAAGCAGGCTGCGGAACGGCCGCAGTTACTGCGGGGGAAAACTTGCGTCTCCTGAGCCTTGTCAACCTGGACGGTCCGCTCCTATGTATCACTTCTTCATTTATGATCTCTTTTGTACCTTGTAAAACAGCTAAAGAAAAAAGTGACCGCTGTCCTCAAAAACTATGTAACTAAATACTGATGATGAAATAGCAGCACCCAGCAAGACTTGGTACGTTTTCCTTTTTCCAGGCAGACCACTCCTACCGTGCAGTTAATAATTACACATAAGGAGGTACCAATTTAGGGCAGGATGATATGGAAGTAGAAGACACAAAGCAAACTTGACTTTATGTCAGGAAAATGGTGGTTTGGTTTGGGTTTTTTACAAGTGTGCTCAAATGCATCCAGCAAAGAAGTGGAATGAATGGGCTCTTGTAGTCAGTCGTTCGTCCTTCCCAGCAGAAGCGGCCCCGACCTGTCGGGGTTTGGTGACGGAGGTGCAGCGACGCTGCTGAGGAGCGCGTGTGCTGATCCAGAGGCAATCCGGCACAGCCCTTCCTTCGGTTTCGCCGATATCGTCACTTTAGACTGATACGGCCTGACTCATGAGATCAATCTCTTGAGCGGACAGTTTCTTGGAATCAAACGTGACAACGACAAGGCAGCGATACTGCTGTAACAACGGCAGGGCCTTGAACGGAGCTCCCTGGGGCGACACCAGAAGGGTGTTATCTCTGAGCGGTGCCCGGCCATTCTCCCCGCCTCTGTTCTGCGGCGCAGTGACCTTTGCTTCTGCAATACGCTTTCTCAAGAATTACCGAGTTTTGAGCAGTTTTGCTCAGGCTTTGCTTTACCCGAGGTCCCTGTCACCAGCCAATCTCCCCCAGAAAGTCGGCTCTCCAAACCGGCTTCAGCCTCGGGTGCCTTGCCAACCTCCGTGTAGTTTCACCTCCCTGTTGTAACATTTCATTGTATGATGTTCTCCACGTCGCCCTTCTGCCTGAATTCCCCGAGAACGACGAAATACGGCAAAGCCTTTGGAACTAGCAATTGCCCAAACCAGGGCTGTTCCCGACTCCTCTTGTTTTCACCGACGCCGCAGAACCTGCTGACGTGGAGCAACCTCCCCTGGCCGTCTCCTGCGCACACCGAGATTTCAGCTCCTCTAAGGTCTTAATTGTCTTTGGGGTTTCCCATTCAGGGAATATGTTTAAACCTTTACGCTCTTGGAAATACATTGTGGTGTGTGTTTGCTCTGAGGCAGGAAACCGAGCAAAGGTGCTTTGTGGAGAGTCTTGGTTCCAGCTGCTTCTGCGAGCCACCTCACGGAGCCGGGTAAAGGCGAGCTTGGCCCCGGCTTGGCTGCCCAGGAGACGCCCGTGAGCGTGGGTACGAGGACAGGGAGTCGCGAAGGGCTTTCCCACCGCAGAGACTGGTAGCTTCTAGATGAGCATGACCGTGAAGAGTAAACTCGCTGGATGAGGCCATTTCCTCTCTCTCCACAGAGCCCCTACCTCTCGAACCGGGTGGATTTAACAGCACGTGCTTTTGCTGGGCCCTCTGTGAACACGGAGGGGTGGATTCCGGGACTGCTGAGGGCAGCGAGCTGCTTTGCATCGCCTTTCCGCAGGGCAGCTCCCGTCTGGCTTCAGGAGCCAGGAAGTGCCCCGGAGATGCCCTCGCAGGGGTTTTCCCACCAAACTGGCGCACGCGACCGAAGCGCTCTGCGTGTAACTTTCCCTTCCCAACGGAGGACGGATATCCAGCAGCAATAGATTGAACTGCAACGAAAACATGTCCTTTGACCCCAGAAACTGCCGTCCTGCCATGCAGGAGCAGCCTCACATGCTCATGAAACCCAAACCATGGCCCTACTCACTGTATGTTCTGACCATCCAGAAGGAATCTCGTTTGGCTTCCTATTCAGATTCCGGGCAGTTTTTTGGTAGATGAAAAATCACCCGCAGCTGTTGCTGAGGGTTTTAAGAAGCCAGGTGTAACTGGAAAATGAAAGGGCAGGCAGGGCTGAGCCTCTCAATATGGGCTTCAATAATGATAATGATGCCATTTAGGCTTCATCAAAGAAGGGGAGGGAGGACAGAGAAGGCGTTTGATCACGCCGGTGCCCATCAGCCGGGTCCCAGCCGGGGGCCCGCCAAAGGCAGCAGTTCAGCGAAAGGCCAGGCTTTCCAGGGCTGCAATTGCCGGCCCCGCAGTGCCTCTGGGCAGCGAGGAGCTGGTCGCCCTGGGCGGGTACGGACACCTGGCTTGACGCGGGGCAGAGCACGGGGCACTTGGAGCTGAGTCTCCATCGCCTGTTTACACCTGAGAAGCTTTGGGGCTTTTTCAGTTGCACCCCGGGGTTGTGTTTGTTCATCCTTTTGCTCCAGCAACGGTGGCATCAGCATCTCCCGTTAATTTCTGAGAGCGTGCAAATGTGGATACAGCTACCAGAAATCCCTTTGAAGTGAGGTATCTTGGCAGACGGACAAAGCAGCGAAGAAGAGGGATTTGTAGCAGCTAGCGCACACGTCAAATTGCGCCTGATTTATGCTTTCCGACAAGCCACGTTCTTAACCAGTTTCTGTGACTGATGCGAGCGCAGCCCAAGGTGCGGGCAACTCCGACAGGCACGTCTGTGCAATAGAGCCATAAACACGACACGTCTATCCCTGGAAATTCACAGCAGGAGTTGCTGCCCCAGTAACCTCCTCAACACCCCGGGATGATAAACTGGCCCAGCCGCAGGGCCAGGCTCGCTTACCGGCATCATTCTAGTGAGGATGCGATAAGATAAGCAGCTGCTTCTCCCCGGCGCTCTGAACTATGCCCCCGCCATCGGCACCCGGGAGTATTTGCATGTTGAAAGTAGGGGAGCAGGTAAAAGGCACGCGGTAGGTTGCCAAATTACGGAATTTCTGCCAGCGTTACTGGGCGGAGGAGGAAGCGTGGATGCCTGCGCCCTGCCTCCCGCTCCAGCCTATTTAACCACGGGAGTCGCGCCCGGAGCCGCATCTCTGCTCAGCCTCCAGCTGCCCGGGAGAGGGAGGAGCGGGAAGATGAGCTGCAGCAGGTACCCAGTGGATGTGAAGGCTGTCGGCTTGATGCAATGCAGAAAGCAGAAGGTACTTTCATGGGGTTTTTGTTGGGCTTTTTTTTTTCCCCCTCCTTAAATATTTACAAATCAGGAAACTAGAGGGCTTTCTGAGTTACCCTTACGGGGTTACGTTTGCTCCTGTCCCCGCAGCGCTGGGATTAGAGCCTTGCGATCTAGCACAGGGGTCTCTTGGACTTGTTTTTTAATGGGCTTAATATCATAAGAAAATGGTTATCTTGGATTCTGCTGTCTTTCTGTTCACAACGTCATAAAACTCTCCTGATTCCAACCAACAGCGATTATCCATTTGGGGCCCTAAAGTTAAGGAAATATTTTTGTAGGTCTAATGTTTCATTTTTTAACAGGACACTCTCGCAGCCTGAAGCCAGAACTAAACCACAGGTCCTGGCAAATCCTGATTGCTTGAAAGCATCCGATATTGAATATGCATTTATTTTCCCTTTTATTTTCCCAGCACTACATGATGTTTGTGTCTTGGTCAGATCAGAACAACATTCTCATCTACCGGACATTTGAAGACTTTAAGAGATTCCACGTAAGTGAAAATCTCCCTGAAAAGAGGATTCCCATCCTGGGGAGGGGGGAAGGAGCCCCGCTTGTGTCGGGGCTGCGAAGCACCACTGTTCTCTCCTTCTCGCTTTTAGAAAGAGCTGAAGAGAAAATTCCCCATCGAGAATGGCTCACTCAGGAGATCTGACCGGACGCTCCCCAGGTTGAAAGGTAAGGCGAACAAACCTCCGATGGACCAACGAACACGACGGAGCTGTCGGGGACAGTCGTAACTGATGACAGAGACGCCAGTCTCCGAGTCTGACCGTCCTCTGGAGCAGATTGACAGCTCGCTCCTGCTCGTGGCGTGGTACTGCTGGGTTACATCGACGTGCTTGGGTCTGTCGCTGACTTAAAACAACCCAGACAGACTTCTTTTTATAGATAATTGCACTTGGTAAATTCACATTACTTTAAATATTGGCCCAGAGTGCCTTGCAACATTTAAGTGTGAACAAAGATAAATTTTAGGTATTAAAAAATTGTATCAGGCGCTATGAAAAATGATATAGGGAGGCACAGGCAGGTGCTGTCTCGGCGTCTTACAGTCTGGGCCGGTGCAGGGAAGGGTGGTAGGTGAGGGCACCCCCGAGTTCAGGCAAAAGATGCTGCTCCGGAGGCACCCAGATCCATTGTTGTCTTACACCAACTTTGCTCTTCTTATTTTAAAGATGCGAATGTGAAGCAGAGGAAGAGTGGGAAGCCGAACAGGTGCCTGGAGATACTGAAACTGCTGGAAACTTACTCCCAGGAGCTGCTGAAAATGGATGCTAAAATCTCCCAGGGTGAAGACGTGATTCAGTTTTTCAAGGCACAGACCCAAGACCTAGATCCCTCCTTTCCTGAAAACAGGTGTGAAATCATATTTGTATTTTTTATTTGTATGTGTCTTCAACGAAACAGAAACGCTATAGAATACAGGTAGAAGAGAAACAGCGGTTACATACCAGGGCAGCAGAGCGAGGACGCTCTACTGAATGCTTTAATGCATGTTTATGTTGTTTCTGATGCCTAAACTCTTCTTAGCCTACTGCATAGACGATTTAACCAAAATTAATACTAAACCTTGCATGTGAGTTTTCAGTAAACCAATATTAAACTTTACTTTCCAGCGTTGTGATCATGCCATCAGAAATCGGAGGGGAAAAGAAGAACCAGCCACGGGAGCGGCTCTCCTCTATCACGCACCCCCAGGCGTCCCAGAGCTACAGGTGCGTCGAAACCTTTGAAACCAAAGACACGAAGAACAACACTTTCAAAGTCGCCAAGAGGGAGATTGTTGAAGTGTTAATGAAGGACATGACTGGTACGTGTGACGGGGATTCTTTGGGTGTTGATTGATTCACAGCTTGGCAAATGCTGAGTGGGCAGCACCACGGGTGGGGGGGGTGTTTGTACGTGGGGTGGGCTTACCTGGATTTACACGGGAGGAAAGAATAAAGCGTCAGCACGGCCTCGGCCGGGCACCGAGCTGCTCTGCAGAATGTCCCTCCTGTCTCTTGTGGCAGAGCAGCCCCTACCCAGGGATTATGGCCATCTCTCTACTTGCAGGCTGTTAAAAACCTTTTTTTTTTTGCTGTTTGCTAGGATGGTGGCTAGTGGAAAACGCGGACAAGCAGATAGCCTGGTTCCCAGCCTCGTACCTGGAAGAGATTGATGCCCACGAGGACATCCAGAACGCCTTGAGCTCAGACGAGGAGGGTAAGTCTGCTTCTGGCTCCCGGGGACACCACATTCCTCCTTCAGAAAACGAGTTCTGCAAAAACCCCACCACTCTCAGCATCGCTTGGAGTCCCTGTCTGGAGCTCTGGCTCTTCGGATCAGCTCTGCCACCAGCTGTGGGTCTCTGAGCGAATCGGTCGCTCACAGGGACGCTGGCCCTGCAGCTCCCACTTGCTGCCCAGGGCTGCCGAGCTGCTCTGCCACGGGGATGGAGGCGTTTTCTCCGCAAGGCAAACACGACCCCCCTTCTCTCTGCAGGCAGCCTGTACTTTGTCGTGCGGGCCTATGAGTCTCAGAAGGCAGACGAGCTCTCGCTGAACAACGGCGTCATCGTGGAGGTGGTCAGGAGATCCGACGACGGCTGGTGGCTGATCCGGTAAGGAGGTTTTTCCGAAGCTCTTGTTCCCCGAGGGAGACCGTCGCCTGCTGCAGGTGCCTCTTGCCTGCTCCTGCCCAAGCGGGGCGCAGAGGAGCCCCCCTGAGCTGACTGCCCTTGGCTAGGGACGGTTTCCCCTTCCTTGTGCGCCATGTACGGCCTTGGGCTGAGTCCTCACCTGCTTCCCCCGGGTGCTCTGCTCCCTCCCCTTGGCCTAAGCTGGGAGAAGGGCTCTTTTCAGTATTGCTTTTCATCCTTCCCCGTCAGGTACAATGGCCGTACCGGCTACATGCCCTCCATGTGCCTCCGGCCCTACAAGAATCCTCACCACAAGTTCCAGACTATAATAAACTGCGGGCTCAACGTCTCCACCCCGAACCTCTGCTCCTCCCTGACGGGTCCCCAGCCCCGGGGTGAGGCCGCGGGGCAGCGCAGGGTGCAGGCTTGCTCTTCCCTTGACTGGACTGAAGAGGACGTGAGCTCTTTGAGAAACAGATCCAGGTCTCTGCCCAGGGCCAGCTCCACCCCGGACCTGGAGTCAGACGGCTCATCCCTCGGCTCGGGGAGCGGCAGCGAGCGGGACGGCCGGCTGAGCTGGAAGCCTGACCTGTCAAGATCTCTGCCCGAAGTGGAGCAGGCCAGGAGCTCTCCCCCAGGACATGCCTCAGCCACGCACAGCAGCAAGTCTCCACGCCTCACCCCCAGGGACAGGAACGATTCTGGCTTTGTGGAGTCATCTGCACCTGATCTCAGTTACTCCGACACTGACCCCGACTCGGCCGCTTGTGCCCCCAAGGTGCCCTTGCGCCCCTCGGCCCACGAGATCCTCCAGAAGTGCAGCACCGTCACGAAGCGAGCCATGCAGCAGTCTTCCCCCCGGCCGGCCCTCCAGGCTTTGTTCCCTCTCCCGAGCGTGCACTAGTGCCCCTGGGAGGGCACGGACCCGGCACCACGGCCGAGCGGCAGGCTCCCTCCTCGCCAGAGCCCCGCAGGAGCCGTGGGCAGCGGCGCGGGGAGCCCCAGGGCCTGTCGCTTTCCAAGGACACGGTTAGATCCTGACGGAACACGCGTGCAAACGTTGCTTCCCCGCATAACACCGGTCCCTGCTGCAGCCTCCCCCGGGGGGCCGGGGAGCCAGGAGGGGCTTCACTGGAGGCAGCGGGACAGGATTTAGTGGTTTAACTTATCAGGGGAGTCTGTGGATCTGGCAGCTCCGGCGTCGGTCAGAGGTCACTTCAGGTTCAGTTAATTCTCCCACGGCAGGTATTTATCCTGCAATGCAGCACGTGAAAATTTCACAGTCCTTCTTGTGTTATTCTGCACAGCGGGCTGAAACCCGGGCAGAGCAAGGGACAGTCGCCCATGAAATCCAGACCTACAGTTACTGGCACGGGGTGGGGATGGGACGGTGCGGCCGTGCAAATGTCATTTATCAGAACCCACTATTTTATATATTTTTTTAAAACTCTCTGTTTTTTGGTGTTTATGTGTGGTTTTGGGGGCTTTTTGTTTGTTTCTTGCTTTTTTAAAGGTTAGATCAACTTGGGTAGTGGAGAACTGGCCATCAGATACACGAATTGGCTGGAGCTGCTGAACAGCTGTGAGACCAAACCCCCGTGGGCTAGGAACCTCATCTCTGACCGTTCCCCACGGCGCTGCCTGTGCAGGCGCAGGAACGGTTTAGTACAGCTCGTTTCCCAACGGGGTAAGGGGCCAGAGCTCCTTTTTATGAACAAAACATTCCCCTTTCAAGGGGGTCTGACAGTTACTGAAACTCACAGCAATTCTCATCCAAATGTCAGTTGCTAGAATTGAGTTAGAAAAATAGTTATAGGAAAACTTAAGACTTTTATATAGATCGCTACCTTTAATTTTAGCAATTCTCCCAGGTATCTGTTAATTTTTTTTTTTTTTTGAAACAAGCAATTTGTGAGGTGTTTATGTTGTTCTAAATTTTATATGTTTATATGTTTTTGTCTCTAAAATAAAATACATGTAAATATCTACAAAGACTGCTTGTTTTTTATACTTCAAAAACGTGATAGCTGGGGAATTAAAACTGCGCTTATCTCCCTCCCGGGTGCCAACACTCGGGGCGGGCACAGGCGAGAGACCTGCCTTGGCCCAGGCTGCGTTCTGCCCAAGCAAAGAAAATACCCAGTGACACAAGACCGACCAACGCACGCGCCCAGCCGGGCCTGGGAGACGACACGGCAGTGCCGGTAGTCTCTCCGCTCCGTACAGCCTTTAAATCCCCAGCAAAGACCAAGTGGTTGTTCAGAGCCAGGTTTGGCCTCTTCTCCAAACTAAGTGCTGTTTAAGTGTCTGGGCCTGAAAATTCAGGGGGTGAAAACACAAAGCGAAACCACAGCTTGGACAAAGAAATGACCCCTTCCTCCCATTAAGCCCCAAGGAGACCGAATGTTGGACTTGTTTTAGAAATTCGAACTTTAAAAATTTATTATAAAACACAGGAATATTCCAGCCGCCATACCTGGCGGGAAAGCAGTTCAGACTCCCCCCTCCGGAAAGAGCAGCTGGTGGGAGGAGGGTCACAGAGCCACGTCCTCCTGCTGGGATGCGTCCGCCAGCCTCATGTTTTGCCACATGAAATCAATGAACATGGAGGCCTGTAGCAATCGGCTCAGTCGCTGAAAATGGCGCTCTGCAAAGAGAGAAATCCAACGGTTAGCATCATGGGGGAGACAGCTCGCCAGAACGCGGTGCAAAAATCTCTCTTCTCTTTAGACCAGGGCAAACGGGGAGCATTCACAGCACCGGAGGAGACCTCAGGCTCACAGCCCGTCCCCGCGGCGCGACTCACCGGTGTAAGGCAGCAGGGACTCCACGGCAGATTTAATGCCCGCATACTGCAGGAGGCTGTCAGGTGCTTCATGCTTCAGGAGGGTTTCAATGACAGCCTGGGCTTCATGGCAGTTCCGAGAGTTCGTATTCCACGTCACCAAGAACGTCAACACCGCCTCTAGGGAGGAGGGAAATCTGTTCACGCTGGCTGTGCCGCGGGCGCTGGCAGGCAGGAGATGCCAAGGCATTTCTTCTGTCCCGCAGAGCGGCTCCGCTCCCACACACTGTGTCCGAGGAGCCCAGAGGGGCAGAACAACTACGCACAGAACCGTTTCTTGAGCTGTCCCAGGGGACACCCTAAGCAAGGGGTGGCAAGGCCAGGCAAAGCCACTCCGGCAAGCTCAGAGCGGTTGCTGGAGTGCGGCACAAGCAGCACCACAGCAAAGCAGCTGGCCCGGGGCAGCGGTCCTGCTTGAGGGCGGTGGGAACTCGGTGGGAAACGCTGGGTCTAGGGAGATTCTTCTCCTTTTAATTTCAGTTGAGAAAACAAGCCCCTAACCTGAAAGGTTTTAGCACTTAAACCCTGCTGCAACAAACCTTTCTGATCCTTCCGGAGCCGAACGATGTTCTCTTCCAAGTGCTTTCTCCCGTCAGTTTCCTTGAGGATGGCTGCGGAAAAGAGAAAGGAAGAGTCCATGCAAGAGTCCAGCCTGTGCTCCCGTGGGCCGAGAGCAGGGAGACCATTTGTGATCCGGGGTGATTTCACTTAGGAAAACGGGAGTCGTAAGAGAAAGGGAAAACTGAGGCTTTCGGACAATTAGACTTTGTAGCCTTCATCTACCTGGAAAAGATGTTCTGCAAAGCAGAGAGGGCAGAAAAATGCCTTCCGAGCATGACGGGGACTCACCTTTGACCACCATCAACACTGTGTGCGGACGATCCAGAGAGATTGCCAACCCTAAAGCTTTGAGATATCTTTTCTCATGAAGCAGGTTAGAAAGCTCTTGCTCCCTGGAAAACAAATCAGGGTCAAGAGAGTGAGAGAAATATTTGGTTGGCGGAACAAAATCCAACACAGAATGTAGCAGATTTGGCAATAACAGTGTGCAGAGGTTTAACGCTGAGAAGTTAATACTGCTTGCCAAGGAACGCCTCAGTGCCCTCATTGTGCAGATAATTACCCTGGCACGTTCAAGGGCTCCCTGAACCGTTCAGGGCTGGCTGAAGCAGAAGAAAGCGAAAGTAGGTTTCAGCAGTTTGACTTTGCTTATCTTGGTGCATAAACACGAAACTAGTCGATTGTCAAGCTGACAGTATTATAGCAAGGCTTTGCAGGAACTAAAGATAAACTACAAAGACGAAGAGACTACTGTGCCTCAACAGCCTCTAAACAGCTCAATGCTGTAACGCTCAGATTAGTTGGAGCTGGGTGGCTCTAGGCGCGGGCACTTTCACTGGACAGGGTTTGCCTTTCACAGCTCATTATTGCACAGGATCGACTTACTTCATAATCTGCTCCTCCTGTTTAGCTTGCGCCTCTTTCTCTTCAATTTCAGTGACATCCTATTAAAAAAACCAGAATATAACTTTGTCAAATCTTGTTTTAATACAGATTAATTTTTATTTAGTCATCAAGTGATTAGGAGACCAGTTTCTGCAGCAAGATCTCTAGGTCAAGTAATTTAAGTGTTAAATCCAGCAACTCGCAGCTTCCCTCCCAACCACCGTCAGAGCACCAGCACTGGGCAGGCTGCTAAGGCCCCTCTGCTCTTCCTTTTACAACATCAACTGGGGAAACTCAGTACGGCCAAAGCCACCCCCGAGCCCCAAGATTCTCCTTACTGACCCAATTTCAAAGTGCAGAAAACAAGGAGAGCGTGTGTTGTGCTGGAACAGCAAGGGACAAGCCACTGGGGTCCTGAGCTCTCCAACCGCGTTCTCATTACCGGCCCAGAGAGGAAGCACAGAAAGGCCCCGCGCTGTACCTTCCACAGCGTGATGCAGGAGTCACTGGATGCTGTCACGACCATATCATCTTGCTTGTTAGAGTGAAGACCCCAGATTTTATCTTCATGACCATCTAATGTTTTCACACACTCATTCGTTTTAATTGTCCAGAGTTTTAAGAGACCATCAGAACCGCTTTTGGAAGAGACAAACACAACAAAAAGAATCACTGGATAGATCCATTCTCGCTCTGCCCCACCTCAAATATAACTCGTCCCATTCCAATGCCTTTCAAACAGGAGCAGAATTAACCAAAAATGTCCAGAAAGCTTGAGAATTCCAAACCAGTAGTTCCCAGTACTACCATCACCCCTCCTGGCGATTCCTTCTCGGGAAGCCCCGTTACCCACGTTTCCTCACACGCTCCGGTGGTACTTCCAGGCTGTCACCTTTCAGCCTCTCTGTAAGGAAGGGCAGTTCAGGAGACAAACTGCGTTCTTTCCTGTTCCTACCTGGAGAACCAGCCCTTTGCAGGAATCAGTAACTGTTTAGCTCTGGCTGCTCTGCCCTCACCCAACGGCTGCAGGGTGAGACGCACCCTTAGCTCTGCCTGAAAGTCACTAACCCAGCAACGTCGCAGCAGCTAACTAGAACCCACAGCGTAACTGAGAGGAAGATGTCAGCCCCTGCAGAAAGCCTGGCGTAAACATGGCATCTTCCTATCGGTCTTTCCAAACCTAAATCCATTGCACAGCTCTTCCCTCTTGCTGCCGATATCAGCTAAGAGATTTTGCTTCTGATTAGTTTTGGCATCTTCCTCTAGAGTCCTGGTGCAGGCACTTACCTGCTGAGCAGCTGCGTTCCTCGGCTTACAAAAATGATCTTCAGCACAGAGGCATCGTGACCTTCAAAGGTCTGGAAAATAGAAAGGAAGCTCAGAAGTGGTAGAGTTGTTGCCAGGCCTTTCGAGAGAGTCCTCTTTCAAGGAGATAATATTATTACATTCCCAAAGACCAAATAGGTAAGTTCCAAAAAGCAGCCTCTATCCTCGGGACCTTCTCCTAGAGTAGGCTGAAAGGGCAGGAGGAAATGCCTTGTCCCCGTGCCATTTTTTCAACAATCTGCTTGCTTGAAACTTGTTGGCCAAGGTCATATTGCAAATGGTCTGAACGGTGAGGCCAGCTGCATGGGCTACCTCCCCAAAGGGTCGATTCCCCTGCCACTGCGTGAAGCACCCACTCAGGGAGGTCACGCTGCTGGGCAGAACGTGGCACGGAGTTAGCAACTGCCTTCCGTGGTCTTAGTGAGACGCTACTGGACTAGAGAGTTCTATGAAGAGTGAGTCTGAAATTTAAACTTGCATGTTTAACGTGATGGCCACAGCTGTGTCAGGCAAAGCCAGCTTTCTTTCAATAGCATGAACGTTCTCATTACCTTCAGACAGCTGAAGTCCCGAAGACCCCAAAGCTTCAGGGTCCCATCCGCTGAAGACGTGGCCAAGATCTGATCCACTGGGGAGAACTGCACGCACCAGATTCCACGCTTATGTCCAGTGAAGACACCCAGCAAAGAGCAATCAGAACAGGCCCACAGCTTGGCCAGCCGATCCTGCGAGCCTGTGGCAATGAGCTTGTCGTTCGGAGAGACTGCCACGCTGTTTATGTCCTAGAGAAGTCACACAAGTACAGAGAGTGCAAAGCACTTTAAGTCTTTGCTCTTACTGTTAGACAGGTAATAAATGTAGGGTAAGACACAGGAGAGAAAGATTTAAGTACGAAAAGCATGTTCTAATGTCAGGTGGAGCTTTACCTTGTCATGACCCCTCTCAGTCACTCTGGCATGAAGGGTTTCTGGACTGGAGATCAAGGCTGCTTTTGCTTTGGAAGTGAGGGATTCCGGGATATTCCAGATCTTGATTGTGCAGTCCTGGCTGCTGGTTACTACGAAGCTTTCTTTCAATCTGAAAGGAATAAAAATGTCAAGTGTAAGGAAGACAGACAGTGCCTTCCCCTGCACAGAAATAAAGGCCTTCTCCTCCCCTACCGGGATCTGCACACATTCAGTCAGTCTGCCGGGATGTGAAACAGAGTGCTTTAATGGTTTTTCAAGCTGTCTTTCATTTTACTTAGGTCCCTGGGATAGCCTCCAGCAATTCAGACATTAGGCGAGAGCACTGCTAGCTCTCTTCATTTACAGACAAAGGGATACTGCAGCTCTTGAGCAGGCAAGCTGGGCTTCCAGACTGTTAGGCAGCACAAAGAAAGGAGAAGAGCCGATAAACAGACCTGCTATTCAAGCAAGCACCTTCACAGATACATTCCCTTCACTCCCCAACCCTCCAGATCACTCAAGCTTTATCTGGCAACTTATCCAGCTGCTGCTCTTTAAGGCAAACGGGAGTCAGACTAACAAAGAAATGCAAACTTCATGACTTATGGACAGACAGATGTGCAGCCAAAAAAAAATAATCATCCTTCCTTCAAACTCAGAGCACCACGACAAGCTGGGGCCAAGAATGAGAAACAGCATGGCTCAGCGGCCGGCGGCCACCAAAACGTTCACCCTGAGGATCAGCAAAGCAGCCGTGACTCATGCTCGCAGAGGGAAACCCCTGTCTGATTTTTATTACCTTGAGCAAGAGACAGCGCCTACCCCATGCGCATGGCCCAGTCCTTGGGCAACACAGATCACCCGTCCGTCTTTGTTCATCCGCCAGACTCGAAGGCTTTTGTCCTGTAACGGAGAGGACAGAAAATGCTGTGCTTTTCTGACAAGCGATCAGTGCCCCACGCATCACCACATCCGTGAGCCTGACTATTCGCTTATTTTCAAGCTTGAACCTTTGCCTGCGTTCGTCAGGGCGGGTGGGGGCAGACACAGCCAAACACGGTGCACTGCAGCGGAGGTTTATTTCTGGGTGTACCAGGGCAGTCAGCACCTTTTCCAACAGGGTTTTTAGGCACAGCTCCCCATCAGTCTCGCACTAACAACATCTCTGAACTCTAATGCAAGAGCAAGACACTGGGAGAACGAGACATCTCCTTTCAGGCTAATAAAATACAATCAATCACATTTCCCCAGGGATGATGTTAAAAAGGGATAGCGCAAGAATCTTATGTTTGGGGGATGTAGCAGACAGGAATTCCATCTGAACAAAAGCCCTTTCTGGATCTCCAAACAGGAATACAACTCTGCCCATAAAGATCACTAGAAATGAAGTTTCATAAAATGCAGACAAAACTAACACACCTTAGCACAGCTGACGAACATCAGGCCTTTTCTGAAGACATCCAAAGCAAGAATTGTTTCTAAACAGAAGAAGAAAAAACAGCTGGATGCAAAGTAATACTGAAATCGGACAACAGAAATGCGTGAATTAACGAGTCCACCGCTCACTGACTGGGGGACAGGTTTGGGACGCTCGGGACACAACATATCCGCACTCACTACGGAGTGACTGGCTGCTTAGGGCACTGGTGCGAGCCCGTCGCTTGCAGCCACAAAACTGCATTCAGAGCCCGCACTCGCGTACCTACATCTTTAGCTCCAATTTAAACTGATCTCAGTGCTAGTGAAAGGGACTGACCTGACAGACCTGGAAAAAGAAAACTAGTGTTTGCAAAATCAGGACAGCATAATATATACTGTCCCCACACAGTTCCAAAACCTGTTGTGATGCTGTTCCAGAGAGAACTCAAGGACTCCAGTCTCCACATAAGAGTTGTGAGAGAAGCTGGGTAAAGAAATCCTTGCCCATCTCCCCCCGACCCGTGTCAGAGCTGACCACACACACCTGTGTGGCCGTAGAGGATCTGGCAGTGGGACGTTGCCAGTTCAAACACTTTCAGCTGAGGGCTGTTGGTAGCCACAACAATGTGAGAATCACCAGGCCCGAGGAACTTCACATCCAGAACCTCATCGTTGTAACCTGCAAGCTGAGGACGGCAGAACAGAAACAGTTGAACAGGGAGAAGTCGGCTGGTTAGAGAAGTGCTGAACGGCACCACGCTCAGTGAGGCTGCGTTACTGTTACCTTTCATTTAATAGGGCACGTAAAAATCTTATTAGACATAAGCTGGAGCACGGGAGGGATTTCTGGCTAAGCCTGTTCTGCTTTCCTTTTCCTACATTCGTCTCCGTGCAATATTCCTCCAAACAACCCCACCAGCGGTTTGTAACCAAGGAACGGTTCAAGAACAGGCAGGAGAGGATGGCACCCCTGGACAAAGCCTTCACCAGAAGCAGAGCTGATCCTCAAGTATGGATAAAGGAAGAGGGAGGCTGAGGGTTGTTACCTGCTTCCTGAGCTGAAGGGTTTGAGCGTCGTATAAAACAATGTTGTGTTCCACGGACACCGTGACAATCTCATTTCTCTCGGGCACAAGCATGCACTGGGTGAGGCTGCGCTCGCTGGCCTCCTCCTTCGACTCAAAGGGCACAGGCTGGGTATATACACAAGCAGCTGTGGCAACTTCCCAGACTTTCAGGATGCCTAACAAAAATAATGATATAAATTATCTGGCAGAGCCATTGTTTTAGACAGTGATTGTCCAAAGAATATAAAACAAACCCTGGTCTCGCCTACTGGAAAAAGCTACACAGCTTTAAGGTAGGACTGTGAAGAGATTCAATCACGGTGGCACGAAGGGCCACAAAGTTTCTCTTCTTCAGTCTAAACCAAACCTTTTTGCAGTTTGAAAACATAAATAGTTAAAGCTCTACAGCATGCCTGATCAATCCTGCTCATCCACTACCGTCAGAGGGACCCAGGGCCAGGCTCTGCTCTCGTGCCGTCAGGAGCTCAGCCCAAGAACGCGCATCCCAGGAATAACGGCAATGCAGCGTCTCAAGTACCGTCCTTCCCCAGCCTGCAAATCTGGCAGCGGCGTGCCAGGACACTCACCTTTGCTGCCAGCTGTGACAAAGTGCAACCCTTGTTTCTTCACACCCAGTTGAGAGAAATCTCCCTTTTCAGGTAACAAGACGGCAGCTTCCACGCTCTGCAAGAGAGACGCCCAAACACCAGCTCAGCGCGAGGGACCGGAGTCCCGTTTCAGCAACCAGAGCCGCGTAACAGCCCGCTGGTGCCGCCAGACGCACACCCCCGCTCCGCTGCCCCAGACCGCGTGGCTACCGCAGACAGGCAGGCGGATACAACCAGAGAGCAAAGTTTTTACACGATTGCTCTTCCTTCCTTCCCCAGCACTGGGGCAGCGGAGGTGTATATTTCCTCAAACTGCCCCAACATGACCACACCAGGCAAGGAGAGAAAGAAAATAAACAGCTTAACAGCTTTAGACACTGAGTTTTAAGGTCTCTGGAAAGTACAAGGGAGAGGAAACCCAATTTCATAATATATAGGAATCTAAAGAGGGAGAGGTACCACAGGACCGTGACCTAGGAACTTCAAAGGACCTCAAAGGAATAAATGAAATGCAATTTCACCTCGTAGACAGGGACGGTTCGTTTACTTTCTCTGGTTTTCAGGTCCCACACCATGCAGATTTTATCACGGCCAGAACTGCAAGTTAAAAGAGCAGTTTCAGTGCTAAATCCATTCAACTTGGGCTCCGAGTGCAAATTTGGAATTGCGGGAAGAGGCCCACGTGAAGGAAAGCAAGAGTCTTCCACATGACAGCCATATATTGCCAGAAACACAAAATCAGTCACTCGTATAGTTGGAGACCGAATGCCAGTAGCAGTCCTTCCCCTCACAGGACAACCGTCCCGGACCCTGCAGAAACACCCAGCCCCTGGCAGGGGCAACGGGAGCGACAGGCCAAGCCTCTGCAAGGTTTTACCTAATGAGCGTGTTTCCATCCGCGAACGCCAGCGAGGTGACAGCACTGAAGTGGCCGTCCAGCATAGCAACGCACTTGCTGGAATTCAGGTCCCAGATGCGGATTTTGTAGTCAATTGAGGAGGAGAAGAGTTGGAGACGGGAGATATCGGGGTGGAACTCAACAAGGCTAGGCAGAAGGAGATGGACTTGAACAGGACAGGAATAAAACTGCCTGGCACGCCCGCATTAGCCCGACATTGAAATAAATACACATTCTACACAAAGAGTTCGACAGATCAAGTCACATGAATTTATAAGAGGACTTTTTTTGCAGGACTTCATTGCTCTGCCACCCACGGGGAAAATTCACAACCGATCTTTGCCAGCCTTTCCGTGCTGTTGAAGTACATCAGCTAGCAAGCACAGACACTCCATTCAGATCCCAACAGATTTCTTGATCAAACTCTTTCCTCTCTGGGCTAAAGTCAATCATAGCCCTGCTCCTTCACTAAACATCTCAGCAACCAGGAAACAGAAGAGCCTGGAACCTGCTCAGAATGGGCCTTTACATTCCATTAACTCAAGATATTTCGCATCGATCCCAGCGTCCAAGCATCACACTAACACCAGCGACTGACAAAAATGACTCGTCCTTACTGTACAACTCCTGAAGATCCTTTCAGGTTGTGCGTGCAGTACTGTTTGATCATATCCCAGATCTTAATGGTGCTGTCACAGCCGCCTGGGAAAAGAAGGGCAGGTAAGAATGAACTACAGAGGAGAGAACGCACCAGCAACTGTAAAATTTTGTGGGTTGCAAAGGCAGCAGAAAGAAAGATGAATGCGATAACAACCACCTGCACCAAGAGAAGCTCACGGGGCACCTTTCAGAGAGCTGGGCAAAACTGGACTGCTCACAGACAAGAAACCCGAAGTACAATTAAGTTACAGGTCCCACCAGCCCTCCTCCAGCTCCAGGAGCCCCCGTTCTGCACGAGGATAACTACACCACGCTGCCTCATAGGTGCCTGATTTTTATCCCCATTTCACTAAGCATATTTTAGATAGGACATTGAAAGGATCCCTTGTTGTCTGCCAAGACGTCACTTCTATCTAAGTAAAACCTCTTCCGATTGCGTCTGAATTCAGGCGATCACTACCTCAGGCTGTGTCCAGCTGAGCTAAATTACTCAAAAGCAGAAGGGCCGCTCAATATCATTCCCACCGCGTGAAAAGGGACCGCACCTGTGGCTAACAATGTTGAAGTAGAGTCAAAGGCCATGCTAGCAACCGGCGCTACGTGCACGGCTTTCCACGTGCGGACACACTTGTTCTCTCGCCAGTTCCACTGCTTCAGCAACAGGGCTCGGCTCCCCGTCACGAGGATCTACACAAAACCAAGGCAAAGGAAAGAACAATTAACTACCGATTAGATTTTAATTTCTTTCCGTGCCCACACACGAAGCACAGAAATGCCAGTTGCTACGACACTCCGGAAGCTCAGTCTCTCAGCATTCCTCTGTCTGACTTGAGCCCAGAAGGGGAGACAGACAGAAGTGCCCGAGCAGATTCCGCAGAGATATCTGGAAATGCAGGGCGCTTCCAGGCGGAGCAGCCCTCAGCGTTCACTGGCTTTGTCAGGAGCAGCAAAGAAAACCACAAAGCAAACAGGTACCTCATCATCGGGGCTAAGAACAAACGAACTGATATCCTCTTCGTCATCCTATAAAAATGAAAGGAAAAAAACCCAGTTAAACCCCCTGTGGAGTGGTGCACTGCGCTCTCAGAGCTCCCTTCTCTACACGCTTCTGCTGACATCGAGAGCAGCCAGCGGCTCCGGGCTGCGCTTACACACAACACAAATAACACCTGCCTGCGTTCAGAGCAGCTCTCAGCCCGCCCTCCGCTTCTCGCTCTTGGGAGCTTTAGAACCACAGCCGGCCGTAGCAGCAACACGGCCCAGGCGCCCCGGGAAACCCTCGGGGGCGCATCGGCAGCCAGCGGAGGCCGGGTACCCTCACCTGCTGGAGGCTGCGGAGAGCTCCCGTCTCCACGTCGATGACGTTCAGCCTGGTCCCGCACGGGCAGAACATGAACTTTCCATCTCGGTTTACCTGGAGACAAGGGAACGGAAAGCAGGAAGGTCACAGAGCCGGGAGAGGGGCTACTCCCGAGCCCGCCCCTCGCCGCCGCCGTACCTGGACTCGCCCTCCTTTGTAGAAAGGCTCGATCCTCCTCGACGCGGCGTAGCTAGAAGGAAAAGAGACACGCGCGGACAGGCGGTTAAACCAGTACCGCGGCGGCCTCTCGGCTCCCGCCCGCGAAGCCCCAGGGCGGCGCCGCCCCGCGCACCCATCCCGCCGCCCGGGCCGCCCCGCCCGCTCCTCACTTGCTCTTGAAGCGCACGGGGCTGGCGGCGGCCGCCTCCATGTTGGACACGGCCGCGCTCCGCGTGCCGGCCGCTTCCGGCGCTCTCGGTTGCTAAGGGAGAAAGGGCGCTACTTCCGGCGCACGCGAGTGACGCACGGCGCCACGTGCGGAGGCGAGGCCACGAACGCCATCTTTGGTGTGGGCGGGGGCAGCCCCGCTGCTACAGCCCGGCTCTGCCTCGGCCCTGCCCACCCCCGAGACCGGGGGGAAATACCCGGTGCCCCCGCGGGCAGCCGGACCCAGAGCGGCCCCCGCGCTGCTTCCCAGCGGAGCGCTCCCTCCCCGCCCCAGGGAAGCGACTTCCCGGCCCCAATGACAAGGAAAGGTGGGACTTTAAAACCACAGGAACTACAAATAAGAGACCGGACGAATAAAATTTCAAGTAATTCATCTTTTATTGCATATAAAAATACGTAACAATCATTTCAAAGCGGTCCAGCTGTGAATAGTGTGTCATCGCCCGTTACGGCATTCCCTTTGCTTTGCAAAGCTCACCTTCACCAGCAGCCAAGAGGGAAGAATCCCTACGGAGGTCTACGCCGAGCACACCGCGGGGCTGCCGGCTCCTGCTCGGGAAGGCAGCCCGGGCAGATCAGCCTCGGGCCCAGCAGCACCGGCACATCCGTCCGTCCGGGGAGACCGAGCGGTTCCGGGCCGCGCTCAGCGCCTTCTGGCGGAGGAAAAGGCAGCTCTCAGCGACAGCCGTTACCCCAGCGCGCGTTACTCCCCGCCACCCGCTCAGTACAGAGGTTATGGGAACATGGGTTTCACTCCCCACACTTTACTGTGGGCAATAAGCTTAATGTTCCCTATGCTGTCGGCACAGTTATCTCACCAGGGGCCACAGGAGACCCCAAGTGATTTTCAGACCGCGCCTGGCACCCACAGCTAACGCCACCCCCGAAGCACCTTCCCAGGCTGCTCACCGAGGCCCTCCCCTCCGCACCCCACCCGACACCGGCTCAGACAGCACCATAAACACCCCCCAGCAGTTTTCTTTTTAAAAACAAAACAAAACAAAACAAAACAACCCCTCAAGGAGCACAGAAGGCGGGAGACACCACACTCCCCCTCAGGGGAAGTAGAAGCCCAACGAAGCCCACCTACCCTCGGCTTGCCTTAGACTAAGTACTACGCGCGTGCGCGCCCCCTTATATACGGAGCTCACGCGCATGCGCTAGACTGGCTCATGCGCAGGGCTACCTGCCCCGCACCCTGTATAAGTGAGAGGAAGGCGCCGCTCCGCCCCGCAGTGTATTCCCCATTCAGCGCGCGGGGCTCGCCCCGCCGGGCGGTGCTCTCGCGAGACCCCCGTGGCCTATAAATAGCGCGCGGCGAAGCGGCGCGGTCTTCTACGCTGAGAGATCACGTAAGTGTGGTGGCGTGATGGCGGCGCGGCCTGGCCCGGCCCCATCCGCGCCCATCGGGGCCGCTGCCGGCGCGGGGGCAGCGGCGCCCGGCCCGATCGGCCGCCCCCGGGCCCTGCTGCTGGTTCCCCCGGGGGTGGCGGCGGCACCATCGCGGCTAACGCGCCCCTCTCTCTGCTCTAGCAAATGGCGGACGACGCCGGTGCTGCGGGAGGTGCAGGAGCGGCCCGAGGGGGCTTCCGCGGCGGCTTCGGGACCGGGCTGCGGGGCCGCGGGCGCGGCCGCGGTAGGGGCCGAGGGAGAGGCCGCGGGGCTCGTGGAGGCAAGGCTGAAGATAAGGAAGTAAGTGGTTCCCGGGGCCGGAGGGGGCTGCGTGGGGCCGTCCCGCGTGGCGGGGAGCAGGGCGGAGCTGGCCCCGGCGGGCCCAGCTGCGAGGGGCGGCGTGAGGGGCTGTGTCTGCCGCCGTCCTGGAGGCCGGAGCAGAAAGGGAGGCGGTTCCCGTGGGGTGCCGGCAGCTGGTGCTGCCGGTGACCCTTCTCCACGGATTTCTTTGCTAGTGGATTCCTGTCACCAAGCTTGGTCGCCTGGTCAAGGACATGAAGATCAAGTCTCTTGAGGAGATCTATCTCTTCTCGCTTCCGATCAAGGTAAGCGTCAGTGAACGCTGAAGTAACGTGCAGCAGAGCCTTAACCCGAACGGCAGAGTTCGCTGTAGTTGCTGCGTTTGCTGTTCAGGATGCTCAGGTTAAGCGTGTTTGAGTGAAAGACAGAAACGGAGAGAAGCTGAGGAGTGATGCGGTCACTCATAGCGCGGCGTGGTGGGGCTGTGTGTCATGTTCTGGCTGGTGTGGAGATGGCAGCGCGTTGCTCAAGGCTTTCTGTAGTAGTTCTGCTCGGCGATGGAAAAAACGGAATTTTAACTTGCTATGTTAGAGCAAGCTAGAGTAAGCTTATGCCTGCAAAACGTAACATGTTTAAGTACCTATTCTTTAACGTACCTTTGTATAGGCCTGTTGAACTTGAATTGTAGGAGCCTCACTGGCTGTGTTGTGCTTGTTTAAAAAGCGTGGCCTTGTGTGACTGATGAAATGACTGAATCTTGCAGGAGTCAGAGATCATCGATTTCTTCCTGGGGTCTTCTCTGAAAGATGAGGTTTTGAAGATCATGCCTGTCCAGAAACAGACTCGTGCTGGTCAGCGTACCAGGTTTAAGGTAGCCTTTTTCTTCTGATTTCTTACGTTGAAAACTTTGTGTTTTCTGCTGCTTTTTTGGTATCGTATTAATAAATCAATTCAAATACCTTTATTCTGTAGTATCTAGTAAATATTTTGGTATGGGGAACAGCTTGTGTAGCTTATGAAGTTACTGTATTAACTTTAAAACCCTAGTAATACATCTAGATGTTATTTGAAATGGCTCTAGCACAAAATTGAGACGCACTTGTGCAGCAATGTTGGCTTTTCAGGGGCTGTGGTGGAGAGAGAAGTCTCAGGTGTAAAGAGGGAATGCTGCTTGGAAATTACCGGGACTTTAGACCAGTACGAGGCTGGAGCAGGGATTTGAATCCCAGCTCTTCAACCGTAGCTGGTTTTGACTGAAGGACAAGCTCTAAGGGGGATAAATGGGCGGCTTGAACTGTGAGCTGGGCCTGTTCCCTGCTGAGCGTGCGCCTCGGGTGGGCCTTGGCGAGAGACCCCGATGGAGCGTTCTGCTGAGCGAGTGTTCCTGCGCAGCCACTGAAACCTTTTATTTCAACCCTAGGCTTTTGTCGCTATCGGGGACTACAACGGCCACGTTGGTCTCGGTGTTAAATGCTCTAAAGAAGTTGCCACCGCTATTCGCGGGGCAATCATTCTGGCCAAACTATCCATCGTACCTGTACGACGGGGCTATTGGGGGAACAAGATCGGCAAGCCCCACACCGTGCCTTGCAAGGTGAGGATGACTTGCCGGGCCCGCTCTCACGGTGACCGAGCTGTAGTGTGCGTTGTGGGCGCTGCAACCTGCTCTGTTTGCGCAGGTCACTGGCCGCTGTGGGTCTGTCCTGGTGCGTCTGATCCCGGCCCCCCGCGGGACGGGGATCGTGTCTGCCCCTGTCCCCAAGAAGCTGCTGATGATGGCTGGTATTGACGACTGCTACACCTCAGCCAGGGGCTGCACCGCCACCCTCGGCAACTTCGGTAAGCGTTCGGTTTTCGTGCTGTAGCTTAGCTGTGTGTGTTGCCGTTTTTGTCGCTGATGGGGATGCAATGTACCTATTTCTACCCTATTTTTTAATCTGTGTTGAATCAAAAGCTTCTAGCAGTCGAGCAGAAGCAAAGACTTCTGCTGATACCTTTTACAATGCGGGTTAGTCCTGCTGTAGGTGATCCTGAAGCTCCGTAAAAGTTAATTACAAGGAATTGTCTTTTTATATGTGCATTGATATTAAAAAAAACCCAAATCTCCCAATCTGCGCGATTGCACTTGTTTGAAGTAGTGTAATTGTCGTAACTGGAGAGAGAAAGAAACTTGAGTTTTGTGTGTATATCAGAGAGACCCCGCTATGGTCTCCCTGTTCCTTCCTGAATTCTACATTTGTGGAGCTGGCTGGGTGGGCACTAGCGGGTGGGTTTCTCTAGCAGTGACGGGCAACGTTTGACTTCTGTCCGTAGCTAAAGCCACCTTCGACGCCATCTCCAAGACCTACAGTTACCTGACCCCTGACCTCTGGAAAGAGACTGTGTTCACCAAGTCTCCTTACCAGGTAAGAGGATAGAATCAGAGAACCACAGAGTTGTTCAGGCTGGAAGAGACCTCCAAGATCATTGAGTCCAACCGTTAACCCAGCACTGCCAAGGCCACCACTAACCCATGTCCCCAAGCGCCACATCTACACGGCTTTTCAATCCCTCCAGGGATGGGGACTCCCCCACTGCCCTGGGCAGCCTGTGCCAGGGCCTGACAGCCCTTTCGGGGAAGAAATGGTTCCCAAGATCCAACCTAAACCTCCCCTGGGCAACTTGAGGCCGGTTCTCCTTGTCCTGTCGCCTGTTCCTTGGGAGAAGAAGACCGATCCCCCCTGGCTCCAACCTCCTTTCAGGGAGTTGCGGAGAGCGAGAAGGTCTCCCCTCAGCCTCCTTTTCTCCAGGCCAAACCCCCCAGGTCCCTCAGCCGCTCCTCACAGCACTTGTGCTCCAGACCCTTCCCCAGCTCCGTTGCCCGTCTCTGGACACGCTCCAGCCCCTCAGTGTCTGTCTTGGAGTGAGGGGCCCAGAACTGACCCCAGCACTCGAAGGTGCGGCCTCGCCAGGGCCGAGCGCAGGGGGACGATCCCTGCCCTGGTCCTGCTGGCCACACTAGTGCTGATACAGGCCAGGATGCCGTTGGCCTTCTTGGCCACCTGGGCACGCTGCTGGCTCATCTTCAGCCACTGCCGACCAACCCCCCAGGCCCTTTCCCGCCGGGCACTTTCCAGCCGCTCCCCCCCAAGCCTGTGGCGCTGCCTGGGGCTGGTGTGACCCAAGGGCAGGACCCGGCACTTGGCCTTGTTGAACCTCGTACACTTGGCCTCGGCCCATCAATCCAGCCTGTCCAGATCCCTGGGTAGCACCTGCCTGCCCTCAGGTACATCTGCAATTCGCAGCTCACATCTCGCCCTTTAAAGTCCAGATGCTGCACCCAAAGGATTTGCAGTTTCATAATGGGAGAGCGGAGTTGCAGTCAGAGGTGACTGCCAGGCAGAGTGTGATTTTTTTTTTTTTTTCAGCGTGCTGTTTTCGGTAATACTTGAAAATGGCCTTTCATGTACAAAGGAAATGGGAAGAGGAAAGCTTTGAAATACTAAGTAGAAAGTATCTGAACTACCCCAGCCCCCACATACACACCTTGTTGGAAAGGGATGCAGTGCTGAGAAATCTGCAGTAGTGGCTTAAGAAAATAAGGTTTTGTTGGGTTTGTTTTTTTCAGGAGTTCACTGATCACCTGGCTAAGACCCACACCAGAGTCTCAGTGCAGAGAACCCAGGCAGCTGCTGTGGCAACGACTTAAGTGGTTCTTGTACAAGACAATAAAGTGATCAGTGACCAAGAAATTGTGATTGGTTTGATGGGATGGTTTGTGCATTGGCCAGACGGATTAAGTCTCCGCTGGGGATTTCAGTAGGTTCACGTCTGTGGGCCAGAGCCTGAACATCTGTTGAATGAAATAATATGTTACGTTGTACTGATCCTTGTTAATCATGTATTAATCCTAAACGGGAGCTAGAACCAGCTCTGAAGATTATGTCTGTCCTACAGCACGTAATCTTCACCCTCACTGAGGGAATTCTCTGCCAGGGCTGGGCAGAGCAGTTTCTGTTGGTTCCTGGAGGTGGGGGAGAGGCCCAGAGGACAGTAACAATCACTGGAATTAAAAAATGAATGCAGAGCTGAAAAAGGAAGAATTCTGTAAGTGTTTGCAGATCTCCTCAAAGAATGAGTCTAGATTCTAGTTGTACGGCAGACGTCTGGGCTGCACATTTATTGTAGAGGTCAACAGCATCAGAGTTCAAAGACGCGACATGCAGGATTCAAGACGAGCACCCCGGAGGGAGGGGCTAACCATTGAGATCTACTGAGATGCGTTTGCTTGTGCCTTCCTCTCCTCCATCATCCTGTGCTTCTGCTTCATCAGGCATGTCCTTGCATTTCCATGGACACCAAGATCGCCATCTAAAAAGAAAGTAAATGTCTGAAGAGTGCCTCTCAGCAGCTAAAAAGAAACATTCCATGTGAAGTCTGGGACAGGGCTTAAGACGCCTGTTCCCTGCGTGTTGCTGTACTCACATCTGTCCTGGTAGGCCTTGGTGACCTGCGCCAGCTGCTCCATCTCCTTGGCGCAGTTCTGGAACTGGTTGGGTCCTTCCCTCTGCTTGCATGCACCTAGCCTTTCCCGGACGATCTCCACAATTTCCTGATCAACCATCCTGTGGGAAAGATCATGATGAGTGCACACACAGCCACGAGGTGATGGCAAAGCTGAACAAAGGGGCAATGATACCCTGTGGAAGGGCAGCTCAGGGTTTTTGCAGGATCCTGGTCTGTCCTGCAGCACCAGGCAGTGCAGGAGGCTGTGTCCTAATGCCATCCTGCTCGGCTCAAGTGTGCCGCAGGGGACAGCAGCACTATGAAAGGGGTGTTCTGTAATGGGGTGGGCAGGAGGTGCTGCTTCAACACCCCAAAGCCCACAAAAATGCTGTGAGTTCAAGCCAACCACTGCAGTTCCCAAGGCTGACTAACCAGAGCAGTGTGCTCTGCTGTGGCCTTGCCTGGAGACAGCCCAGTGACAGCCATACCTGTCCCTCCTCCACTGTGCTTCGGCCTCGAAGAAGCAGAGGTAGTCGCCCTCCAGACACTCGCTCAGGTCGGGTACGCGGCGAAACTTCTGGTGGTAATAGTAGTACTTGTTCTTGGCTTGCTGGCGCTCGATCCACTCTGCAGCAACAGCCCCGGTCAGACACCCCGGCCCACAACCAGCGAGTAGGACCCCCTGTCTGTGTGCGTCCAGCTCGGTGTTCCCTGCCCCTGCATCCCCATCTGTGTGTCTGTCCCCGTGTCCCCTCTGTCTGTCTGTGCTGTGTCCTTATCTGTGTCCCACATCCCCCGTGTCCATGCTGTGTCTGTGTCCCACGTCCTTATGTATGTCCCAGTGTCCATGCTGTGTCCCACGTCCCTGTGTCTGTCCCAGTGTCCATGTTGTGTCCTTGTCCATGTCCCATCGCCCTGTGCCCGTCCCGGTGGCCGTGTCCTTGCCTTTTTGCCCCGTGCCCCTCGGTGCCCGCGTCCCCGTGCTCCCGTGCCATGCCGGGGACGACTCCCGCAACCGTCGCGCACCGCGGAGCGGCGCTAGTGAGGGGGCCCGGCCGCCCCGGGACGGCGGCGGGAGCGGGGAGGGCTCGGCCCGCCGGTACCTCGGACGAAGGTGACGGGCGCGTCGACGACATAGTTGAAGACGGTCTGGAAGAAGGTGACCGGGTTGGGCACCGACGAGGTCCTCTCGGAGACGGGGGTGCGGGTCGGTGGCACCTTGTACGCCTCCCAGTCCCTGTCCTCCGGCATGGCGGCGGCGGGCCCGGCGGGCGGCGCGGAGAAGATGGCGGCGCCCCACACAACCGCGGCGGGGGACGGCGGGGTCAGAGGGCGCCGCTCTGCGCATGCTCCGCCGTACCCGGTGCATGCTGGGAGCTGTAGTCCACGCTCCCCCCGGGGCCGGGCCCTGCCCCCTCGGTCCACCCAACAGGCCTCAGGCCGCGGGCGGGAGCAGCAGCATCGCCCGCCCTCGCAGCCAGAGCTGTCGCATCGCTCTCTTTTCCAGTCAGAATCACAAAGTCTTTCTTGCCTGGGCTGACGGCGGTGTTTTAGTCTGTCTCTGCCCACAGCAGCCGGCTGCCCAGAGCTGGGGTGCCCGTGGTGCCCTGTTAGGAAGCAACCCTAATTGCTGCCGTTCACGTTCAAGTTGTTTAGGAGGGAGAAGTGTAAACTGAGACACCGGCAACTGACCTTTATCACACCGCAACTGTCACATCCAACCTGCCAGCTTGGCCGAGTACGCAATGAATATAGCAGCGGGTGAAGCTAGTAGCTAAATTTGTGTCTTCGGACTGATAACCATCTTAAGTATTAGACAGGGGAGGCACTTACTGACAGCCTCTTTCTGCTGCTGACCCGGGCTGAAGACGTCCCATGGTTTGTAAAGCTCGGCACTGCTACCTTTCCATTGTGTGCAGCGGGACAGCGAGCAGGGCTGGGTTGCCAGCGATGCTAGCGCAGCTGAAACGGGGTCGAGCTCGACACAGCTCCACTTGGGCTCGAAAACGCGCTTGGTGGAAAGTACAACAAGGTGCCGGGACTGATCTTAGCAAGGAGGGAGCTGCAGTGGACGCAGATCTAACCCTTGGCTGCTCGGGCTGGCCCCCAGTTCTGCCTTGAAGCCAATTGTGCGAGAACTTGCCCATGTCTCTAAAGCGCTGTTGCTTTTCTCTGCCTGGCTCAGCATGACCTTGCCATTGGAGTCTATATATTTAGCTCTTCTAATTTGGTTTTCAAGGTGCGTATTTAACCTGCTTATGTTTTTATCGCTGGTTCCTTTGGGCATCCTTTCCTGTTTCTTCTGATCGTTAGCTGTGCTTGTTTGGTGCCATTTGCCTTGACGACACGAAGCCCATGAATTCTGAGCAGGCCTTTTTGGTGCTGCAGAACACAAAATAAGTCATTATAATTAACATCACAGTAGGGCAGACCTATTAAAGAACATATTTCTCCTTCAAAGTCCTCAAGCAGAAGGAGGGAGATCATGTTCACGTTTTTTCTAGTTAATCATCGGCATCATTTGTCCAGAAACTTACTAAATTCTTCAATGCACTCACTGGAAGCTTAAACAAGATCCCTTCCTTTTAGGAGTTCTTTTTCTCATGTTGGAATTGAGGAAGAGCCCAGAATCCCTCCATCATCCACTGATGTTAAAGGGGAGATTTCTCGTGCTTTGGGTCCTGGCATCTTCTAGGACCTGAAAGTGAAGCTAATCTTTTTTGTTCTTCTTCCCCGCAGTCCCACCGCAAGTTCTCTGCTCCCAGGCATGGCCACCTGGGCTTCCTCCCCCACAAGAGAAGCCGTCGCCACCGAGGGAAGGTGAAGGCATGGCCTAAGGATGATCCCAGCAAACCAGTCCACCTGACGGCTTTCCTGGGCTACAAAGCTGGCATGACACACACTGTGCGGGAGGTGCACAGGCCTGGGCTCAGTAAGGCTTGGCTGATGGAAGCGGGGAGCCACATCCAGGAGGGAAACAAGGGAACGGGCTTGTTGGTGGGAAAGGCTGCTCCTGGGAATGGGTGGTGGAGCACACAGCTTCCAGGCTACCTCCTGTAATGCCGTCCAGATCTTGGATGGCCAAAGGCCGCCTCCCGGCCAGCGTGAGCTGAGTCTGGGGGTTCCTGGGAAGTCCCCACACCGGTGCAGTGACCGGTGGTTTGTTGGATCCTGCTGGCAGCAGGACCCTGCAGGGCAACTCCCTGACAAATCCTGGGCTTGAAGCCTCTTGCTGCCGAAGTTTATAATGTTACCCTCCGGGATGCTCACAGGATTGGAGCCAAACTCCAGGGCAAGAACCATCTAACGTACTGCTTCCCCCAGCCTGGGGAAGATGGGTTAAAGTGTGCTGGGCCACAGGTCTAACCTGCTCGGTGTCTGGGGATCAAACCCTGCGTGGTCCTCAAGCAGGGCTTGCGGCCGCGGGAGATTGGAAGGGCTGAGGCTGGCTGTGAGAGCAGCACGCGACCTTGCCCCCGGCGTGCTGCTTGCTCGCCGTCATGGCATGGGCCCCGAACGGCAGCTCCCGGGCAGTGATCTGGTCCCAGGCAGTGCTGAGCACCGTTTCCCTTTGCTGTCTTGCAGAGATCTCCAAAAGGGAGGAGGTGGAGGCCGTGACCATCATTGAGACCCCCCCGATGGTGGTGGTGGGGGTCGTGGGGTACATAGAAACACCAAAGGGCTTGAGGAATTTCAAGACTGTTTTTGCTGAGCACATCAGCGACGAGTGCAGACGGCGCTTCTACAAGAACTGGTACGTGCCTCCGTGGCTGGGGAGGGTCCCTGGGGCACTGCAAGGGGGGAGCCCCTCGCGGGTCTTCCCCGCAGGCTCTCTGTGATGCCCAGCCGTGGCAAACAGCTCCGCTACCGGCAGCTGGCTCTGGAGTGGAGTGAAACTGCTGTGTATTTAGTCATGCACAGAGATACTGCAAACAGCTTGATGCCGGGAATCAGCATATGCATATGCAAATTTATTCTAATAGTTGAAGTAAGTTAGCTCTCTCCACAATATCATGTGGCAGTGCGTGCTGCAGGTTCGTTTTCCTTTGTGTAGGTCGGGCCCATCTACTCTCCATTAAATTGGAATACTTGAGCTGAGGCACCAAATGGAGTAAAACCAGATTTGTCAGGGGGGAAATTGAAGCAGAATGTGACCCCTGGCCCTTGTAAACATCAACACCCCAAATCCCACACCAGCAGAGAGGAAGATGGAAACATGAATTTCATAACTGTAGGAATCGTGTCTCCTGCAAAAGTGCCGTTGAGATCCACCCACCACATGCGTCTGATCCCTGTCGGAGGCTGTTTTCTCCTTTCTCCGCTTAGCTCTGATTTTGCGCTAGTATTTTGATGGCACTGAGCCAGTCAGTGGGAGACAACTGGATTCCTCATGCAAAAAGGTTTGAATTACCAGCCCTTTTCACAGCTCATTGTTCACTTTCCTCTTCCCACCTCAAAGCCCTGTGGCCCCGACAGTCAGGCGAGGTTCAGGTACCCACAGGCACCTTGTGCCTCCAGGGAGGTGCCTGGCAAGGTGATCTGTCCCCCCACGCTGCGCCGTCGCAGGGCACAGCGAAGTGCAGAAGCACTTCACCGTTCAGCTCTGCTGGATGTTAAACGCTTTTGTCGTAGGCACAAGAGCAAGAAGAAGGCGTTCACCAAGTACTGCAAAAAATGGCAGGATGAGGATGGCAAAAAGCAGCTGGAGAAGGATTTTGCGGCTATGAAAAAGTACTGCAAGGTCATTCGTGTCATTGTGCACACGCAGGTCAGAGCCTCACCCCGGGGGTGGGCAAGGGGGGCTCAGGGTCTTCCTCACCTCGGGAGCGTGGTGAGGGTCTGGGAGCCGGGATCACGGGGGTGTCTTGGTGGGGTCACAGGAGGCTGAGCAGGCAGACGCTGGTCAGAGGGTGTGGGACAGGGCATGCAGGCGGTGGGAGGTGCTGGCTGACCTTTCCGGCTATCTCCTGACACCAACCCTGTCCCTTTGAGCCCGGCTTAGCAGAGCTCCCTGCTGGGGATTGCCAGAGCGGGCTGTGACACGCTGGGGAGCCCACGGGCACCGTGGAGGAGAGCAGACTTTGCGCAGAGCCTCAGCAGGTGGTGAGCCCTGCGTCAGCAAGGGACCTTAGACCCCATGATCACCTCAAATTAGCAACTGGTGTCAAATGTTTGGGCAAAAATAACCCATTGGCAGCACAGTTTTGCCAGATGCTGATTGCTGGATACTCAGGGCCCATTTTCTTGTTGATCTCTGGAGTTAAGAGCTAAGCTGGCTCGAGGCTTCACTTGTCGCTGGCACAGACCCCAGAAAAAGTCCCGCTGTGGCGATTTGGCAGGGGCTTTGCACAGGGAGCTGGGACTGGGGGAGAGCGGAGGCACCTCTTGGTGGGAACTAGAAATAACCGCTCAGTCTGGAAGCAGAGGTGAAGCACGACCAAAGGAGAGGCGCTGACTCTGGCTTGGAGCGCAGAGCTGCGTCCCGGCTGGTCGCAGTGTTCAGCCTCAGATGGTGCTCTGGTGCTGGGCTCCTCTGGGGCATTTGCCATGGCTGTTACCACTGTGCTTAACTCTTGGGGTAGGACGAGGCTGGCTGGCTCCTGTGCTCCCCGGAGAGAGGGTGTGCATCAGCTCCTGCCTGGAATGGGAGCGCTGGGAGATGGGGTGGTTGGGCTCAAGGACAAGGGGTTGGGTCCAAGCGATATGTAGGCGTGCTGACCCGTGTTGCTGGCTGTTATGAAAGGGGTTGACAGTGTGGTAGAGAGGGGTGGTGAAGAGCTGGCCCTGCTCACCCTCTGTGCCCCTCACAAGTGGTGGGTGATGCGGCCCTGCCCTCATGTTCATGCCTGGGAGGTGAGGGGCAACATTTTGCCCTGATGCACTGTCTAATGCAGATGAAGCTGCTCCCGCTGCGGCAGAAGAAGGCCCACGTGATGGAGATCCAGCTGAACGGCGGGACGGTGGCTGACAAGGTTGACTGGGTCCGTGAGAGGCTGGAGAAGCAGGTCTCCGTGCACAGCGTCTTCAGCCAGAACGAGATGATTGATGTCATTGGCGTGACCAAGGGGCATGGGATGAAAGGTACAGAGCAGGGAGACCCTTGCCAGGTGCTTCTTCTGTCCTTCTCATATGACGCTGCCCATAAGGTAGTGTTGGAGGAGGGCAGTGTTAGCCAGGCTGAGAAACCACCAACTTACTGCACAGGGAGTAGCAAAGAGCCTCTGAACCTCAACTGTGCCATGCAGTTCTGTTGTAGCAGAGCTTGGTTTCCTTAACCTCCATAAAGGCCATGTTTTCTGCTGCACCCAGAGTCCTCCCAGGAGGCTCAGAGGCACTGTGAGTACGTAAAGCCATTGCGCTTCTCACAAACCCCACGTGTGTGGAGGTGTGGGTGTTTCTGTGCGTGTGCGTGGATGTGCTCAGCAGGAACATATCACAGTCTGATCAGATCCATGGGAAGTGAGAACAGTTCTGTGCTCTGGCCTCTCACGGTGGTGACAGCTCTTGGTCTCCTTCCAACACGGCGTCTTCTGAGAACTGCAGAAGAATGATGAGACTCTCCCCTCCCCAGCACTCAAACACCAGCCCTGAATCTCCCCGGTGTTCTCACTGCCCTGTCTGGTCACAATTCCAGGGGTTACGAGCCGTTGGCACACCAAGAAGCTCCCGAGGAAGACGCACAAGGGCTTGCGCAAAGTTGCCTGCATCGGAGCCTGGCACCCGGCCCGGGTTGGCTACTCCATTGCTCGGGCTGGCCAGAAGGGCTACCACCACCGCACGGAGCTCAACAAGAAGGTATGGCCCAGCTGGGCTCCCTCAGAGGACCGCTGCGCCTTCCTGCCTTCCTTCCTGCCATGCTGTCACCATCCTTCTTTGCATGGTGGCCTCTCTCCCCCCCAGCTTCTCAGATGTTTCCCTAGAGATCTGCGGTGCTGTTCTTCTCCATGTCTTTCCTGGTGCTTTTCCCCCACTCGAGGGACACATCACAGGGGGCACATCTTGGTGAAAACCGCGTCATCCCTGTGACATCCCTCAGTGAGGGGGCAGGAAATCGCCATCTCCATTTCCTTTCTGTTCCTAGATTTACCGCGTTGGCCATGGGATCCATGTGGAGGATGGCAAAGTGGTGAAGAACAACGCCTCGACGCACTATGATATCACGGAGAAGACCATTACGCCTCTGGTAAGGGCTGAGGGGGCAACAGGGCTGTGACTGGCCCTGGCTGCAGGAATCTGAGCCAGGGAAGTAATTCCTTGGCTGGAGCCAGCTGCATAGGAAATGATTTGAAGGAAATTCACTGAAAGAAATGCAGTGATTCCTTTCCTCATGTTTTGGACATGGAAAACCATCTCTGTGAGGTATTTTTTTAGACCCATTGGTAGACCCAAACATTTAACTTTCAGCTGATAACTTGGGCAGGAACTGAGAACTTTGTTTAAAAAGAAAAAGAAGTATAAGTTACACCAAAACTCCGATATTTAACAGATACATGTTTGTTACTTGGTTTAAAAATTCACTTTTGTTTATTAAAAACTGTTAACTCGGGAGTCTAGCCAGCTCTGCTCTCTGTTCACCCACACCCCCCAGGGAAGGAAGCGGGGTTACTGGTTCCCCAGCTCTTACGGGGTGCTCCTTAGCTGGGATCATGCAGTCAGTGCAGCTGACATGCTCTGGTGGCCCTAAGCAGGCAACCTGAAGGGTGCAGAGGGTTGTTCGTTGGTCACTACCTTCTCCTTCCCTAGAAAATGCCACCTGTGGACACGTCTGCTCCCATCCCGCTCTCCTGCCTGCCAACCCTCTCTCTGCCTCTCCCTGCAGGGTGGCTTTCCTCACTACGGGGAGGTCAACAACGACTTCCTCATGCTGAAAGGCTGCGTCGTGGGCACGAAGAAGCGTGTGCTCACGCTCCGTAAGGTGAGAGTGCAGCCAGCGCTGGGGAGGGATGGGCTGCAGCTCTCCACAAACAGATTCACCATGTGGAGAATGCCACCACCTCCAAATGCTGGGCAGGGAGACTGGTCGGGTCCTTGACGCCGTGTGGCAGAGGGCATGTGGCACATGAGCGAGGTGCTCAGCGGGAGCGTTTGCAGTTAGAGTGTTTGTGGCAGTGTGCAGTCGGAGGTACTCTCTCTGGAGACAGAAGCTGCAAGCCTGTGCGGCTGGGATGGGAAACCTTGGCCGTAAGCAGATTGTGAGGAAATGAAATGCTAAAAGTGAAGAGCAGGCTCGTTTCAGAGCTGCTGTGCAATCCAAGGCATCGCCCGCCACCTGAGCAGCGGGGTGTTTCTCTGAGAAGGCAGATTTTCGTGGAGATACTGTCTAATGGATGCACCTAGGACATTTCAGCCCTGCTTCCCTCAGAGCAGATGTCCAGATTTTCTGTAAAGATAAGCCTGATGCATTGTGACTCCTCTTTTCCAGTCCCTTCTGGTGCATACAAGCCGCCGGGCTCAGGAAGCCATTGAACTCAAATTCATTGATACTACTTCCAAGTTTGGCCACGGCTGCTTCCAGACAGCTCAGGAGAAGCGGGCTTTCATGGTGAGTTACGCTCTGCGCCGGCTCCAGCTCCCGGGCCATGCCTGCGGCTGGGGCAAAAGCAACCCATTGACTCCAACCAAACATCTGCTTCTTGACATAACAACAGCCAAATAAGTGATCGGGACCGTCTTGCATAAAAACCAGGCATGAATTCAATTCACACAGCAGATATTATGCTAAGGAAGAACATGATGGTTGTGTGAGTGATCCAAGACAACCCAACTAGCAAATAATATACCATCTGGCCAACCAGTTTCCATTCACCACGGGATGTTTTAAACAAGCAGTTAACTTGGCAGGCGCTGCCTTGGACATATGGTCCCTTTCACCTGTAATTATGCACTTCTTTGATTTGTTTGGAATGATTTATAACTTTAATGTTCTTAAGAGGAAAAGGTTGGGTCAAATTCAGACACAAATTTGTGATTCTTTTGTCAGGAAGCTTTCAAAAAGGCCAAGCAGTATATTTTTCTTAAATCCAGGACAAAAAAAAAAATTAAATACATCCAAAACAAGCAGTTTCTTGAATAGTTTTGCAACATACACCAGGCTGGTGAGTAATTCTGAATGTGAAATTGAGGAAGCATTAAGTAAGCCAGGCCTTCAGCTCACAGAAACGAAAGAAACAACTGCCTGGATACCACGCAGACATAAACCGTGTCTGGATCTGGCCTGTCAGCTAGAAATCCCATGTGAAACTGGCTAAGCCTCCTTAGCCCTGGGAAGGGGGATTGGCTATGCCGTGCCTTTGCGGAGCTCTTTAGAGGTTAAGCTGGTTTCCTTTATCTCAGTGTTAGAAGCTTGTTCTGTGTTCTGCTCTTGCTGTCGCTGCAAGTCCTGAGTAGCTGTGACGTAGATCTTAGTGACAGGAGGTGCTTTTACCTCGTTGCAGATGTTTTCTTTGCCATTTTCTACTGTGGGATGAGTTTCCCCCATGTATATTGTGGTAAAACTTTACATTTGGCTAGAAGTAGAGGCACATAAGTAAATCTTGCAACCTGCTCCCATAGGACTTATTTGGTCCGGGACAACCCCGTTTCTTAGCTGGTGGAAGCTCCTTAGGCTCTGTTTGAGTTGGCTGATGAGAATCGGTGCCTTTGGCTGTGGGAGGCCTTGCCTCCTCCAGGGCTCGTGCAGCAGCTCGGCAGCCGCTCCACCACGGCGCGCTCCTGGAAGCGTTCATGAGCACAATTACGGCTCCCCTCCACGTCCCCTGAGTGCAGGCCAGCCCGCCTGGCTCGGGGCAGGTCACTCATTGCCGCTCTCTGGCTGCTTTTGTGCTGTCCGGAGAAACAAACCCTTTGTGCGAGGGCAATGATGTTCCGCTCCTGATTCCTGCAGGGCTAGGGAGGCCCCGGGGGTGGCTGGTGAATGGCGGCACAGGGCTCCCGGCTGGAGAGCAGAGACAGGAGCAGCCTTGCACAGCAGAAAGGGGCCAGGGCTGCATTTCTGCTCCACGCAGCTCACATGCAGCCTTGTAGGCCAGGTTTGTCTGCCACTAAGCTGAGACCTGTCCTCTCTCCTCTCTTCCAGGGCCCTCAGAAGAAACACTTGGTGAAAGGGAAGCCAGGAGTGCAGGAAGAGCTGTAAGGACGGAGATTTGCAAGGCTACCTAACTGAGCACCTTCAATAAAAAGGCTTCAAGCCATGCCTGCTGCCTGTCCTCCTTCTGGAGGGGTGTCTTGCCTGCATTCAGTGCTGCCTGTGGGCAGCAGCGTGTCCTTGGGGCTCCTCAGCAGGCGAGAACGGGACAAGTAGCGCTTGGGGTGGTCCATATGGACAGGGACTAACTGGGACAGCCAAGTGTCTGCTCTGTCCTCTGGATCCTCCCTTTCCCTTGCTCAGTGAATCTTTTCCCACTGCCTGCATTCACCCAAACCGCAGTGAAGACTCCCCTTCCTCTCTTCCAGAGGAGAGCAGAGCAGGTACTAGCACTTCTCCCCCAGTTTCTGCTGGGAACACAGGCCCTCCCCATTACCTGCCTCTGCCCAGTCTCACTGACCGCCTCTCCCCTCGCTGCCTCACACACGCACACCGCACTCCTTTTGCTGAGCTGAAGGTGAAACCTGTGGACTTCTCTCTGCGCAAAGCCCCACGATCCTGGCCGGCATCCTCAGCAGGTGTGGGAGCTTGTGTACAATAAGACAGCTGCTAGGTGAGACTGGTCAGGGATGGATTTATTCAGATTTTGGGCTCATTTCCCACCCGTGTTTTCCTTGCAGTCCAGCTGCCTGCGGGGAGGGTGTGATGTGTCGTGGAGCTGTGATGTCGCGGATCGGCGGTGATCACAACTCCTTCAGTGCAGAACTGGTCAGGGCATCCTGCACCCTCTTTGGGAACCAGACAGTGGAAAGCCCAGCCCTCCGTGGGTCCAGAGCTGCCCCCTTGACCAGGAGTCCTGGGAACCTCGTAGGAGGTGCATGAAGTTCTTGGGTCTCCAGCAAAGCCCTTGCCCTGTGTCTGGTTCTGCTCTGAACGCGTGCTTGCAGTATTTGAGGAGGAGGCTCATCTACAGAAGTGCTGAGGATGAGATGAACCGCGAAGCTCAGACCCCACGGCATAGCCCTGGCTGTGGTCAGTGGCCAGGCCCTGGCTGGTTCGTGTCCCGGCGGGGTCCCTGAGCTCTGCGCAGTGTCCCTGCCCTGCCCGTGGGGCTGCGCTTCAGAGCCTCTTCTCCCCCCTGGCTGGTAGGTCCCCGGGCAGTCCCCCCGCGGGTGGCTGCGGATCCAGGCCGGAGCGCATGATGGGAATGATGAGATCGTCCATGTTTGGCATCACCAAAATTTTCTGAAAAGAGGAATCCAGAATAAGAAGTAAGTGGGTTTGAACACCACTGCCTGCCTGGAAGTGGCCCTGGCAGGAGCCACAGGAGCTGGGGTCAGAGACCGGGGTGTGCACAGGAGGCCCTGGGCTCCCCTCCCCTCCCCAGCACTGCCCAGCCCTAGAGATTTACCAGCCCTGGATCTCAGGGTGGGGACAAGCAGGAGCAGTTTTTCTTTGCCCTGCGCACCTGTATGGCTTCGAGGGTGGTCGTGGCAGAGGGCAGGGACCAGCGCTTTGAAGCCATTGAAATGGGCAGCTCTGGGGGGCTTTGGGTACCTAAATATCTGTGGGGACATTTCTGCTCTTTGACCAGAGTTCTCAAAGTTGAGAGGCTGAAAACAAACCTGTGGGTACCTTGGGATGGTAAATCTCCCAAACATCCCCAAACCAGAGTGGACGGGTGAATTCAGCCCTTCTGGGGGGTGTCTGCCTGGGACTTGCTGACTCTCCTAATCTCCCCAGTTCGGGGCAGGGCTGCGCACGCTGGGGGGAAACCACTTTTCCTCGAGCACTCCAGTGCTCAGCGCACCAGCCCTTGGAGCTGGTTACGTAGGTTGTGTTTCTTGACTGTCCAAAGCTGGACAGACCAGATTAGATGCTGGCTTTTTGTAGAGATAACTCTGGCCCAAACTGAGGTCTGATTATCCCTGATGGCAGCAATGCCCATGCTTCAGCAGGGTTTGCCGAGCCCTTTAACAGACCAGGCACCTGAAATTCGTGCTGCAGCTTCTTCTCAATCCACTCGGTGACATGGAGGAACGTCACCTCCCGCTCGCCCAGCTTCGGGCGCACCTTCAGCTCCAGCTGGGGCGGGACTCGGAAGCTGTACCTGCAAGGGGAAAGGAAAGAGGCAGAAAGCATCACATCCCGAATATGTGGCACAGCCCATGTGTCCCCACTGCCGGGTTTTCAGGACCTGCCTCCTGGGAGGAGGTGGCCGGGTTGCAGCAGGAGCTCTGGGTCCCCAGATTCTGTTCTTGGCCTGGGTGGAGACTGGGAGAAATGGGTCTGAAGTCTGGGAGTCCCTCTGGGAGAACAGCCCTGGCTTGCTGGCACCCCAGATGAACCCAAAGCCCCAGAGCTGGCTCCTTGGCCGGGGAGCGGGAAGGAGGATGCGCGTGTGTCCCCGCACGGGAGGAAGGAGAGCTCGTACCAGACACGGTCCGTCGGTGGTGGGGGGATGTTCACGGCCAAGGTGCCTGCCAGCTCCTGCACCTCCACCGTCAGCAGCAGCGGTGTGTTGGAAACCTCCTCGATCTTCTTTTTGATGAACTCGTTTTCAGTGGCCTTCTGGAAGTACTTGGACTTGGCGATCTTATCCACAAAGCGCAGGATCTTCCGGCTCGTGCTGTTGCCGCTGACGTGGCTAAAGGGAGGGGAGCAGCAGCTCAGCAGCGGGGTGAGACCCAGACCCGTGCTGGGTTTCGGCATCCCCCAGCCGTCTGCCGCAGCACCCCGCAGGGACCGGAGGGTGCCACGATGCGCCAGGGTGCCCGTGTGTGCCGTGCTGGGGAAACCGGCCCCAAGCCCCTGTGCCGGGGTAGCACCATGCCTCCCCCGGCATCTCGGCATACACCCCATGGCGCAGACCCCGAACAGCCCCTTACCCCTCGGCGCTGGGTGGCGGGACCCGCTCCCCCAGGGCTCCCGCGGGCTCTGCAGCGGTGACATCTTCCTCGTCAGAGGAGCCGGCGCTGGATGACTCCGCATCGCTGTCTGCCAGCAGGATCAGCCGTGGCCTGGCCCTGCGAGCCCCGAGGAGCATCACGGGGGTGCCCTGGGGCCAGCACCCTCTTGCCTCACTCAGGCAAGAGGAGGATGAAACCCAGCCAGGCATGGTCTCCTTACCCCTCTCCGCCTGCCTCTGCCGGGCCGCTCTCCTCTGCAGCGCTCTCCTTCCCCAGCTTGCAGAGGTTCATCTTCGTCTCGAGCGTCATCTGCAACGAGCCGCTGTAGGTGACCTCCATGTCCACCCAGAGCCCTGCCGGGGAGAGGGACGGGACGAGCCCCTGTCAGCACCGCAGGGGCCTGCTGAAACCTCCCTGCTTCAGGGACTGGGCTGGCACCTCGATAACAGCTGCCGTGGGGCTCTGCAGGGCTCTTACCTCGGTCATTGATGGTGGGGTTGGAGGCGCTGAGGACCAAGGGGACAGATGTGCCCATGTCCAGCTCCGTCAGCGTCAGCTCGTTCATGAAATATGGGAGCTGATGGAGGGAAACCACATGGGGACGGTCACCGCAGCCTGGCACCCGCCGTGGGCCCTCGGGGACGGGGCTCCCCCTGGTGCTGCGATGCTCCTGCCTCTCACCTTGATCTTGCTCAACTTCTTCTGGATCTTGCTGGACACTTGCTCGGCCCAGTAACGCTCCCGGAGGAAGTCCCAGAAGATGCGCCCCACCAGCGCATTCATCCAGGCCATGCACGCCTCGCTGCGCCCGGCCGTGTCCTCGCCGAGCTGCGGAGGGACAGAAGCCACGAGCCCCTGGAGCGAGGTGGCCCCATGAGCGACGGGACCCGCTGGCCGGGTGCTGCCCTGCACCACGGCTTGGCTGCTCAGACCGCGGTGCCGGGAGGGAGGAGACGAACCACAGGAGTGGAAGTGGCTGCACGCAGGGTCCATCAGCCCCCGCTTACCGCTCGTGTCCCACTCCCAGTGCTGGCTTTGTCCCGCTCACCTTTGTGGGCGTGGGGCTGCCCAGTGCTCCGTGAGAGGGGCTCCGGTCCGGGCTGGCCCCCACCTGCACTGGCACGAATCGGGCCATGTAGGTGCTGTAATCCAGGAAAATCTTCTGTCGGACATTTCCCGCCAGGTCCTTGGGTGGGACAGCGGAGGGGATGTCCTCGGCGCTCCCTCCGCTGCTGCTGCTGCTGCTCTGCGGAGCCGGTCCCACGCCTGGGGACACGGGGACGTGAACAGGTCAGGATGGCATGGGATCAGGATGACATGCCGCCTGGTCGTGATGCACGCGTGGTGACGTGTGGCAATGCACACGCGGTGACATGCTGCCCGCCCGTGATGCCAGTGACATGCCACCCGCCCTGTGCTGGCGAGGGGGATCCTCCAGGCTCTCCCTGGGGCTGCAAATGCTCTGGGCTCCTCCAGCTCCCCCCACGCTCACTGCTGCCTACCAAGGGCTTGTCCTCCCGGCACACGTGTGGCTCCCACCCCGGATCAGTCCCGGCACACAGCAGAGGCCACGACGGCTGCTTCTCACCTGCCCTGGCTTCGCCACGGCTGCTGCTGGGTGTCCCGCGGGAGGCTCGCACGAGGTGCTGGTACCACTCCTCCTTCTCCCTCCCCGTGCGCCCGAAGAGGTACAGGCACCTCTCCCTGCAGTCCCCTGGGATATCCTGGCCTGGCACCGGCACCTTCTTCGTCCCTTCCTCCCTCTGCAGCTCCGCGTTGTGCTCCTCGCTGCTCCTGCACTCCGCATCCGCCGGGTCGGGGAGGAGGACGCAGATGGGGTATTTCTTGTTCCACGTCCGCTTTCGGGCCAGGCTGGGGGGGCAGAGGAAGACCTGCAACACCGAGAGCGGTGCTGAAGCCGGGCCAGGGCGTGGGGTGTCGGGGGTCCCCGCAGGAGGGTCCTTGGCACCGCCAGGCTCACCTTGGCATCGGTCAGGTCGTAGCAGCGGTGGCTGATGAAGGTGGCATCGAGGATTTCCTCCTCGAAAGTGGCTCGGCGCGGGACGTTGCTCTTGGGGTAGGAGAGCTTGAGGGTGGCCCCATCCAGCGTGGTGAGCACTGAGTGCGTGAGCGAGGGGTGGAAAAGCTCGGGGTCGTAGACGTGCAGCTGGTTCATCCAGCCCTGGGTGGGGGGAGAGGGAGCCGGCTGCTTCCCGCTGTGCCGTACGGGGCGGCAGCCTGCACCCACTGTGGGCTCGGCACCCCCTCAGTGCTGCACCCCGAACCCCGGGCTCCCCTCCAGCTGCCACCCAGCACCCCAACCTGGACCACCCCTCTCCTACCTGGAGGCGGTGGGTTTCCTGTGGCTCCCCGGGGAGCAGCTCGGGGCGCAGGCAGCCCCGCGGTCCCTGTGCCGCTGGTGGAGGCTTCGGCACGAGGAGGAGGACGGCGAGGAAGCCCAGCACCAGCCCGCAGATGAGTCCCAGGCAGAGACCAGCAGCGTAGGGCGGCAGCGGCAGGATGAAGTAGCCGTAGGCGAGGAGGGTGACGGAGGCGAGGGCTCTGCCCGGCACCGTGCCCCCCGGCCGTGCCGGCGGCGGCTCCTCGGGAGGTGGCAGCTGGGGCTCAGCATCCCGCTGCGCCACCTCCACCACCTGGATCACGTCCCCGTAGGAGCAGATCTCATAGCGGCAGTTCAGGGTGGGCTCCCAGGGGCTCCAGTCCCGTGCCCGGCGTCCCCCGGCCCCACGGCCCCCCGCCTGCCCGGGGCTGCCCCCCGCCTCCTGCCCCCCGGCGCCCGCCTTCGCCCGGGGCGCGGGGCCGCTCTCCTCGGCCATGAGCCGGCTGAGCCGGCTGAGGGGCTCCTGCACGGCCTCCGACAGCCGCCTCTTGGTGTCCTCCAGCCTGGCCTCCCGCAGCCGGAGCAGGGCGGCACGGCTCTCCGACGGGGAGATGCTGGGGGAGGACGGGGCCGTGCGGGACTTGGCCGGGCTCAGCCGGGGCTGGGGGGCCCGCGGGAGGTCGGCCAGGAGCATCCCCCTGGGCTGCGGTGAGGGGGGAGGCTTCGTGTCCCCGTCCACGGTGAAAACTAGCCCGCAGCTGTCCCGGCTGCCGCCGTCCTCCCTGGTGCCGGTGGGATGGGGCGTTAGCCCATCGGTGTCCCTGCGCCGAGGCGAGCCCGGGGACGGTGCCAGGGTTGGAGAGGCATCCGCCACCACCGCAGCCTGGTCTGCCATCGCTCGCATCGCCGACGGTGCCGGTGCTGCCGAGGGAACGGGAGGAAGCAGCTCAGCTCTGTGCCACCTCAAGGCACAGCATGTCCTTGCCCCGGTCCTGCCTTCCCCATCAGCATCGCCGTGAGCCACCGAGCAGGAGCGGGGTGCCCCCGGGGACCCCCTCACCATGGGCCGGGTGCCTTCCAGCCTATTTCGGGATGTCCTTGGGGCCACGGAGCTGCCAGCGGACGGGAGGCTCCTGGCTCTCCCTGCGCTTCCCGGCAGGGATGGGACGGAGAAGGCACCGTGGTAAGATGAGCTCAATGATAGACTGCGGGGAACCGCTTGTATAACGAGGATAAACCTCAGCCAGGCAATTAGCAACAGGCCTCCGAGAACCCGGAGCTGTGAGCCAGGTCTGCAGCAAAACGAGGGGGATTCTCCCGCAGCCGGACATTGCGTTGGTCCCAGTGCCAGTGCGGGGGCTGTGAGGAGGGGTGCAACGCCAGCGGGCAGGACTCTCTGACTCCTCTAAATGTTTCTTGCTTAACCGCCAGCGGTTTGGCCCTTGCTGAATGCCTTGCGTGAACCTGAAATGAAGCAAGCCCAAGCCGTGGCCCCAGTTCAGCGTGAGGATGCTCTGGACGCAGGGGGTCAGTAATCTCTGTTTTTACTGGAGAGGCACAAAAGTTTTCCTAACACATAAAGTTTCTGTAGCCCTGAGGGTGTTCCTGGCCATGGCAAAGCGTTGTCCCATCCCCGACAGCCACTGCGATCCCTCCGTTGCTGCACTCCTGCCAAAGCAACGGGGCTGACCCCGCTCCCGAGCTGTGCCCCCTGCGTGATTTTGGGAGGGAGGATGGAGGCTGCAGGACGGGCTCTGCAGGGCCATCGCGGGGCTGAGCCCGGCACCCAGCGGGTTCGTGGGGTGCTCGAGCTCTTCCCCTCGCAGCATCCCTGCGGCAGGAGCGGGGACGCCGTCCCAGGGAGCCGGGGCTGAGCAGGACCCTGCTGCCGGCGGGTGCTGCCCCTCGGGCTGCCTTACACCCGGCGTCCGCATCGCCTGGGTCTTCAAAGCACTTCACTGCCACGAATTCATTACAGGCTGTGCTGCGGCTGCCTCCAGTGCCGTTTATGTAATCTCACGTTTCGCAGCTTTTGCTTTGCTTCTGATTTACTTGTTAACCCCAAATAATCCGCGGGTGATTACCCCGGTGTTGCCCAGCACCCGGCAGAAACCCTGGCTGCGGGGCTGGCGCCATCCGGCCCGCGGGAAGGGCTGCCCGCACTGCTGGCACCCCCGGCACCCCCGGCAGACGGAGCGGTCCGGGGCACCAGGCAAAGCACCGAAACAGCAAAACAGGGAGCGAGCAGAGGAAAATGAGCGGTGGAGCTGAGCCTGAGAAGGGACCCCTTCCCCGATGCCGCAGGGCCCCGTACACCTCCCACCCAAGCACGGCAGGTGGGGGCAGCTGGGACCCCCACTTGCCCCTCATCACGCAGGTTTCTCAGTGGCCCCGTGCCACAGCCACCCCCGGTATCCCCAGTGCTGCCCGTCGCCCTCCCCAGCCTTCGGCCATGCCTACCGGAAAGCCCAGGGGCTGGTCCTTGGCTGGTCCTGCCCGGGGTCTGCTGGGTCAGGGGGACACGAGCTCCGCTGCGCTTGGCGAGGGCTCGGCGCTCCGCTCCGCCGTGCCTGCTTTTTCCTTACCACGCCGCCGCTATTCGTGGGCTTTAAAAGCTAAAAAAAAAAATTAAAAAAAAAAGACGCCTGTTTCCTGAGAGACCATTAGCACAGTGGAAGACGGAGATAATAATAGCCTGGGTTTGTATGGGAGTTTTCATCTGGCAGGGACGTCAAGTACAGCGGGGGCTATAGATACGCCGCTGAAACGCAGCCACCTCTGGGGAGCGTGGGTGCCTGGGAGGGTGGGGAGCACCGGGGATGGACCCCGCTGGGTGCCGCGGCTGGAGCACCAGCACCCTGAGATGGAGGGTCCGCACGGAGCAGCCCCGGTGAAGGCTTTGCTGCTGGCTCAGGCTGCAGAGAGCAAATACTGAGCGCAGAGGTGCCCGTGGAGCCGGCTCCTCGGTGCCAGCGCTAACCCACCTTCCAGCCCAGAGCTCGTCCCCAGCCTGGGGCCGCGGGGGCAGGCAGGGCAGGGGGAACCCTTTTGCTCTTTACAGGATAAATTGAATATGGAGGTCCTTGCAAGTATTTCCATCAAGCAATGGGGATGACAGTGGCTTCAGAGGCACCAGCTCTCAGGGGATGATGTTCCCCACAGCCTCCCCGCAGCACCTGCCTTGCGGAGTTCCGCGAGCCCAGCCCCGGTGGTACCCAGAAGGGATCGGTGCTGTGCGGGATGTCCCTTTGCGGAGCAGTGCTTGGGCCGCCCGGCCCGGGGAGGTCACATCTCTGCAGAGCCTCGGGAGCTGCCGGTGCCCCGGCTGGGCAGGGACACAAGATCCCTGGTGACTGCCGACCCCCCTCGCTGCTCTTGAAAACACCGAAGCCGTCAACATCAGCAAGCCTCGCCGCTGCACCCAGGCTCCGAATTTCCATGCCTTGCTCTCAGCTCTGGTTCAAGTTCAGGGCTTGGACGTGACCTCACACAGAGACAAGCTGCGGCCTGGACCAGGCTGGCGTCTTCGAGCATCTCCCCCCAAAACGCTCCCTTTACATGCCCGAGGCAGCAGGACCCTCCACAGCACGGCATGGCATGGTACAGCATGGCACGGCACGGCATGGTGTGGTGCTCCCCGGCGTTAGCTCACCCCAGGGTGCGATACCTACAAACCGCTTGGAAAGGCAAGTTTCCCCACGCCGGGGTCTGCCCCATCAGTGCCCGGAGCCGCTCGCTCCCAGGCGGGCACTGCCCGACTGGTGTTTGCTCTTGCCGTGAAATCAGGGAGAGTTCACTGAAAAATTCATTTCCAGCAGCCCTCTCCAGTCAATTCGAGGTGCCGGTGGCCGGGGCGGAGGGCGGGCGCTGCTGGCGGGGACGGTGGCACAGCTCTGCCTGGGCGCAGCGGAGGCTTTCATCACCCAGCCAAGCGAGCTGGAAATCCCTCGTCTAATTATCTCCACAATACACCGCCACAGAACCCAAATTGCTGTGGTTATTAGCGCTGTAACTGGAGAGCTCTCTGCATTATCCTGTGATTAAGGAGCGCGGGGCTTTGAGGAAAGTCTCGCTGCAACCTCCACACATAACTTTGGGCAACGGGTAGGGCAGCGCGGGATCCCAGCTCCGTCTTCTGCTCCCGCTTCCACGTCACATCGCTGCTTCTCAGGGGGTTTACTGGTGGATACTGGAGCGGGTTTCATGCCACTGGGGGAGTGAGGAGCTGGGCAGGCTTCTGCACTGCACGAATGGCTCCAGGGCGGCTGTGCCTGCCGGGATGCTGGGAGCCAGCCAGCCTCAGCGCCCAGCCCCAGCACCCGCTCTGCTCCCCCAATGCCCCGCTCCCCAAGCCCCCCCCCGCTGCCCCAGGGCTCCAGCTCAGCCCTGCCTCTGCTATGGGCTTTGCTTCGCCCCCGTGCCTCAGCCATCCCCGTCCTCCGCCCGTCTTCCCGAGACCTTCGTGGCGTGGCCCTCGCAGCTCACAGGGGAGCTCTCAGCCCTGGTTCTGCCAGGACACAGCCCTGGGGAAGGACCCGGCTGCTTCGCCCATCTATTTCATCAGCACAGGCGCAGCTTCACCTTCCGAATTCTGGTTAGCAGCAGGCGTCCGGGTGGATGATGCTGCCGAGACACAGGGGCCCGGCGGCCACTGCGGCTCCTTCCACCGGCCGAAAATCTGCGCCCCAAAGGTGTACACGGCCCCTCAGTCTATTTGGAGCCTTTCCCGACACCCTGCTTGTCTGATCTCGGTGGATCATAAGGGAGACGCTTTCAAAACAACACGTCACCGGTTCTCCGCGCGGTGACACGGCGTGTCCTCGGCTCCCTGACACCCCACGGTGCCGCGGCGAGAGCCTCTTCCCCCCCTGCCCGGGCGCCTGCCACGAATCATCAATCCCTGGGGCTGGAGCGGGGAGCTCAGCCTGCCCGAGATGAAAGCCTGACCTAATTCAAACCGGCAGCATCCAGCGGGCAGGAGCATCGCCAGCGCTGGCCCCACGCGGGGGTTTCCACGCCGGGCACAGCCCCGGGGTGAGCTCCCGGCTGACGGACACCTCCGTTGGCATTAGGGAGCAGGGACCCACCCGGGCCGCAGCGCTCCGGCAGCAGGGCCCGCTCCTCGGGACAGTCCCCGGCTTCTGTCCAAAGGGCACTGGCATTTTTGCTCTTGCACCGAGGAAGGTGCAATTTCCGTGAGAGCCCACGGGATGAGGACTCATCCCAGGGTCCTCAGATAGAACTAGGGAAGAAGAGACTTGTGGTGCCTGGTTTTTTGGAAGGAAAAGGAAGCCGCACGCAGCTCGTCCCCTCCCGGAGCCTGCCAAGGAGCCGGCTGCCTGCGGTTCACCTTCAAAGCCCTTACCTTGCCACATGCCGGGCTGCTGCCTCCTGCTTCTCCGGGAGCCCCACGCACCCCCTGAAGGGACACGGCTCAGACCCCGCGTCACCTCCCCGCGCTGGCCTCCGTGGGGAGGGTCCCCACGGGTGACCCCTGGCTCTGCTCCTGGGGTCCCCCCTGAGCTTGGGCCCCGTCCACTGAGCCCCTGGCGTGTGCGTGGCGGGGGAGCCCCGGTTCGTGCAGAGAGCGGCCCGACCTCCCCCGCCGGCCCGGACAGCGCTGCTGGGGGGCTGGGGCTGCCCCGGCCCCGGCCCCTCCCCGCGGGTCCCCCGCAGCGCCGGTACCTGGGACGGACGGGAGGTCCCGGCGAGCCGGGGAAGGGTCGGTCCTGGCGCTGGAGAAGGACGAACAGTCCCGGCGCCGCCGGGGAGACGGACTCGTCCCGGTGCCGGGGGAGAACCGGTGTTGGTGCCGGGGGGGAGGATGACGGGAGGGTCAGTCCCGGTGCCGGGGGAGGACCGGACCCTGTGCCGGGGAAGAAGAGCCGGTGCCGGCGCTGAAGGAGGCCGGCCGGTCGCGGTGCCGGGATCCAAGGACTGATGTCGGTGCCGGGAGAGGAGGGTCGGTGCCGGTGCCGGTGCCGGTGCCGGTGCCGGGGGTGAAGAGCCGGTGCTGGAGGCGGAGGGTCCGTCCTGGTCCCGGTGTCGGGTGTGGATGGCCGGTGCCGGGCTGGAGCTCGCCCCGCTCCCGCCGGCGGTGCCGGAGCATCCGCAGGACCGTGCCGGGTCCCCGCTCCGCCCCGCGCAGCTCCGCGCCGCCCCGCGCCCCCCCGCGCCCGCCGCCCCCTCCTCACCGGGAGCCCTTCGCGGGGGCGGCGGGGCCCGGCCCGGGGTTTCCCACGGAGGGGGCGCGGGGCGGAGCGGCCCCCCCGGTACCGGGACCCCCCCGGTCCCGCCTGCCCCACAGCGCCCCCTGCCGGCCGCGGGGCGGCGCGGCGGCGGGGGCGGGGCCGGGGCGGGGCCGGGGCGGGCGGAACCGGGCCGGGGCGGCGGGCGCAGCCATGTCCTTCTGCTCCTTCCTGGGGGGCGAGGTGTTCAAGGACCACTTCCAGCCGGGTGAGCGGGGCCGGGGGCTCTCCGGGGGGTCTGTAGGTTCCCGGTGAGGTCGGGGTGGGGCCTGGGGGATCCCCCCCCGGGGGGCGGGCAGGGGGTGTCCCCCGAAAAGGCTGAATTCCCCGAGGTGAATGTGTGTGGGTGTGGGGGGGTCCTTCCTGTGGGGCATCCTCCGCCCGTGGGGAGCGGGCTGGGGGTCCCCTCTCTGGGGTCCCCCCGATGTGGGGGGGAGATCCTGCCTACAAAGGTGGGGCTGGGGGAGGGGGGGGTGTCCCTATAGGGGCCCCTTGGAGGGATCCTGTCCTGCGGGGCTGGGCTGCAGAGGAGCCCTATAGGGGATGTGGGTCCTGCCCCACGTCCCGAAAGCTCCAGCAGCAGGCAGCGGCCCATGCGGGCAAAGTCCAGCACGGGTGTCCCACGCCGCCCTGCTGACGTGTCCCCACCGCTGCCCCCCGATCCCCGGCAATCGCTGCTGGGAGCCGTCCGGGGAGCGGGGCCGGGGGGCTGCCCCCCAGCACTGACCCCTCTGCTGCCGCCCTCCCCAGGCATCTACGTCTGTGCCAAGTGCGGCCATGAGCTGTTCTCCAGCCGTGCGAAGTACGAGCACTCGTCCCCGTGGCCAGCCTTCACCGAGACCGTGCACGAGGACAGCGTGTCCAAGCGCAAGGAGCGGCCGGGGGCTTTAAAGGTGCCGATTCGGAAACCCTTGGGAAGCAGCAAAAAAGCCCCACGGGCTTTTTCGCATGAACCTGTCCGCTGAGAAAGACCGCGTGCTGTCGAACCCTCTCCTTGCGTTTCTAGGTGTCTTGTGGCAAGTGTGGCAACGGGCTCGGCCACGAATTCCTCAATGACGGGCCGAAGAGGGGGCAATCCCGCTTCTGAATATTCAGCAGCTCGCTGAAGTTCGTCCCGAAAGGTACAGGCTGCGGCTTGGCAGCTGTTTCAGCCCACGTAGTTGTTTTTGGGGAAGCTGCTGATAGCCAGGCCGCGCTGTGTGCGATGCGCTGCTTGCGGCAGGGCGTAGCTGGCCGTTCAGATAAGCCAAGGAGCCACTTGCATCCTAAATAAATCTCAACGTGCATCGATCTGCTCAGCTGGTGGCTCGGCGGGCGCTCCCTGACCTCCCACGGTGAAATGCGGAGCGTGCTGGAGCTCCTGGATGCGGCCGCGGGTCTCGGCGTGTCCGAGGGGCGGCTGAGCGTTGGGGGCTTCTGCTGGTGGTGCAAAGCAAAGAGCTCCCGCGGTGGCATAAACGGGGCTGGGAGAGTTTGCTGGTTCACTCCTCGGGGAAGCTGGGTGGGAGCTCTGACCGCTGCAGCTGCCCCGCGGGTAGGGAGGGGGTCTGTGCGGAAAGGCAGAGCTTCTTGCCGTCGTGGTTATCGTGCTGGTTGCTTCCCCCGAGTCAGAAAAAGGCTTGGGGAGGCCAAGTTCAGGGCAGCACCCTGGCCATGACTTGCTGTCCTGCTGGTCGGACTGCAGCGGCTGTGAGATGTCAGCTGCACGTAGCAAAATAACCATATAAAAGGGGCTGGGGGTTCTGGAGCAAGAAACACGAGCCCTGATTTTTCCTCCTCCTCTCTTAGGCAAAGCAGACGAGGACCTGAAGGAGAAGTAAGCGAGCTGCTCGACTTGGCACACTGCTCTGGGGCTGATCCTGCGTTCGCACCCTGGGGTGCACTGTCCGGTCAAGGGGGCACTGGGAGCGAGAGAAACCCCGAAGAAGCTCCTGGTTTCCCCGGGCCGGTTCCCTCTCAGGGCTGCTCCGATCCGGGATGCCGGGCGGAGCCGGGCGGAGGCGAGGGGAAGATGGGGTTGCTGAAGCTCTGTGCTTGCTGGGCGGCAGGTTGCACGACCTGTGCCTGAGGGTGTTTCGCACGAGTCGGGGTGACGCAAAGGCTACAGCTCTGCATTTTGCCCACCCTTACCCCCTCGCCAACCGCCTGCTCTCCCCGGCATCCTCGCCTCTGCCGGAGGCAGCTACGACTGAGTCCCTTCGGTTTTGTCCGTTGAGGCGGCAGGCGTGCCTGCGGCCCTGCCTCGGCCGAGCTCTGGGGCGGTTTCGCCGCTGGCTTCAGCCGAGCCAGGCCGCTCTCGGAATCGTGGCCAGGAGGGGCTGATTCTGCCGTGGCACCGATGCAATCCAGAGCCGCTCCGCTGGCACTTCCAGGGAGTAACGCTGGATTAGCCGAGGTCAGAGTCTGGGTTAATCTCTGGTGCTATTCTGGGCTGGGCTCATGGTATGAATTGCCCTATATAAACCCTTCCGGGGCGCTAGGGCAAGGATGTTTTTATGATCCCGCTAGGCAGCATCCAGGTATTTTCCCCCTCTACCCATCTTGCACGCAGCAGAGACAGCTCTAGATTTCCCGTGTCCTCTGGGCTTGGTTCTGCCTTGGCCTTACACCACATTTATCACTGTGCTATAAACTCCGGTGGCACTAACGGTTCCTCCCTGCTGCACGTGGGTGCAAGGGGGGGCAGAATCGGGCCCACGGGCTGCACTTTGCACAACTCAGGCTTTGGGAATCACGCCTGCGTTCCCTCTGTGCTCGGAAGGGCTGTGACACTGGTTTCTCCTTAATTCAGCGTCTGATTTGTGGCCTTCCCTCCCTGCCCAGAAACCAAATCCTCTTTGAAGTCAATACACGAGGATTTTGGAAGACGGCAAAACCTTGCGCTGACCCGCGGCTCCGGCGGCGCAGCTCTAACGCAACGCGTGAGCGGTTTGGCGAGGCTGCGGTGCCGGTGCCGGTGCCGGTACGGCGCAGCTGCGCTCCGGGCCGCGGCGGAGGCTTTTCTCTGCACGCGTCCTGCCTCAATCCCGCCGTTACGAGCGCGCCGATAAAACGTGCAACGTGCCAGCTCGTTACCTGGAGCTCACCGCTGGTCTTGTACCTCTTTCAATACCGAAAATAAAGCACTGATTCACTGTGTTGGAGAAATAACCTCTTCTTTTAAAAAACACGGGTGATGGCACCCGGTGCAGCTGCCGTGGGCTTCCTCCTCTGCTCGGTTTGCCCAGCGTTGGTTGCGAGGATGAGGAGGCTGCGCCGGTGGTGGGATGCGTGCGAGGCCGGCACAAATGCAGGTGCGAACGCAGGTACGAAGCCCCGGCCAGGAGGCTGAGAGCAGATTTCATCTGGAGTCTCTGTCTCCAGCTGCAGACGGGGTGACCCGAGGCGGGGACACGCGCTGCCTCGCGTCCGGTGTGGTCTCGCACCCCGAAGGGTGAGCCTGAGGTGGGTGCGCGTGGTTCTATCCCGGAGCTGCTACCGCTGCCCCAGGTTTTGCCGCGTGAAAGGGGGATGCTGATGCATCGGAGGCCTTCGCGCATTCCCGGGGTCAAAGCTTTCATTGGGGAAGGTTTCCTTTTCGCTCCAGTTAGCATTTTGGCCCAACTGACGCTGGTTTTAGCTTGTTTCAGGGGGGGTTCTTGGTACCTTCTGGGCTGGCAGGATTTTCTGGGCAGAAGGGATCTGAGTTTTAGCAGTGTCTCACGATAGTTTCCCCGCATGAAGCTCCCTGCAAGGCTGGAAGCTACAGCCCTTCTCTGCCTCCTCTTCGCCCTGGCAGGGTTGGATACCGGGTTCATGGAGGCTGGAGACTTGAGCTGGGCTTTGCTGGACCCCGGTTCCCTCCTCCGAGGGGGTGCAGCCTGCTCCGGAGCACAGGAGCCAGCGCCACGTCTCCCTCCTGCCCCGCCGCTGGCTCGTGCCCCACGGCATCGCCCTTTTCGCCTTCCCTGGGCGCGGGACGACCTCGGGCTCTAATTACTGGTCACGTTCCAGCCTGACGGTTCAAGCTGCTTTTGGACCGATTAACCCCCTGATCTGCCCCTTTGCCTCCCACCCCGGAGCGCCACGGGACCGTCCATGCCTGGGACGCCTGCCCGCTGCCCCTCGCCGCGGCACGGGGAAGGAAGGGATTTTTGGGGTGCGGTGGAAGGAAACCTCCCCGGGAGTGCCAGCGGCGAGGGGACGGCGAGGATTCCTCCCACTCGTGGGCTCTCCAGCGAGCACTGTGTGCCACGGGGGACCCAGCCCTGCTTCCACGCTGCCTTGCAGTTCGTGGACGCAGGCACGGGAGGGTGCAAGAGCTTTTCCTAAGCCGTCCCCAGGCGGGGAGGAGGGGAGGAGGAGGCCGGGCTGGGCACGGCCGCGGCCGTGGGTCCACCCTTCCAGCACCGAGAAGCCAAAAACCCCTCAGGATGGTTTAAATAGGGATGGGACGTTTTCCTGGAAATCTGCCTGGAGCCGCCGATGCCAGCAGGGATTTGGGCAGCGCCTGGTGCTGAGGGTGCAGGATGCGACCCCGCAAGGGCAGAGCCCACCCCTGCACCTTCGCAGCTCCGCCGAGCACCCCCGGCCATCCCGGGTGCCGTGGGGTCCCTCGGCCTTCCCCGGACCGCTGCGGGTGCTCGGGGCGGGAGGAATCCCGCGCTGCCCGTCCCTGGCTCCGTGGCACCGGGCATCCCCATCGCCTCCGCTGGGCTGCGGCCAGTCCTTCCCCTCTGCCATTCATCCTCATTTTATTATTACACTAATGACAATTCTGGCTTAATACGAGGATTTTGCTTAGTTGGGCAAAAGCGGCCCCATATCAGCGACGCGGGTTTAATGACAGAAATTGAATTACGTTACCAGGCCGACGCAAACTTCCCTGGTTGTTTAAAAAATCATTAATTTCCTCTACCGTAGCCTCCAGCTGACCTCCCTTTTTAATTTTTTAATTTTTTTATTTGCACGCCATGACGAGGACCTGCCTCTTTGACCCTCCTCGGGATGGCTCCGGTGGTCGGCAAAGCAGCCAGAGCACAGCGAGATTTAGATTAATTCTCCTAATAAAGATGACAAGCCCTATAGAAATTACGTTACGCAAGGAAAAAGAAAATGACCTGGAGGAATTAGGAAGCTCTAATTACCGTTATTCCTTGGAGCCAGCGCCGCGGGAGGAGCGAGCCAGCTGGGCAGGCAGTCCTCCGCCTGCACCCGTCTGCTTTTACCCGAAATTATCCCTCGTATTTCAAGTGGGCTGCCTGGCCTCGCAGGGGTGGCCCCTTCTTTTCTCCTTGTGTTGTTTTATCTAATTTTACCCTTTGATCAGCAGTTTTTCCCACTCCAGCCGAGCCCACGGGCTCCCCCATGCCGGCAGGTCCGCGGGCACGGTGGCACGCCGAGGGCAGGAGGATGCGCCCGGCTGTAACGGTGCACTGAGACCCCGCAGCAGCACTTTTGGGGGTTTGCACACTGGGGCCTCCCTTGGGGCAGGGACCGCAGCCCGGTTCGGGGTGCCCTTGCGCAGTCCGGCCCCGGCAAACGGGCACCTTCGGCCCCAGCCGTGACTCCGAGCCGTGCCGGGGTCCCGTCCCGGTGATGGGCTCCGGAGCATCATAGAATCATAGAATCATAGAATTGTTCTGGTTGGAAGAGACCTCCGAGATCATCGGGTCCAACCATTAACCCAGCACTACCAAGTCCCCCACTAAATCATATCCCTTAGGGCCTCATCTAAACGTCTTTTGAATCCCTCCAGGGATGGGGACTCCACCACCTCCCTGGGCAGCCTGTGCCAGTGCCCGACAACCCTTTCAGTTGCTTAGACCTTCAGTTTGCTTAGAAGGGGTTATTTGAATTCCTTTTGGGGCTGTGAAAATGCAGTAAAAAAAAAAATGGAGTAAAAAAGCTGGGTTTGTGTCAAGCACAGGGAATAAAGTGATGGCAATTAAAGAAATACTGCACCCCCCGATTTCCCCGAGACGCGGGAGCTGCCAGGAGGCGAGGTGCCTCCCCATCGCCCGCTCCATCCCGGGGAGCTCACCTGTCCCTGGGCACATCCAGCAACAGCTGGACAAAATTAAAGGCTTATTCCACTTCATTCACCGATAATAACTTCATCTCTCCCTATTCCGGGCTGCCTCCCACCCCGAGACGCCGCTCGCCGGGCGGGGGGCAATCGCTGACCTTGTTCCCGAGGTTTGTTTCATCCGGCTGAACCTCCCAGAGCCATGAGGTGGGGAAATTTGTTTTCGGTTTGCGGTGTGCATTAATTAGGGAGATAATGACTGGAAACATTCAGAGCGAGTCTGAACGCGCCGGAAAAATGTTTAGCCCAAGGAAAATTTAAATTTTTCTTTTTTTTTTTTTTCTTCCTGGCTGTTGAGATCTGACTTTTTAAGGCAATTAGTGAGGGTTTATTTGTTAATCAGTCATACTTATACGCTTGCTTTGGGGTCTTATCTCACGCTCCCAAGTGCACATCGCTTCTAATCATGATCTTCACTTTTGATGTGGGAGATACCTGTCCCGGGCCGGCTGTGCGTGCCGCGGTGCAGGCACGCTCCTGCGCTCAGCAGCGGCTGCCGGCTGCGCCAGGACGCGGCGCAGGCCGACGGCGATGCTGCCCTTCCCGTGCCCGAAGAGCCGCGTCCACCGCGGGCTCCATCCTCAGCCCAAGCACATCCCAAGTTTTCGGGAGTGGCTTCCCTCCATGGATCTCCCAGAGTCTGCCCAGGGTGGATGAATTCCCCCCAGCCGAAGCCCTGTGGTGCAGACAGAGCCGGTGCCAGCCTCCGAAATGGCGGTGCCGGCGCGGGGATGCCCACAGCACTCCTGCCCTCCCCGCGCCCTGGCGTGGAGCTGGATGAACCGTCCCCAAAACACATCACCCCCGTGGCCCTGGGGAAAGGCCCCACCAGGGAAAGCTGCTGCGGGCTGTGCCGGCGTCGGTCCAGCCCTGCGCCAGCATCAGTCCAGCCCTGTCCCAGCATCAGTCCAGCCCTGTCCCAGCATCGGTCCAGCCCTGCGCCAGCATCGGTCCAGCCCTGTCCCAGCATCGGTCCAGCCCTGCACCAGTGTTGGTCCAGCCCTGCGCCAGCATCAGTCCAGCACCGCGGCTGCTCCCGTGGCCGCCCCGATGGCCCACGACCCGAAAACCCACCGGTGGTGGGCGATGCCCGGCCAGGGCTCTCCTCTCTGCGATCCTCGTGGCGCGTGCTTTTAAGCGATACACTTTACTGTCTACAATAATGATTTGTTGCTTGTAAAACCACCGTGATTAACTACAGTTTAGCCTCCTGGTTTCATGTCTTATCATGTTTCATCTCACACAAAAGACATTTACAGTCTATTTTCAACTTCAAAGCAAATGCTTCTTGCGTGAGCATTAAGGAAGGCAAATATTTAAGCAGAACCTGTATGGTATTAGCGTCTCTTGATGTTCCCTGCTGAGTGAGGATTGATGGTTGCCTCAAAAGGCAGGTTTTTCCTATTGTTTTATGCACCAGTGATTAATATTTCATGTTCCCACTGTTATATATTTGCTGGCTGGCACTGGCCTACCCTGACAGTGCTTCCTTCATGTCTTACATGTCCAGCTTTTATGCACTTCAATATAGGAAGTGTGACTCTTGGCAGGGTCCTTTGGTCTTATTGAAGCCTCCTGCCCTAGATTTTCGAATTCAGTTCATCTTGACGGGGTTAGGGCCAAAGGCATGTTCTCCTTCTCCACCGATAGCTCTGTCCTGGCGCCTCACAGGGCTCTGCCCCAGCCCGGACCCCCCCGCTGCCCCAGCTCTCAGGTGGGTGCCGCGGGCTGTGGGTGCAGCGTCCCTCCCCGCCCGGCTGCGGGGATGGGGACAGTGGGGACGGCACTGGATCCCGCAGCAGGAAGAGGACGAGGCTGGATCCTGCCCTACATTAGCCCTGCAGAGATGGGGGGATATAGATCGGGGAAGAAGCCGCTCCCATCCCTGGTACCACCCTCTGCTCGGTGCCTACGTGGCACCGGCATCGCCCCAAGCCCGTCTCGGCGCTACCGTCACCATCCGGCACCACCCATGCGGCCCCGGCGGGGTTTCCCCTCCCCGGTGCCGGCGGAAGAAACGCAGCGTTTGCACTGGACTCGCCAGCGCTTCCGCACCGCAACCCCCGAAAACCCCCGAGTTTCCCGGCCAGCCTTGTCAGGGCAGGAAGAAAACAGCCCAGGTCCAAATTCCTCCGCTTTGAACACGATGACACACTGGTGTGCATTTGTCTGAACGCTAAACATATTAAGACCAGGAACTGTAAGGGACGGCTCTGCTTATCATCCAGCTCAGAGTTAATATAATTCAATTAGCATGAACAGTAAATATAGCTCGTTTTAATTTAGATGGAGGGGTTGCTGTGGCTCGATCCTTTAATTTTGGGAGTAGGGAAGCTGTGGGAGGACTGCCAAGAATTTCTGCAAAACCCACATTTTCTCCGGGGCCGCGGGCTCTCGCTCCGGGCGCTCGGCAGCGGCGGCCACCTCCGAGGATCCCGCACGCTTGGTGAGCGGCACCCGGCGAGGGGCTTCCCAGAGGGGCCGGGAGGAGGTGATGGTTTTGAACTGCATCGTTGTTAGATGCAAAATAGTGGAAAGCCACCGAGAGGGAATAAGCGGTGCAGTCTGTTTAGAGAGGAAAAGATCAGCTCGGGAGAGACGCTGGAGACATGTGTCTTCAGGGCTGCGCTGCATTCTTCGGAGATTATTTTAAATGCGTGCATCTTCTCTGCATCACAGTCTATCTTTGCTCCCCTCTGACGTCTTGAGTCGGGGCTCGTATTTTACGGCCACGGCTGTGCCTGCCAGCGGCACGACAGCTCTGCTGGAAATTAACTTCTCTCTGCTTTAAAAAAAATCGCACAGGCATAAAATTCAAAGTAAGAGATCAAACTAGTTAATCTCAGATTAATTTAAGCCGCTGGCTCTGGCGGGCGAAGCGTCGAGGCTCTGACAGGGAGGTAATGCAGGCAGGAGGTGCTGCCTCTCCCAGCCACGTCCCGTGTCCGTCTGTCCGTCCAGGCACAGGGGCATGCACACTGCATGGCGCAGCTCGCTGCCGTCTGTCCGGACGAGCTGACCCCAACTGCGGCGCTTTCCATCCGCCCATCCCGGATGGCGGGATGGGAACCGGGTGGCATGCCCTTTTCCCGGGAAGCCCAGCTCGGAGCGAGCAGGGTTTGTGGGTGCCAGCGCGCAAAGGTGCACGAGCGCGCGCGGGGCGAGGTCGGTGACGGGTCAGGGGCTAATGAAGCTCATGAAATACATCCTCCTCCGCCGGCTCGGCCAAGTGGAGTGTTTTCTATCATCTCTCCTGACATTACCGCATAACTTAGATTGCACTTAATTAAAATAGCTCATTTAACTGATGGCTCCTAAGATGCAATACTGGAGATTGTCCGCTTTTCCTGTCCAGCCCACGCACAGCAGAGGGATGGCAACAACCGGGCACGGCCGCTCCGGCGGGATGCGGGGGACGCCCTCGGGGCCCGGCTGCCTGTGCCGCTCTGGCTCAGACGGTGCTAGGATGGAAACGGGCACTGAGGGATCATGAGTTTGGTGCTCAAAGAGCTTCTGAAGCTCCTGGGTGGTCCAGCACGCAGGGGATCTGACCCTTCCCGGCCCCCAGCTCATCCACAAAGCGAGGCAGAGGCCGGCAGCCCCCATGGAGCTGGTCCGGGTTCTCCCATCGCCCCATGGCGCTGTGGGATGGGAGCCAGAGGCTCCGCCGGTGCTGCCGGAGGGCTCGGCCTTGGCCACGCTTCCCGGCACGACTCCGAGGCGGGGACACGCTGTCCTCTGTTGCATTGCCAAAAAGCTCTTTATCCCCTTCTCAGGGTCCACAGGACCCGCAGCAGGCCGGGTCACCGGCTGGCTGCATCCGCCTCCCCAGCTCTTTAAAGCTCGCTGTAATTAATGACCTGCTAAAAAGCAGCCTCAGTGTGAGCAAGGGGCAGATACGTCCTTTCCCAGCCCAGAAGCACCGGGTGATGGGCACGCAGAGCTCGGCCCTGCTTGGCCCCTTGCTTTGCAGAGTTGGATGCATCAGTCGAGGATGTGCCCGGCTCACCGGCACATGGACCCGTGCTGGAGCCGGGCGTGAGCCTGCGGGGTCCCGGCTGCTGAGAGCCCTGCGGAAACGGGGTGCAACGGGCCTGATCCTGCGTGCACAGCTGATGGGCGAGCGGGCGGTGCAGCGGGGAGCGCAGGGCAGGGCAGGGACTGGGGACACTGACGGGGCTGAGTTGCTCCACCTGGCTCAGGCATTGCCCAGAGCAGGGCTTACAGGAGGGAGCAGCCAGCCCTGGCCCCTCCTGGGATGAGCTGAGCTGCTGTTTGGGGCAGAGGCTGCTTGGGGGCATCTGTCAATGCTGTGACCCCAAAATCCTCCAGGTAGAGATTGCTGGATTCAGCAGGGGCAAACCCTCCGCCTGATGGCCCTGTCTGATGAGCGGATGCTTCAGCTGAACGCAGCAAAGCCCCAGGACCCGACTTGAACGTCACCCCTGAGCTGCAGCCTCATCTTGTGCGCTTTATTGTGTATTTAAAAAATTGAACAATAGATGTCGCATAAATGCTGGTAAACATCGGGGTGAAATGTTGGCTGCGGGGTGGGAGCTGGGGTGTGGAGCCCCCGGTCTGGGTGGTGGAGTGTGGGGGTGCTGCTCAGCAGGGCTCCCGCACCCCTGCCCTGAACACCCCCGCAGCCCCTAACGACCCCCCTGTTTTGTGGGTGCGCGAGTCTTCCAGCGAGCTGTGAGCCCAGGCAGGTCTTGGCTGGGAAACTATTACTGGAGCTTGTGTCCATCCCTGGTGGGACCCACATGGACGGCGATGGGCTCCCAGGGGAGCCAGAGGGATTAGAAGGGGGGGCTGCAGCTCTCAGCTGGGTTTCCCATGGGAAGAAGGCTGCTGTGGTCTCTCCGGCTCTTTCCAAGGGGGTTTCCCTCCGGAGCGCAGAGGTTTGTTCCACCGAGCCGGCCCGCAGGGCACGTCCCCGAGCCCGTGGGCTCCCCGGGGCTGAAGGAGGCTCCTCGCAAAGCTGGGTCGCTGCTGGGGCTCCTGTGCCGCACGGACAGGACGGGCTGCAGTTTGCTGAGGGTTGGGTTTTTTTTTCACTGTCTGCCTTGTTCCAGGTTAATCTGGAAGTACGGTATTTGTGGGGGAAAAGAAAAAACCAGTGGTCGCATATTCCTGTGTAGCCGGGCTCCCCGGGGCAGCACCCTGCGCGCTGCAGACCCCCGTGCAGCACATCCCGGCTGTGCCGAGACACCCGGCTGTGCCGGGGCAGCTGCCCCCGCGTGTGCTGGGCTTTCTCGGCACGGGTGTTTGCACGGTGGGCCAAGACAAGCCTGGAGCATTCCTTGTTTCTGAGGGATGCGTTGGGAGCTGGGTTCCCTGCGAGGGGCGAAGGCGAGACGAATGCCTCTGCCTCGACGCAGATTAAACTCGGGGAAAGAACGAAAGGCTGTAGTTTGCCAATACATGCTGAAGGGCGAGACGGATCGTGTCTTCAATTACAGCTGCTCACGTGCGTGAGTCGCTAAAATATGCAAGGTATTCATTTAATTTCTCCATGTGAGGCCAGCGCGGTATCCTGATACTTATCAAACCCGTGGCTTGGACGTGGGCTCTGGGGAGGAAACGTGCTCTCGCAGAGCCTGTGTCAAGCCAAGGCTCTGCTTAGATCTTCAAAACTGAGCCCAAATTGAACCTGTAAGCGGGCTTGCGCGGGTCGCTGCTGGAGCAGGGTGACTTTTACCCAGTATCGCGCAGGATCTGAATTTCTGCTTCTCGTGACAGCAGGGGGGAGATATTTCGGATCCTGGCGTCCCAGAGAGGTGGGAGCACCCGAGGGGAGATGCGACCGCCCCGAGCTCGGCCTCAGCCAGGCTGCCAGCGCCTCCCGATGCTTCCCGGGCTGTCCCCAGCGTCCTGGGGCCGGGGCTGTGCCTGGCGCCGGGGGCCGTGCTGCGCCGCCGGCACTGCCGCCCGCTCTCCCCGGGGACCCGCTGCGGAACTTTCCTGGTGCCCACCGGGAGAGCTCTGGCTGCAGGGCTCCAGCCCACGGGAAAGGTTAAATGACTGCAAACCATAAAGAAGTCTGTAAAATTAGCAGCTAATTAGCAGCGACTGCGGCGTACGTCATCCCATGCTGCTGCTCCCTGTGGGGACGGGTGCGTGTGTGACAGTTTTGCTCTTCAGCCCGAGGCATTTGCATCTGCCTGTAGCCCAGAGCTACCATCTTGTAATTGCAAAATTAGGGCAAAACAAGTGATTTGTTGCTACAAATGATAAGAGCAAATGGAAACACCTCCTACCAGAGCTCTGGCAAGGCGGGTATCTGCCTCCCGGCACTGTGGTCTGCAGGAGGGGAAGGGATGCACGGCGAGAGCACGGCCGTGCCTGCGCCTCCCGGGTGGGACTGGCACCGCTTGGCCCAGGCGTTGGCAAAACCGGGCCAGAGCTTGAGCTCCTGCTCCGTGTGCGGAGCACGGCACGTAGCGACGGATGGATGGAGGCTGGAACCGGGGCTGGTGCACACCCCGGTGTCCCCTGTCACAAAATCTGTTGTCCCCTGCTGCTGCACGGAGCTGGCACAGCCCCCAGTAAAGGCTCCCGCTGCCTCTGTGTTGCTGCTGGTGATGCTGGTTGGACGTCGGTAATTTGTTGGTGAATTTGCAGGGTTGGTATTTTCCCTTCCCTCTGGAATGAGCCGGGCAGCCGCCGAGGCGAGCCGAGCCGAGGACTGCAAAACATTTGCCATAGAATCTGAAGAATTTGGAGTGAAACCCCCGAAGAAATTAAGGACAGATGGGTTACGGGGGAAAAAAGAAACCCAAATTCCTTCTGCTGCTCGGTGCCTGCCTCCGAGGCAGCCCCTCGTCCCCGCTGCGGCTCTGTGCTGGCCACGGGGCTGGGTGGGCATCCTCCTGCATGCCGGGCGAGCCACCGCGGGGACACCGGCACCTCTGCCCCGGGGCCGATGCCAAGCGGGGCTGACGCCCCTGCAGCAGCCAGAGCCACCCCTCCCCTCTGCCCGCGGCCAACCCTCGCCGCTTCCCGGGCGATGGCCCAGGAGGACTCGGGGCTTCCTCCGGAGAGACCCCGCTTTCCCATCCCGCGGCGGAGCAGCGTCCCTGGCGAAGCATCGGCTCCTTGAGAGGAGCAAAGCGCAATAGGAGACCCGTGGCAAGAATTAACCGCCCCTCCTCTAACGAAGAGCTCCCGGAGAGGCTCTGGGACAAAGCCAAACCCGCCCGCTGCAGCGGCCGGTGCTGCCCGGGCTGTGAGGGGTGCGAGCCCCGTCCCACGCCTGCGTTTACGGGCCGTAATCGCCGGGATTAGGAGCTTTCTGCTTGGGTTGGCGCTGGCACGCCGCCGGGCGCCGCGTCAGCCCCAACACCTGCGTGCTGACTTCAGCACCTCAAATATTTCTGATGCAACTTTTTTTTTTTTTTTTCTTCTCCTGAAGCAAGCTCGACGCTGTCAAACGTGTTAATGGGTAGAAATGAAGCATAATTGTTCCTTTGTGTAAAATCGGTTGGTAGAATAGCAGTGGCTTGGCTGCGAAACTGGAACCGCAAACAGGTTGCGGTGGGATCCACCTGGGCTTCGCCCCGTGCCCGCCGGGAGAGCGAACCTTCTCCTGCGAGAGCTGCTCGCGGGAGGAAAATCAGCGGGCTCCTCTCCCCACGGACGGGCAGAGAAAGGAGGGCTGGGAAATGGTGCGCCTTTCCCTCTCTGAAGGTGCTGTGGATAATTGCTGTTGTGTAGGACTAATTTTATTATGGTGTGTTTGATATGTTCCCATATGCCAAGCTGTGGTAAATCACATCCAGATGAAGCCAAGGCTGGCACAGCCGCGGCCGGGCTGGGGAGGAGGAGGAGGAGGAGGCAGGAGGAGTGTGTGCGGATGCAGCGCTCCAGATGCAAACAATAAGGCCAAGGGATCTTGATTTCATCTGTCAAGTAATTGGGCTGGAAGTCTGTGCATGCTAATGACTCCACATCAAGCGGCTCGGTGCTCAGATGTGACCCATCCCGCTCCGCGGGGAGAGCGGGGGGCTGCAGCCCGCGGTGGCCGTGATGAATATCCCCCAGATGTTATCCCATAGGGGAAGTGAGACCCACATGTATGTTATTAATAATGCCAAAGATCTGAGGTTAAAAATGACCACGGGGCGTTCACATGAGCCCCGGGATGGTGGGTCCCGCGGGCTGGTCCTGCTGCGGGGGGCAGCGGGAGAGGGGCTGGGGGGGCCTGGCCCCGTGTCCTGGCTCTGCGCCTGGTGCTGCATGGGGTGGGCGAGCACCATCGGGGCTCCCAGCTCCGAAGTGCCCCCCCACACCCCGTCGGGCAGCCCTGGCTCTTTCGGGGAGGCAGAGGATGCTCCGAGGAGCTCCGAGAGCTGCGAGAGTTAAAGGTGGGGATGACATGAGGGAGAGGGACGCAGGGATGCGCTGGAAGGCTCGTCCCAGACACGTCCCTGTTCAGGGGCGGCAGGGACCTGGCCCCTGCATCTAAGCCCCCCCGGCTGCCTTTGGCTTGTCTTCTGTCCTGCTCTTTGGCCTCACCTGGGCAGCCCGAGATGCAAAAGCCTGGCTGCGGCTGCACGAGACCCCCAGCATGAGGAGGTGCCTGGAGAACGTGCTGGTCCCCCGTGCTGGGCTGCTCCGCTCCCCTCTGGTGCCGCAGTGGGGACTCGAGCCCCGGCACAGGAGGGACACGTGGCACGGACGGGCATCTGTCTGGGTTTCACCCCCAAGGCACGATCCTATAACCTGTTCCCAGCATTTTGGATTCATGGGCTCTCTCGTTGTTTTTATCCGTGCTCAGAAGTTGGGCCAGGTGACGGGTGAGACCCGAGGTGGGGACGTACATCACCACGGCGGTGCAGCCACCAGCCGCAGGGCAGCCCAGCCAGCTGGCGGGGATGCTCCCCCGCTCCCTCCAGTGAGGGCTGTTGGCTCTCCCCTTCCCCGTGGGGCTCCGGGGCCTTATCCGTGAAGTTGCCACGGGTGCAGGGGCGGGTGTTGTTGGGATGCGTTTGGCAGGAGGTGGAGGAACAGGCAGAGGGTCCTGGGTAGATGCGCCGGGGCTGGGGACGAGGGGCTTCGGCTGCTCTGCGACAGACCCCCGTGGGTGTGCGTGGGACCGTGGTGTGGGGAGTCACAGGAGAGTCCTGGAGCACAAGCCCCCAAATATTCAGACGAAGCTTTGAGGCGTGGGATGCTGGTGGGTACCACGAGCCTGCGTGGAGCGATGCCGGTCCGAGGGCCCCCGGGGCGGCTCTCCCTGCGGAGCGAGCGGAGCTCTCTGGCTGACGAGCCTCAGGTTACCAGCAGCTTCGGTCCCGGCTCCATCTCTCCCAGACGCGGCAGAGCCCGGGTGATTTGCCTGAAAGCTCCTGTCGTTGGCCCGGCTCCAGACAAAGCCCCGGCTCCTTCCCGCAGAGCCGGCCAGCGCTGACCTGCCTTCTCGGGGCAGGGATGGGGCCCGCGGGGTCACGCAGCACATGTGGGTGCCTGTGCTATAGGAACCAGATGCCCACTGTCCCCGGGAAAGGGGATCCTCGCCACCAAGAGGCTTTTGTCTCTAAATGGGGCTTTTTCCCCAATGCTCTTCCCTGCTGTGTGTGAGCCGGGAAGGGGCCGGGGTACCGGGAGGCAGGAGCCGAATGCTATTGAAGTGCGTGGGCAAGTGCTCGCAATCCCCCAGCACCTGCAGTTTATTGGTGCGGGAGGTATTGCAGCCCCGGGGCTGCGGGAACGCGAGCATACCCTGCGCCCTCTCCCATTTTGGAGGCTTTCCAGCCTTTCCCCGCTGATTGCTTCAGCATGTGCATCGCAGATGATGAGAGATGAGCGGGATCAGCCCTCGCCTGCTGGGCGAGGCGCGGCAGCCGGGGCCGGACCCTGCCCTCGCGCCAGCGGCAGCTCCCGGCAGGCAGCGGTGCTCCCTGTGCCTCCGTTCCACTCGCCTCTCCTCGCTCCCGGGTGAGACCCCAGGTCTTGCCGGAAAGCGGGTGTTTTTCACCCGGAAAGCGGGGTCGTGGCGCGCTTGGCACATGCAGCTCCAGCATGACCCGCCAGCCGCTTGGGCTTTGATTTCGGCAGCTATAATTCATGAGTGCACGTGATGCACGCCACTATTTGGGGGAATGAGAGTATTAGCTCCTGGTGTTCATTACCCGATTCATTATCCGTTCATTAGCTGTTCTTAATGGTGCAATATTTTGCTGTCGTAGGGGTTTTGCAGAATTAAGGCTAGAATAGACAATGAAAACAGACAAAGAAAATGCATTATCCCTATATATGACTTAAATACTGTCGGCAGGGCTCCTTGGGAAATGGAGCCTGTGCGATGCCGGGGGCACCTGCAGCCGCTGCCCTGTGCCAGGGGCTGCCCAGCGTCGACTGCGGGACGCAGGGCGAGCTCTGGGCTGGCCCGGCCACCAGGACCATCCCTGTCTTGTGGGGGCTAAAAGTCAGGATTCCGACCCAAACTGGCAGCCTGATCCCTCTGCGACTACTGGAAAACTTCTGACATCCAGGTTTTATCGCATGAAGCTCTGGAATCCATGTTGCCCGCAGGGGAGGAGCAGGTTTTGCTGGGGGCGCAGCTGGCCAGGGTTAAATCCACCGGTTGGTTTTGCCTCCCCCTTCGACACCACATCTTTTTTTCCCTGTTTCCAAAACCCAACCAAGCGCAGGACAGAGGACACTCGGGAGCCTCCCTCCTCGCTGGCAGCAGGGAGCCCTTTGAGCTCGCTTCCCCTGCCCCGTGCATTCGAGACCTTTTATTTAAAACTTTGCTTTGCGTTTCGTTATTGCTCAGCTCTGCTCCAGATGTTCCAGTTCTCGATCCCACACCTTCCTCTCCCTTTGGCCACTGAATATTTGGCTGAACCAGAGCCAAATGAAAGCTACCCCTAACCTGTGCATGGAATTAGCAGTGGGCATGCCAGAGTTTCCTAGACTCGTAAACGCGGCCATCTGCGCCTGGTGAACGTTATTTTCTAAAGGCAAACAAGCAAAACAACCCCCTACTCCCAAATGATTTGGTTTTTTTTTTTTTTTGCAAAAAGAGGAAACTCGTAAACCAATTTGCTTGAAAAACGCCGGTTCCCGCAGAGCTTGGGCACGGCGGCGTGCAGCTCACCGGCTGCGACCCGGGGGAAGCCGGCGCGCCGCAAGCGAGCGGTGAGGATGCGCCCCAGCTCGCGGCTTGATTGGGAACAGCTCTGCGCGCTTATCGGCTGACGTTGCGAGCGTTTAGGATCTGACTCTCCAGCTCTGCCCTCCAAGGCGACGCGCTGTGCCCGTCTTTTACGGCACAGAGCCGGCCCTGCCTGCCCAGCGTGCGGGAGAGCTCGGCCGGGCTCCCGGCTCTCTCCGGTGCGTTTAGCACCGTGGTGCCAGGAGAGCGGGCGCGGGGCTGGCATCCCTCCCTTGCCACCATCATGTCACGGGGTGCTGGTGCACCTTCCAGGCTCCCCAGTCCCACACCAGTGCTGTCCCAGTGCCTTTGGTGCAGCCCCCAGCCCAGCAATGGGGGGGGGAAATGCAATGGGCGCATGACCCAAATGGAGTCAGCTCCATTTTTAGGCTAAAAAAGTGGGATTAAACCATTCAGCAACCCTATTGCTAGCCTGTTGTAGATGCATTTTAAAAAAGAAACGAGGAACTTCAGTGTGGCATGCTCTTTTATCTGGCCTCATCCTACCCACGTTGCTACCAGAGCTGATGGGTTTGGGGCTGACCCCGGTGCCGGCGCTGCCGTGGGTCGGGTCTCACCCGCTGCGGCCAGGAGAGGTTCCCCGGTGTTCGCCTCCTCCCTCGGAGCTGAGCTGACGCCGCATCTCCCCCTCCACCGGCCCCAACGGGATGACGCTATTGATTTAGACCCGCAAATAAGCAGCGGGTGGTGAAACACCCAGCAGAACGAATACCTGCGTGCACATACGTATCGATGGGCTGCTCGGAGCCTTTGCTGGGACGCTTCCAAGCGCATAACAGATACATCTATTTGGCATGTAATTAACTCTAAATGAGATCAGCAATGAACGTATAATTATGGTTCCACTGAGTTACTGAGCTTGTAAAGAGCAGGTAAGCAGTTGTCAGGGTACCCCGGGCTGGTCACTCAACCGCTCCTCGTGCGGATTGATGTGGCAGGCAGGCGGAAATAACCGCAGGGGATGCGAGGGGTGTCGCAGAGGCCGGTAACGAAGGGCTGATGGTGGGACTGGAGACCTTGCTCCCTCCCTGCCCAGGAAAGGCGGAGGTGCCGCTGGCTCGCCCTTGGGTCATGGCTCCAGTAAACCCGCGGGGTTTGCTGTGCCACCTCCACAGCACTGAACCCACCTCGTCCCCGGGGTTTTTGGGCTGCAGATCCCCTGAGACACCCGTCAGGGCGCCGGGCACCGCGCTGCAAGTCCCGGTTCCTCTGCGGGCTGCAGCCGGACGGGCTCCACGCTGTCAGCTTCGGCTGCAGCCATCATCCTCCTCCAAGCAGCGACGTTTCACCCTCCGGCTGCGTGGCATCGCCTGGCTTCTTCAAGAGGGGACTTTCTCAGCTGGAAATGGCCTTGTTGCCCCATACATCTAACGAGGATAAAGAAATCCCTCTGCTTCCACAGACCTGTGTGACCAGACACTGGGTAACAGCAAATTAAACACAAATAAAAACACCTTGGCTTTTGTGCCTCCTCCCCGTCTCTGTAATTGTTCGCTCTCAGGGTGATGTGAAACCGTTGTCACTCTTGCATCTTCACCCAGGAGGGCACCAATAAAGGAATAATTGCAGCCAGCCCCGTGTTTGTGTTTGCACGGGAAATGAGAAGGAAAGCGGGGCCAAGGCAGAGCTGGGACGCTGCGTGGAGGATGTCTGAGCGCTCCGGATGGCACAGTTAATAGCTGGTGTCCTGGGGACAGAGGTTTGGTGAGCGAAGGGCTGTCTCTGATACTCTCCAGCTCTGCCTACTCTAATAAAAATCGCACATTTCATGTATATTATTTTTTAAATTGAAGCTTTAAAAAAATCAGTGGGTTTTGGCTGCTTTATCCCCTTATTGGGATTATTTAAATCAAAAGCAGAAATAGGGGGAAGGCTCCTTTTGTAACTCCAGCTGGCCAGGAGCCAGCCGTGTCTGTGCTGCCGTGAGCAGGCAGCGCTCCCCGGGCTGCTGCGGAGGCAGAGGGCGGCTGGGGGTCCCACGGCGAGGAGGCTGCTGCCCTCCCGGGACCCTGCCACTGCCCCAAAATGCCATTAGGAGAACGGCACAGAGCTGTCGAACCCGTGAAGGAGCAGAGACCTGCAAGCACCGAGGGTCTGGGAAAAGCCACGTCCTCCCTTCGGCGCTGCCCGCACCAGCTTTTGCCTCCCGTGAAACGCTGCGTCGCCGTTTGGCCGCCTGCGCGGCCGCGGGAAGGTGCATCGTGCTGCGCAGCCGCGTCCCGCGGGGGCACGGGGGGTTCTGCAAGGCTGCAGCCAGCGCCCGCTGCCGGGGGCATCGCTTCCCCTGCCGAAACCCTCGCTCCCGGGACGGCGCTCCCTTCCCAAGATGGGCAGGAGAGCGGCTCTGCCCTGGTCCACGCAGCCTCCGCGTGGCTCAGCCCCCGAATCCCGGCGGACACCGGGCTGGAGCGGAGAGCTAAGGTGGCCGACCGTCCCGGCGGTGGCAGGGGACAGGAGGCTTGTTGGAGTTGGTGGGTGTTTTTGTTGTGCAAATGCCTCGCCTCCTCCCCGAGCGGGGCTGTCTCCAGCTCGCTGGTATTGCTATAGCTACGGGCAATTTTCTGTGTTCAAGTTTTGCAAAACCATATTAAGAAAAATCTCGCCCTGGTGCTGCTGGCTCTCCTCCAGGCTGGAAATTGCATTCCCCTGCTTGAAATTCCTCCCGGAGTTTCAGATGGAGAATGTACAACTTCACTTTCCATCTTGAGCTGCTGTCACACATTTTAATAACAGGGGCTGTGCTACACCCCAGAGGTGGCCGCGCGCCAGGATTTTGAAGCGAACCCGTTGGAGCGGTTGCGGTGAGGGCTTGGACGGCCGCGAAGGCGCTGGAGCCGCGGCTCAGCCCCGGCCCTGGCCCTTCCTGCCCCCCGAGCCCGGCTCAGCCTCTTGGACCAAGGATGGAGTTCGCGGGTTCATTTTTCATCCTCTGCGTGAGCGCGGTGATGAGATTGTTGGTGTCTCCTTTGCCCCAGGTGATGGGAACCCCCCGGGTCCGGAGGGGATCGGCTCTGTTCGCTGTGTTGCAGCACCCATGATCCTAATCAGAGGGAGACACGATTCGTTCCTTCTCCGTCACGCTTGTATCCATCCCAGCTCGCCTGGCCCTGGCAAGCTCAGGCAAAGCCCTGATGGTCCTGTCCGGGTTTCTTCCTCTGTAAAACCTGCCTCTCCCCACCAGCAGGATCAGCGCAAATCCCCCTGCAATGATACGTTGAAGATGGGGTTTTTTTGTAAGATACCCAGTGGATAAACCTCAAAGCTCGCCAGGTCTCTGGGGAGAGGCTTGCTAATGTCACAGGCCAGCTGAGCTGGGTGACAAGGGCTCATCTTCACCGAGACCCTGGAGGGGACTCTGGAGGGGAAGCACTGACAGGGACCCCGGTGGCATCCCCTATCCAGAAGACCCCGGGGCCCCAGCTCCTGGTGGGAACCACAGCTCGGAGATCCTGTCTCCTTGGCTGGTGGGGCTGTGCTGCTTTAGGGACGGTCACAGGGCTGCTCTTGCAGCGAGCGTCACCGTGCCCGGGGCTCCGGCATCCCGTCCCCTGGGGCACCCGCATCCCTGGGGACAGGGACACCTGCATCCCCGGGGACGGGGCTTGCCTCCCCTGGCTGCGGGCGCTGACTTGCCTCTTACCGAGCTCCCTTTTATGGATTGCTCTTTGAACCCAAGGAGTTGTGCTGTATTTGTAAAACACGCCACCGTAATCAGGGAAACAGCCTTCCTAATTGGATTGGAACAGCCCGGAGTAATTGGCTGTTTGGGAGCAGCCGTTTCGAATCAAGCTGTGCGCGCCTTAATAAGTTTGCTCGCCTTTATCAGCTTGGCAAACTCCGCTGTGGAGGTGACCTGTTAAATGATCTCCCGTGTTTCTAAAGCATTTTTCATCCCCACTGATCCCTTGAGCCCTTTTCTTTCTTTCTTTGTAATAACAAACTTGGGGAAATCCCAGAGCACCCGCGCTGCGGCTCCTGCCTGCCTGCTGCGGAGGGGAGGTCTGCGGAGGAGAGGCTGGGTCCTGGTGCTGGGGTGGCTGGTCGGGATGCTCTGGCCGCTTATCCGGGGTCCCATCCTGCTTGGACCCGCTGGTTTTGGGGTGGGGGAGAGGACAGACGAGGGGAGCATTGAGCTCATGTGGCACCACACTGACGTTGCTGTTTGGCCCTTGGTGGGGCTTGTCACTTGGCTGTCCCGGATCAGGCATGAACCTCACTCGCTTTGGGAGAGGGATTTCAGCCCGCAGTGGGGCCGGCTAACGCCTCTGCTCCGGGTGAGCCCCGGGATGGGGCATGGGGAGTTTTGGGGACGGCTGCTCTGTCCCGGTGCCTCTGCCCTCCGGGGCTGAGCCACCCCGGGGGAGGCTGGCAGGTACAGCCCTGCGCTGGGAGAGGAGAGGGCCATGCACCTGGCTGGAGGGACCCCCCCAAAAAAAACCCCAATTCAAACCACACGGATGTGTGCAACCACGGCTGGCACTGGGCTCTTGCCGCTGCGCAGACACACGGCCCTTTGAGACGGTCGCCAGACGTTTCCAACCGATGCTCTGCCACAAGATCTGCCAAGGCAGGATCCAGCCCCAACCCCGCAGCCCCCGGCGCAGTGAGGGGTACTGCAGCCTGGTTGGGAAGCTGCCCCCCCCATCGCCAGCTGGGGAGCCCCGGCTGCCTGCCCCCCACCAGCAAGGTGGGGATGTGGGGGGCCAGGCGCCGCAGCCAGCTCTACGGGACCGGGATGCACCCCCCAGCGCAGCGCTTCCCCGCGTGCCCCCATGCCGCGTGGGGGTCCCTGCTCATCCCCTTGGATGCTGCAGCGGCAGCGCCCGAGCGGTTTGGAGGGAGAGCTCACGTCACCACCAACCCAGCCGAGCTGGGTAGGGCAGGAGGCAGCCCGCAGCCGTCCCAGCCCTGGGGAGCACCCAGGCCGGCAGCCCCCGCCACCACGGGGACCCCCCGGCCAGCCAGGCCGGCCTGTCACCGACGGAAAGTGGCCCTGAGGCAAACTGCAAATCTGGTGGTGGGTCTTTGCATGGATGGAGCATCACCATCGCTGAGCGTCCCGCAGGCTGGGCCACCGCTCGTGGCTCCCCGGTGCCTCCTGCGAGCCTGGCGGTGCGGGCACTGGCCGGCTTCATCTGAAAGGCTGGGCATCACTGCCGTGGGAGCTCCCGGCCAGCTCGGATGTGTCTCACCTCTTCCCCTCGGCAGCCATTTCATGCTCCTTCGGCCACGCTCCAGCCCTTCCACGGAGCATCTTCCTCCGCACGGCCGCCGTGCCCCGGCTGCCCCCGGGCTGCTGTAGCCCCTGGTCCCCAGGGAGCTGCCGAGCCCACAGCCAGGCCACGGGGCTTCCCAGGGACCCGCTCGCTCCTGCCGGGACCCCGGGGGGGAAAAATGACCCTTCTTGTCCTTCAGTGGAGACAATCATCTCCAGGGTTCAAAGCACCCTCGCCCCGGTCGGAGGGCTGAGGCAACGGTGATATAGTAAGTGAAGCGGCTGGCGCTTGCATCTCATCAATCAGGGGTCGGAAACGCGGAGGCTCCCTCCACATCCGCAGTGTCTGCGCGCCGCTCCCCGCCAGCGCTCGCAGCCCATCCATAACGCCCGTGACAGCCCCAAACACTTTCATCTGCCTCTGCCAGAGCAGCCCGGTGGCTCCTGCGTGCTGTGAGCGGCCCTGGGGACCGGCTGCGCTGCAGACGTGCCCGTGGGGCCGCTGCTGCCAGCACCCCTGGGGCCGTGGGTGCCAGCCGAGGGTGCAGAGCCCCGGTGCCAAGGCTTATGCGGTGACCCAGGGCAGGGACTGTGGCGTGCACCAGCCTTGGGAGCAAGCTGAGGTGTCAGGGTACGGGGTACGGCAGTGCCTGTCCCTGCTATCCCCAGGGGTGAGGATGAATCCTCCCAACACCATTCCCAGCCGTGCACCGCGAAGGGCTGGGAGGCACGGCCGGCACGCTGGCGGCGCTGGCTCCATGCCCTGCTGCTCGCTGCCCACTCGACTTCGGCTCCTTGGTGCAAACACGTCGGTGCCCATCGCAGCGGCGTTGCTCCTGCCCGGGGAAGGCAGCCCCGTCCCCCAACGGCCACCAGCACCACCGGCAGCCCGGCGAGCGGCTGCAGCGGGAAACCTTTCAACAGGATCGCCAAGCTCTCGGAAAGCTGCGCTCTCTGGTAGGTTGTGTTCTCAGAGCCGCAGGTGCCACCGGAGGGGGAAGACACACGGCGTCCCGGCAGATGATGCGCCCGGGCCCGCGTCCCACGTCCCGCACAGCCCTCCTTGGGCGGCCAGAGATGCGATGGCATCCGCCGCCTGCCATGGGCACCGAGCACGGGGAGCATCATTTCAGGACAGCTTTTTTTCAAACAAAACGTCCTCATTTGGCTTTAAAAATTGCACCTGAGTGCTTGTTGTCCTTAATTGCCTGAGCTGCCGGCAAGGCAGGGACCCGGTCCTTGCCTGGTGGGGTCTCAGCTGAAGCCGGGGACCCTCCTGCGGGGCCACTCGACCCGGAGGCTGGGGAAGCCTCGGGCACAGCCCAAGCGCCCACGCAGTGAGCCCCGGGCTCACGTTTTAAGCGCTTTTCCCCAATTTTGAAGGTGAGAAAGGAAAAAGCGCTGCTCCTCCGCCCGTGCCCGAGCAGCGGCAAGCGCTGGGACACGGCAGTGCCCATGGCGCGGGGGGGGGGGGGGGGGAGCTGGCAGTGCCAAAAGGCACCGCTGCACCAGCTCGCCACGGGCAGCCCCAGCCCTGCGCCCCCGGGGGATCCCCCGCGCTGAGGATGAGGAGGGCGGCTGTGCTGTGCTGCGCTCCCCCGCCTGCCTTCCCAGAGCCTCCCTGGCTGTGTTTTGACAGAAGTTTGTCAAAAGGGATCTATCCTTGCCAAACGTTTCTATTTTGACAAATTGGCATTTTCCAACAACACCACCCCCCCAACCCAAACAGGGAGCTGGAGCGGTTCCCACCCGCTCTCGCCCGGAGTGAAACAGTTCCTATTTCTAATCGCTTACGTAAACCCAACAAGAGCTGGCAAGTGCCGCGCGGCAGATTTTGGATGCGTTTTTATTTATCAAACTGCTCCTGATAACAGATTCACTTCCTCATCATAATCTTTCCTCCTCTTTTTTTTCCCTGGGGAACCTTCGCGTTGCGAGTTGGAAGGGATCTCCAGTCGCTCTCGCGCAGTTATTTCCTCTCGTTGAAAAGCTACCGTGCGGGACGGGCCAGGCAGCCCCGGCGCAGCCTCCGAGCACCAGCCACGAGAGGGCACAAAGCCCCGTCCTGCTGCAGCCCCGCCACCCTGCAGCCCTGCAGCTGTGCCACCCTGCAGCCCGGCCACCCTGCCGCCCTGCAGCCATGCCACCCTGCAGCCCTGCAGCCCAGCCACCCCGCAGCCCTGCCACCCTGCAGCCATGCCATCCTGCAGCCTGGCCACCCTGCCACCCTGCAGCCGTGCCACCCTGCAGCCGTGCCGTCACACAAGCAAGCAACGGTGCAGCCGTGGCACCACGCAGGAGCACCGCTGCCTCCCGATGCAGCTGTGCTGGCGCAGCTCTGCACCCCCTCCGCTCTCAGGCCACGGATCTCCCCCTCCCCGCCATGCTCTAGCTCTCGGAAGACTCGGGGGATCTAATTATAAAAAGAGCTAATTATATTAATAGGTTAATTAAGACACTGCTGATTTCAGGTACCAAAAGGGAAGGCTTTAGCACAAGACTGGAAATCAGCCTCAGTGTTTCGAGGCGCGGGGCAGGGTGGACGCCGGGAGCATTTCAATGAAGCCGCGGCGGGTCCCAGGCGCGACGGCCCCTCGGGAGCCCCCAGCACGGGCACCCCGGGCCGGGCCTCGGCTACTTTGCGTTTGGTGACGGCACACGCTGCCGGGAGGGCAGGAGCAAGCCAGGACGGTGCCGTCGCCGCACGCGAGGCCCAGGCCTGGCCAGCGGCACCCAGGGCTGCTGCCGCGCAGCCGCTCGCCGCGGGGCCCGGCTCCCGTGGGTCACCGACGCTGCGGCACCGGACGGGATCTATTTAGCACCCAGGAGGGACGTTGCTTTGGGCCCCAGGGAACGGGGTTTCCCCAGCAGCAGGAGGGCAACCACCTCACCCCGCCCCACCAGCCATTACACACACGCATTTTAAATCCCAACACCTAAACTGCTGCTTTGGGGCTTATTTCGGAAGGCGCAGGGGCACGGGTGGAAACCCGGGACTGTCCTTCCCATCCCAAGCCCGCGCACACGGGGGCCGTGTTTCCACGCCTGCCGTGGGAGCCCGTGCAGCCTCATTAGCGCTGCCTCTCCGGGTGCCGCTTGCGAATTGCGTGCCACTGGGCTACCGTGGCCGTGAGGGCTTGCTATTTCCAGCCCGCGTGATGCGAGCGGCCGAAAACACCCGCTGCGGCCCCCGAAATTGTAAAAAAAAGGGGGTAAAAAAGAAAATCGGATGGGAAAACATGGGAAAACGCATCGCACCGGAGCCCCGGGGCCGGGAGCGTTTCCCTCCGCCGCGGCTGCGGCTCCTCGGAGGGGGCGGGAGGGCGCCGGGGCTGCCCCGGGCCGGGCTGGCGCCCACGCGGGGGCTACCCACGGGCGCTGGGGGATGCCCCGCGCCCCCGGGGGTATCCCGGCGCTGCCCCACGCGTGTGCCGCGCCCCCCCCCCCCGGGGCGTTGCCGCCCCCACGCGCGTGTCGCGCGCCCTCCCCCGCCCCGCGGGTGGGCGTGGGGGGCGGCGCGCGAGGGGAGGGCCGGGCCGGGCCGGGTGTGCGCGGGGAGGGGTCGGGCCGGGTGTGCGCGGAGCGGCGCGGAGGGGAGCGCGGGGGGCTCGGCGGCGCGGCCGGGCAGGGCGGCGGTGCGGGATGCGCTGCCCGGCGGGGCCGGGAGCGGCCCCCGATGGGATGTAGCGGGCGGCTGCTGGGACCCGTCGGGGGCCGCCGCGCCTCGCTGCTCCTCACCATGATCCTCTTCTTCACCTACTTCTTCTACTGCCTGCCGGGGCCCTGCGAGCCGCTGCCGCCCGCCCTGCTGCTCCCGCCGCCCGCCGCGCTCCCCGAGGGCGCGGGCCCGGGCCCGGGGGCGGCGGGGGGCGCGGGGGCGGCGGGCGGCGGCAGCCGGCGGTTCCCGCAGGCCATCATCGTGGGCGTGAAGAAGGGCGGGACGCGGGCGCTGCTGGAGTTCCTGCGGGCGCACCCCGGGGTGCGGGCCGTGGGCGCCGAGCCCCACTTCTTCGACAGGTGCTACGAGAAGGGGCTGCGCTGGTACAGGTAACGGCGGGGGGCGGGGGGGGCTGGCCCCGGTGAGCGCTAATTAAGCGCCGAGCCGCCTTTAATTGCCTCCCGTGCCGTGACGGGGCTGCGCTGCAACAGGCTGGTCCGAGCGCGGCGGCTCCCTGGAGATCGGGGGGGTTCGAGGGGCTGCGAGAGGAGGGGACGAGCGGGGGGGCAGCCGGGCCCGGGCGGGGGTGCGAGGGCAGCTGCGGGGGGGGCTCGGGGGGGGCAGCTCTGACCCTCCGCCGCGCCCGGGGACGGGGCTGCGCGCTGGTTTTGCGGGGCCGCTGCTGAAGTCGGTGCGGTGGGAGCGTGAGAGCCGGTCCCCGCGTGTCCGTGTCCCCGTGTGCCCCATCCCGCAGCCCAGGTGGCCGGGAGCGGGACGGCCGGCAGCAGAAATCTGCTTTCTGGTTTTATTCATTATCCAGCCTTTGCGATTTTAACCTTTGACGCTTTATTCTCAGCTATCCCACCGTTTCCCCGCCGGGTTCCTTTAGGAATTATTTTATTCGAGTGGCTTATAAAAATAAAGGGAGCGAGGACCTCGGCTGGCAGGACCGGGCTTGATCCTGGGTGTGCGTTGAAACGGTGAAGCGGCCAAGGAAGGGGAAGGGTAAAACGGTATCGCTTGAATTCCTCGGTAGGTTTGTGTCAAAGGGCAGAGCCGTATTGATTCAAGGGAGCTGTTTGGTTTTGAGGGTTTCAATGGAATTGAACTCTTCAGGCGATAAAGCGTTCGGAAGAGCAGCTACTGTGCATGTGGTGTCTATTAAACTCCCGTCTCCCGGCCAACTCCGGAGCGGCCGGGCCAAGCGGAGTCGGGGCGCTAAGTCCCTTGAAGGCAGTGAAAGAATCTGGTCCGTTATTTTGAAGAGAGTCCAAATGTGTAGATTTATAAAAGCAGTGCGGTGTTCTCGGGGAAACATCTGAAAATAATAAAAGGAGTAGCTCTCCCTGTCCTTCCCGCCTCTCCGTCCTCTTCTCCCCAAGCCCCGCGGGAATACTGTGTTTCTTACGTGCTCGTACTGTTTCTCGATGTTTTGGGGAAGGCTGCAGCTTAGCAATCCTCGCCAAAATAATAACCTGTGAGAATCGGCGTGTTTAATGGAAAGTGTAATTTTAGTGGTAATTTTACCCGCAGAGTTTCAGCTCTGTAAGACCACATCTGGGCTGTAAAGTTATTGACTTAACGCACCTTCAAACGCAGTAAGTAGCGCACTTATTTTTATGACTGTATTAATATTGCCGTGATTTATTAGCTCATTTCTCCGTTCCATTTGTATCTGCGCTGCTCTAGAAACAATAATGATGATAACTAATCTTTCGGGGTGAGGATTGCAAGACAGATCTCGCTTGGCAGAATGGGACTTTAATGACTGCGAGCGCGTAGTTAAAGCGTGGAAGATCGAACGCTTTCATATCGCTCGCCGTAGTCCGGCGAGACGTTCGCAGGATGGACCACAGCGAGAGGAGAATAAATAAATCTTAGTTTTGGATTGCTGTGTAGTGAGTTTTTAGTGCTGTAAGTGCTTGCGGGGAGCCTGGCCCGAGACCAGCGAGATGTTTTAAGATGATTCTGCATATGGTTATGGTAAATTTGGAGAAGTAGAGCAGGGAAGGTTTTCGGCGCGGCCAGATGCATCGCAGGGAAGCGTACGCTGTGCTGGGAAGAAGTTGCATCCTTTCTAGCGAGAAAAAAATCAGTAGATGTTTTGCTTTAACTCTGCGTAGAGCAAGTGTGTTTTCAATCACACGCACAACTATTTTCCTTCGTTTCCTCTTCTCTTTGCCTCTCTTGTTTTGTCTTCTTACAAGACCTTGCTATACGGAGGGTTTTTTTTCCCGGGAAAGCCAGACAGAGCTAAATGTTTAAAGCTGGGGTGTGTTGGAGTGGAGGAAAATGGAAGTTGGACAGAAGTTCAGGTTTTTCCAATGAAAATCTCGGAGTGGTGTAAACATTTTTAAAATATTTGAACTTGCTAGGAAACCAAAATTACACCAACCGCTTCTCATGCCAAGATGTTTGGCCCGAAGGCACCTGTAGGTCATTGCTTATCTTGAGTAAATGTGGCAAAAAAAAAATTCCCTTGGAAATACCGCCACAGAATTATTTTGTTCTTTCTTGGCAGTCCAGTCCCGTAGCGATTTCACTGCCGTGGCAGGAGTGGCTGGTTGTGGGTACTGAGTAGTTTACGTTATAACATAAGTAACTGGCAGAAGCCATTTGTTCTTACCGGAGTGTTTTATTTTATTTAAATTTGAAATAGCCCAAAGTCCCTTCTTTGGAGCAGTTCTTTTTGCTAGTGAAAAGAAAATGTTCAGCACGAGCAGCATCTCATATGAAATTCCTTGAGTTGCTATAGGTTTAGCTAATTATGAGAAGATTAAACAGCTTTTCTAGACTGCAACATAAATTACCTAATGGATAATCCAAGCATGACGTGACATTTTATCCTAAAGCAAAACACTCTTTCAGTTTTTTTGGCACTCAGTGCTGCTTAAAGTAAACCTAAATAAAAAGAAGAAGTGATGTTAGCGTGTCTACTCCTCCGCTCGCGCGGCGGCTTGGGGAGCGCGAGTGTCCTGTTTGGGAACCCGGGAACCTTGCTGGCTGGCTGGCTGTCTGTCTGCTTTACGGGAACGTAGGCGAGGGCTAACGTAGGAACTTAATTGGATGCGAGATGTTTGCCAGCGATATTTAGAACTCATTGCAAAAATGTGAAGAGATGCTCGGCGTGACGGCAGGGGGCCAAATCCTGCCCTTGCTTGTGTGACCTGAGAAAGGCTGCGCTCGCGGGCCAGGGCACTGTGGGGTGTAACGGGCGTAAGCCCCGCTGTGTCCGCAGCGCTGCGCTCGCTTTCAGCCCAGGGGCCTCTCGGTGCGAGGGGGAGCAGAGTCGGGGTCACAGGCGGCATTTGGGGTGCTCGGGGTGTTTGCATTTCGTACGATGCCGTGCGAGCGGGGCTGCGGGCTCTGCGCTCCGGCGGGCTCTCCAGCGGACGCTGCTCTGCCCCGCTGGCCACGTTTCGGGGGCGTAGCTGGGATCTTTGCACGGGAGTGTTCCCTTTTTGGTTGCCAGAGCCGGGCTCGTTTCCCACGCGGCCGCCTGATGTTGCTTGGAGGGTCAGACGGCTCCCTCTGCCTCGCACCGTAACTCGGCACAGCCTCGGCGGTTCGGTGCTGCGGGGAAAAGGGCAGCGGTGGATAACGGCGGCTTTGGGGCGTGAAGGTGGTGCAGGGAAGGGCCTTCGCAGATGCTGGCTTGCATGAAAGGGAGTTTTGGGGAATTCAGCCTGATGTAGCTTATCCAAAGAACAGTTTCCTTGTCTCCATCCACCAAAACTTTGCAGCGACATCAGCTCAATGTGACAGTTTTGCTCTGTCTTGTATTTCCTCGTACGATCTATGATCCGAGTCCCTCTTTTCCGTCTCCTTTTCCTGCTTTTTTCCAACAGCCAAAGAAAGAGTTGCCCAGGAACGGGGCTGGGCCAAGGCTCCCAACGAGCCTTCGCGTCCCTGAGTGAAGCACGCTGGAGGAGAGCAGCCCTTGGGGTTGTGCCCTGCACGCTGGATTTCATAGGAATTGTAAAGAATTCCTTGTTGTCTGACAGCCTGGGGCAGAAGTAGCCAAAAGTGGTATGGGATGGCTAGTAACAGTTGGCCACCACTCCCTGGTGAGTGGCCAGGCTGGAGCTCCGCAGCCGGCGGCGGTGGCACGGGCGAGTGGGCATCGCCACCGGGCATCCTCCGGCACCGCGGAGCCAGAGCCATCCCGGAGCTCCGACTCTCCGGAGGCTGAATTCAGCTTTTTAGTGTCATTTCCCCTTTTGATCGGATGCTGTGTGTGCCGGTTTGCGTGGGGGGGAGGAACTCTTCACGTGGCTGGTCCTGCTTCCCCTGTGCTTCTGTGCGTGCGTTAAACCATGCCGGGGTGTCCCAGCTTGGGAGCGTGTGTGTGCCCGGGGGAGCTGCCCGGTTAGCACAGAGCCGCTCCATTCGATGTGGGGTTCCCCCCCCCCCTCCTTCAAACCCATTCATGGGAGCTAATAATGTTCCTGAAAGGCACCCAGGATTTCTCGAGCCAGACTTTGTTATCTCCGAACCTTGCAACCCTGAAGCCTTTGAGCGGCAGGGAAAGGACGCGGCTCCAGCGCTGCTCTTTTGACTTCTGCTGTGAGCGTTATTGGCAGTTGAAAAGTAGAGCTAAGTCGGTGCCTTGAGGGGTTTTTGTGTGCGTTGTGATTGTACAGACAGATCAAGCCACTCTATAGCGCAAGCTGGTGAATAAAACCCGACGTTTCAGCTACCCTGGAGTCACCAGGCTGCGTTTTGGCATGGAGCTTGTCTCCCCTTCCAGCGAGAGCTTTTCACAGGCACATTTAAGAAATACCTAGGCGGGAAGAGACAAAAGGATCTTGCGAGGAGTCAGATGGCGATGCACTGAGAGCTGCGCGGGGACGTTATCTTTATTCATTGGCACCGGCTAATCCGTTCTCCTGACGGACTCGCGTTTCAGCGCTCCGCGGCTGAGAGCGGCCCTTGTTTTTCTTGGTGCGTTTGCAGAAGCTCGGTCCTGCAGCGTGCTGCTTGGGTTTATTACTTTGTGATCTCTTCTTTCTTTTTTCAACTGTCAGTACAAAAACGGGGCCTCTCTGTGTCAGCTTCCCCTGTCCTCACCCCCATGTTTGGAAAATAAATCCTAAAATGCAAAGAAACCTGAGAAAAAGCTGTGATTTTGTAACAGTGAAGAAGATATTTTGATGCTTTTACTTACGGCACAATACTTTGGGTTTGCTGTTAGAGAAGATGTGTCCATGTGTAGAGGGGCTCTATGTCCCTTCTGTATCGTGGGCTGTTTATACAAGGTTTTAGTCCCATCTCTACGCTTCGGACAGGGCTGAAGCGCTGTGCGTGTCCGTGCCAGCCGGACAGGTCTCCCCGCGATGGCGTGTCCCCGTTTTACGGCTCCCTAACACACGGCACTGCCGGGACTTGGGAAGCCGTCTGTAATACGTGCAAAGTTTGGTCTTCTGCAAACTGCTTTCACGTGGGATTAAAAATAGCTTTTACTGCCACGATGAGGAATTAACATTTGAAACCGTTTAAAGGGATCCGCGACAGATATTATGGAAGGCAGGCGAGAGGGGCTGTGCCTGCCTTGTTTAGGGGGGTCTTTCCCACCGGCACCGAGTCGGCGATGGGGCAAGGAGCATGACTTGGCCCTCCCGCCCCCCGCTTTCACGCTGACGTTATTCCCTTGCTTTCATGTGGCAGCTCCCGAGTTTTGTTCCCGATCCAGAGCCCGACGAAGCGCTTCTTGCTGATACAAGCAGGTTTGCGAGTCTGAATTTTAGCCTGGCTCAGCTGCAAGGCGAAATTAAGTCGGGTTATTCCATGTGGTGTTACGTAGACAGCGTCAGCCTAAAGTGATTAAAGCTGCATGTTAGCGTTGGCTGCGATTTTTCAGATAAAAGCTGTGACTTGCAGAGTGGAACGAGTCGTGGTCTTCCCGGCTGAGGAATGCTTTCTCTGTCGCTGTCTCTTTTGAATAAATGGTGGGTTTATATACGGGCTGTGCAGTGGGGTGTGCAGCAGTAACCTGAGGTTCTAAAGGATTTGAAGCCAGCCAGCGTTGCTATCCCAGACTGCTTAAATAAATATATAAAGTTGGGCACCTAGAAATCACGGGGCTGGTTTAAAAAATATTACGTGAATCAATACCTTTGGAAAGTACTTCTTCATTCATGCCCCTTTTCTTGTGCTCCCCTGGTTACTCTCTTGTAACCTCAGGGGCGAGAAATTTAAGCGTATAAACACGGACAGGTTTTTATCACCTCCGCGTAACTCCGGAGAACTTCTGCAAAGACGTCCGATATCATGAAAAGTTCACAAACAGCAGTGCAGGGTTTCTGTTAGTTGAATTATGAGGGGCTGGAGAAATAGTCGTCACAGAGTAAGAGAAGGTTTCTGAGTTTCTTCTTAAAAGTATTATGGGTTTTTTTTTCCTAGATTATTTTTAGATGCAGACAGTGACAGAAGGTGGAAAAGGCCAGTGGATTTAGAGGGTGCTTTTATGCAAGGAGAGACTATTACTTAAGAGAGTTCAAAGCTTATTTATAAAACAGTAATTACCGTCCCCTGAGACGGAAGTGGGCAGCTCGCATCAAGGCGGGGAGGGGGTTACAATAGTTAATTGGCAAATATGCTTAAAAGCTTCTTCCTGACCTTTTAAAAAACTTTTCGCTCAAACAGGCTCGGGCAGAGATTGGAAACCTGACTAATGAAAGGCCAGGTTTAATACCAGGACTTAGCTCTAAATGGCTTTTCAAAGGGCTTTGGAAATCCGCCTGCTTAGGGAGCCGGCCGGCGTCGGAGGGATGCTCCGGCGTCCTGCAGGACCCAGAGCGAGAGCTGACGTGAGACCTGAGCCTGGCGGCTCCTTCCCCGCACCCCGGCTCTTGGGATGGCCGAAGGGGCTCGGGCGGGCTGGCATCGCCCGCAGCCCCTCGGGGTGCTCTGCTCTCCCCCGAGCCGGGTCCTGCGAGGTGCCCCCCACTGCTGCCCTCCTCCACGGAGCATCTCGGGCGGCTCGGTTTAATCCCTGCCTCCGCTTTCGCGCTGCATCCCAGCCCTCCGGTGAGGACGAAGCTGTGTGCGGTGGGGGAGACCGAGATGCTCCGAGTCCCCCAGCCCCGAGGAGGAGCGGCGTGCCCGGCTGGCCCCGCCGGCGAGAGCTGTGCCAGGCGTCTCTGCCAGCCGTGCCCGCCGTGCCCTGCTCCGGAGAGCTAAACAACCACTCGGTGGGCAGCGGAGGAGCCGGCGGAGCTCTCGGATCTCCCTCTGCGCCTCCCACCACGTTTTTCTGGTGCGTTTGTTTAGAAATTTATCAAGTGAGGAGCAGAGGGGTGTTCTGGATGGCTTTCTGCGGGTCTTTGGAAGGCACTGGGTGGAAAGCCTGGCCTGCGGCTGGGAGCAGGAGGGGCGGGGGGCGCAGGCTGGGGGCCGGCTGGCCAGGTCTGCTCCGGCGTGGGCACCACCGACCCGGTGACGGTCCGAGATGAGCCTTTCCATGCAAGAGGATTTACGGCCGGGGGACGCCGTGCACTGCTCTCGCGAGTCAGGGTTCGCAGGATCCGACTCGGATCTCTCTAGCAGAGTGTCTTACCCTGGGCTTGTCCGAATTATTCCCCTTGAGTGGGATGGGCCAGCTCTGCTCTGTAATGACGAAATGACACGCACACAAGCAATATATTGCGGCTTTCCACAGACGTGCTGAGAGTCCAGAGAAGCGCAGGTCTGATCCTGCACCGCTCTGTTGCTTGCTGGGGCTCTGCCTGAGCTCCCGGGCGCCACGTGCCTGGCGTTGCAGCGTGCGTCGTGTGTCCTGGGCTGGGGGCGTCCCCCCTGGGCTCTGCGCCTGGGGGCTTTCCCCTTGGCAGGGTCTGAGACCCCCGCGTGTCGGTGCTCAGGGCATGGTGGGCGCACGGCTGCTCAGGTTTTACACGCTCGCCTTTTGTGGCAATGGTCCAGGGTGGAAAATTCACAGCAACTCATTTGATTTCGCCTCCTCCTCCCTCCGTGCAGAGGCAGCTCGCAGATCACAGAAGTCTAAACGTCTTCAAAATTATTCATGCATCTCTTAAGTGAGTCCCTCTTGATCTGAAGAGTCGTTTGAAATGCAAACGGGGAATATTGCAGTCAGTGAGGCCACTGGGGCGGTAACCAGGGCGCAGAGGCAGCGTGCCCGGCTAACTGCATTTGAACCTGCAAGCGATCCCGATGCACGGGGTTGTAAATGCCCGACCCCGTGTGCTGCTGGCATTTGCAGGCGGCAGGGGTGACTCTGCCTGCAGAGCTCCAGGCCGTGCACGGCTGAGATGCTCTAGAGCCGCAGACCAAAAGGAGCGTCCCTGTTCCGGCACGTGCTGCTCGGTTTGGGGCTGCGGGTGACAGAGACCGCCCTGACCTGGAGCATGCAGAGTGCTGGGACCAGCACCGTTCGAGACTGAAATACGGGGTGACGTGGCTGAAATTAGCTTCTCATAAGCAGTTGCAGAAAACTTTTGCTGTTTGGGCTATTAAAGCACCAGCACAGAAACGTTTTAGGTGGCCGAGGGGAGCGGCAGCACTTTGGGAGCGGGATGTGCTGCTGGGCTCCTCCTGGGAGCGATTTTGTACGACGGAGCGTGCTCTGCCGAGGAAACCCCACGGCGCGGCGGGGACACAAGGGGAATCGCGCTCCTCTCTCCCAGCCCAGCCAGCAGCTCCACAGCGCTGGGGGTGGCACAAGCGTTCCCGGCGGCCGAGATGGCTGTGCATTTCAACACACAAAATTGATTACAAGCAGGAGAGAATTACATTAATATAGTCACTTGTCATTGAGGTCTTATTAGTAATCTCCACTCATTAGTCTGGAGAGAATGAGGATGTGACCTTGTTAAGCGTCCTTGCTGAGGGAAAGGCTGACCACTTTGCTATTGATTTATTACTTAGTCCCTAAGCGGCGCGTGCGCGCGTGGCCGTGCCTGTGCGCACACCTATCCTGTGCGCACACCTACCCACGGCCACGCGTGCGTGTGCAGGAGGTGGTTTTGCAGTTGGAATGAAGAATTGGCCACCTCCTCACCTGCCCCCCTCTGCACCCTTTGGGCTAGTTCAGCCCCTGAATTAGCAGCCGCTTTCAGCGGGCACCGTATTGTGCAAAGTAAAAAAAAAAAAAAAAAAAAAAAAAAGGACCCGCCGGTGATTGATGGGAAGGGACGGGAAAAGTGACAGATCCCATCCCCGGAGGCCACATCACGCTTCTGCCTCCTGCCCGGCGCCGCGTGGTGCCGCTCGGCGGGGGCTGGCAGAGCCCCCCCTGCGCCGTCCAACTTCCCAGCTGCTCCGGAGCCCGCAGCATCCCCAGCCCCGGTCCGGGGGGGCCTGGGCTGTGGGCAGGGCTGGCTGCCTGCGGCTGCTGCCTGCCCTCCTCTGCTGCCCGCACCGGCGCCCGGCCGAGGGCAGGCTGGCTCCTCGGTGAGGGCAAGCGGACTCTCTTCTTGCTGCAGGTGGAATCAAGCCCCCAAAGCAAACCAGAGCCCGGCGAGGAGGGGAGCAGTGGCCAAAGGCAGCGCTGCCTGCGCGGTGCCCGAGCTGCCTCCCGCAGTGCTCTGCCTCTCCGCACCGGTGGGGCAGGACCCTGAAACGCCTCTGCCGCCTCTGCAGTTCTACGTCAGATCATTTTATTTTATTTTATTTTATTTTTTCCTTTCTCGAGGCTGGCTGTGGGTGCTGATCGTGCCCAGAAGGATTCCCCTGCCTCTACCTGCCGGATGCCTCGCACTGTGTGCCGCGCTGTGCCATGCTCTTGTTCCTGATCCTGCCTGTGCCGCGAAGCTCCCCTGTAATTCCAAGTGACAACGCGCCCCCACGGACACCCTGCCAGGGAGGAAACGTCAATAAAAGTGGAAACGAAAGAAATCCTCCAATTAGCGGGAGTGCGGAGGGGGCTCGATAAGTGCCATTGATCAGGCGCTCGTCAGCGCAATCCCTCATCGCTGCCGCTTGTCAATAGATGCCGCGGAGCGGGAGGGGGCCGCTGGCCGCCCCTCCGGTCCCCGCCGACGCAGCCCCGGCGTGGCGGGGGCTCTCCGGGGCCGGGGGGGTTGCTGATGGCCAGGCAGAGCTTTTCCCAGCCGCTCGGACCTGGGTGGCCGGGACCTGCCGGCCCCATCCCTGCGAGCGACAGCCCAGTGGGGCGCGTAGCCGGGCCAGGGAGGGGGGTTATTCTTCAACAAGAGCATCGACCGCTTCCTCCGGCTGCTTTTATATTTCAGAAAGTCATGTTCCTAAGCTGCACCAGCCATGAGAAAAATTTCAAGGGGTTGCTGCCAAGTACTTTCGGCTGAGAATTTAGGTTTTGTTGAGGGAAGGGATCGTTCGTCTCCATGAAAAGCCTGTTTTGGGGGGAGGGAGGGGGTTGCACGTCCCCCCGCGGTGTCAGAGACCCAAGCGTGACAACCTGCATCCGCTCCGCTGCCACCCGGGCGGCGCGGAGCTGTCGCTGGTGCCTCTCCTTCACAAAGGAGCCGTCGGGCAGGGGCCGGGCCGCTGCCAGAAAGAGAAGGGAGAAAGGCATCCCCAAGGGCCCGATCCTGCCCCGCAGGGAGGGCGTGTGCTGCTGCCGGATCAGCGCATGTGTCGGAGACGAGGGTCTGACCGTGACGGTGGGAGCATCCCAGCGCCCCGGTCTGGGGAAGGGGCCGGGCGCAGGAATGGGACCAAACCTGCCGTGGCAGGGCACCGTCCTGCCCTCACCTGCCGGGCTTTCCTGGGGCCCAGGCTGCGTCTTGCAGCTAAACTCATGCTTTATTATTTATTTGGAGCTTGTGTGAAGAGGGAGGGTTGCTAGAAGGATGGCAGCGCTCTGCGTCTGCCCGAGTTTGAAGCTCAGATCTCTGGGCTCCCCAGTTCAAGAGAGACGAGGAACCACTGGAGAGAGCCCAGCGGAGGGTACGGAGATGCTGAGGGCCTGGAGCATCTCTCCTGTGGGGAAAGGCTGAGGGAGCTGGGGCTGTTCAGCCTGAGGAAGAGGAGGCTGAGAGGGGACCTCACCAACGCTTATCAATATCTCCAGGGCGGGTGTCAAGAGGACGGGTCTCCAGAGGTCCCTGCCAACCCCCACTGTTCTGGGATTCTGGGATTCTGTCTTAGGCGGCGTGGGTTGGACGGGAGGATGGTGGGTTATGGTTTCGTTGGGGGGTGCTACCCTGGTGTCAGCCCCGGCAGACGGCTCCAGGTCACTCGTGTGCTCGCGGAGGCGGCGTTGGAGCCCATCAGCCTCGGGGAGGAGACGGGGCTGCTGAGCCCGGTACCGCCCGCGCGGGTCCCAGCGGTCGCAGTAACGAGCGTGGCGTGCCGGCTAATTACCTGCCGCGCAGACGGGGGGACACGCGGTGCCGGTGTAACCCCGCCACCGCGTCCTCCCCGAGAGCGCGCTCGGTTTGATCCTGGTCTTGTTGTAAGGCGGATAACAAGGGATAGCCTTGTTTAGCTCTGATCTTGTTATGTATATTAAAAATTAATATTTCTCCGCTTCAGAGTGTGTCGGGAAGCATGTGAGGGCTTGCTGTGTTCATGGGACTTACCAGGGATCACAGTAAGGTCTCTGTGGCGTAAAAGGATCATAAACCTTGAATTACTGAACAGGAACCTTGAGCGAGCGATTCCTTTTTAGCATTAATTACTCTGGTGGTGCAAGACTACTTCAAAACGTTTTTGTTTTCTAGGCAAACATTCTTTCAAATAAAGGCAAATTTGGGCTTAAATTGTGTGCCAGTCCTGCCAAGGTTTGGTGACCACCTAAGTCCAGCTGTGTCCAGCTGTGGGGGCCTCATGTCAGCGTTTGCATCAGGGCTCAACCAGTTGCCTGTGAGCGTTAACGTACACCTTGTTGTTAGTGGGTTTCTGGTTGCATGACGTCATAGGCTGAGGAGTTACACAATAGATTGCATGTGTGTGTGATGTACCCAGCTCCGACCTGAAAACAGTCCCCAGCCCCCATGCTTCTGTTTGGGAGAAGCTGGAGCCAAGTTCTTGGATGAAGAGGAGGGGTAACCAGTGCCCCTTGGAAAGAAATCTGGCCGTGAAACCCTCCCGAGCTCCGCTGGGACGCTCTCAGTGGCAGATCCTGCCCTTCGCGTGGCAGCTGAACATAAAAGTGTTTAAAGCACAATCTCTTCAGATTTTGTTATGAATCTCAAGAGATTTGGTGGTTTTTTGGAGCCGTAGCTCCTGGAGTCATGGGCCGGGGAGAGTTTCAGTTCTTGCTTGAAGCAAATATCTCCTGAAGACAGGAAAACTGAAGGCTCAGGAACCAGAGGAAAGCTTTGGAGATCCATAGTCCGTAAGTATGTGCGTAGCTGTATTTGAAAATAATGCTGGCTTGAGTTGTGGTTCTGCTGAAGGTGGTTAGTGTTCTTCTCACCTACAGCAAAACCTCGGCAGCTATTTCTTGCAGAATTATGAAACCATCCACGGACAGTTTACAAGCCCCAAGCGAGCGCTTGCTGCCTGGTGAAGGATGGTGGCTCCACCATGCTCTGAAGATCTCAGTGGATCGGAAGAAAGCAGTTGGGAGCAGTTCAACGTAGGATGGTGTGAGGTCCTGAAGAGACCTGATTGCTGTGAGTCCTGCTCTCCTCCTCGGAGCTTCTGCAGAAATCTCCTTTCCTCCCAGGTCTGGAGGAGGACCCTTGAAGCAGAAGGAGGTGGAAGGACGCCGAGGCAGCGGCTGGGTGTCCCCACCGTGCCGGCTGGGTCGCCTCGTCCCTGGACAGCGTTAGCGTGAGGCTCTGCACGTGCTGCACGTTAGTTCCCCGAGTCACCGTGCAGGACGTAGAGGAACAACTTTAAAGAACAAGTAAAACTGTTGCCACTTCAAAACTAGTCTCGGAATTGATGCCAGGACTCCAACAGACTGATGCTCCTTTATTCTCCTTTTAATTAATTCCTTTGCCTCCAGTGAATTTCCATCTTTTATTTCTGCTGCAATCAAAGGACTGCGAGCAGCAAGGCTCGCATTAGGAACAGACCGATCCAACCTTTTTTTAATCTTCCCGTATCAGTTACTTGTCTTTTTCTTGCGCTGCCACGATGCATCTGAAGCACATATGCCAAGAGATGACTCGCTGAAGGAGAGACGGGGCACGCAAAACCCTGGAGTGTGCTCTCAGCAGGTCTCCTGTGCTGGCAGTTTTATATGGCAGCAAAGAGTAAGAGCCCGGATAAGCTTGCTCAGATACACAAATGGGCAATTAGGTGGTCACCTGAGAAGTGCCTGATGATTTATGGCGTTATTAAAAGGTGATGGTAAGAGTAGAAAAGATTTGTAACATCTGCATCAAAAACCCCGGCTCTGACCCTCACACCCCAGATACCAACATATTAAATATCCCAACAGGCATTCAGGGCTGCGGATCGCTTTGACAGAGATCCCTGCACATCTGGTAACACTTGGCCTGATACTTAAGACCTTGGACAGTGTGTAATTAAACGTAATTCACTCCTTGCCCTGTTGTGGACTTGAAGAGACTTTTCCTGCTTGAAGGGCGATCTTCGGAGGAGCCTCGTGGAAGAGGAACGTGCAGCCAAAGCCGATGCGAAGATGAAGACGTGCTTTGCTGCGGGCTGCTGGGGGATGAGAGCGGTGTTGCGGAAAAGCAGTCATCTCCAGGTGGCAAAAGAGCCAGGGCTGGAGTTTTCATGCTTGGTGGAAGCTCAGCCTGTTCCCAGCCAACATCTCTAGCTTGCTCGTGATGATTACAGCTCCGAAACGGCCTCCATGGCTCGTAGGTCTCTTCCCGTGTCCAACACTAGTGTGACAGCATTGGCCGTCCTTGGACAGACTGCTGGATCTCCTCCTTCTCTTGCCCTCCGAAGACTGTAGAGGTCCCGGGCGATGCTGTTGGCTGGGGCGGTGGGAGCCTGTGTGGCTGGAGCAGTGCCGCGTTCCTCCTTCGCCCCTTCCATCCCTTATTTGCAGTTCTGGCTTCTGGTCCCCCGGGACCGGTGTTCTGCTCGTTAGAGGGAAGAAATCATAGCTGGAAGTGAAAGGTGCAAAGAGTGGGCCGATCAGAGAAGATGGTTTGTGGTGCTACACCTTGGCAGGGATGGCCTGGCCGTGGTATTGCACGTGTTAGCGCGCAGCAGAGCCTGCGTGTAGTAGGGTTGAAGAGCAGCGCGGAATCGGTGTCCTTGCTTTGGCATACGTGTGCTGTGATGCCCCGGGAGAGACACACTTCGTGGACCCTGGTTCTCCACACCGTCACAGCTGGAGGAGATCTCTCCTTCCAGACCCTGGCTGCCATGAATCGATAGGATGCCGTTGGCTTCGGTGGAGTGATGCCGCTTTGCATCAGCGGGGTTCCCAACTTGAAATTACATCTCGGTCTGCCAGAGCTGCCTTGTTTTGTGCAAACACTGATTTTTAGGTACGAGTGGGAGAGATCTGTTGGAGGAAGCGGCCACAATGGGCATGTTCACTTGGTAGAAATCTGCACTGTGCCGAACTCGCAGCCTCTGCTTTGTGCTGAGCTGAAAATGAGCAGAGTGGAGGATGCACATGTTTTCAGAGAACAGGGGAGAGCTGGCAGTGGTGGGGATAAAAGCAACATATGTCTGATTGAATAAATGGAGAAATGCAGGCCAGATGGCTGGAAACGCTAAGAACTGTTTAATAATTTCTAAACTCTTTGCTCTCTGGAGCAAGATTACGGGCACTTGCAATCTTTTCCTCTCTGCTCAATTTGCCTCCTGTGTTGGCTGCATTGCTCTTGGCTTCGGGTAGAGCTCTTAATATTGTTTGTGACCTTCAGAAATTTGTGAAATTATTATCCGGGGTATAAATGTTGCGCATCTTTCAGGAAGCAGCCAATGGTGTAAAGATGCCCCCTCCGTCCCATGGAGGTGGGGCTGTGGAAGTGCCTTTGGGGCTGTCCCAGTCCCGTGTCTGTTGTGGGGTCTGAACAACGCGGCAGTAATTGGGGTAGGTCCTGGAGGAGGCTGGTCTCTCGGTCTAGTTCACGCTGACCTGGCTGGGCCAGTGTGAAAACAGGAGTATCTGTGCCAAACGCTAGCAAAACTGTCCGCCCTGGAAGCCGGGAAGGTCTCGGAGAAGCTGGGAGGACCCTCCCTGCCCACGCTTCCTGCAGCGCCACAGATCCGGGTGTCCTGGTCTTCCCCGCACATCTCAATGGCCAAATATCTCGCCTTCCTTGGGGGGTGCTAGGAGGTGGCGAAGGCAGCGGAAGGAGTTGGTGCAGGAGGCGGACGGGGTGGTGTTGCTGCAGGCTCAGGGCACGGTCAGGGTGGTGGTGTAAGGACAGGGGCCAGGAACCTGCGTCCTCTGGTCCATCCCCACGTTCAACCTCTTGGGAGGTTAGCAGCTCATTTTCTCCCCGAGTTTCCAAGAAGATCTGGAAGTGCCAAAACAAGATGGAAAACGCTGACCATGCGATATTGCCGGCCAGGACAGGAGAGGTTCGCAGTGTTGAGAGGAACCGTGACCGCCGGCCAGCTTCCCAGACGTGGGGGATTGGGATCATGCAGGAAAAGCTTCTCTCTTTGGGAGGACACAAATACAAGCCCTTTGCAGGTCAGCGGGGAAGTCAAGCTTCGGTTTCTTGTGGTCAAAAGGCAAATTTTCTTCAAAGCAGGAGTTTGCATTTTTTTGAAATACAAAGAAAGGACGATCTTCCAAGTGAAACCTTGGATTTGGTTGGTGTTGGTGTTTCAAACCTGAGGAGGTTTTGAGCAGAACACGGACGTTTGTGTTTTTGGGGAAAGGCTGATCTTTTTGCTACTTCAGAACCTCATAATCAGCTGTCAAGTTTCTCTGTGGATGGTTGTAAAACTAGATATCGTTATATTTTCTCTAAAACACTTGTTGTTTTGCACCAGCCAAATTGCATTCGGAGTTGTTGTGTGGGCTCTTCGGGGACAGATCCTGCTGACCCCGGTGCAGGTACCGCTGCTTTGAGAGCTGACCCCTCTTGGGGTTCGTGTGCTGCGAGGAGAGCTGTTGTGCTCCTCCCCAGGGTGGGGACGCTTCAGAAATTAAAAAAATTGTATTCCTTGGATGATCTTTATTTATTTTTTTTTTTAAAAGTGCCCTTGGAGGGAAAAGGGATGGTAGGAGCAGAAATTGCAGTTACATTAAGTTGGAAATCCTAAGTAGTCCAAAAATAACGCAAGTTGCACTTTTGGAAGTTGCTTTCTTTCCTTGCCCAATGGAAGGGAGGAAAAAAAAAAAAATCTGTGTATATATCCTGTTTCAAGGAAACTGAATTGCAAATAAGAAAAACAAATTTGGGTTAATTCTTCTTTTCCAAGCACAGCTCCATTCAGCGTTTTAAAAGCCAAGGGATTTAGGGATCTGGAGATAGTGTCAATGTTTTTTGGTAACAAGTAACAAGTACAAACTGTAGCGGGTTTTAAGGCTTCGGAAGCTGTTTCTGATTAGTATCTTTTCTTTTGACAACTTTTTTTTTTTCTTTTCAGAAAAAAAAAGGGAAAGGGCTTTTTGTAACACAGTTGGACTAGAGATGGGGAAAAATCTGTTTGAAATATGCAGGGACCTGAAAGAAAATCTTGAGTGAATAACAAGTTTAACTGACCTTAAAATATCCCATTGCCATGAGGGATTTGAGAGTAATACTTCAAATGGATTTTTGATGAGGCTCTCCAGGCTGTGGGGAATTGAATATTTTACCCAAGACGTTTTCTGATCTAAATTTTCACAATAACTAGGAAAAACTCTTCTGAAATGCCTAAAGAAGTTTTTATTTTGTTTTTGTGTCTTTTACTTTAAAGCTACTGCCACGCGGGGAAAAATCCATTTACTATAAGGTGACTTTTCAGAACTATTTTTTTTCCCCCAACATTAAATTTCATCCCAAAGCAGAATCCATCCTGGCCGCAAGCGTGTGTCCGCATCCTCAGCGGGTCCCCGCCGGCGCGGTGGGATCCAGCGCGGGGTGATCCCCGTGCCCGCTGGGTCGTGCCCCCGGCGGGGGTCTGCGTGTGCCCCGTGCCCGGCACCGGCCGGGGGGGTCTGCTGGGGCCCTGGTGCGGAGCCGCTCTCCCCGGGATCCCCGTCCTCCCCGCTGTCGGCAGAAAGCCCGCGCTGGTGGGGGGTGCGTGGGCAGACACCCCCGGGAGAAGCGCTCCGAGCGGGCACAGCATCCTTCGCCAGGGCGCAGAGGGACCCCCGGACTGTCCCTGCGGTCACTTCTCTCTGAAGTGGAAACAACCGGCGCTTTCTGGGCTGCCTTGCTGTCCACCCATCCACCCACCCATCCACCCACCCATCCACGCATCCATCCACCCATCCATCCACGCATCCATCCACCCATCCATCCACGCATCCATCCACGCATCCATCCACGCATCCATCCACGCATCCACCCACCCATCCACCCATCCACCCATCCACCCATCCACCCATCCACCCATCCACCCATCCACCCATCCATCCATCCACGCATCCATCCACCCATTCATCCACTCCTCCATCCATCCACCCACCCACCCACCCGAGGGGCCGATTCAATCCAAAGCGGACAGAGGGATGTCCAGTGCCCGCAGGAGTGGTGGGGCTCCACGACGGGCTCCGTTCATTGCCCCCCGCCCTGGAAAACGAAGCACAAAATGGCATTAATGCCCCGTCCTGCCCCCCCGCCCCTCTCTGCACCAGCCCCTCGGATCCCGAGGCTTTCCAGGACCAGTCCCTGGGGTCGGGATGGGAAACCCGAGGGCTCTGCCACTGCAGGCAGGAGGTGCCATCCGGGGCCGGGCGCTGCCTGCCAGTCAGGCACAAACCCGCATGAATTACGCCCGCGCTGTCGTAAGATGGCCGGGGAGCTTTCGCAGCGTGCACCCCTCTCGCCACTGAGACGTTTGACTGGGGCGAGCTGGGATCCAGTCGGATGCCGCGGAGAAAATGGGAGCTTTATGCTCTCTTGGCACGAGGCGATGCACGCACGGTCCTGCCCCGGCTCCGGCCAATGCATCGCTCTTTTTCTTTTTAATTGTTTTTTCTGGTGTGCTGTAGACCTGCGCAACCCACGCTGAAACCCATTCCTCGGGCTGAGCCCCTCCAGCTGCCAGCCGGGGCAGAGCCGCTCGCGTCCCCTCGCTGCCGGCTTGTCCTCGTGGGTGGCTTGTGGCTCTGCCCGGCGCTCGGGGCGTTTGGTTACCTGTGCTTTTTCCGCATCTTTTTGACTTCAGTGATTATGAAAATGAGCTCGGTGAACTCGAGCTGTGCGAGCACCCTGCCTCTGCTGGCAGATAAAAAATACTGTTTTATCTGCTAAGAAAGTTGGAGTTGTGGTGTCGAGGAGTGGAGCAGATGAGTTTAGCAAGCCTGGATCAACGCAGCATCGCTGTCAGCATCCCGGCCATCCCCTCGGCCTGCGGAGCACCCGGGTGGGCAGGGTGGGCGCAGGCAGCCACCGCTCGATGCCATCCCGCCCCACTGCCAGCACCTCTCTCCCTCCACCCTCCACTTTATTTTGCTTTTATTTTACCCGTTGCAGCCATCCCTGGGTGTCCCGGAGCAGGGCCAAGCCCAGGCTGGTGAGCCGCTGTCACCGGGAGCAGAGCTCTGCTTATGCCCACCGTGCCCGTCCGCACGGACCAGCCACGGCTTCAAAGCCGCTTCTCATCAGTCACCCTACCCCGGCTGCGGCTCGGAGGGCCCCGGTGCCCCCGGTGTCCCCGTAGCGCTGCTGGCAGCCGGGGGTTAATTTGCCACGTGCTCTGCGTTTCCTCCTCACGTGGTGGGGTGGGAAACCAGAGCCGAAGGAGAGGTGGCCCCGGTTCCTCTGCCCATGGGCAGGTCCCATCCTAACGCCGGCAGCCGGTGCGCCGTGGGCTCGTCGCTGCTGCGGTGTCCTGGTGGTGCGTGGGTCCGTGGGCTGGTGGGACCGTGCAGACGGGGCCGTGAGCCTGCAGCTCGTGGTGGTTCAGCAGGATGCGTCGGTGCGGGGTGCTCACGTGTGCTCGCGAAGACCGCCGGCATGAGCCTGGCATCTGCACCTTCACGGCGCCGGTGTGCCTCTGTGCACGGCTCTTTCGGAGCGGGGGGACCCGATGGGAGTGGGATCAGACTGACCCTGGGGACTTCGTGGCTCCCTGCAGCGGGGCAGCACCCAGAGCCCGGCTGTGCCTGGGTCCCCGCTCTACAGGTGGGGTTTCTGGCCAGATACTCCAGCATCTTCCTCACAACATCCCCTGCGTCCCCGGAGGCTTTTAAGCTGGTGCTTCCCAAGCTGTGGGCTGTGGCTGTGCCATGGAGCAGCGAGTCGCTCCGGCGCTGGACAGTTTGTGCCGGTGCTCCCCATCAGCCCTCGGTCGGCTTCGGAGCCGCGTTACACCAGAGCCCGGCTCCCCGATTTCCAGCCTCCCCTCTCTCTGCAGCCGCCGGCGCCGGCACGAGGGGGAGCGGAGCCCGGCCCGGGGCGTGCAGCTGGGGAGGAGCCGGGGGTCAGCCCGGCGGGTGCCTTCTCTGCATCGCCAGCTGCAGAGATGAGGACAAGGATGCTGGAGGAAGACGTCCCACGGGTGGGGGGGCTGTGGTGGCACCCCAGAGGCTGAGCCAGTGGGGGGGTCCTCTGGGAAATGCTCCTGTCAGCTTGTAACGTCCCACCCCGCGTGAGTCCAGCAGCAAACAAGCTCCCAGTGTCTTCCCCGCTTTTACAGAGCAGCCGGAGTTCCCAGGCATGCCGGCCGTCAGCCGAACGTGCCTTGGGAGGAACACCTCTTGGCCTCCCACCACTCAACGCGCTCCAAACGGCCCCGGATTTTTCCTCTGTTGCATTCAAAAAGAGGAAGAAAGAGAAAATCGTGGTCCCGCAGCAGCTGCCGGGGCCGTGGGCTGGGGAGCTTCCCTCGCGCCTCCCCGGGGCACGCAGACCACGCGAAAGCCCTGCTTGTTTTCTGCCGGCACGGCCACCGGGAACACGGGTGCCCCGGGTCCCTGCTCAGTGGGTGATCCCACCGGAGCCATGGGATCATTGCCTTGTTCCTGGCTGGTGTAACATTGGCTCTGGGATGTGGCCCTTGCTCTGCCCTGCTCGTGACTATTTTTAACAGAGACGCTGTTCGGTGCGCGCGTGAGCGTGGGTGTAGCCGTGCTGGGGGATAGAAGACCTGTCGATTCAGGTGTGCGGTGGCTGGGGACCTGGCCAAGGGCCACCAGTGGACCAGTGCCCTGGTGTTGGTGAGCAGCGGGCTGATGGGGCCCACCACGGTTATTTCGGCACCAGCTGGGAGTTCAGCACTTCCCTCCGTGCCGCCCTAGGAGCTGGTCCCGGTTGCAGAGGTGGCTGCGGAGAGGCCAGGCTGTGTACCGCCGGGCTGGAGCAGCCTGTCTTACTGGTTACATGCCCTGGTGTGGGCTTGGCTCCACGTGTCCTGAGGCTCTGCAGCCCAAACTCGCCATCCAGACCTCCGCTGCAGGACCCCGGCCCTCGCAAAGCCCCCGGCTGCTCCTTGCCTTGGGCTGGGTTATTGGCAGCAGCTGCCAGGGATACGGGGATCGATCTGTCCGGCTAGCTGCGCGCTCCCATCCATCATCCATCCGCCTATCCATCATCACCCAGATACCGCAGTGTCTAGTTAAGGATGCTAACGCGACGTTAGGCGATGAGGAGTAGGTGCAAGCTCCTGGCTGGTGGAATGACTGCTTTCCTTCTCACCCAGGTGCCCCAAACCGTTCCCGGTGCTGTGTACGTGGGTAAGCGAGCGTCCGTGTGGTCCCGTGCTGGGCCCTGGGGTAGCGAGGAGCCCGTGGGAGCGTGGTTCTTGCCGTTTCACGTCTCCAGAGTGCCGGGTGGCTGTGGCCCTCCCGTGGATTGCAGCCGGGTCTGACTCCCTTAGCACCAAGATTTGGTGGCCTTGGCAGTGCTGGGTTAACGGTTGGACTTGATGATCTTCAAGGTCTCTCCCAACCTAAACGATTCCATGGTTCTATGATTGTTTTACTCCAACAATGGGCCTGCAGGTCGTTAACGGAGGCGGCCAAGGTGGCCACCAGCCTGTCTGCGGCTGGTGCCTCGGGGGAGAAATGAGCAGGGGTAAAAAAAATGAGCTGGATTAAAAAAATGAGCTGGGTTCTCACCTCTCCTGGGAGTTGCTGCGTGTGTCTGGCTGCAGCCCAGGGGAGATGGTGTCAGTCCCAGGCAGCCTTGGTCTCTGCTGCCGCAGCCCGGCAGCTCCAGGTTGGTCTCAGGGATCCCCAGACGTGTGAACCTGCCCCCCAAAACAGGCCGTGGGCTGGCAGAGCGGGCGTGCTGGGAGCCGGGAGCCCGCTGAGCCCGTGTCCGGTGTGCCTGCACGCTGTCCCCGTGCCGTGGGTGACAGAGCGTGCCCGTCCTGCGGTGCCCACCCAACCCCGGGCACCGTCCGAATCCCCGGCTGTGCCTTGCTCCCTCCCTGCTCTGCCAGGCTCCGAGGCGGGAGAGCCTCTGGTGCTTATGGAAACATTTTACTGCTGATAAATTTAGGGGCAAAACCTACAAGCTGTGAGCAAACAGCCGAGGGCAGGGTGGGGGGACGCACGGGGCACCCTGCTAGCGCCCGTGCCCCCCCAGTCCTGTCCCAGGGAGATGCCCTCCCCGGAGGGGCTGCACCCGGAGCACAGCCGCGTTATTAGACACCAGGGAATCCACACAGGCAACCTCAGCATGAGCTCACCCCCGTTCCGAGACGTGAGAGAGCCCACGTCAGAGGGTCGGCCGCTGTGACGCTGCGGGGCTGCCTGTGCTTCTTGCCCTAAATTAATCCGCAGGGATGAGGGCAGCCGCGCTCGGGGGCCGGTCGCTTTTGGAGGAGCAGCGGCTGGGAGCTGCCGGCGTTTCCAGCCCGAGGCTCCTGCTCCCACAGCGAAACGCGGCTTGAGGGCAGACAAGCATTTCCTCCTGCCCCGCCTCGGTGGTCTCGGCAGAGGCACGGTGGTCTCGGGCTCCCGAGCAGCCGCCGCTCTTGTAAACGCGAGGCAGGGTCCCGTCCGGCTTTACGCGGCCAGCCCGACGGAGCGCCGCCTTGGCTGGTCCTGGGCTTCCCAATTTGCAAACGTAGACATGAAAATCAACCTATTGCTTCCTGGAAGCGTGTAAAAGTTGACGGCTGGAAACGGCACAGATTAAATTAAGTACGTATTATCATCGCCGCATCAGAGGAAAGGGCGGGGCAGGATTTCCTCCCCGCCTTTACGGGCTCCAGGGGCAGAACGAAGCGCAGCTTCTGCTTCTGCCAGCCTCCGCGCTTCAACCTCTGCCGCTCCGCTGGCCGCCAGCTTCTGAGGGCTTAAGACTGTCTCGAATATATACGATGACGCGTAATAACTTGGGAGCAAATAATGTAGCCTTTGAATTCCTCTTTCCGAGGCCCCGAGCCTGGGGCTTTGCAGGAATGGCCCTTTGCTGCGGCTTCTCTGCCCCGCTTTGCCCGGGCTGGGCGAGTCCCTCCCGCGCTGCCCTGCCTGCGGCGCGGGCAGCGTTTTGCCCGACCCGCGGGTCCTTTTCCCATCGGGAAGAGAGGCTGTGGCAGCGAGACACGCTAACGTCGTGGGGCGGGGGCGTGCTGGGATGCTTGCTCGTTTTTTTCCTTATGGAAAAGGCAGTTTGGGGACAAGCCAGCCGCAGGCTGTCCCCGGAGGCTGGCGTTACCCTGGGGTGTGGGGTCAGGCCTGCGACCCTTAGGGCATCTGGCCCTTGGGGCATCTGGCCTGGTGCTGCTATTAACCGGTGCCCAGGACCTGGCAGGAGTCCGGCCCCTCGCTCCGGGGAGGACTTTGCTGCTGGCGAGCGCAGCTCTGCCCGGCGCGGTGGGCAGGGACGACGGCCAGAGGTGGCTCTGCCCGGGGAGCTGCTTAATGAGCAGCTTAATGAGTCTTTCCAGCTTCTGCAAATGAGTTTTAGTTGCAAGGAGCGTAGTTCTCCTTCCTCCGCAACGCCGGACACCCAAGTACCCCGGTACCGCGCAGGACCTGGGGAGCCTGAAGCCCAGCAAAGCTGGCGTGGACGGGGCTGCTGGGTTTTGGGCTGTGCTGGAGTTGCCGTGCCCGGAGCTGAGGGCAGCGGCTGGGGGCCCAGCTGCCGCTTGGCCGCAGCTTTTCAAGGAATTGAAACTTCCTATTTTTGATCCTTCTCCTCCATCCAATCTGGGTGGAATCGGCCGGTGGGATCAGACGTGGCTGGGGGAAGACGGGCAGACAGCTGGGCGGACAGGCAGACAGACCGTGTGATTGCTTAAGCCACATTTCCTTAGGAAGCCGGGCTAAAAATAATCAAAATCCAATCCTTTCCCACAAACAGCTCCGTTTGCCACAAACCGATGCTTTTCCAGTGAAGAAATGTTTTGTTAGAGAATTCCCAGTTGTTCCTGCTGGAGGGAGGGAGGAAGGGAGCACCAACACTGGGGTGAGAGACCCGAACCTGCTGGGCTGCGGAGGGAGCCCCTCCGTCTCCGTCCCGGCACCCTGGGCTCATCCAGCGCAGCGATGGGGAGCTGGGAGCTGCCAACGGCTCAGCTGGGGCCCGGGGCTGGAGAACCCCCCGTATCCTCTGAGCCTTCCCCGTGCCTCCGCGGCCCCTTTCTCTAGAGCTGGAGAAACAGCTTTTGGGTTTTTTTTTTCGCAGCAAAGTGCGTAATCCACCCACGTCTCCCTCCTCGGTGGGGGATTTCCTTCGCCTGGGGACCAGCTGAACCGCAGTGCACAGCGAGGAGGAGGACGGGCTGCTGCCCGGCTGGGCACCCAGCAGCATCCCCAGCATCCCGAAGCCTTGTTGTCCGGGCTTGGCTGGATTTCTGAGGCTTCTCCCTTATCTGCGGAGGAAACAGTTATTAGCTCCCATGTGATGGGCTGCAGGCTGGGGAGAGAAGTCCTGCACACGCATGGAAGCGCCTGAGCAGGTTGTCAGGGAGAAGAACCATTTGGCAGCCGCTCCGGGGCCGCGAGCTGTGGTTTGGGGCTCCTCTCCCGATTCCCTTTGCCCGGCTCCTGCTGGCATTGCGGCAGATGCCGCAGGATGGGATGGCACGGAGCGGCTCGGGCTGCACGAGCGGTGGTGGCTCACATCGCCGCCGCGCTCCGGGGCAAAGCTTGGCTCTGCTCTTCGCCAGGAAACGGGGCTTTTTCTGATAGCAAAAAAAAAAAAGAGCTAAATTTGTTTCCCATCTTCCCCGAGGCTGTATTACAAATTTGACACAGATGGGGAATCTTTTTTGTTTCTGTGGAAAACTGGATACATTTTCCATCCCAACAAGAGCAGCATGACAGCGTTCGACCCGAGACAAACACCAAACAAACCGTATTTCTGTTTTTTGTCGTTGATGGAGGTGGGGAGGGCAGACAAGCTCCTCCAGCTCGGAGCCGTCGTGAGCTGGAGCACACGTAGCATGTGCTTCGTGGAGACCCCGGAGCTGCTCTGGGGGGGCACCAGCTGGGTGCAGAGACGACGACCATTACAAGGGGGGGTTTCAGTCAAAGTTTCCCCTGTCGACCCCCAAAGCCGAGGAGGGAGGCTACAAACTGCAGCACCGCTGCAGAAACCGGGGGGACGCAGGGGTTTGGGCTGCTGGATGCTGTCGCGACCTCCGCTCCGGGGAAGGGGGAGACAAGGGGATGGTTTGCTCTTGCCCAGGGGCTGTTGGGCACCGTCTGGGCTTTGCTCTCCAGCCGCAGGGTGAAACCTCTCTCCTTTCAGATGCGGCTACGGTTCCCTCGCCCTGCTTGGCTGGGGAAGGCGGCGAGGAGGGCTGGGCAGCCCTGGCTCCATCCCTGCCTCCTTGCGGGCAGCTGTCTCAAGGGGTCGAGGGTAACCGTCGCCTTCGGATGGGTTAACCTGGGGGTAACCTGCTGCTCCGTGGAGCTGCTGCCTGCTCTGGGCCATCAGGCAGCATGCAGGCAGCGTGCAGCCAGGCCTCCTGCCAGAGCCAGCCGGGCAGCAGCCCAGCGTCACCCGCTCGAGCTGTCAAAGGCATTACAGCGGCGCTGGGGAGATGGGAACGGCCGGATCCTGCCCGCAGCCCGGCCGTGGCTGGGGACCGGGGGCTCTGCGATCGCGGCACTGCTGCCTCAGCACATTTCTGCCCCTCCTGCCTGCACGCAGCTGCGGCATCGCTGCGCCCCGTCCTCCCCTCCGTGGGCAGCCCCCCCGCCCCACACCTGCAGCAGCTCCCGGGGCTGCGCGCCTGCGGGACATCTGCTCCCTGCCCCGAGCCCCCCGGCAGCCCCACGGAGGGTCCCCGCGCACCGGCCGAGAGCCGATGCTGCAGATGATGCCGCTCATCTGCCAGCTATTGAACCCGGCCCAGCACCCGCGGAGGTTTGTCTAAACTCAGGTAATTGCACCAATATGGTGCTTTTCCTCCCTTGGGCCAAACCCTACAGCTCGTGCATCGCTTTGGGCTGTTTGTTGAAGCTGCTGCTTGCTCAGAGCAGAGCTGGGCTGGTCCAGCGCCGCGCAGCGAGGGCAGGATTGGCACTGCTGGCTCCTGCCCCCCTCCTGTCGCCCCTCGCCACGGGCAGCCCTGGGCACGCTCCTGCTCAGACCCCGGTGCCGGCGGCAGCTGCTGGTGAAGGGTGTCCGGCACTGGAGGGGTTTGATGCTTTGGGGCACGGGGTCCCCCCGTGCAGGGGCAGCGTGGGGGGCTGCTCCCGGCAAGCCGAGGCTGCGGCAGGCTGGGATGGAGGGTCGGGGGAGCCGGGGCAGAGCGAGGCACCAGCTCGGTTCTCCTCCTTCAGAGGAGCGGGGGATCCCGTTTGCAGGGGGATCGAGGTGCGCAGTCACCGGTGATTTCGGTGAGCATTAGGTTCCCAAATACCTTTGTGGATCTGGCCAAGAGAGCTTAAAACTGTCACTGGAAACTGTGCTGATGGATCCCCACGGCTTCGTTGCAGACCTCAGACCTGGCTCCAGTCCACGAGCGAGGACTGATTTATGTTTTCTTAGGTAGAAATGAGACAGTTTTGGATGCGTTTCAGAACGACTCGTGGTTAGTTTGAAGCTGAAGCTTCGAGCAGGACTCGGTGCTTGTTCAGCAGGGGAGAGCCAGACTAGGAAAGCATTTTAGCAGAAACCTCCATGAAATGTAGTCGGTGGCCTCGGCACGTGCCAAAAGGGCACACGGTGATGGGAGAGGCGTTACTCCGATGGCAGGGGTCGGGCTCTCGCCTCGCTCGGAGCATCTTTGATTTCCAAGTCATTGGATCCAACCAGTGCAATTTTAAACTGGATGTGGAAGGTGCTGTGGAGGAGAATTACATGAAAATGGCTTGTGTTGAATTTGCTTGGTTTAAAATAGGGACTGTGCGCCTGGCTTTTACTGCTTGATTCCCCCACAGGAGCAGGACCTGGGGTCCTCAGCCAGGGAGATGCAGGGAGACCCCCGGCAGCATCATGGCAAGGGCCGTGCCGGCTGAGCAGGGTCCTGGGTCGTCTTTTCCCAAAGCCACTCCGGGAGGAGCCGCGGGAGGAACCTCGGCTCTCGCCCTGGGCTCAGACCCCCTCTCTTCAGCCCTGGCCGGGTCCGTGTGCCATCGTGCACCGTGGTGCGGGGCCAGAGGATCTGAGCATCCCAGGGGCACCCCAGGGAGGGAGATTTTCTTCATCCCTTCTGCCGGCGGCGTTTTCCACTGGCTGTGCAGTTTGGAGCCCGGGCCAGCTCTCCTTTCCCCCCGACCCCCCTCGTTCACGGTGGAGACCCGGTACCTGGTGCAGTGCTTGGGTTCACTGGTTCAGAGTCAGCTGCTGGTGGGTTTATGTGTTGGAGCATGGGGGTTTATGGCTAATTCATTACTCTGGAATGCATTAATTGCTTTCTAACGAGCATCTGACCCTCGGTGATGTCAACGGGAGCCGGTGGCCCTGACACATGGCTTCTGATCCCAGCTCTGGTCCAGGAACCAGAAAGTGCGAAGTTCCCTTTTTTTTTTCCGTTTAAAAGAGGAGAAAAGGTATAAAAGACTTGAAAATGTTGGAATGAGTTATGTTAGAAGTTGCGAGGCTGGGGGGATCTCCTCTCTTCCCTGAAAGCTGCTGGGCGTTCCCTTCCTCACGCCCCAGCCCGGTGGGATGGCTGCGCAGGAGGAGCGGATGGAGGAGGGCGAAGAACGCGGCAAAGGGCTCTCTCCTCCCGGAGCACGTGCCGGAGGGGGACAGCCAGCCCTGCCGGCAGCGGCCTCGGAGCGGCCATCTGGAGAGCCCGGCAGCCCCTTCCCCATCGCTCCGAGAGGGTCCGGGCTGGGGCTGGGCGAGGCGGTGGGGCCAGCCCCATACTGAGATCAAATAAACACAAATACACTGAAATTATTCATGGCTCTGGGGACTTGTCTCGATGCCTCGTCAGCATCTGCTAATCAAATCAAAGCGGCTGTCAATTCGCCGGCCAGCGGGAAGGTCTCGCTCTGGCAGACATGTGTGGATTCCTCATTCCTTCCTCCCTCGCGCGGGCTCCCGCTGCTCCTGCACCTGCGGCGGGGCTGGGGCCGGGGTGTCCGACGGGGGGCTCCCGCCCGCGCGCCCTCCCCAGCGCTGGCAGGGCTGCCCGGGCTGCCCCGCGGCTGGGGGTGCCCCTCGCCTGCACCCCGTGATCGAGGCAGGGAGGGATTCTGGGGACCCATCGCCGTGGAGGGCAGCGCCGGTCCTGCCGCGGGCACTGCGCCCTGGCTAATTAGTCTGAGCTAATTAGGTGAGAGCGTGTGGCTCAGGCCGGCACTGCTCGGGGGCAGGGACCACCTGCAGCCACTGGCCCCCAGGACGTGGCACTGCACGGCTGCGGGGGGATGGATGCACTCGAAATATTGGCGGATTTTGCCTCAAATTTGAGTATTGCAGCTCCTCGGCGTGGCGGGCGCTGGTGTGCAGCGGCCCGAGGCCCCGCAGGCAACTGCGAAATTATAGATTTTTGTTCTGTCCCCCCCCAAAAGCAGCAGACGCTGCTGGGCCGTGCGTGGGGTTAAGCCACGGGAGAGAAAACCACTCTGCCCGCGGGCACCGAGATCCTCGGGGACACCTCGCTCGTGCATTGCAGAGGCTGGATGGGGAAACCCCTGCGCCCGAGGAGCTCCCGGGACGGAGGCGAGCGCGGCTGCGGCGCTCGGTGCATGGTGAGGCCACGGCTTTTCCATCCCTGGAGCCGCCAGGCAGGATCCGGCCGTGGTTTGGCTGCGTGGGGTGAGGTGGAGTCGCGAGGGTGAGGGAGGAGGTGTGGGAGGGATGGGTTTTGCGCCGCTCGTGCCATGACCTGAGCGCAGTGCCACGGGCAAACCGGTCTTGATGTCCTTGCGCTTTCTCGTTTGTCTCCTAGGAACTGCTCTTTAACTAGACTTGGTTTCCTTTTGCCCACTCGAGCATCGGGAAGCGGAGGAATTCCCGTTTCGGCCGGCCACGTAACTTTAAACCTGAAAAAAATGAGATTTTGTGGGCTTTTTATGTCCTTCCTGTGCTCTCCTCAGTCTAGGTGGGAAATGGGGAATGATCAGCCCGTTGCTGCAAGAGAATAATTTAATGAAAACCAATATGTGTATTTTTTATTTGTAATAGAAAACAAAGACCTTAGACATACTTAGAGTGATCTCAGAGATAGATTTTTTATTTTTTTAAGCAGCCATACATTTTGCATCTGAACAGCCTGCCAGAAGCGCGCCGCCTGCCTGGAGTGCTCAGACCGGGGCCAGCGGGTCCGTAAAAAATAGCTGGCCGTTAGAAGCATATAAATCTGCGTTCATCGTGTTATGCCCGTCCGAGCGGCGTGTGTCTTCTCGGCACGGCGTTGCGCTTGCCTGGGTTAGCGGGGTGCTCTCCCACAGCAGCGGACGGGGGGTCCCTTCCCCTCCCCGGGCTGTCGTGCTGCAGAGCCCCCAGCCTGGCAGCCCCACGCGGCTTTAAGAGCAAATTCTCCTTATTTATGGAGCGCCCAAGGATCCCAGTTACCAGAGGTATAAAATTTGTCACCGGTGCCTCTACTCTGGTTGCAGAAGAGCATAATTTGTGTTGCGCTGCGCTCAGACAGCAAGTCAGGTCATGAAACGCAAGATGCATGGTGAGGGGAGAGCGTATTTAAAAGGCTGATTCCGCTGAAAGGTGTAATAATCTGCTGGATTACTTGCCGGGGTAGCTGCAGGAAAATTTACTGCCTTGGAAAGAGATTATCAGCAGCCGCTGCTGCCAGCAGATTTCTTCCTTTTCTTTTCTAAGAGGAAGGAAGCTTTTCATTGCATTCCCGCTGCTCGCGCCCGCGAGCGACGCTCTCCCCCCGCCGCCAAACCGCCCCATCAGTTCTCACAACTCGGAAGGGAAAAAAATAATCCCGACGATGCCAATTTTTATCCTTATCTCCCTTCTCAAGCGCGAGAGGGAAATTCAAGCCTGTGTTTGAATTAGGCTGGTGTGAGCTTACACGCGACCGGCGCCTGCCTTGCTCGGAGCCTGAAGGTGCTGAGCTGGGGGAGGGAGGTCGGGTCTTGCTGCAGGGGCTGGGTCTCGCTCCGGGGGCATGAAGAGGAAGAGGAGGTTTGCTCCGGGCAGCCCCATGCCTTGCTCCCAGGCAGCCCCTGCCTCCCTCCCCGGCCCAGGGCTCCAGGAGCTGCAGGAACAGGCTTTGCACGGACGGCACCGGGGCTACCCCCGCCACGAGCCGAGCAGAGACCCCGACCCCCAGCATCCCCTCCTGCGAGCGGGGACAAAACCCGAACATCTGCATCCCCCCATCCGGGCAGAGCCGAGCTGGCCCCTGGCAGAGAACAGAGCCGGAGCAGCTTCCCGGGCTGGAGCTCAGGGCCACTCGTGCGCCGAGTTCGCAAGTCCTTCTGCAGCGCCCGCAGCCATACGCTGGAGGGACCGGACCGGGGCTTGGCGGGGGCGTGCGGGGGGGTTGGTTTTGTTTGATTTCATTCCCCTGGAAGGGAGGAGGGCGGTGGCGGGCCGGGGCAGCTAACCCCTTTAATTGTGTGCAATGAAGGCTGACAGTGCCGAGGCGCAGCCTTTAAAAGGGGTACTGAACCTTTAATTCCTGAATAAATCATCTCCAGTCTGTTGCTCCTTCATCTGCAAGCTGTTTGAGCGCGGGTACGTATTCACTGCTGGGAAGGGTCATTTGGAGATCAGAGCCCTCGATTGACCCGGGTCACAGGCAAGACACCTGCCACAGGCTGTCCCCGCGCCCCGGGGCCGCCGGGACTCGGGAATCAAAGGGACACCGGGGAGCGAGCCGCGAGGAGAGGATTTCTAATTGCTGCCGTGCAGACGCGCTTCATTCCGGAGGGATGGAGAGGGCCGCGCGTGCCCGCCGCAGCCCTGCCCTCGCCCCGCACCGGCCCCGCGCCAGCATCCCACCAGGGCTGGGCACGTGTCAGCCCGCGCTTTCTGCAGGGTTTGGGGGTTTCGTGTCGCTGGTCTGTTTCTCACCTGCTTCAGCCCAAGCAGGTTCAGCTGCTTTTTCGGTAATGGTGGTTCCGAGTACATCTTTGCCTGTTGCAAGCGAAAGAATTGCTCCCGGGAACACGAGGTTGGTTTTGCTGTGGGTGCCCCTCCTGCAGTCGGGGGCTGCAGGCGGCACCGTCCTGCTGCTGTTCTGTCTCTGGGGGAGCTCTGGAGGTAGCAAATGTCCCCGCGGACTGTGGGGTGCCCCATGCTCGGTTCTGTAGCCGTGGGCGATGACTCCATCGGCGAGCAGGAGTCCCAGCGCGGCCGTGGCTTTGTGCCTTGGCCAAGGGGCACCGCCTTCGGCAAGGGCACGGGGGGACCTGAGCGGTGCTGGCTGTGACAGGTCCCTGGCAGACGTCAGTGGGGAGTTCAGCTGCTCTACATTTTTGGGGTGACCTCATGCATCATAGCTCCACAACAGAGAAGGGTGAGGAGGCACCGTCTCCGAATCCCACGGATGCTAACAGAGGCCAAACAGCCTCTTCCTCCAGCGCTGTCGCTCCCGAGCAGGGAAGGAGCCGTGCCCTTATTAACTCTGATTTCTGCTCTTCATAATCATATGCCGTTATGTGCATTCACCGGGAGCCCTTTGGCCTTAACGACCCCGCTGGAATAACCATGCGAAGAAAAAACCTTCAGGGCCTTGAGCTGCCCGTAATTGCAACCCCCAGCCATAAACATGAGCACGACGGTGATGCAAATGCCGGGCGGCGGAGGGGAGCGGGTCTGGGTCTGCGTGGGAGCAGGAGCGGGAGCAGGGGGCTGCTGCTGCCGCGCGGTGTTGGGGGGGAACGGCCTTTTTCTTGCCTTCCTCAGGGCTTGGGGTGCACAGAGGTTTGGAGAGATGGACAAAGCAGCCATGGTTTCCCAAATGGCCCCACTTCTTGTTGGGGTTGATAACTGGGTGTCGGGTGACTTGTGAAAGCAGCCACTCCATTAGAAATGCTAATGGGCTTCTCCCCTTTCCGTGCTCCACATCCCCCAGATCGTGATGCTAAACAGGTCGGAAAGCCAAACACGAAACTCCCCGGCTCCTGACCCTTCCCGGAGCCCCCTAACAGACCCCATTGCTGCCTCCCTCCTGCTTTGCAGCCCGTGCCCTTCACAGGGCGAAGCAGCCAGGCTCTGCAGCCGGCGAGGGAGCCCCTCGGGAAGGGTCTGCGGGGTTCAGACCCCACGGGGAGCAGCCCTGGCCGGCGGCACCACCCAGCCCGTCGCATCTCCCTTCTCCTCTGAGCCTCTTCTGCAGCCTGGCCTGGCTGAATCCCAGCCCAGGGACCCCGTCCCCCGTGCTCTGGGGGTGGGAGAGCTGTGGGGTCCTCGGCGTCGGCTGGAGACCCTCCAGTCGTGGTCCCGGGCTATTGCAGGGGCAGGAGGGGACGCTCGGGGCTGTGCGGGGACGCTCCAGCTGGGAGCAGGACCGGGCAAACCTCCGCGATGTTTCATGTATCAAACCGTAATTAGGAGCAAAGGGCAGGGGGGTGCAAAGGCGCATTAATAAATTATCTTCCTTGTTGTTAATTGACGTGTCTCAGAGTCAGCCGGTCGCTGAGCCGAGGGCTTGGCTCCCCTTCCAGGCGCATCACAGGCTTGTTACTGCCATCATTAGCATATTCAGGTTTCCCTGCTTAAAGCCAATTAGCTCCTGGCCAGGCCTGATTGGGAAGCCCTGGCCTCATTTGCACATTTTTGAATCGGTGAAAGAATCAAAAATAATGGAGGCAGGCTCGGGGTGGAAAGCGCCCGGGGGCTCTGCCCGCTCGGGGAGGCGCTGGCAGGACCCGCTGCCTGCTCCAAAGGGGCAGCGGGGAGGGAGATGGGGAAGATCACAGTAATTAGGAATAAAAAGGAACACGGCATAATTTGCTCCTGGGCGGCTTGCCGGCGAGTTCAGCCTTCCGTGCCTTGCGCTGAGGTTCAACAGATGCCCCAGTGCTTCCTCCGGGAAGAGGAGGTGACGGAGGGGACCAGGGTGGGGTGTAAGGACGGCTGCCCATGCATGGCCCCCCCCCTGCTTTGGGGAATGGGGGGTCTGGCGTGACCCCGGCAGCCAGAGGAGAGGAGACCCTCTCCTTGGCAGAGCCGGGAGCGGGGACACAAGGCTGGATCTGTCCCTCCCGACACCCTGTCCCCCTCGCTGCTTTCTCACACCCTGCTTCCCAGCAAAGGTGCTGCTATTTTAGCTGCCTGGGAGGAAAAGGCCGGTATCTTAAAGTCTGCATAACTGGTTCCAGTTTAACAACTTCATAGCTGCTGTGCGGCCACAAAGGCAGCCTTGTCCCGCCGGGTGAGATAAGCCTGTCGGGGCGATTCATATGCAGATCCGGGTGGTACCGGGTGTCTGCTGGGAGAGGATAAATCTGTCCCAAGCCTTGTCCCCCCTCTCCTGGTTCCAAACTGTTTTACATTTACACAAAAAAGGTTCTGTCCCCCATTGAGCCCCGTCCCGGGCAGCCTGTCACCCTGCCTTTGAGAGAGGAGGTCCCCTGGAACCGCAGCCGGACGCCGCTGGGTGCCCTGCGCGGGCGAGCGGAGCTGTCACCGGTGCGGAGCTGGGCTGGCCCGGCTGGTTTTGTCCCTGGTCATCCCGTCGTGGCACATCTTATCGCCTTGAAAGAGTCACTTTCTTTGGCCCTGCGGAAAGCTCTCAACCATATCCCCTCCGGCAGAAATCCCCTTGCCTTTCACTTGCTTTTGTTGGGGGCTTTTTTTGTCAGTGCTTGTTTTTTTTAACAATAATGGAGAGGGGTTTTTTTTCCCCCTTTTCTCTTTCAATTTTGCTGACAACATAGAACCTGCAAGCCCTGATCCAGACAGCACCCATCACCCGTGCCTGTGGTTTATCTTGGGTTTCGAGGCCTCCCTTCACGCTCCTGGCACAGGTCGGACCTGCACCCGTGCTAAAGATGCTGCCTGGCGTTTTCGGGGGGGATGAGTTGGGGGCAGAGCCTGTCCCCCACGCGAAGCCGCCGTGGGCGCTAACGCAGGGATGCTCTCGGGCTGGAGACTCATCAGCCAGGATCTCCTCCTCCGACAGGCACATCCATTACTTTATGCTCTCAGCTGGGTACTGGGAGGAGTTCTCCTTCGTCTGCCACAAAATCATCCCGGAGTCGAGGAATCATGAACCAATTAACACTGGAAAGTTATGTTGGCCCCGGTTTTTGAAGTCTGCTTTGATTACCTGCCTGCTACGGCTGTTAATCTGTATTTAATGCAGCTTTCTGCATTTTTATCAGGGCTGTAACTTATTGCACCTTGCTACTTCAACAGAGGGGGTAATTAATCCAAACGAGGGCCCCCAGGAGCGCAGCCGTAATCTGCAATTTCCCATGGACTATGGCAGAGGGAAGGGCCTGGAGAGGTCCAGCAGCCCTTGGAAACGCAGCTCAGCGGGGAGCGATGAGGGGATGCTGCAGACCGGAGCTCGTCGGCTCAGCCCTGGGTGGGACACGCAGCCTCCGAGCAAAGGGCGACCGCAGCTTGGAGGGTGCGAGGAGGATGAGGGTGGGTCACCGGGGGGGGTGGAAAGGAAAATGGTGAAACGACGAGTGAAACGGCTCCTGGGAGGCTCTGAAGTAGATGGGGGCATTTTCCACCCCCCTCCACGATTTTGCAATTTTCTTTAAGCGTTAACAGCTTCACATGTTGAATATTTCTACATAGGGAACCCCATTTCTGATGCCTCTCCAATGCCAGTTGTTAGACTATTTACTAAAAATTGAAATTTATCAGCTTAATAGAAAGGCAAAAGAGTTATTTCTCCTCCTGGGCACGTGGTCTCTCTCCTCTTGAAATACAGGTTCCCTCCGAGGCTGCCGGGGTGCTCCCTCCTTGCAGTGTCGCGTACCTGTAGGCAACGCTTAGCATTCCCAAGGAGTTTTCTTAAGGTCAATAAGAATTAACTGTAAATTTAATTAACGTTTCCAATGCTTGCGCTAAAGCGGAGCAGAACAGAAGCCTGGTCTGCTCTTTGCCAGTTTAAGCCAGATCTGGAGGGAGACGGGGGTTATCAATAATTAACTGGGGTAATTTAGGGGAAAGTATTAGGGAGTTAATGAAAATGCAAAATAGCGTAATTATCTTGCAAGTAGTTGGGAGTGACTGAGCTGAGTGAGGAAGAGGAGGCCTTGCCCAATGCACTGCTCGGAGGCTGCCGTGGTCCCGGGATGATGTTGGGACCTGGGATGATGTTGGGACCCGGCTCCTGCCGCCAGCCTGACCCCAGCGGCTGGTGGCTCCGCGTTAACCGAGCGCGGGATCGGGGGTTTCAAGCCAAGGCAGCGGCGTCCAGCCCCCGGGGGCCGCGTGCCCTTCGTTCCCCTCCGAAACAAAGCTGTCGGTGTGCTGGAGCCTGTCCGAGGGTCCGTGGAAGTGCTGGCTTGCAGAGCTTACGGCTCTGATGGACCAGCCTTGGGGGGGTTTTGCATGGGATGTCGCTGTCCCCAGCGAGGGGACCAGGTCCGAGGCCGCGCTGGCTGGGGAAGGTCTCTGCACCCCATCGCACAGCCCGCGGGAGCTGCTCGCTGTTGCTCCAGCAGTACCTGTGCAGAGCTGGGAATCCCTGCCCTAACAGGGGCTTTTATTAAATATTCTATTTTAATTAAGCCTAGGATGGTGTGGTTGGCTTTAATTAAAGTTGGTGCTGCTCCTGTGTCCTGGGAGCCCTCGGTCAGCAGGATGGGTGCGGGGAAGGTGCTGGTACTGCTGGGTGCGGGTCTCCTGGGGTGCCTGCGGGGAGTGGGGTTCCTGGGGTCCCTCTGCCCCGCCGATCCCTTGGGATGGCCTCGGCACTGTGGGGCTCAGCCTGGCCCTCGCTGTCCTTCTGCAAAAAGGAAGAGGGGAGGGTAACGTGGCTTTTATTAAAATATTTCAGCAAAACTTTTCCAGGGGCATCCAGGCTCGTGTTGTTCTTTGCGATCACTGCGTCAGCGCTCTCGGAGAGCACGGCTGCTGCAGGGGTAGCTCACGGGTTTCCTCTCTGGTTTATGTCCTTGGGAATACCGCGATGGCAACTGCAGCAAACCCAAACCATCGCGTTTTACGAAAGCTGAGCACAACTGGGAATTCCCGAGCTCGGATCAAATCGGTGCCGGTTTGCAGAGCACAGGCTGAGAAAAGCAGTGTTTCGGTTTAACGTGGGCTCTCCAGGCTCTCGGATCACGTCATCCCAAGCATTCGCCGTTTGATAATAAACATTTTATTGCCCGTTGTGGGGAGTGACTGCTTTAGGCCTTAAGCCCGCGTTTGCCAAGAGAGGGGGTTTGCCAAGGGGTGGGTGAGCAGCGCGAGGAAGGAGCCGTGTTGCTGTGCAGAAATCCCGGTGGCGCCCGGGGACGCGCTGCAGAGCGGCAGAAATGCCTCAGCACGTCACCGAGAGCTGCGTGAAGCAGCCTGGCAAACCCTCTGGCAGGTTTCTGAACGCGAGTAGAGTTAAACGTGCGCTGCTGGCTGGGCTCGGGGGGGGAAGCCCAAAGAGCAGGTTGGAGGTGTGCGAAGAGCGGCGCTCGGAGACGTGCGGTTGCTTTTTGCTTGGCTCTGGGCAAGCACAGCAGGGACGGGATGGGGTGTGGGGTGCAAGGGCCTGATCCTGGCTTGGGAAGGTGCTTCCCAGTGGTCAGCCCCTCTGGTGAGCGCAGTTATTTGGGGGGGGGGGGAAGGTGCTGAAAAGGTTGGGGCAAGCACCCATCGCTGTCCCCAGGATGCATGTACCCCAAGGGCATCCTGCCTGCCCGGGCACGGCTGGTGCCAAACGGAGGGGCCGGGCTGCCAGGCGGGGATGCCGGGGATGAGACGGGACTCTGAAAATGCTGGCACTGTCCAGAAAAAAAAAAAAAAGGTGGGGGGGAAGCCACAAGTGTCTTTTGCCTCTTGTTTGGGGGAGGGAGTTACGCGGGGCCCAGCATCGCTCGCAAATGCTTTTAATAAAGTGTTCTTTCCTACGTCCAGGGGAAAAAAACCCAAAAACCTCAAGCCTTTTCCCATTACATAAGGAACAGATGCTGCTGGGCAGAGCCCTGGCTTCCCCACAGCACAGCCCCGGCTGCTGCCTGGCCCGGCCCCTCCCGCCGTGGGACCCCGCTCCCCCCCGGGCACAGCCCTCCGGTGTCGCCGGGACGGGCAGCGGGACGGGGAGCCCTGGAACACCCCGTCCTGCCCCGAAGTGCTGCTGCCGAGAGCTGGCCCCGCTGCGGGACCCAGCCGCAGCCCAGCGGGAAGGTCCATCCTCCTCCTCCTCCTCCTCCTCCTCCCACTCTGGATCCCCCGAGCAGGGTTTGGAGCCCTTGGGTGGGTCAGCTTGGCCGCAGGCGTTAAAAATCCCTGCTGCTGCCTGGGTGAGGAGGGAGAGGCATATGGGGACAGGCGGGGGAAGCTCCTCTCCTTTCCAGCGAGCCCCAAGGACTCGGGGTGGAGCAGCCCCGGGGGTGCAGGGGAGACCCCAGGGGAAACCTCGAGTTTTAAAACCAGAGTTCTTCCAAGTTCAGGCAAAATGGAAAGTCCTTGTAGGGAAAGAGTCAGTCCAATCCCAAGTCTCTCCTTTCAGTTAAGTGAAACCACTTGGTTAAACTTGATTTTTTTGCTTTATTTTATCCCTTGTCACAGTTAATATTTGGGTATTGGTACTTTTTCCAAGAGACTTCCTGATCCCTGGAGCTCGTCCTGGGATGCCTCTGGGTGTGGAGCAGCTCGGGCTGGATCCCCATGTGTTTGCTGACCCGTACAAGTGATTTTGTGTCAGGATGGTGGATGTTTGTGGACGGGATGAACGTAGGTGTCTACGCAGCAGCTCCTACGCGAGCCATGTCATTGCTTGGTGCCTCAGTTTCCCGTTGTAAACCCGGGCTCGCCTGCTGGGTGAAGCGCGCTGCCATCTGCTAAGAAAAGTCCTAGGTAGGAGCAAAGAACACGCTTATTCTGTATACGTGTTATATGTATTTCTGCGTGCACCCAGACGCGTAGTTTTTATTTCAGAACTATTGAAGTGGTTTGGTCGTTTCCCAAAGAAAGGAGGTTGTAGAGAGATGGGGGTTGGACTCTTCTCCCAAGTAACAGATGACAGAACAAGAGGAAACGGCCTCAAGTTCCACCAGGGGAGGTTCAGATTGGATATTGGGAACCATTTCTTCACCGAAAGGATTGTCAGGCCCTGGCACAGGCTGCCCAGGGCAGTGGTGGAGTCCCCATCCCTGGAGGGATTCCAAAGATGTTTAGATGAGGCCCTAAGGGATATGATTTAGTGGGGGACTTGGTAGTGATAGGTTGATGGTTGGACCCGATGATCTTGGAGGTCTCTTCCAACCAGAACAATTCTATGATTCTATGATTCTATGAAATGAAGCCGTTTCAATCCCAGATGAGCCCCATGAAGAACAAGCTCCATCACTGCAGCGACGTGGGGTGCATCGCCAAGGGCACCCATGGGTGCTGTGGGGTGCTGTGGGAGCGAGCCGGTGGGACGTGGTGGGATGCAGCAGCGAGAGCTGCCGGTCCCCTGGCCCATCCGCACTGTCTGCCAGCCAGGGAAGCCGTGGGGAGCAGCAGCAGCCCGGGGTGGGATTGTGCGTCGGGGAGCACGCTGGGGGCTGTGCCCGCGGGCACCCCGAGCTGCCTCCCGGCTGGCCCCACGGTCTCGGCTCGGGGGGCTCCGCCGTTGGGGAGAGACCCCTCTTCACCGGGATGGCCACGGGGGACGTGTCCCCCCCGAGAAGAAGGGGGACGTGAAGGGCTCTGGGGGAGGTGAGGGGCTCTGGGGCAGGTGCCTGTGCTGGTGGCAGGGGGACCCGTCCTGCGGCCCCGGCTCTCCCCACAGGGTGCCATGCCCGGGTAATTTCTCCGGCAATTAATGCCTCATTAAAGTGCACAAGGGAACAATCAGGGCAGTGAATTTTACACAGCACAATGGCTGGGCCCTGAGAGGTTTTCTGCCTTTTTTTTTTTAAAAAAGGAAACAGTCTTTTTCTGGCCTTTAACTGCTTGCTGTCTGGAGGCAGAGGAGGTGGGAGCCTTGGTGGGCATCTGCATCCGCAGCCGCCGCTTGGGCTCAGCCCCTGTGGGTGCTCACCCCCGTGATGAGATTTACCTCTTCCCTCTTTGCAGCCCTACGTGGCGGGTCGGCACATCCAGGACACGTAATCGGTCTGGAGGCTGGGATGGAAACCAGCCCCGTCCCGAAATGCCTGGGTCGAGGTGCCGGCTGCCACCACTGAAACCCTCTAGGGCAGGAGGAGGCGGCAGGAGGGATTTCCAGGGCTGGGAAGGGGGTCGTGGGGACCTCCGAGGGGGACCGACGGCCCGCAGTGCCCTCTGGATGGGGGTGACAGGGAGTCCCTTCCCGGGGACAGACCCTGGGGGAGGGCGAAGGGGAGGCTGAGCCAAGGTGAGCAGAGAGGAGAGACCTGGGCAGGGGGGCCCCTGGGAAGGCTTTGAAGATGAGGTGACCGGTGGGATGGGACAAGGCAGTGTCCCTGGCTGGCAGGAGGGCAAGGAGAGAGGTGATTGCAGTTGGGGAGCCCCTGGGCATTTCTGGCTGGGTTTTGGGGCTTGCTCCCGCTCGTCCCTGTCGCGGCATCGGGTTGGAGCAGCCGTGCCTCGAGCCCTGACCGTGTCCCTTTCTCTTCCCAGGAGCCTGATGCCACGGACGCTGGAGGGGCAGATCACGATGGAGAAGACCCCCAGTTACTTCGTCACCAAGGAGGCTCCCCGGCGCATCTACAACATGTCGCGGGACACGAAGCTGATCGTGGTGGTGCGCAACCCCGTCACCCGCGCCATCTCGGACTACACGCAGACGCTCTCCAAAAACCCCGCCATCCCCAGCTTCCAGGACCTGGCCTTCAAAAACGTCAGCACGGGACTGATCGACACGAGCTGGAGCGCGGTGAGGATCGGGATCTACGCCAAGCACCTGGACAACTGGCTGCAGTACTTCCCCCTCTCCAAATTCCTCTTCGTCAGTGGGGAGAGGCTCGTCAGCGACCCGGCCGGGGAGATGGGCCGTGTCCAGGACTTTCTGGGTCTCAAGAGGGTGGTGACGGACAAACATTTCTATTTTAATGAGACCAAGGGCTTTCCCTGCCTGAAGAAGCCGGAGGGCGGCAGCAAGCCCCGCTGCCTGGGGAAATCCAAGGGGCGGCCGCACCCCAAAATCGACGTGCAGGTGGTCCAGCGCCTGCGGGAGTTTTACAGACCCTTCAACATGAAGTTTTATCAGATGACAGGGCAGGACTTTGGGTGGGACTGAGCCACCCGCAGGGCACGCCGCCGTGCTGGGACCTGGTCTGCCCCGCAGCGTGCGGAGCCAGGACTGCGGTCCAGGGATGCTCGTGGCTGCCGCGGTCCAGGGATGCCCGTGGCCACCCCGCCAGCAACCTCCTCCCTTCGTTCTAATTTATATCAGACCTTTTCCGGTGAGAAACGGACCCTTCTGGAGTAGAGAGAAATATTTAAGAAATAAAACCACAGATGACCCCTCTCCCCTCCCTGACCAGATTAAATATTCTTCCATATAAATCTTGCTAATCTATATTAACCGTGCCCGTTCTGGGTGGCGAGTGGGAGCGTGTGAGTGCGTGGGTGGGTGCGTGTGCGTGCGTGGGGACGCCGGCTCTGCCATCCGCAATAAAAGCTTTGGAAACCGGTTGGCCTCTGGGGCGTGGGGTCAGCGGGTTTTTGCTACGTGACATTCGGGTGCTGAGCGCAGGCACCGACTGCCGTCGGGCGGCGGGGGAAGCTGGCCGAGCGGCAGACCCCAAGCGTGGGGTGTGTTTTGCAGACAGAAAATAGTCTGCAGGAATTTCCTAGTTAAGAAAAACGATTAACGGCGGTAGTTTTGAATAAATGCCAGGTCCGGGGTTAGGGAGAGGGAGTTGTGTATCGCATACCTTCTTATGTTCTTTGAGTAACCCAGATGATAAAGCGGGGCGTTTCTAACCCTGAGGATGAAAATCCCGGCTTCCCCCGAATTCACCCGAGCAGAGCAAACAAAAACCCCAAACTCTGACCTTTCACTTCAATAATCTCAATAGATTTTCAAATCTGCAGCCAAAGAGGGCCAGCACGGGAGGCTGCAGAAATTAGTTTAATCTGAATTAACGAGTTTTCCCTTAATTAAAGATGGGGGAAACATTTAATTAACCTCTAATATCTTATTAGTGACTTGTATTTGTCTCTTTAATGAGCTAATTATGTGTTTTCAAGGGCCCTCAGGCCCCGCATTGTTCGCAAATACGCTTTGGCTGCGGTTTCTTCCATCCGGCCGCATCCCGAAGCTGACCATCCCGTACCGCCAGGCGTGCCCTGCCAGGCTGCCATCGCCTCCGCCCCGCGCTGCCGCTGCCCGGCGTGACGGAGGCAGCACGTACCGCTTCTCCTGGGATGCACGCCGGGCACTGGCCCCTCTCCTCCCACCTCCGGGGTGATTCTACCCCGGCACGTCGTGCTTTGCCCCGCACAGCTCTCCCCGCTCCCGCACCCCAGCCGCTGGCACCCCCTTTGCGCCCCTTGGAGCCGACAGGTATTTTCTGTACCGATGCTCGGGGCTGTCGCCGAGGTTCAGCACGTTTGCCCCGTTCGGCCCCTGGGCTCGTCTGGTCGCTGCTGGGACAAGTGGCGTGTGCAGGGATGGGCTTAACGTGATGCCCGAGTTAAATGCAAACAGTTGTCTGTTTCTGCGCGGGGAGCGGGGCCGTGGTGGTGTCGATGCGTGAGCGGCGCCGGGGACGGACGCAGGTGCCACCGGTGCGGTGCCAGAGCCTGGGGATTTATGGCTGGTATTAAGCAACTGGGATATTGTAAACGAATAGTAAGAAGAGATGAAATCAGGACCGGTTTTCTGCTGGTTAAAACCCCAGAGCCCTCCAAGCGGTGCGGCCGTTGCCGGGACGGGCTCAGCACCCCGCGCCCAGTGCGGGGTCCCCCTGGCCGCGTCCCCCCGGGACTGCGAGTGCCCCGGCCGCCGACCCGCGGGGGCTGGATGTCGGAGCCGCTGGAGCCTGTTGTCAGCCTCGCTGGCAGCTCCGCGTGATGGACTGCGCTCTGCTTGTTTAGGTTTTGTTTCCAGCCACGACATTCGACCAAATTATTCTCCACGAAGGGCTTTAAAGTTTCCCAAGTGCCTGTGAAAGCCTGGAAACGCTGATAGTGATCCTATTTCTCAGCTGAGTGACTGCATTCAGCCCCAGCCATATTGATATGCAAAACGTTAAGGGTCCCGGCTCTAAAGATGGTTTCTGTCTGCCCTGTGAAAGGGAGCCATACTTTTTTAAAGCCCGGGCCTTTCTAAAGCCGCACAATACCATATAGACTATGCCATTTAAAGCATCTGAAGCGACCCAAAACGTATTGAAAGCTTGCTTTGCAGACTCATTAAGACTACTCAATAGGTTCTGGCAAATACCGTGCCAGGGCTGACCGCACGGATTAAGACTTTTGAAGTGTTACACAAACCCCCTGCTTAAACTAATTGCTGCCCCGCAGCTCATGAGGTCAAGTATTTGTATTCATTGCCTCCGAGAGGAGCCACTTATGGGTCTGTCCAGGTGAAGTCTGCACTTCATTAGATCAAGACAATAAAAGCGGCTTTGGGTAGGAAGGGGGAAGGTGCCCGGGACGCAATCTCCCCGCTCTTGCTCTGAGTGTAAGCACAGGCCTATGTCCACCACGGCAGCCGTTTGGGTCATGGAAGAGCCCCAGCGGAGCGATGGGCTTCCAACCGAAGCTGCTTGGTGCAGGACGGCAGCTGGGCCGGTGGCTCTGCCAGCATCTGCGCCGCGTCGCTCCCCGGTCACCCGCGGCACACGGGGACGCAGCGCCCGCGTCCCACTCCGGCTGTCCTGTGGCGTGGGTCCACTCGGCGTCACGGGGGTTTCTGCTGGAGGAGCGAGTCGGCGTGCGAGGGAAGGGCTGGGGCGTGGGAAGGGTGGGCATCGCTCGAGCAGCGATCGCTTGGAATTCAGTCTGCTCACCGAGCAGTTCTCCACCGTGATGTTTCGTTCCCCAGGGTTGGGTGGGTTCCCTGTGCCGGCAGGACGGGGATCCCATCACATGCTAATGCAACATGTGTTTCTCCCGTCTATCCAGAGGAGAAACCGTCTTTGTCATCGCTGCCTCACCCCCTAGTTAAAAAAGAAGATTTAAGAAAAATCAGCAGCTGGTTTTCTGAAGGTGTCGGCTCGCACCTCGGCGGAGGCTCTTGTGCCGTGTCACCAAGAGCCGAGGACTACTGAGGAAACTTTGCCTCTTTATTGCAGATGCTTTGGTGGAGTTTATTTGGGAGCTTTCCCTGGTAACAGGCAGTGGCTCAGGGAAATCTAAGCTCAACCGCCCTTTGCAGTGTCTTTTGCAATCATCGGTGTCAGCCCGTGGCCCCCAACTTCGGGGCTGCTGCTGCCGGGCTCCGGCAGGGGCCGGGGGGTCTCACCAGGCAGGACCCCGTGATGCTGCCGGGAAGCAGCGCTACCGGCACTGCCGGCCGGCCGGGGCGGTGGGGCTCGACCGCTCACCCCGTGCACTGCGGTCAGGAATTGTTCGGAAAAGCCCCCGGAAAACTCCCACAGAGGCTCAGGGACAGGCGGCGCCGCTGTATCTCTCTGCACAAGACCTCTGGAAATAAAGTTATAAAAAGATGATGCCGAGCTGTGCTGATGTCTTCTGCGTGCCTGCGAGCGCGCACGGCTGGGGCGGGCTGGGGAGGGGACCTAGTCCCACATGGCTGCTTTTATCACTTTTTCCCTTCGATGTGTCTATCTCAGCTTGCTAAAAATCCAGAAACCTGGAAGGTGATATTTTCGCCCAGGACGGCAGGTGCTGGGAGAATGTGCTTGAAAACTCAGGCGAGCACCCAACGTCTATCCGCTCCCCAGCACGCCGCGGGTGCTTCCTCGGGGAAGTGTTCCTAAGTGAGCTCCCAAGGGAGTTCGGGCAGCGACGTGGCCACGTCTGCGTGCTCAGAGGACGATGGAAAGATCCCCCGCGCTGCCAGAGCTGCAGAAATACCTTTGGGCCACTGGGTTAAATGGGGGAAGTGCTAGAGGAAGAGGGTGATGGAGATCCAGCTTTGCTGCCAAGTGCGAAATGAAGTTTTCATCCCCATCTCAGTTAACCAGAGTTTCCATTTCTTAACCCCATTTTTGTTTTGAAAATCCAGCTAGCCAAAGTGTTGTGGTTCCTGTGCCCTGGGCCTCCCTCTCTGTCCTGGCCGCTGCATAAGCCAGGAAGAGCAAGGTTGCAAGAGCCTTCCAAAAATTTTTATTTACTCCTTTTTCTTTTATAGCAAATTTAGGAGGACAGAAGGGAAAGAACAAAAATAGAAGGGGGAAAAAAAAAGCTCCATAAAGGAAGATATTACAACTTCTCTGCCTTTGCCTGAGTCTGGAGATACAGGAGAGCAGCAGGGCTGATTTGCAATTAAACATTTCATCTTGATGTGCCCTGGGAGGGAAAGCCACGCTTCCCCCTGAAAACGCCCCATCCGTCCCCATTCCCTGCCCATGCAGTGTGTGGGGCTGCACCAGCCCCACATCGCAGTCCCCAGGTGGGGCTCGTGCTGGCGGGGCCGTGGGGCACCTGCGGGCTATAAATGTGGGGAGGGTGGGGGGCTGGACCCTCCCTGCAAGACCTGCCCCAGCTGCGGAGGGTGCAGAGGGCTGTCCGGGCTCGGGGAGCAGGATCTGGCCGGTAAGGGGGGGCTGCTATTGGGGGGGTCGGGCGTCCTTCGTGCTGCTTGGGGGGGCCGTAGGGGCAGCGAGGTCGTACACAGCAGTGCTCAGGGAGCGTCTGTGGGTGCTGGTGCACCCTGAGCTTTCCAGTGTTTGTGCTTGGGGTCTCCAAGAAGAGCTTGGTCTGTCCCATGGCGCAGTCCCGCATCTCCCCGGGCATTTGCGTGCTCACCCTGGGGCCACTGGTGCTTCTTTGGTGCACGATGGGGGCCCGTGGCTCCGTGGGAGCAGGGCAGCAAGCAGGGCTGGGCTGTCCCCGCAGGACACGGCCACGCTTCCCGGTGAAACGAGCCGCAGTGCGGACAGCATCGCCTGCAAACCCCTGCCTCGTCGTGCTCGAGGACGTCTGGGACTGCGGTGCTGCTTGCCGCAGGGTGCACTGCGGTGGCCTCCCTTCCTGGCCGGCACAGAGGGTAGCTCCAGGGAGGGACATGCGTGTCCCCTCACAGTGTCCTGCCTTCCTGCAAACCCCCTCGGCACTGCACGTGGCCCTTGAGCAGCATCCAGGGCTGCCAACTCTGCTGGCTTCTGCTCTGGTTTCGATCTTGACGTGATCTCAATACACAGAATAAACTCATGCCATATTCCCCAACAGACAAGAAAATGCCCATGCGGAGGGAGAGGCCGCTGTAATTGCAACCAGGTGCCCGGTGGTGGCTTCCAAGTCATGTAGAGCGTGGGCTGGATCCCACATGTGGGCACAAATAAGGACCATCAGGTGTAGGCAGCTCTGGGGTACACAAATATAACGAAGAAAACAGAGCACGCGGTGCTTGTGTCTAACCCTGGAGCGAGCTGGGCTGCCTTGGCTCCTCTGTGCCCTGATGCTGGGTGAGGTTATGCGCTGGTTTAACTGGAGTTGGGGCGAGATGAGCGCAGCCTGTGTGCTCAGCCCTCCCGGCAGCCCGTGAGCAGGCAGCGAGATGTTTTTAGGAAAATAGCAGTTGCTTACTGAAATAATGAACCAAATGATTGCTCTGTGAGCAACCTGCTGGAATTAGTGCCTGTCCGAACCGGGGCAGAGCAGGCTGCTGGCATGTCCCCACCGCGAGGGTGTCTCCAGGGGTCCTGCTGCAGGTGAGGGCTGGGTCCCCCAGCCCTGGTCCCCACCCTGCCACCGCCCCGGGTCCCCCCTGCTGCCTGCAAAGCCTGTGACTCCCGAGAGCAAATGTGAAAGATGCAAGTGGTGTGGCTGCTGGGAGGAAACCAGCTCCGCTAAGTTTATTTGCATTTCTTGGTGCAAAAAAGTATTCTTTGAGCCATTTTGAAAATACAAGCTCCTTCTCCATTTGGATTTTAAATCTCGCCTGCACATTCAAAGGGACGTGGTTTCCAAAGGAGGAGGGGTCCCAGTCGCAGCCTCCTCCTGTAGGTTTAACTCAATTGCAGGGGCATTTTAAAATGCTCTGGTCACCCTGGTCGTCCTGGGTGCTCGGTTGGCTCCATCCTGCTGATGCTGCTGGCGGGGCTGCAGCGGGTGCGTGGGCTCGCAGAGGTGCTGCTGCGCGTGGAATTTCTGACAAACGTGGTCAGGAAGAAGAATGACTCCTTTTGCTGCAAGAGCTGAGATTATGGTCGTGCGAGGGGGCCGGATCCTGTCCGGAGGCAGCGCGGCCCTGCAGAGCTTCCCTCGGCTAATGAGAGCACTCTGGTTTTTTTCTTTGATTAGAAACAGCAACACTTTGCCTTGCATAATTAATCAATTTATATCAATAGAAAGAATAAATTGGTGCCTTTCTGGCAAGCTTTCCCCTGGGGGGAAGGCGAGCCCCAGGCCTTAATCATGTACCCCCCATCGCTTCCCATGGGTATGGGGTAGAGGGAGACGCGTGGGATGGGGCACTGCCACCACCGCTCCTTCCCCAGGGACCACGGACACACAAAGCGGGAGGAGGAGGAGGATGATGCCCAGAGTCTTTGGGGCTGGCTCGTGGCGGGGCACTGAGCGATGCCACAGCTCGTTCCGTGAGGGCCAATGTCAGAGGTGAGCAATGGTGCTGGAGGGTCTGATTCAGCCCCATTTCTCCCGGTTTATCGTGGCTGGCGAGGGGTGGTGCAGACCACAGCCAGACGATGAAGCTGATGCTCCCAGCGCCTGGGCAGGAGCTGGCTGGTGCGGCCGTGCCGGCTTGGCCCCGGCGCCAGCATCCACACAGGCAGCTGCTGCCTCCAACCATGCCTGAAAGTCAACAGGGAGGGAATTTTACACTTTTTTTTTTTCCCCTTTTGCTGCGAGTGCAATCTTCCATCTGACGGCAGGGGCTGTTTGCTGGAGAGACACCCCACGGCAGCCGCAGCATGCCGCCGGCAGATGCCAGCGGGAAAGAAAGTGTGAGGGATGGAGGGCAGCAGGGGAGAGGCCGGGAAACTGGGAAACGCTTCTGGTGGGGATGGGAAAGGGGCTTGTGCAACAGCCAGCCTTTAATTAAGGGTCTTTAAAGCGTTTTCCCAGCTGGTTAACATTGCCTTGCCATATTGGAGTGGTTTAGAAGCAATGCTCCTCGGGAATGACTCCCTTCCTGTCGGCCCTGTGTGCGGTGACGTGTCCCCACCCCACTGCCCCCGGACCCCCACGCCTTCCGAAAAATGGGGCAGAGAAAAACGGGGCCACGCCTGGATGGAGAGGATGGGGAGCCCGCTGCCCTCGCAGAGGGGCGCGGCAGGGAGGAAGCCCGTTTCTCTGACCTGGTTGCAACGCCCAAGTATCTTTAACGCAGCTTCTGCAGCCCCCAGAGCGGGTCGTGGGGGAAGCGCGCCGGTGGCATCACCGGGTGCCGGGAGGGGACAGCCTGGTCTCGCACCCATCACACCAACGCTGGATTGGGAGTGCCAGGTATTGGTGGTGGATACTGGTGCCAGGAACCAGTCCTGGGGCTGTGGCCGTGTTGCAGGGGGGTCTGGGGATAGGTACCAGGAGGGCAAAGCTACATCTGAAGTGCCGGAGCTCCTGTCCGGCAAGGTGGGCACGGTGAAGGTACGTGAATATTGGCTCAATCGAAGTGGGCGAACACCGCTGCTCTGTGCTGTACCTGTGGCTGCACGGATGCTTTTTGTATCGCCTCTAGAAAAAAATCCAACACACAAAACCATCCGAGTTGGAGAAGGGTCAGTCTGGAGCAACCTTGGTGTGCGTGCGGCTGAGCCGGTGCTGCGGAGCTGCTTCACACCCTGCTAAGGTGCTGGGCAGGGCTGTGCTGCCTCTAGGTCTGTCTTCAGGGCAGGTTTTACGTATAGCGATACAGCCCTATGTTAAAGACCACCCTGAAAGGTTTCTGCTCTGATCCTGCTCTAGTTGCAGTGGGAAGAAGGTACGTGGGGGCCCTTTCAGCTGCAGTTCTCACGCTGTTGCCCCCACGGGGTGCTGCCTCCCCTGCTGCAAGCAGCCGTGTTGTCCAGGCCCTCCTGGGGCAGGGGTACCACGGGGCAGGGGCGGTGGGGGTGCCATGGGGCACCCACTGGAGCTAATGGCTCTGCCCCGTTTCTTCCACTGCAATAAACTCAGAGGAATGAGCTTCAGAGTGAAAGCGTTTGCCCACCTGCCGGCTGGGGGGAGGCTTTGCTTTGCGCATAAACCTGCACAGGGGTGTTTATGCTGAAACTACTCAGCAACTTGTTTTGCCTTTTTAAGCTTCATCTGCTCACCCAAATCCTCCTGGAGCCGTTCCCTCCTCCATCCCATGCACCACCACCAAAGTTGCCTTGTACAAAATCTCTCGGAGGCGAGAGCAGAGATGCCCGCTGGCTGCGAGGGCAGGATGGGTGCGTGCCGTGATGCTCTGTCCCCGCTCCGCCGGGAGATTTATTAGTGTAATGAAAGGGAGGAAAGTGCCCCATGAATCACCGTCGCACCGGGACGTTGCGATGCTCTGTAAATAACGCAGGGAGCTGGTATTAGTGGGGTGGTCTGCTCCGGCAGGCGCATGGCTGCAGGGGTGTCCCCAGCCCTGCCTCTCCTCTTGCGTTAGCTTTAAGCTTCTGGCAGCAAGGGCTGGGGTGCAGGCAAGGGATGCTGCCTCGCCCTTCCTCGCCAAGGCCAGAGCTGCCTGCGAGGGCAGGCGGTGCGTTTGCAGACGGAGGTTATTCCCTCCGCTCCCGCTTCCCCGTGGGCTGGGCTTTCCCAGCGTTTCCAGGCTCAGCGGAAATCTGTGGGTGCCAAACCCTGCTGCGGAGCATGCTGCGTGCGGAGCTGCCTGTGTTTAAAAGCCAGTTTTGTGTGTTTCTCTGTAACCCTAAACCTTTCTCTAGAAATGAGTGTGAACTGACAGTCGTCCCCTGTCCGGGGTTTTTCTCCTCCTCCTGCCGAGGTTTCAGCCAGAAGCTGTGTTTGCAGAGGAGGAGGCGATGCAAACCCGGCTGTGAGCGGGCTGAGGGCGTTTTGCTCAAAGGGAAAAATCCCCCTTTTCCAGCAAACCATCCCCTGACTGCCGGAGCAGGCAGCGTCGCTGCCCTCTGCTCTCCTGGTCCCTTGATCAAAGTTGGGGCTGAGTGATGGGATGGCTGAGCACCATCCTCCTCCTCTTCCTCTGCACACCCCGGCCTCGTCGCAGCGCTCCCAGCTTGAGGCTTCCCACTCCGTCAACTCCGATGATGCGGGTAGTGCTGGGGCTCCCTCCTCTTCTACAGCGCTCTTTTATCTTTGGAAAAAATCATAATGAAAGCTAAAAGGCAACTTTAAGAGTGTAATATTAGAGAGGGCTGGAAGAGAAGCGCTAGGAGAAAAGAGCTCCTGCCTGGGGCCAGAGTTCCCAAGCACAGATCCACAGATGCCATCAGGGGTGCAGAAGTGGGGAAAAAACATAAAATCAGCATTTTCTGGGCTTGGTTGATGTGCTGATGTCCTGTGTGCTGTGGTCAGGCAGGGGGAGGACGGTCTTACCCCAAGGCTGGCACAGCAGAGACTCCTGTTGCCTTTAGGACAGGTATTGGGGTTATTTGGACCCGTCTGAGCTGAAGGGCAGTCGTGTACCTGCTTGCGGAGGACACGATCCTGCCGCACTCTGCCCAGGGACCGGCGCCCGTCGGCGAGCGGGACGGTGCGCACCCAGGCAGCAAAATGTAGGCACAGGCTGAAGCGCTGCCCAGAGCAAGCGCCTGTAACTGGCAGAAAACGCTCCAAGTCCAGAGAGGCTTCGCAATAATTTCCACATTCCGTAATTTTTCTTAAGAGGGGAAGAGAGGCAAGCCTGAAATAATTACCCACACAATCAGTCATTGAAATGTTCTTTACTGAGAGTACTGATCACTTACTGTATTTAACAAGATAATTTTGGCTCTTGGCGCATAAAAGCAAGCAATGATTAAAGCTCTTGTTTTCAGGATCCACGAGCCAAAGCACAAAAGTCTATCGCTAGGTCCAAGTCTCAGCCGGGCAACCAGCTCCTACCCAGGGAGCAGGCCAAGGTGAAGTGGCTCCGCTCAGGGTTTGGGGTGCTGGGGAGTGCAGTGGGTGCTGGTCCCCCCACCCTGCCGATGCCGGGTGCACGAGGGCGTCTCTGGCAGCAGGGACTTGTGCCTTCAGCCCTGGAAGTGAGTTGGGGGGATTTTGCAGGAGGTGGAAGATGTTGCAGCTCCTTGGGGGTGTGAAAGGTTCCTTGGTGGTGGAAAGGGGCAGGTCCGAGGGCAGCTCGGGAAATGGGGCCAGTGGGTGTCTGCTGCCGTCTCCTTTGTCCGTGGAGCAAGAGAGGACATTTGGGGGGAGCCTGGGAAGGCAAAAGGCCCCGGTGTGCACAGGCAGTGGCGCAAAGCAGGGGCTTGGCCGGAGTCAGAGCTGTCCGATGGCTTATGCTGCCTGGAGTCGGGGATCCCGCTTTGGTCTCCAGGGTGTCTCGGACTGCGCTGACCCCCTTTGGGACAGCAACCAGCTGAGCTGGAAGGAGCGGTCCCCCGGCGAGAGGCCGTCAGGATATCACGCTCGCCCCAGGGTAAAAGTTAGCAGAGCTGATGAAAGCACCCTTTTGTGCTGTGTACCGCCCTGCTCAGAACCGCTGCCCCGAGATGAACTGGGATCAGCACGGCCGGAGCTCGCAGCACCGCTGGAGACGTTACTGCAACAGCCCTGTCGCTGCTGTCATGCGTCAGAGCGGGGGAATGCTGCAAGGTGCTGGCCCCTGTGTGAGCAGGGGACGTGGGGACGCTGCAGGTGCCACCAAAGGTGCTGCAGCTGCTGCGTGTGCAGCAGCACCCAGGCAGGCACCACAAGAGGACCCGTGCACAAAATCCACTCCTGATCCGCAGGTCTGCACAACTGCACTGCTCCCCTGTAACCTGCTCTGGTCCCTGATCAGGGATCTTCTCCGACACTGGCTTCATGGCCGAGACACGAGTTCGATGCAACATTATCTTCTCGGGGAAGTGATATTTTTGCAGCAAAGCCAAGAGTTGTTGCCTGTGAGTGCCTGTTGGCACAGTCCTGTATGTACCACGTGGTGCTGAGGGTCTCTCCTAAAACCAGGCTGTGTTTAAGATGCACAGCATCCCGCAGTGACGGGCAGCTGTGTGAAACCCAGGGGAGTGTCTGCTCCAGCACATCCCCTTCTGAGGGTCTTTATTTTACCCTGAGACTCCTAAGGCTGCCGATGAGAAAATATGCTCAGGTCAGGGGTACAATGTCTTGGTGTGAGTGTCCCGTGGAGTCTGCGTGTTGGCGTCACGTCATGGCTCTGCGTTGGGCTGCCGGCAGTCCCTGAGCCGCTGGGAGAGCTGGTGTTAGTGGGACGAGCTCTGCCCGGCGTGGACAGGCAGCTCCAGCAATGCTGGTGGCAGTAGGAGCAGGGCATCAATTTGAGCCTAAGAGATTGGCTTCTTGCTGGCATAAATCAACCCTGTTTGGTTCAGCGCAGCTGCATGATTAAGACCAGGTCAAGATCTGGTTCAGATCTTCCTACTTTGCTTGTTAAGCTCCTGTCCTTGAGGATGGTGTCGGTTCACCTTTGAGCTAAGATAAATGAGTCCCAGTGTAGCAACACTAAATCTATCCAGCCTGGTGCTTGGCTTTCCTGGGTCTCTCTTCTTGCTGCAGGACAGGGAGGGCTTCCAGGGAAATACTTGGGACAGCCGAGAGACACAGTTCTGCATGGACAGCATTATGCAGAGTCCCCTGTTGCCTTTCCCCTGGAAAAAGTGCAAGAATCCAGACATTGAATAAATTCCACAGACATTAACTATGCTAATCAAGCAACTGCTTATACACAGGGCTGTTATGTCCTGCCTTCCTCTTCTCCCCAAGCGTGGTCAAATCAAACCAAAAAAAGATCCCTGCAGAGAGCTTTTATTTCCAGCAGTGGCCTCCTGGCTCTCCTGGAGCACGTGGTGCTGAGGGTGCTGTGGGGCTCCAGCTCCCGGTGTGGCTGCGTGTCCCTCGGGTGCCTCCGCTCCAGCTTGGATGCAGTCGAGCAGTTGCTTTTTGTCTGCCACTGCCCTTCTGGCATTAACTGGGAGCATCCCATGGTGGGCACAGGGCTGCATCCCCTGTCCCCAGGGATGTCCCCGCAGCACTGGCCATCCTGGCTGGGAGCCCTGTGCCAGCCCAGGGCACAGCTGCCGCTGGGACCAACCTGGGAGCTGCACTGGCTCTCTGGGCTTCGTTTTGGATGAAAAAGAGCATTTCAGGAGCGGCTCTGTCAGCCCTGTGCTGCTGGTGCAATCCTGCCAGCGCTGGAAGGGATGCGTGTTAGGCCCTGGCAGATGGGCAGCCTTTGGCCGTGTCCTCTGCTCGCTTGGATGAGTTGTGCTTGTTGGAATTATTTACTGCGCTGATCAATAAATTCTATAGGCAGCAGGCTGTATTTCATGAACGCAACACTATACATGTGCCTACTACTATATTTCAAGAGCATAAATAACACCGGGGCATCAGCAGAAATTAAAAGCAAACAGATATAACTTAGAACAATTTACACCCAGAATTTCTCAGCACGGGGGGAAGGAAGGAAAGAACAGCTTAGCTTTAGACAATGCTCCTGGGCTGTGCTTCTCACTTAATCGGGCCTTTCTCCTGCTCTTCTCGGGGTGCTAGGTTGGCTGCCCGTGGATTTGGCTTTGCTCCTGCCTCCAGCCGAGGCGATATTGGCTGTATCCCACCAGCACGGGCAAGCCACCTGCTTTCCCCACGTCCCCATCGCATCCCCCGGGCCGGCTGCTGCCACGTGCAATTCAAGAGCCGCCGTTGGCACGTCCCGCCTGCCATCGGCCGGTCCCGGCGGTGGCACACCAGCATTTATTTTGCTAGCGAGCGTATAATCCAGCAGCATGTGCTGCAGTCACTAGATTGTTTGTTTTCCTTCAAAATCCAATATAGATCTAATTATATGAAAACAAACTATAATAAATAGAGGGGTTATTCAGTGCAAGCCCCGAAGCACAGGCAGCGAGCGCTCGATTCCCCTCGCCTCTGGTAGCGTTTAAGCATTTCCCCCGCATGGGTGACGCAGACGTTCTTCATAAATCAGCGGAGGTAGGAGCACATTTGCTCCCCCGTCTTTGAAGAGGCGTCAGATCTCCGAACAGAGGCTTCTTGCTGGGTGATCCTCCGGGGCTGGTTCTCATTTCCTTGTAGGAGGTGGGTCTGGAGCCCATTTTGTGCATTTGGGAAGGCTTGGGGGGGAAGGGGGAGGAAAACGAATGACTTTGCTTCGTTGACAAAAAAAAATAAGCCTTGACACCACGAGCACTGTGCACCATTAACATCCCACTGACACAATTATTTACCAGGAAGATGCACGTATTGATTTGGCTGTAACCGCACACGCCACGGCAGGGCTGAGGCTGCGGGGATGCTGAAAGGCTCCATGAGCGTAACCTGGGCTCACCGCTAGCCTTAGTTTGGGCCTGATCCTGCCTAGGTGCTCAGCAGGCCCGACCCTGGCTGGGTTAAGCCCACAATACGTTAGGTACTGCTGTGACTTTTGCTGCTCTGGTGTCACCCCTGGCTTTGCCGTCTGCCCAGACCCTATGTGGAGGGCGATGGCACCGAGGGCTGTGCCGGAGGTGGTGGGGAGCCCTCGGTGGTGCTGGTGCTGAGGGATGCGAGATGGCTGCGCTCCCCGTTGACTGCTGCCAGTCCTTGCTGGCAGGTACATCTCCTAAGCGCTCTGCTCGGCATCTTCAGAGACCTTTGCAAAATGTCAGTCCCTGTTACAGATCTTTGCCAGTAATTGCATTTGTGGTCCCTTGGAAGAGGGGATGGTGAAGTGCGGAGAGAACGTGGGATGCCTGTGGGTCCCCGGACGGGCAGTTGCTGCTCCCTCCTGTGGGGTCCCTGCGGTGCTGGGGGGCTCAGGCCGGGTCCCTGCAGTGCCTGGAGGGTCCGCATGGCTGGTGCAGCTGGCGTGGGGGCTGGCGGAGGCCCTGCACCGTGTCTCTGCTGTAGCAAGGCGTTGCTTGCTACGGTTGCTGCTGTCAGCTCTTGGGAACAGCCTGTGGGTGCACCCAGCCCTTGGCTGCGGTAGCTCCCAGGCAGATGGGGATGAGTGGCAGCACTGGGGAAGGGCAGCACCTGTGACTGAAGGATTGCATCTTCCCTCGTGCACTTTAACAGAGGAAAAGCTACTGAGGCGAGGCATGAAAAGACCCCCAGCTTCTAGGGGCAAGCTGCAAGGGAGGTCAATGAGAAGGGAGGTTTTCTGCTCAGCTCTGCCCAATTTTGACTGTCGTGGAGCAAGGGCTTTAATGCACGACAGCTGCATGGTGGCACAAGGCATCCATCTCTGTACCGTGGCCTCAGCCACTCTCATACCCCTCCTAAATCTCTCCTGTGTGTGTATTAACTGGGAAGAGCCATCAGAGAACTGTGTCCCTGCGCCAGCTTAAGCTCCACATTAGGGCCAGGTTGTCTGAAGAGGAGCATAAGAGTCTTTTCCTGCTAGCCCATCACCTCTGTGGCAGCCTTGGGACGTGCCAGGCCTCCGAGGAGCTGGGCACTAAGGACAGACACTCTTTGGACATGTCCTGGGAGATGCCTTCACCCAGAAAGGGCTCAGGTGCTGCCCCAGGAGAGCGGCTGCCCCAGGGAGAGCATCGCCGGCCGCAGCCAGGACCACCACGGTCATACGGGCAGCCACAGCAGGAAGAAACTCCCTGGAAGAATTTTAAGGAATTTATCTGGCAGTTTTTTAAAGGTAATCGTAACACGAAGGTTGAGTTGGAACATTTCTGCCTCGCTGGGCCATTTGCACCGAGGAGCTGGCAGCAGGCAAGCTGCTGAGTGAGGAGCTGGCGTTGCCATATGGAGCTCTGCTCTGGCTGCTTGCTAAAGAAAAAATCATACAGGGCCAGGACTTGGCAGCCCTTCTCCACAGAGACCACTTGTGTGAATAAATGTTACTCATCGGCGTTACTCAGTGCTACAGGATCTGGCCCTCATTCATAAAGAAGAACTGCATTTTGGCCTGGGTTCAGCAAAGCACTCACATATGTGCTCAGCGCGGAGCACACGAGCAGTCCCGGTGACTCCATGGGAGAAATTTTTTGCTTAAACACACTCTTTGCTGGATCTGCGCTTTCATCTGACTTGACTTTTGTGCCTTGAATCTCCCTTGGCTTTCCCGGTGGAGGCAGCCTCCGTGGCGGGGAAGCCTGTGTTCCTTCTGCATCTCCACCGAGTTTGGCTGAGACAGGAGCCTTATAAAAGGGGAGCTGGGGATTTGCTGAAGAAGGATGCAAAGGGGAGGCTGAAGCAGGCTGGCAGGGCTACATCTTGGTTTTATTGTTAAGAGCAGGGAAGAGGGAGGAAGAAATTCACTGAAATTGGAAGACTGGGCATTTAAGAATGATCAAGAAAAAAAAAAACCAACCAGCCAAACCCATTTTTGTGTTATGCGTAAATAGTCCATGGGAGTTTGTAGCCACAAGGTCCTCTAGAATCTGAGCACAGAAGATGAGACGAAGAAAGCATGAGGCACAGGTAATGAAGTCATCCCTGTTGCTGTTAGATGGGAGACGCTTTGCAGGGGAATCAGACTTGAAGGCTGGAAGTCACAAACCCATCGCTCGCATCCCAGCCCGGTTCTCCGCAAGCTCCCTGCTGCCTCTTTGGAACCATGGATTTATCCGTGAGACGCAAGATCCCGAGTTAGATGGGCTTTCATCTGCGCGGCGATGGCTGCTCCTCTGTTTCTGCACTCATCTTTAATCTAACTCGACTGACTGCAGCGGAGTTACATCAGGGACACATTTGGCCTCCAGTATTTACACATGCAAGTGCCAATTTCCCCTTTCGTTTCACAAATGAGTAGTTAAGTACATTAGCGAGCCACGTGAATCGGGACAGCGATCATACGGACGAGCTCCAGAAAGGAAATACTAATGTATAGCAAGACAAGAACAAATTCAAAAGAATAGAAGAAACTCTTGTTAGATATGAAGTGCGTTGCCAAGCCAGTGAATCTGGATGTAGTTAGAGAGGTGTACAGTACACAGAAGAAGTCTGTAATATTTTATTCCAGGGATATATATTTCCGGGACAAGTTGTTAGATTGACCTCTAGCGTTCATTTTCTTAAGGGAAAATTTCTTGATAAAGTCCTGTTTTGATCGGGTCTCGTACCTTTGCACTCTGGACAGGCTTTGGGGGGAGGTTTTGTTTTTTGTTTTTCTAATGGATAAAACCTTAAAATGTCAGTGTCGGTCTGCAGGAATTTTCTAACGAGCTGGCTGACAGGCAGCCAGGCGTACCATGGAAATGTTGACACATGATTACCTAGGAAGGGGCTGGATGCGGTCCTGGCTCTCGGAGGCGATGGGAGGCTTGCCACCGCCGCGCCGGGGCCAAGCGCTCAGCCAGGAGATCAAAGGTAAATTTTTGCTGGAAAGTTTAGCTTGGACGGGTCGTTTGGATTTCGCTGGTGCTCTGTTCACTGAATTCTGTGGTGGGGGAAAAAAATGTATCTACTCTAAGATCCCAGTTTTCTCTTACAGCCATCCCCATATGTCTTTGAGGATTATGTCCCAAGTTTTCCTCCTTATGAACTGCTCATGCAGTTTTAGACTTGGTTGGAAACTGGAGCAACTAAAGGTTGGAAGGGTTTTCCCCCGGTTTTGGTGCTGGAGGACGCTCATCCCGTGTGTCCTAATTGGTATTGTTGAGTATCGTGTGTCTCAAACTGAAATCCAGATATAATTTCTTTGGTTTTGGTTTCATTGATTTGAATAGCTGAAAATGTTTGAACGGCAGCCAACCGATGCTAACTATCTTCTTTTTTTCTCCCAAAGCATTCTTCCTCAGTGTCAGAGAGCTGTCACTAAAACTATTTTTAATTGTTGTATTTTTTAATTCATGATGTTTTGTTGGAAAATATTCATCGTTTGTTTGTTCAAAGAGGGAGAAGGAAATTCTGCTCTTGGGGAAAGTGATGAAAATCCAAGTAATTTCACTGACCTCACTTAAATTATTTTGGAAAAATGTGCTGGAGAATTTATCCTCTATAGCCTGAATGTTCTCACACCGCTCAGAGGCTCCCAAAAGAAGCACTTTCCACCTCTGTAGTTTCAGGCAAGCTAAACAGCAGGCTGAGGGCTTTAAAATCTTGGGTGATCAAAGCCTGATCTTCAAAAAAGCCAGGTAGAGTATCACTGTGCAGACAAAGAGAAGGGCAGAAAAAGAGACTTGTGTCAGTGTTTTCAAGCAGTGAATTCCTATACGGACATCTTATTCTGACTTATTGCTATAAAAAAGACACAGAAGGAATAGTTCTGGGGTATGTTTATTTGCAAACTATTCACTGAAAATATACCAACTACTTAGTGACGATCCAGAAGGTCTTCGAGTTCAACTGTGGTGTTTATTTTTTGCTAAAATTCTGCGATGGCCACCTGACGCCAGCTGGTTTCGGTGTACGGGCTGGCGCCCGCGGCTTGCTTTCCTCTCCGGGTGTGCCGCCTTGCCTGCGTTGCGCGACGTTTCTGCTCCACCACTGCGCGAATGTTGCAGAAAGGATTAATTAGTGTTGAAATAGTTACGAACTGAACTTGCTGATGAACGGGCGTCCAGGCCCTGCCTTGGAGAGCGAGGACGCTGCCTGCCCCCAGCACGGACCGCTGCAGAACTGCCGTGCTCGCTGCATTTGGGCCATGCAGATGCCGTTCACTCCCTGCGCGAGGGGCAGGCTGGGCCTGCTTTTAAGCAGTTTCATGTGAATTCATCAGAGAGAACAGGGAGACTTTGTTGTCTTGAGAGCAGCTGTTGTTTCAAAGCACCGTCCTTCCTGGACAGCTGGAAAGGGCAGCACTGACATGTCCCGCACAGCTTTACACCTTAAAGAAGGCGGTTTTTGTCGCCTGCCAGCAATACGGCTTTCCTCACGCAGCAGAGAGCTGCTGGCATCCCCACCCGCGCCCCTGGCGCGTCGCCCCGTTTGCTCACGCACGCGTTCGGCGTCTGAGCTGCCTGCAGGCACGCGAGCACCCCTCGTGCCGCGGCTGCGCGGATGCACCGGCCTCGGGCCTCGGTGTCTTCCCTGGACCAAAGAAGCCAGAATTAGCACAGATTAGGTGGGAACCAGCCATGGTTCACGTTCATTTTAAAATAAAACTCCAGGTTGCTGCGTTTTCCTGTGCTGCAGGAGGTTGCGGTGCTGCTCGGAGCGAGGCAATCCCTCTGAAATAGCACCGGGATGACTCCAGTGCTGGGGACCAGGAGGGGGGGACGCAGGGCAAAGCCAGGGGTGAACAATGACTCACCGCGGCGATGGGGAGAAAATTAGATTAAATATCCCTCAACACACTGAGCACCTGTTGGCTGCGTCGGCACCTGCATTAGTCCTGCTAAGGACGTCCATCGTTACTCCATCAGCACTCCCGATTCGCAGCCAGTTCAGGTATCAGCCAAAGGCACTGAACAGTGAATACCTTTAATAATTTGCTGCTTTTAATGCATTCAGTCAGGCCAATTACGTAAAATTACAGGTCTGCCCTTTTCATTTTACAGATTCTTTTGGTCCTAAGTATGTATAAATATTCAATGAGCCCACTCAGTAAATGCTGTGGGCAGCATAAAACTCGGAGAGCAAATATTTTGATATTGCTCTAGCTTTGAAGATCCTTTTGAAGATGATTTCTGAAATGTTCCTGCTAGTGCTGGACGCAGACTAGCTTCCCCTGCATGCAAACGGTGCTGATCATCATGTAACAAATTGCTAAGTGAATTACGAAATGGCGTTTGCATTCCTTGATGATGCCCATGAGTGTAATTTAAATAAATCCATTCATGAAGGCCTAATTAGCAGGGACCGTGCAATTTGCAGCCATGTATGGGAAGTCTCTGCTAATCACAGACGGAATCTGGCAGAGTGCTAAGTGCCGCTAAAGTGCTGGAGAGTTAAAATCACTCAGACCTTTCAGGTATCAAGCACTAGATCAGAAAAATACTGAATTAATATTATTGCCCTCCCGCAGGGGCTGGTGCTGGTACGGGAGAGGGGAGCAGGTCCTCGTGTGGTGCATGGCCCTCAGGAAACTGCTTCTGGTCTTTCTCTTGCCTCTGTTTTTCCAGCTGTCAGAGGGAGATAGCGATGCTGGTCTCTTTTAGAGACCACTTTGAGGTCAATTAAGGAGGAAAGCTTGAGTAAAGCTGAGTACCAGTTGAGTAACTTTTGTTTTTGCAGTCTCTCTTCAGTGTTTGTATTAAAAATTCCTAACTTGGAGAATCAGCTGACGTTGTAAATTAGCGGGAGACATTCAGGTTAGACATTTGTTTATTATAAGCACCAATAAAGATGCTATTTGTTGACAGTAACCTACAGGAGCCCAAACTGCTGACTGTCCCCTGTTGTGCCATGTGCCATACGAATGGCAGAAGTCACAGCATCCCTGTGAGACAGGTATGTCAATGAAATGAATTCTCGCCTCAGTATCTGCAAGTTAGAAATTCAGCATCTGATCATGTCTTCCAGGGAAATAACTCTGGTCTCACGTCTGCTGCCTTTGTGCCTGTGGCCAGATCGGCGCATCCCCTCATGCGGGTCCTGATAACATCTTCCTAGCAGGAGCTATCATGGGAAAGTAAAAAGCAGCTTTTTTTTCCAAAATGTAGGCGCATTGAAAATGGGAGTGGGACTAAACCACAAAGCAAAACCACCCGATCATTAGATGTCGGCTGAGGCTATGGGGACGCTGAGGAGCGGTGCACAACAGCATCCTTGTTCTGGTGGCTTTGAAACGAAACAAAGCTTGTGGCCCTGGGCCGGGGGTGCCGGCAGCGTCGGGTTTCACCTGCCCTTTGTGCCTGTGGGAGAAAAGCAGCTCAACTTGGACAAAACCTAATGAAAGCGGTGACCGTGCTGGGCAGCAGCGCAGGCTCCCTGCTCGGTTCAGCAAGGCTCCATTTAAGCAGGTGCTTATGTCCCACCCAAACCTTGCTGAGATACCAGACAAGCTCAACGCCTGCAAGCCCATGGGCTCTGATGCTGCTTTTCTCACCCTCGCCCTGTGGAGACCCCGCAGTTCTCATTCCAGGGTTGGTTTTTTTCCTGGTTTACCTTGCAGACATGGTGGTAAGGATGAGACCTGTGCCTTTGCCAGCATTTTCCAGCTAGCGTACCAGTTCTCCTTCCCATCCGATCAGGATCCTATCGCCATGTTTGTTATTTTCTGCTTGTTCATTAGCTTGAGATAGTTAAAACAACAGAACTAACAAAAAAACCCCTCATTCTGTTTACTGGAGACTTCAAACCTATGGAACAAACTTAGATCCATGGATCATACTGTATACAAGGTGACCTAAATAAAAAAAAAACCCACCCAGGCTGTCAGTTCTCTGGCATGCCATTTGTCATCAGCACGGTGTAATTATCATGGACTTTAGTGACACAATAAATATGAGAGCACAGGTGGTATCCATTTTCAGCTGTTTAATTGAAGAAATGAAAGATCCTGTAATACAGAGTCAACACAGCGAATTTGTCAGGCTACACTAAAAACTTCAATAGCCATGACCTTGAGGTCATAAAATTACTCATCAGGAGTAAAATTTTTTATGATACAGAAGTGAAGAGTATCGATTTTATAAAAAATAATTTTGTATGCAATATAAATGGACAAAATGGCTCACTCCAGTCTTCTGCCGGGCCTGAAAACCCAGGAGTGCTGTGTGCAAATCAATACAAATAATATCTTAAACCATAAATTTTAATTCATTTATAAAATACAGGCTGCAAATTTTTTTCCTTAGAGCTACCACAAAAAAAAATAAAGAACTAGGGAATGGTTTGTCCAAAGCTTTCTGAAATTTGCTTTGTCTTGCTGGTGTGTTGTGCATTTATAATTGTAGCAGAATAAGCCTGACTTTAGGCTCCTGGGCTGGTGCTTCGTTGGCTTTGTTAAGTCCAGGGACTTGGGACCCGCTAGCAATCCTGCTGAGTGCATTTGTTTAGGGAAAAAGTCTTCCAGGGCCTGCTGTGGAATAGCACTGCAAGGAAATACAGACATTTTGTTACAACAGCAAGCAAAAGATGCAATCGGGTGTCTCAAATTAACATCCGAGCCAGGAAAACTGGAGTACATGGGGATGAAGGTGCTGCCATGGGGGGAGCGATGGGGCAGCAATGGCGGGGGGCTCGGGTAAAGCCCCATAGCTCAGAGGACTCGCAAAAGCTGAGACCCACACTCTGAACCCTCAGCTCTGTACCTGACGCAGAGCTCGCTGACCGAAGCTGGTGGTGCCGTGCTCTGAGCTGATCACCCTTCCTCAGGTATGTGAAAGCCCCAGGACTCCAAATTTTTGGTGTTTGTGGGTTTTTTTTTTTTTTTTTTGGCAGCCATCCTCTGAGCCCCAGGGCCGTGGCCGGTGCCCACTGTGTGGAGCCATGGCCGCCCTCACACCGCTCCCCCTCACGCCGGCGCTGGCCCTTGAGGGAAGGCTGCACACAGCCAGTGGGCACGAAGCCCTTTTCCCGCCCACGGCGCTCGCCGCCATTTTGTCTCAGTCTGGAGCACCTCACGCCTTCCTTTCAGGGCGCTCCCTTCCCATCCCGGCTGGTCTGTGTCTCCCCTGAGACCCCTTGGTGGTAGGTGGGTTTGTGGTAAGGGCTCCTGCCTGCCCAGCCTCCAAGCTGATGTTGTCTCTGCCTGTATGGGACGGCTGCCATGTGCTGCTCGGGCTTGGGCAGGGAAAGGAATGAGGATGATGATGGGCCCACGCAAGAAAAATCTCTTTGCAGTGTAAAGCTCAGCCTGGCTTTGGGGGTGCAAGCTTTTCTGGTGCCAAACACCAGTTTGGGGTGGGGCGGTGGTGCCAAAGGTTTTGTACTTTTATTTATTGTGATTTCCATCTTGTCCTTTCTCCCAGAAGAAGGTCTGATCCTGGGTGGCAGTGAGAGAAAGTTCCCTCATCTGTCCCCAGGAGCTCAGCCCTGGCCTCTGAGGGGGTAAGTGACTGGTGCAATTGCCTGGGGCAGCCTTCCCTCTCAGGCCTGTAGCATTTTAAATCTTAAATTGCCTCTCTAATCTTCCTTTGATACATGTGTTCCCAGTGCGGCTTTCTTTAACCTGATTCAGCTGTGGTGTGAGGTACGTCATTTAACAATATTTAACTTCTTTTGAGGCAAGAATATTAACATGCCTTGGAGGGATAGTCGAGGTGACTTTCCTACGTAAGTGAACGGGAATTCGTCCATATAACGGGATGGGAAGAGGTTTGAGGGCCCCACTGTTCAGTAGCTTTTGTAAAGCAAATTTGGGATATCTTTCTGTGAGAGTTTAGTTTGAAATGCTCTTTTAGAGAAATCACTTTGTTCTCAGATAACTACTTCCTTTTTTTAAAGTGTAGACTGTCTATTTCTTTTCTAGTATGTTCAACAGCTCATTACACTAATGCCCAATGAAATGGTTAACAATTCTCACACAAGGGGCCAGGTATAAAGACTGGGAAAGCCATTCAGGACTTTTGTTATAAAGTTTGAACAGGTGTCCTCTGAAAAATGTCAGCAGTTCTCTCATATTAAAGGTTATTAAGATTTGGACAACTTGACGGTTCCTTTTACAAAAAAATAGAATCCGACAACTATTTGCTAAATATCAATAATGTCTCTGAGGGTACCCATGAAATAATAAGAGGCATTCAGATGGGCTAACAAAGCATCCACGGCCCGACTTTGGCATCAATAGAGAGGACCTGAGTGCGCAGTAGCGCACAGGAACGGACAGTAATGCTATGTTGGCAGCCTGAAAATTTTATTTTAATAAATTCAAAACTTTTCTACTTTGAGGAAAGAATGAACTCACATTTTAAAGTAGTTTAATATTAAGTCCAAAACCTCAATTAAGGTGGTTTGCAACCCAACGCTCTTCTTTCCTCCCATGTAAATGGCCTTTTATATATGAACTGCCTCACTAAATTCAGTTGGACTTCCCAGACAGGAGAAGGAGGGCAAGTATTTTTCAGAGGCTAGTGCTAATGGAGTCATTTAATGCTGAATAAATAAATAAATAAAAAATGCAGACCTTTATTTGAGAAGCATAGGTAGAGTAGAGTAAAATTCATAACTTACATCGCCAAATACCAACAATAAAGAATTGCCTACTTCAGATGGCTTGAAATGCTTTTTGTTGAAGACATGCTATTTAGGTCAAAACATTTGTGTTAAAAAATAACTTGTTACTCTCACTATGAATAGTTTTAGGTGATTTGCTCCGATTTTTAAAAAATCTAAATTAGTTTTCTCAAGTTACAGATAAAGAATGGCTTATTCTAGTTCAACACGGGACTTTGTTGCACTTTCAGATCTGCATCCAAATCTTGCTCGTCCTGTAAGTCTCATAGACATAGTACTTTTGTTCTCAAATGAAATTGTATATGACTGTATTATATTACTGCAAAATTATGTAATTGACGTGCATTTAGATACTAATAGCATTAGTATAATTGTTAGATATAAAGTACCTTACCTTCTTTGTGTATAAACCAGCAAAATGAAAATTGATGCTGCTGTTGTCCATAGCATGTGGATACCACAACTATAGATATTGACTGGACGATTCAATGTCTGAAAGTATCAGAGGCTTCTTTGTAATGTTTTAAATGGACGCTGAATTAGTAAAGACATCTACAGAGTCAGCATTATGTAGTCACAATACATCTGTAACCTATAACAGTCTTTCACTACGAGCTATGAACGTAAGGCCCAATCCTGCAGCCTTTGCTCGTGTGCTCAATCCCTCTGAGCTAAATAACATAGTCCTGAATTATTCAAACAAAACTCTTGTTGAACGGTATGGTGTTTTAACTGGATAAAAATCTCACAGCTACATGTCAGATGGGATTGTTTCTGTTTCTGTAGAACAAAAAGAAGGTTTTGCGGTTGTCATTTTGTAAGGAGCTAAGAATTTTGCTTGTGGGAATACAGGAGAGTAGGATGAACCAAAAACTAAACTTAACAAACAGCAAAGCTTTGTAGTTGGTAGATTCAAACAGATGTTTGAGTATGAATATTTTCGTTGTCCTGATATGAGTGAGTACTATTATAACTGGAGTGAGAGCTGTAAAACTCCGTATTTTTCTCTTTTGGGTTTTAGATGGTTGAATAAAAGACAGGAAATCTGGGGGGAACAGTTTTTCATTCTTTGCTCTCCAAGATTATGCTTTAATATGGGAGGGAGAAGGCTACGTTATTCTCTGTTGCAGTATTTCCCACCCTTCACTGTGGAGCCCACCAGCGATAAAGTGGCTTCAAAGTGTTGGGTGCTGCTGGGAGCTGGAGGCTGGAGAACCAACCAGAGGCAGCATCTCCACACGGGCGCCCTGCGAGCTGTGGTGCAGTGTTACAGCCGTGTACCGCCGTGCAGCTTGAAGTACATGCACGGCTCCAGAGCCGTATGCCCTGCGGAAGTCCTGATGCTTGTGAAGAGAGTGAAAACAAGGAGTTTTCCTGTTCCCACAGCTTTTTATTTGGGAGGGGCACAATTTATACCTTTTTTCTCATTTATTTTAAACAAATGAAAAGGAAAGCACAGAAAAGGGATGAACTAGGAAAGGGGGGTTTATATGCCCTCACAGCAGTATTGTATGTTCTTTCCAACTTGTTATAAACTCCTGGTCTCCAGCAAAGCTAATTTAATCTGTCATTCACAGTTACTCACAAATACAGTGATCCACTAACTCGGTTAAAAGCTTTTATTTTACAAATAAAGCTAATCTTGAGTATTGCAATTAGCAACATATAGTAAAGAAAGTATTTTTCACTAGTATGTCATGGTAGAACGATGAGTATGTGTTTAGGACTTCAAAACAGTTGAGCACACATCATTCAAAGTCATATTTTTTTACTTTGCAGTTTGTTTTTTAGAAGTGAAATAGATCAAAGTCTAAGAAACTTGCAATGTGTTAATGCTGTAGTCTCATGATTTGGCTGAGCGGCCTTAAGCAATGCTCTGCCAAAAAAGGCAGCATGGCCCGCTTCCTCATTGCAGGCGTGTTCCGCTCCTCCTCTTTTGGTGAAACTACCGCTCGTGTAGTTGCACAATAAGCTGATCAAGGAAATGATCTCTGGAAGTTTTTCTACCCTCTTTCTCCCATCTGCCCCCCAAAATAGTTTCCAGCCAGGTCACCTCCTTCGGCCAGCTTGCTGTGCAGGCTTAGTGCGAATACAAGAGGGGAAGATATTTGCAGCAGGGACAGGGGAGATCTCTTCTAAACTGCAGATTTACATCAGCTTAATTCATGTGAAGAGTCATCCTAAATGTCAGTTCGTTTGACTGGTGGTGAGATACAGGGTATGTTGCGCTCTGGTTTAATTGAAATGTTTTGTTTTGTTTTGTTTTTTAAGAAACAAAGCCAAAAATAGAAAAACAAAATCCCAATCTAAATCACTGCATGTTGTGGACTGACAGAAAGTATTCTGTTAGAAAGACTGGGAGAACTAGGATATTACACTCTTGTATGCATAGGTCCTCTTAATGAGTTCCTTTCCGTCACTGTAGGATAAGACAGTTACCTTGCTCCATCTAGTGATTCAAAGTAAACTGGGAACATGAGATCTAATTCTTGAGCACATGTCGGTACTGTTACAGCGAAGTCAGTCAGGTCGCATTGCTTCGTGAATAGGTGCAAAATTCAGCCCGTGCGGATGATTAAATCGTTACGCTGCCCCGTGCGAGCTGACTGCTGGGGTTCCCTGCCCGAACGAGGAGGGCAGGCAGCACTGCAAGTGAGTGCACGTGTGAAGTGGAAGAGATGCGCCACGCTTCGTGTTTTGAAGGAGCCTTGCAGTATTGCAAAGTCAGTCTCCTTCCAGCCCTTGCTACCATACCAGCTTTCACTGCTTACCTCTTAAACCCCAAACTAGCACTGCAATACTCTTCTCTCACACTGAGGAGGACCTTTTTTTAAAAAAAACCCTACCTCACAGCTATATATTATTAATATATATATATTTTATATATATAACTTTCTTCCTGTGTGTGTTTGCTCCTAGTAGTTTTGCTTGACAACTGAGATTGGAGTGCTTTTGCATAATAAATACAGGTTTAGCAAAACAGAATAAGATTGATTTTGTTTAAATCATCAAAAAAGTTCATTGCCTAAGCTCCTTTTGTAGTCGGTTGAGAGACAGCCAGCAAGAAAGAGGCACCTGTAGAAATTTATGTTGCTTAGATGAGGATAGGATAAATGGCCCTCCCTGTGGATGTACACGTGTGTATCCCGGTGCTGACAGCAGGGGAAACCTTGGATGCTTAACTGTAACATAAATCCTGTCCAGACTTTTCATGGTGCATTTAAGGAGATCTGAGACCTGTGCAGAGAGCGTGAAACAGCAATATTGCTGCCTACCTGAGGAGAGATTGCTGTAGAACAGCCAAAATTGTGAATGCTTTGGGTGAACTTTTGTCCTCCCATTGTCTTCACAAAGAGAAACAGATGTATTTCTTTTAATATTTTTATTAGTCACTCTTTTTCTTAAAGTAAAGTTGTATGTTTATGTTTTAGTCTTTAGTTCATGTGGTACTGTGGAATAAATAGATTAAAATGATTACCAGTCAGAAATATGTTTATTATCATCAGTAGAGTACAAGTCCATGAAATCTAATTCATCATATACATCTGTGTTTAATACTTGTATTCTATAATCTTTTTATTTTTTAGAATGTAATCGGTGTGGTTATTGGGAAAACAGATGTCAGAGGCTTTCCAGACAGAAAAAGTACAGTCCCTTTTAACTGTTTTTACTTCATTTTCTTATACGGTATAATTTGGCATATATAACTGAAATCAATATTTAAATGATAAACAGACTCCTTAGTGTAAAATGTATAGAATAAAAATGCACACAAAAAAAATTGTGTTTGAGAACCAAGATCAAAGAGCAGCATTAGTTTGGCTAAACCTTATCAATTAGAATTTGTTTGGAAAAACTCCGTCATGGAAGTGTTTCAGGGTCTGAAGAAGATGGTACCGATATGAACCTGCTATTATATAAATACTGCTGGGATTGATCTGGTCCCTTCACATTCATTCTCTCTTAAAACAGAAATGTTAAGGAGATGTCTTGAGGAGTGAAATAAGGAATTTCTGGTCTGAGTAGCACCAGCTTCATCTTAGCGTATATTCCTAAAGAAAAAAATGGGAATAATATGTTGTTAATACAGCATTAGCTGGAAATTGAAATAACACCTCTACAGCTTAGGGGTGATACAGACACTGCTGGGAAGCACCTCCAGTCCTAGAGAGCCATTGCAGCTCTTGGGAAGGGCTCGGCTGTTCTGTTGGCATTGTCTTCACGCTGAGCTGCTCTAGTGGGGAATTTTTAGAAGGAAGTCGTCATCGTCACCAGAAACAACTCTACATAGTCTGAAAATGTGGTGTTCGTATTTATGCCTCCATGGAACTACAGTCAGGTTATGCTTACTCTATGCGGATCACTCTGCAGTTTTCATTGGTAATTTAAAAATAACATATTGCATAACGCTGTATGATCCATGGAAAGCTTTGTTAATTAGCTGTAAGAGAAAAGGGAGTGCAGTGTTTCAGAGACCGATACCCTCTTGACCATGAACTTTCCATAGAGCTGGAAACACTTTGGTTTATTTGGTTAAACCCCTTGGCACTATCTGGACAGCGATACTGCCTGTGATCTGCAGCCTTGTGTGTCATCGCGGTGCTCTCGTACACGGGCACAGCCTTCTAAAGACACCCTACCTACCACAAAATTTGGGCTAATATATACACTGGTTCATGGCGTTGCTTCAGGTGTTAGCCCTGTTCCTGTGTTTGTCCATGCCTTGAATGCAGCGTCGTACGGTTCTTTTATTTCTCTCGCATTAGATCCGTACGTTCGTTCGGTGCTGCCTAAAGTTAAGCGACGTGTGTCGGTGGATGGGATGGTACCGGCCCAACCACGGCACGAGTTGGAGCCACCGCCCTCCACGAACACCAGTGTGTTTACTGAGCAGCCTGCTGACCTCTAGTGGTATTCACCAGACTGCGGGTCAGAAATTCATGTCAAAATCTAGGAAAGCCTGGAAATAATAGTTTTTATACATACACTCTAGATCGAAATCAAGCTGTGCTAATGAATTGTAATAGCGCTGTTTATTTTTGCAGACATTGGGTCCGAAAGATACACCTTCAGTTTTACTATTCGTGATTCACCGACCTATTTTATAAATGTAAATTCTTGGGGCAGAGAAGAATATATTAGATCACTTTCAGAAAGCTTTAGAGTTGGTGACTGTGGTAAGTTGGAGTTTATTCTTAACATGTTTCTGTTTGAATGTGTTTTTTTTCCAGTAAATCAGTGTTATGTGTTTGTGGTTTTGCTATATTTTTCTCTGAGGACTCAGAAAACAGTCTAATTGGAAACAAATTGTTCAGTTATGTTAAGTATAAAGAGGAAAGGAATAAGATTTCAAGGATTTAAATTCAAAACCAGTAAATATGTCAACAAAAAGACTAGGTACAAATGCACTGAATGCAGCCACCCACAACTTATCTATAGTTAATCCATCTAAACTCTTACATTATATTCAGGCCTTATAAATTACAAAAAATAAACCCTGTAGTTTCGTGTTTTTCTTTGTCTTCATTTAGCTATAGATATGACTATGATTGTTCACAAAAACACAACAAAAATCTTGGATTTATTGACAGGCTGTGCTTTTATCTTGTTAAGTTAATAGAAAGACTTTGCTGCCCATGGCTGCTAGATCAGCATGTTTGGATAAAACGTGTGACTGTGGAGAGTATACACACGAGAACTCGGCGTCATGTTGTTGCCATTAAATGTCCTGGGGACTCCTGCGGGACTTTGGCTATAACGTGAGCTGTCTGGACAGATACGGTTTTCAGCCTGAAAACATTTAGCAGTAGTTACCACACGTATCTTTTCCCTTCCACACCAACCTTGAAAGCAACCGTTTTTAAAAGCCACTTCTCTTTATATGTATCTATATTCAGTTTTCTAACATTACTTATCAATGTTTTATTTTAGTGACAATTGAAAATCCTTTAGTTCAGTCAAAGGAAGCAGAAAGGGAAGAAAAGTTCAACCCTGTAACTCCTAGGTAAATTTCAAGCATAGACTGGTAGTTCTTTCCAGCAAGATCAAAGTTAACGCTTGCTGCAGTTGCCAGCCAATTGCAGCAGCATGCAATGGGCAGAAGTATTTGGGGTTACTCGTCTTATGTAGCTGTACCTTCCTGCCTGTGTTCAACCATGTACGGTCAAGTAATCTCGAAAGAGAATGTATTTCTCAGGATATGGTCTTTGGAGTTTCGTCATAAAGTAATAACGCTCTTTGTAACTAAACAGCGTAAATTTCATTCTTAGAGCAAAGTTTACTAAAATTATTTGAAATGGATTTGATTTTGTCAAAGTGTTTTATCAGACACAACTGTTTTATAGACAGTATATCCTTATCAAAATCCATTCACGTGACATGTTTATCTAGAAGGTATTTTAATACACTGTGATGCTATTTGTTACTTATTTGGTAAGACATTGTCATTCTTTTTGTATCATGCAATGTATATATGTTGTCTTTCAGTGTATTCTCTGAAATCTGAACCATTTGAACCAGTATACGAAACTAACTAACATCACAAGTTGCAATTTAGATATGTTTTAACTTATCTTTGATATCTAAGATGTAGATGTTAGATAGACTAACACACCTGTTCTTTAATTAGGGTTTCTTTCCTAATTGGCCATATTCTAATATTTTTAATCATATGGCAGTCATAAGAATATTGCATATATGCACATTAGATTGGCAAGTTAGAAGTTTTATGGTCTTGCTTACTGATCATCTCTAAGCTTTGTAGCAAATGCATAGCTGTGGTAGTTCCACTCACTTTCTGGCTAAGCAGAAAGAAATAAAAGAATGAATATCAGGTAGAAACTTCACTGAGGAAAAGAGCTCCTCTCTATATCTATAGATTTCATAAGCATTTGTAAAATATATTTATCCAGAATATATTGAATATATCTTATTTCCACTGGCTAACAGTGCGTTATAAGGATGACTGAGGTGATTGGGCCATTATTTTTGAAAGCACCTTACCAAATCCAGTCTGACTGTAGTAGTGTCTTATTACGTCATGATGCCAAAACCTCTCAGTTACCTGGATTACAGATATTTCAGAATTTATTTTATTTTTAGTGATTGATAAGGGCTGAAAGACTTGCAAATATGTATCGTACATTGCTAGCAGTTCATGCTGGCTTTTCAATTCTAAATAAGTATAAAGCACACAACAATAAGTCTTCCATAAGAGAAAAGTATATAATTTAAAAAAAATAATTTCAAAACAAATTAATTCCAACTTTTCCGTATCTTTAGGGAAAACAATAAAGGAATAAATCAGCAGTTATTTTCTCATGTGAATTGAATTAACATTTTACACTGTTAATATATTGGTGAGTGAAACGTTCATTGATGTGATTTGTTTTGTGCACACTATCTAGTTGCTACAAATTATTGCTCAGTGAAAATCATTCAGTGGTCAAAACGTCTTCGTGCTATGAAATGGACACCAAACTACTTTCTCTGTTGCATCTGCCTGTCAAGGACCCTCAGGACTATTATTCACTGGGTGATATCACTGCAAATGGACAAAGCCTCGATGGAAGAATCCTTAATGTGCTTGCAGCTGTAATGTCAGTAAGTGTGGGAGCCACGACAGAGTAGGTTTTTTCTACTGTACCACGGGTAACTTAACTGACTTACGTGTGAATGTGGATTTTGGGACTCATAGTGGACAGGAATCGCTGGGTTGGTTGGTTTGTTTAGGTTGGTAGTCACTTCAGCTGAGTTACAGTAACCATACAAGCTACCTGATGAGATTTTTATCAACAACATGAGGGGGGAAAATTAAGGGAATGGAAATGTCCTGCATCGGTTGTCTATTTGAAATCGTGCTTGTGCAAGCAGTAGATAACTTGAAATTTGTAAACCACAGATTTTTATAAAATAAAATGTGTCCCTTTATCTTGAAGTAAAATTACTGTTAAACTTTTAGTGGTGTATGTGTTTGTTTGGGGTTTTTTTAGTAGTCTACGGAGGTTCCCCCCCCCCTTTTAAAGTCTTCTAAGTTATCACTTTTATTCCCCTAAACGCTTAGTAGAGGAAAAGTGACTGCTGCTCTTTCTTCTTACAGGTTGGGGAGCCAAAGTATTTTATGACTTCAGACAAAAGAAAAGGTCAGAGGTGTGAAGTAAAGCTGTATGATGAAACAGAGATGTCTTTTCCAATAGTATGGTAAAATGTTTTTCAATTCACTAAAATACAGAAATTAATGCAAGAGTAGGTAAAGAAATTAACTATAATACCTACTGTTATAATACTGTCTTTTAATTTAAATGTATTGTCATTTGGGTGGAACTGTGATGAGGCAGCAATGTACACTGAACAGAGGCTTAAAAAAGAGATTCATTAGAGTGACCTTATATATATTGTCTAGTTTTATGACTTGCTGACAGACTGCTAGCTCATGAATGGCAAAATGAAGCTTAGTTCCAAATAGTAACATTTTTTAATGTGGAAATTTGAACTAATTCAGGAAATGGCATTTAAAAACAGCTGCAAAGGCAGTACATTTCTTCCACAAACTAGGCGCGGGGAAAGAGGAGCATGCTTCATTTTTAAAGCCAGGCAGAATTAACAAGTGGAATGGAAATAGGTTGAAATAGTTTTAAAACGCTTAAAATAGTGCAGAAACGTTTTGATGCTACTTTGGCCATATTGTCAAACGGTATACCATTTACAAACATGACTGCGTCCATACCATTGATGCATGTAAATAGTGATTTGTTTACACAGGAACTTTTGCATTTTGCTCATAGTTTATTGAACAAACTCGTGGCTTATCTATGTGCTGGGGTATGTGGGTACTCGTCTGCACTGGGTTTTCTGTCTGTTGGTTGAAATGACCTTTGTTCCCTAGATAAAAGTAACAAAATAGCATTGCACTCTGTGTCCGAGTTAGAAACCGTATTATCATTCAGTGTAATGTTTAACATAGTTCATGTATACACGTGAACACTAATAAGCATCTATGGTGTGACGTTTTCTAGCCCTTGAGCTGCCACCAACGTTAATTTGCAGGAGCAGCTCCGATGCTCTTGTTTCAGTGCGGGTACGCAGAGATGCAGAGCTGTACGCTTCCCGAGTCCTCAGGAGCAGAGGTGGCGTTGCTGGGGTTACCCTAAGCAGCGCCTTTTGCGCTTTCATGGAGCCGTAGGTAGGGGCAAAGATTCAGGAAATCCTTGAGCAACAGCGTTGTAGTGAAGATATTTCAGAGGCCATCAGAGAAGAGGTGGCTGAGCAATGCTAGGTGAAAAGTAAATAGCTTAAATCTTTTTCCAAGGACTAAGAAAAAACCCACCAGAACAAAACTGTGCTTTGGCAGTATTCTTGCCATCCAAACTTAGGAGGAACTGAATGAGATTTCATCAAGGGACCTAACCATCAAATTATAATTTTTGAGGGATACCACTGACCTCACTCTAGTCTCACTGTCCGCAGTTACAAGGATTCCGGTGTTGGAAAGGCGGCTGAACATCTGGCCTAGTGATGTGAGCAATCAACTTGTTCCTACAGAAAAGGCTCAGCTGTTATTTTAACTGTGATTTGCTTTAGTTAGATATTACTTTTGTCAAAGCTCTGAAATACATGCAGTATTTTTCCAGGTATATTCTGCATTGAATCATTTTGAACAATCTAATGGCCCTTTATTTCATCCTGTTTGGCATGGGATAAAATAGGGACTGTATTAGGCCGCACAGGAAGCATCCTGGCTGGCTGCAAACTAGATGCCTGTGGATATACATGGCATTTCATTCGCATGTGCCTGCAACAAAGGACTTGTGTTCCCTTTGACCAATTTAATATTATAAACATATTATTTAGTAGCTTAGTAGTAAACAGTTTGAGTGCTGTTTCAAAAATGTTTTGATACGTTGACTTCTTTTAATTTAGTTGGGATAATGAATCTATCCAGCTTGCACAGAGTTGGATCCCACGGGAAACAGGTATAACAGTCTGGCTTTTATGTTTTTACCATAGTTCTTAATGTGCTACTTGTTCTACAGTAACAGGAGTGTTTTTTGTGCACAGTAATATTTGCATCAGATGTGAGAATAAATTTTGACAAATTTAGGAATTGTATGACTGCAACTGTGATATCAAAAACCATCATTACAACTAATCCAGGTAAGAGCTGTTGAAGTATTGCTTTGGTGTTAGTAATCGTTATAGACTAGAACGCATGAATGAATCTATTGGAGGTCTGACTTCTTCCGCCTGCTTGCCTCAGAAAGCTCCTGGCTTCTTGTCTGTTACGTAGTGACCAATGCTTTTGGCTTCCACCCTTTTCTATGTTATGTTATGTTATGTTATGTTATGTTATGTTATGTTATATCTAAGCAGCCTTCATATATTCCATGTAGGACTAACAGTTAAAGTAAAAAAGAGAACAGCATCTCTTGGCTAATTCCAAGAGACGACGTGTTGGTGCTACCAGAATAAAAAATTGTAAAACATAATTATGCTGTTATTTTTACATGTTACATATATTAATAACTTTTAAAAATACATTTTCAAGAAACAGCAGAAGCAAATGTTCTCTTCAGCTTCATAAAAGAGAGCGCACAATCAGGAGCTTTGCATGATAAAATGGAGGAGCAGTCAAAAGAATCCATTAACTGTAAGCATGGATCCAAACACTTTCATTTTATTTAACTATATAGTGTAGTTTCACAGTGCAGTTGGAATTTCAAGTTCTTGCTCTGTGTGTTCATAGAAACAAAACTAAGGTATAGCCTGGCTGAATACGTGAAGTTTGGACTGTTGTTTCTGGGGCTGTGCCTTGTAACATCAGTCATGTACCTTCAGGGTCGGTGACTATGCCAACTTGCAGCCTGTGTGGCATGTTCTTTCTGTCTTGAGTAAGTACGGAAAATGGAAAGGGAAAGTTTTTGTCAAAAACTCATTTTGGGGGATACAAAGATGAAATACTAGATATTTTCCTCAGTTGACTCCCCTTTTGTTTTATTTTTTGTCCCCAAATGATAAGCCTGCTTCAAAAGGAAGATGTGGGGGGGGTTTCTGGTGCTTTAGATCAAATCCTCTCCTTTTTATCACCTTAAGATCCCTTTTTGTTGTTGCTCTTCTGTGGTGTTTCTTTCTAAGACACACTTAACGTCTTTTAAACTTTCAGTGGAGACTATAGTTGATGTTTATACTGTGGAACAGCTGAAAGAAAAAGCTTTACAGAGTGATGGGAAACTTGAACCAGTCTATGGCATTATTTATGGCTACATTTCTACACTGGACATTGATGATAACGCATCTAAAATTATTCGTAACAGATGGTAAGCAACTGCCTGTTTTAAATTTGTGCTACAAAGTGCTTATCCTTCTTCCCCTGACCCAAATTAGATGGAACAATATTTTAGTCCAGTTCTGGACAAGAAATAAAAACTCCTCTGGAGGATGCCACACAAATTTCTGTTGTGTAGACTTCCAGAAGTAGTAAGGAAGAGGAGCTGGCTTTATGAAGGACCTGCTCTTTCTGGTCCTAGCGGAGCAAAGAAGAAGGAGGCCATTTCATCTCAGACTTAAGAGTTTAGCAGATGAAGATTTTTTTTTAAAGAAGAAAAGGCTCTTGTGAAATCTCAGTCTAGAAAACAGTTTCAAACAAGGAGGAATTGCATATATGCATTAATTATCTTATGTTTCAGCTCAATATGCCGTTTTCTGGTGAATGAAATGTCAAACACATGCACTTTCTGCCGTGACGTCTCTTCAGATTCCAAGTCAACTTTTGCGAGCTTTGACATACTCGTGGATCTGACAGATCACACAGGCACTCTTTATTCTTGTTACCTGTCTGACTGCGTAGCTGAGGAAACACTAGGCTGCACAGTAAGTAGAAATGAATTAGGTTGTTCTCATTTGATCTGAGCTGTGAAGCTTGATGAAAATTACAAATATATGTAAATGTTCTTCGTGTGTGTGTACACCGGTTAAAAAAATTGTGTGTGCATATGGATATATATACACACACACAGAGCTTTTTAACAAGTCAAAAGTTAGACGTCAGTAGCTGCTAATAAGAAGAAACCTGTTAAATGTAAGAGTGAATACCCTATTCAGAATACCACTTTATTTTAATTAATTCATACTTTTCTGAGAACATGGTTGGAATTCCCTAGCTTTGATTCTCAAACACTCTGCAATTTATTCTGATTAATCTGACTGTCTTGGTACATATATCACACCAAATACTGTGTTAAAATAGAAAAATACAGCTTAGAAATGTATAAAAGTGTGTAAGATGCTCTTTTCATCATCATTTTGCTATGGAGATGTTGTTACACCTATATGCTGAAGAAGTGTTTGTGATGTCCTGTTACTAACAGGTCCATGAGTTCCTCACTCTAACAGAAGACAAGAAAACTGCACTGAAGTGGCAACTTCTTTTGGAACGAAGCAAGATTTATTTTAAAGTTAGTATTTAATGTTAATTTAAAACAGTGGCTGTTTCCCATTCGGTGGTATATTTAGTACCATGTCAATTCTGCTGAACTTTTAAAAATAAGGGTTAGTTTTTGTACGTATTCTGAATACTCCAAGTAAACTGTCATAATTTCAACATTCGGGGATGTCCCCGCAGGATCAGATATAGGCAGGCCCCTTTTCAGGCAAACGATGACAGACACAAACTGCTCTCAGCCAATACTGATCAAGGAGCTGATATTTCAAAAGCGTGTGCACATGATTTACTCAGTCACCGACTTCTATGGCTGTAGGTTCATAATGAATAAAGTTAACAGTATCTGTTTGCAAGCATAAGGCGCAGTCGATATATGTAATAGATTGTACAGTATATGGGCTTACCTAAGGATATTTCTCAGTTACCTGAATTTTTGGACATAATGTGATTAGGTATGTCTAAAATCTGCAATTCTCCTTAAAGCAACAACAAGATTAATTCACACACCTGGAGCAATTGTTAAAAGATCTGCTACCATTTGCAATATCCTTTACTTTTTTAATTGCATGCTATATACTGGACTGGATTCCTTTTTCATAGAACTGCCTGTTCTAGGACAACTCCAAACTGACTCCCTTTTTTGAACTTGCCCTTCTTAGCAAAACTGTTCTTACTCTCCCACCTCCCTCTGCCCCTATTTCCAGGAAAAAATGAAAGTGTTTTACTTCAGTAGTGATAGGTATATAGCATAAAGTGTGTGTACTCACACATAAAACAATGTAAAATAGGTATAACCAAATCTGTCATTTAAACATGCTGTGTGATATTTGAAAATAATATATTTCAAAGTGCTATACAGCAGTAAAAACAAGGACCCTTAATTATTTTTACAGGTTACTTTGTCACCCAGTTGGAGAACTGGACTGAAAGTCAATGTTCTTTCATGCAAACTGGCAGACCCTATGGAGGCGAGTCAGAGCTTGCTGGGAAAAGAGATTGGAAAGAAGAGATTACACTGTTAATAACAGCTAGGAAAAAGACTCTCTTCACTGTATTATTAGAGGTAGAATGCTGTTGTCGTCGTATTTTGCTAAGTATGTTCTGATGGTAAAGCAGGAATATGTATTGCTAATACCTGTAAGTGGGCTCTGTGTTGATCTTTTTCAGGTGATTGTACTTTAAAATGTACTAGGGTCTCAGCTTAAGAAAACTTAGTTCTACTGAATTCAACCCCTGACAAGGGGGATGGAAGCTTTCTTCACTCGGTTTAGAATATATTTGAAAAAATCAGAAATAACAAATAGCACAAGACAGATCTGTTGGGCTTCTGCGTTTTTAACTGCCTTGCTACTTCCGTGCTACTTTTGTGTTCAAAAAATAAAGACCCACTTTGAAATACGGCCTGGGTTTGTGGTGTACGTTGGTGAGTCCAAACACGGAACTTTTGGGAACTGCAGAGGCTTGGAAATAGCCTTGAAGTTTGCAAGGCTGCTTTTCTTTGGGGCGCACTAAGCCTTTATTAGAACGGAGTAATCAATTACCAGGGTCCTCTGACAACCAAGCAATCAAGCTAACACTGCAAGCGGCAGAGAAGAAAGGACTCTTCTTCACCAAGACAGTTGTTCTTAGCTGAACATGAAGAACCCAGGTATGCATATTTTGTCTTTCTCCATGTATTTTTTCCTATTTTTTAATCTATTTCTGTCCTTGGCTTCCCCTGCAGCTGATGCATTTGCTACATTCACCAGTCCTCACCTTCTGAGCATATCGGGAGCTGGCCCTTTTCAAACGGTGGGAAGATACCACGGCCCTTCTCTTGCAAAGTATCTGTTAGGCTAGAATACCCTGAGGAGCTCAGATCACCCCTGGTGCACCACCTACCCGTTAAAGCAACACGGCAGAGAGAAAACAATACAGAAACAGTAAATTTTGACAAGCAATACACCAAGATTGCATCCCCCTACTCATGTGAGTGGGAACAAGGGACTAAATGCACACAAAAATGTCACCAGTGTTGGGTCACTGCATCTCTCCTGTTGCAGCAATAAACGACGTCAACATTTGCCAGCCGTAACAGCTAATATTCTGAAGTGAATGTGTCCAATAATTTTAATCACAACTCAGCTCCGCTATCAATACGCGGTGCTGAACACCAAACTACAAACGATGCATTGTCGCTGTTGCCACAGACGGTGATGTTTGACGGGCACGAAGAAAAGGAAGCACTAGAGAAAGAGAATTTAATCCTTCCTCTTTCAGAATCATTCACCCCAACTTCCCTGCTCAGCCCAGCTCTGTTGGCCTGACTTCTCTGCTTGGCCCAGCTCATCGAGTCGCAACAAATTCGGAGCACAGCTTCCCCGCCGGGAGAGGCAGGCTTAAACCAAGGAGCATTTCGCCTTCTATGAGCCAGGGGCTGGTTCCTTCAGCTGTAACGGCTGAATGCTTGTTTCAGTTGGCCTCGGTTCCTTCGCCTTCCTCTAGCTGAAATCTGAATCATGTCCGCAGCGTTTAGGCTTCACCATACAAAGAACTTTTACACGTGCTTTAAGTCATTGGCCTAAGTCAAAATACAGCGAAATGAAATGTCTGCCTGTCTGCAGGATTGGTACCCAGTGCAGGTGGCGTGCGGGTGCGCCGGGGGGTGCTGCAGATGCGCGCAGCTGGAGAAGCAAGCGGGTAGAAAAATTTCTGGTTTTCTTCTGCAACATGTGCTGCTTTCTTTTTACGATGCGATTTGCAGCACCCTGGACCGTGCTGCTCGTTCGCAGAGGTGCTTGTCTCTGGGCTGCAGTAATTGTCTCTGCAAGACTCTCCAAATGCACTTTTCAAAACAGAACTTTTCCTAGTGGTTATCAAGATCTGGCTCCAATAAATGGAAGCATTTAACTCTGGCGCTTGCACGTATGTAAAAAAATAATCCATCTGTTTTTGTTAGAAATTAGTCAGTTCTGTGCAACCTTTGAAAATGGTAAGTTTTGATGTTTGAGGGGGAGGGTTTTTTTAATTATATTTTACGACTTTGTCACTCCATTGAATTGAAAGAGAACTCGCTGTCATGCAAACGGGTAGAGAGCGTTAGATCAGCTGGAGTTTGGAGACGGGAAAAGTTACACAGCATGGCTTTTTAACAGCTGGAAATGGTTAAACACTCCAACTGTCGCGCTGCATTGTATAAGTAACAGCAATTGCTGCAGTTAGATTTTTTATTAAAAATATATTTAAATCAGTAAAAGTAAAGACAAGTTTATGGTGATTTTTACCAATGAGCTTCTTTATTCTTGATCTTTTGTATTATTTCACTCTTAGAAGCATATTTAAAGCTCAGCTTAGGAAAAAAATCTGCCAAGCATCTGGCACACTTCCTGCTGCATTACGCCCCTCGGAGCGGGAGGGAAAGCAATCCTCATTTAATTTGTACATTTGAAAAATGCACGGAGGAATCGTGAAACTAATCGAAAAAGCAAACATCTTTTTATTGTAGAATACCCCAAGGAGAGAAATTCTTTCTGAAGCTGTAATTCTTGATTTACTGTTACACATACATCTTTGATTTTATATAGCATGGCTGAGCTTTAGCTCCTACATCACCATTTCAATGGTTCAATTTTTTGATTTTTATTTTAGGGCAATACATCGGCAAAGCTCAAAGCACCAGTGGAACAGAAGCGCGCCCACGGTGACAGCCATCCCAGCTCCCCCCCAGCTGTCCGGCACAGAAAGGTACGGTTTGGGTATTATCCGTCTGCCCCACGCTGGGCTGGACTCCAGGTTCACAGCCTCAGAGGAGGCTGAAGCCTCTACGGAAACGGGGTGTTCCAATCAAATGCCTTTCGAGCTCACGGGTTACATGTCTTTGATGCGTGACAGCCCACTAGATGCGTGGGCCACGCAAGTGTTTAACACACGGGACAGCTTTTGCATCTCTTCGTTCACCAGATGTTCCCAAAGGAGCCTCTTTCTACGCAGACAGGGTCCCATCCCCGCTCCCGGTTAGGATCCACGCGTTTGCTGCGCCACTTTAAACCTCATGGAGAGGACGTCGCTTATACCAGCCTCTATCTCATCGTTTGCCTGCACAGACCCCACTCCTTTGGGAGACCCCGTCAGAATCAAGTCCCCTTCCTCCAGGGTGAATATTTCACTGATGTAGCTGATCAGGTAAGGGATGGAGAAGATCATCGAGGAGGTCTCCCCCTCCTGCCTCAGCTTTCCGTTCACCTTGAGCCAGATCTTCAGCTTGTGAGGGTCTGGGATCTTCTCCTTGGGCACGAAGTCACTGACCGGGCACGATGACCTGAAGCCCTTTGCCAAGGTCCAGGGCAGACCCTTCTTTTTGCACTCCTCCTGGGTGTCCCTGGCCGTCATGTCCAAGCACAGGGCATAGCCCGCCACGTGCTCCATGGCGGCCGCCTGGGACACGGCCTGGGCTCTCTTCCCGATCACCACCCCCAGCTCCACTTCGTGGTGCAGGTTGTTGCAGTAGTAGGGCCGGAGGATGGGCGAGCCTTCGCGCACATAGGCCGAGGAAGGCTTGAGGAAGAAGAGGGGCTCCTGGGGCAGCGCGCTCCCCATCTCCTTGGCGTGCTCGGCGTAGTTGCGCCCCACGCAGACGATGTTCCTGCCCCACTCCCAGAAGCGGGCCAGGGGCTTGGAGGAGGCCATGGCCGCGGCGGGTCTCCTCCCCTGGGGACCGCGGGCGCCCTTGGGGCGTCCTTGCCGGGCCCGCAGCCGCGCTGCCGCCGCCGCCGCCTCTCCTCCGCCCCGCTCTCCTCCCTGCCCGCCGCGGATTGCCCAGGGCGGCCGCCCGCCCCCCGCCTCCTTACCCGGGTTAGCAAATCGCCCGGCCCGGGCGTGCCGAGAGCAGCGGGGAGGGAAGGAGGGGGCCGGGCGGGCGCAGCGCCGCCCCTCCGCACGCCGGGCCGGGGCTGGGGCTGGGGCCGGGGCCGGGCCGTGCCGGCCGCCGCCGCCCGCCTCCCCGGGGCCGGCCGCAGGGCGGGGAGCAAAGGTAACCGGGGCCGGGCCTGGGCACCGGGCGGGGCGCGCCGCACCATGCTCGGCGGGGGCTGGCGGGGCCTCGGCACCGCCCTGGCGGCCCTGGGAGCTGGGGCCCTGCTCCGAGCCGGTACGTGGGGCGGGCGGCGCGGCTCGCCCGGCGCCGGGGATGCACCCCGGTAGGACCCGCAGGGCCGGGCAGCGCCTCCTCTGCGGCCGGGCCGGGGCGCGGGGGGCCGGGCCGCGTCCCCGGGGCGTGGGGCGCGGTGGGATGTCCCCTTGCAGCGGGGCTGTGCAGTGACCTCCTTGCAGCCAGTACCGGGGCGGAGGGGGCGTGCGGTGCTCCCCTTGCAGCGGGGACCCGGGGGGGGCGTGTGTGCTGTGCCCCCGTACAGCCGGGACCCGCAGGGAGCTGGGCGGCTGCAGGCACCCGGCCGTGCGTGGCCGGCCGTGGGGCTGGCGGTGGGGTTCAGCCCGGCTGGCAGCAGGTCCCCCGGCAAGCTCGGAAGTGTGACGGTGGTTTTTCTCTTCTCGTTTCCCGGCTCAAGGGTGCGCCGACGTTTTTAAGCTGACTCACAGCCCCAAGTAGGTCAGTATCTGCTCAGCTGGAGCCTGTCTCTGTCGGTGGCTTTTCGCATCGATAACCCATCTGGGAGGCTCCTGCGGAGTTTTTGGGCTGCCAAAGCACTGGTTATTGCTCTGGGAGAAGGGCTTGGGGGACGAGGGCTGGCTTTTAAACTGGATTTGATGGATGGCAGACTGTATGGGCAATGTAAACAGAAAACCAAAACCAAAACTGTCTGAGCTCTGCATTTAAATTTAGGGCCTAAATTCTGAAAGTGTCTCCTTGAACTAGACTTGGGCTTTAGCTTCACAGTGTCTCTGCGAAGTCTTGCCAGAGGCCTTTTGCATCACTCCAATTTTAAGACCTGGCCTTAACGAGCGAGAATCCATTGGTGTTAACTGCCAGACTTGGAAACCCCGATGCTATCTTGGGAACAAGTATGTCAAACCAAGTAACTAGCAGCTCCTGAGTTCCCCAGGTTGCAGGGTGGCTGCTGCGCCTTCCACGCAGGCTTTGCTCCACCAGTGGGTGGGTGCGTGCCCTGCCCACACTGGCTGGACCTGGCTGTGCTGCCGGCAGCGCGTGCCAGGCGGGCAAGTCGAGTGGGAGTTACCTGGAGTTTGCAGAGCCAACTTGCTTGGTATCGTGTGGAGCCACAAACTCGCTGGGTATCCAAAAAATACCTGTGTGCAGAGTATGTAAAAAGTGAATGTAGTGTTTCTTCTTAGGAGGCGATGCAGGGACGTTCATCTGAGTATTTATGTGCAGTCATTTTTGAGTGACAGCCATGTTTGAAATAGGAATTTTCCACTCTTTTCTGTAATAAAAAGAGTAAAAAAAAAATGCTATGGAGAAAATGTATGAAGCACCCCTTTTCTGAGGGAACCTACTGTTAAACTGCTGCTGCCTGCTTGCCTTCAGTCTCTAGCATGTATGCATTCATGTGATAACATTAACGCTTCCCCTCTGCAAACCCTTTCCTCTTGGTGACTCGAGCTGCACTAACGAACCGTTCCAGAAAGCTGAAGCGTGTGATTCAAAGGCTGCTGGTGTTCTCTCCCCAGTCCTCCCTGCTTCAGGCATGAAGTCAGGAGGGACGCGTTACAAAACCGAGCGAAAATGAAGTCATTGGATGTTAATTTTGGAGCAGACCTGCGTGCGTTACAGCGATCCTGAAACGATCTGTGTCAGTACTGGGCCAGGGCTGGGGTTACGTATCGCTTGGGGAGCTTCCTTGAGCAGAACTGGGGCTGAGAACGCCGTTCTAAGAGCAGTGCCGGGCGTGCGCGAGAGCGCTTCTGGTCTGCTCGCCGAGCGGGCAGGCTGGAAAGGTGCAGCTTAGCTGCAGATGGGAATTCAGAATGAGTTTCATACTTTGTGGATGTTTTCTCATTCTTTTGTTTAAATTACATTTTAGAAAACATTTCCTTATGCGGGGTAGCTTGTTTGTTTGTTTTGCAAGAATTGTGAATGAAACATGCAAAGAGACTTTGGGATCATGGCCAAGGTTAGAAATGGTTCATAGGAAGAAAGCATTTTAAGTATGTGAATAATTCCTTTGACTTGAAGTTAAAGGTCGTATTTTCTTTTTGGGTTTTTGTTTGGTTTTCCCCCTGTTAGCGTCTAGCATGCAAGCAAACATGCAGTATATATAGCTCTTGTGACTGATAGCATCCAAAAGTGCTTCGTGTTAGGGAGCAGTTAAAGAGCAATTTTTTTTTTCCTATCAAGGAATAGTAAGGGTTTTTCTTTTTTTGAAGGGACTCTCCTGCTCCAGAGGAACGCTCGGCAGGTATGGATGCTTTTCTCAGTACTATGTGCCTTCACCATCAAATAAAATCCCCAGTGCATGCCTACACTGTCGTGCCTTGGGGTTTTCTTTGCAGCACTGTGTTTAATTTTCCTACCATCTCTCCTCCTCACCTCCCTTCCCTCATAAGCAAGTGAGATGGTGACGGTAGAAGGGGAAGAAGTTCTGGGCAGGACAGTTGTACCAGAGGGGCCTTACAGCTCCTGCTGCCCCGGGGCTGGGTTTGCAGCAGCTGCACGCCCCGGTCAGAACTCTGGTCTCGGTTTTGCAGCCTTGTTGGCCCCGTGGGGCTGCAGGGGGGCTGTCCGTGTTGGCTGCAGCCAGTCTGTGGGCCCTCTTCTCTCCAAAGCAGGCTCTTATCAGGGGCAGGCAGGACTGACGTGTTTTGGGAGCATGGGGCAGGCTGATTATGAGCGTGGTGACCCCTCCCTTTGGCACTGATGGAGGTGACCAAGCGCCGAGCGTCGGAGCCTTAGGGAGAGAGTCAGTGGCACAAAATGAAACAGGGGCTGAGCCAGCACAGTTCAGACCAGCGCAGTCACCTTCAGTGGTGTGCGAGAGCCTTGGGCGTTAAGGCAACTGATTTCTGACTTGCAGAGACTGATGCCTCTTTCCCTGCACGTGTATGGACCCAGGCCTGAATTGCAGGGCCCCAGCAGTGGAAGACCTTGTCCTCTTTGTTTCCCTTCCTTTTTTTGTGGCAGAGCCTCTTAGGGCTTGGTTCTTTCTTTAAGAACTGTGTATCTGTGAGTTGAACAGTGGAGCCCAGGTTATTTGCATCTGGAGTTAGATTTACTTCTTGGATCTGATTAAACATTTAACCAAAAGCAAATAGGGAAGCACTGCTGTTGCATCAGGGGAGTCCGTGAGCAAGAAACCTGCCCACAGTGCATGCCTGGTACCTGGCCAGGCAGGGAGCCTTGCCTTCCACGCAGAGAGCCTGTCTTCTCTCCGTGCACTGTGCAGGATGTGATTTCCCCAAGTAACGAACCAGATATTTCTGTTGTAGCAGTGTGTGTATTTCTGTATTTCTCCTTCCCTCCCACCCTTTTTTGTCTTTTGGCTGTAACATGGCCTTTTGTGCTTTTTTTGCAAAGTTACTGTCCCAGGCTGACCTTTGTCCAGCTGTTCCCTCTCTGTTCTGCTTTCCTGCCCCTTGAAATCTTCTCTCCAATCGAGGTACAGCGCTGTCCCTGCATGAGCACATCTCTGGGAGCAAAGTGTCCCGTCCCTCTTCGGTGCAGCTGTAGGGCACCAAGAGCCTCCCGTGCTGTGGGGCACAAGGTGACGCAGCCAGGCACTGAGGCTTTGCCCTGTGGTGGCCTCTCTCCTCCTCCTCTGAAGGAGGCAGGTTGGGCTGTCTGTACCCTTCCTTCTCTGGGGCGATGGGCTGGGGGACCTGCTGTGCTCTGTCCCACTTGTTCCCCTCCCTAGGCTAACCTGAGGTTTGACTGTTTTGGGGTCCGCAGGTCCAGCGCAGCTGCGAGCTGTCTTCCTGCACACAGAGCACGAGCGGAGGAAGCCGAAGACGGTCACACAAGCCGACATGAAGGTGGAATTACTCCCAGCCCTCACAGACAACTACATGTACCTCCTCATTGATGAGGAAACGAAGGAGGCTGCCATAGTTGATCCTGTGCAGCCCCAGAAGGTAATGCTGTCTGCTGCCCTCGCGAGCAGGGTGCTCACTGCTGCGGGTCTGGGAGATCCTTCCAGGTTGCCACATCCACTAGAGAATTAGTCACACGCTGACTCAAGCGTGGGGGAAAGGCAGGAAATACTGGCTGTGCGTAGGTACAGACAGGGCTTCACAGGCAGTCTGCTTCTGGGCTCAGGCAGCTTGGCCCTGACTTCGAGGGTTATTGACCCGATTTTGGTTTTTGCCCTCAGTTTGATGTAGTGCAGAAAAGAGGAAATGGGGCTGGGGGCTTAGTCACGGCTAGCTGGATCAGAGACCTCGTGTCCTGACCTGTACCTACGGCTTGGAGAGGGATGAGCTCTCTGCAGAGTTGCTGGCGTGGCGCGCTCAAACCTTGGAGCAGTTGTGTCTGGGTTACGCCAGGCACCAGGTGTGCTAAGTCATTTCACGTGAGTTGTAATGCTCTTGCTGTGCCCTGTGCCTGCAGGTTTTGGATGCAGTCAAAAAGCACGGCGTGAAGCTGACCACCGTCCTGACCACACACCATCACTGGTAACTATCTGCTGTAGTGGGATCCCTCTTCCCTCTGCATAAGCACAAGCAGGCAAGAATTGTTGGTTTTCTGGATCAAGCAGGAGCTTGGGTGTGAGGAGAAGGATCAGAGCTCAGGAAGCGTTCCCTTGGGCTTGCTGTGGCCAGATGCATTGTCTAGACTGCAAGCTCTGTGTGTCAGTGCCTTTAACCTTTAAAATACTGACTTCTTCCAGGTGGCCGGTGAAATAAATGTGTGTGAAGGTAGCTGTGGAGGGCGGGAGGGAGCACGCTCACACCGAGGTGCTAGGACATGCCTGTAAGGCGTGCTACTCACAGTCAGCACTTGTGCGAGGATTACCAGCGTTGCAGATTAACTCTGCCAGCGATGTAAAGACGAGTGTTTTGCTTTAGCAGTTTTGCAGTGCTGAACCTGAGTAACCTCTCCTGTGGGTCGTGGTGGAGCCACCTCTCTGGCTGGAGAGCCAGACCTGAGCTGGCAGGACCAGCACCGCGAGCGAATGCTGAGCTGTTTGGACATCTGTGTGCCTGCTCCGTGGTGTCCTGTGGGACACTGGATTACACATATCCCAGTTATCCCCATCTTTTCCTGCCCTAGTTACTGGAGAGTTGACTGTGAGCCCCTAAGGCTGGTGTTTCCCAACTAGGTATGAACTTGGGGGGGGGTTGCTCCCCCCTCTCACTGCCCTAGTTACTGGAGAAATTATCTCCACTTGTGCTGATGTGGCACCTCCTTTGATACGAGGACAGTGTTAGATACTGGGAGAATAGTTGATCAGAAAGGATCACCCAGAGGTTACCATTGCAGTATGAGTTATGATAAATGTGTCTTCATCCCTGCCCAAATCCATTTTTCTGACCTTCCAGGGACCATGCTGGAGGAAATGAGAAGCTCGTAAAGATGGAGACGGGGTTGCGTGTGTACGGCGGAGACAGCAGAGTCGGAGCACTGACACAGAAAGTGTCTCACCTTACATCGCTCAAGGTAAAGGGAGTGAGCTGCAGGACTCGCCTGGGGGCATCTCCCGTTTGTGTCACAGCTTTAGAGCCGGACCGGTGTGGTCCAACTTGAGTTAATATTGTGGTCACGGCTAATTTTCCTCTTAACAGCTCTTGGATGTAGGTGATAGTTTAAGTACAGCTTTCGCCCTCTTCCAGCCCTGTGAACCGTAACCCCTCTGTCCTGTTTTGGCCGGTGATACTTCATTGGTGAGAACGTTGGCGTGGCTCAGACACCTGCATTGCCTGGGGCACGCTGGGTGTCCCTGTGCTCCCTGACACCTGCCTTAACTGGGGTGGTCAGAACCGATGTGTGAAAGGACAGGCAGGGCTTGTGCTCTGCTTAGAGCCTCGTTAGCACCGAAAAAACGCAAGTGGTCCTCTCTGAAAGAAGGCTGGAATACAGGGTGAAGAGAAAGCGGGCCAGCAGTGCTAGCTGCCTGCATTGCTTTTCCAGAGCTAAAGCAGCAAACCTTGCTGGAACCTAGCTGTTTGTTTACAGCCGGGCTGGCAGATGACACAAACCGCTGTGAAACGTGCAGGCTGGCGTGAATGTCACCGCTAGTCTTGCGGTGCACCTTGGGCGGGGGGCAGCAGCGAAGAAGGGAGCACAGAAATACATGGGAAGGTGTGCAAATTAGGGCTGGGGGGGAAACACCCCCTCGGCCTCATGGATGTGTTTAATCCTTCCCTTTTTGTGAGCGTCATCCACTTCTTCCCTTCAGCTTCATTTTTGTTTGGAGCTTTTTACACTTGATTAACTTTGTTTAGGATTTTGCGTTGCTCTGGATCTGTTTGCCCTTGCTGCCAACCAGACGCTGAGTCACTCTGCATGTAAATGAAAGAATCTGGCAGTTCTCTTTGTCACAACACCTGCTAGGAGGAAACGGCTCCCTTCCAAGTCCCTGCATAAAACTCTCTTGCTGGACTCTCCCAGGAGCAGAGCCGATGTTTACTGGCCAGCTATGTGAGAATTTGCCTGTAGGACTACTAGACCGTTGTAATAGTTGCAGTTCTTTTCTAACCGTACAAATGCTAGCAAACGGTAGCTTAAGCTCTAGTCTTCTGCCTTCTTCTCAGGTGGGATCTCTTAATGTGAAATGCCTCTGTACGCCGTGTCACACTTCTGGACACATCTGTTATTATGTGACTAAGCCAAATAGCTCCGAGCCACCTGCTGTTTTTACAGGTGAGGAGTTGGGAGGTTACATTGCCGGCAGTCTGTGTTGCAAAGAAATAAGCTGCCCCTCTGCCTGTGTGCTCCTGACTCTGGATGGGCCTTCGTCCCTTACTGCCAGTGCAGCTGATTAGCTTCCGCATCTTGCCCCCTTACCAAGTGCTACCAAGTGGTAATTGTAGGTGAAACTGGTGAAACCCCTCTGGGTTTGTAAACCATTGCTGGACACCCTGCAAGCAATGTCAAGAGTGAGCCCTGGATGAGTCCTACATCTAGCATTTTCTTCCTTGAAACAAGAGCTGTTGGTTTACTGCCTCAGGCCAAACTGTGGCTTGATTCTAAAACCTGTTGCTTTTCCATATGTCTGTACTCGTGTCTGTAACAAAGCTGAGAGAAGAGAAAGCAGGGGAGTAAGAGAGGGCTGGTGGTTCAGGCACCAGCCAGGTTCTGGATCCTGTTTTGGAGAGTAGGGTTCCCCCTTCCCTGAGGCTGCGCCCAGTCTCCCCAGACCACCATGTCATCCCTCTCCTGACGGGTGTTCTCCAGAGCTTGCACCAGCAGCTGCATGGACGAAGTAACAGCTTAAGCAAGATTTTAGGGAGCACTGGGGAGAAAATGCAGAGGCAGCTCGTCTTTGTTTAGCTTCATAGCAAAGAGAACCAGTGTTCCTTGTCCGCTCTAGAAAGGACAAGAGGGGACAGCAGGCTGCCCACAGGTAGGGAAGCGCTGGCATGGTTTGCTGGCGAGGCTGTGGGGTTTCCCGCGTTAGAAGTTGTGTTTGCTGCGTGGGTTTACGTAGCACTGGGCCCGCGTGGGGCGGCAGCGTAGCCTGGCGCTTCCCCTGCCTTCTGGTGAGCTGCAGCGAGGACAGCAATGGCAGGACTGAGCCCTCGGGGACCACGCACTCGCGCTTTGGTGTCAGGAGCCTTGTCTGGTCCTGATGCCGTGTCACGTCTCCCTTGCAGGTGACACGCTGTTTGTGGCCGGTTGCGGGAAGTTCTTCGAGGGAACCCCGGAGGAAATGTACAGAGCGCTGATTGAGATTTTGGGCAGCTTGGACCCCAAAACGGTATGAAACTGCCCTTCTGTGCTAGTAAGTTAACCAGCCAGAAACTACTACAGACATCAAAGAAAGTGTCTTCCTAATGGTACTGTTGTTTGAAGGGAGAATTTCTCATGTGTTGAAGGAATGAATGCTTACATCGGGAATTGTCTTTGATGCTGAATGGCTGGAGTCCTCTGGGAAGGAAACACCTACCCCAAACACATTTGTGTTTTGTGGGGAAAGAGTATGGGCTGCTTATTAAAACAAAGGCTGGAGAGCTGGGACGCCTGGGCTCTTTCGTCAGTGTCATGGTTTAACCCCAAATTGTAACCCAGTACCCCGCAGCCGCTCGCTCACTCCCCCCGTCCCTGGTGGGGTGGGGAGGAGAATCGGAGAGAAAGGAAAACTCGCGGGTTGAGATAAAAACAGTTCACCAGGACAGCAAAGGAAAAATATAAAAATATATTAATAATGATAATAATATATATAAGGATAATAGAACATATAAAAGAAACGATACACAATTTCTCACCACCCGACGACCGATACAGCCCGCCCCGAGCAGCAGGCAGGGAGCAGGGGTATCCCCCCCCCAGCTATCCCAGAACAGCCAGTTCCAGAGAGAGCAGGCGAGGGAACGAACAGCCGAACAAACGAAAAACAAAAAGGAAAAATCAGGGAAACAAAAAGCAACCCGAAGGGAAGCTTAAGGATTAAGGCAGGTTAAGGGACTAAAAAGCCTAGTGGCCCACTGGCCGACCCTCACTTATACCGGGCATGACGTCTCTGGTATGGAATACTCTCTTTGGCCAGCTTGGATCAATTATTCTGGCTCTGCCCCTCCCAAGTGTTTGTACCTGCACATTAGCAAAGCCTGGGAAACTGCAAAATGTCCTTGATGGTTCAGCAGCACCCAACACCATCAGTGTGCTATCACCATTCTTCTCACACTAAATCCAAAACACAGGAGCTGCTGGAGACAAAACTGGCTCCGTCCTGGCCTAAACCAGGACAGTCAGGCTTGTTGTTAAATTGGCAGATAGCACCGGCTGATAGCTCCTGGCACTTCTCCTGTGCATGTCTGCAGTGGAGAGTGTCGTGTGTCCTGGAGCGTTGACTCTGTTGTTCCTGCTGTGCCATAACATTGGTGACGGTACCTGGTACTTGACGATGGTACTTGACCTCTGTACCCTCAGAGTTACCCACTGTCACTCTTCCTGTCTCTTCCTAGAGGGTTTACTGCGGTCACGAATACACGATCAACAATCTCAAGTTTGCTCGACACGTTGAACCCAATAATGTCACTGTCCAGGAGAAGCTTGCATGGGCCAAGGTGAGCCAGTTCGTCCTTTCCCTAGACTTGCTGGATGCTGTCGTGGCGGCAGAGCCTGTCCGAGGAGGTAGAGGAGAGGGGACAATGTTGGGGAGGAAGAGAGGCAGCGGGAAGGGAGCTAAGAGCCAGGAGCTGCAGGATGTCGTGCCTCCAGGGGAGCGATGTGTTGGGGAACAGGGTTTGTGTGTGGCCCAGAGAAGATGCTTTGCTGTCTGGTGGAGACGTGACCCTCCTTGGAAGCTTCCTGGTGTGATTACAGGCCGGTATCCACGTCCGTCTGGGAGGGTCAGCTCTGTCCCAGGTCTCTCCCCGTGCACCTCAGTGCTGGTCTGGCTGTGTGTGTGGCCTGGGAAGGGCCTGGCCCGAGGAGCCGCTCAGGCACTTGGGTGCAGCACTAACCCTGCATGGTTGATACACAGAACGTTTCTTGTTCCCCCAAACATTCCTCGTTAAGCAGAAATCTCTCCCTTGTTACAGGCGAAGTATGACAGCGGTGAGCCAACCATACCCTCCACCATTGCAGAAGAGTTTACGTACAACCCCTTCATGCGGGTGAGGTAAGGAGGAGATGTGGGTGGGGAATGGTCCTTCTGTGCCTTGTGTTTGGAGGGGGGATGTGGGAAGGAGGTCTCCAAAAAAGGAACTGTGAGCGGGAGTTACTCTCCTGCCTTGCATATGCCTGTTCTGATGCCCTCCCCACCCTCCTTAAAATACACTCGCTGTCCTGGCAGAAGCTTGCTGCAGTGAAGCTTGAAGGGTTGCGGTGAGCATCTCTGCCAGTGCTGACGTCCCTGACTCGGGAGACAGAGCAAGGTTCATTGTGTAATTACGTTCCTTCGTCAGCAGCGTTTGGCAGATGGGCGCAGCAAAAGATGCTCTTCAAGGCATTAGAGTGGTTGCAATTTCCTCTTGCCGATGAGCGTTTAAACCGAGGGAGCCGATAAGCCTGTGCCAAAGCCCTGAGTCTTTGATCCTTAAGTGCAACATTTCCCCTTGATGCAGGCGAAACGTGATAGTAGTGACTTCATACGTGAGATTGTATCTTGCAGTCTTTGCATTTGCTGTCCCTGGTGTTCCCTCCTGGCAGGGAGAAGACGGTTCAGCAGCACGCTGGGGAGACCGACCCCATCCGAACGATGGGGGCCATCAGAAAAGAGAAGGACGGCTTCCGCGTCCCGAAGGACTGAGCACTCTGCCTGGATCACTTTAATGTCAGTTCAAGTGTAATTTAGACTATTCAGATGTTTTAGGAGTTGAACCTTCTGTTGTGGTTGAGACAGTCATATTTAGGTTTTTATTTTGTTTTAATTAAGGAAAAAAAAGCACTTTGCCCTTGTTGAGATGTTCTACAGCATATTTATATTATGATGAAGAATATTTATCCTTCTATTGCTGGCTCTCAAACTGTCACATGCAGGTCATTTTACAAGTGCTGGTACGTGGCTCAGAGTCTGGGGTGGGGAAGGGTCAAACCTTGAGGTCTAGGAAGAAGCTCCTGTTATTTTTGTAGGAGCCTGATGCGAATGCAGACAGCGGGACTGGGGCCTGAGATGTCTTCATTTAAAACAGAGACAAAATGCAGTAATTACATTGTCAGCTGGAGATTTAAACTTTATTTCTGTGCTGTTACTTAAACTCTTCTGAGTCTGTTGCTTCTGGCTCCGCTAAAACCAGCTCTCGGTGACAGACCTGCTCTGCCGGTGCCAGTTCAGGGCTTAGTTTGTGAAGTACGCAGGCTGGCCCGGCTCTGGGAACGGCACACGGGGGCTGTCCAGCTTTTCCCTTCTCTCTGATGTTCCTTGTCGTGGACTGCAGTAACTTTTCCAGGCAGCATGCCGGCTTAGAGATTGCGCCGGTGCTTCTGCCCTTCCGCTCTTAACTTAAGCCTGTTTGTGTGTACCTGCTTACCGCCCTGAAGTGTGATCTGTATGTTACCTGTATTAGTACCACACAAACGAAGAAGGGATTTGTCTGCTGGTTCAAAATCCTGAGAAGAACTTAACTAGCGACTAACCGCGTGTCTAACAGCGACGAGATCCTCCAACAGATGCCTTGCTGCCGATAGCCAGAGCAGCTGCTTTGTACCTTGCTGTGAGTAACGTGGCAAACGAGCATTTATCAGCTGGGCGCTGTTCCCCAGCGAGAGCGCAGCTGTTCTGGTGGGCGCTGGTGGTAGCAGAGCTGGGCCTGGGAGGCTCGAAAGGCCACGGAGGTGATGTTACAGAGAGGGTGTCCGCGTATCGCCACATGGAACAGGGCTCAGACCTCAGACCCCCTGCGAAGCCACCTTAGCGTGGCACCTTTCTTTTTCTTGGTCCGTGGGGCTTAAATGCCATCTCTGTTCTCGGAGCAGTGCTGTGTGACCCCGGTGTGCAGCCAGCTTGAAAGCTGCAGGGTGGGAACTCCCCCTCGGGCTGATTGTCTGACGGGGAACAGTGTGTCGAAGCAGATGAATGGGATAAACTGGGGGAAAATAAATCCAGATTTGCAGAGTGGGTCACCCGCCTCCTGCGCTTCTCGTCCGCCAGCTCAGTGTCTTTAAGCAGGAGAGATGTGAGTGAAGGGTGGTAGGACCCAGCCTTGCGGGCTCGGCATCTGCGTCTTTAATGCATCTTCCTCCTAATTATATTTTCTTCCTTGTTTCTTGGTCTTGGATCTGCTTGAGTACAAGAGATTTTTCAAACAAATGTTTTGCAGCTGAAACTAACAAAAGATTCAAACAACTTTGGTTCCAGTTTCTCCCCAGTGCATGTTGGTAAGTAGTGCCACGATGGCGTCCGTCACCACCTGGGTGTCACTGGTGTAACTCTGGTCCGCGGTTCCAACCAGCACGCTGCGTGGCAGTGCGTGAGCGGGATTTGGTGTAGCGCCAGGTCTTTATTTGCTTTCAAAAGGTAAATTCTATGTAGTTCAGAAAGAAAAGTGGTACCTGAAACTTTACTGCTTCCTTAACGTGAATGCTGTGCTGCTACAACAGAGTGTGACTGTACTGACGGCTGTGTGACAAACGAGCAAATAAACAACAGCTGTAAACCGAGCGTCGGTGGCGCGGCCTGGAAGGACGGGGGGTTCTTTAACTCGTGGCTTTATTTTTTTGTATCAGCAATTGGAGTCAACCAGCTGGAAGCATCTTTCTACCTCGTCCTGGGGGGGAGTGGGTGGCATTTTGGGAGCCTCTGAGGCTTTATTCCAGGTCTTGGAGTTACAACTGTGTTTTCCTTTTTAAAGAAGAAGGGAGCACGTTCAGTGCTCGTCTCCTCTTGGCTCAGGCAGGCGCTGTGGCGTTTGGGGGGCCGCGGACCCCCCTGAAGCGGGGAAGGAGCTGGGGCCCGGCTCAGCTCCTGCCTGCCCGCGCCTTCCGTGCTGTGGGGGCTCGAGGGGTTCGGAGGCTGGTGCTGGAGCTCTGGCTGGGGCAGCCGTGTCCGGCTCCGGGACTGTCCCTTCCCTCTTGTGTCACTGATGGGGAGCTGCCCCCCCCCCCCAGCCCTCCCAGGGACGGGAGAGCCTCGTCGCGCTCGCTTCAGCCCACCCGTGGGCGGTGGGAGAAGCGGCTGTTTCCGCAGGCAGCGCCTGGCCAGGCTGCAGCGAGGGCCAGGCTGCGGTTTTGGGGTCTGGGGGGGGCCGCACCGTGTGCCCCTCCTTCCTCCTTCAGCTTCGCAAGCCCGGGTGCTGGTGGGACCGGGTGGGCGGCAGGATGAGCCGTGGGGCCCCGCACGTGGATGTGGGGGTCCACGGTGCGATACCGAGGGGGGGGGGGGTTGCTCCTCCCGCCGTCCCCCGGCAGCTGCGGGGAGGGTTCACCCCCGAGCCCCGTTGCGCCGGCGGCCGGGGGGGAGGGAGAAGGGAAGCCCCCACGCACCGCACCGGGGGCCGTGCGGGATGTCACCCCGCCCCACGCAGCGTGATCCGCCCCGCACTGCACCGGCGGGGGCGGGACGCGCCCGCCCGCTGCGGGGAGGGGCCGCGCCGGGGCTCCGGGCGGCGCCGCCCGCAGGTAGCGGCCGCGTCACGCGTGGGCTTCGCTACGGGTCGCGCTGGGGGCGACGCGGCGGGGCTGGGAGGGGGGACTGCGCACCCCCGCGTGTCCTCGCCCCGCGGCTGCGTGGGGCCGGGGCCGCCCTCTGGTTTTGCTACGTGGGGCTGGGGCCGCCCCCCTGTTTTGCTGCGTGGGGCCGGGCCCTCCCGTGTCCCGCGGCCGGCGCTGGTGAGGGACCATGAAGGTGAAGGTGATTTCTGTCCTGGAGGACAACTACATGTACCTGGTCATCGAGGAGAGCACCCGGGACGCCATCGCGGTGGACGCCGCCGTCCCCAAAAGGGTGAGAGGCGCTTCGCCCCCCGAGCGGCCGCAGCCCCGCCACGTCCCGGGTGGGCTGGGGGGGCCTACGGGGGGGATGTGCCCTTGGCGGTGGCCCCACGCGGGGTTGGCACGTGGGGTCTTCGCGTGCAGCGGGGCGCATCCGTGTGCGTGTGGAGCATCCCACCGGCGGGGCCGACCCCTGCTCAGCCCCACGGAGCGGGGAGCGCGTGCCAGGCCCCGCTCCCACCCGCCCTGGGCTGCGGGGGCTTCCGTGTCGCCTCAACCGCTACCTCCCGGGCCTCCCGTGCCGGAGCTGGCGGCTGTGCAGACCCCAAAGCAAGGGAGCATAACCTGAAGCAGGGCTTCGGAGCGTGTCTCCCACGTGAAGTCCCGTTTTCCGGGCGCCAGCCTGCGGCCGTGCCGCTGGAGGCAGCGCCGGAGTCGCCCCTCGCCGCCGTGACCCCGTGGCCCCCCTGCCCGGTGACCCCCTCGTGCCACCCTCGGCTGCTGCAAACGCTGTCGTGGTTTTCAAGCATTTGTTGCTGACTCGGACGTTTCCTTCCTCTTTGAGGAACGTAATCGGGAGCAGCCAAAGGGTTTGTTAGTAGCGATGAATTTTAAGTTGGCATTAAAAGGCTCCTGGCAGCTGAGCCGCGGGGGTGGCAGCCCCGCGTGTGCCCCTCGCCGCAGCGGGGAAGCTGGGATGAGTTGCACAGCCGCTGTCTCCCTGCTGCAGCGGCGACCCTGTGCACGGCCCGTGCCGCACCTCCGTGCTTACGCTGCGAATGCACCGGCCATAAAATGCTGCCGTCCCGTGGGAGCAGCGCGTTCCTGTCCGCGACGGGGTCGGGCACGGGGAGCCGAGCCTTCGGCCCACCCTCAGCCCTTCGCTGCTCAGCGGGTGTTCTTGAGTGCTTTTCTCTGCCCTGCTCCGCCGGGCCTCTCGCCTGCAGCGCGGTGCCGTACGGGACAGATCCTGCGCTGGGACGGGCACGGCGGCTGCAGCAGCCGCGGTGCGGGTGTCGTCTCCTCTCTGCGCGCTCACTTCCTTCTGCTCTGGGTCCGTTTCAGTTGCTGGAAATCGTCAGGAAGGAGGACGTGGTGCTCAGAGCGATCCTCACCACCCACCACCACTGGTAAGTGCCGCCGGCGCGAGCGGGGCACCGGGGGGGCCATGCCCGGTGCGGGGCTGGGTGCCCATTCCCTCCTCTGCCGGCACAGGGACCACGCGAGGGGCAACGAGGAGCTGGCGAGGCTCTGCCCCGGCCTGCGGGTGTACGGCGCCGATGAGCGGATCGGGGCCCTGACGCACAAGGTGACCCACGAGCAGGAGCTGACGGTGCGTGGCCGTAGGACTGCGGGAGCGCCCCAGGGCTCGGCCCCCCGTGCACGCATCCTGCCCCGCGGGGTGCCCGCGGCTGACACGGTGCTGGGCCGGCGGGGAGCGGAGCTGGGCTAACGGGGTTGGGCCTGGCTGGGGCCGTGCTCGGGCTCCCCGTGCCCTGGGGCAGTTGCCGCTGTGGAACCGTGGGTTCAGGGCACTGGACTGGAGGAGAAACCCCGTCCCATTCCCGGCCCCTTTGGGATTGCACCGGGGGCCCCAACCCGCCCCACTGCTTAACGCCCTCGGAGCAAACACGTACAACCCGGGACGCGCCCAAACCACCGTCCCGCGGCACGTCTGTGACCCGCTGAGCCCCGGGCAGGCGATGCCGCGGGGCTTTGGGAGGTCTGGGGGGCCCTGGCTGCCCCTCAGGACCAGGGTGACCCCGCGGGGTCCTGACCGCTCTCTCCCCGCAGTTTGGGGCCATCCGGGTGAGGTGCCTCTTCACCCCCTGCCACACCTCGGGCCACATGTGCTACTTCATGTGGGAGGACGGCTCTCCGGATGCTCCGGCTCTCTTCTCAGGTATCCCAGCCTGCTGGCGTGCACCCCGTGGGTACTGGGGACACGGGGCCTGCTGCCCGCCTGCTGCCTGCCTGCTGCCTGCTGCCTGCCCCCACCGTGCTCGGTGCTCACGGGGCGAATCCAGTGCCTGGGGGCTCCCACCTGGCACCCCGTCCCTGGGAGCGGGGACAGGGTCCCCTCCGTGCCCAGACCCCTTTCCCCGCAGGTGACACCCTGTTCGTGGGAGGCTGCGGGAAGTTCTTCGAGGGGACGGCGGAGCAGATGTACACCAACCTCACCCAAATCCTGGGCGCTTTGCCGAAGGAGACGGTGAGTGCCCCACATCCCAGCCCCAGCCCGGGGAGGGACCCCAAAATCGGGGTGGGGGGGCTCGAGGCTGGCACCGCTCGGGAGGCAGCGCCCGTCCCCAGGGCTGGGGCTGCAGCGGGACCAGGATGGGTCAGACCGGGCGCCAGGAGCATGTTTGACGCCGGGTGCTTCCCGCTGGCGTTGCAGAAGGTGTTCTGCGGCCACGAGTGCACCGTCCGAAACCTCAAGTTTGCCTTGAAAGTGGAACCGGAGAACGAAATAGTGAAGAAGAAACTCGCGTGGGCCAAAGTAAGTGGCTGTGCCCCTGCCGGGGCGGGGGCAGAGGGGGGCGCTGGGTGTCGGCAGGTTTTCGGCTGTCTCTGGTTCCTCGGCAGCAGCGGGATGACGAGGACTTGCCCACGGTGCCTTCCACGCTGCAGGAGGAGTTCCTCTACAACCCCTTCCTGCGGGTCACGTAAGCGGCGCCGGTGCCTGGGGGGGTGCGAGGGCCCTGCTGTGGTCAACCCCAAACCGAGTCAGGGGTGGGCAGGCCCCAGCTGGCTGGTCCTGCCCCCAGGCTCTGCTCCCCTTTTCCCCTTCTCCCAGCGGCTTCGCTGGCCAGTGGGGAATCCAAGGCCTGAGGGAGGGGAGGGTGCCCGGACAGGGGGTCCTGTGCTGCCCAGCACGGGGTACCTGCAGACAAGCCCCCCACGCCCCCAGCAGCCACCGGCACGAGGACGTGACTCTGCCGTTGTCCGTCCCGGTGTGCGCTGGGGTCCCAGCGGGGAGGTGGGTCCCCATCCTGTCCCCACGGTCACAGCAGAGCTTGTCTCCTTGCAGGGAGGAGCCCTTGCAGAAGTTCACAGGCAAGACGGACCCGGTGGAGGTGCTGAGGACCCTCCGCACCGAGAAGGATAATTTCAAGAAGCCCAAGGAGCGGCTCAATCCCCAGGCCGTGCTCGCGTTCGACTGGGGACTTTTCAGCCCCTTCCTCGAGAAGAAGTGAGCTGCCACGGTAGCGGCTCCCGAAACGCAGCATCCCCGTCGCGGCGGGGGCTCGCGCCCGGGGCTGCGCCCGTCCGGCTCTGACTTACTCCCGCAAGACCCGGCAGTTGGGAAGTGGTTTCTGTCTTTAACCTGCTCGTTCTGAGGCTGCTCCGCTTCGCTCCCTGCAGCGCCGTGCCTGGCTCCCCTGGCCCGCGGGAGCTTTGCCAAGCGCCCGGTCCCCAGGGGAAGGCAGCGCGTGGGGCCTTCAGCGAGCTCAGGCAGCAGTTGAGCCCCGCTGGGCGGCGGTTGCTGCTGGTCAGGAGGCGTTTTGGGGGCGAGGACACCCCCGCGCGCCACATTCGGGTTGGTGGGTGTGGGAGCTGCCGCCCGTCCTGCAGCCCTTTGCCTGCGGGAGCCAGGGGGAGTACGGAAAAGGTGGGGACAGTCGGGGACCGCGGTGCTGTACCCCGCGGCCCAGCCAGCCCCCGTCGGGCTGCGAGGCTCTCCTGCCCGCGGTCCTGCCAGAGCTGGGCGCTGCGGCGCGCTGCCGGGGGCGGCTGGAGTGGGGCTTTGCAGCGGCTCCAGCGCCACGACCGGCTGCACGGCCGGGCTGCGCGCGGGCGGGCGGGGAAGCCCTCCTGGGCCTGTGCCCTGCTCGGGCCGCGGGCAGGCAGGGGCAGGGACGAGGCGCGGAGACTTGGAGGCAGCCGGGAAGGGGACTGGCGTTTTCGCTGGCGTTTGGCAGTACCTACCTGACTCCAGGCCTGGGCGAACAGAAACCCTCCTTGCAGTGGGGGCTGCGTATTTTCCCCCCCTTTTTTCCCCTATTTTTGTAGTAGGCCAACGTAGGAACGTTGCGTAGGGATTTGTAACGCAGTGGCCGACTTCGGGAGCCGTCCAAACCACGTAAACCGTGCAGAGCGCGTGCGGGTGGAGCTCGGGCCTGGGGGAAAGCGTGCTCCAACCTTGTAAAGTACTTTTCAAGGTGTGACAGTTTTTAGGCAGCAAACACCAACGTGCTGCTCCCCATCCATTGCTGCTTTTTGGGGTTTTTCCCACCCCCCCCAAGATAAAAAACTGGAAAACGCTTGGCTGAAACCTACATTGATGTTGCCGTGTCTTTAGAACAAGAGCTGGGGAGCAGCTGGGTCTCGGGCCTCTTCAGCCCGTGCAAAATCAGTACCATCTTTTATTTTCAAGTCTGAGAAGTGTGCAAAGGTTTTATTTGCAGGTGGTGGGGAGGTGCACGGCAAACTAGTGAAGTAGTTTTCTGTTTTTGAGGAAAACAAACAGGGCTTGATGTAGCTCGGAACACAGCTGGGACCGTCCCGCGGAGGGGCTGCGCGTGGGCAGGTCGCTCCCTGCTCCCGTGCCTCCTGCGCAGAGCGCGCGCGACTCGCTCGCTGTTGCTGAGTTCACACCCGCTCTGCGCCGTTCAAATGAAAACACGGGAGCAGAGGGGCTGGTCCCGTAACCCCTTACCGTACGTTGCCATTTCCCGCAGCGTTGATTATAAATTATAAATTTTATAGCTCCTAACACTGGACTAGAGTTGACTTCAGGATCTTTTGCGTGTGGACTGTGAAGTGCACCCGTTACCGCTGAGGCCGGGTTTGTGGCCGTTTCTTCCCTTGCTAGAAACTAGACCAAGTTTTTCTTTTTGCTTTTTATTAAGTTATAGTGTGAGAATTTACTCTCCCCCACAGGCGGGGAAGAATTAATCCTGCTGCCCAAGCTGCCTCGGTACGATTGCCTCCAAGGTGCCCCGTTGAGACGCAACGGTAGGGTTTTAGATGGCACCTGGGGGTTTCTCTGGAAGTTTGTTTATAGGGGGAGCGGAGACGCACCCGCGTGCGCCCGGGGAGGGCCCCTGGCCAGCGGCGAGTCTGCTCGCGTCGATAGCGGCTGGGAGACGCTCCAGCTGCGTGCGATACCACGGCCAGGAGCGGCTGCGGGAGCGGGGGCTCGGTGCGTTCCGAGGGGAGAGGCCTCTGATGGCGTGGGCAGCGTGCGCGCGGGTAACTGGAGGAGACAAAACGTAGAGCCTCCCCTTGTTTAATCTACAGCTCGTAGCTTTATTTGTCTGCGCTGCTGGCCTGGCGTGCGCGTTCTCAGCAGAAACAGAACGCGTTTCTTCGCACTGATGTACAGAGTTTGCGGTCGCAGCACGTCGGACTGACTTTGCGCTGGCAGCGGCGTCGCTTGCTGTAGATAAAAGCGTCGCGGTTTCGCCTAACTCCGCGTTACAAATCTGCGCGTGGAGAAGGGCACTCGCTGGAGCCACCAACCTGCTTGTGAAATGAATGGGGGGGGAAGCAGCGGGAGATTCTTGCCTTACGAACACTGTGAATTCACTAATTGATCAGCAACACCTGAAAAATGTAAAGCTTTTAATTAAAAAAACGTTTACAAAAATGGCTGTTTGTTACACTGTTGGCTTACTCATAGCAAATACTGGAGGCGGCTCTGGGAAGGACACAGGCCAGTGCTGCCGGGGAAGCCGTGGGAGGAGGCAGCCGAGGTCTGGATTTGCTTTCCGACGGCCCTGGGCTCAAGGTCGGCAGCGACTGGGTTATCGCTGGAGAGGGTCTGGGCAAGGTTTCCGTCGGGGCTAGCGGCAGTAACCAGCTCCATCTGTTCGTACGTCACCCTGAGGGAACAAAGCACCGTGGCAGCTTTGTTTTCAGTTTTTGTCCACTTAACTCTACTTTCTGCGCCAGCCTCCTTCCTCACAGAGCAGTAACTGGAAAAAGGAGAAGTATTTAAGCGATTCAATAATGCGACTCCCAAGTTCATATTCACTTGCAGCTCCAGCAGACGCAAGGAGAGAATCCACCTCTGCCCGTCCCTTCCCCTCACGTTCAGGTACAGCTGCACATCCTCCCCCTGCTGCCTTCCCCTCCCCAAACACGTTGTACCTCCAGAAAAACAGATATTTGGATTAAATAGACCAACCCGGAGTTATTCATTCAGTTGTTTCTCTGTAAATAGGTCTGAAAATACCCGTATGTAAAAATGCCGATAGCAAGACAGGCACACGTCGTCTCCCGTAACAAGAGACCAAATCTGTTTCACATCCATCCAGCCTCTGGCACGGCAGCGGAACACGCCGCGCTAAACCAGGCGTGGTTTTACTAACCTCGGATGGTTCTGGTAAACTACTTGGTGTAATGATCACATTTCGCAGCCGCCTTCTATTAACTTCTGTAAAGTAACACCTTTCAGAGACACCAAGGACTCGGTCCCTCGTTGGAAAGCAAGCTGGCAGTGAAGTCTTACTTGAAAGGCTGTAAAAAATGGTTTTCTCTGAATTTAAGGGTAGCATCCATCAGTAAATGGCTGTTGAGGATGGGGGAGACACGACAGTTCTGTCTCTCTCTACTCTGTATTTAGGGAGAGAAAGATGTAATTGCCCACAGTTAGAGACAATTGTTATAATTAAAGGGAAAAATATCATCACTGTAGCTTTTTGATCTTGAACGTTCACACAAGTCGCGCAGCGACAGGCAACGCAACAGCCCCCGAGCCGAGGCTCCTCGGGCGACGCAGGCCGCGGTGCCCACCCCTCCGAGCCGGGCGGGGACGTGGGGAGCGGGACCCAAGGTCTGACGAGACCATTTCCAACTACACGAGGACGTCCCGCAGAGACGGCCGCAAAGCTTCGTGCCGTGAAAGCACAGCGCGGCCTGGGCGAGGAACTGTCATGCAGTGTAAAGCTCAGCTCGGTGAGGCCGCAGCCTGCTGCACGCCAGATCCTCCAGGGCCTAAAATTCATCGGTTCTGGTAGGAACAGGGAGCGCAGGTTCAGTCCTTAAAGACTGCGGAGAGGCGAGGATGCAGGACCGCTTCTTTCGATGGGTGTTTTAAGTCAGCGTTTGGTTTTTATTTACATCGCTTCAATAATTATAAAGCTGTAGGAACTAAGTGCCTGCCTACATGCACATCACCTTCTCACCCCTAACGGGAGTCAGAACCCGCGGGCTCCCAGGGACGGCCCAGAGCTTCAGCCGCCTTCCGAGAATCTGAAACAGAACCGACTTAAAAAGGCACCGAGCGTCTGCGGCTGGGCTTCACGGCCTCCCTCTTCACCATTTGATGTTAAACCCAGCGCTCGCTTTCTCCACTGCGTGGTACTCCGTGTGCAAAGCTTTTGCAGCCTTTTCTGACTCGGCGCCACCCAGCCACTGCTCGTACAGTTCATTTACAGTCCGGTTCTTCTCTGGAATTTCGGTCTTAAGAGACTCGTACAACCTCTCCACTTGCTGGAGCTGGTCCTTGCTGGATTCACCGTCTAGCTTGATCTGACCCCCTCCATTTAAACAGCCTGTGTGCGACAGAGTGAGACAACGTCACCGCGTTTAGAAAGCACTTCAGCTTTATCAGAAAAAAACCACCAGTTCATTTACTCCGCACCCGCAAGCAGTTACAGAGGTGAAAACACCGTTGTATGTGCGGTTTACTCCCCAGTTACCTGACGCCAGCAGGGCGGGCTGCAGCCCCAGAGGGGAGACCATCGGCCGGGGGTGCCCCAGCACCAATTCAGCCTTCGCAGGCTGGGACGTGCCAGGGAGACGGAGGCGAGAAGCAGCGGGGAGCTCTGGCTCTCGCCTCGCGCCTCCGGAAAAGGGCCAGGACAACCCAGGTGAGAACAGCCTCGGAGTCCCAAGGGTGGGCAAGACAAACGTGCCTGGGACGCGTTCTGGTTTGCTGTCAGGGTGGAGGTGCGCCCCGAGCTGAGCTGCGCGGCCCAGAGCGGCGGCCTGGTGCGGAGCAGCCGTCGAGGCCCTCGGGGAGGGAGCGGCTGCTGGGCGCGCCAAGAGCGGCCGCTCGGCACCGCCTCAGGCTGGGGTCAAGCCGTGCGCGCTCGCCGCTAGCGCGTTCAAAGAGAACCGGGAGGGAGAAAAAGGAGGGCTGGCACGAAGTGGAAAAGGGAATAAAGTAGGTGGAAAGAGACTTTCCTCACCAGCCATAGCAAGCGTTCTCTAAAAGCGTAACGGTCAATTTTGTGCAATTTTAGAAGAAGAATCTCCTCAGGTACTGAAGAGCTCAGAAAATCAGGAGGACCTCCTGAAAAGCACTAATTACGCAAATTTTGTGCAATGGAATTTAACTGTAATTACCTAAATCCCGAAGAATTACTAGCTTCTAGGTAGGAAAATATACACACAAACAACTTTGAAACTCTGGCGCTGTGACTAGCGCATCTCAAGAGTTCGAAGGCTTTGCCGCAATATTCAGGATGTGAGAAAGTGCCTGTAGTGCTCACGTTCCAGGCAGTTTCCTACAGTTGCTTACAGCTACGGGCTGTAACAGTGAAACCCCTGCGCAGCCTTACCCGACGGGCAGGCCATGACTTCAACGTAGTGATAGGGCGATTTCCCTCGTTTCAGCTTTTGCACGAAGTTCTGTATGTTTCGAAACCCATATGCCAAAGCAAACTGGAGCAGGACTACTCCATCCTTCTCCAGTGTCACCTCCTGGAAGTCCTTGTTTCTGAGGAACAAGAGCAGAGAAAATGTCTCATCTAAATTAACTTCTATTTTAAACTTCAAAGAGCCCTGTGCTAAAACAAAGTTCTTTTTGTGAAAGCTTATTCCCGAAAGCTGTCCTAGTTCTTTGCCACCCAAATGAAACAGCTGAAGGAACGAGTTTATAGATCCTTTCCCAGTCTCGTTTGAGGACCTGCCACCTGAACTGAGTTGCTGCCGAACACCTGTGTTGAATAAACCCTTAAAAGCTAAGCCAGCGGAGCCTCAGCAAGAGCTTCATTGTGACAGGCCTTCTGAGTTGGCTTCAGCCAACTCATACAACAGTGAGGCTGCCGAGGAAACTCTTAAATTGTAGTGGGTCATAAAAGCAGGGAGCAACCCATTACTGAAGGCTTCCAGACTCCCGAGGCTAGCGGAAATACCTGTTCCTGATAAAAGAGTAAGTAATTTGTTTTTTATCGAGTATTTCATACTGTGACTCAGGGGGACTGTTTCTTCTGCTTCCTAGACCAGAGAATCCTAAACAGAAATATTGCTCATCAGGGATGTAGCTCGTTACAAAAGGTACCTCAATGTCCTGACTGGGAAGCGAGAAGGAATCTCAGCTGAATGAGCCTCCGTGCCCACACTCAAGTGACTTGTTTTCTGTCTTACCACAACATAGTTAAAACAGAGCCCCGAAGCCCCGGCACAAGATTTTCTGTTCTGTCATAGCTAGATGATTAGTGACAAATCTACTTCACTGGTCTGATTGCAGGTGAGGAAGCCCAGATCCGTCCGAGCTCTGTCTTCCGAATTACTCTAAAAATTGTCTGCAACTTGATACTGGGAAAATCCACCAGGCCAGAGTAAAGCGTGTGGGTGGTGAAGAGGCTGGAAGTCTCCACGGGAAAGACTGCATGGAGTGCTGGCTGATTTATGGCTCAGCAACTGTGGGAGTGAGAAGCCAATTCCCATGCCTTGAAGTAAAATATTTAACATTGCAAAGAAAGTTTCAGGCTATCAGCAAGATAACAGCATGAACAGAATCGCAATAAAAATAGTGCTTTCCATAGGACTTAAACTTCTTACTTTAAAGGTTTGTACTGAATCGTATCCACTTGAATTCCAAAGAGTTCCTTGGCTGCGTGCTTGTACACGTGCTCCAAATAGCCACCAGAACCACCTCCCGAGTGGCTGGTGAGCTCCTCTTCCGCAGCGCTGCTGAACCTGGGTGAAGGGAAGAAGGAAGCCGTTCTAAGGGAATCTTTGGTAACACAGAACAGCCAGCACAAATGCAAAGGTCCAGGGGACTCCACAGCAAGAGGAGAAGCGGCCGACCAGCCCGCTCTGAGCTCCTGGCTTTTCCCTTTCTCCTGGGAACCAGCTATTTAGAGCTTCAGGGCCCAGCAGACTTAACCCTGTGCTGCCTGGCAGCCTTCGGGTCCAGCTCAGTGGAGACAGTCGCGTGCCCCAGGAGGGCCTGACCCGTGCACTGCCAACTTAATCTTTGTGTATCAAAAATAGGTTTGGGAATGTTTGAGTTACAAGAGCAACTACCTGACACGCGTATTTCGTTAGCTTTCTGTTTAATACCTCTACAAACGTCCCGGGTTGTGCTTAGAAATGGGAGGAGGGAAATAAGGAAGCATCGGCGGTAGGGGTCTGTGCAACCTACGCTTCTCTTGGAGAAACAACCTCACAGAAGTCCGGCCTCAGTCAAGAGCCAGCTCATCAGTGCTGAAGCTTTTCTGCAACCTCAACAAAAGCAGAGTTCGACACTGAAAGCTCTAGTTCTGTGCTACAACGCGTTTTCCGAAACCAGCTGCTTCAGCTGTGGTTGCTGGGACGTGAGAGCACACTTCGGGGAGGTATCAACGCTACGGGCACAGGCACAGAGAGGTGAAATCCACGCTGCTGTGGTTTCACGTGCTTAAAGCCGTGACGCCAGGAGGTTTGCTCCGTACGCGGCTGTCCTCAACGGGATCCTCGTTCAAGTTCAACGCATCTTTGGTGTTGAACAACTACGTTAATATAAGTTCTGTCATTCCAGTTCTGCACAAATAATTCCATCTCACCGACATGCCAAAACACAACCAGCTATTCAGGGGTCAAGATAATGTTTCTTGAGAATAGCTCACCAGATGGAAGCCACAACAATAGCTTTTGTTACGAGAGAATAACAAGACGAGGGATTTGCTTATACGCGCTCATCAGGCAGTGACACTTGCATTCTCCTGCTAACAGCTGCAGAGGGGAAAACACTTGAATCCAGGCCAAACAGTTTCAAGTCAAATCGAAGATGTTGCCTCCTGCAGATAAAATCTCAGCTTTGGAAGAACTGCAGAAGGCAACACTTTAGCCTGCAATCACCCCCAGAAACTATTTTTAATTTGATCTTGTTTACAGGAACTGAGCTTCATTAACGAAACGTCTCAGTGTGTCTGGCCTCACGTACTGCTACTCTCTTAAAGCGAGGCTGCCAGCAAGCTTCGGCGCTGGCCTGGAGCAAACAGTGACACCAGCAAAAGCCCTGGGATTTCTGGCACTTTATCTCCGTCTTGCTGCCAAATGTAATAACCTCTTAATGGGCTTTTCCACGTGCTGGAGGATAAAGCAGAGCAACAGCCATTGGACCGCTTGTGTGAACGCTCCGAGTCCTGAGGAATACGTGCTGTTTGTACCAGTCAATTTACCGAGTGTGTTAAAGCTCGCAAAAGGTCACAGAGGCACTTCATCACCCCCAGCGTGCGGCCTAGCGCTCCGAATGTGCTCCCAAGAAGCTGGCCAGAGATTTTTATCAAGTAATTAGACATGCAGTTCTATGTTATAACTGACACTTCCATAATGTCATTTCCTAAGGGAACTCAAACACTCAGAATCTTTTTGTCTCCTCAGTTTTCTGTTAGCGGTGTAACACTAAAGCCGGTGGAACAGAAGCACTTGTTTACATGGGCAACTTCTGAAGTCGTACTTTTGGGACTCAACCATGCAGACATTTATTACAGCCTGCATTTATTATTATAATTATTATTACAGTCAGCATTTATTACAATAAATGCAGAAAATTATTATAGATATTATCTTTTTTTTGTTTTTTGATGTGAAAACAACCTGTTGCATACACTACGTCAGAAAAGGACATGTAATCCTGGAAAACGTATGCATAAACAGATCTGCGCTAGGAAATGTGTTACGTGAAACCTGTACCTACCGATCCACTGAAACGTAGCAGAAGGAAACCGAGGCTCTGGGCATGCATATTATTTTAAATCTCTTTTTTTAAATTAAATATCCCTTAAATGAAAGGGATTGGACAGCAATAGACCACTCTACCTCACATTCTCATTCTTTTCAGAAGCACAGGAGTGATCAATGTTTATAACAATTAAAACTAATTAGGAAATCGGCCTCCTGTAAAGACACGTCCCTTCATAGCTCTGTCAACGTACACGTGCTGATCAGACCATTCTGGAGCAAAGGCTGCCAGCGGCACTCGGTTGTACTAGAAAGACTTGAACCCTATTTAGAAATAAACCAGATTTCAAACCAAGAGTGTCACATCTGCAAGAGGTACAACGGAAAACCGACTAGCGTCACGTCCTACGCACGTGCTAGACGCTGCATAGTTAGGGTATCAAAATCTCTCCTACAAACTTAAGGAGCCTGAGCAGTAAATTTCTGAACCATCTACTTAATCATTTTTTATCATTCTTAAAGGTTGCTACACACGCAGCCTTTCTGTTTATTAACGTGCTACAAAGACACTTCTTCTAAGCTGAAGAAGAGAACACTTTGGTGTAGCGTTCAGTGCGGAACCACCACTGCACGTCAATTTAGACGAATAAAACGTGATTTTAATGTTCCCGTAGTCGCTTAGATCTCTGTGCAGTCGTCACTTAACCAGATGTTACTTTTCAGTTGAAGCAACTAAAGCCTCATCTGGTTCGCATGTGTTTAAGATCTCATTATTTTTTTTACAAATAAAGACTCCTAGAGATTAGCTGAGTGACCTAAATATTTCTTATTTATGCTTTAATTCTGGAATCCTTACAGTAGCGCTGATGATAACTTGGAACAGATACAAGCAAACTGAGTACAGCGCAACAACAGGCTTTGTTTTAGCAAACTCTTTTATCACTGATCTAGATTCTTCCACTTTTCGAAGCCCACAGGTAGATTTTTGTGGGATTCCACCAGCTATCCTGTGAGTAATGGTCACTGAAGTAAATGACTGTCATGCAATTTGTACTTCTCTGTGAAATTATTTTGCCATTATACTCTTACTGAGCTAATTCTAGCAATCCTGCTGATTTACAGTGAGAGCTGCTGATCCTTGGACTACTAAAATCTAGAACAAATAGTTACAGATTCTCCGAAAGTGGAGATTCAGCATATTCTGTAGATTAAGTATTTTATGCACAATTGTACGGATTCACAATCAGTGGCACAAGAAAAGAAAGCAAACGCAAACACATGCAGACACGTAGAACAGTAGTGGAATGGCAAATTCTGTTGAAGAATTCTGTGAATATTGGATGAACAAGAACATGACTGAAGATGCAAATGAGATTTTGTTCTTACACGGTATCCAAAGGAGCAGGATCTACATCTGATAGAGATACTCCTTCTTGTTCCAACAACTTGAGCACTTCTCCTAAACAGAACCACAGATATAAAAAAGTTCTTATTTTGGGGATAAAGGAACACAAACCCCACAGATCAGTACGTAAGACTGCACCCGCAATCATTACCCAGACGTGATTTGCATTATTAAAGTGTAATTATACAGCAATATCCATACACTATACCCTCTATCAGAGACAAAGGGTTATTAAAACTAGCAAACGCCTTGCTCTGAGGCTTACGGAAACTAGCTGGACTACCTCTGGCTCTGCTTACCTGTGGTGATTACACAGTCCACATCACGAGTTTGGAACTCTTGGTTGAAAAAGTCTGGCCTTGAAGCCTCTAGCTTTTTGTCGTAACAGGGCATTACCGTTACATGGTATATCTGGTCCGGCGTTAGGCGCTGGAAGAAAGACACAGCTGCGCAGTTGGATTGGCCAATATCAAACCTATCTTGAGGGAGATACTTTCCAGGTAAAAATGAGGATGATGAAACTAATGCCACCATGCCTCTGGAAAACTCTCTCCGCTATTACTGAACATTTATTTTTGTATACACACACACACACACACATATTAAATTATTTCTCTCATAGAACCCGATTTTAGTTTGTACCAAGTGTCAGCAGTACGGTCTTTTACGGGTTTCCCCCCTCCTTTTGCTAGTGCAGATGATCCAGTCAGTGAAGTGAATTCCTAATTACGCAGTTAGAGAATACGCTTCCTCCACGCTACTAAAACCCAGCCCCTGCATCAGCAACTAAGAAACTATCTGGCGTCGGACAAAAACCTCACGATGATCCAAGAAATCAGTACAGGCCAAGGAAACAAGTCATTGACTCAAGGCCATTGTTTCAGTATCTCGTGCCAAATATTCTTGGTAGCTGCCAATTTTTGTAACAAGTATGCAGATGTCAGCATTTACTTAACGCAAGTGTTAAACCACTGCTCATTAATGGACAATAAATCATACAATCAGAAATGGCGCTTAAGTTTCTTACTGGACAAATCTAGGCTATTAGTATAACTCTAGTCTTTAAATATCAGATTTACATTTGGAAAGATTCCAAAGGTTAAAGACTGAGAACAGAACTAAGTCAAACTGAAACAGAACATTAAGTTGGGAACGAGCAAGTAATTTTTAGACAAGACATGATCTGCACGTATGCACTGACTGGAGTTTTGTCTTAGGATAATTTATTTTAAGTTATTCACCAACTTTAAACATGAAAATACCACACACAGACAAGACGGGAGCACAAGGACACTGAAAAATAAGTGTCTCTAGCTTTCCCGAACAACATGCGGAGGTTTTAAGTAGTCCATGCAGCATGAGCTCACTGTTACTGCCCTAGTTGCTAACTTCTCATTAGATAAAATACAAGTGAGAAAGACGCTGCCTTTGTTGGCTTCTGCAAGATAACTTTTACCTTTAAACTCTAATGTATAACATGTAGCAAAATCAAAAAATACCAGCTTAAAGTGTTTAATTTTAGCAGTCTGCCATTACGCACAGTACACGTCAGCCCCTTACCTGCTGTTCTGCAAAATGGCCCTTGACCAAGGAGCCCATGACCTGCTGTGGAGACTTGGTGGTACTGATGTAAGGAATGATGAAACTGCCATGGGTTTTCTCTGCATAGCAGATCCAACCTGATGAGAGCGTAATCAGCAAATTAAATTAAAAAATAACAAGCACCCCTTCACCCTGCCCGCCCTCCCCCAACCCCAGGATTAGCACCCATTAATAACCATTTTCAGCCTCACTTCAGCCCAAAAAGCAAAGGAAGTGTAACACAGATTCATTCTAGAGATCATTAGGTAACTGCTGCTAACACCAAGATCTCTTTGTATTGTGAAGAGAGTGATCCTCTAAGTAAATGTATCCATTTAAACTTTTCTGACTAGCTTTTTGATTTTTTGCTCTAGCGTACTACTAGTATGCCATTTTATTATTTCTGTAACTAATCTAATACCGTACCTGGACAGGCAGAAGCCAGCATTGGCAAAGCCTTTTTGTCTTCAGATTGCTTTCGGAAGCGTTTTACAAACTCTTGTTGGCTCTCCAACAGGCTGAAGTTTCTTGAGAAGGTTGTATCAAAAACGTAGTGCACACCTAGGCAGTACAGCATCTGTGTTAAAATTCACAAGGAAGATATGGCAAACTACAACAAAAAGCCTCCAGTCAAACCGGATTCAAACTGCACCTCTTATTTACAGGTGTCAACCTCTGCGGTTGAGAGCGAACCTTTTTCCCTACCACGTCAGCACAGCAAGACGAGCAAAAGTGACAGGAGGGCTGCAAACCATGTAAAGGTCCTTCCTTCCACCACTCCAAGTTTATTATGCGACTGAAGTTGTAGACAGTTTGCATTTTAGCTAAAGCCAATTACAAAACATTGTGAGTCCACGGGGAGGTGAAATCACATCCACCTTCTGCGCTCGTAACAGCTACGCTTAACACATACCTCAGCAGTCCCCTCTGTGATTAACAGAACGCAACACCACACTTGCCTAAACTCTTTAAGAATGCAGTCAGCTTCTTTGCTGTTTCCAGAACACCCATTTTACATCTTGCAGCTAGTGAAGCTCTGGATTGCGGTGAAACAGAAACCACCACCAACTTCTGGTCACTGGGAGCGGCAGTCTTTGAAAGAAACACACAAACACCACCGCTGTTCAGACAGTATTAATATGGCACATGCAGAACTTTCAGCCCACTAGAACATCAGAAAGTATTTCCCAGCTTAACTCTGAAGTCAGTAATTTAGTACATTAAAGGTCCTTTCCAAACCCAGGATTACTTTTTAAAGATCGGAAAAAACACAACAGTGCACTGAGAATGTCCTCAGATCCTTCGGATCTCTGAAACTAATTTTTACGTGTGCTGTTTCCACACGTGCTTCTGCAGATGCAGCATACCAACCTAGTAAGACTTTCAAACTCTGCAGCCCACCCAGCCGTGACTTGTCACCCACCTTGTTAGAAGTCAGCATTTTGCATAGCTCTTCGTGGCTCTGTTGAGTGATTAAAACACTCTCCGCTGATGTAATGCAGCCGCTACATGCTAAACAGTCGTTCAGAGTAATTTTAGCCTTTTCCAGTTTTTGTGCTCCTCCATCCTAGAAAGAAACAGATTAGATTCAATTCTGATCACAGCACAGAATTGGGCAGCAGTTTTCCCACCTTTATTTAGTAACAAAGATGTTGCCCCTTTTATGCTCTCGGTTTATAATTTTAAAAAAGTATCTTTTATTTTTAGTAAGATGAGGAGGAAGACGACAAGTATCTTTGAAGTCTGCTGCTTTTAATAGGATTATTTGGCGCACAGATGCAAATGTGTTGAGGAACTTCAGGAAAATTTCAGCAAGACCAAGGACATAACTTTCATCAAATACACAACAGTTGCTGAGGCCACAATTTGTGTTATCTGGCGGGCTGATACTGCTCCAAAACACTGAAATTATACTATCCCAGAAGCAAACAGGTCTTATCTTGCTCAGTTTTCAGCTTGTGGGTGGCTGAAGACTGGGTTAGCGTGGCTAACATGCTACAGATTGCAGCTGCTGTGTTAATCACTAAACTGCGACCCCAGAGATCCCAAAGCCTTTAAGCACCAGTCTCAGCGGGCACTGAATATTACGCCGGAGAAAGCAGGCCAGCTTTGTCGCCTCTATCAGATGCTGCTCATGTTATTGAACAGTACTGGAGCTGTTTCTTCACAGGAACCTGAATTTCACTCCTTCTAAATAGACTACACGCTCGCTAACATTTTTAATTGATACCGAGTGTTCTGCAATCTTTCTGTGTGCAGAACTTACATGGATGCCGATGGGAGAACTGTATGGCAGTGTATCAAAGACAGTGTGTGGCTTGCCACGGGAAGGAAATATTTTTCATAATACTTGACCTGAATAAGTCAGTTTTCCTATGAGACTCTCCTCTTAAACTCCACTTCTCAATAAAGTCAGAAACAGCCCAAGCAATTAGGTACTATTAAATTAAAATTTTAAAATAAGACACCAGACTCCTTTGGAAGTACTGTATCCCTCTTTTTTAAGTCAAAAGGTCATAATCTGCTTAAAGTTAAAAATACCGTTTCTAGATGAATTCCCAGCTTGGTTAACTAAGAAATGCCAACCTTTTCTGTGTAAACGGGAAAATCGTTCTCCAAAACTCGGCATTAATTTTGGAAGCAGGAGGCTTATGAATTCTGTAGGCTATTTAACAAATAATTGGAAATATTTTTAAAAAATCAGACCAAAATTTAAGAGTATCTATTTGAATCTCTTTGTGAGTGAGCACTCTGCTGTATGACATAATGCAGTAAGAAAAGACTTCGTCTCAAATAATCTAGGAATTGCTAATACTTAAGTATTGATGGCAAAACAGACTCCTCAGCTTATCTGCTCTCACACTGAAAATCATCGCTAATTAACGTCAGTGTTTCAGAGCATAAAAGATTGGCACAAAATCGGAATTACTGCTCATAAAACTGGGCAATTAAAAAGTTGGACTTTGATACAAGATACAAGAATGCTGACAGCAATAGCGACGCTTTTCTAACAACTTGGTCCTCTTTGAGGCATTAGATAGCTGTAGACTATTCAAATACTTAACAATACACTCACATTTTCTGGATATTTTACACAATAATGAAGAAACATCACACATACCTGATTGATCTGAAAATAGCTTCCATCTGCTTCAATTCTGATCTTAGCTGCTGCTTTTCCAGGCTTTTTTTCCACTTTTACAGGTTTGATACATTCCTGAAAGAGAAATAAAGCCCGAAAGTGAGGACATGAGCAACGAAATGTGGAAGAGGTAGAGTTAATAGAAACTGGAATGATCAAACCCAAACACTAGTTCTAGAGTGAACGCCGCTTACTCTCCCGTAAGCTATGCTGGATTTACTTACAGTGTCTATAACCACCAACGGAAAACGTAAAAGCAAAAACTGCTTACCCCCTTTTTACAGAAGGAACACTTTTCCAGCATCATACCAAAACCAGAGGGCAGTTTTGCTGTTCTTTCTGAAGAACACCGCTGTGTTTTACAGAGCCTTGAAAGGAGCAGAGCCTGCACGGTCCTCCTCTCTAAAATCTCACAGAGGACCGTGCATTCTTCATTGCAAATTTTGGAGGCGTGGTCACTACAGTTAACATGGGGCTAGTGCCAATGAAGTTTCATTCCATGTCGAAAGGACTCTGACGACCTCAGATGGACTACTTCCAGTTTTCTGTATTGTTCTGTGATGAAGTCTCAAGGGTGTTTTTTGCATTTTCTGCGATTTTTATTGTTTAGGCACCTTATGACTCCTTGTCCTACTTCTACAGCTATGATTCTCTTTGCCTTTTACCATCCTTGCTCTGCCAACATTTTCAGTCCCCCCCTCCCCAAATTAATCCAGCTTTACTAGACTTTGCAAGATTCAGAGACTAGCAGAAAGAAGACATTACGATTCTTCAGTTATGCTCACTGAATAAAACAATGATCTCTATTTGAAACAGAAAAGCAGGTCGCATTATTTACGTGAAAGACTTCACTAGGAAACCCAAGTCCTGCAAGGAGAGTTAATGGGGTTTGCTGTGCCCCGTTCCGCTGATCTCATTTCAGGATAGTTTTTCTGCTGTGCTCGTCAGCACATACGTCCAGGATTACTGTTTTGTACTTTTGCTAGTGCTTAAAGACTCCAAAAGGAATAGTCTTGACCCGCCCTTGCTGCTCACTCTGTTCACCTCTCTGCCACCCGCTCCTGTACGCTGGCAGGAGCATGTCTGCAGATGAGTAGCGTGCAAGGAAATTTGTTAGGCTTACGCTTTTTCTTGGGGAGTGGCGAGTGTGTGTGTCTAGATTAACATTTAACAGGACAGTTTCCAGACTGGGGTGGGAATGTCCGATTGGCTGCTGGGCCAAGATTTCTCTCTTCAGCTGCTTACAGAGCCTTGCACCCACCAGCGTTGCTGCCCTCTCTGCTCCCTGCGCAGTGGCTGGAGGAGACAGCGAGGGATCTCCGTGGTTTTTCTCCTTTTACCGTTTTATTTAACAGCACCCGAAGGACGTCTGCAAGGCAGCCGGCCTCCCTCACGCTGCCAGGCCGAGAGCTGCTGTCCCGGCCAGCGGCACGGCCAGGGCTGTCACCCACCTCCCCTCAGCGCCATCTTCTCACCCTCCCCAGGCGGCGCCGGCAGGGCCGACCCCGCCGCTCCCGGGGCGAGGCGCAGGGCCGAGCTGCCCCGTCACAGGACCGCGGCCTGCTCCCCGCGGCCGGCTCTCGCCGCCCCCGGCCCTGGCAGCCCCCGGCCCGCACCCACCTGGGAGGGCCCGATGTAATCGTCCAGGTCGGTCAGCTGCAGCACCCCGCTGAAGGGAGACGCCATCCCGGCCGCGCCGCCGCCGAGCGCGGCAGCCAGCGAGGGGGGCGGGGCTGCCACACTGTCGTAAAAGGGGAAGCGCCTCACTGCCGGAAAGGACGGCGGGACGGAGATGCGCGTGTGCGGGCAGAGCGCGGCAGTTCCCCGCCGCTTCGTCGGGGGCGGTGAGTGCGCATGCGCGGGGCGTTCTTGTGCGGGCTGAGGAGGGGAGGCCATGATGGCGGGCGAGGTGGCTGAGGCAGGGCACGCCGCGTTGATTTGTAGGCTACAGTGGAAGGTGTATTAGGCTGAGGTAAGATGTAGGTACTATAGAGAGGGAGGTATCACGGCCCTTGGCCTTATAAACAGTGTGAGGCCTGTGCTGGGTTTCTTCATGTTCTTGCAGAGAGTAACTCCTCAAAGCCCTCGAGCTTGTGGAGGTGGCTTGGGTAGCCGTCACCCTTCTTGGGACTGCTCTCCCACCAGGGTGGCAGCTCGTGAGGTTCCTGCCCATGTGGCATAGGGATTTGAAGCTGTAAAGCCTTCTCTGAACAGCTTGCTGTGTGCATGCGAACGCATGATGTTTTGTTAGAGGTTCAGAGCTCAGTGTGAGAAATTATTAGTTCTTTGAAGGAAACAATTTTATTTACATGAGAAGCAGTGGAGGAAGTGGTGTAACAATTTTTCAAGGGTGCTGGTAAGGCTGTAGTGCTGTCTGGTTGAGAACTTGGCGTCTTCTTGATTGCAGACCCAGCTTGGAGATTTCTGTACGTCAGTGGTGTGTCAAGGAAAGCCTTGCAAATTTGGGCTCTTACAGAATGCAACCTAATACATATTAACAGGAGCTTTATCTAACAGAAAATAATCTTAGCACTCTTTGTAGAAAGTACCCTGAAGTACCTAGATGGAAAGTGCTAACTGCAGTGTGTTAGTAAGCAGAGCTGCATCTTGTTTCCAGGCATAGCTGTAGGCAGAATGCAAGGAGAAGCATCTAGGGCCTGATCCTGGAAGCACTGTTGGGTTTTGTCCTTGCAGCTCCAGAAGCTCTAAGGTGTGAAGATGGGGCTCCAGACAACATACTGTACCAACAAATGCACCAGACTGTGCAGATTTCTATATGACTTTAACATCCCGCACCTCTAGATTATTGTTGAGAAGCAATGAGCTCTGAAGAAAGTAAACGCCCTTGTTGATTGAAGTGTTGGTGTCGTTTTCTCTGTGCTAGAATACCTTATCATTTAGGGGTAGGATGTAATCTTACAAAACAGTGTTTAGTAGCCAGAGGGGGAGAACACAGTAAAAAAAATGAAACGTGTGGTTTTTCATATATGTTGTTGCTCTTCCGGTTACAGGAGGTGCTGAAATAAATATTAAGATACCCAATCAGTTCTGAATCCACAGAGATTGTCCACAGAGACAATGATCTGTTCAAGGGTCTGGAATAACCATTCCACCTCCTAATAGCTTTCCCAGAAGCCCATTTGGAAATGTTTTACCAGTGGAGTAGACTCCCAAGAGAAGGAGTGAAAGTCATCTGCGAAGTCAGTTACAGTTCGGTTGTGCAAAGCACTGGGGAACATGCTGTGTGCAACAGTCCTGCTGCTCCTTCACAGCAAACAAAATGTGGCTTTCCAGTTGACCCTGTACACGGTATTCTATGCAGTGATACTGAGTTTACAGCAGTATGCCAGGAGATCCCACTGCAAAATCTGGCACATCATTTCTTTCATGCGATAAGCTACTATTTTCTATACAGTGGGAGAGAATCTGCCCTCAGGCAGACAAGGAATAACCTCTTTGTATACTTCTGCTATGCATCTAGAAGTCTTTTGGAATTTGTTTGCATTCTAAACAAATATAAGGGTGTCAGTACTAGGGAAAACTTGATGGTAACTCCTAAGTCCTCTTTCACTCACCTGCTGATGGCTGTTGTGAATATCCTGCTTCAAGGTGAAACCCAAAATTAGATCCCAGCAAATCTTTCAGGCTCTGAGCACTTAGTTCCTACACAGGAAAAATAATAATACAAGAATTAGGTACATTCATACAAAATTCTGTGGAGTTGCTCATTCGGTAGTTGCATAATAGAGACTTCTAAGGTGTACAGCAGTGCTTGGGTCCCGTTAGCTGTTCGCAGGCGAAGTGCAGGTGGGGTGTGTGCAGGAACCTGGCCCTGCTCTGTACGGACAGTGGTGTCCCAAAAGCAGAGCTACCAGCAGTGCTCAATGTTGCCATGCATTGTGTTCGTTTCTTCTGGATTAAGGCCTATGAATGTATGACTGACCATGATGGAATAGTTGGAGGCAAGTTTGATGACATCTTGGGCTGTGATTTGGCCTTTGTGTGGGAAATTTTAATTCCTCTGAAGCCCAGTACAACATGTTACCAAGAATGAACTATGGTGTTGCTGATCACTCTGTGCAGACTTTCAGCTCAGTACCTTAAATTTGGCGTTGAAGCGAACAAGGTCTTGTGTGGAGGATTGCTCTATGAATTTCCCGAGATTTATGTCAATCCAGTTTCTTAATCCTTTTTGGATATCACAGGCAATCCCTAGAAAGAGGAAAAAACTTACAGGTCTATTGACAAGGCAGTGTTACAAACTAAGACAACCTGTGTCCTTTCAGGGCAGGCGTGATGATGCTAGAGAAAGGCACAGAAGTAGGACACCATTCCTGTGGGTATTGACTGTTTTAGATTATTTGTTGAATTAAGAGCCTATAGTGGGGCCAGTTCTAACTAGGAAATATCCCCATGCAGCGCAAGTAGGACACGCAGACAGGACCAGCTCGAGGGAGACTTTAAATCAAAACTGGACCTGCTCTGTTCCCGCTCCAGCCACACAGACAGCTGAGTGAAGGTAGGAACCCCCAAATGATATTTTGTAGCCTGGAATTAAACTCTGTGATCACTCTCTATCCTTTGGGCTTTAGAATTATTCTGCTTCTTGGTGCTGTTACCTGTTGAATGTGATTGTTGGCTCAGGTAGGTTTTAATGTAGCTGTTATATATGTCGATTTTGTTGGAAGGTGATAGAGCCTCATAAGCGATGTTGAATCCTTTGACTCTGGGAAATAAAAGAGGACATTTTCAGAAAGGAATTGCATTTGTTTGAGTTTTAAGGAAGTTGACCCATTGTTTCCAACCTTCTGTATGGCCTGGGTGGTGCCTGAGGCTGTCACATCTTTTAATTGGACTCCACGGAAGAGGTTCATGAATATTTCCATTGATATGAACAGAAAAATGTTTTAAAATATATGGGACTTGCTCACAGCTTTCCAACAGTGATAAGCAAATTAAGCAAGCTGGAAGATATCTATGCAGTTCCTGCCTAGTGGTTCTGTGTTTGGTTTTGGCTAATAAACAGAACCTTAAGGGAGTCAGAGCTCAGTCCTTCTGTCCTGGAAATCCAGAATGCGGAGGTCTCAGCTGCAACGCTAGCTTTTAACTGTCATAACCCTAAGAGTCATGGTAAACTCACGTTGCTTGGTAGGAATCACAAGAGATGTTGGTCCCCAGCCATCCCAGATAGGTTTTGTTCATACCAGACAGCAATAAGGGCAGCTGCTTCTGGAACCAGTGCGCCCAACTTTCACTGGAGAAGTTTGGGAGTTCAGGTCTCAGCTTTACTAGTACTGTCTTCAGTATCGCGTCTCTAACCAGCGTGCTGGGTAAGGAGGTCAGATTTACCTGTGGCATAAAGAAGAGCAAAACCATCAATATGGCTTGAGGTTCTGGATAAGCATTTAAATCAGAAGAGGCTATTAAGGGAACATCTGCAGCATTATCATAACAAAATTAAATATTTTAGTTGCCTGTCCCTATCCAGGGTTTAAGTGTATTTTCTTAATCACTAGCTTGCCCCTTGCTGAGATCTCTCCTTATAAAGTTCAGAGCACAATGTGAGCTGTACAGTGAAGGCAGTTAATCATGGCATAGACCTTCCCCTAGTACAGCGACGTGGGAGTCGGAGAATACCTGGGATCCATTAGGACTGACCTGGCGAGCACACACGTTAAACTGGCTCATGTATCTGTCGACTGTGTTATAGGATCCACGCTCAAGTATTGCCAGGATTGAGAGTGTATCTTCCAGGCTGGTCAGCATTGAGTTAACGGTCAACTGTGCCATCTCTTCTGGGGTATCGAGATCAGGAACTTGAAACTAAGAAGAAACACATGTGAAAGAGCTGTCCAAGGGCAGTGTTTGCTGTTATGTCAAGGCTGTGGGTGGGCAGTGGCTCTAAAGCAAAGTCCTCCACCAGACAGTCGGGGAGAGAGAATGTTTTTGTGGTACTATGGATGTTTTGTGGGCAGTGCCCTTTGAGAAGGAGACAAAAAATACGCTATGCTGGGGCAGATCCACATTTCCTTGTGGAACAGTGAGGTGGGAATAGTCTGGTGCCACATCTCTTAGGAGGAATGATGGTGAAAAACCCTTCAGTTTTGTGTAAAGAACCTTCCAGGGGAGAATGTCAGGTATCCCCTTGGAAATGGGCTGTTACACATCAGCAGGAGTTCCTTGCCTCTGAAGTAGGTAGGTAGTTAATTAGTTTAAGTATAGTCTGTACCTTTTAAGCTTTGAGGATAATCTGATAAAACTGCCTGAAAACCTGTAGTTGGTTAACACTTGTTGATTTGAGATCTTCTAAGGAATATCCTTTTGGATCTTCAGCTTCCACTGTCTCCTGTGTGCAGCATCCATCTGCAATAGCCCTTTCTCTTCCACCTCATCAATTCCATTTCCTTTTTCCTCCCACTTTTCCTTGCTCTGTCTTGACCATTTTCTTACTGCCACCTTCTCCACACTAATCCCTTTGGCAGGGATGACTTGGCTGAGACCCTTCATAGGATGTTACCTGCTCTGGTCTTTAAGACCTGAAATAAAACTGCCAAATAATGATTACCACGTTAAAGGGCTTTAGGTAAGGCTTGTTTGTGATAAGTGCTTGGCTCAATTGTTTGTAAAATTGAATGTATGCTGAGTCTGTATCTCTCTACCTGTCATACTAGGTGGTAGGTTTTTGTTCCAGGGATTCTGACCCCTTGTGTTAGCCCAGACAGTACTGTCTGCTCTCTGGGAATTTAAATAAAAAGTGACAGGAATCTGAGCTGTGAAATGCTGGCGTAAATGCAATATCTTCTTTAGCAAGGTAAAGATGCGGATGTTGCCAGACTGAATATGTTTGTGTGCGCTTGTCCACACAGTTAAAAGGCAACCACCTTCTGAAATGTGATTCTGTAAAAGTGGTATTGAAGTAACATTACTGTGTTTTCTTTCTCCTCACATGAAACTGTTTATTTTGCTGAGGGGGGAAAGGTGCTTTTTTTCTAGCTGCTCCGAAAAATGCACACCTAGAGACTCTCAGCACTGTATCTGAGAGCAAAGCAGTCATTGCTAAAAGGTTACAGAGTGCGCCATGCCGAGGAGGTTAGATGAATCAAGGCTTTCCCCAGACCCTGATGGGTTTCAGATCATGCGTTCTGATACAGCATTGTTCCTCACAGAATGAGGTAGATAGTAAGAGAATAGGAAATGACATCAAAGCAATGGTAGAGTCTCCAGTTTGCAATCCTTTTTGAGGTGTTGTTCATAGACCAGAAGCCTCTCACTGTGGCTTTGAAAGAAATGTCGTTTGCTATAGTGTATGTTCAAAGGCAGAGAGAGGTCACTTTCTCTGATGAAAATGAAGGATTTTTAATGTGGCAGCATTTAGCAGGAAACTCGCTAAGCAGAGTGAATGTCTGCAAGACACGCACATCAGCATTTCTCCTTCCAGAGCTTTGGCTGCCGAATGAGCAGGAATATTGGATGGAGCCGCTGTGGGTGTGGATGGCGAACGTTAATGCAGACAAATTGTATTGTTCAAGGTTCTGCTGGAAGTTGCTCAGACGCTGTGGATGTGGTAAACTAAGATGTTTGGTATAGAACACTATGGTTATCTTTTCACTTAACTACAAGTAAATAGGGGAATTGTTGCGAATTTTGATGATGTTGGTGCTTAAGATTTAATCGAAGTGTTAGAATGGGAAGGTTTCTTTATCAATATAACTCCCTTACAAAAGCTCTGTGTCTGCCTGGTACTGGGGTGTGCTTTCAATACCTCTGTAAGGAGTTAGCAAACTGGTGCATGTTTTGGGATTACAGACATTTTAGTTTAGTTCAACCAGTAGCAACTAGTATATTTGTACCACTACCTACTTTATCAGTTTAGTTTAAGTATCATCAATAAGATTGTCTGAAACAATATGAAACATACCAAGTGGGTTGTTCAACATTACTTTTATTGATGATTGGATAGGTAGTGTCACAAGTTCTTTAAACAAAATCAGCATTTTAATAAATACTGGCACTGGCTTACAGAGTGTATGAAGTGAAAACATTGTCTAAGGCATGTTTTACAGCTGTGCAGGATTTGTTTGGTTTTTTTTTTTGAACATTGTATGAAGAGAAAAATCTTTGTTTTTCACATGAAAGCAGAATTGTTGGATTTTTAAGTTGTACTTGAATTATTTCATTAATGCAATTTCTGTCTTTGCTGCTAAACCAATATTATAATAACATTTAGATACATACATCCCAATCAAGTATTAGCCTAGCAGGATTCAGTTCCTGTTGGTCTTACTGCTGTTGCCCTTTGTCACGTGTCGTAGTTAAAGCTTGGTATCATAATGTGGGCAGCTTGAAAGATTAATTCACTGTGTCCTCAGGATGTGCAACCCATTGCTACTGATTAGACTAAACTCAGAATACTAGAATGTATCTGGTATTTTAGTAGACATGAGCAAGTAACTTCTAGTATTTCTGAAGACAAAGTGTAATTTGAAGATTCATTCTCTGGAGGAGTTAGGAAAGGCAATACCCACATGAGCAATTTTACTTTAAGACAATTTGATTTTAAAGATGATTTAAAAGAAGTTGCCCTCACCACTCTTAGCAGAATATGCCTCTATATTTCAGACATGTCCCAGGCTCTTAGCATTGGTTCTGATAACCAGCGATAACAATTAATATCTTTCATCGAAGAGCAGGCTGTGAAGAGAGGCAAGCAGCTGGAATGTGTATTTCAACCCCTGATGCTGCACATGGGTCACATCTGGTAATCTCTCCCGTATAAAGCAGGGATCAGCTTGGGTTTAAGAGATGCAGCCACTGTGTGAGGAATCCCTTGCATCTTGCCCTTACTGATTATTGTAAATGCAAAGCCTGGCAAGCTGTCTGTTTAGCTTGGAAGCTGGTGCTAATTTTACTGTTGTTCAGTGCATAGACTAGTAAAACTTACTCCAGCAATGTCTGGGTAAAAGGTTTGAAGTTCACTTAGTTTAGCTACTGAACAGATCTCTCCCAGATTCTTTTGCAACCAGTCTTTGGTCCCAGTTGTTCCATCCTGGCACGCTGATCCTGTAAACAAAACAGAGTTAAAAGCCACAACGTATACTGAAGGAGGCATCTAGGCATCCTTCATGTGAATGATTAAATATCTGCTAACAGAAGAATGGCTAATCTTCTTCCTATTGCAAGTGCAGGGTCTGATCTTCTGCTCTCTGATTCACTTCCAGACTGGGGAAATGGTTACACCAAATGGAAATCCTATTTCTCTGCCTAGATCCTATTCATTATGTAATACCATACCTCCTTACACCAGTATTCCCTGTAGCTTCCAAAGGAGAAGTGATTTCCCTTCCTCTTTCACAGGGTTGTTGTGAACTTCCCAGGGTTGCAGTGAACAGCAGAAGTGACCGAATCTCCGTGTTGGGAAGATGTGTGATTGTTAGGTGTAAAATCTCCAATGTTTGGAGTACAAAAGATGCTCCGTACAAATACTAGTGCTTTACTGGGAACTTAGGTGTAGGCACCTTACCTGAGTCTGTGAACTGGGCTGTCAAATAGACCTTCTGAAACTCGTAGACATCGTGTTTCTTCCTTGCTGACAACACTGGGTAGACTCCATCAATTGCTGCAATGCTGGGGAATAAACCGTATGTCAGATGATTTCCATGTGGGTAAAGCAGCAGAGAGGAGTGTAGTGGGGGGAGGACTTCTTAATGCTGATGGACTGAAGGTGGCAGGTGCTAGTAGTTGGCCTACAGCATGTGGCAAATGAGTTTTGTTTTGTTTTCTGCTGGGCCATATCACTTATAGAACCATAGAATCCTTTAGGTTGGAAGAGACCTTTAAGGTCATCGAGTCCAACCGTTAACCCAGCACTGCCAAGGCCACCACTAACCCATGTCCCCAGGTGCCACATCTACACGACTTTTCAATCCCTCCAGGGATGGGGACTCCCCCACTGCCCTGGGCAGCCTGTGCCAGGGCCTGACAGCCCTTTCGGGGAAGAAATGATTCCCAATATCCAACCTAAACCTCCCCTGGCACAACTTGAGGCCGTTTCCTCTTGTCCTGTCGCCTGTTCCTTGGGAGAAGAGACCGACCCCCCCTGGCTCCAACCTCCTTTCAGGGAGTTGCAGAGAGCGAGAAGGTCTCCCCTCAGCCTCCTTTTCTCCAGGCCAAACCCCCCAGGTCCCTCAGCCGCTCCTCACAGCACTTGTGCTCCAGACCCTTCCCCAGCTCCGTTGCCCGTCTCTGGACACGCTCCAGCCCCTCAGTGTCTGTCTTGGAGTGAGGGGCCCAGAACTGAACCCAGCACTCGAGGTGCGGCCTCGCCAGGGCCAAGCACAGGGGGACGATCCCTGCCCTGGTCCTGCTGGCCACACTATTTCTGATACAGGCCAGGATGCTGTTGGCCTTCTTGGCCACCTGGGCACACTGCTGGCTCATATTCAGCAGGCTGTCGACCAACCCCCCCAGGCCCTTTTCCACCAGGCAGCTTTCCAGCCGCTTCTCCCCAGGCCTATGGTGTGCTTGAGAATAAGGATTCATATTTGGTATACCTTTACAAGAAAATAACCCCTTTAGAGCTGAGTCATTGACTGATTTTGGTTATGCTCAATGACAAACATGAAGGTAAAAAGCAGCTCTTGCCTGATCAGTTACTAGTGATACAAGAGTGACCGCTCGTGTAGCCACACAAAGCTAAAGCAGCTGCAGCCCTGCAGGCAGGCACTTACAAAGCTCGGAAGTATGGGCACGGCATGGTGAGGGGCAGCAGCTCCAGCACCGTCGCGTTCACGTGGGGGAGCAGAATGCGCAGTCTGTGCAGCCATGTAGATGCGTCTTCCAGGGACATGTCAGTAATTTGTGGGAAGATGATCTCAGCTGACATCATTAGCATTGTTTCTCGAACTTTAGTGCTTCCTAGGAAATCGGAGCTCTGAGGAAGAAATTGAAGCAGTTGGTGAGCAGAACTGTTAGAAAGCCTTGAATATTGAAGTTAAGCAGAAAAAGTGGTGAAGGAAAAATTGGCAAAATAACCACAATTTCTCCTCTTTGCTGCTCTCCTCCCCTTCCTTCCTTTCCTGTTTAACAATAAAAGTTGGAAATATGGCCTGACTGTGGCCTTGTTGGGGAGTTGACCTTGGCAATTCAGGTTTTCTTTTGTCAGCAGAGTTGGACAGCAAAGCAAGCCAGGTGCTTGAATTTCCTTTCCCTTACACTCCCACAGCCCCTGCTTTTGTTACGGCACTCAGCAGAGTGGCCACACTCTGTATAAAGCGAGGCTGGGGCAGGCTCAGGCTTCTCAGCTTGGCTTGTTGTTAGCTTGTCCTCAGCCCAGTGGGACTAGGGCAAGCAGCAGAATCTCTCTCGCTCACTCATACACAAATGTTTTAATGGATGTGAACAATTTTAGGGGCCTGGTCTAGAACCTTTTGTGAGTCATTAGACTACCACAGATCAGCAGTAGAGAAACCCTTGCTGTTTATATCCTGGCTCTAGGTTGGAGAGGTGGGTGTGCTTCACAAAGTTCCTCTGAGGAAGAACCTTTTACACTGGTCTGTGCACAGAAATTAAGCCAGAGTAAGGGCTGGACTCAGATAAGATCATACTGGAGCAGGAGGAACTCCTTCTGGATCATCTTCCAGATTTATTTTATGTCTGGCCATGAGAGTTGGAAGTCTGAAAGTTCACCTGTGACCTGTTCTGCTCCCCAGGACTCGGTTATCACAGGCGCTTGGGTTACTTACCTTCAGGGCAAAAGTGTTGAAGTCCTCTAGGAAGGCACTGAGGTACTGGAGAGGCTCCTCCTTGTTCCCAATTACCTCCAGGACCGTCTGGATGGCTGAGGGGCTGTAGATGGTCTTGCTCTGAACTGTCAGCTGGGCCAGTGCCTCAGCTGAAAAAAGGTCTAGGGAGTCGTGCTGAGGAAGGCAGAGCATAGCGTGAGGTCTGGAGATCCATCCACAGCCTTCTCCCCCTGCTCATCTGTCTCAGCCCACCTGAGCTTTGGCATATAAGGAACATTAACTTCTCTCTGGACAGTTTTTCAGACAACAAGTAGTGCACAGTGTTTACTGGGATTAAATTTAGTAATAGCTGTTCTCTGCTGCTAGACAGGTGATTTGTGAGAATGTTCTCAGCAGACCAGCTGTAATTTAATATCTGCTCTTCCTGTGTCTTATCAGCCACTGCTGTTTGGAGCTTGTCATTGAAATCCTTGTCTTCCTACAGAATTTATATTCTCCTGATAAGATGATTATCTCCTAGAGGCAGTGCTTTTGACACTATTTTAGCATTAAAGCTTAACAAGAAGAAACTTAATGAGAAAAAAATGGAAACACATGGGAGAAAATGAGCAACACAAATAATGAGCTAATCCAGTTGAACTCTGTTCCTGTCATGGCTAACAATAACATGCCAAATATTTTGTATCTAGCCCTTACCCCATGGAAGTTGCTCTTTAGTGTTGCAAAATCCGAGTATGATCCGAAAGCAGTGAATAAACCAAAGTAGCGTAGCAGCCATTCCCTATCTGCTGCGGTGTCCTGTGTGCAGGCAGAGCCTACAAAAGGAAAAGCAAAGCTCAGAAGATAGATTGTTTCTTTCACTGGATCACTGAGGCATGTAATACTGTGAATCCCTGTTGGCAGTGAAATGTATAATACAGTTCATGTTGCAAGCTCCGTGTGGGATCCAGACCCTACCAGACAGGGGCTGGGGGAGTCGTTTAGCCTTTGAGTGTACTGGGGCTGCCAGATTCCTGCAATGTCGGCATGTTCTAGTCTTATTCTTCATACAGCTTCTGCTTTTTGACCTCTGCTGTCTGTGCCATCTGAGAGAGGTTTCAGTCCTCCAAAGAGGAGGGTGGTACCTTTCTATGACCACTGTGAGCTGAAGGGCTAAGTAGCAGGCTGAGGAGTGAGGGAGGACTCATGAGGAATTAGCAGGAGATTCAGCACATTTATCTTCCAGGGAAGCAGCTTATCCAAAGGTAGAGACGCCTCTCCGTCTGCTGACTTCAGGGGACCCTAAAGGCCTCGCATTGGTTAGGCACTTAACTGTAAGATTGCTAAAATGATAAAATGACTCCTTCCCACAGAAAGAACAGATCTGCATGTCACCTAAAATCAAGGACGTTTTATGAGGTGGCTGAATCTTTCCCCTTTTCTGTGTTCCTGTATACCTGGAGACAAGCAGGCCCAGACATTTGTTACCTGAGTTCTGCAGCTGGAAGTGAAGAACTCTCTTTATGAAGGAGTAGATGTGCTCGGGATTCTCATAGGGCCCCTGGGCTTTGTGTTCGTTCAGGATCTTCACTCTGCAGGACATGGATAGTCAGGGTGAGCCAGCTGCAACGAAGTAATCCACAGGCACTGGGACAGAACCTGCAGAGCACTCTGCCAGTGAGTGGAGGGGTGCTAGGGCTGCACTCAGGGGATGTTTCTACTCCCTTGACGCTGGGGAACAGACACTTCAATCAGAGTGTGACCAAAACCACTTCTTTAGGCGATTAGGCTCTTTGGTTTTATGGGGATTTGCAAGTGGGAGTGAAGCAGAGTCTCTGCTTAGGGTCTTCTGTTTGTGGCCTGAAATGTGAAACTGCAGTGGCAGCCAAGTAAGATCATAATGGTGTTCACCAAATGAGAATCTTGGGTTTGGCACTGGGTGTTTGAGATAGTGGAAGCTGCTCCCCTCACCCGGTGGTTGGGCTCCCATGTTTACAGGCAAAGAGAGAAGTAAGAAGAGTGTCACTGAAATGATAATGGACTTGATACCTACATGGCTGCAAGAGAGTCGCATGTCATGTCACTGGGTAAGAAGCCGAGATTCTGTGCATTGAGGCTGCTCAGGAAGAGGCCAAGCCTTCCTTGAAACCAGGCAACATAGTCCTTGGCAGAGAAGAGCTCAAATACTGTGCTTAAGTGACAGAAGATCTGCCCCAGGATGAATCGTCTCACGTCACCGTGAGGAAGCTGAGAGAGATTATGCTTCAACCAAAAGAAAAAGACATCATTAGAAGTGTACATTGCAGCTAATATTAAAGGATGCGGTGGGACTGGTAAAAAGGAGTCAAACTGAGGGCCAAGAAGTACACAGCCATTCTGAGATAACCCTATTGGAGACTCAAGACAAGATGATTTAATTCATTTAATTTGCAAATGCAAAGATTGCTGCTGTGCATGCAGTTTTGGTGGTTTGTCTGCTCACTTGCATGTGGGGCTGCAGTGACTGTGCGTCCAGGGCTTGCCTCTTCCTGGGCAGTTAAGGGTGTGTGGACACAAACTGCCTGTGTGTCCTGCTGGTCTCCAGCATGTGGCCTGTGGGTGCAGGCTCCTGGGGACCCTCTGAGGCCACTATGGCTATAGGTAGTGAAGGATACAGGGCTCTTACTGTCTGATCAAGGAGACCATGATCCAATGCCTCCACAATGACTCCTTCGTTCTTTTCCTGAGACTTGTTAGCCTTTGTGACAGCTGTATTGCAAGAATCTGTATCCCTTCCAGGATGGGACCCAGGCTAATTAAGACTTGTGGCCTCTTCCTACACCTCGAACCTCAGCTCCCGCATCAGTATGCACTTCACATGTAAACTGTTTTATTCCAGCCTCTTGAACAGGAGGGGGAGTTGCTACCTGCTTTGCAGCTGCATTGAATGCATCCATGAAATCCCCAATGGTGCGAGAGCTCAGAGAGCTGAAGACCTTGCCTGCTTTGTCCATGTCACGCAGGACATCACTAGCCATTGTGTAAGCTGCCAGTTGCTCTGGGCTGAGTCCTGCCGCAGCGTCAACCTGTGAAGTCAAATGTTAAAGTTACTGGCCTTGCCTTATGGCAGCAAGTATTTGCTAGCTGTGGAAGGCTGTTGGGCAGGATTCGGGGCTTGCGCTGGGCTCTGTCTTGCAGAGTTACTTACAATACTGAAATCTGCATTCATGTCAGTCAGGTCTCGGTAGGTAGCCAAGGAGCTGAAGGAGCCCAGGTTTGTTTGTAGCCAACCCAAGCTTCCCTTGGTGTTTTCCAGGCACGGGCCACCTTGTAAACAAAGCATAATTCAAGGGTGATACAACCAGCAGTTCAGTCCCCTGGTTCTCCTGTGGGAATAGTATGACTGTGCTGACAGAGGAGTTGCCCAAAATGTCTAGGTTCCTAAATCCCTCGGTGATATTGGCAGCACTGAAAGGACTAATGCCCAGCGTGTACCTTTAGACCTGGAAGCAGCTGGTAAGGAAATAGCGTTCCCATACCTTTTGGCAAAGGCGTAGGGATCAGAATGTTAAATTGGGGAGATTCTCAGATATTGTGGTCATGGCAGCCAGAGAGGTACCAGCGATGGTCCAGCTCTCAGCTGGTGAGCTGCCACTGCAGTGAGGGGCAATGACTAATACCAGGGCTTGTCCTAGCCTCAGGGAGAAGCACAGCTGCTTCTGCAGACACTTTTCTTCTCCTTCTCTCCTTGCTATAGAGCAAAAAGCAGTTGACATCTTCCAATTTTAATTGGATTGTCTTTTTCTTGGGTAAATGCCCAGCATACCATAATTTGGTATGTTACTGCTTCTGACAGACGCAGGGAAGTTACAGGAGGGAGTGAGTGTGGGACGCCTTCAGCATACCTCCTTGAGAAGCCTTAGCAGACAGGTAGTTCTTTGCAAAGCTGTAAACATCCTGGTGGCTAGCGGGGGACATCTGTTGAAAGCTGCCTTCTAAGCCACTCATTCTGTGAGAGAAGCGAAAGGAGGAGGTTCATTAGAGCAGTAACGCCTTGTTTTTGGTGACTAAAGTCGCCAAAAGTTTGTAACACGATTACACACGAGAACTCTGCAGTCTGTGGCCTGTTTTCTCAGTGGTCACCAAACTTCTTTCTTTAGATGAATTTGCATTGTTAAACAAGCATTGTTATGCCAAACTTGTAGTTGGATAGAGGTGACACAGCACTGGTCAGAAACTGGAGCTGTGAGAGGATGAAGGTGTTGGGAGTGAAAATGGGAAGGAAGGATGAGCCTGGGATTTTAAGAGCCACAATATAATTTTGTTTCTGTATTTAGACAGGATCAAGCAGGCCAATGGGAATTCTCTTGCTATGTGCAAAAGCTGAAGTGAATGCAGGCAATGGAGTACTCACATAATTTGGTATATTCTACAAGGTATGTTCCTTGGGATAGCTGCAAGGGCAGAGGCATTTATGCTGCCCAGCCACAAGCTGAGCTTGTTCTGGAACCAGTCCTTGTACTGGGAGACGCTAAAAGTAGTGAACTGGCCTCGGAGTTTGCGAAAGATTGCAGTGAACATGGCGTCTCGGACTTGCACGTTTGCCAGGGATGGTAAATCTTGCTGCAAAACAAAGCAAGTAAGAACACAAGTCAGCTGTGAGCAGAAACTGTTTCCCAGCTCTTGCTGTAGCAAGGGTGTGGGTCTGTGTGTAATAAAGCATTTGACAGGGGAACCAGCTCTGGGGAGGTGTTCTGTAGGTCTGTATGGGCTGAAGCTCAGTTGCTTCTGCAGGACACTGGTCTCACAGTTCACTGTGTACTGACACAACATCCCCATGCAAAGGTTAGTGTCTCACCTGGGAAGCAGTGGCCACAAACTCAGTAACAAAGGCAGAGATGTCCAGAGCTGGCCTGCTCTCCAGGGAGACCAGGAGGGTTTCAACCATGTCGGTGTGATCCAGGACTCCAGGGTCAAAAAATACATGGGCCAGCTGGGTAGCGGTAAGATTGTCCTTTACATTGAACTGCAAAATCAATGGGACGTGATCAGAGAGAAGTAAAATATTGCTAACTGGCAGAGACCTAAGCCGTAGAGCCGGCTGGATTCCCCATGCTGGGAAGGAGAGTTCTGCTATGGCTGGAGCAATGTCTGTTTAATGAATTAGATCATCTAGGAGAGTGCTCAGCCTTGTGTGTGCAAGGAGCTGTAGCAGAGCGAGATGCAGGACCTGAGCAAAGGCAAAGCTCTCAGGTCTGAGTCAGAAAACAAACTAACCCCGCTGAAATCTGTCATTAATCTGGTGAAATCTTCATAACGAGCATTGGACGCGAATGCCCCCAAGTTCTTTTGCAGCCAGTCCAGACTTGTTTCCTGTCCCAAAGCACATGCAGAACCTGCAGCACAGGAGAACAAGTGAGTGTCACTCGCCTTCCTTTGTGGTTTGCTAGAATGCACAGGAATGCTGAAAACCCATTTTAGATTTTGGCTCATGTTACCTGTCACGGTGTGTTGGCTTTCAAGGAAGGTCAGCAAAGCGCTACAGATGCCTTCCTGATTCATGGGCTGCAGGGACGTGTATGCCTGGCTCAAGTAGGACACACTGTGGAGGGAAATCATATGGGAAAGATTTAATTCCTGCTTTCCAGCTGGTGCCGTGATGCTATAGATAAGAGAGATGTTACTCCAGCATGAACAGTTTCATGAAATGAAAGGAAGAGGAAGGGAAAGCTTGCTTATTATGAAATGGCACGGTGCTTCATTTCTTACTGGCTGTGATCTGTATGTGAAAGACTAGACTGCCAAGAGCATTTGAGAGATCTGTGCCCCAGGGCAGGATTAGCTCCGTGCAGATGTTTGTCTAGGCTGTTGTCAGAAGTCCTTAGAGACTGTGACAGTACAGCCTCCCCTAGTGATCTCTTTGTGTGCTTCGTGAATCCGTTAACCCCCTGAACAGCTCATGAAATGGGTAATTAGCCTCACTCCCTGTGTTGCCAGATTAATTTCAGAGTGTTTTCTGAATAGCCAGTATAAACTGCTAGATCTGAACCATTTGCTATAGATACAGAAGTCCCATACAGATGCAAAAAGCAGAGCTGTGCCATGCCAGTGCATGAGAACGAAGTTGTGCCAGAAAAGGGAAATTCAGGACCAGATTGGAAATGTCTGTTCTGGGCGCAACCCTGCTGTTTGTTTTCCTGCGCCTTTCCTGGGTCAGAGCAGGGCTGTTGTTGGCAGTGTGGTCTTCCCTGCTTTGCATGGCCCAGACGTCACTGTCTGTGCAGTTTCCTTCCAGTGCTGCTCTTTGGAGTTTATTTCTCAGCTTAATCTGTTTCATTAGTGAGGATATTTCCTCTCATCTCTTCCTGATATTTTTTCATCTTACTGCTCCTAGTTGCGCTATTGTACAAATGGGTAAAATCTATTTGATAGAAATTATAACTGACTTTGTACTGTATTAGCAAATGTTTTTATTTGCTCTTGCACAGTTTTACTCAAAGGAAGGAAGATCTGACCCTGGCTATTTTGTTTGCCTGATGGAGCGTTTCTGTAAATGATACTCTCTTGCACAGATGTTCTTTAGCACAGTGCTACCCTGGCAATTCCTTGCTCTTTCCTGACAATCCCCTTTTTTATTTTGCACACAGTAAAGAGGATGCTTCCCTTCTGTACTTACAGAGCTCTGAAACTGTCACAACCAGAAATGTGGGACAGGAAGAGTTTGATGTCCTCCTTGCCAGCACTTGGCAGTAGCAGAGCGAGTCTTGCAAGCAAACCAGTCCATTCAGCAGGGCTGAAAGCTGGAAGTTCTGCCTCAATGTCGCCTGTGAACTGGGTGAGCATCTTTTTCCTCACATCGTTATTCTTAATAGTGGTTATTGCCAGCTGAAAGAGAGAGGTCATGAGCATCAGTGAGAAGGCAGGATTAAAAAGGGACCCCAGCGCAAAGCCACAGGGAGTAGCATTGTAGGAAATGACTCTGAGCAAGTCCCAGAGAAGGGAAGATGCCTCGTAGGGCTGTCCTGTGAACCTGCCACATGGGCAGCCAACACCAAGGGACAGCTATCAGAGTCTCAGCAGGTGTCCCCGAATGGTGCAGGGACACTCTGCCGCTGCAGGGTCACTGAAGGCACTGCATGCTCTGCACGCTGGCCTCTTGTGACCACACAAGCACAGGCGGGTGCATGTCTCAGGCGAGAAGTGGCTGTGAGGATCAGCTTCCTCCACAGGGCCACAGATCATGAGGTTCGATAGTTCTGCTTGGTACCACCTCAGTGTTGCCATGAGCATGCACTTGAGTATCAGCCAGTCATTAAGTCTTGGGCACTGGTGTTTGAATACTTCGGGCCAAACACCCATGATGAGAGGCTGTGCGCAATATGCTTTGTTGCAGTTGTTATACTTTGAGATAAAAGCTCAGAAACCATCTTTGAGGGTGTCTTTAAGATTCTGGATCGCTGAAGTTCACACTGCATGCGTTTATGCTGGACTTGCAGTGTTAGTACCCCTACCTGGGCTGCCTCTCTGTTGAACTGGTCTAAATACTGATAGATTTCCTCTGATGGTTTGTTGTGTAGTTTTGCAAGGATCTGACACATCTCCTCTTCCTCATTGATGGCGTCAGATGAAAGCGTCAGGGATGCTAGTTGTAGTGGGGATAACTTGTCCAAGACGTCCATCTGTGCAAAGGGACACAAAGCAGACAGCAACCTTTGTAAGCATGTGAGAGTGATTTGTAAATGCTAGTGCTTCCAAGAAGACTCGGGACAAATCTGCGAGGCTGGAATGTCCACAGGACTTGTAAAGTCCTTTTTCCGTCAGGAGGTGTACTGTCCCATTTCTGAGTATTACTGTAGCTCTGCAAGTGCCACTAGCCAGTGAAAAGCAGTAAAAAATGTGATAATTGGACACTAATGCCAGAGTGTTTTTTTTAAGGAAAATGACCCGTCACCTCCCATGCTGCGTGGAGCATAAAGCTGTTGCAAATGCATTGCAAATGCTGGCAAAATGATGTGTTTCATGGTGGAACACCACCATGTGAATGCTAGTGAAAAAAAAAACATTAAAAATACTTACTCCCACAAAGTGATTGTTCCAAGTGACTAAGTCCTGATACTCAGCATATTTGCTAAAATTTCCAAGATTTACTTCCAGCCAGTTCTGAGTACTTTGGCTTGCAGTGCCGCATGCAACACCTGGAAAAATAATGACACTGGGAATGCTGGGGGCTACATATTCCTCCCTGATGTTCTGACTGGGAGCCCTAGTCACTCTTGCAAATTCCCATTAAGCCTTTGCAGAGAGCAGAATACTTTGAATTCACATTGGTATGAGAGAGACCAGAGTCTTCATTATTAAATAAGAACATTTTTGTGCTGTTGTCTAAATTTGGGCTTGTTTATCTTTAACAGTGTTGGGCAACCTAATGTTGTGGCTGGCAATGGTTAAAGTTAGTAGTGAGCCATCCAAAATACAGGAGGAGTTGTGAGAATCCCATCTGTAAGAGGAAAAGGCCATAGTGTTGGGGCAACAATGTAAGGATATGCTTCCTTTCCCTTTCTTGTCATTAAGAGCATATCGGACATTACTACAGGAATTTCTGCTGCTTCTCGAGCCGAGAGTCTGCTGGAAAGCTTTCAAAGGACATTCCCGAATTAAGACTTTTTATGCCATTACCTGATTTCACTTTCGATGTCAAGAAGGTTTTACAGAATCTGAAAACATGGGGAATGTTTTCTGTGGGGATGCCAGCATAGATTTTGTTGAAACCCTTCAACCTGCAGGAGGGAATGTCAGGATGGTCATGGGAAGTACTTTAATTTAATCAAATCAGAATTTTCCAATAACAAAAACTTTTCCATTAGAAAAATTTCAACAGCTTTCATTGTTATTAATTATTGCAAGACCTTATCAGAGAGGTTCTTAAGAAGTAACTGCAAAGTATTTTCAGATCAGACTGAACATAGCCTACCTATGTGATAAGGCCATTTTTATTTTTAAAAAAGTATGCTCTCTACTTGGTGAATTGCTTAAGGTAAAGGTCACAGAATTGCTAAGGCTGCTCTAATTAAAAACTTGTTGAGTTTCAGTGTATTTTGCATGCAAGCTGGAAAATGCTGAGTGTTTTACTGTAGTTGCTTCTGCTTTTCAGCAGGAGCATTACACTCTGCTCTAGGAATATGTGGATGTAGTGTCAGAAAGTCATATACAGTGTAAGTAAATAGAAATGCTCAGTTAAGATAAATGTGTATGGGACGGATGACTCACATTTGCTGGTAAGAGTCACATGAAATATTGACAGGTATCTCTGCAACAATCATCTCGTTCACTGCGTGCAACACATTTTGTAGAGTATCTTGAAACCAGTCAGCAAAGGCAGCAGCTTTCATTTTGGGAAGACTAGGAGCTATTTTACGCAAGGCACTGCTGAGGAGGAGATGGGCAAGGTCGCTGTTCTGAAGCTCCACCTGCAATCATATGACACCTTTTCAGTATAGTTGACATGTAATTTATCATGCTAAGCCTTCCTCAATTTAAGATAATGTTGAGAATTATTTCATATCTTTCCCTTCACGCATGGGGAGTCACTGTAAAGGTGACTGGGTTGGTAGCATCAAGTGAAGGACCCAAGCAGGGAGCTTGGAAATGCTTATTCTTGAAAGGGTCTGTTTTTCCTGAGCTATGTTCACATCTCTTCCCATCACATCCTGCTATGGTTCAGTATAGACCCTTGGAGGAAGAACAGCTTGTTGCTGGACAGAAAAACAGAAGATTGCTACAGCCCTGGGCCTTTAAGGAGCACCTATCCAAGGATTTGACCTGTAGCCTCATCTCAGGCTGGTTTCCCTCTGACTGAGTGAGGCTGTAGGATGAGCCCTGCTTTTCTATGGTCAGGGCTGGGGTTTGGGTATCAGGCATCAGCGGGCGTTGATTCAAGTAGCTGCAGCGTTTGGGTGGAGGAGCTTTGGAGCACAACAAGGGAAGTTACCGCTGCCATGTCGTTCAGCGTGGCAAAGAACTTGGCAAGTTGTGATGGTGTGCGTAGGTTGTGCATGATGGTGATCACACTTGCTTCATCAGCCAGAGCCCCTGTTTCCAGTGTTAGCTGTGCCAGCTGAGCTGGTGACAGCTTTTCCAGAGCTGACATCTGAAAAGGAACACAGAAACACCTGTATATTTATAACAGGGATCACTGTCAGTGCTGTGGCAACAAGTTACGGATCAGCTATGTTTATGTAGAGAGGAGCCAACAATGCTCAGGTACAGCAAGCTGTGACCTACCCCATCGAAATTTGGATTGAGTGAAGAGAACTCAGGCAGAGTGGCGTGGGCACTGAAATAGCCATAGTTGGCAGCTATCCATGTGCTGCTGTTTGCATTTGGGGAACAGGTGACACCTGAAACACAGAAGAGCCCACATTCAGTAAACCAGTCAGTGGTTTCCTGAGCTGTTGGTCAGCCTGGAAACAAAGCCTGGCTAGTGATAGCGATGGGAGGAACATCAGATCCACTGCAGCTGGATTCAGCAGGATGTTAGAGTGAGGGGAGCAAGCATGGTATGTCAGAAAGCATCTTGTCATCTGTTGCCTAATTTGTGTTAGGACTCTTATACCAATGTCCATCACTGTAGCATCTAGGAACTTAACATGTAAAATGAATAGCAATAACAAGATCCTGGTGGACTTCACAGAGGGTTTACACAATTCCCTTTTTGCATTTCAAATGCTCTGCTTGTGTATAGTTTTTGGGTTAGAGGATTGCAACCCAGGAAGTATCTTCCAGGCACAAAGATTAAATTCTACAATGGGAGGAAAAGAAAAGCTCTTGAGTAGTGTGTGTGTGTGCGCGCGCTTACCTTGAGTGTTACGGTAGGTCTCCAGAAAGTTGTGTATTCTGCGGTAGATGAAGAGTCTCTGCTTGTCTGTGTACTGCTCATACACTCTGTCCATTGCTTGCACCCTGTATCAACACAGAGCAGAAGTAGAGTATGGGCCAAACATCTGCAGAGACACTTTCCCTTTGGAGAAAAAAATTCAGGTGCATACAAAACCTGAGCTGAAAGTACTAGTGTCAGTAAAACTGAAATCTTAAATTTGATCTAAATCAAGCTGTTCCTTTTCCTCCTTGTTCCCTTGGTAACCTCTTAGAAAATAAAATGAAGGTATACCCGGACATTTTATGCTAATCTGATGAATGGTTTTGGCTGATGCAAAACTGTTGTGAAGCTCAGTATGGTAAAAGCAGTAAGATGTCAGATACTCTGGGGAAAGCAGCCCTGTTGGTTTGGTGGGGTAGCGAGAGCTTGGCCGTCCTTAGGGAAGCTGGCTGCCCATGACTCACAGGTTTTGATGAGACTGGCAGTCAATATCCAGGGGCAGGAGCTGCAGATAGTTGGCATTCATAGCTGGCAGGAATAACTGCAGCTCCGAACCAAACCAGGAGGCGTATTCGTTGGCTGTAAAGGTGCTGAGCGGTAAAGACTTAAAAAGCAAATCGAAGAGCAGCTCACGAATCCGGGGGTCAGGAAGGATGGTGAGATCCCTCTGGAAACACAACCAGCACACAAAAATTGATTTTGGCAATTATTGCTTTCCCCGAGTAAATTAAAATGCCTAGTGGCAAGAGAGGTTTCCTCTTCTCCCCATCATGTGGTGTGGAGTTTTCAGGAAAGCCACCAGTGTTTTAGCATGAATGTGCAGTAATGCAATACAGGGTAACACTAAAATAATGAATTTTGGCACTGAATGAGATTATTATTTTAGTGAATTAATGAAATAACTGTTCTCTACGTTTTCCAGTAGAAAAGCCACTTGACCACAGCCTTAGCTAATGAAGTTTGTTATTCCCCTTCTGTAAGGGGCGAGTTCTGAGTTGAAGGGAAACCAAGGTACTAAATGAACATTGTAAGAGAAAATAAATAACCTTTTTAAAAGAGTAAGGTGTCTGCAGTGTAGCCCATTAGATGCATAAGAGTAATCACTTTGGATACTCCTCTGTGAAGCCCAGGCACGTGAGCTCTAACCTAGCAATCTAGAGCCCAGGGTTTACATTGCTGTAAGAAGGAGAGTTTGGCTCCGATGTGGCATTTTTAGTATTTCTGAGAACAGGAGGCTGTTCTCTGGGGTGAGAGCTTTTACCCTACCTCTCCTGCTGCAGCGTTCAGCTCCTTTATGAATTCAGTCAGCTCCTCAAAGGGGCGTTTCTCCATCTCCAGCAAAATCTGGACAGTAAGGCGTTCCCTCTTAAAAGCATTTGTGAGAACTGTCATCTCTCCTATTTGTCTGGCAGACAGAAGGTCAAGAACTTCATACTAATGAGGAAAACACAGCAGAAAGAATGCAGAATTAGAATGCCATTTGCTGCTCCACTAATGACAGTTCTCAGCCATGTATGTAGTTCATTCTTTGTTTCTGACTGATAATGGCTCATCAGAGCCCTAAAGCCACCCGAATGTCCCCACTGTGCTACACAGCACCAAGTGAGAGCCTTCCCTAGCCTGGGTGGATAAAAGCCATATTATGTCCTAACACAGAAGACTGAGGGTAATGCTGATCATCAGAGGAGTGGAAAGTGTTGGGCTAAGAAGTGCCTCTACTTGATGGTTACACTTCTATAAAATGCATGGAAGAATCATGAACTGCATTTAATACTAAAAGCCTGGAGGAAGTCCTCCTGATTTCTTTGGTGAGGATCTTCCTTTGGGGATAGTTATGGAAGAGGATAATACCTCCTGGAGGTTCAGCTTGTGAAAAACATTCAAAACTTTTCATATCTTTTCAGAGCTGTCTGAGTGTGGAAACCTTGTAAGAAAAGGCTCTTTGTGAGATTCCTAAGTAGTCATGGCTTTGTCTTGGTTTCTAGTCTTGGAGTGTCGGTGTTGGCAGAAACAAGGATAAGAGGATTCTAAACTCTAGGGTTATGTCTGAAGGTTATAATAAAAAATTTCATACAATGTTTTTAACTCACTCAAGTCATATCAGGACTGAAAGGCAGCCCCAAATTTTCCACAAACTGTTTATAAATTTTGGGCTGTCAGAGCTACGCGTGTCCTTACCCCATTAAAGTCCTTGTAGAAGTGAGCAAAGTCACTGTAAGGAGCAAAATGTAAAAATCTGTAGAAGATAAGTTCCAGGAAGCTTCGGCTGCTGTCATACGTTCCAGGAAATACCTTTTCTGAGAAAGTACAAGAAGACTATCAGTACACCGTGGTAACTGATCTTTTTTGTCAGTGCTCCACAATGTGGCTGAAAACCAGGTCTGCGACCTGCGCTCTCCCTCAGTCCTGAGCAGCTGCAGACAGCGGGGGATTCGGCATGCAGAGGGCTTTGGAGAGCTGTGGGTGACAGGCAGGGCTGGGGGTCCCCGATGGCTGTGGGGCTGGTTTGGGCACAGTGAGCTGCTGTTTGCCGTGGGGTTCTGGCAGCTACCAGGGGCTTCCTGGGAGAGCCGTGGTGCTGAGGCATCATGGAAGGGAACAGATGCCCAAGTGTTTTGGTTCCTTAATTGTAAGCTGCAATCAATATTTGATGTTTCAGAGGAAAGCCAGTACTCTGCCCTGGGAAGCCCAGTGACGGAAAGGCTGCTGGGCAACCTCCCTGTGTTTTACTTGCTCCTGCAAGCGGATTCCTCTCTGACCCAAGGAGGGACAGGCAGTTGGCAGAAGTTTTAGCACAGATGTGACAAACAGCTACAATTCAAATATGCCATGGAGCATCCCCGAAAGCAGACCAGTACCTGAAAGAGTAAGTTGAAATTCCAGAATCCTTTGGATGAAGAAGTAGATAGCATGAGATGTGTTTTGTGGAAGCTCTGGAAAGACGTTGTCTAGGCCTTGCACTCTGCAAGGGTCAAGAAGTAAGATATCATCAGCCTGAGACTGTAGAGACTTGTCATAAATAAAGTAATAACATTATTTATGAAAATGTGCAGTGTAAGTCTTGCCTCAACTGTAATACATTATAGCAATAATGGTAATAACAAGAAGTGCAAAAGGTACAGGCTTTGTAAGTCATGGGAGAGTTGGCATGCACCCGCCTCGTTCAGAGTGTGCTGTCCTGGAGCGGGGAACAAAACGGGCAGGGGGTATGTGGAGATACCAAAGTAGAGCACAGTACGGCACAGCACATGTGTATGTGCAAAATGCTGTCTGAATCTGCTTTACTGCAAAAATGAAGTTGACTCTTTTTTTCCCCTTATTTTTTAAATCCATGTGAAATGCTAGCACTTGCTTATGCTGGGAAAGAAGTTGGTAAAATGTGCGCTGCTTCCCCTGCCAGAGCTTCCCTGCAGTATGAGCCTGGCAGGCAGCACTCCTCGGCACATGATACTCACATGGCTGTGTAGGCTGGGAAGCTGAGGTCTCCCGGGATTAACTCGAGCAGATCTGTGTTTATGCTGGGCAAGAGGAATCTTAGGTTCTCCAGGAACCAGAATTCATAGTCAAGATCAGCAAATTTATAAAAGTGCTTGGAAAGGTCTGTGAAGAGCGTTGTCAGCATTTCCGTCCTTACTTCATCATTTCTGATGCCCGCAATGCCTTCCTGTGGGGAGCGGAAAAGTCTGTTACTTGGGAGTTGTTTGGTGGTGGCACGGTGAGGGGGACGATGACTCCCTTGCGTCAGCATCCTTGTTTTACCTGGCGCCATAGCAGGACTTTCTTGCACACAAAGTGCCTGAGAATCCCTGCCTTTTTAAAGGGAAAAAATGTTTATAATGAAAGTTACAATACCTGCGTCAGAGCCAGATTGAACTTCATTAGGAATTCGCTCATTTTAGGTTCTGAGATTTGGGGATTTTCACCCCTGAGGGCATTCAGGACGTCTAGCATTGTGGTCACGTTGACCAGTGCATCAGAAGTCAGACCATATTCCACCAGCTGCTCGATGCTCAGCACATCCAGAATTTTGGCCTAGGAAATACTAATGTCAGCCACTGAAGATGAGCTTTTCCCCTCTTCACGAGAACTAGCTGAAATATTTTTTTTTCCACTATTTTCACACTTTTCTTTTTGCAAATTGTGTGTGTATGGGTCATGACGTGTAGAGGTTTGCTTATATCCTGAAGTTATTTCTCACATCTCAGGCAAAGCTATTTCAGCACAGGGAATAGTTTCAAAATGGTGACATACATTTTTGACTATGTGAAGGTGCCCATTCAAAATTGGAACTTCTTTCAAAGTCCTGCTAGTTGAAAACATACTTTTATTTCTGGTTTTAGAGTTACTGAGGAGAAGTGAGAATATATTCTATTACAAATCTTGAAGTTAAAGCCTTTAAGGCTCTCTATTGTATGAGAAACATTCCTGAAAGCCCCGGTTACCTGTATGCACTTAGCGTAGAGCTCATACGTACAGGGTCAAAGGCGTTGTTGGTTGCTATGACTTCCTGGAGGGCTATGTTGTGGAAGAAGGATTTCCAGGTGGCTTGTATCCATTCAGTAGTGGACTCGGTTGGACCATCTAAGTGGGAAAAAGATGCAGTGACTCTTAGGGAATTACCCACCACAGTATGTCCTTCTTTTTAAACAATACAGTTATTGCAGAGAAGTGGAAAACTCAGATCCCAACTGACTGAAAGAATAGCTGCCTATTTACTGATACATTGCAGCGTCACTTCCAGCTCAAGAAAAGTCTGAGCCACAGATCACTTGGAAACCACGGAAAGTAAAGGGGAAATACCAGGTTATGCTGGTTGGGTTCCTTTACTCCTACCTGGACATGTGATCCTGACTAGTGCTGGATACAGGATGCTGGATTAGATGGGATTGGTGTTTTTTCAAAGGGAAATGAGACTTTGTACCTTGTGAAAGTAAAATCAATGTGCAATAAATAGTGATAGAGAGAGAGAAGAAAGAAAAATGAGGGTCCTCAGATCAGGTCAAGATACCAGAGATATCCCTTAATCCTTTTTTTTACAGCTTCCAGGAATGTACATCATGTCTTGGGACAGTCACCAGAGATGAATAAGGCATCCTGGTGTGAGGTAGCATTGGAAAGGCAGCATTTTTTCCACTTGCATAACCCTCTAGTGCACTAGTGCTCGCCTTTGTGTACAGGTCTGTATTGCTATGGTTTAATGCATCTTGGAAGTCTACCAGCTGAACCCATGCTTTCCTGGAAGAATCTGTTAGCTGGGATGTGTGGCTTCCCAGTGTTACCTTCCAAGATCCGGAGGTTCTGTGCAATCCAGAGTGCGACATCTCTTCTAGAGGACTCAGTCATGTATTTGTAGGTGTTATCAAGCGCGGTAACACTGGGTGGACAAGAAGAAGGACCCAGGTGAAATACACAGGATGACAAATTCTTTGTAACTTCCTCTAACTGGAGCCTTGGACAAGAACAACAGTCTTTTCTCCAAGATACAGTGGCCAGTTCCTTCACCTGGAAATTTCTGCTGAGGAACTTATAATACTCCACCCCTCTTGTACAAATAGTATCTTGTGGACCAAGGCCTAGATTTGATATGGCCCAGCTCGCTCACTTCATCTTAAACTTCTGGGAAAATGACTAAGTTGTGAGTAAGAGCTGTGAAAAAGTACCCAGACTAGAGCCATCCAGGCTGACAGCACATCATCTGTCTTTCAGATTTCAACCTGATGCTGTGAGGACCAGTGTTGCCGTGTTTACTGGCTGAACAGAGATCCCAGCGATGCCCAGGAGACTTACACAGCAACTAAGGAGTCATAATCCTGTGGCACAACGAGGGCGAGGGTCGATTCATTGATGACAGGACTCAGGAAGTACAGCTCATTTTGGAAGGTGATGTTCCAGTCAGCGGTGGTGTACGTCTTCATTCGCTCAGACATCCTGGTCAGGTATTGCAGTAGGAGCAGCTGAGCAATGTCATCATTTGGCAGGACTGTGATCTTACGCTGAAACAAAATTATGTGATGAACACAGGGGTGCTAGGGCAATGAGAACTGCCATGCTACAGCTGGGGAGGGAGCTCTTTAAGGGGTTTTCTAGGCAAGAGTTTTGGTGAATTCAAAATGGAAGTGAACAATACTCTGAAGAACAATACTCAGACTTTCAGTCTGTTACTGAAAGGACCTGATGTGTACAGGCGTTTGAAGATTACTGTTTTAACGGTGTACTTTCACAATTATAGCATTTGTAAAGCCGTTTTTTCAACTAATAACTTAAGATGGCAAGTCTTTGCAGGGGAGATGGAGATTGCAGAGAACATGAGTAGTGTCTACCATGCTTGCAGCCTTGGTGAACTGTGTCAGAATCATCTGAACATCCTCAGCTTCGCTTTGCTGGAAGAACTGGACAAGCTGGACTGCTGCATCCATACGGGTCAGTGTGTCCGAGTATACCATCATGTCACCAATCTGAGTGGGAGTGAGGAGGTCCAAAATCGCATACTGGAGAAAGACAGAGGAATTGAATTCTGTTACCCCATGCCTGGGCAATTTAATTTCCACCTTTTCTGGCACATCCTCTCTTGAGTGTAAAAGCAGCCTGGATATGTACAGACTTACCGCATCAAAATGTTGGCGGTAGAGTGAAACCAATTGAGTGTAGGGTGCTTCTGTGCAGAATTTTCCAAAGAACTGTAATAACCACTCTCTAGTTGTGGCTTGGGTGGAGCAGGCAGGACCTATGGCGAGGGCACAGGAAAACAGATAACATGGGAGAGTAGATTCACGTATGCATCAGTACCCAGGATTGCTAAAGCATCTTGGAGGCAAAGGAAAGGACTGAAGTCCCTGACTTCAGCCTTTGCATCAGCCCTCCTGTGGCATGCTCTGCCCTCTTATTTTCATACTGTGAACAGGAATGAGTGCTGAGAAGAAACACTTGTTACTTAATCAAACAGTTTGGAAGATATTGAGCAAAGCAAGAGATTGATGAGCTCTGTCCCACAACTTGCAGAGAGCGACAGGGCTCACAGAGAATTAGCTGAACTGATAGGTATTACCAGTGAGCTCAGACTGCTGGGTGAGGAATGCCACGATGTAGTTATATACATCCATTTTGCCGGCCGCAGGGATTTCAGAGAAGACTGTATTGATCCCAGCAATTCTGTAGAAGAAAGAAACCTGGAATAAGTGAAGGTCTCTTGGGGGCCAACCTTGTTTGCTGAATAGCTGTCATGAAATATTCTGGGGTTGTTCTCTAGGGCTACCCTAAAAATAAATATATCAGAAGAATCAAAGTAAGGTATTGAAAGCCTGGCTTCATTGTTGCCTGGGGAGTTTGTCATTGGTTTTAGTGGAGGCAAAGTGAATCCAAATTGAGATCTTCTAAATGTCTTGTCCCAAGAAAATGTTTGAGTCCAATTAATACCTGAATTCAGCAGCTTGTGGGCTAATACATAAAGTAAATAAAAGCCAAATAAGGTGACTTGCCAAGACATGGAAGACAAACGAGTGAGAGGAGTGGGAGTAACTGTCTTCTGGCTGTTTTCTGTAACCATGGCACTATGTTCCCTCCTTTTGCAGTTTATCCACTGCACTGGATTATTCTTTTACTAAATGATTTACATCTCAAGCAACATGGAACAGTCTCAGACAGGGTGACCATGACTCACAGAGACTTGTAGGAACTGCAGGACATGGTGTTGGGGATGTCCTGAAGGATGGTGGCGTGAATGCCTGGCAGAACAGCCACGAGCCTCTTCTGAAACCAAAGTTGGTAGCTGTCGTCTGTGAAGGTGGGGAGCGCAGAATGGAGCTGCTTCACTGTTCTTGCTAACATGGTGCGCTTCACCGCCATAGAGATATTGAAGGTGTTGGCAAAAGGCTGCAGCAGGACACAAAATGCAACTGTAAGGCTCTGGGAGCATATTTGAAAACTAAGAGAAAAATATTTGAGTGATGCAGTTTCTATTTCTAACTCAACAGTAATAGCAAATCACGCAACATCCATAAGGATTTTACAGCATTGTAACAGTGCAGCGAAGACTTGACTAAATGACTGTGAAGCGTCAAGTTACATGGAGGCAAAATTTCCAGCAAAATCAGCTTAGAAGAGTAGAGATTTTTTTGATGTCCCCACCTTGATCTTCTGCAGCAGGGAAATGTTTTGAAACTAATTCAGCCCAGTAGGAGAAACAAACTTTTGTGTTCTCCTCTAGACCTCCAGTTTTCAGGGATGTCAGTTTTGGGAGTGTTTGGGAGTTGTTTGAGGCGGGCAAGCTGGCATAGCTCCCGATGCTTACACAAGATAGAAGAGGTTTTCTGAGTTACTTTTGATTTATGATACTAAATACATTCCCTGACACCTCAGACTCTGTGCACAAGTCCTGTATTTTATAGCACAAAATATATGTTATGTATAGCTATTTTATAGTTCAGTTCCTACTGAGCCTCAAGAAATGGTTTGGTCAGCTGTTTTCTTTGCCAGGTGTGTTATTTTCACTGTCAAGATCATTTTCTTTTCTAGTTTCATGGCATTATTGTTTAAGGGAGAATTACAGGTCCAACTCTCACCCCTTTGCTACTCTTCCAGCTGTCACCTGGTGGCTGCTGCGCCTTGTATCTTGGTGCAGGCTGCCAGTGGCCATCAGTGGTAGTTTAAGTGGATATGCTGGGCTAGGAACTGTGACGCCTGAGAAACAGGCATACAGTCCTTTCTGCCACCTCTGCTGCACAGCCCTGAACAGGACTGGGGATACCAGATACCAGTTGCTTTCAGCTCTTGTTGAGCTTTGTTGTCTCTCAGATAATGCCGAGCACGCTGCAAAGCCAGGCCCCAGGGGAGCACTGAAGGACCCAGCTGAAGTGTCTGAAGCTCCAGGAGGTGCTGGCAATCTCTCTGTGAGTACAGTCCAGATGAGACTCTACCGCCACGCTAGACTCCTGCTTTCTTATCAAACAAGGTGGGAGCAGCTGGATTCTGAAGAGTTTCATTGTTTGCTATTTTAAGCAAAAACAAACCAAAAAAAGAGTAACAATGATGATTTCTGCAGGCCAGAGGCTAGCTTTATACCATTCTAGACATGTGCTTCATCTTCTGGATGAATACGGAGAATTAAAGACAGTTGCTCTGGTACAAAGCTAGCTTTCATAGTCCTGGGAAAAGCTGATTTAGTCGTGATGCCATAACCCAGTAGGAAGTCTTCTCTCTATCATCAGATCTTACCTGAGGGAGAGACCTGTGGGGTCTGAGTCTTGTGGACTGAGACTTTGCATATCTTCTGTTGGCCTGATGAAAGGTATTGTATTTACAAGGAGCCAAGAAGGGCCCTTAGCTAATTATTGTATTAGAGGAGCCTCAGCAAATAATTGGCTCTGGGTGCAGTCAGAACTGTGTATGTGGGAGAGGAATTACTACAGCCTAAGCCAAAGACAAATAGTAAATTTTTGTGAATTAATGTGATGTAAATTAATGGTGCTTTAGGGACCTCTTTGGGCCTTATTCTTTTATGCAGACTGGAGATCTGGCCTGTGTCTTTCAGGTAGTCTGACGTGGGAAGGGGCTGGTGGCAGCTGTGTCGAACCCAAGCACAGACTAAACCTGTGAGGACTGCAACATCATAATCTCCTTCTGGCCTCAAACCTGCTGCAAGGTTCCCTGGCAAACCTGTTGTATCACCTTCCTTTTATGCCATGTTACTGCACATTTACCATGGGAAGACTTCTGTCCTCACAGACCTCTCCCTCTGAGCCCCATTACCAAGCTGTCTGCAGTTACCTCCTCTAAAGCAGAGTTAAGCTCGTCCCAGTAAGCAGCCAACTCATGGAGACCCGGCAGCTCAGTTAGTCTGTCAAAGATTCGTTCAATGTTAGCAACAGAGCTGAACACGTCTTGGGACAGTGTTAGCTGGGCGAGCTGGGCGGTGGTCAGCTCCTCCAGGAGCGCCATCTGGAACAGACACAGAGAGAATTAATTAGAAATGTACATTTGTATTTTCTTGAATTGACACTGTCAGCATGTGCGTCTGCAGCTTTCCTGCACACCTTGTCCTCAAGGACAAGGACTCTTTCTTCTCTGGCAGATGCAGGTTATGATACTTAATGTTTCATGATGGAGCAATGGCATGATGCTGAGACAGTGTTCTATTCTCTGTAGTCTTGAAGGAGGAGAGAGTCTTTGCACCAGAAGTGTTAGATTTTAGTGGAAAAGATTCATTTTTGAAAGGCTAGTGAGAGATTGTGGGTGTCTGCTTGGCCCAGGTGAGCTGGGTAGCTCTCAGAGCTCCTTCTCTCGTTGGCGTGAGAGCGAGGCAGGCCCCAGTATCAGCTTCTCTGATACACTCCATGGAAACATCCCTTCAGTGCCCTGTGGAAAACAAACCAAGCTGTCTGATAACCAGCTCTAAGCTCTTCAAAGGCAGATGAGGAATCTGGATGAGATACAGAGATCCTTTGGCTCCCGTGCAGGTGCTCTAGCTGTACGCCCATCCTTTCTCCTGGGTGTTGTGTTAAGGCAAAACGAACCAACTGGCCAGGGATTGTTGGAACTGAAATGCAGGGGAATAATCAGAAATTGTATCTGGACTCTTCCTGTAGCAGAGGGGAAAATCCTGGCTCTCCTGAAGAGGGTGGAGAAATTGCTATTGTTTCTAATTAAGGAGGAAGGGGCAACATGTTTTCATTTCATGTTTGTTGTTCAAACTATTTTGTAATACTCTGGCTCTCAGTGTAAATCCCACTGTGAATTGTGTGTCTGTCTAAAAAGGAAATAGAAATAGTTTTGCTCTATGGTAGTAAAATGTCACAAAGTGTCTAAATCAGCAGTCTTACCCCAGTAAAGTTTTCATAGGCAGCAACAAAGTCTGTGATGTTAGCTACGGATCTGAATCTCCGGAAGTTGAGAGTTATCCAGTTTTCATCCATCTGACAATCTAAAATGCAGCAATAATTTATGTTTCAGTTTAAGACTCACAAAATCTAAGATCATTTCAGGGTATTTATAGAAATGATAGAGGAAATATTTCTAATTATCATGCATCTCAGCAGTGAATCAACCTGGTTCTAACTAGGTTGGCTCATGTTGGTACAGTTCCTGGAAGATTGTCACAAAGTGGTGGCTAGTAATTTCATGGAAATTGGGACACTGCTGCTTGGTTACTTTTCAACTTTTATTCCTTACAAACATTGTAAAATGAGGATGTGGAAAAGGAAACGTAATTCAATGGTTCAGTAAGTCCTAAAAGCAGTTTGTCTTGTAATAAGGACACAGTTAATATTTGCTTGGGTTTTTTTTGTTGGTTGGTTGGTTGGTTTTTAAATTGCCCCTCTCCTCAGTTAACAAGGAAACCTGATGTTGCTCCTTTACAGGGACAGGGGCTGCTCTCCATTTCATATTGGGGCAGCTGCACTAAGGTGGAACTGGCTCATTGAAGCATAATTGGAGTGCAGTGTTTACAGTCTGCAAAACCCCTGGCTCCAAGTTACTGAAAATTCCTAGGCACGGGAGAAATCCATGTGTCAGTGAGGTCCAAGGGACGCCAGGCGCCTGAACAAACTCAGTGGGAGGAAAAGGCTCACCTAAGTGAGGAAGAGTTTGGACAATCCATTGGGTTATGTCAGTTTTTGTCTCTGTTGTCATGTCATCAAACGCGTAGTCCAAACCTCTCACTCTGCAAGGCAAGGAGATGTCGTCATCATCAGTTATTTGCTGTGGCTTTCACAGATCCAAGCTAATAACATTTTTAGCACAGCCAGCCAGAACTGCCTTCTCTGAATGGACAGATGAATTCCCAGCTCTTCCTCTCAGTTGCCAGTCAGATCCCTCCCCGTAGCCACAGTGACATTCTCCTTTACAGTGCACGCAGATGAGAGAAACTGAGCGGGACTTATACTCACATCACTTGTAAGAGTGGGCAGTCTCTGATAGCAGGCAGCGTCACTAATTCATTGTGAGTGATGGAGCCTAGATACAAGGTCAGTGTCCCATTGAACAGGAATTCCAAGTCTGTTCTTGTCATTGAGGCAAAATGTGGCTTCAGGATCTGGAAAATGCCTTTGAGCATTATGTCACGAACTCCAGTGCTCGTTATGCTCTCCATGTGCATCTAGGGAGAAGAATAAATGGGCGGTGATGCACTCCTAGAGTGTGATGGAGATGCTTGTCTTTGGGTCTCAGCCATTATGTGTATTAGTGTGGCTTTGTCCTTGCAGAAATGAACAGCAGATTTCATGATACAGGGCTAGGCAGTGTAAATGAAAATGTGCTGGGTTTTTTGAGTTTGCTGCTGCTTAATCTGAGAAACTTGATAATTCTGCTTATTTGGAATCATACCATTATATTGTTTTATAGAAATTTGCTTTGGAGAAATCTGTAGATGCTTGTGCAGTCAGGAGCAAGAGCAAATGAAGACGAGACCCAACAAGAGGAAGGATGGTGCCCATAGAAAATAGAGTCTGCAACTGGAGGAGCTCTCTTACCTGTGCTGCAAGAGAATTAACTTCATGCAGAAAGGTGTGTAGTTCAGAGACATTCCGGGTTTGGAGGGTTTTCATAATCTCCATAACGTCTGTCTCTGCGCTGGCCCTGGTGTTGTCAGTTAGGATACCCGAAGTGATGACCAGCTTTCCTAGCTGCACTGAAGTTAGCAAATCTGTCCCCTCAAACTAAAAAGGAAAGGAAAAGCATGTCATCCTAAAGGCAGTTAAATGCTCCCACCAGCTCTTGTCTTTCTGCATGTGGGTGGCTGCTCAGAAGCTTACAAGTAGCCCCAGGCCAAGGACAGTGCCCTGCTGCCATTGCAGAGCAACACAATGGAGCAGCCTTGTGGAAACCCAATGTGAGCTTTGCTTGGTGTGATACCTACCCCGTTGAAGCTGGGATTGAGGCGGAGGAGATCACTGTAGTCAGCGTAAATACTAGAGAATCCAAAATTGTCCTCTAACCAGTCTCGACTGTTAGAAGTGGTGAATGTACAAGCTACTCCTGCAAGAGATAGCATGTTGGGTGGTCAGAAGCTGCCAGAGCCTGTTGGCAGGAGAGAGGGGAAGCTTTGTCTAACATGTCAGATGCTCATTTATGCGAGACAGCCAGATAAGCATGCGCTCCTGGAAAAATACCTCTCTATAAGAAGGTGAGGTAGAAATGGTGCTGTAGCCACAGCTGGACCTTGAAGAAGCTCAGAGTGGCTGTAGGAAGTAGAAGGTGGTGCTCAGGAGTGCCAGTCAGGACGTTGAAGTTTCATCCCAAATTCAGATACTAGAATCATCCCTCCCTTCTGCAGTTTGGCTTGGCCATGCCGTACCACAGAGTGCTCCTGGGATAGTTCACCCAGGACAAGGCAGGGGTCTGCCTGTTTTTGTGAATTTGGTTGTAATCTTGAAATTATTAGTACTGTTGCTCATGTGTTGCTCAAAAGTGGTGTAAGGTTTTAGTATGAAAGTGCTCACAGGATCAGAAGAGAAAGTAACACACAGTAATCTGTTACCTTCTTTTGCTGCTTGACCGTTGAGAAAATCCATTCTGGCCTGGTATACAGCTCTCTGTGTGTCAGGGTCTAACTCATGGTGCACAGAATTCAGTCCTTTGTAGCTGTGTATTGATAAAAATGAAACGTGATTTCAGTGTTTCATATCAGAATATTTGAGCCATACTGTACCAAAAAAAGAAATAAAATTTTTTAAACCTAAGATAAGTTTAGCCAGTGAGAGAAAAGCAAAATGATTTTGGACCTTGTGGAAGATTAACATTCACTTAAGTGTTCAGGTGCTTTGTTCATACGTCATCTGGGCAAGTTCAGCCATTGCCAATAGTAATTTTCATTCTGCTGTACTGCTTTTGCTGGAGAGGCATAACATTGTTTATCTTGTGGTCATAATCTAAAAATGCTAATTTCAAAATCTCCAGGGCAACATTTGACAATATAAGAGAAGTGCTGCAGGTTTATCTTCATGGTAGTCTAGCAGTGACAGGCAATAAAAACGTATAGCAGTCACAAGGTTTGCAGTGAGGAGCCGTGTTTATGTATTATCTTTGCTAACTTTGTTTCTCAGTAAGTGCAGATGACTGGTATACTCACATATCTTGGAAATCAGTGCAGCCTATTTTCGTCGGGAAGAGCCTTAATATATTTGCATCAGTAACAGCCAGCATCCTTTTCAGTTTCACCTGAAACAAGTCTTTCAAGGAGGGCGAGCACAGATCTGGGAAGTTCTCTCTGACTTTGGTTAAAATGGTCTCCAGCATTGAGTACGTCGCATTGTGGTCAAGTGGAGGAGTCAGTGTCAAAGTCGATAGCTCGGTCAAGTAGTCTTCAAGGTAGAGGACATTATTGGTGCTGAGGACTTGTGTGATGGCAGCAGCTAGGCTGCTGTTGGAGAGCACGTTGCTGAGGGCTGTAAGCTGAGCTAGCTGGCTGGCAGTGAGGACCTCGAGGGCTGTAAACTGTGAATAGATAGGCATGACTAAAGACCCAGTGCAAGAGTTAAACTACTGAACAAGTTGTCACGCGCGATAAATTCTTCCACACAGCACTGTAGTTACCAGATTGTTGAGTATATGATGTAAGTTTAGTAGGCACCATGCGGCTGTGGCCTGCTGAAGACTGACTGTTCACTGACCTGTAGCTCTAAGCGCCGATACTACAATCCTTAGGCAAGTGAAAGTTTCAGTTGCTTTATCCCCCTGCTCTATTGCTTGCGTGTTCACAGCCTACTGGGTGAAACAGCTGAAGGAAGCCTGATTTTCAAAGTGATTTCTTACCCCATCAAAGCTGCTCCAGCAAGAAGTGAGGTGATTATATGATGCATAATTTCGGAAACTCTTCCAGTTGGTCAGTAGCCACTCTTTTGCTGAACTTTTTTCACAAACTAAAAACATAAAATAGCTTGTTATTTCTTGATAGACAGGTAAGGATGTGTCTCCTTTGAGACCATGGAGATGGAAAAGGCTTGGAAAGAGAGTACTGGGAAAAACGAAGATGGGTTTGACCCAAAGAACATCACTCTCGCTGATCTCCTCTCCTCTAACGTAATAGTTTGACCTGAGTTCAGAAAAGCTGTTTAAATGATCTCATTGTGGTGCTGAAAGCATGGGCAAGTTACTGAATAATTTTTGTTGGAGTACTTTATCATCTGATCATCTTAACAGCTAATTCTCATTCTGCAGACAATAGATTAGTAGTTTATACGGGGATCTCTGTTGAATCTATTGCAATTATACCAGGAAAACTTGGACTCTAAATACTGATCACTAACCGTATGTGGTAAGGAATCTTCTAATCCAGTCAGCTACCAGTTGCCTTGTACTGTTGCCCATCTCAGAATAAGCAGTGTCCAGAGCTTGAACCCTAGAATTCAAAAGGGACAGATGAGACAAAACCTGTTGCCAGCTCCTGGTATGAATAACAATTTGTTAGCTCATATTCCCCTTCACTTCCTTCTCCAAGTTGAACATTAGAAATTCTTTTTGAGTGCATGATAGAAACTGAGATAACCCTTCATGTTCTAAGGTGAATTTGTAGACCCCTGTTCGTATCCCAGCTGATTTCTTCACATCTCCATCCTACTTCACGTCTTCTTCCAGGTTTCTACCTGTCTCCACTCATCTCCTTCACCAGCTCCTCTCTCTGGGAGAAGTCCCCAAGAGGCACAGACTATAATAGTAAAAAATGTTATTTATGCTTAAATAAGTGCTGCTTTCTTGTATGGCTGGAAGAGAAACCTGCTTATAGCTACCTCCTGGACCGCAGTGAAGGTGTGTGAGGCACAGGTGAGTATTACATATGGTTGTATCGTATACAATCATGTGACACTGATTCCAGTGAGCACACTGCACTGTCTGGACAGTGTACTGCATTTGTTGTCATCTTTGCTGGCAGCTTTCACACACTGGGCCCTGGAATCTCATTCTGTCTTTCATTTTTTTCTAGCCCTCTCAACTGTTCTGTGGATTGATCTTAATAATACTGATTAGGAACAGAGATAACTGGCAGGAAAATAGACATCAAAATTCAAGCCTTAAAAACCACCGTTTGACAATGCAGTGTATTTCCTGGTTCTATCAAACCACAGGCTCATGCGTGCCATCTAATTAGGCCCTGAGCTTAGGCTAGACGTACACTGTGGCCAGGCCATCACAAGTAACTGGAAGCTGTGCCATGCAGTCCAGGATGCTGGTGCCAATGGAGGGAAGGTAGGCATGTAGGGTCTCCTGGAACCAGGATGCCAGGAAACCTGCGTTTGCAACTTTAGGATCAGACTTCACGACTTCCCATGCTGCATTTAATATGAAGGTTTTGGTGGCTGATGTGATCTGGTCACTGCGGACCTGAAAAGAAGACAGAAAATGCTGAAAGTATTGCTGATTTATTATGGGTATTATTGCCATGCTTAGGGGATAGTGCCAAGACCAGAAACTCTTTGTGGTAGATTCTGCACAAACACTGGGACAGGAGTGCCATCCCTTTCCCAAGATCTTCAGGTTGGTTGTGGTCATGCTTGTCCAACTGTCAGCGACTTGGCTCTTCTTGAGAAGATACAGAAATTGCCTTTGTGCTTCTAATCCCCAAATGTGACCTCAAATGATTTCATCTATACCACCTCGAAAATCACTCCCGAGAGTGGCTTGAGCAAACCTATTTTCCTTGGTGCTGACACTGTACTAGGAGCATCGACATGGCAAGAACCGTGTCTGGGCTGAAAGGTAGTAACTTGTTTGGGTAGGCTGTGCTCTCTTCAACAGAGAGAAGTAAATGCAGGTAGAGAAGGAGGAGGTGTTCAGCTGACTAAGAAGTAGATTCATCACCTCAGTAGCCAGACTTGTGCTCATGTTTATGTGTAATTGTAGTAACAACATACCTGGGAATTCTGCAGCCTCAGGTCTCTAGTAACTATTGCCTAGTCTCTGCTCACATAGCAGCATGGGGAAAAAAAACAGTCAGATACTCAAGCAACTATGGATGTAGCCCAAGCTAAAGAGCCCCTGTGTCTGGTCTGAAGAGGGAGCTGCTGATGGTCCCCTCTGATGCTAGTATTACCTGCACACTGATTTCATTCAGAGCAGTTTGCAGCACTTCACTGTTGACTTGTTGAAACAAGAGCAGGAAAGCCCCTTGGTCCAGGAGAGCAGTAGGATCTGTGATGTAGCATGTGAGGATGGAGAAGAGTTGCCTTGACGTCAGCTTGGTGCCCTGAGACAGACACAAGCATGTTACATCAGAAAAAGGGTAAAGATCTACAAGTCCAGGGTCAGAGTTTGCAGTTCTCTTGCTCTCCTTGTTCCTACAGACAATCTCTAAGGAAAGAGGGGTGGCCAGGCCTTTTGCCTGATGGGAGTGGTTTCGGAGCAAGGCCATCTGATGTGCCCAAGGAGGGGAAGGCAGATCTGACTCTGAATGTCTTAAAGTAGCTAGAAAGCAATATCTGGGGAGTTGGTAGGAGAGACCTGTTGGAGGTGACTTACTGAAGCACAGGCGTACTGCCGGAGGGAAGGGCTGCACCAGTCGCCGTTCTTCAGGGTGGAGCTTAGATTTGAACTGGAAAGGAAGCAGGAAACATTGAACATTTTCCATTAAATGTCTGATGAGAAAAGGGCTTGGTGAGCTGCAGAAGGGCTCAGGTTCTCTTGGTGAAGCTTTTGGGAGATGGTATTTTAGCAGTAGCATAACCTCTCCCAGGGGTGCCTACCTGCTTTCAGACGAGCAGTATGTGGGAGCTGTGAAAGAAGAAAGAAATGCATGACACTAGTATTTTAGTCTCTCCCTTTGAGGATACATATGATGCTTTCCTTTGGGTGCAGAAAGTGGGTGATAACAGAGTATTTCTTTTCAGTGCTGGGCTGAGACCCCTGAAAGGCTCTAGACAGCCCTTATTTAAGTGATACAGAAATTTTACATGGATTTGATTCAGGGACATTTCCTAGAGGCATAAACTTTCCCAATACTTCCATTCTGCTCTTTTGTGTGCCTAGATCCTGTCCAACATCTCAAGTGTACAAATGTACCTTAGATACAAACAGAATTTTACTTACATAGGAAGAATGCTGGACACTGGGAAAAGAAAGGAGAGAAAGCAGTGGTTAGGACAGAGGACAGAGTATTCATGACATGAAATAGGATGTAATTTACTCAGGCTGCTAGCTACAAAGCAATGACTCCTGTTTGCATCAGGCAGACCACTGGGATGGGTTGAAAGATGCCCAGTACCACCACGTTGGTTAGAACAGACTGGTCACTCTCGGCTCAGGACAGACCGATGAGATTCTCAGCTGGTGCGGGTCAGTGTCCTGGTGGAGCTGCACTCTTATTCCAGCCAACAGATCAGCTTTAAAGCAGGAATCCTCCCGGCCTGCGGTATTATACCTTCTCTCCTCCAGCCCATGGGTTTGTGGAGCTCTGGGAAGTACTGCAGGTGTTTGTTAGTAACCTCATGGAGGTCCCCTTGCACTAGATTGCTCTTAAGTGGCTGTTGCTGAGTGAAAAAATTGGATTTTGCCTATTACAAGTGGCTATTGCAGGTAACTGATGATCCTTTTAAGTGCCTGCTGTATGACCGATAACCCAGAAACAAACTTTTTACAGCATTCAGTGATGTTACACACATACCTGATTTAAACTTTTTACACATGGCCCTAAAAAAAAACCAAAACACAAGTGGAATAGTTAGATGAGTGGAAATAAACTGATTTTCTTCTAACTATCATAAATCCCCACAGAAATGCAAGAACAGAGACCGGGGAGTATAAAATGCAGTTCATTTTTCATCCTTCACTGGTTATATACTAATACTGAGCACACATCCTAATCGTTTGTGCTATTTTTGTTACGTAGCGCTACATGTTCAGTGTCGGAGCCCAAACCACACTGCAGAGTCTTGACACCACCAGAGACGCTTTGCTATGTTGCTCTAATCAATATATTCAACTGTGTGGAAATCAGCCCTCAGCATGGTTGTAGAGCTGAATTGACTTACCTAAAATGAGTAGAGTTAGAAGTGCAATTAAAAGTGGTGGCCTTTCTTTTCCTTTCATTGTTCTTCTTTTCTTGAGTGGATCACCTTTTCAAGCCTAAAAAAAAAAGCATAAATGACCTGTGAATTGTCTCTTTTGAGTACAGATACTCTCCTGAAATTCTGTGGGAATTCTCCTTACTGCCCAGATTGTCAGGACGGTACTCTGCAGATGGAGCTGGAGAACCGTGGAGTGCTCTGAGCACACCCAGTCTGGCTGTAGACTTCCTTACTGCTTGCTGGAGCCAGCTCTCCTTAATTGCTGTATGGGCTTTCAGCCTTTTCTGAGGCGCACTCCAAGGGCAGAGCGAACGGAAGCTCACTGACAGTGGATGTTCTGTAAGTTATCTCTGTGGCTGTATTGGAAAGCTGCACTGGGTTTGCACATGCTGCAGCTTGGAAAGTGAAGCTGTGAGGCAAAGGATCCTCCTGGCACCTCTGCTCATGTCCCTTGGAACCAACAGCAGCTCCATTATGGTGATGGCGACCCGGGTTTGCCGCCTTCTGGGGTGGTTGTTAGTGCCAGGGAAATGTCAGTGGCCTCAGCATTTGTGAAAGGAAACAGACTAGGGGATGGGTGCCTTGTACAAGTAAGCAGAGCTGGTATTAATCACCAGTGAGCAAAAACATTCCTCCAGCCCTAAAAGAGACTCCTAAAATTTGATTGTATATTTCATAAGAGCATCTTTCTTTGTAAGTTGTTACTTTTTTGCCTGATGGACTTTGTCAGCTGTCACATTCTGCTTGATGACCAGAGGCAATCAGATCTTGCTTATATTAGAAATTCTCAAATAACAAACATAGTGTTTTTCTCTGTAACATATCTCACTGCAACACAGCACAGAGCCTGTGCCACAGATCCCTCCAGTGTTTCAATCGGTGTAGTAATACTTTGCCTTGATAGAGCAAAGCTTCGAGTCTCCTATGTCCTAGAACAGCCGCAACCACTGACCAATCACTGTTATGAAATTGTGTCATATTTTACCCATCTTTTTCACTGTGCCTTTCTGCCTCTATCTTTTCTCTGAGCACCTTGCTTTATTATCTAAAAAAACCCTTGAAAGTGATAATGGAATGGCTGGAATTGGCCAAGAACAACATCCAGTTCAACTGGAGATCAGTTGCTCTGCCAAATTAAGTGGAAGAGCAGCAAGATCCACATTCCTACATGGAGTACCAACTTGCTCATTAATAATCATTAACTTAATGATTTAGCTGGAAGAGAAAGCAGCCATACCTCCCAAAACTTACCTTTTCTCCTTCCAGAACCTCGTGAATCCTAGAAAGCAGCATGTAGTGCAGCAACTGACTGCAGGAGTAGCTCTTTCTCCAGTGTCACCTTTTTATACGGTGATATCCAGCTGATTGCAGGGGACAAGGTGAGTGATGCCAGGTGACTTCTTTGACTCCGTTCCAAGAAGCAAAGGCCCAGCCCTTCCTGAGGCATCCTCAGGTGACACATAACTCGTGTCACTTGTTAAAAAAATTGAACTCCAGTAGTAGACTCTGTCCTTCTCCACCCGTTCAGCATGGAAATGAGGTGCCTTAAAGTGAGAACAGTTTTTAAGTGGGAAGGGTCAAAGAATTGATGACGACTTGATAGTGCAATTGCATAGACAAAATTTCTGTATTACTTTCCCAAGCAGGTTTGTGGGGGGCAGTTTAGCATCCTGTGGAGAGCTCAGAAATTGGCAGAATTAGAGCCCTCTGTAGTCTTATGCTATTGAAGATATGACTAGCCAAAACAGAGGCATCACATAACACTTTTAATAAACTGCCGCTGCAGGTAATGGTGGTTATGCACTTATTTTGCTTATTGGTACAGGAAACATTTCTGCAGTAGTGGTGTAAAGAAAAACATTAAATCTATGTTAGCTGGAAGGACAATTTCATTGCAGGCTTGTTTGGAGACTTCTGATGTGACAGGATGGGCTAATCTGTTATGTTGTACTTCTGAACCCAAAGGGATTGTTTGAATAAGCTCACAGTCATTACATTTTCTCATGATTTTTCTTAGCTATTTCTTCTATTCAACCATCTCTTTTTTGGTTCAGAAAAGTCCTTCTGTATCCTAAAAACTTTGAAATGGGTGCAAACTCTTGCTGAATTGAATCTAAGAACTTACAGACAGACTCCTTTGAATTAGACCTGTGAATCCCTGGTTTCAGCTGTCTGTGCCAGAGGAATTCCTAAGCCAGGGGATGGAGACACATCTTTGTGTTTAAGGGCCCATGGTGGACTTGTCTTCCATGAATTTGTCTAATTGTATTTTGGCATCTCTGGTATCCTGTGGCATCAAATTCCATCCCTGAGCTCCCAGTGTGTCGAAAGATGCTTCCTTCTGCTTCTTTGGAAGCTTCTGCTCCGTAGCAGAAAGATTTGATGGGATTTTGCTTCAGAGGAGGTAGGTCAATACCTTGGAAGTATCAGAGGGGTTTGCTGGGGGCTGGACTGCTGCTCCAGTGGGCAACACAGGAAGGTGGGGGAAGATGACAGCCACTGCAGCCACCCGGCTGGCCAGAGCCGTTGGAACCTTGGGTGGTCAGCGTGTGCTTGAGGTCAGAGAGCTAAGGGAGGCTGATGGGTGTGACACCAGTTTGTCTTCTTGGATATCTCTGATTTGAAGAAGGTTTGTGGGTTGTGGCTAATGTCAAGAGGACAGTTTTGGAAGAGGAAGTCCTTTGTTTTTGCGTTGGTCCCTGATGTAGTTCTGTGACATGATAGGTTTCGTTGCAATAGCGAAAGGAAGGTGAAAGGAAGGTATTTAGCTTTGGGGGAGGTGAATCATGCTCCTTCATCATACATGATCACTCCTTTAATCCTCGCCATTTGTAAGGACTGTGCCAAGCTGCCATTAATACAGACACAGTTGACTTATTATCACCTGCTATCTTTCAAAGGTTTACTTTCCTCAGTACACCAAACACTCGGGAGTCCTGTGAGGCCCAGGAATGTCTGTTAAAAGCCTGACCACGTATTTCTTACTTGGGTGCCTAGTCGCACAGGCTGTGATGTGACTGTGACAGCAGATACTGCTCACACAAGTGCAAATTATTGAATTAGATCGTAGTCAGAATCCGCAAAATTTGAATGCTGTCTTGATATTTCCTCTTGTGTCACAAGAGCCCTGAGATTGAGCTGGCGAGAAATAATAATGGTTCAGAGGTTTTAATGATTTTATTCAGAAGACATTCACTCCCATGCTGTATTTTAAAGCCAAGGTTTGCTTCCTGGTCACCCAGTCTTTAGCAAAGTATCATCAGTAATATGTGACTCACAGTATAGAACCAGTCTTGATTTAAATTAGCACTGGAATGAACTGAATGAGGTATTTTGCACTCTCCATTAAGCGTTTTGGAAGTTGTCAGATACTTTGGAGACCAGCTGTACTTCTGCAAGAAGGTCTTGCTGGTGAGGTCAGTGGATATTTTGATCTCTGACACGTTAGGTGTGGTACCTCTTGCTCTCAGGAGAGATTCCAGAGTTTTATCTTTAATTGAGTGGCTTTTGGAATGGAAAAGAGGAGGAATGCACAAGCCACTGTCACTCATGCTGAGAACTCAGCCCAGGGGAAGTGGAGTGATACAAAATATGTGTTTTTTCTGAAACAGTTTTGAGTTTTGAAGGAAATATCTTCTACTCTGCACCTCACTAGGAGCCAAACCAAGCTTCTGTGTGAACCATGAATAAAACCAGGCAGTTGCAAGATGATTTGGTGTGATGAAACCCATCCTGTACAGGTCCTGAGAAAGGAGATCTGGGCTGCTGTGCTATCTCCTCCCAAGGACTGTTGTTTGGCTGGTGGAACCACCCATCAGGGCCACCTTCTGACTTGGTTTATGGCAGGGGCTTATTATAGATCACCTCTGTCGTCTCCTTTGGCCTATTTCAATCCCCAAATTTCTGCTGACATTAACGCACATGCTGCTGCTCTCTACGCATCCTCTTCCAGGCCCCTCACTCCAGCTCCAGGAGATGTTACTCTCCTCTGGGGCTCTCATAAGGAGGGAGGCAGACCTTGTCCCATGCCAGAAGATATCCCTTGTGATACGTCTGCTCATGGCTGCAAACAGGTTAATGTGGGGGGGAGGGTGGGGGCTTTTGTGTGATTGCTTTTAATCCTACTTACTTCCCCGTTGGTCTGTAAGCACAGCACATACCCTGAACTTGCTTAAGGCACCGAAAGACCTCACCTTCCCCATCGTTATATTGCAGGAATAGCAGCATTTTGCTCGGCGATCCCCACGTGGGTGGCGCAGGAAGGTGTGACTGCAGGGCCCTGGGGTTAGGCTTAAGGACTCCGCACATCTCTATTCAGCGGGAAATCCTCCCCTCAGAAATACCTGGGGGAAGTGTATCATAGAATAGTTTGGGTTGGAAGGGACCTCTGTATCCTCAGGGCAGGCTGTCCTGTAGGGAAAGGTGTTCGGAATGATGAGCATGGACTGAGATTTACCCCAACAGAAGCCGGGCGTGTGGCCTGCGTACTCCTGCTTTCTCTGGGGTGTTGTGAGAGGCGGTATTTGAGCTATCAGATAGTAGAGCTGTAGTCTTCCTCCATAAGGTCAAGGATATGAACTTTCTTTAAATGTGGAATCAATCCCATGTTTGACTTTGGAGGCGCTGAGTTGTCTCATGCGTTACTTCAGAGCACAAACATGTTCTATAACTACAGCAATACACCAGAGGGCTTTTATATTTTTAGTTGCATTAAGGTAAACTACACAGATTTTATTTGTTGCTTTCCTTCATGTTTAATATTTGGCAGTGTGATTTATCTCCTCCTTCTCCGTTGATGAAAGGAATTTTTAAATGAAATCCACAAATCTTGCCCTTTGCAGGAATTTTCTGTTGGGGACTGGTACTTCTTTTGTTCTGTTTTGTTTTTTCTAGACTATGTTCTGTATTTTGCTTCACACATATCATCTTAGATGCATGCGAGAGGCTTGGGATAAAATACCTGTTAGTTTTAAGGGGCAGGAGGAAACAATCTGTAAATATGAACGTGAACCTGAATTTAACCATCACGTCCCTGAAATGGATCAGCGTGCATTTTTTGTGGAATTCTGTGGGTAGCAAGCTGCTGCTCAGAGCTCTGAGTGCTCGTACCACCATGACCATCGCTGTTCTCAGTAGACATTTGCAGCTAGTCCTGCCCAGATGTCACAAGGGCTCAGCAGGGCTGGGGTGTTTTCATCTCTCTCCTGCAGTGCACCCTGCCAGCTACACAAATGCCCACAAGCGCATTGGTTACTGGAAAGGGTGTTGCAGGGTGTGCCTGTGCCGCGGGTCCTGTTCTGCACCCCAGGCAGCACACAGGTGAGTGCCACCCGCTTGCTGGTGGCTTTTGTATGGAAATGAGGACCGGTGACATCCTTGATGATGGCAGCTCCTGAGGTGTGGGCCCCATAGCCACCCAGTTGACAGTCCCTGGGCCATTCTGCAATGAGGAAGAGGCTGATAACAAATTATTGACTCTGTTATCAGTGGCCCATTGCAATTACTGCATTAGGGGGTCAGTTCTGGGATGTAGTTGGGAGATGGCTGCTCCTAGGGCAAGCAAATCTGAAAGTACGGCCGCTCTATTGACTGACTGCTTCACAGGGGTCAGGCCCTCTTATCCAGTGGGAAGAGAGTGTAATGGGATGGGGATTACACCTACAGCATATCTACTCAGGGCTTAATTTAAACTGGGTATTAAAACCAGTAGCAAAGCCGAATCACCCTTCAGGTGATGTCCTCATATGGATATGCTGCAGTAAAACAAGACTGCTTGAAGTCCTCACTCTGCCCTAAACTGGCACAATCTTTCTCATCCATCTAATCCTTTATCTCCAGGATTTAGCCACCACTGTACATCTGAGAGAGATTATGCCAAGCAACGGGCTGAAAGTCTTGGTGAAAGAGAGCGCTATGGTGTGTCACAGACCATCTGATGGGATCAGGGAACTGGAAGGAAGGTGAGCATAAATAACAGCACAGTTGGAGTTAATTTTTGCTTATTTATTTCTCAAGAATGAGTGACCTGGGAACAATGTCTTTCAGAAGCACCTCATTGCTGAGATACTTTGTTATGCTTCATCTCTCAAAGCTTTGTCAGCCTCACTGCTGCTATGCCATCTATCTGCCTTGCCCTTTTTATCAATAACAAGACAATACTGTGACAAAAAGGTCCTTCTTTGTGAGCCTTTGGTGACAGTGGAACTGGTTAAAAAAATAAAGGATCTGACTCTCATTGTCATTTACTTTTATATGAATCTGGACTCACTTCAGTGCCTTCGACATTGTGTCTCTGCAGTGTGGCCTGGAGCAGAATCTATCACACCTCCTTTGCTTCCTCCTTCCCCCATGAGATGCCGTGTGCCTCATCTGGGAAGTTAAGCTAGATTCCACAGCTGTTTTCTGCTGTACTGTTGTCACACGTAGCCCAGGGTCTCAGCGGCATCATTGCATTAACCTGCTCTTTGCTTCAGAGGCTCTTTCCATTTTGGATTTGTCTCCTGGCATGTTATTCTCCTCACACTTTGAACGTAATTCTGTGCCTAGAGGTGAGCTCAGTTTCCTGAGGTACCTTAGCACACGGAGGAATCTCAGTCAACCGTAACATAAAAGAGCATTAAGTGGCTTCAGAGTTATTGTGCTGCTGAGATGACGTTTGGGTTTCATGTCCTTGCCCATCTCAGGAATGCTCTAAATTGCTTCAGGAGTAAACAAGACCCTGGAACACGAACCATTTCTGTTCACTGGTGCTTAACTGTGGAGGTGAAAATGTCCAGATGTAGCAGCTGGAAGTGAAAAAAGCAACTGTTTTTAGAGAGCATGGTCACAGGCACTTTAAGGGATACCTTTGGATGGATAAATCTAGTTACTTGCCACCACTGTCTAATTACCCTCAGCACAGAGATGCCTTATTCTGGGATCCTCTGTGTTTCACGCTGAGCAAGAAGAGAATCCCTAGTGATGAGGCTGTTTTGCATTTGTTGATATTTATTCTTTTTCAGTCTGGGCTCTTGATAGCTCTTGGACCCGTAGCATCCCAACAAGGCATATCTTGGTGCTCTGGCTTTTGTTGAAGGCAAAGTGTGAGGGATGTCTGGGAGAGGTCTTTGCTAGCTTTAAAGGCCTGTAACCATTTCTCAAATCGTTGTGTGGGGTTTTTTTTTTTGTTTGTTTGTTTTCCCCAGTACTACAGAAACAGTTTTTGGCATTTCTTGGTCTTAAGGCTTGCTGCTGTTCACAGGTTATGAAACTAGAGCAAAGCGAAATTCACCTTGCACTTGAGTGAGACCAGTGTATTCCTCTTTGTCTCACCTCAAACTCCGCAACATCAGCTGCAGCAAAGCCTAGCTCTTCGTCCTCCAAAAAGGTAGTATATTGTGTTGCACACGGAGGCTCTCCACGAAGGACTGTGATGCCCAGGTCAGAGCTTTCTGCCCAGGCTGTGGGGAACAGTCACCGTGCAGTCTACGTTTTGCAGAACATGATGTTTCCAAATGATGTTCGCTTAAAGTTAGCAGATAAAATGGCTGAAATGGCCAAATCCCACATCATAACCCCAGAGCCCATTGAATTTATGTAATTGATAACGGTGAATTAATAAGACAACACTTGGGAAATACTTCAGATAGCTCTGAAACTTGGTGATAACCCATTACACACACACAGAGGTGTTTCCTTTGCATTGCTGGAGTTACAACAAAAGCATTTGGGATTTTGCATTTGTCATAGTGGTATCTACATCGCAGAATCCAGCCCTAGTCCTTAGTGCCGACACGTGGCCTGTGGGATCGCAGGTTTGGGACCCGGGTGCTCTCTTCCCGCTTTGCAATGCGTTATCGTGCGCTAGCAAAGTCACTCTGCTGTGAAGGTGCTCCATGCTTGTGAAGCCACCTTTGGGTGTGGGAGACCCGAGTGAGTTCCTGCCCTGCAAAGGCATCGGTGTTAGAAGGGTGTGACACAGAACGCCCTGCCTAGAATTAAAAATCAATTGATGACTCAAATCTGGATCAAATCCGCTAAGAAGCAGTTTCCCATTTTCAACAAGGATTGGCCCCGAGTGGCCAATTTCTGAAAGCCCTCATTTCCTCAGTTTTTTATGAACTTGTCTAATCCGGGCTGATTCCTAAGTTTTGTGAGTTCTCAGTCAACATCTGATTTGCTAACTGTGACTTTTTCTTGAACCATGTTCTCAAGACACTCAGAGACTCTTGCCAAACAATGTTTTACTCTGGGGATGGAAGACTTTTTCTTGGCAAGTCAAGGGGCAATGTACCGTTAGATGTATAATGTAAGTACATAAAACTAGAGGATAAACAAGCACCATGGAAAGATTTACAGTACAGACTGAAGAATCATAGTAGTAAGGAAGCTAAGTCAGCAATAATTAAAGATGCCTTTTTTTTTTTTTTCAATGGCAGCTAAATCTTTTTGGAAATAGCTGTTGCAGACATTACTCAGTTTCCATGTCTAGGCTTAAGTCAGCTTTGACAGTAACATCAGTCCATCCCGCTTCGTTTCATATAAAGTGTTGCTCTAGCGCGAAGGCAGAGCTGTGGAGGCAGATTTTTAACTTTTGTTCATTTGACAAGTCACCAGCAGATACTCGTACAGAAGGAGGGAACTTGCAGGATCGTACAGGAGGGTCAGGGGCTGAGACACAGGAACGGTGGCCACGTGGTCATGGTCTAGAGGAGTGTAGTGGTGGGTACACGTTTCTGTCTATGAGAAGGAGTCACAATTCGAAACATGTTTTTGTTCTGAATTGGAATGAAACCAGAAGTACAAGAATATATGACTGAAAAAAAAGAACAGAAATTACTAACGTTTATCTTGAATATTTTCCAGTAGAGTTTTCACAAGAAAGGATACCGTTTTGTGAAATCTTCCAGCTTGGTTAAAACAGCTTCTTCCCCCCGGCTTTTTCCCCAGGTGAGTGACTGAGCAGAGACCTCCAGTGGCAGCGGGAGAGACTCCCAGGAGGGAGCGGGTGGGTTAGCAGGGCTGAGCGCCGGGTGCCCTCTGGTGCTTGCATGCTCCTGGTTGCAGCCTGCTCCCAGGGACCTGCTGGTGGGTGGATGTCCTCAGCCCACAAAGCAAGGGACGCTTTGCTTTGCCTGCTCCCCAAAGGTGCTGTGGAGGTGGCAGGGCTGTGCGCGGCTCTGCTGGCTTACTGCAGTGACCCTTATGGGTGGGTACCTGGAGGGCTGACACATTGCAGGAGGCAGGAACAAGAAGTGACCCTGCAGTGCTTTTCTTACTTTCCCCAGTTCTCTCTACAGCTCTGACCTTGCCATGTAATTTTTAACACATTGCTTAACATCCCATATTTCTCCTGCCTTTCCTGTCCTGGAAAATAAGGACATGGCCAGGCAAGTTGCCTGCCTATGGCTCCATGTGCTGTTTTGAATGTGATGTTCATTGATTGTCCTGCTTGGTACATGTTTACTTTTCATCAGACACATACGTGCAGCAGGAAGGGGTTAAACCTTCCTTATCTTACCCTGCAGAGCAGGTCACTGCAAGGGGCAGGACAAGGCTGGGTACTGTGAGCTGAAGTAAAGCCCTTGCAGGTGCTAGGCATAGCGAGGTGCTACGTGGGTGTGGGGAGAAGGTACTTAAGAAGAGTGTTTAGGGCTAGTGACCTTTGGCTGACACGGGTTTAGGGAGAGTGAGGGATGGGTTTTAGTCATGCTAGAAATTGAGTTAGGCTTTCCAGTTCATGAGCTGGACTTTCATAACGTGGGCTGTCTTCCTCCTCCCCGCCCCTCTTTCTTAGGGCTGTGTATGACCTGTCACCCCACTATAGGTGGCCATGCGCACACACATGCGCGCGTATATATATATATATTTATATATAAAGGAGAGGGCAGGTTAGACTGCTCTTTTGCATCACAAGGTGTCAGCCTTGCTGTAAGGAGAAGCAACTGAGAACACGCAAAGTTTCTTAGCAGGTGGCTGACTCATACAGGAGACTTTTCTTGAAGCTATAAAATAGAGGCAGAGCTTCTTTATACTGGAGAGTAAGGAGTGCATATCAATTATAGCTATATTTTGCTGCACTTCAGAGATGGCCAAGTGCTGACGATACTCACAACAGAGCCAGAAGGGGCAGGAGCATTGCTGGGTGCCCACAGCACCTCACCTTTTCTTGCCTGGCCCTCTGGAAGCCTTCTGCTTTGGGAGGACCCGCTCAGCCAAAGGATGTGGGAGTTGTGAGAACGTGGTACAGCAGCTGACACCAGTAGTGCTGTTCCTGGAGTGCTGGGTGCCGAATACTTTTAATGCTGTGAGCACCATGGTACAGCCAGAACCAAAGGCTGAGGGGCCAGTGTTGTGATAGCCTGGTTCTTCCTGAGCAACCTTTCAAGGCTGGGTTTCTGGGAGCGTGTCAGCTCTGAGCCTCCCCCTGCTGAAAACTGGTCTTCCAATAATGTAAGTGACCTTAAAACTGGTCATGCTTCTTACTCCTGGCTGCTGATGTGTCAGGAGTGTCTCCAAACAGGCATAGCCTCAAGACCCTACCCTGATGGGTAGCTGAACGGGTAGGGTAGGGCATTAATAAACAACACTTCTGCTCTCTAGTGCAGCCAGTTGGTCACCAGCATGAATAGAAACCTTGTCGAGAGAGGAAAATCAGACGTCAGAGTAATTAGCTTTTTTTTAGCTTGGTTGGGCTCATAATTCAGGACAAGATTTGAGTGTTAGATGTAGGTGGTTTTTGACTTCATGCAACACAAACATTACAGAGAAGATTACAGAGGTGAGCGGGAGGTAGAAAGCAAGCAAAATCTCTTGTGTAAACCTGTGGGAACGTGTAATGTGGCAGTTGGGTTTTATGTCCAGCTATAAACTCATATTGGATGCTATTTGGCCTTTTTATCCTGTCTTAATCATCTCCGCTACCTTTGTATTAGTCTCTGTGGCGCTTCCTTTAGCAGTGTGTGGAGAATAGCTCTGGGAGTGTCATGTGGCCGGAGCAGGGTTTGCTCTGGAGTTACTACAACAGGGGATAAACCAGGATTGGGTTTTAGTCCTGAGGTGACCGAGGATTTGGCGTGTTTGATGGTAAGCAGGTCTCTGAGACCCTTGGCTTTCCTCTCTCTCCTCCTTTGCAGCTTAGCAGTAGCCTCAAGCGAAGGCCTGTTAGTGCAGGCAGGTGAGGATGGACGGTCTTGCATGAGCTGTAAAACACAAACCTTTACTGTCGGGTTCTGGTGACCCCACTGGCATTTGTAGGTGTGGGCGCGGTAACATCTCGAAGCAAATAATGTTTCTTTTCACAGATTCTCTGCTTGTAACTGAATGCTTAAGCAAACAGAGGTGAGACAAGCTGCTTATTGAACCAAATATTGCCCTGTTTATAAAAATCTCTCTAGCTGACATTTAACAAGCAGGCACGTAATACCACGCAGTCACATAGCTGGATGTGACCTGTGCGCTTACGCATTCTTTTGAAGATCTATGCTGAGATAAGAATCAGTCCTGTCAATTTGAAACTATCCTTGCATTGATAATAAATCTGAGCTCAGTCGCTTTCTGAAGCAATGGCCACTTCTAGTATCTGCCACTCCTTCAGACAGAGCTGTGCAATTTAATTGCCTGTGTGGAGAGTCAGCTCCTTTTCTAGTCTGAACTATCCCTCTGGTCCTGCAAATCCATTGGTTTGCAGAGAAGGGTGGCTATGCAGCTGAAATGGGCCAAAATGCTCTGTGCTGCAAACATCACAGCTGCCTATTCATGCTACAGCTCTCTTCTTACCAACACTGGGCACAGCAGTATGCTCAAGAAGAAAACCTTATTTATAGGTTACCTGCAAGATGAGGCTTTCCAAAAATGCATCCTCTGCCTTAACCCAGAACCTTTCAGGCTGCCAGCCCAGAACCTTTCTCCAGGCAAAGTGGTTGTAAGACTGATCCACTCTTGAGCCAGGAGACGTTCTGAGGAATGCCTGGAGAGCCCTCCTGACTTTCTCTTCTGTGATTCTGCAGGTAGGCGACAGCGGTTTTGGTCCAGAGCAGCAGGAGCGAGGGCAGGACTGCTATGTGGAGGAAGCAGTGAGCCATGGAGCAATGCCAGTTGGTTCGTTGTCACTGAAATCACAGTTACCACATGTGGGCATTTTTTTAGCAGTGTTTCCTTGTTTGTGTTTTTGGAGAGAGGAGGGGAGAGTTTTCACACAGGCTTGTTTCAGTTGTTGGGGCGTCTTCCTTTGTGTGCCAAGTCCCAGTAAGCCTGAGATCTGTACAGGGAGGATAAAAGGAAGAGCTAAGTGCAAGTGGTGACTGTATCGTAACACCATTTTTGTGGGCTTGGAGCTGTTTATACCTTAGACCACAGGCTTTGCATCACTTCTGTCTTTATCCCCTTCTGTCAGCTCTGGACACAACCCTTTGTAGGGAGCTCACGCAGCTCGCTTGACTCTAGCAGCAAGCCTGTCTGTTTCTTGCCCCACCAAAGAGAAGAGGTTTGCTCTAGGCTGACACTTGACCTTCATGTCTCCCTTTCCTTCTGGTTCTCTGTCCCGTCTGCTTTGGCGATCCTCCTAAAAGCTGCTGTTGTGTCTGTCACCTTCTGACCTGTGGTCCAAAGGGTAATTCAAGGAAAGGGTTGGACACCACAGCTGTGTCGTGTTGTGCTCCTCTGGGACTCTTCGATGTAGTCTGCCTTGTCTGGGCATTTTGGTGTGATTTTGTTCTGTAACCTCTTCTGTCAGTATCTACATGTGAGAGTCATTCTTAGATGCACTCATGTAATGAAGGGATGTAGCGTGATGGACATGGATACAAAGAATGAATTCAGTTTCCCTTTTAGAGCTGTGTGTCTCCAGATCCTCTTTTTATGCCTGGATCATGTTGTCCCAGCAGGCCCCTGACCGATTTCTTCTTCATGAGACAAGTAATGAAGAAACAGAAAAATAACTTCAAGTTTTTGAAAGATACCTTCTTACTTCCAGTAGCCTCCTTTGCCTTTCTGTTCAGTTATGACAGTTTGGTTTTCTTTGCTAGGTGGTATGCGTTTGTTTTCAGCCTTCAGTATGCCTTTATATAATTTCCACACCACCTGCAACATTTTGGTCTTTTAACTGCCCCTTTGGTTTCTCTTCAGTAAGCTTTCTTATTTTGTGCTCTGTTGTTCCTGTTCTTAAAACATCTCCTTCCAATTCTGGGTCACGCACTGTGCTTAGGGTTATTGAAAAGGAGTGCGCTGGTGGGGCTGTGGGGACCCCAAGAGTCACAATGGCCCGTGCAAGGTTACAGAGGAGCTGTGATCTGACTTACATTTGGAAAAGCCTGAATCCCATCTTGTAAGGGTGCTCTCCTGAGCTAATGGGAGACCTGGCTTTTCTGAGAAAGCACAAAGCCCCTTTTGTTCTGAAGGAAAACCACAGGGACGTGCAATGAGTTTGAGCTGAGCAGGGCGTGTGCTGCGCGTGGTGGAGATGTGGCAACAGACAATAAATCCTCCCCGATCCCACCTAGCTTAACATGGCAGGAACACCTCGGCAATCAATTGTACGCTTTAGTGTTACTGAAGAACACTTGAGCCATACTTGATGCTACACATACCCAGTCAGGTCGGGTGAGAAGAGGGTTATTATGGCACTGACTCATTTTCCCATGGTACAAACCACATCTCAGACCTGTCCCACCCCTGCCCACCCACTGCAGGTTTCATTGCCTCCCCTCCTGCCCTAGCCTCTCGGCGTGTGCGTTGGAGATCATGATGCAGAATTGGGCTTCACTCCCCACTTGCTATCACTGTGAAGCTCATGCATTTGAGAAGAGGGAGAGATGACACGAAGGCATTGGATTTTTTTCAGTTTAGGTAAAAGGAAGCTTGCAGAGAGGGAGGAATGCGAGAGGGAATGGAGGCAGAGACAGGTCTCCTGAGTAATTGTGTTGAGCTAGAAGTGATTCTTGTTACAGCTGAGCTCTAAGATCCCCCTCACAGGCCTATGCAAGGGCAGGCTGGCTACACCTCTGTCAGCCGAGGTATATACAATTGCACCACGGTGCAAGGGGTGGACTGGGCATTCTCAGAGACCCCTCCCAGCTCTGTCCTTCTGGGATAAGAGAAGATCTCTAGTTGTCTCCCACTGAGAGCCAAGTTTTACCAGCATTTCTGTTACATGCTCTATGTTCCCATTTGTCTGCAGCTGAGAAGCCTGATGCTGCAAAATTAGAAAAGTTCATAAAGGGTGCGGAGAGCAATCCTTAGGAAGGGAACATGGTGCAGATGAGACTAATGACAGGGAGGGCTCTGCTTCTGGAGAGGAGGTAACTGAGGGTGTGCTGGGCTCTGTCCCCTGAAAGACTCACCTGCCCAGGTGTGGGCTGCGAATATCTCATTCTCACTTAGTCACAGCTGCCACCTGGATCACTGCATGCTGCTAACAATATTCAGATAATAGGAATAAAGCTCCTAGACCACATTCCTTCCAGTTAGCATGAAGGTTATTGCTGAATTATGGGCATAAAACCTGCTTTTCCAGAGTCGTGTCACTTTGTGTGAGACTGTGACATTCTCCTCTCTGGCCATCCATCTGGGTGATCTTACCCTGCTCTGAAAACTGCACTGACAGTTTGCAGAGTGCTGAGCCTCCTGCGGTAACATGGCTGTGTCCCCGGGCTGGGCCAGGCTGGGATCTAGAAAGTGCAGGAAAACCTGCCACTGCCCAAACCGCTGTTCCCAGCTCTCGGTGCTACAAAAAGTGGTGAAGCTGGATGTGGCATCACATCCAACAGGTAAAAATCCTCTAGCTGGAGGCCTGTTTTAGGGAGCTGTAACTCTCACTTAGGCTTACTCGAGCAGATGCAATACCACAAATCGGTTCCAGCCTTATTCTGTGTAATTATCAGAATTTTGTTTTGGTGTGAAGTGTGCAAAAATGTGATAGTGGCTCCCCTATTGCTGTGTTGAAATCACTGCCTGTCTTCCCATCTTTGAGCTCCTCTGTCTTCATCTCCTCAACTGTATGCTCTTTGAATCAAATACCTTCTTGTTCGTACCACGCCTCGCACTCTTGGATCTGTGCTCATGGCTCATAGGTGCTAAAAGATGAACACAAATGGCAGGTACTGGATGCTTCTGCTGAGCCACCCTGCGGACAGACCTAAGAAAAGTATTGGTTCGTTTACAGATGAAAGTTCCTCCTTCCCTTTGTGAACTCTGGTTTCTCTCCCCATACGGGGGGTGCTCTGCACACCCTTGTGGTGGGGTGACCCTGACTGGCCGCCTGGTGCCCACCAAAGCCGCTCTGTCACTGCCCTCCTCAGCTGGACAGGGGAGAGAATATGTAATGGAAGGCTCGTGGGTTGAGATAAGGACAGGGAGATCACTCAGCAATTACTGTCACAGGCAAAACAGACTCGACTTGGGGGAAAATTAATTTAATTTATTACCAATCAAATCAGAGTAGGGTAATGAGAAATAAAACCAATTCCTAAAACACCTTCCCCCTCCTCCCCCCAGTGGCGCAGGGGGATGGGGAATGGGGCTGCGGTCAGTTCATCACACGTCGTCTCTGCTGCTCCTTCCTCCGCAGGGGGAGGATTCCTCACACTCTGCCCCTGCCCCAGCATGGGATCCCTCCCACGGGAGACAGTCCTCCACGGACTTCTCCAACGTGAGTCCTTCCCACGGGCTGCAGTTCTTCACGGACTGCTCCAGCGTCGGTCCTTCCACGGGGTGTAGTCCCTCAGGAACAGATGGCTCCAGCATGGGTCCCCCATGGGGTCACAAGTCCTGTCAGCAAACCTGCTCCAGCCTGGGCTCCTCTCTCCATGGGACCACAGGTCCTGCCAGGAGCCTGCTCCAGCACGGGCTTCCTATGGGGTCATAGCAGGGTCCTCCATGGGTGCAAGTGGGTATCTGCTCCCCCACAGACCTCCACGGGTACAGGGGGACAGCCTGCCTCACCATGGTCTTCCCCATGGGCTGCAGGGGAATCTCTGCTCTGGCGCCTGGAGCACCTCCTCCCCTCCTCCTTCGCTGACCTTGGTGTCTGCAGAGTTGTTGCTCTCACATCTTCTCACTCCTCTCTTCAGCTGCAGTTGTGCAGTTCCCTCCCCCCCACCCCCCTTCTTAACTCTGTTACCCCAGAGGCGCTGCCACCATCGCTGATGGGCTTGGCCTTGGCCAGCGGCGGGTCTGCCTTGGAGCCAGCTGGCGTTGGCTCTGTCGGACATGGGGGAAGCTTCCAGCAGCTTGTCACAGAAGCCACCCCTGTAGCCCCCCGGTACCAAAACCTTGCCACGCAAACCCAATACAGCCCTTTAGGTACGCATGCCTTCCTGGCTGACATGAGCAGAAAATCCTGACAGTGTGGATTACCCCCTCCTCTGGTTTCGCATCTGTGGCTGAGGCTCAGTGTTGTTTTTTCTGCTTTTCAGATCTCTCCTGGTCTTACGTTTCACCTCTCAATGCCCTCGGGAAGAACAATAGATCTGGCTGCAGATGGTAGAGGCCTGCTGTGCCACATGGACTTGTTGCTTTCTTGGTTGACTCTTACATGGACCCGCAGTTTGTCCAGCAGCATGTCCAGGGCTCTCCAGCAGCACATCCCTACCTGACCCTCCGTCATGGACAGCCTGCTTGCAATGTCGAATTTCCAAAAGGTGCAAGACACTGAAAGCTTTGATATTTGAAACCTGATTGAAGAATCCCCATCCATCTCAAGGACACCTCATTTGGATATCCTGGAGAAGAGGCTTCTTGCTTTGAACTAGGAGTCCCTGAATCTGACTATTTACAAAATGATGTATTTCAAGTTTATATAGATTTGGGTAACTTAGGACGGGTGTTGATGAGAGTCACTTTCACGTTGGGCATCTTATGCGCTTCTGAGTCAGACAAACTACATTTATGAATCAGTGTTGCACTAGTTCCAAAATAGCTGATAAACATGTTAAGTGTGGTAAGAAAACTGGGAGTGTGGAGAGAGCCGGGGTTTGGGTACATGGTGATGTTGTGAGTCAACACCGGCTTTTCTCGGTGTTGCCACAAACACCTGAGTTATAGGTGGGCATTATGGGGCAAGCCTAAGCCTGGCACGTAACTGATTTATGGAAAAACTTGTCCTGAAAAGCATCAATAGAGTGACCAAACAAAGATTTTTCAAATCTGAGGATGCAAATTACTCCACTGCATCCAGAGAAATTGGGAGAGTTACTGTGGGTGATTTCTTAGTGACTTGGGGGATCAGATCCAAGGGTCAGTGAAAAGAAGTCTGAAATGGGTGGAATATAATTTAATGTCCATCCCTTGGTAGAATCTGCAGCAGGTCTCATTTTTATTCTTGCAGATTATGCTTGCCAAGTTTTCCTTGCTGAAGTGCTTAGAGGCTGACAGTTAGCTTGAGGAAAACACAAGTTCAGTGAAAATCAGGAGGTCCCCATGATTGCTGATGCACAGGTCTGGGGAGATCATGGGGAACAACAAACACCATGTTTGATTCAGCTGAAGGAGCAGGGCAAACCCATTCCTCAGCTGCTGCAGCATGCAGTGACTGCATAAAGACCCCTTAAAACTAAATGTGATCTCTTTAATAAGAACGTTTAGTTTTTAAAATAGAGCAGCCTGCAGGAATTGGAAAGCCCATAAAGTTATGTCCTAGGGCCTTTGCAGCAAGGAAATAAATGAAGGTTTGTTGAGGGAAAGGCCACTTCTGGTGATGGGGAGACAAGGATCTCTGGGACTGCAATTCTGGAGCCGTTGGATAAGCTCAGTGGTCTCATTGCTGTGGTTCTTGTGAGCGCTAAGGAGCTGCCGCAGTGGGTGCTGACGCAAGAGCCCACATGGCACTTGGGTGCAGATGCTGGGCACCTTGGCATGAGGCCAGCATGCCACGAGCACCTCAGCAAGCCTGCACCAGTCCTGGCCTTTTATCCTATTGCAGGGCTGCATTCTTTTATTTCAGCTATGCTGATTCCTCTGCCCTGAGCAGAGAGCTTAGTGTTTCAGTTGATTGACCTCGCTGAGCCAGGAGCAGGGCTCCCAGTTTGCCATACCTGTGATCTGAAAACGGCCTGCTTGGCTGGCAGAGGAGTGGCCATATATTTCTCTTTGGGATTTCCCAAGTGGACACATCTAGGGTAAGCAGGAATTTCAAGAAAAGGGCCAAACGTTTCAAGCTCCACTGAAGCACAATTTCCCGATGACAAACATTTCTTTAGTAACTGGATGAAGGTGGTCCTAGAGTAGCCCTGTCCTGGGAGCTCAGCTGTATTTTTGTTGCCTCCTGTAAATGTCAAAGGGGTCCTGCGCAGGGCAGGGAGGGAACGCAGCTGTTCCCCACTCTCGTCCTGCTCACTCCATGCAGCCTCGCTTCGGGCTCAGTGTTTCCTACTGTATCCTAGGAATGACAAGCATTAACAAAGAACACACATTTATTTGTACTGCTAAACATTTGTATTCACAAGAACTTATAGGTGTGTCCAGTGCTCCAAATCCATCCTGTAATTTCAGATGCAGTTTTGCGAAGCCGGAGACACACCCTGGTTTGCTCAGTGAAAAGCAGCCCTCTGCGACCGTAGCCCTGCACACTAAGTGCCCGGTGACTAGCGGCTTGGAGGTAAGCACCACAGTTAACTGTCCGAGCAGGGTGGTGCAACCTCTTATCCTCCTCTGCCAGAGGGGAGCCTGACTTTGGGGCATCGATAGCAGTGAATCAAGCTTAACTAACTCTGAATTCTCTGCACGCAGCTCCGTGCTTTCCCAGGCATAGCGGACCCTCAGTAGTTTTTCGTGTGCTTTGGGTCTAATTTCAGATAGGTTTTGTGAAGGGTGTTGGCGTGTGTCAGTTTGCTTCTGAGACAGTCACCTTTTAACTTTCCTACCTGAGTTTGGGTTTGCAATTAAGTATTATTCATGTTTGATTTTTCTTGGCTGAAATAAGGTGATTCCTTGCATGTATGGGTGCTCTGAAGACCTTTGCAGAAATGCCGCCTTTGCTCCCAGGGCTGGGCTTCCTCCTTTTGGTTGGTGAGTATTACCGTGAGGGTGACGGGTGTCCCGGGAGGATTTTCCTTACCGGCAGCTGTAGTTGAGATAATCCTCAAAAGGAAAAACTGTGCTGAAAGACCATTGAACATGACTTTGGTGGTTGCTCTAAATCCCCAGCCTTTAGTTATGCTTGTTTATTATTGTATCTGTGAGCAAAAATATATTAGTTTTTGTAATAAACAGAGCATAAAGACAAAATTGGAATTCATTCTCCTGTCATCGCAGAGCTGGCTGCTCACTGCTCCTTTTGTTGGAGTACCAAGGTGTCTCCAGGAAAGCACTTAAGAAATAATCTTTGCTGAATCTGATTGTCTCTATTTTCCCCTACTTTCCCTCCATCTGTTTTTTTGGTAGTAAGGGATTCCAGAGCAGGATCTTTGTTTCTGTCAGAAAGTGTCGGCGCTTTATTCTTCCTTCCTCATCAGGCTTGAGGTAGTGTTTGCGGTGAACGTTGATGACAATAGAACATGAGCTTGTAACATTACAAACAAGCTAATGAGCCGCCAGCTGGGGAACAGCTGCATAAAGGGACTGTCACTTTCTCTGCAGTAGGCTTAGTTGTCAGTACTAAAGGAAGGAAAACAAATAAACAGGTAACTTTTTTCCTTTATTTCTTTAGTTAAGCAGTTGTTGCTGTTCCAAACTGACCAATACATTATGGACACCCTGATGAAAATGTGATTTTTTTTTTTTTTCCCACTTTTCTATTAACATCCTGTACAAGGAAGGATGTCTCTGTCCAGCAAAAGTACACAGGTTGCTGTAAAACTTAATGACTCTTAATGCAATTGCTTTTAAGTCTGGCAGGTCAGTAATTTTGGTGGTGTGTTCTCATGTTGGCCACTGGCTCAGCATGCAGCTGTGGGAAATCATTCCATTTCTTTGGGCCGTGCTTGCCCCCATCCATCTACCCATCTTCTGTAAATGCCCTGAATAACTGGAGATGGAGGAAAGGCAGAGTATCAGAGATGTGCTGAGCTTGTAGAGAATTTGCATCCAACAGCTTGCATGCACTGCCCTTTTGGGGATGGATGAAAGAGAGAAGAAAGAAAACACAAGCTTCTGAGAGTCCCTAAGCAGGTTTCTGAAAGGGAAGGACAGCAGACTTAAGCGTAGCGATGCCACACTATCGCCGTGAATGGCCTTCTTGTACAGAAGGAGGGACTGCGGAGAGTGGTTGAACTGTGACCAGCACAGCATATGGGGTGAAGGGGACAGTCTGTCCCACTGTGGAAGGCTTCACCGAGCCTGGCATGCCTGTGCACTAACAAAGCATGGGAGTGAAAACAGTGTTTGGAAGGGTATTGCTCCTGGAGTGATGCGCACGTATCTTAGGTGGCTCATGACACGAGCTGAGTCTGTAGCCTTTGTTGTGATGTTGTGAGATGAAGGATTTATTGTCATACAATGAGGATTTTTGTGACAGTAGGTTGGGGTCCCCTCTGATCTTGCAGAGCGAGAAGCCACTTTTCCTCCTCCTCCCTGCATGGGTGTTCCTGAACACTGCTCTTTCGAGTCAATGGGACGACTTATGTGCTTAAAGTTAAATGTATGCGTAAGAGCTTTCCAAGAGTGGGGCCAAAGGGCTTGGCTGTGTGTTTCCAAGGTCCAGTCCTGAGGTGAGCAGGAAGTGGTTGTCACGGTGGAAACAGCCCGGCTTTGTCTGCAAGCAGGGAAGCATGGCCTCAGGGCCGGCCTCTGGCACGGAGCTCTTGCTTATGATTTTGGTAACTCTTTCGGAACTTTCTCTAGGAGTAAAGTGAGTATGTGTTAGGGCTAGAGGAAAGCACTGCCTTTGCCCAGCTATGGGTGTGTTTCCTTTGCCTGTTACTTAGTGACAGTTCTCCATTAATTAAATGATTAAAAAGGTGTAGCAGCTAGTAATCAAAAAAGCTGTTGTACTAATTAGGGACTCATCCATCCCTACAAGCTATTTTATAATCCCCTTCCTAATGCAGGTCATTGGGCTCATGAACGCATCCACACTCAGGAAAGCCACCACCTCCTTCCTCCTCCTCTTCCCCGTCACCGTTCCGTGATAAGTGTCTCTTATCCTGTTGCTTTCTGTGCCCAAATATCGCCGTGTGTTTGACTGCCACTGCCCTGGGCCAGCTTAGCCCAGGCCCTTAGCCATATGGTGTGGAGGAACCACAGGAGGTTGCTTCTGTGTTTTGGTTTGGGGGCTCAGCTCCTCCACATTCCCCCCATGACTCACTTCTGACCAAATATTTATAGATAACACCAATCCTGACCATGCTTCCCCCACGGGGGTATGAGGGCTGGGAGTCACCGGTGCTTTAGAGCCATGGAGCAATTGTGCTGAACCTGAGCCCTGCCACACCTCCGTGTGCTTGCTGGGCACTACTCTGCTGGCCCAGGGCTAGCTGGTCCATGGGTCCAGCAGATGAGGTGTGGGTGGGGGTGATCTCTGTAGCCACTTCAGCCTCCTGTCAGCTCTAAGTGCCTGATCCAAAGTCACTGAAGTTGGTGGGGTTCTCCCTGCTGAGAGATAACTGCCAAACTTTCAGCGCTGTGTTGCTCCTTGAGCAGATGAATGAGGCTTGCAGAGAAGCGAGGGTACTCTGGGCTTGCTGTGGTCCACCGCCCACCGAGGTGGGTCAGAGGATGTAGCTAGAGGGGTGGGAGGAGAATGGTGCAAACTGGGGATGCTGTGTGGCATGGGGGGGGGTGAGTGCGAGGAGGGGCGGCTGTGGCAGACAGCTCTGCAGGGCCCTGGTGCCCCACTGTGGGCTGAGATCGGGCACAGCTGCCGCAGGAGATGGGTGAAGGTGACAGTGCTGACTAACTGAGTCCCCCGTGTGCCGTTAGAGAAACACACTGACAAAACCAACTGTGCGGTGATTCAGTGCTAGCAAATTGTGACAGTCAGCCTGCCAGCGTAACCTCAGAAGCCTCTAACCATTGTCTTCTCCCTCTCCCTGCCTCTCATTTCATGTAGCGTTTGTTGCATTCACTTGTTCTGTCCTGTCAGAATCTAGTGGGCAGTCTCTACCTTACCCTTTTTTCTGTACACAGAGGATGCTGAGCTTGGGAGGCTCCTAATCTAAAGGAAATAATACTAATGCCAGGGAGATTTGAGTCTGTGTATGTTGTTACCGGTTTCCTAAGCTTGCATTTCACCACCTTTCCAGCTTCATGGCATTGGCAGAGGAGATGTAAGCTGCCATCAGGAACAATGCAAAAGTTGTAAAAGAAACAAGGTATAGACAAGTGGAGGGCTTGTACAGACCTGCCAAGAGCCAGGAGTGACAGGCTGACTTCTTTCAATAACTCCCTGTTAAGCACTCGGGCAGGACTGGCGTGAGGACTGCCATACACTGGCGTTACCTGCGTCCCGTGCAGTTCTGCAGTGTAGGGTGGTTTTAATCCAGTTGAGGATTTAGCAGAAAAAATGTATGAAATACAGCACAGCCTTGGCTACAACTGACATGTTGATGGGGACACTGTAAGAAACAAGTAGAAGCTGCAAAGCTAAAAGCAACGTGGAAATAAAAGCATGGTGAGCCTGGCCTCCCAGGTTGATCGCTGGCCATGGGCTGGCCATGGTGCACAACGGATACAGGGCAAGGATGTCCTGGAGAGGAGGACCATCCCCAGAGTGTGGTTTCTGCCCCTTTCTCTGCCTTTTCCTCTTTGGGGACAGGGATGCATGCAATCCCTCATGTCATCTGAGACACTGCGTTTCTGTCCTCTGCCAGACTGACCCGGGCTGGATGTACATGAGGAGTACCTCATGTCTGCTCACCCAGTCAGCTGTCACAAAGTCAAAGAGAAAACAGCAGGAAGGGCTGACAGAAATGATTCTATGAAATATTATGTCAAGAATGAGGAATAAAATAATGTAGTGAGATGAGTGATGTTTGGGGTCTGTTAAGCCAGACAGGGGCTGGACTGTGGGAATGAGCTTTGTCCTGGATTTGCTGCTAAAATCACGGCATGTTGTCTTCCAGGTTGGCAGGTAGCTGCAGCAGCTTCTGCTGGGCCATATCTGGTAAGGCAAACTCGCGTGTTTAAATTATGTGTCATCCATGTCTTTACTTGCAAAGCGTGTGTGGGTTGGTGGTCAGTGTGGGCCCCTTCCTGATAGCAGTGCATTGACGGGAAGCAATCGCTACAAGCGAGATCCAGAGCATTGAGCGTGGAGGTGGATGGTGAGTGCCCTTCCCCTTTCTGTCTCCCGAGCATTGAGTGGAGAGGGGATGGCTTTTCCAGGTCTCTGCAGAGCTTCGGTGCAAGCGCATCACCAGACAGTTCAATGAAGGTGACAGCCATTGGCCACACTCAAATAATCAGAACAGTCCATCCCATTGGCCCTCGCGCCCGAGTGATAGGAGGACTCGCATAACCCTGAACTTTCCAGCTGTTTGCAGTACAGAGCCAGTACTGATAGGAATTTTGCAGATGGCAACTACTTAGCATGGCAAGATGGGAGCTCTGGATCTGGGCACTTGTGTGTTTTCAGGCCAGATACAAGCACAAATGGTTGCAGCTAACATGCTTGTGTGTATGCAATAATCACAAATAATGTTGTGCTACCATTGTAACTGCATAATAAGATCATCTCTTTTCTCTCTTTCTCACGGCGCAGTGCTCCAGCTCCCCTGTCAATGGTGAGTTTCTTACCAAGTAATCTCCATAAGGAAGATTCAGGTGTGGTTTTGTATGCGTATTACTATGATAGTAATAATAGATAATTCCTTTATCTTTGTCTGTCTCTCTCTCTTTTTGGGGGAATCAGAATCTGCTGTGTGTGCTTCAGTGAAAAGGTATGTGAACCATCAGCAAATTGTCTTGGCAGCTTTTTCCTTGGGAGTGATACTGGTTTGTTGGGGATGTCACTTCAGGTAGCAGGAAGCCTCTGAAACGAAGTGTAGCATCTTTCTGCCTGCAAAGTCCCAGGGTTGCCTGTGGGCAGGGAGGGCTCTAGTTGTACTCATTGAAACAGTGAAGGGAAAATGCCTTCCTGGGGCTCTGTGTCTGTGCAGGACAAAGAAAGGCAGGGCAAGTCCCTAGTGTGTCAGCCAGCCTGACACGGTGCGGATTAACTGCTCTGAGAGCCTTGACATCGGTGCCAAGCTTAGCTTGGCTAGTGGTAGGGGCCTAGGACTCGAACAGGTCTGCGTCAAGCCTTCATTGAATTTGATTTCTACCCCAAGGGTCAACAATTTACAAGTACCCTCTCCCTGCTCCCGAATGGTGCCAGCAAATAATTCTCGTTGTCTGTGTCATTTGTGTGTTCCTCTGTATTTGTTATGTGGGCTGTGCCTCGTTGTTATGGCTGCCTGGCATTGCTCCTGCTCCTTAAAGGGTGGGCTGGACCCTTTACATGAGTGTAGCTAATAGCTGTCCCTGCTGCAGATGAACAAAACTTCAGTGAATAAAAGCATGTGGTCGAGGGCATTCACATGCCTTTCGCTGACTGCCGGGGCTTGGGCAGCTCTGATCCGTGCCTGCGCTTGCAGACGTATTGCTGACGGAGTGCCAGCTCCCAGCCGGTTCTGCCTCCAGCTGCTGCAGGTCTGGGGCAGCTGCCATGGAGGTGATGTCTTTGCCTTTTCCCCACCAGCGTCAGCCAGGAGATGCTTCTTGAGATAGCCCGTGGCCAAGCTTCCCCCTGCAGCCTCACTTTTGGTCAATACGCCTGTGCACAGGTAATGGTAGTCCCTTTCTTTTCATGAGCTAGTGTTTTGTTTTCCTTGACAATAGTGACATTTCTGTCTTAAAAGCAATCCCACTGTTGGCTGTGAATGGAGTGGCCAAAGCCTTGTGCAGACTTGGGGGCTGGGTTGTCAAGGTTTCCCTCAAGACTGAGAGAAAGGATGGGGTCAAACACACAGGGACCATCCAGAGCGCTGAGCTGTGGCAGTGTCACCTTCCCAGGCAACACATGCTCTGCGTCATGAGGCTCAGGAGCGGCTACACCACCATGGAGGCCTTTCTGGGGCTGTCTGTGGAAGTGGGGGATGCTGTCTTTTCCAAACCTCTCAAATGAGAAAGTGGGACAAAGGAGATTTCCAAAACAAACCATCTCTTAGAAACTGGCATCATAATGTTGAAGCAAATCTCTGCATGAGAGTGACCCTGGTCCATTGGGGTAAACCACTTCTGAGCACAATAAAAAGTGGTTGCAGCATGGAAAATGTCATCTGGATTATTTCAGGTTTACTTCCCTTCCTGCTTTTGTCACTATCTCTAAGTTGCTGTGCTGCCACCAATTGCAATTAAATTGGCAAAGATTTGTATTTTCCCATAAATATTTCTAACAAAAAGATGTAATTTCTTCAGGTATTTATTGGTGGGGTTTTTTGTTTGTTTGTTTTTCATTGAAAAATGTTTCTGGAATGAGGAAGTTTCTTATGGAAGTTTCCACTTTGCTCAAATGGTCTTTTTTTTTTTTTTTTGGTGGGAAACCATTTTGAATAAAGTTTTTTAAAGCCACTCTTTGCTTGGGAGGAGCACAGATTAGGTGACAGAAGAATCCAGCATTTGGAACTGGGTAGGTTTAGACTTGCTTCAAGTCAGTGTAAGTTGGACTTTCTTCTGACTCTACTGTCAACAGGTTTCATCACCTTACAGTGCTGAATGCTCACATGTAGGTGAGCTAGTGAAGCAGACCTGAAGGAGATGCATGCTGCGGCATCTCTAGATATGATGCACCTTTTATTATCTCTATATGGATTTCCTTTTTCTTTTTCAGAGTGCTTGGCTCCAGGACCTTCAGGATGATTTCCTCATGTCCTTGTATTCTTGCCTTACCCCTAAACCTCCCAGTGCTGTGGATCCAGAATACTCCATTCTGTTCTTTTCCAAATATGATGCCAAGAAGCTTGTAGCTGCTCTGACTGTGTTCAGCCAGCGGGTGGGTATCACATATCTAACTGCTTGTTCACCTGTAACATTAATGCTAGTGGAAGGCGTTAATTAACATTACCTTATTTTTTACCTTAACTTTACCTTATTTTGAAAAGGGCACCATTTCAATCAACAGATCTCCAACACAGTAGAGTTCTGTGCTGTTAAAAATAGCTGGGAAGGCAGGAGTAACAACCATGAGTTCATGTAGGTTAGCTCTTGCTAATTGCAGTGGCAACACAGACCTGGGGTTCCAACGTCAATTACAGACTGACTGTGCTTGAATTGCGCAAGTATTGCTGCGGTGGAAGAGTCGCTATCCAGAGGGGGGATTACTGCTAGGGGTGATTCTGTTCGTAATGTTCAGATTCATATGGATTTATGTTAATGTTTGTCGAGAACTCTGTACTCACTTGAATTTATGTGTTTCTTCTTGTCTCTTGCCTTCAGTTTTCTGACGTGCCTCTTTCTCTCAAGTGGAACATGATCTTCATTAATGGCCTGTGGGAGAAGATGTTGCAAGTACCTGATATTGACAGCCCACCCATTTTGTCTCAGTGGGTCCGTGAGGGACTTTGGCCTTTCCTGGTTGAGCCCAAGGTCTTTGCTTGCCTCCATGCCAAAAACGTGTCATGTGAGACATTTCAGATGATGTAAGTGCTGAACACAAGCGTCGTTTCAGTCCCGTGTGGCTGAGATAGGAAAGGGGCCCTTACTCCAGCCTCCCAAAACATGGGACTAAATCCTGTAAGCACTGTGAGCCGATGGAGGCCCAGGCAGGGTCTCCGAGCTCTCTCCAAGGCTTCGTAACACACCTCCTGACCCTGTAACTGGTGCTCTGCATCAGTCATTGCCTGTGTAATGACCCTGCCAGTGCTGCATTTCCAGAGCAGTATCGCAGAATTGGCAGTGCAGCCCCCAGATGATCGTGGGGGCTGTTGTGAAGGGAAGTCACACTGGTAGCTTTGAAAAGGGATGTGACTGATAATACCAGTCCTCAAGTAACAGCCCTTTCTGTGAGAGTCCAACCCTTCCAGCTTTGACTTCATCTGTGTTTGAGATGTCTGCCTTTCTTATCCATCTTTAGAGTCGCTGCCCTGAATGGCATATATTCTGACCTTTCAGTGAAAGAACAGAGGAATCTTTACGCCGCAATCAAATACTATCTCATCCAGGATGGTAAATGACTCAATTTTCTTTAAGAAACAACAGCATGCTTTAAGCCACTACAACATTAGCTGTAATCTGTTACAGGGCTGAGGCTTCACAGATTTGTTGTGAATTTATATTGTCTCTTCAATGGAAATAGGCTGGGAATATGACAGTGATAAGTGGTATCGGGAATCATTTCCCTGCCTGAAGGCTTTATTAATCTAGGATTTTATAAATCAGCACAGACAGTCTTGTGCTGATTTCCATCCTGTGCAAATGGCATTTACTACTTTTGTTGTGAAAGAACAGTGCAGGATTTGATTCTGAGAGCTAAAGCATTCAGCTCAGAATTTAGCTCAGAAAGGGGACCCAGGTAAGACACTCCCTTGTCTCCAGGCAATAGCTTGCATGCAAAAATTTAATGTTCTACAAAAAGGTTTTGGCAGATTTGAAGGGAGGAAGAAAGAGACTGGTGATGAAATATTCGGAGGGTTGTGAAAGAATGAGTTATCTGTCCTGTCCCACATACATTTATAATCTGAGTGCACAGATGCGCGGATTTGAGCATAATGTGTGATCAGAGGCAATTAGGGAGCTCTCTGCTGACTGAGTTCTCTGATGGACTGAAGCCTGTTCCACGTTCAGGAATCTCTGGTTTCCACTGATTTCCAGATGCAGTGCGAGTCTGTAGTTTTCTGGTGTCTGCTGTTTTGCAGGATCAAACCAGAAATGCTACAGTGCAGCTGATCCAGGTCTGAATTCCACTGCTTGGTTTGAAAATTACCTTGGATCCTTTTTGGAGCATGCTACCGTTGGAGACCTGCAGCTTTTTGGTGATGAACCAACAGTAAGTGCAGGCTCATGACAGTGATAAAGAACCTGCAGTGTGCAAAATACTCTGTGCCTGGGCAGTCATCTTTCTGCCCTGACCAAAATTCATGGAGATGCCGTTAGCAGGAGCATTTCTCTTGTTTATTTATGGTGAACAGTCACTTAGGTTCTTATTTTTGACCCCGTTGTGACGTCTTGTGGTAAGGCACTTGCACAGAAGTTGGCTTCACAGAGGTAATTCTGCAGAAAGCAAACTGGAGTCAATAAGAGGAGCAAACCCAAGCTTTATCTCAAGACGGGACCAATGTCTGGGCCTGGTTTAGTGAATGACTGTACCAGGCCTGCATGTGTGAGCGGTGCTGTAGGGGCAGGGCCTACAGCTCTCCCACCTTTGTGCCTTACAGCAGTCGTAGAGAGACTTACATGCCCTCGGAGTGCAAAGATAAATGAAACAAGGTCCAAGTGTATTACTTGAAAACAAAAAATAAATCTCCTCACAACTTTAAAGCCAAGTAAGAAAACCCTTATTGCTTGAAGTGAGGTTTGTTCAAACTGTCTCAAGTGACTGTCAGGATTAAAGTATCCATCTAAATTTTTTTTTTCCATGTCAACACCCTCAGCTTCAGAAATTTGCCAGGGATCCAGTCAATATACAGATGATTAGCAACCTCACCTTGCTCCAGGAGACAGCTGTGTACTATACCTCGCTACTGACTTCTGGGCCTGGTTTCCCCTTGTCAAGGTACAGGACCTGACCTGACTTACGGTTTAGCATTGTACTGTGACTTAGCAAAAGTTTGCGGAGTGGTGATTCTGATGGCTGCTTTCATGAAACCTTTAAAGCATTTATCTGTTCCTCAGATAATTGCATTGCACTTGATCTTGGGGAGGGCCAGACCACAAGTTCCACACCTTGGGAAATGACTGTCTTGCAGTTCCAGCCAGCAGCTAATGACCAACAGTGTGTCTTGCGTGTTTTTGCAGTTTTGCATGACACAGCAGTGCTCTCTGTAAACAGGAGCATCGGCATTGTTCAGAGCTAAAATGAACTGGGGGAAATGCGCACTGGAAAGAAAAGAGCATCCTTTGGAAAAAGAGGAAAGATTTGGCAGAGCCACTGTCTATCATACTGGCAACCTCTCCATCTTGTCTCCCACCTGCAGTCTCCCAGACAGATTTCTTTGCTACCTGAGCCCCTCAGCAGTGAGCAACCTGAGCAGAGATGACGCTTTGAGCTTGGCCCAGAGGATCAGTAAGAACTGCCTGTTGAACCTGACACACAGTGGAATAAGTAGAGAGAGAGTTCCCTCCTTCCTGACAACAAAGGAACTGCAGGTAATCTCCTGTCCAGCCCGCCAACTCAGTTCTTCATTCACCTGGACAAAATTTGTGAGGGTTGATGATTCAACCCTCATGCCTCCTCTTGTGTACACTCCTGTAGGTCATCTTGCTTTTTTTATTGTGGCGTCTGGCTGGTGTTTCATAATCTGAAAAATCTCAGTGGGGGAGGCAGTCCATCAACAGGCTTAATCACACAGGTTTGAGGCAGAAAGTCCAGTGATTTAAGACATACAAAGACATCCTTTCTCCTCTGACTTTCCTTTCTGTCTGTGTGGGACCTTTTCAGGTTGCATCCGCTTTGGTGAGAAAGTTTGAGCATTTCCCTCCTGCAGTCCTGCGTGCATTGGGCCAGGCTGCAGTTGTGCTGTCCATATCCGACATCGAAAACGGCATCAGTGATAAAGACCTTGAAGCATCTATTCCTGCCCTGGGTGAAGTTCGCGGCTGGAACGCTGAGCAGTCCAGCACTATTATCAACAAACTGCTCAGCTCTGGCTATCAGGTACAAAGGATAAAGTCCATAAATGCACCTCACACCTGGTATAGCTAGCTGCCAGCGAATGATATTTGGCCCTTCACGTACTCATGCCTGCGTGCATTACCTTTCAGATCTCGGATGGACAGAGCCTGGCAAGACTAGGGAGCTTGGTGGCTGGCCTCAACAGCAGCACACTTCAAAGTCTGTCTCCAGAAGTGATCTTGGAAGCCATTAAGTTGCCTGAGTTTGTTCAGCAAATGGTGACCCTGCCCTCTGCTCTGAAAATGACATTTGTGGAAAAGGTGAAGTTGTTTTTCTCTTCAGGCGTCATAAATTAGCAAAGCTCCAGTGACTCACAGCTAAGAACACTGGTTACCTGGGGCCGGGCATTGACACACACCTGCACACCCAGACAGCATTCCCTTGGGGATGTTTGTCATTGCTAAAGAGACTGTGCAGCAGGACAAGCATCTCGAGTCTCTATCACTGTGCCTGTGTAGGTGTCCTTGGCTGCCAGCCAGCAGGTCCTGCCAAGGCTCATGGGGCTGGGGGCAGAAGAGACGGTTGTTTTAGAGGGTGGTCCTAAAAGCTACTCCCCACTGAGTTGAAAAGATGCTCTCAGAGAAAGGATATTGTCATGGTTTGGAGTGAGAACATGTGAGAAGTGAAGGTGGCTTAGAAAGTCCCTTTTAGGGTAGACTGATCCTTCAGCAATGCACTACTTCATCCCCCCATGTGATTGTGTGGGATTTGGACACCTCTTTGCCTTTTTTCTTGCCATGACTTTAGCCTTCAAGTTGCATGTGTAGCATTCAAGTTTGTTATTTATCGTCCCTCTGGTAGGAAAGACTGACCTGTGTTTGACACCAGAGGCTCTGCCTATAGCATGTCCTGGGGCAACGGGGCTGCCAGGGCTCTGGGTGAAGCATTAGGGAAATAACATCTCATACGCCACAGGATTGTTCCGCAATGTGCCTTTGGCAAGCTGAGACATTGTTTGGGATGGCAGAGAGCAAAGACATGTCCCTCCGTTCTGGACGGTTAAACATTTTCAGGGCATAAAGCCAGGAGGTAGGAAACTGATAGGAGACAGAATCATTCCCATTCATCGTGACCCCAGGTATTAGCTCCAAGCAGCTCTCCTGGTCTGATGAATATGTCAAACAGGAAATATTTCATAGTGTTAGGTCTCTGAGAAATGCCCAGATAATCAGCAGGGGAATTTGGCTTCTTTCTAGTTTGTCATTTCTTCTCCAGCAATTGTTTATTTTAACCATGGTGTTTGATACGTTTTTTTTTTTTTTACAGATTTCCTCCAGCGTAGGCCACCCTGCTGACCTGGTTAGACGTATCCCTGATGCTCTGGCCAGCTACGTTCCAAAATCATTACTTGTTTTTGGGGAAGAGAAGCCCAATATTCAGGATCTCAACAGTAAAATGTGGACCCGAGAACAGGTAATATGCTAGCGGCTTGTGTCCTTCTTACCCCTCAGTGTCAGCCTTGGACTGTACAGAGCTGTGAGTCAGCTCTGCAAATCTGTCTGAAAATACAGGTGAACGTTGCAGAGGAGCGTGGTAAACCATTGACGCTCTGGCTTTGCTTCACAGGCTGCCATGTTTTTCAGTGATGTGATAAAGACAGAGCCTGACTTCAGCAGGTAGCGTTTTTCTTCTCTCCTTCCATTTTCCATGTTTGTGTTTGCTTTGATTGCAATTTCTGTGTTTCCTTTGGTATGTATGGCAGACCCACCATATTCAATCCATAGCAACAGATGGGAAGTACCATGCAAACCCAAACACAGGCATGTGGTGTCAAGATTTACCAGGGTGTCAGCTGCAAAATACACCCATGAGCCACACTTGCTTTCTAAAACGATGCTGCTGGCTCAGCCTGCACCTGGAACCTTGCTTCTGACCGCCTCTGTGGCAGGCGGTTCTGATCAGAGAATATGTCAGTCTTCCACGGTGCTATTCCAGGGATCAAATTTAGCAGGGCTGATAGATGTCTTTTGTCGACTCTCGTACCCGAGATGAAAAATTAGGAAAACTGTGATATATATCTGGAAAAACAATGGAGTCGACATCAGTGTCCTGCTGATTTCACGACAGAAGCTTTTCCATATAGAAAGCAATTAATATTTTAAGGACTTCTCCCTGAGCTCTCCCAGGATGTGCAAACTGTGTTCAGTGACGAGGATCTGCATAACTCCATTTCGCTTTCAACGTGTGGCATGTACTGAAAACACGGGGAGGAGACTGATCGTGTGAATCAGGATACAGCAATACTACTGCATTTCTACTTCCAGTACAATTATGTTTATTTGACCAGTGATGGCTTCTTGATCTCCCACATAGGTCAAGACTAGCAATTTTGAGGGGATGGAGTTTGGAGAGCATTAAGCTTTGAGAATGGGGGAGGTTTATACTTGCTGTATTTGTTGTTATATGTGTGGGAGATCAGCACTGAATTTGCTCCTGGAGACCTTGCCCCTCTGATTTGCTTTCTGTACATGTTCAGGCTTTCCCAGTCAGTCCTCCAAGGCTTCACATGTGCAGCTGCCAATGAGACGGAAGCAGAAAGATTTCAGGAGCTGGCCAAAGTCATGAAGAAGAAGAATGTCAAGCTAGGAGAAGACCAGGTCGGTTCCTGTATTTCGAAATGCCGTGTTTGATGTTGTCATGAAGATAACAATGAGGATTGTTCAGCAAGAACAAAAACACATTCAGTTTAAGGGACTAGAACAAATGTAATGTCCTGGGTCTCCATCCCACAGTTCTGAACTTCCATGAAGAGAGGAGAAGTCAAAACCCAGTTGGCTGGGTTTCTCAGGAGCCAAAACCTCTGATTTCTGTCCCTTTTCTTTCTTTCTTTGGAGCAGAGTAAAATCTTTCTATTACTTGTTTTATTTTTTTTCTTATGTTTTCATGCTGGTTTGTTTCTTTCTTTGATGTAAACTGTCGTGTCCTTTCAGCTGAGCTGCTTAGTGAAGATGGTGACGCTGCATGGGATTCCCGAGGATTTAGATAGCTATCCTAAAGACCTGCTGCTGTTTTTAAGGTAACTGTACTATGGTTTTCATGTTGTTGCCTTAATACTTAGTGGGAAAAAGAGGTATTACTTTATAACCTAGCTGGTAATGACTAGTTCATGTTTGGTGTGTATTTCAAACTTGTTTAAGCCTCCTTACAGGGGAAAAAAAAACAGATTGCAGAAAGCTTTCAAAAGGGTTTTAACGTCCTTTCAGATTCAACCATCTATCATATTAATATAAACACTATGAAGCTCTTTTTAAATATGTCTGTTTGGATATGAAACCAGTATGAGGTTTTAGTACTTCCTGACCTCTGTGAATGTGCTTTTCCTTTACAACATCAAAGAAAACAGACAGTAGAGTGGATTTCTTTGTTCCAGTAGCTACCCAGTGTGGTTCTGTATGCAAGTCTAACAATTTTAAGTTGAGTCTCACGATAGATTCCTTAAGGTGAAAATGAATTTTTAAAAAACGTGGACTAAGATCTTTGGGAGCAACAGCTGCGTAGAGTTTAGCCTGTGGATGTGGAAGATGTTATATTGGACACAGTATATGTTGAACAGCCTTGAACCTGACCAACTGTTTGATATGATTCACTAGAATTCATGGAGTCTGTCTTTCTAGTCCTTCAGACTACGCAGCGACAGGAAGCTGTAGGCAGTACTTTGCTAATGTTGGGAAAGCAAATCTGGATGTTCTGCAAAGAGAGTCGTCTCAGAGGAAACAGCTGCTCTTGGAAGCTTTATCATGTTTGGTACGTGGTCAGGGGACAGCTCTGCATGAGGCTGGGGAGAACTTGGGGTTGTCAGCTGTCAGCAGGAGCAAGAATGCTCTTCAGTGCCATCCAGTTCTATTTAATGCCTCTGTCTTGTATTATTTCAGAAAATTCGTGGCACACAAGTAAATGAGGAAAATGCAGAGATTCTGGGACATCTGGTCTGTGACCTGAGTGGAGAATACATTAGAAGTTCTGGTGGGAATTTGCTGAAGCGATTAAGCCAGTGTGAATCTTTCCTGCCTGATCAAGAAGAGGCTATTAGGAGTGTCATCACCAGTGGTAACACTACATTTGGGTATGAATTTTTCTTCTGGGCATCAGCAAAACAGTTCCCTTAAACAAAACCATTGTCCTGTTAAGCCCTGAGTGAACTCCAGCCAACCAGCTTGATCAAAAATTTGAATAATTCATTGCTTTTGAATTTCACATTGAGCCTTTTACGTTGTTTTATTTGAACTTCTTTCAGCTGAGAGGTTTGGCTGGAATTCCACTGAAAAATACATTGTCACTTCTGTGTCTCACCTGCTCTAGTTATAAAAAACCTTTCCTCTGGTCTATTTTTCATTAACCAAACTTCTCTGAGACTGTCCTGATGAACACAGGTGGGCTCTAGCTCTTTGTCAGCCACTGACTTTCAGAAAGGATTCTGTTTCTACCTGTCAAACTGACAGATGCTTGATAAATCCCTGACTGTATCTAACAGAGACATTGTCCAGGGAGGCAATGTCCCGTGTCCCTTCCGGTGTCAAATGCCCTGAGATGCTGGCACTGAATTGGGCGATAGTAAGCAATAGATATTCTTTGGGTTTCATACTTAAGAAAATAATGTATTTGTTAAATGCCATTTTCCCATCCAGCTGCCCTTATTCATGTTACTAACAATTGCTCCTGCTCTGGTGGAATGAAGTTTTGTGTAACAGGAAGTGATCGAGAAGCTTTAGGATTTAGATCTTGTATTTTCTTAACTTCAAATGTTACAAGGACATAATCCTGGCAGCTTTTAAGGTGTTTTTTTGTTGTTGTTCTTCCCTGAAAGCTGATCCCTGCTAATTTTTGTATGCAGGCCTCCTGTAGCGTGGTCAGCTTTTACCTTGGATGAGCTCAGTGGATTGATTTCTGTACTTGATCACGGCATCTTGAAGAAGATCCCCAAGGTGGGTTATTCATAGAGGCGTGGAGTTTAAGAAGCACTCCTAGGTCCTGCAGTATGGAAGAAGTGTGATGGGAGTTGTTCAGCCAGTATGTTCTCAGTAGTGTCTTCGTCTAAAAGCGTGGTGCCAAAGGGGATGAGTGGTCTATGAGAAGTGAGGGTTGATCAAGCTGACAGCCTGGAACTGCAAATCTAGATCACTGTCATCCTCATCCTGTAACTGTCAGAAGAGAACCAGAGGTGGAAAGCAGTAGTAACTATACACAATGCTTTGTGAGGAAGTAAAATTATTTATGGGGTGTGGGATATGATAGAGTTTAAGCATTTAGAAATTTGCCTTTGGCTCACCAAGGAAAGGTCTCTAGGCTTATAGCAGCAGGTCTGCTGCCCATAGCACTTTAACAGTGAAGTTTCTTGTCTGTGTGAGCAGCAGCTTCTTATGCTGGTGATACACCCGAGATTGCAGTATCCCCCTGATAAAACATTTTCTTTGCAGAATGCTTTAACTGTTTGGCTGAAAAACTTTGCACACGATTCACCTCTGTCAAGGGAACAGCTGGCCACCATTGTCGAAGAACTCCTGCCTACTAGGCATAAGCGTGCTGATGGTACGGGAGCTTTCTCTGACCCATAATGGCAGCATTCCCCCTGGTATCAGGGTTGACCCTAGTGCTTGTGGGTCTCCCTGAATATGTCTGAGTTGAACTACGAAACAGTTGGTGGTAGGTCACCCAGGAGGCGGGTGGAACATGTCCATCTCCAGCAAGGGAGGATTCAAAGCTTGAAGCAAAAGGATGTAACACTGAGCATGTTTGATAATTGTTTCAATAGGTTGCCCACCTGACAAGCAGATAACAGAGATGGTTCTTAACGATGTCTTGATGCCTGTTTACTACTCACCTGAGGAGTTACGTGCTTGTCTGAAGAATGTCTCTCTGGAGAATCACCTCTCTCAGATACTGACCTACTCCTTCAGTACTCAGCAATTAGCTGTGCTGAAGAGCGATCTGGATGAGGTAATGCCAGACTGAAGAATGTCAAATTATCTACTGATGAGATTGCTCAGGGACTTGTCCAGCTGCGTTTAAGTATCTCCAAGGACTGAGACTGCACCACCTCTCTGGGCTTTTCCAATGTTTGACCACCTTTACTGTGAAAATACGTATTTCCTAATATCTAATCAGAATTTTCATTGCCTTTTGGCCCTTATTCTTTCACTGTGCACCTCTGAGAAGAGTGTGGCTCCATCCTCCCTATAATCTCCCATTAGATAGTTGAAGAAGTAATAAAAACCTTGCTTAGTCGTCTCTTCTTGAAAAAAAGACTGAAAAACCCAGCTCCCTCAGCCCCCCTGCCCCACTTTGTACATTGTGTGCTTCTGCGCCCCCGACCAGCGTGGCCCTCTGCTAGACTTGCTAGTCTCTGCTAGACTTTGTCAAAGTCTTTCTTGGACCATGGAGCCCAAAACTGGGCATAATATCCAGATGGGGCCTCACAAGTGGCCAAATGGAGGGGAATAGTCACTTCCCTTGACCTGTCGGCTGTGCTGCTGCTGGGGAAGCCCAGTGTTTGATTAGCCTTCACCACCGCAAGGCATGCTGCCCGCTCAGGTCTGTGTTGTCAGTTCACAGCACGTCAGGTTTTGTTCCTTCCCCCGGGGCCTGCTTGCCTGAGCTGTCAAGCAGAAAAAGGACAGATGGGCTCATGGAATCTCACTGGCTTTGGTTTCTTATTCCTTGAACACCTTTTGGGCCCTTCCACACTAATTTTGCAAAGAGCATAAATTCGTAAGCACAGGCATGGTAACGAGTGTTCATAGCAATAACTACAGTCTTTCCACAGACATATCCTGATGGGTATCCTGAAAGCCTCCTCACCAAACTGGGCCTTCTCGTTTCTTTCGTCACCCCTGAGGACGTTTCCAAATGGAACGTAACTTCAGCTGACACGCTGGATGCCCTACTAAGAAACCAGCCCCCTAACAATCAGGTGGGGATTTGGGTTTGCTTTCCTGCCCATGTTTGCTTCCTGGTTTGGGAGCTGCTGGTTCAGGACTAGCTTAGTGGGTTCAAAGATCATTGGCCCATCCTTGAGGTCCAAACACATAGATTTGAAATGATTCAATTTTACTTTTGTAATTATTGCGTTTGTTTTTCTTTTGAGGATGAAAACATAAATTCTGATTCAAGTTAACTTTTGAAAAATTTAAATGTGTTTGTAGGCTTCTGCAATAATTAAACGATATATTGGCCTGGGAAATGCCTTGAATGCCACTGCGCTGAACGCAATTGGTGCGAAATACGTGTGCCTTCTAAATGCGACTGAGTTGAATATGATAGACTCCAACAACTTGAAGTGAGTCAAATGCTGTGATACTCTTGGCTTCTTACAAAAGCACTTTCCCATCAGGAAGTGCAGTTTCCTTTGCTCTCCACTCGGTGAGAGGTAATCTAGGCAGCAGCTTAGTACCTGCTCCGTGTCCAGGTTTAAAAGCCTGTTCTTCATCCTGCCAGGAAGGGATCAGATTTGCAGTCAGACTCTCTTTATTGCACCTCAGCTGACAACAGATATGGTCTGCATGCATGCTTTTATCTAGAGGCAAAAGAGAGTTAATTAAATTTAATTAAAATTCCTTTGAAAGACTGCTAAATGAAATTAATTAAATAACTACACCTATGCAAACACATAAACTTACCATGCACTGTCAGAGCCATCATAACTTAGAAGACATACCATTTTGAGCAGGAGACCGAGCCATTATTTTTTTCGCTTAGCTTCTCTCCATACCTCTTCTATCTGCTGGGAAAGGCCCAGGATTGCACAGAAGAGGGCGTAACCTGTCCTATGTAGAGAATCCCAGAGATACTCAGAATAGTTCAAAATTTATTCAGGTTGAAAATAATTAAAACTTTTCTCTCCCTAAATCTTCATTTTTCTGCAGACTGGCATCTCTGAATCCTGCAGCCTGTTCTCAGCTTACGAAAGACATCTTATATGCTAAAGCAAAACGTGCTTTCTCAGACCGGCACAATTCACCTGCTTACTATGAGCTTATTGAACCATATCTAGGTATGTAAAAGAACCGTATGTTATGAGGAAAGCGAGAGGTCTTAGCCAGAAGCTGAATGGGTAGCAAATACCAGCTATGATTTGGGAATTTTCAAAGGCAAGTTGTTAAAATTTTCAGAGAGTTTGGGTCTTTTCCAACTTGTAGATGGCATAAAATATTCTTGAAAGATTCTGCACCTGACTTAAAGTTGCCCAAAACAATTGTCAAGACTATCTCAGGGAAAATCAAACTCAGGACTTCTGGGATGGATAAGATCTGCTAGATGCACAAGAAATGCAGCTGCTGATGCTTAACACTTATCTCACAGCCCTTCTCCATGTCACAAAATATAGATTTTTTTCCTTGTTAAGCCAAGAATTTATTCACAGCCTGAGCACACTCTTCTGACCCCTTTGTCTAATGTCTGGCATTGTCACAGATTGGTTTAATGGCCAGTATAATAATACCTCCCAGTCAAAATGAAGTAGCATCCATATATTTTGCAGTTGGAACTCACTCTGTTAGCACCCCTAGCCTAATAAATTTTGGAGACATCATTATAGCCCCAGCTTACACAGATACACAACACTGCTCATTTGAGGGCTGTCCTCCATGAGTTGAGACACTTTTTCTTTTGGGTCCCAGGGGGTGCTCCTGGTGAGGATCTCAGAGCTCTAAGCAAGGACAGCGTGAACATGGAAGTTAGTACTTTGGCGAAGCTAAGGAGAGACTCTTTGATGGTGAGCTGAATCTTGAAATTATTTGACTCCTTGCATTCGTATCATGCTAAGTAGTTGGTTTTAGTCGCGTTGCCCATTGGGGTAAATCAGGAGTCACTCCATCAAATTCAGAATGAAGCTAGACCAGTGGAGAGTGGAGAACTGACCTGAAACTTCTTTAAAAATGTAATTTGGAGTCATACATGGATGCTTAGCCAGTCTTACTGGGGAATTTCTTTAGACCAGGCTCTCGTAGCAGTAGCGGCAGGAGCAGAGGACAGTTGTCCACTAGACTACAGTCCACAGCTATGTGACAAATCTTCTAACAAGAGTGTTAGCAGTGATATCATCAATTTTGGAGGAAAGCCCAGTGATATGGGCAGGGACTGGGGCCCCCACTTGGGTGTAGGAGACTTGACATCAGAGGACAACAGAAATAGGCTTTGAGGAACCATTGTGTTCATTCCCCTAACCTAAGGCAAGAGCGTCCCAACTGAAACTCCCTGCCAGAAATTTGTCTTCCTTGTTCTTCCTGCTTCTGCTAATAGAAACCTCATCAGTTCCTTGGTCGGAGGTTTTGTTTCCATTCCTGCATTTACATCTGTAATTCTTGCTCTTTCATTTCTCCTAGAGCCTGACACCTCCTGAGGTTCAGGGCTTGCTGGGGATGAATCTTCGAGATCTGGAGAAATGGCAGAACAAGTCTCCCATCCGGGAGTGGGTCCAAATGCAGAAACAATCAGAACTGGATGAACTGGGTGTTGGGCTCACTGGGGGAACACAAGAAGGCTACATGAACATCGTCACGCCCAAATTTCAGCGTACGTAGTACGTTAGGACCTCTGATTGTTGTGCTTTAAATATTTATTTTTAGGTTACAGCAGGAGAAAAACTGCCTTACGGAAGCAAGGTGCTTTCAGTTGTCTGTAAAAGACAAGTGAGTGCACCAAGCTGATGTAGCTCCCGGGGCCCTGAGTCAGGCCCTTGCTCAAGCAAGCAGTGGCCTTGGGCAGCGCTGCCAAACAGCTCTGCTCCTGCTCTCAGCATGTGCCACGGCCCTGGAAAGTCCCGCGGGCTGCTCTTGTGCCAGGAGAGCAGAGACTGTTGGTCTGGGCTACTGCAGACCCCTTCCAGTGGCACTGGTCACTACCCATCCGCCTAGGCCCAGAAAATGCATTGGGCAGCGCACGCCTCCTCCCTTCGCCTCCTGGTGTCAAGGGGCAGCAAGTTCAGTTCTGCCGAGGAGCCTTAAGCCTTGCAGAGCAAATTCTGGGTCCGATGTGAGAGGCAATCCTGCAGTCCCCCCGAGAGCATTCTCGCTGGCCAAACATCTCAACTGAGCGAGCACTTCCAGAGCTTCCTCCTCTGCTGTGTGTTGGATTTGGGCTATGACTTGGTGGTCCTGTTAGGGGTGGCTGTTTACCATCGTGAGAAAGCCCAGGATCTTCCCTGGATGTGGCATAAAGAGATGTTCTCCCCTGTGGGGGAACGGTTCAATCGGTGATTTCTTTGCACTGATGCTCCCTCTTTTTCCTCTAGAACCATCCTCAGCCTCTCTGGGTACTGTGGCTGTGACGCTCCACCTCCTGCCTGCTCTGCTTATCAGTTTCCTGATGATGTCGGTCTTGTCTTGAAAATCTTCCCTCAAGAGAAAGCAAGATGAGGGGGACCAGCCTGTGACCTGCTCTGAGGCCTGTTGGGGACGGCCACGCCTGGGGGGGTGAGGGGGTGCTCAGTGCTAGCAGCAACTGTTACGCAGCCCAGGGTTCACTTTTAAGTTCTTTTCTCTTTCAAATCACTCAAAAAAAAAAAAAAAAAAAAAAAAAATCAGTGTTCTGTCTGAAGGGAAGATTTCGGAGTCTTCAGAGCAGGATCTTTGTTTGCCTTTTGCACAGACCAAGCCCAGGTACGGCCCAGCCGTATTACTGCAACACCAACGATGTCGGCGTTTCACTGTGCGACCCCGGTGGGTTTAAGGGTGAGCAAATTGACTGTTCTGCGTGTTAACGATTACATTTCTCAAAGAGCCTGGTCTCTTGACACTGCCAAGACCTCTGAGTGGGATTGAAGTTTTCCAGCTGATTGTAAACAAATAATGGAACTAAGTAAAAAATACCAGAAGCAAATGAATGAGTCGCTATTGTCTGCATTCACACTGCCCCCACCTTCGTGTCTGCGGGTATCTGTCCAAATTAAATGCTTGGGAACCCCAGACGTGCCTGTTACTTTTCTTTGGTGTTGAGTGCTCGAGTCTAAAGGCTGAGGCTGTTCTCAGCTTCCTCATGGGGAGGGTATAAGAACTTTGTGTAAGATTTTCAACACATTTTTTTTCCACTCATTGGGAATTTCTGGCCAAAAAAGCCTCAGTGTGACCTTTATCCAGCCCCTGAAGCCCCCCTTTCCCCCAGGAGGAGAGCCTGCCTGCAAAGACATTACAAGTGCTCCTTGTCCATGCTTTTTATAGAAGGAGAACAGGACAATCTGGTCTGTTGTTCACTGCAGACTTCTGGGTGGCAAGAGGCGCTTCCCCGCTGCCTGCAGCCAGTGGGGCTAGGGTGGGAGAGAGCCCGATGCAAGAAAGGCAGTCTGCATTTGTAACGGCATTGATCCTCTGACAGAAATCTCGATTCGTTTCCTCCTGCCTTGACTCGCTCTCAACAAATGACCTGCAAAAATCTCCTCAGCCCGTGGAGAATGAAAATAGTAAGTGGAAGATCTGCAAGTTGGAGGGAGAAATGCTCTCTTGTAGTAGAGCTATTGGAGGAGGAGCCACTAGCTAATGAAGAAAGTCAAAGCAGAAGTGGAAACTGTTTAGATGTAAGCTAGCTAGAAAAACTAAAACACAAAGCACTAAACACATTAAAAAACACATTTGATTAGGAAAAAAAAGTTGATTGTTTTATTATATAGCATTGCAACAGTAATCAAGATGAACTATCTTCAGTTAATCATCCCTCTAACTAGGCTTTGTGTAGTTTGAACAAATCTTGATCAAAAAATCTCATAAGTTCGTGAAACAAGTTAAATGCAATTCAGTGGATCTCTGAGCTGTCAGGCTGTGTTGCTGGGCCCTATTCTGCTGCTTTTGCAACGGCCAGTGACTCAAATCCCTGAGTTGTCCCACCGTTCCAGCAGCCCCCAGTGGGACTGCTTAGAAGTAAAATACCACTCAGTGCGAGTAAAGCCGGTGGAACTGGGCGCGCTGTGAGCGTTAATGCATTGTCGGACCAGTCAGCAGTGCTGGTAATCATACATAGAGCAACTAGCTAGTAAGTACCTGGTGGGCTGCTCCGGGCTGGAAAAATACCTGTCCTTTCACTGCCCAGCCTCAAAATAATAAGCAAATTCTGTGCTGATATCAGATGGACAAACTTCCTTTCCTGGGTTTCTGCTTTTCAGCAGGGAATTTGCCAGTGCCGTTATTTTGCAGGATGGTGGAAATTAAAGGAGGGATCCCATGAGTACGGTGCGGGCGGTGGCGGTGTCAGAGAAGCCCTCGCAGCAGCGAGCTGCCCACGGCTGTCATCAGTACTTGCAGTAGGCAGGCGGAGAGTCTGGATCCTGATCCTAGGTGGGGAACAGGGATGAGAGAGAGCTGGATTATCCAGGAAAACAGCACGTGTGAGCTGTGAGGGCGGCAGAGGTGCTTTGGGGTTCAGGTAACCCAGAGGATCACATGCATCAGGACAACACTTTTCTGCCTTCTGGGACATCGCCTGTACCTGCACCTTCAGGCACTGCCCCGCACCCCGCTTAAAAAGTCACCTGGCTGTGAACAGTCGGCAGGACAGAGGCTTTCTGACTTTCACCAGCATAAAGCAGCAGTAAATCTGAGCCATTAAAGCTACAGACGTAGCTCTGTCAGGTTAAAGGACTTCAGATTTTAGCGCTTTTACAGCAATGCCTCATCAGAAACACCACATGCAGCTAAAATACGGGAGGCTGTGTCCTTGCCTTGTGAAAAATAGGACAGTGCGTTGGCATTAACGGAATTACTCCAGCTTTCTGCAGGGCGGTTGAGGGGAGCTGCGTGCTCAGGAGGTGATGAAACGTCTGAAGGTGCACCTTGCCAGACCTGGGAGCACAGGGGATCTGACGGCAGGGTGCTCCAGGCCGGGGGCTGTAACGCCCCGTGGAGACACGTCGCTGCCTGCCTAGCCGCCGACTGCGTGGGGGTTCTGGTGCCCACCAGCACACCGGTACGCTGGTGGGTCTGGCCAGGAAAAAGGTGGATCAGCTACAGCTTGTCGGTGCAGACCTCTGCCTCGCCGTCGGTTCCCAAGCCTTTCCCGACTCCGAACGTTCACACCTTACCAGCTTCAGGCTGCAGGTTGATGTATCCGCCGGGCGTTGGTCTCGGTGGCTCTGGCACGCCTGCGGGTGTTTGTTTAGTGGTCTCGCTGCCGGTGGCGGTGGAAGAGGGGCCGAGAAACGCTGGAGGGGCAGCGGTCTTGCAAGGCAGCGTTGTAGTCTTGGCCGTTGAGGGGACAACACTCTTTTGGGTGGAGACAGTGGAGTTGGGACTCGGGGTGGGCTTGTGGGGAGGGAGGTTCATTTCAGTGGCTGCGGTGGCAGCGGGTGCAGAGGTGGAGTTAGGGACAAGGGTGCTGGGAGCGTTGTGGGTGCTCGGTGTGGTGGTGCTACGGGTGGCAGGAGCGGGGGGAGCGGTACCGCCAGGAGCTGGGGGGTTCGTGGACACCAGTGGGGTGCTGATGTTGCGGGTGGTAACGGCCGGGTTAGTAACAACACTGGCGGTGGCCCCGCGTGTGAGAGCAGGGGGTGGGACGGAGCTGGGAGAGGTGGCGTTGGGGTTGACGGCGGCAAGGATGGTGGTGGGGGGGGTGGCGGGCGGGGGGGGTGGCCTTGTGTGAGGTGGCAGGCTGGTGGATGGAGCCGGCGGTCAGAGCGGGCCGGGCGGTGGAGGTGGCAGCGGGACTCACAGCGGCACCGGGGACAAGGGTGTAAGAGCGTGGGGGGATGCTGTCGGGGGGGGTTGGGCTGGTAGCGCTTGGGGTGGGGGCCTTGTGGGGGCCGGTGTTTGAATTAGTGGTAGGGTGGCTGCTAATGGCAATAGGGGCAGGGACAGTGGGGAGGGCAGTGGGCGCGGGGCCGGTGGCCGCGGGGGTGACACTGGCCAAGCCGGTGGGGTGAGGAGGGGTGGCCATCCCCGCGGGGCCGGGCTCCTCCATCCCCCCTTGCAGGCCGATTCCCAGGGTACAGTCCAGTTCCCGCTGGGACTGTCTCTTCACCCAGCACATCACCGAGGTCTCGTTTTCAGCTTCTTTCAGGTAAGGGAGGTTTTCCCCAAGCAAATTTTTCACATCCATGACGCTGAGTTTCTGCAATACACGTACAACATCGCCTTTGGTCATCCTCGCAGCCGGCAGCGCTGCAACGGGCTTTTCTAGTGGGACTGCAGAGCAAGCGATAACTTCCAAAAGAAAACTTAAAAAGGTAAAAAAATAGAGACTTGGTGGTCTGATGGGTCTGCGGCCTCGAACCGCACCACTCGGCCCTCGACTAGCCCTGCCCTTCAGCAGGGAAAAGAGCCGCAGGGACGTACCTGGAGCTCAGCGGGATTTAGGGCGAGAAAGGTGTCCATGTCCATGTCTATGGCAACGCCAGCGTTAGCCAGGTCTTTCAGGTCCTTTGCTGGAGCTCCACCTTAAAGAAAGCGTGTGGGGCACGTAGACACGTGCAAACGCTTCCAACGCTCTTGGAGGGGTTTTGGAGACTGCTAGACGTGTCTCTAGCGTGTCTGACCCCCCTGGCCAAGCACGGCGTATCCAAGCTCAGTCGCCGTGGGAAGGAGGGCGAAGGCTGAAACACCTACCCAGGTACGGCCGAATCCGGCAGTAATATGCTCCGGGGGTGCCAGCCTGGCCGGCAAAGGCCTCCCGGGCTTTTCTGTAGAGTTGGTCCTTCTTGGTTTGAGAGCAAGAAGAAATGTTTAATTGTCCAGCAGTCCTGGGGAGAGGGAGGGTCACAGGCTAGAGCCGGGGCACCACCCCAAACCACAGCTAAAGCCCTTTTGTTGGCCGGGGGAGACGAGTGGTCTGTCCCCGCTCGCGGTGCTGGCGGCTCGGGCAGGAGCTGGAGCGGGACGCGGCCATCCCGCCGTGCTGCCTGCGAGCGGGCAGAGCCGAAACGGAGGTGGGAGTCTGCCATCCCACCATCCGCTTCCCCTGCGGTCCCAGGACTGAAAAGCATCCCTAAAAAGTGGCTTACCCGATTGCTTCTGGAGATATTCGCTCGAGCTGCTCCTCCTGCAGATTACACAAGTTCCTCCCACCGATTTTCTGAAGCAAGGGCCCAGTCAAGGTGCCCCCCAGGGCCAGGAACCTGCTGAGCAGCTGCCGGACCTGGCAAACACAGTTCACATGGTTGCACACAGGCAGGGAAGGAAGATGCTCCCAGTAGAAACACGCGTGTGTCGCAGAACCACCGTGCCGCCCTCGGGCAACGCCTTCGCCCCGAGCTGGGCTCGGGCACCATGCGGTCCCGGTTTGGGTTCACCAGCACCCCTCCCCCACTGCCGCCGTGCGTTTACCTGGGGAGCCCCCCACTTGCCATCCGAGGGGTCAAGCAGGGCTGAGAGTGTGTCACCGGACGTCACCGGCCACAGGCTGATCTCCTCTGCCGTGTACTGGCGGGACAGCGGCCCGAACAGCTTCAGCTGCTCCTCCGGGATCCCCGACGGGTAAATCTGTAGGGCCAGGCCGGCGGGGCAGAAAAGAGGGTCAGGGAAGGGACAAGAAGGCAGAAACGGGCGCAGAGGACCCGCTCGGGTGCCTTCATCCCCATGGCCAGCGATGCGCGTTCCCGCAGCGGGTCTCGCCCGTCCCGGAGCGTGCCCACGCTAACAGGGGGCTGCGTGGGGGCTCCTGCCCGGGGTCCCCTGTCACCTGCTCCAGCTTTTTTTTCACGACCCGGAGGTGCTCCACGGTGAGCGGCTGCTCCAGCAGAGGCTTCAGGTTTGCTTTCAGAACCTCATTGCTCAGGCAGAGGTCGAACTGCTCGCTGGCGCTGTAGCAGATGACTAAGAGGGGGTCGGAGACGGTGCTGGCCGTGATGGGCGCGGACAGGCAGCCTGCGGGCAGGGAGGGCATGTCAGGCAGATGGTGTTTCCTCCTTTCCGCCTGGCCCTGGTCCTGCCACGGGCCCCCAGAGCCCCTCAGAAGAGCCCCGGTGAATGAACAGGGAATCACAATAACGCTGCTCGAGCCGTCGTGCCGGGCGGGACTGCAAATCAACCTCCTATCCCCTGGGTCCCCGACCCACGAAGGCGCCTTATTTGCCTTCGTTCCTTAAAGTTATTCCTGAAGAACCTGCTGATGTTTCTGCAGACCACGGGTGCTTTATCCTGTTGAAGGCAACTAAAAATGCTCCGGTAAGGTGAACCCTTTCCCACGTCACCCACATGAGCATCCTCCGGTCTTGCAGCATCCTCCCCTGGTGCTGCCCTGCCTGGCTCCAGGAGTTTTCTCCACGCTCCCTCCAGCCCCTTCCCAGCTGCTGCTGCCGTGTTCCTGCTCCCAGGTAAGAGCAAACACCCCAGCGTGCTGTAAGGACATTTCCCCAGTCATTTTATGGGAATCCCACGGCTTTCTGCCTCCTCCTGTCCCCCTCCCTGGGGGCACCCAAATGCCGACCAGCCCGGGGGCATTTTCCCCCCCCCAAGAGCTCTGAACTGGTCCGGACTGGCAGCAGCAAAGGGAAACGCTCACGGTCTGCGTTCCGCTTCAGCCTGGGATGAGACGAAGCTGACACTGCTGCGAAGGCCCTGAGGAGGGTCAGGGACTTCTCCCGCTGGGAACGTCCCTGTCTGCCGTACGCGGCCGCGATGCTCCTGCCGAAATCCTCCCGCGCTGCCTGCCGGGGGGCAGAGGGTGCTGGGTCCCGCAGCCTCAGGGCTGGCCTGGCTGATGGGCAACTCGCCCCGAGGTCTCGAGGAGGGCGCTTACCTTGGCCACCAAGCTCAGCGTGGTCTGGTTCATAGCCAGCACGAGCGGCCCCAAATTTTGCAGAGTCTGTAAATCCCAGCTCGAAGGATCCCTGCAGCCGTCGGGAGAAGGACCAGCTCAGCATCCTCATGGGTACGCCACCCCGCCTGCTCATTGCCCACCCCGTAAGAGCAGGCGGAGGCTCCTTACCCGTACGCTGTGCCCCCCCTGAGGAGCACGGCATTGAGGGCATCCCGCTGGGCCCCCGTCAGCGCTGGGCAGAGCTTCAGGTTCTCCAGGACGCCGGGGTCCGAGGCCGTGATGGTCTCAGGCTCCATGTCGCACACCAGCGCCCCGAGGCTGCCGAGCTGCTCGGGGCACAGGCGGCTGCTCCTCACCCCCTGGGAGAGACGACCCAGCCCTCGTACAAACACCCGGTGAGGAGTGCAGGGGACCCTGGCCGCCCCCCGGCTCGGCCCCCACTCACCAGGCAGCCCAGCGCCCCGCGCAGCAGCCCCCTCCGCCGGGCTGAGCCCCTGGGCAGCAGGTCCAGGTTCCCGCGGGAAGCCCGGGCGTAAAACGCTCCGCAGGTCCCACCGCGCACCTCGGCCGAGCTGCGGGGAGCAAGAGTCAGCGCGGCGGGGAGCAACGGGGCGACGGGCTCCTCGGGCGGGCAGGACATCTTTAATGTTCCTTTTTGAAGGGGCACGGGGAGAGTCGTTTTAAATGGTCACTCCCTTTGAGCAATGAGCTGCTGAGCTGCGCAGGGCTGGGGGGTCTCCTCTTACCCTGGGGAGGACCTCTCGGGCACAGGATGGGGGCTACCAAACCCCACGCCGTGGCCAGCGTGGCCCCAGCCTGAGAGAGGAGCGGGGTGAGGAGAGGACCTGGGGGTCTGCAGGGCTGGAAATGCCCCGTGCGGGTCTGAAGGTGCCCGCAGACGCAGGGCGATTTTCGTAATACTCTTCTCCCACGCAGAGCTCCCGCGTGCCCCGGGGTGTGCCAGGGTCACGCTGGCGAGCGCTGGATGCCGTGATTCGGCACCAAAACCGCAGCCGTGTGCCTCCCTCGATACTCACTCAAAGAAGAGCAGCAGGTCTGGCGGGTACCTGCCGAAATCGGCCGTCAGGTTCTTGGCAGCGAGCAGCCTGGCCAGGCAGGACAGCTGGGCAGAGAGAGGTTTGTCTTGTCAATGCCACGGCGGTGAGAGCCCCTTTGCCCCGGCACCCCCCGGCTCCCCGTGCCCCGTCGGGCTCCGTGGGGTTTGCAGCCCCCGCTCCTGCCCCTGCCCACCTGGGCACTGCTCAGCTCCACTGTTTTGTTTTGCAGCCCCTGGGCAAACGCGAGGACGTCGGCAGCAGGCAGGTCGCTGGCTGGGATGCACTGGAAACCTTGCAGGACCGAGGCCGCGAGGCTGCGTTGGGGAGGCACGGTTGCATTTCACCGTCCACTTTAGCTCCCCAACACCCCGTGAAGGATGAACCCGCTCGTTCCCTTGGGAAATCCCCCTTCACCCTGACCACGGCTGCGTGGGGTAAGTGGGAATAACATGGGGCGTCATGAAAATGTCCCCTAATGCCAGTGCCGGGCGGTGCCGAAGGGGATGCCCTGCAGGCATGAGGGTGCCCGTCCCCACGGCCGGCGGTGGCAGACGTGCCCACCATACCCTGGGCTTTGGGTGAGGGAGAAACCAGCAGAGCCTGGATTTCGGCTCGGGGGAGGCTCCCGTTGCGGCTGCGTCAGCCCCGTAAAGGAAAAGAAATTCTTGGTGTGTTTGTGCTCCAACAAAAGCCGTTGCAGCTGAAATCCCAGCCCGGGCGCCAGCACCAGAACCGGCTGCGCAAGGCTCTAAATCCGCTCCAGCCCAAGTGACCTGTCACAGCAGCCGTGACATGGATGTGGGGAGAAATGCAACATCCACCCACGCCAGCCTCGCTGGCTGTGCCCCCGAGACCCCCCCCACTCGTCAGGGACCCCGGCTGGGGCCGGTACTTACTCGCCGCGTTGCTCAGTGGCAGACAGGACGGCTCCGACGATCAGGGCAGCCTGGGGAGGAGGACGGAGGACGCTCAGCCCCAGCAAGGAACAGGAGGAAGGGCTTTTAAACGCAGGGACCGAGTGGGGAATGGGATCTGACCTGGCGGCTGCTGCCCACGAGCCGCAGGCAGCTGGGAACCGCAGCAGCCCCGAGGCTGCCAGGGGTTACGCGCGGGGGCAAAAGCCACCACGGCCGCTCTCAGAGTGGGGACCCTACAACAGTGGGGCTGTCCCTGCTTCCCCGGAGCTGGGGGCAGGGGTGCCCGTCGGGTTTAGGGTCCCAGCCCTCGGTTTGGGAGCAGGGCAGGGAGGCTGCTGGGCAGCAGGTGAGCGAGGGATGGGATGGGACAGGGCCAGGGCCACGGGCTGCACAGGGGGCCAGCGGGGAGGCGATGGCTTTGCCTCCCTGGAGCCAAGGACCGGGGGAACCGCGGCAGCTCTGCGAGGCTTCGGCAAAGCCCCGGCGTGTCCGGAGCCGCTGCAGCAGCCAGTGGTGACTCACCGCTGCTGCTTTCACCAGGTCTGCGGAGAAACCTGCAACGAAGCGGGAGCGGGTTATAAAACATCCATGACCGTATGTACGGGTGGCTGTTCTAAGGCAGCTCCAGGTTTGAAGTCTGGGAAGGGCCTTTTCTTTGTCAATTGAATAATATTCAGTAAATGCTGACGAACGCTCTGCAGAGAGCGGCCCCCGTCCCGCCCTGCAGCCCGTGCCAGCCTGGGCAACCCGGGGTGCCTCGGGGTGGGTTTAGAAGACAAAAAGTGATAAATCTGCCCCTGGAAATCTGTTTGTGCAGATTCCTACTGTGGTGCCGGCTGCGGCTGGGAAAAACTCCCACCGCCTGCGGATGCTGACGGGAGCACGAGGCAGAGCAGGGAGTGCCGAAGCCAAGCGGGTTGGGAATGAAAAGCGGCGTGGGCTGGAGCATCCCCAGTGCCGGGGCGGGAAGGGGGTCCTGGGCAGGGTCAGCTTTAGGGGGACAAGGTGTGACTCACGGAGGCAGAGGGCGATGGCTGCCGGGGCCAGGGCTGCCCGCACCATGCTGCCTGTGCCGGGGCTTCGTCCTTGGCACGGGTCAGGCGAGCACTGAGCCCAAACGGGGAGCCGTGTCCGTGCCCCGGGACGGTGCTGGCTCCCGGCCGGGCTGGGGAAGGTGCCGGGGGGTCCCGCAGCCGATTCTCTCGTCCGATGCTGGGGCTGGAGCCGTGGGAGTACGGCAGCTCAGCGTGCCCACCCGTGCCCTGTGAGCGCCCACACAAACCCCCTGCAGCCAAGGGAGAGATTTTAAATCCTATATAACAGAAAACAGAATTTCATTCTCCATCCATTATTAAAAGAAACTCCACACTAAATTGTCCTCTCTGACACCCAGAGCCCTGTTCCCACCCGGACCCTGCAGGGACAGGGTTCCCCTCCATCCCCTGGCTCCGCACGGGACCACACCAGCGCAGACTGGGAGAAATCCAGTGTAACGCAGTGGAGGAGCACAAGAAGGCATTGCCCTCCCCCTGTACCTGGCTCCGCACCCCTCAGCTAGAAACCCCTGACAGAAAATAAATCCCCGCTCCAGAAACGCCGGCGATGGGCCGCTCAGCGCTGCCCAGAGCAATTAGCTTATTGCCCTTCGAACTAGATGCGAGTAATTTTTCCATTAAGTCTTATTACGTTCCCTAAGTCCCACCGGTGGCTTTGCCGAGGCGTTCTCCGTCCGGGGGGATTCGGCTCGGCGACGAGGGTTCGGCGCCGCTCAGCCGGGGAAGGTGCTCACCCACCGGCGGTGGCCGGGGATGGGCAGTGCCGGGGACGGCTCGGCACTTATCTGCTGCGGGGTGGGGATGGTGCTCTGGGAACGGGGTGTGACGGGGCAGTTTCCCAACAGTGTTTTGTAAAGCTGCTTCTCGCCTGGTTTTGGTTTTTTTTTTTTTTCCTTTGTAAAGGGTCACTTTGAACTTCGGGGCAAATGAGTTAAATCCTCTGGTTTGGCGGTTTCTGTGGTCCTGATGGAGACAAACGTCATCCCAATTGGTGAAAAGCCTTCGAGCTATTCGGGGGTGTATTTTACACGGCAAGCGGGGTGCAGAATAGCCCAGTCCTCGGCGATGGGCTCAGCACTTGCCGGGAGGTGCTTCCCTCGCGCCCGCCGTTAGTGCCTTGGCCACGGACAATCCCAGTCCCCTTTTTTCCAGCTTTCTCCCAGTAATTTCTGATCCCGCTCTGAAATGCCATCCAGTACATGCCATGAAGAAGGAGACAAAAAAAATAAAGGAAGCAGAGCCTTTCGGAGGCTGGGTGGTGAAAACCCGGAGGAGCCCGGTGCTGTGCAGCAGCAAACGCCTTATCTGGGCATTTATCCTGGGAAAAGGGGAGGGCGAGAGCAGGCGGCAGCGGGCGGCCGGGCTGGGCTCCTGGCTGCACCACCCGCTCGGCCGCGTTTGGGGGCACCAGCCTCCGCGAAGGGTCCCTGGACCTGCCGGCGCAGCGCCGAGCGGGGTTTGCCGTCCCCTCGTGCCCCCGGCCGGTGTCCCCGTCCCTCACCGAGCAACTGGTCCTGCAGCACCAGGGCTTGGTCAACGCCTGCGGGTGTTTCTGGTTTCTATTTTGGAAGGATTTGCTGTAAAAATAGCTCTTGTTGGAGTGGTAAAATTACAGAAACTTATCTGCTACGAGGCTGCTGGTGGGACACGGCCCCGCCGCGGGCTTGCTGGCCAGAGGTGGCTGGAGCGGGAGGGCAGGGGCACATCGGGGCCCCTTTGTGGGTCACCGCGTCCACCATGTCCCCGCGGAGCTTAAAACCGGCCCCGAAACAACCCCAGGGGCTGTGGAGGAGCAGGCACGGGAGCGTCCGCCCCAAACCCGAATGTGCCGGGAAGCATCTGCCGAAGCCGCTTCGCCCGGGGGCCTCGGTGGGTCGGTGGTGGGCACCGCTGCTGCCGGAGGCAGGGAAGCTCCGACCGCATCTCCCCGCGCCGCGTGGGCTGCAAACGCTCCCTCCCCTTAACCAGCTGCTTCTCCGCCCTTGCCAGGTTTATAACCGTAAAAAATCTCACAACCTGAAGACTGCAAATAATTCCTTGGCTCCAACCCAAGGAATGACCGTTGATGTACAAGAGTTGTATAGAAATCATGTGTGGTGGCAGCTTTCCCTGCGCGCCTCTTAAACACCGGCAGCCCCACGGCTGCTCCCCCGTTGCCCTGCCAGGGTCTCAGCCAACGTTGAGCTGCGGTGTTTCGAAATTGGGAGTTTTTCTTCCACCTCTGCTTGTTGGTTCAGGACAATCCTGGCTGCTGGTGTTGGCCGGGGTGGGCAGGGACGGGCAGGGGAAAGGCCGGGGCAGCGGCACCTGCCTCGGCATCCTTGGTCATCTGTGTCAGGGTTACCAAAACCAGGACGGCTTTCGGTAGCTAATCCCGGTGGTTTTGTCCAGGAGGATTTCAGCAGGGCGAGGATGAACGCTGGTGCTCACGCAACAGGTCGGCCGGGTTGGAGCCCTGGGGCCGGTCCTGCTGGGCCGGTCCGGGCTCATTCCTGGAAGCCCCCGGCACCACACCGGCCACGCTGCACCAACGCGCCAGCCCACGCAGCACGGCGGGGATTGAGAGACCAGAGGGTGAACTGCAGGGTGCGCAGGTAATGGTTTACTACAGCAATGTGCAACAAGAAGTAAGGGTTATTGCAAGCTGTACAGAACGTCACGAGACACGCACCCGATCGCAACCCCCCGCTCCGAGCGCACGGGTGGATTCGCACACGATGCAGCAAACGGCCCCGCGGCACTGACGGACGGCAGGGAGGAGGGAGCAGGACTGGACGCGGCGCGGGCGGGAAGGGCGCCTGGAACACACCTCTGCAGGGTAAGGAAAATACGTATTTATCTCTGGTCGCTGCAACGTCGGGTAGAAGTGCAACGCACGAAGGCTGGCGGGGCAGGGGCTCCTCACACAGATGGCGGGGCGAGTGATGGGTGCCACCCCCAGCCGTGACAGTCCATCACCGTCCCCTCGTGTGCGGGCACCGGCGTGTCCCCACGTCCCACCCCCAGCGACCGCCGGCCCCGCGGCCGAGGGCAGCCTCGTCCCGGACGTGCGGCTGCAGGACGCGTCCCCCGTCGCGCCGCGGGGACCGTTCCCGCACCGGGGCCCGCAGGGAGGGAAGGCAAGGCTGCGTCCCCTCTCTGATGCTGCAAGTCTCACCCGTAATGTTTCAGGACCCCCTGTGCATGTCACCCACGTTCGTTCTTTGGCAAACAGGTTCATGGTGTTAATTTACAGCTTCGGGACCTGCCTGTGGCTGCCTCTCCCCTCCCCGGCCACTCCTGGGAGATGGGACGGGCAGAGACGGGGCCTGGGAGAAAGGAGACGGGTCTCCTGCTCCTCCAAACGCCCCTGAGCCCTCTGCCACCAGCACCTCAGCCCGCGGTCCCCGCTCGGGGCCCAGGGCTGGTGGCAGCGCACGGCAGCACTTCGTGCCAAGCCACGAGAGCAAGGTGACAGCCACCTTGTCCCCGGCCACGCGCCGCAGCGCGGCGTGCTGGCACCCACCAGCACCCGGGGACGCAAGGGACAGGCGATGCAACGCCCCACGGGGCTTCCATGACCCGCACGGTGCGTTCACCTGCGAGGAGAGGGCTGTGCCGTTTTATTCCCCCTCGGGGTAGGAATATTAGTTACACGAAACCACCGTCAAGTGCATTTTATATGGGACAGGCTTTGTAGGACGACGGTAACTCCGGGCACGTGCCGATGCGGTGGCTCGGTGGCGAATACCCCGGGGATCGGGGCTCTGTATGTGCGGGGCTCCAGCCACCTCTGTCCCTCGCCAGCCCGTGCCAGCTGCCCCGCTCGCTGCATTTTCGAAGCGTCCTCTAAGGGCTGCAGAGGACACGCCGGGTGGGAGGGAGAGAGCGAAGCGGCACGACACCGGCCGGCGAGGCAAGGGCATTTCCAGAGAAAACTCCTCTCGGCATCTTGCAAAGCTGAGCGCCAGCACGAGAGATGAGCTCCTTCCCGCTCTTCGCATCAGTCCTCAGCCTTTCTTTCAGCTTCAACCGTTTCCTCGGCTGCTCTCGCTGCTCCGGAGCCCTCCCAAACCGCCCACCCGAAGGCCCTGGCCCCGGCACCCTCCGGTGCTGACACCCCGCAGCCGCCTGCCAGCGAGGACCCACAAAAACACGGTACTTATTCCCCCTCGCTTGGGTAAAGCAGAAAGGGGCTTGTCTCTTCTGACCTGTCTCAGCGGGGGTCACATCCACACCCAGGATAAAAGCGGGCGCGAGGAAAAGGCAACGCTGCTAGAAAGAATAAGATCTATTAAAAAAGCTTTGGGCTCCTGGCTATTCTGACCACAGAAGTACTAAAAATACACGCATTTCTGAGACCACCCGTATTTCAGAACCGCTAAAAGACTAGATTCTTCTCATAGAAATTTGAAAAAAGTTTAAAAGCCATTCGTATCAACTCACTCACCTTCAACAAACCTTTAAATAAAATAAACCGCACGTGAGCTGAGGCAGGACGGAAAAGGCGCGGGCAGGGACGGGCAGGCAGCACGTCCTCCGCAGCAGGCAGGGACCTCTCCTGCGCCCGTCGCCCAGCCCGGCTCCGCGGGCAAAACACCCGGGGCCGCCCCAGGGCTCGGGGGGCTGTCGGTGCCCCCGGGCTGCACTTCAGCCTCCTCATCTCCCACCTCCCACACATCGCGCGCGCCAGCGAGCGCAGCAGCCTGGAGCGAAGGGAACGGGAAGGGGGGACGCGGCCACCGAAGCTGCATCCAGCACGTTCTCCTCTCCCTTTGCTGGGCTGCATTTTAGCATCCTAGCGCTGAGGGTTTGCAGATACGTCCATCGCGCTCGCGGCAAAGGCAGCGTCCGTGCTGCCCCGGCTGTGCCCGAGCCCCGGGACAGGGACGTAAAGCTGTGGGGTCACTCTAAGCTGGTACGTGACACACTGACTCTGCTGCTGAGGCCCAGGATTAGGAAAGGGGCATCCAGTGGCCAAATGGATGGTGTGTACATTAAAAAATAAACCCGTCCTAATCGCTGCTAAAATCTGTCTAATCCCAGCCCCAGAAGTGAGGGAAGCCACGACATACAGAAAGTGCAGGTGTGGAGTCAGCGCTGGGCTCTGTGGAGCATTTCGCTGGGACGAAAATGGAGCATTGGGCTGGAAATGCAGAGACGTGGTTTGTGCTCACTCCAAAGCCCACTCGGCCAACCACTGCTCGCACCGGGCTCGCTGCTCCTCCGTCTCCAGGCTCTTGGCTTCGCCCAGTGCCTCCTCTCCCCCGCCACCAAGCACAGGTTCCTGGCTCTCCTCCTCTTCCCCCTTCTGCAGCACCTTGTCCTTCAGCTCTTGGATGGTCTCGTCCAGGCGGTGGGTGACCTGGTGGGGCACCCAGTTGCTGTCCATTGCGGTGACGAAGGGGTCGGGCGCGCAGACCTCGATGAGCTCCTTGCCGGTGGGGATGCGCAGGTAGTAGGCGTGGAGCATCATCCTGTAGGGACTGCTGTCCTTCCTGTGGCTGTAGGTGAAGTCCCCCACGATGGGGTGGCCAACTGCGCTGCAGTGAACCCGGAGCTGATGAGTCCGCCCTAGGGGAGAGCGGGAGCGGAGGAATCAGGGACACAGGTTATCCCTGAATCCCTCCTCGAGGGCGCAGCGGTGTGAGGTGACAATGCACCAAATGGCATTTGTCCCCCCAGGCTGAGAAGCTGAGTCCTCCACGAGCTGCCTGCGGCTCTCGGCTCCGCTCGGCCCTTTCTAGGCTTTGTTTTTTGCTGTGCCACCGTGCTGCAACCAAGGCCCAGGGCTGCAAGCGCAGGTCCCGCTGCAGCACGGCTGCTGCCTCTGTCTGTCCAGCCTCAGCAGCCCCCCGTGCCCGCGCTGCCCCGGCCCCCAGCTCCCACCTGTCAGCGGCTGCAGCAGCACTTTGGTTACGGGGTCTCCGCTGTAGGACCCGTGCTCGAGCACGATCAGCTCCGACTGGCAGGGCTTGGGATTTTCACAGCCTGCAACAAGATCCGGAGAGGGGTGAGCTCCCCCCAGCGCGGCCCAGGCAGCGCAGGCAGGGCGCGGGAGCTGCTCACCCTCCGTCCCGTCGATGCACATCATGTGGGTCATGCCCTCGGTGGTGTTCTTCCCTATGGCGTAGCGGATCGTCATTCGGCTCTGGCTGACGTGGCCCCTGACCTGCAGGGCAGAAAGCCACGTTGCAAACCGAGCCCCGGCACTCGTTCCTCACCGCCGCCGGGACAACGAGAAGCAGAGGCCGAGCTGCAACTGCGCAAACGCACAAGATATGTCCAGGAGCAGGACCTGGCGGGGTGGGCTTACCAGGGCGAGATAGGCTTTGGTCACCAGACGGTCTTTAAAACACTTGTAGGCGCTTCCCGCCGCCGCTTTGTTGAGCGCGACGCAGAGAGCCCCGCTGGTGGAGAAGTCGAGCTGGTGGCAGAACCTGGGGAGGAGACGGGAGGCGCAGGAGCATCCCCGGGCACTCGGGCAGCGTCCCCGGCCGAGGCCAGCTCGGAGGCAGGGCAGGGCCCGGAGCGGTCCCCGGCCGCTCACCTGAAGCCGTAGTAGGTGTCGGGGTCGGCCAGCTCGGGGAAGCGGTACTTGAGCTGGCTCTGCAGGGTCAGCGTCTCGTACCACATCTTGCTGTCGATGCGGATGTCCCAGTGCTTGTTGACCACGATGAAGTCGGAGCTCTGGTACAGGATGGACAGGTTGTCGATGGTGCCCGGCTCCATGGCCAGCGCCCTGCGGGGAGCGTGAGGGGGAACCGGGGTGAGCGGAGCGGGAAGAGCCGCCAGCCTGTGCACACCGGGGCTGGGCACAGCACCCCAGGGGAGCGAAGGGACCCGGGGAGCGGGGCCGGGGGCTGGGGTACCCCCAGTGGGACGGGAGATGTGCCGGTGCTGCAGCGGCACCGCTGCCACGCCGTACAGCTCCCAGAGCGACACCGATGTCACACCGCACGGGTCCTCCAGCCTTACCGGTGTCCCACCGTGCCGGTCCCACGGCGGTACCGGTGCTGTGACTGCAGCAGTGCTACAGCCACAGCGGCACCAGCGCTCCCGGCGTCACACCGTATAGCTCTGCCACTCTCCCGGTGTCACGCGTGGAGGCCCCGGCCCCGTCCCGGTGTCACACGCCGGGGCCCCGCCGCCGCACGGTGCCGGCCTCCCCCCGCTCCTGCCGCCCTGCCCGCTGCCAGCCGGGGCTGGGCCGCGATCTCGGCGCCCCGCAGGGGACGCGGGACACGGCGCAGGGGACATGCACGGCGGAGGGGCCGGAGCCGCCCCGACCCCGACCCCCGTCCCCCCCCGACCGACCTGCAGCGCCGTCCCCGGGCCGGGCCGGGCGGGACGGCGAGCGGCTACATCGCATCCACCGGCGGCGCCGGGCCCGGGCCCGGGCCGCGCGTCGCGTCCAATCAGCGCCGCCGCCGCCGCGTCCAGCCGCGCGTCGCGTCCAATCAGTGCCGCCGCCGCTTCCGGCCGGCGCGCCGCGTCCAATCAGCGGCGTCCCCGCTGCGGCGCGGCGGCCGGAAGCGCGGGGCGGGTGCGGGGCGCGGGGCCGGGGCGGCCCATGGCGGGCCCCGAGGAGAGCCCCGAGGATGGCTTCTACCAGCGGTTCGCGGACGAGCTGGAGGTGCTGGCCGAGCTGGGAGGTGGGCGCTGCTGGGGCGTCGTGTCCGGTACCGGAGGCGGCGGTGGAGGGAAGGAGCGGGCTGGCGCGGAGCCGCGTGTGCCCGCCCCACCGTGGGTCCCCTCCGGTGACCGGTACCGTCGTGCAACCCCTCTTGCAGATGACCCGTCCCCGCCCGCCGGCCCCAAAATCTCCCAGTTCCGGGGCAGGAGGCAGCCGCCGGAGGAGCCCGACCCCCCCGAGGATCCCCCCGGGGGCAGCGGCCCGGGGGGCACCAACGCCAGGAAGCGGGACCGGGGCTGCGGCTCCCCCGGCTTGCCGCCACCGCCCGCAGCCCGCAGTAGGTTTGCCTCAAGCCGGCTTTGTCAGAGGTTTTGCAGCCCCACTGGGTCCCCGGGTGCTGCTGACCCCTCTCCCCCCCGAGCGGTGCGGGGTGCTGCTGGAGGAGCCGCCAGGTACCCCCCTTCGGTCAACGATGCTTCTTCTCTTCTCCTCTTCCTCCTGCCCTGGCATCCCTCACAGCCCCGAAGCCGAAGCGACAGCGCCTGGAAGCTGTTAAGAAGCTCAACTTTGGCGCGGATGATGAGCTGGCTCCTGATGTCCTCTGGGATGCGGGCATGCTTGCGCCCGGCCCAGAGGCACCTTCTGCTCCTCAGACTGCCAGGTTGGCCACCTTGAACCCCGCTTTTAGCAGGGGCGAGGGAAAGAGCCCTTGAACCCCACCTTCGGTGGGGTTCAAGGGCTCTTTCTCTCGCTCCTGCTAAAGGAACCGGGTGTTCTCCAGCTCGGACCACCTGGAGATGAGCGGCATGGTGCCTCTGCAGACCACGCCACCCTCCGAGAAGAAGCGGGTCCTCAAGCGGCCACCCATCCTGGAGGACTACATCAACGTGACGTCCACTGAGGGCACCAGGGTCTTCATGGTCGTGAGGGATGATCCCTCCAGGACAGGCGTGGAGGTAAGGAGGGGTCTGAAGGCTTGGGCTTGCTTCTCTGTGACCTCCGTCCAGTTTAGGAGGGGATCTTTGATGAAACACAAAATGTCTGTGCTGAGCGTCGGTATGAACGTTGGGGTGTGTCCTCTGCTCCTCGCAGCTCCCCGACTCCCTGGGCTGGAACGCACGCAGGCCGCTCCACTTGCTGGGAGTGCCTTTCTCCTACCTGAAGGAACAAGTGGATGAAGAGGTATCGCATCTTATACCGACCTTCCCGTCTTCCCCCGCCGCCCCTGCGGAGCCACAGGCATCCCTGACCCCCCTCTCGCCCTCTTTCTGCTCAAGCGTCGAAGGCGTGTTCTGGAGGCGTCGCAGCAGCTGACGGAGATAATAAACAGGTGAGACGTTGGGACGAAATCCCGCTCCTATCCCTGCCGCGCTGTCGGATGCGGCTCCCAAGATGCTCCGGTGGGGTCCGGGTTTTGGGGACCTGCGAGCAGAGGAGCCTCTTTGCCCTCAGCATCCCCAGCTTGGGAAGTGCGGGTGTAATTCCCAGCCCTGCCCTGACTCCCTGGGTGGTTTGGGGCAAGTTAATTCTTTCTTGCAGTTGCCTGGAGAGCGAGACCGGCGCCGAGAGCCCGGAGCCCAGCGGGGAAGCGGAGCCGGCAGACGAGGAGGAGTCTGCGCTGCATTGCCTCTGGGTGGACAAGTTCACTCCCCAGCGCTACATGGAGCTGCTCAGTGATGATGTGAGGTGCTAGGATAAGTGGGGGCTCGGGGGTCGGGTGGGTTTACCACTTCTATAACCCTTCACGCTGTGGGGTCGAGGTTTTACGGTGCTGCCTTTGATCGCGGGGCTTTCGGAAGCGCTGGCTGGGGGCTCGGTCCGTGCTAGCCCTGCCCGGGGGCAGCCCTGCTGCCGGGAGCTCGGGCAGGGGTTTTCGGCTGGAGGCTGTGGACCTTCCGACAAAAGGGACTATGAAAGGTGACCGAAATAAGACAAAAAAGATTGGGTGGACTTTAGCCAGGAATTATTGGCTATTTTGATTTTATTGAGTATTAGAAGTTTTGTAGGGAATCGGAAATTATGGAAGAGGCTGAGAAGCGCCGGGTTGAGCTGAGACAGACGAGGGACAGGAGGGATGGGGCTGATGTGACTTGTCCTTGGTTCCCTGTGGGACGGTGGCCGAGCCGGGAGGGGAGGCTGCGCTCCCGTGCTGTCCCGGAGAGGTGCCAGGTGGGAACCTGAGCAGCCTCTCCCGTGGCGGGGGGTGACGTGCCACGCGCTCGAGGTCTGTCTGGGCAGACACGCTCTGCGTGGCTTCCCCGGGCTCGGCTCCTTCCTCTGCAGGCCACGCTGGTTTTTAAGCCAGGAAGGAGAGACCTTCCTCTCTCCTCGGCCGGATCCTTCCGAGGTTTGATGGGGTTTGCTTGCTTTCTTGCCCGACGTGCAGTACACAAACCGCTGCCTTCTGAAGTGGCTCAAGCTTTGGGACACGGTGGTGTTCGGGAAGGAGAAGGCTGTGAAGAAGGCCAAGCCCAGCACTGAAGCTCATCCTCCATTCAACCAGCCCAAGGAGCAGCAGAATAAGTGGAAAACAAAGGTCCAGCTCACAGAGGAGATTCTGGAGGCTGAGCTGGACCAGCACAAGAGACCCAAATACAAGGTGAGCCGGACAGGACGCCGCTGCGGTGGGTCCCCTCTCCTGTCCCCCTCATCCTGCCGCCGAGGTGAGGAGCAGGGTCTTCCCTTTCTCTTCTTTTCCAGTACACATCTAGGAGAAACTGGATTCCTCGTTTCTTCTTAGCGAATATGGGGGTTTCTCATTTCTTCTTCTGTTTCAGCTTGAGTAATACGGTAACAAGGGGAGGGGAACAGACTTCCTCCAGCCAAATTAAACGGGCCAGTTGAGGAAAGACGTAGCCTTTTTAGCAGAGGTTGATCTTGGCTTTATTTGTTAGGGGCAGACGTGACATGCCTTTGAGCTGGAGTTTCTGCATGTGGAAAAGAGCAATGATGCTCTCAGGTGCTAAAGGGAGCAGAGATAACATACCCAGGCCAGCTTACCAACTTCGACCTGTCCAGTGAGAGGATATAAAAAAGGGGAAACAAAATGCTAACAGCATTGCTTCTCAGGAGTGTAATTCCGGAAGGGATTTTGTTCAGCCTTTTCTATCTATTGCCCTGCAAACTTAAACATACGCATGAGAGATGCTGCCAGGATGACTCTGTCACCTCGGAGAGCTTCTGTTATATTCTCCTTCCTCCAGTGACTTTCCCTTCTCCCCGTGTGTCTACAAACCAGTGCAGCAGCTCCCAAGACCAGTTTGCAGGCTGCAGAGCCGCGTCCCCTTGCGTGGCAGCCTTGGTCGGTGCTGGAGGAAGCCCTGCCTCGCTGTCCGCCGGGCTGACGTTACCTCTCTGCCGCAGGTAGCCCTGCTCTGTGGCCCACCCGGCTTGGGAAAGACCACGCTGGCCCACGTCATCGCGAAGCACGCGGGGTACAACGCCGTCGAGATGAACGCTAGGTGAGTGCGTGCCGGCTGGCCGGCCCTGCCTGCCCCAGAAGCTGCCGGCGGTGGTGGGGTGCCGGCGGTGGTGCCGTGCCAGAGGTGGTGCCGTGCCACAGCAGCCTGGCACCGGCTTGTCTTGCAGTGACGACCGCAGCCCCGAGGTTTTCAAAACCCGCATTGAAGCTGCCACCCAGATGAAGTCCGTGCTGGGTGCCAACGAGAAGCCCAACTGCCTGATCATCGATGAGATAGACGGCGCGCCCGCGGTAAGCCCGGCCTGGATCTGGCCACCTTTTGCATTAACCTCTTAATTATTGCCCTCTTAGCAGCTCATCCATTTTAGGAGCGGTTTCTTGCCTCTGAACAGCAAGAATTCATCCCTTCTGTCCTGGATTTTGTTTTTTTTTTTTTCCCAAGGCATCTATCAACGTGCTTCTAAACATCATCCACCGTAAGGATGGGGAGGGCGAGGCAGCGGGCCGGAGGAGGCGGCGCGAGGGCGGGCTGCTGCTCAGGCCCATCATCTGCATCTGCAACGACCAGTTAGTATCGCCTGCGTGTCTGGGGAGGGATGGAGAGCTGAGACCCCTGCCCCAAGCGAGGAGGCGGCGGCTGTTGCCTCCAGCCAAAGCCTTCCTGCGCCGAGTTACCTGCCGTCAGACCTGCGGCTTAGAAGTACCTTATGGAAAGTAAAACCACAACACGCTCAGCTTTCCTGAAATCCCCCAGGTTTTTTATCTGCTGGGGTGACTTGTAGCGCGGTGTGACCGTATGGTTGTGTTTGCGCATGCCCAAGCGTGCGGTGGGGTACAGGCAGCTGCAAAATAACCCGTCTCTCTTTGAGCGGAGCATTAGTCGCTGCATTTCTTCCTCTGCTAGCGTCGCTCAGAGACCCCTCTGCTTCCCTTTGCCAGGTACGTCCCTGCCCTCCGGCCGCTGCGGCAGCAATCGTTCCTGCTAAACTTCCCTCCGACGGCACCGTCCCGGCTCGCCCAGCGGCTCTGCGAGGTGCGGCGCGGGCGAGGGCTCCTCTCCCTCCCCTCCCCTCCCCTCCCTGGCCGGCGGGCCCTCCCGGCTGACCCCCTCTCCCGCAGGTCGCCCTGCGGCAGGGCATGCGGGCGGACACGGGCGCGCTGCTGGCGCTGTGCGAGAAGACGGAGAACGACATCCGCTCCTGCATCAACACCCTGCAGGTACCCCTGTCGCTGGGAGGTCTGTGGGCAACACGGACTTGCTGCGGCTCTTGACTTCAGCCGGGCTCAGATGGGGATGGAGGGGAAAAAAAAAGATGTCCCAGGCACATCCCTAAAACGTCCACCCTGTCCCCTGTGTTATTTTTGACCTCGATTCCCCTACAAATGGAGGAAGAGGGAGGTGCCTCTGTCCCTGGCTTTCCCCAGCGCCAGCTAGCTGTTGTGGGCATCCCCTCCCTCCCCACGGTGCCCGGCCCCCCCCAGCCCCTCGATTCTGTTGCAGTTCCTGCACGGCCGAGGCCAGAAGGAGCTGAGCGTGCAGATGGTCCAGACGATGAAGATCGGCTTGAAGGACCAAAACAAAGGGCTGTTCTCCATCTGGCAAGAGATCTTCCAGCTCCCAAAGATCCAAAGGTAAAAGGGGGGATTTATTAGGTCTGCTGTCTGCTTGGAGCACGCTGCTCTGTGGTATCCCAAGACCTGCAGTGGAGAAACCTGAAAGGTCCTGGAGAGCTGGTCTGCCCTGCAGCAGACCCGGCTCCGTCAGCAGATTTGTGTGTCCAGATGCGCTTTGGCCACTCTTTTTAGCGCCCGATAATTTGACATCGGTATTGCCTTCGGTCTGGTTTGCAAGGGTCCAAATATTCCTTGCTGGTCCGTTTAGCGCCAGGGCACCCTGAGCGCTTCCCTTTGGGCTCCCCCCAGGCACAGGATAGGAATGGACCCCGCTTTGCCGACCCAGCTCCTGGTGCGCGATGAGGACCTGTCGCACCTCGGGGGGACGGCTGGCTTCAACGCGGCCTCCCACCGCTTCCACCACATCCTGCACCTCGCCGTCTCCTCAGGGGAGCAGGAGAAGCTGGCCCAGGTAGAGCAGCCGGGGCAGGGGGGAAGAGCCGGGCCCCTTTGGTGTGCCGGCCAGAGCAAGGGTGGCTCCTGATCCGGGGGGTCGTGGCTGGTGGGTGCCTCGGGAAATCCCTCCCTGCAGTAGGATTGTGCTGATTTTGGATGGAGTGTTGGGGTGTTGTGCTGGAGCTGGGTTCGGTGGGATGCTCTGATGGGACCGTCTGCCCGGCCTCGAGCCGTCTCTAATCCTGCGTCCGCTTCCAGGGTCTGTACGAGAATTTCCTGAACATGAAGCTGCGGGACTCCAGTTTCAGCTCGGTGTGCTTGGCCCTGGAGTGGCTGGGCTTCTCCGACCTGCTGAGCCGGGCTGTCCTGCACGGGCAGAGCTTCCAGCTGATGCGATACCTGCCCTTCCTGCCCGTGGCTTTCCACCTGCTCTTCGCGGCCACCAGCATCCCCCGGCTCGCTTATCCCAGCAGCCAGCACGAGGCAAGTACCGGGGAGGGCACGGTGGCAGCTCTGTCGCCCCCGGGCGCATCTGCGGTCGCAGCCGTGGCTGAGCCGTCCCTGCCCTCTGCGCCCAGGCCCTGGCCAAGCTGAACCACATGCAGAACGTCCTCGTGTCCATGGTGTCGGGGATAACGCCCAGCGCCCGCAGCCGCGCGGGGCAGCAGTCTCTCGTCTTGGAGGTGCTCTGTCTGCTGCTGGACATCATCGCCCCGAAGCTCCGACCGGTGAGTGCCCGCCGGCCCCCTCTCGCTGCGGTGGCAGGAGTCCTGCCCGGGTGACGTGTCCCCTCTGCAACCCCCCCGTGAGGGCTGGGACATGTCCCCTGCGCTGCATCGCCCAGGCCGAGCTATCCCAGACCTCGGTCCCAAACGCAGGGTCGGTTTGACGTTGCAGCTGATGCAGAGGCCGGAGGGAAGCTGGGGACGCCGTGCTGGGATCCCCAGCTGCTGGGTGTGCAGGGGGGTGTCCTGCACCTCCTGGACCCTGCGCCCAGGGGTGGGCTTGGCCTGAGCAGGGATTTGGGGGGCTGTTGCAGGCTCCTTCCAGCAGCTGGTTCACCTGCACGTGTGGTTGCGTTGGGTGCATGTACCCTTCGGGCTGTTGGAGGGGACTGTCCCTGCTCCACGAAGTACGTGTGTGTCCCCAATAGGAAGCTAAACTTGGTCTGAACCTCGCGGGTATTAACTGTCCTTTCTCATACAGCCGCAAACCCCGTGCTTCAGGTTATTTTTATGTTTAGAAGTTACTATGGATTAGTGATGCTCTCCCCTTGCTGGGCTCCGCTCTCCTCCCCAGGTGAACACCCAGCTCTACAGCCTGAAGGAGAAGCAGCAGCTGGCAGACCTCATCAGCACCATGCTGGCCTACAACCTCACCTACCACCAGGAGCGCCTGCCCGAGGGCCAGTACGTCTACAAGCTCGACCCGTAAGTCCCGAGGGTGGCGAGGAGGCGTAGGGGTCGAAAATAACAGGAGTCTGAGCCTGAAAGCGTCGTGGCATCGAGTTGGTTGCTTGCAGGTAGAGCTCAGAGGTTTCTCTGGTGGTGGCAGCTGGGTTGGTGCGAGCTGGGATGGCTGCAGGGACCCGACTTTCTCCGACAGCAGCTCTGCGGGGATTATCTACTTTTTTGGCATCATTTTTTTAAAGGAGCAGCCCCGGAGCCTTGCAGGTGCTCGGGGCTGCCGCTGGCTTTGCTCCACCTGCAGCGTGGTCCAGCTGCCCCCGTCACCCCCTCGGGCTGAGGCCGACGCGGGGCTGGTTTTGCTTTAATGGGATTAAAGGAAAGGAAGCAGCTGCCTTTGGCTCTCACCGGAGCTGGCAGAGGAGGGACCGAAGCTGCCGGGGGCTCGCGGCGGCAGGGGAGAGCAGGTCCACCCGGGCATGTCGCACGCAGGAGGTCACCGTAGCCGCCGTTAATTTGTATATTGAGAGCCGGCCATTGCTAGACTCGAGTCTCCCTGTGCTTTAGGGATATACAGAGCCCTAAACGCTCCCGAGGCTCCGGTGAAGTAATACAGACCCGACCACAGCTAGGAGCACCGCTAATGTCTTCCTGGTGCAAAGTTAATTACAAAAATTAGCCTCTGTTAAATCAAGCAGCTCTATCTAATTACAGTGAAGCGCTTTATTATTTTTTTTTTTCCTACGGAAAGGCCTGCGGGAGCTGCAGGGGCTGCAGGGAGCCATCCTCCCCTGCCCGCCCCACGCCGGGCTGTGCCACCGAAACGCGGCCGGGGGGAAACCGTGGGACGGTGGGAGCCCCGTGGCACAAGCAGGCGCGTTGCTTTGCTTTGCTTCGCTTTTTTTGCGAATTCCGAGCCTGGTTCCTGGCCACGCGCAGCGACGATGGAGACCGCGGGGGTGTCACGTCCCGGTGGCACCTGCGAGTCGCGTCCCGGCAGCTCTCTGGCAAACAAAGCTGCTGTCGACAGCAAAACCTGTGTTGTCTCTTTAAAACGTTTTAAGTCATAGACTTGACAGCTAATTTCTAAATGACTGCAAAGCCATCTGACGTAGGACTTCGCTCCCTTTATTTTAAGGGGAATAATATTGGATGTGAATAAAGCCTGGAATATTTACAGCTGGCAGAACCACCGGCCTGGCTGGCTGCTTGGTGCTGGGGCTGCGCCTGGGCTTTCGCCGTACTGAAACAGGCCTAACTCCAGATCTGGTGCACCAGCCTCGTTAAGAATAAAACCGCTCTGATTAGCCAAAATTACTGTTCATGGCTGTATCTCAATTAAACGGCTCCCTGGGGGCACCTCGGGGTTCAGGCGAAGGGCCGTGGTGCCGCTCGTGCCCGAGCTGTGATGGGACTGTGGCTTTTTCAGGGCGATCTGTTCGGCACAGGCCCGCCTGCAATTTCCTCTTCTTGCGGAAGATTAAAAAGCGCGTAATCCCTCCTGAGTTCCCGTTGAGCTGAGACGCCCTGCAGCAACCTGGCTCCGCACGGCCGGCGCCGCGCGCTTGGGCCTCTTCTAGCACTGCCGTCACGCGCGCGGACTCGGAGAGGGCAGCGATGGGGAAACTGAGGCACCGTGGCCAGGATCGCACCGAGAGGCTGGGGGGGGACAGGGCTGGGAGGGCGACGAGTCTCCCCGTGCCCGTGTCAGGCTGCAGTTTGCATAACGCTTTTTTTATTTGCAGTATTGACTTATTTTCTCTGCTTCCCCCCGCTCCACGACGCAGGAACGTGGAGGACATCTGCCGGTTCCCGGACCTGCCGGCTCGCAGGCAGCTCACCTACCAGGCCAAGCAGCTCATCGCCCGGGAGATCGAGCTGGAGAAGATGAGGAGGACGGAGGCTTTGCTGCAGGCGCGAAACCTGGGCGAGGTAGGGAGGGCTCGCGGGGTCCTGTGCTTGCGGGGGGGGGTGGTGGGTCTGTCGATGGGGATAAAGTCCTTAGGGCTGGTGTGGGGACCTGGTCTCTCCAAAGCAGCCGGCGGCTTTCGCTCTGCGAATGGAAATCCAGGATTAAACTCCCCCAGTCGCAGCCGTCTGCCTGCACGTCTGCCTTCGGGGCAGCACATCTGCACTGGGGTGACGTGCCCGAAGGGCTCATCTTTTTGCAGGAATTCTGGAAAGAAATGCTCACTGTGAGTTAAAGCTTTTAAACCCTTCAACTCTCTGACGAGGGTTGTGACGAGTTGGGAATTTTGGTTCATCTGGCTGCGATTTGTAGGTGTCTGTGGGGGAGCTGACCTGCTCCCTCCTGCCTGCACGTTCCCTTGCTGCTTCACTTTGATCCTCCTGAAGGTCCCAAAGCCCCCGGGAGGAGCAGAGTTACTCTGCCCACCACTGAAACCCTCTGCGGAGCAGCGGGCACGAGGTGGGAGAAGGTGGAAAGGGCTGAGAAGCGGGTGTAGCTGGTGCCTGCCCTGCCCTGGTGCCACGGGGATAATTAATCCCTGAGAGCCCCTTCTTGCAGCAGAAGGGCTTTCTCGGGGGATGCGTGGGGCAAAGAAACGCTGTAAAAACATCTCTGAAGGCTCCTTGTTTACATGATGCCAACCGTGAAGTCCCAGGGAAAGGGACCGCAAACACGCACGTGCCCAAAGCGCTGCCGGGGCGAATCCCATGTGCTGCTGCGAGCCAGAGAATGATGAAAAAATCCTTGCCAAGTCGTTTGGATATTGTAATCAAACCTGGCAGCAAACAGCTCAGGGCTCTCCTCCCCGCAGGAGCCCGGGAGCGGCCCCGGCGAGGCGGGGGAGCGAGCGGACACGGGGCCGGCCGTGCCCCCCAACCACCAGCAGCGCCTGGAGCACATCGTCCGGAGAGCGGCGGTGGAGGACAAGGTGAGGGGGCTGCCGTTCCTACCTGATTCCCTCCCAGCACGTACCGTGGCTGCTGGAGACTGGCTGTCTCCGTTGGTATTTATTTATTTTTAGTACAGTTTCTTTTAATAGAATAGTTTGGCACCACGTGTCCCGTAAATGCATCGCTGGGTTTACAGCGTGGGGATGAATTAGATCTGGGTGACAGTTACGGACGTGCCCCGCGAAGCTTTCAGGGGTGGGGAAGGAAAGAGATGTGGATATTTGGGCTAAAATAGCCGAATTTTGGCTCTCTGGAAGCTGCGGGGTCGGGGGGAGAGCTGCTCGCGGGGTGTGGAGGTACGCACACAGCTCGGGGGGCTGCGGGGGAAACCATCCATCCTCCACCGGTGCGGCGGGTGAGCCAGGCTGGTCCCCCCCGGGCATCCCGATAGTGGCCAAGAGGAGCAAGAGGTGGTCCCCTGCCAGCACCCCTCTGCACGGGCTCGGCTTCGAGACCTCGGCCACCCGTAAAACCCCACTTAAGCACGATGAGCCTTAAAGTTTGTCTTTCCCACCCGATTTTGAATGCCGTTTGCATTTTAGCGAGGCTGCTGGCCCTTTCTGCAGGATTTGCATCCGACTCCTGCTCCGTGGCTTCCTCCTGCGCCGGGTGCTTGAAGGGGGAAGGGGCTGTTGCAGCCCTGAGCGTGGGGTGAGGGCCCCGCGCAAGAGCCCCGGCGAGGGGCTGCTCTGAACTGCCTTAGACGCTGTCTAGGGCTGACTTAGCTTAAAACTGGGCAGAGCTGCGTGGTGTCACGGGTCACCAGGGTCTCGCCTTGCGCGGAGGGAAACCTGGCTTGCGTTTTGGCTGTCTGAACGCGCGCCGTCAATGCCGGTGCCGACAGAGCTGCGCTCACCTGCTGCTTTTTTGCTTGTTGCAGCCTGAGACCGACTTCTTCGGGCGGCCGCTTCGGCAGCAGCAGGTGGCCACGGTCCCAGGTAGGTGGCAGAGGGACAGGGTGGCCATGGGTGGCCCCAGCCTTGGGTGGGTGGCAGAGGGACGGGGTGGCCATGGGTGCTGCTGGGGGGTCCCTGCGTTCCCAGTGCCTGGACCCCACACAGGTGCCCGAACAGGGGCTCTGTCCCGAAGCGCTGTGCCCCGGGGGCTGTCGGCGGGGCGGCGAGGGGATGTTGGTCAAACTGAGCGTGGTGCAGCAGGCAGGGGGGTGCCTGCGGGCAGGTCGGTGGGTTCTGGCAGTAGCCAAAGAGCCAGCAAATACACTGAGCTGGGGAGCGCGGTTGTGGGTACCGCAAGTGTTTGCAGGATCCGGGACGTGGGAGCATCAGCTCTGCCCGTGCAAACCCCCCCGTGCCCGGCGGCAGCTCCCCGGCCCCCGCCCTCCCCGGGCAGCCGGGGCACAGGTTGTAACTTCAGGACTTTCTGCAAGTTTTTGACATCGATCTTCCCCCCGCAGCCCCTCGGGCCTGCGAGGAAGAGTCGATCGAGAGCCAGATGGGAAAGGCCGTGGGGAAGAGCGACGTCTGGTTCCGCTTTAACGAAGGGGTTTCCAACGCCGTCAGGAGGAATATCTACATCAAGGACCTGCTCTAGCGGCACAGCGACGAAGCCCAGGAAATGATGTAGATGGAACTGAAGGGATAAGCTGCCTTGACTTTCTAACCCATGGATGGGGGGGTGTGCATGACCCTGATTTAGGTTTTTTTTAGTACCCACTTCTTTTGTTTAAAAAAAAATAAAAAATAAAAAAAATAATCATGAAGTATTGATCTGTTTATTTCATTTATAAACCCTTAGTTGTCGTATTTTGCCTGTTTTGCTGCAAAATGATATCCTACAATATACAAAAGAATATTGAAAACCACTGAAAATGTTTTATAAAAGTTTTCTTCCTTTACAAGTTCAAATGTCTGCCAGCTTGATGGCGACGGTGGCGGAGGTGAGCGGAGATCTGCGACTGGAAACTGCAGCCTCTGCTCCTCCTGTCCCCCCCCCACCGCCCAGCCCCTGTGTTTTCCCCGCGTCCCCCCCCCCGTATAAAAAAGAAACACTTGTACTATTAAAAATAATAAGACAAGATGAGGGTAGGGTTTTTGTTCAGGTAGTCATATTCAGAAGCTGGCTAATAGAAAAGTGTACATTCAGCGAGGGGCGGCGGGGGCCGACCCCTCAGAGGATGGTGCATTTGCCCTTCTCCACCCAGGGGTTGGTTTTCATCAGCTCCGGGTTGAGGAAGGGGTCCTCGGGGATGCCGTCCTCGATCCACTTCACAAACCTGCGGAGAGGGGAGCGGAGGGGTGGGCGCAGCCCCTGCCCCCAGCGCGGTGGCGTTGCGCCCGATGCCCGACGCGGGGCAGGGCTGCGCGGCAGCGAGATGGGGGGAGCTGGGGGGAGCTGCAGGGCCCGGGGGAAATCCTGCTCTGGTGGGGAGCGATGCTGGGGTGCGCCCTGCTCCGGCGGGCAGGGGTGTCGGGGCGCACCCCGCTCGGGTGGCAGCGTGCCTGAGCCCCCGTGCACCCACCCGGGTTTCGGATGGCGGAGCTAAGGACAAGTTGAATTTATAAAAAGCCTTTTGTCCCCAGCGCCTGCAGCTGCCCGTGTGCTGCCAGCACGGGGCTGGCCTTCGCGTTGGGTTTTAAAACTTGCTAAAGTTGCTCTTTTTCTGCTCGCGCGAGAGGCCGGCGAGCGATGGGGCCGCAGGCTGGGTTAGCCGGGGGCTGTCCCAAGCCCCTCCGCGGTGAGGAGCGGCGAGGTGCAAACCGGGGAGGGGAAACACCTTCCCATGACTTTGTTTTCCAGGTTTAAGTCTTTTGAGCTCTGCGGGGGGGGGCTGCACACTTCTGCGGCTGAGCCCGGAGCGCTGGGAGGTCCCGGGGGGCACCTGGGTGTCAGGGGGTCCCACGGCTGCTGCCACGTCCCGGCCACCACCGGAGCTTGGGCAGCTGGAACGGAGCCGGCACGGGGGGATTTGCGGAAAGGAGCACGGGGGCTTTGCGGGCACCGGCGCTGGGGCTGGCGTGGTTTCTGCCACTGGGCTTAGAGGGCTTGAGGAACTGTAAAAGGGGACTAAAAATCTCTAAACCTGCCTTGTTTTGGGAGCCCCCGGTGATTTGGAGGGGGACGGTGCTGGCCACAGAGGTGGAGACGAGCCAGACGCTGCTCCTGGCCGTGCAAAGCCATGTCCCGCTGCTGGGCTGGGCTGGGGGCGCGGGGAGGGGTGGGAGGGGAGGGTGGGCACCCACTCACTCGGGGATTGTCTTGGAGGACATCTCCCGCTTGTAGGCCAGCTGGTGCTTCAGGCTCTCCACCTCCTTCTTCCACTGCGGGAGGTCCCACTCGTCCATGGCGGCCGCCGGGGGCTCTGCGGGGCTACAAACGAGGACGTTGGTGCCGATTCCTGCGGCCGCATCCTGCCCCAGCGCCCCGCAGCTCTGCACCCCCCAAAGCGGGGTCCCCCAGGACGGGGCCGGCACCCTGCCGCACTCCGGGGGTGGTTTCCTACCCCGTGGCGGAGAAGCCCGGGGCTCCGGGGGCTTTCGGGGTTGTTTTTGTAAGGCCAAGCCTGCGCTTACCTGCAAGGCCAGCCTGGCACGGGGCAGGTGCCTGGCGCTGCCCTCTGGTAGCCGCGCCGTGCCCGCGGGCGCATGCAAAACCCGAGGACCTGGCCAGATTTGACTGCAATTTGGATGGTAGCATCGCTCGGGGTGGAGAGCAGCAGATACAGCAACCAGAGGCCATTTGGGGAGCGGGGGATGTCTGTCCTTCTCCTGCCCAGCCGCAGCCCCACGCGGGGCCAGGAGGGATTTTGGGCATCTGTGTGGCTGCGTACACAGCCCTGGAAACGGCTCATGTGGACGGTCACCTCCAATTTGGGGAGCAAGACCACCACCCCCCCCCCCCCGCCCCCCTTCGCAGCAGTGGCCCTGGGGGCCGGTTAACAGTAGGGACATGCATGATGGGGAAACTGAGGCACAGCAGCTGTGACCATAGTCGCATGAGACCTTCTGCAAGCGCCTGGCTTGCCGTGCCACCCCAAGAATTGGTGGCACAAGGGGACCTTTCCCCTGCCCGTGGCCTGCCGTGACCCCAGACCCTCCAGCACACACAGGGCAGCACCCAGCTTTGCACCCGGGGTGGCTGAACCCCAGGGACGGCCACGCGCCCCATCCCGCACCCCAGGCCGGGCTGCAGCCCCCGGCGCAAGGGCAGGCAAGGGCTGGGGGTGCTGCACGCCGGGGCACGAAATCCAGCCACGCACCGGCACAGCTCGGCAGCTGCACGGGCTGCCCCAGCCCGGCTTCTCTGCAGAGCATCCCCCGGAAAAATGGCCAGGCACGGGAGGAGGGCGAGCGCCCAGTGCCCAGCAGCCCCCTGCACCCACGGTCCGGCCTCCCCGGGGCTCCCGGTCCCCGCCAGCCGCTCTCCCGGAGGCAGTCGGGGACCAGCATCCCCATCCCCGCTCCAGCCATCCCAGCAGCATCCCAGCAGCGTGGCCGAGCCCTCCACCTACCTCGGCTGGAAAAGGTGGGAGCGGGGGCTGCGTCCGTCCCTGCCGGCTCGCCAAGCCGCCCTGGCCTTGCCCGCGCTGCCTCCCGTGAGCGCTCCCCTCGCTGTCGGCGAGCCCAAATCCTCTGTGTAATCTATTAATGCACGGCGGGTCCAGCTGCCTCCGCCACGGCAGGAGCCAGATAATGGGAGCGTCCTCCCCCCCTGCTGCTCCCGAGGGATTTGGCTCCGCTGAACGTGAGCGCCTGGGATGGAGGCAGCGTCCTGGTACCCGGCGGCCGAGTTGTTGAAATGGGGTTACCCCCAGCCTCCCCCAGAGCCCTAAGGGACAGAAGGGCCCCAGGGAGGGGAGGTAGCGTGGTGGGCCACAGCGGCACCCCAGGGAGGCCCTTGCTCCTGCCTGCATCCCTGCCTGCATCCCTGCCTGCATCCCTGCCATGGCTTCCCCAGCTGCTCCGGCTGTGCTGCCCCTGGCGTTGGGGTTTCGTCCCGCTCCCCTGGTGCTGGGGGCAAGGAGAGGCAGGGCTGCGCCTGGGCTGGGGTTACCAAAAAAAGGAAAAAAAAAAAAAAGAGATCGATGCAAAAAAAGTGACCAGTTGGAGACTGAACATATGGGGTGAAGGGGCAGGGTGAGTGCGGGGGGAAAAGGGTGAGCGTGGGGGGGGGAAACACAGCAACATTAAAAATGAGTGACTTTTTTACAAGGAGGGGAAAAAAGCCCACTAACAGTTGTTACCCGATTAAAGGCAAGGTCATTGATGTAAAAGCAAAACCACAAAGTGAAAAAAACCCCACCCCACCCCCCTTCATTAAACAATCAATGAAAAAAAAGTCAGGTAATTGGGGTGACAGCAGCCTTGCGCTTAAAAAAAACCAAAGCAAGGTTTCCACAAAGCAAAACTGCCCAGCTCCTGCCCCAAGAGCCCCCCTTCGCGCCGCCCGGGGTGCCGGGGCCGTGTCCGTACGGGTGGGTGTTTGTCCTCCGCGAGACACACCTGGGCCGGATCCGTCCAGTCACACAAACACATATGAACGTCTCATATACACAGATAAAAAAGAAAGCGAGTGTGTGTGTGCAGATGATACACATATATGGTTACACACACTTACACACACATATATATGCATAGATATCTCATATGTATGGAGGTCGAATAGATGTATTCATATTGTATGTATGTGTGTATTTATAATTTACAATGTAGATCATATTATGTTAGATGTATTATATGCTATATATTATATAACATACATAAATACACATATAATATATAAATACACATATATAAAAATACATATATATCTAAAAATACATATATATCTCTCTACATATATAGGATGCCTCTCCAAGTAGGCAGAAGCCCTTTTATAGCATTAAAGAAATGGCACCAGAGCCGTTTCTCCGGCGCAGGAGGCCGATGCCCGGCAACACGGACTCGGGCAAAGCAGCGGCAGCAGCCCCAGCACCAAGAGCGCGCGAGAGCAGGCGGGCGACGAGCCGGGGCCGGGGCCGAGCCGGGCTCCGCTCCCAGCCCGCGGCCTCGGTGGGCGATCGATAGCGGTAAGAGCCTCCCCGGCAGCCCCATGGAGCCGCCGGCCCCCGCCCTGCTCCGAGCGAGGATGCTGGAGCCTGGGGCTTGGCCAGGGATCGATGGCGCTGGTTGGGGCCAAACCCCGAGTCTGCTGCAGCTGCAGAACGAGGTTTCTTTTTTCACCCCAAGGAAATGATAAATGCAGTTTTTTATTGCAACACCAATGCTGGGCTTTTCTTTGTTGCAAACAGCCGCGTGGCGCGGGGCTCCTTCGGGGCAGCTGCGGCTCAGGGCACGCTCCCCACGCTCCCAACGCCACCGGCGCCTATTAACGAGGTCAGCGATACCGAACGCTGAACCGCAGATTATCCGGCTGTTGACATCAAGCGTAATCTCCCCGTGCTGCCTCCAAACAATTATGGGAAAGGCTTGGGTTTAACGATAAAATGACACTGGAGACAGGTTATTGGATTTCCGTGGATTTTCCGCAATGTGACGGCAGCGAGGGCTGAGCGGGGCCGGCAGAGCCGCGCGGGTGCAGGGCAGCACCCGGTGAATTTAGGAGCCACCATCGGCACCAGCCACGACCCCCGGGGTTCATCAAGCCCCCCCTCCCGCGGGCAGCAGCCGCCCCGCAGCGGGCTCCTCCGACACGGGCAGGGAGCTCCGTCTCGGCCGGGCCGGCAGGACCAGGGCACTGCCTGCCCAACCTCGGGGGTCTGGGACGGACCCGGCCGCGGTGGGGGCGGGTGGCAGCCCCCAGCACGGCAGATTGCAGGGCCCGCATTAGCTACCCCCACCGGCTTTGTAGATTAAAGAATTATGAACTCCTGAAGTTTTGCAATATTAATGATTGTAGCCATCTGTTAATCTGGCAGCCTGCAACGAGCTGGGTTTTTTTTTTACTTCGCTTAGTCCAGTTATTAAAACTGAGTATTTTTGGTTTGGCAGGCAGCTGGAGGAGCGCGATGTCCTCGCGTCCCAGTGACTCGCATCCCGTTCCTGATTGCCGTCCCCGCGTTCTTCAGGTCCGAGCGCAGGGGCAGAGGAGCTCCCCGGGCAGGAGCTGGCCCTGGGCAGAGAAGGGACGCCGCGTGTGACCAACAGCCCGGTGCTGCGCTGCGCACGACCCAGGGACGGTGTCTGGGGGCGAGGGACTGCACCAGCACCCAGCCGCCAGCCCCCACCACCTTGCAAAGCCGTCCCCGGGGGCTGCCCTCAGTGCCAGCTCCTAATTACGGCTCTCTTTGGGATGGTATTTTAGATAACTCGGTTCTCCGGTGCGCGCTCCAAAGGGATAAACTCATTTAGCAGGTTAATTAGTGTCCTTGGTAGAAACAGTAGACGAGGTTGGGAAGTGTAACGCAGGCAGAGGCAGCGCGTTTGGGGGTGGCCCTGTGCATCACCCCCCACTCAGCTGGGGCCATGGCTACGAACTCACCCCCCAGCAACCTCATTGCTGAGGGGGTAGAGCTGCCCACCTTGCATTCCCCGTTCAGAGCCAGAAAGATCCAAGCTTACCCTGTTGGGATGCACATCACCGCTCACAACCCCCTGGAGCGGAGCTGGAAGAGCCTTGCAGGGTTAGTGGCAACATAGGGCAGGCGGGTGGGTTGTTTGTTCTTAAATATTATTCTGAGAACCCCCCGCTCTGGCCTGGAAAGAGTTTATTAGCAACGTATTTCAGAAACCCCATCCCCAGGCATGAGCGATATACACACTCAAACGAGCTCTGCTGAGTGCAGCTCCTGGGCCAGATGATTCCAGACTTCAAGAACATAAAGACACTTTCCCTATTTTCAGATGAAGTTTTATTTTTGATGAAGACACTTACTTGCAAATGTTTTATTTATTGTTTGGCAGTGTCAGCTGTACACGCACTCGCTGGAACAGCAGAGTTCTGTTTGCTAAAATACAATATTTGGATGAGGGAGCTCTAGGTGCCCATTTTCCTCTCCAAACTATGCATTTCAATTTTTAATGAGCTCTGTTCATCTCAATTATACCTGGAGCAAAGCAGAGATCAGCCTTCAATTTACCTTTGGGGTTAACCTAGTCATAGTCTCAGGGTACGGGGAAGATGTTTGCTAGTGTGGTTGACTGTAATGACTATACCTGTCTCTCCAACCCATGCCTGAAGTCAAGTGCAGATCTTCAGAGAAAGTCTCTCTCATACATAAAAGATTATATCATTATCTATAGTATAATCCTCAGGATAAGGGCTGCTATAATTCATTAAAATTCAGAAGTAGATAAATAATGAATAGATATGCCATTTACTTACAGTAAACAAGCGGTTCCTAGGCCTTTCCTTGTGATGGTAAATCCAGGCTCGAAGGGGGAACAAACCACCCGCCCTCACCTGCTCCCTCGCCCTCCTGTGCCCGGTCCCGCACGGGCCCCCAGCAGCGCGACGCCAAAGTCTACACCCAGCCGAAGCTCAGCCTGACATCAGGGCTTACTCGCTTTCGCTGTTGTCTTTTTTACACCCACAGCGAGGAGACAAAGCACGGTCTAACACCCTACTGTCAGCGCACCCCGGGACTAACAGAAGGGATGGTTTTGCAGGGAGAGCGCCCAGAGAGTGTCACAGGCGAGGCTGCAGGTTGAGAAGGGAAAGCTCTTACACCAGGGCAAAGCAGAGAGCACAGATGTCCGCAGCTTCCTTCCCCCTCAGCCGTAACAGGAACAGGGACCTTCCACTACTCAGGCAGACAAGGCGAGAAAGCTCCCGTTACTAGGAACATGCAGGAACCCCCCCTTGGAAAGGGGGATGAACCACCACAGCGCGTCTGCGGGAGCGCAGACCAGAGAGCCGGCCCTGCCGACGATCGCAGAACCAGGCTCCCGCGCGCCAGGGGGCTTTGCCGACCTCTGCTTGTCCTGGCTGAATGCGGACAGCGTGAGATAAAGGTACAGCAACTGTTTTAAATAAACCACCCCAAACCCCCAAAACAGAACCGACAACACAATGACAGAATTTCTAGAGTTTTACTTAACGTTGTGTTGATTTAGATGCATGTACACTTTTGTAGAAAACTTGAACAGCAGCGTAGCTTATTTAGGATAACAAAAGCTGCAAAAGCCACTGAAAGCCTTAAATGTGCAAAATACAGTATATCTCATATTAAGATTCCCCCCCCCCCAGCTGCCAAACCAATGCAGACAGGTATCATAGCAGGGCAAAGCAGAGTATAAACCAGGTAGAAATATTTCTCTATTTCTCCCTCCACAGCTCGAAAGCTAAACTCTTAAACTTACCACTACAACAAGGATTTGAGAAACCCAGAGAGCCATCAGCACCAGTCGAACAGTCACCCATTGCAGAAAATAAAAACAAAGCCCCACAATTGGAAAACCTTGAAAACTAGATTATTTTATTTACAAACAAAACAAGCTATTTACTGCATTAGGCCTTCCTGAATCTGGTTTCTTGAAGCAAGTAAGAAAGCTTCAGTTAACGTCCTTCAGCCTCAAGAGTGGTTTCATTTTTATAACTATCCACTAAACAAAAGAGGGCGTGCAAACAGCACTGTAATGCACGCTGCTGCACACCGCCGGAGAGGCACTTTTCCCTTTTTAGCCTCCTGCTCCCTCGGCAGTGGTTCTGCTGCAGACAGCTCGCCCACAGTGCGACACAACAGGAGTAAAGACTTGTGGGGCTTTCTACTTCGGCCGTGTTTCTCTCCCCTCATCCCCCCCCGACCAGCATCTCTCTGTAGACCGGCTTTTTTCCAAGAACTTAAACCCGCTGCCTCTTTAAACAACTGCTTAATACACGGACCTGCGAGAAAGGAAATTTCCAAAACGCATCTGCTGACACACAGCCGCCGCTCACCATCTTAACCTGGGATTTCATTTTTTGGATTTGTCTGAAGTCAGTTTTTAGCTGGATGTTTTTGGAGATGACAACCAAAGCAGAACACGAGGGACTCCAGGAAGAGACTTCTCAGATCAAGACAAAATGGAAAATATTCCTGAAGATTTTGCCAAATTATGGGTTTTCAAAAATGTTTATGAACTTCGAGACTTCATGATGAGCTGCGGTGCCAAGAGGCAGGTGCCTTAATCCCTGGGCAGAGAAGAAAAATAAGTTGGTATACTTCAGGAATTTATAATGATGTTATAATAAATGACATTGACATACAATATATTTTGATACATGATATATCAAATGATATATTTAAATATCTAATTGACAAGTAATATAGTTGTCATTGATACGCTTTGTTGTTAAATTCTAAAATACAGAGATACTCACTGCATTGTGAAAGAAGTTGCAAAGATGCTTTGCCCACGGACACCTGAAAAACAGATACAGACTCTTAATCGATCTTCTCATAGAGACTGACCTGCCCCCAGTCTCGGCCACTCCGAGTTCTGCATTATCAAAGCTTCACAAGAAGCCTAATCCAACAATTCACTTCAACGTCCAAATGGAGATCATTTCAGCATCGGATGTACAGTAAAATAATTAAGACAAAGATAGACCATAAGACAGAGGGTTTCATCAGATTCTCTTGGATCACTGCTAGAACATACTGTAAAGCCTCACAGAGCAAAGAGAGACAATTAATGGAATTGCAGATTTGTTAAATACAGTTTAGCTCATACCCAAGTGAGTGAAATTAGGTATTTTATCTTCTCAGCTACACACAGCAAAGGCTGGAGAGAAGAAACAGGCAGAAGCATTTCACAAAGGTCAACTTACACGTCCATGATTTCCGCTTAAGACAGTTACTAAGAGGTGAATTCTCAACATTACTTTGCTGCCGTCAGCTACGTGTGAATTAGAAGTGCCAGAGCAGGCAATTACTCTGCCTTCCGGTACACGACCACAGAGTCAATTCATTTTAAAACTATTATGTCAATACACTGAAGTCTATCACTCTGAAGCCTGTGATGCTTTACTGCGTAACACAGGAGAGCAAGGACTATACTTACAAACAGCCAGTGGTTTCAAAAGCGGCACATCAGTGTTTTGTTATCATTTGTAACCTCAATGAAGAACTCGGACTTTTTCAACTCTTTTCCCCACCCACTGAAGCTTTGTGCTGCTGCAGAGCAAGTGGTCTCTCTTCTTTTTAAAAGAGGGTAAGAGTGACAAGCACCAACCTAACGCTGTCCTCAGTTTGCATTACAGTGCACATATGTTCCGGAATCTTTAGTGTTTGGTAGGGATCTACTCCCTCACCACCACGTGAAGTATTTCTTACGAGTTTAAAAGAAACGCTGACATGTGTACCTCCATTGTATTCTTGTAGATACACAATAATACACCTTTTGAGCTACTTTCAATTATTTTTTTCTAAATAAAGTTTTATGCAGTATTATGCCTCCTTAGAGTCCAGTAACTACTTTGCTGTAAGCCCTAATTAAGGATTTTTGGTTGTTGTTGATGACAATGATATTTAAGTAACAGAACTAGACTGCACCATACGTAATCTTGATGACCGGTCAGGGTTGCCAAGAGCAGATAACATGTTTTTGTGTGGAAGTAAGAAGGCCATTTGGGTGCAACAGGTAACACAGAATAATTACAAATCTATTCAAACCATCACGTTCAGCACCTTTACCACTGCTAATAACAGGGAAGAATAAAAACCAAGAATGAATTGTGAGTTAAGACTGTTAATTAAGAGAAAACTACCATCAGTGTCGCAACACATAATGATTTTCTATTTGGCTATGATGAAGATTCACACTTACATATGCAGGTTCTCTGTAATAATATTCAGAGTGAACAGGCCAATGGATTGCATCTTCTTATGTCTGCACGTCAGGAACAGGCAAAGGAATTCGCCCACGTACTGGGGACCGAGGTTTTGCCACCTAAGCAATGCAAAACCAGGAAACAGAACACAGCTGTTCAACAGAGACAACTTTCCTATTGAGTCCTACCATCTTATTTGCACTCTTGACTTACCCAAAGCACTGGCTGGCTGGGTTCAAAGAGCTAAGGATTGTATCTCTGCTAAACGTTACTGCTGCGGGACTGCTCTTACTATTTCCATAAACAGAGAGACTTCAAGGAGCAAGTGTTTACTCACAGTTTTAGCATCGTTGCTTTCTGACGATTTAGATCTCTCAAAATGAGGTTGACAGTGCCATGGAGAACGTGTTCTTCATAGGAAAGATGGTCCAATAACAACCTCAGAGCCCAAAAGTTATTCTAGGAAGAGACAAAATAAGACCAGTGATTTAACCTAATTATCAATCATTTCTTAAAGAACAGAATAAATTACAGGTCAGCAAAACTTAAGGGGAGCAAAACCAAGTTAAATGTGTCTCAAGTCTCCAAGTTGGTGTCACACAGATTTTAAATATCATTCGCTTTAACCTCTTAGAACAGAAATCAATATCTAGGACTCACCCCAAAAGCCAGGGCTATCTCTAAGAAGGAATTCAAGTATGGAAGATCACAAAAAAGCATCTGTTGTACTGCTTGTACTGCGAGAATAAGACAAGCCTCGTGCTGCAACTACAGGAAGAGACAGCAACAAGAAGACACATATTTAAGAGTCCACTTTCCCACCACTTGTATATCGTATCCAGTCAAATAAGCACTAAGTTAGTACCAATCCAGCCAAATAGGTTGGATGTCAGACATGACATCCACAAGAACCTTACAAATATCAAAAGAAGGGGGAATAGAACAGCTACGTCTATTTATACAGCATGTTTCACTCGGCGCTCTCAAAGTCCTCACAGAAATATGAAGTCTCACACCATCACAGAGGCAGAATTAAAGGGGAAAAAAATTTCTGGCCCAGGAGTTACATATTTGGAGAGTAAGCTAAATGTAATTTCCTCGAAAGAAGTAAAAAAGAATAAGATAGCTCCTTAGATGTATTGACTGTACTTAATATAGAATACATTTCAAGCCGTCTTTAAACATGTTCCACTACACTTGAAACTATCATTCAAAACAAATTTAGAAATTCTGGGCTATTCCGAGTTTTGAGACAAACACATTGTCAAGTCTCAAAGGATAGTCTCCAGTTTGAATCAAACAACGCAAGACTACCCTGTGAGAAATTAAGACAGAATCAATTATTACCAACCCTCCCACCTTATAAATGCATAAATTTGGACAGGGATGAAGTAAGACTTGTCCTAAGTTGACGATGGTATCAGACCAGAACAGCCCCTAATAGTTTTCTTACCTTCAGATATCTGCTCTAGCCTTTAGACTGGGCTAAGAACAGTCTTAGGCTGATTCCCCCACAACAATCTTCAAGCCCCTTCTTAAAAGCTTTTCATAATAATCCAACTGTTTTCAATACTGCTGTATCTTCAAGCACAATAAAACAAACGGTAAGTTTCCTTATTGCCATGTGCACACTTACATGAGGAGAGAAAATAGCAGGTGGTAAAGAAACATTAATTTTTGCCTTCAGTTCCTCCAAAAGGCCGCCACTGGCAGCGAGCACCCCCTGCAACAGAAGTAACGAGTCACCAGGAAAGGGGAAGGGTGTCCAGGTAATCCAAAAACATCAAACAGTGCCCAAGATGGTTCTTTAATGTGCTTTTACTTATTTTTTCAGCATTTTTACAGATGAGATTGCCTGTTCAGCATCATACTCAAGGAAAGCTGAAGCTCTACAGCACTAACCAAACCATATCACATAACCTCTTCATTTTAACCTCCTATGCTTAGCAGACAGCTACTTCTGTTCTTGTAAAGAAAATACCCAGATACTGACTCTTTAGGACTACCTAAACACATTTTTCTTAACCTGCTTTCCTATCCATTTTGGTATCTGATCCACCTCAACATTAAAAGACATAGAATCAGTATTAGGCATTGAGCCGCACGCAGAGTTAATCTGTTTACTGTTGCATTTAACACTCCTGAATCACAACATTCTGCAAAGGGTTAAATTTGGCACATACCACAGTAGTATTTGATGAGGCACTGTAAAGTTAACCTTAGTATTTAGAAGAATGAGCCAATGCCCACATCAAATGAAGTCTCATATAAAACCAAGAGAACAGATTCTCTCATTCCACAGTACTGTTTTGGTTACCTTTTGGAAGTCAAGCGGTGGCTCTTTCAGGGAGAGGGGATGTAGGTGCCCACTTTTTTCCAGCAAACTGCTACTACCCAAAATCATGATGAGGGAACTCCAGCATTTCGGCTGAAACACAGCAAACGTTTGTTTACAAAGTCAAATCTGTTCACAGAGGCATGAACTATTCAGAGAGAAAAGGGTTCTGATAGCAAACCCCTGCATTAGAGAAGTAACTGGACAAACAGGTAATAGACAGAAACACTCGCTGGGCCGCAGAAACGCGGTGTTAATACAGACTCACATTCCTGTATAGCGAGACATTGCTGTAAAGGAGTTTGAGCGCCTGCTTAATCAGAACACCGTCTTTCAAGGGAGGCCCTGCAAGAAGAAAAAAAAATCCAAAACATATCTTATATTTCCTGAATAACTATGGAGTGTGAACACAAACAAGATATTAACTTAGTTACAGATATGTTTCTACAGAAACCTAACAAAAAAGAGACAAATGAGTGTCTACAGCTATTTCACAATATTTTGTAGGTTCTGAATAGAAAAACAACATCAACTGTAAAATGTTATTCCGGAAAGCTGCAGAGAACCGAATACAATTTAGACTAAGCCATCACAGAACGAAGTCTTCATTGTGTCCATCACCCCACAGTACAGTGCAATACACACTGGCAGTATCTCATGCGTCTAAGAACTCTACTAGTAGTTGAACATCTCCAAAACAAATCGTTCATTTCAGAACACACCTTGACAAGTAGCATGCACCAAGACAGGTGATGACAGTTATCAGTGGCTGAACTAATGACAGAATGTAATACACAGACTGTGAAGCCCTTTCCATCATGAAGCTTTTATCCTCAAGGTCAAGGCCGAGACATACCATAATGCTAAGTTACACACTGCCATGGGCAATGCCATGATGTAACGAGAGCTTTGTATTTTCTTTTAATAGGTTGCTTTCAGCAAAACAACTTCACAGCTGACAAAACTAGCATTGTGTGTGAAGTGTACTAAAATTTGTGCTTAAATATAAAGCCATTCTTCCTGCCTAGTGTTCTGTACCGTGCTTTAGTCCAGACAATTCATAGCTGGGTTCAGAGTCCCTCAGAACGTGACTAGATTGAATGAAAAGGTAAAAGCTGTAATTAAGTAAGGTTCTAAACATACGTAAGCAAGAAGTCACACTTGCCAATTGTAATCCAGGGCCCAGGGTCTAGCATATCATTTCCAGTGGGGATGCTGCCTGTTCTGAACATCTTCAGGTAGACCTCGAACTGCAAAGGTGTTATCCGGCAGGCAGTACAGCAGGCGAGGCTATTGACGGGAAACAACAGCGAATGCGCAGCATCGAGGAAGTCCCCAGTTTTGCACAAATAGAATGGGATTTTATCGCGGAGGTCTCTTAACCTGGAAAGAAAGAAACGAGTATTTGATTTGCATTAACACGGAAGTTTTACAATACGTATGTATAGATCTGATTGTGCTTGACTGCTAGTAAGTTACATGCGATAAGGCAGAAGTTAGTTGCAACACAGCATTGCTTGCACTTAGCAAACAGCTGCCAAAATCCTGCTGCTTTTCATTCTGCCAGTTTATTACACATTGAAGAAACACAGACAGGACATAATCTTCAGGCAAAGAAACAACTGGAAAAAAAAAAGGAAAAAAGCCATTTACCCTTTGGTATCATTGCATTTCACAGCTCTCAGGTAGCGAACAACTTCTTTATAGCTGGAGAGAAAAAAAAAAAAGAGGGTGAAGAGGAAGGAAGTGCCAGGCTACATACAGGTCCATCAAATATTTGCCACAATTAATGAAGCAAACCAGTAGATCTTCCCACACAAGAGACGCTGCACAATAGGACAGAAATACAACTGGCAGAAAGAGACGGCTGGAAATAAGTTCCAAGAAGCTATCCACAGATTCTCTCTGTACTCCGGCAAAATAGAACAGGAGGTTGCCTTTCAATTTAATTCTTTAAGTGGACTGTATTCTTTTGAATAGAGACTTCTGAAGATCCAGAGACCAGAACGCACTTTTTTACTCTCTTCCACCTAGTCGGCCTTTGATGAACAGAATTTGTTTTAAACATCAACATCTAAAACCTACTGGGGTTATGGAAACAAAGAAATTATCCACTTTAACATTCTTCTCTGGTCCTGAAGTGTTCAAAGGGCTTGATTCTGCTTTGAAAAACTTCAAAAAGCTACTGGCCTTGTTGATAAGTAGTAATGGACGTGAACAGTTTCAAATGTGTCTTTGTTTTGTATGGTTCCCTTTGTATAATCAAAGCTCCTGCAGATGTTAGGAAAACACTGTGCTGCAGCCAACACCATGCAAAAACGTAAAAGTTGAGTTCATAAAATGAAAAATCCAAAACAAGACCAAACTGATCTTACTTCTTTTTGTCAACCAATTTCTCCACTCGAGCCTCTATAACAGGGAGTGTTTCCCACAGAAATACTTTTCTTCCTTTCTGTGTTCTTTGACCAGTGATGTTTTGGCCTTTTAAGACAGTGGTCAGTAATACATGGTCCCACGGCACAACATTCAAGCTGGAAGTACAAAAATAAAGTAATTTTTAACCATGTTTTGTTTGTACACCACAATTTATTTCCCTTAAGTAACAAAGAATTACCAATAAAATATTTTGAGGTTTACAGCTCACTTCTGGGAGGAAAGAAAAAAGAAAGAAAAAAGAAAGAAAAAAGCTATATTGACAACAACTTAGCCATAGCATCAAACAACAACTTTTCCTGTAAGGACAGGACAAATACAAAGCAGCTAATACTGAAATCTTCCTATAAAATGCTCACACCTAACACTGTCAGTGAAAGAACCGTTCTATATAGCTGTTTTCAAATCAGGCAACTGTATAAAAACATATTCTGTAAACAAAACCCAAAGAACATACCTATTTGAGAAGCCAAAACAGTGACAAGGAAGTGAGATGGACTGAAAAAAATTAACAAACTTCTCATACAAATTTTTTGGAAAGTCACACAACACCAGCATCCTCTGAAGTTGTGTGGTGATCCTATGTTTGAAAAGAAAAAAAAAATAAATCAAAATCTCTTAAAATCAGATGAATTACTATTAAGTTGTTGCGTTTTTGTTTAATCCTATGGGAAACTATTCTACAGAAGTTTGGGGGTTTTTTTGATTAAATGTCAGACAGTTTGGATCTATATTTAAATTTGTGCTTTAAGATTTGCAGTGAATAACAGTACTGCTATTTTGTTATTATTTTTAAATACCAGCGAAACAAAGGTTCTGTGGTCTTAAGTTTTAAAACAAAGATCCCCAGGGAATATATACAAGAAACACTGCAGCAACGTACGATGAACCTGATAAGCAACCTGATCGACCTGAGCTCCTGGCAGCTTCACAGCCAGCGAAACCGTTTTTGTCTTAACTGAAAACTGGAGATAATGCACTGACACAAAGAGTTTACTCTTTTAAAATTGGAGGAGAGAGGCAAAAATTTTAAGAAATTAAAAAATTCAAGAATAGTCATTTAAAATGAAAAGTGATACAGGATTTAGGTTATACCTGTCATTAGTTTCAAATCAGAGGTGAGAATATATAATTGTTTTTGCGTGCTCTGGAAAAAAGTTAATTCTTAATTCATTAACCTTCTGTTGCAAGTGAATTTCGGGTTAAAAGGTGAAATATAAAGCTAAAATGAGAAATGAATTAAGGCAAGTGAGCTAGATGTCCTCATTCATGAGCCTCTGGGGGAACTTTGCTATGTTACATCCCCGACTACTCCATCCCAGAGGAGTACTACAAGGCTGCTGTTTTGATCTTCAACAGACACTATTTACTCTTTGGCTTAACCACCACAAGTAGCTACCTGACACCACCTTCTGGTCTGGCCTTACAGAACACTCCTAGATACAGCCCAAAAGTAATCCATCTTCTCGGCTTCGAGTTCCCCATTGAGTTATTCTCCTTTGAGGCACCAAAGAAGGTTTTGAGTGCTTACATGGGTCTAAAGGCATGTATCACCCTTGTCCTTCACAGAAAGGGACTAATATTCCACACAGCTTCTACAAATCCCGATTCGTAGTGTACAGCTGCAGAACCTGATAGCTTGCTGAGGTCCCTCCTCATCAGGCTGACCGGTGCATGACGTTGTTTGTATTCTTCTGCCTCTCCCCACTCATCTGCAGCCTGCACGCAGGCAGCAGCGGGCTATTCTTGCTCTGCTCAGGCAATGTCTGAGACAGTACAGTGGGGTCGTGTTCCCCGATTAGGAGCTCCTGATGCTACACAACCATAAGATTATACACCCGTGCAAATTTACTTTTGGCTTTTAAGAGCTAAAGCATTCACTTATTTTCTTCATGCCTTTGAATAGAAAAGTCATTTGAAATGCATGTTAAATGCAAGCACAAAGTTTGCAGCCAGCAACCATCATCTTATGATAAGACAAGTCTTACCTTTGCAGCAGACAAGGGACAGCAATCTTTAATGAAGCAGTATGACCAAGGTTCTGCCAGCTTCTAAGAGGGGAGGGAAAAAGAAAGCACTAAATGTTTGGCTGGTTTTCCTGCCTTTTCCCCTTCTCTATACTCAACCGTTTAAGAAACCACTTTTTTCTTAAAAAGCATTGGGAGCTATCATGCTAATAAAAATGATTCCAAACAGATAAAACAAGTGCTCAAAGTATAACACACATTCTAGAATTAACACTGTTTTACAGCAGTACCCAACCATCCGAAGCATCCCCCAGCCCCGGCCCAAGCAGAGCAAAGCAGTACCAGACCCCTAACCTGCCGTGTCAGACCGTCACGGGCACGTCTTTGCTTTTACAGGGCCTCTGGAGGGCTGTATAGGGCCATCCCATGAGAGGGCCAAACCGCATCCCATGGAACTACAGTGAATGCTGCGGGGCTCATAATAAGCATACAAAGAGAGACCTACCCAAATAACGTATCCAGCCTGCTCCTTGCAAACCTTGACAGTTCCTCAGAAAGAATTGCAGAGGAGCTGCTGTTTCTGGCCTGTCGAACCAACCCAGACCACATTTACTTCTCCTTTATAAAAAGCCTTGAGTTTAAGCCCCCAAAACATTCAGGTTTTGCAAAGCAAAGCTCTGGGACCTCGCTCAAGCTGGACAGCAATCAAGCATGAAATAGCCATGATATAAACAAGAAAATAACCAGCACAAGTAGTAAAGACTGAAGTATTTAAAGTCTGTTTTTGTTTATCATGCAGTCCTCCCAGCAGACAGGACAGCCTCCAGACTTAAGGGAGGCATCGAAAACTGATTACCCGAGGAACATGACATCCTCCCTTCCTTCCAGTTCAGCAGCAGATGTTTCTTCACACGACGCAGCTTGTGCACTCTCCACTCAGGAAAGCTCCCCTGCCCCGGTACCTTCTCCTGGGGAACTCACCCCACCTGCCATCATCTGCTGTGTCACCCTCCCTCCTCCCAGTTCCCATCTCAAATTCCTTCCCCCTGTTGGAGATCATCTCTCCCTCTCATGACTCAATCCCACTTAACTTCTTCCTCTCGTATCCAACCTTTAACCTTCTCTTTTCCCCAAATTCCCTCCCCGTAACCAATCTCATTTCTCCCTCAGGTGTACTCATATCCCTCTCGTTGTGCTGCAGCCAGGGCTGTGATCTTTACACTGTCCTCACACTTAATAAATGGAAAACCAGAACTCTCGCACTTAGTCTCCTCCTTTTGAGGAGCAAATGAAGATTACAGACTAGATGTGGAACTGGATACTTACAAAGCAGGGTCTTTATGAAGTGCTATCTCTTTAGCTGCTCCCAAAAACATGACAGCAGCAGCTTTAGGACTCTCTCTTTCTGCCTGATTTAAAAATCTTGTTACCAGCGCAAAAACTTCAGAATACCTAAGAAAGTTAAGCAGTGCATAAGATAAAGCGTCTGCAATGCTGTACCTTGTAAACAAATGGCAATTACGACCATTCTACGGTTTGAGAGCAAATTGACTTGCCTTTCCTTGAAAAGCATCTCTAAGATAGTGACAGGGTATTTGCACAACCGTTACTTTAAGCACTTTAAAGGCACATACCATCGAGTAGAAGCTGAACCCCATCCTAAAACCCAGAAATATAGGCTTTACTTTCATGCTTTCCCAGGTTATAATAATGAGGGATATTATCAATGTCTTAGTATAGCACAAGAGATGTATTTAAGATGTATTTTGTATTTAAGGGTGTATTTAAGGGGGTGTTTAAACTACATCCAAGTGTAATTTAATAGCTCACTGGCCAAGTAAGTTCTCTCAACTATGTTTCTGCTATATCAGGTGCCATGATTCTGATTATCACTTGACTAAAGGAAAGGAAAGCAAACCTGCAGTGACCAGTATATACTGCTAGTAGCTGAGTTCTGTTGTCACTTACTTGTATACAACCTCCATGCTGCGAGATCTGCAGATATTGCATTGCCCAGGAGGCAATTTTGGGAGGCAAAAGCATTCATGTTGCGTGGGAGGCATTCTTTCTCCAACCAGATACTTATTGTATTCCACAGAAAGCTCCTGGATAAATTTTATCAGAAGACTTCCTAAGAAAGCAGACAGATGTGAAACTGTTAGTACATTTTTTTTTTTTTCCCGAAACTAAAAGAAACACAAAGACAGTCATAAGTACCCCATGTAAAATATTCAGCAAGTTACTCACACCCAATCTTATTGGCCAGGAAAGCTTTCTTGCTTCTTCCAGGGGGAGGAAAGCAGGAAAGCACAAAAACTGGACCTGCAGACCTGTGTCTGGTCTGAGTACGGCCCAGAAAGAGTAGCAATAGTAAGCTGCTACCTTAAAAAAAATCACCAAGCCTTCGCAAGGAGACCAGACAGTCTCCTTGTAGATTACAAGTGTCATCAAGCCACAGGCTGAGTAGCCACGATGAGCCACAGGTCTCCCAGGACAGTATGAGTGCATAACGCTTACCACCATGCCGAAGGTCTGCGTCTATATCTGTGAGCTCCAAATTAAACATGACAAGAACACCAGCCAAGGCAAAGTCACGCTGGTCCTTCCAGAATTTGCTTTTGTTGTGTGCATTGCAGTGACAGAGGGAAGGGGTTGTCCAATTCTGGCACTGTTCCATAAAAGGTGAAAAACAGGAAAAGGTTTTTTGGTTTTTGTTGTTTGTTTTGGGTTTTGTTTGTTTGTTTGTTTGTTTCCTCCAGTTGAGCAAATCAAAAGTTAGTTCCTCTGAGTGAAGGACTACATTTCATCCTTTACACACCTAGGCAAAGCCACCGTGAAGTATTTTGACAGTCAGGGGAAGAGGCCAATACAGCAATAACTCGATATCATGGCTAACAAAACCAAAAAAAGCCAATAATAATTTACTATCGTTCCTGAATACCTTACAGAGACACTTAGGGCTGGCACCCTCCCCACTGTAAGCTGGTCGCAGAGCACTGTCTTTGCATGTTCACCTCAACTTTGCTCACAGTTAGAAGTTGTCTGAATTCTAAGAAAAACCCAAACAAACCAACCCCACACCTCCAATTCCCCCAACTCACCCACTCCCTCACTCTCCGTTAGGACAGCCCAAAAGTCTGACATTTCTCTAGGGCAGTGAGAAGCAGTCTGACTTAGTAATTTCATTCCATGAAGCACACTGTGTGCCTAAAGCAAACAGGAGGTACGTTTGCATACACCATGTGAATGTCTACTCCAAACAACTGGCTGGACTACTAGAAATAGACCCAGACAGTGACCACATTTTAGCAGCAGACAGATATCAACATTTAGGAGAGGAACTGTTAAAATAATCAAATTTCATGTACCATTTATTCTTTTAGTGTACTTAAGAGTGATTTCTTTTAAAAAAAAAAAAAGACTGTTGAGTAATTTAGTTAACTCCAAGTTGTGCATTTCTTGATTACAGCTCCTCTTACCTCAGAAGCTAGTTTATCACAAATGTAGCAGTAGCATTGAGTACAAATATCAGCATTTTGTCCAAGGGGCGAGCACGTATCACATTCCGTTCGCCTACAGAGTTGAAAAACAGGAGGTTATTTATGAAACAAGTTACACGCTTACCCAACTCTACTTCTACTTTCAGATGTTAAAAAGCTGACAAGGTTACTTGACAAGATGGACTAAATGTGGAAAATGAAACCCCCACATCACTGGACATACTCAAACGGGTGTATTGTACAGTCATATCTTGCATGAGGCATCACTTTTGCTTGTTTACAGAAAGTAACCATTAGTTCACATTCCTCATCCACAACTTCTTCAGATTTCTTCTCTTCCAGGGCAGACTTCTCTGTAGAAGAGAGAATATGTGGTGTAAATCAGTATAAAGGTAACTGCAACTTCATTACAAATTCAACCAGCTATTGACATTTATTTTTTAAAAACACTTTAAGGCACAAATTTTCTGATGATTTCATATGGTGCCAATAAGAACGGCACACTGGCCTGGGACAAAAAACTTCCACACGTTATCAAAACAGAGGTAAGTTAATCAAAAAGGATCCAATCGACATTGAAAAGGCCCAGTCTCAGCTAGGTTTGTAATATTTTGAAACTACAGAGCAGTATCCTTTTAGATAATTAGTGCCATCAAAGAAATCCCCAAAGTTAGGAAACAAGGGCAATTCCTCCTGGTTTTATTTATTTTCAAAGTACTTTGTTATCCTAGCACCAGAAAGACACATTTCAAGCATATCACAATATTTTACATCAGTTTACTTCAAAAGTTCTTTACAGAACTTCGACAACAAGAGCACAGTACTTACCCAATGGGTCTACTAACAGAACCGAATTCCCAAGCGTGCTCTCAGCTTCATCATCGCTGATCAGGATTATGCTCTGCTCCTTCTCTTCTCTTTTCGATGGCCCCATGGTTACTGAATTCCAAAGGAAAGGAACTATTTGGCAGCAAATTGGACACAAGGATAGTTCCCACTTTGAAGGTCCTTTCCTCAGGAAGGGAAGCAAAAGACTTCTTCAAGACACAAACTCTTCATCTATGTTGAGTAAGTTACACGAGGGATGGAAACGTTCAACCCTTACTGCAGTCAGCAGCTCAGAAAACACTGCAGTTTCCATCCAGAGCTGAGAGAATCCTAAAAACAAGGAGGTGAGGGGAAAGAAAGAAAAAAAGTAATATGAGATCTGCTGCTCCTTGGGTGGGTTTGGTGGGGCTGCCTTTGGAAGGACTGTCTAACGATAACAGCTATTGTTGTCCCTCGCAGACGCGAGGCACCAGAGATGCCCAGCACAGCCCCGCCTGCTCCCTCCCCTCACGCTCCCGGTTCCCCACCCTCAAACAAGGGCACCCCCACTCCCCCCACCTCCCCCCTCGCTCCCCACCAGCAGCCCCCCCCCCCCCTCCCCGTCCCAAGCGCCCCCCAACCAACTGGGCTCTCGTTCTCCCTCTCCTTCTCCCCACTCCAAGCCCCACACAGCCCCCCGCCCCCCCAACTGCCTCGTCCCGCCGCGCTGACCCGCCGCGCTGACCCGCCCCCCAACCAACCGCCCCTCAACCAACCGCCCCTCAACCAACCGCCCCTCAACCAACCGCCCCCCTCCCCCGCCTGCTTCCCCTCGCCCCTCGACCCCCTCCCATCATGACCTGCCTCCCCCCCAGTTCCCGCCCATTCCCCCCGAGCGCTCGCCCTCACCGAGCGCCCCCAGCCCCGCCACCGCCCCGGTGGGCCCGAGCCACTCCCGCCGCCGCCGAGCCGCTCAACCCCGCCACTCTTTGAACGAATAAGTGCTTCCGAGACGGCGACCCCGGAACGGGTCCGCGCGGTGACGCCACCCCCGCTACTTCCGCCCTGGCAGCGGGGTGGCAGAGCTGCGGTGGGGCCGCCATGTTTGGTGAGGGCAGGGGCCGTGCGCCTCAGGGCGCCCGGCTTCCTCAACGGCGGGGCTCCCACAGCGTTTCAATAAACCCTTCGTCCTCTGCAGGCTGTAGAATGAGGGGGAAATCGGCATCAGTGCAGGGTCCTGCGGGTCCTCTTGACGCACAGGGCCCTGCAGGAGGGGAAGTGTGCCCAGGTGGCCAAGAAGGCCAACGGCATCCTGGCCTGTATCAGCACTAGTGTGGCCAGCAGGACCAGGGCAGGGATCGTCCCCCTGTGCTCGGCCCTGGTGAGGCCGCACCTCGAGTGCTGGGTTCAGTTCTGGGCCCCTCACTCCAAGACAGACACTGAGGGGCTGGAGCGTGTCCAGAGACGGGCAACGGAGCTGGGGAAGGGGCTGGAGCACAAGTGCTGTGAGGAGCGGCTGAGGGACCTGGGGGGGTTTGGCCTGGAGAAAAGGAGGCTGAGGGGAGACCTTCTCGCTCTCTGCAACTCCCTGAAAGGAGGTTGGAGCCAGGGGGGGTCGGTCTCTTCTCCCAAGGAACAGGCGACAGGACAAGAGGAACCGGCCTCAAGCTGCGCCAGGGGAGGTTTAGGTTGGATCTTGGGAAACATTTCTTCCCCGAAAGGGCTGTCAGGCCCTGGCACAGGCTGCCCAGGGCAGTGGGGGAGTCCCCATCCCTGGAGGGATTGAAAAGCCGTGTAGATGTGGCGCTTGGGGACATGGGTTAGTGGTGGCCTTGGCAGTGCTGGGTTAACGGTTGGACTCGATGATCTTAAAGGTCTCTTCCCAACCTAAACCATTCTGTGGTTCTATGATCTAAGAGGGAGGCGGTGAAGCCCCATTGCGTCTCCTGTGGCGTTTTGGGGGGTGTCTTGGTGGCCCAGGCCCCACCTGCACACGTGCCTGGCTGTGTGGCCCCAGATGCCTCCCCGCAGCCGGGAGAGCTGCTTCCCTTCCAGCCAGGCCAGGACATGCTCATCCCGAGCCACCACGGCCAGGACAGCAGCTGCTGGTGGGGGAAGTGTTTTCACTGCGTGTGGCCATCCCTAACCGCTGCGTTCTGTCACGACAGGCTTTTCCTACTGCAAAACCAGCGGGGCATGAGCAGGGAAAAGGCCACATCCAGCTGACGTTTGGGATTTCCCCAGTAACACTAGGTGGTACCAGAGCTCCACACAGGCTCAGGCAGGACCCGGCGGGACAGAAAGTACCTCAAAAATGGAAATTCTGACACATGGAAAGCTGAAGATGAAAAGCTGCAATATATTAATATGCTGTTGGCAAAGTAATCGCTTTTTCTACGAGAAAAAGCAGACGGGGGAGTTGTGAATAAAATAAGGACATTTTCCCACTGTTTAGGGCAACAAGTGTAATGTAGTATTTGTGGTTAAAAATTATCAGCAAAGTGAAGGTATTACAGCACTTGCTACGGAAGCATTTGAAGACTAATTCTCAGGGAATTTTTCATTACTAGTGATTAGTTAAGGAAAATCTAGGAAGTATTTTAACTTAAGCAGACATTGCCATTAAATCATAAAAATGAGGTACATTCCTGGTATCGTTAATATTAGGAACAATTGAAACAGCACTCAGAATACGATCACCTTTTTCTGTAAGCGGCTGCATACATTGCAGTGCGCTGCCTGAAATATTCACGTGTTAAAAAAAAAAATGTCTTCCTGCAAATGAATATTTATTCCATGAATAATCTTTAATGTCTTCGTAGCTTTCAACACATTTGGGCGAAATGTTTCAAGTTTCTGCGCTTACAATGAAAAATCTAAACCCGACACCTAAATAGGTGGCTTGATTTCAGCCGTATGGAGCGCTTTCAGTAGAGACATCATTTCCTTCATATAGTTGCCTCTGTAGCATGACAGCATTTAACAGCCCAGAGTAACGTAGCACAGCAATTTAGGTGATGAAATGAAGTATTGAGATAGCAGGGGGAAATAATAAAGGCAGAACTGGCACTTGGCCAGAATAATTTTTCTAAAACTCCGCTCTCATGCAGAAGTCCTGTGAGATGATCTTATGGCTAAATATGGTCAGGACTTCAGTGCTGCGCCTCATCCAAAACACAGCAACGCTGGTGTTTCCTCTCTTTCCAGATGAAGGGTTGGCGTCGGCGGCCTATTTTTAGTGGTGTGGGTGTAAAATATGCTGGTTGAATTTCGCATCGCCTGAGCTCAGTCTGCTCTGCCATGTCGGGTTTTGTGCCCAGACCGAGCAAAGCTCAAGGTCTGGGACTGGCATCACAGGCTCCTGCTTCATGGTCTTCATCCCGTAGGTCAGTGTCTGTTGCATTTGGGGTGAAGAGACAGCTCTCCTCCTTGAGCCCGCAAGTCAAACACCGTGCCCCATCCTGAGCCACAAGCTGTGTGAAGTAAATAAAAAAGAGAAAGAGCTTCCAGTGAACTCCCTCAGTCACAGTGAGAGGAGCGGTGGTTGGGCTGGCCTTCAGTCCATTTCAACGGCCAGCAAGGGCTGGAAATGTCTCAAAACGCACCTGGAAATGCAGACAGATTCTTCTGTTGAGGTTTCAGCACGAGAGCAGGAGCTTTCCTGTCGCTTCACAGCACAGACGGCTTTGCCCTGCACTTGCCTCTGCCCCTTTCTGTGCGAAGGAAGCGGGAGCTCTGTACTGCTGTTTGCTGGGGCTTGGTTGTGTTTGTCAGCTGCCTGGAAAGGGAGGAGAGATTTGGGAGTAAAGAAGATGAGGGTGTGTTTGGGGATATCTGGTAACCTCGAAATAAAGGAGTGGACTATTGATAATAATTAGTTGCAGGCTGGAAGGTGAAACGTTAAGGAAGGAATACGCAATGCCGTGCATCAGTAAAGCTGCTGCTGGCTGTTGGGGCTTCCCCAGAGCCCTGCCACGCTCTTGGTTTATTTTACAGGGGAGCGGCGTGGAAGGGTCCCAGACTGGACCCACATCGGTGCTTCCAGGAGGCCTGACAAGGAGCAGCCTGGACCAGGTCGGGCCATTAACTGAAGCTACAGAAGACCTCTGCTCCCGAGGGCTGGAGAAATGGGTTTCTACCCACCCGCTCCTGAAGTAGAAGGGGAATTTCTCTCTGACCGCAACAGCAGAGCTGCAGAGCGAACAGAGCATTAAAATGTCCGTTCAAAAAAATTTTCACATCCCATTTATATTTACTGCTGCTTCATTCTGTTGAAAGTCAAAGGCCTGTTTGTACCCGATGAAAGGCTTGGGATAGATCAATTGACTGGAAAAGGCTCCGAGGACTGAAACCTGCAATTCCATATGGACAAGTGCTAATCCATCAGTCTGCTGAGCCCAAGCAAGGTGCCGCAGGTCTTTCCAGGCGCTCGGAGCTCACTCATGTCATGGCTCTTGTGCTTGTTTGGCCCAGAAAAGGATGTTCAGTGCTGGAGCTGTAAAAGAGATTCTTATAACTGAGCTTCTGGGAAAAGAGTTGTGGTCTTTTCTAGCTACCTCCGGCATCTCTGCAGATTCATTGCCTCTGTTAACGGGCAGACTTTCCGTGGTGACTTGAAGGCGGATTCCCTCCCCCTTTAATATTTGCAGTGCCTCCTAGCACATTGCAACGGGCTGACGAAGTGTCGTCTGCTGTACGGAATCAGCTCTGCTCAGGTTTCATAAGGAAACAAGACTTACGTGATTATAATGTGTGTATGAGTGAATGACGGGCCCCGTTTGTATCCTGATGTCGCTGAGATGGGACGAAACCATCCTTGTTCTCCAAAAACCAGGATCCAAGAGGAGGGGTTGAGAAAAAAAACATGCCTCGCTGTGCAGGGGGAGAAAAATGGCAGCAGAGCAACGCATGCGGGTTAGCTTGGGGCCTGCCGTAGCGGGTCTCTACCTCTGTCTAAATAAGAAACAAGCTTTTACTTGAACCCTGGTTTTGTGAGGAAATGAGATTTACGTGGTGATAGCCCGTGTGTGAGTGCATGTTTCCCCCACAACACCAACCCCTGGTAATGACTGAATTCTGGTGCCAATTTCAACCAAATGGACAGCAGGTTCCAAAGGTAACACGTTCCTAAAAGTGTTGTGATAAGAGATGTGTGCATGTGTGAGAGAGAAACCCTCTGTTTATACCTCTCCTGAATTCAACCATGCTCAGAAATTACAAATCCAGGATGAGATGGGACAAAAATTCCCCAGCCATGGAAAAGCCTTGGTATCATTCATGCCTGTGAGACACCAGAGAGTCCACACAGGAGAAGATGCCCAAGAAGGGGACTCTGGGGTGGCTGATGGGGCAGGAATTGCTCTGGGTGAGGTGTTCATCATGTCTTTTTTCCCCCATGGCTTCTCTGGTGTGTAAGAAGGGGTGAAAGCCTGCCGCAGCCCCAGTACAATTCGGTTTTAAAGTCCAGAAGCCATGAGGCATGAATCCATTGGAAACCCGGCTTCATTACTTCCAGCGCTCACAGGACAATGTGAGTTTTTAATGCTTGAAAGAAAACGGTTCATTTAGCTCTTTCCCCTCGTAATTTCTTTCCTTCCCCTACAAATAAAGTAGAAATGAGATGCCGTGAGAAAGACCGTTCTCAGGGTATTTCAGGCCCTGTAAAAATGGTCTGGTTTGTTGGCTTTTCAGGGGGACAACAGCCGGGCCAGGGCAGGAGAATCACAAGGACCCACCGGCGCTAATTCGCCTTCGGCGATGAGCCAGCCTGCGTCCCGGGCGGGAGAGAGGAGAAGTGGAGATGCTCCCTGCCTCGGCACAGCGGCAGCCAAGAGCTCTCGATTTAAGAAACAGATGAATATGAACCTCGTTGGAATGCCTTCAAAAATCTGCTAGCACTCTCCTCCCTGCCGAAAGCCGAATAAATCCCCTTCGTATTTCAGGCTCCTAGCGAGACCCTGAAATACTATCAGTGCTCTTTGACACTCTACCTGCCCCTCATCCCACCTGGCTTTCCACAAAACACATTTCCTCTGCTTTCAGGAAAAAAAAAAGTCAGGTTCATTCAAACCCTGACACTTCTCTAGCACTAGGGTGATCAAGTCTCCTCCATTTTATATTTGGTATTTTAATAGGGTTTCCTTTTAGACCTTTAATGAGTTTTTATTCCCTTTTGTATATCAGACGCTTCAGTCCGACCGACAGTTTTACTCACCCCATGTGGAGTAATATGAACAGTCAGGACAACCTTTTATTCCTGTGGCAAGGTTTGCTCTGCCAACATTTTTCTTTTGCTCGCAGTCGGGGGGATGTGTTTTGACCCTTTCCTCACCGCCGTTTCACCCCCCTTCCAAACCTGGAGCAAGGACGTTCCCCCCAGTGCAGGGGCAGGAGCAAACCCGGCCCTGCTGACCGCGCTCTCAAATGCTTGCTGCTCTGTATCGAGGAAAGAGGGAAAAAAAAATCAAAACAAAAGCAAATGTGGGCTTTGGCGCATCGGAACAGCTGAGTTTTGTTACTTCAGCCTGAGCCCAAACTTGCAGGACATTTTATTACAGTTTGCAGCCAGGCTGGGGGCTGTCCTGGTGCCCCCGGGGAACTCGCGGGCCGTGCAGGCTGGTGGCTGTGCTGGGGTTCTATCGTTTGCACAACGCACGCTGACGAGCGACCGCCTGGAGAACAGGCCAAGCTGTGACTCTGACCCATTTATTTCTAACGTATCCCAAGCCCAGCACAGAGAGAGAACAAATCTCATCCTGCACGGCATGAGGTGGTCGTGCTGCAAGGGCAGCGGGGCAAGACGCGTGCCCGAGCTGCTCGGGGATGAGGCTGTCCCCACCAGTCCTGGCCCGAGGCAGGAGGTGCCCGGATCCTGTGTTCTTTAGCCACGGATGGCAAGCGGTCACTGATGGCACGCAGGAGGGTTGTTGCAGGACGCCTGGCTGGAGATATAAAGGATCGCACACGTCAGGCTGGGTGCTGCGCAAATAAATACATAGGTGTCAGTCCTGGCCCCCGGATCCTGCTGGGCCGTGACACAGTGGGGGACGTGGGATGGAGGAGTGCGTGAAGGAGGGGGAAAAGGCAGAGCTGCTGCGAGAAGCTGAGAACCCAAATGGGCAGATGGGTACGGGCTGAGCCCCCGCTCCAAGTGATGTTGGCCTTCTCCAGCCACGGGGATTCATGGCAACATTTTTTACAGGCAAATTTTGGGGTAGAGAAGATTGGCGTGCAAATCTGTGAACACTTTTCTTGTTGTTTTGTTCTGCATTTGGGAGTGGGGGACTCTCTAGGTGCCTTCTGCTGTCTGCGAGGCAGGCAGAGTGGCTTCAGGCATTCCTCGTGCTTAATTACACAGGTCCAATGGAGTCGTATAATTTAAAAACATATGCCATTGAAGGTTACATATTAAGCATGGTCTTGGTTTTTTGATGTTGCAGAAGGCTTATGCTCATCTGCTGAGAATTAGGAGGTTATTATTCTGCGGAAGCTAATCCAAATTGCCTGTTATCCATAGGCAGAAAATTAAAGGAATATTTAAGCCCATTCCACAGATTACAAACTTGGTGGCATAGCTCTGCAACCAGTAGTATTAGTATCTTGCATTTGATAGTTGCCAATAATTTAAGTCAACTGTTTAACATCTGGCATTACTATATAATGTCTGGCTTAAGCTGTAACCTTTTTTTCCCCCTCTGCTTTTAGAAAAGCTTTTTCTGCTTTGAGAGAATTTTGATTACTAAAGCCCTTCCCAGGACAGATTTATCCTGTGATTTAACATTTTGTGATGGAGTCTCATTTTGAATCAGTTGAATAATTGGCAGTGACCTCGGTATTAAACTGATTCATGATGTACATCCAGGCCCTTTAAATAATTTAACATTATTGTCTTTATAATCGAAGCCCCTTTTTGCCCATTAAAAAGTATTGGAAACAGTCTAGTGATCTGCTTTGATGAAGAATGAAGGGCGGAGGATTGGTAATGATTAGGGATGGTCAGCCTTCCCCTCGGGTCACCCTCAGCTGGCAGGCGCTGCTTGGCTCCGTGCAGCACCGAGCAGGGGCCGGTGGGCCCGGTGGTTCCCGGGCAGCGTGCGTGCTCCGTAACCAGCAGCGACCGCCGCTCGTGGCCCGCACGCGGGGGACTCGAGGGGTCTCCGGCCGAAGGATGGACAGGAGAACACGCCTCTCACCCCGCCAGGCGCTGGCAGGACCTTTTCGCTGGCCGAGCGGCGCGGTCCCGGCGTTGGCCCGGGAGCGAGGCGCGTGGCCGAGGGTGGCGCGTGGCAGAGCTGCGCGGGTGCTGCACCCCTCGCCCACCCCTCGGGTAGCCAGCACGGCCTTCCCATGATGGCCTCCGACAGCCCTTCCCTCACTGCAGGGTCTCCACTCGGTCTTGGACGAAAACACCGTGCAGAAAAGAGCTTTATTCTCTTCTTTTTGGAAAGCTCTTAACTGCGATCAATAAATCTGGGCAAGAAAGGTAGAGATTGCATTAGAGGAGATCTACGGCTCTCGTCACCACCGAGGGACTAACGTGGGGTGAACAAGGTGCTTTGGGTAAAAAGTAAATGTAAATGGGCCAAATCCCGTCTCTTTTGAAATCAACGCCACAGCTGCCGCTGCCGGAGCCTGGCTGTCACCGGTGGGCTGATCCCCGGTGGGAGCCCACTGGATGAACGGCCGCCGCGAGCCCGAGGAGTCCCGCCGCCGCCACCCGGGAGAGGAAGGCTCGGTGCTGCGGAGCCTCGGCACGCCAAATTAAAAGCTGTCCGTTTCACACTCCACTCTTCCCCGGCCTTTGGCAGGGGCTATGATATAACAGGTTTTGCATAGCTGCTAGACATCTTCCTAATAGTATCCCCTGTGAATTCTAAATTTCAGTCACAGCCTCTAAATTTTCATTAAGAGCAGTCACACAGAGAGAATGATGGATTAGATTTTATTGTTGGAAAATCTCCAGATAAAATTAAAGTGCTTCTTTCTTTTCTGAAACCTTTACCTTTCCCCTGTGGTGCCCTATAAATAAGGTATCAAATAATGTTTATCCTTTTGAATTCTGCAATCTTACATGTTTCATGCTTACTCCTGACCACTTTCCTGCCTCTTCAGAGATGTCACTCTTCAGTTAAAGCCCGGGAACAGACACGCTACCTCACAGACTTTGCTTTACTATAAAGCAGCCTGACTTTGTGTCCCAGCAGCATTTAGGAGACTTCACTTAAGCTCAGGTACATGTTTGTAAATACAGTCTTCTCTCCTTCCCTTTCCGGGAAGTCTTCCTTTCATTTCCTTCCTCCTTTCTATCCAATTCCCTCTGTCCTTTCTTTTTTTCCCTAGCTCTCCGGCCTCTCTGCGTCCATCTAATCTGTCCAGCTTGCGGACAGATGAGATGCCGTTCCGTATGCGCCGCGATCACGGGGCCCGGGCTGAGGCACTTTCTGCTGGGAACCAGCCGCTGCCTCCAATAGCCAAACCGTGATAAGTGGTATCCGCTCCCACTGCCCCTGGCCAGCAGATTTTTATAGCAGATGTTGTTTCTTCCTACAGTGAAAAGGAGAAAAAAAAAGTATTCTTTTAGGACAGAGGTCTTAAGCAGTTTTAGATGCTTTTAGTCTTCACTTCTTTAACTAAAGAAAGCAAGAGCCCTGCAGGCAGTTGGTAGAAGTGTTCAAGAGCTGGTAATGCTGGCATGATTCATACTGGTGTCAGCTCGTTTAAATTAAATTCCACGGGGATTTATCCAGCAAAGGCTCCGAACAAGTTTTAGACAGCATCCCCCGCCCCCACGCCTCTCACTTCACAGCATCTTAAATTAATACAGTGCAGAAAGGCCAGGACTGTACGGAGACAAAGGGCTGGCCGAGAGAGGAGCTTTCTGGGCTCCCAAATGGAGGGAAGGGTCCCTGCTTCCCACCACGAGCGCAGGGCGTCAGCCACCCTATCTGGGGGAGAGAGAAAAGCAGGTTTTTTTCTGCTGAAAAGTGCTTTTTCTGCTGAAGTAACCCAAGTCGTCACTGTCAATGGGGGTCACTGTGTTGAGTTGGAGTCGGGGTCCCGCACGGGGACTCAGCCCTGGGGGTCATGGGACTTACCGCAGCTGAGCTCAGGGGATGTCCCGTGTCCCCCGCAGGGCTGCGGCCAGCAGCAGGGTTTAACATCCCCATCCCAAAAGTCTGCGGCTGGTCCCCCCAGCACTGCACAGGTGGGTCCCTCCTGGGGCTCTTCCAGGCCAGCCGTATACTGCATTTCCAGGCTGGCCGGAGCCCCGAGCAGGGTCAGGGCTCCCTTCCCAGCCTCCCGCGGCCTCTCCTGCTGCTGTTTCCCTGTGGCACAGGCTGTTTTGATGGGATGATGGGTCATTCCCACCATTTCGGTACATTTTCCTCCTTATTTACCCTCCTTGGACAGGAAAATAATCCACACTACCAGAGGGCCAAGCCAGTTCCTCGTCTCAAAGGTCCTCCAACCCTCATGGATCAGCCAGGGCTCAGCTCCCTCGATGTCCTTCCTCCCTGCACAGAGAAGGTGGAAGGATTTCCAAGAGGAACCACTTGCCCTTCTTCTCCTTATAATGCCTCCTGCCAGGAGCATGCAAGGGCACTATCAGCACAGGTGATCTGTGGATGTCAAGCTCATTAAAATCGTAAGAGTTTGACTAATTAGCACTCGCTGGGCAGCAGGCCCTTGGTTTGCACTCCGGTTTTGATTAGCCACCGCTGACCTAAGGGCTGGTTAACAGAGTAGGGACCCCAGGCTGAGCCCGCCGGCACCCGTGGCAGTTGTCTCTATCACTATTTTCCTTTTAAAAAAACTTTCTCAGAACTCTTCTTGCACCAGTGGAAAAATCATACATGTCCGGGAGACAAACAGAAAAGGATCCGAGTCTCATCCTCTCTGCTGCATTTTAATGTCATCCCAAAGGAAGCGGCGCTGCCTTGGCCACTTGCAGCAAAGGAAAGAAAACTCGCTGGGTTTATTGGCTACTTTTATGGGTTTGTCTGTGCCACGTTTCGCAGGCAGCTGTGCCAAGAAAACACCGCGGCTTTCCAGAGACAAGGCCTCAGAGAGGCAGAGGTAAGCCCAGGAGAAGAGTGAAAAGCTGGAAAGAGGAACCTTGTAAATTTGGTACCAGCAAGGATGGAGGGATGCCAAAGCTGACCGAAATCTGCCATGAAACGAATCAGATCGCAGCCTTCCCTTCCCTGCGCAGAAGTCACGACGCCCACAGCTGGGAGAGCGGCCAGTGTTATTTTTGGGCAAGATTTATGCAAGTTCCAAGCAGAGTCTCAGCGAAAAGGAAGCGAGGGGGAGAGATGGAGGTTTCTTTTTTAACAGAGATGTTGGGAGGACATAGGAGTCATGAGCAAAGAGTCAGAGCACCTACTCTGGGGCTGAACGCGTCTGGGCTGGCCAGACCAGGGACAGGCCACCGCAGACCAAACACGGCTGTCCCCCAGCTCCTGAGCTGCAGTGACAAACCTGAGGAACAGCTAAACCAGGCTCCCCACCAGACACGTCCCCAGGTCCTGCCCCCGCCCCGGGTCCCACTGCACGCGCTGGGTGCAGGATCGCAAGGCCACGGTCCTAAGTTGCAAAGACAATTTAGCTGAGCAGAGGAAGAGGCAGGATTGCTTTGGCCGCTTCCTAAAAGGCCAATCTCCAAGGCCCCGCTGCGGGACGGGGGAGAGCGAGGGGCCCAGGGAAGCACAGGACCTTTAACTCCATTTTCATTTGGGAGGGAGGTGTTGATGTTTTAAATGTCATGAACGATAGATAATTGGCAGTGTCTGGGATTCATGAAGTCACTGAAAAGCAAAAAATTGTGATAACAATCCAGCGTTGGTTTACAAGTGACTCAAGCGAGGACCGTGCGATGGCAGGGCGCGCTTGGAGCCGGGAAGCATGCCCGCGGGCCAGCACACTCGCAGGGTGTTTCGCAAGGATCAGCTGGACACGGTCCTGCCCTCGCGCTGCTGGTGAAGTCATCGCGGCTTTGCGCCCCCCTCCTTGTCCCGCTCCCGAGAGGATGGGGTAGAGCAGCTGTAGCTTCGCGTGTCAGGCAGAAAATCATCCTCTCCTTGCCTGCTGCCTCTCCGGGGCCCCAATACCGCAGGCACTCGGAGAGGTTTGCTCTGCCCGGGCCGAGCTCTTCACCTCCTGCCTTGGGCCAAGAACACGCAGAGTCGAGCAGAGGAGCCGAGCTGAGAGCAGTTCCTCGCTGGAGGATTTTGCTCATGGATGAACACGTGCAAGCGGGTCCTTCTGGCTGCCAGTCGCCCCTGCATAGGAAAACCAGAGGTACCACAGCTCCGGCGTGCATGGCGAAGGTGGAGATGTCTTACGATAAGAAGGAAGCACTTTCTTTTTACTACCTGGTTGTTCCTGGTGTTTTGCATCTGTTAGGCACATCACCTCTTAAAAAGAGGGGCAGACCTGGAAGTCATTACCAGGGTCCGTGTGGGTATGCACGCCTCTGCATCCACGTGGCTCTGCACATCAAAACCGCCTCATCTCGAGGCTCAGTTACTCTGAAACCATCCCACGCTTACGGGAAGAGACCCAAAGCTGACAGTTTCAGAGGCTTTGTCCACCGATCCTAACACCTGGACCATCAGGATGGCAGCCCGGCATGGTGTAGGTTCACCAACGTCAAGAAGCTGTGGCTGCTGTTGACCCTGTCGTTGCAGCGCTGGACCCAAAGGCCCTGTGTACCCCATGCACCCCACCCATCGTCAGCTTGGGAGGAATCTGTATGTTGTTTTGCCAATACACCCTAATTTTCTCTTTCTCTGGCTAATTCTGATCTCAGGCACACTCAGATAAGCCTCAGGACATTACACAGAAAGAAACGGGTAGCTCAAAGGACACGTGTGGCCTCGTCTTCTCCAGGCATTCATTTGAATAAATCTGTTCCAAAGGTACTTTACATAAATACGCTGAAGGACAAAGGCAGGCTCACCTCTAGGGAGTTTCTCTTATCAATGAAGTCCGTAGGAGGCTTTTAACTGCCTCACAAGGGCACCGGTGTTGCCCTTAGGAAAAGGCACCGCAAGTCCAAACCCCAGGATGCCCTTCCACTCGCGCTCTACCAAACTGTCCCTCCTCCTGTGCTCAGTTTTCCTATTCATAAAACTCCAGTAATTAATACTGAGTAACTGCTGAGGGATTTTACAAGCCTCGGAGAAAGCTCTGTTATTTACTGCGATGGGGAGGTTTAACTCGGAGAACATCATGTGAAAGCCGCTATGAGTGCAAAGCTTTAAGAACATTTTTATCAAATTGAAACAAAATGGTTTGCGGCAACAAGGAAGTTATTTTCAGGAAAACCCACCAAATTAAAGTTATTTCTAGGTTATTAGCCGGAGCAGATATATTGTTGTTTTAGTATTGACACGTGTATGAACAAAGACCAAAACTCAACCACGTATCCGTATATCAGTAAGAACAAATATCTTTGCTAGGGAGCTCATTATGGAATTTTGGAAAGAAAACCATTTTGAGGAAAACCATCCCCAAAAGGTACTTCTATTTTTATTTTTTTCTTCATCCAAAAAGAAGGTTCCAATTTTTACCAACAACAATAATGTTAAAAAAGATCTGGATTGACTCGAAAGCTATTTCACTTTCACTCCATTTCTTTTGCCCCTCCGCAGGGAAATCCTCAGTGCACAGTTTCCAAATGTTAATGAACAACAGTCCTTTCTCTGTACCTTTTAGGGCCCGATTCACCATGATCATCCATAAATATTACTTTAAAAACTTTCCTGAGGAACTCCCGGGGGCCGTGAGAGCAGCCGATGTCAGGAAATGTCAGATATTTCTCCCTCTCCTCCTTGAGACGCTGGTAGCGTGGTTGGAAAAGAACAGATGCGTTAAATGCTCGGAGATTTACAGCACCCCCCACACACGGGAACCATAAAACGACAATTTGTTCAATTTCAAAAGCAGACCTCTGCCCGTTGCAGGACCTTTCATCACTGTTTATAAAGCTGGGCTTAAAAAAACCGGGATCTTTTATGATAAAATGGACACAAAGTTCATTTTTCAACTGTTGCAATGCCTAAAAAATGGAGATGTGTGCAGCCGGAGGGGGGAAGGAGGCAGCCCCTCGCCGGCCGGATCCTGCCCTGGGCTTGCTCCTGTCTCTCTTTGGCTTGGAGGTATCCCATAGTGGGCAGGTGTGGGGTAACGGGGCCGGGAGGGGTTGGAAGCCCTGGTTTAGCAGATTGAATGACACACGAGGTCTGCTCCCACGTTCTCTGTGTGGACCTCAGTGACCGCTGATGGACCTCGTACCTGTTCCCGACCTCCAGTGGGCACTGGGAGGATAAAAATCCACTCACGACCAAGAAATGGTTTGGTGTCACAACATGACAGTGTCAGTCCAGTCTATCAAAACCCGGCCTTGACGAAGGTGTTTGCACAAACACCTGAAGACCAAAATCACCATCTTGCCTCTTGGTCTTGACCTAGTAGCCCCATCACCTCCACGTCTAAGATCAGCGTTCAGGTAGTTGGGGTGCAATGCCTCTCTCAAGAGCCCGACGCATCACCAGCCACCGGGCAGAAGGAGATTTTGGCATTCGACTCAGATGGTTTCTTCACCTCCACAGAGCCCACCGTGTTTAGTTTTGGCCTCAGACTCAAGGTGGCCCCAAACCAAAGCACTGGATCACCCCACCTCCCTACCACAGACTTGCGATCTCCGCAGTGTTGATTTGGCTCTGAGTGCTGGGCTGGACCCTCCTCTGGCATCCCAGCCCTGGAAACCAAGTGAGGAGTGAAGCAACATTACCCACGTAATGGATGAATAAGAGCAGAGTTCTGCATTTATTGCTTAAGTAGTTTGAAGTGATTGTAATGCAGCCAGATTTATTTCTTATATACAGTGGTGGACTTATTAAACTTCCAAAGGAGCTCTTTAAGCTGTCATTTGGGGTTTAATTGCTGAATATAACTACCTGCTTCTACAAGGCTGCCGTGAAACAGCCCTCCTTCCATGCACCGTCTTCTTCTGCTCGGAAGGAGAAGATCCCCCAAAGCGCAAAGGGTTAAAGCTTTGGCCTGCCTCGTCCAGTCCACCCCCTCCTTCCCCAGTTTGCAAATAGTAGAAAGGAAAGGATTAGAGAGGAGAGATTTATGGACTAGCCCATCACAGAGCCTCAGTTCGCACTTTGATGATGGGGGAACAGCCCCGCTCTAACAAAGGGGCTGTAAAGCATGCCCACCAGTAAACTATCTATTGGGGGGAGCCAAATCCCTCCCTGGATTATTAAGGGCTCTGCGAGTCCTTGGAAAGAAAGGCTGCACCTTTTTTATTGCCGCATTATTAATAAAGAGCTGGTGAAATACTTACTGCTGCTCCGTAAATCTTCCAAGGGCAGGAGTAGGTTGCGCAGACGTTTGGGCTGGAAGGAAACGGAGGGGCCGTGGGGCTTGACCTACATCCCCCATCCCGACCGCGGCGAGCGTCTCTGGAGCGGGGATGCGGCAGGAGCCCAGCTCCGCTCCCAGCACACCACGGTGCGCACGCGCCTGCAGGGAGAGGAGGTCCGTGCCCTGCAGGAGCCATGGCCAGGTGGCTTGAAGTCCCCTGAGATGTCCTCTGGCTGCTCCATCCCCAAGGCGCTGCAGCAGGAGCTGTGCAGGGAGAGGTCTCCAGCCTCCAGTCCCAGCTCCACGTCGTGATGGTTCCACGTCGCTGTTCCCACCAGCCCAGGGGTCTTTGAATTGGTCCCAAGGGCTGGGGAGCAACAGGGGCTGTGGGGGTGGATTCTGGAGATGCAGAACTGCCTTGCCAAGGTCCCACAAGAAACCAGTGCTGTAATTCATAGCTAACTTTCATCTAACCCTGTGCAACTCTTCTTCAGACACCTTCAGATGTAGTAACTCCTTAGGCTCACTGTAGCTCACCCAACAAGGAAGGACCAAATGACCTTTTAAAACATTTTTTCACTCTTCCATAATTTTTTTTTTTTTAGCAGAGGAGGGAGGAATTAATGGAAAACCAGAAGTGCTACATTTAAAGTGAGAGATGGCAAAAAAAAAAAGTCTGCTGGCGCTACCCATCCAACCAGCAGCTGGTGTTGAAGACGACCTCAAACCAAACTGTCATCCATCTGGATTTGCAGGGGAGGCTGAGAGGAGGGAATAGCTCGCCCTTTTGTGCAGATACTTTGCTCACATCACGAGACTGTTCCAGGCCAAACACCCAGGACCTGCGTCCCATGCAATGAAACGCGTTTGCTCTCCCACGCATATGTCCTGTTCCGAAACAGCCATGAAAACCCTGTTTGCTTGAGGGCAACGGCAGCAGCGGAGGGAGGGCATCGCCCATCCCCTTGCTCTGTCCAGGGCTCAGCTTCCCCCACGTTAGCACCTGTTTGGAACAAGCATCCCCCAAAAAGCCCAGAGTGCCAAGACCCGGAGGAGTTGGCTGCGCTTTAGAAAAAGCAAAAATAAACAAACTCTCATGACTACCAACAAAATCCAACCCACGACAACAAAAAAAGGTTTCCTTCCTAATTTCAGCTTCTGGTCATAAAATTTTACTTTCATGTAACAGCATGAAATCTGCAGAACCGGAGCAGGGGTTTTTAATAAAAGGCAGAGTTGATGTAATATCCGAGCCAAGGTGTTTTTATAAGCCAGAAGAAGAGAGACAGAAACACAGAAGGAAAATAATTTTCTTGAATTCCTTCCAGAAAGGAATTTTATTTAGATTTCCTTTAACCATGCTGAAATTCTCCTTCCTCTTGCTGCATGGGTTTTCCCCCTTAAAAGCTGTCCCCCTTAACCTGGGCAGTAATGCCAGCAAACCCAAGCCACTCATTTCTTTTTGCATCTCAGCCCTAATGCATTTGAAATTTAAAATGCATTAGGGGGAGGAACAGAGCAATTTTCAGCATGCATTGGGCTCCACCTTGCCCCAAAGCCCAAAACCACCGTGGACCCCAACCTTGGAGGAAGGTTCCAAGTGTCTCTTGCACCCAGGATAACGCTCCTGTTCCAACTCCCGCGAGGATGGAGGGAAAGTGCTTCCCCATGTCCCAAACTATGAGGTTTGAGAAGAGAAGAATGTCCGCCAAAGGGCCAGAAACAGCTCTCAGCTCAGTGAAAAATGACTTCCAAATGCCCCCTGCTCTGGGGATTTTATAAGGCAAGATGGATCTTTCTATCTGTTTTCCTTTCTTCTTCATTTTTCAACTCTTGACCTACCCTGCGAACAGAAACCTCCTGGGTGTGAGCCTTCGGCAGAGGAAATGCTTCCTCCAGTTCATTTGTCTTCGGTGGTCTGCGCAGCTGAAGAGACGCATGTGGCCGGAGAGATGCTGTTCCCAACCCTGCCCATCCTGCCTCCTCCGCCCCGGGTGCCGGAGGGTTGGGTTTGCAGCTCCGTTCCCAGGGATGGTACCGGCCATCCCTCACCTGGCCCTTTGCAACGAGGAAAACAGGAGTCAGAGCAGCCCTGGCCCCGCTTTTGGGCAGACGTGCAGCCCAAGACGAAGACAGGCTGATCTGTTTAAAAAAAATAAGAGGTTTTGATATTTACCTGGGCATGAAGGACCAGATCGTAGAGCTGGGACGGGTATTGTTGGGCACTGCCTCCCAGACAGAGAGTCCCAGGAGAGCTGCTCTGGTTAACTCACATGGCCACCCCGGTTCAAAGCATCCCTTCTCTCAGGTCAGAGCACGACATGAGTCACAAATTTCAGACACAGATTTCAAATGCTTTAAAACCCGTGATTCCCAGCTCAGGATTCAAGGACAACATATTGCCACAAGATGTTCTCGCTTCCAGCATCACTCACGGTCACTGGAAACCACCATGGCAATAGGCCCGACAGGGAAAGGATGGTGTGGTTTGCAGCACCCTGTTTGGGAGATGATCCAAGCTGGATGATTGGGAACCAGTGCCTAGAGGTTTCTGGATGAAGAAATTTCTGCTTAGCACATTATTTATAATGAGGGTGGAAATAACTAAAATCTGTGTAATTCAGACCCATGGGAGGTTCTTTGTTGCATCTTAGACAGCCCCAAACACACATTGTCCTGGACATTGCCCACCTCCAGGCACAGAGCAAGGCTGGAGCGGGAAGGAAGGGGAAGGAGGAGTGAAAAGGGGTGTGCCCAGGTGTCCCGTCCCCCCACCAGCCTTTCCCCTCTCTTGGTTTGAACGTGGGGCCCTTATTTTCTTACTGTTTTTCAGAGCGTCTCAAGCATGACCACGGATGTGGACCTCTCCCCGGCGTCCGGCAGAGCCATTCCGTGCAGGCAGCCCAGGCGTTTCGCACAGCAAACGGGAAGCAATTGATCTCCAGGAAAGCGATTTATCAGCAGCTGGTGACCCGCGGAGCTGAAACCCCGGCTGCACTTGTTCCTGGGCCGTGCGGAGCTAATGGCCTAAGCAGGGGGTAGCACAGATGTGAGCAGCACGGCCACCGACAGCAAGACGGATGATACCTCGGGACAGGGCTCATGCACCTTTGGCTCTTTGGTACACACACAGCATGACCTCCAAGCTGGATGTGGAGAGGAAGAGGCTGGGGCAGCAGTTCCCGTCCTCACCCCAAATTACCTTCACGGGAAGACGGAGGTGAGGCTGGACCACCTCCTTCAAGTCTGGCACTTGGGCCAGCAGCTCTTGTCCCTCCGCAACTGGAAGATAGGCAGGAATGTCCTGGCAAGCTTTGCTCCTTCAGGACAGTTGCTGAGAGGCGGCATGAGACGGGGGCTTAGCTAAGCCCACAAAACGGGCTTTCCACAGCCGGGAAAAGGAGGCTTCAGATGCAAATTTAGGGAGGGAGAGAGGCAGAATCTGAAGATCCCGTTAGATTTCAGTGCCACGGCTTCTATCTTGGACTTTGCTGTCCATTTAAGAAGTAGGAGATTTTAGTCCCAAGTTTACAAGTCGGGCCTGTCTCCTTAGAAAAATAAAATTCAAGGAAAGAATTTTTATAGGACAATTTGTTGCTCTCCATGAAGGCTTGAGAAAGCCAAACTGCCCGGCCTGCAGGGCTGCAGCTCTGGTGTGGAAATGGATCCGGCAGCGTCCCGCCTGCCCTCTCCCTCTTTCAGCAAGAAGTTTCCCTTTGGTTTACAGCAGCCCATGCTCCAGGGGAAAAAACAACAACTGCCGCTGTTATTCTTTATGAAGGCAGCAAGAGGGCTGAATAAAAGAGGCTGCATCCAAAGCACAATATGAGATGAAAAAGACATCCAAGCTCCATGGCGCTAGATAAAACAAAGCACACACAAAAAGAATCAAATGCTGAAATATGTATTTCTTGTGGGTATGAATAGAACTGTCTATGTTTGCCTTGGAGACAGGGGGAAGGAGGCCAAACGGTTTAATCTCAGCAGGTATTGCTTTTCAGTACAGAGACATCGAGCAATTTAAAGACCTCCTGCCAGGCCGTGTCAGCAGTCCCACAGCCACGCTCTCTGCGCTGCCCGGCGCTGGCCCATGGAGGGGTCACCTCCGCTCTGCAGCCCACGGACAGGTAGGCACTCCCACACCTCTTGCCCTACCGCAGATGTTGGCAATAAGAAGAGCCCAGCGAGCTCAAGGTAGCGAATCAGCCATCTCCATGAGCTTTATCCAGCCTTTTCCCCGCTCTCCCCAGCCTGGCTCCCGTCATCTGGTGTGTCCTCACTTCTCTGAACTTGGGGACTTTGGACTGGAGGGTAGGCAAGTGGGGCTTGTTCTGGTGGGCTGTAAAGCACCGGAGCTGGAGAGCAAACAGCCGTTACCAGTGGAGCACACTGGGATCTCTAGGAGTCCCATAAGGACATGCAGGAACCAAGATCCACAGATTTATGGCTTCAGAAAGCCACAAAACAAACACAGAAAAGAGCTGGGTTTTCACTTATGATACAAGTTGATGTGCACTTGATAAAAAAGATGAAATGCTCCTAATAAAAGAAGTAAAATTTTTTTTTCAAAACGATTTCCAGGCTTGGAAATCCGGTGATGCTCCTGCCATCCTGTTTTCTTCCTCCGAACGACCTCGCCCGCTGCCATCCGGGGCTGTGCATGAGCACGCTTCCCTTCGCGCCTCTGAGCCTGCCCCAGGACTCGCCACGCACACAAGCGTGTGCCAGCGCAGCCGGCGCCAGGCGGTGCTCGAGCAGTCTGCAGGCAGGTGCGCGCCGGGCCGGCGCGGCCACGCAATCGTAGGGTGCTCTCGTCTGCTTAAAAGGCAGGAGGGACCCATCTGGCGTGGCGTGATGAGCGGGTCCGGGGGAGCAGGGCCAGGTCCCAGAGGCGATGAGTGAGCGCAGCCGATCGTTCAAAGAGGTGAGGGCAGAAGGTCTCCAGGTGTGAGGGTGGGGGAGCGGGTACCCTGCAAATGTTTTCCACATACTTGCCTGGAAACTGTGATGAGCTCATCTGAGAAGAGCCCTGCAGACGCTGAGTGCATCCAGCCGCTCGCCGGCAGGTTGGGCACGTCAGTAATTCTGATATGCTGCACCCTCGCGGAAAGCGCATGGTTGGATCAGCTCACCGTTGTTTGCATCTGCTTCCCTCACCCTGGACCGCGTTACCATCTCCCCTGTCTCTGAGCAGCCCATCCATGTGCAGAAATTCGGTGCCTGACAGTGATGGAGAGCAGAAGCAGTTGATGAATGACGTTAAGTGCGGGAGATGTTTCCTAGCTAATCTGTTCCTCCTGAGCGAGGCTAGACCTGCTCCAGCGTCTCCTCTCTGGTGGTTTGGGCCAGCCTGTTACCCAACCTTGTTGCTGTTCATCTCTGTTGAGAAGCCAGGTGGTCTGAGGAGCACCCCCATCCTCCCCGGGCATGTTGCCTCCAGTACCACCCACCGGTTCCCTCATGCTCTGGGGCTGAAAATATGGTTTTAATAATGTGTCCATAAATCATTCTGTCCGTAGCAGCTGACAAGAGCAGTGGTGCTGGGAATAGGCCCAAACTTCCCAGGTGGAGGAAGCCTACACAGTCAACCCCAGTGCTGGCGCCGCGAACGGTGGCCTCTGTCAGCCCATGGCATGAAGGTGGCCACCAACGAGACCCAAGGGCAGTGGTCACCACCGGGTGCAACCCACCCTCCAGGGAAGCAAGGGTGGGATTCCAGGCCCTAAGCAGAGGTATCTGGTGCCGTGTGAGATGCTCAGGGGTCTCAGGGCAAACCATAGGGCTGCCAGGATCTACGGGACGCCTGAGCCTGCTGGAAGAGCAGCTGGAGGCCAGGTGGGGTCCTGCAGGGCGTCTAGATGGCACCAGGCACCTACCTCCAGGCACCCAAAATGTGCCCAAGGTCTTGACATGGGACCTGGGTCTTGGCCGTGGCATCAGCTATTAATACCACACAAGGATCGCCCTGCAGTGAATCTACCTGCGCATCCTCAGCCGTCAACGGCCCTGCGCTCACGGGCGGCCGGGAAGGGTCAGCGCTGTTAGAATCCCTCCTTTGCAGCCGCGAAACTGGAGTACGCAGAGATGAAGGAACCCGGCCGTGTCCCTGGGGGCCTGGGCTGCCTGCAGGCTGCCACAGAGCACTGCACCCACAGCTCTGCGCCTTGGACGCAGCTCTCCGCTTGCAAGACCGCGGGACAGTCCTGCTTTCTCAGCCCTGCTCATCTCAGCGGCAGCGAGAGCCATAGTGGAGATGGTGGTGAACAGAGAGGGCACGTGCTGCCTGCAGTGGCAGCAGAAATCGTTTAAGGCTTCCTAAAAAGAAACGTCATGTCAAAACGACCGCATCAACACGCGTTTTTTACAGCCCTCCCTAGAGTTTTGTCACGGATTCCCCCAACGGAGTCACGCTGGCCTCTGACAGATACGGGATACGTCTCATGACAGATCGGTTGTTTTAAAGGTATCCTGTTCTCCAGCTCTAATAATTTGGGAAGCTCATTTGCAGCCTTGAAAGCCGTTAGCCAGCAATTCTCCGAGTCTGCACAGCGTTTGCAGCCTGTGGGGCTCCCCTGTCCCCGAGCATCCATCACTCTCACGCTTCACTCCTGCACCGACACTGAAATACCAAGCAAGATCCTGCACCGGTGCAAAGCACCCCCGGGGCCAGCGGCACCCCCGGCTGTACATCGGGACAGTTCTCCAGCAAATAAACCGGTTGGGATGACTTTTTTCCTGATCTCATGATGGATGATTTCAGATTTTGAGCACGGGTTGGCTTCAGGGCAAGGGCTGCTCTGAAGACCAAGAGCCCATCTCTGCTGCCCAGACCCCCCTGTTCACCCTGGTCTTTCCGTCACCTCCTTGCACTCAGCAGCGATGAGATTTTCTAGCAAGAAAAGTTAAAAAAAAATAAAAATCGCAGAAAAGACATATACTCGTGCCTCAGTTTTGGAGCACAAGGCCCGTTTGCTGCCCGGACAGACATCGGAAGGGAAGAAACCGTTACCAGATCGAAGGCTTTGCCTCTTCCCAGCCTGTTTCTTTGTCTCCGGCGTTCAGAGGAGTGACGGGAAAAGCAGCTGGCCGGGCGCGGGGTCTTCGCAGCGGGACTTCGCCTGATATCAAGGCAACAAGAGGGGTTTTCACCTGATGCTGGAAACAATGCCATCCATAGAAGCCCACATTGTTACCTTGACATTTGGAAGCAATTACCTGCATGTTATGTAAAACTTTTATTAAACGACTGGAGAAATTCGGTAATGTGTTAATCATTGCTTGAATGACATCTGCTTAATACCAGAGATTTTTGAACTGCAGGAGAAGGGTTCAGCAGTTCAGAATGATTACCAAAACATATTGCTCCTTTTTTCGTTCTCCTACGTGTTAATTTTTCAGATTTATTATCTTAGGCTCCTGCGTCTAGTATTTTCACTACATGTCAACATCTGTTATATCTCTGCATTTCGCAGCTCTTTAGTCTTTGCCCCACGAAGCCTTAGGCGCTCGGATGAGAGACGCAGCCAGCTCTAAGCCAGGGCTTACGCAATTTTCCAAACTAATCCAAAAGACAATTACCAGGGAAATTTGGCTCGCGGAGGCATTTCTGGCAAAAGGGATCGGTAGATGGACTGAAACCCAAAGAAACCAGGCAGGTTTAGAGACAAACTTGGCTGTCAGGACAAGACTTGGAAAGTCTGGGGCGCTGCGAGTCTGCTGCTCTTTGGGAAACATGTGGTGGGTGGGAATGTGTCATGGAAAGATGCTCGGTTCGTTCCCACTCCCTGTATTCGCTCATGCAGACCTGGAGTCGCTCCGTTCACATGGCAAGGCATAAAGTCCTCCGGGGACGCTCATCCTTTCGAAACGCGGAGCAAGGAAAGACGGGATGTTCTGCACAAGCTGTGGCAGCCGAGGGGCTCTGGGAGTGTGTCCTGCAGACACGTCCACGGGGATCCGGGACCTGGCTGGGACCGTGGGCTCCAGGCTGGGCACGAGCGCCGGCACCTGGGCAGAGGTGGGGGACGGGACACTGCCCATAATAGACTCACAGTTCATTAGGGCTAGGGTTCATCCTGCCGTCTCTTTTTTTTTGGGAAGAGAGAAGGGTGAGGCTTACAGACACAGCGCCAACATTTCTCTGCAGGTACAATCTTTGCCCTCGCCCCCCGTCCCCTCTCTCCTGGGACTGCTTTTGCTGGCAGACACACGGGAAAGTCCCCGCCGAAGCAGAGGTCTGCGGCGATGGTGCAGGCAGGAGCCCAGCTGCCCGTTGCCAGCTCTCACCCCGCGGGAAACCAGCCGCCAGCTCCTCCATGGGGCACCTCAGCCGGGGGCAACCCGGGGTCCCGCTGCCTCCTGCAACACGCTGAGCAGCCTCAGCCCGGGGCTGGAGGGAGGAAACATCCTCGGAGCGCTGGGATTCCTCCCGGCTGCGCCGGCGGACGTTCCCGCGCTCTCCCAGCGGTGGAGGCTCCCGTGCTGGTACTCCCTTGGCTGGGTAAAAGCCGGCGGCCCCCGGGGCACCGCGTTGCCCCATATCCCAGGGACCAGCACCCGGCGCTGCCGGATGGGTGCAGAAACAGGCAGCGGCCCGACAGCCAGCAAAACCTCTCCCAAAGCCGTTAGGAGAAATACAGAGCGTCCCGCCGGGCTTGTATTGGGCTTAAATTGTGCACTGGCCCTGCACAACAAATTTCATCCTGTATACATTAAATATCTGGTTAACCCGGCGCAGCTCAGCGCGGGACGGCCGAGCGCGGGCGGGTGGGAAGCAAAGCGCAGCTGCCCTCTCGGGGCATCAGTCGGTGGAGCCGGGATAGAGAAAGTTCACCCTGACATGACTTAATAGAAAATCTTTTTGCAGGTAGTTTCCACGCACTGCCCTGGATCATGTTCCAGAAGAAACTCGCATTATATACGAGCCAAATGCTTTCTACTCCCAACCATCAAGCCACATTTCTAATTTATGCTTTTTTTATTATTTTGTTCCCTCACCCGTGATCCGCCCCCCCTCAAATAAAAATTACAGCTTCCATTTATCATTTAGTCTGAGGGTTGCTATAAATTCAGCTGTGCCCCATCTCTCCCACTTAACGCAACGCAAACTTTCCGCCCGCCTCCCTTTGTAGGTTGTGTTATTTCTGTAACCTTACACATCTCCTTTCCGCATCCTTTTTTTTGGGAGGGGGGGAATAAAAAATAAAATAACCCCCAAATCTTTAAAGGCCACCTCCAAAACCGCAGAATGGCTGGTCTTACCTACAAATAAAACGTGCGGTTTTTAACAGGGGAACTCCCTGCTTTGTTGTTTGTGTTTTTTTTTTAATTTTATAAAATGCTTTCAGTAATGAGCAACAGCTTGGGAAGGCGGGCGGTGACACTTGCTGCCCTCTGAGCCCGCGGGACCAGGGGTCACTTCGGGAGGGCTCCTGCCCGCTTTGCTCCCGAGCTGTTTGCAGCTTTACCTTGCAGAGGGTTTGCAACGGATTTTTTAGAAGCACGCGGAGAAACGCGCGCCCGATGCTCTGCTTCCCATCGCTGCAGTGCCATGAGCCTGAAAACACTTATTCCTTCTAAACTCCCACTCGGAGTAATTAAAAGAAATCATAAAAATGTGGGAATGGCTCTGTTTCCCCCAGGCTTGCGGTCCGGTATCCGTCCTCTGACGGTGGCCAGCGCGCTTCAGAGGGAAGCGGAGACGACCCCCTGCCCGGGGCCATTCTGGGATGAGCTTCTCCGCGGGGAGCTTCTGCCTCCCTTCGAGCAGAGCCTGCCTCCAGCTTATGCTGAGAGTCGGCCAGGAACCGTTCCCGCTCTCCGAAAACTGCTGATGGAAACAAAAGATTTTCCTGCTGGTTGAGATTTGTTGTGTTTTGTCGAAAAATCCTCCTTTTTCTCCGTCCCGGAGCACAGCTTTTCGAAAGTTTTGCCATGGACAGGAGAAAAAGGTCAAATGTAGAGGTGTCGGTACCCGGCACGGGAGTTTCGAGGAAGAAAACAAGGAATTTTTGCAGTTCATGTCAAGCTTCTTCCAAGCCTGAGCACAAGGAGGGAAGAGGATTCACGCTGACATGAAAATGTAACCGATGGGCAAGACTTTTTGGTAGACTCTACTTTAGTCTTTCTTTTTAAATCCAGCACTTAAAGCTGCTGCTCTTTACTTAAACGTGATTTTAAAGCGCTAAGCTCTGGCAGTAGTTCTCCTACTGCACAAATGTGTGACCTTGGATGACACCGACCTGCCAAAAAAGAAGGAAAAAAAAGGTGTTGCTGATATTTATTTATTTTATGCTCCGATTCCTCATTCATCATCAGGTAAATTTGCTCTTGGCAGCACCGGCAACTTCCTCAAACGCAGCCAAGGTGACCACTAAAATTAGCATCAAATCCCAATAACGCTTTACATCATGTACACGTTATTTTTCACTGGACATAAATTGCGAGGTGTTTCGCTTTTGTTTTGAATCCCCGGGGGATCGGGTCATTACTCCGGGCATCGGTCCATGCTGGGGACGGAACCGGCTGATGCAACCGACTCCAAATGTAGAAGTTAAATTTTTTGTTTCACTGGAGAAATTTTCTCCGTCCTTGCCAAGATGAATTACTAAAATGTCTGAAGAAACAGCACTGACCGAGACCTCAGACAGTAAAACACAATTTTCATCCTCTCTCATAAATTTTTTGCTTAATGAAAAGTCCTCGAGGAGCACATTTCTCTGTCAGAGCCAAGGAAAATAAACGTGTGCGTGGTTAAACAGCGCCGATAGCCGTGAACACTAACGACCCTTCCCGCGGCCCGGGGTTATTAAACATCTGCATCTACGTCCCTGCTGGAGACCTCCCGCCTCCGTCATCCCAGGTAGGAGAGCAGAGGGATGCTCTGGCAAAGGGAGTTAGTGCGTCATGCTCGTGCCACGCCGGCAGCGGTCAGTCCCCACGTCCAGACTGCTTTCACGGAGAGCTAGGCACACACCGCAGACTCTCCCTCAGCAGAATATAATGCTCTTTGGCTGAGGTGATGATTGTGAAGGCCCCGCAGCGAGCGGGATGGGGATCTGGAGAATACGGCGCAGGCTGGGGTGGCCGTGGGCGCCTGCTGGTCCCGGACATCACGTCCCTTCTCGTCCCCAGGCACGGTTGTGAGCTGGAGAAGTGAGCAAGGCAGGCGGTGCTGCTGGGAGGTGTAATGAATTAAATGCTCCTGAAGTTGTAGCATCACCCAGGGATGCTCACAGTTCACCAGGCCAGTGTCCCAGTAGCCGTGACTTTGGAGAGAGTGGGGGTGAGGGGAGGTAATGGGGCACCCCGTAGTGCCCAAGCCCGCAGAAGGGGGGTCATGACTTGCTCCACGACTGTGCAGGCTCCGCAGACCTCATCTGCCTCATCCTCGTCGTCCGAGGAAGCTGCAAGCACAAGGGTGGGGAAAAAATCCCATCAGCAATGGGAAGATGGAAATTCCCTGCAGGGATGGCCAGCAGGGTTAACACCCGAGACTGACACCCCCCGACATCTCCAGGCATCACCCAGAACGACGTACGATCCCCGTCCTGCCTGAGCCATGGTGGGACCTGCTGGGGAAGTGCAGAGGCCTTGGGGTGTCGTGCCCAGGGAAATGAAGCCCGAGATGGGGTCAGATCACTGCCTACGAACACTGATGAGCAGGAAAGAGCTGGTTAAACTCCCGCGTTGGCATGAGAAGAGAGGAGGAAAATACCGCCCACAAATATACTTAGGCTGGAAAATAGAAGAGGGTTTCTAATCATCTACAGAGAGGCCTCCTGAGAGAGCTGGAAAGAGCAGAAACCTTAATGGAATTTTAAATGTGCCGTGATTGATTTGTGAAGAGGATCATGGCAAAGGTCTGACATGAGGAGCCGGGGAATCCCACCGCCTGTGCTCCCCGTACCTCTTGTGTGCCGGCCGGCAGCCCTCCTCCTCTCCGCACCCGCCGCCGGCACCCCGTGGGCAGGACGGGCTCTTCTCAGCTCTGACCACGTCAGGTTCGGACCAGCCAGATGTGTCCCGGTGCTTCCTGGACGCTTCTCCACCCACGAACCCCTCCCTGGCCGCCTGTCCTTGTCCCGCTGCCCTGGCACCACCTTCCGACCCCACTGTTCTGTGATTCTGGGATTCTGTGACGCTGGCATCTGAAGAAGGCATCTCCCACCCGCCCAGAGCCGCTTGATCTCCGTGTGGGCTGAGCCTGGTCCCCACCAGTGTCACCGTGTGGCATTTCAGTGCTTCTCCGGCGACGTCCCTGTCCGTGAAGACCATTGTCCCTGTCCCTGAAAGGCAAAGGAGGGACGGGAGTGTCAGAAGCAACTGGAGGGGTCGTGTCGGTGGGCAGGAACGCCCGCGGCGCCAGGCTGCTCTGCAGCACCTCGCCTGCACCCCGGGGCAGCCCCACGCAGAAGCGTTCCCGAAGGAGAAACAGCCCTGAGCAGCCCCAAAACGTGAGAGCCCATCACCGGGTGCCCAGCGGGTGCCTTTACCCGGGCAGAAACACGGGTGCCGGCTGCAGCGGGGTCGGGATTGCACCCAGCAGCGGGAGGGCGAAAAAACATCTGATGTCATGCTGAGGATGCTTATTTTTTCCAAAAAAATGAAATCCCAGACAGGCGGTGAGGCTGCTGCCAGCTGCGGCATGTGGGCAGGGGGCTGCCAGGCGTGCGGCCCTGCCCGTTCAGCTGCCGATTTCGTGGTGCTAAAGGGGGCTGGGGGCCGGGGGGCCGGGGGGCCCGGCCGCGCTAGAGGGCACTGTCGCCTGCAGGTTGCGGCGGGGGGGACGCGGAGGGTTTGTGAAGATGCCGTGGTAGCCCACCTCTGCATCGCGACCTTCGCTGGGGCGAGCAGCTGTTTTAAAAAAAAATTAATACATGTTCCATCTGCATCATGCAGAGAGATGCTGTGGGACCTGCCGGGTGCAACAGTCAAACCTTTGCGCTCTGAATATCGCAATACTTCTTTTTTTTTATGTGTTTCAGCCTTGCGCTGGGTCTGAACGCAGCCAGGGAATTCCCTGGGCTGGAGATGGTCAGACCTGCGGAGCGTGCAGCAGAGCTGGTGTCTCCCTCTGGATTTCTCCTTTACGGGGGGGATTTTGTTTGGGATTTCGCATGAGAGGGGAGGAAGGTGGCGCGGGGGCTGCTTGCAGAAAAGCAGTGGAGCGTGTGCTTGCAGGCGAAAAATGGCTCGCTAAACAAACTAAATGAGCAGAAAAGCCAGCCCTGCCCCTGCAACGCATCCTTCCCCGGGGCAGAGCACAGGGGCTGTTTCAGCGAGTGCCGTGGGGCGGCGGGAGCAGCCGGGACCCGACGGGAGCAGCTCTGATTTCCACAGATGAAGCTGCAGGGGATGCGGAGACAGAACACAAATTCCCCGGCTGGAGTTCGGCCAGGACCCCAGGGCTCGCGCTCCCGGCTCCGGCTGCAAGTGCCACGAGACTCCTAACCACGCGGTGGTCAGGATTTGGGTTTTACATCATACCTATTTGTAGAGGAAAAGATTAAAGGCCTTGCGGACTCTTACGAAATCCCTGGTAGCGGCAGCTCTGGTGACTGGAGTCAAATCAATTCCAGACTGAGACCTTCCATTAGTGGAGACCATTTAGGGAAAAAAGAGAGAGTATTTCATTTGCGTCCCTGAAACGGCGATTTTCCGAGTTCCCAGCGCCGTCGGTGAGGGCTGGAGAGGGGTCTGCGGGCTCAGACACATTTCTGAGCGACCTCGCTCGCGTCTTTCACACCTATCCACAGCAGCGGCCGTAAAGGCCAAGGGGACAGAAGAATCCTGATTCGCATCATGTAGGCATCCTGTCTCCCCTGACCTGCGCCTTCGGAGCGCGGGGCCATCGGGAATAGCTGTAGCTCAGGCTGGTCCGAATCCAAGGTCTGTCTCCCAGGAAAGCTCGCAGTGCAGGCGAGGATCTGCTCCCACGTGGACCCCGTGGTGGAGCATCCCTTGGGAGAGCGCGGCTGTCCGGACACTGCACACCCCCCCAGCTGAAGCCAAACCCAAACTTCCCAGCGTTTGTCCTGATTAAATGACCTGGCAGGAAATAAACTTCCCAACCACCTCGAGACGCCTTCAGAACGTGTGTCTTTGGAGGGGATGCGATTTTAGCAGGAAGGGCTGAGGAGCACGGGCAGAAGAAGGTGCGAGGTCTCCCTGGAAGCCACATGTTCCTGCGCTGGTCTGAGACCCAGCGAAATGGGGAGAAACAGCTTGTTGGGGAGGGGACCACCAAAGGCGTTAACCCCTCGTTCCCCTGGCAGCCTGGTGCACCTCTCCATCCCCGGCCAGCAGATATTATCTCCTAGAGATTTATTCCAGTCTTCTTTTCAAGACATGATGTCAGGATTGTAATAACCTGACTAAGGCAAACCCTGGATGGAATTACTATTGTGTTTATCAATTTCCTTTTTCTTTTCTTTTCTTGTCTCGATTAATCATGGAACAGCACGATGGAAAAGTCCTGTTAGACCAACCTGCCTCCCAGCCAAGGCTGGACCGATCCCTACATCCACCGTCTTCTGTTTCATCCAGTCTATTTTTAAAAAATCCCTAGCGACAAGACTTCTTGAATCACAGGAGCGAGAAATGGAAAAGACCTATTAGATCATGCAGTCTGTCTCCTGGCCAGTGCAGGCTGTTCCCTGCAGCCCAGTTTTTAGCGTTTTAGCTTCCACCTTTCCTTCCCTCGGGAGATTATCCTGCTGGCCCACAGATCTCACACTCAGGTTTGCCTGATGTCATGCTGGAAAGCAAAAATGTCCGGCACTGGAAAGCGACTGAAAGCGCTTTAGGTCTGGTCTGCAGGATGGGAACAGGGCGAGCGCCCGGGGGAGCGGCAGCACACACGACCCGCGGGCGCTGCTGCACCCACCGGTCCGGGCATCGCTCGGCTCGGCCGCCGGGAAGGGACCCGTCCTGCTCCAGACTCCTCGTGTTTCCCTGCGCTGATGCTGTGCTGGCTCCGGGGCTCATGAAAAAGATGGTCAGACCAGCCTCGAACAGGCTAATTAGTTCTGCAGCGTCCCTGTTAATTGGGTTTTAGGCAGAAACGGCGCACATCTGCCTCCAAATATCCCCACAGCCTGCCTGCAGCACAGGGGTGCCTGCTGCCGCCTGCGCGCCCACGCGCTGCACGCCCGCACCCCCCTGCGACCCCCAACCTGCTGTGCACGACCCACGGGGGCTCCCATGGGTGCTGGGGGCTCCCACGGGTGCTGGGGGCTTGCATGGGTGCTAGGGGCTTGCATGGGTGCTGGGGGCTCAGATGGGTGCTGGGGGCTCGCAGGGATGCTGGGGGCTTGCATGGGTGCTGGGGGCTTGCATGGATGCTGGGGGCTCCCATGGGTGCTGGGGGCCGGTGACCTGCCAGGGAGCAGCACAGCCGACGTGCCCAAGCCACGAGGTGCCCTCGATCCCTTGCAGCGCGTGGTTTTCGGCTCTGCCCCAGCCTTATCTGCGTCGAGTAATCAAAAATAATTGGTTGCTCCCCAGTGGACTGATCTAATAGCAGTACGAATAAAGTTATTTTGAACAGTTGTTCATGAGTTCATCTCCTGGAAAGCCTCAGCCCCAGCTGTTGCTGTGCTTTTGATTTAAAAAAAAAAAATAAAAATATTAAACTCAAACTGGGGATTATCAGGGCTAAGCACGTCTCAGCCCTCCCTCCTTCCCGTGTCAGGTGCCCGGCTGGGCTATGAACCGCTCTTTGTGTGCGGCTCCCTCGCCCCTTTCTCTCCGAGTTGGCACCAGCGCCGCTGCGATTTGGCAGCTCTCCGCGGCGTGCTGAAAGCGGGATGCTGGCAGCGCCGGCGCGGCTCGCGGGTGCCCGGGGCCCGGCTGGCAGGCAGCGGTGGCAGCAGGTTTAGCATGCAAATGGTCACCAAGGCCTCCGGCCAACTCCGTTTGTTAACGGTCAAGCTATGGGGAGCTGTTTGGGGAGAAGCAAATTGAATTAGGCACGAGGGTGGGAGCAGGGATGGGGAGAAACGGTGCGGGTCTCTGCCCTCCATTTCGGCCAAGTGCGGAGGTGGGGGCGGCGAGGAGGGTGCTTGGGGACAGCGTGATGGGGGTGTCCTCTCCGGCACAGCCGAGCCTCCGACGCTGCAGCCATCCACCCACCGCAAGCAGCCCGTGGAGGAGCTGAGCAGTGGGATTTTCCCTGCAACCACTGACCCACAGCCCATCCCTCCAAAGCAATAACCACCACTCAGGCTCCAGGGGCAGGCTCTGAGCCGAAGGCTGACCACGGCGCAGGGGCGTGCAGGCTCCTCGGGCAGGTCATCCCGCCCGGGGTGCCCGGAGGCCCTTGCATGACATATTCCCGGGGTCTGCGGGCGAGCACGGAGCCCAGCTCCTCCTCCCACCCAGCTCCACCATATGGTTTGCTGCTCCGTGGCCGCCTGCCACCGCAGACGGTGAATCAGCTTTGTTGCTCCAGCAGCACAACCTTTGCAGGCTCGAGGCTTTGTTTTTAAAGCATCCCGGTCTCTGCCCTAGTCCCTTGGAGAAGGCAGGAGAGCGCAGGACAGGAACGTCCCCCCTCCCCTCCGCAGCGGCGGCTGCGGGGCCCCGCCGCCGGGACGAGCCCGTAGCCAGGCGCGCGGCGAGAGCCAGGGCTCAGGCTCCGAAAAGTCAGCGCCGGAGCAGTTCGTCTCACTCCTCTGCCTGCCAGAGCAGAGACGAGTTCAGCTCCCACCTCCTGCTCCGGGGTTTGGCCAGAACAACCTGTGCTCTGGCAGGCGCGGGTTTAGGATGGGTGGGAGATGGTGCCTTGACCCCTCCTAACAAAGCTCTGCCCAGGACAGCTGGCAGGGCGGGGGGACAGCGGTGCCGCCGCCTCCCCCGTGCCATCGACATCTGGGTGCAGTCAGTCTGGTCCCAGCCCCTCTCTCCAGCACAAAATCCAGCTGGACACACGTCCCGGCAGCTGGACGGACACCGATGCCAGCACAGCGGGGACGCGTGGGCCAGGAGAGGCGGGGGGTCACCTCCTTCCCACATCAGCGTGGACTTTGCTCGGCTTGAGCTGGCTGCGAAACCCCACGCCGAGACCCCTCTGGAAGGGACGGATTAGCAGCTTGGACATTTGGAGAGATTCTTGCTGAGGCAGAACAATTAGAGAGGGGCTACAGACTGGACATTCGGCGACGTTCTTGCCGAGACGGGATAATTGGAGAGACGATACGGACAATAAAGAAGAGTTTCACACTTAACTTTCCTTGTCCAGTCAATTAGGTAATAACAGAGCTATTCCATACATCCGCCTAAGGAGGTCCCTCCTCCTTCTGAATAAAGATAATTTTAAAAGCAGACTGATGAACTCACACCAATAATTGTCCCAAGGTTGGGAAAACTTGGGAGTAATGAGGGAAAAAGGGAGAATCAGATCAAAAGGCAGAAAAAATGCTTGATAGTAACAAGCCCTGCATACATTCGCAGCTGAACACGCATATTGTCTTAAAGCTAAACCATACAGTTGCACGTAAGGAGCTGTGCAGTTGGACTGACGGTCATCACTATACCGACTGAATCAAGGTATTAACTCACAGTGTCTGAATCTCCTCCACCGATTCTCTTCCCTGCCTCGAAAAGAAAGACCCTGTACCCAAAGCAGTGCAGGTTGCTAGAAGCGAATTTCACACAGCATCCCCACTCGCTTGGCTTTCTCGCCATGGCTCTTCTTTTCCTTCTCAGCATCAGCATCTAAACGTCTGGGTCGTGGTGGAGCTCAGAGCTGGAAGCGACACAATATAGTGAGAAAGGATGTTTTTGTGCTATTTCCAACCTTCCCAGAACAGAGAACTTCAGAAACCCCTTTACAAAGGCTGCTTTCTTCCCCTACGCTACTTTGAAAAGATGGGTGAAATCCTCAGTTATCTGCCTATACCAGGGTTGTACAAGACAGAGACGATCAAAAAGGAGGGGGAAGGGGACGACGAGAGACATGGCCAAGTGTTTTGTTTGTTTGTTTGTTTTAGCTTCTTTTGGTTAAAACTGCAGTTTTGGAGCACCTCCAGCCTCCTCTGTACTTGGGGAGGATGGAGGATCCGAAGGATTTACTAAGATCCCCGCTAACATTTTTCTCCCTTTTTTTTTCCCCCTACTAAAATTTCGGTTTCTCGCTGAAATGTTAAATTGGAGCAAATTTTCAGGGCTTTTAAAGAAGCTTCACTGCTCAGCACACCTGGGCTCAGCTGGCCCCCGGTCCCTCCGAGCATCCCTCCCCACCAGCCAAAAGCCACGGGCCGGCTCGGCGGGGCCAAGGCTGGGTTAGGAACGGGGACGAGGACTTCTCCCGATTTCCCTCCTCCATCCAGGAGGCTTGTGAAGGAGCATTCAGGATCCCGACTAGAGTCTCCTCAAACTCCGCACCCAAGGGCGAGGGTGATGCTCAGCTCGATCCCCCTTTTCCCACCCATTTGGGTGCTCCCGAGGCTGTTGCACCTGCGGGACAGACCCAACGCCGACACCAAAACCGATGTGGGTCCTGCTGCCCTCCCCTTGTCCCCTCCTGGGACGAGAGGTTATTCTGGCTCCGCATGAGCTCAGTTTTGAGCCTGTTCGGGAGGGGGCTGCCAGATGGAGCAGGGCTGCCAAGCCCGATGCAATGCGGTTGTTTCGGGAGGTGGAGTCTGTCTGCGGAGCGCTGGCCTGCGAGATGCATTGGCCAGCGCTCAACTATGTCCCTGTGATCTTGACCGAAGGAAGCCCGACATTTTACCCCCCTTCCGCAGATCCCCACGGCTAATCCCCAGCTGCCCGGGGGCAGACCTCCATTTTCCAGCTAGCCTCCAATTTAGGAACTGGATCCTCTTTGCCTCCCCCCAGCCCGCTAGCAAACACTTGTGCAAAGCAGCTTGTCCCCGCAGGGAGAGCCCCTGGCCTGCTCTCTTCCCCCCGTTTTTGCTCCTGCCTTGCACACAGGACCCAGCGTAGAGCTGATAAGCAAAGTCCTGCTCTGCCTTCCCCCTCCCAGCGCTCGCCCATCCCCGTGGGGCTCCTGCTCACTCCGCCTGCCCCCGCAGCCCCGGGGGGGCTCCCAGCTGCACCCCCTCTGCTCCTTCTCCCACCTCGCTCTCTCTTTTGGGGTAAAATCCCCCGTCGGGAATGCTTGGAAACGCCAGGTTTTATTGCCATACAGAGCTGCATCCCACAGCTGCTTAAAGCATCACCCGAACAGCATGAGCAGCGCCGAGGAGATACAGACAACACGGATAAATCCACCCTGGCCGAGCTTCTTACTGTTCACAGCATCCTCACGGCAGTACCCGCGCGCGTAGAGCTGGCCAAGCATCTCCACTGCACCCCAGCCCCTGCCATAGCTGTGGCCCAGTCCCCGGGGGTGCAGGACCCCCGGAGCACCCCCGGAGCAGCGGAGCGCGGCAGCTCGGCGAACCCGAGCGGGGCGGTTTTGACCCCGTTTGGCGAAGGCAGCGCTGCACACACCTCCCTGCCCAGGGCAGAGCGGCCGGCGCCAGGTACCCGACCAGGCACGGACGCGGAGAAGGGGAGCGAGCCCCAGCCCGGCTGCCTCGGCACACAGAGCTGCCATCTCCCAGGTACTGGAAAATGAAGTGACGTCGCTTTTGTAGCACATCCCTTTTTGCAGGCGGCTCGAGAGTCAGAAGAACATATTTTATCATATACATAATCTCAAAGAAAAAAAAAAACCCTCATCTCCTAGATTCCCAGACAGTACACTCAGCATCCTCATGCTACTGATGTAATCCTGGAGACAGGTCCCCTGGGCCCAGCCGCGCTAAGCTGAAGCTGCACCGAGCCCTCGGCTTCAGGCCCTCGCCTGCGCGGCGGTGCTCACCGTTGGGATACCCCGGGCACGTTTTATGGACCCCTTTATACACTTGTTGAGTGTCTAAGTTCACGTTGCACCCGCGGGGAACATTAATAGCTCAGTAAAGCTCTTTGCTAATACTCTTCTTGCTGTCCTTTGTGTTCAGCTGCAGTAAAGATTAGCCAAGAATAAAACCGACATCATCATAAATAGGAATAAAACCAACAGAGTAGATTCCTTAAGGTAACTCTGCATAAGCAGGTGCCCACCTTCAACCCCGAAGACTTTACCGTTAAGTAAAAGCAACTGCAAGGCAAATCCTGAGCTGAGGTACAACAAGTGAAACAGAAGATAAGCCGGTGGCGTGACGCCAGGGTGCATATTTGACCCAAATTGCTTAAACTACAGCTGGTTGAGTGATTCACTGCATCCAGCCCCATCAATGGGCCTGGCCTGGCTCTCTGTTTGTGACTTGTCTCCGGAGAGACGGAGGGTTTCTTTGTTTTGTTTGTATGAACGCCTTGGTTATTCAGGGAACCGTGACACACGCTGTGGGAACATTGGCCGGCTGCTCCTGGAGAAGATGCACATGGTGGATCCATATTTGGACCTGGCTGCTCGGCTCCCCTGGGACCCCTCCTGCTCTCGCTTGACCTCAGGAGCATCACTTACGTCTTCGTGTGACCCGTAACTCTGTCCTGCTCCCCATCTCGCCTGGCACAAGGAGGGCTATGGCCAGGAGAGGTCTATGCGATGCATGGGGTGTGTAGATGGAGGAGAACGTAAGGACATGGCTGGATCCCAAGCATCCCTCTAGCCCAGTGTCCGGTCTTTGATGGACAGGTACCACCGGAGCACCAGGAGGGAACAGGCACGGTCAGAGATGCCTGGAACTGGAGAACACCTCTGTGTTTGGCAGCCCTTGGTGCTTGCTCTCCCTTGAACTCCTTGTGCCCGCCTTGAGGGAGGTGGGTGGCACAGAGTGAGGCACCTGCTCTACCCGTGGGCAGGCGGACTGGGGGCGCAGGAGGGGCTCTGCACCCCAAAACATGCGCCCTAAGGCAGGTTAGCCCCACAGGGGCTCAGGCAAAGGAGAAGTGCCGGGAATCTCCCCCCATGCCCTGTCCCCCCACTGCACGGTGCCTCCTGCCGCCCTGCCCGGCCGGGCCATCTTTAAGCCCCCTGAGTTGGAGAGGGGAGTATTAAATAAACGGAGCCAGGCCCTCGGCTGCCCGGCTGTGACGCTCCCTCTGCACTAAAGAGAAACATGCCCCAAATACTTGAAATACAAAAATCTCAACCTGGGATCAATTTTTTTTCTTTTTGAGCCAATTTGTGGGAAGAAAAATCTGCCCCACTTTAGGAGCGGGTGGAGGAAGGAGATGAAAATAATTAGATACCATCTGAGCGGCCGTTTCGTGCTCTTCCAGGCTGAAATTGTCTCCTTTCTCCCAAGGAACGTTCCATAATGTGGAGCACTGTCTTCAAGGGTTTTGGAAATACCAGACACAGATATATTCGGAGCTGCCAGAGTTCCCCCGTGTCAGTAACGCTGTCCGTGGGCTGTGGGATTCCTGTCCCCTGCACCACAAAATGTCCTTAGTGGCAGATTGACACCAGGACCATCTGCAGTCCCTCCTGGGGGTAAGGCGCAGGCCAAGGCGTCCTTGCTCCTTCTCCTTCCAAGCATGTTTTCCGACAGAAAAACACCATTTTCCTCAAAATGGGAATTTCCCCATGAAACAGCCACGGTCAGCGAAACTCCTCCTTTCTGCTTTGCCGTTCAAACTACCTAAAACCGCACCTTTCATTTTTGTGGCCAGTAAAGCCAGAAGCCAACCCAGCATCGCTGCTGCCACGCTGGCCACGGCGGCGAAGCCTCATCCCCCCCCAGGGGCCCCTACGCCTGCTGCGGAGCCGTCCCCGTGGCTTGGAAGCCATTTGGGCTTTGCCACGACCGTGGGCATCGGGGTGAAGTCCTGACAGGTGGGGACGGAGGGGAAACCCAAGACGCTCACCCCATCCAAGCGTGGCCAGAGCAAGGTTTTAGGACTCATGAGTGGGGCTTATGGCTGTGGGTTGAGTGGAGAGGCTGGTGGGGAGGTGGGCATGGTGGTGAGCCTCAGCATCCAGCCCAGCCGACCTCGTGGGAGCACCGGCCCGACCCCAACTCCGTCTAATTTTTTGGGGGACACACACAGAAACCCTCCACCACCGTGAGCTGGGCTCAGCCTTGCCCCTGGCAGAGCCCGACCGCCTTCCTGGGCTGGCAGATGGCAGATTGGCATGAAAAAACGCTGAAAATGAAAACGCAACAAAATGCTACACAGTTGCCTGTCCCTTTCGATTCAGTTTTTGGTCAACTAAATTGTTATTGAATAAGGCAAGCTGCGTCAAAAATGTACTTTAATGAAGTGCAGCAGGGGCTCTGGCATTATTTCCCAAGCTCCGCTAAGGTTTTAATCCCCGGCTCTCTAAGCCACTGTGCGACATATGCTTTAAAGAGGATATTTTTTGCTCCCTGGTATTTCACGCATGTTATATTTTAAAGACTGCTGCCAGTTTAGTTTAGGCCCAAAACGCTGGTGTCACTCGGGGGATGGAGGAGGGGGGAAGGGCTTCACCAAAGTGATTAAAACTAATCCCAGAGCAACCCGGGAGGAGGGCGACCTTGGCCGCGGCGCGCAGCCCGAGTCTCCTCGCGTCCCCGTCAGCAAGTCCGGAGGTGCCCAAAAATATTTGGGAGGGGTCCGAAAATGCCAGGGGGGTGATGAGCATCCTCCGTGCCCAGCCTCGCCCTCCAGCCCAGCATCGATCCCAAGGATAATCCCAGGGGACTCCCCAGGCACCAAAACGGACTTTGCTAATTAGTCCTGGCTTATCTCAAGCAAACTTTCTGCTCTGTTTGGTTAGGACCGGCCTAGAGTGACTAATATCTGCAGCAGGGAGGAAAAGCCCTCCTGGCACCTCTCTTCTTGCCTGGGAGAGCCTCGCTCGGGGAGATATTAAAGGCTTTTGTTTCCAGGAGCTGTCAAACCCCTCACCTTTCACAAGCACTAAAACAGCCAGGGGAAAAAATATATGCGAGTGGAATAATAATTTTTAACTCATAAATTTGAGCTCGTAAATCACAGATTGACGGAGCAGTCGTTGTAATGTCTCGTGAGTTAACATTCGAGGTTTTCTTTCACCTGAGGAAAAGGAAAAAAATACCCAAGTCTCTGCCCTTCCACTCCAGCGATTGCTATAAATCACCTTAATGTTACACTCTTGCTCTTAATAGACCCAAAGCACGAGCGTGGGGAACAGATAGCAAAACTGGGTAATGTCAGAAGTACAATACTGGGAAGAAAGCTTTTTTTAAAAAAAAAAAACCCCAAGCCACCAGACCCAACCCAATCCCTCTCTGCTTTTAATAGCAGAGGGCAAGTCCTGCCCTGGCCTCGGTCCTGGTCCTGCCGCAGCGCTGAGCGGGGCGCGGGGACAGCTTGGCTGCCGCCGGCAAACGCAGCCGGGGCCGCCTGTCCCCGTGGGTTTGAACTTGGGATTGAGGAAAACGAGAGAAAATAGAGGCGCGGGGACAGAGGTGTCACACACGTGCGCAAGGGAGGGACGGAAAGGGGTGGGGGTGGCACTTGGGTTGAATGGAGAACCCAGCCGCTCGATGTCCCCATCTGTCCTCTGCCGAGCTGGGGACATCACGGCAACGCGTGCCATGACGGCAGATGGAGCCACCCACACGTCACAGCCGCCACCACGAGCCACGCTCCGCCGTCCCCGCGAAAGGGGGAGCAGCCCGGGGCGGCGCGTGCCCACGCTGGGACCCAGCACACCCCGGCGGCAGGCGCGGTGGCCGCACGAGACGCAGAGCCCACCCCCCCGCAGAGGGGACATCTGCAGAGCCGGGGCTGTCACCCACCTGCTGAAGAAGTGCCACCACCCCAGCTCCGCTCCTGGGAGGGCTATGGTGGGACGCAGGGAAAGCGATGGGAGAAGATGGAGTGGAAAACCCCGTGCGGTTGGGCACCGGGCTGTGTCCACATGCAGATTCTGGCTCTCCCAAAGTTGAAAAATATTTTTTTCCCCTGGGATTTCCTCTGATTTTATCTGTTTTGGATAAGAAGGATAAAGCTCAGCAGATCTGAAGCTAGTGTCCCAAACGCTGAAGGTGCTTTGGCCCTCACCCGAGGTCCCCCCACCTCCATCACCGCTGTGCCCAGCCCGGCCGAGGGCAGATCCGCGCCCCGGGCTCTGCAGGGGCGGCAGGTCCCAAGGGGTCGCTGCCCCCCGCCACCCCCGGGGCTGTCCCCAAACCAGCAGCGAGGAGCTGGCGCAGGAGATGCCGAACGGACGAGACGTTGGGTCGGGGAGGCTGCGGCCGCGTGGCCGGCAGGGCGCCGGGAGGAGGGAGGCTGGAGGAGGAGGAGGAGGAGGAGGAGGAAGGCATTGGCATGCGGAGCACAAGTGCGTGCGTGGCACTGTCCTCTGCCTAATCCGGCGGGTTCAAAGCAGCCGGGTGGTGCCGGCCGCAGCTGCGGTGTCTGAGCTCCAACAGGTGACGGCTCAGCTGTCCCCCTCCCCGAGGGGCTCTTCGCTCTGGGGGGGCTGGCATGGGGGCCAGCGGGACCCCAGCGCTTCAGCCGGCTCCGTCCTGCCCTTGGGAAACCGCCTGCACCCCCTCGGCTCCCTCCCCTCCGAGCCCCTCGGGACAGCACGCCGCAGCGGGACGGGGCACGGCTGCTGGGAGGCATCTGTTGCGCAAAATCCTCCTCAAAAGCGCTCTGACTTGCTGGGGAAGGCAGGGCCGGCCTGTTCTGCACCGTGCTGGCGGCGTGGACCCGGCACGGAGAGCCTGCAAGCAGCACGTGGGTTGTTCGCCCTGCGCCAGCACCCCGTCCCCTGCCAGCACGTGGTCCCCCTCCGGCACCCGGTGCTCTGCCGGTGCAGCCAGGGATGGGATGAAGGAGCAGGGGGAGCAGCCCTGGGTGAATTCCCAGGGTAAGGGCTCCGCTGCAGGAGGTGTCGAACGGCCCCTCGCTGGGAAATATTTTATCCCATCACTTTTGAAAACCCGTTTGCAAACAGCATCTTCAGCGCGACTGCCGCCGGTCCCGGTGCATCCAGCAGCGGGGCCAGGAGAGGCCTTTTGAGCAAATCCAGCCAAGTCTCTGCGCATCTGCTGAAGCCGGACGGATTTTTATTTCTGCTCCCAACTATCTGGTTCCTCTCCGGAGGCTGCACCAGCAGAGGAGACCATCTGCCACCAGCCAGGTCAAAACGCAGCGACGGGCGGGGGAGCGTGGCAGAAACACTTGCGCCTGCCCAGGGCATCCCGGCCAAAATCCGCATCTGTCGCGGCCGGCGGGACAGTGGCGCAGGCAGAGAGGGTCCGTGTCCGTACTTGGCCTCAGGAGAGCCGCAGCATCCCGCAGCGATCCCGTCCCCACCGCGAAGGGCCGCCCGAATTTCCCTCATTTGTATAGGAAAATAACAAAGCGTGACCTGAAATATTTCCCCACCAGCTGCAGCAGGGCATGACCGGTCAGATAAATGGCTCGCTCCACTCCCACACCCAAGAAATATCGATTAAAACACTAAAAAGTGCAGGTGCGGGGGGCAGGTCCGTGCACCCCCAGCCCCGCGGAGCCGCCGGCATCGCCAGCGACCCGCTCGACTCCTCATTAAGTCACTCGAGCCGCCATCGTCTGAGCAGCACCATTATTCACGCAGCCTCCAGACCCCCTTCCCCACTGTTAATTTCTACTTATCTGCATATTTTATTGAAAATTAAAATCCTTTTGCATTTTTCCCAGGGCTCGGTCGTGAACGATCTTTTCTCGCAGCCCTACTTGACTCCAATTAGTTGGGATAACAAAGCTGCCGCTGTTGGAGGATTATTGACAAATGCTCAAGGAAAAAAAATGGCAAGAGAACAGTCTATTAAAATGACAGCTTTTTAAGCCTGGAAACAAAACCGCCTGGCGATTAACAGTGCTGGAGAGGCGCGGGAAATACCAATTCTTAGGTTTTTGATGGCATTTCAATTGATTAACCCGCTCGAGCCATTAATTTGTGTCTCGCTTCTCTTGGTTAGCCAGCGGGTCACCATCAGCATCCCTCGCCGAGCGCAACGCCGCTGCATCCGTTCCCCCCCCGGGGACCGCAGGGACATCGGCACCAGCCGTGGCTCCGTGACAGGAGCCGAGGAAGCCGGGAGCGTGGAAATACATCCCGTAAAGGAGGGCCAGCGCCTGCCCTGCCTGCCCGCGGGGACGCTGCCCGTTTCCCAGGCCTCGCGCTCGCGCTGAGCTGCCCGTAGCTACAGTTCCCATGGGCGCCCGTCGGCGCCAGCGCTGGGCTCCTGCCCCCAGAAACCTGCTCGATGCAGCTGCAACTATGGCACAAAAGGACTGAGAAGCATTGAGAGCAGCACAACTCATTCACTGATAACTCGTTAATGGCGTTTCATATTTTTTCCCTGGCTTTTTTTTTTTTTTTTTTTTTAATAAAAGAATAGGGGGGTATAAAAATGAAGGATACTTGATAAAGGGCAGTGAGTGTTATCCCTAAAAAAAAAAAAAAAATAAATAAAAACCTCACAGAGCTTTTTTTCTTTCATAGGTGGCTCGGACAGCTGGCTCTTTAAATATTAATCAGGGGCTCATTGATATGCAAATATGGTAAGAGGGAATAATGCTCCCGCAGCTGCGCAGCCCCCAGCAGCCCCGGCCGAGTGTTGGCCTCCTCTCCACCATGAATGGAAATATCTGAGGACACAGGTGCAGGGAGCCGACCGCGAGCAAGATCCCGCTTAATAAGGTAATTTGTGAGCGATGCTCTATAGAGACGAACCGGAGCAATCTTTTACCACTTGACAGTATCTGACCACTAAACAAGGTGTTAATCTTATAATTGTGGTGTTGACTGTTCCCTAGCGCGGCGTTCCTGGCCTTTTGCCCTGACACTTGGCCAGTTAACATCAACTTCGCTGACAGGTCGGACGCGCGCCAACCGATCGGCGATAAATTATTTATTGTTCTATTTCCAGAATAACGAGTAAACAGGAAAGACGGGGCATCCCACAGAGAGAAAACCGGTCTGGATACGCAGCGCTGGAGCGAGTCGCGGTGCTCTGCGTGGGCACCCCCGTCCTCCGTCCCCCGTCCCGCGCGGGGCCGTGCCGAGCGGCCGCGCTCCCCGGCTCTCACCTCTTTCTGCCAGGACGGTGACCGCATCCCATCTTGCGGGAGCAAAGCTGTCTCCACCGACGGGTCCGGTGGTGGCATCCGTGTCCAAGGACCTGCAGGTGGGGTTTTGGGGTGGTCACCCCCTGTTCCTCATGCAGCTCCTGATACCCGCTCTCCTCTTCGGTGAACTGGGGGCCAAGAAGAGAGACCAGAGGCAACGTCACAGTCTGCCATGGACATCACCCTTGGGTGTCTGCTGGCTCCCTCTGCTAGACCGAGCGATGACTGGGGAGGTGGACTAGGTTGGGGGTGGCAAACGTGAGCTCCCCAGCCCAGGGACCTCGGCCCATTGCCCTGTCCTCGCTCCTAGGCCATCCGTGCTGCTGTGGTGCCCATGGTGGGCACCTTCAGCTGCTGCAGGAGAGACAACTGGGAAGGTGGGTCAGAGCCTTCAGCAGCATTTCACGTAACCAGAGACAGAGGAGTTGGACGCCCATAAGTACCTGTAGGGCTCAACTCACACATTTTGCTCTCTCCTGTCATTTGCCGTTAGCATAGATGGGTCTGCAGACCAGGGAAAGATGGTAAGGAAGGGTCTCCGTGAGGGCACCGAGAAAGGCACCCTCCATCGCCGCCCAACATAACCCAACATAGAATTTTTCAGGTTGGAAGAGACCTCCAAGATCATCGAGTCCAACCGTTAACCCAGCACTGCCAAGGCCACCACTAACCCATGTCCCCAAGCGCCACATCTACACGGCTTTTCAATCCCTCCAGGGATGGGGACTCCCCCACTGCCCTGGGCAGCCTGTGCCAGGGCCTGACAGCCCTTTCGGGGAAGAAATGGTTCCCAAGATCCAACCTAAACCTCCCCTGGCGCAACTTGAGGCCGTTTCCCCTTGTCCTGTCGCCTGTTCCTTGGGAGAAGAGACCGACCCCCCCTGGCTCCAACCTCCTTTCAGGGAGTTGCAGAGAGCGAGAAGGTCTCCCCTCAGCCTCCTTTTCTCCAGGCCAACCCCCCCAGGTCCCTCAGCCGCTCCTCACAGCACTCGTGCTCATGCCTCATCGCTGATTTCAACGCTCACAGCCCCTTGCTGTGCTCCTTGGGAAGCGATGCCCTTGCTGCCGCCTGCTCCCACCTCTCGGGGCAGAGCTGGCCTCGGGACACGGCTCATTCCTCCTGCTGACGGGCAGGACCAGCTCGATGGAGGCGCCTTGGGGCTGCTCCATCCCACACGGGACACAACGGCTGCATCCTGCCCTTCTATCCCAGCACGAGGAAACAAGCTCCGAGGCTGCGGACACAATACCCGCTGTCGCAGAGGATTTTTAAGATTTGCCTCCTGTGGTTGCCATCCTCCTTTTCCCTGCCAAGCTTCCTTGCCCGGGCTCCTGGTGATGAATGACCTTGTCCGGGTACCGCCGGTACCAGGCGCACGCAGCTGCGAGGCTTTTTTCCCGGGCGGGCGCTGCAGATGGCTGCTCCGCCGCCGAGCCCACAGCTGCACGCTCCCCGCTCGCCCCTCCGCAGCCGGCGCGCGCCCGCGCCACAAAGGGACAGAAAACGCGATTAATTAGAGAAAAGGAGCGAGCGGGAAGGGATGCTGGGATGTCTCAAGGAGCCGACCAAGCCACCCGCAGCTCGCCCTGTGACCAGCACGTCCGGCCTCGCCGCGGCTGGCTCCGGCTTCGGCAAGCGCTCGGATCGGCAGAGGGGTCTCGGGGCAAGGGTTGTCCACGCGGTGCGGTCATTCCCAAAGGAGCTGACAGCCTTCCTGGAGACAGCGAGAAGCCCAACTTCTCATCCTTGTCATCTGACTCGACTTCCGACTTTTCCGGTGTCGTTCTTGGCCTCCGGGTCCCGCGCAAGGGGCAAAGCTGGGCTCCTGCTGCGCTCCCGTGCAGGCAGGGCTGGGTGCGGCTGCTGCAGCCTTTGCCCGTACGTGGGTGCTACGACCGTGGCAGGTACAGGCAGCATCGCCCTCCGTCTGGGGACAGAGACCATCTCAGGGACTGGGGTCACACAAATTCAGTCACCTTTGAAGTTGTTCAAAGTTTTGCAAACCCTTCTTAGCCTGTATAAAAGTTACTTGATTCCAGGAGATAAGGACAATTCGACCCAGCCTTATAGACTGGCCCTTTGTTTCCAAAGTATATTCATCTGCCTTAGTATCTCAGCACTGGCATTATTATTAATTATTAATAATTAATGATTAATGACAAATTATTACTACTAATTATTGTTATTTTATATACAAGGGATTTGCCTCTTTCAATACTTTATTGGGAGCCAAACTGGATCACGGAGCACGGAGATCCCACTTTCCCTCTTAGACCCTCCCTTCCATCACTTCAGGGCAGCAGTTGGCTCTCGAATTTGGCCCAGGAGGCAAAGACTAATTTGCCAATTAAATGTCCCAGCCCTGGGGCGGCACCCGGGCTTGCTCGTGCCGTACCGGGAGGGTTCACACCCCCAGCGCAAGAGCCGTCTTGCCTCACATCGGCTGCCAGAGCTCACCCCGCAGGTACAACTCCGACCCCTCCTATTTCTTGCTGCTTTCTTAAAAGCATAAAACCTTTCTCCGCGCCGACAAGCAGCAGGGCTACGCCGTGGCCCCCAGCTGAAATAATCCTGAAAGGCCCGAACCCCGCGAAGCCGGAGCTGCTCTGGGAGGATGGAGTTTGCATCGCGCCCAGGGCCGGCGGGGCCAGAGGAGGACGCGGCTGTGCCGACACCAACCGCTGCTCCGGCTGCTCCGGGACCGTGCGCCGGCGCAGCAGACAGCTGCCGCAGAGGTGTCTTTTTACCCTGGCCCTTGTTAATGAGCAAAAGCTTAGGAGAGTGTGGGCGGCTGGGCTAGACAGAGAATAAGCAGGGGATTAGCGGCGCGTAGCCCCCGAGCGAGGATCGGGCTCTTTTCTCCCCTGCACTTGAAACCCAACTCCTGGCTGCAGCAGCGGCCGGTCCCGCACCAGCCGGGAGCGTTTCTTCCCCTCCCGCCGCTGCAGCCGTCCATCGCTAGCTCGGCAAAATTAGCTTTTGCAAGAGCTGGTATGCCGGCCGGGCAGCCAGCCCTCGGGCTTCTGGTCTTTGTTCTGGTTTTTTGGTGCATGTGGAAGAACGGAGGCCAGGCAATGCCTTAGCTGGGGTGCATCTCTGCTCCATCCTGCCTGCATCACCCCCCGCTCGAGCGGGGAGCAAACGCCTCCACGCTGGGATAAACTCTCCAACGTCCCTCAAACCAACCCACCCGAGGCAATCTGCCTGCAGCCACGGCGTGGCCTGGTGGTATACGACCTGCGAAAAGGGAAAAAAACCAAAGGGAAAACCAAATTCCCCGTCTCACCCACCCACGCACGTACCCGGGGAGCTGCAAGGCGAGGGCACCGAGCAATAAACAGCTCGTTCGGGGCACGGGCTGAGAGGCGCTGCCAGCCCGGCGGTGATGTACGTTGTGCGTGTGCTTTATACGCACGCCGTAAAAATAATGCTTTGTGAAGGATATATAAGCATCCAGGCCAGGCAGGGCCAGGCAGGGCCAGGCAGCTGGGAGCTTGGCTGGAAGAAGCACAGGCAGCGGGACCCGGCCGGGAGAATTGGCACGGCGTGCTCCAGCAAAGGGGACGCTGGCGGCTGCTGTCCCCGTGGCGCGATGTCCTCGTGCCACCTCCGAAGCGACCCCCGGCCCCGGGCGCCTGCAGGGTGGCTCACTTTTTGCCTTTTCGCTTGTAAAGCTCTCCCTTTTTAGCAGGAAAGGGAGCGTGTGCGCGGGCAGAGCAGCCCCTCCCGGGGAGCTGCTCCATCTCAAAATGGATGTTTGCTCCGGAGGGGAGCAGTGAGCAGCCAATGCTTCTTGTGGGGTGGGAATGACGTAAAAATCCACTTGAAAGCATCACGCTTCCCCTTCGGAAATAGCTCCAAACAGAAACGACTTGAAACGATGCAATCCATCCTTTTTTCCCCTTGTAAAACCAAACATTTCATCTTAATACGGGGGGGGGAGGGGGAGCACTAATTCATTTGAACTCTCCTCCCTGGGAAATGATCTGGCGAATGCCTCGTTCTGCAGGAACACACAGGCAGCACCAGAGTGACCCGTCCTGCTGCTCGTCCCCAGCTTGCCCGCAGGGCTTCCGGAGCGGCCGCATCCCCGGGGCAGGCGCGCAGGCAGGACATGGGCAGCACCGGCTGGGATGCTCCGGTCACTCCTTCCCGAGGAGCCATCCCCCGGCGCGTACTCCCTATTTTTGGCTCCAAATGAGGTAAGGCTTTGCACTAGACTAACACTTAATAAACGTTCGCATGAATTAGCAGAACGTGACATTGCGCAGCCCGATTCCCGACCGCGAGCTGCCAGCCCAGGCTGGGGCCCGCGCTGCAGATGTGTGTTCCTGGAAAAGGGAAGGCCATATGGTAAATAGCGGAAAAAACCCTCTAATATAGACATCCCTAAATGCTTTTTCAGCTGATCAGATTCTACTTGGCTAATCAAAGTTTGTGTGATAAGCAGCAGAGCCCCAGGGCTCCAAAATACCCAGGTGCTGATGTTTGGTCCCGTCCCTCTCGCCTCCGCTGAGAGCATCTCTCCTTGCCCCGAGCACTTGCACCAGCACGGGTGAGGCTGCTCTGGCCGAATAACCAAGCTCCCCTGGCCAATTTTGCGGGGACAAAATGATGCTCCTCAAAGGAAGGATCAAAAAATGCCCGTTCAGCCCTAACGCGCAGCGTGCCTCCGCGTTTGTCAGCCCAGCGCTGGAATTTCCTCCTCTATAAAGCTGGAAAAGTATCGAGTCCAGGTCGCTCCATGCTCTGTAACGAGCAATTATTCCTTTCAGAAGTAAAATGAAATAAGAACCAGTCCCATAATCACCTACTGGATTTTATCAGCATGTTTGGGTTACGCTTTTGCCCCTTTGGCTAATACCTAATTGATTCTTTAATCTCTACAACTTTTTTATTGACTGATACAAGAGCTATTTAGCCCATCAGCGGCAGGAAAGCAGCCTGCAAACCCTCCGAGACCCGCGACATGGTGCTAGGATGACCTCATCTGAAGGCAACGCTTTATTTGATAATCTATCACTTATTTATTATTCTAACTAACCGCTTGCAGGTGGTGTGATTTTAGTGTAATTGTCCCAGCAACAGGCACACACGAGGAAAAGCTCAGCAACGTGCAATCTTATCCGGAGCTGCTACCGCGGAGGAAGCGGGATCCCAGCCTGTGCCGGGGGAAACGGGGGAAAACCCAGCGTTTCCGTGACGTGAAGGGCATGGCAAAATCCCACTGACTGCGGAAAATCGAAGGCAGGGGCTCGTCCCGACCGCCGGCTCGCTGGGGGAAGCGGGAGCAGAGCAGGATGGAAAACCCCGATGCCGTCGGGGGGGACCCGCCTGGTGCCCGGCGTCACGGCTGGGGCACAACTCGCGCAGGGACGATTCGGTGCCGCGGCTCAGCGCCCTCCTCCCCGCCTGCCTGTGTGCGAAACCTGAGCAAACCGAGGATTTTAGGCAGCAACAAGGTACCAGGACATGGATGTCCCCGCAGAGCCTTGCACCGGGCTGGCACGGTCCTGGTCCCGCCGCGGGTCAGCGCTGGGATCGCCTACGGGAGCAGCATGGATGGCACGTGGACTCCAGAAGGTTCAGGCTGGCACATCCAACGTAAAATCCTGCATAAATATTATTTCTGGATGCTTCTGTACCGGTTATTTCCTAGCAGAGCCCTGGGGCGGGTTCTCGGCCCTTTGCCATCCGCCTGCAGCCGCGGGGCGAGGCGGGACGGATGCCCCAGGGAGGTGCCTTCAGCTCAGCGCCGCGGAAGCCCGAAGCCGCCCCGTGCCGCAAAGCTGCCTCTCCCGCGCGGAAAACAGACCCGCCAAGCACAGCCCCGCCGCCGCAAAGCGGGGGGTTTGCCGCCGGCCCGGCCCCGGGGGGCTGCTCCCACCAGACCCCCCTGCCGGGCTGCGCTGCTCCCCACGCTGGAAGCCCAGAGGCGGCGGCAGATAGAAACCAGCCCGGGAATTGACAGCGCGGCTCCGAGCCATCCAGCAACGGGCTTTTAAGACCCATTAGTCCTGCATTACTCTCCGAGACTTCTGAGCTAGAAACCCCCCAGGATTCAAGCCACTTAAAGCGTTTTCCCAGTGAGGAAGGGTTTGAGGATGAGGAGGCGGGTACCAGGCAGCATCACTGGGAGCAGAGGAGGTGCCTTTCGGCATTTTCTGCCCCCTCGTCGTCTGCCCAAGCTCCTTCCACCGAGCCAACGGCCTCAGCAAACGGGGAAAATGGCATTTGGAGTGGCAAGACCCCGTTGCGGCTTCAGTTTTAACCCCGGCTGGGAAAAAAAAAAAAAGGCAGGGGGTTGGGAGAATCATTTTTTCATTAAAATAAAAATTGATCCATAATGAAAATAGACTTCTAATGGGAAAAGTTTAGTGCAAATGGAAGCTTTTAAAGATTCTTTTGACTGACAATAACCTGAAGACCCTCCAGGAACTCCAGCCCAGAATAATCAGATTAAATGAAAACTAATATACGATCCTGAAATTCATCCCATGCTGGTCTAAACTTGTAGCAGCTGGGTAATTTAGCCTACAGGTCTCTGCCTCATGCCCAGCAGTTCACACTGAATTGTTTAGCCAAACTTAATCTACTGGGAAGGAAAAAAGCTCTTTCCTTTAATATGTGTTAAAGTAAAGCCAGCTTCTAAAAGCAGCTGGGAGCAGGGAAGGTATACGAATGCCTGTATTTTCTACGGGAACTCCCAGACTGAAGGTTGGCTACTTTAAAAGAAAGAAATACAATTTCTAAGTGATCCAGGAATAAGGAAATCTGTGGGTTGGTGCATGGCGGCTGCTGGGACGGATGGTGCCAGGACTGCCTGCGAGTCCTGCACAAGGACCTCGCACAGGCGCAAGCTCACGTCCTCCGGCAGCTCCTCACCGCCGGCCCCACCGCAGGCACCACGTTCCCAAAACACGGATCGAATCCATCCTTTCATCCAGAGGAAGGTTTGAAAATACGACCTGGGTGGATCTCAAAAAATCAAATAGAAGGAATGACTTTCTTCCCCAAATCTTAGGTTTTTCACACCAGCCCCAGCGGGTTTCTTTAAAGGAAGGCTGTCAGTTCGAGGGGGTTTGGCGAGGGGCAGATGTCCTCCCAGCGTCCAGCATGATGATGATGGAGCTGGGAACCTCTCTGTTTTCCCGCAGCAGAAATAAACCCTGATGGGAAAACAGAACTTCCAACTATAAATCCATCATTAAAGATTTTCCAGTTGAATCTTAAATTCCTGTGGGAGAGCAGACAAGTTGCGGAGTAGCACCCGGCACAGGTCTCCATCTCACCGCCAGAAGACAGCTCTCCTGGAGGGCTTGGAGACAGGGAGATGATCTATAAAACCTTGAAAGCCCTTGCAACTTTATATTCAGTGAAGTCTGAGCCAAAGCCCCACATGGCGGGCAGGGCCAGAAAGTAACCAGAGACAGCAGCCCATGGGGGACCCCCGGACGGCCTGAGCCAGCCGCCCCCACCCACCTTGCCCTTGACGTGGCCGTCGTCCCTTCCAGCTCGCTCCGAAAGCCGCACCGCTGGGTCTTCCCGAATTAGGCAAGCACGGACCGATTTAGCCTTTCCCTGTGTATGAGAGAGGAGCTAAAATCCGTCTGCCCGTATATATTCAATTTGTGTTCCCCAGCAGCAACAACAGGAATAGACATTTATATGAGGTATAAAAAAAAAAGCCCGGGGAGGCTTCCTTTTTTCGGGGGAAGAGCAGCCCAGATGAGCTCGGCCAAGGCTGCGGGATCCGACCCTGCCGCAGCCGGCAGCCAGCGTGGGGAAACGCAACCCCAGCTGTGCTTGCTAGGGGGTCTCATGCTTTCAAAATGCTGTAATCTTGGCAAAAAGGAAGAAAAGTTGGCCCAATCCTGCAGCCCGGACCTCCCGCCGGCTGGGATCCTTGGGCCGGTACCCGCCGCAGGGGTCACCCCCAGGACTCACCTTGGGGAGCCCCGGCTCTGGGTGTGCGGCAGAGCGGGCGCCCCGGGGACCCGGCAGCAGGTCGGAGGGCTGCAGGAGTAAAAAAAAACCCTTCCATGACATCAGGAAAAAAACCCATCCAAGCAAGGAAACTTCTACAGCAACACAAAGCAAAGCTGAAGGGGACAACCTGCCCGAGGGACCGTCCCTGGGAGCTCGCAGAACTCCTGGCTGCGGTGGGATGTGGGGTTTGGATCTGCAGAAACTGACCCTGTGGCGTTTGGTCACCCACGCAGGGAAGCTCGGCTGGCAGCAGGGCAGGACCCGGGGTGCGAGGGGCAGCGCCGGCAGGTCCAGCGTGGTTCCCCTGTCCAGCATGTCCCCACCACGGGCAGGGACAGGAGCTTGACCTTCAGCACAGGTTAAGCACGAGCATCCTCGAGCCTCTGATTCCTCTCCCCAGGATGATACGTAGGGGCCCCTCCAGCCTTTCCCCCGCCACCCAGCGTGGCAGCAGGGACCCTCCTAAACCCACATCACCCACGGAGGAAGCTCTGGGCACACGCGTCACCCACCCGACTCTCCCGACGGCCCCGTGGCTCTCATCCGTCTTCACAGCCCAGCAGCCCCAGGGCTGGGACGCGCCAGCGGGCCGGGAGCGGGGGGCAGGGAGCGGGGGGCACCTCTCCGAGCGGGAGGGCTGGAGGCTGTGCGCAGCCCGCCATCGCCGAGCGCGTAGCGAATGCAGCAGCGCGCTCGGGTTTCAGCAGGGAGGAAGGCAGCGTGCCCGAGCCCCGGCCGGCCCCGGCGAACATGTGCAGAACGCATTTGGAGGGGCTGCGTGACGCCACCGTCCCCCGTGCGAACACCGAAGCATCCTCCGGTGGGGCTCCCTGCGGCCCCGCTCCGCCGGCATCACCTATTCCCCACGGGGACCCTGCGCGGGGGCGGGGAGGAAAGGTGTCAGTTAATTTGCACACACACGGGGCCTCTCCCAGCTGTTTCCCCCCCTCTCCCCGTGATTTCGTGGGTGATGATGCACTCGAGGTGCCACGGAGCACCCGGGGCCACAGCAGAGCCACCGACAGCCACGCACACGGATGGGGGAGCGCAGCTTTCGGAAGATGCATCCATAGTACCCCAAAGGTCAATATAACACTCATCTAGGAAAAGAAAAAATAAAGCTGCTTATTTTTGATGTGACGACGTCACCCGAGATGCCCCCGGCCGCGGTGGGAGCCTGAGCTGCCCAGGGCTGACGTGGGGCGAGCAGCCCGGCCACGTCCTCCCCTTCTCGGCACCAGTGGCTCTGGGACCTGTTTGGGCCTCAGGGAGAATCAGGAGAAGGGAGCGGGATTAGATCCGGCTCCGGATCAGGGGACGAGCTGGGAAAACACAGCCACGACAAGAGCAGACACGGGGGGGTTCAGCTGGTCGTTGTTTTGACTGATGGACCCAAACCCCGCGCCGGGGAGCCGCTGGAGTTTATGTCGGGACCCTAATCCTCTCTGCCGGGTGCTTGGTGGGTGTCCCCGTGCCCTCTGCAAAGACATCTGAGGAAGAGGAGCTTGGCAGGAGCAGGCCTCAGACAGAGTTATCTTTCAAATGGATTTACGGTGCGCTGACTTGGGAACGCCACAAAGTTTTACTTCCAACGCATAGCTCAGGGTAAAAAAAAAATCTCTCCGAGAAAACTTCTAGTCAACAGATAACACAATGTGGTTCCGATTTCCTCACCCCCTCTAAATAAGTTTCTTTTATTTTTTTTAAAATTTTGTCCCAGGGAAACGTTTCTAATTTAATCCCCTGCATGCACCTTCCTCACTGCCTTTGAATGTGTATTATCTTCCAGCCAGCGCTCCCGAGCGGAGCGAGAATTTTTGATTTAAAAAAAAAAAAGAGAGAGTAAAAAAAGCTTAACAAGCACAATGCACAGCAAACAGGAATGGAAATGCTGGTCTGGGTTCCATTATCCCTGACCCAGAGGTTGGAAACCAAAAGAAATTAATTAGATTGGGGAGGGGGGAGGCCAGTACCGTTTGCTGCCGGTGACCAGCCCGGGAGGGATGCCCGGGGGACGTCCATCACCCATCACCCATCGCCCATGCAGGGGGGCACCCCCACCCCCGCGCCGTACCGAAGCCGCCGGCTCCGTGGCACCACGGAGACGGACGGGGCTGCCCGCCCGCGCCAGCTTGTTCGCGTTGGAGCCGAAGGACGGACAGGGACGGGGAGCAGAGTCGCTTTTAACAGCAATTTAAAATCCCCCGGCATTGCATGGAGGATCCCAAGGGAGGGACCCCGGCAGAGGGATGGGTGCAGCCGCGGAGCTGGGATCCTAAACGGGCTCGTGCGGCGAGCCCCGGCCCAGGAGCGGGGTCGGCCCCGAGCAGGCGGGGACGGCGCTGGTGGCAGGGGACAGCGGGCACGGGCTCTGCGGTGGGGTAAGCTCAGCGCGACCGTGGCTGTCCCGGGCGCGGGGAGGTGAAAAGTGCCTTTTCAGGGGAGGCTCCGTAATCCCGTCAAGCCGGAGAGCACACGGACAGCGCGTGCTGCTCTCCGCCAACTCACCGGCCGAAAAAATCCTGCCCAGGGTCCCGCGAGAGGTGAGACGGGGCCGTGGGACGGGGTCCAGCCTTGCCCTGTGCATCCGACTCCAGGGCTCAGTTTCAGCCGTGGAAGAAGAAAACAGAAAAATAAATAAAATGTTTCAAGTAACGTCTGGCAATGAGGTAAGTGCAGGCAGCGCCCAAGCTCACGTAGATGGGAGATGCTCGGCGTGAAGCCGTGCCGTTATCTCCCACGGCCATCGAGACACGAAGCCGCACGCGCGAACTGCGCCGGATCTCGACAGACACAACCCGGCTCCCTCGTCCCCAGGCCCGCGGCGGGTCGGCCACGCCAGGAAGGACGATAATGGGAGCGAGATGCGGGATCGCAGCGTTTGCCCTCGTCCCTCCGCAGGGTAATCGAAACAAAATGTTCTTCCATTGTTCGCAGAAGAGCATTGGTTTCCAACTATGGCAAATATTTAGGAAAACACAATTGAGTCATAAATGTTATTTACAATTTGGAGCGCCCTATACATTGCTCCAAGCCCCGCAATTAAACTATTCGTTTTGGTTTGAAAAAGACCGGGTAACGTATAGGACTTTCCCAGTCCCCAGCCAAGAGCGTTAACATCTTGCAGAAGCACGGCGGCTCCGAGCGATGGGCTCCGCACCTCGGCCGCCGTCACGGCTTTGCCAGCTGGAACCCATCGCTCCCTGCCCGCTGGCTCATCCCTGGCAAAGCCGGGCACCTCCCGGGACGCCGCAGAGCCTGCACCGCCGCTCCCCCGGGACCTCGGACCCTCCCAGCTCCCGGGCATGAGGCCACGTGAGGGTCCTCCCGCTCCCTCCGGCCATCCCGAGCCGGAGCCACCGGCGACGGAGCAGCCGGGCAGGAAAAGCAACGGCAAACCAAGAGGGAGCCCCGTGCAAACGTGCCCTCGAATGCACCGGGGAGGGGAAGGGAGAGCTGTGCTCTCGCAGCCCCGGCAGCCCGGGCTCACCGCCACGGTGCTCAGACGCTCGGACACGACACCAGGCACTCCCTCAAATGCAAATAAGTGCCGCGACGCCCAGGACTCACCTTATTTATCGCCCGTCACCTCGGCCCCGTGGGAGCCGGCATCAGGGCAGGCCCTGGGGACTGCACCCGGGGCTGGGCTGCCCTCCCGGGGCTGCTGCTCTTTTCCCTTTTTAACGCTTTAAGAAAAAATGACAAAGTGAGTGAAGCTCCCTCTGGTTATGCAAGAGCTGTTTGCTTTAATCCCTTTCCAGAAATACGCTCTCAGTGGTGCCCATCGGTACATGCCGTCAAAAAGTGGGAAGAAATGTGTGAAATGGCATTTCTGTGCCCACACCCACAGCCCGCGCTGCCCCGTGCCAGCGCCGGTGCCAGAGTTACCTGCTGGTTTGCTTTTCCCAGTTTGGACCCGTTTGTCTTTCCAAACCACCTTCGGCTGCTTTTGGCAGCGTGGGAGGGGATGGGCGCAGCCGGACGAGCCCCGGGGACGGGGCAGAGACGCGGCCGCTGCCTCGGCCTCCCACGGTGCCACTGGTCCCCGCCAGCTTGGTGTCCCCGGGGAGGACGGCTCTGCCCCGAGCACCGAGCCGCTTCGGAGCCCGGCACACAGCAACGCTTTTCCCCTTGCGGGTGGCTTGGGCTGAATTTGCTCTGGAAGGGTGAAAGCCTTATTGTAAGCTTCCCAGCCACTGGAATTCCTCCCCGGGGAGCCAAGGCGAATGTCACTGCAAAAACCCAGGGGAAGAGCCTGGCAAGCCCCTTCCTGCGCTTTTCCCTGCCCTCTCCTGCTCGGGTGCGTGGCCGTGCAGCCGGCGGTGCTGGATCGTGCCCGCGGGATGCTCGGCTCCTCCCGAACACCAGCCGGTCGGCACCAAACTCCGCCAGCTCCCCAAACAGGCGGATTTCAGCCCCAGGGCTGCCGACAAAAAGCACCAGTTATAAAAATCCCAGGTTAAGCAAACAGGAAGGCGCAGCCCAGCGCGTCTGCGCTGCCAGGCCAGGGCCCCTTCAAACAAGACCTGTTTAAACGCGGTGGGGCTGGCGGCAGACTTGTTGACTCCGGCCGCCTTTCCAACCCGGCCGCTGCCGCCCGGGCGACCCGCGAGCATCGGCGGCGATGGGACACGGGACGGGGCGGCCGCACAGGGCTGCGCTTGTCCTCGGGACTGAGTCACAGAGCCCACACGGCAGCTCCAGCAAGGAGCTATTTCGGGTTTCTCAGCAAACCTGCGGCTTTTTGCAGGCAAGCCTGATACAACGGGGTTTTATGCGTTACACAGCTTGCTTTGATCTTTTTTTTCCCCTGCAAGAAGAAACGTGTGCAGCAGAATGTGCTAACAAGCCATCGGTTATTATAAGCTACCCCGGCCAGTTGCTGGCTGTTTCAGACGCCGTCCGCGTTCCCTCCCGTCGCTGTGATTTGGGCTCACCAAGCAAAACCCACGTGGTGGGACGATTTGGGGTGATTTTAAATGCAGACCAATATGAGGGGAGACTCCAAAGCAAACAGGAGGGACAGGGGAAATTCAAGGTGAGGTCCCAGGGTGTCTTCCCCAGCCTGTGGGCAGTGCCCGGCCCCGGCTTGCCGTGCTGCCCCGGGACGAACTGCGGGACAGCCGGAGCGTGCCCGGCGGGCAGGACACGGAGCTCAGCCTGGTCATTAACCTGTGGTGAGAAGGTGGCGACCGGGCCCTTCCCAGGGCGACAGCGAGGGCAGCGTGGGGACAGCTAAGTTGGGAATAAAGCAGCTTTGATGGCTCAGTGAGTCGGTCGGGGCTGGCGTGAGGTTGGCAGCGCAGGCGGGGACGGGATGGGAGGGAGGACTGGTGCCCCGCGCCGGGCCAGCATCACCTCCGCACGAGCCGGCTGCAGAGCAGGACCCGGCTGCTCTGCCCGATGCCGGACCCCAGGGAACCCGTGAGCCGCGGGGGACACCGGCCGAGGCAGGAGACACCCCAAAATCTCCCCTTGCGCCTCTGCAGCCATCACACAACGCAACGGGTCGGCGAAAGCAATGCCAACACCTACCCAAAACTAACTGCAGTATTTGTTCACCTTTTTCCCAAATTCTAGAGCTGATGATTTCCGAACGGAGCAGCCTGGCAAAAGAAATCAACCATCAGGCAAGGCCGTGGTGAGGAGGACGAACAGAAAGAAACAGAAAGATGAGAAAAACCAGACCACAACAGCAGGTGGACAGGTTGGCTGGGAACCTTCTGTAAAATAGGTGTAAACAAGGATATGGATAAAAAATACAGAGAAAGGCAAGAAGTAGTTTGTAAGGGAGCTGACTGCTCTCCTCTTCCCCAGCCGGTCCCTCTTGACCTTGCTTGTCCTCCTCCATCAGTCCCGCGCGGGGTACGGCCAATTCCTGTCTTTGTAAAACTTCTTCAGGCCCTGGAGGTTGACGGGGGGGAAGTAAGGGCCGATCCTCTTCCGAATCCACCACTTCCCCTCGCTGGCGTGCTGTCCCCCGGGTCGGCTGAATTTGTACTTGAAGTGTTCCCCTCGGATCCACCTGCAGAGAAACAAAGCACAGGTTGCTCAGGAGGGGCTGGCACCGCTGCCAGGCGGAGGCGGAGAGGCGTCGCACCCTATTTACACTCCCGGGAGCGGGGTTTTTGAGCCTTTCCGTAGCTGGATGCAGCAATCAGCTCCGCATCCTGGCGCTCCATCCATCCCTGGGACGCCCGCAGCCGGAGGCAGCGCTGCAGCCGTCCCCGCTCGAGCGAGCACCGGGAAGCTCCCGGTTCCTCTTGATGCAATTTTGGAACGATGCACAAGGCAGAGGGGCTTTAACACCCCCGCCCTGCGTGCTCCCCACCGCCATCGCATGCTCCACACACCCCTCTAAAACGAAGTTTGAAAGAATAATAATAAAAGCAGGAAAATTATTAGTTTTTTTCTTTTCTGAGAGCAACTATGGAGTATTTCTGCCCGGGACATTTTTAGGTACAGAACCTGACTGCCGCCCCAGCATCCCGCTGCCCCAGCCGGCGGCTGCTCCTTCTGCTCCGCAGCTTATTAGCGGGGCTACGAGCGCATCTGTTTTCTGGCCGCCCTGGGAGTTGACAGAAAAGGAGATTTTAAAACAGTGCAGAAAGAAGCATTCATCAGTGTCGCGAAACACATTCGGAGGCTAACCATGCCGCTCGGTTCGGAGGTTTGGTCCCGCTTGATGTAGGGCATGCTGACAAGAGAAGGAGTAACACCCCGGTCCTCCAGCGTTGTGGTCCCTGTTTGCAGAGTGCATCGCCGCATTTGCTGGATAAGTTCATAAAATAACCCACAATATAAAAATGTCAAAGTCATGTCAATGCTCATTTAAACCTGCTTTGCTTCACTACTAAAATACAAACCCTGCTACTGAGCAGGGCACCACGCTCCCGCAGCTGCTCGCTCCCGGGGCTGCACCTCGGGCGGCCGTAAAGTTCCTTCCTACTGCTAAAATAATTAGGGACGACTCCTGTATATTTGCCGTTAGCGCTCACCTTCCTAACACCGGCACTCCGGCGGGAAGCAGGGGAGATTGCAGACAACGGATAAAACGGCACCCAATTAAAAGGCCTGCTGCAATCACAGCTCGACATCTCGATTTAAATCTTGCTGGGTACCCAGATGAGCAATACAGGAACAATTCTCCTAACGAAACACATTAACGCGGAGCTGTTCATCACGCCCATCGCTTGCTGCTGACTTGCAGCAACCGGCAGTACATCTGTTTTCTGATCGTCTCCTGGCTGGAACGAAAACGGGACAAATATCTCCATGTTTCCCCCTCCGCTGAGGATGAAGGGGGGATCCAAGGAAGCCCAGACTAAAGCATTTGGAGCTGCGCTGGGACAGCTCTGATGTAAACGGCTGGTAAGGGCTGGGTGACAAGGGAAGCGCGGGGACGGAGGTGTCCCCCGACGCCGTACTGCTCCGCAGCAGAGCCCCCCGGGCCGCCCCGGCCCCCCGCCTCGCTGCCCCTTGACGGGGGGCTGCAGGGCGGCAGGACGCCGGCCCTCCAGCGCGGGAAGGTGAACGGGCAGAGGAGGGGCAACGCCGCAGCCCTGGCTGGGGGCTCGGGGCGCCCAAACCTGCCTCTCATCACCGTAAACGCTGCCCTGCAGCTGCTGGCTTCATTACGGTCAGGGCCATTTCTACACCCTCCCTCCCTCCCCCTTTTCTGAGGCTGGTAAAAGTCAAACGGGGGCTGAAGTGTTACTCCCACAGTGTTTACTTCACAGGAGCACAAAATTTCCTGTTAATAATTAGAGCGTTACCGAACAGCAGCGTTCCCGTGGGTCCAGGTAGCCTGCAGGCTCCTGTCCGGGACGGTTAGAGATTTCCAAGCTGTGCCGCTTGATTGCTTTCTTGGATTCAAAAAACATATCCACCGCCCAAAAAAGCATCGGTGGCTGATTTTATGTCAGACCCTCTCCTGCTCGAAGCCTCCCTCCGCCTGCCACACCAGGGCTTTTGGGGGTTCTTCTTCACTGAGCGACTGCAGAGCATCTACCAAGCCGGACCAGCCTCCACATACACCCACAATATGGGTGTAACGGGGTGCCCCACGCCGAAGGAGCTATCGGCAAACCCCATCTGGCAAAGTTCCCGTTTTCTAGATGGGGATGCAGAGCGCAGAGAGCAGTTGACTTATCTGAGCTCCCGGGGCAGACCTAGGAGACCTCAGGAGATGCCAGGTCTCTGCTCAGACACAGAAGCGCCTTCTCCCCAACCTCAAGGACTGTCCCTATAACCCCTCTGGAATGAAAATTTCCTTGTCCCTTTCGAATGGGCTTGCTGCCCAGATGAAATAGTATCACAGAATGGTAGGGGTTGGAAGGGACCTCTGGAGATCATGTAGTCCAACCCAGACCATCTAGTCCAACCCAATACCTATCACCTGACTGGGTACGATTTTTCCCATATGTTCTCTGTCCCTTACAATGTTTGCTATCAAAGGGATCGGCATGTCAAACTGGAATTGCGTGAGCATTAAAGCGACCACGTGCAATTGAAGATGCAGTTTTGTGGCATAAAGGTTGCCTCTCTACCTGACTATGTTTCAGGCTCTTCTGTTCAGAACCTAACTCAATCCGAAGAGTCCCCCCAAGCCCCTGACCTCTAAACTCAGCCACCCTCTTGTCCCAGCCATGGTCACTCGGCTTCCCCCAGCCCGCTCCACCCGAGCCGTGAGCTGGAGTGTTGGGATGCACGGTCCACGTCAGGATGACAAGATCCGTGGAGGAGGAACCTGCATGGAGTTTGTAAACTCCGTGGAGCTGAGCTCCTCCAGGAGCTGAACCACTCACCCAGCGCTGAGCTACACAGCTCCGGCACACCACAGCCCACGGCTCTTCGCTGTCCTGCACCGCCAGCGCTTCTCTGGGATTCAAGACTTGGAGGTTTCCGTTCTGGTCAATGGAGGTGCCAAAGAGCCTCTACGCGGCTGGAGCAGCCAGCATCTGCTGCAGGACGGAGAAATGGCAGCGGGAATATCTCTGAGCATCAGAACACCTCTGAGCATCAAAATACGACAGCAGTATCCAGCCCCCGTGCTGTCCGACCTCTCCGTCCTTCCCAGGGTTAGGGGCTGTGGGAGAAAGGCGGAAAACCTGGAACCTCTGGGAATCTTTCCTTGCAAGGCTCACGGATGTAAAAGCTGCAGAGTTTAATACTCACTGGAGCCCCTCATTTCAGGGCTCATAGAGTTTACAAGCTACCCCAGTATTTATAATCTACCTGGGTGCCTCAGTCCTGAAGTTACAGGATTTGCAAACTCCTCCAGCGCTGCCTCGCTGGACCTGCTCCCTCCTCTCAGGATTTGGGGAGCGAACACACTCCGGCACTAACAGAGCCGAAGCATTAACACCCCGGAGTCCATCATTTCAGGGCTCACAGAGTTTACAAGCATCACTTGGAGCCCTGGACAGCTTGTAACTCAGGCGAGACGCGCGCATGCACGGTCACCTGCAGACCAAGAAACCGCTACAGGCTACAGATCACCTTATCAGCAATTGCTTGTGTTCTGTGCAACTTCGGGGCTCACACAAAGACCGTCTGGCTGGTGGAAGGGATCCCCAGGTCTCCAAGCCCCCTCTGACGCAGGGGACTGCCGGCGTGCGTGAACCTTGCTTGCTGCTCTGGAGACATGGGAATGTCCTCAAGAAGGTCATGCAGAAGCTATCCGACTTCACCTACATTAAGAGGAGTCTAATGCCACGGGTGGTCACTCATGCTCGGAGAAGGATGAGCAAGACCCGTGTTTCAGAGGAGACAGAAAGGTCAGGAAGGACAATCCCGGCTGCAAGCAGTTTCCCAGGATTTACTGAGCGAACGCAAGCCGGCAGCTCCTCCTGGCTCCCTGGGAAGCTCTGGGCACCAGGTACTGCAGCCGGGCGGGGAAACGGCTCAGGAGAAGCATCAGGCTGAACCAGCTGAGCCCAGCTTAGGTCCCTTAGGAGACACACGAGGGCAAAACAATCACTTGAGAGGCAAGAAACAAGATACGGTCAGATAAAGCAAGTCAGACATTTCTCCTCCAGGAGATGGAAAACCCTCTCTGCTGTAACAGCAGCAGCGATGGAGGACGAGGGACAGAAGGGCCCCTTTGGCAGCTTCCCCCGAGCCCATGGCGGTGCCTGGGAGGAGAAGCGAAACAGCCGCGCGGCAGAGCGCCGGCGCTGATCCCGGTGCCGACGGCTGGAAGAGGGTGGACCATGAGCTGCCCAGAAGGACCCACCGCCCCGCACGGATGCCGGGACGCGCCTGCCACCACCCTCTGGGCAAGCACCCGCTCTCCATCACCACCCGCATCGGGCAAAGCTACAGCCTCGGGGAGGGCAGAAAGGCTAAAAATAATAAGCATTATTTTTTAAATCAATATATTCATCCCACCAGATGCCCGGTAGCAGCTGCGCTGTAGCACTTTTAAGATTCGATCGTATATCAGCCTATTATGACATCTTCCAACTGTACGTGTTAAAAATTAGCAGCAATATTGGAGTTGTTGGGATGGAGGGCTAAATCTCCCAGACAGCTGTAATTAGTTCCAGAGGGTGCAGCTGTCTCCTGCAACAGCTGAGGGGTTCGAGGGAAAAAACCAGACCCGGTGGTTTCTGTTAGAATTAATGGCCTGACAGGGCAAGGCGGGGTGGGAGAGGGAGGAAAGAAACCAAAACACGGGGCGTCTTTTCGATTTGGGTTTTTTTTTTTTTTGCTGGTTTTTTTTTTTATCTTGAAGTTCCCCACTCCATTGTAAATCAGGGAGCAAGTGGCAGTGGAAAGTACAAATTCATTGCAGTAACAGAGCCTCCATCATCGGCTTTCTTGCTTATTCTAGCCCCGTTAGCAGGAGGGATCATAAATTCATCTTGGCCCAAGTTTGCAGAATAAGGGCAGTTTTATGGGTTGTTTTTCAACGCCGCTGACTTCTCTTTCTCCAAGGCTCCTGCAAGGTCTGGCCCCGCAGAGCCGGAGCATCCTCAAAACTCTCTTGGGAGATGGGAAAGTGGGTTTATTCCCCCACGGACAGGTTAGGAAGGGAGGCTCATGGGTTGCATCCATACCCAGGGCAGAGCAAACCTTGGGGGAAGGAAACCTGGCTCTCCCCGCGCTCACAGACCTGGCCAGCATTACTTTTGGCGTGGACAGACGCAGCGCATGGGTTTCAGTTTAGTGTTTCGCAGGCGTGATGGGGACGCGGCCGATGGTCCCGATGGAGCCAGGGCAGCAGCTGCCCTTGCCAAGGGAAATGGCTCCCACGGCCAGGGGACACGCAGCGCAGTCCGGTCACGGTGAAGCTGGCCCATGAATTCATCTGCCACCGCTACGAGAGGCGGCTGGAAACCCGATTTCCCACCCTGGGGGAATCCCGACACTTTGAGGTGAGCTCTGCCCCCCCGACAACGCTGAGAGGCTGAGGTTGTTTATACCAAAAGAAAAGCCTTTAAACTTTCATTCAGGACAGTGGAATCATTCCATTCTGATAATATCAGACATTATAATGTTGATGATAAATTAAAGATTTTCTTTTAAATTATAGCACATAGGGCAAGAAGAAACGAACTGCAATAAAACATTGCACCATGGCGAAACCCAGTGAGAAAGCCAAAAGGATGTGTTCACACTTTTGCACCTCTGAGGATCCTGTCGCTTCCCAGGACAGCTTTCATTGCTGGCAAAGCTGCTTTTCAGCAGGAAAACCATACAAACTATTGTACTTCTCTGCGCAGAAGACACCAGGGCTCGTGGGAGAGGCTCTGGGGACTCGGTGGGTTTACACCGCTGCCTTGCGCTGTCACGTTGCGTGGGCCACACGGGTACCTGGAGGGAGACTCGTCCCGGCAGGGAAATGCCTTGGGGGGAGAGGAGGCACTTGGGATTCAGCAAAACCACGTTCAAACCCTGAAGGACTCATATCCCCACAGAATCACAGAACCACAGAATTGTTTAGGTTGGAAGAGACCTCCAAGATCATCGAGTCCAACCGTTAACCCAGCACTGCCAAGGCCACCACTAACCCATGTCCCCAAGCGCCACATCTACACGGCTTTTCAATCCCCCCAGGGATGGGGACTCCCCCACTGCCCTGGGCAGCCTGTGCCAGGGCCTGACAGCCCTTTCGGGGAAGAAATGGTTCCCAAGATCCAATCTAAACCTCCCCTGGCGCAACTTGAGGCCGTTTCCCCTTGTCCTGTCGCCTGTTCCTTGGGAGAAGAGACCGACCCCCCCTGGCTCCAACCTCCTTTCAGGGAGTTGCAGAGAGCGAGAAGGTCTCCCCTCAGCCTCCTTTTCTCCAGGCCAAACCCCCCCAGGTCCCTCAGCCGCTCCTCACAGCACTTGTGCTCCAGACCCTTCCCCAGCTCCGTTGCCCGTCTCTGGACACGCTCCAGCTATGACTCTTTGATTCTATGCCCATGAGCACCACTCCTGCCTCCTCTGAAGACATCTTGGGAGGGACCCTGCAGAACAGAAATGTCATTTCCACCTACATCCCCATGATGCCTGTATTTTCCAACAACCCCTGCCTGCTCCAGCACCGCTCTCAACAGCTACAGAATTACCTTCACCCCTTTTTGTCCAGGGGAGCCGCCCCCAAAGCGGCTTCTACACCCTGCAAATACGACGAAGCCATTCCCATGGCTTGGGTTGTACCTGGGTTGTACCTGGATTGTCCTTGGGTTGTACCTGGGTTGTACCTGGGTTGTACTTGGGTTGTACCTGGGTTGTACGTCTCCGCAGGTCCCACGGGAAAGCACCTACACCGCCTGCCAGGGTCTGCAGTGACTTACACGGCCTGAAAATCCATCCCAACCCGCCCCCAGGTATAAAGCCCAGTGGCTGTGACACAAATGGGAAATAAATGGGCAATCAAAGAAAAAAAAAGAAGAGCGAACGCTATATTCTTCTTGCGTTCCTGCAGCCAGGTAGCATCAAATGGGAAGTGCTGCCTCCATAAATAACACCACCGCTACAAATCCGGGTCTTCAGCTACATGTTGGGGCTTTTTCAACAAAGTGCTACTATAATTGGAATAAAAGTCCTTAAGTGAACGTGATTTAATATCAGAGACACCGAACACTTCAGGTCAAAAATAAAAAACCGATTTTTTTTCCTCCTCCTGTAGGTAAAATCTGATTTTTGTTTTCTTTTATTGTTGCAGTCTGTTTCCATGACGGTGTGTTAAACACTTACTAATTTCTCAGCCAAAGCCCTACCGTTCAGATTTATGATGGCTGGTGTTTTATGAACTATCCGCTGCACAATAATATTTTGTAAATCTACATTCCACAAACATCACTGCGCTTGAAGTAAAGCTTCACACTCAGCTAGGCTGGGTGCTCAACAATACCCTCATTTTTAATCAGTCACCTGTTTCTCATTTTAAGTTTATCACACTTGAAAAAATACTATAATTTCTAGAGTTGTAAAGAAACCTACAAACTTTGGTCTCAGAAATTTCATTTCGAAGGCATTAACTCATTTTGAAAGTCCCTTGGCTATTTAAGGTGTAGAGTTTCCATTAACAGAATAAACTCCGCGGAGTATGGAGCGTAATGTTCTTATGGAAAACAGTCCCTTCCCCTAATTATTTAGTCTAGCAGGGAATGAAAATAATTAAGTCTCAAAATTCCCTTTAGAGTGGAGCGGGGGGGGAAATATGGTAGGAAAATTAGCTTTTTTTCCACGCAGCTACTGACGGGAGCTGAGCCGCGGTGGGCACAATCCCTGGCTGGGAGGTGGGCTCCGGCTCACGGGTGAGGGTGCAGGGATGCCCTTCGGAAATTATCACAGCTACAGCCGCCCTGAATTATCTTTTCTTTCCAGGTGTTACCGCCGAGGCTTAAATTCAAGGCTTTTGTTCACAACTAAAATGAAATGATCACAAGAAGGCGAGCGCTGGCTGCAAGCGGCTGTCAGCGCTGAGGATGCTCGCATCCAGCGCTCAGTTGAAGAGTGCTAAGGGGTCTAGATTAAAAAATCAGGCATCCTGCTACCCGCCTCGTCGTACACTTCTTGCACCCAGATCGGAGGGTGCAGATCAATCACTCGGGTGCTGGCCACGGTTTTCCCGTGGGAACGTGCCCGGGGATGTGCCGTGCGTGCACGGGGCTCGCCAGCCGCGCCGGGAGCTTCAACGTGCAACAAGGGGACGTTTAAGATTAAACAAAGAAATGGTGTTTTTGAAATTTAAAGGAAAAAACCCCAAACTGAGCAGCCTGAGCAGAAGTAACGCTGGGTGAAAAGCAGCTCCGGAGCCGCTGTGCCCACGCCGGCCGCAAGCGCCACGAGCGCAAACCCAGCAGAATTGGGATGGGGCAGAAAGAACAACAGAAAAAAAAAAGGCAAATGATCACTTCAGCCTCCTTACACAGGCGCAGCGCTAACAGCAAACGAGGAATAACCGAAGAAACGTAAATAGCAAGAGGAATCGACGAGCGAGGTGGGAGCCCAGCACAGGCAGGCGCGAGCACCCACCCGCGCCCCGGCCCTCGCCTTCGCACCTGGCTAGAAATCCCGATGGTGCCAACGTCCCAGGTGTTTGGATTTGGCTCGCCAAAACCCGAAACGTGACCCACGACCTGGGATCCAGAGTGAAACGGGGTGTTGGAGTTTGGTCTGAGCCAAAACGAGCATTTGCGAATTGTTATTTTTATTTTACGCCACCCAAAAATACACTAGACCCATGAAAAACTTTTATAGCAAAGCTAATGCCAGAGCAAAGGCAGCTGACACATAAAACCAGCGCTGGATCCTGATCTTTTCCTACTATAAACTAGCTGCTAAAGAGTGAAAACAGAGTCTGTGCTTCGGTTAAACCAAGGTAACGCATGAATCAAGACCCTGTTCGACAAGATCTATAGCACCGTGTGTTCAACGCAGCATCCGCGCTGCTGTGTAATTACTTGCTGGACCTGCTTGTATTCCTCTGTACGCTCTGCAATCGTTATCCTATAAAAACTAACAAAGATAAAGATTTGCTTTTGGTTTCGCTTTAAATTCCTGAACATTTCACTTCCTCACCTGTTACAGAATACAATAAAACCCCCTGTTTACCACCTGGAGCAATGTAGTGTTATCCCAGCCACATCCCACTTCATTATTTTCATTTTAAAATGAGTTCCTGTGTTCAGCTACTTTATTTTAATTTTTTTTAACACCATTGATGCCAGAAAGCGTAGAAGAGATGCAGCCCATCTATGGCAAAGTCTTGGAAGGCAAGGCATGATATACATTTTCTTGATTTTTAATCTGTTACGATGCCTTGTTTTCAGCCTCAGTCGCGGTGAGTACCAGGAGCAACGTTTATGGCACTGGGGGACACGTGGTAATAAACAGCTCTGGGATTATCAAACGCTTCTGTCGCTCCGTGAACCGCGAGAGCCGTTTATTGCCAGCAGCCACCAGATGGTCATGGCTTCTGGCTGCCGGCACCAGGGGACACCTAATTCAAACTGGTGACTCAGTGTCTAAAGGTCCCAGGTTCTGCTAAAACCCCCGGGGTCAGCCAGCACTCAGGTCTGACTTTCTTTCTTCTATTTTTTTTTTTTTTTAAATTAAAAAAAAAAAAAAAAAAGGCAACGCAATCAACGCCGCTCGGTGAATTTACAGCACTGAGCCTCGGGGACGCAAGCAAAGTTTGGAGAGACTCGGATGATAAATCTACCCGAGATGGAGCCGATGCAGTGCAGGTTCTCCGGTCTCTCTTCCAGCTCAGCCTTGCAAATGATGCTCCAGCACCATCTCACGGAATCGCAGGAGGGAATGGGAGGCACCTCTGGAGACCATCTAGCCCAAGCCCCCTGCTAGAGCAGGGCCACCACGACAAGCTCCCGAAGGACCCAGTTCCTGCCGGATCCCGGTGCGCGAGCCCTCTCACTGGGCTGAATTTCTGCCCGCCGTGAGCTCCGGCGTTCGTTAGCACCCTAACGAGGTGCCCAGCGCTGTCGCCACGTGGGCGGTCGCACAGGCGCTGGGGCTGCCCCGTGCCCTTCCCTGGCCGTCAGAACGGTGCCACCTCCATGGGGGCTGAGCAGCCCCGAGAAGGGGCGGCAGGGAGCAGCGGGGAGCTCCAGCTCGCTGTCACAAGCTGCAGACCCTGCTTTGGCTGATAAACGCACGTGCAGTCAAATGAAGGTCCATAAAAACAAAGAGAAAACGTGGCCAAAATGGGAACACAACCTGGAGCAAAGAGGTTTCACGTGCTCCTCTCAACACCACCGAGCGAGATGAGCTCATCGCGCGGCATCAGCGCGCTGCTCCTCGCGTGGAAACAACCCCAGCACAGCTAATCAGAGCTAAAACCCCTCTGTAAACGTTATTAAAGCTGTATCTGTCGGCGGCGAGGGCTGTGCTGGTCTAGCCCAGCACGCCTTTTGTAGCAATAATTAACAGAGGTTCCCCAGAGCCCTCCTGGACCGGGGCCAAGGCGTCATTATTTGTGTGCAGCAGATCCGCTGCTTGTGTAACCCAACAAACTGCGACACCACCCTAAAACGCGCCCTGAGCTATAAACCCTCGTTTATGGGAACTCCGGTGCGGCTGCGAGTCTCCGGGCTACGGGCAGGATCCTGCCCCGCGCGCCGGGAGCGCCCGCTGGTTCGCTCTGCGGTGCTGCACGACGGGAAAACGTGTTCTCAGGTGAGAATATGTGCAAAAACCCCCAAATAACTGTTCTTACAGCGGTCCCGGCTCCTGTGCCTGGAGGGAGCACGTTCCCATCAGCCCGTACCGGTGCTCTGACAAGGTGCCTGTGCACTATGACAGGGCTGGATGCCCGGGGAACCCCAGAAACGTAGTTATTAGAAATACTCAAATACGATGGTGGGAAACTCACTTAGCAGACGTATTCCAAGCTGTGCTGCCGCTCTGTTTTTTTGCAGACTATATACAGACATACATTCAGCTCAGAGTATAAACCATTTTGGGTCTGTACGTTTGTACCATCTTGGGACGTGCAAACCATCTCAGGGGAAGCGCTTTGGTAAAAGGTGGAAGTTGTGAATGTCTTAGCTGGAAAAGGAGTCTCTCCTGGGGAGGTTTGGGGATGCACTGTGCTAAAGCTGAAAAACATCAGCGGGGTTCAAGAGGAAGTTCATTTCACATGGTGCCGTGAACCTTCATCCTTGTTTGCAGTGCATCTCGAGAGCCTCAAATGGAAAATATTAGCAAGAGCATAATATTACTTGAGTTGATCCAAAATTCCCTTAAAATGTTTTCTCAGCTAAAAATAACTTCGTCAACAAAATAGGCACTTTTGTGAAAAATTTCTTTTTGTAGAAAACCTTGGGGGTTTCATCCGTGCCTTTCACTTGCTGGTGTTTGCTTCGTCTCTTCACTGAAAACACAAACACGCCCAAGACAAGTGTCCACAAACCCAATCATTTTTGCAGGACTGTTTTGCCTTTGAAATACCTCAGTGGGCCGGTAGAAATGGTGGGTTTGATCTGAGCTCACAAAGTGTCATCAGGGCAAAAAATCTACAGCTGACGGGCAGGAAAGCACTGCAGCAGTCACGATTTCTGTCCAAGAGAAGCAACGCCGAGCCCTTCACAGACCTGCCTGGGAACGGGCTCAGCCAAAGGGTCCTTGTGTCCCCACCAGGAAGGCACGAAGGTGCTGAGAGCACCAGCTCTTCACGGTGTCCTCATGTTAAACCCACCCTATTTAAAGACCACCTCGGTACCATCCAATACAAAACCCAATCCATCAACAGAAACCACGTGTGCACGTCCAAGACAGGAACAACACGGAGCCCGGATACTTCCAGGTCCCTCGGCACAACTCAAAACTTACCGTGGGGGTGCTCTGCCCGCAAATGGGTTCGTTGCCAGCAAGGACAAGGTCGCCTCTTCCTGGGCCAGCAGCTTCCCAGCCAAGTGGATTATCCATTCATTCTGCTCATAGGTCTTGGGGAAGGAATAAGAAATACAAATGTTAGGCACTGCCGGGCTTGCCCTGTAGTGTTATTAAAGACTTCTGCGTGGTCTCTGGGGAGGGATTACGACTGATTCGGGTAGCAAACGATGAATTTCCTGGTGTTGCAAGGAACAGATCCCGTGGGATCCAACACCTTGAGGTCCAGACCGAGACCCTCCGGCACCTGCAGGGAGCAGGGAGAGCTTCACTGAGCGTGGCTCATCTGGAAATCATTCCCGAGGGTACGGACACAACTAAGGGTGTGCAAGTCGCAAAGGTTTAACGAGTTGTTCGTGAGCTGAGCTGGGACCTCTACGTGCACTGTCCCAGCCTGCCCCAACTGCAAAGCAGCGTCTCCCATCTCAAGCATCCCCAAAGGCGCTCACATCACAGCTCAGCGGGGTGAGGAGCATGCCCGCAGCCAGCAGCCACCGCTCAGCTGACGATCAGAGGCGAGGTGACGGTCAGGGATGCATCTCCGCCTTCACCCAGCCCAGGCAGTGAGCTCTGCTCACGGCGTGATGCCCGAGGGGGTACTTCTGCCAGCCCAGCATCCCTGCCGAGCCCACGGCACTGCTCTGTCCCAGTGCCACGGGGAAGCTACAACTGGTGCTCCCAGGAAAGCCCGGTGCATCACCGGCCCAGGAGGGGGAGCACACACACAGCCCTTCCCTGGGTACGGGGCACCCGCCACCCCCGGTTCTCCCCAACACCCATCAGCTACGGCTCCTCCTCCCCCTTGGATCACAAATCTCTTTTTGACTTTACATGTATTGACCACAGCTGGAGGTGTTCTTGCCTATTCTGCCCCCTGAACACTTGATTTTAATCATTTCTTTCAGCAGCAAGCTCCACAGAGGAACACTAACGGCACATTCTGAAATGACCATCCATCCATCCATCCATCCATCCATCCACCATTTTAAAACTGGTTGCTATCCCTTGTTGCAATATCAGAGAGAAAACAGAAGAAAGTGACTTCTCTATTCCTGATTCCTTTCTCTTGCACCCTCTTTACTTCCTTTCGTCTGATCTGTCCTCTGTACATCCCGTATCGCTGCCATTCCCTTAATCACGCAGCCGCTGAAAGGCAGCAGCCCAAGCTGGCAGAACTTGACTCTGCATTTACCTCCCTCCAGGAATCCAAGCATCTCGTGCTCTTCGCAGGGATTCTTGCTGAGGCTCCATAAAAAGCATTTCCCCTTCTGATGACTTTCTGGGCCTTATACTTCCATTAAGATTTTTTTTTCCCTTTTTTAATGTGTACCTAAATGGATTTTTTAATGCAAGCAGTAGGGGACACTGTGGGAAAGCGAAACCCGGCAGCTGTACCTGCAGGACTGTGACTAATGCAGAACATCAATGCAAAGTTACTCTGCAAATCTTTTCTAATGGTAAAGTTTGTTATTTCCGTTGCTACGGGAAACAGAGGAGAGAAACGAGATGGAAAACACCAAACGCTGGTGGAAAGGCCCATCAAGCGGCAGCTCTACCTCGCAGGGTTTCTGACCCGTGCTCATCACAATTTAGAGGAAAACCACAGTTATTTAAGCCAACAACTTTTTAAAAAAGATTACTCTCCCGATCTGCCTGCTTCGGTCCTGCCTCACCGCGTGGCTCGTTCCATCGCGGATGGGCGGCAGAGCCAGGGATGGTTCCCACCGCCAGCCCCGTGCCGTGCCCTGCCCGCCCCGAAGCCCCGTTTAGCCTCCGGCGCACCCCCCTCTCTGCCGACACCCCGTGCCACCCCGTCTCCCATCTCCCAGTGCCCTTCCCGGCGCAGAGGAGGTGGTGGCTCTCAGGGTGGGATGGGGCAACCCCAGCCCCCGCGGGACCGAGGCCACCCCGACGCAGCGTTCCGGGAGGGGAGACGCGGTGAGCCCCGGAGCTGGGAGCCTGGCATCACACGAGACGTTCACCACAAACCTTGCAAGACTCGCGGTCACCCTGCCAGGGCTGGCAGGGCTGCGGGAGAAGCCGGCAGCATCCCTGCCAGGGCCCGACCGCATCGCGTTTCACGGGACGACGCATGCCAGGACTCCCAGCCGTGCCGAGCGGCTCCGTGCCCCTCGATGGCTCGGCGATGCCCGAGGTGCTGGGGCTCAGGCCGGACTTTGGGAGGGCGGATGCCACGCTGGGACCTGCAGCCCAGGGCATCCTTGGCGGTGAGCAAGGACCTCCCAAGAGGTGCGACAGCAATTGCAGATGATCAAATACCGCGAGTCAGACCTTCAGCATCCTGCGCCTCCCTGGAGATCCCTTCTTAAAGTGCGCTGTATGATTTTAAGCGCTATTTCTCAGAGGGCCTGGGAGGTGTGAGGGTTCCTGTGTGCAAGCTGGGGAGAAGCAGGAGAAGAACAGAAACAGAAATCACCAGACTCCTGGAGCTAGAGCTTTATGGACAACCCCAGATCTTCAAAGCCTGATTCATAACCAGGAGGCTCTGGAACAGTGGAGTTGGCTCCCTGGCTCACGTGGTCTCCAAATTGTTAATTAGCAGCTCCATGCGCATGAGAGTTGGACTTCTGGTTTGTAAAGTGTTTTTCTTGTAAAATTTACAACATGTCTGGCCCCAGCAAAGTCTGCGGTGAGAAATTTCCACCCGGTGCAGCCCCCGACACTCCCCCCAGCACGAAGGCTTAGATATTGCATGCTGCTGATGCTCGGAGCATGCAGGAGCCGAGCTGCACTAACGACCGCGCTGTTTAACTCATTACTCTGTAAAGTGATACGGTGGCAAAGGGAGGAAAAAAGAGTCCAGGAGATCTGGGCTGCGTCCAGAGAAGTGTCCCACTGCAGGGTGGGAAGGTGACAGTTCCTCTGTCCGTGGATCTGGTGAGACCCAGACCCGAACACTGTTTGCAGAGCTGCGACGGTCAGGATGGGAGGGATTCGCCTGGTGTTGCGCTCCGCTTTGACAGCTCCGAGCGTGCAAAACAGGAGAGTCAGAGCTTGAACCATCCAGTGGATTAATTAAAAAACCCCAGGACATATGCACACACTGCTTTAAGGGGGGCGCGCACGCACGTACTGGGTTCATCCCTAGGTTTGGGATCTTCACCAGCGATGCAGGTCCCTGGGCTGCCGTCTCCATCAAGACACAGGCATGGACCGAGACTCCCACACCTGCCTCCTGCCCTCCAAAAGCTGGGGCTGTGGCTCCCCCGTGCTGGGATTACCGGGGAACCAGTGACCCGCACAGCCTGCTGCTACAAGCTGCTGGTGGGAGCGTGCCCGACCCTGCAGAGAGCTTCCCTGGGGAGGCGCAGCCCACCATGGGTGTGGACATGACTCCCTCCTTTATCTTTTGAGAGTTTTCTTTCTGTTTTAGCATAGAAAGCAACTAAGGAACCTGCACACACAAAAACCCATCACCAACCCAACTAAAATGCCTGGGAAAGGCAGCTCGGGCAGAGGCTGAGGTTCCCAAAGCAACGCTACCTTCACCACAAAGCCAAAGCCTTTCTGTGTTCACAGACAGTCCGTGCAGACCCACAGAAATGCAACAGGCGCAGCTCTCCAGCAAGCCAGATCATCTCTAACTGACCTTACGGCTGGTACCAGCACTCAAGACCTCCGAAAATCTGGTTTTAGGCATAACACAGTGCACTAACAAAGAGGACCTGGGACCAGGCGTTAAGACCCCATGAGCTTTTATTTCCCGATGGGCTTCAGCCCCATGCGGGGCTTGGGTAGCTGCTTCCCCGCGGCGTTCCGTGCCTGTCTCGCTGCGTACGCTGCGTGGGACGGGGGTTCGCTCCTTCTCCCCACCCACGCGTGGCCCAGCGCGAGGAGCCGAGCATCACCGCACGCCCCGGGGTGCCACCACCTCCCGGGGAGCTGCCCCGAGACCTCTCGTCAGCTGTTTATATTCTCTGACCTCTCCACTTACGCGCCTTACCAGTGTATAAGCACAGCATTCTCACCTTGAATACATGAACTTGTATACAGAAGTATTTAGTAACTTTACAGAATTTAAAACCAAATCACCGCTAAGTCATGCAACAGCAAGGAGCTGGGGGCGAACCAGACGCAGCAGCGACGAAACTCTGCAGAGATAACCGAGTAGAAGAGAATATAACTGTCGCAAAAAATACATATAAAAACCACCCGGCGCTACAGGGAACACGTTCCCAACTGAAATAATAATAATAAGAACCCTTTTCCTCTAGCTTTAATTGGTCATTTAATGAAAAAGGACTGCGGATTAGTGCGGCCTTTTATTGAATCTCGGTCCTGGCACAGGCACACGGGAGGAGGTAAGTATGAGATGCACATGTGGAAACAGCTGGAAACTTGGCACAGGAGCCCAGCATTATTATTTCACATGGTTGGGAGCCCTGCACGGTTCCACATCGGTGTCGATGACAGCGGGGCGGGGGAGGTTTACATTTCCCGCGCTGTGTCGTAAGGGGCACTTTTCGCGTCACAGCCTGCCCACTTTGGGGATGTAAAGCGGTAACTCCACGGTCCCGGGTGTTCTCACCCAATACCCACATCGCTGCTTACACTGCTGTTTCCGCTTCTGTAGCTGCGCGACATCAACTGTTGCTGGTTAGGGAACTTGAGCTATCAGCTGGAGAAATAATCCATCTCCCCCAGGAAAGAGGGCAGAACTAATGCAACCCGTTGCTTTTTTGTAATACTCCAGCTCAGCAACGTTTGCTACCATCCCGCTCCCCAAGCGACTTAACCGAGGAAGGTCAGAGGCCACGTCAGGTCGCATCACTTCTCATTATCTCCAATAACCACATCCCCTTCTTTCCTTTAGTTTCCCAAAGAGGCAAGCCGTTTCTCTGCAGGTCTGGCTCCGCGCCTAGTGTTTCAACGGGGGCAGTTTCTCAAGCCTCACTAAAAGCCATCCCTTAGCCCGGCCTGTTGGCGAACGCTCGGGAAGGGAGCAGGTCCCCGGGGGAGGCGGGTGCAGTGCAGAGAGCAGCAGCTCCGGGCCGAGGAATAAAAGGCAGAGCAAGACTTTGGGAATCGGCTCTTAGATCTTGCCCATACGGGGAAATCGCGCACCTGGCACAGCTCCCGTATCACCTCGGTAGTGGGAAAGAAAAGTCACTTTGTTCCAGAATAGAGTCTAGACAGGGAGACACAATAGCCACTGTAGACAATCACCGTTCCCTGCACAGACAAGGTCTCGCTCTGTATTTATACAGTCCGGGCACGATACCCTATCGGCCTTACGTGGGTTTCTGGGCACTGCCATCACAATCGTGCTCCGAGAGGTGAGGTGCGTCTGCCCGCGATCCAGCCTGCAGTTTGTCTGGATGCAGCTTGGGGGTCTGAAATCATTCACAGCCACAGGGAGACAAGTAATCGCGGTTAAAAGAAGAAAATAAAATTCTTCCATGCTGAACATGGACCAAAATGTATGAATGCTGCAATGGAAAATGGAAGTGAATTGAGGCCTGTATTTTCAGAAGGGGGGAGAAAGGAAACGTAAAAGGCTGTGCTTAGTACACTGTGCATGAGGTTTCGGTTTTATTACGTTACACACACCTCCTCCTCCATCCTGCTGCCATGCAGCTTTTTCCTGTAAGCACCTTCTGGCTGGAAGACCGAGATAACAGAGGCTTGAATAAAATATTTTATAAAAATATTAATCTGCCTTCTCTATAAATAGCGTTACTTTTTCTCAGCTCTTCCAGTTCGCGTACGACAGCGTGAAGTCTCCGTCACGACTCCCTGTTACCACCCAGGGGAGATCCTCAGAGCATCAATCCCGACGCTGAAGTTTCTCTCTCCTCTTAGGAAGGCAGCTGATGTTTATCCATAAACGTGCACTTACTTATCTGGAAAGCAGAGAGTGCTGCTCAGCGCATCGCGAGCGCTGCTCTGCGGTGCGTTCGCTGACGGTTTGCAGAGCCCTGGAGCACACGGCGACACGGGCCACCAGCCTGAGCAGCTTCTGCGCCCGTCCCGACATACAGAGACTTTTGGAGCAGCTTCAAGGTACAATGCAACGAGACACTGGGCTTTAAAACACAATATGAAGACGGCATTAGCTTTGTTATTTTTTGAGCAGTTATTATTTGGTAAGCACCAAGAGCGTGCCTTCGCGGTGGCCAAATGCAGTCTCCAAACAGAATAAATAACCTTCATGCCATAGTAAGGAGGCGAAAAGCCTTCCCTTTGATTTTTCTTTATTCAGAGCACTGAAGGCTTTCCACTGCTGCCCACTGGTGAAGAACAAATCTTTGGTACGATAAACAACTGGCTTTTGTAAAGTCCAAGACATCCTGCTACCAGGAAAAGCGACCAACTTGAAGCCCCAAAACTATGAGCAGTATTTTGTTTTCTGGTTGCTATTTATTAACGATGCTGAATCCACCCACAGCCTGCCAAAAAATGTAATGCTTTTTGTACCAGCGGCACAGCAGAGCTCAGTTCTGGGTTGGGATGGCCGGGCTCCTTCTACAAATGCCCACCATAAGCGAGAAGTCAAATAATTACAGGAGCGTTGCCATCAGTAGCTGGAGGACAGACAAAGCTTTAACAATTTGTCTCCAGCTTCTGTAAAAACAGGATGTCTTTGCACTAACACAATTAAGTGTCAAGGGGTGAAAGTTCTTCCTGATGCCTAACCTGAATTTTCCTGAGATTAAATCATACTCTGCCATTTCATCCATTATTTCCTCCCCTCTCCACAGGGACACGGAAACCAGATTGCTGCTTTCCCCTTTGCAGTAGGTTTTCTCTTATTCCAAACGTGTTCTGCCACTGGGATGCCCATGCAGCTTTGTTCGCTCTGCTGCCGTGGGAGAAGGTTTCTGCACCTCTGCTCTTCCCGCGGGTCCCTCTTCTGCACCCTCGCCAGCTGCACCCTTCCCAAATCGGGTGCTCGGCTGCGTGTAGTGGGAGGGTGAGACGGTGCACGCCGAACGCCTGCTCGCCTCTCGTGGTATCGTGCTTGCCTTTTCACAGTGCCTTCTCCTAAGTGCGCTCATTGTGTGACGCACGCTCAGCCCAAGAGTTCCCCGGAGCATGATGCTCTGCTCCATCCCGGGTCCTGCCCCCGTGCAGCTCCGCACACGCCTCTCCTGTCTGCTCGGACCAAAACCCGCAAGATTGCCGGGCTTTTAGACCTTGTCCTCTGGTGTGCTCACAGCTCGGTGCCATCTGCAATGCAATGAGCACGTCGCGCCATTCTTCTCAACGAGCAGTAGCTCCTCTTAAAAATGTGCGTGTGCATTCAGTTGGCTCAGACCTTGGTTTCAATTGCTTCGATGGAGGTGGGTGATCCGGAGCGACCAACCTCAGCAACCAGCCCCTGAACATCAGCTCCTGCCCGATAGACACGTTCTTTTTCCCGAGACCGCCCCAGCCCACTCTGTGTGCAGGTGACCAGGCTATCAGCTGGGCGACGGAGCAAAGGGAGTCCCCGAGCTGGCCGCTGGGAAACAACTGGAAAGGGTCGCACGGGTTTCTGCACCCCGCTGCCGGTTCGTGGGAGTCTTTCCCCTTCTGCAGACGGGAAGAAGCAACGCAGACATGTTTCTGGACGGGTTATGTCCCTGCCAGAACTAAATGAAGGGCTTCAATTCAGAGCTACAGCACCCTCGGGATGTCGAGACATACAAAACAAAGAGGGGATTTAGAAAACAAGTGAAAAGGCATATTATATTTAGATAATAAAATTAACATCATGAAAATTGTTTCCTGGAAAATAATGCCATGTTACATTACATATAATTATGGTGCTACTGGAACGGTAATTAAGAGGCAGTCAACTAATAAATTGAAATTCAGAGGTGGAGCAGCACCGCGGCTCCTCCCGTTCCCGTGCCGGGGCCATGCCGGCAGCTCCCCCGCCGTGCCGGCCCGTGCCAGCCGTGCCAAGGGCCTGGCTCTCCCATGCTCCGTCTCTTCCAAGCGAATCCTGCAGCTATAGCCAAGGTGGAAAGTTTCGCAGGAAACCCCGAGCGGAGGAAGGCGTCGTATGTCAAGCGGTGATGAGGTGCAAAGAGGAACCTGTCACGAGCAGCACAAAGGGATGGTAAATATCTTCCCCCCAACTCCGCGGCTTTTCTGCAGCCTGTCAGAGCTGGATATGTCAGCTCCTTACCTGGCCACCGCCAACGAACTGCAAAACCAGCCCTCCGGCCGCCTGCTCGGGAAGCGATGGGGCAGACGGCGAGCCGCGGCGTAGAAAAAATCCAGAACTTTTAAAAACAAATTAAATCTAATCCAGAGGTTGAAGTAACTTGGTTTTATGGGCTCTGTAAACTACTGTATGGGGTTTGCAAAACTTGCCTGGCTTCACAAACTTCTTCTGGGGTTTCAGCTTCAGCTTCCTTTCTGCAGCTCTGCGTGACTCAGGTCCAAAGAACACCCGAACGACGGCGACTTCTCCCGGCTGCGGCGGCGCGGGGGGCACGGCAGGACAGCCAGCTTTCCCGGGGGTGACAGCTGGCACCAAACACGCAGCTCACAGTTTTCAAATAAACATTCCGCCACTCCAAAGGAGATTTACGTCCACACTTAAGCAGGTATTTACATCGCTGAACATCCAGATTTGAAAACGTTTGTTGCTGTGCCTAGGCTACTTGCCTTCCTATGATTTTCAACGTGAGTCATTGCTGCTTTTCAGAAGGTTTTTTTTCTCCTTTCTGCACCTTTTGTTAATACCTCTTCTGAGCAGGATCTGAAATTGCTTCATGGAGACCGGTGTGCGCGGGGGGAGCCACGGGAAAGTCCCCAGCGGCAGGAGAGGACGAGGGAGCGCTGCGTTGGGCATGGGATGCCCACGCTGGGGTGGCCGGGAAGGGGCAACAGACCCGTCCCCAGCCGGCGCTGCCGTGGCGGGGAGGTGACAGCCCACCTCCGGCACGCACCCACCCGAGCGGGAGGCGAGCACCCTCCTCCTGCCGACGCAAGGAGCCCCGCGACGCTAATTGCTGCTGTCAGCTGGTGCGGACAGACGCCTTGGCAGGCACGCGCTCCCCCAGCCCCCCGCACCCAGGCGAGCAGAAACACTCGGAGGAACCTTGCAGTGAATTAAACACTAATAATGAAGGTGCGAAGGAGGCCGTGTTATTTCCTCTTCCTCCTCCTCGCCAGGCTGCTCCCGTACATCCCGGTCGCTCAGCGCCCGGCCCGGCTCTGCGGAGAGACGGCGCTGGGGTGTGATGGTGTCTCTCGCACCGGCACAGCCCGCGCTCGCCTGTGAGGCATCAGTATCTATGCCCCATCCTCCTTTGGTTTTAAGCCTGAGATCACTTTGTATTTTAAAGCCTTTGGGACATTCCTGCCCTGGAAACAAACAAACAGCCTTTCTCCCATCTCAGAAACAACCTTCGCTTGGGTGAGCTGGATTTCTCCTCCGCGGCTGGAGCCCTCCCAAAATACAGTCAGATTTAAACCAACAGCTCCCCGTCAGCCTTCTGCACCTTTATGTAACGCTGGGCACCGTTGCCGGCTTGAGTTTTAACCTTTGCTGTCGTCTTGCTGAGGGATAAGCATATCTAATGCAGATTAAATGAAATTCCAGCACACAAAAACTAGCGGGGTAAATATAAAACCATAGCCAAAGAGCGATGGTTATGTCATCGCTGAGGAATCCAAAAGGCGCCTAAATGAAAATACCACAAAGAAAGCAAACAGAGAAGTTTGGGGCAGGGGGAGAGGAGCGAGGGAAGAGGCTACGCCAGGAGAGAGACAGGAACAAAGGCAGAAGCTCGTGATAATCTGAGATGGGTTTGCCTCCTGCCACTGCTGTAAGCCCCAGTTTTGTAAAACCCGGTCCAAGTTCTCATGCTCAAGCAAGTAAGAGTTTGCAGAATAGGCTAAAAGATATACAGGAATTAATTTTACAAGTTCCCCCCCCTTCTCTTTTTTAATTTATGGCTGTCACCTGTTCGCTGATACCATGTGGGGAAAATATTTTGAGGGACCCTGCGGCCACGCGTAGGCAGGCGGGCAGTGGAAGCAACCACCGGTGTCCCCAGGGCTGTCCCCAACAGGGATGCAGGGTCAAGGCGGCCGGCGGAGCGGGCAGCTGGGGATGCTGCCAGCCCCGGCGAGTCCCGGGCACCCTGCGAGGCAGCCCCTGCCCCGCCGTGCCACCGCCTCGCGAGGCCGGTGCAGCCCAGGGGCTTTCGCAGTGTCTTCAACTCTTGTTACGGCTGAGAAACAATAAAAAAGCCTCACGTAAAATTTCCAGGAGTTTCATTTACACTAGCAGCAGACATCCTTTAGGAACACAACCTTTTCTTTTTTTTTAACATAATTAACTTAGCTGGGGCTTCAAATGTTCCCCCACCCACCCCAACACATCACAGTAAACTCACATAAATTGTTTTCCTGGCCCAGGGACACCCAAGTGTCAGGACACCCAAAGGCACGTACCTGGAAGGCAGCGAACCACATAAGCCAGTCCAGGCGGTAGTGGTAGGGGGTGATAAAGCACGGCCTCCTCTTCAAGTCCCCAGGCTTGCATTTGAAGTCGTACTCCTCCCAGACAGCAGCGGGGTCATGGGGATCCAGGCTGGACGTCCCCTGAAGGATGACTTCTGTTCTCTCCTTGGTAATGCTGCGGGACACAACATGATACTGTTTGCTGTCTTAAGTCATGTAAAATGCTAGTTCACGAGAGTCAACGTGGCAAGACGGGTCAACGGCCTCGTGGTACAGTTGGATCCTGATGGGTCAAGCTACAGAGAACCGGCAGACTTTTCTCTCTCCAGCAGCAAAATACATGGAAAACTTCAACTTCCATGCCCTCCCACGCTCCCCTCTATCACACTGCAGTTGTGCCAGTCCAAGGAGGGACTATGGCCCAAAAAGATGATTCCTACTGAAAGCGATGGGTCTGACTTTCTAGATCAGAGCCTAACACTTGTCCAAGACATTAAGAGAATATAACGAGCGTCTCCCAAGTCCCACATGAGCATCTTCAACCTGCACCAACTTCTCTCTTTGTCGCATGTTTCTGAAGAAAACCTTTGTGTCTGTTACTCCGATGACTCCCATGACACAAGAGCTCTCTGACTACAAGCTCCTGATGATATGAGAAAATGGAGATGAAAGATGGTCACAAAATGTAGCTCCATCTCCAGGTTTTTAGCATGTGCCACGTGCAAAAATACAGGCTCGTAACTGGCCCATGTGGCTGCCCTAACGGCACAGCCACCGACAACATCTGCAGGGGAAGTTTCACGGGCGATTGCGCACAGAAATCCTGCCTCGGCGTTTGTTGGTCTGGCCCTGACACCTCCAGCTGTGGGATCAGCAGAGCAGCTTCCAGCCAGGACCACTCCGGCATCCCCTTTGCGAGCCTGGCTCTCCCCGCAGTGCCGCCGGCCATGGGGTGCTGAGCGCCAGCTCGAACCTTGGCCATGGCAGAGGGCAGGACACGCTCGCAATGAGCCCAGGTTACCTGGCTACAGCTGCTTGAGCCTTGGGGAGGTGGTTGGCCCCATATGGAGCACCCCCCAGGAGCTGACTCTTGGGGCACCATTAACAGCTGTCTCTATGTGCCCAAATATTTCACCATCCCAGCTGGAAGACAGGTCTTATGGAGCTATTACTCAGCAAGAGGAGGAGGAGGAGGTAACGTGTGAGCCAATGCAAACCAAGCCAAGAAAAGCAGAAAATGAAACCAAAAAAGCCTCCCATACCCAGTTGACGTACAGAAACTTGGTCAAAAAGCACCCCAGCCTTACGGCAGGTCACACGTCCTCCCTTTGCTGCTTGGCTGGACTCTCTGTGCACATCAAGCTGGTAGAGCAGTGGGGATGGCAAACTCTCCAGGCCACGGAAAGCCCTTGTGAAAACACCATCATCAAGTTCTCAATGACCTGTCAGTGACGCTCGCCTACACTGGAGAGCTGTTTTCCATAACGAACACATCACTGCGTAGCTCTGCCTATCAAAGTTGTCCAGCTCCCAACACCCTTTTAATTTTTTATTACTTTGGTCCCTCCTCCTCCTCCAACCCAAGAAACCGAAAGTTTGGAAACACACAGCCTCCACCGTCTCCCCCGATGGCTTCCAGTGATAGATGCTTACAACCCAAGGAATGCTGTACGTCTCCCCTTATAATTGTTACCTACATTTAATAGATTTCTGGATTCTCCAGCCAAGTTCCATATTATACGCTGGGCTGAGTTATGAGCCGTGGCCAGCTGCCCAATGGTTAGAAACACACTGTAAATCAGGGACACCAAATTACTAATAAAAGTATGTTCCTACTGTGTGATTCAAAATATGTCAAGTTTCACATAATCGTATATTCATTATAAGCTGCAATCCTCTTTTTATTGGTTTACATAGGCTGGAATTACAAACATATTACAGCAGCATTTCATCACATGCTCTTTAGGTTCTGGTAACTGTTGAAACAGAAACCATAGACTGAAGAAGAAAAAGAACAACAACCCAAAGAAAACAATCTCCCGTAGCTTCACCACTCCAGCCTTCAAAGAGGTTCAGGGGTTAGTTCTCCCTCTCTCAAAAAAAAGAAGAAACTTCAGCATTTTCCACAACTAGCATTGATATTTTTAATCACGTTTTTCTCTAACTTTTTTCTCTCCACAGAAATTTCTGCTATTTGAAAAACTGGGGAAAACATCATATTAATTTGATGCGCTCCAGGTGTCCTCTGCACCTCCAGTGCTCACAGTGAGACCTGCTCCTCCCCTTCCCCATCTGCTCAGCCAGCCTTGCCTACAGCCAACCTGCTTCGCCTTTCATAAAACCTATTTAATTACTGTTGGCTTCTCCTGGGGGACCTTGTCCAGAGCCCACTAACCCAAGAGCTGCCCATCCCACCCCTCGGCTCAGACCTCCGGGGAACACCCCATGGCCACCACGGCGAGGTGGTGGCAAAGCCAGAGGTCCGTACCGAAAAGACTGGCCCTGTCATTGCCCCCGGGGCAAGCTGGTCTGATGAAGCCCTGTTTTTCAGCGTTTTCTCAGTTGCCCTGGTCAGGAAGAGGCTGGGAGGGACAGCACACAAGAATGGTTATGGTGAGCCCAACCATGGCCGACCTAAGCCTGGTGACCTGTCCCCAGAAAAAACAGACTCAGATGTTTAAAAACCAGCCTGGTGGCAAAAGCCGATGGAGATGCTTCCCTCGTCCAGTCCCACCCTGCAGCCGTGAGCGGGATTTCCTGAGCTGAAGGCAGCAGCCGGACTGCTGCTGGCCCTCTCCTCTCAATCTGTCTCGTTCTTTTTTGAGGCCATTTATACTTTTGCCTCCACAGTTTCCTGTAGCAATGAATTCCCCAAGTCATTCGTTGGAAAAAGCACTTCCTTTCGTTGGCCTAAAATCTGCTACCCAATAGCTTATGTGAATATTTACATGAGGGAGAGCAAACGTGTGCAGGGGAAGAGAAGTTCACCATAAATAAAGTGGGCTGGTGATGGTGAAGACTATCCACTGGATGAACTCTTTTACGGGCATTTTCATCCTGCTATTACATTTGCTACGTCAATATAATGAGCTAACTAAAAGGGGCTCAAAGAAAATAAATTACAGTTCAGCGGGAAAGAAACCTGCCCCTCTTCTCCTTCTTTCTCATAAACAGATATTCCATAAACTATAATTCAGTGGGAAAGAAACCTTCTCCTTTTCTCCTTCTCTCTCATAAACAGATATTCCAAGTCTACTGGCTGCTGGAAGGATTTCTGGGATTTCTGTTTAGGTTTAAGGCACACAGACTGGCTATCAGACTAGACTGGAGAGAGGAGCAGAGCTATGCGAGTGCCATTAAAACACATGTACCTCCCGAAAGCTCCGTAGGTGTTCACTATTCTGAGAGGGTTGAACGAGGTGTTCATGACTTGTCTGGAGTTGAGCAGGTTTAGGACAACCGGGATGCTGAGATAAGCAATCAGGAGGCCAAAGGAGATGTTCACCACTTTGCGGACGTAGCAGCCTGTGCGGGACACAAAAGCAGACCAGAAGGAGGTGATTTCACGGCCGGCGATGGGCTCTGCTCCCCGGCTCCCCTGCCGACCCCCCTGCGGTGGCGGGACCCTGCCCGGGTGCTCCCAGCTGCTCTTGGGCTGGGGCTGACAAACGCTCTGCCGTAATCACCCCGGCCTTGCTATCGCTCCAGAGATCTGCCTTTCTCTAAATAGTCTGAGAAAGGGCTGAAAAGAAAAATGTCTAAAATGTAAGATTAATCATTGCTTTAATACAGGGGAAAAAACGCAGCTGGCACTTGCACCTTGCTCAAAATTGCCCTCCTGGTGTGTAAGCCGTGCGTGGAGTGCCTCCAGCTCCCCGTGGCTCCGCTCCTGCCTCCTCCCCGCTGCCCCAAGCTCTCGCCACCCAGGCTTACTTCTTGCATCTTCCTCCCTCTCGCTCACTACCTCCATTCAAACCTCATTTTCCCTTTGCAGCATCTCTATCTCTTATCATTTATGCACGAGACGTGTGTTGCTTCACCAGCGCTTCGGTATTCGCTTTGCAGGAGCAGCGCAGGGCTGTGCTGGATTTCAGTCTAAGGAGACACCTACTGCAATCGGGCAAATAAGCAGACGTGACCTCTGAGGGGTTCCTACCCTTACGGCCGTTTTACATTTATTTAACATCAACAGCCAAAGGATCAGATTCAAAGCAATTGCATGTAGCTTGCCCCTTATCTCTGCAGGAGAGGGATGTTTATCTGAACCTCTCTCAGAAGCTATTAATAATTGTTTAGTCTGAGAACATTTCTTGAGAATCATTTGATTTGGGAAGGAGCTCACGGAGGTGCCTCCCCTCGCCCCCTGCGCTGCTGCGAGCAGTATGAGTCCGTTGGGCATTTTTTTCTCTTTTGGATAGGCTAAACTTCCGAGCCTGCAACTAAAGCGCAGGTACAGGCACAGAGCCCTCCGCCACACGGGCAGCACCAGCAGCTCCCCACGTCACGGTTCGTGGCCATGCACGGACTGCTCGTCCTTCAGCAGGTGGTGACCGTCATCATGCCCTTGGGGTCCCAGCTGCTGAGCCTTAGAGAAAAAGGGTTTGGTACAGGGGAAAAAAAACCCCAAACCATGGCAAGGATGGAGCAAGACTTGGGGAGGGAGCATGGGACACGAGCCAATGGGATCTGGATCGAGCAGGCAGGAGCTGAGCACTAGCAATGGGGACTCGAGGTCTCAGGAGGAATTACACACACATACTTCAGGGATGTGGCCAGAGCCTTGTAAAATCAGGTCACGAGCGGGGCATGGCTGGGTACCCTCCTGTCTTCTGCTCTGGTGACCCAGGGGTGAGGGCTCCTCCAAGCCTCTTGCCACACAGCCCGTCAGCGCCAGCTCAACAGCCTCTGCTTTGTTAGCAGAAAAAACACGCAGAAATCCAAATTCACCCCGAATATTACAGATACCCTACCCTTTACTTAGAGAGTGCCTCTTTTTAAGATCCCCGAACAGGGACACATCTACACTCCAGAGCTGTAGCATGTACGGACGGTTCTCCTTGCTTGGGCACCCTGGCCCAGTAAGGTTTTCTGGAGAACATCACAGAAAAGGAGCAAGTTCCTCAAAAAAAGGATCTACCTCCCCCTCACGGTGACTCACCGACTGACACAGCAAAGAGGTGCCCTTTGGCTTCTCCTCTGGAAAGGAAGGTGCAACCCGAGCGTCGTTTGGGACTGGATGCAAAAATACAGTTGGTAGGAAAGCTCTAGGCTCTCACAGCCTCTAAAGCAAAGCTACCGGAGGGGAAAAGCTGTTAAAGCTTTCTTCCAGCAAAATATGCAAGACAGGAGACACAGCAAGTTTAATGGAACTGCATTAGCCTTGCTGGAACGGGCGCTGCTGGTTAATAAGCTGTTTCTCGGCAGATGAGAAAGGACTAGAGACAGATGCTCTATCTTGTTGACATTTTTCACTCTTCTGACAGATGTTTGGTATATTTAAAAATGAGCATCTGTGATTGTTGTTGATATTATAGGCAATTTGTTGCTTATATGCGGTTTATAAAAATGCTACAAACACAACTCTACATCTGTTATGCAGCCCCATGAAAAATATCCCAATGTTGCTTGGGCAGGCGACCTTCTGGAACAGGGCTGCTTGAAAACTCCCTCCAGAAGGAAACATCAGCCGCATTGATCCCCTTTGTTCAGCTACAAAACCCCTTGTATTTGCTTTTCCATATTCACGGTATGAACGTGAGTTCACCTCCTCCCTGCTTTGGGGAACTGGCTCCCTCGCCTTCTCCAAGCAGGACGCTGAGCGGGGAACGGCCACTTTGCCAGCAGCCGAGTCTCCTTCCCAGTTAGCTGAAGAGTTGTTGGACCCGCAACGGCTCAACAATCAATTTGGTGCTTTCTGGAAGTCTGGCCTCACGTCCAGCTATTGAACCGGAGAAGCAGCGTGCTCGTGCCGCTCTAGCAGCCGCGGGCATGAAGGGCAGGAGGGCAGACGGGTCACCGGGCCACCACGCCACGGGGGAGAGAGGACAGCGAGTGCCAGAGCTGCTTCTGCACCCAACTTCCAACACGAAATCCTCGCCCCAAACCACACTGGGTGTTTCATCCTTGGCTTTTAAATAGTCAAAATAAAAAAAAGGTAAAAAAAAAAAAAATAGGCAAAAGAAAAAAATCCAAGATAAATGGTGCAATTCCACATCGCTTGTTTGGGGTTGGCATCTGACGCTCAGCGGGGTGAGAGCAAGGAGGACTGACTCTCGGATGCAAAGGTGTCAGAGCTGCAGCTGCCTGGGCTCGCTGCGGACGCCGGCTCTGCACGGAGGACGTGCCCTCTAGCAGCAATGCCCCCCCAGCAATTCCCCCACGGCAATGCCCCCATGGGAATCCCCCCATGGCAATGTCTCCCCAGGCGCTTGTGAACCAGCCACCAGCTTCATGCTCCTCCTCCGCAGCGTGAGGTCCAGGCACCCTCCAGCCCACAGAGGAGACCACGCAGGGGCAGAGTCATCTCCCTGCCCACCCGTGTTTGCTCCAGAAGGAGAAACGCACAGCAAACACACCTCTGGGCAACTTTCTCCCCGCTCCGGGAATCACTCACCGTATGGCAGGGGAAGCTGCTCCCCGGGTGCCTCTTTGAGCTGCATCTGCGCCACCCGCTCCCTCAGCCCTCCTCGCCTGGAGCTGAAGAGGAAGCCCAGGCTGACGTCGTCGAAGCAGGCGATGCTGGGCACGATGGTGAGCCAGTTGAGGAAACTCAGGTTTCCGCTTATGATCAGAAGCACCTAAAGGGGAAAGAAGGCAGCAGAGGGTGGTGCATCTGCTAAAATGACAACAGAAAAGCGCGGTGAAGGAAATGCCGGATGAATTTTAGCACCCTAGCATGTACTTTGCCGATTCTCCATGATTGCAACAGTGATGGCAAACCTTTCCCTCCCTGCCCAGGCTACAGCCCAAACGCACCCTGCGGGCTCGCGGTGCGAGCCCTGCCCTTGCTTGCAGCAGGAGAAGGATCAGACTTGATTTCCATAGTGCTCCCGGTGAGGGTGCAGAGGTTTGGCCCCAGGGGAATCATCCGCTTCCTGCTTATGCCTATGTATCTGTGACAGCAACGTTCCTGAAACCCTCCAGCAGGAAATATTGGAACTTCTAATTAAAGAGCAGCATTAAATATAGAAGTGTGCATTTTTAAGAGGCTTTTAAAAAAAATTTTAGCTTTTATTGGCCGTTTAGGAGAATGTCTTGCATGTGTAAGGCAGAGAAAGTGGAAAAATCTGTGAGCCTTTGGAGAAGTCTCCATAAATATCTGTACACATTGGGAAAGGCTTTTTGTAGGCACGTGCTATTTTCTGTCTTACTCTTACAATGATATGAAAAATATGGGGAACCTTCTTGCCATTCTCCAGCAAGTCCTAACGAGCATCAGGCGGTCGTCTTTGGGCACTGCCCGTTTAGCCTGGGTCGTGAATCACATCTTCACAGCGCATGGCTTCACTTTGCAGCCGTAAGACGTCACCTCCTCGCCGTGTTCACACGTCAGCCACGGGGAAGGAGCAGGCAAACCCCTGCTCAAGGTACGTGCCAGAGCCTTTCATTAGAGCTTCATATAAATCCGAATGCACAGAGCAATTTCTGATTCCTCACAAGCGTTGGTTTTAGTTTCTATTTTTCTAGCCTAAATTTATTCGATATACACTTACTCATTTTTTTCTAATCCAGTATTTTACCTGTTCATAGACCCCCCTGTTTTATCTGTACAGTTACACCCCTTCTCCGCTTTTACACTTTAAAGCACGCCACGCCGCTCTGGTCTCCTCTCGCAGAGGACTTCCCCGCCTGCTCATCCCAGCAGCCATGCCCTCAACCCGAGCAAGGTCCAATCAGTCTTTCTGGGTGCTGACAAGGACCGTACGGAGGATATCAGACGGGTCTCACCAGGAACTTGTACAGCGATGCTAACATTTCTCACGCTCAACCAGAACTACCCTTCCCGCTGTGTTTTAACGCCACATTTATCTTCGCCGCCGGAGTGTCACGTTAGTGCTTGCCAACCCGCGCACACCAGCCCCCCTACACATAAGCAATTTCCAAATACGCAGCTCCCAGCATCACACAGCCGCGTGCGCATCATCCCGCGTGTCGCACAGCCCAATTTCATCCCATCTGCCCGTTAACCTTTGGAAGGCAGGAGCCCGGGCTGCACCGACACCATCAAGGATGCTGAGAACTGACGGACTCAAAAATCCATTGCTTTGCTTTCATACACAACGTGGTTTTTAACCAAAAGCGTCCGAAGCATTTAATTGCTCCGTGTTTCATCCGAGAAGGGATCGCTGCCAGCTCAACCTTGCTGACACCGAGACTCGCACCAGATGCAGAGCGGACGTTGCGAACTCGCTCCAGCGCCAGCAAAACGACGTGTCAAAGGAAGCCAAGCCCAGGGCGGTGGCCGTGAAGACACATCTGGGTTTCCCTGGGGCTGCCCAGCCATCACAGCGGCCACAAAGGAACGTGTTAGGAGCGATTTAGCGTGTTGGCATATAACAATATACGGGAATCCGCACGCACAAAGACAAGAAGAGAAAAGCAGCTGATGGCTGCTCGGAACTATCTGAGTTTTGAGGCTGATTTGGATTCTTGCCCCATTAGTCACATTACGTAGGGTTTAGCCCTAATTAACTAGCTGTTCCTCAGACACGTTAAAACAAAAGAGGAGGAAAAAAGAGAAGGAAAGTAGTCTCATCATCTTATCCATAAAAAATGAAGGTTATAAAGCTGACTTAATGTATTACACGTTGAAAAATAATGCCCTGATGTAACAAAGTCATTTATTTTTCAGCCTTCAGACCAGCTAACGAGAACTTCCCCCACCTTCCAGCTGGGTTGAAAGCTGCAACCTTGATTGGCACCACGGTTACTTTATTTAAAGAACACTCCTCCATTCACACAGCTGAACTTTATCCTCCCGTGAACTGTTTACTCACAATTTTTAGCACATGTGGCCAAGGAAGACTTTCAAGACAGTGCGAGACCAAACAGGCGAACCCAGGACACCCCCAGCATCCCACCGCAGGCGGAGGAGCTGGACCGTGGACCACACTCCTGCCAAATGAACCTCAGCCCCCTCACGGGCCCTGCACCGGGCTCCTCCTCTCAGTGAACAAGCGATGAAGCTTTCAGAAACCTCGAGGAGATGCAGAAGCTGAAGGACCAACCACAGACCCAAGAGGCACAGCTGAAGTTCTCCGTTGCTCCTCCAGCCCACGTTGCACGTGAAGACAGTGGGGTCTCGGGAGGAAACCCAGCTGCCTTCGAGAGACGACTCAAGTCAAGCACAAAAGGACTCCGTGGGAGCTGGAGACCATCACAAATTTCCCACTCCCACGGCAGAGCACGCCTTTGGGTCTGCCTTCTCCAACGTACGCAAAAACTCCACAACGAACACCAAAAAGCTACATCCCAAGCAAAGAGGAAACCTTAGGGAAGCGTGCAGGTTCTCCTGTGGCCAGGACAACAAAAGCCCAGACAGGCAGATATCAACCCCATCGTGTAGCGCATCACGGAGCCACTATCATGGTAAAACTTACTACAGCACGAGACAGACCACGTAACAGAGCGGGGCTCTGGCTAAATCCCGGCATGTCTGGGAACGCTGCAGTGTATTTTTTACATATTCCTTCCTGCTGCCCTTGGCTTTTAGAGAGGTGTCTCTTGACCTCCCTCCGAGGTCTCCGACCTCTAAATACTTCACAAGCAGCACACTTCATCTGTTTTCAAGGGCTTTTGGGCATTACCTGCGGGTTTGTTGTTAGGATTTTGTTATATTCACGTAACACGAGGAGGCTCCCGTTGCAACGTGGACTCGTTTAGCTTGGACTTGCCAAAACAGACGGTAAGAGGACAGTTCCTGTCCTAAAAAAACCCTAAATCTAAACATTTTGGACAAAGTTAGAGCAAAATTAGGATGTATAACAGCTGTGTTACAGGCAGAGAGTGGAAGAATTTTGGCACCTAATTCTTATTTCAGCCACGCTCTCTGGGGACATCACCTTAAAGAAACTCACTCAGGATCACGTAAGGAGTCTTGCCGCAGAACCTGAAATAGGACCCAGATTTCCCAATTACAAATCGAATGTCTTAATTACAAGTCCCCCCCAAAATACCTGCGTGCCCAAACGCTGGTGCCCGGAGTTTCCCTGGGGTTTATCCCGGAGTTTCCCTGGGGTTTATCCCGGAGTGTCCCCATCCAGCGTGCGCCCTCCTTCCCTGAAACGGGCTCGCTGCGGTGCTGCTCTCCCGCTCGGAAGTAACCGGTGGTCTCCCAAAACACCGTTCCACAACGCAAACCTCACTAACACATGCACAATTTGGGTCTTTCAGCCAGTGTTCTGTTAAAAAGACGTGCGTTTTCTCATTAAAAATGACAGCAAATAAATGTTAAAAACATGTCATTTCGTATTTTATATGATTGGTACCATTTTTTAAAATACGGTGATTTGCAAGTGACAATTTTCAAAACCCCAGCAGGACTCTTCAGTAACAGAGACACTTAACCTCAAAAAAATGAGAGGTCTGACCAATCACAGTAAGTCACAGAAGTCCTAACTATGATTTAGTTAAAAAATTAATTACTTATTTATCTTGAGTTGGATAATTATCCAGAATTACGAGGGGAAAAAAGTAATTAAATCTGAATTACATACACATGTCAGGTCCTTGAACACAACATGTTACACTCGAGGTTTGGTGCTCCCCCTTTGACCCGAACGTGATTTAGCTCAGTGCATATTAATCAGCCTGTATTCATTAACACACTTCTCACTGAGCTACTTCGTTAGGAAACTGATCCTTTTCTGATGTGATTTGCCTCGCGCAACGGCAGTAATATTAAGAAAATAGTTCTGCACTTTGCCACTTCTGCCGAGGCTCGTTTTACAGCTTTGTACGGAGCGACTGGGTGGTCCATGGGAGGTTTTTTTCAGTAGTGATTCACCTCTCTTTATTGCTTGGAAGTCAGAAGCAAGATATCTTATTTCCACCAGCCCTTAAAAATCAGGGGATTCAAAAATAATACAAGTTTGGCGTTTTCTGGTCTGTGGGTGGAATCACGAACCTGACACGTGTAACTTCAGCTATTCTGACCGAGTGTCGATGCTGACGCCCGTCGCTGCAAGGGCGTCCAACGGGGGTTAATGCCAGACCCTGCCCGAGGGGGCTGTGCACCGCCAACCCCCCAGCTTCGCAAAAACAAACCTCGAAGGAACTCCCGCTTCTAAGTCAATTCACAGGAAAACGGATAATTTTTCAAGCATGCCGACGGGTGGCTGTCCTAGCAAACGGTTTTGTGGCCGTTTCTGCACGAGGTGTATGTTATTTGATCGACGTGTCGGGCCACCGGTGTCCTCTGCAGCGCTGACCCTGCGAGCGCAGCATCCCCCGGGGCTAGTGGGTCCTTTGCGATTCAAACTAGTATTTCCCTTGGCAGGCAGCGCACATTTACCTAAATCCTTCCTTTTCTGCGTGAAACTTCCTGAGCCTCCGTGTGCTGCTCTCCCTGCCCTGGCAAAGCGGAGCCGCGCTGGTTCCTGGCGGGAGGTTTGACTGAACGTGAATTTCCCAGGGCAGCGAGGGCAGAGGTCTCTGATCTCCGGGTGCTCGCCTCCCGGCCCGGGAACTGAAGGGGGTGCACGCCCGACGCCGGTGCCGGTGATCCGGGGTGAGCCACCAAACTTCCCAAGGTCTTATTTCACCCACGTGCAAAGCAGGCGTGGGGGTGCTGGACCTCCTCCGCACCCACGTCGGGGGGCAAGGACACCAAACCCCCCAGGAGCTGGTGCTGCTGCTCCGGCAGAGCCCGGAGAGCATCGCTGCCCCTGCCCCACGAAGAAGGAGAGTTTGTGGCACACATCTCGCAGAACGTTCAGCCTTTGCGCCGTGCCAGGCTTGGCCCGTCTGCGCTCCTACCACCATCGCAACCCAACCGCATCTCCGCATCTCCACCCTCCGGACCTCTGCTGCGGTGGATGGGCTGTGCCCTCCCTACCTTGGTCTCGATTTGTGTTTACTGAGCGTCTTTCTCTTGCTGGACAATATTTAAATGCACAATTATAACAAACAGATGGTTATCAACCCCTGTGGTGATTTTTAAAAATTTTTTATTAAAGCACAGTATTAATCATGGTAATTGGGTAGGAACTTTAAGGTTATAAAACTACAGCATGTCTAATGAGCGAGCTCCTTATAGGAGGAACTGAGGTTTTTAATCTAATAATGTCAGTTTTATGGATTATGACTGGAGTTTTATGAAGTGTGATATGAAATACTGTGGATTCATGGCTCTCACTGGATTAATTTGGAAAAGTAGTTTTCCTGGTTCTAGGCCCAAAAACAATTATTCCTTACATTTCTGTCCCCTGCACTGTTACCAAACCCCTCTGTCAGAAAACGGGCACCTACACCCATAACTTTTTTACAGGTTAGACTTCTTTGTTTGGCTGGTTTTTACTTTTTTAAATCACAGATTGTTATAAACATACAGTAGGTAGGAGAAGCTCATATTCTGTGTAGCAGACTGTAGATTTGACCAGAAGGAACAACAACGGGCTGTAAACTCTTAAACACGATCGAGGGCTGGCTGGAGCTTGCAGACTCCATCCGAGCACGGGGACACCACGCAGCACTGGAGCTTTCTGATATCAAGCCATTGGCACAGAAGAGCCAAAACTGGGGTGCCTGGAAGAACTATAATTTATTTAAAGAGAAAAACATAGGAGCAGAGGGCTGGAAGAGACCGCAAGAAGCCGTCCTGCTGCCCCAACGTAGAGTCGTCTCCACCTGCACCGTAGCGTGTTTGTCTAAGCTCTTCCTGGAAGCCTTGTTGGGCGATGGAGCCAGGTCCCTGGCCTCCCCTGGCTACCTGCTCCACTGTCTTTAAACTCTTCCTAATATCTAGCCTGACTCTTCCTTGACGATATTTAATCCCATGACCCCTTCTCTGCTCACCGGCATCAAAGACTGTTCTCTTCTACCTGCAGTAGCCTTTCATACAGGTGAAAACTGTCCTTTGCCCACTGCCTCTTCCCTCCCAGTAACGTTCTTGCTTGGATTAAATGATCCCGGTCGATCCAACCCCGCCTTGTCAATCCAGTCTCTAGGTCTCTGCTTATTCTCACCATCCTCTGGATTTTCTCCAGCCGGGACAGATCTTTCCTGGAGGGAATGCCCCAAACGGAGCCACAGCTTTTAGCTCTAGCCTTACGAGCGGCGGAGAGGAAGAAGGATTGATATACTCGGAGCACAAAGAATTTCTATCTTCCAGGAGGACTTTTGCCCATTCTGCAACAGCGCAGCCCCGCCGACTCGATCGCATTGCCAAGATTATTCTGAATACTCATCATGTGCGTCAATACCCTCTACCTGAGCGTGGTCTACTAATATTAGACATCATTAATGAAAACCCTGAATGTCCCCAGACAGACCCCGGGGAAGCCCCCTTGGTAAATCCTTCCCTCTGACAGTGAGCCATTGATAACTCCTGAATAGACTTTCCAACCCGTTTTGTCCACCAGACAGTATTTCCTACTTCTTACACACCCCATTTTCTTGGGTTATTTATGAGATTTTATGTTGCAAAAGCCTCAGTAAAAGCATATATTGTTTATCCTCTATTCATGTGCCTTGTTTTGTCAATGAGGGAAAGACGACTGCTTTTACGCGGTCTGCTCTTGGCAAACCCACGACGGCTGTAGTTATCCCTCTTGTTTTTTGGAGGTATTCAGAAATGGCCTGTTTCATCATTTTTTCCCAGTATTTTTCCAGTAATGGCTCTGTAATGTCCCGGCTCTCCCTTTTTTCTCTCTTTAGAGGACAGGTACTTTATTAGCTCTCCTCTGTTCTTTCATTACTTCACTTATGTTCTACGAATTCTCAAAGATAATCACTAATGCTGACAGGATTTCAACAACCAGCTCTTTAACAGCCCTAGGATAGATTTCCTTGGGCTCAGATGATTTGAAAAGATCTAACTGAGCTAAGTCCTCTCCAGCTCTCCCCTGCTTGTGGCTGAGGTCATCCTGCTTTGGTCCTGGTATTAATTAGACTAACAAACAGCCACGTGAGATGTGACTTTTTAGTGATGACTGTTACAAAAAAGGCACTAATCATGTCAAGATAAAACACAGATCAAATTTATCGATTTAAAAAAATAGGATGTAGAAAAACCAAGAGTAAACCTCCTTCCTTGCACACAAAATAAGCAACCGCTTACTCACTCTGTGCTAGCGAGAGCTGGAGGAAAAAAGCCCAGCTCCGCTGTGCGCTGTCGAACCGCAGAATCTGGGTCCGACACGGACCTTCTCACCGCAGCCCCCCCGAGCCACAGGCGACCAGCTCAGCTGATGGGGACAGCAAAGACCCCCTCCACCTGATGGACTGCTGCTGGATCTCCAGAGCTCAAGAACGCTCCTCAATGGACTTTGCATGTCACCAAGGCAAGAGGAAATCACTTTTAAGCTGGATTTTATGGATCCTTATGAAGACGTAGATGCGAGGAGGCCAAGAACGCGTGTGCCGTGCTCTCTGGAGCTACCAGGGAAAGCGGTGCCATTCGGCACCGGCAGGACCATCTGGTCCCCATCCCTTTCCACGCCATGTATGACAACAGTGCTAGTCCACAGTCACGGGTCCCAGCTGAGAGACACGCCTGCACCAGAGTTATCTCCCATGGTTGAGCAAAGGCACCACGGGCTGCCCGGCTCCCCATGGGAACCAGCGAGAATCATAGAATCATAGAATTGTTCTGGTTGGAAGAGACCTCCAAGATCATCGAGTCCAACTGTTAACCTATCACTACCAAGTCCCCCACTAAATCACATCCCTTAGCACCACATCTACACGTCTTTTGAATACCTCCAGGGATGGGGACTCCACCACCTCCCTGGGCAGCCTGTTCCAGTGCCCGACAACCCTTTTGGGGAAGAAAGTGGGAGTTTGGAAATGACCCAACCAGGCCGTGCCTCTGAGCAGAGGGGGACAAGTCCTGGTGGTTCGGATGACACCAAGGGAAAGGCAGATCTGCCATCAGCCACCTCAACCCGTTTGCCCAGTCCCCCAGCATCACTCCCCGCTCCTCTGCCGGCTTGCTCTCCGTCTGGTTTTCCTCTGGGCACCCAGCAGCCGGGCTGGGTGAAGGGCGGATGGTGGCACGCTGGTGCCGCTGGAATCGAAAGCACAACCGCTACCGGCTGCGCTGGGGACTCTCCATCGCCCACAGTCTCTGTGCCATCTGTGCCTCGGACGGATCTTCAAAAAGAAAACACCAGCGTTCTCCGAACGGGCACGCATTGCTCTGGGTTTGGTTAAGCGGTTAACTCCGCTCTTCCGAAACCTGCGGCCCCGCCGCCAAAGAATCTCCTACTCTGAGGGCAAGCTGAAACTCGGAACATCAAAAGTTGGTCCTTCCTGTAAGAGATAGGAAGGACAAGCCTCAAAAGCCAAATTTGATTTTAATGTGCCTCCAGTTACTTGCGTACCATGAAAACATAGCCTCCCACAAAGGAAAACAGGCTATCATTCCCCCATCTGGTTTCAGTTTGAAAAATACTTATATATGTAGTTTTCCCCAAAAGTTATTGTAGGCACGGGCAAAAAATTCCCATTAAATGACAACAGCAAGAACATTCAATTTTCCCCTATTATTAATTTAATCTCTTGTTAACTTCTTGATTCAATATTTGCATGAGGATTTCATCTCTGCTTTGCTGAGCTATTTAGTGCAAAAAAATACATTGGAAAATAATTGCCTCTGTCCACTTGCTCTGTTTCAGACAGCAGATAAAATGGTTTCGTGAATCCCACAGAAATTCAGAAAGCTAATGGAAGCACCAGGAGAAAAAGGAGCAAAGTCAGTTGTGCTGGTAAGATGAGAAAGAAGAGCGTGGCTTGACTTTGGTTTAGTTTTGGACGCGCGGTCAATTAGGTGATCTCAACTTAATTCACATTACAAGACGCAGCCCCCGGAGAAAGCAAACTCCCGTTCTCCATCCCGTACCTGCTGTGGGAACACTCATCTCAGGGCACCTGGACGCTCCTCAGAGACCTCAGCCCTCACTTTCCAGAAGGGGTGGAAGCACCTACCCAGCTCACTGGGAATATCGCGGAGTCAGGAAATAGCTCAAATTTGGTATCCAAAACATGATTTCATAGGCGAAGGCTGAGTATTTCCTTCCCACAAGATGATAGGAGAGAACCCACATATTATTACCACATTTAATACAGAAATAAGAAAATAATAAACCAGCTCCAGTTAGCAGGGGGTCACTCGGACACGACCAAAGATATGCAAATTATTCATTTAGAGCCAGAGAATTAGCCAGAATTCAAAGCATTTCATAATTCACATGCTATACACAGACTTTTATTTGCCTGAGTAGCTATGGCTGGGGGCTTGAAGAACTGTGTTAAAAAAGACCCATATTTATCCCTAAAAAGCAGAGGTCAGTATCTAAAATATTTACAAACCTTGTACAGTTAGAGACTCCCCTGAACTTATACACGTAAATGGAAATACTGCGGAATAAAGTAACTGTTGAGGAATAAAATAACTACAGATGCACAAATGCCATCGTGCAGCAATCTTAACTAAAATTTGCCCTTGAACTGGGTCAGACTTTGACATATTACAAATTGCTCTGTAAGGCTTTTGCAGCCCCGGTCTAAGCACCTGGTCTAAAGTTACAAACAGAACCGTGCTAAAGCAATAGGGAACCAAACCCTTTCCATTCCCCTTATACGCCCGGCATTTGTTCTTGATCTAAACGTGAAGCAATATAAATGTCTCGCTCCATACTCCTTTTTAATTTGTAGCTATATGAACCACCTACCGTAGTTCCCACAGATTATGGGATTTGAGTGCGGAGCATTTCTACGGATAAGCACAACTTCCAGATTTTCAATGGAAAAAAAATTAAAGAGAAGCAAGAGAGTGAAAGCGGAGTGATTATGGGGTTTTATATATATATACACACACACATATAAAAGCAAATCTCACGCTTCAGCGCTCCACCTGACCCCCAGTGATGAGCGCTCAGGAGAAGCACGGACGGACGGCGGCTCAGTGCAGGAAACGCCCGGGACTGGGGCTGGGATACTGGGATGAGAGACGAGTCCGGTACCAAAAGGGTTAAACTTAGTTCCTTTTATTTATCATGTCGCCCAAGATGTTGTAGTAAGTATTCCTATTCCAGGAAATTTTATACGTTTAACTCGATTACCAAAGTCTTGTGTGTGAATTCAGGATCGGTTGCTCGCTTTGGGTCTGAAACACAACCGGGCTCCTCCTGTCCTGCTCCTGCAGAGCCCAGATATGTCTCCGAATTACTCACTTTGACACATTTATTCTGCTCTGAAGCTTTGTTATGTAAAATACCTCTTGGTGTTGCTTGATCCGTTGATTCTTTCGCTAGAGGCTACAGTGTTCCACATTAATATATTACGGGCTAAATAACTGCTGAAGGACTGTTTATGTAAGTGTTGGACAAATATAAAATGAAAGAATAATTTTACAGAAGGGAGGAATTTTTTGCTACTCTGCTCTGAATTATCAACATCTTTCCAACCCTGATGGTAAAGTTACTTCCTAAAGGGGGAAGCTGTCACGAAGACACTTAACGGCAAAAACCTTTCAACACCTTATTTATTTCTTTTACTCAAGACCAAAGAGCATTTTCATGGACCAGCAAATCTCAACGAGCTTTTCAGCAGCATCCTACAGCAGAGGACCAATTTCAGATAATTTCTACCTGATTTTACTCCAATTTGCTCCAAAAAGTTGCCTTTGGTGGCAGACCTCCTAGATCAGGATGCTGTCTAAAGGGAGGAAGGCAAGTCCAGGTAAGACCGAGTCCGCTAAGTTTGGGACAGAGAGTTTCTCCATGGAGAACGTGTCAGCACATGAAAAGAGGGTGGCAAAAGCGCCAGGGAGACCCTCTCTGCAGACCCTCAGCTTTTGAGCTCGTACAGGGATAACTCAGAAACAACTGGAGCTGCTAACCCAAACCAGCCCTGCAGGCAGGTAACACCCACGAGGCACCGACTCAAAACACTAACCAGCAGCAGAAGACTTGGCAGGTCACCACCAAAACCGCTGTCGCTGTCAGGAGGAGGTGGAGCAGGAAGAGGCAGAGCTACCGGAGCGAACGACCCCGTTGGTTTGTACCAGCATGAGATCAGGATCTGGCCCCGATTCAGTCCCGAGAAAACCGTACTACCACGTAATTCTGGAGCCTTGTGTGGACTTTGAAACAGGACGTAAAACCAAGTTCCCGATTACTCATGGTCGTAAAAAAGACCATGGAATTTTCTACGAAGCCGGGAGAAGCAGGATGCAGAAGATCTCAACCCAAACTCCAAGTCAGGTTGCTACAACCAGGGCACCGCAGCCGTCCCTGGCATCCCCGCAGGACCCCGCAGCCCCGGCAGCCGCTCCCCCCGGCACACAGCCGAGGAGCGGTGACGTCCCACCGCTGGCACAGAGCTCCAGACGTGCTGTTTGCAAAATGCTTCAGGATCCATCCACAGGACAAGAGCGCTGTGGAAAACCAGCGCATTGTTCCCCCAGAGCACGCCTGGGTTTCTTCACTCGGCGCGACAGCAGCACTCGTTCCGATTAGCTCATTTCATCAATAAAGTCAAACAGCACGTTAAACAATTTCTACATCTATTAACGGTCCAAGCGTTTCACTAACCAGCTCTGTCCCGCTCATTAAAAATACTTTTATAGCAAATGTAGAGCTCGGGTCCAGCAGAAGGGCTCTGCTTCAGTGGTATCTCCAGGCGGGTTGTGTTGGAAAGAGCCCCACGCCACGCGCTCCGGAGGGACGGCAGGCTCTGCCCTCCATCTGCCTCCTCCGCGGGGACAGCGGGTCGGAAAGGATTTTTTCCAATTATAGTTTGTGGATTTATCAAAATATTACATGGGCCAGACCCAGCTCTGAGCACCTTCCCCGGGAACCCTCTTCCCATCCAGGATGCTTGAAGACCATCACTCTGGTTTGCGGGACACCATCAAATCTGCGCTTGCACAAGTGACTCACAAGTGGAATTGCCATCCTGTGCCTGATGTTTTCTTCTCGTAGTGGCGGCCGCAGGGACAGGCTACGGACTCCTGGGGCGCCCGCTCTCCCCCCGCGCACAGCCCGAACCGCGGCTGCCCCCAGCTCCCAAGCCCCGCGGCCGCGGGGAGACGCGTGTGCCGGGCGGCTTGTGCACGTCAGCGTGGAGCAGCTATGACCAGCGGAGACAGTCAGACACGAGATAAGGCAGATGGATGGCAAATAAGCTAAAAGCAGTTACTTGACTGTAACGAATGACAAATTGTTTTTCTTTTCTTGCTAGCACGGCGGTGAGGACTTCGAGTGCAGCAGCGGCGGTGTTCAACGACGAGCTCTTGCCTGTTTTGGTTAACAACCAGCAGCTGGTTCGTAATATCAAAACCATCATTCTACTGAAAAGGGACTGAAGAACGCACCCGCGAAAAATTGTTTCACAGCTTCCTTTCAAGGCGGTTTCCAGTTTGAGCTAGACACCTAGTAAATAGCATTACAGCTTTAAAAAAATAATGCTAAATATAACCGTGTCTTTTGGACAGCACTAGCAGGACTGGGCAATACTCGCCTTGTCAAGTTGTTCTGGGAGCATTTTGCTGCAGGTTTTTATTTTTCCTCTCTGCTGAGGTCTGCTACATACTCGGATATTAAGACATCATAAGAAAAATTCCAACATGGCAATTAATCATTTAACTGTCATAGTTTTCCATAAGGTGCAAATTTAAGGTTATAAAACTGTCAAAAACCTAAACAGTTACAGGGGCTGCCTGTGCTGTTGGCTGGATGCGCTGCTGGAAGCGGACGCAGACAAATACCTGCGGTGCCGTGGGCTGCAGCGCCTCGGGAGCAGCCGGGGCCTCGGGCGCCCACGGCAGAGCCCGTCCCCGTGGGAAACCGCGTGGCTGCCGAGGGGTGGTCGTGGCGTGGTCCTGCGCTGCTCACCTCTGCGGGTGGGTCGTCCCTGCGAAGCCACCCGCGGCGGCGGTTACGTGTAATGCGGGGCTTGGTAGGAGCCCGCCGCGCATCTCGTCCGCAGCCTGCGGGTCACGCCGAAGATGCCTCGGGTGAGCCCTGGAGCACGTGGCTCATCTTCTAGCGGGTAGGAAACAAGGAGGGAATGTCGGACGGATGAATTAAGATGACGCGAGGATGTGGGAAGCCCTCAACAGAGGAAATACTGCCTTTATGTTGACAGATTATACATCCCCTTGAACGAGAGGACCTTAGGTCCAAATTCCTAAGGAATACAGAATATGGGACTAAGGAAAGTCACTTCCACGTGGTGATGTTTTGAATTCAATTGTGTGCGAAAAAAGAAAAGTAGCTGGTCACTTACTTATGTGGCAAAATCGTGGCCCTTTAGCTTTACACAGCAGCAGGGATGAAGAACGCCTCACGAGGCATCCCTAGCACCGTGGTCTGTCCCGAAGGGTACGCGGGTTTCGGGCAGGGCAGGTTTCAGAGGACCGAGACCAGTGTAGAGCCCCCCGGGGCCTTTCCCACCAGCCCCAACAGGACCGAGACGCTGCGAGGACAAACCAGTGGCTTGACCAGTTGGTCAAACCACAGACGCCATTTCATTTGCCATTTCTGCTTCAGATAAGCATTATCTCCCAATATTAACACCGAGGAAAAGAAGTATTCAGCAAAAGCACTTTTCAGCCTAGCAGAACTAATCCTTGTTTGAGGTCTATCCTGTTTTAATTGCCATCTGGAACAGGCTGTCAATAGGCATAAATCAATAACTCGCTCGCCAATTACACGGCAAAGCAGACAACTCCGCTGTAATAAATGCTAGATGAACACTGAATTATCAATAATGAAGTAGAACAGTATTAAGACTAGAAAGTGAAAGCCCTTTTTCCAGAGTATCCTTTTCTCTACTAATTAGGGCATTCTTCACCGAGAGACGTGTGGGTTCAAAACTCCCTCTGCAAGAAATGATGTGAATTAAACCCTGCTCTCTCAAATCCTGGATCAGTCTGAAGTCACATGGAACTGTTTATATTCCTTGATTGAAGGAATGCTAAAATACTTCTGGCGAAAATACTTCAATTCCCTTTCCACATACAGTCATTGCAGGCTCCTTTGAAATTCACTTTTTCTACAATATTTAGACATATCTAACAATTGCCAAAATAAGAGCAAACCCCATTAGGGAAGGAGAACGCATCAGAAAGAATCTATTCTGATAGCAAACTTTTTGCCTAGTATCTGTCCAGGTCTTGGTAAAACTGGGATTAAATTGGTCTTAAAGGCAGAGTATGGGGGAAAACAATGTTCTTTGGAGTAAATTTAGATGGGCAGGCTGAGTACCTCCCATCTCAGACAGCCCTGGCATCGGGAAAGGGGATCTGTGTTACGAATCCCTTTCAAAACAATTCAAATCCAAGGTTTTGGTTCGACCAGTTGTGGAGACACAGCAGCCAGCTGCAAAAGCTGGAGCGGGACTCTGCTCCCCAAATCCACTGGCATTTCCATCCCAGCACAGATTCAAACTCATCTTTGCCTTTTAAAGTTAAAAGGAAAGGACACGACCACATCCGCAGGCAGAAGGAAAACGCAAGGAAAAAGAAACGGGGATGTCACATCTGATCAGCCTGACACCACGGTGGAAAACATTGGTGGCTTCTCTGATTTATATCTTTCTGCAGCTACTTTCTTTGCCTCATTAAAGTACATAATTTCAGTAACTCTAAGCTCTTAGCAACATCTGCAGTAAAATATTTAACTTGGGTTGGCTACTCAGTGTCACTGAAAGCCAAGGCTGGGCGTATTTCAAAATCCAGGATGACCCGGATTTTTCCACCAAACCAACCTCTCGCAGCACGTTCGGAGCTGATCCACGTACGGGCACGGACCTGAGCTGTCGGCCGTGGGCTTCTGCAAGCCCAGGAGAAATAGAAAACAGTTGTGGCGCGAAAACGCACCGAGAAAAAATAACCCGGTGCCATATTTGGGGCTGGTTACCATTTGATTTTAATAAAGAAAGCCTGCAAAAGCCTCAGGGATAAAAAATGAAGTACTGAATGTAAAAATTTTAGTAGAAATGCTATGCTAAATAAAAAAAAAAAAGAGGAGAAACCTGAAGAATGTGCGGAACAGCCACCGTGCCTTAGCGTCTCCGTCGGTGAAGAGCCTTTGCAGCAGGCGGCAAAGCACCGGCCGCTCCGCGCTGCACTTACCCCGAGCCGTTCCCTCGGCTGCGTTAGAGAAAGGGTTGAAAATTGTGACAAATATGAAGTAACCGGCCAGCTCGCTGACACGTTGCACTGCATATTTAAAATACGAAATGGCCAACCGGTGGACATAAAGCCTTTCTTACATTTTCCGAGGCCAAAAGAAGAAGAAGGAGGAAAAAAGGCATTTTCCTTCCACCCCAGATGGCAGCTTAGCAATCCCCACGCTGTCAGTGGCCGGGACTTAAGTAAACAGCAAATGAAATGTACATTGGGCAAACCCAGATATGCTTAAGAAAACACAAAACGCGTTAAAGAACACATTTTTATGCTGCCATCTGCAGCAGTTTCTTTTCGGTGGTGGAGCGCCTCGCTTGTAATTTAGGTTACAATGGGAGCGAGGTGTAAATTATGAAATGATCAAAAAAAGGAGAACTTCCAGCTCTGTCCCTCCCCTCCCCGAGCCGTTCCTTCTGCACGGAGCAAACCGTGCCCGAGGATGGCTGGTGGGACGGGGCCAGGGAAGGACGTGCAGAACCCGGGAGGAGCAGGGTGCTCGGCGTCGCTCCAGCCTCGCTGGGGGGGCTTTGATTTTACCTGTGCCCCGTGTGCACACTCATTTACCTGCAGAAAACCGAAATAAACCTCCAATACAGGAACCGATGGCGTCCGTTTAGCACTAGATAGTAATGCAAACATTGAAAAGAAGCTAAAGCCCTGCCGTTAGGTTTGCAGAGGAAGGCAGAGAAGATGAGGTGCTCTGAAGGGCACTCTGCAAAAGAATAACCTCTGTGCAGCCTATCTGATAGGTGGCCGTCTGCACACAGGGCATATTACGGTTTCAAAAGCGGCCTAAGGAGCCCGTCTCCTACAGGGAGCTTTGAAGATCTCAACCATAAAGAGGTTAGTGCCGTGGGTATTTCCTGGTAGTATCGTACCGCTTCTCCCAGCACAGATTTGGCCTGTGTCAGATGGGATCACATGAAATGTGGATCCCGGAGGATGCTGGAGAGGAAGCAGAAAATGCCACCCACTTTCAAGGTCACAGCTGCAAGGAGATCCCTGCTCACGCTGCTGCACTGATCGCTTACATATGAGATGAACCTTGGAAAAGGAATGAAAATATATGTATATCAGAGTATTCCAGGAAGGGCTGTCACCGGACAGCCTTACCGCTGGCGGAGAAACGCTGCCATGAGCCCTTGCCTTGACAAGAACCTAATGGCAGCTGCACTGTTATCGAGAAGAGATGCACTCTTGGAAAAAGGCTGCACAGGGCTTGAGGTTTTCCAGCTCCAAATAATCTTTAGCAGAGGATGAAATACAGCTGCCTGTCCGTGAGTAAGTTCCTATGTTCCAAAGCGAGCGTGTGACTCATTCAACAAAAACCAAGTGCATCAACATCAGCCATGGGGCTGATTTTAAAAGGTTACTCATTATTCACCAGCAAATTAGATTTGTCAACAGACGGAGAGAGTAAAAATTCAGTATTGCCCGGTTCTGCGATTCAAAGAGCCTCATCTAGCGAAGCGGAATAATGAGCTCCTCTGAGCCAGGTGACGGCTAGCGTGAAAGTCAGACAGAAGAGGGGGGACAAGACACAGAGAGAAGAGCCCAGAACTTGCTTGGTGCTGGCCGGTGCTGCTGCAGCGGCGTTTGGAACGGCAGCGATCAGAGGGAGCAGGGATCCGAATGCTCCCAGGCTGCTGCACGCCAGCGCGGAGCTGGGAAAAGATGCAGGGAGCTGGGAAAAGATGCAGGGAGCCAGGAAAAGATGCAGGGAGCCAGGAAAAGATGCAGGGAGCCGGGAAAAGATGCAGGGAGCCAGGAAAAGATGCAGGGAGCTTTGCTGGTCCAGTTTTTCTTCACCGTCAACATCGTGATTAGCGCTTTGGCGATGCAGCTGCACGTGAACGCCTGGTGCCAGGTCAGAGCAGCACGGGACCGCGAGCGGGAGCAAAGGCGCTTTGCGAGCCGAGAGCGGGGCAGCAGCGCTGCTCGCGTGTGCTGGAGGGGCCCGGCACGGAGGGAATCTGGTCCACACCCCTGGAAGGTCCTGGCTTGGGTGGGCATCTACATCCTGGACCTTCATGCTATGGACTTCAGTCCGACATTGTTTCGGGTAGTTTTAGTATGGCTTTGTAGCTTAATTTCTTCTGACAGTGAGAAGGAACCCTTAAGGTTTCTGTAAACCCGCATGTTTACAAGTGAGTGCCAAACAGAGAGCCGGGTCCAATGTGGCCTGCGAGCAGCCAGCCCCACCGCTGCAAAATTACACGATAGAGCACAGGACGTGCCACAAGGCATTAATCTCCCAACGCACAATTTTAGCCTTGAAATCTCTGCGTGACAGATACATGAGCAGCTCAGACATGACTGAGGGAAGTTTAACGAAGCAGCAAATTACAGCTCTGCCCAGGATTTTCCACCCGAGATACCACATAGGTATTTCCCAGTACTTGCTCATCGGCAATTGTGGTCAGAGCAGCTCCTTTCTGGCGTCTTGTGGTGGCACCGCTGCTGTCATGGTGCTGGTGGTCATGGGTCCCTGGGCCACATCAGGGCACTGTCACCAGAAAACAGATGAGCGGTGCCAGCCCAACACAACAAAAGGTATTTGCATGGACCCAGCGAGCTCCAAAGGAGCCCTTTGGTACCTGCTCGGAGGTGTCTTGTGGGTGAGCCTGGTCCTGGAGACCCGCAGGGTTCCCTGTTTTCACCTTGCCCTGGACAAGGAATGGTCGATAGCCTGCGAGCTCGCGAGCGTTCATGATCAAATCACGAACATCTGGGACTTCTCTAATGCTTTGCTTTCAGGATCTCCATGTGCTTTCCAAATGCAGGAGCAGACAGACGGCCAGACAGAGGCAAGAAGAGCAGCAGCGCGACACGGCGCCTGCGGAGACAGGAGCAGGGAGCAGAGCCCACCGGAGACACACCGCAGGGGACGCGGTGGCTGGGCTCCCACGCCACACGCCCAGCCACCGCTCTGCAGGGGCCTCAGCTTTGGAAGAGAATTAAGCTGTGCCTTAAGGAACACCAGATCCATTCCTGACCTGATCCATTCACAGAAGTCCCTCCGCATCCCCAAACACAATTACTTTCCCCAACTTATTGATATTTTGAATAAAAGTACAGATGGTTTTGGCTGTCACGGACGGGACGGAGGTTTGCACTCAGCTACACGCCGCGCCAGTACTGCAAGGGAGGAAAAGCACCACGGAGAGAGAAGGAGCGGAACCACCACGTACATCCCTGAAGCATCCTCTGACCAGGGCATCTCCACCGCAGCGCGGCCGAGAGCACTCACTGCCCGAGCAGCCAAGGACAACCACCGCAAGGACTCTTATCACCGTGCTGGATGTGTGTGGAGTATTTCATTTGGCACTCTTTGGAGCTCTCATAATCTTTTCCTTTATGATTAATATTAAACAAGTCATATTCCTTATGGAATTTCCTAACTGTGTCTGTTTATATTTTTCTCTACATCATAGTTAATATTTTAAGATCGTGTCTCTCTTTTTTCTCTTTTATTTCACATTCATATGTTTTTCCTCATTTTATAAATTAGGTTTCTTGTTTAGTAGTCATGACAACATCTGACTGTGGTGGTTACACCACAGCCTGGGGCTTTTTTTTTTCTTTTCTCCCCCCCCAAGCTGGCTTAGAAAAAATATCCTTTAAGTAAATAGAAGCATAAAATGAAAGGGGCAAGTTCGGTACTGACTCCTCCTGCTTTCCCTCCAATGACCCACTTCAACGAGACTTCCCAGCATGGTGGGTGAGGACTCATTTGGCTTTAATCCTGCAAAGTCTTATCCACTTAGTTAACTTCAATGGGAATACTCAGAGCACATCAAGTGAAACACATATGTAAGTCTTTAAAACCTTGAGGCCTATGCCTGAAAGGCAGAAAGCAAAAAGCTGGAGTTGCATTTTCCTTCTGGGCGTTGATCTTCGCACAACAGCTAAAGGGCTGCGGTGCCATGGGGGCGAGCAGAGCGATGTGCCGCTCCCCGGGGTGCGGACGGGGCGGTTTCCGTGAGCTGCTGAGGTTCGACGTTCTCTTCTGAACAGGGACCGCACGGACCACCGTCGGACCGGCGACCGCAGCTCCTGCACAGCCACCTCGTGGCTTTTGCATCTCTCTCTTGCTCCGGACTCTCATCAAAACCCAGCGGCTGGAGGCAGCGGGACCCGCTTGCTTCCACCTCTGCCCTCTGCGTTTCAGTTAGCAGGACGTGGTGATTAAAGCCTGCCTGTTTATCAGCGCAACATGGAGACGAGGCAAAGGAATTTCAAAGCAAGGGGGCATCATACCAACAAATGCATTTTTGTGACCTAGGGAATAGCTTTTTTTAAAAAAATGAACATTATATTTCAGTCTTTTAGGATGTTGGTAACCAGTAGCTTAGAAGGAATTTAGGCTTTTGAAAAAACAGGAGTGTATTTTATTTTAGACTTCTCCCACGAGCACAGTAAATGGCAATGGGTTATGGATCTGTGTTTACCCATGGCAAGAGATAACTAAAATTCCATGGTGTGTTTTACATACTCAACATAAAATACCAATTACATAGACGGCCAGCCACACTGAAAGCAACGCTGAATCAAGAGGAGGCAACGAGGAAGGGAAAAGGCCGGGAATTTAACAAAGGCAGATGAACCTTTAATACGGCAGAACCTCTGGGAGCCCTGAGACACTGAGTCCAGATGTTCGGAGGTCGATGTAACCTGACTCCAAGAAGGAAGAGGATGTATTTCTTAAAATTCCCTGTTGTGCTTTAATTTACTGCAGTCTTGCAGAGGACGCATGTGGTGATCACAGGTGGAGTTTCAGATTGACCATAAACATGAAGTTGGGGGCAAAAGACTTGAGCCGTTTCAGGTTTGGCTGCCAAGACGGTTGAGGTACAGATTTCCATGAAAACATCTCCCTCCTCTTTCCCTACGCTCCAGTAATCGGTAAGGGGGGCCAGAGGAAAACCCTCCAGCAGAGATACTGCGGGCACCAACAACCCTTTCTACTGATGGCAGCCGGGACCAGAAGCAGGCAACAGCCTGAAGGGAGGCTCTCCGGGAGATGCCCACTTCTTCGCTGGGTGGAGAAGGGGAAGGGGGAAGGAACACAGGATGGATGGCAACATTTTGAAGTTCCATTTCTTATCCGCGGTCACATTTCTTCTAAATAGCCCAGGAAAATGATCTCTGTACTTCTTGAGGACCCCACTGTCTGCCCCTGAACACTTTGCGGGGAGGAAAGAAAAATATTGGCCCCATAGTGTCTCTGGCACCATCCCATCTGCCCACTGAATCACAGAGCCGGAGCTGATTGGGATGCATTGGGTTTCAGAGTGCCGCCTCCCCCAGATCCTGACCCTTTTACCTTGGCTTCGCTCCCTCTGAGGTTTCTGGCCCGCAGTGATGATCAGCGTTTGATTAGGAGAACTGGCAGATTTGCCGCTGCTGCTACAGAGGGATTTGCGTGGGGATTAGAACTGGTTTTCAAGGGTTGGCTATGGAATAAATGACATTATTGATGCAATAAAAGCAATCCCTGTCCCTTTCCCATTCTCCACTCCTGCCATATGAATTCCCAGCCTCGATCCAAACAAACAATACAGTATGATTTGTTTTTCCAGGCAAAATTTTAAAATTTATGTTGACTATGCTCTGAGTTTTCTGCTGCCCCTGTATTTCTGCGTCTCTCCACAGCACCGAGCAGCAGGAGCTGGCAGGTGCTCTAAAGCAGACCATGATGCAATGGTTGACCGGTGGATGAGAAATGATTGTCCTTCCTTCTCTCCCAACCTGTTTCATGCTATAGGAATGCAGACTTCAGCAAATCCCTCTTTCCCCAACCTCTTACTTTGCTCAGGAAGAATGACCTGAGCTTTTATAATTTAACCTCTTCCAAAATCCACCGGCTCCTCAAGGAAGGACGATGCAGTTGAAGGAGATACAGAGGAAACTCTCACCTTGAATGCTAACCAGCACAGGGCAGCACAGACCCAAGCATCCAGGCAAGTATCAGCAAAAGACATTGGAAACTGGGTAAAAATGGCTCCTGAAGAGGAACTGGTTAAGGTAAGGATGAAAACAAGTTCATCGATGTCTTTTTACCAGGAAAAAGATGAGCTTCACAAAGCAACAACCAGTACAGTTATTAGAGGGATCTGTGCCTGCCAGGCACTACCTAACACTTCAGGCGCTGGAAGAGCCAGGCAGGTAAGAACAACAACTTCTGCACCCCAGAGGATGCAGAGGCGAGTGTCTGAGTGTACGGACGAGGGGTCACTTCCATTCCTGCGGCTCATGACCTGAAACGGGAGCAGACGAACGGGAAATGCATCGCTACGAAACACCGGGGGGGAGCATTTTGCAAAGACCATTTGGCACGGGAGGTTTTGGTTCCTCGTTTCATCTGCTCGTTTGCATGGCTTCACTGGTTACACAGGCTACGGCTTGCCACTGCCGCGGGAGGAGCACAGCAGGCTGACTCTCACAGCAGACCTGGAGCTTTCACACCTTCAAAGGGGAAAAAGAAGGTTCTGCTACGGCCTGGGGGAGAAGGGTTAAGGGAGCACACGCAGCTGTGAATGCGACTTCAAGCCCACCTTGAGCTGACGGTGCCGAGCTGGCCAGAACGGCTGCAGTTTGGGCTGTCGGCACAAACTCAATGCGGAGCGTTACCCAAACACTACAGAAACCAGCCAAGATGACACAGGGCCCTCCAGAAGCAAGAGGAGCAGCCAGGCAGCAACCCGCCATCGCAAGGAGAGGGGCTCCTCCGAAATACCTGACCCTCTCCTCCTCTCTGCTTGTTCGCTCGCAAGGTGCAAGAAATCAGTCCGCGTGCCCCACCAGCCCTGACTGCCACGCCACACAGGCCATAATCTCGTACTAAACATTCCCAAACCGCTCTAAGGATTTACTGACTATTCTGCGAGACTTTCTCCACGCTCCCACTGCGCAGCCTTGCATACACGATTTGTGCAACCGGGACAGACCCGCGCTACGCGCACGTAGATGTTTCCTCTAACACCAGCATGAGCTCAGTAATGGTATGTTTCAGACAAGGGAACCAGCTTTTCAAGCTTTCAGAGGGTTCAGATCCTTGGATCTTTAGTAGCTGAATGAATCAGCTGCGTGGCTACCAGAAAGCCTCTGGGATTTTCTCTTTCATCTCTTCTCTCATCAGCACAAGTCATGAAAAGTGCCGACGTGATGAGTAGGGAACATTGTTTTAGGCGCTTGCTTTCTCAGTCTTTGCAAAACTGGCGCTGATCTAGGGTTTCTCAGTGCTTGCAAGTTTTTCTAATTAAAGTAGGGTGTAAATTTAACATGCCATATCTCTTCCTGAATAGCTCCACATGTGGACACCAAGCCCAAACCAAACCTACGTTGTTCCTGTTTAGCTTAACCCATCTTCAAAGTGAGTTGCGTATGTGTGAAACGAGCAGTTAATCAAGAACACCTCCTGCGGACAGACGAACCGTCAGCGTGCTCCTGGGAGAGATGAAACGAAAAGGCGAGAGTCCCTCGGAGGAAAGCAAGAGAGGCGAGACCTCGTGCTCCAAACACTGGCCTGGAACGAGGTATTTTTGGGCTCGAGGCTCAGCTGAGCTCAGCCACCGACTCAGTTTATAGCAGCAAGAAAAATCCGTTATCCTTCTGCAAAATGCCAACATTACCCCCAGGAAAGGGAAGGTGAGACTTGGGGTTTGCAAACAATTGTCCAGGCAAGGATCACCACCGGCCGTCGTGCAGCATCTCCGTCCCACGCGTGGGTGGGCGCGCACCCCGGGAAGAGCCGGGCACCGCTGCCTGCGGCCAAGTGCAACATCGCTCATCTCGGCCAGCGCGGCAAACAAACCACAGCTGCTCGAAGAGTATCTTGCACTAATCGGCAATTTCTCTGAGTCACCGGCTCCAAAAAACCCCAGTTTTTATAGGAAGATGAAAGTAATGAGTGACACAGGTTTCCTGCAATTTCTAGCTGTTGCATCACCAAAGAGATAATGTCTTTGGTGGTGCCTGGGGAATCGGATAATACAGCTGTGTAAACTGCGTGTGGGCTAAAGTATCTCAGGGCCGCATCCTCATCCCAACACTTCCAAATCAAAATAAAACCTCTCTGGAGGCAGCATCATTACAGGGAAACATTAAACCCAGCAACTTGGCCCAGAACAAGCAAATGAATTATTTTCATCAAAGCAGGACACTACAAAATCCATCTTCACCTCTATCCCTAAGCAGCCCGGACACCACGTTCCATGGCTTTGTCTTTACTCTGAAATTAGATGAGATTCATTTTAATGGCTTTAATTAAAGCTGTCCAGTCGTTGTGCAAGGGATAGTGGCAAAACTTGCACCTCTGATCTGTGGGTAGTTTTACGGATGTACATTCAGCTGCCGCAAGGTGTGCTTAAATCCAACTGTCTACACGCATAAAAGATGCACTAATTTAACTCGGCAGAAAAATCACTTATTGAAACATGCAAATTAATAAAACCCCCGAGCTGACCACCCGGGAGGAGCGCAGGTATCGCCTGGGCACACAGTCTCCATGAGCTCCGAGCTACCCTGATGGCACCACGTGAAGACCTGGCCCACGAGCTGGTATCTGCAGCTCAGGTCCCTGCCCACCAGGTCCCAGCGCAGCCCACGCGTGCACCGCAGCGATGCGGCCAGCCCGCACCGGCCCTCGCCCCCCAGCACACCCCTCCCTGCGGGCGCAGCCGCCGAGGAAGACTCCTGCTGCTCTTCCCGGTGAGGAAGATGCATAGAACTACGTCTCTGCAGGGAAATTTGGGCACTGCTAAAGGCAGAGTCAACAGAGCGACATTTTCAAGGCACGGCGGGTGCAGCTTGTTCCGAGGAGCTCTGACCCACTGGGCTCCCTGGCTTTGCTAACCCAAACCCAGAAACCCAAGGTAAGAGCATAAATTAAACTGTTCCAGCAGCCAGTGATACCAGAGGCAAGACTAAAGAGCAGTAAGGGTAGGAACCCCTCATTTCAGCCAGGCAAGCTCGCTGTAGCCGTTAACGGCAGCAAAATCCTCCCCTCATCCCCAAGAACACCCCACCAAAGGCAAGAGCCCACTCCCAGCCCCTTCCACTCCTCGAATGGGCACGTTCTGTCTTCACACGTCTATATCTGACACTATTAAATGATTCTCTTCATAATACGTATATTATAAATTCCCTTTAAAAAAAGTTCATAATCTGCCATCTGTTTCCCGTTAGGCTGTTCTGATTTCTTCTTTTTTGAAATTGAATATAAAACATTATTTAAAGGTCCCGAAATCTAGATGGTGGGAGGAGAGAAACCAAAATCCAAATACCACCACCACTGTTACCCTGCTGAAGAGCAAAGACTTGGTGAGAGCCAAGGGTTGGGAAGATGCGATGTGACCGGTTCAGATCAGCAATAAGGTACAGAAAATGTGATTAAACTTGGATGAACTTTACCATCACTTCAAGCCATTACACTGAAACTGGACAAATCCACAGCTTAAACAGACATTTGATCTGTATTAGTGGGTGAGTCCTTTGGCTTGGGCAACGTTAATGGATCGTAATGGTTTTAGTTAGCTTTAGTAGCTACACCTAAACATAAATAAATAATCATCACTGGAAATATGGCAACAGTGCACGTTCAAGATCATGTCATTGACTTCAGTAACATCTCTGGTTTATAGCTGGTCTGGCTCTTATTAGACATAATGTTTTATACATACACTTACACATACATGCAATCACATGTGCAACACATACTTTATCTCCCATCCTTGTTTGGATCCAAGCGCTGCAGCGTAGCACCGAGCGAACCACATCTGGGAAGTGCAGATGTTCTGAAGCTATTGCAGCCTCGCCAACTCACATCGTTTCACTGACAACATCGTCGTAATTGATTTTTCTCTTTGAGCCCAAGCACCTGGAAATTCTGCTAGAGGATTGCAGACACAAAGGTTCTGGATCGCAGAGAAATCTTGAAAATCAAATGCAAAATTAAAATGGGGCGGGGGGTGGGGGGGGAACCCCAACCCTGCCCCAGAGCCCTAGGAGCCTAAGTACTCCGCAACCTCTTCCCTTGGCAAAGGAAGGACCACATATGGTGGATGTCATCCATGTCATTTAATACGGCTCTGGAAGGTCTTCATGCAGTGTGAAGAGGAGAGCGGTGTAAAGCCTACACAGAGCAGCACAGAAAATGAGACCTGAGAGCACCCTGGAAGGCTGTAACACGGAAGAAACGCCAAGCGCATCCAGAATTGGTTGCATTTTCACTATATTTTAGCAAGTCTTGCAATTTGGGGATCTAACTTGCGATCTCTCAACGTCAGCGCTTCGCAATACGCCCAAGGACATGGGGCCACTGGAGCCTGCCTGGTCCTGGGTCTCCCCGGCTTGGCCGTGGCAGTTACTGTGGCACAGAGGTGACACTGCCGGCACCGAACCGGGCCACCGCCGCTGGCACAGCCCGACACACGTGGCACCTTCCACCACGAACCTTCTGAAACTCCGCTGGAACTCATCCCTCTGGCGCGGCCGCGCGCTCCCTCCCCTCCCTGCCACCGTATCCTTTTGCCATATGAGCAAATATATGCTGCTCTGAAACTAAACCAGCGCTCCTGGATGGCCAAACTCTTCCTGGCCCCAAAACCAAGAGCCCCAGTCAACAGTGAAAATTAATACGGACCTTCCTGCTGCGTTTTTACAGCCATGGCAGCGCTCTGCATCCTGGGGGCCTCCCATGCAAATCTGATTTCATAGCTGGGCGTAAAATCTCGCTCTCAGGTTTAATAAGCAAAACCACTATCAGTAGCAAAGGTGAGACGATGGGAGTCCCGGCCCAGGACATCTCAACAAGATGCCTCCAAGACACGTTAAACCCTCCTCCGTGGAAAACCAGCACGTTTCAAGTCGGACAACCAAACGCAGAGGCACCAAAAATCAAAGGCTGCCAGTGTCCCAAATAACCACATTTTATTTTCAATTTAAAAAAAACAACAATCCGCAAACCCAAGGCTGTGGGATCCCTCCAAAGTTTCTCTCCGTGTGCCAGCAGGATGACTGATGGTAAATCACACCAGCTCCAGGGCTCCGTCGCAGACTGCTGCCAGGCGGCTCCGCCTGTTGGAGTCACTGACGGTCCCCTTTCCAATTAATCAAGTTCCCATACTGATTAACAGCATGATTCATGTCTCTCGTTAGGCGCATTCTGTAACAAACAAGGCTGTATTTCAAGGCCGCTGGCTTAATGGTTAAAATAAATACCTTCCAAATTTCTATTTTCAAGTAGCTGAACCTTTTCCACCTTTACAACTAATTCAGACTTCCTTCAAATTATTTTTCTAAGTAATATAACAATTTGTTTTTCATTAGAGCTTGTCAAAGCCGGACTTTGGTTTATTTTGAGAGAAACCAGCACTCTCCAGAAACTGTTTAGTACAATTTGAATGACGCCCAAAGGGGTTATTGCAGCCACAATCAAAATAGAGTTTACAGCACTGGCTAGGGGTGACACTTTATTTAATGATTTAAAAAAAAAAAAGAAGAGAAAAAACCCCCCAGCCCCCTGAATCAGAAGCTAATTAAATGCACTCCTATGGCTAACAGTAAGTGTTTCTAAGTCACTCCGACTACTGCAGAATGCAAGAACTTAACTTGTTGCTAACTAATACCAGACACCATTATACGAGCAGCGTTATTTACTGATTTGGGGTGGTATGTGCTGGTATTCTCGTGTCTGGCACGGCAGCCTCGCCTCGCAACAGATATTATCAAGCTGGATGCGAAATCAAATATCGGAGTGATTAAATAGTTTGGGTTCTGCCTGCTTAAGTTTGGGTTTTTTTGGGGGGAGTATAGCTTGGTATTTAATTTAAGGTGGCTTAAACGTAACAGAAAATCTACCCTGTAACTCCTTTGATTTCGCATTCCTTTTGTTTTGCTGTCGGGAACAGGCGAGCTGGAGCCGCGCCAGGGCTGAGCGCGGGAGGCTGGAGGACGAGCGAGGGGCAGGAGGACCCCGGCCGCCCCTCGCCGCGGGACGGGACGGGTGCGCAGGGCTGGCCCGAGTGACCCGGAGGCCGAAGCGCTGATGATTAATCTCCATAATCCCAGTCCAGCACTTCAAGGTTCCCAAACAACCTTTTAAAACGCTCTCCCTGCATCCTCCGTCCCCGACCCGAGTCCAAAGCAGATTTTTAAACAATTGAGCTGCAAAACTATTTTCCATCGGACCGTTCCTCCCCTAGCAGCAAACTCATGTTCTGCTGTTAATTTTTCTGGGACGTTCTCCGTTTGTTGTTTTTTTTCTAAACCACAACAAAATCAACAAAATTTGGACTTTGGTGAAGGCTGAATTTCCTCTTTGTTTGCGCAGGGGAAAGGCCGCTGTGCTGCTGCCCAGCCCGAGCAGCGAACACCCACTCGCTCGCACCCTCCCAGGGACGCCGCTGCCAGCGATGCTGCGCCGGGGGGACCGCGCTCCCCGCATCCGACCTCGCGGGGCATCCGCAAGTGAGATCAGAGCCTGGCCTGGGGATATCACCTGGAGGAATATCATCGTCGGCCTCTTTTACGGTCCTAACTCCAGGGTACTCATGGTGCCGATCCCTACGGGAGAAGCGCGGAACAGACGCCCGAATTTTCTGGCTGCTGCCCTGGGTGGCTCCTATGGTGAATCAGGCAGCGGCTTTATTCTCATGCACAACGTGTTCATAAGGCAGCGACACTACTCTGCATCAATAAAGAAAAACAACTGCTTGAGCAGTGCAAATGTCCTGTAAGTGCGTAATTAAAGCACAAACGAAGGGCCCGATTCCTCTCCCACAAGCCTGGGACTTGGGTAACCCTGATAATCCTCCTGGAGACACATCTGATTTACAGCAGCGTAAGAAAAAGAACAAAACCGAGCTCGTATCTGACAAGTGAAAACAAACACTGGATTCAGACACTTTCTGCAGGGAAGGGGGGAGCTGTTTAATTTTTGTTCCTTCTCCCTGGGCTGCTGCGGTGACCTCTGCTACCTCCGAAGGCAGCAAGGCAGTACGTCGCAGCTGTGGCACCGCAACAGCCTGATTTAATTTGCGCGTGTGTGGCTGGAAGGGCAGTTCATCCCTCCAATGGCTTGCGGCATGGCAGAGGCAGCAGCGGTGGAAGGGGGGGCTCGGTCCTCCCCTCCCAAAAGAGAGGGGGGGAAACCCCCTGCTTCGCCTCCCATGCACAGCTTTGGAGGGGAGATGGGAAAAGGATCAACTAGAGGAAAATGTCCATTTCCATCAAAATTTTAGAAGGTTGGGGATTGTCCAAGCCAAGGAAAAAAAAGGGCAGAAAATATCTATCTGTTCAACAACTGTTTTCTGCTCAAAAAAAAAAAAAAAAGAGGAGGAGAATGACTTTGCTGCCCACTCTCCTATGTGCTCCCGGCTCCCAGGAGCGCAGGGGCTGCGTGTCTCCGGTGCGGTGCCTGGCTGGGCAAGGGTAGCGCTCAGAGCTTGTTTTCTGAGGGAAAAGAGCCGGAGGTTTCTGCTGCCGGAGGTTTCTGCGGCAGCCCCCCCGCCCCAGGGGCTCCCTCTCCGCGGGTCCTTCCCCCTGGCCCTCCACCAGCTCGTAAAGCTGCCGCCTTCCCGCGCAGCTCCTTGGCCGGACCCCGAGAGCCGTCTCGGGAGCTTTCTTTGTCAGCACTCTGAGTTCGAGGGAGTTTTGGCCGCGGAGGTTTTATCTTTGCCTTCTGCAAGGCTGGAATTCAGCTTCGCTCTTGGCATTGTCATCCCTCCGCTTTATATACGGCTCCTGCTGCAAAACATCCCGGGACAGCCCGAATTTCAGCCCACTGCCAAACCTCCGCGGGAAGAGGACGGGTGGCAGCGAGGAACTGGCAACCCCAAGGCTTCGCCGCTCTGGCTCCTTCGGGGAACTCCTGTCCTGACGTGTGACGCTGGGAGCTGAGCTCATCCCGGCACGAACGTCCCTCCGGATCATCCCCCCGGGAGCTCCCCAGCCACGAGGCTCCGCAGAGGGTGTGCCGGGAGTTTTCCGGGGCCACGGAAAGGAGTCAGGCTCCCCAAATTCATTCAAATCCAAAGGGATTTGAAGGCCTAAAACTCTCCCCGCATCCTAAAAACCCCAAACTGTGCCTATATGACTATGACCCAGCACGGCGCCGCGGAAGCAAAGCAATGACCCTGCCTTTGCAACAGTACTAGTTGATACTTTCCATTTACTATTTATTTATTTCTGGATTTTACCTTTGCGATACTGAAGCTCCTTCCCATCTGGCTCAGCCGAAACCACCCTCCGGCTGTGCGAAACCTCAGCCCCCCCGGCCCGGGCCTGCAGGCTCCTTGCCGTGCTCTCTAACCCAGCGCTACCTGCCAGCTCGTAGGGGCAAGGTGGCTTTTTCCTGGCTTTTTGGCTTTCCTCTCGCTTCCCCTCATCAACTCGTTTGCCAAGCAGTGTAATTTTACTGCCTGGCTTAAGGAGCCAAGAAATACGTTTGCTGGTGTAAGCTGTGCATTAGACGTCGTGAAAAACATGCAGCTTCAGGGTTTTAGGAGCCAGCTCCAGAGAACAGCGCAACACCCGCAGAGCAGCGAGGCCGTGGGTTTGCACCCTCTCCGGTTTCACCGGGGGACGCCGGCACTGGGCTCGCTCTGGCCGTGGGGGGCTGAGGGCAGGGACGGACCTACGGGCGCACAACGGCGACCGCGGGTGCCCAGGGGATGGAAGCGTCAGCGGGGCGAGAGGGGAGACGACGCAATGTTCTCGTAGGTGGTATGGTGGGAAGGGGTCCTGTGCCACGGACCTGCGGGCGGGGGAAAGGACTTGCCTTCCCCATGCAGCACTTTTTCATCCTCCCTCCCCCTTAAAACCACAAGCTCCTTAGGGCACAGGCAGGCTCTGGCCTGGTGCTTCTACAGAACCAAGAATAACAGGGTCCAGACCTCACCCGTGGTCTCCAAGACCCTCCAAGACCTCTTCTTCCACCTCCAGATACTAACAGCCACATTTTGGACTTGATTTCTCCTGAAGGCTGCGGTGCTTCAGTTCTACACGTGTATTTTTGAGGCTCAGACCCCAACAGTACTACAAAATCAGCCAACTGGTACCGTCAGACTCAAAATGAAGGAATCATTCACCGAAGTGATTTGTAAAATACTGGCCACTGTGACCACCTGCGGCTGGATTTCCATCCCGTTAACTGAAATCACATTCAATAGCCACCATCAAGAGACACTCGGTGAAAGCAACCCTGTCCTTACAAATTAGAGAAGATGTTCAAAACCCCAAGCCCGGGGCTTGAAGTTTAAACCTAACGATGCTCCATGACATGAGCATCTTGGTGAACATGGTTCTGCCTCTACACAGCAGCTATAAAATGCACCTCTGCTCCCCAGGAAGGATGACAGGGAGTGGTAGCAAAAAGCTTTCGATATTTAGCAAAGCCTCAAAAACTCTAAGGACTTTTGGTTATACGTGAGCAAAGGGCAAACTCCACCCCAGGCTTATTTGGAGGTTTCTGGGACTCAGACTGGCCATTTCTCACCAGCCCGTTTTTACAGGGCTGGAGCGCAGAGCTGAGCAGGGAAGGAGCCGAGTTACAAGTCTCTCCTCCAGCTTTATTCCTGGCAGAGACAATTTGCAGCAGTGTTGCTCAGCACGTCAAGTCTGGCATCTGCTTACAATAAATCCCTAATGATGTTGAAAAGTTAAACGTCCATTTAGTTTAATTTCTGGTTTAGATTTGGATTTCTACATACTGTAAATGATGAAAGAATGGTTTTTTGAAACAATGCTGCATATTTACCTTGGAGATCCTCTATAATTGGCTGCCCTTCATCTAAGATTTCTTTCTAAATGCAAAACGATGCTCTCAGCACAGACAGTCTAACGGGGAGGCTTTGCCGCCATCACCTGCTAATGCTTTCATGCCGGCTGAGATCTTTCGAGCAGGCTCCCTTGCAGGTGGGATGGGTCGATGCATGACTTTGGGTCTCAGAAACCCAAGGGGTTTGAATCCCAGCAGACACTAATGGAAGAAAAATGCCTCACGGGGCGATGTCAACCTGCGCAGACCCCAGGCCACACCGTGGGGACAGTCCCCAGCCCTGCACCCCTGGCCAGGGCCACCAGCAGCTGCGCTGGCGGCTGGGGAGCTCTTCCGCAGCCTGCCCGGGGGACGAGCGGCTGACGGGGCCTGGCTGTAAAATCTTGGATGACATTTTCTCTCCACTCACCTTTGATCCTGGTAAACGTGCTCTGGGCGCTGCAATCTGATTGAGAATCTCTCTGTGTGCAGATGTCCTGCAAAAACTACGCCCACAGCTGTAAATCACAAGGCCCTCCCCGATCTGGTGGTTAGCGACAATGAATAATGATTTTTCTAATGGGAACTGGCCAGCACTCAACCCGCTCCTTGATTTTTTTCTTTTAAGCAAAGACTATTTATATCGAGAGACTTGCAATAAGTAAGACTCCTCAATTTATTCGAGATCAAAAAGCAGCCAAAGGGGGAGATTTCTGGAAGCTGGAGCTACAGGGACTCGTATTGGAGCAGGCAGACCCCGAACTGAGCTCACAGCAACATCAATGCACACGAAGCCCCAGAATCGTGGGGCACCCCAGCTCCCCGTGCCCCCCGCTTTGGGTCTTGTGAGGACTCGGGTGGGTGGGCGAGCGCGGGAAGGGGACGGCACAGAGACGCGCCCACGCAGCGTGTTTCAGTCGTCATCACCCACATCTCCCGCGCGGTAGGTGGCCCAGGGCGGTCCAGCACACCGGGACCGGCACGCTCTGCCTACGGCACGACCGGCACAACCCCACGGGAATCCGGTGGGGGACAGACATCCACCCTCCCGGCACGCTCGCCGCTCCGCTGAGCCCCTCCTCTCTGACGTTTCCAAACTCACTAAGCCTTTTTCCTTACAAACGTGAACTAGGCAAGAAGAATAAGTTCACACTTAAAAAAAAAAAGACCTTTTTCTTTAAAGCACAACTTTTTTGGGTTCCTGACAAAGCAATATTCTCCAGGCCAGTTGGAATCTGGAAAAATACACTTACTCAACCTAGCCACCATGACTCCAATAACAATTATAAAATGTCCAATAAAACTTGCATGTAATGTCAATTCAAATCTTGAAAAGCAGAATTAAGTGGTATATCAACATCAAACTTTATTGCTTCCTTTGCAGAGCAGAAGTATTGTCAATAAAAGTCATTCTGAATGAAGAAAAGGGCAGTAAATATTAAATAAACAGGTTTTTGTTGAAATGCTATAAATGCACCAGAGCTGCATTTTACACTGGGACCCTTTTTTCCTTTGCAGACTCCCCTCACGATAGAAATAAGTCAGTAATTGCAAACTATCAATAAAGCGCCAATTAAAGGGTGGTTAGATGCATGCATTTACAATATGTCATTATGAGCCTTTATTGTATGTATTTGGCTTTTTCAGATCCCACTGGCTCCGTCTGAAGTCCCCCAGCACACAAACAGTCGTGCTGCTCGTTAGGGGCCCTCGGAGGAGCCGAGAGGGCGCTGGAGGCGAGCGGCAGCCCGAGAGCCCTGCCCGGGGGCTCGGGGCGCATCCCCCGTGTGCCCCGGCCCAGAGCGCGGCCGGGACGGAGAAACCCGGAGCCAAGAAGGGGATGAGAGAGGAGCGTTCAGTCAGGCTTTCTGGTCACGGGAGCTTCCCCTGGCAGAGATGTGAAGACAAAGCCTCACCATCGCAGTCCATTACGCTATTCTTTTCCTGTCAACGCAGAAGTGAGCAGAGCACGACAGCTCTGCCCCGAGACCGGGCAGCTGTGCCAAAGCCTGGGATTTGGCAACGTGGTTTGTTTTCTGAGAGGCCACTCACTGTGCTGTGTTCTGCTCCTTTCTGGGTCTACTTGCCTGAGAAAGAGCCGTCACCATCCTCCCTACACTTCCTTACACACAGAAGTATTTCCACTCGCAGTTCCTGCTTGCTAATCCAATCTCCATCAGCGACGTCTCGCCGCTCGCCTCCTTCCACGACGAGCAGCCGACACAGAAGGGATGTTTTGCTTTGTCCGTGAGACAAAGGAGCAGGTTCTCTTTTCTTTTAGAGTTAGGCTGAATACAATCCTCCCCGTGACACTGCAAACCTCAGGTGCGATGCCCGTCGCAAACACAACCGGCACCTCGTGGAGCAACGCCCCGAGACCTCTTTGGGTCAGACCTCTCTGCCCCGCTGCCGGGACCCCCGGCTGCCTGAGCAGATCCATCCCAACAAAGCCAGACCTGACGCCAAAAGGTGTGCTGCGCGAGCAGAGGTACGAGCTGCACATTTGGTGGTGCCCAGACACAGCGGGACGTGTTCGGGAGCAGGAGAAGGAGTGGGCATCTCTGCGAGGGCAGAAATCCCGCGGCTTTTATGTCAGCCCTTTAAAATCTGATCAGCATTTTTGCGGTTTACCAATAGAGTTTATAAGCTGTTCTCCGGTTTTATCATCGCGCGTATTTGCAGGAAGCAGTAACAGCTACCGCGGATGAATTTCACGATGCTGAAATGATACTGAACAAACACCGCAGTCAGCAAGGGCTGAAAGCTGCGCTTCGGCGAGTCAGAGTGGCTGGGGTTTAATGAGCTCTTTCAATTATCCTGGGGCAGAGAGGAGAGAAATCAGATGCAGCCTAGGAAAGTATATATGCAGGAGCTTCTGTCCTCTGGCTTTTGCACAGATTTATTTATTTCGTGTATTTAAAAAAAAAAAATCAACTGGAATGTGAATGCCATTAATTTTTGAAGAAATTATTTTCACTATGAACCTACACTCAGTGAATGCGGTGGTTGTAAAAAACAACTCAAACGTTTTCAGAGATAAAGAACAGCCCTTAGACATTAAATATCAAAAAATCTCTTCAAAGGGTGAAAGATGTCTATAAAAACTAAATTTCAGAGAAATAAGTATTCATCCCAGCCATCTGCAGCCGCAGGGTCAGACACTTCACACTAGTCCCGGGCTGATGTTTCTCTGCCATCCGTATGAATGGAAACCAAACCAGCGGCAAGGGAAACAAACCTCCAGCGACGCACGAAGAGCAGCCACGCCAGCGCGAACCACCCGAGAGCCAACAGCTCGTAGCTGTGAATCATCCTGATTCACTTGAGCCTGAGCTCTCGACCTGCCGATTGAGTCAGTTCCTCCGGACGCTGCTCCCGCTCGGAGAAGACGGGCTCCAGCGAACCACGCTGCTGCCGCGACGGCAGCGTTCCCGCTCCTGGCACGCGTGCCCGCGTCCTTGCTGCAGGTTTCGGAGCCGGCGTTGGGAACGCGTGTCAGGTCCCACCCACCCTGTGGCCGCAGGCAGCAGGCGCAGGCAGCCGGAGAGGTTTTACACCCTTTGGACACCCCCTGCTCCGTCCTGGGCGAAGACGTGACCCGTAGGGAGCAAACCCGGGAGCATCTCACCTGGAAGAGGATCTGCAGGAGGCCGTGCACGATGCACATCCGCCGTCCCAGGAAGAGAAAGAACGGCACCACCAGCTCGATGAAGTGATTGACCAGGGTCTCGAACTGATGAAACCACCACGGCGAGCGATGCATGAAGTAGGCGATGGGGTTGGGCACCGGCTGCGTCTGACAGATGGAAGGAAAAAAGAATCAATCCCCCTCCAAGGCTCGTGATCGGGGGGAGCTACAGAGCTCTTGGCCCTTTTCCCTATTTCTTTCCCCAAGTTTGCCCACAGGAGAACCGTCCTTTGCCTCTGGGCACTCATTTCTTTTTAGAGAAAATTACTTCATTCGATTTTTTTTCATGCAAACCCAAGGAATTTTTAAACCAATGCATCTCTTAAAACCCAAGAGTTTTAATTTTCTCTTTTTTGCATCATAACCAAATCCCACTCATCTTAAATTAAACCCACTATTATTTAATACTAAAATGTTACACTTAGCTCCACACCGACGGATGTTAAATTGCTCTGCATGAGTGCTGAAGACCATCAGAGCAACTAAGCAGATACAGAAACTGAGAAAAAAGATTTTCTCAGGGTCACACAGTAGGTCAAACAGAGCCAGGAATGGAAACCAGATTTCAAAACCTAGAGGATACTCTTTCAAAATGTTTAAATTTGAAATAAATGTGGTGGTAGAGTTGCTTTCCAAAATCGTAATTTGGAAGAGGAAAGTGTAATTCCTCTAAACATGCTATATTGGTTTAAGGTATTTACATACTGGCCTTGTAACAATATTATTCTTCTATCAGCTTGAAACTTTTTGACACTGGGACATCTTCCATCCAGTACAATAAAGCTGCAAATTTTACAAAGGAAACAAAACCAAATCCTGATACGTTAATAACCGCCACCCTTAGAAATGCTGCAATTTTAGCAAAAAGAAAGAAGTTAACAATCTATCTTAGCGTATCTGACAAGCTCAAATTCGTTCGTATTGTTTTAAAACTGCGACAAAAAAAAAGAGAGGATGAAGACGCAAATTTTAATTGAAGGAGACACAACACATCTTTAAATTATTTGTAGTTAAATCAAAAATACAAACAAAACAGGGAAAATACTGTACTATGCATGGCAACTGCGCGTGCTTCCACTGCCAAATCCCACAACTATTGTAATTCCTTATTAGCAAAGCTGGGATTAATAAAGTTGTTGCTTTATATGGGTTTGAGGCTGCTGTAACCCCTCAGGACAGGAGACCGCATCCTTCCTTCCTCGGACACCGGCGCCGGATGGAGCGGTGTCGGGGTCAAGGAGCTCTGCCAAGTCCACCCCGGCAGCGGGCGGGAGGTCAGGGTCCCCCCTCCCAGGGCAGCAGCAGCAGCCCCGGCTGCCACCGAGGGTCCTGCCCCTCCGCACGGGACCTGTTTTGAGTTAATCTCCTCGTCGGACTGCTCTTGAGCATTCCCAGAACGTCAGGGAGGCTCACAAAGAGATTGTTTTACCTTGATCCCAAATTGCTGAGAAATGCTTTCATCCTCCCCAAAAGGCAGGTTGCTTTCTTGGCTTCTTCTATTATTTTTTTTAAAAAGTGCTTTAACCAAAACCGACCTCGATGAGGTATCCGCCCCACAGGTTGCAACCTTTAGCCCGAGATGAGCCCGTTTCCAGCACGTAACCGCCTGATCCCAACACGCCAGAGCTGCAGGAAGGCGGCATTCCCGCTTATCCCCTCTTGCGACGCAGCCGCCGCCTGCTTCCCCATCGGCAGCGTGCCGCGGAGGCGCGCCTGGATCCGCTCCCTCCGACGCAGGCGGCACGTACGGCCAGGGACCACGGAGAACAGGCTGTATTACACATGTAATTATATACCTACGTACATATGTAATGAAATCTCGTAACGTGATGGCACCGAGCAGTTATACATTTGACTGTGGCTTTGCAGGGCTGGGCTGACACTGTTTAATTTTAAAGCAAAGACCGTCCTTAGCTATGGAACGTGCCGTTTGGTTCCCCCGTCCCCTTCCCCTCCGTCGCAGGCGCACGCTGATGCCCTCCTCTGCTGCGGGCAGGGGCTGCTCGTCTACCCGGGCCAACGGCAGCCAGCACACCCCGGCTCTCGCTTTGGGCCGGGACTCAAGATATCGTGCCCCTGATCTGCTGTGCCGAAGGGCAGAAAGATAAAAGTCTTGCCGCTAGTCCCGCTGCGGTGCGGCAAGAAGCAGAAGAACGTTCTTGGTTTGGGCTCCTGCAGCAGCCATGCAGGGGCTCGCGTGGGAACGGCCCGGGCTGGCCAGCTCTGCTGGGGTTTATGCTTTTTAGCAGCGGCCTAATTCTTATCCTGGAGGTAGAAATGGGGAAAAAGGAGAAACGAAGCACAGAAATCTGGCGTGGGTTAATAATTGACTCCCAGGTGCTATAGCATTGCCATCCTTCACCTTATCAGCGCTGACACTATCACGGTGTCAGTGGGGGCAATGCTGCGTGACAGGCAAGATAACTCGAACGACAAGCATCCACTCCCGAGACCGAAAGTCTGAAACGCCAGCAGACACACCACAAATAACACACGGTTCCTCGCCGTTTGTTTTGACAGAAAGAGAGAAATGCATTTGATAAGAGCAGCGCTGGCGCTGGAGCCTCTGCGGACACTATCAGTAAGGGACCCTTCCTCCCCACCGCTGCAGCCACTTCTCCGGCGTGTAAACCTCGAGTACGTAGACCAAAACACAGCGATAGAGAAGTGATTCGCATGTATCAGACATTCGTTAAAAGGCTGCTGGGGGAGGAGAGCGCTCTGTGTGTGTGTTCCTCCCAATGCCTTCCAGATGCTGCGAGCACGGGTGTAGCGCGGCACAGGTTTCCCGGGGAGAAAGCCGTGTTTGCTCGGGAAGGGGTGTCGAGGCAAGAGCAAAGACCCAGAGCAACGTGTGAATCACAGCGGCCCCGAGCACAGGCACCTGCGATGCCGGAAAGCTTTCTGGTTCCTTTGGGCGCCCAGGCCGACCACTGCCCAGGGGTGCTGGGGGCACCCGACGCCCCGTCCGGCGGGTCCTGCTGCGCAGCACCCGGCTGGGGCCGGGAGAGAGCGCCCGGGCGCATCGCTGGGCTGGGGAGGGGACTTGCCCGACACAGGCATGTCTAGTGCTTTCCCGGTGTAATCATATCCTACGGAAAGATCACGGCGGCGGCGGAGGCGGCGGTGTCAGAGCCCGGGAGGAGGGAAAAGCGTTCCAGGATCACTTCGCCCGGCTCGTTTCGCTGGGGATTTTGAGCTTTACGCTTTGCTTCGTGGCTGCTTTGCACGGAGAAGCATCCTAGGAAGCAGCCAGGAGTTCCCCTCCATCGAGAGCTGTGAACTCCTGACACACAGAGACACAGAAAAATGCAGCTCCAAGTCAGATGCAACTAAATAAACAAGCCCAAGGCAGACGTACGGTGAGAGGAACTGAGCGGAGCCCTCGTCTCCAACAAGGCCCGTTTCTGGATACCTCTGTGAAGCATAAAATGTTTTTAAATAAAAAAACGATTAGCAAAAACCAGCTTTATGTGTCAGCACAAGGTGCAATGTAATAAACCTTCTGCCTCCCTCACACCTCCAGCAGCCGGAGAAAAACTGCGCTGCAAATGCGTTTTGAAATCAGATTGGGGAAAATTAATTCCATAATTCACGGGGCAGATTTGTAACGTGTGACTGCGGGGCGACGCTCGGCGGGGGCTGCTGAATGAATTCTGGGTCGCCAGCTAAGGCATGTTCTCTGGCTTGTATCTACCAGGTTTTACGAGGGCTGGTAACAGATTCTAAAAATATGCACAATAAACTGTTTTTTCTCCCTAAGGGGTCTATGGTTTAATTATGTTCTTAGTGAGAACCATTAAAGTGCTAAGTACCTGAAGACTCCTAATTTACTAAACTATACGCTACTAAAACCCAACAGAAGGCTATTATACACCAGAGTACACGCTCTTCTCTGGGACTGTAAATGCACATGGTCTCTCCTCTCAGCCTCCTTACTGGTATGGCATTACATAAACTCCGACGGCGTATTTAATCCCAGTGTTAGATACCCCAGCCCAGCCTAGGGAAATCTCCAGGCTCTCCTCCACGTGTGCATGAAAACAAGTCCCGCATTGTCCCAGACCAACCCGCTGCTCAGACAGGGCTGGGGATGTTGTTCTTACAGCGGGAGCCGCACAACTCCCGTGCGAGGAACCGTGCGGCATGGGAGCGTGATGCTGGAGGGCAGGGAAGACCCCGTCCTCTCAAGACCACAAATGAGGAGCCCAGAGATATATCAAGTGAGTTTTATCCTTTGCAATGATGGGTTTTACCTTCCTTCACTCCACAATAAACTGCGGCATGGCTTCAGGAGCCTCTGGTTTATCTGCTTGCTCAGCGGAGCACCTAAGCAGCTCATACTCACAAGGCGTCTTTCAAAAAACAGGAGTAAGTTATGAGTGAATCCGTTTCAAAAAGGTGAACCAAAAAAATCCATTATTCTTCCTGTTTGTGTAAGGAAAACTCAGATTATCTATTGATTCAGATAACCAAAAGTATACTTGGCATTAATATTAAAACAACACTAAGGACAGCCTTTCAAAACATCACCCTGGCTCCCTATCGCAGAAATCTGGCTTGGTGAAAAACAAAGCGAGCCATAAATATCCCTATGCGCTCTCATTTCTTTTCCCATTGAAAGGCACCTACTTAACCAAAATACTCAAATCTGAGTGCGCTTAATGGCAGAAAAATCTTGAAAAACAGGAGGAAATGGAACAACAGCAAATATGAATAAATGACGAGAGGAAGCAACTGTTTGATCAAAAGAAACAGGATTAGCTTGGCACAACGGCCACTTCAGTAACGGCTGCGGGCACCGGAGGCTCCAACAGTCAAAAGAGAGCGAAGCCTTTGGCACAAACAGAAAGGCGTGAAGAGCAGCGGCACCCTGGAAAACCGGGCTGAGAGGTGTTACTGAATGCTCTCCTGAGCCTTTGTGGAAGGTACAGATGAACTGCAAACACAGTTCTCCAGCTTCCCAAGGCACTGAGGCATGAACTCATCTTCTCAGCTTCAAAGAAAAGCTCTCAGTTCTCTTGTACTTTGGACCAAAAAATAAAAAGGATTCTCCATCGCAGAGCATAATTTGATCAACATGATCCAACAGGCTGTTTCTCTGCCAGTCTATTCTGCTTCAGATCTTGACCCTTCCTCCTTACGCATCTGCAGATCAAAGCTCCACTTTCCCAAGCCCGAGCAGAAACGGCTTCCCAGCCCCGTGCAGAAGAGCAAGAGGCAGCAAGCAGAAAGGAGATGCACTGGCTCGCTCGCAGCTGCTGGGAAGTGTGGGAAGATGCGTGTCTTGACTGAGGTCCAACCGTCTCGTGCTGTACAGTAACCAGCGACTCCTGCAAAACACCCTTCTTCGTAGCAGGGGGAGATGATGGAGAGCTGCTGCTTCCTCGCCGGTGAGGCTTTGTGGTAGGCGCTCTACATGTGCAGCAACCTTGATTGATGAACAACACTGATTTTGCACAAAGATACAGATGTAGGCAAGGGTTTTGAGAGGAAATTGAGCAGCAAACTGCTCAGCCTCGTGTGTAAATCCCAGCTGTACCTCATGCCCTGTATATTTTATACATACATTCATGCACACACCTTCACGTGCACGCTGCTAACATGCTTGCATACACAACAGCTAACCAGTTAAAAACAGGCCCTTTGAAACTTTGCAATTATTAATATGATTCCAATCAAAATAAAATCGTAGGAAAAAATTAAAAAGATGTATCTGTCTTAAAATGCAGAGATCTACTGTCCGGGCGGGTCACAAGGGGTTGGCTCTTCAGTAACGCAGTATCAAAATAATTAAGTCTCGATAGATCGATTCAAAAGAAAAGTTACCTATATGTTCTTGCTGGGCTGAGCTTCCCTTGTCCAGTCAATAGTAATATTCAGTTCATAGAAAAACATACTGGAATCTGCCTGCTTTAAGACAGCAACCCAAGCCAAGGAGATGTGTGTTTGACTCGGTGCCAGCACGACCATAAAATGTTGGCAATTTAGTAGAGACGTAGTGCCGCGCCACTCTCCCAAAGGACCTAAATAAACTTCAGATGTAGAACATATATTTTTACTTTTTATATATATAAATCTGCTGTTTCATTTTTAACTCCTTTCCCCAGCCGTCCCTCCGTCTAAGGTTTTTCAAAGCTGAAACAGGTCCCTGCTTCTCCCGGCTGAGCGAAGCCTCAGCAATGAAAAGTTAAAAGCATGAAAAATCAGAGAAATGATTCACGTCTGGGCGTTGGGTTTCTTGGGGAATGATGGCTGCACATGCGGCTACAGATGCCGGAGGGGAAAGGGTCTTGGGAGAAAATTCTGCTGTGCAATTTCATGCCTCGGCATTATAAAATATCCCAAGGAATTTTTTTTTTTCCCGTTCGCAAAGTTGCACTTGCAAAGTCACCAGCGTAGGTGAAACCCTCCTGCCACATCCGTGCCATTTCGCTACAAAGCCAAGCTTTGCTCACCATGAGTCAGCCCTGATTTACACCAGCACGAGCGAGGATGTACTTTACCGGGGGTACACTGAAACGACGGGTTTTTGAATTCCAGCAAGTTGGGTGGGGGCAGCAGGATCTGCAGCTGCACTGTTTGCTTTTCCAGACTGCACCCTACCTCCTGGTCAGAGCTATCCTTCTCCAATAATAAAGACCACATTTCCACGGCCCACAGCGTACCTGTTTATTGACACTATTCCTCCATAGCGTGCCTCCGAGCGGCTCGCTGTGTATAGAGTTAATTGTGGATGTATTACAGATTCACCTATTTATTCTGTACATTCTTGGAGGGGTCCAGAGCTAAAATTACACAAGGAACCGCTGAACTGTTCAGGTTATTTATTTGTTCAAAATCCCTTTAAAATAATTAGCGGGGCCTGGAACAGACATCTTGGCTCTGGTGGGGCCAGAAGAAGCTGGTGCAACCACCCGTGGGTCATTGCTGCCTTCGGGGAGACGGCTTGTTTATTAAGAGCACCAGAGATGGGGCGCGTTTGGTTCATGGAGTGGACCAGGCTGGAAGCTACGTCTGTAAGAAACATGAACTAAGAGCAAAACATCCTTACCAAGAAGGTCCCATCCCAAAAGTAACGGGGCTGAGATGGGGGAGCTGCAGCCGTCCTTCTCTAACCATCACCATGGTTTGATAGGGAGTCGCCATCGGATGGTGCTGTCCCCGTGCGTCTCACAGTCGGAGATTTTCCGACACAGAAACGCGCTCCCTGGCCCGGTGCTCTCCACTGGAGCTCACCTTCCCCGGCGGATCGCGAGGCAGGTCGCTCACCAATATTTTAAATTGCCATTTAAGAGCATATTGCAGATGTGATCCTTTAATTGGTCACCATTATGGCTCTCTATTAGAGAAGACAAGTTTTTCCACACAAGGTAAGCCCTTGCGAAAGCACTGAAAATGTTTAAAAACAACCCAGTCCTGATATATTTATTATATATTTCTCTATATATAAATAATTTCATGAAAAGGAACGTACTGAGTGGAAACTCCATTTAAAATGTGATCCCAGATGGTGGCAAAGCTCTAAAATTGCAAGGCAACATGTAAAGAAAGATTAACGACCTCAAACAGGCACAAATTTATGAGGTGAAAGCCCCTGTAATCCCAGAGAAAAATGATACCAAACGTTAGACTAGACAGCTAGAAAATACCTCTGCTTAGTTCATGTGGCCTCTGCCATTTCACATTTTCTTTCAATGCACATTACTTTTGGGTTCATTTAGTCTTTTCTCCTGCAGGCCAGAGGTATCGCTTTGGTACATGAGCACGCTGATGGATTTGCCAGCTCCCACCAGGTACCTCCCTATGAGCAACTGGTCAATCAGATAACAGGGACAGCTTCTCTGCCCCAGGGTCTTTCAAACGGGCTGTGTCCTGCCACGTCCCGGGGATAAGCAGCCGAAAGGAGAGAAAACGGAGCCAGGACACCACGTCAAGCATTTGTCATCAGTGCAAGACCCAAAGCTCCACCACCAAGTGGACTGAGATGACGCTGCTTAACATTTCCAACACTAAAGCTCACGCAGTTCCTTATTCTGCCCAAGTACAACATGTTTCGAAGGAAAGGATGTCAACATTTCATCCCAAAGAGCATGGGTCACCCCAGGAACCCACATCTTCCATGCTCTTGACTCTAGTTAGGACCAGATGGGACCTCGTGGGTCCCACAGCCCATTTCCCTGAGACCTCTGGCACCTCGAAGATCCCCTTGATAATCCTGTCCTGTTCATCCCTCTGATGATTCTCCTCTGTGATCTCTGCAAAGTCACTTGCACGGTCTTCTCTGGACCATGTTACTGTAGTATTTTTCTGTGAGAATTTTCAACGAACTGGGATTTTCTGACCTTTTCAGCAAAGAGCTCCTGGCATGCTCGAGTTGACAACACAGCCGTGGAATGACATCAAAATGCGTGTGCAGACGAAAGGACGTTCAGTCAACACAACAGCGCAAGACAGCCCAGAGCCAGCGCTGCTGTCGCGCAGAGCTGCTTCGCTGAGCTCGGTTTCAAACCATGGTTATTCTCTGGCGTGCTGTAGCTCTTGGATGTGGCAGATGAGCAGGGAGCTTTGGACGCAGGACCGGGATGCTGCCCGCCATGGGAAATGGATGACCATAATCTGTGGGTGTAACAGGGACAAGAACGCACGGACCAAAAGCTACGTCCAGTCGAGAACAAGCGCAGGAAGGGGAGACACCCTGCTGAGGAGCCAGTGTCCGTTTTCCATCTACACCAACGACCCTCGCGACGCAGAGCGGTCCCTTCCCTCTCTTTGGGGATGTGCTTTGAAGGGCAAATCCACTGCTTTAGGGAGAAGGTGGATGAATATCTTTCCGAACATCCTTCCAACCACTACGCCTGCTCAGGGGGACCCAGGGACCCTGGGCTTTAACCTGTCATTCAAGACTCTAAAAATGTACTGCGGCTGCTCTCCCAACGGCCCCCATTACTTCACTTTTTTTCCCTTTTTAAAAGTCTGGTGCTAAAACCAGGATCGTATCTCCTTCAGAAGGCTTTTTTTTTTTTCTTGGTCTGCACTCATAAATACGACGTTCAGCACCAGGCCAAGGAACACATGGGCAAAACCCGCGGGCGGCGAACGCCAGCAAAGCCCCCGGCTCGTGCCTGTGTTTGGATTAGGCAGTTTCGTGGCCTGGACGTTTACAGTTGGGTTAGTTTTTATTTTTTTTCACAACTTGAGACAAACAGTGGGATCTTTCATAAAACGTGTTCACAAAGGGTAAATTGTGCCATTAGGAACCGACTACCTGGACGGTCATTTGAATTCTCCGAACTGGAACGCCACCGTGCTCCACGCCAAATCCAGCGCCGGGGGCAGGAGGGGGAACTCGGCATCACGGGCTGCCTCGTTTAACTCTCCAGCTGCCCGAGAGACAGAGTACGCTCAACATCATCTGCCTCAAATGCGGGCGTTTCAACCCACCAGCCGGTTTGAGCTGTCGCCGTTGTAAATGAAACATCCAAGGGGTGGAAGGGGCTGAAGGTACCATGTGAAAGGCATCCCGGTGCCGGTCAGCTCCGCGAGTCACCTGGGCTTTACTGAGAAGACTTTGAGCCAAGTCAGAAAAAGAAGGGGAATAATGTAAATCGAAATTTTCAGATTAAAATGAAACAAAAGAGTGATCCCAACACTGACCAAGTGTTTTTGCAAGGCTGGAAAGGGTGAAACAAGTTGAAGACGGGCAGCTCCCATCCATCCTCCTGGATGTTTGTACAACGAGCCGCCACGTGTTCCCGTAACGCTGTTAACTGTAACTTAAAACATCCTTCCAAAAGAACAAAAAGCCCTGGACGGACTCTCACTCCATCGGAGAGGTGCAGGAATGGATGGCTGTCACGAGGAATACGCGTTTTGCCCGAGTCCCAGCACAGAGCCTTCGCAAGGCTTCTGGGGTGGGTGACGGCAGTGAGGTCTGCTCCTCCCTGCTCTAGTCGCTGTGGCACCAGATTAATACATTCTTATTTCTTTATTATCTGGTCATTAAGGGCAAGATGAAAATAAAGGTTTGTGGGATTTGAGAAAGCTCAGGGTACGGAGCGACCCTACCCTTCTGTATGGAGAAGTACACCCAAGTACCTCCCAGAGCAGAGAGAAGACGTCTAAGCTCCTGCAGACCTCACCTCTTTGCTTTAGACACTGAAATAGAGATTTCTAACACATGTTCTCATCTGGTTTCATGTGTTCTTCCAGCCCATTTTTCAGCAGGAACACCTGACGACTCTGCCGCATACATTTTCCAATTTATTGACAGGTCTTACATGGTTATAATGAAGATGCAATTTTTTTTTTATCCAAAATGGTTATGCCAGTTCAATCCAAGTTGAATATGTAGATAAAATAACATGTTGTCTATCTTATTCCCATTCTCCTCTACAAACTACATCGATACAAATGCCAGGATAACCCCGCCCATTGTAGTTCACAGTATTTTACAAATTTAACTATTTCTCTGTAGCTGAAGGAGTACAGCTCCTGGGTACACGGTAAGCAGGCAAAAAGATTTCCCTGCGATACTTGGTCAAAAGGGCCTTTTCAATGGGCACAGAAATGACTCATCCCTTTCACTGGACGCGCAGTGATGCTCACGCTAAGGCTGCTCTACTCTGCGAGAGGCACCAGCTCCGCAGGACACGCTGTGGCTCGTTCAGGAGAATTCAGGCCCGAATCTCCCGTTCATCTACGAGCACTTATAGAGCAGGATGGAATAAAAATAATCCTTTTGTTTCCTAGGGAAAAAAAAGAAAGACAAAATCTGCCAAAGCACAACAGTCTGGACAGCAGCGAGCGTCCCCGCCTGTGTCAGCCGTTCTCCCCCGCGCGAACAAGAACGCGGGAGAAACCAGGTAGCTGTCCCAAAGACGTAGCCAAAAGCTTAGCAGGGCTTACTTCTGTCTTAAGCTTTCTCCCTAGTAACAAAGGATGCAGACCGAAAGAATTTAGGACAAGTAAAACAATTCACTGGAAAGGTCTCTGCCATGTGGAGCCGATGCACAAACCCTTTCAACAGTTGGATGAATCCGGCAGCCAATTCCGCTCTCTCGCCAACGAATTTCACCTCTACAGCCAGGCATTGCATCTTCTCGTGTGGAAATCATTCAAACAACTTTTTTTTTTAATTAAAGGGTTAAAATAGTGACTTCTTACAAAGACATGACAATTTGCTAGGAAGTAATACGCACAGTGACATAGCTAAAAATGTTAAATTCTGCTAATGCCAGGAAACAGGCTTGGGCATCTTGGGGCATCTGGGTACAAACGTGTGCTTGTTATAAATGTCCTCGTCCTGCTTAAGGCCTTCCCTGGGTAAAAATAGTAATTACCTATATTTTTAAGGACAATTTAAGAATGGAAAGTTCTACAGTACGTTCTTAATAACTCCAGTGGTTTACCTTCCGGCACAAAAACGCGACAGATTTTAAGCAGCACGTGCTGGAGTAGCTCGTTAGGTCGCCTGCAGGGCTGGGCGAAGTCTCTCCGACCAGCACCAACCAACCCGCATCTCAACATTCAAATCCTTTTGCCCCGAGGTCCGTCAAGTATTGCACTTGTGTAATCGCCTTGCTTGTTTTGTAAGTGTTGCTTGTTTCTATGCATTTCTAAAAAAAATAAATACATTCTGCAGAAAAATAAATTCTACCCAATAAATGTGTCGCTCCGCTATCCCCATGGACACAATAATGCCCTCACACTTGTCCTGAGTTGGAGAGCTTGCAAATCATCGTTATAAATAAGACTGTCGACCTAAGCCAAACATCTCATTTTTAATAAAGCCTTTTACCTCCTTTCCTAACGCCAAATAACATCCCGGAGCAGGAGCTCAGAGCCCGAGCAACTGAGGGACGGCAGCCCCCTTCCTCCGGCTCTGCCTCCCCACCGGGTGCCGCGGTGCCCGTGCCGGCCGGTCCCCGTCCCGCCGCGGGGCTCGCACCACCGTGTTTGCACCCCCGTGTTTACCCGGGGCGGGTTTCGGGGCTGGATTTCTCGCATATTCCCCTACCGCTGGCACCAGCCCGACACCCCCCGGGAGAGGCACGCGCCGGCCCCAAACACTGCGCCCATTGATGCCGCGGGGCTGGGGCGATGCCGGGGCGGCGGGGGGGGTGTGTGTGTGTGTTTGTCTGATGAAGTTAGGTTCTCGCCGGGTATTTAATATTCCCCGTCATGCAGGCCTGTTTCTCCTTGAGCCTGCCTGTCAGTTAAGCCCGGGGATGTTTATTTTAACGGCCACTTGTGGTCAAGGCTGGTGCCAGTTGTACGGCATCGGTTACGCAGATTTAACACTGGGGACTCGGCCCCCGGCTCCCAGAGCACGGAAGGCAGCCAGGGCCGCCCCGGCCTAATGTGAAACAACTGAACTCTTCCAGCAGTCCCCGCTCAGCTTTAACCCTTGCCGGGCAGGAGCTGGGCTGCCTCCGCAGCGCCGTCTCACCCGCAGCTCAGCCTTCCCGGCAGCCGCAGATGCCGTCCCCGTGTCCGTCCCCCCCGGCCTCACCATCTCTCCTGCTTCCCGACCCCCCGGGCAGCAAAAAGTCTGGTTGGGGTGATGATCTGAAAGCTGCAAGAAGAAACCGAAAATGTATTCAGTTGCTTAACGAAGCAGTTTTTTGGGGGAAAGAGAGGATTTCAATTGCTCTCATGGATTTATCATTACCCCAAGGGCACGGCAAGCTTCTGCTGGGAGTGATGCCCTGGGGCGAGCGTGGGATGCTCTGCACCTCCGCCCGCTGAAGCCCCGGCCACCGACACGTCCCCTGCAGCTAGGACCTGGTGACAACCCCAAGCCATTCCGGCTCACACCCTCCTCCCTACGACAGGAGTCTGGCTTCAGCGCACCCTTTCCCCCCAAAACCAAGCCTCGTGGAGAGCGAACACGCACCGCAACGCGAGCCCCTGCCACTACGCAAGAGCTGGGAGGATGCTAAAACGTTAAATAAACTGTGGCCCGCAGCAAAATTATGCATCGTTTTTGATCGTCTGGACTGTCTCCAAGATGCTAATCAGCCCCAGATTAAGTCATCAACCAAACTGATGAGCAATCACATTTTGTCAGTACAGCTGGACATCATTACTTGGGAGCTGATCTTTCACCGGAGAGGGAAGGCGGCTTTTCGCCATTGATCAAACTGGAAGAGAGGAGAGCGGGAGGACCACAGAGGACCTGCGCTGAGCTGCCGCGGTCTCCGCACGCCAGCAGCTCCAGCTCTCCACCCTACGTGTCCTCACCAAAACTGCCTCTTACCACCCCAACGTGACGACCGACCGCTGCCTTTCGCCAGGCCGCCGCCGCCGTGCCGGCCCCGATCCGTCAGCAAACGGCTGCTCCCGGTCTCAAAGCAAGCGCGTGCTGAAGTGTTTTGCTGAATTACTACACACATCAAGAGGCAGATACGTTTTCCATGGAGAAACACCAGCCTGTGGAAGTGCTTTAACTTGACGATCACAGATACTGTTAATAACTATGTGGGACCATAATTAACAGAAACCCGCTAATGGTGAAGTACAGAGAAAATCTGAGCGGTGCGATGCTCAAATCCCAAGTTCATTTGTTGAGAATTTGTTAATGGGAACGGACTCAAGGCTTGTTCGCCGTGTAACCCCGCTGGGCTCACAGAGTTCTAACTGAGATCTGAGCTTTTCTCCCAGAGTTAAAACCTGCCCAGTAAATAATTTAAAACTGGAGGAGAAGCAATCTAGATGTCTAATAAGGAGATACAAAATATGTCTGCAAGAATCAGTACAAAGCACTCATCCTGAATTTCTTGCTCTACAAATAATGAAATAGAAAAAAAAAGATATGAATGCTGGCAATATTAATTAAGAGAAGGATTTCTTCCTATATTTTAATATGGCTTAAGAGGAAATAAATTAACTAGAGTTGCTACCAGGGAATTTATTCTTTTTACAGATCTTAGACATGGATGATACAGCACCATGTCTCCAAACAATTCCTTCCCCTGTGGTCTTCTCATCTGCGTCAATTTTTCCACAGCCCATGCACCCTGTGCTTTATTAGCCCATATACGGGTCTAATATGTGTACATATAGGTACGAGAGGGCTCGGCTGTTCCAGCCTCCCCAGTGCCAGCGCACATCTGGCTGCCAACGCTCGGCCGCCCCGTGCCCAGTCCTCCCTCTGTAACACATCCCCGGATTTTAAGCGATGATCTTAATAGAAAGCTGAGGAGGTGAGAACATAATGCACCACGTACAGCTGAGGCTCTCCCGGGTATTCTATATGCGACTGTCGTGCCTGAGTGAAAGCTCCTCCGGTAACTTTACATCCAAGGAGGAGTTTCTCCTCCCAGCAAGCGAGAGCGCCCGCCCGATGCCGAGCAGCGATTCCTTTGCTGCTCCAGCTGGACCTGGCCCGAGCGCCTTCCTCAGACCTCGCTCCCCGTAATGAACAGGCCGTTTCTAATCCCTACATTTTCATCCCACTGCATTTGCAATGTCTTTATCAGCTTCTGGAAGCAGATACAAAATTATATATGAGTATGAGCACATAAATCAAGATAAAGCCCTACAAAAAAGACCAGCTACACCGTCTCGCCCAACAAACCCTCCTCCTGCCTTTCACATGTGCTTTTACTTAAACACGAGAGAAAGTTCTGTTACAGCCCAACAAATTTATTCCATTTTGCCATTAATCTGGTAAGTAAAACGGCCGTACAGAGCGCCCGCTGCAATGTCAGCATCCCAAGTTTCTACAACCCAAGAATTGCCTAAATAAGAGAAGATATTCCAGGGCATCCCCGGCTTGCTGAGGCCACGTGCGAGCGGGGCTTGGAGCAGGTGATGCCCGAGCTCTCACCCAGCCTCTACCGCTCTGCTCTGCCGCGAGCAGCCGGCTCCTATTCAATAACCCCATAAACCCCATTTTCAGCCCAGCCTGGCTCCTCCTCTTCCTCCCGCCTGCTCCGAGGCAGAGCGCGGCACCCCCTCGGCCACACGTGGCGGGCAGAAACAGGCAAGTCCCACGTCCAGGAGAGGTTTGGCTCCGTCGGGAGCTCCCCTGCTGAGACGACGGGTTGCCTGGATGTGCACATCGGCAAAGGCACCCGGAGTCCCGCACAGGGATGGGGGACGGCAACATTTATGTCACAGCGAAGCCAGTCTCAGCCCAGCAGGACAACTGCTCGCAGCCTCTTTTTTAATTCATTCCTCTTAAAAAGTAAAAAAAAAGAAAAAAAGAGAAGAAATTATCCGTTTCAGGGCAGGTGAGCAAGGTGATGGAGATGAAACCAGAACGCAAGCTCAGATGCTTTATAATAAAACGCTGGGACTATGAAGGCAAAGCTGCATTGTGTTAAAATCCAAGACTAATTTAAAGTCTTGTTCCTTAGTGCAAAAGCTGGAAACACGCCCAAGCGAACGGAGGAGGGAAAAAATAATAACCAGGCCAATTGTATATTTCTCCTAGAAATTCCATGTCAGAACGTACCTCGCGACTCACACTTGCAGGCTCCAATTTCAATAAATCAACACAGCGTGCAGGGTAACAGTAGCACAAGTCTTTCTCTCTTTCCATAATACACCCAGGTAAAATCACCGTGAAGCGAAGAACAAAATGCCCATTCTTTCTGGTGCTTGGCAAGGGGACAAATTACTTTCTGCACCTCTCTGTGTTGAAGGACTAGTTATTAAATACAGTCTAAGCTGCCTTTCCAGCTGTACTTAAATCAAGGACAAAATAAAGCAAACGCGACTGTCCGCAAGAAATTCAGAGAGCAAAAGAGCAACGTTAGGATGAGGCCACCCCCACGCACGTCTCTGCCTACCCAAGTATTTAAATAATTTGGATTATTTAGCCATACAGCTCCGTTACACAGAGCCGCTGCCCGTAACTGCACAGACCTGTGCCATGTGCCACAATTTTTGCCAATAATTTACGGATTATTCCAACCGTCTAAGCCCAGTCCTGAGCTCCCCACTGCCAAGAAAGAGCAAACAAGAAGGTGAGAGTGAGCTCAGAGCTGTCCCGTTTGCTCATCCCAAACGCGTTTGCACAAAACCCCCGGTATTTTTGGTTGGAGAGCAGTTTGTCCATGTCTGGGACCCAGTTATGCTGAACACCGTGGAAATACCGAGGAAGTGAGAGATCCGCGCAGAAAGCCTAATAAAGACACGGCGTAACTTAAGGGAGGAAAGGAGTACAAAAAAAGTGACGTGGCTAAAATGCTCTATTAAATCAACGCTATATTAAATCACCGCCGTCGGCCGGGAGAGAAGAGGGGTCTCCCCGTCCCTCGGTCCCCCCGCCTACACCGCCTCCCCTGTAATGACATTTCATGCCACTTCTGCTACGAATCGTTTTACATTTCCTTTATAAGCCCTCTGCTTTGCGGGGCGTAACTTCGCTACCGGACGGCACCGGGAGCTGAGACGCGACGCGGGCGTTATCTCGGAGGCTGGAGGGCAGTGCCCCCGCTCCCGCAAGCTGCCGGGAGGGAAGGGCCAGGGTTTGGAGCCGCCTTTTTCTTTTCTAACTCAGCGCCAAGAAGGGGACAGCCGGTGGGAGCAGAAAACGTCTATACAGACTTTTAAAAGACCAGATTTCTCTTTTTTCCCCTCTGAAATGTGAATTTTCAGTAAGTGTCTTGGCACGTGGGCTTTTGGAAAGAGTAAAAAAATTCCTTATATCTAGAGGAACGTGGTTTATCACAATCACAACCAGAATGTGCAAGTGGCGAGTGGGTCCAACCGCCTCTGGAAACCTCTCCTGAAAGCCACGTACCGGTGGGAGATGTCCCCCGGGCAGCGACCCTCTGCGCTGCACAAACCCAGCAGGGAAAAGCAAAGGCTTCAGGATGAGACTCGACCATAAAAAGACCAACCAAACGAAATAAAGCCACAGGCTCGTCCTTTTGGGGGGCAACAGAAAGCAGCGGGCCATGCGTAGGTAACTGGGATTCTCCATCACATTCTTCAGCATTTCTGCACAGAGGCAAACTTTCCCCGAATAACCCCTCAACTATTTGTTGTTATTAAATTACATCTTTAGCTTGCCACATAAAACACCTTTGAGACTTCGTGCCTTCCATAAAATATTTAAAAAGTAAGCTTCTCGCCCACACAAGCAGCTCAGTGCACTAAAAGTATGCACCGACCCAAAAAGAAGAGAGTTGCTCGACTCTATGTATTAGTGATTAACACGTTTCCAAGCTGATGCACTAATTAAAATAAAATTTACAAATAAGCAAGCCAGGAAGTAAAACTCTTTAACAGCACTTGCCATTAAAACATCTATAGTTCACCATAGTCAGCAATTTCCTCCTATATTTAGGAGAAAAAGTAGTTATGAACTGCTACCCGTTGCTTCATGCTAAGCTGGTACCCACCACTAGTAACCGCTCACTCCCGGGGATCAGGCACAAACTAGCACACACGGGAAGGGCGGCCAGCTCCGTAAGCTGGGTCAGACGGACCGGGGAGTCCCCGGCATCCCTCCGGCCGGAGGAAATGCTACAAGAAAATGTGGGCACGGAGAATTTTAATTGGGCTTATAAATTGAGAGCGCTTCAGTTCAATGATGACGATGCTTTACAATCTGTCATCGTCTCCTAGCAGACGTGCCCGGGCTGTGAACGCAGCCGAGTTTATGTCACCCCAGCCCCTCTCCCTCGTCCCCCCGACAATCCCTCCCCTCCGCACTGAACCGTTTTTTCCACTTCCTCGCCTCACTGTCAGCATATGTATCAAAACTACCCAAATAATTTTCTCCATATAAACATTACTGTGGCTGATCTTATAGAACTCAATTATTTGAAGGCAATCCCACGTGAATAAAGAAATAAACCAGAATTTTCCCGTTAAAAAATAATAAAAAAAAGACTCGATGATAGTCTTATCCCAGAGCAGAAGTTCTCAGTATGTAGCGCCCAGGAAACTCATTTCTGCCGTTCCCTGCCGACAAAGCGACAGATGCTGCAGGAGCGCACGCGTCTGCGCCTCAGCTGCGGGAGCACCAGCCCAGCTTCGCTCCGCTGCACCGGCCCTTCTGCACGCACACGAGCAGCTACAACGCGCAAGCCCCGCAGCTTCGTCTCCAGCGCCGATATTCACGTCGACAAATATGTATTTAAAACCTGACTAAGCGTCTGCTCGGGGTCTTGACCCCGCGGGCCAAAGCACAGAAGAGTCCTGCAGTTGCACACGCATTTGCTCACGTGTTTTTGGAGCTCTGCATCTCTCCCAGAGGCTACGACGGGTACCTGGAACAGGCAGGGCAGCAACCCAGCCCTGCGTTCGTTACAAGGCGCGAGGCCAAGGGCTAAAGTAATTCTACATAAACTTCTTATCCAACAGTACATCTTGACTTAAAAAGGACTGAACCCCAAAACCGCGATTCCAACACCCCATTCACCTGCAGCACGTCTAAACGTCCCCCTGGTCCCTAGGACAACGCAACCGGGCGGCAGGCAGGAAAAGCCGTGCGCAGAAGTACCGCTTTGTAAGCCTGCGTTGCACAGGGGGAAGAGGCAAACACCGCCACACTTAGACGGAGGCGGCCCAGAGCTTTGAATGTAAATAAATTTCTCATTCTTCCCCATGAGGACAGAGAACCCAGCAAGCCACTGGCACAGCGCTCACCCGGCAGATAAAATTCTCATCCTTCCGCCTTACTGGGAGAAAGCAGGTCTTTGGCAATCTAGGAAACCGATACCAACTACCAAAGAGATTCGCGGAGGTTCGGGAGAATGGAAGTTAGGTCACGGCAAAGGGAACTCAAGGGCAGCCTGGTTATAAAATTCAGATTTGTAGGAATTTGTTTTCAGCACTTTGGTTTCCATACCCAGCAAACGCTTTGAGAGAGTCTCATTAAAAATTCACTGCCCTCCTCTCACAAGTTTTGAGGGGAAAAGCAAAGAGCAACTAACTTTCCAAACTATGTTAAGACTTGGATGAATTCATAAATACAGATAAATAAGCCCAGGAAAGAGGAGGAGCGGGGGCAAATCAGCACTTGAAGCACTCCTTTCCCAGGCTCCCCGGATCGGTCACAAAGCAGCTAACAGGAATGTGAAAATTATGCTTTTGTTCTTATTCTGGTTACATTTAAAGAGGATTCTTAAATTATTAGGGACCTCTTTGTGCAGACGGTGCCAAGAGGTGTCAGCTTGCAGCACGGAGCCCGGGAGCCTGTCGCAGGTCTGTGCCTACGGCGGCCGCCGCTCTCCTCAATGGGTCAATGTTTTCTGCTCGCCCCAGCACTGCGCCTGCTGCGAGCGGCACGGCGTGTTGTTGGAAGGAACTGGATCCCTCCCCGCCTCCCGCCCTGGAGCGGCTTTAACGAGGAGTGTGGCTCCCGGTGGATATGGAAAAACTAACAGCGGCGGCTGCTGGGAGGAAAACGGGCTCCTGGAAAAAAAAAAAAAAATCAGGCGGCTCTAAGGAGATGTGAGTGGCGACGCAGATAGGAGGGGCTTTGTACCCAGCCCTCGGCGGGCACCCGCGCGAACCGTCTCCCCACCTTCTGCAACCGCATCAGTACAAATTATGTGACGTGATACAACGGTGTCACCATATTCTGTGACTTTAGGTGCTGCTGGAAACTCCTACTGTCGCTTAACCCTGCGAGCGTCCACAGCATCCCACTGGGGACCAGCCTGCTGGTAACAGCATTTCTTCCTCAAAATCGAGCATTTCAAAATAAACTCGCTGCCCCAATAAACAGCCCATTCGAGGTACCAAAGTGGAAAAGACTCCAGAGGTGGGATGGAGTTGAGAAACGTCCTGTGTTTCCTGGCACTTTCTGAATCAACACTTTCATAGTTGCCTCAGGGCAGTCACAGTTATTTGCTGCCTTGTTGGCGACTGTGCCACGCCTGGAGCAGAAAAGAAAATTCTGGGAGGGGAGATAATGAAATACTCGAGTCAACAACAGAAATACTTGGCTGTGGGCTTGGCTGCCTGGAGCGATCTCCAACGCCTTCTAACCCCAGTTTTGCAGTGGGCTAGACTCAACCCAAAAGAGTCTCTTACGCGATTGCCAAGGGTCAGTGGAAGACGACAGTAATCATGTTGCTCAATGTCAGAGAGGAAAGGGGCTCCAGAGCTCCCAGGAGAGCCCGCAGAACCTGCCAACCACTGCACGAGGGACTCCACCCTGCGGGCTGAGCCCTTGGCTGGACAGAGGACGAAGAAATGGCATTCCCCATCCTGACGAAGTCGTGCACGCGGCAGTCTGAGGGCAGGTACTCGAGCAGGAATAAAAGTACCAGTGCAGACTCGTTCCTGCTTTCAACCAGCAGGTTGGTTATTACTCATTGTTCAATGGGAAGAGGGGAAAAGCTGTCCAGAGACATGCTGGACCATGCAGTGTTTGCAATGAGGTGACAAAAACCCAATGGAAAGTGTAGGTGAACCGTCCTGCAAGGTTGTCCTGAATGTTTTGCCAAGCAGCGGTTGGGTGTCCCTTTGGAGAAAGGAGAGACTAGGAGTATTCCCCTCATTAGTACCATGTTGAGTGCCAGCAGAAGAGGACCTGTGGCTCTGCAGGTTTGAGAACCCTCTCGGCAGAGGAGACCATGATAAAGTGAACCACAGCCAGCCTCCAAGGACCTCCAGAGACCAAGGACCTCCAGAGAACAAAGACCTCCATTCTGGCTGTACCAGGGAAGACGAAGGGTGATGGACACCCACCCTAGAAGAGGAGAAGGAACTGAAAGGACAGGGAACCCAGCTGGAAGAGCTCTGGCCCAGGAGAAAGAGCAGGCAGATAGGGTGGCTCTCTCCTAAGAAGCACCTCTGTATTTTAAGTCTGGCGGCAGGGGGATGAAGAGGCTGTAAGAGACTCCTGCTTGGTCTGAGCAAGGTCTGTACTACGTGGTTGAGCGGGATAACACAAGAGGGGCACCGTGAGCGGGGTGGGAGCAGGCCGAGAGCAATGGGAAGCACAGGAGGTGGTCTGGCCCAAGCCAAGGGGAGCGGGAGGTAACCTGGTCCTGGGTATTGGGCCTGGGGGGTCAGAATGGGATTCACAGGTGAGTCGACGCGGCGGAGCAGGACGGGGGATCACATCCAACTCTAGGAGAAGAAATCGAGGACCAAGAAAGCAGAGGGTTTCCCAAAGCCAGCTGGATGGAGATCAGAGACGAGGTGGGCCTCAATGGCAGTCCAGTTCCTCTGGTGCAAATCTCCCACCTCATGGATGCGATCCAGGTCCTGCAGAGCTAATGAAGCAATAACTTTTTCCAAAAACAAGAAACGTTGAGAACGCTGGTGTACAGGGCTGCTGGAGAGCGAGGCGAAGGGAACGGCTCGCAGAAAACGGCAGCTCCTCCGTAAGGTTTGCTTTGTCCAACAGCAATATCTGAATTTCATCTCTCACGGCTTCTCCGTAAAAAAATTACAATGTCAAAGTCCAAATATAAAAACCTGCCGAGCAGTCTGGGCGTAAACAGCCCCGAAATGCCTGTGCACCCAGCCTCCTGCGACTCGGGGATCCCGCAAAGCAGGATTCTGCTCTCCATTTCAAAAGGTTTTTGACCTTTTCTCATCCCTCCCTCACGCGGCATATCAGCCAACCCTCGCCGTAGGGCAGGGTATCTGCTGCTTAAATGGGAAACAGTAACTGCTGAATAGGAGGAGGAATTGCATTGAAAGAAATTCAGAATAACTGCGATTAAAAAAAAGTGTATGAATACAAATGAAATTTCCATAGATGTTCATAAGAAGAACAAAAATCATCAATTACAACTAAATTCTAAGTACGTTATATTAATGCATTGTTATATTAATGCATTATTATTATTAAAGCAATATGAATCTATTAGCTTATTATGGAGGAAATATTAGCTTATTCTGGAGGAAAAAGGCAAGACTGTTGTACATTGGTGAAAACGCTATTCCATATGGGACAGCTTCTGCTCCCTGCTCCCGTGGGAGCCCTTCTCCCACCACGGTGAAAGCGAGCAACCCGCCCACGTGCACCGGCACCCCGAGAAACCGCGCTGCAATCCAGCCTGAGACCGGCACGCAGCACCGGGGCAAGCGGGGGAACAGAGAGTGCCGGGGCGCCAAATCTGCAGCAGACAGGGGCTGCTGATGAATGCTGGCTTAGTGCTTTAAGTTCTAGGATCTTCATGGTGAGAAAAATATGTTGCACGGTATTTTGCAGTTAGGACTAACCATGAGGTCGTTCCACGGTGTGATTACAACATGCGGCAGCGATCTGTGCGGTGAGGCTTTCTGAGTGCAGGCAGGGCGGGAAAAAGCAGGATGAGACGAGAGGCTGGAGCAAGGGAGGAGGAGAGGGGTCTGGGGAGCCGGTGGGGTCCAAGGAGGCATCAGGGTTTGGGGAGGTGGTGGGATCTGGGGAGGCGGTAGGGTCTGGAAAGCCAGTGGGGCTGGGGGAGCTGGTGGGGTGTGGGAGCCGGTGGGGTCTGGGGAGGCATCGGGGTTTGGGGAGGCGATGGGGTTTGGGGAGCTGTCAGGGCTGGGGGAGCTGGTGGGGTTTGGGGAACCAGTGGGGTTTGGGGAGCCATTGGGGCTGGGGGAGCCGGTGGGGTTTGGGGATTGGGGCTGGAGGAGTTGATGGGGTTTGGGGAGCTGTCAGGGCTGGGGGAGCTGGTGGGGTTTGGGGAACCAGTGGGGTTTGGGGAGCCATTGGGGCTGGGGGAGCCGGTGGGGTTTGGGGATTGGGGCTGGAGGAGTTGATGGGGTTTGGGGAGCTGGTGGGGTTTGGGGAGCCGTCGGGGCTGGGGAGTTGGTGGGGTTTGGGGAGCCATCGGGGCTGGGGGAGCCATCGGGGCTGAGGGAGCTGGTGGGGTCTGGGGAGCCGGTGGGGCTGGGGGAGCTGGTTGGGTTTGGGGTGCTGTCGGGGCTGGGGGAGCCGGCGTTCCCGCAGAGGGCAGCATCGCCCCTGCGCAGCCGGAGGGCAGCCAGCCAGGCTCCTTATGCCGGGTTTTAGCAGCCCGAAACAATGCGTTAGGTGGGCAAGATCTGTCACACTCCGGCAACAATTCTGAATGAAGTAAACTACAGGACAATGCAGCAAAACCCCACCAGGATTAAAACCACCACACACACTGAGAAACAAGTTCAAGGTTGCAGTCGCATCCCTTGGCACAAAATTCATCCAGTGTGAAATCAGGCAAACGAAGGAAGCTCTGCGGGGATGGCACCGGCGTTGGGCAGGTGTCAGAGGTTCGTGTTTCTGGGGGGCTCAGCTGCACCTCCCGACACTTCAGATGAGGAGGCAGACTCGAGCAGAGACACCCCGCATCTGAACAGCCTCGGGGACCCGCTCCTTGCCACGGTCAGTGGCGGGGATAGCACAAGGCGTGGGATCTACTGGCTCGTATTCAAGTAAAAAATATCAGACAACTATCGTATGTGACATCACACCAAAATACATTTTTCTAATATCCCTGGTGTAAAACTGTTAACCCTAAATTTTAGACAGAAATCATCATGGTGGTATTAACTTTGAATTCTAAAAATGACATCTTAAATTTTTTATGAAACCTTCCTGCTATGTTTTACTTGGGGAATTTTTCCGATTCACGAGGAACCTGCAAAAAGAGAGAATTACACATGGATCGTGCCCACGAACAACACACAGCCCGGTGCACAAGCAGCGGTAATTCACTTACTGGTAAACTCCTAGCTGTCAGGGAAAGGGTTAATTCTAGCAGCATTGGAGCTTTATTGCGTGCACAGCCAGAATTAGCTTACACTACAAAATGAAACACCGTGAAACCTGTACCGCATTAAGGTTAGTGGAACTACATAATAATTTATGAACTGGACTATGGTTTACACCACAGACAAACAATCGCTAAGCAGGAGGTCTTAGGAAGCTGAAGGTTAAAGGTGATTGCATATTACCTGAACTTCCCTTCAATAACTCAACACATGACTATTAGCCTGGTTTATCTGGCTCTATTAAGAAGAGCCGATGAAAACTTTTAATCTGCTTCCAAATGGCTCCAGGCACTGAGCAGATATTAGCTTGTTTTGTTGGGAGCGCTGAAATAAAACAAAAACCGGGGAGCTCCGCTCCCCAGCCCTCATTAGGACTTTAAGAGCCGTGCCCTCGTGGAGGGCTAAGGGCGATACAGCCCTGCCTGCAGTCCCTGCCTGCACCTCTGCCCCCGCGCAGGCAGCGCTTCGCTGCGCGCACCCGGCAGGCGCCGGCCCACGGACGTATCCGCGCTCCAGGTCAAACCGAGTGAAATCGGCACTTGGCACCAGGAGCGTTTCTGTTCTGGGAACATTTCACAGCTTTCACTGCACCGTCGGTTTACGATGCTTATAAACGTTACTGCAAGTGGTTTCCCTCCTTACGTACCTGTCCTGCCACCGGACATCCCTGAGCGCACCCCGCACCCCAAGGAGCCCTTGGTAAGATGCTCCTGGACGGAAACCTCAATCATAAATTACCACCAACTTACGACAAGTGACAAATTACCCTAAATCGGGACGACCAACCTCTGTACGCTCCGCGATGCCCTGGCATTGGGGCAGTGCGGCCAGCTCTGCCCCGAGCTGCCCTTGCTCTAATGAACCCCAAGAGCTGCCTCTGCACCCCCCGTCCCGCTCACCCCACGCACACAGAGCACCCTGGGCTGCCCCTCAGTCCCCTTCTCCACCGCTCTCGGGGCGTGGAAGCCAGCGCCGAACACTGAGCAAATTCAACACGCTTTGCCCCAAAATAGCATGACTTTGGCTGACAATAAAGAATGACCTTACAGTCGTGCCAACAAAGTTTCCGAAAATAATCCTTTCATGGGTTTTATGCGATAGCAGCTGTAAGCATTTCAAAGCACTAGCATTAGCAGAGGGGCTTTCCCCCCACTCTTTTTTCAGCTGGGCAATACTACAGTTAAACAACAGGTTTCATTTCTTGAGTAAAAGCTGTCTTACATGGCTACTGCTTTATCATTGCATATTTGTTTTACTATAATGCCTACAGGGCTGAAACAAAGACAGGGCCCTGCCCTAAAGAGTTTACACTCTTAATTAGTCTTAATTAAGGTAGTAGCTCCCTACAGCTCCAGCCCCAACGACTGCTGTTTCTCTTACAGGGACGCATCCAAAAGGTCGTGGAGTCCCAGAAGAGCCTCATCCACTTCTGCAGGCTGAGAGCCAGGGCCTGGAGCCCTCCTGGCTGCTGCTGCTCCCGGGACACGCCAGCGGCAGAAGCCCCGGGAGGGACCAGGCTCGGGAAGGACCCTGGCGCTGTCTCGCCCACAGGGCCTGCGGTAGCACAGCAGGGCAGCAGAGGCACGCTGGAGCCCGCAGCCAGCACGTGCTTCCCACAGCAGAGCTAATTGCAATTAATTCCCCGAGCCAAACACGCCGTAGCTCCAAAAGCGCCTCCGTACAGCACCACTGCGCCCACCTGGGGTTACCGCTGCTACGGGACGGCTGGGGAGAGGGGAGATGCTGTTGCACCGCTGAGATGTTTCAGATGATCTTTCAAGTGGGCAGCATCGTACTGGAGGCAGGAGACAAGGGACGGTCTGGAGGATCTAACTGAGTGGCGAGCATCACCTCGGGGAGAAGGGAAAGGGATCTCATCGTAACTCAGACTTCACGTGGTGATCCGTCAACCCTACGGCCTTGTCTTACCCAAAAGCTGTCTACACCTCTGCTTTCTTCAGAAGCCGCAGCCATGCCTACCTCTCTGCTGGCAGCACGGCCATTCAATTCGGCACGTTTTAAACAGCCCCCGCCGCATCTCTCCAGCGTGCCCCATCTCCCTGCTCCGGGACACCGCAGCGCAGCACTTCCAAACAAACAAGGATGGAATTAACCCAATGCATCACCATGCCCTGTAGCTCCCGCTTTGTGTGTGTGTGCGCGCATGTGTGTGTGTGTGTATTAAAAGAAAATAAACAGAACTAAATTGGAAATCCTGGAAACAGATTATTTATTTATTTGCACTGCGAGCTAAGTCAGAGGCATCTACTGCCTTAAAGCCTCTACAAACTGAAGCAACCGTTTAAGAAGAACAAATTTGGGATGTTTAAGTAACTTCTAACAGAAATAAACAGTCTGGGTCCTAAGCAGAGTGAAAATATTGAGCAATCACCAAAATCTGTCAAATCAAATGTAACAAATGAAAGGCCTTCAAGATAGTGACTGCACATTCTCAGGGTTGCTTGGGCTACACTTCAGCCTGGCAGATTATTTACCTTTCCAGCCAAATCCATCATCCCCCTGACATTCCCAGCAAACACAAACAAGGAAACTTGGCTTTGTTGCTGAGTTTTAGGGAGAGCAATAGCAAACCTGGCTCGTTTCAGAGGGAGGCGGGGAAGTCTGCACTTTACCTGCTCCGGTCCGGCACCGGTAGCCCCTCTGCACGTGACACTTTCTAAACAGCTACAGAAAACGGGAATTGAGACACAAGGACAAAATACTCTGTCAGCCTCCGGTCACACCTGACATAACACAGCCTTTCCTTGTCCCCAGGACAGTAAATATGCTTTGATCAGGGCTGTTACCCCACCGGGACAGACACCTGCCAGTGCCCAGGGCCTCGGCGCCCCGGCGAGCAGGGGGAGATGCAGGATGGGCCCATTGGCAAACCCTCTGGGCTCTCCAATTCCCCGGAGGTTTTCCAGGACAGGATGGCACAGACGGGGCTGAAATAGCAGGAGAAGGAGTTATTTTCCTCATCCCCCTTTGCTCGGGGCAGCTGAGCACAACCCTCTGCCCCATCCCAGACAGAAGAGGCATGGCACTAACATCACCTTCCTGTTCAAACTGCGGGACACCAACTAAACGTTGATTAACCCATGCTACTAGTTAGCCCAAGCCTAGCAATAACTTTATTTGCTTAGTTTCCAGGCAAGGAAGACGAGGACAAGGGGGGCAGCTGTCTGCAGCCCCAGGGGACCTGCACCTCGGATGACCACGACGGTCCCAGGGATGTGCAGCTTCCACAGCTTGGCGGGTCCATGGTCTCCGCCGTGCCCACCACCAGCCCCTCGGCACCGCTGAACCCCTCGGTGACCACAGAAGAGGTACCGGGGGACGGCAGACAGGAAGGCAACGAGGGAAAGGGCCAGAGCACCCCATATTTCTAAGGGTGCAGACCACAGAAGCTCTAAAATACAAACCTTGGTGCTTAAAACAGACGTAAGCCTAAAGGGCATGTGTATTTTTAATTTAATAACTAGCCTCGCACGTATAAACAAGGCAAGGGAGGTCTTCAGCTGCTTTTCCTTACAAACAAGTCTGCAAGGCTCAAAACACCCCCCCGCCCCGCAGTGTTGACAAAATATTATTTATATTTATTTGCATGTGTGTGGAAGAGGGTTTGGGGGGAGCAGCGGGCAGAGCACCATGCCCGAGAGCAGACTTTCCACCAGCCCACGCGGGGTGACGGGGACTGTCCGTGGGGGAGAGGAATCTCCTGAAGGACAGACGTCTGTAGCACGGCCCCAGGCTCGCACAGCTGAAGGAGGCCATCACCTTAAAGAAAAACGAGAACAAGCTCACGGCTTGAAAGGGAGAAATACCCAGCGCCTGCCAGGGATTCTGCTAATCTGGGAGGGAGGTGCCCGGGTACAGCAACGACAGGAGCCCTAACAGAGATTAATTTCCCAGGACTTTTGGGCCACGCTCATTTGTTGTGTGTGGAAAAATCAGTTAAAGCCACTCAAAGGGTTGAGAAGCACTTGGGCTCTCTCCTGATAATGCAAAAATCCAAGTTTCCTTTCCCTTTTAAGCAAGAGAACAATCACGTTCCCTTGTCCTTCAGCTGTGCGTTTGACAACGAAAACGGGAAAAACTTCAGTGGTGAAAATAATGAATTCCTGTTGTAAACCACGGGATATCTGAGGTGTAAGGGAGATGCGTGCATGGCCAGGCAGGCACACGCTCCTCTGCCCGCTCCCCAAAAGCAGCGCTGAGCCCAAGGAGCCCGCTGCTGCCCCAGCCTCACGGACACCGAGGGTTTGGCATGGAGTCCTGGTGCCTCCCTTGTACGTGCGGTCCTTCGCCTCGTGCAAAAATAAGCAAGCGGTATTACTATGACTGCTGCCCGCCAGGCTGATGGGTATAGTCTTCATTTTGCCTGTCCGTCTGTCTCCGCTTGTCCACCTGCTCATCATTTACTCCGCCAACCCTTTACTGCCTGCCTGAACAGCACCGGGTGCAATCATGTCCGAACCCCAAGCCGGGGCTCCGCGGCACTTCCCTGCACGAGGAATCTCAAGAAATAATATCCTCCTGCCGTGGATCTGAAGCCCTCGCCTGCAAAGCCGTGGGACCACCGAGGGTCTGCTCCTGCCGCTGAGCCGGGCACGGCGGAGGGTTTGCTGCGGCTTTTCGCTGCGGCCAAGAAAGAAACCCACACCGCAGTGCCCGAGGAGAGGAAGGAAAGAGAGAGAGAAAGGAGGAAAGGCAAGTTACGGATTTCACACCTGGAATATGTTTAGGAAATGTAGTTAAAACAACTCTTGATCCCCGTTACTAAACTGATACAGTAGTTTGAAAATCTTGCTTCTCTTGCTCCACACTCTCCTCTCGCAGCAATTTTTCAAGGCAAAGCAGCGATGAAGAGCAGTGGCACGAGCGTGGCCTGGGAGTGCTAAAGCAGCCGGGACGGCTGGTGGAGAGCAGCTCCGGCAAGGCAACCTCAGCCCCTCACTCCCGTCCGCTCGGGAAAAGCCCCAGAGATTTCCCTGGGAAAGCAGGGACGAGGCAGCTGCAGCACAGGGAAAACCACAGAGCAAGGAAACAGGGCAGATGGCGAGAAATAAAAAGAGAACAAGGAAAGAGAGAGAAATAACACAGACCTGTAGGTTCAGAACTGCTGCAAAGAAAGCTAACAGAGGAGGGAAAAAGTTAAGCGTGGGGCTGTGAATTATTAATTACACTGAAAACAGAGGGATTTATAAATAAAAAGAATATGGGGAAATACACATTTTACTAGTTGGAAGGTTTTTACTTAGCTTTACACAGACATAGTTTAAAAATGCCAGGAGACCAGTGGCAGAGCAAGCCGATACAGCAAGCCGACGGTGCAAGAGTTAAAGCGCCAGAGAGCAGCAACTGAGCTCCGGGTGCCAGGCACAGCGACCAGGGGAAGACGGGGAAACGGGTGCCTGGTGACCAGAGGAGAAAGGATCCTATTTTCCTTCCAGCACCCCTAAAAATAGAAGGCAAACTGGAAGCGCAGGGCTGCAGAAAGCCATTCTCACGCAACTCCGGCGAATTCAGTAGCATCACTGCTAGTTTATACTGACGGAAGAAGAGGGACAGCTGGGAGAAACGGGGGCAGAAGCGTGTGCTCAGGAGGAACAAAAGCACACGGGGATGAGGGTGCAATCGAAGTAGCTCACGGCTTATCTATGAATCAAGGCATCGGATATTCCTGACCCTTCCGCAGACCTACGCGCGGGCTCAGCTCCCGCGTTTCTGGGTGAAGACACCAGGAGCAGGTCTGGGCTTTGCGGGAAGAGCAGCCCACACACCCAGAATGTCCATACGGGGTTGAGGAAAGCAGAATCCACTAAAAAAAACATACCCCAAATAAAGCAAAACCTCCCCCTGTAAACTTTACAGACAGAAACAGGAACTGGAAGTTGACCAATTCGTGTTAGATTCCGGGGTTTTAAATCCTCCGGGACATAAACCCAGCCCCACCTCTCTCTCTCTAAAGCCACGTGTAATCTTTAAGCAGGTAAGAAAATAAGAGCTCAATCAGAGCTACTGTAACTCCACAATTGTTTAGACATAATTGTCTAAATAAAATAAAGGGCTTAATTAGCAGTATCATCAAAATGAAAGGCATATTTGAATAAACATGCTGCTGCTTCAGTCAAAAGCAATTACCGTTTTACTTGATAAGAGCAATCCCGGCTGGATGCAGATGTTTTTAATAATGCAAATATTTTTCCTCCTTGTAATAATTAAAACCACTTTTTTTTTTTCTTTGTAAGAAATTATGCAAAGACTGGTGCTGAGAACAATCAATATCTCGCATTCACCCCCAAGAACCGTATCAGCCGTGATAAGGAGATTTTAGACAGCAAGTGAACTGTCCTCACATCCACTCTTATCCTTGCTGAGGACTTAAAAGAAATATTTCCGCATCCCACTTCAGTGAAATAAATAAACTGGGCACCATGAGACCACACACCGCAGAGCCGCATCCCGTTCTGTGTCCCTAAACTCTTCAAATAGCAGTGGAGATAGAGCCTGTGCATCCTAGTTTTGTTCCTTGAGGTCTGGAATTCCATTTTTTTAACTTAACATGTCAAGGATCAAAGGCAGCTCTTAGGTAAAATAAAAATAATAATAAAATAAAAGTGTATTCCAGCTCAGCTGTCCCCTCCATGTGGAGTGCCCAGGGCTAGGACAGAGCTCTTTAGAGTAGACTTACTTTATAAAAACCAAATAAATAAGAACCGAGACGAATTCTCTTAAACCCTCTTAAACGCCAACCAGCCCCGTACTGATACTGTCTGCTTAAGTGAGAGAAGGAAGTTACAGATCACAAATCACATCGATGGTGAAAATTAAACATGTTTCCCTGAATCCAGGAACTGGAGCTGTGAAACTGCTCAATGTCAGATAAAACAGAAGAGTCAAATTAAGTAATTTCTCACCCGTTAATAGATTCAGCCATCAAAAAGTTACAGGAGACAGACTACGCTGGCTCCGCACTGAAGTCTGAGAGCCAGAAGTATGATTTCCTGATTCTACATGTCAATGAAAAATGAGTGGAATTTATGGGTACTTTTGAATTTAATTAAAACGGGGTCTCGGAGCTCTTAATTTTGTTCTTCGCATGGTGGGCTGGTGCAGCTCAGGAAACCGGGGCCCGATCCAAAGCCCGCTGCAGCCCACCGACCAGGCTCTGCTCTTCGGAGCTCTGTGTTTGGCCTCAGAGCCCGGAGGGAACCACCTGGAAGGGCGACCAGCCGGCCGCTGCTCACCCCTCGACCTCCACGAGCCAGAAGCAGCCCCCTAGCATTCGCTCCACACTGACAAAAAGGCGACAAGTTCAAGACTTACAGGGGAAATGCAACGCTACGGGCTTGGGGGGAGCGGCTGGAAAGTGCCCGGTGGAAAAGGGCCTGGGGGGGTGGTTGACAGCAGCTGAAGACGAGCCAGCAGTGTGCCCAGGTGGCCAAGAAGGCCAACGGCATCCTGGCCTGTATCAGCAATGGTGTGGCCAGCAGGACTAGGGCAGGGATCGTCCCCCTGTACTCGGCCCTGGTGAGGCCGCACCTCGAGTGCTGGGGTCAGTTCTGGGCCCCTCACTCCAAGACAGACACTGAGGGGCTGGAGCGTGTCCAGAGATGGGCAACGGAGCTGGGGAAGGGGCTGGAGCACAAGTGCTGTGAGGAGCGGCTGAGGGACCTGGGGGGTTTGGCCTGGAGAAAAGGAGGCTGAGGGGAGACCTTCTCGCTCTCTGCAACTGCCTGAAAGGAGGTTGGAGCCAGGGGGGGTCGGTCTCTTCTCCCAGGAACAGGCAACAGGACGAGAGGAAACGGCCTCAAGTTGTGCCAGGGGAGGTTTAGGTTGGATCTTGGGAACCATTTCTTCCCCAAAAGAGCTGTCAGGCCCTGGCACAGGCTGCCCAGGGCAGTGGTGGAGTCCCCATCCCTGGAGGGATTGAAAAGCCGTGTAGATGTGGCACTTGGGGACATGGGTTAGTGGTGGCCTTGGCAGTGCTGGGGTAACGGTTGGACTCGATGATCTTGGAGGTCTCTTCCAACCTAAACCATTCTATGGTTCTATGAAAGCAAAGGTAGAGACAACACGCATTTCACTGCCTGCAGCATCCTCTCCCCAGCCCTCAGCGCAGGGACCTGGGAAGCCACTGGCCCCATCCAGCTCAGCTTCACCCCACCATCAGAGGCACACGCCCGCAGATCTCTCCTGTCCCCACTGGTTCTTTTTTGCTCTGGTTAATGAAACTTCAGCATCAGAACTGGAGCAATGCAGGCATCAAAATCAAAGTGTCCATCTGTCATCCCCACGCTAATATTGTTTGCAGCCCGGCTCTTGGAATTACACGTCCCCAGTAATAAAGGAAACTGCTGGGAAAGTGTTCAAGAATTCCCTAATCAGCATGTTAATGAATCCTTCTCTACAGAAGCGCATTAGAAAGGCTCACTCTGCAAACCAGGGACCATGTATTAAACAATGTCACTATTAGGCATAAACAGAATCAAGCGTCAAGGAAAACTTCCAGAAAGCAGCAGACTAAAGTAGGAGCTGACTCTCACCGGTGCAAGGGGAAGGGTGAACAGACAAGCAGGTAAATCACCATAAAAATCCACCCCTTCTGCAGCATGGATGGCGACAGCCGGCAACACCGGAGCGCACCAATATACAAAGAGAAGAATTTCAAAGAGCACATTTCCCGATACAGTCATATACTTACTGAAAAGAAACAATTTGCTTCAATTGATAAATTGTGAGGATATCTTTTAGGACTCTCTTTATATAGAGGATGAGGCCTGTGACCAAATATTGTATAGATGTTCGAAAGGGACGAGTGACCTCCCTGCTTTTCAAAGCTACAGACGCAATTCAACCTTATTACTAAAGTTTGCAGAAATAAGGAAATGCATCTGTCCCTGGGACATTATAACCAGCAACTGCTACGGCCCTAACATTTTACCTGTCCTGCAGACACCGAACAGACCTTCAAAACATGCGGCTCATCATTTTTAATAGCAATGGTCTCTCTTGATTAGGATAACGTGTACTAATCTGAACTCCCATGCTACTGCCAGCGCAGGAACACTGCAGCGTTTCACAGGGCGAACACTTCTCAAATGCTGTTTACATTCGATTTTATCAGTCCCATGTAATAAAAAAATCACCTGGCACATGGTTGAATAGGTGCAGCTGAGCAGCACAACCTCAGTGCACATGCAGTGGGCCCAAAAAAAAGCAAAGCAAAGCAAAGCAGCTACGCTCTGAAGTCAAATGGCAAAATGCCCATTTCGTGTCGAATGCCAATGCAAAATACTTGCTGATTCCTCCAGCGGTTTATTATTAGTGATCAAGTCCCCCGAGGTCTCTCCGAAGTCATTTTTCTGCTACCAAGCTCAGTCCAGCAGAAAACAATAGAGATTTTGCAGCTCAGATGACATGCCAAGATGAATAACAGGAAGGTGAATAAGAACAGCACTCACAACAGGCTCTGAAAAACAATTCCAATTACACAATCCCCTCTTCAAAAAGTCGTATTTTCACCTAATGTGAAGCAACTGTGGAAAACTCTTGTGACCATGAACAAACACCACTGCTGACTGGGCTGCAGGCCGGCTGGGAGCCCGGGGCCGCCCGGCAATAAGCTGCCGGGCTGCCCACCCGCTCTGCTCGCATTTGGCTTTCCTGGGAAGGAAAGGTCAGCCCCACACCAACACATACAGAGGTCTTCGACATTCAGCTACCTGTGCGTACTCGTCCCGTTTCCCCTCTCCAGAAGGTACCTCTGTGCTGTCACGAGGGTGTATTGCAACAGAGGTGGGTCACCCGGAACTTTGCATTTAGATCAGTGACTTTCAGCTACAAATATTTCATTTAAGACAGTAAATAAACCACACAAGATCGTTTCTGAGGAATGGACTTTGAGAGCGTCCAACCTGGAGCTCCCTGCTGCTGAGTGCCTCCTGCTCCCATTCCCTGGCCATCCGTCTCACCTCTCGCACGTAAGGGAAAATGGGGCTCCCAAAGCCGATTCCCCACCACAAGAGGACCTCAGGTTACTGGAACCAACCTCAGGAGCACCGCGGCTACGGAGCAACCTGGCACGTTGGCAGCATCGGATAAAACACGGGGCAGCTGAAACACCGTTTCAAATCAAGGATGCTCCTTTGATGCCGCAACAGACTTGTGAACAATCCTCTCCTAACCTGTATTCCAAACCCTTGCTCAACACCCTCCAAGGAAAATTTGATGAGACGGTAACGCCATGCCTCATTACCAAACATCAACATCTCTGCTGGAGATAGACCAAGCACGAGCCCAAAATTACCAACAGTACCTCCAGACACCAAACTTTTCAGTTGGGAAGGAGAAAATATAAAGGTAGCCAGACAGGCATCAAAAAGCATTTCAGACCATTTAGTAGCCCCAAATCTTTCATTGAGAAGTATGACTATCTTGTTTGCTTTTGGAAAAAGGGTCGTGCCGTGCTGAAGAAACCGTCAACGTGGGTTGCTTGAATGTTACAGAGCTTTCATTTGAGGTCTGGCTTTTATTTAAACTGCAAAGCTCAGGGGATTCTCCAGGACCACAGAAAATTATTTTGAGAAAGTACATTGAAGTCATGCTGCTGAAAAAGCAGGGAACTGTACTTGGGGCCAGAGCCCAGACTTGCAAACAGAGAGCGCAGACAAGAGTTGAACTGTAATCCAGCAGCGCTTTGTCAGCGTTGGCCAGCGACTTCACCTGGGCTCTCTAGGTGTTTGCTCCAGTTTAATGGGTAACTTCATGGCACTGACATCGTTCGCTCTTTTAACAGGGCTCTTTCCAAAGCAATTACTCATTTATAAGGGCTATAACTTTTTATACCGTATGTTTTGGTGTGGCACCCAGCAGAGCCGACTCCTGGCAGGGCGCCTGCTCGCGTTCGGCAGGAAGACTCTGGAGATGGGGTCCGAGGGGGCTCCAGCGAGGGTCTGCTGACATCCCCGCACCTCTTCTCTCTGCTGAGCTCCAGGGTAACTCCCATCGCCCCTTAACTTTCAGCTCTCCCACTGCATGTTTTCAAAATGGGATAAGACTTACATTTTTTTTAGTGCGGACTATTGCATGCCTCTTCATACAGTTAGGTCCTTAACGAATTCTTTCAGATCAGAGGCATGGGTCTGCACCGCTCAACAACAGACTTCCCTGAAACTTATGGAGGCAAAAAAAGGCACGTATGGCAAAAATCCAAGTATGAAGCATTTCACCTGAAATAAGAATATAAATGGAAGCAATCTGTACCTGGTGGCGTTGGGTTTCAGCCATATCTATTAATATTAATGGGAACTGCACAACCTAAGGTTATTAGGGGCAGATTAAGGAAGGACTCGCATAGTTGTCACACAAAAATTATCTTCTGAGATAAGTTTGATGAAGTTCCAAACCAGCTGACTGCTCTCTGCATGTGCTGTCCTGCAAACATCCCAGAATTCGTGCATTCCCACCACGTGAGCCACGTCCCACCTTCCCTGCCCGCGGAGACAGCGGAGCTCAGCCCCGGACAGCGGTTTGAAAGCGTTTCATCCATACAGAGCAACGGGCTACGGCATACGTAAACCCACTTATTTAATACACTCCGGATGGGCTTTGCCACTTGTTGGAAATCAAAGGAAAGAATATAAGGGTAAAAATATAGTAATCGTCCTGCAACTTGATTTCCTTCTGGCTGTGACTAGGGCAGCTCATGTCAGTTTGAACTCCCCTCCTTCGGTCGATCCATCTGCACAGGCTGCTCCGGCTGCTAATCAGGTCAGTGCTCCCTCCTCTCTTCCCCTCTGCCCAAAATTGCATTTGAAACACAAATAATAATAATAAAACATAATAAAAATGTCACTAGACAAAGCAAATAAACCATAAATACAAAACCGCTCGCTGATATTTTGTACAAACTCCTATAAAATTAACTTTTACAACTTTTACTGGCAACTTCAACCTTGGTCGAAATTATTCTCTGATTAGTGTGCCCATATATCTCAGGGCAGCCAGTGACCCTCATCCAATTACGTTAAGAAACAGTTTGCACACATCCAGGCCTCACAATTAAAACCGGGATAACATACGCCCCACTCCCAGGGCAGAAATGTCTCCCCTATGATTTCTGATGTATGATTTAGAACGTGGTAGAAAAGATTTGCTCTTTTAATCCACCCACTAAAATCAATCATGCACAAACTTTAACAGTCAGGGAGGGCGTCGTGAGGGGTTTTTTGTTGGTTTGTTGGGTTTGTTTTTTTTAAACACACAAAAAAAAAAACAAATAAAAAAACTCAGCATGCACATTGCTGGCTTTAATTTCCTTGAGTAAACAGCCTGTCGCAGCCATGTTGTTGAGGGCTGGGGAAGAGGACGCATACCTGAAATTTAGGCTCATTACTGCTCTATGAAATATGTCTCCAACGTCAGCCCTGGCTCGGCTGGCTGTTGGGTTTAAACATGAATTACTCCAGTTACTCTATCAAAAGTGTCAGTACACAAGCGGCCGTGGAGTTTAATTAGCCTGGCCTGCTTGCAACAACATTGCATTGAACAGTAAAATAAGATTATACTCACGCTGAGCAGATTTAGCTTAAACAGCCCCCAAAGTATTAAAAGGGTAGTAGGGTGGGGACTGATTGTAAGTTTACAACTGGAACAGATTATAGTCAGGTTCCCAGATTGCACTGGTTGGGCTGGCTGCGGGGAACGGGTTTTCACTGGATTTAGCCCTCCGTAAGGTTACCTCCGCTAACACCGCGGCGGCTGGAGGAGCTCCCGGTGCAGCAGAGCCCGCTTCTGACAGCACAGACCCGTCGCAAAGAGGGTGCCCGCTCCTAGAGGGTGCTCAGCTATGGGGAATGCTCCGCTCAATGCCATCCCTGACCGGGAACGGAGACAGCCCGGGCCAGCGTGGCTGCGCCCGCAGAACCACCTCCCCGGCTTTATCATATTGGTCCAATTCTTGTCTTTGAGCGCTCAGTGACAGCTTGGGGGAACAGCTGGTGGATTAGTTTCCCCGACACACTTCCCATCCTGACTCATTTCGGGGCTGATGGGCACATTCCTTATCCGCCAGCAGCTCCGCTCCTCAGCTGCGGGTCCCCAGGCAAAAGCGGGTGTCGGGTGGGGAAAAGCTCGTGCACACGCTGCGAGGGCAGAACCCAGTCCGGTACTATCAGGAACCACAAATTAAATGTGGAATCTAGAAGGGCCTTGAATCTGGTGATGATTAATTGTTTTAAATTACAATTGTAATATAAATTATATGAAATATAATTTTACAAAATACAATTGTATTTTCAAGGTTAACAGCTATTGTCTGTAGACTTGAATTTGCTAGGCAGGACTCACTGGAAAAAAATTGAAGAGACTGAGTAGAAAAAAGGCAGAAAACCTCAACACTAGAGAAATCCAGACCTGTTCTTGCCAGCACTGTCGAAAGTCATAGCTCCATCAACAGACGAAGAGCAAAGCAGTGTTGATCATCACAAAAAAAAGATGGAACTGGTTACAAAAAGCAAATCTAAAGAGAAACCAGCAAGGCCCAAATTAAGAGGCACAGGAGAGGAGCACAAGGAGCACATCACTTAAAACGCGGCAGTCGGAGCGGGCAAACCAAGGGAGAGGTGTGAGAGGAGCAGCGTCAGACCCTGGCAAAGGATCAGCTGCATCTACCAGCCCGCCGAGGTCTGGGAGTCCACGGCATCAGCTCTGATGTTAAAAACCAAACAACAGGGGTAACACGACTACTACTGCTGGGGATTTGAAAGGCATTGAGGGAAATGTGAGGGAGCCAAAGAGGAAGCGACGCTGAAAAGAGCTGTTAGGAAATCCTCCCATCCAAAGAATTTGAAAGGACAGGCAGGGAAAGGCAAGAGAAGTGTGAAAATAAGAGAGGGAGGAAAAGGCCCCGTGATGCCCTCAGGTATTTCATGTGCAGATCCTGCCCGGGCTGCCTTCGGCCGTGATGCACAAAGGGATCCTTCTTCAGAGGAGAGAGAAAGCCATGCAGAACATTCACCATAGCTAATTAATTTAGGACCCTCAATTACAAGTAGGATCTTGTGACACTGCTTTATTTGTAGCCTTTTTTTTTTTTTTTTAATAAACAAAAAGCAGATAAGAAGCGTGACACCTTTAATGGCTTTACAATGGCTTTCCTGCCAGCACCGCATGCCTCGGGGACCTGCCAGAGCGCGTCCCATGCGGAAAGCCTTGTCCCTGCCTTTGAGAGTCCCCGTACCCACCGCTCGCCCCTAATCGAATCATCACTGTAGCGGCTCGCTACCCAAGAACGTCCTCTAGAAAAGCCCTAGTAACGGAATTACTTCAAATATCAAAAGGCAGACAATCTCCTATTTCAAATGAGACTTGCTTTCTCAGTCTTTGCATTCAGGCAGGAGATGCCCAGCATTACTGGACAAAAACCAGAGGAATAAACAATGCTGTGTTATTTTTTAAAACTGCAAAGGGAAAACGCTGTTGTTTATATGCCGCAATATGGACAGATTTACACGCTAACAGCCACATTAAAATAATATGGGTCTGGCACAAACTCACAAAAAGCGACGCAATTCAGAGTTGCCTGCAAATGTGTCGATGGGGAGTTGGGGACCTTCACGCGAGAGCCAAACTCACCAGAGGCAAATGCTACAGATCTTGATAACCTTTGGGGTGAAGCCCTTTGGGGCTAAGCCAAACGGCTCCCCCCTCCTCCCCCTGCAAATCCGAAGAAACCCTGCCGTTCTCGCAGACCCCCGCGCCCGTGGAGGCAGCCCCTCCGCATGTGCAGTTAACCACGTCTACGGGGAATAATGTGATCATTCTTCCACCCACCTCAACCCTCCTACGAGATAGCCCAGGGCACTATCCTTCCACAGAAACTGCACAATTTTAGTTTAAAGGAACAAAGGACATCCTTTGAGCAAGCAGACTGGAAATAAGCATTTCAAGCCAAGAGTTTTACCCCCCAGCATTAGTATCAAGGGGGTAACTCCATGGAGCAGCACATCGTAAAGACCATGATCAACCATGTTCACTAACACGGAGCATGTACGTGGCCTGGCAGCCGTCAGACCAGAGCCTGTCTCTAACAAGTTAACTTTTGCAGTTTGGGAGCTACGCTGGGTGCCCCCAGGGAAGGCGAACCCATCGCCTGTCCCCAGCACCGTGCTGTGACCCAAAAGTCAAGGCAAGAGGGAACTGTTTGCCTTCACCTAACTTTGCTGGAGTCCCTGCAGAGACACTCCCCCTCTCGAACACAGGGGACAGCAATACAAGCCAACTTTGCAATATGCACGTAAACCCGTTTGAGATTTCCACCTCACGTCCCGCACTCGGCCCAGAAGCCCATGCCAAGCAGAAGACAAAGATGCAGCCTCCAAAGAACTTTAGAACAAAAGTACCCAGCTTTCCATGAGCCCTTGGTTTAGCACACCAAAGCAAGCCAACGGAGGCCTTACCTTCTCCCAAGCGAAGGGTTCGGGATGCTCCAGTACTATGGGGAAGCACTAGATGGCACTCCTGGAGACAGCCTAAACCTGCAGCTCAACAGCGCACGGAGCAGCCGGATCTCTGGACCCAGGCCATGGCCTGATCCAGGAGGTAGCTCCTGGGTGCATCTGCTGACTGCTTCAACAGTATTAGCTTCCTTCCCAGCTTTCTCTCCTGGGATGCAGATCTCCTGCACACAGCAAACAGTGCCACAAAGCCACGAGAGCTGTGCCACCAGGAGCTGAAGCTCCGAAGCCTGGTTTCCTACAGATCTGCCTCTGCGCGTCCTCCTCTTCCAGCACACCCCACTTCACTACTCCTGACCCACCACATCTCCCATGACACCAACACCACGGTACTTAAGGGTTCCCCAGGCTTCAGCCATGCCCACAACACCCCCTAAAACCCTCTTCCCTTTCCAGCTGTGTGCCAGGTTTTCCTTCTCCAGCAACACCGATCATATTTTGTTTCAATCATACATTAAATGATCCTGAGACAGTGGATGCCTTTATGCACAAACGTCTATAAAACTCCTATCTTGAACTGTCAAAACTCTCACACATGGAAGTATTTATTACACCAGAGCCCCACAGACACTAATGAAATTCCTATCATTAGTAAAGTTGGAGGACCGCATCCCCACTGCAGAGCAGATTAGATGCTCATCTAATAACCACAAGACGAAGTGCTGCATCGGTGGCTTTAAATTACTTTCTTTCAATAACGACAAGTCTCGGATCCTTACTGAATAAACAGATACCTCTGCAGGCCTAACCCAGCATTTTGAAAGATTAGGGATTCACGACGTCTTGGTTGAGTCTGGCTTTCTGACCAAAGGGTGCTTTAAATGAAAAATTAAAAGGAGGAATCTTTCCTGCCATGCAACTAAACGTAAAGCACATTCTTGAGCAAACTTCAAAAGTTTTAACCATCCACTAAACTTGGGCAGCTTGGGTACAGAATAACTTAAATTTGGCAAAACATAAGCTGTGCTTGGAACCCAAAATCCACACTGCACAGCCAAAGGAATGCTGGGCCTTGGAGAGATGGTTCACTCTTCAGAAGAAGATAAAGTATTAAATTTCTGCTAAATCTCAAGCAATAAAATTAAATTCAAACTTTGAGGGAAGGGAATAAAAAGGCCGATGCATAATTGTTTCGTAAAATTTGTGTTTAATTTACTTGAGACAGGCCATTTTATAGTTTATCAAAACCAGCTGGTGTCATAGACATACATTCATGGTCCCGTAACATGGATAAAATTTATCCCGTGAAATCTGCAAACGAAACAAGACAAAGCTCTCAATATCTTTTATAATAAATTCTTTCAACAGGTAGAACCGAATCCTGAAGTAAGCCTTCATAATGGACCACAATGAAAAAACAAGTAATCCAAGAGTTGCGTTCTCTCAGAAGCCATAAAACGATTAAAACCCAACGCTAAATGGCGAGTTAATTACTACCCACTGACGTCTGACCGAGTCCCCCTGGACACACTGACGGCCGGCACGCTGCACAGTCAGGACCAAGATGAACATACGCACGCTGCACGGAATTACTCCCAAGACGCTTTTACGAGAGCGCGTTTTGGCTAAAAATCAAATATTCGCACGGCACCTGGCTGCCGCCTTTCTGGCCTGCACTCGTACAGCCACATCAGACCTACGTGATCTCCTGGTTCCACAACCAAACCCATCTCCTGGTTTTGCTGGTGCTTCCTCTTCCCTAAGCCATTTTACAAACTGCAGAACAGAAGCGCAAGGTCTGGCATTACCTCGGGCAGGCTGGGCTCGAAGCCACCGGCTGGCAAAGGGGGGATCATCTTCAAGAAACGGGGGCTTAGAAAGTGACAACTAGGTATGTGGACAACTCCTTTTGGAGCCATGGGCGAAGGAAAGCCCATGGAAGTTCCCTCTAAGAATAAGCATATTGAGTCTGACGCTCTACTGAAATCCAATTATTTTCGAGCTCTGTGCACCCGTCTGGCTTCAGACAGACAGAGCCTTCCTCTCCCCGCCTCCCCAGCCGACTACACAGACTAGATGCCCTGGTGGCTTCTGGTCTTTGGTCATCATGTGGATGACCTTCCAGAATGACTCCCTGGGTCTGGGGCTCCGAGTCCAGGCAGAGCCCCCTCAAAACCCGTGAAAATCCATGTTTGCCCTGGGCAAAAGCAGGCACAGCATAAGGGTACGGGCCTGGGATTGTGTAAGAGGAGCAGTAGGAGATCTAAGGAGTCAACTCTCATTGCGCGGTGTCAGGTGCTGAAACCCCCCACCTTCAGCAATGCGTGCCCAGGTCTGCTCTAGCCATTCTTTGGGATCAAAAGCAGCGGTCGTGTTAACAGCAGGAGAAACAAACTTCCAATCATCATTTCAACCACTGTTCCCAGGTAAAAATCACTGCCTCGCTTTTTTGTGGCCTTCAATCCTATACTCCAGCAGCAGTGTCTGACGGCAGAGGAGAGGTTGTACAATTTTACAGCTGCTTTACCCCTAAATACAACTTCTGGAAGAAAAGACTGGGGGAGTAACTGGGGCATTGATCCCAGAAGGACCCTAAACCCAGCTCTGGTGCACACAAATGCAATACCCATAAAACCAGCATGTTGTGGAGCCTCCTTAAACCAAACATGAAAACACCTATTAAGGGTCCACGGGGGTTCATTTTTCCCAGTGTGAAAAGTCCTGCAAGAGAGGTCAGGGCTTGCTACCGTGCAGAGGTCTGCATGCACCAGAGCCATGTGGGCACCAGGCCACGGAGCCCATCTCCAACGGGCTCTAAAAACGAGGTGGACTCAAAGTCTGCACGGAAAGACATCACGGCGATGGCTATATAGCGCTTTTATGTCACGCACTTCTGGGGAGGTCAAAGCAGGCCCTACGCAGGGCTCCCCTGCCACCGAGACACAAGGATGGGCTCTATCAGCCTGCGGCTGTTGGAGAGGACATGACCAAAAGCAGCAAAAGGTGCAGTACGCTGGGGACCACCTGGGACAGCTTAAGGGAAGGCAAAACCTAATGTTCCCCACGAGGATCTGGTTAAATGACTGATGCTAACAAAAAAAAAATGAAGCGATTTCACCCAGTTTTGGCCATCACCTTTAGTCACAGCATTAGACCAGCGCCTCAGCAGGACTAAAAAAGCCCAAATCTGATAGAAAGATGCCAAGTTAAGCTCAGCATCGAGAGACTCCATGGAGCCGGAGGAGCTCGTCCAGCCTCCGGAGGGCAGAGCTGTTCCCAGGCACGGATACAGCCTGCGGGCAGCAAGGACCCGCCGGCCCCCGCTGCCCCCTCTCAGCAAGCGGGGACCACAGGATCCAGCCTCCCCAAACCACAAAGGGCTGCTGCAGCGTCCCGTGAGAAAACAACGCTGCAGCCACCACCCTGCGCTGTAATCGCCTAACGCGTTTCTACATTTCCAGTGCTTAAGGGGTTGTTTGTGTCCTGTTTTATTGCCATGTTCTCATTGCTCGCCAATCCCCTAAATGTGAAATACACCCACAAAATCCCATCTTGCATCCTCACCAACTGCAGCATCACCTCCCAACTTATAACCGTGCACGCTGTAACAGACTGTCCTTTGTTCTTCACGGAGGAGAGCGCGTAACCTATCCTAACCTAAAGGGAACTATTTCTTTCGTGTACGGTGTAAATGGAACTAAAGTGCCAGAGAAACAAGGAAGAAATTCCTGAGTGCTCTCCTAAAAACCCCCAGCCCAAACGGCTCCTGGATAGGTGACATATAGGATTTCGTAGAAGAGGAAACATTAGAAATCTGGGAGAAGTCAGTAACATCTTAACTAGCAAATTAAACCCATACCACGCTTGACGTAGAGGCAACCCTGCTAAAAGCCCGTATTATTGCCCAGAGAAAGTACTCTCGGAGGGAAATAGGCTGAACGGTCTCAAGCCTGGCAGGAGCTCCTCTGAGATGTGCTGGAGGCAAATCACATAAAATGAAACCCGGACTCATCCCTGTCAGACAAAACAGGAGACAGTGCCGAGCAAGGAGTAAAGTAAATACCCGCTCCTGCGCTTCAGCTTCTCCCTCGAGCCCTTTGAGCCTTGCAGGGTCCCTCTCCTGCCTCCCGAGCCTCCTGCTGGGTTACTCTCCACTTGTTCTGGCTAGGAAGAAGAGTATGACCCAATAATTCATACGTGGTACAGATACAAAGACACTAAGCAGGACAAAGCCATGGATAAAATCCTCAAAAGCACCCAAGCTGCTTAACTGCCACCTTTAGAAGATGTTTAATTTCAGAAGTGAAAAAAAAAGCAACAAAAAACTCCTCCGTACTGATCTTCTACAGTCCTCCTGACAGCAGCTTTTCCTTTTACCTACAGCTGTCCCACAAACAAGAAAACATAACTACAAACCTCAGAAGCACTTTCTAGTTGAGAAAGTTTTGCATTTAATGACATAACGCAACACACATGGCTTTCACTGCTGTGCAGCATCGCGCTCCATCATCCCCGGGAACTCCCCTCCACCCTCGCCCATCAGCTTGATAAACTCATTACAGTAACGAGGAAAGTAATGGGTTTGATGTTAATCATACTGCCGAGACTTACAGGAGTAATAAACCAATAGAAAGCACATCTCCGATATTTAAGCAGCTAACCGGCCATGTTTGTTAACTACCGCTGGCCTTTACATCCCCCCAAGGTAATCAGCTAACGCTCGTCTGCTGGTAGCAGTCGGGTCACGTGTGGTGCTGCTGCATATTTGGCACGGGGAGCTGCAAAAGGGAGTTATAAAAAGCACTGTTAGATCCCGCTCGTGGTTAGGAAAATGTACAGCAGGAGCGACTTGATGAAAATTGCACACAAACATACACAGAGGAATACTAATGATCAAACATTTTGCAGAAGTGAAATGCATTGATGGAGAAAAACTGCTTTGTAAAGACGTATTTCTGGTCGCACTTCTTACGAAACTTCTAAAGGAAGTTCTCAACGATGACAAATTCACAGACCATGGTGAGATTCAGACTAGTGGCTTAAAGAATTAAAGGATTGCCCTTTTAAAACCGTGCGTGTGCAGGTTTCTGGGAAACAAAGGGATCAACCCACTGGAAGCGCTCAGCACCTCTTACAAGCAGCATCCCAGCAGGATTTGGCCAAGAACTGGTGAGCTCCCCAGCCCCTCACAACTGCCCCCAGCCCTGCGAGGCCACTGCGTGGGGACTGCTGGCAGGAGGCAAACATGGTTGGCACAAGAGCATCCCTTTAGGAGCCCCGGGAGCGAACCAGGGCACCCTGGCACGGAGAGGGGTCAGCTGCCTCCCCTTGGAGGGCTTCAGGTGTTGATCCTCCCCTGGGACCCTCAGCCTCTCTTCGACGATCTCTGTAGGACCTTCCCAAGCATCCTCTCGTGGAATCAAAGTTGGGACAAGAACTGCTGGAAGAAGTTGTTTCCCTAGCGACAGCACGCAAGCCCGAGGTCAGCACACAGACCAGGGGTGTGGGAATTCGGAGAGGCACCCTCATGTGAACTTTCATCTCGGCAAGTTACAAAAGAGAGTTCTCTCCATATAATAAAACCAAAGTTCAATTAGTAAAGTCAGGTTTGACCGGCTTTGAGAAAACTACCCTTTGATAACTACATGCTACATTATCCTTTCACTTCTTTTGGCAGAGAAAAGAGGTTACCGCAGTTTTCTTTGGCTCCTGCTCTCTCCTGTCAATCCCTTGTGCACTCAGATAGTTCAGGTTCAATGTTCAAAAGGAGGAACAGGCTGTGAAACGTCCATCAGCTCTGTTTACCAACAGAACCGGTGAGCAAGGGCAAAGGGAGGCGGCCTCTGAGCTGGCAACTAATGGTCAGAGATCTCAGGATCCGACCACGCTATCTGCTCGTGGGGCTCTCTTTCTGCAGCTGCTGGAAATACTCTTTATGGTGATTTGCAGCCACTAAGTGTGGCAGCAATACTAAAAAATCATTAATGAACGACATAACGAGTCAAGAAACATTCCCAGCCTGTTCTTGCTCATGTTGGGTTTCAACATCTGTGCCGGCGTTCCTAGTCCTTTGGCTGAGAGCAGAGCGGGACAGCGTTTCACATCATCTGCCAAACTTGGTAGGGAAAGGCTGCTAAAATTGCAATTAACTCCTTGAATTAAAATATTTCACTTCTTTGCCTCGGGGCCAAGGGTAACACATTCAAGCAGATTTCCATTGTGGGCTCCTTGCAAACTGTTAATTGCAACTATTGCCTTAAGGACTTACCAATCCTAGCTCAGTTCACACGGAGCGTGGGCCACCTCCTGCGTGGGATACTATTTCACTCCTTAGACAGATGACAGGAAATTTTATCAAACAAGATGAAGACTGTTGCAAGGCCCTTGAGCTCCCAACAAACCTACACGTTCTTTGTGGTAAGTGATGCAGTTGGACTAGTGGGTATTAAAGCCAACTCACATTTTATATTTCTATAAATTTTCTTTAATAGTATTATTTGCAGAGCAGAATTCGCTTAGCTCCAGCAGTTGCGGGTTAATGTCTCCCCATGCTCTCCTCCACGTGAGTGGGGATGACCTGACACTCAGAAGTTAAAAAAGCAGGAATAGTCCTAAGGGGAACCGTGGGCGAAAAGGGGTGCTGGTCCCAACTCACCACGGCAGCCACCGGCTTGGAGTGCGGAGCCTGGGGGAAGAGGGGAACCAGCAGCAGGACTCCAGATGTTAGCAGGTTCCTCGAGGAGGGCGAGTTCATCGAACGCGGCTCTAAGAAGAAGAAAAAAGCCTTCTCCCTGCTTGTCCCCCAGCGCTTTTGTTCAGAGCCCTCCGCGGCTGACGGGAAAGCCGAGCACGCAGCCCCGGCACAGCCTCGCCGGCTTCAGCCACCGTGCCCGGCGGCAGGGGAAAGGTGGGCAGCCGCTCACCGCGGGCTGGGACTGTGAAACCGATGTATTGATTGCAGAGACCGACAAGCTTGTGTTACAGTCAAATGGATCCAACGTGACAGTTCGAAATTCAATATTGTCTCAGTCTAATTGGACAGGACCCAGTTCGATTCTGTCAAATGTCTTGATTAATGCTAAAGCAATAAAACCCCTTTTAGCCATCGAGACGGCCAGGCTGAGAGGGAAGAGGAAGAATATGATCCTTGGAAAATACAGATAAGTGAATTCACGAATCTGAGTAAGATAAATGCCATTTTTAATACAAATATTTCCATAATGCTTGCAAGAGCAACAATCCACAATCCCTTCTCTTCCGTGTAAACTGGTCAAGAGCTAAAAGCTTTTCCTGAGCACCTTGTGCAGTCAAACCCAGAACGCGGTAGGACAGCACGGTTATGACAAGTTTTCTTTCTTTCTCTCGAATTTTGAGACAGACGAGACAACTTGGTTAGAAAATTGCTTAACTAGAAACCCCATGAAGTGGAAGAAACGGGTCTGAACTGCAGATGAGAACACTCCTAACTCTGGGAAAAGAAACTAGTGCCATGCATCTGACTCCACCTGGGAATTTCATCACTTAAATCAAATTAAATAATAGGAACAGTTATTTTGTTTTGTTTTAAACTGGCGGGGAAGAAGATCTGTACTGCTTTTATCTCAATTTTACCACAGAACTGGCTATTTTTTGTTGCAGCACAAATGGTGGTGTACAGCAGACAATGGGATGATTCTATAGGTAAAAGGAAAGGGCAGCAACTTCAAATGCTTAAAAACATTGATCCTGCCACAATGTTAATAGAATAAGACAAAAATCAGTGGGTTTACTGATCTGTCGAGTTTTTAGGGTTGAAAGAGCTAATCCACACTGAGTTACCCTCCCAGCTTTACGTATATTACATACCAAAAAGATAAGCAAATTATATTACATTATATATAATTACAGAAGCTCCTAATTACATATCACCATTTCTAGGCAGCCTAGCAAATGCCGTGCTTTCCAGAACGGCAATTCCTGAAGTGAATAGTAAATCAGCTTTTGCTTGCCACTGATTTGAAACTTTAACCTATAAATTAAATTAATAAGAGACAAAGGCTTCTTTTGTGCATTTGCAAGCCTGTAGGATTTTACAAATAATAGGACTGGAAAGTGATTTATATTCCAAGATTAAAGGTCAGTTTGGCGCACACGACTTTGGAGCAAAACACCACAGCAGAGACTTACTATTAACTCATTCATGCACCATCCTAACACCGTATTCTTCTTTTTACAGAGGTACAAGGGCTTGCTGTGAGCACTGTAATAGTTGCAAGACTGAAAGAAATTGCATCGGAGAAATACTTGGAATTCTTCCAGATCGACGGTAGGGAGGGAAACGCATACGGGAATCGTACTGGGCCATCAGCCCCCTGACTACTGAAGTGACGTTACCTGCGTGCTACAATTCAAATCGAGTATATGTCCAACATGGAAAGTTTGAAAACACATAGAGAATTGCATGGACACAGCATAAATTAAACGTAAATAGAAGATACGCAAACAATTCAAACTTTTGCCAGCAAATGGAAGGGCTCTGCTATTTACGAAATCCTGCCAATGGCTGGTCCTTCTCCTGGACAGACCAGCATTTCTGTGGAAATAAAACTTCAAGCTGAATTTAAAACTTTTGGTGCGTGCAATAATTAATATAGCGTTAACCTGAGAACTGGAATCACTTCTTACGGTGATTCCCGTAAGAAAATCCTCGTAAGAGACCAGAGGAGGAGACGCGCAAACGCACCCACTGCTGGGGACGCAGCTTCTTCAGCAGAACTTTTTTGCGTGTCTGCTATTTTGTAGGCAACAAATTCAATATTTGACTTATTAAATTAGGACAGACTTGTCTATTATGCAAAAATTCATTAAACAATTTAACACATTTAATAGCCGAAGAAAGAGATGAAACAGTAGCACGTTCTCATAATCTGATGAAAATGTAATCTGCTCTCCGAAGAAGAAAGCACCAGCTTGTAAACCAACACCCTATTTGTTTAAACTCTATCTGCAATTAAAAGCATGTCGTTATTTTGCTTTCCTGGAAAAGCAGATGGCAAGGAGGTAGGCTGTTTTTTGGATAATTTAATTGTACGTCAGAGCTCTGCACACACCATTTTGGAGCTGATGCTACATGAAATCGCAGCGTTCAGGTTTCAGTTTCGCTTAGACTCCTGGACCATTGAGAGCAAACGTTAGGGAAAAAGAAGAGCACTAAATTTTGGCAGACACCAACAGTTTGCGTCATCCCAAACGTCTCCGAAGCAAGGGAAATGGAACGATGGTTAATCCCCTGCAGACACTGGGGAAGGTGGGAATGGATGAGAAGACTAACTCTCCCTAGACTGCAGCCGGCATGTTGCTACGTAGGAGACCAGAAAAGACAGTATTTAATGTCCATGCATGCCACGAAGGGTGATGAAAAACTAGTATATTTATTGCCACGAAGACTAGTTTCGACCATTTGGAGTACGCAGGGGTGGGAACACCTGTGTGAGGGCTCTGGGCCAGGTCTGAGCAAGTCCCAGGCCGGGTGTCGGGGCTGCCCCGTCACGGCAGAGGGTCCCGGGCCAGGCAGCCAGTCCTGCCTGGTGGACGTGGTGGTGGAGCCTGGAGGACCAAGATCCCGGGGTAGAAACAGAGGAGTTGCTGACACCATATTGGGGAGGCCAACTGAGCAATTCTCGTCCATAAAGCAAGAGAGATAACAGACAAGTTACTTGGAAAGACTGGAAAGCTCTTCAGTTTTCTTCTACCATTTTCCCCTCTCGTTTCTGTCTTCCAGATAGCACTGAAATTTGTCATCTTTCTTCTCTTTGCAGATTTCTTAAAACACACCATTAACTAGCTCATAAATCCACAATTTAAATAATTATGGGAGCATTGCCTCTGTTATCTTCAAAGCTGACAAACCTCCTGGGTCCTGAACGTTTCATGAGCAGTAGATTATTCCCCACAGCCCCTGGTAGGCAGAGGGAAGCGATGGGCTCCATCGTTCCTGCCCCCTGGAGAAGCTGGCCAGCAGGATGAAAGCCACGTACAGGGTCAGAGCACGGAGAACTGATTAAGTGGCTGCGAAGTGGGTTGTAAGGATTAATCTGATTAGGATTGAAAAAGACCAAAACGGTGGAGGGGGGAGGAAGAGAAAAAGAGGAGAATATTTAAGGCAAGTGATGAGGGTCCTGGGTGGTCTGTAAACGAGTTTGAAACAGTGGGAGAGTGTAACGAAGAGATGAAATCCAATAGTTGTACAGGAAGCTTTCACCAGGCTTAAAACAAATCCTTAAGAAAAACAGAAAAGAATCCAGGAAGAGGAATTGTATTACTGCTGAAAACGGTATTGGCATATTCCCAATGCATTTATAGCGTGTGACTGACAGTTCTGCTGCTGATCCCGGCAGTGGGGAGGGATAATGTCTTCCTACGCTTCAAAAACCTCAAAAGGCTCGCAACAGAAAGTTCCCTGGGGGCATTTCCACTAAACTTTTGCTAGTTTATCCTATTTTGGTTTAATATTGCTGGAAATCAGGGGAAAGCTGGGGCAACCGGTGGGAAGCGGTGGGTGACCCAAGCGGCAGGTGCCACTAACCTGCGTGGCTTATACCAAAGCGAGAATCACAGAGGTTGCCCGCTTTATTTTTGTTTGTTTTAATACAGTTACTTTTGGCGAAGAAACAGGTACAGAGAAAAGCAGTTCTTGAACTGCACCGAAGAGATAAATACAATCCCGCAGCAAATCCGAGTGCTCTGCCGCCCATGATAGCTGGCGTCTGGGAGGGATCACTTACCGCGCACTCATCCCATCCCTCCAACTCCTGCCATTAGTTTCTTTTTAAAGCTATTTTGAAAGTTTCTCTCTCAGCACCTGCTTAAGTCCAATTTACTTCAGTAGTATGTGGTTTCCTGAGCCCGGGCCAAAGTAGCTGCTTCTGCTTTATGATGCTGATTTGCAGCTCTACCTTTTATTTCGATAGTTCTCTGACCAGATGCTCCTTCCCCCTTCTCCTAAATTCACTGCCAGGATCCTGGTCCCGAGGAAGACGATAGCTGAGCTGATGCCGACTTTGAGGTGGTTGGGAATCCACTTATCATTCGTCGGTCGTGTTTGCTGCTCAGGGTAATACAAGCCAGACTCCTGGACCAAACCCTGGCTGACAGTAAACCTCCGCTCTCAGGAGTGCATAACACCGGGAAGCAGCTTCCCTGCCTGCTCTGCTTGGAATAAAGTATCACCCACCATGTCCCTGCAGGTAGGAGAAACCTGCTTTTGTTGAGTTTAAGGTCCAATGTCATTAACTACCTTAGTTCACCTGGAGCATCCTCTGACTGTGGAAGACCTGTATTCCTTTTCACTTTTTAAAAAGCAGCAGGACTGGGCATAAATGTCAGTATTTATCATTATGTCTTCTAAAATTGCAAGCCCACAAAGACGGTTACACTTCTGAAAATTTACTGCTTCGCAGCTTTCGAGAGCTCAGATCTCATTTTCAGAAGCGCTGATCATCCGCAGCAGAACCCGCTGCCAGTGCCCGAGTTCTGGAAAACCCGGCCTCCTTCTGAGAAGCGCTCGGCCGAAAGTTATGTAGTCACTGAACCCCCGCCTGTGCTTCTGCCAGTGAACCCGACCCGTGCAAACCAAGCAATACCTATCTGCCCAAGCTGAGCACAAATTCCGCCTTTAAAAGCATTCGCTCCCTCTCTTTTTAAGTGATCTGTACATTTAATTATTATTAGAACAACAGAGCCCAGACCAAAGTTGGGAATAACAAACATTTCTAGCAAATTGCATTCAAAGATATCTTGCAGCCAACATAGAGCACCTGGGATTCATCCAAAAACCTGTCTCAGATAGAGACCCTCTTGCAGCAGCCTGATACAAAATCCAGATACAGCGTAATAAGCTTTTGATGTCGTGTTGACATTTATCTGCCAATATTATTGCTTCATGCACTTACCTTATGATGGATCTTGTTACTTAATTGATCACAGGCAAGGTCAGGAATTGGCCCTTCTTCCAGTCCTAGCACTGACATCATGCAAATCACCGAAACCCAGAAGAAAGCACCTAATCCTCAGCTTCAAATCCACACTAAGCAGCCCTTCGATACGTGTGAATGAGGACAACTGGTTTTTCAATTATGCCTCCAAAAAGGTCATTTGTCAAAACTTATGACCAAATGGAAAAAAAACCAACAAAAAACAGCTGAACACAAGCGTGCTCTTCCTTTTATCAGTCGCCTTAACTCAAAGAACAGTTTGCTTTTACAACAGGAGATGAAAACAAACTGCATTTATAATCCACCACGGGCAGAACCACGTTTCCTCTGCCTTGCTCTCTTTATGGAGGACTCATCCACAGCAGCTTTGGCTTCCAGGGAGCAAGTTGTCCAGTGAGGGCAGAGACAGATCACAACTCACTTCACTCATATTTTTATAAAAACGCAGCTTTAGGAGTACAAATTTTACTGTCTCGAGTAGCACCAGGCTGTGAGCAACTCCAGAAACCCACAGCACATCTACCAAATCCCACAGTCACCTCTTAAAACCCTCGCAGATGCTGAGGGCAGGCGGTTGCCCTGGGCTCACAGCCACGTGTCCAGGAGCGTTGCGCTCACCCCAGGCCCTGCCAGCCTGCACTGCTGGACTTGCACAACTTCTTCAAACACTTTTGGAAAAATATGTAAAATTTCCCCATGACACGGCTGCATCTTGTTCCTCCTCCAAGCCTCAACCAATTCTGCAGCAAACCTCATCTAACACCACATGTGCTTGGACTCGGAAGCAGCCCTGACCTCGGTAACTCAATTGCTGCGACCCAGCACCTCCCGTCCAAGGGGAACCAGCAAAATCCATCAGCAAAACCGTGCAAGTTTGTGCCCTGCACAAAGGAAGGAGCAGAGACACAAATTATTCTGCATTCAATGAAACAAAACCAGAGCCTTTCATACCGGCAAGGGAAAGGTGCCAACCACCTGGCTGAGCCGCGCTGCGCCAGGAACACCGAGGCGGGTTCTTTGGTTTCCCTTCGGTGGCTGTTGTAAGGGGAAGATCTGTGCTTCCGCCAGAAGACATCGGTTTTGGAAAGTCCACCTAGCAAACCTGAGCTCCCATAGCCAGGCCAGACCCAGGAGTTTCAAAGTGAAGCCACAGCTTGGGAGTAGACTTTATTGGCCTTAAGAATTCATTATCGTGACCATCGATCCTGCCAGGATTCATCTTTATTGTCTTCAGAATGGAGAAAAGTCTGTAAAGGGCCAATGATCGTAAATTTAGGATGCTACATAAATATTTTATAATATGTTATTAAAAAGCAGATCTCCAAAATGCTTTGCATGGCACTCTAAAATGCCTTTTAAACTTTTTGTTTTCTAGTTCAGCACTTCCCTCACATTAATTTGTAACTTTAAAACATACATTTTGAGCACGAGATCCGAGTACCCGCTTCTCTGTTAGAAACATTTTTGCTCCCCGCAATACGAACTGTTGGAATAAAGCCCGTCCTGAGACATCAGGGATCACAAAAGCAGATCATTTTCTGATTTATCAAAATGAATTGCTAGATAGTATTTACTTTTTGTTTCATAATAGATTGGAAAAAGCTAGATGAAAAGTCTAACAAGGTCTAATACAGTGCAAAGAAGGGAGAAAAGAAATCAAGAGGCAGTTAAAGAGCAGTTAGAGCTTCCTTCTCACCCTTATCAGCACAGCTATCAGTCAGCAAGCCCGTAATTAGGTACAAAAGTCATTGTGCTGGGGAGAGCTTCTCCAGGAACTGGAGAGCTGTTGTCCGCCAGAAGCTGGAGCGCTGATTGACAGCCTCTATTTAAGAAAAACAGTTACAGAATAATTAGCGACAATTTGTACAAATCAGAAGAAGTGACCTTTGTGGCTGTGCAGCGCCTTACGTGAAGAACAAAGCTTTTCTCAGCAGCACTGACAAATTCAGAACTAAAATGGGACTCAGTTATTAAGCAGAGGCTGGTTCAGCAAAGTCCTTCAAACTTTCCTGCTTCGTGGCAACCGACCCATTCTGAGCACCTACAGATCACTCCACCGCAGGCAAGCAAATCCTGGGTCTTGCTTCCAATGCTGACAAAGATTTTGTTGCTTTGGGAGCGGGTTTTTGTTTTCCTTTTGCTTTATCCCTCTGCCTCATCTTTGTCTCAGCACTAAGTTTGCCTTCCTAGCCTGGCTTTCTGTAGCAAAGGATGCAAATCATTGAGAAACTCTTGGATAAAAGGCATTCCCTTCAAAACAGCACTTAAAAAAATTGCCTTAAAATTAAAAATACAAAATTCGAGCTGTTCCAGCAGCGAGCGGAAGGGCCGTGGGCTCCTCGCCTGGTGCGTGCCACGGCTCGCACCTCCGCCGAGTGCCGCTCAGCGCTGGCCCAGCCAGGGACAGGCCCCCGGGACACGAGGGACCCCGGATGGGTTTAACAGCTCCCGCGCAGCTTCAGTGCAAAGCTGGCGGAGGAGGAGGATGCCCAGCGGGGCTCTCCTCCACACGCTCGCCCGCCCAAGCAGCTGCTTCAGCAGCTGTTCCTACCAGTTGGTGGCTGAATTTTACAAGATATCTGTCTGTAATTAAAAAGCAACAATACTTTGGCAGCCATTATAAGAACGCACCACTGGATTGCATCCCACAGGGAGTACTTCTGCAGTGGAATACGGGGAGATGCGATAGATGTGACCATGTAGGACCTTCCCATTTCTAAACCCCTAAGATTATCTGCTTAACTGCTCTGCCAAGACCACCACCAGCATCCAAGACCACAGGCTCCATTTGGACCGGCTGCGGGTCAGAAACGCTCGTCTCCTGGCGGTGCCACTCAAACCTGCCCTGTGCCAAGACATATGGTCGCAAGGTGCTCTGCGGTGTAAGTGCGAGGGGCGGAGAGCTGCAGGTTCGGTGGGGAGATTGTAAAATACGGGTCTTGCACAAGAGGATTTTCTCCATTTGGACCATGTTAAGACATTGTGCTTGTGCCAGCTAAGCCGCACACTCAGAATCAGCAAAGCGTGGGCCAGACAAAGCTTGGCACAGGAGGCAGTGGTAAGAGGCCCCTGGGGAGCCAGTTGGTGCTCCCCGATCCCACGCCTGGCTCACAGACCTGGTACCTACTAACAGTGGTTAGAAAGCTGCTCCAGCCCATCCTGCAAGCTGCACAGGCTCCAGAAACGGCCTCGAGTGGCACAAAACTTTCCCTAGCAGACTGTTTCCCTGGTGCATATGGGAGCCTGGCTATGGGAGGGACCTGCTGCACTCTGCAGGGGGGAAGGATGCCCTCTGGAGCAGGCAGGGACGGGCAGGGGGACAGGCTCAGCCGCGTCTCCCCGCTCGCACAACCAGGGAGCCGAGGCTGCTCTGTCTCGCCCAACGGGCAGGGTGCCGCCGAACGCCGCGGGATCCGTGCCATGCGCTCCAGTGGAAGCAGAAATCCAGCTCCAGTCTGCAAACCGCTGCGTGCATATTTGTAAACCATTGTGTACACAGTAGATAAATGCTTAATAATCATGATGACAAACAGACCTAAAACCCAGAAGCAGCTTCCCTCCGCATTAACTGCATCAGGAACAGGTTCCACTGAGCAAAAGCCTCCCTTTTACTGGGACTGCTTATAGGGAAAAAAGCCACCTAACCACAGCCGGCAGCGGAACCACAGCACACCCAACAAATGATAAATAAAGCCCATGGCATGTCAGACACCAGGACTTCACCTGCCAGTTACCACCCAGGCATGTCCATTTTCACGTGCCGATGTGGATACGGCTGCGCGTGAAGCTCCGGGGCACGACGGGCACCAGGAGCCCTGACCTGCACACACACCAGGGTGCGAACGTACGCACCTACCTGGGAGCCTCTGGCCACTTTAGCAGAGAAACTAATGCAGATGGAGATTAAATTCCCTGTTCATGGTGTCTTGCCAAGCTGGGATTAGAGTTTGGGACTCCTGGCACCCAGAGCCACGACTAATCCGCCGAGTGTTTCTACCCGCACCCCTCATCCCAGCCTCCAGGTAGCTTCCCTGTGCCAGGCTGTGCATGGTGGGGTAGCAAAGCCTTCTCATCTCCATCGCTGCCTGCCTCTCTCTTCCACACTTACTGGAGCCCATCAGCTCCCCAGGGATCAGAGGAGAGTTAGGCTGGTAGGAAAATACCTTTCCTATGTAAACCGTGCGTTCTGCCATTTCCCTCTCCAAACTACACAGCGTCACAGATCGTAAGCCCTCTAAACAGAGAGTCTTCAGTCGAGGAACAGATCTCCATAAAGGCTGGGATTAAGGCCCTGCACATTAGAAAGGAAAGAGGGAGGAAAAATATGCTCCGTTTAATTACCCAAGCCATAACAACATTTTACTATTTTATACACGATTCCTGACAAAAGTGGAAATGTTATTTTCCACGAGCATAGCTGCTGGTTCTACTACAAATAAATAGTCCAGGGCGCGCTCACCATGCGAGAGATGGAGGCCATGTGTTTTCATTAATTCTCTTGGCAGAGGAGCCCATGTAGATTTTGGACTGCAGTTCAGGACTGGAACAGGAGAGCTGGGGTGGCCAACATACATCACAGCAGACTACATTTGGCCCAGGTCCACTTACGAGCTGGTCCAATACCCAGTTTTATCATCCTAATTACGAGCAGATTCCCAGCTCCCTCCCTCCCTCGCAGGGGTATCTTCAGCTTCCCCCTTTTCTTCCTCCCTCTGGCTGCTTGAAATCAGCAGGTGAATCGCAGTCCTTTGTCTGTTATCGCTAGTAGACAAAGTTTGGCCTCTTTCATTTTCCTTTTATTGCAGCTTCTTTTGTGCGGATTAAAATAATTGATATTGATAATGTGATCTGCCCCCTGCCCCTGTTCCCAATTACTTGCACAGGCTGGGGATCCTGCATTATGGATATGACAGGAATGGTCTTAATTAGCCTTCTGGGCTACAGAACTGATTCTGGTTTTCATTTGAAATATTTGGGATGACGCAGGCTGACTGTTGTGGGCTGGGGTCACCAGCGGAGCTGGCCGAGGGATTTTGGGGGGCTCGCTTTGAGCTGGCTTTTCTCTGACTGCTGCCAGGTGCCCGGCAGCACGTGGAGCAGAGCCCTGGCGCTGCTAGGCAAAAATGAAGGACAATTTACTGCAGCCCCCTTTGTGCTCAGGATTAAGAACAACAGCACTGAAGGGTCTTTGCATCCAAAGTTTTACTCAGAATGAAGCAGGACACCAATGGTCCAACAAGAGCTAAGTGAGCAGCAGCCTCCGTAAAAGGTCACCCTTGCATTCAGCGGGTGAAACCCCATTAAAAGTCAATGGTAATAACAAAAAAAAGGAGCATTAAAGCTGAAAAGGCAGATACAGCTTTCCGGACCTGCAAAATTTCACTTCAAAACACGCAACCAGTTAACTCAGTCACAGGAGCGAAAAATAAAGGTGTCAGCACCTGGGAAACGGATAGAGTTTTTTTCCATATTTTGGGGAGAGGAATCCCAATCCTGTAACAGGCCTGGTAATGCGGTCGCTGCCACTCGTATGCAATTCTCTTCACACAAGGGTGGAAAGACAGAGGTCTTGTACGAGCATCCCCGTTTCCACTGCTCAGCGTGCCTACCCCGTAAAAAGTAATTCACAGGCAACACCTTGGAACACGTTCTGCAGGTCAGAGAAGTCAGGCTCTGCCAGGTTTAATTGGGAGGGGGAAATGGTTTCCAGACGCGATGAAGGTCCGCTGAGAATGTCACCCCAAAGGTACATCTCCAGGGGCTGACAGCCCAGGCCTGCTGCCTGAAAATAACGGTGCGGTTGAGGCACGAAGAGGCACCCGGGTCTTACCAACACGGGACAAGCGCAGCACCAGAACCTGCACCAGGCTGAGACTTTGCAGCCTCGCGCTAACAGACGCGGCGCGCTCGCCCGCTCGTTAGGTGGGCATGGATTAGAGAGCAGAGCCGTTACACCGTAGCGTGCCATTTTCAGAGGCCGCGAGGTTGATCTAGAGAAGGGAATATTGCTTCAGTACCGTTTCCTTCATTAAACCAGGGCTACTCGCCCAGTGGAACGTCGCTGTACACACCAATTTCTTTCTTTTTTAACACTGTTTACACAAAATGCAAATGCAAAAATATAGGTAAAAAGAGAGGGAAAGCTGAGCTCCTCTTTCTGTAATCAAAGAGGAGACAACACTCAGAGCCAGAATACAAACCACAGTTTATAATCAGAACGCAATGTAATCACCGAAACAGATGTCAAAAAGATAAAACCATATAATTCTGAATTGCCAACGATTAGGCTCAGCATCTTGGAGAGCACTGAGATGCTCTATTTCTGTCTACCTATGTCTGCGTTTTGGAAGCGTGAGCAGAAAGCAGTCGGCACAATGCTACGGAAAAACTCCTTTCTGTTCCTCTCCTGCAGCATTTTTACAGAGGGAGTTCTCAGTGAGGCTCAGGTTTGCTCCTGAATCAGTCCACGATGGTGAGGGGAGGGAAGGAGAGAAATTGGTCTTTTAGGACTGGGGTTGGGAAAAATAGTATCACCAAGCTGGCACATGGACATTGACTGCATTGCCAAAGACAGAAGGCTACGATAAGGAAAGAAAACATGGAGAGCTGCCTGGCACAAGAGAAAAGGTTAGAGAAAATTTTTCTACCAAAGTAAAGCAAACAAGAGAAATTAGTTTTAATGTGCTGGTCGCTCACCTCGTAGTGATAATCCATGCAAGTTAATTCTCTCCAGCAGCGATCTCCTCGAATTTTAATCAGCCCCTGGGGAAAAAAAAAGACAGACAAAAAATATCATCACAAATACTTTATTTTATTTTATCTTGGATGTCAAGGTATTATCTGAAGATGACAAATACTCTGGTTAAACTACAGGGAGAGCCTGTAACAGCGCAGAGGCTGGAACGACCCCCTGGAGACCCACGGCACATCTGCACCCCAGGCCCAGTCGTTGCCCCCAAGGGAACACAACGCAACGAGAGCTCCAACATGACTCCTTCCACTGCCTATTTACTGAAAATTTGACACAAAATCCTTGTGGAATACGCCACGCCACTTAAAGGGGGCTGGAAGACACCTTACCCACACCCGAGCCTTTGCAGAGCAGCCCTGAGCAGCCCAGGGCTCCCAGCATCGGCTTCCAGCGTTGCTGGGTACAAGCAGGGAGGCGCAGAGCATGGAGAAGTCACAGAAAAAACCAGGCTCTGCCACCGGGACATCTCTGTATAACAGACTGAAAAGTTACCCGCAGGCCTAAACACAGCCGCGTTCACGATTTTAAAATGCAGACCCAACCGCCTCCCTCTCGCAAAGCCACCTCTGCTGCCTACAGAAAAGGACGGGATGGGGACCCGCAGCCCCACCAGCCCTGAGCGGGATGCAGAGATGCAATCAAAGTAATTAGAGAAACAAAAGAGGAGAAGGGGAAGGAAGCTGACAGATCTAAACACAGATGAATGCGCTAATGACAGGTCTGCTCCACCTCAGGTTAGAGGTTGGCAATGAAATGAGCAGGTATCAGAGGTTGCTGTGCATTGATATTTCAGGGCAACAAGAGGGTGAAATTTCCAAATCAGTGGGTCCATTCCAGGGCTGGCAGTAATATTGGGATTAAATTTCTTTGCCTCAGTGATGAAGAGTAAAAAGGAATCAGTCGTCCACAGCAGGAAAGACACCTGGCGAGGGATGAGCCTGCTAGCAGGAAGCCTGGCAATCAAGCCGTGCCAGCCCCAAGGTATGCGGGTTCAGCCTGACGGCTTTGATGTATGGCGAAAGGTCCCTGATTAGGATCACAATATCCCAAATTGAGGAAAGCTTCACTAGTCAAAAGGTTGAACCGGCTCTATCATCTGCATACAATTAAGGGTATTTGCCTACCTCTGACATTGCCCCTAATTATAATGTTCCTGCCTTCCTTAGTAGAAAAATACAGGGAGTCTCTGTAAGGACCCATTGCCGGCTACACCAGGAGCATCCTGAAGCTTCTTTACATTTGCACTAGGGAAGGGTTTCAAGAAGAGACCAGTGACCTTTCGGTGCTAAAATCTGAGAGCTCAGAGGAGGAGATTCCAGCACTGTGGCACATCCTGGCCTACTGGTTTCATCCAAATTGCTAAAATAATCTTCACTTGCAGCATTTAACAAAGTTTAGCAGGTGTGAGGCTCAAGAAAAATTCCAAATTCCAGTTAAAGACCCCCCAAAACTGTCCAGATCTCATAGGTAAATACCCAGAAATACCCAGTTCCCAGGGCTGTACAACACCTGAGAGCCCAGGGCTGTTGAGCCTGGGAAAGAGAGGACAGAGCAGAGCCCAGTAACTCCAGACTGGTACAGAACTGGGAACCATTACTGACCCTTTCTCCTGAGACAAGACGTAAAGGCAATTTGATGGAAGGATCGAGTAGCTGGTTTAGAAACGAACAAAAGACGGAGACTTTTCCACACAGCAAGTCATTTACTTTATGGGAGCCAAAAGTACAAACGTGTTCAAAAGGAATCAGACACGTTCCCAGAGGACAGGCTCGGGGTAACTTCTGAGCACAACCTCCTCCTCCCCGGAAAGTCCCTGAACCACTCGACTGCCAGGAGCAGCCCCAGAAGATCACTTTATGGTTTCTGTTCCTCCCCAAGCATCGGTTAATGGCTGCTGTTAGAGACAATACAAGAGTTAGTTGGACCTTGGGCTTAACCCAACATAGACTTCCTTAAGCAAAGATCCACAAAAATAGTTACAAGCTGATTTGGCAGGTAAATTAATAGGAAATAGGTACCTTTCTTGGTCTGAGCCTTATACCAGGTGTTGTTTAGACATCTATGTCTTTGTGAATAGGGGTGACCCCAGTAGCCCTCAAAAGGGCTATTTACAGCCTTGAATCACACCTGTTATCAGGCACAGTGCTGAGTTCTAGCAGATTTCACCCACCTGCTGTTCCAAATTATTTTTCCTTTTTTTTTTCCTAGTCATAAAAAATGAAGCATTTTTCATGCCAATGCTAACTGAAGAGGACAGTAAACAGAAACTATTACACATTTTCCAAATCTGTGAATCCAGACAATTTACATCCTGTAATTTTTAGCCAAGAATAAACCTGGAGACCCTGGTAGAGTTCGGGCAGTAAAAGTCCAAACTCCTCATGGCATATCTCATGGAGCAGGATGAAATTCCCCTCGGCAGGGCCATTTGTACACAATACCAACCTGTGGTCAGCAAGGAAAAAGCCAGATAGACAGCACAGGTCCCATGAGCTCTCAGCATCAACTATCAGCTGCAGGAGAAGCACCACCTCACAGAGGCCAACGCTAGAGATGCAAGAGAGCAAATCGACGCCATCGTAACCAGCAAGGATGAACAAGGATCTACAGTAAAGGGTAATCGTTATTTTACAGAAGTGATTGATACGGAAGATAGCAATAAGGCAAAGGTTTCTGCGGCGTCTGATGCGGCTCTGCACGACGCGGGAAGGAGGAAGGGTACCACAGCAGCTCCGTCCCCGGAGAGTGGGCAGCCTGCGGGATGCTGGTACCCTGCACGTCCCTGCTGGCCTTCGGACCTGTACAACTCCCCGAGAGCTACACTGAAGCCTGAGCACTGGCCCTCCCAGCAGCCTCCGGAGGAAAGAGGCGCTTCCAAACCTCGCGCATGCTTTCATCCGACGCAGGTTGCACTGGGGACGGCTGGGGGTGGCTCCATGCACGGCTGAGACGGGTCCACGCCAGGAGGTCTGCGTCTCGGCATCGTCACGAAAGGGACACCCCCCGCCAGCACAAAACCCCCACGCAGAGCTGGTCCATAAAGGCACAGCTAAAAGCGTGATGGATGCAAAGTGATATCATACGAGACTCATGGGATGGGAAAGCAGAGCCGTGGGGACCGGTGGCTGCTCCGCAGTTTTACTCTCTGGTGAGTTATTCAGCAGATGCCGTCACTCTCTTCTCCATCACTCTGCGAGGGCTGGAGCAGGGGAGGCAGGGACAAGACAGACTCGCTGTCAGCAGCCATGGCTTCATCTCCCCCTCCCGAGTCATCCGCAGCTCGCTCTGCCCCTCGAACCTTTTCTAAAATTACAGGATACGTTGATAGCATCTCACAGGATGTGCCGCAGCCGGCAGCCCTGTCAGTGGCAGGACAGACGCTAAGAAAGGCTCCGTGCAAGAATGCTGGAATATTAAAAAAGGACAGCTATCTTGATGACCTTCCCTCCTACCTTGCCCAAGCTGTTATCAAGCTCTATTATTCAGCAGGGATAATTAAAACAAGTATATGACAGAAAAGCACCATACTGAAACCCAAAATCTTTCCTGCAATGAGTCACTAAGGGAGTTAATCACATTTTGTTTACTATAAAGCTTTCAAACAGGAAAGTCACTTAAAGCTCTTAATATCAAATCTGTTTTTCAGCATAGAGAACTCCCACTCTCATAATTAGGGGGCGTTTCAAGTCTTCCTTACCCTGCTGCTGCCTTCAAGTCCACTTCCACTCACACCCTGGCATGCAAGTTTTCCAGTTTTCAAATGAAGCTGGACCAAGAAACAAGAGCATGTAGAGCACGACAACCTACGTGCTCTGGAGCTTCGTCTCTGCTGAGGAGGATCACGCAAGAAGAACGAGCCATGGTGGCTCACTAAATAATCCTGCTGTGAAGAGTTAGTTGTGCATCCCTGGGTATGGGCACACCCAGGACAAGCTCCGACAGACCTTACTGCTCCGTGCTCGGAGGGACTCTGGTTTTACACACTCTCCCCTAATTATTTGGCTTCTGCTGACATTTTTGGAAGTCAGCTCCTGTTCTCTTGAAGGTGCAAACTTTGTTTGAGAAACAGTACCTGGGTCCAAGCGAGCACAGGAGGACAGAAGGGGGAAGGGAGGAAATGGGGATCCCCACATCTGCTGGAGTTTGACATTCACTGGATTTCTTTCAGTCTGCTAACAATTCCCAATCCATTTTCAAGATTTCTCTGTGTATATTGAACTGGCCTGGACTCTGCAGCTGCAGCAGATTATACTGCCATACCACAGATCAAAGCACGGGGAGAAATCCCCATCCCTGCTCTCAGACAAGCAGAGGCTAGTGCATCTCTGACGTACCCCAACCCTCCTCTCTCTGGACATGGAGAGGACCTGCGAGGGACCAGAAGGAAAAGGAGCCAGAGGGCACGCACATGGGACAACCTCCCGAGACTCCAGAAGACCTGGAAGACCCTCCTCTCATTTGGATACAACCTACAAACATCTTGCAAGGAGTATTTTGGGGGCAAATATTAAGCAGAGTTCAAGAGGTGAACGATATGGACAAATTAAATGGAAAACAAGGAAAGGAAAAAAAAAATATTTAGCAGCACTTTGGAGAGCAGGGCTCCCAACCCCGACATCCCATTTCTAACTGCTTCCTTCCTGCCGCCCACGGCAGCCAGGTCTCGCCTCCAGCTACCTCCCGGTAGCGTTGCTGGAGCAGAAGGGAAGGAGAGGAAGGAAACAGCCTGTCTTCAGGCTCTAGTGCCGCGCAGCATTTGGTTTTAAGCATACGATCGAAACCGAGCTCCCCAGATCAGCCTTAGGTGGGAGACATTTAAGAACAAACCTGCTGGTTTGCTGTGTTAAGGCTGTTGGAAACAACATCTGACTGTCAGCAAGACCAGGATGGAGATGTTTTGACAAAGGACTTTCCCGTTAATTTTGGGGGGTGTTTTCTGAGAGTAGGATCTGCCTGATACCTTCCAAGTCCAAGAACACATAAAGGCATCTAGAACGTTCAGTAGCTTCCAGGCAGCAGCTACGGGCAGCTGCTACCACAAACCTGCTGTACCAGCCTCCAGCTTAACCGCTCTTTCACGTGTACAAGTTTCTAGTTTTTGTAAAGAATAAGTTCAAGGCTCAGGAAGCAAATGAAAAAAAGCAACATTTGCAGAGCCCTCTTCATATTTTCCAGTGTTTGGTGTTCTCCACGCCAAGCCTGATCCCCTTCCATCCCTCCCAACTCTAATTTCTCCCTGTGGTGCTCAAGCATCTTCAGGTACCACGTATGTTTTGAGAAAACATCAAAATTGATTTGTTAGCTCAGCGCTCATTAATGGCTGTCAGAAGTTGGCCGTGCTTACAGGTAGGCAATGAGCAGAAAAATATTTCCAAGGGCAGCTGCTGTTAACTCCCGAGGAACTGCTGCCGTATGTGGGCAGGGTCTTGCCAGCCCCTGTTTACTGAGGAGCTGAGCTCTTTACTGAGCTCCAGTTGCTGGGTGATAAAAAATGACAGGTAAGTGTTTACCTGCTGCAATTCACCTTGAAGACAGGACCGCACCTCAACATACCAAACCATCCCAGCTTTTATAGCCCTTTTTAAAGCATCCCAAAGACGTGAGTACAATAAGACACCATCAAGAAGAAGAGGAAAGCCCTTCTCATCCCTCTTTCAGCTCCTTGTCCAACACAACCATCTCCCCGACTTTTTGTTAAACTCGCGAAGCCAGGCTGCCTGCACAGCGGGGGCTACGAGCCAGCTGGTAACGTCGTTACTCCTGGTTATCTTACAACATACCGACCACATTTCACAAGTCTGAAATAAAGAAGAAAACCTCCAGATCCCAGGCAATCTGAAACAGCACCTGACACCACGCTGCGTATGAGTATTTACTGTTCGCGCGGGGATAGCGCCGAGGAATTAGCGTCCCCAAACAGGACCACGTCGGGCGGGATGCTGCACCGATGCAGAGCGAAGCCGTGAGCCCCGCGGGTACCTCACAGAATCACTTAGGTTGGAAGAGACCTTTAAGATCACCGAATCCAACCGTTAACCCAGCACTGCCAAGTCCCACGAAACCACGTCCCCAAGTGCCACGTCTACACGTCTTTTAAATCCCTCGCACCAGCCGGGAGCACCCGGTCCTGCGGCACGCGGCTTCCTCTGTCGTTTCCAGTCACTGCTGTTCCAAGTCGTCACTGCTCTCATTTACACGTTTTTTTATTATTCCAGCTTGGCATAATGCTCCTAATGTTGTCACGTGGCGATGCAATCATCTGGGAAACACGGAAAAGATGTGCTAGAGGAAGCTCAGCACGCTGACTTGTTTCTTGTTTTCTAAATTCCAAAATGACTTGAAAAGGTTTTTTTCCTCTTTTTAAGTTGGCAAATTTAGGAAGTTTATTCCTAGTTCTGAGCTAGCAGAGCATTAGCTAAAAACATGAAATCTGCATTTAGTCTGACATCAGGATTGGAGACTAGGAAAAAACCAAGCACCCCCAGGAACACCGGCTCTGTTTGCACATTGGGGGTGGGTGAAGGGACTTTCAAAGCCCTGCATATCAGAAGGGAAAGGTATTCGGCAATACAAATTAAATATAAGCTAAAGGGAAGGAAACAGGTGGCTAAGTGAACCAGCAATTGCCCTTTCACCTCCGTGGCCTTGCTTTGAATCCAGCTCTAGCCAGAATTATTAAATTCATACTGATGGGATGGTGGCTACAAAGACACCGGGGTTTGATCATTTCGGCCGAGCTCGTGGCAGCCGGAACGTGCACGCAAGCCCCTTCCAGTAATAAGGAAGCCTGGCCTGGGGAAGGGGAAAGTTGAGATCTTTGTCATATTAATTTACAGCTGACTGCGGCTCCGGGCCATTCTGCACACTCAGAAATCTCCTCGCGCTGCTGTCCGCATGAGAACTATAAAATGTTAACCCTGGATTGAATTAGCATCCAGAATGAAATATGTGCTCAATACCTTCTCCCCTACTAAGTTTGCTCCCTTTAGGGCACGGCTGAGGAGCGCAGGGGAGGATGGAGATGCAGCACCTGCTTGTACTTCGAAAACACCAACCTCCGGGGCTCCCAGGCTCTCACAATTAAGGTGCATTAAATTCACCAGCATTTTTCACAGGGGAAGGAAAATTACATTTAGGACTTTTTCTTTTTATTTTAATGGTGTTCAATAAAATGCCTGGTTTTAATCACCAGAGCCACTCTGCCGACCTCACGCAGCCCCCATGCACTTTCCATCCACCAGCCCTGCTCGGCATCCGAGCGTTCGCGGTCATGTATAAATAGCATTTCCCAAACTCGGGCGATGTGCGCCCTAGGCACACCGCGGGTGTCACGGATGACTGTTGTCACTGCATCTTTATTTTGTTTGTCAGCTAGAGATAAGATATTGGCTACGTGGAACAAGACCCTATTTTGCCTCCAGCATCACCACTAGCCTTGATAGCTTACTACAATGACCAGGCAGTCACTTGAGCAGATCCACAAGCAGCCAGAGGAAAAAAAAAATATATTTCCCAGCAAATTCTTAGCAAAACCCACGCCGCAAAAATTCATCCTCCTGCCTGCCTGCTGCAGGACTTGACCTAGCCAGCAAGGCACCGAACCAGGCTGCTTTATAAAACTCAGTAAGCCTGCTGAAAACTAGCTATTTGTGACTAATAAATTCTCTTTCAAATGCAGTAGATTGTCGAATACATTTGCAAGGTTTGCCAACTGGCGGCCAGGGGACTTTGGGGGTGGAAATCAGTGTCACCCCTTCACTCCCACTGAATCACTTCCAGTCTTGCTTGATTGAGTAACCTCACGTGCCCCCTCTCTTTCCCCATCATTGAAAGAGCATCCAACAAAAGGGATTTCAGGGGAAATTAAGCCATAGAGAGGAAGTTTACGAACAGCTTTTGATTTCTACATTTCGTGAGTTTGATTAAATCGTGGCAGAAATCCCAACCCTGAGGCCATGGCACACGGTGGCACGGGGAACGGAACACGGGACTGGAAGGCAGAACCAAAGAGGGATGCGAGCCGTGCAACTGCCGGCTGCGTCCTCCAAAGACACCTCACTGTTCGGTTTTTGGGGTACTGAAATCTGAATTTGCGCCGTGGCATGCTGGGGATTGCCTTTGCAAATCACAGAGAGGATGAACATGTGAAGAGAATGGGTCCTCGCTTTTCTATGGCATTTTTTCAGTGAGAGGAGCACATCTGGACGCCGCTCCTTTTTATTGTATCATCCCTAGCTCCTGCCGTTAGGATTAAGCTAAGCACTGAGTTGTGAAGACTGCCTGGTCCCTGCTGCCACTGGCAGAGGGTCCGTAAGGGGAACCCCCCCTGGGCCCCCAGGACCTGCCCCAGACCTTCTGGATCTGCAGAAGGCTCGGAGCATGGGAACCGTGCGGGTCCATCCCAGGAGAGGTGGAGAGGGGCCCTTCCACCGTGTCCACATCCCAGCCACCACCGACAACGAGAACCACAGGAACCCACCTCCAGCCCCCCCCGGAGGGTCCTCCACCCAGCTGCCCACGGCACAGCCCAAGGCTGTCGCCCCACCTGGATGCAGCTCAGCCACCCCAACCCAGGCGAGGGGGAGCAGCCTCCGGGGAAGGTCCACGCGGGTCTGACCTCCAGCTCCCCCAAAGCTCTCACCCCATCTCTGTCCCACGCCGATGGGCACTGGCCACAGTCTTTGCTGTCCAGCTTTACTTCAGACCTCGCTCGCTCTCCTTCCTGTGTTCACTCCCCTTTCACTTGCCTTTCTAATTAGCTGATTCCCTTCTAATCAAACCTGCCTACGCCCAAACAAAACCCACAGCACTGCCCTTGCTCCCTCTCCCCCAGGGACTTCACCAGCCTCACTTTGTCCCTGACTCCCTTCCCCAAACCATCAAACCCAGGCGCAAGTATCAGTTCAAGATGCACCATCACAGATGACTCCGTAAGGATTTTACACTTCGCATAAGGAGCAAAACATCTCCAAAGAAGATAAACTGTTCCCTTATTTACTCGATGCCAGCAAACATGATTCAGGGACCCAGGGGTGACCCATCACCCGCCGCTGCAGCGCGGTGCAGCATCTTGCTCCGCACGCCCCGGAGCCACGCAGCTCCCGCTCCGACGCCGCTCCAAGGGAGGGAAGCGGCTGAACTCCAACACGCCAAATCCTTCCTTTTCATCTCACGCAGATTGCTCTGCCCAACTGTACCCCTTTCAGGCTGCTGTACTTTGGTGATTCAAAATGAAAAAAAGCCTAAATAATTAAAATGTCATTCAAGCTCTAAGCCGATATGAGTCACTGTTACAAAAAATATCTTAAAAATTCTTTCAGGAGTGGGGGATAATTATATTCCTCCCTATCTATTGATTTTTCTCTACAATGCAGATGTCAGATTTTCCACGGTTTTTTCTTTTTCTTTTTTTTTTTTTTTTTTTTTTTTACCCTGGAGTGAGTGTCAAGGAGGAACAAAGCACTCTTTGAGACTTTTTCAGCCCAAAATTAATTCTGAAAAAAATGGTACAGACAGGCCAATAGCACGGGAAGCCGAGAAAAAGCCTGGTGACTCAAGCTATGTCTGCAAAACCCCTATTGATACCGGCTCTGGAGAGAAGGGTGGGGTACGGGGCACCAGCGTTATAAATTTAGAGTCAATTTAAAGACCTCCTTTCTGTGTCTTCACAAGACAAAAGATGGGCGAAAAGGAAAAAAATCTCAATGAAGGGCAATCCTAAAGTCTAGATTTTAATTTTTCTCATAATATAAATATGAAACACTCCCAGAGAAAAGCCCGAACAGTGCCTTGCACTTCACGCACTCAGCCGCCTGCCAGCCTCTGCTACCCACAGAAAACGTCTTTATATACCACGGTATGTACATATATACCACCGGTATATACATATACCAGTGTATTTTGAAGACAAACCAGCCATAATTTAGACCCCAAGTTCATGGAAGAGGAAGGAGCTTTACAAAGTTAAAATTTTTTTTAAAAAGTAATTGTTTAAGGGCTATCGGACAGGGCCGTAAGGGGACAGCCAGCCGCGCTGTTCCTCAGCCCGGCACCCCAAGCACTCACACCCGAGGGACCCGACACGACGCCTTCAGACCACAACAGAAACACTAAAGCACTTTGAGTTTTCCGGCTGTTACGCACCAGGTCGCCCAGCCTGCTCGCTGCCCGCCTGCTCCAGCTTTCTTCTGCATCTGAAAGGATAAATCGTGAAAAATGTCTGGATTTTATTTCAGCCTCGATATTGAATATCATGCCCAAACGCTGCATTCACCAGGGGAAAGACGCGTGATGAGTGCGACACCGCAGCAGCGGCACAATCCTTCTGCGGGACGTGTAAAACTGCCTCTGAGCTCCACACCATTGGTTTTTGCCATTTTTTTCCAATATACCTCATAACAGAAAAATATTTAATTCTCAGGAGCAGCAAGGGCTCTAGCTTTCTGAAAATTTAATACATTTCCTATGGGCCTTTTATGCCTCAAGGCTCATGTTATGGCTAGCGAAATTGTTTGCATACTTTTAAATATTTGCATAGTTTATGAGCCCAAATCTTCAACTGCAGCGTGCGCTGGCGGAGGGCTTGCCACGAACCGTGCTGGCGGCAGAGGCTGGATTGGGGCCAGACCTACCCAGCCCCTCGGCGCGAAGCCCCCGCTCCCACCAGCAGGCTCTGCTGGAGGGTTCGAGCTCTGCGGCGCAGGAAGGATGATCTGCATCGCGTGTGCTGCAGAGGAGCGTTTTGCTCCTTTCTTTTAGAAATGCCATGCAGGGAAGATGTGACAACAGGTATCAGGCTTTTTGGAAACCTTCTTCTACAACTCTGATGGTAGCAAACTGAAGGCTTTAAGAAGAGCTGTACCTGATGTTCATACAAACCTCCCATTAAATGAACAGCCAGTAATTCAAATCTCTCCTGCTCCTTCCACGCAAAGAGGGAGAAATAACGGGCTAGAATATCTCTTCCTTAGCCAGAGAATGACAAGCTTATGCTCCTCAGATGAGAGAGCTGTTTAAATAGCTTTATTCCGTACCTTGCACATCAGTTCCAAGCCCACAGTCAGCCCTATTCAGGTCCAAGCCTGTGCCAAGGTGATGGCACTTCCCCATCACCTGGACAACATCGGTTCTGGTCCAACAGCAGATGCCAGGACCAGGATCCAGAGTCTCTGGCACAACCCACCTCCAGGGGAACAAACCCCACCTGGCCGGTCCCCTCGCGCACAGCCAGGGCCAGGCTCCAAGGACCGTAAGCCCACATGATGGTCCCACCACAGAAGAGATGAACATCTAGATTCTGCTGCAACAGGCGCGGGTTGGCCCGGCACAAAAGCCAAACTGGAGTCACCACGAAACACAACAGCAAAGCACCTCAACTCGACGGACCGGCAAACACTTTTCTGCAAGAGAAGTCACCGGTGTTGATTTTTGTTTTGTTTTATTTGTTGCTGGTTTACCCCCTGCTACCAGAAAGACCCTTTGAGAAGCCACCACGACTGCACCAGCATCTGATTGACTTTGAAGACGCGCTGCAAGGAGTGGGCGAAAGGGATTTTGAAAAGTACTTGGCATTAGCGGCTCCCTGCCTTTTACAGCCACCGAAGGAACAACGAGTCTTCCTGCCAAGGGCTATTACTAGACAAATGGAGAGAGATCAGAGGCACAAAGGAGGTTGCTAAGGAGTCAAGTGTGGGATCCCTGCAGAGAGGAGGAGGGCTGCAGCTGGGACGGCAAAGGTCAGAACATTGCAGACATCATTTTCCAAAAATTCCCATGAAGCCCCGGCGCGGGAGTCGGGAGCCTGGCCCCGCCGCGCTCGCCTATGAATAATGAGAAAGCCATAAAAGAAAGCTCTCTTTCTTCCCTCCTACCCACGCTAATGTAATAAAACAAATTAGAATAATTATTCTCAATTTCAGAGCCATAATGCCCAGGATCAGGGCACGCTTGTCACCGAAATGACAACTACATCCGTTTGATTCTTCTTCTCCTTTTTTTTTTTTATATTTACAGAGATCGCCTAAATTCCAACTTTTATTTCATTACATCTAATGCAATTTTACTACAGGCATCCAGATTCTGTTTGCTTCAAAGTCTTCATTATTTTTGCCAGAAAGTTCATCTCCCTTATTAGCTAATCACATCCCCACCCTTTCCAGTAACCTTTAAAATGCCACCCACGTTATGACACTTTTAACAGAATCCAAGCAAAAACAAAGCAAGAAAAATGAAGAGTTTAACATGAACCACTAGTTTCTAAAATAATGCGCTGCAGTTGATTAAAAGAAACATTTTTTCTAATAGTAAAGAAAATTAAAAATAATTTTAAAAGAGATTAAATATCTAACACTATACAAACAATCTGGAAATAATTGATCCTTTCTCTGTGAAAACGCATCTCTGTATGAAAGATGGACAACATTTACTAGGAAACAATGATGAGAATTTAGTGGAAGAATTTGTTGCTAATTATTATAAATCTTTTTGTACTATTTCTTTCCCAAGACTACCACTTCAAATGATCTTTTTTTCCCCTGTAAAAGGGGAAACATATCTTTTGTGTAGATTTGAAACGCCAGAGGATTTAAATTATTTTCTAAGTCTCTGCCTGCCAAAAAATGCTCCAGGACTCCTCTGTTCTGCAGCGGCTTCTTCCGAGGATGCACTGAACAGCTCGGAGAGGCAGAGCTTGGACTTGGGGGGCTCAGTCTGTAGTTACATTCAGAAAGGGAAATCCAGAAAGTGGGGGGAAAAAAAAAAAAAATGGAAATTTTGGTTACAGAAAGTAAACCAAGGGGAGGGACCGCCAAGTCACAAATCACGACTTGCAAAGATGCACTTGGGTTTCCCCAGATTCTCCTGTGCCCCTCAGGGCCCTCCGCATGACGCACCCTGCGCAGGGAGGAGCGGGGGGAGCTCCTGGAAGGGCTCTCCAGTACCCGGAGACAAGGGGGAGGATGAACCCCCTTCCCCGGCTCCTGGTGTGCCACCACCCCGGCGAGCAGCCCCTGCAAGGGTTTCAAGGGCATCGCACAAGGAAGACCTCAAGGATGCTGCACACACAGCAGATTATTATATTATTATTATTATATAAAAATACATACATATTATAAATATTATTATTATACTACTACATAACACACATATTAAAGGATCTAATTCTCGGGGCAAGCATGAGGCTTTGGCTTAAGCTGCGTGAGCTCACGGCCCGGCCGGGGAGCGGAGCCTGCAGGGCACGGTCCCATCTGCACAGAGTCCTCCCAACCCCAACACCTGCATCAGCCAGTGATAGATTGGCAGCTTTAAATCTGAATTTCCTTGCTTTGGGCACTTTTAAATTAAAGTGGTAATGTGCTTTAAATCCTGTTTCCCTGCTTTTTCACTACACTCTTCAATCCTTTCCTCCAGAAACTAATCAAGATGTCTCAGACTCACTTACACTCTCTGCTCCAGCCACCTTCCCTGGTAACTTATTCCATATGTCTGTGATCCTTTGCAAGACACAGCTCCACCTTAATTCCCCATATACTTCCAGTTTCCCAACGTGCTGTTACATCCCCATCGCTTGCATCCCCTCCATCTCCCCGTTGCATCTCCGGTAGTGATAATTATTTGTACAGAACATCACATCGTCGAGCTGGCAAACGTTACCTACCTAGTCCCTTGACTAACATACACATCTCAGCAGCGCTGCCTGCTCTCTGCTACCGGGGCATTGCAAACCCACCCTGGTGCAACCCAACACAAGGAGGACATGGACCTGTTGGAGTGATTCTATGATTCTATGAGTGAGTCCAGAGGAGGCTACAAAGATGCTCAGAAGGCTGGAGCACCTCTGCTATGGAGACAGGCTGAGAGAGTTGGGCTTGTTCAGCCTGGAGGAGAGAAGGCTCCGGGGAGACCTTCCAGCAGCCTTCCAGTACCTGAAGTACAAGAAAGCTGGAGAGGGACTTTTTACAAGGACATGGAGTGATAGGACAAGGGGTGATGGCTTTAAACTGGAAGAGGGGAGATACAGATTAGATAGAAGGAAGAAATTCTTCCCCATGAGGGTGGTGAGGCCCTGGCACAGGTTGCCCAGAGAAGCTGTGGATGCCCCATCCCTGGAAGTGTTCAAGGCCAGGCTGGACAGGGCTTGGAGCAACCTGGTCTAGTGGAAGGTGTCCCTGCCCATGGCAGGGGGTGGAACTAGATGATCTTTAAGGTCCCTCCAACCCAAACCATTCTGTGATTCTATGATGCAAAATGAAGTGCTTCTTGGAAACCCCTGAGAAATGACCACCTCTCCATTAACAGTCCAAACACGCCGTGTTGCATGTGTACAGCCTCACTTGTATATATGTGTCTATGCTGCTGTGAAACGGGGCCATGGCAGGCTTGCAGGAACAGGAGAGCGGGAGCGTTTAACCTCCTTGATCACCGTTTCTGACAGATATTCCCACTGACACCTCCCTTGTTCAGAGCACACGTTGGGATGGGATCTGTATTATCAGTGCAGCAACCACCAGCCCTCGGCTGTGTGTAATACTGCTGAGGGTCCACGTTTGTGTCCCACAGAAAGAAAGGCTGGGAGGGAAGAGGCACAGGAGATGGCTTTAAATGGAGATGAAGCAAAGCCATATACATTGAAGCACACCATCACTGCTCAGCGCTTCCAGAGGGACCGCTAACACCTGACAGCACCGCAGCCGCGCGCCACGTGCAAGCAGCAAACACTCACATTGCTCCGGTGCAAGAAAACTCAGTCTCAGCTCTTGCTTCTCGTTGGCCTCGAGTCCAACCTGACCTAAAGGCATTTCGTGTGCCTCATGTTTTACAGGAGGAACACCGGCCGTAAATGGATAATGACATTTCCATGCTGCTTTTAGCACCAGGCCTCCAAGTGCCAGCTGCACGGCTGCAGCCGCGCAGAGCTGCAGTAAAACAGCAGCAGCTCATGCTTCCAGGCAGGGCTCCCTCGCACGACCTTCCCCGCTAACTTCATCTGCAGCAGCAATCCAGGCCATGTGCGGCTGATACACACTCGTTAAAAACCTATATGCATACTTCGAATATCTCCAAACCTCAAATAACACGGAGCAGGAGAGACAGCACACGTGCAAACGCTATCACGCACCCCCATAAAAACCACTCACGTCTCCTCCACTCAAAGCTGCCTGCTATTTAACGCTCCCCCAGTTAAGCCAAAGATGTAATGGTGCGAGGACAGATCTTGGCACAGAGCTGGGCAGGCCTGAACCCGGCCGCGTACAATTTTGGCAGCACCAAGCTCTAAAAACCTGCCCGAGTGGGAAAGGGCCCCAGCACCGCGCTGAGACTGGCACGGCATCCTTTGCTGCGCATGGGGCTCCCACGTCCTCGCTCCCGCTCTGCCCGCGCTCGTCCCAGTTACTCCCCTGGCTCAGTTCGGGACCTGTTTCCCCAGCCCAGTCCCTAAGTCGGATTTTCTGTCCCTACCAAGGGGCAGTTTCTATAGATGACTTGCTGCTTGCTTTGCTTTTTGGCCTGACCATGTCCCCAAGTGCCACATCTACATGGCTTTTCAATCCCCCCAGGGATGGGGACTCCCCCACTGCCCTGGGCAGCCTGTGCCAGGGCCTGACAGCCCTTTCGGGGAAGAAATGGTTCCCAAGATCCAACCTAAACCTCCCCTGGCGCAACTTGAGGCCGTTTCCTCTTGTCCTGTCGCCTGTTCCTTGGGAGAAGAGACCGACCCCCCCTGGCTCCAACCTCCTTTCAGGGAGTTGCAGAGAGGGAGAAGGTCTCCCCTCAGCCTCCTTTTCTCCAGGCCAAACCCCCCCAGGTCCCTCAGCTGGTCCTCACAGCACTTGTGCTCCAGACCCTTCCCCAGCTCCGTTGCCCGTCTCTGGACATGCTCCAGCACCTTGACCTGTCCCACCGTTCCCACCGTGCTTCACCAGCTCCAGCGGGAGAGGCAATACTATCCCAAGAGTTAGACCCGAACTCATTACACACCCTGTTTATATCTGCTTTATCGACAGAGAAATGTGCTGGTAGGAGGGAACAACCCCACATTTAACTGGCTCTTGTCAAAAAAACCCTGTGGTGTGAGACTGGAGGAGCCGTGTGTAACACACAGAGGCAATCCCTGGGAATAATCGGTGAGGAAATGATCAAAGTCGTGTCTACGGTCAAAAGCATCAGCCTTTGCAAGTCAAGATTCAGCTCGATGCACGCCAAGATGCAGCCTGAGCTCCTCTGCCGCACGGCGTGGCATCACACCGCAGGCGGGACGGAGGGTGTTAAAGCTCATACAATGCAGGAAAACCCCACGGCAGAGAAATCGGGAGATGCCCCCGACACCCAGCACTGCTGCCCCTTACCCGCTGAGGCTGGCTGCAGGGGGCTCAACGGGATGAACCTTGTCCAGGGTTCTTCCCAAAACCTAGTTAAATCACGTGCCGTACCTCTATCCCTTTACACGTGTTTTTTCAGTTACTAAGTTTTATCAGGGTTACTATAGTTACGCACACAGGTGTTGATGAAAATCAAATTCCCACATTTCTGAGCAAGTACGCACGCAGTGTTTCTTAGACACTCAACTAAAGAAGAAACAGAAACTGTATTTTATGGTTTACTTACACAATTGCTAACGACTTTCAGGATCCAAAGAGCTACTAGGAAGTTTCAGCAACGCAGTGTTAGCAATTCATCAGCTCACAGCTACTCCCCAGCCTGCCCCCAACACAAGCGGGGCAGGTATTTGGATTCCCCCAGCGCATGGTTTTCGCCTGCAGCAGGGAATTACACAGAATATATGAATATATATACATAAAAAAAAAAAAAAAAGAACTCAACAAAGTTGTCATCTACTTTCAAGTCTTTTGCAAAACCAGAATGGGACTAACATTTGCTGAACAGGGTATTAGTGCCGCGTACGATCACGGCCCTGGCGATTAAACCAGAAGCTGCCCCAGCAGCACGGCCAGAGCGTGGCCCAGGCAGCACCAGCGAGACTGGGCTTTGAAGAGCCACAAGATGCAGGGGAGATGCTGCTCCACCGAACCGGGGAAGCACAGCTACTCCTCGAACAAGTCCCATTACTGGGGATCATCAGGTGATTATAAAAATCTGCAGTTTGGCTAAATGGCTGCCAGGAGCCGAGAAACCCCCCAGGATCCCGAGCCTGGGCAGGGGGCTCGGAGAAGAGGCTGACCCAGGGTGGGGAGCTGGGCCAGCAGCACGCAGACAGCCCCACCATCCCCAAACCCATCAAATGCACCGAGCCCAGCAACAGCTCTACAGGGAATGGAGCAGCTGGAAAACAAACTCATTCTGGTGAAAAATATATATACTTGAGAGAGGGCCGAGGCTTTGAGAGCGCAGCATCCTGCCTTCCATGTCTCCCCAGGTAGCTGCGGATGTCAAAACACCTAATTACCACCAGGCAACACTGCCGAGCAACGCACCTTACTGACAGCGCGGGCTGCTCCCTTCGGCAAGTCCCCGCGGTTTGGTTAACGTCCTTGGTTAACGTCTGACGGGCTGAGCACGCACCTTTGCTTACCCACCTCTTGATTCTCATGGAAACACAAAACAATGCTTTGCATCTTCCAAGCTTCAAGAAATCAGAGTGACAGAGAGTCACAAGCAAAACGACAAAGACATCAAGTCACGGAGCACTTCTGAGGCAAATCAGCCCCGTAAATGTCTGTTTGCATCACTTATTTCCTAACAAGCTGCTCGCTCACACAAAGGGACCGCTATTCTGTTGCCTCTGCATGTTCCTAAGAAGCATCCGTCTTTACATCCTGCACTAATGGGTTATTAGGAACATCAAACATATAGCTTGAATCACATAATTACGCCTTTTAAAAAGTCAGCAATATTTGAGATCAGCCCAGCACTTGCTGCCAATCAAACCCCAGAAGCAGAGCCTGCCTGTGCTCCTCGCCTCCTGCAAGTACGTAGCCGGGATTATTTTACTTGTCATATGCTGTGTCTCCCCTAAGAAAGCCCAGCCGGCCCCCAGGGAAGGCATGCACCATAAAGCAAGATCTGGACATGATTTTTGGGGGGGAGGATTAGCTGGGAAACAGCAAGGCTCCCTTACACCAGTCTGGAGCTGGACAACGGCGCTCACATGCTGCAATGTCAATCACCTGGTTAAGACTAAGAGAGGAGAAAACAGGACCGTGCTGGGGATGCTGCTGAGTGTCAGGAGCAACACTCACCTCTTAAGCGGGAGAGAGATCGACAGGGAGACGCAAAAGAAAAGGCAGCAGCAAAGCAGGGGAGCAGGCACAGTGCATCCACGAGCTTCATGTGCTGCTCAGACATCTCCCACCAGCTCTGCGGACTTCTATGCTTTAGGTGGTAGAAAGTATAAAGACATATCCCCATCCCTGGCAACATTCAGGGTCAGGCTGGATGGGGCTCTGAGCAACCTGATCCAGCTGAAGATGTCCCTGCTCATGGCAGGGGGTTGGACTAGATGGCCTTTAAAGGCCCCTTCTAGCCCAAACCATTCTGTGATTCTATGATATCACTGCTCCAATGCTCCTGAACAATGCTCCTACTAGGAGGCTGTAAACAAGCGTGTGGGGTGACAGGATACGAGAAGCTCTTGAGATGATGGTTACTGTGCTCTGGGGAGACCGACAGCAACAATCATGCAATTTGGGCTAGGAAATAATGTCCTTTAGGTCCAATCTCCCTTCTTTACAGTCAGGTTTATTTTGTATCCAGCTGCCTACCGGGCTTGATCTTCTGTTCCTTCACAGGCTGATACAAGAGGGGCTGCAACGGGCATCAGCACATCAGTGTTCATTCTGGCAGGAATTCCTAGTGCTTCAATGCAAAGTCTCTGCTTGTAGAGCTCCGCATGGAAAAAGTTCCCAAATATGATACGCTGAACGGAAAAAAAAAGGGGCCGACAAGTGAAATCGATCCCCATGTACTGTTCACGACACAGGAACCCACTGCAGAAAACAGGAGAGCTGTGGGACAGGAACCTGAAGTCTTCACTGGGAGCCATCACATCGCAAAAGAGAGACAAACTGGCCCATCTAAGGTGTGTTTCAAGCCCGCACGTGGCACTGCTCACCTAACATCCAGCACAAGGTGAGAAAAACCAAGCTGACCTGAGGGAATGCTGTCTGCTTGGCGGATGGTGTTTTACAAGGAAAGCCTTCCCCCAACCAGCTAGAAGAGTCCCAGGAGAACCGTGCGGCAAAGTCAAACTTTCTCTCTGCGTAAGACACAATCATTGCCCGTCCCTTCCCTGGGAAAAACCTCCTTCAGGCCACGTTTGTGCACATGCTTCGGCTCCTGCCCAGATTAGGGAAGAAATCAAAGATGGCCTGGGAGCAGGTGCACCTGCGCTCCAGGAGGATACTTCGGTTTCACGCATTAAACTCGCTTCCCGGTGCCTGCAAGCGTCATTACCCCGGCTGAGAAGGAAACGTACATGTGTTCGGGCCCCAAAACATTAAAGATACCATCAATCACCGATTTCCACTTGCTTGTGTAGATCCCCATTTAATGACCTTTCCATGTTTTCCTCTCCCATGCCTGTTACTTATATATCAGTAACCTAGACAGATGAGGGTCTCGAGGGGCGGCATCTCTTCTGCAGAGAGCTCTCCCTAAAATAATGGGAGAGTTATTACTCTCCAGATAAAACCAAGAAGCAGCACAGAGATAACAGTAACAAAGATGTTTGGCGAGCACGGTTTTCCTTTATAGCCAACCTGTCCCATAATTCAGAATATATATTACAAATTAGCAGGAACAGAGCAAAGCTCAGTCTCCCATTTTAAAGGAATGCAGGATGCAAACTTGGTGATCATATAACTTGCTAAGAAAATTAGCTGTGTTTCCCTACACTTGCTGTCACAGACTGTCGATTCTTTCTATAACCAGCATCACGACTGAGAAGGAGCTTTTCAGAAGCTGAGAAGCATCCAGACCACAGGAGTCAGCCCCCATCCATCGGGGACAAAGGGGCTCTGCTAACATTTGGTGAAAACGTCATTGGTGATAAATGACCCAAATAATACATTCACAATGAGGTTCCTGAAAAAAACCAACCAAAACAAGAAAACCCACCCCCAAAACACACACACACACACACACACACACACACACCCCCGCCTCCCCAAGCCCTGCAGTCGAAGCAAGTCTAACTTGCATTTAAGGTAACTTGCATCTTGGACTTTACCAGGTCAGAGGATTACCAGGTCACCTCATGGGATCTAATCCGGCGAGACAGGGAACACTCTCAGCCCCTCTCACATCACTGCACAGGGTCCTGCAGCAACCGGGACCCCTCGGGTCACCCGCACAGGTCCCCGTGACTGCCGTTAAAGGCCAGCCAGTGCTGTCTTACTGCACTCACAAATCTTTAACAACTTAGACCTTTGCTGCCCTCAAAAATATAATGAAGAAACCACTCAGGCCGGCTACTAAAGTGCTTATCATTCTGTGCTTAAAGGAGAGGACAGGAAATTTAATTTGTAATAAAACGTGGATGGACATTTCTGGCAGGTTAGCAGCCTTCAACTGTGTTCCCTAAACAGCTGCCTAAAATACTTGAAAACTACTGTAAAAACCATGCCTCAATAGTGGCTGGTGTGTTAAGTTTTAAGCAGCGCTGTAAACTTGCAGAAATCCTTCCTCGGGGGGCAAGCAGCTGCCCTCGGGACTGTGACCTCCCCACACCCATCCCGTGGCTCCAGCCAGCTCGAGGGTAGATGTGACTGGGACCTTTTCCAGCCAATTTTGAAAGACCTCAATTTTAACCAAGTCAACGTGATGTCCAAACGAGAAACGGGAAAGCATCAAGAACAACAGACCCTTTCTCACAAAAATCTAATACCAAACCCACCCTTAATTTCTCATCCAAAAAAGTCTAAACAGAACCATTCTCGCTAGACCAACATCAAACCCTTCACACCTGTTGGATCAACTGCACGGAGACCCACATCTGTGATGTTCACGTGGACCACAAATTATGGCCCCCAAGGAGCCCCGCACAGAGCCAGCAGCAAGCCAACAGGCCAACCCATGCAGAGGCGACACGGAGCAGCAGGTACCGTCACTGACCCAGCCCTGGTGCTGTGAAGACGATGCCTCTGGGCAGCAGGAGCCTGCAGCGGGGCCAGCCCTGCAGCACCCCGGCCGCTTCTCCAGGCTGCGGGCTCTGTCGCTACAGCAGAGCCCACGCACAGATTTACAAACTGCCTGTTGGGTTAAGGCAGGCCCTTTTTAAGGATTATCTTCCCTTATTCTCTCCCAAAATCACACACCGCACTTCACTTGGCTACCACAGTTCCCTTCCAGCATCGTTTTCCCATCAGCAGCACCGAGCTCCGCAGACCTTCCTGTTTCAATTCCTTTCCTATCAGCAGTTTTGCTAAAAACCATTCCAGCTTTTTTTTTTTCTAACAGCAATTTCCCAGCTGTCCCAGGAAAAGACTCCACAAAACAGATCACAAGAGCCTAAATAATTTTGCATTTACCTACCTAACCACAACAGCTTGCTTGCCGTGAGTGTCCTGACACTGCGTGTTCAGCCCAGCACGGAGATCTTCCCATCAGCTCCATCTCCCGCTCTCATCCTGAGGAGTGTCAAACAAGACTCTCTCTCTGCAAGAGTCAGGCTTCCTAAAACACTGGATTTCTATCACTTAAAGTAAAGTTGCAGTGACAGATGCATCCAGTAGCCTCCCTCCAGGGTACGGCAGGGGCCGTGCGGCAGGATGCTGGAACAGCACCGTTCACCCCAACTCCAACCGAAAGCCTTACGGCATTTTAAAACCATTACCAAGGTGACTTTGTCCCGTAAACCCTTACTGAACATTTTCAACTGGCAAGTTGCATTAAAATCTATAGGATTATCTACACATGCAGGCATTTTATATAGTCACAGAAAACCATCCTGGAGTGGACCATCAGAAGTCATTTAATCCATCTGTATTGCCCCGCAGCAGGACCAGAGCTATTTAATTAATAAGGAGCAAGAAACGCAGGAATTAATAACGAGCAAGAAATGCAGCTTGAGGAAGCTGAGCACAATTCAGCGATGCTACACAATAGATATGGCAAAGAAATGAATGCAGTAGCAACAAGCGGGTTTTGAAATACCAGTTCCACGACGTAAACGAAAAAGCAAAATTTTCTGCTCTTTCAAGCTGAATTTGCTGAACCGTCATGGGCTGGGAAGCCGCCCTATGATCCAACCAGTGTACAGCATGCATTTTCCACAAATATCTACTGTGATAACACATTCTCCGCTAACAAAGTTGTCTTGAAAACAGGTAACACTAAGGTTAACACTAAGTTTGCCTTTCATTTATTTTATAAGAGCAGGAGGATAATTAAGAGCTTATTGAGCTCGACTACAGATTCAAGCACTTCAAGAGCTGGGGTGAGAGAAGGATTTTAAAGCAAATGGACACAGGACTGTCCCACCTGCCTGCAATCTCTTTCTACAGTGATGATCCTTAGCTTAAAGTTTGGGGATATTTTGAAATGTCCAAAATGCAGATCGAGATGACAGGATAATGCCCCTGCCACACCTTTATTTTAACAAAGATGTGTCAGTTCCTGATGGATTCATTTACAAGCTACTTGGGAATTTCCACTGGCACAGTAATGCAGCGATTGTTCTCTTTGAAAACACGGAGCAGAGAATGACATTTCAGTAAAGCACACACAAAGGAAAAATAACTCTGGGTAAAGCTCCTGGTTCCTGGGAATTACCCACTGGATTCCCAACCATCTTATCAAAAAGCCACAGCGCCCAAGTCTCAAACTTCACTTTTATTCCTTTTCAAGAGCCAATCACAAGAGCAGCACCAACATATCAACACAGATATTCTTACTCCTGTGTTTGTCCTCCTTAAAATAAACACTAATAGTAAGTTTAAAGATTCTGTGAACCAGAGCACGAAGCATTTCCTGCTACACGCTCCTTCCTTGTAACCAGAAAAATTCCTAAACCAGAGGTCTCCAACGTGTTGGACCAGGGGCAGGTTTTCTGCTCCTTTTGCTGTCACCTCAAAAAAGCAAAAGCGTGAAATCCCACTTACCGCTCCAAGCATGATCCTGAAAATCAGCCACCGAAAGCCCCAGATGACGATGCTGGGAGGAGGAGTGTGCCGGGGCAGGCGGGACAGGGTCCAGAGCGGGCAGAGGAATATCCCCAGGAACCCTGTTTCCAGGAGTTGTGATTCCCATCCTGTAGTACCAACATGTGAGAAATGAAAAAGAAAATAGTTACTCTACAAATCCTGTAAGTTATCCTTTCACAATTTTTAAAGACTCAAAAAGAAAAAAAAACCGCAACCTGTAATGCTTTTTAAGTTTAACTTGGGAGAACTCGGGTACCAACTCTGTCCTAACACACACATCACACACACTGGGAGTTCAGATGCTTTACGCTACGGTGTGAATGACGTGCACCTACGTTTGGCACATAGAATCATAGAACCATTTGGGTTGGAAGGGACCTTAAAGATCATCTAGTTCCACCTCCCTGCCATGGGCAGGGACACCTTCCACTAGACCAGGTTGCTCCAAGCCCCGTCCAACCTGGCCTTGAACACTTCCAGGGATGGGGCAGCCGCAGCTTCTCTGGGCAACCTGTGCCAGGGCCTCACCACCCTCATGGGGAAGAATTTCTTCCTTAGATCTAATCTAAAACTCCCCTCTTCAGTTTAAAGCCATTACCCCTTGTCCTATCACTGCATGCCCTTGTCAAAAGTCCCCCTCCAGCTTTCATTGGGTTGTGGTGTTCTCCTCCAAGAGCGCACACTGACACTTTTGTTGTTTACATGGTTATTTTATGCAGCTTGAAGCAAGAGAAAAAATAAGAACTTCTATGAAGCAAAGAAAAATGCGATTTAAGTGCCCTGGGAATTGCAAGGTGACCCAGGCACACAACTGATCAGTGCTGCTCCCGAGTCCTGCAGACCACGGACTGACCGAGCCATTGCCAGAGTCCCACTGATGTTGCTGGATTTGTGCCAAAACGGGGCAGTCTTGATCTTCAAAAGTCAGTGATGAAAATCACATTAAGTTTTATTCATCATCAACACTAACGTGCAACCAGAAGCTTTGAATTTTTAATCGTAAAGAATCATCATAATGAAAAAAGTCCAAATAGTCCATCAAGCCAGTGTTACACATTGCTGGACTTAGGAAAATTACTCTGGATGGAATACGAGTAGAGCGGAGATCAGAGCACAGCCTTGTAGCCACACAGTGAACCTGGTACCTGCGATACCAGACGCTTTGGAGAAGGCAGACTATAACCTACTTCATGCAAATCTGCATTTTGCATTTTCTTTTTCCAGCACAGCATAGAGTATAAATATTGAAATGATTATTCCGGAAGAGCCAGAACACAGCAGTTCTGTTTTGACGGGTGAAGTCCAACCTCCGCTACGTTTTTAAGTAACAATATACTGATGCCAAAACCAAATTACTGCAACTTTGTCCCACCTCCAATTACACACTCTTATTTTCAAATATTTCTGTGGGATACAATTGCACTCTGAAGCCATTAAAAAAAAAAGACGCTCAATGGCACACTAGTGGGGACAATTCCCAAAAACTCAGCAACCTCCTTGGAGCCATTTAAGATGCTGGTATTCCCACCTATGTGCCTACATAAATTAAAACCAGATAGTGCCCGTGGGTCCCTTGTAGCCACGTTCCTTCCCAAGAGTCCCCCAGGCACTTTACTAAAACAGCGGTGACAAAATTTGGTCCGTAACACCTCCCTTCACCCGGCCCAAACAGAGTGGGTGGCATCAATTCCTTCCAGCTCCACTCTGAGACACCTCATTGCACACCGGGTCGAGACTTTTCAAACCCCTGATTTGACATTGTCACACAAGCAAAACTACGTTGAATTTGCTTTAAAATATTTTAAGTAGCAGTCATGCAATCTCCTTTTTTTAATCTTAATATGCACAAGGTCCCTTAAATCAAAATCTATTTTTTTTTCTCCTCAAAAAGATTATTATATGTCAAACAGCTATTAAAAAATCCCCATTCTCCCTCCATACATCCTGTGGTTTCTAGAACAGACACCCAAGCGCCAAAATCAGTGCTTCTGAGAGGAGAAGCGAAGTATATTGTTATAAAAGCAGCTGCACCAGGAAAGCAATGGCTAATACAAAATGTGAAAGGTTAATTGTTACTAAACCCAGCCACAAATAGCAGTTATGGGTCTAACTGGCACCCAAATGGTAGTATATCTCCTTCGTTCCTGCCCGCACAAGAATCCCACTGTTATCAGCGTTTTCATATGTTAATGACTGTGCTCCCCTGCAGACGTATAGGATGCACGCTGGCTGGCTGAGCAGGAAGGCGTACGCCTCCCCATCTCCACACAGCCTTTAGATCCCTACCTATGCATTTCCCTTTGCAGAGCGGCATCGCCTCTCACCAAGCAGGACACAGTGACTTTTTTTTTAAATTTTATTTTTAAACCAAACTCCTAGGTAGGTGTTTGCGTGCGTGGAGGGAAGGGGCACGAAAGGATCGCGCGACCCTATGTGACACATTTCTTGCGCGTTAAATACGTTATACGAGCGCGCATCCGGCGTGCAGGGACGCGTGCGTGAGCGCGCGCGTGTCCGACGCGAAGCCGAAGCCTTCCCGGTATGCGCTGGCCTCCGAGGATCATGAGTTCAGCCTGCACCTGTGCTTCTTGTTCCAAAGCGACAAGTCTGAATCCTGGCACCACCACCACCCGGCTGCGAGTCCAACAGCATAATCCGATGCGAACCGTGCCAGCAAGGGGGACAGCTCAGCGCCGCGGCGGGAGGGGAGGACCGGAGTAAACAGTGCTGCCAGCTGTTGGGAGAAACCTCTTAAATTACCCGCTGCTGACAACGGGGGCTGGCAGCGGGTGCAGCTAAGCCGGCACCAAACAGGGTTTAACTGCAAGTGCAGCCAAGGACAAACTACGGTCACAGCACCGTTTGAGAAGTCTCCGTCTAAACCGCCTCGGCTTGCGGCTAAATCCCGTCCAGCTCCGGCTGCTCTGCACCCGTCGCTGGCAATGGCAGATTTGCTAGCGCAGACGAAGCGCTGTGCTGTACTTTGCTCTGCTACTGACCTTCGTATCAGATCACAGCAAGTTCCTGCTAAAACCCAAGTTTAAGACGCAGATATGCACGGAGAGCCTCTGATTTATTAACAACCCTCTTCCTGATGGACTGAGTCTCCACAGCTGGCAATGTGGTCATGCAGATCAATTTTCCATACTAGCACACATCACCCGAACAGCCACATACCCAGCCCTCGGCAGTGGCAGCTCCTCTCCAGCCTCCATCCATCTTCCTTCCACCCCAGGCAGCTCCCTGCCCTGGACCCTTCCCCGCGGCAGCCCTCCCGCTCCCGACCCACTGCCAAAGCGGTCACCGCTGTTCCCCATTTAGCATGGGCTCATCCTGACTGTAACTTGTTATTCCTCTTGCAGGTTTCATCATGTGCAAAGTACTGCTTGATGCTACTCCAGAAGCAACGCAAGTGCTTGTGATGGAAGGGTTATCTGAGATGCTACGTGTGTTATCTTTTCTACTAAAAATTACAGTTAAATCGTGAACACTTTCAAGGACGTGAACGTGTTGTTGAACATCACAACTGTATCCACAGAACAGCATAAAAGGGGGGAGCTCTGCTCCATCTCACGTTCGCTTTATTGTAAGTTGATATTAGAAAGCAAGATTACAAGATCCATCAACAGAAACCTTGCGTTTCTAACTGCTGACTTACCAACAGTTGTTCACGTCTACCCCTTAAAAGCCTCAGACTCAAAATCCCTTGCAATCTTAGACAGGTTTGAGGCTGTAACCATGTGTCTGCTGAACACTGCCAAAGTTTGAGCGTTGCCACCTTTTAACGCCACTTCCGAGGCTCACAAAGCCCAAACACACTGTGACACCTACAAGGAATCAACCAAGCCATCACACCTTGGCAGGGAAGACCTTAGGAACAACGGGTATTTAGCTGACCCACGCAGCTAAGTAATAACAGTATTTTTCTCCCTATCCTTATCCTCCTCCTCTTGCTATCAAGTGGGCAGTGTTGATGAGATGTATTTGCTGCTGCCAGTGCCAGGCGAAGGAGCCCAACACAACCACATCCTCCATCTCCACCAAACGTACCAGGACCACGTACCCAACCCTCCTCCGAGCTGCAGAAAATTCCCACCCTCAACACCTTTTAGGACAGGTCTAGCACAGCAAGAACATGGCCATGAAGGAAGGCATCTCCGTGACCTGGGCAGACCTAGAGGGGAATCAAATGATGCCCTGCTTGGGGCTGTGGGAGGGGAGGGCAGGCGCTGGGCATCGGGAGCTTTAGGAGCATCACTCAAACCGAGAAACCAGCAGCAATGTGGGAATCAAAGCACCGATAACGGAGCAAAGATCCCTGGCCTGTAACGATGCCAGTTTATCACGTATGGTGACATTTCCCAATCCTTGTGTTTTTGGAGCGAAACCCGCTTTATAAATGGCAGCAAACCCCACGACAGTTAGAGGCATCGGGGCTATCTCAGAAAGGCAGCTCCCATCCTCACAGCACCGTCCTCATTGCCCGGGCTAAATCTCGGGGCTCACCTCCGCTCCGGTCCCGCCGGCCCCGGCGCACACTGATACTGCTGGGAACGAAAGGGTCACGTTGTTGACCCACCTGCTCCTGTTTTCTTCAGTTGGATCTAGTCAAATTTCAGCAGCTGCAGCGCGGCACAAAGCGCCCCATTGTTATCTCCCGCGCAGCCGGAGAGGGAGCCACGGGGGTTTTTTTGGGGGGGGGGAATTGAAATAAAATAAACTGCCAATGGTGGCTGCACTTGCCCCACACGCATTTGGAATGTTTGTTACATGCTCCGAACTTGATGCGGCAAAATCCATAGTTTGGCATTTTCTAGAGGTCTCTGCCGGGGCAGGGGAGGATGTGCCGGGGGGGGCAGGAAAGACAGGGAAGGGGAGGAAGCAAAACCAAAACCGAAAAAAGCTTTCCCATATTCCTTTTAGGGTTTTCAAATCGTTTTCTTCTTTAAAATTATATAAACCCTCCAATAGTTTAATTTTTCAGCTAGGAAATGTAGCTTAACATCAAGTGATCTCTGGAGTCAAAACCCATTTGCTGCTTGAAAGAGGAACGGCGAAAGCCGGCACCGCACGGGCTCTCCGAGTCCTTCGGCAGAGACCGTACGCGCTGGCAGGAACATCGGATACGCTGGAGAAAACATTACTGGTGCTTAATGTGTAAAAAAAAAAGTCAATTTGATATGACCGGTCTCCAGAAAAGTCCAAAGCAGCCCCATTATGGGTCCCTATAGAGAGCATTATTTCTAATGGAATATAGATTATATAGCACTATATCATTAAGGTTTCATCTTTATTATTTACCATCAAATACCTGATGAAAAAAACAGCCAAGTTATGGCAGCTTGTCCACAGCCACAGAGCAAAGCCAGGGCAAGCCCTTCCCACCCAGCGCTGCACGCTGCGCCTTCAGCCCTCCCGCACCCCAAACCAGTTTTCTGTTTACACGGACAGTCGGGGAGAAAGCAAGGAGGCAGAGAAGGACAGAAAGCCGCCAGAACTAAATACAAAATAAGTCCAAAGATAATGAAGTTTCTTATTTTCAATTAATCTGTTTTTATCACCTGGTCAAAATCAAACGCCATACCTAGCTATGGTAGAAATAGTTCAGATAATTTATTTTTATTAATTCTCCTTCCTAAAAGATGGGATAAGGTGAAACGGCAAACCGTCTCTCTTTGTATATACATATCTACACACAAAATTTATAGAGAGCACGTTTGCATGGCACAGACAAATGCTTCTGCAATGTACACGCATTTTATAGCTCGCCCTGCAGCCAGCGCACAGCGGAGCTGGGGAGCGGACGGTGCAGCTGTCTCCCGATGAATATTGGGTGTCAGACGCCCCGGCAGCCAAAGCAAGGGAGATACCCAATACGGACGGACTCACACTGGAATTAGATTAACTGCTCCTGAGCCTCTCCTCCCTACCTCCCTGAAATGTAGTATGATATAATTTCAGCTATAGCGTTAAAACACCTGTTGAAAATAGCATGGGTTACGCTGATGACTACAGGATATTCTGCCCGAGGACTTCAGTCTGCAAATACTCCTTGCAACTACCACGTGTGGTTCAACCGACGCAGACGGAGCCGTGCCCGGCAGCGAGCAACACGCTGAGTAATTCGGTGTTTACCTGCCGGCGCGCTCCCGTTGGCACCGGGCTGCTCTTCGCTTCTGCACCCACCGCTCAGCCCCGTCGCCTTCCCGCCAGGGCCTCCTCCTTCGCCTGCCGCCCGCGCTCAGCTCCCGCTTGCAGAAACGCAGATCAAATCAGAAAACGCACAGAACTGTACTGATGTATCAGTACTTCTTTCAGTAAATACATATTGCCTTACAGGGGGACAGTCAGGTCGAACCTAGCCCTCTTTTCCAACTGTGAAAGATAAATCTCAAAATAAAAAATAAAACAAACCCAACACACTCATGGGAAATAAATGGTTTTGCTTTTTCCTTACTTTTTTTAAACAAAATATTCATAAATCATCACAACTTTCATCATTCATAGCAACAACTTCCCCAAAGGAAAGCAAAGTTCCTAACTATCCTAAAAAGACCTGCATCGTTTTGAAGTGTCTTGCTAACACGTCCTCTAATAAGTTAAAATACTGCGCCTGCCAGCTAACTACAAATAACTTTATCTCCAGCGTGAAATACTGGCCACGCTAAAACCCATGGCGAAATTATCACCAGTTTCAACTGGGTTTGGCTTTCACGCCGGAGTTCCACGTGCCTCGGCTACCACCTGTTGAAACGTGCTGGTTTTTCCTCTCCGCTGAAGACACGCGCCAGGGGAGCGGGCTCACCGGCCAGCCCCGGGGCAGGGGAAGAGCATCGCGGTGCTGAAGACGACACTAAAAACCCAAGCGAGGAGGATCCCTTCGCTGCTGTGCCATTTCAGGCTTGAGGAGAGCAACAGCCAGACGCAAACAGCGCAGACTACAGAAGGAGGAAGCCCTTGGAAAGCAGAGGACGTTCAGGGAACCGCCGTAACTCGCTGTGCAGAAGTTCGCACCGTACCCGGTCGTGCTCTGCACCCCAGAAGCACTGGGCGCTCCACGAGGCATCACCGGCAGCTGTCCTTCCCCTGCAACATTGCCCCTTTTTGCCTTTTTTCCAGTCATTTTTCCTTCTCCAGAAGGACAACAAACCTATCAGGGGGACAGACTCACTCCCTCGCTCTCTAGCTTTCCAAATATCAGTAAAAAGTCGAGGCACAAAGAGCAGACACAAGAAACGTTCAAGTTTGTGTCAAGTTTAAAAAGTTTCCCAGGGCTCCCAATGGACAAGATTCCTGGCGATTCCTAATGGAAAGCCCAGGTCTCTCCACAGTCACACAGTCAGCCTTTAAACACGAAAACCCTGTTAATAATGTCAGAGGGCGGTTCTGAATCTCCTCCATCACGAGGCAGAGCACGCACGCAAGGATTAACTTTGAAATAACTCAGGTCTTCAATCAGGGGGAAATCTAAGCCCAGGCATTAGCACTGCACACACCTTAGGAGCACAGCAAAGCTCTTTTCAACCGACATAAAGCAGAAAGTTTCAACTTTTAAGACTTGAAAATACTGCAGAGCAACAAGAATGCTTCATTCTGAAGTCACCCCCAAAATTGCGAGTGCAACAGATGCTGACCCCAGAAGCACATCTGCACTAGGAAAGCAAAAGAAGGAGAGGTGCTTAAAAAAGGAAGACATTGGTCCACCACAGCTCTGACAAAAAGACAATGAGGAAAGACAACGATTTATTGCTTCTCAATTTGGCGGTGCCTTTCCCTCACGGATCCCAGAACAAAGAGACGCGTCTCGCAAGCCGCCTGCCCCACGGGGTCTCCTGTCTGTTCAGAGCTACGAGAGCCAAAGCTCAGAGGACTGAAGGACGGAGCCCCCTTTGGCATCTTGTCCTGGGCAGGAGCAGACAACCCCACTCCTCCACTGCCACCCCAGGACACGCTGCTGCCGCGAGCACCAACGAGCCCAAGGTCTGAACCAGCTTCCCACAGGCCAACTCTGCCATTTCCATTTTCCCCAAACACCACCTATACTAAACATTTCAAATTTCTCATTTGCCAAAGAGGTAACAGACTGGTGATACTTCACGTTTCTGCAGCCAACAGAATAGTTCCTGATGTTGTTGAAAGATTTGGAAAAATGTTATCAATAACTTTTGTTCTTAAAGTATAAACCACACAGAAAAAAAAAAATTTAGCATAAAAACTTTTAAAAGCTTCCAAGTGCTCTCCAGGGTAGTCATTAGAAACTACTTAGGTAACAGGAGGGTGATAACAGTGAGTTAATGCAGCGTTAAATTAGCCCTCCTTCCATGCAGAACTTTAAGTGACAGAGGAATCAGTTGGGAGGATTTTTATTTTATTTTTTAAATAATGAAGTTAATGGATTTCCTGTTTTTAGCTCTGTGGGCGGCTGTCATTTTGAGGGATACGTATATACTGTATTTAATTACTCTGTCTTAAAGTAACAAAAATAATTTCAGCTGTATTCGTATGAACTCACGGGCACCAGCATCTCTCAAGCATGGCCATCAAGGCAAGGAGAACATGCAAGCGTTGCTGCTCGCCAGCGAGGGGGGTGTTGTCTCTGGAGACGTGTAACCCCAGCAGCTGCTGCTCACTGGACTTCTCAACATCTCAAGTCATCCCTCAAACTCTCCACACGCCAACAGCCCCCAGACCTGTGCCACTACTCTTGGTGAGCTGAGGGGAACGAGCACCAGGAGTGGTTCACAGCCCAGAGACGACAGCGGCTTCCCAGGGCTCCCCACCGTCCTCCTGCGGGCACGGCTGAGGCTGGCGCTGGGCCCCAGGGCAACCCAACAGCGCGTTTAGCAGCTCCTCCGGCCTCGCCTCCCGCAGTGGGGAATTCACCCCGTTTCCCCCTAACAGATCATTAAGACCACGGTCAATGATGGCCAGGAATAAATTTAGACAAAGATCAGCAGGATTTAGGAGAGAAAAAAAAGCTGGGCATCCTGCAACAGGCCACAGACCACATGCAACACAGAGAACTTCGTAAACGAAACGCAAAGTGACGGAAGAGACTGACTGTGAAATGAGGTGTCGAACAGAGCCGGGAACAGACGCAGAACGAAAGGAGAGGCCGAGGACAAGTGATGCCACCGTGACCAGGCGATAGGATCCATTTAGTATGGGTGCTACACGTTGCATTTGGGCACAGCAGCGTGTTCCCACTCAATCAATTCTCAGCAGAAGAAAAGAAAGCGGCTTTAAAGGCTCAAAACCAAAAAGCCTGAAGGCAGAGAACAATCCCTGGCTGACGGGAGTCGTCGGAGGGAAGCCTTCCCTGCGAAACCGATAACCTGCCTACTGCGGCATGCTCTGTTTTCCTCTGAAGCAGCTGGCTCTGGTACTGCTGGAAGCACATCTTGACGGATCACTGGTTTGAATCCAATATCATGATTCCTCCGTTCCCCTGCGCGGAGGTTCAGGTATACACTGCACATACCAGCAGAGACCATCTACTGCCAGGTTCCCATGGCATTAGGAAAACAAAAGGAAAAATATGCATCATCACTAAGGAACTCCGGTTCCTGGGACAAATAATTATAACCTGGGAGGGATTTTCTTTCCAATTATCCTTTCTGTGCCGATAACTTTGAAGTCCATGATATAACGAAAAGCCAGTTACAGTTTTCTGGTGAGTTTTCTCTCTGGAAACCCACGTTGATCAGATGAAAAGAATACATGATGGCACAGCCAAGTGCACAGAGTCAGGAGGTTTGGGCTTAAAAGAAAACAAGCAAAACCAGAACATAACCAAAGGACAAGAAGGGCAAAGGCTGAACCCACACCTCCCAAACCAGAACAGTCAGGGTTTGTTCAGGAATCGGTAGTTATACACATTCCTGCTATGAGACTGGAAAAGCCCCAAATCCATCTCACGTAAAAACACCCCATTTGCTCAGCCCGGAGCTGGTCTGTACAGAGCCCTGCAAACGCAGCACTGCTCTCTGCAGGGAGGCCTACGCAGAAATCCTGCACCAGCGTTTGCAGCACCTTCTTGCCGCGAAGCTAACAGTGACTCAGCAACTGAAATCTCTCACAGCCCCTTCATTGCAATGAATGGTCAAGCAAAGCTTCAGGAGGCCAAAGTGGTGGCTCTGAAAGCCTCAGAGAGACGAACACCAGCTCCCAGCCCTCTTTCACAGGGAAATCAATGTTTTCCTCCCAGCATTGATCAAGAGTTGATATGGGACTGACTGGGTCAGAAGTTCAAGTCTACCCCAACGTGACCAAGATATAGGAGAAGGCCATCGCTGTTGCACACAACGCACCCTCCCTAGCTCAGCTTGCCTCTCCCAGCAGGGCCTGCCCGCGGCTAGCACCCCTGGCTACTCTGGGGATGGCCCTCTGCTCGGCTGTGGTGGCTGCTGCAGTCCACGTGGTCACAGCACACGAACTGCACCAAGAGAAGCGGCAGGGAGAAAACCGGTGGAAATGAGCACCAGTGTTCATTCGGGAAATGTAAGGCAGTGCTGGGATCAGCCAGGGAGGACTCTGACGCTGCCTTGGGGCTAAAACTCCTGGGAAGGTCATCTTGCAACTTGGTCTTGCTACAGGCGGACTCTTTCAGAGATGGAACAGGAGCCTCCAAGCATCTGGGAGAAGTGGCACCTTATTCCCACCAGCAAAGCACTCTGAACCTTGGGAGGACACTGCAACCAAGGACATGAGGGTCCCCTGACTGATGGAAAGACACCAAGGGCTTTGGAAGATGTAGCTGAGTTTGAAATACCAAAAAAATCCCTTTAGTGCTCATGTCTTCCAGGTTAGATTCCTTCTTACTGTGCTTTTCCTCCTTACTCTCCACTAAAAAAGCCCTCATACGAAGTAGAAAGCCAGCAATTTCCACCTTCTCAAGCAACCTGTTGAACACATTTTATCTGTTCTTTATGGACAGGACCCCTGCAGTACTGTGCCATGTGCCTGTGGAGCTAAATTGCTAAAAACAGGTGTCTGTTGGGTGTTAAATCTATCTTCAGGCTGCTTTGGCAGCTTAAGAAACCATTAGCAGCTGTTAACATGGTTAGCATGGCAACGTTGAGCCTAACAGCTCAACCAGCCCGCTTTCTTCACCGTTTCAAAACTATCCTTCCCCACTTGTACACTTCAAGCAAGAACAAATTAAAACCAATACCATGAAGGCACCTGGCAAGCTATTTTGCTAGCAGACATAAAGCAAGTCTCGAAATAAAAAGCATATTAGACAAATTTTTCCTGCTGTATCGTGAGATTCCCATTGCCCTTGGGAGATCACATTTTAGCCTTGTGCAAGCACGTGTTTTAGCATCAGCATTTGTAGGAGATGATAAATACTCACCGAGGGATGACTCCTTCATTGGGCTTCCCCATCAGTTTGAAGTGGACCTCTCATTTAAAATTTTCTCTGACTCCCTAATTTCTTCCACACAGTGCCTTTAAAGCACAGCTTGTATATGAAGTCGGGAAAAAAAGGCTGCATAGTTCATTAACCTCAAGGCAGATAGACCCATCCAATGCCCCAACAGCCATGGGACCACAGGTGTGATGACAAAGTGAGATGGGAGAAGACCATGAGCAGGTTACAGCCAAGTTTTAGGTTGAACGTGAAAGCCCGTCCTGGTGCAGGAGAGGAAATACAGGTCCTGGTAGTAAAAAGGAATCCCAGAGAAGGAGAGCACAGCTTCTCATATTAGCTAGCGGACATGGCACACTGGTTTCCGATAGGCTGTTCTTACCAGTGCACGGGCCAGAGTCACGGGCCATGGTCATGGTCCCACCACTCAGCATGACAAACGCTCATCCACATGCAGTTACACACAATCCATCATCAGATGCCTACAGAACGCGCGCTCCAACCACCCAGGAGGCATCATCGGCCCCAGGGACGAGGGGTGGAGCGGGAGCCTGGGAAGAGCCGGTGTTTGGCCAGCCCGGCCCCCGCCGACCATGCTCATCCAAGGAAGCAGCAGCAGTGCTCGAGCCAACGGCCATCAGGAGGGAGAGACCGCAGGGCCCATTTCCTTCGGCGGTGGTGAACTCCAGAAACTACTTTAACCCACACGTGGAGCTTTCAGTTACATTCCTGCACCATCTCTTACACTCAAAACCTTAAAACAACCCCAAACAACCCACACAAACAAAAAAAAGCAGGATACTGTTTATACAAGACAGCCTGAGAAAACCACTACAGTACCTATAATATGAATTTTCTGATTCTAAAGGGGGATTTGCTCTGTCCAGAGTGAAGGCTATTTTTCGGGATTACAGTTAAATACGAAAATTGGTATTGTGATGTCCTTTAGGACATCCCCTCCGTCCCAGCAGAAGTAAACAAGACTCTCCATTCAGCTACATCACTCTGAAGTAACTCGACTAACTCTAACGAAGCTTCGGTGATGTAAAACTGCTGTAATTCAGGAATGGTTTAATCCAGGCATTTTTCAACATGATGAGCTCAGAAGTGGCCAAAATGACTAATGGGACCTCAACACCCACAGCTTTAACCTCCAAGAACAAAGGAAGAAAGAGGGAGCAGGAGGAAGGAAGACCAAACACGGATCTCAGGAAATCAAAAAGCTGCTTTCAAAACCCATCTGATTTTGAAAAGATCTGACGGATACGTAGGAGGAAGCAGCAGTTTTTTGGCAATTACGGGACAAATGCCAAAAAGTCAACTGCGTTCGGAAGTCGTTCTCTCCCTGCACACTACAAAGAGATGAGCAAACACACAAACAAGCAGAAATGCTGATGGTCAGAGACCTGAACTATGCGCCAAGTCTTCTGAGTCCCGAAATCTCCCTGTTGATACAGAGAACGAGATGGACTAGATCAGCAATCATTTCATGCAGTGCTTGAACAACTAAACTAACATACGACACACTGAAGATTATAAACCATAAAAGAAATCAGAAATACCTCAGCGTAATTATTTTCAGCAACGGCAAATGGATCTGTAAGCAACCGTTTGGATGATCAATCAGTCTGCAGGAAACATTAAACCTCCAACGCGACCGCCCCACCCTGGCGAATCTGCTGCCACATGCAAAGGACAATTTCCCAAAGCAGCAGAAACAAAACCCACCCGCTGTAGAAGCTGGTGTTCTTCCCACCATTCCTCATTTTGGAAAAAAAAAAAAAAAAAGCCAAAAGTGTCCTTTGGACACCTTTAAAGTCAATCCACTAATGGGTTTCAGAGACAGAGAGGGAAGGAGGACGCAGCCGGCACAGGACGCAGAGCCACCTCCAACCAAACCCTGCCATTTCCAGCTTAAACGGAGAAGAGCTCATTAAAATGCTGCAGGCCTGATGTCAAGATTTCAGACGATGACCTCTTCACCCCATTCCCCAGAAAGAGTTATAATTATTAAGTAGCATGTCAAACCCATAAAATTTTATCTATTTTTTTTGCCATAAGGCAGCCCCAAACAGTGCCCTAATTTTGCCTTTTCTCTTCCCTCTACCACAGAAATTCCCCACCACGATCAAATTACTCGTCAGTCTTCACCAGCATACACTGAGAGGAGAGAAATAATTGCAAGAGTCTTAAGATCTCAGGTCATTTCTTGAAGCTCTTTTCTCAGCCTGTCCTAATATTTTACTCCCTCTACGAAACGCGGACGCGCAGCACTCATCCAGAGCAGCTTCCACCCGCCTCAAACACGAGTATACAGCAGCTCAGCTTTCAACCTACAGAATAGCAGGAGTAAATACCCAACTAGAATATGCATCTACAATATCCGTTTAGACTTTAGCTGATACAAAAAGGTAAATACAAATCAGGTTTACGTTGAGAAACAGCCAGATGTGGCATTCATTAAGTGTTGCTCTTATTAACATGCCGTTCACTCTGGTTCCTCGCCACATGTATAGATATGACTTGTTAAACTTCAAAATCTCAGACGCTGGCAAGAGCGCGGGAGACAGACACCCTTATTAATCTGAACCAGCAGCTGTGAGAATTACTGTGGATTCCATTTTTAGGAATAAGCAAGTTTCAGAGTGGTAAGAAAACAAAAAGATAAAGCAACACAAGGCAGGGTTATTTATTTTGACAGCTGTGGTTTAGTTGTTTTAACTGTTTATGATGGTTCTAAAAGAAACTCTGAAATCCACTTTGCAAAAATAAGGAAGCCTCAGTACCAGCAGCCGGGCTGCGAGTCCAGAGAGGAGACACGGCCGAACCGCGCGTTTCGGGGTCGGGGACAGCTGTGGGGAAAGGGGGAGACACGGCAAAGGGCTCCGGAGCCCCCCCGGGCTGCCCAGAGGGGTTAGGGGGGCTCCTGGGAGCCGTGCATCCCTGACACACAGCCCCCGGGGGTGCGGGGTCCCTGCCGCCTCCCCGAGCGCGGGCAGGCAGACATGGCCCCGAGACCCGCTGCCCGACTGCCCAGTCCCCCCAGTTTTGCCCCAGTAGGTGCTGGTACTGGTAACGGTGGCAACGGGGCATCCTGCTCCTGGCTGCTCCCATTGCTTAAGCCCCTACAGGTGTCACCTGCCCATCCGAGCGAAGCATCCATAGCAATGACCCGGGTTTGCTTTACTGATTTAAAATAAATACGAACACGCTTCCCTTCAGCGGAAATTAGACCTAGCAACACCGAGTATTTAGCATTAATACATTCCAAATATTTAACTCCCATTCGCCTGAAGGGCACGATAAATTACCATTTCCAGGTCCTTTATTTCCTGTGCCTGAGAACGGGTCATACCTTGATGCACCTTGAACAGGTCTTGCCGACAGCCCAGCGAGGGCGACGGGAGCCGGGGGGAGCGCAGGGAGGCTGTGCCCGGCGCGGGGCTGCGGTGGCCCCGGCCATCGGCCCCCCGCTCCCCTGGCCGCTGCTCCTGCGGGGATGGGGACCGAGCGTGGCAGGACGGCTCCAACACGGAGATGCAGCCACAAAGAAAAACGATGAGGGAAGGAGAGGAGAAAAACTTCCAAAACAAACCCAAAATTTATTACCATAGAAGTAACAAGGAAACTTCCAACGTTGAGTTTGTTTCTGCATGAGCATAAATTCCTCGGTAACTTTTTTTTTTTCTTGAAAACATTGAAACTAGAGGAAAGCAGAGCACTTCATATGTGTTTTCACATACACTTTCTCATTAGTAGGACCTGTATCTTAGCTCTGATATCCATCAGCAGAAGTTCTGCAGATATCCTAGGACTTCATTAAATAAAATTAAGAACTACCAGATCAAGTATGTTGTTAATGACACAGCCACAGTCAACTGACATTAACCGCACGTCTTTTTGAGAACGATCACCATCAATATTGCCTGAAGAAAAACAAGGTTCTCGATTCCTGGAAGTTATGAGCCACCCTATTTTTTGGAAAACACTACACATTCATTTTATGGTTGAGAATGCCAGCTGGGATAAATTACTCTTACTTTGCCTAATCTTCCCTAACACTTGGAAAAGAATGTATATTTTCCTTCGTTTTCTGGCTATTTTGCAGAGTTGTTGCCTACTATTGAACAGTCAATATCATTACGTGCTAACAAAACGTAAAAATAAAACTATTCCTCCAAAAACATTTTCCTGAAAGGAACCTCCCTGAAGAGCCACACTCGGCTTCCAAGGAGGCAGAATTCAATATCAAACATGGCAAAATGGCAACTTAGGTATTATTTTTGTACTCTTAAAAAAAAACCCCAAACTATTAAAAGACCTTTGGCAAAGGCGGGGCCCTGAGTCTGAACACAGACTCGTTGCTCACATAGAAATACAAGCAACACATGGTCGGCATCTATGAGGATTTATAATGACCACAGTAGATTAAACCGTATTGCAGCATTGCTCCTTAACTCCTCCCAAATCACTGCACGCCCGATACTATGCCTTGTGTTTCCTTTCTCCACGCTATTTTGTTAAATCCAGCTAAAGAGAATTATTCAGGTTAAGAAATAATTTGTAAACAGTGATAGTAGAGCGGAGTACAATGATTAAAAAAGTAGTAACTGCCTGCCTGGGCAAATAGGAGTGTTTCTTTCCCGAGACACTTGGGAAAGCCAAGCCAAAGGGCTTGGAGACACCATCTAATTGTGAAGGTTTAAGAGCTTCTGTTCAACAGCTTTTGGTAATTCACCTAAATGAGGAGTTTTCCATCACGGAGGTGCTCCAACGCTGGCACTGGTCACCTAATCCCAGGACAAATCCTTCCCCCAACGGAGTTATCCAGGAGTTCGGGTGACAGCCCCGTGCTCAGTCCCTCCCCAGCCCCGGTCCTGGGGTGGAAAGGCTGAGCATCGCTCGTCCCACCGCGCGCCAGAGACAGGCTCTAAAACCATTCGGTGCCTAAAGGTGGTGCCGGGCAAACGCTCCGTTTTCCCCTTTTGCTTGCACTTTGCATCCATTGCCACAGAGGCGGCTGCTCTGCCGACCTGTCCTCACCTGTCCCCTCCAACGCAGTTTCCAAACCCAAATTCTTCTGGGACAGGAGCAAATATACTTGAGAGACCTAGGCTGTCATGCTCAACTGTCAAGAGAATAATTTGATGGGAGAAGTATCAAGGGAGCGATCAAGAAAATCTTGGAAAGGAAATTAAAACAGATATATGTTCCCAAGATTACAACATCCACTTCAAACTTGTGCGAGCTGAAATCTATGTTTACCCAAGGCAAAGTAACTACATAATTGCACTCTGCAGAAATGACTATGCAAGACTAAACACGTGCCGCAGGCTCTGCGGGAAGTCTCCGGTCTTCCACGATCTGCTCCAGGCCGTGCCATTGCCCCAGTTGCCCACCTCTCCCGTGTCCTTTGGGCTGGGTGGCTTCGCACTGCAATCCAGGTACCACCACACCAGGCACCAAAGCGATGCAGACCTGCTCCCGACCCGCTCCCAAGGCGCCGGCGGCAGCACCGGCAGCGCCGGCTGGTTTAGAACTGCGGGGCTCTTCATTCCTTGTTTTCTGCCCCATCCATCAAACCAATTTCCCCTGACAGGGAATTAAGTACACTAATTATTTCTGTCCTGGGATGTTGCCCCCCCTCCAGCTGCAGGGTCTGGACAACTGTTGCTGCTGCAGCAACAAAGCTGGAGAGAGCGATGGAGGAATCCTGAAGCTCCTGACACAGCAATGTTATGAAGCAATAGCTAATATTTTAAGCCTCACAATTCTATTTTTATTCATGTCTACATCCCATAGTCAGTAACCAAGCACAGCAATAAAGACAACCCTAAATCCAGTCCTGCCTTTCCTCTCCTCTAGCCAGGAGATCATAAAAAAACACAACAACAACAAAAACAAACAAACAAGAAACCCCATCACCACACTCGCAGGATGCAATCTTTCATTTTAAATTGTCCAACAGTTTAACTGGCAAGGCTTTTTTTTTTCCAGGAATGCATTTTTTAAATCGTTAGCCCTTTCCCTACTTCGTAGAATGCTTAACAAACATTTACTACTTATAGCTTCTGCTACAAAATTGAAGCCAATGGCAAATTAATTCTTGGAGACATTTAGAGCAGGAATTTTGCTCCGTTTGTGACCACAGATTTCAGATGCCTAAGGATGTAGCAGCATGAAGGCTGCTCACCCAAACTCTGTTGCGAGGAGAAGCCGGGACGACTACGGCCTGGCCACCACTTGCGGGCTGGCTGGCTCTGCACAGCCACCGGTGAGGTGGGAAGACCCAGCAGCGCCGAGCAAAGGGTTTGCACAGCCAGTTTATCAAGCGAAGATGTCCTGATGCTCACGCAACCTCTGGTCACAGTCTTGATTCAGGTCACCCCAATGAAATAACTCTCCCGCCCCTCTGACAGATCCCGTGTCACGGCCTTCTGATGGAAGACACGGAGTCGGGCATCCCAGCAAACACCTCCCTACAGCATCTCCAGAACGATCCCCCTTCTCCAGCCCAGCTGCAAACTCCGTGAAGCCCTCCTGGTAAAGAAAGGAGGGGAGAAGAAAAGCAGCATGTTTTCCCACAAATATTACCATTCCCCAAGTTCTGCTGAGAAGCTGCCAGTTGGAAGGATTCAGCGGTTTAATGATAACATAACACAGCATACAGCAAGATTTTCCTTTGCCCCTCGCCGCCCCAGCGCCGCGAAGCAGCCAGCCACGGTTATGCTGCCGGCAACCTGGGTGGTGGGTTTCCCATGCGCGTGACATCAAATTCACTTGCGAAGATATTCTGTAGCATATAATTAGAATTTTTGCTTCTAATTTGAAGAAGCAGCTTTTTACATTTTTATATAAACCGCTGAAATCAACCACATTAAAAAAAATCACACAGGATAGTGACAACGGATATTAAACAGCTATTCACATATGTCCCAATACCACAAGCCTCGTAGACCCACTCGCCTCTCCCCGCTGTAAGAAATCCAAATGACTCCAGTGCATAAAATGAACCATATGAATTAATCACCGGCTTTTCTGTCCTCACCCTGCAGCGTTATTAATTCAGGCTGAAAACGCGTGTGCCCCAGAACAAAGAGTTATCCAGCAAGGGAGCGTGTAGTTTTTTAAGCATTCAGCAACATAAAACCCACCTAGAAATGCAAAATAGCAGGTACCGCTTGGGGAGTTTCCACACAAATGGTTATCAGTACCCCAAAGCAGGGGAAAATACCCCGCAACTGCTTTAAGGCTGAAATTGCGAGTGAATGGAAACACCTCTAAAGTAGTCGCTCAAAGAATGCAGTCTTTTTATCGATAGAAATAACTATCCAGGCTTTGATGCAAACTTTCAATCATTAATGGGAAACTTGTCAGTAAAGCTGGGGGCTGAAATTCAGTAACTGGAAACACGTGTGAAGGGAGCCCGAACACCAGCACCGCTTACTCCGGTGATTTATCACACACCTGAGGCTGCGGTACGCTCCCGCCAGTAAAGCCCTGGGTGGAAGGGAGGAAAAAACGCTTGGTTTAAAAATCATTTGAAACACGGCAAGGGAACCAAAAGCAGTTCTAAAGCATCTGCATTATTTGTTAAAATAATTACTCTATAAAATAGCCAATTTTTAAATGTTACCATGTACTGTAAACTTTTATACGAAAAATTAGTCTTCTCTCTAATAAACGTAGTATTGCTCAGTTGGTCTAGAAAGCCACTTAAAGGAGATCAGTAACTTTTTAGCGTGACATAATGTCCCACTCTAAATGACTACATGGGAGGATAAGTACAGATATCAACAAAAAAAAATTTTATAAGGTATCTAGAAATGTGGAAATACAGAGAACTGAGCATAGCAAGCCTCTGGACCGAAAGAAGGGAAAAACCGCTTCGCTTCAAAAGAAGAGCCCAGCTCCTTTTCCAACCGACGCATCTGCAGAGAGGGGGGTTTTAGCAGTTGTCTGGAATTTCTGGAGCTGCCTGTCGGTCTGCGGAGTTATTTCCATTACAGAGGGTGGCCCCGCAAAGCCGCGCGTGTGACAAAACCGTCGGATACCTGCAGCTCCCCCAGCCCGGCCGCGCCAGCTCAAGGCAGCGGGCATCGGCAGCCCAGCAGCAGGAGTTATTTTCTGGCAATCCCATGAACCTTCTAGTTCACCACAGTTTTATACCTGGCGCCGGTATAAATACAGACTATTTTGCCTTCCGTGTGTGCACGGCTAGGGACACCGCTGCAAATCTGACTACTTTCTTTCACGGACAACTCGAGCAGGAAAAGAAGCTGCTGGCAACCCAGGATTTAGAAGTGAAATAAAACACTTGAGAAAGACATTCGTGTACAGGATAATTTTCCAAAGAGAAAGTGCTGACCCTTAAAGAGTGGCATGTGTCAGGAGTTTTTTAATTTAATTTTACTTTAAACTCACAAAGGAGAAGTTCAAAATGCTGTTCGTAACCATAAGTTAGAGTTAAAAGGTATTCAATAAAAATGTACACCGATTTCTTCTGGACATAAATCCAAAAGGTAAGATTGTGCAACATCAGTACTTCATATTTAATAATAACAAACAGATGGGAAAATATTATAATAAATTATTATAACTGTCCAAGCTGTGTGCCAGAAAGTCTTGGCCAAATTCCCCTGCTTAACTATCTACATACCATTTTCACTTTGCAGATCTCGGAGCTCTCCATATTCCTGCAGATTGAAATATATGCATCAAGCTCCTTTCTTTTAAAAATAAATAAATAAATAAAATTACCATCTGAGCTACACGGCGGGGCTGACACAACACAGCAAAACGTGAGCAAGGATTTTATACGACGAGTATCAGGGCACGGAAGGAGCTGCAGCACTGGTCCCAACACCCAGCACCCCACGAGGAACCCCCAAGGACGTGGATTGATCTTTGCTCCCAGGTCTGGTTCAGGTTCTGGGGTAGGTTTTAAAGCCCCGACGACACGTCAGATCAAACCTCGCCCACTCTGCAGCAAGGAGACAGGCAAGACCGCTCTCACCGCTGAAAGCCCTCCAACTCCCTTCCCAAGGGCTCGACAACCAACACAGCTGTAAATCCTGGAGCCTTTTAGGACAAAGATCTCTGTGCCGTGCCCGCAGATACGCACGAGTGTGGAAATTGGCGGGGAGCGACGCTGCTCTGTGCCAGCGCCTGCCCCGGGCAGAGCCGGGCGACGTCGGGGCCCCGCGGCCGCTCCTGGCCCCAGCTCAGTGGCCGGCGTTTGGGGCTGCTCAGCGCCGGCATCGCCTGGGCAATGCCCAGACGGGCCCAGGGCACTGCGGTAACCTCCTGCTGAAGCCTCGGGGCGAAGGCACACGCGTTTCCATGTAAACATCAGTTCCTATAGCTAGATTTTCTGAAGCTCAAATTTAAAGTGTTGAATCTAAAGCACTGCATCTTGACTTTAAAGTGTTCTCCTCCTCCTCTCCCTGGCCATCAGCTATCAGGCATGTCTGTTTTAAAAGCCGAATAAGCCAGAAGAGGTCATACTGAGAAGCAAGCCATGTAAATGAGAGCATAATATATTTATCGGCTAAATACAGAGGACAGAAAGTGGCATTTTACAGCTTAGCAAAGTGCAGAATAGATGGGAAGAGCTACAGCTCGGCGTTATCCCCTTGGCCGCCTCCCCGGCATCTCCTTCCCCCTTGCTGCCCTTCCCCGGCCCTCTGATAATTTCTCAGGGTCTCCGAGCCGAGAGGAGCAGCCCGGCGTGCCAGCTCTGTGCCACGCTTTCCTCCGAGCGAGATATCCAGCACAGCTGGGCAGCTCCAACTGCAGTGACGCTATTCCAGATTTACACCCGGAATTTGGCTCTCGTGTTTACCAAACTGCATTTAAAAAAAAAAAAAAAAAAAAAAAAATCCCGACAGCATTTGCCCCCGTGACAGTCGGGGATAACAAATGGCTGTCCCGCAGCTCGAGCAGCCCGTCACTCCCACCGCTGCAAGCCTTCCTCCTGCAGCTGCGCGGCCGAGCAGAGACATCACACGGGGGAACCGAGCGCTGCCCCGCGCTCCAGCTCTCTATTCAAAAATAACGGCATGACCTCAGCTATCCGAAACAAGGGACAAGAACGATTTCCCCATCGGTTTTACCCCTCATCCTTCACCTTTCCCCACTGCGCCTTTCCCCCAGAGGAGCCCTCCTGACGTCTCCTCCCTACCCTGCGCCCAGATTGCTCATTGCTTATTTGTTGCATAGGTTGTTTATTCCCCCCCTCACTCTTTTTTGGGGGAGCATCTTTGCTCTCTCCTTTCACCCCTCCCACACAAAGGTACCACCCTATTTTTGGAGAAGGGCAGGATGACTTTTCCCCTCGGTACTACTGCTCGGCTCCCAGGCACATCTCCACGGCATGCAAGTGCAGTCGTCCTGCGCTAGCCCCAACCCCTCCTTTGCAGAGGAAAAGAGCCCGTATATGCAGAAGGCAGGCGGCTGGGTGGTGACAGCAGACCAGGCTGGAGCTGCAGGAACTATTCCTGACTTTCCCATTTCCCACCCATCCCTGGAAGCCGTCCCTGCATGGGCTTCGGCAGGCAGGTCGGAGCCCAGCCTGCCCACGCAGCGGGCCGGCCAGCCCCGAGCCAGCTCCAGGGAGGTTGAGCAATCCTTGCTGAGAGGCTCAGGCTGCACGGCTCAAACCACAGCCTGCCGCTCGGGATTCCTCGGCCTTCCTCCTCGCAGGAACGAAGGGCTCCATCCCACAGGTCTTCCAGCCGAGCTCGAGGTTAGTTGCCGAATCGGACACAACCCAGCACGGCTCAGACAAACATGAAACGAAACAGAAAATGACCCCGTATCTCCTCCCTGATGATAAATGGTAAACCAAGAAGTAACCTCATAAACCTCCACACCTCAGCCACCTGCTCCACCAGAACCCTGAGCTGTTTAGTCCGGTTTTAATGGTGCTTTAATCACCTAATAGCCTGAAAGCATAGGATAGAAATCAAAATCCCACTACTAAAACGCTGTTATTTTAGGCACTGTGCCTTAACCGAGTAGCAACCTCTCGCTCTTATGTAGCGGCTTTACAGAAGGGTCTGGGAGCACCCTGGGAAAGCCCTGTCCCCATCCAATGGGAAGGAAAACAGGGCGCGGAAGGTGCAGTTGATGTGCATGAGGCTCATCGCCCTCCCCACGGATAACGCAGCCTGTCCCCTCCCCGTGGCAGGTACGTACCCTCGGGGACAGACCACCGCCCTCAGGCGTTAAGCCTTCTGCCGAGCGAGGAGAGCAGCCGCTTCTGTTCTTTCCGAGACGACAAAGCACGGCACCACGCGCCTTCCTCTGCCCCTCCCGGCCGGCACCCTCTCCGGCTTTGCTACCTGCAGTTTTCCTGCCATTCAAGGGTTTTCCTAGAGGGATCATGACTCAGATAATTTTGGCATGCAGGCAGGCACCCCCCCATACAAAACAATATGCAAATACAAGAGAGTTGCAATAAAAGCGCCAACTGCTCTGAATCAAGGCACGAGAGCCAAGGTACAGCAGAGATTTCAGCGCTGGAAATCGCGGGGTGGAATTTACTTTGAAATCCTGACACTTATCTCTTTTGACTAACATAAAATATGTACCTTGGCTCACGCTCACTTCCTATATACGACTGGGAAGAGGATGGCTTAACACTGCGGTTTCACCCAGTTTAGAAACGGAAAAGAAACCCATGAGAAAATTATTTCGCTAGACTAAAAATAAATAAATGAATCAAATTTTTTAAGAGTTTAAGGGAACATGGTGGATGCAATGAGGAGGCGGTCAGAAGTATTTGGCTAGGTAGCGTTCTCCTTAAACCAAAGCTGATAACATAAAACTGTAATACTCAAGTGCTAGTATGGTATTTAAGAAAATAAGGGCATCCCGCTCAGCAGCGTGCTGAAGCGCACAGGGCTCAGCGGGAAGCAGATGCATCAGCTTTGACTTCTGTGCAAAGATGCCACAAATCCTATGAAAACACACAAGATATTTCAACTCCCAGTTGCCGCAGTAAATTCCTTACAGTCAAACAAGATGCTTTGGGGATAGTAAGAAAACCGGCAGCTCCGAGGCCCAAGCTCCCCGATGCGGTATCTTTGAGACACCACTCAGCACAATTCAACAGCACAGCACACACTTTTCTCAGCACGCTCTCTCTTTGGTTTCAAATTTTCCACATTTGCTCTTGGAATGATTTTACCCGCAATCAGAAGTTCAGATGATGGTCAAGAATGCAATCAAATCCCATTAAAATTTACAAAGATACAGGGTTTAAACGATGCTAAGTCATTAAACGTTTTCTTCACACAAATCCATCAGTTTGCTCACATTTAAATCTGGGGAGAGGCAATGAAATGCAGTATTTCTGGTTGCTACTAAGCCTCCAGATTTGGTATTAATTTGACTTTAGGTGCTGCACAGTTCCATGTTTTTGCAGACACACACACGCCAATGCAAGCACACTTTTTGCTACAGTAAGTGCAATTGCTTTCTACATTTCTCCATACTAAGTCTCTCTGAACAATGACACACTTCACACTTTTTTTCTAATTTAAAGATGGTAAGACAAAAAGAGTTGCAACAATTTCAAAAACGTTGACTTTTCCTGATCCAGAAATCTGTTCAAACTGCTGCATTCCCACGAATAATCTCCATTTCAAGGAAATGACATTTTTGGACAAAGGAACTTTAAGAAGAAATTCATAGACGGCTCCATTCATGTGGCCACTCACTTTAGCATCAATCCCTGCAAAGACAGTGAAGAGTGACGGCTTGTTCCCTGCGCCGGGGAGATCAAGGACTCCAGCACTTAGAGGAAGATCAAACTTGACCTCTGGCTCTCACTCCATTACCCAACGCCAGCGCTTCTACCAGTCTTTATCCGTGGAGTGAACACAGAAAATGCAATAAACTTCAAAATACAGACTTGTGAAGAAACACACAGGCTTCAAAAAGGGACTCTGCCAGCATAAATACATTAACCTCTTTAGCCCTCAGTAGCATCGAACAGTCAAATAAATACCCTTAAAAAGACGACTTAAAAGAAGGAGGAAAAAACCCCCAACACCCACCACTCCTCCTCCTCGCAACAAGAAAAAGGAGACAAAGAGAACAGATGAGAGCACGCTAGGACACGTATCCTGAACCCGTCCCTTTGTTTTACTGGTCAAGTCACTGGATTAATACTGGGTTTTAATGCATGGCCCCAAAAAGTTAGTACCAGATACAAATGGGCAGGAGTACTTAAGTGTTCCTCCTCCTTCCAAAATGCCGTTTCCATTGCATTGCTGTTTCTGCTCCCTCCACATCTGCATTTGAGCAGCTGGGATTTTGCACAGAGACATTCGGGGTACAGTGCAGTTCTGCTGATGATGCTCCAGACAAACTGCTTTTTAAATCCCATATGACTTCTTAAAAAAGACAAAAGATCTAGATCATTTAACCTGACCCAAACTGCAGTGTATTTCTGTTCATCAAATATTCCTGATGGAAAGCATCCAAAATCTATGGATTTCCACTCACGCTTCCACACTCCAGGTCAAATCCAGAATAAAGGAAGGATGAAGAATCTCTCGATAGAGTTGGATTCCTTAAAAAGGGCCCCTACCCTCACCGACCTTCCTCAGAGCTCCACACACAACTTCCTTTTGCTGCTTAGAGATGCCAAGTCCCAAGACCTCAATCCTTTAATTTGCAATTCAACCATATACCTCGGGAACATCCACCAAGACCCATGATCCCAAGAAGAATGGTGCTCCAAAACTTTACACTCGGAGCTGTAATCATCCTCTTTAAATTACTGCCATAAAACTCTTATGTGATGTATAACAGGTCAGAAAAAGGGCATTTGAATGGTTAACCGGAGAGATAAATCAGATGCACGTTAGAAATGACAGTGTGGTTAATAAAAAATAAAAACGGCAGCAGTTCCTTGGCTGTCCTTCAGTTTATTATTAGTATTATTCAGGGGTTTTTCTGCACATCAAGGTTTATTTAACTTCAGAAAAATAGAAAAATAAAAATAAAACTTGTTCTCCCATGCCAGACTTGAATTTTTGATGGAAGCATGCCTTGAAGACAACTCTGCCCATCTCTCATCCTCCTTCCATCAAAAGCCTGGCGGTATCACAATGAATTTAAGCAGCGCCTTGCTGAGCAGCGTCAGCCTGTCGAAGCCAGCGCTGTCACGGAGCTCATCCATTGTTTTCACTGGATTCTCCCCAACTTGTCTTTCTCTCTAAAAGTCAGACGAAACTTCACCATCCATCTCCCACTTTTGAGGTGTATTACGCCTTTACGTCGGCCTTCTGGCTTGTGAGACATACTCACTAGACCCGACTGCTTCCTAAAAGGTAAAACCAAGTAGATGGACCGTGCCTGGGCCGTGCTGGCTCTTGGCATTGACGGCAACTGGCAAATATTGCAGGGACATTATTGCTGCTCGGCAGCTCGCAGCCACACGCCCAAGTCCCTTCACACGCAGTGACACACAGGTGAGCGTTACGGCCAGAAAGAAGGTACTATTCAGGGGCAGAAAAACCAGCAGCAACCCATAAATGAGGTGAGGACATAAAATAAAGCCGATGTCCTCTGCAATTGCCTGAACACTTAACAAAATCCTATTTCAAACAGTTGTCTGGGTTTTGTTTCTAAAAACAGAGCAAAAGGAAAAAATAATCGCGCAGTACAGTATTTACAAGAACAATTTAGTGGCTATTGTACGAGGCTAGCCTTGCTGAAAGACCTTGCTCCAGTTTTGCAGAGGGAAAATTCATGCTTTTGTGCAATTAAATAGCAACAACCAAAAGAGGGAGAAGCAGCAGCTCCCAACAGCGAGTACAACTGCTGCAAGCTCCTGCTAACCCATGGCGTGAGCAAGGTCGGAGTGGTCATACCTGCCCGGTTACCCCTCGGAAAGCCGTCTGTGCTGCAGGACACGGATGGTAACTCTGCAGATGGCACTCCCGCCTGCGCCGCACCTCCCCGGCCCTCCTCGCTGCTGAGCGGGTCCCGAATCCAAGCCCACCCCGCGTAACAGCAAGGCCGGGCAGGTGGAGCTCCGCTTTTCCGACCGATGCACAAAACTGAGGATCTTAGCGCCGGGGTCGTTAAAATTCCCACAGGCTTTTCTGAAGGATTGGGGGAATTAATCACCCTCTCCCAGCCACACTCCAACTGGGTAATTACATTTGACCTCCGTAAGCCCCCCCAGACAAGCGGACATCGTGTTCAGGTTACCCTGTCTCACGCTGCGCACCGTCCCTGTGCGTTATCCGACGGTGCTAAACCTCACCCCCCAAAAGCGCTGGCAGTCTTCTGGCGGCGGCAGCATTTCCCTTGCCTATAGTGAGTTTGGAACGAGCTTTTAGGATCCTTTGGCAAAGGAAATGCCGTCTTTTTTACACAAACAAGTACCAATCAGTCCAAGCTGGGATGTTTGGACATAAGTCAAATCCTCCTCAAAAATTTGAGCGTGATCACAGCCAGCGCCTTTGTTCAGATACACCTCACTATGAAAAGGCTACTATAAAGATTTTTTTTAATTTTTTTTTTAAAGAAGTGAGCTGGCACTTTTATTAACCCTAGTCTTGTTTTTTGGTTTTGCACAGGAAGCCGCAACGGGGAACACTGCACAGAGTCACAAGTTTAACGGAAAGGCTTAACACAAATCCAACGTAAGCTCAGGATGGCAGATAACGGAGACGCGAATGTAAGATAAGGAGAACAAGTGCTGGCTTTATAACGCACACAAACGAACTCGGCACCGGTACCAAACTGTTCAGGTGTATCTGTGAAGAGGTGCACGCTTACAAACTTACAGCAGTTAAAGTTAATCGAACTGCATTGTCTTTCTCCAAGTACAAAGATGCCCAGATTTAAAATAAATAACCACATCCACAAATTTTCTCTTTAGAATCTTGTTAAAAGGATAAAAATCTAAGCAGACATTAGTCCCATTGCAGTAAGCACATTAAAACCTTTCCTTACAAAGGAGGAAAAGCACCCAAAAGGGGAGAATGCCTTTCAGGAGAAAATGCAGAGGTTACGAAGCTTTGAATACAATACCCTTGCTATTTGCACACAGATTTGCAAAAACAGAAGCTACGATTATAATTGCAAATTACTACACCTGCTCCAGCCAAACTGGGCATCGCAGCTCGATCTGCGCGACAGCATCCCAGCGCTTGCCAGAGACGCAGCGCTTGCGTGCGAGCCCGACGCCGACCGAACAACGGGGCTGCCTGTCGCCGCTGCTGGCAAAGGCAGAGGCTTCTGCCTCCTCGTGCGGGCTGTGCCCATTTTTGAAGCACACACTGAACAAAATACCCTGTAATCCACTGCGTCCCAAGACCCGTACATGACATCTGTGCTACCAGACCTTCAAGACCTCTTTTTATTTTGCTGTTATATCTTTAATTCCCGCAGCTCTCTCCCTGCAACACAGGTTTTCAGGCAGACTAGACACATCACTAATGAAAACACACACACACACTCATCTGGCATTTCCACCATACCTTTAACGCTGAGGTTTCAAAGGGGTGCAGCAATTCAGCTACCTCGCAGAGCACAAACGGCACTCACGTCACGCGTGGGCACCCTGCCGTACTGCTGTATGGCCACGACTGCTCACCGTAATGAATTTACAAAGGCTTTTGGCTTTTAAGCCATTATATGCCAGCTGCAGGAGGGCCAAGGGCAACAAACCCATAATATGGGGAGAACATCCTTGACCTAGTCCGAAGTCAAGGCACTAACTGCCCACTGAATAATTTGAACTGAAACAGTGAACCTACCCATCACTGCTGCCACGCACCGTGCAGCACCGCATTTCTGCTCCACCATGAGCTAAAAGCTCAGCTTAAGCACCGCAGACTGAAGTAGGAGGCAAGTCTCTCAGCCACACCAACAGATGCTTGCCTTCTAATCGTGGTCAACGTTCTTCCAAACTACGGAAGACAAGGATCCAACTTCTCTGCTTTAAAACTAATATCGGAGGAAATTTCATTTAGCTTAACTTCAGCAATGCATCGAGGCAAGAGCCTTAATCAAGGAGAGCTCCACTCCTGCTAGTCACCCAGTCCAACCCGCCTTTTTCTGAGGAAAGTCTCTGCCTGCAAAAAGCATTTCTGTTTGTTTCCTTTTTATTAAGGTTAGGACAAAAGTCAGTCACAAGAGCTGTGGAGAAACAATTTGCTTAGGGAAAGGGTTTCCCAGTTTCTGCAAGACCAGCATTCCCATTCCACCCACTTACATTCCTGTATTAAGAGAAAATAAAATCGCATCCGCAGGCCGGTCATCGGTTACACAGGTCAGCATCTAGGCAACATGGCAAACGGCTGAAAGAAAATGACTTGCATGGAAAGATCTTGTTTGAAGAAGTTATGCACTCGTTCCAGCACCACCATTTACATCAGTCCTTGTTAAGAAGTATTTTATCCCTTAAAATCATTTGCATAATTGCCGCAATCAAAGGCACTACTTTACAGTAATAACTTTAATGGCAGATTTTTCCTTAAACATTCTTTTTAAAAGGTACCTCCCAAGGTTGGTGCATCCATATGCCAGTAAAAATAAAGACAGGAGGTGACACTCAGGAAACGCATGGCGTAGAGAGGGACCGGTTGCTTTTTGTTTTGTGCTTCGTTTATGGAAAATCACTTTACGATGCTCAAAATGCATCCCAGAACCTAAACCTTTGTCACTTAAACAGCAGCCTACTTGGTACATGGGCAACTCCCTGCGTTTTCTTCTATCAATTTTGATATTTACTATCTATAATCTTATTATGGGGGAATCTGACTTCTTTGCAGGCTAAAACAAGGTCTTGTAAGTGAGAGTCTATGTCTCACTCTTTAACTTGCCTTCCCTGATTACAGGTTAGCAACGAAAAACAAAGCCTGACAAGTGCGTTCAGTACATACATCAGTGACTCCCTGGGTGATGTATCGTTACACGTGAACAGTCATTTCAGCAGCCAGACAACAAAGAAAACCATCAGCAAAACATTAAATTTCATGCCTTCAGTTCAGTAGTTGCAGACATCTACAAACAGGCAAGCTACCATGCCAAAAGTGTGTGTGTATGTATATATATATGGAGAAAAGAACTGGAAGTCTCTTCTCCAAAGACTTTGTGGTTTCAGGAGACATCGCAGGAAGCCTGGACAAGCAGCCAGGTGCATGGATGGGGAGGGAATACGTACAAAGTTTATAGCTGCTCAGCACTTTTGGGGCATTGGACTTGCTACAGCAATTTTCTTAACGTGTAGGAGCTCTGGCCTGCTTTTCCCAGCTGCATGGAGACATGAGCACAAGAACACAAAGATAATGGCTACAGGGCTTCAGTAGCATTGTAAAGTTTAGATGGGCAAGAACCATCTTAAAATACCATAAAATACAGACTTAGAGCAAACAAGCTCAGATCCAACGGGACGTTAGCAGCAGGAGCCAGCTGGGATTTCCCCCCTCCAGCTCCAGTGCGCTGTCCCGAACCCTGTGTCCTCCAGATAACACAGCTTCGTTTCAAACCCCAGGGTGCTCCGCCAATGCAGCTGCATCACCGAGTTGATGCTGGGATGCTCCTCACGGGAAGCTGAACCAGGGCCCCAGGAGCATCACAGCTTTGTCCGAGCGGGCTCCACACCCCGTGTGCAGAGCAGCTCCTTCCCCGGGCGGCATCGGCAGAGGACTTCGGGGGAACACTTGCACTTAATTGAGGTTCTCAAACGAGTCAGGCCTGAACGAAGGCACGTTGCCCTTTAACGCAGTTCTAATTACATTAAAACAAAATGCTTTCGTGAACATGGAGAAAGGCTGGGGACAGAATCAGACAAGCTATAAATTAAAGCAGAGGATATGAATACCATGCAAGCTGCAGTGTTAGGGTTAACGTGGGTCTGGAAACAGTTTAGTGAAAACCTGGTGTGGCTAGGGGCCAGCTCTGAGTTTAGTTGCTTTGGGCTAATCGTTTCCTTCAGGCAGGCTACTCTAGCACACTAATAGGTTTTAATAAAAACTTCCAATTGGGCCAGTAAACCCCTCATTAAGCTGTTTTTAAAGCATGAATTTAAGAGCGGCGAGGGTAAAAGGTCACAAGGAGTATTTAATTCACAACGGCTGGCAAAAGGTGCTGTTGTGATTGAAAACACCAGAGTTCAAGTGTCCAGGGCCACATAAACATCCGACTCTGTCACTAGACCTGGTTAAGTGACAGCTTGAAAAATAGATTTAATAAGACAGAGAGAAAAGTTTCCCACTCTTACACGAGAAATAGGAACAGCAGATCACAATATTAGCCAGGAACAGGAACAGTCGGTAAGCAGGCCCGTCCCTCCCATCTCGGCATGGGGGGAGGATGAATAAATAGCAGCCTATGGCCATCTGGGTGTTCAACCCCGCAGCGATTCCCAGGAGCTTGCTGGGACGCTCGCGCCGCGGCTCCGTGGTCTCCTGCTGGGAACAGAACAAAGTTCTCCGGGAATAACACAGACCAGCCCGTCCTCCACGTCCTGCTGCCAGCGTCTCTCCCACACGCCGTCTGTACAGCGAGCTACCGGAGTGACAAGTGCCACCGGGTGCTAGCACGATACTTGTGTGCTGCCACGCGCAAAAGCAAACCTCTGCCAGTGAATTCTCTTGCGTTTGGGCAACCTCACACCCCCCAGGCAGACGCTTGCAGATGGGCCTGTGGGAACCAACGGGTTAGCTCCGGGCACAGCTCAGCCCAGACACATCCCCGGCTCAGAACACTTTTAAACTGAGCTTGGGACCTGCAGCAGTGAAGTTCGACCTTAGTCTTTTCAACTTACTCTCATTTTCTTCTTCTACGACCACAGCACCGCTCACTAGTATAGGGCAACTAACGTGAAAACCTCGCCCCTTCCTTGGAAACACACACTCACAAAGGAGAAACATCTCCATCTAGTACAGCAAAAGCCAGAACCCCAGCTGTGCACTCTAACATTTCATTTTATGTCAATGCACATCTAAAATTCAAGATCCCTGAAGACCTTTTAAAAGAAAATCCTCCTCGGAACAATTTGCATTGAAGTAAAGAGTGAGGATTTAACAAGTAATGGAGAATTACGTACACTCGGCTCTCAACTTTTTACTCTACTTCTAATCAAAACACACTTCATCTTAAATTCTGAGATGATAGATGCAATATAAAATTTGAGGGCAGGCATAGGTACAAACTAGATTATTTGCTTATTCCGTGTTTACAGATAATGGAAAAAAGCTAGGAGTTTAATTCGACATTCAGTGATTGTCTTCTCTCCATACCAAAAATTAACAGGAAAGTTTACTGTAAGAGGGAAAAAAAGCTCTTACTTTTAAAATATGCTTCTAATTCTAGCCATACAGTTGGCCTGCAAAGAGTGCAGAAGCAAGGCTCTCTGGAACGATCCCCAAGGAAACATTTGCTTTGGCTCCAAGTAGGACACTTTTGTGCATCAAGAGTCAAATAAGATCAGCTGCTTCTCAATCCTTTCTGTTTAATGAGCCCATTGATAGCCAAAAGGTAAACAGACGCCTTTCTGTCTTTTCTGCACGTTCCTTGCTGGGAATCCAGATTGCCGCTCCGAGAGGTATCCGACAGCTATGGAGGCAACAATGCGGAGTCAGAATCTCCCTGGACAGTTGCATCATTTTCCCACACCACACCTGGATTTTTACTCCACAGAGAGATGTGGCTGTCCATTACAACTCACGCGATCTTTGCTGCCTTTCTGCAGCTCCGCTTAGCTCTCCACTGTTGTCTCATTCAACCAGTTTCTCAGGACATACGTCGGGCCGTCAAACTGTCTTCTGAATATCTGGGGCTACTTAACGCAACAATAAGGCAGAACAGAAGAAAGAGGACAATAAAGTCTGTAAAAGAGCAACATCTTTTTCAAAGCCTCTGTTAGAACAGAGATAATAAATCACTATATTAAATCAGACTTCCACTGAAAAAAAAAATGTCCTTGGGGGTATCTCAGACAGAAGCAGCATCAGGAACTACTGCTCTAGGAGAGCACACCCTGGCTCAGAAAGGGTCAGAAAGAGCAAAGCTGTCAACACCACAAATCTGTTGAAGCAGCTTTGGGCTCATTCTAAGCCAGGAGAAAAGATGTCCTTAATTTTAAAGAAGGATAAAATAACAAGTTGACCTTGCTGGTTCTTTATAGTCCCAGCACCACAGCTGCAACCTTCAGAGAGAGGGAGATCTGCCATTTCTGGAGCTGAGCCGGGACCAGGGGTGCTGAGCAAGGCCAGCTGCTCGTGGTGGCACGCACAGGTCACCAAGGCACCGAGAAAGGGGCTCAAACAGAGAGGGCCACGGAGGAAAGCCCTTGGTACACCAAAGCTCAAGGAGGAGATTTAGGCTGAGGATGAAGTTGCCATGAAAGCTCAGCTCTCCAGGAGCAGCCTGGCTGCTGGCTGTGCAGGTGTGCTCCACCGAGGACAGGCAGCACGTCCGTCCGTCCGTCCGTCCATCCATCCATCCATCCCTGAGACTCCCGGCAGCCTCAGCTCAGCTAGGAGGAACCAAAGCAACCCAGCGTACTCCGGCCAACGAGCAGTCCCACCAGAGGACAGTCCAGGCTCAACAACCAGAGCACTGCACCGCCAAAAGCGGGGGGAAAAGGGGCCATCGAGTCGGGCGCTCCCGTCTCCCGGCAGGGAGCCTCGCACGCCCCAGCCGTGCCCATCCACGGGGAGGGACCCGATGTAAAACCACCGCGCGCTCACTGGAACACGCCACGCTACATCCAAAGCCAAATTTATACCCGAATAACAATAAATAAAGCTGAGAAGTTATGACAGCTCGGCTAATTTCGGAACAGCGCTAACCCCCAGGCTGATGCCCGCTCCAGGATTTGCATTGCGGAGCACCTCTTCACCTTTCAAAGATAAATAGTCCAACGCGGCCGGTCCTTCGCGCTGTGAAAGCTCTTGCACGGCTGTTTCGCAGTTCATTCCCTGAAGTGAGGAGTGTTTTTAATAACTGTTACCTGACAGGAGTAAGAGCAAAGAGCAAAACCTGTGGCATTACCAGTTGATCCCATTTGGCCTAACAGCTTGTTGTTATTTCCAGACTCTGGAGTTCTTTAAAATTCATAGGGACAGCCTGCAGTTTTAATAGAGGCTACCAAAATCCATCCTAAGATGTATCAAAAAAAAGCACACTTCCTGAGGGGGAATAGGAAACAGTCAGCATTTACAAAGATCTCTCCAGGAATTTTTTTTTTTTTTAAGATCTTGCTTTGAAGTAGATGCTCCCAAAGAATAAGGCTTCCAGAGCTCAGCAATATTTAATGTACTTCTACAGCAATGGATGACAATGTTGTTGTTTCAGCTATATTATAACAAAAATATTGTGGTTTTCCTGTATTCTAACAAAAGTAGCTCAAGATTTACATCTCATTCATCTTATTCAGAAGTAGCCCTTAAGCCAAAAACAAGGAAGGGAGAGACCCTACTGCGTACAAAGGACTTCAGTAATCCTCATAGGGTGGCTGTTCAGTCGGGACATAAAGAAAGGCCAAAGAAAGATAAAACACCACTTGCGAAAAGCAGTTTTTCTACAACCATCGGCAAAAGTGGAAAATATATACAGAAGATTAATAACTTGAGTTAAAACTAAGATGGGTGTCCTCACTAACTCAACAGAAGCGTGGATTCACATTGTGAAGTCCAGCTGGTTAAAATATCCACATCCGACTTGGAAGTATTATCTAAACCACAGAGGAGTAGAAACAATTCTCCATACTCCTCCACTCGGTGAAGCACCATCTCGACGATCCCACATGCACTACAACAGTATGTCCACTTACAAGTGATTAAAGTGGTCAATCAGCAAACAAGGAGACGGATGCAGTTCCCTGAAGGAGAAGGGGAGCCATGCCCGCTCACCACTTTTGCAAGCCTCCATAATACACGGGCACAAACAGACTCGAGCTATTCTTATGCCTTATGTTAGACTAAAAAAATTTCTATTTTTGACTTGTTACGGACAACTTGGGAATACGAATCCCCTTTTCATCCAGACAATGACAAAGCATCCTTCTCCACCCATCCATCCAACAGCATGAGCACCAGACTGAAAGGCTGAGAAGACACGACCACACAGGCTGGTTTAAGACATTATGCCATGGCAGCACCTCCCAGAAAATCAGAACTACACTAGCCATTTTCCCAATATTTCCACGGAGAGAAACAGATTTCCTATCAGGATTTCTTACTTTCTGTTTAGACTCTGGCGGGGGGTTGGAGTACTTTATGCTGAAAAAACCCCAACCTGTGCAAAGCATGAATCAACCTTCCAGATCTCCAAGGGAGTAATATCTGCACCTCCCAGCAGTGGAAAAGCAGATGATATGAGTAAGAGGTTCTTGACATTCATACAAATCACCAGTGGAAAGGGAATTGGAATCTGGGAGGGACAGGTTCCCTCCGAGGAGATGTCCTTCAGACCTCGCTTCGCTTGGGTGCCTCAGGCTTATTTAATGATTCGTCTTTAATGTCACACTCCAAATGATGCTGTTGGTACTTACACAACCCTTCCACCAAGTCTCCTTCAATGTCAATTTACAGAATTTACACCAGTTTTCCTTTCCTTAAGGACATACGGATAGAAAGAAATTCAATGAAAGGCAGAGAACAGAGACAATCATAACTTAAACATTTGACAGAGAAAGTAAGCTAGAGTAACGTAAAAGCTACATACCCGCAAATGCACCAATAAATTTGGATTTTTTTCTTGTTTTTATTCACTTACCAAAGGAATACCTGCAAAACAAAATGAAGAAAAGGCAAAAAAATTAAAATCTCAGTTGATCAATTGCAGGAACCTATGTCTCATATTAGTTTTATTTCAAACTTCACACATCTTGAGTTTCAAAACATATCTGTCAAGGAGTACGGAAACATGCCTGAATCACGTAACATGCGACTCAAAGGAACGCAATGGTAAATTCCTGCTACCTGGAAATGCAAGAAGAGCAAATTCACTCGTTTCTGCTCCAAGGAACTGGCTACCCTTCTTTCAACGAAGACGCTAAAGCAGCATACCCAGAAGAGACAGCACAGTCCCAAATCACACCAGACACCGGGCTTCACAAAGGGCTGCTCCTCACCTCCCCTCTGATTTGAGCGACCTAGCTGCTAGCGCAGCTTAACCGGGTCCCACTGCGGGATCATGCGTTTCTGGTTCCCAAAGCACGCTGAGCACTTCCCCGGCAGAAGGCAACGACTGAAGCTGTTAAAAACGCAAAGCTTAATGCCTACTTCTGCTCTGGTGAAGCCCACACTGCTGAAAAGCAAGAAGTTACTTCTCACGGGTGAACTATTCTTTTTTTTTTTTTCTCCTTTCTAACATAGAAAAGTCTAGCACCGTGCCATCTGCTAGCTCTGTACCAGTTGCTCATCAGTCCTCAGTGTCGGAGGAAAAGCGATACACGCTTACTGTACCATTTTCATGTGAATTTTCACCACGCTCTGGTCCATCGTTTAACTTGCTTTTTTAACTGGTCTTCTCATTGAAATCACACTTAGCCTTAGCTACAACATAGTGATTTTCTGCAGGATTACCAGTTCCGATTAAAAGTAAAACCCAAAGGTTAACAAGTTTTAAGATGCTCATCTTCAACAGAGAGCTTGTGTTTACGCCCATTATGGCTTCAATCCCACATCAGGGCTTTACTACTTGTATCTGCAGCATGTTGCATTACGCTAACAAAAAAAAAGGGAAAAACACCCAAACAAAAAAAATACCCCTTTTAAAGATTTTCAGAACGATTTGCTGTTACTGCAAACGTCCCATTCAGGTGTGCAAATTCTATATTCACACACATGTAGTTCAGATAGTTCTAAAATCCATCAATCTAAATATTTTACTACATATTTAACAACAATTTCATACAGGGCTACTGACGTATAGAGAGCAATAATTTTAAAATGCACAATAAGTTTTAACTTTATTAATAAAAGTGGCTCTTTATAAAGATATCTGTCATTAAGGGCAACCTAACTTCGCTATTCTCCACCGCAGTTGTGGTGCAGTTAAACATAAACTCGTACGAATTATTCTTATTTCTTGGCAGAAGTTAAGAACCCCCTGAGGCTCATTTAAAACACACACACAGAGACACACACAAAATGAGGAATTAATAAAATATTGTATTCTTCTGAACCACATTAAGTTTTCTGACGTGTGTCTGTTGCTGATTACATCAATCTAGGCTCCATAACTTGTCATGTGATGACAGGCAAACACTTGTGAATTTATTTCTCCGAAGAAGCCTGTGATACAAATGCCAAGGAAACCAAACCAAATGGCCCACTCCAAATACAGAAAAGCAGCAGGGCTTCTTGCAGGGAATTTTTTTTTATGTAGGTACAAACAGGTACCCGATTCCCGCAGACTTCAGGTTGTAGTTTGGAACCTAATTACCATTTTTCCTTTTCAAAGTCCTCTTCCTTGCTTACACGGGGTAAACAGAAGTGTTTATTAAAAAAATGCATTTTTATTCCTACTGCCTGCCTTGGCATTTGAAACATTACCGACAGATAATGACAAGTAAAAACATGGATTTGATTTTGCGGGTTTGGGGTTTTTTGGCAAATTTCAACAGAGTAACTTTTGATCTGCACATTGTCAAAACCAGAAATTTTGCAAATTCAAAGTATATTCCATTCGGATTTTCTAAATCAAATTAAAACGTGATGTCATTTCTGTTTTCTGGTTGGAGAAAAAATGTAATTAGCCATGACTTGTCATTAGAGGCAAACTTCATGTCACACTTAGAAAGACTGTAAGTATCAGCTGGGAATCATAAACATCATCAAATATTTGGGTTAAATTGTTTTCACCACATTGTCATGCTGATTAATTCTAGCTCAAGTATATTCCTGGAAAGCAAAAACTGATAGCAAAACATAGTTTAAACTACATTAAACTACATCACTCCTGATGAAAATACTCTGCGCCGTCAGTGCCCGTGGTGGAGGCAGCGTGGAGCCGAGCTGGGTTTGAGGACACGGCTCAGCAAGAGCTTCCCGTGTCCCCAAACCATGCGTGGGCATCGCTGCTCAAAACCAGGGAGCTCCCAAACCAGCCCAGCAAACACGGCCTTTTCTGTATAACATCTTTTTTTTCTGTGTGCAAAGCACGCGGGATGATGGTTTCTGTTTGCTCAAGGAGGAGGAAAAGCAGATCGGCCAGACTTGCCCAACAAATTTACATTCTTTCTCCGCTCACCTACCCCACAGCTACGCAAATTATTTAATGCAAGAGTTGTCTGGGACAGGGACTCCTCTTACAAGTCTGTAAAACATGACGAAATTCTAAATAGATACTATTAATAAATAGTATTAGAACACCGACAGGAACTCGTATCTGTACATCTATTGATGCTAACTAGGAAAATGCAACTGTATTTATAATCTAAGAAAAAAACCCCAAACCAGTCCTACCCACCGTTCACAGCCCAGCAGTGCCCAACACCACAAGATCCTCCCAACTAAACTGATTTCCACAGGCAGGATAATTCCCTGCTGCATCCCTAATCCACAGCTGGTGTTAACAGCTTCTCTCACTGTTCTCCATGGAGAACATCCTCTACGGAAAGTGAACCCAGATGTCAACTTTCATCTCCATTGTGAATCTCTCTTATTCTCTGGGCTGTATAACGTGGGATGGGGGAAAAGGTATGTGGGTAGTACAGACACATTTTCTGTTCTCCATCAGGATACGGCTCCAAAATGTGCCGTCACGAGGCTTCTACAGCAGCACCTCTCCACAAAGGAAACCAGGTAGGAGCTACGCTGCAAGGTGTCCCTTCCCTGCGAAGGATGGAAACGTGACCATTAACCACCCCGGTCTTCCCTCTGGTACCCAGCAAGGGAGGGGAGGAAACAGGGGACCATCTCCCCAGGAGACAGCAGCAGCCTCAGACTGCAGCGGGAGATCAAACGGACACAACTGGCAGATGAAGAGCTTCCTTCCAAAATTTCAGTGCCAGGGAGAGCCGGATGAGCTGCCTGCTGTGAATTCAGGCATTGCATTAGGGGAGAAAAAAAGGGCTAAGCCACAGAAGCATAGAAAATGTGGAAAATCCACCTGCCCCAAGACAGGACTGACTATGAGAATCACCTCTGACAGATGCCTGTCTAAGCAGTGATGGACACTCCACCTCCCTCTCCAGGTATTCAGCCTAGTGTTCCTCCATACTTCATTTAGAAGGTTTTTCCTTACGTTTAACATGTAACTTCCTTTCCACCACGTAAACCAACAGCTTCTTGTCCTAGCCATGTGGAGACAGCAAACACGGAGGACAGCTGCTTTCCATCCCCTCTGCTGCTTTCACATGCTTGAAGATCTTTGCCTCCTTTCCCAGTTTTCCTTCCTCTGAACTAATCAAACTCAGCTCCTTCAGCTTTTCACCACAACAGGCCACTTTCCGCACTGCCGCCGGGGCTTGTGCCTCCTCTCTGCCCGGCGTGGGGCCGTAGCCGCTTCCAGCGCAATGTGACAACCAGACACAAGATGCTGGCTGACACCTCCCCAGCTCTGAGAAGTGGGAAACCTCATCCACTGCCGTCTCGCACATGACACTCCTAAAAGTTACTAGTTTACGTGCCTGCAAGCTTGTTTGGTGAACCACAATATACCAACCAAATTAAAGCTGTAAACACTTCAGGACAAAACCCCATCTTTTCAATGTATATATATATATTTACAGTACCTGGCACCTGGGGAACCACTTCCTTAGCACACTGCCTCAAAACAAAGCAGCCAGTTGGCAAACATCACTTGCAAGAGACTGAGAGGCTGGAAGTCCATCAAAATGAGATGACAGAATTAGGCTAGTGCACCATTAATTTCAGAACATCATTAACTTAAAAGTGTGGGGGTAAGAAACATTTTTGACAGCTGGTTTCAGTTGCTGCCAAGCCTTTAGTATTGCACAGCGGTCGTGGGGGGAGGAAATAAGCTAGAATGGTAGTAAATGAAACCACTCGTCTGGTTTCTGGATTCACTTTATTGTGGTCACAGATCTCTAAAAACCGGGATTCTGCGCTCTGTAATTACAACATCCACATTTAAATGGAAGAAACAGGGATAACATTAAAAAAAAGAGTGCTCGAGGATGAGGTTTACTCCTCGGTTTGCACGTGGTGCTGGGAAAGGTGCCTGAGCAGAGCTGGAGCCAAGCAGTGGGTGAGGAACGGGACGGCGGCTCTCGTGGAGCTGCACCGGGTGCTGCCACCCGCGCCCACCCCAGGCAGCCGCGCGGCGGTCGGGCACTGCCGCACAGCAGCTCCCAGGCGGCCGGCCGGCCCCTCGCCGGGCAGGGAACCAGGCTTGGTTAAGAGACCTAACCTGAATTACCCAGCTAAGCCCCGGCACTCACCAACGGTTCTGTCTGTGCTCATTTCCAAAGCTAAAAGTTATTATGAGCCCTGGCTTACGCGACTGCAGAATTTGCCAAACTCAAGTGAAGTTTCCTTTGGCTAAATCCTTCCAGTGCCAAAACCAGATACTGAAATGGCAGCCTGGGGAATCCCACTCTGCTCCTTAACCGGACGGTGAGCACAAGGCAGGGAAGGTGAGCATGGGAGCCAGGAGCAGAAAGGCGACCGCAGCAGCACCGCAGCTCCTCGGCCCCGCTTTGCCCCACTGGAGCCGCAACAGGCTGCCCAACCTGCCGAAATCGCGGCGCTTCCCTTAGCGGAAACAAACTTGAACAAAACCATGTGCACAGCAAGTGGAAATGGACACTGATGGAAAATAAAAGGGTCAGCATCAGCTTGAACACGTTCAAGCCCTAGAACAAGAGGTCAGTCCCGCTGCGGTGTTTCGGTGTGCGTGGGGAGGCAGTGCAAACCGAGTGCTGCAATCCCGCTTTTTCAGGACCAGCAGCAGAAAGGTTTTGTGTTTCTGCTGCCAGCACGCTGGCAGGTAAAATCCCAGGAAAACTGCATTTCAGTAATTCCATTCCATGATTTTAAAGAGACTCCTTTAATTGCACTAATTAATCTTTCTCCAAAGATTGGCCCCCCACCGCCAACCATTCTGCAGACTGAGTGCGATTCCCCATTAAAAGCAGCAGTCTGCAGCAAGGCCCTGGGTTTCAGTGAAAGCACGGTCGTTGCTGCTACACCAAGTTCATAAAGACACGAGCTATTCTAACGCAAGTTCCCACCTACTTTCCACCCCAGCCCCTTCCCCCAAGAGGGCTCGCTTGTTTTGCCGTCGCTGGCCTCCCCTTCGCCAGGACAGAGCTGCTGTTTACCCAGACAGACCTGGAACGGTTCTCCAGTAACACGGCTCAGCCCTGCAAATAACTCTCGGTGTGGAGTAACCCCAGCCCGGTGACGAGCCGGCACCACTGGTAGCGAACGCTGTTCTCAAGAATACATTTCTGGATTCAGACCCTTAGGGAAGTTAGCAAACACAGATCCCACCACGGCTTGGACCCTTCCCTAGCCCCTGATTGCTTTTCGGCTGTACCAATCACTGTATTAACATTCTTTCCAACCACAGCTGTTTGAGAAGTTAGATGAGTTAAACAACACGAACGTGTGCTGGACCAGACTGGGTGCATGAAGCTATTTGGCAAGTTACAGTTTTTAAAAAAAAAAAAAAAAAATCATGAAAAAAACATTATTCATTCTTTTCCTAAATCTTTCAGCTGTGGAATCAATACCCAAGTCTACATACTGGATACAGCTGGCAATTAGATGTGCCAGATAATAAGCAATTAAAAAATATTTGTCTCGGTCTCTGGCAAAGCCCTGTGGTACATCAGACGCTGCACAGCCACGCCACTAACCACATAATCTTCTGATAATTTCTTTGCTCTCATTTTCTCATCGGCCGTGACTCGCAGAAGAGACGGGAAGCTAGAGACAGTTTGTGCAAAGGAACAGTGGGGTGTTATTAACTGTCCATAGAGTATACACAGCTCCCCACGCGACCGCTTTACCCCATATCCTATTCCAATTGCTGCTGACGTTTTAACGTGGTCTTCTCCTGAAATCAAGTTAGGGGCAGGGGACGCAGGAAGGAGGTGAAAGAATATTGCTGTGTGCCTTTGCTGACATTTGCTGTGCTAGCAAAGCACTACGCTCTACGACATTAAGTCATTTTGTCAGGCTTTCTGCAAAGCAAAGTAGCAGACACAGCCCGCTGCTTTTCTGTGCCTTCCTAACACTAGATACAGGTAACAGTCCTGACATTTAGACAGAAGCGATTGCTGGGATTAACATGAGAAAAGGTTATGGGCCAGGACTCAGAGGGCAATTCCACGGTGCACATTTAACAGACGGGGCACGTGCTGGGGCAGGAGGAGCTGGCGGGCAATGGGATGCTCACGGGAGCAGCACCAGTCAGCACCCCAACGCCCGGGGCGTGCTATGGCTATCTTACAGCAGATTTAAACAAAACAAAATCCTCCAAAGGTGCTATTATTAAGTGAAGCTAAGCCACTAATTACAATAAGTCAAAACACTACATGCAACAACCAAGCAATGTAAAATATTTCAATTCCTCTTTAGTTTCCCTCTTTTTAAACCTATTTAAGTTCCTACAAGCATTCACATTACTCAGATGACATTAATCTTAGAGGCACTACTTGCTACAAAATCCATAGCCTCAGCAGGAACGCTGCCATCTCCACGCTGCAGCTGCTCAAAAAACCTCGGCACACCATTTTACCAAAGTCGCTTCTCTTGTTTTTCATATCATGTTTCAATGGCAAGTTAGACTTGCCGCGGGTCAGTTCTTCTCCAGGAATATATTCACGGAAGTGGGCAACGAGCAGACCTGGTGCAGCCCGAGACCCCACCGAAGCATCCCTCGACAGCCCTTAAGGCTTCTGGCAGCTCCTCTTCTACTGACAGCTCATGCAGCTCTTCTCAAATTCATGTCATAGCTGGACCTGGCTTCTTAATCAGGTTCATCTCCGCCTGCCTTTTCAGTCCACTCTGCTCTCACAGAGTAACGCACTGTTTTTGGAGTAGATGGGGGCAGGAGCACACTCAAACCTCCTTGGACATCCTATGGCAACTGCGTTCTTTGCTCCTACTCGCTCCTTTAAAAAAACCACCCTAAATTAATGGCGTACAACCCATCGCCACCTGCATTTAACTCAACTGCCTCAGCCAAGACGAGTAACCTCACGCTGCAGAGCGCACATTTCCAGGGCTCAGGGACCGGGGAAGGCCGGCCAGCCACGGCATCACCCTCCTCCTTCCCAGCCACGCTGAACGTCAGGCGAGGAGCCGGCAAGGGGCTGGCCCCTCTCGAGGACCAAAAGCCAGCCTAGGGCAGGGAGGGGAAACCTTACACACGCTGGGGGGGGGAAACGCTAAATGATTCATTTCTGACATCAGCCGTGATTAAATTTTAATCTCTCAAACAAAAATATGGTTCTCATTAGCCTCATTAGTTCCCAGTTGTACGGCAAGGCAACAGTGTCACATGGTATTAATCTTTGCTTTCATTAATATGTCATATCAACTGCTCACGTCTGCTCACAGCATTCTTTGAAACCGATACGCTCCCTCTCTTCTGTGCGAGTAGGAAGTGCCAAAAAGCAGCTTCCTCGACAGGAAGGATGACCCCCTGAGATCCTGCAACTTTTGGTTTACGTTTCTAGAGATAATCTTTTCTTTCTGGGGAAAGAGGGAGAGGAGTTCGGAGTAAAGGGATGCGAGGCTGCGATCCACGATAACAAAGAAATTCCTGAGGTTTATTGCCAAGGCCAGGGCCAGATAAAGGAATAAGATAGTCTAAATTTTCTTGTTGTTGTTGTTGTCGTTGGGATATTTTGGAGAGCTAGAAAAATACAGCCAGGTTGCAAAAAAGGGTTCTTTGCAAGAGGGCTATTTGCAAAGCCCCTAGCAAACTTCAAACCACTCCAATTTAGCACATGCATCAAGGTGGTATTTGTTGATGTGATTCAACTAAAATCCTAGCTACTTTTTTTTTAATACACAAAATTGTACACTGGATACAGGCACAACATTAACTTTTGCTTGCACTTCAAACTTTAATATCTGTAAAGCTGATAGCAATTAAGTCTTACAGTCCCTCAGTACAAGCTTGTATTGCTTCCAGACAAGCAGATAAAGCAGGATATAGACTGATGGAAAGACCCTGCCAAGGTCCCACAGTTAAGTACAGCCCGACGCATCCAGTCCTGCCTGTACAGCGAGGTCTCAGTGAACTTCCCAGGCAAACCAAGCGTACTGATGAAACCCAGGACACGCAAGTTCCTACTCCCTACTTGCACAGCTCCTGATCTTTCAGTGTTTGCTTGCTCAGGGGCAGTCAAAAAAGCCTTACCGAATTACCCATGCTACTTAATAAAACACGCATTAGCTCAAATGCACCCGTGTGGATACGTTCATTCACCCTTGATCTGGCTCTGGTTTGCTGGAAGCTCAAAGGGTGATTCTTCCAGCTGTATTTTGCACGCCAGACTAGGACTCTTCCAGTTACAAAGTTAGTATCTCCGTAAGTCTTGTGCCCTCAGCATAAGAGGGTCACAAACCAGTACACTTACAAATGGGCATGATGTTTTGCCAAATCCAGGCCCCAATTCACACACCAGCTGTTTTACAGGCTGGAGTAAGAAACTCCGAAGAGATCTGCTTGTAACCTTTCCTGGATGGGATGACACTAGACAAAAACCCAAGTGCTTTAGACTAAAAAACCAAAACTGTAGAATATAAGAGGAAAGAAAGTGGGGAAGAGGTCCATTTAATGGCTACTAACGCCCTCCTGGAGAGTGAAAACACAGCCCTGAGCACCTCATCAGCCCCCTAGCATTTAATGGCCTTCAGCCCGAACCACTCACCAGTTCATCCGCTAGCACACAGAAGACTGTGATTAAAGTCCTGCATAGGTCAAGTGTTTTTTAATGAGACATATAAACCACAAAACCTCCATGACATACAAGTCTTTCTTCTTTCTCTATTGTAAATGAACTTCTGAGGATGGTAATTTAATTGCAATTAAATTACATGCCTCAGAGACATGCTTTCATGACCTGCAGTGTACCTGTCCCTTCAATAAGTCCTTAAAGTTAAAAGCTATTATGTTCAATCAGCTAAATACGAAAAAACACCAGGCGTTTGGGGCCAGAAAGACAGAGGCACGTCCTCCCCTCCGTGCTCTACAAAAACGTTGCAGCATCTGCAACTTCTTGGAAGCCACCTGGGCACGCAGGCTTCGAAGGGCACGCGAGCACAACTCCAGTGGCCCTCGCCGGCAACCTCTGGGGCTGTACGGTAGCGAAGCGCAGTTCCGTTTCATATTCCTTGCAGAAAAAAAAGGCTGCACTGCTTAGTCTTATTTTACCCGAAATACCTGTTAGCAGTAGCTCCACCAACATTTTCCACAAGGGAAGAACACACTGAAAAGAACGCTGTAGCCACCTCATGCTATAACATTTTATTTATTGGCTTGTTTAACCTATTCCCTTGAGCTCTTGTAACTCTACCAGAATCTTAGTCACGAAAGAAAAAAAGGCAATAGGATTTAGAAAACCACAATTCTAGCTTTTGTATCAAGTGTCTTACAAACTGTACCACTGAATGCTCTCTAACAGTGGGCAATATGCTTTGTAAAATGAAACAACACAATAACCAAGGGAAAGGAAGGGTTTTCAGACGTTTGAAAATGCTGGGGGGAGGCGGGGGGTTCAGTGAGGAAACAACAGAAGAAGAAACAGGAGATCAGTGGCAGAGTAGTTTAAAAGTTTGTTTATATAAGAAAATGTAATAGCTCTCTGGAGACACCTTACTGCGGGATAAAAGTAATTTTATTCCAGAATTACGAATTCACTTTAGAAGTGCATTAGTTATTCTGGTACAAAAATGATTCAAGTTCTGCCGGAACGCCTCTCCCGGAGAGCGTGGCCTGACAAAGGACCTCTGCTGCCGATGGTCCTTTGCTGCAGACATACGCACCAGCAGAAACCGTAGGGAATAAAACCACAAATGGAGGTTTCATGAGGTCACCTGCAACTTTTAAACAAAGGGGCAGCTTTTCCCATTCTTGTTTAAATGCACGACAATCCATTATATTAACGTTCAGGAGGGAGGAAGCGGGGAGAAAGGCAAAGCCGTTTGTTTTGGACCCGCGGAGCTGCGCTGCTCTTCCAGTGACTGAACCCAGACAAGCAGGATTTGCAGCCTGCAAAACAGACACTGAACTATGAGGAATTCCCACAAAATCTTTTTAAGCATCTTTTGCTTCATTAAATAGCTTCTATTATACTCAAACTGGGACCACTTTTTAATATTATTATTTTACTGAAATTAGGCATAGTCTGCAGAAATTACAAGAAGAATCAAGGCTAAAATTAACATAATGATTAAGCACTTCACCCAGCCTATGGGTCAGAGATTAAATATTCTTTTGCACTGGCAGATTTTCACGTTGACAATCTCCTCCTGTTTCAAAAGGAAAAGTTCAAAATGGCAGAGGGGAAAAAAAACCATCCAGTATTTTAAGACAGACAGACTCAGCTTCTGATGCAAGTGTGGCACCGCTATATGCACGCCCCGTGATGCAGAGAACACATCCAGGTTTAGTCTGAGCAGACCCCGAACACCACAGCTGTTTTGGGAACAGAGCGCCCAGAATTACAAAAGCTTCCTGGCGCATTCCACTTTCAAATTTGGCAAAGACAACCTTGGCCCTGCATTTCACAGGTATCAGAATTAATACGCTGTTCTCTGAAAGCTAGCCTAGTTTTGTGAACCACCAAAGCGCATCTTATTTCAGACAATTCACCTGCACATTGGCAGAGCCAAGAGCTGGCAAAGTCAGAATTCCGGGCCAGGACAACATCCTGGCCCCAGTTTCCAGGATTTTAGGTTGCCAAAGTAATCCTTATCCCGCAAAATCCATTACAAGCAGCTCACGTCAGCCTGTTCCAGGAGCAGCCTTCCTGAGGGTTATAACACCCTCAAAGACCTTCAGCTGGTCCCTTGCCGTGCTGTCACAGCGGGCTCAGCTGTCCCCAGGCACACAGTGTATTCCCCAGCTCACAGGTGGAGGTCGGCAGCACCGGGGCAGGCAGGCAACATGTCCTGCCCTTCAAAGGCGACGGTTTGCTCTTCTAAAGCTTCCTCTGACTCTGAGCCCAAGCCAGCTGGACAGCAGTTGAAAGACTCGCTCCTTCAGCAGCGCCCAGTATCTGGAGACTCCAGCCCAAAACAAATAGAAACATTTAAAATTAAAATAGAAAAAGAAAAGGCGATAAAAGGAATAAATTGTTCCTCACTGGCCCAAAGAAGAGAACTCTATTCCTCCTTATCACCCCATATCTTCCTTGAACTGGCTTCCCAGGCAACTACTGCAAAGGATTTTTCTGGACCGGGTCAGCCCACGGGTCCGTGCCCAGCCCAGCAGCGCCGGCTCGCAGGACTCCTCGCTCGCCAGCTGCAGAGGAACATCAAGAAAGACCGTACAATAACTACAAAACAATGTGGCCACAGGAGGAATTTCTTCCTCATTTCGGACGCCTCTTTGCTGAGCCATCTTGTAACTCTGATCAGGAATGCCTGACAACATTGTCCTTTCCCCCTTTATAAGAAGTCACTGTGGTCTTCAACAGATGCTTTGAAGAACAATCACAACTCATCAAAACCACTCAATCTGCCCAAATTCAAGAGTAAGACAAAGTTAACGGACTCTAACCTCACCTACACACCAGTGTGAAAAGGGAGTTTTAAAGCCAGTGCTGCCACCCACCCACGATCAGCAGCAGAATTCATGAGATTTCAGGTACTCTCAGCTCATCCCTTGTGCCACCACAATTCCCTGAAGGATGGTGAGAAATTAGTTAATCCCCTCTTTGCTCCTTCCCCCGTGTTTACTTGCAGCATAAGTACCTAGCCAGCCAGCATCCCCTTCTCCAGGAATTGAATGTCACACTGTATGCACAATAATAATATGGTTTTGACCACCCAGTGACCCATTTCTGAGGATCTAATGAAAAATGTAACCACAGCTGAATGAGCTGTACTGCTGGGTTGCTTTGATTCTTTTCCCTCACCCCTTTACAAGAGGAATCTAATTTCCTGTTTAATATATTCGATGCCACAATTAAGAAGAGATGAAGTTGAGGCAACGCCTCCTATCCCCCCTCTTTGCTCTCTCAGCCCTTCCCCAGGAGAACCTGCCCCGTTCCCCTGGTGTGTTATTGCTGTACACCAGGAGTCACCTGCCTGTGCCAGAGTAACTCTTAACCTCCAAATCTGAAGTAGCAAAGGAGGAAAAAACACAGCCTTATCTCAAGTATCAAAAGTCAATTCCTTTCAACCACAGCATCCACAAAAGGCAAACTCTGGGCTCCGCTTGCATTCCTGCTGGCCAGCTCATTGTCTTCAGAGCTGCAGAGACCCAACGTCGGCCGTGAGCTTCCAGCCCCCCTCAGGAACAGGCATTTGGACATGGTCTGCTGGACACTGGCGGTGGCTTGGTGCAGCAGTGGAAAAAGGCTCCCCTCTCTATTCCCCGCCCTTTGCCTCTCCCTTAAAGACCTGAAAGGCGACAAAACAGCCACGCATTCAACAGGCACAACTGGATTTCTTTTGGCAAAACCTCAAGAGTTCTGCAGCACTGTCACCCCTCCAGCACCGGCAGAGAAGACATCACGCCTCTGCCTTCAGTCTGCCCGTACCAGGAAAAGCAGCTGGGAGCAGAGGACCAGCACAGAACGCGACTGCCCAGCGAGACACGGAGAACACATTCCAGCTAGCTTTTTTTTAAATTAAACAACATTATAGCACCACTATAGCCACAGCACCAGTACCCTGAGCACGCAGAGTGCCTTGTGGGCACTAACGAAGAAAGCCTGTCATGCTAACGTCTTAGCCAGCCCACTGCTTCAGGAGCAAGCCAGATCAACCCCTCAGCCTTGGGAGTCACTGCAGGTCCAGCTTTCAGCTACAAAACCGTTGCAGCTCGAGGAGGAGGTTGTTAAGGTTCCCCCCCTCCCAACCACCAACCAGAAACGCAAAGAGAAAGAAGTCAAGGAACATATCCAGATTTTGCTGCTACAATGACACAGGCTCCTGTATCTCTGAAAGTGAGAGCAGCATGATGCTTGAATTCTTGCCCTGTAACATAAAACATCTAGAAAAATAGACGAGCGATTTTGGAATAACTTGGAAATGGGCAACGGAAAACTATCCACCAAGTTATTTTTCAAATTTTGTGGCTTTCTTTCACAGTCTTAAGTTCACGCTGAGTTAAGAGCTCAGAGAATAGAGCTTTTCAGAAAACTGACGCTGTTATCCTTCACCCACTTACATACCATCTGGAGTAGGATAGGAATGAATGGGACAGGACAAGGCGCAGGGCTGCCCAAGCACATGCAAATCCTTACAGTTAAATTCATTGAGCCCATCTATAGGGGAGGTGTCCTGTCACGCGCTGTAGAGCCAGAAGATTTGGGAAGAAAATCCCAGTGACACAGCTGTATCATGGCCACGGCTCGGGCACCTCTTCATGGCACAGCCTTTTCCCTCCCCAAAGTTACCACATCACCTCTGCTACAGGCAGAGAGGTACTTGAAGAGGTGAACTATTGAAATTCAGGTTTCTAAGGGCCCATCCTCTTTTAACCAAAGTATTTGGGGCCTTAACAAGCATGAGGACCACCTAAAGACCTTCCTTTTGCAGCACAGCCTTTCCCTGCAGCAAGGTGGTATGCAGACAGTCACTATTTCTCCTTTCCTTTTTCCCCACAGGCTTTATGTACTTGAGTGTTCCAGCTCTCTTCTGGATGGAACCGAAAATTGAGAAATAAGGTAATTATTAGGGGAATTCCCTTGCAACAGCCATGAGGGAAAGTACTCCACAGCAGGGACAACGTGTAGCATGGCACATTACGCAGCCAAATCGCCTCTCACAGAGGACAACAGAAACCAGGGCAGATATCCCAGGTAAGAGAGAGAGCAGGGGCGTGCCCATAACTCATTTCTGCCAAATGCTTTCCTTATCTCACATTCCTACATCGCTCCTTACCAGATTACCAACCTCAAACGGTAATAGAAAGTCAATGTGTACAATGAACAGCAAGAGATTACAGAGAAAAGCAAAGCAGAGAGATTGTTAACCTACCAGATCTGTCCAACATTGACCAAGGAGAGGTAGAGAACCCACAGGACAGACATGAGGACCATGTTTGCACATCCAGTTATCAATACAAAGGCTGAAGTTGCCAGGCCAAACAGGGAGAGGTAGTCCAAGGTGCTGTCCATGTCTGACCAGTCCAGAAACCAGATGATTGTTGGCGCATAGCTCAGAGCATCCAGGTTTATCTTCCCTTTGAAATAGCTTTTGACGTTCTGCAGGTAGAGTTTACAAGGGAGCAGCCCCTTCTCTCCTATTAGCTGCTTGTTTTGATGATACGCCACCAGGAAGGCCACAACTAGAGGAAAACAAGGAGGGGAAGAAAAAAACCAGTATTAGAAATCATCCAGGCTGAAGTACACATTTGGAGTCTAGAGTTACAGAAGTATATTCATGCCTCGGGAAGGAATTTATTCACATGTCCTCATCTCCCTTAAAATACAACGCAATCATTTCTATTAACCACGACGCAGAAGGCAGAGGAATTCTATAAATACTGTCTCTGCCTTCACACCAGGAAAGGGCACAGAGTCTGTTTTGAGATCATTTGCTCCTCAACAGCTGTAAGGGACATGCCACTTGCTTCAGGCAAACTCAACAAAGCACTTCTGGGAAAGCCCCCTGGAACTGAGCGACCTGACCCAATGCAGCAGGAGGAGGCTCAGCCCAGCTCTGCTCGACTCGGCGTGACCCTGGGTTAGTCACACACGCTATTCATCTCCTAATTGCGCTGCCGAGCACAAGCGAAAGTAATGCATTAATTTAAAGACTTTCAGACAGAATTTCCCTTCTACAAAAAAGCATTTGGAAAGGAGGCTCCGAGGAACCCTCGGTGGACGCAGAGACTGGGGAGCACACGGACGCAGCCAGAAGAGCCCACACCACTCCCCTCAGCTTTGCACCAGCACGGACACAGCTGTACTTTCTCACCCCTCCTCTTTCAGTGTCACAACACATTTTGCAGTGTAAATAAACAACAGCTCCAGTGTGGATTTTGTTGTTGATGGTGATTTACAGTGTCTGCTCTTCCCAGGGCAGACCGAGCGCAGATCGGGCCTGCGAGGTCATGCTTTGACTTTAGAGGACAACGTATCTCCATTTCTGCATTACACTGTCTGTGCATCCATCAAGTACTGGATTATTTCCTTATATTGAAAACACTTAATATTTCAAAATATTGTTAATGAGACAGCTTAAACTCACGTACACCATTCAAGAGGCGTCCAAAGGACACCTTAATTCTTTTGCCAGAGTAATGGTTAATGGCTATACGTTGCGATTGCAGAATACAGCGGTTATGCTATGGGTTGACCTTCTGGATCCTCTCACATCCTGGTAGGTTGGAAATACAAAGTCTTAATATTTTCCTGTCCTCTAAATTGCTACTTTTTACATGTCACTACAGCCTTCTCATTTATAGTGTCTATCCTCTTGCACTGGACAATCTTAGAAGGGCCAGATGCTTTTTTTAACAGCACATAAGCAATTTAATTACAGATTATAGACCTAGAATTTGATGTTCTACAGAGAAAGTTGGTCAGCTTCTAGGGATTATCTCATATTTTAGGAATCTCCTCCAGTTACCAATTTGCAGTTCGTAACTGCAGTAATCTCCATTTCTCAGAAGAAAATGATGAAGGCCAACATTTCCTGATTAGGCTCCGTACATTTTCCTCCCAGCAGCTCACTTACCCATCTTTCAAACATTATCCAAACACCAGCCACGTCACATGCAGCAATACCAGAGGTCTTGCAAAAGGCCGATTTGTCTCCCCCCGATCCTCCTCAGTTAATGATCAAATCTGTTTCCTCCCTTATCTGAATACTGTCATTCTGCAAACAAGAATTCTGGTGTTCATCTGGTTGGTGCCTCTCACTGGGAATGCTGCTGGAAAGTCTATGTGAAACTATATCCCGAGTTCAGGCCTGGATTCCCATTTCTTTGAAGTTCAACTAGCAACCAAAAGTCCGCAGCCCCAGGGAATAAAAATAAATGTCCCGTTCCCCCCAGACACACACAAAAGTCTCCAGTGGATTTCAGTTAATCCACTTAACACTTACTCCATCTCTTTGCACACGGCGTGTATTTGTTCTCATTTGAAAAACCACTAAAACTCACAATCCAACACACATCGGAGGTCACTGGGAGGGTTCCCGTGGATTCCAACAGATCCTGAATCACAGCGCTAACACAATAAAGTTGGGGGTTTAACTGGTTGCGTCTCTTTCCATCTGTCTTTTATACATGGCGAAGGAATTTTACAAACTAATAAAAGACACACAGAATATTTTACTCAATTATGGACAGGGAGGCACAAGAGAAAAAACTGATCGCAACACTGAAGAATCAGCTGCGGACCGCAAATTAAGTGTTTTCTATTTTAGAGTATTCATATTTTTCTACGAACACTCTGTTCGGCACAACTGTGTAATCAGAAAGCCTGACACATGAGACCGGCAGAAATATAATGCTTCTGAGCCTCAGACAACTTAATATCTTCATTTTTGGTTTTTAAAAAAAAATAAAAAATAAAGACCAACTCTGCCTTAAAACTCCACGGCTTGATTTCCCTTGATTAGCACTGCAATTTGCTGCAGTTTTCCAAAAGTGCTAATCAAATTCTCCTCTAAATGCTACAGAAATTGCTGCCCCAACCCATAACTGCTAAGCAGTTTTTTGTCTAAAAAAAATCTAAATTAGACCCCTGTACAGTATGCAAGATAAACAAGGAAAGGGTAAATTAGGAAAAACAAACTATAGCAATTGCAGAAAAGTACACATTGTATGTACAAAATACCGTACAGCCTTTTTAAGTCTGAAAGCAGCAAAGACTGCATTATAGGTTGGCAGGAACTGCACATCTAAAGGTTGCCCAGTTTGGGCTCCAAAGTGGTTTTCTCCCAGAGCACCGATTCCTCACAAGACGCTGCACTGTTGATATTTCATATATTATGATTTCACAACTAAATCCCATCAGCGACAGCCCTAATTCGCTGAAGAACTCGCCTAACCTAAACCAAATCCTGACTGTTCCACGTATGTTTCAATCCATCGCCCTCCCAAGCCATCGGGGCTGAAGTCCCGCGAGTGCCGTTGATTGCTCACACGTGAGCAGCGTTTCCCAGACGTGCCGCTCCGTCCCGGATCCAGCTCCCTCTCCTGGACACTCCCCAAGCTGAGCCGCTGTCTCACACCGTGCTCCCTCTCTGCTCATCTCCAGCATCTTTTGGAGCACCTTGGAAGGGCGCATCCCTCAGGCAGCACCCGCTTCTCGAACCCCACCACCAAATCATCTAGACCTGCTCTCCCAAGGCACCAGCTAAGCCTTCGAGAGGCTTCACCCTGTAGGCAGCCGTTCCCATGTTACCAGACACATGCAATAGTTGAAACTAAAGACAGGTTCTGCAAAGGGTTTCAGCAACACGGGAGATGCACAGATCCAGGGGAAAAAAGGGAAGTTCTTTATCAGCTTGTCATTGCTTCCTCTCCCTGAACTCCTCTCGAGAAACTTAAATTGACTGTAACACAGACCCTGCTCCCTTCTCCAGGAACCTTCCCTTTGATCTTGGCTTAGTCAGGGGGGTTAAAAAAGTCCCTTTTGCCCCCAAAGCCTGTGCTCTTCTTCCTCTTTCTTAACTCCTATTCTGAAACTTCTCTCCCTTTGGCCTCATATTTGGGGATTTTCCACTCTCCGTCTTCCCACTCCCTCCAGGTAAACACGGTCAAACAAGTTTGCTTCCACCTTGGGCCCTGGCTGACACGCTCGCTGCACTGACGGGGCATGGGGCAAGGTTAACTGCTTCTCGTTTGTCCTGTAGCTTCTTCCTGGCAAGAGGGTGGCAGAGCAGTTCTGCTACATGAACCAGAATTCACCAGTTAGTAAGTCAGCCGATGCTGGGGAGACCCACCTACGCGGCACGCTGGGTTCAACCAAGCCATGGGGTCCAAGGCACGGATGGAGCCTGCTCAAGCAACGGCACCGCATCTGCCTGAGCCTCTCCAAACACTCTGCAAAGCTGTGCTCTTGGGTGTCTGCAAGGCTCGTGCCAGCCCAGGGATGTTCTGATCTCTGGCAGCGAAGAGAGAGGGTCTTACCGAAAAGGGATGCTGGAATGGCAAAAGGGAGTCAGAACCAGCAGCCACTGAGCACCGCTGCCAGCCAGGCAAGCGGGCAGCGTCTCCGTCGCCAACAGAGATGCAAGATTCTGCATCCCACCCAGGAGAAGCCGCCTCAGCAAACCTGACTCCTGGATCTGCAAACTGCGGGCAATCAGTGTCTCCTGTCAGTTCAGGGTTTATTTTTCCTTCAAGAACAGCACAAACACTTGCATTCCTACGCACCAGGCAGCTTGCCTCCACCAGCACCCGAGCTACCTCCAGCTCGGGCACGTACTGCACCGAGGAGCCCATGGCAGATTCCCCCAGGATGGAGCAAGCTGAGGCAGGGCCTGACCCAGAGTCACCCACTCCTTCCAGCCCCTTCGGCAGGCCAAACACCTCAGTGACTCTCACTTTCTGGTATCACCCCATAAAATGAGAGCCTAACTGAGAAGGGTGCTTTTTCAGAGTTCAGAATACATTTTGCCAACCAGGATGCAGAAGTCAATGTTTGCCCATAGCTATCCTTTCCGGCACGGCGGTTGGGAACGATGTGAGGCCATGGCTGGGCTCCTAATCCAGGGACATCCCCTGCAGACTCCCAGCACTGCTCTGCTCACCTCCAAGTCTCCAAATCCAGCATAAAACCCCATCACCTTGCCCATCACCCCTGTGGCTGCTCACTGCCTGGATTTGGGTACCTTCAGCCCATGCCATTCTCTGTTCCACCTGAAGCACTCTGCCATTCTTCAGACTATTCGCTCCCTTGCGGATGGAAAAACCTCAGCCGCAGCGACTCCCGTGCTCCCTCCCACTCAGGAGGCAGACGGAGCCTTTGACAGCTCACATGGGAGCACGCTCCTCTACCTGCTGCGAGCTGATCTTTACATAAGTAATACATGTAAATTGTCATCAACTGCTAATAGACCTTCACTACTTATTCTCACCTCACAAGGTGCTTTACTGTACTTTTCCATTAACTCCCCCCCTCCACCTTCTCCTTCCCCTCCCAGCCTCCTCTCTCCCCCCAAGCTGAACACGTTCCTTGTTCAAACCCACATGCTACCAATAAACACAACCCAAGCATGCAACACAAGTCACCCGTCCATCTACATTGCCCTGTCACCTCCGTTCCTTTCCCCCGGTCCAGGCTCAGCCTGTCATGGTAGGAGAATGAGAGAATCCCATTCTTCATGCTCTGTAAAGATTTAAAGATGTGAAATCCAAAACTTTCCGGTCATATGGCTTTCTCTCTCCCCCCATTAAAAGAAGTCTTAACTTTTACTTAAAGCCCAAACCACAAGAAGAAATGAACCAAGAGCACAGAGCTTTGCATGAAAACCAAACTACATTTTGCACACACACAAAAATCTGCCTGGAGCCATATATCAAGTGCACCTTTGACCCAACAAGGCATTCAAAAAAGGCCCTACGCTGGATGCTGGCACGCTGAGGTTGTACTACTGAAAAGAAGAAGGGGGAGAGTATTCATGGTCTTTTCATTATTATCAGAGAAATGAATCAAATAAGTTTTCAATTGATAAATTCCCCTGCAAAGTTATGCAACACAGAAACAACACTGTAGTACTGAGCAAAGAGACGGAGCAAAACCAAGCACCCCCTTTTCATCGTGCAACCCTACAGCCACAAATAAACACACAACAAAGGAGTCTGTTCTTAACACTTTTTTGTTTTAGTGCCATTCGCAGCAAAGCTAAAGACTTCAGGGTGGTTGCTTTGGAGGCTTTTTAAGCGCTTATCTCCCCATTGCCTCTTTGTTTGAAATAACGTGAAAGCAAATAGAAAAGGCTGGGCTGTGGCACTGCTAAGAAGCTCCCCCAGGTTGGAGGTTGTTCCCCAGGTTGTTGCAAACCACACCGGCGGCAGCCCAGCCTGCAGCTGCAGGACGCCCTGAGAAGATCCCTCTGCTCCAGACCAGCTCTGGGCAAGCAGCAGACTGGGAGACAGATTCTCTCCTTCTCAGTTCTTGTTATCATTTCCCTTGAACGATCACTGCTTGCTATTAATTTATCTTCCTACAGTGAAAGTGCCGTGTTCAGGACCAAACACAAGCCTGTCTCGCTTACACGGCTCTTTCGTGCAGAGTTAAACGGGGGGCACGTAGCTTGCTAAGAGGACACAGTGCTAACACACTGCCGCTGTTGTACAGACTCGGTAACAAGCACTGCGCTGAAATAAAACCTTTCAGGGGAGAAAAAGCGTCAGGAGATGTACTATAATCCTGACTAGGCAAGCTGAAAGCTACTGGGAGCCTTTTAATATAACCGAGGGAAGAGCAGGGGGAAAGCAGGGCAGATGGCAGAGAGAAAGAGCCGAGGGACACCGGGGAGAGCCAGGAACCTACAGGAAGCCAAACGCCCCTGAGAAGGCTTTAGATTTCAGAATTAGGAAGAAGTAGCATGAACCTCCCGTAGCTCTAGCTCCGGGGAAAGAAAATACTACTATTAAACAATACGTAAGGAGAAGGAAGATAAACTGGATTTAAATAATAGCTTTTATTTCAAAGCACTCTGCAGAGCCTGGCTGAAATTGGGAAGGGTGGTATCTAATTACTTAAACTTCTACATCTAGAATCCGATGATAGTAATCATCCAAAAAGGGCACTTAACAATGATTTAGAAGGAGGGTGAAGGGAGCAAATAATGCACATCTGTTGTCAAGAGCTTTGGGACCATCTATTTACCTGTAACAGCACTTCCAACAAGACCTCAAAGACTTTCTGTATTGACAAAATGTCAATCCCTGCCATAAAGAACAAACACACAGTGAAAGACCAGGATGGAAAACCTTCAAATCTCGAAATGGCATTTCTCCAAACCTCCCTGTCCCATGAATTACTGTATTAGAGATTGCAATTAGCCACTGAGGGACAGGCCGCAACGGTGGACGTCTGCGAGACCAGTCTCTTCAATTGACACGCCAGCAGCATATAAAGGTGCCTCTACAGAAACAGAGAGAGGGGTCTGGGCAGCAGAGCCGGGTAAGACCCGCACAGATGTTCTCTTCCTCAGGGCTGGGTGCTGTGTTACTTCACACTCTCCTCCTCCGGAAGGGTTTTACCACTTGCTCTGCCAACACTTACTTGGTGAAGCGGAGAAAGAGGTCTCAGATCTGAAAAATGCCTCTGAGGGCTGTCAGTTATAAGAACTTAAGTGTCACCGAATTTACAAGTGCACTGCGCTAGCTACCATTAAAACCAGAATTACGCAGACAGGCGTTTCATTTACCTCAGTGCTCAGCTGGGAGGACCCTGCTGCAAAGAGCAAACCTCACTGGCACTTCCAGCCTGGGTCCATTCTCCTCTGCCCTCCCATTCCTGCAAGCAGCAGGTGGTTTTGGTCACTGACCTCCACCAATCGTCAGATCCTTTCCCACCTTCCCATCTCTAACCTGCCTCTCAGATAACAGCTGCTTTGCCAGGGACTTCCCAGGTGCTGGCTGCTTCTGGAAACCCCCTTCAAAACAAGAAGAGGAGAGCTGTTATAACCGAAGGGGGTGGGGGAGAAGGAGGGCACACAGAAGGACACTTCACACCTGCCTTGCTCTGCCTGTCCTCCTTCCACAGGAGAAGATCCAAAGCATCTCCCCAGCTCGCATCAGGCGATAAAACAGCCTCTCAAGAGTGGAGTGGGGGGCAGGAAGGAGGTGACAGGCCCCCAGATCATGCTTCTCTCCATTCCATCCAGAGGGTCCTTCACTCTCCCACCCCTCCCTTTCCCCCTAGGAGAGAGAACAAGCATTCAGCTCACACAGCTGCACTAATAGGCAGGAGCTGCAATCATCAGGGGGCAACCACTTTCCTGACACTTTAGCACAAGGTGCCCCCCAAGGGATCTGCTGCTTAACAGAGCAGGAATGAAAGGGTTACGTTTAAAAGGGTGAAATGAAAGAAGGGGGAAAAACATCCCACGACTGAGGAATGTCAAACTGTCACAATGGCATCAACCGTTTCCTCAGCAAGTCTGAGGCTCGGCGTGTGCAGAATCGCCGCGTCTGGGGAAAAAAAAATAATCTGTCAGAGTAAATGGTTCCATCTTCAGAAAAGAGCTTGGAAGAGGTGCTTGGCACAGAGGCTTAAAATTGTTTTCCGCTGTTTCTAAACCCAGGCTCTCAGAAGAGATCAAAAGGCAACCCACCTTCCCTCGAGAGCATCCCACCCCAACAGCCGTGTCATGGTTTTGCAGCCTTTGACAGGAATCTGCCTCTTCACAATCTCTCCATCTCAGATATACCAACCACATTCCATCCCACGGACGCTTTGGTCATAGGCTGCACAGCATCTCCCCCGTGTTGGGATCAGAGCTGGAGCCCCAACATCACTGCAAGCGACGGCCCGAGTCAGAATTAGACCTGTCTGAAATCCGGCCCAGGTTTCTGGCTTAGGGTCCCTGGGCTGATACTCAACCAAAACAAACAGCAGAAATCACTGTTACCTGATCACAATAAAGCTGAAGTTGCATAACGAGAAGGTAAACTTTTCCTTTCTTGCACCTCCTCCATTGCAAAGGACAGAGCCATCCTCCTACCCTGTTCCTTCCAGCTCTGGTACCCAAACCCTTTCCTTTCTCAAAAAGGATTCCTCACTCTGGACTGTGGAAGCATTTTGGGGTCTCCTCCCCCCTTCTGCCACTCCCAGGCATTCCCACTCCCCCTTCCTCTTTTGAAAAGCGCTGAATCCAGTTCTTCTCCCTATTTTCTGCCATCCCGCTTTCACTCACCAGCCTGCCATCTCAGCTTCATCCTCTGGCTTATTCACTCTCCCTTTCTCCCTGCAGCCCGTAGGTTTCAATCATTTCCATGCTGTAACTCACCTGACCCTGAGAGGGATATTTGCTCCTCACCTCTTACTGCTTTCATTGTCCTGAATCAGGTCTCCCACTCACCAGAACGTCTCATTTGTTTGACTCGCTCTTTGCCCTCCTCTTCCTCATCAGCCCCTTCGCAACTCCCACCCCTCCAGCCACTGCCTGCTCCCTTCCTGTCCCCCCCAGCCCCTTCCCATCGGACACGTCACCACCCTACAGGACAGCATTTGGTCCCGAACGTGGCATATTTATAACCCCAAATCCACGATCAGAAAGCAGCAGCCTCCACCCAAGGCACAGCGGAGAACGCTAATCAGTTTTTCATAAGGAAACTGCAAACTGAGCTACGGGAAACTCAGCAGTCTGGATTTACACACGGGGGAATATCGGAATCGCTTTCATTTTGACTGAAAGAGTCATAACCCCGCATTTCACCGAGAGCTGAAACCAAACTAGAAACAGAGCACGTGTCAAAACCATACAAAACTACAACTTCTGCACGGTTTTGATGCAAAATAATCTAAGCAGGCTGGCAGCCTACAAATCCTAACGATTTTGTGGACAAATCTGGGGCAAGTTTAGAATTTGTAACGTAGTGTGTTACATGTCAGTTTAGGTTTCACTATGAATATTTTTTAAGCGGAGCACTAGCGGGCTCCGAGCACGGCTCTCGGCGTTCCTTGCCGAAGCGAGAGCCAAACAAGCACAGCTGAGGCTGGAAACCGATTTCACCGTTAACCACTTTAAGGTCATGTCAATTCTAGGTCCCAACTGGTTGTGTCAGCACCCAAGGATGTCGTGTTTCTCCGGTCCTACGTAAGATGTCAAAGATCTGCTTTTGTGTAACATGAGGAGTTTCTCTCTTGCACAGTTAGCTCGCAACATCTACCTTGAAGAAAAAGGACTACAAGCTCCGACCAGCTCTGCTGACAGGTACCAGCCTCGCGGGGTGAGCAAACTCTCCTTCCAGCTCCACCAACACGGGAGGCCCAACATCACCCAACACCGTCCCAGCCGTCAGCCGCAGGGTCCCCATCCCACCAGCAAAGCAAGAGTTGAAAACAAGAGGCTTTTCCCATTTCACATCTTAGTCGTCCCCTCAAGCTTTGCGTACGCAAACACGTACCCCCAACACCCAAAATTACGCTTTACTTTGGTAAAAGCTGGGCAGGGCTCCTCAGTGCAATTGCTGCATCCCTGCCATGACAAGATGGAGCCCAGAGCTGGGGTAAAGCACCCTGCAGCCCCCCAACCCACAAACAAATTCACCACCGAGCACGTAAGACGGTCACGGGCCTCCTCTCCCACCACGGTGGGACCTCGGCACCAGCACGGACCCCACGGGAGGGCCAGCACCCACCGTGGGGCACTGGGAGCTCAACCCTTCCCCGTGGCAGGGGTCCCGCCTGCCCCACCTGAGGCTTTGCAGTGGGGAAGGCCTTGAGGGACGAGGCAACCCCAGGACTTCACGGGGTTCTGCGTGGCGACGAGCCCGGCCGCCCCCAGCAGCCCGGGGCTCCGCCGGGCCGGGCCGTGCCCCCACCCGCTCCCCGGGCAGCGGAGAGAGAAAGAGGCGCGGGGCAGCACCCGCAGACTCACAGTAAAGCAGGGCTATGGATCGCAGCAGCACGATGCGGGTCAGCCAGAAGGTGCCCGGCGGCGGCGGCCTGGCCCCGCTGCCCTCCGGCCCCGCCACCGCCCGCTCCGGGGCCTCGGGGGCGCCGCCGCCCGCCGCCGCCCGCCTCTGCCTCAGCGCCGCGCTGGGCGCCGCCATGTCGGAGCCCGCAGCGAGCATGCGTGCGGCCCGCCCCCCGCCGCGCCGCGGGCTGCCGCCGCCGGGCCGGGCCGGGCCGGGCCGTGAGGGCGGCGGCGGGGGCCGCGCTGAGGCGCTGGGCTGGGCGGAGGCTGCCGCGGGTCGGCCCTGTCAGTACAGCGGGGCCCGGGCCGGGGTTTCTGTGGAAAAACGGCGTTTGTACGCCCCGGCCCCAGGGAGCGACCTCGGAAAAACGGCGAGAAAGTGCAAAGTTTAAAAAAAAAAAAAAAAGGAAAGAAACAGACGGATTTGGCTCCAGACCCCTTTGTCCACCTCCCGCCCAAGGAGGCCAGGGCCCCCTGCAGCGCCGCAGCCCCCTCAGCTTGCCCCGCCACACCTGGGCTCATCCCTGAGGAAAAAATACAAGTTAAATTCCTCTGGCTTTCAACATTTGCCACTTCCGATGCTGCCGTGATTTCTACTTCGTATAGTCCTAGCTGTCAAGCACTTGACTCCCTGTTGAGTTCATAAATACTGTTTTTTAGCAAAACCACTTTCATAGGGCGGCCTCGGCAGTCATCGATGAGTTTAGATGTGCGTTGTGTGTCCCACTGAAGTAAATACCGCCGTGCTGAACCGTTCGATGGTCTCTGAGAAAGTATCTGCTATCAGGTGTAACATTATTCAATGCTTTTCAGACTGTAAACCCGTCCCTTCTAAATGCCTCTTTTGTTTTTCCAGTTTCCCATCACTGCTGCTTGCATTGTTCTCTTTGGAAAAAAACCTACATAATGGTGCATTGTATAGGGAAAGAAAAATAAGCTATTTGTTAAAGGCCGCTGCTATACTGCAGTTTCACTCTCCCTTTGGATTAGCCACGAGGTTTGGCTAGATAAATTTAAATAGATGTAAGCTAATGGTTTCCTTTGCGGGGTCTTTATGAAACTTTTACTGCAAATTCCACATGAAATGGAAATGTCTGTAAAACAAACTGGATAATTGAGGAAATCACTGAGGAAAAGCGGAGGGTTTAGCAAAAAAAAAAGAAAGAATAATTGGAGCTGGGAAGGGAACACGGAACTGGGTCGGTTTTCATTGCCGAAGATCGCTCTGAGATCTGCCGGACGCGCAGGTTGGGACGGTAGCGGGAACGAGCATCAAGCTCAGCCGCCCCGAGCTCGGGGGACATCGTGTGCCAACAGCGCCTCGCAACAACACGAGCTGCAAAGTTTGCAGTCTATTAAATGGCATAAAAATGTTGTTGCTCTAAAGGACCGATCCAACCCTCGTAAAAGGCAAGGGAAGCCTTTCCTTTAGCTTTGCTGGAAGATGGATCACGCTATAAAGGAAAGCGTGCGATAAAGCGGTAGATTAGAACATCAAATGACCTCCTCTCTGCTCCGAGTTCCTGCTGGGACACGGCTTTGTGCGGGCTGTCATCTGCGTTGGGTTTTCTCCTCACTTATCTATTTACTGTCAGCTTTGTTTTTCACGTCGCGATTTTCCCTCGCGCTTCCTCTTTTCAAAGTAAGGTATCAGAAAAGAAAACAGCGTAAAAACCAAGCAAGTAACACTAACAAGATATTTAAGAGTGAGGCTCTGAGCCTTAAAGTCTCAAAGGGAAGGCGATTCATAAATGTCAGGCCGGCGGGCAGGCGCTGTTGATCAGCATCGTTGATGCTGATCTTCATTCAACAAAATGCGCGCCGCCGCGTCCCCCGCCTGGCCCTGTTTTGCTGTGTTCCAAACAGCTGCAAAAGTGACAGAGAAACAAGCATTTACTGTCACAGCACCCAGCAGCTGTCCCCACCAGCACCTCAACCCTGCTGTCCCTGGCACCCTAAATTACTCTGTGTTCATTCAGGTCTAGTCTTTCGCCCCTCTGGCTGCCAGGAATTGGGTTTAAATAAAACAGAGAAAGTGAATGTGCGCAGAAATCACTATTTTGTAAAGCGGCATTAACATTTGGGGGCTCCTCTAAAGAAAACATACATTCAATTATGTATAATGCAGTCATACACAATCCCGCTGAGCATTCAGCTGCGCTTGCTAAATGAGATGGGGATCTCGCAAAGAATTTGGGAGCTTCCTTCTACTAGTTCAGATTTTTCCAGCGGTAATATTTTTTCCATTAAAATCCCTGATCCTTCCCTGTGGAAATCTGATCTTTAACTCCAGGGTTAGCAGGATTAAGGCTGAAAAGGATTTTCAGAGGAAGAATTACCTTTTTTTCTCCTGTATTTGTACAGCGGCTGTAATGAGGGGGTGCTGATTCAGAAGAGGGCTTCCCAAGTGGTACCGCAGGACAAACAATTAATAATCACAGTGGTCATAATTAACGGAATTGTGGTTCTCCATCATTTTGAAAAGATGCCATCCAGCCTGTGTCGGGCAGGAGGAAAGAAGAAATCTTTTGCCAGTGTCTCACCTGGCCCTTAACGTGAAACGCATACATGTGTGCTGTTGATCCCGCAAAAACACATTTTGCTTTGTTGCTGGTGTCTTAGAATATTTGAACAGAAACAACACATTGCCGTATCATTTCCTTTTTCCAGTTTTCATCTTCACGCCTGCACGTTTTCCGAGACCGAAAGAGAAGGCCGTCCCCTTCGCGTTGGTGATTGCTTTCACCTCGGGGTCCTCGGCTGCCAGCACCACCGTGTGCAGCCTCAGGCTGGGAAAGCTGCAAGATAAGAACTCAAAACAAGCCACTAGTTAACTTTTTCCACTGGGATATAAAAAAATTAATACTCATAAATGCACTTGTTAGTAAGGGCTTGTTTATTTTAGCAGAAATTCCACACCAGGCCCCATGGAACATGTAAAGATTTTCGTGAAGCCCTCACTGCCTTTGACTCCCACTGAAGTCAAAGCTTTCTAAAAATAAATGTCCTTTTTCACTGATGTCTGCTGTCAGGATGAAACCTAGAAAAGGGCTCAGGAATCCCGTGCACTCCTCTCCACTTGCACTTCAAGCAGGAGCGAGGTCAGTGGAGTCCTGCCCAGTGCAGGTGTGCGGAGTTTCTTGTATCAACGCCAGGTAAATATTCAGGGCTTGGAAAAGAGCTGCTGGGGGACATGTTCCTCCATTGTTCGCCCTGCAGCTGCCAAACTGTTCCTGTCCAGAAAAAGGAGGGATGCCGGAGCTAAGCACCCCATTAACACAGTAAAAACTAATATTAAACTAATATTAAACTAATATTGAAGCCTCTCTCTTCCCCCCCCCCCGTCCTCAGCAGGCTGCAGCAGCTGTGCAAGGGGCGCGAGTTTGCATCCACTTGCGGTGATGGGAGTCTTGAGTCCCCAGCTCTTCACAGTCCACGGAGATGCCTCTAATGATGGGCTTTGGATGAGGCTGTGCAATAAAAACCTGTTCTTGCCGTGGTGGGAGCACACAGTGACGGGAACACCGTAACTTTCATGACAGCACACAGTAATATTTCACTCCTGTCATGCAGGTGACAAGAAGAATTTCGAGAGCCCAGCTAAGCACAGTGGTGGGAGCTGTGGAAATGCCAAGGACTAAATATCCCAAGTGTTACTTAAAATTTGCAGAAAGGTTCTGTCCCTTTTACTCCTGAATTGTTCAGAGCAGCAAGGCTCATTTCACGTGAACAGAAGACAAATTTTGGGCCTAAACTGATCTGCAAGCAGCTGAGCTATATCAATTTAGTCTTAAAATTGCGTGAGCAAGCACCGGTTGTGTGCTGGAGCCTTGAGAAGCGCACAGCGTAGGGTTGGACCCATCACTACAGTTCGTCTTGAGAGCAAAGCTTTTTAGCTCTTCTGCTGCTATTTTAATTGAAATTAGTTGAAAGTTACCACAGGCTTTTTTTTTGCTTTTCAGATATCAGGAGCTTTCCTGAAAAGGATTGAGCATTGTTTCACAGCAACCTCTGAGCTGCCACCGACCTGCTGTATCCTCTGGGCAGAGCATTAATCCTGCAGATGTCAGAGGCTTATTTTAACACGACGCATAGGTTACTCTTATCTGATCAGGGGCTGGTTTTTCTTCCCCCGTAAGGCTCTTTCTATTTGCTCTTTGAAATTCCCATGTAAAATCTGCGTGCAGTTCAAAGGTAGCCAATTTTTGAAAAATGGTAACTTTACCACTTGGTCAGATTAAGCGACAGAGCCCACCTCTGGCTGCCCCCCACCCAGCCGGGGAGGAGGGCAGCACAGTGTGCCTCGCAGGGCGTACCCCGCCGCCTGCAGTCCTTCCCACGTGCTCTCGTGCTCTGAAAACACCTTCCCTCTCTTCTACCGAAGATGAAATTTCTCCTCCCTGACATGAGTGGGGCTCTGACACCAATGCACACCCACGCTTATTCCTGCATAACGGGTGGGTATGGTAGGGAGGAACCGGGACGGGAGGTCGAGCCACCTCCATCCCACGAGGATTCTGAGGGTTCCCGGGTGACAAGTGACAATGTGGCAGAGCCAAGCATGCAGACCTTGCATTTAGTGCCCGATCCCGAGCAACGCTGGTGTGAGCTGGCCAGGAACTTTATTGGAGACCGTGTCAGACTTGGAAGAAAATGAAGCAATATTGCCAATATTGATGGGCAGCTGGTGGACCTCTGCTGTGCCCGCTCTCTGTCAGGAACAGCCAGCTCTGTTCCACCAAATCCTCTCTAAACGTACCCCACTTAGGCACACTCTTTAAGGCTCCATGGGGCAATGGGAATCTCAGTTCTTCCCTCCCAGATCTGCACCCCTTTTCCTGGAAATCTCCATGTCAGGGCTCGCCCTGCAGCGGGCTGGGTCAAGGCAGAAGCGTCAGGCCAGGTCTAGATGATGCATCGTGTGGGATCACTGCAAGACCTGCCCTGCCGCTCCACTGTTTGTCCATCCCTGGGCAAACATCGCTGGTACTTTGTCATACAACATTTGAACGTGAGACCCCGTAAGACAAACGACGCCACTTGAACCCACTTGTTGGCCCCGGCATAATCTCATTCCGTTTCATGGATGAGTGATCTTCTCAGGAAACCGGAGCTACTGAACTTTCCCAGGTGCTCCAGCTCCCTCCTCTCCTGGTGTCATCTCGGCTTCTCGCAGCCTTGCCCAGCTCGGATCGGTCTGCGAGGCAGCACAACGCTGCTCCTGCCGCCCGCTCGGCTGAGAACTGACACTCCGAGACATGAAACAGTTTGTGCAAGATCCCCACGGCAGGCGTGAAGCAGGACACGTACCCTGCTCTGGCTCCCGGCACTACCTCTTCCCCGTGCCCATCTCTGGAGTAAGAGGAAGCAACTACCGAAAGTTGTCCTCCTCCTCCTCCTCCTCCTACCTGCATTGGACACAGAGGAATTCAAGTGCGTGGGCTGGGAAATGCAGTTCCCTGCCTCTGGCAGAGCTAGGGAGCCGTGAAAGGCAGCAGCATGCAAGGGGGAAGAAAACCGATGTCTAATTCCTGCAGTCCTTGGGGGCTGCTTTTGCAGGAATTTGACTTGTAGTTGGAGGCAGGGACCAGAAAACAGGGGCTCTTCTTTTCATCCCTGCCTCCGTGGGCTTGCCCCAAGGCTCCGAGCATCCCACAGATCCCTCCCCAGCCTCAGCCGCGCCACGAGGTTCGAATCTTCCGAGGAAGATACTCGCAGGAGAGGCTGCCTTTGGAAAGATGGGCTAAACCCGGGGATCATTGCTTTGCCTCAGCCACCTCTAAACCAGATGAAATACAATTGACCTGACTCACAGAATTTAGTAAGGTAAACTTATTAAAGAGCTATGAGAACCCAAAGAGACAGGCATTACAGAAATGTATGTTGATTATATGTCACATGAGGGGAAAAAAAAAAAAAAAGCTTTGCCAAGTGTCCAACAGCATTGCAAAGCCCAGGGAAACAGAAACTCTTCCACAGTCTCATTTAGCTTTGGATTGGGCCCTGGAAGAAAAGTTCCTCACTTGCGAGTCCAACACAGATAGCACGCCTTGAGCCTTAAAGACAGTATTTTTTAAAAGACACATTGTAAAGTTATATTTTAAAAAACCCTTTTGTCCAAAGGTAGCTCACTTTGTGACTCTGCAAACTGAAAGCTGAAATCTTGAGAAATTACTAATAAGGAAATGAGAGAATTTTTAAATAAAATAAACCCCTGCTTTGCACTTCAACAGAATATATTCATTTTCACGTAGAAGGCATACGGGTGTTCAGGCCCATTTAAACAGTGCTACATTTAAATTCAAAGTGTACACTTTATTTCAAGGTGATTATACGTCGCAGCAATTAAACCGCTCTCAAACCCCCCACATTCCCGTTACTTTTTAAATGCTGGAATGCTTGAAGCTCTCGCACAATTTCTATTTTTTTTTTTCCCGTAAATCTTGTACTTGACCCTGTTTTTTCCGGGGGGAAGCAGCGGATAAAACTGGAATTTGGGGAGTTGCTTTTTTCCAGTCGCAATTAGAAGGCTGGATTCCGCCGATAATTAGAATCAAATGCTCGGAAGAAATGCAGCAAGCCCGGGGCAGGCTCGGAGCGGGGACATCTTGTAAGGGGGGGTCGCTGCGGGCCCGGGGGGCGCAGCCCCGCACCGGCGTCTCCCGCAGCCGGAGCTGGCCGGGGAGATTTTGCAGGCACCCCCCTCCCTCCCCCCTCAGACCCAAAGGCTCACCCCGAGGTGCCGCATCCTCCTCCTCCTCCGGACGGTGCCAAGCCCCGGCTCTGCCCTCCCGGGAGGCTGCCCGGGGCCCGGGACCCAGCCCGCCGGCGGAGGCGGGGAGGCTGCGGGCAGAGAGGAGATCCGAGCCGGGGCGAGGGGAGGCGGGGGGCGCGGAGGGGCTCGTGTCGGTTCTTTCCAGCGATCCGCTGCTTTCCTCCGTTATCTGAGCGGGGAGAAGCGACGTGCTCGGGGCTGCGGGGAGCGGCACGGCGGCCCGGGGGCACCGGGGCTCGGCTGCCGGAGGGCTGCGGGGGCAAAGGGGCAGCTCCGGCCCCGCTTGCAACCGGGACGCGCCGGCGCTTCTGCCACGCACCGAGCCCCCGGAAAGGGAGACCTAAAAAGTAACCAGCCGCCCCCAGGGCACGAACCGCCCGGTGCGCCCGCCGGACCGGAGCTCCGGCAGGCGGCTGCCGCCCCGTCCCGGCGCCGCTCCGCACCTCCTCACCGCGGCGGCCCCGTCCCGCGGGGCTTGGAAAAGGGCTCAGCATCCCGCCGCCGAGCCCCGCAGCCCCAGGCCGTCCCGGTGCTCCCCCCCCAAGGCGGGGGTCCCCTCCGCACGCCGGGAGTAGAAAACACATCCCCACCGCCGGGAGATCCCCGCCAGTACCGCGGTGCGGTGAAGCCCCCGGACCATTCGCAGCGGCGAAAGGAGGGAGGGGAGCCCGCACATGCCGAACGAGGGCCCGTTCCGCGGCCGGGCCGCGTCCAGCCGCCCCCCGGGCAGCGGGACCTCCGGGCGGCGGGAGTGTAGCGGGCGGGCAGCGCCGCGCCCCGCCCCTTATGCAAATGAGCCCGCCCGCTCCGCCAATGGGGAGCGGCGCCGGAGGAGGGGCCGCTTGCTCTCGCCTTAAAGTAACTTGTTGCCAGGGGCCGGGGCTCGCACTGGACGTGGAGCGCGGCGCGGGTCGGGCGCGGGCGCGGAGCGGCGCGGAGCCGGGACGGCAGCAGCACCGGTGTTGGTTGTGGTGGTCTTCGCTCTTTTTTCCGGCTGATTTTCACGCGTTTGTGTCTTTCTTTTTTCTTTTTTTTTTTTTTTTTTTTAGGTTTTTTTGTCTTTTTTTCGCTCTTCGGGCGCCCGCGGAGGGGTGCGCGGCCCCCGCCGCTCCGCCCGGGCACATCCTCGCCCTCGGGGCGGCTCTGCCCCTCGCCCCCTTCCCCGCAGCCGCCCTTCCCGCCGCCGCCAATGCTCAACATGACCGAGGAGCACGACAAAGCGCTGGAGGCTCCGTGCAGCCCCGCGGGCACCACCAGCTCCATGTCCCACGTGGACTCGGACTCCGACTCGCCGCTGTCCCCCGCCGGCTCCGAGGGGCTGGGCTGCGCCCCCGCGCCCGCCCCGCGCCCGCCCGGCGCCGCTCCGCTGGGCGCCAAGGTGGACGCGGCCGAGGTGGACGAGCGCTTCCCCGCCTGCATCCGCGACGCCGTCTCGCAGGTGCTGAAGGGCTACGACTGGAGCCTGGTGCCCATGCCCGTCCGCGGGAACGGATCGCTCAAGGCCAAGCCGCACGTCAAGCGGCCCATGAACGCCTTCATGGTGTGGGCGCAGGCCGCCCGCAGGAAGCTGGCCGACCAGTACCCGCATCTGCACAACGCCGAGCTCAGCAAGACCCTGGGCAAGCTCTGGCGGTGAGTCCCGCGCCGCGCCGCGCCGCCGCGCATCCCCCCCGCGGGACCCCGCTCCGCGCCGCGCCGCCGCGGGACCCGCGCACAGACCCCCCTCGCAGCGGGGCTGGGCCGGCGGGACCCCCGGGGAGGCAGCGGGGGCTTTGCCTCGGGCTGCGCGGCTGGGTTCCCCCTCCCACCGCTTCTTAAAATCTTTTTTTCCTTTTTTTTTAAAAAGTCTGTATTTTTTGGCCGTCTGTGCCCGCGGGGGATTCTCGAAGCGCTTCACACCGAAGTGCAGAAATCCCCCAGAGCGCGTCGACGCGCTGCAAAGGCCACGCCGGTCCCTGCTCCGAAAAAGCCCCCGTGCCCGGCCCTGGGCACCCACAGCCGCAGCGGGCTCGGCCGGGCGCTGCCCGTGGGTCCTGCCCAGCGCCGTGTCACGCGTGGGTTTTCCCGGCTCCGTCACCGAGATGCGCAGCCCGGGCCCTTTCCTCTCCTGGCCAGGGCTTCCCGTGTCCCCAGGAAACAGACTTTTTTTAATTGCTTCTTTTACAGTGGCTTTTTCTAAAAGTTTTTTCCTTGGCTTGCTTGCTTGTCGCTTCACGAGCTATAAAACCAAACGAGCCGATTTTTAGCAGTTATTCTCATCCGCTTTCTAATTTCCCTTCTTATCCGCGTGCTTGCGCGCTGCCCACCCATGCAAACTTTTTTTGCAGGGCGGCAGCTGCGTGCGCTCCGCTTTCCGAGGCTCTGCGACCGGCCGCGCTTCACCGCGTGGTATATTCGGTCGCGTCTGGCCGTACCAGACCTGTGTTTCTCCTGCCTGTTTGGGCCAGCGATGCTCCCGCTGCGGCTTGAGACTCTCCCAGAGTTTGCAAAGAGAGGTCCGGGCTGGGGAGAGTTTTGAAAGAAATAATCCCATCGCTGTTGCCTTCGTGGTTTCTTTGTAAGCACCAAACAAAGCTGGAAACGGGCAGCGTTGCTTGTCGCGGCGAGGGGGTGGCATTTGTAGGACAAACCTAGGAATAATATTTGGCAAAGGCATTTAAAATGGGGCAGGGGGATTTTGTTTTGCCTGGTTATTGGTGTCTGTAGTGGTTGATTTTTTCGCACCTCTATCGATGGTATTTTAATACATTTTTGCGACATAGTTTAGCTCTTTTTTTGCCACAGCAAATTTGTTTTGTAATTAACTTTCTGGTTGCTCAAATCAGTGTATGGGAAGTGGGGATGTGCGAGCCTGAAAATAGACTGAAAACTTCTAAAGAAAAGACATTAATTTTGGATTTTTTTTTTCCCTTCTTTTTTTTTTTAAAAAATAAATCCATCCCAAACCAGTTTGTTAAGCGAAAATGAGAAACGTCCTTTTGTGGAAGAAGCTGAGCGGCTCAGGGTCCAGCACAAAAAGGATCACCCGGATTATAAATACCAGCCACGGAGGAGGAAAAGCGTAAAAGCCGGGCAGAGCGACTCCGACTCCGGAGCTGAGCTCAGCCACCACGCGGGCACGCAGCTCTACAAAGCGGACAGCGGGCTGGGAGGCATGGCCGATTCCCACCACCACGGCGATCACACAGGTAAAGGGCCCCCACGGGCAAAAAAAACCTGCAGGTCCCGGGCGCGTTGGTTTGGGACACAAACCCGCTGGCGGGCACGGGCTCATCGGCCCCCGGATGAATATCAATGGGATTGGGGCCATCCAAGAGCAGGAGTCCGGGCCCCGAGAGCTCTGGTTTTGCACCAGGTTGCGAACGTGGCCACAGTTTTCTTTAGTAAACGCTTATAGAGCCGTCTGTGTGATAGGAAATCCCCAAAGCGCGGGGATCCCGGTTTCCCAGCTGACCTGTGAGCGGGGAGAATTAATTGTGAGCTAATAAGGGTTAATAGTCCGTTGGCCGTGCAAAGGGCGCCTGGGGGAGCGGGTCCTGGAGACGCGGCTTCCCCCCGAAGCTCCCCGCTTCTCGGCGGCGCTGCGAATTGGCACAGGGCGCGTGTTGACAGATTCCAGGAGGATTGCGAACGTCCTGCAGCTTCAGACGCGTCTGCACTCTCGCCCAGCCTGGCTGGGGATCCCGGCCCCGGCCCGCTCTGCCGGGACGGCTTCTCTGCCTCCGGGACAGCCGGGCTGGCTTCAGGCTGCCCGCAGGGAGAGGCTGAGCAGGTCCCTCCAAATCCACCCCCTGGTTCTGCTTCCCAGGCGAGGGGGGGTTTGTGCAGCCGGGGGTGTCCCGCCATGTCCCAGAGCGATCCTGATGGGCACAGCGCGCTCCTGGCTTCTCCTCCCCGCTGCGAACCAGCGCCCGTGCGGGTGGTTTACCCCAGCCGAGGACACGGTCCCTGGCATGGTCTCATGGGGACATCAGCCACCTCCAACACGGGGCTGTAGATTTAAATCCCTCTTCCCCTCCTGCAATGAGAAAGGGGAGAAACGTGCGGGGTTTTTTTTATACTCCTTGAAGGAGTCTGTTGTTTTACGGGCGCTCTTGTTAAAGCCTTGCTGTCCCTTCGTCCCCAGGCCAGACCCACGGGCCGCCCACCCCACCCACCACCCCCAAAACCGACCTCCACCACGGCAGCAAGCAGGAGCTGAAGCACGAGGGCCGCCGCCTCGTGGAGAGCGGCCGCCAGAACATCGACTTCAGCAACGTGGACATCTCGGAGCTGAGCAGCGAGGTCATCAACAACATGGAGACCTTCGACGTCCACGAGTTCGACCAGTACCTGCCGCTCAACGGCCACGCCGCCATGCCGGCCGACCACGGCCCCAACGCCGCCGCCGGCTCCTACGGCGCGTCCTACTCCCACTCGGCCACGGGCACCGGTGGCACCAACCAGGTCTGGACTCACAAAAGCCCGGCCTCGGCGTCGCCGTCGTCTGCCGACTCGGGCCAGCAAAGGCCGCACATCAAAACAGAGCAGCTGAGCCCCAGCCACTACAGCGACCAGTCCCACGGCTCCCCCGCGCACTCCGACTACGGCTCCTACAGCGCCCAGGCTTGTGCCACCACCGCCTCCACCGCCACGGCCGCCGCTTCCTTCTCCAGCTCCCAGTGCGACTACACGGACCTCCAGAGCTCCAACTACTACAACCCCTACCCCGGGTACCCCTCCAGCATTTACCAGTATCCCTATTTCCACTCCTCCCGCCGGCCCTACGCGACGCCCATCCTCAACGGCTTGTCCATCCCGCCGGCCCACAGCCCCACCGCTAACTGGGACCAGCCGGTCTATACGACCCTGACGAGGCCTTAAAGGATGCGCGGAGCCCCCCGAGGGCTTCCCCAACGTATGCACTAATGAAGGAATGAAGACGAAGAGCGTGGAGTGCCGCGATAGTTTCCGAAGTGCCTCCTGAGCCACTGGGAACTCTGCTCGTTGCGACTGGATGTCCCCTTGCTTCAAAACTCTCCAAAAGGACAGAGCTCTATTTTTCTTTAATTAATACAATTTAAAAAAATTTAAAAAATAATTAAAAAAAAAAAAAGGGACGGGCGATTCCTTTTGAATAAATGAAGGACAAACCCATTTGACACCTCTGTGAGGACTGAACTGAACTTACTCGTCGTGGAAGTTGACAAGTGCAAAAGTGGAGCAGGGGGGTGGGAAGGGGGGGAAGGAAAAAAAAAAAAGCTGTTTGAGACTTTAAGGGTCTATTGCAATGTGAGGAACGGACCAACCTTGAGGGCAAGAACTCACTCGGACCAACGCGGATGCAACCCGAAAACCCGGCTGCTCCGTGGAACGATCTCGTGGGAACAAACGAGTCTGGTGGGACCAACCAATTAAATGTCTGAAGTGTGTGTTTTTTTAGTCAGGAGTTCTTCTAAGCAAGGTTTGGCTGTAATTAACATTTTGTTTTGTTTTTTGGAATCTTAAAGTGTTTCGTTTTGGTTTTGTTTTTTTTTTTTTTTAAATCTGTTAAATATGTATTTATGTTCTGTATTATTTTGTCTTTTAATTAATGAAGTAATTTTGTGCAAAAAGTAGAATTTTAAAAGATTTTAAAGATGGGGTGGGGAGGGAGCATAAAAATAGTGGAGATGATACAATAAAATGGTGTTATGAGTCTATAGATTTTCGTTGGTTTTTGGGTTTTTTTCGTTTTGAACCGCTGCAGCAGTCGTGTTTGAGAGGGACTGAACGAATCTGCCCATCGCAGACCTGGTCACCAGCAGGAAACTCAAACGGGAAAGTAAAATAACGAGGGGGGGGAAAGTTACTAATTAAATTGGGAGGCTGAAACGATTGCAAAAAGGAGCAGGCGACTTTTCTGGCTACCTGCTTTCGGGCGTGAAAATTGGATTTAAGGCATTGCGGAGTCTTTGTACGCTTTCAGAACCAGGACTACTTTATAGGAAGATGTAATTTAATGAGAAATTATCAACTTCTGCTTTAATTTTGGCTTCTAGGGACCAGATATCATCCATCAAGCTGTGAAACTAAAATCTTCTCCACTAAAAAATTTTTAGGTACTTAGTTTTAGACTAATATTTCATTGATATATTTCTACTTCTTCCATTGTATGCTGAGCATATAATAACCATCTATTTTATGGTAACTTGTGCCTTTAAAAACTTTGTAAATCTAAAAACACATTTCAGAGGTTATCATCTTTTTACCTTTTCTACGTTTCCTACTCTTTTTCTAAAAATATTTTTTGCATATTTCCTTTTGGGGACGTGGGGGTGGGGGAAATACAGAAAACTCATTTTTATGCAATCTATTTTTCTGTATAAAGTTTGAAAGACTTTGGCTGTTACTTATCTGTTCTCTTCACTAGCTTCTGACTAAGCAATGCTAACTTTTGTACAGATCAATTTGATAAAATTAAAAATTGCTTTTTATCAAGCAACGTGTTACGTTTTCTTTCTGCTGGAGCCTGTTTCCGCGCTGAGAAGAAACGCGGAGAACAGCTTTGAAGGAGCCGGGGCTGTCCAGAATAAAATAGTTTCACGAAGGTTTTCAGTTCTCCTAATGCCTTGTTGGTTTTTGGTGTTGGTTTTTTGTTCCCTTGCTCCCTTTCCCTGCACTTAAACGGTGTCTTACCATGAGAATTTTTTAATTTTTTTTTTTTTTTTTTACTTCTTTGAGGAGTGTATTTCCACGCCCGTAATCCCGAGCATTTCATAGGATTTCATTGAGGCTGCTCACATGAGGAAGGGTTTGCAAGGTCAGACTGCGTGGTTTTAGACCAAGTCCATTTTATTCTGTACAGCACGTAGGAATTTTGCAGTAACAAATTCTGTTTTCTGGTTGGCGAGCCCTTGTAAATGCCTCTTAATTATGATAGCAACAAAATTATATGTTGCATGTAGTGGTTTGGGTTTTTTTTTTTTTAAATATAGTCATTAAAATAGTTACATTTGTGACTTTTTTTTTTTTTCTTATATAAACTAAGTTGCAGTTTGGTTTCACCAGTTCAGACAAACCGGTGCAAGATTTGGGAGGAAAGGGTTGGGACTGGGGAAATTCAGCCGGCCCTGCCTGAGAAACGCACCCGGGACTCGGTTGCGGTGCAGCCCTGTGGAAAATGTTTAAACACGGGGAAAATAAATGTGATGACAATTAATGAAGCTCAAGAACATTAACAAAGTCTGAACAACAGAGTCCCGAAGCAAATGTGCTGGGTGCGGTATCTGCCAAGAGCTATCTTGCCAGAGCGTCTGTAACTGGACACCATTTTCTCTGCGCTCATTTACAAAACTGCTGGCAAAATGACTTTATTCTGCTACAAGCCAAGGCTGCAGAAGAACTTCCAGAGGAGACTTGCTTTCCTCCTTTCTCCTCCCTCCACTTACCAGGCGCGTTTCAAGGCTTCATCCTAACTCGTGCTCGAAAACCAGAGGCGTTTTGGCTTTGCCTGTCCCGCGCGTTGAGGCAGGGCTTCCCCTCCGAAGCCGCACGATTTGGGGGAAAAAAGGGCGAGGTGGGAATACAAGTGCTTATCTTTACTGTCTTCTTGATGTTTAATAGCAAAGCTTACAGTGACGTCACCGATACCTGGATTAATCTTTGAAACGGAGTTCCATATCTGTCTGCAGTGGTATATATATATATATAGCAGTAAATCACCCAGAATACAGAAATTAAAAATTGCACCAGAGCGTCTCCGGCTCACGGAGCGCGGGATGGGCTGCGCACCCAGCGGGATGGGTCCCGGTCACGGGCCTGGGGAACGTCCTCACCCGGCTCTTGCCTCTCTCCTTTTCCTTCCCCTCGCGTGCGTTGCGGCGGCCGAGCAGGGGGGACGTCGGGGAGTCCCCCCTCGGCAGGGCCGGCACCCGCCGGGCGCTTGTGCGGAGCCGCGCTCTCCTCCCGCGGGAGCCCCGGGCCAGCCTGACGCTGCGCCCAGGAAACGCGCGCCCCAAAGACGCGGGTTTTAGAGCCGTTCCCTTCTGGCCACGCTTGTTTTTGCTTTCTAGAAGCTTTGCAAAATCAAGTTAGCTTTTACTGACGCTCGCAGAAGCGCGGTGCTGTAGCTCTGCACCGTTCAGCAGGTACAAGCGGTGATGTGAGCCTTGGAAGCCCCTCTGCAGCTCCTGGAAGCAGCTCCCTGCGAATAGCTGACGCTGAATAGTGACATTCAGCTTTCTTGCACTGCCCTCGGAGCCGGGGATACTCACTGCACGTTCGCTGCTGAGTAAAATTCGAAGACATTGCAAAAGGGATGTTCAGGAAGGTGACAGGCAGGTAAAATTCACTGGCCTGAATCATCCCAGTGACTCAGGCTCTGGGGTGAGCTGGAAATTTCTGAGAGCACCAGAAGTTCGTTCCCCACGCCCAGATTTACACTTGAACGCAGGAGTCTCCCATTTCACTTCCCTAGGAGAAAGCTGCTGACTGGGGGCACAGTTTGTGTTCGGAGAGGAGCATTTTGATTTGAAATTAATGCTGTTCGTACAAACGTGTTTTCATGCGCTGTCCTTTTCTTCCGTTTTATGTGGGGATATCGTCTACAGAACGAGAAGTGATTTTCCGTGAGCCGAGCGTCCTCCTGACGTGAGTGGCAGCATTGTGTGTCCCGAGCTCGGCTCCGATGGAATCTGGAATGTCTCTGCAGAAGTCAATGAGATCAGGTGAAACCAAGACAGGCTTTTGACCCCTGGCCGCCAACAAAAAAGGGTTCTCAAGATAATTGCAGGAATACACAAGCGGTTAAAGTTCCTCTTTTTTATTTTTGGTGCAGAGAATAATGAATGTTGCTATTTATCTGAATTGCTCAGAAGGTACTGTTTAGTAAGAAAGAGGAAATTAATTTTATAGACCGTATCCACATTCCTTCTGCATGGTGGAAAAAGAAAAAGTCCCTTCCCATCCTCCTTATTATAATTTTTCCTGGAGTGATATCAACTTTTGTTACACATTTTTTACAGTTGGGTATTAGGTTTATGGCAAAGAAATTCTTAAGTGGCATTTCTGTGACAGCGTTCAGCTTTAATAAACTTCTACATGGGTCTATCCCCGCTCCCTGTCTACGGATCGACCTCCTCGGCATGTCTGGCGCTTCCAGCTAGGCTCGCCGGACCCAACCCGCAGCCCCTGGCTACACGCTGCCTGTGATCTGGAGGCAAAAAAAAATGAAATATAAAATAAAAATAACTAGAGACGTGAGTGCTGCTTGGCGTACGTGGTGTTTAAGGGCCAGGAGGGCAGCAAAAGCCGCTTTCAGGTGAGCGGGCAGGGTAGGGCAGAGCTACGCTGCCCTGCAAAGCCGGAGAGATTTCGGGAGCGGGAGCAGCGGCGTGCGAGCCCTTGAGAAGGCTCGGTGGCCACGGGACCTGCTGGGACAAGGCTGAGCTGAGGAGGTGCCGCGGTGAGCACAGCGTGGCCCAGCCCCGGTCCCAGGGAGCCGGGATGAACCAGCCCTCGGGAAGGCTTTAAGGAGAGGCCGGTATTGCCCTGTTTCAGCCTTCAAGAGCGGGAGGTTGAGTCCAATCGATTTAGGGCTCTTTTAAGTCCGAAGGCAAATCCTTAAGCTGGAATCCACTGGCAGAAGGGCTCCACGCTCCCCCTCTTGGGGGTGGGGGCGAAAGCAGGGTGTTTCACATCAGCTCCTGACCGCTCCACGAGCGATGCCCGGAGGAACCCCAGCTCCCAGGGGACAACGCGCCGTACCCCACCACCGCCCCGCTCTTCCTCGCCGGCCCTGCAGAGGCTCCACAAGGGTTTTGTTTTCCCTAATTAACGAAGGGAGGGGAGCTTCACAGGACCGTGGGAGCCAGGGAGACCCGATCCAGCCCCGATCCCGTCATCTCCTCCGCCACCGCCCAGCTGAGCCAGGGTGGTGTCATTATAAGTTCACTTTATATGTGTTATACTCAGGAATTAAGGATGGCACCGAGTGGCAAAGGATGAGGCTTGGGGAGGGGAAGCCATTTCCCAAATGAGTCAGCAGGAGCTAAAAATAGTCCCCCGGAGCCCAAACCACGGAAAACGGTGCTTATTTCAAATTGCTTCGTTCTTCTGCCGTCCCGCAACCCCAGCCTGTGCCGGAGCCGCAGAGGTTGCAGGGCAATCCCTGCCGGCGTGGTGCGATGCGATGCGATGCGATGCAGGGGCTGCTCCCTGACGGCGAGCGTGGGTTTTCGGGAGCGACAGCCCTTCGCTCAGCCCAGGCGGCTCGTGGTGGGTCTCAGGCCACAGGGTCGAGGAGCTTCGTGCCGTATTTGCAGAGAGGTGCAGATCGCAGTAGCGGGGCTGTGCCCGGAGCGGTGGCTGCTTTTGCGGCTTAGGTGGAAAGTGAGTTTATTTTTTCGCAGAACCTGGCTGCACAAGAAGGGAAACGGCAGGCGATGTCTTTCCATAAAACCACGCAGTCTGCGCTGAAAAAATCCGGTTTCAACAGGGCTCAGACAACAAACCTTCCCCCGGCTTCTGCCGCAGCCTGCAGCGGCACTGCCCGCAGGAGTCACCGGCGGGGCGGCCGTTGCCACCAGCCCCGGGGGCTCTTGCTCAGAAATGGTTTGGCACTCGGATAAACACGGTGGGCGCTGCCGAAAGCGGGGCTCTGCCTTCCCCGAGGTTGAAAGAGCCGCCGGCGTTCCCGCTGACCCCTGTTAAGCTGCTCCCATATGGCTGCGGAGCTCAGCCATGCACAGTGTGTCACTGGCTTAGCTGGAGTGTTGGTTTTGACCTGATTTAGTGAAGCCTGTGCAAAAAAAAAAAAAGGCCAGTTGGACACACTTATTCAGGTTTAAAAGCCAGCTTCTTTCAGTTTATCTTAAACCAATTAGGAATGAAAAACAAGCCACTCCTAATCCAAAATAAGAGGGTGTCCCTCCCTGCCTCCGCCACCCGCTCCCGGGGCCGTGTTGGTTTAGGGAAAGCGATGCAAAGCTGCCGGCGCGGGCCGGGACGCGCCGCTGGCCAGGGCAACGGCACCCGGGCCCCCGTCCCACCGCGGCTCCGCAGCCCGGCCGCTCTCGCCGCCGCGCTGGCAGCGGCTCCTGCTCCCCGTATTTGTTTGTGGATGTGTGCGCAGGCAATATTGTGACTGTCAGAGACGTGATATTAAAACATTTACCCAAAATACCTCTGCCTGCCTTTCTCCTCCCCTCGCTCGTCCCCCTCCTCCTCCTTTTTTTTTGTGTGTGTGTGTGTCTGTGTCTAAATTCCCAACGTAGTGATGGAGGTCTTCACCCAGGAAAGGGTTAAGCATTTTGAAAGGTCTTGTTTGAGGTAGAGTGAATTTTAACCACCACACACATAACGAATGCGAAACAGCCTGAATTGCTGGTGAGGAGCCAAGAGCACAAGAGAGGAGCTGCTGAATTTTAATGATTCATTATTGCATGGAAGGCCTTTGTCTTCCTTTATCCGGTGCACAATAAAAGAATTAATTGGACAGAAAATGGCAGGGCAAAGAACTGACAAGTCATTAAGGGGCTCTGAATGGCTGATTAGGTGCACATTGGGGGTGGAATTTCAACTGCACTGTTTCAGCAAGGGCTCCGGAATAATAATGGCATGGCACAGTTTATATTTTGTATGCAGTACCAGAAAGGCCTTTATGTCGGCATTGTGGTGCTATTTATTATGCTGTCTATTTAGCCATTGTTGGCATTGTGTTTGCAATAAGAATGCACAAACAAAGTTGGGATTTTTTTTTTTTTTCGACTTCGCGAAGGCAAAATAATTGCGAATCAGAACCTCGCTCCACAGATAGTTTTATTAATTTTTGTGTGTGCCTCCAGAAACGGCAGTAAATATTTGGACTTGCGAGAAGTAGCTTCATTTAGAAAAAGGAAAAGAACTAATAAACTCCTCGCGCTCCCCCCCGTCCCCGAAGAGCCGCCGTTCGAGGAAGCCTCGTGCAGCTGGCGGAGCCCCCGCGAGCGATGGGGCGCTGACCACTTCCACACCCCGACGCCGGGAGGATGCAGCTCAAGGAAAAGCAGCCAACTGGAATTATTGGTAGCTAGGAAGTTCACCGAACATCTCGCACACGGATCCTTTGAGGCGGCTTTTGCCAAAGTTTCGTTGTTGTTGTTGATGTTAAGCAGTTGCCTGTGAGTTATAATAAAAACCACACACACGGAAGGGAAAGAAAGAATAAAAAAAAAAATTCCCAGCACGTTGGGTAGGTGTGATTTTGATGGGGAATGCGCTTTTTTTTTTAAGAGGGTAACAAATAGGAATAGCAGTTTACTGTCAGGTCTGTACGCAGCTGGTTGCAAGTTTCAGGGGAAAAAAGGGAAACTTTAATGAAGATACAGCATTTTTTTTCCCCTGCAAGTGATTCATCACAGCCCGATGAAAATAGAAAGCTGTCACCTTCACGTGACCTACAGATTTTCACACGATAAAGATTCCATTTTAAATTTCCCTCAAAAGCTCGCAGAGGACATAACTTCATTTCTGACAACCTCCTCCCGGTCCTCAGCACATCGCCCGACCCCGCTGCTGCCTGACAACCACCCGCGCAGACGCCCTCCCCCTCCTGCAGCGGGAGCAGCGAACGCCCCTCCGCCTGCCCGGGCACCCGGGCACTGCGCTCCCCGGGGCTCGCTGCGGCCCAGGGGCTGCGCGGTGCCACGGGTGAGCCCCGTGTCTGCCCGAAATCTCCTGCTGGCTTCTAGGGAGGCTGGGACGGACTGGGATGGACTGGGATGGACTGGGATGGACTGGTCCTGGCTCGCATGGGCAGCACGGAGCTGCCAGCTCTGCCGCTGCATCCCGAGCATCCCTGTCCTTCTCCTTCCACCCCAGGAACCCAGGCCGGGGAGATTTTAGCACCGCGAGCGTCAGCGCTGCCCCGGTGAGCTGGGACGAGCTCACACACGTGTGTCCTTCAGAGAGCGACCTCCCCGTCCCGGCTGGGGGAACCAGCAGGGAGAGTTGGGTTTTCTCCCCCGCCGCAGCCTTCGGTCCCCAGTTTTCCCGGGCGGGCGGGCGGGGGGCAGAGCGAGCCTCATCCCCCCCATGATGTGGGGCAGAGTGGGCTGGAGCAAGACCCGGGGGGAGAAGGAGGGGTGTCACCCTCCGCTGGGGACATCGAGGTGCCCCCACAAGCCCCATGCAGAGGGAGGCTGCAGGGAGAAAGCGTGCTCTGCAGCCCCCCGTTTGCAGACAAATCTCCCCAAAACAGCAGCCCGGCCCTTTCTCACGCTTCTCTTTTTGTTTTTTTCCTGGGTATTACGGGCTAATAACGGGTTAACAATATATATATAAATTTGAAAACGTGAGAGGGGATTTGGGTGTCAGGGAGATGGATGAGCTGCAATCTGAAACTTTTTAGGTAAGAATAAGTGAAAAGGAAAATGGGGTTATTACAAAAAATGCCGTTCTCTGTAGAATACAGCCCTTCTGTAATAATATTTTAAGAGGTAGTTAGTGGCACTCTTCATTCGGGAAAGTAAAGGCATGCACGTCAAACAAAAATAAAATAAAATAATAAAAAAAAAGAGGTGGGAAGGTAGCTGGTTCCACTGGAAATTGTCATGTTCCTCCTGAGACTTCAGCTTCTTAACACTGTCAAAGGAGGAAAAAAAAAAATACGCTGCCATTTGCGCTCCTCCGTTCGCGCTGCAGCTGGGAAGGACGCAAATGGAAAAGCTGTTGTTAGCGACGAGGGGTACGCGGGCCGGGGAGCCGGTGCCGGCCGGGCCGGGGCACGCCACCGCCGCTTGCTCTGCCACCAAAGACCGCTCTCGCCGCAATCGTCCTGGCAGCTCGGCCCCGAGGAGCCGAGCCGTGGGTCGCCCACAGGCTATCCGAGGCCAGCGAGTCGCCTCTTCCTGCAAACACCCCCTTTTCCTGACAAGGAGGATTTAATGCCCCCCCCCGACGCGGCCGTCTGCGGGTGGGCAGCCATTTCCCGGGCTGGTGAGGTCCCCCAGGGCTTGCTCCTGCCCCTCTGAAGCTCTCGCTGCCCTGGGGCCACCTGAACCCCAGAAGGTCCGTTGGCTTCGAGAGCCTCTCCCGGTCACCAGATGGAGATGGGGATAAAGCTGGACCCAAACGGACAAAATTCAGGCAGGAATCCAGATATTCTCAACATTTGGGAGAAATCAGAGCTGCGGAGGAGGAGCTTGGAGCGACGTCTATCAGAACGAAGTCAGGTGAGAGCTTCAGAGCCGGATTCCGACCATCCCTGAAGAGCTGTGTGTTCAAGCCCTGGAACAGTTGGCTGAAATCCACGCCTGGTGATGGGATACAGAGAAGTGAAAAACATATCTAAAACACTTAACAGAATTCCCAGATGGAAGCAAGTTTATTTTTTTAATGAAAATAACTTAACAAAACATCCGAGTAGTAGATGTTTGTGTTCTATTTCTGGGAATGCAGGAAAGATCCTCTGAAACCCCCTAGAAAAAAAGAAATGCTGAAACAATCAGCCCCAAACTACACAGATACTCAGATCTGCTTGGAAGGAAGAGGGAAGATGGAACTATCTGCACTGGAAGAGAGCAAAGGTCTGTCTCAGGAGTGTCCTGCAAAGGCATGTGTAGGTTTGCCATGCAGGAGCAAACAAAAACCCCCTCAAACCAGGGAAACAACCAGGGCTTGTATAAAATAGCCCTTCCCCTGGTCTCTGCCAGCCTCTGGCCATCAGCAATTGCTGCGAGACACTTGCGTTGCCTCAATGCTATGCCTAGAAGTTGCATATTTTCCATGAATTTGTCTAACCCTCCTTTGAACCCAGCTCTGCTCTTGGCCTCTGCCTGTGGCAGAGCTCTGCGGCCGAACTGTTTGCTCTGGAATAAAATAAAAGTCTTTCTTTTTATCTGATTTCAGCTTTCTGTTCCACTTCCTTGTCGGGCACTCGCCCATCATACCAGGAGACACACCAGGTGATGGCAAGAATCATCGGCGTCCTTTCCCCTTCCCCTTTCCCCATTTCGTGCTTCACTCCCTACACCAAAGGACCTCGATCGGGGCTGGAAAGAGCCTGCTAGAAGCAAGTAGCATATTTCAGCTCCAAACCTAAAATATCCTCTTTGGGTGGAATTTTGTCCCCATCTCTGACTCCATGTTGAGGCCCAAAACTCTCCTGGTGCTGATGCCGGTGACATTTGTCTCATCCCAGTGTGAAAAATGGACTTTAAACATGCTTTAAAAGTCAGGATTTCCTGGTTTCTAAGCAATAAATCCTGCTTTGGGGCCATGCCTTCCAAGTGATAAATTTCTAGATCTTTGGGAAAATACCCTCTAGAGAAAGCAGACAAAGCGGAAAGGCTGTGGCATTGCCCGAAATGACATTTATAGATTGGATGGGGAAGCAGCCCGGCCAGGACTGCGGGAAGGGGGGACAGAGCCGGTGCAGCAGATGGAGCTTTCTTAGGGAAAGGCAGGCAGAGCCGGGGCCGGACTGCCACCGGAGACTGGGAAAAGGACAGCCAGGTCCCAAACCGGGTGACGCCTCCTCGTCCTGCCCAGGCTCGGGGCACCCCGGCCCGCCTGGGAATGGCCATTTCAGGAGGCTGAGAGCCGGGGTGCAGGAGATGCTCCCCCATCCCCTCCCACGGGGACGGCAGACCTCCCCCACGACCCCCTTCCCGTGGGCTCGCGGGATTTCCTGAGGTTCAGGGCTGCCCGGCCCAAACCCCAGGATACAGATTTTGAGCCCTAAGTGGCTCAGATGGCATCGTTGGGATTTTCCCTTTTGCCTAATTACAGGGATTTATTTTTATTACCACTATGGCTTGTTCCAAAACCCAGAAGCCTTTCACAGGCTCTTGGATCAGACTTATACACTTGGTGTAGTTTTTCCTATGACAAATTATCCATGATTTGCTGGTTCTCATTTAATTATTAAACAGAAGCTGCAGATACTGAGCTTCCAGGTGCCTCGAAATCAAGGACAAGACTCCCCCTGCCTTCAGCATGTCCCCGGATTTCACTCCGGCTCCTGACATAGCGGTGAGTTCACGAACCGTGAAAAACGGATCCGTGTTGTTACGTTACAGGTACAGTCCACTGTGTTTGGAGCCAAATAGTCATAACAGTCAGACATACCGAGATGGACTTTGGCCAACATTTCTTCAGTCCAGCCACAACTGTGAGCTTAATGCACCTCTGCGTACAGCATCTGCTCTACCTTCTTGGAAATGGTTCTCGCCGCGCCTCTGATCGCGTCGAACATCATTGCTAAACACGGGGATTAGGAAGGATTTGAGGCATCTGCTCCCTTGTGATCTGAGCTTCAGCTCTCTCACAGTGTTTTATAAAGGTGAGAAACTCGGATGCTTTCACCTTGGTTAAAACCCTTGGATATTCTTGAAGAGTGTAGAAAATGAAGATATTACTTGTCTTATTATTCTCACGGTAGCTTTTCTAGCTTGAGCTGTGTCCCATGCAGCCCCTTGGAGGACAGCGGGCAGAGGACCCCGCCGGGCAGGGGCTGCGTGCGGAGCAGCCTCCGGGACGCCGTTTGGGAAACAGAAACATTTTCATTCCTCTAACACCACTGAGTTTTGCCATGGACTTCATTGGAGACCTTTGGAAATGGGCTTGGCCTCTACCTTAAGCACTCAAAAAGTTGCTCTTAGTGTGTATCATCCTATACATCTATCATGTGTCTATATATCACACATCTATACATGTATCTATCATGTATCTATGATAGATGTATACATCTATCATCTATCTAGAGAACAAGTGCTGTGAGGAGCGGCTGAGGGACCTGGGGGGTTTGGCCTGGAGAAAAGGAGGCTGAGGGGAGACCTTCTCGCTCTCTGCAACTCCCTGAAAGGAGGTTGGAGCCAGGGGGGGTCGGTCTCTTCTCCCAAGGAACAGGCGACAGGACAAGGGGAAACGGCCTCAAGTTGCGCCAGGGGAGGTTTAGGTTGGCTATTGGGAAACATTTCTTCCCCGCAAGGGCTGTCAGGCCCTGGCACAGGCTGCCCAGGGCAGTGGGGGAGTCCCCATCCCTGGAGGGATTGAAAAGCCGTGTAGATGTGGCGCTTGGGGACATGGGTTAGTGGTGGCCTTGGCAGTGCTGGGTTAACGGTTGGACTCGATGATCTTAAAGGTCTTTTCGAACCAAAACAATTCTATGGTTCTATGGTTCTATGATTCATGCCATGGGCTCACCCGAGCCCAGGAACGCTCTTTGCCCCCCAGCCCTAGAGCAGTGCCCATAGGGATGATTTCCCCATAGGTTCCCCTATTGCAATGGAGCGCACGGAGAGAAAAATTCCTACGGCTCTGTCTTCCTCGTGGGTTATCTGGTGCTCTCTATGCTCAGGTGAACTCCGATTTGAGGGAGACTTGAGGAGTACGAGAGGTGGGATGCGAACTGCTGCGGCACAGGCTGACGGTAACTGGATGCAACACATTTTCCCACACTGAAAATAAGCAATTTCTGACTGAAGTGCTGACTCGCTCTTTGAATTGAATGCTTGACTGTTCTCCGTAGGAAGAAGCGTTCGTATACAGGGATTTCAGAAGTAACCAAGTCCTGGAGTAAAATCTTCACCCTCAGGACACCTGTCCCTCCCTTAGAAATGTAATTCAGTGCCGTTTCTGTAGGTGTAAAGCTCTATAGCGGCAGTTAATATATGCATACTTCTGGGTTCCTTCATTACCATTTCAGTTGGCTCGTTTACATAATAACACAGAACAGAAGATCATTTGCATAAAATTAAAAAAAAAAATCAAATAACTGAATGTTGCTTTTATTTTGAAAGGCGCAGAGAATGAGCCTGTGAAGTTATTTATATCCCCGAAAGTACCAAGGAGGCTAATCGGCAGGGAACCGCGCTTTCTGCACAAAATGGGACTTGACCACTTCAATTTATTCATGAAATATTAGCTCACTTAGTGGAAGAGTTTTTTAAGCAGCTGGGTTGGAGCTGACGGGAAATCCCCTCCCAGCTGCAGCGGGATCAGCACGACTCGGAGCCAGACAAAAGTAAATTCCCCCAGCGCCGGTCCCACGCAGCACCTGAAGGGGCTGGGCAGTGAGGGCTCCGCTCCTTGGTTACGGCCGGCGTGACAGAACTATGCCGTTCTCTTCCAGCACTTCTGCCTCGTGGCCATTTACCTAATCTGGGGGTTTTACACCCGTCCCCTTCCCGGTGCTGTGATGCTCGGGCACCTTCACCGACAACCAAGAGCCGGAGCAAAGCTCCTCGTGGGCTTCCCGGGTTCACTGTCGCGTCTTGAATTCTTCTGCTCCTCCCAATTTCCGTGGCCAACTATTCCCACATGAGCAGCCCTTGGCCGTCCCATCCGATGGGTCAATGTTGCTATTGGTGCGACAACAGCAATTTGGTTTTGCAGCGAGCGGAGTCACCGCCAGCAGAATACACCCTCGGGTCCCGGGGGCAGGGAAAGCCACGCGCCAGGACTCAGCACGGACAGACGCGGTGGTGTGGGTTACGTGGGGGAAATGTGAGACCGAGCAGTAAAACGTGGGCTAATTTGGTATTCAAGGCGTGTGCAAAATGGCCGTATTTGCATGAGAAAGGTTTGTTGGGAGAAATCTTAGGCCAAATCCTATTTTCATTTATAAGCCTCCAAACATGCAGCATCTTTACGGACACCGGGAATGTTACTTCAGGTTTGCACAAGGGTGGTGAGAGCTGAACCTGGCCCGAGAGTACCCAAAGCCTATGAAGCACCAAGCTCTTTATTCCAGCAACTCCTGGCGAAACCATCACCGGAATTAAACTATAACCTCCTGTAACAAGCTGGCCTCTGCATTTTTAACAATGGTGCAAATCCTTCTGTAGATTACTGGGGTGAGCAATGCTGCACTTGGCAAGTTCATGCGGCTCAGATGGCCTCAAGGTTGGAAACATGACCCTGAACTACCTCCTCTATCTGTTCTTTGGAGACCGGCTCTGGACCGTGGGAGCACCGGGGCAGAGGGACAATGGGACAATGTTTGTGCCGGGACGTCCCTGTCCCACAGCATGATGCTCTGAAACAAAGTCCAAGCGCGAGGGCGCAGGCAGCTGCCCTCCGCCCCCCCGGTACGCCAAAATGAATACGCATTGTTGGGCATGGGTGTGGTGGGTTTGAGCACACTGAGCCTGCCAAACTTGGACTTCTGCCCCAAATATTCACATGGCCTTAATAATTTTGTTCCCCTTTTCTCATACTTCTCCATGCCCTCACCAGGGCTGGGGTGGCTCCTCTGTGCTGCTGGCAGTGCAAGATTGCCCACGGCAGAGCTCCACGTGCCCACCCCAGCCAGGTGATTCTGGAGCTGAACGCTTGTTCACAAGGAGCCACGTCCTACGGTTCCATGGAAAATCCCCCAGCAGAGCTGGGGTGGGAAGGAAGAGAGGCCCTGCACAGTCCCACTGCAGGTTCTTCACCAGGAGCAAGATTTGGGAGGGCAAGATCTCCTCTGCTGAACCCCCGGCCCCGCAAACCATGTATGCCCACCAGGAACCTCAGCTTGGAGATCTTTCACCTTTGTGCTTGGTCCAGAGCCCTGGTGGTAGATCCCACCGATGGGTGACGCCTTGAAGTCCTGGTCCCAGAAGCCTGGAAGAGCACGCACAGGGAAAATGATAAAACTCAGCTTTGGGATGGGCTCGATCCTGTCGTCTTGTCCATCTCCATCAGCACGAGCACAATGTCTGTGGTACATCTGCTCCCGCTTCCAGATATCTGCTCCTCCTGTGGAGTGAGCTGGGGCTGGGAACGGGGGCACTCGATAAAAAGGGAGGTGATGCTCCCCAGAGTCCTACAAACATCGCTCTTGCAGAGACAATGAGGCCTCGACTGTTCGTGATGTTTCCTTGTGTCCTGTACTGAATATTTGGAAGGAAAAGCTTTGACTTCACCGATTGCACTGGGATCCCTGCGAGAGACTCCCGTCAGCACCCAGCGAGGGTGTCCCGTGGGCTGGGACGCGCCGGATGGGTCTTCTCCAGGTTCCTCCGTCCCAGACACAAATTGAGCCGGGGGGAATCCACAGCAGAATTTCACAGCTCACTGTTTTAATAAATGTCTGGAAAACGCAGAGTGAAATTGAGTTAGGACCTTTCCAATACACTAATATTTTGGAACACATGGATCATGCATATGGGAATAGTCCTGGCCCAGAAAACATGGGCAAGACCCAAATAGCTTGAAGAGACAGCTCTCTGAACGCTGCTTGGAAGCTGGATTCAATAAAGGGCGATCCCGTGGAGCCGAGGAAACAGGACAACCAGCCTGCTGAGACCCCGGCCTCGCTGCGGAGGATTTCAAGGCCGTTGGCGAGCGCTGTTCCATGATACAGGACAGATGCTCTGCCCACTAATAATGAGAAAAATAGCTATGAACACTGTTAATTGCCAAAATGTAAACTCGCTTCTGTGGTTTGCAACTCCCTCTTCAGCAGAGGCTGCGGACGACGTGAGCTCTCCTTTGCTTTACACGCGCAGCGTGGCCACGAAAAGCAACGCGATGTGTCCGTGAGGCACCTGGCTCAACCTCCCAAAGCAACGGGGGGGAAGCGCCTGCCCCAGAGTTTTATCGCAAAGAGCTGAAGCCTTGGCCAGGCGCCCCGTGCGCTCCCCGGGCTTTGCACCGCGGCCCCGGAGAGGCGTAGCCGGGCGCTGAGCATCGCCCCGTGCGCGCCTGGCTCTGGGAACCCGCTGCTGATTTGCAAGGGAAATGACGGGTAAATAATCCTCATTACCCAGGAAGGCTGCCCCCTTCCAGATCAAGTTCACTTGTTATTCTGATCAGCCGATAAGCCTCATTTGCATAATTTTTTCTTTCTTCTACACGCCGGCTTCGCTATCACAGTTAGAGCGGGTTTTTATTACTCTTATTAATATTATTACTCGGTGTGATCAGCCTGACTGAAGGGTTTGCGGATGCCTTCATGCCCACTGGGGGCTGCGGGTGGCCGTGGGCGGGCTGGGGGCTCTCGGCGGGGGGGGCTGTGCTTTTGCTCCCCCTCGGTGCTTCCTGCAGCCCCTCGCTCTTGGCTTTGCTGGCTGAGAACGCCGCAGCTCGCTGCAGCCACCCCGGCTCTCGGGAGCTGCCCACGCCCGTAACCAGGATAACAAACAGGGGAGCAGTTGTTTTTGAGGGCCCCCCCTTGGAGTTATTCCTAGCTGTTTGACCGCTCCGAGAGCAAAGGGGCTTTTTTTGCTGCGAGTATCTGCTTTTCCTTCTCTCTGATGCTAGAGACAACACAGAGCCACAATGGTCGCTGCTGATGGTGGAGCAGCCCGCTGCCTGCCTTCCTGCTCCGATCAGACCCAGGATTTTCTCCTGAAATCAGTCTCCCCTGCAACTTTCACTCACTTTTTAAAGATGATCAAAGCTGAATCATCTCAGTTCCTACAGAGGAGACAAGGAAGGAAAATGCCAGCTGGTGTTGCTGGCTCTGAAGCTGGGTCCCGGCTTGAATGAGAAGGCACCAATGCCTCATCCCCATCCCCATCCCCATCCCCATCCCATCCCATCCCCGTCCCGGTCAGGTAGTCCCTCCCTGTTTGCCCCCCGAGCCCCGCGCCGGGGCTGCGGTGCGGGCCGAGCGGCACGGTGCAAGAGGAGACGTGCAGACGAGATGCAAAAGAGAGGGGCACGGATTTGCATCATTTGCTCCGTGTGGAGGCTGCTTGGAACTGTACCAGGGTGGGAGGGAATTGTTTTACGGCTCTCTCGGTGTTTATCGATGTCTCTGCTGCTGGGCCCACAAGGGATTTCTGGACATACAGTACCTTAAAGCTTTGTCTTTTCAGCTTCTAAAAAACCTGTTCCTCTTTGTGCAAATGCAGCTGCACCTGTTGCAATTAGCTGGCTAAACTTTATCTATTAATTGCCTCTGTCAAACTACCTGAATTTTAGCTGATTAACATACTTCTCCCTTTCGTTCCAGAGCTCTACATCCCCTCCAGCTCCGAGCTCTCCTGTCCCTCGCCCTGCCGGAGCTGTGCTGGGACAGGGACTCAGAGGGCACCCAAACCCCTCAGGGCTAATCCGAGCATTTCCAGAGGTGGAAATCACATTTACTGAGCATGGTGATGTTGCTTTACATAACAGGGAAGAACTTTTCTGCCTGAAGCAAATAAAACTCTTTGGCCCAAGCCCGAGGTCCCAGCACGTCATCGGAAAGGTCCCTTCTGCCTGCGAGTCCTCGAGAGGGTGCTGGGCGTTGCACCTTAGGGGGTCCCCGGGTTTCTGCTGGAACGGGGGGCTCGGGCAGCACCGTGTCAGCCAAACCCGGCCCAAGCGGGGCCAGCGCGGCCGCCGTCCCGTTACTTGCGTCTCTCTGGCTCCTCCTGAAGGAGACAGCCCCGTGTAGCTGTGAACGGAGCGGGAACGCCGCACGGGTTGCTCCTTGCTCGCAGAAGGTGCGATAATTTGGGGTGGGATGAAAGCAGGGCGTGAAAGCCGAGGGGAACACGGAACCGATCCCGCTGCCTTTTTAACAGCGTTATCCCTGCCCACCGCAGCTCCATCGGCACGACAGCACCCGCCGCCCGGTTCAGCCGAAGCCGGCACAGCCGCGAGCTGGGGCTCGGAGGGACGCTGGCTGGCAGGGACCGTGCCGCGGGGGTGGAAGGAGCGGCCACGGGACAAGTTGCAGACACTGCTTTTACAGTGCTGGTCCGTGCGGGCAGCAAGACCAGAAACCCATCCTTCGAGAGCGGGAGGGAGAGGTGGGCTCTTGCCTGCGGGACACAGCCCTTTTCTTTAATTTCCCTACCCCCAGGGGCTTGGGTTTGTACCCCGGGCTTGGATTTTGTATTCTGCTGCCACCCTCTGACTCCCAGATCCTGACAGTGGCCATAAATATCCCCTCTGCTTTGCTGTGACGAGGTTTCCCGCTCAGCCTCAGCCCGGGCTGGGGCGCGGAGCCGGTTTGAAAGGGCGACCCGCTGTGCCGGGTTGCTCCAGGGCCGCCAAGCCCTGGATGCCCTCGCTGTCCCTGCTCCTTGCCAGACCTCTCACAGAAAACCCGGCTGGCACAGAGCTGGGAGGTGGCTTTTCATTCTCTAGCCGAGGCGCAGCCCTTTTTTTCTCTGGGACATACATTTCATGTTGCTTTGTGCGGTTTTTCTGTGGGATAGGCTGCTGCAATGGGAAGGCAAGGCCACAGCCGTAGGCAGCTACGAGGCAAAAGGGATGGATGCTCGGGAAGGCAGCAGCTCCCAGCGGGCTGAAGTCCCCAAACTCGCACTCAGCTCAGCTCAAGGTTGGAGCATCAGCCAACTGTGGCACCCACCCGGGCGGCTGCTGGGGGAAAATTGCTGTGCAGTGATGTGGCCACCAAGGAGCTTAAAGCACGACAGAGCTCCTCCGCTTCCTGGGCACAGGCACGACAGACGCTTATGTTGTTGTTTGCATAGGTTGCCTGAAGTGAATCACATCCTTGGGCTCCGAAATAGCTGCGGAGGTTTCTCCCTGGGGACTCGGTCACCCCAGAGAGGAGACAGGAAAACAACAAGCTAAATATTAAGCATATGCTTTAACGTGAAACCCAAAGGCAGGACTCAGGGTAACACATTTCCCCCATATACCCACCTAGCGTGGAATGAACGAAGAAGTTATTTCCAGACGTCCTCAGCAAACATAAGCCTACTCAGTAGTTAAATTTTCCCCCTAAACACTTTAATCCTTCTGCAATCTGAGGAGATGGGCTTTATGGTTACCTAGTCTGGGTTAAAAGTCTGTGTTTCCCCAGCTGGAGAGGACTTAAATAGTGAATTATTATTAGATACGTTGTTGACTATTTCAGGGCACCAAACACCCGGACACTGCAAGTCACATTCCTACTGCGAGCACCCCGGAGCTCGCTGCCCATGAAGGCTACGGTACAAGCAGGCCTGAAGACCTGCAGATCTTCGCTCAGCCCAGCCCTCCGTCCCAGGACCACTCACAGTACGAATCCCAGCTTCCTACGAGATGCTGCTCATGCCTCTGTTAAGGGAAAGGACTGAACCCAGCCCCTGTGAAGCAGCAGGGGCTTTGCATGGGAGGAGATGGGACGGATGCAGCGACCAGAGGGGCTGGTCAGGAGCCCAGACTCGTGAGGCTCCAGCAACTCCAGCTGCCGTGACCTTTCCTGTAAAACCTCCCCAAAAGCACGAGTCTCCAACGGGGAGGGATGCGTGGGCTCTGCCGAAATCAGGGGCCTTACAGGACTGAAAAGAGACAGTTGAAGCTTTTAATTTGAAAATAACGTTGTGGCCAAGGCATAGCCGTCAGAAGATGTGGGGGCAGCCCCCCCACTACCTGCATCCCTGGCAGCCACCAGCATGGCTCGGCTAACACGTCCGCTCTGCCACCACCCCTCGGCAAGGCTCTCCGTCCCTCCTGCCGTACAGCACCGAGCGCTAGCTTTTATGTGTGCCGATCCCAGAATCCATCGGTTTGCTGCAGCCTTTCCCCGGGAGAGCATCGGCTTCACGTCCCTGTTTCTCACCGAGAGCATGTGGGGCCGTTAGGGCTTTCCTGAATTCTTCCTTTCTGGAAGCCCTTTTTCTCTTAGGTGACATTAACCGAGAGCTCTGTCACTCCACCCCACTTTAATTATTTCCTCTGGAACATTTTGTGTTCAATAAACTAGTATGTTCCCCATCTGAGGTGAATCTCCTGCAAAGAGAAGGGAAAAAAAAAAAACCCCAACAACCCCGTCGTGAGCAGACTGCGCGCTTGTCGCCAGCGCCTGCCACCCTAATTATGCCGTGGAAGAATGTGCACATGGCAGAGGTCCCTGAACATTTCAGGCAGGATATTGCCTGCTCCTGGATGCAGCCTCTTTCACCGCTGCAATAACATTTGCTATAATAAGCCGCGACTCCGTTTCGGGGAAGGCGGGAGCGCGGCGTAGACGTTTTGGCCCGGCTGCTCCCCTCGCGCGGAGGTGGCTGAGGGCGGCGGGGGGGGCTGCGGACCCGTCTCCTTGCAGGCACCGACCCACCGTCCTTGGGCGGGGGCTCTGCACAGGGGAACCCCCGCCATGGGGCCGGGTTGGCAGGGAAAAGCGGGGGATGCCCTGGGGGTGCTAAGGGGGTGTATTGCTCTCCTGCCTTCCCCCACGGGGTAAATTCAGGCTGGGCAGCCGGGACGGCTCCAGGCGGCTGCTGGGGCTGCAAACCATCCCCTCGGCCTCCGGCTTCTGTGCCAGAGCCTGGGCAGGCGACCTGTCCTCCCGGCGGGCAGCCAGCCCAGCCTCCTCCTCCAGCCTCCTCCGTCCCGCTCCCGGCGGCTGGGCTCCTGCCCGGCTCTGCCTACCTGGGACACGCGCCGGGAGCTGGGCACGGCCGCCGTGCAATGCTCCTGCCTTTGCAAAGCTGCTCCTCTCCCTGCTGGGCTGCCCGGGAGCCTCCTGGGGTCATCTTGTCCCCACAGCTCCGGTCCCCTGCATGGGCACAGGGAGAGACGAACTCCCTAGGAGGGCTCTTTGCTTGGACACTGGATCGCTGGTTTGAGCTGCTTGGGTGGGTTTAGCCCATGCGAGGGAAAACTCACTGGTTTCATAGAGCCAGAGGCTGGGATGGCTTTGGGGCATCTCGTTGGCCATGAGGTACCATCAGGTTGTCTCTGTACTGGGCCAAGAGGGTGTGCTTTGCTGGGGCCGGAATGGCAGCTCGTGCCCCGCGTCCATCCGGAGGTGCCAAGTCCATTGCTTTTCCATGGGGTCTCTGACAGCACCTAACAATTCTTCCCAGCCCAAACCAGTCCCTATTCCCAGTCTGAGCTGTGCCTGGTTCCCATTTCTGGGCTTTGGTTGTCGCATGCTGGGGTTTGCTGGCAGGAGCCTGTTACCCCCCTGCCTTTTCGTTGTGGGGGGACATTTCTGCCCCGGGTGCCTCTGGTGGTTTTTCCAGGGATAACGGTCAGCTCTTGGCTGGGCAGGGCAAAACGGGCTGGTCCCTCTCCAGCCTTTAGGGAACAAGGCACCGATTCAGGAGGAAACGTAGCGTGTGCTCCCATCCCATCCCATCCCATCCCATCCCATCCCATCCCATCCCATCCCATCCCATCCCATCCCATCCCATCCCACCTTCCCGCTTGGTGCCCTGCACCCCTCCAGAAGGTGCCCGCAGAGCAAGGAGCTGAGGCTGGGATGTGTCTCGGGGGCGTCGTCGTCCCCCCCTGCTCTCCCATCCCGGGTGTTTCTCCTGGGTCCGACGCGAGCCCCGCAGGCAGGCGGGGTCCGTCTCCTGGCGTGTGCCAGGGTGGCTCTGTGCCAGCCAGGGAGACGGCGCGAGACTGATTCACCCCGAAAACGAGATGAGCGGAAGCTGAAGGGGGCTCAGCGCGGAGCTGGGGGAGGCTCTCGCGGAGCCCCGCGAGCCTCGGACCGGGCTCTGCTTTCGGGAGCCATAAATAGAAGCCGAGTCACTCGAATACCCAGGACCTGTAAGAGCCATTCATAGCTGCAAATTAACAGCTACCGTCAGGCCCATCTGTGCACGCCCCAACCCCGGGTCGGATTCCTGCTCCCTCTGTTTAACCTGATGACCATAATTACACACTCGTTTATACACCCGGCGGCACCTGAATGCTTTACAAGACAAACACCTAATCCCGCGTGGAAATTATAGCCACATAATATCTCTTTTCATTATTTGCTGAGGTGTTGAGTCTGATTACAGCGCACACTGTTTGCTTTGTACCAGGGTAAAGCCCCTGTAATTTCTCTGCAAGTCAACATCATTCCAGCGAGGAGGCTGAAAATCTACAGGCTACTGTGCAAACGAGCTAGCAAATATTAATCCACGGTAAATGATCTGGGAGGTGGAGGCAGGGAAGGGGTGAGCAACGTTATTTATACCCCCCCCGAGATTAATAATGCCAAATTAAAAAAAAAAAAAAAAAGAGGAGGATGAGGGGTGTGCAACGTTCCTGCTGCCGCTGTCCCTGCTCCCCGGGGGAGCAGCGTGCTTTCCTGGGGGGCTGCTAATGGCAGGGAAAGGAAACCCCCCGACTCAGACGACGGGTCCTCCCTTGTCTCCCGTGAGCTTTAGAGGGCTGACAGAGATGGGTCGAGCTTCTCACCCATCTCACTTCAAGTTGTCCTGACGCACGGCCTGCCACGGGCTTCCCACGAGCCCTGGAGAAAGTCACTTAATAGTACCGTGACTCAGTTTCCCCATCTTTAAACACAGGATATTAATGCTTTCTAATTCCCAGGGGCAGTGTCCTCCATGGACGAGAGGCATGGATGCTCAGTGCTGCGGCAACGGGCGCCGCTGGATGTGGTGAAACTCAGGGATGTGAAAGGTCTTTGTCGGATGCCATTTTCCCAAGCGAAGGGGGTGGCCGGCAGCACCCAGCACCGGCGGGACCCGCGCGGCCCCGGCCTGAGCACAGACCCTTTACTCTATATCAAAGAAGCATCAGCGGCTGCAGGTGAGACCCCTTTGCGGTGCCTCTGCAGATCCCACTGGGAGGGCTGGGAAACTTCATGGATCTCCTATTATTCCCCCAAAACCCCCATTCCCATCTGCTTCACAGTGAGGGCACCGCCTCCGCCAGTGCCTGGCCCAGGGTCCAGCTTGCCTGTGGTCCTTGGGGTGTTTCCCAGATGGGAGATCCCCTCATTTCCACCTTTGCAGACCCCCGGGAACAGAGATCTGGAGCCGGAGCACCCGCATCCCCCCGCGGCTCCCTGCCAGCGCTGCCCCGAGCGGGGCGGCAGCGGCAGCACCTCACCGGGGCTCTGCGACCCAGCTCGAATGCTGCGCCGTTGGTCTCTCCCCAGGAAAAATATCACCTTGGGCTGAGATGCAACAGGAGTGACGTTGTCTGGAAAGAAATAAGGATTTGCTTTAACCTGCGGCGCGTGGGTTTGCAACCAAAGTATACAGGCGGGCTTCAAGCTAGACTGTACCCTGGACCCCCGCCAGGCGATGGGCCGAATCCTGGTCTGCACCTCGGCCGTGCAAACTCCTGCTCGGCGGTTTCAGGGCGGTTCACGCCGGGTTTCCACGCAGGGAGCGGCGGGGGAGCCGAGGTCAGCCCGCTGCCCTCTGCCCCGCCGCTCAAGCTGGCGCGGAGCAGGAGGGAGTCCACGGCAAAACACCGGCAGCATCCATGCTCCCGCCGCTCGGCTCCGGCGGTGGCACGGGCGGGGGCTGATGTTATTGGAATCCATGTCAAACGGGTGTTAATGAAGGAAAACCAGGCCTGCGTATTGCATCCCCCTTAAATCTTTGGGAAAACGTGTTTGCGTGCTGGAGGGAGAGGGTAATTATTGCTCCCAGCGGCAGATGGGGGAATGGGGGTGCGGGGGAGCACCGGGGCCCCCGGGGTCACTCCCGGCCGGCGCCGAGGTTGAGCCACCGCTGCCTGCAGAGGGGACCGAGCACCGCAGGACCTGCGCCATCTCGGGCACCGGCTCTCAGTGCCCCGGCTCTCTCCAAAACCCTCCAGAGGGATTTTAATTAAATTAAAAAAAAGCAAATGCGACTAATGCAACTTGAACCAGGCAGGCTGGACGGGGTGCGCCGGGTCGAGCTGCACCCGCTTCGCCGTCCCACCGCGCTCCCACTCCCGCGGCCGCCGTGGGCACACGCGTGTGCACGCACACGTGTGCACGTGGCCACACACGTGCTCCCGGTGCCCGCATGGAGGGACGGCATCCGTGCCGGGCCGAGCCTCGGCCTCCCGGAGATGGAGAGGCAGTGAGCTGTTTCTCCAGCGCTCAAGTTTTTCTTTCAGACTCCGAGCTGCCTTGCCAAGTGTTATAAAAATATATCAGTGTGAGCCAAAACATTTAGCACTCCACTTATTACTTTAAGGTTATAGGTTAAACAAATTCCTTCTCAGAATTTACTGTGTTCATTTTAGCTTCACAACACAGCCCTGCTAGCGGTAGATATATTTCACACTGTAATACCTCCCTTATGTATTGGAGGGGGAGAAAGGAGAAGAGGAAAGTAGCTTTCTAAATTTTTATGTGAACAAAAGCTACTATATAAACTAGCTGAAAACAAGTCCTTTGCAAGAGATAGTTTGTAAAACTTATTTTCCAGTAACCAATAAACTGGGAATGAAAGGTAAAGTTTGTTTTTACCTTACCTAGTAATTTTATTATTTTCTGAGTTTTGCCTTTTTTGTACAATAAAGCCTAAAAAGAAAATAAAGAGCCGAGTTCACACCTTGGGCAAGCAGGTGCAATTGTTCCAGTGAAAGCGCACCCCTGTGAGCCAGGCTTAAACCCCGCTTAGGTGGTGCATGAATCCAGACAACGGGTATCTGCTGGAGTTGTTTTTCACGCAGCTCCAGGCTGGGGAAAAAAAAGATGGTTTGGAGAGTGAGGACTTCTGGTTTGCAGTCCTTGCTTTGCCACTGGGCTCCCTCCAGTCCAATGCGATATAAACACTGCCTTTTCTCCTCTGCTCAGTGATCTACATAAACTAACTCCATCTTCGCGTCTGCGTGTGCGTCCCCGTTGCTGGTCGCTCATGTCACCTCCACTCTGCGCCGTGCAAGTCGCCTCCCCACCTTCAGTCTCTGCGGCAGGGCCGATGCTTTCCTCCAGCGCTGGAGGGGCTAATTCCGACCTGGAGAAAGCCTTCCAAGATGGGGGGAGGCAAAGCTGAGTTGAGAGCAATGCTGAGCACGGTGACTACGTGAGATGTCACAGTTACACCGTACGGTGTCATTCCTACCTTGGCTGAAGCAGTAAAAGCTTTGCCCGCTCCCCTGACGAGAGCGTCCCCGAGCCGTGGCCGTGAGTCACCGGCAGCCCCGAAGGATCCCCGTGCTGGAGCTGGAAGGGCGCTGGCAGGCGGCGGCGGCTCTCCCGGCCTGGCTAGACCGATCCGTGTCACGGGGAAGCGCTGGAAGCAGCTCCAGGATGCGGGGAGGGAGCCGGGCTGGAGCTGCCGCCGCAGGTTTCCTCGTCTGCATGAGGCACAAATCAGGGATCGTGGTGGGAGACAACGTGGCTCGTTGTGAGGGACCGGGGGGTGTGTATCGGGGTGCATCCGTGATAAAACTGCCTTTTTTTGATGTTCGGAAGTGAAGAGGGAGGTCGGACAGGCGGCTCAGCCCGAGGCAAAGCGCCACTGATGTCCCCATCCCAGGAGCGAGGGTGCTCCCCTGCGAAGGGCACCTCTCCCCTTGCAAATCAATCCCCCCCCCGCAGAGAAGGGCCTCGCCACCGAGCGGGGCTTGTTTTTTAGGACCGGGGCAGCAAAGCTGGTGATGGCGGCACACGGCGAAACAGCCGTTTGCGTTGCAAAATGCCGAAGCCCGAAGTGCCCTGGGGCCGGTGGTACCCCTCGCACTCACACAGGTACCAAAGCAGTTTGCAAAGTGTAACGTCGGTGCAAAATCTGCGGCTATAGAGAAAAAAAAAGAGATTCTAGAACTGCTCTGCTCTGGGTCGTCCTGCAGCCCTGGTCGGGAACAGGGAGGCGGCTCATCCTGCCCTTATATCCACTTGCAAATTCCTTGCACCATGAAGGGGCTCCAAGCTGCCGGCCTTGTTTCTATGGAACAGACCTTAACAAAAGGGGAAAAAAAAAAAGTATTAGGTCCGGTTCACGTTTGGGGTTTGGATTTCACCTGGGAAGGGAGGGGAGCGGGAAATCAGACATCGAGGTGTCATGTATGCGAGCTAATAAAACCGGGCCAGCAGATTGAAGATGGAGGAGCTGAGGGACTGTTTAGAGGTATCCGTCACATAAATGAGGAGGTGGAGGAAGTCTGGATGATAGTAACCCCATATTAAAAAATTCTGCCCTGTCAACAAGCGAAGAACTACATGGTGGAAATACGCCTGTGCTTGTTGAACTGTGAAACCAGATGTCTTAGAGCAATAACTATCGCGCAGGAGGCGGGGAGGGCTGAGAGGAACACGTTTGCGTACGATTAAGAAAAAAATACATGCTGCTACAGCCGTGGTTTCAATTAAAATGGCTCAAACCAAATATTGTTCCTATTAATGGGATGTCCAGCTGTGACACCACCATGTAGTATCCTTACACATTCAGCGCAGGCAACATCTGCAACATAATCCCAGCATCCATACAACGGAGCCAAGGAGCTGAGAGGCAGCTCGCATTTTTCCTGGTGGCTCAGCCTAGATGAAAAGGCCCTCGTAGGAAAAGGGGAAAAATACAGGCATGGGAGAGGCCGAAGGCGATGCGAACTGTGCCTAATTTGTGTCTTTGGGTAAACGAGGATTTTGGCATGTCAAATTGGGAACATGGCGTAAGATCAAGCTTCGGACACAGCAGAAACGAGTCTTAGTTACTGCAATAGGAAGAAACCGCTGTGCTGTTTTTCCGAGGATTAAGACAGCTGGAAGAAGCAGCACTTTGACTCCGTGCAGCATTTAACCTGCGTTTAAAAAACCCCAACCAACTCCGGGATGGGAGCTAATAAAGTCGAGGTTTGCAGAACGGGAGCTGTTGCCACCACTTTAAAAGAGCGTTGCCTCGCAGCGCGTAAACTCATCTGCGCTCTGGAAATATATTATTTGCCCCCTGACAAGATCTTGTGTTTCCGTGCGCGGCAGACGCCGAGCTGCTCGCCTTCCTCGGAGGAGCCGTGTCTGGGGAGGTGGGAAGGAGCCGTGGCCAGCCCCTGCGCGTCAGGGGCTAGCAGGGCTTTCTGCAGACATCTCAGCCCGGTAACAGCACCGGGCGAGGGCCGCGGGGCTGCGGCTCCTCCTCGGCGGCAGAAGCAGGCGGTGGGCAGATGTGACACAGCCCGGAGCGGTACGGCAGAAAGGGACCCAGGGAGAGACGTCCCCGGTTGAGAACAGCCAGTCCAGCAATGGGGCAAAGCGCTTCTAAGGAGGTGCCAGTCCCACAAAATTTGACCCCCTTGACGTGACTCGTGTGAACTGGCATCTCTCCTATGATTTGTGTTTTGGAAATGAGACTCTCGTGCATTTTTGAATGACTGGGGCCAAAATGTGCTTTGGTGAAAATGTCTTAAATAAGAATTACAAGCAAATGTTGGAATTATATTAAACTGGCTTGAATTATATTAAACTGGCTTGAATTATATTAAACTGGCTTGACATGCTGGCTTTGCAATCTGATTCTTTCTGAAATCCCTCTCATGAAGGGATTACTACAAAGCGTAAGCAATGCCTTAGTGGCAAAATAGGAGTTAAAATCACAGGTCCAGCAAGACCTGGAAGACACGTGGAATAAAGGCCCTAGTTCCTGCTCGGGAAGGTAAAGGGGTACTGAAGGGAAGCAGATATTAAAGCAGAGAGGATGCAAGGCAGAGGAAAATGTGTGCCCTTGGACACTGGTATGAAACCTGTAAGAAAACATAATCTGTTGTGGGAGAAGGGCAGGCAGGAAAGTGTGGACTTTCCAGGAGTGATTAAACGTGAAGGAGTAACTTGGAAGAAAATTGTGTGTATGGAAAATCACTGATTCTGTGGAGAAATAAATGAAGAGGAGGAAGGCGTGCAGGTACGTGGGAGGCTCGAGCCCTGTCCTCTTTGCGTTCTGGTTCTTCTCTCCACGAGAGAAGGAAGCATCAGAGGTGATGGAGCAACAGTAACGGAACAGAAGGATGCTTGAAAATTGTCCTTCAACTGACAGCTCCTCAGGTTTGTAATCCACAAATGTGAAACACTTGCAGAAAGTAGTAAAACACGATAAAGCACAGACTTTGTGATTCACTGAGTCACAAATGCGAATTTTGCAGTCCCAGCCTCCTGACGCTGCCAAGTGGAAATTCTGCAAAGCTGTTGAGTTGTGACCGCGGATTTTGCAGGATGGTGCTGCCGCGTCTGCAGATCTCTAGAGACTTGTAGATCCTGCAGAGTTTCTAGACCCTTCGTGGTGCTCCCCACTACCTTTGCAAGAGCCATCCCAGACCTTTTCTATAGCCTTTCCAGAGCTGCTTTGGAGGCAACCCAAACCTTCCCTGGAGCTTTCCAGAGCACCATAGAGCCTTTCTGGAGGCAACCAAGAGCTCTCCAGAGCCTCTCTGGAGCCCCACGGAGCCATCCCCGTAGCACAAGTACGAAGTCTTTGGAAGCAGTCCTGGCTCTTCCTGAGAGTCCTTCCTGGAGCTCATAGGAATTTCTGAAACCACCTCAGAGCCTCTCTAGAGCCCGGGCAGACCTTGTCCTAGAGGTGTCTGAGAGCTTCTCTGGACATATTCTAGAGTCATCTCAGACATCCCCACTCCCAATGAGACACTTCAAAGCTTTCCCAGAGCCGTCGCTGAGCTTCCCTGGAGCCTTTCCAGAGCCTCTTGGAAGGCGTGAGTCGGCAAAATCCAAAGTCACAGCTTCTCAATTTCCTAAAGTCGCAAGTCGGCAATTTTGGAAGTCACAAAATAAAGGAAACAGCTGTAAGTGACACGCAGTGGGACCGTGTTCCATTAGGAAACTTACAGAGACATGCTAACTCATGTTAAATTAGGTGTAAAATTGATCTTCACAATTTCCCCGTTGCTGTATGTGTCATCAGCAGAGTACCCCTGGGCTGCCCTACGTGTGTCTGCCTGCACACTGGATACCATACAGGATCTAAACAGATGCTTCTTTATCAAAATAACGTGCACTGGGGATGGAGTCGAGCCTTGAGCACAGAGAACTTGATGGTGCTGATAATGCCGAGCGTGCAGATGTCAGCAGCGAGAGCCTGGCCTGTTTTACATGACGACCAGCACGTCGGTAACGGTCTGGGTTTGCTGGGATGTCTATTCTCAAAGCTGACATACAGATCAGTTCCTCTGGTGTGGGGAAAACACAGCAACGGGGTCCAAACCCTCTTTTAAACCTAACTAGATAGCTCCTGTGGTCTTAATAGTGGTGAAAGGCTTGTTCCAGCCCTAGTTCCCACTTTCAAATCCCTTTGAGCTTGCTTGTGTCCTCAGCTAAAAGCTGTTCCTTGAGCCCCTGCTTTGCAGTGGGGCCCCTCATCTCTTTAGCAGTCAGGAAGGGGCAGACAGGATTTATTTGAAATAATTAATTTCAAGAGAAACGTATTTTACTGAGCTCACGAACATCCTCAGCACACCTCTAACTTTCTGGTTATGTCGGGGCTTCAAGCTGCAATACAGCGCAAGCTCCAGCTCTGGGTTTCTCTAAGCTTTCTGGCCATTAAGAAAATGATTCAGAATTTGCAGTGTGTGCTCTTCCTTCAGTTTTTCTCACGGAGATCTTGCATAATTCTTTTCAGGACCATGGTAAGGATCCTGATCCACTTCTCTAGGCGAACTTGGTAGGATTTTGAGAAACAGAATCTCGTAGTCACAAGCCTTAGACACGAATGTCTCTGTGGGATTAGCTCTACTCTTGCTCTCTACGATTAATATTCTTCCTACACTTCAACGTAGCGTTGCAGGTCAGCTGGTGGGGCTCCCAAAAGGATATACGAGTTACTCAGCCAGCAAGGCTGTTTGCAGATGTCTCAATTCTTCCCTCACCTTTCCCTAGCACATAAGTCTGCAGATTTTGTTTCCACCTGCGGTGTTACTCCTGCTGCCCTCGGGCTCCCGCGGAGGCACACCTATGCTTACCGAGAGTTTCTCTGTGGAGCCACCCACTCACCAGTACCCAAAGGGAAGGTCTTCCTTCACCAGGTGGTTTCTCCTGCTGGCATGGCAGCTGTGCGTTCATGAACCTGTCCCTCCACACAGGTAAAGCAGACCTCAACTCCAACCAAATTCATCCAGTTTAAGTTCCTCTTTCAGTGGCAAAGCACAAAAATCTCCGATTTTTTCCACCTAGCACCTGAGCCCTTGTCTCCCCCAGCATCCCCCAACCTCCTCGAAACACCTCTGCTTTGTCTCACACCGACACTGCTTTCCCGTGCTTGGTGGAGGGGTGTTTGTGCATGCGTGGCCTGTATGGCTTTTATTTTTTCGCCGGGACAAGGAGCAGTGTAATGTCTGTCTGCTTTTCCTGCTTGTCTAGTTCTTAGAAACCACATGTTCTTCCTTCACCGGCAACTTCGTATTTATTAATCTGCAAAACAAGACTGCGCGCTTTTTGCAGCAGCAGTGGCGAGTTGGCCGGAGTCCAAGGAGACCCTTAGTCACTTCATTTACGCAGGCTGCAATAAGAGGAGGGCGAACCCGTTGGGGAGTAATTCGAACATTCAGACGCCTGCACCGAACTCTCATTTCTACCTCATTAACTTTACAGTTTGACAACTTCACAAGCCAGGGACTTCTGTCGTGATTGCTGCTGCACAGCCAAGTGGCAGACACCTTCCTTCAGCGTGCAGGCTTACTTCATGTACGGTTGCGATGGATTTTCCTGCCCGTGCAGGGAGCAACTCCCAGCTCTTGGCTGGTGGGGTCTTCCTGTGGGTCACAGCTACGTTTGCGTGGTAATTGCCCCCACGCTCTTGTCACCGCCTCTGCTGCTCCAGGTGTATGCCTGGCAATGGTCTTACACACCATGAACGAGTCCCTTCTTGCTTTTGCCTAGACGAAGAAAAAATCAAACTTAGGTCAAAGTTAGTTAAAATGAGTTAACTAAGCCCGACTTCACCCGTTTTGTCTCTGAAGATGCAGCTTCAGCTCAGCTTTAGCTGAAAGGAGCATAGAATACAGGCCAGGGTCAATAGCGTGAGCTGGTTTGATGATGCTGCATCAATACTGGGCCAACAGGTAGAGTTTGGATCAGGCTTCACTAATTGATGTTAACTATGGGGGGGGGGGTGTAGATGCAGGGTTCCCCTTCTGTTGGGCAGGCCTTTGGGCGGGGGGTGGAAGACCACTGCCTACCCACGCGCTGGGACTTTGTCTTCACTCTCCCCTTGGCCCTGACGCTGTCCCTGTGTTCAGCCAGGTGGGACTCGCGGATCTCCGTGGTCCTGCTGGACCCACGGAGGCTGCCTGGGTGCCATGCACGTAGGAGTTTCCCACACCGCGTCCTCGGGACTTCCACTCCCCACTTCTGCAGTGCAAGGCTGCAGCTTGGCATTACTGTCAGACACCAAAAATCGGTGTTTCTTGAGATCTATCTCCTGTCCCCGTTAACAGAGCCTCTAGAAAAAATCTTACATGCCCATGTGTAGGCTCTGTAAAAGCAGAAGAGAACCCAGTGCCCTCTTCCTAGTGTTGAGTGGATCTCAGCACAGAGAGTCTGAATTAAAAGCACTGTTTTTTTTTGCCTTGCCATTAAGAACATGACTCAAAGGCACCCAGGGAGAGGCGAAGGGTTGGAAATACAACTTTTATAACCCTTCTTCTGTTTATAAGGATGTTTTAACCTTTCAGAGTTTCCACGAGCTTATTGCACAACCGCCGTCTGGGCTTGCTGATGCCTTGTGCCATGGCAGGTGATTCGGGGATGTGCTGGAGTGGAGGGCTCCAGGAGGGAGTAGGAACAGCGGTGTGACACCAGCACCCTGAGCTGGAGAGCCTTAGGAGAAACCCAGAAGCAATAGTTGGGAAAGGTTATAAATCTTCATGCTTCAGTGCTCTTGCAAAGCTCTAATGAACAGGGGTAAGGACAAAACTTCCCTTTCGGGCACGTTGGCCCATGGCTGCCTGCTCACACTTTCCTCTCAAGCAGTTGGCCTGAGTCACTCCTGAAGATGAGGGAGACCCAACTCGATTAAATTCCTTGCTCGAAGCCCGGCTTGGGGATTCCTGTGGCTCCAAGGTAAGCTGTTTTATTGAGTAGGCAGCGTATGCATCCATCACTGCCTGGGGTTTCAGATCCAGCCCTGGCTGGCAGAGATAGAAAACGATCAGCTTTAGATGATAGCTCAGAGGCCTGCCAAGGCAACGTGGCTTTGTCCTTGGTGAGATACATATCACCAAGGCAGGGATCCAATGATGCAATCATTGCACATTGACCTAGTTTGAGCTTTCAGACCCTTTCAGTAGCTCAGACTGATCTCACACCAAAAAAAAAAAGTATAAAAACCAGGAGTCTAACTGGAAAAATGTCTTCTCATATGGTGTTCCTTGGCCCACTCAACAATGGAGGCAGAAATATGCCTTTCCAGAAAACTTCCCAGGTTCCTCTTCAACCCAAAGGCCATACCACAGAGAAATTGCGTTGAGAACGTGGACAGGAAATTTGTTTGGGTGCAGAGGGGCTGCTCGATGGGACGAGAGCTGGTTCATCTGAGGGAACACGGGGAGGTCAAGGGAGGGACTAAAGAGGAAGGTGAGGAGGAGAACGCGGCTGGGTATCGCACAGTAAAGCCTTTGTTTGGTGTTACGTGTGAAGCACCACAGATGCAGAGAGGATGTTTCTTCCTGGTAGCAAGAGCAAATGACAGAATAAGGTCCTTCCTTAACCTGAGAGCAGTGAGATTAGATAAGACCACGTCCATGTAGTGCAGAATCTTGTCTTGCACCCGACGCCGCTGAGAGGTGCAAGGCACCCTGCAGGTGTGGAATTAATTGCTGCCTTTCCTAAAACACATTTGCAATGTGTAGGTGTCTTCTCCTCTCGTAGTGGATAACCCAGCAGGAGCTTTGTCCTGCAGGTCAGGCCAAAGAGGCGATCCCCTGGCCTTCCTGAGGCTCCGTACAGACCGGAGAGTCAGCGGTGGGAGCCTCTAACCAGGAATAGTGACAAGGGACAGCACAGTTCCACTCTGAAAGGTTAAGAGGCAGAAGAAGCTAAAACGTGTGGCATAACCCCCTCCAGTTATAAAGTGCTTCTATTTTCCCTTTCTTCTAATAGAAGATCAAAGAGGTGTTTGATGAAATCAAAATATTGGGCCAACTCTTTTGATGGCATAAATTGACTTCACTCCAACGTCGTGCAGGTGAGAATCTGACTTTATCTATTCAAATAAAACCGATGCAGTACAATAGGTTATAAACTTGTGGAATTGACTGATGCAAGATTATTGTTACAGCAAATAGCTTAACAGATGCCAAAATGGTTAGACTTATATATGTGAATTAGAATAGAAAAGGTCACGGCTGTAACAAAAACTAGAATATCAAGCTAGATTAGTTCACCAGAAAATGAACAAAGAGACGATGTTCTTGGAAAAATCTGGTGAATCCCTCCAACACTTTGAAACCAGCCCCGTGTTCCAGCCACAGTTTGCTGCGCAGCGTTGGTTGGGCACAGGGTTGGGCCCAAAATACCCACCAGGTGAATTTAATGGGAATTCTTGCTCTTCCCTGAGCATGAGCGGATCAGTCTCCTGATGAAAGCTCGTTACTCCCTTGTTATTACTCACTCGGGGCCGAGCGGGGGGTTGAAACCAGGAATCCTGACTTTCAGTTCACCTCTGCAGCCTCCCGGTATCTCTACCCCAAAGGGCTGATCTCGACCGCAGAGGATAAGTCGTGCAGCTGAGTTCACCTCGTGGGGAGGAATAGTGGGCACAGATCATTGCAGTTGTCTGGATAGCAGAAGATGATACTGTTCTCTGATAAATTAATAGTTGCACGCGACGAGCCGCCTGTCTCTGCTAACAGCGGGTAGAAGCCATGCCCTTCTCGTTTCGGAGGCAGGCGGTGCCGCAGATCCCTGCTCTCTGGGTGCCCTGCACCAGGTGCTGCACGCTGGCTTCATAGATAAGCAGCTTGGGAATTCCCAGATCTTCAGGAGCCATCGTGTAACGGGGCTAAACCGACCTGGGGGGTCAGGATTTGAGCTGCGGGGGAAGGCTGAGCAGCCAGACCCAGCTCCCCCGCCATCGCGCCGGGCCAGCGATGCAAAAGCAGCATTAGCTCTGCTAGCTGGGAGCACGGGGCTTTGCTGGGACCGGCAGCAGGGATGGCCACTGGGTGCCACGTGGCTCCCAGCGCCCCGGGATGGCCCGTCTGAGGAAGGGACCTGGGAACAAGCCCTCATTTCCATCACGCGGTGCCATCATCCTGCCTGGGGCCCTGCCCCTCTCCCACGTTAAATCATCACACAGGCGCGATTCAGTCATGCAGCAAATTAAACCTGGAGAAAGATGTTTCCAGTTGTTCCAAATTAATTGGGTCGCCCGGGCTGAACCCTGCGTGGCTCCGTTGCTCCCAGCGGCAGTGGCGTGTTGGTGGCACGGTGGTGGCATTGCCTGTGGCCGGGGGACACTGCCGCTCCCCAGCCCTTCTGCTGAGCCCCCAAAGAACCCACCTCACCGCCCCGGCAGCCCTTGCTGCTCACGGGTACGGAAGCGGCAAACGTTTGGACACCTGTTCCAAAGCATAAAAAAACTGATTATTTTTTTTCTGTGAGCAGCAGAGGGTGAAGGAGTTCCCTGTAAAGCACGGCCACGTCAGCGCATTTCGATCATCACCATCTTTAATGCTTTTCGGAGCGGTGCAGCAGGCTCTGGAGTAAGGAGTACATTTCAAGAAAGAGCATTTCATCTTTAAAACCAAAATCTCTCAAATCTTTACCCTCTAACAACTATTTTGATGGTATCTATCAGTCAGTGTCTGTCTGCGGTGCTCAAGGCAGGTCTCCTTAGTTGGCACACTGCAGCCAGGACCGCTTTTTAATGGGAACGAGCCTTCCTGCAGATGCAGCTTGCAGAGACAGACAGAAGGATGAGCACACGCTTCTCCGGACAGACATGATACGATGCTGGACGAGCTTAGTGACCCCTCACGTGTGCCTGAGCGACGCTTGGAGGAAATCGCCCCGCGGGTCTCGGTGCAGGGAGGAAGACCGGATTCTCCCCGGGGTGCCCCGAGCCGTTCCCCGTGCCCTGGGCCAGCCGCGGCTGCGCCTGCTGGAAGGAGCTCAGGGCTCATTTCTCCAAATAACTTCTCACTCAGCACCTACCTGCTCTCAGTACCACCGTTTCACCCACTTCAGACGCTGGGTAATTTTAAGTGAATTCTCAATTCATGCACAGACAGCACGTCTGTTCTGTTATTTATTTCGCGCGATCCACCAAGAGTTAAAGGAGAAGAAAACATTTGGCTTTTAGCGGTTTACAAAGCCTCATTACAGCTGAAATAAAGTAACCACTAAATCTTGTGTGGTTACAGAGGTCACTGCCGTTCTGGCACGGTGGCGCCAATTCCAAGGCAGGAATTTCATTTTCCTCCCAGGAAAAGCGCGCACAAAGTTGAAGGGATGACAAGGGGCTGCGCGGCCGCGCGGCGGCGGGCGGCACAAGGGCTCTTTCACGCGGGGCGGCGGCGGGAGGGCCCCGGCGCGTGCGGCCCCCCGGGAGGCGGCGGCCGGCGGCCGCGGTGCTCGCGTGCGGCTCCGCTCCGGAGCGGGGACGGCGTGCCGTGTCGGCGAGCTCCCCGACGCTCGACGCTTCGGCCTCGCTGCTTTGGCCGGGGAGTTCAGAGGGGCTTGCGAGCGGCTTTGAAACTTTCCTGGCTACCCTGCGAAATAAGTAGGTATGACTTGACTGTGCGCAGGGATGGAGGTGAGCCAGGAAAAGCCTGAGCCCCGTAACGACATTTTTCAAAATGTCAGATGCGGGGGGTGCGTTTGGATACAGCCGTGCCGGGTATGCGTCTCTAACCCCCACGCCTGGAGAGATCGAAGCTGGGGGTCTGTCAGCTCCCCGACCGAGGTGCGAGACCATCCCTGGCGCAGACGGAGAAGCCGAAGCCTGAGGCCAGGTAGTGGTGGGCAGCCGGAGTCCTGGCCCCAGGAGCTGCTGCATCCAGTGATTTGTGGTCTGGACAGAGGCCGACGTTTGCAGGAAAATTTCTTCCCAGCTGGTATGTATTAATAGCTCTGTACTGGCTCTCCCGTAGCAATGGGCTGAAACGCTGCGTTTCCAGAGCAGAGTGAAGATGGGAGAGGACAGAGCAGGGCAGAGACCAGCCAGGCGGTGCCAGCCAGGGGAGTTCATTACCGTCAGCGCTTTGCTTTTCTGGCTGCTGGCCATTCCCAACAAGGCGGAAGGTTGGGAGAGCGGAGGCTGCCGACCCAACCTGCGTGACTCCTGCGAACCTCTGGTCCACACAGGGATGCTCAGGGAAAAGAAGGGGACAAACTAAACCCCGAGAAAGGCTGGTGCAGACATTCATTCAGATTTAAAATGGCCTTAATTCAATTTCTTACATCACATGCCAAGTGAATCAAGCCGAGCTGAATCAATGGCATTTGAATTCTCAATGAAGAGGTCTGCCCAGAGTTTTAGGGTGGCTGAACTGATCTGCTCTAAATTCACACCTTTAATTAACTGGAATTAATTTTCCCGAGTGTCGCTGCATGCAGACAGAGCCTTGGTCGATTTAAAAAGAAAATTCCAGACCCGGCTTCTTTCCATTCACTTCTGTTCAGCATGCCACCAGCATAGCAAATTCAATAAAGCTGATTTATTTAATAAGTGTACTATAACAAATTAAATTAAACACGTTTAATACAAACAGATGATGCACCTCATTTAAATGTTAGCTTCTTAATTAAAACCCGGCAATTGTGTTTTGCCCTTTTATTGGCTTCCTAGTGAAGCACGGTTGTAAAGTTACTTAACACACACACTCAATTACTGGTCTCAGGTTATACAGCTTGCCTCCGTCTCCTCCATATGGGCTTTACAATAAGGCAGGTTTGTTCCCGGCGCGATCGGCACGCCGCGCACCGCGTCTGCGAGGCAACGGCCTGCCTTTTGCCAGGGGAGCTGCTGCAGCGGAGCGAAGCACGGGCTGGATTTACAGCAGGCGGATGGCAGAGGTCAGGGGATTTATAGCTGCCTCCCGAGCCCCGGGGCGCTGGGCTGGGGCGTTCCTCGGTAGCAGCGGTGCTGGTTGCTGCTCCCAAGGGAGCGAAGTCGGCGTTTATCAGGACATCAGCCACAGGAGCAGCACGGACACACACGCTGCTGGGGGTTGACAGCAGCCCGTGCGCCTCGTGAAGGTTTTGGGGGAGCCACGAGGCTCATCTAGAGTGGGGTTGGGATTTTTGTGTGGCCTCATGATCTCCCTGGGGTGCCCCGGCTCGGGCAGGGGGCCGGGAGCGCTGGCTCTCTGCGCTGTGCTTCAGCTCCGGGGGGAGCTCGGGGCCAGCTTTGCACTGGGGGGCAACGCCGCACCGGGGCTTCAGTCTGCAGAGAACCTGAGGTGAGCAACCCTTGGACAAGGTGCTCCAGCGGTTCTGGTGCTCCCTTCCAAGCAAGGGCAGCCCAGCCTTGCTGTGTGGGTGCTCCGCAGCCATAAACCTTCCCCATGCAACAGCCGGTGCAGTTTCCTCCCCGGCAAACCCGCGGTTCCTGCGCTCGCTTCCTGAATTATGCATCAGTCCTGGGAAGGCAAATGAAAGGAGGAGATTGTTAGAAGAAAACCTTGCATGAGGAGCGGTGCTACTCCTTCATGCCGCTGACATACTGTTGACACAGCCTTTGATTTACAGCTGTGGAAGCTGCAGCAAGTCCCGTGCAATCCGTGTTAGCATCCTACCGGGGAGAGAAGAAAGGCTGAGCTCTCGGGACGCCGGGCAGCGGAAGACGACAGTGCTGGTCGCAGGCGGAGCACTGTCCGCCCCCGAGACGCTTTGTTTTGGAAACAACCATCCAGCTCTAATTGCCAATCTTATTTTTTCATTATTCTTAAGACATCACGCTCTGTTCTCACTGCTGTTTGCACTGGCAGCGCTCCACGTAACGCAAGGTTCAAGAGAGGAATACAATTTCTTGCCCTTCCGTATCTCATTTGTTTGGGCATCATTTCTGACTAATCCCTAGTTAATTACTTTAAGATGATGGCTTCCACGAATGAAAGAGCACCTTTGTGCCTGCTGTATTTTAGCACTTACATATCATCTTTTGGGAGCGCAGTTCTGTTAGCAGATGAAATACAACAAGCAGTTTTGGCCTTTGCTTCCCTCGGGAGATGCTTTACCACCGAGCAGGCTACTGGCTCCTGCGGCGCGGGTGCGTCAATCAGGGTCTTTCTCTTCTTTGTGGTTTTTTTTTTTGTGTTTGTTTTTTTTTCTTTTTTTTTCACAAATAGTTTCCAAAAACCTTGGTGGGGATTAAAGGGACTTACGAAACCTTGACATTCTTCATTAGGAAGGAACATAATTTTTTGGCCAGTCCTGTGCAAAACACGTCAGCTCTGCAACATGAACTTCTGCCGCTTAAGCTAAAGGGGTAACGCTATTAAGAAATAGCAACAGTGTGTTATTATTTTCTATAAGACCCAGGCACTTAGGAAAGGCCCAACGCCTCGCAATACTGTTCCGCGTGTTTGTCTTACCGCTTTGCGGGAAGCAAATCCTGAAACAACTTCCTGACCAACACCTACCGATGCGCTAATTACTGAAAAACTGAAAGAGGAACGATTTACTGAGGCTGAAAGGAACACAACGCAGCGTATATGATGGAAACGGAGTGATGGGAGTGAAGTGAATTTTGGAAAAGCTTTCATTTTTGATTTGCTTACATGGATTAGCATAATGTTACAGGAAAATGATGATTTCCAGCCTGCAAACATGTTTTCCCTGACACTTGGGACACTGCGGTTACTCGAGATGGGTGTCTGTCTCCGCTATAGTTATCTGCAAGACATTCATGTGTTGCATAGGAAAGTGATTTCTCGGCGTGGCAACCTCTCTTCTTTAATATCTTGCTCTTAATTCTGACTTTTGTTAACAGCTTAATTATAAGTATCTTCATCAAAGCCATTGGAGTAAGAAGTCTGCAGAGGTATAAGCAAAATTATGCCCATGGCATTTGTTCTGAGAGCAAACTGAAGTTGTGTGCCGTCCATAAACATCACATAAATGCTCTGCTGCTGTCGCAAAGATACTCAGATTGAATTTCTGGTGATTACCTAATATCCGTGATGCTATTTTGCTGCTTGCAAAAACACAAGGCAACCACATTCTGGAGCATGCAAAATCCTCTAATGAAGGTTTAGCAGGTGCATTAAAGATGATTAAGAAAGAGGCCGAGCAAATATTTCCCGAAATGCCAAATGACCTGTGCTGCATAAAGCGTCTGAGCATTGCAGTGACATCGTGTCAAGCTGAACACGGCAGAAATGCGTCTTCTCTTGGGTCTTTCTAATGATGCCGACTTTTACGTTATTAGTAGCTTCTTCTATAGCTGGGTTGTACCCTTCGGTACAGAGCATGGGCCAGCACGAACGATCTAATCCTGTATGAAAGTAAACTCCTTGCTTTATTATGCTGTGGGTTTATTTTCCTCTCTGACGTAGCAAATTCAAACCTTTTTATTGGCAGAATGTTTTGAGCCCCGTAATGCTCTCACTGATGTCAGGTAGTTGATGTTTGTGGTTCATTCCACTTCCCAGGAAAAGCCATATGACTTTTACTGGTGGCCTCTGACTACCCTCTGCATACAATTTACTGAATATCAGGGCGGAATATCTCTGCATCCCTTGGTTGAGCAGCTGGTCACGCTGCATTCGAAGTTTCCTTCTAAAGCTTTGTGCTGTGCTGTTTCCAGCGAGGGTAATTAGCTCTGAAACACACCAACGCGGGCAGTAGCCTGGGCCAGACTGGGTGCGCGCAGTTACACGGACAGACGCAACCATCGCCTGCTTCTCTCCCACCAGCTTATTGCTCTACTCTTCATCAATTTTTCCCCTTCCGAATTAAAGAGCTTATGTAGCAAGGCTCTCCCCTCTGAGGCTATGCAGACCCAGCGTCCCCAGGCAAGTGGGAGTCCCTGGAGTCCCAATAACTTGGACCTGCTCACAGACCTGTTGGAGCAGGAGCTCAGGAAACACCCCAAAATATCCTCTGCTGCCCCTGTTCCAGCCAGCCTGTCCTCGGATGAGCCGGCCCAAATCCTCTCATAAGCCCAGTACATTTACCTGTCTTTTGTAATGACAATGACTGAGGCTACGATTACTCCCATCATCCATGATCCGCGCGTAATGAAAAAGTCTTCTGGTGATCTGTGCGAAGGAGAAAAGACATTTATGTATATAGTCTCTATATTATATTATATTATATTATATTATATTATATTATATTATATTATATTAATTATATTATATTATATTATACCATACCATACCATACCATACCATACCAGTTGAATGTTGGCTCTTAGGCAAGTTGCCTGGTGACGCAGTGGTTTTGCAGCTGCGCAGATGTGTCGTAGCGGCGTAAGCAGCCGGGCGAGCTCTCGTGTCCTTGATGTAGCATGTTTTCTGCCTCTTCCGCTGGGGAAGTCAAACCGGAGAATGAGCCTCAAATTTCAAATCCCTCTCAACTACATAATGGGTGGATGACATACCTATACTTAGAGAGAGAAAAAAAAGGAGGACATGAGAATGCACATAGGCTAAAACAATTAGAAATAAAAAATAAGGATAAATATCATCATAGATACAGGAGAGCTCCTAGGTGCCTACAAACCAGGGATAAAATAATTATTCTAGAATTTAGTAGGACTTCTCTTTTACATCTTCAGGGTACTTTATGAATCTCAGCTCATTCAAATCTACAGCATCCCTGCAAAGAACAAACCCAATTTCTAGGTGGGGTAAGTCACAAACACGGAGGCCTGACTAAAGAAACATGAGACACGTGTGACCAGACGACCACCCTTCCTCCCCGTGGGAGCCCCCTTGGCAGAGGTTGGACAGAAGGAGTAATTAATACTGGGAATGAAAGGCAAATGAGCTATTTCTGAGTAGGTGAAGGAAAAGGGAGAAGGTGACCTGGAGGTGCTGACTTGTTCCTTTGCCCCAGGAGATCAGCGGCCCTCCATGGGCATCTCCATCTCATAAGGAGCAAATGGGCATGTGGAGACTTACCGAGGAGAGAGCCGTGAGGATGAAATACTAATTGCAAAACCAAGCAAAACGTTATGGTTTTCTTATCCAACTCCCTTTCCCTCTCTCCGCTTCCCTGGATGAGAGCAGCCATGAGGGGCCATTAGTGACGAGGTGGGATTTCTCTATTATTCCTTTAGACCACAGGGCTGGGAGAGCACATGGAGTAATTAATTTTGACTTACAGAAGCTGTATTAAATTGGATAGAAATGGGTGAAAATAGGATTAGGAATGGAGTTTAGCCAAGAGCAAACAGAATTAAAACTCTCTAAGAGCAGGTCAACACAGCTGATATCATTGATGCAATGAAAGTAGACAGCTTGGGACATTTTTGAGCGGTAGCGTCATGTCAGAAATTGTAACCTGCCCAGTACCCGACTAGACTGGGAGAATTAAAAACCAAAAAGTGATTTTTTTTTTGTTGTTGTTGGATTTCTGGCTGCTCTATCTGGTCTGAGCTTTCTGGCTTCCAAGGATTAATTTTGAAACAATCGTGCAGAACAAGCAAGAGCCTCCATAAACCCCAACCTTGCACAGTGCTTTCAACACATCTCCCCGAAATCTCATTAGTATGGGATTATGTGTGTCACAAATCATCAAAAATGGAAGGATCCTTAATGTGAAAACCAACTCCTCTCCCTGAAAAGCCTTCTCACAAAACCCAAAGATAAACCAGACTTGGGACATTTGCTTCTCTCAGCCGGGGGCCACATCTTCGGGGGTGCAAATTTGCACGACTCTGCTGCTGATGGTCTCCATCCACTGTCGGGGCATAGACATACTTGGGCTGGAGAACCTGGTTTACTCCAGTTCTGCTGCAAGGGAAGAAGGACCCGCTGCTCTGCCTGGCTCCAGTCTGGAGATCTGTGTGACCTCTCTGACACAGCTGGTAAAAGCCTCGAGGGCATTTCCCATCCCGCTGCTTTATCCTGGTGTAAATCCCGCAGACTAAACTGGACCAGGTCCTGCTCTTCCCTTACAGCCGTGCAATGCCATTGAGGCAGTCCTTGTCTAACCCAAAGTTGCTGGTACCTGACTTTGCTGAGGAATATCTCTAAAAGACGAATGTCCAGCCTTTGTACAAGGCTTTTCAGCTTCACCTACCAAGTACTTTGGCGAACATTAACTAATGAGCACAGGGCTTTACATTTCCCCTCTCTCCCTGGCTTTATTAAACAGCGCATCGGTGGCAGGTCACAGCCGGAGGGTTTGTCCGTGTGTACAGTGGCCGCCGACGGTCCCCTTTCATGTGGGAATCCAATTTCTGCAGCTACCAGGAGCTGCACATAAACATGAATTTCAGTTGTTTTCTCTGGGGTTTCCATGGTTGCTGGCACCGGTTTGTGTCCTTGTTCTAAAGTAGATGCTCCACAAATGTGTTTTCTTTGGTCTGAGGTAGCACATAACATTGCTAGGAAACCTCAGAAGCTGGCCAGAGGAGCGGAGCGATGCCCCGGGGTCCGCGTGGGGCCACCAGCGTGGGTGGGCACGGCCACTGCCCCGGGAAGGGGCATCGCTGGCCACGGGGCTGCCCCGGCCCCCCTTTCTCGAAGTGCAGTGGCAATAGCTAACCGGGGACACTGGTGCTCGGACAAATGGAAGAGCACAAGCGCAAAGTCAAGGCAATACGTCTTGGAAAAACAAATGACCTTTAAAAATCCCTCTGAAAACCAGCTCCCTAAACCCGAGACACGCAGAGCGCTGTGCAGAGCCGGGGCTGCCCGATGGCTTCCCGACCTCCTCTCTCGGTGCCTTCTAACTGCCAGAAACTTTCCTTTCCCTCGTGACTGTGTAATTCTGCAGGTGTTACATCACACCCCTGGCTGGGAAGATCAAAGCCTGAGCGCTGGCGAGCTCAGCCCAGCGCAGGTTCGTTTCGGCTCTGACCTACCTGAGCAGCCACGCGTGCGGCGTGCCGGGGCGCAGCCCGCGGGGCTCCGCGGGGACCCGCGCAAGTATCACGCAGCCCTCGAGAAACCCCCCCGAGGTCCTCGAGGGCTGCTGTATTGGACGAGGGCACACGGCCGGGGAGCACCGGGCTCTGGCTCGGCTCTCCTTCGCTGGGTGTTGCCCACTGATTTATGTCAAGCGGGATTTTTGCCAGGCCTGGAGACAGGGCACCGAGGTCCGCCTGCATGTGCTGGCTGCAAGCGAGGGGCAGGATTGTCCCAAAATTGCACAAACGGCAGACTGGGGGGGGACCCAGGGCGAGAGCCCCGCTCTGCCACTGACTTCTCATGCAGCCTCTGCCCAGTCACTCAGCCGGGTGGTCTCCACGCTCCCCGTGCGCAGCGGGGATGTCATCCACAGCGGGGATGTCATGTCACACACAGCGGGGACATCGCACCGAGCAGGGGTGTCGTGCTGGTTCCCGCGTGCCGCGGGACACGCTGCCCAGGCAGGATGCCCGGGAGCACGTCGGATGGCCCAAATGCTCCCCTGTGCCCAAGGCAATTTTCAGCCCTCGAATTAAAACCTAGCCTCAAGTCTTGCACGCAGAGGTGGTAGCTCCCAGAACTCACCGGCTTCGCTCTGCAGCCCTGTGCAGAGGGGTCGGTGGAATGCTGCGTGGTTGTGCCGCGCAGTCGAGGACACAGGGCTCATCCCAACATTTTGGGAGCAAACCCGGGTCCTCCCCCGGCGCGGCACAGCGGCGGGTGCCAGGACTCGGCCCTTTCTTTTGCTGCAATGCAAGAGGAGGGGGCTAATGCAATTTTTTTTTATCTTGACAGCATCTCGTTACTGTGAGTCAATTTTGATCTCTGTCAGCCTACTTTTCCTTCCTCTGCGCAGCTTTTGCCTCCTCCCCCTTCCTCCTCAGAAGGTAACAGTATCTCCTGCTTAGGCATGCATTCCTTTATAATAAGGTATTATGCCTCTATTTATATGCATCTTAGGTGCAGTCTGAGGCAGCTGCTGCTCTCCAGGGCCCTGGGTGAGGAGCAGAAAATTGAATTCAGCCTGGAATGTGCGGGTGCAGTTGGACATCTGCACCCGGCCAGGGGCAGCCCTTCTCCTGCACGTTTTTAACAGCGAGATGATGCTCCTTTGGCTCCAGGCTGCTCTGGCACCCTGGTCTGTTTGGGGTCCTACCAGCCGCAGGTGAACCCGGTGTGTAGACCCAGGACTTTGTGAGTTCCCCTGGGCTGAGAAGGTGTTTGCAGAGACCTGGCTCAGCTGAGCAACCCACTGCAGCAGGGTCGAGGCTCCCAAATTGTTGCCCTGTGCAACGGATTCAGGATTTTGGCTGCTCCCAACTGGCTGTGTATGGTTTGCATGGCAGATGTCTGGGAGTCCCGTCTCTGCCCCCTCGTCCGATATCACTCCCTTGCTCCGCCATCCAATACCACCGTGACAAATGCAACACAAGGACCCAGCTGGACTGAACCGAAATCGTGCATTTTAACAGCCCTCTTTGGATTAAGCTATTGCAGACCGGACTGCTCAACTGCGCCAACTTTCCGTAATGATTTTCAAAGCAATGAACCCTTTTCCTGCGGGGGGGAAGCTTGGTCCATCTTTAGCAGCAAGGAGCGTTCGCGGGATGATACCATAGCTCTGCACGAATGATAGGAAGTCACTCTGCTTTGCTGTTTGGCTTCTCCCCAGGCTAAAATCCCAACCTCAGGAAAGTCAGTGTGGATTTTGTGCTGACCTTAATGAATGCTGTGCTTCCACCCGGTCCTTCAGATTCTACACACACAGTGTTTCACCTGAAACATGACTTCTTCCTTCGAGCCAACCTGTGATGAAACCTGTGGACGTGGCCTCTCCCCTCTCACGCTGCAACGTGGCGGAGGGCTCTGTGGGGACCGCGCGGCTCCATCGCAGCCGGGGTCAGGGCGCAGGAGAGGCAGTGCCAGGGCAGGGCAGCCGGGGCTCGTCAATGAGCTAATTAACAGCCCTGCTGCTGGTGTGGGAGCCCAGGGCTTCTCCTCCCCGGTGGGAAGAGGGCAGGGTGAGCGGGGCTCTGACATCAGCCCTTCCTCCCTGATTAGCTCTCATTCAGCCCGCGCTAATGAGCCTGAACTCTGAGCCCCCCTGGGAGAGGGGGTGAGCTGCCTCTCTCGGGCCTGATACCGGGGGGATCTGCCTGGGAATGGAGGCCGGGTTATCCGCCCGACTGAAAGCCTGTGTTTTCCTTCCTGGCTGTTTTTATTTGCCATCAGGATCATAACGCAGCCCAGCTGGCGAAGGGGGGGAAAGTGGCCGCTCTGATTAATTGGTCACCAGCATGCACGCTCCAGCCTCCACCAGGAACCGGCAGATAGCCCCGATTATCCCTTTCGGCACCCGGCCCTCCCCCGGCACGGTTTTGAGATGTTCCAGAGGAAGGAGGCGATAAGCCAAAGTTTGGTGATGTCCTGCTCGGGGGATGAGCAATCCTACGGGAGTGTGTGGACCGGTGCATCCTCCGGCACCGCACCGTGATGCTGCTGCAGGCAGTCCCCACCCCGAGCTTTGGGCTAGCTAATTCATGGGGGTGGCAACAAGGGGGAGAGAGGAAATTGTGGGTTGAGTTAAGGGTCTGTGGTGTTCAGGTGGGCTGGTTTGCCACCCTGGTACTGACAGAGGTGCCCTGGCTCTTTCCGAAACGGCATGGAAAATACCTCCCTGTTTGTTCTGGTCCTTCCAAAGCCCCGTTTCCACCACAGAGCTTTCTTCAATAGCGACTTTCAGGAGCGTTTTTGTTTTCAAAGGGATTAGTTTACAAAATGCTGGGTTTGTGTGATAAATAAGATGCAGCTTAGCAATGAGCCTGATCTTCTCATCTTTCCGGGAACGGAGACCGTCTTCAGTGCCCATCAGCCGATTCAAACATCCCTGATGCAGAGGAACGAGGATCGGAGCCCGCCTTTTGTCCTTGCCCTCGCCAGGAATTGCAAGCTGCAGACACCAGTAGGAGCAAGCAGGGAATTGCTTAGGTGTGCTGCGGCTCCTCCGTCACTTGAAGACTTTAACCCCAGGAGTTTTTCGCAAAGATCTGCTACGGCTCACACAGGGCTCATAAGCTTGGTGTGGAAAGGTATGTCCTGTATTACGTGTGAAGTCAGACTTGATGATCATAATGGCTCTGTCTGGCTGTAAGAGAATAACATCCCATGTGGGTTTTCCTTCTCTTTCATGTAGGAATATTCTCAAGGAAGGCTCGCAGCGGAGGTGAAATGGCAGATCAACACTGAAGCAACAAGCCGAGGCTGCAGGGACCGGCTCAGGGGGAAAATCAAAGGGAAGATGTCTTTGTTACCAACCCAGCTGCAACTTCCTGCTCTGGCCAGAAAATACCCGAGGAGGTGACTTGTCAGCGGATCGCATGCCTTTGCCTTGCTTCCCCATCATAAGTGAATAATGAACTTGTAGGGCAAAGGAAAGGTGGAATTCCCAGAAATTATCGTCCCGACGTAAGCACAAAGAGAGTCTCTGTCTTCCACCCCTCCGATTCCTATAAATAGATACAGATTGTCAGTGGAGGAGAGGGCTTTCCTCCGCTAAGCACAAGCTGTAAACAAGCGGTTTTGATCGAGCGGCACTCCTGTCAGTTCGGAGTCATGCCTCTGAATCCAGGGGGGGTGATCCGGACCCATCCAGGGTCAATGGACCGGTTTCCATCAGGGATGTATTCTCCATGGTTCTCCTTTTTGCTCCCCCAGCCTTTAGTCCTTACGATGCCCCAGAGCTCTTTCTCCCCTCGGGGTTTTTGACGTACGTGACGTGGATCTTGTGGCTCCTGCTGTGGTGGAGACTTTGCATTGTGACTCACGGGGCGAGGAAGGCTGGCCACCCTGCTCTGGCACATTTGCTTAGAGCAAACGGGCTATTTTCCTAACTGAGGAGTCAAATGAACTCTGCAACCATAATGTGCGTTTCATATCGAAAATGTAATTTTATTTACGGTGAAAAATGGAAGAACAGGACCCAGCCCTTTCGGATGGGCTTGTGGGAACACAACCAGTGTTTTGACAAGCAACTCAGTGGATATAGCTAATACGTTATACAAGCACATAAGTTATTTTGGGAGAACAATGGTGACATTTTGGTATGAGCCACCGTTTTCCAGCAAAACGCTGACGTTCTGGAAGGGAAATGCCTTATCTTTCAAAAGCCGAATTGTTCAGGTGCAGTGACAGAAGTGCAAGCATGAAGCAGATTACTTACATCGGACTTGCTTTGTTGGTGGATGTACAAGACTTTGCTGTTTGGCCTTTCAAAACCACCATCTGTGTTAGGGCGGGTGTGAAACGAGGAACTCGGGGGCAGAAGCCAGTGGTGGCTCACCTGGACGAGGAAGCTGGATTCCATGGGCTTGAGGAATCTGCCCAAGGTCTGATGCTATTCAGTCTTCTAATTGATGGTCAGGATACCCTAACCGAGTGCACGGTTACTAAATTAGCAGGTGGCCCTTGTGCTGGAGGGGCTGCCTTGTACGGGGTGACAGGGTGGAACTCAAAGCGCTCCCAGCAAGGCTGGGTGGGTGACCCCCAAAGTAAGATGTACTGAGGAACAAGTGCCAGGTACTGCAGGAATAACCCACGGGCAATTGGTAAGGATGCAAACCAACCGGACAGGCAGGAGTTCTTCAGAAAACAGCCTGAAGATTATTACAGGCCACAACTTGAGCACGAATCAACAGCCTGATGGAGAAAGTGAAGGGACGAGGGTTGTTTGGTCTCAGGAAGAGAGAACTGGAAAAGCAGGTGAGAGCAATCTTCAAAACACGGCTGCAAAAAAAGAGAGGGAATGATCAGTTCTCCACATGCACGGTGGAGAAGAGAGGGCTTAAATTTCAGTAAAAGAGGTTCAGACTGAATTTTGCTGAAAGCTGCTAAGGGGGGAGGATAGCGAAGCAGTGTCACAGATCTCCTGTCAAGGTTTGTCGGCTTTAAGAACAGACTGGCCAGAAAGAACAGCGGAGCAGCCGCTCCTGCCTTTGGGCAGAGGGGACTAACGGGGCCCTTCCTTGCTCCCGGGGCTGACGCTGCGGCAGTGGGATCACCCGCTCCCCGGGCAGGGAGCAGCGGGAGCGCTCTCCACCAGCCCGTTAGCAGCTTTGCTTTCCTGGGGCTGATGAGTTGCGCCCGAAGGGCTGAGCGGAAACCTCGGCTCCATTCCTCTGGGGTAGAAACAGTTTATTCTTGCAACCAGGTATTTGTTAATTACCTTCCACCCGGCTGCGCAGCCTTTCTCTTTGCTGTGATTATGTTACCCCATGAAAAAAGATATGTGGTAGCAAGTCAGAGCACGGGGAGCAGAGGAAGGCTAACATTTCAGTTTGCTTGTGTGTTATTCTCGATCCTCTTCTCCTAAATCTTCTTAACCTCTGTGTTTTTTTCAATCACCTGTGTTTGCATCAAACATTACTAGCATGGACCAAAAATTGAGCAACAGAAGATACCTTCACTTCCAGCCTGAGGAGCTCCACCAGCTAACTGACCCGCTAAAATATTTACGAATAGACTAAACGCTGATAATTTGATCTAAAAGTGTCTGGTCGCTGCTCTCTTTCTTGCCCCACCTATTGTCTAGCTGTGCATTGTAATTTTAGGCTTCGCTCGATGTACTCGTCTTTTAAGACGACTGTGACCAAGTAATCAAGGCTGTCATCACAGCAGAACCTGGCTCTTGAGTCAAAAATCTCCCCACTGGTCTTTTTTCATTTCCTGGCTCAGCATCAGGGGAAGAGATTATGTGATCTGATAGGTAAAATTATCCCATCAGAGGTGAATGTCCTAATAAAAGGCTTTTGCAGACCTGGTTGTATGATATCCCTGAGAAGGCTACATTCGTTTGGAGCTCTTTATTGAAGGGAACGCTCAGTCCCTATGGAAACCCAACGGGACAAAAGGCGATTCTAGCTGCTAAGACACCCACAGCTACACACACACACACAGACACACAGGTCAAGGATGCAGAAATGTTGTGTTTCTAATTGGAGGGAGAAAAAAAAAAAAGGAACAACCACAAAATACCCCAATGTTGGATGTTTGGCTCAAAACTGAGAGCTGCGTTTTCCCAGCTGGTTAAAATTTGGGGTGATGAGCGCTGCTTGGCCTGTCTGTCCAGAAAAAAAAAAAAGAGAAAATGATCTAGAAGGTCTTAATTGGCACTTATGGGGAAACTCGATCAGGTTCAACAAATCTGCAGAAAGAAAAATGGAAATCTTTCTGGATGACCTTCTCCAAGACCTCTGCCCGTTTCTCTCGCTGTTTGGTCAGCTGCTTTCTTTTTTCAGTGGGTTTTGAAAGGCGTTCTGAAAAAGTGGGGAAAAAAAAAAACTTTCTGAGATTTACTTTGAATGATGCAAAATAGTTAGTGAGGGTGAGGAAGGTGGCCTGTTGGGGACTGTCCTCTCTCTGCAGAGTCCTGCCCGGTGGGACGCGATGCCCGGAGCATCTCCCAGCCGCCGGCTGAGCTCTCTGCCTGGGAGATCTGAGCCTGGGAGGTTTCAGCAGCGAGAGGAAGAAATGAGGACGTGTCCCTCTACCAGCCTGGGGGGTTTTGGGGAAGGAGGATGGCAAAGGGGAGAAGCAGCTCGGTGTTTGTGCTGTTAGGAGAGGCTCAAAGGGCTGCGGACACCGCTCGGAGGGAGCCGAAGGTGGGTGCCGAGCGCGGGCTCGTCGGCAGCGAGCGGGTGAAGCGGGCGAAGGTGCGGTGGGTCGCGTGCCGGGGCGATGCAGTGGGTGAGCTGGGCCCCTTGTCGGCCCCGCCTCGGCAGCGTTTGCACACCGAGTCCTGCAACTCGCTTTGTCACCCCCAAATCCCCCCGCTTCGAGGCACGGAGCACCCTCTGCAAGGGCTGGGATTTGTTCCTGCTTCTTGGGCAGGCTGGGGGAGATGGAGGCGAGCACGCTGCACATCTGAAAAGTGTGTTTTCAATTAAAAGAAGAAAAAGCTCCAAAACACACAGTGGGTTAAACATTACAGTAAAAAGCATTCAAGCTGCTCCTCCATCGCAAAGTAACCAACAGTTTATGTGTGTGATTGCAAGCAGGTGGTTCCTGTTCGTATTAAAAATGAGTAATCCAAGCTCTCAGAGGGTTTCTTCAGAGACAATCTGGACAGACCTGGAAGTCCAATGTGCTTTTTAAACCATTAGTGTTTCCCCTCCACATCCCAGAATTCTCCTTTCCAAGCATTTTTAAGGAGCTCTTGGCCAGAGGATCGGGATCATCTCACTGTGTTCAGGAAGGGGAAAACCTGTTACCATAAATTAAGAGATTCCCCCGCTCCCTGCAGCCTTCAGGGAAATCTAAACCGAAGCTCCTTGCGGGTGGCGGGTGTGTGGGTGGGTGGGTGGGTGGGTGGGCGGAGGCTCTGCCCCTGATGGGGTGATGTCCCCACCCCATCCCCAGCCTCCCCAGGGTCCACCAGCATGGCTCGCGCCTCCAGGCTCTCTAGTAGCTGTGCTGGGATGGGTTATGCTCATGCCTGGCTGAAATAAATACCCCGCTGTGCCCCCGGCGCGGGCTGTTTGCTGCCCATTGCGCTGCGTTACGCTGGAGCAGAGGCTCCCTCGCTGCCGACCTCTGAGGAGGTTTGTACCGCAGACACGTAACAAGTCACTGCTGTGCTTCGGGGCCCGGTGAGAGCCACCTCTGCGTGTCTGCAGGCATGCACGGGCACCCGGGTTACCACCACGGCTTTTTCTCTCCCAGCGCCGGCTTTCTGCCTCGCTGGATCCTTGCAAGGACCCTGTGCTGTCCCACTGCTCCCGGTATCGCATCGGGCTGTTTGCCTGCGGGCTGCAGCGTCTCACCCAGGGGCAAAGGTGCGAGCCCCGTCTCTGATCCCAGGGACTGCAGGTTGAGATACCCTGCTCGCTGGTCCCGGGAAATCCAGGTTGCACCGATGAGTAGCCCAGACCTGGCGGCCTTGGCTGCAGGGAGGCTGAGCGTCCCCTCGACGCACCCAAACAGGCAGGTCCCTCCTGCATGTACGGATTTCGGGGCCCCGCTCCGAAGCGCCAGGCTCCGCAGGCAGAGGCGGGCAGGGAAGCCGGGGCCGCTGGGCTCACGTCGTCCTGCTCACCTTATGCCACGGTCCCACTCTCAGTCACCATCCTGGCAATTAAGAGGTGTGTCCCGTGCGGGGTTTGCTGACCCCCACGCAACAAATCATCTTAACAAATTGCTTCCCTTAATGCCTTGATGCAGTCAGACCATTTCTGCGCCGCGGGATTACCAGTCCACGCGGGATTACCAGTCCGTGCGGGATTACCAGTCCGCCCGGGCTTGCAGGAGGTTCTTGCTCGGCACGATGTGTGCGAGCGGCGTGTTTGGACGAGGGCTGCTCCTCAGGTGCCCTCTGTTGTCGCTGCTTTGCTCTAGAAACACCTGATCTCTTTTGAAGGCGTCGTGGCTTCAGGTCCCCTGTGCTTTCGGGTATAGTTGTTTTGAGATTCTCATCACCAAAGCCCCAGCCCCTCTCCCGATTGCACAAAGGAGAAAAAAACTTAATAATATTTTAGAAGAAGTCCTGGGGGCTGCATTGCAGTTTAACTTGATCACCCGGGGGAATAAAAGAATACCACATGCGGAGATCTTTTACTTAACATTGCGATGTTTAATCTTGCCCAGTCAGCAGTTTTTGAACATATTCCAGGAAAGCTTTTAAGCCTGATAAAGCCAGGGCTTTTGCATTTTCAAGTGATACTTTAGCTACAAATGACATGCTCTACTTGTCATTTGGCTTTAAAGGAAGGTAATTAAAATCTTCCTAAGAGTACAGTTACACCGGGGAAAGAACTAACGTAAACTAAAATAAAAAGAGAGAGAGAAGCCCACAAAAATGCAATTTAGCAGATGAAAAATGTAAAGGAAAACTGTTAAAAGATAAAAGTATCAAATGCACAATAGCTGTTTGCCGAAGGAGGACTAATGATATGGGCGGTACTAAGACTTACACAGCAAAAGCATGGGCAAGGCTAGGGAATTTCCAGCACGTATTATTTGCAGTTTTTAGGGCCACTGGAAGCCACAAGACAGACTTGCAACTGTCTATTGCAGGCCTGGCTGCGAAAGACGTGCTCTGTTATGCAAGGTGTGAAGAGAAGGTAAAAGACAAATCCAGCTGTGAGCCCTCGCCCAAAGCTGGGTGGGTGCGAGTGAAGCTTTTCAACAAACGAAGCTTTTCGACAGGAGTTTTGGGGGCAATCCCCCTCTGCGATGGCTCCATGAAATGTGTCAGATTGGGCTCAAAGCCGTCGTCTCTTCTGGGTGTTGGAAGGGGAAGGTGACGCTGGTTCCCAGATGAAGTCTGGTGAATCCATGCAAGGTTATTCCCCTGACGGAGGGAAGGGTGTAGGTCTCCCAAGGGGCTCCCAACATCTGTGCTGGGCAAGCGAGGTCCGGAGGGGAGTGCAGCTCTTGCACAAGGCTGGCAGGAGCAGGGAGAGCAGCTCCAGACCTCGCCAGCCCCCCAGGCACACATCCCAGCACTCGGCACGTCTCGCCCCAAAAGGACCATGGCAGGAACTTCTTCCCTTCTCCTTCCAGAAAGCCTCATGCTGTCATGTCATTGCTGGGTTTGATCTGCGGAGAGGAAAAGGAGTATGACTGAGGTGCATCATTCCCAAAGAACCTTCACTCCCAAACAGCTGGAACAGTTCAGAGACGTTCCAGCGTAAAAATGGGGAAATGAAATTTTCTCCTAGGATAACATCAAGCCTGCATCATTCAACAGCCTCTGGCATACTCAGCCGTCGAGAGAGGCCTGCTGATGAGTTCAGCAAAAACAGACACTATCCATCTCGCCGGGATCAAATGTAAAATAAGAATCCTTTTTTTTTTTGGGTCATGCTCTGATACCAGACCAGCCGGAGCAGCTGGTGGTTTGAAACCTGGAACTTCCCTCGTGACGGCAGATTCCTCTGGGGCCCACGTATTTATTAGTATCATTTGCTGCTATAAAACCAGCAATCTCTCTGCGTGTTCGCTGCAGGTAGTAGTTTCTCTTTGTTAGCGATTATTACTCTCTGATGCCCATGTCTCTGAGACAAAGTCTTCCTCCCTGCTCCAGACAGACACAAATGCCAGCAGGGAAGAGAAACAAGGTTCATCCTCGGACAGAAGAGCAGAAGAAAGATGTTTGCAACAAGCCTGACTCCACCCCACTTCTTGTCCTTCCTTTCTGCAAGTCGAAATGAGCCCGGTAAGAGAGACAAGCTGTCTGCCGAGAGCCCTGGAAGGACTTTGCTTCTCACCACAAGCAGCACGATGTGGACAGTTTGGTGAGCACGGAGACATCAGGAGGGGAAAAGCAGCGTGTGCTCCTTGGGATGGAGCAAAGTGGCTTGACAGTCAACCCCAAACATCTGTGTACGTGTCCACAGAGGTGCTGACATCCACGGGAGGGCCTGGCTCCCGTGGGAACATCCATCGGCCCTTCTCCATGCTTTGGGGCACGGCAGAGTACGCCAGAGGATCTTCTGTTGCTCATGGGAGGATATAGGCAGGACTTGTGCCTGATTTCCAGGCTTTTTGCCCTCCGTGGCCTCGGGATGGCAGGCTGGACTCTGCCGTTACCTCGACGGGGAGCCCCAGGCCAGTTTACAAACTGTGATATACCCAGTTTCTATGTCTGTACCCAGAACGGGCCCTTTCTGTGCTAATTGAACACAGTCGGTGCGGTACCCACAGGCTTCCCTGTTCAGTCAGAATCCCATACGATGCCTCTGCCCAGATCCCTCACCCAAAAGGCACTTATTTATTCACACGTGTCTGTTTTGGGCTCACAGCACTGCAAGGGAAAAAGCTGAAATAAGTCGGCTTCTTTGCGTTTCAGTTCCCATAACGTGCTTCCTTTCGTGACTGATCCTGCACAGGGCTTGTGCCTGGTCCGTGCTGTGCCTGCAGGTCCCATTCGTGGTCACCGGGACTAAAATTTGTCCTGTGCAACTGTCACTCCTCCCTTAGAAAACATACGGCCCCGCTGAGCGCTGGCAGCGGCTGGCATCAGCCATTTGCCATGCAAATGCCTGGTCTCTCCTTCTAGGAGACCCCACAGGGTCTTTTCAAGAACAGGTGGGTTGGTCCGGTGGGAAGGGCCTGGAGCATCTCTCCTGTGGGGAAAGGCTGAGGGAGCTGGGGCTGTTCAGCCTGAGGAGGAGGAGACTGAGAGGGGACCTCACCAGCGCTTATCAATATCTCAAGGGCGGGTGGCAAGAGGACGGGGCCAGACTCTTCTCAGTGGTGCCCAGCGACAGGACAAGGGGCAACGGGCACAAACTGGAACACGGGAAGTTCCACCTGAACACGAGGAAAAACGTCTTCGCTGTGAGGTGCCCGAGCCCTGGCACAGGCTGCCCAGGGAGGGTGTGGAGTCTCCTTCTCTGGAGAGATTCCAACCTGCCTGGACGCGGCCCTGTGCAGCCTGCGCTGGGTGACCCTGCTCTGGCAGGGGCTGGGCTGGGTGGGCTCCAGAGGGCCCTTCCAACCCCACTGTTCTGTGATTCTGTGGAAATGTTGGTGGAGAGATGCTCCAGACCAAAGCCACCCCCGTGCGGAGGGACCGCCAGCTCAACCGTGGCAGCCGCGGCACGGCACGGGGATGGACCTGCCTCCTCGGGGTGGAGCTGGCCTCTTGGAGCGGCACATCGCCATCAAAGGCACTTCAAGCTGGTTTTCCCCTTGCTCTGCCGAATACCCACCTCCAGCTCCAGACAGAGTTGTCTCTGGGGTTACATCTAACACAAATTCCTCCCTGACCTCGAAATATTCAGAGCACTTGAAAGCTTTCCTATCCCAACAGACTAGTTCTAGCACCTTGAAGCCTTTGCTGGCGAGTCCCAGCGACAGGTGTAACACGAAGAAAACCCAAACCCAGAAGCCGACATACCATGCTGCTCCCTCAGAGACTGAAGGAATGGGAGGAAAGTTGCGTGCAGTAGCGGAGATGAAAGATGCTGCAATGACTTTTTGCTGACATGTACAAATGTGATCCTGACTATTAACTTTAATGACCTGCCATTATGTGAGGGAAAAAAGAGGGAGGGATCTAATTTTTTGTAATTACTTTAATTGCCACCCTGTGGTCTTGTTTCGTGCTGTTGGTTTTGCAGTCAGGTGGGAAAAAAACCCAATCATCCCATCCCTCCCCCCCGACTCCCCAATATCTCAGATTTGGGCTCTCTCCTGTCCCAGTTATGCAAAATCAAATCATCCAGGGAACTGAGAAAATGCTTCTGCAGATTTAAATGCTAAACGAGAGCTCCATTTTTTAATACGGCTTTGAAATGGTGGAACTGCAGCTACGGATGAGTCTTTGCAATTTAAGTATAATTGAGCCCTTAAACAAACCGTGGGTTTGCAAAGCACAAGCCAGTGGAACTGGGAGAGGCCGTAAGCAGAGGGATGGAGTGCATTTCCTTGTGTGTGATGAAGACTTGATTGAGTAAGGGCTGTTTACTCCAGTTAAGGGCTCTATTAAAGTTAATGAGACTAATTTCCTTCACCGAGTGGCTTGCAAGGGTCAGAGATGCAGGCTCAGGCCCTCGTTGCTGCAGGATTTTCAGTCCCCATATTACATATTTGATAGTATTGATCATCAGTTAATTGTCCCATAAATATGAATGATTATTCCATGAACAGAAGATTATTACACTGAACATATTAACATTTAGCAGTCATGCTTTTCATCCGTTGTTCAAAATGCTCTGCAGAACGGGGAAACATTCATGTTCTTGGTTTCAGAGGCTGAGAAAGTGAGGAAGAAGAGGATGAAATCCAAGAGCAAGGCCAACGGGAGGATGCAGAGCAGAGGCCACTGAGGGACCCACGGGGCTCTGCTGTCTCCGGGCACGTGTTTCTGCTGCAGCCCAAACCCGAGCTCGCCCTCCGGACTGCGCTGGGGAGGAGGTTTGGGTTCTGCTCCAGCCTCCCCGCTGGACTGGCTGCATCTGGAGAGAAATCTGTTTTCTTTTCCTGAAGCCCTTTTTTTTTTTTGGTGGAAAATGCGAATTCCATCACAATGAAACGTGTAATGAATTTCTGATCATTTTGCCCAATGATTAGCTTTGGAAAAGCAAAGAGATAACTCTGAAAAAGCACTCAAAGGTCCTGTTTTGACGTTTTTCGAAATGTACCATTTCAATTCTTGTTTCAAGCTTTCCCTTAATTGTACGACTGGTTCCAAGACATTTTCAAGAAATCAATAAGAGGGATGGTTTCAATTTGATTGAAATGTAACATTTTATATGACCCATTCTACTTTTCTTTCAGTTTGTGATTTGCCAAAAGTTTTTTAAAAAAGCGCCTGGTTTTGAGCCAGCCCCAAATGATTTTTTCCTTAGTTTTTCAAAATTGCCAGGAAGCCCCCAAACCCCTTTTTCCCTACAAAGTCCTGCAGCTCCCTTCAGTGCCTCCCTGCTTCACTTTCTCTACACGTAAAAGCCGGTTAATAATTTCCTGTCTCATGGAAGGGTTGAGATAATGAACTTCGGGGCTTGCAGGCCACTTGGAGATCCTCCACTGGAAGCGGCTTGTGTGTTAGCAGAGAGCCTTAGTACCTCTGGCCGCCTTCGGGAGAGGTGGGAGCAGGAGCAGGGAAGGGTCCAGCGGCTGAACCCGATGCAGGGATACGTTGTGCATTTCTGGTGGCTTCACACCACCATCAGACAGCTGCCTGTAGGGCCTCGGCGAGGTTTATCCTGGCAATAGGCACAGGCTTTCACACCTGTACACAAGGCTGCGCATTGCTGAGTTGAGTTTGGGCTGAGCGCCCGGGCTATGAGCTATTTTGAAGTCTCAGCAAGCTTAGCTTTTGATTTGAGGCTGAGCTTTTATTGCCACGAGTTGGGGGAGGCCTTGTATGCGAGCAGAGTGCTCGGCGGGTGTTAATCTTCAGCCTTTGACATGTGCCCTGTGGGGTAGGAAGCGTAGAGAATTGCAAAGTCAAGACCTATTGTTGTGTGCACCTTTCTCGCCACTTGTGCAACCTCCGAAGCACTTTTCTAACCAGTATTTGTATTCGTCCTTGGCTATTTTGCTTGAGTTCTTGAACCTACTGAGAGTAAATCAAAGGGAAAAGGGATAGTATCTTTGGGACTCCATAGAAACAGCACAGCTCCTTTGGGACAAAGATCACATAGTTTGGGGGATTAGGCTGGAAAGAGTTTAAAAGAAACTCTGTTAGAAGTAGGACGTACCAGAGATGACAAAGTCCCCCCCCTCGCTCCCCAACTTTCCTACTCCATTCTGCAGATCCAAGTGATTTTACAATTTCCAGTGAGCTTTGGAGGAGAAAACAAGCTTTGGCCTTAATCAAATCCAAGTGCGCAGGTGTACCGGTCCCTCCTGTTTCCATGTGCTCCTGGGAGGGGAGGCTGGATGCCTGCCCTTGCCTGCAGGGCGAATCTGATGGCCGGTTTCAGGCCTCGGGGCCAGCTCACGCAAGGGCGTGGAGTTAGCGTTGGTCAACAAGTCAAAGCTATGTCCAGACAGATCCACCCGGCATGGAAACCTTGGGGAAGTATCACAAGTCACGTTGTTCAACTGTAGTTCAGACAAGCTGAATGAAAAATAATCATAAATATATGTGAATAGTCCAAATATGCCAAAACCAGACCATGCACCAAGAAAGAAGCGACGTGCTGGACAACTTTCTAGCTGTGCTGCAATAGGAGCACTTCCCATGAAGGAGGCCCTTCATCGCTTCTTGTCTGTACTCTTTGCAGGGCAGGCTGAGCTTGGGACGACGGTGTGGGCAGTGTCGCTTAAGAGACGCGTGTTCCCCTCTCTGTTCAGACAGACACCATCAGAAGGGCTGCCCAGAGGAAGAAGTGGCGGAGGAAAGACCTGGAGCTCTTGCCACTGAGGTTCCTAAATGTCTCCGGGATCACCAGCCCCCTTTCTGCTAACTGGCAGACTCAGCCAAGCAGGACAAAAAGGCCGTGGGTTGTTAAGGCTGAGCATTCCTGCTCGGGGTTGGAGCACATTGATAGGGAAATGTTCTGCAATGCTGTTTTGTAGAAAATTAGCAGGCTTCCCTCTCCTGGGCTCTTGGTCTGGTACCTTTAATCACCATCAGACTCACAAGGGAAAAGAAGCAGCAAACATTCCTTACTCTTTTTATTGTTTTCCACTTAGTCAACAGTTAATATTTTTGGAAGCCTTGGTGTACTGATTGCTATAATTGAGTAACCCCCGCAGAAGAGGAGCTGTGTCTTGCTTTTAGTCCAAACTGCTGGCCAACTCCAAGCAAAACCCAGCTAGAAAAAGAATAAAAAGAGCTAAAAAAAGTGCTGCATGTGTAATTTATCCGAATGCCATTGCACGCTTGGGAAGGGCAGCAGGGAAACCAACATTCCTGTCTCCAGTGAGCATTCCACAGAAATTCATTGAGGAAAGAAAAAAAAAATCCAGCCAACACACAAAACACTTCAAACAGCTTCCAAAAGCCGAGATTTGCTCTGCAGAGAGGCAGCGTTTGCTTACCTTCTCCCCCAACCATTCCTCCATCTCATTACTTGAAGGTGCTAAGCAGCTTAGGTGTTCCTAGCCCAGATTCCTTTGCAAAGGTCTCTGCGTGCTACAGAACTTGGGTTATGTTGAAATGGGATCTCTACCAGGAGGAGAGGCATGTCTGGCCTCCATGGTTAGGACCAGATAGGGAGGTAGGCATCAAAGTCAAGACGGGCTGGAGTGCGGGGAGCCAGAGCTGTGTCCCAGGCAAGGGCGAGGGCGGGTTTGGCAGCCCGTGCTGCAAGGTGGGCTGGGGACGAGGACGGGGCTGGGCTGGAGCCTGGTGCCTCTGCAGCAGCAACACCTCCTGCACGTCCTGCATCCGCGGTTGTAAAAGCTGGTGGGGAGTCGGCCTGACTTCTTTTATTAAAGGTGGTGGGACAACATTGTGAAAGGTCCGGTATCTCAAGCCGTTGACTGAACAGAAAGCCACCGCAGTTGGTGTGCGTTAACAGATGTCACCGGCAGGACGGGTAACTGGGTCTTGTTGCATGGGTCCTTCTTCCTTTCCCGAGTCAAGTCATCAAAGCAACAGCATCACTGAAGCATCACAGCGACAGGTCACTGCAACTACCGGGTACTCCTGGTGTCTCAGCAAGGCTTGCGTCAGGAAACCTCTCAAATCCCTTACGACATGAACCCACCAGTCAGCAGGTGACTCACTAACAGAGACTTCAAAGGAAATTCAATTCCTGAGAACTCTGTTTTTTTCCTTAATAAAGGTACTTTCCTTTTCTATTTATTTATTAATTACCAACCAGAGCTATTGTTATATCCCGTCTAATGACTTTCCTTCTATTCTCATTCTTGTTTGCTCTGGTATGAAAAACTCATTTAAAGAGAAGCCTTCAATGAGATCGCATTACAGCGTCGCAAAGGAAGGAGAGCAGGTTGGAAACCAAGTGTCCCTGGCAGAGCGGGGTGAAAGCACAGTCCCGGCCGGAGCAAGGACAGCGAATTCAATAGGGAGCGCATGGAGCCGCTGCGTGGAGCTGCAGAAACCCAGCTTAGCCAAAAGCGTATTGTTTAACCAGTTTGCAGGTTTACTTAGCTCGGGCAGCGCAACTCGTCTGGCCAGTTTGAGCCATTTAAACTTCCTTGTTCTTCTGGAGGATGCGGGAAGTTTGCAGAAAAGGTGCAGAAAACATTCTGCAAGGGAAAGTTAAAATCCAGTAGTACCTTTTTGCTGAAAAAGAGGAAAATAATTCTAAATTTAGACTGCTATGTACTTAATAGCAGAAAGAAAATGAGAAATTTACTGAAAGATTCCTCAGTTTTGATGCAAAATTGGATCGCGTTTCACACTCCGCAGAGATGTTGCCTGGTAAAGGGGAACCCGACAAGCTTTTGGTCTCCATGCTAAAGGGATGCAGCTAATAAACCAGCGGGGAATTTGCCATCAGTCGTTGGCTACTATTTCAAACTGTGTGTATTAGGAATGTCTTTTTTCTTTTTTTTTTCCTCTTTTTTTTTTTTTTATTTTTTGAAAAAGAAATGCGTAGGAAGCTGTTTCCACACGCCAAGTGATGAGTCCTTCTGCCAGCCTCCCTCCCCACCGGACAACTGTTTGGACATGGTGCCATGCTCCGGTGGAGTTATATGACTCAGTCCCCCGATGTTAAAACTCTATCTGGCTCCTTCCAAGACAAACACGTTTTTTTTAAGGCTGTGTTCTACTGCACATATCCAGAATACCAGGTATAAATCTCTATTTGGAGAAAAATCAGCACCCTCGTTGCCCTTGTTTCCAATCTACGCATCATATAAGAATTTGTGCATTTTTGAAATGAAAATAGCTTAGAGCTGTTTCAGCAGCACCGAGATCTTCTCTTAATCAGCAGAATTAGGTGTCTCTGATTTGTGCAGACTTCACTAAAAAGATCTACATTTTTCAGGAAGTTTCTGCCTCTGAAAATCAGATTCTTCTAAGGTGTTTTAGTGGCCAAAACTGGCGGTACTCCAACTCACCGGCTGTGTTTGAACTTCTTGGCTCAGCAGAGCAGCAGCTGCTTGGTGGACACTGGAAACCGAGATTTTGCTTTTGCACAGGTTTTGAGGCTGGCCCCGTCCCTACCTCCTCTGCTAATATTGAACCTGGATCAAGGATGATATTTTGGCTGGTCTCTTAGAGGTGGCTGCCGCACATTTCTGGAGAGTGATGTATCATGGGGTAAATACCTGTGGGCACTACTGGGGGGCACGGAGGGTATCGGCCAGACCAGGACTACTTTTAGTAAGAAAGTCGGGCACAGATCGCTGCTGTGTTCCTTGCAAAGGTACCTGAAAATAAAAATAGGTATGGCAGTGTCTGTGAGAGGGGACATCAACAAAACTTCGGGGGCTGCACCTTCAGCTGCCAGATGATGTGCAGACACCGGCTGGCTCCTGGAGCCCAGCCTGGAGCAAGAAGAGATCCTGGGAGAGAAGTGGAAGAGAAACACCGCTGTCTTTCTGCACCCTGTATTTTTGCAGGCTAATAGGATCTCGAATAGGGTCTGCAGGAGAAGACGCCACAGGCATTCACCAGGCAGACAGGAGTAACCCATAGGCTCAACATCAGCTGAGGAAACCCCCTCCTCTGTCCTTGCCAGAGCCTGCTCTGCCTGTCCTGCTTTCCTGACATAACTGAGGGCCCTTACGGAATCAATGGGAAATCGAAAACCCGCAGCTGGCCGGGCCACCTGCGCCTGCAGCCCCCATCGCCCGTCGCCCCCTCCCCGGGGACGGCATCCAGTTGTGGAGCGGGGCAGCGAGCGCTGGCGCGGGTCCGAGCTGCGGGGTCAGCCGGGGAGGCAAGGGGCCGCCCGGCCCCCAACACTGCGCCTGTTGTGGAGGGGGATTACTGCGGGAATTAGTGCCGGTGGATAGAGACGAACTCTCGGGCAACAACTGTGGGTGTCCTTTCCCCCAGCCCTTCCCAGGGAATCTGCCAGCCCGGCCCGACTCGAATGCAAGCCCTGTGTGTCGGATCAGCACAGCTGTATGCGCGCCACTGCTAATCCGTCTGCACAACACGCCGTGCGCCAGCTGCCCGGCCGAGGGGCCGGGGGGACGGGTTGGTGCCGGGGCCCGCCACGGGACGGCCCGGACCCCCCCCACGTCCTCTGACCTGCGGGAGGAACTTGGCCATGGATGGAGGTTTCTGGTCCCTGCCCGTGTGATGCAGCCCGGCTGTGGTCCAGGAGGGGTGCAAGCCTCCAGCTCTCCTTGCTCATCCTCCTCCTCACCTCTCCCTTTGGACATCCCTGGCACATCGTGTTGCATAGAACGGTTGCAATCTCAAGTTGATAAATCCTCTACTCTCCTGCCAGGTCTGTGTTTGCAAAGCAGAAGGCAGCGATGCTTTGTCATCCTCACTGTCCGCCTGGCTGCAGCCCTTCAGTCCGCAGCAGCATGTGCAGCTCCGGGCTCGAGCACGTGGGTACCGGTGCTGAAATCACCGTCACTCTTCCCAAAGTGCTTCGAGATCTTCTGAGGAACCAGTGCAAGACATATTGCTTTCCCTTCTCCCCCCATTTCTGGGGTAATTAGTCCCTGTGAGTTAATTTCCCAGCCGTCGGGACCGGCAGATGGATTGCAGATCCGCAACGCCCGCGCCGGATGAGGATCCTGTCACAGCGCCGTGCTCTCGGCTCCGGAACACGCAGCATGTTTGCCTCTGATTAGGACGGCTCTTGCTTTCCAGCTTTCTGTCACCACGCTATTGTTTTATAACTTGATACCTAATTTATTTTAATGACAACAAATAATTTGGCAAGTGCTCTCCATCCTTGTTCTGGCAAAATTCTGCTCTAAGATTGATAAAGCTGTTAAGTGGGGGGGTGGAGGGTGGGTGTTTTGTACTGTTGGTTTGGGGTTGGGTTTTTTTTGGTAGAAACCTAAAAACATCAAGGAAATCTTTGAAAAATTACCATTGATACCCCTGCCTTTCCTTCAGAGCTGTCAGTCAAAGGAGAAGCTGCCATGCCAAAAATGCGTACCGACAAAGGGATGGGTAACACCCATAGCGGAGCCCGGCGGGGCTGGGAGCCCGCTGCATCCCTCTGCCCTCCCCTTGCAGCCCGAGAGATAATGTCATCCTTTTGCCCTCTGCTCACCAAAGAGCTGGGCTGCTCCCTGCCCTCAGCAGCCTGTCCAGGAGACAAATCCCTCCTCCCAAAGCAGGACCGGCTGCAATCCCTGTCCCTAAGAGGCTGGTGCATCCCTTAGAGCGATTTCCAGGGGTCTTCCCAACTCAAGCAAAGTTACAGGGAGACGCACGAGTTCGGCAGATGGGGTCCGGGTGGATCAAGTTGAAAGTCGGTAACAAAATCAGCAGCTGTTTTTGCAAGCACAACCTGAAGCTCAGTCGGTGCCTCAGCGACAGCTTTGGCCTCGAGGCCCTGAAACCCCTGTCCAACAAACCCCTGAGCCGTCCTCTTTCCGCACACAGGGTCCAGCTCCAGCCAAAGCTTCCCATCGGTGCAGCGTTGTATGCGGAGACCTTCTGCGTAGGGGTGCCCCCGTGGCAGAGCTGCAAGGAGGAGGCTGTTACCCTGCGTTACCCCATCAGCCTTGTTCCCACCGACTCATCCCAGGACCTGGAAGCAACTACAGGATTAAATTCAGCTCCCTACAAAAGACTGGCATTAATGTATGCTGCAGGCAGCGGTAGCCTTTAGGGTCTGCACGGGTGAGACAAGACCAGAGCCCGGAGGGGGCAGAAATAGTGCTTATAAGAGGTCTTCTCTCCTTCCTACGTGAGACACGGCTCCGACCTTATCCTGCCTGACCTCCGGGCTGTACCGGTTTGTTCAGCCTGCAGATAGGCTGATGGTCTGCAGAGATTCCCTCTCCTGGAAAAACACACTCCCTATTTCTTCTAGGGTCCTGGGGAAGCTCTAGTTTTATTTCGTATTCCGATAAGTAAAAACAAAGAGCCAAAGTGGAGCAAAACCAGATGCATTAATTAAACAAACACGAACTCTACGGTCCCTGCACGTCCCCAATGCGAAGTTGGCTCTGATTTATCAAGACACATTTGGCTTGCGAAGAATGAGGCCAAACGTCTCAACATCTACAGCTCTCTGCTCGCGGGAGCCCACACCACTTAACTTTTCTGTGCTGGCTCGTGGGCCGCGGGAAGCCGGCTGCCCATGAAACAACCCCTCCTTGTCCTCGCTGGTATGCGAGCCCACGGCCAGCGACCCGAGTGGGACACGCAGATGGCACCGCCACCCAGCAGAAACCAGCTTCTTTGCGAAGAATAACGCCTCTGTAGCGTTTCTTTTCTGCAGCTCTAAAAATAAAGCGACAAACAAATGGGAAGGGACACGTGAACCGAGGACCGCAGCGTGGGGAGCAGGAGCTGGGAGGGTGAAGAGGAGGCAGTGCCTGGAGATCTGGCTCTGGGATTCACAGTCTGTTGCTTTAAAATTCGAAAATATATCCCTGGGGGACACTTGAAGGCGATGAGTACTAAGGAAAGGATGACTCGCAGGCCAATGATAATAGTCATTATTAAGCCAGTCTCCTGCTGAGGCCAAAAAGAGTTCACTCCTTTGTATCATTAAGCCTTCCAGTACGGTAAGAGATTGCTGCAACGGGAACAGCCCTTCTCGCCATGCCCACTGGGGAGCGGTCCAGAAACCATGGGCTGCACTGCAGCAAAGGGGTTTTAAGTTAAAACAATCATTCTAACTGGAAGGAGTTAAGCACCGGGAGAAACTGCCTGGGGTGGAAGCAGAGGCGTCCTGGAAGCTCGCTCAGACCAGCTTTGACCCACAGCTGCCAGGCGCCACTTGAGAGCTGCTGCTCCAGCCCAGGGCAGGAGGATGGCCGGGATGACCGCTGCAGGTGCCTCCCAGCCTTCTTGTCCATCATTCCATGGCAATAGCACACGCTTTGCCGAGCGGTGCTGGTTGCAGAGCTGCTTCGTCCGGCACATGCGTCTGTCTGTTGTTACCAGCACTGGGTTGCCATCAGCGGCCTCTGGCGCGTGGCTGCCTTCCCCAGAGTTAACCCTTGTTTAAATCGTACGTCACAGCAGAGCAAATGTGCTTTGCTACAGCCCAGAAGCTGCTCAGGCGCCGCAGTGCCTTGGTCTAGAGGCCTAAACTGTGCCTTATTTGTAAGCCAATAACGCAGCGTTCAGGGGCTGCCATCTAAGTCTGGGATTTGTTGTGCGAGCGCTAAAACGCGCAGCAGAGCATTTGGCAAAGACCGAAACACCACAACAAGCTGAAAAGCCACTTTCTCCATGGGCAGTGCCCAAGGTGGGGGGTGCGTGTGTCTTTCTATGCCTGGTAGGGGTAAATCCACGCGATAAACGAGGCTGTGGCTGTTTCTGGCTCGGACTGCCCCTGCCGCTGCTGGCTGGAGAAACTCAGAGACTACTTGGGCAGTAAAAAGATTGACTACCACCTCCAGCTCTTGCTGCATGAAATTGGTGGCTGTTTCTGCTCAGAACTGGGCTTCCTGCAGTGTTATTTTTTCCCTAACATAGCTGCTATCAAATCTATGGTTAAGGCGATAGCTCGTATTTAAATGCATCCTGCTAATTGGGACGGCTCAGACCATTGCATACATTTCGCATTTGAACTTCAGTGATTTCTGAGCCTGCGTACTCTCTCAAGCGTGCCATATTTGTGGTTTATTCACAGGCAGAGCTAATAATTGCAGTTTCATATGGAAGGGAAGGCATCAGAATTCAGTAATGACTGTTTGATGGAAGGAGAATACCAGTAAGACAGAGGTCATAAAAATACCATACGCAAACCCAGCTGTTTATCCATTTCCTCCATTGCTCATCATTGCAATGTCTGCTGGCTGAATTATTTCCTTTCTGTTTAAAGGAAGAGAAATGACCAGGCAATCGAAAAGAAATTAAGCCCTAAAATGAATGCAAAAGGTTCCCAACTGAAGGAGCATTTTTTCTGGCAAGTGCAGCCCTGAGACGAGTTATGCTGGCGGGCGGTGCAGAGAAGCTGGCGTTTGAGAGAGTGTAAAAATATAGACCATGTCTAATTGCAACTATTTTGTCTGCTCGGGCTTACAGCAAATTGAGATGTTTTCAAGCAAAAGGCTCTGTTACCCTGATAAGGTAAGTCATAATTAGGTGGGGTCTTCTTCAATTAGCTCCAAACTTGACCTCTAAGTGGTTAATTAGGGGCTGTCAGGCCAGTAAGGGTCCTGTGAAGCTGGTTTTAGCTGCACCTGAGATCGCTGCAAACCTCGAGCCCAGCCTGCTCGGTGCGGAGGCAGCTCGGGGACGTGCTGCCGCTCCCTCAATCGCTGCTCGCGCCGGAGCTGCGTTTCCCACGCCGTGGGCCGCAGGGATGCTGCGGATGCAGCCCCGAGGCCTCGGCCGGGATGCGGGCATGGTGCTGGGCTCAGCGCGAGGGAAGACGGCCCAGTGCCAAGGCCAGGTGGGTACGTGACCTTCCCTCTGGCTCTATCCCGATGGGTTTTTTTACCTCTGCCTAACCTGGAGGGCCCAGAGGAAGGGCCGAGCGTGCCGTGCATCCCTTCTTCCTCCTTGTCCTGCTCTGTGGCCAGGAATTTCCACGCTGCTCCTTAGGCAAGGGGTGGTTTGGAGTCCCCTGAACAATCGTCAGGAAGGAAGACAATAACGATTTTAAATGAAAATAGTTACAAGTGGGGAGTCACCGTGCCGAGACATAATTCATTTCAGACTGCCTGTCTTGTAGCTATTTGCCAATTCCTTCAGCATGTAATCTTCCCATTTCCTACAGGCGAACTCTTTTTTGCACACTTATAATTAGGTGCGTTTTTTTCTCCGCTCTCTCGGTAACCTCAGGCTCCAGGCTTGCAGCTTCCGAAAGTAGCTCACGTCCCATTAATTTTTTTTTTTTTCCATTACCCTGTTCTGCAGGGGAGAGGGGGGTTGGGGAAGGAGATCACGCCGAGAGTTGGAGGGAAATGTTTTGGCCACGGTGTCCTGGAGCAGTTTGGGAAGGAGATGGGAGCCAAGAGAGCGGTTGCAAAGGGTCGGGGGCCAATTGGGCTGAGATGTGCCCAGTGGCACCAGGGAGGAGTGGGTGGCTGGAGGGTGGGAGAGAGCTTTGCCATGGGAACGGCGGCGTCTCGAGGAGGCTTTCCGCTGCACAGCTGACTGCTTGACTTCACCGAGCAAAAACCTCGAGCAGAGGCGGTTTCCCCTTTATTGCTTTGGGGATTTGACATGATTACATACATTAACTTGTGGCTTTTCTCTTGTAATTGCTGGTTACTTCCTATAAATGTGTCTGCGTGGATATACACACTCACATGCATATATATATATGCATGCATATATATACACACACATGCATGGAAGTGTCTGTATAGAGGTACAGAAATACACGTGACATTACTGGACTTATCACACCTTAAAGCAGGTCCCATCAAACACGAGCTACAGGGACTCTCAGAATCTGCCCTGGGTGGTCTGGGAAATGGAACTACGTTTATCTGCCTATTTCTTATCTACTTGTTTTAGCATCTGAGCTCCACATTCGCAGGGCCCTGGGTAATGGATAAAGTCACGACCGTCGTCTCGTGGGTGCCTGGGCGGAGAGAAGGGATGAAGGCTCAAACGATCCTCGTTTCCTGAGTTGAGGCGGCGGGAACTGGTGCCCGAGCGTCCCCTGGTTTGTATATGAGGTGGTGTGGGATGCGTGCCAGGTTACAAAGAATCGGGATTTTCAAGATTTGGAGGTAATTGCCTCTGGTTTGTATCCAGAGAGCGTTTCTTTAGTTTCATAAAACACATATTGTAGGAGGTGCGAGAGAAATTATGAGTTGGTCTGTTACGGAGGAAAAGGACCGCGTTTAGGTGATGCTCGTTGTATGTCTGACCTGAAAGGGGGAATTGGAACATGTACGTACGGCGGGGCTGGGGCGAGAAGGTACCCGCTTGGCTCGGCGGAGGCACCGAGGGTGAGACACATGGCCCCAATTTATGCATGAAGTAGAGGCCAGTTATGCTCTGTTTTCTTTGCTCTACTCAATTTTATGCAAATCAGAAGGGCATTTTGTATGAAGACAGGTTGAAAAAAACCCTGAAAATATGATTATCTTCTGATAATACATTGTCTGATGTATCCTGAAGATGGAGAGGAGAGGTGAAAGGAGAATTACTAGCTGCTTGTTCAAATTTGTTTGCACTGTTTTTATATTATATTAATCCCATTCTTCAGGCGTTCTACAGCTCATCCACAGGGGCAAGAAAGGATTAATTTCTGACCATTTTAGCATGATTTAGCTTCTGGGTTTGAGATTTTTTTTTTTTCTTTCTTCATTTTTTTTTTTTTTTATTTCCCCTGAAACAGTGGAAATTGGCCACAGCAAGAAACAGGATGTTGAGCAAAGCACTTATGCTCCTAGTGGTATTAAAATCTCTTGGATGCCTGGTGGATAGATCATTCCTCCATGCTCCGGGTTAAACAAACTGTCTGATTTAGGGTGCAGAAATGGCTTCTCTCAGGTCAGAAGGGTGAGGACTTCGGAGCATGCATAGGATCACTGCGGATTTCCCCCAGCAAATTCCCTGCTGTTGCAGGAAACTTGACCTTAGTGATGCTCTTGCACATTACAGCGGTGGTTTTGTGTGTTATAAGGTGCTGGGAGGTTTCTGTGATAGCAATGGATGGGAGACGTGGGGAGTGGGTGCCCTGTGAACCTCCCTGGACTAAATGCCTCTCGTTTTCCTGAAAAATCAAGGAACTGGGGTGGACGTTGAGTGTGATTCATTGGAGTCCTGTGCTCCCAAAGACTTTCTTCCTAAGTGACCCTGTTGTCTTTACTCCAGCATGACAAAGAAGGGTTTCCTGAATGTCTTTTTCCCAGTTTTCCCTAAATTCTGGACCTGATGGTGCCTCCTGCTCCACCGGTGCTCTGCCCGGCTCGCCATTCTGCGCCGAGCTCTATTTCCCTCAGCAAACCTCAGTGATGTTACGCAGCAGACCGCCGTAAAACCTAAATTTGAGCTGTTCAGGTCCATAGGGTGATTTAACTACTGCTAACTAAGAGTATTGGACCTGGCATTGGTGCAGAGATAACTCATCAGACAAAATATTAACCGGGCTGCAGCCAGAGTGATAAAGAAAATTATCAGCTGGGCTTGGAGCCTTTCAAAGAACTTGCAGGGTTACCCCCCCCCCCCCCCTTAAGAAAAAGTAGTAAAAAGGCTAATTCAGGGTAGAGTTGAATGAAAACCCACAGATCTCCCAATTTAATCTGTGTCACAGGATCTCTTGTTCCCTGTGCAGCAACAGACCCTTCGGGGACCGGCTGAGGCTCGTACCACGGCACGGCTTGGCTCCGGCGAGGTTTTGACAGGCTCCAAGGATTAGCCAGCAAAGTTTGCCTTGGGGAGCTATTGCCACAGAGCAGAGCGCAGCAGCTCCTCCTGCTCGTCGTCTTTTTGCAAGAAATCATCGTCTTTTTGCAAGAAAACCAGCGCTGGCTGGTTGCAGCCCCCGTGCCATGGTACGGCTCGAAAGGGACCGGCTTTGCAGCTGGAAGGAGCCCTCATCCCATGACCTGTAAAACGAAACCCCTTGCAACACAAGGCGATGAGCTTCTGGAGGGAGTTCTGCACGTGATCGCGGTCACCGTGGCTTTGGTCACCCAGAGAAAATGCCTGGCTGCCACGAAGGAGAGTCCAACGCTAGCGGCTGCTCTGCGTGCTCCCGGCGCCAAGAGCGATGTTCATATGAAACGCCGGGATATAGCAGGTAGTGAGGCAGAGGGTTCCAAACCTGCCAAAACTTTTTGGCGTTTGAAAGCCATTGAGACATGTTAAAGTGAATGCAGATTTCACAGTTGTCTCTGCTAAATGACTTGCAAGATGCAAGCTTTCCTTTGGGTGGTCTTTTCCTCTGGTATCTCATCTCGCCCTGTCACTCTGCTTCACCCCGTTGAGCTGCAACAGAAACCTGGGACTTTGCAGATCGTTTCTCTAATACAGAGCCTGGAGGCTGGTTTGGTTTTTGGTTTTTTTTTTAATTTATCTTATTGATACCAGTCTTGGAACAGGGACAATCCCGTCTTCCAGGAATCTCAGCTCAAAATCGCAGCCTGTTTCCCAAGCAGTTTTTCCACCCTGGGAACTAAGGCTAATCACAGCCTTCAACCCACCCGCTTCTCACCACGGTCCTGCCCGATAATCTCTGCTCGGCTGCACGGGACCCCGCACAGGCAGCAGGACCGGCCGTTTCCTTCTACGACCGGTATCGCCACCTGACAGCCCAACGATACTTAAAGAAAACATAACCGAAGGTATTTTAATGTCATTCCACAGAATAAACCATGCTTGAATACTGCATTACATTTCAGTTGCCGCGTCTCTAGCAGGACAGAAGGTCTTTTGATACTTGAAGGGGGCTTATAAGAGAGATGGGGACAGACTTTTTAGTAGGGCCTGTAGTGATAGGACAAGGGGTGATGGTTTTAAACTAAGAGAAGGTAGATTCAGACTAGACCTAAGGAAGAAGTTTTTCACAATGAGGGTGGCGAGGCCCTGGCACAGGTTGCCCAGAGAGGTTGGAGATGCCCCATCCCTGGAAACATTCCAGGTCAGGCTGGACGGGGCTCTGGGCAACCTGATCCAGTTGAGGATGTCCCTGCTCATGGCAGGGGGTTGGACTGGATGGCCTTTACAGGTACCTTCCAACCCAAACCATTCTATGATGTTGGAAGCGGCCAGCGATGGGCAACAAAAAGGACTGAAGATGTGAAAAGGCTTAAAATGAGATTGTGTAGTTTGGAGAGGAGAAAAGTAAAAGGTGTTTTGAAGCGTGTCCACAAAGCATGGAAAGAAAGGACTTCTTCCATGGTCGTACAGACTTCCCATGTTGGATGGGGAGCTGCACGCAGGTGAGGAGCTCCCGTGCCAGAGAGCAAAATGCAGCCCGGCGAGCGGCGTCTCCCACAGCCCAGCACATGCTTAAACTCCTGAACCGCGAGCGATTTTCATGGCGCGGTGTAATCTATCCACCCCAGCCTTGCTAGGATGACATGGAGAGACAGAGTGATTTTCTCCAGTTCAAGAAAACGGCAAAGTGCTGCTTACACTAACACATTAACGCTTAAATCCCTTCATTCCTCCAGAATGAAATGGATACCGATAATTATTAATGGACAATAAACTTGCAGACTGGAAAGGCAAAATTCATCTGAGCATGGACAGACTAGTATTTACAAATATGTCAGCCCAGTGGAAAAATTCTGCTGAAATCATATTACTTACTGGTATTTTGTGAGTAAATGTTCTTGAATACTGTTTTAAGGAACTTTGTTTTAGGGAAAAGCCTGATCTGCTTATGTCAGGGTAGTTAAATTGTTCTGGGTATCAAAGGGTCAACAAAAGTTGATTTTGGCTGCTGCTGCTTTATGGCACTTGGAAGATACTGATTGAAATAATGTTCTAAGATGACTTGGGAATTCACTGAAATAGCAATTTTCAAGTAAAAATGATGATTTCTCCAACTTTCCATATTACTTGGTAATAAATGAAACTTTTTAATTGGGATTTTTAATTTTGAATATCAGTTTTGTTGCAATGTTTCTAAACACATCCATTTAGAAGCTTCTGGACCATTTATTTAGTTGTTCCAACTTTGACTTTTTTAAATTATTTTGGGATTAAAAACCCCCACTTTGAAATACTGGAATTTCTAGTAAATTGAAATTCTATTTTTGAGTCACTGGCTGATAACTGCACTTCTTGTAACAAGCCTGCGATGGGGCGCGATTATCACACGCTGCTCATGGGCTTGTGCCTTTGGGTTTGTGTGGAGTCTGGTCTGGAGCTTGGTCCCCAGGAGCTAATTCCCGAGCAGCGCAAACCACTCGGCCCAGTGATACCAGTAACGGGTGGAAACGTGTCCGCAGCAGCGACAGAGAGATGGTCTTTGGGTAGGACTGTTTAGGGGCTGCTCGAGCAAATTAGAGGCCACCAGCAAACGGCTCGGTCGATGTTTTCGTGATTGCATGACTTTGTTCCGAGGTTTCTGATCTCTGCCACTGCGGATATTTCAAGGTCAGGTAATTGCTTGAGTTGTGTTTAATCGCTGAGCTGCTTGCTCTGCAGCTGAGACGTTTCAGGCCAGCACCGTGCACCCGGGAGGTGCCCTCGCCAGCTGTTAGACAGGGAATTGGGAAGGACGTTTGCCGTGGCCTGGGCTCGCTGCCTTCCTAGAAAGGAAAAAGAGGGTTTTGGGTGGACGCCAGCGAGGTACTCTCCTGCAGTTCTCCACTCAAGGGTGGCTCATGACCAAGCCTGACCCATTCTGCGCTTAGCTGACAGATAGTTATGGACAGCAAAAAAGGCAGATGGCTGAGAAGGGAAAACCTTTTACAGCCTGGGATTAGTGTCCTCTGGCCAGCTGACTATTTGCGCATACTTTATTCAGACAACTTTGAAACGTAGGATAATTTATGTGTTCAGTGGACCAGAACTGACTCTGGGAGCCTTAAGGGTCTTCCATCATCCTAAGAATGAAATAGCTGATGCAGACATTAGAAATGACTATTTGTCCAGAAGCCTCTGCTGCCAGTTCACACTGCATCTGAACGTTTTGGATAAATTTACCACCGCTCAGGTCCTACCTTCCTCCCCGCCCCTGACGCATCCATCAAAGCCCTCTGCACAATTCTGCTTACCTGGACTTGGACCAGTTAAAAAAAACTTGCTGTGTTATTCCTAGGAGGGCTGTTCTGGTGTTTCTCTTGCTTGCTTCCAACAGACAAACCAGGTTTGAATTTTCCTGAGAAAACCTACTCTGGTGAGATATCCAGCTGACTTCTCTAGGATCTGGATGGCCGAAAGGAGAGCCAGAGAGGTGCACAGACACTTGGGTGCTCCTGCAAAGCAACCTCCTTCCAACCGGTGAGCCAACTTGGTGAAAGTTGTCACTTCTGTAGTGTATTTTTTTAAAAAACCCCATGATTTTATTGCATTGCAGCAGTACCTCAGAGGAACCCCCCAGACCCCAGGGATCTCTTACGCTAAGCATTTAAAATTCAGCTCCAACATAAGGCTAGACGTGAAGAGCTCAGCCCACGTAGGAGCCAGAGCAGCCTCCTGGGGCGTGTGTTACAAGAGCCTTCCATCTTTGCCAATCCACCGAGGTCACGAGTTGTCACAGCCAGCAGCTGCAGAGCCTGTGCTCTTTGGTTCAAGCTGTTACAGCTTTTAACTGAGGAGTGGATTTACCAGGGATGAGAAAAAAGAGCTTTAGCTCTCCCGTTAACTATATCTCCTTGCTCCCTTGGCAGCTTGCGCAGTCAGCTGCTGCCCACCGGCTCCACTGCTGAGCAGCCACAGTGCCAGGACTATGATTTTTCTATAATTCTGTAGCACTTACGAGCCCCGCCGCGCTGGATCCTGCGTCCGAAGGGGCTGCCTGCGTGCTGATATCCCACTAAGAGCCGTAGCTTTCTGCAAGGCTGAGCTCTTCCCACCATCACGCAGTCCTGGCAGTGAAGCGGGCTCCTCCTGGGCAGAGTTTAGCCCGTGAAGGTAGTACCTGCATCCCGCTGATCCCATCCTGCCCTCTGAGGAGCAGATGTGTCAGGTACTTTGGCTCCTTGCGTTCCTCCTCACTCTGCTTGCAAAGGCGCTACGTTATGGTGAGAAGGTGTCTGCAGGTCTTCTGCAGGGAAAAGCTGGGTCCTGCTGGGCACGTCCCTCCTGGCCAGGCAGGGTGCTGGCTGCTTGGGCCCTACGGTGCCCAAATCACAGCCTTACTTCTGCTTCATACCCTGGAGTTTCCGAAAACGGAGAAGAAATACCACGTGTAGAAGGCGGGTGCGTAGTCCTGGCTGCAGGGCTCTGAGCCTCAGCGGACCTAAGGTAAGGCCTGCGGGAAGCCCCTTTTTATACGAATCAGCAGAAGCTTGTAACACAAGTACTGGGACCAGCCCAGTACCCATCGCTGTTGATGGCAAAGGCTTGTTGGCTTCGGTAGGCTGCAATCATGCACACTTCGATGCACATAACTTTTTTTGATACCATGTGTTTTGAATTTCAGCTTTTGCACTCTTCTCTCTGCTTCAACCTCCATCCCGCAAACGTTCAAGAAAGATAAAACAAAAATAGCAAGAACAGCTTAAGCCAGTCCCTCTGGCTGTGCAGTACCAGCATCCTAGCAAACAGCTGATGCCTGTATGCTTCTGTCATTCCTTCGTTAACTCAGGTTATCGATAGGCTTCCTTTAGGAAAGCAGCCTGGACGAGAGCTACAAGCTGGTACAGAGGGAAAACCAGGATCAGAGCAGTGATGGGGCACCCGTAGGTCCTTTCCCCAAGACCAGACCTAAATGCCTCTGGTCTTTGCGCGTGAATAGATTCCCCCGCAGGAGCTTCCTGCCAGGCAGTTGTTATCGAGGCAAAGAGATGGGATGAAAACAAAATTCTGTTTGTCCCTGATATGTTCTCCTCCTGTGTCTTCTTCACACAGCTATAACCCGACCAGCCCCCACATAACTGACCTGGAAACAGCATTTTCCAAGCGGCTGGGTTATCTGCACCTGATCCCGCCACCTGCAGTCTGCTCTGCGATGGCCCCTTCAGGTGATGGATGAATCCCGTCTCCCCAGCTGGCAGCTCTGCGCTGGCTTTCCACGTCCTGGCTGCGGCTCAGCTCTTCCATTTGCCTCCAGGTCGGTGTCCCTGCAGCGTCGGAGCGGATGCTGCTGCAGGGATGCTCCTGCTTCGGGGATTCTCCTCCTTGCTTTGCAGAACCAGCTGGGCTTTGGTCTTTGGTTTATCCCCTTGACTCCCTGACCCCACCAGCCTCCTCTGCTCAGCCTTCCTGGGTGCTCCTTGAGTCCCTTCTAGCCCCTGAATTTTTTCGGACTGCTCCTCTCCTTGGCTCTTTCCTGTGGCCTCTGAGCCCTCCTTGGCTCTTCCCGCGCCGCAGGTCCCACCACACCTCCCACTGCCCCGCTCCTTTGGATGCGCTCGGGGCAGAGGCACCTCCAGCCCTTCTGACATCGGGATGAAGCAGAGGTAGCTCCCTCCAGCTGGCATCTCAAGCGTTAACCCAGCCCAGAAAAAGGGGATGATTTTTTTTTGGAGAATCTTTTGGCCTTTTTTTTTTTTTTTCTTGTTTTGGTTTTTTTTGAGCTGTTAACTGACATCTGAATGGGAGATATGAATATAGAAATTATTCTTTGCTGAAAGCTGCAGAAAAGCCACAACCCTCAGATCAAACAAGTTTTTGTGCCACAGCAAAATTAAATCCTTGTGATTTCCATATTCTTCAGTCAACAGGCTGGCGCCCAAATCGTTGCCATAGCTACTTAAGTACAGGCTGTCAGGAGCAGGGGAGCGAGCGGGAGACACGCTGTCCGAGGGTTAAGTAGCTGTTTAATTATTCAACCCAATATCTGGCAAGCACTCCAGATTGACAAAGGGGGGTCTCCTGTGATCTCCGGCTGGATAGATCACTTTAACCCCTTCTCCTCCCTCCCTGCCGCATTCCCTGATGAAAGCAAGAGAAAAGTGGATTTACTTTGCTTTGCTTTTCTTTCCCTCGTCCCCCGCTGCTTATTTTCCTCTGTCAAACTTGCTGGAGACTCTGTGTGAGTCAATGAGTCCGCTGGCTCAGCGATTTACGAAATGGGGTAACACCCCCCTTTTGACCCCTGTGCCCTTCCCCAGGCCGTGCCTCAGTTTCCCCACCTCCCGGAGCCGCCGGGGCCGTTGCTGCAGGGACCCCAATGCGTCGCCTCTTCCCAGGCTGCCCCGTTTGCTGGGCAGGGGAGGTTTCCTCGCAGGAGGGAGGCCGCGGCCCCAGGAACGTGCTGCGGCCCCAGGAACGTGCTGCGGCCCCAGGAACGTGCCGCGGTGCGGCCGCGGCCTTGCGCTTTCGTCCTCCCAAGGCACTGGGGAGCCTGGCACGAGGGCTGCTGCAGCAGCGCGAAGGACGGTTGCACGGCGCTGGCTGGGCAGGGCAGGCTCATGTTAGCTGCCTCGAGATCCTCCCCGTGATGGCTTTTCTCAACTTTGCATGTATGGCATATTGGGAACACAGGCTGCTTTTTTATTTTAATGGAGCAAAACAATGAAAATGCTTGGAAAAAACCCAGCTATGCTGGTCAAGGCTCCCTCATTAAGCAGAGTTGTGTTTTCAGATGCCTTCCTCTCTTTTCAGCTCTCCCTTACCATTTAACTCTAGAGAAACCCGGGCTCGCTCGCATGCAAACTCGAAGGCTTCTTCTTTCTGGAAACCTTACTAAAAGCATTGCCTGGCCAAGCTCCTTTGCCAAGCTGGTTGTTGCGTTGTCCTGTGATGTGAAAACGTTGGGGGTAAGGTAAGGTAACGGTGCAAAATCCACCACTTAGTCATTGCTGGACATGAAAACCTGCTTTGGTTATCGAAGAAATATGGTGAAAGTGGACGCTGATAGCCCCTGGGGGTCCAGCTACCTGGCTGGTGCCAGCAAAAAGAGAGAGATTAATGAGGTCTACGGCCAGTTGCTTCTGTACTCTTTTCTTAACCTTTATTTTCCAGAGACTTCCAGACAGATAAAGGACAGCGCCTGGTTAATCATTTATCCATCTGCATATACTGCCTCTATTTTCATATTCTTCTCTGGCCTCAGAGGAAAAATTAACATATTTATTTTCTGATTTCTCCCCCACAATCCTATGGAAGCAATTCTGGTCGCAATAGGAAGTCATGTCCCATCCAATTCAGTTTTTTTTTAAAAAAAAAAAAAGAAAAAAGGAAAAGGAAGCACGCTAGCGTGATTGGAAAGGTCTGCCGGGGAGAGGGTGCTCCAGCCGGCCCTGGCCTGCCTTGAAATGTTTTCTGCTCCAGAGTATTTTTAGCTACTGTCACAGAGTGATTTCCTTGCCGATCTGCTTGAGGTTCATGTTGCATTGCTGAAAAGCTCGCTTGCTCCAGTGCAGACCTCCAAGCTCGAGAGCTGCTGACCGCAGATTTTCATCTGGATGGTTTTCTATTGTCATGGGCCAAACAGCGGAGCCTTTTCTCAGCCTTTTTGCAGACCAAAGTCCCATCGGGTCGGTGGCCTGACTCATCTCTAAGCGCTTTCTCCAAAGCCCCTCGCTCTGTCAGACGCTCCCCACCACCCCTGCTTTGCCACGGGGTGCCCCGGCTTCCCGGCGATGGGCCGTCTCCAGATCCGCCCGCAGCCTCCGGCTTCCACCCTCGGTCGTTCTGCCACCGCCACGCGCGGCGCAGGGTCCCCGTGGGGAGGCCAGGGATGCGCAGGCAGCTCTTCGGGCGAGCGTGGCTGCTCGGGCCATGGTGGGGTATCTGCAGCTCTCCTGCTCGCCTACGTGAGCCCGTGCCTCAGTTTCCCCATCGTTGCATTGCAGTGGCTTTTTATTTCCTTCCTTTTGTTTGTTCTTGAAATCATATTTTGTAAATAATATTGGTCACAAAGCTGTGTGGCATTGCAACATTCCCCTGTATAATATATCCTTCCTCTCTGTGTTTTCCTGAAAACCCACGTCCCAGAACGATCATGAAACGTTCCAAGAAGAAATGCCAAGAATTTCCTAGTAAATGTCTTGGCTCTTAATGTCTTGGGTTTTTGTTTTTCTATAAGTAATGAAAATGAAGCATCATTTAAAGTCCTTATTGAGTCTGCTAAGCTGGGTTGGATTTCATTGCCTTCTGGTTTCTTGGGAAGCCTGACCAAGAATTTTAGTTCACAAGCCACCTTGGCCTTCTCTGTTGGGAAGAGAAAGATATTGGCTATTCATGCAGTAAATTCTTATTCACCTGATGGTCTCGGCGGACGTCAGAGTCCAGGGGAAGGGGCAGCGGACTGACCTCCTGGGCCATACTGGGATGTTTGTGCAGTAACAGGGCCCTTCGTGGATCAGCGCGTGGTTAAACGGCCGGGACGGTACGGCTGGGTGCAGGTAACACCTGCGCATCACCTCCAAGGGTCGTCTCATACCCACTTGTGCACTCTGTCACTTGTTCTATTGTCGGTGGCTTCTCTTTGGTTGAAACCCAGAAGTTAGTAACAGATAAGTATTTTTTCAGGGTGATTTATTGGACTTCAGCTGGGCTATGGCAGCTCTGCGTTTATCTGCTTCACTTGGCCTCGTTTAAGGTTTAAATAAAATGACATTTTCATTCTGGCTGTTGGTGGCGGGAAGGGTGATGGGATTGTGGTGAATGTTCACAGCTGGCAGCTCCATGTTCTTCGTGTACATCGGCAAAGGCTGAGCTACAGTGCTGGCACCGGGCAGTCACTCGATCCCGTGTTTTCCATTGCCAAAAATGACTCTGGCTTTTGGGTGCTTTGATTTACTGCAGCCTGTACTCGGAGCCATGAAAAGCCTCAGTTGCAGAGGTCGGGCAAAACTGCTGGCTGTCAGGAATTGGGTCCAGTCTGGTGTTTTCCTGAGCACCCAATTTGCTGATGGCATCGGTCCCTGCACTCCCTCCAGTCCCAGCCCCAATGCCCACACAGTTTTCCACGCCAGACGCCTGACCAGCGCTTTGGCAGCATTTAAAGCCTTCCCATGAAGAATGGGAGATTCCTGGCGGCGTAACAACAGCCTGGAAGGTAACGAACGCCACAATGGCTTCTTCTGCTGCCCCCGGTCAGCCGATGGGACCTCTGGGAAGGACAAGATCTCACCTCTGCGTCGCTGTCACTTGTCAGCTCCCTGCTTGGAAGGGCAGGGTTTTTCCTACGGCACATCAGGCTGCGAAGGTGCCTCAGCCAACTACACTCAGAATTTTTGGGTTGGAAAAACCAGCATCACTTCAATCAAGGCGGGGGGCAAAAAGCCCTTCTGATTTCAGAGGGGGAGCCAGACTGAGCACGACAGCATGTGGCTGTGTTGAGATTAATTTGCTTAATTGTTGCACGCTGTTAGCAACAGTTACCATGTTTACCGGTTGACTCAGTAATGCTTGTTAAAACTCTAATTCGAAGGGACCTCAAGTAATAAAAACCAGCCTTGGAATGGTCTTTCACATTAGCTACTGTTGCTTTGCTACGCAAACATAACACTGCCTTCTCCACCGAGCCCTCCCCTCTTCGCGGCGGTATCGATCCTTCATGGACGAGGCCCGTGGAGTTTCACTTTTTAAAAAATGTGACTTTTTTCCCCCCAAACTGTTATTTCTGGATGCAGTGTGCGGAGGCAGTAGGAAATGGTACCCCCGCCCATTGCCATGGCAATGCAGTCCCGGGGCTTGCGCCTCCCACCCTGCGTGGTGCAAAGGCCCCGCCGGCTTCTCTCCACGGGTGTCCTTGCAAAATCAGTGGGAGGATTTCTCTGGCTCCAGGGGAACGTAGGTTGTGCCTTAATATCTTCCCACTTCTACCTTGCTCTCCGGAAGGATCTCACATTCATTTGATGAACGTGTGTGGGGAGAGCCCTTTCTTGCGTACCTATTCAAAATGCAAATAGAGAACCTAATAACTGCTTTGTGGCGTAAATTTATCCCCCTCATCCCTCTTCCGACAGATGGGGTCAATGAAGAGAGACCAACGCTGCTGGTCTGCCGTGTCACACCAGCGAGGGATGCTGATGGCAGCTGAGGACAGGAGTGTGGGGGCCTTTTCTGTTCTGAGCCTGATTTGGTGAGCTCTTCCCCCTTTGCCGTCTTGGGATGTGGGTGGGAAAGAGACAGAAGTCATTAAGCAAGGAACAGGTAACTAACCCAGCTTGAGTCTAATCACCTGATAGCCAATGGCTATAAAATTCAAGAGGGGAATGGATGTATCTGTGTATAACGAGACCTCACTGAGCTCCAGTACGTAGGGTTTGCGATCCCAGTATTTCTGCACAAATGCCTATTTCTAACTTGTTGGCACACGTCTCCTTAACTGCCCGTTATCACTACATCTGTATCACTGACATGCCATCTCGCTCTTTCCTTGGCATCACCTTGCTCTGTCTCACAGAGTTAAGTCAGAGTTAAGAGAAACACTTGGTCTGATCTGGTATGGGAAGACGCACGGGCTATTACGACGCTACCTGTGAATCCAGGGCAGGCGTAGGCTTATACGTCAAAAAGTTATTCAAACCACTGTGTCTATAGGGCAGTGTGGCTCTGACTCCCTAAATAGCCATGGGAGACAGTTGGGGGCTGCAATCACCCCCCTTCTTTCTACACGTGCTAGTTTAGTTGTCACACCTACATCTTTAACCTCCTTTAACCACAGAGGAAGTCAGAGTCTTTCAGCCTTAGACACCGTGGCAGGTGCTTAAATCCATTATTCACAGCAGAATAACTGGGATTTTTTATAGCACAGAGGCAGTTATCCAGCAAACAGGAATGAGAACGGTAGGGAGGGTAAAGCAGGAGAGGAGGAGAACTTAAACAAGGAGATATGCCCGGAAATTTCCCTGCTGATGAGTAATGGCTCAGAGCAAAGCAATGCCCCTGGAGGCTGCAGCACCCCTCCCATGCGGCACCGGGCAGTGCTCAGGTGTGCACGGTTTTTTGTCTGAGTGGAACTTGTTTCTGTGGGGCCAGCTGGGATCTGAGGGCTGGTTTTCAGTTGGGAAAACCACTTCTTGTGTTGGATTGTCAGGGAGTCAGGAACTACATTAATAACCCCCCACAGACCTCATAAAACCGGAGGGATGCTGCCAAAGGAAAAGGACTGAGCTTTACAGTCGCAAGAAGAGTGGAGGAGGAATCAAAGCTTATGACGCAATTTTGTGTGAATAAGGTCAGAACATTTTGTTTTGGCTGCATGAGTGGGACTTTCACAATGGGACACAATGTTGAAATATTTTGACTATTTTTTTGGTAAAGGAGGTAAATCCCAGAATCCAACTGCTCTGTGATTCCCAGCTGAGCCAGGGTCTGAGCGAAACGATATAGTCCCAGGAGGTCTGGGTGTAGTCAAGCCATCATTCCCAGTTCAGCCTGGGCAGAAGAAATATTGGTCCTGAATCCACTCTGCTCTCATGGAAGATTGGGTGGTCTGCCCTTTAAGGCCACTCCATCGTCATAGAATGGTTTGGATTGGAAGGGACCTTAAAGATCATCTAGTTCCAGCCCCCTGCCATGGGCAGGGACACCTTCCGCTGGACCAGGTTGCTCAAAGCCCCGTCCAGCCTGGCCTTTTATTAGAAATGACCGAGGTGTACATTAATGTGCAGCCTCCTAATGCATCTGAAAGTCCTGCTCTGCCTTCAGCAAGGAGTAAACTCCCACAGCCCCTCTGAAGAAGGTGAAGATGTACCTGAAATGCAGGGCAGACAAATCCCAAACACAGAGCTGCTCAGTGCTGAAGGGAAGAGCTTCGCTCACCCTTGTGCCATGGCAGGGGACTAATGGAAGAAGTGAATCCAGCTCTTTACTCAACAGTATGACTTAATTTCAAGAGGGAAAACTGAGCTCATGAGGACTGCCAGTTTCCCTGTCACCTTCCCTCTCGCTCCTCATGGACATGGGAATGGGTCAGGGAGGGTTAGACTCATGCTGACAGCGTTGGCCAGCTGAGCCGGGGAGGAGAGGCGAGAAATCTGCAACAGACCTTGTCCAGCAGCCATCAGCTTTCTCCTTGGAGGGAGGGCGAGCAAAGAAGGAGCTGCACACCCAGCCCACAGCTCCTTCCCCCTGTGCCCGGCTTGGCCCAGCTCCACCCTACCCTTCATCTGGAGAGAGAGGAGAAGTGACGGTCTGACACCTCGTTATTACTCATCGCGGTGGCTGTTTCTCACGTAGTGATTTAACATCGCCCTTGCCACTAAGTGCTCTGTTAAACGTGCTCTAATTCCTGCAGTGCCTCTTGCAGCTCGAGTTTGAGGTGGTGGGATGACAGGGAGGTTGAGACTTCGCAGGAGGAAGTTTGGGTCAGAGCCTCAGCCGGTGCAAGTCCTCCTGGCTGCGCGGATTTCAACATCCCGTTTCAGGACCAAAGTTGGCAAGGGCCTTTTGAAGTGCAGATGTCTCGGAAAAGCAATGATACATGGAATTCTGTTTAAATGATAGTAATAAAAGGAAAACAACTTTAGGAAATATATGTAAACCATCCCTAATCACAACCAGGAAATCAACTTTGCTAGCGCGGGGCTAGACATGTGTCTAATCTGGGGCTCGGGGTAGGAACAGAAGAAACATAGAAGGAATCAATTTTTACCATGTTATGCTGAGCCTCACACTGACAGACGCAAGCCAGCTGCCAGTGTCAACGCTTAAGGCATGACCTGACTGAATCGCTCTGCGCTTTGGGGCCGGGATCCACCGGCAGGACACCCGCGGCTCCAGGGAGCTCCATCCTCCCGGAGACGAGAAGCAAACGCAAGGGGCGTTAGTGGCATGGTCTGCGTAGGCGTAGGATGTGCTGGGCGTGATTGTGCTTGTGGATGTGGCCACTGGGAAATCTGCTGGAGGAACCTACTGGTTCCTCTCCCCTTGGGGGCATCTCGTTCAGTGACAATGTTGAATTACTGCTTCTGGCTCTGGACCTCCCAGCTTCCAGCTCCCCAGCCTGACAGCACTGCTGTTGGGCTTCTGCATCCTCTTGTGCAAGAGCAATGCCAGTGAATGTAGGCAGTTTGATGCATTGACTCTCTTCCCCTATTAATTCTTCCTCCTTATAGGCCTTTCCGATCTTCAGAAAGAGCAGAAGGCAAGGAGAGCCCATCCAAGGTGGCCACTTTGGTTAATCAAACCTCCAGAAAGTGCCCAGAGGACTACGTTTCTGAGATACCACTGTGATAGTTGAGAGAGATGCCAGTAACATGGCAAAGTACCCAAAACAGTAAACCCGAAGCATTCAAGCAGATACCATGGTTCAAAACTGATCTGGTCAAAAAGTCTCCAAAATACTGTGCAGTGTAAGAGCAACAGCAACAGCAACAAGCTTGTTCTGAAACCAGGGATCCAGTTCAAATATATTGTGTACAGCTATATGCACTCACGCATATATAAATGTTGAGATCAGCACCGGATGGTGTTTTTTATTTAGTTTCACGCTTTGTTAACTTCTCTAAATTACATGGAACGCTCTTTTTTTTTTTTTTTTTTTTTTTAATACCCAAACTTCTGCCTGTTCCCAATTACCAAAATGAAAAAAAAAAAAAGAAAAAGAAAGACAGAGGCAAGTCTGTGGAGCAAGCTGGCACCACACCGAAGTGGTCATCAACTACACAATGCATCCTTCGCGCATGAAACTTCAGAGGCAAGTTGGAGGCTGGAGAGATGGAGGAGTTAAGGCACGTGGTCGTAGGCAGCAGAGGAAGACACTGACAAAGATAGAAAGAGCTCTTGAGTATTTCAAAAACTCTGAAGGAAATGTCAGAGATATTTTGATGGTAATCATCCCTGCCTTCTGGTTCGGGTACTTGGAGGATTTATACTGCCTTGGAAAAACAGAAAAGCAAAATCTGCAGTGTTTTTTTGGGGGGTCGTTTGCTAAATCTTGAGAGATACAAACCAAAGCTTCAGGCTCTGTCGGAAGCTCACCTTTAACAGGAAAACTGCAGCCAGCCAGAACCTCGAATGGCTCAGGACATGCGGCTTGTTCTGCTTTTGTGTCTTTATCCAGCGTTCAAGGTTGCTTTTTAATACGACAATTGAAGATGGTTTTGATTCAATTATTGCATTAGTGGGAGTCTGAAGCAGGCTCATGATCGCCAGGGTTATTGCTGTATGAGTTAATGTTCACACCCCTTTTGGGTGTCCCAGAGGAGCGCTGCAGGCTTACGGCCAAATTTTATTTTGACTTGGATCCCAGTGTGCAAGCCAACTGTTTCTGCATTTCATTTCTGTCATATCCTGTACATTAAAACACCATTAATTCAAACCTTTTGTTTCTAAGAACAACTGTGCTGTAAAACAGCAATAAAAAGCTGCCAAAGTTCTCTTAAACCAGTGTAATATCATGTTCATTCACGCAAACTGGGATGTAAAAATTAAAAAAAAAACCAAATATTTTTGTCAAAAACACACTACAAATAATATTTCTTTCTTCCCAGCTTTGCAAGGGGATGAGGGGGGATGAGTCCAGGAGCAGGTTTCTCCCCACGACCGTGGGATTACACAGCACCTTCCCTCCCATTTTAACCATTAAATAAAGAACAATCTGTTAAAAGATTTCCATGTGCTGTTGTGAAATGCATTAACCTCAGACTTGTGATGTAAGTTGCTCTGTACTACTTGCATTGGCTTCTCGCTGGTAACATGAGAGCCCACTTCAGCTTTATTCTTACCTAATTGCTGGGCGATTCGGCGAGGTCTCACGGCGGAGAGGAGGGCTGGACCGGCCCAGCTCCCAGCACATGCTTGCCGCATGGCGAGCGCCAAGGAGACACCTTCAGAGGCACGTTCCCTGGGCTGACCGCAGCGAGGAGCCAGGAATCAGGAACACAGTCATGAGTCCAACAGCTTCCCTGTCTCCACATGGATCCCGTTACTTTTATCTGACGCCGTGCTTGGTGCAGGGTTTAATTAGCTCGTGCTTGAGAGGCAGAAAAGGCAGCAAAGAGTGTTTTCTGAAAACTCGCGAGCTGAGCGGGGATTTGAACCAGGCTCCAGGCATCCCCTTTTTCCTAAAAACGCCCGGGACCGGGGCTCACGCAGCACCTGCCGCTCCCCCGGACAGCTGGGAGAGGAGCAAAGACTGCCCGGACCCTGTGTCCTGGGGGCTGGATGGGCACGGCCCCGGCCACGGCCCCGTCCCAAAGGCAGGAGCTGAGAAGAGCAGCGCATGGAGCTGGCCGTGTCCCTTGTCACAGCAGTGGCGAGGCCAGCTTGGCGCACGACATCCATCCGTCTCCACATCAGCAGCCCCAGCCACCCTGCCCCGTGCTTCACACCCTCCTCCCGACTTTCCCTGCAGAGGTCTCAGCTTTTAAACTTGTGGTCAAACTAGCAGCGAGTTTCAAACAGCGTGATACGCCTTCCTGCTCCACCCAAGTGGGATCTGCTTCCTTGGCTTCCCGAGCCTCTGGATGAGCTGAATTCATAACCGCTTTCCTCCCTTCACAGCGCATTTGGGATTAAGACAGTTATTATTACGGCCAAGTGTCGGGACACAGGCACCCTTAGGCACGCGGTGGGGTTCCTCGCTCCCACGTGCAGGGACTGAGTGCCGGGTCGGGCTCCTAAACCAGAGCAGCTCAGCAATGCGCTGTCTCACAGGCATCCCCCATCCCTTGAGGAACATCCCATCACAGGTAAAACAGTCCTGGAGCTTTTCAGGTGCAGCAACGGCTGCCATCAGCTTCGGTACATGGGCAAGTGTTTCTTGCACGTCCCTTATTTCTCCAGAGCCGGGGCCTTTTGGGAGTCTGAATTGAATGTTTATGAAACAAGAAGTTAGAAACTGGAAGGAGGAATTAGGAAGCAAAGTCTTGCAACGGTGCTGGGAGGGTGGCTCTGGCGCCAGACACCCGGGAGCCGCGGAGGCCACAGAAACAGCACCGAGCCTCTCTCCAGGCTGGTTTTAGAGGTGTATTCAAGTAAGTTTAGACCCTCTAACAAAAAAAGTAGACATCAAAACATCAAGACTGCATGACTCAGCTCGTGCCCCTGGATCAACTTGCCGTTACCAAAGAGGAGCTGGAACGCCCGTGAAAACAGGTCGGGCTCCTCCATCGCGCACACTCTGTCTTTCATTTCAGGGCTGATCAGGGAATATTTTCAATGGAACTTAAAACACTGTAAATCCAAGCCCCATGTTGCTCAAAGTCAGCTCAGAAAGAAAGAAAGGAAAAAAAAATAAATCCAATACCACCAGGAGAGAGGGAAAGATCTTTTCCCAGGCCACAAATTCTAAAGATACCAGACGAATTTATGAACTGGTGGTTAAACCGATGCTCATGGAGTCCAAGATACACCATGAAACAAGCTTAAATGTATAAATGAGCTATGTTTTGGGTAGGATATTTTGCCCCCATTTGCTGTAGCATTGTCTCCAAAATTTCCCAAATCACATCCTGATCGTTCTCGCTCTGCTCCCTGGCTTAAAAGCCTTGTTTTGGCTCTTGCTGCAAGGAATAATATAACGGAGAAGGGGAGGGAAAAAGAATCTCCGTCAGCTGCTAAACATATAAACCTGCAGATTTATTTAGTAGTAATAATCCCTGAAGGAGAAACATATTCAATACTTCATCATCTGAGAAACTGCCCACATCTGTTCGGAGACAGCAACAGGCGGTCGGGAGCATGTGCCAGCAGCAGCTCGGAGGCAACCTGTTGCTGCTGCCCTCCCTCCCGCAGACCCATCCCACTTCCGAGCCCTCTCGACTCGCCTGTACCCTCAGAGATGTTTCTAGATGTTTCCCTTCCTCGTGGAAACACCTTCTGCTTCAGTGCAAGCTCTCCTCGGCCGCTCAGTTCCTGGTGGGGAAATATCCCGGGACAGCCCGGAACGGCGAGGAGCTCTCGAAGAAACCCTTGGACTGCCGAGCGTCCTCCCCGGGGACCCGCCGGCCAGCGCCGTGTGTTTCGGGCTCATTGCAGGGTCGGTTGCAGCTCGCTGGGCTGTTGGCCGTCTTTATTAAAAAAGTCATCCGTCACCGCTTGCACTTGGCTGGCGACGTGGGAGTGTCGGGGAGGCAGGAGCACTTGGCTCCTCTAGTTTGGGGGGGAAGTGACCTTTTCTTGGGCACGAGCCACTTCTAAATTTCAAGCAGGGATGTGAACGCAGCCGGATGATCGTCTGCTGCACGTGGAGGGGACGGGCTGCAAGGCAGGGCTGCTGGGAGCGGGACGGGGGCTAGTAGCCAGGGTGGTTCCTCTGGGGTCAGCACTAATGAGAGCCCAGGAGAAATTAAGGAGTGACCAGGGAGTTAGGCGAGTGCACGGCTCGCAGGCTGGGAAGTTCATCTCTCCTCTCCATCGCCGGGAGCTGCAGATGGGGCCATGGGTCCAGCAGACAGCGTCCTGGGATGCACCACCCCGTGCGCTGCCCTCCCGGACTCTGCCCTTCCCGGCTCCCCGTCCCACGTCCATGAGCTGCAACAAACCGACTGGGGCTCAGGAGCTGCTGCTTCAACTCTGCCGCTCGTGAGGCTGAAGAGAAGCAAGTGCTGCTTGTTGGCTCTGGAGCAGCTGGACCCAGAGCCATGAAAGCAGCTGGTTTGTGCTTTGGTTTCCAAAACTTTGGTTGCCACATGCCCTTTATGCTCCTGCGATGTAATCAACAACGAAGGCCATGGCCAAATGATACGCGTTATCCTGCAGACCCGAGTTAGACTATTTCCAATGCGTCATTCACGGTGGTTTTGTTCCCTCTAAACTTTTAATTTCTTCATTAACACAAGCACAGAAATAGTTTTAAATTGCTCAAAGCCCAATTGCATTCAGGCTGAGTTCCTTTTGGCTTGCAAACTAATTTTGTTTTCATTGGAAAAAATGGATCCTGTTTATTTAATTTTCCTCACACAAAACAAAATATGTGGGTGGAGGAAATGGGACAGATTGGAAAATACTTTGACTGATAAAAAACAATCATTTCAACATTATAAGCTTTTATGTCTGCAACAGAAGCCATAAGAAAGTCATTACTAAATAGTTACTGCAGATATCTGCAACCCCAAGTATAGGTGGAAATGCTGATACATTACTGATATTCCGTGCTAACTGCTGGAAGATGGAGACTATATGTTACCCCAACTGGATTTTAATAGGCACCAGGAGATATTAAACAGGGAAACTACAGGTTGATTAAACAAATGTGTTGATATACACTCTACAGTTGATGGGAAAACATGCTTCACCCAACTGCAGAAAGCTTCACCAAAAAAAACCCCAAATCCTGATATATTTCCTGGAAACTACACATCAGAAAAAAAAGGAATTTTTGTCTTCAAATTAAAAAAAAAATACTTCTTGCCCCATATAGAAGTTTTCAGTCAAAAAAAACCCACCACCAAGGGACTTTTTATTTTAATAAAATCATTCTGAATTTTTAATGGAAGTGAAAGTTAGGTTTAGTCATAAGCATTATTTTCTTCTGAAAACCTCTGGCCAGAAGAATGCCATTCTGCTCTTTTTATACCGATTCGTGCGGTCATACCTGTTGCAAGTTGGACAATAGTACTTTCAGGAGAGTGTTGCTGTATGAAACATTGCCCTTTTTACGCAGAGACGATGCTGGCACGGGCTGTGGGTGCTGCAGAGCTTGCAGGAGCTTTTGGGCCAGCGTACGAGGGAGGACATAGGAGAAATTTGGAGCTCAGAGTCCCCAGGGTGCTGCTGGTGGGAGAGGAACTGTCAACTCCAGGTGTCACCACATCATGTCCAGGCTGATGTCCTGCCGCGGAGCGTGAAATGGTCGCCTTAGACCCCATCCCTTGCCACGAGATGTGTTCAACAGGCCACACCTTACGGATGGTCCCTGCTCTAAGCCTGGGGCTTCACCACGGCGTCTGAGAGCATCTCCTGGCGGGCAAAGCCTTGCGTGGGGTGGGATCTGCTGTGCGATGCCAGCATGAATCCCCCGGTAAGGGACTTGGTGGGGAAGGCTTTGGGAGCTTCAGCTTGGGAAGAGATCCTGACTCCTCACCTCCGAGCTGGGATGAGTTCATTCTTCCTAACGACTTACCCACATCTCAGGTTCAGGGAATTCTTGCGTGAGTCATAGTCTGCTGAAGCGTTTTTTCTCTCTCCCTAGATACTAATATTTTGAACAAGTCTCACTCTTTATTATCATGGAGATATAAGGGAAATATCCCACAAGGACAGGGGTAGGTCTGAACTGCATGTCAGAAAGTTTGCTGTTAAGATTACATGTGATGTGTGACCAGACTGTTTGGATCTGTGGTCGGGCCCCAGAAGATGTGTGTGGTGACTGACCACATCCTCTCCGGAAGAGGAATGTTTGAGTTCATTGTGTTGGTGAAGTGCCATGGTTTGATTGTGGGGCGGCTTCACTGGAGGTGGGAGAGGGGAAAGGGGCTACCGGGGCCGAGCTCCACCCCGCACACCCGGCCGCGGAGAGCAGCTCATTTGTCCAGGACGCACCGGACTCGCCGTATGGTGGATGCATCATATTTCTGTCTGCGATTTCCTGCACGGAAAAATGAGAGCCAAGAGCAACTGCTCCCACATCCCCTGGGGTGGTCCTAGCTGCGGCCGAGGCTACAGATGTGCTCGCGCCTCCCCATCACCGACCTCTCCCAGATGGCAGAGCACCATGTTTTGGAGGCTGCTGAGCCATGAATCCGCTTTCTTTGGGCATGCAGCACGAGCAGTTTCTCATTCGTTTTTTATCATTAGTTCATCAGATATTTCTCTGGTGGCTCTTCGCTCGGCTGCCAGGGCAGATGTTGGTAGCTGCGGGGAGCGCTTGCCCCATCCAAGTCAGGTTGTGTCAGGAATGTGACTGAGGCTTCGGTCTCATATCTCTCTCTGTTGGCCGGATGGGTCCTCTCATGCACCCAGTTGCATCAAACGAGACGTCTAACTAGTCTAAAGACAGCAAGAGGCACTGCATCTCCTGGCAGGAAGCCTACGGCGTGGTTCGTGGAAGATTTCTGGAAGACCTTGCAAACACTTGGTTTGGTGACCAGACACTGTTGTGGCAGTTCCTTGGAAAATCGCAAGCTCTGGCAGCGATGCTGAAGCCTTTATCTGTGGTGTATGTGTGGTGATGGCTTTTTGCTCATTTTCTGCAGCCTTCTCCAGCTGCCTGACCTGAACACGCATCGTGGACGGTGCCAGCTGGTTGCAACCACCACACATGTCCTATCCCACGATCTGAGCAACTTGCTCCGAGCTTTCGCCGTACTTTACATATTAATTGGAGTTTGATAGAGGGACACGTCTAGCATTCTTTCTTCCACAGCAACTTGCTTCTCCCTTGCTTTATCCACCAGGTCCTTACACTGCATATTCTTGGGGCGGCATTGGCTTATGTTGCATAAGGTATGTTTGCGTAGGAATTATCGCACTGCTGCTGTTAATGATAGCGGTAATAACCGTCTCTGCTCCAGCAGCAGCAGCTGTTCGGCTGCGACAGCAAGGTACGCAGCGTCAGGCAGATGCCAGCGTAACGCAGCTGTCCTCAGTTCTGTCCTCGGGTTTCTGTCCTCGGCAAAACTGAGCGTTGCTGCGTGCCACCGAAACCGTGCCACGCAGACATGCTCTCAGCCCTAACTTTGAAGGCACTACCAAATATCCTCCTTGTCTAATTGTGACGCAATGTTCCCGTTACGGCACACACTGCATTGTTTTGCATTCAGCCGTGTAAAATCCTCCCAAGTTTCAGTTTCCTATAGATTTATGAGGCTGCTCACGTTCTGTTGCTGGCTTGCTCTTTCTCCCCACTGGTGGAGCGGAAGCCACTTAAAACTTGAACCGAAACGTTAGGTAGATGTGGAAGGTTAACTCCCGCAATCACATACTGCCGTGTGTGGAGGTGAGTGTCTGATCTTAACAATAAATTGTATGTTTCTAAGAAAAATTTGTGATACCTTGAGTGTATTTTAATGTTGCCTAAATAACTGCCTGCCTAACAGGCCACTTGGTAGAGCAAGGATGACTCTTCATGAAGACTTAGGCAGTTTAAGACGTGAAATCTTGTAAGATTTGAGGTTTTTATCTGACGATAACTGCCAAAACCAGTCAGCGGATCTCTTACTAGTGGTTAAGCCTTGCATGGACTTAAACTACCTGCTGTCAGTGACCTCATTTCTCTCCTTCTTTCCCCACTCTCTCTTCGTGTAGGGTCACAGCTAAGTAGCGTTCTGGCTAGCAAGCTGTCGTGCTGGGTGCTGCACAAACCCGCGGTGCAAGATGGGGTTTTTGAGGGATAAACCCCTCTCTGCTCCTTTCACCCATCCCTTTCCCTTCCCCATCCCTTTACCCCTCTCTGCCTCATCCTTCTTCCTCTTGCTGGTAAAGAAAAGTGCTCCTTCTCCCCTTCCTCCTCTTCCTTTCTCCCGCTCAGGAGTTTTTGCTTCACCTCAGTCTTGCCGTTTGTTCCGTACGACCTGAAGTTGTTGCAGGGCTGCAATTTATGAAGAAATAGCGAACGTCTAAAAATCTGAGCTGATGCTGGGGAGCCGGTTGGTGACTCGAGGAGTCAGATCCCTTCCTGGCTGGGCCACTGACTTGCCAAAAGCAATTTGGGTGAAATCACTTTGATTTGCCTTAAATCCCTGCCGTTTGTCCTTCTGTTTGAGATTAAGAGTTCTCTGTCGCAGGGCTCCCGCTGTCGGGTGAGCAGGGGCTCACGCGTCTCAGACTCAGGGCTGCAAACACGGGGGTACACTGGAAATCCCCGAGAAAGGCAATGTGCAGGTCACTTTAACCTGCAATTCTCTACAATAAGCACCAGTGAAAATATTTTCTCCTGTTACCTGGCTTCGGCTCTGGAGGTGACGGTGCACAGTGCTGTGCCACTTCACTCGGGAAGCACAGCCCACAGCACCCTAATTTTGGCATTTAAGGAGGATTTCAGCTCTTTGGAAACCCTGAAATAACGAATAACCCAGCGCCTCGGTCTCCTGTGTTGTTACAGTACGTGACGGTGATCCTCCCAGCTGTGTCACGAGCATTGCAGGACAAAATTCACCCTGCGCACAGAGCGCTTTCCAATTCTCAGGCAGCAAAGGGGCATTGAAATGCAAAGGAAAAACAGCCCAGAAGTGATTTCGGTGGTTGAGTCCCCTCAGCAGAGAAGCCTATTGAGGAATGGATGTAGCCAGGCACTGTTCGGCTCTCGGGGGGTTACAGGATTTCCAGGCTCTCCCCGGTTTGCCATGAGGGGAAGGAAAGCCGGGGCTGTAACTCTGGCCCAGCTTTCAAAGGGCGATTGTAGGGGGCTGAGGTCTGCAGCGCTGCAGGGTGGAAAGGGGTTGTCCATGGAACAGCCTCCCTACGGTTCCCCCGCGAGAGCCACGCGGCTCCGTTGACTTTTCACACCTAATTAAAGAGGAAAATTCACCAGGCTCATGGTTGACTTTCACGGGATCGTGGTACCAATCAGCAAACAGCGTTTCTGTGTTCAGGCTGTCGCTGCTTTCGGGGCCCAGGGTCAGATGGAAAAAACTGCTTGACGAAACTGTCTGTCTCAAGAAATATCCTCCCTGAAGAATTTAATTGTCCAAGTTAACGGTCCAATAAAATCCCCAACTCCGGGCCTTTGGCTTTCCAGCGGGTTGTTACAGTGCGTTACGATCCTCCTCGGATAGATGTGAAAGTGCAGCGCCTCGGACGCCGTTTGGCACCGCGCGGGTCGGCGTGGGCGAGCGCGCTTGCAGCGCCCGCCGTGCCGAGCGCGGCCGTGCTCGTCCGGGGACCGTCCCCGTTGCTGGGCATGGGAGCGTGTGCCGGATTTGGGGTTTATGGGTCTCTGCCTGCAAAAGGGTGTCTCCCGTGGACCTGTCTGCAGCGTGTTGTCAGCTGCAATGTGCCCACATCAGAGCAAATATCGGGGTGGGCATGAACGAGTGGGTGTACCCGGGAGGGCACACGCGTGCCAGCGCAAGCTCAAGAGCCGGGCATGCCAGCCCATATCTTGAAGAAGCAATTAAAGGGATGGTGTGCGCAGCCCTCCCGGAGGACTCGTTTAGGTGTCCGACTTTGCACTGACTTTGCTCTCTAGACCATTGCAGGATCGCTGCTCTCTGGGTTATTCACAGCATAATTTTGAAAGGCTGAACTAAATAATAACGGCACCGCTGCAGATTCTGACTCATTCTGCTTTCCCATTCAATTTGGCCTGTGACATGCACCAAATAAATGCTATAGAGGGTATGAAAAAAAAAAAATCATTTGTGTGAATGTGTTCTAGCTGCATAGAATGGGCAGTTTTTCATTTGGCTACTTATTACTTACTGAAGTGGGAGAACTGCAAAATGCAAAAGAAAACACGCAGCGCTCACCCCAGGAAGCTTTGAGTCTCGGTCAAAAGCCACAGTTTATGTCACAAACCCCTTGGGAATGATAGCTGATGCTCAGAGCAGAACGGATACCTTGGAAATCGTGACAGAAAGGATTTCAACTTAGAGTTGAGGAAATCCATTTTTTAAATTGGAAGCAATTTTTTTTAAAGAGTTGGATCCAACAGGAGAGACACGGATTCCTGGGGGAGGGGAGGGAAAATACTATTTTTTTTTTTTTTTTGTGGGATCACATTACTGGTGGAAAAAATGACCTGCAGAGAGTGATTTCCTTCTTTCTGTCACTGACCATCTGCCAAGACCTGATTCTTTCTGGATATTAAGAGAAGGGCTTAAAATACGATTGCTGCAACCTCACCTTTGGAAACTGAGCATTCTGCACTGCCCCGTCTCCTGCATGCCCCAGGTTTGTGCATCCTAAAATATTAACCTCATCTGTGATAGAAGTGGCTCCGTTTTTGAGGACAACATCACCACGTCCTTCAGACAATCATCTTTCAAGGCAACACGCTCTGCACCTTCACACCGTCTCTATCATCTTATGAGGCACCAAGGCTCAAACCACTCCCTTCTCTTGACTACCCCAATAGCTTCTGCAGTCCAGGCAAATCTCAGCAATGTTTCTTCTGACACTTGCAACATCATTTCACAGTGTCTCAAGCCATGCTAAAGGTCGTGAGGTGCCTGGAGTTCTTGCTTTGCATTTAAATAGCTCCGGCTTGGAGCGCGTTGGTAGTGCAGACACCAAGTCAGGTCTTGTCTGCCTTTCTCTGTTCTGCTTTCTGCCCCTCTCGCAATGGGATTTGCTCCTTCTGGGGGGAGGTGGATGTCAGCTGAGGTTTCTTCTTGTCACAGTTTGATTAAAATGAACTTGGAGGAGAATTCTTCTCAGCAACCGCCTGGAATGTGTGGAGGAGGCTGGAGTTCAGGTTTGTTTTTTTACAAGGTCTTAGCTGGGTTTTGGTTTGGAAACCCCAAATTCAAATGAAAGATTGGTGACTGAGATAAAATAGATCTGAGATCCAAGTCAACCTGGTTTTGCTTTCGCAAACCCCAAACCATCTTGGTTTGCTCTTCACAGAAATGAGGGAGGAAACCCCCCAAACTTTTATCTGACCCCTCCTCGAAATTCTTTTGATGCCCAAGATAAAATGGAACTGAGATTCACACAAAGTCCTGGGGGAAGAAGGGGCCTCGAAATAAGAGGTTCTGGCCCTGTTAACTGCCCTGGATGGACGTGACCCAGCACAGCTTGGCAACCCAGATTCTTCAGTCATTGATCCTGAGAAAAGCAATAAATCACATTTGACAGCTTAAGAAAAAACAGTCTGACCTTGTGCCTGGTTTTGATCCCACTAATGCAGCTGGAGACCTCAATGAGCACAAAAATGGCAGCTCTGAGCCAGTAGCCGACCAGAAAATATGCGGAAAAAGTCCTTCATAAACTACTGATATGGGGAATATGAAAATGTCTCTCGAGGACAGTGGCCGTCCCTTCCAGAGCCATCGTTAGTGGAAGTTATTAAAAAGGCCTGAGAGCAAACACAGAGAAACAGGGGCAATGGGCCCGGAACAGAGGAAACCATGAACCAGGACAAAGACATTTCGTAAAGAAAATGGTGGCTATGGCCGTCATTGCTTTGCAGTTGGAAAGAAAAGCATTTCTATATGGAATGGGCTACAAAAACACAAGACACAGGTAACGGTGCAGACTGATACAGCCACCGTGGTGAATTCACACTGTGAAATCAGCTGAGCATCCAACCTAGGAACAAAATCTTTTCTAGCTGGGTCACCTCCCAGGCTGCAGTAAAGCCAAACCCTCAAAGTCTGAGCTTTCTGTAGGCAGGGAGAAGCTGGGAAAATAGATTTATCTGTCCCTTGTCAGAAACCCACACAGTGTCCAACTGGTTCCACTGGGATGGGAAACGTAACATCTCCCAACAAGAAATGTTTACTTCTTACTCCCACTACCTTGTGCATTTAACATCATCAGCCAGTTCAGATTTTGGAAGTTCTCAGAAGCTCTGGAAGCTGCGCACAGTTTAGAAATGAACCTCGCCAGGCAAAAAGCTTGCAGCCCTCCAGGTCAAGCCCTTTTAAGAACTCTTTTATTGCAACTTTACCAAATCCATTAAAAAAAAAAAATCCTCCCGAAGATTACACCTTTGAAACGATAGCTACCTACAAAGTTTTAACACAGTAGTTCAAAGTGTTGGAAAAGACACTTTTACATTTTGCAGAGAACAGCAGGTTTTAATCTATTGTGATTTTTTTTTTCTCCTCAGCATGTTTCGAGTCTGTTACATGAGTGTTATCTGTCCGGTTTCCAGGTTTTTATAATCCACTGGGGCCTGTGTAAATCTCAGGATTTCCTCTGCAGACTCGGCTCATGTTCCACAGCTGTGCTTGAGCACATGTGTGAGGAAATTAGAAATGAAATCAGCTGATCCAGTGTGGATTAGGGCAAGAAGAGCGACCCAAGCCTCGCAGGCTGGCTGGCCTGTCCGCCGCGGCCGATGCCACCCTCCGGAGCTTGTCCACGGCCAGCGCAAGGTCCCAACACAAGACGAGCGACTTCTGCATCCCCTCGGTCCTGCTCTGGGGAGAACACACAAGACCTTTTTCTCGTCTCTTGCTCGTCTGGCTGCAGTAAATTTGCATTATCGCTTCGTCGGTTTAGTTGAGCACAAGCGCGTATGGGAGAAGTGCCATGAGGTGTCAGCTCAGAGGAGGCCAAGTGCGGTTAAGTGAGGTCACGGCTGCAGCTGGGTGATGGTGGCAGCCCCTTTTCCACCAGCCTTTCCTTAAACTCTTTTAACCGGCTTCCCTTTGTTCGACTGCCCTCGGTGCGCTTGGTTTCTGCAAATCTCCTACCAAATCAGCCCGGCAGCAGCGAGCGGACCTTGCAGGGTGCTCTGCAAGCGCAGGGTGAGGCTCTGTCCCCAAATCAGCCCGTGGCTCTCGGCAAAACGCTTGCCCAGCGAGGACGGAGGGGTGTGCTACGTGGGCTCCGGTGCCGGCAGCGTGGGCAGAGGCGGGCAGGGCTGAGCGCTGCAGGCTCGGGGGCTTTCGTTTGATGCCCCCGTGTACTGTTTGAGGGGCGCGAGGCCGTATCAAAGGCGAGCAGCAGCGTGGGCTCGGCACCCGGGGTGCCAAGCAGGGGTTAAGCGAGCCCCGAGGGCTCTGGCAGTTCGGGGTTGGCCCTTTGCCCGGCAGCAAATCCCACTTCAGAAAGATTCACCCCCCACAGCAAACTTTTTGCCTGGGAGATGGGTTTGCCATGAAATCCCCATGCCAGGTGATTTCTACCTGCTTGAAGTCTTGCTCCAAGTGCTCTGCTGCCAGGAGGGCAACCGGAGAGGCTCGCTCCCTCCCCGCTGCAGGAGCCGGGAGCACCCACAGGCATCTGCTGCGGGTTTTCTCAAGCAAAACCATTTTTTTCATTTTTTGAGGCTATCTGCTCCCCCTGACAAGGCCTGTGGCATCACAAGGAGCAGAGCCCAGATCCCCAGTCGCTGGACCGTTTTGCACTCCTATTAGTTATGGTTTACTCCTGTCAAAACTCTCCAGGCTTCCCAAACACGGGAACATAGGGAAAGGGAGCGGTAACAATGTTTAATATAAATCAAGCTAATTGCAGTGTTGAGCGCAGGAGAAGTGGCACTGTAAGAAAGTGTGGACAGACATGGGTGAACCCTGTAGTGCAATCACCCAGGGCACAGCGGTAAATTTAATAAGCTGCTTACCTGAATGGTGGTTCTTTCCTTCGCCAGCGCCTGGATGATTACAAACATCCATTTATCTTAAGATTGTCTCATGTGGAATTGGCAGCTGGGGCTGCTTAAAACGTCTGTGCAAAGTTTAAATTCTTTAAAGACTTTTCAAGGGGTAAGCGTTGCATACCACGGTCTGGCAACCGTCTGCTCTGTTCCTGGAACTGGAGACAAAAGGTAATGAGGCTTGGAGAGCAAGTTCCCCGGGATGCTGCATTAACGAGATGCATGAATGTGACACGCATGTGGCTGGAAAACCCCACTCCTTTTCCTTTTAAAGTAGTTGAAGGAGCAAGAGAACGGGAATCTAGCCCAGGTTTCCTGCACATTCAAGCAGCGTTTCTCCCTCTAGGCCACGGGCTTATGCGTAGGGAAGCAGAACAAAGGTAAAACACAACCGTTATGAACTGAGATGAACTTCCAGCCAAAGTCGGGAGAAGGAACTCCAACTCTCAGGAGCTGCACGGTGCAGCGGCCGCTGGTCTGGACACCTCGTGGTGTGGGTACCCCGCGAGTGCAGCCTCTACGTGCACTTGTAGTTAATAAACACCTGCCCTAGGGTTGGGCTCTGATGCCAATTTGGGAGAGGGTGGCGGATCTGGCGTTACGGTCCCGTGGCTGACTTCAGAGATACGGATGTGTCTCTTGGGTCTGGAAACTGGCTGGCAAAAGGTTAGTGATCCGCACGCCGTCACCTGGGATCGAAGGCAAAAGGCGCCTCAAAACAGGGAACACTTGGTTTCTCACAGAGCAAACACAGCGATTCGATGCAAACCATGTAACCGCTTTGCAGGTAGTAAAATCTTGGAGGAAACAGAGCTGGCCTTAATCCTGTAACCAGTGTTCCTGCTAGTGTGGAGAAGGACACCCCACGGGTATTTCTATGATCTTGGTAAGAAACAACCCTGAGAACCAGAACTAGTAAAACTTGGTTTCCTATGCTGATTTCTTGCTCTTCTGAGGCTTTGATGTCTGAGAAGGTGCAAGCTGTGACTTAATTTTCCTCCCCGATGAAGCATCCGCAGAGATGGTCACTAATTGGATTTTCTTGTGTCTGATGTTACGGGAGACTTTTCATGAACGCTGCGTTGCGATACTGCTCTGGGAAGTCGGGCAGTAGCTCTGGAGTCGGGAAAGCTCAACAGAAGTGGCTGTGAATTGGCTAAATGCGGCACTGCTTGGCGTAGGTGTTCAACAGGCAACTGTCACCCAGAAACTAGAGGAGCTTCGCCTTCACCTGCTGCTGAAAGCCAGAGAGAGAGCCCGGCAAACTCCTGAAATCGGGGTCCTCGGGTGCTTTGCCGGAGGGTCCCATCACCCTCAAGGCTCTGGGCACAGCCATGGCTGGTGGTGGGATGTGGGTTTGGCAGACCCACCTCTGCATGGGAAAAAAGCCCTCTTGGAGCTTCAGAAGCCTCCAGCAGCTTAGCCAAGCCAGGGCTGGCAGCCGCAGGGAAGGTTTGGAGAGATTTAATAGTTTTCCTCCACCTGCTACATCCCTGTTTGGCTCTTTGGCCCTAGTGCGTTCGTAGGATGTGGAGTCTCTGCGCACGCCTTTGGATTTATAGGATTTTAGTGGTTTGCAAGCAGCTCTGATCCGCCACAGTCCCCGGACACCGGGGCAGGGTTCGGAGTGCGTAACCCCCTAACGCAGTTATTCCTCCCACCTCTGCGCCGTGGGAGGCCCGGTCCATCTCCGCAACCGCCCTGCAGCCCCGTCCCCACGGCGAGCACAGGGCGTCTCGTGTTCGGCATCCCGAAGACCCAGGTTCGCTCTCCTTGGTGACTCAGTGGACGTTGTTTCTCGCAAACCACCCAGACTGCGTCCAGATGTCCTCCCTCAGATCCAGCTGTTTCGGGGGAGGTAGTTGCAACTACCAGCTGCTTGTCACTGCTCCCCTGCCAGCAGAGCTGCCGGGGTCAGCGCTCCCTCATCCATCTCTGGCCGGAGGAGCCCCGTTAGCAGCGACCTGCTGCTCGCTCCCTTTCTGAGTTCAACTCTTTTTTGTCTGAAGGAGGTCGGTCAGAAAGGAACCAACCAACCAACCTCCGCCTTGGAACAGCTCATTCCCTCCAGCCCAGCATCAGCTCTGCCTGCAAGACAGGACATCTGAAACACCACTGACCTCTCTGAGCCCATCCTTTTGGTGCAAAAACCACCCCTGTGCTACTCATTACGGTGCATATTTCCTGCACATCTTGCCCTCCCCTCCCTTTCTCCCCTCTTTCGCTCACGCACAAATGCATTTCCATCCCAGGGGAGGCCCGGGCCAGTGGATGGAGCCCCGATCCCGGGCCATGAGCCAGCAGCTCCTTAGCTCTAATCCCATCTCTGCCATCGACGTGTTGTGTGGCCTTGGGCAAGGCATATATCACCCCTGTCTCGCTTTCGCCCCGGTTTGTAAAATGAGGATAATGATGCTGACTTTTACCTACCTCACTGAGCTGCCTTGAGGATTATTAGATAATGCTCGTGCAGTGCTTTGAAAACACTCGGGTGTGAAAGTCCAATTATTACAAAATCAAAACATTTTCAGCCCTCCTCGTGAGTGGGAACAGAGCAAATGTGTTTCCCAACAGTTCCCAACAAAGCGGCAGCCACTAAAATGTTATAAAAGAGAGCAAATGCAGTGTGTGTGTACATGTGTGTACAGAACAGCAGTCTGGACTCAGCTTGAATTGATTCATGTGGTTTTTGACTTAGATTATCCAAGCTTACAAGGAACAAGGCTCGTATTTCTGCTCCTGATTCCTGGATATTTTTTTTTTTTTCTTTTCTCTTTCTCTCTCCTGCTTTTTCTTCCTCAAATGAACTCTTCTGGATCCTTCCTCATTAGGTTATTGGAAGGGTTGGGTGTGCTGGTTTTCATCTTCTGGCCCCAAAATGGTGGCCTACCTCACTTCATTTAAAACTGAAGGCCAAGCGGAGGAGAAAATTGCCTTTTTTTTTTTTTTTTTTTGACATGCACAATGCATTCCCCCTGCAGAAAAACAGCAACACATCTGGATAGTGTTTCGCTAGGGCTGCTCAAGGAATTATCAGAACAGTGTCCTTAGCTTCATATTATTATGTGCCGCACATTAAAAATGACGGAGGGGGGGAACCCGCAAGAACTATTAAAAAAAAGAGCGAATTAAAAAAAAAATATCCAACCTTCTGCTATAAAGAAGAATTTCCATTTGGTCAGAATGTGAAACAGCTTTGCCAAAAGTGATACTATTTAGGAGTTAGCAGTTACAGAACCTGCTATTTATTTAATCCCGCTTTTCCCATCAGGAGGATGCAAGCAGCTCGTGGGGACCCGTGGCGACGGGGTGTCCTCGGGGAGGGGGGTCCCACGTTTGGGAACAAGGGGGACCTGCATACAGAGCTGGGCTCAGGATCCTGGAGCAAAGCGGAGCAGGGACTTGCAGGGTTTGGATTTTTTTTTTTTTTTAACCTGGTTGGTGAAAGGAGCCCTGTGTGGCTGCCGTGAATGCGCCCGTCTGTCTGCCTCGCCTGCAATAATTCAGTCAACTTCAGCCCCCTTTGACAGAGACGCCAAGGCTGGCAAGATACCGAGCTCTTACAGGTCTTCTGAGAATAGATCTTTGGAAGATCTTGGTGATTTCAGAGGCCATTAAACCTCTAAAATTTCTGGGAAATATGTGTAAGGGCCTTTGACAGTCCCCGGTCTAGAAATGCAGTTTATTGCGCCCGGCTCTCGCCATCGCCGCGGAAGGGACCGCAGGGCTCGTTTTCTGGATGCGCGTGGGCAGCGTGCTCGGGGAGGCACCGGTGTCCTGCGCTTGGTGACGCTGGGCTTGTCCAGCTCTGCGTTGGTCACTGCAAGCGTAAAGGTGCTGTTTCATAAGGGGAAAAAGTTTTGAAGAGACCAAGCAAGCAATAAACTCAAAACACGGGCTTGGTAAATAACAGTTGTGACAAAAAATCTGTTGCTTCCTGCCCTTCCTTTCCATGCATCTCTTGATGAGCTGCATTTGGCAGGTTAAAAAGCACCTGAAATCCTTTATTGGTTTGTTCTGAGGGGATATAAACCATTTCTGGGAACCAATAGAAAGCAGGTTACTAAAAGCCATGGTGACAGCTGCATACCAAAAGCGGACTAATAGCAGAGAGACAAAGGAATGGTAGAATAATCTGTAGCGAAATAAAGATTTTAATAGCAAAACCAAGTCTTCAGAGAGTGAATATGATCCAAAGCAAACCATACCTTTATATATGGGGATCTGGGATAGAGAGAAAAAAAAATCATCTCATTTTTTCCCCCCTAAAACAAATTACTCCTCATGGAGCAGTTTCATATCTGCTGCTAAATTATTAAACTCCTTCTCTGGGGAAAAGAGATAAAATAAACATCCACCATTTCATTTTTTTCATAACTGAAAGAGGCTTGGGTGAGTGGAAAAGCAGGCTGGCCATGAATAACCAGGCAATCGAAATAAAATCATCAGATGTTTGGTGATGCTGAGAAGATGTGGAGCCTTAAATAAATCAACAGCTTGAAACGGCTTAAAACAACAACAAAAAAATCATCTTACACGCAGTGGGCTCCCGGTGCCAAGTTTTCCCCAGTCAGTGTCTGGAGGAAGCGGGTCGCAACGCATTTGATGTAGGAGGCGAGGAATTTGTATGTGTCTGAACGAGGCTAGAAGGGACAAAAAGGAGGAAATAAGCAGTAACTGATAGGGGATTATGTCATGCAGCACAGGGTATGGATCAGAGCGCGCTTGGTTGCACACGTGAGCAGTAATTGCCAAGAAAGGCTGAGGGGTGTCCAACGTGAACGGGATCGCCCAGACCAGCCGTGGCGGAGACCCACTCCACGCAGGGGCAGGGGTGGCTGGGCTCCTTCTGCCTGGCAGCAAAGCCACGAGCTGGAGGAAAACCCCAAGGGCATGTGAGGTATGAGAGATATTCCGTGCGGTAATCCCAGGGTCCTCCAACCCTTCCCAAGCTGACTCAGCTTTTCCATCTTGCTTCCACGCCTGGAGTTTGCCAGCTAATCCGGAGGGTCAGGAAGGAGATCCAGAAGTGCTGCGGTAGGTGGCCAAATAGGAGGAGCGATCTACACAGATGAGATGCTGCTCCTGCCCAGGTGGGAACCGGGAGAGGTGAGGGAGGAGACAGATGCTTCAGGGCTGATTTGTTCCCCCATCACCCAGAGCAGCCACCTCCTTCCACACCTTGACCTTGCCTTCAGCTGCAGGAGCCAGGACAGAGAGGGGTAGCAGCTATTCTTCCACCTCTTTTTGAATTCTAAGTCATCATCGGCTTCACCTGGAGTTGGCTCTGGGTCTCTCCGCACAATACCAGAGCTGGCACATGAGAGGTTTGAGGTTTCAGGTCGCAGCAGAGGACTGTGATTAGCTCTTACTCCAGCTGGGAAGATGCCTACACCTGGCTCTGCAAAGCACCACTGTGCACCGCAGGTCAAACAGAAAAGGTCGGGTCCTTCCCTTGGTCCATCACTTCTCTGCTGTGTGCATGTGTTGCAGCACCAAAGAGATCTCCTGAGTCCAAGCCTGTCTGGGTTGTACTCTGGATTTGGAAGGTTTGGAGGTATTGGGCACACCTTGGTTTTCCCAATGACTTTGGAGTGTGTGAGTGTGCAGAGCCACCCAAAATTATTGTTTCCGTGGTCAGAGCGTCTCAAAAAAAAAAAGGTCTTGGCTGGTTTTCATTATCAGAAATCATCATGAAGCGCTGGGATTCCCTGGGGAAGGCACGTGATTTCACCATCACAAGATTTCCTGATAGCTTAATCAGATTTGTGTAAGTCCATATGAACGTTTGGCTTTCTGGATGCTTATCTGAAGGAAAATAAAATCCCACACCATTTGACATTCCCTTTTTCAATAGATATGACAAAGGCTTTAACATTCAGCTTCATTTCCATCAGCAACATGATCAACGTGGTTTCCATGGGAAATTGTTAATGAGATTTTGATAGAGCGTACCCTCAAAATAATGTCGTTCATTAAAAGTGGCACGCATGTGGTAATCTCAGGTCATGGATTCAAACAGTTTCTATAATGGAAATCCCATCTGTGTTTTTCGTCCAGGGTATCCATCCAGCCACAGCTTCTTAGTATTTCAGCCTCCAAAAAGAGCCCTTTGCAAGCACTCCGCACCTCAGGTTTTTATGGTTTCCATCTTTTACTAAGCGCACTCAGTCCTTCGCTGGGCGATGCGTGGTTACCACCAGCACCTTGCAAATTTTGAAGCGCGTTGCCACCAACTGTACTTTGTCACTTGTTTTCCGCAATTTAAGCTGGAAATTCTCTTTCATGGGCGTGCAAATGGTAGGACGCAGAAAAAGGAAATACAAAGAGAAAATGCATTGCAGCAGAATGAGTATCTGAGTTTGAGCAATATCTTTTGACTCCGCAAGTATCGTACTAAAAAAGTCAGGGAAACTTGATGGAAAAGGAAATTTTACGCAGCTTTTAGGCTGAGTTTAACAGATTGTGTGAAAGGTAAGTGGTACTGGGCTAAAGCAGCATTTTTCGATCTGGAATCAATACTGTCAGGAAGTAGAAACATTTGCCATGAAGTGAGAAACAACACATGGTTATTTCATTATATTTACCTAATAAAGTACCTTTCTTTCATGTAGTATTGAAAAAAGGTCTCATGTGGCATTTAATAAAAGAAGGATGCTTGAAAATGCCTTGACAGTTAAAGAGGAATAGATGAGCAATATTTCCTTCCATTTTCTCAGCGTGATACCGTCTGCATTTTAGCACGTAGGAAATTATCCTTCTCATGATGCCTTTATTGGAAAGATAAACAAATATTCTTGATTTTTGCCTTGTGATACTCTGCTAGGGAGAAATATTCCTCCCGCATCCACGTTGCAGATTTGAAAACAGTATGTGGTAAGCGACACCACTCAATCCGCCATTCCCCTCGGAGGTGCGAGCCCCTGGACGCCTCGGAGCAATGCGGAGGAGGGCATGGAGAGCTGCGCATCCCCTGGTGCTCTCCCCCTGCCACGTCCCCCCACGGGCGAGAAAGCGGTGAGAAATGCTCGGAAAGCCAGGCTGGCTTCCTAGCTTTGATTGCCACATGTGTGGGATCTCACAGGAGGAGCGTGGGCAGGAAAGCAATGGAAAGAGCATTTCCACCTCCACAAGGCATTTAAACGAGAAATCAGGCCCTCCTTCGAAGGCAAAGGACCCACTGTCAAGGCTTGGGGTTGTGTAACCGGGGTGGCACCCACGGGTGCCCGCACCGAGGGCAGAGCTGCGATTGCAGTGCAGGGGGGCTGTGGGGATCATGGAATCATAGAGTCATAGACTCATAGAATCATAGAATAGCTTGGGTTGGAAGGACCTTTCGAGGCCATCTAGTCCAACCCCCCTGCCATGAGCAGGGACATCCTCGACTAGATCAGGTTGCCCAGAGCCAGGATGCTGTTGCCCCCCGGCTCCCGCGCAGGGCTCTGGGCTGGGATCCTGACGTCTCTGACACTGAGCCATGAGGGGTAATCGCATCCCAGCCAGCTAGATTATCAGATATGGTTACATCACAGCAGCGCAAGCCGTAATGTAGCCATAGGTTGTCAGACTATGGCTGCTGTTGCTGCTGTATTGTGCAGGTAGGGTTTCAGTACATACCTAAAGATTTGTCTTCATTAACATGCCTTTAATGGCACACACATGTTGCTCGAGGTCCGACAAAGCCTTTCCTTCCCTTCAGCGAGTGCTGGCTCACGTGGGCAAGCGACGAGCCCGTACCTGTGCTAGTCGTCCTCTGTACTTCTCAGATTTGTCAAGGGGTGAAAGCCCTGCCTGGTCCTACGCACCCAGACGGCATTTCCCAGGCATGAAGGACGTGTGGGCGACCGATGGCATGGCCACAGGACCATCGGGGTTACCACCATCTCTCCTACACAGCAGTTGGATGGTTCAGCGTCAGCAGGAACAAAGGCAGGGGCTGCCCAGTGAAGTCCATCTGTTTTTAGTGGTTTTCCAGGGAATTAATGCTGATTCCTTAATTCCTGCTGCTCAGCGCTGGTTTTAACAGAAACATTTCAAACACTGGACCTGGAGGACCTTCTTCCCCCAGCGCTCCCTTCCACTCCTCATCACACTCCTTCAGCGCCTGATGTGAGTTATTACAACCCAGAGCAGCTCGTACCTTCTCGGGGTGCCGAGCGTTTCCCAGCCAGGTGAATCAGGCTCGTCCACGACCACCTTTGGGGATGCGCCGCTCTGGAAACGGACAGGAGGAAAAGCAAGACCTGACCCACGTCAAGAAGACACTTGTGCTTATTTTTCATGATTTCTAACCTTAGCCTGTTACTAGAAAACCCCATCGGGGTGTGCTGGGAAGGATAAGACAACTGCTGAACAGGAGAAAAAAAAAACAACAACTTTCATTTTCTCTGCGAGGCTGCAGCTGTCAGCTGAACTGCTGCATGCCCTCTCCATAACAACAGCTGGAGCAGCCAAAAATGGCACGCCGACAGCGGGCTGCTGGTAATGAACTGCGCAGCTCCTGGCCGTATCGGTTACAGCCAGCACCTCGCAGATGCCACTTCCGTTAAAAAATATAAAATGGGGAGGAAAAAAAAAAAAAACACAGATGGAAAAATTATTTGCCTGACATTGGAAATTCTTTTTGTTACATGAACCCTGACATGTGTTACACTATAAAAGGCAGGCGGGTGAGACGGGGGGGGAAAGAAAAGGGAAACTGGAGGAAGAAAATTCTCCGTGAACTTGCTTTTCACCTGTTGTCTCAGGACAGGGTGTCTGGGGAAGGAGGTGGGATGTCTGGGTGACAAGACGGGGCCATCAGTTCAACTCCGAGGGCTCTTTTCCCCAGAAATGTTTACAAGAAGGATGGAGGTTTCTCACAAGCAAGCGACTTCTGGTTTGCTGGCTTATACCATAATGAAATTGCATGTTCTTCTCTAGAAAATCTAGTTCCAGCTCAACTCGGCAGGAAAGAAAATGTGATAATGGGCTCTGATCTGTGTGCGCTGCTCATGCTAACGCAGGGAAGGGTCTGCTGGCTGGAGGACGGGGCGGGAGGCAGGTGATGGAGCTGGAAGAGAGGTAGCAGAAACCGTGGCCCCAGCTGATGTTCCCGCGGGTGCCCTTGGGGCGATGTGCCTCGCGGCCGTCCTGCCTGCACTCTGCCTGCGATCCCGTGCAGGTCTGGGTGTGCTGGGGGCACGCTGAGGGCTGAAGGCACGGCAGGAGCCCGAACCCTAACGCACATGGCGGCACAAAGCCCCGGGCCGGGGAACGGGTGCCATCCTGCAGTCGTGGTGTGCCTACGCGAAGAAAACATCATTAAAACATCCCTTCCACCAAAGGAGTCGTCGCCCCTTTCCCTGGTGTGAAGATAGCAGTAGGATTTGTCAACATCGTATAGGAAATGTTCAGTGAACGGTTCTCAGCAGATGCTTTCCAGGTCCAAAGTGCTTGCAAACACTGATTAGTTACAGTACTGCAGCTTATTAATCACTGCCGTTTCTCATTGCTATAGCTCATGTCAACATTTCAGTGCTTTGTCTGGTGCTTATTTCCAGCATAATCCACTTAATCAAAGCTGCTCCCTCCCAGCACACGGCTCATCCCTGGAGCCCCCGACGGTGGCTCGTCTGGCATATTCACATTTGAACTCGAGCTGCAGCCAGCGCCTTTCACAACCCCCGTTATTTCAGACCAGAAGGAGCCAAGAAGAAGCGTGGGACAAACTGCCACTGCGCAGAGACGGTGCCTCTGCTGGCAGAGGGGGACTGCTGGTGGCCCAGAGCTGGCGGGGAGAGGGTGACGGGGGGCTTCGAGGAGAGACGGAGCCAGACCCTTCCCAGGCAGGAGGCAGTGGGCACAGCTTGCAGCTAGATATGAAGTAGATGCAAGAGAAAAATGAGAGGGGTTAAGTCCTGGCACAGGGGCAGAGGAAAGCTGTGGAGCCTCCGTCCTCGGAGCTCTTTGCCACTCATCCAGGCGAAGCCCTGGGCAATGTCATCTCATCCTGAGGTTACACCTGTTTTGAGCAGGGAGCTGGAATAGAGACCTGTGGAGTCTCTTCTAACCCGTATTATCGTGTGCTTGTGTGCCACCGGTCTTTTCTTCCATCTTCCACAATATTCCAAAAATCCTCTGAAAGCTGATAAATGCATATCCAAGCTGATCAGCCGTCAGGATCTGGATGACAGCCCTATAACAGGGCAGACTTTGCTTATCTCCTCTTTGTCCTCTCCCTACATCACTAGCACCTCCGCAGGAGCCTGACGTTAATTTCCCTCAAACCTCGGAGTCTGTGGATTTAAGTTTTTGCATTACAGACCCCAGCATAGCCCTGGGTCCGCTTCCCAGAGCCCGACGCTGCCCATCCATCCCACCTCCCCCAACTCCACTGGGTTACTTGAGCGCGGGAAGCTGCACAGCCCCCTCGGTCCCCAGGGCCTCCCATCCGCTGCCAGACGCGGGCGGGTTGCGGGAGCCGTCGGCTGCTTTCGGCTGCTTTCTGTTCAGCAGGGGTGCGAAAAGGCAGTAAGTGCGAAGGAGTAGGTGCAGAGGCAACTTTCGCTTCGAACTTCAGCCTCCCCATTAGAGCGAGCTGGAAACATTTGCTGGTGGGAGAATGTTACTGGTGACAGGTCCTAAAATAATTGTGGAGGTGACATGAGTGAGCGACGCTGATAATGAACACGAGTTGGTGGAGCTGGCATAATTTCCTGCAGAGCTCTGTGGTCCCCAAGGATGCTTTTACGCCCCCGCTGGGCCTAATTTAAGAGAAAGTTTGGGAGTTTGACTTCACCCTGAATCTAGCCGGCTTGCTCGAACTTTTCCCATTACTCTGATAAAAGATAAACTTTAACTCTTGGCTGATTTATATTGAGATTTAGTGTCCGGCTATTTCTCAGTCCTCTGGGGAAACATAATTCCGCGGTGACTCACTTTCAGCGTCCCGAACAAACACGTCCAGCGTGGTCGGGGAAGAGACGTGCCGTGTCCTCACCCGCCAGGGTGATCCCGGAGGAGGTCACCCCTTTCTGGCAGGAGGGCAGGCACCATTTTCAGCAAGGTGGGAGGAACAAACGTCTCTTCTGACGGGTCATTTTGCTCCTTGCTTTTTGGCAATTGCGATACAAATGTTGGGGAGGGAAATCAGCCTCAAAAAAAGTTAATCACGACCACGGGGCTTTATTTTTGTGAGAACTGGAAAAGACGTGTTTGCAGCAAGATGAAAACCTCACTGTATTCACCTGTGGGTATTTTCCAGCTCTGGAGGTTTAGATTAAGCCACTTAAGTGCTTTGGGAGGAACAAAACTCTCTGGTTTTGGAGAAGAGGTAGACACTTTTTCTGACTAAACGGAGAAGACTGTGCGATTTAGCGATGACAGCAGACATCGGACTGGGATGGACCATACCTTATCCAGTCTGGGAATCTCCCTGCTCTTTGGGTTGGGAGCCATTAAGGATTTGGGATGTAGGTCCAAACTCCAACCTGGGCATGAGGCGCTTCCACACTGGAGCCGTTTGGGGAGCTCATGGTTCAAAGTGGTGATCTGCTGCTTGATCACACACCAATAGACGTAACTTCAGACTCAAGTTCCTCTTGCATAGCAGCCATAACCCGAGTCCAGCAGTCGGCTGTACCTGTTCTTGCTTCTAGGTCTTTCAGTGAGCTCCCAGTCCTGCCCCTGTGCCCCCAGGAACCGAGGTTTCCCGTGGCACAGAGCAGGGAAGGAATTTACATTTTGCTAAAGAAATCAGCTGGAGCATAAGTGAGCATTGCTTTGCAGAACTTTTATATCCAGACAGGCACATATCCTGCCCTCTTGTGCTAATCCAGCAAGGACACCCAGCCTCCTCCCTCCCGAATGTGACATTACATTTTGCAGTAAGCTAAAGCAAGAGAGAAACCCACCTTTCCTCCGAGAGCGGTGCCTTAACCCAGCACGGAGCCTGTATGTGCACAAGAGGGGTTTTACACGTGTGCACGTGTCGCCTTCACGCCTTCCCTTTGTGCTGGCTGGAAGAGCCGAGGCATCACCGCCGGTCGCTGACAGCACCCGGGGTGGAGGGCAGGAAAGCGCCCGGAGGAGGGACACTGGCCAAGTCCTATTGCAGGACGGGGATGACAATATTTCTGCCGAGCTTTCCTCCGCGCGCAGCCGGGGCAGGAGGGGTCTCCCGGTGGCCTCGAGGACCGAGTTCTTTCCGTCTGATGCGATGAGCTTCTCTGCTCAACTTCAAATGGGCCCTAAGGGAAACCACCGGTGGTTGTCCCCTCTTCGTGTCCAAAGTGTTTCCATCACACTAATCAAATCACGGCCAAATTCAAGTTTCTACTGTGATTCTGCATATTACAAGCCCTCTCAGTGCATTAAAGCTTTCCGACATTATTTTTTCAGATAATTTACAGTTTTTCTCTAAACTAATTAAGTCACTAACTAATTTTCTGACCCTTTCCTTTTCATCTAGGAACTAATTTTATGGAGAGAATTACAAGCTACCCCCTACTTTTCTTTTATGTATGTTTCCTCTAAAAGCATCATAATTAGAGATCTTCAGCTTTAACGCCTCCAGACTATTGCAAATGAATGATGCCTCCGTAATGAATAATCTAATAATCACGTTATCAACCTTTATTCTTTCAAGACAAACTGCAAAGAGATGATCGTGTACCTCATTTATGAAGCTCTCAACGTAAAGCATGAATGGTTTGGAACTAATTTCTTTATTTTTTACACATGTACCTCTCATGTACAGCACAAACACCCCATTTAGAGATCGTGTTATCAGAAAAAGTATTGCCAAAGGCTCTGTTGTTTTCTTCATTTTTCACCTGGTGTAGGTGTCGGGGTTTAGGAAAATTCACAGATCCTTGGGAACAACTGCTTTTTGCACTTCTTTGCTTGTGACAAATGCAATTAATAAAATGGATTGAGTTTTTTTCTTGTTGGAGATACGGAAAAGCACTGGCATGGTGCTGGCACAGCAGTCATCTCCAGGCGGGCGCTGTGGCCCGCGGATTGCAGGAGGCTTTTCAGCGCTCCTTGCAAAGCTAGGAAATATTATAGATCTTTGTTCCCCTCTAGTGGCATATCCACAAAAAACAGCTCACAGTCCAAACTGCGGCTTCCTCAGGGGTCAGAGCTTTTTTCCTGCACAGGCAAGGCTCAGGCTTTGCTTCTGCGGGCTCTGAGTTCAAATATCGAGGTGAGGTACCCGCACGCTGCCGTGGGCGTAGGAGGCTTTTCCAGCTGCCGGATCAGCCAGGGCGAGCACGGGCGTTACGACACGCTGTCTCGGAAGAGATTTGCCTGTCACTTGCCATAGCGTGACATCAGAAGTCATTTGGAGTCAGTGAAAAGTTATTGATGGGGCAGAGGAGCAGCTTATGAGAACCAGCATCACCCGCCTTGAAGCGGTGCCGGGAGAGTAACTCAGGACGACACGGCGAGATCCCCTCTCCCCTGCGTGGGAAAATGGGCTTGTGGAGCTCCTGGAGAGCAATTTACTGAAGGGAAACTATTCTGAGGCTGATGGGATTTTCTATCCTGCAAGAGAAGGCAGCCGAGCCCACCTAATGCCTTAGTGTCCCCTTCACAGGCCTGGGGAGAGGGGACGCCCTGGAGCACTCGCTCCCTCTGCTGTGGGGGTCCGGGCTTGGGAACCCTCCTCCAATGCCTGGCTGGGCCGATTTTGGTGGGTTTGCCCTCTAAAGCAAACCTAGCAAGAGGGAGAGATGTTGAGACCCAGCAGGGACAGGAGAAAGGGAATGACATCCATAAAATGTAAAATATTTATCTTTTTTGAAGGTTTTGTGGCCATTCTGGTTAAGCCGACTCCAGAGTTCCCCAAATACCAGCTTTGGCTTTGGCTCCACCAGCAAAACTGAAGCAGAGAAAAGCCCACGGCACCTCTTCTTCCCTTCGCAGCCGGGCTTGCAGGCAGCATTCGCCCTTGTCCGTGCTCCCGCGCGTGCCGGTGTCACCGTGCCCTGGTGTCACTGTGCCCTGGTGTCACCAGCTGGCTCTTACTCGGGGAAGTGTGAGCGCAGCGCGTGTGCAGCTGGGGACGTGCCCTCTGCCACTACCATCCGGCTCAGCCCTTGGTCCTTGGTGATAACCAGGAGCAACTCAACATCTTCAGGCCATTTGTATTTTGATTGACCACACAAACCCACAAAATCTGTTTAACCCTCCCTGCAAATCCTCCAGCTGATTACGCAAACTCTGTCTTTAGCGCTGAAGGGAAGAAACACAAACAAAATCTCTTTTCTTGGCTCCGTGGTCGGCACCTACTGAATACTTCATTAAAAAATCAGTAAGCGATGGAGTTAACAGCGGTATTTCACTCCGAAGTGTCTTGCTAAATTACAACAGTGGCCTCTAGCGGTGTCGTTGCCGAGGGGCCCTTCCCTCAGCTGCCGCAGGTGAACGGGGACGGTACGTAAAGCCCAGCCTTTCTAGGGAGTGGTAAACCAGAATCAGAAGGCAATTTAAGAAGTTGAAGAGCTCTTCTGGGCATACAGCCCTCCCATACCTCTTTGCCCAACAGCTTTTCTGCTCCTTACCAGGCCTGAGCTTTCCAAGCTAACTTTCCACTAAAAATTAGGGAAATTGGAAGTCGGCATCATTAGGGATATTTGATGCTGTTAACAGACACTTGCCTGCTACTATTACAACAGGAGATGGAGTTAATTCTGAATATCTTTTTAAAAAAAATAAACTAAGACTTGGAACAAAGTTTTATTAAAAAAAAAATGAGTTATGATTTCTCCTGTTACTCCGTCATTTCTCATATTCCTCATCCCCACCTCCACCAGGCAATCAGACAGTCGTCCCCGCTGTCGCCTGGTCCCACTGGAGACCCTTTCCTGCTGTCAATGCGAAAGGAAAACTGCACTCATGCGGCAAAGGGGAAAAAAGCCCTGATACGGACAAGAGCAGATCAGAGCGTTTGGGAAAAGCATTGCCCAAGCCCTGGCTGCAATTATCGTCCTGTTTTGGAAGAGAGTTTATTGCACCTTATCTCCAGGAGCCTCGCTGGGAAGAGGAGCAGAATAATCTGCCACAGAGCGGTGTGGGCAGAGCGGCCCGGGGAAGCCGTGCGCTCGTGCTCTGTAAAAGCAAGCCCTTTTCCCAGCCGTGAGCGTCCGCTTTTAACATCCAAGCAGTGAGGGGTAGGAAGCAAATGCCACGTGCCTGGTTTGGGCCCGTCTCCGGGGCCCAGCTGAAGAGTTGTCAGCTCAGCACTTTGCAGAGGACGCTGTAAAGTCACTGTAGTGCAGAATAAATCTTCCCCCCATACCTCTGCCTGCCACCTTAGCCTCGCAAGAAGGAGGAACATACAACGTCTGAGCTGGAGTCTCGTTCGTTCAAGAGCAGGCTTTGATTTCCACCTGATAAGACAAACTCCGGCTGTGTGATTAAATTGTCTTAAAGCATTGAGAAATAAGCTTTGGGGACGGCGATTGGTGCCAGCTCTCTCAAAAGCTGTGCTAATCAGTCCAGGTGATTATTTTGATTATTCCTGTTTTATTTCCCCTTTTTTGCTGCCAACTTCACCCCCCTGCTTTGTGCAATTGCCTGGCAATTCACTACGATGCTCTCTTTCTCAGGTTCAGCAAGAATTGAAATGATGATAAATAATGACGCCAAAGAAGACAATGACAAGAGGCGCTCTGGAGATTTGGGCAAAGCAGTAAATCACGCATATTCCCTTTCAAAAAGGAAAGAGAAGGGCTGTGTGAGGCTGGGTGTTTCCTGGCGGGCTGGGAAGAGCTTATCAGAAAAAGACATCTCACAAAAAGCATCACTTCTCTCTAGTGCGAGCCCTTCAATCAAAGGGAAAAAGAAGTGGAAAGAGAAGTGGCATAGCAATCTTTCCCCAGGTGCCTGGATTTACAGAAACCTTTAGATCTGGCTTTGGGGGCTGAAAATGGGCACTTTTTGCCCTGACAATGGATCTGCACGAAGCGGGACCCAGGGGCTCCGTTGTGCTGCGGTTTCTTCCTCGCGCGGCCCCATCGTCACGGGGAATAACTCTGCAGAAAGACGGGGCGAGCCCAACGCACGCCTCTGCGGGAGCATCCCCTGAGCGACGGTGGCAACCCCACCTTACGCGGCGGGGCTGTGGGAGGAGCAGCCGGCTTTCATGCCCAAGCTCCGCTCTGGACCAGGCTAGAGGAGGAATTTCCCCTCGGAAAGCACACCAGGCCCCTTTTTGGAGGTCTGGGGCTCGGGGAGGAAGGGTTGATGGCTGCAGGAGAAAGGTCACCTTCGCTCTCCGCAGACAGCGATGAACAGAAGTGTAGGAGGAAAGCACCGGAGCTCTGCCCGCTCTCCACCACTCACTCGTAGCAGGGAAAGCTGTCCCCAGCCTGTGCTTCACCACGCATGACCCACCTCCATTGTCCTCAGGTGCTCAACGATCTTCCCCTGACCTTCCAGCACACAAGCTGTTCCCACGAAACAGGAGCTCTAGCTACTCCACAAAGTCACTTTTGCACTCAGCGTTGCAGTGAGTCTAGGAAACTCGCCCAGAAAAATCTTCTTCATGAGCTGTGGAGCAACTCAGACTGAGTCCGCAGGGTCTTCCCCAGTGCTCTCGGGGAATTAAAAATATCAAAAAATAAAATACAGGACCCGAGGATCTTTTGGTTTGTCAATTAAAGCGAACACAATTTGTGCCGCAATAGCCTGTCCCGTTTCACACCCTCATTTCTCTCTCGGAGGCGGTGAGGTCATGTAAAATTCAATCACAATATATAACCAAAGATACAAGAGGCTGGAAGTGAATGTAGCTCACTGGGGAATAAAACACACCGTGATGCATTTGTAGCTGTGTGTCATTTGGTCCTGCCCTCCAGTGCGTCCGTCTGGAGGCACATTAAAGGAGGGGACACGATGCAAACGGGGAGCTGTGAAACCTGCAGTTATTAGCCCAGGGCACGTCCTGTTCTGCTGTCTGGCACTGGGTTTCTAATTAAATAATTGCAAGCGTTGTTTCCCCATCTGAAATAGTGTTCTCTTAATAAATGCAGCTCGCAGGAATTAATTCTGATTCAAGGCTCTTGCAAAGATAAATATAGAGTCAGCCTTCATTATTGCACGGTATTTTGCTGGGAGGGGGAGAGAGAAAGAGCTGGGCTTTACACATTTTAAGCATGTTGTGGGTTTTGTACCTGTATGGAGGTGGTAAGAACCCGGTAAGTACCAGCCAGGGAGAGCGAGAGCAGGAAAATGCTTTGCGCCGTGTACCACTGCTGCCGTGGGGTGCTACGGGCGGCACGGGTGGAGCATTAATGCACTTTGCCTTCCACGTTCAGGGATGTGGTTTGACTCAAAGCTCCAGAGAGGCCCAGACCCCTGAGCACACTTCAGACCGTTCCAAAGCCAGGAGTGTGCTTTCCCTGAAATGCATGAGTAACCAAGGACTTGGCTTTTTTCTGTCTGCCCTTGGCCATACCCAGTTTCCCATCACATCCTTGCCATTTTAGGCACATTCTTGTAAGCTAGAAGCTTGCCTGTTTGGTGCAAATCAATCTGCGGCACAATTGACCGTGCCCAAGATTCAGGATAAGGCTCAGATCAGATGATAACTGACGTGGACTGAATAAAACATTACAAGCAACACCACCAAACCCTGTGCTACCCATCTGTCTGCTGTAGCCATCTGCTTGCTGTTGTTACAAACTTAGACCGTAACCTCTTTGGGAGAAGACCCTGTCCTGGTTATACCTAGGCTTTGTGTTTACCGGCTTGGACTCTACCTGCTACAAAGTACAGAAAATAATGAGAGGAGATGAGCAGGTTTTATAGCTCGGGCACGGAGCTGGAAGGCAGAAGATCAAAGTTCAGTTCCCTGTTGGATGCCAAGCAAATAACATCATCTATCTCCAAAATAATGGTAATTCTATTCCTATAACTCACGGGATAATGGATAAATTCATTAATATACATGATACGCCAGAGATAATGGAGATACTTGGAAGACAAGGAGGAAAACATGAGAGAAGCTGAGCAGGGTCTCCTCAACCTGGTCTGCACCTACAGAGTCCCTCCTGCCGAGCTCGGTAGGGTGCAGGTCACCCACGGCAGGACCGCTTTAGGGAAGTCAGAGCATCTCTGAGACGCACACGGGAACGTCCCTTGGTTAAGAGCTGAAAGAGCAGAGCAACTCCTTGCCATCTTTTCCAGCCCAACCCCTTACGCTTGTGCGTGGTACACTGCAGCATCAATAACGTCCTTTGGCCCTGTCCTCGCTCCCGTGGCAGGCCTGGCCCGCTGCGCCGCCTTGCAGGTGCGGGGAGGGTGGGAAAGGAAAACTTCCAGGAAATTCAGCTTTTCAAACCTCAACCTGGCAAGAAAGGCAGGAGTGAATTCCAGGGTCTCCATGCCTGGGTTTTACAAGCAACTACTGCAGCCAGTGGATAACTTACTACTAATTGTTTTTTAATTTCATGCTGGGAGGAAAAATACAGGCAATCCTGGATGGTGAAGCAAAGGACCGACCAAGTTAACAACAACCGCATTGACTGAATTGACTGAAACACAGAGCTGGTGGCAGCAGAGCTCGTTCCGTCTCAGGTGCGGCCCCATTTTTAAACACACAGTTGAACATTTAGCATCAGAGCAGAGAAGCAAAAAGGGCTTTCGGATGAATAAAATGAAACTATCTGTGTCCTGCCACGTGCTCCTGAGAGCTGGGAAGAGCAAGATCACAGCCTCCTGCACCCCTGGCCACTGAAGATAACAAAAATCACGGTGAGGATTATGGAGGCTCCTTCTTGCTATCGCTGAGCCTTCTCCTTCCTGTAATCCCGTGCTGTAGGTTGAGCCCATCTGTTCTGTGCAGGACGTTGCTGCCCTCGCCATAGCCACTCTCCGACGTGATTAATAGGGACAAGCCGCAAGTGATCCTGGTGTCAGTGAAGGCAGGTATCAGGGCTCCGGTAGCTCGGCCCTAGTGGGTGCTCATAAGAGGGTAAACCTCACCTCATGCCATCCCGACGCATCAGAATGGGAAAACTGATAACGCAGAGCTGCATTTTGAGGATCTTGGGCTAAAGACACTGCCATGAACACTGAGCATTTATAACGGAGGTGGATGGAGTAGGTGCTGATCTTTGAAGCTGTTAGTTGTAAGCAGTAATTGGGGAAAATGGGACGTAAATTTTAGTGCGTGACATTTTAACCCCACTCCACTGAAATCGAACGCTGTCTTTAAAATGGGGTTTTAGCCACAAATCAAATGTTTAGGCTCACCATTTGGGGATGAGAGTGTTACTGTGGTGCTGCAGAAATCCTCTTTATTCAGCATGGAGCCCAGGGAATTCCTTCTAAAGCACAAGAACAGCTGGGAAAAGGTAAATGATAGCATTTTAATAGCACTCACGGTATGTATCACAGGCTAGACTGGCACGTAGGACACCTGGCTACAAAATGTACATGCCAGAATGATTTTTCTGATGCGATATGCTGTCTGTCTTGGGTACTTAAATGGTCCTTTCAGCTCTAAACACTTCACACCATCAGCAAAGACCCCTTTTGGCAGCATAGAAGAGAAGGATCCTCCCTGATGCTCAAAGGGGGAAAGAAGCCACAGAAAAACTACAGAAATTGGCTACAGCCAATGTCACCAAAGGGAGAGAAGAGCAACCTCGTGATGCACAGGAGCATTTGCAGATGGAACATCAGGAACAGGCGCAGTACAGCTGCAGCGCAAGCGCCCGTGTCGCCCATCCATGAGAAAGACTCACGGCCCGGGTTGGCCAGTCTCTGTGTGCTTTTGAAGAGCTCCGTCCCGTTACACCGATTCCATTGAGCAGCCTGGGAATGTTGCCATTTGGGACACTCTAAAATAAGGTTGGCAAGCATTAGCAAATAACTGGATGAAGCCTTACCCCAATGGGAAAGTCCTAACAGGTCCATCACATCTACATTTTGTATGCATAAAAAAAAATTAATAGGAATTCTTTTGTCATCTTCTATTTCTATGATGAATGAGTAGAGCATAAATCTTTATTTTTTTTAATCTTGTTTATCCTCCCGTTGCCTCTGTGAAGTCAGGCAGCGCTGCCGTGTGTAGGTGAAGTGAGGCACAGGGAGATGATGGAGTTTTCCCGGGGTGCACAAGAATGTACCCACAGATCGTGTGTTACACAGGGCTGCACACCTGTGACCATGGACCCAGCACACCATCATCATCCTCTTTTATAAACCAGAAAACAAGGGCATGACCCGGGGACTCCTACTGCATGCAAACCTCTGTGCAGCCCCATTAGTGCCTGGCTGACCGGAGAGCTGACCTCTGCAGAAGCAATTTATCTCTTCATTTGAGGGATCTTCCAGACTTTAACAGGCCACCAGGGATGTGGTTCCCCTCTTCTGTCAGCCTGCTGAGTCTTCCCACGTAGGACTAAACCAGAGGTGGGTGAAGTGAACTTATTCAGCCGAAGAGGGCTGGAGCACCTCTGCTATGGAGACAGGCTGAGAGAGTTGGGGTTGTTCAGCCTGGAGGAGAGAAGGCTCCGGGGAGACCTTCCAGCAGCCTTCCAGTACCTGAATTACAAGAAAGCTGGAGAGGGACTTTTGACAAGGGCATGCAGTGATAGGACAAGGCGTGATGGCTTTAAACTGAAAGAGGGGAGATACAGATTAGATAGAAGGAAGAAATTCTTCCCCACGAGGGAGGTGAGGCCCTGGCACAGGTTGCCCAGAGAAGCTGTGGCTGCCCCATCCCTGGAAGTGTTCAAGGCCAGGTTGGACGGGGCTTGGAGCAACCTGGTCTAGTGGAAGGTGTCTTTGCCCGTGGCAGGGGGGTGGGACTAGATGATCTTTAAGGTCCCTTCCAACCCAAACCGTTCTATGGTTCTATGAAGTGCAGGAGGGGGAAACCTGGCACAGCACGTAGCTCCACGGGAGCAGCAGCATCCCAGTCACACGTGGGTACAAGGATCTAATCCGTGGCATGTGCCGGCTTGCTAGAAGCCCTTCATTTTGTAAACATAGCTGGCTCAGCTGATGCTCATTACAACCTCTCAGCATTTCTTGACACAGACATCTTATTATCACCTACAGCCCTGTCTAACAAGAAAGTCAGCGCTCAGGTCCAGCAAAGTGGGTGTCATTTACACGTCTCTGTCTCAAAGCCAACTCCCTGCAGGAGCAGAATCCGTACGTCTTTCCATCCTTTTCCAGCGCCGGCTGTTCTGCTTGGGGAGCGTGCTACGCTCTCTGCATCGCAAACAAGTCAGCCTGAAGCACGGAGGGCAAACACCTCCCCGAGAGAGCAAGAGCTTCAGGCAGATTCCTGTTGACTCCTTGTTACTGCACGTCTGCCTTGTTCTCGCTTAGAGGAGCAAAATGTCAAGACAAGTTTAAATGTCGGGCCTCACGTGAAGCTTGTCAGTCCCGGGGTGAGCATCCTCCATGGAGCAAGGATCAGCCGCTGCGGGACCAGACGTCGGAGAAATGTGTTGCCCTTTCCTGTGCGCGCAGAACAGAGGAGTTTTGCGAGCCCCAGGGACCACAGGTCACCTTCCTCACCCTGACAGATCAGGGGGTTTTCCCAAACTGCCCAGTAAACTCCTACCCTGCTGCTTCTGGCTGTGATCTGCCAGGTTTCCAGGTGACCACACCACGGATTGAAGAATGCTCAGAAATCCCGGGGGAATAACCCTTGTCCCGCAGCCAAGCAGCGGCACCTGCAAGGTGGGGCTCAAACGCAGCTCTGATGCCAAGGGCTGCCTGCAGAGCCGCGGCAGAAATGATCTGCACGTGTCGGGGGGCTTCAGGGGGGACAGTTTGGACCAGCTGCTTCTAAACCTGCCTCCTTTAGCTGTGGGAGACCAAAGAGGCTGCTTGGCTACTTTAAACCATGAGAAAAGGTGTCCAAATCTGGGCATCAACGATTAAAAAGGCTGGTTTTAATGTGCCTTTTTGAAGCAGTTTGCTTCTAAGCAAGAACGAAGCTTGAACAACTTGGTAAAACTGTCCCTGGGGATGAAGCTGGTGTGCTGCTCGGGAGCGGTACGAGCGTGACAAACCTGGCTTTATGTTCTTGCTTGCTGGCAAGCTGTCTCCCCTCTCCTAATCCAAAGTGGCATCTTGGAGCAAAGCAAAATCAGCAGCTGAAATCAGAGATTAAGCGGTTTTATCACAGCGATAAAGGAAAGCAGCGGCTGTGTTCTGTAACGGGCAGTTAAATAGCAGGAGCGGTGGGACGGGGAGGTCTGCGAGGGAGGGGAGACAAGGCAGAGGAGGAGGGGAGGGGAGGAAGGAGAAGCAGGGCATGGCTCTACAAAGCTTCTTGCTGAACCTCTGGTTTGCTCCGGACTTGCAGGCACACGCAGAGCTCAGGGAGGGCTGCAAAATCCCTGGGGAAGGTGGTGCAGGTCTGACTCAGCTCCATGCTGCGGCGGGGGGTACCTTCCCAAGGGGAGGGGACGGGCCAGCGGACGCAGCCGTGATCCCCACGGGCCCCGCAATAACCAGGCCAGGCCACCGCGCCAGGTCATTCGCTCAGGATGCGTGGCTTCCTCGGAAGCAGTTACAAGCGTAAACACCACGGCAGAGCTGGGGTGCGAGGGCGTTTAATCTCTTCCAGTTCGATTCCTGTGTCAAGTCTCAGCCATGCACAGCGCTGCTGCCTTTCCTTTACCTCCTTCCCAGCCGAACAAGAAAAAGCCCGACTTCTTTCAAGCTTGCTTGAGTAAAGGTCTCCTACTACGCGTCCAACACAGAAAGGGAAAGTTAAACAAGGTGAAACCTGAGCGAACCGGACCCAAGCCTTTCCTTTGAACGGTGACATGTGAGGCAGCAGCTATCCTTGCTGCGAGGGTGTTATCGGGTTTCAGTGAACATCTGCTGCTGAGAGGCAGCGGGACGGTAATATTCCACATGTGGAAAAAGGAAAGAATTAAATAAACACAATTGCTTGGGAATAAATGAAACCTAATCTAGGATGATGTGGGTTACATTTATCTAACACGGTATGAATAAAAATTTAATGGCAAAAATCTGCAAAGGTGGTAAACACATTGTTCCCTGTTATATCCGTTTTCTTTATGAGACCTGGTATTTTTTGCTGAAGGGAAAAAAATCGTAACGCTGTTAAATGCAAGGTACAAAGACTGTTGTTTGCACTGGAGCCTAAGGGATTCTGATCACTTGATCCCTTAATTCCTGTGGAAATCCCAGCTAAAGTAGCCAGCTTACCATGCTTTCTTATCTTGGAGATGGATTTTCTGAAGCATCTGAAACATTTTCTGAAACAAACAGGCTCTGGTGGAGGAGCCCAGAGGCCGCAGTGAGGGACGGTTCCCAAACCCTTCGGTGGAGTTGTGATGGGGCTTCCCCGGGCTTTGGAAGAGCCTCTGGCTTCTCTGTCGGGCGAGTAGCACCTCGGGTGCTGCGGCTCAGCATGAGGCATGCTCTGCGTGCTCTGCGTGCTCTGCACGCTCGCTCTGCAAGCTCCGTGTGCTCTGCACACTTGATCTGCAAGCTCCGTGTGCTCTGCAAGCTCCGTGTGCTCTGCATGCTCACTCTGCAAGCTCCGTGTACTCTGCACGCTCACTCTGCAAGCTCCGTGTGCTCTGCACACTCGGCATCTCCACCTGGGCTTCCTGCAGCCAAGCCTGGCTCCAGGTCCTGCCCTTGCGAGGGTCACAGAGCATAAAAGGCTGAAGACACAACTTCTCCAGACGGGAATGGTGACTTTAAAGCACAAAATAAATGCTGATACCTCAAGACAGAAGGAAACAAGCAGCAAAACCTGGCAGATTGAGGGACTTGGTAACCAGTCAGCCAGGGAATGTTTTCTTGTCCTCTCTTCCTCTGGAATATAGACCCATTTTAACAAGGGAATCTTGGCTGTGTTTTACTGCAAGACCGATTATACGTCCATAAATGGCTTTCCGAAGGAGCACAGTTATTAAAGATATATGTGCTATGACCAAGACTCAACAAATTATTTAAAAATGTCGCTGAATGTGATCAAGCCCTGAAGTCAACAGATCTTACATTCATGCTTAAACTCGGGATGTATAGTCTGGTTCTCATCCACATTTACTTTTGTTTCCCTGTTGTTTTCAGCACAACCGGTGGTTAGCTGTATCTGACCTCCCTTCTGGGCACGTTCCTTTTCTTTTTGGTAATTTAGTCCTGCTATGCAGATTTCTTGCAGTCCAATCACCGAAAATGTTTATTGCTTTCTCTTTGGCACATACTGAGATTTGTAGAGACATAGCGGCTCATTATTTTGATTTTTATTGCTTAGTCCTTAGAACTGACACACTGTTTACGGAATTGTTTCTTGGACTTCACTGGCTTGGCTCTCCTTCATAGATCTGAGATTCGTTCATAAATCACAGTGATTTTTCCTGGGTTATTTCTTTCCTTTGAACCTATTTCCTACTGAAACTATTCCCATGGCTCAGCTCTGGACTGCTTCCTCATGGCACTCTCTAAGCCACATTTGGTTAATCACTGATTTAAATGAAGGGTCAATTTATAGGAACTGTTCCTTGGAATTAGATTTCAACCTGCAGTGACGTGATCCCAATGCCAACTCGATCAGGCCCTTAGATAGCCAAGAGAAGCGCTGTGCCAGCAGAGTTCTCGTCTACTTCATCCAATCAATTTGGCCAAAAGGCTTTAATCCTGATTCCCAGCACACGGGGGAGTCAGACCAGCGGGATGGAGAGTGGACAGGTCCACTTCTTGCTTGACTCTCCACTAACAAGAGGAAGAATTGCCAATCTGCCCCTTACTGTCCCCTTAACGAATTAATGGCTTTCTGTTCATGCCTCCCCTCCATGAATGTTGTTACAATGGGACGGTCATTTGCCAGGCGGTGGGGCTGCCGTGGACCGGTCCAACGACACTTCTCCTTGTAGCACCTGACTCAAGCACCAGAACAGCCCGTTAGGTGCCAAGCAGGTCTCTGCTGTCTGCGATGAGGGACAGAAGTGGGAACCTCGGAAGCTCTGAGGGGGAGACAGCTCAGTGCATCCGTACAACACGCTGCAAATAACTACGGCTCTCGGGACTCGGCGCAGTGACACTGATGTGTGTTATACTCCAGGAAACGATTTTTAATCAACCTGCGTGGTGCTTCCTTGAATGTCACTTGACAGCTGAAGCAGCGAATGCTAATCCAAGGATTCACACATTGCTGCGAGGTGGCCAATATCGCAGAGCTCGGATGTACACGCTGGATGTTGGCGAGTTTCCTCGGCTTCCTCGTGCCAATCAACCATCGCGACTGCTTTTATCCCTTTTTGCTAAGGCTGACGTGTGCTGAGATTCTGATTTAGACAAGGTGACCTGAATGAAATGCTGTTTGTGTTTGACCAGGACCATATTCTGGGTGGCAGTTTAATTGCAGTTTAATTGCTCTGCTTTAAAGAGCACAGTAATTAGCCTGCTATGAATGTTGCAGCATTGGCAAAGGGGAAAGCTACAAAGAATTTAAAATTCTGTTTCTTGACCAAGAAAAGAGGTAAATACTGACACTCTGAGACAGCTGAGAGCTCTTTAACCTGCCTGAAACCAGAGCTGGAGCCAGAGCTCTAAGGCAGCCCCATGGTTTTACTGCCTATAAGGAGGAAATCAAATCCAGCGTAAGTGGAAATCAAATTTTTAATGGTGGTGACAGACGCGTGCAATGTATGCCGCGTTACCAATGTACATAACGGCTCCTTGGATTATTGAAACAAGCCAGGATATTTTTTAAGGACATTAGAAAGGCATTTCCCAAACCACACTTTCCCTTGCTGACGTGATTGTTTAGCAATAAGGTGACCAAAAATTTGTGCAATGGCTCTTTAGGTGTACAGAGTGGGATGTAGCAGTGCTGTCCTACGCTGGGGTAGGACAGTGCCGGGGAGTTTATGAATGACAAGTGGATCCGATTCCAATAACTCTCGGACCTGTTGTTTAATCTACGGCAAAGCTGGCAGAAAGAGAGAGGACCCACATCAATTCAGTCCCTTATTTTCAAGAAACTTGCAGAAAGCAGGTGCAAGAAAGAATGGAAGAAGGGTTAGAAGGTTTAACTTCTGTTAGATATCAGAAAACACACGGCGGGGAAAGACACCATAAAGCGAGCTTAAGTTTTCCTGCTCCTCAGAGGCCAACTTGTCTAAATACATTTACATATATGCATACACAATTATATATAATGATATGCATGTATACACACAAACATATACCCCTATGTAGTTTATATATATGAGTTCTGTAGGCTAAACCACTCAGTGTGATAAACAGAGATAGCTATAAAAATAGTAGATATGGAAAAGTGGCATATAGCAATCCATTTCCAAAACCACACGCGCTTTCAAATTCGGGTCTCCAATCTGCTTAGGAGAATGACTGAGCGGAGACTGCATCTGGTATTTAATTCAAGCATTGTGCTGCTGTCAAAGGAAACCATGCTGGCAAGCTGAATTTCAGCCTGCCAAGATCCTTTTGTAAAAACACAATTCATAGCTTAAGAGTAGGGAGGAGGGGGGGAAAAAAAAATCTAGAAAATAAAGACATAATAGCACAATCTCTGTGGGCAGATAAAGCACAGAAATAGAGAGTTCTCCTGGATTCACTTATCTTCCTATTTCCCTCTGCTGTGACCGAGGCCGGAGGCGCTTACACGTCCCAGGCTGGGGTAGGATCCAGATCTCCCCATTCACCTCCATTTCGCGCTCTCTGAGACGCCTTTGATATCCCGTAGTATTAATCCCTACTCTTGCTTACTCAGACTGGGGGTTATGACCAGCAAGCGGGTGAGTTTAAACAAATGTGTAAACCTATTACACGTAATCCTCAGTGAGAGTATTACTGGAGTAAAATCTGAGCACGGGGACCTCATGATCTAACTCTGAATAGCTGGTTTCCTTCAGCGTGAAGAATGACTCAGTACTATGATTCAGGCTTAATATATTGCAGATCTGGTTCGCTCTGGCTAGACTTTATGTTCTTGCACTCTTGGGGCCCTCAAATTTTCTCTTCTGTCAGAGAGAATTTATTTTTCCATGAGCTCAAACTCTTTCAATGACATTTACTTTGCAAGGCTGGAATCCCCTCCAAGGAGGGCAGGGGGAATTTTAAAGCTCTTTTTAGGTCCTTAATTAATGAGTCTTCATGAATTTTGGCAGGGATTCTCAGTTTTTAACCTGTTGCAGTTTTAAAAGAATGTTCTGAATCAGCCACTAATTTTCCTATCAAACGCGAGACTAGATAATGAGCCATTCCAGTAAGACTAGTCTGAATTTTATTCCAGAAGGGACTGTGACATTTTCAAAGACTGGCATCAAGGAAAGACTTGTAAAATATTTGCGTATTACTCAGTTTTACTTTTCCAAACAGACCTTTAAAATTTTTTTTGAATGGAATTGCATCGTCACATCTGCTATTTTGCCATTCATATTCATATTAACTACAAACCCTTCACATCTACCTGCACCAATTTTAATAAAATTAGAAAACCATTAGAGGATGACTTCGTGCAGCTGAGGGCATTGGACCATCCCAGAATGAATTAGAGCTGGAAACAGGAGAAGAGGATTAAATTAACAATTTTGCGAAGATGTATTTCAGATTAGCTGTGTACAACAGCAGAACACATGGACTAGTTTGATCCTAAAATAGGTTCCACCAAAATCGGAGATGTTGTCAGCTTTGCTATTTTCATTGCAGAATAACTTAAACCAACGATGATGGAGAAGGTTCAATTTATCAGTTACGTTAATTCCTTCATATACATTTCAGAAGAAAATTCAGTCCAAAAGTTACATTGAAGCACTATTCTGAGGAATAAAGTATTCAATTATGTTATGAAGCAACAAGAGGCATTAGTACAAATACCAGGACCGTATTTCCTCAAAGTCTGTGCACGTACACACAGTCACTTCTGTTCTGTTTGAAATTCACCTTGTGTAGACAATTGGTAAGATGTAAAACACAGTAAATCTCTATGGATTAAAGTTATTTTTGTGCAAAGGTCTACAGGACAATCTACAGACCATTTAAATCCCTCAGTCCCGTCTGACAGCATAATGGCCTTGAATGACTGTATTGGGAGAATAGTCCTTCTGCGTGACACTAATTTTCACCCTATTATTCAGGTCAAACTCTTCTTGATTACGGTAAAGATGTTGCTAAGTAGGTCTTCATGTTTAGCATACAAGTGATGAGACGCATTTTGCCTTTTGGAGACAGCGCAGAATGAATTCTCAAAGTAATTTTTTACTTTGAAAATAATGGGGAGTAATAGCAGCAGATTTCAGACCAACTCGTATTCAAAGAGGCCTCTGTGCTATGTCATGACGAGGGACCATGTGCATAGTATGTCTGATGTGTCAGCCACAGAGTGGCATAACCTCTTCCCTTGCAACCGAGGGTGAGGGCCCTCCTGGCTCCTGAGGTGCTGGGGAGTTTAACATGTTTTGATACGCTATTTCTGTCTGACTATTGACCTATCTGGATCTGGTCCCTTTGTGCCCTTTCCTTATTTCAGAGGTTTTGCACCAAAAATATTTTTCCTTTCACCACCTGAACGTGGACCGACGAGCACCAGGAATATCACGTTTTTGACAAGGTCTCCCAGGATGCAAAGTCCAAGGAGAAGGAATGGGAGCTCTGTATACATTGAAGTCCCTCATTTAAAACATCCCTAAACCTATGACACCAAGAGAAACCACTTCCACGGATTTTCAGGGCTCATGTTCTCTGTGCAGAGGCTGAGATGTGCCACTGTGGCTTTGTGTCAACGCCCAGGGCAAGCACAGATACTCTCAGGAACTTGTGTTCGGGATGTGGCTCTCGTGTTGCAAAATGCGAGCGGATGGGGCATCCTGATTAAACTCAGCTTGGTGGAAGACACTAAGTGGTTCTCGGGGTAAAAAGAAGATCTTGCTTCAGAACAGGCTGATTTCCTCTGTGCCAGTCAATTGCTCATTTTGGATCATTCTTAATTTTATGTACATTTTTATGATTGTGAGTTGATATCGGCACCTCAGCGCTGCTCATCTCTGCTATCATCAGAGACAAAAAGAAAATAAGCATCAGACAAAAGTCCGATAATAATACATCTGCTAAGTGACTACAATCTTGATGCTCCTCAGAGTAGTTAATTTACAACTGCCCCTTGGGCGCTGCACAAATGGTAACAAACTTGAGACAAAACCTACTCCATCATTTGCTGTTCTTATCACAAGCCAGAAAATGTAAACTGCCTCAGGCCAGCAAATTAATTAAAAATTCCAGTGAGGAAAAACATTTATCACAGAGTGTTTTCATAGACTCCTGTTGTTCTCTCTCAAAGATGCCCCCACCCTTGTTTTCGATAATCTGAGTGACTATACCAGCTCAAAATAGCAGTAGGTTTTCCACCTGCGGCTGAGAGTTTTGAATTTAGCAAACTTCCCAAGCAAGAGGTTAAAATAGTTACCAATACCTGGGTTTATTTCTTCCTTAGCGAGGCAGACACCCAGACCTGGGTGTCCAAGCGCTCCGCGAGCCTTTGCACCTCGGTGTGACATGCACCTGGGTTTTAAGCAGGTACAGATGCCACGTTAGTACAGCTTGGAGGCATACTCGAGTACCGTTCCTGCTGAAGTGAGCGATGCTGAAATCCGAAGTGCAAGGACTTCCCAGAACCTGGGAGGGTCACCCAGCAGACCTCTTAAACACGTTTTAGAAGACAGAGGGTTTCCGCTGTTGTCGTTTTAAGAAGTAGGCTATTGAATCTGTAAGCGGGCTCCTAAAGAAACCCTCAGGGCACCAGGTCTATCAACTTCCACGCTGGAAAATCTACTGAAATTATTTATTGCTTTTGATAATCAGGCCACAGCTACACCCTACCACAACAGGCAGTAAATAGGTCCACACGACCAAAGGGTCACCCTCGACATGTGCATAACCCCACCAAAGTCATAGTGTAGTTACTTGGATGAGTGAGTACGTAATTGAATTGTGGCTTTATTTCAGAGCTTCACTTACTGATTTAAGGTATTCCGTGAGAAAGGTTTAAAGCAGAACTACAGATTAAGTGAAGAAAAAGCCGCTGCCCTGTTCTTCCCAAGCCGACTCAAGCAGTAGAAATGGGGGTGGAAACGGGGTCTATCCACAGGGTCATATGCAGAAAGAAGTGTCCAGACCCTAGCTTCCACACGGAACGGAATTAGTCTATTTCTTTTAAAGAAGGAGTTTTATCCATCACCAAATGAGTCAGAAGTAGTAAATTTACTGATTTAAAATTGTTACTGTATACAAAAAAAAGTCCTTGTGAAAGCTCACTGCAACCTTTGGAGCCATTTTAGCTGTGAAACCTAATTGGATTATCTTGAATTTCATTGAAAAGTACTAAACCTCCAATTAAGGCTTCATTCCAAACTTGAAGCTGTTCAATAGTAGATAGTCTCATGAGGGTACGGTATTGCAGATATTAAATGATTGGCTGTGAATGCAAATAGCCATTATTTAAAATGCACCGGTCAATGCAGAGGAAAAAAAAATGAACATGATATGTTAAGAGTGTAACTGCAATTGGTTTTTTTTAAGTCTCTGGCACAGTAACAGCTATGTTTCCAGAAGTGTCACCATGTTTCTGAGGCACTGAAGAAAAGATACTCTGAAAATGATGAGTTTTTTAATGAGTCTCAGTTTTGCTGTGTTTGGAAGTCCGATCTGTGAGACATTTCATATCAGCTATTTTCAGGTACAAATAGCTTTATTCAAATTTTGTGTGAACAGAAGTTCCATGTCGGTGGTAGGCACCTCACACATTTTTAAGAGAACAATTCCATCTAGGAATTTACCTTTACTTGCTGGAAGCACATTTTAAGTTTAAAAATAATACGCAGTTTGGTGAGGTTTAAAGCTGTGCGAACAGAGCAGGGCTACGGTACTGCTGGGCTTTAAGCTCATCTTGTCCTGCAAAGTGCTGGTGATAGGAAAAGATGGATTTCAGCCTGGAGATAAACTACTGCTGGTTGCCGGAGCTGGTGGAGAAATGAGGCCAAAAGAGGCATCTTTGGGCAAAGGCAGCGCCGCCGCAGCACGGTGGAGAGCGGCCGAGCCTTCCTCCCCCTGTCCCCAGCCCCAACCTCATCCTCTCCAGCCTCCCCAGGAGTTCCTCGGGTCTTGAATCACCTCTAGAGCTAGCTGAGGAACATATAGGAGTCGACTTATGAACATTTGATCCATCAACTGGCAAACAAATCGATGAGATTATTGCTTGGACAGCCTGGAGTTTGCCGAGATCAACAAATCCTCGTTAGGAAAGCCGTCTCACTGTGTCCATACCGGGATAAACCCCCACGGGGCTTCATTCTGTCCCGGCTTGCAGGGAAGGGAATAAATTCAGCTGCTCACAAGGACAGTATTAGAGTTTTAAATGACTCATATGCTTTATGCTATATTTCTTCATAGGGTCAGTTACAGTCTCTAATATCTAAATTAAGCTAATACCATAATTTTTAATGTTTATTATCCAGTAGACTGGTTGAAGTATTACTAAATTACACTGGAGATGGAAGTGTCAATAAATGATAAAAACAAGGCCTCTGAAGGGATGGCTCTTCAGTACACGTGGCAGCAGGGTGTTTTGTTTGCCTTTGGCAAAGAACAGCTTGTTATTTTGCTATTCAAATTTTGACTTGAGCTTAGCTTCTTTTCAATGAAAGATCATTTTTCTTCTGAAGTTTATTTAACCCTAAAGCACACATCTATAAAATACTTAGGTCATCATGTTTCTAAAATCTGAACTAATATTGTTAGAAGAGCCAAGATATTATTCATTTTCTCCTTTAAACTACAACACTTACATAGATAAAGGTAGTGACATTTAATTATGGTGTTGAATAAGATGTTAAAGCTCAGGCCTTCCACGAACATTTGCTTTCATGTTCCACAATGTAATAATATTTTTAGCTTAGAGCATAAACACACCAAACACGTCCTGGTAGGTGGAGACTGATGTGAAAAGAAATGCAACAGAAGCGATCCTGAAGCCGGTTCTGACAACTCGATCATTTTCTTGCTGTAACTAGGTGAGAGCATAAGGAAGAACGACAGGTCCTGCATCCAAGTACGTAACAGACTGTAGATGAGATGTGTGGTGGACAATAGACGGACCATAGCTTCTCCTCCTTCCATGATGGTCAAAAGGAAGTGGAATAGGTCAGACTGACTATTCTTGGTGCCCCTGGAGCAAGGTTTAGGTGACTGAGCTCCCTTTGTACCTGTACATTCAAAATGATTTGCAGTGAGGTTTCCTGACATCTGGACATCGCTGGGGATGGGTGAACAGAGTGGCTCTGTTTCCACCAGAAGTGATCTGGAGTGTCAGTACAAGCTGGGATACAAGGTGTAACCCTGCTAGAGAAGGGGGGGCTGAAGACCGTCTGGAGGGGAGGTCAGCCCAGATCAGTGCGGGATCACCTAAACAAGACCATGACCCCCTCCCAATAGTGCTGTGGTCCTTAAATGGTGAAGTCACCAACTGGTTTAAACTGGGTGGCTTCAGTCACCATGCACTGACCCGTTGCCCCTAATTCCCATGCTCTCAGCATCAAGAGTCTCTTCACCTTTCAGCAGCTGCTGCAGGGGCAAGGTGTGCTCGGTAAGACCAATTTGCAGATTCCCACGCCCTGTTCAGGGGAAAACTCCTCTTTGGATAATACCAAAGAAAGGCTATTAACATTCGAAAGTGAAAGGGTCTCGCAGAATGATTTCCCTTCCACAGAGCATGGCTGCAAATGACTTCTTTACTCTTGCTTTTATCTTCAGCAGTAGCAAATGCTGCTTGTTGGGGATATCTTAAATTTGCAGAGCCGCTTGCAATGTATCTGTTAAATGTTTCTGCCTTGCAAAGAAAACAATACCCTGGCTCTTATCAATATCACTCAGGCACTCATTTATGCAAGCAAGAAAAGATGTATGTAAGTATCCAAGGGCATAAGAACCCAAAGCACTTGGATTTTGAATTATAGGACTATCAGTGTACACTGGCCTTTTTCTAACTGCCCTCCGTGAGCTCCTCTGCGACTTTTCTCAGAACAATAAGATTGCATCTCAAATGTACTTGGCTGGTTTCGACTGGGACGGAGCTAATTTTCTTCCCAGTAGCTACTGTGGTTTGGATTTAGGATGGGATTTGGCATGTGAAGAGTGTTGATAATACACTGATGCTATTAGTTGTTGCTAAGAGATCAAGGACTTTTTTCAGCTTCCCAGGTTTTGCTCATGTGCAGGTGCAAAAAGCCGGGAGGGGTAGAGCCAGTACAGCTGACCCAAACTGGCCAAAGAGAGTATTCCATACCATGGACATCATGCCCGGTATACAAGTGGGGGGTGGCCGGTGGGCCGGGTGCCTTTTGTTTGTTCATGCTTTTGTTCAGCTATTTCTTCCCTCAAAATCGAGAGTCATCTCGGAACGATCCCGAGCAGCGATCTCAGAACAGCCATTTCCCAAGCAGTGATCTCGGAACTCAAGTTCCCAAGAGAGAGCGAGGGAACAAACAGCCAAACAAACAAATGAATGAACAAAAGCACGAACAAACGGAAGCAAAACCTGGGAAGCTGGAAAACGTCCTTGATCTCTTAGCAACAACTAATAACATCAGCGTATTACCAACATTCTTCACATACCACCTCCCATACTCAATCCAAAACACAGTAGCTACTGGGAAGAAAATTAGCTTCATCCCAGTCAAAACCAGGACATGGGGAAAGACAGAGCTGCTGGAAGAAATAAAAACAGAAGCAAAAATGTCATCTGCTGCTTTAGGGAGACGGAGGCCCAAGAGCACAATAAAGAATACTGCTAATATTTGAAAACACTGGTGAGGCTGTGGCCACTTCTCCCATTCTTGGAAGCAGCGAATTCCTGGGAGACATCCATTCAGCTACTCTTGCAGTCTGTTTTAGAGGAGAAAGTGGAAAATAAGTAAGGACGGAATTCTTCAACCAAATCTACACCTGTATACTAAAAATAATGCTTTGATGCTTTTTTTTACCCCAGGAAGAGTTCTTTGACCTACATTTTGTGGCTACTGGTGACATAGAGAGATACAAAAATAGAACAAGTGTTGCAGCATTTTTCCTAAGCAAGTGCAAAAGCCCAGTTCAGCCGGTGGAATCTTGCTGAGTTTGCTATGCTCATCTGGTAGATCCCAGAATTTCCCCCTGTGTGAATGAGTTTGGGCTGAGCGTGAGAACTTTTTGCATAGCTTAGGACAAAAAGCCTGTGTTCACGTCTGAATTTGATGGAGTATGTCTCATCCTTCCTTCGGCTGTGGCAGCAGAATGAGACATATGGTTCTTGAGTCAGCTGCCAGGCACTCAAGCAACATCACTCAATCACAACGTTTCTTGACATCACTATCTCTTACCAAGAAACGTCCTGAACAGTCTCGTGTAAGTGTATTAGAAGAAACAGCTGGGATAGGTACAGTCCTTTCACTGCTTCTTCTTTAAAATAAAACTTCTGGAAACTTTCATATGACTCACTGGACAAAATATTGTCCTTATTTGAGGACCTCAGATGGTCTGAAAACAGGTAGAATGGAGGAAAAAAATTTGACTGAAGGACTTTCTGTGCTTAGTTGGTCATCTTGCACTTATTTTGAGAAATGTTCTCAAAAAAAGGAATAGATTTGTGAAAGAGATCTCTGCATTATCTATTGTATCAATTTGTGTTAGTCAGGTGGACTCATGGGATAAAATTTCTTTAAGACATTCCCCAGATCTGCATTTGACCATATTGTTAAAATCAGTCCAAGGCTTCTTAATGATGCTGGAGAAAGTGCACACAGGGGGCCAAGGTAGGACTTTATCATCCTTGTTCTCACCCTTGAGAGGGTGAAGTTCATTTCTGCAACCGCAGCGGGTAAATGTGGGGAGGTGAGAGAGGAGAGCAGTGGAAGCGGGGATGGCTGGAGAGCTGTTAGGGGCACAGGGACGGGGGCAGTCTCTGCTGATAATTCCTCGGTGTCTTGACATGGAAGAGAGCCCAGAGGGATCTAGGAGGTGTTGTCAGGTTTTGTGAGTGGGATTAATTTCTTTCTTTTTCTTCTGAACGACCACTTTTGACCAGCCACCTCGTATACAATTCGGAGGCTGCTCTGATGCCTTCCCTCAGTCATCCATTTTTATACTAATTCTAGAAGCTCTTTGCTGGTCCTGGTTGTGAACCTCCCATCTGTCTCCCTCTTGGATTCTCACCAATCAGTTCTCATCTTTTTTGAAATGCAATACTCGGATACCCTCCCTATTCCAGCTAAGGCTTTCCTTCCTGTGTTTTACGGGCTCTATTTTCTCTTCAAGGTTTCATAGGCAGACTTTGTATAACACTCGTACACTGAGATGGGGTTTGCTTTTTTCGTGACAACTTAGCACTGTGGACTCGTATGGTGGGGTTTTTTCCGCAGGAAATCTCCTCAGTTAAACACTTTCAAAGTCATAGTATTTTGTGGGAGACTATAACCGAGTTTGTCCCTTTGCCAGTAAGGACTAAACTAAGTTGATTTCAAACTGAAAAGAGTGCACACAAATAGCTGAGCTGACGTGCAGCAATCTGATTTACGCCTCTCTGATTCAAGGTTACAGCCTAAGAAAGTCGTTCTGAAAATAACTGAAGTGGATACTATTGACAGTTTTGCTCCAGAGCAAATAGGCTGAGGCTGAGGAACAGGGTCTGAACTTTTCTGAAGTCCCACTGAACTCCGAAGTAAAATCTATTGATTTTCTTTTCCTATTTCTTATCCATCCTGAATCGCACAGTGTTTATCAAACATGCAGTACTACACCATGGGCATTTACTGCGGGGGGTGACTACAGAAGGTCAAGTGTATGACAGAGAGGCTTTTTGCTGGGAACGGACATCCTGTCATTTTCCCAATCAGACTCTGACAAACCCCACCACAGAGATATTTTCAGGCAGAGGCTTCCTGACAAGCTCACAGCTTCCATCACCATTATTAATATCTTCCTCTTTCCCCAGGTTTCGTGATGGCCTTGAGACAAGGAAACTTCTACATGAATACAATTAGCATTTGCCACGGATCAGTTCATCTGTCCAGAATCACTCACTCATATTAGAACAAGATCGATGTTCAGAATGACGGACATCAGCGTCCTACAGCCCTCCAAGCAGGGCTTGGTGAGGGCTGCCTCCTGCCCGGGCAATTAACAGCAGCATCAGAGCAGAGAACACAAGAGCAAGTCGAGCTTCTCCTGGGAGGATCATCACTCTTTTCCCCTAGAAGAAGGTCTTCTGTTGCTGTCTAATACCTGTTCTACTCCTGAGGGTTGATACAGAGGGTAGCAGAGGTTGTTGCACACAAGGAGAAAAGATTACGATATTTTGGGTTTGGAGCTTATTTCTTCAACCTGTGTAATTTATGGAAAACAAACGGGCTGGCAGTGTAGCAGTCGCAGCATGGGAGTTGTGCTGTTGGCCACCATCAAAGGTCTGGTCCACTGGGTGTTGATCGTCCTCATTTTGTTCCTTTTCCTATTTGGAGCTGGTGTATCTAGTTCCTGACATGTCTAAATTGCCTCCCAGACCAGCAGTGACAATGGCAGGTGCAACCTTTAGTCACCTGGAGAGTGTCCTTCTTTTTTATCATCCCTCGTTCAGCCAAAGGGAGGCAAAGCACGCAGGGAGAAGTGACATCTTTTATCAGACCAACTGACGTGGTTGGCAGGGGGAGCGGAAAAACGTTCAGGCGTGGAGATCTCTTGCAGAGTAAAAGCGCTCAGGGCTCTGCCCGTGTTTCCTGACAAATCAGTTCCCCTCAGTGCAACGGAGGGTGTCCATATCATCTCCAATTTACTCAGGATGGAAAGTTTTGCCTGCCTGGTTTGGTATGCACACAGCAACTGTCTCGGTTGTGGGTCTGAAGCCTCCAGCCCTTTTAAAACTTATTTTATTATGACAGCTGCAGTGGCTGAAACGGGAGGAACATGTGATGTGTTTCATCTTTCTTTTCAACACTATCAGCAAGGCAGAGAAAAGCAGCGGTGAGCGGTGCCTCGCATTGGATATTCTTCCCTTACCCTTTCGAAGCTTTGCGTGCAGACACCGAGCAATTATATCGCACCTGATTATATCATAGTGCTGCCTGGTGTGACTTTGTACGAGTACAGCAGGAGGAGCACGTGGGCCTTGCCTGAACAGCCCCCCTTCGTACCAGCGGTCTTGGCATCGCATTTGAGCTGTCACGTTCAGACAGTGTCGTTCCTCTGTTAGCACAAGGCTGTCATCTGAACCACCACATTAATTAATAAGATCATGAAGAGGTGCAGGTGAGCATATTTATGTGGGCTCCGAAGCGCACCGGTAGAAATGTGAAAGGATCTAAGGTGTTGTGTATAAATGTGTGCATTGTCCCCACGATTCTCATTTGTATTGCACTGATATTGTCGCTTTCCATCTTCACTATGGGCTTTAAATTTACTATTGAGTATCAGGAAACAGTCTCTAACCTGTGCTGTGTATCTGTTCTGAACCCTTCTACGCTCTGGAAGCAGGGGAGTAAATGTAATGTTCCCTTCCAGTCTCACAGGACTTGTGTTCCTACCTGGTTGCAAACAGCTAATATGTCTGGAGGTGTGATCCAGGCGATGACTTCATTTATCTTCTGCCTCTGCCCCCTCAGCACTCACCGCGAAGCACTCTGCACCCTGAATACAGCAGAGCTTTAAAAGCAGATGAGCAATAGTGCAGGACAGCCTTTTTAACTTTTGCCAGAGAAATACTGACATGAAAACCTTTTGCATTCAAGCATCGTTTCCTACAGTTAACCAAGACTGTACAAATCTGAGTAAAATCTTTGTAGCCAAAATCCTTTCAAAAAGCAGAAGTCCTATCCCAAAAAGGAATTAAATACTTGGTGCTGGGTTTACATTTCCAGTGCGTCTCTGTGAGAATATGGAGAAAAACTGAGCTGAACTAGCTGAAGACAAGAGTTACAGGGTTAGAGAATCACAGCCAAGAGTTTGCCCCCTCTTCCCTCCCCACGGGTGCAGATGTCGTGCTTTTGAATAAGAACTTCCATCCTGGGTTTAATGGGCTTTAACTAAAATCTCTTAAATACATACCTCTCTGCTAAGTGCCCCTGCCATACCCATAGTAAGGCCCTCAAGCCAAAGCTATAAATCACCTAATAAGGTACGTTGTGGCGCATTAGTCTCAGTATAATCTAATTTCACATCTGAGGTATTGAAAGCTGGCTGCTAGCCACAAAATTGACACAGCATCCTTCATTAGGGCTTGATAAATCCTACAGATGTGTACGGCAGTGTTTAAGAAAGCAGAGTTAAGGGCTCTTCATGTTTTTAAGAGGGTGCTTTTGCTGGGCTTTGTTTTGGAAATGAGAGCGGCGTTTCACACTCAGAACACAAACATGACTCGGAGTTTCAAGAAATTCATTTAGGAGGAAAACTTAACAGAGATAATTAAAGCCCAGCTTAACTAAGCTTGATAAAAAGGAACCTAATGGTCTACAAATTTCTTAAAGTTGATGTATGCTTCAGCATTTACTCATACTGAGGAGCATTTACTCATACTTGTCAAGCTCTTGAAGTCTATATTATTAATCGCTGAGGTCAGCCTCCAAGAGAAAGATGTACGACTGAAATCCAGCGCATTTGCAGGCAAAGGCTTTTCATAGTGAATGAATGATGCAAAAAATGACCCAACGGAGAAAGAACTGAGATGAAATAAGGTAATAGGGTATTGCGAGGGGTAATGAGATGGAAGTATTGGAAAATATTGAGCACTTGGGATTTTTAAATCTAGGTTGGACAAAATGCTTATAAAAATGGCCAAAGGGATATTCTTATGCTACTGACCCCATGGGGTGAATTAAATATTAACCATCATAACCGGAATATCTATAAGATACCAGCGTCTGTTTTTTGTGGTGTGGGGATAGCTTGTGATTCTCAAAGACTTCATTCATCCCAGCGCAACGCGTTGCACTGAAGATCAAACCCAGATGTTTGACGGATGCTGGAGAAGGTCAGGTTCAGGCTAGGAACAAGGCGCAGGTTCCTGTGATGGTGATCCCTGTCTGCTGAAACCAACTGCCAAAGGGTAGGAGGGTTCTCCAGCAGTAGCCAGCTTTAAATTGAGACTCGATGACCGGACTTGCCTGGGGAAACGCCTTGCTTTGTGCCACTGCAGTCTGGATAATCATACTGGCCTTTTGTACCTTGAAATATCTGATGCTCCCTAGGTCTGAATCCTTTGGTTCAAACTTTCCTTCTGCTTCGCTATCGACTCAGCGCGGAGCTGCTACAGCTGCGAGAGCAGCGAAGGTCAGCGAGCTGGACGGGGACTTGGATGATCAAATGGATTTCTTCTGGTGGCTCAGGCTTGGCTCCCTGCCCCTCTCCAAATCCAATCCAGCTTGTCAATACACTAAATAAAAGCTAGAAAGGAAAATGAGGCAGATAGTAATTGTGGCTGTCAAACATCTGTTGTTGCTGGAGGTGGAGAGAGAGTGAACGCAAGCCTGTTTCTATCAGCTGGTATTCGCTGCCAGTCCTCCGGTAAGCTGGAAATTTAGGATGAATTTCCATGTGTTTATCTGCAACCTGACATTAAGCAAATTGAGTTAACGTTAGAATAGATTGTGCTGCCAGCTTAGCGGATGCAACGCAGAAACCCTTCCAATGAAGACTACAGTTCAAATGGTGAAGGAGGAAGATAAATCTCAGGTGGAATAAGAGGAAGAAAGTCAATAAGTGTCAAGTCAGAACTCCACACAGTCCCCCGACATAGTGTGAAGGACTCCAGGTGGAACACGGACATCATTTGATCGCAGATGTAGTCTTATTTTAGCTGTGTAGAGGAAGAATTCCCCAATCGAAAGTGTGACTCCTAAAAGCAAAAGAGACGAGGGAGCAGGTAATACAGGTGGTAGTTAGAGGACTCTGCAATTGTTCTTGAACTGGAAAGAACTCAAAATACTGAAAAATATTTTCAGAACTCTTTTACTTTCTATATTTGAAAAAAACTTAGGAAAAAATAATTGGTAGGGAGGTTTTTTTGTCGTAAAACATCACCATCAAACACACCAGCTCAGATGCGGCATCTGAGGATCACTTACATTCCCTCCCAATTTTTATTCCCTTTGGATTTCTTTCAACCACATTGCCATTCTTTCATTTTAGTGAGTCTCGAACCAGACAATCTCTTGGCTCTGAAGAGACCTGAGGCTTGAGGGGGAGACCCCAGCACTGACAGCTCGTGATGTCAGGGGGAGGTGGCAGGACCACCAGCCGGTGGTCGCTACTGTGCGGCGTGTGCCCGCGTGGCCCTGGCTGGCAATCAGCAGTCCCCGGGAAGAGCAGGTTGTGCCTCTCTGGGAATAAATCCCACCCTTTGGACAGCAGGGCCAAAAGAGCAGGGGAGAGACTCTGACACCCTCAAAGGGCATAAAGTTCCTGCTGCTTGGTGAGCACAGAAGAGCAATAGGAAGCTCTGGAACACGTCGGTGTTTCCTGGCATGGGAACACTGACACCTCTCCTCCTCGTAGGAGGATCCTCAGAGCAACCTGCCATCAGGATCCCACCGCTCCCTCGAAGGGTGGCGGGTGGTGTTTGCAAAGTGACAGAGAAGAGGAGCACTCAAGCCAAGCAAGCTAAAAACTGCTCTGAAGATCTTCCCCTGAAATACTTTTCCTCTGCAACGTGTTTTCTTTGGCAGTTTGAGATGTGCTAGATTAAGAATTTTGATTTGCAAGCAGACGTTAGTGACTTTCCAAGCCTCCATCCCTTGCAGTTGCCTCCTTCCACACACGACTCCTGCCCACTCTCTGTCCAGCTGCACTTTGCAGACAAGCTGCCCCGTAGCGTGGCCTCAGCATAAACAAAATAAATTCCTGTTTTGGACTACAATTTTAGCCAAAGATAAAGATTCCCTTCCTTGAGGAGCAAGACGCAAAGTCAGGTTCTCCAAACCACCCCCTGAGGAACTTCTGCATCTCCACTGGCTGCAGAGGAGGCTGGCCAGATAACCCACCTCCTTGTGTCAGTCCGAGCAGCCACTAACGATCCCAAGGGACCAAAATAACTGCCAGGAGAGGCTCCTACCCTTCCTCTTTGCTCAACCATACATCTCGATGCTGAAAGCAAGAGATGACCTTGGCAGCCTCCCCTCAGCTCTGCGTCCCGAGAGGCTGCGTCGGTCCCTGCTGGCTCGCGGTGGAGGCTCCAAAGCCAGTGTGATGGAGCGCAGACCACTCCAGGATCCGACCCTGCGCTTCCCTTCCTCCCTGGCCGTGCTTCAGTTCTTATGGAAGTGGACGTGTCTCTCCTGCTGCTTGAAAACCAGATGAACAAAAAATTAGAAGGGAAATGTCAAAAGAGTGGTAAAGTAGAAATTACTCCAAAATATCTTTACATTTAAAACATTTTGGTAAAAAAAAACCCTGACTTTTTCCTACCCAAACATCTTTCTTCCTGTAAAATCTTTGGACTTAAAATAATTCCAGAATTCTCAGTGCTGTTTTACTTTGCATTTCATCTGCATATATGACCAGCAATAGCAGGGAATTTTCTCCCCAATTTCTAACCAAGAAGGACATGAAAGCAGCGACAAGTCACAAAAATCTTGTGTGACTTTGGGGAGATCAATTAATTTACCCCGCGCTTTTTTCCCCCATCTGTCAAAGAGGAGGAGACTTTGCCAAGCCTGAAGAGTCGCGTGTAAATAACATCGGTGGCTGCAAGATGCTCAAATCCTGACATGCTGAGAGCCATGAAAGCTTCTAGATAGTTCATGTCTTCAACTTCAGAGAATAAAGCAGGGTAAGGACTGGCTAGGTGTGAAGTCTGGGAAAAGAGACAGAAATTAATACCCTGCTCATTCATACCCTGACTTCCAAAAAGTGACAGAAAACGGTTGTTCACAGAAGTTGCAGCACTCAGTTTATCATGATTACACGTTCTTCAGACACCACAAAGATTATCAACGCAAAGTAGGAATGTTGTCTAAAATGGGTAAGTAAAATTACTATAATAAATCCTCCGTCACCTGATGAAATACTCTGCTGAAGGTTGCAAACACTGAAGTATTTAAAGAAAACACTATTTTACAAGAAATTGTTGCCTTGACTGCGTGTGAATCTCATTGGGAAATCTGTCATCTTGTTTCTGACATTTGTTCTGCGGAGGGAAGAAAAAAATCTGTTAAAAACTGCACAAAGATAAGCAGTGGTAAAATTACCAACCCAGGATTCTTCAATAAAATGCTATAATAAGAAGGAAACAAGGGCAGAGAAGAAGACAAACTTATGTAAGTTATGAGTCTCCATGCTCTTACGTAGGATGCTACAGCCACAAATTAAACATATTTGACAAGAAGTCCTACTTGCCAAGAGCAATTTTTTTTCCTATTAAAAGGAAAAGGTACTTTGCTTCTCAAGCGTAGCAGCCAGGGGGAAGTTTAACTACTATGAAGCTGAAGAAGAGAAATGGTAAAATAAAGCTGATAAGCCTTAAAATAGGTCGTGGGCAAGACAGGCCCTTCTCCAGAGGCTCACATCCATCACAAAGTCAATTTACTGCTTGTTTAAGGCTCTACCTTGAGCACTAAAGCAGCGCTGCCCATCGTATAACCGGATGAAATATCTACTATACCCTAGAGCACTATATCTGCATCCAGACCGGGGTTAAGCGTCATCCAGACCTCAGCAAGGCCACAGCACCCTCTGGGAAGGGATTAGCAGTGGAGGAAGAAGCCCAGTTATTAAACCTTTTATTGATGAGGCTCTGATGGAGACGTCATCTCAGCTTCCAGTGTCTGCCTTGGTGCAGGATCGTCTCCAGTGGAGCTGGTCATCCCACGGGGTGTCCTGGTTTCTCCCAGGTGAGGTGCACCAAGAGAGGTGCACCCTCACGCAGCGCCGAATCACCCGGGTGAGCCAAAGCTCCTGTCGCCACCCGCTGCGGTGCTCTCTGATGGAAAACCGAGAGCAAACCTTCTCAGGAGGGGAGAGTGCAAATGAAAGAGGTTTTAAGCGTAAAGCCTGCATGTTTCCGTGCGTCCCACAGGTTGCATCCCTCCCTCCCTTCCTTTCACCCCAGCCTCAGCCCTGGAGGGCAAGTGGCTCACCTTCAAAGGACGCCTTAGTGGGTGACTACGTAAGTTAGCAGGAATTACACACGGCTTAAACTTCAAGCATATTCCTGAGACACCACAGTGAGCAAATACAGATCAAAAATCCATTTAATTACCCAGGGAAGAGCCAGGATGAGTCGCAGTCTCACAGCTGCTTGTTCATTCATTGTCAGGGACGTAATAAGTGTTACATTCACATCCAGGCTGGGATGAAGGCTGAGAGACGTCTCTGCCTGGACTTCTTTATTACTGCAGCCTGGATAATTTGGCTTAAGGTCATGGCTCCTCATGTTTTCATTAAGACTCTCTTCAGTGCGAATGACCTTAATAAGCATGGTATCTGGCATGTATACAGCATTTCCGACACACAGAGATCAAAGCCTTGTAAGGTTTGTACGGCAAAGGCAAGCAAGCCAAGAAGAACATGTGGAGCATCGGAAAACGAAGGGATGTTACGTTGTTCATGGCAAACATTGTCCGATGAATCTGTCCTGACCAAATCCCAATTGCAGCTATTCATTTCCACGAGCTGTGTTCCCAGCTCCCGGCCTGGCCAGCTGGACCCTGCGAGTTTAAGTGACAAGCTCCGAGTTGTCGCCGGTTTTGGTACAAGATAAATGACATAGTCACGTCCTTCTGCTTCTGATGGGACCAGGCACCTCAGCCAAAGCTCACGAACTAAACAGGGTTTAGCGATCGCTCCAAACCTTGGTTAGTTGGTGGCATGATCACTACACACTGTCCGGGTGTATGCTTCACACCGGGCACAACCCCGGCAAAATAAGTGTATTGCACCTCCCTGTCTGCTCCTTTTCAGGGGGAATTACCACCAGCCAGTGGAAGGTCAGTCCTTCGCCTCCCATCAAGCTTTTCAGTGTGTGTACGTTCTGTTCTCCACGTCTGAGTTTGGTTCTTTCTTCCTCCCGGCTGGTTTTCCAAGCGCTGGCGCCCAGTGCAAAGGCAGGCTGTCAACACGGGGGGACAGAAAATGCGTTCCCAGGCGGCTGAAGTCTAAACCAGAAATATTTCGAAAAGCAGGATTAATCCCTGCTCTCTTGTACATTAATAGCAGCGGTAATCTCAGCTAATGCACTGCCGTGTGGTTTTAGAAGTGGGAGGTTTGGATACTTTAGGGGGTACATTGTTCCAAAGAAATTTCATTTGAAGTTGACCAGCCTAAGTCACGGTTTGAAATGTGGCATTAGAAACACAAATATATCCATCTCTACCAAGTCTTGTCTCCCAGTCTCTCTGATGAGAGCATTTTCGGTTCCCTGAAGCAGAAAATAAAAAGGTGAAACTAGAGCTGCAGGAATGAGGTTTTGTTTCAAGGATCAAAACAAAACCTCACCAGAAATCAATATGACTTTCCATTTTAACACAAAGGAAACATTTTGACTGTAAAGAATTAAATAAAAAGTAAATAAATGTTTTCTAAATGTTGGTCTCAAAAATCACAGTCTCATAAAAACTACAAAAATTGAAGTGAAACTTGTTGGTCGTTGTCATAGAGCTTTTTTGGGTAAACAGCTGGCTTCTGTTATGTAGCGCGAGGAAAGATATCAGTGCTTCTTTTTCAGCGTTGTTATCAACTCAGAGTCGAGGCTTCACAGAACACTATGTGCCAGCAAAATGGGCATAATACTCCCCGGGGACAGAAATTAAATAAGTATTGATAGAGCATTTCACAAGAGTGAATTGAAATATTTTAAGTACAAGACATTATAGCTGATAAAAACCCCTATGTAATGCTTGTTCTTCATACAGCAAGACATGCAAAGTGCCAAGAAGAATCCAAGAAGACATATTCTACCCATTAACCGAACACTTACTAGCAATAGTGAGCCTGCTAATGAGACAGGCTCACTTCAGCGCCGAAGCAAATTTGACTGTTGAATTTAATAATGAGGCTATTATGTTCCACAAATTGGCACATGCGCATAGAGATTGTTTTTAATATTTCATTTTTTTTGCCTCTGCTTCTCATTAAAAGCAAAGCAATACATTGAAGTGCATTTGTCTGCCGACTTAATTTCCTACCAGGACCAAAGGCTGCAAGTTATTTCCATCAGAAGACAGCTAAGGTGCTAGCAGAGGCCATGAGAAAGAATACATGCAGAACACACAACCTCAATCACATTATACTGCAGCTGTTACAGGCGTGGGAAGGACTGCGCCCAGCTCGTCTGAGCAGGAGGCACAAATGCAAGGGACATAGGCAGTCCTCCATGGTCCAAGATCCACAAGAACAATTCAAAACTGAGGTTCAAACTTGACAGCAGGAAGCATTTCTTTGCCGAGAGGGCGGTCAGACACTGGAACAGGCTTCCTAGAGAGGTGGTTGATGCCCCAAGCCTGGCAGCGTTGAAGAGGCATTTGGACAATGCCCTTAATAACATGCTTTAACTTTTGGTCAGCCCTGAAGTGGTCAGGCAGTTGGACTAGATGATTGGTGTAGGGCCCTCCCAGCTGAAATCTTCTTCTTCTCTTCTCTTCTCTTCTCTTCTCTTCTCTTCTCTTCTCTTCTCTTCTCTTCTCTTCTCTTCTCTTCTCTTCTCTTCTCTTCTCTTCTCTTCTCTTCCCTTCTCTTCTCTTCTCTTCTCTTCTCAAATGCTGCTGTAGGACAGCAATAAGATCTAACCGGGTGTCTACATGGCCCTCATTCTTTATGTAGCCCACCTTAAAAGGCTCCATCCCCTCTATGTGAACCTGCAGGTGGGTAGAAGTCCCCGCCAGCAGCACTGTAGGGAATGTACCAGCTCACACCATTAACGCCTCAGGGTTGACGTGGCCAAGGTTGCAGGTTACATTCCTTCACCTCACCTCTCCTGGGAAGGATTGAACTTTGTTTCAAAGCTGAGAGAAAAGCTGAAAACACCAGCTGATCCTCACAGGCGCTATTTGTCCTTAAGGCAGGAGACCAGCTCTGCCGGCGCGCGGCCACCTCTTTATCGACACGTTGGACAAAGTGGATAGTGATCAGCATTGACAAATCTGGTTTGTTTCCCTCACTGGTTCTCCGTGAGGTGACTCACATTAAGGTCTTCCTGTGCTGGAAGCGCATGGAGCGCATCACTGCAGATTGGAGCTATTCGAAGCATCTTTGACGCAACCCTAGCACGAAAGACGCGGGATTCTTCGCAGGTTTTTGTAATACCTCCAACTTCTCTTACTTCTCAACTTACTTTCATTCTTTTGGAAAAGCTTTTATCGTTGCTTCTGTTTGATAGTGGCAACAGGTTAAGCACTGAAAAAACCCTTGACTTGGGGTTTGCTCCGAGCAGCTTATGGCCTTCTTCCCTGGAGAGCGATTCCCCGTACAAGAGACTGCACTGTTGGGCTGGTTGAGGCGTGGATTTGTCTGTCACAGGTACTACGGGGTGTGTGAAAACCTCCCTGGCCTGCACTGAAACAAGAACAAAAAAAATCCAAACCTTGCAAGTCTTTCTGACACAACAATTTCTAAAAAAATAGTTTGGCTCACCAGAAATATTATCATTCAGCTTTGAGTGTTTCTCAGGTAACATGAAGGAAACACTTGTTTACGGTTCTATCAGATGCCAGGGAATGTTATTACTTCTACAGTCCATGTCTTTTCCCTGGAGAGCACTTGTAAGTCAAAGACCACCTTCCTACCCTTCTCCTTGGAGAGAGCAGCAAGTTCTGGATTTGAATCCTAAAACGTGCAGTATTTTACCAAATACTTGATTTTACCAAGTTGCTGCTATTATCCCTTCCAATCCCTCAACAAGTCCCCAAGCTTGTAAATATTTGTCGTTAGAGCTCCGGAGCTTTCTATTTAATAAAGCTTCTCTCCTTATTTAATAAAGACTGTTCTATTAAATGATTTGCCTGTGTTTACATGCGCATAATGAGGAATCTGGCAGAAAACCAAACAAGTTTGCAGGCTTGAGATGCTGGCTGCTGCTCACATTAATAACTACAAAATGAATAATGAATCATTAAGTAACTCACCTCGTCACTTTACTTCCCGGTCACAACAGTACAACAAAAAGCCACCCACAGAGGTCACAAGAGACCTGTTGACTTCACCAGCTCCAATCCTCAGCCCACAGAGCACATTTCTGGAAGGGCCAGCGCCAGTGCAATCTCCATTCCAGTTTTTGAGCACCTTAGCAGCATCGACATGCTTAGGGGAGGAGGGACGTTTACATAGGACAAAATACGTAGCATTTTGCACAGGTAAACTCTGAAGATTTATGGTGAACTTTCCTTAGAAGATACCTGGAAAGGGTTACATGCTTCCTACTAACTGATAATGATGGTGTCTCCATTGAACTGGTAGAAGACAGGCTCCAGGGAGACCTTCTCGCTCTCTGCAACTCCCTGAAAGGAGGTTGGAGCCAGGGGGGGTCGGTCTCTTCTCCCAAGGAACAGGCGACAGGACAAGAGGAAACGGCCTCAAGTTGTGCCAGGGGAGGTTTAGGTTGGATCTTGGGAACCATTTCTTCCCCGAAAGGGCTGTCAGGCCCTGGCACAGGCTGCCCAGGGCAGTGGGGGAGTCCCCATCCCTGGAGGGATTGAAAAGCCGTGTAGATGTGGCGCTTGGGGACATGGGTTAGTGGTGGCCTTGGCAGTGCTGGGTTAGCGGTTGGACTTGATGATCTTGGAGGTCTCTTCCAACCTAAACGTTTCTATGGTTCTAAGACAAGAAAGTTTCATGGAAAATCAGGCTGTTCCTGCCAGATCTGGACTCCCTGTGTGCTGTGTGTGGTCCTATCCCTTGTTTAGGACGGTCGTGTAATGCAGAGTAACAGAACCTTTTGCAGAAGTGCTGCCTACGGATCAGGTGCGTAACGCAGAAAATCATGAGAATTCAGAGAAATGTCTTCATCTGAGCTACAGGTCTGCAAATCACCTGGTTTCCAAAATACAGCATCTCGCATTTCTCCTGACAGATGAAAGCACAAGGTTAACAGAAGAAAGCCACATTCTGAAGAAAATATGCTGCTTGCACATCATCTCATTGAGAGCAAAGCATCCTAATTAAATGAAAATGCATCTAATTAGATTTTATTACAGCGCATCAGAAAAAATCTATGCAAACGATTCCAAACACAATACAGAGAAGTACACTGCTTTAAACCAGGAAAAAATGTGCACATACAAATATCTTCCTACAAATATTCTGCAGTTAACCATTGGCCACCGCAAATGTTTTTCCTGTTTCATCCCTTCGATGAAACCCAGCAATGCTCTGGAAAGGTTTTGCTCTGCAGCTGGAATCCTGCCATTTTCCTCTTCATTTCAATAGGATGGCGAAATTCTCTTCAAACGTCACTTGAGTCTGTCTGGGAGACTCTTAGAGGATGCCAGTTAAAGACTATAGAGAAAAGCAGGATGCGGGCGAAATTATTCTAATAAATTATTCATCTTTAAAAACCGTGGTCCCCAAAAAGCTGATAGAATCAGAGCTCCAGGACCATTCCTGTCTGCTCAGTACCACTTGTGCTGCTGGAGAGTGAGGCATCGAGGACAGGAGAAGGAGGAGGGACAGGGATGGTGGGGAATGATGGCACGTGACACCAACATGTCTCTCCAGCCAAGCGCTGGAAGGTCACAGAACCCTTCATCATCAATGAACTGAGCAAAAAGCAGACCGAATACTTGCCATTGAGGCACGTCCCAATAGCAGGAAGGGCTCGCTGATTTTAATGGTTGGTTAAAAAAAGAATCCCATCCAATGAAGTCCTACTGATGGAAAATGAGCCTCTCATTGAAAAACTAAAATGCTAGAAAAATCAGCCGAGAACCACAAGATGCTGCTGGCACAAAGTGGTGTGCGCGAACTTCTGCCAGTTAAAGATTAAGACAAGTGATTCTTATTCAGTGCTGGGAAAACGGTGCTTCGATGTCTGTAGAGAGCAGTAGATGGGTTTATTCAGAGGGGAGTAAGCTGTGTGTAAAGGTACCTATTTCTATCAGAAGGACTGGGCAAAAATCAAGGCTTTAATAACAGTACGTCTACCAGATCTAGGGCGAAGGAGCAACGAGTTTGCTCCGTGGCTATTGAGAAAGGCTGATTCGAAAGTCATGGAAAGAAGAGCGGTTTTCTTTCCCAACCAAGTTGCAAGTAGCTGAGCAACGTTCACTCAAGGTAGTGATGAGCAAACCCAGCCCCTTGGCCCGCGCTTTCTGCTCCAAGAGGGCTTCCAAGAGGCGGGGTGGTCTGTCGGTGCATCACCACGGCGGGGAGTAACCCAGGGCTGCTCAGTAATGACCAACTGGGAAGATCTTCACGCATCTCTGCTGCAGGCAATTCAACAATTTGACAACAGATGGGCCTGTAATTACAGCCCATTTGAGAGATTTTTAATGCACTGATTTGAAAGGCATTGATTTTTCTTCCTCGTAAGGAGAATAACAAAGAGAAGCGAAAACACCTCAACCTCGCTGTGATTCCCGCTGCCTGGCTTTTCACAGCATATTCTGCAGGCAAAGTGAAAACATTCGGCTTCAGCCAGCCAAACTGTGAACGTAATTGAATAGTGTAACTGTCTTCCAGTTAGAAGCTGAGCTGAAGCATGTTTTCTGTGAGCTTCAAAAATGTTGGAGCTGAATGCGAGCCAATCATTAAAAAAAAAAAAAAAGAAAGAAAAAAGAAAAGTCCCTGCTGCATGCGGGGCTCCCGGGAGAAGCAAAGATTGGAAACCCAAGCCCATGGCCATGGCCAGAGCTCGTGAGGCGGAGGGGTGATAGATATCTGTAGGCAGTGTAGTCTGAAGCTTTGAACAGCGAACAGCAGAAAATGGATCCATTTATTTCTATGGCAACATGAATAACTCAGGACTACGCTAGAGCCCAAATCTCAGCTGGATTTGAAAACTCCAAGTGATGAGCAACCACTCTCATCCAGCCAGATCGATGATTTTCTTTCAAGGTAATATACTAGAGCTCTTACTCCATAAATTTCCTTTTTCTCAAAACTGGTAATGTTAGAAAAAAAATGTTTAAAATCCATAGAGGAAAACATACTGTAACCTTCAGGTGGAGGCCGGAATTGTGTCTCAGGAGCCACAGCTTCACTCGCCCTGGCTCCCGCCGTTGTAGCTTGCTGGGATGGGCATCTTCACAACATGCCCATCCTGCGCTTTGGGTAGTCTTGTGGGGATGAGGAACGAACGTGTCTCCCAGCCCCGACTGGCTGTTTAACCGAGAACATACTTCCCTCTTCGCCAGTGCCTCTGCCTCCCATTTTGTAAAATAAAGATACTCCTTCACCTCTTGGGAAGATTTTGGAGCACCAAGGAGTCTCCGTCCAGCCTGGCAAGGTTATGCAGACTTGCCTGCTTTTCAATACTGATTTCATTGGGGTTTGACCTTAGTTCTCTTGTGGTTCTGAAAAGTCTGGGTCCAATCCTTAGCACCCAATCGATTTTTAGAGCAATGGCTCCAGAAACGAACTAGGAGCAAACCATGCATCTTCTGCTCCTTCTGTCTCTCTGTTCGTCTGCGTTTGAAAGGTATCTCTGTCACGCTACTTCAGCCCTTCTAACGAGAGGCAATCCCACGCCAGGGTCTCAGTTTCCACACCTCCAGCTGGTTCAAGCCAGGCCTGGACCCAAGACTATCACTGAGATGGTTTCCACACTAATAATTCCTCCCTCGCCAGCAATCAGTCTCTGTTCCTTGCTGCCAGGTTCAACAGGAGAGGCTGCTGACGTTAAGTTCCCCAGGAGTTCTTCCTTCTAAAAATATTGATCGCAACTCATCCTTTCTGCTTCAGCTGAATTTTGACAAGGCAGTTTCAAAAGCACGGGAGGAGCTTCCCGTGCAACCCGTCGGTGCAGCTCCCTCGGAGCTGCCGCCTCCCCTACGTTACACGTATGCACCGTTTTAAAATGTATTACTGCCAGTACGTGTGCAGCAGTTTCATCGTCCTTCAGCATTACAGGAGGAAATGCACCGTTCCGGGATCACGTTATGGCACTGAATTTCTGTGTGCGACAAGGAATGGCAAAGTAAAGAGACTTGTATCCAAGTTATGGCTATTGGAGAGGTGTTTTTAGACAAAGAGTAGAACAAAGCAAAGTAATGCAGTTTGAGGCTTTTAGCTCATTATGAGATCTCTCTCCTCTCTAACCCCCCCCCACAAAAATGTTAAAATATATAGATTATACAGCTATAAAATATTACATGCGGCAAAAAGGACATACCCAGCAGAATTAAAAAAAAACAGACTACTGTCACAGCACCCGTGCGTGCTTTGTCCTCCGCACGTTTCATCTGCCTCACACATTGAGCCTCGCCGCAACAAATCTGGGCCGTGGCCCTTCCCACGCGCCGCTCAAGGTCTGCGTGCCCGGCCCGCGCTGCCGGGTATCTGCGCCCACGCTTGTGTGCCGGGAGTTATTTTTCCTCCCGTGTTTATTCTGCGGTTGGTATAACTGATCTTTGGTCCCTGGCCAGGGGCGTGAGACACGGAAAGCACGATAACAGGGAGCGTTCTCAGGTAGCCTTTGTGCTCGCTTCCTTCGGCCCTGGAACGGAGCGTCGCAGCCGACTCGAGTGGGTAAAGAACGTGACAAGCCTTGAGAGCTTTTGAAAATCCTGCCTCTATCATAGCGCGGATCCTGGTAAAAATACTTTTGGCAAGGTGTTTATTTAGAGGAAGAGTGGTGTTTTCTTCAGGGAAACTTAGGGACTACCGTGTTTTCTCAGCAACTTTTTTTATATCACAAGTAATAAAAAAATGCTACTAAAATATACGAGGGAAATTCATTAAATTAGCCTTATTTTGATTCAAGCTGATATTCACAGTGGGGCTATTGTATCACATTTTGCTTGGCATGTTTTCAAAGAAGGTAATCAAAATCTCCTCTTCTTTTCTGTTTATCATCCCAACTCTATTTTTATCAGATGACTCTCCCCATTGTCATGGCAAGAGCAGACTGGAGTCTTAGTTCAATTTAGCAATACATGACCATAAATACATCAGCAGATTGAATTAGAAAGTGACATGCCAAAAGCAGCTTTCTCCTTCTCTTTTTTTGCATTCACACATCTGACTCAATCACAGATCTCTAATTGAAAAGCCTCAGCGGTGGATTAAGATCATATACATTATTACGAAGGCCGATGCCTCGTGCATGCTGATGAAAACGGGCCGGGGCTGGGGAGCCCTGCGCTCGGCCAACCTCACCGCCGCCCCTCGCTGCGCCCACGGGGGCAAGCGGCGGAGCAAAGGGGCTTCGGTGACACTGCGACGGGCGTTCATGGGTGTCGTAGCAGAGGGAGGGTGCGGGGCGGAGGGGGGAGCTACGTGTGACTTTTATTCACTTGTTGCAAAGGGCAAAATGTTTCAGTCCCCTCCTGCCCAGCGGAACCCCCCGGTGAAGTCAATGGGAGCTGAGGAGGGATTAAATCAAACACCAAGTTTAGCCCGGCAGCCTGGATATTAAGCCCTGCATCTTTCCACTAGCTAGTCATTTTAGGGCCCGATTCGTAGCCAGCTGGAGTAAAACACCCCCACACCCCACACCCCCCCGTGGGATTTCAGCTCCCGTTCCACACGGAGAGGCAGGACGCCGAGTGCGACCCTGTCCCTCCGTCTTCCCTTACGCTCAGTGCCCGGGGACAGGAGCCTAAAAGAAATGGGATGGAGATGACGGTCCCTCCCCGGCGTCCCCCGAGGATCCTGCCCGCTCGGGCGCTGCCCGCTCGAGGAGCAGCAGAGCCCCCCGCGCTCGGGGAGGGGGCTCACGCCGAACGAGCCCGCAGGAGTCTTTAAAAGGACTTCTCGGAGCTGGAAGGGAGCTAGACCAGGGGAGGAAATGCAGGGCTCCTGTGCTACCCTTTTCCCTTCTCCGCGGGCACCGAGTGGGTGCTCCCAGCCCCTCCCAGGAGCAGCCGCTCTCCTCGCCAGGCGCAGACCCCCACCCGTGGCAGGGGGCTGCCGCCTCCTCGGGGTGCAGGGGCCGGGCACAGCAGCGGGACCGGCAGCACAGCGAGGCGGCAGAGCCAGGTAAGGGCGTCCCTGAGCTTGGGGAGGGGGGCACAGGCATGCTGGGGGGGTGAGGGGGCAGAGCATCCCGGCGGAGGGCTGCTCCCTCCAGCCCCGACGGCTCCCTACCTCCAGCCCAACTTTCTGCAGAGTGGGTGGCCCCAGGCTGTCCCCTCCCGGGCTGCGGCACCCTCCCCCGCCGCTGCTCCGTCCCCACGCCCCCCGCCGCCGGAGGCAGCCCCGGCCGGGAGCCCCGTCCCTCCTCCCCGGGGGAGCGGCCGCCGTCCCCGCCCGCCGCCGGAGGCAAGCGGCGGAGCGCGGGGTGCGCTCCCGGCTCGGGGAGCGGCCCGGGGGGGCTGCAGGCGGAGCGGCGCGGCAGCCCGGGGGGGAGCGGGGCGGTTCATGCCTCCACCCGGCGGAGAGGAGTCCCTGGACCTGCAGGTAACCGCTGCCGGGGCGAGAAGGGAACAGCGAGCCGGGCTGGGGGAGCCCAGAGGGATGGGGGGAGAGGCAGGGAGGGATGGGGACGGGGCAGGCAGGGGCTCGCCCCCCGCTTTTGAGCTCTTTTGAGGGCTCTCTGCGCTGAATGAGGCACCGGAGCGCTCGGTCCCGTTTGCGGCTCCCCCGAAGCAAGCGGCCACCCCGAGTTTGCCCTTCTTAGGGGGCTTTTGCCGTGGGAGAGCGGAGTGACCCCGTCCTGGCTGGAGGGACGGCGGGGAGAGGACCCGCTGGCCGAGCGGGGGATGCCGCGTTTAAAGCAGGACAGTCCGTAGCGTTGCTTTAAAGCGGCCGCTTGGAAGGGAGGAGAAAGGGACCTGCGGGGGGGATGCGCAGGCACAGCCCGACACCCGCTCGGCGCTCCGGAGCCGCGGCCCGGGAAGGCGGCAGAGCCCCGACCGCTGCCCGGGCGGGCACCACGCGGGACGGGGGCACGGAGAGCCGCGGGGGGCCGGAGCCGAGCGCATGATGCTCCTTTCTGCTAAAACACGGGAGGGAAGTGCAGGGGGTCGGATGTGCTGCGGGGTGGGCAGCAAGAAGTGGATGGTCAAGGTCAAAGCGGAGTCCTGGGAGTCACCACCGGTCTGGGCTGGGCGTCGCACGGTGTGTCCGCGGTTACTGCAGCTCCCGGGGGCCGCAGGACCGGGCACGGCATCGTCCCGCTGCCCAGACCTTTGCGCTGAAGAGCGGGGAAAGAACAACCCGGCTCAGGTGCTTTGAACCTGCAGGCTTGCGTTGGGGTAAACTAGAGACTTTTTATAGTTTTGGGGGGGAGGAGACATGCAGGTCACACCAGGGAGCCAGTACTTCGGGTGCTGGGATCAGTTTGTTAGAGCTTGTGTTGGGAATCCCAGCTCCTGGGGGACTCGGTCACCAGGGCTCGGTGGCCGGAGTGGATCTGCGCTGCTGGTGTGGGGTGCGCCCGAGCCAGGGACCTCGCACCTTGCTTGGGAGGTCCCCCCGAGGCTCCTCTCCTGGAGCTGCTCCTCTCCTTGCAGCAAGAGAAGCTGTTACGGAGCTCCTTCCACCCTGGGGCTCCCCTGGAAGGGGCTCCTGAGCCGAGGGCATCTGTGGCTGTTTCAGCTCTCCCTCAGCCTGGGAGCAGACAGAGCCTGTAGCTAAATCCTCCCCAACTGAACTGTCTTTAGATCGGTCGTGTCCTGACATCAGTCCCTGTCCACGGATGGCAGAGGAGAGAGGGGCAGAAGGGAAAGCTTTGGGTACCCCCCCCGGTTACAGTGATGCGCCAGTGCAGCAGCTGGAGTTCTGCTCCGGGTGGGAGCACGGGGCTGTGGGGCTCCACGCTTTCCTCTGGCTGAAGTTGCTTAAATCGACTGATCTGGGAGCAAAACCAGAAGCATGTGATTTACACGACTGTGTGACAGGACCAGCTCAGCCAAAGTGAGTAATCTCCGAGCATAACAGAGCCTGAAATGTGTTTGGGGAAAAAAAAGTATTTAGTAAATATTTGGCAAAAGCAAAAGTGTTTTCTGGGCTGTTTGTTTGCAAACTAAAAATAGGACCAAGGCATCAGGTAACGCCTCTGCAGCGTGCTCTAGGAAACGCTGGGCTGGCCTGAGCAGGGTGGAAACAAAGTGTTACCAACTTGAAAATAGAGTTCTTAAAGATTTTGATAGTGCTAAAAGTGGCGAGAGATTATTCAGTTTTGACTTCAGTTCATCAGTGTTTAGTACCAATACAACCAGTCAAAACAGGAAGCCAATTTGGTGCAAGGAAGTTGTTTTGTTATGTCTTCTGTAGAGAAAAATCAATCACTCCAGTTTTTCGGAGCAAGAAACGCACCCTGAGAAATATCAAATGGCAGATTTTAACAAGGAGAAAGTTCCCATCTGAGCTGAAGCCTTTTGCCTTTTTACCCCAGGTGGCAGAATAGGGTAGGGAGTGGGGACAACCAAGAATTTTGTGTATGAAATGATGAGATTTCTATGCTCTCAGGCAGCTTCTGGTTTAGTACAAGACCATTACTATACCTGTACGAAGCTGCAGCAGGTCTCGGCGTGATGCTGCGTTTCCCCCGCCTCACGCAGAGCCCTGCCTGGGTGTCTGTGTTATTTCGGAGCGGCTCTGCCAGGTCACGCCAACTTTCACACCACCACCACCACCTCCCTGCCTTCCCCTTCCCCGGCACCTCGCTCTCCCTCCCGCGGCAGCAACCCTGGGCTCTGCCTCCTCCACCCGCGCCAACGCGAAGCCTGAGGCCCCCGGGTTGTGTCTGAAGAAGCAGGTGATGAACACTCGTCCCCAAAAGGGCTGATTTACTAAAGGACCGGGAGAGTTTTTCTTCCCTTCATGGCAGCAAATTGCTCCACTAATACATCGCAGACAACTCCATGGGACATGGAGAAAAAACATGAAGTTCTCCTGCTATTAGATACTTCTTGGATACTTACCCAGGTGCTTTTCTTCCCATTATTACCAGGGCCATCTGTTTTAAAAGTGTATCTGTCTGGATTACCGTTTTGTCTGTTCCTGCCAGTTATTCTGCACCTGGAAGCAGTAATCTGCCGTTCTGTTGTCATAATTCTCTTCACAGCAATTATATTTGATGCTGCACAAGAGAGAGTTATGATTCCCATGGTAAATAAGCAGCGAGATCAAATCTTGACTCATAAAATTAGGTTTCTTTATGTAATTCCTTCTTGATCCCAGCTATACTCAGCTTTGACTCTGATGCAATGCACTTCATAGAGTTATTTTTGCTCTGCTATTGTAACCACAGCCAGGAAGAATTTCAACCTTGATCTGCCTGGACAGTTTTAAGGTTTGTTCTTCCTCGTGTTGTGATGATGCTTCAGTCACTAATGGGCTGCTGTGTGCTGTTGGGTGGATACCTGCTCTCGTGCCCAGGAAAAGCGTGTTTGTTTGGGACCTGCTAGAGAAGTTTCCACAAAGGCTAAATACCTTCTTCGGAGCAGAATGGTCCGTACCATAACCTCTCTGCTATTTCTTCTCTCAGTTCTCTTGGGCAGGGACACAGGCAGTCAGATGTGTTCAGCTGCAGTGGATGCCTGTTTTTTTTCAGGGTACTGCTCTGTAAAAGGAGAACTTGGAATTATACTAGTGATTACTCTGATCTATGTCCTTTTTGGTTCATGTGTTTTAAGCAGAAAGCACATAATTTATGAAGTATGCCAGTATGATGTCTCGGAGATCAAACACCAAGGGGAAAAAAATCTGGAGACGAGGAAGTTCCCTAGAGGTGTTTTTTATTAATCGATTAATTAAGAATACCAAAACAAGTGCATAAGATATCAGTCAGCATGCCTTAATTATACGTAGTCATCCTTTGTTGAGGTTCGTGGTCATTAACTGCTGGTGAGGGGCGAGCTATCAGCCAGAGAGCAGAGGGAAACAGAGGGAAAAATCATCTCTGCTCACCAAAGAGCCAACAAAACATGCTTTTGCAGCTGGTCAGCTTTTTTTCTTGTTGCCATGCCATAATGAATCCCAAAATACCAGTGGCGACAAGGCAAAGGCAACGAGGTTTCGGTGGCTTAGCGGATAAAGCACAGAATGCGAACTCTGGAGACCTGGGCTCGGTCTTTAGATCTGGACGACTCTAAGCACGTCTCATCCCCAGCCGGTATACGGGAAATGTTCAGATGATGGCAGATCCTTGCCGGTGCTGCCAACCTGCAGGCTGGCACCGAATGAAGAGACTAAAGACCTTGCAAAAGAGCCTTAGCAAATGCATTTCCTTCTGAATCCACCTGCTATTGAAAGGAAAGTTGCAAAATTCATCACATGGAACAAAAAACCTGAGAGTAAAGGTTAATGTTCACCTAAAACCAAGAGAAGAGCCCCAAAATACTAAAGAAGCAGGCTGCTGAGATATCACTGACTCCCGGGGACAGCACGGCAGCAGGAGACCATCACGGCTGCTGTTGAAGGAGGCTGGAAGAGCTGTCCCCCTCCGTGGAAAACACACAAAGGACCCTCGAGAAAGTCCTTTGGGTGCATCAGGAATGCCAGCAATGGATGGCTCAAAGAACCTGAGGCCCTTGGCGAGCAGGGATTTTGTGCAGTCGGTTATCTTCAGGGTGAGAAGAAATTTGAGGGTATCCACATAAAGGAACTCCTCTTCCTCACTGCTTCTCCCAAGGCTTGAACTCTACATGCAGTGGAAGGAGCAACAGGCTTGAAGAATTTATTGTGTAGTTTCTATAGTCAACAATTTCAAGGGTATGTACTGTGGGGAAACAGGAGGTAACTTTAGAAGCAAGATGTCCATCCTCATTTTTTATAGCACTAGGATGAGCACCACACATGACTGCGTTTCCTGACCTTCCCCTTCTGAGTGGCAGCACTCGTTCTTTTTGCTGTCCTCCTATTTTTGCAGTCCCCCCCCAGAACAAAACTGTTGCTTTTTGGCCCAGACTGGATGTTGCTGAGCTAGTCTGGGGAGAAGTGCCTCCCCGATCCCAGCACCATACTCGGTCCCAAAGATGCGGTTCCATGAATAGGAGTTTATAAAGACCGACTGCCCCATCCCACCACCCATTTCTTCATAGTCTTCCCTTCACAGCCACCGCCTAACCAGCTGGGTCACACAGCGTCTGGGCGGCAAGAAAACGCAATCTTCCAAACATCAAAACCCTCACGGCCCAAGAGGAGTGTGGTGCTGCTTTGGCTTCCCGCAGATCCCCCCCCCCCAAATAATCTGAGTTTTAATACAACTTTATAATTTAAAATTAGTGTCAGAACAGAATTAAGAAGTCCTTTTTTTGGCCAGAACTGGAGTTTGCCTTTTCTTATATAAGCAGTAAGTTTAGTCCCATTTAATTCGCAAGGAGCATGGTCTCAGCTGGCCTCTCCCTGCAGAGTGCTGTCAGGGACTGCGATGACCCTTGCAGGGAGCCCGTGGCCACAACACCTGAACCCCAAACCCCACGGTAGCATGTTCAGAACCTGCAGATCCTCCCTGCCCATTTCTCAGCTGCATCCTGAAGCCAGCGTTTGTTTGAGCTTTGGCAGCTCTCTCAGCTTTACCATCCCAGCCACCCTGGATTTCTGATTTCTCTGGTACATCTCCCAGCCACGGAGTTACATGTGAGACACCTACTTCCCATCTGCACATTTCCAAATCAGAACAGCATATTTCTGATTACTGCTGGTAGCTGGAGGTACTTCCACTCTCACCCACTGCCGTTTTTCTCACCCAAAGAGAAAGCACAGTAACCAGCCCGTGGAGGTGTTTGCATTCCTCTTGGAGACGAGAAGTCTTTTGCATGCTTACATGACACTGAGTTTTGCTTTTGCTTGAAAGGCATAGGTGTAGCGTGGGCTGGGTGGTTTTGAATCCAGCTTCACGCCCCCAGATTATTATGGAAACCTCACCATCAGGCGAGGGGAACAAACGTTGCTGGGCACATCCTCCTTGAGCACCTTCACCACCGTCTGCTGACCAGATCTGGGAGAGATCTGGGGCCGGATTGGTGTTTTGAGTCTCCACTCTTTTACAGCAGAATGCTTTAACTTTTTTATGGTAGAAAGCTCTATAAACACCTACTTAGACCATGTTCAGACAAAGAGCGAAAAAATATTCATGTGAGTCAAGCATGCCACAGAAACAGCGTTGGAAATTTTCAACCCTTTTCAGATTGTCTAATAAAATATATTCTGTCACCAAATCCGTTCAGCTGTCTGTGTCCTGAAGCTGCCCACTGCAGTTTGGATTTCTTGCAGAAGAAAGGTGTTTCTTAGACAAAAAGAACACTTCAGGGTGAGAGGAGAGGGATTCAGAAACACTAACAGAAGAATAGTCTCAAGAGATGGAAAAGAAACAGCCTGTTCCTTTCCATGGCAGAGTCTTCACCTTTGCGTGCCCGTGGCCTGACCCGAAGGAAGAGTGTTCTCAGACGTGGTCCTTTCCATCTTGGAGTTCATTGATTTTTTTTTCTAGGGTTTTGTCGGTTGTTATGGAGGGTTTTGTTTCCCCACCTACACAGCTGCCGACGTTCCCTTCTCCCGATGGGGCTTCTCAATTGGCGCTGCCAGGCAGTGAGTGGCATTGGAATGCATCAAACTGAGACTGCTTCTGTGTAAACAGGGAGACCTGCGAAACATCGCGGTGGGGCTTCAGATACAAAGAGCTGGGAACTATCTTCGGTTCTGGATTCTGAAAGCACTCGGAGCTTGTACGGGAGCGAGATGGGGCTGAGTCAGTCCCTGAGCCTCTCCAGGTACCCTCTGCTAAGTGACAGCAGAATTGCACCAAATTGGACTTAAAGCTTTTGGCTCCAGTGCCGGGACTCTGCTTGCAGTCTGATTTGTGTGCGCTGTTCGGTCAGTCTTTCAAAATTGTCTTCTAACATTTTCTGCGTCAGTTTTTAGACAGAAAGCTAGGAGGAAAGGTGGGTTCTGGATTTGTGTGGTTTTGTGCAAGTTGGGAAGCAGAGGGTATGATCCGCCCTGCTCCTTGATTTCACAAAAGAGGAAAATGTGTGTACGAGAGGTTATGGAGAGCGAGACAGTCAAACGGTAATGTTTGCTTGCCTGGTGGCCCAGGAGGCATGCACGAACTAACATTTCTCATCAGCAGAGGAAGGACTGGCCTTGTTACCAGCAGGCTTTGGACCCGGCGGCCCACGTGCCGGGGCATTCAGCCCCCTTTGCTGCAGGACAGCTTCTGCTCTGACTGGGAAGCGTGATGGCCATCACCCTCTCTCCTCTCACCTGCATGTCCCGGCGGGATGCATGCTGTGCTGCTGCCGTGCAGCCTCCCGTCTTCACAGTTACAGCCAGCCCTGACCCCACTGCGTGGGGCTTGTGGAAATTAAACAGATACCACGATCTGCTGGGGTGAGCACTTGGGCTCTCGCATTGTGCAGTTCCTTTGTTCAGGCCTTGATCTCATCACGTGTGCTAACTGCATAATCCAAACGCAAAATCTGACCATAGACAGAAAATTAAATGCTGTGCAAAGCTTAGTGTACTTTGAATTCACTCTTTCTTTCTCTCTTCTTCCCCTTTTTTTTTTCTTTCTAGGAACAAGATGCCCATGAAGTTTAATCTCTCTTAGCCTTAAAAGAAAAACTGAGGAGTAACAGTTATGGATGCTTTATACTTTTCCAACACATTTAGCACGGAAGCTAGTTCCAGCGATGTGAATTCCTCCCTGCTGACAAACGTGACAGAGAATGGGACGCTGTCAGAGCAGCCCTCATTCAAATACATCCACAAAGTCCTGATTCCCATCTGTTACCTCCTTGTCTGTGCAGTTGGACTCAGCGGCAACACGTTGGTCATTTACGTAGTTTTGCGCTATGCCAAGATGAAAACCGTCACCAACATATACATCTTGAATTTAGCCGTTGCCGACGTGCTCTTCATGCTGGGCCTGCCCTTCCTGGCTACCCAGAACGCCATCTCCTATTGGCCTTTTGGCTCCTTCTTGTGCAGGCTGGTTATGACTGCAGATGGGATTAACCAATTCACTAGTATTTTTTGTTTGACTGTGATGAGCATGGACCGCTACCTGGCAGTAGTTCATCCCATTAAATCAACCAAGTGGAGACGTCCCAGGGTGGCCAAGCTCATCAGCGTGACTGTCTGGACATTCTCGTTCTTGGTGGTGCTTCCAGTCATCATCTTTTCGGATGTGCAGGAAGACTTTCACACCTGCAACATGAACTGGCCAGAGCCCGTCAACATCTGGTCGGCAGCATTCATCATTTACACGTCGGCCCTTGGGTTTTTTGGTCCTTTGTTGGTGATCTGTCTCTGCTACTTGCTGATCGTGATTAAAGTCAAATCTTCGGGGATCCGAGTTGGGTCTACGAGGCGCAGGAGATCAGAGAGGAAGGTGACCAGGATGGTGGTGATCATTGTGGTGGTCTTTGTGTTTTGCTGGCTCCCGTTTTACATGATGAACATTGTCAATTTGATATTTATACTGCCAGAAGACCCTGTGTTGGTAGGGGTGTACTTCTTTGTGGTGGTCCTGTCCTATGCAAACAGCTGTGCCAACCCCATTCTTTATGGATTTCTTTCTGACAACTTCAAGCAGAGTTTTCAGAAAGTCCTTTGCCTCCGAAAGGGCAATGGCGTAGAGGATGGTGACCCCATTGAACACAGGCAAGAGAACAGCAGCCGCCTGCAGGAATCAATGTTAACCCAGAGAAATAATGAATTCAATGGACATATGCAGACTAGCAAGGTGTAAGGGCACGGTTTGGGACTGCGAAGCACTTGTAGACCTGGAGAACTTGGGGACTTAAAGGAGAGATGAATTCATAGCAAAGCTGAGATCTGGAGACCCACAAGCTCAAATTAATGTACATAGACTTCTCTTTACTCACCTCCCTTTCCCAGCTGAAAGTGTTATGGGTTATACTGGGCTGCGCGAAGGTCTTACGGTGTTCTAGCGAAGTCAGATGTGTGTTACCACTTTCTGTCCCCTAGAGAACCGATTCACTGGGACACACTGCCGGCTTTGTACCGCTCTGGTGATGCAAACCAACGCGAAACTTGTTTTAACTACCTTGTTAAGCTGAGTTTATGGCTGCTTTGCACTGTTAGGATCAGCTCAAAGCAGAAAACAGCTCAGATGAGAATATCTTTGGAAGTCTTCAAGGGGGTTTCTTAAAAGAAAAACACTATTGCTTAAGAGGAAGTTTCATACAGAAAAGGCCACAGCACTGATCTTGAAATTGTGTACGAGCCATGGTTATAGAGTGCGGTGTAGTCCATTTACATCGTTTTACTGTCGTTAACCCATAGAAGAGATTTATGGTATTCGGGAATCTTTCAAACATAATAAGAAAGAATAAAAACAAGACTAGGAAAACATTGTTGAAAGGATTCAATGTATTCATAATACTTTCACATTCTAAACCAAACTGCATATAAAATGTAATGTAACCACTTTATTACTATGTAAGTGACGATGATTGTGAAGTCCTGGAAAGCTATTGTGTATATTTATTGGTTCTGAATGTAAGTATGGACGTGAATATAAACTGTATTTTCAGAAATTAAAACGAGTTCAATCCCCTTCCGACTATCCATTTCATGGCTTCGCCAAGCACTGGCAGGCACCGCGCAAAAAAAGATGCAGCTGAGTCTTTGATGCTTAAATCATCATAGATGCAATATAGTTTAGTACGGCAGGGCCAAGTCCAGGGACCTATGGGACTCTGTCCTGCTCAGACACCAAAAGGCAAGTCACTGTCCCTCGTGGTGCTCGGGGTCTCAGGAGATAAATAGAGATCAAATGAATAATGTGAGACCATATAGCAGGATGGGAGGAGCAAGGAACAGCATCCAGACCTGATTCCTGCCTCGTATCTGATCCAAGCTACTTGCACTGTAAAGTGAGGACTCTTCATACAGAAAAAGGAAGAAAGTGAATTAGATGTTTGTTTTAATTCAGGCAGAAGCTACTTATTCTCTTTAGAAATTGCTTTCTACCACCACTGCCACCCACACAGGTCAAACGGTCCTTCTGCAAGGAAATTTATTTGCATGTAACAGCAAGCAGGGGATACAAAAAGGAGAGGGTATCTCAGCTGCCCTTCCAACCTTTGGTGACCTTCTATAGCATCTCTAAGGGACGTGGCTGAGCGCCAGCACCAGCAGTAAATACCAGCCTGGCATTTGTACAAGTAAGGCAGATTATTCAAATAACTCTAAGCAGAGCGTGATGCTGACATTGTTCCCCCCTACAGCGCCACGTGTTGAAATTACTGAAGATTTTGGGGTTGGCAGCCTTCCAAAACGAGGTCCAGGTTGCAGTCCTTGCCCCTTATAGCTTTGCAGAGGCTCAGCAAATTCAGCAGAGGAGCCCGAAGATGTTGTTTCACAGCCAAGTTACCATTATCAGCTAGTCCATGGCAGCTTGTTTCCACGAGTCCTTTTGACCGGGGCCTTCAGGACTGCCTGGGAGCGGAGACCTGTTGCTTCTCTTAACTGTCCTTCTCAGGAGACTGTAGTTCCCAGTCCAAACTGTGTCTTGACATGCACCATTCAAAATCTACTCACATGTTGGGTCATCTGTGCCATAAGGTGCTGAAAGTAAGTCTAATCTGTTAAAACATCTGGCATTGTGGTACACAAATACTTCTCCTTGAAATGTACTTCCCCTTAAAATGCTCTGCAGGAGGCGAAGCCAAATCCCTGCCCAGAGACCTAGTCATTGGGCTTCTTCAGGCTAAAACTGACCCTGGATCTACCCATCTTTCCGTCAGCTCTAGCAGGCAAGTCCTTTCTGGATTTGTGATCATACCTAAGACATTTCTAACTGACATCTGTCTTATCTGGGAAAAGCACGTGTTTCTGTTCAGTGATATGTATTCTGGCCTAGCATGGGTGGTTCCCGTACGTCTATCTTCACTTCAACAACCACAGTGCAGGAATGAAAACAAGCTCCTGGGAGGGTGAAAACAGAGTGAAACCTGTCCATCCTCCCAGGCTGGTCCAGGAAAGCATTGTGCATCTGCAAATACAAACAGCAAAATTGTGTTATGTCCAAAAAACCAGCCAGGGGTGAGAGGTAGGGGGTACCACGGGGAGGTCCCATGGTGAGCCATAGAGCTGCAATGGTCTGTGTATGAAGAATGGAGAAAGCAGGACAACAGCCAGAGCAAAGCTTCTCTTGCCCTGTAGGCTGACGCCAGCCAGCAGGACCTGTAGCTCAGGGTGGGCAGAGCCTTCGCTCCCACCCAAGGGTGTCCCCTCTCATCTGTGCAGGTGGAGAACAGACCTGCCTGCATGACCACCAGCCCTGAGGACCCAGCACACCAGGCAGGGCGATAGTCTGAGCTAAAACCACTCAGGCCTTAAAACTACTTACTCCTGATGCAACTATTTAGCATGGACTCATAGGATGGACCGATTCCTAAAGAAGTTCTTGCTCCTACCCACCGCTGCTGTGTGTATATGCACCGTGTCCCTTCTTCGTGCCATCATACGTGGCCACACTCACATTGCCCAAGCACAAGAGCACAACAACTCACCAGATACAAAGAGAGACAATTGCAGGATGTCTCCAGAGCCTGGTCCCTGGTTTGGGCCATTAGTAGGTACATTTAGGCTTCTCACAGTAGCAGGCTGTAGCCCACCTTCCATACACCTGCGCTATACCACGGCCGTTAATTCAAAATCACAGCACAACCAGGTTTACATTGATTAATTAAGTCATGCAATATCTATTATTTCCGGAATTATCAGGCTGTTCCAGGCATAAATCAACTCTCTTATCAGTTCTTGAGACACATGGAGTAATTAGTGCAGGCCTTTATGTCATCTCTGCCAAGTCCATCTGCCTCCAGTTGATTAGCCAGAAGTTCTTCTCCAGTGACAGAATTAGAAAACCCCATTTTAGTTCACAGATCATTTTGCAAGCAGCAGTAATAATTAATGCTCTCGCAGAGGGAGGGTGCCCCGCGTACGCAGCACTGGTAGCTTGCTCTGCAGAAGCACGGGGATGCATAATTCAAGTCCAAGTGTGTCGCTGAGTACATCTATGCCATCGTCCATCACCGGTCTGATCCTCTGGAGCAGCTGAGCTCTTAAGCACAGGGAAAATTAGCAGAATGAAGAAACCAGGGGGTTGTTCACACTAGCAGCAAAGCTGAGCAAGGCTGGTTGCTCCCACCAGCTACATGCTATATTAGTATTTGCTGTGGAATTAGCAAGACACAGTTATGAGCAGAGAATAACTGAAAAGTCAGGGCAGGATTTAGGAATTTGCCCCTGAGGCTGTGAGACTCTGCCTAAGTCACTTCACCGCTTGTACATCAGTTTCTGTATCTGTAAAACTGGGAAGAACGGTACTGAGCTCTGTCATAAGCATTCAGGGCTGAGAGTCAGCACCGAAAAAAACCCCAACCCTGTAATTTGCTGTCTCCTGCCAATGTGCTTGGAGCTCCACAAAAATCAGAGCTGGCCGTCCTGGAGAGAGGCAACGCATCGGGGACCAGCGGGGAAGGGTGTCACCGCTGCCAGTCCTCGCTGGTATCTTCTGAAGTCTGCCTGAGAGAAGGGCTTCTTGGGTATCTGAGTCTTCATTTTTAAGATAAATCATTTCACTTGGGGATTAGGAAGGATTCCTGGTAAACTCGAGGTAAGTGCACCCAACAGCCTCGAAAAGAGCAGTCCACCAGAGACCTTTGATACGCTTGGGACTGGCAGCACCACCGACAGAATTAAAATGTGCAAGAAACAACAGTCTCATACTCAGCCTTTTAGATTTTAAAATAAGTTTCTAGGTGGGGCAGAGACCCGTGTGTGATGTAGAGGGGTTGCGAGGTGGATACTGGTTTGCCAGAAGGCTGCTCAGAATAGAGACGGGGGAACTTGGAGTCAGACAAAACCACCTGCAGACTCGGAGCGATGGTTTGAGGACAGAGGGTAGAGAGCAAACCCAAACCATGTCCCTCCAGACAGTTCATCCCAGGCTCAGACACCCCCTTTAGACGTCTTTCAGACTGAGGCGTACTAGATCCACAGGGACTGTGAGTGTTACTTCAACACAAAAATAAAAACACGTTGCTAGAATAAGTCACGCACCTAGAGATTAAGCAATATAACAAGAAGCAGATGGAAGAATAAACTCCAAACCCAAAGAAAATAAAAAAACCTCCTCAGTGGATTAGGTAAGAACACAGAAGAACTGAAGAATACTCACAAGACCAACCCGTGTGTAAAAATTGGCAGAGTTGAAATATCGATGATTTCTGGGTAACTTCTTATTTTCTCTTCAGGGAAAAAGCTAATATTCATTTCAAACCTCTCTGAGCATGGGAGAGAGCTAAAGAGGTGTGATAAATGAAGATCCACAGTTTTATTGCTCTGTCACGTTAATCTGGTGCAGTATCAGGAGACACCAGTGTAACAATAATCTGGTGCATTAGGGATACCCTGTTTTTCTTTCCATGATGATTTTATAACATGCTGGAAAGAAAAGCCAACAGCGTTTCACGCCAAGACGCTTTATAAACATTAATATTGTGCTAACAAAAGCACCATCTTTTACTGCGGAGGAAGAGTTTTAGTGCAAACGATAAACTCTTTGTGCACCCAGCAACGTTTCGCTGTGCTTTTCTCCGACGCCCAGTCAGGTCAGCATGTCCTGTGTGGAGTTACCGTGCACGAATCCTCCACCGTGGTCTCCAGGCTTACGCTGCAGAGATCCTCTTCACTGTCCTCTGCTAAAACATTCGGGACAAAGTATACAATGTATGCATCGAATGAAACAAACCTCAAAATTGTTTGCGTATTTTCTGGGTCCTAAAAAGGCTTTTTTTTTCAAGTAATCTGGCTGTTGCTCATGATGGTAACGCTGAGGTCTCGCACCTGCTGTGGGAAGCCTGCCCCAGCCCGCCTCGCCGGGCCCTCGCCTCAGCCCCCACCTCATTTCCCGGGTGGCAGCACCGGCCCCTCGGGGACACGGAGGCTCCAGCCTCCGGGACATCGGGGCTGCTCCACCGGCACAGCCAAGCTAGCCCCGGAGCTTACTCCCACCTCAAGGCTGAACAGAAGCGGAGCAAATCAGTGCTGATGTCAGTGTGAAATCCAATTTGCAGTCCGTGATGGAGGGTTGTACCTTGCTAGTCATCCATTTTTTTCAATGGCCCATTTGATGCTCTGACCACAAGTGACGATCAGAAAGACACAAAGGATGCTGAAAAGCGCGATTTACCTGCCGATCAAGCCAGGGATCCTCTTTCCCTTGATTTCAAAGGAAACGTGTCTTGATAAAGCGCTGCAGATTAACTCCTTGCAAGAAAGAACGGCACCAGCATGAGGAAAAACTCAGAAGTGTCTGAATTTCTTTCTGATTCCTCTCTTGACTTACAGCAGAGGAGCAGGACTTGGCTTCTGGTAATTTGCCATAAAAAAGTAAAGAAAACATTTTAGAAGTGTGTGCAGCATTTACCCACGAGATTGAAAAAAGCTTTCCATTAGGCTAATGCCTGATTTGTTTTCTAATTTAAAAAGAATCAAAACTAATTTTATTTACTAAGCAGACAGTAATGGTCACGCTCCAGTGAGTGAATAAATGTGGGTTTCAGAAGGCATTCTTGTTTTGCAAACACATTTAATTTAATGCAATATATTCACACGAAAACAGGGGAACTAATGAGGAAGGGATGACTCTGTCCTGTCGTGCACCCTCTGGGAAGAAAAGATGGGCTTGCGCTTAAGGAGTCAACTTAGGATTCCGCAGATCCTGGTTCAGTTCCTAATGTTAACCTTAGAACCTTGCTTGACGTCAGGCAGGCTGTGATCCCCAAAGCTTTCCGCCTGTAAAACTAACCCGGTGCTTCCTTTCTCACACCTGTCCTACATGGCAGAGAGGTTTGAAAGTCCCATCACAAAGGGCGTGTTTGGTGCCGGCACCACGGAGTTTGCATCAGTTTTGTCGAAGTCTTGCAGGAATAGTCGCTTTTTATGAAAAGGATAAGTTCTGGTGCATTGATTTTGTGTCTCTTCTTTGACATAAGTCTCCTTTCCCTTATTCAGGTGGGGGTTTTGCTGGTAAAAGCTGTGCTAGATGGACAATCAAGTGGCTCTCGTCAACAATGCATCTCCAGAAAACCTGCAGCTTGCTCCGGGCACTGCGAGCCTGCTTGTCATTACCTTCTCCAAGAGGAACCACTTCAAAAGAAAATTGGGTTTCCGTGTGCCTCTCTTGAGGCAAGGAGGATCGGATAGATCACGCAAACCATGTTTGATGGACCATCCAACATGTTAACGCACCATCCATCAGTGGCGCAGGCAGGATGATGATGCTAAGCCATGCCAAGCAATGCCCCCACGAAACCTGGGTAAGTACGCGGTGTCACAGATACCGGCCATGTGCAATACTCGACAGCCACCATAGTGATTAGGCAAATGGTATAGGAGTCAGATAACTTTTGCCAGCGCTTAGGGGTTATAGATGTGCGTGCGGTATAGGCTAGAAATAATATTCTCACTTCCTGGAGAAAATGCTGGTAATTTGTACACAGTGACAGAGGAGGAGGAATGAAATCTGGGTAAAGCCTTGGGAAATCATCTCTGAAGCACATGAAGGAGCATTTCAGCATACAGCATGAAGAAGGGTCTTTGACATCCTGAATGCTCAAACAGGAATGAAACCCAGGCTGCCGGAGCCTGTCTTAGTCCTTCTGTAGTCACACTTGCCCTTGATAGATGCTCTGTCTTATCTGTCGCGGTCCGTGTTCGATCGCACTCAGCCTCGGCCGCAATTTCCGTCCCTATCTCTGAGCCACGGGCGCATTTCCTGCTCCCCAAGCAGACCTGCGTGAGCAGGGTGCCGCTGTGCTTCCCGTGGTGAGGCATGTCGTTCAGACCTCCTCAAAACCCCTGCGCTTGTCTGGATTAAAATTAAACGGAAAAACGAATCCTTCCTTTCCTCCTCCCTGCAAATCGCCAGTATAGCCGGGCACTTTTGGCTTTTATAAGAGGTTTTGCATCCAGTGTCAACGCAGGTTTTACTCTTCAGCAGCCTGTTTGGAGCTTTGCTACCATCCCGTCTGTCGGAGCAAGATAACTCTCAGCACCAGGGCCGTAGTGCCAGAGACCTTCCATGGGTTATTATCAACCTGCATCTACTAGGTGGTACTGGTGACTAATTTCAAAGCACAGCCAGTGGAAGGATTCTGCCAGCGCTTTATAACCGACCATGCCTTATTTAAATAGTATTGACTGATTTTATTCTCTGCTGGTTGCTAATGGCTGGCAAATAAATGACTGACTGTGCTGTGAAAATACAGAACAGATTACAAAGCAGCAGCATGATCTATGAGAAATATGTCATTTCTGTTGCTAAAATAACATAAAAAAGGCAGAGAACTGTTTTTGCCAAATCCTCTCTATATACATTAAAAAATTAGACATGCTCCTAATTTGCATTAGAGCAGAGTCTCTGGTTGAATAGATTGAGCAGAGGATGCAGCAGGTTTTCAGCCAGACTGACTCATCTCCCTCCCAACCCCAGCATGCCCCCCAAATACGGGGCTGCTCCTTACCAAAGGAGGCCAAAGCAACCGAGTCAAATCATGCTTTCTCTTGCCCTTGAGACAATCACCGGTCCTCGGGGTATCATTGGAAGCAATGTGTGACCAGCCTGAACGACCATCACCAGCTCTCCTGATCTGCAGCAAACGTCATCCCTCCTGCTGTCAGCGTGGTTTGCTGTGGTACAGCAGCTGGAAAAGGCGGCGTGTCATTTCGCTGGATGCAACCCAACCCCCTGCTTTGGACAAGTCTTGATTTGCAAGAAGAGTGCCCACACCATCTTGCTCGGTGTAACATGGCTGTTGCTATTGGGCCAACTCTGGAATTGCCGGTGCTGTAAGCCCAAATTTCTGTGGACTGAGCCAGAGGAGATGTAATACTGCAAAACAAGCTACGTGATGATTTGTACCCCAACATCCAGAGTTTTGTTGGCTGCCTGATGTACTTTCTGTACTTAAAGATGTAAAACACAGGGAGGAAAAGAGAGTATAAGCTGAAAGGGTTGAGTCTTGCTCTGGCTGGACCTCAAGGGAGGGCTCACAGCAACTTCACTGGCGGCTGCAGACAGCGGGAGTTGCTGGCATGCACTCACCGAGGAGCAGGATCGATCTTGCACGGCAGCCCAGGCGCAGGAAGATGATGTTTTCTTTACGTGGCACAGTCCCTCTTGCCTTCAAGGGATCAGGATTGTGCTGGGGAGGAAGAGAAGCGGGGATCAGCCTGGCCCCAGCCTTGCTTTGCTGCCTTTCAGTGGGTTACAGCAGCTGCAAATCGTCCCCAACTGCGTCACTGAGGTGACAATCAGGCAAATAGAACCTGGCAGCGGATAATGACTCTCTAGATGTCAAAAAGCTGCAAGTATCAAACATCTCACAGAGCAAAGCTGAAGCTTCTTAACTAACGTCAGGGACGTCGTAGGTACCTGGTCTCCGGGGCAGGGTGCTGGGGAGAGGGGGTGCGATGCCTCCTCAGTGCAGACCTTTCCCTGCCACCGTGACCTCTTTGCCTTCCAGGCATTTCGGTGAAGGCCAAAGGTACCGGACGTGATCAATGACTGTCTCTTTTCATTTGGCAGAATGGTGACAGTGAATAAACGCTACCTGCAATTAGGTCATCCCTTTAATGAATTAAACCATTAAGGAAACAATTAAGAGAGGGAAGCTTGGCTTGAGGGGTGCAAGTCAACTGAGACTTGGAGGTCCATCTCTGGCTGGGTGACTTTTGCCAGCTGATGCTTCTAATCGAAGCAATTATGCATAACTTGACGAGGGACAAAAGGGCACGCAAAATTAAAGGGATGGCAGCGACGAGCAGGGCCGTGTCTGCAATGATGGATGAAGGGGGAAGGGTGTTGTGGGATAAAGGGAAGGTTTTTGCAGATATTTTCTACTGTTGAAAGGAGTGCTTTCAGATCCAGCTGCAGTCCAGTTCAACACTGGGAAGAAACCTGGCTTTACACCTTCCCTCTTCCCCCATGATCTAGTTTCTCGCCAGATGAAAACTAAAGAGGACTTTGACCCAATCTAGCCATTTCCCGCGTTGGGCGATGGGGGTCAGGATCCCTCCTGTAAGCTCGGGCATGGGAGATGACTGTAAAAATTCAAGCCTGGGGCAGTCAGGTACGCTAAGAGCCAGGCTTCAGGACTACCTGCTAAACCAGGCTTCCAAAGGCTGCTCAGCTAGGAACAGAAGTAGATTATTAATTTTTCTTCCCCCCCACAATGACAGAAAAAAAGAGAACATATATTTTCTCCTTGGCCACCATTAACCGTTTCAAGCTGAGCCACAGCATTGAAATGCCCCCGTCCAGCCCAAAGGCATTTATATGCAGCCGCTGTTCTCTTCAGCCTTTCGCTCCACTGCGAGCAAGATTTATGCTCTGAAGGATGATGAGAGGGGGCATATTATTAATCATGAAATCCATCATCTATCCCGAGAACCTGATGCAAAAGGTCCCACAGAGATGCTAACACTGTATTTGCCAACTCCTGAGATTGCTCCCGGGAGTCTGGCTGATTTGCCTTCGCCGGTTGGCAAAGCGCGGGCATGTGAGGTGTCTGCCTGCACTGAACACGCCTGCCACCTGCGACAGCAGAAGGACAGGGCTGTCCCGCTGGGACCTCGGCCCCACAGCCACTTGGGCCACCTACAGCTGCCAAGAAGGTGGCCTCGGCCCCCCCTCACCTGCCTGTCTCTGGTCGGCAGCGGGTGATGCAGCTCCCTGCCGCTGCAGCAGCTCAGGTGAGCCCTCCCTAACCCATTTCAGCCCAAATCAGACAAGTTAGCAAAGACTCCTTACTGAGACGCTCACCTGGGCTCCAGTGGGCTCACAGGTCTTGCTTTTTGCGGGTGTGTTACTCTCCACGTTTAGCAATCGATAAGTGCTACCACAGCTCTTGGTTACGCAGTAATGGTGATGGATAGCCACTATCATCTCCCACACCCCTGTGTGGGAGAGTTAGGGGGGTTTTTTTGAACCCTTTTCTGAATATTTTCTTGTTTTCTGTCCCTTTTGATCATGCACTAGAGTTTGGCTGAACGATCAAAGGTGGTGTCGTCAGTGCATGGTGAATTAAGCTCTGTCCTCAGGTTATGTCCATGCAAATCAAGAGCAGCAGGAAAATTATCTATGACTTTCAAGAAAGGAGAGTTTGGCCCTGAGGTCAGTGAAGGGGAGTCAATCACAGGAATTTCAGCAAAGTTTTTTTGGTTTTGCGACTTGGAGGACTCATGGTCTGGCACTAACTTGGGTGCCAAATCTATCCAAACAGGTAGGGTAGGCACACACGAGGCCACCCCACGAGACTTCAGCCCCCAGAGACAACATGATTGCACCCAGAGGGAGGTGTAACAGGAGAAGACAGAGGTGCAAACTGGTCTGGCACCATTCTACCACCCCATCTAAAGCCTAAATTAGCCATCACGCAAGTACAGCCCTGTAAATCCAGCTTGGCTGTCCCATGACAGCGCTTTTATGTTTCTGGTCAATATTGATGTAACTACTGATTTACAGTACTATTTTTCACTAATATTAGTGACAAGCCAGCTAGTACTGAGCACGCTCGTTGCTGTAGTCCCTGCGCGCCAAGAATAGTGCTCCTTCATGCTAGGAGCTGCACAAACGCGGAGCGGAGCCCCTGAGCAGCAGGCGAGGGAAGAAGCAGGGCACCCCAGGAGAGCAGAGCGGTGCTGCCGTATTTGTGTGCTCAGCCAACATAAAAAAGCATTTGGTCTTTACCTGAAAAAGATGTAAATGAGAGAGCACGGGATGAGGGATGGGGGACGGCAGCGAGACAGGCAGCTCTGAGGACTCCCGCGGCTTGTACACGTTTCAGGTTTTCAGCTCTTTCTTCTCCGTCTCCACACAGCTTGTGATTAACATCAGTAACCTTCCGTCAGCTCATTCTGTATGTGCATAGTTTATGACGAGGCATGTCTTGAGAGTCTAGGTAACAAAACAAAAATGACTGAAGCCCTCTGCCTCACAACTCAACAGCAAGGAGACCCTTTTCCGCAGGGATTTGTGAGTTGGGGTGGTGGCGTGGGAGCCAGCATTTTAACATTCCCACCTCCTCATGAGGACATTTGCGGACTTCAGGGTTTGACTCGTGGGGTGCAACTCAGTTGTCATTTTGGGATGTGTCCCCTTACTCCAGCCTCCCCCTTGGTGCGTGCCTGCCTTCGCCCATCCAATCCTCCCACAGTGCTTCCCTCCACCCTGGCCCTTAATTCTTTCTCCCTCCCATGCTCTGCCTTGTGATCCTGGATTTTGCTGCTCGGTAGGGAGAATAGGTGCCCGTGTTGTATTTTTTTCGCAGTCCCTGCTGCTGCCTCCTGCCTGGCCCCGAGCTGTGCTATCCTACGCCCGGTCTCCCCTAGAAATCCCCCAAACAGCCCATCCCTCCTGTTTTCTCTGATGCCTTTCTCCGACCTCTGGCAGGACAGGGTGTTTGCAGCATCTGGGCACCAGATTTGGGGCAGGGAAGGCAATCCCTCCCCACCGGCGTTGCCAGAGTGAGCGCTTGGCGCTTGGCTGTTGAAGGTGGTGTTAACGTGGTTCTAGATGCTCACAGGTGGGAATTGAATTTGCAAACCCCGGAGTTTTGGTCTGGTTTTTGGTGTATATACGGAGCAGCGAAACCACAGACAGCTCAGCATCCATAGGAGTCATCTGGAGAGTGCAGGTGATGCCTGAAAACCCAGCTCAGAGGGAGCGATGGGGCTGTTTCACTGGCATCAGTGTGTAACTGCTTGTGGATTTTACCACCCACTTACCCTGGCTTGATTTATGAATTCAGCCAGGAACATCTTCTGCCTCGGAAAGAAAAAGGACTTTAATAAATGAAGATGTATGGGAAAGAATTAAAACGTGGCATTGCATTCGCAGAGCAAAGATTATTTCTCTCCTTCTTCTGTAGAATTTGATCATATTTGGAATTAACCAAGAAAAGTTTTATCTGAAGGGAATAGCGAGACACCTGAAAAATAGGCTGATAAAACTGCGATCAAAGCAGGGAACGCAGGAGTCGTGTTGCTCCGTGCCCTTGTACGGACGCTGGCTCGGTCCATCTGACCCTCGTGTGGGGCTGCCCCCTCGAAGCTGCTCTCTGAGGCGGGGGTGAGACCTGCCTGGCAAAACAGGCAGCAGCTGTGCTCGTGTGCCGGGGTTCCTAATTCTGCCATCCCTCCTACCAGCAGTCACGGCTCGGAGAAGCATCAGAAATCAATTGGGCAAACAGCCGTCTCCCTGTCAACCCGCAGTGTGGAGCTTTATTCCAAACCTGCTATTGCCTGAGCTTTGGGTGTGCAAAGCCGTTGTGAAACCAGCTGCCCGTGCAAGGGCTGTAAGCACGTTTGGGGGAACAAGAGGAGGAAAACCGCTTTTTGCCCCTTCCAATGTTTGCCTTCTAACAGAATAGGGAAATACAAGCAGCATTCCCTCCGGCATAGCGATGCACCTGATACCGTCCACCATTGCGGAAAGGAAACTCATTCCTGCATTATCCTAACGGTGGAAACTGTCTGCCCCCCTTTGATTCACTTTCAGCCCTGTTTCCTCTGGTCCCAAGTCAACATTAATCTTAATTACGTCTCAGCTAACAAGCCTCTAAGAGTTTATTAAACAGGCTTTTGTGTTCCCTAATTGAAAATCTCAGTGCAAAGCGTTTCAGCGCTGCTCCTGACTCTCACGCTGCTTTGACAAATTGCTACGAGAGGCTGGCGGAGGGGAGAGGGGACGGGGGCACCGGTCGGAACGCCGCCGTTTCGCTCGCCAGCTGCTGCTGCATCCGCGAGGGGAGCTGATGGGGAGAGCTGGGAAGCGGGTCTCCAACACAGTGGTCCTCTTGGTAGGACAGTGGTATCTGAAACGCCGGTCGTGGAAATGCCTGATGGACACACGCAGCCACATGCGACCGCTAAAAGTCTCTAAAAAAGAAGGGCAGGACGGCCAGGGACCATGCGTGGGTTGGAGGGCTCTTCACATCATGAAATGTGTCCCAGATCCTGTGGTTCCTGGCAGGAGCTGTAAGGTCCTGCAGGGAACTGAGGTCTTTCTTCTAGGGACAGGAGATATTGTTTCTTGATTGCACTTGCTTTGCCTTTCCTTCAGGTCAGACCCAGTCTGACCCACAGGCATTCCCACACCTTCCTTTATGGTTGGATTAATGATCTTAAAGGTCTTTTCCAACCTATGATTCTGTGATTCCCCCAGCTCCATCATCTCTCCTGCAACTTTGACCTTTTGTTCTTCTGTTCTTCTCATCCTTGGATCTATTTACTACAAGAATTTGCAAAGAAGGTTGGTCTGAAAAGGTATCATTTTGGGTCCTGGTTTTGAAGAGGGGCCAGACCTACCCCGCCTCTGCTCCCACTACCCCTGGGTCAGGATTGGGACCGCGGTTGCTGGAAAATAGATGTTCCAGCGAGAAGCCTGCCTGCCAACATTTTTGTTGATAATGTTGCAATGCATCATATTTAATGAGCAAATTTAGGAAAGCTTTCAATGCATCAATTTTCAGATAAGACAGCCAAATGACCTTTCCAACAAACAACTGTCTGGGGAATTCGGTTTCATAACGAATGCCTGTCCCCAGCTGGGGTTAGAGGAGGAAGCACAGTGGCAGCTGCAGCCAAGAGCACGCGCAGGCTCTGCTTCCCACCCCTGGGGAGAACCCAGCCCCTGGGTCAGCCCTGGTGGGCTCTGAGGCACCATCTCCTCAGCGTGGCCGAGATAAAGCAGTTCAGTGTAAATTTGGCAGCTCTTTTCCTGGCCCAGGGCTTTTTTTCCGGGAGCAGCTCTGCTCCTCGTGGGTCTCCTCCATGGCTCCTGCAGACCATCTCCCCCAGTGCCGTGCAGCCGTTGTCCCGCGGGATCCTCTCCTCATCCCAGGAAGATTTTTTTTCAGACTTGAGTTGTGCCTTCAAAAGCTCCACTCGCTCTTTTTCCAAAGCCTATACACCGCTCTTGGGGAGACACGGGTTTCCCCAGCAGCTTGGCGGTAGATTTCTGAGGAGCCAGGCAAGCTGACAGCATCTCTGAACACATTTCATCAAAACATGCCATGCTTTGACAAAGACTGACAAATTCAGATGAAAATCTGTCCTCCCAGCCAGCCATTCCCAGAAAGCAAGAGACAGAAGTGACACTCCCCAATGCAGGTTTTTTTTTTTTTACACATTTCAAATCCAGTCACTAAGCCTGAGGGACTGACTGACATTTTTAATACCTCGACAGACAATTCTTCAAATTAAAACTTCCTATTCAGCTTTAAATACTCCTTTCTTGGCCAACCCTTTGCTTCATTAAAGTATTACAAACGTTAGCTCTCCTGCTGCGTTACCGAAAACAAACACCCACCTACACGTGAAGGTCAAGGAAACCTTGCCCTGTGCCCATCTGACCTACAAGGTTGCAAAATATATTTGCTTGATGCCATTTCTAAGTCCCCAGTTAGGAATATTCATTGAGATTCACGCAGACCTCTCAATAAACAGATTGTCAACTGCTGGATACCAAAAAGGGCTTTGCTGAAGTACGTGTGAAAAACTAAAGCAAGAAACAGCTGGGATAAAGGAGGACCTTTCTAGGCCAGGGTGGACATGTCTTTGTCTAGCCATGTCTCTTGGTGGTGCCAAGAGACAATGGGTACCAACTGAAATACTCAAAATTCCATTTAAATGTAAGATAAAACTTCCAGTGCAGCAAACACTGGAATAGTTTGCTCAGAGGGGCTCTGGAGTCTCCATCCTCAGAGATATTTGAAACCCAACTGGACAATGACCTGATCAACCTTCTCCAGCTGGCTCCGCTTTGAGCAGGGGGTTTGGACTAAATCACCTCCAGAGGTCCCTGCCCACCTCAGCAATTTGGTGATTCTGTGGTTTTTCTGAAAACTGACCTTTTTACAATCTGGTGCTAAAAATATTGGCCAGATGTGCTGGATGAGGAATCGTTCTGGTTTTCACACATCTCAGACCGATGCACGCAACAGCCTACACTTCGTAAGCTCTATGGAGAAACACAGGCTCCTCCAAGGGTAAATTTGAACCTGTGGTTTTACATGGCCCAGTTTCCAGGAGTAATATTGGCTTAAGGTCATCCCTCCCCCCTCTCCCTGCTGAAAAGACGACTATGGAGGCATCCATTTGCTTAAGCTGACAGGGACTGGGCTGTGAACCGGCAGAGTTGAGGGACAGGGACAACATTGCCACCAAAGACTTTGTGTTGTGGGACCAAGGCTTAAAGTAAATTCAAACTTGGTTTCTCCCATGGGAATCTGTAAGTCTTTGGGAGAGGGTATAGAATACACACCTGGGTGTTGGACTTGATGATCCTTATAGGTCCCTTCCAACTTGAGATATTCTATAATTCAGTCTACCACTTTCTATTCCAATAAAAATGGGGTAAGTGAGGGGAAAAGTCACATATTCCGTTTATACAAGTGGCATTTGCAGAACGCAGCAATTCCAAACGGCAACTTCCAGGTGGATATCGCAGAGGGGTCAGGAGTGACCTGGGATTAAGGTGTTTCACCGGTGACTTCTGGCCGCCCAGGTTTCAGCAGGGTCACCGTTGACTGCACCGGCATCAGGATCCCTCTCTGGTTGCTCTCTAAGGGAGGCAATACCCAGGCACGTATCTGAATGGGGACCTGAGGCAGGAGTATGTCCAGAGATCGATGGATTTACATCGGAGTAAGAGCAGGGCCAAGGATGGTATTTTTACTCCTTCCCTCTTTGAATTGCAGGTAAGTGTAGTCTAACTTCCAAAATCAATATAGCTTATGTGTGCCTCAATGCAAACCTCCCTGGGACTACCACAAGCCTACGAGACCATCTGTTAAAACCAGATCTCTGTTCCCTGAGGCTTTTGAGCGCTGCTGGCCCGAGGGACTGGGTTATCAGTGGGGTCCAAACGTTTTCCTGCAATGCATGGTCCTGGCACAGCCTTGACACATGCAGCAGCATCCTTAAGAATTGCAGGGCCGTGTTTCTAGCATGTGCAAACGGTGCCTTTTCCCTGGTCCTCCTAACTGCCCGTTACCTTCTGCAACCAGAAAGAAGGCAAAAGTTGCTAATTTTGTACTATTGTGGTTTTTTCCCAGAATGGCTCATCCAGCTCCACCATCTCGGTTACCCGAAATGTCTTAGTCGGTCACCTCAACCTGCACTTTGTTTTCGTGTCACATTTATTCCTGCACATTTTTGTATTGTTTGAATAACTCCATCTAAACCCAGCCTCGTTGCTATGAGATGGATGATGCTCTGGGGTTTCTGTGTTCTCTCTCTCTTTCCTGCTGTAATCTCGTAACACTTAATCCTCTGTATCTCTTCATCTTTCCCTGAAAAGTCACTAAAGGTGAAAGCTTTCTCTACTTGCTCTCTTACCATCTATATCTTGAGCCTTTAAGCTTTGATCCAGGTTTCTGTCCTTGAGCACCGAGTCGTCCCAAACATCAGGTGTGTCCTATTCCTTTAGCCAACTCTCCATTTCCTACGATGAACCTTTGGAGTTGCTGCAGCGTTTTGTTTTTTTCCAACATGGGTAATGAAAAAACAATAGCCCTTAAAAGAAGTGGGTGCTAGCGGGGACGTACAGCCCTGTCCTCTGGTGAAGTGAGGTTGGGTGATGCGAGGCCAACAGGTAAGTTTGCGTCTGACTCGACTTGGCAGCCCCTGTGCTGCAGACGTACACACAGCACAGCCCTGGACCCGCAGCACGGCCGTGGGCTGGGAATTACCATCAGGGACAAGCGTTCCGCTATACCTTTTCCTATAGTTAGGCCGTCCCTCTGCCAGGCAGTCTAAGGTGCAAACTGTGGACCTGGGTTTTATACTCCTTGTGCAAGTGAAGAGTGTTTGGATGGGAAGTCCAGGTGTGCAGCCATCACTGGTCCAGAGCACCTGCCACTGGATTCCCCACCGGGAAACTCCAGAAGGAGATTTTGGGCTTCCCCTCCCAGTGCTCCAGGGGCAAGTCCCACCACGTCTTTCTGGGGAGAACCTGAAGAAAAAAATTTCCCTCCCATGGTCTCAATTAACTTATGGTCTCCTGGCTTTTCCCAGCGTAACATCCTCTTGTCTTCTTGAAATTTGAAATAACAGTGTGTTGTGTCCCTGCCCTGGGAGTTAACAGCGTGCCCAGAGAGCACAGACAAAAGCAGGGTGGAGATGAAGGGCTCTCAGCAACACCATGTAGAAGGTCCAAGGCTTCAGGAGTCCAGGTCCATCACCAAAGCTCACCATCTCTCCAGCAGACAGCACCTTTCAGTCTGTGTTTGTCCGTGGTATCTAGCCCATGAGCCTATAGCCAACGCCAAATAATGAGGAGTGGGACCAACGGAAACAGATTTACTCAAATCAATAACATGACGCATCGTGCGGGCTCTTCCTACCGGTCTCAGATTGACGCGTATGAGTCACGGCCATCACTGACGCTGGGGCTGCGGCAGCTCCGCACAACGGGAGAGACCGTGTGTGTCGCACCCCGACTTCTCTGCAAAACTGCTGCTTCAAACGAGCAGAACAAAGACAGGCAGCACACGCCAGAGCAGTGTCATGTCACGAGAAGAAATGCCGGCTCTGAAGAGACGTGATGACAGTAGCTCCCATGGGCAGGGGGAATTAATTGTGCGGCTTCCAGAATTAATGCGATCGTTCTGCTTTCTTGTTTGCACCGCGATTAAGCCTCACACCACAGGCTGCGTTCGCTTTCTGTAGCCACATGTGTGAATCCAGTCCCATATGCCAGGTGACAGACAGAGGTCTGATGGGCCTCACGTCCCAGCCTTGCAAACATTTTGTTTTCTGGCATTCATGTGCCTGACTACTCCAGACAGGAATCAGCGCAGCAAAGTGTCTTTTACAGGGAATAAATTCATGTCACCAAATTGTACTTGGATTTCTCCAATACCTGTAAAATCTTATGTGGGGGAAATGCAATTGCATTGTATTTCTGACCTGATGTAGCCGTGATATAGATGTGGAGCTGAGCTGGAACATACAGACCAAGCCAAGCAATGGGAATTGGGGTTTCTGCTCCCCTGAAATGGATGGGTTTATGGGCAGGGTAACATCAGCCCTGCCTCCCAGTCTGGGATCCTCGACCAGGTTCTGCAATGCCGGTAGCCAGCATGACAGATACCAGCTCAAACCAGCACGAATTCAGTCTCCCGTCACTTCGGGCAGCTCATGCAGGGGAAACCCCGCCGTGCAGAAGCGCAGAGGGAAGCCTGTGAGCCACTTAGGTCTCACGGTGATGGACCCGGTGCCGGCTGCCTGCACGGGGGGATTTCATCCTTTGTGAGCCCCTCAAGAGATTTCCTAATAGGATATTAAAACATCTCCATATAGTTCAGTGAGCAGGAGCCAGCGTTGTCAGAGATGCACTTAGCAAAGAGCATTTGCAATTTCCAGAGAGCACAAAAAAGAGTGTGGAAAATAGAATCGCATGAAAAGCCCATACACAAAGCTGTTTCTCTTCCTCTTTCCCCTTTTCCAACCATCCTCCTTCCCCAGTCCTTAAAAGGTGCAGCTTGAATGCTGAGGCTGATCCTAATCATCTAATTAAAATGCTGAAAAATTTCAAAGCACAGAATACCCTGCACATCAAGATGAAAAAAAAAAATACAGTATTCAAGACTTTTGACCATGTGTTGCCAACTCTCCGATTCACTCTGGGACTGGGGAGATCTTAATTTGAGAAAGATCACGATAAATCGTAAAAACGAACTGAGATGCGTATGACACACAGCTGAGATGTTTAAATTCAGCCTGGCTGAGGCAGAGTGTGTGGCTGAGCCTGGCCGGTGGCTTGGGGTACGTCTGTGTCACCCAGGGACCCTGGGTGCTGTGGCAGCTCGGCTGGCCCAGCCTGGGGGTGCTGCTGCTCCGGGGACGGGCTTTAGGTGAGCAGAAAGCCCGTATTTCATGGGACACCTCTCAACTAGCTATTTGATTTTCAGCGTGACAAAACCAGAAAGGAAAGATGCAGATTCTGCAAAATTTAGTTAAGAATTGCTCTGAACTGATCTCTTGATGTCGCACCAGTTAACCAGGCTCGGGACAGCTCGGCACAGACCTGCCCTTCCCACTTGGGCTCAAAGCACCATCGGGAATAACCTGCTCTGTGGTCAGCTGGGCTCAGCCGAACGGGAGCGGGGCACGAATTGCACTGTGCATGTCTGGTTTGGACACTATTTTTTGTATGTTCGCCAATAAATCAGTGTAGCCTCTTTTGTGCCAGAGGCAGCATTTTAGCTGGGATATTTTGCACCACAGGTCCGAGTCTTAATAGCGATAAAGACTAAAACTCACTGTTATTGCTGAGTTCTGTTGAGTGTAAGCATCAAGGTGAGGAGCACAACAGGAGCTTGCATACACAGGCTTTCACTGATACTTTTCTAGTCAAACTGAATTTCAGAGGGAAATGAAAGCACAGATTTGTGGCACTTGACAATTTAGCAAGTGCTATTTCCAGTGAGTAACAATCACAGCAGGTTCAAGCAGCCTGAAAGAAACTCTTCCCAGAGCACAAGGCTGGGAAAGAACCGCTTTGATCTGGGGCTTGTGACGTGCTATCACATCTGGAATTCTCTAGGGGCCTTTTTCAAGTAGTTCTTTGCACCAGGACTTACTGCGCACAAGCCGCTTTGTGCAAAAAGTGGTGCTGAATTTCATTTGGTTACGAATGCAAACACACAAACACCTTTTACTCAGCAACTGGCTGAGGCTGCAACCCAGTAGCTGGGGATAAGAGATTACAGGGCACTTCCCGAGGACCCAAAATAGGTCCCAGGCAGAGACCAACTCTGCAATTAACTTCAATAATAGCAGGATCCTATTCAACTCATAAATCGCTTTGGAACAATATTTTATCTAGTGCCACAGGGTATTGTTCAGTGTGAAACTAAAAGCATTTGGAGAATTTTATATCGAATGTCATGGCTCTTTTTGCATTTTAAAGACCTAATACTTGGCTTGCAAGCCATTCTGCCTCTGACGAATGCCACCTAATAATAAAAGCTTTCAGTATTTTCCTTCTCACTAGGTTAGCAAAGAGACAGGCCATGAGTCAGTGCAGTAATTCAGAGGCTGCTGCGCCGCTGCAGGTTCAGCCCGCGGCATCACCGCAGCTTTTCCAACTTCACACGAGAGGAGCAGCCCCAACGCACCCCGAGACAGCAGCTCCTGCCACAGCAAAACGGGAGGGATGCCTGTGCCACCACGGATTTTGGGGACAGGTCACCTAATTATCTATTATCTATCCCGCCCACCCCAGGGCTGCCCTGAGATGCTGCGGATTGACTTTCAGCCATCCAGTTCTCAGTGAAGGCAGCGGGTGCCGAGAGGCTACATCTCTTTGCGTGGGCAGAAGAGCGTTGGAGGCCATATGAAGTGGGCAAACTGCTTTGCTCAGAGCGTCAGTGGGGAAGGAGCTTTTCGGCTCGACGGAGTACGTGGTGTCTGTCAGCTCCAAACACCCACTGCTTTCTTCCCCAAAGCCCCTAACAAATGACATCGCCAGTAATTAAGCAAATGTGGTTAGCGGTTTTATGGCTGATAAATTGTAACTGCTATTCTTAATGAGCAGAGAGACTCAATTAGATGAGGTTAATATACCAAATAAATGCTATTTGCTCCACTTCAGAATCATCCAAGGTGAAATACCCCAGCACTGGGAGATACTGAGCACGAAACACAACCACACCAGAGACACTGATGATCAAACATTTGACAACGTGCAAACCACGAGGAGACCTGTCACCAAGTACCCGAAATCCCCAGGACACAATAACTTGAATCATCTCTGATAATGGGCCAGGTCTGATCAGCGCAGGCAGCGCTGGCTCTACGACCCATGCTCCATGAAACTACTAAATTCAGGCCAGGTTCCCACTATCTGCTTGATTTTACTTCATTCTGGTCTCAGAGGTACAGCTAAGGGAACGATGGGAGATTATATTAGGTTGAGTCACAACTTCTCCCGCTATTTTAGCTGTGTAACCGGCACCAGCCATTCCGTCAGCCTTCCCGAGTGGGAGCAGGGCTGGGACGGAGTCCTTGCCAAGATCCCGAATGCACCAATACCCTTTCTTAGCCCTGATCCACTTCCACTTTGGGTCTTCAGAGCGCCAAGCTCTTCTGTTCCTTAATGAGATCACTTAATACATTAGCTACTCAGGTCTATTTAAGTGTCCCTGTTTCAGCATGGAGGAGACCAACTAAAGTCATGTCCACCGTTAGAGCTAAGGTTGCACAAGGAACCTCTATGACTCAATGTGGTGGTTGCAGCATCCCAAATTAAATGTGCCTGGCAGGTTTTTTCATGTTTCCTGCATTCCATACTCCTCCCAGCCCTGCATTTCCATTGCCAGGAGAGCAGCAAGGCTCACTCTCTCTCTGCAATGCATAATAAAGGCAAGACATGCAGCACCGCTGCCAAATGGCCACAGAAAGCATGGCAGGAGAGAGCAAGGAGGAGCTGGCATCCACATCACCTATCCCAGCAGTTCCTTTCGTATTTTGTTAGATCTTAAAAATAGCAGATGACAAGTCTTGCGCACAGCGAGCATCACCGCGGCAGCGTTACGCTGCTGTCAGCTCGTTTCTCCACCCTGGGGACCAACTGCCATCGGCGCGAGGTCTGAGGGACCACGGCTGGTGTTGCGGTAGCGCTGCTAAGACCAACGTCCTGCTTAGTGGCTTTTCTGGTTCTATGGAGCATTTCCTCCAGAGAGGAGGAGGTTTCAGGGCCAGAACCTGTGTTTGTTCATAGTTGTGTGTTTTCAAAGCTTTTTACTGGCGTTTGAAAGTCTTGGCGTTTTCCCTTCCTTCTGGAGCACTTTCTGAGCTTTTCCTGCCTCGATTTTACCCAGGACAGAAAGCAGAAGCCATGGGGACTCCTGCCCAGGCCACTTCAGAGAAATTCTTATCAATGGGATCCAGGCACCGCAAATAAGAGCGACAGACCCCCAAAAGCAGGCAGCCACTGTTTAATTCCCTGCATGCTAAGGCTTGTCTGGACTTGCCATCCAAGATCTACACAGCAGCGTGTGATTTACACTTCACTGTACAGGTGCCTCTTCAATCAACGGGAGAGTCAGAATTCTGCCTTAAAAGGGATGAAAAGCACAGACAGAGAAACAGAGGGAAGAATGACCTTGTCGAGTAATTGATTTGCATTCTTCCTCGCTTGGAAACAGGGCGATGCGATTCCCTGGGTACGCGCAGGCAGCTGCTTGGCTGCCGTGCAGTGCTGGCATTTTGCATTAGCAAAAACCCAAACCCAGCAGCAATTCCTCTGTTTCCTGCAACAGAAGTTCTGCTCCTTAAACGGCCTTTCGGTGGCAAAGGCAGGAGGCGATCTGCCACTGCTCACACCGCAGCGTTCAGGACCCTGAGCCAGCAAAAAGGTGTCTGCTCCCCCCACAACCGAGGGAGGAAGCAATTTCTTTGTGAATTAGCTTTAATGCAATTTTCCCTAGAAGAAAGGAATTGCAAATAGCATTAGGTTGTCATGCCCAATGTACGGCAGCAATTGTCAGGGTGCCCAGATCCTCTGCAGCAGCTTTTGGCTGGAGCATGACGCGCAGCTGCTGTCGAGAAAACATCCGCTGGTTCGGGAGAGGGGAAGCAAAGCCCCTGCCACGGCAGCACCCCACGGCCTCCACCAGCTCGTCCTCCCCGTTTGCCAGTCCCTGGGCGGCAGCCGGTGCTGGCAGGGGGACGGAGCTCTGCCCACGTTTCTGCTGGGGCCAAATCCAGCACTGCGAGGACACGAGTAACCAGCTCTGAGCTCTCCCCACAAGAAGATAGGTCCTGCTCCGTTATAGGCACACAGCGTGTGGCCTCTTTACCAGCGGGCTTCTAACTGAAGACCTGGTTAGGCAGAAAGCATATAAAATCTCACAAAAATAGGCAAAGAAAAGGTGCTGAGGGAGCCAGGTAGCGTGAACTGGCAGAGAGAGCACATAGGTTTGCAGATGCTGTTGCTTGGACCTTTGCCGTGAAACCTAAACCCGCCATGGAAAAGGAGGGTGCAGGAGGAGCAAGAGGCAACACCAGGCTTTGGCGGGGACAGCCACGGCACACAGCAGGGAGCAAGCCCAGGGAACCCCCGCCGTGTCCCACCTCGTCCCAAGCAGCTCCTGGGGGGAGGCGGGGGGTCCCCAGCCTGTCCTGGGGCACCCCTTGCTGCTCTGTCTGGAGACACAGCCCAGGGCGTCGGGAAACACCATTCCCAGCCTCCCACCCGAGCAGGTGAAGGGTGGGGAAGCAGCCATGTCTGCATGGCATGTGCAGGCCAAAGTCTCCAGCCTTTTAGTTATGTATTGCTCCCTGGCTCCTAAGTGGTTTCTATTTGTTTTAACACTTTCCTATTCTATCTCCTGCATTTTATCTGCTACTTTAAATCTTTGTTAGTGAATAGGTTCTTACTAGAATCATTAAGTTCCATTCAACTCATCCAAACGCAACCCATTAGCTTTATTTGTTGCCTGGTTTCCTTATCTGCATTGATGTTATCTGCCTGTTCCTGTTGTAAAATAAAAGTTTCCTTATTGAGAGGAAGAAAGCAGTTTGCCGAAGGCAGAGGTTCCTTTTGTTCTTGCCCTGACCCACAGAGAAGGATGCTTCCAGAAAGCGAAGAGGGATGAAACCCCACCAGAAACAGCCTCCCTACCCAAAACAAGGCTGCGAGGAGATGGGAATGCAGGATCTGTTGGATGCTCCTGCTGCGACAGGTTGCAGCATCCCGGTGACGGGGGAGGTGAGCACCGTGAGCAGAGCAGCATGGCCATACGTGGTTGCAACATTAGCTAATCCACTGAGCAGCTGATATTTAAGCACCGAGTGTCGGCTGTGCCGCACACCTGCAACTTGCACCCGTGCCACAGATGTTCTCGCACGCCTCCAGATGTGCTCAGGAAGCATTTCTCAGGCTTTAGTTTTCATGTCATCATTTCTTTTAAGACTGATGGTCTTGAGAGAGATGGTTACATGAAGAGAGGTTTCAAAAGGGATGAGGAGGGCAATCAGACTTCCCAAAGTGTCCAGCACATCATCAGAGCAAACTGCTCCGTGCCTAGACAGGCTTACAGCCCAGCCCGCCCGAACGCTGCGTGCCCAGCATGGGATGGAAGGAGCAACACTGAGCTGATGCTGGGGAGAAGCATGTTTGCTGTCAGGTCCCATTCTGAATATTCAGAGACAGAAAAAACATGCAAAGAGCTAGAGTTTAGGGGAATTTAACATTTTGAGTGAACGTTGGCAGAATGGGGATTTTGCCAGTCTGATTTGGCTGGGAAAAGCCTGATTCAGGCTAGGTCACAGCCCTTACTAAGCTTATCATCAGCCAGAAGAGAGCTGTGATTACAGCAGTTCCTAAGGGATGGCTTACTGCTGCAGGCTGAAATCAAATCAAAGAGTTGGACTATCTTCAAAGAGCACAGTTGAAAGACTGAGCACCGAGCAAGATTGCAGGCTCTGCAACCCTCACCCCGGCTCAGAGAGCTGCTGCAAAGCAGGGAGGGGCAGCAGCAGGACGAGCACGTCCTCTCTCCAGGACAGCACAAGCACACGGTGAGCAGGAGCGAGCACAGGAGCCAGATTGCTTTAGTGGTTAGCTCAGGGGACAGTGTCAGTCCTCCCACGGCCTCTTCTCACCTGGCTTTGACTACTCATTACCATCAGAGGGGTGCAAGCAAGTCAATTAACTGTGCTTCAGGTTCACAGCTAAACCTACAGCAAGAGGAAGACCTAATCTTCACCTGCTGCTCTATTTATTGAGAATTACAAAGGGCTCTAGGGAGGCCTCTCCTGAAGGAAATGACTTTTGCTTTGCAGGTCACCAGAACAGTCTCAGAGAGTGAAAGAATAAGTTCAGAAGTTTAATCAACTTAGACGAGACTGACAGTACAGGGCAGCAGGGTTCGACCAGAAGCAAGCATGCAGGAACAGAATAATTAGGAGAGAAAACAGGGAGCGCATGGAGGTTTTAGTTTCCTTGATGCCATTTGGCATCGAGAGCACTAGGCACCAGCCCAGTCACCAGCTCTGCCAGGTGTAATGAGCTCTAGTAGCACTGTAAGAGCTATTAACCTGAACGCTGGTGGTTCGTCACAGCCAGGATTACAAGCCCTTTAACACCTCTTTCAAGAAAGTATTTCTGAGTAGTTACAGCATGATTTAAAGACTGTACAAAAAGGCACTAAGTTCTTTAAGAGCAAGGTCCGTGAAGAAGTTGCAGGACCAGCACAGGACCCAGGAAGGGTCCTTACAACCGCACCCTCCCGCTCAGTACTGCTGCAGCTCATCACAGGCAACAGAGAAAATAAAAATGCATTCAGAATACTGGGAAATAAAGTAGTATCTCCTCTCATCCTCTATTAAATACTAAAGGAAAACTCTTACCTGTAATTTTTCCCCAGCAGCTCATGTATTAAACCTGCATGAAACCCACCTCCCCCAGCAAGCCCACAAGGCCCCCCAGCCTTTACTGCTGCCTTATATAGCCCCTCGCAGCGCTAAGGCAGACTCAGGTGGGCTCAAGTCATTTGCTGCTTCTCCCTATAAAAAGCAGTTCAAGCACCACCCCTGAATTCTGCTTCAGGAAAGGGAAAGAGGAGAGGAAAGAGGAGGAAGGAAAATCTAGACAATTTTTAAGCTTCTAGGGCAAAGAGGGTCAGAGTCTGTTAGAAGTCAGGTGCTTCTGTGTTTGAGCTCAGAGAAGGGGTGTTTTTAGGTTAAGACTGCAAGTGCAAGGATTTTTTTCCTGCCTTACACCTGCAAGGGTGAGAACTGAGAAAATGAGCAAAAACCAAGTCACAGAGCAGTGATGTAGCTCAGGAAGGCCTCTGCAGCAATCCCCCGAGGGGTAACGCAACGCTTCAGTTTGTGCAGCCCCATAAGGAAGGGAGTGCGTGGGCACGTCTGGGAGTCGTGAGATGGGCTTAAGCAGAGGATTCGATGGGGCAGACAGAGCCCAGGAATCACCCAGCTGTGCTGCAGGGTTTCGTACCTCTGCGTTTGTGATACTGGATGCTGAAGCGTATTTAAAGTGATGTGAGAGCAGGTCTGGTTCAGCTTCTTCATATGGGGGTTTTTAGTTGGAACTAGTTCTTGTGCCTTTTTCAACGAAAAAAAAAGCTGGAACTGAAATCTACAGGAGAAGAGGGTTAAAGGGGCAGCGTGCAGCTGTGCGGTGCATCCCTCTGCTCTACGCCAGAGCTGCCCCTATTGCTCCTGGCAGATCCTAGGATGCCATCAAGGGCTTCCCGGGATGGAGAGCTTGTCTTGCATGCTGCAGCCACTTGCAGAGTCTGATTCTCCTCCTTGAAATGGTTTTTTCCTTATATTGAACATAAATCTTGCCCTGCCACCAGCAGATACGGGCAGGTCATTCGCTTGCTCTCGTCCATTCGTCACCCGTTCGGTACAAGCACAGGCGCTGCCCTGGCACGCTCCCTTTGTGAGGGGCTCTGCTGGGGCTCTGACGCCCCAGGAATGAAGGAGAGGATGTTAGATGAGTTTCTGTCCTCCCTGTTGCCAAAGTTTGGGCTAGTAAGTGTAGATCTCGTACAGATTTGCAGTCATAAAACAAAGGGTATGTTGTCTTAAAGTCTGTTTTAATCTTCCTATGGCAACCAAGAGAGATTTTGGGGGGGTAGATGCTTCTCATCTGATGTTTTCCATGATCTTTCTGTTGTAGAAGGCTCCTGTTCTCCATTTACAGCTCTTGTATACGACCTCAACAGGTTCCTCTCCTGCCCCTATTTCTGGCCCTGCCCCGAGGGCAGGTAAGGTTATTTTGGCAAATTGGTTTATTGGTGCCTTGTTCCATGAGGCTTCATCTTCCCCAAGGATTCTGGGGTGAAAGGGACCCACAGGAGAGCTAATGTTTCTTTATAAAATGACCCTGGGATTTTTGGCAGCTGAGGCAGTTTGGTCATTTCTGTGTAATATTGGTCACGGAAGGATTTGGACAAAAGATTCTGACAGATCCCTGATGACTTATTTCAAAGCATGAAATACAAAGTGCCAATTTAGGGAAATAATTGGAAAAATAAATAAAAATAAGTTTTTTTCCTTTTCATTTAGATTTCAGTACTTAAACCCCCTACTTTCTTCTCTTCAAAAGAAAAAAAAAAAAGCTTTTTTCAAAGTTTAGTCTCCATATTGCTGAAAGAAAAGGGGATTTAAATTCTGTTCTTATAAGAGAGACCCTGGCAGGCTGCCTGTATGGTGATGAGCAGATCTCAAATATTTGTGCTTTGGATTTGGCTCATTAAACTTCTCTAAACAGGGATGCTTGTCCCAGCCCTTGAAGTTGGAAGAAGCTGATGGGTGCATTCAAAAGGTGGCAGTAGGAATGCCTTTGTACATTAAGCTTTTTAGATATTTCAGGTTTTTTTCCCCAAAGAACTTGGCAGGTTGAGACTTCTGGTTCTTCGATGCAATAAACGACTAATTTGAATAATGTATGCAACCCAATAACCTTTTTTATTATTTGAAAGGTTATTCTGCACCCGAAACCAATGTGGCTTTAATGATTTACCTGCTTATGCCACTGGCATATCAGTCATGAGCGTTTCGAGTGAGTGCTATTGCTTCAATAACCAGACTCTCTCTGACTGTGCCTGGGTGTTACGGAGATACGCATATAGAGCGATACAGATGGATGGATTTCTGCTTGCTTCCTGGTGGAAAGTAACTTTTCCAAAATCAGTACAGGTTGAACATAAACACGTTCTGGATGTGTTTTTTCCGGCGCTGGATTAAGCACTGTCAATAACTCCAGCTGGGCATGACCTTTTAAGAGGGCTGGATCCTTTTTTTCTCTTTTTAATTATAGTCGATGCAGCGAACTGCAGATGGGGGTGAGCCAAAGCTGCGGTGAAACTGCTCCGCATGTGAGGAATGTTAGGCAGCCCCACCACCGCATCAACCTCAGCGAATAATCCCTGCTCCACCACAGGCATCTCGCGTGGTCCTACGCCAGCAGTACCCTGCACCCAGAGGATGACTTTCTGCAGCTGCAAAATCTAGGTCTGGGTGGGGAATGATTCAGAAGTAGGGACAAAGGAGGGGAAAAAAAGATTTTGAGCTCTCAGATGTGGTATACGGCTGGGAAGAACAGTCTGCAAATGCCTTCACCGAGTCCAGTGCAGTGGAAAGGTTTCTGCTTGCGCGTGAGTTTGCTCAGGGCTGGGATCTCCCCGCTAGTGCTCTCAGTACTGAGCGGCGTGCTGCAAATAAAAACTGCAGCCATTAGGGCTTTTACCATAGAATCATAGAATTGTTTAGGTTGGAAAAGACCTTTAAGGTCATCGAGTCCAACCGTTAACCCAGCACTGCCAAGGCCACCACTAACCCATGTCCCCAAGCGCCACATCTACACGGCTTTTCAATCCCTCCAGGGATGGGGACTCCCCCACTGCCCTGGGCAGCCTGTGCCAGGGCCTGACATCACCCTAATGGAAACAGCTGATTAGGAAGCTTTTTTAGGAGAGGTGGGAAGGGAATGCTGTGCAATGGCCTGACCTAAGCAGCTGGGGTAGCTGACAGCAGGTCAGTGGAGGGTCTGCATAAAATGCCCTTGGGAGTGGTATTTAAAGCCATGCACGTTCCCACTTTTCCTTTTCGGGGTTGCAGGCTGTGATGGAAGCAGGAGCAGACATGATGTTTCAAGGCTTGTAGACCCATTTTCATGATGCATTTACTTCACAGATAGGCTGCTTAAAAGTTTCTCTCTTCATGAAGATTGTGAGATCTCAAAGATTTGGTATTTATTTTACAACAAGGGGTCATCAGCTTCTCTGTCTCCCCATCCTGATACTTCACGATGGCTGTTTACTGACCTGCAAGGAGAGAAGTTGGAGTCTGTCTAGTTTCTGGAGTCCTTTGGTGTTAAAGAAACTAAAAATTTCGACACGAGACACTTATGTGGGTCTGGATTTTCAGTCTAGTGCTTTTAGCCCTGTACTGTGAAAAAGCATACGGAGGTAAGACAAACAAACTCAAGGTACTCAAAGCCAGTGTACTCCAAGCAATATCTTTATTTCAGCTACTTTTCCAAACGGCTGTGGATAGGGGAGGTACAGCAGTGAAGCAGTTTGCCTAGCAAGAACTTTTCATGTATCCTTCACACAAATGGCTCGGGATGCAAACAAGAGACTGGGGGAATGGGCAAGGAGGAACTGGGGAAAACAACGTTTCTGGCTGCTGCATGTATCTTTCCACTGTTATGTCAATATTTTTTTAGGCAAAAAGAAACCAATCCCCTAAAATATTGCTGCTTGCAGTAAAACACCTTTTTTCTTTCCGGTTTTCTTCTCCACTTTCCAGAAATGAGGGTGCTATAAGACAGTGATTTTCAGATGTGAGCACGGCCTCAGATTTCAGCTTGGCAATGAACCCTCTGAAATGGGATCCTAAGGCAGGGCCCCCCTTTTCCTTAAAATGGGAAATACACACATTCCCAGCCATGTTGGATATTCTTGTGTGAAAAGTATTGCCAGCAGTACAGAAGTCTAGCAAAGTTATAGCATGCGGCTACAGCTGTACTTAAAGCTACGTGCCTCTGAAAAAGCTTTGCCAGCTCCATATGCTGTTATTTATCTAATTCTAGCATTATGCTCTGAGAATGTAATATTACACGAAATGGAACAAAAACGTAATTTAGGGTAAATGTACTGTGCAAAATTATTCTTAACACTGGTGCATTCTTGCCTACCTGAGTGGAGCAGACCTGGTGTAGGTGTGGGCGAGTATGGGCTCTCATTAGCAACACTGCAAAGACACCCAAGTGTTGTTGTAGGAGTAATGACATTCCTTAACTAGCACCCAGATAACCGGTATCTGAAGATGATCCTTACGTATAATTAAAATGTCTTCTCTAAAGCAGAGCAAAGAAGTTAAATTTCTGCTACCAGCTTGGCAAACTCTTTAGGGGTGTTACCGGGGATCTATACAGGCCTGCAGAACTGGGGCCTTCTGCATGCATCTTCTCCAGGGCACGTAAGGGCTGAAGCCTTCTCAGCACTTGTGTAGCTTGCATCACCTTGAAACAGTCACCTCCATCCACACAGGTGTCCTTGGCATGGACAGACAACCCTGTCAGCACGCCAGGAGGCCTTGTAATCCTTCCAAGTGGAACTAGACATACGCGGTTCTAAGAGGGAAGACACTAGTGTATCTACCAAAGCTTTGAGCCTAAAGCTCAAATGGCTACTCTACAGCTGGCTTGATTAAATGGCCGTTGAAGATGATGTAAACATCAGACTCCTCGCTATAGATGGCGTTTTCTCGCTCCCGCTTGAACATCCTCACCCAGACCTCCTCTCCTTCCTGCAGGTCCAGCATCAGGCTCTGGCTCTGCATGATGCTCCGATCGCTGGGCTGGGCGTAGAGGATGGCCACCTCTTTCTTGTTCTTCATCAAGTGCAGGTAGGTCTCCTTGAAGTTCCAGGTGTGGACGTTGAGGCTGAAGTAGTAGATTCCTGCCACATAGCAGAAGAACTTCCCCGAGAACATGTTGAAGTGCTTGTAGAGGTTCACGAACTCAGTGTCAAAAGTGACGTGCTGGAAGTAGTCTGAGCTATGAAGGGGTTTTCTCCGGCCCACCGAGAAAGCAGCGTAGAGCTGCTTGCAGGAATGGCCTTGCGGGCCAGGCTGGCCTTTCTGTCCCTTCCGTCCATTAAAGCCGCGTAGCCCTCTTTCTCCTTCCTTCCCAACTGCTCCAGGGTACCCTTTTTCTCCCATTTCACCCTTCTCACCTGCGAGCATAAAGGAAAACCTTGTCAAACACAAGTATGCAAAGCACAGGCTGCAGACACATCCTGCTGGACACAACCAGCAAAGCAGCTGCTGAACCACTGTGTTCCCAGCACAGATCTCTGGAGGCACTGGTCAGACACCAGCACCCTCCTAATTCTCAGAAGGATAAAAATGCCAGCTGAAAGCTTGGCCCCACTGAGCTTAGAATCATAGAATGGTTTGGGTTGGAAGGGACCTGTAAAGGCCATCCAGTCCAACCCCCTGCCATGAGCATGGACATCCTCAACTAGATCAGCTTGCCCGGAGCCCCGTCCAGCCTGACCTGGAATGTTTCCAGGGATGGGGCATCTCCCACCTCTCTGGGCAACCTGTGCCAGGGCCTCACCACCCTCACTGTGAAAAACTTCTTCCTTATGTCTAGTCTAAATCTCCCCTCCTTTAGTTTAAAACCATCACCCCTGGTCCTATCCCAACTGGCCCTGCTAAAAAGTTTTTCCTCATCTTTCCTATAAGCCCCTTTAGGCACGGAAAGGCCGCAATAAGGTCTCCCCAGAGCCTTCTCTTCTCCAGGCTGAACAACCCCAACTCTCTCAGCCTGTCCTCATTGGTGCCAACGTTCAGTGCCCAACAGTGGAACCCCATGACCTCACCAGACTGGTTACATGAATCCAGTCTTCATGAACCCAGCCCCTTCGTGCAGGGGTCGGGGCAAGAGAAGTTGTTGATTTTGCTGAGGTCTGATTTGCGCCTGGGAGAGGTGGTTGGGTTGTCTGGTCTGCGTATCCCTGCTCGCAGGACTCCCTGGCACGCCTCCTGTATTCTATGCTTAACTTTTGTTTGCCTGCCTCGCTGAGACAAAAAAATGTGCCTGGAAAAAGTGAGTGTCTTCCTAGTTTCTAACTCTACCATTTAGTAATTCTGTGATAACATTTGCATCTGGTTTTTAGTGTGACCTAACTTGAGCTTCCAGTGATTCTGTTTGTGATGGATTAGAGTCTTTTGCCATCGCATTCATAGCTTGTGCCATGTCACCCCTTGACCTTCTCTTGGGTAAACAAAGCGGATGAGTTTCTCGGTGTAGGGAGGAGCACAGCTCGCAAAATGAGGGTGGGCAAGATAAAGGATGTTATCACAGTAGTCGGCTTTACCCACCTTTGAGGATGGTGATATCTATAGTGGGCTGGACTCTGGGTACCGAATAGGCAGGGTCGCTGCTCATCCTTGTGTATCGCGAGGAGATGATGGAGACGGGCTGCTCCGAAGGCCCGCAGCATCGCACGCACGAGAGCCGCCGCGGTTCCCGCCTCGGCAGACCCTTTTCCAGCACGGCACCGACGTTCGCGGTGGACACCAAGAGCAGGAGAAACACAGCGCTCATCTTCAGCGGAGCCAGCTGGACCGAGCAAAGGAACAGAAATGATTAACATGGTGATTCAAATCAGAGCTTCTGATGGGCCATCTGTTAGTGTTACCGCAAGGTGCATTTCTTCTGATTAATTATTAGCTTATCTTGTAGTGGCACCGGGAGACTCCAGGTAGGAAGGGTGCCCCACTGCGTACTGTTTACAAGCAACGGAAAAGGCAGTCCCTGTCTCACTACCCACAGCTGAAATATCTGACAAGAGACACCAGGTAGACAAAAGAAAAAGCCCAAAACCCTGCTGAGATTGGAAGCTCAGGCTGAGACGCTTAAACCTGTTGTAGCAAGCTCTGCTCGGGGCACGCTCGCTGCCCGGCTGCTGTTGGAACAGCCCTGGCAAAAGCTGCTGGGTAAAAGGCACGAAGTGTTTTTCTGTTGGTTTTATTGCATTGCCATCCTGAAAAAAATCAAAATCAGATGCAGAAAATGAAACTTTATTTGAATATAGACCCGAACACCAACTTTTTTTGAGGAAAAACCTGAAGGGAAAAGAAACAGAAAGAAATCCAAAAGCATTCTTTAGATAGATAGGCTCCCCCAGCCTCTTGCTGGTAACCTCTTTCCCAGGCGACTTTGCCAAGAAGTTTGTGGCTTTGACCGTATCCATTTGCTCCTCCTAGCAGAGTTTCTGTGTATGCTTTCCGTTTTTATTTTCCGAAGTGCAGAATGCAGAGCCAAATAGCTGCAACAGACTGACTGAACTGGGATTTGCTCTGCACAAACACTAGTTCTTGAGATCTATTACATTTTCATCTGCTAGTGGCAAGCTCTGAAGGCCCTGAATACTGGGTGAAAGGACCAGAGAGAAAATGTTCCCGGTGGTGCAAAGGAGGTGAATTTTCTCTGGCTCCTCATCGGCCTCCTTCCTAGGGAGGGATTGGAGCTGGAGACATGCTGCTGCCTCCTCATACCATGTCTAATTAGTGTCATTCTACTGATTGCAGTGGTGTTTCATACAAGACAGATTCTGGACCGATGCCTTTTTGGCCCTTATCCAAAGTCCAATTAGTCGGATGGACTCTTACTGACCTCAGGCTGGGAGCAGCTTTTACAACTCCTCTTCTACCAGCTTTAATTCCTGGAATAGGTGGGGAAGGTAGTAGCAAGATGTCCTGGCTTTCAGAAATCGCTCAATGAACGCCCAGGTCCCATCTGCAGAGGGAGGGGTGGGATCCTGCCTTGGAGCTCTGCAAAAGCTTCACGGGGCACAAAACGGACCAGCTGAGAAAATACGAAAAGAAGCGTCAGGATGGGGCAAGGTACTTGGATTGTGCTGGCGTTCTTGGGAGATGCTGTCTTCCAGTTCTTACCTGCCCCGAAAGGATTGTCATTCACACCTTTTATTACTCGGTGTAATCCAGCTCCCTGAAACCCGATGAATACTTATTAGCGGCAACATAATAACTTTCCTTCTGACAGCAGTGAAAGTTCTTTCATCAAATCTGTCATAACTTGAAATGATCTTTCTATTCATAATTGCACCTCATTCTGGGTACAAGTCTGAGGAGGGATTAATACTCCTTTCATATCAGTGTTCAGGGCCTGAATTTCATTTTCATTAAGTCCTTTTTAATTTTCATTCACTTCTTAAGCCATCTTTGTGCTGCCAAACAGGAACAGAAATGCAATGCAAGCCTAAATGGACAGCGGGTCATAAATAACCAGCCCGTACGTGACCAGAACGGAAAGTTTGCACCTCAGAGAGCATTTGGGGTCCACGTAATGTTTCTGGGGTCTCCTCTGCTGTGATTAAACCTTGTGCATATACGTAATGGTCTGAAGAAGACCCCATGTTCACACAGAGTCCCAGGCAACCAGGGCCAATATATTTGCCGTGGGACTAAAGGCTATTTAGCCCTTCTCAAGAGCGTGGGTAGCCAACCTGCAGATAAAGTATAGGGCATTGGATTACATTATCGGGACATTAAAACCGGAGGACATAATTGCTCATAATACCTTCATGAAGGAGAAAGAGCATTCATTAAGAGGGGTATTCATAATGGGCAGAAGGGAAAGGATTCATAAATATGAAGAAATTACTTTACATTTTTATAGGCCATTATTCTTCATAAGATGAATGACTTTCCTATTTTTAGAAGTGACTTAAGGAAAAAAAAGTCTGGGTGAAAAATCAGTGTTCAGGTTGCGCACATTTCACATTACGGTAATCCAAGCACCCGTGGAAGAAATTGTGGCCACTTGCATGATTCATGAAGAACAATTACTCAAGTTATTGGCTCGAAATTGCATTTGGAAAAAAAATGAAGCAACCGATGCAACCATCCAGTCAATTCAGGGCATCCTAGAGCTGATACCCCCACACCACCCTTTCCTTCAAAATGTTTGTGAAGTTAGTTCGCTAAAGTGGCAGAAACGTGTATTTGGTTGCATTATCTGTGGTTTGGTGAATAATGATGTATGTGAATAAAGTTTCAGATTCGCAGTCTGCTCCTAACAGAGAAGAAAGGACAGGAGAAGAAGTAAAACAGGAACGAGGTGGAAAGAAAGGAATCCGAGAGGACTGCAAGGAAAGGACGACGAATTCAGCAATATGGGATTATATTTGAAAGATATCCAGCACAAACCGGAGGTCAGGTGAAGGAAAACCTCAAACCAGAGAGATCAAATGTGCAACAGGAAAGGAAACCAACCTGGTAAGGATTTCCTTATAACAAACCATGTCAATCTGGAGAAAAGAGTGATTTGAGCCAAATTTCAGAGGAGAAGCAAATATAACTCTAGTGGTGGTGGGCAAGTCGAACGTGATGCCTTAAAAAAAAGATACAGAAAGGATGAAGCTCAGAATTTAAGACCTGTGAGGTAAAGCGAGAGGTTGTTTTTAGCCATTTGGGGTTTTCCCTTAAAGGTAATTGTTGTGACCTTATTTTGTAAAATGTGGCGATGATGGATTTGGCTTCAGCTGTGCAGGTTTATCTTCTTCAGAAGACAGCAAAGAAGCTCAGCTTTGCTCTGCTATGGCCGTGACTCACCAGAGCACAGGCTGGGCCGCTGCTCTCCCGCACATGGCTCAGATCGGATCCCCGCACGGGAGGGACACCCATCCTCCTTCCCACCGCCACCCCACACGCTCGTTAGTGCCTGAAATGATGCATTAGTACCGCACCGACTGCCCCGAGGCTGCAAAGCTGAGTACATTCCTCCTTGGTCATCCTTCAGGCACCTCTCTGGCGACGGACAGGCGCATCCTGAAAGCAACAGATTAAAACTGGAAGTATAAAGGATCATCTTTGTCTTCCATATGAGGAACCTGCAAATCGCAACCTGGTTCAATTCAGAAATCTTGTTTTTCCTATCAGGTAGAAAACCCCAGAGACGACGACAGACACACAGACATCCTAACGGCTGGGAGGAAAACCAGTCTCTCGTCTTCGGAAACTTTGCAGTCTGTAAATGTTTCACCTGAGGACAAGAAGAAGGTCTCAGCCCTCCCTCTCTCAAAACTGTTTCTTCAGTTCAGCTTCTTTGGCTCTGCTTTAGCTCGGGTTAGTTTTGAAACAGTTGATTGACAACTGATCGGTTTGAAACATTTCGGTTGAAAAGCTTGTGGCGACATGGAGAAAAATGTAAATTGTTTTGATGCTTCTCATACTCCTCGCAAAACGCTCACGAAGCAGAAAGCTCACCATGAAGCTAAGCGCGCCACCCGTTTTGTTGCAATAGGTGATTTCAGGATGAATTATTTGCTCTCCCCATAAGACTTTCAAGCCTCCCTACTCCAAAGCCGTGAAACACGGCACAGCCCCCAGCCTCTGCAAGCGGAACCAGGATGAAACCCAACAACCGAGTATGAATTTAATCTGCTGCTAAGGAAGAAATTCTTCACGTGCTAAATGGGCACATCTATCTTTTGGGCAATATTTTGGCAAACAACATGAAAGTGTATGAATGATGAAACGAGACATCTGAACCTGATGAAAAGACAGTTAATTTCAGTGAATTTTGGTGATGAGGATGCCTGGTGGTTTTTCGTGTTCATCATAACGTTAGACTATACGTTGGAGAGCTGTTTAAATGTAATGAAAGGTTTCTTTGACTGAAACCAGCCTTTTGCTAAGGTTTAAAAAGGCTGTTTGCTTTTTCTGTCCCTTTCCTTCCCCTCTGAATTTCTGAGTAGAAAGACAATATTAAAATATTACCAAAAGGGATTGTTCATTCAGGTATTTCTGCCTGGCCCAAAAGAAGAAAAAGCAAGTGAGAATACCAGTCTCCTTGGATTAAATGCAAATGTTTCCGTTGTTCAGACCCTTTGGAAAGGGTGTGTCTGTCCTTCGAACCGTAGCTGGCAACGCGAACCCTTTAACGGCTGCTGCCTCACGTGCCGGTGCGGATGCAATGCCCAAACCAGGGACGCTGGTGTCTACCATGCTCCATCCGCGGCCGAACAGGTGATTAAGTAACGTATTTTTGCTCTGTACTGACCTTGGAAGTACCCCGACTTAAAATATAATCCATCAAGCTTTGTATTTACACGTTTTTTACCTGCTGTGAACAACCTGCATCAAAAGTGCTGGTTTTCCAGTGACACCTGGCATTCCCAGTGTCTGCCAGCATAAAAAGCCAAATTCCTCCCATGCAGGGCTGTAGACAAACACAACCCTTTGCCAGAGCAGGGCAGAAACCATTAGTTCCAGTTCAGGGAGTTAAATGATGTGATTCTTTTTTCTCGTGTGCAACTTCTTATTTAAATATATTTTCTTGACACTATTACAGCTGGAGGGAGCACCTTGATTGATTTTTTTGGTTCACGATTGAGTTTAATCTTATAGCTCAAGGTAGACAGCTTATGTATGAGGCACGTTTGCTCATGCAAAGCTTTTTAATCATTCTGTGTACCTGAAGAATTTTAACACTTTGATATAAGGTAACACATTTGGGCGATAGAAATGATAAGAAATCCCCATAATATCGGCAAAAATAGCTTACTTGCTCCACACACAGAGGAAATAAAGCAAGAAGGCAAAGCAAGTCAGCCTGGAGGCTGGACCAGAAGGTTTTCCCTGTGATTAACAAGGTGGGGTTTGCAACCTGACCCCTGATCTTGGCCAAGCCGTGACTGGTCCATCGGCACCGCAAGCAGCCCCTGCGGGATGTACAGGTCAAGTCAGAGACCAAGATCTACCTTAATTTACCCCAGGCCCATGTTTTCACTGGGTGCGGTAGAAGTACGTCCTTACCTCGCAGGGATGCTCGAAGAATAGATCCGCTAATAACTGCGCTGAGCTCGCACGCTGCTTTGTTGAGAGTTCACGAGGCAGAAATTGTTCTTGGATCCCTGAGCCGCGCTTTAAGTTTGTGCTAACATTTTCCTTCCTGCTCTTCCTAGGGCTTCACTCGGAAAAGCAATCTATGACTATCTTTGCCTTAAATTCACGGCGCACGGGACAACGCCGGCCACTGCCCATTTTAATTAGTGACAAATCTTGACTGAAAACCCGAGAGAGCAGTTAAGACTAAAACCTTTCTTGCGCTGCAGAGATGGAAAACACATGGATGCGTCAGCCACGAACCTCGGCATCGTTCCAGAGATGGAAAATATTCCGGTTCTGCTTTTTTACCTTTTGTCTTCTTTCAAGCTTCGACCTCCGCACTGCTCCAGAAGCCCTCGCATCGCCAGCAGCAGGAAACGGAGCATCGTTAGGGCTGGGTTTGTCTGGACACTGGACTTCCTCTTGGAAACGATTTGTTTGGCATTTGGTTTTTTTATTTTCTTCCCCAGGAGGATCTAAAATTTCTTCATGAGCAACTTATTGTAGAAAAGCCCAAAACGCTGAAGGAGCTTGTGCGTCTTCCGAGGCCAAGCTGTGACAGCTCAGCGGTTGCTCTGCCCGCGGTGCCAGAGCCGAGCGTGGGGCAGCTCCTCTCCAACACGATGCCGCAGAGATGCTTCGCTCCAGCTGAGCATCAGGAGCCCGTCTGCAGCCACGAAGTGATTTGAGGGCTCGCAGACAAGAATATTTGGATCCCGAAAAGCAACGCGGTTTAAAAATTTCCACTGTCTGTCATGGTTTGCAGATGACCGACGTTAACGCCCTCTTGTCCGCAGTGTTTATACAGCGCGCTGGGGTGAAGCAGGAGAGGGGCTGGGAGTGCTGCTAGAGGCAGCCGGGTCGCTTTGAGCCCTGCGAGCTCTGAGCGGGGCAGGAATGGAGGCACAGCCAGGATCCGGCCACGCAGCGGTCCAGGCCTGTTAGCTGCACCCGTATTTGTAATGGCCTGGGTGAACGTTTGGTCAGGGAGTCTGTAGCTCCATTTCTAATTATCATCTGGTTTATTTTTTATTTCCTGGTGCTTTTTTAGCGTGTGGCTATTTCCAGCATAGGTGAACTGCCCTGATTCCTCTGTCCCGGGAGGAGCTGTGAAACACCTTCACCCCACGAGTACGTGCCCCTGTGCAGCAGCGGTTCGTGCGGTCACCACGGGCTCTCTCCAGCTGTGATTTCACCGATCAGGCATGGGAAGAGATGAGGATCCCAAGGAAACATCCCTTCCTATTACCTGCACACGCTTAGACCTGGGGGATTCTATGGATTTAACGCAGTTCCCTGCAGGCGCTATAGGAGGAGAGGCTGTGCCTATATGGAAACAGACCTGGGCACCTGCACCTTTGCACGGTGCTGCCTTTCCTGGTCTGCGACAGGGGCTGTTACCACACTTAGCACAGACAGGGAGCAAAGGATGTTTGCTGGTTCCTAAACAAACAGCTCTTCCCTCTCTCCTCCTCCTCTTCCCTGTCTGCCCCTCCGGCACCGGGAACGTGTCTGCAGTGGCCCTGCTCCAGGCCAGGCAGCTCCGTGGCAGCGGTTCCGTCTCCGTAGCAAGCCCAGGCGGTGATTCAGCCCGGCGCTGCCAAGGCACGGGGCAAGTTACAGTAAGTCATTCCCAGGGCAGCTTCTCCAATAGAGCAAATCACGCTGATGAAGTGGACGGCACCCAACCCTCCTTCGCCCTTCCCAGAGGAAAGGCAGCTTTCCCATGATTTGCCACCGCTGACTCAGCCGCTCCGGGAACTCGGCTTTCTGTGTGCCAAAATAAAGCAGGCAGAGGCGTCCCTGCAGCGGGTCCCGCGCGGTGCTGTCCCGGCCGGGGGGGTGGGAGCACCAGGACACGGGCGCTGGCAGCAGCAGGACCGTCCCGTCTCGGCACTGCTGCAAACCCCTGCTCGCGGCTCGGGAACAAGCAGCACATTTCAAACGGCTGCAGTTCCCCGGCAAGGCTGGAGAAGCAGAGTCCCCTGAAAATTTCCACGGCTGCAGAGGACGCCAGGAAACGGCTCTTTCCTGCCCTGAGCTCCCACGGCGCGGGGGAGCCGCATCGGGTCGGAGCTGTGCAGGATGGGGCACCGTCCCCGTCCCGCTGCTCAGCCCCAGCTCAGAGCAAAGCATCCCTCTGGAGTTAATGAAACAAGGAGTGTTAGCGGGAACAAACGGCAGCCAGCTCAGCAATACCCTGGCCTTGCACTTCTTTCACCTGCTGCAGCGAAGCAGAAAAAGCGAGACGAAGCAGCGCGGGCAGAGACCACCTCTGGTTATGACTCACCCACGCAACCTGCTCCTGCAGGGTGGGAACACTTCGTTCCCTATAGCAATAGGATTTTTTTTTTTCTGCAACTTATTCAGATCCATTTAACTTACCTTGTGACCCAGAACTCCTCTCTCTTACTTTCCTTGCTGTTGCTTAGCAGGATGCATAATATGAAAGCTGCCGTTTAGTTCTCAGGGGCGGCTGCAGCTTCCTAGCCGGAGTCCAAATGAAACACTGAAAAGTCAGTCCGGCTCCTTATGAAACCCAGCAGCTAGGTTGTTTGCAAAAGCAGGGTTTTTTTCTTGTTTCTTTGCTTGCATCAACTTGTGCTGGGTTCCTGTGCTTCTGTCCTGCTGTAGTTTCCTCAGGACTTGCAGGCAGTCTGTCGGGTTGCACGGTACCTCTCACAATGATGGAAATGAAGAGCAAAAAATTTGTGAATAAAAAAAAAAAAATGTATCAAAAAACCACAGACCCAAAACCACATCCAGTGTTCCAGCCAAGAGAGAAAGTGCTGGGATCACATGGAAATAATTTTTCTTTGGGAGATTTCAGCATCAGGAGAAAGGAGGGAAAAAAAACCAAACGCACAATAAAAGCTCTGGCTTTTGTGCATGAGCTGCAGAAGTGGCAAAAGCCTCTTGAAGGGGTGCAGCAACGGCAACTGCCCCTGCAGGGACTTTGGGGACGGTGTAGGTGTGTGTCCGGGTGCCTGGGACAGGCCGGGGCCGAGGGCAGGCATCACCCCCTGTCCCGTGCACCTCCCTGCTGAAAACCAAACTGGCGGCTCTTTGCTTCTGCGCGAGCAGATTCGGGGCCGATCTCGGGAAGGGGACGTGCAGGGGCAGCGTGCTGTTTTCCCTCCCTGCTTCACAGGTTTTGGGGATAACGCCTTATGCCAAACCATCCGTGCAGGATGCGATGAGTATTAGCATCCGATGAATGGGAAAGGAAGGGGGGGTCCGACACAAGCACAGGGGTGAAACTTCCTCAGCGTGTGTTTGCAGACGGTCTTCTCCCATCGCTACCTATTTGCCGGTGTTGTGTTTTGCACTAACTCTTCCCCGACACCCAGAAATGCCTGGAGAGCACGTTGCCACTATTTCATTATTTCACGTTAATTGGGACTGAATTACCAAGTCTTCTGGGGCCATCCCTTAGCCAAGAGGTAATGTGGGGTGCAGCCCAGGTTGCTCTCGTCCAAGGGGCTGCCCACACAAAGTCACTCGGGACAGCGAGGAGCAGGCACGGGGCTTTCAGAGCGCACCGAACCTCCCTGGCCCCGGGCAGAGCAGCGCTGCACCAGCGCTGTTTGATTTCAGTGCCCGCACTTTCTTAGCTGAAATTGCACCCTCGGTCATTTCCAGCCCTTGGAAAAAAGCACATTGGTGGCTTTATTTAAAGCCAGGTTTGGGCTCTGAGTTTGGGGGGCTTTGTTTGTTCTGTTTTGGTTTTTTTCCGTTCTTTTTTCTGCTTCTGTTGTGCAGCTGCCTCCCAGTAATTGTAAAAGAGGAAGTTAAAAGAGGCGGCTGCCCCACGTAGCGCAAGCTCCGGCATCGTTCTGGCATGAAGACTGAAAAAGCAAAGCAATGCTTCTGATTGTCCCGAGACCATCAGAGGGGAAAGGTGCATTTTGTCCTCTTACACTGCCCTTCCACACTTCAGATCACAACTCGGTGCTTTAAATATTCCTGCCCCGCAGCCCTCCCGCTCTGCTGCCTGCCCTGCCCCGGACCCCAGCACTGGACCCCTCACCGCTCCATGGGGGCACGTGCTGGCCAGGTCCTGCCTTATTTTTTTCTTTTTTGGAAACAGTCTCTGCCTTACGTAAAGAGGGATGAGATGTGAGAGCACCTTGGGAACGTCTCTGCTTCTTCAAAACCCCTTCAAAGCCTCTCCATCCCTCCCTGACCCACCCGGGCAGGGGACATCACCCTCTCTGGTCCCCCGCTCTGCTCCCGGTGCTGATGCGCCCCAGCTCCTAAATGCTCTGCACCGCTGTACCACTGCCCGTCCCCCGTAGCTCCGAGCCCTGGGTCAGAGGCAGGAGACAGCTGTCACGATGGAAAAGGGGTTTTGCACGTCTTTGCAGGATTAAATCAGAAACAAAACATCCTTTAAAGCTGTAGGTGGACCTGGGTTATATAAGGGAGAACTCAAATTGTTTGCAGATGACTTATGTTGGGAATGTTTTTATATTGGTGGTGTTAAATAAAACTAGCAGGTGATTAAAACAGACTGCAGCTTTTTTTTTTTTTTTTTTTTAAAGTTCAAAAATCTGCAGCCACAGGGATGGGGGGGAATAGGGGCTGTTGGGGAGCGAGGGCTGCCCCCGTATCAAGGGGGAGGGAAGATTTACATGTGCCGCCAGTGCTGTGCTGGGAGGCTCCGTCAGCGAGGACCTGCGAGGCGAAATGACGAGGTTTGCTGCTGTCCCGGCATGAACCAAAGCAGCGTCCAGCTCTCCATGAGTCACCCTCCAGCGCTGGGCTCCTCCAGCCCGGCCTTCCTGGAGCCCCCCCATCCCCATCCCCATCCCCATCCCTGTCCCCGTCCCCATCCCAGCCCCGCACGGACGGGCACGAGCAGACTGCGCCGGGCAGAAGCCACCTGGAAACGGGCACGTGGAGCCCCGTGCAGCAAGGGGGAAACGCGGCTGCAGCCTCTCCAAAGCTGCCAGGGAAAGAAAAACCTTACTCATGCTCTTTTGGGAGGGACCTCAAACAGGATCTAAGAAAAGAAATGGCTTTGCCTCACAAATGCCAACCAAAAGCCTTCCCTGTCATCTTCTCTGTCCTGGATTAAACACCAAACTTGGGTAATCTTTGCTCATCCATCATGTTTCCCAGGTACCCTGCTCCATCTCCCTGCTCTCCTCTCGATGTCGGTCGGCACCTTTCGTGGAAGGGGGAGGTTCCTCCGTGTGTCCTGCGCCCGCGCCTCCAAAGCCACCCCGCTGGAGCTGCCGCATTCATTCACTTGGTCCCACAAATCACCTGGACTCCAGAAGCAGATATTCTGCATTAATGCATTGGTGTCCCTGTCAGCCGAGGCACCACAGAGGTGACAGATGCCTTTTTGGGATTTGGGTCTATCGCTTCCCAGAGCAGATCAGTGAGCGCGTCCTGAGCACCCTGTGCACGCTTCGGCGAGTTTCTTTCCTTCCTTTGTCATCTGGCAAATATTTATAATTAGAACACAATTAGCAAACAATATCTATGAGCCCTGCTGAGACACGGGAGCTGCTTTGCATCAAGTACGTCCTTGCAACGAGAACCGATGCGAACAAAAGTGCAAACGCAAACGCCAAAGCACTTAAAGCAGAGGGACGGTGCCGTGGAGATGGGAGTTTGGTTCCTGGCCCTGCTGCCGACTGCGTGGGGTTTTGGGAAAGCTCCCCTCCGCCCTCCTGGGGATGGCACGTCTCCTCTCCCATTCTTCGTCGCCTATTTTTAGACTAAGCTCTTCAAGGCAAAAAAATGTATAATCGGAGTGCAACCGGGCAGAGCTCTGGTTTCACAGGGGGGTGTGAGGCCACCGCTGAGAGCTAACTTGCATGGATATAAAAATAGTTTATAGATGTAACTCAATCAAAAGAGTGTTTGGGGCTCTGAAAATTATCTTAGCTGGTCAAAAACTGTCCAAAACCAGTCTACATAAGGTATTTTTATTTTTACTCTGAAACTCAGGACAGAAGAAAAATGTTCTGGTAGCCAGCGCCTGGCATCAGAGCCGGTGTCTCCAGATTAAACAGGTTTTCTGCCTCTTAAAACGACAACCTCCTTTTTCGAAATAATAATCACATTCAAGGAAGAAGGATATTTCTGTTTACACAGTTGATTTATACAGCTTGGCTTTTGTCCATGCAGGGAGCAAGGGAAAAAAAAAAAAGAAATCAGTTCTGCACACGGCTGAAGGTTTGCAGCAAATTCATAAGAAACTCTGTGTGCGATAGAGCGGCGAGTTCAGGGCGCGCCGAGCCCGTCTGCGTCCCCTCTGCTAGGGAGAGCGGGGGCAGGCATTGCGATGAATGCAACAAGAAATTACACCACGCTCGGCTAGAAAATGGACACCCCCGTGGCAAATTAAGGGACGTAAATGGGCAGCTGGCAAAGCCATGGTGTTCTTTGCAGCCTCGGTGCGCTAAGATCGGTCTGGTCTATAGGGCCGTGAGTGCTTCGTTCTGATCAGTTAATCGATGAAGGGCCTCGGTTTTTAGGGGGGTGCTGGCTCCGTGCTGCAGGACTCGGAGCTTTGCCTATTTGGGAGCACGTGCTCGAGGATGAGCATTTACGGCTTGGAAAGGAGACCCGGAGACACACGCATCCACGAGCTCTCGCTCCAGGGAGCCAGCATTAGTGACCCTCGGCTGAACCGGGGATGCGGGTCAGCCGCGGCGTGCCGGGATGCCGGAGCTCCCGCGCTCGGCAAACGCCTTTCCCTGCGTGGTCAGGCCACAGCCACAGCTCTGCTTGCGTAGAAAGGCGTTGGAAACGTCTCAGCCAGTTTCCACAGGCACGCTCATCCTTTAAGGAATATCTTTTCATTTTTTTAGCTTTCAAACACACTATATATAATGGCTGAAGTTATTTGAGTTGTAACCAGCCCCTTAAACGAAAAGGCATGTTTTCTATGGATTTTTCCACCGCGCTGAGCTCGGTGAGAGTGGTGTGTGTTTGCTCTCCCCTCTCGCTCAAGGCTGGGGCTCCGTGCCATGACAACGTCTGCACCACGTGGCAGAGACACACACAGACGATTCCTATGGAAACATTAAATATTAAACTCAGTTTCCCCCTGGCTTTCCGCTGGGGTGTCAGTTTGGATCGCAGCAGCCCCCTGGCATTCACGAAATGCAGCCAGACCTCTGTGTGGTTCAGTAACAGCCCAGAGGACGCACGGGGAGCCGAGAGGGTGTGTGCAGAGATATGATTAACGCTGTGGCTGTGCTAAACTCCAAAACGAAGTGGAAAAAGTGAAGAGCAGCTCTCTGTGCTCTGCCGCGTCAGCCAGGCAGCCCAGGAAGAGTTTTTCAAAGCCTCTAACATAGTAATCCCCAACTGATAATATAGTTTAATGCAATAAAATCTATACCTGTATGTGCACGTGTGTGTGGTGCTTTCAAGTGGCCCGATTGCACAAAGCCAAAAATAATGACGAGCTAATTGGAATTTAAACAGCGGCGCGCGGATGGTAATTGGGAGCTGCTTAAGAATAATTTACTAAATAGCGTGGAAGCTCTGATTTCACAGCAGAGCGAGAGAACATTTATGGGTACAGCCTGGTTCTGAGGGGCACGGAGAGCTTGCTGGGTGAGAAGAAACGCTGCATGTAACAGGTAAGGAGGAGCGGGGGGCTTTCTCCGGGCTGCCGGAGCCTTCCAGGGCTGCTCACGCTGAGCAAAATTTGCAAAGGGGAAACGAGGGGACCTGGATAAATACAGGTTAAATATGGTGAATCTGTCAAAGTACCAGAATTGCTGATGAGCTCTAGCGAAGAGTTAGTGGAGGGTAACGCGGCCAATGCCAATCAGCCAGGACTGGTGGGAAACAGACCTCCTAGACCTGATTTCTATTGCATATTACAAGTTTATTTGATGCAGGTATGCAGGCTTTGGCAAAACACTGGTCAAAACCTTTTAATTAAAAAATGAAAGTGATGCTCATTCAGGCTGGCACGGAGAGACGGGCGAGCACGTTCGCAGCAGCGTGTTGGGGAGGGACGTTCTCTCCTGCCGTCCAGGCTACCGAGGCACGATGCGGCGAGACCTGATCACGATGGACCGGCTCAGCTTTGCCGGGAACCTGCTGAACACCCAAGTGGTGCTTCTTAAAAGTGACTGTAACTGCACTAAGCTGCAACATTGATTCATCATTAAACCTCATCTACAAGCTGTCAAGCTTTCCGGCCCTGTTCTGAAAGCTAAATTTGGAAATCCTGAATGATTTGAATCTTGGTTTCGAGTTAAGCCTTTGTTAAATGGAAATGGGAGTTCACAGCGGTCATAAATAATATATCCATCTCCCCCTGTATCCGCCTGCCCTTTTCATAAAAAGCAGCTTTGTTATGCTGAATAACCTCTTAAGCAGGACTTAAGAGCATGAATTCGCTTTAAACCCTGGCTTTAGTGTGATTAGCACTAGCTAATCTTGCAGGGCTGGAGGTAGGTGTTGTAACGCTGTCTGCGCCCGCCGGGCCTGGGGAGAGCAGCGCAGGTTTGTAGCCGTTCTCGTAGCATCTCGCTGACGTGGGAAGAGCGTTGGCTCGGGTCGGCGGCACACACCGTCGAAGTTTCGCACCGGGTAACACGAAAGGTGGCTTGTCTTATTCTGTGCTTTTTATCACCCCGCCCCGTTACTTAGAGCAATATTAGGCAATGAGCGCTGTTCCTGCCTTTAGACTCTCTTAAAAATCCAATCTGGTGACAGACCTAAACCAAAATAGCTAAACCCAGGGAGAAATCCTTGGCACAGCCCCAGCGTTCAGTCCTCAGATAGGTTTATCGCGCTGACTGTATTTGTACAGAAACCAAAATGAGCTGAGAAGGAAAATATTTCTCGTTGTTGTTTTGTTTCCAGGACAAAAGAGAGTTTTGATTTTTCGCTTTCATTTCCTTTCCAGTTTTTAGATTACTTGTAATTATATGGTGCCGAGCAAATAAATGGTGCTCTACCTTTTTGTAAATGACTTGGAAGTTTTCTTGAATCCCTTGGTAGGGTTCACCTGGTATGTCATTCATCACGCCACTGCTCTGCATTCCAGCAACTGGGCTCATTTAATTTGCCTGGCTGAATGAAATAGCTTTACCATGCCTGCTTATACAGAAGTAATGATAGGTAGAACCCCGTAGCACACAATAATTGCTATTTTCCACAGAGAGCTGCATGCATGCTCTCAGAATAATCTTTAAAAAGTTAAAACTCATGAGAGTGAGACGGGCTGTGGACAACAGAGTGGGTGGTTTTCTGCCCAGATTTTTTTTTTTTTTTTTTAATCTCTAGTTTCAGCTTTAAAATGGTATTTGCTGCTGAACCGCTGGGCTGCGGGACACCAGCTGCAGGTCCCGTCTCTCCCTGTGGGCGAAATGTCCCCACATCTACATCCCCGGGAATTGTTGCAGCATGTTCCAGGTTTGATCCTCTAACGCGTTCATCCCCTCATAAAGCTGTCAGTCTGAACCCCACCTTTCGCCTCAGACTTTTCTGTCGGAAAAGGAAACTGGAAATAGATTGCAGTAGTTTTTCACCGGGGAGATAAATGCACGGCGTGGGTCCGGACAAGCCCTTTGTCGGAGGACGCGTTGCCTGGCCGGCTCAGCTCAACCCCACCGATTCCGGCAGCGCATCGACGTGTGTCCGTCACCCCAGCGCAATCAATACGCTGACATTTCGGGTCGCCCTCGCGGACCTTTCCCCAGCACAAAGGAGCTCAGGCCGCCTTTGCGCGGAGGGTTTCGCACCGCAGCCCCCCTCTCCCTGCCCTCCGCTCCCCTGGCTGAGCCGGGCAGCCCAGGCTCGGAACCCAGCAGAGCTTCTGCTCTTGGACGGCCGGCGGCTCCGCTTGCGCTCTCCTGTTAAACACCCCCCGGCTATCGCTGCTCCGGCTTCACACTTATTTCCTGCGCCGCGGCAAACCGGGCTGAAGCCGTCGGTGAATTTTGATTCCCTGGTGGCAGTTGCAGAAGCAACGTGGAAGAGTTGGCTGAGATATCAATAAACTGAGTCTGTCCCCTCCGCTCCTCTGAGAATTATTCTTCATGTCTTAAATTGAGGCTATTTTATGAAGTCATAGATTTTTGCTCTTAACATTTAAAGAATACCCAGCTTGAGAGTTTTCCAAGAGCAAGGGCCTGTGATTCAAAAGTGGGAGCAGAAATCACTCACCTGCGTGAGGGAATCAGGGACGAGGCAGTGTGATAATTAGATAAAAAACTACAGAATGTGCTTCATAAACAAATTCAATGACAAAACTGCTGCTGCCCTCCTGTTACTCCTCAGTTGCCACAAACCCCAAGAAGAAAGTCTTTGCTTTTAAGAGCTTGTAATTGAAGGAAACGGAGAAAGAAAAATCTTCAGGCAAGCCCGGGGCAGAGCTGGGCGCAGAAAGCTCAGGACCGCCCGGGCAGAGCACGAGCCGTCCCCTGCACGAGCCGTGCTCGGACACAAGGCCGTGAGATGTGCGTGCTCCTGGCTCCCATCAAATGCAGAGCAAAGTACACAGGCTTGCATCTCTCTCCCTGGCATTTACTTTAAGGCTTCCAGACTTTCTCACCTGCCCAGGTACGAGCACTCACAGGGACAACTCGTACAGCTCCGCTGCCACGTCGTTCACTGAGCCATGAACGCATCAGACAGGAACCCACGTGCCCGTGGCAGCAGAAAGTGATGATTTCAGCTGGTCTGGTATAATTTTGGAGACCATTTTTTTTTTCCACATTGATTTAAGTCTCATTTTTAAGCAGATGCAACATTGTCAATAGGGTAAGACCTGGATGGAAGAGGCCTCCGGCCTTTCAGCCGGAGCAGTCTGCTCAGCGGGACCCAGCACGGGGAGCAACCACACCGATCTTTTTTCCGTGCTGGCTGTCAGCCTGAGGAGCTCAGCTCGGCGCCCTGCACCCACGGCTAGCGGTGGCCGACAGCATCGTTTTTCTTCTTGCATCTGGAGAAAAAGAGGAGGAAGGGCAGCACGTAACATTGATCTGCGGGAGCGCTTGACATTGACATATACCAGGAGTATTTTTAGCATCCAAGCGCATTTTTTCTTGGCCACATCATGACACCTGAGACCGCTCCTACAACATCAGTATAAGGGTAATCGTTTTATGACGGGAGAGCGAAGGCACAGAAAGGTTAAATGATTTCTCTCCGTGTGCGCGGTACGACAGCAGCAGACCTGGGAATAGATCTCAGGGTCTCCCCGCACCTCCCCATGCGGCCTCGGAGGCTGTCAGCAGGGTGGCAATGGTTCAAGGGCTAGCTGCCACTTCTGTCGCTCTTTAGCAGGTCTAACGGAGACACCTTGGTAAGGAGGGCAGGCAATGCATCAGCTCCGTGACAGCGGCATTCCCAGTGCCCTTCCCAGCTTGGCCAGCGCCGCTCCCATCCATCATCAGACGCATTTCAGCACTATACTTCCAAAAGAGGCTGTAGTACGATAACTTCTACGCGCAGCAGCAGCAATTTCAGAGCAGTCCTAGGGAAGACGTGACAGAGAGCACCAGGAACGCTCGGACAGGGCAGGCAACTGCTACAGAGAGGTCTAATAAACTCGCAAAATCTGTTGAGTTTTTGGCAGAGAAGGGCACTGAGCTGGAGCTCCTCCGTTCCCACTGGCCTCTGGGAGAGGCTGTTAATAGCTAGTGAACTGATAAGCAGCAAAGCAGTTTTATTCGGACGTCTTGATAGAGAGAAATTGGCCTTTGGTGGGAATCCAGTCCTGGGAAATGTGTCTGGGAGTGGCAATGATCTCCGTTCGGCATCGCTCAGCTTAGTGACTTCCAGGCTGGTTCGAAGTGGGTCAGTGTGACAATCGGGGGTTGATTTTCTTTTCTCCCGGGCAATAGCATAAGAGCAAAGCTGCTGGCAATGCTTACCAATGTTATTGCAGCCGAAGGCCTCCTATGGACTGCCTGCCCATGCATTTTAAAATCCTGTTCTTGCACAACCACCATGGATCAAATGAGCAATTGCGGCGAGATGCTTCTGTGCTGAGCCTACCTCTTCCTTCGCTAAATAAAAATCACGTCTCTCTGCTTTGACATTTCACTGTTGGCCACGGATCAAATGCATAGGATGAAGACAAATCTGTCCCCTCGCGTGGCCAGGAAGCAAAGTCTACGACTGATCTTAGTGACGCTCGTCATTAGGCTGGGTGCCTGTCTCAGAGCGGCCAGCGCTGATACGGAAGCGCAAAGAGGAGAAGGTATCTGCCAGGGGCATAATGTGGAGCACAGACCGAACCAGAGCAGATCTGCCCGACCACGAACAGCAATTGCCAACAGACAGATGTTTGTCTGGTCTTAAATTACATTGCCTGCATGCCTGGAAAAGATACGTCTTATAAATAGCAGCGCTTTCGATCCCCCGTGGCTTTGCATATTCAGGTCCCGCTGTAAGGCACACGGGTGTGAGACAAAACTACCTGGAAATGGGCTGGGGGCAGAAAGTCTCCAGGGGCGTGTGGCAGTGGGGGGGCTTGAGCTTCTTCATGGGAAGTTTCTGGTGAAGAGAGGGGGAGTGAATCATCCTTTCTGTCCTGCACTGCACAGAAGGAGAAGCCCTGGGAAAGCACCGTGTTTCTGGCTGGAAAGAAGGGTTTTAAGGGTTTTGGCATTGAAGTGTTTCAGCAAGAGTCCAAATTGTCCGTGAAAAGCAGACATTTACCATGAATATACAGAAGATCCAGGCTGTAAAGCAGCATTTCCCGCTCTCCGGCGCTGCCTTCACTTCCTGGGCAGGATCTCGGAGACCCTCAGCGGAGTAACAGCCCCAAAGAGATGCCAAGGGTTGAGTGATCCCAAACAGAGCCAGGTTCCCAGCGCCGAGGGGTGCTGCCAGGGGGCTGGCTGTCCCCTGGGACAGGGTGCGGATGATCCTGCGCGGTGCTGCACCTCCTCGGCTCCCACTCGGTCCGCGGAGCAGGGCTCACGACCTGCAGGGTTAGCCTCTGCCTCTGAGATCCACCTACCCTCAGTGTCAAACCACTGACGAGCGTGGACCCAAAACTTCATCTCCTGCTTTTTTAGGAGGCAGACGATGGAGCTGTGCCGGTGCAGCCGACTTGCACGAACGCCTGGAGAAGCAGGACTGCTTTCTGCTTCCCCAGCCTGCCCCACGCTCTCCCCTCACCACCTGGCAGGGCTCCGCTCTCCTCCCAGGCGTGCTGGCCCCAGCGATGCCGCAGCCGGGCTCGGCACGAACGGGGGCTGTTTGCCACGTACAACGGGCTCGTTGTGAGCTGCTCCCTGTCTCGGACCTCGAGGCACCCTGTCCGTGCCGCTTTCTGGGAGCAGCCATTTCCGCATATTGTACAGGCAGAAAAACAAATGTCATCTAACGTTTTGGGGAGAAGGAGGGGGACAGCCAGTACCGCTCACCCATGGACTAACCTGAAACGTTCTGCATTACTATTTAATGTGATGGAAAGCTACAATTAGCTCTAATTAAGGCAGCCTCATTGCCTCGCTGAGAGCAGAGCTGCTGTCAGTTCCATTTTCTTACCTTTCCACAACACCGACACGCTGCAATTCAGCAGATTAATACTCCCGGCACGAAGTACTCCCCACGTAACACTGATGAATGGGCGCTGCGGGTTTATCGCTAATACGCTGCGGTGGGGCCCAGAGGCACCCCCAGCGCCGGGCTCCCTCGGATAAGGGGGGTAAAAAGTCAGAGCGTGGAGAGTGCAGACGCGGGATGTGCCCGGGGTGACGCGGGATGTGCCCTGGCAGGGCTGGGATAAATCCACCTTCCTCTGACGTACCGGGAGCGATGGACCCATTAGAGCACAGAGCCTATTGCCTCCAGGCATTGCAAATTGAGTATCGTTCGCTGCTGCATGTCCTGAAGGGTCTCAGTGACATTTCTGAGCTGCAACTCAAAAAACCGCTAATAAAAGGATAAAACCCAGGAGTTATTATAAAGCATATCTCATAAATTTTTGTCTCAGTCAATGAGCATCACTGGGCTTCCCAGAAAGAGATTTAAGACCCCTTTCACATCCTTTCTTAAGCTGATCTCTTTGCAAACTATTTCATGTGCAGATAAGGCTTGTAGCCTGCACCTCTGCCTTAGGATGAGTGAGCATTTCTCTGCTCCGTCGTGCGATAACAGCCGGGGCTGCTCTGCTCTGCATTCAGTGCAGTCGTGAGCAAAGTGAATCACCCTCGTCTGCGATGCGCTGTATTCAACGAGCAGAGATGCTCTATTCTTGCAATTAAATGTAATTTCTCTGTTGCCCTAGAGAATACAGAGCCTTCCCTCGTTAGTGCAGCCAGTCTGTTACTGATGCCAGGACAGGATTTTATTACGGCTGTGTTGCACAGGATACTGAGCCGAGACTTGTGCCATTTTGGGTCACGTTATTAACAACTGAAAAAAATCTCTGTTACAACGGATGGATTCACATCAGCAGATATCTTGAATCTTTTCCTGAAATCAATCATCTTCAGGGATTAATACAGCTCTTGTTATGAGAGTGTCAAAGCCTCTGGCAATCGCGTTGTCTCTGTCTGCACACCCTTGGGCTTGGCCAGGAGCTGGATTCCCCCGCGCAGGAAACTCCACCCCATTCGCTTCTTATTTTGAAGCAGAAAGGAATTAAACATAAAGAAATGTTGTGATTCAAATGCAATGCTTTATGGGAATTTCAAACTTCATAAATTCATAGAATCACAGAATGGTTCGGGTTGGAAGGGACCTTTCAAGGCCATCTAGTCCAACCCCCTGCCATGAGCAGGGACATCCTCAACTAGATCAGGTTGCCCAGAGCCCCGTCCAGCCTGACCTGGAATGTTTCCAGGGATAAATATTGGTGCATAGAATGAAGCCATTTCATTTCAAAATCATAAGAAATGCCTGCATTCCCCCCTGGGAGGGTCAGAAGAGGACATTTTGACGTGGGGTGGCTTTCTCATCTCCTCCCCGGAGCAAAGCCAGGACTCGGGGAAAGGGTCCCAGGGGCCGGGCAACGCAAGGAGCTCAGCGGTGACCGAGGCGTTCGGCTCCGTACCGGCAGAACATCCACCTCCCGCCTGCAGAGATGTGAACAGCCGAGGGATAACGAGCTGAGACCCAACAACTGCACATCATTGCGGTTAATGGCTTATTGATGGGATTACAGCTTTGCTTTCCATCATTAAGATGCGAGATCTGGTTTTAGAGTTTTACTAATTTGTTTGTTCGTAACTGTTCAATAGATCTTTTCTGCAAACATGCTTCAATCTCTGGGTCGTTCACAAACGTGTTTGCTCAATGTATTCCCGTTCGCTTACTGAATTCCAGCTGTTCATTAGTATACCTACCCTATGATATTACTTCTCTTTCCTGAGTGGATGCAATAAAATAGATACATTAAATAAAAAGTAAATTAAACAAGAAATGAAAGGTGGAGGGCAAAACAAGTTTCATCGATATTTTCAGGAAGAAGAAGTGAAAAGCACGTGGACTTTACACTGAAGAGGGCAATCTCTCCCCCGTGGAGGCCGAGCAGCGGGGCAGTGGCGAGGCAGGAGCCGACGTGTACGGCGTCCGCCGCGGTCCGAAGCCGTAGCCCTGAGTCCCGACGAGTTAAAAACACGGGAAAGCCACAACGTGCCAGCGTTCACACCTCTAGTAAAAGCTGAGCCTGCTCCGTGTAGCCTGTTTCACCCTGCACTGTCAGCCTCACCGCAAAGGCCTCAGCCACAGTGCAAAGCTCGTATCTCGAGCAGAGCAGAAGGGAAAGATTCCCTGTTTCCCCACGGAGCTTTTAGGATTTCCGAGTGGTTTTCCACCCTGGACCTGAGAGAGGATGGAAAATCTCAATTTCTTTGTGAACTGGAATCAATGGGCTTTCCAATTTTGGCTTGGCTGACAAACTGTATTGATTTTAATTTTATTTTTGTTTCCCTAGAAAATTACTTCTATTTCACAATGGAAACGAATTCCGTTAGGAAAAAAAAAAATGACCCAGCGTGCGTCCTTTCCCAGGCGCCGTTCTGGCGGCTTTGACAGGTCAGTCACATTCTCTCCCACGGGGATTTTTCAGGACGGGATATTTGTGGACACAGCGTCTGAATCCTATCGTGCAAACTACGCTGGCAAATTTAATTTTGCAACAAAGAATTCTTTTTCTTATCAACTAAATCTATTCAAATACCCAAGGATACCTGGCAGATGTGGGATTCATCCCACCTCAGTGGAGCCACCCGTGTCCCAGCCTCCCACATCCCAGTGAGGATAACTGGGGCTGCGGACTGGGGAGTATTTCGGCGGGAGCTGTCGTGTTTTGGCCCTCTCGCACGAATGCGTTTGGAATATATTTTCGGTTCCTCAGTGCGCCTTGTAATTGAATCAGATAAACGCGTGGAAGGTACAGCGATATTCGGGCGACGCTACGCGCTGGTTGTATGATTGCAGCAAATCTTTCGGCTCCTCTGAGCTCGCTGACAGTGACTTATTTCTGTATTTGTACGTGCTGCTGTTTATGATGGAGGAGTTCACGGGGCAATAAACAGGATAAAAAGCCAGGCTGAAGAATTTGATTACTGTAAAATCTATTTATTTCAAGTATACCAGTTATTTCTATTACGGGACATTTTAGAAATAATTCTGCGTCTTGAAGCAGTTTAAAGAAGATAAATTTTCCAAGGAAAAAAAGCCTTTCTCAAATCCATTTTACCTGCTTCTCGGACAAAGCGTGAAATTAGGAGCTTATCCTAAAACCGCTGAAATCAAAGGCAGGTCTTTCCCGTGACTTTAGAGGGTCATAAATCAAACTGGATGTGAGTAGCTGAGCGGTGCCGCTGCAATGGACAGCTGGTGCACGGAGGGGTGACGGGGCTGGAGGTGCGCAGTGCCAGGAACCACAGGGGTCTCGTCCGCCGAAAGAGGGGCTTTGGCTGGGCTGGGTGGCGGAGATGCCACCTGAGAGCTTCAGGCTTTGCCCAAGACGTTTCTGGATCGAGATTATTTTTCCCAACCTAGGCTCTTCTTGTACTTTCTGCCTAGCTAAATGACCAGAAACCTTAAAAAGTGGCGTAAAAGGGGACAAAATGGACAAACGCTCTTTTTTTTCCTCTGAAAAAGGAAAATACGAGGGCAAACCCCATATTCTGGGAGATGACAGTAGCATCTTCCAATGCTCCGCCTGGATCCGAAAGACACCAGTTGTCCCCAGCCCTAGAAAAATCCAAGAAACTGATTTTCAGGCTTCCTTACAGCTTCCAGCTGGTTGCGGGAGGCTGACGCTGAGCCCAGGGTGACCGTACAGCCCGTGCCCGGGCTGGCTGCTCACCGGGTCCTGTCCCGGAGAGGGCTGGGAGACGCTGGATTTCTGCGCCAGGCAGAAAGCTCTTGTGCTTTTTCACCCCGGTTTCTGCGTCACGATCCCCACTGAGGGCACTTCTCGGGGGTTTCCCACAGATCTTGGGGCTGGGCTCCTGTGTCTGCTGCCAGGGAGTAATATTGACTGTAGCTGAGGGGTTTGAGCCCAAAATCAACAACAGCTCAGCCGTAAGACTGATGCGTTGGGATCCTATTGCTCCCAAGGGTTACTGATGCTTCCCAAGAACAATTTTTTGCATTTCAGTTACATCCTTCCTTTCCAAATACAAAACTCTTGATAGTTTCTGTTGAATTTTTGAGGGTTTTTTGTCTGAATTCCCAATATTAATCCTGAAAAGAGTTGCTGTTTTATCAGAAACCCTCGTTACTGCACATGGACTAAAATTTCCCTGGATTTTTGATTCTTTTTGATTCTCTATTGTTCTTTATATCAGACTGACCCTTTTGCTCAGTCTATTCAGTGTACTTGTTTTTCAGCAGCTGCCTGGAAATATTCACAAAGAAACCACAAAACCCCCTCAATGCATCAAAGAACACTTCTATGGACTATTGGAGAAAGAAACTAGAAGTAAAATAATCAGTAGGTGGCAAATAATAAAACATAAAAATGATCTTCCTGCTAAATGGGTTTTAGTTACATTTTCGAAAGGGAGAAACATGGTGGCCTTTGCTCCAATCATTCGTCTGATGGAACGGATTATTTTGGATACATAGATCGCTGCTGTTGCTGCTGCAGCAGAGTTAATTCTAGCTGCCTGTCAAGGAAAAAGGCTACAATTGCTTTCCTACTGCTCCAAATGTCCTGTTCGGCATGTGTAAGAGACGGTCCTATTTAAGCAGGTCGTAATAATTACTATTGCCTGGAAGGGCTGCCCGGGCTCGGTCTGTAACAATGCCCACGTTTCAGATCCTCTTGCAAATCTAAGGGGTTGGGAAAAATATTTTCCTGGGGCAGCAGCGATCCACGGCGCTGATCCTGCCACCCCAGTCCCGTTGGGTTTGCCCACATCGTCGCTGCTGCCGCACCGCAAGCCCCAGGCGTGCGCCGGTACAGGGGTCTGCAGTCCCCGAGCAGCGTGAGCCTCCTCTTGTACCTCACCTTCAAAATTAGCCCACTCCTACAGCGCAGAAGCCTTCATTTCTGTTAAAATGAAGGGAGATACAGGGTTTGATCGCAGGCGGGGGGAATCTTGCTGCTTTGAAGTCGGTTTATAGTATTGGTCCTCAACAGCTGAGATCTGTCTCGTGGTGGTCTGACTTGGCATCACCAGGGATGCAGCTGCTGAGTGTGCTACAGACATCGCCTCCCGCACCAGCGCGTCTTAGTGACATCCTCCAGCTGAACGACCCACCTGCAAGAAACACCAGCTTTGAAATACACCCCTGTGAGGCTCGGCTTGATCAGGAGGGATGGGATGCCGAAAGAGGAGGGGGCGTCTCATTTCGAGGACGTCCTCACGTAGGAACGTGCTGGGGAAACTGGGGCGGGCAAATGCCACCGTTGCACTTGTGCCGAGCTCTTTCCTTAATGAGTCCTAAAGTCTCCCTTTCTTGATCCAGTGGTTTAATTTAGCTTCCGAGTTTAACCGAGCAAAGGACGAAGTGAAGCTGAGTAGAATCACATATACTGGTGGAAGGAGCAATCTATTCAATTTGATAGATTTAGAGATAAAATGACCGCTTTTTTTCCCAAAGAAAACACAGTCATTCATTTATTATGTTTAACTTTAATTTATTAATGCATTTTCTCTTTCCTCAGAAGCACTAAGATGCCTTCTCAAGAGCTGCCTTCACTGCTACGTTGTACCTTCCCCTCTGCTTTTCTCCAGTTGCTGTGTCTTCCCCTGTACCTCGAATCTCTCCCCTGAAATACCGATACGAACCGCCCTATCAGCAGACCCCGTGTAACGAGCTCTGCATAACGAAGCGCAGACCTTGGCTACGAAATCTGGATTAAGGCACCTCGCTAAAAACATTTTGCTTTTCATTATTAGGAAGAAGAGCAATGTTCGAATTAGCATTCAGGCTTGGCGTGAGTGTCGGGAGAATAATTGCAGATAGTTAATGTATTCAAATGTAATTCCTATTCCTACTTACTCCCAAATAATACTTTCTGTATAAATCTCCCTTGAAGAAGCATAGGAGACAGTATTTCCAATGGCCTGACAAAGAGGAAGAGCTTGTAACAAAGTACAAGTCTGCTGGTTCTGGCTAAAAGTTCGGGGAAGCCAAAGTCGCCGTGAGAGCTGAGCTGGTGCCCGTCGCTCCTCCAGCCTTCGCCTGGCCCGGCCACCAGCCGCGGGCTCTGACCTCCCGGCTAGCACTAGCCTCCTGCAACCGAAAAGCACATACGTGATGTGAAAGTTCATTCCCCCGGCCGCCACGCTGGAGGGAAATCCCTTTTTTCCCCTTCTTTGGGACGGTGTGGTTTAGGGCTGGGTCGGGACTCGCCCGTCGGCTGGGAGCCCTTCTCCAGGGCAGGTTCACTGTTGCGCCCGTGGTTCCCACCTCCAGCGAAGCAGCTTGCAAATCCTGCCCTTGCCACCTGGCAGGGCTTTTCCTGCCCGATACTTCTCCGCTCCCGTCTGCCCGTGTAGGCAGGCTGCTGATCCTGCTAAATGTCCCCAGCTTGCAGAGGCAGCTGAACCCCAGGGCGCTGGCCGGCAGCTTCCCGGCTCCATCCCAAGCCTGGGAGGACAACGCCACTGTCGCCCCAGGGCCTGTCCTCGGGATGCTCTCGACTCTTCATCGACAGCGTGGCAGTTTCCGCAGGTTGAAGCATCGTTGCTCAAACTCCTGACATTTCCTCACCCAAAACGCAGGTCGCACCCTGCAACACGCTCCCCGTGGAGGTGAGCGCCCACGGGACGCTGGGTCAGTACTGGGGACGCATCGGCAAGGGCTCAGGGATTAGAGGGATAAGCCTCCGAGCACCCGCTTCAGAGTTAAGCCAGCTACTACCGTAGCAGTTAAAAGCAACTCGGTTAAATGCTTTCCCTCTGGGTGCCCGGGTTTGCTACGTTTGGAAGCCAGAGGCCGAATGAAGGGCTCAGGCACCGCTCTGGTGCGCGGGAAAGGGCTCCTGCTGTCGTTGCGGCCTTGGCTGCAAACGGTTCATGCTCTAAATGAAAGGAAAGCAGGAAGGGAAAGCAGCCAGATGGCAAGATTTGCCTGTGGCTCCAAGCCTGGTGATTAGCAGAACCAGGAGGAGAGTCCTGGTCCCTCAACCCCATCCCAGAGCTGCTCACCCCTACGGTTGTGCAGGGTTTTCCAGCGCATGGCCAATTTGTCATTACTTCTCCTGTTTGACTTTTTTATTATGCCAGCTCAAAGCTTCTCTCTCTTGCTGATCAAGTCTAAAATAATTATTATAATCTGAAAAATTGTGTCTGTCTTCCTGGGAATTAAATATTTAAACTCTCAGACAAACGAGCCTTGCTTATTTCTGTTAAAGGTTCATGCTCTCAAATGTCACAGTAAGTTAAATGTACCTTGAAAAATAATCTCATTTCTGGTTACTTTACTTTTCATTCCATTTTACCTCCATATAAATTACCCGCACTAATTCAATCAGAGGGTTTGACACCGCAGCTCCCTGGGTGGACAGCTGGGAAAACAACTGTCACCTCCGATGAGAGGGAAAGAATGAAAATGGCTTGGTGAGAAAAGCCGACGGGGGTGAACACCTCCCTTTGGGTCACACACCGACCCCGCGACGCTTCTCAGGCTTCCTCGCATCGTTGCTGTTTTGTTACGAGCATCTTCTCTGCTGGGGAGTTAACCTCTCACCACCGATGGACTTGCGGAAATGTCAGCACATTATAGCGTTCCAGAAGACGCAATAGTTCGGGATACGGTCCTTGGGTTTTGCTTTTTGCAATTTAATGAGGAAAACTGAAGGTCACATGTTGTGAAGCCCGTTGGGCTGTGCCCACTGCAGCAGCTCTGCGGGTTTTCGCAGTCGCACGATGGCGAGGGCTGGCTGAAAGCTGCCAAGCCCCAGCCCTGAGCTCGCTAACCGGCAGCTCGGGGCTGGGAGAACCCTCCGAATGAGAAAGTCACTGCAGTCGTTGTCACGAGCTGCGACTTTGTGGCCCTGACGGGGCTAAAGAGGTACCAGCACGGCCTAAAAGCCCGTGCGAGATTTGACTTCTGAATCATTTCATAAACCACGGTTGGAAAGTCTCTAGTTCAGTGAAAATGGGCATGTGGCTGGAATGGAATGGAATGGAATGGAATGGAATGGAATGGAATAGAATAGAATAGAATAGAATAGAATAGAATAGAATAGAATAGAATAGAATAGAATAGAATATTTCAGCTGGAAGGGCCCTACACCGATCATCTAGTCCAACCGCCTGACCACTTCAGGGATGACCAAAAGTTAAAGCATGGAATTAAGGGCATTGTCCAAATGCCTCTTCAACGCTGCCAGGCTTGGGGCATCGACCACCTCTCTAGGAAGCCTGTTCCAGGGTCTGACCGCCCTCTCGGCAAAGAAATGCTTCCTACTGTCAACTCTAAAACATAGACTCTGATACTCTGGACACTCTGAACAGAGCTCTCTTGAAGCAGAAAGCGTGCTGCTGTGGCTCGCTACGTACATTTAGGGTATCTCAGCGTACCAACGACGTCTGCTGGGTCTGGCTGTTTATTTGTTTGCGGGAGGAAGGATGCTGCCATTCAGCCACGTCTCCTGGAAGCTCCCACGGCTGGATTCAGTGAGGCAGGATTTGACCCGTCAGTCTCTGGCACTGCCGCCTGCAAGAGGCGTCCAGGCGGGTGGCCCGTAGCACATCAGATATCACGATTGCCTTGGACGTGCTTGGCTGGCAAAGAGCCCTCGGGAAATGCTTTCGTTGTGCTGCCACAGGATGCTCGAGCTTTGCTGATAACAGACATGTCATTGCTTTGATGCCTCGGCTGGTGATATGCTCTGTTTCACCTCAAAATGCCACAAAATGGCAAGAGAAGCTCAGTTTTTAGTGACAGAGGGAATGATCTTCAACCGAAAGCACTAAAAAGGCACAGGAATCCTTAAAAAAGGGGGTCTGCAGCCTTACTCCAGCAGACCCGCCAGCTCCAGAGTCCTCCGCAGGTTTTTCCCTTCCGGCAGCGCACATCTCGGCACCTTGAACCTGCCAGTCCTACAGCACGGCGGCGGTGGGGAAAACCGATCCCTCCTGTTGCTGAGAATAGCCGCGATGACAAATTGCCCGTCGCCGCATCGCCTGCTGCTGCCGCGGCGGGTGCCGAGCTCCTCGGGAGCCGCTTTCCCGGCCCAGCACGGAGCAAGGAGCTGCAGCTAATTTTAGTCTCACCTTCTCCGAACTGCCCGGGGAAAGGGTAGGGCAGGTAAAAGTTCAGTTCTGTGGGATGAGAAATCGGGTTGCAGGCAGCTCTCCAGCTCGGGGGACCTTGACGATGTGCTTTGAGCGATGCCCGTGTTGAGTCCCTGCACAGAAGCCTCTGGGCGCTTTGCTGGGCTCCTGCTCTCCGGCCACGTGGCTCCAGGGATGGATGCCAGAGGTCGGAGTGCTCCTAAGGAAAACCTTCAGAGAAACCCTGCGCTCAGCAGCTGCTCGCGTGTGAGCAGGAATGGAAGAGGAAAGACATTCCGGGGGGAGCGTGTAGACAGAAAACCTTGTAAGAATCAAAACTTCAGAAAAAAACCACTCATGATTAAAAGAGATTTCGAGAGTGGTAACGCTGCGCTATTTCAATCAATTCATGTGACACCCACTCATTTCGAAGTAATTTATCACAATTAAGATAGGCATTGTAACACGGCGCTGAAAACTCCGGCAAATTACATACCATTATGCCATTCAGGGATGTTTGCAAGCCTGCTTTTTTTTTTTTTCCTTTTTTAATGAAAGCACCACATTTACATAAATCATTATTTTTGAGTGCTCGGAGCCAGAGCTCATCTTCCGTCGGCGATGTGGGCTCCGGGGAGGGGGCAAAGCCCTTCCCCTGCTGCTGGTCCTTCCCAGGGCGTTAAGCTGGGATCTGGGGTCAGCAACAGGGCGGTGGGGAGCAGTCTCCTCGCTCTCCTCTTCACCCGAAATCGCTTCAGTCGTTGCTGCTGAATGCCTCCGAAAGCCCAAGCCCCCGCCCCGAGGGCCCGATCCGGCACTGGAGGATGTGCTCGAACCAATTCCCGTCAAGGGCCAGTGACTGACATAATTTGATCCATTCCAGGGCTGCTGCCAGACATAGAAAAGCCAAAGGGAAAACAACCTGATGCATCCCCCAACGCTATTCCTCTGCTAATATGCCCAGGAGCCTTTCTTTTTAACCAGTGATAAGAAAATCCACTTGTTTCTTGAACGAAATGTTATTGTGGGGGGCCAAGATGGGGAAGTTTAATAATTTCTGCTAAATTAAACAAAGCTTCAGCTCCCCCGGCAGCCGGTTATCTGTGAGTGAGCGATTGCAGAGAAAAATCGAAAGAAGTCAGGAGGTTTCATTCTGGCTTTTTCCAGAGGAAATATTTCCATCTTGAAAATTACTAAGTATTATTTTTTAAGTAGCGGGGCTCAAAAAGGGCCAGGATCAGCAAACACACCGGGCCATTGCAGAGCTGCTCACACAGTATGTTTTGCTTCACTTGTAAAAAAATACTTCCCCCCCCCAACTTTAATTTCACTAAGGCAAACATGCCGTGAAAAAAAATCCTCATATCAGCAGAGGATGACAAGTGTGTTTTGATGTGGTTTTTTTTTTTCCCCAGCCCATTTTTTCCACCTTCCTTTACTTATTACTAATTAAAGGCAGCGGTTTCCCGCTCCGCGGCCCCACCTCTCGCGCTGGGGGCTGGAGGTAGGACCGACGCTTTGCTGATTGCAACCACGGGAGAGACGGGGCGAACCCTTGGGCAATGTTTGCCCTAAAGCTTGGAAAGCCCTTGTTGAAAAAGCAAAAGTGAATGTGTCCTGGAGTCTCTTCAAGCTGTGGATTTGCTCCTTTCTTTAAGTAGAAAAGTGCACAGGGGGAAAAACCATAGCTGGGCTTGCAAGTTGTGGCAGTTCTTGGGTTTGTTTGATTTTTCTTTAATTTAATGCCTCTTCATCCACTAGGACTGTAAGCAATGAGAGCGGATACACCAGGACAGCAGGATCTCGGTCGCTCCATTTCTCTTAAGTGCTCCTCAGCTCAGCACTCAGTTCGTGACGAGCTGTCGGGGAGAAAAATGTAACTCTAGTTCAGCATCAGAACCAGAGAAACAATTTGTAAAAAATAATCTTTTTGACAGATCATATTCCTTTTCCTGCATGAAAACAGCGTGTGGGCTTTTCTTTCCCCTTCATATTTTTTTTTTTTTTCTCAAACGCTGTAGATGAGTGAATTTGGCTGCACTGATTCAGAGATTAAAGCAGAAAACGGGAGCTGTTTCGACAGGACACGTTGACGGGTGCTGGTTTCTCTGTTCCCAAGCGCATCAGGGCCTGGTCGTTGCTAAACACGGCGCCGATCAGCCCCGAACGCCAACCTCCCCTTCCCCAAACGCCATCCGGCGTGGCCCAGCCCTGCACCATCGGGACAGGGTGTTTAAGGCGAGCTGGTTGTCGTGGGTTAACCCCAAATTGTAACCCAGTACCCCGCAGCCGCTCGCTCACTCCCCCCATCCCTGGTGGGGTGGGCAGGAGAATCGGAGAGAAAAGGAAACTCGCGGGTTGAGATAAAAACAGTTCACCAGGACAGCAAAGGAAAAATAAAAAAATACATTAATAATGATAATATATATAAGGATAATAGAATATATAAAACAAACGATGCACAATTTCTCACCACCCGACGACCGATACAGCCCGTCCCGAGCAGCAGGCAGGGAGCAGGGGTATCCCCCCCCCAGCTATCCCAGAACAGCCAGTTCCAGAGAGAGCAGGCGAGGGAACGAACAGCCAAACAAACGAAAAACAAAAAGGAAAAAAACAGGGAAAGAAAAAGCAACCCGAAGGGAAGCTTAAGGATTAAGGCAAGTTAAGGGTCTAAAAAGCCTAGTGGCCCACCGGCCGACCCTCACTTATCCCAGCCGTGCCGTCTCTGGTATGGAATACTCTCTTTGGCCAGTTTGGATCAACTGTTCTGGCTCTGCCCCTCCCAGGTTTTTGCACCTGCACATCAGCAACACCTGGGAAGCTGCAAAATGTCCTTGATGGTTCAGCAGCACCCAACACCATCAGTGTGCTGTCACCGTTCTTTTCACACTAAATCCAAAACACAGGAGCTGCTGGAGACAAAACTGGCTCCGTCCTGGCATAAACCAGGACGCAGAGGGACCAGATGGCCAAGACATCACCGAGCTTGGCAGCGCACGCTGCAGGTTGTAGGTTTGTGTTTTACACGTGGTGTCTTGCCCAGGGAGGCTTTGGGAGTTTTCTGTGAGGGCGAACAGAGCCCAGAGCCTCCTTCGTGCTAGTTGTGGTCCGTGCAGGGCTGGGGAGCGCGGCTGAGCACCCCGCGTGCATCCCCCCTCACCCGACCCGGCCCTGCAGGAAAAGCTGGCGAGGCTGGAGGTGGAGAGATGCCTCTGATCCTGGTAATAAAAGATGAGTGGAGTTGAGAGGAAGAGGCTGAGGAGACAGCTCTGGCTTTAAACAGAATAGCTAATAAGTGGTTTCAGCTCATCTCCAGCTGCCTCTGGAACAGCGGGTTAGAAAGCAGCGGGAAAGGCTTTGCACGCTGAGAGTTTGCTCATTAATAACGCAGAAATGGGCATGTTGGTCAAGCTGGGCTCTCCCTGCTGCCGTGCGAAGCTCCGGCCCTTCATCAAAGCCCAGGGAAAACCGCCACGACTCGCTCTGCCGACTGCCTCTCTGCAAAGCTGGGAAAAAGCAAAGCTCAGGGTCTGTCCCCGATGCGCCGGGGAGCAGGCGAGGTTCCCCCCGGGGCTGGGGGCAAGCACTGGCTGCTGTGAGCCAAAAACCAGGCTCGTGCAACAGAATTCTTCCTCCCAGAGGAATATTTTTAGGCCAGTCTCAGCACAGGAGTGGGAATAAGAGAGATTTGTGTGATCTTTCATTTATCTGCCTGCATAGAAGTGTCAGCTGGGGCTGATGGTGTCCAAAGGTTCCAGAGCAGACCCAGGCAGCCTCAAACCTCAGAAATACGCTCAAAAATCTTCCTCCAGGCACTACAAATACAGAGCAGCGTCCTGTGGTACCTGTGTGCCAAACGGTGTTCACTGGGAAGGCAAAGTGACAGGGAAAAGGCCACATCTCTGCCACTGCTGGAGGATGGCAGGGGCCACGCTGGGTGCCCTCACCCAGGGCCAGGTGCCCCAGGGGAGCTGCCGCTCTCCCTCATTTAAGAAAGCTTTTGTTTCAGGTGTAAGTGGGGCTGAGCATTCATCAGCGTGAAAAATAACAGCTGAATCGATCCTGTGAGTCAGCCTTCAGGCTGCAGGGCACCGAGCCGAGGTCAAACACTTAGGGAGGTGTTGCATCCACTTTGGTGTACTGCTGCTTAAACTTCTCAGAGCTACAGGACTTATTTGGTTCAAACTTAGGTTAAAACTCCAGCTCCATCTTTCTTTGTTTCCCTTGAAGCCATTTGCCAAAGAAAAAGATTGTTTATCTAAACCCCGCTTTCATTTGCAAGATGGTTTTTAGCTTTTTTGCACTCGCAACGTCAGTCTATGAAAAGCATTAGCAGTGATTTTGATGTAAAGAAATATTTCTTTTTCCTGCCAAATGGAGTGTTTTGAACCTGGCAGAAAAAGGTGGCTGTGAGCACTCGGAAGTCTCCCTCCCCCCCGGTAAAACCCGGCCGGCACAATGCACGGAGACGGAAAGGTAGCTGGTATGTCAGTACGGGTAACTGAGGAGGATTTGAAGACAGTCTCTACAAAACTCCTATTCTGGACAATCCCAACGCTGACATTTATTTACATAAAACATATAATTGAAATGTCAGAAGAGAACAATTAAAAGCATCGCCTGACAGGATGTCAATGGAAGCAGGACCGCGACTCCCTGCTTTCAGCGGGCAGGGAAAGAGGGGTTTGGGCTGGTTTTCCCTTTTCACTCATTTCCTCCATCCCTTTTCAAGGCACCGAACGTCGTGATCTACTAAACACAATGTGCGGCAGAAGGAAAAGGTTTTGGCCTCCAACACCTCAGCAGATCTTCCTCCAGCGGTGTGGCTAAGGTCTCGTACTTACTAGGCAGGGATGGCGTTTTTAGAGTGTAAACGACACTTTCCCACGTGTTCGCAAAGGACAGGAGGCATCGGGGTGATGGGCCACGGGATGCCCCATCCTCCGCAGCCCCGCGGATGGCCAGCGCAGGGTCTTGCACAGCGGCAGTAGTTCACCATTTGTTAAAAAAACATTTGCAAAGCGTTAATGCCAGAGCTGGGTCCCTCCGGGCAGGATTTCTGCAGCCCGAGGCTGAAGCCGGTGCAAGGGCAGCTCCAGCCCGGCCCGGGGCTGCACACCCGGAGGAGGTCCAAGAGGTGGAAGACAAGCAGAAAGGACTGCAAGGAGGAGAGCTGCACGTTCCCCGCGGGATTTCAACCCGGTAGAGGTGTTTTCAGGTTTCTCCTTGATTTTTGCGGTTCACCCTCAGCTTATTCCCTCCTCCGTAGCTGGAAGATCCTCAGCCGGTCTCGCAGCAACTGGCCAGACAAGGTCATGTGAAATGATTGCCGCCTGCACGCAGCCCCTGGTCTCCAGCCCGTTTCTTTGCTGTAGAACATCCTTTTATTGTACCTGACCTTCAGGGCGCAGTTGCAATTCTGCGGCAATGATAACAGCATTCAGGAGATGATCCTTTTGGCATTTCTGGTTGTTTTTTCACACATGTCGGGAAAAAAAAAGCGCCATTCTTACACCCAGCGTCACATTTTTCCAAAGAGCCACCTAATGAGACCATTAGCATGAGTGGTCTGTGTGTTTGCTCTGTCGCGTAACTCCACACCAGAGCCCTCCCGTCGTTATTCTGCTCTCCCTTCCCTGGTGCGAGGGGATTTGCACCAGGCTGATGGTCAGAGGGCAGTAAATAGGGCCGAAAGTGGACATTTCCCACAAAACTCTTGGTTCATCACAGCGTGTGACGAGCGGCGAGGAGAACGTGACGGTCATCAGAGCTGGCAGCGAGCAGTGGAAAATGTATTTGTACGAACTTTGATTAAACTGTCAGCTGGAATTTTGGAGCAGATGCAAAGCATTTAAACGTAGGCTGTTTAGTGGTGGGAGGCCTAATTCTTTTAATTGAAATGTTGGTTCAGGGGAAAAGCTGTGGAATGTATTTACCTCGCAGTGCACGCACACGTCTCGTGCTGTGACACAAAGGGAGGATTAGGAGGCTGTGTGTATGACCACAAAGGCTTGATACTCCTCTGTCTGGAGGATGCTCTCTTGCAACTTGAAAGCGTCCCTTTCTTCAGCACCAGCGTGCAGCCCTGGGGCAGCGTCAGCGTAACAGGAGGAGGTGACGCTTGTGACAAACCCAGGCGGTGGCTCAGCCTGGGCTTGCCCCCAGCCTGGTTCAGGGTTGGAGCAAGGTGTGAACTGAGCTCTGGAAAAACTTGTACCAAGCAATTAGGAAGGTAATTTGAAATCATAAATGATTTTAGAAGGGTTTAGCCAGGTGGTGTCCCAAGGAAAGGTCAAAATTAGGGATGATGCTTCCAAACGTCGGTGCTTGCAGCAGGGGAGAGGCTGGTGTCTCTGCAGGGTGGTCCCTGGACTGCGAGTGGCCGGCGTGGCTGGGTATCCCCGGGGCCAGTTGCCTTTTTGCACCCAAAAAAGAACAGTGGGATGCCAATTTAAAGGATTTATATTAACGGTAATGAACAGTTATGATTACCAACATGTTGGCACATAAGGCTGTAAATAAGCGTCCTGTTTTGACCACTCTTATAATGAGAATCCTCTCCCCCTCTGCCTTCACAGATGTGCCCCGTGCATCCCGGGCTGGGCACATCAGGCCATTCAGTCTGGCCGCTTCTTTATAAATAAAGAGAGTCCTGGGAAATGGAATCTCCCTGCTAAATGAGGTTACTTCCAAACTTCCCTGCTTTCTCAGTGCACGTGGGTTTTTGCCACGGTTTTCACCTTGCAGGGAAGTCGTTAGAAGACAGACACTGAAATAATCCCTCGTTGCTGCAGCGCTTCACGGGAGGTGCCGTGCCGCTGCCAGTCCTGCTCTCCTCCCTTGGCTGAGCACCTCGGCTGGGCTGTACCTCCCGTGCATCCCCCTGGCTGGGATGTTCAAAGTTCCCAGTGATTCCAGTGGGAGAGTGCATGGTAAGAAATAAGCCCGTGTTTAAGAACACTCCAGATAAGGCCACAGAATGCAGTAAATTTACTTACATTAGAGGGATCCAGCCTAGCAGGTGATGCTGATGCGGACGGGAGAGGTTTGCTGGGCGCCGGGGCTGGTCCGAGGTGGGGAGGGGAGGGAGCAGCACAACGCCCACGGGAGATGGGGATGTGGCATTGGCAGCGTCAGTTCGAGCTGCCTTTGCTGGGTGCCTGCCTGCTCCGTCACAGGATTTGGCTGGGAAAAGCATCAGATTCACCAACCTTTAATTCTTTATTTTACTGAAGGAGACAGCAGGATCCAGTTTTGCATCATCAGCTCCAGAGACAGAGACCTTGTAAAAACCATTCTTGCCTGCAAAGCAAACTGAGCGTGTAATAACTAGAGTGACCAAATAGTATTGTCACAACCAGGGGGAGGAGAGAGTAAGGGGTGTGGGAGGAGGGTGAGGTTTGATCCTTCCCGGCACAGGTTTTGGGGTGGGGAGCACAGATCCTGGGGAAGTTTCTGTTTTAGACCCACGAGTCCCATGCGGCAGGAAGCAATAATCTGAAATTAATTAAAGATAAGAGTTTGCTTGCTCAGCGTTACCATCTCTCAGCGTAAGATGGGCTGCACAGGCAAAGCTCTGCCCCCCTCTTCTTTGGAAGCTGGTAGAGACTTAACACGAGTTTTTATAGCTGCTCACTTGTTTTTCTATGATGAGGCTTTCCACATTTGTTTGGCCAGGGGGGTGGAACGAGGCCGGTCTCCTGGGAGGACAAGCCCTGTTTTGCTATGTGAGTGATGAGGGAGTTTGCTCACTCCCCCGCACGCTGCCTGCAGCCCATTCCCGAGCAGAGCTGCCCCCAAGCTGGCTCGGTAGTGGTGGCTCATGGAAGGCAAAATTGCCCCTCCTGGGCTTTGGGCAGCTCTTGTCAAGTGGCTCCGGGAATATCCTCAGGCTCGGTGCCTCGGTCCAGCATCTGCTGCGAAGCCCCCGCAGCTCTGCAGCTCCGCTGTAACTCAGCACTCTTCCCCATGCCAGAATCGGCGTGAGGATGCTGTCCTCAAACAAGGAAACCGCTGCTGGAAGCGTATGAAAGCTGTTTGCTGTGTTCGTCGGTCGTGTAAGCACTACAGCAAACCTGCCAGCTCTCTGATTTTTGGCAACAGACTTTGATCGGCTTTTACTGGCAACCTACTGCCAGGTTTCCAGACAAGCAACCACTGTGCTTGGGCAGAGAAAGTCTCCCAGACTTTCACAGAAAGCACAGAGCAGTTTTACAACCAAACTGGCCTTTGCAAAAATAAATTGGAATTTGCAGCCTGAGATAGATGCATGCAGCCCTGCATTAATCTCTTGCACGCTTGAACCCATTCGGATTTTAAAAGCCTCTCCTATGAAGAGCTCATACACTGCAGCAATCATAAAAATGATCTTCTATTTACAAGGCCTGAAGGCAATCCTTAATCATGAGCCCACATCTGAACAAGGCACTCCATCATTATGGGATAAGCGTATGAAATGGAAATACAGCCAAGGACTTTGACGGATTTCAATTTATTCAACGTGCAATCCTGCTCTGCCGTGCTCAGCGCAGGGGATGCTTCCGCCGCTGCGCACCAAAAGCTGCAACAGGCAGCTCGGTGCGTTGCCCACAGCCAGGACCGCGCGTGGCAGCGCCCGGGCTGGGCTGTGCCGGGAGCGCTGGGCACACCGCGCAGCTCGGGGCCCACCGCTCGCCGCTCCACCTCCATCCGATGCTCCACCCTGGGGACCAAGGACACCCAGTCGCTTGCAAGTGGGTGAAAAAGGACTTTTGAGCTGCTTTGGTGGGCTCATGCTGCAGCAGCTAATTTCACTGCCCGGCAGAAGAAACGGTCCCAAAATGAACGGGTCCCTCCATATTCCTGCGTCACTGATGTCTCTGACCAGCCTTCTCCTCCGGGAACGGCAGCTATGGATTAAATTTGTACCCTCTCCCTTTCTCTCTCCACATCCCTCCTCCCCTGCTGCCGAGTAGCCTTGACTCAGTTCTGGCTGATTTAATTCCCTCCAGTAATGATTCACCCAGTTAATAGGTTCTCGAAAGGAGCTGGTTAAGGAAGGAGAAACTGCAAACATTTCCAAATAAAGAAAAGCTCTAACATTTAATCTCAGTGGTTTTGTCACTTTCTTCTGCCATTTCACGTCCGGGACAAACCCCGTATTTTTGCTCAGTCCGTGAACGCAGTTCAAATGAGCTGTGTGATATTTAAAAAAAACAAACAAACAACAAACCATCCTTTTGTCCCCCTTTCCATTTTCTCTCCTAAACAGACACGAAATGAAAAACTTGGGTGGTAATTCGTGGTCTAGACACTGTGTTGCCATAACACGCGGCTAATGCTGAGCTCCGCAAGAGTCCTGCCGGCTCGAAGCTTGATTGTGCTGTTTCCTCTGTGACTCCTAACGGGTTTTGGAAAACATCTACACAGCGAGAAGAGCCCCAGCTAAGTGCAGCTACGGCTACGTAAGAGCTGACTACAGCCCCGCGATTGTCAGGGACCGTATCTTTTTCCCTGGGATGCCGGTGAGCCCTTCACCCTGGCAGCAGGGGTGGGCAGGAGTGGGCACAGTCCCTCCCGGCGGAAAGCCCCCACCTTGGAGGAAACTTCTTTCAAATGTCCTGAAAACTCAAAAAGAAAGATGGGAAGTTCATTAACCGTGCAGGAGGAGAAAGCTCAGTGTCTAGGCAGGCTTCCATCTGGTGTGCAAGGGGCAATGGAGAGGTTTAAAGGAAAGGTTGGGAGAGAGACCAGGAGGCAGCAGTCCTGGCTCCTCGCAGCCTTCTTTTGCCTCACACCATCATAGAATCATAGAATCATGGAAGCCTTCAGGTTGGAAGAGACCTCCAAGATCATCGAGTCCAACCGTTAACCCAGCACTGCCAAGGCCACCACTAAACCATGTCCCCAAGCGCCACATCTACATGGCTTTTCAGTCCCTCCAGGGATGGGGACTCCCCCACTGCCCTGGGCAGCCTGTGCCAGGGCCTGACAGCCCTTTCGGGGAAGAAATGGTTCCCAATATCCAACCTAAACCTCCCCTGGCGCAACTTGAGGCCGTTTCCCCTTGTCCTGTCGCCTGTTCCTTGGGAGAAGAGACTGACCCCCCTGGCTCCAGCCTCCTTTCAGGGAGTTGCGGAGAGCGAGAAGGTCTCCCCTCAGCCTCCTTTTCTCCAGGCCAAACCCCCCCAGGTCCCTCAGCCGCTCCTCACAGCACTTGTGCTCCAGCCCCTTTCCCAGCTCCGTTGCCCGTCTCTGGACACGCATCCAGGAGGCAAATTCTGCACCTCGCAGGTACAGCAGCCAGGCAGTGTCTGCAGATGTCCCACCGGGGAAGGACATGTCAGACAAGTCCTGCCCAGAGTCCTTTGGGTGCCCAAGGGGCATGGTGGTGGGTGCCCACCTCCTCACCCCAACCTGAACACAATGCTCTGCCTCTGCCTCCACACTCTGCCGGTCTGTCCTTTCCCCAACAGCAACTGGTGGATCGGGACTTTTCAACACGTGCCTTGATGCCTTTCAGCCCTCTGCAGATGGCCCGACTACGATCCAGAAAGCTTTAGGGTAACAATTTTACAGCTCTTTGCTGCTCTGCTCCATCCACCTCCCGTCCCTCCTTTGGTGGTGAAGCCAAAAACACGTGCGACTTGCAGGGGTTTGTTTTGCTGGTACAATGTGCTTTGTTTACAGCTCTTGAAATACATATACAGAGACCTAAGGGCTCTTTTGTGATTGCAGCCTGTGACTGGTTCATATGGATGGGAGTTACAAGGCTTTATGATCCCACCCTCAGTTTTACAGATTTGAATTTATCCTTGGGCAAAAGCTGGTGTCATAAAACGCCAGGAATCTTGGCTCAGGAGAGCCCACGTCTGGTACCCTCTCGTTCTGCAATTCCTGGGCAGATATGTTCTCAGCCGGGGAATGTCCACGGGAGTGCGACGTGGCTTGACTAAATGCCAGCAGAGCTGATGTAATCGTTCATATGCTGGGGCTGCGCTAGTAAAATGTGCTACAGTCTTGTGCACGTCGTATCTATATAATCCCAAACCAAGGAGCGGGAGGGAGAGCTGGGGGAATACAGCTGCCTGGCTCATTGACATTCTCCTGGAGTCTGGTGACCCATCTCCTGCCTCTCTGCGTCTCCTCATACGCAGGCTGGCAGAAAAAGTGTGAAATATTGAAAAGATGAGGGTGAAGGAGTCGTTAAAGCTTGTGGAGAGGAAAGCTTCCCGTGCTGGGAAGGAGAGCGGCATTAGCACTGATTTCAGTCTGCAAAAGCCCGACGTTTTCTGTCTGTGGGGTGCTCACAAATGCTGGTCTTGCTCCGCTTTGCGTTGTTGGCGTGAGGCAGGCTGAGCCGGGAAGGTGCTGGATTCCCCCAGCCCCGGCTTCCCTGTGCCTCAAGCCTGAATCAGAGCTGCTCCCTGCCGCCTGTGCACCTCTGGCTGTCCGTAAGGCGTCAGAAATAGCTACCAGCTCCTGCCAGCGCCCGCAAGAAAGCCGGGAGGAATTAGCAGGAACTGGGAATATTTCATAATAATTAGTAAAATTGCTTTTTTTTTTTTTTTTTTTTTTGCCAGTAGCAAGTATCATTCCCTTCCAGGGTACCTGTGTTTCGGCCTTTGCTGTTCTGCAGTTTCCTCCTTCCCTGACCGCTGAGCAATGGGGCAGGTGTTTGTTTTCTGGACAGATCTCAGGTGGTTTGGTGCTGCTTTGGTTTAAAGACATTAAAAGTCATTGATTTGAAAGCCATCTCTGTCCCTTAGCATGGAAGGTCACTGGCAACATTATGAATTTTTAAAGGATGAAACAGTCAATATTTTAAACAAATAAGTGAAATTTCTTCCCAACTTCAGAGTTATTTCCTTTCTGGCAGATTTTCTTTTAAATCTCCCAAATTACCCTGTGATGGACATTTTGGTCTTCTTGATTAACTGTGCATGACTACGGGAAAAGGTCATTCAGTTTTTCTTCCCTGTCATTATGTTTATATAAAACCTCTAAGAATTAGCAATAACATACTTCATCTTCCTATTTCTTTTAAAAATAAATCTTTTTTTTCTTACCCTCTGTGGCCCTTTCCTGAGGATTTCATCCTCTCTTGCTGCTGTCCTACTTGCAGAGCGGCTGGGTTTGTTGAAACTGCGGTCACGCTTGGAGCAGATCTTGGTGCAGCTTTTGAGGGAAGCACAGATGTTCTTCCATGGAGACTTGACTTACAGTCCGGCTTCTTTTTTTCATCCTCCAAACAGATAATAAAAGGCATTTAAAGAGAAAAGATCAAGTTTCTCTCCGTATATGAAGAAGCATCACAAGCAGAGACATAGCATGTTCGGTATGACCGGATTGCAAGATGTAAGGGAAAAGGAGCAAATGGGGGAACCAAAGAGGAATCGTTTTCCAGCGAATTGCCACGCTTCTGCATTTCCAAACAAGAGGCTACATGCAAGCAGGGTAACTCCTGCGACTCTCCAAACCGAAGCGTGTCCTAGGGCGGTCTGCACATCAGGCAAACCGAGGCACACTTCATGTCCCCGCTTTGGAGCTGTGACCATTGTAAGTGTTTGGGGTAAAATCCATCTCTGCCGGAGAGGGTGTTACTGCGGCGGGTGATTTTCCTCACAACACAACAGTACTACAGATGATGCAAAAGTATAATTTTCCTAATTCCTATCAAAACCCATGGGATTGAAATATTGTCTTAGGAGCCAGGTGTCTAAAAACCTTTGTCAACATGGGCTTGTTTCAAACAGGAATTTTCTTACCGTCTAGTCCTCCTCAATACTCAAGAGGTAACTACTTGCTTACTCTTCCCACTCTCCTTTATTTTTCCTTCTAAAGAGAGCTTAAGAGGACTTGTAGGACTGAAGTGCATGCACCTGGCCCATGTAACACGTCGTAGTAACCAGAATATCCCCCTATAGACATGACTTTTTGAAGTAAGGATGTGGTAGTGGGGTTGTCATAGAAACAACTGCATTCGTCACCCACACACTGGTAAGAACAGACTGGTGTTCCCCATCCGGAGAGGAATGCAGCCGGGATGTGATCCCGAGGGGCCGTCACTCCTCCTGAGACAACAGGCACTGGTGGGAGTCACAGGCACTCAGCATCTCAAAGGATGAGCTCTCATTCCGGTGTTGCAGTCTCAACGAAGACATTTCGAGGCGTGAGGCCTGTTCCCTGAGCAGACTAAATGTAGGAGTCCCACTGAAGCCTTTCTTCAGGCAAATATTCTTTGCAGGAACTGGACGCAAAAGCTTTCGATGAGATAAACTAGTTCTCATCCATTTGGTGATGAGCATGTTCCCAGAGAAGGGAGAGCGCAAAGCCTCTAGTAAGCAACAAAGAGCTTGGAGTGAGCAGATACTGTAAGGTTGTGTGTCGAAGGCGACCTTCCTTGCAGGCTTTCCTAACCCCGCGGGTTAATTGTGGGCTTAAGCGTTGGTTTAATAGCTCGAACGACAACGGATCAAAGTACGGTTTGCTCACAGCGGGGATTGGTCACAGTCTGCTGGGGCACAGGCAATAATTTATATCTGTTAACTTCATGTTTATAAACTCTGAACAGAAGAAGGACAAATGACAAATAGCGGATGGCTATTTTCCAAACATACTTTAAGAAACTTTCGAGATGAATGTGTTTATCAAATGCTACTGAGTTACTAAATAACATCCGATGATGTTATTAATGGCAAGTCCAGCTCAGGTTGTTTGTTCACGGACGTATTAGCCACGCTGACCGTTCCCTATCCAGCCAGTTCTCCTCATTCCCATTCAGCTGGGATTCATTTCTCAGTGCTAGGAAGACCATCCTGCCACTTTGGACATGGAAAAAGGGATCTCAGATACGGAAACAAGCCTTGCAAACAGCCTTGCGATGATCCTGCAAACAACCCTTGAATTTTTGGATCTGCTTTAAAGGTTCTTCATCGCGCCTGTTCTCAGCCTGCCGTGGGCCCAGTGTGCGACCTAGCTGTCAGATACATCCCCCGAATAAAACAGACCACTAATGAGCACTGTCCATGGCCATAAAGTTGCTACTGCGACTTTTATTACTGCCAAGACTGATGCTGGGATGCAATTTACTTAGAGGGGTCAGCAGAACTAAGACACTACCCAGAAATTACTTGGAAAAATTGCACAGGAAAAGATTTAAAAATAATTTCCACTTCTCTGCAGGTTATTTTGTAATTACGCTGCAAATTACCTCAAACAGAATCCTGAAGAACAACAGAAAAAACTGCCCATGTTCAGATCTCTCCTTTAAGACACAGCTGGTGCTACTGGCTGTCCTTGCGGCTGTTTGCCATGTAGATTGAATTAAAGATCAATATTTTAAGCGGGTATTGTTTGTGCCATGTGTCAGGGGTCCAAAAGCAGAGACAGAGTCTTCCAAAAAATCTCACCTGGGCGGCTTGGTGCTGGTGTCTGCCGCTTTGGTACTAAATTTTGTAGTGACCTGTGACACAGAACAAGGCTGAAATTATGAGACAATTGTTTTAAGCTTCACTCTTAAAAGAGAAAATAAATTATTCATGATAAAAATATTGCACAAATATTATCTCCCATTTCTCTGTAACATTCTTTGCTCCCCTTGCAGAATGTCATCTGCTCTTAAGTAACAAAGAAGTTTTTAATGGGTCTTCACTCCCTTTTTTTCCTGAAGTCCCTGTACCAGGCATTATGAAGGTATCATTTATCCCACCATTAATGTGTGTAAGCAGATGAGAAAACTCCCAGACTTTCCAGAAATTAAACCTTGTCTTCACAACCAGAAATCTCTCAGGATAACAAACAAAAAAATCCTAATGAAGTCAAAAAAGTCCACACTTTTCATACAGATTAGCAGGCAGAGCTCAAGACAGTTGGAAGCGACAGCTCACCTGTGACCGTAGCTCACAGCTAAAACATCTTTTTAAATATTTCCTGCTGAATCCTCAGCTTAGGAGTGAATTATGAAAAAATAATATAAAGACATATTTACATGCTAGAGCAGTGGCTTTAATTATTATTTTTTTAAAATCAGTAATTAAAGAAAAAAAAATTGCTGAAACTTGAAGCCATTCCATCCGACTGTCACTCTTACAACTTGCTTGTATCCAGCCATCGCTGTGTGAATAGGGCCGTGATTACCCTGTATTAGGTTTACCAGAGCAAGACTTTCCTTGATTGGCCTAAAGCAAGGGCAGACTAATTTAGTTCACAAAGGTAAATTAAACTGATAGGCTTTAATTAGGGAAAGCTTCATTTACAACCCAATCTGGGCCATAAGGTTATTTGTACTCAGCACAGTCTCAGAGAAGATGGCAGCACTTTTCTTTTCCTCTCTCTAATGCAAAACTCTCGAATCAAAATAATGGTTCTGGGTCCTGGACTGCATATTCTCCTCATCCCATCTGTCGTAATCATCACCCAAATTCCACTTCCATTCCATTTTTTTTTCTTTAGTGGGTGAGTACGGCTGATTTGAACATGTTGCTCCTTTCTGTACTTTCTGAAAGGTTTCTGTGAATATTCCCATTAGTTTAAAGCTTGGCTCACTGTCTTATTTTTCCCTCTATTTTATGTGTACCCCTAGAGATGTACATGCCACCAAACAAGCAGCACTGTCTAGAGGTTGGGGCTGAATGACCCAAACTCTTTTAACACCACAGCTCTGAATACTGGAACAGCCTTTAAAGCGTTTTATTCTTCTGGTGCAGCTCAAGTCGGTTTTATACACAACTGTGCCGTGGTGTGGCTGCATACAAGGTGTGTGATCCACCGATGAGGCTGTGAGATTTGAGCACGAAGAGGCTAGAATATGCTGCCGAGAAAAAAGGTGCTGAAGGTGTTTTAAGAAAGGCAGAATGAAAATGTTTTCCATCTACAACAATAATCTTTCTTTAGTAACTGTTTTAAGTTCTGTGCGCAGAAAAGCAGAGTAGAGCCACATTTACTTTTTGTTAATCTACATGTCATTTCTCTCTAACAACGATTCAACATCTGGACTATCCAAATATGATCATGAAGAGGAAATCTATTAAAAAAGCAAAACAAAACTCTTGAACACAAAACCTGTAAAATAGAGGCTTGGGTGAAAAGCCCTCACTGCCGCAGCTGGTTTTCAAAGAAACGGCAGTGGCTTTTAGCAGGAGGGCAGTTGCTGAATGGTGCTCTGCACATCCCGAGTTAAGATCATACAAATAGCTGTCTGGGAGAAAAACAGATAGGCTAATGGCCTCTCCTCGCTGCCTCACAGAGCAGGGCTGCTCAGAAACCTACACTGGCTAGGGGGTTTTTTTGTGTGTTTTGCTTTTTTTAAAAATTTTTTCCTCTCTTTGATCAGCTGCTTTTTAAAAGTAAAAAACTGTAACACAGGAAACCATAATGGAATTCTGTTCTGTGTCATCTTTTCCCCTTTTTTGACACAGCCCACGTATTTAACCAAGTGGCCCACTAAGCTAATGGACGAACGACATTTGTTACGGTGCTCTGCTGGAGTAGATGAATCTGATGTGTTCTCCATTATGGGTAATAGTTCGAACACATGCCCTGCTTCCAGGGAATAGCTGGAACAGATCAAGAGCTCAATTCAACATTCAAATGCTTAAGTTGAAAGTCATGATTGCTATTCACAAGCTGTTTAGGGCTTTTTTTTTTCTGAAAAAAACTAAATTTATTGACTTGAAGGTTAAAAATCCTTGGACTCATTTTCAGATTAAATAAGCAGGTGTCACGGACTGGGAGTGGTTTTGCCAATAGTCAGATTGTCATCTAACCTGTGCAAACTTTTTTTTTTAACTAACAATGTTTGAGCAGCTTAAATGTCTATCATCTGCTTCCTTGCTGACCATGTGATCTTCTCTCAGGCCAGCAGGTTTATTGCTCTCATTTCAGGCTGCCTGAAAATGCTAAAAAGCTATAAACGTTTTATCTACATCTGTACATATTATTATTATTCACAATAAATATTCACTCAACACATTCACTTATAAGAGTGAAAACCCCAAATATCACATACTGCGCAAATTATGCATGGATGATATAGATGAATTCTTGATGTAATGAATTACCTTTAAGCTGTGTTTTAAACTTGCTATCAACATTTGTGCTCAGACTGAACTTTTAAAGGCAAGACTCAAACCCACCATGATACAATACCAATGCATTTTACCCCCAATAGAGGAAAACAACAGTGAATACAGCACTTCTGTTTATAATATTATCCGTGTATTGTATATGAAAGATTCTAGACTACATTTTTCTTCCAGACTTTGCATAGTTAGTACAGAGATTATTACTGGTAACCTGCTAATTTAAGAACAACAGGGTAGCGTGTGCGATGGGCCATGCACTTTTGCCTATCAATAAAAATACTGTTTGTTTTCACAGCTATTTCTTTTTCTAAATTCATCCGTGTGTCTTCCAGGTTCCTCAGACATTGTTCAGATTCAAGCAGTTTTTTCTTCAGAGATTCAATGGATTCTGTTAGCTCTTCAACTTCATTGATCAACCTGAACAGAATTACATGAAGTAATAAAAAAATGAGCAGAAAACAGTCTGTGTTCAAAAAGACATACGAACTGTAACGGGAATAAAGATGAACAGCTATAGAACCATAATACTCAACAACAAAGGACCTCAGAGAGGTCCCATGTACTTGGTCAAAAGCAGAGTTCACTTTCACAGCTTCTGTACAGAAGTCTCCCATGATTTAGATAGTACCAAGAATGTCTTTTGCCATGAAGCACAGTGGAACTACCCATCCTCACCTTCTCCCACTCTGTAGCACATTTGTACTAAGAATTATATGACAAAAATTGTTAGATAAGTCACCCAGTTTGACTGGAGCAGCATTTCGTTATGCCTGTTTTTTGATATCTGTTCACTGGTATAAAACTCAAGTATTAAAGATGATACTTGCACCAGGGATCAGAAAACAGTCTTTACTTTAAAAGCATATAAGCTTTGAAAGAAGCAGCAGCACACCATTTTAAAAAAGCAGCAAACCATTTTTAAAGCAGCACATCATTCCAACTGAAAGTCAGTGAGCGTTAGGAGCTTTAGTGCAATCTGCCTGCAGAGAACGCACATATTTACTTCCTGGGAAAACAAGATCCCTGTGTGCTCTGCAAACTGAGTAACTACTAACAGTATAAGCCTGGCAATTAAACACATGCCCATTCAGCAACGGACTTGCATGTGTCCTTAAATCCCATTAAAGGCAATGTACATACTGAAAAGCTTGCACATGGATGGTTTGCTGAATCAGGACCTTAAATGAGTGCACCTGAGATGGCTTAAAGCATCTGGATTAACTGTAACTTCTTCCTCACTGTATGAAGAACAGCACATTGGCTTTGAATGGTAGGCACCTTTGCTACAAGGGTATTGTAAGCCTGCAAAAAACGATTCCCCACTTTTCCTAAGGGTAGGAAACTGTGAAGGAGGAGAATCAATTACAAAGCTTATAATGCGATCAAAACTGACAAATGTGACATTCAGACCTTTAATTTGAAAGGATTTGTTGACCTCCAGTTTTAAAGCGGATTATTACTGAAAATCAAATGTCACCAGCCCAATGCTTCGCAATACTGAGGACTTGTCTCACACTATGAATATGTGCAGCTTATTTACATTCCCGGCACTTGAAGCATAATTCATTTGGCACATAGTCCACCTTGTGGTGAACTTCTGCTAACAGCAGAAGGGTTGCAAACGATCCACGTGCTGTCAGACTTTTTTGGATCATCTAAATCAAAAAGAAACCACACAGTTCAGAGAAGAAAGCACAGAGACAAAAGGCAAAGTTGAGCCTATAGATTTTCTATTTGTCAAAACATTAGCTTAAAATGATATTTTCCTCACAGTGATTTCAGTTAATTGAATTATTTCTGACTTATATCAGAATCAAACCTAGTAATAAAAGCTAAAGGGCACATGTTGCCAATAAAAAGTGCAAAAGCTGTCTAACCTGGATAGAATGGATACCTTGGAGGACCTGTTTAACAGTGTTTACCTGAATTGTGCTTCATCTCTGCAGAGCTCTACATTGGGCCTAAAAGACCTGTCATACAGCCTTGTTTGAGCAACTTTCATTGGGGCTTCTTTGTCTTTGATAGCTTGTTTGAGAGCAGCAATGTTAGCTTCTTGATCTCCAATCTGCTTAAGGATCTAAAGAGGATACCCAAGAAAAAGAACTGTTTAAAAAAAAATACACATTGTCTCTGTGCATGCTATACATCTCTTCATGGTCCTAGTGACTTAGTTTAAACCTCCTATTTGGCCAGAATATAGAAGAAATAGAAGTACAAAGGTGGTTTTGACGTCTTTATTTCTACTACTACACTGAGAATCTGATTTTTGGTCTAAAAAGAAGCAGAAAATATTCTGCAGCCTGTTCAAAAACTTTCATGTCTCCTGACACCACATCCCACCTCCATGAATTGCTTTTAGTTGTAAATTTTTAACTGTAAATTATCCAAGAAAAATTCAAGTTATTTTGAATGAGATTGAGAACTGCTGATCAGTTTGGAAATGCATGGATTTCTGGCATTAGTGAAGAAAACGGAAAAGAAAGCAAATTCTGAATCCCTTCTCCCTCATAACCACTGACGTACATGCAAAAAATAAAGTCTACCCAGCTGTTATTATCCAACAGTTGCTAAGGAATTACTGTTTTTTCCACTCTTGCCAATGGCCTAACACAGAAGTAGGAACTGCTCCACTTTGGAGAAAGGGCAGAGGCTGAAGATGCCTCTTCTCACTTGCCAAGACCTGCTGCTGCTGATACTACTGCAGCACAGCATGGCTTTCATTCCACGAAAGTGATAACCAGGGTAGTCTGGGAATCCTGGCCCAAAGATCAGCTCCTTCATCACACAGTTTTAGGTTTTAGTTCAGCAAGACATGGAAGAAAGTGTTTAATTTTCTTCATATTTAAGTCCATCTCTTGCTTAGAGAAGCACAACAGCAGAAAAAGCTGAATTGGAGCCATAATACAGCTCTGAAGACTCTTATCAAATACTAAGCTGACACAAAATAAGGTTCAATACCTGACATGGATTAAGACTTTTTTTTCTAGAGGATAAATCTACTGTGATCTTCTCACAAGAGACTATCATGCCTGTAGCCAGCATTCCAAAAATAACACTTACTTTTTTCAAATGATGCTCTAGTTTGTGTTTTGTATCATCCAGCTCTTCACAGCGTTTGGCAAAAGCCTCATTAACAGCAGCACATTGCATCCTCAGGTCCTCAGATACATCATGAAGAATATTGTCAATCAAGGCTCGAAGATTGATGGAAGCCATTTTTTCTCGTTCTGCCCTATAGATGTTGTCATGACTGAACTGGGCCCACGTCTCCGGCGTTGAGGCACTGGAAGAAGAGGTGAATGGTATACAAACAGGAACCATGCTCTTTTGTTTAAGTGGCACTTAAAAGACAATCTGAAGCTGGTTCTCTCCCCGCAAAAGTGTTGTCAACCTCTATTTGTTTTTGCTGTTGGGTGTGGTCTAGACTTACCATGAAGGAAGAAGACTAGTCCTTTATAAAATTAATAGACTCTCATTCATCTTGTGGCTTCTGAGAGAGGTAATACATGACACAAAGTCATCCAAAGTTCTTCCATCTTTAGCTAATACTACTAAGGCAAAAAAAGTCTACACATACTTTTTTTTGTGCAAGCACCAGCAGTTAAGTCACTAGCAAATAAACACATGGATATATTCAAGCTTTACAGTCTGTGTCTACTTTGAAACAAAAAGAAACAAGATCTCTGGTTATACTTCGCCATGTTGAGCAGCAGAAGGAACTACACGGCACTTGGGACACTGCATCATATGAACACTGCCTGAAAGGGGAGGGGAAAGCAGCAAGATATATTGCAAGTAATAGTAATCCCCTCTGTGTAGAGAAAGCAGCACGTGCCTTTCCTGAAAGAATGGCATGCCTGCTGATGTCAAACAGTAAGTCTCAACAGGATTTAGATCAAGCTTTAAAAGTATAAAGCCAATTATTTCTGAGACTCAGCCTGCATATAGTGAACCAACTTTGCCATCAGTGGTGCACCATGCTGAGATGGTAGCATTACCTTTACTATCCACGTAGCTATTTTAAAGCTATGACATTGTATGTCCAAAGAAGCAGCGATCACACCTTTAATTCAGAGCAGCATTACAGCTTTCACTGACGCAAAGGATGTATTGTGTCTTACCAGGGCTATTTGTAGAGAATAATGACAGAAACTGCTTACCTCTCTTCAAACTTCACTGAGCTTGGATGGAACTGGATGTTGGTGCTCTGGTTACTGTATCTGCCACATTTGTCATCAATGTTGTATGTTTCAACTTTGTCTGACCAGTCCATTTCACAAACCTCTTTGTGATCTCGATTTAATCTGAAAAGTCATCATTATCACACATTGGTAGAGGAAAATAATAATACAATTAACAAAACTATCACATATTTTTGTGACGCTGGGCTCTGAGCCTTCATCTTTCAAAGAACAATGAGAACATAAACTTTCCTTTTTGTCTTGAGAAGCCTAACCAAACTTTCTCTCCCACAACCATCTCCTAAAAGGATAGGAAGCCTGATGTGTTAACCACTACCCTGGACCTTCAGTACTGTTCTGTGCCTACTGACGGCTTAGAGCTCTTACAGCCTGAGACAAAGGAGTTACTGGACTTTGGATTTTACATAACAATCCTAAAACAAGGAGGATTTTACAAGAGCAGCTACAGCTGCAGTTCTTATGGGGAGAATAGGTAGGAGGTTTGCCCAACAGAACATTCTTCCCATGGTAAGACATGAGGTAGTGCTAACAGAAGACCCATCCTCCTCTTTCACTAGTATATTGAGCCTGACTCAAATTTAAGACCTCCATGAAGTGACCCTATATCATTCTCTGAGCCCTCCTATCTAGCCTTTCAAAGACTGTAGCATGCAGACAGTGTGATTTGTCCTTGGAAGATAAGGTACAATGATATACAGAGTTAAAACTGCTGCTTTGTTGTCAATTACATGAGTTACCCAATTAATTAGAATGACTTCAGATTACAAAAGACAGTGGGTCGTTATCAACTGTTAACACCAGATGTCACTCTCACCTAAGGAATTAAAGACTCTGCTGGCCAGTGATAATACTAAAAGGATCTTAAAACAATTACAAAAACTGAAGCCTAAACTCAGTAGATTACTCTCATACCATAAGTGATGTAACAGAACTACTTTAAATTATTTTGCATTTATAGACATTCTTTCTAAAAACAATATCTCAGTTTTTTCTGGTAGAATAGCACAAATTGGACCAGATTTAAAAAATCTAAAAACTAAAATATCAAGGTTTCAAGCAGTTAACTCCTTCATATTGATGCACTTTAGGATTCGGGTAACACGTTTCCATAGGGTTTGTTATAAATTAAAAGCAAATATTCCTTTTGAAATGCAATGAACATCCACACTGATACCGAAGGTAGAATGAAGTTTCATATTTTAAGTTCACACTGACATCTGGCGGCAAAAGCCTCATCTTGAAAAGGTCCTTTGATCAGATAAATTATTTTAAAAGATTCTATACTCCAAACATATCATAAGATGCAACAAGGTAGAGTGATATCCAGATAATATTTTTATTGCACTTAAGGTTAGTGTTGGAAAATTGGAGAATTGAATACACATACTGGAAATCAGAGCTGAAAATCTAAACCGTGGCTTTAGGGCATGGCTCTTCTCTTACCTCACCCTACTTCAAAATCCTGGAGTTTCACCACCGAGTGCCTCTTTTCAGGTTTAAATGGAATTCATGGGGCTCATAAGCCTGGCATGGGTACGAACTTTATCCACTGGGCATTGTAGCCCTATATGTCAGGAATTATTTGGCTATATAAATTAGCTACTAAGGTATCGTGAAAAATGTCTTACCGCATCTGGTTGACAGCTTGCATCAAAGTTCTTTTCAAAAGCTCCTGGATATTTCTGATAAGTTCAGCTTCCTAGAAAAAAACATTGAGACTTTGCGATATCCAGTGCAGTACATACTATCCTGCAGAGCAATCTGATTTCAGTGGTTGTGGATAAATACTTAAACCTTCCGCTCATTGCCCACTCTTACCCTATTAGTGCAAGACAAGCTCTTCGGAGGAGTTAGCAAATACTGAGGTAACTCAGCTATAAGTCCAAGGCGGCAGCAATGCTTGGAATACTTCTAACACCTGAGGATTCATTATTTTCATATTGCATGTGTGTTCTATAAAAAAATCTATGTTCTATCAGATTAAACAGAATATCTGAATTACTTGCACCGCCTTTAAGTAGGGGAAAAGAAGGCAACAGCACCTCGCTCAGCAGGAGACCAGAGTTGCTGCCCTGCACAAACACAAGGTGCCATTTTAAAACCGAGCAGGACACTGTCTGCCCCGCAAGCGCAAACTCAGGTGTCAGAGGCTGCCGCCTTGCACAGGGATGTGATACAGCACATCAGCTGCTCTGGCAAGACACTGGCTTCCCGAGCCTGCGGAGTCCTTGCAGGTACCTTGGGCGCCCGCTGCCGTGTTCTGTAGTGAGCGTTGTACCTGTATGCAAGGCAGAGGCTTCCCATCAGATTCCTGCAGATCTCCAAAACCACGGTTTGTCTGAAGCGTGGTGATAAGGTGCTATTTAACATAAAGGAGCGGCAGTATCAACATCTTCTGTTGGCCTGACTCCTGTGAGTGCTTTGTATTAACTAAAAATAGAAGTTACTAGTCTATGATTTAAACAGTCATTGTCTGCTTCAGCAGGTGTAGGAAAGCTGCCATCATATAAACCCAATGGCACTTACAGCTTTACTTCTTTTGTTAGATCTATTTATTCCAGAACTCATTTTGCCTCTGATGATGGACAGTATCAAGGACTGCAGAATTATCTCAAATACGCGATGCTGTCTGAGGGGTTAATTTCCTCTCAGCTGCAAGACATGACTGCTCAAAGTCCCGAAGCTTTGCCTCACCTTGATAACGGAACCAACATCTGAAGTTTCAGCTCAAGCTGGTTTTAGCAGCAATGTTCATTTCAACACAAACATGATCAAACCAAAAAAGACCGTATTTTCTAATAATCTCTTGCTGAACAAAAAGTACTGGTGCTCATAATGCTGGTTTAGGGATTAACTATCAATGCTCTAAGAAGTGACTATACTGACCTGGTGATTACATATGATTACATAAAAGCCAGTCCAGCAAGCATTTTCATTTTTATTATTTAAAGGAATTTAATATCTGAGGCTCAGATATTAAAAAGAGCTTTTGTATATGAAAAACTCCTAATTAATTTTGCTGTTTTACATCAGTGACAGTCATCCAGTGACAGCTAAGGGAGTATATACTTACTAATAAACTGTATTCCCAGAACACTGCTGGCACTCGTTGAGCCTTGTACTGGTTTTGACAAATAGATGAATGTGTATGTCCCTGCACTGTCAGTCTCTCCATCATAAGAAACCAACAGGGATCATAAAAAAAGGTCATTCTATTCTAAATGGAAAAGGACAATCACGATTGGAAAGAAAATATTATTTTTAAGGCTCTAAAAGAGCACAATTAAAATAAATACATAGCTGAAGGTATCCTTTTACAAACCGTGAGAACACTAAAACTTACTTTCTGCAGGGAGGAAGTATTACAATAGCTGAGCTGTAAAAGTAAAAATTCAAAAGGATTTTCAAGGGTTAGAAAGATCCAGCACTCGAAATTACATTCATAGTAATTGGTATTGTTTTGTGTTGGGTAGTCAGTCTCCATGTAAATAAAGAGACAACCACTTTCCTGTGAGTAATGTGCACAATTTTACATGGGGAAAGCCTTCCTTAGCAATGAAGGACTCTCACATGGAAAGAGTGAAATAATGCAAAAATAAAGAATTCCCTTGCTGAATGACCTAAAAGAAAATTTAAAAATGGCTTCCCTGTTGAGGAGATATGCACTCAAATATGACATTTAAATCTGAAGATACAGTTCTCATAAATAGTGGCAGTCTAAGACTAGTTAGGCTGAATAAGCAGGGATAAATGACTGAATTTTCAACGCTCACCTACTAAATGATTTCTCTTAACTTTGAAAACAGTTAAAAAGTCAGCTTGCATGGCTGGGAGGAGCTGTGGCACTAGGCTGAAGATGAAGATCCTTTACTCTAGGTCCCTCAGTCCTAGCTGGGTGATTCCACAAGAAAATCCTGGGGGCAGATCTGGGTTTCACCAAGAGGCAGAATGGATGACCTTTATTTAGTCTGTGCACGGAATTGTGTTGGCAATTCACTTGAAGGCCCAGACTGCATTAAGAGAGTAAAAGCACGTGAAAGAGTTTTAGTAGCTAGCAGCATCTCTGGTTCAGAGGACATTAACTTAGATTTGCGTTTCTTCAGTTCATGACAGGACTTGGTGGATGAAATGTCTTCTTTTTCTCCTTATTTTTCCCATATATGGCTTTATGTGCTGTCTATTAAAATGAAATACTGTCAAATCTGAAGTGATCTTGGCTTCTTTTCAGCTGTCTTCTCCACGGTTAATACTAATAATAAACCTCTGTTATTATAAATGGTTGTCAATTAACAGGGAGAGAACTTTTTATAGTTTAGCATGCCATTTATTTTATTACAGTATTTAATGTTTATGATGCAAAAGTTGGATTTTCCTCAAATCTAGTGATAAAACCATCTCAGTTCATGACTTTGTAAGTGTCTAATCAATGGTGCAAAGAAAACGTTTAAGAGCAGATGTTTGTGCCTTCCGTGAATTTACAAATTCAGGGTTTTTGCAGCCTGTCTTTTTACATCAGTGACTTGCAGATGTCAGCGATGTCTAAATACAGCACCCAGGGCCAGAACGACAGAGTGAGAGAGCAGCTAAGAGGAATGGGTAGAACCCTGCGAGAGAGGCTGTGCAGTCGCCCTTGATTACAAATCCAGCTGCATCCATCCATCAGGAACAACATGACACCAGATGTCCCACACATCAGCACAGCGAATAAAAGCGAGCTAGCTTACAGACCTCGCTAGATTTAGACCCACAAACAGCATCTAACAAGATGACTGTTATTCATTACAGCTGGGAGTGAAAGCAGGTAAGTCTTCAACATCTCAGCTCTGTGAGTGGCCTTTTTGCTGCTGGTCTCCAAGAGTCATTTCAAAATCCACGACCTGCAGATGTTGAAAATAAGCACTGCACTCTTAACTGAGTTGTCTGCGTACAGGACTGTCCTACTGCACACTGGTCCACTTGGCAAAGCTACAGATCACAGTGTTTGGAAATGGTATTCTGTTTTTTCCTTGCCCCATTATTGCAGTTAGCAGGAACACATACATATGTATCCTTTCTCCACTTTTTTAAACTTTCATTTTACACAGCTGACAGGATCTTGGCTCATGCCTTTGTCTTCAGCATCAGGGAATAGCTGGGGCTGACTTCATTGTTGAAGCAAGTGCACAACAAATCAACACTCTGAGTCAAATACAGTTCTAGGGTAAAAAAAAGTCATAAATGTAAGTACATCTGCTTATGCCACAGTCATATCTGGCACTCAGTTAATGAATCTGGACACTGGACATGTGCAAATAACCTTGAAATGCAGAATATATGCAGTCGAAACATGATTTATTGACAGCACACCACCGTGTGGCAAGTCCTTTTCTAGGGCTTACATTTTCAGTATTAAATGCATACACATAAACATACTAAACCATCATTAAACTGATGCAAAGGGGATTCAGAGGAGACGTCATATGGGTTATGAAAGTCAAAAACCTCATACAAAACAGATGCATGTACTGCTTTTTCTGAATTCAGCTATTTCCAATGCAGCAGCGCAAAGAAATAAAATTATTCTACTTGAGAGATTTTATCTTCTTTTAGTCAGCAAAGATCCTTCTTTATTGGAAAAACAATTGCATCCTTTGGCTTCTTTTTCTTAACCAGAACTGCATTAAGAAAAGATTAATATGCTGTTAAGTGGAGTCAATGAACTTCTGAGTAACAGCTGATTTTACTATGCACGTGAGGAGCTTTCACTGAAAACCCCTCATCCCCCATTCCAGCGGTGGCTCTTCAGTGGTGGTATGTATCACAATAGGTGATCTAAATACCACTCCATGCTGCAAAGCAAATAGGATAGATGAGTTGGAACCAAAACTCCTTAAAAGAAATAGATGGTGTGCCAAAAATTAGGAAAACCCCAAATCTTATCTGGATTCATAAAACCTTCATCGGAGATACTCTGTTGTCTTGGTGAGTGATCTGAAGTGGGTGCTACTGAACAGGTAATGAAAGTGCAATTACACGCAGAGCTTCAAAACCGCTTGTATACGTGTATTTGACGTTGTCTCTTTAAACGTCATCTGCCAAGGGGCTGCTGGAAGGTGGTTATCTTGGCAGGATGCTCTGGGAATGGGGAAATGTTCTTCGTTGCTGCAGAAAGCTGAAGGCAGGAAGAAAACCTGTGTCCTGTGAAAAGCTTTTCCACAACTGTGTGAAAGGGAGTCCCTTGCGCAGACACGCTCTTCCCCCAGCTGCGGATTCCCCCATGCTCCTGCCCACGGGAGCTGGCAGGAACACGGCAAAGCTACCAGCGAATGATGCCAACGTAAGCCTGGGCCGCTAGTAGGAGAGGAAGAATTTCAAAGGAAGGAAAATGCCCTAGAATATCAATTAACTGTGTAACTAAAACTGCAAGGAAAAGAGTGTGTGTTTCCTAACACAGCTGACTTTTGGAAACTATTTCTTCTTTTTCTCGGTTTTTGCACAGGAAGATCTCCCTTGCGTTACCATTTCTTAAGAGAGTTTAGATTAGAAAGTGACTGGACAAGTAAGCAACATTCACAAAAAGCATGTAAGTACTTCAGTGATAAAATTTGCATAACTCCTCCAAATAAGCAAATGTTGTAACACAGAGCTACCAGGAACTGGGCCATTAACTTGGAAACCTGCGCAGTGAACAGTCAGAATTCATGGAAGAGCAGCTTTAAGTGTCAAGAATTATTAGTCAGTTTTGGAGAGAGTAAGAAATACAAGGTACCATCTGATTTCTTGCAGTGGAAGAGGTATAGAGTATAGCTGCAGCTTAAAGAGCTGGCAAAGCCACAGAGGGCACATTTTAAAATCTATTTGCAAACATTTGTGCCATAAAATCTATTCCTCTGTGAAAATGGGAAGGATTTCCTCAGATATTATGTACTCCTCTTCCTTCTGCACTGCAAAGGTCATTGGCATGGCAACAAAATCTTCATTTCTCAAGAGTCCATCTGCTGCCGGTATACACGCCTCATCTGAACTCACATCATTCTTTTTTGATGACATCCCACTTGGCTGTTGACGGTCTGTCGTCACAAGCAGACAATCACAATTTCAGGTGAAGGATTAGCAGCAGCAGCAGCAGATGGACTTCTGAGCAATGAACAAACTATTCTCTGAGATCAGGAGGAAAGAAATACAGGGGAGAAATCCTGCCAGCAAATGATTTTTTTTGTGTAAATCTTAGATTTCACAGACTTCTCTAAAACATCAGCAGATGATGAAAATAATTTCTTTACTGTAATCTGAATCTCGTAACAATTCACACACTGAAATATCCTATACACTAACTCTCACATGTTTATATTTTTGACTGGAACAACCTCGTAAATATTTATTACAATTCAGCAATTGTACACAACTTCTATTAAAAAAATTGCTAAATGCTCTCATGCCATCAATTATGTAAGTCTCTTCAATATTTTTCTAACAACAAATATTAATCATCTGGTTTAGTCAGTAACTCATCATGAATCAACTTTCACAGTATATTGGAGGCTGCAGGCAAATAATCATTAATTTATTTGTGGGACACTAGAATATGTATCATTCCAGAATGAAAAATGACCCAGAATTTGTTCTCTGTAACATGTGCAGCCACAATAAATACATCAGCTTTGAAGGCAATCTACATGCAGTGTTGGATCTCAGTGACAGATAACAAAGTGTCAGCTGGAGTAAAGAGTCCTCTGTGAGAGGAAAAGGATCAAGCAAATTTCAGGAGAATCTCAGGTTTGCTGAAGTCCCACTGTCAGAAATACCATCTGCCTGGGCCCCCCCGCTTGCCCGGAGCTGTCATCTCATGCAGGTGTCACACGACTGCGTTGACCTGCTCAGAGAGAACTGTGCTGCTGTCCTGCGGGACGCTTAAAATGACCGTTTGTGTTGAGACACTGTAGTTCAGTGTTGGATCACCACCTTGTTGTGAACTTTGGCAAGACTACAGCATCGGACGCAGTGGTCAAAGGTAATGGCAGAGACTGTCAGATTTGGACAGCTTGGAAACAGGCAAGGAGCATTTTACCAGTCCTGAGTAGTCTGCTCATGGGGTACCGCATTTTTAAAGTGTAACCTGCAGAGATGAGGGGACTTAAATGCAAGCAGAGGCTAGAAAATGTTTAATGCCCATTTTGGTTCAGGAAACCTCTGGTTTGATTTTGTTTGCGTCTGGTCTGAGAGAGGGGATCTGGTCTCCTCTAGTCATACTCATGTGATTTTAAATACTTTTTAAACAGAAGAAGGATTTTAAGTGATCCTTCCTAAACTTTGGAGTGACAGACAGAGTCCAGGCTGCCAGGAAGGGGAACTAGGCCTCTGTGCACGCCAGAGCACACCCTCATGAGCTGCAGTATCACCTACTGACCAAGCTGTTTGCCATTTTAGAGCACTGAGAGGGCTGCCAACAGCCCTTAACACCCTAACGTCCTGCTCACCTTCAGCAACTCTCTCTCCACCTCATCACTGACCAGGTCCGGGGGTTGCCTCCTTTCCCGACACTGCAGGTTATCGGTGGCAATGGCATAGGGCACCTCGGTGGCATCGAGCGCCCTTTCCAGCCGCAGCTTCTGGGCTGCCAGCAGGCCGGTCTCGGCATCGAGGTCCTCAATCTCCTTCTGGAGCTCGGCCTTCCAGAAGTGTATGTCCTGCAGGCGCTGGCCCAGGGCGGCCGTGGAGTCCTGCTGGGCACGCTGGGCAGCGGCAGTGGCATGCTCGGCCAGCTCCTTGGCCTCGGCCCGGCCACGCTCGGCCTGCTCGCAGCTGGCGAAGGCCTTGTGGTACAGACCATAGTTACTCTGGTGCCACTCGGGGGGCAGGTACTTGGCGGTGCGGAAGCCGGCCGTGGCCAGACCGCTGGAGGAGTCGGGCCCGGTGTTCAGCGCCACCTCGTACACCTTCATGGGCAGGTCGGAGGCGGGCACCGCCTGCGGCGCCGGCTCCTTGGTCAGCAGCACCCGGGCCTGCGCCACGGCGCCGGGGCCTCCGGCAGGGCGAGCCCTGGCTCCCCGCTAGGCCGCGCCGCGTCCTCCCGTCGCCGCGGCAACGGCGGCAGCCAATGAGGAGGCGGGTTCCCCCCATTGCGAAGGGAAACCCGAGGCGGCCTAGGGGGAACGGCCCGCCCCTCGTTACCGCCCTACAACAGCCGCCAATCAGAGCGCGGATCCGCCCCGAGGGCGCGTTGGATAGGGGAACGCCGGCTGCCCGCACCCGCCTCCAAGCTGCTTGTTGCTATGGCGACGGGGACACCCAATGGGGAGGGCGCAGGGCTTGTGGGGGGCGCTGGCGGTGTCATGGCGGCGCCGGGCGGGCTCGGGGCGCGAAGCGCTGCTGCCCTTGGGGCCTGGGGCGGGAGGATCTCCCGACACGGGCCTTGGTGCATGTCGCAACGCTTGTAGTTCGCATGTTCGTGTGGCGAGAACAAAGATCCGCGGAAGTCTCTCCATTGCGTTCTGGCTCCCCTTTGTGCTGAGGGACTTCTCTTTTCCAACCGCTGCCTGCGCGCAATGACACCTTCTGCTGTTTGTTTGGGAGATACGAGAGGATCCTGACAGGACTTCAGCCCGATTCCTGCCCAGCAAGCGGTGGCGGTGAGGGGGAGGCACTGCCTGCCCCTCCGTGCTCGCCCTGCGGCCCGGAGGGACCCTCGGGCGGGTGGGCAAGGCCCTGTGGCGGCCCTGGGGCCCTGTGTGGGGCCTGCGGCATCCCCTGCTTTTAAGCCATTCAATTTAATGCATTTTTGCACCTCACTCCATTCTTATACCCAAATGTTCGTTCTCTGTAAGACAATTTGTGTGACTTTGGTCTCGTCACGGATCAGGTGCACGTGAAATCCAGCTGCTGCGGCATCCCCTGTTTAATTTTCACTTGGAGAGATAAAGTCAGCTTATGCTTGAATTAGATTAAATTTCTGGGGGGTTCCCATCACTGTGCAAAAGGAAAGGAAATGAAATAGGCTGCGAGGCAGAGGCGTCTCTTCAGAGCCCTTGGAGGAAGGAGGGAAGGTGCTGGAGAGCACGATGACAATAGAGGGCACTCTCGTCCTTGCACTACGACAGATCGTCTGGCTTCAATGTCATTTTGATTTAGAAAATAAGAAGGAAGAAAAAGCCATGTGCACTGCAGTCCGCCCAGTGTCATCCAGGCTAATCGGCTCCTTGGGTGTTGAGGAGAGCGATGACTGAACCGCATCGAGGTATGCACGGCAGATAACACCCACCGCGGGCGTGGAGTAATGACTGACTCCCCAGCTGCTGAGAGGTGCCATTTGCACTGCACAAACTTCTGCAGAAGATGCTTTGCTTTGTAAGAGTTTGCTCTAAATCCACAGAAAGTCAATGGCTATTTTTCTTACGGGGGGTCTTGCACTCTTTAGAAAGATCAAGTGGTTGTCCCTGATGGAGAGCCTGCATTTGAAAGATGCATCGTGCGTCGGCGACAAGCGGCTGCCCACCAACCCTGTGCCGCAGCTGGCAGCACATGCCCAGCAAAGGCTGCCGTCCACAGAGACGCTGTTGAAAAAGGAGATTCAGTCACAGCAGAGATAAGAAATCCTTCATCTTCCCTTTTGCAAATATTGTAATATAATTGGCCCTCCAATTAAACAGCAGCAGTCGATGATCGCTTTGCGCTGCTGAAGTTGCTGGAATGACACCCTTTGCTTTCCCTTTGCGCTTCATTTCTGTTTCTCTCCTTTTTCATGCATCTTTCCTCTAACTGCCCTGTCTGTTCCTTTCCTTACGTTACCCCCAGCCTGTACCTTTCTTTCTCTTTCCTCTGCTTTTGGCCTTCTCTGCATGATGATCTATGCAAATTTTGCATTTTTAAAGTACAATAAGTCTACAGGAAAAGCCCTGCTGAGCTATTCAGAGTGAAAGTCCTTGGTATGGAAAATACATTTTTTGAAAATAAGGGCAGCAACAATTTGCTATTAAGTACCATTTTCCTCTGAAGGTTTCAAAAGAGCTTTTATTAGTGGCATCTTATCACAGCCCATTCAGTGTCACCCAGGCAGTTGTGGAGGTGGGTCAGTTAGGGCCATGATGGGATATGGCTGAGGTTGCAAACTTAGCAGCAGGCTGGGCTGAGTCCCAGGCCCTAAATGTGACTAGTAAATTATAATCTCCTCCAACAGAAAAACACTGCACAAAACAAAAAGTAAATTCTTCCTGGTCCCGTGCAAGGATTGCTTCAATGAGCAGTTTTGTGGTTGTTATCCCAACTGGTCAATGTTTCCAAAGACCAGACAGATTTTGGAGAGTATTTTCATCAGGCTGTGGGATTTTTTTTGTCAGTCTAAGCCTGCTTTCAAGTGTTCACAGATGCATCATGTCCTAACAGGCTGCATATCACATTGTTGCAAGAAATAAAAGCAAAACCTATGGGCACCTGGAAGTTCCCTTCGTTATCCAGGGCAGACCCAAGGACCCTGTGTTTCAAAGCCATTCTGACAGTCAAGTGATTTAATATGCCACTGTAAGGTATAAATTATTAACAGCTATTCAAGATGTTCCCAGAGCACAAGATGACAAAACATACTGGAAGAAAAGAACAGAAATGTTTTCCAGCTCAAATCTTTTGACATGCAATAGATTAAGATTTCTCGTGGCTAGAATCCTTTTTACGGGAAACTGTTTCCCCTTCCCACAGCAAATCCTCCTGTTTATGTCAGGTGCCCTGTGAGCATTTTGGCTTGCTGCTGCTGCTTTGTTTTGCCTTCTTTCTTTCTTTTGTTTGATTTTTTAAATTAGCATGAGAGGCCAAGGCAATGTTGTCACCTGGATCCAGTGTTCATGTTTGCACCTAATTCCTTCCACGCTGCCGTCTGTAGGACAGGCTCCAAATTGCTCGGTGGAGTAGTATAGGTCTTGTGCACGGAGAAGGGAAAGGTTTCCTCTCACACCCCAGCAGCTGGGACGTTCGTGTCTTGTCCACAGCACAGAAGTACTGGAAACACTTTCTTCAAAGAAGGTCTGGGTCCTTTAACGTATTCCTTCTCCTTGTAAGGCAATCAAAAGCTTGAAAATGTGACCTACTTCTATCCAAATATCCCTCCAAGCAGAGGCTAACACATGATACAGTGTTCTGAAAATTTGCTTTTCAAGCTGTGTTGATGCTTTGGGGGCTGCCCATGGGGATCTGCTCAAGGGAGGAACCCAACTTACTTTGTTGTTCTAAGCTTAACAAAATCTCAGCACAGAGCAGCTACATCACAGCCACTTTCTTGGGATTAATAAGCATAATTACTAATTAAATGCTGTCCCGTCAGCAGGGAAATCAGAAACGACCAACAAGGCCACCTGCCATATATTTTCTTGGAAGAAGGAGCTTTGTTCTCATGTTTAATGTAGGGAAACCTTGCTAAGAATAGAGAGCACATCATAAACCTTCTATAGTTAGCCAGGTATAAAGAGATCTGCTGCAAACAGGCTACAGACTGATCACCTGGCATACATATAATTTACTCCCCTTCCCCTCCCAACTCTGTCCCAATTTCCACAGAGCAAATATCTGGATGTGCTGGCTGACAGGGAGATGTGGTGCCTCTGCATCGAAAGCAGTGCAGTCACTTCTCATATCTCTGTTGTGAAGTGCCAAAAGATGTTTTCTCTCTCTCAGCTAACGTAGTGGGGTGGGCAAAGAGAGCTGAGCCACTTTCCTGGGCGGCTGGCCTGGCTGCGAGGCTTTGAAGTGCTCGCTGCTAACAAATAGCCAGCCAGGCACAAAGGCAAGCAATCACTCACACACTCAGGAAATACCATCTAGCATTTAACTGCAATTCAGCATTTGGCAGTAGGGGGAAAAAACGTAGCTGAAATGGAGTGGTAGTACATTAAAGTTTATATGGTACGTTAGAGGGGCATTGGCCTGAGCTGCCCATTCTCAGGACAGACTTGCTTAAAATACTGATCTCCCTTTTTTTGTTCTCAAAGGACATTCTCATGATGAATTGTCTGTGAAGCAGCCAAGGGTTGCTTTCACTGCATTTTGGATCCCAGACCCTGGTCCTGCAGTTCGGACTATTCCCGTCACATAAAAATTCACACCAATGACCCTAACTGGTGCACTGTTTTACATCAAAGGACCACTGCATCCGAGGATCCAGATTTGCTTTTCTTATGTCTATGAATCAGGCAGATATTCACAAAACCTGTTCAATTTATGTAGTTCTGTCATATTTGCTGCTGTTTGAATGATCCGGTTTCATGAGGCATTTAATAGCCATTGAAGCTCTGGGTCTGCCCCTCTGAAATGCAGCCTCTAACCCAGGCTCTGATCAAGGAGAACTTGCTGGCAAGTGCTGGCCAGGTCTGAGCTGTTAAAGGCACAGAAGGTAGATGCCAGACTCTGAAATCTCACGGCTTTCATGTCTTCTCTTGGCTCCCCTGAGTGCAGTGCCTGAGTGCAGCCCTGGTGAGGCCGCACCTCGAGTGCTGGGTTCAGTTCTGGGCCCCTCACTCCAGGACAGACACTGAGGGGCTGGAGCATGTCCAGAGACGGGCAACGGAGCTGGGGAAGGGGCTGGAGCACAAGTGCTGTGAGGAGCGGCTGAGGGACCTGGGGGGTTTGGCCTGGAGAAAAGGAGGCTGAGGGGAGACCTTCTCCCTCTCTGCAACTCCCTGAAAGGAGGCTGGAGCCAGGGGGGGTCGGTCTCTTCTCCCAAGGAACAGGTGACAGGACAAGAGGAAACGGCCTCAAGTTGCGCCAGGGGAGGTTTAGGTTGGATATTGGGAAACATTTCTTCCCTGCAAGGCCTGTCAGGCCCTGGCACAGGCTGCCCAGGGCAGTGGTGGAGTCCCCATCCCTGGAGGGATTGAAAAGACGTGTAGATGTGGCGCTTGGGGACATGATTTAGTGGTGGACTTGGTAGTGATAGGTTAGCGGTTGGACTCGATGATCTTAAAGGTCTCTTCCAACCTAAAGGTCTCTTTCAACCTAAACCATTCTATGATTCTGCACGTCCATACTGAGCAGGGCAAGAAATCTCCGGCTCAGACGGGGCATTGGCAAGGAGGGCTGTGTGAGCCCCGAGGAGGAGGGCTGGGCAGAGGGAGGACAGGAGAGGAACCCTGGCTTTCCCAGCCTTATGGCATTGCAAGGAAAGGCCTATGAATATCATGGGCTGGGAGCGCTGCTTCTGAAGAGCCCTTTGCTTGAAACAGAGGGCCAAATTCTCCTCGTGGCGACCCACTTGTTAGAATTTGGCTCAGTTTTACTGAGAGTGGAACATCAATTGTCTTTATTTAATAGAGCATAGTTATACTTTTTGTCTGCTGGCTGCATACCCCGGTGATGAGTACCTTAGCAGGGTGATGGATAGAAAACACAGCGTATTCATCTAGATGATAGATAGGGAGAAAATGTGGTGCATTAGTTCAGAGGAGAGAAAATACAGTCAATTATTTTACATAAGGCAGCGTCTGGTACTCACAATCCCTGCCTGAGAGCGACAGAAGACATGAATAAAAAGATTAAAGAGTTCGGAAGTGAAAATTCTGTTTTAATATCAACATATGGGCAAAATGTTACATTTCAGCTTAAGAAATAAACATACGCTAGCCTCGGGAGCACTGATGTTCAGCAAAAGACTGAGACCAAAGGTTATCTGAGAACACAGGCATTGTTTTTATATTGTCTCATATCATTGAGATTAGAAATGGCTCTGCTGTTTCGAAGCTAATCACCCCCTCCCAGAATTTGATAGATTCAGATAACATTAATTATTTGTAGCAGTATCAGCATTTCTTTTTAAAAAGCAGTTATTTCACAAACAAAACAAAGCATAAATTGAGCCATTTCAGCATGGATGAAAACACCATTTAAAGCTTCATTTCCCAGCTTTGTATCTCGGAGGCAGGCTGTGTTTGATTAGATCCTTCCAGCGGGCGAGATCAGTTTGAGTGACAGCTATCTGTGCCAGATCGACGTTGTGTTTATTTGCATTTTTCACCAGCTCTGGGATTTTGCACTTTCTCCTTCCTGAAATCCATCTTGATGGGGCAGCATTAGACAAATCATTTTAATTATAGTGCAGGGACTGGAGGCTTTTCAGAAGGTCAAGGTCTCTGTGCTGACAGGTTTGATTAAAACCAGACACGGGTAAAGAGACCAGAGTTAGATGGAGAGCAGCGAGTCTGGGCCAAAAGGGAGAGGGACGGCAAGTAGAGATCGTCTCACCTCCGCAGCCCCCTGATGTGTCCATCTTCCCGGCGGTGGCGAGCCAGGACCGTGTGGCAAGGAGAAAAGCGAGGACGTTTCTGCTTACACCACAGCAGGGATGTCAAACTGACAGCGGGCATCGTAGGGATGCTTGGAGGTTGAGAATAATTAGCTAAAATCCCTGCCTTCTCCTCTCCCGCCCCAGGCAGAGCTGCCGTATCCTCTACGGCAGTAGGGAGCTGATTTGCAACAGTTGGGATCTGCTGCCCTCCCGTTATGCCAGGCTGGTCAATGAATTTCACTGAAATTCAGGGCCAGTGCTGGTCTGAAGCTGCGCCGGGGTATGACTTGTTTTGGCAAGGAGCTGCCTGCGTGTGCTGCCAGGCAGAAGGACTGGAAGCGGGAGCCGGCGAGTGCCTGGTCGGGGTCTGGCGTGGAAACGCGGGCACCAAGCTGCTGAAACAAACCCGATACCGTCCTTACCCAGTACTGCCAGGCCCCTTCCCGCTGCTGGCAGCTCCTCGTACGGGCACGGGCAGAGATAGCTCCCGCATTATTGAAAAAGAGAAAGCAGTCTGGTTGTTCAGACCTTGGAATAAACTGGTTTAGTTCCAGTAAGTAGATGAAATCACACTGACGTTTACCAGCAGAAAATCTGATCTCATGCTTATAGCAAGACAAGATACTCTCTTTAAAAACTTCTCAGCTTTTGACTTTCAAATCCCACTTAGCTATTTTCTTCTGATATACTTTTGTCTTATTAGATTCCCTTATGCTCATCTAAACATCATCTTGATGTCTATTTTTGGAGGATGTCTTCCTTCCCAACCAAACACCTGGCACGTGAGCGTGGGTCCCATCGGTGCGTGTGTGGGAGCACAGCACTGAATCATGGTTAAGTCTTTTCAGTTTGTTGAGTCTCCCTCACCAAATTGCCTTCCCACGTGAAGGATGTGGTGCTCTGTCCCCTAGACCTGCGTGAACGATGAGTCACACGCGTTTGTTTTTGCTTTCCAACAATTGCGATCAGTCAGGGAAGTGTCCCCGGTGATTCTTCAAAATTGAAATCCATGTGTGGTTGCACCAAGCTCTTCTGCAGAAAGCAAATCTTGGGCTTTTTGGTGGTTTTCTGTTTTTTTTTTCTCTTTTCCTAATTTATTCTGCTTCAAGGAGCCACGTGGTGATAATCAGACAGTGTACTGCTGACCTTATGGAGTTCAGCAGCCATCTGTTTAAAATGGAGATGTAAAGAATTTCCAGAGAAGCCTTTTATTATTCTCTTGGTTCAAGAGAATAACAGGAGGAGTCCTCAGCATGGACAGCAGTTTTACAGCACTAACAAATTCCACAGCTAACAGGAAAACAATCAATTTATCACCCAAGGCCGCTGCTTGCTCTGCGTGGAGCCCGGAGGTTTGCTGCGGTTTGGAACGATAGGCCATCAGTTTTAGTTAGCTTCATTTTCCCAGCTTTTTCCAACTTTGTAGTTGAAAACAAAGTCTCCTCTTGCTTCGTTCTCTTTCTGCAGCCAAAATGTACATCTGCAGGCAGGGCAGAAAGCAGGGATTTTGTTTGAACAAGCTCAGGCCTGTTTAGGATCTTGTCTGGTACAAACCAGGGCCTTGGTCCTGCGCTGGGATGTCCTGGGAAGGTCCTTGTCCTGGCACGGAGCCCCATCAGAACCATCCGCCTTCCTTATGGGCTCCATGCAGCCAGCCAGTGCCCGAGATTTCTGATGGATGGCTAGAGTCTATCAACATCATGGGATATATTAGCATAAATTGTGCATAAATATTTGCATAAATTAGCTGAGGACTTTGTATTTTAGCTAAATAAGTTCCCTCCTGGGCCTTTCTGTATTTCCTTCAGAGCCCCCTCAAAGGTGAGTGTGGTCATCTCCTCGACCACTCCAGTAGTAAAACTATGCCAGACAAAACGGCCAGGGAGCTGACTCTAAAGGTTTAATTGTTTTTCTCAGCATGTCATAGTAGTCATTTGTTAGTCAATAAGGAGTGTAATAAGTACTGCATCAGTACTTAAGAGAAGTTCACTGAAGCCCCAGTGACGATGTTAAGTTCTGCCCCATAAAGAAGGGATATTTAAGAACTGAAGCTGCTACTTTTTTTTTGCATGATATAAAATGTGCAGATATGTAAAAAGTATCAAAGCCTAAGCCTGAGGGTCTTTGCAAATGTAAGTAGAAGAATGTTTCATTTCCATTTTAAACTTGAGCTGAGGTTATACTCCGTGCTGTCCGCGTTGTCTTCAAACTGGGGAATGAAGAACAAAAATCTACAAAAGCAGTGACTTGGGTAGGTGGGAATTTCAGCACGCGGTAGTCTTGGAAAGTCTTTTCCGTTGCAGAACTGGAGCTTTTCTCCTGAAGAGCACTCCTAAAGCAGTCCCTGCTCCCACCCGGGCAAACCAGCCTGTGTCCCAGGCTTTTCAAGCCCCCCAGTCCCTGCGTGGGCAGCAAGGCCGTGTTAAGCCATGGGAAGGTTGTCTGAGGGAGGTGGTGAAAGCTTCAGTTTGGACTTAATCCGTGGTTTTTTTGAGTCCTGAAGATAGAGAGTGCACATGTTGGGACAGGGCTGCCCCTGGACAGGTGAGCGAGGAGGGAGAGCTCAAGCTGAATTTCGTTACTGGAGGCAGAACCACTCCTGCTGCAGGTAGTTTCTATGGGTTTGTGTCTTTGCGATCTGCTGCCAGAGTCTGGACATGTTGCTGCTCTCCGTATCTCTGGCAGCGCTAATCAAAAGCACAATATGATCTGAGAATTTCACTTCGTAACAGGGAATTAGTCAGCAGGAGAGAAAGCTGATAATCTGCACCGTGCAAGTTCTCACCTCCTGCAGCACCTTGCAGTGAGTCACTTGGAAATGGCTTTTGCTGAGCTGCCACACTTTGCCGAGATGTTATTTCCTATCAGAAATGCTCAGTGCTCGAAGCCCGTGTGAACGGGCAGCTGTGAGCAGAGGGGAGCTGAGCTAGGTGCCAGCAAGCGAGCGCTCGGGGTCACAGGAAAGCGTGGCTCAGGCCGTGGTGGTGGGGACGTGGTGGGGGCAATGGCACTAAATATTTGCACAAATAATCTCAATTTCAGGTCACAGTCCGTGCTTTTTCCAGAATGCAAGACTCAGACGGTCTAACCAAAACAGCAACCCTGCGCAGTTCGACCTTTCTTGCTCTTTGCTTTTATTCGCCTTTTCTGAAAAAGAAAAATAAAAAGTGAAGCCCCATAAAATTTCCAGGCCCAGGCAGAGGGATGAGTGATGGGGAATTAGAAATTAAAAGCCTGAGCGTGAATATGAAGAGGAATCTGAAAGTAATTTTTTTAAATACATAGAAAAATCCACAAACCAGGTTTCCTTTTAGAAAGGTGAGAATTGCTGATCTGTTACTTCACTTGCTAGGTGGCATTTAGTATGAAAATTCACAGGGATACGGCAGGACTTTCACAGTCACTAAGTGGAAGAGCTTTAATGAAAATGACATTTATGTCAGGTTTTTGACTGATCAGCACTAAAAGCTGGTGGGTTTTTTGCTGTCTTTTGTGGCTGATTATATTTGGGTGGCCAGGCTCCAGCTCCATCAGACCACTGCCTGGGAGGTGAGAAGGGGGGTTTCGATACGCAGTTAAACTTGATGTGTGGTTTGGGTTTAAGGACAACAACTTACAATTTCTGGAGTGTGTTTCTGTTCTAAGATTCTTCTGATCTCAGCCATTGAGTTTATCTTCATAAACTGCAAGGAAAATGGAAAAGTAATGTCCTTGTCTTAGGAAGGAACTTACTCAAATTTGTAAGTTTGAGTAATATTAATAATATATATTGCTCTCTCCTTGTTATTAGCCAATCTGACATGAACAGATCTTCTGCAAAGCTATTAGTTGTTGGTAAATACTTACTTAGCAGCATCAGGACATTTCAGCTTATTTCTTTTCTCATGAATCATTTGTTCGTAATATCTTTCTGTTTTATTCTTGATGCCTGATCGGTCCCCTGAATTGCCAGCACTGTCTCTGCTCCCTGTTTCCTGGCTGACACCAGCAGTTGACTTTCTGGCACATTGGTTTGGGTGATAAAACTTTGGTTCTAGAAGTCCTGAATGCAGGAGATGATGGTGAACATTTTCCATAACTTCCAGATACTTAGGACAAACATTAATAATATAATGTTCCCTTAGGAAAGAGCAAACAAAAAGTGGTGTGTTTCCAGATCAGCTTATTTGCTCAGACGCTCTAAAGCAGGGGCAATGAGAAGTGAAGTTATTCAACAAATGCCTGGACCAAAGTAACTGTAATTCTTTGGAGAAATGTGGGTGTATCTCTGCTGGGAAAGTGAAAATTAAAGACGAGTACATTGGGTTCAGCAAAGCTCAAGGTCTCTTTTCAAACAACAAGTCATGCGTATATGAGCTAACCCGGAATGATGCTATTTGCCTCTCTCTGTCCGAAACGACACCCAGCCAGCTTTGTCTTGAGCTGGCTCAGCAGCTCGGAAAGCTGCTCTAGATGGCAGAGGAAAAGGACCTGAGCCTTGGATGCTCTGGGGAGGCCAGAGCGCTCCTTCAGGATTTACAAAGCCATCTGGATGACACTGGGCTGTGTTCCCAGTGGGAACAGTGAGAGGCAAGACAGCCCTGATACCAAGCCTGCCTCTGTAATTCACTGGCCCTACATATTCCCCGGAATATATCTTATTTATCATACCTGGCTCGTTTCCTAGGACCGAGTCCAAAACTGCTTCTGATCTTGACTGCTGGAGTATCAGTGTAAATACAGCATGCTGTACGCCCTCCAAGAGCAGTCCCCAGCGAGTCGACTGTGGTTATCCCAGACAACAGTCTGATATTAAGATCCCCCATTATCAATGGTTTGACTTTTAGAAAGCCGTCTACATAAACAAAGCCTATTTAGCTTGTGATTGTGCCCTGGAGAGTGTCCTACAATCACTTTCATTTCCCCTTTTGCCTTCAAGGGAAGAGTCTGTCCTAGCAATGAGAGCAGAGACCGAGAGCCACAGCTTGGATCCACTCCCAGCTGAGTTACTGCATTGCTGTGTGGCCGTGGCCATGGCGGGGCGTTTTTGTTTTGCAGGCCATTCAACTAAATAATGAACATTCTGTCTGGAAATGGTTGAGAGAGACTCTTCTCCCTACAGAAAACTGCACAAGAACAACTTGATAAATGGTAATACAAGGGAAATGAAAATTTAATGGAAATTAATTGAAAACAAAAAAACCCCCAAACTTAAATTCTTAGCACAATGTTGTATCTGATTTTGAGATCTTTGCTTATTGATAATGGACATCAATGTTTTTAGCTAACCATCCGTAAGATAAATTCTGCTTTTTTTGTCTTTATTCTATGAAAGTTACATTTGGTCAGCACTTTCCATGCAAATTTTTGCTTCCAAACTGAAATGAAAAAACATTCTGATAGAGAAGTTTTCTCTCTTCTTGAGTATATCAGACTCTCCCATCCTTAATAAAGGATCAGTGCCTTTTTACAGTACGTAGGCGATATCTTAAAATGTTTGTATCCTTTGCTTATTTACTGAAGATGCTAAAGGCTCTTTCTCTGAATGACACGTGCTGGTGAAGAGCGTCCTCTGCCCTGCCAGGTCCGTGTCCCAGTGTCCGCTCACCTGCTGTTCTGACCAGCAGGAGCTCTCTGAGGCGACTTCACTCTTCTTGCAGAGATGAGCTTCTCTAAGTGATACCCACGACTGCTAGCCAGGATTTCATTATAAGAGTTCCTCAAATGAGTGGACATGTGCCAAATTAACACTTTTCCCGGGGCCGTGACTATACACGGGGACCCATTTTGTAGCGAGAGGCTTTGGCAGTTTTTTTCCCCTCATTAGCGCTGATCGTTAATTTGCTGTTCCCCTTTAGTCACTGCTGCTGTCAGATTTGTTTCATCTTCTTAATATTGGTCTTGTAATGGACTGAGCCCCACGGGGAATGTGCTGTCTCACATGTGCCCCCTCCGTTTCCCAACCTGGGATGTGATGCTGCCCACCTCCCGGCGAGTGGCCTGCTCTGCCTCCGTCCTCACACTGCGTCTCTTCAGGAAACCCTCGTTACTTGTACAGTCCATTCCTTCATCTCCTAAGGCAAGAGAAAGATTGCAGAGCTGTCAGTTTGTCCATAGGGCTCCCACAGAGGAAGGGGATTTCCTGCTTTGCTCCTGGTACACGTCTCCTTCGGATCACGTGCAGTTATCCTCTCCAGGCAGTGCCGCTTTCCCATGTCTGCTCCAACGCTCGTGTTTTCCAGCACCTGAAGTCACAGGAAAGTTTCTGTGTGACAGACCTGCCAACCTTCCTGCTGCTCTTGGCTTTGAGCTTCTCTGAAGATGATGAAGTAGCAGTGAGAGTCTGGCCGTGCCATCGAGAGAGCGGGCAGCGCCTTTAAACACTCCCCGCTCCTCGGGCATACCCTGTTCTGTAAAAGGCAACGTGGGACGCAGCCTCCTAGATCTGCAGATTTCAAAGCTGAGAATATCACTGTCGTAACTGAACTGGGGTTTGCTGCTTCTTTTTTTTTTAATTTTTTAATTTAGGGCTTGCTTACATGGGAAAATTAACCTGGACTAACTGAAGGCTGGAATTTAAAGTGGATTCATTCAGCTGCATTCGCTTCTATGTGGACAGAATTACTTGGTTTGTTGTGATTTGTCGCCAAAATGCATTAAGATAAACCAAATTAAGTCCATTTGTGTTCCAAAGGAATATTTTATATATCCTCATTCATTTTAAAAGTTCTTAGATTAATTCTGCAGAAAATGTCCCTGTGTAGACACATCAACATTCCTAATAATATTTGGCTGAAATGCAAGGTCATAGCCAAGTCCAGGCTCACATAAAAGGGGTGAATCACCTCTAAATCACGTTACGATGTAATAGGGTAAAGGACAATCGTTTTGCTGGAGAGAAGCTGCCATGCACAGACCAGCTGTAGGGTCGTTTCAGCCTCTGAAACAAGCGCGGGGCGAGTCTGGGGATCGTCCCCTCTGCATCTACGGAGGGTAACGCAGCCTGATTTCCCGACCATGCGTTAGCCACAGCTCTCACCACCGCCCTGGATGCTCACCTGCAAGTGCAACGGTGGCAGCATTTAATTGATCAGGATTTGTCTCTTGGGACCCCCAAAATGAGCACAGAATTGAATCAGGCCTGATCCAGGGACAGGACTGTAAGGTATCCGAGTCCCACTGCCGGGCTGCAGTCTGTCCCTTGCATCACACAGTTTTCATACACACACACAGAGCTCTAAAACTGTGACCACTCCATGGAAGCCAAAAAAAGTTGCTTCGTATTTGCATTCGTATATCCCAGAATAGGAGGTGATTCCCTCTGCCAGCAAAAAAATTAAAGACCAAAATGCCTGCCCATTACTTGAGCACACATGGACCCATTTTCATAGCCTTCATCTCCCGTGCCCCTGGAAGAACTGTTCCTTGGAAATTACAGTAATTGTTTTATTCTCTTTGATCTCCACTAATAAAGCTATGGACTATCACTCAGCAGGAGCTGTTTCTCTTAGTTAGGATCTTTCCAACGGTACTTACATTAGGAAGGCTCTGGGGAAATTTCGGTAAATGCACTTGAAAAGAGCTCTGCAAAACTGCTTAGACTTTCTGTAAAAAATCTTTCCCCCGCATTTGCTCAGCACACTTCTCAGCTTGTTTGTTTTTCTCTTTACTGCAGTTGTTGTTGGACTGAGGTGAAACCTAGAGAAAATAGTTGTGACTTCTTGTCAAGAGATCTTACGGCAGCTGGAGAACAGAGCGAAAGGTTTCTGAATCCCAGACAAGTCACTGTAGAAATCATGACTGAGAATAACAGTGGCTTGCTGTTCAGATTTTGCTTTCCAGCCTTAGTAAGGAGCATGGAGGGGGGATGGATATCCATCGGTCCTCCAGCAGGAACCCCTTCATGTCCAAAGCACGACGTAAGAGCCCCCAGCATCCCCGATTATATCCCTTTATAGAAAATATCATTTCATGCCCAGGAAGGGCAGCATGGATCAGTAGCTAGGTACCTCACTCTCATGGAAATCAGTGTAAATTGGGCCCCCTACATTTAAAAATCCTATTCCCCAGTTTCCTGTATGCAGATGGTCGGATCTGTTGCCCTTTGGTGTGGTAGCCATGTCATTGCCAAGTACTGGGAGACCTGGTGGGTCGATCCTTTCAGAACTGGTGCTGCAGAAGGACAGCAGCGTCTCAGTTCTCCAGCCTGTTGGACAGCAAGTGGCTTGTTTAGGAATTTGGGAAGTTGTTAGGGTTAGTTTTTAGTCCTCAGGCTTTAAACACCACAGCCAGAGCTGAAGATCAGCTTGGCAGCTTGGGTCAACAAGCCAAATGTCAGCCCACCTCTGGCACACACAGGAGTGACAGCCATGTTGTGCATGGGCGAGTTCTCGCGCATGGCTCTTGGTGAGCTACAACACGCTGCAGTCACCTTCTGCAGAGCTGACAAACGTACGGATGGTTGTAAGAAGATGCAAAGAGAAAGCCAAATGTCTGAGCCACTGGGCACTGGGGGAATCTGACCCTTTAAAAGCAATTCTGCATTTCAAATGAAGTGACCAACGAGCCCCCTCAACCTGTGGCATCTTTTGGCCACTTCTTGCTGGTTTAAACTGAAGGTGGCAGTGGCCTTCACACCAAATAGGAAGGGTCTAAAGCATATCCATATACCTGCCTGTTGCATAACTGGCAATTGAAAACAAGAGTAATTGCACCAGCTGGTCTCTTTTTTTCTTTTTCCCCTCCAGCTAGAAACTGTAAAAGCTCAAAAGACCAACTGCACAACCTTAAAGTCATATTTACTGTGTCTGGCATCCTGCCACAGGCGATGGGAATACGGTTCTGTAGATGTTGCTGGCTGACTGCTGCTTTATACTTAATGATCTCATGGATGTGCAAAGTGAAGAAATATAATCCCCAGTGAAGACAGGGGGCAGGGTTGGTAAGGAATAAAAAGCCTCTTCCTCTAAACTGGTTTTGATCTTTCTATGGGCTGGAAATGAAGAACAGTAATTAAAGCTTAACTGGAAGAGATCAGAAAGCTTTTAAAATTAATAAAACTTGTAACAGGCATCAAGGATGACAATATTTAAAGACTCTGCAGGCTGCCGTGTCAGCCGGCTCTCAGAGTGAGTGTGTGTGTATAGGTGTGCCAGCCCTGGGAATGCTGGCGTGCGCATGGGAGCAGGAGCTGAGTTCACAGCTATGCGGTGGCTGGCACCTTCCTCATCTCCTGCCGGCTTTTCCCTGCTGCAATTCCTTGGACCACACCAGGATTATTCCAGATTTAGTCTGGTTTCTCAGGCCTTACCTACAGGGATGGCAGCAGGTAATGCACAGGAGCCTTGTTCCCAGCTCAGTCTCTCACCTGGAGGCTGCGTTTTATTTTTCACCGCTCAGTTATTTTTTAATGACGAGACCATCACCACGTGATGTGCCGCCAGCAGCTGATGCTTTACGTGAAGAACCTCAAGCTGCGTGAATCGACAGCACTGAAAAAATGAGACATATCCTTCTCTTCTGATCTTTGAAAGGCAAGGAGACCCTGTGTATTATTTGTAAAGATAATAGCTTAATTGTTCAGCCTGGCATTTTAATTTAGCCATTGTCCTTTTAAACACAAATGTGCTTTATATCAGGAAAAAGGCAGACAGACTGACCACTGCCTCAGAGACTTTGAAAGCAGTCATTTTACAACAGTTTTGGTCTATGCTGGTAGTATTTTCCACGGGAGATAAATGTTCTTGATCTGGTCCTGGGGAGGACGTAATGCTCCCACCAGAAGAGCCAGGCTCCCTCGCTGCAGGAGCAACAGCTCGGAGCAGGGGACAGAGACCTTCAGGGCTACAAGTATCTCAAAGGTCTGCACCAAGTGTCTGTGGTTTACATTTTCTTTGTCCCACTGTTTGAAGGACTGTGAAACACAGACATGGCTGATGCGTGTGGGCACCAAGAGCGGGTCTCCTGAAAGGGGTGAGCAAAAGATCCACCACAGACATCAGAGAACTTGCCCATGAAGAAAACATCTTTCTGCAATGCTCCAACATCTGCTTAGGGCACTGCCATGTGTGGAGCAAAGCTCTAGGTTGGCATTTTCTTCCAATTTAAAGAAGTCCTGGACAGAATTAATGCACTTTTCTCAGCTCTGGAGCCGACCTTTGGGAGAGAAGAGGGGGAGATGTTCCACCTCTTTCCTTTTACCACCTGGATGCCAATGAGAGCTTAAACTCCTTCTGGATGAACGTGATGTGCAAGGAAAGGACAGATAGCAGCCGCTACCTTGGGCTATGCTCCATCGAGAGAGGAGGATGGGAAAGGAGAGGTGTTTCAGCCCTTGACTACCATTTATGCCAGCGCTAAAAGAAAATGAATTTTTAAATCCTAATGCTGAAATACCTATTAAAAAAAGTACTAAACTATGCCCAAAGAGTGTCTGGGAGGTAGGGCTTTTTGGATTAACCCAGCTGATTTTTTTATTTATTTTTTACTGCAAATGAACTCTCACTGGCTTTCTTTAAAGGTCACCTTTTTTTAAAAAAATACTGTGCTGGGAAAATGCTTTTAAGTTTCATCTGCTTTGTGTGTGTGCATTTTCTAAGCCCTGGGTTTATTTCTTATTGGAAAATGGTCTTGGATCATCTCTGAGTTGGAAATTTTATTTTATTTATCAGGTGCATGTGAGAAAGAGGGTTTTTAACTCTTTAGACTCTTCTTTATTGGATGCTCAGCACCATGTCTTTGCACCTCAAACCGTGAATCAAATCCTACCTGCTGCACTTTTTCTTCCCCCTACCACCCGTCCTCTGCCAGCATCTCATCGGGGGCCCCGAACCTCCCTGTTTCGTCTCCTTGTCTCTCTGCCCTGATGCACAGAAGGGGTTAAATGGGCTCCCTCAGTTCTGCTTGATTGCTAACGAGCTGTTACCTCCTCCTGGCTACCAGCAGCTCCCCAAGGAGAGGCTGGTTTTCTTGCAGCACCCTCCATGGCTGGTGGAGAGGTCTGGAGGTGAGACATGCAGACATTTTCACGTCTCGTGCTCCTGGCTATAAGCAGTCCATAGGCTATGGATGGTCATGGGCAAAGTAAAGCTTTCGAAAATTTGATAGCAAATCCAAAATGTTATTACAGCCTTCTACACCTCGGTATCTCTCTCAGGAAAAAGCTCTGTGCTGACAAATAACACCGAGAGGGGAACAGTCATGTAGGGATGTACCAACTCAGTTTGCAACCTTAAATCCTTACTAGGGATTAACTCTCTGGCCAAAACCTGTTGCCTGAGGATTACTAATAGACAAATAGATTTTCAAAGGGTGCCCAAGTCAGCTCATGTTATCCAGACTTTGCCCATACTCAGCCAAACCCTAAAGCACTAATTCTCATGAGATGTCTCAGTTTTAGGTGGCTCGGGAGGAAGCACAGCAGGACGAAAGCCCGCGTGAAGTACATCAGTTACTGCTTCTCCCAGGAGCTCACCAGTTGCCCCAAACCCATTTCTTGATGCCCCAAACCCACTTGCTTTGCTAGAGCCCTGGGCTAGACTGAGCATTGCTCCTCTCCATGGGATGTTTCTTCTGCTTTTCTGCAGAATTCCCTTAAAAAAAAAAAAAGCCATAACAAGTGGCTTCCCTGAACATATTGCACAAATTATGTTTTTATTGATTACAAAGCAGCACCAGCTCAAAAGGACACTCCCAGGATGCTCTGTATGCAAGTATGTCACATAACTCTTTTATATTTATCAACTTCCATCTTCAAACTAGTTAGAGTTTTGCTTCATTAATCACATTAAAAGGCTGTTCCTGAACCTCACGCCTCTGATGGTTAGAATTACACTTCTGATTTCCATCTTAATTTATTTATAGCCAGTTGATTCACGTTGCCACATAAGTAATACTAGAAATACAAAAATAAAAAATGATATTTAACAATCTGTCTAGACTGAGGACAGAGAATGAGTCAAAAATCCCTATTTTTATTGTTAACTAAGCATATGATGGTATATTTTACTAATAGAACTTTGCATTTCAAGAGCAGATGAGCAGCCAATATAGATGTTAAGTTACTGAGACCAGACCGCTTCTCAGTCAGTAAGGTCATGTACAATCTGTAGCGCGATGGAAAGAGAAAATGTTGCAGGTAAACCCTGCTCTTGCAACAGGCCTGGCTGTCCTTCGGCGGCTCGGCTCGCTGTGCTCACTGCCGAGCGCTCGGGCTCTGGGGCTGCCTCTCCGAGCTGAGCAGACCCTCCTGCCACCTCTGCCTCTTCGGACATCACATCCCCAAGGCATCAAATTTCCCTGAGGTCACTATTCTTCATAGCATGAGTAGAAATCAGAAAGCCACTGATTTCATCCAAAGGTATCTGGACCTTTATCTGCTGAGTGGTTTGCATTCAAGAGGCCAGAAGAAGCCTTCTTTATTCGTATGCTTATAAGAATAGATCAGCTCTTATGCTCTGGATTATACAGCAAAAAAATCCATCTTCCTTGCAGAATGAAGTTCATGTTAAAGCCAAATTCCAGATGCGCAGAAACTCCTTCTATTGTCTCCAGGGCATATTGTCCATCAAAGCAACTTGAAAGCCAAAAGCCTACATCTGAAACAACTTCATCTTCAAAAAAATCTGCCTTCCACAAGAATATGCCTATTTGCAGCTATGAGAAGATAGTTATTTGTTAGTGTTTCCTAGCAATGGCATAAGTATTGTCAGTTAGAAATGCTGGAGAATTTTATTCCACGAAGACACATTTCAGAGTGTATATTATCCCTCTCCTCTGGAGGAGGAAACGCAGTGTAAAACTGCATAGCCTTTTTGCTTTGCCAGCACTAATAAGTTGTAACCAAGCTATCATCCTCCATGTGATTCAAAGGGTTGCTTGTTATTTGAACTTCCCCAGGGAATGGCTTACTCCTCACACCGCTCTGCCGGTCCCACCTGCAGCACGAGGAGGTGGCTATGTCCCCTCCACGTGCTCCCGCTTATCCGTCAGCCGCAAAGCAGCACAGCTCCGGATGGCTCCCTAAACCGGGGCTGGACCTGGCACGTCTCGTTGTCCTGGAGCAGGCTGAAAGCTGGTGATGCCCAGCAAGGGCTGGTGATGGCCAGGCACCGCTTCGTCTGGACGTGGAAGAAAACATCACGGCGTTCGTGTTCCCTTTGTGGAGATGATGTACCAGCAAAGACTTCCTCTGTGCGTGATTCCTGAGGCGTATGATCTTTGCAGGGAAACGCTGGCCCTTTGCGCTGCTGGGAGTTACTGTCTTTGCTGCTTGGCCGGATCTGCTTGCGGAGCTCGGTCAGGTGGCTCGGCCGCAGCTCGGGACACACGCGTGCTCACGGGCCGTTTCAGAGTCCTGGGGAGCACACAAGGGCTGAAGGCGGCTGCTGTGCTGCACGGCCGTGCTGCAGGTCGCAGGGCCTTAGGAAACCCGATTTTTTCCAAGCCAGCACAGCCAGGCTTGTCCTTCCACTTGGATTGTCTTAGCACCATCACTGTTGCTTAAAACCTTTAATGCTTTGCCCCCTGTGCCTAGCCAGCTGGCTTCCCACCTCCCCGATGTGCCCTTGTCGTGTTTATCGCAGCCGGGGGCTCTGCACCTCCCTTTTGGCTTGTCACCCTTGCGCGGGAGGAGGCAGGGAACGGCTGCCAGGGCCGAGCGCGCAGCCAGCGCGTGGCCGCTGCCTCCAGTGCCGGCACCCAGGCAGGAGTGGGGGCTGCCACCCGCCTCCCCACGGGCCCCTGGGTGGGAGCGCTGCCTCGCAGGGTGTCACGCACGGCCAGGGGCTTATCTCCGCTGCTGGCAATACCATGGTCACTTGGCCTGCAGGCGTGAGTCTCAAAGCTGGCACCCCGCTGCTGGAAAGGCTGGAGCATCTCACACACACTGCATTTCTTCCCTTGGCACATGTACATATCTATAATATGGCATATGTTTCTTTTTCATTTGATAACGAGACATCAAAAGATGTATATTGATTTATTGCCTACAGAAATGCACACTGTACTATGGTGCAAGGTCCCACTGAATCTGCTAAGTCAACAGCTCCAGCCCTTTTGCAATGAGCAAATGAGGCTGTGAATTAATAACTTCCCCGTCCTCCAGCCTCTGCAAGGCCCAACAGCCGATGGAGGAGTTAATCCTGTAATCCATTTTAGCATCTGGAAGGCAGCACAGTCCCTGCTTGAGCCTGGACCTACAAAAAAAGTGAAGAGAAGGAAAAGCAAACAAATCTTCGGGCTGGGGAGGGGAGGACTGAGATAGGGGAGGAGAGGGAAGGATTGCAACCCGACAAAGAAAGCGGCAGGCTCATTTGCGGTCCCTGGCTGCCTGATGCCTTCATCTTGCAAAAGAGGTTTGGGGCTTTATTTGTTCCAGCAGGATCAGCTGGGCTTTGTGAGCACTCACTGCTGGTTTTTTGCATTGCTCAGTGCTCAGGGGAAACGAAAGCTTCTTGCAGTGACCTCAGCCTGAATTGCTTCTCGCCTCCGCAGCGAAGTCCCTGACCTTTTCCTGCCAGCTCAGCCAAGGGCACAGCAAAGCTCCCGCCCGTCCTGAGACCTCGGAGCGCTTCGGCAGCCGCACACTGCCACTGATTTGGGAATTCTGCTTTCATACACTATTCTCAGTCACTTTATTACTTTACCAGACTCTAACTAATCAGCTTGAAATTTCCTCTGTAACATTGAAATTAAAAAAAAAAAAAGGGGAGGAAAGAAACTGGCTAAAATATTTCAGCTGCTCAAAAAAGAGAAGAGAGGTTAAAAAATACATTATATTCCTCATTTTAAAAGGAAGGCAATGGTTTGCTTTGCTGTGGACACCAGCAGTCCAGCTTTCAAATCCCAGTGTGAGGCTCAGAGGGGGTCAAGGATTTGCTGTTCTCCCCCTGTGAGGTTTGCCTGTGTTGGGACGGAGTGTGAGCTGCTGGCAGACAGCTCTGCGCCGGGCGGGAGCACTCCCGACGGGCAGCAGTCGATTTTGCTCTTTTAAGTTTCACCCTTCAGACACGGCATTGCTGGGACACGAACAGACACCGCTCCCCCTGCCCTGCACATTAAAGCACTTGGGGAGGGGGGGGGAGCCCACCTTTTTGGGGTGACTTCCAACTGGATGCTTGGAAATGGTGGAATAGCTGCTATCACCTCTTCATAAAGCCATCTGCTGAGCGTACGCAAATGTGAGCTGGTGAATTCAATATCATAGATTTTATTAAAAATCCAGTCCGTATATGGAGTGCAACAGAAGCTGTTAACAGCGTGAATGGACTTTTGGCAGTAGAGAGAGCCCAGCTGCTTTAAGGAAGACCCACTCCGTGTGCTGGGCATCCACTTGTATTATTTTGATTTTGGATTACGGTACTCTTTAATTAAAGGTCCTGACTTTATAATCCAATCAATCTAGATAAATAACGACTCTCTTTTGCAGATAAAGTTGTAGGCTTATCACTGCCCAACAGCCATATTTTAAAGACGATCCATAAAATTACACAGCAAATCAGCTTACGGAGCATCTGGTCGCCGCAGCTGCGTGCCGGCAGAGCTCGGCGCTTGTGCTGACAGCCGCGTTTCAGCGACACCGTGCCACCCCGGGCGCGTGTCCTGCCCAGCCCGTCTCCTGATACCGCCGTGATGAAGTCACTGCTTCCTCAGCAGCAGTATACTCTCCACTCCTCGTCCCATTCATCCCACGAAACCTCTGGCTCAGAGTTATTGTAATTCTAAAGGCGGGGTTACAGTGCTGGAGGATGAAATGTAATGCAATTAGAAGACTATTTTATCCATTCTTCACCTTTTCCTGCCAAATAGCTTTGCTCTAATGAAGGGTATCAAACAACCATTTCATTGTGATTTAATTGAGCAGTTAGTTGTGCCACGCAGACATCAATGAACGGTTTCGGGAATGCTTTTCAGGGACCAGTGGAAAATGCAGCGCGCTGGATATCCCTTATATCTGTAAGGGATGAATCGTGCCAGTCCTACCTTTAATGCCTGCTTGTTTGCATGAGCCTGGCTACACTCGGCCTCTCTCCAGTCTGTGTAGACGTTTAGAGACCACTGCAAAAGCAGCACAGGGGGATGCGACGCCCTTTCCTTGGGCTGGTTGCGGTCGATGGATGCAGAGGAGCAGGCAGGATAGGAGCCACGGTGCTGAGGGAGACTCTGAAGCAGTTTGCCCAATGTAATGCAAAGAGCTTAGGATTGATCCCAGACCTTGTTTCCGCTCCTGCGTGTGAGCAACCCTTTTCCCACACCTTGTGAAACTGCATTTTCTCAATACAGCTTCGCAATGAATTTGGCAGAGATGAAAGCAAGGGCACGTCGGGCAGGCGCGGCAGGGCTGAGTATGAACCTCCAGAGGGTATCCGTAGAGCTGAGACAAAAAGCCTGCGCAGACCTATCTATCTGAGCTAAACTTGCCCCCAGATAGCACCGCTGTCTCATTGCCTGGAATATATTACCTAGACATAGCTGACAAAAATAAACAGAGGAAAAAAGACCATTCTGTAATGCAATCAAACCTCAATTGCCCATTTGTTTTTGTCCTTTAAAAGAGCTAATAACATGGTAATTGGTGGAGATATCTCCAGGGCTCCATAAGTGAAAGCAAGAGAGAGATTTTCCCACCATGAAACAGAGGCGCATATTTTTCTAAAGAGGAGAGGGAGGTATTTCCCAAATTAAAGGAATCCATATAGATTTCTACCTGATGTCCAAATCATTGAAACCTTGTTCCTTTGAGAGCTGGCTTTTAATGGCTCAGAGATTTTTGGTGTAATCGTGGTAGAAAAGCATCCCTGGAATTCACTGCTTGGCAAGGAAGGATCCAAGCCCACTGGAGCACATCAAGGGTCAAAAATACATGGAAGCAATTTCTCCACCATGGCTATTCTTGCTTACATGATATCTAGCTTTGCCCCATGACACACCAAAGTGTTAAACACTGGTTTTATGTCCCAAACCCTGTAAAGTAAAGAGCCGACCAAGTGGAGAATATTCAGCTAAAGCACAATTTGTCTTTTAAAATAATGCCCCTGAGCTCCCTTGTCCCCCTACTCCCATCGTCAAATTTGCATTCAGATTCATCTGCTTTAATAACCAGCCGTTGTCACCCAAAAGGCACACAAAATTTTGGGACACAAGCAGCAAAATTGCATTCATCTTTCTCAAAATGTCCAAAGCAGACTCTGATTTTTTGAAATATCTGTTCATTTACTGAGCCTTATTTTATTTTTTTAATTGTCACATCTCTAACTGGGGTCCAAAAAAAATAGAGAAACATCCCCAAAACAGGTCCTAAAGTTCAGTTCTTGCATTGGTGGGAGTCTGACTTGGAGGTTCTTCTTCTGGCTCTCCCCGACTGAAGGACTCCGAGGGGAGAGACGACACGCTGTAGATGCACGGGGCAGCAATCCCCAGTGTCGAGGTTAGGTGCCCAAATTCCAGCAAGTGCCTCCGAGTCTTAATCTTAAAAGCATTTCACGAAATCACAGCCTAAAATTGTGAAGGGCTTGAGCAATCCTCACCGCCGCCAAATGTGTCCGTGAAGCACTTCTGGATCTCACTTTGCCCCGTCGTGGGTGTCCCTGCTCGGCTGTGCAGGGACTTCCAGCCGGCAGCGCGGTGCCGGCTCGTCGGGAGCCCCTGGGGGCTCCCACCCCTGGGTGCTGCCTGCTCAGCACCCGCGTCCGCGCTGCAGAGTCCAGGAGGGTGGTCTGATCTTTCCGGGGGAAAAGCGGGAGTGCAAAGGGCCAACCCCCCCGGCTCTGCCTGAGCCCTCCTCCGCCTTACTGTCTTGCAGTGCCAGTGCCAGGACGACCCCGAGGTACATGGGAAGCATAAACTTTTAGTCCTCCATTATCTTTCACATTAATTAATATTATTTAGAGCCTGATCTATGCTGCTTTTATCCTTTGCAAAGTACTTACGGTTTCTTCAGGATCCAGGAGCTATAGAGCAGTAAATTATCATTTTATTGAAGTGATTGGCTTTATCCTACAGCAGATTCTTAAAGAACGGGCTTTAAAGGTTAAACTCTGTGCCAGGGTAATATGTATATCACATTCCCGGGTGCCTTTTGTGTTTAAAAATCGACAGTTTCCATCTGTGAAAAGAGGAATTTAGACATGCTGATACTCTGACATTTAAATGTGAGCAGTGGAAGATAAACACAGTCTGACATAAAGTAACTGGGGTGATATTAGGGAAAGTTAAATTTCAAATATTCATGCTCCTGCTCCTACCTGCTGGGGTACCGTGTACCAGAAGGAGCATTGCCCTGCGTTAACACTGTCACGTCTCTGGAGTTTGTTAGAGCGGGTCGGCACAACACACCCGTGAACGTGATCTGTTCAAGGCAAAGGGCCAGCGTTGGCCACAAGCTTGTTCAAAACCTTTTCTGGTTAGTGCTGAGTCTTACATCCCCGCTTTGCAGCTAGCAAAGCTAGGCTCGGAAGAGATTTAGGGAGCAGGTCTCCGCCATGAAATCAGCCGCAAAGAATTTTACTCCAGCAGTTCTGGAGGTGCAAGGAGCGACAAGCGCAACTTTTAGCACTAAGCTTCCCAGCTCCAGCCCGTGCAACCCGGGCAGGTCGCTGCGAAAGCGCGGGCTGAGGGGCGGTGAATACCTCAGCGGGCTGGCTGTGATGGGCTGCGGGCACAAGCAAGGTCTGTAGGGAGACGTAGTGTCTTTTCTCCTTAAAAAAGAGGGGGTTCCTTCACTTGCTATAGCAGTTTCTGTAGTAAATAGTATTAGTACAAGAGAAATGCAAGCACAGAAAGATGTAAAACGTGCTAAAAAAGGTGAGCTAGTGAAAGCAAAGAGTAAAGTGGTAAGGGGATAGCTAGATATAGCATCCCTTTGGAGTAGTCCCGGTCTGGTCTGGTTTTGGTGTTGACGCTGTCCTGTACCCATGCGCCTTTAAACTGAAGCAGGAAACTTGCGCTTGTGAATATTTTTAAAATCTCTGGCCCTTTCAGTGACCTGATCCCACACACAACCACGTGTGACAGAACAGCTCTTTGGGGTCAGGTCTGACTTTCTCTCTTCGGGGCGCCAAGGGTGTGTAGGCAGGTTAAATAATGCAAAAGCAGCTGTAATTACGCTGTGCAGTTTCTCTGGAAACATTTGAAAAATATTAGCACATTGTTCTTTTTTTGTTCCTTTTATTTTTTTTTCCCTTGGCCTCTTTTTAAGGGTTCTAGAACAAATCTAATGGTTTAATGAGATATATGACAACATACGACATGAAAGAGATTTTTAGTGACTTTCATTACCCAAACTCAATTAGAGAAGAGTAATCAGCAAGTCCCCTGCCGTGAGAAGTGCAGAATGAAACCTTGGCAAGATGGGACAGATGCAAGAGGAGAGACTCAGTGCAAAACAAGCACAGAGATACTCACCGTACCCCCCAAAGCACCCAGTTAATACCGAAACATATAGATTGCAGCATTAGCAACTTCTCTGTGCTGTTTTCGTCCTTTAAGCTGGATAATTAAACCCAATCTATTCTTTTAAAACTATTCTTTTAAAAACTAGTAATTTAATGTTAGATAAAGTCCTTTGTTTGCTTGTTTCTTGGGAGGGGCAGGAAGGGAAATAAAGGCTTGTTCAGCTTTTGTTTCCTTTCTTTTGGTCCCACTGTAAGATATTCTTGGATTTTGCTGTGTGGTGTTGTATCAGTGCCTGGGAGTAACGTAGTGCTGTTTGATGCTTGGCACAGGAATTTCATGGAATCTATGAAATCGAGGTCTACTGTGGCTGGTTCCCACCCATTAGCCTGGTCCCAGGCTTAATGCCTGGAGGAGAGGCAGCACGTCAGGTTGCTGCATACTCCTCCATCTCAGATCTTGCCAGTGTGATCCACTGCAAGCTGCTAAAACCGAAACACACGTCCATTTATCCAGCTGACGCCCAGAGCCCGCATGGTACAATAACCGAGGGCACAGAAAAACCCCACAGATCTGCAGACAGTGGTGTCACAAGCATTTCTACGGCAGGTCCAGGAACTCATAGCTCGAGAGAAGGTGCAAAGGTAGCTTTAAACCACGCCTGCTCCTCTTCCTCCTCTCTTCGTGCGTCTTTTGTGCTTATTCGTGTAACACACGCTGGATAATAACAGGTGGGCAAACCGTGTATCTGAGCTCAGATGATCCCAAAGACAACCATTTCCAGCAGTTCTGCGGCTCCAGCTGGCTGGCCGGTCCTGTGCTCCCACGCTGACCCTCCAGCGGCTCTTCTCAAAAGGCTTCTCACATCAAACCCCTCGCAAGGGGCTCTCGCCAGCTGGTTTCCACCCTCCTTCCTCTCTCTCACGCCTGTGCCCAGCCTGTGGAACAATGCTTTCCTGGCCTGTTGCTCAGATTCATCACTTCTTTTGACTCGTCTCCATTGGGCAAGGCTGGGATGGAGGCCCTGTGCTCCCCTCTTTCCAGTCCCATCCCCGTCGGTGTGGGTGAGCTGTCTGCCAGCTCCTACGCTCCAGTTCCATCCCTGCTCTCGCAGATGTACCGCAGCCTCTTGGACAGTGCGCGTTTTGCCATTGCTTTGTTTGGCTATTTGGTGGCTGGAGCCGTGCCTGCTCAGCTGCGCGCTGGCCTCAGATCCAAGGCTCCGTCGTAGCAGGCAGCCTGCCTGGCCTGGCCTGTTTTAACTATTGTTAACTTGTGTGCTCTCCATCTTTCCTCCGCTGGATTTTAGCAGACAGGCCCCTCTGGAGAAGCAGCCAGCACCCGGCTTTCCTGCCCATCAATCCTTCTAGCAGGCTCGTGTCTCGTGCTATGAAGGATGCATTGCAGCGATCCCACGATACAAGGATTCCCCGTCAGTCGCCCATTTTTATGTCTGACTCAGCCGTGTCAGTTCCTTGTGAGCACCCGGGGAAGGCATCAACCCCCCACCTCCTCCAGCCCCATTTCAATGCTGCTGCAGCCCATTCCCTGCTTCGGAGCACGCTTCCAAACCCAGGGCTGCCCAGGGCTCTGGGAACGCCGGCGCTGAGCTGTGCGACGGGGGCAGGACTGGGGGTCATTAGAGGGGCTGTGCCAGTGCATTGGGTCGCACCACAGCCAGAGCCCCCCGCAGAACCCCTGGCTTGGCAGGCAAGAGCCCACATTACCAGGCTGCCGGATCCGTGCTTTCTCGCAGGCGGCCCCTCGTCCTGCAGGTCTCTGCTCCACCAGGCACCGAGAGCGCTCGGCAAGAGCAAGGGAGAGGCACCACGACGGGGAATGGTATGGGGGGACATTCCGTCCTCTGCCTGTGAAACTGGAGAGCTGAGTTTTGGTAGGCTCTTTTCATTCGTTAGACACTCGGAACTGTTCTGCTGTCTGATGATGGCTGGACACTGATGCCTGGCCAGACAGCACAGTCTCCAATTTGTCTCTGGCACACCTCTGTCATAAATCTAATTCCCTTCGCAATGAAGAGCAATGCACTACTAACAGAGGTAACCAGGTAAAGTACTTGGAAGAGGCATATGATGAGTGAATCCCCCCGAGCAGCTCAGTCGGTGACGGCTGTACACGCTGGCCCACACTCAGATGTACTACAGTTTCACTCATGTTCAAGGATAATCTCCATTAGCAAAATGCATTCGTGTCTACAGCATAAATTCTTTGAGTGGGAACATGTCAGTCCGCAGTCAGACGGCTTTGCTGGCTTCTGCAGGATTGGCTCAAGCACTTCCCAGGATGGGAGTGAACAGAGATCAATTTAAACACGTCCTTGCATTATTGCGGGAGGGCGATAACACAACATCATGTTGTTCGCCACCACTTCCAAGGGGCAGAGTGTAATCCCTACTACAAATCACTGCTTGTTGCTGGGGTGGGGGAGAAAGAACTGTCAGCTGCTGGGAAATAAATGGCTATTACTTTCTGATCCATTTACATCTGGAGATTCCTTAAATGGTGTAGATTTAATTCTGCCCAAATGAGGAAAGCACATGCAGGTTACAGGGGAGACAGATAACTATTCACTTAAAATTCCAGGCAAGACTTTTGCTTTTATTACCTTCATTATATTTTAAAGACATAACCAACAGCCTATGCAAATTAGCACCTTAGATTATTAGCAGGAAAACCCTACTGCATATATAAGTGCACAAATGTGACTTAGCAGCAAGCACACTAAGGATATTATACAGGGTCACTGACATCCTTTCAAAGGCTTCTAGATCATAGAATCATAGGATGGTTTGGGTTGGAAGGGACCTGTAAAGGCCATCTAGTCCAACCCCCTGCCATGAGCAGGGACATCCTCAACTAGATCAGGTTGCCCAGAGCCCCGTCCAGCCTGACCTGGAATGTTTCCAGGGATGGGGCATCTCCCACCTCTCTGGGCAACCTGTGCCAGTGCTTCACCTCCCTCAGTGTGAAAAACTTCTTCCTTATGTCTCGTCTAAATCTCCCCTCCTTTAGTTTAAAACCATCACCCCTTGTCCTATCACAACTGGCCCTGCTAAAAAGTTTTTCCCCATCTTTCTTATAGGCCCCCTTTAAGTACTGAAAGGCTGCAATAAGGTCTCCCTGGAGCCTTCTCTTCTCCAGGCTGAACAACCCCAGCTCTCTCAGCCTGTCTCCGTAGCAGAGGGGCTCCAGCCCTCTGAGCACCTTCGTGGCCTCCTCTGGCCCCACTCCAGCAGGTCCGTGTCCTTCTTGTGCTGAGGCCCAGAGCTGGACACAGCACTGCAGGGGGTTCTCCCCAGAGCAGAGCAGAGGGGCAGAATCACCCCCCTCGACCTGTTGGTCTCGCTTCTTTTGATGCAGCCCAGGGGACGGCGGGATAGGTCACTGAACTAGCTTCACGGGGCTGACTGTAACTGGGGTTCAGCTGAGTTGTGCTGTCAAAGCGATCTCAGGGCTCACCGTGGTTGAAAGGGACAATCCTGCTGCCCCCTCTGTCCCCACTCTCTTCCCCCAGGGCTGCCTTCGGGCTCCTGCCTCCGCTGCAGGTCCGACCCTTCACTGGAAAAGCCAGTGAAGTTTTCTGCTGGTTTAGTGAGCTGAACCAGCTCGGTGAGAGGTCTCAGGAGCACCAGGGCAGGCGCAGGAGGAAGGTGCTAGAGCTTCCCTTGGCAGCGATGAGATATTAGATCAGCTCAGTCGCGATATCAAATGAAGTCTTTCTGTCTCCGTTCTGGGGTTTAATCACCTGTGCAAACATACAGCCCTTCTGTGCCTCCGGCCTGCGCCTCGCGATCCCCCTGCCCACAGGGCACGTGGACTTGTGGGGAAGTGCAGCGTGAAAGCACGAAGACACGCACACAAGGAGTTTGAGCCCTGCAGAAGTGCATTACAAAGCATCCCACGTTCCCTAAGAAGCGACTTCAACTTTATCCCATAATGTTCCTCGACAAGATAATTTAGCCATCTTAGCGAGCATGACAACCATCCCAGCACTCACCCAGCATCCTGGGTTCATCTGACACAGCAGTTTTCCTTCAGGATGTCTAGTTCAATAAGTAACAACACGAAAGAGTGCATGCTACGGAAGAAGATGGTATACTCAGCAATGCTGACAGATACAACAAGACAAAGGGCATCTTTTGATGGAAAAGCTGAATATCAGCTGTGCTATGCAGGTTTTTCAATACAGAAAAATTATTATGATGATTAAATTTTTTTACTATAGAACAAACAATACCAGAGCAATCTATTTCCATTAAATTCAGCAATATTCTCACTGGCTTTTGGACTTTTTGCAAATTATTCTAGTGGAATTACATTAATAAATGTGCAGAGAACAATGTGCAGAAATACTAGGCAGGGTATGCCGCAATAGTATCATCTCTTTAAAGCATTGTGATCGAAAGGTCTGCACAACATTGTGGCTGAGGTGCCAAAGGTTAAAAGCTGCAAATGCTGGTCCCAAGTGCGGGATGTAGGGTAAGCTATCTTGGGACAGAAAGGAGATGAATTGGGTACTTAGGTCTTTTGCTAGCATGGGAGGTGTTTTGGGTTGATATAAATAGAGTGTATTCCGATAATATCTAGCATTCATCTATCTACAGGAAATACTGGGATAAAACTGATGAAATAAAAATGTCTCTGCAAGATATCAATCCAACGCAGTGAATTTCATTAGTTTTCCTGGGATTAAACAGAGAGCAGCTCCCAAGACCCTGTCCCTGCAGACCTAGCACGGCCCGCGCGGGTTGACTGCGAGGCAGGCTGCTCCCACAAAGAGCCTAAGCCAGGGCTGGCGGAATATTAGCAGGTAAAATACCTAGTGAATGTGCTTCAGCTCAGCTCCGAGCAAGCGCTGCTCATGAAGGCACAGCTCACGAAGCCGGTGGTTTAGCAGCACACCCGGCATCTGCTCGCTGGCGCTGATTGCTGCACAACGACGTCTGTCTTGAGAGGCGACGGGAAATTTATCTCCCAGCGCCTCATCAAATCAAGTGCAATTCCTGACCATTTGCCAAATGGGAGCGATAACTGTGCTAAGTGCCTTGCAGGAGAGCCTTCTCCGAATCACGTGTGTGGATCATGAGCTCCTGACGGCTGCGGTTATATATGCCTTGAGGAAGCCCTTGCATAGAGGAGCTCTGCTGACCTGCTGCGAAAGGCCAGAGCTGTCTCGATTACGCTATGGACATTTTCTGCACATGGCGCATTATCTTCCTGGATATTAAATAGCTGTATCGTGCCTTCAGGTTGCCCAACAAGGGCCACTTGGTTCCTGTTAGATAATTTCCCCTGGGCTTTGCAATCTAGAAGAATTTTGTACTTTTCCTTTTTCAGCCACTCACAACCATCTCTCTCCTGTTGTACAGGGCTTTTCCCAGAAGCCTTAAGATGGGGGAAGCTCAATAATAACCTCTTTCAAATACTCCTAAGGCCAATCTGTACATTCTCTGCTCCTCATCCTTTATCCCTGAAAGGGCCCAAAGACAGTCGGTCCATCCCAGCCTTTGCATTCAGGGACTGCAAAGGACTTTGCAAGGCCACTGGGGATAATGGGGGAGGGAAAAATCTTCATCCACCGAGACAGCTGTGCTTTAGCTGCAATGAAACACCTACTTTAAAAATGCTCATCGGGCCATGCAGTTTGCCCGCTGCTTTGTGATTAATTACGGGACTTCAAGCCAAAGTGATTACTTACAATACAGTGTAATATGGCTGGCTCTTTGCAAAGCCAGCATACAATGTTTGGAGGTTTTCCAAAAGAGGTGAATCCTTTTAAAATGAATGCTGTATATCTATAGGGGGGCATGTAGAACGCTCATAAATATATACACTTACAAAAACTAGTTAGTGCATTGCCCTGAGCTCAGCCTTCCATTGGTGCCCTTAAGCTCTTGCCAGAGACTTGCTAAATAGCACTGAATTCATATTTGACATCCGCTAGCTATTCCCTTTAGCAACTAAAGGGATGTAAAGACAGTATTGCAAGGTAATCCCGACTAGTTGGTTAACGCATACCTGGCAAGCTCTCAAAGCCGGTCAAGATATAATGAACGGGTGGAAAACATTGGCAGACTATTGTATATTTTCTTCTTCTGTAGGAGTACAATGGCAGCATTATCCTTGCGGGGTCTGGTACAATTCCCTTCCGCGTGCCTAGGAATTCTTCCCGTGATCGCAATAGGAGCTGGAATGGAGCCTTTGCAGCAAACCCCAAGGAATAAACACGAGCCCTCATCTTGGGCTTTGTGGGATGGCGGAGCATATGCGGTGCCATTAAGAATGTCATATTCTAGCTTCAGTGTTGCCAAGAAATCCAGGTGAGATTTGTTTGCACCTTGGCTTTTGGCTTTTGGATGGGAAGAGCAAATCCAGTCCCTTGAAAACAGTTGGCATTTCTATCTGTCACCTCTACAAGCACATCTAGCGTTTGACAAAAATATGTAACAAAATACTTATTACAAATGTCAAGTAAAGTAAGCTTTTCCTCATCGATGTGGATGGAGACTTACATACCTGAGGGAACGGAGGAATTGTGTTTTTAAGAGGCAGGTGTATTGTGAGTGTGGTTTTGTTTCTGGTTCTGCTAATTCACTGTCCCTTTGGGACATATTTTCTATGTTTCCTTCTTTATCTTTTCTATTTCAACCATAAAATCTTCGGGGAAAGGATTGCTTTGCCTTGGATGTACTCAATACCCAGCGCTCACCTGCACCTCTTTGTGATTACTGCGGATCAAATGTGCAGGACAAGAGGAAATGGCCTCAAGTTGTGCCAGGGGAGGTTTAGGTTGGATATTCAGAAAAATTTCTTCCCCAAAAGGGTTGTCGGGCATTGGAACAGGCTGCCCAGGGAGGTGGTGGAGTCCCCATCCCTGGAGGTATTCAAAAGACGTTTAGATGTGGCGCTAAGGGATATGATTTAGTGGTGGCCTTGGTAGTGATAGGTTAATGGTTGGACCTGATGATCTTGGAGGTCTCTTCCAACCAGAATGATTCTATGGTTCTATGATTCTATGAGTATTGTGTCTGCAACAAGCTGCTAGGGGTTGTGCAGCACTGAGCACAAGGGTCCTGCTTCTGGCTGAGGTACCCAGGAACCATAATCGTGCAAGAAATAAGACTATTTTAAAAGTGGATTTGCAATGCTTTGCTATATACCCACAGTAATGAAACAACAAACGCTAGTGAACTATTTCAGAGTCCTCGTTTGCATAAAATTAGATGCTTCCTCTTCCCTCCCTGTCAAAACTTCAGTGAAGAGGGAAATCTCTGTGCCCTAGGAAGCTTAGCTGTGAAGGCTCTGAGCTATTCCAGCACTTGTGTTACAGCTTGGTGCCTACAGTCACAATTAATTAATATGTGTATGCATTATCTCCTACCAGGCTGGCTGGAAAAACACTTTCTAGCTTGGTATGTATTTCTGCTTCACTGGCAGTGGCTTCCAACCTCACACCCCTCTAAATATTGTATATACCGATCTAATTTCTTTGCAGTTAGTTCATATGCCAAACTGATGGAGGACGATGGTGTGGCCTGGTAAAACGAGTGGAGAAGCTAGTCCTCCTAGCATGCTAGCCCTCCTAGATTTCCTATCCGTGCCAGACCAACATTGAAACAGGGGTATCAATTTTATAGAGATGTGGCATTTAGACCTTAAAATAATAGTTGCCTTTACAAAGGCAGTGAATTAAGTTAGATGATTGACTGGATCAGACTGATAAATGATAGATGATGATACAGAGATTTGGCAGAGCATCCCTGATTTCTCTTTCACGGCTCTAAGTGTCACTGTAAATTGTTTTTTAACATAATTTTGAACCTCCAGATTTGACAATGGGTAATAAATCAGCTTGAATCCATCAGCAACTGGCCTTATGTGTGCATTCTGGCACTCTTTATTGTGCCCCTCTGGTTTGAATATAGCTGCCATCCTGTGAAATCCAGAGGGAAATTTAGACATGACAGAGAAAAGGAAACATTTAAGTGACTCAAATACAAATATGAGGAAAAAAACATGTAAGTAGCAAGAAATAGACATTAAAAGCTGCCAGGAAGATACAGTCAACAAGGATATATTAGGATATTGTTGATTTACAAAGAGCAAAGTTCGGGAACTGTTTTGATTCCAAGTTTCGGGCCCCTCCTCTTGTCCACATTTTTTCCTTACCCTGCACTCCAGGCTCCAACTCCCGCGCAAGAAAGGCGGGTGCTGTACAGCGTGAACTTGCAAATCCCCCGCTCCCAGCCCCCCACTTCTGCCACACCTCGGAGTCAGAAGCATGGCGCACGCCTCCGAATATCAGCCGTGTCCTACCGCAAACCGCCCTCGCTGGCTTCCTGCGATGGAAAAGCATCCTCCAGCGCAGGTGGAAAGTCATGTCCCAGGAGGTGGCATCTGTGTTCACTGGGACTTGTCTGGCAGAGCCACGATGCCCTGGAGGGCTTCATCTCACCAGCTGTAGGGGTCTAGTTAAAGCCTATCCACAAGGCTCCTTCCAGAGTGTTTGCAGAGAGAAGTAGGTCCATGGAGGAATTAATTTGGCCCTAGAAGGTGTCCAAGACTGGTGGGTTGGGTCTCCTTCAGGAGGTGTTGATCTTTGTTAGCTTCTGTGGAAGCTTCTACCCGGCTGGCTTAGATGAGACGCTTGAGTTACAGGGGGCAGAAGTTAGGCAAGGAACTGCCGGGTGACGTGGAGGTAGGTAAGTGGGCAGGATTTCTGAACTATGCAGGCACTGACGGATTCAGACGCTCGCTGTGAATTTTAAAAGCACCTCCCCATTCAGCGCCCATTCCTGAGATCTAGTCTCGCCTGGCAGAGATTGCTTTGGAGGAGTACTCATGCTTTTGAAAAATCGTAGATCATACAAAAAAGGGATCCTCAGGTCTGCAGAGATAACTGTTGCTCAGCATCATACTTGCTATCTGTCCCAGCTTTTCCAGTGCCTCTGAGTTTTAGGGTAACACCGCAGAAAGGATTACAGATATCCCTTCTCATTACAACAGTGCTGGTAGAATTTCAGTCATCAATCATGCTTGCTCCAGAGTCTCTTTATGCTCTGAGGCTGATTAGCTGTTGAAATAATCCAGCTTTGATGGCAAGCAATGCTTTATTAATACCGCAGCTGACTGCTTTTCTCCCATCATTTGCTTTTAATGGATCCCATGGTTCTTTGTTCCTCCTTCTGCCTGTGGAGCTCTCAGAAAGGTTTGGTGAGTAACCATATGCTTGGATGCACATTCTTTGCATCAAACAAAGCCTAAAATGCAAATGCTGTCGGTTGTGTTCTGGTTTTAGGATCTCTTCAAAGCATAAACATAATCTGACAGTCTTTCTTCTGCAACTAGGCGCTACTCAGGGATTTACTGTACTCATCTGGGTAGGGATGTGCTGGGTCCTAGGCAGACTGTAATTCCTTCCCGTGGTCTCCATCTGTTCCGTCTTGCATGAAGAAGGACTTTCCCCAGAGCTGGTGCTCCTCTCTCACATGGACCCAGGCAGGTTCTGTGCCCACGGCTCATGATCTCAAGAAGAGGGAAGATGATCAGTGATGATCGTACTTCAACTAGAGGGGGATTGATTTCAGCAATAGTAATGAGAACACCAGAGGGCCGGAGAGACACAGCTACTAGAGACGTACCAAACGATTAGCAGCACTAACACGTAGCCCCTCACCGAGGCTTTTCCCAGCCCACACCTCTAGCAACAAGCAACAGGTAAATGAGAGGCACAATATGAAAGGATTAGATCTGCAGCCATTAAAAAAATCTTTTATCCTAGATAAGTTCTTTCATCCTACGTAAGTTGCCTCAAAGATGATTGCCTTTGGATGTAGCAAAATTAGGGGTTTTTTTCCTATGTTAGTTAAGTAGCACTTAAATGGCGAAATTTTTTGCTGAACACTAAGCAATAGATGTTAAATGACTTTAAATTAGCCTAAACCGTTGCTGCAGCTGACAAACTGGCCTTCTCCTGGACCTGCCAGTTGCCGGACACGATGGGGATGGGTTCCCTCGAAACTTCACAGGCCCCTACAACGGTTTTGCCTTCCATTTGTGAGACTGCACAGCGCTTCTGTACACATTTCTGGATCACAGAGGAGGCTCTGCTGTCACCATCTTACATTTGGGGAAGCTGTGGAGAAAGGCGACTGCTACGGGCAGGCCAGTAGCCACGGTGGGAACCTCCTGGGGTTTAGCTCTGCGGCTCTGCCGGCCCTCAGAGCACTCACCGTATCTTTAAGTCAGTTCCTTCTTGAACGCAGCGACGTATTATGTGTTTAGTGAAAATATTTAATTTAAGAGCCTCAAAACTTTGTCAACATACTTGACAGTGTTTTGGAGAAATAAAACTACCCAGTGATACGATGTCTCGTTTATATGTAAATTGTGAAGAAATCAGGGAAAGCAGAGGACTGCCATTACAAACATTACACAGATAACAAATATTTTGCATATTTGCTTCCCTAAAATCTTTTTGCCGTGTTTCTGCTGGGTTTATAAAAAGAAACAAGTGTTTTGGGTGTGTAACTTGCTGGCCTGATTCTCAGAGCTCAGTGTGGCTTCAAAATCAGGTTCCTTTCATGTGCCTCAAAGCCGGGCAGCAAGAATCATCAGTCTTTTTTTTTAAATATAAGCCTTTGATATTAAATATGTATTCAAACCTCCCACTGATACCAAAAGGAGCTACACGCACATATTCCAAGGTAAAAGAAAGCTCTCAGCTACAGCATGCTCAGTTGTTCTGGGTCTGAAATGAGACATTTTTGCAATGTTAAAAAAAATAGGGGATGGGGATTGAGAGATGAAAATGGATCAACACGTCCTCTGCAGTGGGACTGGAAGGTGCGTTTGCAGAGGTGGGAGGGTGGGGTGTTCTACCCCAGAAAGACAACCTGTACAGCTCATGAGCCGTGAGTTGGGAGGCTCAGAGTAGCTCCTCATGGAGACCAGAGAAATCTGTAGGACACAGAAAACGTGTGAAAACACTACCTGAGGGGATTACTACCAGAGAAAAAATGGCCATAGGAAACATGTTGGGTTTGTCAACTATCACCATCAGTAGCTTTCCAGGGCTGTCTGTCAGAGCAAAACAAACATTTCCAGATTGCAGGAGTAGAAAACCCGTAATAGATTCAGGTTATTGTGCCGGGTGATGCCAGGCTGGGCTATTTTCATTTTCATCTTCAGATGAAATAGAGTAGAGAACAAGTCTCTGCCAATTTAACTTCATCATAATCCCATTCAGTTACTCCTAGTACATCTGGGAGGTTGAAGATCGCAGCCGTCAGTGAGGTGATCTGTTGCCAAGAGCAATTGTCTCTTCCTATCTGGTTCCAAAGGCCAGAAAGGCTAGCAAGCCCGTTAAACGATCGCTGCAGCATGATGGCTCTGGAGCTAATTTCCGAGATTATAATCACGCTAGACAAATACTCAAGGACTGGGCATACGTGTAACCTCGCTGTGCTATTCTGGCATTGCCTCAAAACGCGCCTTGTTATGGCAGGAGCTGGGTACAGAGCGCAGAGATGAGCCGTCCTGCCCTGCGTGTACAAAAGAGCCCATTATCTCTTAAAAAAAAGAGACAAACAGCCCAAGCTTGAATTGATCGGCTGAGTGACTACCGTCTCGCTGATTAGCTGTGTGCCGGTACCAATCCGTCTTCGGCAGAAAGCTGCCCGTTCATTTCAAGGGCTGCTGACACAGAGGGCTGTTCCAGAAATGTGGTGACACAAATGCACAATCAGAAGTCCCTGGGTTTTGTTGCAGCTGGAATGTGAAACAAGAAAGGCGATAAGCATCCTTAGTTCTGTTCTGAACAGAGCAGGAGCAAGAGGAAACGTATTTCATAGCAGGATTTTTTAATAAGCTGTTAATATATGGAAAGAGATGTTTTAATAAGTGGTAAATAAGTGGTGTAAATTAAAACCCAACATATTCCTACTTAGTCCTGGAGATCACAAACCATCCTGTCAAGATGCAGTAAACACCAGGAAGGTGAAAAGTGATAGAGACAGAGCTGTAACTTTATAAACGTATACAGATAGCCATCACTGATTAACTATTTATTAAAACATCTCTTCATCTCTGGTTAACATACTATAAACTATTTATAAGCACCTTTGCAAACAGTGATGCAATCCACGATGATTTGCAATTATTTATCCATTTGTTACAAGAGTTGTCACCAGTTTTAACCCTGCATGTGCTATCCGTAGATGCAATGTTAACAGAGCAGATGGCCCAAACAAAAATAAAGGTTAAAGATCGTAAGAGCAAGTAGCGAACATACTACAGGTGAAGGATGGAGGGAGAGAGGAGATTTACAGCCTGTCTTTGGGCAACGTTCCCAGGCGCAGGTCACGCAGTTACAGGTGCCCGGTGAAGCAAAGCCCCATGAAGCAGTCGTGGGTTCCAACCCAACCCAAGTGCCCCTTGGCCGCGCTGGTGGCTGCGGGGCAGACCCGAGGCAACGCGCCAGGCAGCTCGCTCTGCGTGAGGAGGAGGAGGGTTGCTCACGGATTCATTGCCAGTCTCACTAAGTGCGTCACAACCTGTGTGAAATAAACCCTTCCCCATCCAAAGAGCAGGCCTTTCAGGATGGAGAAAAACATAAAGGATCTAGTATTTGCCCGGGGAACGAAAATACTGCACTCAGGTGACCTTGGCCACTGGCTTCCTACATAAGCGAGTCTCAGTTTCTCCTGGATGTCAGTAATGGCATTGGTTTCCTTTTGAATATTGCCTTAGATTTTTTGATCGTTCTTTTTTTTTGTTTTTAATTCAGATAAATGCTGTGTGTTCTGAAAATCAAGAGTCTGTTAGTACCTGCTTTTGCCCTGCACTCCGGGGTTGCATAGATACCAGAAAGGCAACAGATATTTAACAATCCTACACAGGTTATGTGAGTAGCATTTTTCTATTGAAGGGTGGTGATTTTATTAAGAGGACTTATATTTAAAAAAAAAATAATAGAAGACTGTTTTATTGTGATGTTCTTCAGCACAATAAAATTCTCTGTAACACAGAGGATTTATTAATTATGTAACCTGATCTGGAAAAGTATTAAAGTACTAAATTAAGAATGAGGTGAAGACAATCCCCACTGAGATACTCAGATAATGTCTAAGCATATTAATACTGGATATCTTACTTTTTCCCCCAATATCTTGAGAGGATCCTATTTCACATTTTCTTTACGTGAGGATGTAAAGAGTAGAGGAAGTAACAAAGCAGCATTATCAGCAGGATTCAATTGATTCAGCTGGCGTGATGGAGAGGCTCTTGTCATGCCAAGGCAGGAGAAATCTTTCTGAGCTATTAGAGAATAAAATCCAAATCAATTGGTGACCCGTAATTTCAGGTCTCGCAGAGCAGGTAGGTGATCAAGACAAGTCTGACTCTTGGAGTGTATGAAACCAAGCAGTTCTCAAGAGACCGGAGATTTATCTTGGTCTTTTTGTCATGTCTTTGCAACCACTGAAGTGTTTAAGCACGAGATGGGTCCTGACCACGTTAATGCACAAGTCGCTGTGGTCATTGGCCAATGGTCTGTCCTTGGCCTGCTTTGGAGCAAAAATCAGTCGCATTCTGGTCACAGCAAGTCGCCCCTGTCTGGACGCTGAGCAGTGACCCAGGTGTGGTCTTCCATAAGCAGCAGTTAAATCCCTCTGAAGACAACGAGGCAGTTATTCGTGTTTCTCAACATAGTGAGAATCCCACTTAGGTATCATTTTGTCTCAAGTGTTTAAGGGTTTTAGTGAGTCCTTAATAACAGGCAGTGTTTAAATGGGTCTCACAGGGAAGACTCAATGGCATTCCCCAGTGCAGACAGCAGATCCAAAGCTCACTATATCGTTTAAAGCATTTGTAACACAAGGGTTTAAATGGTGCTCAGGTGATGGCGAGGGCTTTGGACAAAGCCTCAGCTTCATCCCCAGGTAGCGGTAGCACTGACTGTCCCGCAGTGAGGTCTGCCCCGAGGCGAGCAGCAGCGTGATGAGGCTGGAGCCCCTCTGTGCAAGGCTGCAGTAACATCCCTACCTCCCCGCCTGCCGTGTTTCTGCTTTCATGGGATGATTTTTTTCTCTTCGCACGTTTTTTTTCCTTCATTTAATTATATGTATTTTAAGGAAAACAAAACACTAGAGTGAATCTAATTACAAAGAGTTTATTGACTTGAACCTCATTCACAGCAGACTCCTAACCCCTGTCATCTTTCTGACGAGCCAGATGAGGCTGAGAACTGTTTCTCCCCGTTCTGAGACACTCTGACCCTGATTTGATTTAATTGTTCTCTTGCAATAATCGAGTACTTGCCAAGAGCCAATTTAGAGGTGCTACCATCTGAGTTTTTTCCCCAATAGAAGGATTAACCCCATTAGCAATGAACTCTGTGCTGCACATCCATAACCTTACAGAGGAACATAATCCTGTCTCACCCCACCGGCTCATTTGTGCTTCTGCAGTAAATATAAATCATTAAGAATCTCCTCATCCTTCATCACAGTCTGGACCTGTTTTTTCCCAGGGTGGTCAGAATCATAGAATCATGGAATCGTTTTGGTTGGAAGAGACCTCCTAGATCATCAAGTCCAACTGTTAACCCAGCACTGCCAAGGCCACCACTAACCCATGTCCCCAAGCGCCACATCTACACGGCTTTTCAATCCCCCCAGGGATGGGGACTCCACCACTGCCCTGGGCAGCCTGTGCCAGGGCCTGACAGCCCTTTCGGGGAAGAAATGTTTCCCAAGATCCAACCTAAACCTCCCCTGGCGCAACTTGAGGCCGTTTCCTCTCGTCCTGTCGCCTGTTCCTTGGGAGAAGAGACCGACCCCCCCTGGCTCCAACCTCCTTTCAGGGAGTTGCAGAGAGCGAGAAGGTCTCCCCTCAGCCTCCTTTTCTCCAGGCCAAACCCCCCCAGGTCCCTCAGCCGCTCCTCACAGCACTTGTGCTCCAGCCCCTTCCCCAGCTCCGTTGCCCGTCTCTGGACACGCTCCAGCCCCTCAGTGTCTGTCTTGGGGTGAGGGGCCCAGAACTGACCCCAGCACTCGAGGTGCGGCCTCACCAGGGCCGAGTACAGGGGGACGATCCCTGCCCTGGTCCTGCTGGCCACACTATTGCTGATACAGGCCAGGATGCCGTTGGCCGCCTTGGCCACCTGGGCACGCTGCAGAAGCAGGCGATGATCCCAAACAGGGATGGGCCAGGATTTGAACTGCTGGAAACATTTGCCAATTCACTCTGGTTTCTCTTTCTAAAATGGCGCGGATATGATTCCGTTGCTCCTGGCTTCAGGTTGTGGGTTGATGCTGAGCCCTGAGAAGGACTGAGAGGCAGCAGAGCGGCCGTTTTGCAGGGACACTGCCGGACGTGGCTTTCAGTCACGGTTTGGGTTCTTTGGGTTTGCACCGTGAGGGAGCTCGTGCTGGGCTGGGCAGGGCGACAGGCTGGTTGGGGTGTGGAGCAGCTCTCTGCTCCGCTCCCGTCACACCAACCTGAAGAACATCCCCAGCTCCCTCCATCACCCTGACCCTGCCTCCGTCCTCGTCAGCAACTGTCCTCGTTGGTAATGGCTTCAGAGCAAGCCCAGGGGACACCCGTGTGCGGCTGGGGTTTGCTTAGGTGGCTGTTTTCCTGCAGCTTAAGAATAAATGTTGAGATTTCAGTGGACAACGGGCTGTGGCCGGTCTCGCTGCTGAACATCGCAGTGCCGGTGACGCCCGAGGGCCGCGTCGAAGGCACGCAGTGGGGAGGGAGCTGTAGGGGAGGTTTTTACTGAGCAAGTTTTTAAACATCTAAGTTGTTTTTAAAAAGCTATAAGAAATAATGAATAATTAGGAGAGATGGAGATATTCCAATTTACTAATGAAATTATATTCTTTGTAGATAAGAGCAGAGACACATAAGGATGTCACGCTGTATAAGGAACAGAAGGTAGATGTCTCCAGCAGGCTAATTTTATACACTATAATGCCTTCCTTATCATTAATAACACCATCCTACATTTAAAAAGTGCTTCTCTTCCCAAAGGACCCCAGAATGCATTATAACTGCCGGCCCAGTCCTGAGGGCAGATACATTGATAACAGTTTTAATAAGAAATTGGCCAGATTCAAGGCAGCAGAGGGTGATGCCTTCTCCCCAGGCGGAACCGCAGCCCCTGCCCGGGCGGGGGAAGGCAGAGGCTCAGTCCCGGCATCGCGCAGCAGAAGCTGGCTTGGGCGAAGGCTGAGGGAAAGGAGAAGCCCCTTGCCAAAGGAGCACGCAGGACCTGCCGCTGGGCTCCTGGGGTGGAGGCAGGGCCCTGCGCTTCGCTGGCTCGCAGCTCGTGGGGTAGATCAGCAGTTTGGCTGCTCTGGGCTTGCCTATGCTGCGGAAAGGACGGTGGCATTGATAAATGTTATCTAACAGGAGCCTGGTACCCGTGAGGATCACGCCTGTTACCCAACAGAGAGGGTTGTTAGTGGAGAGGGAGCACGTGGGAAGAGGCACGTTAACGTGCCCTTGCTCTCTGCGGTGCGAAGTGTGGGAACGCCGCGCAAAGTGTGGGAACGCCGGGCAAAGTGTGGGAACGCTGGGCAAAATGTGGGAACCCCGGCTGCGGCCAGCCTGGGGGGAGCTGGAGGGACGTGTTTGCCAGACGTGTGAAGGTTTTGTGCTTGAGTCCCAAGAATGGCCATTCAGCAAGCTCATTCTAAAATTGTAGTGACCCGTCAGTTCTTGGGGGCCAGGGGAGGGTACGGGGCTGTGGAGTGTGGTTGTAATGCCACCGGGATCTTACCGGGGACTCTGCTGCTTTCAGAGTGCCAAAGCCGAGCGGCTGCTCTGAGTGTGGAAGTGCCAGGGTTGGGCCCAAGTCCTCCCTCCGTTTTAAACTTAAGGATTTTTGCCATTGATTTCAGTGAGGCCACGGTTTTCACTTCTGGCCCTTTTAGTTATTGGAGCAAAACACAGTAGAAGACCCTCACTGCTGCTGGGTGGAAAGAAAAAAAATCGTGTATTGATTTTGGCTTGAAAGTTCCAACATTTGCTTGTGAATTTAAAATAGAAAATCTATTTGCCATATGTTCGATTCCAGAAGAACTACGTCTCTGGAGAACCTGCTTCCTTGGGTTGCTTTGGATGGAGAGGGACTGCTTACAAATTTCTTTGCTTTTCCCTCTTCTATTTTACTTCTCACATTTACCATTAAACTAGCATTGACATTTCTGTGCCATCTGGCTTTTTTTGTTGGGTTTTTTTAAGGGACTGGGGGAAGAAAGACTCAGGGTGAAACAAGAGTTTGTGTTGCTAGACCAGCAGTCAAGAAAGTGAACTGGGGGAACCTACACTGAAATACTTTGCCAAGGGAGTCTGGGTTTCAAGGAGAGGTTTTAAGTCTTGCAAAAAGGAGAGGAAATCTCCCCACGTCTGAAAGGTGGGTTGGTTCTGGCACAGCTCAATAAACTCTCCCCAACGGCTGCTACAGCAAAGAGGCATCATGGTAGAGAGCCCAGGAATCGCTGACACGCAGGTTACTGTTTTATTCATCTCTCTAGAGGCCAAGAAATACTCAGACAAATGAGGCTGTCCATTTTAAAGACTAGAAGGAAGTTTGAAGTCCCTCTGGACCCGCGACCTCACACGTTTTAAGGTAGAGGTTGGTACGTTTGAACGAGGCTGCTGTGAAGGGAGAGGATTGGACTCGCTGGCTAGGAGATTTCCCCCAGCTCCTTCTGGATTCATCAGGTCTCGTTAGGGTTTGGACAAGCCTGGGAGAGGCTATTTCCAATTAGGGGGAGTTCTGAGCCTGAAAAACAATAAAAACGGGATTTCTTGTGAACACTTCATGCAAACAGTTTGCGGCATTCATAATCTTATCACACAGTTTCTTGCAGCGTCTCACATTTCCCAGACAATTGGTTTTTTTCCTAACTTACACCAAACAGCTTAAAAATTCAGTCTGCCCTTGCTGCCCTTGTACAGCTGAGGAGAGAGGTCGTGGCTAACGTTGTCAGCCGCAGCGATTTCAGACACCGTGTCTGAGCGTAGTGTAAGCAGAAATTTATACTTTTTAATTTGGTTAGAAGAGTATGTTAAATGCCCAGAAAACAGCCTCGATTGGAGCCTGGCCAGTTGGTCCACATTCCAAGTGTCGTCGGCGGGGGCAGAGCTGGGGGCTGGCATCAGCCTGGCCAGACAAGACCACGCATGCATTGACACACGGATCAGCCCCTGCTTCACTTCTGGGGTGACAGGAGAGGAAGACATATGAGCCATGAACAAGATCGCATATTGATCCCTCACAGCATGTAATTTATGTAGATTGCACTTAATGTGTGTAGATAGAACTGACATTTTCTCCTGGACTGTTTATCTCCAAAGTCGCTCGCAGAATGATCCGATTAGGACTCTGCATAGCAAGAATGTCCCTTCTCTCAACCCTACAGACCAGATATTTGTTTGTTGTCAGCACAGGCAATTTAGTTACTAATTCCCAGGGTTAATATACAATACCAGGCTATTACGCTGCATTGTATCGCACTTACTGAGCACCATTACATGTGGTTCATATTTAATTTCAACTCCATTTCTAATTGGTGGTGTTACAGGACTGAACAGGGCTGTGGATGTTATATCTGCTGTGTTTGCACTGCACTGAACGGCTTCTAGTTCATCCTTTGCCTCTGTCTGTTTTTCTCCAGCTCCTCTACTCCTCTTGTGTCCACACAACTATCTCCAGGTAAATATTTGGTAATCAATGTTCTTTGTCTATCACGGGCCAAGATGAGACTTCTTATTCAACTGTTTCACAACGGATTAAACCACATAACAACAATGAGGGGATTCGATCTTTTTCTACATATTACTGTTTGGTTGCTGTATAATGCTTCTGAAAGTGATATTAGTGGGCTGAGGCTTAACCTGGTGTTAAGAAAAAGAGCTGTAGACCTACATGGGACATGGCACTAACCAAGCTCTTTAGGATCTAAAGGACTACACAGAGATTTAGAGGACCTGAGTTAATGCCTAGCTGCACTACAGGCTTTTCTTCACGGCCTTGGTCAAGTCACTCAAACTATAAAGTCCTGCAGCAATTTGGGAGTAATTTCAAAAGTGATGTCAACACTTAAAAGTTCACTGAAGTCTCACTGGAAGTCAGTGGGATTCGTTACCCTAAGCCCTAATCCTTCATGGGCTGAGACATCTGCATTTCATCCAGATTTCTGTCTCGATCTCTGGACATAGGGAGCTCACTGTCCAAGCTACGTGGGGACTCGTAGAGCAAGGCTAAGAGCAGTTCTGCACTTCACAAACGTGCTGGCAGCGGGCAGGGCATGGTGGCGGCGAGATGCTCGTCCAGGGTCTTCTGCCCATCGTTGGCCAGAGCGAGACAGACAAATCTTCCCTGGCAGCACCGAAAAGCCCAACGCTCCCCTGCAGTTCTGGTGCGTGAAATCCAGTGAGTGAAAGGAAGCGAGTGTGGTTCTCCTATGAAAACTGAACCTAAAATATGTAACAAAGCACAATAAGTAGGGAAAAAGCAGGGTAAGAGGAAAGTTCTGCAAGCTCAGCACTGCGGGGTGGAGGGGGTGTCTGCACTCAGATTAGGCAGTTCTGGGTCTTCAGCCTTTCCAGAGTTCTTTCAGGCTTCACAGCCTTTATGAAACCAGTTATTTTCCTCTTATCTGGATCCCTTTTAATTCATGTTGTTTCCAGTCCTCCATGCTAGGGAGAGTGTTTGTGGTGGACTGGGTGGGAGCAGGGCAATTGCTGAAAAGGCTCCTGGAAGTATTAACAATAATAATGTGCACTTTATAACCATGGTTAGCATTAAAAGACATTTGACAAACACTGGACTTGGAATGAAAGGCTTTTAAAGCCCCAGCCAAGCTATTTGCAATTAGAACACAGTAATGTACATTCATTTTGTATGTAAGTTGAGCTCACAAAAATCTCCTTTTTTGTCCATTAACAAAACCACAGTATCCCCATGAACAAGTCCCCTTAATCTTCGCAGCGCGTAGTCTGTGATCTTATCCTTAGAAAAGCTGTGCAATGTCATCCAGCTCCAAGAGAAACAAAAGCCAAGTCCGGAGCAAAATGGACTCTCTCCCAGAATAAATAGCGTGATTTGGGGGCGCACCAATATTTGAGGGTTGTTGCAGCTTGAATGAAGCGTACGATGTATTTAGATCCCAGAAAAGTGCAGAGAGCACAAATTCCTCCTGCTCCTGCGTAAAAATGAATGGAAGTCAGAAACGAAGGAGTAGAGCATGAGCACAGCAGTGACTCCATTACCTCTCCCTGTCTTGAGTGGCTGTTCATGTAGGCTCGAAAATAGAGAGCAAGAGGCAGAGTGCACGGAGAACAAATGTTCCTGACGAGGCTTGCTGCTTTGCCTGTGTTTCGCTACCCTTGTTACAGGATTTATCATTTTTTCCGCTCTCAGAAGTGTGTATGAAAGATGCAGGAGCCAAGGAGATCACCACAGAGGGACGGGGGACTGTGTTTAGACACTCTCCTCAGGCTCCCTCCCAGCGCCGGGCACGTGAGCAGGCAGACCAAAGGAGTCCTCCTGGGTTGTGGTGACCAACCCCGGCTGCTGCAAGCAGCCGTGTCACATAAACCTGCCCTCGTTATTGCTGTGAAGACGCTCTCCAAAAATCCACCCCTTTCATGATTAAAAACTTTCTGATTTCCAGACTAAGTCTGTACTCACTGGATCTTATGCCAACGTTGTCCTTTAACTCTTCTCACACAAGGTTCACCATGCACCCATCGTGGCACAGGGAACAGCTGTACTCTGCCCAGTCTTTCCCTTTTGACATTTCCAGTGTTTTTCTTCTTCTCTTGAAAAACAGGCTGTCCAGACTCCAGGTCATGCAGTAGCAAATGTTCCAGTCTGAATGGCGTTCCTGAATGGAGCCTTATTTCATTTTCTGGTGGCTGGGCCACTCTGAAGGCTTAGAGCCAGCCAAAATGAAGCACCAGGCAATCGGAATCAGGCAATCTTTCAGCTGTTTAAATACAGCTCATCCGGCTCTTTGGGATAAGCTGTGTGGACTCCTTTTCATAAACTAATATGCCTGGATCTAACCCAGTGAAGAGTTGCCCAGTTAGCCTTCGGTCACAGTCGTCGTATCCCCAACCTCGGGCTGACCTCCGAGTCTATGCTTGCAGAGAGTGCTACTTCTGGAATAAGTAGCCAAGGACAGATTGCGAAGGCGGCAGAGAAGAACCTGACTCATTCCCATCCTTAAGCAAAACATCTGGCTTGCTGTTGTCAGATGAAATCAAGTATTTACTTTTGCACATTAAGAAATTTAAAGAAAAAGTCCTTGGGGGGGCTGTCAGCTCCCCCAGGAAGTTATTAGGTTGGACTTAAAGGATTTATGGGAAAAAGTGTTTTAGCTGCCCGCGGAGCATCGTACTAGCCCTAGTGTTGTTCCAGTTATTTTATCTGACTGTCTTTACAGGTATTTCGGGTAATTTACCTGCACAGCCAGCCTCAGAGTTGCTCTTTTGAACGCAATTGCTGTTATTTGTGAAAGCACCACTCTCAAAAGCAATATTTCATCATTACTGTAAAACATCATCCCTGCAATTATCGGAGAGAGCGTCTGTAGGAATCTTATGGGAAACACGGTGACGCCTGAAGCCCCAAACCCTAAACTCGGACGCATTAGTGCCTGGCTGTGACGTGGCACCGTCCTACCCCAGCACGAGAGGAATGAGAACTTGGCCTTTACACGGTCACGTGTGTGGGCACTGGGTTAGCTCAGCTGAGTCTGGCTTCTTAAAAGCACATTGCTCTGGGAGGAAGAGCACTGCTTTATTTCCAGCATAACTCCAACGAGTATAATACAAGGAGGAATTTCCCCTGCCTTGGAGCTAGCTCTTACACCGCCTTCCCTCCAGCCCTTTTCCAACCGGCCACCAGCTCCAGCTTCTGCAGAAGGCTTTCCCCACTTGCTGGGAATCATAGAATCATAGAATGGTTTGGGTCGGAAGGGACCTTTAAAGGCCATCTAGTCCAACCCCCTGCCATGAGCAGGGACATCCTCAGCTAGATCAGGGTGCCCAGAGCCCCGTCCAGCCTGACCTGGAATGTTTCCAGGGATGGGGCATCTCCCGCCTCTCTGGGCAACCTGTGCCAGGGCCTCACCACCCTCAGTGTGAAAAACTTCTTCCTTATGTCTAGTCTAAATCTCCCCTCCTTTAGTTTCAAACCATTGCCCCTTGTCCTGTGAATGTAGGTGTGTGTGTCTCAGATGATCGCCGTGCAACCCACCGGCAACCAAAGGGCGGCAGCTTTAGAGACATCAGCAGGGAAAAAATGGAGACAGGTGATCTTCAGTGTCCATGTGTATCGCGTTGAACATCACATTTCTTCAGCAGATCTCCCTGTTGCAATAAGGTTGTCGAAGCTGGTAACAATTTACAGGTAAAAGAGGTTGGAGGGATCTTAATTACAAAGATATGTCTTCCTTTTTGTAAATTGTAAGTTAAAAAAAAAAATTATTCATTTGGGTTTAGTCACCTGTCCCCCTCGTCCTCTGGAAACAGTGAAGAGAGAAAAAACAGGAAGGGGGGGAGGCAATATCTAAAAAAGAAATCAGAAAATGAGAAAACATCCCTCAGAATGGAAATGTCTAACCTCAGGAGGAAGAAGAAATAACATTTAAAATTGGAAAATCACCTTGACAAATTTCAACCTTCCGTAGCCACTGCCTGAGGAAGGAGTTTGCAGGAAATCCTTTGCTCGCTGTTAGGTACATGCACGGAGATGCAAAATCAGTTAAAGACTGTTACCCTTATCTGTTTACTACCCAGAAGTGTTAGCTGAAAAAGGGCTCCATCTGCTTAGGCTCAGAGTTGACCTTCCCAAAAAGAAAAGGCTTTTAGATACGGAGATTTGGTTTCCAGATTTCTTTTCATTTAATTTTACAGAATGACTTTACCAAATGGGAAGTGCGTGTGATGGTTTGACCAAATGAGAAACCCAGGGAGTGACAGCTGTTCTGGTGGCTCGTGTTATATAGTGCAGGCACACACAAAGCAGGGGAAAGGAAGGTTATTGGTGTTATCAAGACGTCACTGACGAGTACGGCAATCACAGCGAAGCCTGACTGACATTTTCAGCAGCTCCTGTACTTAAATGAGCACAGATGTAGACACGGTACAAGCACATAAGCAAAGGTAGCTCCAGCTCAAACCTCGACGGTGTTGCAGGCAGGAGGACTGACTGCGCCCGGTCATCCTCAGGCGGGCGGCTTACTTGCTAATCGTATGCAAAACTGTTAAAATTAAAGTCATCCGAAGCTGCTAAGAGCAGGATGAAATGTAAAGCTTCCTGTGGCATTTATTCAGAGGAGGATATTGTTTTCTGGGGCTGCTTGGTTCACGTATCTCATTTTTGAACGAACTGCGCTTCGCCGTGGCACCCGCTGAGTTAACAGTTTGTGACAATTACAGTAATTATTCTGCTACAGAAGCAACGCCGTTGCCCAAATATGTTCAAGGAATGGCTTTACTTAAATGAATGAGAATACCACGAACCTGCAAAGACACTCGTGGATTGAATTGTTTAATTTTCTGATTCTGTTAATTCACAGTTTTGCAATATCGATAACCCTGGTCACTAACAGAGCAGTGGAAAAGTGGGAGACGATTGATGCCGTGCTACTGAAATGAAAAAAGCTTTGCAGTCGCTTTGGGAGAACTCAGTGACGCAATACGCAAATGCGTGTCTTCTCTGCAATGTGGAAATCGCCCAAGGTCAAGAGCCAAATGCAAAGGCGTCTCTAAGGCTGGGTCTAGCATAGACCCAGGAGTAGGACACTGTCGTGCTTCCATCAGCAGAGTGAACCTGCACCGTCGCGCCTGGCTTTGGGCAGGCTTCGTCCCGCCGCCCGGGCTCGCGTCCTGCTGGAGAAGAGCCCGGGTGGAGGCTGCCCACAGCTGCCCACGGCTGCCCACGGGACTGCGGGCACACCTCCGGCTCCACTCCTCCTGCGTTTCCACGCCTGCGAAAGACCGAACAAGCCGTGGCTTCAAAGGAGGCAGCTGGAAAGTGCTGCTCCTAATAACCAAATCATTATATGTGCCACTTTTTGTTTTGTAGCGCTCTTCCAGGCTTATCACAGCACTTTTCCATCTCGGAGCACAGTCTGTATGACTCCTCAATTGACGGATGTTTATTCTTGAGGTCATGATCTTTCAGCCAGGATTTTACGCAGAGCCTTTTTCTTCCATTCCACCTTTGTATTTTAACAAGAAGCTGTGGCATGAAAAGGAGAGAACGATACTGAATACTGCACTTAATAAATGGAAACTCAGCAAGGGCACTAGAGGACGTGACTACTTCATAACTTCCAAATTATGCTGGATGTGAAGCAGGGAGATTATTCTGGATGGGTCCACTTGATTTCTTGCCAAGGTCAGGACTGGCATTCTGATGAGGAAGTGGTCGCTTGAGTTGCTTCATCAACTATTTACTTCAGGTTTAATGACATCTCAGTGTTATTTTTCCTCTGTTCTCGAGTCGTTTGCTGTTTGTCACTCCATTTGCAGCTGCGGAGGTCACCCATGTAATTCTATGAAAGGCAACGTATATCCAGACTTCTGTCAAGGCTGCACCATGTTTTGCCTCTTCATCTTGGTTAGCATTACTTTGCAGTTTTGAAGTAATTATTTCTCGCCCTCAGTGGTGACTGCTCTCTGATTCCTTATAGACTGGGTCCCTTCTGGTCCTGAGCTACAAAGAAAAGAAATTCTGTCAAGAACAGGTTCTGTGAGGAGTCTGTGCTTTACAAGTTCCTAATTTTTTGCATGTCTCCATTTCTCTCCTCTGCAAAATATTAACCAGTTGTACTGTGGGGCCCACCTCCATTCTTACACTAGATTTTAGGTCCTATCTGGCATAGACTGCTTTCACGATAGTGATTTTTGTGAAGTTAGTCGTGGCACAATTTGATTTTTTTTTTCCCTTAAAAAGCCAACCCTTTTTCAATAGGGAGCAACAAACTGTGGGCTCCTGGATCTCTGCTGGCTGCCGGATTTTCCCCAGACCGACAGTGACATTTGTGGAAGACACACAAAAAACCGCCAGAGGCATGGCAGCAGCTGGGTGCTGTGGATGTGGAACGGGCTGTGGAAGAGTTAAAGCAGCACAGTGACAAAGCATTGAAACGCCTGCGGTGCGTATCTCACCACCCACGATTCTCCCTGCCCTTCATCACCAGGCTGGCTGATGCTGGCTGAAAGTGTCTTGTGCTCCCTCCTGGAGTCCTTCCGTGGACTGAACAGCCAAACGAGAAACATGATGGCCCTGCTTATAGCAGAGACCTTTTACAGACCTAGAGAAAAGGGGCTGGAGGGACCCTGACACGTCTCTAGGTGACACCCTGCCCCGGGGCAGGGTCGGCCGTCCCTAGGGATGGGAGCAGCCTGATACAAAGAGCCCTGGAGACAGATCCGACAGTGCCCCGGGCAGGTCCTGGCACACCTCACCTTCCCCCTTGACAGCTGTCATTCCTACATTTTGGCCTAAATCTTCCACGTTGTATCTTGACCTGTGCCCAGGTGATGAGCAGAGCAGATGAGCCCCTTCCTCTCCTCACCCGTAGTTGTTCCTGAGGGGTCCCTCAAGGACCAGCCCTATATAGGCTGCTCCTCACTTCACCTACTTGCCCTGGTAACAAACCACTGACATCTTGTCTTAGCTCGCAGTTTTCCTCTGCGACAGCAAACACAAGTTCGTTTTTCCCAAGCAAATAAATTTTTTCATGTCTTTGTCAGGGATGGACTCACTTCCGCAGAGTATTTCCAAGGCAAAGCGCAGAGCTGTGCGGGCAGGGTGCGGTGAAGGATGCTTTCCTCCAGGCTCCCTGGGAGAGGACTGACCGGCGAGGTTGGGCAGAGCCTGCCCTGCCCCGGAGCTGGCTCCTGCCGCACTCCACACGCCGCAGGGCAGCTCAGGCCTTAGAAGTCACAGCCTCGGGATATTTATTTGTTCTCCATACGACTGACAAAACGTAAATGGGGCAAGCAGTGGGGCTGGATGCAGAACAACGCTTTTGTTGCTGAAGAATTGAGGGCTTTCGAACGGGTTTCATTCTGCTTGGAAGGAAAATGAGAGCACAGGGGTTTCTGGAGAAGAAGAAACCATTCAGGACCATCTCTGCCCCTCGCCGCTAACCCAGCACCCAGCTGACAGACGCCTGAGCCCGTCCTGTGAACTGCATCCTCCGCAGAGCTCATCCAGCAGCGCGTCCCCGCTCTGCAGCTTCCCACCCTCACCGCTGCCGCACCAGCTCTGCCGAGCGTTATTGCCCTCCGTGCACAGACGGGGAGACCGCGGCAGGCTGAACGTGGCCAAGAGGGTCTTCATCCACATCCCCGCGACATTTACATCCATTTTCCTAGTCTTTCCATTGCTTTGTGTGAAACCCATGGCCAGGTCGCTCAAACCCTCATTCTTGTGCCCCAAGGTAATTCAAGTTCCCCAGATCAAGAACTGGTCACTCGTCAGGATTATTTTTTTTTTTATTTTCATGAAATGTTAGTTGTTGCGGTTTCTTTCCCTTCAGGAAAGTATAATTTATCAAAGCCAAAATTGTTGATGGGAGCTGATTTGACAAGTTTCTCAGTTTAAAACCATTTCCTTTGGGGGGAAGCACTGAAACTGTTGAAACAAGCACGCCTGTATTTTTTAAACAAGAAATGTTTTGATTTAGGGTTCAAAATAAGTTGAAAATAAGTAGGACAAAGAAAAGAGTCAATTTTAGCTTAAAAGAAAGAAATGACAAAAACCTCCAAATCAAAATGAACCCTATTTTCATATCACTTACGTACAGTGGTTTTATAGCCCCAAATTATTTATTTAACATTTATTTTCATTCTCAGGCCATGAAAAATCTCTAGTTTCGGTACTTGTCTTGATTGGAAGGGGATATTTCTTAGAGGGTGCAGTTTGGAAGGGACCTCAGGCCACTAAAGCTTTCTTTCCCTCTGGCATTCGGAGCTTCTCAGTCTGCGGACTGAAATGGGAGAAATCCCTCGCGGGTGCGGCGACAGAAGCCTGGGGGGGGTGAGCCTGCCTCCAGGAGAGGACACGGACACAACGCGGGCACCCAGTGGCGGTTCCCCCTCCCGCCCCGCGGCTGTACCTGCTTTGCAAGAGCACCTGAGCTGCCATCTCAGCCCCTGAGACTTCGCCCATCCCTACGAAACAAGCACATTTTTGCAGCAGTTTGGACCATGCTGCTGTCACATCTGCAGAACCCCAACCCAACATGAGGGTGGTGGAAGCACTGGCACAGGTTGCCCAGACAAGCCCCATCCCTGGAAACATTCCAGGTCAGGCTGGACGGGGCTCTGGGCAATCTGATCTAGTTGAGGATGTCCCTGCTCATGGCAGGGGGGTTGGACTAGATGGCCTTTACAGGTCCCTTCCCACCCAAACCATTCTATGATTCTATGATTCTAACATGTGAGACCCACCAGCTTCTCCATGTCCGTGAAGAGGAGGGAGGATGGGATGCCTTGGAGATGGCCGTGGCATCCCAAAGTGGCTGTGTTTGAGTCTGGGAAGGGCAGTGAAGCTGGTCTTGATTCCCCTTTTCAGGGAGCGGAAGACAAGCAGGCACTGGTCCTGAGAACAGGGAGTAACAAGATAAAGCTGGGCCACCAGTGAAGAGTCAGTGCCTGCCATCCCACCCGTTACGGGAGGATACTGGGGGGTGATCTGACTACATCCAGGAAAGGGTGACTGGAAGTAGGCCAGGGATGGGGCAGGGCCAGGGCTCTGACTCCAGAAATGTTGCTCTGGGACTCGCGTCTGTGCTGCAGAAGAGGACGGCATTTGTGCTTGATCCTTGGAGGAGTGGGACAGCCTCTGCGTTTGCCTTCTGCTTCCCAGTGAGCTCTCCTCAAAGATGTCTCGGATGTCCTCTGACTTGCCTTCTTCTTTCAGCATAGCTTGGTACCCACTGCGGGTGTTATCCAGGGCTGCTGACTGATTAAAGTGAACCAGATGAGAAGATTTTTCTGATGCTGAAGTGACTTTGGAACAGGCGCCATCAGCTTATGCCTTAATCTTACCAACCCATTTCGAGTGCCCGATCCAAGACCTTACAGGAACAGTCCCACTTACTTGGTGACTTCAGTGAGACTTGTAAGCCCTGATGAAAAATTCTACTTTCCACCAAAATGCGGCGTGTTCTGTGTTGGACCATGACAATAAATCTGCCCCCAAATTACCTCCATCACTCAGGCTTGCTTTAGACGGAAGATGAGCCTACCTACTTCTTCACTCACCTTACCTCATTTCCAGATCCCTGACAGTCCCTGAGAAGGGGAGAAGAGGATGATGATGCTGGGCAGGGGGCAAGGGAAGCAAAAAGGCTAATTTGGTGTCGTAGTTTAGGAACCAATAGCGTATTAAGAAACTGTGAATAAATTTTCCTTCTAAATATTACTTTGACCGTTGCTTTACGTGAATTCAATAAGGACAGTGTATTGACCTTCTCAAGGTTAATGGCTCGATGATTTACTAAGAAAAAGCATATGCAAGGCCAAATTGATTCTTGTGTTAATTATTTCTCTGGACAATATAACATGTATTTTGATACATTTTCCATGATACCTGGAAAGACATTTCTGCTCATTAGGTTATAGATGTTCCAGGCAATGAGAAGGATGCTGGGAGTGTGCTGACTGCTTAAACTACATTCCTTATACATGAGCATTTCTTCCACTGCAAAAACCCGCTAAAAGAAGTAAATTTCCCATGAAATTAGATGAGATCTGTTTGCTTCTGCCCTGCCTTACCTCCAGTGCAAAATCCTGGCAGTTGAGCAAAAACTCAACACAATCCAATTTATGGAATCAGTTGTGACAACTCACATGGGTCTGAGTTTTACCCCCGCCGAAACCCTTGGCGAAACATCTGCAGCTCCTTGTTAGCATATGCAAATAGATCTCTGGATAGAGCCGCTGATGGAGGGGCAGCGCTAAGTGAGGGTGTGCCCAGTGCTGGCCTTCAGGGACGGCTTCTCAGCCCCGTGCCCTGTCAATGCTCCTATCAGTGACCTGGGGGAAAACCTGGAGTCATTACTAATAAGGAATGCAGATGCCTCAAATTGGGAGAGCGGTAAATAACAACGACAACGAGCCATAGATGCGAGAGAGCTCGATCACTCAACAAATCAGATGCAATCAAAGTACATCTTTTTTAATACAGCTAAATATATAGGCATGGGTGATATACGCATATACTCATGAGAAATCAGTGTGGCTGGTAAATGCTCCATATGGGTAAATTATGCATTTTGCAGGCATAAATACTTTATTGCCGCCAGACTGGTAGGTTAGTATAGCTTGAAGGAGAATTACCCTGATGTGTTACAAACATCATAAAGCCGCTGAACTGCCTGTGCCGTGCGCTCTTACACCATCTCCTGCCGCAGCCCAGGGAGGCTTGCGAGTCCCGCCACAGCGAAGCTGGTTTTGAGTACAGGTTACCCGAAGCGGTTACCGTCTCCTTGAGACACGTGGGCACTAAGGTTCCAGTTTTCCGTGCTTTGCCCCTAGGAATCTGGTCTTAGGCCGGTAGGATGGGTGGCAAGTGGGGATTAAATCTTCATGCGTGGACAGGGCACCTTAGCGGCTCCATCCAGTGCAACTTGCCTGTTCTAATAATCTCTTTGCTCATTACAAAACGAAGCCAGCCCTTAACTTTCACCAGAACCAGGGAGCTGCTGCGTTTGCAGAGTCTCTTGCAGATGGCTTTTCTATCTGTGCTCTTTCTTCCCCGGGGCTGTTATTCCCCTCTGCAACAGAAGTGGGTCTCTGGAGTAGTTGCTCTCGGTGCTGACAGCGTCCTGATTAATGGCAGTGACAGCTCCGGCTCCCTGCGTGCCCTGGGGAAGGCTGCACAGGGCTTTCCTCTCCCTCTTCTTGGCTCAGAAATTTTGTGGAAATCTATCCATCACAGGAACCACCTGGCAGGTAAATTCAAAACACGCAAACTCCTGCCGTCCAAGCTAAAAAAAAATGAGCAACATCAGCACAGCAGAAACAGTATTGTTGGCGGTAAGAGGATAAAATGCAGCAAGGTTTGTAGGGAGAGGCAGCATCATTTATTAGACCACATACGTACTTGCAGGGGGGAAAGTGGGGTGAGCTTTTGAGCACACAAGGATTGCTTTAGTCTAACATCAAAGCAACCATCTCCCAAGCGGTTGAGACTCACTGCTCTGAGGTTACGTTATGTTCATCTGTTAGACAGTGGGGGAGAAAAGGGAGCTGGTACCTGGAGATCATCTGAGAAGGGCAGGAATAAAGTCACAAAGCTTTTTTGAACAGAGGCACCCAGCTAGGCTTCACTGCCCCGCTGATGGATTAACCAGGGATGGAAACATTTACAATATATCATAACACTAGCAGCTCTGCTAGTCCTTGATTTTTAGCAGCCGGCAGAGTTATGAATTTTAATTGGAAGGTTTAAATGCAGTAAATATCTACCAAGGTCTTGTGGTGCTCTTTGACTCTGGGAAGAAGCGCAGGAGCCACAGCTCGGAGAGCTCTGCCGACGTGACACGGGCCGGGGGCCGCGGGCAGCGCACGGAGGGGAGGGGGCTCCCAGCCCTGCTCCGGCCGCTGCCTCGGCGGATGAGCTGAAAGGACAAACAGGCGGAGACTTGGAATTAATATTCCCTCCTAACGCAATAAAAAAGTTAAACTTTGCAAGCAGAATCCCAGTTTTACCGAGCGGGAACATGGAGCAGGGGGAGAGCAGGGACGTCGGTGGCAGAGAGCCAGGCAGACGAGACTGAGATCCAAGAGCCTGAGCTCAGCCTGCGCCTGCCCCCCGAGCATCCACAGCTCTCCCCGCCTGCGGCGGAGGCTAAAAGCCGGGGCTGTTCAGAGCTTCGTGTATTTAGAAGCTGACATTCAGTGAGGTTGTGTCGAGCCACAGCAAACCCAAGGGCTGGGTTTGCACCGGAGCTCCAGGAGCATAGCTAGAAATCAACTTTTTGGCCGTAATGGCTAAACGACAGAAGCCACCGCTATTGCAAAAGAACACGCAGCAGGGAGAAACCTGACAGTGATTTATTCCTTATTGCCAAGGCCAGGGCCCAGGAAGGAGAGAGCAGGGCGGGAGGGGGGCTGTGAAGTTTGAGGCAGACCATCCTAATCCCCTCTTAGGCAGAAAGCATTAGCACAGCCTTGGAGAGAATTTGTTGGACTCAATGGGGTGTGTCGGGCGAGCAAAGCGCTCGGCAGAGCTGCTGCTCGCTGCACAGGCCAGTAGTGTCCTGATCCTTTGCCATCTCATAAATAGAGGGAAGGGAAATCGGTTTAATCCAAGCTCAGTGTGTATTGGAATATAACCTAAATAAAACAGCCCGAAAGCCCAAGAATAAATCAGCAAGGAAAGAAATCTCCTCGTGCTGTGTGCCGTCTGCTGAAACTTCCCACTTAGGAGCTGGAAAAACCCTTTTTGTCTCTCGCTTTGGATCTGTTTCTTCATTTCCTTGTACGCACGCAGCGGAACCGCGCTGTCTGCTGCCCTCGCGTCCCAGCAGCCTCCCCCCACGAACATCGAAGCCGGGGCCCGTGTGAAAGGCAGCACGGGGCAGGCCGGGGAGATCCCTCGATTGAAAGATGCTTTGAAAGCTGGTTAAAAAATGAACTGCAGCCGCGTGATTGCAGTCTGCGGATGCAGCCACCGAGGCAGCGTCAGGAGGGTAACAAAGAGGAATTCTTCGGGAAGCTCTAATTTTTGAATTGTAGGGGCCTGAGGCAATTTTGGTATTTATCAAAGGACTCGGACTCCCAGTGGAGTCAGGGATTGAAAACCTGGGGTTTCAATCGATATTTCCAGAGGCAGACCCTGTCTGGCACATCAGATCCCGCCCCGCGTGACTCCCAGCCGGGCGGTCTCACTAGCTCCGTCCCTCTGATGTGTATTTTATACACATGGTCCCTGTATAAATACTTCACGCGCTTCATTTGCCTTTCCACAGCGTTGACGGGGCAGCTGGCCTCCCGTGTGCAGTCGAGTCATTCTGTGTGTGTTCTCTGATGTCTACAGTGGGGTTAAACTCTCACTGGTTCAGGCTCTTTCTCAGCAGGGACCCAAATGCCATGGGTTTTGTCTCAACGCAGCCTGTTTGCATGAAAAGAATATCTATAGAAGATGCTATCTCTAACCTTGCTGCCTCATTTGGGTGCAACTGCCCAACAGGTTTAAAAGTTATTAAAAGGAGACTAATTCTCTTTCTCTCTCCCGCACAAACACAGGATAATCACGTAAGCCTTGTTTCCTTGGGAAACCAACTGAAAAAATAGCACTAGCGCAGAAACATACTGTAAGATGTGAAAACAGACCAACAGCCCTTCCAGTCGGGGAACGTGAGAAAAGGCACCGGCGAGGTCCCTGAGCTAGCGAGGTCAGCGCAAGTAGGCTGCAGCTTCCAAAGGGGAGCAGGCAGGCACCTTTCCGCAGGCTGCAAACGCAGCCTGTGAACGTGTGAATGCTTCCCTAGCTGCTCTCTTTGAGCTCAAATGGAGGCAAAACTGCTGTTAATTAATGCTTCGCGTAGCAGTGCAAATCAAGAGCCTGCCGTGGCAAAGAGAGGTGCACAAACGGCCGATTACGTGTGAAAGTAAACTGTGGGTAACAGCAAGGGCCCTCCTTGGAGAGGGGCCGAGAAGCAGCCGCCCGAGCGGACGACCCGCGTGAGCTCCCCGCGTTTGTGTAGCTGCCGCTGGTCCTGTGTGCAGGTCGCCTGGGGAATCCCCGTGGGGCTGCCCGGAGTCAGTCTGGCCCGGTGCATTTGGCCCGCTGGGAAAACAGCGCTGGAAAAGATCGGAGGAGTGGCAGAGCCAGTCCCTCCGCTCTCCTGCAATTATTTCACACCACGGCACGGTGTGGTCGAAGAGGAGAAAACCTCCATCTGCAGCTCAGCTCCCGGCACAGAACTCACGTTATCTCGGTAAAACAAATGAGGCGGCGAGCGCCGGGCCGGACGCCTCTGCTGGGATGCGCAGAGCGATGCTCACGGGGAGCGCCCCAGGTGTGAGCCTTCTTGGGGCGAGCGTGCCCGCGGCTGCTGCGTTGGTCTGGCTGTCGGGCGCTGAACGTGCTGTGCAACACGTGCTGGTTTTCAGCTCGGTTGTGTTGACCTGGGCAAGTCACGCTAAAGCTACAAGTTTTGACATCGCGCTCCTTGAATTCCGCTCGCCGTGTAATTAATCCCGCTGAGAAAAAAAATAAAATGACTAGCTGCCTGCCAAGCGGTGAGGTGAAGCTGCCTCAGAGGGAATCCTTCAAACACCGTGCTCTGGCCTCTTTATTTTCCTTTCATCATTTATTTGGCTATCTGAGCGCTACGCGCACACACGCACCACATCCTGTTTAAACGTACACCGCGTCTTCCTCAGAAAAGGAGGATGGAAATCACCGTCCAAAATCAAAGCAAAGGACAGATGATAAACAAGCCGAGATAAAAAACAAAAAGGCAAAAGTGTTCCTCAAATGTTTCATCTGCGCTGTTGCTTCATTGTGCGAGGGAGCGGAGGACCTGCACTGGAGGTTGTGTGCGGTCCTGGGATCCGGCTCGCGAGGATGTGGGAGAAGCTGGTCGTGTAATTTAGGCTGGACATTAAATGAATGTTTGTAACCACGGGAAGAGCAGGACTCTGGGATGGCCTTCGCATGGAAATAAGGAGACCAAGATGCTGATCTAGTTTTATAATGGAGCTTGGTACGTTTATGACCAGGGATCCGTGTACTGTGGTTGTGCGGGACCGGTGATCCAAAGCGGTTATGCCCAACAGCAGGAATATTTTGCTCCTTGTGTTTCAGTAATAAAAAGCTTTCACGCGTGAGAGATGGGAGGAAGTTACCAAGGCTTCAAAAGTAGCGAGTAAGTGAGAAGAACTCTGTAAAATAACTCTTGCAAGGAAGAGGGAAAGACCTGGCAAGATCTGTGCGAGGGCAAATAAGGCACTGTCGACCCCGTATGCCCTAAGATATTGATTTAATTGGCTCACAAATGTCCTCTCTGGATGTCAGTCATTTCCGAACTGAGGGCTGGATGCAACCATGATGGCGATGGAAAAGGAAACCTGCATCAAACCAGGTGTTGCCAAGGGGAAAGGGGAGAGAAGCTACCTCTTCCTGAAGTCCTCAGATGCTACCAGCCCAGAAGGAGGTGAGCAACTGGAAAAGCGGCAGGGCCGTGAAAAAAAACAAAGGCAGAAGTGGTGTCCTAAAAGGGCCAACAGGACTTCTTGGTGATTAATAACGCCTTGAACCAAATGGAGTAGAAACTAGACGGAAAGCGGCTATGGCAGACCAGGATAAAGGCCAGGAGGAACTGCAGATGCATCTCTCTGGTCTCCTGAAGACACCCGGCACCTCTAAGGGAGCACAAGGGCACCAAGCAGGTGAAGAACCACCTGGCCACCAAAACCACCTTGTACCCAAGTAGAGGAAATCTATAAAGGAGAGCGGGGTTGGAACCACCTCCTTCACATCTCCTTCCCCCCAGCTGCCGGAGGACAGGCGAGGAGGCACTCCAGCACTCCAACCGTGATGCCTTAAATACACTCACATAGGGTTACAAGATTAGACCCCAGGAGGATAAAGTGAATAAATTTTGCCAAGAGAACTTGATTGCTTTTATGTGATATAATTACAGAGCGCACCGAAGGAAGGGAAGAGCGCAGCTGTACGTGGGTATATGCTGGATCTGAGCAAAGGCGCTTGGTACCGTGCCTCGTAAAAAATGGCACGTTCAAATTTTCCAGCTAATCAACAGCTAATTTTGTGAGAAGGTGATTTTGTTCCTATGAGAAGCCCACCAGAGGCACAAGGAAAGGGACAGTCCACGCGGGAGAAATCCATCGCTCTCCAAGAGAAGCACCACCTAACGCGTCACCTCCGCCACGTTCTCGGTGGTGGGTAGAACCCTTAACACCACACGTTGGAGGTAAAACCTGCCTGCTGTTCTCACCCTGGCTGAAACGAAAGGCTTCTTAAGGGAAAAAGGGGGTCAGCTGCTACAAACCAACGGGGCTCCGTGGAAGCCCATGGATTCCTGCTGATTGACCCCAGATGGATAATCCAGCCGGTTCTGCTTTGCACTGGCTTTGCCACCGACGTTTCCATTCGTAGCCCTTCCATTCGTAGTTTATGTAATCTATTAGGATCCACCCACTGATCTCCAAATAGTTTTCAAAAGCCAAAGGTGCTGTTTGTGTTCTGAGATTGATATCTTGCTGGCAGCGTGATTCAGGTTTCCGGCAGCAGGTACGAGGTTTAACTGCAGGAAATGAGCTTATTTTTAGCCGAAGCATTCACTGGAGGTTTGGGTAAATGGATTTTTGCTGGGTGTCCTGTTTCTTAGGTAATTGAGTATAAAATTTTAACTCTTGCTTTTAATATAGAACCTAGTCTGAGGAAATAGTTACTGAGTGGATCCAACAAAGTTCACACCCAGGTAAATACCCAAGGCTGGGAGGGATGCATGAACTGACAGTCCTGGGGGCTGGCAAGTTAAGATGTCCATGAGATTTCCAAGCAGCAAACGAGTGTTGGGCTAAAGAGAAAAGCACTGGTTTTGATTCAGTTTTAACTTGACCCCGTGGAAGCTGTCTTCTTTAGACTTTTCTGATGGGACCTTGAAAAACTGAAGAAAAAGTCAAAATATTCTTATGGAAATTTTGTGTTCTGCAGAGGCTGAATTTCCAGCTTGAAAATCAAAACAAAATCACGATGACAGAAAAACACCAATCAGCCCTAAGCAACTATCCACTTGTCTCCAGAAATCCGGGCCCGTGATTGATTTAAGTATGTGGAGAAATGAACAGCCGGGGGGTTCAGCCTTTCTTTCTCTTCTGTGGGACCAGGTACCCATTTTTGCAGTGGGTTAAAGCTGTCCGTGTCCTCCTGTCCCTGCTCTGATAAATTCAGCGTTATTAGAGTGCCAGCCCCTCCTCTCTGAGTTCCTCGGTGTGTGCTCGTTCCCGCTGCGTGCCTGTGACGGGAAGGTCTGAGACCTGCCCAGCTCATTTCACGTGGTGCAGAGCTGACCTCTCCAGCCTGCCCAGGGGAAGAAGAGCCGATTAGCACTGAGAAGCAGCTTCTCTGGGGGAGCGAAGCAGCGAGAAACAACACGTAGCTTACATTGGATGCAGATTTCCGAGTCTGTAACTCGCTCCCAGCCTGCTCGGCTGGTATCGCCGGTGCTCAAGTATTCAAAAAGCTTTTTAATGCTGCTCCTTTTAGGGTGCTTTTGTGCAGGGGGGGATAGAGGACCGGCAGCACCTTGGTCGAGATATGGGGGGGGAAAGAGGGTTAAAGCTTGAATCCTATCGTCAAGTTCATTCCTCTGACAGCTCGAGGAAGGGGAAGAGATAACCCACTCCTCTTTTGCACAGCTATTCCAGCGTGCAAAAGCCTAATAAAGAGCATAATGGATGGATTCAACCTTTAAGGGAGGCGAGCGCGGCTGCGCGTCGGCTGCTGTGTGTGCGCAGCCCCAGCTGGGTGCGAGCGTGTCCGGCACACACGGATGCACCCCCCGTCCCCCCCCCGGTGCTCCCATCACACGCGTCGATCCATGTGAGGCCAGACCTGACACGGTGCAGGAGACATTCGCCCACGCAGATCTCGTTAGTTGTCTCGAAGGGGGAAGGAAACGAAGACGACTGGAGAAGTCCTAACCCTCCTTTCTGCCTCTCTTACACCCCCGGGCAGAGGGAGGGGAGGGAGGGGGCAGAGACAAGAAAAGCTTTTGGGGGGATTAATGAGCGTGGCCGTGCTGTAGTGATGGATTTTTCATCTGGCCTGAAGTGCAACTGTAACGCAGGGATTATTAGTGCTCTGGGGAGTTGTTTGGCTGTTGCTGTCGGGTGGTTTTTAGCTGTTGACGCACAGGGGGTAAAGGCAAAAGTTGGTTGCGCTGCGCTTTGGGGGAGCGCCGGCACAGCGAAGGTGTCTGAGTGGACTTTGGGGCAGGAGCAGGAGGATTTTGAACATCCCAGGTGTCAGGCTCGCTGCTGCTCACGTTGATCCCGGTGCCGTGCTGTCTCTGATGCTTTTGGTGGGGACAGCTCTGCATCAGGGCACGGCTGCGCCCCGTGGCTCTGGGGGTGCCGGGGCTCCGAGGGGGGAAAAGGCCACGCTGCCCTCCTCCCTGCCCCGGCCGTGACTTCTGTCACGGCAGGGGCTGTGGGAGCAGGGAGGCCCCAGGGAGCGTGGTGCAGCAGGGTGGTCTCTCGGTGCGTGTCTGCGCCCGTCTCAAGCGCGGGGGCTCCGAGGGTCCCGCAGGGCTGGCTTCGTCCAGGGCACCGTGGCTGCTCCCACCCCGAAAACCCAACCCTGCCATGCAGTTCTGGCCCATCGTGTTGGCCATGGGCTTAGCGAAGAGCCCACATTTGTTGAAAGCTCTTGAAGCTGCAAGTCTGCCCGTCTGGTATTACTGGAGCAGCAGAAGGGGGGTACGTCCAACAGGAGCCCAGGCCAAGGTGAACAGCAGCTGGGGATGGAAACCCTGGGGAGACCCAATGGGGATGAGGACGGAGGGAAAAATTCACCCCCTACTAGTACTTCGTTATTATTCGTAATCAGTAAAGAGGAGATGCTAGGAGCGTGAAGGGGCTCGCTAAGATGCCGTCTGTTCGTAACCTGTGCATGTGTATGTGAGTGGAAAGTGTTTTGCAGTCGGGTGCAATGCCTTCTCCTCCGCTGGCAGCTCTTCAGCCTCGCTCAGAAAGCTCTGCCGTAACTTACAGGAGTTCACAGGGATTCAGCGTGCGTTTGCAGATCAAACCGTTTCTCTGCTTTGCAACCTCACAGCTTCCAAATCTCCTCCCTAGCATAAAAGCACGCTGTACCGAGCAAGTGCCCATAGCCGAAAGGGAAAAGCTGGGTGGTTTTCTTTATTTTATTTAATCCACATTATAGCCAACCCAGGGGAAATCCTGTTAAAGGATCAGTGCGGATTTTCTGAGTCGAGGGAAATGTTACATCTCAGTCAGAGAGTCCTTTGGATCGGCTGGGCTTCGGGAGGACGGGACCGCTGCAAAAATCCTCAGACAGAAGGCGGGGGGGGCACACACTGATCAATTCGTTGGCCCGGTTCCTTCTTTTCTTAGTACTTTTCAAAGAAAAAAGGAAAAAAAAAATGGTTTTCAATGCACTGAAAATGTCGTGTGCTTCTTGCAATTGCTGATTTTACGTTGTTCGTTGCCTTGGTGCTATGTTGCTAAGGGGGGAAGCACCTGCCCTGGCAAAGGGACAAAAATCAGGTGCGACGAGACTGCCGCCAGCTCCGCGGGATCCCCAGGGCTGGGATTTCGTACGCTGAAATACAAGAGAGAACAAATGACGGTAAAACATCTGAGAAGCCTAGAAGGTGATGGATTAGGCAGGGCACAGACGATGAGAAGGCGAGCCCCCGTCCGTTGAACTGGAATGCCCTCTCAGCCACGCAGGCAGGGGTGCAGCGGGTTTTCCCACCAAGCGGCGTGCAGCCCCGCGGGGCTCACCGGGTGTCACCCCAGTGCTTCAGGCGGGCGCTCGGCGCGCGGCACCCCCCTCCCGTGGGATGCGGAACAAAATGCAGGCAGGATCGTGCCCAGAATGGTCAATGTGGGTCTGCAGCTGTCAGCCTGGGGGAAAGCCAGGCAGATCAGGAGAGCGGGGGGTGCTGATCCCCCAGAGGTTTTCTCCTTTCTGCTGTCGGAGAGAGCACAAGAGTGAGCAGGGCTGTGCCGGCCCACGGGCTCATTCCAGCCATGCCCTCCAAGGACTGGGGAGCGGAGCAAGGAGAGGGAACGGGACGTCCCAAGGTGCACAGTACGGGATGCTGGATTATCATAGAACCACAGAACGGTTTGGGTTGGAAAGGACCTTAAAGATCATCTAGTTCCACCCCCCTGCCAGGCAGGGACATCTTTCACTAGACCAGGTTGCTCCAAGCCCCGTCCAGCCTGGCCTTGAACCAGGTCCCTTATGTACCAGGGACCCACCACTACTGGTCTATACTTTTCCCCAGACCCTTGGTTTGACTCCTTGCATCCTTCTGGGAAGATGGAGAAGCTTGTCTGAGCTCCCAGTGGGGAAACAGGTCTGCACAGGCTCCCCCAGCCTGGTGGTGTGGATGCAGCCAGGGCTTGGTGGGGACCCCAGGTCCGCTCTCCTCCCCGGAGCCTGTTGGCAGCTACTTACAGAGAAGCAGCTTTTTCCAGCCACGTGCGGGAGCCCACACGTGCTCCCCCAGCCCGGCCTTGGCCTTGAAACTAATGCCGAATGCTGAGGCATTGGGGAACATGCCAAAATACCAATTTATAGCCAGTTCTTTGTGCTGGATGATTATAAGCCCCCTCTCTTCCTTTCATTAGCGGTGGGCAGGGCAGGGAAAGAGCTGCCCGAGCTCCTCGGCGCTCTTGCCCGTCCAGCCATGCCCAGCACCTCACGCTCCCGTGTGCAGGCACTGCCCTTGCAACCTGGCTGGCTCCAGGCGGTTTCTATTAAAGCTGCAAATTCCTTCTGTATTTTTTTAACCTTGCTTCTGGGAAAAGAGCAGAAAGATTTCTAAGCGACTTTAACTTGGGAGGCTGGAGTATTTCTCCCTCCTTCTCTTCTTTCCCTCTTATTCTTTGCCTTTATTTCTTTGTCTGCCATCTAAACAATTTTAATTCCTCGGGAGCTGCTTCCTCTGTCTCTTCTTTGCCCACCGTGGGTGCGTGGGGTGGGACAGCACAGGGGTGATTTACGTGCTCGGGAGAGACCGGCTGGCCCAGCAGCGGGACGGGAGGACACAAACGGAGGGCACTGCGTTGTCCCCACCAGCCGGGGACGGCTCCTGCCACGTCCCCAGCCCTTGGTGGCATGATGCGGGGCCAGCCCACGTGGCCAGGACAGCACGTTTGCCAGGTCGCTGCACAGACCCCCCTCCAGCGGCAGCCGGCCCCGCTATCAGATGGGAGCCAAAATGCTTTTCCCAGTCATCCGGGGAACATCCCTTGCTTTCCACGCAGCGCCCCAGAACGCTAAAATTAGCAGTGTTTCCCTCTGCAAAGCAAGTAATTAGTTCAGGAGAGGGCACAAGGAGCGGCGTGAAGAGAAAGGGAGCTCCCCGTATAAAATATTTACCTCCTCAGCCTCAGCAGGCGCCTCCTGAGAAATTTTGGAGAATGGCCTAATGAGGCTCAGAGCTCTGCTTCTGTTCCCTGCGTCTTCTGCCCTCCCCTTCGCTCATCCTTTATTAATGGGGCCTTTGCATGACACAACGCGGTGTTTGTTTCCTAAGGGGCTTTTTATCCCTTTGTTCTTGCACAAGAAGGGAAAATACCATTACATCTAACAGAAGGGAGTTTTCTTAAAAAGATGTGCAAAAAAGTATTTTTATGTATTTTATACATATAGGTGTATGGAGATATATATTTATATACATACACACACATTCCTGCAACACAAGTGAGTCTGTCTTGTGTCGAGCTACAGTTCCCTGTAAGTCCTTTTCCCAACATTTACCCTAGACCCGCCTTACTCTTTTTAACGTAAGGAATTCCTTTCTGGTGGCACCGTAGCTCAGTGACAGAGGATCTGTTTCAAAATGGAACACGTGGGCTCTGAAAAGGTATCCAGCGACACCTTATTTGACTTAAGATTCTTTCTAACGTCGGAATCGAGTAATTGTTTTATAAAACTAGAATTTGCTAGAAGGGCTTAATGCATTTTTTAGTAGGACTGAGTAATAAAGTAATTGTAGATTTATTGCTGCTCTTAACACTAGGGGAAAGACGCCGTTCCACGTGGGACCACTTAAGCATATAGCGTTTTAAAGGGTACAGTTGGACGGCACAGGATTATTAATATTTAGAGAAGTGTTGATTCACTTCCCTTTTTCTTTTTTGCATGTGGACTTTGGGGAAGAAGTGGGAGTGTGGCTCTGCGATGCCTTACCCACAGCCTTCAGGGACAGACATCTGGCTCGGCTCTCCCCGATTACCTGGAGCCTTCGAGGCAACCCCAAGCCAAAGACCCTCTCCCATCGCAGCCCCTTGGCACTCGGGCACGTGTTTTTATCTCCAGTGTAAAGTGAAGCAGAAATCTGCTCTGAATTTCTTCAGATAGCGAGCAAGCTGCTGAAATAATACTGCCTGGCAAGCCATTATGTATTTTTTATTACTAAGATAGTAAAATATTGAAATGACTTCCGACAGAAAAAGAAAAGCAAAGGGAAACACCCAGGAGAAATTATTTTATCTCAGAGGCTTTAATTGAATGGTGTAAAACATTTTTATGGTAAAAGAAAGATGATTTATTTTGCTCTTATGATCGTCTATACTGTAAAGGAATGCCTCCTCCGAAAAGCTTTCACACTCTCACTTCTACCTGCTGTCGTGTGTTTGGGGGTTTCTGCTGCATAAATGATTCTCGAGGATAGTTTTATTTTTTCCTCTCCACCTTTTTTTTTTTTTCCTTACCACTGCTAAAAATCGCATTTGTTTATGAGATTGACTCTGCGATGGTTTTGCATCCCCCCGAGAGAGCAGAGCAAGGCGGCGATGAGCCCGGCACGCTCATTAGCAAACCCGAGCTTGATCTTTTCCAGGGGCCGAGCCGGAGCCCTGTGCACGCCATGGGACCGTGCCGGGGCTGGGGGTGGCAGAAGCGGCTCCCGCTGTCCCCAGGAGCCGGTCCCCTCCTCTGCTCCTTGCAGAGACGAGACCTCTAAGAAAGCCATTCCCTCGGGGTTGTAGCGTTCAGCAAACTCCCCGGTGAATGGGATTTGCCGTCTGGCGACAGTTGGGTACACGATTTTGTTGCTTCCTGGAGAATCCTAGAGACGCTGTAATTTAGCAAATGATTCTTGCAAAAGAGCCAGTTAGCCCTGGCTTTATTCCTTTGCAGCGCCTCGTGCGTGCTGGGCCCGGGGAGGGGACCCTGGTGCCACGCGCAGGCTGTGACACCGACTGTGGGCTCGGGGGAGCAGCGGGAGCGAGAAGGTCCCATGTGCTGACGCTGCGTGTTGGAGAGCCTGGGGCGGGAGCTGCACCGGGTCACGGGAAGGGAAGAGCTTTGCTGAAACAAGGCAGAAAACAGCAGAGCCCTGAGAAGCTTTGAGGTCTTTATTTTATCCATGGTTGCCAGAGGGAGAGGTTCCCTCCTCCAGCCCTCGGTGAGGGTGCAGGGTATCGTGGCGTGGGTTTGTGAGGATTACCCAAAGCAAACCCAGTCCAAGAGCAATTCAAAATTCAGCAAACGCTGCTGAGGTGCCCTGTGTCAAGAGGATTCAACCACCAAGATGGATCAGGGTAGACACGTGCACAAGCCCCGTCGTTTTGAGGGGCTGGATGGGAGCGTGTTGGGTTTGATGATGATGATGATGGCTGGTCCCATCTCCTCTCCCTGTCTGGTGAGCAGCAATTTGGGGCTGCAGCTTTTCCATGTGGCGCAGAACTGATGGGGAGAAAAGGGGCAAGCGGGTGGCACTTAGTCCCACCTGGGTGCTGCCAGGGACCCCGAGGGGACACTCGGGCGGGCCGGTGGGTGCCCCTTGCCCAGGGCCCGTCCCTGGGAGCCATGCTGAGCTCTGCCTCTGCTCCGGGGCTCTGGCAGCGCTCGCTTCCCTGACACTTTTAAAGAGGGCAGCTGTTCTCCTTTTGCTGAAGCAGCCTCCTATTGCTAAGGCAAGATGATTGCATTTCATACCTTCCCAGCTCTAATTTGCACTTCTTTGGGGAAGACGATAGGACAAGTTACATCAGAGCAGCTGCTGTCTCACTGGGTTTTAAAGGAAAACGAAACAAAACCCTCTGTATTTCTTTTAAGTTGTTTTTGGTGCTTACGAAGTGTGCCTGGCTGACCTCTCGGAAGGCTGAACATCCGCGGCAGCAGAAACGGGGAAGTTATAAACCATCGAGGGGCAGTTTTTCGGGGTCCTCCTTCCTGCTGTTCTGGTCTATGCCCCCAGATGGGGGATTGCAATGGCTCTGCCCGTTCGCTTAGTTCCTACCTGGTACCCAAAGCACCCGGTGCCGTCTCCCGAAGCAGCACAGCCCGTCCTGGGTAGGAGCCGGTGGATCGAAGGACTTTTCTTCCCACCAGGCTCCCTGCAGAGGTGACTGTCCCTCCCTGAGGGGACAACCTGGTCCCCGCGACCGGGTCAGGGTTGGCCCATCTGCTCGCATGTCATCAGCTCAAAAGCTGTTTCAGTCTTATCGTCTTGCCTGAAGTGCAAATGCGGATGCCACAGATGGTTTTCTTAGCAGCCTGGTAAGGGTGAGCACCGCCAGGACTGAAAAAAAAGAATCCTGTGGTGAAATTATACCAAAAAACGTGTGCTGACTTTTTAAGAATATGTACACTACAGAGCAAGTGAAACCATAGGCATTGCTTTGAGTAATTTCTGAAGGGTTTTTTTTATTATTTTCTATTATTTTTTATTTTCCAGTGCGCCGGAGCAGACTGCTGGAAGGGAAACCGTGGGGCACACGTGTGATAAGGATTCCCTCACTGCATTCCTATTGTTTTTTTATTAAACGCTGACATTAAAGCTTGTCCATTTAATGTGTTAAATCCTGTCTCGGTGTTTCTATAGAAACCAGCCGGCTGTTCATTACAGCACGAGGATTCCCAGGCTGACCTCATCAGAGTCTCCCTCGGTGGCATCTCTCCCACTCGCCGGTCACGCTGTTATCTCTGTCACACGTCTCTGGATCCGGCCTCCCCTTGTGTCACTACCCACCCGTAATCCCCTCTTCTGTCCCCTGCCACCCCGTTGCCCCCCATCACCCCGAGAATCTGAGGACGGAAGAGGATTCCCAGCACAAAGGGGCCATATGAGACCATGTAAGGCTGGCGTTTGCAGAAAAGCACCATCACTGTGGCAGGAATGATTTATATTTCCTTTCTTCCTCTGACAGTTCTTTGCCATTTACTTGATGCTGAAGAAAAACTACCTCTTAAAATACCATTTAAACGTTCCACCAGAGGATTCACATATGTGCATTATGTGCCCAATGAAAAGAGAATCCCCTTGACTACGTTTGACTTCCAAGTGTAAAATCCGCACGTTTCGCAAGCCCGCAGCCTCTTAACTGGCAGGAAGCATCTGCGTAAATCGTAACACGCCTGTTCCTGCCGTGGCTCCGCACGTGGATCGGGGACCGCTGCAACGGGCCCCCCCGAACTGCCAGCTGCCATCGCAGCATCCTGCGCTTCTCCAGGCACTGTTCTCGCCTGTCTTTCCCTCACGTTACCTTGATACGGCACGCTGTTTCCCTGCTTTTTGCGATGTTTTTGCTGCCGTGAGCCACAGGCCCGCTCCTGCCAGCCTTTGTGCACAGCACCCTCTTTCCTCCTTCCCGTCTCTCGCTATGAAGGAGGCCAGAGTCAAGGCTGAAGCAGGGCACGGAGCAGCTCACACGTCCAGCATCCCGTCCCCGGGGAGGCAGGGACACCCGCTTTGTGTCTGCGTGTTGCGCAGCGTCCTCCGTCCCTCCCGCCTGCGTCTGCCGAGCAGAAGCCCTAACGCGCTGCTGGGGCTGCAGTCCCGGTGCGTCACCCCGTCGGAAAGCCCTGGCTTGCAGAGGACCGAGAGGAGCGTGCTGTGGATACACACCCAAACAGGGGGATATTTTAGCTGGAAGGGGGGAAGCCCATCACCCTTAGGGGAGCTGGGAGTGCTGCTGCTGCTGCTGCTCCCATTTATCCTTGGCACAAAGGGCATGGCCAAACCTGCAGCTCCGAAGCCAGCGCTGTCCAGGGCAGGTGTCGCTCATTGTCGCTGCCTTTCCCCTCCTCATAGCTCTCACCTGCTTCGTTTAGACCATCTTGTTTTGCCAAAGATTATTGCAGCGGGCCAGGTAAAGGGCAGCATCCCCCTTTTAAACTGGTGGACAGGATTATTGTCACTTTAGCCCGAGCACTTGGCAAGTCCTTGGGGCCTGGCTGGGTTTTTTTCCTCAATCAGAAGCAGATGAAACTAACCAGGTATATTCAGAGATGCAACATGGGATATTTCTCCAGAACATCCATATGCCCCTGTTTCCTCAAAAAGCAGGTGAAAGCTCTCTCAGTCCCATTTCCAGGGTCATCTTGAAGCATCTGCTGAGCTATTAAATCACATTCTTGAACTAATTTTCCCAATTAGCCAACCCTCGACTCTCCCATATTTCCTCCAACCTACCCATGTGTAACCAGACCCAGGATGCTCCTGCCTGCTTCTGCCTTCACCAGGTGCCCCTGGTTAGTAGTTCTGGGTGTCTCCAGGTCCCTCTCCTATAAAAGGAGAGGCCAAGTGCCCTTTCTTTGGCCTGCAGGAAGGGTAATTAGCACCTTCTTGATCTCCAGCCTGGTATGTGTGTGATGGAGCCGGTAACTTGGGGCTGCAGCAGGGAGGCCTGGGGTGAGCTCTCTGCTCCGGGCAGGTTGTGTCGGGAGAGGACTGGCAGCAAGGAGGCAATGTCCCAGGAGAAAGGTAAGAGGGGATCCTGGTGGGTTGCTAAAGAGCTTGGGTTAGCTTGTTTTAGGTTGGTATTTGGTGATTGAGCTCTGGTCTTTGGCAATTGTTTAGGGTTGTGGGGTTTTCCCCTCCCTTTAAGCTCAGTGTAAGGGGGGAATAAAGCTCGTGTGTGTGGAGCCACCTAGTTCAAGTGGTGTTATCCTGAGCCCTTGGTCCAGGAGAGATCTGCTGGATCCTTACTGCAGGTGGGTTACCAGACAGTGAGAGACAGGAGATCTCATGAGAGTAGAGCTGCTGCTTGGTGTAGGTGGGCAGTGTGTTCTTCTACCTGTGTCTGTCTGTCCACCAGCCTTTCTTAGGGTTATTCCCAGAAATGGAAGCCTGAGAATTCCCTTTAGCTGCTGAACAACTATCTGTTGGTGCATCCCTCTACTCCTAGAGTTTGGGAGAACGGATGAAAAGGGATTTAACAGTAAAGCAAGGGAGAATAGGAACACCTGAAGAAGAGAACTGCACTTTGGAAACCTTTGAGAAATTATTACCTTTCCAGTTTTCCTATTCTAGTTAAAGAAACCACACTGAAAGCTGGTTGTTGCTTTTCAGTGCTACGTGCTAACACAAAGCCAGCAGAAAGCGTTGGGCAGGCACACAAATGCAGAGCGATGCTGAGATCAATATTCAGCTGAGTAATTGCCAGGAGATATTCAAATGACCTTCTAGAATAAGGAATGCTTTGTGTGATGAAGCCAACCAGAAAGGACAGTTAATAGGAATTGGTTGGTACACTGGACTTAGTTGTTTTAATTGTGGTGAGAGTTATTGCTGCGGTGAGAGAACAGAATAGTGAAAATGGAAGAAAAATAACGTATGGGTAGTCTAGGTATAGGAATAGGGGAGAAAAATGAAATGTGAGAGGTGAAGGGAAATTTTACAGGGGCATGACTCGCCCCATGGGGTAAATAATAACTAGGCAATATATTGGTGACATATATTTTGGGGAATTATCTTAACTATGAACAGCAACGGTGTTGCAAACAACCTGAAAGAAGATTTAAGAGGACATAAAAAGAGTTGGCCTCACAAGAAAGGGTAGAAGTAGGGTTGAAACTGTAGACTTTAAATACGTCAGCCATGAGATGAAAAGTAAACAAATTGCGAAAGCAGCTCTTAATAATGGAGTGGTGAATGGGAAATAAAGCTGCTTCCTCCGCTGTGATTTAAGGCTGCCTTACCATTCCCTGCTGTAGTAGGGGTTTGTGCGCGCCTGGCGCAATAACGCGAAGCTCCCTCCCAGGTTGCACAGGGAGGAACACGTGCTGCGTGGCTCTGGAAAGCAGCGCGTTTAAATGGGGAAGAGCTGAGTTCATAACAACTAAGCCATAAATAAAAGGCTTTCTAGACAGGAATCCTTTTATCAAGGAAGAGAAATGCAGAGCATCTCCTTTATCTTGGCTTCTGGCTGCCCTGCAGCTTCTGAGGATGCCCTCAGAGCCCAGAGCCACCGTGACCTGCAGAGGAGCAAAGCTGGGGTCCCCTGAATCGCCTTTCAAAGGGGTTTTGTTGGGAGCACATCGCTGAGTATCTGAGCCCAACCCCCTGCCTTCCCGCTCAGCTGCTGCAGAGCTTGACCTGACCTGTGTCACTCGAAAGTCCCTCGACTTTTCAAAGAGAGATTTGGTTTCTTTTTTTATACTCCTCTGTGCAGCAAACCCAGCTGTGGAAATTCTGAAAAATTAGCATCTTGTCACATCTGTGCACACGAAAGCTCTTGGAAATGCTCTCCTCAGTATGCCGTGGGCCAGCCCCAAGCATTAATAGGCAGAAACAGCCACATCAGTTTTGCCCATACTCCATTGACTGCGTGGTATCAAAATATGCCAGCCTTGTGCCAGCTTTCTCTTGCGTTTCAGATCTGCTGGAATCCCGTGCAGAACACCAGCGAGCAGAATGTGGTACATAGCAAAAAAATTCCTGTTTGTGTAAATAGTCCATTAGGTTGCATTGTACCAGCCAGCGTTTTTGCTTTTGCAAAAATCCCTGGGTAGCTGGAAACTGCTCACCAGCTGAGTTTCTGTAACTGTGACCAGTTGTACTGGGTCTTAACACCTGTCTTGATGCCCGTGCACCTTACATCATCTCTGACAAAGCTAATAACGTCATGTGCTGGGTCCTGGCAGTTGGACTGCATGCCCACGAGCTGGAGGAACTGGGGGAACTGGTATCTCTCTAACCTGAAGCTGTGGTTTGTAAGGTGATGGCTTTGCAGAAAACACAACATCAATTCTTATCCAGTTTTTAACCTGGATCTACTCCCATCCCCACAGCAGCCTCCTGCCCTAAATCGGGGTGTGATTTAAGCCCCCTTTCAGCCAGAGATGTGAGTTGGAGCCCTGGCTCCAGCTACCTGCTTGCCTACAGCCATGTGGGCAAAACGATTCACGGGTTAGTTGTCCTTCTGCAGCTTCCCGCAGCTTTTCCCTCTTTCACGAAGGACAGACGGGTTGTAACGTCCTCCCATTCCTCTCTGCGTGGATTGGTGTGTGTTTTATCTCCTTTTTTAATGTATTGGTCCCTCAGCACTGAGTCTCGCAGGTTATTTAAACACAATATATTTTCTTTCCTCTTTAAGCAACTGCCATCTAATTTATGAAACCAAATTGATCATCTACCTCAATCCCTCTTGACTCAGAAGGAGGGATGCACAAGAGATGCTCTTGGATTAGGAACCAGAGAGCCCCAGAGCTCCCAGTGCTGGAGGCTCCTGGGCTGGGACCAAAGTGCATCCCTGGGCTGGCAAGGGGAGAGGATCTAGCACAAGCTGAATGGGAGCCGAAACCAGGACTTGCTCAACATCATCATATTTCAATATTTATAGAATGCTGTTGCCTCTCAAATGTAAAATTGTGCTGTTATCTCTGTATGTGCAGATTTTCTACAAATGCAGATATGCTCGCTCCATACGAGAACTTTCAATCCCTTCCATTATTTCCTTCATAATCAAAGCAAAGTCTTTAAGAGCTTGTCTTCGTTTTCCTTCTCACGTAATAAGGATGGATTCTTTTTCCAGTACGCAAAATCCCAGGTGACACACCCCAAAAGCACTGCATTTTGGGGGTACTTGTTCCTGGGTTTAGGAGGACTTGAACCCCCCAGAACCATCGCCATCTCTTATAACCTGGGAGGCTCACATCTTTGCTAATTTGCAAAGTCTAATGATGCCTTTTTCTTGACAGGTCTACTGCAGATTAATGAGAATTTCCACCTGAAAAGCTGAGTTTCTGAAAATTACAGTTTCTAAAACTGGGACTACAGGGGAAAGTCAGTTTGGCAGGAAAAAGCGTTACCTTATTGTGCTCTAATCATCATTTCTGCAACTGCTGTCTTCAGGGATGCCTTTAAAAGATGAAAAGGGCCCTATTTCTCCCCCCAGGTAACCTCCCTAAAACCAGAAAAGCTTCGCCACTGGAAGAGCATTGCGAGTTTGAGGCGAAACGAGCACCACCCACCCCAAATCCCCTTACCTGCCCGCTGGCGGGGAGCCCGGTGTTCTGCCCCCTGCCCCAGCCAAGGATTTTTTTTGTCATTTTTATGCAAAATTATGCGGATCTGCCCTCTACACTTTGTGATGTGAAAGATGTATCTCGGCTTCATTATTTACCCTGTGAAAACACATTTCACTCCAGGCAGATGGCTGCTGGCTGGGACAATTTCTCATTTTCTGGCACCCTCAAGACCTACAGGGACTGTATGTTGTACCGTATAGCTTATGCTATGTCTGTGCAGCCCCAATCAATCTCTCCTTGCAGGAGCGGATCTGATTTTTAATAGCATCCCTGTCCTTGTTTTATCGGGGACTGTCAACAGCATAAAGAAATGCCTTAATAAATAAGGATACATAAATACTGAAACCCTGTATTTACCACATTCCGTGCACTTGCTGAGCTGTTCATCATCTAATGTTACTGGCGTTGCATGGCAACCGGTGTTTAAGGTTTGCTGACTCAAAGAGCCTCTGTACTTTAAAAGGTTTGGCGTATTTATTTGACAACCTCTAGCTTCAATGGGTCCTTTTTCATCTCTGTGTAGCTGATGTTTATAATGATTATGAAAACAATTTAATTTTGGTTTCTGTAAAGCCAGGCATTTAGTATTTTTATATTATCATTATTACTGCTGCAGAGAAAAGACTTGGGCCTCTCAACAAAGAGGACCCAGCATGTTTGGTACTTTCCAGGTGTATTTTGCATCACTCGCCATTGCATCATGTCAGTCAACGGGAGCCTTGATGGAGGCACGAGCCCCGTTTGCTGAGCTGCCGTCTCGCCCAGCGTCGTTTCGGTGGTGCTCGGTTTTATTCAGAACAGAGCAAAACCTCACCCCGGAGGCTGTCGGCATAAAACCGGAATCAGTCGTTAAACACAAACCCAGGCAGCTTTTAGGGGGGTTGAGGTTGCATAGCACAGATTTTTACTATAGTGAAAATACCGCTGCATAGCATATAGAATTACAAATTCCTGATCAAAGGGTACCAAAACTCTGTGTAACAACATGGCTTTTTCCAAAAAGTCCTCCCGAGGCCTCTGGCATTCCCGGTGCGTGCGGTGCTGTAGGTACAATGCTCAGATGTGTTACAGGGCTTGGCAGCCATTTGGTTTCAGTATGTTACACTATATTATTAAATCCCAATGCTGTGGCTAGCAACACATTTATTTAGATCTATTAATGGAATGAATATTTGATTGATACTAATTTCTGAAGTTTGTCCTTCACTTCTGCGTGCGTTTGCTGAAGGGTATTAGCAGTTGCCTGTCTGTATATTAAGATATGAGCGCCAGACTTTAGTGAATCTGTGTTTATTCAGCCTCCCATTTTGAGTTCATTTTCAACATTGAGGGAGTTTTCCGTTGGTTTCAGTCAGTTTTAGCTAAAGCCTTTGGAGAGAGGTGATAAACTCCATGATTTTTATGCAGGTGGGGCTTTGGGGGAGGAGGACCTTGCTGAGATGGGAGATAAGTGACCTGCTCAGGGGAGATGGGGAGAAGGGATAATTTCTTTCTTTCATGGGAAGCTGTAGGGATGAAGGGTGTTTTCTCAGTGGGAAAATAGAAGCAGAGGGATGCGCAGCCTGCCATGAGGGGCTGGGGGTTCGGGCTGCTGGGGCATGGGGTTGCTCACAGAAAGTGACCTTTAGGGAATATCATGAGTGATGCTGTGGGTGAGAATCCCACAAAAGTGAGTTAATGCTCTCGTGTGTCTGCTGCAGCAGTGCTGCTACACCTCCCTTGGGAAGCTGAAGCTGCTTCTTTTCCCTTTTTGCGCATCCTGGCGAAGGCAAGTCCTTGCCCCGTGGCTATCAGCTCATGGCCGAGCTGCTCCTCCAACCCGCTGAACCTATGCTTGATGAAACAAGGGCTAATCAGTCACTGTTCGTGCTACTAGAAAATTCACAGGTTGTCTTGGGGGCTTTTTTCTTCCTTCACATATTTGTTTTGTAAGTGACATCGCAGCAGAACTTCAAAAAGGAAAAAAAAAAAGAGAGAAAAGATGCTGGAAGTCGTGGCAACTGGGGATCTGCGCTCGCGGTTGGCCTTTTCAGGCGTTGTCAATGCATATTTTGCCTCCTGCTGCCAGCTTGATGCGTTGTCAAAGGATGGCATGTTTAATTAATACTATGTGCAAAGGTTGCTGGAGAGGACACTGAGTTTTGCTTATTAAAAGAAGATTAGTTTTTTGAAGCAGGTATATTTTAATGAAAGGAAAAGTTACCCTTCTGTTGCTCACAGGCAGGGGGAAGCGGTTGCGTGTGGACTTCTTCCCCAGATGCTTCATTTGTGTGGTTTTCGCCACATCTGGATGCTGTGGGGTTGTTCTGCCAAGCGTGTTTTCTTCCAGATTCACCCTTCAGTGCTCTTGTTTCACTTAGGATCCGACTCTGCACATTGGAAATACCTTCCACTGTCTGAAGTCTCTACTAACGCCACGTTCAATGTCCCAGTTCCCGCCAAGCAGCCATGCGATGCAGGGCTTTGCCCAAGCCCCCTTCCCTTACCTGGGTGCCTGGTAGTGACTTTAGCACCACCAGCAGCAGGAAAGAGATGAAATATCTCAGACCCCCTCTCGCCTGCATCGTTGCAAGATGCATGTTGAGCCAGAAGAGCATCCCCCATACGCAGTTCCCTGCCGTGCAAACCAAGTGCTCTGGTATGAAGACGTGGCTTAGCAAGCCAGACTGTGCCCAGAAAACTGGAGAAATCTTCGCTCCCCATCCTGTGGCCGGCTCCTGCCCAGCCCTTTGGCGGTGAGTGGTACGGCCGCCCCCAAAGCCTGGGCACCTCCTTGGCTCCGTGCAGGAAAGAGCTCTTGACCTTTGCTTTTTGTTCAAGCCGATGGGTTGGGTTGATCAATGTAAATATTTAGGAGTGGAGCACGTTTCCAGGGAGCTGATCATAGTTATAACACTCCGCGGGTTATTTTGTAGGGTTTCTGTTCAAGAGGGTTTTGAAATCACTTCTTCAGACTAATCAGTGGTACATTGCCCGATACTGAGGAGGCCCTGACATGCATAAAGAAAAAGGAGGAGGAGGAGCCTGGAGGTCAAGAATCCACCAAGCAGCCTCATCATTATTTCCTTCTTCAGATGCGATATTAGTAGCCATTTTTGAAAGAAGAAACGACTTTTAATTATGCTGCGTTGTAACACAGTGCTTTTGCATCCTGCGTACACCTTGACAATACTTCATCATTAACCCACATAAAAGCACTCAGGCAAATGAAAAGGTTGCTATAGGCAACCTCCTTTCGACACGGCACCATTAATTGCAGGACTCCCTGCGTGGATCAGGGATTCCCTACCCATTAGCTAACCACATCGACAAGAAGGCAACAGCAGTTAAAATTAAGGAACTGAGCTGAACTTTGGCTTAAAATGGCAGTTAAAAAAAAAAAAATCACAAGTTTGAGCTATTGCAAATCATAAAGGACTTTAGTTGTGTGAAAAGAACAAGAATTGTTTTTACAGAATGCAGTGGAATGAGTAGAAACAGTAATTGAACAAATGTATTCCAACAGAGGCGTAATTGATACTTAAACTCAATCTTCTGATCTACATGACTTGCGATAACTTACAGGAAGGAATTATTGACAATACTTTCTAACAGGTAGTCTTGGACAGGTTCTCATCCCTCCAAATAAATCTCTTTAGAAAAAATAAATCATATTTTAGAAATTAATGAGTTCTTTTACTTGAGTTTATCCTCAAAAGTTAACCAAATTCTGACAAGTCTATAAAGCAAACTATGTTTTATTGGAGTCTGGCAAAGGATGACATTTATGTCACGGATGTGCTTTGTGCTGTTCCTGGGAAAATCATCTCATATTTTACCAAGTTATAATCTTCAGGGAAACTGCTGTTTTCATATGCTCGGTAAAGACTCACTGGAATGTTGCAGAGAAATCCCTGAAGATCATCTATGCAATGAGCCTCGCTAAAGTCTGCGGGCGGACAAGAAATCACAAGCCTGGGTTGTAAGATGAGCCCGGGCAGCAGAACGGAAAGCACCAAGCCTTGCCTCTGCCGGCAGCGCTGCTCCTGCTCCTGTCCGGGAAGGAGGAAGGGAAAGAGAGGAAGGTGACGGATTCACATCAAGAGGGACAAGAGCTGAGTTGGTGAAGGCGTGGGGGGACTGTGTGACCAGTGGGAACTGGAACAAGGAGCCTTTGGAGGTCTCTGGAAGCGGCAGTTTGGCTGTTTTTTGGCCAGCGGTTGAGTTAGTCGTCAGTTCGAGGTGGTGGAGGAGCGTGCACTTTCAGCGGGCTGGTGCTTTCAGCCGTACAGCCCGTGAGCACTCGAGTCCTGGATGACAGCACAAACCAAAAACTCCGCTCTTGCCCCCGACGCCGTGCCGTTGGAGGTGCGCTTGTGTGGTTTCCAGGGATTTCCTTTCCCATCTGTTTGCAGCATTGGCTATACACGCCTCAGAGGAGCTGGACTTGCTGCAAGGCTGCTGAAATCAATCTCTGCCAGGGCAAGGTTTTTGTTTTTAAAAACGCCTCCGTGGGCAGCTGGAAGCGCAGCACTCATGTATCTCTTGAGAATGTACTGAACTCTTTCCTTTTGAATGCACCCCTATAGCTGCTGCCGACAAAAAGGACAAAATTCATTATAAGCCAAATTTCCAAAAGGTTTTATAAGCTACTAACAAAACCCATGCTTGCTCCATTTTTTCCCTTCATCTTTCTAATGAAAATATAAAATTAATCTTGCTGGAATTGAAACTGGGATTTTTTTTTTTCTCCTTGCCAGGTATCCTTCTGGAATAAGGACACCCACATTCCTCTTATTCATGTTATGCTAATTGCTAAATCAGCTTATTATTAGCTGCCCCTGGCTTTAATTAGAAGACTTTCAAAGAGGTGGGGAGGGCAGCTCTGCGATGCCGAGGAGGCCGGCAGCAGTGGGTATCCGTGAGCCCGACGCGCGGCATGTGCTGTCCGTGCTCCTCCCGGCGTTCCTGTAACGCGTGTTGTGAGGTACCGAAGGCATCTGATGAACACCCCAGCTGCGTGTCTGAGCAGAGAATATACACTTACACGAGAATATGCTTTTATAAGGGCTACGGCCTGGATGCAGCCACCAAGTGTTGGCGCCTTTTGTCCAGGTACTGCGGTTGCATGAAGCATTTCTAAAGCGAGGGGCGAGCTTTTGTGGGGCAGAAACTGCCCGGTGCTTGGACAGCCCTTTCCGCGGCCGGGCGGGGAGATGTTCCTGCTCCCCGGTGCAGGCACAGCCCCTGTCTTGGGCTGACTTCAGCAGCCAACTCCTGGTCCCGGTCCTCCAGCCCGCGGCTTCGATGCTCACCGGGGAAAAGCGGAGCCATGGTGCAACCACCCCAGCTGCAAAGCGCGTTTTGAGCCCAGCGTCGTAGATGTGGCCTAAGCTAAGATTTTGTTTCACTGAAGTCAGGAACATTGGGAAAAGAATAAAAATTGATTTTACTCAAAAGCTTTTTAAAATCTTGTTTTTATTATACGCTGCTTGGGCTTTCTGCCAGAAGAATACCACTGATTGTTGTTTACACCCTTGCCCGTATGGAGGGTTTCGGCATCAGGAGCCTTTGAGAGATACTGAGCCCACCCCACAATCATCCTAATGGGCTGTAGCTTTCATTACCAGTTAAGAATAACTATATATTAAAAAAAAATCTGACCCAAGTCACAGTGAAGTATATTTGGGCAGAGAGTTTTACTGGAATGAGTGGAAAAATCAAACTCGTACACAGATCTCTTTCTAATGCCATTATTTTTATAGGGTCAAATTGCAAAAGCTGTTCGCTGGTAATCAGCTGTTAGCACAGGTAAGCTGATGTGATTTGCCTGAAGAGCGGAATAAGGCTTGTTTCAGAATAATTACAGGCATGAACTAGGATGCAGGTCCACCCCTTATGGGCTCAACCTGGCCCCCTTCCCTCATGTTAGCCACTATAATTATCCCATGGGATTTTATGAGCATATTTGCAAGCTGAGGTACTGCAAAGGGAATAGCAGGCAGGGTGGAAGAATCGGGCTCTTTTTTGTTTTTCCTAGTTTTTCCTCAACGCTGTATCATGAAAAGCCTCTGAAGAATGAGAAATTAATATTTCCGGCTGATTTTTTGGCAAGGATGAGAAGAGAGGAGAGGATTGGGTGGCCGGCCAAAGCAAATACGTTTGAGAAAGGGAAACACTTTCAAAATGGGAAACATTTTCAAAATGTCATCAGCAAAACAGAGAAAACAAGAAAAAAAAAAGTAAAAACAACGCTATCCGTAGGAAAAAAATAAAGGGTTTCAGTCAAAAAATCTCAGCGTGAATGAGATGCAAGTGGATAACATGCAGCTTTCCAGTTTTCACCATTCTCAGGAAAAATGTTGCTAGAAAAAACTAGAAGGGCAGTGGGTCCACGTGCGCCTTGCTTCACGGACAGCACCCAGAAATGCCCCGTTTTCCCTCATCTTTGCTTGCTTCGGGAGGGCATCCCTGGGCATGTGCTCCTGGGGTGGGTCCGTCCTGCTCGGCTGCGCAGAGCTTGTCTTAATCATCTGCCACCACGTTTTGCAGGGACCTGCTAATGAAAGAGGGAGAGAAAAACCCCATCCTGGTGAAATCCACGTAATGAAATATGACCGAGCTAATGCGTAGTGCCACCAATTTCCCAACTTGACGCCTGTGAGCAGCCTCGCGCAACACATCAGTTGGCAGCGCTGTATTAAGTGTTACTTCTTCAAATCGTGCAGCAAAGGGACTTGTCACTTCCATTTCCTTCACGGGTGCAATATTTGCTTTATAATCACATCAAATAAGGGAGGCAATTTTTACTTTATTTTGCTTAACTCTCGGGCTGGTTACCCACGGTTTCCACCAGCTTTAGGCCACAGTGGTGGCACGAGGGCCGAGGCGGGTGCAGCAGTTCCCCTGCTCGCACGTATGGCACCAACCCCATCAGCGCTTTAGCAGCTGCTGCAAACGTGACATATACATTTTTTTTTTTGCTTGTGTGAAGCTCCCTGTCTATCTCATGGCAGGAGGGGGAGAGGTAGAACTGGCTTAGACAAGCCAGCTCTGTATCTGCAATGAGCCCAGCTTTGAAGAAAATTGCCTTAATTAAAGCCTGGGGAATGCTTTCCCCTCTGCGATTGCTGGCAAAGAGCCTGGGCACAGGCTGGTCCTCAACATGCGGCTCTGAAGCTAGATTCACCCTCTGCAGTGGCTGGAAGCCTCCAGCTGGGATTGGGTTGGCCTTGCTTGGTGGTTTCCTGATCTTCCGCCTTCTTCACAGCTTTGCCATTGAGAATGAAACCCGTTGCACTGCTGGAAGAAACCCCGTAACTTCATTGCAAGTGAATCTGCATCGTCCCGGTGCTTCTCCAGGGGCGGTGGCCTGTTAGGAGGCAGAGCAGCTCGCGAGCCCCTGGTGCTCACCATCTGGGACCCATCGGGGCACCCCAGGGTGCGAGGGTGTAGGCTCAGCGAGGGTGCCCCGGGGTGCACGGCTCAGCACAGGCGCCGACGGCATTGCATACCAGAGCAAAGGGACCGCTCCCTCCTTCCGTGACGTGTCCCAGCCCACGGCATGGAGCAAGCCCTTCCCTTCTCGGTGCGTGGGCAGGCGCGTTTCCCCGTGCCGAGCTGTGTGCGCTGGGTACTGCAGTCAGGTTCTGATGTCTACACGTTTCTCTGACAAAGAAAAAATGCAAGTGCTTTTACTTCCTCTGATTGACACGCTATGGCATGAAACAGCAATGATGGAAGCACGGCTTAGCTCCAGCAACCGACTGCGTAAACAAATCTGTGTCCAGAACGTGTTGTCCATCAAAACCAGCCTCTAAAACCAATTTCCTGGCTTTTCCTTGTGCCAAGGCTATCGCAGTAAGAAAGCTGCCGTAACAACCCTTTCTTGACCTGCCAAACTGGGGAGATATTGCAAAGGTTATTATTTAAAAGGCAAAGTAAAAGGAACCCTGCCAGGCAAAAGGCTGGATGATGGGGTTGTGCAGGAAGGACTTCATGGGCACGAGGAGGGCTGAAGCTGTAATCCCTGTGCCAGGCCTAAATTATGACATCTCTGTTGTTTTCTGGTTTGGTCGCTGTTCAGTGCAGAAAACAATACTCCCTCAGTTGCTGACATTTCCTGCTAACGAATTCATATTTCTCCGGTGGAAGGCGGTAGGTGTTATGTGTGCAAGTAGCGTTTGATTAATATGAACATTCCAACAAGACTTGAACCCAACCTCGGAGGAGGGAGTTTGGAAACCTGGAGCTTAATGCGAGCTCTCGCACAGCTCTATCTATAAATACCTCTTCTGCCTTCTTTCTGCTCGCTGGCGGGGGCTGGAAGTGCCAAAATGCCCAAGGAAAGGTGGTTTTTATGACCTCTCCAACCTGGCCAGATGTACCAAGCAGGAGGAACTCACCAGAAAAGCTGTTTGCATGCAATTTTCAGCCCAGTTTTGCAAATTCACGTGGCAGAACCATCACTCGGAGAGCAGCCTGGCAACTTTAGGTGCTCGACTCACACCAAGAGAGAGGGAGGACAGCCTGATGGATCCGACGTGTTGTGAGAGCGCTCGGGGACTGAAACACGCAGCAGGCCCTGCGCTGGCAGCAGCACAGACAGGGACACCCCACTTCTCACCTGGACTGGGGAGAGGGGTAGACACACAGCAGAGGGGAGGCTATTTGCACCCCCTTTTGCAGATGAGAGGGGGCTGCAGCAGACTTTAGGGCTGCTCCAAGCTGCCCCTGCCACAGGGACGCCAAGGGACCCCATGTGCAACACTCATCATACCTCCCTTTGGTGGTTTACAGTGTAAATGCCTTTGTCTGCACCAGTCATCCAAACTCCCCATGAATGGAGAGAAGTAGGCACCCAAGGGGGTGATTCATCTTGTCCTTATGGAGCTGTCTAAAATAGGTCAATGAATCATGCTCTAAAAATGCCTTTTTCTCCTACAGACTAGCAAGGGAGTTTCAAGGATGAGCTCAGATGTAGATGCTGTGGACATCTAAGGATGCATTTGCCATCCTACCTCTCTATTTCTTATTTTGTGTGGGGGCTGGCCCACGGAAGGCTTTTCAGAAGCTTGCTGGGAAGCAGCAGCTTTGCTACCAAGAAAGCTGGTAGGTTTGGTGAAAGGTCCGGGTGTGTCCTCTCAGCTGGGTGTGTCCAACCAGCCCCGTGGACAGCGACGCCCTCCTACGAGGGCACCATGGCTTGGTGGTGCACCTTCAGACTTTCTCCAGCAGCACACCAAAGTCTCCCCCAGGTACAGACGGTGCCTTGGACTTGCAGACAGCGGGTAGCAGCACCCAGAGGACTTATGATCTGTACCACTCTCCCAAATACTGTTGGTTGGAGTAGCATGACCTCAGGGAAGTGGGTGGACCATTGAATAACCTTCTGCACCCGCATGCACGCACATATGGAGTGACAGCTTTTATTCTGACCAAGCCTGGTCCCCACCAAGCTGGTGAAAGGCTCATTTCAGTTTTGTTCCAGCGAGTCCAACACCTCTTCCCCCTGCCAACCGGGCTCAGGACCCAGACAGCTGCTCCTCAGCTCCCTCGCAGACTCCGTTCGGTTCCTGACACCAATCCTGGCCACGCTTCGGGCGCTGTACCTGACTGATCAAACCAGAGCCATCTGTATCAGCCCGGATCGCTCTCATCGCTCTGTCGCAATCACCACTTACCTCGGCAGATGCCAACGTGCCGTGCAGATCGCTCTGAGCTTGACGGGCTCCCTCTCATGAATTGCTCAGGAAGAGTGGAGATGGGTCAGCCCTTTCCATGAGAAGAATGGCCAAAGGCATCGTAAACAAACAAGGATGATCTGCTTACAGCCCTGTTGCTCCAGCCTTTCTGGAGAGCTCTGTCGCTTTGGCTCTTCTGATTTTGCCACCCCCCGGCTCGGACTCTGCAGCCTCGGGAACATGAGTCAGGGCTTCAGCTGGGAGACGTCAGCTGCAGGCAGCTACCGACCTGGCTCTGTGCTTCGTTGTAACTGCCCTTCCCAAGCCAAAGAGGGAACACTTCATATGTCGGGGTCCAGATGTCACCCATACCCAGACAATCCCAACACGATCAGACCCCGTTAACAACTAGCAGAGTAACGAGGAGGAGAAGGTCATTTCGAGGGGTCTCTCGGGCAGACTGGCAGGCGAACAGCAGACACTTGGCAATATACTCAGTGTGTTCCTCAGCATTTGACAAAGCTATAACTGATGCAAATTATTGTACCTGTGCCGGCTTCAGTGGCGTGTCAAAGCTGAAACCTTATTACAATGTTTATTCATTTATTTTCGGGGTTTAGTCAACCCAGACATCTGCCTTTAACACAGCATATTAACGATACTGCCGATGGGTTCGAATTTAATTTTATGCATACATGAAAAGCATAACTTCAGTCGTGCCACACACTCCTAATTTACAGACAAAATGAACAGCAGCTCTACCAATTTACAGCCGCCTGATTGACGCTGTGATGTCTGTAACGTAAAACTAAATTGAACGGCATTATCTCCGGGAGGACGGCGGGGCAGGCTGGAAGCGCCTTCCTCCGCGACCGGCGGTGGGCAGCGGAGTGGGCGCCCGGCCGCGGCAGCTCTCCCGCCCGAGCAGCGTCTCCTTTCATGGCTGCTTTATCTTTTCCTCTGCGCGTCTCGGATCACTCAAGCGCTTGTTTTTAAGTGCTTCAGAACACAGTTACAATTAACGGCCCCATTTGCTTGCTCAGCCGGTGTTTCTGCTTATCGGAGAGTCATCTCCTGCGGATGATTATGGGATTACCTCCCGTCACTGCTCTCTGCACCTTACCTGCAATGAGCACACCACGGACGTTTAGAGTCGATCGTGCTCTGCAAAGCTTCCTGAGCTCCCCGGGGCCGCCTCGCAGCAGGGACACCAGCCCGGCCCCTCCGGCCACCCAGGGCTGTTCCTCTTCCACCTCGGTGCACGGAATAACACGATAACGGGATCCTCAGGGAAGCCAGGCGGGATTCAACCATGGGAATGTGAAAGCATCACTACCTTTAATTTTTAATTGCGCCTTATCAGCTGGCATTGGGGAGGATGAAGTTTCCTGAAATTTTAATTGGCAAACCCATTGACCCGTTTCCTTCTGCGTCCCTGGGTGGCAGCACAGAATACACGTTGGGCTGGCAAGAGGGTGTGCTTCATGCCAGCCCTGGGGCTCTGGGGCTGAGAAAAAACCCAAATCCTTTTCCAGGAGGACATCTGCCAACTAGCAACCGCGGGTCTTGCAAGGGCCAATTGCACTCGGTGGGTGTCTTCAGCGGCAGAGACACTGACACGGAGCTGGAGACGTTGCGCTGACAGCGGGGGACCTCCTCTTCTCCTTGCAGAAACCTCCCAAGAAGAGTTTCCCCCGATGGGTCTGGTCCTCCCAGTCAGCCCAGAGTCACTGGAGATTTCTCATGAAGCGCTGGCACCCCTGTTCCACCCTGCAACTGGAAAAGAACTGCTGAAAAATGGGGGAAATCAGAGAGAAAGGTGTTTTCCCCTAAATCAAAACCAAGCAACAAGCACAACTTTCCAGAAAGGGTCAGTTTGGGTGAAGTTGTTGGGTGAGAAGTCACAAAGTTCACCTAAGTCACCTTTATTCCACCCAAAGCATGTCGTGGCAGCTGAAGATCTGCCCTGGAGCACTGACTATTTTAGAGCGAGCTCTGGGCACAGGCACAGGCGGGTCTCAGCTCTCCAGGAAGATGGCAGAACCAGAAATCCTTTGCGGAGGGGGAAGCCAGGAGGAAATCCTGCCAGACGAGATTCCTGACATTGCTGTGCAGACTCGGGATGCTCCAATGTTTTGGATAATCACAGGAATTTGGAGCTGGGCACGGAGTCAGTGCCAAACGTGCCGTGCAGGACTGGGGAATGGACTCCAGGGCTTTCCCGGGGGATTATTTATCCCAGAGCAGCGAGTCCTGGTACGTACCTTGTACAATGCACGTCCTCGACGAGACTCGGAAAACTGTGTCAACTTGACATCATTTCGGTGCTTCGTTCTCATAGAATATACAGTATTGTTTAACAGTGAGGAAAATTCTCCTAGAAAGAGAAAAGGGCTTGAAATCCTCTTATATATGAATATGGATTCAGAGTCATATATAAAATAACATCCTTGTCAATCAGGAGCTGTGTTATAGACACAAACCTGACGTCAAATCCAAGCATAACAAGGAAGCTGACTGAATGACAGATTGCGTGGAAGACTTCCAGAAACGGGCTTTAAAATGCAGTTGGCCAGACACCGGATTCAACAGCATTTAGAGATGAACTCACCATTTAAAGTTTCAAGTTTCATTTTTAAGGAAAACAATGTGCTCTGTTACCCAGACGGAGGTTTTCTTTGAAAAGATGTCATTAACTTTTAAATCGCCTGATGTCATCCGCCATCGATACACACACACACACCTACGCAGGGGGAGCAGACAAAGCAGCTCCCGGCAATCCGCTTCAAGGTGACACGTAATGCCTTCGCAAGAAAAAACCCAGAACACCAAAACCCGGAGAACCCCAAAAAGCTGTCTGGGTGTATAAATGCAGTTTTTCATCTGCACACAAAATTCAGCGCTAACGCAGCGTTTCCTAGGGGAGAGCAATCAGAGGAAATGGGAGAAATATATCCAGTGCAATCCTCAAATTAGGACTTCCTACCCAAAAAATCAGATAAAATCCTTACAGTGTGGGGCAGCTGGGAAAACATTCGTAATTCAAAAAGGCAGATGCTGCCTTGAGCTGCAGGGAGGTGCAGCCAGGGGAGAGGAGAGCAAAGCGGTGCATGCAATCGATACAGCAGTAGAGTGAGACTCCGGCTCGGCTACCTCCCCGCCGGCGAGCGAACCCGGCGCGCGCGGCCAAGCGGCAGCGCCGCTATTAATAAGGGTTGCGTTAAGCAGCTTTTCCGGGAAGCGGCGATGTGTGTTGCCCTCTAGATGACAGCAACGCCACCTAACAGTATATTCCCCATAGAGATGCTCGCTTTGCTCATCCCGCCTCCGGCACTAATGCTTTGCACGCTTAGCCCGCGCTGCTTTGGAAATTACGATTTAATAGGGATTCATAAGGTGGGTTCTTTATGCTGGTTTAATGCTAATTAATTATTCAGGGTATAATTGAGAGCAAACCTGGAAAAAATCAGCTGGCATTTCAGTATTATGCAATAAGCACCACTATTATTTGCAAATAGATGTGTCTCCTTAGATTTAAAATGACAGCTCATTCCTCTATGCTAAACACCAATTGAGAATATTAAAAACATCTATTGAGGCTTTAACATGTCTGCAGTAAAATATTCATCAGTCCCAGCTTGTTAGGGCTCGAAAGAGCAGATATATTTTTAATAATCAATTGCCATTTAAAATACCATAACATTCCAATTAGGCAGAAATTAAACTTATATGTCCCAAATAAATTAACTTTGCGTTTAAAGTGTTAATTGAATAAAAATGTTGATGTCTTTGAAATATTGTTCTTTCAGTTCTTGTTGGAATAAAGGTGTGTCACACTCCATGAAATGTGAGTTTAAATGCTCATTCTTTCCTCTCGGGCTGTGTTTGTGCTTCTCCACAGACTCTTTTCCCAGCAAACGAAATGGCCACACCCCAGGAATCATGCCTGTTAGCTACATGCCTCATCACAGCCTTGACACCACAATTTGCCAGGCGGTCTGGGTCGGTGGGTTCCGATGCTCCGCGCCTTGCAGAGGCAGCCCGCAGCGGCAAGGTCGCACGCTGACGGGCACGCGAGCGGCACCGGCGCTCCAGCCCAAGACCCGGAAAATAGGTACAGAAATCTCCCCCGTCTGGAAAGTATTTACTTTAAATAGCGTTTGGGACATTGCTGATCCACTGCTGGTAGGATGCAACGGTTGATCGGGGACGTCATGGAAAAGAGTGAGCGGAGGCTCCAGGCATTCCCACGGGATCCACCGGGGAATCCTTTCCGCCCACTGCACTAATTAATACCCGTGTTGGCAGCCTCGGCGAAGGGGGATAGAAAACGGCCTGTGGAAGGGCAGCAGCCCCCTTAGAGCTGGAACCAGCCTCCCCAAGTCCATCTTCATCCATGTTACTGGAAAGGGACCTCAGTTTCCCTCTGCCAGGGGGGTTACACACTTGCAGTGGGGAAAGAGAAGGTGTTAAAGTCTCCTTTCGCTACAAGAGTTTTCCACAACCCTGGATTTTAGCAAAAGAAACCCTTCAGCTCTGCATGCTCGCTCTGTGTTTCGCTGTGTTTAGGTAGTGCGTGTGGAAAGGAGCCTTCTCTGATGCTGAATTCTCAACAACTTGTTGTTCTGCAACTCATCTCCAGCCAAATTTTACCTCCTTCCCTTGTGAACACATCCCTCACTGGGTCTTCTTGTCACCAAAATAATCTCTCCTATGCCTAGCTAGAAGACATGAAGTCAACAGCAATTCTTTTTGTACAGTGGACGCGCTCTGCTTCGTCTTTGAGTCTGCTCAACCCACCTGGACTGAACATTTCAGAGATCAGGAACAACTGACACGTACAGAGTAGCTTCATGGTGCTGGAAGGCGGCAAGTCAGGGGCCAAGCTTAAAATAAGGTCTTGGTGCTCACCTATGAATAGATAACGGTTGCAGAATCTCCAACTCCATTACTCCTCCTCAATCCCTCAGGACTTGCCCAGGGCTGAAGGAGCCGGAGATACAAATTGCATCCTCTGGAATTTGTTGCCGAAAAGGTCACTGTTTCCAGGATTGTTTATTCACCATCACAATTAGCAGAAAAGAGCAGAAAATACAACAGCCCACTTAAAGCAATACACCAAGAGCCAGGGGCTTGACTGCCTCTTTTGTTTGTCTGGGATTATCCTTATTGTTATTTTATAATCCTCTGAGTGCATCCTCTTGCAGAGAGAGGCACTTTCAAAATGCCGACACGGAGCCATCAGCAATGATCTATCTGGAGAGCGGGATTAGAGGTCGCATCATTTAAACCAAAGAAATCAATTGAGATTCATTGGATGCCTTGCCGCTCTGCATTCCTTTTATTGTTATTTTTATCATTGTCACACTTCTTTAAAGCTTCCTGGAAATTAGAGATAGAAAAGGCCTATTAAGACATCCAGCCTCTCTCGCCAGATGCGGATCATGAACGATCGTGGTTCACCTGGTTCGAGATGTGCAACCAGCAGAGCTCCCCCCACTTCTCCAGCGCTGTCCCGAGCACGGGGGCCGTTACCCACCACAGCATCTCCTTTATTCCACCGGCACACGCGCGTGCCTGTGAGGTTTGGGAAGCGAGCAACCTCGGCACAGGATCAATTCCTTGAACCTCTTGAGTAAGCGGATGTCTTGATGGAGAGTGACACGGGGACGTGGGATTTTGCAGGGGAAGAAGGAATATTTGGTGACTGCATGTTTTGAAGGAGCTGGCTTTCAGCAAAAATCTGCTCCCCGCTGGACATTTTCCATCAAAACTGGCTTTGGGGTACGTGCGTTTTTCTCAATGGAGAAAGACTTTGTTGCCAGCTGTGTTGGAAGTTCACGGTCCCTCCAAAGCACATCAAGCTCTTATTGCTTGACCCCTATTTGGGTCTGAGCGAGAAATAAGGCAGCAAGGAGCACTCATGTTTTAATGCACTTTATTTGGCAGCCAAGCAGTTAACAAAGCATAAAATACTGAAAAAGAGGGTAATGCCCTGCTTGCAAAACACCGCCATATGCCAGGCGTCCCCGCGCTGATAAGGCTGCAGATACGCTCTGGCAGACCTGCTCGGTCTTCGTCAGGTGAAACCTGTACGGTTGTTTTAAATGAGGTTTTTTTTTTTTTTTTTTTTTGCATTTTATCTTTTTTGCATTTATCGGCGTGCGGGTCCGGCTCAGTTGCTAAGCAACATCCCCACCGGGCCGTGGGTTTCCTTCCTCCTACAAATGGGAAACAACAACAAAGATCCCTCCGTGTTCACCACGATGAGGTAAAGTCCTACGATTTAGTGTTCTTAATTGCATCCTCCCCTCGAAGGGCTTGGTCCTGCTGAGAAGGGAATAAGATACGTAACTCCCATCACGACGAACAGGGCTTCAAGCGGCGAAAGGAGAATACGCCTCTGATGGGGAAAGCACGGTAAAGGTACATGGAAATAGCACAAACGGCCCTGCCACGAGTCGAAATCAGCACGGACACCCACACGCACCTGCCCGGCGAGAGCCAGCCCGGTATAATCAGCGCGTAGCAGCGCGGTAGGCTTGGCTTGGGTTGCCCAGACTTTTATAACCTCTCTCGCACGCCGCAGGGCACCGGGGAGCCTTTCTGGGGTGCTTGAAAGCTGCGTTTTCGCACCTCGGCAGCGAAGGAGGGGTTCTGCGTTATTCTCACTGCTCCATTTCTTAGAGACGTGTTTGGTTTTGCAAAACCGCTGCGCCGTGTTTCAGCTGTTTGTTGCTCATACGATCTTCACGCCGTTCCAACAGAGTTTGCTTGCTTAGGATTTTTTTTTTTTTTTTTTAGGTAAAAATTATAGCCGTGAGCAAAAAACCGCCAAGTATTTGTGTTATCATATAATGTTTCTAGTGATAAAGATAGCAGAGTAGCAGGAGCTCAGGACGCTCTTCCCACGCCTTTAGCTGTCGGATGCATTTCTAAAGGGGCTCTTTGTTTTGAGGAGCCTCCGTTCCACTGCAGCCATCTCCAACGGCTTTTGAAGTGCTGGAGCTCTGCAGCTCCCGTTGTCTTCAAGCGAAGGAGGGACGTTTCCCCCCTCTACAGCTCCAGGGCGGACCTCTCCAGGCAACCTTCAAGCACTCAGAATTGGAAGCTGGAGGGCCCAGATGCCTTTATTACTTTGCGTCTAACTGTGCGAATGTTAGAAGAGGAAAACACTGTTGTAGAACTATCGGGTATATCTGCCTCACTTTGGAAGGCTTCCTGGCTAATTAGCAGGACTCAAGGCCAATTAGGCGGAGATGAATGAAGGGCTCATACAGCTTTCCTTTCCGTGCGGCTGGAGCAGCCCGCTCGGCGCTGCCACCCTGCTTTGCGTTAGACTTTTGGCCTTTTTTTCCCTAAAGCAGCAGCTCCGCGAAGCAGACGCAGCTCGAGGAGCTCGCCGGGAGTTGAGGGTGATGGTCGCACATCCCACCGCCCAGTAGCGCCTCACAAATGCAATTTGCACCCCCGCGTCACACCAGCACCGCGGGTGCAAGGCAAGCGGGAGGGAGAAGGGAAGAAACAGGCTTTTAACTTGGCGATTTCAAAATAAAGCGATTTGCACGCCCGCTCACAGCCTCGTCGTGGTGTCTGCTCGGCGGTAAACACGTATGTGCACGCTGTGATCTCGCTGCGTCGCTGCCGAGAAAACAGCCCTGCAAAAAAAGGAGCGAAGGTGAAAAGCGGGGAGCGAAGATTTCTTTGTGCTGTTCGGTATACGGCCGGCAGAAGATAAAACCTTTCAGGAGTGCCTTTGATGAAGCTGTTTCCTCAGGAAAACATGATGAATTACAAACTCGGCTGCGAATATTAACTTGTCTCAGGCAGCAGCAGACCTGTGCCTGCTCCGATGGTGTTTGCGGGCGGGCGGGCGGCTCGGTGCTCTCCCAGCAAAGCTCCTGCATCCCACGAGTGGGCCTGCTGTCCCCAGCCTGCCCACGGGGAAGCGGGAAAGGCTCCCGCGCTGCTGCTTCTCCCCCCAGACAATCTTGGTCAGGGAAGTTTGAAGGCACGCGCTGATGTCCGTCCGTCTGGAGACAGCTCCTGCACCGTACTCAGCTTGCAAGATGAGCTTACGTGATGTTCAACTTTCTGTTTCCCCAAACCGGGCCATTTAACACCCCAATTAGTTACCACAAGTATTATTCTTATTAAGGTTATAATCCGGTGTTATTCATGTTGCGGCCAGGCAGCCTGTCGTGCGCGGTGCTGTACTCAGCCCAAGCAGGTAACGCTCTTCTTCCCGCAGTTTTCACACGCATTAATTAATTCCTTGGTTTTTATAACACACTTATAGGGTTAGGCTAATAGATGGAAAACAACTCCAGATTGTCTAAAAGTTGCAGATATCATTAGGTAATGAATAGTCATAATTTCTTTTAATGATTTTAATTAATTTTACTTAGTGGCGTTTTCAATAACTGTGCCGCGTACACACTCGCTGTTCCTCCCCATCGCTTGGGATTTTTGCCAGTGGCTTCATTACTTTCAGGTTCCTTTCAGCCTGTCTGTCTCAGGATTGACGACACTATCAAAATAGGGACGCTGAGCTGCCATCTGTACGGCAGGAAGCTGTTAGCAGCTCGTCATTTAATAACATACATGGTCTGCAGACCCGGAGCCAAGGTTGGCAGGTTCCCCCACGTTCCAGGAATGCAAGCAGGGTAAATATAGCCACGTTTAGGTTCTTGTAAAACAAGCTTTTACAGAACTTCAGAAAAATAAATGTTTGCATAAAATGTAAGCACAATAGGAAAAAAAAGTGGTGGGGTTTTTTTTTTCCTAAGCCAAAGTTTTCCTGCCTGTCTTGCAGCTGAGATATTGCAATTTTATGCTAGTGCATGTGGCCAGCGAGCGATGCTGAATAGGAACAGATGGGCAATGTATGCAAATCGCTCCGATGAAACGGAGACTAACGAGTTCGCGGTGACCCAGGAATCCCACCACGGGAAGGCGCGGGGGTGGCAGGGCGCACAGCGAAGCTTTCCTCGCTGCCACGTGCAGCCTCGCTAATGGATGGATGCAGGGAAAAAAGACTCCTCAGGAGGCTTTGCACGTAAATCATTGGTACCCCAGTGTCAATGCGCTGCTCCAGATGCAGCGAGGACCCTCTTGGATGAAAACCAAAATGAAATGTTAGTGTTTCTGGGGCTTGCAGAGACTCTGTCACCACTCCCAGCACATGCCAACCACAGGCTTGTAAAGCAGAGCTCCCTGCAAGTGCGCTCAGAGGCATCAGGATTTAACGCTACATGATATTTGTATTAAGAAAAGTCCCAACTTGACAAGCCGAGGGTCAGTATCACCTCTTGAAGTGCCTGGTGTTCTTCTCCCAGTGCCCAGCTGGGACATCTTGTCCTTGTTCGGCATCTCTGTTGGCAGCCAGGTCCCACCCGTCCTGCCCCAGCCGTTTACACGATACAGCGTCTGGCTTTAAGGAAACGATCCCAGGTCCAAAGCTCATTCCCAAGTAGTTTGTTCCCCATAGCAGTAAGATGGCAACAGCACCGCTAACCTCCACCTGACGCCCTGAGCCAGCTTCTGCTGAAGACGACGGCAATTCACCCCCTAATTACAAAGGGAATTCGAGTAGGTCCTTTGCTGGCAAAGAGCTGATAGGAAAACCGCAAAGGCTGTCTTATCGGGTGGTGAATCTCCATTTAAACCAGTCGGACTGTGCCAATCTGCATCAGCCGAGGAGCTGACCTCCGCGTTCGTGACACCGGTGTCAGCAAGGAACCGTACAAAGTGGAGATCATCTCTACCCAGAGGAAACATTGTTTTTCAGAAAGCTGTCCATTGATTTAGCCATAAAACAGAACAAACTTTTAAACTGCATATGAATTGGGGATTTATTATTCCTTATCTACTTTGTGATATGGTTGGTAAATTTGTTTGAGCCAAAATGTTATAAAAATACACTTTAAAGGCCTAATAAAACCGGAGTTAACATTATGCACAGCTTGAAACCTTGGGAATTGACTATAAGGCAAAGGAAACCTGCTCCAGCTCTCCCTCTAAAAAACTGCTAGAATTAAACATACCCTTCAACTTGTCTGCAAGGCAACCTTGAGCGCCCGAGCAGCCCACCGGCCACGCTGCGAGGAGAGCCGGTCCTGGCACGCACGACTGGCACCACTGGCGAGCAAAGGGGGGGGCTGCGCGTGCCCCGTCACCGAAAATGCTGTTCCCGGGAGCACGGAGCTGCCTCCGGCACAGCTAACTTTCTGCCGAAAGAGTGTGGGATGGATGCTGGGCTGAAGCACGGGGAAGAGGAGGACATGTAAAGCGGATAAAAGCAAGAATCACTAAGTGCCCTTGTAATATGGGAATGGGAGTGGAAGGAGCCTCCTGGGCCTTGAAAGGCAGCTCCCTGTTGCTGTGTCCGACAGTCCCCTTCGCGTCCCATATTAACTCCCATTATCAGTCTGGTTCGTTTGTTTTCCCTATCCCCACCACTCAATGGCTGGTCTAGAAATTCCCTTCTGTGGAGAACGAAAACATCCTTTTAGCCTCTAGATAGGTTATACTTATTTGTTCTCATGCCAAAATTGTCCATTAGCTTAAATAGCACTACTCTCTCTCTAATGTTTACCTCTCCGATGTAGTCATAGCGAACAATCATCTCCCTGCCTTTGCTGCATCTGAACACGTCTTTTTTATGTCTGATACCACAGCAAATGCTTAGTGTTCCACTGTTTTCTTTATCGCTATAATTGCTCTGCAGGTTGGAAATGCACACACTCATCATTCAAACCTCTGGATGAATATCCATCGTGATCGTCTTTTCCCATCTTGTCTCTCATGACACAGCTTGCCGGAAAATCTGGCAGCCCTTCCCTGGCGAGCTGCATGACCTTGTGGGTGCTTGTAGGACGGGACATTGGGCATCTGGGGCTTCTACTCCCAATTTCACATGAATCTTGGGTCAGCGTTGAGCGTTGAGTCATGAATGTTTGACCTTTAAAGCAGTTTCCGATTTCAACTAGCGTTTCTGTTGCTAGTGTCCTAATACCAGACTAAAACATCTACCACGAGAAACTAAAGGTCACTAAATCTGAACCTTTCATCTTTATGCCCAGAGGACTAGAAACAACATGTTGAGTGACACAGTTGCTGAGATGCTTTTCAATGTCTTTTAGTCCCAAGGAAGCTTTTGAGACCTCCAATATGCCGAAACAAGAGAGTTTTATGGGTAAAAAGGTTTCTGTCAGCATTTCTCACCGTGTACACAACCTTTGTCAGCTCCACGCACAGGTGCAGCCCCAGCTAAAGAAGGACCCCATGTGCCACCAACAACTGTAGGGATAAGATCTTGGGCAGCCTCAGTTGGAGGGGAAGGGGAACATGTGAAACCAAACTGTGGAGCTGCCACAGGGCTGACGATGCCCGTTCGGACGTTAGTGGAACAGCAATGAGGAGCCCAAGGGAGCAACCAAAGAGGATGCAGAAGTTGCACCACCATCGTGAGCCAGTTGGACCTCACAGAGGTTGGAGACAGAGACCATCAACAACTGCAGGGGTAAGAGGGCTCAGATAGATTCAGCATTGATTTTTTTTTTTTTTTTAAATGTGCGTGTTTAATAACTTTCTTCAGAGCCCTGAGATCCCCCCGGTACTGTGGGGCTTGGTGTCTCCCTCTCCAATGGGGCTGCGAGCACTTGCGGGCCAGGAACAGAAACGCAAGTTTCTTGGCTGAAACGCAAGCACAAAGGCCAGGAACGAGTGAAAATACCTCTGGCAACCAAAGGAGCCATTCCCTGCCTGCTTGTGGTGAGGAGATAAAGTTTCTCGCAATATAACAACAATGCAAGTATTAAATTGCACAGAGAAAAAGACATATCCCAGCCCAAACCTGAGCCTGCAAATGAAAATACGGTGAAAATTTAAAATAGTCTTTGCAAGGCGTCCAAACCAGAGCCGCTGGGAACGCAGGCTGCTGAGGAAGCAGCACGGCGCAAACATTGCAGCCGATGCTTTGCTTTCCCAGTCTGACTTGGAGTGCAAAGCAACGTATCCACGTGCTGCGCCCAGAAGCAAAGAAACGGGAAGGTGTGGGAGGATACTCAGCTGCCTTGCGGAGCTTCAGGCAACCGTAAAACCTCTCCCACCCTTGTAGCATTTGGACATCTCACTTCTGTTTTGCAGACTTTTATCAGACAGCTGAACTGGGGGGTTTTGAGAGGCGCTCACAAAGCCCGCGAAAGCGCTGCTGTCCTTCCCGGTCCTGCCCATGCATTTTTCCTATTAACTTGACGAAGAGGCTCAGGTAACCTTGAGATACCTCCAGCACCGCCTTCCAGTACATCCCCCATGGCATCGTGCTGGTGTGGAGCCCTTGAACATCAGGTCTTCACATGAACTGGCATTTCCTGGCATTCACGTCCCACTTGGGATAGCTCCGATTAAAATATATTCATGACATAAATGCCCACTTTGCTGATACTTTTAGGCCTGTCTTAAGTATGAAGAGTAACGTGCTCCAATAGCTGCAAAAATGAGATGAAGAGGAGCCGGCCCTCAGCTGCGTTCCCATCGGAAGCGGAGGCTGGGAGGTCACCGCGTGCAAACCCCCGGGCAGCGAGCACCACGCAAAGGCAGCACATCACACAGCCGGTTCACGCCGCTGAGGGCGTTTGGCCTAAACTAAGACTCAGGGAAGAAAAGACTCATTTGCAGACATTATAATAACTATAAAAATGCCAGGCTAATGAATTTTGTGACTCCCACGAGAGAGTTTGCACTGTTGGCAAGATGAAGCACCTTTTATTCACCCCCGGTGCTTTAGTATAGAAGAGATTTTTGCTGAAACCTGCCATGGCCGGGAATTTCATGCACCCCTTTGCGAGGAGAGCACCGTACCTCTGCTGTGATGTGGGAGGACTGCATTTAAAATTAATAAATACTCCTTGAGAGGCAGATTTTCCACAGCCTCTTTTTGTAACTCGATGACTTGTGTAGCCATTTACACCTACACAGAGCAAGGAAAGCAGTGGCGGTAAAACACTGATAGGAAGGATGGGTTTGCAGCTGCAAAACATGACTTTAATGCTGACACGAGACACTCGGTGATGCTGATCTGGCCCTTTAGTATTCACAGCCCTTGCTGCTTGTGGGTTCTCGGCTCCAGGCTGATGCAAGCATAGTATTTTGGCGGCTTAGGGAGAATACTGACTGTCCCCTGCCTGCGAACCACTAGTCGCTATGCATTGCCCTTACTTGGCTTGCCAAGAACCATTTCCATCGCAAGGTTTCAGGCTGTCGGGATTCCAGGCTCCCACTGCCCGCTCTGACCTTGGGCAGCCCTCTGTTCCTCAGTTTCCCCACCAGTAAAACAGAAATGGTGCTTCCGTCCTCTCCGGAGCCCTCTGAGACATGCAGGAGAAAAGCACTGCTTAAGTGCACTTATGATGACAATGGATTATTTATTATTCCCCCGGGAAGTTGTTCCTCCGCCTGATACATCTCGTTGTTAAAAAGCTATTCTTGATATTCAGCATGATTTCTTTCCTTCCCCAATTCCATCCCATTACTCATAGTAATACCCCTTCTCTTGCTTCCTTTCCCAAGGGGAAAGAAGAGGGTTGCATTTTTAAGAAGTGACATTTTGTGGCTTGTTTTTATACCCAATAAACCTTTCCTGAATGCAACTGCCGAGCACCTCCAGTGGCTTTGAAAATGATAGTGAAACCCATTGTGTAAAAGCCACTGTGGCCACAAAAGTAATTAACTGGAGGGATTAGAAAAGAACACAATGCACAAAAACTCATTTGCTTCTTTCTTCGTTTTGTTTGAATACAAAAATGATCTACCTCCAAGGTCCTCTAGCATTATTGCACAACCTCCTCCGTCTGCTAAACAGAGGCAAGGACTTCGGATGTATTGTACTGCTCCTTTTTTAATAAAAATAATATTAAGAGTAAACATTAATGTATTAATTAAACAAACCCTCAACTGCTTCCCTTTCTGTTATCTTTTTTTAACACACTTGGCATTCACGTCCCCATGGCTGCGTTTCAGATGCTCACCCTGTAAAACTCCGTCGAGATCAGCAAACGGAACCGACATTTCTCTTCCTCTGGGACAACACATTTATATGTGTTTGGCCAGGTTTATACCTGGCCATGGTGAGAGCAGAACCTTACAGTGCAAAATAGGCCTTTTAGAGGTCAAAAATGATCCAGTGAGAGAGAAATTGTCATAGTGAGGAGGAAGGACGTTTCTCTTGCCCCTTCGTGCACACCACCAACTTTCTGAGCCTTTCTCCAGGACCTGTCTCAACTTGATCTGCCTCTCCATGAGACCTGAGGCTGCAAGTTGAGGGTCTAATCCCGCCAGCAAGTTCAGAGGGGTGAAGCCCTGCTCCCACACCTTCCCAGTGACACAGGCACGGGCCACCATTAGCAACACCCATCTCCATGTGCGTGTTGTCCATAGTGGTGCAGGTTCACAGAGATGTCACGTCATCTGTAACAGGGGAATGCAGCTCATGCACAGAGACTTTCCCAAAGGACAGGAGCATCCCCGGCTGGGGAAAGCGTTCGGATCCTCCAACGTAACCCAAACAAGATGCGTCTCCCACAGGTCCTGCTCCACGAGGAGAAGCTCTGTTGTGGAGACTACAGGAGATTTGCTGAAAACACTTATGCTGGAAATACTGTTCAGAGAATCAAATACCAGCTGCGAGTTTCTGATCTAGATCTGGTCAATGCTTCCATTTCCAAGTCCCACAAGCAAATTACCATGGGCAGATGATCCTCTCAGACCTTATAGTCAAATGCTCTCAGAAGTCAGAGAAACCCAATGCCTTCTTTTTCTCTCTTTTTTTTTTTTTTTTAAATGTGAACTGGCTGTCAAGGAATCCTGCATTAGTATATTTATTTTGGGTTATTACACCAGCACTTGAAATCCTGCCCGGAGTAGAACCTACAGCACCTCGGGCATGACTGAGACTCTGTAGTGTCAAGTGCTCTGAAAACACAACCCCTTGCCTGGACCAGCTTAACGACTAAATCGTCAGGACAGGCAGCAGACGAGCTCTCCGTGACTCTCCGGAAAGCCGAGGGGAAGTTCTCTGCAGCCGGTGAGGTGTTCCAGCGCTGCAGCAGCATTGCTGACCATCACACGTGCTCGCTGCCTCGGGTACCATCCGGCACCAGGGGCTCAGCTCCGTTGTCCTTCTTCTTCCTCCCACACCCCCCATCCAAACGCTGCCGTTTGATGGGTTTGCAACAGAAGGCAACAGATACGGACTCTGGAAAAGTCTGAGACACAGATGTTAACTGTGTGGGGGCTAAGAGCAACACAGCAGTTTATTAAAGTTTTCTCTCTCCTTTTCTACATAGAGTTGGACAGTGGCAGCCTGGGATTATTTTAACTGACTAATGTGCCTGGAAATCCTTTCATGATAGTGAAGAACCTTGTATAAGCAAGTGCGTTTGGAAAAACAGAGAGACACGTGTGGGACAGTCCTGCACCCTCCAAACAATGCAGAGGAGGAAGGGAGATGGCAAGGAGAAGCCAAGAGGAGACATTAAGGAAGGATTAGTGCTCCTCTGAAACAGCAAACAAAATTAAAATGGAAATAGAGAGGGAGGTTGAAAAGTCAGCTGCTAAATGCTCTGCAAGTAAATGTTGTTAAATATTTAAATTTCACAATCAAGCACATTTTTGTTTATTAAAAAAAAAAAAAAGACAGAGAAAGAAAGCGAAATGCCCAGGAGGACTCCGTGGTTGAATCATTAAGCAGGGTAACGACATTTCCACCTCCCTCCTCCCTTCTACAATTAATTATAAGTGAATTATGTACAATGGAGGAATTTCAATTGCTCATCTGGAGTCGTGTAGGTACGTGATGGACTGATCTCCCTCTCGCAGCTCCAGCCGGGCACCATTTCATCCCCCCCAGCAGCAGCAGCTCAAACCCAGGGCACCAAGCTCAGGCCTTGTAAAACGATGGAGCTTCATGGGGACAAGAAAAGCCGCTTGTTCCCACTCAGATCTGCCAGGATTCATTTTAAGATGCATGTTCAGTATGATCCCATTAAACCTTGTAGCTTATTCCAATTTATTTAGTTAAGAGATGAACTAAACTAAGTCGCTGTACAAGAAAGTGCGTCCGTTTGGGGCGAGGTCGCGATTTAACGCAAGCAGTTTTATTTTAGGAAATTGAACGTATCTGCACCCGCTCATAAGCAGGTGGATTCCTGCATCTTCCCATCCCTCGGAGGCAAGCGCTGCGTGTGCTCATTGTCTGCTGCAAACACAGAATAAACCAGGTATATTTTAATCACCAGGAAGGGGCTTTCACCTCCGTGAGCATCTCTAAGGAGCTACCAAGGCTCGAACGGTCGGCACCGTGTGGCTGGTGGGAGCTGACGGAGGAAGCACCTTCCAGGAGGGATTTCTGCTCTTTCAACAGTTGTTGTTCATCTCAGCTGAGAATGAAATTACAAATACATATAAAAATGAGTAATGAACAAGGCTGAAACATCTTGTTTCAATATTTTCAATTAAAACAAAACGCCTGGGGCTGACCTGAAATTTGTTTTCTCTTTTTATTTTCTTGCTGTTTCCCAGTGGAGATTTCAGTGGAGCTGATAGGATCGGGTAGGCCAGCATGGTCACGGATTTTTTTTTTCCCACACAGCTTGATTGTTAATTTGAAACGTTTATTCCGAGGTGCTATAAAAGGCTCCTAATTCTTAGTATTCGGAGATTTCCACAAACACCAAGCCACTTTCAAGACTCTCAAAGCAGATGCTCAACCCTGAAGAATTCATATTACGCAGATCTCCTCCATCACCGCGGCCTTCACCCACCACAGCTGTTAAAAAGAGTTGTGCCTGCTCCAAACTCCAACAAAAGCAATAGCAACACTGATATAAGCAAACACTAAAATGAAATTGCTCATAAACAGTGAATTCCTCAACCCAGACTCCATTCAAATCATCATTTAAATACAAATTTCCAAACCTATCTGCTGCCAAAAAATAAATGCATTTAAACAGTCCTGAGACGTATGTACAATAATGCCTTTTTCACCCACTCTAATGAGCCTGAAAAGGAGATAAAACTCTCAGAAAACATTCCAAATTTCTCTTCCATGCTGATATTAACAAAGATCTGAATCAAAGGAGGGAGAAAGAGTAGAAAAGTGATTTCTGCTTTGAAGCTTTTAACACTTAGGGCTAGATCAGATAAAGGGCTTGAGCAGGGGGAGATGGACTTTCATGTCTCCATCCCACCTAAGTGCTGCTTGAACCCTAGAAGTGCCTGAGATCTGAGCCACACTGTTTGACATGAAAGCATTTAAAGCATGGATTTAGGGTGGAAAGTTTGGCTCTGGCCTCTCCGCTAGCCTCCGGCTGCAGACTCGGGTGCTCACCACGCACGGTGGCACTGCACATCGCTCTTTTGCCCACACCGGGGCTATGGTCCTTCCTTCCCGCACAGGGACGAACTCCCCACGGATGCTCTCTCTGGTGAATGCCGCAACAGCTTCAGCCTGAGCGGGGGCTCAAGAACAAATCTTTGGGGGCCATTGTCCTGGTTTAGGCCAGGATGGAGCCAGTTTTGTCTCCAGCAGCTACCATGTTTTGGATTTAGCTTGAGAAGAACGGTGACAGCACACTGATGGTGCTGGTTGCTGCTGAACCATCAAGGACATTTTGCAGCTTCCCAGGTTTTGCCAATGTGCAGGTGCAAAAACTTGGGAGGGGCAGAGCCAGAATAGTTGATCCAAACTGGCCAAAGAGAGTATTCCATACCATAGACGGTATGCCCAGTATAAGTGAGGGCTGGCCGGTAGGGCACTAGGCTTTTAGACCCTTAACTTGCCTTAAGCCTTAAGCTTCCCTTTGGGTTGCTTTTTCTTTCCCTGTTTTTTTCCTTTTTGTTTTTCATTCGTTCGCTCGGCTGTTGGTTCCCTCGCCTGCTCTCTCTGGCACTGGCTGTGCTGGGATAGCTGGGGGGGGGATACCCCTGCTCCCTGCCTGCTGCTCGGGACGGGCTGTGTCGGTCGTCGGGTGGTGAGAAATTGTGCATCGTTTGTTTTATATATCCTATTATCCTTATATATATTATCATTATTATCATTATTAGTATATTTTTTTATATTTTTCCTTTGCTGTCCTGGTGAACTGCTTTTATCTCAACCCGCAAGTTTTCCTTTCTCTCCGATTCTCCTCCCCACCCCAGCGGGGACGGGGGGAGTGAGCGAGCGGCTGCGTGGTATTGGGTTACAATTTGGGGTTAAACCACGACAGCCATTCCTCCTACCATCCCTCTCGCTCTGCTCTTCTGCTGCAGACAGCTGCGTGGGGTGAGCTGACTCAAAGGGGGCTTATAGGAAAGATGGGGAAAAACTTTTTAGCAGGGCCAGTTGGGATAGAACAAGGGGTGATGGTTTTAAACTAAAGGAGGGGAGATTTAGATGAGACATAAGGAAGAAGTTTTTCACACTGAGGGTGGTGAGGCCCTGGCACAGGTTGCCCAGAGAGGTGGGAGATGCCCCATCCCTGGAAACATTCCAGGTCAGGCTGGACGGGGCTCTGGGCAACCTGATCTAGTTGAGGATGTCCCTGCTCATGGCAGGGGGTTGGACTAGATGGCCTTGAAAGGTCCCTTCCAACCCAAACCATTCTATGATTCTATGACTTGCAAAGGCTCCAAATGGAGCGGTTCGCATCCCAGGCTCCCACTGAACTGGGTCCAGGACTTTGTAGCTGCTTTTGAAACTCCTGCTTTGTGCCCTTTTAGTAGTACAGCTCGCCTTAAAGCAGGCTTGTGCCATGAGACATGCAGTGGGAGCTTGGCTAGCGTTCAGGAAGGGCTTGGGCGCCCTTGGGCATCCCTGGGATTGCTGAGATTACCCAGTGTGCAGGACGAGCCAAGGTCTGGAGACCCCACACCACTGGGCGGGCTCCGCACAGCCAGCTCGTTCAGCAAGCCCATGTCTCTGTCCCTCCAGTTCCCTCATATTCCCTACGGAAATAATTTGTTGGGAACTCAGTGAGCAAAACTGCAAAGAGCATCCTGATGCCCTGGAGGGAGAACAGCTGGCTGGGCTGTGCACGCATCTCCTACCACCCCTCGTACAGTAGGAAACGCTCCCTTTCGCTCTGACTACACTTCAAGATGGTTTTGTGCATTAACAGTATTATTTGTGCATGACCCAGAAAATGTAATCTACAGAAAAACTGGCTGCATTAAATAACATTTTCCAAGCTACACTGGTACATTGTTAACATCATTTTGTTCTGAGTGACAGTTTAGAAGTACAGAGGGAACGCTCGGTTCCTCCACTCACCAACACAAAATAAAACCAGGGCGTTTTGCAAGGATCTGGTGGTGCATGAATGAATTTGTTCCAACCTCTTGAGCATGTCTCCCATGGGCAATATTTTATTTTCCACACAGAAGCAACTTTCCTCTTTGGAGTTGAGCAGGCCACCAACGTAACAGCTATCCTGCTTAAGAGAGAACTGCCTGGAGGGGTTGCACGCTATCAATAAAGTATCAATCCAGGAGCGGCTCCATCCCACGGCTGGCCGAGCGCTGCGACACAGAAGATGTTGCATGCACGTAGGGATGGATGAGGACGAGGAGGGCTTCTCTGGGGGGGGAGTTTGTCACCGAACAGGTATATTCTTGTTCAACTAAAATGTTTGCCTTTTTTTTGGTGAGATTTCACCTCTGTTGACTGTCTCAGGGTGGAGTCATTCATTTAGGTCAAGCGGGAGAGGCGAGCGCAAAGGTCGCTGGTACAACATTTTTGATGCGCTGTGAGACATGAAGCATTTACTGTCCTTTGGCAAGTCTTCCGATCAGTGTTTCTGATTTAACTCTTCTAAATCTGCCCATTTTCTGCGGCCGGGCTGAAGCTGGCCCTGTGCGTCTCGTGGGAAGAAGCCATCTCATCTGCTGTAGCTGGCGGGCTCAGAGCCAGGGCAGCGACTGTGATTTCAGCACTCATCAGTGTTATAACAATGCCTCCTTTGTTAGCGCTTTCTTAGGGAAAAGCTGCTAAAAGAACTCTAATATTGCATGCCATAGGGGAAAGTTTAGAAACACAGCATAATTAGGAATAGAAAAAGCTTTCTGGCTTTCCTTACATTAGGGATTTGCCACAGTGAGTTTCTCCTGAACCACAGAAATTTACTGCCTGGAACTGAGTGTTCACTCCGTTGGTAGAAATGGAAATGTGGGAGAAACAATTTTCCACGGTGAGGCACACACTTGACACCCCAGGGCTCATAAACAACAATTCTTATATGATAGACCTGTTTCCAGGGTCTGCAAACTCCTCCCTTCAGCTGGCAGAGCCCTGATTTTCCATTTTGTGATCGAGATCTTCAGTAAGCTCCTTGGTGCGTTTCATGTGTTAAAGACCCTTCAGTGAATTTGCAGGAATATGAAAGGGAGGAATAGGGGACCTCTGCAAAATAAGCACAAATCTGCCTGGAAAGGGGTGCTTGGGCTAGTTGGACCCGGTCCCCAAGCCCTGGCTTCAGCCCGGTGTTGAGCCCTTTCCCTTTAGAGGCATAGAATCATAGAATCGCTTTGGTTGGAAGAGACCTCCAAGATCATCGAGTCCAACCGTTAACCTATCACTACCAAGTCCACCACTAAATCATATCCCTTAGTGCCACATCTAAACGTCTTTGGAATACCTCCAGAGATGGGGACTCCACCACCTCCCTGGGCAGCCTGTTCCAATGCCCGACAACCCTTTCGGGGAAGAAATTTTTCTGAATATCCAATCTAAACCTCCCCTGGCACAACTTGAGGCCGTTTCCTCTCGTCCTGTCGCCTGTTCCTTGGGAGAAGAGACCGACCCCCCCTGGCTCCAACCTCCTTTCAGGGAGTTGCAGAGAGCGAGGAGGTCTCCCCTCAGCCTCCTTTTCTCCAGGCCAAACCCCCCCAGGTCCCTCAGCCGCTCCTCACAGCACTTGTGCTCCAGCCCCTTCCCCAGCTCCGTTGCCCGTCTCTGGACACGCTCCAGCCCCTCAGTGTCTGTCTTGGAGTGAGGGGCCCAGAACTGAACCCAGCACTTGAGGTGCGGCCTCACCAGGGCCGATCCCTGCCCTGGTCCTGCTGGCCACACCATTGCTGATACAGGCCAGGATGCCGTTGGCCTTCTTGGCCACCTGGGCACGCTGCTGGCTCATCTTCAGCCACTGTCGACCAACCCCCCCAGGCCCTTTCCCGCCGGGCACTTTCCAGCCGCTCCCCCCCAAGCCTATAGCGCTGCCTGGGGCTGGTGTGACCCAAGGGCAGGACCCGGCACTTGGCCTTGCTGAACCTCATACACTTGGCCTCAGCCCATCGATCCAGCCTGTCCAGATCCTGCTGTAGCGCCTGCCTGCCCTCAGGCAGATCCACCCTCCTGCCCAGCTTGGCGTCATCTGCAAACTGACTGAGGGAGCCCTCGATCCCCTCATCCAGATCGTTGATAAAGATGTTAAACAGAACTGGCCCCAGGATGGAGCCCTGGGGAACACTGCTCGTGACCACTTTGAGCCCAGGCATCAGGATTGCAAACCTTAATGGTCAGGCACTGCAGGAGTTGTGGTTTCTCAGGAGCAGGGACCTGTGGGAGATGTGGGTGGGTATATAAGGGGATGCATGTGGGGCAGGAGGAGGTTTGCAGGTGGTGTGTGGTCTCCGAGGTGGCTGGTTGTGGGCTGGCTTGCTGCATGCAGCTGCGGGATTTCATGCTGATGGCCTTGGAGAAGCAGTGCCTGTTCTTCTCCGGTGTCTTTGCGTTAATGGGAAGAAATATTGCTTTGCCTCTTAAATTGGGAGGAGAGCACGAAGAGGATGAAAGGTCCTTGCGGGGAAACCCAGGTTGGTGAGGCACCTCCGTGGCCAGAGGGGAGGGTGCGATGGGGGGTGGGGAAGAGGTGCTTGTAAAAGCTGCCCATGGGTGGGAGGTCTGGCTCTGCAGCATCCCCAGGTGTGGGGAGGAAGAGGATTACAGCCGCGGGAGGCTCTAATCAGGGGCTGGGTGAGGCTGCTTCCCTCCTTCAGCAACAAGGAAAGGTTTGATGAAATGCTTGGCGGGCCCAAAGCAAGGGACACTAACGGGGTACGCACAGGCTCAGAGGTGAGGGCTTTCTGCTTACCTAGGCTCCCCAAACCTGTGCCAAGAAATTGGAGGAGTACTCTGTGCTTGGGGTGCTCCAGATTTTGCCCTCTGGTGAAGGAGTTTGGGTGTCTCTGTGGCAGCAGGCTTCCCACACAAAATGGGTCACTGCAAACCCCTTATTTATCCCCATCCAAAATATTCCAGCATGAGCATCTTGCAAGAGGGCAGAGTTTGGTCATTTCTAGACCTAAACCTGCCTCTGGTGCTTCCCGCTGCGGACCTGCAGCTGGGCTGGAGCAGGGACTGTGGACACCCATAGTCGTGGTGGCTGGGCAACGATGACCCACGTGTGGTTCAGCTTTCAGCTACGGTATCTCAGCAAGTCTGAGACACTCAGGGTTCCCACAAATCCAGGCAAATCCTGCCTGCCAGGCGCCCGTGCCCAAACGCTGCTGTACACGTAGCACCAATCTGCGGGCTGGGATCCTTCATAGAACACTCCTGTGTTCACATTTGCCTCTGGTTTTCTGCACGTTACCATAAAACTGAATATTTCTTGTCACCCGTCTGAGATGGGGTGGGCTGCAGTGTCTGGCTGCTCTGCGCTGTGTGGCTGGCGAGCCCGTAGGTTGTGGCTGGAAAGAAGGTGGCCAAGAAAGGAATAGCAGGAGCTCAACTTGCTTGCGTTGTGTAAACATGTTACATGTCTCTCCAGGGCATGTTTCTGTCTCAGTGCCTTCGAAAACCGAGTGCCTTTACAAACAGACCCTGCTTACCTCACTCTGAGCATGTTTTCCTGACTTACGGATTTCACAAATACAAGAAGCTTAAATTTTTAAGCATTTGCAACCAGTTTTCTCCCCATCTGCCAGCTAACTTGGAGCCAGATGTAACTGAGCTCAGAGAGATTGGAGTGTATTTTCCTGTTCAGCATGGGAAAAATGGTTTTGTTCAGGTCACTGGTTGGCTCTTTGAACAGAGTAAATATTTGATGGTGGCTAGTGTTGCGAAAACACACGCTGTGTTTTAGTCATGAAAACCAGTTTTATTAAAAGTGTGCAAACTATTAATATATGAACTGCCTGCTGGAGACATATTTTGGTAATGGTCAAAAAGGTCGATGGCAGAAGTAGGAAAACAAGAGTCTGCAGAGACTTGAGCTGCCTGGCAATAGCCATGAATCTTCTATTTCAAATGCTAAGGACCAGCTCCAGTTGCCTGCACACCAGGATTTTGGCTAGCTGGCTCCAGCAGCTCCATCTCCTGCAGCCACCCATCCAGGGAGGACCTGGTGCTCCCTGCCCAATGGCTACCAGAGCTGGGGCACAGCTCCAGCTCGCGCTGCGTGGTGCACGTCAAAGCAGCAGGCTTCCATTGTCAGGCTCTTATCTTGACAGTGGTTCACCGAGCTCCAAAACTCCCCAAGGATGCTTTTCTGGGACCGTGCTGGCGGGGCTTGGGGCAGCAGAGGAGTTCCGTGTTCCTGCTAATGGAGTTCCTGCACCTCTAATACCTTTCCCAGCCTCTCATGCAATCCCATCCATCTTGAGGTAGCTGTGCCAAAACCCTCCCACTCTGGGAGCCGGTTATGACCACTCCTGTCCACAAACGGCAGAGCAAGCTGCAGTCCTGGTGCTCCCTCCCATACCATGCTGCTTGGGAAAGCCCCTCTGGCTACTGCACAAAGACTCATCAGTGGTTGCAAATAATACGATGTTCTTCCTTTAAATGTGGAGCTTGTCTCGTGAGAAGGTACCCAGCTATGGTCTGAACGCCTCTTCTGTAGCATGTTAGGCGGGCTGTCCTTAGCTCATCTTTTGACTCTTTAAAGCTGTTCTAGATGCCTCCGTCTTTGTGATGCTCCCTCATTTGGGAACAGTATCCTGTAAGTAAAGATTTTTGAGCTGAGGATCTTGGACGTCCTTTAGTCTTCCATTACTAAAACACAGTCTAGAAACCAATGAGCAATCAGTCGTCTCTCCTTACTGAACCATCTTGCTGTTTCAAGAGTCTTTCTCCTTTACAACTTCAGAACCAATTTTCTGCAGCTGGCGCTTAATGCTGCATTAAATGAAGTTTAAAGGTAGAGAAAATGCTAAATGAAGTCTAATCCTTTCCTAGCATATATAAATATTTTTAAGTAGCCCACTATTTGTAGTAAATTGCTTCCCTGGAGACTTTCTCCTGGACCACAAGCACATATACACTTCTAATATCAACAGAACATGAGAAGAAGAGACTAATTGTGAGGTGGGGAATATCATGATACTTATACTTAACCCACTGCTCCAGAGCCCAAACCCACATGGATGCTGCCTGCTTGAGCCTCGCTAGGCATTGAGCCTGATGGATATTGCAAAGAGGTTGTTAACCAAGGAGAAATCAATGGTGTAATATCGGAGAAGAAAGATGCCCAGGGTAGCTCGCTACAGCATGCAGTGACACTAGCATCTGCCTGTTGCTTCAGCTACCTGGAGTGAGTGAAGCGGAACCACCGGGACTGCTCTGACTGAACGAGCGTGATGGACTGCCTAAAACTGGGATCACTTCCAAAAACTTTTTGGTATCTTTGTAAAATATTCTGTGGCATCTCTAATGGTTACAGCAGCCTCTTGCCTGTTGCATTTGTCTCTTCACATGAGATGGGGACACAGTGCTGTTTAGCCCAGGAGCAGGCTTGCTCCTCAACAGAGAGAACTTCGTTGAACTCTGCTAAACTCTCTCTCTAAAGTTATTCTGCTGCAGAAACCAGAACAACTCTTTTGCAGTTGTAAAAGGAGCAGTAACAGGTGTGGATAGACGGCACACCTGGGCTGCTGGAGAAGAGCAAGCTGCTTCCCAAGGTGCAGGGAGAAGAGCCATGTGTCCCTGCAATTTGGGAAGGAGCAGCTCCGGGGAGAACAGTGTGGTAACGGAGACCCTGATGATGAGTAATGGTGCAGCAGCAGAAGAACAAACGATGCTTTCAGAAATCCGTGCACACGGAACTGAGGTTGAACCTGAAGAATTGTTCTCGGGAAGGCTTCTTCTGAACAGTGACAGCAGTTGGAGCCGTATGCAGTTCGCAGCCCTACTCGAGGAACGAAGATCCGGTACGTCCGTAACACCGCTGTGAAAAGCTTACTGCAGCTGGCTGTGGTTTCTTTTCTTTTGGGACTGTCTCTGACTCCTGCTGTCAAGATGCGTGAGAGGGTTTTCACGCACAAGAGGCGTGCAGAGGTCTACGCCAGGAGGGCCAAGATCCTTCTGGTGTGTAAGTAGCGAGATGGTGGGTTGCTTTGCAGGGAAGAAAACAGCGTTGCGAAGACTTGTGGAGGGGAGACATGCCTCTTCACGCTCACCATGGTGAGTGCTCTCTACAAATGACTTTGAAAAAGGCTTTTTGAAGCAATTCCACATAAGCTACGGGGAACTTCATAGCAAAAATATTTGTTTGCACTGAAGTAACTGGTAGCTTGGGTGTTATTTTTGCTTGCAAGTTCTGGGAACAGTTCTCAGCTTGTGGAAATGAGCGTTGCCTTCGTGGGAGCCATGTGCACCTTTTTAATTGATGAGATGTGTGTACCTGCAGTGTGCAGAGAACCTTGAGAAAGAAAATGACAGCCCTAGACCAATATGGACCAGTACGGACATGCTTCTCCTGCCCATCCTGGTGGGATGTCCTAGCTGGTCCAGCCTGCTCATGGAGGATGGCTGGGAATTGCACGGTCCCCGGCTCCTGAGCTGGCTCTGTTCCTGGGGACCTCCTCCATCAGCCCTGGGGGAAGAGCCGTGGCTGGAAGCACCAGCTTAGTCCCTGACTCCTTTCTGAGGCTGGTCACTGGCATGGGGAAGGACGCAAGGATTGTTGTCCAAGGTCAATGACTCTGTTACCAAGTCTCATAGCTATCTGGTCTGGAGAAGGCTTGCTTTGCAGAGAGGTGTGGCACGGTTACAAGCTGGTCTCACCGCTAGCCTTAGTAGCTATTAATCTGTTAGACTGATACATGAGGTTTTTATTCTTTCCATTTTAGAGTCTCTCAGACTACAAAGGAATCTGGAATGATTTGATAGCTGAGGCTTTTCTTGTCGCAAGAACAAAGGGTAAGTAGCTATCTCTTTCAGCAGCCTAGAGAGGCTTCTAGCCAAGACTGAGAGATTAAGAGAAGCTACCTGGCAGGCAAGTTGGCTTTTAAAGGGAAAAGCCAGCTTTTAAGCTGTTGAGACAAGGGAGAGCTGAACTGAACACGCAGGAAGCAGCGAGGAAAGCAGTGGTGTTTAATACGCTCTCCTGGTTGCAAGGGTAATGGAGTAGGAAAGAATTAGCAAAACCCCTTTGTTTTGCTTTTTGGACTCTCTTAGCATAACAAGTAAATGTTATGTAGTACAGGCATGTTTTATTCGCTCTTCATCATTTCTGGCTTGCTTGCTGTCTCAGCTATTTTGGTTGCAGTGAGGAGTTTACCTCTCCAAGTGACCTCAAAGGCTCCTCTGGCTCCACCTTTATCAGCACATAAATATTTTAGGCAGAAGGGAGCACAAAGACCGTGCACCTTACAGTTGCAGGGATGGATATACGCTCAGAAGTGCCCGAGTAATGTTTCCATAACCCTCATTTACTTTCAGCTGGCTTTGTGCTGCAAAGTCACTTGAATGCTCTCGGAATCTCAGCGCCCAGCTCAGTAGTGTCCTGCACGCAAGGTCGGAGGCTCCCTGGGGAAAGCTGGCTCTGTAGTGAGAAATGCAGGTTGTTCAGCGTTGTTGTAGCAAAATACTCTTTCTTCTGTGAGGTCTGGACTTCCGATCAGCCATGACTTTGTTCCTGCATGGGTTGGAGACTCCTGTTTCAGATCCGTGATAGCTAAGGGAGTTCCCTGACTTTGCAGCATTGTGAGTCTGCAGCCTCTCGAGAGCTGGCGTCTGGCTTGGCTGGCCAAGCGAGAAAGCTGGCCTTGCTCAAGAAATCCCCCTGCCCTCTCTCACCACGCTCACTTGGTTTCATGCGATCCTAAGCAACCACGATTAGCTGCCGTACGGAGTTAAAGCGTTCCCCCTCCACCTGATTTCCCTCTTGCAGGAGGGTGCAAGAAAACCGCAGCAGTTGAAATCCAGTCAACTGTGTCCTGCTGTTCAGTCACCTGCCAGGTTGCTTTTCCTTTTGCCTCCGCTGTCCTGGCTGTGCTCCCACTAGAGCAGGGAGGGGAGAAGTGCTGCTGGGATTCCCTACCTGCTGTCTCTTGCTTTTGGGGTCCCTCCGCTGTGGCCGGGGAAAGGACCCAGCAGAGAAGTGCCCACGTTGCAAGTGTTGTGCTGTGGTGGGGTCAATACTCGGGGGGGGGGTTGTGCAGAGACGAACTGATCTAACTAGGGATGGAGTGGGATCTCCCCCAACAATAATCCATGGTGTGACTAAGCCTCTGAGAGGTGGTGTGGCAATTGCAGCCCCCCAAAGAGCATAGCCTGCCTGCCGCAACGTTGAAAGCCTGCTGAGAGCGGTGCTTTGAGCAGGAATGCAGGTGTCCCTAAGCTGACATGAGCATAAACGCGGTGCTGCACTCAGCGTCTGCCTGATCTTGTCAGAGCTCAGCTGGAGATCTGGCCCGAGGTTACTCACCCCCATACTGGGGGGTGGTGGAGATGGGGAGGGAACGTATCTCACCTCTGTCCTATGCTGCCCCTGAGACTTTTGCTGCTGTTAATCCAAGTGGCGCTGTGGATGCTGCAGACCATCCTTTGGCTTTTCTAGGGCAGTCCTGATTTGTGACAAAACACTTATTTGCTGTCCATAGGTGCCTCAGAAAGCAAGCTGTGCCAAGACTGTGGGTACCAATAACCCTCAATCAGGCTGTAATTGCTTGTTGCAGCTCTAAAGAACATAGGTTTGAACTTTTTATTTAAAGAGTTATCGCCTGAGGAAGCAGACTCCCCCCATCCTCCCGCGCCTTTGGGACAGGAGAGGGCAAGGTGTCCAACCCAAACGCCTCAGCAGCGAACTAAACCCACGTGAGGTATCACAAACTGCCAGGCAAGACCTGGAAGAAGCTGTTGCATCCATTAGAAGCTGCTGCCAAAGCAGGCGGTGCTTCCAGACCTGCATTTATACCAAAACACAACTCTCCTCTCTTCCTCTCCTGGAGAAACCAGGAGTCCTGCTAGACCTGGGGATTTGGGTGGGAGCTAGAACAGCCCATCCCCAAAGAGAAGGGGCCCTTGCTGTTTCTGTGAAACTGCTCTGTTCCTCCGTGTCCTGGCCCTGACAAGGACCGTTGCAAAGCTCCGCTTTGCGCTACCTCCTCTGCTGAGCTGACCAAGGGGTTTGGTGGAGCTTTCTGGGCAGCTGTTGTGTCTTGGTAAACTCCAAAATGACTGCTCTCCCCTGCTTCATTCGAAGAGAAGGGAATAAATCTTCTAGGTAGCTAACTCTGGGGTTCACAAATGGTGAAGTGAAGTCTGTAAGCTGCTCACTGGTGGATATTTAGGAAATAAAGAAATTGGCTCGTGCTATTACGTGAGAATCTTCCAGGGTTCGTGCAATCAGGTCTCCCTTGGCAGCGAGCGCTGCACAGGCTCCTTGCTTTCATGGCCACCTAATTAGACGACTCTACAAATCGTGTTTTCTTCAGAATCATTTGCATTATGTCCAACACAGCTAGTCAGTTTGGGGAACACTTATTAGGATTTAGAACAATAAGCCACTAATTATCTCTTGCTCCGGGGCTGAGTGGGGAATGCAACCTTTTGTCTCTCCTCCTAAACGTGGAAGCCGAGGAGCCGTGCAGGGAGCTGTGCTCTGCTGCCTGCGAAGCCACCTCGCGCTCTCCTGGGACGCCCTTTGTTTATGCTTTGCTGCTCGCCCTCCTGTGCTGAGCAAGTGGTGGCTCTAATGCCTCTTCCACTGCAGAAATGTTCGTTCAAGCGGAGCCTTGTGCCTCTGAGCAGGAGGAAGGAGCGCAGCAGCCGTCCTGACCCAGGAGTCCAACCTGCCTTGTTAGACATGTCCACTTGGGACTCGGTACAGCAGGCTGACTCCTCTCTGGTCAATAAGAAGTCCTCTTGTATCACGCACTGTAGCCTCCAGACTGCTGGCTGCTTCTTAGGTGGCTCTAATATGTTTTAAATAGTGCTCCTCTGAGAGTTCAACCCACCTGGTCATGACTGTTTTCTTCCAGCTGTGAAATGAAACATGGCAGCATGAGGGGCTCTCCTCAGGTAGGGCCAAACCCACCTGTCCTCTGGGCATCCAAAGATGTTTTTTTGGAACATAATCTGGGCTCTGTGGGTCCTCCATGCTCCTCTCGGTGCCTTGTCCTCCCGTGAAAGCTGACCTTTGAAATACCTCAACCTTGCGTTCAATATCCGTATTCAGCTTCTACTGAGATAGTCAGAGGCTGAGTCAGCCGGCTCATGGGTTCCAGCACATCCCTTGGGTAGCTCTTCAGCGCTGTTTAAGGTACCTTATCACAAGGCTGTTGGTCTTCCTGGCTCGTACACCATCAGTTGGGGGCAGCAGAGAAGCGTGTCTGAATCTCTGAAAGGAGAAGGGTGGGCAGTGGGCTGTAAATGCTGTGGTCTAGAAAGCCTGGGTTCTGCAGTAGAACTGCAAATCGCGAGCGGTTTATTGTTCTTGCTTCTCTGACTGGGGTTCCTCACAGTTCGCTAGGGGAACGGAACGCTGAAATTTTGAATGCACTTAAATGGGGAGATGGATGGAGGCTCCAGTGACTGACCCGGGGAAAAGCAGGGATCACTGGAGGAGTGCATCTCTCTTGTGAAGAAATCAAAGCTCAGAGACCAGCAGGCATGTCATGAGCACCATCCTGCCTGCAATTTTAGTGACCCGTCCTGGGTGTTTTACACTTCAGGGTAAACTTTAGCTTTCAGAGCACTCTTCAAAGCCACAATGACTGGTAGCAAACCTTGGCAACGCTGCTAAAGGTAGACCATGCCTTATGGGCCTGAACATGTGAACTGACTTGCTAATTGGGCTTGTTCCAAAATGTGAGTTAGTTTAATATTAAACCTGCTCAAATACTGAGGTATCTTCCATTGAAACAAATTTCCATATCTCATTTTGTTCTGCCAGTCCAGAATCCCCCAGGATGCTCTTGCTGTAGTCATGTTCCCCGTCTGCTGCAGCCTTTCCAGTTGCAAATCGCAACCCTAAATCCACGCAGACCTGCTGGTGGGCACAGGCAGCGCTGCTGCGGTCCTGTGCTGTCACACCAGAGAGCACCAAGTGGTGACCTCGTATAGCACGAGATCAGCATTGCACAAACCCCGTGGTCCGGGGAGATGCGGTGCAGCTCTTAGATTGCAGTTGGCTGAGGGGACTCCTGGCCTGTATCAAGGATGCATATTGGTATCTAATAAAAACAGGCTTTTTTTTTTTGCATCAAAAGATCATGGAAATGGGGTAGAGAAGGTGGTGCTTCTGTTCTATGTTACAATGAGGTGTGGGTTTACTATGAGCTCAGGAAGGTGCTGGTTTTTTTGAAAGGCGCAGCAGAAAAGACACCTTTTTCCTCATTCTGTTCATTCTCTTCAGCCAAACTGAGTTTTTGTGTTGCTGAGAGCCAAAGAGAGCAGACAGTCTTTGAGTTGCTCTTGCTGTTGCCTCCTTTTCTTGGTAAAGCTGTAGCTTGGATGCTTGCTAATCCCTACCTGGAGCCTGTGAGTTAATGGTGCATCGTGGCCTGCAGGTGCTGAGCAGAGGAACCAGTTTGGTAACTGGGTTTGTGCTGGGGGAGCTCAGGTACAGGTGGAGAATGGCAGCGGTGGAGAGGTGCAGACAGCTGCAACTTGGCACCGCGTTTGTGGGGCTGCTGTGCCACCTTGCAGCTTGTGACGGGCACAAGCTGTTGCCTCGTGGGCAGCTCTGCCCAGCTCAGGGCTGTGACTGCCCTGATGCAGAAGCAAAGTCTTGCCCCTTGCTGGTTTTAGGAGGAATTGGATGCTTCTCCTGCTGCCTGCCCAGAAAGCCCCAAATTCACCATAAGGCCCATCTTGTCCATGAGATGCTTCAGCCAGAGTCAAGATCAGAGCATTATTCATCATTGGCCCTGTGAAATAGGAGTAGTTGGGGAAACTCCAGCCAGATTGATGTCTTTATTTATGCTGAGTGGTACTTTATACCAGCCTGCTGAAGCAAATCACCTTGATTAAATGTCAGAAGCTGGTTTCTTGTAACCTTTGGTAGGAAAACTTCCCTGTCTGGAGGAGTATTTCAAGGATGAAATACTCTCCAGTGCAGTGTGTGAGTTTAAACCCTCTTGAAATAAAATACCCTCAGAATAGCCTTTAAATACAAGTTAGGTGACATGCAGACAAGTACATGTCTCCTGTCTGGGAAAAACTTCATCTCAGACGGGTAACTAAGCTCATTTCGTGCTGAAAATCCTTCCTCACCCCCAAATGGCATGGCTAGAAATTTCTCTGATAATGATCCTCATTAAAAAAAACCCCAACTTTGTGGTCCTTTCTTGGTCGTCCTCGATGTCCAGAGCAGATGCCTGGTTCTACTGGCTTGATCCTGCCCTGGCGCACGAGTCAGCAGCTCAGAGCTGCGGAGGCTGCTGTAGAACGCAGGAAGTTTCCCTGTGGTTGCGGTGGAGTAATTAGAGGGATAAAGCCCTTTCTGCACTGCTGTGTGGATGCACATCTGATAACATCAGAGGTGGTGACTCCCGCGGGGCTGCGTGACTCTCGGAAGTGGCTGGTGGACCCTTCGTGGTGCTTGGGTCACAGTTTGGGACCCCCGTCCACAGTGCCATGGGGCTTTGTTGGGAGCGGTGAAATCACGCTGCGTTAGGAGTTGTGGTAAAGTGTAATCAATGAAAAGTGTCCCTGCCTGTCAAGCCCATCATCCCAGCCCCTGCGGAGCCACTTCAGGAATGGCTGATTTGGGAGCTATTGCTTTGGATTGTCACCTCTTTCCCCTGCCTCGTTTCTCACCTTAGGCATTAGAGATGTTAAGCTTTATCACATCCAGCCTGGTGAGTCTGTTCCTACATGTGCCGCTTCCCTAACATTGTACAAGTGTTCTCCAAGTCAGCCAAAATCTCCGTTGCCATTTAACTCTCTGTGATTGACTGCGAATAGGTTATGATTCCTTGGTAACTGGAAATCATAAATCTACCATCTCTTGTCCTTTCTGTAGTCTTCCAGGAATCACAAGCTATATCCTCAGGTACCATAAATCTGCACACCTCTGTTAGCTCCGAGTAGGAAAAGCAAACAGCCCAGTTCCTCACCTGTTCTCTGGATCTAAGTAACAAAAAGACTCAAAGACTGTCTTTACTTTGCAGGTCACACTTAAAAAATAGCTCTTCTAGTCTCTCTGGGAGATTAATGCTTAGGAGAGAGGCACAAAAGCATTGCCACCTTCTAACAAATTGCAAAGACATGACAGAAGTTGTCTAATGGGGACATCTTATTCATAGGATTAATGACACATCTGAAGCAAGTTGTCTTATCGGGAAAGAGCTGTCGTAACAGAGGATCCAGTGTGTGGCTTAAAAAGCCCCCTCAAATCTGTCATGGTTGAGTTACAGGCAGTATTTGCTTCAGATAGGTAGTTTCCCATTTTTGACCTATTGGTGATGGTGATAATTTAAAGATCATTGCTTGAGAACAACCGTAGATCAGATGGCACCAACTGTTTTCAGGAATGAGAATTGAATAGGGAAGAAAAGACAGTGGAAAAGCAGTGATAAAATGTCGTGGGCAACACGTACATCAGAGGACGTGCTACCTGTCAGCGTGTCTCCAGGCACGTGTACGTGCAAAGCTGCCTCAGCCTCCCTCCTTTCCCAGAAAACGCTGCTGCGGTGACAATCCCCTGGGCGCTGCGGGGCCGGGGTGTTCCCGTGGCACATCTCACCGTGCCGACTGCCTCCCTGCCGAGCTCAGACGTGAAAATCCAGGGGGACCTCCTCATCAGTCTGCCAGGGTTTAACTCGTTCAGCTGAGCCACCTCCGTTAGTCTGCGGGATTAATCAGTGAATTTAACCAGAAGCAAAACAAGCCAGGAAGACAATTAAGCTATTGATTCAAGATGCTGTTGGGAAGGAACCTGCAGTCAGGCTACGCTAATAAAGCTACATGGATTGATCAATTGCTGTCAGTAATTTTGGTTTAGGCAGGAGCTCAATGTTTTCTATTATTCAAGTCAACTTGGTTTTGGAGTGTTTCCTCACAAGACGCAGGGGAGCTTGTTATCGGTTTGTTGGCCCTGGAGTTGCGTGTGGATATCGGGAATCACAACTGTGTCTGTCAAGGACGGTGTGTGTGTACAAGTAGTTGCTAAAATATTGGGATCCCAGCACCAATCCAGCATGGCACATTCATTTGCCACTTACGATTCTGGTCTTCCCACCATCTCCCCGTTTCCAGGTGGCTCTGCTTGGCCAACCGCAGTGGCTGACAACCTGTAAATCTTGCGTGGCTGTCAGAGCGAGGGCTTGTCAGGTTGTCCCTGGAGAGCAGCCGGAGAGGCGGCGGGTGTCTGCAGCCTGGGTGTGGAGCCTTTGCTGCAGAAGAAGGCAAAGAGAAGAGCAGGGGCGCTGGCTGAGGAGGAAGGGTAGGTGCAAGGCGTGTTGAGATCCTGGGAGTTCCTCGGTTATAACTGCTCCTAAATCTGCCTGCACTTAATTCCCTGAGGCTGGAGGATAGGAACAAAGCTGTTCGGGTGTGCAGTCCCTGGGCCATGTTGAGACCCTCTTGAATTAACAATACCCCGTCCTGTGGACAGAGGATGGTCTAATTCCCATCGAAAGAGCTTGAGGAATGCAGGATTTCTCTAGCTTTTGGGGCAAAAATGACTTATTGTTTGTTCTATCACTCATCTGGCTTTTCTCGGCCCAGGTGGCCAAGAAGGCCAACAGCATCCTGGCCTGTGTCAGCAATAGTGTGGCCAGCAGGACCAGGGCAGGGATCGTCCCCCTGTGCTCGGCCCTGGCGAGGCCGCACCTCGAGTGCTGGGTTCAGCTCTGGGCCCCTCACTCCAAGACAGACACTGAGGGGCTGGAGCGTGTCCAGAGACGGGCAACGGAGCTGGGGAAGGGTCTGGAGCACAAGTGCTGTGAGGAGCGGCTGAGGGACCTGGGGGGGTTTGGCCTGGAGAAAAGGAGGCTGAGGGGAGACCTTCTCGCTCTCTGCAACTCCCTGAAAGGAGGCTGGAGCCAGGGGGGGTCGGTCTCTTCTCCCAAGGAACAGGCGACAGGACAAGAGGAAACGGCCTCAAGTTGCGCCAGGGGAGGTTTAGGTTGGATATTGGGAACCATTTCTTCCCCGAAAGGGCTGTCAGGCCCTGGCACAGGCTGCCCAGGGCAGTGGTGGAGTCCCCGTCCCTGGAGGGATTGAAAAGCCGTGTAGATGTGGCGCTTGGGGACATGGTTTAGTGGTGGCCTTGGCAGTGCTGGATTAGCGGTTGGACTCGATGATCTTGGAGGTCTCTTCCAACCAAAATGATTCTATGATTCAAGTCACTGAATCTCCTGGAACCTCAATTTTTTTTTAAATAACTTTAAAGACCCATCACCCTCCTCTCCGAGAGGGCTGCAGCATGTGCCGACTGCTGAAACTCTCATGGGGCAGGGCTTTCCCCCATCCGAGCTGGTGCACTTGTTGGCATGAAAACGCACCATGAAAACACCTTGATTTACACCCAAATGCAACTTTTTAACAGCTGAGCTCTCCGTTTGGACTTCATAAGGTCTTCTCATACATGTTCTGATAGCTACAAGAGCTATCACGTCTGTTACTGAATTGAGACTTTTGATGGGAAACCTTAGTGTGGGGCTTTGTTCCAAACAGGGCTAAAGGGGATTTCTTTTAACAGTAACCTGGGTTTCCTCTGGAGTGGAAACTCTGATGTTCAACCAGCGCCGATGAATAAGCTGTTGGAAGTTCAGCACAGCAGGTCGCATTTTTTTCAGTGTTCACATGGGTGTAATACATAGTATCGTAAAGTAAATCCCTTGACTGCTCAAACTAATGTGCTCCAGTTTCGTTGGCATTTGGCCTACTATTTCAGAAAGGAAAATGTCACTGCTGACCTAAATAAGATTTGCTTCTAAGAGGCTCTGGGGTGAACACCCGCCTCCGTCGGGATCCAGAGGCAGTCCTTGCGTGGCTTAGAGTGGAGCTAGCTCCGTGTTTTCAAGGCAACTCTGCCAATTAAAGGTAAAAGGCTTCCAGGACAGTGCAGTCAGTAATGAAGGGTGAGCCTCCAAGTTTCAGAAGGTCTGTTTTTAATGAGCCCCTCAAAACGTGGATGTGTCGTGGAACACCTTGTGCCTGGGCTGGGACTGTGATGGGAACAGGTTTTATTCTGGATTTTCCTGTCTGAGCCAGAAAAGTCCTGGGAGCAGATGCTGACTTTCAGCTTTTCCACCTGAAGTCAGAACTGCAAAACGTGAAAGTGCAGAAAAAAATGTGGAGTTTATCAGAAAACTAAACATGGGGAGAAGCAAGGATGAATTTCTCTAAACCTTCTGAGCAAGCATCGGAAGAAACATTAACTCATGTATCTTTGCATAATATAAATATGCCTTTTTCTAGAGGATCTGTTTAGGACAAATTATCTCATTTCATACCTTCACTCTGAGGCTTTGTTTCAAAAACGAGCTGGCCCTTTTGAGCATAGACACGGGAACCAGGACACCAGGTTCAGCCTTTGTCAGGCTGAGCAGGGGACTCGAATACCCCGCTACATCTCTGGTCCTGGAGCAACGGGACAAGAAAACCCGCTCCAGAGGAGTAAGCAAAAGAACTCGTAGGTCCAGGAGGGTTTTGGAAATGTGACTTGTGAGGCAAGAAAGCTTTGGGAGTATTTGGTGCCTGTTCTTTCTTATTAATCTAAGGCTGTGAAGTTGCATTTGGTGGGGAAAAATATCCTCTGCCTGAAAGCCAGCTCTTCGGGTGTGGGCACAATGTCAGGTGGCAAAAGAACTGAGAAAACAAAGGCTTTTGGTGGCTTAAAAGAAAAAACCCCAAACAAAACACTTTTCAGGCACAGTTAAAAGAAAGAAATAGGGAGGGAAAGGGGTAAAGATGGAGCAGACCTTCATTTACCAGAAATGTTTGAGCCTTCCAACTTGCATCTGTGCACCCCTGCTGTTGTCCTAAAGCTGGTGGTCCTGGTGCCCCTCCTGCTGCTCAGGGGAATGAAATCCCAAAACACCCAGAGCAAACTGCTTCACGGAGTGGCAGGGGCATGGAGCATGGAAATGAAGTAAAAATGAGGCTGACTTGGGAGGCAAAGTGTGATGGCTCCTCTCCAGCTGTGACAGAAAGGGGCCAGGCACACACCGCTGCACTTAACTCAGCCCCTTTCGTTGGCTGGAATAAGGATTTCTCCTACATGTGCTGCCTTTCCTTTTTTTTTTTAACCTACCCTATGAATAACGCATTGACCATTTTAAAAGCTGACACACTAATAAAAGACTATTAAATCCTGCCACTTCCTCTGTAGAGCAGGAATAAGTCAAGATAGACACGACTGTGGAGAGGGAAAGAAGGCTCTGAATGTGATGGTTTATTAAGCATTTCACCCTCAATATATTTAATATGTATGAGGCTTCTGTCACTGTCCTGCTAACGCTCCTTGAGACCACAGTGGCAACAGAAAGGAGCCTTAAAGCAGAGCGAACCACGTCCCTGGCGATGCCACCTGCGTGGGAGGCTTCTCTGGCTGTTGCAATGCCAGAAAAAGGGATGGGGAGCAGCCCACGCAACCCCAAACCCACGGCCAGCGGTGTCAGGATTTCCATCTGGTCCAGGGCGATGCCTCGTCTCGCTGCAGATGGGTCTGATGCTGCGTCTCCTCCTTTCTGCGCCCTTGTTACCCGAAGCAGAAGGATGCTTTGGCCAAGAACCGGAGCCCTTCCACATGCACGTGCCGTGTAGCAGAGGGGGGACAGCCTTGCAGGTCTGCCGCCCTATTTCTTAGGGTCACGAAACAATTTTGTCTCATTTGACCCACTCTTGCTCCCACTATTTGGAGAGCCAGATAGGCACCTCGCCACGCTTATCTGTGGAACAGAGATTTTTTTTCTTGCTGCCAGCCTAACGCTTTGCAGATATTTCCTAGTAGCCCTGAAGAAACGATAATGCAGGCCAGTAGAGGAGGCAGACGAATTTGCTGGCTAACAAAGATAAATTTAAGTTAAATTATGCTCGACTGGCCATCCCGCCACAACAACAAGAATTCCACCCTGAACTCAGCCTTGCAGATTATCTGGAATGAACACAAAGTTGCCCAGGGCTGCTAACCCAGCTAAAGAGGTTTTGTGACCCCATTTTAGGTTAAAAACCCTAGTCTGAGAAATGCTGAGCTTTCTGGAAAAATAACAGCCTTGCTTATAGTGGCCCGAAGTGGAGCTCTGCTGAGGAAGACGGAGGCACAGAGCTTTCTCTCAGGTTACAGAAATGCAAAGTTTGGATGAGTGAAGGCAACTGCCTCCATCCCCTGCTCCATGTTGCAGGTATGCTGCAAGGGAGAGGGAAATACTTTACTTTGGGTTGCTGCGATGAGTTTCCAGCGGTCCTGGGGATTCAAACATGCTCTGGCTTTTTCCTGCTTGCAAAAGCACTTCACTGGAAGAAGTTGAAGCAGTATTTTGTTATTCCAGCAGTGCCAGGTCTCTACCGTCTCTGTGGGTCCTGCTCCGTTATCCCTTGGAAAGCCACCCACGCATCCCAAGAAGGTGACTGTGGGGAGCTGGAGGGAGGGAGCCCATTCAATCCCAGGGTGCCCTTAAGTTATTTTTATGATTGTAAAAGAAATAGGGGAGCAAAAATGTTGGAAAATAGGTTTGCTTTTGAAATGTATCCTTCATCCCTCCATGGTGCAAGAAGAACCTGAAGGGAGAGCACAGGGAGTTAAACTCTGCTTGTGTCTCAGAGCATGGGGAATAAGCCCACCTGGCCAGGTCTCTCTGCTGCCAGAAAACCACAGTTTGGAACATCCCTGCCAGGGAGAGCGGGTGCTGGCACGAGCTCGGACCTCTCCTGGGGTTTCGGTCCTCACTTGGGCTGAAACGGGAGAGTGCTGATCTCGTCCGGGGAAAGCCTGAGGCTTCGGCTGGGGGCTGCTCCCCAGGCACGCGAAGGGGCTGGGGCAAAGCACCGCGGAGCCTGCGGGAGGGCGGGCTAGCTCTTAGCTGAAACGGCCAAACATCTCACGTCCACCATAAAAAGATGCGTATTGGGAAGCCCTTATAGACGGCAGGAGGTCTTTTGCTTTTATATCTCCTGGACTTGTCTCTCTGCTGCCTCTTTCTTCATCTCCTTTGAACCTCTGGGCTCAGCTGGCGCAGGTCAGGAGATCGCGGGTGCGGGAAGAGGGAGAGACCTCTGGGATGGTCAGCTCTCCTCGTTACCTCCAGATGATCTCTTCAATGTGGTTTTTATTCAGCTGAAGTTTTTAAATAGATGTGGCTGAATTATTCATAGTGCATAAATTAGCTGATGGGAACTGTCTTTTTGTGACTGTTCATCATGGAGATTTTTTTTTTTTTTCAGGTGGGACGTTCACTGCTTAGAAATTCCAGCCAAATTTGATGGCAGTTTCTAGCAATTTTCTCAGACCATTTGTTTAAGGTAAGGGTTGGCATTGGTGGTCTGCTCGGGATGTTTTCTCTCTCCTGGGGGTGACTTGTGCTCTCGACTGGATAACAGCATATAGCAAGTGCTCTTCCCGCAGGTTTCAAGCAAAAATAGCTATTGTGGATGAGAGGATTTCTTGCCTTATCATTATAAAGACAGAAACAGTCGTACAAGTAGCTATCAGCAGCAAATGGCCAGGGCATACTCCTGGGGGCAGGGACTGTAAGTGCATATGCTCCTGTGCGGAAACTTGCCTGTACTTTTGGGACCTCTACTACATCACCCTTTTGCATGTGCAAAAAGGAAACTTGTAGTTATTTCCGTAGCCCTTGGTTTATCAAATTCAAGCAGTTAGTAGAGAAAACTTAAAAAGTTATCATGTTCGTGTGTCTTGCTCTCGTTTTTTTCTAATATTCAAAGTTCTCTTAAAAACTTAATTCCCAGAAAACAGTTCTCTATGGGCTGTGTGAAGACGTATCTACTAACGCTTGCTGGAAGCATGCTTTAATTTGGGGGTTCGGCTAAGTGATATCCCAAATTCCCTGTTCCTGGGAGCTACTGGGTGCCTGCTGCTCGCGGTGGGGACTGAGGACACGTGGCACTTCGCGGGGCACCGTCCTCAGCGTGCTGGAAGGCAGCACAGAGATGCTTTCAGCCCCGGCTGCTCCTCTCCTCCCTCTGCTGCAAAGCTCTCGGGTTAATTTTTCTGTCTCCTTTTGATTTTTTTCCCATCAAATTATCTTGTTGTTGCACTGCCCATACTTGTTAAAGGTCACAAAATAAATACTGTGCCTCTGTCTTGTGTATCAAAGCTGCTTTCCACATTAGCTTTTCATGTGTTTTCAGACCATTAAAACTGTCTTCTTGCTCTTTGCTTTTGTGATCAAAGCGTCATTCATGCAGTAATCTCATGCAGAATGTGCTTTATCTCTCCCAGCAACTCTTGCCTCCTCCTGTGATGCTGCTCTTGGAGGACGCTTCTTCTTCTACAAATGCTTTTCCCTTTGTCCCTCCGCTCGGGCTCTGCTTGTGCAGTGCTCCGATGGACCCGCTGGGGAGGGAAATAGTTAATTTTTTTACAAGAGGGAGGGAAAAATGGTAAAATGGGCCTTATTGTTCTGTAATGGGACTCCCGGCACCACCGTAAGCAGTTACTGACTGTTCCTCAGTAAGCCTAGCAAATACAAAATTGTCTTATAAACTGTTTTTAAAGGCTGAAAGGTCATAAAAAGGATTTAGCAATATTGCAGGAGACAACTTTGTTTAAACAGTGTCATTAGTCTCTTTGTAGGCCTTTTTATAGTGCTTTCTCCCTTGTTCGTTGCTCTCCTCTCTTGTTTTGGGGGGTTTCTTTTTCCTTACTCAGTACTGAAGTTGTTGTCGTCTCCTGAAAGCCACCTCGCGCGGAGATGGGCTGGGTGGGTGAGCCCCCGCCGGGGCTCTGCCGTGCAGCTGCTGGGAATGGGGTCTCTAAGGAAAAGGGAAAGGGAAACCCAGACTCATAAGGAACAGGAGGTGACGTGGTTGGGGCGAGGATGCCCCTCGTCATTTTTGGACCGTGTTTCTCAGAGTCGGAAATCCCCGAAGCTTTGTGAAAGGAAGCGACGTGGCAGAGACCCTCGTGGTGCTCACGTCCGCTTGAACAACCAAAAACCTCTGGAGTTCACACAAACTCACCCTGTTTTCAATAGCAAACAGTGCTCCAAGGGGCAGGAAGCATAGGGGGTTCAACTGTATGAAAATAATTCAAGTTCGAAGCAGACTTTGGTGTATCGCAGGCCAGAAAATGGGGGAATCTCTGCAGAGGGATCCTGAAGGGGCTGGGGCTGGCAAAAAAAGAGGAAAAAAAAAAAAGGAAAAGAGTCTGTTGGCAAAGCTTTTAACAGATGTGTCGTTCAGAAGTGGTTCATATAACTGAAGAATGGCAAACAGAGTACTCCGTATGAAAGGAGGAGGAAAAGCAATCCCGGCAGCGACTGGCCTTTCACAGTCTGCAAAGCTTTAGACAAATTGTGAAGGAAAGAATAATGGGATGAAAATAGGACTGAGTCCAATCCAGACTTACAAAGGCACATTGAACCTGCTTGTCTTGATATTTTTTTGTTGGTAGAGGAACTGGTTTCCTCCACAAAAGAAAAATGCATTTCTTCTTCAGCTGGCTTTTGGTTAAGTAATGTTTCGGGGATATTTCAGTGGATGAAGAGAAATGAATCATCTGTGCTAAAAGACAATGCTGGTGCATGAAGAAGTAAGAATTAATAGGTGATAAAAAAAATTCAGGCTGGAAAACAGGTTCTAAGCAGTCAGAAACGAGGCTTTTGCTGGGACAAAGACCCTGTTGGCGAGCGGTTTGAGGAGAGGCGAGGGGTGCAGCGGTCACGGCGAGGGCTGGAGCAGCGGCGTGGGTCTGCGTGCCCCAGGAGGTCCCTGCATCCCCCCGGGTACCACCAGTGCGGTGTCAGAGCTGAAAGGGATGGCGAGGGAGGATTAGCAGGATCAAGCAAAGCAAAACTTGCTGGAATTGCACAGGTTTTCAAGCAAATCAAATCTAAGTGCCCGAATATTCGTAGTGCAAAGCTAAGGCTGTGAGCATGGCTGAAACGACCTTGGTGAAGACCAGCACTGCGCGCTGCAGGTGATGCGGGCTCCTCCGCCAGCTCTGTCACTGCACAGCCACGGGTATTTTCATCTGATCTACGCTTTGCATCGACGAATCTGGGGTACTTGCTGTGACGCTGCTGAACTTGGGCATCACCTGGTAGGTGATGGGATAAATCACTTGAGTGGCCCCTTTGCCCTCACTTATTTCAGGGATGTGGTTATTTTAGAATTGTGCTCCTCGGAAGCAAAGCCTGCGGAGCAGGCGGTCGGCGAGAGCTGCCACAGCGCTGCTGGGATGCAGGGGCTCCTGCAGGAACCCGCCCGGCCCGAGGAGCATCAGGAGAGGCGTAACCTCATTACCTGCTACTCTGCGATGTGCAGAAGGAAATTCCCTTTTCTGTTGCTGCTGCTGCAGTTTTATGGCTCGTATTGTGTCTAATTATTTTCCTTCATTCGAAGGAAAGACCCAAGTCCCCCCTGCCCTTCTCTGCGGGATTTTCCTGCGCTCCTGGAAAATGAGGCTGCCAGCAGAGGGCACACAATATATGAATATGTAGATCCTATATAGGTCCTGATAGTAACTGCCTCCTAATGCTTCTCAGCACACCCTGAGCTCCTTTTCCGAAAGGCGGAACGGAGGCAGGGAGCAAAGTGACTTGCCCGAGGTTGGAGAGCATCGGGAGCTGAATGCACGTCCTGCGTGGCAAAACTGAGGTTCACTTACTTTCACAAGCAGGCTTTGATTTGGTTCCACTTCCTCCCCTCAGACTCTATTTTTGGTGTTTGGGGCTGCTTTTTGGGTTTCTGCTTTTGCCCGACTGCAGGGGACTGAGGACCCATGCTGAGGCCTTTAAAGTCTAAATTTTCAATGGCCGGGAGGGATTTTTTGGGGTACTCACCCCAGAGCAGTCAGGGTGGAGAGATGGAGGCAGAGGCGACCTTGCTGCAGCTTTCCTCCTCCTGGTTGCATCCCTATCACGGGGGACACGAGCGCAAGTGTGGAGGGTCGAACAGGAGGATCTGCTGACCTCCTCCATCCTCTGCCGGGATCTGGGGGTCCTTGGCCAGGAGCTAGGACGTGGCGCTTACTCCGGTACCCAAAATATGGGTGCTTAACCCTTCTGCAGCTTGGATGCCTTCGCGCCCTCTGTTAGCACACACCCCAAATAGCTTTTTGCCCTTCGAGGCGAAGGTGTCCCTGAACCACGTGTGTTTGTCCGCTCTTACCTCCTTTCTAGACAGCTCCGACCAAAAGCAGTTTAGTGCACTTCAGCCTTCGTGAACGGAAATTTCCCCCATCTCCTTCCAGGTCCTTGGGGTTTCCAAATGTCAAGTCGTCAACTGCAAATGCTGTTTGAAAATGCTTAGCAAGTTATAGTCCGTTGAGCATCAGTCAGTCACCAAAGATAACCAGCTTGTTTTCTTGCTCCTCTCTTTAATATTCCCTCCCAGCAAAGCTCTGGAGACGTCATTAGGAGCAGTGAGCTCTTTGGAGCCGGGCTAACAACTGCTGAGTAGGTCGTTCCTGAGTAAATCATTTGCTTCTCGGTTTCTCTCCGTGCGTTGAGCTGAGGGCGGCGAGTCCTACCTCGGCATCAGCGGCTCAGCCATGGAAAAGGCGCTGGCTCCTTTTGCACCAGCAGTTTCTGGAGGGGGAGCAGCAAGCGGGTGGACCTGTTGGTGACCCCAAAAAGAAGTCTTGCACCGTTCTCCAGGGCTGGATATGCCAAAATAGTGGTGAGAGGAGAGGGAGGGAATAATGATTGCAGCTCTACCAGATATGGAGCCTCAAGGCTAACGCAGATGATGCTGTGATGGGGTCTGAGCCCTGTTCTCCCTCTCTGTGGTCAATCTGGGAAGTCGTGCGCAGTGAAGTGACTGTGCCGGGTCAGAAATTGCGTGGCAGCTTTCAGTGCAATAATCAGGCCCTGTTATTGATGTCCTTTTGTTTATTTATCCACCCAGAACTTCTCAGCGGGGTCTGGTTTTCCTTCTCTTCCCGCTACTCCCCCCTCCCAGGTGCTCTGCATTATTACAAAGAACCATCCCATTACATACTTTCAGAAAATAACCCTGAAAATTGTACCTGAGCCTTAAAATGAAGGGCTGAAAATGTCCCTGGGAGGTCCTTATACTTGTCACCTGAAAATAATAATTCTAATTAGCTTCCATGGCTGCCCTTGGGTTCAGCCTAATAAATCCTAATGAACAGTAGCTGATTGAAATATATCCTTGTGAGTTATTTAAAACAATAAGTGTGCTTCACTCCAAGGGAACAGTTAAGGATGTTGGCGGGTCACCGGCGGATCCTCTTGCAGTGAAAGAGGAGGGAGGTTGGAAGAGCAGAGGTCTGATGTTTTCCGTGGGGCTCGGGGGGGTGTGAAATGCTGACTTGTAGACCAGCGAGGAAGCCTTAACTAATAGAAACGTCTCTGTCTGCAAATCTTCAAGGCTTTTGGTAGTTGGGTACCAAGTGACTCTGCTTAAAATAGCAGTAAGGACGAGGTACCTTGGGTTTGAGCTCATGTTAGCGGCGCAGTTTAAGACCGGAGGGAGCCTGGATGGAGCCGTGCCCGCTTCTCTCCCCATGCAGACACGGGCTGGGAGGGAATAAATGGTTTAACTTGCATGATGGGAATGAGAAAGAAGTTATCAATTAAAGCGGGATAAGAGGCGGCTTTATTCTTGTGAATTACCCAGATGGCAGCAAATGTGAAAGCAAATCTTTACATGTTTCAGCTGCTTTGCAAATAACCTCCCTGCCCCCCCCCCCCCCCCCCAATATACATTCTACCTCTTGTCCTATAAATCAAATCTTTTGAATTTTCACTTTTTCACCAAACTGGATTTCCCTTAACAGCAAAGATTTTGTTGGTAAAAAGATCTGCTTTGGTTACAGCCGTTCTCTTTCCCTGCCTCATCCTACGCAGGCTGAAGCCGCTTCAGGTGATGCCACCAGTAAGGTGGACTGGAAGGCGACCATGGGGCCCAGAAGACCCCGCTTGCACCCAGGGCTGGAGCTGCCCAGAGAGACCCACCCGGCAGCAAACGCTTCTCAGACAGCTCACAGGCTGGGATGCGCTGGCTGAAATGGCACCCCGCGTTTAAACACGCGGATCGGCCTCTTCCTCTCGGTGCTCCTGTGTGTCCGGACCGTATTACTCAGAAAGATGTTTTTTCCTGTGCATCCTGATGTCTGTTTAGCTGCCCCCACCAAGCTGCTCTTTGTCCTGCAGATGTGTTTAACCTACTGCTTCTAGCTTGTTTGCACCTTTATTTACTTGCCTGTCTCCATAGGTCTATAAATAAGAACGTTTTCACATACGGAGCTAATGAAAGGGCAAAGGTGAGCTGGAGTTGGACTTTTAACATTCGCTTGTCTGTGGTTTGCAGAAGACTTGTGCTCCTGCTAAATTTTTGATACAGATTAAGCTGCATGGCTCCCGTTCGAGCCACCCTGAGCCTTGCTTCTACAAGCATACTCTGTCTTTTTAAGCTTCATATCCCCTTCTGTGTCTGTCCCCCACATCTCTCGGAGCCCTGCGACATCCAGAAAAGGGGTGATGGAAAACTCCAGCGCGCTGCTGGTCTGTACGTGGCCATCACAGGGTTGCCCCATAGGTGAGACCCTGGAACATTTTCCCCCATCCGCTTCTAAATTACCCAGCAAGAGGATTTTACATCCTCCTTCCCTTTTAGGGTCACCCTAAATAATTCCTATTTCCTTAAGTATCAGGAGTAGCAAAGCAAAGAGACGGCTGCGCAGATTTCAGCTGGCAAGCCCTACGTACTTGGGTGCGTGGAGGATTTGCTCTCCGGTTGCTAAAACCTGCCGGTGGTGGCTTTTCCAGCCGGTCCTCTTCGGTGCGGGCGGCACGGGGCCCTGGAAGCAGCGCGGCCGTTCCCCCACGGCACCCTTGCCTGGCCGGGGGGGTGTATCTGTGCTCCTGCTTGTCTAAAGCTTGTTGCTGTGAAGAGCTTGTGACGCTGATGGAAACGCTGGTTGACAGCAGACATGGGGAGATCTTTCAGAGCCAGTTTTGTCATCCGTAGGCTTCTTTGCGGCAAAACTATGTCATCCCTAAGGCTATAGCAATTCTGGATTTCCTCAGGAGCTTTTTCTGGGCATAGCTTTAAAGCTGTGGGGTTTGGAGCTGCATCTCCAGCAGCACTGCCAGACGCGCCCGTTGCATGGGTGTAAATCAGCTCTGGAGGTTGTGGGAGCAGCGTGTTACGGCCACGTAAGATTCCCATCCAACCTTGTACCCACGTTCACCTGCATCTGCCTGGGAATCCCTGGGGTTCAGGGAGCAGAAATAACTGACTCTGCTTTGCACATTTGTTCCCCACGGCTGTCGCTCAGATCTTCTGGGTCTTGCAAGTCTTGGAGAAGACGATGTAGAGTGGGTGCCCTTCACCCTTCACCGGGACGGCGGAGCTCGGCACTCCTCTGTGGAGGCGGCCGCCCGTCCCAGCACCCGTGGGTGCCGTGGCACGGCAGGGGAGGAGAAGGCCAGGTGTTTTAGGCAAGGTTTGCAGACGGGGACGTGACTGCGCCTGGCCTGGGCCCGGCACGTGCAGCTGTTCAGTGTCTACTGCCGGGGATTAAAATAGCCAACATGCTCCTCGTGTCCCACCGCTCTCCGGTTCGCGTGTGCGAAGCACGGCACTGCGGCAACGCCCTGGGGTGCAGCCCCGCGGGGGGGCTCCGATGGGACAGGCCCTGGCCGAGCGCCCCGCGGGGGCTCTTTCATCCAGACGTGCTCGGTGGGGCAAGCAGCCGGACGGGCACCTACCGAGCTCTGCGGTACGACCGGTGGCACAGGCCGTGTTATTTCATATGTATATTTTGGGGGGGAGTTCACAGAGTTTCACGACAACAATTGCTGTGCATTTGGTCTGACTCTTTCTAAACGAATTACTCATTTAACTCGGTTGTGTAAAGAGATTTTGATAGACTAGAAATTTTGGCCTCCGAGCAATAAAATCTTTTTAAATACTGCCCAAGCTGAAATATTTATTTTTGGCTTTGTTAGCTGTCTGAAGTGATGAAAGGATTCTTTCGGGCAGCTGTTCCTTACGTCTTGTATCATCGGCTGCCTGACAGAACAGGAGGAAAAGATGCTCTCCTGACTTCCAGATGCTCTCCATGGGTTTGCAGTAGTCCAACGCCTACTTTTGCTCATCTCCTCAGATCTGGAGATCACGCAGATGTCGCCAGTGTGGACTGTCATCTTGCAACGTGCCGTAATTTAGGGACATGGTTTAGTGGTGGCCTTGGCAGTGCTGGGTTAATGGTTGGACTCGATGATCTTAAAGGTCTCTTCCAACCTAAACCATGCTATGATTCCATGGTTCTAATGCTGAAGGAGGGAAATGCCAATTTTGTAATTAAGTCTTGGGGTGTCTGAATCTGCTCTTGGCTCTGCCACAGGCTTCCTGTGTGACCCTCAGGTAAATATTTGGGGGTAAAATGTTGTCTCTCTGAGGATGTTAATGCTTTTGTTTTCCTGCTCTCTGCCTCACCAGGCTGTCAGCTTTTTGAGGAATATGGCCAGGGACGGTATGGGCAGCTGCGGGACCGTGATCTCACCCAAGATCCGTAGGAGCCACCACGAAACAGTAAGGTAAAGGATAACAGGGGCGGGCAGAGGAGCGAGTGGGCTCACCGTCCCCCCCAAAGCAACGGGGAGACGACATCCCAGGGCTGTGCAGTGTGGTCCCCAGCACGTTGGCCTGGCCGCGCTGGACCTCGGTGGGCCGCGAAAGGCGGAGGGGAGCGGAGCAGCGCTGACCCCCTGCGCGTCTGCGCGGCGCGCTGGGCTCAGCCCTCGGGACGTGGGCTCGCAGGGACCTCGGCCACAGCAACCCTCAGCCGCGGGCTGCAGGCTACGGGTGTTTGGGCTTTGATTAAAGACCATAAAGCCACGGCTGTTGCCTTGCTGTGCAGGGTGGCGATGCAATAAATCAAGATAAAATCAGCAGAGTGTTAAACAAGCCATGAGTGATTTACAATAAATTGTGTAAAGAACATTATATGACTTTCATAGCATGAGGAAATTACTGCTGGAGAAGGATGTGGCACTGCTTAATTTTTGTTTCCTCTTGCATTTAGAGGGAGCTTTCGCTCCTCTCCGCGCCGTCCTCCTGCACGGCACCGAGCCCAGGGCAGGGCAGGGTGGCCGGTGAAGCGCAGCCGCTCCACGCTTGTGCAGCGCTCCGGGTACCCCCACGTGTCCGGGCTGAACAGTTTGCTACTCGATAGCCCAACCTCCACAGCAATGCAATATAGCGCAGTATTTTGCCTCTTTGGATACACTCCCTTACCTCGCGTTTGCTTCACAACAGTTGTCTTTGAGGGTTGGAAGAGAAATGTCAAACAATTTAGCGTATAGAAGAGGTATCTGCTTGCTTCCCCTCTATGGACGCTTAACAGCAGAAGCCTGCGAGTCCCAAATTAAGTTATTTCTCATGCAAAGCATCCTCTAATACATTCAGCCCATACATCCTCTGTATATATCCCCTACTACGTTAAGTCCTCTAATACATTCAGCTCTTCAGCATCATCTTCTTGGGTAATTCATTTAAACTATTAGCAGCTGCTTTAAAGACTTCTGTCCCGTAAGATTTGGTTCTTAGTGCATCAAAGGTCATTTTGTCCAGTAAATTACCTAATCTGCACCATCAGCAGTTTGCCTCTGTGATTTCAAATACTCTGTCACACCATAAATGCATTTACCAACAGTATAATCAATTAGAATAATTTTACCTCTGAAGGGGCCTGACCTCCAGTGAAGTCCTTTAAATGAACAAATTAATTTTAATTCATTTTAAAACTGCTCCGATGCCTCTTTGGTTAAATTGTATTTTATTTGTCTTTAATTTTCTGTTGTCTTCTCAGTAAGAGAGGCATAAATTTTCAGCAAGAAATCAGATTCATGCAGCCTTTGTGGTTTTCGATCTCCACCAAAAGCATTTTTGATACTGGCAACAAACTGAAAATTCATTATTTTTGTCTCGTCTTGCCCATCTAATAAACAAGTGGGAATGTACCAGGCACCTGCAGAAGTGAAACTCCTCTCATTCTCACCGAATAAGGCTACAGAGCAATCAAGGAAATTAAAGGACGTGAAATTCCAGCTCCATGAAAGGAAATTCTCTTGCCGGGGAAATCACGGCCGCGGTGATTTCTGGCTGCAAGGAGCGTTACCCACAGCGCGGTCAGGAGCTCTGACCTGCACGACCGTTAGCGAAGGTGTCGGGAAAGTGCTGGTAACGGGCGCGCGGCGCTCAAGTCAACCTGTGAGCTTTAGGCATGAATTTATTTGCAAAGATAAACGTGGACCAAAGCTAACGCCCCAAGGGCTTGAAGGGGGCAACAACGCCCGCTTAAGGGTCGGCTTGAAGAGAGATGCCTCAGTCCGCAGGTCCGTGAGTGAAGGGGGAGAGGTACCAGTACGTTATGTGAGGGCTTGAGCATGAAGGCAGGGAAATTAAATACCAAGCCACAAGCTGACGTGACTTGGATTGTCAGCACACACATCTGCAGCTCTTGGGCTCCTTGGCGTTGGTTCCTTCTCGCTGAGCAGGTGTCCGTGTCGAGGCGATGGGGAGGAGGTAAGGCAAAGCGGGAATGTGGAGACCGAGCTTGCCTTCCCCACTCAAGGTGGTCCCTTCCGATAAGTTTGGGGAACTTTTTCAGGAATGCACCCTGCATGTCGCTGCCTGGTCACTCCTCTTCTGCCCCTCTGGGGCTGTTGGCTTAGAACTAACTTCACGGGGAAATTATTTTTATCAAATATGTATTATGGAAATATTCTATTTACAACATGTTCTAAAACCATAAAACATGAGAAGGCAGATCTGAGCAATGTATTTTTTTTTCCTCAAGGACTTGGAGAATATTTTGCACAGTTATTTTGAACAGTTTTTATATTTAGCAAGTCTAAACATGATACGAGAAGTAAATAAATCAAAGCGGCAAACACAACAGAAGAAAGAGGGAAGCCACAATGGGGTTTTTGAGCCTGTCCAGAATGTGTGGGTTTGAAATACGCTCGCTCGGGGATGTATTTGGGAACGCTGCACATTGAGCTGGGAGACTGGAAACACAGCGCAAGGTGGGTGAAGGGTTTGGAAGATGGATAGCCTTATGCTTCTTTAACACAATGCCAGAAGTTGTTAAGGGACGCTTCCTCCGGAAAAATGACGGTTGTCTGGAGGATAAAACATGAGTGGTCCACTTGAGTGATCTCAAAAGCATCATGTTGATTGAGGCATCATCCCAGTTTTGCTTGGGATTTAGGTGGGTCTTAAAGCCTTTGTACTCCTTGTGGGGACCAGGCTTGGCTACGGAGAACCTAAACATTGCTCCATAATGGCATGGAGACCTAGTGTGAGACTTTACGGGCAGGGAACACTCACGAGATTGCTGAAGGCGAGGAAAGAAAATCCGGGTCTGCTGGTGCCACTGGAATGCAGACACAGAGCTGTTGTAGGGGCTCCGAGACACCAAAAATGCATCAGGAGAACCCAGCGTTTGCCGGGGCTCCCTGCGGGGCGGCTACCGGGGCAGCGAGCACCTTGCAAAGTCACCCCTAAACAAAGGGCCAAGGAGCAGAGATATTACACCGAGGAACAGGATGGGGGAATGCCTACGGGAACATCACCGGAGAGGGAAGGGAACGGACTGAGACGGGAGGAAGGAAAAACGAGAGGAGAGGAAGGAAGGGTGCAGGAGCAAAACACTGGGGGTTTGTCAGAAAAAAGGTGCGGATTCGGGGTGGGAAGGGAGCAAGCGCCGCGATCCGCTCGGGGGCACGTGCGGTTTGGCATTCTGTAGCGAGCGGTTGATGAAGGTTTGTCGAGTGCAATGGAAGAACTAGCCCTGGAGCAGAGAAGTGTTTCCTTGTACTGAGGAAATGACAAATTATGGGTGAATTTGAAAGTCTTAAAAGTAAAAATATAATTTTGGCTGGGGACCTGTTTATCTATCTATTTTAAAACGCATTTTAACATCCGTGTATTTTAATTAAAAATACATTTTAGCATCAGCGCAGCCAAACTGCCATGGTGCCAATCTCCTTTTTTGGAAATTTCTCCTTAACATTTTGAATTTATTATAAATTCATTGTTTCTAATACAATTTTTCCCTTCTCTCGTCAATTTATTATCTGTTTTTCATTTCCCTTCTCTTTTGTTAATCTTTCTAAATAACTTTAAAGTGGTCCTCCATCTATTTAGCTAAATGAATTCACTCCACAGATACTCATTATTTTGAGGATGATTTATGCAAGCACTATTAGCTAGATTGTTCCTTGTTTGAAGGTTTTTCTGCAATCAGAAAAACCCAGATTTGAGTCAGCTAGAATTAGATCCAGTAAAAAAATATATTACATAAAGTATTCAGCACCTCTGTCAGACTTCATATAGCAGAGGTCGGCTTAATAGGCATAAAAACACAAAGAAGCTTTAAACTATGGGGCTGACCTACGGAGCGCATCCGAGCCCGGGCTGTGGCATCAAACCCCGAAAGTCAAATCGGATTTTTATGGTGTTTTCCCAGCTGATCCTCGCGACTCCGTGGGAAGAGGCTGTGCATCACGTACGGTCACAGACCGGGGCATTAAGCTGTGCTACGCCGCTTGGTTTACTGCCGGGGTTTCATCTGACAGGACGCTGGGACGGCACACCCAGCACATTTTATAGATGTTGGCAGAGGCTCCTCTTCGAGCCTCGCTAGCGAGCAGGGCGTGAGTCGTGCAGGGATGCCTGGTCCCGCACTCACCATGCCCGTGACCTTGAGAAACTGATTTTTAATCCCGGTGGGGTGTCACCTTGGCCATGGGTCTCCTTCAGGTTGCTCCCGACTCGAGGCACAGCAGCCAGGAGGAGCGTCCTGCCGTCCTCCCCGGAGCCGGGCAGGCTGCGGGGCTGGAGACGCTGCTCCTTCCCTCGGCAGGGTCGCGGGAAGGTTTCATAGAATCATAGAATCATAGAATTGTTCTGGTTGGAAGAGACCTCCAAGATCTTCGGGTCCAACCATTAACCCAGCATTACCAAGTACCCCACTAAATCGTGTCCCTTAGGGCCTCATCTAAACATCTTCTGAATCCCTCCAGGGATGGTGACTCCACCACCTCCCTGGGCAGCCTTTGAGAGGTTGTAGGCAAGTGCGGAGGCGGCGTCTTAAATAGAATTGGCTGCTTTATGAAAAATACCTGAGACAACCGGGGGTTTTCAGGTAAAGTCCTATCTTATCTTTCTGTGACAGTTAGCAAATGGCTGCTCCACGCTAAATAACATCGAATGGGGAAGAGCAGGCAGAAGGTGAGGTCAGGCGTCCTCCGTCCACGTCCTGGGTGTCGTGGGGGGAGCAGAGCTGGTTTCGCAGCTGTCGAAGCCGTTGTGGCTGCGGTAACTTTAGGAGCCCTGTGAGTTTTCCCTGTGGGATGTCTCCCCCGACGGCACCCAGCACCGCTGCCTTCCCGACGCCCAGCACCTCCCTGGCGAGCCCAGCGCAGGGAGCCCAGCTCTCCTCTCCAGGCTGTGCCATTTTGGGGCAGATGTGCCCGTCTCCAGCCTGTCCACGTTGCAGGCGGACGGGAATACACCCGGGTGCGTGCCAGAGGGGGACGATTTATTAGGGCCAGCTAAGAGCATTACACATCCCATTATATCAGCTGTGATTTTGCAAGCCAAGTGCCCATTCAGGGTATACTGTGTATCCTCAGATTGGTATTGATCTTAAAATTTCTGGTGGTTTATTAATGATAGAAACGCTGTGGCCAGATCCTTCTGACTCGTGTAAACGTGTGGAAGTGATGCTGCTGTCAGTGCAGGCAGCTGGAGAGAGGTCTGGAGTAAATGGAGCAGGATCTGGCCTACTCCTTCCAACCACTGTACGTGGGTTAAGCAGGAAATCAGGGAGGAAGCAAATACTTTTGCCAACAAAATGTTGTCTCTTTTCAATAACGACCACCTTTGGAATTAATCCTGATCCTTTGCAGAATTAGCCAAAAATCCCCAGTGGGGTCAGAATTGGGCCTATTCTTTGCCAGGCCTCTTCAAAATCCTCCGTTTTACGACAGAAGTCCTCAGCCGCCATCGTTGCGTGGAGTTCATTAATAAGGCTCTCGGCTTTAAATACTCTCCACCAGGCAACAGGTTAAGACCTCGAAAATGTCAGGCTCCGGGTGCTCTGTCTGGCTACGGAAAGGATGTCTGCAGCCCGCGCCGGCCTCGAGCTCCCACCCGGCCTCTGCCTGGGGAAGGCAGGAGCCGGTGCCCGCGGACAGCTGGGGGGGAAGAGCTTTGGAGATGGATTTGTTCGTCACGGGAGCAGCATCCCACTCTCCTGCCGCGGAGCTGGAGGCGAGGCACGGAGGGAGGTTTATCGCCTGGGCAGCTTCTGCCTCTGGGGAGGGTCAGGAGGCGTCGCTTGCTCTCGAGGCTTGGCCTCTCTTTCTCCCGATTCCCATTTTAGTAAACCTCCTTTTTCGTCCTGTAAAGGTCATTTTCCTGAGCAAGATAATTTATGAGTGGAAGACGGTTTGCTCAAGGAGAACTCCACCAACTCGCACACAGATTTTCCCTTCCCATAGTAATTTACGATTTGCCCTAATTAGCTTGTATAAACGCATGGAAACTCCAAGTGCAATCTCTTTTTTGCACAGTTCACGTCCGCGTTGCAGGCTCTGTCCTGCTTGTCAGAGGCACTGTTTGTTCAATAATAAAATTGCCACATACTGTTAATCACAACCTGCAAACATCTAATAAAACAACCATTGAAAGTGTGTATGTAAAACCATCTCTCCACTAGCCCCATTAGGCTCGGCTCTTTCTGCTTTGAAAGCTGCATGACCTCCCTTTTCAATCAATTCCCAGTTATTAACCATGAAGAATAGCATTGGGAACTGCATTTGCAAATTGAATGTGGTGGTATATAATGAACTCACTCTTTAAAACATTCCAGTTGAGGGGAATGTATCTAGCTAACATTTTTTAATCCCCCCCCCTTCAGATATAATTCACAGAATTTGAAATAACTCAAAAGAATAAAACTTCCTAAGCGGAGTTTAAGGGACCGGTGCCTGTAACGACTTTCGATGATCTGTTTATTCTGATCCCTCGGAGCTAAGCCCTTGACAAGATTAGCTACTCAGCTAAAAATCACCGCAGTTTAAGAGCCGATCTTTATTTATTAAAATGCTCCGACCTCTAACTTGGGCTTATACATTTATTTATTAAAACTAATGAATTAATGCCCTGGGGGCAAGCGGGCTGGCCAGGGGGCCGGGGCAGCCTCGCAGCCCCCCGTGGGAGCGGCGCCGGGCGCCTTCCCACGCAGCAGCCCCCCGGGGAGGGGGGGGCAGCCGGGCCCTCCCGCCCCCTCAGCCCCCGGCTGGAGCCCCGGGGGGGACACGGGGGGCTGCATCTCCGCCTTCGGGGGTGCACGGCCGCGGGGAGCCCGGCGGAGGCGGAGCCGCGCATCCCCCGCGGCACGGAGCGGGGGGCACACCCGGTCCCCGCCCTCCACCGGCTTTGCAAAGTCCTTTCCGCCTGCCCCGGGGGGTGTCCACCTCCTTCGCCCCCCCGCCGCCGCCTTCCCCTCGGGAGGGCGGCTCCCCGAGAGGGCCCGGGCGACCTGCCCTTCGCCACGCAGCGCCCGGAGCCCGAACAAAGGCGGGGGGAGGGCTGCGCGGCCGGGGGGGGGGGGCATGCGGGCGGCCCCCCCCGCCTCCGACCCCCCGGGGCTGCCCCGGCTCCTCCCGGCTGCCCGCCCCCGCCCTGCCCCGCCGGGCTCCCAGCCCCCTCCGCCTCCGCTTCTCTCCTCCCCTCGCCTCTCCCTCCTCCCCCGGTAAATCCGAAGTTTCCTGTTCAGCACGGGCGAAGCTTTGCACAGCGGCTGCGGAGCTGCCTGCTCGCTCCTTGGGATTACCGTCGGGAGAGGCTCCGCTCGGCTCGGCACGGCTCGGGAAGGGCCCCCGCCCCCGCCGCCACCTCTCCTCCTCCTCCTCCTCCTCTTCCTCCTCCTCCTCCTCCCCAGCCCTCCTCCATCCTCCATCCCCGCGGGCGGGCGGGCGCCGCACGCCGAGCCCCAGCCGCAGCCCCCCCGCTGGATTTACGGGGTGGTGGTGGTGTGTGTTGGGGGGGGGGGGGAAGATTGGCCGCCCCGGTTGCTGCCTGGTCCCATGTGAACTGGAAGGCACGGCTATGCTCCTGGGGACACCGCGCTCCGCCAAACTAAGGTAGGACACCCCCCAGACACACGCCCCCCATCAATTTTCCATCCCTGAAAAGAAAAAGGAAGAAGCGGATGGGTGGGGGCACCCTGGGGGGGCGGAGGAGGAGGGGAGACCCAGCTTCCCCGGGGGGCGGGAGCGGCCGCGCCCGGGAGGCGGCTCGACCCCCATCGCCCGTCTTTGTTGCGGCTGGGGCGGCGGGGCCGGGTGGGAGCCGCGCCGGGGTGCGCCCCGCCGCCGGGGGGGCCGCCGCCCCTCACCCCCTGCCCTTGCCCCGCAGGTCCCGGCCGCTACCATGACTGATGGCGAGAGCCGAGAGCCGCTGCCGCGCCCGGCCGGCGGCGAGGTGCGGGTCCCCATCGCCGCGCCGCCCCGCCGCCCCGCCGAGCAGCCGCCGGAGGATGCCGGCTCCGGCCCCGGCAGCTCCCCCGGCCGCGACCCGCCGCCCGACCTGGCCTCCGAGGAGGAGGAGCAGGTGCCTTACCCGGCGCTGGCACCCACCGCCTTCTTCTGCCTCAAGCAAACCACCCGCCCGCGCAGCTGGTGCCTCAGGCTGGTCTGTAACCCATATCCTTTCCCCGAGGGACACCGCACCCCCCGCCTGTGGGGACACCCCCCGGGAGCCCTCCCCGTGCCCCGAGCAGCCCGTCGGGGCTCTGCGTCCCGCGGGCTCGCGGCTCCCTCCGGCGCGTGGGGATGCCACGAAGCCCCCGGGGTCCCCAGAGTCCCCCCGCTCTGTGCTGTCCCGATCCCCAGCTCGGGGAGGGGGATGTGGGGCTTTGCGGGAGCGGGACAGGCGGGGAGCGCGTCCCCCCGTGCTCATCCCGCTGGCGTCAGTCGAGGGGGACGCACGCCGAGGTCCCCTCGGCTCCGCCAGCGTCGTCCGACCGGCCGGTGTGGGAGCGAGAGGGACGGGGCGGCAGGACGAGGTGCCCGGCCTTGGCATCGCGGGGCGGTGGAGGATGCTGAGCCGCAGCCCCCCAGGACCCGCAGAGGGGAGAAACCCCTCAACTTCGCTTACCTCGCGGCGGGGCGGGCAGGAGCGAAGTTTAAAGACAACCTCGTATTTATTTTAGACGCGGTGGGGAATTTCAGACAGGCGCTGACCCTCTTGCTGTTTATATAAGAGAGCTCGGAGTGCATGTGCGCTTTCTCGTCACAGAAAAATGGAGCGGGTTGGAGTTGGTTTGGGGAAGGCACATGCCTCGCTCGCCTCGGGTCCCGAAAACTCCCCTTCGCTTTTGTTCTTTTGCAACTTGCAGGCAGGGAAGGAGGAGGACAGTCAAGCTTCTAAATCTCCTCCCTCCCCTGTGTCCTTTACCCAGTTTATTAATGTTAAATGAAAAAGAGCAGCGTGTGCCTCTCAGTTGTGACACCCAGAAAATTGAATTTTACCCGAAATGCTTGTGTGCGAGCTGAGAGTTGTCAGTCTGTCTTGATAATCTTCAGAAAGTGAGCTTTCAGCTTCGCTCTGCACGTCAGCTCAGAAGCATTGACGTTGTGCAGATAATTAATGCTTTTACCTATCCCTGATACCTGCCTGCCGTTTGCTGCCTAGATCCTGCCGCTGCTATTAAAAGCATTATTTATTAATATGGTTATTATTGATCTCGCTTCAGTTAACCAAAGAAACCCGTGTGCATCCGAGATCCCTGTTTTCCTCGGCAACACCACCAAGTCGAGCGTTGTCGTTCGGAGGGATTGCACAATCCTCCCCAGAACGCTGCCTTGCTCTGTTCTTAGGAGAAATACTTGGAGGGAAACCCCACAATTTTGGTGGCCTTGGGTCTCCTCCCGTTTAAACTAGGTTTACACGAATGTTTGACTTTTGCGGAGATATTTCTGCTTTACACCGTTGTGCAGGGGGGAACCGGGCTCCGATACGCGTGCGGCTGGAAGGGAGAAGTAAACAAGTAGTTGATCTCCACAGTGATGCTTTAGCTGTATAAATATTCCGTGTAAATGATGGTTCTCTAACGAAAAAGTGATACACGCGGTCCTGGAGGGGCTTGGGGAGGGCACGCCACGGCGTTCCTGCTGCAGCTGAGGGGGAGTCGAGGCAGATCTCTTCCCTGTAAAGCAGGTTACCGCGTTTCAAAACTTTGGGGGCAGGCGGGAGGGAGAAGCCTTCTCCTTCGGCTGCGGTGGGGTCTCGCTCTCCCACGCGGCACCGAGTTCGGCATCCCCGAAGCCGGTAACGCCGACAAATTAACCCGCAGCTGGAGGAAAACAAAGCAGTGTCAGCACCGAGCAAGGGAGGTTTGTGTAGAAGAGGGTCCAGGTGAGGCTGTGCTTTTATTTTGCCTTTCACCAGCTTGCCTAAGAATTCCCAGGAGAGCGAGTTCCTTTACAAAACTTACCCGTCTGACATAATGTTAGATGGAAATTGTGACGGTTGGTTAATAGCGAAGCAGAAATTTAATAAAACTACATAAGCCCTGTGTTGTAGCGTTATTGCTGCCAGAGCCGGTATGCTTTGGTTGTAGCAGAACAAAGCTCCCAATGTGTCGCAGCAATAGGGACGAGCTCCTCGCTGGGATTTTTTTCCCCTTCTCCCGGTCGCCAGCAATCCCGCACCTCGCAGTCAGAATAATCCCTCGGTGCCGACTCATAAGTTTCTTGGCGAGAGCGCTCGCGTTGCTGGTGGCTGTGATTTCTGAAGCTGCTTCTCGAAGCTGTGTCGAGCAACCTCGAAGCGAGGAGATGCGCGTCTTGCTCGGGAGCTGGTGCCGTGCCCGGGCGGCGCGGGGTGCGTGTCGGAGCCCGGGCAGCGCGGGGACGAGTGCCACCGCCGCGGGGCTGGGACGCTTGGAAAGCTGCTGGACGGGGAGACGGCTCGAGGAGGAGCGTGGGCGGATGGGTGCGATAAGGGCTGAGGTTCCTGGGGTGCCTGTCCTGGGGGAAGAGGAACCTGAAAGAGAAGGTGGCAACGCAAAGGTGGTTTCTGGGCAGCTGTGCAGTTTTGGTGACTCTTCCTGCCCGCCCAGAAGCACACATCCATAAACCACGACAACGAGCTTTACGTTTGCATTAAAATCTCCCTCTGTTAGAGAAGGAAGGGACACGACTGTGAAGTCTCCTAAAATTGGAGTCTGAAGAGCTTCCCCGAGGTGCTCGCTCACCTGGGACGCACTAACCCCTTCTGAAAAGCAGCTCCTCTCCCTCAGTGGTGCTTTTTCTTGCCGGGGGAGTTGTCCTTTGCGCTCTTTGGGGTTTATTGGAGTGAGGGGGAGGGTAAGGTCTTGCTTCATGCCCCTCAGCGCCCACGTCCCTCCTCTCCCCGTGCTCTGCGAGTGTTTCCCGGCATCTCTGCGCGTCTCCCCTTTGGTGTTTCAGCTCCAAAACTTGTGCACGCTTCCCCCTGCCGCCAAGCAGAAAGACTTCACCCCTCTGTCCCCGGGCTGCAAACGGAGTCATCCGTCTGTCCGGCATGCCTTGAAAAGCGAGGGCGTCCCATCCTGCGCGTTCGGGGTCCGGTTCCTGGCGGGTCCCTGTTGGCTCTTGGGGGTGGTCCCGTGGGAGCTGCATCCCGCCGCGCCGCAGGGTTTGCACCGCAGACCTGGGCACGTCAGCATCCAAAACCCCAAAAGCCGCCGCCGTTCGGGGAGCGCCATCGAGTGCATCTCGCGTGGGGCTCCCGGCAAACCCCTGTCAATCCAGATCGCCTGAACCTCGAAAGCGACCCGGCCGCTCCGAATATTTGTCGGTAGCAGAGATAGCCCAGACCTGTGGCCTGGAGCAGGTGGAAATCCTCCGCGGCTGGGCCAAAAGCGTGGTTTGCCTCTGCGGCTTAAGCAGAGGGGGTTACTGCCAGGCTTAGAAAAAGCTAAAAAAAGCTGTTGCCTGGTTCTTGGGGGGACAGGTGGGGCGGGGATCAGCTTACGGGGCCGGGAGCCTGCCTGGCCGGAGGCACGCGCCGGCCCAAAGGGCTGCGCATCGGAGGGAAAACGGGGGAGTGGGCAGATGTAGGAGATGCACGTTTGTGTTTTTAATAGCTGTGCTGCAGTTGGCGATGTTAAGACGAACCTGGAAAAAAATCCTGCCCCATCCCCCCCCCGCCCCGTTTGCACGGGGTTTGTTTTAATAAAAACAACAAACTTCTGAATTGTCAAACAACAGGAAGCAAAAGATCTGCAAGGAGCTGATTTTCAGGGGTGGGAGCAATAATCAGAGAGTTGCGTTTGTTAAAGTTTAATCAAAGGAGCAGAAAGTGTTCGGACTGGCTCTGGGTCTGCTTTTCACGGTTGGCTTTTGTCGAGCTGTTTGCTGTGTAATGTCGTTCTTCGGCTTTCCGAAGTGATGGCTCCAGCACAGGAGTCTCCTTCCGAGCTCCGGGGTTACCTCCAAACCCAGCTTCAACCCGAAAGCACCTTGTGCGTGACAGTTCAGAGCAAACAAACACCCCAAATACAGTTCTTGTGATACGGGCGATGGCTGAAATGGAATTTTCACCGTCAAGTTGTATTGTATTTTCCCTCTGTTATTACTGATCTACTTCTCATTTGCCTTTTTTAAAAAAGAGATATAACTGGAAGCAAACTTACTTATTTCCTCAGTCCTAGATCTCCTACGTGGGTTTATTTATAGAGGTCTGTGGGTGGGACTTTGTGGACTCGGTGTGCACGTTGGGTGGTATAGAGCAAGATTTTGGGGTTTGCGATCCTTGCAAGGTCCTTTCCTGGCTCTTCCCGAGCGCCGCCGTTAATGAACAGCTCTAGAGAAACACGGAGCTGTGCCTGGATCCGGATGGGCGTTCTCTTTAATATATATATATTTTTTTTTGCTGTTGCTAACAGTTTGATAAACGAAGTGTTGCGTCGCTTTTTGTCGCTCCCGCGACGTCCCTGCGCCCCGGGGGGGTTGGGACGCGGCTCCCGGCCCGTGTCGGCTCGCGCGCGGGTAACGCGGCGCTGGGCTGGGGCGGCAGTCGGCGGCCGGCGCGGCCGCGTGCCCGAGGTGGAGCAGTCGGCAGGAATGTCGCCTTTGTGTCCGTCGCCGGGACGTCGCGTTGCTGCGAGGGGTTTTACCGACGCGACGGGCTGGGGAAACGCGTTGTGAGCCGGGACGTAACGCGCAGCGGCGATTAAACCTGCTTTCCGTCGCGGCGCCGAGCGTCAGCTTTGCAGCTCGGCTTTGATAAGGCTCGAGCAACTTTGCTGGTTATTTAGTGATTCATAAAAACACGCAGTGATTCATTATAGGTTGAATTCTGTGTGCCTTAGTCAGAAAAAGCCCTCCCCTGATTTATTTTCTCAAGTGGCTCCAGAGCTTGTTGGTGCCAGCTGATTTCTGTGGGACTTGGCTCTGTTCTCCTGTTTGGGTAGAGTCTCTGCTTGCATCAAATCTGGTTTTTATTTGTCTTGTTGGTTTTTTTCTTCTGAAGTGCTTCTCTTTGCAGCACTTGCTAGTTGCCCTTACAAGCACTTTGAGGCAGACCTAACGTCCGCAATAACATCCTCCGTGTTATTGCCGAGCGTTCCTCGGTATAGGTGTCTATAAGCACCCTTGGATGGTGAAAACCTGCGTTTTGTGCAAAGTGGTGTATATCTGCTCTGTTTCTGATGCTCTGCTCTTCACTCCCTCTCCCTGTTCTTCGTACTGGGCTAAGCTGTTTGCTCGGCGCTGTTATAATTGCGCCCTGACGCGGGGCTTGCGGTTCTCTTCATTCCTCGTTGCACAATTGATGTGCTCTGGCTCCCGCGTCTGTGGGAGCGAGCGTTGCGATTTGTGATTTTGGGGGGGTTGTACTGAAGCACGCGGAGGTGTGGGTATAAGCGACCGGGTCTGAGCTCCCGTCAGTTTGCCGAACTTCATTTGATAGCTTTGTAATGAGCGTGTATCGCATCTGAGGAGCTTTATCAGAAAGCCTTTGCTTTTAATCTGTTCTTATTCAGGCTGTATCCCGACAAGTGCAACGGGGGGGTTTGACCGAATCATCGTTTGTCATCTCCGAATATAAATATTGCAGTTAAAATATTTAGCGTGCTGTGGAAAAACCCGTTAGCGAATAAATGTATTTCTGGCCTCATCTCGGGAGCTGCCGAGCATCCACGACGCCCACCGAATGTGGTGAGAGGCGCAGGTGCTGTGCGCCCGGCAGCGTCTCCCACTGAATGACGAGCAATTAGGAAACACGAGGGAGAAAAGTCTTGTAAATTGTAACTCCTCTAAAAATATGTTGTGCACATGTGTGTTAGCTCCTTTCGTTTCAGCGTTCTGTGTTGGCTCAATACATCTAATCAACAGTTTAGTCCTGAGTTTAGTCTTGAATAGCCGCAGAAGCTACCGCGGTTGGCTTGTCGTGGTCCCCGCATCCCTGGCCCCGCCAAAACCGTCGTCTCTGACCCCGATATTGCACCCCGAATTCCTTAAGCACGGCTCCCAGGTCGCACCTCTGTGAAATGCCTTTTATTGCTGTCTTCTAGCCAAACGCAGGAGTGTGGATCAGCGTTGGAAATCCCTGTCCTACGGCAAAGCTGCCGGCGTCTGTGATATTTAGGAAGAACGTCAGCGCGCGGCAGCGTGGGCAGGGGACGGCTGGTTGCTCAGAGCAAGGTGTTAAGCTCTCTGCAAACTCGAGCAGGCACTAGTTGGTGCTTGGCTCCTGTTTTCAAAATGACTTTTGCAACAACAACAACAGAAAAAGAGTTAGAAAGCGTAATTACAAAAATACTTTCGAAGCGGATGAGGTTTTGCCGTAGCCCTTTGCAGCAGGGGTTGACGGTGTACGGTAATACCTGTGTGCGCTCGGAAGCGCGAGTGTAGGGAAACCATAAAAAAAGATACGATGCTGGTGCCCAAGAGTGGAAATGTGAAGTTGTCTGATGAAATGAAGTTGACTGATAACAAAAAAAAAAAAAAAAAAGTCCATCTGAGCAAAGTGTACAAAGTAAATCAGAAGTAATAAGTAATGAGAATAAAATTAGATCTTTGACTTTAGTGAAATGTAATGTTCAGTAAATAAAATCACATTTAACCCCTCCTCAGCCCCGGTTCTGATCTTTCCCGTACGCCGGCGGGACCGACCGCGTACGCCGGCTCTGGCTGGAGCCCCCGACACCCCCTTCGCCTCTGTCCCTGTGGCATCTGGGTTTGAATTCTGAGCCGAGTGTGCGGCTCGTCAGGGCTTTAGGGATTCATCTCGGTGTTGTCCCAAGCCAGGATTGCAGCAGGTATCTCTGAGCAGGTTTAATTCCCAAATGCACTTAGAAAAACTTTGCCTGCCTAGTTCTTCCTCAGCCTTTAACCTAGTTAGTGCTCTTGTTGCTACAAAAGCCGGTGGATTCAAAAGTTAACGCTCTCTGCATCCACATACCCGAATTTACTATGCGTAGAGTTTCGCTGAAGATAATAATTAAAATTATTTTAGGATGTCTTTGTGTGTGCTTTTCCTTTTCTACTAATTTTTTTTAAATTGTTCTGTGCTGGATATTCCCCTCCAGTGAGAAGCTGAGAGACGCTAACTTGTTGCATCAGATTTTGCTAAAGATTACTCATAATCTCTGTGAAATATCTACAATTTACTTGTTATTTTCAGACTGTAATTTATAACCCTTCGGAGCAATTAGTTTGCTACTTTTCAAGGCATTTACAAGATGCATCCCAGACTCCGCTTTGTAAAGTTTTTCCAGTTGCCTTCAGTTTTCTCACCTCTCAAATCTGGTGGGAACCAATAAATGCAGTTTCAATTTGCAGTTTGTTTACAAGTTTGGTTTGTGTATTGAGTCCATATGTATTTTTTTCCAGCATGTCTAGATGGCAAATCCCTTAGAAACATAAACCAACGTATCACACGAGTTGAACTGATGGGAGCAGGAGATCGGAGCCTATAGCTAATCTCTTCTTTCTGTTACAGATGAATTTGATGCAGTGTAACCCCAAGCTGGGTGTAGATATTTTCTGAATTACCATACAGCTGTCTCTAAGATGCTTCACTGTATTTTAGTGAGGTTTTTTGAAATACAAAAGTAGTTTTAGATTTATTCTAATTGAGTTTAAGCTTCCCTTTTCCGTGGCTTTTGTTGCTTGGCGTTTTGGGGCTCGGGCTGGCGCCCGCGGGGCCGGTCGGCAGCGTCCACCCGGGCTTACGTGGAAGCAAAACCTCAGCTTTATCTGCCCTGCTCTGCCTAAATGACATGTTTGGAGTAACTCCATTAGAGCAACCGGGATCACATTAGTTTACAGTGAGTGAACTCTGAATCATGTTTTTCCCTCTGTGTTTGTGTAGTGTTGTTTCTTGTTTGTTTGTTATTTTTTTTTTTTTTAAATTGCTTCTGCAGACGAGAAGCATTGAGCTGCCTCCTTACAGAGCTCCGATTAGTTTTCCACCGAATTATGCACGTAGGTTGTGGGCTGCCATTTCCTCACGCTGGTGTAAATCAGGAGGAGCCCCGGGGGTACAGCCTTGGCGCCGCACGCCCCGAGACACACAGGTGTGTTTTACTTCTACCACGCATCACCCTGTGAAATTCAACCTCGTTGGGCATCCGACCTGCGCACCTTTGGCACCAGCGTTAAAACTTGTGCAGGAAATATGTTACCTCTATTTACACAGATGTTTTAAGAGAACTTGAGCTCAGATTTTGCCCTTAATTCTTAAGGTAGCATCTGGCGCCTGTATCCAATCCGTTAATCCAGCCGCCGAAGCAGCCTTGTGATTTTAAGTAAGATGGACTTTTAACTGAATATTTAGCTGCCTGGGATAGGAGGAAAGTTATTACGTGATCTCCCCTAACAGTTAATTCTAAGATAACTTGGACCAACTTAAAATCATCAGGGTATGCGCTGTATTTCTGAACCAGCAATTAGGAGTCATCAGCCTGCAGAGAGACAAATTGGAAGTGAATTAGCGGCTGATGAGCTCTGTACAGGGCTTCCAGGGCTGTTCCCAGCCTCCTGCCGCAGGGAAATATCAGAGCGGTCACTCCGGAGCTGGCCGGCCGGGCTGGGGGCGGAGGAGGAGAACTTTGACAAGATGCAGCTGTAAAAGACAATTTTCCTCTTTCTTGCCCTTAATAAAAATCTGTTCTGAGCACTGTACCAGGCAGACTAGTTTGGCAATGGATTAAATGCGCAGCTTCGAGATCTAATTTTGCCCGTTTCAGCGGACAGACGGAAATTGTGTGCTTTCACAATGCTACCAGTATCTCGCAGTTTTGCTCGGAAGCAGTGCCTCCGAACACCATCCGGAGAAATAAGATGACTTTGTGTGTGTGTACATCTATTTGTGACCGCGGTTCCTTCGGAGGGTGAGTTCAAGCTGCGTGACTCCTCCTGGCCCCTTTCCTCCGTCCCTGTGGTGCGAAGTAGGACGAGGATTTGCCTGAATATCTTAACGTTCAGGCAGATGTTGCTGCAGAAAGTAAACCACCAGTTATGGTGCGGGGTGTTTGGGACATCTGTCGTGTTCCAGAGGGCTGGAGAGGCACGTTAGCTGGGATGTGGGATGAACGCTACAAACAGGGATGTTTCGGGGGGAGCGTCCCCCGGGACCCTCGCGAAGCTTGGCGTACCCAAACTCTTCAATCCCCGTCGCTCTCCTCTCTGCCCACGCGTTTGTCTTGATTTTCCTGTTGTTCGATTAAACCCTCTGAGATTTGCGATGGGTACGCAGGTATGTGCACAGAGATCCATTCCCGTCCCAGAGGAGCTGCAGCCCAGGCTGCTGCTTGACGTGGTGACGGAGAGAAAGCACGAACTGACACCTCCTTCGCTGGGGATGGCAGAGAGAGGGAAGGACGAAGAGCTCACCGGGAGACAAAACAAACCACAGGGTTTGGTACCGCAAATAGAAATTCTTCGGACTTAGGGTTCGGGCTCAGCTGATGGGAAAGCAGAGGAACACAGAAATGCCATATTTGTGTGTACATACGTAATGCATGTATGTTTCTGTATATATTTCTGTGTGCCCATGCTGTTGTTTCTAGCAGAACGGACTTCACTTTGTTTGCAAAGGAATGAAAACCTTTCTCGTGGAGGCTGATAGCGAGCAAGTTTATTCCTTGGTTGGGTTTGTCCGTAAGGATGCTGGCAGACCTGGAGGTGCTGATTGAAGTCCTGGGGTGAAATAATGACAAAGATCTCATGGATTCATTGCCTTTGGGTTTCCACCTGTGGAGAAGTGTAGGGAAGCATCAGTTTGGGTTTGGAAAAGAAACCGAGACCCTGTTCTTCAGCCATATGTTCCAGGTCAAGTAATGTCAATGCCAGCAAAGCTGATGGGTCCAGGAGCAGGATTTAACCCTAAACACATTGTATATCCCCAACTTCTTACTACCAGGCCCTTTTGTAAGTGCGCTTGTGCGGAGCCTGTAATGGTATAATGTACACTGTAATTTTGTTGTTAAATCTGAGCTACTTTGGCATGGTGGGGACTAGGCGGCTTGTAGCGATTGGAACATTACGGCTTATTGAATTTCAGAGCCTGGAGGACTGAACTGTACAGAGCAACTCTTGAGGAAGGGAGAAGAAAGAAAATGTCACCTATTTCCCTGGAATCTTTTTTTTTTCTAGGCCGATATTTAACATACTTGGGCTTCTGGGCATGGGCAGATGGGTGAGAGAGATGCCAGTGATGGGAAGCCAACCCTAGGAAGGTTGCTGTCCTATTAAATAGGCTCCCAAGGGAAGAGATTTGGATCCGTTCCCAAGGGCACTGGTAAATGCCACGTTTGTAAATATGTTGGGATTTCCTTCACCTCGCTTCCCGCTAAGGATTTTCATTTCATCTCTATCAACACTGGTAATGGAAGAGCAGAAGTCAGAAGGCCGTTCTGTTTCAGATGCGGTTGTGGTGTTTCCCCTTTATCGGTGATCCTGAATGTTGTTTCTGCAATTTCAAGCGTACGCCAGTGCTGTAAACGCTCTCGTACAGTCACAACCGCTGGCGCGGGTCTCCCGGCCGCTCCAGTGCAAACCTCAACCTCGCAGGGGTTTGTAAGGCAACAGTAAAAATTCACTCGGCGCTGAATCATGTGTCTTTTACAGGAAGAGAGGCTCACGAAGAGCTTGACTGACCACCACGGTCCCTTAAATCCCTTATCAAGGCACAAAGTGGGTGCAGGGTAAGTTCTCGCACACCGTTTCGCAGCCGGCTGCCGAGGGCACGGCTCTGCCGGGCAAAAGCTGGTTTAGTTTCTGCGTGTTGTTGTCCTTTGCTTTTCTGAGGAGGATCAGAAAAACGTTCACTTGTGAGAGTGCCTGGGTTTTGTGTCCGTGTGATCTGGAATTTACCTGCTCTGGACAGAACAAATGCTACGTTTCATATAGGCTTTGAAGAGATTTTCTCATTTTCACTATGAAGTATGAACCTGTTCTTGAACTGATAATTTGGTATTTAAAAGGGGAGCTCTGGACCTGCTGAAGTTGGGGGTAACTCTGTTGTTGAGGCCAGGGTGAGGGATAAAGAGGGGTTTCCCAGTTGGGGTCTTGGCCAGATGCTTTTCTCCCAGGTCGTAGGCTAACCCTGTTTTTCTGCCCCTGTCTTGGTGTTTGTTGCGTGTACGAGTCCTGCTCCGATGGCTCCATCTCCAACCTACAGCTTGATGCCCCCGTTACAATGAACCGAAATCTTACCCCGTTGCTAGAGCAGGGTGTGCCGTGACTGGAAAAAATCAATGCTCAGGGAGGGTCGTCTTAAGGCCATATTTATGCTATTTTTACTGGTTTTTAACTTTTTTTTTTAAACATGTCTCTCACTGAAATTTCCCAGGCTCTGCTGAGTCATGGCTGGTTTCTTTGTAGCTCTGTTGAGTTTTTGACAAGTACCTACCAGGCTTTCCCGGGTATGTTTGTTAAGGGATGGAGCTCGCAGAGCTGCTTCTCGTGCACGGGCAATCAATTACGGCGCCCATTTGCATTATTAGCGTTTGCAGCCGGGCAGCACTTAGGCTGAGCCTGGAGCCGCTGCGAGTGCCGCAGAGCTCGCCGTAAGAGGCAATCTGGGGCTCGGGTTGCTTCGAAGAGAGTGAGTTGGCTTCTTGCAGAAAGCGAGAAGGGAACCAGCGCCAAGGAGCAATGAGGTGACCCCTTGGTCATGCAGCCGACGAGCGGTGGAGGTGGGGGAGAGGCTTCGACTTAGGCACCTGCAATTCCTCCTGTGAGGCATCTTCAAAATATCTCCTATCCATGTGAGCAGAGCAGAACTTCATCTAAGAAACGGGTACCAGATGTTAGGACTAATTTATAAAGCCATAAAGCGTGTGGTCGGTGCTCTCCAGAAGAACCTCTGCTTGAGGAGGGACAGGCAGAGCTTATGGATGAGGGGAAGGGAAAAACCTCAGCTAAACGGTGTAAAGCTTTGGACGCTGTGTGGGCATCAGCAGTCCCATCTTGCTTATCTGGTGAGCGTATCTGGCATTTTACTGTTACTGCTTATCTGAGACCGGTTTTTGCACGTGGGCTCCATGGGCACGGAGCTTTCCCCACGGAAGGGCGGTTGTTTCCCATTGCGCTTGTGCATTCCCATGGTCCTGTCGTGACCCCGCAGGACTGTTCGTTTCGGTAAGGGCTGTGGAGTTTGCCCTTAAGCAAGACAGGAGGGATCACTTAGGCAAAATCAATCCCCTGCCTGCTCCGTATCGCTTTGTCCTGATAAGCTGTCAGTTTAGCTCTAAACGCCGTGTTTGAAAGCACATCTCCGCTCTCCAGGATGGGTCAATGTCAGCAGCAGTATTAGTTGAAGGATGGATTTAAGCCACCAGCTCATCACAAGAAAGGGGAGCTACATCTGAGGCATCATTTCTTGGCAGCCTGTGATCTTTCATAGGTTGGAGAGAAATTCGGTAGGATAAAATATCCTCGGCTACCTCTGAGTCAGCCCTGCAGTTTAATGTCAGTCCTAATACGGGTTGGAGCAGCGAGGCGCTGGAGGTGGAGATGCGGCTGGGCGGGATGGAGCTGTTTGCTCGCCAGCCAGGTGCGGTCTGACCTGCGTCCCTGTGCTCCATCAGTGCGAGGAAAGGGGGGGTCGCGAAGGGGATCCCCGAGCCCTCCCGCAGCCTCTGCTCGGGTTAGAGCCGAGGGCAAGCAAGGCACAAGGCGTCCCCTCGAGGCGGTGGTGCTGCTGGGTCCCGCAGGGAGTAATGGCAGGGGGTCACTTAAGGACCAAGTTCAAGCTGGCCTTAACCCTGCGTTTCCTGGCTTTGCCTGATGGAAGCCAGACCCGTGGCCTTGTTTGAACACCGGCTTTGCGGCAGGGGTGATGGATTGCAGCATGAGCTTTACCACCCTTCATCGCTGCTTCCTCTGCTCTTTTGGCCCGTTGTGTTCAGTTCAGTCAGAGTTTATTATAAATAACCCCAGATAGCAAGCTGAAATATCCCGGGCTCGCTTTTTTTTTTTTTCCTGGCAGTTGCAGAGCATGAATCGGCTTCAAGGCAATTGAGGTATTTTAACGTAACATTTACAGCCCATATCTATACAAAATGTGACTTGTGTTTATAGAAGTGTGCCTTTAACAGTCTCTTATCAAAACATATGGGACTCTACAGTTGGATGCTGGGGTTCCTCTGAAGCATTCCCCAGACAATACAGTTCCACATTAGATTGTCTTATGATGTCTGTAGACTTAACCGAGCCTGTTGTTCGGCACACGCAGTTGTGCGTCTTCCCTGCCTGGCTTGCGGCGCTCAGTTCACCGCCTCCGAGCTCCTTCCGAGAGCCCCTTTGAAACTCCCTTATCGCCGAGCCCTCCCTTCGCCCGCGCGTGTCCTTGGCAGGCAAGGCAATGTCACCGTGCAGGAAAGCACATCGTGCAAAACAGGGTAAGGCGTCGGCAGAACGGAGCGATGGGCTGACGGAGCGGCGTGTTTGGGAGCAGGCGGTGGTGAACAAGCCCCGAGAAGTGAGTGAGGCTTGAATTTTTCCCTGCTGCAGATCTCGTGGAGGTCTCGTTCCCGAGCAATCCCTCCTTGTTTGCATGATGTGGCCTAACCAGAGGCTGGGGTCACGCTGGGCTCCCCGTCATCAGGCCGTGAAATGGGGAGACGCATCCTCCCCCAAAGATGTTAGTGCGTTGAGGAATGCGTTTGGCCCCGGCAGCGTGTCCTGATCCAGTCTCACGTTAGACGCCGTCCAGGTTTTCTGCAACTTCAAATGGCTCTTGGCGCAATCCATTACCAAACAACCGTCATTTCGCCTGCCGTAGCGAGGGACCAGACGTCCGCTGGATGCCCTCTGCCTTGTAACGCCTGCACAAGCATCCCTAAAAAGGCGCTCAGCCCTGGTGCGTTTAATAGGGCTGCCAGGAGAACAAGATCTACTGGGCTCTGTGCTGCTGTTGCATCCCGTGGTATCGCTTGCTCTGGTTCGCTGCGACGTGCTGCCCTTTCTGGAGGGCTGAAGAGCTGAGAGCCTTCCAAAAGCTTCAGTTTCTCATTCAGAGCCTGTCAGAGCTTCCATCCTGAGCTGCTTTAGTCTGTAAATTGGAAAGGAAGTTTCCATGGAAGTTCTTGTCCATAAATTTTAATGGGAATTGGGCATGCTGAATCTCTAGGCAGCTGTGCAGATCTCGGCCTCTTCTGAAATGAATCACACTTACCCAGGCCTGAAGAAAGCTCCCCGTTTATCCGGGCATCTGGGATGGCCCTTGATGCTTGGGTTTGCGTCCTGTGCCTTTTTGATAAAAGTACCACCGATTTGCTTATTTCAAGATGTTGTTTGCAGAGGACCGTGGCGAGTTCAGGAGGATGACGCTGTGTCTGAGCAGTATTGCCTGAATTAACTAATAAAGTCTTCTGGCCATGGGCAGGGTCTGGTTTGCCTTTCTGGTGGGTGTAAGTGCTTTGGTTTATCCAAGAACACAAGCTGGTGGCCCAGGTCACGCTGCGGCTCCCAGGACAGACCCAGCAGCTCCTACCAGCCTTTGGAAGGGCTGATAACGGGTGACTCTCCTGAGCTGCCGCCTTTGGACCCATATCCCTTGGGTCTGATGGGACCACGCAGCCCCTTGGGTGCCCCGGTTTCCTAGCAATACTTTTTGGCCATCACGGAGACGGCAGCTTGCTCACAGCACTTCAAAAATTGAGACGTATGGCTCTTGTGTTTGCTTGGTGTCCGAACATCACCTGCCTTGATCGTGTATCTCCTGCCAGCGCTGGGCCTGGATAACCTCTCCCACCAGCCTGGCCTGATCTTTCTGGTTCTGGTGCTGCTTGGCCTCTTTTGGCTGGAGAAGCACCCTGGTTGTTGCGTGTTTTTCCATGGGTGCCTGGTGAACCCCTGCTCCTTGGGTCCTCTCCTGCTGGGAGGGTGACTTTGCACCGATGTCCCCTGGCTGCACAGTGACAGCTTCTCGAGAGCCGTCTGTCCACTAGATGTCAAACCTCTGCTGCAAAAGGGGTGCTCCAGCTCGCAGGGAAGGTTGCAACCACAGATGACGTGTAGGGAGCAAAATGGGATTTGAAGGCTGACATGGGCGGACATCCACCGATTACCTCACTGCCCATCTGGGGAAAGTGTGGGATTTCAGCTGGTTTTCCCTGTTGACATATTTCAAATTAAAGCAGGGTGGGAAAGGAATGCATTTTTTTTTTTCCGTTTTTTTGTGTATGAATTATTTCAAGTGAAATGCTTTGAGGGTCCGGTTGTCTTCCAGCTGAAGGCTTCAGACATGCTGCCAAAGGGACTTCCAGATTTTGAAGTAAACTTACGTGGACTCGATTCTGATCTCATGATCTTAGTTTTACACCTTTTTTTATGGGAAGCACCTGCTTTAACATGAATAGCTGCTGATCATCACGAGCATAAGCAGAACCTCCCCCTTGAGATATTGCTGGACTCTGGTGTGTGGTCAGCACCTCTGTTCTCAGACAGGTTGGATGTCTCTGGTGCCATTGCTTGGTAAAATGATACTTAGCAACTTGTAGCAGGAATCTGGTGGTACTTTTGTAAAGCCAGGAAGTTTCGTTCTGTTTTATTTATTTTATTGACCTTTGGATCAAGAGATCCCACTGGTTGCTGAATGCAGAGAAGGTTATCGCTGTATTTTCCCTTGGCGTTACGTTCTTTTTCTCTGTATATTTGCACTGCCAAGGACAGGAGGTGGATAAACCTTTGGGCTGACCCAGTTGCATTCCTTTGGTGGAACCAATCGTGGAGATATGGACATAGTTTAGAGCGTTATATGTGTTGCCCTGAGTGTGTATATGTTACCCTGAGTGTGTATGTCCCCTGAAGGCTTGGCTGGGCTCCCGCGCTTGGATGCCCCAAAGGAAGGAAATTGTAAGTAGTCCAAAGTCTGCTGTGATCCCACCAGGCCGGGAGCTGAAAGCAGCCAGCCAGCCCTTGGCACGTGCTGCTCAACTTGTGCCTCAAAATTCCCAGCAATCGGGGTCTCCTTTTGTCTTAATTAAGGGGAAAAAAAAAAAAAGATATGTACTTGTATGTTCCTTAGTTCAAGTGTGAAGAGAAGATTCCTGTTTGGGATTATTTTTACTCTCTGAAATTATTCATGAGGCTGTTTTCCCTGATTTATGACAATACCCAGTACATCGCCATGTAAATGACTTTTAAATGGAATGTTTCAGCAGTTTTATAAGAATTCCTCATGTGAGGGAAAATAAACAGTTTGTCATTTACCAGACTGTATTTGATTATTAGATTTGTTACTATAAACATCAGGCTACGCTTCCTTAAGCTGAGGCTGCCGGAGATATACGACTTCAGAGAGCCATACCATTAAATAAAAACTAACCTGATGTGAGAAATCAACATGGGATTGATCAGGCCTGTTCCCTGCTGGCCACATAGATGCTTGTTGGCCAAAAATGAATATCTGATGTTGAGATGAACATGCGTCTAGTTGTTCTCATCTCATTCAAAGAGCAGGCAGGCTATGAAAGGTGAAGCACGTGGGTTTGGCATCCTGGGGTCCTGCTCCGTCTCTGTGCTCGTTACTGGCCTTGCCTGGTGTTTGAAGAAGTCAGTGAAAAGTAGTGAGCAAGAAAACAAATGTGCAGTGGTAGGGTGAAACCTTGCAGTTCTGGTGAGGGATCTGGATGGGCAGAGCTTCACTCATGTGCACCGATGCCTTTTATATGCAGGCACCAGAATGGAAGGACCTTCATGTGAGTGGAAATATAGCCATGGAAATTCATCAATCCGTTGCTAAGGGGGTGTAAAATACCTCTCAGGCCCTTGGGGATCAGGCCTAGAGAGTAAAACCTTAACCCAATAACTGCATGGCAGCTTAGGAGCTTCTTACAGGATTCGTCCTTTTCCCTTGAGCAAAAATGGATCCTGCGTGGAAAGCAGTTTTCCATAAGACCGGTGATTTGGAGGAACATCTGGGCCATAAGGACCATGAAGAGCCTTTGGGAAGTGGCTGGGCTTTGGTGTTGGGCTGGCTGTGTTTCGAGGGCATGGTGCAGTGAATGGCAGGGCATGAAGTGCAGCATCAGATGCCTTCAGACCCCGGTGCCGGCAGTTACTGATCTCACGCGCCGACAGGGATCCTGCACTGGCTCTGCAGATGCCATGCCCGTGCACACGTGGCACTGGAATGTCTCTGCTACGCTTGGAAGGCAATTACCTCTGCTCTGGGATGCACACAACCAGCGACACGTGTCCCGTCACAAGGCTCCAGGCAGCTCTTCGAACCCCTGAACATCCCTGCTGCAATGCACCCTCTCACCGGGGAGCGGGGAAGCGTGGGGGGCGTGAGAGTTACAGGCAGAAACGAGCAGAGAGAAAAATCAACCATGAAATTGGTAATTTTAGGAGCTCTACGAGGGAAGAAAATGCTTGTTGTTAGACACCATGTAATTGCACCGCAGTGCCCTGGGTTACAGGCGGCAGACGGTGTCGATTTGCTCGGGAATGGTCCTTATGCCTTCTGACTCTGGGCTGCGAGGACCTGGGAAGAGCAGAGCTGATGAGAAGAGCGAGGTGTCCCCATGGCGTGGCCCAAGGCTGCACGTTTAGGTCCCAGGGTGGGCAGGGCTTACGCTCACGCAGGCAGTAACCCCCCTGGTTGTGTTGCTGTGGGTTGTACGGAGGAGAGGGAGATGCACCCTCATCCCGTAGCACGATTCCCACGTTCACCGTGGCTGGGACAGCAATTCTTACTGAGCCTCCGCTTCTCCTCTCCTGCACATCGATGCAGGACTGGCTTAAGGTGCATGATTTTGGGTGCTCCCCTGGGCTGGCTTGTGATAATTCAGGGACCTGGTAAGATTTTTCTGATCATAGCCTCCTTGTTTTGCAGAAGTTCAGTTTTCATTCAGCCCCTCTCTTCTCCCAAAGCCTTCCCACAGCGTGAACCAAAGATAAAGCGTAGTGATCCGGATTAAAAAAATCCTTGCCTGGAGTGGGGCAAACTGCCTTTCCTCCTTGCAAGGGACGGCTCGTGCCTCCGTGGGCCTCGGGCGCTCCCCTTCTGAGGCGCTGCGGCTGTAAAGGCGTTTTCACAGGGTGTGTTTCTGGGTGGCCCCGTGATGGCGATGAGCTGAGTATCCACAGTGCTGGTGCTTTTGCTGCCGGGCACACGAGCAGGGTGAGGAGTGAGGGATGTATAAAAGGGTAAATGGTCTGAAAGGTCACAAGTGGATGAGATTAGGGGGGGCCTGGAGGCACGTGTCCCTTTTCCCACTGCGGCAGGCTTAGCTGCGATTCCCCAGATCCCAAATTCATTCTCCGTCCCCATTCCTCAGCAGTGCTCGGGTTGGCAAGGGCGAGAGCCAGGGAGGGTGCAGGCAGGAGCTCGTGCTCCGTCCGTCACGGGAATTAAACCGGAATTAGCGGCAGAGCCGAGCCTTGTGAGATCGGCAATAAATCCTGCCGGGAATATGGTGTTTGTCTGGCTTCACCGGGTGAGCTGTCACGGGGACGGGCCCCTCGGAGGGGATGATGAGATGCAGGACAGCCTGGCCGCGGAGCGAGAGCTGCGTGGGGAGGAGGCGGCGTCCCCCAAAACCACGTCTGCGGTTGTGCCTTGGCTGTCCCCGAGGGAGGCGGCTGGGGCACCTGCAGGCAGGGGTCGTGGGAAGCAGGAGGAGCGGGGGCTTGGTGCTACCGCCGCACCTCGACGGGGGCTTCTGCCATCGCTTCTGTCAGGGCCGGCTCCCCAGCTCGGGCACGGTCCCTCGCCGGGGGTGATGCCATCCTCGCTGCTCCGAGGTCTCCCGGGCATTGCAGTCCCTCGCAGAGTACCTGGGCCCTGGCACCGCTCTGCTCGGGGGGACGTAAATTGTGATTTTTACATGAGTAGGTTGTTTTGCCGATACTTTTTCTTTTTATTCCTCTGTGAAAAGCTAACACTGTGTTGTAAAAACAAATCTCTGGCCTTTTGCTTCCCGAATAGCAAAGGGCCGACGTGTTAATAGGAGGGAGGGATGGGGTGGCGGGCTGCCAGCGGGATGTGCATCTTCCCTGGGGCTCCGCTTGCCAAGATGCCATCGGCCCGGCTCCGGAAGGCTTTCCTGCGGCCGCACGCTCTCTCCGGGCAGAGTTTCATCGTCTCCAGCCTGATGTGAGTTAATCACAGGCAGCCGTGAGGAGGGAGATGCTTGCTTGGCAAAGGGGGGTCCTGGCAGTGCCCGCTCCCGTGGAGCAGCCCTGGGTGCGTGTCCTCGCCCTGCCCTCCTTGCGCACCCCTGTCACCGCTCCGCTCACCAAGCGGAACTGTTTAATTATTATTTCTGGATGCAGAAAAGGCCTTTTTCGCCCCTTGTACTGCAAATGAGTCTTTTCACGGACATCTCTTGGTGCGTTTCTCTCTCTCTCGCTCTCTCTCTTTTTTACTTTTGCCAAGGAAAAGGCGCATCTCTCTGTCTTTATCCTTTTTACGACTCTGGATGTTTAGAGCTGTGCTGAAACCGATTCCAGGTTTAGCAGCGTGTTTCCGTGCGTGGTTTGGCTCCTGCTGGCGTCGGGGCAGCAAGACGTGGGACGCGGCTGTCCCGTGAATTCAGAGCCCTTCACGTTCATCCGTAGCGACTCATCGCAGAGGGATTATTCCATGTTGGTTTAAGATGAGCACCAAACGCGTTATAATCCCAGTAATGCCGTCTTTAAGCTTAGCTCATTTCGACGTGCTCGTGGCAGCAGCCCGTGCGTGGCTGTGAAGCAAGCGAGCCGCTGCGGCGAGCTCGGGTTCGCTCTTCCCGAAGGCTGGGTCCCCGCAGCAGCCGTTTCTGCTGGTGTTTATTCACCTCCTGGGAGGCTGCAACAGGCGGAGGCCTCTTTTTAAGAAAAGGCTGCTGAAACTTGTTTATCCTCATCTCTCTTGAAGTGTCCCCCAGGGGTCAGTACTGGGGCCAGTCTTGTTCGATTTGTTCATCAGTGACCTGGATGAAGGGGCAGAGCGCACCCTCAGCAAGTTTGCTGATGACATGAAACCGGGAGGACTGGCTCACACACCAGAAGGCCGTGCTGCCATCCAGCGAGACCTGGACAGGCTGGAGCGTTGGGCGGAGAGGAACCTCATGAGGTTCAACACGGGCGAGTGCAGGGTCCTGCACGCGGGGAGGAACAACCCCCTGCACGGGTACAGGTTGGGGGTGACCTCCTGGAGAGCAGCTCTGCGGAGAAGGACCTGGGAGTCCTGGTAGGTGACAAATTTGCCATGAGCCAGCAATGTGCCCTTGGGCCAGGAAGGCCAACGGCAGCCTGGGGTGCATTAAGAAGAGTGGCCAGCAGGTCAAGGGAGGTTCTCCTCCCCCACTGCTCTGCCCCAGTGAGGCCCCATCTGGAGTCCTGGGTCCAGCTCTGGGCTCCCCAGTTCAAGAGAGATGAGGAACCACTGGAGAGAGCCCAGCGGAGGGTACAGAGATGCTGAGGGGCCTGGAGCATCTCTCCTGTGGGGAAAGGCTGAGGGAGCTGGGGCTGTTCAGCCTGAGGAAGAGGAGACTGAGAGGGGACCTCACCAGCGCTTATCAATATCTCAAGGGCGGGTGTCAAGAGGACGGGGCCAGACTCTTCTCAGTGGTGCCCAGCGACAGGACAAGGGGCAACGGGCACAAACTGGAACACGGGAAGTTCCGCCTGAACACGAGGAAAAACTCCTTCGCTGTGAGGTGCCCGAGCCCTGGCACAGGCTGCCCAGGGAGGGTGTGGAGTCTCCTTCTCTGGAGAGATTCCAACCCGCCTGGACGCGGCCCTGTGCAGCCTGCGCTGGGTGACCCTGCTCTGGCAGGGGCTGGGCTGGGTGGGCTCCAGAGGGCCCTGCCAGCCCCCACCCTTCTGGGATTCTGAACATTTTGGTGTGATGCACTCAGGAGCGGTCATCTGCTGATATGGGTCTGGTGGAGCTGCTCTGTGCTGAAGGACCATACCAGGCTCGGTAGGGACTATAGGGAAAACCCACATATTGACACTAAAAACAAAAAAACAGGTTGAAAAATGGAACCTATTCAATGCCTAATGACCATCTATTATTTCCCTTTCCCATGCTGTTTTAAAAACAAAGTATGAAACTTCTAATGCTCAAAGGATCACTTTCTGGTATGCAGCTGTGCCGTACATAATATGCAGCGCACATTCATGCTCAGAAACCCAATAAAACTGGTAATTAGCCCCTGAAACAAATTAGAACAGAAGATACAATTTTATTTTGCATAGTGCCTTTTCTGCAAACTGTGTCTCAAAACACGTTGGAGAGTTAAGTAATGCAGAGCTTAAATAATAAGCGCGCTGGGAGAGCAAATTAATAGGAAAGGATGTATATTGCTGCAAAGTGGGGAAAATCGAGGTGGGGAAGAGCTGAGGTCGCTCGTGCGGGTGCCACGTGGAGCTCGGGTTGAGCCTCGGCTCTCCTCGCGCGTTTGCCCCTCCGTGGTTTGGTCTCTGCGGGTGTTAAGTTGGGGACGTGTCTGTCTGCGCAGGGCAGGGGGGATGGAGGGCTCCGGGGACGCAGCGCGGGCTGAGCCGCGAGATGGATGAGGTACGTACAGCAGGCTGTAAAGTTAAGGAGGGCAATTTTGAGCCAATTTGTTCATCTTTCCCGTTCGTGGCTGAAGACACGGTAGCTACTGCACCACAGCTCTCCCTTCCCCTCCCTCTCTGCCTCCTTGACTCAGCAGATCTCTTTAAATCTCAGCTGAAAATGTAACTTTTTCTCCTTCCCTATAACTCTCGCTCTCCTTCTCCGTGCTATTATTTTTAATGCTAACTTTGTAGCTGTATTTAACGCTGGGCAGTGCCGTGGGGATGTGGGGTGTGAAATACGGCTGGACTGCAGCGTGCTGCAACGCCGTGGGCAGGAGAGGCAGGGACTGTTGACCCTTTTCTCCTTATTCTCCATCCTTGGAGATAGAGCTGCTGATAAATCCTCCAGCTTTCACTTAGCGCTCCGGGGAAACTTGAAGAGTGTGAAAAAAGTTTGCAAAATATCCACAGGTCTAATCTTGGACACACTGAAATCAATGACAGTTTTAGCTTTAGGGGGGTTCTCTGTGCCTTGCCTTACTAGAACGGAGCTCAGATTTGGGCCAAGCTGTCTTAGCATCACAAGGAGAAAGAGGTAAAATTGGGAGAAACCAGAAAAAATAAGTTTCTAAACCAGGGGCGAGCACCAGAGCTCAGAGAAACCTCATGTCACAGGTAGAAGAGAGCTGCCGCAGATTCAAATATCTTCGGGATGCTGTCATGATGATGGTCTCCTTCCTCCCCTGTCCCTGTGGGGATCAGCCCGTCCCTCTCCCCCAAGCTGTCCCCATGCCTGGTGGGAACCTGCACACGGGTCCATCACGAGCCTCTTGGGTGGATGTGTCTGCAAGAGCAGCACAACCCAACATTGATTTTCCTTGGAGTTGCGTGGTTTCAGAAGTGGACGTTGACCAACCTGCAGGACCTTCAGTAAATCTCCAAGCCTGTTGTGAGCTGTGCAGTCTGTTTATTTTTTTAAAAATTACTCAGTTTCTCAGTTTGTATATTTTTTAGCATATTGATCTGAATGGTTGTTTGCTTTGAGAAGGCCAAGCTGGTTTATGGAATGGAAATGTGGAAGCAGGTGTCGTGGTCAAAGGATAGAAGCAAGGCAAGGTTGGGGGAAACGCTCTCATTCTTTAGGCCAAGTGACATATCAATGGGGAAAATCTTACCAAGCTTTTGGATTCAGTCACACCTTGAGCAGAACGTGCAACTTCTGACACAAAAGCTGATGATTTTGTCCCAGCACATGGGAGCAGATGTTAGCTCCTGCATGCAAATCCCCGGGCAGATCCCGAGAAGAACGCCTCTGCACCTGAATGACGGCAGGGCTTGCAGTAGCAGGAAGCTTTGCCGGCAGCAAGCAGAGCTACTGCATGGCTGTTCCCAACCAAACTGGGCCGTTAAAAGTCTGTGGTGACTCTGTTAACTCCGTTATTGGTATTAAAGTAGTAGCCTGAGGAAGAAACAGTATTTTTCAGGAAGGAAGAAGCAGGTTTTATTGGGAGGTTTACACCTGACTCAGGATGAGACGTGACATGCTGCTGCAGGGAGGACGCGGTGGTGACCTTGCAGGAGGCTGGGTTTGTGCCAGTTTTGCAGACTTAAGGCTTTTTAAAGCTATAAGTGAATGACAAATGTTAAAGCTAGAAGTTTTAATAGGAGCAAATGATTTGTAGGCGCCTATTTCAGCCATCCAGGGCTAGTTGGCCCCTGGTTTAGTCCAGGGCCATTGAGCACCTTGATGTCTACTGAAGCTGTTGACTTGCAGAAGTTCAGGGGTGCTGAAAATTGGGTACAGAGAGTCTTGAGCTAAATACCCCGATGTCTCCATCTGGGGAGTTTTGGGCTCATAATGTCATTATTGCTGCTCTTGTAGAAGGATTGTTTCAAGAGGTCCATAACCCACTTCTGAATGATCTCCAGGCTGGGTTTGCTTCCTCGTGCCGGCCAGATGCTGAACTGAGGCCGTGCATACATTCATGGCTTTGCTTGAAGTTGAAGAGAAATGGGAATACTTGGGAATACCTTTAAGCAATCTTAAAGGAAATAATACAGTTTGTGAACCGTCCTTCCCTGGAGCAGTCTTTCCTCTGCACACAGAGAAGGAATTGTCTTCCCTCATCTCCACACGCTTATTTCCCGTTGTTTTGGTGTTCTGGAAAATCTTCCTCGTACAGATCATTAAAGAAGCCAGATACGCGAGAGCTCAGGAGGGACGTGGCTTTCCCTATGTTTTTAGGCCATTTATATACTGAAAGAGGCCTGCAGGGCTTTTACGTGCTGAAAGATGAAACCATCTCCTGAAGCCACGCTGCAGAGATTCAGAGCGATTTTGGGGAACCTGGAGCAGTTTTTGCAGCGCTTTTAACTCTTGCTTTAGTCTGATGGGATTTCTTCATCTCATTATATGGCAGGTAAAATACTGTCCTTGAGGAAAGGAATTACTGTTTTATACAAAGACTTAAAATACCTTGATTTTTCTTTTCTCTAGAAGCCTGCTTATTTAAAGTGAATTTTGGCTGTGGTGATAGGTACCAGAACGATGGCCTTGAAATGGAAGCCTTTATCGTATAGGAAAAAGCACAGCTTGGGCAGAAATGGTGCGAGGCGTCTCATCAGTTTGCCAAAGCGTCTCGAATTCTACCCTTGAGGGAGCGTGTGAAGAGGACAGGTCCTCCACGGTTGGAAGTCTGTGCAGTGGAGGTAATTGCAGCGTAGGTATCCTGGAAAGCTGAGCTCTTCAAGGCCGTGGTAGCATTACAATACCACAATTTCTAAAGACCTACATTAACCCATCAGCAGTATTTAATAGGACATAACAAGGAGCATTTTAAATCCTTAATCTAATCCTACCCAGGGTAAGTTGTTTTTAATTCCACTTGTTATGCCAATTAAACACCACTATTAGTGTAATACTTTAGGTTAAAGCTATAGATGTTTCTAAAACCACCTTGCAATTCTGCACCTCGGTTTTTCCTGAAGGTCGTGTTCTCGTCAGTGGTATTTATTGTGTGCCTCAACAGCACATCGGAGCGGAGGGAGATGTGGAGACTTGGTTGACAGGAGTAGTTCACCTTTCTCTGCCACCTTCTGAAGTGCAAACTGTGTGTCCTTGAGGCCTGAGGGGTCATTGTCACTGGATATGTGACAAGAGAGAGAGGGATAGTCGTCTCCCTCGTCTCCAGGGCTTACACAGCCGTGGAGTGTCTCATGTTTGCATGGTTTCCCTGTAAGGGATCAGGACTTCTGAACAAGGATGCTGCAAGTCCAGTCCCACCGGGAACCAGGGGCTTCTGGCTCCGCAGAGCATCCCTCACGTCGCAGAGCATCCCTCGCGGCACAGAGCATCCCTCGCGGCGCAGAGCATCCCTCGCGATGCTCGGGGGCCCTGGGTACCCGCAGCCCGCGCCTCCGGCCCCAGCCCTGCCTTCGTACGGCGCAGCTGGACTGTCCGCAGCAGCGAGCCAAGCAACTCCCTCTTGAGTACTATTAATATCTTTCTTCTACAAGTCTCACAGTCTTATTATGGTGACTAATGAAAGCATATTCCCTGACCTTTGCTCCTTCCATCCAAATTGCATTCTAACAAGTATATGTATTTTTGACCCATCACATGATGGGAAAAAGGCTCCGTCCTGTTCAGACAGAATTAAAAGCAAGTCAGATTTAAGTCCGTATCGAGATGAAGGCTTTCCTGTTGGCAGCTTGGTAATTTGCTGACTGCTGTCTCTCTCCTTTCAGCCCCTCTGTTACGATGAACTTTAACAGCATCCCAAGCAGTTGCAATAAAGAGAGGCTCTGAAGTAGCTGCTTGCCTTTGTCATTTAATTGCTACAAGGAAAAACAGTTATAATGCCAGGTTTTATGATAGCTGGGGCTAGATTTATTAAAATTGAAATAACAGGTAATTTTAGATTAGGAGCTCTTTGGGGGAAGGACTGTCTTTGTAGTCTGTTTGCGCAACACCTAGCGTGCTGGGATCCCGCTCTGTCTGGGGCTTGGGGGTACTTCTGCATTATGAATGTATCATTGTTCAGTTAATTTGTTTACGGTTGTTGCTGTTCAGAGAATTTTAAAATGCTGGAGGATTTTATTTGTAACGTAGGAACCTTGTAACAGATCTGCGCTCAATGTACATCTACTCCTACAGCATGGAGCTTCCCAAAAGGGATCTCCTTGTCCAGAGGAGAGGCTGCAGAGGGAAAAGTTTGGAAGCATTGCCTTAACGTTGACAAGTAGAGAGAAACAACTGTAGACCTGAATGAATATTTATTGATTTTATCAGATTTCTCTCTTATATCAGCAGTCTCGAGTGGTGAACGCATTTTGTTATTTATGTAAACAAAAGAACTTTTATATATATGTGTGTATAGAGAGAGGTATCCCCCAAATGTGTTAGTCTGCACTCTCGGACAGCTTCTCCGATGCAGGAGGCTCTTGCAGCCAAAATGTCCGTTTCAGTATCTGGCATCTAACTGGGAGATGAGGCTGGAGGTGGAGGAAATAAACCCGCTCCTGGAAGTTTGACAGCAGTAGGCTGGGATCTAATATTTGCGTGTGAAATGTATTTGGTTAATGTTGCCTGAGACTTTTTATTGTAACTGCAGAGGATAAAAACCATGGAGATGGTTTGATTTGTTTGATATTTGTATTAGTTTATCGTAAGAGATTATATCTCATTTATGTAAAGCAAGCAAACATAGACTCATAGAATTGTTTAGGTTGGAAAAGGCTTTTAAGATCATCAAGTCCAACATTAACTGTCGCAAAAGGGTGATTTAGATCGCTTAAAGAACCACTGTCACAGGCAGTAGCAAAAGTGGTTTTAATGTGATGTTGTAAAAGTGTGACTTAACAAAGTTCAGTGGCAAGGTTCACTATTAATTACTGCATGGAAGACACCTAGAAAGGAAAATTGAGTTAGGCTCGAGTTCACAGAGAGACTGGAGAGGCAGAAGGGTAAGGAAGACCCTCCCGTTGAGTCACGAGGTTCAGAGTGGCCCCCCTTGCTTTCTAAACTCCTTCTCAGAGAGGAGTCTAGGTGCGGCTAGGTCCAAACTTAGTCTCAGACTTGGTCAACGGTTTACGTCTAAGGGTAAGGAATACAAAGGTTATAACACTTAATATTGAATAGTTACGTGGATTGGTGATGTTTCGTTAGTATCAATTCAGCATGCAATCAAAGGTACCAAGGCAAAGTCAAAGTTACCATACTACAAGGTTATGTGCGATATTGGTCGCGTACCGAAGATCTGCCGTTGGTAAAAGGTCTCTCAGCCTCGAGGAGCAACCTTGAGAGGTGTCTCAGCTCAAGGGGAGATCACCGCCACGCAGCCACGCTGCCGTGCGGGGAGAGCTCAAAGGCGGCTCACTTAGGCTGTCATGTTTCTGGGTTAAAGTGGTTGGCTTGTAGTCAAATTACGTGCGATGGAAAAGGCATGCATGAGACTCCTTGTGCCCACAACTTGCTTTGTGTCTTGATAAATGAGTCTTGGAAAAGCCACCCGTTTTTCGCGTATTAATCTCATGATTGATGTTCCAAGCTCTCATGCATCGATACTCACTGTGTCACTCTGCTCCCTTCTGGGTTTTCAGAGAACAGATTGAAACTAGAGGAGTTCATGGCCTGGCTACAGCTCAGCCCTTTACCTCCTCCAGAGCCTGCACCAAACCACTGCCAGTCTGGTCAAGGGGTCAAGTACATCCGTCACATGAACTAGCACTGCCAAGGCCACCACTAGACCATGTCCTTAAGCTCTGCATCTACATGTGTTTTAAATCCCTCCAGGGATGGGGACTCCACCACTGCCCTGGGCAGCCTGTGCCAGGGCCTGACAGCCCTTGCGGGGAAGAAATGTTTCCTAATATCTGATCTAAACCTCCCCTAGTGCAACTTGAGGCCGGTTCCTCTTGTCCTGTCGCCTGTTCCTTGGGAGGAGAGACTGACCCCCCCGGCTCCAACCTCCTTTCAGGGAGTTGCAGAGAGCGAGAAGGTCTCCCCTCAGCCTCCTTTTCTCCAGGCCAAACCCCCCCAGGTCCCTCAGCCGCTCCTCACAGCACTTGTGCTCCAGCCCCTTCCCCAGCTCCGTTGCCCGTCTCTGGACACGCTCCAGCCCCTCAGTGTCTGTCTTGGAGTGAGGGGCCCAGAACTGAACCTAGCACTTGAGGTGCGGCCTCACCAGGGCCGAGCACAGGGGACGATCCCTGCCCTGGTCCTGCTGGCCACACTATGGCTGACACAGGCCAGGATGCCGTTGGCCTTCTTGGCCACCTGGGCACACCCCTGGGCTCATCTTCAGCTGCTGCCGACCAACCCCCCAGGCCCTTTCCCGCCGGGCACTTTCCAGCCGCTCCCCCCCAAGCCTGTAGCGCTGCCTGGGGTTGGTGTGACCCAAGGGCAGGACCCGGCACTTGGCCTTGCTGAACCTCATACGCTTGGCCTCAGCCCATCGCTCCAGCCTGTCCAGACCCCTCTGTAGCGCCTGCCTGCCCTCCGGCAGATCCACCCTTCCTCCCAGCTTGGCGTCATCTGCAAACTGACTGAGGGAGCCCTCGATCCCCTCATCCAGATCGTTGGTAAAGATGTTAAAGAGAACTGGCCCCAGTACGGAGCCCCAGGGAACACCAGTTCTGACCGGCCGCCAAGTGGATTTAACTCCGTTCACCACAATGCTTTGGGCCCGGCCATCCAGCCAGTTTCTTACCCAGTGAAGAGTACGCCCGTCCATGCCATGAGCAGCCAGTTTCTCCAGGAGGATGCTGTGGGAGATGGTGTCAAAGGCTTTACTAAAGTCTGGGTAGACAACGTCCATAGCCCTTCCCACATCCACTAAGCGGGTCACCATGTCGTAGAAGGAGATCAGGTTGGTCAGGCAGGACCTGCCTTTCATAAACCCATGCTGACTGGGCCTGATCACCCAGTTGTCCCATACGTGCCGCGTGATAGCACTTAAGATGATCTGCTCCGTAACCTTCCCGGGCACCGAGGTCAGGCTGACAGGCCTGTAGTTCCCCGGATCCTCCTTCCGGCCCTTCTTGTAGATGGGCGTCACGTTTGGCAGCCTCCAGTCACCTGGGACCTCCCCGGTGAGCCAGGACTGCTGAGAAATGATGGAGGGTGGCTTGGTGAGCACTTCCACCAGCTCCCATGAAAAAATACAAGCCATACGTTCCCCGCCAGGCTTGTTCGGTTATTATACTATTATTACAGTTAATTCAATATTATTTGATTTCGAGAGGAATAGCTATTGTTGTAGAAGTGCTCCAGAACGCTTCATACTACAAACACCACCTAATTGTCCTGCGAGCAGTCTCAGTGAAATCCGTAGGAAAAATCATAGGAACAGGTTTGATATCAGCTCTGTTTTGAACTATGGATTTGGGACAGGTTTTGAAATCCTAGAGCTCTCACTGGGAGAAAACACATGCAGAATATCAGCAAACAAGGCGAGGCAAATGCTTTTCAACCCCCCTTTTCAGCGGGGTGGTGAGTTCAGCACAAGCTCCATGTGTTGGGGTCTGCCTGGGGTTTTGGAGACCGAAAGAGGCACTAAGGCATAAAAGGGGACATCTTCTCTCAGGAATATTTATACTTTAGGGATCAAGTATTGCTGTCCCTTAAACTTTTCTTGCTCCACAAAAGAGAAGAACAGATGTAAATGAAGGGAACCTCAACTCAGCTGGAAAAAAGGGAATGTTTATTAAAAGAAAGAGGGGTTCTTCTATGCTGCCCGACCCCGCGGTGTGTATTCTGCAGGTGCTCATAGGGGATGCTCTTTCTGGTCCCAATGATTTACCACTTCCCTTCGGCAGCTCCCAGCAGCGTTACACTACGGGTGTTTCCTCGTTCACAGTAAATTTGCTGTTAGAGCAGAGAACGTAGGGATTTTCTCCGTTTTTATCTAAGCCTTCTTAACGTTTGCATCTCCTTCCCTGTCCTCTCCCGAGTCAGACTCACGCTGACTTGTCTCGTCGGCACCTGAACTGGGATGTGCGTAACACAGCGAGACTTTCTGGAAGTGCTATAAAAACTCAGAGCTGGGCATTCCCTGCCCAGACAGGTGATCTTTCAGGAGTGAGGGAGCACGTCACGTTCCCTGGGAAAGCCGGGAGGGAGGGAGCAGGGCTGGAGCTTGGGTCTCGTTCTCCCTGCTCTGACTTTGCCCATATTTTCCACCTTCTGCTCCTCTCTCTTGTGTAGTAACACTTTTTGTAGCGCAGCTGCGTTTTTAGGACAAGAAGAGAATTGCGGTCTCGAATCCGGGACGAACAAATTTAGCAATCAGAAAGTGTGTCTCGATGGCAGGAGATGAACAGAGGGGACATGGGGGACGTGGCAGCACCCGTTGGGATGGGCAGGAGGGAGACGGCGGCCAGACTGGAGCCACATCGTGCCAGCTTTTTGCTCTTTCTTAGTTTTAATGGAGAAATCTTCTTATTTTTACCCTTTGCAGCAGCTCTCAGGCCACAGCGCATCCCTTAGCACGATGCTGCCGTGCAAATGGGGTGCGTCCACCCTGACTGCTTGCTTTTATTTCGTATCATGGGTTAAAAAGGCAAGTTGGGGAGGTGGGGGGACAGCGCTGCGCCGCTCCTCGTGCGCGTGTGCATCTTCCCCTCCCTTTGATCAGCCTTCCCGGAGGATTTCCACACCCACGCTCAGAAGTTTTTTTTTAGGGGGGGGGAGAAAGGGGGAAAAGGAGAATTATTAATGAGTTTGGAGCGGTTGCCATGGGAACCTGTTGCTAATGAATCTCTGGGGTTTCCTCTCCACCTTGAGCCACGTTTCCTGGTAATAGCGTTCCCATGGCAACGAATGTCACTGGTACCCTGGCTGGCTCCTGGGCCACCGCCTCGGATGGGCAGGGAAAGCGCCTTGTTATGTGAGCCAGGGGGATTTATGTCGCGTAAGTAGGCTATCATCAACCTGCAGTCCCTTCTATACCTCCTGCAAGTTTGGAGACTTCTTATTTTTAAAAGCAGTTTTAACGTTTACTAGAAATTCCAAACCTGATCCCTTTTTCTCTGCTAGTTTTTTCACCCAGAGCCCGACATTGCTGCAACTTTCGCCTCCCACATCAGTGCTTGCTATCTCCTGGCTGCCTCCTCTTCCTCGCTGTCTCCCCTCCACTGACTCACTGTCTGGCCCTGCGCTGGGGCGAGCCAGTGCTGAGCCTTTTGGGAGGAAAGCCTGGGAAATGTGGGAATTTCTCCCCAGCTCTTTGTGGTGGGCTCAGTCGCAGAGTGGGGGGTAATTAGCTGCAAGGTAATTAGTTTGCAGCCCTGTGATTTTTTCAAAGGGTGGCGTGGTCCCTTTGAGCTGGCTATGTGCTTAGCTGGGTGGCTTGGGCTCTCTCTGGGTCTTGGAACAGTTACACACGCGTAGCTGGTAGAGAATGAAAGGTTAAAATATGCTTTGCCTGTCTCCAGCCCTTGCAAATGGGGTGGGAGCTCCCACGGCAGGGGGACGGGGTCAGCGCCTGGCAGGGGGGCGGCTGGATGGCAGGAGAGGGCACGAGCTCAACAAGTTCCACTAGGGAATTACCTGGTGTTGAGTTTGGGGTTTGCTGGGGATTTTTTCCCCTAAACCAAGTTTTTAGGTTGGTGTTGTTTTTTTTTTTCCTTTCCTGTGGCCCAGAGCAGGAAGATGCTGCAGTGCCACCCCAAACCATGCAATGCCCGAGCTGAAATCTCTGGCTGGAACCAGGAGGGTTTAGAGGCACCACGGAGCGAGGGCCACCCTCAGCTCCCCATCGCCTGTCCTACAAAAGTTGCTCAGCTTCAGATCCTAACTTAATTGTCTCCTGGTGTAAAGGGGGTGCCCCGCTGCCCGGGAGGTGTTGTGGGGTGGGGTGGGGAAGGTCCCCGCTTCAATGCTGAGGGCAGCTGTGCCCGAGCCAGCAAGGGCTGACGCTGTGCTGCTTTATTTCTTTACTTTCTTGAGCCTCAGTTTTTTCCGTCCTTGTTGCCTGGCTCCCACAGCAGCTCTCCCAAGCAGATACCGATGCTGCCAGAGCTGGGAGAAGCCTCTCCCTCCTCGGTTTGGACAGCTAAAAGCAAAGGAGGAAAATAAAGTGGGAACCAAATGGTACTTCTCCCTGCTTGCTGGCATCCGAAGGCACTGCTGATGTCTAGATGGACAACAGCCCTGAGTGCAGCCAAAAGCAGGGCTTGAACCTCCTCATGGAGAGATTTTTTTGGAAGAGTTCAGGGTTCTGATTCCCGGGATGTTCCTGGCACTCCTTGCAGAGGGGGATTTTTGAGTCCCATGTGTATCCAGCATCCTGGGCACCCCCAAAACTCTTTTCACCTCCTAAAGGGGATTTTCAGCTCTGAAAATCAGCTAGAGCTGGTGCTGCTGTGGTAGCTGAAGGACTAACTGTGGTGGTGGGAAGCACTGGTGCGAGGAGCTGGCTTCTCTGGGGGGGACAGCGGGGGACAAAGGAGGGTGCCCGAGTGACACAGAGGGCCGAATCCTGCTGGGTGGTCGGCGTGCTGGACTGACACCGAATTTGTGTGTGTGTCTACTCGATCGCGGTTCTCTGCAAAAAACTCTGTCTTTGGTTTGCTGTAGCAAGATTAATTGTCCGCGCTAGGACTGATGTGCAGGCAGCACCAGCCCCGTACAAACTGCGTATGTGAGGAAAGAGGCAGGAAAAACCACGTTTGCGTTCCTGTTTAATCCCAACTTTCTGGTACAAATGGTAAATGAGGTGCATTTCATTAATGGAGAATGTGCCTCTGTGTAATTGCCTGGTAGCCGCTGTCCTCCGGAGCGGCCGGCAAAGCCTGGCGCCATCAGCTCATTATGTAATGCAAATTCATTAGGAGAGACCACGGCTCTAATGGCAATCCTTGACAGAGGTTTGCCTCGGAGTCGCATACGTGGCATTGCTTGGAGTGGTAAGTCTAGTCAGCAGCTTTCCAGCCACCTAAAAGCCGGTTTTCAGCTGGAAAATGGGGTGTTTGAACAAAAATGGAGCGGCTGAGAAGGTCCAATAATGTACAGTAACAACAAAAAAGGCGGTTTTTCTTTAATTTATGGGATGAATGCAACAGGACAAAAATCATCTCTGTATCAGCAATGTCTCATTGGCAAGCGATGGAAAAGAGTATAATAGATGATTAGTATCTCAGGGGCCTGGCAGTTTATCTACTCATGCCAGCTTTCTTCCAGCCACTAGCCCTGGTTGTAAATTGTCGATGAAGGGAGCAGCAGTCTGCATAAGCACTTAAGTGCTTTTGCTATTCAAGGCAGAGCAGACACTGAAATCCATCAGAAGGTCTATTTTTCACCAGGCAATATTGACTAATCTGTTAAAGCCCAGTCACCTCTCATCACGGGCTTTGGGCACGATGATATTTTTCCCTCTCGTAGCACCTCTCATACAGGGATATTTTTTTGGTGGCACTTTGTAGGTGTGAATAAATCAAACCTGAGGAATTGAGGTGGAAGAGCTGAGGCAGAAGAGGGCTATAGTACTACGGGAGAGCACGAACGGGACTAGTAGTGCTGAGAAGTCCCAAATCATTATTCCATGATCAGACTTTGGGCTCCCTAATAAAATCCGGATAGCAGAGGGCATTTCTCCCAGGATCGCTACCACTGAGATGAAAGCTACTGAGCATTAACGGTGATCACCTGAAGCTTTCTCTGTGTGTGTGTGTATTCCCAGGTATGAAAGAGCATGGCTAATGATACCTTGTAAAACGATGAATAATTTATCTAGTGATTGATGGAAGCTCTGAAGTAGAGATGAGATCCTGTACCCATCTCACAGATGAGTAAACTGAAGCTAATTGAGTCTTTGAGAGATCATAAATAAATTGAATGTGTTGTAATACAGGATGTTGCTGTTGATATTGTTTATCTGAAAGAGAAGGTAGGCTCGTGGCAGCGTGAAATTACCGTGGTGCAGGGAAAGGAAAATTAAGTAAATGCAACCCACCAAGTGACTGGCAGGCGGAGCGGCATTCGACGGAGCGAGTCAGTCTTTGCTCGTGTCTGTCCAGATTCCCGGCCGTTAGGTAAGAGTTGTTGTACCATAGTTGCAGGCAATGACATACGATTAGAGGACGGATGGACACGCGACAAAAATACCTCGTGGGAAAGACATGCTCCGTCTCAGTGCTGTTTATTGCCTTATTTCAGCTCGGTAAATGGGTGGTGCAAACAGAACGCATTGCAAGCAGCGCCCGCTTGTTTTCCTCGTGTCATGGTACACAAGCCACCGCGGGACCGCGTGGGCCATGTCCGTCTCCGGGTGCTGGGTGGCTGTCACCCTTGTCCCGTGCACCCTGGTGGTGCTCAGAGCTTTGGGAAATCTTCCTCCGAGAAGGGAAGATGCGGACGGAGGTCAGTGTCCTGCTGATGTCCCTAGGAATTGAAATCTCTTCAGTTCAGGCCATCAGTTTTAGGGTGGAGGAGAAAAAGGCCACAGTGGAAAGCCCATAGTCGTCTTTGATACACCTCTGTGTAAAAAAGCCCCTTTCCCCACCAGCTATTTCAGAAGAGCATCAGCTCTGAGAACCCCTGGGAGGGAACAGGTTTATGGAGCTTGGGGGAGGACTTCGTGGCCAGACTCACCATCGCTACGTGCTCTTCCCGTGTTCCACAAAGGGAGCGGGACCTGACAGCTGGCCAGCAGCCTGTCTGAGTTCAGCCGCACACCAGTGCTACCAGATGTCATTATATCTCTTGAATGCTTCAGTCTGCAGTCTGGAAAAGGTTATTTGCATCTTTGGCACCTCAGAGGAGGATCTGTAGGCAAAAATGCTTCATCTTCATTTCTCCTGGAGGCTGTTCATTGCCTCCTGACCTGGTGTGCACCGGGCGGTTCTCCCCATCCCACGCACTCATCTCTCCTGGCAACTACTGCTCCGCACAGAGTTCCTCCAGTATTAAAAAATCTCATCTCATCTCATCTCATCATTAGATGATGTCCTCGCCACCGCTCCTGGATGTTTGCTGCCGATCTTTCCTCGCACTGCCATAGAAAATGGCAGCAGTAGAGCCGTGACGAGAAGGGGCTGGTCCCTGCTGGCGAGGTCTCCGTCTGCCTCCCTGTCCGCTCCCGTTACTTGGTACGCATCCCAGCTAGGTTTTTGTTGTTCCCAGCGTTCTTCCTCAGAACTGCGCATTGCAAAGAAGCCTTTTTAAAAATACGCTTCCCTTCTTGTTGTTGTTTTTTCATTGGTTTTGAATGATAAATATTTCATCAAATGCCTGCCTTCTAGCCTGTGTTCTTCAGTGCTTTCCAGTTCAGTATGTGCAGTGATCTAAATAGATTTATTTAGGTGAGAAGCACTCAAAAAAGCTGTCTGCTTTTCCAAAGAAAGTTGAGTTTTGGAGTAAACCGGTCATTTTGTGTTTAAACCTGTGGAAGGCTACTTGGAGTCACCGTAAAATGTTTTGATGTCCAGCGGCCATCTCCGGTAGACGCCTTGCTTTCCAAGGGCTTCTCTGAAACGGATGGCTTTGCTAGGGAGCCTGGAATGTTTTGCTGCTTAATTTAGACTGTTTATCTCAAGAGGTCTTGGAGTTCAAAGACTAAGAGATGCGCTGAAGCCGTTCTCTTTCTCCCAAGCAGCTGCCTTTTCAGAGCAGCCATCCACGCTGCAGGCTGAACCATCTTGGAATGCCTGTGCGGACCGGAGCGTGCTAACCCGTCTGCAGCAGGACTTCTTAGTAGTTTGATAAGCCAACCTGACTGATGCTTCTTGCTCTTCCTTTTTTTCTGAGACTCCAAAATTTGCATGGAAAACCACACCAGCCAACGCGACGTTGCCGTTCCCCTTGTGTTTGCAGCTCCTGCCAGTCCGTTGCTTGCTTCCAGGCAGTGCCCAGAGAAGAAGGATCGGCTTTGAGGAAGATTTATTAACTCTGGCAGCCTTTCTCCGAGGCTGTCGTTCCACTTCTGCCATCCTTGACCTTGGATGAGAGGCTGATGGGCAGGACTGCAGGTTGCCAGTTGGCTCATTGGCATGAAGTCCCCAGCCTGTCAAGCTTGGTAGAAATGCTGATGTTTTCAGTGAGGTTCAGATTTCAATTTAGTGGATGCGATTTCATCTCACCCGGAGCGTTATAAATCCGGGGTGGTTACAGTGGAATTGTATCATTGCATGTGAGAGGCTGTTCACAGCCAGTTGTCCTTAATCTGAGGGACTGATGTAGGCTTTAATCACAATTTCTGCTATTATTGTTTAAAGTTTAAAAAAAAAAAAAAGAAGACAAAAGTCCTCTGTTCAATTAAAAGAAGAGGTAAGTATTGCCTTTAGATCAAAGCCAGACCATGGTAAATCCTTCAGTTGCGAGGAAATAACCATTTCTACAACAAAATGTTAAGTGGTCACCCTCTGATAAATGCCACTTTTTATGAATTTAATTAGAAAACATCTATTTCATCCAATAATCTTGAAGTGCTGGAAAGGTATGCCAGTTGCCAGGACAACCCATTTCTCTCTCTCTTTTTTTTAATCTTTATTTTTCCTCCCCCCTTTATTTCTCTTATGTCACTTTTGATCACATCATCTTGAAAGGAGATTTTATTATTTAGATATTCAGGCTAGCTTGATTGAAAGGCAGATTTTTTTTTTTTTAAGCTAATGTAGTTTGCGGAGCTCTTCTTGCAGAGTCCCTCTGCATTCGTGCCCGTCCTCTAAGGAAAGTCACGGCGAGACGAGTAGGGCAGCGGGAATGACAGGGAACGCTGCAAAATCGGAGCGGAAGCAAAGAAGCGGCATGTCTGCCCTCTTCCCCCAAATGCCTCCTCTTTCCCGCAGATCTCGGCTGTGCGGGTCCCTGAGCTGTCTGCCCGGGTTAGTTTTGTGGCACGGGACGCGGCGTGAGATTCGTGAGCGCACGCGGCGGCAAAACTCCTGTGGCAAAATGAGGGTGGGTCGGAAAGTCTGTCTGAGTCAGGGCGGTTTCCCGGAAAACCTCTTTCCTCTCTCCCGTCCTTCCCTCCCCACTGTAATACTCTGAATTTCAGGTTGGGATTTATTTTTAATTACTTAAGAAGCAAATAAACCCAAAGGAAGTCCTGCACACAAAGCTTTGCTTTCCTCACCAAGGCTGCTTAAGCCCAACTAGTCGTCCTGCGGCAACTAGGTACCACCTGCAGCCCCTGCTCGGGCCCCGTGGGAGAGTTATTTGTGGCCGGTCCATGCACGTGCCGTGGGAGCGGGTCGGTCGCTGGGGCTGGGGAGAGGAGCCCCGGCAAAATCCCGACAAATCTGAAGTCTTCAGTGCAGCCATTCCAAACCGGGTGCAACCCTGGAAAGCTGCGTTCGGTCCTTACTAGGGCAACCCTTGGATCAATGCCACAGGCTCCCTACGTGTTTTACAGGAGAGGGTTATCCATCACGCCGCTCGTGGGATGCAGCCGTCGCCGGGGTGAAGCTCCGGGTGTTTTGCAGGGGACAGGTTGACGGATTGATTTAAGCCAGCAGAGGAAGAACGATCTCTCTGCTCCCGGGGTTGGGAGGCTGCGGGTAGCCAGCGTGAGTTGTGCAGGGGTTCAGGCAAGGCGCAGGGGGAAACACCTTTGTATAGAAAAAGAAACGTATTTAATCCACAGTTACGGGGATTTCACTTTGCAATCCCGAGAAGATGAAGTGCGTTAGTGTCTAGTGCAAGGCCAGGACTTTTATACCTCCCAGATTCCTCTTGACTTTGGGATGGCAGACTGCAGCCCTCAAGCCGTAACTGTGATTTAGCCCCCGTCACCGTCACGTGCCGGCTCTCCCCGGGAGCTCCTGCTCGGGCTGTCGCCCTTTCCCCGCCGAGCTTGCGAAAGGAGCAGTGTCAAGAAATTCCTGGCTTGCTGCAGGCGGTGGGAGATGCTCCGTTAGTATTCATGGGGTGCGGTGTCAATGCAAATTTTGGGGGTTTGGTTTTTTTAAATGTGAACTGCGTGCGCACACGATTTGGGAAGGAAATGTTCCAAGTGTGTTATTCACATAGAAAAATGCAGCATGGGGTGGGGAGATTCAGGTTGGTCTCTACTGGCGTGGGGGTTTTCTGTCCCCCCGGTGTAACTGCGGCTTTGGATTACAGAGATATTTGTTTCTTGTTCAACCTAGATAGCTGAGAAAAATGGAAAAAACTGCAGAATACATAAAAGAATTGTAGCTGGACTGCAGTGATTTACAGGGAGATAATTTTGTTGATTAGTTTTGGTGCTGTTCCCACGTTACACAATGTCACACAAATCCCAGTGCGCAACCAGCCCAGATGTTTGATTTTTATTGCTTTTACATAAGATTGGGAATGGGGAGCGGGTTCTGATCGCATTTCCTTTTTTGTGAAGTATTTGGGAAGCCCAGACGGTCTCCTGCCAGATGATGTATTGCCTCTCTGCCTGGATTATACTGCTTTGCGTCAGGCCTTATGGAAACACTCGATGGAACCGGTGGACTTTTCACTCCTTTCTTTCCTAATTTGAAGTAATTACGATCGCTGTGTCTTCTTCAATAGCGATACGATACGGTTGTGTTTAGCAAAACACCGCTGACTCAAAATTCAGCTGAAATTCATATTTGCTTTTATTGCTGGTGGAGCTGTGAGGGGAAGATGGGTAGAAACGTTTACAGCAAAGGCGCAGGGTTGGCAGTGCTGGAGGAGGCTGTGCCTTGGGCTTGGTGCTTCGGAGTCATTTGCATGGGGAAAAGCAGAAGATAATCAGATTTTCAATTCAGACATCTCAAAATGGAACTCTGGCTTCTTTTCTTTGCATCTACTTTGGGTTTTAAAGTTTCCATCGACCTTGTTTTACAGTAGAGCTTTTTTTCTCTAAAAAATAAAATAAATTCAAATTTGAAATTAAGCCCTGAGCTGATAACAGTTTACTTTGACCTGTAAAAACTGGAGGAGGATAAAAGGAGGTGGATTACAAAAAATGTCGCGGGGCTCAGTGCTGGAAATAATGGACCAGTGGGTGTCAAAAGAATTTTGAACCCTGCCTTTTCAGACTTGCCATATCATAGAATCATAGAATCATAGAATTGTTCTGGTTGGAAGAGACCTCCAAGATCATCGGGTCCAACCATTAACCCAGCGTTACCAAGTCCCCAACTAAATCGTATCCCTTAGGGCCTCGTCTAAACATCTTTTGAATACCTCCAGGGATGGTGGTTCCACCTCCATATGATCTTGAGGAGATGACTTACTAACTCTTCCTGGATTTTAGACCTTCTATAAGAGTCTAAAAGAACTTGGAGCTACTACGATAAAAAGCTGTATGTGTCTCCAAAGCTGTACTGATTGCACTGAGAAGTCCACTCCAGGTGGGCAGTGCAGTGTCACCTCCTCCTCCTTCTCCTCTTCCTCCTCCTCTGCAAAATCTGGTTGCTGCAGAGGTGACGTCTGGACGTGGCACTCGGGGAAGGTATTTGAGAGCTCAGAGCTCTCCTGAAGCAGACGTGACTCGGTGGAGAGGGAGAAGTCTGGCTCTGGGAGGTAAAAGCAAGAACAGGAGACAACAAGTGACACTTGGAGCTGAGAGTGGTGGCCCAAAGGGCTGGGAGATACGGCTGGGAAAAGCTGAAAGGCAAACCACCATGTCCTGATGGAGGGCAGGAGCATCCCGAGGGATGACGCTGGGCCGGGATGACGCTGGGCCAGGATGGGAGGCAGCGGCCAAGCGGAGAAGGTGGCTGGGAAGGACAGACAGACAGCGGCCATGCAGGGTCCCGATCACGGATCTGTTGTGGAACAAACCACAGCTGAGCCGTAGGAGGGCTGGGATCCTCCACGGGGATCGCAACTCGCACGTGGTGGTCTGGCCCCTCATCAATGGGGATTTTCAGTTCCTTATCCTGGAAGAAAGAACCTCCTACAGATAAGCCCAATTCAGTTTCTGGGTCAGTGGCATTACTAGGGATGATTTTGATTGACATGATCCAGATTTTACAAGTTTTTCACTTCAACTTGGGTAAAAACACATGAATGAGTTGGAACACAAAACCTGTCTTCAAAATGCGGAAAATATAATTAAAAAGGGACTTTGCATGTATTTCAGAGAACATTTAAATGCTGAGGGTGTTTCAGTCTTTCATTTCGAATTTAATAGTGCTGAACGGGTGAGACGAAGGATGTGGAGTTTTTTGTTCCTTGACGGGGGCAAAGCCTGTTAATGGCCTTCATAAATTGATTTTTGCGTTGTACTTTCTCTAATCAAACAAAACTAACTAGAAAATCCTTTAACAAATTTCTGTGCGACCAGTGTTTGAATTAGCGGCACGTCCTCGTGTGTTACAGAACCAGCGTTTGTTGTTTAATGAGAGAAACCGTAAAACCAAACGTTAGTAGAAATGTTTTCATGAACTATTAATTTTCTAGAGACCTTGGCCCCAACGGAACCAGTGAGTGTGGCTGTTTGCTTGGCTTTTGGGGGCGGCCTGGGCAGCCCCGATGTTGTGGGGAGCAGCCACTGAACGCGACGGGGACCAGGGCTGGTAGAGCCATCTGCTTTTATTACTCACAATCAGTGGAAAGCGAAAATAAAAAATGAAAAATGACTAAATACTATGCGGAACGTAAAGCCTTCCCATTTCTAGAGATGTGTAAATGGTTCATATATTTTTTTTTGACCAATATCATGAAACTAGCTTTAAAATGATAACCTAAACCCCCCAAAAAACTCGCCCTCTCCCGCCCTGCAAAAGCGAACCCCAGAAAAACCTCCTGGCCTCGAGCCGCTGAGATGTTCCTTTTCATCCTTGGCTTTCTGGCTTCGCCTGCCCTGCCTGCATTTTTGGGCGCATAAAGCGACGCGGACTGGAGCTTTTTGAAAAAGGAAAGCCGATTTCTAGACAGACACCTGACTTCAGAAGTTACACCGAAAAAGAAAAGCCTCAAAAAAGGTTATTCCCACGAAATTATGAGAATTGGCCGGGATCCTTTGAAACCCCAGGGCCTGCCAGGCTCCCGCTGTGGCGTGTGCTGCTGGAGGTGGCTCCGCTCTCCTCGGGTTCTCTGGTGCCTGATGCGCTCCCGAGGTTGTCCCAGGGATTCCAGAAAGACGGTGGCTTTCCAGTCCTCTGCCTTCGAGGGACGGCAGATAAATAAGCCAAATAATTAAGGCAGCAGCTTCCGCTGCCCCAGTCGCAGGCTCGCGAGAGCTGTCGGAACGATGCCGAACAGGGTGGCGATTCCAGCTCTGGAAGAGTGCTGCGAAAGCAGGAGCCTGCTTGTGACACCAGCTTTTGTTTTTAATCATTATTTTTTAGCTTAACTCTTCCGCTTAACTCTTTTGCATGCTCTTGACCTACTGCGGTCTTTTGCCCTGAGGCCAACTGGTGACCTTTGGTGTCTCTAAGCATCGGTCGTCCCGTCCCGATTCCCAGGAGACTCGTATACTTTCTCAGTGCACTGGCTGCTCTGCGGCGCTCGTGGCCACTGCCGCTTTCCCCGGCCTTCGCGTCCTGAAGGGACATCTCCCTGCGTCAAGGGAGAAGAATCTTCTCTCGTATTTTTGACAGCAAGCTGTTACTGAATTTGATCGCACCGGGCTGGCCAGCGGAAGGGAGAGGAAGCCATCGGCGCGCTCAGAAGCAACAAAGAAAAGGTGATAATGTTTTACAGCTTGCTTCCAAATGAGATTAGCAGTTCCTGCTGCCTCGTTGTCCTGCTGCTTTCCCTTATAATTTAATCTATAGCATTGATTGGTCAGTAATGGCACGTGCGATGCTCGGGAGCTTTGTTTTCGGCCAGAAAGGCTGTGATGGAGATGAGGAACTTGTTCCTGTTTGGTGTGTGCAGGGGACGGGGAAGCCCCGCTGGAGTAAAGCCACCAGCCTGCTCTTGGAGGTGATGGAGGAGGACGTCCGTCTGCTGTCTCCAAACTCTCTCAGGCTTTGTAACCCCACACTTGCACCCTGGGGGTTCACCGTGGACCCCAGTGAGCAAAGGGGACGAGGATGATGGGATGGAGGGTGAAACCCTGAGCTCCGTGGTGGTTTGGTGGTGAGGTCCTCTCCGGGAGGGGCATCAACAGCTCTTCGCTGTGTGAGATAACTCAGTTTCTGTCACCTCCCGGCACCGCTTTGCTTGGTGTTTTATGTTGAATTCTGGGTTTGGGCACAACTGGGGCAAAGTAGACCGTGGATGGCTGGTTGGGCTTGGTGAAATAACATGCTCGTGGCATGAACAGAGGTAGGAGAAGCACCTGTCACCTGGGAAGTGAAGCCCTTGCCCCGGCAGGATTATCTCCCACCAGGATTACATGTTCTCTGAGGCACCAGCAGCTCTTAGCTCTCTTTGGGGAGTTTTTCTGAGGTCTAAGAGCTCACAGGGCCCAGGTCTCTTCTTGCTGTTGCTACCTGCTTGGGTTGTGTTCCACCCAGGGAGATGTTGGCCATAGGATGCCTTTGAGGCCACAAATTTATTACGGCTTTGTCTCCCAGGGACCCACCTTAAAAACAGATTGACAGAAATAGGAATCAAATGGTTTATTCTGAAGCAAGCATGTCTAGATACAGGAGTTGTTCGGGAATAGTGAGCTTCAAGTTAACCCTTTAAAAATCAAAATCAAACTCTTGAATTCAAAGGAGAGTTGTGGAGATCCTTCATGGATGTGGGAAGGAAGAAACCCTCAGGTAAAACCCTTGATTTTTGGAAGAGAGGATGAGCTACGTGCAGCCAAGCACCGGCTGCTCCCGGGAAGGGACTGGGAGGAGAATTTGATATATAGAGAGGGAGAAGTTATTTCCCATCTCTCCGTTGAGTCACCAGTCTCAGCGGGATGATGTGCAGGGTGTGTCGTAGCTTCAGTAGGGTTGGTAATAATTTCCCTGTGGCTCCCTGTGCCTTCGGCGCTAATCTCGCGTAGCTCCTTCCTGGTGGCAAGCAGAGGCTGGCTCTGGTTTCTTACCAGGCTTTTACCTGCGGTGTAGCCGTGCTGCTTTTCCAGAAAAACCCTATGGAGAGTGTCCGTTGGGTTTGCAGGGATCGCTCCTCGGCCCCTCCTGCCGCTGGTGGCAGCCACAGGATCTGGAGGGCTTGGAGGAGAGCGGGTGCTCGAGACGTGTTCTGGATATGGCGGTGCCTCTCATGTCTTTTAAACCCCACGTAGGTGAGGACGTGAAGCGCGTCTCCAGGTTGGCACCTGCAGGGGACAACGTCCTGGCCAGGGCTTTATCAGTGCTTAAGCAAAGGCCACGCTAAGCTGAGCTCCAGGCTGAGGAGCTAATGGGGAGGAAAAGCAAGAGAAGCTGTACAGCTGCTCTTTAATTGATAGCAACATTGATTTTTCTAATTGACATTTCAAGAGCAGAGATGACGGGCTCTCTGCAGAGGCCGTTCCCCAGCGTCACTTCTCTCCACTCGCCCGGTTTGTTTGCTTTCTGCAAGAGAGGATTTTGTAAACCCCTGCCCACCGGCCACGTGGTCCCACTGCTGGAATACCGCAGCGCTTTCCCTAAGGACAAATACTTGATTCAGGAAGGTTGAGACTGAAAAATCAAAGTCCGTTGTATGTCCGTGCAGCAACCGGGCGTCGCCGTGTTTTGCATCTGTACCTCGTTGTAGGTGTTTCTCTGTGCGGGTCACCTTCCCGCTGAGGGTTTCCTCTGGCTCTTGGCCACGTGTCTAACAGGGGTCCCTGGGGACGCGGGGACCCAGGCGTGCTCAGCAGCCCTGCAAAGCCAGCGTTGCGCCATCCTAAAATTTTCCTCATGTTTTCAACCAGCAGCAGCTTTGAGAAGTGGCTTCATGAGTGAGAAGAGCCATTACCTCAACTTGGACAAGGCTGGGACTGACCTGGCTTTGAGTGTCCAATTTAGAGCCCATTTTGGGGAGAAAATAGCGGTGTTTGTTTCGGGTGGTCTTGCTGCCTTTTCATTTCAATTCTGTGCCCCGTCACTCATCTCAGTGCTGGCTTTGTGCGGGTTTTCTTGGGGATTTTTCTGATCTGCATCAAGTTCTCAGGCCAAAGACTTGTTCTCCTGAGATGTCTCACCCAAGCTGGAGACCTGGATGCCTCAGAAGGTGCCAAGGGTTTGGTGAGGGCTCAGCTGAGTGGCAAAGAGTTGATGCTCCCCCTGCCCAACATGACAGGTTGGGGCTTTTAGCCCCGTCTTTGCCCTTTTCAGCAGTTTCTGCAGTGAAATTGAGGTGAAGTGACACTCATCTCGGGACATCAGGGGAGACCTCGGGGTTTGCAACCTTGCTGCAATGAAGAAATGAGGTTTCCTAGCAAGGAGCAGTCAGGAACCTCTCGTATGGCCCAGCCAGTAGAAAGAGGCAAAGGTTCCCACTGGATTAAGGTGGATTATGGAGGGATTAACCAGTTTGACGTTTCCTGCTGTGTTTGGGCCCTAAATGCTAATTATTGAGTGCTCCAGCCTTCTCCAACGCCGTGTCTTGCAGAGCTCATTGATGCTGAGGGTATAAATCTATTTACTCCAGCCCCGTCTCTGATTCATTATTTATCGCTCAACATTTACTTTGTAAAACATCTCGCTGTAGTCGGTGCAGCGTCGGCTGCCAGAACCAAACAGACCTTCTGATCCCCAATTTGGGTTTTGTCTGTTTAGCTCAGTCTCGGGGGGCAGGGAAGGGGGGTTCGAGGGGAGGCTGGGAGGGGGAGACGTTAAACAAAGCAGCTGATCTCCGCTTCAGGTTTTTTTTTTGCTGCCGTCAGTTGTTCCAGTTTTGTAGGCGATATCCTCCCAACGAGTGAGATCAAAGCAAGAGGGAAAATAAATATATGCTGAGACACACGGCGCTGGGGTGGAACTGCCACTTGTTGCGCTCCCCCCTTTGAGATGCCTAAATTGCAGCTTTGCTGTTCCACGTACTAATTACCCATTGTTTGAGTTTTGCATTTAATTAGGAAAATAAACCAATTTTTATGAAATAAAAAAAAGGGTTTTTTAAAAAAAACATGATCTTAAAACTTTCTGGTGGCACATTGCGCTGTTCTGCGGGCTGGGCTTTGCCTGGGGTGCTTTGGAGAGCTGATCCATCCCATCCCAAGGATGCTCCCGGGTTTGCCGGAGGGCGCCGCGTAGGGACCGCGGCCCCGCAGATCTGCGCCGCCCTCCCCTCCCGCGGCCGTCGGTGCCGGACCCGCTGGGCATTTTGGAGCCTCGATGCATTGATCTTGCTCTAAGGTAATCGGGTGATTTATTGTCCGTTTGCAAAAGTATGAAATAATCCATACCCGTGTACTTCTAGGCTCTAAGCTCGCTTCGTTTTCCCCAGGGTGACTGCATTCAGTGTGGGGGTTTTTTAAAGCTTTTTTCCCAGAGTTGCCTGATTCTGAATTAAAAATAAGAGTGGCTCAAATACCATTCTGTAAATACAAAATGAACATATGCTGAATATTTTTAGTAGATTTGTCCTTTCCCCATGACTTCATTTTATTTTTTTTTATCTTGAAATTTGCCCCCCCCTCCTCCCCATCATTCTCCCAACTTTCTTACCCAAGGATCAAAAATTACAAATCCTTAAAAAAACAGAGGACTCGGCGTAGGTTCCTGGCTCGCCACCCGGCGCGGTCCCCTCCCGTCACAGGCACCGCATCCTATATAAACTCTTCCATAAACTAAACGGACCGCAAAGGATTCAGATTTCCCTCCCCTGCTAATTTGGGAGCGAGCGAACCTGCCAGGCTCACACGGGACACGGTGCGTCATGGAAACGGCTGCTTTTACCCCCTGAATGGGGGCGAAAAATTAAAAAAAAAAAGACGAAATGGGAGGAATGCAGCCGCTGCCATTAGCAGGCACAGTATTTCCAGCAGCCCTGCTCGTCGGAGGGTGCAGCTCTCCATTTGCGGCGCGGCGGTGGCGTGCGAGCGTGCCGGCAGTGTGTCATCTGTTGCAGCATCATTGATTCCCATCAATAAATTAACGGCGGTTGAGATCACTTGCCCGTGTTCCGCCGGCCGGAGCGAACGCTGCTCGCCCGTACGCCCAGGTACCAACTCGAAACCTCTTGGGTAGCCTCCAGCCCTTCGTAGGTGTTGGGTTTGGCTATCGAAAGACTTTCGTATCGGTTGTGCTTTGTGACAGAATCAGTTGCCCTTTTTTTTTTCCCCACTGCATTAATTTAATTGACAGATCTGGTTTGGGTTTTGGGGGATTTGTTTGGGGTTTTTTTTTTTGGTTCATGAATTTTTATGATTGGAAGATACATTCTCCTGTGTAGCAAGCACAAAAGATTTATGTTGGAATAAATGGATTGGCTTGGCGTACGTACAGTGGCCGCACAAATTACTCTTTTCAAGCTCCGTGGAGATAATTAAAAGTAGCTGCGTGGGCGTGAGAGAAACAACAGACCAAATTCTGTCTTGGTTGCACCGGGTCACCCCTCTCCCTTCTGCCCAGCTGATGCTGGTGAGCAGGAGCAGACCCAGCGCGTTCCGTGATCTCCCGTTTCATATCAATTAATTAAATTTTGCACTCATGAAACCATGGCTTTTAATGGAAAAAATTAAAACTGATCCACGGAGCCTCAGTGAGTGACTGAGGTTGAGGCACGTTGTCGCGAGGGAATTGATGCTGAACCTTTAAGAGAAATACAGTGACAACGGCGGATGTAAATGGGATCAATGGAAGAGGAATTGCTCGGAGGAGATAGCGAGAGGAACACAGCACGGGCTTCCCGTAGTCCACCAAAGGGATGAGGGAAGAGCTGATTTCTGGAAATGTTTTGAACCAGTCTGGGTTATGGACAGATCGCGAGACGAGATGGGACCAAGGGGGGCGATAGCTTTGCCAAACGCACCGACCGGATCACCTCCAATCCTGCGAGTGTATTTCTGATGGGGAAGAAATACACAGCGGAGAACAGGATTGTGGTGGCCTTGGATAGGCAAGAAAAGCTCAAATGTTGCTTTCTTCTCTGGTTTTTCTTATTGTGTCAAATACAGATTGCGTATGGCTGAAATGATTTTTTAATTTGTTTTTTTTTTTTTACCTTCTTTAGCTTGAAATCCAGATTTGATCCGGTGGTAAAGTAGGCAGCTAAATCCCAGTTTCCCTTTTTTAATTAAAAGTAATACGGTGAGTTGGGCGGTTCTGTGCAGCGGTGAGCAAAGTGGTCCCTGCGGTCCCCCCCCGGCTGACGAAGCGTCACCTCTGAAAATCCAACCGGCTTTTCTGAGACATGGGAAAACCCCTCCACAGTAAAGCAGTGCAGTAATTTGTTTTTCAATATTGCTTTGTTGCTACCCTGGCTAGGAGCGCTCCTCCTAGGCTCTGCTGACAGCAGTTTTAGGCTGGAGGAAGGCCATTTTTTTAGTAATCATTCAGGACTTGAGCATAAAATTCCATTTTTTCTGCTTTTGTATGAATTTGGGGGATTTTTGACCTGAGAATAGTTCAGAACAAGGGATGGTCCAGGTGGAGGAGGTCAGAGTGTTTCTCTCCTGCCTTCCTCTTGCATGAGGTTATCAGTAACTCGCCGCTGGTCTGGGATCTCCTGCTCCGCAGGTCTAAAAGAGCTCTAAAAGTTGTGGTTTCTGTCCTAATTCTGGACTGAAAGTTGCATAATTGAAATAGGAGTTGTGTTTTCTTCTGTATCTTGGCTACGGAGGCTATTTTGGCTGATGCCTGGGGGCTGGTCGTACCTGTTTCAGACCTAAAAGCATGAGCTGCTGTGGTCTAAGGGGTGGAGATGCCTGGGATGTCCTTCATCCTTCAGAACTGGTCCTGTGCTGGGGAAGGGAGCCCGAAACGGCTGCCGCGTGTTGCCGTGGCCACAGGTGGGTCCATCTAGGGCAGTTCCTGCGTATTTCCACTCTGCTGGAGAAAACACTTTGAATGCTCTGGAGATTTGGTGGGGCAATTCCTTCGTTTGCCCTCGCTCCCTCCCGCAGCCGGGGTCGGAGTCGGTCCTCTCGCTGCTGCCAGGATTTGCCGTGGATGATCTGATGGATCTGCGTGACCCGAGTTACCTGCTCTACTCTCAGCACCGGTGAACTAGAGGAGCTATTCAACCCAAGCCTTGGCTCTGGCGAGCTTTTGGTGGAGTCACCCTTTCCCCTCCAAAACCCCTGTAAAATGATTTAACCTGATTTATATCCACGGACTGTGGGAAGGAGCAGGTCACCACGCTATTTCTGGTGGGGCAAGGGATAGGTTATATGAAATATCTGGAGAACAAGGTATTTATTTGATGTAAAATATCAAAAAAACAGGACTTTTTTCTTTTTCTACTCTGTCCCTGCGATACAGAACTAGCTGAATCCTGTGGTTCGCAATTGCGGTTGGTCAGCTGCTCTGGGCATTGAGCTGGATGGTGTCCAGGAGGTTTCCCCAGCGCATGGTTCAGTGGTCCGTGCCTGTTGCTGCTCCACTGAAGCGCCGAGCAGCCTTGCTGGGCCGTGCCGTGCCTGAAATAAATCGTGGGAAGGAGGCAAATACTTTTGGAAAGAGCAACGCAAGTCATTGGAACCCTCTTCCTTTTGTTTTAGAAGCAGGGCTGAACTTGGTGCACCTCTTCTCTGAACATCTTTCCTTGAAAGCTGACTTTCCCGACGTGTCATTTTAGTCCCCTGCACTTAATGGTTTCTAAATACAGTGGTTTGTTGGGTGGTTTTTTTTTCCCTCTCGGTAAGTCTGGTGGCAGAATAGCTCTGCTGGGTTCCTCCAACAGGAGTGGAGCATGTTTCGCTCGCTGAACAAAAATAACGTGACACGTGCAATATTTGCGCTGGCACCGTCTGCACCAGCCACTTAGAGCGGCAATTAACACCTGATCCAAAACGTGAATTGGCTGCTTGAGTGCCTTATAAAAAACAAACCGCTTTTTATCTGATCCTTTCCTTCTATTGTCTTCCGCTATGTGGTGGCAGACAAGTACTCAGCGCGGAGAAGAGAACGGTCCCGGCGCAAGGCTGTCGTTCGGGGCTGCGTCTGGTTTTGATTGCTGCCTCCAGATAATATCCTGCAAGTGCAGGGCACTGGCGAGGCGGCTCGGGAATTGATGGGCGCTGCCAGTCGCCTGCAGTCGCCGTCTGGGTGGGTCCCTGGGGGACCCCGCGGCATCCGTGGTCTCCCCAAAACTTCGAGCATGCACAGAAACACGCTACGTGTCTTGGCAGAGATTTTTATAGAAGTATGTAAAAATAATAACATATCTCACTGAGCAGAGATTTTAATGTATAAAAATATATAGAGATACATTATATACACGTATGTCCTATGTGTATATAAATTATATAAATTTATATAATATACAAATACTCTATTGGAGCTAATTTTTAAAATTAATTGGATAAGTTCGCTGCACCATGGCATTAAAAAAAATAATCGCCGCCTGGGTTACAGGTATGAGGTTTCTGGGGTTTTGATTCTGGAGACTGCTGGAATAAGGCAATTGACGCCTGTCATCTTCTCCTATTGATCGGACAGGAGACGAGGCACAGGCGCTGGGTGCTTGTGTGCCGACTGGTACCTGCGCGCGCTCACGGGCAGGGAAAGGGACGGTAAGTGCTGACGCAGCGGCGAAGAAAGGGCGTGTGTGCACTTTCAGTGATGCCGCTTATCCCCTCCGCCAAGAGAGGTGCCTTTGACGTACGGGAGGAGCAGAGGCTGCAATTTAAAGCCCAGAACGTCCTTTAAAATAAATGCGTTCAGCTCCCATTGTGTCAGTAACAGCACGCACCGACTACAGTTATTCTGTCTAAGGTCAAGTTTGGAGCAGGAAAGAGCCCGAGAGCTATTTATATAATCCCCACTGACACCGTATCTCACAATTTTTAATGTATTTATCTTCACAGCACCCTGGGGAGGGGGAGTCCCACTGTCCTTTCTTGGCAGGTTGGAGGCTTGAGAGAGTTAGTAATTTATCGGAGGTCGAGAGGAGTGGTGCGGGGAGCGGAGCTGCGCTCTGCAGGCCCAGGCGCGGGCATTAATCACCAGCCCGTGGCTTTCCCTCTGCAAGTGAAGGTTACCCAACCTATGGATGGAGTCTGGAGAGCCTCAAGGTGTCACAGCAGCAGGAGCAGTAATAAACTCCGCTGCTAATAAACCCTGCCAGAAATCCGGGTGATTTTTTTGTTTGCGGCGAAGGAACGCATGAATGGGAGCTCTTGTTCGTGGTCGTGTGTTTTGGGAAGAGGGGGATGTTGGAAACGGGATCCGTAGATGTGCTTGCACGCTGGCGGCTGGCGCCGTGCCCACCTGGCCACGGGTGCTGGGGACACTCCAGAAGCCACCGCAGAGTCGAGTCACGTCACCTCCTGACCCAGCGAGGGCTTTGCTGGTTAGTGCTTGCTAGTGAATAACTTTGCAAGGAAATGGTAATACCGCGGATTCACGGCACTGCCCACCTGCAGCTGTGGGGAATGGTGGGATAAAGGGGCTTGCAGGGGCTGAAAAACCAGCTTAGTAGTGAGCCCTGCACTGGGAATGCTTCTCTTAGGTGCCCAAATACTTCTGCTTAAAGCTGGCTGTTAGCTACGGCGGCAGGAGGGAGAAAGCTTTCAAAGTAAAAAAGAGCTCAAATGAAAGTTTAATTTTTCCCCCCTTCAGTAAAATTCCTCCAAAATCTGACGGATCTCTAATCGAGCCGCATGCCTCCACGCAAACCCTGTCCTTTCCCTCCGTGCGGGGCAGCGAGCTGCAGGAGACGGTGTTTGGGGGAAGAGCAGGGCGGGCTGTGGCGAGGGTTTGTAAGGAAGGGTTTGTGGAGAGCGTGGCGAGGTCCGGGCTTTCTCCTAGGGAAGATGAAAAATGCACCGAACCCTTCCGTGTGCCTGAGGTTTGTCAGGAAATCTTTTCTAATGACTTCACTCCGCGTCTCTGCTCTTAGCTTCAAGTTTAGACAGTGTTTAGAGGGGAGGACATCTGTAAAGATGAATAACAATGATAATTTAACAAGGAGTCCGGCCAATTTTACTTTTAAATCAAATTTCAACAAGGCAGGCTGTACCACTATAAATGCCAGGGCTATTTATAGTTCAAGTGGAGAGCAGGGATAAAGGGAAGATTTAGAAAACTTTGGTGTTTCAGCAGCTTGTTATCAGAATGCAGTTTGTAATGAGGCAGAAGCCGTTAATAGCGATGCAGACCATGATGTGACTTGTCTGGAGGGAGGTGTTGCGTTCCAAAAGCCCTGTGCTTTGGGCAGGCTGTGGGGCAGCGCCTCTTGGCTTGTGCTCCGGTTCCTTTTCCAAGGAACCAAGGAAACCGAAGGAGGCACCAGCAAGAGCTGCCCGTGCAAGACCTCCTGCCCGTGCGCCCTCCACACTTTGGCTGCGTGCAAGGACAGGGGACCCCCGGGGTGGTTTTTGGTGACTTGGCCTTGATGTCATTTGGGATGAGCAGATGCATCCTTGTTTCTCCTACTCTGCTGCCTCAGAAGGGCGATTACAGAGGTCTTATTTGGTGAAAATCACTGCATTTTTGCTGAGAATGGGCCTTGCCTGGCATAGTTTGGGCTTTTCTTGTTTTCCTCCAATGGGCTGAGGAACCACCATGAGCCCAAGTACTCGAAAGCATTTGACCTGATCAGTCAATTCAATGTTGAGTCTGGTTTTGGCAGGAATGTGGAACAGCCTCGGTCTTAGGGCGAGTTGGGTGATAGATGTAGACAACGTTCTGCCAAAGCAAATAACGTCGGGCAGTAAGGGAGATGTCTCTGGTTGAGCTGAGGATCTGGAGTGGGTCTTTCCATAGTGATGGAGATGTGTTATGGGTTTGCAGTGCAGGATTTGGCCTTAGGCTGCCTGAACTCATGGACCATGCGAGTAGAGGAGTTTATCCACGCCGGTCCATGCTCCTTTCAAACGAATGACACATTAAAAAGGGCAATTTCTGTCTGTACGTGGAAGGGTTGCTTTAAAAACCAGAGTGGCAAATGTTGCCTTTTCCTTTTGAAGATCTGCCCCAGAGCAATGCAGGAGAACAGAGGGGTGCTCAGCCACTCAGTGGCAGTCCGGGCATTGCATGTCCCAAGGCTTGACTTTTAAGAACAAACTCAGTGTTTGGGAATCAGGCGACAGGCTTTTATCAGAGGGAACAGTGTTTTCTTCCATCAGGCAGAGTAAAAGGGGCAAGAAAAGGTGATTTAGGTAAAGTTATCGAACTTGTGGCGTGATCTCTGCATATTTTGTTGTGCCGAACTGTTAAGTAATGAAATGACCGGGCGGAGGAGAGGAAGGACGTCTTTTCAACCCCACTTGAACCCGCTCCCTCTTCCCAGTAGCACTTATGAGGTTGCTCCCAGCTCCTCTGCGGGCAGCAGTTGCCAGGTCTCACTTCTAACTCCGAGGTCGGTCAGGACACTGAGACATCACGGGAGAGATTTGCTAGAGAACAGCAGAGAATTGCCCTAATTTCTCTCCTGCTTCTTCCTTGGCAGTTGGCCCCGATGCCCCATTCCAGCAAGCTGGACCTCACCGGCTTCTCCTCCGCCCCCAGCTCGGGGACCCCACCCGGGACACCAGCCGGCAGCAAACCCCGGCAGCGACAACAGGGATGCTTGTGGCTGCCCCGTCCAAAATACTGCTCCCTTCTTGCTTTTTGTTCTCCTTGTGAAATCCATATATGGGGTGTTTCCAGGAGAAACCTCCCAGTAGGGCTCTAATCTAAACAGTGGCAGCATCCCAGTACTTCTGCATAAACGTGCGACTGCAACCTCCCGCTTGCAGCAGCAGGGAACAGGCTCGAACTCAAATTAAGAGATTATTAGGAATACCGAGCAGTACTTGTTTCATATAAAAACCCCGCCTGGAAGTTGGCTTTTAAGTAGCTGTGACGTTATTAGAGATCTGAAAGGAAGAAACCTCTGTCTACTTGAAATGCGGGAGCTGGTGGGATTTGAGCTAATACATTGCACGGTCATTTTTAAGGGTTTTCTCTTTTTTTTCCTTTGCTGCACAAATCTCTGCTCCCACCTCCAGTTAATGAAGCTAACTGTCCCCACCTAGTTTTATCCAGTGCCACCAGCATCCTGCATCTGCAGAGATTACATTTCAGCATTTATGCTGTTAGATCCATAACGAGACCATGCTGCACCCAGAATTCCCTGAATTTCTGTGGTCGGACCACAAAGGAAGCACAAGGGGGGAAAAAGAGGAATATCCCCTCTCCGCCGTGCTTGCGCACCCCTGCGTCGGCAGGGAAGGGTGCGTCTGTGCTGGCTCCCCGCAATGGCATCGCTGAACAAAGGACGAAAGAAGTTTCCAAAAATCACGTCTGTGTTGGCGTAGTGCGGATGCGAATATTTTCCTGCCAAAACTCGGGTCCGTGGTAGCCTGGGGATCGCGTTTTGCAGGTCCCTGCCTGCGGCTGGCTGGAAGGAGAGGCAGAGGAGAGCTTCCCCAGGGACCGACGGTCCCGTGATGCAAATAAGCAACGAAACTGTATTTGGAGGTGGAGGGCGGTTTTACAGGAGGCTGAATTCAGAGCTCCGGTTCGTATCCATCAAAGGCAATGTAGAAACAGATTTTATTACTGCAAAATCTTCTGACTTCATCAAAATTGGGTTTTGTCCTTTTGTTTTGGTTTGGGGGTTGTGCTTTGAGGCTGAAGCGGCAAGCTCCAGCAAAGCAGGCCCTTCGCGTGAACGCTTTCGTGTAGCAGCCCCCACCATCTAAATACTCGATGGGAAATCTCTGATCAGCCCTAAAAAAACTGTCGTTTGAAAAACAGCAGCACCCTCCGCCCTGCTCTGGAGCCACTCACGGTTTGGTGCATCGCTGTGAGAACTCCGGGGTATTTTATATGTTCACAGCGTATGTGTATCATGAATGAATTCATTTGTCTGGGAACGAGTCGATGGCAGCGATTAAATGGGCTCCGTAGCTGCCAATGTGTCTCTCACTGGCACGAGCCTTGCGGGGCACTGGGACAAAAACTTTAAAGCTTATAGAGAAGAAGGGGGTAGGCATCGCTGTCGTCTGTTGTTCGTGTACCCGGGATGTCCTTGGGGACCGTGTGTTTCACGTTAAAGCACTTGGAAGGGCTCGAATAAAGTCCTTATTGCCATCACCGATGCCAAACTAACTGCACGGGGCAGGGCAAGGCTTCCTCAGCCGTGCGTGCCTCCGCGTCCCGCCGCGTTAGTGCCACGCACGGGGTTACGGGCTTCAAAGGCTCTTCCAGCCAGTGCCCAAATAATCCCACCCTTATTTTGGGGGTGAGGCGGGGGGATATGTCTGCGTGCATATACGGTTTTGTGTCTGTGCTTGAATTATGAGGCTGGAAATGCCCTGCTGGGAGGTGTGAGCCCGCAGAGCCCCTGGGACAGAGGGGACACCCCGGCCTCGGGGGGGGGACATCACCTCCCAGGGCCGGTGGGGACCCTCCCCGCTCCGATCCGCTCTCACGGGTCCCTCCTGCAGCGTCTTTAAATAAATAACGCTGGGGCGATGCTGTTACTAAGTAATATTACACACTGCTGGTTTTCTCCTCGGTAGTTTGCGGGGTGACGGGGCTGTGGGTATTTCAGGTTTGTCGCCATAGAAAGTGGACTATGGGAGGGGAAAAAACCAAAACAAACCCCAGATCCTCTCTGGGTGAGGGCACTGAGCTCCTCAGGGCTAACTGGAACACTGGATTTTTAATCATCTGCAGTAGCCGGGGACTCTGGGCTCACTTTGCTCTCCCCATCCCTCTCGAGGACCTGGCTCCCAAGGGACAGCGAGAGATTAGGGAGGAAGATCAGCCCACAACGCACAAAAAACGGGGAAAATAATCCAGTGAGGGAACAATAATGTCGGTTCCGTTCCTTCGTCTTCCTGCTGTTGGGCGTTAATTAAGGTAACAGATAAGAATGGCTGGGAATCGTGGAGATTGTGGCTTTTTCATAGACTTAAACTTGGCCGTTGATGCCGTAATCTTGAATTTGTGACATCAGAGTTCACGTCCTGACAGCAGAGAAGGTTCGTGGTGTCGTGCCAGAGGCTTTGCGTTTGGATGGGGAGGAGCAGGGAGGCACTTATAAATAGTTATAAATAGCCCTTTTACCTAATAAGGGCTAGTGAAAAAAAAATCCCATCCTGATTTTGGCTTTTCTTTCCCCCTGCAGCCAGCCAGCTCGAGATTTCCATTCATAATATATTTTTTAAAATATTCCTTTAAGATTTTTTTTTTCTTCTCTGCCTTAATAACTGTTAAACACAAACTGCTGTTGCCCCAGTCCACTCTATGTGTGATGTGAACAAAGATATTAAAGTATCTGATGCAGCAGCCGGGCTTTCCAGCTCGCTGGGATTCGGGGCCGGGACCGGGAGCTCCCAGGCTCCCGTACGGCATCTTTACCTCTGCGTCACTGTGGTCCAGATCAGCTCCTTTCTTCTCCTGCTCTATCATTGTTGTAAGGTCGGGCTATTTTGAAAAAGTATGGTCTGATGCCAAACCATAGCAGTTAACGGGGTTTTTTGGGGTCTCTTTGCGAGCCTTTGGGTTGACCCATGGGGTGACCAAGCACTAAGCGCGGGCATCAAGGGAAGGAGGTGCTTGGCCGTGAAAACGCACGGAGCAGCGGCTGCCGGGAGCAGGTTTGAAGCCGATGCCCAGCGCGTCGGAGCAGGCAGCTGCCTCTTTGGCAAGAGCTGGGCTTTGGGTGGAGGTCGCCTTGAGCCAATGGCACATACGAAAACAAGGATCCTCAGGCTGAATATTTTTTTTTAATGCCAGTGGTTTATTTAGCTGGCAGCTCTCCCCGTGCGTGGAGCAAAGAGCCGCCACCTTTATTACTTGCAGGAGTAAGGAGGAGGGGAAGAATGCCGCGACTTAGTGCAAATATTGCCAGGCAGCAGAGGCGAGCCAGATGAATTTGTTGTTTATTGAGCTGGGTTGCCTGACAGATATGAAATTCTTCGCGTGAACTGTGTCGGGATTTCTCTGGAGAGCAGCTGTTCCCCGTTTTTTTCCCCCCCTTTCTCTCTTTCTGTGTGTAGTCGCTAAGCAATTTAGGAGGACCTGGGGTGGGGGGGCCAGAGGGGACATCTGTAAATAAAGGAATTAATCAGATTTATGTGACTGGAAAAAAAAAAAAAAGGCGAAATAATAGCTGCAAAGCTTGGATAAATGAGTTCGGGTTTTGGTTTGGGTTTTGTGTTTTTTTTTTAATAAGTGCTTTCCTGCAGCCAACTGCTTTGCAAAGTGAATGGACCTTCTCTAGCTACCAGTAAATAATGAGATATTCCTTTTGTCTGTTTATTTTAGTTGGGCTGCGTTTTCAACTGAAGTAAACAGTTTTTACAATATCTGGCGCTGCAAAATGTAAAGCGTAGCATGTGTTAGGAAAAATAAATGCCTAAATAAATGCCTAAATAAATGAAGTAAAATGGGGTGAAACATGATTTTGTGCATGAGGGAAAGTGCTGACCCGCCCGGCGAGGTGCTGCTCTTGTCTTCAGCTTCAGCGGGAGGTTACGGTGTTAGCACGAGTTGGGAACTTGGAAATGCAAAGCATCCTCTGGGCCCCGCTCAGGAGGGACTGGAGTCAGCAGCGAGACGCAGACTGACTTGCATAAGATTTGGATTCTCCCCTGTTTCAAAGAAATACCGGTCCTGGGAGCAAAGGGCAAGTTGAACATTTGTAGTACTGTAAAAACCCCTAATAAAAAGAGCAGAGGTGCTGGCAAAGTGCCGCCGCTCCCACATCGCTTTGCATCCAGCTGCCCCCCTCCCCGAGGAGCTCAAAGCCCCCCGGGGAGGGTGCGTCCCCATTTATATCCCCATTTTCCTCCGCTGCGTTAAGAAGTTGTGTCCCTTCTTGCAAATGTAGCGAAGAGCTGGGGAAGACCCAGCAGCAGCCCCTGTGTCGCTGGGAGCTCCAACACCCGCCGCTTTGAGGCGATGCTTTTCGACATCCAGCAAAGAACAGCAATTTTAAATGACCTTTAAGGTTCTTGAAACTCAACAGCTTGATTCTGCTGCGTCTTTGCGGAGCCCCGTGCTTCTGGGGTGGTGCTGAGGGTGAGGAGGGCTGGGGGGTGTGAAGGCAGCGTAAATAATCATGCCGCGTTATTGGCGTTGCCGTGCAGGGACGGTGGAGGCTCTCCAAAGGTTTGTTCCTCTCCGGTATCCTTCGTGGCCGCAAAAGTTTTAGCTGTCTTGTTTTCTTCGCCTGTGGAACAGAGAGCAGAGCTGGTTGGACCCTGGTTGTTCCCTAGTCAGTTGATAAAACAAACTAATGGAAATGAGTGTGCATATATTCAGGAATTTTTTGTTTGGGTTTGAGGAAGTCTGCGGCTATTTTGGTTTTGTTTTTGCAGATTGCTCCAACTTCACCTGAGAATTAATTTCTGCCTGGTTTTTGCTTACCACAAGCAATTGTGTAGATTATAATTTCCTAGGACAGCCTCCTTAACTGATTCTTATTTCCTCTCCAGTGCCAGGGGACTATCAGCAATAGTAATTTCCTTTTCACTGCTTTTATTAAAATGTGCTACGATGAATTGCCTCAACACGGGCAAGCCCACCAAGTTGGTGTAGATATTTTAGACCGTGGAAGCGTTTCCCAGGCAGAGTCCCCGCTCAGATGGCTCAGCTGCCGTAGGGACAACGCTCCCGCCCGGACTGAGAGCGTTGTCACCGTGGGCCAAGAGGCAGATGGGAAAAGCAAGACTGTCTAGTTTTGTGGCATGGACACTAGTGTGCTGTGACCTGGGCTTTGCATGGTCAAGACTTGTTATCTTCAGCTGGATAAGAGCAGTTGACCAAAAAACCAGAGGAGATGCCCAAATCTGTTGGCATCTGCCCTGTCTTTCCATGGGAGGAGGCAAAATCCCCAAGTGCTCCATCCACATCATGTTTAATGGTCTCAGAGTATGTTTTTACTCTCAGGGCACAAAACAACATTGGGTGCTGCCCAAAAGCTTTCGCAGTGCAGGACATCGTGCTCCTGGAGAGCACCTGAGCCAGCGCGGAGGTGGTGGATGCCCCTTCGGTGGGCTTGATAGGAGCTGGGCAGGTTGAAAGCCAACGTGTGTCATTCCCAGAGCTGGGACTGCAGCGAGCCTTGAATGTCCCGGCCAGGGTCTCTCCTGCCACACGAAACAATTTCTTGTGGCTGTCCCGTTGTCCCAAATCACTCTGGTTGAGAGATTAAACCATTGCATCTTCTAACAGTAGTTCAACGTGGAGTGAATCCAAGCAAAGATCTTGCATCTAAAAGATGCTCTGCTAAAAACTCTCCGTTTCCAGAGGGGACGAACAGAAACTCCTCAAATCGTTGCAGCTTGAGTGTGAGGGAGAGGCCGGGAGTGTGGCCAGCTCGAGCTACAGCATTAATTAGCAGAGATAGATGGTACCATGTGAAGCTTCCCAATTCAAATGAGATTGTCATCTCCTGGGCTGCGTAGGGCTCACGTGATGGGCAGGTACCAGACAGATTTATGACAACTAGAACAGGATACGATATCGGATGGGACGGTGCTTATAGTTCCGAACATCAGCTGCTGATGTCCTAAGGAAGAAGGTGAAAAGCTGGGAGAGAAGTGTCAAAGCGAGCGCTTTTACATTCTTCTTCCTCTCTCTGTCTTCGTAGGCTGGTAATATCCTACCCAAACCCATAAATCCAGCTCCTGGCTATCTGCGGTGGAGTTTTCTCCACCCTGTGAAATGTAATTTCAGGCGTTATGTGCAGTGCATAACCTGGCAACCCACCTACACGCGGCAGCCGAACGGAGGCAAAGTTATCTAATAACAATTGAATATTTGACTCGAAGCAACTTACTTTGCAGCCTTGAACTATTGACTTGCCGTGGTACCTGAGAATTAAAAATACAGGCACGAAAAAGCGAATGGGCACCTTCAAAGGTGACTCTGACGTAAGCGATCCGTTCTGCCGTAATAAGGTTTTCTTTTCTATTTCCTATGGAAGGAAAGACAAAGCCGCCTGCCTTAAGGCGGGCTAATATCCACCGCTGGTGTGGACACTGCGCTTGGTGTTACCTGCAGCGCTGGAGAAGCCCCAGCCAGCTTCACGTGCAGCACTCCCGCTCTCCAGAAACCTCAGACGCTTCCCAAAGCCTTCAGAGATGCTGGTGACTGAAGTGCAGCCGACTCCGGGGTGGAGCATGTCGGCTGCTTCATAATACCCAGCTACACAACATAACCTTCGGCCAGGAGGAGGCACTGAGAATAAGTATTTGCTTAAAACCGTCTGGGAATTGAACCCCAAGTTAAATTCTAGTTAAATCCCAGTTCTCAGGAGTTGTCTAATGACTGGTTTTGAAAAGGAAAAGCAACCAAAAGAAAACATCTTAACAAGCAAGTGGCACACTCTGGCTGAGCTCGTGCCTCTTTTTCGGAAGGAAAATTCTTGTGCCATTAGGGATGTTTACACATTGGGATACAGGGAGCATACCGGAGTAATGCAATTCTCCATGTAGTTAATCACTAAATTAATTCCTGCGTTTCTTTGTCAGAAAGTTGGCAACACATCCTGTCATTGTGAGCAGCGGGGTTAATGAGCGCATTCTTCAATATTAATCTTATAATCAAATTCTATTGACTCATCATCTCGTACACATCCTACCAAAGTCTTACTGCGTGAAAAGCTAGAGAGTTGTGCTGGCGGGAGGGAAGGGTTCGGCTCGGGGGCAGGAGCCAGGCGCTGGCTTTGGGCTCTGCAGTTCGTGCCGGGGTGGGTCCCGTCTCTCGTGGGATATGTGTGCTGCGGGCGCATCATCGGTCCTGATGATTTGCGGAATATTTTGGTTATGAGAGGATAGACATCCGCACGCCAGAAGGCGCGGTGCTGCGTGCAGCTTTGGCTTTGGAGCTTCCCACTGGTGGCCGTTTCTGGTGGGGGTAACTCGCTCTTGGGAAGCCAGAATAAAAGGGTGAAGCTGATACATGGCAGTAAACAGCCTTTGGCCATTTAGATGCTGGGTTTGGATGATTCCTCCTAGAAAGGTGATATTTACCCCTGAAGATAAGCCCCTGTGCTGTGGGTACGTGGGGAGGTTCAGGTTGGATATCAGGAAACATTTCTTCCCCGAAAGGGCTGTCAGGGCCTGGCACAGGCTGCCCAGGGCAGTGGTGGAGTCCCCATCCCTGGAGGGGTTGAAAAGCCGTGTAGATGTGGCGCTTGGGGACATGGGTTAGTGGTGGCCTTGGCAGTGCTGGGTTAACGGTTGGACTCGATGATCTTGGAGGTCTCTTCCAAACTAAAGGATTCTATGAGTCTATGACTCTATGATTCTTTTTGCTTTTCCGTGGTGCTTTTCCTAACCTGTGTCCATCAGGCCCCAGACGAACTCCCGGCGCTGAACAACCGTGGCACTTTCGCACAGTTTTTCCTTTCCTCCTCTTATTCTTTCATCCTCTCTCCTGTCTTTCACCCCGCTCCACTTTTCCCAAACCCTCTGAGTTCAAACCCCAGTTACAGTCAAGTTTGAATAGGACTGAAACGAGGCCAGACAAACCCGCTCCATCCCCATTAGAAGACGAAGAACATTTTTGATGTTGAAAAATACATTTACAGTGTCACTTTGCGTTAGCCATGAAGCCAAAGCCAGTACAGCCTCTCCTCGGTCGGGTCTGAGACATCGTTCGATAGCCGTGTTTATTGTAGAAGTACATCTTTTTACATTTTCAAAGACAAATCAGGTACTCAACAGTCAGGAATGTCTCCTTTGGTGCTTTTACATATTATTTATCGTGTCAGTGAGTAATGCAGGGGCCCCTCTCTGTTGATGTGAATATGGATGCTGAAACGAGCGTTTAAAATGACGGTGCATGCTGTAACTCAAGGGTTTGGCACTCAGAGGCCACTATCACCAGCAGATCTAAATCCTGCTTTCTGCCTAATGGTTGTTGGAAATAATCTAAGCTCTTAAGGGAATTTAAAACTAAGGAGGGTGAATGGAGAGGGCGAAAGAGTTACAGCAGGGTTTGGGTGCGGGTTTGGGACCTGCTTGGCTTGGTTGGGACCGAAGGTTGGTGGCAGCAGTCACTGCGTAGCCTGGGCATTGGGCTTGGGTCATCGTGTTCCCCCAGAGGCCCCAAAGCCCCGAGCAGCCCCACAGCAGCCCTGCGTGGGTCGGAGTCCGAGGAGATGCACTTCTGCCGAGTTATTTTGCCGGGGTGCTGCATCTTCCAGCGTTTCCTGGGGGATCTCGGTTCAGAAGTGACAAAATCTACATTTCCACTCCCAAACTGACAGCCCTGCTGACCTAATCTGGGCTTGCAGCTGAACGGGATTTTCCTCCGTGTGCGGTGCTGCCAAGGGCCGTGTTCGTGCCGGAGCTGAGAGCCCCCCGTCCCCCGGCGAGCCCCTCTGCCCGGCGTCGCGCCTGCTGTCCCGCAGGGCCTCACTCCAGCACGGGGCATCACACCCTTCTGTCGCTGATCTGCCACCCCCTGCATGGCTCAAGGGGTTGGAAAACCGCCGAAAGGCTCGTTTCGTCCCCAAAGCCAGGTCTGGGCACCCACCACCCCCAGGGACACGCGTCTTCAGGAGGACGCGGCAGATTCAGAGCTGTTTCTCGGGGACAGGTCCGGCTGCGGCAGCTCTGCTTCTGCTGCGGACCAGGATTGCTTGGGGCACGATTTGGCGATAATTAATCCCCGGTCCGTGCACTTCCAGCCCCCCCCAGCAGTTCAAACCGGGTCTGGATCCGGCGCGCACACGTTGGGGAATTTCTATCCAACTGACCACAGCCAGAAATACGGAGTTTGTGTCAGCTTTATACTTTTGTGTTGGCATCTTGCAGCTTGTAGAGGACCGAAAACACCTGATCCAGCATTTATGTGATAGAAAAACCCCTAAAGCCAGATTTATTGTAGGACAGAAGAGCCTTGGTTTCCAAGGCTGTCATTTTGATGTCTTCTGTCTTTCCTTTCCAAATGGGAAGCTGGGATGTGCCAGAAAAATGCCATAGAAAAACCTTCTCCTGCCACCCTCTTGGAGAATTTAAAAAAAAAAAAAATTCTGAGAATTTTAATAATTGTGTTTGGAGGTTTCTTTGAGGCTGTGAGGAGTGTACATGCCCTTGCTCTGCACCGTGCGTTCTTGGGGTGCACCGGGACGTGGCGGGGGGCCCTGGGGCTTGGAGGAAGCAGCAGGATCTTCCTTTTGCCTCCTACACAGCTTAGAAGTGGTTAATGGAGGAGTTGGGGGAAAGGGAGAAAAATCCAGTTGAGAGTATGCGTGTTCACTGCCGAGCTATAAACTTCTTGAAAATATGGACTTATAAGGCAACACTTAAGAGAATCTCATTTTGAGCCTTGTTGCATTAATGGGTAGTGGGTCTATTTTTAAATAAATTTACAAGAGGAGAAAACTCCCATTTTGTGAAACAGAGCAAAAACAAAAGTATTCTGAGCACAATGGTTTTAAATGGAGCATCCTGGCTTTAGCAGCCAGTTAGCGAAAGCCACTGGTTTTCTTTCATTTCCCGTCTCTCCCGGTAAAATAAGGGGCCGGGAAGGAAGCGACAGGCGTGAAACAAGCAATGACACGGAGGGCGATCACGCAGGGTGGGCACCGAGCCTGGGATAAGCCTCTGACAACCCGGGCATTAGCAGCGCCTGCTCCCACCGTAGCTGCCCTGTCTCTTAACAGTTGCTTCCAGTTGTAAATGTCAAATTTGGCCTCGAAGAGGGGGCTGGAAGGGGGGAGAGGAGCAGACGGCTCGTGCCTCGGTGTCTGCGTGTTCATCCGTGAAGATCTCGGGGATCTATTTTATTGACGAGATCGTGCTCGTTGTACTGCATCGGGCAAGCGAGAACAAACTTAAGCGCATGCCTGAGTTTAAGTACAGGTATGACTCCCACCTGTAATCACCTATGATAATTAACTAGCATTAACGAGCAATCAAGAGCAAAAGCTCTGCAGGCAGAGGGGTCAGCGGAGCTCGCCGGGCTCTCCGAGGCGGCCTCATGGGAAGGCTGGGCTGGAAAGGCCCTTTCCTCACCCTGATTCGGGCTTCATTTGAGCCGTCCTCAAATCTTCCTGCTTCAGCGCAGCGAAACAGCAGGTCTTGGCTGTGTGGGAAGCGCAGGGGCCGTTTCGGCATCGTCCCACCCCCGGCCCCTCGCGGGTAAAGATCGGAAAACCGACTGTTACGATTTACAGTATATCCTTTGTGTCTTACTTTTTTCCAAAAGAAGACTTGCAGAGGGGAAAGCCGGCTTGGATCTTAGAATTTCAAAATATCTAAACCATCGTTTTTTATGTCAGCTCCTCAAATGGCCCTTCCAGGGGCACAAAGCGCCTCGTGCGGGGGGGCTTTGCAGCAGCTCTCCTGCTGCGGCGCGACACGCCGGGGCGGCTGGAGGAAGGCGCAGAGAAGGGAGCGTCACGGGAAGAAAAAAACCACGTGTCCAGCACGTTTTTTGGCCTCTGTGAAACTGCAGGTGATGACACCGTCACCCCCAACGCCGAAGCTCGCTAGAAGCTGAGCCTGAGCTGCCTTTGCAGTCGGAGCAGCCCCGGTTTGCTCCCTTTTCCCATGGCACGTCAGCTGCCTGTAGCGGCTGCGGGTCCGAGCTCAGCGGCCGCAGCAGGAGACAGCGAGGCGTCAGCCAGCAGCGAAGTCAGCACCGGGAGGGAGTTTCTGGGATATAATTCCTGGGTGTTTGTAGGTTCGTGTTCCTGCAGCCTTGTCCCAGGGAAGCATCTCTCCTGCCCCATCCCGCTCTCCGCAGGGAAAGGCTCTCTCTAAATGCAAAGCACCCGGACTCGGGCAGCCCATGCAGCGTGGCCAGGAGGTGGTTGCTGCACGTGTGGGGCTGAGCTCAGCTAACCAACAGCCCCCCAAAAGCTGCCGTGGGGCTGCCAACCCAAAGCAAAAGCACTTTCTTGGCAGAGGGCTGGGCTGGCCATAAGGCAGCACCCTTCCACATGGGAGCGGCAGCAAGGATCCGCTGGGATCCTGCTGCAGAGAGGTTTTTCTCCTCGTCGCCGCTGACATCTGCACAGACATCCTACCCCCTTGCGCAGCTCGGGCTCAAGGCACTGGAGCTCTCCCAGGCAGAGGAACCCGATACGATGGTTTAATCCTTGGCTGCGACAGTGAAAATATCAAGGTCAAATATGCACTGTCATGAAGGTTTCGTTTTTCCCCCACGCTCCTCTAACCTTTCCTTTTATACGAGATACGTATGTCAGCATGACTCCTCTCCAGCTGACGGGGCTCAGCTGATGTTTCTGTCCCCGTTGCACGTGTGACGGTCGGCTGGCGTGAAGCCTCCTCTCCTCCATCCCCCCGGCCGGGCATCGCCGCTCCCCGCGGTGGTCCCCAAAGGCTTGGGGGGGATGCAGCAGCCCTGGCCAGCAGCGGGGGGGCACCCGGCTCCCCCTTTGCATGGCCAAGAAACTCTTGCAAAAGCTGAGGAGAGGCTGGAGCATGGGGGACTCCTGCGTGCCGGGGTCTCCAGCTGCATCCCATCACGGCCAGAAACAATGGAGCAATCCCAAAGTGTCTGCGTAGCCCTTGCCAAGCGCGAATGCTCGGCAGCGGAGAAGGGCTGCGCTGCAGCGGCAGAGCCTTGCTCTCCTAAGGAGCGTTAAAGCCGCCCTGCCCCTTGCTGCGTGCGTGCTCCAAGCCCTGGCTTTGCAGGGGAAGGTATCTCGCGCAGGGACAGCTGCGCCATGGGAGGTTTGGCACGTCGCTGTTGGCCCCGACAGGAGGAATGCGTCCTCCTCCTCCTCGGAATGCCGGGTGGGCCGCCCTTCCCGCTCCCACCCCAGCGGGACCCCCCGTTACCCGCAGCCCGAGTGCGGGTCTGGGGGCAGGTGGGTCCGGCAGAGCAATATGCAGCCCCCCTCGCCGTGCACGGGGCGAGATCACAACACGCTGCTCGGGTGGAAAGTCCTGCACGGGAAAGAGCAAACGCAGCAGGACGAGCCCTGCGCCAAGGGGGGTTTGCTGTCGGCAGCGTGTGGAGGTGGGTCTGAAGTCCCCGAGGTCCTGCTGAACCCCTCCGGGGCTTCCCCAAGCCCCTGACGTGGGGTCTCGGTTAGGAAAGCCCACGGCCACCTCTGAAGCCGTGAAAGCCATCGTGGCTGCCTGTTTCGACACCGCTGCCTGTGCTCACACTTTTTCTGTCTGAGGCTGAAAGCAGAGGTTTTACACAAGGTGGTATTTTTTACTCTTGGTCTGTGGTCAGGGAGGAGGAGCTGGATGGGGTTTGGCCTTTGGAGTTTTTCTGCATTTTTAAGATAGTAGGTTGAACGTATGAAACCATCTCCTTTCCTGAGCAAACCAGTAGCTCCTGCTGCTCTTTTGCTGCTGCAAAACCTGGTGCGAGCGTGGTCTGCTCCCATCCAGGCGCGCCTGGACACGGGGAGATGGGACACTTGGCCCCCCGTCACCCCGGTGCTGCTCCCGCGCTCGCCCCCTCGTTAGCGCGTTTCCGCTCCGCAAAGGAGCCGGATAGATAGATTTGTAACTTAGTAGGATTTAGGAAGGCAGTGGAGAGCGTGTGTGCCCGGTGTGTGGGAAATCTAATGATATTAAACTGGAGGAGGCTCTGTTTAGCAAACTTTGTCACCGGGCTTGCAAGGCAATGAATCAGCCGCAGCACGGCGGGGACATCAGAAGGGGTGCGGGATGCAAGGCTCGTGTTTGCAGCTGAGAGAGGGGCAGCTCGGATGGGAAATACCTGTCCTGGGTGCGCCGTCCCCCCAAACCCCACGTCCCCTGCAAGGGCAGCGCCTTGGGGCCTCTGCTCTGTTCCCCAGGGCTGTTACGTGCTACGGGGTCCCCCGCAGCCAGGAGGCCACCGCGACGGCTGAGCATTGCGGTACGCTCACCCTAAAGTTTCCTTTCTCTTTATGCGTTTACCAGCAGCTGAAATAGCAGTTCATCACACGAGCAGCTCGTTTAGCATCCCCCCGCGGTTGCACGTATAGGCCAGGTACGTTAACCACGCTGCGCTGCCGCGTAATTATTCTCCATCAGGTAGTGAACTTCCCGGTTAAATGAATTAGGAGTAATTATAGGTATCACGGCGTAATTGCAACGTGACTGCTGTTTGCAGATGACTAATTGCCGTATCCCGTGAAGCAGCTCTGCCGTGTGTACACACACGCCGGGGTCGAGGAGCTTGTGTTTTGCTTCACCTCTTGCACTTTGAAGCTGTGCGTTCAGCCGGCTGTCGGGGTGTCGGGAAGCAGCATATCGACTCGTCTTGATGGTGGAAATACAGGCATTTTCCAAGAGCTTCCTCCCTCCCGTATCTTCTGCTTCCTTTTGGGCTTGGGTCTGGTTCGGATGCCCAGGGACCGGCCGGGCTGGGGGAGGCTCGCAGCCACGTCCTTGCCCCCACGGGCATCTCCTCCTCTGCCCGCCTGCGAAACGGCAGCAGATCCACGCAGGAAGGGCACAGTCCTTGCTTGAACCTCAGCCCAAAATACGGCCCTGATGTTTGCACGCTGCAACACGCTCCCGATGTATTTGTGCACATCAGGTGATGCACTGGATGAGCATTTCAGGACCGAGGGGTTTCTCCCAGCAGAGAATTCCTAATTCCTTCGGTGAATTCATGTTTTGCTGTGTGTTGCTCCATCCCTTCTCCCTGCACCCCGACGCGCTCTCCCCTTCCAGCCGGGAGCTGCATCCCATCAGAAATGATGCTGCGTCTGTAGTTGCGATTTCCTACCTGCCATAATTATCCTACCTGAGTTTTCCGTGACTTGGAGCCAAACGTTTGCTGCTGCGCTTGGCTCGCTGGGAGCCTTGTGTCGGTGGGATATGAATGAAGTGAGCTCAGGTCACGAGTCCTGGTGCAGAAGAGCAGTGGCTGCAGCCTGGGCTTCGGCTCAGGAGACAGCTGTTTAAGTGATGCCCAACATCTGGCCTGGTTCAACAAAGCAAATAATCACGTTGTAATGGGCCAACCTGTGAAATACCTGCTTCTGGTGGGAGAATGCTCTTTACGGAAAGGAAAAAAGTCGCTGGGGTTATTTTTGTGCCTGTGTGCACCGTGCTTTGCAGCGCTCTCAGTTCTGTTTCCTTGGACCGCTGGTGACATCCAGTAGCCAGCAAGCTTAATCACAAGAAAATATTTTCTATAGATCTTTCAGAATATCTACTTCAGCCTGAATTTCAAATAAACATTGCCATGTTTGGAAATCTCCCTGGCGCGCCCCCCCCATCCTCTCTGCGTGAACTTTTGCGAAAGGGTGACTCATCATAATCCCTTCCCTAACAACAGAAATACCAGGCTGAGCTGCCTTTTGGGATCTGGAGGGTCTGCGCTCGGGTTTTGGATACCGCAAAAGACGAGCCACTCGCACGCCCTCGCCCACCGGCTGGATTTTCCCCGTTTTTTGCCCTTTTCCCCCCCATTTTGCTGTGCAGTTTGAGCTCCTTCGCGAGCGGCCGGAGCGGTGCCCCGGGGATGGATTTGCCGTGCTGATGCCGATGCGGTGCGCTCCCGGGTGCTTCCCAAGCAGGGGGCATCTTTCCCCTGGGAGCTCATTAAACACGGCCCAAGGCACGACCGGGATGTATTTATTCCCCCCTGCCTGCCCTCCCTCCTCTGTGCAGTGGATTTAAATGTAAATGTTAACTTAGGGCTTTAATCCTCCTGGGCAGTGGTTTCGGGAGGTGGACGAGCATAAAAATTAGCGGAGGCTGTTCTGGTGGTCGCCCGGGCTCTTTAATTAATGCTCTGCAAAATTGCGCTTTGCTGAGGGATAACTGTCCAGGTGTAATTACAGCGGTGCAACAATTAGCTAGGCTGGTGTGGGTGCGAGTATTTCCAATTTACAGCCAACAAAAAGCTCGCTCTTTGGCAATCGATAGGAACAAATCTATGAACTCCGGTGCATCAAAGGGGACCGAATCAGTCAAATACATCCCCAAACCCCTTATTTGCTTCTCCGAAAATAAAGGAGAAATGAAATGATGACGACCCGCCAGTGACGAAGGCGTGTTTCCTTTGACGGTGGGCTTCTTAATTAATTTACTGACATGTTAAGCGATAGAAAAATCCGACGTTTAGGACCACAGGGAGCATTTTGAGGGGAGTGCTGGTGGTTTAGTTAAATCCCGAGAGCAGTGCTCTGGGATGAAACCTATCCCAGCAAAGCGCAGGTGGCGGGGAGGCTTCCCGAGACCTATTTACTTTCTGATAAAAGCCACTAAAAGTTACCCCAAAGCCCAGAATAAGAGCCCCCATGTGTTACTCGTGCAATACGCAGTCAATTTTATCCGCGTTAAATCACTTCCCTCCTTTCCCCTGTCTCCGTCCCCATCCTCGGTTCATCTTCTAAGGATGTTTCGGTAGAAAACCGACAATTTCAAGCTCAAAACCTCCTTTTTAGGGTTTGCACAGCGCGAGCCAGCAGCAGTCCCCAATGATTCATCATCACAACCTGCCCTTGGCTGCCGTTTGTTTTCCAGCTCGCTTGGCCTCTTCCCATTGATCCCCCATGAAGGGCCCGGGCGTTGGTCCCCGCCGCGAGGGTGGGCGCTTGCAGGGGGGTGAGAAAATCAAACGCCTCCTGCTTGTCTTTCGGGATGTGTTGCACAAACACACATGTGCACGTTGGGAGTCCTGGCCCAGCGAGCGGCTTTAATGCTTCTCTGCTCGCTGGAAAATACCCAGTAAGGAGAAAAAAGTGTAAAAGGGAAGAAAGACAGACAGAAAAAGCGTGCTGCCTTTACCCTATCTTATATTTCTTAATTTGTTTTGCAAAATACAATATCCAAAGGTTCCAGCTGCCAACTTTTTCTCTTTGATGGCCTCATAAATCCTTTAAATTAAAATTCAGCCTTTTCCCCTAAATTGAAGTTAAAATCTCTTGATTTAGCAGAGAGGATGAAGCTAAATGTGTGTTTGTATGTATGACTGAACACTCTACTTAAAAACATTTGAGGAGAGGCCTTTAAATGAAATAGTTTTGCATGCATCCTTCCTATTTCTTCATAATTCTCTGCTCGGTGGTAACACTGAGCTCTCCAGGTGGAAAACTCGAATGCTGCCTGGAAAATCGTAGCTTCAAGTATGGGCAATTGCAGAGATACACATAAAATAAATAGCTTTGCTCTTTGGAGGTGAGACTACCTCCATTTCCGATGCGCTGTGGCACAAGTCCTTTTATCAAAATTCAGATTTCTGTTTAGGCTTTGAGGTTAAATTTATCTTTTGGAGGTGGGGGGAAACTTCCCGTAAGACCTACAAAATACTGAGTAAGGGAGCGTGGCTGAGAACTGCACGGGGAATCTAGGAATGGTCCCGAAATTGGGGCTGAAAGGGGTTCACCAAAGACATCGTGAATGTGATGGGCCCCCGGGCCGGGCGCTCGCTGGGCTCAAACCCCCTCCTGCACCGGCGCGAATATTCTGCAGGCAGCTGGGAGGAATCGTGAGGAATTCTGCCTTCAGCAGTCGAGCAAGTGGCCAGCCTGGCGAGCGCGGGGCTAGATGATGCTTCGATCGCGTTGCTGCCAAAACGGCTGCCACCGAAGGTGCTGCTGCCATGGGGGGGGATTTTCCACGGGTGCATTTGTTTCCGTGGGCTTTCCCAGCTGCAGAGAGCCGCGGGGCTGTTGCGGAAGGACTCGCACGGTGCTGGCGGGGAGCTGTACGTGCCCACCGGGCACCTAAAAATAGACGGGCTCGGTGCTAAAATACCGGGCTTGCAACCGCTGCCTGTCTTTGGGGTCGTCTCGGTTTTGGGGGGGTGATTTCTGGCTGTCACCCCATCCTCGTGCGTTCCCTAATTGCTTGGCTGGCTCCGTACAATTATTTTAAGGTTACCTCCTCTGTCAAAAACTGACAGGCTGGAAAAGCCTTTGTTGCTTTAGTTCCTTTCTTAATTTCTCTGGGCTGGTTTCAGCCAGGCAGTTGTCTGCTGGTCGGATCCAGGATTGGAAGGGAAACAAGAATTCACGTCTCCTAAGGCGTCGGGTGGGAGGGAGGGAGCCCTGGGAGCTCCCGGCCGAGCCCTGAGTCTCCCGTGTCCCTGCCTGCACCCCATCCTCGCCTCCCCCAAAAGGATGGGCTCCTTCCTCTGCCCACAGCCAGTTTTTCATCAAAATTTAAAAAAAAAAAAAAAAAAAAAAAAAAATCAATTAATTTGCATTTTCCAATGGGAATCATAGTGGCACAAACAAAGAAAATCCCAATTTGTTTTAATCCGAGCCTGTCCTAGCTCTCCTCATCCTGCTAAGATTAATTCGTGTTTGTATTTATGCCCATAAATAGTCCTGCTGAATTCATAGGGCCCAAACGTATGCGCTGGTGAAGTATAGAAGGGGGCTCGGAGGGATCAGGGCTGTGGCTCTGCAGTAACAGCAACCCAGGGCCCTGAGATACGACTCACGTAGATGGTGTGAAACTCCCTCTCTGATTTCCATGAGCTGTCACCTTTCCGTGCCTTGGCTGGTAGTGAAGGGGATGGTGGTGGTGTAACTAAAAAAAAATGGAAAATGCACCGATGTTTCATTTTTAGATCTTTTCTCCCACTTTTCCACTCACTTCCTCACTATTTAAGGAATATAGTCTATATATATCCATATGGAGGTATATACATACGCAGATAGATGCGTTCGCAGATGTATGTGCGTATACGCACATGACGGGTTTGTATCTCCCCCAGCCCCTGAGCTAGGTCAGAACTATATTGTCCTGCGAGTTCAAAATGCCATGCCTTTTTTCCCAGTGGATTTGGCATTCCTCTCGGAGCCAGCAGGATGTTTTAGGCAGGGCGCCACAAATAATACGCAAAGCAAAGCCAGGACTGTGGCTTTGTTTTTGAGCTTTGCTTGTAGATCATTGCCATGGAGCAGAGAGATGCAGCGGATTCGGGGGAATCGCGAGGTAGCAGGGGTGGCGTTTCGGAGCCGGGCTCTTAATTTAATTTTTCCAAGGCTCCGGCGATTGCGCTTCACCTGCCTGTGCTGCCGGGTTGAGAGCAAGTTCGTACCTCCCTTCCAGAGTGATTAGAAACCAGCTTCCCTCGAAACCTTCTGGGAACGTATTTAATTGGGCTCTAAACAATAAAATGGGAACTTCATAGATTGTTATGCATATGTGACTTTTTTTTTTTTTTGCTTTTATACCTTGTCAGCAGCTTGCAGCTATGGTAACAACACAAAGATGAAACAGAAACTTGATTAAATCAATACATCAGACAAGTACCTCACATAGACTCTGCTTCTTCACCCCCCAAACTGCTGAAGAGCGAGATTGCGCTAGACTGTAGGGTGGTTTTTTTCCCCCTGGCAAATCATTTGGGATCACTATATTTATTTTTTCAACTCTTGCTTTTTCATTTTTCCCCCTTTTAAACAAAATTGGGCCTGTCATTTAGATTGCGATGTTTTGCATACTTTCAAAGTCACAGGGCAGAGAAGAAAAATGAAATACAAGTTGTTTTATTTTTTTTTTTTTTACTTGGGAAACTAGATGATGGTCCTAAAAGCAATTTAACCACAGTGTTTTTGCAAAGCTCTACCTGTGCGAGGAGAGGCGCGTGGGACTCGGTCCCAAGTCTTTTTGCAGGGACTTTCATGTCGCGAAGCAGCCGGGAAGCCGCATCCACCCTTTTTCTCGTATTTCCCTGGCGTGTTTGCACGAGGGTCGCAAAGTGCTTTGGAAATACTCATTCGGCCCCATAATAAACGTGTCGGGGAGGGTGACAGTGATTTCGGAGGCGGAGGCTGTGCAGCCCCGTTGCTCCAGCCTGCAGTGAATAAGTGCCGTCGCTCCAGCCGCAGCTCCCGGGATGCTCCGGGGATGTTGTTCCAGCTTCACCCCGTGACTCAGCCGTTGAAGCGGGAGTTGCATTCAGCCCTCTGCTTCCCATCCCGATGGCATGCGTAAACAATTACTGTCATCTTAAACCTCTCTTTTCATTTGTAAAAACCCACTTTTAGTCGGGCTTGAGTTTCCCAGGCTGACAGGCGGATAAACGGCGGGGAGAGCTGGCGAGGATGTGCACGAGGATGTGCACGGCGAGGACGGGAGCCTGGTGCGGCGTTCCTCGCGTGCTGGGAGGAGAGGGATAAATCCAGCCGGCAAACATCGCTCCATACTTAGCCTATGTGCTGGTGCAGAAGGAATGCAGGATGCGGCCCGCAGGACTGATGAACAAAGCGAGATACCAGAGTTGGTGAACCCTTAAAATAAACACGTGGGTGGGTTTGGGGTTGTTTTTTTTTTTTGCAGCACATAAACTAATTTTTAGTCGGTTTAATTGTTTTCGTGGAGAAATTTGAACTGACAAGGGTATGCAACTGCAAGGAGCCTTAGCAACCCGAGTAATAAAGAATCTCGGATGAATGTAATTCCTGCTCTGTTTCTACCGGGAGACTAAATAAGAAATGCCGAGAACCAGACTTCTCACTTGCTAGAAGCAGACAGGATTGGGGCCCCAAATTGAAAGCACATTCTTAAATCACGTTAACGGCCCTGGGATGCGGTTCCTCATTCGAGCTCCATTGTCAGCCATGGGAAGGCTCCTTCTCCGGCTTGGGCTGGAGACAGTTTGTTCCTGTTTGGTAGAACCAGCTGGTAAAATCGCAGCCAGTTCCTGGAATCGCCTATTTAAAAAATTGCCGTTGGCGAGTTTCACTCCTGGCCTCGCCTGCGCCGCTCCCCGGGAGCAAACTCCGCTGGCAGCTGCTCTCGGGCTTCTCCTGCCCGCTCAGCCGCAGACGGGGAAACCCTCACCCCGGCGGGGGGGACGGAGAGGAAACCCTTGCCGACCCCGTTGCTGGTCCCACCGCGATGCCCCGCGGCTCCCAGGGCGAGGTGCCGGGGAGCCTCGGTTTCTGCACGGCTGGGCGGTGCTGGTGCGAAACCGCGCTGGGGTGGGGGAGACTTTGTGTTGCTCTAATTGAGGCTGCAGTTTCCATCGTAGCGGATCGGGGTCTTCCCTCTGCCTTACGCTGTAGTCAGCTCCCAAAACGTGAATGCTCCCGTGCCCTCTGACAGGCTGAGACGGGTCTCTTGCTGGCTCACGCCTTTCCTCTTTGGACACTTACACATGGTGATAGACAATTTGGGGGTACCCTGAATCATAAGCTGTTACAGCATCACGGAATGGTTTGAGTTAGAAGGGACCTTTTAAGGGTCATCTGTTCCAACATCGTCCACTAGATCAGATTGCTCAAAGCCCCGTCCGACCTAACCTTGAACACTTCCAGGGATGGGGCATCTAACTTCTCCGGGCAACCTGTTCCGCCTGAGTGTCTCACCACCCTCACAGGGAAGATTTTCTTCCTTATGTCTAATCTAAATGTATTTTCATTTAAAACCGTTACCCCTTGTCCTGTCGCTACAGCCCCTGGTGAAAAGTCTCTCTCCATCATCCATCACAGTTACGTAGTGATGATTTTGGAAGTGCTGTGCCTGTGGTATCTGTTGGCAAAACTGGCTCGGATGATGCGATCTCCTTGGCAGTGGCTGGCATGAGGTTAAATCTCTTCTTCTCTTCTATACATTTGTATTCTTGTGAAACATGGTTTTGAAAGTCTCAGTAGATGCATTCGGGCAGTTTCTTTAAATAACCAGGGATGATAAAACGTTATCAGTGGCGAGGCCATCTGTTCCCCTTGCATTGTCAGAGGAGTGGAAGTGCAACTTCTTTCCGTGCATCCTTTCCTCCCTCCGGCATTCCCGGGGTCTCCAGCTCCGGCGGCTGTCATACCCATCGTCAAACCTCCTCTTCCAGCGTGCTTTTTCCAGCTATTGGTGTGCCCCAGGCCCAGGGGTCCTTGGAGGGAAGGTTGCTCTCTCTGGAGGTGGCTGATATACCAGGAGCTCTTCGCCCCTTTGAATTTCTCTGTCGTTTAACACCGCTCACGTGTGTTTGTTTGGCCCAGACCAGGGGGACCAGTTAACCTTAATCAAGGCAGGCAAATGAAAGGCTAGGAAATAATCTTGTTGAAGTGTTTAGATTTAAAGATCTGACATTAGAGAGAGTAAATGTCAAATTGAGTTTAAACAACAGAATAGCACTTGAAGGGCCAAATTTTTCTCTGGTGTATGATGTGGCTGCAAATCCACTTACTTCCCACAAAGAATTTGGCTGTATTTCTGAGCGAGCCTTGCATTCCTGTTCTGAATCACGGGGCTGCTGGCGTTCACTAACCACCCTGCGGCGCTCCGGCCCCTCCGGCCGCGGGGGCTCGCCACAGCCCACCGCGGATGCCGGCAGGACCTGCTGCCTCTCCTGTCTCCTCCGTGCTGTCAGACCAGCGAGAGGCTTTTTTTCTCTTCCTTATCCTATAATCTTCCTTTTATTTAGATACCCCTTGTATTTTCCCTGCTGTTTCCACCATACCTTGCTTTCTGTGTTGACTGGGTCCCCGTCCAGTGCATTTGCCACGAACCCCCCCAGCCAGCATCCCCCTGGGCACTCCGGGATCTCCGGGCCCTTGCCCTTTGAGGATGAGGAGGGATGAGCTGCAAATTGAAAACCCCCATTTTGAATCTGTTCGCGTTTCTCCTGAAGGGCTTGTCGTTCCCGTGCAGATGCTGCGCTCAGGAAGCGATGGTTAATCATCCCTTGATTGAACAGAAAAACAGCGAATGTGCTCACGCTCGGGTTTTTTTCAGAAGCTGTTAGACAATTGATCAAATGATGAGGAACCTCGTTGGGCTCAGTGGGAGCATGGTCTTCAGTTGGGAACTTATTTATGAGGTCCCATAATGGAGATAGATGATGCTTATGGTACCTGGAATAGAAAACAGAGCTTGTGATTGAGACTGCAGGAAGGCAGCGGCTGTGTTGGTAAGTACAAGCCCCAAGAAAGCACCTCAAAAAAATAGCAGGACCCTGATGCTGCCTTCAGGTGCGTGTCCTTGAGGTTACTTCCAAACATTTTCAAGCAAAATTATTCCGTGCAGCCGTACGCACCAGGAGTCTGTCGAAGGCAGCGGTCCTTGCAGCTCTACGGAGGGCGAGTGGCAGGAGCAGCGTGGAAGGAACATTAATTAAAGAGCACTTGTGAAGTAATTGGCATTAAACATCACTGGAGCCGCCTTGCTGAAGAGTTGTAATTATTGCAGAACACGGTTGCCGGAGGCTATACACAAAATATGTTGTCACAGAGCGCAGGCGCAGCCCGGAGAATTAGCATGTGGATGGCTCGTCGGGTGGGACGGAGAGCGGGTGAGAGAACACCCGGCGAGCTCCCGCGGCTGCTTCTCAGCTCGCCGGGCTGCTCCCGAGGCCGCCCAAGCGCGCCGCGCTCGCAGAGTGACGCCGTGGCGTCTCCCCGACGAACACGTTCCCGTGGGCAGAGGTTGGGAGCAGAGAGCCGGGGCTGCCCACGGGGCTTTCCGTTGGGAGTCGCTGAATCTGCCCCGGGGCTTGCTGTGGCCAACGGATGTTGCCGAATGGGAGAAAATCCGTGAGCCTTTGTTATGCAGGCGGCGGGAAGGCTCAGGAGGGTTTGGGTATGAGAGCTTGACAAAGTGGCAACGGGGGATGCCTGAAAGGTGCAGACACGTTGGAAAAACATGAATATTGGTGGTAGAGAGGGGGCTGTGCGTGTAGGTCACAAGGATGAGCTTAACCGGGTGAACTGAAGACGCAGTAGGATGGTGCGTGACTATCAGATAAAATAATAACCTTGTCTAAAAGCGGGGGCTGGACATGTTCCAAACTACAGCTGATGTTCAGGTCTGTTTGTGCCGTTGCTTTTCAGAGGCAGGTTTGTTTTTCCAAGGGTTGTGTTTTGGGTTGAGATTCCTTGAAGAATTTAGGGATGGCTTAAATTTTGCACACCCCTCCCACCCCCATAAATCCCTGTTGGATTCTCCATCATCTGAAGTCGAGCACCCAGCTGGACGGGCAGCGCTGGCCGATATTTGTAGCCTTGCGGTAGGTCTCTTCTGCAGGATGCTGAGGGAGACGGTTCTTCTGTGACTGTATTTAGCACGGAATAAAAAATTTGATTTGCATAAAGAGAAGACCACCGTCGTAACAGCGGGCTGGTCCTGGTTAGCTTGCCGGTGGCTTTGCAGCTCCCTGCTCCCCAGCACTTCATTTCTCCGTGGCCGCTTTCAAATAACATGTTATTGGAGAATAACAACGCAGGACTCTGCGCGACTCAGGCCATCTACATTTGTAAATTAGGTTCTGCAAGCTTATAATTTGGGGTGATATAACGGCAACGCGCTATCCTCCAGGAGCAGCGCTCCCATCACATGCGCTGGATTCCCACTCCCGTATTATCCTTCAGGGCTTTCCCCCGCCGTGGCTCCCCGTCCTCGGTCCCTTCTCCAGGCAATTACTCAGCTGTTTCTCAGCTGTTCCTTGCAGCGGGTTGCTGTCGGGGAGGAGAAGGCAGTACCGCTGCTCCATGCGTAGAGGTATTGCTTCTATTTTTTTCCCCTTTTTTTTTATGGCTGGGATAAGCTGCCCCCGAGCTGCTGGAACAGCTGTGGGTCGGGGACAGACAAGTGCCGGGCGTAGCAGTGCCGGGGTCCAGAGGGAGCGATGAATTGAACGGCTCGAGATGGTTATTTATGTTCCGCGAGCCTGGCGTTGCTCGTGTTCGTAGGAGACTGATTCCCCAGCTTTACAAAATGAGGCTCTTCAGAGGTGTGTAATTAGGGAAGGGCCGGTAAAATAAAGCTGATCTCCTTAGGCTCAAGTCCTAACAAATCCTCGTGCTCCCTGAGTGGTTGCTGGTTTTCACGCCGTGTTCAACCCGAGGCTGATGCATGAGGACCTGCTTCCCTTCCTCACCCCTTTAATACCGGGAAGCCCATTTGCAGTTACTGTTAGATTTGTTTTTAACTGGCTTTTCTTTTTTTTTCCCATATCGGAGGGCATCCCGCTCTCGGCCACACACGCTAACAGCCTGTTATTATTGCTGCTTATCAGACCGTGGCCCTGCGGCTCTGCGAGTCGATGCTTTTCTTTTCCTGATGGAGACACAAACCTGGGTTTCTCCGAGGGGATTCTTTATATTGGCTACAGGGTTTTCCAAAACCTGCAACCTCCTTATCCTCTGCGAGGGGGAGCGCGGATAAAGCCATGGCACAAGAGGGATGCTCTGCTGGGCTCTGCCTTGGGAAGGAGGTTGTGTCGCTCGGGCACATTTCTGAAATTCATGCCTCGCAGGTTGGTCTTAGTTCGATTTTGAGGCAGTAAAGGCTTATTTAACTAGAAAAAGAAAAGCAGCAGCAATAATTATTGTCATCTGGCTGTGTGTGAGGTTTTAATTAAATGCCCATCGTTGTTCCTGTTAGTTGCTTTTACAAACCCGGCGCCTTTCGTGCTGCTGAGCAGCTTTCACGTGCTGTCAGGAGGAAAAGCCTCATCAGGTTGGACCCACTTGTTCTCTCCCGGCTTCTCTTGTTAGTTCATTTGTCTTCAAAGGCTGCTGTCAGCGCTTCTCCTTACAGGCCCTGAAGGTGCTCGCCCGTGTTTCTGGAGCCCACGGGACATTCAAGCAAAGGCACAAGCTTCTCTCTCCCCTTCGCGCCTCCCAGGCCCTCTATCCCAGTGCAAAGCCCTCTGCTCCTCTGGCTCCGCAGCTCTGGGCACCGTTCCGTGGGTGCCTCCCTGGTTCCTCTGCCTGGCGATGCTCAGCTGGCCGGGGCACGGCACGGCGGTGGTGGGGGAGACCTGGCAGCGCGGAGGGGCTGCTGGGCACGGTCCACCCTGGCTCTTCGTCCGTCTCTTCATGTTTTGAGGTTGTCTTTCTGCTCCGGTGCCCTTTGGGGAAGGAGGTCTTGATATCTTCAAAGTACAAACCGCTCCATTCTCCCTCTTTCACATCCCGTCTCCTGAACGCCGCCGAGATGTGAACCCTCGGAAGCAGGACCCTGCAGCTCCATGCCCTCGTGTTCGTATCAAGGCAGGGGATTGGGGATTAATACCCAAAATCTGAGCCCAACCAATGTATCCATAGTCATCTAATGCCTTAAACAGCTGTGCGACCGAAGGAAACAACCGGAAAGTAATGTGTTAAGAATTTTCCGCCGTTTCCTAATCTTGCTTGCTGGATCCGTTTCGGTGTTTCTCCTGACCTCAGAGTTACGCTCATCCGTTCACGGTGTGGTGCGGCCGATCGCAGCTCCCGCCGCAGCCTGCGTTTCTCCCAGGCTTGGTGGGAGGCGTTTCGGCACTGAATTGTTTCCCAACGCGCCCGTTGAGTTTCTCTTAAGGAAAAAGTGATGCCGGAGGGGTCCCGAAAAAATTCCTCATTTCAAAATAGCAAATCGATTTGAGGAAGATGCGTTGTATTTGCGCGCGTTGGCTGAGCTGTGCAGAGGGAACCGCTCGACTTGGCCTCGCCTGCTTTGCGTCTTTGTGGGAAACAAGAGCCCGTGTGTGTGTAAGGAGTCAAACCCAACCCGATGCCTCCGAAGCGCCAGTTGCTTTTCACAGATCCAGCCGTCTGTTGATTATCACAAGAGCGAGTTGTTATCTCGCTGTTACGTGTTGAGTTCGGAGAGTAAACGGAGCGTACGTCGTGCGGCGCCTTGTAACGCTCCCGCCCTCGGCGGCGGCAGAGCTGAGACCGTGGAGGGAGCTGCTCACGCACCGTGTCGCGGCGTTTGCTGCCATCTTCTCTCGCCACGGCTTAGGGCGAGAGATGTGCTCTTTTCTTTGGGACAGGGATCAGGGCTTTCCTGGGGATTGCACGGTGGGTTTGCCTTTGGTGGCGCATCTTCATGACCCAAGCGGTCCCTCCTTGTCCTCTCATCCCCACTATGCTCCAGCCACAGTGGTGGGCGAGGGCTGGAGCATCTGAACCCCCAGGGAGATGGCTGGTGGAGCTCCGTAAAGCAGCACCTGCTCCTGGGGCCAGCTCGCTGCCGTCACTTAGAGGCACAGCCCATGTAATCCACACTGTCCCCTGAACTCCAGTTTCTTTCCCACATCCGCAGCTGCCGCAAGAGTTATGCTTGCTCGGGGCTTTTCCAGCGCACTACATTTTTATGTCAGTTTTTCCGAGCTGCTTCAGCCTAGGTTTTTTTCTTTATTTGCATAAAAAGCGAGTGTCAACTCTTTGAGTCACCCTGCGCCTTGGAGAACTCTTGGTCCTCCTCGTCACGGATGCCCCAGATAGGACAGAGTTGGTCACGGTGGTTTTCTTCTTGCAGAAATTTGCAGCCCAAAGGAAAGAAGTCGATGGAGTGGACATTTCATGTTTTCAGGGAAAAAAAAAGGTTGACTGTAAGAAACCTGAGCCCCCAAACATCACGCAAAACGTACTGAAAATGGCTTCACCTTTTTGAATGGGAAACGGGGCTCCTCTCTGAAGAGGGAGCTCTTTGGGGATGTTTTTGTTTCATTCACAAGCCCACTTTTCCCTTGTTTGGATAAAAGCTCCCTCAGAAAATTTATGACCTTTGCTATGGTGGGAGCAGAGCTACCAAAGGACAGTCCCCGCGTAGCAGGGAAAGAGGGGAAATAGGAGATAATGAAATACGTCAGTATATCGTACATCATTAGACCAGCCAGAAGTCCATCCTGAAGACGGAGGTACACATGTGGGCTATATATATATAATTGAGGTTTGGGGCCCACAGGAGCAACTGTAACCAAAATGCAGAAGAATCCCCGCCCTGCGCCCGTGTCAGGTTCTCCCGGGCTGACATTTCGAAGGGGGAAATAATTTCTCTGTCACTGCTGCTGCTTTTCTGCCACCGAGCACATTCACATTCCCAGTGTCACGCACGGAGATAACTGAAAAGCTGTTCTGGGCTTGTTTAGCAAAATGAAATTGTATCTCCTTCAGCCTTTAAGGAAAAGTCATGTCACTAGTCAAGTATAAAGAATTGCTGACCCTTGTTGCTGAGATAAGGGTATAATATCAGGCTTTTTTCTTCCCTCTTCTCCCTGCTCGATAGAAGTTAGGAGTGTGCCGCTTTAAAGACACAAATCAAAGCTCATCGCTTGTACCTTGGCTGAGATAATGCTGTCAAGAACAGAAAGACCCAGTGGAGCGGCTGGTTCGCAGGGGCTGGTGGGACCCCATCCCCACGTCTCCGGCACCGGGACGCCCGTGCATGGCTGCTGCCCGTGCCGTTCAGCGTGAAGCCCAGTGCTCGGGCGGAGGGTGGCTAAATCCCGGCGCCTGTGGTTTTCCGCCTGCCGGGTTCCGCTGCCATTCCAGTGGGTGGAAAGAATTCCCCGAGCCTGGCGGGAGCTGCTTTTATCTGCGCAGATACCGGGGCCCCTTTTGGAAACTCTGCTGGGGAGAGGAAGATAATATAATAAGAATGTGACAGTGAGAAGGAAAGGTAAAGCAATGAGAAAAGACAACGCCTGACAGCCCAGGATGGAAAGAGATACTTACAGGAGGAGATAATTCCTATCTTTATGCCCAGGAAGGTTTCTGTCCATTAGTCACTTTAGCATTAATAAGAGTTGTGTGGCCAAGTCCTAAAGAGTGGCTTATTACGAAGAGTGCAGCCCACTATAAAACATGTCATCCGGAGTGATAGACTTGCCTTGCAGCTCCGTTATCCCAGAAATGTGATGATAGAGAGAAATGAGGGCTGGAGCCCGCTGCAGCTGCTCGCCGGGAGGAGACGTCCGGCTCGCGCTCGGCTGCCGGTGGCACTCCGCTGCCCCGTGCTCTCTGCTCGCGCCCCGGGCCACCTCGCTGACGTCGGCCCCGCTCCAGGCCACGGTTTGGAAGAAGCTACGGAGCCCTCCGGCATGACTGGAGAAGTGGGAATTTTGAATTCTTCATCCCAGTGTGCCTGGAGGACTTGGATACCCAAAGGGCCGTTGATGGAGCAGGATGAAGACCTCCGCGCTGTTGGGCTCGCTTGCTCAAGCGCGTTATCTCTAGTAGCGTCCAGCCTGCACCCTCCGATGTGTTGTGAGCTGGTGGCCTCCATCCAAGTCCACCCGCTGCACACATCCATGGGGCTTGTTAGTTCCCTCACAGCAGACAGGAGAAGTCAAAAGACAGGTTGTGCTATAGGTGCTGGACTTCACTTTCCACGTGTGCACAGTCGAGTGAGACCCAAGGATATTTGGTGCGTCTCTCCTCAGGGTTACTGCCTTTACCAGGACCAGCAGCTCAACATCTACTATCGCTGAAATGCCTCCTGGAGAGAAACCTCGCTGCTGCCCGAGCAGCCTTTGGCTCGGGGGAAACTGCCCTTGAGCGCGTAGGGCAAGGTCCGAGCTCCGCTGGCAAGCTGGCTTCCAGCGCCGTGGGTGATGGTGACGTTCCTCAATTAATAAGAGCGTTTCAAGTCCACGCTCTGTGTGGTTGCCAGCCTCGGAATTTTTGCCAGCTCTGTTTTAATAACGAAGCCGGGCCGGCAGATTGCAGGATTACTCAGAGGAGAAGCCGTGCCAGGAGGGGCCGCGACGGAGGCATTTTGCGCTGCGGCGGCGGCAGGGCAGGTCTGCGGCACGGTGAGCTTGGGCAGGGAACGGCGGGGCAGCGGGAGCCTCTAGCAGCAGGAGCGGGTTTTATGCAGCCCTTTCAGCTCGGGTCTCGCGGTGCCTCGTGAAGGAAATAAGCATCATTGCTCTCGTTTTTTGCAGCAGATAGAATTGAGCAGGAGACTTTAATCGAATGATTTGAGGGTACGGGTGTGTGTCTGCTGCTTTTGAATGGGCTCACCAATAGGGCCAAGCAGAGGAGAACAAAATTTGGGGGACGGGAGACAGCAGGTGAGTTGGGCTGACATTTAAGAAATAAAACAAGGGGCTGCCTATGAGTGGAAGAAGGATGATCCCTCATTATCCGGGCTTGTTCTCGGCGCTCAGTGCTTTGGAGTCAGTAGCTCATTCCTCGCCACGCGGGAGTGGAGCAAGACAGCCGTGTGTTTAGTTTAACAACCAGAAAAGAGAAGCCAAGAGGGAGAGTCCAGGGCTGGTGGCTTTCGAAGCCACCTCCTCCAGCAGTTTGTGGGACGATTTGATGGTGCAAAGAGCCACCCGATAAGACTCGTGCCAGGCTCACCTGAAGGATGCTCAGGTGCCAGCCGGCGGCTCTCGTCCGCGCACCTTCGGGGGAGACCCGCAGCGGCGGCAGCCGCCTCGTCTCGCCCACGTACGCAGGTTGCCCTTTCCAATTTGGCAGCTGCCAGGTACTTTTTAAATGCTTGAGCAGTGTTCCCTTGGTAACACTTTCAGATGCAGATCGCAACGTGTGCAGGAGAAATGTTGAACTCTGCATCCAGCCACTTAATGACACGGTGAGCACCGTCCCGTTAGCGCATTAAATGCACGGCTATTCCTATTTCTCAAATGCAGATGTTATTTTTAGCTCTGACACGTTGCAAGTATCAAGTGACCCGCAGGATCGGGTGCTCTCGACGCGGTGCCGGGGAATTTGCACGGGGGAACCCTTGGGATTTACCGTGTAAGTTAAGACTGGCCCCGGCTGCCAAGGACGAGGCTGGATTTCCCCAGCCGTCCCGACCGGCTGCCACTGTGTGCCCGGTGGGTTTGGGATCGCTCCGGTGTTGGGCTGGACCGGTCCCGGTGACTGCTGCGGCTCTGCCCGGTGTTTGCGGGGTCCATCCCGGCATCACTTGCTGTCAACTTGGTGCCACCTCCAGTGGGTGCTCACGGATGCAACAAGGCTCCTCTCCCGCTGCTCCGTACAGTGTTCCCCATCCCAAGGAATGACCGACACAGTGTGCAGAATTACTTATGCTGAAGGTTTTAAAGCAAAGAGGAAAAAAAAATGAACTTCGTGTTCAGTCCGTGGCAATCTGGGTTCATTATAGCTCCCTGCCAGCTCTGGTCTCCTTCTACCAGCCGCTCGTTTTATTAATTTGTCCATCTGCTTTGAGGGAAAGTGAGTGAAGTGGTACGGGGGTTTTCTCTTTCCTTTTTCAGTCCGGGAAACTGGAGAAAAAAAATCATCTGGGAAATCTAGGCCATCCCATTGTGGCTCGATCTGGGTCTTGAAATCATCAAGCTGGGCTTATTTGAAAGTGGGGTCATTTCTTTCTCGGTCTCACTCTTTTGATTTTATTTTGATTTTATTTTATTCAGTCATCTGGAACAAGCAGGCGCAGAGGGGAGGTGAAAGCAGAGAACGCTGATAATAGTTCTTCGGCAGCAAGTTGGGTATAAAATAGCTTTACCTGGGGGTTTTGTCCTTTTTTTGCTCCCGTTTGCAGCAGTTGAAAGGCATTCGCAGAGGGGCCAGGGCAGGCGGGCGCGGGCGCCGTAGGAAGGCTGGTTATCCCCGGGCTTTGCAAAGATGATGTGCTGGCAGGGGTTGTGCCGTGTGAGCCGAGCGGCCCACCCCGATCGTTGATATTTTGCTGGAAATCTCTGTCCTTTCTGCGCTTTGAGCATCGTGGGGAGGCCATTGGCAATTGCTCCCGCGTCCCTTGCTCCGACCTCGGCTGCAGGGCAGCGGTGCCTGCATCCGCCCCGCTCCTGCGCCCACCGCTGCCCCAATAGCATCTCTAGGCTTAGGATAAGCACTTCAGTAAGTTGAAGGCTTGCACGTTCAGGCTGTGGGGTTTTTTGGCCCACATATCCCAGCTGACAGCCACCCTGACTTGGCTTTTTACCCCCAGAGGTTTTCCGTTGGGTTTTGCCGCCTGCAAACCCAGAGCTTGCTGCTTTGCTGCCAACTCCTTCCCTGCCGTCTCTGAATCCGGCGCTTGCAACCTCTTGCTGGTTCAGTTTAATCGTGTCATTAGCCCTAAACTTCGCAGTTCCCTGCTCTCGCGGCAGGATGCTCAGAGGTGTGCACCGCAGCCGGCGTGGGATTCCCGCTCACGGCTTCCCGTGGGAGGGAGAGATGCGGATCCCCTGTGCCCTGCGTGTTGCTCTGCGCCCTCTCTTGCATTAACTCACCCTTTTCCATCTAAATCTTTCTCTAAACCCATAATGTGGATTTTTCCTCCTTCCCCCAACCTGTCTGTTATCCCTGCAAGGTCTCACAAGATGGCAGTGTTATTGCTAGTCCACCAGTGGGTTGCTTGGTATTTGTTCAGCACAGTAAATATATGTGTTTAAAGTCAGCTTTGATATTGGTTATGATGCTGCAGAATGTGTTTTATAATATAGGAGGCAATACTGGGCGCAGGTGGCTGAGAGCAGCCCGTCCCCGTGCCCACCACGGAGGGTTTGCATGGTTTGGCCCCAGCATCCGCTGGAGCACGTGGGACCTGGGACATCGCCAGCGCCTCCATCTCCCGGAGGAGACCAGAGCCACTTAAAACAGCAAACATTAAAGCAGCCAGAAATATTTTCTCCAACTAGGAAGCCAAACCTCATCTGCGCCGTCGTAGCAAGGTCCCCGACCATTAGTGGAGGCAATCTTTGTCGCTGTTGTCTGGTTTCTATGTTGTTTTGTTTCCCTGGTTCTCCAAAGGGGCTGGTGAGCGGCAACCACAGCAACAGAAGTGCACTTCTGCGGGCACAGACGACCTGTTTGCGCAGAGCACGTTGCCTGGTGCTGCCGCTGGCTCCCCCGAGGGGAGAAACGGCTTTGGGGAAGCAGGATGGAGATGGAGCCGGGATGCGCGAGGCCGGGACGGTGCCGCTCTTTGCTTTAGCGCTGCAGCTCAGCGGCTTGGCAGAGAGGCAGGTCAGCCCGGAGCGTGGGGTGCAGAGGGCACCCCGGCAGCAGGGTGCAGGCAGAGAGCTGCCCGCGCTCCAGCCCCGGGGTCTGCCCCACGGCGTCCCACATGCACCACCGTAATTCAGTACCAACATGGAAATCCATTATTAACGGGCAAAAACGGAGACTAATACCAGCTCGGGCTCTGGGAGGCTGGGAGCGAAGAGAAAGCCCAAACTCTGCCCGTGTTTTCCATAAACTGTCCCTGTCCCTCTGCTGCTCTTCGGTGCTTTGAAGCAAATCCTTGGGCTAGAGGATGGACACAAGAGCATTTTCCTTGACAGTATTTTTTCCTGCATTTATCTGCTGCTGCTCCACCTCCCACATTGCTGTCTCGTGAATACTTGAATTTCCTACTGAGTGGGCACACAGCGCTCGGGGCCATCAGAGCCAAACCCCCCGGGAATACCGGGGGGTTCGGTGCCTGACACGAGATGTCGGGGCAGGAGGGAGCCAGTGCAGGTCGAACACGGAGGCTGCGTTGCTGCCAGACACACGGACGCCATCCCGGGCAAGTCCTCCCACTCCTCCTGCACCACTGGAGACCCCTGTAAAATCCCAAGGGGGAGAGCAGTAAATCCCAGCTGGTGCAGGGCTGCAGGCATCACCGGGGCGGTGGGGTGTCCTCTCTGCCACCCCAAATCTGGGCCAACCGGCGAGACGCTGCGTCACGCAACGGAGAGCTTTGCTCCAGCACCCGGCTGCTGACTAAATCAGAGCCCAAGCTGCTCTGGTGGGCCCCCCTTTTGCTGGCCCTGCCAAAACACACGCATCAGCCACCATCACGTTGGGGTGCTGGCGGTGGGGGGCTGAGGCGTGCACCCTCAGCTGCCTGCACGCCGCCGCTTCCCGGCGAGAACGAACTTTATGGCTCGCAAAAACGATTTCCCATCTTCGCAGCCCCATCTGCATCGCTTATTGATGGAGCAGAGATGAGGTAGCCAGGCACCACCGTTATTTACTTTATTGAAAAGCTTCTGTGTGTCTCTGTTGCTATAGTATGGCAGGATTACGGTTTCAGAAAGCACTTAGCTTATCATGTGCCCAGCCCGACAGATTTTAGCCTAAAATGCTTAACGTTGCGCACGTGCTTAAGTGCTCGGCTGAACGGGAACCCATAGGAGTGCGTAAGCACCGAAATGTTCTAGGTAGAAATCATCACAAACACCGAGCTGATCTCTAAGTCCTCGCAGTGGCTGTGTATCGGTGGGAGGGAATGTCATTTGGGATGGCTGAGCCTGCGCCGATGTGTGGTTGGGGGTCCATTCGAGGGGCTGGAGCGGGGTTCGGTGGTTGCACAAGCTCCATCAGGCAGCAGAAGCAGAAGAGATGGGGCTGTGGGACTCCCCTGTGAAGCAGCGTTAAAACAAGCGGCCCCGGAGCTCGGCGGTGGCAGCGGTGCTCTGCTCGGCGCCCGCAGGCACGCACACATCTGCCGGCCAGAGCTCTTGGCTCTTCGCTGGGTTGCTTGTTTCTTTGGTGTGAAAGCAGCTTTTGAAACCCGGGGGACTCCTCGCAAGCAGAGGGGTGACGGAGATCTCTGAATAACAGATGCTGGAGAGCTTTTCTGAAGAGCGAGCTGTAGTCTCTGTAGTTTGCGCCCTATCCGCCCGTCTCCCCGTGGGCGAGGGGGGATGAAATCGGAGCGGCATCACCCGACACTCCTGCCGGAGCGACGGCCACGCGAGGCGTAGGCAGATAAAGCGTTAGACCCAAAGCGTTAGGCTCCCCGCGAGGGGCAGGGAGTTGGACTCCTTGGTAGGACAAGGGGTAATGGCTTGAAATTAAAGAGGGGAAATTCAGATGAGACATAAGGAAGAAATTTTTTTATGATGAGGGTGGTGAGGCCCTGGCACAGGTTGCCCAGAGAGGTGGGAGATGCCCCATCCCTGGGAACATTCCAGGTCAGGCTGGACGGGGCTCTGGGCAACCTGATCTAGTTGGGGATGTCCCTGCTCATGGCAGGGGGTTGGACTAGATGGCCTTGAAAGGTCCTTCCAACCCAAACCGTTCTATGATCCTTATGGGTCCCTTCCAACTTGAGATATTTAATGATTCTATGATTTACGAGAAGGAATTTAATACCTTCTCCTTTCATACTGAAGAGTTAAAAGATTCTCTCTCTGCGGGTTCCCGTTGTTTAGCAGCATCCAGAGGAGCAGGTCTTGCCTTCAGCATCATGCTGTGATGCTGCAGTCGTTGGGGTGAGCCTTTGGGAAGCGCCTGATGCCGCTGCCCCGCTGCAGCGAGGACCGGAGCCGTTCGCTCCTACCCATCATGTAAACGGCCGGGGACCCAGAGAGCCGGATTAAATGGTCATGGAGTTGGGCTTTCTCCAAGCTTTAGGCTTATATCCCAGCCATATGGCCAAGGACGCCACTAACTTCTCTCCAGCCTCCCTGCAGAAGGCATCCTCCGTGCGTCGCTGGAGGCTTTCGGCGTCGTTCCGCTCGTTGCCGATAAGAGTAATATATAACGTTGATGTAGATCATCCGGCAGCCTTAAAGTGCTTTTAAATTGATGATCTGAGCATCAGAACAAGTGTCGGTTGTAAAAACCAAACCGCTGCCGTTCTGCGGTATTGCAGACACGGGCTGAGCCAAGATTTTGAGGTAAAAGGCGATTTCGGGGACTGCAGGGCCAGTAAGATTTTTTTCGTCAACCTCTTTTGAGTAAAATTGGTTTGTTTGCTCTCAATTAATATATATGCTTTTCCAAAATGTGTCAATTAAAAAAAATCCTGAAGGAGATTGATGAAATAAACACTTTTTCTTTTCTAAATTTGGGTTCATTGGGTATTTCAGAGCTTTCCTTTAAGAATTCGAAGCTTTTCGTTGGGAATTTTCTGCTGAGGGTTTTTTCCACGCGTTTCTTAGTGCTGTTTTGTAGCATGTCAGAAGTGGCAGAGCACCGAGTCCGACCGGTTTATTATTGCGCAAAGATGAGGCGTTGCTCCAAAACATTTCGGTCTGTCCCTGGTAGCATCTGCCCATAATGACTCTTAAAAAGTAAATAAAAAGAAATGCTTCAGTTGATGCATCAGTAGCACATGTCAGTAGTGAATAATTCCGTACTGCTATTAGTACTGCACCAGGGAACTACCAAAACCTCGTCAAAATAACCTACGAAACCCCAAGGGAAAAAAAAAAATCAGAATTTCTAACTTCTTGTCATTTTTTTCTTTACTCCACCCTGTTTTTTCAGAAATGCTCTTGGCAGCGCGTCGGCCGCAGCCCCTCGCCGGGGACCGCAAGGGCTGTGCGAGTCCGAGGAGCCCCGGGAGCGGGGCGCAGCCTCGAGAACGGGGCGGCGGTGTTAATTTGGGGGGGCTGGGTGTGTTTCTGGGGGGGTGGGAAGGGCATGTGCCTGCGCTGGGGTCTGCTGAGCCGCTCGCTGAGCAATTTGGGCTGGGCAAACGCTCAGTACGGTGTTTCCCCGTATGACAGTTTGGAGCAGGGCATGGGAAAGGAGGCAAGCAAGTGAAAATCCAGGCTTGACCAAAATGATCAATTTTGGTTCTGGAAGCAGGGGCTCGGGTTTGCAAACTCGGCCCATAGCAAGGAAATAGGCAATTCCTAATTAGCGCTTTGGAAATGTGTCTCTAAGAGATGTGACGGAATGAGCCTGGCTTCGTGGCAAGGAAAATCTGTGATTTAAATTTTAATTTGAAAGGCGCCGGATAAAAAAAAACAGGAAATCTGGAAATGTAGGAGGGCACGGGGAGGCCTGAGGAACAGGGGGCACAAAATGTCTTCATGAAGATTCAAACCAATATTGCTGCTTTAGCTTTCAGACGATTGTGCGAGAGTATTGTTATGAAAATATGGAGCTAATAGTTCTATTATCCCCTAATATTAAAGGCAAACAAAAGCCTATTATGGTTTTGTAGCTGAAATAGCTTCTGTATATGCGCTGCGAAGCGCGGTGCAAGTGGGCTCCTGCTGCAGATTCGTCGTCTCTCGGGGTGCCTTTGTCAGGGCTGGCGAAGTTTTCTCTCTCCGCTCTTGCTCACCCACGTCGGGGATGGGACCAGGGACGTGAGGACAGGCTGGGTGTCACCCGCCGTGCCCTGGGAACGGCGGGCGCCTGGCTGGCCCCCGCCGTGCCCCAGCGATGCCCCGGGACTTTTCGGAAGCTCCTGGCCCTGGCTGGGCCATCGCGGGCTGCTCCCGGCCCTGCTCATGCAGGAGGGCTTGTTGCGGGGCGTTCAGTGTCCCCTCGTCCTCGTCAGCCCACGCACGGGGGGGAACGTCGCACAACTTGTCCATCTTCGTGCAGACAGAGGGAAAGTTCTGGGTAGTGGCAGGTCTGGCTTTCCAGGGGGTGTTTCTGCAACGTGCAACGTGGTGATCGGGAATATAAGCTCAGCAGCATCGAGCATGAGCAGAGGGAGCCAGCGAACCCAGCGCTCTCCTTTGCTCTGCCTTGCAACAGCGAGAAAACCTCCCCGTGGGTCATCTTTGGTTCCGTCTTGGCGTCGCCCTGTAGCACCGATGTCCCCCGTCTCGCTAACCTGGCCAGGAGCTCAGCAGGGACGGCCTTCCCGAGGTGCGGGAGGTGGCTGATGAGACCCCTCAGCCTTCCCTGCTCGCGTGGTCGTGGCAAGAAACACCCCTCCCGTGCCTGAGAGCCTGCTCGGGGTGGCAGGTCCCAGAGAAAGTGTCTGGAGCAACTCGTAGCAGAAGAGCCAGCTCCTGGCACCACGCACAAAACCATATGGAAGAAGCAGCGTTTCTCTCCCACGCTCCTCCCCAAGAGGCCTTTTGGAGAGATGACATTTTTTCTTTAACCCCGTGATTTTTTCCAGGGGTCTGAATTAACATGTGAAGCCCACAAATGAGGATGCTTTTTTTTTGCTTCCTTCCTTGGTTTTTTTTTTTTTTTTTTTCCCTTTCGCTAAAGGCTCCAGCGTGGGGATGTGATTCAAGGAATGGGCCGCTCTGAGTATTTTAGTCATCTGGGCATCCAGAAAAAGCCAAGCTAACAGCATCTCTGTGCGGGGTGGGCTCACTCAAGACATGCCTCATTAAGTGGATCTCTAGGAAACGCCGAGAGCTGAGGGGAGACAATTTCGACACCGCATCCCAGCCTCGCAGGGGTGGCTGCGAGCGCGTACGTGAGCTCCAGCGAGCCTTGGCTTCCTAAATGCCTCAACAGTTTGAAATGTCACCCTTCGTCTTCACCCTATTCATCAAAGTTTCATTTTCCCTGGGAAAGGCCCCAAAAAGGGACGAAGGGTGCCGTAGTACGGGACTTTCCAGGGTGTAGCATTGTATGGAGAGACAAATATCCCTGGAAGTACATAAACTTCTGCTGCTTTATCCCTTGCTCGCTAAGTCCCAAAGCTTGTTAAATCCAAAGGTTTGTAGCAATCGTTTGATGTCTTAAGCATTGACCCAAATTACCTCCTATCTGTCCTATAAGTGATTAGAAACGCTGCGTCTCGGGGAAAGATCGTCTCCTCCGCAAGCCTTCCCATGGCCCGACCGTTCTGCGTTTACAAGTTTTATTGGTTTAGAGTGCATTTGATAGCAACAATTTGACTTTCACTTATTGTAATGCTTTTTTTGTAAGCAGATTGGTTTGGTTTGAGTTTGTTTTTAAAAGCCTTATTCTCCTCTAATCCAGAATAATACTATCTCCGTGGCTTTTAACGTGATTAAATAAGGACAGCCTATGACGACACTGGGCAATTCGGTTTCCCAAAGTATATTGGATTTAGCACCGAGTGAGGCTGCTGGGCCATAAAAGGAAGAATTTTGGTGGGCTGGTTCGGGCAGTCCTGAGTTCAACCCCCATGTTCTCCCTGAAGGTCACTGTAGTACAAGTGCTCCATAATTAAAGGGTGGAAAAGGAGAGCCTTTTCCAATCGGTTTTAGCCCTCTCTCTGGACCTGTTACGCTGAGCTGCGCCGCATTCCCCGCCCGTGATGCAGGAGCTCTTAACGTCACAGGATTTCCTTGCTTAAAAGCTCGTTGGTGACCAGTAATGGGAGAAGGAGTGGGGTGACCTCTGCATTGCCATGGCCGTGGACTTGTCCACCATTAAGTAACCGCTCTGCAAAGCTCTTGGGATCGCACCGTCACATCTCCCGTCCTCCCTCCATCACCCTCGTACGTGTGCTCCGCTCTGGAAGCGAGATGCTGGAGCACCTGGGCAGGACCCAGGAGCGATGAGTTCCCTGTGTGACCTTCTGCCGGTCACTCAACCTCACTATGTCCCGCTTCCTTTGTGCTTAACCAGCGGATAATCTCTGGCAAAGCAGCTTTCCGTAAGGTGCTATAGGATAAACCCGTTGGCGGCTCCGAGGTGCTCGAAGGCGCCGTGCTGCAGGGCCGCGCCAACGGCGTGGATGGGCGATGAATCCGCTGAGCAGGGCCGAAACCTGCAGATACAGCAGAGAGAAGAAGTTACTGGGAAGAATAAAGTGCCTACTTATTGTTATTACAAATCCTCGTAACAGCAGAGCCCTGTGAAAGTAAGTTGCAATTCACAGACAAGGGAAAGCCACAGGCCAAATTCTTCCACTGGTGGAAAGTAATCTAGGGATTGGGCTGATTAGATCCGCTTGCATAAACTCACACGTCTCTCTTGATATAATCTTAAAGCTCTTCAAATCCAAATTCCTCACGTATCTGTAAAAACGTGCAATTTTTCAGGTCTTTTTTTCCCCCAATCCTGCCAGTCCCTAAAAAAGATGGTGCTTGTCTGCAGCTGCGAGGGATCGGGCGAGGGTGCGTGTGTCCTCCAGGCTGGGACCAGGACGCTCAACCTGCGTCCCCAAAGCTCGCTGTCAGTTTGGAAAGGCAGACACGGCTCCCGTCAAACCGTGTCTCACCGCCACGCCTGCCACCAGCTCCCAAAACCACAGGGAAATATTGTGACGTGTCTTCAGCTTCCTATTTTCCTGCCTCCCTGGAAGATGTTCGTAATTATGGGACTGCTTCTCCATGTCCGTGGTGTCATTAGTAGCTGTCAGAGATAATGGAAGGTGATGGTGGTGGGATGAAAGCAAAGCCACTTCTTCTGCTTCTCTGAGTGTAGGTGCCCTTTCGGTAAATGATAGTCACTTCCACAACAATTAGTGCTTTCTGAAGTGTGTTTGATTAAATTAGATATCCCCGTTCCAAAAGTAGGAAGAATTAATCTATCAGTGACTTGAGTGCTGGCGACTTTGTCGCTTCGCTGTCAGCTTTCAAAGACGTCTCCGAGTAGTGGGGGTCGGGAGAAATTATTTTCGAGTCCTTATTTCTATGAATTCTGAGACTACCCATTGGGGCCTTTTCTCTTAAACGTATGTTTCCTTTCTGAAGCCTTGACTTAGCGTGCAGCCGGGTGGATGGCACATTAAGCACCGAAGGGAGGCATGTGTCCTGGTTTTGGTTGAATCCAGACCGCGTCTCATGGTTGATAGGTCCGGACACTAGATTCCCTTTTTTAGCAGAAATAAAGGTGCTGCGGGGAAGCACGAAAAGCAAGTCTTGCCGGTGAGCAAAGTGCAGGAGAAGGTCTCTGCGCCCGTTCATCTCCCAGCGTTTCTGAGCCGGGAAACACCAGCGGCTGCCAACGGTGCGAGGAGGCTGGCACCAGCCCAGCAGCTCGTTTCAGAGCTTCATCAATGCCTTGGCTGCAGGAGCCGCTCCTGGCACCGGAACGGCGCAGCGCGCTGCCGGGACGCTGCTGGCGGGGCAGCCTCGGTGGCCTTGGCCAAGGCTACGTGGAGGTGGCCAACCGTGCACGCCGACCTCCGCCTGCCCCGGGGATGTGCCGGCTCGTGTCGGCGCGGCTTTGCACGCCTCTGTGCCAGGCTCCATCACACGCAGCGGACGGGGCTTTACTGCCCTCCCTTCCTAGCAGGGGCTTTGCCGGCGCGGTCAGCTCGTGGCGCACCGGTCTGCTGACAACGAGGGAAGTAGGCATGAAGTATAATTAAATTGAAAGCATATTTAAACTGTTTTCTGAGCACTACTTATGAAGGAGCACAGATATTCAGGGCATATTAAACTGTCAAATTTAATAAATCTTAAGCAGCGTGGCCGTGGGCCAACACCAATGCATATTTTTTGCAGCACCATTTAATTAAGAGTGAGTATTGTTCTTTAAGCTTATTCATTGTTCATCTGAAGCAGAGTGCACAGTAAGAGCCGTGGAAATGAGTTGGTTCAATAAATTAGACCTGGCTGCCGCTTTTTCGTTCGGTAGCATTGAATCTTAACCCAGAAAAAGGAAACACCGTGGAAAAGATAAGGGCATTACAGGGAGAAAATAGCCACGGTGACGTGACGGAGGAATCGGCGCTGCTTGCTCCATCCAGAAGCGGTCTGATCGCAAGGGCTGCGTTTAACGCCTTCATTGAGATGAGTTAAAATGGCAACAGGTGAGGGCTGGGGCAGGTCTTAAAGTTGGTCCTTGCTTTTATCCCTACGACACGGCTGGTCGCCCACTCTGCCGTGAGCCAGGAGGAGTGTGCTGAGCTGGAGCGTGGCTGTTATAACGTCCGTACTATGTTGATGAAGATGGCTTTGCTTTTCTTCTTCCATTACAATCTGGTTCCTCTCCGGCCTTTTGAAGCAAGTTGAGCAGACCAGGTCATGAGAAGCCATCTCCTACAGAAACCGCTCAAATGCGGTCTCTGGCATTAAAAATGATGGCGTGGTCGTGGGAGCTGTCGAAAAAGATAAAGATAAGAGGGGCAAAGGGCTCTACCTTTCTTCCCAGGGTTGTGCACGTTGGGAAGTCATCTCCAGCCCTTCTGAGCAGCTTTGGAGGGGTCGGATGCTTTGCACGAAGGCATTTGCGTGGTTGCATGTGTGGACCCATCCATAGGGGGTCAGTAGCTTTTTTCCACGTCTCAGCTTTCTCAACCAAGCGACGGCCAAAGGGTCTGTTTGGGTTGCAATTTCCTGAGCGGAGACTGCAGGCAAAGCCACCAGCAGTTTTAGAGGGAAAGAAAGAGCAGGTGATGGAGAGGATGGAGGTACAGGACTTGAAACCGCTGCCCTGCTTTGCAGAAACTTCTTGAGCGTATCTCCTTGGACATACTTCTTCACCTTCTATATTACTGGTTTTATTGCCTTTACTCGGTTAAAAATTGCTATTAAACAAGGCGAAACGTCACCCAGCAATGGGTGAGGGGCAGAGCAAGCGTGTACCGGTGTTACCCTGGGTGCCAGCCCTGCCTCCGGCACTCAGCGGCTCCCGGGCTGCTGGAGCCAGATCGGTCCTCGTGCATCTCATAAACCTCCACGGATTTTTCTCTTCCGTGGATGTTGCTGCTCCCCTTTGCCCATGGTAATGGATGTTGGTAAAGCGGTTAAGTCGTATCAGCAACACGAGCATTTTAGTGCCTAAACCAGGCTCAAATGTTGTTGTCCCAGCAAAGTCTCTTACCGGATCCGGGCGAGGAGCAGAAGGGAGGGAGACGTGGCAGGGCACAGCATGGGAGATGCAAACACTCCTTCGCAGGGCACTCATCCGGATTCATTTGGAGGTTCATGGGTTGGCTGCTGAATTCACATTTGTATGTACCGGTCCGTTTGACCCCAGGCAGTACAGCTGGTTGTCCCCCGGTGATTGCAACGCCGTTGCAGAAACTAGGTGTTTCTTTTTTAAAAAGTGGATTAGATTATCTTGAAGATGCATGCGGTGATTATTTTTGATATAAGGGCTTACAGCAAAACGAGGGGCTGTGTGCTGTGAGACCTGGCCTGAGCGATGGGGGGCTCGAGCTCTGCAGTTCTGCCCCCAATTGAGTCAGTTTGAGAAATGCCCACAGGTAACGATACGCCGTAGGGACAGCCACCTACGCCGTGCCGCAATCCACCGATCCTCTGCCAAAATGCCAGGCAGGCAGGTTGCTCGGGGAGGCTTTGAGTCCTGCCTGGTAGCGACGGGGCTTCGGGTCAGCGCCCGACGGGGCGAGACACGGGGTGGAGGTCCCCGGGGAGCCGCAGCCTTCGCGAGGGGCTGGGATCCGGGGCGTGCTGCGGCTGCGGGAGAGCTCTGAGCCTCCTGCAAGCCTAACGCGTAAACTTAGTCCCATTTTGCTGGAACTGCTTGAAGATTTTAATGACTTTTGAAGCCCTGCAGTTTGAGGAACCTGGCACAGAAAATCCATCCGTGTAATTAAACGGCGCAAGCGGGCCAGGCGCGGTGCTGATAAGCGGCTGAGGCCAAGGACCGCGGTCGCAGCCCTGGCTCCTACGGCTAATGCCAAACCTTGCTCTCTGGCCCCTTGCTGAGCGTACATCCCTGCGTGGGCCGGGAGCCGGGCAGGGAGGAGGCAGCTGCTCTGGCGGGGCGGAGCGAGGGCATTCCTTAATTTTTCTAAGGCACTTTGAGCTCTGGTGAAGTTCCTGCTGGAACCCAAAACTACAAACGGCAAAAGAACTGTGCTCCTCAAGGCTGCTGGGAGCAGGTTTCAGGACACGGGAATGGCTTTTGCTATTTAGGTCGGCCAGCGATGCTCTTCTTTACCCATTCCCATCCTTCAGAGGTACCTAAAAATTAGAGTGATGTTGTAACACTGCAGATGTGGGGTTGGTTTTTTGGGGGGAGGGGGAGGGAAGTGAAGTCAGAATAATTTACTAAGGAACTTCAAATGCAAGCGAGGGAAGCTTTCCTAAGATCAGGCAAAATAAAACATTAAAATGCACACCCACTGCTTCTGTCACGCTTTCTTAGGCTCTGACAACGAGGAGGCCAACATTTGGCAATTCCTCATTTGGAGCTGTCAGTCTGTAACCTTCAATTTAGATAAAACGCCGGAGAAATCGAAGTCCCCTTCTCCGTGTCTCCTCCTCCCTGCTTGGTTCCCTAACGAAAGCCCTTTTTTCCTTCCCAAATCTTAGGACCGATGAGACCAGGGAGGCTGCAGTGTTCCTATTTCCCCTCCCATGAGCTGCATTGAGACCCTCATCCCACAACAACAAAAAAATCCAAAATAGTGAGTGCCAGGCTGTAATAATCTTTGCAAATTCAGAGCTGAGATGCCTTTCTGCAGAGCCGGGGTGCAGCGCATCCCCTCCTGCTCCCAGGGCTTCAGCTCCCCCTTGCTTCAGGTCGTCTTTTTGTAAACTTGTTTGCAAACTTGTTTGCAAAAGCTCCTTGTGCCCTCGTAGTTTGTAACCGGATCAGGGGGACGCTGCAGGAGAGATGCTAAACTTGGTGCAAAGCTACAAACCATGTTTGAGGGGTTTTCTCACTGGAAGCGCTTTCCGTCTGCAAGAAAATCGGCTGCTTTTAGTGCCATGTAGGGAATAGCAAGAACGCGGGATCGCTCCTTGGGTGCCCACCGAAGCCGTGCTCAACAGATCGGGGAGCAAAGACCCTGTGCTGGATCCGACTCCGTCTCTCTCTATGCGGGTGTTCATTTTTACAGGCGAGCAGCTGAGCCTCAGTTGAGTCGGTGATGCACTGTGGAGGGGGAAAAATCAAGAAGGAAAGAAAAAATTGTCACTTGAAGATGACAAGTGATTAGGTAGTGATGGGTAGATTGTCAGAAGCAATTAAGCAGGAGATTGACGGTGCAAGCGCACACAGACGTGGGGCATCGCGCGCGGCGGGACACGGGGCACGGTGCCGGCAGGGGAAGGCGCCGCGTTGATAAAACCGAATGAGGTAACGGGGGAAATCCTCCTCTTTGCAGTTAGTCACTTTTAATTGCTAAGACATTTCCAGAATTACATGTTCTATTGCCAATAACCTCCCCAGAAGTTTGCAAAATGCTATTTTAAAGCGCGTTCTCCACCCCCAACCTCCCAGCCCAGCTTTTGGAGAAGACCTTGAAATGGAGCGTAGCATATGCTTCCCTCGTTACGCCGCGGACGGGGTGTATTTCTGGCACCATTCAATGTCAAAACACTCCCAGTATTTTTAGTAAAATTGCTCAGTAGGCACGAGCTTCTTGCAAACCAAGGAAAAACAGAGCTCCCTTGCAAATATTCTTGGGATTCCTTGAAAGGGTACCAGGCTCTTGCTTTCCTCGCGCCGCGATGGCTCAATCCCACTTGAATTAAAGAAACGCCGAGGGCAGAAACGCACCGAGAGCAGCAGACGGGATTGCTTCACCCAGGCCCGCGGGCTCGCAGGGTTTATACTCATTTTTCTTCCTGCCCCATTCGTGAGGCTCCCGGCACCGTAGACAAGTGGCTTTGAGGGGTTTCTTTGGGTTTTGTGCAACCGATCAGATCTTAAACGCAAAGATTTTCCATGTCTTAGGAGGAGGAGGAGGTCTGGAGGCCTTTGCAATGACTCTGAACTGGAATGCAAATATTTTTCAGTTCAACCTCTGTCTCCAGCTGGAGAGACAGAGCAAACAAACAAGCAAACAGATTAAAGCAATGCAAAGGGTAGATAAGAGCTGCTGAGAGGGAGAGACCAAAGTCATTCCCTCCTGATGACGATGCTGATAAAACATCTGAAGTAGGACAACGTGACGACTCGGTGGGATCGGCTTCAGCGAGCGGCAGCCGCTGCGTAACGCTGGGTTCGAGGCTGCTTTTCCCCGCAGTTCGGCCGGCCCCGCTGTCCTTCGGCGCAGGGGGGATTGTCTTGCCGATGGGTTTTTCAATGCAGGGTGTATGCGGGTTTTTTGAACCGGTAACGTGGTGCCCAAGGAGGTCTGAGCATGTAGCCTGTGTTTTGTGGAGCCTGGGAAGAGAACGGGCTTTGACTTGCTGATCTAGCTCAGGCACAGCAGACGCCTCATCTACCCCGAGGTGATTTAGCCCAAGTCTGTTCCTATGTTTCGAGCTATTTCTTCAAATCGGAGTAAAACAACAAAAAAAGTGCTTCCCTGACCGCCCCCACGCCCTGAAACAACCACGTCTCCTTTGGCACATACTTCCTGCGGTTTCAAAATGTTCTTCTCCACCGTGTCCTTCATCTCAGGTTAAATATGCCGAGTTCGGTTGGTGGGGGAAAAAAACTCAGATTTTTCCCTTATTTTTAATCCTTCAAGGGACTGTTTAGTCACGATTCAAAGTGGACGTGTGTTTCTGGTTTTTGTGAAAGATGCAACTTTGTCATTGCAAAACAACTGTATGGAGAATGTGAAAACAGAATAAATCATGAGAAGGATAAAGGAAGGGGTGGGAAGCTTTCATCTATTTACTTAGATGTTGTCCCTCAGTATTAACATTTTATGCCACTCACATTCACTTTCAAATCTGCGAGACAAGGAAGTTGCATTGAAGGGGATGAGAAGAGATAATGCAGTGGAACATGGTTAATTATTAATATTAATATTTCAAAAGAATGTATGGCGGCTGCGGTGGGCTCTGTGCCACGTGTTTATCTCGGCAGCGTTTTCTGCTTCGTGCCTGCACGCTGCAGGGTGCAGAACTCGGGGGTTGTTGCGCACGGCGCCGCGTTGAGTCTCGTGCTGAATGCGCGTTGGCAGGTTGAACCTGAGGCTTTCAACGAGCGCGACGGAGAACTTGAGCTGGTCACTGAGGTTTCCGACACGTGTACGCGGGGCGGCGGATCCCTGGGCAAAAGCTCCCGAGCCAAGATTCGTCTTCCATGGTGCAGCCACGTCTTCTTAGCAGCCCCTCGCCAGGGTTTCTGGGTTGATGACTTTGCTGATGGAAACCAGCACCATCCCCGTGAGGATAACGGGGCAACGTGACCTTCAGGGCCAGGACCGTAGCTCTTGTGAGATCCAGGATTTGGGCAGTTTGTCCTTCTGTCCTCTTCTCTTTGCAGTCTCCAGGGTTTCAAGAAGCCTAGGCAGATATTTAGGTTTAATTAACCTAAGCTAAGAACGAGCCATCGCTGTGTCCTTATAAAAGTCGGGAAAGTGAGATGTATTGTTACCGCTCAGCTCCTGGAGCCTTCAGTAAATTTATCTCCGCCTGCTCTGGCGAGGCATGGAGGATGAGAAGAGGATACATATGCACATGCCCTTGCTGTCACTGCTACGCCGTAAATGCAGTTTCATCAAATCCTAATTTCAATCATATCCTGACACTTTGATTGAGCTGTACGCCAGCGCTGTCCAGGGCTGCCACATTAGCGGGGGTTGATACAGATTTGGAGGCAGTTCTGCGTTTGCTGCTCCGCGGGATTGATGGGCTCTGCCGTGAACGGAGGTGAAACGGATGCTCCTCCATCAGCCTTCCCCAGGCATCGGTTTCCAGCCTCCTGCTGGGGGCTGTTTCGGAAAGCTGGGAAACAGGATTCGCGCTTACGCCAGCTCGCTGGCATCGCGCGGGGCGAACACGCGGCGCTCGGTCTGTGGCCGCGTGGGGCCAGGTTGTGTGCTTGGCTGGAAACCCCCGAACGTGGACGTTCATCAGCGCCATCCGTCCGCGAGTCTACAAAGCTGGCCTGGAAACGCGGGGGCCAGGAGGTCCTACTCTGCAAGCCTTCGCTCTTCACTCGGCTCATGGCTGACTTTACCTCAATCAGATTTTATAAATACAGAAAATTAAGTGCACATAGGATTCCTGGGTCTAGGGTTTTGTTTGATTTTAATATCGGGGTCTCTATTTCTGAGGGAACAACACTTGACTTTTAGTTCCCAGGTGAAGCAGGGCAAGTTTTGTGCTGTAATACTTGACAGAGCATTTTTTAAGTCCCAGAGGGACCATATGATGGTTCAGCGCGGTGCAGGTCCTGTGCTGGGCTACGACCGACTGCTGGTTAATGATTTCGCCATTAACATCTGGCTTTTTTATGACTGTTCCTTGTCTGTAAGTCCCGGTCGGCCGCGCTGGACGGCCTCTCGCCGACGCCGGTGTCTCCATGCCCACGGAAGACTGGCGTATTTGTTTCTAAGCAGCAAATGACAGCACAGATCAAGAGCTCTTCTCAGCTGTGAAAGCTGTTTGCATAATTTTAATGCCTTCTCCTTCCCTGGATTGATTTCCCCGTGTAGAAACCCTCCCTGCAAAGAAAAGCAAACGGCAACAGAAGTGGTTGGGGCTCTCCCGAAGTGGCGGGGCTGCGTTCTCCATCAGGGGGGCTCAGCGATCAGGGCCAAATTACAGGTGCTGCTTCAGTCCTTTTCATTTGGGGAACGACAGGTATCATCCAAATGCCATTTGGCATCCGGGCTCAGACACGGTCCACTCCTCCCTGCGAGGTGAAATTCCCTCTTCAGAGAAATGACAGAGGGAAAGTAGTTTTGCAACACGAAAGCGGCTCTGATGAGCCACCTGCCCTGTGTTTCCCTTTGCTTTGCTGAACCCTCTCTCTGCAAAAATTACTCGGAGCCGATTGCCGCAGTCTGCAGGTATTTCTCGTTTCTATTTCTCATCGAAGGCAGCCGCCAGCGTTGCAGCCAGCTCCTCTGCCCTTACAAATTGTTTGTTTGTTTTCAGAGGAGCTTGCAATAAAGACTCATAAAAACTAGGGTTACAAAATAGCTAGAAATTTGGCTTGCTCCTCTCTCGCCCCGGCCAAAGGAAGATGCTGCGATTCTCCAGATAATTTAATTGAAAATGACCCGAGCGCTGGGGCTTTCCTGGGTGACCCTGGCACGGAGGCGATGCCCGTGCTCTGCCTCACCCTCCCTTCGCTCTGGCCCCGTCTCCTCGGGGGAGCTGCAAAAATTGGTCTTGTCCTCTTGAAACGCCCAGTGAACAGTTACAGAGGCAGCCTGGAGACCGGAGGGTCCTTGGAGACAAATGCCAGGAGCTTTTTTTTAAAAGCTTTTAACTGGTATAATCTTACAGTTCTCTGCAATTTAAAAGGTCAGAAGTTTGCTCCCGAGCAGTGGTTGGGATAAACAGAAACCAGCCCGGCACGGGATGTTGGTGGCTGTGGGGTTTGTCCTTCTGTACAAGTGGACTTTGTAGACAAATTTTCCAGACAAGGAAAAAGAGCCACAAATCTTCAGAATGAAACCCAGGATGAAATGGTTTGGATTTGAAGGAAAATTCCCACCGAAGCATCGCGTGATTCCCAGTCACTGACTGATAAAAATCTTTTTGATTGCATCTTCCTTTTTTTGCAACCCGGATTTTGTTATTGTTACCCAAACAGCCATCTTCCGTGGAAACTTATTTTGCCAAATAAGAAATCGGGAAAAGGAGAAAAGTTCAAGTGGGGAAATGTCAATGGACTCTGCTGCTCGTTCTCGCTGCATTTGCGGATTGCTCTCAGCAAACAGGGACCGAGGGACGCACCAGCCATTAATTTCGAGAATTCAAACCCAATTATGATTTCCCAGAAGGAGATAAACATCTCGAGGTAGGACCAGGCTCACCAGGCTCAGCTGAGATGCGACGCAGCAGCAGCGTTTCAGACGTCCCCGAGAGATAGGCACAGCGGGTCTTTTAAGTTAAATGAAGTGATTTCTTTCCTCAGGCTTGCTGAAAATAATAAATAATAAAATGATCCGGTAGAATGATTTATGGTCGTCAGTAAAGCAAGGAGGGGATGAACGGAGGAGCTGTGTACGGCGGCTGCCTGGGCGGCTCCTGGGAGCTCGGCTGGGGGGGACTTTGCCCAGGGGCGAGCAGAGCCCCTGTTTGCACCCCGATGCTCTTAGGCATATCCCACATTTGCATTTGGGAAGGAGGCAAAGTCTGTTCCTCGTGCAGGATTCACTCACGGGCCAGGGATGTTCGTGGGAGTAAAATGCTTGAAAAGACCAGGGCTGGCACCCTGCACCCCGCGCCGGGAAGTGCCTTTGCTCATGTTTTGGCGTTAAGGCGCCACGGGAGCCTGCCCTCCCCTGGGACATCCAGGAGGCTCAGCCCCTGCCCTGGGGGGGCTGCGGATCCGTCGGGACGCGGGGATGGCTCCTGACTCTTTCCCTCTGCCCAGCGCACGCCCGTCATTGCCCACTCTCCAGGCCCCGGGGCTCAGATGTGCCAGGCTCCTCATGCAGAAAAAACCCAGAAACTTTGGGGTTTCACCTGGTAAAAACCTGCCTGGAGGTGGTTTCTCACGCGAGCGGTGCCTCAGCCTGGCGCTTGGCCTTCGCTGCACAGCCTCGCCTTTCCCAGCGCTTGGGAAGCCGCAGGTTTCCCTTCCTGCCCGCGCTTCCATGCCTGCGGGGTTTTCCTGCTCCTGCGTGACCCGGGGTCCCGGGGGGCTGAGCACCCACGGCGAGGAGCAGCTCCCCTTGCCCCCAGCGCCCCGTGGGGTGCAGCCTCGCCTGAGCGTTCGCAGGCTGAGGGTGTCGAACCGACGTAAATGAGTTCCTTAAAGCTGCACGTAGTTATGCTCAGCAGCACGACAAGCCCTGATGCGTGTTTTCATTGCAGCTTATTAAAGCATCAGTGGTTGAGAGTTTATTTTTGATGTATTTTATTGCGTGATGATTTACAATAAGCTCTTAAAGAATGCTCAGTCATTGCTTCTAATAATCATTTAATACATAGTCATAAAGCTTTTCTAACGGGTACCTTCATTCAGAATATTTTATTGGAAGCGACTCACAGGCTGGAGTCTTCTGAGCGGCGCGAGACCGACACAAGGTCTCGTAAAGAGAAATGATTTTTTGCTTATCTCATGGTGCAGTGCTGTAAACCTCCAGGTAACCTTTAACTTCTTCGGAGATGCGGTTCTCCAGGGAAAAAAAAAAAAAAAAAAGAAGAAAAACGCTGTGTTTAATGTCTGAGGGGTCAGGCAGCTTCAGCCAGCGCTTTGCATTGAAACCGGGGGCAGCTGATTTGTGGGGAGGGAAAAAAACGTGTCGGCCGGATTCCCCAAAGAGTTAAAACCACTTCAGGCAGAGTTAAAATAACTCGGGTTTAGTTTGTTTGCTTAAGTGTTTTCTTGCCTGTTGAGTGTGCAAGGGTTAGCGATGGCAGTAGGCTCACCGCGTACGGCACGAGCGTTCATCCCTCTGAAAACGGAATCTCTAATGACAGAGAGAATCCCTGAGACTTTCTAACCGGAGGAGCCCTTGGAGGGAGCCGTGGTAATGCCGACAGGTTGTCCTGCTATCCAAACGGCAGGAGAGGGGATCACACTGGGTTCGAAGCCCTGATGTCACCCCAAAATGAGGTTTCTCATAGTGGCACTTGGTCCCGGCGGTGATCACGGTTCGTCGTAATGTGATTTTATCGTATGTTTGGACAAATGCAGGGAGAAGAGATGGGCTAAAGTGGCTTTGGCGGTGTGGTCCCAGACTGGTGACGAGGTGGGGACAAGGGGGAGGGTCAGAACGTTTGGGGATAAATTGCTGGAGTTTAAGCAATGATGATATCTAGGCTTTACTTCCTTTTTCTTATCGATCGAGCTCAAAGCACTTTGAAAAAAGAGGTCATTCGCTTCCTCCTGGTTGCAGAAACGGAGAAACCGAGGCACAAAATGCAGAGCCCGGCGTCCCGTGCTGCTCCTGCGCACACCGACACTAATGCTCTGTACAGAGAGAAGCGGCAGCGCTGGGCGGAGGGGAATGCGCTCGGGATGGAGGTGCATGGGTAGGTGCTCGCTCTGGTAATAGCTAAATTGGTAGAAATCAAATTTCTTTGTGAAATAAATGAAAAGAGAAGCAGAAATTCGCAGTGAAATAGTCGGGGTTCAATACTCTGCTCACCTCAGATGGAGATCCTGCGTTTTCTTCTTCGAACCTGGGCACGGTGCCATGTCGGGGTGCGTGATTAATGTGTGCCGGGCGGGTGGTTTCATTAGCTTTGTGTAACTCCAGCGTGTGATCTGAATGTGCGCAGCCATCGCCAGCCTCCGGATATAGGAGACTGTCCTTGCTTTAGGGATCCTGCTCTTCCTGATGTGCTAATAAGGAATAACGAAACCTTTAATTGGATGCTGGGGAAGGGTTTGTCCTTAGAGCTCTTACCTCTCTCCATAGAGAGGGTTTTGTCCTTTCTGCTGGTGCTCATTTGCAGGGAAAGGGTGGATTGCCGTCAATTTGGGTGTTTCGGTCCAGGCTGGGAGGACCCAGCATCCCCCCGCAGCCCCCGGCTCCCGGTGCCAGCTCAGACCCGGGTCCTGGGAGGCTGCATTTCGCATTTTGTCCCAGCCTTGTCACCCCGCGCTGAAACCCCCGGGGGCTGAGCAGCCGAGCTTCTTGCCTTGATCTGCAAAGAGCCGCCGGGTCCTTTCCTCGAGCGGGGAGCCCCGAGCGCAGCGATTTGCTCCTTCCCACAACACACCAACACCTCTGCTAGCGAGAGCGACGTGCGTTCGCACATAGAAAAGCAAGGCTTGTATGCAAATACTGCTGGCAGTTGTGTAGTGTGGAGTCATTAACATTTAGGAAGCTGTGATTATATAAGAAAACAAGAAAATAAATCAGCCAATACTTTATCTTCCTGTTTAAATGTCCGTCGTGGGATCCAGCGGAATAGTTTCGCTTAAAAGGAGCATCAAGTGCTGCTTTGAGCCGGGGCTGCTTTGGGGTGGTTAATCACAAAGGCGGTAATTGTCTGTCATACCGCTTTCTTTCTCATTTTTATTCTCATTATTCATCACCCAGAGAGGGAAAAAAAAAAAGAGACGACAGGCAGAGAGAATAAGAGCGAGTGCTGCTGGAGGGCTCCCCGGGAGCCGGCGTGGTGTCACCTCCTCCGCGTGGCTTAGTGCCACCGAGGGGGACGCAGCCACCGGGGAGCTGCGCACGGGACGGTGCCTCGCCGCCATCCGCGTTAGCGACTTTCCCCGTCACTTCTTTGGATAAATATTTTCCAACAGTTTGTTGGCCAACGAAGCCCAATTCCCGAATTTAAGTCTGTTGCAATTAATGAATTCTAGTCCACAAGCAAATGCGTTTTCTTCTTCTTGGATTTTTTTTTTTAAGTTAAATATATTTCTCCGCGTGCCTCAGAGCATCTTCTGAATGTTCAGCCTTGCTGTTTCTGAAGCAAGTTGTACAGCTCTGCACCCCACCTCTACTCCGGTCCCCGCCACCCGCACCACGGCCCAGAGCTTTCCCTTCCTCTGCCTTTGCAAGCTCTTTCTCTCCCGTTTTTTACCCCAAAACCTCTTTCCCTTCCCCCTGCAGACCCCACTGGATGAGCTGCCGCGTTGTGCCCGTCCTGGCTGCCCTCCCGCAGGGCCCGGCCCTGGCGCGGTGCCCTGCCATACCAGGGGACTTGCGGGGACCGAGCTGCTTTCTCAGACATAATTTGAGGCATAAAGGCACAATTAGATGCACATTTCAGCCCTTCATGACGTTCGACTAATTGAGAGGGGAATTGAGAGTTATTTTTACTCACTGCAGAATCTGGAGATGGCAAAATATTGTGTTTTTTCTGGAAAAGTTGTTTGGCTGTTCAGCACGGCCGAGCAAATTTCGCTGTCGCCGCAGCCCTGCGACGGCCGCAGCAAAGCGCCGGTTATCCAACACGGTCAGGAGAGGAACAACACTAAAAATTACAGTTCTCAGCACCAAACCGTGCCGTCCTGCCCCGGGGAGAGGGGTCGTTTCCATCCGTCGGGAAACATCGGGTCACGCCGAGTCTGGTGTTACAGACAGTGCGGCATCTTGGGTGGAGAAAAGTGGATTATGGGATCTAACTCATGGATAGAAGAAGCGGTGGCAGGTTCCCTTGTGAGGCTGAGGAGTTTCTGCTGCTTACAGCCAGATACGAGCAATTTCTTTAATGAATTCTGGTTTTGGTGTTGGGGGTGGCACTATTATTGTATCGTTTGGGTTTTGCATGCAAACAGACCGGGAACTTCCTAATGGCTTCATGGTGAAAAATGGGTTTAGCACGAGCATCAGGTCATGAGCAATGATGTCCTGTGCGTGGTAGGAAGCTGTAGGAGAACTGGACACAACCGGGCTGTGGATTGAAGCCATCGAGAGACAGAGATGCACGGGAGATGTTGAGGTCCTGGTTCCCAAACTGGTATTTACAATGAATGAGAAACATGGAGGCCTCTGGTCCTGATGTGAGAACTGGAAGAGAAGGCTGTCGCCATTCGCACCTTGTTCAGTGTGTGAAGAAGGGCACAGAAGTCTTCTAGGGGACAGGTTTGCTTCAATAGCTGTGGTTGAACTCAAAGAAACACGGTACATGTCAGTGGAGTAAGTCTCCCAGCTGATTTTGAGAATCTGTGCCCCACTCAAGATGTTACAGATGTAGGTAACTTCATAACTGGGGAACTCTGTCTTTGCCGTTGACAGAAATAGCGGATCCATCCCGGTGCAGACGCTGAGCCGCTGGCGTGATGGGAGGTAGGCGTATGTAGAAATGCATTACCCACGGGCGGGGTGAGGGATGCAACGCACTGCGCCCGGCTCCTTTGCCACCCGCGGGAACGACTGCTGTGGACCAGCGGGAAAGGAGGAGACGATGGCCTTGTAGCATCCCACCCATCTGCAGAGAAGTCTCTTGGGTACAACACCGAGCGAGTCGGGGACGTCCTATCTGGAGTCTCTCGATGAGAACAGGTAGCGAAAGCAATCACGTCAAAACCACAGGGTGCAAGATGCGTGTTCATTAGGGCTGCAATTAACTACGCGAAATGAGTTTTGGTACCACTAGGTCTTAAGGGTTTTCATCAGGTTAAGAGCACTGCAGCTTGGTGTCTTAACCAGGTTGGATGTACGCTGATGGCTGGAGCTTCCCGAAAATCCCCAGAGGAGGAGGCACACAAGGAAAGGTTAGGATGAGCCTGAAGGGCCAATGTCCGCCCTCCAGACGTCCTCTTCGGGAGAAGCGAGGCCGGCGGAGGCTCTCGGGCAGCTCAGCAAGCAGCACGGCTGGCTCGGGGCTGGAGGTCAGACGTTGCATTACCTCCTCGAGGGACAGCTCCGGTTCTCTCCAAACATTTGACCTGTTCAGTCACGCCAAGTGTTAAAAAGGCCCAGAATTCACCTAGAGAAATGGAGTTAGGTATTTCCCTGGATTTATTATGCACGTTTAATGACTTGAACATCGAGTATGTTGGTACTAAATCCACGAGACAAGTTCTCTCAGAGGAGCACCGCAAAGTCTTTTCAAAAGGATTGCCCGTGCTGCTTCAGGCGAGTGTCTTTTCTCGTTTTTCCCAGCCTGTCTGTGCTTGCAAATGAATTGCTCCCTGTCCTAGGTTTGGGTTTATATCCACGTCACGATGGACGATTCTCTCATGCAAGAAGAGGAGGTTGGCATATACAGCCCAGAACACCTCCAGAAGAGTTCAGCCCGAGGTGGGAATCGCTGCAGTGGGCTTGTATTTATTGCTTTCCAGCTTGTGTGCTCAGCCCGGAAACCTTTCTGCAGCTGTGTGCTTCCTGTGATGCCTTTAGCTTTCATTTGAACACCAGGTTTTATCCTTGTTCTGTTATTCAACAGGACAAACACCAGATGCGGGTTGTTCTTCGCTCAGCCCTGCCATCCTGCCTGCACAAGGTGCCAACTTCTCGTTGCTGCAGAATTGCCCAATTAAAGCTGAAAGCCCTGGGTTCATCCGCTGTTGGAAAATAAACCCAAGGTAGTAGTTTTTAGAAGAAGAAAATTGAGATGAAGAAAACTGCACTGGCAGAACTTGAGAAATGCAGGTTAATCATCTGTGTGCCACCAATTACTGTCATTACATGCTTCCTCGGTCCCGACTTGCCTCTGAAATACGTGTAAATAACACCACCGGTGATCTCCTGGGATTTCCCCGTCCGCCCCATCGCTCGCTGCTGACCCCATCCTCTCCCTGCCGTCAGGCAGCGTTGCATCCTCACCCTCCGTTTGCCGCCCTGCCTGCTCTTTGAGCCCGGGCGAAATCCGCAGGAGAAGGCACCTCTAAGTGCTTTGCTGGATTGGGGCCAGAGCTGGTCGAGTTTACAGACGTGCTTGACCACGTACTAAACCCTGAATGCCGTCAATCACTGTTGCAGCTTAACGTTAAAATGTCCATCAGGGCTCTGAGCAAAAAGCCTCTTCCCTGCAGCACCCTCAGGGGGCAAACACAAAAAGGAGCCGGTTCGAATCCAGATGATTTCTATAAAAATTTAAAGCCCGGTTCGCAGAGGCTCTCGGCAGCCTTCACCTCGCTCTGGCTGGTCGCTGTCGCTCTCCGTGGCAAACAGCCACTGAATTTTATAACCATTTAGCCTGAGTAAAAAGCAGCTGGCAGCCAAAAAACCCTCCACAAGCTCATTTCAGCATCCAGGTCAGTACTTGTTCTCCTTTGGCTCGCTGCAATCCCGCTCGGGTCAGGAGGATTCTCTCCCCACAGCAGCGGGCTGGGGGTCAGACCCCAAACTCTGCGGCAGCCGGTGTTCCCCGGGGAGCCCATGCCGGGACCCCAACACCGCCGCGGTGTTCGCACGTACCCTCTGCTTTGAACACGAGTCTGGCGTCCGAGAACCTCTCCCAGCCCCGCTTTCCCCATCGGCTCTTGTGCTCCGCTGGCAGTAGCGCGTGCGAAGAGCCCGGTCGGGCACGTGCGCTCCCAGCAAAATGCGCTTTGGATTCCCTGCGCGGCGGGGGCGGATGCGGTGAGTTGGAGCATCCCCAATGCCGAGCCCAGCCCGGGGCCTGGCTGCCCACCGCCGGCGTTGTGCGTCTTGTTTGTGTCTGTGCACACTGAAAAAAATCCGAGAGGTTGAGTTTTACGTGTTTTCCCCAAAGCTTTGCGTAACGTCCGTGTGCATCCCAGGGCTGTGATCGTTTTTCCTGGTGATTTGCTGACATGCTTTTTTGAAAGCTGTAAGTGGCGCTGAGGAGGGGCCTCATTAATACCAAAGTGTGTTTATTAGACGGGGAAACCAGATGAGTAATTATCTCTCAAGGAAAGACCATCGTTTGCTGCAGTCTTTCCAAACAGCTTCAACCGATCTTTTTTCTTCTATTAGCTAGACATTGCTAAATAAATATCCTCTCGGAGACCTGATGCGTGAGGAGGTAAGCCGGTGGGCTGCAGCTCTGCTTCCCTTGGCCCAAACTCCGCTGTTCCCTGCAGGCACATCCCTCCGCGGGGGCTTGCATGGGGCAGCGCCGGGGCCACGACCACTGCCCAACGCGGGTCAGACCTACGTCTGATGAGCCGCCGGTTATAGTTGCATCCTCTGGTCCTGTAAGTCTTTGTCACGCCAGCAAAATCCAGCGTGGAGAGTGGCCTCGTGCCCTTCCCCGTTGCATCGTGGCTACCTGCAGTACCTGAACTTGCCCATGGGCGAGAAACCTCCTGCCTTTGCCAATGTCACCAGTTTACTCCAGCTAACTCAAGAGGGAGGTAATGAATTTCCGCTGTTTACCTCTCTAAAAAACTCGTTTCTGTTTCGACATAATTATCTAGCCACTTCTAAGAAAGGCACCATTGATTGCAGAGCTGAATTAGCATTTTGTTGCGCTGGCTCTGACAACCGCCTGCACCGACACAAGAGCACTTCATGAACATTAACTCATTTAAAGTGTAAATTGCAACTCCTTTTTCATGTTCCAGCATGGGACCCGCCTCGGCAAAGCTTTGCTTGTGGCTTTTCCGAGCATCTCCCGTGCCTGTACAGCACCAGAGAGCCGGAGCTGCCAGCAGGTGAAAGGGAGGGAGCGAGGCTTCCCTGTTTTGGGAGGAATTTTGGGTGCTCCCACCTCCACGCAGCGATGCTGCGGGGTGAGGATTGCAAGGACGGGTTAGAAATGTGGCTGCGGTGGCGGCGACACCAGCTTGGGGCAGAACTGGGCCAGTGAAGACACTGAAATTCCGGGCCGCGCTGCCCGTGCAGGGCGTTGTGCTGCGGCAGAGCTGCCCTGCTGCGGGCAGCCCGGGGCGGGGTGGGATCGCTGCCCTCGGCACCCGTGGGAACCCGATTTGGCCAAACGGCGGGAGGAGCATCCCTGCGCGGCGCAGGAGCCGGCGGCAGGACGGCGAGGCAGGTCCCGTCACCCCTCCCTCATTCTGCGCTCGCCCAAGCTGCTGCGCCCAAGTTGTTTTCCACTCCTTGCAAAATACGGCTGATAATCTTGACCTCCTTAGCAAAACTTATTAAAGCCCAAGGACATAAAGGTTTATACAGCAGCAGAGTAATATTATTAGTTTAATCTCCAATTTTATGAAAAACAAGCCTGGTTTTAATAAAACCCCAGCCCTTCCCAGCTAGCCCCCGGTGCCAGCATCAACCCACGGTGAGCAATTAAGAGAACCCGGGCGGGCCGAGGTTAACGCCGGCCGCAGTTGTCTCCTCGAGAGCTGCGCTTCCCGAGCTGCGACAGGCGCTGCCGGTCCAGACCCGGGGCAGAGCTGGACTGATGTGCTCCCACCTCTGACGCTGCATCGGGATCCGCTGCACCTTCAAGGCACAATCCCGCAGCTCTTAACTGGCTTGTGAAGCCAGTTAGTCTTTTCTAGCAGGTTTAATCCCCAATGGCCTATCATCCGTGCGGCATTGCAGCGATCGGTGCTCCGGTTTGCAACGGTGGAGAGGGCACGGAGGGGTCCCCGGGCTCGAGCGCCCCGTGAAATCCATCGCTGCTTTGCCCCTTCCTTTATCTTCATTTACCAAGGAGTCGGGGGTAGCTGCAAGCAGGCTCCAGCGTGCACCAAGCGGAGCCCAAGCGTGTTATCTGAGTCACTTTATTCAGCCAGAAAGCCTCAAAATAAATCCGCTGCTCTCTCCTCTTCCTAAAAGCTCCTGCCCATCGCCTTGCGTGCCGTGGCAGATTTTCCCTTTCACCTTGCGGGGACAGGGGGTTAGTGCCTGGGGAAGGACTTTGCGGTGGAAAGCAGCATTGCGTGCATTCATCCCGGGGCATCTTTGATGTTCATTTTAGTGCAGTTCAGGCAAATTAAGAAAATACAGTAATAATTTGGCCACCCCAGCCCACTCGGCTTGAAGTTTTCCCATTCCCATTGGGAGCGGTTGGAAAGCGAGACGTTGCGATGTGCAGATCCTCTCGAAACAACGGAGCCACGCACCCCGCCTTGCAGCAGACTGGTTTAAGTTTCCTGTATTTTTCCAGGGTTTTCCCTTATTCTGTCCCTTAGCGGGTTGTGTGGCTCTGGAAGGAGCTGATACTACTCTGGCCCTCGCTCAGCCTTGAAACGTGGATGTTTTACGGGGACGGAGCGTGGAGCGGTGCCTGCGCTGGGCGCTGCTGGCCCGGGGTCGGCTTCGCCGCGAAACGCTGACTTTCCAGCTGAAATGCAATAGTTTCGGGGCTTTTTTGCAATACCAAGGTGGGCTTTCTAGAGCTTACAGCCAAGCAGGTATTCGGGTGTCTGCCTATTCCCAAAGCATCTGGGGCTCGTGCACGGGCCGGGATTTGGGAATGGCTTTGCTGGTCCATCCCAGGGCAGCCCCAGGCTGCTGCTGCTCGGCTTCGATCACCTCCCGGCTGCCCCCAGCAGTGGAGGAGCCGCCGTGCCGAGATCCCACGTCCCTGCCATCAGCGCCTTCCTCTCACCCCCTCCCTCTCCGTCCCACATTCCCAAGAGCCACATCCTAAGGAACGCTGTTCCTAACCCCTCCGAGCCCTCCTTTGTGGGAGCGGAGCTGCTACGTGCAGCCCGTCCGTGCTGCCCGTGAGCGTGGGCTCTGTGCAATCCCACAGCTCGTGGGGTTTTTCCCCAGTTTGGGACAACCGGTGCGACCGCCCGGCCTGCCAGCATCCCCCGAGCATCGCCCCGGCAGCACCGAGGAGACCCCCACCCAGCCCCTCAGCTGGTCCTCTCTGCCAGCCGCAGCTCTCGGGCCCCGCTGCTAACGAAGAGGGGCTTAACGAAGCGTGAGGCAGCTGGCTGCTCTCCGGCCCGGCCCGCTCAGGAGGGAGAGGGAGGAACCGCACCCACGTTTTTCAGGGTTGCAAGCCCAGATTTCTTTGCTCGTCTCTGCCCCAGGTCCTGCTCCTCCTGCGGCGGGTTTGCAGGCAGCGCCGGGACCCCTGCGAGGGACGGGGGGTCTCTGCACCCCTCTGCTGCCTCCGAGCGGGAGCATCCTCCCGGGGAGCCCTGCTGATGCCGGGGGGGTCTCCAGGCTGTGGGAGCACGTGGGTCTGCCGAGCTGAGGTAGGAGAGGGTGGGGACGAGGGTGAAAAGGAGGGGGACAAGGGGGTTACAGCTTTTTGTCACCTCTCCCGGAGCTGCCCTCCGCGCGCCTTCTCTGCAGCTCCCGCTCTCTGCTCCTCGTCGGGCTCGTTTCTCATGTGTCAGAATAATCCTGTTTTGTTTGGGTTGCAAACACTGCAGGGGGAATTTTTAAAAAGCTTTCTTTTATTGCTGTGTGAAAAAAAAAAAAAAAAGGCAGCCCAATAACTTTTCTATTAATATCAAGCTTTGTAAGTCTTTTGTTTGGTTGGTTTGTTTACAAAATTTCTCATTTTGGATCTAAACTACTTGACAGTGTCCCTTTGAATACGTGTTAAAATAGATCTCGGTTTCATTCCGCGCATTTTGGGGAGGATATGAAGCAATTCCACTTGTCAGCCGTGAGCGGGAGATGGATGGGGCCATTCCCCGACGGGTCGCCATCCAGGGAGAGGGAGCGGAGCAGCTCCTCTCGGCGCTTGGTGGTGCTTAGTGGGGAGGATCTGACTGGGCTGATAGGTTTTAAATGAAAAACTAATGCAGAAAAAAGAGCCTTGTTGCGGACCCAGATGATTTATGCACTGACCGAACTCCTTGCATGCCACGCTGCCTGCGTCTGTCTGGAGGGCTCTCCAGTCTGCACAGATATTCGGGGTTTGCAAGGCAGGGCTGGATAAAGCCGGGAAGGAAAGCCCATCGCCAGCAGCATCCTTACCGCGGGCTCCCCAGCCCGTCCTGCTCCAGGCCAGCTGGACCGTGCCGATGGGAGGGAAGGATCAGGCCCTCGGTGGGACGTGCACCATCGGAAATGTGAGCATCGCCTTTTGCTCACTGCTTTCAGCCGGGCTTCTGTGGAGCTGCTGTCCAGACGCAGACCTGCCCCCCTATTCTGTGAGCCCCCGGGACGCCATCACGGCCCCCGTGCTCGGTGCTTCCTCCCCACCTGCAGCTCCGAGATAGGTGGGGGATAGACTTGCCTCGTTGGGCATCTGCTGTCCCCGGAGCAGCTGGCCGTGCCAGCACAGCCCAGCTTTTGCAAGCCAGTAGGAGATAACTCTGGGATAATGCAGCAATGCATCTCCCTTCCTTCAGGACGCAGCCGGAGCCCCGGGCCGACTCAATTCTCCGGCTTTCCCTCACCCCATCCTGCACCCTTAGGGTCTGCTTCTCCTCCTTCCCCTCCCTTTGCCTCTCTCCCTCCTGACCCTGTTGCTTCGTTAGCAGTGCAGGCGTTAATCAGCATTACGGTAATGAGGAGCCTGAGTAAAGAGTACGCTCCGAGAGCTGCCGGCGCCGGGATGCAAAGGACTGGCGCTCCCCAAACGGGGCACACCGCGCTCCTCCCCGCGGCGCCGAGCAGCACGGAGCGGTCGTTAGCAAATGCAATACCAGGCTCTGCTCGTCAACACAGGGGGGTAAAAAAAAAAAAAGCCCTGAAAAACCAAATCCAAAAAACTGAAACTATTTTGCACCAAAATTAAAAAAAAAAAAAAAAAAAGTAATGATTTGAGGCTGCAGAAGAATCTAGCTCTCCATCAAAGCTCGGCTAGGCACGCGGGTGGTGGAGGCCTGGGTTAGAGACTGCGTGTCTGAACCTTGTGTGGCCTGAAAATCTGCTGAGAATTGGCTCATGTTCCGTCGGTTTGAAAGGCATGGCCAGCACTCGTTCTTTTTTTCTGTCAGCTGCATCTTGAGCTCCTTTGTTTATTTATTTTGATAATATTCCAGTTGGAGGCAGAAGCACGAGATAGCAGAGGCGAGCAGAGAGAAAAATTAAGACTGGTAGGGGCTTTTCCTGGCTTGCAAGAGCCCGGCCGTGCTGGCGTGGCCGGCTAGGACAGCTGTTAGGGTCACAGCTGGTTGCAGACGGCTGCAAAAGTCACTTCCAGGGACCTCTGCCCCTTCCCATTGCAGCATCCTCGTCCCAGAGCCACTGGGCATCCCCTCGCCGTGGCCCTGGGGTCCCCACTGCGGGATTTCAGGCCCTGGCTGGGCGGGAGCGAGCATCTGGAGGACTGTGCACAAGGAGATTGGTTGAGGCTCCCAGGATTCGGCTCGTTGGCTTTTGCACTTGAGCACAATTACCATTTCCAGCATTTTTCTAGCATGGTCCAGTTGTCAGGCGTGGAGCGGGAAGTCCTGCTCTCCCCGGGATGCTGGCGCAGCACTCCGGCTTGATCCCCAGCAAAGGTGGGGTTCGGCGCTGCGTTGCTTTTATTACGCTGGAGATTGGCTTGTCTTTGGGGCAGATAAAAAATTTGCAGAGGTGCCTGGAAATCAGCTTCTAACCTAGAGATTTGCTCGCGTGGCCAGAGCCTTTCTGCAAGGGGAAAAAAGAGTTGGTATTTCCAACCCAACCCCTGCGGCTGGGTAAAACGTGTTTTCTGGCTCCCCAATTTTTCCATCAGTCAGAGGAACAGTGCGATCCAAGCCCGAGTCAGCACGACCTGGTGGAGGGCAGCCACTTGTTTCTGCATCATCCGGCGCTTTTTAACACCCCTCACGGGAGCGTCGAATAGGTCTGACCCCAGCTAGAGCCAGCCCTGGGCCTCGCAGTGGGTCCCACGTGGAGGGATCTGGGCACCGCTGTGAGGACAATAACCGTGCGCTTGCCTGTTGGTTTTGTCACGGATGATGCAATGTATACATCACCACGGACCAGAATGACTAGATTTCTTCCTCTCCCCGCTCTTCCATCCTCTTCGTGATAGCTGCTCAGGAGAGAGGCACTGAAGAGGGTATTTCCCGTTGGGCTTGGAGGTGACCAGCCAAAATGCTCGTAGTGAAATGTTTTCAGCGGAGCAGACTGCAGAGCAGAGGAAGGGGGGAATCCGTAGCCTTTTCTTGCCGACATAGTTACTAAATGCACGTGTGATCGATGAGCGCTGCATAGCTGGAGGTACCGGGACTGGAGGATCCAGATCTGGAGGTGGATGCTCCGTATCCCATAACCTCAAGAAGTTTGTTGATACGGGATATGGAGCATCTCACACTCCTCAGTTTTACTGTATTAATATACCGTTCATCCATTCAGAACCTGCCGCAGCTCCGGGTTCAGCTCCAGCAAACTGGGCTGAACTACAGGGACCTGCGAAGGCTAAAGCAGCCGGGACCGTACTGCTGCTGCCCGCAATGTGTGGCTTTGTCCCCCCAATTTCTGTAGCCGGTCCCCGTGGGGCAGCCCGCAGGCTCCCGGCAGGAGAGTCGGGGCCATTTCCCCGTTTTTTGGGTTAGGCACATCTGGGATCGGTTGTTATATCTCCGAAGTGCTGCATCCGAAGTGTGCCTCACTGCCTTTGGCATTAAGGGCTGCGTTTGTCATCCCAGCGCAGACTATGGCTCAGATAAAAGGGAATAAAACTGGAGAGTTGTGCCAAGGAGGAAAAGCACATAGGGAGGATGGAGGAGCATTTTGGGTGCGATGCCTGTAAATGCATTACTCATGCAAAGAAGCCATTAAAGATCATGAGGCTCTCGGATACCACAACAGCGGGGCTGGTAAGTCCCTGGATAGAAAAGCCACAAAGAACATCTTTGTGAAAGGAGGGGGAATGTATTTATACTTGCATTATAACTGTGAAACCGCAGGGAGAGCAGATGATGTGTCACAGCTCTCGGATGAGTTCAGCCCTTTAGGAACGCGCGTCCCCCCGTGCCAGCCCAAGGGAAGGGGTAAGGACCGACGCAGCCCTGGGAGCCACCAGGAGATGTTTGTCCAGGCATCCAAAACTGCATCAGGGACAAACATGGCTTGTTTACCAGGAACGAGCCCTCAGGAGGGATTTCCAGTTGCCTTTGCTCCAGGCCATCAGCTCCCTAGCAAAGTCCTTGTCTCGCGGTGTTTCTGGCCGCAGGTTCACAGGGTGCTGCGCAAAGGGGACTGCAGGGCATCCCCGGGAACAGCCGGCCGGGTTCGGCTCCCTTCTGGGGCAAAGGTTCAGGTTTCGGCTGCTCTGGTGTTTCCCCGGGGTTCGTTCAAGCTTGATTAGGTGCCGGCGGGATGTATCCAGACGCCACCATTCGCCAGCTGATCCAGGACAGCAAAGCAGAGAGAAAGCACTGAAGCATCCAGCCGAACCCGAGTTTCTCGGAGGAAACCTGACCATACAACGTAAATGCTACTATAGCGATAGGAGGGTCTGGGGCAGGGTGAGAGGGTTCAGAGAGGAACGTTAACTCCAGAGTCCCTCAAACCGCCCTGTGAGGCTGCCCTGACCAGCAGCATCCTGCACTGGGATGCTGCGATGTGTCTCCTCTGGCACCGTGATGTACCCGACCGCGCAGGGACCCCCGAGCCCGCCCGAGCCCGCAGCGCTTCCCGTGACAAAGCAGGTCACTCAGCCGTTAAGGTCCTTTGCCTCCTGAGATTATTGTCGTTTGGGGAGTTATTACGTTGCAAACGTGGGACACGGAGTTATTTAAAGCAGTAAGTAGAAAATCACTAGCTGATAATACAGCTCGGTTTAAATTTGAGCTCATTTAAATGTCAGTCTAAACTGCCCCTTGAATCAAAGCTGCTTAAATTATTCTGAAAAATAATTGCCTCTATTCATCAGAAGAATGTGCCGTGGATCCAAGTGTAACATGAAGTGTTTGACTGGGGATTTTATTTTATTCCCCCCCCCCTTTTTTTTCAATATTGCAAGCAGACAAAAACCCCCTCTTTGCTCTCCCAGTAATACTCTCTTTTAACAGAGCAGGTCAATCCGTCAAATTGCAGTACTGAGATAGGTGAGGTTTATCTGTCTGTGATGGATGCTGCTGCTTATGCGGATCTGTCACGCGACCCTGGCTGCGGTAGCGCTCGCCTCTTTGGGAACAGGACTTCAGTTCCCCGCAGCTGAATTAAAATAGGCAGCGGTCCTGACGGAGAAGAGTAAGCGTGGAGGTTGTCTTGGGGCAGACCTTGGGGGCTTCCAGTGTCGGCACGGTCATTCCTAAAGCTCAGTGTTGTAACAGATAGGTCTCTTGGGTACCGAGGATGAGCGGTGACTGGAAAATGATGGAAGGTACCAAAATCCCATCTGCTTATAACGGTTGCAGTTATTATTGTCCTTTATTTTTGCCACGTGTCGCCTCAGTGAGCTCCATGCACGCCCAGGTCCGTGGAGGGCCCAGCTCAGGCTCCGCCGGGAGCTCAGCAAGCCCCGAGGGCTCGGCCGCGGCTCCTCTCCGGGGCCGGGACAGGGACCCGTCTGGCAGAGCTGCTGCTGCGTTGAGGCCGCTCACATCCCAGGGACAGGGAAGACCCTGGTAAACCCAGTACCTTGGGGCTGGCTGAACCGCTGCCAACGCCCGGCTGTGGCCTCGTACTCAAAATTGAACTGAACCTCTTTCATTTTGGATGCGTTGAGGCGTTTGGCAGAGGCTGAAAGCCTTCCCGAGGCCAGTCACAGCTGTCCAGAGCCTGCGCAGAGACCAGGCGAGCTGGGATAACTTTGCTCACTGGGCTCAAGCACGAGTGGAGAGTTACAGTGAAAACATCTGAACATCATCGGTTAGGTTAAAAGGGCGTTTCTTGTGCGGATCAGCCACGCTTTTTGGACCTATTCGTCTTCTCCAGCGCAGCACATGGCGGGAGCAGATGTTGTAGACAATACGTCAGAAAGATTTTGCCATTTTGAAACCACCCTCCAAGCCCTGAGCTGGCGACGCCGCCGTCTGCCAGCTCCTCGCGCGGGTTACCCTTTCCTCAGCCCCCGTGCGCTAAACGCAGGGCCAGGCAGCGGCTGCGTTTCCTTTCCGCTCAACTGCGGTTGTGAAATGTTTTCTCCCCTCTACTTCCCCCGTAACCCCGGGAAGGATCACGAGCAATGTCACGGCGTAAATCCATGCAGGACCCGTGCCCCTGCCCTGCGCCTCTCCCTGCCCCGGGAGCAGCTGGAAGCCGTGCGTGGGAAGCACGGGGGCGGCAGGCGCCGGTCAGGGCGGATTTCGTGCCCGGGTAAAGTGCAAGTGCAGGGAGAGCCCACGGGCAGCCCCTGCCCACGGCGGCGGCGAAGAGCAGGAGCCGCAGCGGCAGCCGGGCCGAATCCAGCAGCTGTGAGAGCTCTGGACTACGGTGAAATTAGTTTCTTCCTCGAAACAAACTTCATGCCTCGCGTGCATCCCTGATTTTTGCCTTTGTATTAGCATTTCCCAATTACGCAACGCTTTCCGGCTGGGTGACATTTGGTACTGGTGTTTACCGACCGTGGGGACCACAGCGTTGACATTATTGCTACCAAGTGACATTTACATGGTCACCAGCATCATATTGATATCCACAATGGCAGCCAGGTTTATGACTCAGCGTTAACTATGTGAGGCAAGAAGGGCAGCCTCTGTTATTGATGCTGATACTGTTTAAAAAAAAAACCAACCCAGCCAGTCTTAACTTCGACTGACCACATTTCTGGGCCGTGAGAGCTGGTCTGGCCGAGCGGCCGGGGCTCGGGGACCTGCAGGGCGGCGATCCCGGCTGCAAACACAGGGGAGCCAGCCCAGCCGCGCTCGCTGCCTCCCTTCCTATCAGATCCTCTGCCCCGATGTTGACAGAATTGATTTTCGCTGTGCGTGAGCGGAGGACCAGGTTTGTTCTGGTGGGCCGGAGCCATTTGCTGCTCGTTGGTGGTGTTTGCTCGGTGACTCATCCCGTCCCGCCCCGGGTCGTCCCTCGGCTCCATCCCTGGGCTGGGTGACGGTTCCTCCCCACGCCGTACCACGCTTGTCCTTTGCTCATCCTGTCCCATCGACCATTTGCTTCACCATTTTTTTTTGCCATTATCATGATGGTTATTATTATTTCTCCCTTTATGCAAAGAATATTTTGGCTTTATCCAAAAGCCTGCGAAGTTCAGCCCAAAGCAGCTCAGCAGCCGGTGGCCGAATCCCATCGGAGGATGCAACCGTGCACCGAAAATGCTGGGTCATCAGGCAGCTGGTGTCGGGGCACGTTTCGAGGGTGTCGCTGGTTAAATCACCCGCGGGGCGAGAGCCGGGCGAGGAAGAGCAGGGCGGGAGTCAGAGCAGCGTTGTTAAAGCACAGCGTCCCTCCTCGGCTGTTAAATACTTCATACCCGGCTGGAGAGAGAGCTCCAGCACTTGTATAATTCACGCTCCGAGTTTCTGCCTTGTTTGCCGTCGGAGAAATCATTGCTTTTAATGGTGGCCGGTTCTCCTGCCCGGCACCGACACCAGCCACGCAGGGAGCCGCCGCGAGCGTGGCTGGAAACGGGCAGAGACGGGGCAACAAGCCAAGAAATCCCCCGCCGAGTCGTTACCTTCTCCTCAGGGCTGATCTCGTTTGCCTGCAAACATTTAGAAATCCCGGATAAAGGCTATAGGGCACATTGGATTTAAAAAGGCAACAAAATTTTAATGCGAGTGACCCAATTTTAACATGAAACACTCAAGTGGAGGGAGATAGGATCAGGCTGCTGGAATCGTCCCTCTCTCTGGGGGCAGTTTGGCTCATCAAAACAGGGATCAATGCTGATAATAACCGAAATATTCAAGACTTTTGAAAACACCCCGGGCTACTCTGACGCTGTGACGAGACCGATCCTGGCTGCGGGCTGCCGGGGGGAGGTTGCCCCTCCATTGGGTGTCACCACGTCTCGGCCGGGCCCCCGATGGCAAAACCGGCAGGGGCTGGGGCTGCTTTGCGGAGGGAGACGGCGCCGAAATGCAGCAGGTCATTTTTTTTTAAAAAAACTTGACCCTTTCTTTTAAAAAGTTGGATCCGATGTAGCTGAATTGTCATAGAAACAAGAAAAAACCCTCCGTGGCTGCTCTCTCCCTTGCAAACACCAACGCTGAAAGCCGGGGTGGGATACCAACGGTGTGTAAAACACCTGCAGCATCTAAGGTAGGGAAGAAAACCAGAGTTCTTCTCTTTCCTGATAATCAGGTTAAAAATTCTCACCGAAATTATTGCATTATGGGGCATCTCGGCACAAAGCGAGTCCCGGGGAGCCTACGCTGGGGAAATGTGGGCTCTTTCCCGGGGCGGGCACGGCGGTGGTGGGGTCACTGGTCCCTCAGGAGGTTTTTCTCGTGTTTTTATCATGTAAAGGCCAGTTCGCGCTGGCCCCGGGGTTACTGGGGCGCGTTGCGTCTTTAGTCCCACCTCTGCAGCTCTGTCTGAGGCTGAAGCGAAAGAGAGAGGGAAGAAAAAGCAGAGCTCTGTCTCTTCCAGCGTCTTTTCCCTTTTGGCCTTTCGCTTGCCCTGAGAAACCTGGAGGAGCGTTCGGGTTGGGACAAGGTCGGAGCGAGGCGTCCGCCCCCCGCGCGGCACCCGCCTGCGCCGCTGCACCGAGGTTTGGGGTCCCCGTTCGAGGGGGCTCTGCCGCGGGTACGAGGGGGCCTGTACCTGCTGCGAGGGTGTTACGTGGAGCGGTCGGTCCCATAATCCCTGGAGGGAGATCCACGTCCCCGCAGGTGATGTTTTCTTGGGAAATACTGACTATCATCCTGGCGATGCAACCACAGCCCGAGGTCCTGCTGTCCCCCTGGGATGATGCCGGTTATTCTGGGCTGGGAAATGGCCCGGGGGGGGGGGCGGCCGGGCTGTGATTTCTGCCCCACACCCGCCAGAGCCCCCGTTTGGGCGACTCACACGGGGCTGTGTTTCGTCTCCTTGGAAGTGGCTTGTGCTGCATTGCGTGGGTGCAAATTGGGCTTGCAAGGGGGAGCGCTGGCCCTCGCAAACCATCCCTCCAACCTCTTTCTGTGCTGACATCTCCCATCTGTAAAAGGGGATTTTTCTTACCCACCACACAGCGCTTGTGCGAAGTTTAATTTATTTGCTTGCTTTTTCTTGTAAAGCACTTTTTCCCTGGCTGGATAGATGACGCAGAGAAGACAAAGTCATCCTCTTCTCTTTATTTTCAGGCTTCCAGCTGAGTTTGGCTTCCCAAGGGTTGCGCTTTTGAGGCAGCAAGCTGGTGGAGCGATTTAGCTGAGTGCGGGCTGGGAACGGCATGCATTTTCTAGGGGCACATGCAGGGAAAAGGCAAACGGGATGCAAAGGTGATGTGTTTCCAGCGGAATTGCAGCCCTGGAGCGGCTTCATCTTTGCACTGACCTCCCTCAGAAGGGGATGCTGCAACGTTTGTCACCTGCGTGGTCCCCTGCGGGTGACAGCTCCTACTCCTCAGCACCGCGGGCACGGAGGAAGGCTGCTTCCCCTCCTCAGCCCATCTAATTCATCAGGATACTGGTGAAAATGGGAGTAGCCGTGCTTGGTCCAGACTTGCTGCCGCACCGGCTGCATGAGGCCGGTGGTGTTTGCTCTGGACCCACCTGTGTGTCTCCCCGCGGGAAAAGCACCTTTGCATTTACCCGCAGACAGAAAGCAAAAACCAGACGGCAAAACAAACCCCAGAAGCGCTGCCCCATCACTCCATACGATGCGTGAGGCAAACCCAGCGAGGGCAGGACCGCTGGCAGGCGGGGGGCGAGCCACGTCTCCCCCGTCCTCTCCCCCGCAGCCCCCTCCCGCGTCGCCCAGCACCCAGCAAAGCTGGCACGGGAGATCTTTAGGGCTCAACCTCCCGCCCGGGGTTCACCCCCAGCAGCACCGTGTCGGGAAGCCGAGCTGCAGCCCCGAGTTGCCATGACACTGAGCCGCCCCCGAGGATGCGGCTGCGGCTCTCTGCCCTCCGTGACCCGTTTTCCCGAGTATTTGGCGTCCCACCCACGCGCCCGTCTCTCTCAAGCAATTACCTGCTCTGATTGCTCACCCTCGCATGTCACTGCTTAGATAGGTGCTTATATGTATTTTAATCAAGTGAGTCACGCAGGCGGAGGGGACTAGGCAAAACACTGTTTCTGTCCTTGTCTCCTTGCTGGGTAAATGATGGCTGGGAATTTATGGAGCATGAAACGCTCTCGTTTGGATGGATGTGGTGGATTCGGTGGCTGAAGGGGCTGTGATGTGTTTAGAGATCATTTGGGTTTATTTTGGGTGAAGCGGTAGGGACTTGATCTCCGGCCCTGGCCCTGAGATCTCCATGCGCCGTCAATCAGGGATAGCACCTTTGGGTTACCGAGGCTCGGAATTACTGAGGGGTTTTATCACGGTGAGTGGAAATGGCAGGAGCAGAGGCGTTCCTGGATGGGCTGAACCTGCCACTCGAGGCCTTCAGAGCAGTCGTCACAGGCAGGAAAACCACGCTAACCCCGACTCCTCTGGCACGGTCCGGCTGTGGGGTTCCAGCTGCAGAACTTAAACCACGTAAGGTGGTGTTTTCCATCAGTGTAACAGAAATGAAAATTCAGAGGGCAGCTCCCGAGCCGGCCCGGCGCAGCACGGCTCTGCCAAGGTCCATTTATGTCACTTTAATCGATACAACCTTGTTTCCTCTCGGGGCGTCTTGGAGCAGTTAAGGATGCTGTAACGACACGCTAAATCCATTTGCTATCATCGCTCTGGGCATTAACAGGCACTAGTTTAACGCAGGCCGGGGAGGTGATGTTTCCAGGGGGACGCATGCCGGCGGGCAGACGTGGGGAGGTTTCCCTGTGGGTTTGGGCGTAGCGATGGTTTGCGTTGCCTTGATTTCCCTGCTGAGCTTGTTTGGGAGGTGCGAGATCCGCCGGGACAGGTTTGTGCGGGGGAGGCACGTGGCAGGGAAGAGCAACGGTAGCGATCGGGTTTTACGGATCCTGGTTTTATGCTCGGAAAGCCCCGAGAACAGGGGGGATTAGCGTTGCATCGACTGAGCCGCGTTGGGAGGCAGTGGGAGCATGTGCACCCCTCGAGGTGCTTTTATGCCTGTATCATCCCTTTAGTTTGGCGTTTAATCCCCAATAGCTGCGACTTGCTGCATCGCCTGTCTCGGAGCAGCCTTACAAAGCTGTGACAACAGGCAGGGAAAATGAAGCTGTCTGACAAATGACACATGACAAGGACTTGGAGTTAACCGCTTTTAAATTCATTATGGCTCCAAAAGATTGGCTTGAGCAAGGTGAATGATTTAAGGTGCATAATGAGATGGATTTAGCCTCCTTTTACTGCCGGTGAATGATCTGTGAACAAGCTTTGATCTCTGCATTACGGTCCTTACCACGATTTGTCAGTCAGGGGGGTTGTTGGAGGGCCGCTGGCCGTTTGCGGCGGCGGCTCGGTTGCACACAGGACCAATGCCAACTTCTCGGTGCTTTCCGAGCAGATACCTTCGGTGCCGCCCAGGGTGCCCAAACCAAAGAGGAGGCGTTCAAAGGGCTCCTGGGCAACCCGGGCACTGGATGCAGCCGCTGCGCAGCAGGTCTCTGGTTTGCAGAGAGCTGTGTTTGTGCAAGGGTCTCGGGAGCTGCACGAAGGTTTCTGCGTTGCGTGATGACGGACATCACATCAGGGAAGGCTTCCAGGTTTGGGATGCCCTGGCCGTAGCGTGTATGGCACATCTGGGAGGCCCAGGGCTGCAACCCGCCGTGCTTCAGCCAAAAATCGTCTAGCGGGGCCAGATCCAGGAGCTCTGCCCCAACAGGAGCTCTCCTGGTGTCCGACTGTGCAAGGCAAAGTGAATTATTCACATTTGGGGGGAGAAAGGCGCGTCCTGCAGCAGCCCAGCAGCAGAGCCCGTTGCTCAAGGTCCATTCGGGGCTGGTACCGGGTTGGAGTCCCGTTATGGTTATTTTATAGCAAACTAGTGGGATGCAATTATTCCAGTAACGCAGACTAATCCTTTCTTAAACAAGAATTCTCTGCAGTCAGCCCCATCTCCAAAGACATGTGCCAACTTGGTGTCTTTGGGGCTGAAATATTGCTTCTGGTCTGCGTGTTTGTGGTGCTGTTGGGGAGGTATATATTTCTGAAGTGCAGCTGCCTCATTTTGTTTTACAATTCATAAGCAAACGAACCCGAATGATCCAGTGCAGTATGGGCACTAAAAATAGCTTTAATCAATCAACTTTTTAAAAATAAGAATGTTCCTTAAAGTGATGCCAGCACCAACCAGCGCTGCCTCTTGGGAGTTTTATTCTGACTCATTTTCCTTCCAGTTCTGTTCTTTCTTTTTCTTTCTTTTTGTTTTTTTCCTGCTCCTATTTACCAAATATCATTGAGTTGGGACTGTTTTCTGTGACTTGGCACAAAGGATTAGGTGGATATTGCAGACTTTTAACGCTATTTTTGTCACTGGTGGCATGAAGGGATGGGAAGCGTTGTTACTGTAATTTGCCGGTGTTTGGGCAGCACCCCTAAATGCTGGTAAAACAGGCATTAGGTACTTTTAATTCAGTATTTCTACACTGGCGCAGCTTCCCACCCATACCCAAACCTGCCAGGGTGGCCCATGCGTCAGTCAGAGGACATGGACGCGCCGATGCGGTGGCAGGGCCGTGGGGCTTGGTGGGACAAGGCAGCGACCGTGCCCACCCTCATCCCCCTGCTCTCCCCTCATCCCCATCACCCTTTCCTGCAAGGAAGCGCTCCGACGCTCCGCGGCTTTGCCGGAGCCGCGTTGCCGTCTCGTGCAGCGGCTGCTTTGTGGCCTGACCAAGCGGGTGGGCACCCTCGCGTCCTCGGGGTCTGCCGGAGCGCTGGGGCGGAGGGTCGAGCCCCTCTCCTGCCTCCCCAGGTGCTCCTCCTGCAGCCTCCCGCACGCTTGCCTCTGCCGGGGGACACGTGCCGGGTTGGGTGGGTTGGAAGCAGGTCCTCGGGTTTCCGACCAGCCTCGTTTCTAAAGGCAAACAAGGCTGGGATTCTGCAAAGGAGGAATTACACGCCGAGCCCTGCTGCTCTCCGATGAGAAGCGCCTACCCAGCTCGCCAAGAGCACTCTGAAAATCCCAGTCTCTCAGATATGTGTGTGTACATATAGATATATGTGTGTGTGTGTGTGTATTTAGTGCATTAGTCACATCTTAGACTATAAAAACTGAAACTTCAGTTGGCTGCTTCTTCTGTAAACATATGTTCTCCTTGTAACTATAACTTGGCTTTTATTGCTTTGTGTTATTCCTCAGCATCGTGTGCAGTACGTACAGATACGATAACAGTCATAATCACAATACTGCCAAATCCCAGCGTTTAAAATAATGGGTTAAGTCTCCAAAATCCCCTGAGTGGCTTAAAAATAATAAGATTACGTGAAAATAGTAAGCGCCATGATCTTGTCTTGCTGCTTTTCAGCTGCTGGGTCGTTTAGGCTTTTAGCTCCCGCTGCTCTCCATCGTGGGCATTTAGAAATGAGGGATGGGGTTGGGGAGGGGAACTTTTAAATGAAGCTGAGACTGATCCCTCTGAAGGACCTGGGAATTTGAAGCAGCGTGTTCTTCGTCACGAGGCATGGGATGAAAGCAAGGGAGTTTGTGACACAGTGGTAATACGGTCCCGGCATTTTTTACTGTGTTTATTGCAGAAATATTTTTAGAATTAGAGTGACGGATGGTAGAGATTATCTCCCTGAAAATGGGGAGGCACAGACTGGCTGAACTGCCGAGTGAAGGAGACCGGCTGCGTTACGGTACGTCTGAGCCTGACCTGTACCCACGTCACTGGAGTTTTCTGTGCGTTACTGAGAGTGGGGAAGTGACAGACGCAAAGTGACAAGACACAAACCAGGGCTGCAGGCACGGCCGTCTACTCCGTACCTGTGCGATTTTAAAAGAGGTATTGCAAACCTAGCTTTCTAGCAAGACAAGCAGCTTCTTTTTCAGTCTTTCATTTTTATATTCATTCAGACCTTCAAATTTTTGAAGAAAATACTAGATTTTGACCTGCAGGCCAAGAAATCCCCTTACAGCATTATGCAAATGTATAAGGATCTGAAAGCCTTCTAGAAACAGGAACTGTCCACGTTGTTTTGCTGGCCCAAAGGCATGAAACAGAGAGCCAAGTTGCATCATTGCCATTAATTTTACGTTTCTCTTTGGGCCAAGAGTCAGAGGTTTATGGTGGGAAGGAGCTGGGGGATGCTGGGTTTGGGTTTGACGTTTTCCAGCTCAGCAGAGTCATTCTTTTGTTCTGCCTGCAACCGTCCATGTCATGGTGTACAAACCATCTCCGGAGGAGATGGAGCTCTCAGGCCTTGAACTCGTCCAGTTTAATTAAATCTGTGCCTAAACCGGTTGAACTAAACAAGCGCAAAGCACAGCGTGAGCGCTGTGAGCTCGGTGCGGACAGCTTATTTCTGCTTTTCCTTAGGTTTGTTCTGTTGCCATAGACTCAATGGAATTAAGTCTCTTTTAAAGTTAAATGTGAGGGTCTGGATGCCAGGCTGTTAAAGTCCCCGCTCTGGGTTTCGTCCTTGCGGCCCGTGGGCGGAGGTGTGGCGGTGGCACCGGGGTCTGCCCCGTTCCTCTGCTCCTCGGTTTGGGGCCTGAGGCCAGCAACGCAAAAAGTCACAAGTGCACTGCTTTAAAAAGGGAGAGAGGAAACGAAAAAGTTAAATCAGAGGTTACGTGCGAACTTGTCTTCAGGAAATGCTTTAAGAGAAACCGTTGATGCTACGAAATGCCGTACCACTGCAAGCGTCCTCGGTCAGCTCTGCATCCTGAGATGCAAAGTGGCTCTGATGTCCCAGTCTGCTCCGGATCCACCAGAGAGCAGGTTTAAAGGCAAAATTTTTTTTCCGTGTTTGTTAGCTGAGTTCCTTAGTTAGTCGGTCATGTCCTTGGGAGATGAGAGTCTTGCTGTGTTGCTGCCTCGGGGACGGCAGAGCCCTGTCGAACCCCACCGCCGGTGGCAGAGGGCAGGGGATGCTAACGGAGGCAGGAGGTGCCGGGAGGTCTCCCTCGGGGCAGGACACATGCACAGCTCCTACACAGCTTTATTTTGGGTTGCTTACTCCTCAGACACGTCCACTGGCACTGACACCAGCGGTTAGGTGACATGGAGCCGATGAGTGGCCACCCAACCTCAACCCTCCGCGTTGGGCTCCTGCCATGCGGTTTTACTGCTGGCAACACTCGCGCCGTCTTGAGCAACAGCTTCAACACACCCTTGAATTCCCATCTCTCTTTTTAAATCAAGTCAAGGCCTCACCAGCTCAACTGGCACGGCAGAGGTCAGCGGGAAAAGCTTGCCCATGCTGGGGCATCTTCTGGCAACCAGAGCTCTTCATCCTTAAGCCACTGGTCTTTCCCTGGAGGCGATTTCAGTAAAACCATGTGAAAAGCTGCTGGAGAGCATCAGCATCAGGAGAGCATCAGCCGTTGCACTACCAGCAGGTGGGGCCAACAACATTTTGGGGCAGAGCCTGGTTTCTGTGTTGCTACTTCTATACTCGGGGCTAGATGTTAGTGTAAGAGGCTGTGTTGATCCCGCAGCGCGGTGCTGTGCGGCCGGGAGCAGCCCCCCGGGCGGGCAGGGCTCCGCCGCTCCCCACCTCCTGCCCGAAGGGCGCCCGAGGGATTTCAGCTCGGCCCAGATACGCTGGAGGTGTCATTACCCTGGAATTTGTGGCAAAGGAAGAAATATTAAGCAAATCTTTCGCAATTATCTTTGCCTCCAGCGGTTAGTCTCGATCTCCCCTTTGCATCTTTTTCTTTTCAAATCTCCTAGTTGCGAAGTTGGCTGCTTTTAAACTGAGTGGTGCTCCGGTGGCCTCGAGAGCAGCCGTTTCCCTGGTAACTCAGAAATACCCGGTTTTGCACAGTCACGGTTTTAGCGGGTCGCAGCCACCACTGCTGCCGGAGGACCAGGAGCATCCCGAGCTCCCATCCCAGCTCCAGCAGCGCGAGAGCCAGTGCCACGCGGGGTGCGAGCAGGAGCCCCGTATGGCTGAGCTTGGTGTCACCGTCCCTCACCTTCCTTGACCTCCTGGTCGCAAAATGGACAGGCAGGGAGTGCGGCAGCGCTGCAGGGATGTCACCCACGAGGCCGGTCTGTGCCGTGGGACTGCTGTTTCCAGCCACGTCTTTGCTATTTGTGCTGGCACAAGCCTGCCATCCGACTGCTGCCGGACTTCTTTCACCTCTCCCTCTCTTTTTCTCTTCTGGGTGTTTTCCCACCGTTGTCAGAACGGGGCTTTCCTTTCTCGCTGGGCGTTTCGAATTGCCCGGGCTCCGTGGGGAGGATGCTGTGCAAAGATGCCGTCTGTCTTCCCACCCCGCAAAGCAGCATCACCTCCCGCTGCCCTGGGTTTGCTTTGGGGCATCTCCGCGTGGCTGCTGAGGGCCGGGTGGCTTTGGGGGCTCTGGGAAAGCAGCCGGCCAGGGGTTAAATCACAGCTTTTGGGGCTCCTCCGGAACCAGGAGCAAGGAAGGGAGGAATGAACTGAAATTCCCTCGAATATCTGTGCACCGGAGGGAGGGAGGATTAGTCCCATTAGGGCAGAGCACTCGGGGTAATCCCGCTTTCGAATTAGGGATTTCACTGTCATTAATCTGATGTGAAAATAAATAGGGCAGGAGCTTAATGCCTTTGAGGGAGCCGCAGGTGCAGGAGGAAAAGATGGGCTGGAGGGGCTGAGCAGGGCCAGGACCTTTCAGCTCAGACCCCTCCAGCCGCATCCCCTCGGGAAGGGCTCGGGGATGAGGGAGGACGGGAGCATCCCTGGGAAACGTCTGAGCCCTGAGCAGGGGCTTCCTCCTCCCTCCTCCAGCCCGTTCTCCAGCCAGAGCAAAACTGTTCCCTACAGTGGGTTTTCTTCCACCTTTTCAGCCTTTTCTTCGAAGGCAACACAAGTTTTCTTTTGTCTCTTCTCTTTCTGCGTGCGGCAGCATCGCCGTTTTCCATCTCGCGGCTGTGGCTGACCCTTGCTGACTACAGCCTTAAATGTCTCTGACCACAAAGCTAAGGGAGAGCCTTTCTTTTTTCTGTTAGAAAATTAAAACAACGCTTCTGGCATCCTGAAAGACACCGAATTCGGCTTTGGTGTTAGATGGACAGGGGACAGCAGTGGCTCTGCCTGTCTTTAAGGAATCGGGGCGCTCGTTTCACCTCCAGTGGCAGTTCTTCTCATGGAGGTGATTATTTAACCATAAAAACCATAATTAGATCATTCAGAAGAAAGAAAGAAAGAAGTTTTTTAGAGATCTGATAAGCGGAGGGCCTGAACAAAGGTCCGGGGTAGCTCAGCAGAACTCCACAAACATCTTCAGCCTTAGGCTTCAGTCACTCCGCTGAAATGAAAAATCAGGGGCAGATGCCAGATCCAGAGGGCAGGCGGGTTTTCTGCTCCGAAAACGTCCTTTTGGAAATGTTTGTCGTTTTGTGTCATGATGAGAGTGATCTGAGCAGCAAACAGGCACCGACCCAGAAGCCAGAAGAGCCCGGGGCGTGGGAGACCCCGGCATCCCTCGGGGTTTCCCGTACTCCTGAGGTCTCCCTTCAGCAACGGGCTGTGCCTCTGCCGTTCTGGGCACAGCCTCTGCCATGTCTTATGCAAAAAGGTCTGTCTTAACTGAATGTTGCCATCCCAACTGGTCCACGCCGACGATTCGCTTTTGACAAATCAGTGTTTTCTAATGGAAAACAAACAAAATCTAATTCTTGATCGGTTCTGCTAGAAACAAGGGCTCGGGCAGTGGAGAGCAGGATGGAGAACGGTAACGCAACCAGCAGCCCTCGGTGGACGGTGGATTCGAAAGCCTCATCGCTCCCGTGGCAGGGAAGAGCGTTGGTTCTGCGCTTCCCCGCTGCCGGAGCAGCAGGGGCTGGGGCCGGTGTCCCAGGGCAGGATGGAGGAGCAAGGCTGGAGCACGCAGGTACAGGGCCCATGTGCTCCCCTCCCCCGGGGCAAGCAGGAGACCTCATTCATCAGCACCGTTACATTTTTTTTTTTTTAAAAAACAGTTCAAAATCCACATGCTTTTATTGTTTTACTTTAAAGGGAAAAAAAACCTCCGAGTATAATAAGGGAAATGAATGCAACGGCAGGCACCCTGGGAATAGCGCAGGAGCCGTGTTTGCAGGGAGTTCCACGTGAATCCCATCAAGCAATGCAAATATTGTAAGTAGGATGTGGGCACGGCTTGGGCTTTGTTTGGGCCTGATGCGGGCTGTTTTCTCCACGGAGCAGGATTACCGCTCTGCTTCTCATTAGGCGAAAGGGAAGGGGAGCCAAAGAGCCCCTAAAGATGTCAAAAATCAGAAAGAAATCATTGAAGGGAGGGAGAAATTAAAATAAACCGATGTTGGTATTTCAGCGATGCACAAGTCCGCTGGGGCTGTAGCCAGGAGCTTCGCCTGCTCCAGCTCCTTCTGCATCGCTGACGGGGTGACCTGAGTTTTTATTTCATTTGTTTATTTGATTTCATGCATTTCCATTTTAGACAAGTGGGTTTCCAGGTCTGACGTGTTTGATCTGCAGCTTGGGCTCCAAGGTGTTCCTAGCTCTGAATTTTCAAATTAAATTTCTTCTCTAAAGCAAGAAGTGGTTTGGGTTCAGGCTTTAGGGAAGCTGCAGGACCTGACCCCGCTGATTTCTCTTCTTTCTTTTAATCTGGATAAATGAGAGCGTGTGTGCAGAAGTAGTTTGAGACTGCAGCCCTGCACTTGCCTAATCTTATGCTGCGATAAATCTTACGCTGAGCTGCTAAAATGCCAGATAAAACTTCTAAAAGCAGCAGAGATAAATATGGTAGGTATTTTTGCTCAGGTTTCCAGAGCAGGAGAATTGTTGTTATCAGAAATAAGACAACGTCGATGTGCTTCTTTCTCCGCGATCCCTTGCTCACATGCGCTTGTGTGTTTGAAGGCAGAAAGGTTTATTCATACACAGATGTTTCCAATTATTTTCCCACGAACAGTTCTCTCATTCATGCTTAATTTGTGAAACTCCCGTTTAGTTCCCCCAAATCTTTTTTTATTATTTTTACTAGTCATACCAGCAGCAGTAATCCTAAGCTCTGGGCCTGTTTTGCACTGATGCAAATCACCACTGACTGTTTTACTGTTCATGTTAGTGCAGTTGAGCACTGGTCGGTCCTGTAAGAGATTATGGTCTTTTGTTTGGTGGCTGGAGACATCCAACCTTGAGCCCTCTCCCTCCCTTTCGGCGCCTGTGCTGTGCACCCCGGGTCCTGGTTTACATCCCGTATCCCAACGTGCCGCCGTCCTTGGCCCTACCAGCTTGTGCCGCCGACTTGGCTTTGTTTTGCCTTCATCCTCGGTCGTGATGTAGAGCTCAAAATGGACTCTGTAGCCCCTCGAGACTTAGAAACTGGGTGGGAAGGAGACAGCCTGCATTCAGCACCCATTCCCGTGACTCGAGATGGAAGCAAGGAGAGCCACCCCACTGGTTGGAGCGAGGAACCGGGCACAAGCCGGGTTTCTGGTGGTGCCTGAATTAATTCATCTTTCTTCGTCTTGCTTTGTTTGGCAGTGAAAGAGTTACTGCTAGCGGGCGCGCGGGGTGATTCACTGGCAAAACCTTTGAGATGTGGAGATGAAAGTTGCTGTGGGAGGAGGACAGAGGCGGCTGTGCTCTCGGCTGCCCCTGGGCATGCATGAAACACAGCAGAGGATGGCGGTGTGGAGGACTTGAGATGGAAAGCGTAGCCATGGGCCTGGTTGTGCTTCTCTGACTTTGCTGCTGTGTAGGAAATGAAAGGCACCCTTTGTCCCTTCATCTCAACAGGAGCGCCCTTTCTAAGGCCCTCTCCTCGGTTGCCAAAAACTTCAAACCTTAGCAAATCCGGGATGGTTGGCAGCGTTTTCTTTTGTGCTTGCACGAGGAGTGAAGGCTTTTGGACGTGTAAATAGCGTGTTGGTTCTGCTTCCCCCCTCCCCATGGCCGCTGAAGCGTGTGCTCTCCTTAACGCTCTCCTCTCACCTGGTTCGAGCACGTCAGCATGCTGGTCATCCTCCTGAACTGCGTCACCCTGGGCATGTTCCAGCCCTGCGAGGACGTGGAGTGCCAGTCGGAGCGATGCACCATCCTGGAGGTAAGGAGCCCGTCCTGCCCAGCTTGCCTGGGACACGTGGGGTGCGGTGGGGTGGCCATCCCGGGCGCTGGGACCCCCATCTTGTCCCTTTTCCCCAGGATCCAGCCGTGAAAGCCCTTCCCATAGGGATGTTTTTTCCAATGCAAAGTCTGTCCTCCGAGGAGACCTGCTGCCATGGCCCTAGCTGAGACCCAAAGGCTGACTGATTTGGACTTACTCCAGCAAGATCCTTTCTCTACACAACCAGTAAGGGTAGGGGGGCTCAAAACCGGGCATCCAGCTCCCACTGGAGGTGTTGAACACTTTTTAATTACAGGATGGCCAATGCCGCAGGGAACCTCTTGCTCGCAGTCAGTCGGTTCCACCCCAGCCAGCTCACTGCCGGCATCTCTTGGATTGCTGCAGTCTGGTCTGTGCAGTATCACACTGGTGACTTTGCCGTTTCATTCCCTTCTTCATCAACGAAAAAGCACGGGACGGGCCCGTGCCTGCTCTCCTCCGGAGCAGAGCCCACCAGCTGACGTGCGGCATTGCCAAGTGCCAGGATAACTGACCTTTGGGAACCGCATCCGCGTACAAAGCTCACGGACCCTTGTTGGCCACCCCAAGCTTAGTGGGGCACCACGCTCGTCACTTCATCCCTCGCTGCGTCCTGGCAATCCCCTCACTGCCATATGCCCGCAGGATTCGTTTTGGAAGCACATCCCGGCAGCATCTGGTGTGTGGGCTGCACCTTGGCGCTGGGCTTCCTGCAGCAACTCACTTCTCAGGCTTGGGACCAACTTTCCTTGTTTCTAATGCATTACATCAACCCAGGCAGGGACTACCGGCGTGTGGTAGCGTAACGGGCTTGGTTCGTTTGAATCCCGCACAGATCTGCTGCTTTGCTTCCCTTTGAGCGTTTCAGCAGTACAGGAAGGCCAGTGGGATCCTTCCAACCAGCCTCTTCTGCCTCTTTCAAAGATTGGTCCAGAACTGCCTGCAGATGCCAGGAATAGCAGAGTTTATCATCAAACCCTCTTTCAACCTTAAAAGAGGATCTGTTAAATGCAGAGCCAAGTAAACCAGATGCACTGAGAAGCCACTAGAGGTTTGTTATGGAATGAGATCAGTTTTGGAGAAACTGTTGCCACCAGAGGCATCCAGCCTAGGGATCGTCTCGGAGGGTCAGGCTCAGGGTTGGTGTGAGGCGGCATCCAGAGGTGGCTGGTCCATCTCCGTCACCAGAAAGTGTCACACTGCAGGCAGCTGTGGGCTAAGCTGCCCCCAGAGAGCCCATCAGACAGCGTCCCGTCTCTCCTGAAAGGTTACACTCCGTGTGCCTGCCGTTTTTCTGCATGCATTCACCCCCGTGGGACTTTGGTTGGACGATGCCCGTCCCTGCCAAAACGTCCAGGCAGACAAAGGGAATCCTGCCTGGACGAGGAGGTGACATTATTGAATGCTCGTTATTTCCTTCCATTTTTTTCTTAATTGAATCAGGTTGCAATCGCACGGCTTGCATGATCTGGTCTCCCCAGCGTAGACGTGCACACAGTCTGCGAGGAGCCCAGGCACTGAATTTGGTTTCTAATACCAGCTGGATGATTACAACATACTGAGTGTATTTGCAAAAACCAAAGTATTATCCTGAAGGGTCTGCAGGCAGAAAAGGGCTGCAAGTAAAGCCATCGTTATCCCTCGCCCTGTCACAGCTTGCAGGAGGGAATGGAAGCCAGAACATGAGGTAGAAAAGGCTGAACTTCTTTATGGAGGCGTTCGGATGCCAGTTATTAAATGAACTGAAATAATGGAGCAAAACTTCTGTGTAGTTTATCAAGGGAAAGGTTGGTTGATAAAGCCAACAGCCAGAGAAGATGGTGCTCACACACAGCCACGCAGAGGTACGTGGATGCGCAGCCGGAACTTGGCTTCCATGTGGATGCTCTGTTAATTTTACCATTAATCCACTCAGGCCTCAGTATGGAAGTGCCAGAGAGACGATACCAAACAGTTTGGTCATTAAGAGAGCGGTTTGGACAGCAGCAGTCGTGTCTGTAGATCGAGAAGTTCCTATGCTTTGTCCAGTCTGTCATTCAAAACACCAAAGCCTCTGCACGTGATTTAAAAGCAATCCCTGTCTCCTGATGCTCAAGTTTACAGGCAACATGTAGAAGAGTATTTACAACAGAGTCCATTTCATGGTATCTTCAAGCACATCCACGTTTCATGCACGTACCTGTAGTCTCCAGGAAGGCTGAAGAAATCACAGCTCCCAAGTCCCCACTACCCTACAGCCATCATTCTTTAAGTAAAGGCTGAGGCATGTTCTATAGGGCAGCAATGGATTAATTTGCGCACCCTTATTTTCTCTTCTTGTTTTCACAGTAATCTAAAACCCCCAATTTTGACCTTCATCAAGAGCCTCTGCACCACGAGGAACCGCTCCAGTCATTCCTCACGTGCAGCAGAACTGCCCTTAGAGTTCCTGCTTCAGCCTCTGCTTGATGTGAGCATTCACTCCCCGCGGCGTCAGGGTCCGTGGGTAGGAACCTGGTCCCTTTGGGAGTCTGTGAAGGCATCAGAGGTGAAGCACGTCCCCCTGTGTTAGATGGGACAAATTCTTTCTAGGAGGTATGAGGCGCCCAGTCTGGAAACGCGGCTTCCACTGCGAGTTGCTGAGACCTCACGGACCCAACCACAATCTGCTGTTGAATGCACAGGCTCTAAATGCCAAGAGAAATGTCCAGCCTGTACAGCAGTGATGTCCTTGTATCTTTGGCAGTAGAGGAATAGAAGCTGCCAACGCTTCCCAGGCAGTGGCCTGACCCAGGAGCTACGCTCCGGGGTTGCCATCACCCAGCAGGTTTTATTGCTGAGTTCAGTAGGTGGCACTTTGGTCCCGGTGCTTTGCCTTGCAGCGTCTGCCAGGGTACACGGAGTGCCTCTGCGGCGGGAGCGCTCCTGTCGCTGCTTTCCCTTTCCCTGATAAGAGAGCTCAGCAGAACTGACTGTAATAATCTTTTACTGGTCTCCAGGCATTTGACGACTTCATTTTCGCTTTCTTTGCGGTGGAGATGGTCATCAAGATGGTGGCTCTGGGGATCTTCGGGCAGAAGTGTTACCTTGGAGATACGTGGAATCGCCTGGACTTCTTCATCGTGATGGCGGGGTCAGTAACAAAACCTCATAAATTTGCTCTTCGCGGTGAAAGCAAGAAAACCCCAGAGAGCCAAATCTGTAGGTTGTCCTGGCTGGTTTTCGTAACGTCTTGTGAAAGCTGCCAGGCTCAAGCCAAGGCAAAGTCTCCTAAGTCTCATTTGTTTTCACCTGTGGCAACCACGCCGGATTACGGGGTGGGGTATGAATGTCAGGGCAAAAGCCGTCGGGTTTTCAGTAGCGATCCTTTCGCCGCTGTCATCCCTGTCAAATCAAGCGCACGCTGATCTAGTCCTCGCGATGGCCAGTATGTCCCAGGCCTCGCGGTGAGGGCTGCTGTCTCCAGAACGGGTGGAAAAAGCACACAGCAGCCCAGCCCCGCTCCTGCTATGTGACACCGTTAGAGTGAGCCACAGACAGGCAGAAATTGGCCAAACAAGGAGAATCTAGCCCCAAAATCTGGTTCAGAAGGTTGAAACCCCAGTGGAAGAAGCTGGCCAGAAGTTGACCCAAGTTACAAGTGCATGCAAAAGTCTCCTGTAAACTTCTCTTGGTTTACATTTTAATACCGTCTCCCACAGCTGCTTATTTGTGCAGGATGTGTTGATATCCAGATACAAGGAAGATCTGGGTGCTTTTGGCACCAGTTCCCTCACACCCATAGGGAAAAACTGAGTGGACTGAAAGCTTGGCAAGTTTAAAACTTTTGTCTATAAATAAATGGATTTTAGAAACCCCGGGCTCTCTTACCTGCTTACTATACCCCAGAAAGGGATAGACTGCTTTAATTACAGAGCTCTGCCTTATTTCTGAATTCCTGGGTTTGTAATGACCAGCCTGGGGTTAATTAGAACATTCCTGTAATATGTTGGGGCATTTTTACCCTTACATTAGTGATGTACAATCGTCACTGCACTAATGGAGTTTTGTTTTGCTGCATGTTATTTCTCTGGAATACAATTAGGAATGGCCTCACTGGTTTGAATAAAACATGAGCTCTCCTGAGCAGAGCTTCCTTTGAACCCATGCGTGGTTACAGCCCAGGAAAGAACAGCAGGGACAGCAAAAGCAGCAGTTAATTATTTTTTCTTTCCAAAGCTGCTGCAGCGTTTAAGCCAGAAGTAGCAGGGGAAGAGGAAGGCTGTGCTTGCGGGGGGAACTCGGGATCAGAAATCTGCCATCCGTAACCAAGGTGCCGGCAGTGTTTCCCCACGCTGAACCTGCAGGATGAGCTCTCCTGATGGGCGAGCAGAGGTTCCCCACGTCAGCAAACGGATCACCCCAGCGAGGCGGGAGAATAAAAGAGCACAGGCAGGCAGAACGGCTGAGCCCTCTGCTCCTACCCCAGAGTCAGGGTTGGCACCAGGATCTTTGTTCACGTAGGACCTGGGACGAGGGGGAAGGCGGCTGGTGAGTCGGTTTGGTAGTTTTCCAGGGCATTTCCCCACCCTCCACGGCTGGCATACGTTGGAGAAGAATGAAAACAGCGGAAGCACCAGGAGACCCCGACGGGAAGCCCTGCTGCGAGTCTGGCGTTACTCGGGCTGAAGATGAGAAGAGGAACGGCCCCTTCTCTGGCTGATCCTGGGCCACCTCCAGCTGATTTTGATGTATTCGAGCCATACCTGTGACATTAGTTCTCGTCTCTCAGAAGAGGCTGGTCGGGGAGCTGGGCTGGCCGGTGACGCTGGTGGAGGGCAAGGAGAAGCTGTGCGATGGGCTGGGGTTCTTCACCTCTCCCACCTCTCCCACCACCACTGTCTGCTCCTAAAACTGGAGGGGGTTTTAGCAGGGAGCAGGCTACTGGAATAACAAGAGTTGCTTTTTCCAGCAAGCGGGTGGATGTGATGAAGTTATTATGAGGCTTTTTCTGATAAGAAGGGAAACAAGTGATAGGTAGTGCTGCCTGCTTTGCTTGTCCCATTCGGTCTCCTCAAATAAGCTGATTTGGCTTACTAGCAAGTATACCAAAGAGAGCGGAGGGTAAGCAGGGAAACTACAAAATAAACATATCTTCTGCCTCTAGCAACAGATTGTGTCTGAAGTTTGTTCCAGCACTGAAAGCCCTTTCATGTTTTGCTCGCCTGAGAAATGTACCCTGGAAAATTTCAGACCGAATGGAGCTTACAACCTTTCAGTCTGTCCAGCAGCCAAGTTGAAAGCATTTCCCGAGCATCAAAAATCTTGTCCACAAGAGCTGAAACCAGAGAGGTTTCTTGTGCATCCACTCCCTGGAGACGTTGCAGGCTCATATGATATGCTTTGGACACCTTTAACTTGACAGCTGAAGGACTGGAAACTGTTCATGGTAGAAGACACCGCAAAGGCTTGTGTCTCCTTTTTGTCAGTGCGCAGAGGCTGTAGGGAATCGCCTACCAAGTGCCAGTCCATCCAGACCTCCAGTCCCTGCATACCCAAAATTTCCAGCTCCGGCAGCTTTCTGTCAGGCATTTCCAGGGTATTCTTGGCTTACAAGTGTGATATGAGAACAGGACCCTAAGCTTGGCCTTGACAAAGAAACCTTTGACTTTTTTATGAAGGTTTCAAATGTTTTCGCTGCTTGTAGTAGGTCCAGTCTGGAATCCATCAAGTAGTTCAGGTTGGCTTCGGTGGGCGATGTAGATCCCCCTGAGACTTACTTTCAAATCCTAGATGGAGTATCACGGAAGTCCAAAGTATCAGGGTCAGAAAGTCTGTTCCCTAGGCCAAATCCTGGATTATTCATCTTTTATCAGCCCCATTGAAACTCCAAGGGCCAAATAAAAGTGAGGCCCTGGGAGCTGGCCCTTTAGCACGCTAATAGTGGCCTGTACTCCCTGGAGTACGAAACCAGCTCCCACTGAAGCATTTCATACTCCTTTTACATGCTATTAGTAGTTCAAAAACTGTCTCAGTTACACTGAAATCCACTTACTCAGCCACCCGATAAATTGTGAGCGTGCTGTACTGGGACCATGCCAGCGAGCAGATTCAGGCTTCGGCGCTGTTCACTTCAGGGACTTTAAACAACGCTTTGTCTATTCCTGCAAGGTCTGTTTAAAGCAGACACCTGGTGCTGGCTCCAGGCCCCTCGGCGCAGGTGCGAACGGGCATTTCCGACGGCTTTCCCACTGTGTGGTCCTTCGCGCGGCTCCGGGCTGCTGCCCGCTGCTCTGCTCCGGCTGCTTAATGAACACACGTTAGATTTAAAACCTGTTTTCGTGCCGTGCTGAGTGTTAAAGCTATTCATTATGTTCGGCTCAGTTCCTGCGTACAAGCTTTAAGGTGGTTTTGATTTATAAAGAATCGCTAGCTACTTAAAAAAAAGAAACGTGTCTGGAAGGTTATCACTAAAGCCAGCTCAAAATCGCCGGTGCCTCTGCACGGCAAATTAAGGCTAAAGAGCCAAATTCACCTCCGTGCAACGCCAGTGATATCGCGAGGTTACAGCAAACAGCTTCAGGCCAAAACCAACAGAGAAGCAAACATCAGAAAATCTAGATATTACCAATTAAACTTTGTAGAGCAGAGCAAGGCATCAAATACAAAGTGCGAGGCTCCGGCAGAGCAGAGCATGGGCACACGGGCGACGATGCGCCTGAGCGAGGCTGGCCTGAAACCCAACCTCCCCTTGCTGTTGCCTGAAATCCATTCAGCTCTTGCTTCGGTCCATTTGGCTGTTGCTTCTTGATGGCACGTAATGATTTTGGTCCATCCTGGCTGCGGGGTGCTTCAATTGAAAATCTCTCTTTCCACTGAAGCTTCTGAAGCGCCTGGTTGCAGCAGCTCGGCTCGTGTTTGCCTTCCTCCTTCCATATCTGTTTGTTTATTTTAAAAAAAAACAACAAACAAAAAACAAAAGCTCTTTCTCCACGGGATCCAACAGCTTACTCGCAGGGTTGCTTTTGATGCTGTTATGTTATTTGAACAGGCGTGGTGAGAGATTTGTGACATATTTACAAGTGCTTCCCTGTAGTCAAACTCATAAATTGTAATTACAGCCATGCTAACTAGCCATAACCCCATTAAAAAAAACAACACTACACACATTTGCCACTCATTGCTATAAAAAAGCAAGAAAACTGACTTAACTTAACGTCCTTCCCAGCCTGGGAGAGAAATGTTTATGTGAAATGGAGACGGAGCATGAAAAAGAAAATGTTCCCTATTCTTAATAATAAAATGGAAGCCAAACTACTTTAACGTCATTTGTCAGCTTGGTTATTCACATTTTTGTCATAGGGGGAGAGATAAGCTGGCGTGAAAATACGCTGGGGTGCTGGTAGGGGGTAAAATATCAGACACACGTTATTGACTTGGAGCTGCGTGGAGCTGTGCAGTGGTCTCCCCGGGAGAGCAGCGCGGCTGCGGGAGCGGAGCAGATAGTTGGGGCTCCCCCTCTGCCCCGATTTCTGTGGCCCCGACTTTGCAGCTCCTTGTCGTGCCAAGTCCTGCTCCCCGATGCGTCACCCGTTCCTGCAGCCCGTTAGCCCGGGAGCAGTTCTGCCTGCCGGCCCCTGCGCCATCGCTGCTCCTGTGGGTATTTTCAGTCTCGTAGGGGCTGAAATATCCCTTCCATCCCCCACTGACGGCATGGTGCGTGTTACGAGCTGCAAATACCAAGTGGGTGGTTTTGCAAGCCTCAGAGCGCGCAGGCAGCGACCCCGGGCAGCCCCAGCACCCCCGCACCCCGAGACTGAGCACCCCTGACGCCTCTCCTCTTTCCCCCGCAGCATGATGGAGTATTCTCTGGACGGACACAACGTGAGCTTGTCTGCGATCCGCACCGTCCGGGTACTTCGGCCGCTACGAGCCATTAACAGGGTCCCAAGTAAGTAACCCCTTGGTAAGACCAGTAACACCAGTAAGGGGCCGGCTGGCTGCAGCTCGGGCTCTGCCTGGGAAAACCGGGGGTTAAAGCCACCGCAGCCAGCTCTCCGCGTGCTGAGCCTTGCAGTAGCAGCCTGCTCGCCTGCTGCTGAGAGCAAGTTCATTTATTTCCATTTTTAATGGCAAGTTGGAGATCATTTACTATGATTATCAGTGTTAGTAAAGGGCAAGGGAGTAGATGTTACACCTGAGGGGCCAAATTTTCGTGGCTGTTTTCCAACGTTTTTGTGAACTCTCTGAGGCAAGTAACTCTGCTCCTAGTGCAAAGTAAATAACAAAGTTCCTACAGAGAAAGGGGAAAGGTCAGTTCTAAGAAGGATCTTCTTGCCCTGGATGGGTTCATTTTCCTCTCTCAGCTATTTAAGGTCTTTCCATTTCTTTGTGTTCAGGATTAGAAGCGCCGCAGCCTCCGTTGCTGGTAAAATACCACAGAGGGTTTGCTGTCATGTAGAACAAAATTGGGTTCATCCACAATAGAAAGTTCAAGTGGCCCCTAAATCCATTTTCAAGTGGCTTCAGCTGCTTGTCTTCTAAATCCAATTTGAAAAACGAACCAACAAGTTGAAATAATTTCCTGCCAGAATCAGCCGTATGCTGAGCAATCCGTTGCAAGGTACTAATTTCATAGCGGATTTCATCATTTTTTAACCAAAATCCACCCAATTCAAAATGCAACAGCATTGTATGGAAATCAGAGAGGTTCCTTGCAAAAAAAAATACATTTCCTGTTCTTTTTAAAAGCACGTTTGAATGACACAGCCCCGCCGGTCCGCGCCGAACATCCTGCCTGGATTAATTGCCCATCATGTCGGCACATTTAGGGACAGCAAAACAAACTCCCCCAGAAGGGTTTCGGTTCCAGTACCTCAGATGAACATACAAGGGAACAGATGGATGTTTACGCACAGGATTCTTTGAAGTTTCTCTCTGAGCTCAAGTTCTTCAGGATTTTTCTTTAATAAAAGAAGAAGAATTTGTAAATTCAACAGTGGCATCATTAGAAGTTAAAAACAAGACAAAAAGAAACAAGAGGCTAAAAGGGACCACAAAACCCTCCGGAGCTTTGTTTTCCTAATGAGGTTTTGTTACCAGGGTTTCGGAGCAGCCCGAAAGCACAACACGAAGTTTTCCTCCGGGGTTTTGAGCGCGGTGGCTGCGCGGCCTCGCCGGGACGGGGGGGAGCGGAGGGACGCTGGCACGTGCCCCCGAGGAGCCCCGCCGAGGTTTCAGGCTGGGGCGAGGATCAGGCTCGCGCTGAAGTTATTTAAATCCACGAAGCCCGTCGTAGTTCTGCCTTGAAATAGTGGGAGTCTCAAGCTGGGATTCAGCCGGGCTGAGAGCAGAAGCCGGGGGAATTTGAGGATTTACACGCCTATTAAACCGAGGCCCAGGGATCCAAACGCCTCCAAGTCTAGGTGAAATTTTGATCCAGGTCCAGATTGTTTTTCTTCCTTAGGAGTGCGATATTGAAGCTTTGAAGTAAGCCTTTTAGGCTGTCTTCTGCTACACTTGCCACTTTGATTTTTTAATTTTTTTCAAAAGACAGGCAATAGAAAATCTTCACTTTTTTGTTAATGGCATGTGAGATTAAATCCGAAGAGCTCAGTCCATGTTTGGAGCTGAGTTGCCGGGCTTGACGAGCAGCTAGGCTGGTCTTACACCACCACCCGTGTCTTGAACAAGTGCCAGGGCAGGATTAGTATTCTTAGAAATATCTCGGTTCCTGGAGGGCAGATAATCACAGACTTTACTTGTTTATGAGACACTAACTCCATCCACTTTTAACATCGGTACTTTTACTGTTTCAGACTGATATCATCCAGGGTCTGTGAAGAACGGATAGTGACAGCCCTCTGTTTTGATGAATTTTCGCAGTTTCCGGCAATAACAGGGTTACATTTCTAGTCTTTCACCCATGGGGATGCTGCGGCTCAGCAGGGGGATTACCTCGGACATCCACCGCGTCCCAGCCAGCAGCGCGGCAGCAGGTCCCGCTCCGCCCCGTCCCTGCCGTCCCCAGCGCCGGGACAGCAGCGCTCCCCGGGCCACCGCACCGCTGGCGGGAGCGGGGTTTTCGGCACGGTGGCAGTTGCAAAAGGACGTCGAGCAGATACGAATTACGGCTGGGTCAGAAGAGGCGAGCCTGGCGTTCAGTCGCAGGCGCCGGGGAAGCAGGGACCCATGAGAAATAGCCTGGCGATTTATCCCTGCGATGCCTGGGCACTTTCCTGGGTTCCAGCCAGCGCTGTTAGCTCTTCGCTTCCAGGCACAATAAATTCACCCGCAAGATTATTTCATTTTTATTTTATTTGTTAAGAAAAGAAAGGAGAACCCCAGCCAATAAAAACATCATCTCTATTAGAAATTATTCCTTGAAAATGACTGGAAAAATGTAATTCCTGCGATTTATATGTTTGGCAGGGGCTGCAGTTAGGGGTTTTTTTAGTAGTGGTCACTGCTTTTTCAAATCCATTTCTCTGCTTTACTTTTATTTTTCTACTATGTGGTTTAAACCGGGCATCACATGGAAAGGGAACAAAAAGAAACCCTGATCCTCATTTCAGCCTAACCGGTGCTCGTGCTCTTTTCCCATGGCACACTTGACATTCTGCTGGGATCCCAGAGCACCCTTAGCGGATAGCGAACAGATGGATTCAATCCTGAGAATGGTGCCACTAAACAACCCAAAATACCAAAAGTAGCTGAGCGGAAGAAAGTTGTCTGGCACAGGGAGATAAATTTTAACCATTTTTGGGAAAAAGAAGGCGAGGATATTAGTGAGAGTGGTGGGGGGAGGGAGAAGAAAAGCCCAGCATCCTCTTTCCAGTGGGAATTGTGAGTCTTTTCTGCTTTTCCAAAGATAGATTTGCAAGGAAAGTCTGAAGGGCAGTGCCGTGGGATGTGCTCCCGGGGGCTTACAATGACAGCACATGTTGGGAACAAGCGTTACGAAATCAAACCCCCATTTGCCTCCAGTTCTGGGTTTCCCCCCACGCTTGGAGCAGAGGCCAGCGCTGGCCCCACGCTGGTGCCGGCGTTGCGGTTACATCCCGCGCTGCCCGTGGCGCTCGCTGACGCAGCCCGGCTGCCAGCGCCGTGCCCCTTCCCCGCGGGGTGGCATTGGCGCCAGGGCGGCACGGGGACGGGGTTTGGAGGGCAGCCGGCGAGGCTGGCACGGGGCTGGGCGCCAGGACCGCGGCTCCTCCGGAGAGGCATCCACTGCCGGCGCCAGCAGCCGGGAGCCGCGCCGGAGCCAAGATGCAGCTGGGCACGGAGACCTTGAAAGGCACTTGCCCTGGGATGCAGAGGTTATTACTGACACCTAATTATTTATTAGTGCAGACTTCTTGGCCGGGGCGGTTTATCCACTCGTGCCGCGCTGACAAGGTAATGTCGGCTCCGGCCCTGCTTGGCTGGGTTGCATTTCCGCTGGCAGAGCGACACGAGATGGGGTGTAAAGCGGCGTGACGGGGCTCCGGCTCCTGCCAGCACTGCCTGCCATGGCCTGGGAGGTGCTGGGCCAGATGGGTGCTGCTCTCCTGGAGACCCTGCTCCTCCCAACACCCGTCCCTGGGGTCTACGGCTGCCGGGCCGCAGCCCAGCGTCGTCTGAATTAGCAGGAGAGGCATCAGGCATGACTTGGGAGCTGGCTGGGGAAAGAAGCCAACGTGGAAATGGGTGGAGGAAGAGAGACCGCGTCAGCGTAAATGCCGCGCTCTGTTCAAATGGGATGACTAATGGAGAGCAGCATCCTGCTAGGCGAAATGGAGGGAGAAGAGGCTCCACACAGGCAGGCAGGAAAAGGTCTTTGCAGAGCAGAATTTTAGTGGGCTAAAATGCCTCCAAAGGCGGCAGTGTCACCTTACCCAGCAGCCGCATTGATTTCCACCATGCCATAAACTTGAGCCCTGCTTTCTGCTGAGCATTGGGCTCCCGAGGCTCAGTTTCTGGATTTATTCTTTTCTATAATTTAGCATTTGCCTTTGCCTCTTCCTCTTTTCATTAGTTTTCTTCTCATCAATTATCAGCTGTTGAAATGATGGCTGGTCGGTGTCTCAGAGGTTCATTTAACCTCTATTGAACTGCTGAGCTGCAAGTCGTTATTCCCTTTTTATTCCTATTTTATCCTTGAGTTTGAAGGTGCCCTGATGTGTGAGATAGGGCAGCTCCCGGGTGCCAGCCCGGTCCCTGCCTCCTTGCCCGGTCTCCCCTGGGCAGCAATGCTGGATGGGGATACAAGGGCTAGCTTAGGCTCTGCAAGGTTGAGTCATTCCTCGATCTTCTTGCTTAGGATGGAAAATCTTGCACAGAAATCAGCATTTCCCTGGCAGCAAAGGTGCTGGGAGAGCCCCTGCTCTTCCCACAGGTTCCTAGGGAGCCTTGCAGAGAGGTGCGGGACCAGCTGGGAAGGTCTCCCAGCAGCCTGCACAGGAGGAACGGAAGGGAGCAGAGCTGCCAGCTTTCCTTAGAGGGAGAAACATTTGCATCCTGCTTTCCCCCCTCAAAAAGGTAAAAATTTTTCCTGCCTCCCCTGCTTGGCAGTCCTGCAAGCTGTGGAGCATGAACGGCTCTCAGCTGCTGGTGGTGGCCAGCAAGGAGAGGAGTCCTCTGTGGAAGAGGAGTTGTCCCCGGAGGAGGCCCAGAGAGCAGGCGGAGCTATCATCCTACACAAGGCTCTGTATTGTTTAGGGGAACAATTTGTGTGATTCATGAGAGACGTTCAATATGTTTATAAATATATATTTTGACAATTTCTCGGGAGGCTGATGGTTTGCGGGGGCGTTTCTCCAGGAAAGACTGTCTTGCAGCTTTGCCCGTGTTTGCATGTTGTTGAGCGCTGTGTTATCGAGAACATCTGAAAATCCTCCCCTTAAGTCCACCCTCTGGAGATGATACACTGATTGTTCCCATGTGCTGCTAAGCCTTTTGCACTCTTTACCTTCCTTTTCAGCCTTAGGGTTTAGGGGAGAACGTAAACATCCCAGTTCCTCTGCCCAGGATGCACTGGCTTCATGACCAAGCCTGGGAGCAGCTGGGAATGGTGTGGCATTCGCGCTCTCCCCGTCAAAGGGCTCCTCTAACCTGTTTTCTCCTTCTCCCCACAGGTATGCGAATACTCGTCACCCTGCTGTTAGATACTCTGCCTATGTTAGGCAACGTCCTCCTCTTGTGCTTCTTTGTCTTCTTCATCTTTGGGATTGTCGGTGTGCAGCTCTGGGCAGGGCTGCTGAGAAACAGGTGTTTCCTAGACAGGAATTTTGCAATGTAAGTACAGCAAAAAAATCTCCACCTTTTCTTCCTTTCTCCCTCTCCCCTGCCGGAGAAATCCCGGCGGTCGGCAGGGTTAGCGTCCAGCCGGGCGCAGCCAGGGCCGGATCCAGCAGCGCTGCGGATGAGAGCGCGGCGTGGCCGAGCTCTTAACGGGGCTGTCATCTTCACTCACCACGTTGTTGCCTTCAGGACTCTGAGTCTGGCTACGTACTTTTTGTATGAAAAACTCCCACTTGTCAGCAAGTTACTGAGGGTTTGGAGTGGCTCTCTCATGTTTTTTCTCTGCACCTGAAGGACAAGCACGTTAGTGGTTTGGCTTATCTCTGTCTGAGGAAGCTGAGATCCCTGACTCTGAGAATTTGAGGATTTAGAACAAACAAAAGCATTAGAACTCTCCTAAAATTGCCAGTTCCCAAAACTGTACAGGTCTGGGAGGTCACCTAGCACACCACGCCACCTGGCAGGGGGCTGATGAGGTGTTCTGCACGCTGGTACAGACAGCACCACGGAGACGCTGCTGAAACACACAAATAAAGCTTTGTAGGCGTGTTAAGAGAAGAAGCTTGATGTGAAAGGCATTAAAGGCATTTGTGCAGCACTCTCGGCCTGGGACAGGCATCAGGGATGGGCAGCACATTTGATCACCTGCTCTTTTTGATGCAAACTTTAGTTTTGGTTCTTCCAAGCTAGGCAGTTGCATGGAACAGCATCCCTGCCAGGTTCTGAGGGTGCTAATAGGCCTTAATTACCCTGATGAGCCTCACTTGGGACCCCCACCCTGCCCATGGCCCAGGAGCTCTATTTAAGCTCAGCCTGTGGCTCTTGGTCCTGGTGAGAGCAGTGCTGTTGGTGTGCCTGTCTCCAGCTCTGGTTTTGTTCCTGGTTTCTTTGGCTCCTGCCTGAGTTCCCTGGATGGGTCCTGGATCTGGTTCATCCCTTGCTGTGTCTGGGGCTTTGAATGGACCCTGCTGCCAGCCCTGGGCTCTGCCTGCTGTGCTCAGACTCTGTCCATGCAGGAGCTGCTGGCACTGGGATGGCTCCTGGCTCATCCCCTGCCCTGGGACAGTCCCGCTCTCGCTGCTCCCCAGCAATCCCTCAGCATGCTGCTGAGCTTAGGCTGTTCTGTCCTTGCCCTTTTGGAGGTGCAATGTAAGGATGCACCTTAAAACCCATCAGCATCATGGATCAAAGCCAAGTGCAGCCTGCAAGCTCCTGCAGGAACAGGAGGTCTGCCTGGGAAAACCCTTCTGAAGGGCTCCTGTCAGAGGCTGCTGGAGATCTCAGTGGCTTAGAGGTGAGGACATGCCTGAGATTAGCTAATTGGGGCAACTCTAGCTCTGTAAGAGAAGATAGAGCCTGTAATTATATCTGTTTGTAATCATCTGCTGACTACAACTTATATTGTGTCTGGAGGACAAGCAGAGATTATCCCTCAGCTCTACCCCGGGTCTCGTTCTGCCTCTCACTGATTAGTCTTGTGGCTTTTGGCTCTCCGAGCCTTTCTCTGTGCTGCAGATCATCTCTGATGGCACTTACTCATCCCATCAGAGATGCTGAAAGGCAGAAAATCGATGAGTCTGCCTTGTGTGTACGCTTCTGCTCCTGCATCTTGATGCTCCAACCTCACGAGCTCCCTCCTGCACCCGCAGCAGGTATTTGCTGGTCACCAAGACCCTGCGTCGCTCAGGGTAACCCCTGAGCTGTCACTTCGAAGCCCGAAGAGTGGTGGTAAAGCTGTGCTCGGCGGCCCCGTTGCGTGGGGCAGGCACCATGTGCGAGCAGTGCTTTGAGCCCAAGGAGCGCGGAGCTGTAATTAGCTTCGGCGAGTCCCTCTCATCTCTTTGACTAGGTTTCTAAAATGCTGTGTGATTTCCTGCAAAGTAGAGCTTTTAAAATTAACCACAGGGGAAATGTTTGCTAAGTAGAGATATTGCGCAGGCTGTTATGTAACGGCCATTAGCAGCATCAAAGGTGTCACAGGATTTTCTTATCAGGGTCTTGGTCCCGGTCACTGAAGGCAAAGTCAGGCTCCCTGTGCTAAGCCTCAGGACCTGTGTCTGAAGAGGTGGGAGGTTTGTGAGAGAGCTTCTCCTTCCCGCTTCGCTGCAGCCCTGCACTGGTTCCTGGGTCCCCCCCAGCAGCAGGTAGCGGTGGGTTTGGGTGGCTGTGGGCTATCCATTGCCTGCGCCCAAGTCCTGTTGCTTGATGCTGTGTGCTCAGGGATACTGTGAACAAAGTTAGAGCATTCCAGAGAAATTTGGAGAAATTAGGCTTCTGGCATGTCCACGGGGCAGCTCTGTTGCAAGACAGGGCTATTCCAGCTCCGCTGGTGCCAGTATCAGCGTAACAAACGTGGGTTGCTCTGGTACCATCACCCAGACTGAAGCTACTGTCTTGGTCTGTGTTTTGCTGGGTTGGCTTTAGACCTGAGAAACCTGGCTGCAGTGAACCAGTCCCTCCACTTCCAGCTAGAAGCTGTCCCAGGCTGATGGGAGCTTGGTGTGAAGGTTTGGGGGAAAGCAGATGAAACTATTCCCATCACCTATGAGGAGCAGCTGAGGGACCTGGGGGGGGTTTGGCCTGGAGAAAAGGAGGCTGAGGGGAGACCTTCTTGCTCTCTGCAACTCCCTGAAAGGAGGCTGGAGCCAGGGGGGGTCGGTCTCTTCTCCCAAGGAACAGGCGACAGGACAAGGGGAAACGGCCTCAAGTTGCACCAGGGGAGGTTTAGGTTGGCTATTGGGAACCATTTCTTCCCCGAAAGGGTTTTCGGGCATTGGAATAGGCTGCCCAGGGCAGTGGTGGAGTCACCATCCCTGGAGGTATTCCAAAGACGTTTAGATGTGGTGCTAAGAGATATGATTTAGTGGTGGACTTGGTAGTGATAGGTTAACGGTTGGACTCGATGATCTTGGAGGTCTCTTCCAACCAGAACGATTCTATGATCTCTTCTATCATTCCTGATTCTTTCTCCTGAATCTGTAGTTCCAGGCATCGGGATACGGTTCATCCCTGCAGTGGTCTTTAACACCCCAACAGCAAGTTGTATGGGGGAAAAGGCCTGGAGTGACTTTGGTGTGGCAGTGACAGGGAAAGCACTTCAGGGTTACATCTTCCTGCTGTTGTCCTGATGGACCAAAATATACAGCATTGGGCGCAAACTAGTCCGTTCTGCTGGCCAGGAGCAAGATGCCATCTGCCTGCAAGACAGTGTGGGGATACAGGCAAAGTCAAGGCCAGGGTTGGATCAGAGAGGGTCCATCACTCTGTGTCCTCGTGCTACATCCCTGCACTGAGCTGCTGTGCTCGGCTTCCGTGCTGGAGAGCCCCGACCATCCGTCCCCTTCCAGGGAGAGCTGCCAAAGAGAACAAAACCAACAACAAAACCTTAACGCAGGGGATGCAGGATTAAAGTTAAGCTTTGGTTTTGGTTAGAAGTAAACAGAATAGAGCTCTGCAGGGCAGGGGGAATGAGATTCTGGTCATTTGGTTTTGTCTGCCAAGTCCCACTAAAACCCAGTGTGGTTGTCATCCTCAGCCGAAAATAACGTTTCCGAGCCCTTCAGCAGGCTGTGAGGGGCTGGGGGATGGACACTGTGCACCTGGGTTGGGCTGAGCAGGTGATGGTCAGGGTTGAGATTTCCCTTACAGCTCTGTAAAGGGGAAGACCTGAGTTACTGGCAGAGCTGACCTTGGCAGTGGTGTCAAACCCTCCCAGGTGAAAACAGAACTGCTTTAAAGTGAGGGTGAGCATCTGAACACAATCCAAGGTGCCAGGCAAGGAAGGGTCATAGCCCCAGAGTTTTTCTGGAGTAAAGCAAGTGTAAGCGAGCTCAGACTGGTGCTTCAAATACGGTTTCTTATCTGCTGCGTGCTTCTCTGCACACTCGCTGCCAGCAGCTTTCTGGGCCATTCAACTTTACAGCAGGCATTAGATGGAAGAAGTGACTTTGATTTTTGCCATCATTCTTCTTCCTGTGGAAACCTTTTCTTTTAAATCTCCCTTGAAAGTTGGCTGCTTCAAGTAAAGAAGCTATTTTAAAATATAGTACATTCTGATAGAAATTTGGGGACTTCTTTGAGGTGCACTGGAAATATCTGCTTTCTCTCTCTCTTTGAAAATCGCACTGTTGCAATGCGATATCATGCTGGAAGGAGGTTGTTTTATTAAGGACTCTCTTAGTAGTGACTTTGCAGGAATTACAGGCAGTTACTGGGCTGTTGCAGCAGCAGGTTGGCAAGCAATAAACTGGAGTGGGTCACTGCTGTTCAGGACATGTGAGAAGCTCTCAGTCCTCGTCCAGCCCTGGAGACCAGAGTGGTGCTTCAGAGGTCTCTGGTGGCTCAGACACCTCTTCAAACCCCTGGGGAGCTCGCTGGCCGGACTGCGTTTCCCCTGGCATTGCACAGCACTGGGGAACAGCAGTGCCAGGGTGTTCTGCGCTGCGACGTGAGCAAGAGCAGGAGATCCCTGACAGTGGGAGCTGGAGGGGGAATTTCATAAAGGCCTTTTTGGTTGGTCTGGTCTGAGAGAGGAAGGCTCAGCATGCATGCGTGGGAAGGGTAAGCAAAGCCGGGATTTTATCTGTAAGATCTCCAGGATGTGTGTCTCCCCCACGCAGCCCCTCTGGCTCCCTCCTGCCATTGTGAGCTGCTGTCACTGTAAATAAAGGAACTGGGTCACCCCGGCTTGTCTGGGTTGTTGCTGCTGGGGCTGTTCCTTGCTTGTGTGCTGTTATGCAGAGGAGCGTTTTCCCCCTCGTGGAGCCTTTCAAGGAACTCAGTGGGTTGGAAGCAGGAGAGGGGAGAGAGCTGTGAAGTGCTTTGTATTTATCTAATGCTGCAGGACAGTTATAATGTGAGCACTTCGGTCTTAATTAGCTCTGTACCTGCTTGGCATTGTACTGCCTTTGGCTCCTTGGCTTTTGTAGAGCTGCAAGAAGGCGCATACAGCCAAGACGGATAGCTCTGAGTTTGTCTGAAAGGTACTTTTGAGTTGTGCTTAATTGCTCCTCCTGGCATCTCTGTGCTGCAACATCGGGTTGTCAGCAGGATTTCCTCCAGAGAGTAGCCTCCTCTTGGAGGGAACGGCTCCTGCTTGGTGCCGAGTTTCCTCCACCTTTTACCTTTCCTCCTCCGCTCCCCAGAAAGCTGAAGCAGGATTGTGCTCAGTGCACACACTGTACTCCGCTGGCTGTGGATGATGTTCTGCATGGGATGGTTGGGCTGAGAGGACTGAGCTTGGGGATAGATGGGGCAGGGAATAATTGTTCAGCCTCCTTTGATGGGGGAGCAAATGGGCTTTCCTGCCCCACTTCTCCTTCCTGCACATGAACATGCCCAGGGACAGGGAAAGGGAGATACATGGAAAAGCTGCTGCAAGCCCAGAGAAAGATGTGCACTGGGCAGCTGGCCGAGAAAGGGGTGTTAATCCTTTCTAATGTGATAACAAGATCCATTCTGGGGCTTAGTTTCTCATGTCTTTCCCCAGAGCACAAAGGTCTCGTGATTAGTGGATTCATTACTGTTAATAAGTTATTTGGACTATGCCCGTTGGTAAGTAACAAGGAAGCCAGATTGACCTTTCCTGCGTGTGGAGGTAGATGCTCTTGGCAGAGCTAATTCATTTATTTTGTGGATATTGGGGATTCCCTCATTCTGCAACACTCTTGTTTCTCATTCTTGCTCTCCTTCCTTCTTTCCCTTTTTGGTTTTGCCAGCAGGGTCTTCAAGCAGAGGAACTAGAAAAAGGTCTTAAATTTGCAGTGCTTGCAGGTAGTTGGTGTCTCTGCCCGGCTGTACTCGGTGGTGGCAGAGCACCCTGCAGGTGCGGGTCCCTCCCGGCCGGACGGATGCTTGCGGTGGCTCTGTGCCCCGGGCAGATGTGGGAGAGGGAAGGGCTTGAAAGGGCTGGGCAGAAATTGGCCCCTAAGCGATTGATTTTGGCCTGTTACAGGGAGGACTTTTAGTTTGTAAATGATTTTGGGGACAGTTGCAAAAATGAGTGAGGCAGGGAAAAGGGAGGATAAAATCAGTTAGCAGCAGAACCAAATCAAGCTTCACCCACCCTTTGCAGTCAAGCTGTGCTTTGTTTTCCTCATTTTATTTTCCTCCCACAGCCACCAAAGTGTGTCGTTCTTTTGGTTTCTCCCAGAGGGTTTGTGCCTAGATCTTCCCTACGCAGCTTATTAGATCACAGCCCAGGGCGCCGTGTCTGCAGGCAGTATTTCTCCTTCAGCCCGAAGCTTCCTAAACGATGACTCATGGGCAACATGCAGCCTCTCAAATCTGTGTATGTGGCTCATCGAGGACCTTTCCCGTTGCAATGTGTAGTGAACAGAGAAGCGTTGCACGGGACGGGGATTGGTTCTGTGGGTCCCCAGCCTGGCTGCATCCCCTCCCTCTGACGAAACTTGGTACATGGGCTCCAGCAGAACTGACTGGCATGCTGCTCTCCAGCTAGCTCTGTCCCCATCCAGCCTGCCCAGCTGGGGTGGGCATATCAGGAGATCAGAGAATCACCTCTGGGGACTGAAATAAAGATGATTAATCTGGGACAATGAACGTGTATCAGTCCTGCAGCTGGGAGGGCAGGCAGCTGCGGAGCGGCGTGTGGCGCTGAATGTGGTGTATGTTGTGCCGTGGTGGGAGAGGCAGCTCGGGTGTGAGGTCAGAGTGGAGCATCACGCTGATGCATCAGCCCTTCTGTCTGAGCACTTCTTCCATGGTCAGTGTTCTTGGCACAGGCATGTATGTGTCTGCATCTAAACACAAAACTGCTCCCAGGAAAGGAGCTTGTGCAGCCATAGCTGCTAATTACACAGTCATCCCTCCAGATGGTCCATCTCCCTCTGCAAGTCCAGCTTTGCTCTGGGTAGAATCCTAATTACACTGGCCCACGAGCTGTGGAGTGCTGAGCCTTCCCATCCTGCCCGCTGCCAAAAGGCGTTTGTGATCAGGAAGCTCCTGCTGCTGGTGGTGTGGTGGGGTGTTGCTTCCAGCGTGGTGAAGGGAATAAGTTTTTGCTGAGTTTCACAGCTCCACCTGGCTCTGGAGCAAGTTTTCCTGGATGATCAGTTGTTTGGAAGAGTATGTCACTGGAGTGGCACATCCAGATCTAAGAGCCTTGGTCAGCATTATTTTAAGGGAAACGAGAAGGAGCAAGGGATGTTCCTAAGATCACACAGGGTTGTTGCAGGGCTGGGAGTTCAATGTGTAGTTTTACGGTTGCAGGTCACTGTGAGACTCGCGTCTGTGGCTGTCTCTGCTGCAAGCACCAGGTTTGGGCACTGAGCTGCCCAAATGGACAAAGTTTTGAGTTTGCATGACTTCTCACATCGGGGATTTGAGAACTGCAGAGACCTGTTGAGCCTGAGCTGGAGGTCCAGGTGCTTTGATGAGAAGGTACCAAATGAGACCTCTCCTGCCATCCCCCTAGGGACTCACAGAGCAGCTTTTTGCCCTGTAACCCACAAAGTCTTGGTTTCAAGAGTGGTGAAGTCAGCCCCGGGGAAGCTGGTCGTACCCCAGAGTCCTGTGGCCGTGCTACTTTGCTGTGTCAGGCAGTGCACAGCGTCGTCCAGGCTTGGTCTGGGCTCGGGGGGTGTTAGACCCCTGTCACCACCACAGGGAGCAGAACGCCCTCATCCTGATGTCCGATTTGAAAGACTTCAGAGCTACTGAGTTTCTTGGGAGGAGGTTAGTGGGACATGCACCCACGGCCTCTCAAACCTGGAGGTTTCAGAGGAAAATGTCCTTGGTGAGGCTGGGATGGCTCTGCCCTGGGCTGTGTCGTGTCACGGAGGTGCAGAGCCCTCCCAGCCCCTCCCTGGGTGAGTGGGCTCGGGCAGGCCCTGTGGCTGTAAGCAGAGATGTCCCAGGTGTGGTGCGGTCCCCACCCCATTTGAGGGTGCAGGAGCCCTTTGCAGCTGACCTGAGCCCCTCTCAGCGTACCCACTAAGGCCAAAACGGAGCTGACGGGGCTCTGCCTGCTGCTTGTGAGTTAGGACAAGTTGTTTCTCAGGCATCTCTTCTTTCTCCCTCTGTTTCTTCTCTCAAGTTCCCCAGCTGTCTTTGCCAAAGTCTGTAGCACTCCTAGACACATCCCTGCGCCTCGGTGCGTTTTAATCCTTTGCAAGCCTCTGCAATACCTCCCTCTGTGTGACAAACTCTGCTGGTTGTAGTATCTGATCTTCTAGCAAACACCGTGCCAGCGTAGCACTCAGCCTTTTCTTCAGCTTGTTTTATATGGAAATTTCCTCCAAGTGAAACCAATTCGTGGGAGGGGAAGGAAAAGGCTTTTAAGCAGTCTTGGAGGAAAAACATTTTTCAAGTTTTTCTTGTCTCTTGAATCTAAGGCATAGAAACTGGGAAGGAGATATTACAGTTTTGTGTAGAGGTGTGGGAACACTGTGCGACGGGAGGGGAATAGCTGGTGAATACATTTAATTACCAGCGAACAATGCCCAATTCCTCTGATGTGCTACTCTTGCCTATTCCTGAAGCTGGATGAACCCTCAACACCCATCTCAGTTGAGTGATGGAGGAGAACCAGATTTCCCAGGGAAGTTGTTCAGGGTTAATTCCCCCTCAGCTCTGCCCTGCAGCAATTGCGCTCTCCTTAAAGTGCAGTTGCTGAGTGACTCCTGCTTGACTCAAGGGTTTTGGGGAGCAATTTCAAGCAATTGTGTGGAATAACACTACTTTGGCACTCATTAGAGCCGAATTTATTCAATAGTTGGGTACATTCAGAAACAGATAAAAATACGGCCCTCCTGTCTTGAAGAATTACCTGCTTATCTTCTGCCCACGTCTCACTTGGTCATATAATTTGTGTGTTGCCTTTTCCCTTATCTCCTGACTGATTGTATAGCATCTTAGATCCCTGCAGCTCTGAACACGGCAGATAAAGTCAGCTCGAGGACTTTGCACCTTCTCATTTTGAGCAGTGCTTCAGCAGCGTGAGTGCCAGTGGGTCTCGCTAATGTTAATCAAACGGCATGAGAAGTCCTGGGCTCTGCTTGCTCGCTGCTCTGCCCCAGAGCACAGCTTGGGAAAAGGCACATCCCTGCCATGCTCCAGTTAGAGCACTTGCTTATCTTAGCTGTAACAGAGCCATAAACTTTATCCAGGCCAATTAAGTCAGATATGCAGTAAGTATACAGTTCCTATTAATGTGGGCTCTTTCTTTTCTTATGTCAGTACAGAAGGAATTTGAGATGGCCTGTGGCTGGGTCTCTCCTTGTTAAAGTTCAGCTCACTCATCCCAGAGACGTGCTGAGGGGCAAATTTATTGGAAAGCCGCTTTGCCATCAGCTTTTCTGAAGTGTATTCTAAGCATCGGAAGAGCTGTCTTAAAATCCTTAGATAGAAACAAAAAGCTCCCTAGATTTTTGGGAAGCTCCTGGCCTGCTGGGATGTTTCTCTCTATACCCTCTCATTTCAACTTTCAACTGCTCTGTTTGCTTGGGAACACTCAGGCTGGTCTTTAACTGAAAGATCACCGGTGCCTTACAGGGTGCTGTAAGCAAAAAGCTTTGTAGACAAAGGTAGGGGCTGATATCTCACCTGTGTCTTGCTGTCCCCAGACTGATGAGGCTGAAGGGCAGAAGAGAAATAACACACCCAAACCAGGGACAGGAACCAGCACCTTTTGCTGCTGATGAAACAAGGGGCGCATCGTTTGTTCTCATCTTTTTCTTTCTTCCTCCTCCAGGACATACAACCTTACCTTCCTGCATCCGTACTACCGGACAGACGAAGCGGAGGAGAACCCGTTCATCTGCTCATCGCACCGTGAAAACGGCATGCAGAAATGCTCCAACATCCCAAACAGGAAGGAGTACAAGGTGGAGTGCACCTTGAGCATGGACTCCTACACCCCAAGTTTGTACAACCTGGACTTCAGCAGCAGGAACGCCTGCATAAACTGGAACCAGTATTACAACGTCTGCATGGCAGGGGATGTAAACCCACACAACGGAGCTATCAATTTTGATAATATTGGATATGCCTGGATAGCTATTTTTCAGGTAGGATTCTCCTAAAGATTTTTCTGTTTTTTTGTTTTGTCATCTTTTGCTTGGAAAGATTTTGATAGATGCATCAGAGAAGAAAGGAATTTGCTTACACCTGCATGAAACTGCAAATAAAGACACTCGAGTAAATGAATCAGACAATAACCTGCACAAATGTTACAAGAGAGTATTTGGAGATAATAGCTGGTTTTTTCAGTACATTTTAGGAGAGGGGGGGGAAAAATACTACTTGAGGCAGATTAAGGCAAGTTCTAGCACTTCAAATCAGACTTGGATAAATCCCAGGGATTTTTGAGAGTTAGGGTCCTTATTGCTGTAGTATCAGGAAATGGAAAGTGTTGTCCAAGCCCTTAAACAAGGCTTAATATCATTCTAAAGGTCGGGACTAGCTCAATGGCATGGTTTGGGCTTGATTCTAGAATTACAGGGTTATACCGGTTAGCATCGTATGCTGAAGGGAGGAAGGAGTAATCCTAAGGGCCCACTCTGGCTGGAATACCTGTGAAGAGATACTCCTCATGTGGAATTTAAGTCTCTCTTGATCCACACCTATAGAGCTCTTCACTAGAGGCCAAAGCGTTTCTAGCTCAGACCGCGGGAGCCTTTACAGGTGACAAAAACACTCCAGCAACTGAAGCATTTTCAAAGCATTTGTAGCTCTGGAACATTGGATGGCTCATCTACACAGTCCGGAGGCTGTGGTCTCTTAGGGCTAGCCTATTTTAAATGATCCATGTACTGTTTTCCATTTTTAATTTGCACTTTCTGGTTTTTAATACAAATTTCTTTATGCTTTTGGCTAGATGCCCTGTTTTATTTAGTCCTTCTGAAGTGTAGGTGACATCTATTCCTAAAAGAGAAAAAAAATCTCCTTTTAGTTTTGTTAATGATGAATAATTACTCATTCAGAGCTCTAAATTTCATTTATGAATTTCCTTCTAGTTTCATATTATAATATAAACTTAATAACTTTCAGTTTTCATCTGGGAGTTGTAAAGGGGTGATTGCTTGCTCTGAGCGTCGCTCTCATGCTGCCACAGTAGCACACCTTGAATCACGCTGCTGCTGGTGTCAGAAGCTCTAAACCAAACCCAGAAGGGTTCAGACACATCCCAAGTGTCTACTAGGCTATATTTTAAAAAACGCTGTGGTTCTTTCCTGGAATTGGTCAAGAGAGGAGCTGTCGTAATGATTTTGAATATTCCTGACTGGTAGTGAGTGTTGCATAAAGGAAAGAGGGAAATCAAAGTGAGAATAGTAGATAAGTCTCTGCCTGCACTCGCATTTTCCCTTTTCTACTCTCGCATAGCTCTTTGACAGAGCTTGATGGATGTGCCGGGGAGGTCCCGTCTGGCTCCCACCGTGGGCAGCAATGTTCTGGCCAGAGAAAGGGCAGAGGGCAATGCGTTGCAGAGTGCCCGTGCTGGCACACTCAAAAGGAGCAGGTGCTTCTTGAGAGGTCCTGCTTCCTCTTGACATCCAGAGCCTTTTTGCAGGTTGCAAGTTTTCATTTTGTGTTGGTATTTAACTTCCTCAGCCTGAAAATGTACAGTTTTAACCCAGGAAGAACACACCAGCCACAGCAGAGGCTTCAACTGATCCCTTTGGGCAGGGCAGAGGGTCTGGCAAAGTTGGGTATTGTATCCATAGATCATTTTGGCAGCTGCCAGGAGGTTTACAATTGGTTTTAGTGCTGCTTAGGCCATCCAAATGCTAAAGAGTATTTCCAGCCAAAAACTCTTCTTACATCTTTACTCCTTTTAGAAGTAAGGGCTCACTTTTAGAAGCTGAAAGCAATATAACTCTGGGGAAAGAAGCAGCTGTTGGGAGCGAGGTGCTTGCTTAACTTTGATATGGAAAGAGTAAATCGTTACTGCAAGAGGTAGGATGCTAAATCAAAACAATTGCTGTAAGCAGAGAACATTTAACAAATAAACCTATTGAGTTGTGCTCTCATTACATTTAATAGTTGAAGCTGGGTAGCACCAGGTCAGCAGTTAGATGAGGCCTCAAAGTAAGTAGTGCAGAAAGTAGAACTGATGGTTTTAGTAGCTCAGGAGCTTCCCTGAGAATTGATGTTGAATTACTGGGCAGAATGCACTCTGCGTTCTGGATGAGACGGGTCCGATTGTCCTGATCCCTTCTGGGGAATAATGAATACGTGGTACTTTGCAGGAGGGATAATGGTGGACTGAACCTCAAGGTCTGGCAAGCCTCCAGTTTGCATAATGACAATCTTAGGACTCAGCTGGCTAGAGCATCCCTTGTGATTTATCCCAAATGAGTTGGAAATCTAGCATGGTTTAAGAGCTGTCAGAAGGGAGGTTGGTGAAATGAGCCCCGCAGGTGAGATTCGGAAGGAAGCTTCCAGGTGCAGTGACTGCAAGTCGTGCCCAAGAGTTTCCAAGGGCACAGTTTGATACCGCGCAGACTGTGAACAAACGAAACCGAAAGCAGACTGATGGGGAAATCTGAAGATCTCCACTCCAAAATGTCCTTGTGAACGGTGCGCCAAGGCAGGAGGTTAGCAGTATGGCCAAGCTTTCAGCTGCCAGAATTTGGATTTAAGCAGCCAAGCTGAAAGACATTTAACTTCATGGGAGTGATCCTGAGCTTGCAAGTAACCTGGCATGTGGCAGCGGGGCGTACCAAACAGTGAAATGCATTGTTGACCTTCCAAGTAGAAGAGTAAGTCAGAGGCATCAGACAGGAGAACCAACCTAGTGCAAATAAAAAAATCTTAAAGTAATAAAGACAATGGCTGCATTTATGGGTGTTTGAAAGGATAATAATTCCGTATGTAATCCTGCGAATGATTCATGTTTTGATTCCCCTCATTTGTTGTGTAATAGGCTAATTCATGTATATATTTGTTACAAAGGCATGTTCAATGGCAAATTATGTGAACTAATTAGCTTATTACAGAATAAATGAAAGGAGACGGAACCTAAATTAACTGTGAGGTTTGGCATGATATTAAGATCCCTTTATTGCACATGAATTTCAGCCGCAACAATAAGAGCAGTAATTACAGGTATTGTTGTCACACTGCAAATGATGAATTACCCACCTAACCAAAGTCCAATTTAATTTGAATTACTGACAGTCTCCGCGGAGCAACCAAAACACTGCCACCTTCCTAACCATCAGTCTCGCTGTGGCCAGGCCTGAATGCAGAAACCCTGTGAAAACAAAAGGGGTTGGATGGCTGGTAAGATACACAGTTTGGGAAGAAGAGATGATTTGGGCTACTTTGCAAACCACAGAACCATTGCTTGGATGATTTCACATCTGACTTGCAGAAAAGTAAGGCCGATAATAGCACTTTGCGTCAGGAGGCAATGCTTTTGGCAAAACTAGTGAGGCAAAGTTGAAGCAGCAATAACCATCAGCTAGGCAGAACCAAGACGAGTTCAAGGGAACAAGCTGTTCCTCTGCCTCCTTCCAGGATGTAGTTGGAAGGACTGAACTTTGAGAGCAAATGTATGGGGGAAAAAATGACACAGACATTTCAGGAAATGTCCGTCCAATACGAGAGATTTGTCTGGCAATTCAGAGGGGCTCTGACACTGCTGGTGCTGGCTGAGTTACCTGTTCTATGGCCTCTTCACATGTATTTCAGAAGTAGTTGCAGTTTCTAAGGGGCTTCCTTAATGAAAGACCCTCTTGAAATTAGCCTTGGATGCAGCTCTCGGATTCATTATTCTGTTTCTGGCTTATGTTGTTCTGAGTGCATATTGCTTCTACGACGTTTTGCTTAAGAAGACATCTTAGTTAACAAGTTAATCAAGTCATACAAGTAACACATCTCTAGCCCATCATCAGAAGGCTGTAGCGAGGGAATTCTCAGAGGAGACTGTTTTGCATTCAGCAGCCCCCTTGCTGCTGTCAGGGAAAAAAAAAAAAAGCCGGGTTGTGTTCACGAGAGCTGAAGACAGCCCAGCAGGCACACGACATGATGAGAATGCCCAAGAAAGGAAAAGCTGAATCACCTTCTGAAGAAAGATATCTGGAAATGGAGCAGCGTTAAAGAAAATGTCAGCAGCAGCAAGAGTTCAAGGTGTTATCTTGATAGCGTGCTTAGATGGAGAACTTCTCTTTGCCCCTGGTCTCACCAAAGCTAGGCGTACGTTACAGCCACGAAGGTGTGGGTGACCAGCTCAGGAGAGAGGACGCGTTTGGGGTGGGAAAGTAGGGGAATTGATGCCACGCACTTCTTCCTTCGCTTGTCCTTCTGCGGATACATTGCTCCTAATGCGAAGGCAGGCTGCCCGAGCAGGTACGACAGCTGGCAGTGACAGCCGTATGCTGCAGGCCACCTGCCAAAATAGCCCTTTTGTTTGGACGTGAAGTTACCTCTCCTGTGCTCTAGCTTGTCAAAAAAAGCCCCTGGGAGCTTGTGTAAGCTATCTCAATCCAATCAAGGATTTATGCATTTTGACCCTGTGCTATGTGCTGAGGAGGAGCTTTGTTTTGTCTCCATGTTGCTGACTCTGCTCCTGCCAGGCTCTGCACCCCTGCTAGCTGTGCCTGTAGATGGGCCGGCTGAGAAGGTACAGAGCTCGGGGCGAGATCTCAGGTTTGGAAAGAGGAAGGTTCATTTGTCTCATTGTGCTATTGTTTGGTGCCTTGATCTGTTCCACAGCCGTTGCCCGCTTCGTATTGTTTCAGCCTCTGTTCATCATGATTGAAATCCTTCCCTGAGGATTTCTCCCTTGCCTATAAATCGTTCAGCTAAATCTGTAATGGGAGCTGTATCTTCCGTTCAAATTAAAGGAAAAATTATATGCACTTCAATGCACTTCTGCTATGGCCAAACGCAAGAATGAGCTTGGAGTCCCCTGTCGTGTATACTGTCACTCAGTGAAGAAAAGATCTCGTTTGAGGAGACAAGACCTGAAGCTCTAACGTTGCTTTTCCTTGGAGTAAGCACAAACCTCTGCTCTGGAACCTACTGGCAGGGTCATTCCTCTTGGTTCCTACTTGCACATCTTCTTTGCTGGGCTGTCAGTCAGATGTTAATAGGCACTTTTGGGGGGCCCATTTCTCTTGCTTTCTTGATGGCACCTCAGGGTACCTCAACCAAGTTCCTTACAAAATGGCAGCTCAGGAACGGTTACCCCAATGTCTCGAGTGTATTGTATCTGAGATGCTACTAATACGCTTGCTTGCCTGTCTGCTGCAACCTCTGCTCTTCCACTTTCAGTAGTCTTAAATATTTTGGGGAACAGCCAACGGGCACACTGAAGCAGAAGGAAGTGAAAGAGCCTGAGGCTTCCAGCTGCGATTGTATTGGTGTGCAACGTGTAGTTTTGTGGGCCATGTTTTTCAGAAGCAGCTGTCACACTGGATGCCCATGTTTTCAGAGTTCATTGAGTAGATAATTTTTTGGCCACAAGGACTTTTTTGTCAAATGGTTCATTCTTTAAACTGGAGATATGTGTCAACAAGGCTTATCTGTGCTGAATTTGGCAAGAAAAGAGTTCTAAGCTTTTCATTTCCACTGCTTCAAGATGATGCTTTGTCACTAGACTTGAATCTGTTTTGGATCACCAAAAATATTTCACTCTAAATGACGGGGTTTGAGTTTTGTGGGTGTTGCTTCTTTTAATTTGGTCAGCCAAATAAACATAGTTTTCTGCGTTTGAAGAGCTTTCATGCTGAATACCCAATCTAAAAATATCCAGCCCCTTTAAAGCATCTCAGAGTGTGCTTCCAAGAGGATTAGTTGCTTTTGAAAAATCTCCTTCATTTTGAAGGCTAGAAGGAATTGTCCCATATAGCACAAGTCAGAGTCCATCGTGATTCCAGGTCTGGGCCCGGTAACCCATGGGATGTATTGGAGGGACCCAGCCCAGCTCAGAAACCTGCTGCAAACTCTGTAGCTTTGGAAGGGTTTCATCCTACCTCCATCGTAGGTTGTTTTATTCAGAGCAGAAAGAGGGGTGCCTGCAGCAAGCCATGGCCTAATCTGGAGTCCAGTTAGGTGATGAAGAAGCTACTGGTCTTGAGGTGCATCAACAATTCTTACAGGGAAATCTTACTTTGGTTTGCCCCAAATCTGCTCCGTGATCCGTTGCTGCTATTGCACCTTGCACTGATTAGTGTGAATGGGTAAAGCTTAGGCACTTGGACACCTGAAATGTTTTGTGTCAGTCCTGCACAGAGGGCTAGTTGTGCTTCAGGCTGTGCACCCTTTGTCCCTAATAGCCTCTAATATAATTTGAAACAAGGTGTAACAATGGCAATAACAAAAATCCTTGCTTTTCGCACTTGGGCCAGTACCCCAAATTGCTGCTGTGTTCCAGACAGCGGTGTCTGGAGAAGCGCTGTCATTCCTGTAATTGCTACACGGTACACTCATCTGTAAGCAAGGATCTCAGTCTGGCTTCGGTTCCCTTCTCCTCATTGCAGACTCTTCATCTTTCAGCTTTGCTCTGCTATAAAACTCTGATTTATGGCACTCTCTATGATAATGGACTCATTATTGCTGAAGCTAAACAGTTAAATACATTCCCTGTGCATAAGATACTTTACACAAACAATGAAGACAGAGGATAATTATCACAGTAAATCAAACCTCATGAATATGGACTGAGATGTGATTTGTTATAAGCAACAGTCATCTGAAATCAGTGATGTTTTTGCTATCAGATGAGGATCTTGCATTATTTAGTGTGAAACGGAGAGACGGCAACTAACCCTCCCTTTGTAGCAAAAGTTGTTGAATTTTCATGCCATTTTTAAGCTCGTAGATTCACTTTCATGAAGTTCTGGGCCACCAGTAACAGCATCAGTGATGTGTCCGACTTTATTCCCCGTTGGCTGCACTCCGCTTTTCAAGAGCCACAGTGAACTGGTAATGCTGACCAGAGATCGCATTTCTGTGGAACAGATTTGAGAGGTCACGCATCAAAGACAGATGCAAGGTTGCACAGTTTCCTTTTATTTTCCGTTTTGCAGGGCCGCTTTTCAGGGCAGATGCATGCTTTGCAAGACTCTCAATTTATAAAGAAATGGCTGAAGTTGCTTTGGAAAGTAAGCAGGCAAAGTGAAAGGAAAAGCATGTGTTCAAAGGACATTACTCAGAATATAATAAAACCTGTTTTTCTGACCACAGAGGTTACTTAAAAACATATGTCATGAGGAAATAATTAAAATTGTGAAGTTGACTTCAAAAATAGCGATTTGATTAGCTGCCAAGCACTCTGTGTACGGAAAAGGAGTACTCCGTTACTCACTGGTCAGTGCTTGCTAGCCAAATCGATATGCCCGAGAGGGCAGAACACATAGATAAGAGGCTTTCAGAAATGAATACTGAAGGCCTTATAAAACTTACTGAGACTGTCAGAGTAATTAATAGCTCTCACAATTTATATCATTGGATCTTGTCTTGATGAGGTTTATGAAAATAAAAAAAAAAAACCTTGCAGCAGGGCCAGGGAAATGATGAGATAAAAACTAAACCAAACCAAATAATCATGGCAGTCCTCAGAGTTGCTGTTTGGGTCAGCATAATTGATTTTGATGCAGATAATGCCCATCTTGTCCCCAAAGGACCCAATTTAGGCCAAAGAAAGCGGCTGAGTGCAAATTATAGATGTCGGTTAAGATGAACACTTCCAATGGGTTGGAAACACTTGGGTTTCTCTGTCTCTGTATCACCTCCTGCTTTGGCCAGGCACTGAGTAGAACAAGCACCTCTAATTCCGAAACCAACGGCCAAGGAAATTTCAGTTTGCCAGGGCTATGCTTTTAGGGGTTTTGAAGAAAGTGCAAGATGCTGATTTTGGTTGCCATGCTTCGGGAGGCTGTCGCTACAAGTGAAGTTTGTTCAAGTAATCACAGAAGTGAAACTTTGCCATGAGAAAGATCAGGCCTCAGGGCTAGGCTGGCGTTTTGTGTGCTGTGCATCCCGTTCTTAGAATCTTTTCAGCTTCACCTCACACAGTAATTTTCCAGGCTTTCCTCGATTGATTAGTGGCACCTCAAGGTTGATTTCTATTTGCGGCAGTCCATCTGGCACTAGCCATTAGTACTTTCTAATACACAGAAAGTAATTCAGTGTTTGACTCTACTAATTAAAGTGGTTTGGGTGTTGGGTTCCCCCCCCCCCGCCCCCCCCCGAATGATTCTTTTTTTCTTTTTCTTAACTGACACTAAAGCAAAAAAATAACCTGCTCTTGAATGGATTATAGCCAAGAACTTGCAAAAATTTTGGCAGAGCTCAAAGACAAGGATTTTTATGATGAAAACTTCTTGCCATAATAAAAGAAATTGTTCTGCAGAGACCTTTGAAGTGACCCCAGAAAAAACAATGTAAACCTCCTGTCTCCCTGGGAAATACGAGGAGGTCTGAGTTAATTGCCGGCGTCTTTAATCTACATCTCCCTTGTGATTTTCATTCTGGAGTTTTAGATTGAATTTGATTAGCTTGACTAGAAGACCTGATTCTGTCCCCAGTTATGTTACTATAAATCAGACGAGCATCTTTGTTACAACTGATGAAATTATTGTGGTATGACCGAACTAGGAGGATCAGAATCATAGAAGACATTTAAAAAAAAGAAAAAAATTTGATTGTCCACGTTCGTCTTGCTCATGTTGGCATGGTGATCAGGGGGTGCCTGACTGGGGACTGCGTGAATGGTGTCCAAGCCCAAGATCAATGAAGTCAAAATGTGTCTTTACGTTCACCTGAGTGAGCTTTCCATTAAATTCTTGCAGTGATGGGAGAGAGGATCAGACACAAGACTCAGGGCTCTAGTACTCAGCCTTGTAGGTGTTAATGGGAGACAAATGACTTATCCCATCCCTGCTCATGCTGTGTGAAAGGTAAAGGACCCAATGAGCAGGCAAGGAGAATCAGACTGAGCGTCGTACAGGATCTCCCACGGGTTCGAGGACAGCTCTGTTCTCTGCCCAGTCTCAGTCCTTCAAAGGCAAAAGTCATTTCCCCACGCTAAGGGGGCAGCATCTCCTTTCCCACTGGGTCTGCGGCATGTGATTACGGTTGGCAGCACCCTCCAGGACAACCTTGCCAATCATCTTAATTGAATCTTTCAGCTATTTCCCTGCAGCTGCCAATTTTAGTGTGCCACGTATCTTGCACATCTTTTTCATCAGAGCGGAATTAGGAAACATGTTTCTTGACGTTTTATCTCTGTTGATAAATAATTGTATGTTGCATTTATTGGAAGCTTTGAACTGGTACATTTGGAGACACTGTTTAATATGTCTGTCTGTGAACAACCATGGCTTGAACAGAATTTAATTACTGAGAATGGATTGCTGAGATTGGAAAGCACAAGAAAGGTGTTCCAGGTCCTTGGAAGACATCTATAAAGGGCTTGGAGGGCCAAATGCTGGAGCTGCAGTCAACTGGATTAATCAGATTGGAAACTGAAGAGCGGAGGAAGTCATTTCTGCTTAGCGGAGTAGGTGATATTGTGTTCAGGGTGCCCCAAGGGAGGAACAGTAGGCAAAGCAATGCTGAAAAAAATCTATCCGTGTTCTTGGGAGAATTGCGAGAGTTGCTAGCTTTCCCTGAGTTCGTCTGGTCTGAGGATAAGTGTGTAGGATCAGACTGCGCACTGTGGCAGTGGACCTTGCACCAGCGCAGATGCCTTTGACTTGGTTCCAAAAATAGTTAAAGAGTTTAGTTCATGGTGTATAGACCAGCTGTTGGCAAATTCAAATGGTCTGGTTCCCATTTACACCAAGGTCTTGCTTGGGGGTATGCAATGAGATCTTGGAGTAGGTAAAAATGTACTCATAAAGTCATTCGGAGCACTTTAAAGGACAGCATGAAAGAAGTTCACAGCACGGCAAGAATCAGGCTGTAAAAATCACAGACACTGTTTCAGTCCAGACAGGTGGCTATGCGTGTGTGTTGCCCTGCATTTCGCCAGAGCTATTTGGTTGAAAAAAGAAGACAGATGTCTGTGAGCACGCTCTCTTACAGGGTTGCTAGTACTCTCTAATCCTCGGCAGCTCAGGAATCCTTCCCCTAGGTACTGCTGCATTTATACTGGGTGATGAGTCCAAGAATGAATCCACAAAGATGTCAAACAGGAGAACAAAAGCCCAGCAGCCTGTTTATCCCTCCTGTATCCCTTTGTTTTACAAGTGAGTAGTTAATATTGCAAATTCTAATTACATCTTAAATATTCTGGGAGCCGGATGAGCATTTTCAGCCCCCCAGAGGAGAAATGTGCTGTGTTGATTGATTCTTGCTGAAAATGCTGTCTAGCATGCAAGAAGAATCCCTCTATAACTGTTGGTTGGCCCTCACTCTCGTCTCAGCAGCTGCTTCCCAGGTGGGGAGCTGGCAGCGCCTGCAGAAGCCCAACAGCAGCCCTCAGGTAACTCCTTTTGTAGAGAGGGCTCTGTGTTGAATCGTTTTAATACATTCGATTTGAGGATTGCCAGACAAATGCAAATTCGGTGAAGAAGTGCATCCAATATGTTTGGAGTCCCTGGGCTCATTTTTCATCCCCAAGTGTAAATGGATGGAGCACCTGCTGTGCCAGCCTGACTCTGAAATCCCCATCCAAATAGCGGGGAAGGAAGCGAGAGGACTTGGAACAGCACAAAGGAGACTGTTTCTTAGGTAGCTGGCAGTGATTTGGTTTAGCCTTGTGTCACCTCCCAGCTTAATCCCTCCAGTTTCCCTGTGAACCTACACAGGCATCGCGTGCGAGAGACAATCGGCTGCTGTGCACAGCCCACACAGGCGAGGGATGCAGCTGAAAAGAACTTTGCTGTCTATAAATGTTTCAACCGTGTTAAAGGAAAGGCAGAAAAGGGCAGTTTGAGTTTGGTTGCTTGTCCGTTTCACACCACTGAACAGATTGATTACTGCCTGTGTCTGCCCAGACAGCTTAACCCCTTCTCAGACTCCAGGGTGAATAACAGCACTCGCATCCACACAAAAAATGTGTCTGTTGCTGAAAACTTTCTGCCACAGATTGATTTCTGGGGTTCGTGTTGACCAAAAGCATTCCTTTTGGTTTTGTTAAACCCACGCCAGGGGAAGCGTGGCATTGCTGTCTGATACCTGTACGTCGCTAACCAGCAGCGAGGATGTGACATGAGAGAATAGCTAATGCGTGTAATGAGGAGCAGGAGTGGTGGGTGCAGCACGTGTAAATGCAGCCAGCATCTCATCAGACCTGATTGCTCGAAGTCTTTAGCAATGCTGACAGGGTAAAACAGCTGCAGAGACGATTTTTACCTGCTCCTCAGCAGATCACGTTTATTGGGTTTAGCATGGAGCTGCATTCGCTGGCTGCTGCTCACTCCGCTGCATGGCGGGTGTTAAGTTACACGTGCTTCAACATGGGAAGCGGGTTTGAAAACTTGCCGGTGCGACGTCACCACATGTGGCTTCAGGGTGAGATGAACCAAGAGTAGGTAGTGTTTCTCCTCCAGCACCCATGAGCTGGTGCAAGGTGCTCTGAAGGTCTCGGGGAAACTGTGAGTACTGATGGTTGTGTGTACAGCAATGCTCTCCCCCTTGCAGATGTGGTCATGTACCAAAGGTCCATATCTAGGAGCTTCTTCCAGCTCCTTGAGTAAAAAAAACAGGAGAAAAGTGGCACGGATTCATGTCTGACTTCCCTGCAAGTGTTTTGCCCTGATGCTCCAGGTGTGACAAGAACATTGTTGTATTTGCTGCCTCAACAGCAAGTGCTTTATGGATCAGCTTTTCTGGACATGCCATACAGAAAGTCCTCTGCACCGATGAGGCTTGATCCTTTTCTTGTTCACAGCAAGCTAATTCACAGTTCCTTCGCTGCAAACATGGTTTAAATCAGGAATGATGCCGCTGAAACTGGAGGCAGGCGGCAATTCTGGGTTTATGCTAGGACCACCAAGGCTCACATTAGGCATAGCGAATAGGGTACGTCAGTGCAAGTAAGTTCAGACAGGAGCTTTGTTTTTGATGGAAATTGTGCTGAAATTTCAGCTCTAGGACTAGTAGCAAGATAGCACTAGAAGTTTTGTATGTTTTATCTAAATAAAAAGTGTAAATTACATGGCAGAATTTGCTTTGCTCTGCACACAGCCTGTGTGGTGTTAATTAAATCCTCAGCTGCTTTTTTTTAGTGGAAGGAAGACTGAGAAAACGAGTATGAAATCAATTCTACATTTAATTAAAGTAACTCTCTTCCATTCAGATGCCTTCCCACTATGATATTGGTGATGCAGTTGTAACGGTGAGCCAGTAGGAATCACAAAGAAATTGGTTTTACAGAAACAAAATTGACTGAAAAACTTAGCAATTTTATGGGTAGCATTAGAAAACCAGGAGCCTAAGGTAAAAGCCCAGATCTCTGCATGGAGAGGCTTTGGCTTTGTTTATAATCCCTCCTTGGAATTTCTTTACACTGGCTCAGAACCAGTGTTTCAGATGTTTTATTGTCATGTTTTATCATTTTAATCGTATCAGGTTCCTGTAGAAACCTCAGGCCAGTCCTTTGGTCACACATTGCTGCTATCCTAAGCCAACTGGGAAAAGAAGTGCAGCAGGTCTGGATGGATCCTGGGAGATGCTGTGGAGTGATGAGTACCAGGCACTATCAGAAGATTGATGTTTACTAACTTTTTGGTTGACTTTTGTTCTTACACTTTCCTTCTCTGTCTTCCTGTAGGTTATAACCCTGGAAGGATGGGTTGACATCATGTATTATGTGATGGATGCACATTCTTTTTACAATTTTATATATTTTATATTGCTTATAATAGTAAGTATGAACTGTGAGATGCTCCCATTCCTTGTCCTTGTGGGGTAAAGTTGGTCCCTGGGCTTTTCACAGAGAAGAGCCAGCTAGGATCCAGAGTGGGAGACCTTCCTCCTGCCATAAAGCGTAATCATGCAGGTTGCGATTAGTGCTGTGGGGACAGATTATTGGCTACAACAGTCCCTTTTAGTGTCACATGTGATGCATAGTCACAGCTTGTCAAGCCATATGGTCTTCCCTCCCTCTTACTCTCCCAGTCTTGGTCTTGTCACCTTGATGCGTCCTAACTATTGTGCCTTGGCCAAGCAACTGCTAATCGGAACAGAAAGCAGAGAGGCTCTAACTTTTCTTCCTTTAGCCTCCTCAACGTGCCAGAAAACACCTCATTTCAATGAAGGGCCCTCAAACTATTGAACTTCGCCTGAGCCCTTTGAGTAACAGTAACAATAGCCGTGCACCTTTCAGAGGTCTTACGATGCTGTCGTTCCTAAAAACAAAGTATTAGTCACTGGAGGTGCTGGAGGTGACCTTCAGAAGCTGCCATTCCATGTTAGCAAGGTTCTTTTTTTACAATGGGCACAACCTTCTCCAGAGGTCTACATCTGTGGAAAAGTTAAGCATTTAAGTCGGGAGCAGAGCAGAGGGAGAAGTACCATGTAGATGTCAGGCAGGACATGGGATGGAGGCACTTCAAAGTGCTTTTGTGGCTGGATATTCTTTATATGTAACCCCATTCTTATCAATGTGGTTTTGAAGGCCTTGGGAAGTCAAGCCACCACAGCTCCCACCACCAGTGGGAAAGGCATGGATCAGAGCAGTGTGAGAGTTTCCCAGTAACGGATAGCATTCTGAAGCCAGTCATTTTTGAGCCTTTAGCAATGGGCCATGCATAGTAGAGATTTACGCTCCACTCTTTTGAGCCCTTCTCTACATATGGATCCTTGCAGAAAAGCCAGAAGGTGACTAATCTCCAAGTCACTTGGAGCTGGGAATGGCACACTTGTTGCTTCTCAAGCAGTATCCAGGCTGATATTACAGCTTGGAGAATAGCACTGCAAACCATCTCCCACCAGCTTCCCCTGAGGATTCACCAGACAATGGCCCAGATTAAATCCATACGTTCCCTACTGAGCCCAGCACAGAGGTTTGGCCATGTAGGCAGTGGCACTTTCTTGACGTCAGTCCCTTTCACGCCTAAGGGCACTGATTCTCTGATGGGAATATTTGACATTTTCCTTTGGCTAATTTATGAACCCAAGTGGTGAAAAGCCAGTTTGTGGACTCAACCGCTGAGGGAAGGATGTAGCCTTAGGTCACTTCACATTCTTGTTCTTGGGACTTCGTTTTGAAAACCTGGTATCACCCAAGAACATATCAACTCAACCAGACAATAAATTAGGCCTTTCTAGGAGCAGTAAATCTCCTGGAGATGCATTTCTCAGCGTCAGAGAGATACAAGAGTACAAGGTCACAGATGAATGGACCCTGACTGTCCTCTTCAAAACGAGGACGCGCTACGCCAGGGTGTGAAGTGATAGAGGAAGAGAAGAGGCCGTTTCAGTACAGCACAAATTGGACTTCAGACCATCTGTCCTTGCAGGTTGGCCAGGTGTTTCCTAGTGATCTGTTCTGTGGTGGTAACTGGTTACGTTGTGTTTCACACACCCTGCGTTAGTAGAAAATGTCATCACTGGTGAGGGGAGGAAAGTGGTGAAGGCTATTGTTAACAGCTTGCTTTGCCATTGCCAAAATAATTTAACATGGCTTAGGAGCAAATTTAGCAGCTCAGGCACATGTTGACGTAACATTTGGTGAGCAGACCCTGAGATTTGGCATGTTTGGAAATTTCAGGATTTGTGAGAACCACACTTCAAGTCCAGACAGCATGTGGCGGTTAAGAGCGTGTCTTGCTTTGTAAAGTCCCCGCTAATTCCTTTCCCTGTGTTTTCTCCAGGTTGGTTCCTTCTTCATGATTAACTTGTGCCTGGTTGTGATAGCAACACAGTTTTCTGAAACAAAGCAGCGGGAGAACCAGCTGATGCAGGAGCAGCGGGCCCGTTATCTCTCCAATGACAGCACAATTGCCAGCTTCTCAGAGCCAGGTAGCTGCTACGAGGAGCTGCTCAAGTATATCTGCCACATCTTCAGGAAGGTGAAACGGCGGACGATACGCCTGTACAATAACTGGCAGAGCAAGCGCCGGAAAAAAGTTAACCCAAACAGCACCACAAATGGGCAAAGCCACCGAGGCAAAAAGCGTATCACCTCCATCCACCACCTCATCCACCACCACCACCACCACCATCACCACCACTATCATATCAGCAATGGGAGCCCTCGGGGGCCACGCTCCAACCCTGAGATCTGCGACCTGGAACTCAAGGTCATGAAACCTGGAAGCCAATTGATGCTTCCTTCTCCGTCACCCAACTTGCAGAGCCCTGCTCCTCCAGATTCGGAGTCTGTGCACAGCATTTACCACGCAGACTGTCATGTCGAAGGACCACAAGTGAACTGTAAGTCTTCCAATGCCCCTGCAAGCATTAAACTGACTGCCGGACTCTCCAACCATGGCAACATGAACTATCCTACCATCCTGCCTTCTCCAACTAGCAAAGCCAGTTCTGTTCCGGTTCCCAAAGGAAAGAAGAATGGCAATTCACCTGTGGCCATAGTTAATAGCCCTGTAAATTTGGGCACAGATTCTTATGGGAAGCTGCAGCAACTGGTAGGAGATCATGGTAAGGACAAACAAGCTGATTTTTTTTTTTATTAAGAAAACTGGGCAAAGGGCAAATTGCTCAAGAGTTAAGTGTTAATGATAGCTACGCAGGGTGCTGAAGGTGGAGGCTGTTTTGTGAATGCTATTTAAGCTGAGTGCTGAAGCCAGAAGCAGGACAGGTTGAGGGACTGAGAGCTCTGTTCCTTCTACCCTTGTATTTCCAGTCACTGGGTAAAGCAAGATACGGGATGGTCTGGGCAGTGAGTTCAGGCCACTGCTGGAGGCCTCTTGCCCGTGGTTACAAAGCATGTGTTTTTGAGCTCCTCTCATGTGCTTAGTGATATCCTGGAGGTTCTCCCTCTGTTCCCACCCAAGCACAGATCTATGCAGCCCCTGGAATTTCATCTCTGGTGAATGACAGACCTGCCAGCTGCAGCCCTGCAGCAGTGAAGCCCCAGCTGCTGGGAGATGGTAGCTTGAAAGGGAAGAGCAGGTGGAAGCTGGTGGAGAAGCATAAGGTATAGGAAACATAAGAAGTTTAAAACAGGGAGACACTGAAAGAACTCAAAACAGACACTTCTAGAAACCCCTAGTTCTGCTCTGATGGGCCCCTGAGCTTCTAGATTCCTTTTTGGCAAGAAGGAGCAGCAGGTTTGAGGAAGGCCCATGGCCGCTGCAAGGTCTTGCTCTGTGCTAGTCCTCAGAGGATGCACGTGAGGGCAGGAGTGTAGCAGAGCTACAGATCTCAGGCTTTCCCTCTCATCTTTCCCCATGTGCAGAAGAAATGTAGGACTGAGCGGTACTGCAGATTTGGAGCTCCATTCAATCTGAATGAATGAGGAACATCTTGGAGACTCTTTTGTACCTCTGTCCCATCCCTTTCTGTACAGACTGCAGCCACACCAGCACTGCTACTTAGTGTGGTTTTATCTCCCTTCACGTATAAATCACCCACTGCTGGAGTAGTGATTGTATGCAACACTTGGGTTTCTATTTTGCAAAACGTTTCCAGTCCTTGTGGCTGGAGCTAAAGGCTGAAAAATAGTCTTAAGCCCTCAAACAATAAAAAGTCAAAAAGATCTAGCTTCTATTTTTTAATCTCTTTAAGCCAAACTCATCATCTGTTTTTTTCAATGCCTGTGTTTTCCAAAACTGTTTATCTGCGTGTGCATAGACACAAATATTTATCCTAGTGATGTATGTACTGAAAAAATACCAAGCCTAGCTTGGGGGGGGGTCACAGTAAAGGTTGCTTGCCAAGTAGGTTGGGTGGCTTGTCTTTGTTAATATTTTTTTTTAAGTGACCATACAAAAGGGTAAAGTGGATTGTTTATAGAAATTGCCTTCGGCAGACATTTCTGTATGCTTGGGAGCTTAGCAGAAGGGCAGAAGGGGGCAAGGTTAGTTGCAACGTTCTTCCGTCGTTAAGCAAGGGCTTTATATGAATCACGGGTACATCTTTAACTATTCGAGCTAATGAAGGTTATTATGAGAATGTGTATTTACCTTGAGATAAAAGCCCAGGTTCCGCAGAAGTCTGGAACTGGGAAAGCAAGGATGAGCAGAGGAGCTGTTGCTTGGAAGGCAGAGCTCAAGTCAGAGGTTTGGTTCTCCATGCTTGCAAGGGGATCTGCTGCTGGGGTCCTCTCCAGGAGAAGGAAGGCCCAGATCTCAGTCACACCTGTGACTCCCCAGGGCCACTTCAGTGACTTAGGAGAGCCTGTGGTAGTTCTTTGAAAGCCGGAGGTTAGAGTTGCTATTAATAATGCAATTATAGTACCCTCTTTTTACAGAGCCATTTCAGCCCAGAGGTTGCCAAAACGCTTTAAACAAATCTCCTGAAATTGTTTTGTCTCTTTCAGAAGCGTGGTCGTATCTAGGGGAAGGGGGTGGATGCCGCAGCTCTTGGCTGGTGAGCGGCAGCTTATCTGGCACCCCGAGGAGCACAGGGGCTGGGAAGGGAAGCAAGGCAGCCGGGTCCATCTGGAAGCCCTGTCACACAATGTGTCGGTGCCCAGCTCTTCCCCTCCACGGCTCTGGCTCTTTCCAAGCCCTCCTTCCCACTCCTGCTGCAGCCCCTCCTGCCACACCGACAGGGCTGAGTCACAGTCCCTCTTTGTACAGCAGGGATGATGGACGTGTCTTTCAGACTTTAGCATCTTTAGGTGCCAAACGAGCTAGCTCCTGAGGGTGTAGCTCTGCCAGGCACAGCTCCCAACTCATGTTTCTCCATCCCAGCCTAAACTTAGCAAAGGAGCCGTGTTAAGTCCCTACCTTGTGCTCGGCAGGGAGGGTGAGGTGGGCTCACAAGCTCCCCCAACCCTCCTGGCCTCAGCCTTTTTGGGCAAACAAAGAGCTATTTCACTTAATTCTCTCTCCACTCTTACAAGTCAACAAGCAGAGTCGGTTCACTGCAAGACTTGTGCAAGAAGAGCACACGAGTGATAATTGAGAGCATTAAGGAGGCATTAGCAGCCAGGGCACTCACAGTCCCAGCTGGAAACAAGGTTGGTGTCTGCTGGGAAAGATGCAATTGTGGGAGAGAGTATTCTCTTCCCTTCTTTTGTTGTGGAATTGAACAGCATAAAGTACAGCCTGTTCCTCCGTGTTCTCGTGCCCTGCAATGCTGTGAGGTTATTTTAGCAGGCAGCCAAGGAGACTCTGGTATTTTGAAGACATCTGCGGCGCCAGTGTTTTTCATATAATTTTTAACACTTTGATAGCATTAAAGACGTCTGGCAAGCCCACTACCTCTGCTATCTGCGCTACGGCGGCCGCGCTGCAGTCTTTCCTCGTCAGACCAGAAACGCCGTGCTAACGTGCAGTGTTGCACCAGTGCTGCTTGCAGGTCGAGTAAGAGGGCAAATATTTCTGATCCTCCTGATGTCTTTGACGTAATGACCAGGAGGAGAACAGTCCTCTCCTGCAAGGCTGTTTTGAAGGCCAGTGATATCTGAGTGACATTCAGGCAAGTAAAATATATTTTGACTCTTGTCACAACCCGGTTTTCAAGCTAATGGGGTGCTTTATTTCGTTTGGTGCTGCCTTCTCTTTAAAGACGTCCTCAAGTGTCAGCCAGGAGAGGCTGAAATCAGCAGCATTACTGCTGGGTGAGCTCCAAGCTCCTGGGCCCAGAGCCAGGAGCATCCACTGCCTTTTGCTTGGTCTCCCCAAAACCTATCCAAGTGTCCCCATCCAACCTCCAGTCAGGGGCATGTTACAGGGGAAAACTGTCCCCTCACCTTATTTCCCTGAACCTCAAGGAAAGCTTTCATTGATGCTTGAATGGCATTTTTGTAGGAAGGATCCCATGCTCGCAGTATTGCATTCCTGTTGGGTTTTTTCTGCCGTTAATATCTGGTTCCTAAATATGAGGAAACTAGGAATTTAGTTTCTAAATAAGAGGAAATAAAATCTGGTTCCTGTTCCACCCAAATCATCCCTGTAACGCTTGTCCATATCATCTCCGTACCCTGGCTCTGTGAGGGCAGTCAGCATTTCTCCTCACACCACAAAACATGTGGCAATGTGTTTGATTTTAAAACACCCTGAACACTCAGTCCTGTGCCTCGAGCAAAGAATTCACCTGAGCTTTATTAAAGGCTGAAGGAGGGATGAAGGAGACTGAAGGGACTACGTGACTCTCCGAGCTGTGATCTGTGGTTTGTAGCCACCTTTGGTCCATTTCTCCCTCTCCCTCTTCATTATTAGCTAAATGGAAGCGCTATCTAAATTGGGTGTAACAGCTTGATAGCGCTCAGATCACCGCTAATGATGTTAGCTTGGTCAGATATCATCAAAAATAATTGAAAGTGAGAGGTGTGCCAGTCAGTCTTCCCCCAGCAGCAGAGCACAACATGGCTGCCACGCTCTGTGGAGAGAGGCCCCTTGGCCCCACGTCCATGGAGGGGGCCAGAGGGTGGGTGTCAGGGCTTGGGGAGAGGGCCACAGAGGGAAAAATGAGGCGAAGCGAGAGCCACTTGGTAAGATGGATGGCTAGAAGGCTGTATTAGGGTATTACATTTATTTTAGGATGCGGCAGAAGCTGCTCTGCTCTCGACAGGCCCAGCGCTGCCTGAGCGGGGACATGGAGCTGTCCACCATGTTGAGGGTGCGAGGTGGCTCATGGTGTGCATCTCCCCTTGCAGGTCTGCGGCGGACGCCCAGCCGTCTGTCGGGGCTGAGCGCGGCCGGCACGCTGCCCAGCCCGCCGGGCGGCATGCTGACCTGCGAGCTGCAGGACTGTCCCTTCTGCGCCAGCCTCCTGGAGGACCCCGAGTTCGCCTTCAGCGAGTCCGACAGCTGTGACTCCGACAGCAATGGCGTCTACGAGTTCACCCAGGACCTGCGGCACGGCGACCACAGAGACCAGCTCCAGCAGCAGCGGAGCAGGAGGAGGAGGAAGAAGAAAAAACCCAAGGAGAGGAACAAGGTCACCCGCCTGTGGAAGGCTTTCGGCAGCAAGCTGAAGAGGATCGTGGAGAGCAAGTACTTCAACCGGGGGATTATGATAGCCATTCTCATCAACACGCTGAGCATGGGCATCGAGTACCACGAGCAGGTGAGTGCAGGACTGGCCTGAAGAGCCCTGAGGGTCTGTGGTTTCAGGTGCTCACGGCGTGGTGGCTTGGCGTGACCCTGTCGAAGCCATGCCAGAGGAGGAGCAAGCGGTTTTCATGCAAGTTGGAAACACCAAATGGGGCCGAGGGCCTGATCCCGCACGCTTGTGATGGGCAGGAGCATCTTTCTATGTGCAAAAAGGCTTGGAAGGTGGCTGGCAGCGCTGCTGAGGTGTGGAGAGTTTAAATCTGTGTGTTAGGATGCAGTGGCTGAGAGCTGACTGCATAAGTAGTTTGCTGTGAATTATTCAGATAAGCGTGAATTGTTCTGGTGGAAATACCCCTTTGGTCTGATGGTGGTGGTGCACGGTGGACCTTGTAGTGCAAATAACCCATGCAGAAGTTTCCTCTTTGATCCTGGACCTTTAAATAAAGACTTAAACTGTCAGGCGATGCTAAAAGTAACAAAGGGAAGGAAAAAAAAAAAAAAGTTTCTCCCTGAAGGCTCCAAAACGTTTAATTTGATCTCATAGGGTGCATAGGTCTCTCTTTTAAGTGTTTGGAGGGAGGAAAGAGAAATCATGGTGTTCCCAGTATTAGTCTGGACATGGTAATGGCAGAAAGCAGTGCTGGCAGCCGAGGACAGCTTGTCCTTGTTGGCTGATGGAAGCTTGAGGGGCTGTGCAATGGGAGAGGGAGGTGAGTCATCCAGGTATCTCCAGTTGGTCACTCTGGGGGAAGCTATGCTTTTCTGGGCTTTTTTTTCTTGGAAAAACTGGTTACTTTCAACTGTTTTCTCAAGACGTGCTCTGGAATTTCTCGTGCCGCCTCTGTATCAGGTGCAGAAAATGCTTCTCAGTGAGGCCAGGAGATCCTCATACAGATTTTCTGTGAGGTGGATGGTGAAAGGTTCATCCAGTGCTCCCCCAAAAATCTCTACTGCAGGATCAGGACCAGGTCAAGGTTATTTATAAAACTATTCCTCCTCTCTGCCCCAGAAGTGAGGAGAAAAGGCAGACAGAGCAGCATAGTACCTCCAAAGGCAGGACAAGAGGCTCTGTATTTTCTTCTCCATCATTTCGCAGGATTAAGTCCTGCTCAGGACCGTGGCAAACAATCCTCCAGAGTACTGCTACTTTATATTCTCTCCACTTGTGTGCTTTAAACCCCCATATTCTATGCTATCTGAGGCATATTTTCTTTCAGAAAAGCAAGTACTCAGCTAAAACACATGAACCTCAGCCGTGCAACAATAAATTAGTTCACACTTACAGCAGAGAGCGTCCAAACTCAACAAGGAAATAGCTGTCGCTGTCAGCTTTCTGTCTGGTTAGTTGTTCCACAACAAGTTTTAAAATTAGGAAATACACCTTGTCAGTCGCCTTTGAATAGACCATTCATTCCTCGCGGCAGCTGCGTTTCTGCATGGATACTCTTTTGTCAGACGGATACAGCTTTGTCAGTCCTTGGATATTGCCATGACGGGTATTGGGGGAAAACCTTAGGCAGGCTGCAGTGAGAAAGCCCAGGGATCGCATGGAGTCTGTCCACAATCACTCGTATAAAGGTAAATTGTGATAATTACATCCTTGCTGCTAACAAAGGAAAACTGTAGCCAGCAGGTTTATATTGGATTTTACCTTGTAAAAGATTTGCTTTAAACCACCTCAAAGCCAATGGCAATAAAGATTCTGAAGCTTTTGGCTACAGAGCATCAGACTCCCGCCAACTTTGCTCGCAGGCACTGCCCAGCGTGGGCCCAATAAAAAGGGAGGAATTTTGAAGTGAAACCTGTAAAAGTTCCTCCACGTGCCTGACTGCAAAGTGTCTCTGGTACGCAGCGGGGAAAATGAGCCGTGGAGCTGTCAGAGCCCAGCTTCGAAACACCTCGCCCAAGCACTCTCCTATCAACAGAGTGACCTCCAGGGCATCGCCAGAGGCTGAGACACGATCTGAAAGCAATAGAAAATGGCTTTAGGCTCCCGGACTATTTGGCATGAAAGCCTGGGGCTTCTGCGAGCAAAGTGGGGTGATTTCAGAACCTGCAGCCTTCCTCATGCGAGAATTGGCTGCCAGACTCGGGGTGGGGGGCTGGCTTTGTGTGGAGATAAGGAGGAGATGCCTGAGCGAAGCTGTCAGGAACACACAGCGTGGTGTTGGGACGGAGGGGAGGTGAGAATGGCTCGGTTTGGGTATGCCATGATCCTTGCCAGAAAAAACAGTTTAATCACAGCTTTCTGGTTACTGGGTGAGGGATGCTGCCCAGTCACTCTGCACCTCTGCTCAGAGCAGGTATTACAAGGCGAGAAGGTGTGAGCCTTCCCCAGGCTGTTAACCAGGCACGGGTATTGCTGTCGTCTCCTTCTTCATCCTCCCAAGGGCAAACCTGGAGGCCATTCCCCAAGTCATAAGGATTTAGGAGCTGCCTACAAGGATAGGAACTCTGTGTTGTTCTCCTGCCTCTCCTTTGCTTTCCTTGCTCCCCCAAGCTGTTCGGTGTTACGCAGAGAGCAGGGTTCAGGGGCCTCCTTTGGGGAGGTCTCCTGTACTCTGTGCCTGCTGCCAGCAGCCTGGGCAGGGAGCTCCTGGGCCCTGAAACCCTGCAAACCATCACCTACCGTAGAGCCGTTTGCTCTGGGTGGAACAGCTTAAGCAGGTTCCCTGGTCTCAACTCTCGCCGCTTGTTTTCAGCCATCGACTGATTTTATCAAACCGGGCTGCAATCAGTGCAGCAGCCACAGAGAAGCCCTCCCCAAACCTCACTGTCTGTAAGGAAATGCCCAATCCCTTTTATAAAAAATTATTAATGGCTGCTTGCTTTTCTTTTCCGGCTTCTCAGACTTCATAGTCATCAGTGGCTTTGCAAATAGATGGGCATACCATGTACATTTTTATTTCAGAGTGCTATTCAAAGCCAAGGCATCAATCCTCTGTGTGTGTGGGAGGGGTGGAGGGTACTGAACAACATATGGCGTGGAAGATGGAGCAGCACTAGTCCTTGGTGCGTTATCTCGCCTTTCATCCCGGGACATAGCAGTGCTCTGCAGAGAAGTCTCACAGAGCCCTCTTGAGGCAAGCGGGCATTATTGTCCATGTCTTCTGGATGAGGAAATCGAGGTTGCAAGGTGCCAGACTGGAGACAAAACCCGGTGGGCTTTACTGCTGGCCCTTATCGTAGCCGCAGGGCAGGCGGCACGTGTGCCGCAGCAGCGCTTTGGTAGCACCCTTTGACAAGATGGGAAGGCGATCAGCGTCTGTACTGCCGCAGTCCCGGATGCTGCCTCCAGATGAACGAGAGACCTGTCCGTATCCAAATCCCCTCAAGGCTTCAATATGTGTTTTTATGGGAATTTGAAGCTCACAGCAGTCTGCTCACACAGTTACTCGGGCTGCTTTTGGCTAACGTAGCTGGCACCACCCCATTTAATGCACGTAGCCCACGTAATACCCTTCTAGGCAAGGATCCTGGCCTGGGGGTACGGGCATGACCACTGCAGCAGCTACCTGACTCGGGGGGGAGATGAGGTGATGTTAGAACTGCTTTGCACAGAGCTGTCCTTTAGCGGGCCTGCTCTTCTCAGAGGCAGATTGCAGGTTTCACGGCAGCGCAGCCGGTTTGTGGCAGGAGATCCGGGTAGGAGGAGGCAGCTGATGATGGGAAGCGAGTTTCTTTGGGACTTCAGTCATTAACGGCAATCGGATCCTCCCGCACAGCACATCCGCGGGGTTAACAGCCAGCTCTGTCTCCAACTGCCACGTTGTACATGGCTGGTAATTAGGAGGTTACAGGATGCTGTTAGTTAGCAGCAGCACAACTTGTATTTCAAAGGTTAATTGGCTGGTTTGGAGTTCCTTTTTTTTTTCCCCTCCTCTGGTGCTTTATTTATTTATTTGTCTGTCTCCAGCACAAATAAGCACTCCCACAGACGAGGAAAGCCAAGTACAAAGAAGAAGGCAATCCTTGCATTAATCTTCCAGGCAATTTCAATACATTTGGATGATTTCGTTATGCATTCATTGCAGCTGACAATCCTTCAGAGTATCTGAGAACATGCCACGGCACTGCAGCAACCAAGCCGGAACAGCGCGCTCCGAAAGCATGACCTCTGCCGTGCCTTTGGGGCAGCGGGGAGAGATGCCTGGCGCAGGCAGGTCCTGCTCCAGGAGCTGTGTTTCCAAGTGCCTCTCTGCCACTGAGAGCTGATGCATTTTTGTCCCAGAGTCAGCTCCTGTGTGTGCTTCACTGACTGCTCTGAAGGAATAATTGCTACCTCTTTGATCTGCCTCGATTCCCAGCTTCCCGATTGTCCAGTAGAAGGACACAGTCCTGTTCGTTTGTCCAAGAGAGATGCTGGCGTTACCCCTGTAGAAGGGTGAGCTCTGAATTCGTCCCTGAGGACCTCTGGTTTAAGTTGTGAGGAGAGACCCCCACTTAGCTTCCCAGGGGAATTGGCAGAAGTAGCTGTTGATACTTGTAATGATTCCACATAAAAGGCTCAATTTACATCAAATGGCACTAGAAATGCTATTTTATATTCACTTCTCAGAAGAGAAGTACAAATTAGTATTTGTTCCAAGCTATTGCTGTTCAAAGAGCTTTTAATTGCTTTTCTGATCCCTCATCCATGGCATGTTTCATTCAGAGCAGCTGTCTTTAGAGTAGGTTGGAGCTGACCTTGGAGGGCACCCAGTGGTCCATTGCTTATCAGTGTAAGAGAAGTGTTGGTTTTGAGTAGCACATTTTATGATTCTGGAGTAAAAGTAATTCTGTGTGATTTAAGGTAGCAACTAGCTTCTCTAGTGACGTGCTATTTTAGCATTTGTCAATTTTGGCTTGAAAAATTGGTTTGGCCTGGAAAGCTCAGCACTTACTCAGAAAGCAGAGGAGAATCTTTAAGCAGTGTTTGAAGCAAATTGCTTAAATTTCTTTTGAGTTGTGAGTCAATAAAATATTATCCTGATCTGAGAGTCTCACTTTCAGCTAGCAAAACTTGTTCACTCTTCCAACTTTTTGCATGATCCAATTTTAAGAACTCACACACTGGCTGGACTTGAAGCAAACAGATTTCCCCCAGCCCAGCCTGGGATGTGGAAATTCAGCCCAATGTGTTTGTGCTTGTTGCATGAATGATGTGAGACTTATTCTGCCCTTAGTAGTCCTTTGGCTTATGTGTTTGGGCTTTGTCGACTCCATACCAAGCTGTCCTTTCCCTGCTCCCCCTCCGAGGTCCCAGCAGTAAGGGGACGGCTTTCCCCAAGCGTTGGTTTGGTAGGGAAGCTGTTTGTTGAGAACACGTGCTGGGTCTCCCGAGCACAGTGACATAAATTTGGCTCATTCAACAAACAACTTGTGATAACCTGAATTCTGTCTCCACCTCCTGGGAGGGAAGAGAAGGGCTTTGTCTGGTGACCTTGGGGAAGAGATGGTGTTTCCCATCCTCTTTTGTGCCCCGAGATCATACCACCTTTTTAGTGCTCTCCAGACCACCTTTATCCAGGCCTCCTTTTCTGCAGACAGCCACTCTGTCAGGACATGAACAAACCTGGTAACGGTTTGGGGATCCCCTCTGCACAGTTCGGGCTGCAAGGCTTCTGATCAGAGCCAGCAGCAGCTCATACGTGGAGCGTTTACACCTGGCAAGGTGTCATTCCCATGTTAGAGGGAATCAGGGATCAGAGGCAAGACAGCATGAGCTGATGGCAAATGTTTGCAGTTAATAGCCAGGTATCCCGGCTCAGGGCTAGATCCCTGCCTGCTGGACCTTAGCAGCTTTCATGGCAAAGGGTACAAATCATGTCCTTCCACGCGGAGCCTACCATGAGTGGTGTTCGTGGAGCCTTGTCTCTCTCTTACTCTCTTCTGTAACTTAACTGACTCCTCCACTGCTCTGTTTTCCTTCTGTTGGATTGTATGTTCTTGGTATATTTTTTTTTACTATATAAGGGAAAGCATACTAGAGATCCTTCCATTCCTCTGCCTCCTACCAGACAGGAACAGCACCTCTCCAGTGCAGAAACTGAGTGTAATAACTCATTCGAGTGCTGACATACTGAGCAGTCAGGGGAGAGTCAGGAGAACAACAGAGCTAGTCATAGTGAGGGGAGTTTGCAGGCTGATCTGGTTCCTATAGATGTGCTCATTAGTCTAGGGAATAATATTAGGATATTCCCTGTGGAACTGTAGGCACGTTTTACCACCACCAGTGGTTCAGTTCCTTCCCCTCACTTACGCCATTAGTTGTTCTCTGTGGTGAGGGATTGGCCGTATAAATCACATCTGCTCTCTGCCAAGATGACAGACTTCTTAAGCAGGTGATAGTAACATGCTTCCCAGCATAAGCTGTTGCACGGAGACCGGAGATCTGCACAGCGCCAGTAACAGACCCATGCCGTGTAGCCCCAGCGTGCGGGACCCACCAGATGCGTTTCTTCCATCTGGGTCATGCAGCGAGTCAGTTGAGACAGTTGCGATGCCCTCCAAGGTCTGAGACTGAATCCATGAAACCCCCGTGCTTCATAAACATACATGATGGCAACGGGTGGTTATATATAGAATGTAGACAGATTGTTTGCGTTTCAACTGGCAGGTAAAATAAACCAAGTGTAATATAGCCCCGAGAATGAAAGCAGAGTGCACTTGCCAGCTGCATTTCATCACAAAAATGTGCGTAAATCACAGCCTTGGGCGGCCAGCTTCAAATGTTGTGCTGACAATGGCTCTAATGTGCTCCAAGGCAGGGAGGCTTGCCACAGCTGGACAGCGGGCTGTTCGCTTTCTGCAAAGGGGAACTGCGATGAGGGAGGGCCTGTAATGAAGGAGGTGGCTTTCACAAACAGAGCGTGGCGTTGCATTGAGCCTGTGCCTTCCTGCTGGCTGTCGGCTGACCGCTTTTCATCTGGGAGTGGGTTTGGTGAGAGGGAGGTTGGCTTTGATCAGGTAAGCAGGCCTCGAGGTGAGCATGTTCCGTGCTCCAAAGCAGGCGCACCTGGTAGTCCCTTGCCTGAACAAGATACAAGTTTGAGGAAGAGCTCGAGCCTCTGGTTCATGGCAGCTGTGATCAGCGGCTCCAGAGGCATCGTGGTGCCTGCAGGCAACACGCAGAGCCCCAGCCGGGTCCCTCTGAGCAACCCACGTGGCTTTGGTGCTGCATATGGCAGCAGCTTGCCATCCTTCCAGCTGCCTCCCTGAAAGGCCGCTGGGCTGCAGGGACAAGAGCAGGGGTAGCGGAGAACAGCAGAGGAGGAAATACAAAAGATTGAGGCACCCAAACCAACCGATGGGGGCAGGAAACCGTGCTTAGGCATCGTTGGCAAGGCTTGGAGAGGAACGTGCCCCGGAGTCGGGGGAAAAGGAGTGGCTTGGGTTGTCTCAGGAGCTTTGGGGAGGATGCGACTGCTGGTCTACCAGGAACACCACCTCCCATGTTATCCAAGGCTGTCTCTTTGTTTCCCTACACTTCCCCAGTCTGTCTGCATCCATCTTTTGTTGTCTTGGATTTTTTGTTCTGCAAGACAAGGATTGTATTTTGGTCTGTGTACATCACCCTGCTGTGTGGGGCTCCCGGGCAGGCCCTCTAGATGTTATGACAAGTAATAATAACAGTGGGAGTGGGAACAGAGCCCTGCACCTCTCCCGGCACCAGCTTTTATGCCTGGAGGTTGCAGGTAGACTCTGCAAAACTTAGTTTACAGCCCAAATTCAAAACAGATGCAACAGGAGTGTAACACAAGGGGATATGCAGATAAGAGGATGGGGAGGGCGGTACATGATGGTGCTGTGCCATGGACTAATGGTGCCTATAGATTGGTGGTTCCCAGCTGTTAGGAGGCAAAGGAAACAGTCGTGTTTAATACTTCCGTGCATTTCCAGCCACTCCCCGTGGCTTTCTCTGTAGACCTGGAAAATACAGAAAGGCTTAAAAATAGATTTAACTGAGAAAATGTTAGGAAGGTGTAGAGAAGACAATCAAGCCACACCTAATAGCAAAGTAGGGTTAGTATTTGGCAGTACCTACGAAACGATGGCAACTTAGTCTGTGAGCTCTGGGTGGAGATTCAGTGGCATTGCTAAGGTGTCCTGTACACCGCCCTTCTCTGGGTACCTCGGTGCTGAGAGGCAGAGCCGGCTGTCCCCATCGGCAGGCAGAGGATTAAAGATGCTCAGGGTAGCAATCTAGCTCCTTGCACCAGAGGAGAAGAATTACTGCAAGGAAAGAAACAGGTATGTTTACTGCTGCTGTCAACCTGAGTCATGAGTTTTCCTCAGTTTTTAACCAGGGTTCTCCAGCTGGGACAGTGAGATTTTCCAGAATTATGAATGAAGCTTTAAATGTCTCCTTGAAACCTCCTTCTGAATCTTTTGTTACAAGATCAGGATGCTTTTTTATACGTGGTTCTGAGAGGTGAGGGGAGAAAGCTGCATGTGAAAGAAGTGGGACTCTTACTCGAAAATGAGGGAGATTTGGCATGCTTGCATGCATTCTTTTAAAGCTCTATTTTTGTTTGCTCTGTCTGGTTTACTGCCTTAAAGACAGCCTGACTCCCAATTTGGGAAAAACACTCTGTGCACAGGCCTTGTAGCATCGGTGGTAAAGCTTGCTAGAGCAGGGAGTCTACCGAGGAGGACGGAGCTGGAAGACCACTTGGCTACTTTCCCCCGATGAAGGTGTTTCTCAGGAGTTTTCTCTCCTGCCTGATGCCTGGACATATTAATACCTCCTCTCTCCCTGTCCTGTCCTTGTCCCGTGCACAGACAAATCCAAAACTTTTTACTATAGTGCCCCTGGAGAAAGCAGCAGAACGAGAAGTCATTTATTTATTTTATATCCTCCAAAGGGAATTGACTTCGGTGCAGACAGACGGATCCTGTAGTTCTCTGACTCTCAACATGACTATACATGGACTTGTCTATGCTTTGAAGTTAGTTTGGGTTGAGGTGGTTTATGAAGGCAGAGTGTGCTGGCTGCTCCTAGGAGCTCTACCTGGAGCTTGGTGGTGGGACCAGGGGAACAAAGCCCTGGCTCTGTGTTCCCCAGGTGCGCCTTGCTCTCAGAGCTATCCAGAGTCTAGGCAGAAACTTTACAGCCCCAACCTGCCCCAAATCCAAGCAGTAAGAGGAAATAAATCGAACCAAGGGGAGCTGCTCGATATGGGAGAGAATCAGAGTTTTCCTTTTGTTCTTGAAGGGTTCAGAGGCAAAACACCGACCCTGTCAGCATTGTTCGTCCCTGGTCACTGCTCCCTGGGAGTGCAAACAGTTTGAAGTCATTTGTGTGAATTAGTTTCAGCCAGAGAGTCGGAAAGCAGCGTGGGTTGCCAGGCAATTATCTCCTTGCAAATGGCGTGTGGTATGGGGGCCATATTGCAGAAGATCTCTGACTTGTGCTAAGGTCTCTTGAAGCTGCCAAAATAAGAGATCAGCATCTTGAATGCGTCTTTAGACAGCGTCTTTAAAGCAGAACTACTAACATGGTACATTGGAGTGCTGGCAGGTATCAGCCGATATGTGTGCCAAAGTACAAGGGACTGAGCTGCAGAGCGTGGAAGTGCAGGGGGATTAAATGCCAGGAATCCCAGTCTATGCCGAGGACTATTAGGAGCTGCGAATGCCTCCGAAAGCCCCTAGAGCCAGAGGTGAGTGGGGGGACGGCTCCCCACTTCCTCTGAGGACAACGTAACCCACCAAAACAGTTTTCAAAGATACCCAAAAGAGCATCCCCATTCCTCCTCTTGTTCCCCGCTCTTCTTTCCCTAGCTGTGTCCCCTCTTTAGGGTGCCACTGGGATCTCCTAAGGTTCAGGCTGGAATTATGTTATTTACATCCCTCTCTTCCCACTGCCAGAGTACCAGCACATACAGATACCCCCCAAAGTAGCAGGAGTCACTCCCTGGCTGTAGTGTGGGGAGTTTGATGGCTGAGGACATGCCTCTGCTCCTTCCTTTCTCACGCACAGATTCTCCCTCTTCCTGAGACTGCGTTTAACTTGCGAGTGAGTGATGGACAGGCAGGCTGAGACCGACAGACAGGTACTGACCCTGCAGCTAACAGTGGAGCAGATGTTTCCCACCTGAGCTTGCAGAAGTCCTTTTGTATTTCAGAAATGATTTAATGCTATGGGTTTCCTCCCACTCCTTTTTTCCCCCTTGCTAGTCGGTGTGTAATAGCAGAGAGTTTCATACATATTTGATTTTTTAACTATAGCATGAAATCTGACTGCTGTATTTATGGCTGCAGCTGTCACTCCTCTGAAAACACGCAGCGAAATGAAGGTTAACAAGTTTGGGCTCTTGGGAAGGCATGTAAAACAGCACTGCAGAAGACTTTGTGTCATCACACTGGAGTGACGAACAGATATTTTCTGAGGTTCTCCATTCCAGGGTTATTTATCATTATCTGAAGCAAATACTTTTCTAATTGTATATCCTTGTTTGAAATTCTCGAAACCCCAAATCAAATTCTTTTCCCGTGTACAATATACACAGAAAGTACAGGACGCAGAGCCTGAGGGGATGGTTTAATAGTTTAAGAATCAGGTTGGCACTAACCAGACTTGATGCAGCCATATGTTCAAATCCCAGGGGTGACTGCTTCACCAGGAGGTAGACAATGCTCCACACCATTTATTGTGTGTTCACTTAAAAACAGATGTCCCGATTACCGTGACTGAAGGAAGAGACGCTCTGCCTCTCTTCCAAAGAGCAAGGGCACGCCGTGCTGTTCAGTCCCCCTGCCACATTTGCACTGTTTCTATGTGCTTCCTTACTCCTGTGCGTGCACGGGCTGAAGTGTGAAGCCCTGGCTGGTTGATTTTAATGGAGATTTGCTTAAATAAGAGAAAATAGCTTTTGGCCTTTGTTTAAGCAAAACTTTGGTCTGAAAAGTATCAAATATACTTAGGAATGGTGCACTTGGTATAGAAGGTCTTGTTAGAGCCTTAGGGCTCTTGGTTGTGTCTCTTTAGGGTCACTGCACTCCGGTTTGGGCTCTGTGTGGCTCAAGGGAGTTGCATCAACACAAGACGTGACGTTTCAGCTCTGCCTATGGGCCTTTCCATGTCCGACTCGGTGCCTGAGAAAAGCAGAGCGGAGCCGAACTGCGACCTAGCCTGGGTGTTGAGGGAGTTGGGCACCGGTGCAGACCAGAGCTCTGATCCAGCAGGACCGTATGGATGGGATGGGATTGGAAAGCTCTGTCTTAATGATGCAAATGGTGAAACCATCAAGATTGATGGGGCCGGGGTGTGGGAGAGTTCAGACATATTTCTAGTAATCGCATCCTTCCTGTTGTGTGTTGTTTTTGTTTCTAAGACTCTAAAATAGACAGTGTAGGAAGTTGCAAGATTTGGACTCCTCTGCCCGGTTTTGCAGATTAAGGAGACAGAGCTGCTCTGAGAGGCAGCCAAACGCAGCTCCAGTGCTCTTCTGAGAAACCTCTTAATGCATGAGGATCGCTTCTGCCTCGCAAATGCTCACGTCCCTCCCTCTCCCTATCACGTTCACGCTGTAAGGAAATCAGGCAGGCTGTCCTCTCCTGTATTAATGCCCCATTGCCTGCAGTTAATTAAACTCTGCATGATACTCAATGCAGCGTGTCAGTTTGGTTAACGCCTGTCAGCCGCCACCATAACTTACCCCCATTAGCTGCGCCTCTCGAGTAAGCAGTCGTATTCTAATTCACTCCTCACGCTCCTCTCGCCCAGCGTTTGCTGCTCACCCAAGTTTCTGCCGTGCTGAATTCAGCACCCAGAAGGTGCCGTTCCATTTTTTTAGCATCTCCATAGAAACCGCTTTGGAGTTGCAGAGTGCAGGGTTTGTGCAAATTTAAAAAGAAACTAATCTAATGGTTCAGTTCGATCGGGTTTCGGACTGCCAGTCGCTTGGAAGGAGTGTGTGTTTCAATGATAAAGTTGGGAAGAAAAGCAGCGCAAGTTCTCAAAGGCAGAGACGCAACAATTTTCTGCTATATGAGCCCAGGATAAAGCTTTTATGATAGCACGAAGTTTATCTGAAGATTGTTTGGAGGGAGATACAGCCACAGTTTTACTCTTCCACAGAAATCTAGGTAAATGTCTTGCCTACGAGGATGCCTGTTTATGTGCAAAGCTGCTTTTTTATGTGCAAGCTCACTCCTTCCCCTTGTTAACACAACTGCCTCTGTTTGACCTCTCTTAAGAGGTTTAAATGCATATAGATTAATGTACTTTTGATGTCTGGGCTAATGAAGTCCTGTGCCTCCTCTGCTTAATGTTCTAGTTTATAGATAGAGGCTCAGCACTGCTCAGGAGTAGCCAGGATTGGACCTAGGGTTGGTTTGCACCTGACTGATAGAAAGGTTAATTCTGGGTTGGGTAGCAGAGGCAGGTGTGAACAGAGGATGCTTCTCTGTAGCTTGTGCTTCTCTGTCTCTAGCACAACCACCTAAGGCAACTTTTAGATGGGGATGAACTCAGAAAGAAAAAAAAAAACATCATTAGACAGCAAAGGAGGAAACTCCTTGCTGTGCCCAGATGCCCAAAGGTCGCAGTGGTTTCGCAGCACCAGTCCAGGCCCACGGTCACCAAGGCAATAGCTCATTGCCATGGAAACACCCGCCACCTTCTCAAGCAAGAGCATTTGAGCAAGTCCTGATGTTTAGCAAATAATTGCTTGAGATCCACTGTGTATCCCACCCCTCAACACATTTGGGGACTGAGAAATAAAATAATTTGACAGCTTTCACCATGATCTGTCCATTTTGGAAACCCATGAGGAGGATTTCCATCAGGGCAGAACATTTGCGAGCTCGGTTGCTTTCTCAAGGGCTCACTGTTTGCACATGGTGGTTTTAGCTTTACTAGTTTATTAAAGCCACTACGCTGGAGATTGCATCTAAATTCTCTTTCGCTCCCACTCTCTACAAATAAAACCTTGTGTTGCCTGTTTCATATGAGAACTGACATAGCTGTTTGGATCAGTTTGGCTTATTCTTGGGGTTGCCTCTTCAGCGGGGGGTGGCTGGCCCGGCTCCCAGGGCAGGGAGCTGGATCAAAGCCCTGGTGCGGCTGGCGTAGCCGCGAGGTCTGGTTAGAGCAGAGGGTTGGAGCAGCCCTTCCTGCGCGCCTGTTCCTCGTGGCTTTTGCTGCGGGAGAAGCATCACTCCTGCTAGTCAGAGCCACGGCAGACATGTGAAAAGCTGCCAGGAGGAGAACTTGAATGTGGCATGGAGGAAGGTTGCAAATTAAATCCTTTTTTTGTTGTTGTCTGTCTGAGCTGTCGCTGTCTGACAGATTTAGCCCAGGTGAATGCACGATGTGGGCAGCGGGTTGGCAGAGCCACGCGATGCAGCAGGGCTGCGGAGGGGTCGGGCGCTGCCCCAGCACTGTCCCGGGGAGCAGGCGGTGCGGCGAGCCAGAGCTCATCTCCTCGGCCTGGAGGGTTCTCCTGACGTGGTTCCTGCACACGGTGTGGAGCAGGATGGGGGCATCGTGGCAAGAGCATAGCACGGCCTGCGCAGAGCACGAGGGTGCCACGTGGGAGGAGGGGGGGAAAGGGCTACCTGGCCCTTCACCCCAACCCGGCATCTTCTGTAGAGAAATTGCTGCAAGATGATAAATCAGGAGGAGTGTGCTGCCTCTCTTACCTTTGCTTTTCTCTGCTTCGCAGCTCCCCTTGAAACGACAGCAGCACATAATTGCATCGCTTTGGCGTTCATGGCATCAGTGCTGATGATTTGAGAGGTGTTATTATTGTTGCCATTAGCAGTGTAATTAGTGTTAGCGTAACAGTCTCCTTTGCCCGATGCACCAAGGCTGAACTAACAACCTCCAAAACCAAATACATCCACTCCACCAGCTTGGGGAGAGAGTCTCCACTCTCAGGTGTTCAGCTGTCCTACATCTTCAGCAGCTTGGCATTGCAGCCTCGTAGTAGTAGTGAATTACAATAATTTTAATTAGTACTACTGTTATTAGGGCTAATATAATTGAATTTCATTATTTTAGCAGTGATTTTATTTCATTATATAAAATCAGAATGACTAAACTTTTTTTTCTGAATCATTTTGTTCCCTTAACAATAGAAACATACTGCAAATCCAGGGCATGCTTGGGGATGAGGCATATTTCATGCAAAAGGAATGAGAAAAATGCAGTGGAAAGTCACCTCCTCATTTTTAAGTCCTGTTTTCCAGATTTTTGTGTTCTTACCCCAATATTAGAAACAAATATTACAAAAGAAACACATTGCAAAGCCAGCACAGTAATTTTCTGTGAATTTTGTTCCTTGGTCATCCCTGAATATTGGTGCTCATTTAATATAAATTCATTTCATTGGCTTTTTTTGTCAAGAAGGTGAAAACGTGGAAGCACTGGGCCATCTCCAAACTCAGTGGTGGTTCCACTGAAATCGAGGAATTCTGCCAGGTGAAAATCCAATAGCTGCCTGTACGATACAAACAGCTGATGTGAGGAGGAGCAAGAGTTGCTGAGCTCTCCTGCTGGTTTGTGCTCACATTCAGTAATTCCAAGCTTTCGCTTCGTGCAATGCCCAAGAGATGCGACTGTGCTGAAGGGCAGCTCTGTCTTGTAGTTCCCTCTGACCTCTTTTGTCCTTTCTTGCCTGAGCAAAACAAATTGCTGTTGTTTCAGGGAGCAAGAGGGATGATGGGGATTCTAGTTGTTATTTTTAAATTTCTGAGTTTGAATGCCTGTATTGCCCACACTCAAAAGCTAAAATGGGGCAATGAGCTCCCGGGAGCGGCTCATTCCCTTGTCTCCAGTGGAAATGGTGGCGGTGTGTTGCTCACCACTGTCCGCCTGCTCTGGTGCAGGCTGTTATCGAAGACACACCTGAAGAATCAGAACCCAGAAGCCTTCCTTGCTCGTCGTAACAGCACGTGCTGCTGGCAAACACAGACTCTGGTTTTGTACCTTGTCGTCTTTGCTTTTTCTTTTTGATGATTGTGGATGGTTTTAATTGCCACTTTAGTCTGATGCTCATGGCTAAGAAGAATGTATCAATAATTCACTTGCAAGAGCAGCGTGGCAGCCCTAAAGTTCCCATTTGCCTGCTTTGGCTGCAGGCTTAGAGCACTGTGGGCTGTTTGCAGCATTGTGTTCTCAGGGACAAAAATAAGCTTGTAACAATTGCTTGGGTTGCTTTAGGTTTACTAGAGGGGAGGAAAGGTGGATTTCCCCTGGATTTGTTCTCCTGGCCCCTAGCCTATCTTTGATACAGAGCAGAGAGGAGTTGCTGCCTGTATTACAGATGTGGATTTGCAGATAATCATTTCCATGCTGATGAAGCTTTTGAATCTTAAGCTCTTCATGAGTGTTTCTGGAAGCTGCAGAGAAACTGTATCAAAACTGAGTCTGTACCAAGTGGAATCCTGTCTCGGAGGACAAAAGGGCTGGAGGTTCCCCCAGCTGTGTTGTCCCCACACGATCTCCCTGAGCTTCATCAGCTTATGAAATGAGTGAGTGGCTTAGATTCTAAGAACCCAAGGGATCTTGTTGGTCCAGTGTCACAAAAATCACGGTAGATAGAGCTCAACTCACCTAGTCCATCCTCTTGCTCTAAGGCAGGATCAACTCTTCCTATATCAGGGTCGTAAGTGGTTTCAAATCATTTAAGACAACCCCAGAAGGTGAGCGTCCTTGGTTAATGAGTCTCTGCACATCCCAAAGGGAAGCCCATAAAGAACTGCCTGTGCCCAAATGTCTGACACATTTAGGACCACGTGAGAGACTAGACATTAGTCTAGGAGTTAGGAAAAGAGCTTGGGAGTCCTGACATTTGGCATGTCATTGTAGACACTGAACCTTCCCTTGGTGACCCAAGAATGAAGGGTCAAGTAGACAACACCCCGCTGTTCCGTAAGATACACCACCAAATTTTCTCCTGATGTCCACCCAACATTTTTGTTTTCTTCTTCTACCCCAAGATCCTTGAACCTCAGAAAAGCTCTTCTAATCTTCTTCCATCTTTCCGTCTTCCACTTAGCACTCAGAGGTCAATTACAGCAGATTGTTCAAATTTTTCTGAAGAATTATCCGCTCCTTGAACTTATTTCCCCATCAGGCCACTTCAGCTTCCTCTCCTTGGGCTTAAAAGATGACTAAGTCAAGGTCTTTGTCAGATATAGACTAAACATATTCCCCGTCTTGTTCTTCCCATCAGCAGTCCTCTATCATGTTTTCTTGATGTGTCTCGTCTCCTAATACCGGTACACAGGCCGCAAATCACGAGTGCGCATTTTTCAAAGGGACTCTCCATAAAGCTCTGTTAGCAAGGGATGAGTAATGGTTTGACAAAATAGATTTAAGTGGCCCCTTCTGAATCATCTTGGCAGTAATAGAGAGAGTGTGTCCATTTTTTGATTAAATATTTCCAGTGCCATTAGCTTGGGTGAAGTAAACAACTTCTATTGAGTTTGCCTGCTAATGACAGCCCAAAGGCCTTTGATCTCTCTGTTATCAGAGAGCAAGCCTGTTGCTTGGATGTGGATAAAGATCATATAATCATTGCTAAAGGTGCCTCTTGCAGAACAATCAAAGAGTTTGGAAACGGTTCTTTATTCTCTCAATGTTCGTGCTCCTGCCACCTTTAATGGACGTTGGCAGAGCCGCCTGTGATGGGCATCCTGTAACCTCTGTGCGCAGTCAGAAACACACAATTGTAGTTTGGCTGCAAGATTTTAGCAAAGGAAATCAACACTTAACCTTGATTTCTTGTGCAGACTCCTTGAGGCAGGGCCTCTGTGATCATTTTTGCCTGAAAGGGCTGTAGCATATTTCCATGTTCTTTGTGTCTACCCTTTTATAGTGTGTCTCACAATATTGTATGCTTTTTCTTAAATTCTGCAGCTCTTGAAATCTTGTGACTCGGTTTACATCTAAAAGGGAAAGATAGACCCTAGCTCTTCTTTCTAGCTAATGGTATGGAATACAAGATATTTTCAGCATAAATGTAAAAAAAATATTTTAAGAAAAAAAGAAGAAATATCAGTATGAACGATGCATTATTTTTTTAAAATGCATGCTTTGTGATTAGCGAGTAAAGCTGATTTCAGGCACTAGGCTGATGATTTTTGACCATTTGTTGTTGACTTCAGCACAGATAGTGGTCAAGAAAAAAAAGGTTTGCAATGGGCAAGACTTGTGTGAATTCTTTGTGTGAGTGTAATTTTTTTATGGCGAGGGATATGGAGCAAATATATTGGATGAGAGTCAATACAGGCCTTGCAAAGAGATGTCACGCCTCACAGATCTGCTGGTTCTTTGGAGGACTCCACCAGCATATGGATGGGAATGATTCAGTCTGTATAATTTCCTTGGATTTTTGCCAGAGGCTCTTAAAGGAACTAAGCCGATGTGGGGTGGGGTGGGAGTCTGCTCGTAGAGAGAAGCCTCCTCATCTTTAACAGCTGCTTAAGAGGGAAGGGGTACAAGTAACAGGTCCACTTCTGAAACATTGGGCAGTTGCCAGAGGCATCTCCTGATGCGCTGTGGGACACGTGCTGTCCTGTGTACTCCTGAACGATGTTCCAGTCACGGCGTTGCTCAGAGTGAAGGGATGGTCATGGGTCCCCTCGGCACCAAGCTCAGTCTGAACAGCCGCTTCCTCGCTTGCACCCAGCGCTGGAGGAACGGTTAGTCATTCGCTGTCCTCAGTTCGGGCATATTTCCATTTTTCTTCTTTTTCCATGAAACTAATCAGTGTATTGGTACTGACAGAGATGACCGGTTCGCAGAATCCGCACTCGAGCATCTCTCCCCAGGTGAGCTATTACGGTGCTCTTGGTGTATTGCTGGAGGCATTCATCCTTGGTTGTTATCTGCAGAGTTGGCTCCTTCCTCCTGTGACTTCTTGTTTAATAACTAAACCTGAGCACTTCTGGCCTTGTTGGGGAGGGCTATTTTATAGGGTTTGGGAGTTTTTTCATTTTAAGGCTTATTTTTTCAGCCATCTGTCAGACCAAGTGATCCTCCATCAAGATATAATCCAGCTGATTGGCCTACTTTTCAAGAATAGTAGCTTTAGCTTTGTATGCTACTGCTGATAGCATTTCAGATTGCCCAGGTTCTTTCCTCCTGAGGGTGGAGAAGACAGCAATTGATCTAATCCAGCTTGGCGTTTATGTCACTTGAAATGAAATTGTATTTTGCTGAATGAAACTGAGAAATGGGAAAGTAATACCGCAAATGTGTTGTGCCATGTGGGACCTTCTGCCTGGGAAGCTTCCTAAGGAAGCTACAGCGGAGTTGGTTATCCCAGAGAACAAACTCTCTGATCTGTAGCTCTTGTTGCAAGCGTTGGAAGTGTGGCAGCCAAGTTGTCTTCTGTAGAAAACACTCCTAGCTAGGAGTCAATACCAACTTGAAGGATTCACACAAAAATCCCAGAGACTTTGGTATATGGTCATTGCTGGATAACATTAACTCTAATGGCATTTTTTTTAATGCCAGAATACATCATGCTCGTATGCAGCTTGCTCCATTCCTCCACTGCTGCCCGACTGGCAGCTCCAGAAAGGAGCAGCGCCTTTTGCATTTGGCTGGCCATATGCAGTTGGGTAAGTACTTATTAGCAGTGACTTTCATGCCATAGAGCAGAGAGGCAAAAGCAATTCCACAGAGCATTAGGAGATCAAATAGGTCAACTGAAAGGAGGAAAAATTACCATCGGCTATCTTCAATTAAACTGTTATTGCTCCACATGAAGGATCCCATTTAGAGGAAGGCATAAAACCTGAGAGTAGAGGTGACTGCGAGAATAAATTCTCCATTTTTAATTCCAGGGCCAGAGAGTGAACATTCATCAGTAGGCATGAGGAGGAGATCTCTCTTTCCCTCTGTTTTCCAGCCTACTTTTAAGTAGAGCCCATTTGGACATCTCTCAGCAAAACATTTTTTTCATCAGAAAGCACAAACTCATCGAAGTCACAGCTTTTAGTAGAGACATTAATGACAGCTGAACCCTTCCTGAGAAGGGCTTTTGGTTCTGAGAGGTTGTGGTGTCCGGCTGTCAAGCGCGGGGCAGAAGGCACCTCAGAACAGCAAACATCTTGGTGACCAGGGCAGACTTCTAGGAGCTGGGGCATCCTGGTTCAAGTCCCTGGTCCCTTTCCAAGGCCAGAAAGCATAAATAACTTCCAGCTGCGCTCATGTGCATGGGAAAGCACCATCCAAACCCTTTTTCCTAGTAATAGAAGTTATAGCATATGAAGGCAAGGTAATTTCCATGGTTTGAACCATAGTCTAGATTGACTAAACTGGTTTGAAGTTGATTTTAAGACATTAAGAGTCCTATGTTGCAGTAAATAAACTACATCAAAACAGTTTACAAAGGAAGTATTTTCAAATGCAGAAATTGAAAGGCCCTCTTGCATTATTCTTCGTACTTTTTTAAGGGCAGGGAATGCAGAGGAGGAAAGAAGCCAGGTCTTAAATTGCTTGGGGTTTTTTTTTATTTGGTTGGTTTGGTTGTTTGTTTGCTTACCTTAGAAATACCAGAATTATTTTGTTTGGCCTTTGACAAGCAAAAAAAAGGGGAGAAAAATAAAGGTCAAAATGTAGCCTTCACATTTGCTAGCAGTCTTCTGAGATGTCACTTATGTTCCTTGACGGCTCTCTGCTTTGGCTGCGAGCTTCTGGCTCTTTAAACTCCCTCAAAGAGGACCTTTTCCCAAAGTGCTTCAGAGACATTAGAACAAAATAGCTGTACATCAAAACAAGCATACAGCTTGCAGAGTTTAGGGCAACCTCGTCTCTTCTGCATATAACTGCTGCCGCGTTGAGTCCCTGCCTGTGAGATGTCTCAGCTTCCCTCCTTCACCCGTTCCCGGGCCAGGGGATGTTCGTGTTTATTATCACAGTTTAGCCACACTCCGCGCTTATGTTTCATTGCTAGCACATGAAACGTGTTCCACATCCCAGCCCAGCCGGGGCTGCCTTTTCACAGAGCCTGCGGGCACTCCCGAAGCACATGGGCCTCAACACTCTTGCTGTTATTTAGGTGTGAAATTCGCTGTCTGCCTGTAGCGCCTCGAGCGGCTCATTTGCTGGGGTTTCAGGCGCGCGCCGTTGTTTTCAGTAAGGCAGTCGCCAGTGCTCCGCTTCCGCACGGGCTGGGCGAAAGCTTGGGGAGGGACACACGGGCCCCTCTAACTGCGTCGTTTCTGCATCCCAGTGTAAATCCTCAGTGATAATTTGGGCTGTTCTTGTCCCAGCCGTGTAGAGCAGGGAGTACCTGGGGGAGGCAGGACAGAGTTCCTCTGCCTGGGTGATAAATACCTGCTGTGACGGAGGGAGGAGACCAGCCCCCAGTTGCCGGCATGTAGAGCATCCGCTCTCACGCTGAATGGCTGATTACGTTGTTCTGGACAGGATAAATAATTAACAGCCTCAGGGGTGCTCAAGGTGCCAGATTCTCCCATACACTCCATTAAGCATTTAGAAACTTCAGCTTGGGCCTGTCCCATGCCACGTCTGGTTGCTGGGCTGGCTTTGGAGGGTCTGAGCTTGTGCCCAGGAGGGCAAGTGCTGCCGATGTCTTCGTGTCCTTTGGCCAAAATTTGCTCTGTAGCAAAATGCCTGTGATGTGACTGTTAATTATAGCTTCTGACCCATGAGCAGAGCCTGCCTGAGGAGACCAGGGCTCGTCTTTAGTTGAATTTGCCATTGGAAAAGGGTATGGGCGAGAAATTGGTATTTGCTGTAAGTTTTCCAAGGAGTGAGTGTGCAAGAAACACAGCTGAGGGTTTCAAATTCAAAGCTTGACCTTGTAAGAGCGCAAGGATTTGGGGATCGCTCCGGATGCAGGTGAGCTGAGGCGTGTGGGGAGGAGGAGGCCGCTGGGTGCCGTGAGGACTGGGATAAATCAGCCACCTCCAAGGAGAGGAAAGAAAGGAGAGAGGCTGTGGGTTAGAGATCTCTGCACTTTCTCGAGGGGTTAAACCCAGCCTCCAACAGTCCCATGCAAGGTTTTATCCAGCCCTTCATCCTCTATTCAGAAGGCACACGGGCCCGGGGTTGCAGACTGATGCTCGCTGCCTAGCACAGTGGCAGTCTGCCTGTAAGATTAGTATTATACACACATTCCGTACATGTTCTAGTTTTTTTAGAAAAAGTTAGAGGAATATTTTGTAATTTTGAGCTCTCTTTAGCAGTTTCATTAGTTTGCTCCCCTCCTGTGGTGCCAGTGCTTCAAACTCATTTAAGCTATTTTCCACAATTTTTGAACAATATTTCTTATTAAAAAAAGTCTAATCCCTCTCAAACCATTGCTTTAATCTGTCCCAGAAAACTGGCTTTCATCTTGCGATTGCTTTCACAGTGGCACGTAAACCCTACAAATGTAATATGGAGCCCAGTAATCCATCAGTTAAACAGATTAGCTATGTAGGAGGCTGTATGGCTCAGTGAGTAAAGCAAGCAGGCTTTACTCTCCCTCCGTAGAGGAAAAGCCGGCTCAAGTATAGCTCCGTGATCTGCAGCCGATGTGCACTGGAGATGCAAAGGGTTTCCTTCCGCCTTGCAGATCTCGTGGTGGGGATGGACCCTGGAGGGTGGCTGCTTGCGGTGTCTTGGTTCTCCTCTCAGATGAGTGAGCGCAGATGTCCGTCACGAGATGAAAAGGGGAAGCGCAAGGCTGAGCTGCCGAGAGGCACCGTCTCCCCCCTCCGCGGTGAGAGGAGGAGAGTTGCGCTGCGGCTGGTATCCCTTTGCGTGGTTTTGGGGGAGTGTTGCCTTTTTTGCAGCTGGTGACATCATGACTGAGGCTGCGAGTGTCCTGGTATCACCTGTGATTTTTGCAGCATGCAGACGCCACTTGGAAAAGCCTTCAGTGGAAAAGTAGAAATTCTTGAGTTCCCATCCTGACCCTGCCTACGGCTCACTGTGTGAAGTGGATCGTAAAATCCTCATGATTAGATTTCCTTTCGATAGGGTGGAGCAGAGCCTTCGCACCCCGTTACCATAGATGAGGCAGAGCCACAGCTGGCACCACTGCCGGGCCTCTGGATGGCAGGAGCTTGTATTTGGAAGGAGAAGCGGGCTGTGCACAAGTGCCGGAGGGAGAATAAGTCCTTGGAGCTAGACCTGTTCCTTCTGGGCGTTGTTCTGTGCTGGGCCGGTACTGCATCTTTGCTAGGAAGTATCGGGCCATGCTGAGCAGTCCCTGCTTTAGTCCTTGGGCACAGCTCAGAAATGTGGACACACTAAAAAGTAAAGTTGCTTAGTGCTGGGTGGGTGATCTAGTATTGCACTAAGCGCCATGGTTGGGGTTTATTAATCCAAAAAGTTGTGTGTTCTGAATTTTCCCTCCCTCTTCCAACCTCATTTTAATTAGCCTGGACGCCTTCTCCACTGCTCCCTGCCTCTCTCATGGATTCCCTTTGGTTTTTAGTTCTGTGAAATGGGGATGATGCCAGAGACTGCATGCAGGTGAAATCTGTTGCAATGGAATAACGGGTAATTGGAAAATTACAGTCTCTCAAAAATGGGGTGAAGAGAGAAAATACGGAGTGTCCGGAAGCAAAGCGCAAATTGACAGTTCATTATGTCTCCTCTGCCTAGTCAGTCTCCGCAGACCGAACTTAAAAATATAAAGCAGAAAAGCCAACATAAACAAGTGCTCAAAATCCCATTGACAGCTTTAGGCCCAGGACTAGAGAAAAAACAACACAAGTGCAAAGGATGTTTATGAGACTAAATGTTCTGGATTTGTTTACCACTCCTCTGCGTCTCTGCCAGCCTCAGCTCTCCCTGTTCAGGAGGAATCGAACGGCTGCTTTGGGCTTGCGGGGGATTTCTGAAGCAAAGCACATCTTTTACTCAGGAAACTTCCTTCCCTGTTCATGCAGCAGGAGGGACCAGGTGTCGAACAGCCCTTTTCTCCACTGTAATGCAGGTATGATTATTTCTACTCAGTGTCAGAGCAAAAAGATGCCCCAGCCAAGGCATGGTGCCATCCTGCTGGTGGTTGAACCTAAGCTATGTAAAATAGGTGGTTGTGGATGCAGCAATCAAAAGAGACAAGGTAAGAAGACGGGCGAGAGAAGAAATAGAGGCACAAAGAGATAGTGCTTTCCTTGAAGAACTGCAGTAATTCAGTTGCACAAAGAGAATCTAAGGCTGCAAGGTCCTACTCCTGTTCTTCGTCCTCTGCTTGTAGAAGCCATCAATAATTTGACCATTATGGGTTTCTCTTTTATTGAATTTCTCCTGATTCCAGGAAGGCTCTGGGGTTGCGCTTCGTCTTGCTAAAACCAGAAGTATCAGATTCTCAGAAAGAGAATAGTCTTCCGAGGTTTTCAGACTCAAACTATTTAGAAAAGGATTTTTGTCTGTTTATCTGAACTCAGAATGAACTGCTGAAACGTTTGAGGTTTCTCCCTAATAAAAGCATGGTTTTGAATCACTGAAATATTCCGCAGCATAAATATGGCCTTCAAAGTGGGCAGAGGTGGTTGTGCTTTCCTGGGACATGTTTTGCCTGGAGTCAAGACTAACTGTTACTTTAAACTCATATTCAAGGATGCTGAAATCGTAGAAATTGATCCCATACAGTTTCTGCCCTTCTCTTGAATGGTGGGAAACTTACTCCTGCAGCCAAAGTATGAGGATTCGTTTGAATCTGAAATCTATAAAATTTGTACTCAGAGCTGAACCTTTTTCGAACGTTGCCTGGGACCTGCCGGTGGGACTTGTGGGTTAAACCACTCTCTGTGCTCGTTTTTACTGACTGTCTCCAGCATGGCAGTTCCCATTCCAGCCTCCGCATCTGGCACTGTGGACCCTCGGTATCAGCGTGACAGCATTGCCCACCATCTCCCGCATTGCATCCGTTGTGGGGATTCCCGAGCGTTTTGTAGCCTCGTGCAATGCCACCTGGTTGCCGTTTTACCGTGCTCCATTTGGCCTGTCGTGTCTCTGAAAACCTGGACCAATGTAAAGGTCGATCATCGCAGCAGCAAAAGACGTGGAGATATCCAAAGCAGATGAAAACTGTCGTTTGAAAAAGGAAGTTTTCAGTGATGCGGTTTGGAGCCCTATGGTGGGCATGTAGTTTCCCCTGTCAGAGTTGTTAAGGTTTACAAAGTATTTGGCAAAAAGCAAAAAATACCACTTTAGAACGACTCTCTTGGAAGTGCATCATTTTGATGCCAACCTTTGTTTGTTAACCATTCCTTGCTAGAAAGGAAGTTGCATTTCGTGACACAACCACATCTCAAGCAAAAAGCCTGACATTTCCTTTTCCAAGAAGGTCAAAACAAGACATTGCAGCAATTTTAAAGCTTTGTTGCAACTTCATTTTCTTCCAGCCAGGAAGTTTGACAAAAATAATCCTTGCCATGAAAAGTTTTGTTTTTAGCAAATCAACATTTTTTTTTTCTCAGAGAAAAAGGCTCCTGGAAAAATTCCTGCTCTGGGGTTGGCTTAAATTTGAACAAAACGACAGTGTCTCCTAGTGGCTGACTCCAGGGGAATGGGCAAATCCATCTTGGATTTCAAGTGTCTCTTCCTTGACCCTCCTCCTAGATCTTTGCTCATCAGGGAGTGAGAGAAGTGAGAAATGAATTGTGCTCTAAGCAACAAACCGTTTCATAAGCCATAAAAGTATCTATGGCAGGCTGTTTTCTAGGCTCCAGTTGGTGTTGAAAGAAGGTAATTACATTTGAAGGCTGTATCGCTGGATGCTTGGCTCATCTGCTGTTCAGCTTCCACTCTAGTAATACAAAAGCTCCCGTCAGCAGCTTAGCCAGCATGCAGGGCTGTCCATCCTTGTCTTTGCCCAGTGGGTCCTGCCTCCGTGTCGCTGCAGGATTGCGCTCCAAACGCCTCACGTTACAGCAGTCCTTGTCATCGAATTAGTTCCGCCTCACAGCAAAGACTATCGGTAAAGAATAATGAAGTTCTCTTGTCTGAAGCACAATTGGCTTTGCAGTATCAGCCTGCTGTCCGTCAACCTTGCCCCGGCGGCCCCCGTCATCTTGATCTGCTGGATCAGCTCCTCATCACAGCTATTGATGATCTCATCGGGGCCACCTCCTTGTCCTCTCCTTTCCCTCTTCCTCGTGCTCTCTTTCCCCTCCCCTGAGAGATGGCTGCGGCTTTTCTCCTGCACTCTCTGAACCTCGTATATGAAGCAAAAGTTACAGCGCTGGAGAGTAAGCAATAAGGACACCCAACTGGTGAAGGAAGTTTGCAAATCAATTCAAGCAATGATAACAGCAAATTAACTGGTTGCAATGCCATGTGTTCCACAGGCCACAGAAAAACCTTGGGGTTGGCTTAGAAAACACCGGATTTTAGAGAATAACAACTTACAAATTCTTTTTGTTTGCCTGAGGGTGTTTTTAAGTTTGTTCAGCTTAGGCTTTTCAGGCTGGACACTGACTTAGAATCATAGAATGGTTTGGGTTGGAAGGGACCTTAAAGATCATCTAGTTCCAAGATCATCTAGTTCCAACCCCCCTGCCAGGGGCAGGGACACCTTCCACTAGACTGGGTTGCTCAAAGCCCCATCCAGCCACTTCCAGTGATGGAGCATCCACAGCTTCTCTGGGCAACCTGTGCCAGGGCCTCACCACCCTCACCGTGAGGAAACTTTTGAAGTGAGTTTTTTGGTAATGACTCCTGAGATTGTCTTGTCATACTTACATAACTCCAGGATTAGGGATTTTGAAACGATCACTAGCTATCCCAATTTTCATGATAAAATTGTGACTCTTGGCAGCATATCTGGCGGCAGCACATCTGGCAGCAGCAAGGTGAACTTGGAGAACTCTGAATTAAGTTTGACTTTAGCGGATGAGACTGCTGCTGTGTTGCAGACTGCAAGGTATCGTAGGTCGCAGTGGGCAAGTTCTCTGTGTTTCCCAACAGAAAGTGCTACGGAACAACTCAGTCCTTTCAAAGCTGCCCGAGCTGCAGCTTCCTTGCTCATGATTGTGTCATTAATTTCCCAGCCTCCACACGCTAACGAGCCATCCTCGTCCTGCCATGAGCACCCTGTCCCAAGGAGCCCTCAGTGTGCTGCCTGGAGGGACACAAGAATTTAGCAAGTTATTTTGCTTTTTGTCAAGAATGCCCTTGTGTAACCCCAGCCGAGGGGAGACCGAACGTGCCAGCCGCACGCTGCTCCTGACAGATAGCTGGAGGACACTGCGAGCGTGGTGTCCCGTCACCGCTGTGGCTTACAGCGGGACAGGCGCCTGGCAGCCCACGGGGCTATTTCAGGCTCAGTCTCTGTTGGGGACCTGGTTCGATGCCATCCTACAGCAGCCCTTTTCTTCAGCCGTGTTTTCATTGCAAAGGGAAGACTTCTGCCCAGGTTATTCTGGCATCATCGGGGAAGGGAACAGCAACGGGCGAGCGCTGGTTGATGTTAAGGAGGGAATCGCCATCCCTGCAGCGAGGAAGGTGTGAGGAGGGCAGCCCAGTGATCGGCTGTTGAGGTGCACTGTGCAGCCATCTGGGCCACTCCTTGCTAGAGACTAAAGAACTGAAAATTGCGCAGTCCTTCCCCTGGTGTCCCTTAGTAATTAGTGTATATGGATTATAATCACGAGGACCGAGGCTCTTACTGCTCTTTCTCCTGGATAAACGGTTGAGCAAAAGACAGTCTATTGCATAAAGTAATTTAGCCTATGAATGATGGTTCATTAGCAGCCCACAGACTGTCGCTGCCGATAGTAGGGGCTGTGTGGGCTCTTCCTGCGTTCGAGTTAACTCTTTCACCCTCTCCTTCAATGGCCAAGGATTCGGTTTGCAGAGTGTGGAGTTACATGTGGCTGTGCCACAGTGTTACAACGGTCTTCTCCCTTCGGAGCCTCAAATAACACAACAACATCCCCAAGAAACTGCCAACTTTTAACATGGTGTCTAATGACGGATGGGGAATAAAGGAAGCTATTATCAGTCAGGAGATGAGTCAGATATGAAAATAACACCTTTTTCTAGGCAATATTATTACACCGAGGAAATGAAAAAGACTCATTTTCTTTTGCAGAGGAACAGGCCTTGAGCATTAGAAATGCGCATTGCAGAGCCTGGTGCTGCTTGAGGGAGTAGCTCCAGTGAGCGAGCAAACCTCATCCCGCCTTTTGCATCTGTCCCTGCTGTGCCACGTTTTGGAGCCTGGGTGCTGGGCAGACATTGCTGCGCTTCCCGGGAAAGGAACGGCTAAGGCTCTGTCTGAAAAGCAAGATTGTAGCCCAAAGCAATTTGGTGCCGGTGATAGAGGAGAGGAATGGAAAAATCGGTTCTTGGATTTAAGCTGCATGCAGTCTTGTACACTCGGAGAAACCCACACTGATCCTGGAGGGAATCCTGACACCCAGGGCCACACTGCCGTCATTTTAACAAAATCTGCTGTACTTTACTAACCAGGACTTCAGAAGGAAAAATCATCTTGGGGTTTTTTGGGGGACAATTTCTAAAGGGAGATAAATATCTCAAGGGAGATAAAACTATTGATCCTACTGACTTTCACCAATATTTGTTTTCCTAATTCTCTTAAGAGATGTCTGCAAGAAAAGTGCTTTGTTTGTATATGAATAGAGCTGTGCTGTGTTGACAGTGGTCCTGCTTTGGAGACAGCAGTATCCATAACGCTCTGTGGGGGTTAGTGCAATAAAAACAGCCTGATCAATGCAAGCCCAAATAGAAGCCTTGCAAGCCATACTAGCCATTCACCTGGATAATTGTATCTTGCAGCAGTGATCTCTTCATTGCATAACTTTAGGGTTTTGGGCCCATGTATTGTGCACAGTTGTTCTGCAACTGCTCCAGAAATGGGCTGGGATTCTGTGTATCCAGTAAGACTCACAGGTACTGTCCATGAGGCTTATCTGCGGTTCCCCTCAGACGCTTATCTGCCTCCATGGCTCTCCGGAAGGAATGCGGGAAGATGTAGCACTTGTGCATCATTAGCACGAATCCCAGAGGGGAACATAGCAGCCTTTAGCCATTTCCTCTGTGCAGCCGTTTGACCATGTTGCTTTTTTGCCCCATAGCCGGACGAGTTGACCAACGCCTTGGAGATCAGTAACATCGTCTTCACAAGCATGTTTGCCCTGGAGATGCTCCTGAAACTCCTTGCCTTTGGCCTCTTCGGCTACATCAAGAACCCGTACAACATCTTTGATGGGATCATAGTTGTCATCAGGTCACTGCCAGTTCTTTCTCCACTGTGGCTTTTCTGCCGAGGGCTCAGACCAGTTGGGGAGTGGGATGGGGAACAGGAATGACGTGGCATGTGTTAATCCGGGGCTCGCTGGCTGTGATGTGCTATAATTATGCTGGGCTTTTAGATTCCTGTCATTAGAAGGGCTGTCCAAAGTAAATGGACCTGGCAGATGGAGAACAGTCTATTTACGCCACACATCTGGCACTGTGGTCAATTTTCCACTGAAGTGCAGAACGGCTGGTCCTGGGAAAGGAATACTGTGAGTGTCCATATCCCAGCAGCGTGCCCTCCCTCTCCCAGATTAACACATAACTCAGGCCGGAATAGGGCAAGCAGGAGGGTAAGGAAGGGCACTGTTCGGCTGTCCTCTCCCAGCAGAACGCTATCCCAGTTTTGGGGACGTCACAGCATGTGGGTGAGAAGCTTGTGCAGCACCTCTCTGTGTCCAGATTCTTTCTAGCAGTGCTGTTCACCCCTCGGTGAGTAATTTGGGGCAGGGAAGTCAAGGGAGACACAGAAGGTGTAAACCAGGATAGTGCTCTTGGCTTCAGTTGGCCCATCCCTTTGATTCCAAGAAGTGAGGAGCAATAGAGGCCCAGAACAAAGGCCAGTCTGTGGCCTGATCAACCCACCCAACCCCACCATGTGTAAATCCCTGGATATTAGCTTGGTACAAAGTTGTGATCCACGTTTTGTGGCTAGGCTTGTGACTGACTGTAGTGATGCAAACTAGCAGGAGACATGCTGTGTTGTGAGGAGCCACAGAAAGTCAAGGGAATTAAAGAATCAAGAAACCAGCTATAAAGGATACAGGTCGTGCATGCGCATGTTTGTCTGCACAACTGGGGAGTGAAAGTGTTTTTCAGAAGCAAGAAAGTAGCAGGCAAATAAACTACCCCTTTAGGGCTTAAATGGTGCGATATCCTGTAAGGAACCAGCCTGCTCAGGGTTTTCCCAGTACAGTACTGCTGTTTACATTTCTTCTCCTTCTGGTGTTCCTGCAGCGTCTGGGAGATCATCGGCCAGTCGGACGGAGGCCTCTCTGTGCTACGAACTTTTCGGCTGCTCCGGGTGCTGAAACTGGTGCGTTTCATGCCCGCCCTCCGTCGCCAGCTGGTGGTCCTGATGAAGACAATGGACAACGTAGCCACCTTCTGCATGTTGCTCATGCTCTTCATCTTTATCTTCAGGTACCAGAGGCTGCAGCTCTTCTTTGATTAATTGTTCAGCTTGCTTAAGTAATATGTAGATTAGAATAATGACACACTGCATTTGCTAGGCTGCCTACAGGATAGAATTGCTCACACCAGACTGACAAGCAGACATTCAACAGACTATTTACCTCTTTTCAGTCTCAGTTTTTCATGCAGGACTGTAATTCTGTAGATGAATGAAGTGCACAAACAGGCAACAAGCGCTCTGGAGTTCCTGGGAGGCTCGTTTAGCTGAGTCTCAGGAAGCTGTCAGTAACTGGACTCTAACAGTGTTATATTTGAGATGGAGATTGTACAGACTCCAAGACTTCTGTCTGTTTGACCCTATAATGCTCCTCAGGATCCTGTTCTTGGAAACCAGTTGGATTAGGAAGCTGGCAATGTGGTTTGTCATTTTCTAGACAAAGGCGATCCCTGATTTGACTTCAGTGTAGACAATTGTAATGAAATGTGACACAGAAGAACCAAATGGCAGGGTTTGATCAGTGATCACGCCAGTGGTGGAGCAGAGCCCTTCTTCTGGGAGATACCGCTGGCACGCAAAACACAGGGAGGGGGAAAGTGTCTGAAAAATCACTGCAATCCTCCCTGCAACCATACTTCACACAATAATGTGTTTCCTCCATCTCCCCTTTTTCCCACTCTAGCATTCTCGGCATGCATCTTTTTGGATGCAAGTTCAGCCTGAAAACTGATACGGGAGACACAGTTCCAGATAGAAAGAATTTTGATTCCTTACTTTGGGCCATCGTGACCGTATTTCAGGTAAGCTCTGGATCCTCTGGGAAGCTTTAATGTAGACCACCTGGACAAATTATTTCACTTAAAAAAAAAAAACAACCAAAAACTACTCCAGTAGGTGTCAAATTTGGACTGAAACATCACTGTAGAGTTGTTAGGGCAAAGTGATTGTGTTTCTGAGTTAGCTGGTCTCTATAAGCCCTGATAGCGAAGCAATCTACTCAAAATCATCACTCTGCATATCTGTTGTCAGTAAAAGCAAAGTCTAAGAAGGCCTGGAAGTCCACCCTTATTTTCCTTTCATATAGTCGGTAAGATCAAGACCCACAGCCTACTGTCCGTTCTGCTCCTGTTCTGTAGATCTCTGTCTCCTTACTTGCCTTCACTGCCCCAAAAATGCACTTTGCAAACAATTTCATTTAACTGGGAGCGACAAATACTGTGACAAATCAGAGCTGGAGTTACTGGCTCTATATGCTGGGAAAGTCTTTATATATAAAAAGTTGTGTTTCCTCTCCAGGCAAGATCTGTTATGTGTTTGAAATTACTGGCGTATTCCACGATGGAGCAATAAGCTGCTATTTCCAGGACATTCTAAATATACAGATTAGTCTTTTCTGTTTAAAAGCTCAGTCTTTAGAGCCCAAGTGCAGCAAGTGGAGCACAATGTAAACAATGTGAAGCTAAGTTTCTAAATGCAGAGTAGGTGTTCATCACGGTATCATTCAAGGGAGAAACCAGTCCAGAGTCTTCACTGTGAAGAATATAACTTCTTGCAAAGTTTTCCTTCTTATAAAAGAGCAAGGACAAATCAGCATTAGTCTCACAGGTTCACGTTTTTCTTTTACCAACATAAATACAGATTTCTGCATTTATTCTAACAGTCCCTTGGGAAATAGAGTTGGCACAGAGCACAAGGGCTCAGTCCTTCATCCCATGAAGGTTAACGAGTGGCATGGTTCAGTGCAGCTGATTGCGTTCCTGTCCCCAAAGCTACCTTGGTTTTCGGAGGGTTAGAGGCCATTTTCATTGTAAGCATGAATTAATGTGGAGCATGAATCTGTCATCCATTTTTGTTAGGCCCCAGGATTTTTGAGCTCCAGGAAAGCTAGGAGAGTGGGAATCCCTGAGGAAGGCCCCTTGGAGCAAGGCTTTGCAAAGATGTGTATTTTTTTGCCCAGCTTGTCAGTGCTTCTACCTAATGATAAAAACTTTGCTTCCCTGAGTTTCTTGAGCCACCCAATGTCATTTATCTCATCAAATATCATGTCCCCTACGCTTTCCTTCAGCTCCAGATGCCTTATAAAGAGCTGCCTGAAAGGAGACAACAGCTCTGGCCTCAGGTCTGTTATCTTCTGATGGTTACCAAAGGCGGCAATATCGCCACCAAATAATGGGACTTGTGCCAGCGCATCCTTCATGTTACCGTATCTCGGATCTGAACTAGTCATCTCTATGGGCAGCGGTGTGCTAGATCTTCCTGCAGAGAGGGGAGGTTTGGCCAGGAGAGAGCTCTCACGTGCAAAGATCTACATAAAGGAATGTTTTGCTGTCTCATCTCATGAGACTTGCTAATGATTATGCTCAGAAAAGGTCAAAAGGAAAGGAAGAAATGGATGAGTCAGTATTTGAATGCAGCTGCTGTGCATGAGAGGAGTGGAGTAATTAGAGAGTCTTCCCCTTCACCTCTCTGCAGATCCTCACTCAAGAGGACTGGAACGTGGTCCTGTACAATGGGATGGCATCCACATCCTCATGGGCAGCACTCTACTTTGTGGCCCTGATGACCTTCGGCAATTATGTGCTCTTCAACCTTCTTGTTGCCATTCTGGTAGAAGGCTTCCAGGCAGAGGTAAGAGATCTGAGCAGAGGGAGGGAGAAAACTGAGGAGCACGTGTAGGCAAGAGTGTAGGGATGAGTCCATGTCAGTGCAAACATCTAGCCATGCAAGCAGCCCTAAATTTAAACTTAAGGGGTGTAGATGAGCTGGGTTGGGCATGTGAAGCTCTTGTGAATCTGTCTTTGCAAATAAGGCCCACTGAACTTGGCATGGGACCTGGCAGACCAACACTTCGATTGATCTGCTACAAGGTCTGTTGTGTGACCTAGAGGAGATAATTTAGGATTAATTTAACTCACCTAATCTCCCATATGCCCTGTGTTTTGTGTTTCTGTGTGGTGCGCCATAGGCCTTCAATGTATCTAGCCAACACTAGTCTTGGGGACCAGGTAGGAGGTGAACTGGCTCTCAATCCAGGCCTTTCCTCGTGACTCTGTCCCTTATGTGTTATTTGAGGCTGGTAGCACAGCTGTTCCAAAGATGTGTTGCAAGGTTACAAACATTAAATTTTGAGATACTTAGAATGATGTAGGATATGCAAATGCTAAAGAGATTTTTACTGACACCTGAAAATAATGTCTGTATAGGTCAACAAGCAGGGAATTTATGATGAACTGCAGGCATCTCATCTCATCTCACATGGAAAGGATTAGAGAAATGATTTTATTTCTCAGTCCAACATGATATGCCATGTCCTGATCTGAACTAGGCAGGAACCTTAGCAGCTGTGCAGGCAATCCTGTGCCACATGAACCAGAGCAGCAGGCCACACTGGTGTGAGTGGTGTGAGTGGTGTAGTACTGGTGTGAGTGGGGGGCCCGTGCAGCCTCCTAAGGTTTCCTCCCCACCAGCAAGTCCACTCCAGATCTGCTTTCAGCATCCTGAGAGCGTGAAACCAGCCATCCCCTGCCCTATCCTGCTCTTCTCCATCTTCCTTTCAGATCTCAGCAAGTCCATTTATGGGAGATTTTAAGTGAGGATGATCTGTTTCAGTCATAAATACAACAATGTATGTGCACATATATGTTACCCAGAAAAAATGTACTTTTTTCAAAGTCCGAGTGGAAATGGAAATGATTTTGAGACTTAGCAAAAAACATCCAATCCCAGTTAAAGCTAAGAATAGTGGCATTGAAAGGGCTTACATCACGCTTTGGGATTTTTTAATTATTACTTTTTTATTTCTGCAACCATCAAGCAGGGAAAGTTTGCTTAGTGCTGGCTTCAGAGACACACAGACCCAGGAAGAAAATGAGAAAATGGCTTCAGTTTTCACCGCCTTAGCTCCCAAGGGAAAGAGGAGAAAGAAATTATTTTTATAGGATTTTTTTTTCCACTTTTCTTTTTTTCCCCCAGAAATGGTATCATGCTCTCATTTGCCGTGTGTAGATCACACTTAGATGAACCTTCGCTGACCGTGGAATATATTGAAATATTCATGGACCAAAAATTCCCTTCTCTCAAGCCAGCACAGCCACATCTATGTCTTTCAAGGATGTCTGCACAGATTCGTTATTAAAACATCCCTCCTAGCTTCCTCACAGCACTAGCAGAGGAAAATTAATTGAAACAACAGGAGCCAAGCCCCAGTTTGGAAAAAAACAACCCTGATCTATGTCGCTCGGGGCTGTTTCGTGGATGCTGAGGGTGGTGAGTGCCACCTGCACACACAGAGAAGACACAAGTAGTCCGGCTCATCACTTTCAAACTGAACGGCTCTGCACTGCATTAGTGAGCGTCTTGACATCTTGTGCAGTGGGGCCCATGCCCTGAAGATGCAGCACAGCTGACCAAAAAGAGCAAGAAGGTCCTTTTCCAAGAACAAGCCTATACTCCATGTCGCGGTGACTAGAGCTCATGCTGACACTGTTTATTTCCAAATTCATGTAGTTTTCTCAATGTCACCAATCTCAGCATCTCTGGGCTCTGCTCTGGATACTGTAACACCTTTGCCATATTCCTGTTCTAGTGCAACCTGTTGCAGCTGGCGGTGGACATTTTAGCCACTAACCTAGTAAGACCAAAGCAGAGGAATTACCAGTGTTTCTACAGGCTCTGCAGTAGCTGCTGTCTTCCAGCCCAGAAGGGGTTTTCCTCTAGGAGAGTTGTGGCTGCATTCAGAGTGGTTGTGCTGGACCTCAGTTCTACTAGAAAACAACACAGGCCGTAGAAGAGTAAAGTCTGTGCTAACGTAATAGATTTTCCTGAACTGAATGCAGAAGCAACCGATACAGTTGGCCATATGGTAGCTCAGAGAAGGGACTGTTCAGTGGCCAGACATATGTCAGATATCCTCAGATTCCACCAACCAGCAAATCTGGGTGGAAAAAAGAGGACACACCAGGGAAACCTAAACAGACGGTAACCAGCATGTGTGACCCAAATGACTGGAAACTGCTCCTGCTCAAGCAATCTTGCATTTAGGCTCAGAGAGCCCTTGTACAGCAGTTTGCATCCCTTGTTACCGATTGCTTTAAGGCAGAAGAAAGTTTTCTCCTCTCAGCAACCTGGCAGCTTGCAGGTATCTTTGTACAGTACAGATCCCATTCCTTACCCGCCCTCTTGGAGGTTGAATCACCCACTAATGTGAAGCCAGAAATGGGCAGCCTCACGCAATACTCTGAGTGCATGATTACAGACCTAGCCAAATGGCTGTCATTTTCTTGCTCAGGCTTAATGGCTCCTTTCGGAGCTGTTACGGACCATGATTTAAATGTGTGTAAGGAGTGGTTTTCAAAGCTTGTATTATTCACTCAGTGCTGCCTCAGAAAAGGCCAGCAACCACAGGCATGACATTTGCAGGGCACATTTTGCTCTCCACTTCCATTTATTATAAATCCTGACATTAAACCTATGGGCTTGTCAGTTGTCTCGTAGTGAGGTGTTAGCTGTGCTACAGAAAACCCTTCTCGGGGCTGTATTTCAGCTACAAGGGCTTGATTCAAGTCTTGCACTTACAAATGCATAACTTAGCTCTGGTTATAAACCAAAGATGTTTACAGTCTCCTTGGACAACTCCCAGGAAGAAGTGTCAGTGGAGCTGGCGTTTCTTTTCTTTTGTTGGTATGTTGGGAATATGGCAGAAATTCTTGGTTTGACCTCTTTGACTTCGCCCTCGTTCAGGGTGATGCTCTTAGCAGTTATAGCAGACACTGAGGTGCACTTCTCCCTTTGCTCGGGTGTTTCTTTGGCTTAGATGGAGAGTGACTCCTGGGAGACTTGTGCAGCTAAGAGGGTGCACATTCGAGCTGCTCTAAGCTCTGAACCATCAGCATTTCAGCAAAGACATTAAAAATTGTGCTGTGAATCACAGTACACAGTCTCAGCTTGATCTCAGGTTCTGATCTGCCTGTGGAGCAAGTTTGGCAGGAGTATCCCTGGAAGAGAATAGGCTTAAATGGCCACAAAACCATTTTCAGTACATTTGTGCTTAGGACAACAAGCAGCCAGACTTCAAACAGGACTATAATTGCATATTTGTGCTTACATTGTTCCCCTGTCATTTTGAAATCTACCCCAGAGCTACTCTGGAAAAGCAGACTAACCTTCCAAAATTATGCGAATCTTTCATCTACTCTGCACTAGTGCTTCTGCTCCAAAACAGACAAGATGAATAAGGGAGCTTAAGCCTTTCAGTCATCCTGTCTGTTTGGCTGCACCGGTTAGCAATACATCACAGATGAAATTAAGTTCACTACCACTTCGGCACCATGTCTCTAGAAACCATGGTGATTTGTTCAGGCATCAGTTAAGGAACTGTGCTCCTTTTTCTGGGATCAGCTGCTTTAATCCAACCATTTGCTACCAATTTGCACAGCTTTTCTGCAGTCTTGATGGATCAAGCCAGAGTCATGCCGACAGCCTGCTGGAATCTCTCCTCTCTGCAGACCTCCCCCAGCAGAGGAGAACCTGACAATAGCTCTTCTGTCCCAGGCTTGTACATTATTTAAGCTGGTCATTTGGGGTAGGAGAGGCAGATATACATGAAAGGGAAAAATAACTGGACTTGCAGGAGGAAAGCCAGTCTGAGGGTGGTTGGCTGTTCTCTGTCCTGAGATGATGCTGTACTGCCAGGCAAGCTGGCCTCATTCCCTTCTGCCTCAGCTTCAGTGTTGCCAAGAGATTTCCCAATACAATCTCGATTACCAGCCAGTGTGAAGAAAGCAAATCAGGGCCAGGTTCTCAGATCTAAGACAAATTTACAGTGCTGTCAAATAAAGAAGAAAAACCCTCTGATATCGTTTGACATTAAAACCTGAGTGCTTTCAGCTGGGATCATGGAGAGTGCAAATATGGAACCATACCATGCCAATTTTTCTTAGTCACTACCATGCCAATTTTTCTTAGTCACTCCTCCGATTACAGCTGCACTTTCATGTTCTCCCCTGGGACGCGCTGTTCAGTGAGGCTGGGTGCAGTGTAGGAAACACGACGACATTGCGGAAACAGTAGTCACAATCACAATATCGTCCTTTCTGTCCCAGTACGAAAATGAATCAAAACAAGGAAAAGGGACTTACCTGGGGTCATTCCCCAGGGCAGTGTCAGAGGGAATTTGGCGTTCTGCCCTCCTGGTTCTTGGGGGGACACTCTAACTAACCGTGGGGAGCTGAGGTGTCTCGGAACTGCTAAGTGATCCAAGTGGCCTTTGTGCTAAAGTTTAAATGAATCGGGTCTGTTAATTATCCTTCTCTCTGCAGGGTGATGCCAATAGGTCAGACACAGATGAGGACAAGACATCTGCCAACTTTGATGACGATTTTGAGAAGCTAAAAGACCTCCGAGCAACAGGTAGGATTTTATCTCTACGTTTTCCTGGGAATCTGAGAGCTACAACTCTGCTTCCCACAGTCATCTTTTCATAGAAACGTATGGGGAAAGTGGAAGAATCCATTTTATTTGGCAATTAATCTGATAGCTATGTTAACAGAGCAGCTATGCAAAAAGTGTTGAGAAAGCTAAATGAGCATTGATACTTCCTTTAAACAGATGTTTTTCTAATTTAACTATACTAGAATATTTAGATACGTCTCATTGTTTCTTCTGTATCATCACCACAGAATGGTTTGCTGACAGCTATATTCTCACACTACTTCTCAGCAGCTTTTCAAATCAATCATGTTCTCATCTGTTCTTTTTGGTTTCTCACACAAATGCATTTAGGTGAGGTTTGATTGATGGAAATGTTGCTGTTCGTTTGTGTTACAGGAAGGCTTGGCAATTGATTTGAGGTAAGGCCACATTGTACTAGCGTACTAGAAACATGGAATAGTAGGTGACAGCCTTCACTCTGTAGAGTTTGCAACCAGACAGGGGACAGGAAGGGATGACGTTTTAACAGGGAATAGCATGATGGTAAACAGGAGCCAGTTTAGTTCCTCTGTGCTTTGATTCTCGGATTAGGCTCTTGTTAGGATTACTTTAGATGCTTCTAAACCGGGATTCATTTCAGCTAAGGAAATGATATTGATTGTGGTGAGCAGATGGAATTCAGCTAAGGGGCAGAAGTAATTTGTTGGGGAAGCTGAGACAGAGCTGGATCACAGCAAGGTGATGGAGCTGCTCAGTCTGCAGATGAAGCAACAAATTCCAAACACCAAGTGATCAAATGAATGTCCATTGCAAATAGTTGGCAAGGAACCCACAGCTTAAATTCCCTTTGCACCAACTATTTGCTGAGCAGCTTCAAATAATAAGAGAGTTCTAGGGGAAAGAAACATTGGCACCTCTTCTCAGGTAATACAGGAATAGAAAACAGGGCTGAACTTGCCACCAGTCAAAGTCCGTGAGTAATTGTGTGTCTCCATAAGCCTCATAGGTGGCAACCGGTGACTAAACAGCATAAGGACATTAACAATTCTATTACAATGCCGCTGGTCTGTAAACAGACACACTGGCAAGAGGAACGTGTATTGCAGATTAGCAAATTTTGAGCTGGATCTTCCACCCGTCAAAGTGAATGGCAGTGTTCCCATGGACTTCTGTGGTGCAGATCAGGTATTTGCGCACAAGCCAGCAACTAAACAGATGATACAATAGAAGCACGCTGCATTACAAAAGCAGCCAGTGGAAGAAAAATAGCAGGGGTAATGCACTCGCTTGGATTTCTCACTGCAGACTTGTACTTCTTTCCTGCTGGTCACAAATGCTCCCATCCTTCCCCCTCCTTAAGACTAATTCTGCAGTTATTACACCAGAACCCGCTAAGCCCAGTAAAACAGGAGCTAGTTCAACTTTACTTTTGTGTCTGAAATTAGGCTTTTGGTTTTGAGTATTACTGCACTCCATAGGGCTGGAGGTGTTATTTCTGGTTTGTCTTCAGTGTGAGTACGGTTTTTGCAGTCTGTGCTTGCCATACAGCTAAAATAGGTGCTTTCTGCAGTTACCCCAGAGATGTGCCATTAGAGTTCTCTGTTACGGGAGGTTTACTCTTCTAGACGAGTGGATGTGTAAAAGCAACTTCCATTTCCTGTCCCCTGAACAGACGCCTAAAGACAACGGCTAATGTTTCCTTAGTGCCTTCCCCATGAAGGAACTTAGAGCACATCAGAACTGCATAAAATCTCTGTGCAAGAGTGTATGACAAGGAGAAGAGATTAACTTCCTAGAGTGAATTTAGACAGTCTTCAATGTCCTTTCCCTGGAAACTCTCTTCCAGTCCCCCAAAACTGTAACTCCACTCTCTAAATCCCAAGAAACAGTGAGCAAAAGAAGCTTCTTTTGGAGGGCAATGAGTTCCAAGTCCAGGCAGGGCTGAAGGCCTCTTAAAAGGTTGTGACATTTGCCTTATGTCTTTCAACGTGGTGAGGGTGATCTTATTGCCCACAACATTTCATCTCCATTTGGCAGAGTTCCTAGAAGACCCAAGGAGCAATGTCCATTTTGATGAGTGATTTCAGTAGCTGAGCATTCACCTCGTGTTCTCTCTCCCCTTCTCTCCAGAGATGAAGATGTACTCCCTTGCCGTCACCCCCAATGGACACCTGGAGGGCAGGGGAAGCATGCCACCTCCTATAATCTTGCGCACTGCTGCCACACCAATGCCCACGCCAAAGTGTTCCCCACACATGGATTCAGTGCACACTTTTGTGGACTCGAGGAGAGGGAGTAACGCTTCGCTAGACCCCTTGAGCTACGATCAGAAGTCCTTGGTAGGTTCCTATTGCTAACAACTCTCCCTCAAGTGCCTGCAAGCAGCCCAGGTGATATATGGGGGGGTGTGCATGTATGCGTTGCTGGAAGATAAAAAGGAGGGTGATAGAGGTGAGAAGTATGCAGAAAGACAGGAGGAGAACAGAGTCAAAAGGAAGAAGTGAATGGGCGTGAGTATATGAAGAGGGGAGACAGGGATGTACTGGGATTCAGTGTTTTCCTGCCTGGTATCTGGTTGGAAGTCCGTGCCAAGCCATCTCACTGGGGAGACGCAACCTGAGACAAGTCGTAAGTTCGTGCAGTTATTCCAGCAAACCGCTCTGAGGAGAAGCTGGCATCTTCTGCCAACCACAATGGCCATTTTGTGGTGTGTTGGAGAAGCTGTCAAGTGTTCCTGCAAGGATGAGGCCTGTTTCCCCCCCACAGTGTTTTAGAGTTGCATCTTGAATCCTCCTTGTGTCAAGGGGAACGAAGCATTTGTCCTCACCAGCACAGCAGCTGAGCTCCAGTTACAGTACAGCAGTCCCGTTGGAGGGGAAACAGAGGAAAACGAGGTATGAGCTGACCGATTGCCACCAGGCACAGCTCATGGAGCAGAGATCTGGCTGGAGCCGACTGCTTTGGCAACTGATTGCGTTTTGCCTGCAACAGGGGAGCGGGGGCAGCTCTGTGAAAACAGAGGGAGCTGAGTTAGTAGACAAAGCGGATTTCTGCTGCTGCTGCTTATCTATCCCATTCCTCTGCTCTGTAACTGTAATATCATGTTCAAATCAAGGCAGCGTACTGTGAAGGCACTTCACGCAGAGACAGAGCCACTATCCCCTTTGGTAAGCTGCTTAGTCAAGGTAATGCTTTTGAAAAGAAAATAGAGATGACTGTTGTTTGCCTTGGGGTTTCATGGGATTGTGAGTTGCTGGAGAGGGTTGTTCATGGTTTGAATCCTTTCTCTGAGAGCACATCAGTGCCACCAGCCAAGGAAGATGAAGCAGTCAGAGGAGAGCTAGCCAACACTGAGGAGGAGGAAGGCAGTTTGCCTCGTTTCGTGCTGGGAGGAAGCCATGGAGGGAAAAGGAGTTTTCCTTCTAGCTTTTCTACTCTGACCTTAAGTGCTCTCATCGTGGCAACTACCTGCCAGCACTACCACACCGATCAGTGCCAGAAGTTTGCTGTAAGAGAAACATTCATTCCATCTCTTATGCAGCAAACTGAAAAGAAAGTAATGCAAATGGGGGCACAACTTCCAACAGACACTTGGGTGTCTCAGGTGCCAGAGCCCCTTTGGAAGCCAGGGAATTTGTGGGCTGAAACCACTTGAACATGAGGAAAGGAAATGCCACTTCAGCAGCAGTGTCTTTGGGCTCAGTTTTTATGCACAGTTAATGTTGCCAGGACAGTGGGAAGTCATGCAGCACAGAGGATTGGTAGCTGGGCTACAGGTGTAGTTCAAACAGTACCTTCAGCGTGGGCTTAGCGGGGTGCTTGGCTCCCATCTCAAGGCATCGGCATGATGAAATCAGAGCAGGGAGGAAAGCTGGAAGGGGAAGATGTGACTTGCAACAAGAAGGGTCTTCCGGTCTGGGCAAAATGCCATATTCTTTGGCTTCTTCCTGCAAACAAACTCTCAGATGTCTTTCTCCTCTCTCAGTCCAGCCTCCGCAGTTCCCCTTGTGCCAACTGGGGCACCAGCAGCAACTGGGGAAGCCGACGCTCGAGCTGGAATAGCCTGGGCAGAGCCCCGAGCCTCAAGAAGAAGAACCAGTCAGGAGAAAGAGAGTCCTTGCTCTCTGGGGAGGGGAAAGGCAGCACAGACGATGACTCCGATGACGCCAAGTCCAGCACAGTCAGTAGGCCCTCGTTGCACCGCCGGGCAGAGTCCCTGGACTACCGCAGCTCCCTGGACCTGCCTGAGCTGCTCCAGTTGCCCACCATGCGCCACTCGCTCAGTATCAGCCCCGTGGCCGTTCTGCCTGCCGAGTACCAAGACTGCAACGGCAAGATGGTTCACGTCCCCAGCGAGTTCTTCCTGCATGTCGACGGCCACAAGGAGGATGCCATGGACTATGAGGATGACATGGAGGATGTGAGTTGAGGGGGAAATTGGGCGCTCGTGCGTTAAGTGGCTTTTCCGCTCCAAGAAGCCTGATTAAAAATCAGGCTTTGGAATGTGTTACTGCCTAATGGCTGGTGTAGGCAAAATGAATCCAGATCCAAGGGATGGGCCTCCACTTCCCAAAAGGTTTTTTTAGCTAATGGGTTGGGCTGTTACATTGCAGTGGTCTCTAACGAGTTAAAACTGCAAGGGGATGTGCCTGCATTTGCCTAGTTTTTGGACTGATTGAAATTATCCCCCTGGCCGAGGATGCCTCCAAAAATGAGCTATAGGCACAACAACTAGGTAATGTCTTTGCTCACAAGAGCTGTTTGGCATCTTGAGGCTTGAAAGCCTAGAAAGAGTGTTCTCTACTTAACTTTTTGGTTGTCTGAGGCCTTTTTGGTTTTGACACTACTTTGGATCTCAAAATGATACCTGCCTAGAAGTCTTGCTTTGTCCCATTCATATCTCACTGTACAGCAGCCCCTTTCTTCCACCCCTTTCCTCCCTGTTTTGTTGGACAAATGTGACAACGCCTGCCACAGCTCTGTCCCAAAAGCCGTGACTGCCTACAGGTGCTATGAAATGCCACGTACTGCCCCCTTTCACAAAAGGACTGTGAAAGTTGAAGAGGCAGGAAAATAAAAGAGGAAGAAAAGGTGTTTCTTCTTTTCTATCCAGAGTTACTGCTACCGGATTCGTAAAGTCCTGGAGCCCTACAAACCACAGTGGTGCAAGAGTCACGAAGACTGGTCCCTCTACTTGTTTTCCCCGCAGAATCGGTAAGAAATGCCAGTGAAATGCTAGCGCAGCCCACCAGGGTTTTTTGTGGTAATGGAATACTACATTTCTAGCTAGCCTTCCCTTGAGAAAAATCCCTCTCTGATGCAGAAGCACTGAGAGCTTTAGAAATCTAATTCCTGATTTTTAGCTAACTTTCCCTGTTACATGTGGGCAGAATTGCTGCATGGTTCACTCCATGCCTGTCTAGGAAGAAGGGTGGTTTAACCAGCATTAATAACAGCTGTTATTACATCTTGTTTACTGCATTGATAATAACGGCTGAAGCTTGTGGAGAGAGTAGCTCTCACCACCTGGGCTGATGCTGGTGGCACAGCTGCTGGAGGCTTTCGAGGACGTGCCATTCGGGTGGGAGCCTCTTGCTGACCCAAACATCTGAATGATATTTTTCTCCCCACCATTTCTTCAGGTTCCGAGTGATGTGCCAGAAGGTCATTGCCCACAAAATGTTTGATCACGTGGTGCTGGTCTTCATATTTCTCAACTGCATCACTATAGCACTGGAGCGACCAGACATAGACCCCCACAGCACGGTGTGTACCTGAGTCATTTTCTTCCTTGACTCAGCATCCAGATCTTAGTCTGGTCAGGGCAAGACTCTGCAAGATGAAAGAAGTTTGTTTTCTAACATCTTTAAATAACTTGCCTCTTTTTGTTGTTGTGTGTTTTACAGGAAAGGATATTCCTAAGTGTTTCTAATTACATCTTCACTGCAATCTTTGTGGCTGAAATGATGGTTAAGGTAATCACATCTTCATCCCATGGCCCATAGCGAGCCCTGGCAAAGACCAGAACATTACATAGTTATGATCTGGGTGAAGATGTAAACGTCTCTCTTCTCCTGGCTGTAGGTGGTAGCTCTTGGCTTTTTCTCTGGGGAGAACACCTATCTGCAGAGCAGCTGGAATGTCCTGGATGGAGTCCTGGTCTTTGTATCTATCATTGACATTATTGTCTCCATGGCATCAGCAGGCGGAGCTAAGATCCTGGGAGTCCTTCGTGTTTTGAGACTTCTGCGGACCTTGAGACCTCTCCGGTATGTTCACCGATAGGGTGGCTGAGTTTGCTTTGTGTTGATAGATCAAAGAGTTTGAAAAAACGCACGTGATCCATCAAAGTCTTGTTTAATAACACAAAAAGCTGAAACATGGTATGGGTAGAACCTTCTTTGGGGAGCTCTTATCTGGTGAAACTGTTTGAAAACAGTGAAATTAGTTATAATATAATTCATCTTCTCCAGCATGGAAAAGAGCGGATGGAGTTTGGAGTGAGAGGTGTTATCGTACTCAGGCAGTTAGTGCGGTGAATGCCTCCTCCACGCTGCATTTTTATCACTGTTTTACAAATCAGTCTGTCTCCTTGTTAAACGGCACAACCTCACAGTCATTCCCAAGCAAACAGGTTGCGTTGGCTGGGAGAGAATTTGCAATTGAACAGGTGCTGACAATAATTTGATAAGCTCCAGCATCTATACCTGCTCTCCCATGCCTGCCTGTCTAACATTACTGCAAAACAATTTAGCTCTCAGCTAGGAAGAGGAAGGGGAGATGCTTTCAGTATTTGAGAAAAGGAATAAAGAGAATTTGTATTTTGTTTACAATTATGCAATAACAAAGAGTGTTAATGCTTGGGGGATTTTTATCAGCTCACGGCTCCCGTTCTATTTCCATCCTACTTGCCAAGAAACTCAAGCCTTTTTTCATGAAATTTCAGGGGAAATAAGCTAGGCGCCTCCTGAGACCTGTAGGCTTTCTGATGAAAAGCTGCTTGCTTTATGAGAGTAATAGGAAGAGGCAATCTTGTTTAGGCCCATGACCACAAGAACAACAGCTATTTGTCTGCTGCTCTGTATTTCCTTAGTGACCAGTTACTTTGTGAGTGTCCCTGTCTCTTCTCGTGCCCCCATGCTCTGTTCTGCTGATGGCATCGGGGTCCCCTTGCAGCGCTGGCTCACCAGGAGCCACTCTGGGTCACCCTGGGCAAGCCTTGGCCTGGCAGCACCTCAGGGCACCTAACACACATATCTAGGAACAGAAATCAGGGCATAGGCGATTCATAAGTAAATGTAAGGGGAAAAAAGGGAATTGGTCTTGGAGAATAACTAGGCCAGATCCTATTAATAGAGAGGAATTCATCACCTTTCACGACGGCTTCATTTATCACAACCTCTTCTAGGATTACTCCAGGGACCATTCCTAACACTTTGTAGGTGCAGTTCAGACTGCCACATTATTTGCTGCCAGACAAGACCCTACTGAAATGCTTTGTCCCTGCAGCATACAACTCTCCTCTTTTCTCTGTGTTTGGCAGGCGTGAAAGCATCATTAGCCGTGCAAGCTCAAGCTACCTGCAAAGACTCATACTCTCTCCCCTCTACAGGCCCCTCCTAAAAAAGGCTTTGATGTTCTTCATTCAAAACACCAGCCTTCCCAGAAAAGCTTGCTTGGGCTAGTTACACTTACGTGTGGAAACACATTTTTCAGACACCCATGGGAGAAGCGTTCTGCAGGCACTCGTACAGGAAAGGAAAACACTTGCTCTCCATAATACCCAAAAGCTGCTTCAGGCCGTGCTCAGAGCATGCCTGGCCTCTCACGGCCTCACAGCAAGCAAGGAAGCTGCTCTTTAATGGGATGACCCTTTGGCTGTGGAGCTGTTGATCACAAGTTCCTGTTAGCTAAGAGTCAGTTCAGGAACTAATTAGGAAACAAATTGAAATTACTTTGTTTGAAAAGTTGTCGTGGGGCCCAGGCCAGTAGGGCAGGGGAGCACTTACGCCTGTAGAAAGAGGACAAGACATGCTCTCTAGTACGGCTGTGAAGCTGTTTACACGTGTTGTGTTGGGAAGCAGGCTCCTGCCTGGTGTGTGCCCCTCCGCTTGCATCGGAGAGACCTCGGAGGGGATCAGCTCTCTGCACTGAGGTACAAATAGCCCTGTAGTGGGAACCTCTGTGATATTCTGCCCATAGAGAGTATTCCCTTCTCACTGTTACTGATAAGCAGTTGCCCAACACCCTGCTGACAGGGTGTCTTACGCTTTTTTAATTCCATCTAATGTGACTGTGAATGTTCTGGTTGTCCAAATAAGTCACTAATCATCTCTGAATCCTGCCTGCAGGTAGAAGAGGGTTGTGTTAGCTTCACTGCAGCCCAAGCAGAGGAGGAAAAGCAACCATATAATAACAGGGCATGCATAAAAATTAAAAGCTTTATTGTTTTGCCATTTTTTCCAGAGTCATCAGCAGAGCCCCAGGTCTGAAGCTGGTGGTAGAAACCTTGATCTCCTCTTTGAGGCCTATTGGGAATATTGTTCTCATCTGCTGTGCTTTCTTCATTATCTTTGGGATTTTGGGGGTCCAGGTAGAGTATTTCCCTCACCACTGCCATCTGTAAGTGACTGCTGCAAAAGAGAAGCTGTTTCTCTCACCACCTGGGATTAAGGTGGAAGTAATGAGCTTAAATCTCTCCAAAGGAAGATTTCAGTTAGGTGTTAGGAAAGAAGAGACAGGCCCTAGAAGAGATGCTCCGGGATGGGGTTGGCATCTGCTCATTGGAAGGTCCTCAGGATTAGAAGAGCAGAGCTCCCTGAGGAACACCGCAGCACCAGCTAAGCCTGCCTGAGGGTAGGGGGAGGAAAAGACCAATTCACGATGCATCCCGGCTCTGTGTGCTAGGATGTATATAATAGCTCTTCCTCAGAGCGGAGATGATTGTCATCCTCCCAACAAGACAGGGCAGGCCTGCAGGATCACCCTCCTTCTGTGTCTGAGGCAATGCACAACAATGTCTCGGGGCCTGAAGTTTCACCAGAGGTGTTTTCCTGCCGTGTGTGTTAAGACAGGTATCTGAGCTGGAAGGAAAGGAAAGGAATTTGAACTTGGCAAACAACTCTACTGGGGGAAAGAAAGATAAATCAGGGGACAGACTTTCCAAAGCTGCTTATTTTTGTTTTTTCTTTTTTTTTTTGTTGCTTCTCAAATACAGCTTTTTAAAGGCAAGTTCTACTACTGTGATGGTCCTGATGTAAAAAACATCACTACGAAGACTGACTGCACTAACGCACGCTACAAATGGGTTCGGCGGAAGTACAATTTTGACAATTTGGGACAGGTAAAGTCCTCATTGTGGGGATTTTCTGTACCAGTTTTTAAAGGGTGAGCACTCAAAATGTATTCCTTGAGGAGGGTGTGGAACCTCCATCGTAGGACGTTTCCAAGAACGATGTAGGCATTCATCTATCAGAAACAACCCTAACTGAGTAAAAATGGATCAAGTCGCCTCTTGATCTCTTGCAGCCAGACTTCCTGGGGCTATACAATTCCTTATTTATAGGAGAGTGTTGTCTTAAAGCCACTGCTTTTGCATGCAGTCCCTCACGTATGGTCCTCAACTGTCACTTTTAATCCCTTCACTTCTAGCTGTTATGTTTGCAAATGAAAAAAATAAGGTGCTTAATAGTAGCTGAAAAGCAAGACAACCCATAGTAGGAACTGGGATATGTTACTGCTTTTGAAAACCCCATGACATTGAGCCAGCCTGACATACTGATTTTTAATCATACTTTGGTGACCGGAAAGCCTGATGTGTCTGAGCAAAAGTCAGCCTATATGTGAAGGAAAAGGAGCGTTACCAACCCTAGTTAGCTCACTTTTAAGCTAGATATGGAAATAGGTAAAAGCAAGCCACAATATGTTGTATTTCTCCACCAACTCCAGGCCAGATGATGTGTTATGAGCTGTGGATTGGTTTTGCTGAGCGCTGTCTGTTGTTAGTTTCTTTTCTGGGGACTAAAATGCAAGAGCAATCTTTTCTGTTTGTTTTCTTATAGGCCCTCATGTCCTTGTTTGTCCTCTCCTCCAAAGATGGCTGGGTGAACATCATGTACGACGGTTTGGATGCCGTGGGTATTGACCAACAGGTAAATGTACTGCAGAGTCCACATGTGTTGCTCTCAGAAGTCTCATGGCTAGATGACCCTGGGTTTTTTGAAGTCCCAGGGAAGAGCAGAACCTCCTTGAGGTCCTGACTGCCCACTGGGCTGCCAAGAGTTTCCATTCTCCACTGAGTAGCTTTTACAGTGGCTGCGCCCCGTGTAGTACACAAACAAGCACTGGTGGGGTTTTTAATTAGAATGATGGTACTTGGGGAGGGCCATATGTGCCATTGCACTGCAGCTCCACAGAAAGCATGATGAATATGAGCAAGCTCGCACGAGAAGGGAAACAACCAGGAATGTTGTGAAAGAGACATTGTTAAGTTTGTGTGTTATGTGGCATTTGCAAAGGAAAATCAAGAGTCTTAGATGAGTAGTACCCCATCATAGCTACAGTTGCACTTTGTACTTAATTTTCTCCTGCTTCTGAAGATCTCATAACAACTGAGAAACATTAACCATGAGCACACATCTCAAGCACACATCTCAAAAAAATAAGCTGGTGCCTATCTTTAACTAAAATGATCTCGCAGGTGGGATGATGCACAACCACTGAGATTTATTTTAAGCTGTATGAAATAAATGCCAGAATAATTAAATCCTGTAAGCCAAATTGTGGAGGCTAGGGTGGGTTTCACAACAAAAGTAAAATTCTCATCAGTGAGAAAATGAATGAGAGGAAACTGTTTTGAGTAAAATCTCCTAACCCCTCCCAGCCCTCTCCTCCTCCTCACACAAGCGTACTGTGCTGTCTTATTGCTACAGAGTGCCCAACTGACTTACACACGTCTTACCTATGCCACTTCTCTTCTCTCTTGTTTTTTAATTCCCCACCTCACCAGCCCATCCAGAACCATAACCCTTGGATGCTTCTCTACTTCATCTCCTTCCTGCTCATCGTCAGCTTCTTCGTGCTCAACATGTTTGTGGGCGTCGTGGTGGAGAACTTCCACAAGTGCCGACAGCACCAGGAGGCAGAGGAGGCCCGGCGTCGGGAGGAGAAGCGGCTGAGACGCTTGGAGAAAAAGCGCAGGAGTAAGGAGATATACCTGTCTGGTCGGTAGACTGCATTACAAACCAAAATCTTTCTGAGCCCTGCCTGCTCCCAAAGCAAGATTTTCATTTTCCTTTGGTTTTGTTTCCATGGGATTCAAGAGGCTGTTTTGCTTCGTTACCTCTTTGGCGGTACCTTAAGTCTTGGGTTGCCAACACCCTGGAATTGTCCTCTACAAGCCTGATGTAAAGCATTACCTGTTTGCTTGGCTGGGGAGAAAATCCTCCTCCGAGCAGAGTCCTCCATCGTGCTCTGCAAGGCAGAGGTGTCCCAAGCACCGAGCGGGAGCTTGCGGTGTGACTGAGGGATGCCGTGAGTAAACAGCTGCAATGCTTAGTGTGTGCGTGAAGGCCAGTCCCGAGGGTAGCCCTGTGGCTTAATGTGCCGCTTGCGTCTGATGATGGTGGTGGTGGTTTGATTTATTAATTCTTTTCTTAGACAAAATAATTGCGATGCTTTTTAGAGTCCTAGCGCATGGCCCCGCATGCCACAAACATGCTGCATGAGGGCATGAACAAACCGACAGCCCTGGGGAGAGGAATGGAGCCCCAAGATGGGGCTGTCCAGAAAATTATTCTCTGGAAGATGTCCATTACAAGAGATGCTTGCCCCATCGCAGGCTGCGGGAGCCTTTCACTGCTGAGCAATGTGCTGGGACTCAGTTTGTCCTTGCAAACAGTCTACATGGAAATACTGGCCAGATGCAGGGCCATTAGGGTGCAACAGAAGGCCTTTAAATCTGCTTCTTAGTGCATCTAGTAGGGACCATCAAACCAGACCAGAAAAACTCCTGAGCTTGTGCTCCTTTCCTGACCCAAACCTTCCCAGGGGTTCTCATGCATTAATTCTCACCTCCGCTGCTCCTCGGCAGGCTCCACCAGGGACAAGCTGCCTGTAGCATCTGGTGAGTATTCCCAGGGAAACTGCCAGGAAACCAGCCACACCAACTTCCCGGCCAGTTTTAGTGAACAGAGATAGCCTGCATTAGACGCTGGCAAGCATTTTTTAGAACTAAGGGAGGGAACATGGCTTGGCCCCTGTGATCAAAGAAGAACTTAGTCAGGGATAACGCTTGAGTGCTTCTGGCCCTGCTTGCCGCAGCAGCCCTGCGGCTCTTTGCCTAGCGCTGTGCTGCTCTGTGTAATCTCCTGTAAGGACCTAATATCTCCTTGTGACAAACGGCTAGTTGTCTCCCAAACATGAAGCCATAGGTATCCATTTTCAGCTGGGAAAACTGCAGTTAGATCGAATAGTCTTTCATCTGGCTCTAAGGACACAGCAGTCGGAGGCTTTGCTAGTAGAAACCCCAGCCAATGTCCTCCATCCATCCACGCCTGAGTCAAAAGGCAGGCAGCTGTATCCCTCGCAGCTCCTCTCCTGCTCTTGTGGTCCTCTTTATTGGAGCCATGGGAGACCTCAGCACTAAATGTCTGCACCGTGGACTCCGCAGGGCCTTAATGACAGACTGAGCTGACACCACAGTGTGAAGGCCAAGCCCGTTTCATTTTAGCTAGTTATAAGTAGCTGGGTTAAAATGAAATCTAGATGAAACTAGCTAGCTGCAAACAGACATTGAATCTCTTCAGATATTTAGAAGAGTTCAAATGCAACTTCATTTCCCTTTTCCCATTTTGGTTTTTGAGTTTGAGGTTCCAGCTAGGATTAAAAGTGGGAATCCTGAAGGCAGCATTTCCAGCACAATAAAATAAATCAGTTTCAGGCTCTCAAGAGTCCTCCTGCTTGCGCAGTATTTCTACTCCGATGTGCTGACCCAAGAAGACATTCAGATAACCCCAAAGTTTATATGAAAAAAAAGAAAAAGGCTTGTTTACAAAGAACATTAAGCATCCTTAGAGAAAATAGACTGGGGCACAGGTAAGGAGGGATAGCTTAACCACAGCCAGTTGTTGTTCCTGATTAGTAAGTAAATCTTATTACAAGCCTATCTGTGGCTCACTGCTTAGACACCGAAAAGAGCCAGTCCCTGTCAAAGTGATGGGCACTGTTCCATTGCCCCTCTTTATCCAGCCATCTCAAAGGATAGAGTCAAGGAGATATTTCAGACCGCAGACCCAGGTATTGCACAGATGTGGGTTGTAACATTTCACTGAGAGCGCGTGGGGAGGAGGACAGCTTTCTGGAGGGCGATCAAGTACAATATAGCAAGGGAGAGGCTAAACATTCAGCCATGTGCTGGGCTTCCAGGAGGGGACCTCAGATCGTCTGGCTCTGAGGTCTCCTACCTGCATCTGTTCAGCATGGACAGCTTGGCATCCAAATTCGAGCTGTTACCAAGGTGAAATCAAATATCTGATACACATTTTGGAAGATTACATTTTAATGGATTTTTTTAATTTAAATGGCAGGAGTTTTTACCTCCTCGGTAATTTAGGAGATGATGGATTTGGTGAAAAAATGTGGCAGACTCAGAAAGATGTGAGATGTGGTTGGTGCCGTGCGTGGCAGAGTCTCTGTGGGGCAATGTCTGTGTGCACGTGCAGGCATGGGACGCTGCACGATGACGGCGGGCTGGCCAGCTTTCCCCGTGCCCCAGCGCTGTCTGTCTCACCCATACGGAGGAGCAGGTGAGAGGCCAGTCCCCACGGGGCAGGATGGGCACAGGAGACCAGTGATTCAGCAGAGGAGCAAGGAGCCTACGTTGGGAAGCCTAGCAGAAAGCCTAGCAGAAAGAGAAGGAGGAAGAATTAGGGCTGTTCACAAGAGTAAAATCCAGCATAGCTAACAGATGATGTACTATCTGAGCAACGCCTGTCCATCTGGACTCGCCCTTTCTGCTTGGCATCTTGTCTTTGTGTCCTGTCTCCTGTCTGTAATGTCCTCTGTGTGTAGCAACCCTGTGTGTGTTTCGGTGTATTGAGGTCTTTGGGCATCTATAGGTACCTACACACACAGAAACGCACTGTTGAGCCATAGTAGGCTTGGGCTCAGGCCTAGAAATGGGTGAAGCCTCAGCTTATCAGTGCCTGGATGGTCCCATCTGAGCAGGCCCTGGGTACAAATCCCAAGCTCTGCAGGCTGGGTCCAGGATTTGGACCCTGTGTGCAGAGCGATGAGCCTGGCAGAGGGATTTGCTCCGTGGAGGACACAGCCCTGCAGCAGGACATGCCTCCTTCATCAGCGTCACGTGGGTAGGATGGGGAATCATCGTCTCTGGTTTGGGGGTACTTTTCAGGCCTTTCAGGAGCCTGGCAGGAAGGTCCCTCTCAGCCTACATCTCTGCTGTCAGACAGCACCTCAGACCTTTCCAAAAAGTTTCTTGTTTCCCATCCGAGGGCCATTTTCATGAAGGGATTGGGACGGGGTGACACCCCACACCCCTTGCCAGTGTGCCTTCACTCCCTCTGCTCCTGTGACAAGCATCACTCGAGGCACCGGCAGCGGAGCTCGTAGACGCAACATGTCAACGAGGCGCATGGCGCCGCGGTCTGCCGGGACAGCAGCAGCGGCCACAGGGCCCAGCCTTCACGATGGCGATAAACTCATCTGAGGCCAGGGCCAGCACTGAAAGAAGGCACGGGGTTTGCCAGTTAACTCTGCTCACATGAGGAAAGAGGGCAGGGGGTCGAATACGCCGTAGAAATGCATTTGATGTGTTCTTAAAGGCTGGACTGCACAGCGTACTTTATCATGTGAAGGTAAAAATTCAAGATAAACTAGAATATTTTTCTGACACAGTCACTACCTCCATCCCCTATATCTACTATGTAAATAAGTGTAGTGTAATTTAATAATCCTGCAACTCCTAACCTTTTAATGAGGTTCTCGGAAGACACAGGCTGAAACCAGCCTCCCCAGATTAAAGTTTTTGATTAAAACCACATGGATTGGCTTGATGTCCTCTGCGTTCAGGATACAGGGCCAAATCCAACCCGCCTGTATCTGCTGTGAAGCCAGCAGCCGCTGGCCCGCTGAGCGGAGCGCAATGTCAGGTCAAACACAGGCAGTACCCTGGGCTTCAAAGGCTGCAAGCGGGGTCTGGGTGACACTGCGTGCCGAAAGCAGTGCAGGCAATGCTGGAAAAGCTGGAAATGTCAGACACAGCCCGGGGGAGGCCCTAGCTGGGGAGCAGAGAGTGCCTTTCAGTAGTGTCGCCAAGTCACTGGTCCCTGGGAAGACCCCAAAAACTGAGAACTGAGAAAAGGCAAATGCTTTTTCCTGATTTCCATGCTGTACGAGAGGAGCGTGGCCGCAGCCGTGTTTCTCTGACAGGCGTTTCCCAACACAGAGCTGAGCGCCTGGGCATTGTAGAAGGAAGAGGCCGGTTTCAAGACCCAGCAGAGATGCCTTTCAGAGCACTGACTGTAAGCCTTTCTCTCTAGGGGTGAGCGATCGTGGGCAGCACACAGTGGTATTTAAATTAGTCCATCCTCTTCATGCCACAACCATCTCTGTATCCAGCAGAAACATTTGAGCTGTAACTAAAATCTTGGGCACTGCATATCTGAGTGTTTAGTATTTCCAACTAGGGAATTATCAAACCATCTTGCTTATTTTTCCAGGCAGCTGCAGGTATAGCGCTACTCTGTGCCAAGCGTGCATATAAACCCATTAGGGCTTTCTAATGTTTCATGCAGAGGAGAATAATGGAGGAGCTGTAGCTAGCAATTGTAATGCCAACCTAAATGCTTTTAAGCTAGGAGACAGTGCTTCATTAATTTTCATGTCAGCAGAATCACAAGCAAAGGAGTTTAAATACTCTTCAGAGAGGTGAGATTCAAGCATTAGCCAGCATCTGGAAGTGGGGGCGAGAAAGGACCGTGGTTTCCCTTTTGCATATGTTTGATGGTTTCTCCTTTCCCTCCTGCGTTTCCACCAATTCAAACCGCCAGCTGCAGCTGAAGGGATACCTGGCTGTGTTCGATGTCAGTCTGCTAGCTGGCTGGTTGGAGTCTCATCCCAGAAACCATTTCCCTGGAGAAACCAGGCACAGGTTACATTTTGCCTACTGTAATTGACGATGCACTAGATCTCCCCCGTTTGCTGTGCCCACATCCCCATGGTCCACTGTTGTCCTCGTACAGGTTCTCCTGCAGACCCCATGGCTCTGGTTGAGCAGGCTGTAGCAGTAGGTGTGTGCAGTGAACACTTACACCCAAACTGGGGAGAATAACGTCGTATATTCCCACTAGGAGGTAAAAACACGTGTCCGAACTGCAAGGAGACCAGAGCCACTTGCTGTGCTGTTGACTGAAGTAAACCTCCTGTTCCTAAAGGGACTGGGAATGAACAGTGACCCGGGAGAGCCGGGAGCCTTGGAGCTCTGACATGCAGCCTCCCTCCTGCTCGGAGGGGGTCAGAGCTGCAGTGAAGCTGTGTGGCTGATCTCTCACTGCTTTCACCCTGCTGCAACCCCTCTGCCTTCATGGGATTGTCCTGACCCAACACCAGCGTCGCCGAGAGCAGAAGCTGGCCTGTCCTTCCCGCACACCCCTGCTCACTACCGTTAGCCTCGCATGAGCAGTATCTCCTCTAATGGACATTGCATGGTTACTGCACTGAGCATGACAGTGGTGTTGCATGTGTTTCGAACCGTTGTCAACTTTATCCCGAACTGTCTTTGTATGTGTCACCCCAGGAGAAGTTTCTTTTTCATCTGTTAACCTGGCTTCAGGAATGTAGCGCATCCTAAATGAGGAAAGCATTTCCTAGAGCTCCCTCATCCCAGCTCAACTTAAACCTATCCCAAGTTTTCTGAGCAACCAGTTGACGAGGCATAGCCTGAGCTGAGCTCTGGCAGAGGGTACAGACACAGACCTCTGAGACGCTTCCACGCAGTAAAACAGACCCACCTTTATGGCTGGGTGGTTCCTCCTTACTATTTGTACTTCCAGCCCATGTAAAGAGCGAGCTGTGTTGCTGACAGGCAGCCTAGAAGGTTTTCTGCTCAGCAGCTTTACGGTGGAAAATGTCTTCTTGTGATTATGCTTTACAATTATATAAGTAGTTTATAAAACATAATAAGCACCTGATCTTTTGCTGAATAATTAATCAATGGCTGCATTTGGGCAGGTTGGAGAGTAGTTGCAGTCACCTACAGCCGGTTTTCCTTACGTGCTGCTAGCCAGTGTATTCACACACTGCCCACCACTGCTAATGTTGTTCCGAGATCCATTAATCAACCATTAGTCATTAATAAATAGTCCCTTAATATAACGTTTGACTGTTTGGGGTGTTCTCAGACCTCCCAACAAGCTGATTTTTTGCATTCCCAAGAATACATTTCCCAAAAAAAAAGAAGTATGTCATAATCCTGAATACACATGAAAGCACATTGTACAGACTTAAACAAACATTATACTGCAATGTTTTTATTATTATTTTTTAGACACACCGGAAGATTAGCCGAGCTCGGTAGCAAAGGCAGTCCAAGATGACTGGTAGGACTAAGGCATATGAAAGCAACAGAAAAATGTATTCCAAAACAATTGTGTTTGCTTTCATCTTGTTTTTCCACACCCATTAGCAGAAAAAATAAGTCTAGGTGACCCCAGTCAGAAGGAAATGTTTTCCAAATACCTCCACTCCACTTTTAACTACCAGAAAAAAAAAGTAGTTGAAAGAGAGCAGCAGATTCAGTTTCCCTTTATCCAATTTATTTTAGGGTTTTGGACTCTAATCTGGCATCAGTTGCACTACCAAAAAATCCCCCACGTTTGAAGAGTCACTCCATCTGAAAGATATTAGCAAGATGAGAGGAGTGGAAAATGTATTTCAGAGGGTCACTGAGTACTTTTGAACTTATTTCCCTCCTTATTTTAAGGTGAAGCAACTCTTTTTGCCCAGCTCCTCATGCATTTAAAGCTGAATTTTCTGAAACATTTGCAAAAAATCCCGCTCTATGAAGAACAATCCTGCTCTGACTTAGTATGACCTAATATGTGTCTTCCACTTGCAAAATCTACAGTAATGCTGACTTTGGCCTTAAGTACACTCTCTGAATATTTACATTTCTTAAGTTTGAAAAGAATTCGACTCCATCCGAGTGCCCACAGCCATCTTGTGGTCACAGTCTAATTTAAGCGAGACACACGCAGTAAGTTCAACTCAGGCCCAGGGCAGTGTCCAAACGCTCTCCTTGGAACAGCCCCGGGAACTTGGTCGTGTGCAGAAATTTCCCCATTTCAAAGAGAATAAAGGAGGAGTCGTGACCAGAGGCAGAGATATAAAATTCACATGGTCATAGCCTGAATGATTTTTTAGATGCAACCATGCCCTTGGTCTTACGTTTCCAGAGGAGCTTGTGCTGACAGTCTTTGTCAAGACGAACGCTGAGCACCCCACTCCATTGCTGTTGATGCTATCCTGTGTGCTACTAACCCTCACGCATGTGTCCTCCTTTGCCACAGGCATCGCTATGTTTTCTTTAGACCTTTAAAATACACCAAAAGCCTTCTAGCGCAGAAGCTGAGCTCAGGCTATGTTCTTCTCTTGCTTACGTGGAACGTGCCTGACACCAGCAGGGTTAGGAGACATGCATATCAGAGCCCAGACCGATGAGACCTGCCCTCGGCCCTTCCTCTGAACTGGAGTTGAAGCTTTGCTGGGTTTGAAGCTTTTCTCTTGGCTTTGGGTCTCATTTCCATCCTGCTTCTCACCCTTCCTGGTGTGTGACAAGAGTCCCATTAAGTGAAGAGGTTGTCCTCTAGCCTGAGACAGAGCAGCAAGAACAGAGCGCACTTGGGAGAAAAAAGGACCTGGTTATCAAAGCTGTGGAGGTCCCTTCTGCAGGCACAAGAGGTTTGGCTCAGCCCGGTAACCCCACTATGGTTCTTGAAGGCCTCACCGCTAGGTAGAAGCACTTGGCCATTTCACATGGCTTGCTTGAATCAGTTCTCCCAAAGGCTTCGCCCTGCCTCCGGGCGTGTGTAAGACATGACCCACAGGCCACGTTGTGGTGGCTGCCAACCATGCAGCAGGGCCTGCATTCATTGTGCTGCCTTTCTTTGTCTTTTTCTGCAGAAGCCCAGCGTAGGCCATACTACGCTGACTATTCCCCAGCGCGGAAGTACATTCACACCCTCTGCACCAGCCACTATCTTGACCTCTTCATCACGTTCATCATTGGGGTCAATGTCATCACTATGTCGATGGAGCACTACAACCAGCCAAAGGTAAGAGCCACCCATCAATGCGTCGGCCATGAAACGCAGCAGCGTGGGGCAGCAGAGGGCCTGAGGACCATACGCTGTTCCCTTGCAGACCAGTGAGGTCTGTAGCCAGCCCGGCTTCCCTGGGGCCATTCCCTGGTGTTCGAAAGCCACAGCCGGCTCCAGACTCAGCACGGCAATCCGTCTAACTCTAGGCTGGCTCTGCCGTTCAGGAGTCACTTTCCTCAGCCAAAAGCTTGGTTTCCCTGTTCTTGCATAAAAAAAACAGAGAATAAAGCTAATGGAGAGGTAACTAAACTTTTACAAGGAGAAGACCAATCCAAATATTTCATCTCCTGATCCCAGCTGTGACTGACCCTCAAACTGTAAAACAGTCCAGAGTTTTAGAATATTCCATTAACAGATACGAACATGAAGTTAATGCATGCAGAGCAACGTTTCTTTTCCTCAATGAATTTAGAATAAACCAACTCTTAAGTACAACCCTTCTTTTCTTTATGTGTCCTAAAATCCTTCTCTCCCAAGAAAACCTTTGGCATAAATCATACAGCCTGTCCATTTGTCGCATATATTAATCCTCCATCGCATTATCATTCACGGAGCTCCAGGCTCAGTGTTTACTTTTCTAGTATTGCATGGTCTGCCAGGTACCCTGCAAACGCCTCCTGGAAGCAAAGCCAGAGGGGCACCAAGCCGCAGGGTAACGCGCGCGTGTTTTACGCCTGCTGACTGTGTGCTGTTCTGCCCCCGTAACTCCTTTGCATAACAGCCGTTATTTCGCATGTAAATGTTATTTATCCAGATTAAGTCTTATTTATACTTGGTTTACATTCACGTAAAACACGGCGGTGTAAATCTGAATGCAAACCATCACAAAATACACAAGAATTCAAGCTCAGGCAGTGAGCTTTAGATGAAATAGTAAATTGTCTCACATTCTTTTAAGGTAGCCATCTTATCTTAGGCACTAGAACAAAAATAGGGATAGTGGTGCTTTGAGGAATGCCAACACCTGAAAAACTTTCAGCTCTTGTTCCCAAAAAATCAGTGGGTGGTCATCCCACATATCTGGGGTCAGCAAAGCACAGTCATCACACAAATGTGATGAGGAGCGCTTACCTGTGGCCTGAGGCTTCCTCTGTCAACAAAGCAGACGTTGCTTTGCAGACTCCTCTATTGCATTTTATTTCTAATTGTGTCTGTTTTGGCGTTCACTGTTATCATTTTTTTATTGTAAGAGACCGATACTACATTTAACTAAATTCCCCTTCCTTTCCTCCCTCCTCTCCCCAAATCCCTACCCAACCAAAGAGCTGTTTCACTCGGCAACTATCTATTTTACGGTCCCAGCAAGATTCTTTTGCTATTGTTGGCCTACAGATCCAATGAAATCCATTATAAACACTCATCATCTTAAAGTATAAACACTGCGGATTCCTGACTTCGAGAGCAGTTCTATAGAGAGCGTGAATATTGCACCAAATATGGACATACTTTGCCCAGCTCTAGAGATGTAACATTTTTCAAGAAGGCAAGATTTAATCCATCTCCAACATTATTTATTTTTCTGAGTGTTTTAAGCAAAGCCATTGTCCTAATGACTGCCATGCTGGAATAAAGACATGATCCATCAAGTCTTTTATTCCACCCAAGGCTAGGCAGTTCAGAAGAAGTAAACTTTATTAGGTGGGGAAGGGGTAAAATTTTTTCTCGGACCCAGACTGAACAATTTGTGCACTGAAGTTGGAGGATTGATAGTTCTTGACATTTTTAGCACAACTAGTATTAGTGCTTATGAGGTTTTTGTTTGCATCAGTGTCTAATCCTTTATTTGAGTGAGTTTTGCTGTGTGATTTAGTGCAGTTTTGTAACCGAGCTCTGCAAGCTACTGCGACTTTACTTCTGACATCTCTGTGCCTATGCCACCCTTGTGCCTGCCAGTCCCTCTGCAGGGGCTCTAGGGAAGGATCGCTTGGGCTGGTCTAACTGGTGTCTCTCTTTGCAGTCCCTGGATGAAGCCCTGAAGTACTGCAACTATGTGTTCACCATAGTTTTTGTGTTCGAGGCAGTTCTGAAGTTGGTGGCATTTGGTTTTCGAAGGTTCTTTAAGGACAGGTGAGAGTATTTTAAACTCCTGTGCATTTGGGATAGAGCTGTATTGACCCAGTTTCAAAGCCAGATGCTGGGTAAATGTAGCGTTACTATGATTGTACTACATGCTGTGTGCAAGGAAGAGCAAAGGGCTGTCTCTCCATGGGTGCAAACTTTATAGTGTAGGAACTAAAAATTCTACGAACTGCTGGTACTGCTTTGCAGAAGGAGTTCAGGAAATCTTACAAAATTCTAGATACATTCTTTCCCTCATTATCTGCCTCTCCGCCACGTCTGACTGGCTCAGCTTTGAGGTCAGAAACAACCTGTTGACATCAATCCAGTCCTCAAAAGAGTAGTTTTGGCAACCTAAGGTCACAGTTCCTCAGAACAAGTCTCCTTTGCAGTCCAAACCAGTCCTTTGGTAGACTGCTGGCTTTGTAAAGCCTTTGGCAAAGACAGAGATGGTTGTGTTCAGCCCCACTGTCTTCAGATCCCAGCTGCAGAGACCTATCCTGCCTCACATTTAGCCAGAAGCAAATGTGTATGAAAGCACGTTGTGGTCTGGCGACTCGCTGGGGAGCAAGGTGAGACTGGACCCTTCCACAAGATCAGCTTGTTTGCTTCGTTTATCCTGACTGAGTGGTTGGAAGCTGCTATGAGCAATATTACTTATGAGGGAAATTGCGTAGGAAAGACACTCAGTTTCTTCGCATCTTACTGTCTTTCTGGTGCTGGTGTGGAAGGGCCTCTACAAGTGTTGAGCTATAAATCAATGAAGATACTCAAGTGGAGTAATTCAAGAGACAGGTGACATAACATGGGAGCAGCTGTATTGCATCACATCAAAGGTCCCTCTAGCCTAGTATCTGGTCCCTGAGAGTGGCTCCAGGTGGATAGCAGGGGAACGATAGGGAGCGGGAAGTGGGCAGGGACACTTCCCGGGCACAGCCTACAGCCGCTTGTGGCTCAGAGGCTGGCTGTGCCAGCTGCAGGGAGTTCATTTTGTAGCACGCAGAAGATCGTGAGATATGAGAAAGGAAAAGCATTTGGGATTTGCTTGTGCTTGTTACTAACAGATAATTCTCTACTCTTGGATGTCTGTCCCTGTATGATTTTTTTTGTCCTTCCTCTCTTTGTCTGTTAGGTGGAATCAGCTGGATTTGGCCATAGTTCTCTTATCAATTGTGGGAATCACACTGGAGGAAATCGAGATGAATGCTGCACTGCCCATCAATCCCACAATAATACGCATCATGCGGGTGCTGAGAATAGCAAGAGGTACGGCCTGCTCCGTAGGTCTCCAGCCATCCCTCCAGACACGTCAGGAAACGGTTTGGCCATTTTGTTTTTCTAGTCCTGCAGTTTCAGTTCGACTTGAGAACAGTTAGGCGATGAGGCTGCAAAATGTCAATTCAGAGACAAGCTAGGTGGGGTTTCATGGGTGTTTCCAGTGACATCTTAAATTGGTCTCTAATTCAAACCTGGCATCACAGACCTTTTATACTGATACCAGACAAGAGCAGGAAGCGGTGGGGAGGAGAGGATCAGAGCTTGAGATGATGCTCTTCACTGATGAAGTGTCTCCCCATCACTCTCCCATTTTCCTGCTAGGGCACGCTGGGATTCTTCTGGCTTTTGGTCTGTTTTACTCCAGTCCTTAACATTAATTGGTGTGGGAAGTAGTCAGGATGTTCAGATGTTCTGTGGGCCCTGCCAGGATGCAGTGAGCTTGCCATCTGTATGAATAGATGCAAGAGAGATGTGAACTCTCCCTACAAGATCTGAAGCTAGATTTCCTTTATGGGTTTTGCTTGAAATATTTCCCAGCCCTGCTGACCAGCATTTAATTCTCATTGCAGTGTTGAAACTGCTTAAAATGGCCACCGGAATGCGAGCTCTCCTGGACACAGTGGTACAAGCGCTTCCCCAGGTAAGCCCCAAGACTTCATCCATGCCCAGTTTGTTCCCCTTGGTGGACTATGCCCTTCGGGCCTGGGGACAGCTCTGTGCCACCATGTTTGGTGGGCACTAGAAGCCACCTGGGGAGGATATCAGCTTTCTCTGCTCCCACCAGTGCCTTGGTAGCAGAGTTTTGCGTGGCACATCCTGCTCACATAGCGTGTGTTAGATGGGAGAACCAGAATGATGGAAAAAGAGTTAACAGAGAGCCAATTGCTGTAGGCAAAGCTCTTATAAAACACAGATTTCACTGGCAAGTTCAGGAAACACTAGGACAGACAGAGAAAGCTGTTGGTGAAAGCATTGGAAGTAGACAGCTTCCAGCTCAGCAGTCTTCTTTGTGAGACAGGAGCAACCATGTTTATTGACACCTACTGACAGAGGAGCTGCAGACTTTAAAAGGCAAATAGGGGAGACATTTCTGAGTGTTAAAAGCTTGAAGTGGGGTCTCAAATCACCATATTCTCATGAGCTGCAAGAGGAACAATGATGTTGCCTGTCTTAATGATATTTGGATAGGATCCTTCAAGTGTTCAGTCCCTGGGACCACTTTTTTATTGATCTATTTATTTGAAAAAAGGAAAGACACTTTTTGCTGACTTGCACTCCTCCCTCAAAAAGATCTAAAGCACATCAGAAGACTTCCAATAAGTTTAGTGTTCCTTTGTTTTTAAAATCTTATGCTATTTAAGCTGTGTTCAGCTAGTTTGTGGGTTTGATGGTCTGAGTCCCAATCTTGCAGTCTTTAGAGCCAGCTCAGCTGCCTCCACATTCCCGTTTCATATATCACCAGGATCCTGTATCCCACCAGGCAGTACTGGAAACTTTTACTGCCACGCTTTACCCAGAAGTGAGTACCAATATGAGGTGCCAGGCCATCAAGAATGAGGAAGAGGAGCTCTGCAGTCTTATTCTCTGAGCTGGCAATTCAGAAGCAGCACTTGATGCACAAGCATGGTCAGACAAGTCCTTAGTTTTCAACCCCTCCAAAACACCCCGCAGCTGCGTCACTGGAAGGAGCTTTATTTGTGGGCCCGCTCCATGCTGTGTAAAAGGCCGTGCAGCGTGCCCTGGGATGGACGGGGAGAGTCCGGCCTCCCCTCTCCCAGCCCCAGCCCCGCAGGCACAGGGAGATGGCAGCACACCATGGTGGGCAGTCACATCTTGGTCTGCCTCAGCTGTCTGCAGAGGGATCACGTCTCACAGGCGGGGTGATAGCACTGTGGCTTGGCCAAAAGCAGACACCGTGTAGACATCTCTTCCAGAGTATGAGTGGCTATATGAGAATCAGTAGAACTAGTACATGTAATTACCCAAATACACCCCTATGAGTTAGTTGCTAAGTACAAAGAAGCCCGTGATCTATTCAAAATGAACTGGAAAACAAGGGGAATTTCTTTTTCTTGGAAAGACTCATTTACTTTTCATCACTGCCATAAAGATGTTTCTAATCTGAGGCATTTGCCCTTTGGTATTCAGATTTCCTTTTCAGTGAAGGATTTTGGCTGAGACTAAAGCATGGAATTTACCAACCTGACCCCTGTTTTGGCATTTCAAGAAAGCATTTGATTTGTGTCTGGTTTTTTTCTTTCTAAAGCATTGTGATTACAGAGCATATTTTCTCTCTTGCCTTGTTTTCTCTCCCCCCAAACAATAGGGTGGCTGCAGGCCAGGCTTTTTGTTTCCTTGGGGTGTTTTTGCAGTTTACATTCAAACCAAAGTCTCTTTTAAAGGGAAATCCCCAGGGATATTCCAAGCAGATCTTGTGCAGATAAAAACGCCATTTTGTCCTCCAGTGAAATTCAGAAAATGAGAAGGGAAGTTTGGGAAGACCTCTCTGACAACAATCACTCTTCATAAAGCTACGGCTTTCATTTCAAAGGCAGGGGAAAAGTTCCTACCCTAATTAATTTAGCAGCCTAAAACCACAGCTGGAAAATACTCACTGAATGTGTCTGCTAAGTGACAAGAAAAATGAATTTGATGTTTATTCATTAAGGTTTTGGGGGGAAATTCTTTGTCTGGTGTATGTAGAATGTCCATTTATGGGCTTACCGTGACAAGGTATTGTCACTGCAGTACACTTTTTTCCTTTCTCTTTTGGGTGATTTTCATCAGCTTCCTATTCATTTTTATTCAGCAGCAGATACAGTTTGAGTAACACTTGGAGAACCAACTATCCCCAGACTTGGGGGAATGTTAGCATTTTGATCCAAGATTGAAGCTGTCATGGTACAGGCTTGGTCTCCTCTTCTGGAACTTCAGACTGACCTTGAGCTGCTGTTTTCAATGCAGGAAGACTTCCTACCCTGCTGCATCCTCCTTCTCTGGTAACCTCGTGTCTACCAGTTCAGAGATCTCCACCACGTCTCTGAAAAAAATGAGATGGAGTAGAGAACAACTGAGGAGAGGCAAGAGAGACAGAAAGAATGGTCAGGGAAAGATCTCAAAATAGCACCTTCTTTGCCCACCACCTCCCTGCCCTCTTAGTCCCAGCAAATGTTTGGGATAGTGTGAATCGATCATCACGTTCCTGTCATAGGCCATCTGTGCTTGTGCAGCGCTGGCTGTTTTACCCACTACTGTGCAGTCTTGGGGCAGTATCTCCTTTTCAAACAGGAACCCAAGTTTTCCGATTTCACGGCTGGTTGACCAAGAGGTTGAACTAGTAGAGGGGCCACGGTCACCTAGAAGGGCACTGCCAGCCTCAGCTCTGAAGGTGTACCCTCACGGCATACCCTTTTGGAGAACAAACAAAATCTGTCATGGACTTCAAAGTATGAAGTGCTAAAATCAGCTGCACTGGTGTAAACTTGAAATAGATCCACTGCTTTAAACTGAGCAGCTAAAAAGAGCTGGGCTAGCGTGACCAGCATGGACTTCATCACTTGGACGTTGCCAGTCCTAATGAAGCCAGTTCAGTGCTGCCGTTCACAGACCCAAAACTCCCCTGTGATCGCAGAGGCCTGCTCCTAGCGTAACACAGCCCACACAGCTCTGCACGGAACTTCAGCGTGTCTTTTACAGCCCACCTGCTCTTGTTGTAAGGATGCAAAGTGTTAGGGAATCGGCCGTCCCCTATTGATGAAATACATCCTTCCAGTAGAGGTTTACTCTTTCTGCTAAAAGATCTGGTGCTTTTAGTCTGAATTAGCCAAGTTTGTTTTTTTCATTGGATGTAATTTTGCTTTTTTTTTCTTCTAGAACTTCTCCTTTTTGGAGATGATAAAATAATCTCTTGCAGTCTGGCAAACAGAAGAACATTGAACTCCTTTAATCTCTCTCTATGAAGCAGGTTTTCAAGACCTGTTTCAAGTGTTTTCCTCTTCTTTATGAGCTCTGGCCCCATTAAGGCTATATAATGAATTATACCACTCTTATGCTTCAGCTGAATATTCCCTTGCTTACACATCTGGTGGCTGCATTGGTTTTGTAAGCAATGTCTGTTCTGTAAGACTCCAATTTGATGGTAATCCTTTAGTCCTTTTCACATCCCCTGCTTTCCAAAGTACAATTCCCCCTTTCTGCAGCATGGCCTGCACTTCGCTCTCAGATTTGTAACTTTGCATTTGGCTGGGTTAAAATGCTCATTGTGTCAGTGAATCCACCATACTGAGCAGCCCAGCTCGGTCTGCACAGCACTTCCAGTATCGATTGCCAGTAAGAAAACCTGCGGTCAATGCTAAGCTGCCAGTGCTCTTCCTGATGGAGAGGACAGAGTGGAATCCAGTCCAGTTGCCATCCTGGCTCTGCAGGGCCACAATAGTAAAATGTGGAACTTTCCTATCAAAAGATCTGGGCTCTTTTTCCTTCTTCTTTCTCACTGGGTCTGTGGACGGCACATTAATTAAATGCAGAACTCTACAGTGTACCTCCTCTTTGTCTTCAAAGCTTGGAACTCCCCCCACATGGACTCTGTGCCAAGAAAAATGTGAAGAAGTCCTCATTCTATCAGTGCCCTGATGGACAGAGACTGTAGTTTGCTCCTGTCCAGGAGTTTAACTCTTCGTGGTGCTGTAATTCCTGTGCTTATCTCAACTTCAGCTCTTGAAGAGGTTTTCTGGCATTGTGTAACTGCACTTATGGGACATAAACAATAGCCTGCTTTTGCCAGATGCAGAAAACCCAGTGATTGTGAAGCTCAGACAGCAAGAATAGAAATGTCTTACCTGCAAGCGTTGCAGATGAGAGAGGTTCTGGAAGATAGGTATGTGTGTGCTGTGCTGCACGCTGGAAGGAAGTGCAGAGATGCCTGAGAAATTTGAGTGATGAAGCAGAAATTATTAGGTAAAGAAACCACCATTCTGCTGGCTGTTAGCACTGGTCTCCGTGGGGCTGAGCGGACACGCAGAAAGGGGAGCTCATTCAGTTCAGCTAGCGGCCTGGTGGTTACACCAGGTTACACCAGGCTTTAGCCTCCAAGGTTGTCTGTCTGGCCTTTCCACTAGTCCTGGAATTCACACAGGTGGCCTCCGTTTTCCAAGCAGACGAATGTGTCCATTTTCTCTTGGGTCTAGTGCATAAATTAGCCCGTGTTTTCCTGCTGCCAGGCTTATTGCTTTGGCTGGAGAGTGCTGGAAGGAAGATGAGGAGGACTCATGTCCTTGGAAAGGATTGGCAGGGGCTTAATTTTATGAGAAATTGCTCTTGACAGGCATCCCGGGGAGCTGTGTGCATTGCCTGCATGGACAACTGAAATGCCAAGGTGTGGGCCAGTGATGCAGAAATAATTGATGTCAGAGCAGGAGGAGGCACAAGAGGAACCGTAGTGTGCTTCAGCCAGCCATTGCAGGAGTGGGGCAGCGGAAGACATGGATTTCATCAATGCGTCTCCCAGAGCAGGGAGAGTAGAGGTCGGCAGGATCTAGAGGGATTTGGGTAGGATCACACAGCTGACAGTGCAACAGAGAAGTGGTAGTGCCCAGGTGTTGTACCTGATCAGTGCAACACGTTTGCATATCAAACTAACGCAACCTGGCATAGTTGCTTTGCATCCCAGTGCCTGAAGATATGGGCTTTTTACTTAGTGGCGTAGGTCAGAGGTTGAACTCTGATGGGACATGCAGCGGTGCTTAGCTACTGCAGTCTCGCTTAAGGGGAGGCAAAAGACTAAGAGCAGTGATGTCCCCAAGAGCTGAAGCAGAGACAGCCTCCCCAGGCCACGCAGGGGCAGTGGGAGAAGGGTTTTGCTGGGTGTGTGGAGAGCAGAGTCACTTTTCTTGCTGCTGAGCAGAATTATTCCAGGGCTTTTGCAATGGTAGATCACAGATCCAGCTGGGATGCACCGTGGTGAAGGGTGGTAGCGCCTCACACAGGGCCTGCCTACTCCTCTGGGTGGGATGGAGGACTCTGCCTCTCTCCCCACAGCATCGCTCTGTCCCAGGCACACAGACACTTTGGCCAGCAGTATATGACAGTCAGGATGCCAGAAAGTGAAGGTCCAGGAGGAATCACAGATGCATGACGGAGACACTCACCAGTGTCTCCATCTTCTCTTGTGGCTTCTCTGAGGTACTTTAGGGCACCAAGAACATCTCCAAGATGTTCTTCATCTCTACTTCACTCCCTGCAGGCCGCAGCCTCCCCTCAACACTGGAGCCACAGCAAATGATGGATAGCCCCTGGCTGCCAGAGAGAGGGGTTATCTGTAGTTTTCTCTGCCCAGCCAAAGGCACCAGCCCAAGTCAGGGGGAGTTTGATGGATAAACAGATCATGGGCTGACCTGTTCAGTGCTGCTAGAGCAGAACCACTTCTCAGAGCCTGCCTGGGTGACCAGCTGCCAAAGCTGAGGTTACTGACCAGAGCTGGATCTCCGTCCCTGATGCAGAGTCCAGCACAGGCATCCCAGGCTGCTGGAGAAAAGTGACTGGATGTGCTCCTGCCCCGTCCTGTTCCTCCCAGCAACATGATTCATGCACAATCTTTTTCTTGTCTGGTCACATTAGATCTCAAAGTGCTTTAGAGACATTAATTACCTATCCGCAAGGGTATTACAAATGGGTACGTTGAGTTACAGGAGAGGAGTGACTCACTCAAGGTCACAGACACACATCCAGTCTGCCTTCTCTGCTACTCAGCGGCCGCTGGCTGACCTCGCTGCCTCTACCTCAGCCCATCTCTGAGAACATGCCTTGGGTCCTTCTCTGTGCTCAGGCCTTGGTGAAGGCCATGGGCTGAAGAGGACCTTCCTTTCCTTTCCTGAGGGACATGGACCAGAGAGCCATGGTCTAGCACTGACAAAATACTAAATCTGGCACTGACTTGTACACATTCAGTACAGCCAGAAGCTACACAAATAGACCAAGCGGTTTTGCTGAAGCACCTAAGCAAGGGGTGAGCCATTTTGCTCAGCCACATTCTCTTGAGCATCAGGTGTTTGTGTGCTGCTGGGAAACTCGTGCCCTCTCCAGTCTCACAAGGCACCAACTGCCTGCACATGCCCATGGGGACGCTACTTCTGCAGGGGGTGGTCAGGGCAGCAGGTTGTTCCTGTGCACGGGGAGCAACCTGCTGCTTAGCTGACACCCCAGAGCAGCTCTGGCTGTCTAGATACAGGCTGGGATGGAGTTTAACAGTAAACCCCCAGCCCAGGCTCTTTGACTTGCTGCTGTCTCCCACATCTCTCTTTCATGTAGCCACGTTTCCACATCAGTCAGACGTTCAGTCACTTCCCAAGAGATCCTGTGCCTCAGCTGAGCTTTGGAACTGCCCATGTGTCTGCTCTCAGCCAAGGGCAAATGCAACCGTAGGCACCAGCAAGCGCCACATTAGCAAACATGCTTCTGTTAGCATTTTTAGAGTATGCCTATGCTGGGAGGCCTTGAGCCTGTACAGCAAACCCACGAGTGTAAACTAGTCTTTGAAGGACTAGTTATGAGACACGTTGATTCAGTAATGTAATTAGTCACGATCTTAAATACAGAATCTTTTACAAATGCGCATTAGATGGTAGGCAAATTGTTTATGAGCAAATGTCAGCTCATAACATGCTTTGCATGTTGAGAGATAGATAATAGTTTTGACTGATAACCTGGTAATAGCTTTGATGTTAGTCTAAATTCTTTGGAATTTCATCAATGTCAGAAGTCTGTAGGCTGATTTATTAAGCATTAAAATAGCAGTAAAATATTCAGCTTATAGGCTGCTTTGAAAAAAATCCAAGACCCTCTTCTGCAGTGCTACATCAGGCTTTAATTTACACTCAACCTAGAAAACTTGTTTATCACTTTTATTTTCCTTCTCTTTAATTATTTGCTCATTTGCCTCCCCGTCAGTGTGTGTGTGTGTGCATGTGCATGTGTGCCTGTTTTCCTGTTTTCTAATTTGCAGTCATTTTGCAGGCTGCCTTCTAATGTCTTACAAACCACCAGTGGTCCAGCAGACATGAGTTAGGAAACACTATTCCAGAAGACAGTACATGCAGATGAAATAATCCAGACCAGCCATCCACATCACTGTATTATCTCTATTATTCCCTGGAGTATGGTAATATTGTTAGTGGAATTGCAAAGCTCGATGTGTAGTAGCCAGTTTAGGCTTCATAGCAATTACAGTCTCCACTGGGTGATTTGACTATTCCCATTCCTTTAATGCAAAAAAAAACCCCTACTTCATAAGTGATAGCTGTGTTAATTTTATGGTGTCATACTGATAACCTTTCTAATGAAATTAAGCAGCATGGTCAAAATACCCAGCAACACTGTGGCGGTGCTGCCTCAGAGAAGAAAGCTCTGGAGATCATGAATCCCTTGGCCTGGCTACCTGAATCACCACCTAGTTCATTTTTATTTAGAGATAAAGCGATGCTTGTGACACCACGTCTGATTGGGGAACTCAATCGCTCTGTTGCAAGCCGATAGACACAAGGCATTTAAAAGTGGCAGGAAAGGTAAATGTGACCAGCGTTGCGGGTAAAGTGCAGGTGGTTGGCTGGTCGGGTTACTCTGCCCTTCACGTTCTCTGCCTGAATCACAAAAACTCTGCTCTTGGAGATGTTTTAAAGGCTTCGACCCCGTGGAGTGATTGACTCCAGTGCCGATAACTGTAATGCCATTGTTATTAAGAACCTTTGTATTCCCTTTGGCATCATTGCACTTCTATTACCATCTCCTTCACCACCTTGCCGTGCATGTTAATACCTAACAGTAGCACACCACGCAGTGTTTGATCTGCAAGGTGCTTGCATTTAAGTGTTGGTATATGGAATAAGGCTTTTCTTTTGAGACACTGAAAGCTAAAATTCAGGTAGTTGTTGTTGAGAAATATCTGTACAGTGGGAAGGCTAGGAGAGCTTTACCTCTTACTGGAGCGTATGTTCCTTTTCTGAAAGCCCTCCAGGCCAGCAAAACCTTTGAAAACTCGGCAATTCCTCTTGCGGCTTGAGACGTGTCTTGTAAATGTCACTGTCTTGAAACCCTCAGCCTTCGTGCTCAGTCTTAAGCCTGGCCAACAGAAGGGAAAGGCCCTTAAAACGCAAACCAGAGCACCAGGTCACTTAAACTACCAAGGCACGGAGGTGCGGTGCTGAGTGCCGCTGAGGCTACAGCTACGAGCTGGCCAAATTACAGCTGAAGGCAGCGTCCCAGGTAAGTGGAAGGGTGATGGAGAGGCACCAGCCACAGAGACTGCTTTCCACGTGGGAGCATCTGCTCCTTCCCCCACACGGGAGACTTCTCTGGGTCTATTAAAGCAGAACCGTGAAAGGGGACCAGGGTGTTGGAAGCCAGGGGAGATGATGATTAGCCTCTGGCCACCAGTCCCTCTTTTGCTTGTGTTTAAAATGTGATGGAGCAATTTAATTCATGACCTCAACTTGCCTGACCCTTGTTCTGCTTTCTCCTTGTGTAGGTAGGGAACCTTGGCCTACTTTTTATGCTCCTGTTTTTTATCTATGCTGCCCTGGGAGTGGAATTGTTTGGCAAGCTAGGTGAGTAATGTGCCTGACACAATTTATTTCATCCGGTTGATGTTTATTTGGTATCTAGCTGTTTCCTTTCTTCTCTCTCTCATTCTCGGGCCTTCCTTAGCTTCACAGCTCATGGTCTGAAGATTAAAGTTTTCTCTTGATCTCAGGGTCACAGATGACACATGAGGATGTAATACAGAACCTGTCTAACGTGCACACACACACATTTAGAGATGTGTCCAACACCACCCTTGGCTGTAGAGGAACTATTTACTGTTTAAATATAATTGTCCAGCATGGATATGTTCACAAAGATGGAAGTTTGCTACTTAAGACAGAACATGAGTCTGCAAAGCTGGATGGTAGTCAGATTCGTGCTGGAGAGATGCCACCATAAACACGTCCCTCCTCAGAGCTTCCACCACACTCCATTAGTTTTCTGCACTTGGCTGACATTGCTCTTCCAGCTGCCCAAGTCTTGTCTGTCAGTTGTTGTTCTCAGCATCACCTTCCTCTTTCTACATAAATCAGGAAGCATCCACTGGTTCCTGATTGTCCAGCATCATTTATTCCTCCGGCTTCCGGATACTGCGTAGCTGATCATGAATGTGTCCACCACTGAAAAAAAAAAGTGAGGTGGAGTCAGAGAGCGAACACTATAGCCCTACCTCGCCCAGCGTAGCCAGGCCAAGGCAGTCACTGCCTTTAAACATGCTGTTCGAAGGAGCTGCGTCTGCCGCCTCAGTGTTTGCATCCCAATTAGGGCTTCAAGAGCATCAGAAGGGCCCTTCCTCCACGGTGATTTTATGGCTGTCATTAATCCCCTTTATGAGTCCAGCCCTCTGCTCAGATTACAAATGCCTGAAAGCAGAATATTTCTTTCAACCAAAGACAAATTATTTTTTGGTCTTCAACAAATTCTGGGAAAAAAAATTAGTTCTGCATCCACCCAAAATGAAATACTGTGGGGTTTATATTACTTATCTAGATATATAGGTATGTATTTCTTCAGCCACAGAGGTGAAAAATGTCTTATTCACAGAGGCACCTTCTGCTGCTCGGAATCCTTTTTGTGTTTCCCCGCACACGCCCTGCCAGCACCAGCCCCCGGGTAACCACAGCATGTGGTCGGAGACCGGGAAAGCCCTGGTCTTGGCTGGGGCAAACTGCAGGCAGGCAGCGCACTGCTTCCCACCCTGATTTAACTGGGAAAGCCTTCACTTCTTTTTCCCGATCACTGCTGGTCATGTCAGCCACAAGAACCATCAGCGCTCGCTCCCCCAAGACTGGTCATTTGTGGGGTTTTTTTTGCTTTTTTGGTTTTTCTTCCTATTTGCCTCTAGAATAAATACCTAACAGTGAAATGCCCTAGCAAGAGACATTGCTGCCTGTCCTAATGAATATTTAATGAGCCTGTGTTTTATGGAAAGAGGGATATTTCATACGTTCAATTTACATTCATTAGTATATTAATTGTCAGGGGAAAAAAATGTCAAATTGGTCCACTTTATCTCAGTGAAATATCCCTCATGGTAGATGTAGCCTGTAAAAAATAATCAAGACAAGAGGAAAACAGACAAAGGATACTGTAGAGCAGTATTTGGTGAGACAGCCCGGCAAGTCTGCTTGTTTCCACCTCCGTTTAGATCTCTTTGTGTTGACTCTGCCTCTTGGGGCGAAGTCAAGAGAATCACAGAAATGGTTGTGGAAGAGGCCTCTGGAGGCCCCCACCCAGCCTCCCACGTGAAGCCCCATCACTAGCTCCGAGTAGCTGTGGCTTTGTCTAGCCCAATCTTGAAAACTCCCAACAAAAACCTCTGTGATGACCTGTCCCAGGGCTGTTGAGCCCTCCAGATGAAAACAACTTTCTTAATGTCCTCCCTGGACCTCCTAAGCCACAGTGTGTTGCTGTCCATTATAGCCTCCACTGAGAAGAGTTCGGCTACGTGATCTCTGCAGCTGCCCTTCAGCGGTCGCAGGCCACCGTGAGACCACCACTTAGAAGTCCTCCCTGATGCCATGTATCAGCGTGACATATCGCAGGGTCTCGCCGCCAGGTTGGGGGGGCTGCTCTGAATGAGCCCTGGCAAACGTGGCTTCAGTGACGTGCTTCTCCTTCTCTCTCCTGCAGACTGCAGTGAAGAAAATCCTTGTGAAGGTCTGAGCCGGCACGCAACTTTCACCAACTTCGGCATGGCCTTTCTCACCCTCTTCAGAGTGTCAACAGGGGACAACTGGAATGGTATCATGAAGGTGTGTGCAATCTCTGTTTGGGTACTTTTTTCTCTCTGTAGATATATAGATACAGATTTCAAACAAATTTGGGCACCTCTTGTGTGAAAACAAAAAAGATTTCCTTTTAAAACATCAAAATTAAACTTTCCCATTTAAAAGCCAAGTGTATTTTCAAGGGATAATCTGTCCTAAGTCTCGCCTGACCTGAAACTTCATTCTTTTTAACATATATATAATACTTCAGGAATATTATGCCAGTTCTTGTGGCTGAGAGGAGTAACCATGTACTCTGTGCCTTTGGGACGTAACACAATCCACACTCGTGGTGTCTGTATTTTCTTGTATCTGCTTTGTTGTACCTACAAGCTATTGCGTCTGGGATATGTAATTATAGACTTTTCAGTCCACAGCAGGTTATCTTTCATGTTTCTGTATTTGGAGCCCAAGCAGATCCCCAGCCCTTATTAATCCCTCACCTCTCCCTCTCTGTTGCAGGACACTCTCCGGGAATGCACTCGGGAAGACAAGCACTGCCTCAGTTACCTGCCTGTTATCTCTCCTGTCTACTTCGTCACCTTCGTCCTCATCGCACAGTTCGTCCTTGTCAACGTAGTGGTGGCAGTGCTGATGAAGCACTTGGAAGAGAGCAACAAGGAGGCCAAGGAGGATGCTGAGATGGATGCTGAGATCGAGTTGGAGATGTCCAGAGGAGCAACCACCTCAGCCACCAGTGGGAGCAGGGGAGGTGCAGTGGCCCCGGAGAGCAGAGCACCCTACAGAAGTCAGGAGACCACGAAGTCAGAGTCAGCGGTGCAGGTGAAGCACCAAGCCCTGGTAATAGTTCACGCAAAGCGTCTGCTCTTCTCATGCTCAGGGTAGGGAGGGGACAGTTCTCACCAGTCACTGCTGCCTGATCATCAGGCAGGCAGATCCCGAGTGACACGGAGCCAAAGAGGCAGGAGACAAGGCAGCGTGGGAGGAAGGCAGCTTTCCCGGGGTGCCCTACGGCAGAGGTGTCACCACCACCTCCACATCTTGAGTCATCTCAGGAGGGCTCCCTGAGGCGAAAGGCTGCTTGAAACGCATTCTCCAGGGCTGACGCTGTCCTGACCATTGTTCTGGGGGAGGGTTGAAAGTCCATCTCTTGCCATTTCCAGTTCATTCAAAGGTGGTGAATTTTAAGTTCAGAAGCATAATAGCCACAGGTCCCTGCCCTGTTCCCCCAGCCCATACATCGGTCCTTGTCATTTTAGCGTGGGCAGCGGCACCGGGGAGCAATCTCATAAAGCCCTGGGAAAACTGGCACTGTCAACCCTGACACATGCAGCAAAGGATGGCATGAATTCCCTTCACACAGACACAGAAATACTGCTCCAGTTCTTTTTAATCCCGGTTTGGGATTTCCAGAGGAGCCTCAAGCAAATCGCAGTGCGCAGCTCAGGAGGGCTTGTCTGGCACTGGCGTGAGATGCAGCTTCCCACTGGCTCGGGCTCTGCTTAGGGCATGGCTGACTTGGACCCTGGGAATTGTCAGAGCCCCGCAGCAAGAAGCTGGAGGTTCCTGGGTTGCTTTTCCAAACACTGCCTGCTCTCTGATTTCTATTAGTTCTCTAGAAAAATAGCACAATCAGAAGGGGAAAGGAGAGGCATGAGATAATTGTCTCATCCCATGTCAGCAGCGTATGATTAAGAGTGAATACGAAATTGCTTTGTCACCATGATCGCAAATAAATCTACCGCAAAATCAATGGGGGATTTGAGATTAAATTACATTAAATTAGATTTTTGTAAAATCTATCAGACTCTATTAAGTCAAGTAAAAAGAAATTTAGTTACACAGCAATGGGGAATTCGCTATTTGAATGTAGTTTCTAATAGACATTTCTGCAGGAAAATGCATCATAAACACCCAGGTTGCTTTTCTCACTGGGGGAAGAGAGGGCACATCCTTTCACATAGGCTGTGATTGCAAACTGAGCTCCTTCTCCTTGGGTTTTCCTCATCTTCCAATATCCCCCGAGCACATCAGGTGCCATGCAGAACCTCCTCTTAGCCCTAGAAAACCCGCAGTGAGAGGCGACGCTCCCCAGAGGGAGAACAGCGTGAGCAGGGAGCTGGCCACAGATTTCCCCCCGCGGATGAGATATTGCTCAAATGCAGGTGAGGCTTTGCAAGCCGGGACTCCCCTTCCCCTGCGGGGCAGCGAGGCAGAGGCACCGCGGTGGGGCTGCGTGGTGGCGATGCCCTCGCTCACGTCAGACAGCCAGGCTGTTCTGGGCAGGCGGGGACGGCTGGCAGCCGGCGCCGCGCTCCCTGCGAGCTGCACTGAAGAGGTTAAATACGTAGAGCTCTCTATGACTAATCCTGCCACTGGTGGTGGCATGGGCACCCTGGAAGGTGTTGCAAGATGCTCTGTATTTTCTTGCCATTTGTGCCAGGTTTTGCAGCCCACATTTCCTTTTCTCTTCCTTCCTGCTCTGGATTAATGGGGCAACTAGGAAATGCCACGGGGCAAACGTGTTCGAGCATTAAGACCCAACTAGGAAATGCCACGGGGCAAACGTGTTCGAGCGTTAAGACCCAGCCTTGCTCTGCTACTGATGCTTTTTATCTCCCCAATTTGAAGGAGGCGCTGAGCTGTGAGAATGTGTCTTTAGCCATCCCAGACTCAGACACGCTGGAGGGGGCAGAGGCTCCCATGATGGAAATCCCGTCCTTCTGCTCTGTTTCCCACCATGTCCTGACACCTTCCCACAAAACCCCAGGCCACGAGGCTGAGGTGAATGACGTCGCGCCGTTGCTTCTGCGTTGTGGCGTTGTGCTTTGGTGCTGTGCAGCTAGCGGTGGTGTCTGAATTGTCCTAAACCTGTCGCTTCACAGCCACAACAGTCGTTTCCATCCTCTGTCCTTCGTACTGCCTTCGCGTGTGCAGGGGCTGGGCAAAGAACGTGTCCCAGCCGACTCTGCCAGCAGCCTTGTGTGGGTCGCGAATGAAATCCTCTTTTTAGCTAAAAAGAAGTCTCGCATTTGATGTGCGATGTGATGTGTGAGCAGTCTGTCTTCAAATGATGTACCGAGAGCTGGAGGCAGGCAGAGGCCTTTGTGGAGAAAACACAGCCCAGTTTGGCTCTAAGAACCTGTTTATGATACAGCACTGAGGAAACAAAGGCATAAGTAGATCAACACATTAGGCTTTCAGCAAGCACCGGAGCTGTGGATTCGAGAGATGCTCTGGGGAGATCACCCAGCAGACCAGAAGGGCTGTAGCCCCCTTTGCTCAGTCCCTCCCGACTGCACCACGAACCGGTGCCCAGCTCACATCACGTAAAGGTATTGCACGGTTTGCCCTGCTGCAGCCAGTGCCCTCCTCGGGGTGACTGAGCTCCAGATGTCCTCCGGTGGGCACGAGAACGTGCGAGCCACGGTCAGTGATGAAGATGCACGTGCCGCCGTGGGGAGCACACTTGCTGTCAGCAGAGAACTTCCAGTGACCACCCAGCATTAATCTGCTTTAGACTTGGGCCATTTTCCCCTCAATTACCTGACCTCCATCATGACTATCAAGGCATTTTCTAGTGGCAAGTATCTTGCAGCATCTCCAAGCAAATTCTGGGCTCAGATTCAGCTCTTGATGACCAAGCGGTTTCCCCTGTGCAAGATGACTGATACGAAGGTATAATCCGCAAGGAAGTTCCCCTTCATAGCTCTGCAGGGTGTCCGTTAGCTTGGCCACCTGAAGCTGCAGAGGCTCAAAGGGAGATCGCGGGGAAGGCATCTTTCAGGGACAGGCAAAATTTGGGACTTTGTAAATGCGACTGCAAGGGGTCCTGGGTTTCTGCTGGCAGAGCTGAGAGTTCGTTCCCTCTGTGAGGAACGACAGCACAACCCCGGATGCCACCGGAGTTGGCCTGTGCAGGGATGCCAGCGCTGGCAGGCACAGGCACCTCCTGCCCTGGTTGTGCCTCTGCCTTCCCCACCGCAGAGGCTGCGGGAAATGGCTCAGCTCGCTCGCAGTGCTGGAGACGCACGCCTTCGGAGAGGGATCAGGAGGAGCCCTTCCTCTGGGAATTTTGCCCACGGCTTGTTTGCAGGCTCTTGGCTCCAGGCCTCTGAGAAGTTACAGTGTTCCCTCATGCAGAGTATCCTGCCAGTCACCTTTGCTTACAGAGGATCTTCTGGCCGTTTAATCACCCAGGAAGGGTCATGTCCTGTGGAGGTATTTGCAGGATTATTTCTTCTCTAGCTCCCTCCGCAGCAGAGCAAAATCAGAGCTCCAACAGACTATTGATTCCCGGACACAAGGGGAAGGAGTTGTGCTCGCTGATTAAAGATGCTTAACTGAGCCTCTGAGCTGCATCACCATGAGCCTCTACGGTCAATTTAATGCCTTTCTACTTGGCCTGAGAGGGGTCCCACGGCGAGTAGGCTCCCACCTTGCACATCTCTATCAGATGTGTGGGATCCTCCCAAGCTCTCGGGGTGCCTGCAGGCAGGGTTCACCATACGCAGTCTCAGCAGCACTGGTCCAGGTTGGGCTTTCATGGGTTTTGAAGGAGCCACATTGATCTCCAGGGCATGGGATCAGGCTCCCAAGTGCATCAGGCATTTCCCACCAAAGAGGAGGAGCAGCAGTGCCCGTGGCGGTGTGTCTCCAAACCTTCCGAGCTGTCGCGAGCTCACCACGTGTGAGCCAACAAGCTTCTTGTCCATGTTTCATGTTTCAGGTACTTATTACAGCAGCTTTGAAGCCATTTGAAATGTGCCCACGTCCCTAAGTCAATCGGGTCTCAATAGCTGAAACCTTAAAAATTGCAGTTGTTTATGTCAAGAGGAGATTTCTGTTCATTTGTCCCAGCCACAGAAGACAAATACAAGATCCTGTAAAGACGAACTGAGATTTAATAGGCAAATACTGTGATCCTTCTGTTAGACTACTGCGAAAGCGGAGCAAGACCTTTTGTTCTCTGTGTGGCACCGGGGTGTTCACAATCGCCCGCCTGCCTTCAGCTCAGGTGTTGCAATGCTGATAGAGCTTGTTAGCTGTAATGGCCAGAGGCCAACTGGCACAGCCACGCTGCTGATGCATTAATATATCAGACGAGAGACCTGGGTTGCACCCGGAGGGCTGCTGGGCAAGGCAGCAGTCGGCGCTGGATGCCAACTACCGGTAAATAACTGCTGCTGAGCCCCCCGTCTTCTCAGCCAAGCTCAACAGGGTAAAAGCATCGAGTAATTTGTCTTGGGATGTGTCTCTTTAGGGATCTGAGGAAATAAATTTGTAAGCTAGAAATGTATGGAAAAAAGAGATTTAACCAGATCCTTGGTGACCTCCAAACTACCCAGGGAGGGATCTCAGGCTCAGATTTTGCTAGCAGAGAGGGAAAACAGCCCGGCAGAGCAAAGCAAAATACATTTAATTTAAGACATGCAGCTGGGAAAATGTTTTCAATCAGTCACCGGGAGGCTGACGTTACAGGAAAACCAGAGCGATTAGTCGTACTTTAGATAACGTGGTAAATTGTGAGGGGAATGTGTCTAGGACCAAAACCTCTTGGAGCCAGGAGCCAGGCTGCAGGTCCTATTCCAAGGGCTCCCGCTCCCTCAGTGCTTGGCCAAGTCGTGGCACCACCTCTCACGGCTGCTCCATCAGCACTGCAGGGACATTCTTGGAGTCCCTAAAGCTTCCTAAGACCCCAGCAAAGATTTGCTATAAGGTGCCTGAAGAGAAGGGGGCCTCAGAGAAGCATTGAGGGGTCAAGTTTAAGGTTCATGACGGGACATGCTCTGTCCGGGCACTTCCAGCCAGACCCATTTGACAGCAAAGGCAAAGACAGAGAAATCCCTTTTCTACCCCAGAACAGGCTCCACGCCCACAGAGGTGCTGCCATGCTGTCTTCTCCTTCCCTCTGCCTCCTGCCGTGTGGCTGTCTTCTTCTGGGGTCAGCGGTGCCCAAAATGCTCCATGTTGTAGGAGAGAGGCCCCAGGGTTTGCAGTGGTGTTAATGTGTACGCTTAAATGTCTGCCTGTATGTGCGTTTTGGGGAGATAACACTTGAATTTCCAGAAACACTTGGTACCCTCGGTCAGCGTGGCCAAGGACTGACCAATTTTGCCCGTCTGTCCCAGAGTAGCTTTGAGGAGAAGGGCATCACCACCCAGGCTGAAAGCATCCCTGGGAAAACCAGAGCAGAACAGTGTGAGAAATCCTGGCTCTCTCGTGTGTTTAGAGGGTGGGCCCCATTTTCCTGGACCTTGCTCTTTCTTTGCGGTGTCCAAAAGTCAGCTTAGTGGTGGGTCATTGATGCCTCATTTTACTCCAGCCACAACTTGAGCTCTTCACTCAGCTAGCGCGGCGTAGCTTTGGTATCCCGTTGCAGTCACCGGGGCTGCAGACTCTCTGTAAGATGCCAAGAGGAACATCTGCGCAAGGTTTTAAAACAAAAGCAGATGAGAAAGAGATTGCCGTTAATTCACCACCAAGATGCTGAATGACCCCGTTTCTCTGCCTCCTTGCTTTGCAGGGCGGCGCAGCCTCTCTGAGGCCACAGGATTCTCAAAACCTGCTGACGGTCCGCAAGATCTCCGTTTCCCGTATGCACTCCTTGCCCAACGACAGCTACATGTTCCGGCCGGTGATGCCAGCGAAAGCCCCTTTCCCCCTCCACGAGGTGGAGATGGAGACATATCCCTGCAAATCCCAAAGAGGTACGGCTCACGGAGTTTTCCTTTCCTCCTCCTAGCCGAAACCATGGCGCAGCAGGTACGCGTGGTAGTTACCTGGGGAGTAAGCAACGCGTGCCGAACGTGGGCTGAGCCAGGGCTTGCTTGCTTCGATTTGATACCGTCAGCAGGACTGCAGTTTCCCACACGCTGCACAGTTTTGTGTTTTCATCACGGCACCGCATTTTCTCGGGAGAAAGCTGGCATCCTGGGTGTTGGACTGGGGCGAAGCGGGGCTCCCAAGCCGTGTCGGGGGCGTAGAGGACAGGCTGTTAGCTGAGGAAAAGGGTACGAGCTGCATATTTCTTCAGAAATGATCGGCCCTGACATCATGAGTAGGAATCAATAAAATCAACGTGAATAAAAGCCAGAGTCGGTATTACTTCCTGACAGAGCTCCTTTACAGCTGTTGTTTCAGGCAGTCTTCGGTCTCAGAGCAGTATCTTTTTAGCACAGTACATTGAGTTCAGAGATGCAGGAGTTTCTCTGGGAGCATAAAGATTAGAAACCACTCTCCAGTGCCTCCCTAGCCTGGCTTTATAATGAATCTTGTGGAGAGACCCCGCAGTCAGGGAATCATGAGCTACACGGAGCCTTTGAGTATACATTTACCCAACTGCATCCAAATACATTTCCCCTAAAATGCCTCTCTCTCTCTTTTGTTGTGCGAGTTGGTTTGAAGGGGAAATCAATAAGAAAGAAAATATCTGCCTCCCTAGAAGCACATGTGCTTCTTGAGTGGCTCCCAAGAACTTACCAGCCTGGTTTCCTTTGATGCAACGTTGTTTGAAATGCTAGAACTGCTTGGACAGATGAGGAGTGGGTTTGCAAACCCTGGCAGGGCTGGCAAGATCTGCTCCGATTTCCTTGGGTGAAGTAACTCTATATTTGTTCAAACTCTCTGGATACCAGTTAACGTTCTTTGCTCAGTATTTATTATTATTTCACCTGCAAATTCTTTGCTAAGCAAAGAAAACAGAGGTTGGGTTTCATGGCTGGACTACTGGGGACGGTTTTCATCTCTGTAGTGGGTGTAAATCAGCATTTATACCAGTATAAAACTGCTGTGGTGCTGGCAGGGGTGGGTAGAACTGACCAAGAATTTTCTCATGTTTCCCAAATTTCTCCCCAAGAGCACTTGAGCGATGGGTGTGACAGGGCTTTACTTTTTACCCGGTCTGGTAGATGCATGACCCGGAGCCGTGCTGCTTCTGAGCTGACCGAACTCTGATTGAAGTCGCAGTCCCATAAGTTACGTGCAAGTAAAACTGAGCCCATAGAGAGACTCGCGTTAGCAATTGTGCTTTCATGGACTCTTCAATGTCAGTTAAGGATGTCTGGTCTTCTCCCAACACTTTGGTGTCTACACAGTGAAAATATTGTGAGATGACCAAAAGTCTTGTGTTATTTTGGTCTTAGATGCAGTTTCCCGATTTACTAGAAAAACAAGAGAAAAATATACAAACCCAGAGATATTCAGTGTTCCTGAGGATGCAGTGTAGAGGGGCTTTTGGTTTCCTATACAAGAGCTTGATGGAAAGTTTCCAACCAAAGGAAATTCCAGCTAAGGATGGGGAGGAGAGCATAGGGTTTTGATTTTATGACCATGTTTGTGACAGATTTTATGACAAAGTTTTTCGGCATCATAAAGAACATTTCGTAAAGCCTGGATTAGCACATGAACGGCACAGGCTCAGACTGAAACTCTGGCTGCAGGAGAGCCCAAAAAAGAGCTCGGGAGAAGTGGGGCAGGTTGCGGGGGGTGGGAAGTTTGCCGCTCTGCTCTTTCTGCGGTGTTCTGGCGAAAAGCTCCAAAAAGAAAAATGATTAAACACTAACTTTTCTTTCTTCCCAACAACAAATCTCTTTCTGAAATGCAACTGCAATCTGTCTGGATGGCTTTTGTCATAGGTTCAAGTTCCCTGACCCCTGGGCGAGATCTCTTGAAGTGATGGATAGCTGTGTTTTTAACATGGAGCAGCAATGTAGAAACAGACGTTGGGTTTCAAGCTAATGAGGACAATAAATCCTGCAGCCAAAAAAATAAAAAAGCCAAAGATCTTTCAAACAACGCAGAACTGCAGTAAAGCAGCACCACGAAGGGGCTGGGGAGGAGGGATTGCCTTTAGACTCAGCCAGGGGACTGGGAGCCTTCAGGAGGAGAGTGAGTCCTGCCCGATACATGAGCTCAGGGACTGTCAAAGCACTTGAAGCTGCCTCCATGCTGCTGATCGGACCGTGTTCAGCCAAGGTCTGCCTCGCGGACAGACGGTGGTGGTAGTGTTTGGGCTGTAGCGCGTGGGAAAACAGCCCTGTGCACGCCAGCGGTGTCTCCTCCCGGAGCAGCCGGTGGCCCGGTGCCCGCTGGCTGTACGAGGCTGTAGGTTGGACCTGTACGTTGAGCTCTGGAGGCTCCGAGGGAGCTGAGCAGGGCTGCTCGTGCCTCCACGTGGCAGAGCAGCGTAAGGCTGCGAGCCCGTCCCTGCCAGCACTGCGAAGACAACCCAGGCGTCCTGACCCAGAGACTCCGGCCCAGCCACCAGTATCTCCAAACGGGCAGCGTCCTGTTACAAATCCACCGCAAGCGATGCTACCAGGAAAGCGGCAATGGCAGGGTTTCAAACGCAACCCCACCTCCTGCCCTTCATTTTCTGGCGTGTGGTCCTGGTGGCCGCCATCCACCCTGAGCATTGCAGCAGCTGCAAGAGAAGATTCCTGTTACCTGAATCAGAAAATAGAGGCTATGGGCATAAGGTTTGTCACAGGCAGTATCGCAGGGCGGGCAGAGCCACATGCGATGCTGCTGAATTGCAGAGGAGTCTTCATCTGCAGCCTCCCTGCCACTCCTGACGAGGTACGGCCTCGTATGCAAAGCAGGAGGCAGGACAAGGGACACCTGGTTTTTAATCCTGGCACTGCCCAGGGCTCATGCTGAGGCTTGGGATTTCGGCCAGACTAGACGGGCTTTTCCTTTCCCCTCCTGCGTTTACCCCCCCCGGAGTCTGTGGGCACCGGTTCTGCCTCAAAACTTCACAGCTCCGACGCCAGCGGCGGGGGTGACTGTGCTCTCTCTGTTTCCTAGGGTCCATCACCTCCATCCGCTCCCAGCCCGTGGGAACGTGTTCCTCTCTGAGAGTCCCAACGGAGGCCCTCCAGCTGGCAGTCCGTTCTCCCAACCACGAAGGCCGCCACCGCTGGAAGATCCTTCCCCCCCACGTCGCACCTCGATCTCCTACTCTCAACAAGCTGCTGTGCAGACAGGTGAGAGGCCCAGAGCCTGCAGAGGTAAACGCCTTGGTGGTCACCAGGGTCCTTCCCTTCTTTTCCAGTCCCCCCTCGGGTTTCTTTTCTTGGAGCTGAGAGTAGAATTCCCCTACAAAAAACAAAAACATTTCTGGTGCCATGTATTTTAATACACTCCAGTCTCAGCGAGTGACACGCAGGGGAAGGCCCTTTTTGCCTACTTTTATCCTTGTGGATGTACTGTTCTGTGAAAGAACAGCTAAAGCACAGAGGGAAGATGCCCAACTCAGTTTTAGCAGCACCGTGAGGAGCCCGCAGTCAGCCCTCCACCACGGCACTTCAGACCGGTTGCACCGACCGAGGATTTGGTGCCGAGTAAGACCGAGACCATGCAGAAACTCCCAGCAGCTACAAGCCCTGCACACGTAGGCTCTGGGTCTCTCTGCTAGCAAAACTGCACCCTCTCGTGCAGCGAGGGTCTGACGGGGCTGGCACGACGGAGCAGGGATGGGGTGGCACGGGCTGCATTAGACCCACCAACCGTTCTGCCACGTGCCGTGTTTCATCACCGAAGGTGCTGCCGGGCCAGCAGATCCCCAGGCTCTCGCCCCATCTCTCTCTCCTCACCTTCCAGGAGGCCGTTCGAACGGACTCCGTGGACGGGCAGACTCCGGACCGCAAGGACAGCCTGCAAGCAGAGCCTGGAGAGGCTCTACCGTCAGCAAAGCAGCCCCAGAGCACCTTCACCCCCAGCCCGCTCCATCCCTCGTCCGCCTCCCTCCCGGGCACCCCCCCGTCCTCCCCGCATCGGCACCCCAGCACGCTCACGCGGAAGCACACCTGCGGCCAGCACGGCGTTCCCAGCCGGCCGCCCAGCCCCGGCGGCAGCCCTCCCAACCCCGAGGGCTGCCTCTTCGAGTCCTCCGACCTGGCTGACGAGGAGGTTCGCCACATCAACAGCTCGGCCAAAGACTGGGGAGGGGAGCACTCGGACGCTGGGAGCCGCTCGACATCGCCGTTCATCTCCCCGGCCCCGTCTCCAGCGCCCCTCAAGAACTGCAGCACAACCAGCCTCTCCGGGGGCAGCAGCAAGGAGAAGGACTTGAAGAAGTTTTACAGCATCGATACGAAGGGCTTCCTCAACAAGCCCAGCTGGGCAGACGACCAAAGGCGGCACTCCATCGAGATCTGCCCCTCCGTCAGCGATGGGGACTGTAGCTTTGAGGACCCTGCCGAGGAAAAGCAGCGGTCCCCTGCCCACATCCACACGGAGTCTGAGTACATCCACGGAGCCCGGAGGAAGAAGAAGATGAGCCCGCCCTGCATTTCTATAGATCCTCCCATGGAGGACGACGGCGGGGCGGCCTCGCGCACCAAACCCTCCGAGAACAGCATGCTGCGGCGAAGGACCCCATCCTGCGAGTTCCCGGCTTACAGAGAGTCCCTGGAGCTCGCGGAGAGCCAGCCCGGGGAGCCGGCCTCCAAAGCGGAGCGCCGGGGCCAGCCCCCGTGCCGCGGGGAGCACCTCACCATCCCCAACTTCTCCTTCGAGCAGTCGGACGGCAGCTCCTTGAGCAGCCTCTCGGATCTCCTCCTGGACAGCGGGCAGTCCACGCCGGGCTCCGTGGACTCCCGGCCGGACCCTGCCGCCTCCGAACTGAAAAAGCCGGATCACTTAAAAACTCAGTGGAGCAACGCCGAGAAAAGCAAAGAGCTCCTGGGCATTGCTAAGAGCCCCCTCCGGAAGCAGGACTTGGTGCCCGTGACTGTTGCAACAGAAGACGACATAGATGACCCAGTATAGCTGTCTGGGAGGGGGGAGCGGGGGGGTCTCAAGGGCTTGACACCAATGTGGGTTCCCAAACCGAAGGGACCGAGCGGCCACAGGTACGTGGGTGGCTGCTCTCGCGGGTTTTTTTCCTTTCTCGCAGTCACTTGTTCTTAAGCGCTGTGGAGGTTTGCAAAAAAAACACACACAAAAACAAAAACAAAAAGAACAAAAAAAAAAAATTAAAAAGAAAAACCAAACAAACGGCTGGACGAAACGGTGACGGGTTTCGGGGTGGGGGGAGCGGTTTCGCAAAGCGGTTTGGGGGTTTCTTTTCTAAAGGGAAGGTGGAGTCGATTCAGGGGGTCGCTTCGTTCCTCCCACCCCGCTCCGTGGCCTCAATCACATTGATTCGGGTTCGAGGTGGTGGCGGTTGGGATTTGGGGGATTCTCTTTGGGGTTCGAGGTTTTGTTGGTTTTGGTTTTTTAAAGATGCTCAACTTTTAACAAGGCACCTTTTAGAGATGTCACATTACGCGGGAGTGCCCGGGAGATGGGAGCTGTACATTGTCTGTATATCAGCAGTTATATAAATAGAAATAATGTATTTGTGAGATACAAAACAAGGAAAAAAGACAAAAAAAAAATATACCCACAAAAACTCTCTCTTCATAATGCACATATTTTTATAGAGAAACGATACTGGGTTTTGCATTACATGTGACTCCACAACTGGGTGGTGTTTCCTCGGGTTTTATGTGGAACTAATTACTACGGCCATTCGTTTTCCAAATGTTTCTCTTCTTTCTTCGCTTTCAGTTTTTTCCTCTCCTTCCCTCCACCATCATCCCACCGGCTTCTTCTCACAGCTGCCGCTTTAGCCGTCTCTCTCATTTTTCTTTTGTCCTTTAGAGGTTGTCCTAACTACAGAAAAAAAACCAAATCACTACTGAAGTGTAGCCAGTGCAATAATAAGTTACTCATCCTTCCTGTCTGTACAGCTGTCCTGTTGCTTTTTTTTTTTTCCTTTTTTAACTGAAATTCAGGTTAAATGTCGCAATAATCTGAACTACCGTGCACAAACACGGTTTCTTGTGTTACAAAGAAAAAAAAAAAAGATGAAAAAAAGGAAAAAGTTAAAATTACAGAGTAAAAAAAAAAAATAAATAGTAAATTATTTAAGAAATGTATTTTGTTTACTGCAGTTCGAAGTAAATTATTGATACAGTGTGTAAAGGTGTAAAGAGCTGTCTTAGGTGATGTCCTCTGTGAGCAGTTAAGCTGACGATTTGTCCTCCTCGTAGCAGAATGCCTTCGAGACCGCGGTGGTAGCCGTAACCGTCCCGTTTGCACTCTTTCTGTCGGTCTTCCCTCCGCACCCCTGCACCCACACACGGACGCGTTCGCCTCCCAAGGCCCTTCCGTCGCCAGCTCCGACCGAGAAGCCTCTAGAGGAATTCAGGTCACCTGTTCACACCACTTTTCTTTTTTTTTTTTGGCAGTTTTGGGGTTGATTTTTTTCTTTTTTAGCCCCCGGCCCCCCTCCCCGCCCCTCGTCCAGGCCCTCTCGCCGTGGGACAGCTTCGCCGTGGAAAGCTGACGCGAAACAAGAGCAGCGCCGAGTCCGTCGCGAGGCCGCGCCGCCAGCCCGAGCGCCGGGTAGCGGCGGCCGAAAGACGCACAGGGGAAAAAAAGAAATTAAAACAATCGTTTTCGTTTGGTTCGTTCCACGCCGCCTCATATTTATGCATTCACATATATCTTCTGTTATTTATGCATTCATTACTCAAAAGGAAATGTATCTTGTTTCACATGTATTAAACTGTATAAACTGGAAGCGTGGCCTGACTCTGTGCCGCGGGCAGGGGGTAGCCGGGACGCCGACCCCGCTCCAGCGCATCGTGTGCGGCCGGCGGGTCCCGCAGCCCGGCCCGAGGCCTCCATCCCGCTCCTGGAGCTCGGCATCCCCCAAAAACTCCTTCCTGAACGTGGCCAAACCGTCCCCTTCCCCGCTGGCGGGGGGAGCGGGTCCCACCTCGGCTCCAGCGGTGCCGCTCGGCGAATCCCTCACCTCACGCGAGAGCCTCCATATGTCGAGCGGCTTCGTGCCGGCTGCCTGCGAACACCTGCGCCGCTGTAATTAAGAGTCATTTAGGATTATTGTAAATAATGATTCCGTCTCGGTGGGATAGTGAGGAATTCCAGAAAAGCGCCATAAAACTAATTATTAATGGCGCTTTGGGGACGGTGGCGACTCCCCCCGTTGCAGTTTAAGCAGCAGAACTGGAAAGGAGGGGAGGTGAATTCCCCTGCGCCGGGATGAATCCTGCCTGGAGGCGCCTGGGACACCCTGGTGTGTCCCTCGGGGTGTCCCCAAGTGTGTCCCCCGGTGTGTGTGTGTCCCGGTGTGTCCCTTGGGGTGTCCCTGAGCGTTTCCCTCGGTGTGTGTGTCCCCCAGTGTGTCCCCCGGTGTGTCCCCTCGGCAGAGGGGGAAGCTGCTCGTGGTGCCACTCGCTGCTGTAATTGGCTTTGCTGGCAAAGGCGGCGTCCCCGGGGCCCAAATCCCCTTCTCCCTGCCCCCGCGCCGGCGGAAAAGCCCCTCGCCGTGGGGCGGCGCAGCACGTGGGGGATGAGCTCGTGCGGCTCCCACCCGGGCCCCGAGCCGTGGGCCAGCGCCACGTCTGGGTGAGACGGCTGAATCTTGGGGGCGTCAGGATCCAGGAACCAAAGCCTTGATTTTTTGCAGTGGGAATTGCAGCTCGGAGTGTATTAAACGAGCCTCCAGCAGGCTAAAAAGCAGCCAAGGGGGTGTTTTATTTGATGCTAGGCGGAAAAGAAGAGCCGCTCTCTCTGCCTGTCACACAGCCAGGATGGAGACGTGACGGGACACGACGGGACGCAAAGGGACGGGTGTCTCCGGCTCCGCTGCGGCAGGAGCCCAGCGCGGCTGCAGCTGGAGACAGAGGAGAAAGCCCTGGAGATCACTCGAAACAGTGAGCGCTGGGAGGGGGGGTTTGTGTTGTGAACCGTCTCCTTTGTAAAGCAGCAATTTGGTAACACCAGCTCGTTTTGTGGCGAGGAGCTTTGAGCAAACTGCCCCCAGGGAAGGGGTTTATTGCGACGTTGGGAATAAACCCTGTGAAGCCCCGGCAAGAGGAGCCCGGGCCCGGCACAGCCCCGGCGTGCCGCGGGCGAGCGTAGGAACGTCGGGCAGATCTTCCGGGGAGCTGCCCTGCTGCCAGGGGGAGCAGAGGAGGGAAAGTCTCCTGGGTTTTTTAATTTTAAAACATTGTTTCATATTTTAAAAGGTACAGATTTAGAGGGTGTTTGTTCCTGCCTGTTCTGGAGTGAGGACAAAGGAAAAGAGCGTTTTCCCAGCGTCTTCCCAAACTGACGGGGGTCTGAGGCCCTGCGGAGGCGTGTGAGCTGCATCCACCGTCCATCTTCAGCAGATGGATGAGCCGTGGGAACGGCAGCGCTGCCCCGCATTGCGGAGCAGAGGTGTCCCCCCAGACCGGATCTCTGCCACGTGTCACCTTCCCGACCAGGGCTTTCCAGCCAGGGAAACAAAAACCCAGTTTGAGGCAGGAACCTCTGCCGTTAGAAGCTATTTTGGCAAACTTGTGCTTTCTTAGGCTATTAAAAAATAAGGCTAAATCAGACCATTTAATGCCAAGCAGGAGTGTGAAGCACAGGGGGTTGCAAAAAGCCTTTCCCTGCCCACAGTTGCAGCTTGTGGCTGCTCCGGGAACCGTCCCTTTCCCGGGACCCTTCCCCCTGCCCCAGCCAAGCACGGGGAATCCCACAGGCAAAAACCCGGGAATGAAACACGTCAGACCGCTGAGGAGCTCGGCGCAGGCTGGCAGTTTGTTGGCGGCATGGAGAGGACACGCTGTGGGTCTTTGCTGTCCCAATCCACGCCACGACGACTGCCCTGCTCTCAGGTACAAAATGCCTCGGCTCAGGGGCATCAGCAAAGCAAAATAACCTTTTCTTTCTTATTTCTGAGCTCCGTGGAGCTCAGGCGGCTTGCCAAGCCTGGGATATGGTCTCCATCCCACGATGTCCCTCCTGCAAGGTGTGGGGCACCGAGACATCGCCCGAGCCCCAGGCACGAGCTTCAGCCGGGAACTGCAGGTTCAGAGCTGCTTCAGCCAAAAAAAAGAGGGGATTTAATGGGCTTTTGGTGCCTCTGAACAGCTGACGAGGCTCACTGCCTCCCGGGCCCCCGCCCTCCCCAGCGCGGCCTCCCTGCCACGGCAGCCTCCCCCGCGGCTGCCCATGGGCCGCAGCCGTCCCCCGGGATGGCCGGCAGAGCGACGTCTGCCCCGGGCACCCGCCGAGACCGTCCACGGCATCCAGGGACATGGATCAGGCTCTTGCAAAGGCGAGAGGGAAGGACCAGGCAGGACCAGCCAGGCCCCCCGCTCCCTCCATCCCCAGGGGTCTCCATCTCCCGCGGCGCCTCGGGGGCTGCTGCCAGCCTTGTGGCTGCGGGGAGGGGACCTGCCTGTCCCCTCTGACCAAGCCCCACGTTCCCAAACCCCGTGAAGCTCAGCAGGACCCGTGACGACTCCTCCCGTGAGCCTGCAGGAACATCCTGGCAGCGTGGGAAGAGTCAAGCTCCGACCAAATTATTTAAGACCGGGTAGTGACCATGAATTGCTCCCCGATGTCTCTTTTGGGGACGGTCACCTGGACACAGAGGCGCAAAATCCCCCGGCTCCTGGAGCCGGGTCCTCGGCCCAAACCTGGCGGTGGCCAATTGCACAGAGAAACGGTTTAACATCGCTCGGTGTTAATTTTCCTGCTGGTTGAATCTCTGCAATGTTAAGCAATTTCCACCAGGCTGCCTGCGAGGGTTGTGTTGCTTAAGATCGGAAGTGAAAAGCACGGGGTAAATGCGAGTCATTATTATTTAATCGGATCGATTTCTATTTTGCATTTTTAATGACAATTCAGTCACGTCCGTTTGTCAGCCCGGCTCTGCCCCACCGCTCTGCGTTTCAGCGAAACCACAGCCTGCAGGGACGGCAGCGCTGCCTCGGTCTGGGCTTGCCCGGAGCCGCCTCGGCAGCCTTTGAGGAGCGGGGATCAAACCGGGATTAAAAACCACCATGTTGAGGAGGGGGCAGAAGAAACCATCACGAAGGGACTTGAAGAGCCTTCAGACGGTCTCTGTTTCAAGGTTAAATCTCAGATGGCATCGATTTGAAATTCTTTGTCAGGCCGGGGAGGGAAAAAAGCATTAAAAAAAAAAAATCTGAATCCATCCCAGTGCAATTAGATACAACCTTTAATCTGTCAGTGTTGCGATATCATACAGGTTGCATGAATAGTAATAAGCATTTGATATTTGTACAAGCGTTCTTAGGATGAATAATTAAATTGACTTTATCCATTAAACCTTCCCTATTAAGCTTTCAATACGTGGCTGTGTTTCCATGGCTGGGGCCATCTCCTCTTCCGTACGAGGGGGCTTAATCAGAAACTTCAGGGCACCCGCAGCACGGCCGGGGGGCTGAAATCTCCGTCTCTTTATCTTTTTTAAGCAGCTCAGGATACCTGCTGCAGGGCTGCCGGGCCCTGCGATAACTCACGCTCACGTCAGGCGGGTGCTCGATCCTCTTCCAGCAAAACGGTGTTGACGGCGGCAGCCCCGCTCCTCCCAGGACGGGTGTGAGCCCCTTCGGGGGGGCAGCCCCCGGTGGGTCGCGGGGTTTTTTTCCAGCTGTGGCCATTTGGCTGTTCGGTGAAAAACGATCTGTTCATGGGGAAAGAGAAAAATGCCGTTATGTCACACCACGGGAAAGAAACCAGATTAATTATGTGAATATTTGATTGAAATCCCCCGGAGCAGCTCATTTTTGATTCCGCTTTGCCCCACTCGGAGGCACAAGCTGCTGAGGGCAACGTCTCCAGGGGCTGCCGCAGATGCACGAGCAGAGCGCGGCTCTCCCACCCGAGCCGTCCCCCGAAAACGCAGCCACCGCCGGGGCTCGCGTCCGGCGAAGGAAGGAGCTCGCTTCCCCTCCCCTCTTGGCCCCAGAGCCTGATTATCGCTCGTGTGCCCTTATCGAATCCGACAGCCCCGCTGGGAACCAGCTTCTCCAGCCCTCCTCGCCCTCTCCCCCTTCCTGCCCGCACGTTAATTTATTCTGACTGGCTCAGACCGAGGCACTAATTAATTTTCCTCATTAACACACACACACAAAAAAAAAAGAAATCTCACAAACGGTAACAAGCTCCAATGCAAATTAATTCTTCCTAGAAGACGGGGCATTTCCCAGCTCGTTGGCAGCGATACCGCCCGCAGGGCAGGCTACGGCTGCCGGGTGGGTGTCAGAGCCGGACCCCAACCCGCTAAATTCCCCCGCGGAACGAGGGGGAGCAGAATATTGAACATTGACACGTCCGTTTTGGCTTTTTGTCCTCCTTTTCCGCTCTTGGGCTGAGGCTGGAGTGAGTCCCCTCACGTTCACACCTTCCCACCAAAAAGAAATCTCCGGGTAAATACATTCAGCAAGAATTCCAGCAAGGATATCCTCCTCTGACATGTCGTTTGCCGTTAGAATATCCTCCTTCCATGCCGTTTGATTTGAGCAGCAGGTGGGAAGAGCTCTGAGAACAGAAGCACGAGGCTGTTCAGACAAAGGGCAGGGAAGCTCTCTGCAGCCTCCTCGCAGAGATAAAATGCCGGCAGGGATGAGTCAGGCTGGCAACGCTGTGCAAACAGCCTAAAAATAAAACCGGTTTATTGCAGATTAATGACACCATAAAATGTATTTCACTGGCCATTTAGCAGGTGTTGATCGTAAATATTTGGGATTAAAAATAAACTTTTCTGCTGTGCCACTGTATTGTCATTCCTGCCTCGCCCACCTTCCCCGAGCGCCTGTTGGAAGGGATGAATCAGCCCCAGGGCTGGTTTAATCGTACTTGAAAATGTAACGGTGACAAAGTACCCGCTTTCTGGGCCTCTCCCTCCAGCACGGACGCCGCTCACATCGCGGGCTCTACTGCTGCTCGTGCAGTTACACCGAAGGAGCCCAGAGGCAGGGTGACGGGCAACAGGCGGGGTAGGAGACGCACACCGCCGGCCTTCTCGCCTCTGTCACGGGGCCACTGCCTGGCAGCTCTTCCTGGGAATGAACACAACACACTTCCCTTCGCTGCTTAACACGCCGCGCGCACCGAGGCCAGTGCCAACGGGACGCCGGGGCGCTCGCGAGACCGGGTGTCACTCCTCTGGCGCCGGGGCCCGACGCGGGCACGGCATCTGCAGGAGACGGCCAGCCAGCGAGCGGCAGGCGAGTGGCCTTCCTCCCCGGGGAGCACGAGGATGGCCACGGCCCCAGGCGCCCCGGGGAGGTGTCTCCTTCGTCCCTTCACACATCGCAGGATCGGGGCGCGTCCGAGAGAAGAGGTGAATGTTTTACGCGGCCAAGAGAAACAGCAACATCATTAAACACCACCCATGGAGTCGTGGCGATGCGCGAGTTTTCATTATGCTTGGAAATCAAACTCTCTGATGGATCATTAATTAAGTTTGCCGGCAGGGTAAAAATGCTTCCTTGCTTGGGATTTCATTCTGCTCACAAAGATTAAAAATGCAGCTAATTAGAACAAGACTGGCATGCAAGGGAGGAAAGGAAAAAAGGTCTCGTTACGACCGGGAGGCGACAGAGTCCTTCCACAGCAGGTACAGATGACTCACAGCTGCTGAATAACCCCGCTGCCTTCTCTCTGTCATGGGGAAGGTCTCCCAGCGCTGCTGTTAACTCCTCCAGCAGCTGTATATCACTTGCCAGGCAAGAAAAAAAAATCCTTAAATTGGCGCTTAGCTAGCGCTGAGGTAGCTGGTAGCCAAGTAAAGTGTTAATTAAACAGCCTCGCTAGCTGCATCGGACAGCTGGTCGGGAACTGCTTTATTTTCCCTCCTGATAATTTTCAGTTCAAATGAATTATTTTCTCTGAAGCATTCCTGAGGGGCAGGGGAGAAAGGATAAAATTTCAGCCATTCCCTCCCATCCCTCCTGCTTTTCTCTCATTCTTCTCTTGGCCAAATTTGTTTGCTGAATCACAGAATCGTAATGTTAAAAAAAAAAAAAAAAAAAAAAAAAAAGAAAAAGCAAGTTGAAATAGATATTGATGGAGAATACATCAATGGGAACATGGAAGGTATTTTTCAGCATGAAGTGTAATGGAAGCTCACTCTCAGTCCAACAGAAACCACAGCTCCCCTTTCAACAGGAGAGGCGGCATCTCGGGGTGTCCCTTTGCCGTGAGGAGAGGCACCTGCAACGCATCGCCCACGGTGTGGCACTGTAGAGAGCCAAAGCAGCAAAGCCATCCCCGCCAGGGCTGCCAGAAGGGAGACAAAACGGAGCTAGTGGATGAGGACAAGGACTGAGACGTTGTCCCAGCTGTGCGAGTCCGTGCCTCTGCTCAGCCCATGTGGGAAAGGTCTCCGACTCGTTGCAACCACAGCATGGGAAACCCAAACAGGCGCTGGGCCAGGGCTTCCTTCATTCCTCCCATCCTTCTCCAGAGGGTCTGGCGGCAAGAAAACGCCCCCCGGATCGCTCTCAGCGAGGGGAGCATGGTCCAGGATGCAGAAAGGAGGCGAAGGGATGAGGCGCAGCAGATGGTGGCCGAGCCGCCGAGCCACCGCGGCGCCGACATGCGCGTGGGCGGCGAAGCTTCCTGGCGTGAGTGGCGGCACGACCGCAGCTGAGCCGGGCCAGCACCGTCACATCGCGGCCTCTGCGGGGAAACAGTAGGACCCGGTCAACAGATCTCAGCGGTTTCAGCTCTGCAGAGCCTCGGCACATTCATCTGCCTTGTTCACGCACAAAATTCACCCCCTCCTTAATTAGGGTAGGCTAATTAAACTAGCGTTTCCTCCCCTTCCCACAGAATGTGTGTCCACATCCAGACAATGGCGTTACGGAGGCATGGCTTGCTCCCGTCAGGCCGGGGGACACGAGCCACCCCACCAGCCTCTCCCTCTCCTCACGCCGGTGTGGCTCCCGAGGGCGACCCTCCGGAGACCACGAAATGCACCGTTTCCCACCCATCCCAAGTGCTTTTCCTCCCCGGAAAACACCTCGTGGCTCCGGGCCTCGCCCGGCAGCGGACGGAGCCGCTTCGGCCCGGCCGGCAGCAACATCTAGTGGCCACGTCCTCGGCGCCTGCTGCGGGGAGGAGGCCCCAGTCCCCCGGCTGCGCTTTAAAAAGAGCTTACTGGGGTTGATATAGGCTAATATTAAAAAAAGGAAATAACTCTAGAAAGTTCAAAATAGGAGGTGGCGTGAAGAACAAGCGGGGAGGGCGGGTGGCAGCCCGGGCCCCTCAGGCCTGCTGGGTGGCCCTGGGGGTGAGGGGGCTGCGGGGCCAGGCCGTGGTGAGGGGAGCAGCGCTGCCGGCGGCACGGCCCGCGCTGGGGAGGGGGTATGGCTGGCCCCGGGGGGGACTGCCCCGCGTTTTGGGGCGATCCGGCCGCGTTTGGGAGGCGGGGAGGCCCCTCGGAACGGGCGCTCCGCGAAGCGCCGGCCGCCGAGGAAGTGTGTCCCCGCCGCCGCGCCGTCCGTATCCATGGCAACGGCCGGAGCGCGGCCCCTGGCAACGGGGCAGGCCGCGCCCGGCGCCATGGCGGCCGCCGGCAGCCCCGGCGTCTTCCTGCTGGCGGTCAACGGGCAGATCGAGAGCGGGCAGGTGAGGGCGGCGCGGCGCGACGGGACGAGGGGGTGGGGGGGATCCCCAGAGGGGCGGAGAGCCCGCTCCCCCGCCGCGCAGCCCGGCTCGGGTCTCGGCAGCGCGGCCCCGGTAACGCGGCCTTGCTTCGGTCCCCCGTCCCGCACCGCAGCCCCGCCGCCGCCCGGATGCCGGTGGGGCGCGCTGGCCCTCAGAGCCCCTTGCCCAGCCCGGCTCGGCTCCGGCCCGAGCAACGCGGGCTGGCTCTCAGCCGTGGTGGCGCAGGCTGCCCTCAGTCCCGGTAGCTCCCCACCGACACAGCCTTTCTGCCCCCCAGTTCCCCGGATTCGACGACCTCTACTGCAAGTTCTGCTTCGTCTACGGCCAAGACTGGGTTCCCACGGCGGTAAGGCCCCGTTGCGTGCCCCCGAAGCCCAGCCTGCTGCCAGCCGCACCGGCAGCGTGTGGGTGAGGGCTTAGCGCAGGCCCCTGGCTCATGCCCCGTTCCCCCCCCAGGGCCTGGAGGAGGGCATCTCCCAGATCACCTCCAAGAGCGACGTCGCACCCACCACGCTCGTCTGGAACTTCCCCATCGACATCACCTTCAAGAGCACCAACCCGTCCGGCTGTGAGTGCTGGGGGCGGTGGGATCCCGCTCGCGGGCCAGGCACCCCTCTCACGCACGCTTCCTTTGCAGGGCCACAGATTGTAGTGAGCGTCTACGGACCGGACTTTTTTGGACACGATGTGGTCAGAGGCTATGGAGCTGTTCATGTGCCCTTCACACCCGGAAGGTGAGGTGACAACCTGTCTTTCAGGACTGAAACGGAGATTTTTTTTCCAGTTACTATGTTGTTTCAGAAACAAAAATATTCCCATGTCTCCTTATCATGTCTGTCTGGTACAAAGAGCCTGGATTTTCTAGCAGCAGCCCCTGGTTAATAATAATTTTAAACAATAATTTTTGGTAATCCTGTAGACAACGGTACAGTCAACACTGGCATGTAAAAGCCCAAGTAGGAAGCGCAGTACCTTACCTCTCCCCATCCCCCTCGGCACAAGCTCAGCTTTCATTCCCACCGCTGGAAACGGAGGAAGATCTGCTCTTCCTATGCAAACAAACCCTTTCTTTGTGGAAGGGAAAGTACTTTGAGGTGTTCAGCGGTCTGATGTGTCTGAAATTCTGGTACCTTTATAAATATAAGAAGTCTTGCCAGTGCTGTTTGGTTCATTTCTTAAGTAAGTTCTGTGCGTCTCCTGGTTGTTTTAGGCATACAAGAACCATCGCTATGTTTGTTCCAGAGTCCACATCTAGGCTGCAGAAGTTTACAAGGTAATAATTAAAGACTTGGGTTTTTTTCTAAAGTCCTCCTTGCTCTTAGTCACAAAGGTATATCCAGCTACTCACTGCGTACGTGTGAATACTTTGTGTCATAACCAGATAGTTTTGAGTTTTGTAGGTAAAATCATGGTTTTAGGTGCCTAGGTCTTTTGACGAGCTTTCTTAAAACATGTTAACTACCTGCTTGCAGTAACGCTAACTCGTCTTTTTTTCATCCTCACCTTTGAACACTGTTGGTTTGAAAAAGAACTAAGTTCAGCAGAGCAGGCCGGTACCTGAGCTCTTGTGCCGAGCGGCAGCTCCACGTTCCGCGGGTCGATCCATGTCAGTGATGTGACTTGCAGAGGCGCTACTTAGAGGAATTTTACTGAGCGTTTTAGCTGTCGCTGGACTCTAAGGGGGTGTGCTGCAGCCCATCCCTAAATCTTCATGTACCCAGGGGCTTTTCTTGAAGGATAGCCACATTAAGAGCAACCTGGAACGCAAAGGCAGAACATGGAAGAACAATTCCCAGTTCTACCTTTTCTTCCATCTGGAATGCACTTGCTGCAGCCTTTGTCCTGTTTACACACACACATCCCTTCCCCAGTAGCAGCCTATACGCAGCAACGGAGGGGATTAAAGGTTTTTCCTTCTATTGTGTTGTTTTAAGTGCAATCTGAGCAACCTGTGAGCTGATTGTTCCGCTGTGGATCGCCTCTACCGAGGGAGCCTACCCCTGCGCAGAGCCAGCCTCGTGGTACTTGAGGGAATCTCTGCGCCCAACAGTCGGGATTCAACTGATTTACTTTTCTTCCTTTATGATACCCTTTTTGTAGGCTCTGCACCCTAATTTGTATACTTTTGTGTTAATTACATGCACCTCTGATGTATTCAGAGTATCCAAGCCTCTCTTACTCTGGGTAATCAAGAGTTGAATCAGTTTCAGAAACATCTTTGCCATAGAAGGATTCTGTCTAGCCCAGAAATAAGTTGGATTTAACATAATGGGTATGAAATTGGTTTCATTTTTTTCCTTAGAGAGACAAAACTTATCTTTGATCAAAGCAGATCAGCAATAAAGTGAATCAGTCTTCAAAACTCTCTGCTGCAAACAAAAGCTGGGAGTCTCGTTCAACCCCCCTTTGTTTTTTAACATGCCTATAATGAACTGCATCGAATCTAAACACTAATGAATGTATCCAATTATTTTCTGTTTTCTTCTCCAAGTTGGTTCACCGGGAGACGTCCAGAATTCACTGACCCCAAAGTGGTGGCACAGGGAGAAGGAAGAGAAGGTGAGTCCCCGGGAGCTCCTGACTGCAACCCTGGCACGACAGCAGGCCACAGCTTGGCCATCCATCTTCTGTTGATAAAAAACACTAGTTCCTGCTGAGAACAGTCCCACGCGGACACGCGAGGAGTCCAGCAGCTGTTCAGAAACCTCTCTTAACCGGTTTTATTCACGTCTTCTTTCTTCTAGTGACGAGGGTGCGATCTCAAGGCTTTGTGACCATTTCCTTCAACGTAGTGACCAAAGATATGAAGAAGCTGGGCTACGACGTGAGCCCGAGCGACATGCAGAACCCTTCCCTGGTGCCCGTTACGGAAGGGATTCATAAGTATTGAGCTCGGGCGTGAGGTGTTCGAAGGCTCACAGGGAAGTTAAGCACTTCGGGGCTTTTTGTGGCAAAGGGAAACGAGTATCTGACTAAACGGAGAAAATTTCACTTGAGACCGTTATTCCAAGAGAAACACAAGCCCATGAGGCTTTGGAATAATTAAGCCAAGTCTAATCCTTTCAGTAAGCACACAGGTTGAAGTATTATGTAAATTAATGTCATCAGATAATATTTAGCAGTTTTATGAGTAATATCAGACTATCTCCAAATAAGACCTGTAACAAAGTATTTTTTATAACGGCTTTTTGTACACTTTTATATACTTAAAGAATAGGAAAGTTTATCGTTGTAGCAGTTTGCCCGTGTTTAAAACATCATTGCACCCCCAGTTCTTTTTACTAATGTTTTTTTGTGGTAGAAATAGGAAACTGAAGTTATTGCACCTTCCAAAAAGGAGGGAACGCAGAAACGTTCCAGTGAAACGCACACGCGCTTCTCCATGCCACGTGCTTCCCTCTGCAAAAGCAGCAGCAGTTTTCTTCATAATCCCACACCGTCCTTTAGAGTTTGTGTGACTAATTAACACAGCTCACGCTCTGTAGCAACAAACCTTGCCGCATTGTTCAGTGAAGCAACCTGGGCTTCTGCATTTAAGCAAGATGACGACTCTTCCATTTCCAGATTTTATTTCTGCATCAAGCTTCAGGGAGAAAAGAGGAAAAAAAAAAGGACAGCAGTTTATTTTAGAGGAGTTAGAGAGACCGTGGTGTTAAACATATCCTTGCTGCGTGGTTTTAACTTCTGGTAGAACACATTGCATTTTAAGTGCAGATATTGACTAAAAAATAAGTTTTAGAGGAAGCTCTGCAAAGAAAGGAGTCTCAGTAAGCCAGCTACGCGTGCAGTCATGAGCACTGAGCTCCAAACCGGGTACCAGCGGTGCTGTGCTGAGCAGGGAGTCGCAGAAAGGACCTTCTCCTCCCTCGGGAGGGCCCGCCAGCCCGTACGTGACATGGATAACGTACCGTGGCTTTCCTTAGGTGGTTTTATCGAAAGAAAGGCAGTAAAAAAGCAGCATAGCGACGTTCAAGTCTGCTGCGCTCGGGTTTTCCTTCCCGACCTCGGTTGTTGGCAGCGTGTGACGGGAGCTCCAGAGCTGCCGGGCTGCTCGCGGACGTCCGCAGCACGAGGGCGCAGAGCGGCCTCGGCCTGAAGAGCTGCTCTGATCGCTCACCGTGGCCCTTCAGCGAGCCCCCTCTGAGCCGGCGCTAGTGCTCCTCTTTCAGGAAGAATAAACCCAGTTGTCTAAATATATTTATTTTTCTTTCTGCTGCTAGGGTTTCTCTTTGTTTGTGCCGGAATGGATGGTTCCAAGTCCTAAATCATCCAAGATCTGCTATTCGTACAGGTACAAGAGAGAAAGAAGGGTACACTACAATGAAATGACTAATTGCTTAGTCATTTTCATATTTAAATTTGGGCATGTAATCTCTTGCGTTTGACTGCAAATACCAAGAGATGACTGTGAGAATGACTTAACGTGATACCACCCTGTAAGCGAACGACCGAGATCTTGAAACTGTAGAACTACAAGTCGTAACACACAGTGTTGAGCTGCAGAGCCTCCGGGGCACGTATCAAATAAAGCATCCAGGTAGAGAGAGTTGTTATTTCATGCTGAGCGGTGTGATCAAATAAATATCATTTCTGAAAAGATACCGTGATCGCTGTAATTTTGCTGTGAGCATTAGCACCTTTTATACTATTTATAAATACTTTTCCAAACATGGCTACAGATGATTTTTCGTCTCTTACTTTTCTCCTATCTTGTTTTTGTTGATTTTAAGCTCCTCCACCAGTTGCTTTGGCAATCGCTGAACTGAATCACATTGGAATAAGTATTTCCCATTGGCTCAGAGGAGACGCGAGGAATTTTGTTTCCTTTTCCAAAGGATTTGGGAAGCAGTTAGCAGCGCAAATATCTGTGTTTGAAATACTTGAAAGGCAAACATTAAACCTGCTACCGCTTAAATAGCATTTGTCCCTTGAGCGCAGTTACCTGCCCCCATTCCAATTAAAGCAAAATGCACAACAGAGTTTCTACTCATGAGAAAACTGTTAAACCCAGGTAAAGCCCAAACTTCGCGCCCACAGGGGAGCGATGGGCCGAGGCCAAGTGTATGAGATTCAACAAGGCCAAGTGCTGGGTCCTGCCCTTGGGTCACACCAACCCCAGGCAGCGCCACAGGCTTGGGGGGGAGCGGCTGGAAAGTGCCCGGCGGGAAAGGGCCTGGGGGGGTTGGTTGACAGCGGCTGAACATGAGCCAGCAGCGTGCCCAGGTGGCCAAGGCGGCCAACAGCATCCTGGCTTGTATCAGCAAGAGTGTGGCCAGCAGGACCAGGGCAGGGATCGTCCCCCTGTGCTCGGCCCTGGCGAGGCCGCACCTCAAGTGCTGGGGTCAGTTCTGGGCCCCTCACTCCAAGACAGACACTGAGGGGCTGGAGCGTGTCCAGAGACGGGCAACGGAGCTGGGGAAGGGGCTGGAGCACAAGTGCTGTGAGGAGCGGCTGAGGGACCTGGGGGGGTTTGGCCTGGAGAAAAGGAGGCTGAGGGGAGACCTTCTCGCTCTCTGCAACTCCCTGAAAGGAGGTTGGAGCCAGGGGGGGTCGGTCTCTTCTCCCAAGGAACAGGCGACAGGACGAGAGGAAACGGCCTCAAGTTGCGCCAGGGGAGGTTTAGGTTGGATCTTGGGAACCATTTCTTCCCCGAAAGGGCTGTCAGGCCCTGGCACAGGCTGCCCAGGGCAGTGGTGGAGTCCCCCATCCCTGGAGGGACTGAAAAGCCGTGTAGATGTGGCGCTTGGGGACATGGGTTAGTGGTGGCCTTGGCAGTGCTGGGTTAACGGTTGGACTCGATGATCTTGGAGGTCTCTTCCAGCCTGAACGAGTCTATGGTTCTATGCTTACCACACTGAGACCCATCAAACCAAAAAGGCCTTGGCACAGCTGCACCGCTCCCAGCCGAGCCGCAGGGACCCTCAGAAGAAAGGTTAAAAGAAAACAGTGAAAAGCAAAGGCTTAAACAAAGTAAAAATCCCAAACTCCATAAAACAGCGTTTAAGATACACGACTCGAAGCAGATCCCGCCCTGGTACCTGCGTTATTAGGGCTTTTTGCCTGTTGTCTCTGGGTTTGGTTGGTTTCCGGGGGTTTTTTTGACTCCTCAGTGTCTCAAGGATGTTTGTTGAGAACCTCACATCCCTTCTTCAAGGCCTTAACGTGTTCAGCTTCACTGCGGGAGCTTTTCGGACTGACAGTTCGCTCCGTACACAGGGGCACGTGTGGGGGTGATGTTTTCAGTAAGCGTTTCCCGAGTTCAATGCCGTTCCTTTGTTCGGCGAGGCAAGTGTTGATGTCTCTCATAAACACGCTCTTCTCCCAGGGACAGGCTCGCTGCTGCCTCGATGGTTTTCTGGAAGAACTGTCTCTGGTTTAAGTCTTTGGTACTCAGGCGTGGCAGAGCCTTTGCAGCTGTTTCGCCCTGGAGTCTCAGCTCTCACAACAGGAGTAAAGATGGACACAACGCTGCGCTGCCGAGAGCGGGTGACATCCATAAGGAAGGGATTTATGACCCGTAAGCGTTCCTTGCAGCTGGTGTTAAAGGTTAAAAGAACACGTGCTTCGAGAACAGCCGAAGCCCAGAAAGAGCCAGCCTGGCTACAGCGGAGGCTCAAAGCAATTTCCTTTCGCCCACTCTCCAGGCAGCTGCAACCAGCCTCCTCGTTTACTGGTTAATCATTCTCCCTTTATTCAAAACCGGACTGAAGTTCCCAACCCCTTGTAGCACAGATGGCAGCGCGAGGCTGTCAGCTGGCACCGCAGCTCCTGTTTTGTCACGCTGAAGTCTCTCCCAGACAGTGAAATTGGCCAGTAACCTCCTAATTCAAGATGGGCAGGAAAAACCTCTTTATTCAGAACATTTGTCCTGACACGGGACAAGGCTTCAGGGCCATCAAAACGGAGCGAGACCCTGAGCGGCGAATGAAGCCTGCGAGATCGTGGAGGACTTTGCAGAAGCCCTGCTCTGCTCTCCCATGCCGGAGGAGCTTCGGAGGGAGCCACCCTGGGAGGGAGACAGCCAAGGACACGGACTGAACAGCAGCTTGGGAATCAAACCCTCCAGAGAAAGGAAAATCGTTTGGATAGCCTTTAGGAACTGGTATTTGCAGCCCTTTCTACCGAAACTAGGAACAGCAGCATCAGCTCCTGCCCTCTCGTGGCAGTTTACAACCTTTAGGAAGATGTTGGAAGCTGCCAGTATCAGCTAACAAGATTGCACGAAGGACACCCAAGTTTTTCCTGTTCCTACAGGGAAAATTGCTCAATGCAACGGTGCCGGCTGCCTTGCCGCTGCCCCTCGCCCCGAGAGCACGGGGCAAACACCCCCCAGGGCCGTGAGCCACCCGAGCTGCCTCGCAGGGAGCGGGACCGAGCCAGAAATCTGAGCATCAGCCAGCGCCTGAGAAACTGTCTTTGTCCTGAGGCTCGCAAGGCTGTTTTACAGCAGTATTGCAGCAGCTAGAAGTTCTCTCCATCTGAAAATGAGTCTTGCAGATGGATTAAAGCTGACAGCAACTGCTCCCCAGCAGCAGTGTCGGTTTAGGAGCAGGAGCCTCCTGTGAAATACTCCAAAGAAAAAAAAAAAAAGCAAAATAAACCACAAAAACACAGAAGAGCCAGATTCGAAGAAAATTGGAGCTTCAGCTCCAGCTGTACCTGGGCTCCTCACTGGCAGCGTTTCAGCTCATGACAAACCAGCCCCAGGATGACCCGTCTGTGCCAAGGGCACTGCAGCATCGTGCCTGGGGAGACGGGGGGCTGAACGCCCTGGATCCACAGTCCCGGACACGGGTCCGTGGGGTGGCAGGAGGACAGGATGGCTGGGGCGGGAGATGGGGGCTACGCAGAATGAACAGCATCAGCGCTGACAGAGCCGGGCTTGCACCCACAGCTGCAGCGTGGAGCCGTGTCTGCGACCGGCCGGGCCCCGCCAGCGCCCCAGAGCACCAGCAGGAACCACCTACCTCCGGGCCTTTTCCCTTCGGTCTGGCGGTGCCAGCGGACGGCACCGAGCAGCAGCTGGATGAGGGGGTGGCTGCGGCAGAGCCCACGCAGGACGTCTCCAGGGCACCCCTCGAACACGCTCAGGGAACCGAGCCCCCCATGAGGGCACCACGAAGCAGCCCTCCTGCACCCACTGCCCAGCCCAGCTGGAGATCCAAGGTCCAGGCACACAAGCCGGTGCCACCAGCATGTCCGGAGCAGCCACCACCAGCAATTTTGAATGTCATCCAGGCCATGCAAACCCTGAGCAGGAACACGGCAAAGAGCTGAGCAAAGGGTGCCCGGCCTGCACCCCCCCAAGGGATGCTCAGCCCTTGTTCCCGTTCCTCCTCTCGCCATTCATCCACAGGGCGCACTCCGCAGAGGGGATCCCCGAGGCCCTTCCCACCAGCCGGGGAGTCCCCTGGGAAGCAAACGTGGGTGAGCTCAAACCTCAAGAGCTGAGGCACTCCCGGGTGTTTGCAAACCCAGAAACAACCTCCACATTTGGAGAAGAGGAAAAAACCCAACCCACCACAAACCCACAGCTCCCACCGGCCTGCAGAGCGCCCAGCACCCCTCCACCGCAGCGTAGCAGAGGCTGCGGAGCGCAAAGACGGCGAGTTAGGAGGGCTAGGCTTGAGAGAACAAATTCCCAGTGCCTGGCCATCTTCAGGGCACAAATCATGTTAAAAACCAGACTTTGGCCACCGAAACCCGGCCTGAGCCCCTGGGAAGGAGGCTGCAGAGAAGCGAGGGTGCAACGCAACCCGCTTTCACGGCAGGGTGCGTGATTCGGTCTTGTCCTTCAGAGGGAAGAGCAGCAGAAGCATCTAACTGCTGTAGGCTTCTATTTTTATACCTCTATTCAGGCCAAGATATTTAAGTACCCAAATTCACCTCGGAGAATATCACTACATTTAGTGCCAGACTTGCTAATGAAGACATTAAAAAAGAAAAAAACCAACCCCACCGCCATCACCCGACACAACCCCAGCCAGCCCACGGCCTCCTAGGCCGTATGTGCTGTTACACCACGGCAGAACTGGCTCCCCTCGGCTTGGTTAAACCACCGGATTTCATTCCCTGGCCAAAAAGCCGTTCGGGAACACGGACGCCATTGCCTGGTTTTCACAGGTTCCATGTTCCCGCCCCGGTGGGGCACAAGGAAGGCGTCTAACGATTCCCCATCTTCGAAACTACTCGAGGGGGTTCAGGCACAGCGCCACGGGGGGATCCCACGGGGGTTAGTGACAGCGTGGCTGGCGGGACACGTCCACAGAGTCAGCATCCCGCGGGGGCCGTTCAGCCCACGCCGGCAGCCGGGCACGGAGCTCTCGTCCAGCCCCCGCCTAGCTCAGCTGCGCAGGGCGCTCGCCCAGCCCCGCACGGAGGCCGGGAGGGCAAGCGGTTTCACGAAGGGGTCGTTAGGCAGCTGTATCGGCGACCACCAAACGCAGCGTCTTTGCTCCAGGAAGGTCTCTGCCGCCAGCAACAGGACCTGGGCTGCATCGCGCTCCGATCTGAGCTACGGCAGCTCCAGCGTGCAGTGTTTATACAGGGCTTAAAGCCACGACGCCGTACCCGCTTGTGAGGATCTCCCAGAGCATATTTAAGCTTTCAAACCGCAAATCTGGCAGCACTAACATCCCAGTGAGGTTTGACGAGCTCCACCTTTACTCCTGCTTTATTCCAGCTATTTGAAATGCCATCGATTTTCTTTCACCTGAGAACAGGAACGCAGTTGCTCAACTCCACACAAGCGTTGAGAACAGATCCGCTGGCGTGTCCAGGCTGCTTTGGTAAGTAAGCGCGTGCTCAACAGCCACGGGCGACTGTCGAATACCCGCTCCCTCTGCCCCAAGCGTTTCATCCACATCTAGTGGCACACGCCGCCCTCGTCCCTCCGCGCATGGATGTGTTGCGAGTATCGCTGCTCTGCGCGCGGCAGCTGACGGCTCCGAAGACATTCAGGTGCTTTAAAAATATTTTGCACTTCAACAGCATTTTCGATCAGTTTCAGTGCGTGTCAGAGCTAACAATGCTGCTGCTCACCGGAGGAATGAAGTTTGCACGGCCTCCCCGCCCCACCCCGCGTTAAACAGCCCCTGGGGAAAGGACAGGTTTTCCCCTCGTCTCTTCGCCGAGACGTTTACCACATACCCGAGGGTCCCACTACTCAGTCCAGGGGTCCCCGCAGCGCAGCCAGAGGATGCGCTATCCCCCGCCCCCCCCAAGGAATCTCCCTGCTCCCCCGTCCATCATTTACTATTTCAACCTCTGCAAAGCGCTGGGTTGCGTCGCGCTGGTGGGATGCCAATCCCGCATTGATCACCGGACCACTGCCAATTAACCGCCCTAATGGGTAATTGGCAGGGACGTCTAGAAGCACCAAAGGGAACTTCCACTCATTGAAACCCCCAGGTCTTCAACAATTACAGGGTACAATTGATTGACAGCAAAACACGGAGGCAGGGTCACTACCGCCGCGTACAACACCGGCTCTTCGCTATTTGTAATGCTGAGCTCCCAAACAAGCTTCTGTCTTTACGAAATCCGCGTTCACTCGTGTCCCAACTCACAAGACGGGGAGGAGATTACGTGGAAGCGGATGCCAGCTAACTTTAAAAAGGCAGAAGTTTTTAACGTGAGGGGCTGTATAAATCACACTGGTTCTCCGAAACGTAGATTGCAGGCAGTTGCAGAAGCCCTGCCGGAGCTGTAGCACGAGCCGCCCCAAACCATTTTCTCACAGTTCGATGAAAACGAGCGGAAGAGCAGAGTTACACCACTCGGCCCAGCACAAACAAGAAGTAACGGCAACATACATATTCAGCAAAATTACTTTGGCAACACCGGTGCGGATGAGGGCAAGCCTCTAGATAATACTTTGTCCAGATAGTCCTTTTCCTCCGCAGAAGAGGCAAATACCACCTCACTTCACAGAAGAGGAAGAGGAAACCCGGGACAGGGGGAGCGCAGCTCGCCCAAGGTCAGAGGAAGGCTCGGCCGCAGCCACATCTCTCACGACAGCCTTTATCAGCTCAGGCTCCCCCCAGCAACCTCTCGGCTCGCAACAGCCTGCAGTGCTCAGCTCCTTCTGAAGAGCATCACGGAGTCATCCCAAAAGTTTCCACTTCGAGCCCTTCCTAAATCTTTCCTGTAGCGAGCACCTTTATTTTAAAACGTGCAGTTTCAAGAGGCCAGAGTGAAAGAGCGAAGAAGTGCTGATCACACAGAAAAAGAGACCGGCCAGAGGAGCAATAAGCACACACGCACAGAAGAGCCCTCCTGCGCGGGCGGGGAAAGCTTCCTTCTGTAAAAGTGAGAGGTACAAAAAGCAGCGGGTACCCGGGCTGCCACCCCGGCAAAGGGGGATTTTCTGTTTTCCTTACCAGCCCAAACAGAAGCAAAACGAGTCAGAAGACCTGACCGGGGGCGGCCTCGTTCTGCAGGGAAGCCGGAGCGTCGCCGAGGCGGTGGGTCTGCACAGCACCCGCTGCCAGCTCCGCACCACAGACCTGGAACCAGAACAGACGCTGCTTTCCCCACGGCCGCCTTTCCGACAGTCAGGTCTCTCGCACCGCTGCCGTTTCAGCGTTAAGAAATTAAGTATTTGACTAGTGATCAGTCTGATTGGCAGCAAACCGTAACCACAGGAAGCCTGGATGGGCTCTGGAGAGGTAGCTCGTGAAAGAGCCCGCTAATGAAGTGCCCTTCAATCGAAACCGTCCGGAATTAGAAGCTGAAATCAGCTCCCAGCTGGAGGCAGGCTCGCTGCTACCCCATCCGCACGGCCAGTCGATCGACGGGGCAGAGCCAGCGCCGCGGGAAGGGCAAGACTGAACTCCCGCAAAAAGGGGAGGCGAGGGCTCCCAAAGTCAGTTTTGTCACAGTTCCCCAACCCTCGCTCCACGAGCGACGGCTTTAAAGGTCGCACCTTCCCCAGACCTCTGTCTTGACGTAAACACGGAAGCCTCCAGCGAGACAGAGCCTGATCCTCCCTCCAAAAGTGCCGTTTAAAGGGTAACGTGGTTTAAAGAAGCACTTCAGCCACCCACAACACAACAAGTCTTCATTTTTATTGAGTTAGTAAGGTCTCAACTGATTCCGATTTAAGCGATCCATACGAAACCCTCCTTTCGCAGCGTACGAGCAGGCCTGCCCCAGCAAAGTGATGAACGCATCGAAGAAATCACATTGACAACGTACAAGAAGCATTACTCTCCGTAACGGTTAGACTCCTCCTAGCACCTAGGACTCGCAGCACAAACCTTCAGCACCTCAACCAATCCATCAACTTTCTTGAAAACTAAATCAAGCCCGGCAGCGACAGGTTTGGTTTGGGGTTTGTTTTTTTTTTTTGAATGGGATATAAACACTACGCAGAGTCTGGAAAAAGCAACACGGCTGGAATATAAGCAATACAATTTTAATTCTGACCAGTCACCTACAAACCCCTTGTCTTTCCACTGTTCTGATGGCATTATTAAATATCACATTTGTGACATTGTTCGGGAAAAATGACACAAAGATACAGACATTATGATACAATAGTACAAATGATAAATTATTTATACAGTAAATAATGTCAATAGTCAGCACAAATTCATAAAAAGCAGCCGGCTCCCAGTATTATGAAAACAGTTTGGTAAATATTTAAATTGTAACACTTGTAAAGGAAGCGAGTCTTGTGAGATTCTGCTGTGAAAAATAAACCATATATTTCTCCACAATTTGTGCAATATTAATACATACAGTACACATTAGAAACTGTAACAGCAAAAGGGAAGATGGATAACGATAGTTTTCTTAGCTACGGGACTTCAAAAAGACTGTAAACACCACAACCCACCATGGTTTTCCTTCCCTGTCCCCTCAATGTAGTTTAGTTTCTATATAGTATAAAACTGAATAAATAACTGAGCTTATTTTGGGTTTAAAATTATGCCAAGATTTTTTTTTTAATTTTTTTTTTTACAAAATATTTAACACTTTATCTTTGGTCAATTTGACCAGTAAGGCTATTTCGGGATACTAACATTTTAAAAATCAAAAGCACTTTTAATATTTGCAAGTGAGAAAAGAAGTGGAAGAGGGAAACGCGTTTGGAGAAATACGCCAGAGCAGATGCGATCGGATACGCACAGGTCCTCCATGCAAAAAGAAGCGGGAGGGCGGGGAAGGAGGAAGAATTATTCTGGAGAGCAGTTAAATTATCGCAAAGAGAGATTTCCCATCCCGGACACAACTGAAGCTTCACGTGGAGCAGTTCAGCGTCGCTGCTCCAGCACCCCAACCTGCGCGACACCGAGGCACGGGCACGTCTCCGGCCCGGGAACAAGCACATTTCCCAAACCAGACGCTCGTTCTCTTGAACTCGGCTCCTGCCACAACCCCCGGGTCAGGCTGGGGATCCCGGCACGGCTAGTCCTTAGCCTAACGCTTTACAGCACCGCGGCCTGGGCTGAGCGCTCTTCAGAGTGCCGTGTCATGGTTTATTGTGCGATATATGTCTATATATATATATATATATAATGTAAAAGTAATACAGCTCTTACAGAAGTGGCTTGGTAAAAGCAACAATTTGCCATTCAGCAGTTTCATTAAGCTAGGGCTTCCTACCAGACCAACAGCACATTTTTATCAATTCACGGTGACAGATCATGACTCTGAACCGTAGAGGACTTCAGCATTTTAAATACTCACTATCAACCCCACCTTGCCTCCAAAATCAGTTACCTAGTGCCTAACGAGAGGATGCGGTTAGAACTTTTTGGCTGAACAGACAATGCCCCATCTAACTGTTGCAAATGCATTCCGGTGACAGACTAAGGGAAAAACATCAAGTGACCTCAATTCCACTGTTGATAAAATTAAATTGGAAAAATAATGAAGGATAAATCTTGCCACAGATCAATTGGAAAGCACTTCCCCCCCCCGCCCCCCCCATCTGCAAGAATCACACCCTTCCTGGTCTACACTTTTCAATAACTTCAACAACAACAAAAAAGTAAAGTATTTTTCCTTACTCTGAAAGGCAACATGAATGGTTTTTTGTTTTGTTTTCTTAAAGACATACTGGGTGTGGACAGTAATTCTCTTTCCTCCTATATAAAAACAAGAGCAGATGAATATTCTGAATCCTACTTGCAAATTCAATAGTATTCAAGAGGATAGAACAATCTGCATAGAAACATCCACACATTTAGCATTCCGTATACTAATAGAGCTACACTGACCTACACAGCTAAAATCTGTGATTGTACCCTAGATTTGATAGTCTTTCAGCCTCCCCTACCCACCGAGAGATAGAACCCCGTCCCTTCCACGTCAGCCAGCCCCTCCTTCCTGCGGCACGCCACCCTAGACTGGCACAGTCCCACGCAGCCTCGTTACACCAGAACACGCAACTCTGGCAATTTCTTTCCGCTTCTTTGTTGGTTCTCCCTCCCCTCCCCCCCCCCGCCCCTTCTAATTAGGGAAAGGCCACCAAGATGCATCAATTCATTCAGAGAGATGCCCTCGAGGCAGCAGCAAGCACCGGGACATCCCTCTCCACACGCTCTGCGGACGTTTGCGGTGCTCGCGAAAGCAGCGCTCGGAAACGTCGCCACCTTAGAGAAGGCCAGGTTTCCACCAGAAACGCTGGCTGAAACCTGAGCGTGGTTTTAGTGCCGATGAGTCCAGACATGCAAGTTAAAATGTATAGTTCGGCTTACAATTAATAGCTGTAAATGGAACCGGTTATTAACATGGAGTGCACCTTTCATTAAGAAAAATTAGTCAATAAAATGAATGAGTGGTGTTTGTACATTAGAATTTTTAACATCTCAAGAAGTATTACAAGAAAAAACAGCCTCTCTTTTGATCTTCATCAAGGCTAAACGTCTGTCCATTTTGGTCATGGGAAAACGGGAACAAATCAAGGGAAAGGCGACTTTAGTGTTTTTTCTTTTTAATGTAGTCTTAAATCACGTTATGCTCAAATTCCATTCATCTAAAAATAATTAGTCACGAGAATTTGTTTTGATTTGCATTATGAATACTTCATTTAAAAGTAAATATTTTAGTGTTAATCTTCCCTTTTAAACTCTCTTTACAGAAACAAAGAGCTAAAACCATAAATAAGAGGGCATTAAAACCATAAAAATGACATTTGCCAATATCTTAATTTTTCAGCCAGACTTGATAAATCTATCAAAACCAGACAGTTAAATAAGAACCACATTATAAAAATTAGCAAAAAAAGGACTATTAGGTAACTCTGCAAACTCAAATATGAAACTGTACTAAACAAAATATGTGCAAAAGTATACAAGAGTAACTGCATATAGCAAGGTTAAGCCTGAATTAGTTTTAAAGCTTGCCCCGGTGAAACTGAATTCAAAGTTGTCCCGCTGCATTTCTTTTTTTCTTTCAACTCACATTGTAAGTCAAATAAAAACAAAATACACATGGTAACTTCCAAACGAAGCTGGTACTGGACAAGCACAGAGCAGGACACTCACTCAGCACGAGTGCAGCATGCCACTCACAGAGAGTTCCTCAGGAGTCCTTAGAGAGTAGTGTACGAATTCAACACTGCATACAACAGCACACGTTATACTCGACAACTTGAGAATGTTCTCGGGTTCTTTTTTTTTTTGTTTTCCTCCTCCTTTTGAGACAAGCTTGCTTTCTCGCTCAAACCTCTGATACGAAAGCAGTGCGATTTTGCGTTGCAATGTTTAATGCATAAAAACCAGCCACCTGGGCCCTCCGAATCGTTCTCCTCTAAGAGTAAGGACTATGGGTGAACCAACAGTCTAGAACTGTGTATAGTTATGTGCAAAACATTCACTAGCACTCTGAATCTCAGGTCTATCACATGGGCATAGGAAGTGACAGATGCAGGTATATAGTAATTTCAGGATCCAGCACATCATCTGACATCTACAAAATAGCCAACAGAGTTTAAAATGGCAGGTTCTCCCTAGAAAGTGTATTGAAATGATTAACAAAGTAACAAAATGGGCAGAATCTAACTTTGGTGAAAAGTCTGAACATTTCACATAATGCTCAACAAGCCAAAGTAAGGTACCATCTGTAGCAAAGACTAGATTTAGATTAACTGGTAAGTAGAGACAACTCTTCAAAGATCATAACTGTAAACTGCAATCTACTTCCAAGTCTCTTACACACCGTTCAGTCCACACAGGCCACGTTCATGTCGCTGTAAAGACTTCAGCCTGGAAACACTATGAAAAGAAAGTTCCTTTAATTGGGTCTTTATAGGAGAAAAGGGTTAGTTGTATTTGTAGACTGGGATGCTGACGGCGGGATTCCTGTACTGTGCAGAGGTTGGGTCATTGAGCCTGCAATGCTGACGTTCAGCCCCTGGCCCATCCGCGTTATCGATGCCACAGTGCCCATAGCTGGTATCGGTGCCATTCCCACAGGCACTGGGGCCATGGAAGACAGAGGTATTGGCTCCATGCTTATCGGCGGCACAGCACTGAAAGAAGGGCTGGTTCCCATCACAGGACTCGCTCTCATCTGATTTAGGGTGAGCGGCTGAGGCTGATTCACTTGGAAGGGGTTGATTGGAGTTGGTGCTGTAGTGGCGCCTAGTTTTGAAAGAAGAAGGGGGAAGAGGGAAAAAGATCGCACCTCCGTAAACACCAGGTTTTGGAGATTGTCTGTTCTGGCAAAGAATGCACCTTCTGTACGTCCCCACGTGCTCCCAACCCCAAAACACCCGGCGGAGAAACCTGCGTGGATGCCATTCAGCGAACTGGGGCTGCACTGGTGCACAAGTACAGCCTGTTTCCTCCAACCTACCAGTGCCACAAAACATCCCTTTGCTGACCAACAGTTTCCACTTCCGACAGTAGTCACTAGAGACACAGGTTCTAAATCTGGTTACCTGGAACATGCCCAACCATGACATCCAGATCACTTTTTTTTTTTTTTAATGCTACTTAAAATTTGCATTACAGAAGGGAACTGCAGGCTCTCTGTACTCCTTTACTGCAATCTGGCTACTGCGGATTTGTGCATTTGCTTCAACATCCAGTCAGCTCCATTTAGAAGCTGTACATGTTTCTGGCACTGAGTTTTGACAAGAATTCATAAAGTAAACAAGTTGTTTCCGAATTACAGCGGTGCTAGAAAAGGCAGAGAATAACTTTCCCAGTGTTTGAGGTTCTTTGGACTGCTGCCAACACTACAAATTCCTTTTACCGTATATGTATAGCGTTATTTGGATGGCCCAGTGACCCCTTATAAACTTTTTGTAGTAACCGGTAATGGCAGATACACAGACTTCCTCTTGCTAAACACTGCCAAGGCTGTTCAGAATTACTGGTTTTTTCCCTACCCAAGGAGTTTAATAAACTGTCATTTTTTTTCCATTGGAAGAAAATAAATACTGAAATAGCATTTTAAAGTATTTCAACATACTAGCGTCACACAGAAATTTCAGTGCATACGAATAGCTTTTAAAAAATACACACATCTGCCACGTGTTTAGTGTCACCATCGAAGTCTGCTCTAAGTAAAGGCTCACTTCTAACAGGGGCCAATTTACAGGAGAACTCCAACAGCCTATTTTTTTCAAAATACACTGAGAGTGTGTTTTGATCAAAACTGGTTTATGGTGCTAGCCTAAAGACAGCCTGACCAGCAACCCACTAAATTATACTGCAGAGTTTGCTATCTGGAACCTCAGGCTTCAGCCAGATGCTACTGCGCCTGCTGTAGCACAAGCAAAAGGGCTATTCCTACCTGCTTCCACAAGAACCTACTACCTATTACCCTCCCAAGGGGGTCTCCGGTGGCACACGTTCACATCTTACCTGTTCCGACAATCAATCAGCTTTAGCTCAGCCATTTTTAATAACCCAAAGCCTTCTCCTAACACAGATCATTTTGAGAAGGCCAGTGCAAAAGTGGAAGAAAAACTGCTTGAACAAGGCTCAGCCAGCAGATCAGCTGCAGACGCAAGAGTAGAAACTCTGCGCTTTCAGGGTCCGGCAGTACGCCTTGAAACCGTGACGCCTCACCCTCCTGCTCTCAGTCATGATCTGTTGGCTGAAGTAATCAAGAAAAATAAGCCAAAACCAGCTTATGTTAAATCAAATAGGACTGAATTACACAGAGTTTTCCTATAGGAAGGGAAAGGTAAAATAGAAACTGAAGGAACGTGCAGAAACAGACCTGGTGCCAAGAATGGATTCAGTGAAGTAACAGGTTGCGGTGGCTTAGACACCAGTGAATCCAGGTTCACCAAAGCAGCGTTGGGGCCCAAAAAAGACTCAGGGGTTTTCCGAGCTGCACTTTGTTTGCCTGATGTCATGCTTGAGTGTTGGGAATCAAAGAGATCAGGACTTGTGGTACCGCTATGCTGAGATGGCAAAGTGGAACCTGATTCAGCTGAAACAACACAAAGAGAAAAAAAAACCAAAAACTTATCTCATTAATCTACATAGTCAAGCAAAGAAAACCCTGTAGTCTCGACAACAGAAATGTTTTAAAATCTAATGTTTGTATTAGTCAGATTTAAATGTTTCAGTACATGTTACACCCTTATAGCATGCAAGCAGATAAATGTTCTTTAGAAGAGATGAAGAAGCTATAGTTAGAGTTGCCGTGCTCTACTGAAGGCGCTACCTGATTTGCCCTGATGAATATTCTCACAACTATGCTGCAACAGATGGGACTGAGAGTTTCCAAGGAAGAGATATTCAAAAGCCTTGGCTTCTGCCCTCGCACTACACCACTGCTGCACCCTTCCTAGCTACATTCCGCCCAGGTTTTCCCTTTTGTGTTAAAGCAGCCTAGCCCAGCTTTGAATTAGTCACTGTTCTTTCAGGCAGAACCATCCTGAAAGTACATAGTATCAAAGCATTTACACGTTAAGGTCTGGCTGTTTTTATTTTAGTGACTAATGACCAAATAAAAAATAAATTAAAGCATTCATAGAAGCGTATTTTCTCATCTTCCCAGTATTGTTACATGCTAGAATTTACGCATTTGAGAAATTTAGTCAACATTGTTCTGTTTGACTGTCTGAGCATGAGCCATGCTCCAAACACGTTGGATACTGTAAATTTAGAAGTCAAACAAATTTCTGGGTCAATGCAGCAAAAGGTTACAGAGTGAAATTCTATGGCTTACAATGCAGAAGGCCCATTCCCCGTAAGTTCATGCATAGGCCAAAATGTTAACAACAAGCTTTTACTGCTGCATTATCACCAGCTTTAGTCTTTTCCTCTGTGTAAGTCAATTTTATTTATTGTCTTTAAATAAAATTTAAGAATAGAGACATTTATTGCTGAGACTATCACCCAAACTGTCCACGTGCTAAGAATTTGATTCATACCTGGCTTTTTGGAAGTTCGAAGTGTGTCAAATTCAGAAAAATCATCTTTAACTGTACCATTCAAATTACTGAAGAGGTCAAAAGATGTACTTCCTGTTCAAAACAACAAGACAGCCCTGTCATTAACAGATCTTCGGTTGCATCACACACCTGATCCTGCTGAAAGCAATTTCTAACCCATTCGTGTTACCAAGAAGCCACTCTGTTGGGTTCCAGGGCAGCAGTTCAGATCAGCTTGAGCGCTCCTACTCTTACCCAGGACCAAGGAGGAGGATAAGGTCAGAGAACTGTCCTTTCTTACAGTATTAGCCAACTAATTCAGAGCAATGTGCTTTTTTTAAGGCACACCTTAGCATGCTGGGGTTTTATTGAGTGTCTGCACTAGACAGATGTATATGCAGGCATATATTGCTGCGGAAGAAGAGAACAGCAACAAACGTACAGCCTAACTATGAAGTGTGTTAATCAGCCCTCACGTAAAACACACTTGTGAATACAGTTCCAAAGACAAATGTATCATTGCTATAACTTAAGTGATGATTTGACTTACGCTTCCGAAGTTAAAAGGAGCAGGAATGCAACAGAAAAAGGTTATCTACGCCATGTAGAGATGGTAAGGCCCTGTTAGCTAAAGCACCAGAACTCGCCCGTAGTTTGCAACCAATGAAAACATAACATTTTCACAACGCGGACACACCCTTACCTCAAAAGGGAGGAAGAAAAACCACACCTAAATGAACAGCAATCACACTCCCGAAAAGCTTTAAAAGTTTGCCTTTTTTTTTTATTAATTGAAATGTTTTCCTAATTTAGTTTTAACCTTCAACCCATTTCCAGCAAACGAAGGTACGGACTTAGCTCCATAAAGAGCGTAAAAAAGACAAAAACTCAAGAGAACGAGTGAAGATTGTATGTAACAACAATGCTTCTTATCAAGAACAAAGACCCACCATAGTTACAGAATCATTCTCATAATGATCCAGTTATTGCCCTTTGCCCAGTGAAAAGCTGATTAGATAATTTTGCAGTACTCAGACTCCTTTGTTTATTATGTACCGAGACAAATGACTAGCAGAAAATGCATTTAGGATGCATTTTGCCATGGTGCCAACATGAAAATACCAGGTATTAAGATTCATCAAGGTTGCATTAGTTACAGAGCATGAATAGATAATTACATCAGCACCTTCTGCATCTTGCTCCACAGGGCTTAGGGATAGCTTTCACACCCTCGGTCTGAAGTAATAAACCTTCATTTGCACCTCTAAAAGTCTCCTCAGAGCATGGAGCTGCTCAACCTGCCAATCGTCTGCAGAACCATCCATCTGCAGAGCTATTTATCATGATGAAAGGTAAAATTATAGTATCATTAATTTCCAGAAATTAAGTCCTTGTCTAATTAAAGATAAAACCTATTTAAAAACCCAACACCAGCAGCAGTCGTAAGTGCTCAGCATGCATCCACACATACCAATAAAAGAATGTAGAAGGGACGGAGCACGAAGAAGCAACACATATTCAGAGCTCTAAGTCACAATAATTACATTTGAAGTTCTTTTTGCTGCTAGCTATTACAACTCCCATTTATTTTACAGACCAGTACTGCAAATTGTTCAGTGAATAGCTTCTTTTAACCAAGTAATGCAGGGAAATCATTCAGATTTCACCTTCATTACTCAAATAATATGGGTATGGGATGAGACCGTTTCTCACCAGAAGTAGAGAGAGGTTTGCTTGCAGGCGCTGGTCCCCAAGGATCCACAGAAGATTTTGCTGCAGTAGAAGATGGCTGAGCAGGAGCCCAAGGGTCAACATTTTTGGGCAGAGCCTGAGCTGTGGATCCTGCTGGTGCTGCCCAAGGGTCAACGGAAGCAGCTGGTTTGGCACCTGCAAAAAGAGCCAGCAGGAACACAAGTCAGTACAGTTCCACTTTGGAATTCCTTCCTTGGAGATTAATCTCTCTTATGAGCCATTATTGCCAAATAATAAAACACAAATAGGTGAATTAGTTCAACAAGCACAAGTAAATTCTGTGCAACGCAGATGAATAAAACAAATCTCCCATTTGAAATTGAATTTAAAAAAATCTGCAGTTTGAACAAGAAAATGAACTTGCTTTTGTTACAGACATTGCCACCACAACAGACAAAACCTGACTGAAGGTGATCTAAATCACAGGGTATATTTATGAACTCATGGGAAAGAAGGTTTCTAAAAAGCCTACATGTAAAAGGTACGAAATACAGAAGATTAAGACTTGGACAAAGAAAAGAAATCTGTAAGATTCAAAGGGAACAGTTTTCAAACTCTTTTTAACAATTTTATAAAAATATAATCAGCTTCCCTGAGCTAGTTGTGCTTTTTTTATTCCTGTTTGTAAACGCTCCTCCTGACACAGATCTAAGCTGTCCACTAATACCCCTTCCTATATTGTTTTGTTTAATCCAGTGCCTGTATGTTCAGGATTCTCATTTTTATTGGAAGATGCTGACAACTCTTCACTCCTACAAATTCAGATTACCAAACTGCTTGTACATCAACAGGTTGTGCACGAGGTTAGGGCTTCCTAGCATAAAGTGACAAATCAAGGCAGTAAAAGGAGAAGGAAAGAGAAAGAAACTTGCCTCACTATATACAATTTCCTGCCAGTTTTTTCTTCATCCTCCCCAACCTACTAATTTATTGCTTTTCAGCTTAGGTGACCTCTTCTTCCTCTACCATTAAATGAAACTCTCTTGGCTTACCAAACCCCAGGACCACTGAAGCAAATCACATTTCAGATCTGCAGTGGGCCAGGTCTGTGTTGGAAGGTATCGCTCCTGCTTTGTTCCATGTCACCCATCCCCGCTGCTCCTCCCCAGCCGTCAGAGCACAGGAATGGGAACCTTAAATGCACATCCTGTACAACTCTGCGGTGATCGATTACTTTCAGATCAGATAGTACATGCAAACACATTTCCTCTTCCCAATGAGCTTCTCAACCAGTCATGGTTTAATTACTGAATGAGAACAACTGTATAAGCCGAGAGTAGGACAGAATTACCCATGCGGTACACGGCTATTAGCTTTAACCACCACATGAGTTTCAAGTTACAACTGAATATTGTTTTATTGTTTCAAAACCCCCTTGGCATCACAATATTCTTGCAAATCAATTCAATGCTACACACAGTGGCACAAATTCCAATTTGCAATGTTGGTCTTTGTTTCGTCAACAGGCGGCACGGTCTTGCTATGGCTTTGGACCAGGAAATGCTAAAATTCTCCAAGTCAGTCCAACTATTCCCACACCGGTACTTGCATTTCCTTTATCTACCCTTAGTGCTGAGTTACGAGCAATGCTACGCAAGAAATGCTAATGACGGCACTTCCCATAAACGGAAGCTTTCAAAAATGTCTTTCTTTCATAAAGAGAGCGCACAAAATCAGAGCACTTGGGACAATACCTTCCCGTAGCTTCCATTATCTCTACTGAAATGCCAAAGCACATGGAGGATTTGAGAAATACAATTTAATGAGTCACTCTTTTATTAGCAGTCAAATTCATAAATCTTACATCTTCAAGACTATCCTTGGGAGCCAAGTAACCAGCAAGCTGGAACAAAGGGTTGTTCTATAGCGTTAATAAAGTTGGGAGCCACTGAGAGGAAATGCTACAGCAGGAACTGGTGCAAGGAAAATCTTGTCAGGGGATGATATATCGAGCACGAGATTTGACAAAGGTGGATTCCGTTTGGTTTTTTAACCATGGGAAAATACATTGAACAGCCTTAGGGCCCAAAACTTTTTCTGATTTCATGTGTGCAGTTTATCACCAAAAAAGAAACAGACTACACTCAGAACAATGAACTGTAGTTTGCCCAGCAGCTATGTAGGTGCCTTTAATGCCACCATGAGGAGGTAAAAAAAAAAACGCATTTCATTATTAAACTTCAAAATTTTCATCAGGAACCTGGATGTCAGTGTGCTGAATGCTAATGCAAATGACTCTGAAGCACTTTACAGCAGAGGTCATAGAATCACCAGCCTGAAGCAAAACTGACAGAACTAAGCTGTCAGTCTTCATGAAAAAGCTTCCATTTGCACAGAAACCCCCTGCCCCTCAGAAAAGAAAAAAATCCAAAGCCAACAAAAAAATAGATCCAGCTCCAATTCCACAGATGGAGCAAGTTTAACATGAACTGTGAGGAACCATCAACTCTCTTATGCAAAGGAGTAACTCCTTGGGCAGACTTTGGCTAACGTGGAAAACAGCACACTACACTGGCAGTAAAACACACACCCAAAAGCAAACAGGCAAAAAAGTGGGCTTAATTGCTCTTTAAGATGTGAAACAATGGATCTTTCGCTTCAGAAAGAGATTCCATGAATTTAGCATCAAAAGCTTATGAAACACAGTGAATATTTAAAATGGTAACTTCATTTTTTTTTTTTGTTTAGCATAAAAATCTCCATTTAAACAATTTAATCCATTTGGTTCTGACGGTATACACATCGCATTTCACTAGGAGCAATTAAAGACGTGGTAATTCAGATCGACAGCCTTCCTAACCACAGCACCCTGCCCAAGTACTATAGTAAATACTGGCAAGAGTCTAAACCCATGACACTGGACGCATCTAGCAGCCAAAGCATGAGCATCCCCCCCAGTCTGAGACAAGTTGTTTTTGCTGTACAAAGACGACAGAAGCTTCACTCTTCTCCTCTTTCTTAAGATTCAAAATGCACACACAAAAACGCAGCTGCTTAAAAAGCAGGAACAGAGCGCAACTTCCATTTGTTTCCGCTTGGAAATGAGTTTGGGGAATGTTCGTTCTAGAGTACAGGAAACAATCAAAAATGGGCTAATATACTGTCGTTATCAGGCATGACACTATACAGTAAGAAACTTTGAAAAGCTCAACATTAAAAAGCAAAACCTTTTAAATAAGCATTCCTTCTGGCAGTTTATTCTTACCAAACGATTGCCATGGGTCAGAGGCAGTAGCTGCAACTGTGGATCCTCCCCAGGGATCAGTTTGGTTTGCAACAGCAGGAGGTCCCCAAGGCTCCGTTTTCTGTGGGGCCGGTGCCGACGAGGGCAGGGCATCCATTAGGTCCAACAAAGTGGTATGCTGAGGGCAGGAATAATCTGAGCTTTAATCAAGAGCTTTACCAATCTGAAGTACAAACCCATGAGAGTGAAGAAGCATTTTTTTTTTCCTTTTACACACCTGCATTGACTAGTAATTTGAAATTTAACCCACATGGAAGAAGCTTTAAGCTATACAACAAAGCAATCCCAAAAGCATAAAAGAGCTCAGTATTAAGCTATTTTGTGTTACTGTATTTCAGCTTTTGGCAGCATAACCGGGAATTTCTTAGTCGAAGGCACTACCTCCTTCTTTTTGGGAATTTTAATTGTGTCTCTGCGACTCTCCTCCAGAGCCATCTGTAATCTCAGATCATCTCCGCGTCTGAGGCGCTCCTCCTGCAAAGGAAATCAACACTGTTGATATAGACCGTTAGCCTAGACTGCGCTGCTTGCTCCCGCCAGGTGCCTAGCCCCCTTGGCAGGACACTGCCAGGGAAGGCCTGGGCAGTACTCCCTGCCACCCTAGGAGTGATGCGCACCACGGGCACGCACAGCGGGATTGCCAGGACTATTTGCTGTAACTTGTACATAATACAAGCAGGGGGAAAAAAAGAAATCTCTTGCAATTCTTGCCTCAAACAAACAGAGGTCAGGAGCACCCTGACCCTGTAACAGTGTGATCATCCATTTTGCTGACCAAAATTTACCCTCGTGGCGTTTTACTGCTAATGGGAAAGCTATAAATGAAACGTTCTTTCCAAAATTCAGTTACAATGCTAGAAACACCACAGAACGTAAAGACAAAGTAAATATCCCATCTCTAAATTACTGTAATGTTTTTGAGCATTCAGATCACCACTGAAGGACATAATGATTTAAACTTTAATTTTCGTGGCTTGTCAGCTTCCCTCCACACCTGTTACAAAGAACGCTAAGTGAATTAATCTAGCCAACTCCACCCACATTTTGTAGGTTTTTAACATCTGTAAGCTACCATGTTTGTGGTACGTTCAACTATTTTAAATATCTTTGCTTGCATCATGTCTTTCAGAAGTTGACTAATTCCCCAGTTGGTATTTCCCTTGTGATTTTTTTTAAGCTATTTCAACTGATAGATTCTGATTTTTATTTTCTTTAACTTTATTGCTCAATAATGACAAAGTTTACTGGGTGATAGTTTCCCTTTCCAAGCACAGAGATACTAATGCTTAACCTACAGCAGTAAGCTGAACTTGTCACAGGAAGCCCCTAAAATATTACATACACTCAGCACGGCTGACTTGAATTTTCACTCATAGCTGAGATTCTACAACTTTGTTATGTATTAACATGTAGTAAACTTTATCCACAATTACAGCATTTACTCCCAATTCAGAACGAACCTCTTAAGAATTAACACAGTAACATAACCCGTGTGATGGATTAGGAGCCAAGTTATTTTAAACCAGGTTCTTTATATATTTCTAGTACTTTGTGTCAGGTCACCCTTCTGTTCCAGACAATTGAATGAACAGATCATTCAAAATTTCACTGTAATCAGAATTCACTGACATTTCTTATGCTGGGCCCATTAACGAAGGTTTTCAGGACTAGTCATGTTTTCAGTTCTTCCTAACTGAAAACATCTTCAGTAATGTCATGATTAACATCCTCCCACACAAAGTCTTCTTACAAAGTGACTGTCATCCTTCCACTAGTCTCAACAGCTCGGAGGCTGAAGTTACTTTAAAAAGAGATTTTCAAAAAAATAAAAAAATAAAAGAGCAACAGCTTCCAAAATGTCCTTTCTCTCCCCCTATTCCACCCGGAGCAAAGCCAAGCTGCCATTGAAAAAAAAAAAAAACACCACCAACCAACAGGATTGTAGTCTCAACTAATCACAGCATGGACACTTTGGAAAACCTACACGGGAACTGACCTGCTCCGCCACTTCCCGGCTCATCGCCAGCGCGAGCTGCAGTTGGAGCTCCTCTTCTCCACTTGTCTGAGGCCGGGCCTGCTCGAGCTCCGAGGAAACTCGAGGGGACGTAGCTGTTGGAGACAAAAACCAGCAAATTTAACATACCAAACAACAAAAAGATGTAACAGGTTTGATTATTTCTCTGACCAGACCACCCCACTTTCACACAGCCGTTCTCAAAGGTCCCCAGCACAGCGACAGGCCCCCCGGGTGCCAGGGGCCACCGACATGCTGGCCACCATCAGCTCCCTCAACTGTCAGAGACAAAGCTCGTACCAAGGCTGAGGTTAACAAGCCAGAACAATTAAGCAGGGAGAACTCTGCAAGACAGTTCAATTGCTTTAAAAGAAAAATGTTCCTGGAAAACAAAGGCTTTTTGTGTTAGTGGGGTTGTAATATCAGGAAGTATCATCATTGAATGCTGGATACCCTGTCTCCGTGTATCAGAGCTTCGGGGGGCAGGACACTGACTTAAAACACTATAGAATTAATCATTCAAGAAAACACTTGTTGATATTTCTTACATCTTCCAATGTCAGTAAGGATTTGCTGGGAGCTGGCCAGTATCAGGGTAAAACTGGATACCACCCACTTTTCTGTAAAATAATAGTCTTAAGAATAGTTCTTTATCGGTCCCGTTAACTGCTAAACAGGCTCAGAGACAAACAAGCTATTCATAGCCAAAATTTACAAAAATACTGTATCATTCTCTGTTAAAAGCTGGGGGGAGGTGTTTGGTTTTGTTGTTGTTTGTTTTTTCTTTGGATGAAGACCTCTATTAGCTAAGAACTAGCTGGTCATCTCCCCCACTCCTCCTCAAATAACAGTCAAGCTTGACAGCTAAAATATGCAATTTCTCAATACACAAATCATCTTTTACTGATGTTTTCACTACAGTAGCATGCAGAAATTCCCATCCCAATGGGACAACACTAGTAGGTTCATTACCATACAGTAATTAAACAATTTTTGTGCTCGCTCTCTGTCAGATAATTCTCTAGAATCCAAATAATTTACACAGAAATTTTATCTTACTTTGGTAAGGAAGCTTGTATTTAATGGCTGGAATGATAATTAGTTTGGAAAAATATATATTGACATTTAATAAAGAGGAACCATATTTCTAAACTAGCATGTCAAGCTCAAAGAAATCAAGTTTCTTCTTAACAGGTCAGCTGGGCATGTAAAAACTAGATTTCCAAATTGTAATTTTAAAAAAACACTTTTTCGGTCACTACTTTAATCCTCCAAATATTTCCCAATCTTGTCTCCCCTAAGCTTTAGCCCAAAATGACATTACAAAATAACAAGTGCAACCTTCTCTCTCATCCAGCAGGCCAGAAGGAAGGTGACTCTCCGTAAACGAGGAATGACCTTTCCTTTCCACCATACACCCCACGTGCCACCCCATCCCACCTCGTTTCTAAAGGGACAAATTAATTTATCTCCCAGAACGATTCTTCCACGTTGTGCTGATCCTGAAGCTTTCAAGCCAACCAGACAAGCTCCTTACTTCAGGTAAAGATGTTACTCATACCTCAATTCTATTACTTTTTCAAACTTTGTATGAGAAAGTATCTAAACTTAGCCTCCTTCATGAGTACTTTTTGCTCCAACAGTCACAGACAGGCTCTCCAATATATTATATGGATTATCACAGACTTGAAGTAGGAATAAGCAGGGCATCAGGTAACAGGATGTCTGACAGCATGGAAAATATAACCCTAAAATGTTTGTAAAATTTGCATATTCTTAAATATGAAAATAAAGAGAATTAAAAGAAAACAGGATAAAACTCAACACGAGGTTATCAAAGGCAGCCCCTGACAGAAACACTGAGATCCTTCTCTGATTTATCAGTCAAAACAAAAGCAGTAAAGTGAATCTCTGTGGACTCCAAGTATTTTATGACGCTAAATAGGATGTTACTGTTAAACAGAGGGTAGTGTAAGAACTGAAATAGGTAAAGAACCAGTTGAAGAACAGATTACATCATACTGCCTACCACCAAGGAAGTTTACTAACAGTTTCTCAAGAATTGGCTTTAAGACCAATCTTAAGAAAAATTATGTAATAAACAAATGCAGGAGGTTATGGGAAAATGCAAAGATAATGCTAAGAAACATTGTCAAACTGGAGGGAGAAAGAGGAATACTAAAAAAAAACAGATGACTGAGAAGGGAACAATAGAAATGGGATGGTACAGAGAAAGAAAATTTCTTTGATGACCATCTCCTGCTAATTGGGGGCATCACTTGCAAGTCACAGAGATGTAGAGAACTTTCTTTAGTACTAAAACACGTAATTCCCAGCCACTAACCTAATACAGCTATTACTAACATCAGCACTACTGCATCAAAGCATTAGTCAGAATTCATCTAACATACCAAATGCAATTCTAGTCATTCAAAGCCAAGACAGATGATTTCAAAACAGAATGGATGTGGAAACGCTTCCCTTCTGAGCACAGAGAATATTTTATGTGTTTATCTTTGCAAAAAGAAGATTGAGCAGTTTATTGTTGCAAAATACATCAGGCTTGCAAATACTGTGGAGTGAGAAAAGCTATTCAAGATAAAGGGGCAAGAACGAATGGTATAAATTGACCGTGAATAAATTTGAGATACAAATAGAAAGAAGCAGCTTTCCAGCAGGAATTATAGAAGGAAAGAGTCATAACTGGTTTCAAAACAGAGCTGGATAAGCATACAAATGGGAGAGCAACACAGTGACCTGAACAGATGGCAAGTGGACTATGGTCAGGAAAGTACCTCCTGGTCTTCTGTTTCTCCAACTGCCATTGTGGGGAAGAGTGGGATTTCCTGCACTTTTTGCATAGGAGTTTTTCCAGCTCTGTTGACATAACTGCATTCCATAACAACTAAGAAGCTGATGGCAGAACAATTTTAAAATTATGTGAAATGGGTTAACTCTATTGGTTTTCCTCCCATTTCCCCACGAAGGACTACTTACTAAAAGTGCTCACCAGTTTCAGCTTTTAACAGCACACAGCATTTTTGCACTAAAAAGCTGCAAGAAGCAAGGATTGCATCGTACTCCAAGCGTCTCGCTCGCCCTCCCACGGTGGGTCCTCTCCTCCCAGCCGCGCGCGGGAATGGCAGGCTTGCTTTGGCAGACAGCTACATTACCTCACAGCTCCCAACAGAGACCAGCATTCAGCGGCTCCGGGATCTGAACACAGATAATAAGGGGTCTCACAGATATAGCTGATTTCTTTTCACTTTTAGGCTTTTCAGCAATTCATTCTACTTGGTTTTATTAACTCTAAATGGCACTTCAGAGTTCCTTTTGCAAAAAAAAGGAAAAAATTGGACAATTTGAAATTCTTCCTTGGGCCTCACATTAAAAAACATGGATAAAAATGTTGCTATTTTACATTTAAACTTCTGCAGTGGTTATAAAACCATCTACATTAAATAGCTGCCAGTATATTTTTTGAAAAAGGATTAAAGGAAATTCAACACGCTGTTCTTGGTAGTAATCCGACATGTTTTATCCAACAACTTCACTCCTAAATTCCTGCAGCATTATAACTGCCCGTCTATATTGGCCTCCTCCTGCATTAACGTTTTGGTTGCAAGGATCTAGCATAAAGGTTATTGCCTTAGTAACAGTATCGCTGCCACACAAAGAATCTCTTATCCCACAGCACATGACAGTTAACTCAGATGTTTATGTAAGATGGGACTCAATAGATCAATTCTGACCTGCTAAGCCCTGCTTTGTTGCTGCTTTGAGAATTTGGAGATCCCGGCCCCCCTGGGCTGCCCAGACGCCACGGCGTGGGTATCTGCTGCTGCGGGGAGAAACACCACCGGGCTGTCTTCTCACCACGACTCTAGCTGCAGTGCAAGGAAATCATTTCCAACCTCAGTTAATCACTAAATCAGGATTCTGCTCCACCATCTGGCTCTAGCACAGGCTGTGACGTCTCTCATACGTATCTATTGGTAATTTACTATATTTCGGCTTTATTAAAAGCCCTCTGTAGATGTCTACAGGTTTGGTTAAGTTAGTGAGTTAAAGTGTATACGCAGAACACAGCTAGAAAGCAGAGTCATTGCCTACATTAATGATAAAAATCAGTCCCAGCATAAAAATCAGACTGGGTTGTTTGGTGGTTTTTTTTAAATGTCACTCTAGACCAAGTGATGGCACAGAGTGCCACAGAAAATAAGCCCCAGCTTTATAATTTGCAGGTGGCATTCTTAAGAACGGAATTCAGTTCTTAGTCACGTTTGTTCAGAAAGAAAAGCTCCTTCCTCACTTAATCGGTATGCCTACAAAAGTAGACAAAACCAAGGCCAACTTGAAAAATTAGAATAATATCAAGGTAAGAACTTGGAACCTGATAGCAATTCACTTGGGACCCAGGCAGAGATCCCACTTGTTCGTCTTCAAATGAAAGACTATTCAAACAAAGGTGGGCTACTTTCAAAAAGCCAGTCTAACCTCTCAAATTATGAAAGGGCATGTGCAAACTGCTTAATCTAGAAGGAATTGTGTAATCCACCTTTCCATTGGGAATTAAAGAGATCTTGCAAATACAAGAAGAGAATTAATAGCACCTATTAATGTGACAAGGTGGAGCTGATCAGCCTTACTGCATGATTTCTAATTGCACTGAAGCAGACAGAGCACTTTTGAAATTCATTTAATACTGAACAAATTCTTAAGGCTTGTTTTAGTGAAAGAGCATTTTTTTTTTTCCTCTCAGGTGATCCCTACACTCATCTTAACAGGCATAGTTAGATAATTTATTGCAACTACAGAAGCCTGGTTACACCAGTGGCATCTCCTACCTTTACTTAGAGCACCAGAAAAATAAAAGTATGAATGATGAGAGGATTAGATCAAGTTGTTAAGTGACATCTGAGAGGTAACACAGGAGTCTACCAAATTCCTTCAACACCTCGAACTACAGAAGTTACCCACGCAGCTCATCCAGATTCATTGCTGGATGATAAGCCATATATTCCTTGACTAAGATGGAAGGCCAGAGACGTATTCCAACCTGCAAAGGTGCAGAACAGATTATAAGAAAACTTTAAAAACAGGAGCATTCCGAATTTTCAATAATGTCAAACCCAAATACTAATTCCGCTGGATTATTTTCTACGCCAAGCAAAAGGGGAGACAAAGCTGAAACAGATGAGTGAACACAAGCTTGCTGACACTTCACAAAACTGCTTTTAAATAATGAGTCAACTTGATGTGAATAATTACTGGAAATACTAAAACTCATCATTTCAGCTAAAGAAAATTGCTCCTAAAGTGTTTATAGGTAAGGTTAACAGACTTGGCATTTCACAAGATCCATAAAAGCCCTTTTCAGTCCATCTTTCACCAATCTTTTATCAAATAGGCTGTATGTATAATGAATCTGATTTCTCAGCCAAGCGGCCTACCTCCGGGCAAAGTGCTCCTCTAAAATCAGGTCACACTGTGCATGTTGCGTTGTTCCCTACTCTGCCGCATTTGTGTAAATGAAATCAGGACATTAAAACACACACCAGGCTTGCTCTGCCAACATTTCTAAGTGCAACCCAAACCCAAGGCAGCAGATGGCCAAAGGAAAGGACGTGTGTACAACCCAAAATAACACAGGTAGGTCCTGGTTTAGGCATAAAAGGATGGGACCTCTTTAAAAATCGGGGCTTTGGTAAACTTGGTTTTAAAATATGAAGGCAGTACAGGGAGAGGACCAGCATTTTCCAGGGATCCTTCAAAGCTGAAACTAATTCAAACACACTACCTTCTGGGGGTGAGGGTGCAAGGAATTGGCTTTATCAGTCACTTCCCTCCAGGTAGAGTATTTTTTCCATCATTTTTCCGACTCTCTTCGCCACAGCAGCCACAAGGAGCTGGAGCAGACCACACTGCTTGCTTCCTGAGTGGCCACAGCTCAACAGTGACAGTCCGACAGGTCTGCTAAAGACAACACAACTAACCTGCTCCCAAGACGGTGGAGAAAGAACGGGTAATCCGGGTCCCTGCATGCCTGCCCCGTTTCCTAAGAGCTTCCGCAGGCGCGAGGTGCTCGAGCACAGCGTTTTGCAGGTACTCTAAACTGTCTGGCACACGGCAGTGACTGTGGGTTACGCTTCTGCCATGCCAATGACTCCGGTGTAGCAACAGAGTAATATTCCTGTGTAAGCCTCTGCTGAAAGAGTACTTTAAAAAGACAGTTACTAGAGGAAGGACTTTATCAAGATCAGTAACTCTAAGAAATGCACTCTCAGGCTTGAAACAGCATCACAGTCCAGACTTAGAGGCCTATATTAAGAACACCCTACTTTCCCCATGCAGCCGTAACACCAGAATCCTATTTAAGTGGTCACTGGCAGCCATAGATGAAATAAGGCTAGGAACAAGAGGTTGAAGTTTTCAGAACTGGGTGACTAGTGTCTAGCATAAAGATGATATTTAGACACAAAGCTAGATTAGAGGTGGGGAACTATTGCTGCAAAATATTTCAAATATTGACCTTATATTCCTTCCTCTCCCCAGTAGGTTTAGTTTCAGCACCACACAAGAACATTCCCTTAACGTGAAATAAAACCTGCTATCAGATTTCATGCAACTCCATACAATTTACATATTTTCCAAAATAAATAAAAATTTTTATGTATTTTGTCATGGACTATTTAATGGCTCCTTACCTGAACATTAATCGTCCCTGGCTTAAAGCTGGCAGAGAGCCAGTTGTCCCCAGTATGCCAGAAATTGCTGACAAGATGGAGGTTGGGTGGAGCTTTATTTTTGCTTTCAGCTTTACAGTATCTCCCTTGGCTTCCATTTACAGATTATGAGACTAGATAGCAAAAACATACTAATACTTTCACAAATGTTGCATCAATAGTCAGGAACGTTCACATGCCATAATGTGCTCCCTAGAATTACACAAGCTTTACAGCACAGAGATCTTCAGGGCCAACAGAGTCATTAAGGCAAAGCTTTGGGGGAAAGGATTTTATTAAAAACTATCATGCTTCACCATTTCGCTTTCCACAGTTTCTAAAGGATTGTTAGAGACGAGATGAAAATATCTGCAAGGAAACGGGGAAAATGTCCTTATTCGCCTGCATGTCTTGCCTGCAGCGCTGAGGGACGGCGGTACATCAGTCAAGAGATCTTTTTCCATCTTGAATTCTCTCACACTATACAGGCTATCAATGCTGCTTTTATTTTTTCATAAAGGATGAATTTGAGACACAAAGACCAGCAACTCTATGAGAAAAACCTTTTTGGCTCAACGTCAAATACAAAACCCAATTCTTGTACACATTCTCAGATACAAGCCCACACATATACTTAAGAAGCTAGAGAAGAGCAGTAGTCTGAGCATTGCAGGGTTTACAATCAATGCTGTACAGTGCAGCTAATTCAATATTCTGAAGAAACTGAACAAAAAAGGGCCCACTGACTTATCCAATATTGCACTTCTAGTAACTGACAGAAGGGGAAGAGATCCCTCACACACAATCCCGACACATTATCCACTGGACATTACTTGTTCCCCTAGTGATCTGTCCTGGAGAAACTATTAAGCTCTTTCAGCCAGCTCAGGCTTCTTTTCTTCTGCAAAAAAGTATTAAAAATGAGGAGATTTTACAGCCAAACACAATCTTTCGGAGTAAGGGGAAGGCATTCAGCTAAGAATTCTCAAAATCTGCAATCTCCACCCATTGCGTCTAGCAAGGAGCAAAAGTAGAATGTGCCAATACCAAAACTCAGAGATGAAACATTGCATTTGCTATGTTGGTAAAAAGGCTGTTACACTCTCCCAAACTTTATTTATATTTGAATGTTAATAAGACATGCTAAATATTTAGCAAAGAGGGTGGATGTACATTTTTAATAGGCAAATCTCATGCTGTAGATTGCAAATCTAAATGCCTCTGATCTCCTCTTCAAAGGCTCAGAGGAATGAAAGACAATTCTACCAGAATATACAGTATAGCAACCGCATCTTAAAACTGTTATAAGAAGAGTATTTCCCAGGAGCTAAGCATAACTTAATTCCTTTCACTTATTTTACTGAATCCATATTTGCGGAACAAAAGAAGGGTATCATTATAGAATAAAAGAAAACATGATGGATACAATCTCTTTCACTTTAAATAATGAAAAGCATCTTTTCCATTAAATTTCGAAGGCACAAGAATAACCCTACATTTATGTAACAGATTAAATGTCTGGATTTTGATAAAACTCCTTCCTCGTTTCCTAGGATAAAGGACAAAGCTCTACAAAGTTTTCCATTATCAGAAGCACTTAGCACAGCTGTTTTGTAAGGTGCTGGTTTCCTTTACTATACTCAATTAAACCGTACAAGAAACATATTAAAACTTCAAAAGATACAGATCATAAAAACTAAAGCCATCTGTATTTTTGCTGATAGATAATTAAGTCCAGGAGAGTCTACAACAGAGGAAGAACCTAAAGAAAAAAAAAAAAAAAGCCTGAGATTTCTAAAGCTTCTTAGGTACATGCTTATGGGGGAGGAGAAAAAAGGATTAAGAAATCATTACCTCAAAAGCAATCCTGCAAAGAGAGATACACAGCAAAGTCACATGGAGGCAAAGGAGAGCGCCCAGTAAATCAACACCTTGTACCGAAAGAACAACCACACTTGCTTCTTGACATCTAGTCCCCCATCAAAATTCTTAAAATGTCCACGGAACAACAATTCAGAAACACACCCTGCATTGCTCAATCCGTGCTGTGAGGAATAGTTTGAAGCCTCTGGTAGCATTTAACATGACAAACAATAGTCATATCCACTAATTAAAGTTAAGAGCTGGTGAAGAAATAACCCTGTGGAACAAACCAAAGGTGTGCTCAGCATACCTTAGTGACTACTATTTCAGTCATAGCACAAGTTAAAAACAACAATTTTTCAAGCTAACTCTTAAATTAAGAATTTTTGTTGTCGTCAGAGATCTACAAACCTCAGAAGAAAAAATGTTATTATTGTGATAACAATATACACGTTCTTTTCCAAAATTCACACTGAATCAATACTCAAGTATGGTTATTACAGGAAAAACTAAGATGTTTCTTATTCCACAGCTAGTTAAAAAACAAGATAAAAATTCTCATACCTGGAAACCTTCATGCACTTTTTTTGAACCCTGCACCCTAAAAGCATTTCCTTTAGAAAAAAAAAAAATTCCTGCTTTTCTCCACAGCTTTAATTGGACAGAGATTTTCTTCATTCTAGCTTGACTTGTCCTGCTACCTCCTACCGCCTTCCACAGAAAACGTCTGTACATGTCAGGGGTACTGACACCATTCCTGTATTTATAATTTGAGAAGCGCTTTGGGACACAGGACATGACAAACTTAAGATTCTTAAAACTGGTGCTCAATCAATTCACCACACTGGCTCAGTTACAGTCCTCCACACACTATAAGCATTCATTTAAAGAAAAGATTTTCCTTCAGAATTAGACCACAACCACTGACATTCCAGCCAAAGCAGCTTTCATCAGATCATTACTTATATTAAGAAGGATTTAGTGCCAAATCAGGCCTCTTCCTAACATGACAGGGAGTTCCCCCAAGCAGTGGTATAAAGAATCTATTCTTCCCACATCATTGTATTATTTTTTAAAGGAATGAAATATAGTATTTAGTACCGACACTTGCATACCAAATGCTGATAGTATAAATATTTAAACACTGACACAGTCAAAGAGTTACTCCTCTAAGAACTGCTGAGTAAGCAATAAAGGAAATTAAATACCAATATTCTTCCTAAAATAAAATAGTAGCAACATAAAGAGAATATCTAGCAGAATGATCCAGGAAATATTCTGTATTTCTAATTTTTTCTTGAATTGTACTTAACAAAAAAAACCCTCACACAACAAAATTTTCAAGCACTCCTTTTAAAACTAGAAACAAAAAAAAAAAATCCATTTACAATCTCCCTACTGAGATTGGGGGCCTATCACATCAAACATTGGAACACGTTCACAAAAGCAGCTTGACAATGCCACCTTTGGGAACTGACAGTAAACAAGGGCTTTTAAAATTGATTTACGTCAACACATACATCCTCTCCAAAACAAAACAGTTTTAACCAGTCATTCGAAGAGACTTTACGGCCACGAACAGGCCTACAAAGACACAGCCATTACAAAAAGCCCCTTGCAGTCAGCATATTAATCCTCCCAAAAGGCACCATTTACTCACATCTGACAGCAAATCAGAATACAAAAATCTCTCAAAAGACAAAGAAAAGGAAAAGAAACTTTTTAGGTGTGTTTGCTTGTACTTACAGCCATGGTAAGATGCTGGGGATCCTCCAGACTTTCCATATTCTTGCTCCGAGTAGCTGGTGGATAGGTTTGGCTGACTGGAGCCTCGGCCGAAGGTGATCTGATTGCTACCCACTCCAGTGGCCACCTGAGCCATGCGTTCTTTGGTCTTCAGGGCTTGGGCCCTCTCTGTCTTGAGTCGCTCATCATCCTTCAGAAGAGACACCAGCTGCTTGGATTTCTCCCTCACATTGATGCCCTGGTCTTTACCATCTCGATCAATATACTGAAAATCTTTCAATGTCTGGATAGCAAAAATATTCTCTTTACACTGCTGCGCCACTCTCTCAGAACCAGTTTTAATCAGGTAATCTAACAGGGTAAGGGCCTTGTAGACGTGTCGCCAGTTCTTGCCATGGTCATTCAGTCGTTTCCAGATCATGCTCATAATTTCAGAAAAGGCCACAACATTGTAAGTCAGATCTGCTATTTCAGTCATTAACGAACTGGAGGGACCCCAGGGATCATTAGAGGTCGCTTCCCGAACTTTTATTTCGGCCTCTGAGTAATTGTTCACAATGTTCTTCATCTGCCGTCTAATAGACGAAGTCGTCATTTTTATTTCCCTTTTTAACAAGACAGATCCCAGAACACAAACAAAAAAGGCCTATATTTGCTCTTCTATGAACTTTTCTGAACTGCAACGGCTCCGTATCAGTGGCTTATTTGTAACACGTTCCACTACAATCATTTCCTCTCTTCAAGAGAATGACACGAGAAAATGAAAATCATGGCCTGCGTAAGGAAAGAAAACAAAGCACGTTAGTTGTCTCTCTAATTATTCCTACATGGAAAGCAATCTCTATACACTTTTGAGAAATTTTGCTAGAGTTAACCAATGAATCTTCTCCCTGAATTTCTTCAGGACATCTGGTTTTGAAAACAACTTGCTCTTCTCACAAGTAATATTAAACATTGAAGATTAAAAACCTGAACTGCTAAACAAGACAAAAGCAAGAAAATATCCATGCTGATGCAAATGCAAAATTTGAAAAGCAAAACAGAAACGAAGTCCAAGAATTGACTTGTGGATTTAGTTTCCAACAAGGTAGAACCTACCTAGAATTTTTAATTACAGAAATTACACCACTAGCTTGTGGAGCCGAGATGAAACTACATTAGAAATTCCCTGCTTAGCAGCCATTAGCTTCCCTCTAGCAGTTGACAACTGCAGTTTGCTACCGGTGCTGTAGGAACCTGCATACTGAGAGAAAAAGTGAACTTCCTAAAAATTAATCAGGCTATTTCTGAAACCTCAGGTAAGTTTAAAGCACACTCAGGGCAGAGATCTTGGGCAGTGCTCTGCATCCAGTTGAGGCCTAGGGAAGAGAACTGAGCACCAGAACGACGCACTCCAGCCCAAGGTGACCTTTAATGCTAAGCAGATTAGAGGGGAATGGTTTTTTTTTTTTCCTCCAAATGCATTTACTTTGTGCATTTGACAACACTCATCAGATCCACAGTTTCTTCTCTGTGTGTCTTTCACACAGCACAGAAGAATTTTTAATTATATGAAAATGGAATTGTAAAACCAAAATGACTGGCAAGAAAACCCAAGGACAAGCTCTGAAGCTGGAAAGCTGCTTCAGTTATTTATTTAAGGTCACTGTTTCAAGTAAACAGAGGCCTATTAAGCTTTAGAATACATTACTTGAGCAAACTGGCAGATTTTGCCATTCACCAGTTGCTTGAACACTAAGCATTGATTCTGTAACAGAACTTGCCACATTAATAGGAGATTGCACATTCAAGATGTCCTCTATAAACATTTCTCCAAACACTCCGAAGAAGCAACAGTATCACTTGCAAAAGACACGGGGGAGAAATAAAGCACAGATTTCAAGCCTAACATTGTTATCATTCTTCAAATTACTATCGTGCCATTTAGAATGAAAGCAGAATTAAGTGTCAACTTGGAGAATACGCAGCTCTAGAATGACCTTCTCAGCATAAAGGCGTATACCCTTCCTAGAAAACCATTCTGGGTGAGCTAAACTACCGCAGAACAGGTCCAATGAGTTACTGTGTTTTATTTTGTTCCACTAAAGTTAATTTTTGGCAGAATAAAAAGAACTATGACATGATGGAAAATTAAACGAGACCAACACTAAACTTCAGGTAAACTGCATCATCCTGGTGTTTTCCCCAGTATTTAAAACCAGCTGTAGAAACGTGTCGATCTGTTGTCAGATGGCTAGCAGCAACAGGAATAAAAAGGGGCACCTTCTCCAGGGGCATTTACAGGTTTGTGCATCATAAACCCAGAATTTGAAAAGGCTGATCCTATATAAACATTCCCAGGTGTCCAGGACTGCTGCTTCACTCCAGAAGTTAACATTGTCCAAATCTGTCGGCTCGCCTGCCCTTGTGATCACTCTCTAGTGCATTACTCTCAAAAGGTGAGGCATTAATAAAAAAAACCTCAAAAAACCCCACAACATACACTTCTTATTTAACCTAAACTATTTCTTTTTGTCAGTAATGGATTAAGGCAAGTTCACAGACAAAGCTGAGACAAGTTATCCAAGGAGGTGGCAGCATCTGGTAGAAAGATGGTCACAAAGAACTAAGAGCAGGCTGCAGGCAATAACTTCTTTAGCTGCTAAAACTGGAGCCTGCAGAGGATACAAGTGCCAGCCTAACCATGAACACAACTATACTGATGATATGGATCTCAGATCAGAAGAATGCAACCCCCCCATAAGGGCTGAGCTTGTCGCCCAACCAGAAAAGCAGTAAATAACATGAAAAATCAAAACCATGAGCACTACAAAACCTCCTAAAGCAGTTCAATAAAAAGTCCACCAAGCCCAACATCTTCAGACACAAAACCTCACGTAAAGAGTATGAGAAAAGAACATATATATTCCCTCACCTTATATTATCAGCAGCTTCGGCACCTCAGATGCAACCTGTGGTGGAGGCTCTACCAGCCAGCGATGGGCACACTGTGTCTCCATCAACCCCTTTTTTGAAGCCACTTGTATTTCCCGTTTCACCCTCAGCAAGTACGCAACAGCGGTGCAGTGACCACTCTACACAAACAAGCACTTCAGCTTCTTTTAAACTCGGACGTTTATTCCCCAAGCTGTAGGCAGGGGGCATGCTTTTTAAGAAGGAGAAAGTCACCTTCAGCTTCTTTATGTCATTCATGATTTTATAGAAACTGGCCATCTCCTGAGCTGAGGATCTCCTGAAATCCAATCCCTCTCTTTAGAAGCTGCTCCGTATCTCCGATCATCCCTGAGGTCTATTACGCTTCCATTTCTTGAGATACACGCAGTTCCAAGCACTCTACATTTCAGATTTGGCAGTAACAAAAGTTTATATCACAACGTAGTCATTTACTGGTTAGGATTTTCCATTCTTTATCAAATACTTCCTAAAAGTCTATTTGCCTTTGGTAATTGTGCCCCTACTTGTGCCCATGAAACCGGGGTCATTTCTTCTCCCCAGGCAAATGCACCGACGCTATTTCATCTGCCATTTTATCACTCACCAGATCTCAATCTTTCTCCCTTTCAACTCAAGATTTGTTTCACATTTGACTAATTTGATTCAATGTGGCCACCCTATTATTTAGAAACAATCTGGCAAAGGGAGTATTTCCGAGAGCACTCATCTCTGGCAGGACACTTCACTCGGAATAACCCTTCACCCTGAGAACCAACCATTTACTCCTACCCCCGTTTCCTGCCTTTTAACCCGCTGTAAACCCATGAAAAACATTCTTCTGAGAGTTTTGTTTCTTTCAAAGCCAGGGACAAGAGGCCTTACCAAAATATTTTTAAAAGTCAAGTACAAGCAAGTACCTCCTCAACTAAAGAAAAGAGAAAAGTTTGGTTTATTACTTGTTACAACTTCACAAGCTTTTGAAAAAAATCATTTTAATACTACACATGATATTTGGAAAGGTAAATTTTACAGTACCTGGGAACACCTACTAGTCCTAAGTAACACCAGCTTTGGCCAATGAAATAAATACCTGAAGAGTTACTCACAATCACAACATAAGCAGGCACACGGACAATCGGGGTGCAATTTCACATGCCATCCCAAGCTAATTGTAAGCCAGCACCAAACCCAGCGGCCTCCCAGCCCTCCAACCGCTTCCCCTTTCTCTCTCTTGCATCAAATCAAGCAATTACACAACAGCACAGTAAAACTAATCAAAAGTCACGTAGAAAATTAGCTTTTTAGCACTGGTTTGTTTTCTGTCGAATCAGTGAGCTGATGAGGCTGCACAGCAACGCGGTCCCAAGCTCTGCTGCAAGGCAGACAGCGAGAAGAGTAAAAACCATCCAACCCTGGCCTCACTTTTGAAGGAGCTGATTAAACATAAAGCTGTCAGGCTCTGAAAAACAGCCCAGAAAGCGAAGAGCAGCCTTGGTTACTGCTCAACTACACCACACGCACTAGGAACCTGTGCGCCTGGTTTCAGAGAAGAAGCCAACGGAACGAGGCCCGCCCCAAGGCCCCGCTGTGCTCCCCATACAGGCTGCAGCTGAACGAAGGAAAAATACCTCTGGTTTTGCTGTAAAGCGCAGGCAAGAAGCAGAATAAAAATTATAGCCTCACTGAGAGCAGAAATGGTTTGGAGAGAACCTTGTATTTGCGAAACGCTTAGGTTCAGGATTTATTAAATTACCAAAAAGCTACACCCCAAAAGCAAGTGAGCTTAGAGCACGTACGTGTGCAGGCGGCCTGATTTATGGCAGCCCCGTTCCCCAAACTTGAAGCTTTGGGAGTGTGAAGCTTGTGAAGAAGGCTACTAGCAGAGAGTAAGTCCGGAGTAGTGCTTCGGAAAAACAAATGTAGAGCAAACATTTCAAGAGGAGAACACGTTAGACTAAGTGAAATGAGCATTTTTGACTCTTCCAGAAAATTAAAGATTTCGCTGGCATGATTCTTCACCTTCATATCTATGATTCACGAAAATAAAGGCATTTAATGAGAATCACATTAATGTCTATTTTTTCATTTTCTTGACGGAAAGACATGTTTTCTAATCCTATTCTACTTTTAACCCACTAAAGACAATTTATTCTAAATTTCATTTTACTCTATCAAAAAAGTAAAGGATGAATGGGGTGGACAGATGATGGATTTTTTAATTCCCCCCCGATCTAGCTGTACCAACATTCAAGATAACGATTTTGGCAGTAGCAGTAACCCTCAGCAAGAACCCTGGTTTTCAGCTGCCTTTCAGTATCTGCTTTACAAACTCTCCACTTCCACACCACACAAAGGATGCATTTTACTACTACAGGTCATGGAACACCGTAACAGCCTATCTTATGGTTAAAGAGATCAAAAAGCCAAATATCCCTACTGCATAAGAGTGAGAAACCGTTGCTAACGCATGATCAAATACGTACATAGAAAGTTTAGATTTTTTTTTTTTTCCAGAGACCTCAGTGAATTGACTTCTCACAACAAACCACAAGGAAGTACAATGCACTTGCAACTTCAGCAAAAATCTGAGTTTGCATTTTTAACAGTACGGTTGCAAAGAAAGCAGAAGTAAGACCAGTTGATTAAAGCTGCTATTCCTTGCTAACAACAGGAAAAAGGCGATCAGCTCAAACAGATTTCTTTATAAACAGAGAGGGGAAGAGGAGTTGTTAGTCTTGTTCAGTTTAGGTGAGCCTTCCTCATTTTCACTCCCCTGGTCCCTACAAGCCATTTTCTCTGTTTTATAAGCAGTTTGTCAACTTCAAATAGACAGAAAAGCAAACGTACAATTCTGTTGACAAGGTGAAGATTTACCTGTGCCATCAAGGGTAACTTTGGAGGGGGGTTATACCCCATTTCCTTTTTTCCTATTCCAATAGTTTCATTATACAAATAGCCCCAATGAATTCTCATGGTGCTTTTTTAGATACAATGTGCAGACAGAAAGGAATTCTTGACTGAACTTCTCACCAGCTCTCTCTCACAAGAGATTAAATCCAGTAAATGAAGTCTACACGAGGAAACCATCTTTAATTTGCTAAGACTAACACAGAAATGAGGCCAAGCCACAAAGTCCTTAATAAACTTAGTTCAAAGAAACAGCCATACAAATCCACCTATATACAGGCTTTCAGCAGAATCCAGTCAGATCTCTGGAATGTAAAACTCAAACCAGGGTTTGTCTGCACTGATAAAATGCCCTTCATATCAAGCCTGAAGGTAAATATATACATAGCCCACCTAAGTATAGACGGGAAATATACTAAAAGCCTTCAATATCAAGTGGGCAATAAAAAGTGTGAAAATTAACATTAAACATAAGTAGTCTGCCAGAAATTGGCATAAAATTTTAATTAACAGTATTACAGACAACACATATAAGTTAGATTAGACATTTACTGTAACATGCATAAAAACGTGAATTTTTGAAGACAGTTATTCAGTCATTCTGTGATTTCGAGGCAGTCTCTACAGACATCTTAATCTACATAAAAATATCCCCCCTTTCATGAAATACACAGAAAGCTAACGACAAGTTTTCATCCAAAGATTCATACTGCAATTACACAAAGAGATTTTCCTGGTCAGCACTAGAAAAAACACTCAAACAGCTCAAGCAGATTCCCTCATTCAGTTCACAGGACAGTCCTCCACAGCTACGCTGGCAAGGAGAGACCCAAACACTGCAGCACAGGGGCACGGGCAGGCTACCGGGGACACGGGCAGGCTACCTGGCTGGTTTCTTGTGGAAATTAACCCTATCCCAGCCAGAACCAGGACACCGTGCTACTAAGCAGCTCTGAATTACGGAAGCACATCCTCAGCATCAAGGGATCCGAACAGTACCATCCGGGATACACGCACCCCACTATAAATTTCAAAGGAACATAAGTGAAATATAAAGCCTGAAAGAGCCACCAAGAGCCTTCTCCTACCTAAGACGTGTTGAAGCAGCTGCTATGAGAAGTTCCAACGTGTCATAAAGCCGAAGCATGTGCTTTACCTCTAAGATGTGAATACACACAAATACCTAGAGACCTGCTCTCCTTGCTGCCAGGATGGAATGATAGAGGCAGGCGATCCTTGGGGATCTCTATTCCAGGATAAATCGGAGAACCCAGGGCCTGGAGAGCCCTTCTCGCCAGGCTGCAAAGAATTAGGCTAAGAAGAACATGTCACCAGATGCTGACTAAGGAAGAAGTTCCCCCAGACAGACAGATGCTGACATCACACCTGCGCAAAGCAAAAAACACGCACTCGAACACAACCCCAACGGTAACAGTAAGTCAGCTTCTATTTACGGCAAAGAAAAAGGATTCCCGTTGCCTGACACTGTAAATTCACATTCTAGTTTTCTCGTGATAGCTCGTTATGTGCACAAATCCAAACCCACTGTGCTTTCAGAAAGTCTCATTTTCCACAAACAGGAACCAGAAATCTTTGACAAAAAAATAACCTGGAGCACAAGCCTTTATTTAAAATTCATGGATAAAATAATCCAGGAAAAAATGATAGCAAAGACATTTTTCTTATACTGGATGCCACACTGCAAGAGAAATTTTCAAACTTAGCTAATTCTCTTTCATTTTTTTTTCCCCTCTATTCATAAATAATTCTTACAGAACAACTGGATGACCAGAGGATATCATTATACTGCCTACGGTATAATATCCTACTGTAATACCCACATTGTTCCCAAAACCAAACAGGAAGAGGGGCAACTGTACATTGCGGTCACTTGGAGAAGAGTGCTAAGAGAAGCGAAGCAGCTTGGCACTATACATAAAAGCCAACAAGTAGCACACTTATTAGCTCTCTCTTGCTATTGTACGGCAGAGAAAACAGCAATTCATGTGAATAAAACAGTAAAATGAAGACACTGAAATTACCATCAATGCCCTTCCTCAACCTTCAAAATTATTTAGGAAATGAGTTACAAATACAGATTGGCAAATGGTTTGAAGAACAGGGTTAACTTCAGAAGAAAGGTTTAATTTCCATTTTTCACAGCTTAAATGCTTGTCTTCTTCAGTGTAATTTCTGAGAGGAGGAAATGGTTCAAAATTAAAAGTTTTGGAAGCTTTCCACTCCCTTTTACAAATGAGAGAACAAGGTCAGCTTTCACAGACAGCAGGTGGCCAAATTATTTCTTTATTTAAAGAGTTAATGCTGAAAGATAATTCTCCTTCAAATTTATGCATATTCATGAATCCCAAGGTTAGATTCTACATTGATTTACAGCCATGCCTCAGACTCACAGAGAAAAAACTAACTCTAGCTTGTACAGCCACTTAGCTGTAAAACAGATTTACACAAATTTGCTTAAGTTTTCTCTATAATACCTTTTCCTACTACATGTCTACTTAAATTACCAGGGCAGTATTTGAGCTCATCGGAGAGCTTATCTCATTTCTCACAGTCTACAGAAAGGGGAAGCAAGGAGCAGAAATCCAACTTTCATCTCGCAACCGAGGACACGGCAGCGCTACCTGGCCTCTTTCCTCCGGGACCCGCCAAGCCAGGGTTGCCGGTGCTTTGACATTCACAGTTATGTTCAACTTTACAGCCTGTAACGCAGCTGGAGTTATCGACAGCGTGCGAAGTAGCAGCAAATATGCTCTGAAGTGCTGCGAAAGGGGACAGCCTCTGTAAGAGCCACGCAGATCGCCGCAAACAATCCAAATCCGACCTACACTGGAGGTCTAATTTTAGGATTACAAGCTTTGACAACATCTCTTTAAAAATAACACATTCCTCCTTCTATGGCTGGTTCAAGTGTCATCGACAGTACTACCCGCATTTTACACGGCAGATCTCAGTTTATTTTTCGCTAGTAATACAGCAAGTACCGGGTGTGTAATGAATAACAGAATATTGCAGAATTACCAAACAGTGTAAGGTCAAGCCATTACGCACTGAACCAGAAATTCTAAATGCAAATTAATCCAACACGGCAGTGAAAATACGTACCCAAACTCTCAAAAGGAATTTGTTCTCTGGGGATTACCTACTTGAATGAAAGCACTTCGTCTTTTATTCTCACAAATGGAGAAGAAAAAAAAAAAATCATCACCCAATGTATGCCTTAACAAAAAGGCAACAATATGCAATAAATTCAGTTTACCAGGTATATCTGAGTAGCATTTTCAACTGAATTAAAGACAGTGGGGGACATTTCTCTCCTTCCGTATTTTAATTCTGGAGGGCAGGAAGATATCTGGTATTCTTGCCAGAGGACGTGTCTTAGAATCTTATTCCTAATTAGAAAAGTCCAGCCTTGTCACTCAGGCTGCTTACTGTGTGACAGGCAACTGCCAAAGGGAAGCCATTATATCTTCTCTCCCAACAGCTCAGAGCCCTCATACATCGCCTTGCACACAGGAGGGACTGCAAATAATACAACCTAAAAGCCTGCAAGACCACAAAATATTAGCTACGTTCTGCAAGTCACAGGGTTTTCTTATACAATTGCAATTTTTAAAATTCAAAACTGACAAGAACTACTATAGCCACATATATCTGTGCTCATATATCAGACTTGATATTTCGGGAAGGTACCTGCTACTTACAATTACCCAATGATTTCATTAACTAAGTTCAGTTTGCATTTTATTACCATGAAGCAGACGTCACCATGAGCAGTTTTTCCTATCCACCTACACACCATAGATATGCAACTACATTAATAAATTCAGTAGGCCAAAGGCAAATGCTCATCATGACAAAGATTAGGGGAAAAAACACAGTTTAGGTCTCCATGTTACGATTGCTAGAAGCTGAGAGACCAATTAATACTTTTACTTTACGACATGAATTTCTAATGAAAAGGATTGTTCAAGGAACAGTGCAGGATCTGCAAAGCCACATCTGTCCATACATTCAAAACACTACTATTTTCTTCAGTTAAAATTGTGAAGTGGCTGCTAGCACAAACCACAAGCCTGTAAAGAAAACGGAGATTGATTTAATATCCTACCTACATTCATCGATGCCCATTCACGGCATAAAACTTCAAGAGCCATCCCTCACAGCCACCACACTCGCACACTCATCTTGAAAAGTCAACACACATTCTTAATTCAACTATCATAACTGGTAACAATTAACATAAGGTTACTTTAACCCTGAGAAATTAAGCTACATGCAGTTGTATGACTAATTAAGTTGCTACAAAACTGTAGAGCGGGAAACATATATACTAAAATCCTCTACACGCCCCGCTGGAGGAATTTTTTGGCCAAATACCAAGGTTTTACGCTAGGCTCTACTACTCAGCAGTCAGGCTCAGCGAGGGACTGAGGATGTGGCTGCACATTACACATTATTCTCAGCTGGCTGAGGGCTGCTACGGAAGGCAGCATCCTGCTCCTACCTGCTCTGCTCACGCCAGATCTCGAGATAGAATCGGTTCAGCGAGCTGATCTGGCAAACCGGGGGAGGCGAGGGGGAGACGGATAGCTGAGTTTTCTGACAGATCAGGTCACCTAACCAATTAATCCCAAGGTCACTCTGATTACTTTAGAGTACACCACAAATAAGGGAAGTAACATTCATTTCAACAGCAATCTACAGTTACATTTCACCAGATAAAATGTAAAGCCGCACCTTGAAAGCTCAAATTGGTGGTAAAGTTCAAGATGATGGTTTAGACCTGGGCTTGCCTTCAGCAGGTAACAGTGCAAGAACTGCAAACAGTGGGTTTCCTACGAAATCGCCTTTCACTACCTAGCTGCTAGTACCAGCAACACATTCATTTTGTTTCATGTTGAAGACAGCCACAGAAAAGAAGGAAATTTGTTCCTCTACTCTTTCAAAATTGGCTAACATCTTAAAATCTTGGCCCCGCCCTTTTTGCACACTGATTTTAGCTATCTGTCCCGCAGCCCTTGCTGTTCAGCTTTCCCTCTTCTTCCTCCATATCTTCTATCTTTTCGTACTGTACACACCACACAGTTTCCAAAATCTTTTCCTAACAGCCCTACCTCTTTTCCCTCTTCCTAACAGAGCTGTCTAACGTACCCAGCATCACCACCTCGGCAGGAGAAGCAATCTCATCCAAAGGGGACTGCTGGGCAGAAAGTATGCACAGCCAGAGGAGCGGGCACAGCCACCCTGCCCTCAGCAGCCTGGATTTAGACTGGGTTATGCTCACCATGAAACACCACTCAAAAATACTGCTAGCCACTTTGGGTTACTTCTGCGCTGCCCCAGTTCCTGATTTTGAGCTATATTCTTAAGTTCATCTTTGATGGAAGTGAATCACTAAAAGACAAAAAAAAAAAACAACAACAGTACATTTGATATAAACATGTTTCCTCATTATGCTACTGGAAACTTCCCAATTCCTTCATTTAGGCACTATTAAGAATCACCCCTATTCACAAATGCAAAGATTTGCTATTATTTTGGTTTATTTATTTTGTTGATTTTTGTGGAATTAGGGGAAAAAAAAAATCTGTCTTGAAGACACCAGTGAATCCCACATTCTCCCATGCAGATATACAGAAATTTTCAGCTGTCATTGTAACAATTCCTCAAGTTTTCTGAATCTATCCTTCAGCAGTAATATTCTACCTACTCTCTTATCTATTCTGGATATTTAGACGGAAAATTATTTGAGTGGGAGTCAGCTTGCTCTTCTCAAAGAGGATGACAAAGACTTGTTACTAAAAAGCATCTGTGCCTGTTCCATTATAAAAGGTCATTTTCTTCCAGTCGGCTCTTGCAGAGAACATGTTATACCCTCTTAGCTTTGATACTCTGCAACCAGCAACTCTGTCCGTGGCCTCGGGACTCCATATACCCTGTAAGGAGTCCAATTGGAGAAGACAATACCTACCATGTGTAATCCAAAACTCAAGCCTCTGATATTTCTGAAACAGCTGATTATAGCTCGAGACATGTTAAAAAAAAGCAGCAAGTAAACCCACTGTGTAGTACTACTACTATCCGTACCTCCCATAGCTGCCTGGTATCCCTGCACTGTTGATTATTCTTTTAACCACTGTTTTAATGCAAGTCATTAAAAACATTATCTCTTTAGATTTATAAACAGAACAAGAAAGTGACTTAAAAACTCACCCACTCCTTTTTCTAATCTTTTTTCAAGAGCATTCCATCCAGTCCAAATGCACAGAAGAAATTCTAGTCCATTAACATCCATCAGCTAACAGAAGGGTAATGAATTCATCAATATTGCTAAAACGCGTGGGCACAGTATCATGCTGAATCATTTAGTAACTACATTTGCAGCAAGAAGAGCTCAAACAACCCACCTTACACTGTCAGCAACCATCTTCCTGAAGGAGGAAAAATGAATGTATTAAGATCACCCTCAATTTTTTTATCCCTCTTGATGAGGTTGGTAGTGTCTCTACACACCAGTATTTCCATGCCAATCAAATCCTGCCTGATGTTCCTTCCCTCTGGACATCAGCTTCCTTAGCCAAACCACCTGCACACTTGCAAGAAGCTTTCATTGCTTATTTTTCTGCAAACAACACAAGGACCTGGCTTTTCCCTGCTTGTTAACAGCCAGGTCAAATATGCTAAGTCTTAAATTGAGTTTTCAATTTGCAGAGAAAAAAAACCCACCCAAACATTGTTCCCTCAAAGCCAGGCTACTGCAATTGTTACAGTGCCACTGACTTGACTCTGGTTTTTTTCTTTGTTATCTATTTACAAAGCTATGGAGGGACCATCTTCTTCCTCCAGCAAGAAGTCTTCCTAGCAGTGATAAGTTCTAAACATAAGAAAAGCTAAAAGCTACTAAAATCAGTCTTAAGAGAAAAGACATTGTGAACTAACATGAAAGTGTAAAAAGGGAGGGAGGAAACCTTAGCATGTAGCACAATGGTATTAAGTTATTGTTCTCATAACAGCAAAAGGAAAAGGTATTTATTCTTAAAAAAACTCATCAGACTTAATAATATAAAGAAACAAAATTATCCTTAAAGTGTAGATTAGAAACTACTTTGCTTGTTTTGCCTTGTTCAGGTATGCCAGGTCTGGTCATCTCTGCTTCGCTGCAGTTTTTAAGACGATAGTAAGCAATACTGCACTTCTGTTTACACTTTCAGTTATAATGGTATCTACTCTAATTAAGTCCAAGAATAAAAAGGTTTTTGTTAAGGTAGCCTTTATAAACCGAGTACAATTAATTCAACTCTCAATACTTCAGCTCCCTTAATACAGATAATGTCTTAGAATACATACACTTACACATGTGTCTACATATCCTTAACTCCCACGGCTTAATTCAATTAATACTATTAAATCTTTAATGCTTAGCTTCAAAGGCTTTTTTAAATTTTTAATAGCTCTCATAGGTTAGCACGAATGTTTTAAGTCTTTCTACTATATTTTAAATAAACTCCTCTTTTCTTTCCACTTTGATGTTTGCCTTTCTGACAACCCTATACTCTGTGAAGCTCCTGGAACCTTGTTTTCTGTGAAATGATGACATTACAAACTCAAAAAGATATGTTAATCACTGAGCTGTAATCAGGGATTTTTCTTCCTCTCACCTGCCCTCTGGGCTGGGAGTTGGCAACAGAACCGCTTTAATCACAACAATGTAGAAACCCAGGAGGATAGAGGATGCAACCGGGAGGGTGGGGGTCTTATTTGCATCTGTTTAGCATGGAAGCAGCAGGCGGGGCTTAATTCTCTTTTACTCTGGTTTCTCATGAAAGGAGAAAATGCAGAAGTCACCATATTTTATTAAAATAGTTAAAACAGGAGTTTTGACAAAAGACTAGTCGAGCTTGATGGAAGCATGAGCCTCGTGGCATTTAAAGACACGTCCATTTCACACTCAATGTGTTTTTAGTTGTAAGGCTTTGCCTGTACCAAGAGCGTTACCATTATAGATTTGATCAGCTAAAGCTCCAGTTTATATATCATGCACCTACACCGACACACACACGTAATTTATCAGTTCTGATACCTGGTCAGAGTTCCACTGTGAACACATTGTGCAAATACCAAGGCAACTCACACCAGCGCGTTTCTCCCTTTCTCTTTTACCCTCACTGCCTCAAGACCCCTACACCCACCTTCCAAACCTTGAATTTGTGAGACAAGAGAGACAAAGTTTTGATGGCATATTTCAGGCCTTTCTATAAAGCATAAACTAAAAAAAGAAAACAAAAAAAGAGAAAAAAATAAAAACAAGCACAGACTTTCCTCCTCCTTTAAAGTTTATTTTTCTTCTGAATAAGAAAAAGAAATCCTTTCTTAAAATAAAACTAAAAATCAGCATTTCCAGGGACAGGAAAAGGCACTGTAGTATTATATACACTATCCAAGCTGACCAAAAAGAAAGATTAAAAATCTGGCTCCATCCCAAGGCATCCAGACACAATTTTGTGCCGGCACGTACATAACAAAAATATTTCTGCATTCAGGATGGACGTTCAAGCACGTTTCCTGCATTTACACCTGGAAAGCTAACCACTAAAAACCCGACGTGCCCCGTTGGGCACGGACTGTAAATCAATGGCCAGCCCCAGCTCAACTGATCCCTCACACGTTTAAAGGGAAGTACAGGCTTACATACTTTGCTTGATCTAGACTATAAACCGCAGAACCGAAAACTCCTCCTAAAGCATATTAAGAACAGTATAAGGAAGACAACCTACAACTACCCTGCTCTCAGCAGCAGCGCAAGCAGAGTTCCCACCATGCAGAGCACTCCCCAGCATTACCCATCTTCAGTTATACAACATGTTCTCTCTTTTAAAGCCAACGTAAATACTCTCTTGGAGGCATCGTATGTTCGTATTATTGTGAAATTAAATATATGCAGACACTATTAGTCGGCAGATAGACACCGAAATGTCAATTATACTGTTCAGTGTGCTTAAACCAGCAGGGTAGGCAAAAGGAGATTATTCACTAGGTAGTCAAACGTAAAAAAAAGCCAGACATTTCAGTCTGTCTCAGTGTTTCACAAAGGGGTCAGCGATTTGTAAATTTTAAATGCAACACTTAAGCAGTTTTGCAGACTAAAAACACCCTCACATCCTTTGATGATATACCTCAGTGCTTCTATGCAATAAAACAGTTTAAAAGTGATTTTGCTGTCACACAAGCTTTTATACTTCAACTTCTCTAAAATTTAAGAATTCTGAAAGCCGAGTAAAACCAGTTGTAAACATTCCTCTATTTTACTTTCTTATTAAATCTTCAGGAGAACCAGCAAACATATAAACACAAATATCTTTCAGAGGAGCCACCCAGGTACCAATCTTTTAAAATCTTCAGAAAGCAGTTGCTTTGCTGAAAAAGTATAAAAACCATGGGCTGCATAATTACAGTCCAGCGCAATGACAGTCCTCCTGCTCTTCCGAGTAGCATGTAGAAGTTTCTGCTTTAAAAATATACAGAAGTAAGTTGTAAAGATTCTCAAAAACTACAATTACAATATTAAACATTGATTTCTGATCTGTATTTGCATATTGCTAAGAAGAAAAGTACTTGGTGTCACCTCTGGTATTTATCTAAAAACATTCCAACCAAAGCTTTATCTTTACTTTCTGAGAAACACTCTCCTAAATTGGTAGACAAAGTTTAGTTTAATTTAATGAACTCTGCTCAACAACAGCAGCAAAAAAATAGTAACGCTTCTCATCAGTAATAAGCATTCCAAGCCCTTAAAAAAAAAAAAAAAATCACTGCAAGAAGCATAGTATTACAAGAAGCAACCATAAAACCATGCAATAAGCCAGTACGGGCTCTGACGGCAAATATTTCATTAGATAACAGAACAGATGCGAGTCTTATGCCTTCAAATGGTTGTTATAGAAAGAGGGTTTTAATCAAATGATGAAATACCTGGGCAGGGGCATTTTAAAGATTCACCAGACCTTCCCTGGATCTGAATACTGCTGTTAATGCACAATTCGGATCTCTCCCTAAACAGACATTACTATCCACACTCCAGCAATGTCACAAAATGGTAGGGTGTTTCACTGATTAATTAGCTAACTGAATAATTAAAAACATTAAAGTTCTGTTTTTCAAATAATAATTGAAGTGCTTTCCTTTACATATACCACATGACAGAGTACATTCTGCTTGACCATCCATCAGAGAACAGGCAGGCGTGTTAAAATAGTTCTATTTAGAACCGAAGGACAAGGATTAATTTACGATCTTAAATTTGGGTTGATTTCATAGGGTTAGATCAAACATCTATGCCTTACTGCTGTTGTCACAAGCCTCATCCCTGCCCAAACTGAGCTGAAAGTTAGTAGAAAGGCAGTTGCAGCAGCAACTGGGTCAACAGATCTGGCTGAAGAAATTCTCACCACTAAAAGAAAAAATAAATAAAAATCAGGAGAATTTCAAAACTAAAATGCTGCTTGGTGCCTGTTCACCCAACTAGCCACTTGAGATTTCCTACCTACAAGGAAAGCCATCCGAGGAAGGCTTTCGTGCCTGTGTCTCAGGGGAGGAAGTTGCCTTTAAAAATACTTTGTTTTGCTTTTCCCTAAGGAGTATTAGAACTGTATCTATCAGTTATTTTAGTGGGTTTTGTCCATGAGGTCCTACAAACAAAGGTCTTATTTGTGAACTGTACAACCCTTACACCAGTGAGCAATTACTCATGCGATTAGTCCCAATGAAGTCAGAAGAACCGTTTGAGAAAGAAATTGCTTGCCAACCTAAGGGTTGCACAATCAGGAAAAAAAAAATTATAACAAAAACACGGAGGGGGACAAATTGCATCTGACAAAAACTACAATCAAGAAGTAGCTGGTGACAGATTGTTATTTAAGTACAAGGAAGTGATTTAAACAGTCAGGAGCAGTTGTAATAAGATTATACGATTCTCTATTAAGATTCTTAAAATGTCTTTGTTCTAGCAAAGCTATGAAAAGACCATTGCCCGTGTAAAGGTTCAGAAACTACTAAATTGATGTTAAGTCTAGAAATTAATATGATTTCAAAGCGAGCAAAGAAAAAACTGTAAAAGAACATCCCTGACATCATCAGCACCTTTGTCGCCCATGCTGACATTTTTAACCAGCATGGGTACAACATGTACCGTAGCATTTCTCAGTGGCAAAACTCAACCAAAGAGACCAGACCCAACAGTCAGAAGTAGAGAGCTCACTCTGCTTGGGCTTCTGCTTTTTAAATGATGAAAACTAGCGGTTTGATTTTAGACGACATTACATTATGTAAGTGACATCTTCAGAACTGCAGGAAAGTCTCTATAAGGTTATACTGCAGGGAGATTAAATCAATGTCTGGCTGTTGAATTTCTCTAGAAACAGATGTGGCATTTTAGCCATGACCCTCAGACTTCACCGTCTGTCTTTAAGTAGTCACCTCTAGAATGACAGCCCCAAAAATTGGCCATAACTACTGCTACACTGAAAAACAAACAAGGCAAGCGAGTCTTCCGGTTTCTGTCTTGAAGGATGGACATGAAGCATCTCTAGGTAAGGTGTCTGGCATGTTTTTAAACTAATAAGCAGCTTTGAACTTTCAAAAAAAAAAAAATTATTACTTAATTTGCAAAACTATTGTTCATTAAGTGCTGCACTGTAAACATAAAAGAGCAAATGATTTACAGATTAATATTTTACTGTAAGGGATAAGAAGAGAAATTTCCACTGAAAAAGAACATCCACCAAAACGTCGGGTCTAAAGGTGATCAAATCTGAGCCATAGGAAAACACGTACGTGACCCGACCGCAGAGAGGAACCAGGACTGCTATTCAAATAAGCACTAAAACAGACGCATACATGTGCAAAGTACAAGGTAATTATCAGGGCAAGAAAGCAGGAGGAGATAGAAAGTCTAAAAGACAAGAGACAGGTTTGTACCACGTCTACAGAAGCAGATTGCATTCAAGCATTCTCCTGCCTGGGTCACTCTCCCAAACTATTCTACCTCTCATGCCTTGTACATTTAGAATTTATTATACAGTTACGTGGCAGAAGACTCAGCAACTGCAGACAACATTAATAAAACAGCACTAGGAGGAAAGACAGGAGCAGTCAACAACGTGGAAGAAAACTGCAGAGGTCTCATGCAAAAATTTCAACTAATTACTTTAGGCAGCTCAGGGAGCTACACTCTGAACCGTGGAAGAATTATTGCTTGAAGATAAATTGTATGCATCAGGCAACAAAACATACCGAGTTTGAGATTCTTGAGAACTTTACCCAGCCACCTCCACCATAAAACTTCGATAAGGGGAGCCTCCGACGCAGGGATGTATGCAGTTCTGGGCTGGGACTGGTTTTACCCGGTCACGCTGCCGGAGCCGGCTGCGCTCCCGCTGCCAGTGGGGACCTGTTCCTGCCCAAGCTCTCCTCTGCTCCGTGCTCATGTCTCCCCACCTGGAAAGAGCTGGCTTGTTCAAGCCGGCGCGCAAGCCAAGGCACAGGCAGTGCGAACAGCCCGAGTCTGACCTTGAACACAAGCTCAAGGCACTCGTTAGAGGCATTTATGTTAACAGCCCTGGGTGACATGAAAACAGATATACACACTATTAACAATTAAAGCAGTACAGAGCATTGGTTCCAAGATCAAGTTTTACGTTCCATTTTTGTAACAATACCAAAAAAATTGAGCTAAAAATTATCTATACAGAAGAAAAGCGTTTCACTAAGCATAGTGATTCAAAGTAGTATTTCCATATAAAAATGCACAACAGTGAATTACAAATTCCAAATTCTGGTAAACATCTCCAGTTGCCAGTGACATTGCAACTAGAAAACACAAATACTTTTATACTAATTTTCTAATTAGTATAACCATTCATACAAACTCCACTATTAGATATTTACATGCATTTAACTTCTTGTGGTAACTCTGAACATATATACTACAGTTTGAAGGAACTCAATCTCAGCAATTTAAGATACTCTCTCCTTAAAAACTGCCTACAACCTTTAGTTACCCACAAAACACACCTTAGAACTGTTTGATCCAACTATTTTGCCTTTTATCAATAGCCTGGAGCACTGTCATAAAATCAACCGAATCCCAAATTTGAAAACCAAAGACAAAACTGTTATTTGCAAAATGATAAATAAGCCATAGCAGCTCTTCTGTAGCTTTTACCTCCTGCACCATACGCTGAGAGGCTCAACTGCATGAACCACCTAGTCCTAGATTCATCCTAAAGCTTACGATCTCTGAATTCACTTACTCTGACATACAAGCATTCTAAATTTCCCACACACATGCAGAACAGGAAAGCAAACCTGTAACAGCCACCTAAACTGATTCATTCTGGGACTTTTTTTTATGGTCTACTATTCAGCACATACCAGTATGTGCCCAAGCTGAGGTATACCAAAGCTAGCGGACCTACAATTAGACCTAGCAGGTTTTATTCTAGAGGACAGCATACGCGTTGCTCTCCTCCACGGTGTCGCATGCCTTCTTAATGAGCAGCCAGGCCACTGAAAGACACAAAAAAACCCGCTGTTCTTTGAAGCACTTAAGACAGCAGGATACTAGTACGTTTCGATACTTTCCCTGCACAGATCAGAGCAAGGCAAAGGGGAAAAAGAACATTACAGACATCCATACAAACCAGGCACCTTTCATTTTCTATTAGCAAGATCTCAAGAGACAATTTAGCGCTCTGCAAATATGGCACTGGAAGACTGGAAAGTTGCTTCCTGAGTACCAGTCATTAAATAAAGATTATAGAATAACTGATATTCTTCTAGACCAGGTAAAACCGATAGCCATTTCCCCATCCTACGCACGAGACCTAAGAAAAGCAAGATCATGAATATCATAACTACTCTGTAATGTATTTCTCCTAAAACAGACTACCATTTAATGTTTTCTCTCTCAAAAAAACCCCCAAAAACAAAACATCAATTTCTGTATCAAGAAAGACTATCAGCATTTTTATGAAGTAACAAATTAGGCCTTTGGCATTTCACAGCAGCGATCCAAGATTTGAGGCTCCTTAAAAGCTCCAAGTTTTAAAGCAATCAAATGGCTGACAGCTGGAACAAAATTAGCATGATTAACCAGTTATGTAAATAACGATGTGGTCAGTACAAGCTGCATTCATTTATGCTCATTGCATTATACAGCACTGCTTGCACTGGACATCGGATGTTTGTCAACTATTCATTAAAAATGACTGTAAGGAATAATGGACGTGAAAAACAACATGAACATTACCATCCAGGCTACCCGGAGCCAGGTCTCAGGTATCTCTTCTCCGATTAGGACAGGACCACCAGGTAACTCACAGATAAGACTTGTCTTACCCTAATATTATCCACCGCTACTTAGCTCCTACCTAGGGAACAGGTCAATTATTCTTCTCTAAACAGAGGTCCATCCTGTTAGTATCTCATTGTATTTTATTTCTTAAAGGCAGATATTAGCTTTCATCTGTCATGTAAAAGTCAAGCCACCATGTAGGAGAATGGTCATCACAGCAGGATGATGTCACAGTTACTTTATGGCATCAAGGAAGTTACAATCAGCACCTGTAAGTCAAACTTCCTGAAGTATAACTTGCAGTCAATTCAGCCTTATCAGAACCCGTCTTCAGGAATGCATACTCATGGTTAATTTGTACTTGATAGTTTTTGATAACATAGTTAAATATTTAATATATGAAAGATTATCTCTGAAACTCTATCTAGCTAGTTTACCATTACCTCGCATTTATAAAAGAAAATTTATCAAACTTTTGATTCTTCACAATAAAACACTATATATGAGTTTGTTCGAAAATAATGTATCCAAGAATCAGCCAAGACAAACACATTTAGAAGTACTTCCTAAATAGGCTGTATTTTGCTAAAGATACCATTACAATATATTTATATTTAAATCAAAAATCATTCTAACATCCCATATTTTACATCCTAACAATCCAATTTTCTATGACCTTGTCTCGCACAAAACACAGCAACACAGTGGAATTATGCAAGAGTTCCATATTACCATAAAACATGTATTTCAGTGGAGAGAATAATAAAACTTAATCTTGTGGCCCGATTTGCATTTTGAAGTCCTAAAGTCAGCCTCTACAGTCCATAACATCCGCAACACACCTTACCAACCTGAAGCAGCACTTTAGGCCTCCTGTTGAAAATGTATGTATACGTATATAATTCAGGATTGTTTCTTACTACATTAAGAAAAAAAAAGATGTCCAATTCATATAAATTTTAAATATAACTTAGCTTTTCAGATCAGTGATGATGCCATACTTAAGAAGGGGGAGGGGGGAAGCATTACATACTCCTTGGCTAAATAAAACTGAGACTAAACGTTATCAATATGCCTTAGGGCTTTAAAATAGGAAACTTCCATGGTGGGCAGCCTGTGATAATCCTTGTTTCAATGTACTTCACAACAATAATAATGCTTAATATAACGCAGCACACTGACTACCCAAGACCAATCTGCAGCATCAAAGGCACTGCAGGTAAAGACTGAAATAAATATATATATATATAAAGTAAATCCCAAATGATTTTTTTTTAAAATAAATAATTAAAAGCACTACTACAGGTCTTCCAAAACGGACTATATTACTTAAAAAAGAAAATAAAATAAATCCCGCCCCACAGTTCAGGTCAGTAGCGCAGAGGCGAGGTGAGGGACAGGGCGAACCAAAGGCCCCCGGGGCCGGGAGCCCCCACGCCGGAGCAGGCCGCGCCATCCCCCGCAGCCCCAGCCCAGGTGGCTCCGGGGACGCGGCCGGCACGGGAAGGCAGGCCCAAACTTTCGGCCGGAGGCGAAAACCCTTCCGGCGGCTGCCGGCCCCGAGCGGGACGGAGCCCGCACCCCGAGAGGCGAAGGGCCGGGGCGATCGTGTGTCCCCCCCCGCCCCAGCCCCGGCAGCACCGACCCGGCGGGTCCCGGAGGCGCGCTCCCCGCTCTCGCGGCCCCGCCGCCGGGCTGCCATGATGGGCAGTAACTGTTGCTGCCCACCCCACGGAGACAACAAAGGCCACCCCGGCCCCCCGCCGGGGCTGCCCCGCCGCCCCCCCCCCCGGCGCCCCCCGCCCCGCCCCACCTGCCCCGGCCCCGCGGCCCTCAGCCGCCGCTCCTGCCCCGCAGCCGGCCCGCGGGCCCGCTCCCCCGCCGCGGGGAGGCCCGGAGCCCCGGGGGCCCTTCCCGCGCCCACCCCGCACCCCGCTGCTGAGGGGAAAGGCGGGGGGAGGCTCTTTCGCCGCCGCCGCCCGTCCATCCGTCCCCGCCGCCCCAAGCACCCCGCGGCTCCCGGACTGACCTGGCGCTGCGTGCGGAGGGCGCGGGAGGAGCGGGGAAGGGGCCGCGGGAGACGCGGAGGGGGTGTCCCGGTGCCCGGCCGCCGCCGCCGCCGCCTCTGGCTGGGTTTGACACCCACACGCACCATCCAACATGGCGGCGGCCGGGGGGAGGCGGCGGAGGAGGCGGAACCGGCGGCCGCGCGCGCCCCCAAGGCGCGGCCCCGGCCCGGGCGCGGCGCGGCGAAGGGCGGGGGGAAGGGGGGAACGGCGGCCTCCGCCTGGGCAGCGCGACCCGTCCCCGCCGCCCGCCGAGGGGGCAGCGCGCCGTCCCCTCCCTCCTCACCGGCCGCCGCTAGCGCGGCCTCCGCCGGCCATGGCGGGCCGCTACCGGGTCTCCTCAGAGGCAGGCCCGCAGGCCCGCCGCCCCCTCGGCCCTCCCGGGCGAGGAGGGTTAGGGGCAGGCGCCAGGGAAGAATAAGGCGGGTCAGCCGCCGGGCAGGGCCCCGGCTCCTGCTCGGGCCCGTTGCCACGTCTGAGGGAAGGAAAACACTTGGGAAGCCGAGGGGAGCCCCCTCCTCGCTCTCGTCCCCAAGGGGAAACCGATTTCGGGCGGGGAAGCCCTGCTTTGCAGGCGGGAGAGGGGATCCCCAGGGAGCAGGGCCCCGGGTGGGCTGCCAGGCCCCAGAGCGGCTCGCATCGCCTCACACAGCGCGATTACTGCACCTTTCCCCCTCCCGCTGAAGACGCCAATGCAAAATAACAGCGTTTATGGAACGGGGGCTGCTTCGGGATGGCGGGGGGGAGCTTTCGGGTCACCGTGCTTGGCGACGAGAAGGGGAGCTTGGGGGAGACACAGGCACGGACTCGGCAGGAGGAGCCGGGCAGCCTGGGTGGGTTGGAGCACACGTCCTTCCCCTCTGGGGATAATGACTAAACCTGCATCCGGGATCGCAGGTTGGAGGAGGTTAGTGGTCTCATTGTAGTTCTCCCTGAGTATATTTATTCCTATCGTAAAACCGTGAGACAATTCAAGGAAACGGGACATTGCTGTTCGGGAGACGGTCGGGGTTGGTGCGGGTCAGGGGAGAAGCTGGCTTGCAGGACTCTGCTCGTATTACAGCTGGCTCCGGGTAGTGCTACTGGTCATTTAAAACCCAAATTCTTGAGGAGTGAGAAGTATAACAAAACAAAGTAAACTCAGAGAAAAATCCAGGTTATAAGGTATTGCTTTTCAAGTGAAAGGAAGGTCAGCCCGAGCGCTGCTAACTTACAACCCAGCCCTTTCTCCCATGGAGTCGGTAGCAGAATTCCCGCTGACCTCAATAGGAGACGGATCGAGGTTTAAATACGGAAGGACGGGGACTGCAGCGAAACACCAAGTAAGCTGCATTAAAAGCAACTTGTTTAGAAATGCTGCAAGTTCAAATGCTTGGAATACCATCTGGTAGCTGGGAAGCCAAGTCTTCTGCAGCTAGCTGCGACGCCAGCTTAGCTGTGACGCCGGCTTAGCTGGTAACCTTGAGCCAGGAGACCTAGGCAGAATTAAATTCTGGGTGAAAAAAATAAAGGATGGGCACACATCTGACACTATCAGCAGGAGCTGAAAGAATACTTCCCTCTTTTCTTCTTTAGAAAACAGCAATGATGGAAACGTAATGTTTCCCTGCACGTTCATTAGTCCTAATGATTAGGTGCTGACAGCTCTAAAGAATGAGAAGAAAGCTCTTGGTTAAAATAAAATGGGAAGAGCAAGATTGTTCCTGCTGCCTTCTCTCCTGCCTGCCTGCCTTCCTTCCAGGCCTGGGCAGACAACTCTCCGACGCAGGAGGCGGCTTCCTCTCCGATCCCAGCGCCATCCCAGGTGTCTGTCCACAGCATAAGCATACGAGTCAATGAACCCAGCAAAGAGCTCCTACAGCTGGCACGCCTGTGTCAACAGAACTGTATTTTCTATCAGCCAGATCAAGCCACTTAGCACAAGCCAAACAAGCCAGCCAAGGAAAATCACACTTTTTTTATTACACCCACATTAATGCCTTGAATCGCGGTGTTCCTGCGACACTGGCCAGGTACCCAACCGATACAGCTGCACCAGCAGAGATTTGCCCAGGCTGCGAAGGGACGATCCCTTCTGGTGCTCCCCTGAGGGCATCCACAGCAAGATGGGACTCGTGGCCGCAGATCTAAGGCCCTTGTTTCATATTAGCACCAGGAGGTCACCGCGATTTGTCCTGTGATTTTAAACCCAGGAGCTAGTGTAGAAAACTTTCCATCCCAGCGCTGCCCCATCCCTCTTTCGAGCAGGCTGTACCACACCTTGGATGTTGACCCGAGCCACTCTATCAAATCATTCCCAGCCCACAACATTTCAGCTGTGTTGGCAGAGCCAGAGTTCAAGGCCATTATTTGCAGTACAAATTCGGCATCAAAACCGATAGCCGTGGCACCTCCCCGGTAGCTGCACCGGCACCAGAGCCATCCGCGCGGAGAAAGCAGATGGCGGCAGCGAATCCGGCGAGTGGGAGTAGCGGGGCCGTTGCATGGCGAGGAGCAGGAGGACAACGAGCAGCGCTGCAGCGCGATGGCTGCTACGCAAGAGACTCTCCCGGCAAAGACAAGGCAGGCGCGGCCTCCCCCAGCTCTGCCCGACCACGGCTGCCCTCCCAACTAACCTAGCGAAGAGCGGCTGCCAGGAAGCCACAGGAGGGCCTGTTCCACAGCCGTAATGTGAATATCGCCCACACAGCGACTACCGCCACGTGGGGCTGAGCACACCACTAATTAGCTAATGAGTTTGTTCCAAATGTCTGGCCACGGTGTGAGTGACAACAGGAACAGCACTTGAAAAGCACCGAACAATGACAAGTACATTCGTCTCTTCTCGCTGACCCCAGCCCCGCATTAACAAATAGGTCACAAACAACGGTGCTTTACAGTGATCTAATCCTCCAGCCATATGTCGGCTGACCGAAAAAATACAGAAAAAAAGCTGCACCGAGAATGCCAAAAGGCCTTGCAAAATTTCTAAGGAAAACTTGATAAATATATCCCTGCAGTTTGAAATTTGATTTCCTCACTCTATTGTTTCTCATTTCCTGAGAGCTGGCTTGGTGGATCACATTTTCTGCTTCTGTCTCCAGTGCTTGTAACCAAACAAGACTGAATCTCATTATCCTGATGCATGGCTCTAGCTGTATGCAATCCGATCTCTAAATCACAGTCATTTCTGCTCCATTACCGATTTTCCTTCCCACTCTTAACCTATAGGTCTTCAAAGGAATCAATTCAAAAATAGAGACTAGCATCATCTAATGAAGGTGTGTTTAATGTTCAGCGCTTAAGACCATATTAAGTAGCCAAGTAAGAACCTGCCTCATGTCTCAGGAGGTTGGGCACCCTCCACTCACACTGACTCCGGTGGGAGCTGGTGTTTCTCAGCCTCCCCGGGAAGCCACATGCTTCCGCATAGGGTAAATAGGGACTTAAGTCCTTCAGTGCCCAATTTTGGAAATCTGCTACTTAAATGAGAATCTGGGCAAATGCAATCATTATTGTCCTTAGAGCCAAAGCAGCGAGACATTTCTCAACAAGCACAGGCCCTCTTCTGAATTTTCTGAGCTGTCTGCATGTTGCTGACAGCTATACGGAATATATTCAGATTCATACAAAGTGATGTTCACCCCAGGTTATTCCCTCCTGGATTCATGAATATTTCATTGAAATATGCAAAGTCTGAGTTACACTCTCATCTGCTTTGATTAGACACATGGATCCACAGGGTCTGCAGCCCTACCACACATACAGGATTTGTCTACAAGCCAAGGAGAACCAACATAAAAGTTTAGTTCCCATCATATTTAGTTTGGTTTAGGTTATTTCTTCAAACATCCTGAAATAAATGTAGTTACAAGGAGCAAAATCAGAAAGGTGATGAACAGGGGAGAGTACAGCCCAGTAAGCCTGTGCCCGAGTTCAGCCGGAACCGACCTAAGTTTAATCGGAATAGAGCATGCTTACGGCCGGCATGAGGGTTTTAGTTTCGTTTGTGATGCAGACAAACTTGCAGAACTGTTTCCAATGCAAATGTTCATTTCGACAAGTTCAAAATTAATACACCTCTAATATGGGCTTTCAAAACAGACCTTTTCTGAACACGTTAGCAGATTCATGAAAAGAGGAGAGAGAATGCAACCCCAGCACATTCTGTTTTTCTCTAAATGAATATGCACTGACAGTGCAAGAGGCAGTGACGTTTGAAACGTGCTTAGTTCTAGTAATTACCAAGTGTTGTGTTTCTTTAGAAGTTAGAGCCATTCTCATCTGCGGGCACCTTCCCTCATTCCTTTCTCCTTACTGCTCTGTAGGTGCAGTTTCTCCCCGTGCCACATCGAGAAGCCAAGGCTACTGCGTTGCTTACATTAAGTCCCACTGAAGCCTTAGGGTGAAATTCCACAACAGTTTTAATTGACCTAAGTCAGGCTGTTGTGGTTCCTGCCCTTCCTCCACCACCCCCAGCCACCCGTTCCCATTCCCTCCCTGCCACCAACACCAGCTTATACCATTGTGGTGAAGAGTAATCACTTTTTTGGGGGGAGGGTTACTTCTCAGCCAGTTTAGCTCCCTGAACCAGCTCACCAGAAGGTCAGGTGAGCATCCACATCAGCAGAAAGGAGGGGACAGGACCACTGCAGGGCCCCACTGACCAACGAGGAGGTATTTTTCTTGTTTAATAAGATACAATCAGCACATTTGACCTAAAGAGCCTGGCTTTGCTGCCTGTTCCCAGCCTGGGAGCACCCGCCCATTGGGACTGTCTGCCTAGTTTTGAGTGGCAGACGCGGGCCCAGAGCATTTGTAGTGAAGATGGGCTCATTTAGCGTTACCATCTGGTTCCCCAAAGCGAGTCGCCAAGTCGGAGCCTGTAAGCCCGTGCTGGAGGACAAGGATTCCCTTGCAGTCGGTACAGTTTGTACTATCCCTCTTGACTTCCTCTTTGCCATGATGAGAGGACTTCCTGCCAGGAAGGAGCTGATGGACAACGTCACCCATGAGTTCCTCTTCATCATTCCTGCAGCCACCCAAAGAATGAAACCCAAAGAGTCGGGCCCTCCCTTTTGCCCCAGGCCCATCCTCAGACCAATCAAAGCTTCATAATAACAGTCAAACCGCAGGGTGACTTGTGTTGTTGCACAAAGATCTCACGTGGCCAGGGATTATCCTCACTCCTCCCAGCAGTTTCTCACCTTGAGGGAAACCACCCTGTGGGGCTCATGTTGAAGAAAGTATCAGGAGAGCAAGAGGAGCTATGGTCCTGGCTCTGTAGCATCATCTGGAAATTGGGTCTCTTCTCCTGATGGGCTGGGACAGTGATTTGGGCTGGTCCTATCTGGCTGGATAGAAAGGCAAAAGACTTTGTACACTAATAGAAGAGGGAGAGGAAAAGTGAAGCGTACCTACAGCCAAGCAGCCAACCAGTAGTTGCTGCTGTCAGAGGACGTGGTACACTCAAGTACAGAGAGTTTCACATTTAAGCACAAAAATTCAGGGCCCATGGGAAAAGCACCACCTCGCCCGCGGGAGGCAGGCACAGCAATTCATCTACCACTTACCTGGGGCGAATCGGGGGTATCAAGACAAAAATCAGCATTATCACACCAGCGTGGTCCTCATAAACATGGAGACTTGGGGCATCATCTGGTCAGCAGGAGCTTCCTTGATGTGTGCTCTGCTCCCAGAGCACCCGACAGTGAGCCATGCCTGGCAGCACAGGCTGCCTGGAAAGCCACATCTGTTTATAACCCTGGGAACTAAGCTGTCTAGCTACAACGTATGGCTACAGCCATTTTTAGCTCGAAAACTTCATGGTGTTGCTCTCTGCCACAGTAGCAAGATGGGACCCCTGATGCAGACCACGTACTGGAAGCCACAAGCATTTTGAGCTCTCTCTCTTTTAAACCAAGGCATTGGTAACACAGTGCTGCCACATCCCTGGATTACAGCTGGATGCCCATCAGTGATTATCACACCTGAAAAACTGGTAGTTTTTGCCCTTGAGAGATGAAAACTGAGGGCTGTCTATTTGGTTTGTGTTTGCACAGCACCCAGCCAGTCGCTTAATTACTTGGCCCAATTTCTAGGTTTCTGATTCCCACTTCTGCAAGTGACTTCCTCCATTCCCAGGCTCACAAATCCAGTTGCAACTTTCATATCTGCATTCTCGGTCACGACTCCGAGCTTGCCGCTGCTGCCCCATCACAAAGAGCATCTCATCCTCAACAGGGCTTCCCAGATGTTTTCCTAATGCAAAAAACCTAAACAGGGCAGAGCTGTAAACACATGGTCCCTGCATAATCAACAGGCAGATTAAAAAATTCACCAGCTGGGCTGGAAGAGATTCATGACAAGCCATCAGGACTCCACAAAGCAAACAAACTGCACAGCACTGCAGGCAAGAATTTCTCAGGAACATGTTCAATTCTAACACTATCCGACCAAGCTGCTCCACGGATTGGTTCTGCTGAACAACTCTGTGAGCTCCTCAAAGCCAGAAGGCTTCCTTGGTTGAAGAAAAATGTCCATCTTCAACAACAGCAGGTTTCAGTAGCCATTTGAGCATCGTGGCTAGTCAAGCAGGTTATAATTGGCTGTAATTAATACTCCTACAAGCTTCCACATTCTTACAGACTGAATGAGATGCAGAAATACAGGATTGCTCCCTGACCTCGCAAACATTAGAGGAAGTCAAAGGAACTCGTTCCCTTCTGATCTTTAGAAATCAAACATCGCTATGATCAGAGAAGGTGAAAGGCAAACACCAGCGCTGCTGGGAACTGGCTGCGTGCAGCCTTGTTTCTTCTGGGGCACAAACCACAACAGCCTCCACCTCAATCAAAAATAACTGCAAAGCAAGTTGCTGCAGACAGTAGGTTTCCTCTAACCCTCAAGCAGCCTCTTTTTCTGCTTGCATGTCACTCGGAGCTTGTTGGGGGGACAGGGAGGTGCAAACCATTGGTGCAGCCGCAATAGATTTTAGCAATACTGGAAGTGGCCTTCGGTGAGATGCGTAAACTGAATAACCCAATCAGAAAGGGTCAAAGCCAAATAAGCCTAAACTGCCTGATGTATTGAAGATTCCACATCTGTCACCAGTGGGCCGGAAGAACAGTTCGTGACACCTGCACAGCTAGGCTTAAAAGTGCTTTACACTCAGCAGGATCTTAACCACTTGGAGAGGAAGGGCTGTGCGGTGCAGATGATTTCCTCCACTGAAGCCACCAATCTGACCCTCAAAAGAAAACTGGCAGATGCTTCCACACAAACACCCTTGCTCTTATTCTGCTTGCAGTCCTTCATTACAGGCGGGTTGTGAGGAGTGGGTCTGCATCAGCATTGCCAGCTTGCACTTGCTTATCATGAGAAAGGAACATGAGACTCCAGTGTTTTCCCTCCGGGCAGGGCAAGACCTCCCGTTTTGCTCCGAGATCAGAGCCTGGGGGGAGTCAGGAAGCTGGAGGTGCTGTCATTCACAGGCACCTCTTTTGAGACGCATCTTACAGACATAGCTCTGGTTCAGGAGGTGTCCAAGCCCTACGCTGCTGGGTCCTAGGAGAACATGACAAGGAAATCTGTCAGCTCACCCACTTCCAATACTTGTCCTCCAGCATTCACTATCAGCCACTACTGGTGTTGGGATTCTGGACTGGACACCTTTGGTTTTAAGCAGGATGGATGCTCTTCTCTTCCCACACGCTGGCTCTCAGCTCTGCACTTCAAACCTGCACGTATGTTGTCTTTGAAAGCAGAGGCCAAGTGCAGCACTCCAGTGCTGTTTCTCAGTTCTCCTGGACAGGCTGTCATGGGTTTCTCCCAAAAGCTCCACCTCTGTATGCCTTTCCCCAGACTCTCCATTAACTGGCACGTTTTGCACCCTCGAGGCTAAAGCCTCCACTAAGCCTTGTAGGCGAGTAGCATGCTTTTTAAGCCTGCAGCACCCAGGGGTGCTCAGAGCCCATCCTACATGGGTAGATTTAAACATATGCTAAAATGATTTACTTGAACCAGTAAATATCTCTGCCCTGGGGAGCCAAGAACAGGGCAGCTGCAAACCACTGGAGGCTGCATTGCTTATCCCAGTGAGGAAGCAGCAAGCAGATGTCAGCTGGGGCTGCAGACCTCCAGTTAATTTCCTGGTCTCCAGAGGGAGACAACACAGTTGCCCAGGCCAGAGAGGGGCTGTAGCCCTTTCCCAAGCTGTTTTTGAGGGTCTCCCAGAAGTGACTCCAGCCCTTTGTGCCCAGTGCACTCAGTCCTGGCTGTTCCTCCTGCTCCGCAGGTTCCCCAGGCTCCTCCAGCCATCTCGCTGCGCCTCCTCTTTCTCCGCATCGCTGCTGGCAAAGGGCAGCAGCCAGCCCCGCTCTCCTGCGCGCTGCCCTCCCCTCAGGGCTGGAGCTTGCCCTAGATCAAACTCTTACCCTCATTTCTCATCCGAGCCCTTGCAAGGAAGCAGGTGCCCCATGGTGCCTCCAGCCCCCTGCTCCCAGGCAGGTCCGGAGAGGCTGAAATCCTGGTCCCTGCAGCTGGGAGGACCAACAGGGCTGTTCAGCATGATGCAGTCAGGAAACCCCTCCCAAACGCTTCTCCCGTGCAGCAGGACACCGTCATGTAACCTTAATATGACAAGACAACACGTGGACATAACACACCATTACATCCTGCTGCCACCTAATCGTTAGCTCCACGAGCTGGCAAGGTGCTCGGACGTGCAAAGCCTGTAATGACCAAGACCGCCAACCAGCCACAGCTCCCCAGCAAAACCCAAAAGCCAGCAAAACCCAAACCCAGTTCCTCTTTCAGCCTGAGAGAGGAAAAGAGGGAAGGAAGACAGCAAATCTGCATTTCAGATGCTTGCTGAAAGGAACACTTTATATAACAGAGACATGGAACAGAGTATTTTGCTATATACTCTGCTAGATGTTGCAAGTGCATCTATATGTATGCATGTGCCATACATACACCTACATGGGAAAGGTTTTTATTACCTGTGCTAATGTTAGTGCCTTACATCACTCAACCCACGAGCCCTGCCGGAGCCACGCTGCAGGGTGAGCCCAGCCGCGCTGTTCCTTTGCCATCAGCTTCATCGCGAGGTGGCCCAGGTCCCCAGTTTCCCGAGGATCTCAAAAACTCTTTCATTGAAAGAAGTGCTGTCGTTTCCAGCACTGCAGGAACGCTTCTAAAGAAAGCAGTGCCTTGACTTTCCATTTAAAATGAAGAATTGCCTTGCAGGAGTGCGGCATGTAGCATTTGCTGAGAGGCAGAAAGCAAGAGCATGCATCTTGGAGCTAACCCCTGGGCAGCGTTTCTTTAAAACAGGCAGGCCAGATCCTGGTTTCATTTACACAGGCGGATATCTGGAGAGCCTTCAGTGAAATTACTCTGGATTTCCACAGCTGATGTGTCAGAAATCGCAATCCAACACAGCCCCGGGGAAGAATCCATCAGTTTTATTGTGGCCTCCCAAAAATCTTTGCTCACTCTTTCCTCTTGCCTTGCACAGGCAAAAAGCACCACTCGGGAAAGTGGCATGAGACGGTGCTGTGCCACCAAAGCAACGGCAGCAGCTTTATTTAGCTTGGTTTTCTAAAGAAGGGAAGCAGATGCAGTAGCACTGTGTGGGTAGGGATGGGCGAGGCCATGCACGTGGATTCTCCCTTGTAACCTTTGAGGCTGTTTGCTCATTTCAGACCAAGCTGATGACAGACCAGGCAGAGTTTTTCACAGCTACTTAATTTCCAAGCATTTCCTGAAGATGGGCAGCTGGGGAGGGGGGGAAGGTCAGAGTAATGAGGAACAACTCAACCCTATATCAGACTTCAGAGAATCCACACAGACCTGCCACCTCAAGGCCCAGCTCTAAAGGAAAAAAGGCTGCACAACACTGCGGCAGCAGGCATAAATCAGAGTGAAAGCAGAGCTGGGGGCTCTGGGAGCCTGGGGGGGACTCCTGAGTGCATCTCCTCCTTCCCTGCAGGAAAGGGCGGTGCGGAGCAGCCGGAGCATCCGGGGAATCCGCAGCTGCACCTGCATCCGTCGCCGGCCAGACACAGAAGGCTTCAGTGCTCCATCTTCCCCCCGCTTCCTCCCTCTTGTCTTCCTATCTCTCCCCTGAATAGGCGGTTTCAGAAGGAGCACAGTGTCCGGATTCTCTCAGGTTTTACAGCGCATCTGGCGCTCCACGCATTATCCCGGCGGGCCCTGCTCCAGCAGCCCGCCTGCCTCCTCCCCGCTGCCCGGCGCATCGCCAGCCCGGCCGGGGCTGCGGCAACACGCACATCCTCAGCCCGAGGAAGCAGCAGGCGAGCGAGCCTCCTCCCTCCGGCCACTGGCCCTCCACCCCGGGCTGTCCCCACGGCTGACTCACACCATCTGCCCTGGCACCGACCAAAAACCCGCCACACAGGGCTCCTCTTCCGCGCACCCGCTCCCCTCGGCACCATGAGCTCAGCCAAAGCGAGCCAAACACACCGGGGCCGAGTCCCAGGTCACCTCTGCACCCGCAGTCCCCCACATCCCTGCCCGGGAAGCATCAGCCAGGCACATCCCCCCCAGAGCAGCCCTGCAGCGACGAGGCACCTGCCCAAATGGGCCCCCCGCACTCCTCCAGCCCGAGCAGCAGGGTAGGTACGGTGCCGAAGGAGGAACCGCGGATGCTTTTGCCACACTTCCAGAGGAAGGCATGACGCGAGCTCTGGCTTAATTGGTTATTAATAACTTCTTTGTTAACAAGCCAGCCCTAAGGAGGAATCAAAATTCAACTACTTCTCCGGTCGAGAGCTCAGCCACCCCTCCGCAAGCGATCATTCACAATTTCTCCCTACATCATTTTTGTTCTCGGAAATCGCAGATCTCCCCAGTGAGTCACGGCGGTGACAGCATGGTCCCCTCACCTACGCACGCGTCGCAAGGCTGCTTGGTCGGTTTTTTCTTTTTAAATCCTAGAAAAATAACAGATGCTGTTGCTGAGGGGGAGCTTCTCAGAATCTGTTCAAGCACCAGGCTGTGTCTGGATATGACCAAGCTCATGGTTCCCCTCAAACAAGCCCTTTGGGAGCCACAGAGCTCCCCTCCCATGGGTGGTTACTTCTGACGCCCCATGCTGCCTGCTCAGGGTGAGGAGCCTTCCTCCATGGCAAACACTGACAGCAAATAGCCTCCACACCCAAACCCCACGCCTCCCTGTCCGATTTCTTTAGAACTTCCAGTTAAAGGGACCCTTCTGATTTTTCTCCCATGCAAATCAAAGCAGTGACCCTCTCTGCTTTCACACTGTGCTCACAGCATGGTGGGTTTCCAGATCCAACTGTCTGAGGATGGCTCCTCAGGACCCACAAGAGATGCCAGAGAAATCCCAGCTCCCATACGTGCTGCAGCACCAGTCTGCCCAGATAACATTGGTATGGGGACCTCACCTTCCCCATAACCCACTTAGGCAGCCCAACACCAAGGAGGAGGATTGGAGGCCAGATGCCACAGCAGCTTCTCACCCTAGAAGCCTCCATCAGACCTTTCTAGAGCAGCACTCATCAGAAAACATTGCTCACACAGCTTAAAGCAGAACCCAGGTTGACCTGGATGAGAGCACCCAGCAGGTCTCAGAGTTACCCCCAGATACGTCAGTGGCCACAGTAAGGTCCCAGGGCAGAGCCAGCATACCACAGCCACGGAGCACACAACAAGATCCGCTTCCAGCCAGGCACCAAGTGCATGATCCAGGTAGAGCTGCCTGGCTCAGTCCTCTCCAGGTCACACACAGGGAAGCCACAACCAACTGGAAGGAAGACACCTTACAGACAGAAGGACAGCCCACCTTCTGCTCTTAGAGTGTCCCAGGCTGCCAAGGAGAACCATCACAGGGACCACCAGGATCCCAACAGCCCCTCCTCATCAGCCCAAGCCCAGCTGGTGGCCTCCATCCCCTTTTGTAGGTCCCAGGGAGCTGAATCGCCTTCAGCTGTTGCTGGCCCTGGTGATTAACTCATTCACAGTTAACATCTCTGCGAGTGACCCCCCCGAGTCTGCACCGCAGCCGCGTCCCTGAACCAAAACAGAGGCAGCGCCTGTCCCCAGAGCCAGGCTCCGGCACTGCTCGCATCCATCAGCCCAAAACTGAGTCCCGGGGCCCTGCGGGAAGCGTTCGGTGTCGGTGCCCATAAGGCTGCTGCTTGTGTCTGGGCTCTCCCTCCTCACCAAAACGGTGTTTGGCCCTTGGTCCCAGCCACCATCCAAGGCTGCACAGCCCTTGAGGAGGCTGTTTGGGATGACCTGCCTCCTCAGTGACTTTTTCTGCAGGTTTGGGATTGAATTCCACACCTGAGACTTCAAGATTTCCAGTCCTTTTCCAGATCCATCATCAGGGACAGGCCCAAGTGCCAAAAGTGAGATCCCACCATCAGCCTCCTGCCCTCAGGCTTCCCCCGCGGGAGCTGGGGAGCACAGTCCCGCTTCCCATCCCACCTACACCACGGGCAAGCGGACTCGCTCTGATTTACTAGCCCAGAAACCCTAATACCAGCCCCAACCACCCACGTGGACCCCGAGGAGATGCGGCTCCATGGCTGGAGGCCACCAGTGCCTCAAGGGGCCTCTCGCAGCCATGTTGGACCGAGCGTGGCCAACTGGCTCTGGGTCTGCTGGCTGCCCCTCCTCTAAATGTTTTCCTGCGGGTCCTGCAGGACGATGGAAGGTTCGGAGGGGTCTGATCCTCCCAGCCTCAGCCATGCTCTGTACTCAGTTACACCGGCGTGTAAAAGGTGACACAAGCTCCTCGGTGTGGGCTGGGCTTTGTAGAGAAGTGGGGTTGCACACATGGACAAGTCTGATGCTCAGGAGGTACCGACGTGGCCTCTGCTCCAGGGGGAAAGTGCTGACTCTGAAATCCTGTTTACAGGCACTGACGTGGCATTTTCTAGCCCAGGATGTTGCTTCCTCTCCGCGTGGGGCCTCAGCGGGGCACCCGCTTCCTCGAGAGACAGAGGATCCCCGTCGCATCCCGTGCCCCGGGCGTGGGTCGGTACAGGTGCCCCGGCGCACAGGCAGCTACGGGTGACGTGACACCTCTGTGCAGTGCGTGCATCAGCGGTGCCGACTGCTGATCCGTGTGCCTGGCTTTATCCACGTGCAGCATCCCAGGCGTGAGCTTAAAGCCGGGCTGGATCCCCACAGGACCCCCGGGCCAGCCCCGCTGCCGGGGTGCATTGCCCCGGCACCTCGCTCTCCGTGCCCCAGCACTGCTGGCATCCCAGGGGAGGAGCCGGTTCCCAACGAGCAGCCCGGGGCCAGCGTTCCCGCTCTGGCCCCACTCGCTGTGCCGGTGCAGGGCATTTATTCTGGTCTCCAGGGGCTTGCAGGGGGGCAGCTGGTGGCCAGTGCAATGGATCACCCCTTCTCCTCCCTTCTTCACCTGATCTTCCCTCCCTCTTCCTCCCCATCACCTCATCTTTCCGGCTCCATCCCCAGCCAAACACAGACCCGGCAGCACTGAGTCGGCAGCACCGGGGCTGCCTTCCCCATGAGGCAAGAGGAGTTGCCCCACGCCCGGTGCACAGGCTGTGTGCGTGGGCGCGAGGAGAGCGTGGCAGCCACCGCGGCCAGCCCACAGTACACTTTGCGCAGCCGCTCGGCTCGGCGGGCAGCTCTGCGCTGCCGGCGTCAGAGAGCTGGAGGCGAATGGGTTTCTTCTCAGGAAAACTGCCCGTAATGTCACAGCAGCCCCCGCTGCGGCTCGCTCAGGGCGGTGTCATGCTGTGGGTTTCCTTTTGCGGCGGTGCAAGGGGAAGCGCGGTGCGTGTCGGGCTGTGCTGCGTTGCCCACCTCCGGGCGCAGCGTTGCGTGAAGGGGCAGGACCCACCCCTCTGCCCGCTCGCTGCCAGGAGCAAAGCCCCCGTACACACCGGGGTCTGCGGTGCGAGCCAGCTCGCATAGTCCGGCCCTGCCGCCATCCAGGCCCAGCTTACAGCCCCGCCGTGGGAGGCAAAGCCAGGCTTGAGACACCCCCTCCTCTCCCATCCTCCCCAAACAGCACCGTGGGCCATGGCACAGCAAGGAGCCGCAGAGGGCACCGGCCGGAGAGGAGCCGGGGAGCCCGGGATCGCCTCCTTAACAAAGCTCCCCAGGCCCTCAGCGGAAGGGGAAGAGGCTCCCCTCCCTCCTCTTCCTCCCTCGCTGTGTGGGGATTTTGCAGCCAGGTAAACACAGGATGTTGATGAAACGGGCTCAGCAGATTGGGCAACCCGGGAGGCGGCAGGAGCTCCAGGCAGCTCCCAGCGCCTGCTGCGCAGCCCAGGGGCAGCCGTACGGAGGGGAAAAGGCGATGCCAGAGCCGGCTGCACCCTCCTCTGCCTGTCCCCAGGGACACGAAACTCCTCTGTGTGGAGGGAGAGGCAGCGTGGGCTGGTGGTCAGACCCGGGGCAGGGCAGGCACCCTGGGTTGGGTCCCTTGCACCCACTGCTGTGCACCCTCGGATGAGCCACCGCACCTCCCTGGCCCTTGGGATCTCCTTGCAAGCCAGGCTGATGCTCACAGTGTGCAGCCCCGAGCACCTCGCTACACCCAACCGAGGTAACCCCGTGGCACCTTCTGGGTCCCTCTGAACACCAGGGACACGCAGGGCACAGGGATGGGGGTACAGACCCCCCCAGGATTGCACCCTACCGGGCATCGGCTCAGCACCCGCCGCTCGTGGCTGGCACTGCAGGGACAGGCTCTTCCCTGCTCCGGTACAGTGTGTGCTGTACAAAATACGGCTACTTGACAAGGCACAAGAGGGAAGACAGAGGGAAAAAAAACCCTTGTTTTGATGTTTCTTGGGTGTCTCAGGCCGGCGGTTAGTCAGCCGTTGGCTCCCGGACTGAGCCTTGCAGGGCTCTGCAGCACAGCCTCATGGCTGGCAGCTGGGCACCGCGGGGGTCCCTGGCTTCTTCTGGGGGCTCTGGTGAGTGTGGGATGGGGCAGATTTGGGGTTGCTCATGAGCAGGCAGAAGGTTTTTCCCAGGGAATGAAGCAGCTGGAGGCCAGGAGGTGACGGGCATCTCCAGTTTTGCAGTACCTGGATGCTCATGGCCCCTTTGAGGGGTTCCCTGGAGGCAGCACGATACCACTCGGGTGCCAACCACCACGCTGGGCCCTGCTCCCCTCCTGGGATCGGGGCACCCCATCCCGCTCTGTGGCAGTGAGTCGGGATGGGGGACCCAGAAACCAGCTGAACGCAGGAGCGTTTGGCTCCCAACCCAGAAATGGGGCTGCAGACTGCTCCGGCGTCCAGCCCAGCTCGCTCCTCGGGTGCGGGTGCTGCTGTCACCCCCACAGTGACCACGTGCAATCAGCCAGCAGCCAGGGACAGTGAGCCACGAGCGGGCCATGAGTGAGCCACAAGTGAGCAGCAGGGACCCGGCCCTTGGGCAGGGACCACGGCTGGGGCAGCAGGATGGAGCCAGGCAAGGGACGAGGGGACAAGGAGTGGGAATGTGGTGCTGGTTGGTGGTGGCCAGACAGGGATGCCAAAGGGGCTGCCAGCTTTGTTAGAGCATTAGAGGAGGGGCATGTGGCACTGTCCCCAGTGTCCCCAGTGTCCCCAGTGTCCCCCTGGATACTGCTGCCATCTGCTGGCAGGACCCAATCCTGCTCCGGTCCTGAGTCCAGCCACTGCACCACTGGGAACCCCTCTGTGATGCCGCTGTCCTGTGCCCTGCTCCCAGGCACACAGGGCAGCGTGGCACCATGCACGGCTCCAGGACGGACACCCCAAGCCTCCCTGCTGCGAGCCCGAGGAAGCTGGGCCCCAAAACTGCTCGCGGGGTCCATCCGAGGCACAGCAGGTCGTCACCCCGTGCTAACCTGCTCCCTGGGCTGCAGATTTCTCCCACACCGACCCTCTGCCAGTGATCAGACACCTCTGCGCCCGGCTCACCCCCCACCACTGCCTGACTGTACGCCCTTTGCAAGCAGACCCCCTGCATGTGGCCTTAGCATCATCCAATCTGTGCTGGTGGCCGCAGGGACAGGATCAGGCCCTTGGCTGGCAGCAGGGTTAGAGCAGCGGCTCTGCTGGGGCTGGTTTCCCCAGGGAGCGTCCAGCTCCGCTTCTCTCCAGGGCAGAGGAAGCTCACCCCGAGACAGCCGTCCTCCCGCTGCAGCCCCGTCCCCTGGGTCTCGCTGGGCCGTGGAGATTTGCTGAGTCCTGTCCTCCTCGTGACAGGCGTGCACGTACCGAGCCTCTTCCCACGGCCCCCCTGCCCTCCCCGGCATTCCCAGCGTTTCCGCTTCCCCTGGGACCAGCAGGTCCTGGGGCCGTGCTGGGGATGACTGTTGGGGACCGGGGCCTCGCCGGGTGTGGGGCCACCCAGGGCCACCCTGCACATCCCTCTCCGCTTCCCATGGGCACCGACACCCTGAAAATGGCCTCGGTGGAGTGTTACACGGCGTTTGCTGTGCAGATGCACTTGGGAAGCGGGGTTAAGGTTTGGAGGAGGCGAATTGCCGAGCTGGTGTCCCGGCAGAGGCCCTGCAAGCGCCGTGGCTCATCCCTCCCCGGGCAGATGGCAGCGGCATCCTGCTCCTCACTGGAAAATGCCCAAGTGCATGGGCAGGGATTGAGCCGCAGCTGTCCCTGGTTTAATTCCTTGCAGCAAAGCAAAACCAGCGTCCAGCGTATTTTCTGTGCGCTTCATGCTCTGGCCCACACACATGACGGGAAGGCTCTGCGGCATCGGAGACCTTCCCGTTGGGAACGATGCCCTGCGGACTCAGTGCCTGACGCCCACGAGAGTCGCAGGAAGTTGTTTTAGTCTAAAAGGGATGTTTTTTCCCTAGCCCTGCAAAAGCAAGCTGGAAAAAATCAACCCCCAAAGGGCCACAACCCAGAAAGCCAATAACAGCTGTGCTGAAACCTCGCTGTTCGGAGGTGGGACCTGGCATGTGGTTTTTGGTCTGATTTCCAAAGAAATCAGGTGTGTGCCTGCACCCTGCCTCCCTGCACCTCTGCCCATCCCACCCTCCGTGATTTTTTTTTGCTGAAACAACCGTTCCCACCAAGCCACCTTTCAAAGGCTGTGCTGGCAGCTCAGCCCTGAGGTGACATCAGCAACTCGCCCGCATCCTCAACCTGTGTGTCCACCCCATCTCCATCCTGTTCCCTTCCAAAACCCTGCGCCCGCCCGGCACCGCTGCCCACGGCTCACCGCAGAGGCGATGACAAATCGTGCCGCCAGCCGACGCGCCCGGGTCCTTTTGCAGATGGAGCCCTTGGCATCCAGGTGGGCTGGCATGGCTCCCCCCACCCCCGCCCCCAGCACATCTGGGCAGCTGTGCTGCCGGCAGAGTCCCGCGTGGTGCTCACCGTTTCGCTCCAGCAACGCGCTGACATCAGCGCGGCTTCCTGCCCTCCGGCACCGCCGCGCTGCGTGCTCACCTCATACCCCCACAGTCGCACGCCGTGGGGCGGCGAGCCCCAGGCAGCCCCGCGCCCCTGGCACGGCGAGCCCCCGGGACCCCCTGCCACCGCCCGGTGACAGCCAGCGCCATGGAGTCGGTGGCTCTGTACAGCTTCCAGGCGACGGAGAAGGACGAGCTGCCCTTTCAGAAAGGGGACACCCTGAAGGTACGGGGAGCAGCGGGGTCACCAGCCATGGGAGGTCACCAGCCATGGGGGGGTTGGATGCTGCTGCTTTGGGGGACAGAGCAGGCACTCGGCGTGGGGCAACACCGGTGCTTTCGTTGCACCGGCCTTTGTTGCCTCTTCGGGGCTTTTTGTGGAGTATAAGGAGCCATCCTTGAGGTTTTCGGGGTGCGGAGCAGCATCCCCGTCAGCGATGGGTATCACTTGTCTGCGCCACCAGCCACATCTCCAGCTGGGATGAAGCACGTGGCCTCCCTCGCCATCGGTGCCACCAGCCGCGCTCTGCGGCAGCCCCCCGGGGCCAGAACGCGTTTTCCCTGCCCCACAGAGGCATTGGGGGCTGCAGGGACCTGGCAGCAGGGACCCACGTGCCCAAATCCCCACCCAGGCGCTGGCATCGGGATGGGCTCTCGGGTGCCACCCTGGCATCCCAAAAAGCTTCAGGGGGGCTCAAAACATGCCCAGGGGACTGCGGCCCTGAAACAAAGGCGAGGGCACCTGCACCCTGCCACGCTGCCTGGCCGCTCGCCCTTCTCTGCAGGGCTGATGCTGAGGGGCCAGCAGCTCCTCCCGGACCCCCGGCACCCAGCAGCCCCCCCCCAGGTGCAGCCAGCCCCGGGGAGGGCGAGGGCATGGCCCGGCTGTAGCCCAGGGCCCCAAACCGGCCGTGCCCATCCCTGCCTCCCCGGTGTGTTTTCCCCGCGGCCTCGGCGCCGCGCTCCGGGGTTTCGGATCCTGTTTGTACAGCTGTGCCGGCCCCCGGGCCCCTGCGTGGGAGGCTGGAAAATGGTGTCGCGCGGAAGCGGGTGTCAGCAACCCTGCTCGCACCCGGGCGCTTCCTCCCACGGAGCACCCAGCTGCCGCCGCCCCGGGGGGGCGCGGGGGCCCTGCTGGCACCCCGACTCCTCCAGGGACAGAGTTTACCCTCTTCCCTGGCCAGGGGCTTGGGGCAACGCCGGGCACCCCCAGCTGCCGGCACCCGTGGTGAGCCAGTCTGACCGTGAGCCGAGGAGGGCGGGGGGAGCAGCCAGCTCTGTAGAGGTGCCCCCAAACACCCCCAAACAGTGTCGCCTTTGTCAGAGCCCCCTTTTCCCCAGGTTTCAGTGGGAGACGTGGGGTCTGGGGCAGCGGCGGGGGTCCCACTCGGCCCCTCTCCCTGACGCCTCCCTGCTCCTGTCCCACCCTAGATCCTCAACATGGAAGATGACCAGAACTGGTACAAGGCCGAGCTGTACGGCTGCGAGGGCTTTGTCCCCAAAAACTACATCAAGGTCAAGCCACACCCGTAAGTACCATCCCACCGCGTGGGGAAGGGGGGCTCGGCGCCCCGCTCCAGTAGCACCCACCAGCGCCAGGGCATCCTCTCCCACCACCCAGGCAGTGATCCCAACGGTGCGTCCTGATGCCCAAAGGTCTGCCACGAGCTAGGGTAGCCCCACACATGGGGAAACTGAGTCACGGAGCGATGGGGCAGCGATGGGGTCTGCCTGCCAGCTCAGTCTGCCATTGCCGCCACAGCCAGAGGGGACAGGAGGCAGCAGCACGCCCACGTACCCCCGACACACAGAAATTCAACCCTCGCACCGGGCTGCCCGCTAAATAAATGATAACTGGGGAACAACAAAGCGTTATGGGATTATGACTGCATTAGACACAATCCTATTACTGTGTTATTAAAGCCCAGCATAATCCATCCCTGTTTTAACCTGTGTTTTATGTATCATTATCCCCTGGTAAATCATATTTAAATGCCATAGCAAAACCTGCTCGGGGCTGTGGCTGGGGAGCAGGAACGCGTGGGCTCAGGGCAGCCCGGGGCAGATCCCGTTGCTTCTCCAGATTCAGTTAACAAGCCGGGATGGGCGAGACGCAACCTCTTCCATGCAGCACCTGGAGAGCTGGCACTGGGAGATGCTCCATGCTACAGGCTGTGGCTGGTCATTCACGGGGCAATTTTAACAGGTAGCAGAGGGTCTCCGTGACCTGGGGCTCCCAAGTACACGGACGCAGCCTTGGCAGGGACGGGAGCCAGGGACTCTGCTCCTCCACCTCATTTCGGCAGCTGCCGGCAATGCAGGCAGAAGGGTTTCATCCCGACACGGAGGGTTTTCTGCTCTGCAAACCCCCTGTAGCGCCTGGCAGGGCTGTTCCCATGTCAGACCACAGGACACGGTGGGGAGTCAGGGGACAGGCTGCAAAGTGGGGGACGAAGCACATGATGTGGCGAGACGTGTGACAGGATGCGGTCTCGGCTGTCGACGATGCTGCACAAATGCCACGTGGACGAGGCAGCTCGTGGGGACACATCTGCACCTACAGCACCCTGCGGTCCCCCCGGTCCCCCCCTCTGCAAAAGAGCTGTGATAAATTGGGGAGGGAGGAAGGGGAGCGAGAAACTGCTGCGGAGGGGTCCCAGCCCTGTGGGGAGCCCAACGGGGACCCCACTCCTGCCAGCACCGGGGGTCTCGGTGCCTCCATCCCGCGGGGTGGGGATGCGGCCCTGGGGTGTCCCCGGGTGTCGAGGGATGCCCGCACGGCTGAGCCCGGTGCCCCTCGCAGGTGGTACGCGGGCAGGATCTCCCGGCACCTGGCAGAGGAGCGGCTCCTCAAGCGCAAGCACTTGGGAGCCTTCCTGATCCGCGACAGCGAGAGCGCCCCGGGGGAGTTCTCCATCTCCGTCAAGTAAGTGGCCGTGGGACGGGGACGGGGACGTGGCGGGATGGGCAGGGGTCCCCCCCAGTCCCTGCTTTGGGGACCGAGGGCATCAGGCCACCCTCGTGTGTGCTCCCCACTGCGGTGCTGGGGAAGGGGCGAGCACCCTGCCCTGCCCCGGCCGCCGCGAAGGGGCTGGGGGCTGCGGAACCATGTCCCCGACACATCCAGGCGCAGCCTCACACGGGGCCTTCCTCTCCTTCCTCCCCTCTGCAGCCTCGCGCTCCGCCTCCGTCCCAGCCGCTTCCTGCTCCCTGCCTGCACCCTGCCTGCACCGCTGGGCTGCATCGCTGCCTCGCCCGGGGTCCCTCGCTGGGGTGCCCCTAAATACAGCCATGTGGGTAACAACGGGGCTGGGGCCAAGCTGCAAGGGCAGCCCAGGAGACGCGGCCTGGAGGAACGAGCTGCCCAGAGCATCCCCAGGGACGGAGGGCTGCAGCATCCCAATGCCGCGGGGCCGATGATTTGGGCATCGCCGGTCAGGGCTGTACGAAGGCAGCGCGCCAACGGGCAGAGCCTGCCCCCGGGCCTCTCACCCCATCGCTGCCCCTTGCCTGCCCGCGGCCAGGGTAGCAGGAGCCAGCCCCAGGCCAGCCAGGCACTTTCTCACGCTGCTAATCTCTAATTAAGCGTTTAAGGAGGTTCTTGCCCATAATGAAAGGGAGCCGTGTTCTGCCGTGCGTCACCAGCGTGGCCGGGTCCCTGCCCCTGCCCGGGGGCCTGGCAGCGGCGGGTCCCCGCGGTGGCCCCATGCCAGCCCTGCAGTGTGGGCACCCCAAGCTGCCCCCCCATGTACACACCGAGGGGGTGCCAGCATGCGGGACTGGCGAGGGGAATCCTGGCCTGCCCTGTCCTCCTGCAGCTTGGGGGTCCCCGGGGGCACAGGGGATTTGGGAGCCTGAGTCCAGCCTTTGCAGTCTCCTCCCGGTACGTGCTGAGCTGAGACCTGCAGCTCTCACTACACTTTCCCCTGGCAGCGAAGCAGGAAGATGAGGAAGGAGAGGGGGATGCAGCTGAAGGGCTCTGGCAAGGTGCAGGGACCACAAGGCCCCCCCCAGACTCTTCCCAGTGAGCCCCCACGGAGCTTTTAGGAAAGCCCAAGCAGCACCAGTGCCCAAGCCCATGGCCACCCTGTGCTCTTACCTGCCCTGTGTGAGTGTTTTGACCCTGCGGCCTCGGATGTGGCCCCTGTTTGCCCCCTGGACAAAGTCACCTGCCTTACACGTGGCCGGCGCGCTGCCAGCCCTGAGCCCACAGGCATCCCGCTGTGCCGAGGTCAGGCGCTGAGCTTCAGCTGCGTGTGGGATGAGCTGTGGCAGGTCTCGGCTGCAGGTCCATGTCACTGGCGTGCTGGGGACTCTCACCCACTGCCTCACCAGCGGGGCCAGGAGTGACCCCAGTGCCACCGTCACCCCGGCTGTGGCAGGATGGGGGTAGTGGGACTGGGGGCACAGCCGCACCCCGCACAGCCCCTCCGGAGGGCCAGCCCAGCCAGCAGCCCCGGGGCTTTGCCCGCGGTGCCAGAAGGCTTCTGGGTGCTGCCAGCATCCCGGGGCTGGGGTAACATCCATCCTCCACCTGCAGCTACGGGCAGCACGTCCAGCACTTCAAGGTGCTCAGGGAGAGGAACGGCAAATATTTCCTCTGGGAGGAAAAGTTCAACTCCCTCAACGAGCTGGTGGATTTCTACAGGACGACTACCATTGCCAAAAAGCAGCAGATCTTCCTCCGGGATGAGGACCAGACTCAGGAGGTACCATCAGGGGATGGGGCCATGGGGACGCGCAGGGCTGGGATGTGGGGCGACGGCATGGCTGGTGGCGGGGCTGGGCTGGGAGCCCGTGTCCTATCTCCTTTGGGATCCCCCATTGCTCCCCTGATACCAGGGCTGCCACCGCTCCGCTATGCTCCACGGGGAAAGCGAGGCACGGGCCGGGCTCGTGGGTCAGCAGCACTGTCCTGGTGTCGCTTCGCCCTGGACTGTGCTCACGGGGAGGCGTCACGGGGCCGCGGCTCCCGGGGACGGGGATTTCCTCCTGCCTGAACTTTTCCTGCTCCTCCCTGCCAGCCACGCGACGCTGGCGATAGCTAACGAACAGCAGAGAGGGACAACATGGAGGAAAGCAAATGGCCCTGCTCTGAGCAGAGACCGGTTCCAGACCCCCTGGGCGCAGGCTCCCCCACTGCCCTCAGGCGAAGCATCCTGGGGGTCCGGTCCCACACCCCTGCGTGAGTCCCCTCGAGGCTCAGCCACCCCTGGCTGCGGCGTCCCCGCAGAGGAGGACAGGGACATCCCAGGTGCCTGGCTGGCACTTGGCCCCACACTCGGGCTCGGCTTGAGATGGTGTCGGGCAGGAGAGGGTGCAACAGCCCGAGCCAGGCAGTGCTGCGGGGAAGCTGGCAGGGTGGAGAAAAGCCACTGGTGCAGCTCGGCAGGGCAGGGCACAGCGGCTCGCCCCAGGCCCACACCACCGTCCCTCGGGCCAGGCGGGATGCCCGGGGCGGGTGGCAGAGCCCGACCAGCTCGGGACGGGGCGCAGCCAGCTTCGGGCGAGCTCCAGCAAAGCCGAGCCCTGGGGCGGCAGTTGTGGAGGCGGCAAAACTGGCCCCTGGGAGCTGGGCTGGGGGCGGCTGCAGCACCCGGAGGGGCCCGGGGAGGACCCAGGAAGGAGAGCAGTGCCAGCAGCCTCCGAGGGGCAGGGGTACCCTGGGCACCCATCTCAGCTCTCCCGGGCAGCAGAAACAGGGAGCTCTGTGCCCTGGGGAGCTCCCCTGCACCCCAGGCTCTGCCCTGCACCCCAGGGTGCTCCCTGCACCCCAGCCTCTGGCTGCACCCCAGGCTCTCCCCTGCTCCCCAGGCTCTGCCATGCACCCAGGGCTGTCCCCAGCACTGTCTCTTCCCACGGCAGGATTTCCCTAGCTCCCATCCCTCGTCCTCGAAGCGGGCACCCCAGGTACCCCAGCACCCTCTGTGCTCTGGCCCCCCCAGGCTGGTCCTCGCCGCGTGGTGGCACAGCATCCCCGGCACGCCGGGGGCTCGGGCAGTGCAGCCCGGGGCAGCGGCTGGTGGACAGAGGCACCTCTCCCCCCGCCAACCCCTGCCCTCGGCTTTCCTCCAGGTGAGGAGACCCAAATTCGTGCAAGCCCAGTTCGACTTCTCGGCCCACGATGGCTCGCAGCTGCCCTTCCTCCGCGGGGACATCATCGAGGTCCTGGACTGCCCCGACCCCAACTGGTGGCAAGGGAAGATCTACGGGCGCGTCGGCCTCTTCCCCCGCAACTACGTCCACCCCATCCGCAAGTGAGCTGCCGCCGGCTCTGCGGGCGAGCGGGGAGGACCGCAGCCCCCGCTGCCCCCCACTCGCCGGAGCTGCTTTGCGCTGCACGCAGTCTGCGCATCCCTTCGTCCCCACGGACGGTGCCGTCCCCACGCTGGGCTGCCGACACGTGTGGTCCCGGTGCCCCGTGGGCTGTGCCGGAGGTAGAGGCCAGGCTGGCGGTGCTCGCCATCCGGGGGCTGCCTGGCTCTCAGCTCCGGCACCCCGAAACATGAGCCACGGCTGTCCCTGCTCCCCGACCCGGGAGACCTCCGCTGCCCCCAGCCTGGGCATCGCCTCTCACTGCAAGCTGGCAGCGCTGCTCCCCGGGGAGGAAGAGCAGAGCATTGAACTGGGACCATAAAAACTTTTCCGAAGCCGTGACCCAGCGACGTGGCAACAACGGGGGAGGAAGAGCACGTGTGCCCCGAACCTTCGCTCCTCTCCAGACCCTGTAAGCAAAGCCCCGGCTCCAAGGAGGGCTGCAGGCGGCCGGGATGTGGCCAGGTAACGCCGTGGAGGGAGGCCGGGGCTCGGGGTGCCGAGGAAGGCTGGTCCGGGGGGATTCAGTCCTGCAGGTGCTGTTCATAGCTGCAAATTGTGGCTTTTTTTAATATTATTTTTTATTTAGAGCTAGTAAAATGTGTTTGGGTGACACCCTGGAGCGTGGCCGCTTCTTTTCCACCACCGCCACGATGGTCCCGTGGCTGTGTGCGCACCTGCTGCTTCGCTGTGGTTTTGCTTCCCCTACAGCCCCCCTTCACCCACCCCAATACCTCGCCCCAGACCCCTCCCGGGGACTTGCTGCCCCCCACAAATGCCCCCTGTACCTCACAACCCCCCAAGATTTACTCAGGGTCCGCAGCACTGAGAATGCCCCGCTCATTGCACCAGTGGATTTAAACATCCCATGTCCCAAGTATGACAAATACAAATTATCACCCAAATCCACAATTTCTGCCCCCCCTCAGCTCCGTGTCCCCCCCCCCAGGGGCTGGCAGGCCGCTAGGCAAAATAGGCATAGCAGAAAATATTGACGCACATCAGGACAACGGCGTTGATGCCGCAGACGCGGGCCCAGAAGGGGGGCTCCGTGGCGTCCCTGAGGGCCGCGGCCGGGGGTCCCTCGGCCTTTGATGGCTGCTGGGTGCCCAGGGCGGCCGAGCAGGAACCTGGCACAGAAAGACAGCAAGCGTGGGGGACAGGGGCCGCGGGGACCCCCACCTCCCCTTGGGTGGCACAGCCCTGGGGAAACTGAGGCACGGGGCATCCACGCTGTCCTGCTGCCTGTTACAGGCGGGGAGCGGAGGGCACCGGGATCCCCCCCTGCCAGACACCTCTGAGGACACACTCACCGTCGGGGGGTCCCTGGGATGTGCCGTCCACGGAGGGCTGGGGGGGCTCCCGCGAGAGGGTCCACCAGGTGAGATCCTTTAGCTGGAAAGAGAGGCGAGATTTGCTGAAAAAACACCACCAGGCCAGGCCCCCCCATGGGGACCCCCCCGGCCAAGCTCGGGGTGCACCTGGTGACACCCATGTCTCTGGCCAAGGAGGTCTGGCGGGTGGACGCAGCCATGGGGGCCAGGGCGAGGGGTCCCAGGTGCCCTGCTCACCCGGGCCGGGGGCGGCGGGGGGGTCAGCAGGCTGCCCCCCGCCACGACGGCGCCCGTGGCGGCGCACAGCAGCACGGCGAAGTGCAGGTAGTGGATGTCGGCGAGCAGCCAGGGCCGCCGGTCGGGGACCCCGCAGCGGGGCGCGGGGTGCGCCAGCTCCAGCCCCATCCTGGCCAGCCCCAGCGCCAGCCCCGCCATCAGGCCCCAGAAAGCTCCCTGCAAAGCAAAGGTCCACGGGGGGTGGCCAGAGGGGGACAGTCACCCCACGGGGAGGACAAACCCCCCCCAGGGAGCCTCTCCCTCCGGCCAGCCCTGGGAGAGGGTCGAGCAGCCCCCACGTGTTGGGACAGCACCCCTCACCCTGGCTGGCCAAGCCCTGGCCCAAACCTGCACCCCCTTGGCAGGACACGTCCCCTGCCAGCCCCATCAGCCGTGTCACGCTTGGTGGCCATGCATGGCAGCACCTGCCTCCTCCTCCTCCTCCTCCTCGCACCAGCCACCCACCAGCTCCCTGGGGAAACACCAGCCGGGCTCGGTTCCTCTCCCCAGCCCCTCCAGCATCGCCTCCCCGCTTTCCTCCTCCCAGCCCCCCAAGCCCCACTGGGTCCCCGGGAGCAGGGTGGGCAGGGAGGTGTTGGCACCACCCCATGTCCCCAAGCCGTCCCCAGGGCCACCCTGGGCATGTACCTGCTCATTAGCTCGGGGCCAGAAGACGGCCAGGACGAAGACGGCGGTGACGGGAGGAGCCAGGTAGCTGGTGACAGCCTGGATGTAGACGTAGAGCTGGCCGCCGCTGGAGCTCTGCAGGATGGGGATCCAGACCACGCTGAGGGCCACCAGCACCACCGTGACCACCCTGCGAGCGGCAGCGATGCGGGGCGGGGTGATGGTCCTGTCCCACCCGCGCCTCCTCGCACCCGTGGCATCGCTGGGGGGGGTCCCCGGGGTCAGGGGTTGGGTCCCAGTGCCGGTACAGAAGAGCTGGCCGGGGGATGCTGGGGGGTCGGTGGGAGGATGCTCGTCACCAGGTCACATCCCCGGGGCCGCGGAGGATGCTGATTATGCCAATGCTGGCTCCATCCCAGGCAGGCAAGCGCTTCCTAGGCCCCTGCCCAGTCCTGGGGGGCTGCTAAGTTGGACCCCCCCATGAGGAAATGCTGGGCAGTTGGCACTTTTGCTATGAAAAGCCCCCAGCCGCGGAGGCTGGGTGCTGTGGCTGGATTTGGGTGATGCTCTCGGCACCTCTGTGTCCGGCCAAAGCACCCAGCTGAGAGCAAGATGTGGGCTGAGCTGCCCCGTGCTCAGCTCCCCCCAGCCCGGCTGTGACAGAGGGGTGCATGTGTCCCCCAACACCACCCCGTCCCCATCCTCACCCAAATCCCAGCTGCATCCCGCGGCATCACCCTCCTGCAAAGCAAGAGGTGTTGGCCAGACCCCAGTTTTTTGGGCCCAATCTGAGCAGGCAGGCTGGGCAGGACACGTCCCAAAAGCCATCGTATTTATAGCTCAGCTCAGCTTGTTTACAGCTTCGCAGAATTACCTACGTCTCCATCTGCTCATCTCAAAAAGCAGAAGTAGGAAAAAAAAAGAAAAAAAAAGGCAATGAAAGTATCTCTAGACGGAGTCGCCCCCCCCTGCCCGGTGTGCTGGAAAGAGGAAGCAGCCCGAGCACAAAACACACACCCTGACCCAAGGGGTAGGAGAAAAAACCCACGTTCAGTACATCTTTAAGCCACGGAGGATGCTAAAAGGTCATGGGAAAAATGGAGGAGTGTCTGAGCACGTCGGTGAGCTGAGGGGGTGCTGGGCAGCCGTGCCCCCCTCCGCACGTGGCCCAAGGTCAAGATCCAGGCAAGGATGGAGTGCAGAGCCCCGGCGCAGCCTGCTGCGGGGAGCTCGGGGGGGATTCGGGGAGGATCGCGCCATCGTGCCATCCCCTCGGCACAGAGCGTGCATCTAACACCGGCGGGGATTTCCAGCCAGGCGGCACGGCCACGGCGAGAGCCCAAACCCCCAGGTCCAGGAACCAGGAGCTCTCTCTGACCCCACGAGCAAATCCCTTCCCTCCCCGCGCTGAGCCGGACGGGGCATCCCCACCCTGGCGGGTCTGGGGGGCGGTTGGGACCCCCCAGGCAGCTACTCAGAACTAACCCCAAGCCGCCTGTCCCTGTGCTGGCAGGCAGGAAAACCTCAAACTTGCAGCTTAAACAGCCTTTTTTTTTTTTCCTCTCCAAAATGTTTATCGTTTGCTATATTCCCATGGGGCGGTTCGCAGCACCCTGCTCCCACAAATCGCCCGATGCGCTAAGGAATCGCCTGGGATCGACTGTGGCAGTGACTCCCACCCCGGGCGGGCAAAGCCCCTCGCAAACACTCAGTAACCATCCTCGGGAAAGCTCCCCGGCATTATTACACCCCTTGTCACCGGCACCGAAGCCAGTGTCAGGCCCCGAGACGAGCACCCTGGTTCCCAGGGGGAAGCCGTGTGGGACCGCGGTTCCCCAGGATCGCTGCCCATCCCCTTCCCACCCTCGGGAGACGGAAGATGCCAAGAAATGGCTGCTCCCGGAGCTACCGGAGCAGCCAAGCCTCCCCGCAGCCCCAGCGCAGCCCAGCCAAAGCCCTGACCCAGATTCCCTCCTTGTTATTGTCTGCCCCGCGCCGAGGACACTCCCCGCGCGCCCCGGCACCCCGGCACCGCACCGGGCCATTCCCCAGGGCTGACTGTGCCGCCCCGAGCGCGGCACGGCGGGCGGGTTCCCGGGCTCCCTGCCGGCACCCGCCGGCACCCGGAGCAGCCGGGGCATGTGCGGGCAGCGCTGCCCTTTGCTGCCCGGCGAAGGTGCCCCGTGCACTTTGCTTGTGACCCGGGTGGGGAGCAGCCGCCGGCTCCCCCCGGGGAATGGGCTGGAGGCGGCGAGGGAGAGGCTCCGGGCCCGGCACAGCCCTGCCCCTCCAAACGCCCCGAACGCCCCGTCTGCCTTTCCAGCGCTTTCATACATAAAATAATCCGAGGGCTTGTTTTCCTTTCATAAGCCGGGCTGAGCGCAGCCACTTTGCAGGCTCCCAGGCACCAAAGGCAGATCACAGAGGGCCGGACCAGCTCCACCGGTCTCCCCGAAACCCATGGTCTCCCCAAAACCCACAGTCCCTACCTGCCCACCAAGAGCAGCTCTCGCTCGCCAGCCCCCGGCCTCAGCTTCCTCCAGATGTCCATGGTGAAGAGGGTGCTGCTGCTGTTGAATATGGAGGTCAGGGACGACATGAGCGCGGCCATCATCACCGCGATCATCAGACCCCGCAGCCCTGGGGAAGAGAGGGACCGTCAGGGAGTGGCCGAGCTGGGGGGGATGGGATGGGGTGGGGTGGGATGGGATGGGGTGTCCCCGATGCTTTGCCCAAGGATAACGCTTCGCCCTCCCCAGACACAGACCAGGATCTCCCCCGGGGCAGGGGCTGGGTTTGGTGACACCCAGCTGCACCCCGGGATGCTGGGACCCTGCCCTGCCCTGGGGTCACCCGCATCCCCTGACCTCGCTGTTGGGATCACCTGGGGAGGGGCTGCAGGGGCCACCCCACGTGTGAACCCACCCGGAGCGGCCATGGGGACGCCCCGAGGGCTGAGCGGCGATGGGCTGCATGGGTAACCCCAGGGTGCGGCAAAGCCCGGCGGGAGATGGAGGTGCCCCCTCCCACCCACCTACCGCTGGGCATCAGCTCAACCACCAGCTTGGGGTAGGCGATGTTGGAGCAGCCCACGGCGGCCCCGCACACGCGGGCGCACTCCTCGGGGTCCACGCAGGCCACGGCGTCTGGGGGACAGAGGCAGGTGACATGCCGGGAGCCCACCCAGCGCCCCCTCCCTCCCCCGGCACCCCGTCCCATCGGGCTGGATGTTGGCCCCTCGCTACGGCCACGGTGCCCAGACCTTGGCAGGAGAGCGGGGGGAGAAGCAGGGAGCACATCCCGCAGGGAGCTCCACCTCTGCCTCCCCCCAGCCTCGTTCCCCCCGTCAGCCTCAGCGCAGGCAGGATCCAGCCCGGCAGCATCACCCTTACCTCGCACCCAGCTGATCTCCGGTCAGATCTACGCCCGCCGAGCCCTCCTCACATTAAAGCCAGCGACAGCCGCCCCGGGGGACCCTCCAGAGCCGGGACGGGCCCCGCCGGGACCCGGAGCTACGGCCGGAGGTGGCAGAGCCCCGCGGGCAGGCGCTGCCCGTCCCCGCACACGGGGCCAGGCGGGTTCATGCACCACTGCGGCAATTACCTCCGCATGGGCAGCACCCGGCAGCTCCCTAGGACGCGCGTGGCAGCTCGCCAGGACCGTCAACGCCCAATTACTTCTATGTCTCAACGAGCGCTGAACCCTTTTTTTTAATGTTAATGCTCATAAATTATTGAAATGGATGGAAATTAATGTCAGGCATAAATATGGATGGGCTGCCTGGCTCTCCAGTCTGCATCCTCCCACCGAGGAGCACGGGGCGTAGCACGGGGGATCCCCGCACACGCCCGGCTCCAGGAGCATCATCCCAGTCCTCCTGCGCAGTGATCCCCACCAAAGCGGGGTGCAGCCCCCAGCCCCCCCAGCAGCAACGGCTGGGGAAGGCAAATACCAGCTGGTAACACCCCGGGGCTTTCGGCAACGGAGTGCGGGGTGTAATGGGGTGCAATGGGGTGCGATGTGGGGCGCGATGGAGCTGTGATGGGAGTGCAACGCAGGGTGCAGGCAGCAGACTGCAGGCAATGCTCAGCGCTTCCCAAAGACGGTAAAAAAAGCCCAGCCTGGGCCACCTTTCCCCAGGGTTAGAGTCAGCGCCGGGGCTCCGGTGACTCTGTCCTCCAGCAGCTGTGAGTAAAGCTGCCGTCACCGCTCTGTGCCTCAGTTTCCCCCTCTCTAAAACACCACGTTGTGCGCGGCTCCATGCAAATGGCTGGCGGCCGGCGGGTGGAAGATGCTCCAGAGGGCAAAGCAGCGTCTGGGTGCTACAGCCCAGCCAAAACACCCGCCCGAGGGCTTAGCTCTGCCGCCAAACCCCTCGGTGGGACCCGGGAACGTGCGGGAAGCGGGAGCCAAGCCCGGCGGGGCAGCCGGAGCCCCCGAGCCAGGAGCAGAGCCCAGCGTCGTACCCTGCTGCCTCGCTTTGTCATTAGGCCCTCTGCTAGAGATGGGAAATTAATTAGGAGCCTGTAATTAATGCTTCCCTCTGCAGTCGGGAGGAGCCGGCCCCGGTGCCTGTGCCGGGCGCTGCCTGTCCGGCTGGGTCAGCGCGGGGCGGCCGAGCGGGGACGCCTGCGATGGGGGGGACCGACCTGCTCGGCCACGGCGACCTGTCCCTGCAAACAAGCAGGGGATTACAAAGGAGCTGCCGGCTCTTTCCCCGCCCCGGGGCTGCACACAATTCAGGTCCTGAACTCGCCGCGTGGGGCGAAGACGCCTGGGTCCCCCGTCCCCAGATTTCTGGGGACGGGGGACCCAGGCGTCTTCGGCGCACACGGGGGTCAGGCAATGGTGTGGGGCTCTGCGGTCCCAATCCTCCCCTCCAACGCGGCCGTAGGAGCCAGCACATTGCACGAGCGAAGGGATGCCACGTTTACGCCGCCGTGTAATAAATCATAAGCACACACACCCCGCTAAAGAGACCGTAAATCTCCTTGCACAATAAAAACAGAGCCGGGGCTGCCAGCGGTGGCTGAGGTGGGTACAAGCGCTCAACGTGCGCCGGCCCCGATCCGGGGCATCTCCCAACCTACCAGGGCTGGGCCACCCCGGCGGGATGACGGCGAGGGACGAGGTCCCGGAGGTCCCCCATGGGTGCTGGCTGAGTGCCTGGCTCTGTCACGTTTGCTGTCCCAGGTGCAGCTCCATCAGTGAAGGGGCCGCCACCGCTTGCTCAGCAGGGCTGGAATTTCACCCAAAATACCCAGTGTGGCCTCCAGCACCCTCAGCCTCCGCTGCACCCCTCGCTGCCCAGGTCACGGCACCGAGGTGACGTCCTGCCACCGGGAAATCCCCGCGGGGTCAGTGCAGCCTTTCCATAAAGTCACCAGCTCCATCTGAAACACCTCCTGAGCCGATATTTGGTAGGAGCCGAACGCTTCCTTCCTCACCAAGTCCTGATCCCAACACGCGGCTGTCGCATCCCTGCATCCCCGTGCCCCCCGTCCCCGCTGCCCCCTCCCGCACACGACAGACCAGAGCTGGGCACAACCTGGCGCACAGTTTCTTACTGGGGCATGGACAGAGGGGGCTGATTTTGCCAGCGTTTCCCAGGCACTCGCATAAAGCCTTTTACTCCAATGCAAGGGGGGAAAAGCCACCAGTTCCCCTAAGCAGCCCATTACCAGAACTTAAAGCTGAGCAGGTATCAGCTCAGCCTCCCACAGCCCAGCTTTGAGAAAGCCCCACTGGAGTTTCTCCCCTTTCTGCACGTTTCTGACTCATTTTTTCTCCTAAATCCTCCCTGGGCCCAGCGCTTCGCCACACACGTGAGCCCCGACCGGGGACGGGGCAGCCGGGCTGCTGCACGGCCACCGTGCCTGCAGAGACGAGAGCTTGGACGGCCGAGCGCCCGGGCAGACGGGCGGCTTCGCCTCGGGAGCCTGACTCAAGCGGGGCTCTCATTTACACGGCTGCGAATCCAGATGAGCTGCACCAACACGAGGGAGCACGACGCAGCCCCTGGCATTTTCCTCCTTTGCATCGGTGCAAGAATCCAACCCTGATTCTTGAAATTCATCTTTATCTGAATTTTCAAGCGAAAAGTTCCACGTTTCTGGCTTGTGAGCACTGACTGATGAATCCAGGGTGGGGGTTTTGTGCCCATCTCCCAGTTATTAACACAATTTGCCATAGCAAGGTCTAGCACCGTGACCATGTCCCTGCTGCAAACCTCGTGCCAAAGCAGAGGAAGATTTAGAATAGAATAGAATAGAATAGAATAGAATAGAATAGAGTAGAATAGAATAGAATAGAATAGAATAGAATAGAATAGAATAGATTAGAATAGAGTAGAATAGAATAGAATAGAATAGTTCCAGTTGGAAGGGACCTACAATGATCACCTAGTCCAACTGCCTGACCGAAAGTTGAAGCATGGTATTAAGGGCATTGTCCAAATGCCTCTTCAACGCTGCCAGGCTTGGGGCATCGACCACCTCTCTAGGAAGCCTGTTCCAGGGTTTGACCACCCTCTCGGCAAAGAAATGCTTCCTACTGCCCGCTCTAAACCTCCCCTGGTGCAGCTTTGAACCGTTACGGCAGCTCTAACCCGGTGCTGCCCCCCGGGACCCGCCGGGGCTCCAAGCTCCCGTGCAAGCACAGGGGTCCTTGTGCTCGGCGCAGGAGGGGTTAACCACGAGGCAGAGCTGCTTTCCTGGAAAATACTGACTTACCAGCCGGCATACCGGGAGAGGGGGAGATTTCAGGGGAGAGGCACTTTTTCTTTTTAAGACAAACACCCAAAGCCCTCCCCAGCCGCCCACCAACCTCCCGCACCCGCACGGTCCCGGGGGACTCTCGGGCCGGGGCAGAGGTGTGAGGACAGCATCAGCCGAAAGGGTTAATACATGAAGGCAGAGCTGGGAATGTGTGAAGGCAACATGTGACTGCAGGTGGGGCAGGGCGGAGCGATGAATCACTCTTTTGCTTTTCCTCTTTTCACTTCTTGCTGTTACCTGTCCGGCCCCGGCACTGCGCGCTGGCAGGAGCCCGAAATAATCGACCTGCCAGCCAGGGCGATGCACAAGAGGCTGACGGAGACGCTCGCTGCCGCGAAACCCACCGGCTGACCCAGTTCTCCAGGAACGATAACCAGGGACGGCATTTGGGCTGAGAAATCCTGCTTTTCTCTACCTTTATTAAGCCGTTTGTTTGCTCGTTTGTTTTCCGCTTTTTATTTTATCCAGTATTATCGTTGTCTTGAAAGAGCAGAGGATGAGAAGAGCGTGGACCCGGATGTAGAGGACCTTCCCGGCGGTGCACGTGCACCCGGGGCCATCTCTGCCCCATCGCACAGCCCCAGCCGTGGGAAGCTCCAGGTTTTCCTCGCCCGGAGCCCGCTTGCTGCGCAGAGCCGGGAGCAAGCAAGAAACTGAATCCTCCTCCCCGGTGGAGAAGAACTCCGGCCTGGCAGGAGCCAGCGGAGAAGGGAGCGGCGCGTTTCCCCAGCTGCACGTTGAGCCGAGGAGGGCGAAGCAAAGCAAATTGTGTATTAAAAGACTGGGGAATCATTAATTCCTTATTTGTTGTTGACATCCGGCACTCGCTGGGGGTACAGAGCTCCCTTCGGAGAGGGTACCGGCACACACGGTCAACATGGCTTTCTCCCAGGTGCAGTGCCTGGACGACAGCCACGTCAACTGGAGGTCCAGTGAGTCCAAGCCTGAGTTCTTCTACAGCGAGGAGCAACGCCTGGCCCTGGAGGCACTGGCCTCCCGTGGCCCCGACGCCTTCTACGAGGTCCTGAAGAAGGAGAACATCAGGGACTTCCTCTCCGAGCTGGAGCTAAAGAAGATCCTGGACACGCTGGAGACGTACGACCCCGGCTCCGAGTACATCCCGCGCCACGGCAGCAGCGCGGGGGAGAGCGAGGGTGATCACAACAGCCAAGGGGACGAGCAGGACGTGGCCCCCTCCCTGGAGTACTGGCCCCAGAGGTCCGACCGCTCCATCCCACAGCTGGACCTCGGCTGGCCCGAGACCGTCGCCTACCGCGGCGTCACCCGCGCCACCGTCTACATGCAGCCGCCCATCGAGGGGCAAGCGCACATCAAGGAGGTGGTGCGGAAGATGATCTGCCAGGCTCAGAAGGTGAGGTGCGACGCGGTGACGGGGCAGGATTTGCCCCGGGCTGTCCGGCTCAGCCAGGCAATCCCCGTCCTGCTGGGAGCTCTGCCCAAGCAAAGGCATCGGGGTCAAGTGTTTGGGTTTTTCCGTGTTCATTCAGTGTAATCAATATTTGGGGATCAGATTTTGCTGAAGATGCTGTTAGCCTGGTCCAACACTCCCTGGGAGCAACATGACCCTTCCCGTGATCCGTTTGGCAGCATTGTTAATCCCAGGGTCCCTACGGGGCTGCGGGGAAAACCACTGGGGAGAAAAATGGGTTGAGCTGCTTCCCAGCTGGGAGCCCACGGTCCCAGGCACCCCACGATCATTATTCCCAGAGCCCTGTGCGATGCATGTGGCAACACGCAGGAACCAGAGGAGCCAAACTCAGCCCTGGGGCAAAGCAGCCAAAGCCACTGGTCTGGTGCTGACGTATCTGAGGGTCAAGTCTGGCCTGAGATTGTTGCGGTGCTCCAAGCTGGCCTCGTCCCGGCTTTGAGAGGAAAACGATGAGCTGATGGGCAGGACAAGGCTGGGGAGATGCCAAGGGGATTTGGGTTGAGGCTTGTCCTCCCTGTGGCATCAAACCAGGGAGCGGGGAGTTGGGGTGCATGAGCAGGAGGTGTCATGGGCAGGAGGACCAGGGCAGGAGGGAGATGATGGCATGCGTTGAAGGCCAGCCATGGTGGGCAGAGGTTGCTGGTATTTCCCAGTGACCCAGTCCCAGCTGGGAAGCGCAGGAGGGGTTGGTACCGGCTCGTTTCACGGTGCTTTGAAGCCCTTTGAGCTCTGTGCATCCACTCCCTTGAGAAATCCAGCTCGGAGGGAGCAGCATCCCAACTCCAGGGATGCTCCAGCAGGAAAACGGGGAGACCTTGCCAATGTGGCTATGGAGCAGGGGGAGAAAGGCTAGGATGCGTTGGGTCCACCTGGCTCCAGAGACCAAGGCCAGGGATGGCGCTGGGGTTCGCAGATGCTGGCAGGAGAGAGGGAAGCCTGGTGGCACACAGCCGTCAGAGCCTCTCCAGGACCAGAGGGCCGGGGGGTCTGAGCACGAAGAGCCTCTGCTCAGGCAGGAGAATGGATCTCCCAACACGTCCGAGGCAGCCGGCTCACGGGGTCGGCTGATGCGGGGGATCGGGGCTGCCCCACTGCGGGCGGGAGCCGTCTCTGGCCACTGCCACCTTGCAAAAGTCAAGGTGACCTGTCCGTACCTGCGACGTTTTCCCCGCCGAAGGGCTTCGCAGTGAGGGCAAAGGGAAGGGAAGGCTGAAGTCTCATGGGATGGAGGATGGGAGAACTTCCCCACTACAAATAATGTCTCATCTTCGGGTCTTTCTGGCTGCCTCTGACCTGGGCTTGCAGCACCTGCCTGGCTTTGCCTACTCACCGCTTCCCGCCTGCCCCCACGCAAACGGCATCTCCTGAGTCATCCCACCACCCTCCCTCTGCTCAGCAGAGCCAGGCAGTTGAGTCAGGCAGCTGCCAGGCCCTGCTGCCTGCATCACCCCCACCTCTCCTTGGAGCTTCTCCAAGCCACAGGGACGTGGCTGCGGTTGATGCTGCCATGCTTGTCACTGGTACCTTGGTGCCCCACGAGCAGGGCTGGGCTCTGCCTCCTGGTCCGGGTGGTCTCTGCCGGTGGGGTGAGACGTGGTGACACCACTGGTGACACGCAGGAGCCTGCTTGGAGCTTATGGCACCCCAGGAAACGCAGAGATGGGTGCGTGCTTCAAACCTGCAGTCCGCAGGGTCTGGGGATGGCAGGAGTTATGGGGTCTGACAAGTGGGGTTCTTCCAGAGGTCTCCCACCCTGTATATGAGGACCACAGTTACTGCAGCTGAACCTGCTATCATGCAGTCGAGCCCAGGTGACCACTGGCGTGGGTGCTCCTAAGCATGGGGACGCTGGGCTAGATCACCTTCCTCTGCACCCGGAGACTTCAGCCAAGGCTTAAGGTCTTCATGGCAGCTCGGAGGTGAAAGGGTTTGGCTGAGGAAGCCGAGAGTGGACAGAGGGATGGTCTGGCTGCCACCCCATCAGATGTCATATAGGCTGGCCACGTGCTCTGTCCTTCCTGCAGCGTCCCTCGGGCCGCGCTGAGGACATCCCTGCCGGATTGTCCCATCCCACCGGGCAATGGCAGTGCTCCTCATCCGCCTGTGAAAGAGCACGGGCCTGGGAGAGCTTCGGTATTGCATCCCGAGGGATGGCCCTTGCTCCAGCCGCTGTCAGAGACACTTGATCTGAAAGGGTCTCAGACGCCGAACACCAAGCACCGCCATGCGGGTTGTTGTCTCGTGGCCAGGAGAGCAAAGTTCACCCGACAGACAGTCTCGCCGAGGAAAGTTCAGAGCCCATGTGAGCGCTGCAGATGCTGGGAAGGCTCATGGCTGCTCGGAGCTGGGGCGAGGAAGCCAAGAGCTGAGATATGCGGCCCCTTTGATGGCGCAGATGAACCTACTTGCTTGCAGGATCAAGGCCAAGCGCCGCTAAGTTCAGAGCCTCTGCTTTGCTCTGCGGAGAAGCAAACCCAGGCAAGCCGGAGCAGGGGATGCAAATGATCCCCTCCTCCTCCTGGGAATAAATGGGAGAGAAGAGAGGCAGGATCCTGTGGCCACGTCCCTGCTCTCCCAGCAAATCCCCATCTGTGTGGCCAACAAACGGAGGTGGTCAGGGACGTGGTGCACCACTGGGCTTCACCCTGCAGACCTTCAGCAGGTCCAGCCTCCCTTGATGCAGATCCCCTCGGGCTGCAAAGCTCACAGGATGGGTAGGGAGGAAGATCTCCCTCCTCTCTTCTTCTCTAGATTTTGGGTCTATCTGACCAGAAATCAGAGCAGGCTGAAAACACTGACCTTGGCCAAAAGCCACCGGAGACAGCAGCGAGTCTGACCTCCTCTCTGCACTTGAGGTTCCAGGTTGGGATTGTGGTGATATAATTACCCTGAGCAACTTCCAGCAAAGGTTGGGAGGCCCTATTAATTACTGTTTACAAAACTTTCTGCCATTCCTGGATGAAAGGGTCGACAAGGGAGAGCAATTATTAATGTTACTTGTCCCACCTCTCCCTCATCCCAACACGCTTCCTCTAATTGTGCCTTGGTGCCTGCCTAATTTATTAAATGCCCACGTGGTGTGCCCCAAAAGTCATTATCTGATGATTCAGAGTGAGCTAATAAAGAGCTGTAATTTCCTCTATAAAACATGATCCTGCAGTTTATGTGCTCATCAAAGCTGTTCAGAAGGATCCCAACATCATTTGCCCAGTGTCGGAGGGGATGCGATGCTCGCCGCTCCTTGGGGTGTTGGGACCCGGCACCTGCGCGTCTGCTGCGTCCAAAGGATCTCGGCAGCTCCTGGGACCCTGGGAAGAAAAGCGTCACCCGCTTGGGCACTGGGAGCAGCTGGCTGTAGATGTGGGGCTGGTCTTCTCCACACCCTCCAGACGAATGGCGAAGGGATGGCAAAGCTTCCTGGGATGACGCAGTGGCAAAGGGGCTTTGGGAAGAGGTGCGGCTCTCCTGCTGCCGGGGACCTCCCCGGCACCGAGCATGCGGGGCACAAGCTCGCTCCCCGCAGCAGGACGGCACGGTTTGCTCCAGACACTCCCATTCTCCAGGCTGGGAAGCAAATAGCACACAGGATTTCACTTCTCCGGAGCAGAAAGACCTCCATTCTTTGCAGATTAAATCCTGTACCTGGGTTTGGCACAGACCCAACCTGTCCCAGCCGATGTTCAAGCGCGGGCAGCCCGGCAAGAGATTTCACCCCTGCGATCCCTGGACAGTCACCGCATTGGGAGCGCTGCCAGCGCCGGCCTCGCTCTCCCTGCCCGTTTCATGCCAGGGCAGCGCGTTGGCATGCTGGCGTGAGATCCCGGTGACAAACCGAGGCCAAGCCTGTCCTGCAGGCAAGACACGGTGGGCAGGGAAGCAGAAGCGCTGAGTGGCAACAGGATGCACCAGCCGAGCAGGAGGAATCGGGTTGAAAACGTGGGCAAGCGGGTGAGAGCTGGGCTGCCTCCCTGCTGCCCGAGCCAGCCGCCCTGGGCGACTGCCTGCGGTGCGCTGCCTGCTCGCCATCCCCGCGCGAGCGGTGCTTGGGATGGGGGACGTCACCGTGCCCTGCCCGCGTCCCTGCAAAGCACCTGCCTGTCTTCAGAGCCATAGCAGTGAGCCTAGGCCTTGGGAATGCTGGGACCTCAGTGGCAAAATGCCCTTTTCCTCCCAAAATGGAGGCCAATACTATTCTCATCCCCATTTTACAAGCCCCCAACTTCCCCCAGAGAAAATGCGGTGCACAGGCACAGTGACATGACCACGGCTGCAGGGAGCATCGGTGTCAGAGAGGGAGCAAAGCATTTGCCACCAAACCAAACCCACCTCCTCGAGCCGGGGAGACGCCGTCCCGGCTCAGGTGCCCCTCACCCAGGACTCGCAGCAGACAGCACAGCTCCTAATTACTTACTGTAAATGGAAAAGCCAAGCCCTGACCTTTAGCGTAGCTTTGAACCTGTCCCACTTTACATCGTTGGCGAGACAAGCGTAGCCCTCGCCGGGCAGCCCATGCAAAGCGGGCACCTGGATTTCTGCCTGAGTTTCCCCACCAGGACAACAAGGACATGCAAAACACACGAGCGGGTGCACGAGAGAGTGAGGATTTGTCCTTTCATGGCAAAGCCTGTTGAGAGGCTCTCGGGTGAGGATAAATGGGAATTCAGTTAAAATCGAGTGGCAGAGCCGTGAAGGCCCCTCTCGCGCGGCTCGCTGGCACCTCCTGAAACGCTCGTGTGTGGCTGGGGTTGGGGAGGTCGGGGCAGCGTTGGAGACGGCGCGGGCTGGCGCTCCCCACGCAGCCTCGCTCCTCGCCCCATTGCCTGCAGAAAAGGAAGGGAAGAGCCAGCAGTGTCATAATGCACGATCCTCTTAATTAGAGCTCTCCTGTGGCACAAAACTAATTAAAAGGCAGCTTGGTGCTTTGAGAGCCCCGGACTGGACGTGCCTGAGTGTGCAAGCGCCCGGCACCATCCCGATCCCCTCCCTCCTGAGGGAGGAGCATCCCGGGGTCTCCCTGTGTCACCCCACGGCATGCACGCTCCCATGCTGGTGTCCTCCCCGGCTCGGCCACATGCCACGGCCAGCGGAGCCCTCCTGGAAGGGCGAAGGGCTGAGAGCACCCTTCTCCCCCTGAGCCAGGGCACCTTCCTGGAACAGCCACAGAGATGGGGGCACCGACGGGTTTCCAAGCATGGGACGATGACGTGCCAGTGCCCCGATGACAAGCCGCTTCTCTGCCTGGCTGTTGCCACCCTGCGTGGGACGAGGGGAGGCAGACACGGCTGCGGGGCTGCGCTGCCCCATTGCTACCCCGGGGATCGCACCGAGATGCAGAGCTGGGCTGCAGGCAGCTGCCTCCAGCCCCTTTGCCTGCACATCTCGTGCTGCACCGCTGCTGCTCACCGTTGTGTCACGGGTGATGCCATCTGCAGGAAAGCAAAATCCATGGGCGTGGAGTGAACTTTGGTGCTTAGGCAGCCATTCCAGCAGAATCCCAGCGTGGCTGGACATGGAACAGTTACATCTTCCTATGACACGCGGGACTCGCCCCGGCCCCGCCACGGCAGCAAACGCCCTGGGCACAAAGGCAGCTCCGGCTTGTAAAGAACGGTGACGCTGCCGTGTGCCAAACCCTACTGTCACTGCACGGGGCGCTGGCCCCGTTGTCCCGGCTCTGCTCTGCTTTCGTGCAGCCCGGGAGGAAGGAGGGATCCTGCGCAGCAGGAGCAGCACCCCGAGCACCCGGCAGGCTCCCGGCCACGCAAGGGCTGGGCAGCGAGACCGAGAGAGACGTCAGCAGCCCCGATGGCAGAAACACCGCCTGCCCCCGGTGCTCTGCTTTGGCCTCGCCGTGGAGAGCTGACCTTGAACCCAGCCACATCGCTGCTAGCAGCAGCCTGGACTTGGAACAGCAGCCGGTTGCAGGCGCTGGGAGCTGCAAACTCCTGGCTGCTTTTAAGCAACCTCGTCAGCTCGCACCCAGACCTGTTTTTTAAAAGGTATTAAAAGTCATTTCAGCTCCTGAATGCGCCTCAGGGGTATCCGGATACTTTCTACCAAGCTTAGAGTCACTTTTAGCTATTTTTTATACTGTTTCTCTCAACACAAGCGAGCATGATAACCCCAGAGACAGCAACCACCCCATGCAACGTGCCCTCGGACAGACAGACACATCATTGCATCGCAGGTTTCCCCGTCTGGTGCTCCCTGCGATGGGGCCGCGGGCAGTGCCGATAGCAAAGGGACAGCCCAAAACTGGACTCTGAAATTTGTGGAGCTTGTTAAAGGCAAGAAAGTTAGATTCACCCTCAGAAATCAATTTTGCACAAGTATAGTAAGCTACGGGCCACCACCGGAGACCAGACCTCCTGTAGTGACAGCCGAGGAATGGGACTGGGGGCTTCTGCTTTCCACCCTCAGGCTGGCCGGAGCCGAGGGGGGAGCCTGGGCTCCCCCCATCAAATCCCGACCTCCTACAGAGAGAGCACCTTGCTTCGGCTCTCGCAAAACAAGCGCTGGCTATATCTTGGGGTTGTCACCCGGCCATGCTACCCAGATTCATCTCTCTTCTCCCCTCTCCAGGTCATCGCGGTGGTCATGGACATGTTCACCGATGTAGACATCTTCAAGGACCTCCTGGACGCGGGCTTCAAGAGGAAAGTGGGAGTCTACATCATTTTGGATGAGACCAACGTGAAGCACTTCCTTCAGATGTGCGAGCGAGCCCAGATGCACGCCGGACACTTGAAGGTAAGGATGGCCCGAAGGGTCCAGGGCCAGGCAACCTCCTCCAATGCAGGGAGATAATCAGAGCTATCAGCCCTGCTCCCTCCTGTCTTGGGGGGATCCCAACCCCCAAACTTTGGGCAGCGCCGGATGAGTTTAGTCCATTTTTCCTGTAGCCAAAGCTGAAGGTGGTGTCCAAATCCAGGAGCAGCAGGATGGAGGGGGACGGATGAGAGATGGGGACGTGGATTTCCACCCAGCAAAGCTGGATGCAGAAAGCCGGGAGGGCTGCTTGTACCCGGCCAGAGCTGGCTTTGGGGCAGAGGGGTGTTCAGGGAGCTGTGACCCCACAAGGGTGGGCACGACCCAAGCCCAGGGCAAACCTACGTGCTCAGCTTCTCCCGGTGAACAAGCCGGCAAGAGGGAAGGCACGAGAAGTAGATGCTCTGCCAGGGCGGGATCCACGCCGTCACCAGCCCCATGGCTGCTCCTGCCCCAGGGGCAGGACCGGCAGGAGCAACCACCGGCCGGTTCTCTCGCTTTCAGGCTTTTCCGCAAGTCAGAGGCTGGAATTAAAAAACTCGATTTTCCCCTTTTCCGAAGCCTCCGCCCCAGCACGGGGCCGGGAGCAGAGCAGGGAGGCACCCACGCTCCCCGCGGCCCCGGCAGCTGCCAAGGATGCCCTCACCGCTCTCGCCCGCACCGGGCAGCACACCGGCGGGACCGATCTGCCTGCACACGCCGTGTTCACGCGGCCCCGGAGGTGCTGGCAGCTGCACGTGACGTCGCTCCTGTGCACAAATCCTCTTTGAAATGAGGGAAGATAAAGCAGCATGGGGGATGCCTGGCAGCGCGGGGGCTCGGTCCCCAGCCCAAAGTGCCCCAAACCCTTTACACGTCCCTGTGAGTGCAGGGGGTGCAGAGAAAAATCACCTGGCACGGTGCTCGTGCAAAGGCAGATGAAGACAAAGGGGCAGAGGAGAGTGCGGGGGGTTCTATCAGCCTCAGGAGCAGCAGCAGGAGCGGGGACCCTCGCTCCAGCTGCAGGACAGAGTCCTGGGCTCCCCGCTGGGCACAACGCTCCCATCGCCGGCATCGGACGCAAACACGCTGGAGCAGCCCAGCAGTTTCACTTCGGGGCTTGCAGACGCTCCTCTCCTGGCTGTGCTTCACCCGCCGGCTGCGAGTCGCTCGGCCTCGCCTGTTGCTTGGCAGAAAAGTGATGTTTCTGGGCCTGACGTCACCCGGCCGCGCGCGCTGGCTGCCAAATGGCTGGCGGGGAGGCCCATGCCCGGGCAAGCTCGCCAAATTTGCTTACGGTGAGGGCGAACCCCTGGCTGAGCAGGAACACGTAGGAGCCACGACACCCTCACGCTGGGCTGGAGCGGGGCCGGGACACGGGGGGGTCGGGGACCCCCACCCCGGGGAGCTGAAAGCACCAGCCGGCCGAGCCTCACGCCTTCCCCAGCCGCCGAGCCCGCCGGCCCTGCTTAATTGCTGCTCGCAACAATTAAAGCAGACTCAACTGAGCTTTTACCCGCGTCCAAACTCCCCGGAGAGTCTGGTATCCTGCAGACTGCTGCTGCTCCGAGACCAGAAAAGCCAGAGCTGACGCACGCCGGTGTTTTAATGCATTAGCAGCCCGGTGGCAGGACTGGAAAAGCAGGAGAACATCTGCAGAGCTCGGCAAATGTCTAGAAGTTGGGATTTGCCACATATTGCAGCCAAGTTGCTGGCACGGGATGCAGCAGGGCAGGAGGCTGTGAGGAAACTAGGGCAGTGTCTGGGAGCTGCTTCATAAGCCAGGAGATGCTAACGAAACGTACGTCCTTGTCGTTATCTCAGTGCCTTCTGCGCTTGGCAATTAGCGAGGCGGCTTGGGCAAGGCAGTCTCTTTGTTGAGCAACGGCGAGTGCTTGGGGAGTGATTCACCCCGGCCCGGGCTGGGCAGCCGGCCACCGCGCTGGGCGCTTGCTTGCTGCGCACGCGTCTTGGGAGAGATTAAATAAACAGATCTTACTTAACAGCAGCGATACGCCGGGAGCGAGGAGGAAGGGAAAGGCAACCGGCACCTTGCTTCTGGGGAGCTTTGTTCCCCTGGGTGTTACCCGAGAAAAACGCACGGCTGCTTTGTGCCTTTGTGCAAAGGTTCAGCTCCGAGCGGGAGTGATCAACGCCCCGGGAGAGCTGCGAGCTGGGGGCTGGCGATGGGCAGAGGGCTCAGACGTGGGTGCAAGCGTTCCCCAGCAGCCGGCTGGTGTGCACTGTGGGCACTACCGCTCTCTCGGCAGCCCCATATGTAGGGACAACACGGGACAGGGATGGGAATTGCCACCCCAACCTGCTTGCCAGCCAGCCCTCAGCACCCCCAGTGCTGCCCCGCTGCCAGACACTGGGGTGCTCAGCACCAGTTTCCCCCCGGCCACACCAGGCAAAAAGGTGAACACTAGGAAAAAAAAAAAACGCACCAAAAAAAAAAACCCCAAACTTCTCCACTCAGTGTGTAAAACTTCCCTGGAAACCAGGTTGGGAAAGCCTTTGCTTTTGCATCACGCTAAAACCAGCGTTGAATCACCGTCCCTCCTGCCAGGCGCGCGGGAGCAGGGACCAGGGGTGCCCGAGCCCGGCTTGCACCCGGGCTTAGGGCTGTGCCAGGTCATGGTGTACAGGGAGACCCCAGGGAAGCAGATGAGGAAGGCTGGAGGTGGGGAAGACGAATACTTTTGGTGCAAACACAAAAAAACAACCATGGAGGGCATGACCTAGTGATGACACGGTGCCTTTAGCAACGGCGTTACCAACATCCCGGCAGGAACAGGAGGAATGCAGGTGCTTTCACAAGAAAATATTTTCTCCCCACCCAAGGGAGACCATTTGCAGTGAAAGATGCTATCTGCTCAGCTGCAAAAATGCGCTGGTGCCCTCCACGGAGACGCACAGAGGCATGAGCCAGACTGAAGATAAAAACCATTTTCTCAGAGCCAGGGCTGCCCTGCCGTCTCCTGGGGGGCTTCCCAGGGGGAGGACACCCCGCTCCCTGGCCACCTCCACAGGGACCTGCTGTGGGACGTGCCCTTTTGGCCCACGTCCCCAGGTTTCGTTTCCCAGGGGTGAAAACATGTTGCCCCACTGTCTTTTTTTCCCCACCCACCCCTAAAAAACAGGGCTAGACGCTCAGATTTAGGAGCACAGCAAGGGGGGAGCCTGGTGGAGGACAAGCCCACTGCCACCAGGTCCACGTGCGCTGTCCTGGGGTCACCACCTCCCCCTAAAACCCCTTGTACATCTCCCGCTGGGGAGGAGGCGAAGAATCACCTCTCCCGTGGTGGCATTTGCATAGATCGCAGGAGATGATGGAAAGTGTTTGGCAGCACTATCACACGCTGCTCACCCACGGACGCAGGCAGCGCCGAGTTCAAGAGGTAGAAAACACTGCCCGACACATGGGCAAAGCAGGAAATTCTTGAAGCTAAGTCCAGGGTTTGCTGCAAGGCCTCGGGCAAGTTATTTTATCTTCCCATCGCTGTGGCCTCCTCCGAGCTGGCCACGAAGAGCGTTACCCGCTCCTCGGAGGGGCTGTGGAGCGTCCACGGGGGCATCGATGGAGGGGTGAATGATGCTCTGAAGACCAGCCCTTTGCTCCTGCTCCCGCTCACGCCTCTGCCTTTGCTTTGCAGAACCTGCGAGTCCGGAGCACGGGGGGAACAGAGTTTTTCACACGCTCGGCCACCAAGTTCAAAGGGGCTTTGGCCCAGAAGTTCATGTTTGTGGACGGGGACCGGGCCATGTGCGGATCCTACAGGTAATCAGCGGCGTCTCCTCTTGCCCACTCCGTGGAGGCGTTGGTCAAAGGACTGACGGGGACCCACAGGGTCCATGTCCTGGTCCCTGCCCAGCATGGCCCCAGGACCCCGTCCCAGACTTGCTCCCCTCCTCCTAAACTGGGAGGTGATTTTGCAAGGCCAGCCTGAGATCTGGAGTGGGACTCAAGGGGTCCCCACCACCCCACAGCCAGGTCTAGGACTCCCCTCCTTCTCGGAGGTGGTGGGACACACCAAGTGCTTCTGCCAATGGATGTGATGAGCGCGATGAAGGACAAAAGCACCAAACGGCAGCCAGTCCTAGCTCTCACGTTGACCTCAGCTTTTCCAGTTAAACATTTCCTACTCAAAGCATTTTCCAATTTGTCCAAATGAAAACTTACTTTGGTAGAAATGGGTCAGTCTCAGTAAGCTGTTCAGCTCTAAAAAACAAGTTTCTTAAACGTGGAACTGAAACATTTCCGACTTTCTGGCCATAACAAAACCCACATCCATTTATGAGTCGCTTTTCTTAACTAACCCAAACTGAGAAAGGAAAAGCAGCCAACACTGAAGTGAAAAACTAACTGGCCCACAGCAAATACCTTTTATTTTTACTTCAAGTTCCAGTGTGCTCAACACTTCAACCCTTCATTCTAATGTGGGATGAGAGCTATTTCTTCAATCTCATTATTATTGATGTTTACAGTGAGATCATGTCCCTGCCAGCACCGTCAATCCCTCGGGGAAAGCCAGGGGTGGGGAGAGGTGTGTTATTTACCAGCGAGCGCTCAGAGAGTTTCCAATGTGTTTCTGTTCCAGCTTCACCTGGTCCGCGGCGAGGACGGACCGAAACGTCATCACGGTCCTCTCGGGCCAAGTGGTGGAGGCGTTTGACAAGCAGTTCCAGGAGCTCTACCTCATGTCCAAGGGGGTGAGCCTCAAGTCCATCTCCATGGGTGAAGAGCCCGAACCCGAGCCCGTAACGCTGCCCTCCGTCGTGCCAGTGACCCCCGCCAACGCCGTGGTGAAGAAGCTGATAAACCCTAAATACGCCCTGGTGAAGGCCAAGAGCGCCGACCAGATCAGCAAGACTTCATCCGAGAACCAGGACAAAAACCAGAAGACAGACAACAAAGGCAAAGCCCTGCCTGAGGGCCAGGCAGGCAACAGGCACGGTGACGTGGCAGACCTCTCCCTGCTCATCCACCCCGGCCTCCTGAATCTGGAGAAAGCCAACATGTTTGACTATCTGCCCACCTGGGTTGAGCCCGACCCCGAGCCCGGGAGCGAAGTCTTGGGCTACATCAACATTATTGACCCCAAGATAAAGAACGTGAAGCTCTCACAGATGAACCGCATCAAAGTCTGCGACGTCTCCCAGGCCAGCGCCCAGCACCGGCAAATGCTGAAGAACAGGGAGATGGACACCAAGAAAAACTCAGACCAAGAGCCACCTCTGGTGTCCCCCTGCCAAAGACAGACCCCACAGACCCCCGTGGAAGCTCCTGCAGCCCCCGCTACCAGCCCCATTGAAGGTGCCAGCTGGACAACAAAGCAAGCAGGAACCTTTGCCCCTTCACCATTGGGCCACCACTTGAAGCCACCGGAGGAGACCCTGGAGGACATCAAGCCCCCAGTTCCAAAGCCAAGGACCATCCCCTTTGGCGTCCTCGTGACCAAAGTCATTGCGCCCTGTGACAGCAGCACTGCCCCAGAGGGTGACGCACAACCACCGCTGGCCGACCACACGGGTGCAAAGCAGGAACCGGAGGAGAACCCCAATGCAGTTTCAAAGGATACCTGCCATCTCCAGCCAGACCGGCCAGTGGCAGGGCCACAGGAGGACAAAGGGCCTCCCTGCACCCACAACGGGCTGGGAGAAGAGGAGGAGGAGGAGGAAGAGGAGTACATCACTCTCAGTGACCAGGAGAGCTATTCCAGCAGCTCTGCTGACCACAGCTACCGCCGCTCCAATGCCTCCTCCATCTCAGACGAGTACTTCGAGGTGAGGGATCGCTACGGGCCACTCCGGAGAACCAACTCGGACGTCACCCACAACGGGGAGATCCTTCCCATGCAGAGGAAGCTCAGTGACCCTCACATCAGCCGAGGCACCTTCCTCAGCCCCCTGGGGAGCCTCCCGTCCCTGAAGCATGTCCGCGTGGAGGACACGACGAAGAGGAGGAGCAACGCTGTGGAGATTAGGTGTGTGCTGCCCCGCACCATCCTGGATGGCAACAGCTCCTACCCCAGCAGTGCCGCACAGGTAGGACTTTTTGCTGTAACCTTCCCTATGTTTCTCCACCCTACAAAGGTTGCAAACCTAGAGGTGACCCAGCCAGCTCAGCCAAGGCGTGGCGTCATCCCTAAGCTTTGGTGTCGCGTCCTAGATGCTGAGATCAGACGTCCCATACAGGAGAATAACGCCCTACATGCGGCGACGGTAGGAGTCACCCAAGAGGTGCTCTTGGTCGGGAGGGTGGTGGCCATGCCACAGCTCTTGGTGTCTGGAAGTGCAATGGGAACAGCTGGTAAAGGGGAGTTTTTTGGGAATTAAAGATTATCCCATGGCATCAGGCTGTGGGACGGAGCCCAGCGGCTCCGGGCACAGCCGTACGGCTGTGCCCGGAGCCGCTGGGCTCCGTCCCACAGCCCATCAGCGGTGGCATCATGCCCAGCCAGGGACAGACTGTGCGTGCAGGCGTGTCCTTCTCAGGCTTGTTTTCTAGCTCCTCGCACAAATGATTAGCATCAAAGTAAAAGCACTCGGACACATAATTAGGCAGAGCAAGACAGCGGAGAAACAGGGACGGCAACCTCTGTGGGCGAGCGTTGCAGTCAGCAGCTTCGTGGCTGATCCACGAGTGACGGCAGACCTTGTCACCCCACGGGGTGCACGACGCCGGCATCTCTGCCGCTGGAACACGGGGTGCACGACGGCATCCCTGCCACGGCGGGAGCATCGTCCCGTCCAGGCAAGGGGATCGTGGGGTCAATCCCCTATTTCCACCCAAGCGCTGCAGCCTCTTGCACCACTACCAAGCATTTTGGTTTTTCAAGGCTCCCCGCCCGCAGTTTTTGGGGCATTCAAACCCCTGGGGCTAAATCAGCAGCTGAAATCACTGAAGCCACCTGAGGTTTCCCCAGCTGAGCGTCTGATCTGTATTTACAGAGAATTAAATTTACTAGCTCAGAGTCCAATTCTCCCTTCCCAGCCAGTGACACAGAGCGTAGAGCAGGGTTTTAATCCTCCTACATCAAATATCTCCTCGCACTCTGCGCAGCCGTGCAGGGCGAGGAGCACCGAGCCCTTTGCTGGTTTGTGACCCAGGTCCCGGGTGGCACCTTGCTCGGAGTGGCCAGGTACGCTGGTGTTCCTGCAATAGCTGGGTCTGGCCCTTTGATGAAAGGCAGGTAATTAACACGCCATTAGGGTTAGGAAAGCCAGCGCTCAGCTGATGGAAATGTACAGAGAATAGTTTCTCCCATGTGTACAAATAAGAAACCAAAGCAATCCGTGATTAACTCTCTAGGAACCTCAAATCTGACAGGAATCGCCATCAAACCCCAACCAAACATTTTTATTCTGGGTCCACATTTCTTATGTGCTGGCCCGTAGCCCAGTGTAGCCCGAAACGCGGGCGGAGGCTCTCTCAGGGCAAACGTTGTGTTTTCCGTCACACGGAGAGCACAGCACCCAAGTTATCCCTGGAGCGTTGCCTTGCCTCAATGCATGCAACCCCGTCCACACCCGGCTGCGGGACGGCAGCGTTGGCTGATGCATGGCAGGCACGCGGAGAGAGCCGGGGACGCTCAGGTCCTCTCCTCTCCCTCTCCCTCCTGCAGAGCCCCCAGGTCTGTGCAGAGCCCCCAGAGGTTTCCAGACAAGCCCCTCTCCCATTCATCGCTTAGTGACAGGCAAAGTGCCCACCCTGCCAGCTCCGCGTCCGCGTGGCGGGGCCCTTACCTGGGTACAGGACCCTGCTGATCATCCCCGGCATGATGATAACGAACAAGGGCAGCATCTTCAGGTAGCTGGCCAAGATGGAGCCGGCCTTGGCGTGACTCAGGCTCTTGGCAGAGAGCGACCGCTGGACGATGACCTGTGGGAGAGCCAGGCAGGACGGCTGAGCAGCCACCAACAGCTCCTATGCCATACCAGCCTCCTCCTTGCCAAACTGCATCCCAAGCATCTCCAAACGCTGAAGCCACCGGGCATCGGGCCCAAACGCAGCTCCCAAACGCAGCGTAGATGTGTACCCAACCCGTGGGCTGGGTTTCTCTCAGACCAGCAATGGGTTCGTGTTATGCCGTAGCACCACAAAAGCCCAGTGCAACCACAGCAGCGTGTCCTCCTGCCAGTATCAACCATTCCCCACCACCATCCTCTCCGCTCTTGCCCCTTCTATTCAATCTCCTCCCCAAAGAGTGCCCACAATGAAATGGACACCAAGCCCAGCCTCCTCCTATCACAACTCCACCACCCACACTGCTCAAACCATCGGCACCTCAAAGCTCTGGCCAAGCCATGTCCATCCACAATACAGCCAACCCTTTGGGCTTTGAGGCAGTTTCTCTTGAATAGGCAACATCCGTAGGAAATTCTGACTTTAAAAGAGCTCAGACTCTCCCCAAAGGCTTACAGCGAAGTGCTCAGCACCCAGCAGGATTCGGCCACTCCTGAGCAAGCACTGGCTCATGCCACTGGTGGGCAGGAGGAATGGGGTGCTGGTTCCCGGGGTGGGATGCTCGCAGAAGCTATGGTTTAACTTCTGACCGAGAGCCGGAGCGTGTCAGGAGCTGCAGGACGCACCACCCAGCTCAGTCACCATGTGCACCACGTCAGGCATGTGATGTCCTCCAAGGGAGAGGAGCTAGATCATCACCCTTAGTCCTCCCCACTTGAAGACATCTCAGACCTTAGCACTGACTTTCAGCAATCTAGTTAAATCAATCTAGCATTACCTAAGCTAAACTGCTTCAATGCAGCCCTCCTGGTCAAAGCAGGTGTCATCTGCTCAAGGACCACTGGGATATTCAGACTAAATGACTGAACGCTGAGATGATGCCAACAGCACGGCGCAGATGCGGCGCTGGCAGCACGGCGGGGGTCTCGGCGGAGGCAGGGCAGGTCGGTGCAGCCGGCTCTGCAGCCTCCCAGCCCCAGCTCGTCCTGCCATCAGCACCTGCGCTCGCTAGATCCAATCTTGCCCGGGTACGTCTGCACGGGGTGCAATCACACCTCTGGATTGCGGCGCAGACACACCCAAAGAGGAAGATAAATATCTGGTGACCACAGCCATGTGTTAAGGCCTTACCCAGTCCAGAATTAAGATTAATGGTGCTCAGACCCGATCCAAACGTGTCTCTCAACCCAGCTAATTAGAGCCACCCCCGCAGTGGTGTTGCAGCTCACTGTTGTCTCCTGATCCCACCTCCTCTCCCAACCCTCCATCCTTTCATCTAATTTTGGTAGCCACTTAGTGCCACAGGTTGAGTCTGGGTGACTGAATGCTCTTTGGGTCTGAAACGAGCACTTAGATGATTAAGATGGGTGTTCAGGCTGCTACTGGAGAGAAGGCGTTGAGATGCTGCTGGCATCCTTGGTCCTGGATCTCCAGGTGGCAGTGACTTGGCTCGGGACAGCCTCCAGAATGCCGGGGCTGCTCGGGAAGCGGCTGCTGAGCCACCACGATGTGTGGGACAGTGCCTTGCCAGAGCAAGAAATTAGAGGAGCAGCAATGGTTAAGACTTGAGGCAGTTTTGAGCTGCCACCTATCTCAGAAGAATTTGGGCAAGGGAGTACACCAAGTGGCAGAAGGACTTGTCTGTGAGGACCAAGTCCAAGGCACAGATGCGTGAAGGGGTGTCCATGCAGGGGAACAGCATCCTTACAACAGCAGTAGCTCATCTCTTTTTCTCCTCTTTAACAAACAGGGGACACACATCTACCGCTACCGACCCAGGAACCCTGCGGGCAGAGAACAAGGCAAGGAGGTCTCCTGCTCCCCGACGCACGAGAAACCCTCCGGGGCCACCAAATACAGAGGGGATGGAGCTGAGCCCAAAAAGACCATTGCAGGCAGCCAACCCTACTGGCAGAGCAAAGCCTTCAGCCCCAGCAAGCCCACGCAGCCCGGCCACCTCTCACCGAGCAACCCCAGAGCATCAAGCAAACGCTTAATCTCCCTGCCAGAAAGCCAGAAGACAACTGAGGAGATGAGGACACCCCTCGGCATCCCGCTCTCCAAACTGTCCCAGTCCAAGCACCTCAAGAACAGGGCTGCGGGAGCCCTGGGTGCTTCTATTGACTCCAAAAAGAAGCCCCCTGAGACCACCGGCCAGAAGGACCATTAGGTGCTGATCAAGGTGGACTTCCAGGGCGAGAGCGGTAGTGGAGCGTGCCTGGACCCCAGGCAACGCCGTGTTACATGGGGCAGGGGAATCTTGTTTACATTTACCTGGTCGGTGCACCAGTACCAGGTGGCCATGATAGACAGCCCAAAAGTCATCCCGGTCCAGGGCAGATCTCCAGAGACTGGGTCTCGGAAGAGGTGCATTGCATCCGCTCTGGGCAGGTGGCAGGTAGCGTTGGGAACAATCTTGGACGGCACGGCTTTTAAATAGGCCTCTTCCAGGTTGGCGTAACCTCCGATCTCATTAAAAGCTGGAAGGCATCGTTGGGGGAGGCTGGTTAGAGTCGAGCAAAACCCGGCGGCCTCTGAGATCAGCTGGCAAAACACTCGCCAACTCGTTAACTCAGAAGCGCTGCCCAGAGAGGGAGGGCTCGTTTGTGATCGTATTTTCTTCTAGTTATTTAAGAGACTTTTCTAGTAACGTTTTGCACAGCAGGTCCCATTACAGTCCGCCCTCCCTTTGGAGGGTGACCCGAGTTCTGGGACAAAGGCTTCTCAAGGGACCCACCTCTTTTGACTTTGTACTGTAAAAGCAACCTGTTTATTAAAGCTCCCTGGTCCCAGAGCAGGGGAAACTCACCTAGGACTATTAAAATGCAAGATTAGGTAGCCTTTGGCTTGATATACTACAGCTCAAGGTGCCTCGGCACACGTGTCCGGCCAAATATTTTCTACCCCTCTGAGTGTTTTCCCAGCATCCCCCGTGCGACTCCATCCCCAAACCTCCAGCAACCAGCAAAAAAAAATCAAAAAACCACAAACAAAACAAAACAAAACAAACCCTGTTCACTGTATTTTTCCTAGGAAACGGGATCCGAGGCCGGGCCTTAGCCTGAGCCCCGCTGAGGAGTACGTGCCATGAACAAGCCGTAGCAAGCGAGCCTCCGAGCCCTTGGCAGCTGCCTCGGCGCTGCTCCTGCCAGCCCCCGGCAGCGGCTGCCAACCAGCCCCGGGCTCTGCCCTGGCCCCCCACCGCCTGCCCGCTCCTGGGGGGCATGGGCTGAACGCTCCTTGCAGCTCCCCCGGTACCTACAGCGGGAGAATTTTGGAGCCAGAGGCATCGTTTTTTGGAGAAGGGAGGGATGGGAGGCACCCGCCCCGCTCCCCCCCGCGTGCCATGGCCACCCACACAGCAGCTGTGGAGGAGATAAGCAGGGGGGGTGTTGGCACCCCCATACCCACAGCAGCTGCTGATGTTTGGCAGAGGAGAGGAGGCTCCAGGACCCCCATCGGGCTCATGGAGGGGAGGCCCAAAGCAAGACCCACAAGCATCCCTCGGTGGATCCCCTCCCCAAGCCGGTCCAGCTCTCACATCCCACGTCCCTTCCGCCCCCACCCACGGGCTGCGGTCCGGACCCTCAGCTCGGTCCCCTGCGACGCGGCAGTGCGGGGTGGGAACGTGCTCCTGAGAAGTCACCCTCCTGCAGGACCATCCCCACTGTCTTTAGACCAAGAGCAAATCCCTCAGGCATCGGGTGCTGGACACTGGGGTCGCCATCAAGAGCCAGCTTGAGCAAATCCCAATTTCCAAGACACCCGTCCTGCTCCATTGTCCCCTCCTGCCCAAGGACAGCCCTCTCACTGCAGCCCCGCTGTTTCCATTACCAACCCGCAGCCCTGTCCCCGTCCCGGGGCATCCCCTTGTCCTGGGGCTTTCGGGGAGTTTGCAAAGGGGCATCGTCCACCGTGGCCCCCCTTTGCAAACCAGCCCCCCATATTTCATGGGCAGTCACCATTTGGAAACTCCTCCTGTTCTTGTGCAAGCAGCCCTGGCCCCCCTCCAGCGCTTGGTTTATCCAGGCACCGGCTACTCCCAAGCTTTCATGGGTGTTGGGCACCAACAAAGGCTCTCCAGAGGCAGAGGGCGAGCGATGAAAGCAGAGATTCGCGCCCGGGGGTGTGGGCCTGCTCCCTTCCCAAAGGTGTTTGCCGGCAAGTCACGACACCTACGCTTGGTTGGAACAGAAGAGCAGGGCAAAAACCTCAGGGCAGCGGGAGCTCAGCCTGCAGACGCCGGGCTGCAGCCTGCGGGCTCCGACGGGATTAACGTCCCGGTGGTGAACACCAAGTAGGGTGCAGGATGGCGCGGTCTCTCTTATCCGTGATGCCGGAGCCAAGCAGAGCCACTGCCGGCACCGCCACCCGCCGGAACAGCCACCGAGCTCTCTGTTAAGTGAAGTGATTTGTCTACAACCCTGCGGCCTGCGCCCGCTTGTTGTCCGACTCGAGACTGCTCTGCCCAGCATCTCACCCAAGAGGATTTGTACAACCCTCGTGCCCTCCCTCGGGAGACGCGACCTCATAGCCAAGCAATACGCTTTTCCATCCCTCCAGCAGCAGCAGGGGAGGCAACGGTCCGGGCAGAGCGGTCGCAGCTTAGCAGATGAGCGTTAGCATCACTGCTGCAGCTGCCACGGTCTGAAGATATGAACAAGGTAAAACATGGAGAGTATCTTTTATTAGATGAGCTTGACAAGAGCTGGAGAAAACCAAGCACCCTCGAGGCACACCAGCCTCCATACCAGCCTCCAGGTCCTCAGGTCTCCCGAGACCCGAGGAGAAAACTGTGTGACCAGCAGCTTGTCTTTTGGCTCCCCCGGATCGGTCCCTCTCCCAAGCACCCTCACCTCCCTGCACACACCATGCCATGCTTTGCAGGTTGGCAAAGCCAAAAAAAGCTGGGCTCTGCAGTCGCTGGAGGGGATTTTCCAGGCCTGCCTGCCCTCCTACTCCGGCTCTGCGCTGCTGCACCCAGCCAAGCCTACCAGACACAAGCCTCAGAGAGCCCCGTGGCCAGCTACGGCTCCAGACAACGATCAGCAACGTCCAAGCACCTCGTCTAATGCAAAGGCTGCGGCCACTGCTGGGATCTGCTCGGACAGGCAACGCGCTCCTCTGCCCGGCGCAGCTCCCTGCTTCTGCTGGGGTATTTGGTATTATTGTTACTTCTCTGGGAAGTATCTGTCCTTTCATTTGGCTTTTGTAAATATATCTTGCTGCGTACAGGGCTCGCCCAGGAGCAAGCTCTGCATTTGCACAGGGGAGCAGCCGCGGGACCGGGCTGGCTGCAGGTCTGCAGCTGCTCCCACCTCCACAGCATTGGGTCAAAGCCTCTCCTACCCACCCGCCTAAGCAGACTTCTCCAGGAGATGGTGGAAATCATCTCAGGAATGCCTCTGGAAATCGTCCTCTGTAGTTAAACGCCTGCCTTTGAAGCTGGGACCTGACTTTTTGCCTCCTACTCCTCGGGGCCAAGAGCTCTGATGGCAGAATAAGGCTGATGAAAGCTCCCAGCCTCACCAAGGTGCTCTGCGGCTAAATGCACGGAGACACAACAGTGCTGAGTATTCAGAAAGGGCTGGTGATGAACCATGCTCACTCGAACCAGGAGGAAGGCACGGCACCGCGCTCTGCATCCCCAGGCAATCCCCTGCAGCAGCATCTCGTCCCGGCACTGCCTTCTGCCGTGCACGTCCCCGCGCGGTGGGACCCTGTCTGAAGACCCCACCACAACGCTGCTGCAAGTTTTCCTGAGCGAAACTGGAAATGCTGCTTTGCTTTGATGCTCGATCAATCTCTTGGAGCACGTGGACTAGTGGCAAACACGCAGAGCAGCGATGACCACGGGAAGGTCACTGGCGCTGGGGATGGCCCTGCGTGGAGGACCAGGGGATGCTTCATGGCATCTCCACCCAGAGGAATGGCATGTAGGGGAAGCGCGGTGACAGAGGGGACACAGGGGGACCACAGACTTTCTTTAGGCAATTGCTACGGGCCAAAGTCCTGCTGGGCATCTTGGCCACCAAACTGCTCAGACTGAGTCTTTTTTTTTATTTCCGAGATCGCTCGAGTGGGGAGAGAAGGTCCCCGCGGAAGGGGGATCTGTGCTGCCCCAGCTCTTACCTTTCACCGCCAGCACGATGGCTCCAAGGACCATGATGAGCGTCTGCAGCGCATCGGTGTAGATGACGGCTGCCAGCCCCCCTGCACGAGAGTAAGGCACAGCGTCGGGAGCACCGCCGGCTTCGGGCTCGGCTCAGTCGTGAAGTCCCAATAAAGCTGCCCGCGCTCGCGGGGACGTGTTTGTCACCAACCTGGTCCTGCCGACACCGTGGTGATGGGGGCTGCAGTGGAAGCGCGAAGGGGGAACAGCTCCTCGGCGGGGTGGGGGGAGCAGCCGACAGCCGCGGGGGCTGCGATCGCACCCGGGGCAGGGAAGGGGAACCGAGGGATGGCGGGAGGGGAGGGATGTAGCCCCATGTCCTCACGCAGTCGGGGGCCATCCCCAGCCCCGGCTCTTTGGGTGCTCCAGCAAGCAGACCACATTCAGGACATTGATCTCATCACTCATCCCACCTCTCCATACCCCGTCTCCCCTTCGTACGCCCCTCAGCTCCCCTCCCAACCCTACAGTTTCATTTCTCCAGCACCTGACACACAGCAGGGTCCCCCTTGGCCATCCAGCCAGCAGCATTTCTCCCTTTCCATCCCAAGCTCTCCCTCCGGACCTGTTGCAAACCCAGGACCTACTTACCTAGCCAGAAAGCAATTACTCAGCACATGAACAAAAACGTTAAAAAGTAGCGGAGCTAGAGAAAATGGGTCAAAAACTGAACCAGTTTCAATCCCAGTCACCGACTCACAGCCCGGGAATTCAGGGCTGCACCCTCCCCGGCCATGCCTGGGATATGGAGGGATGTTCTCAGGATGAGGGTGACGCAGCGATCACACCCTCTGCCTGAGCTCACGCCGAAATCCTTACTTCACAACACGCCTTGTGGGCAGGAAAAAACCCGAGATGGGATTTGCTTAAAACCAAAGTCTTGCAAAATCCACCATGTTTCGGATATACTTAAACTGTTTCCCGGTTTGATGGCTGGGACGAGATAGCGAGGGAGAATTTACTGCTGGGTGTCTCCACCGGCGCTACCAGGGGAGGGAACGTCCCAGCCAAAATAATAACCAAAAGGGCTGGTGGGGATACGTGGCCCCGCGGTCCGAGAGCGGGACTGCAAACCAGGAGTCCCCAATTTCCAACTGCAGCTCCAAACCCTCATCGCCTCCGGATCACAAAAGAACCGCATGGACTGATCCCGCACAAAAATAGCTGGTCCCACGACAGGGAAGCATGGGCAAGAAATATTCCCGAAAGCTTTGCAGAGGGAGGGCAGCAAGTTGCATTGCAGGCAGGGCAAGTGGGAGGGAAATGGGTTGAGTAAAGGGCTCTCAGATTGTAAATTCCACAGTAATGGCCCTGTAATAGGAGAAGCCCTGATTACTGCTGTTACAAATAGGTACACACATAAGAAAGCATTTAACTACATGACGGAGGAGGAGTTATTACAAATGAAAAGCCTTAATGACAAAAGAGAGTTCATGCATTGAGTCATTGCCTGAGCTGACGCTCCAGAAGAATGCTCGGATACCGGCTGGATAGGGCAGGGAATATGAGCCCCATTAGTGTAAATCCCCAAAGACCTTCCAGGAGCAAAGAAAAATAAATAAATAAAATAAAAGCAGGAGCATAAGTGGTGTGGTTCAACCAAAGTAGAAACACTGAGGCCAGCAGGTGCTGAGCAACCTACCCGCAATGGTGTAGAGCCCCGTGACCACCAGCATCAGGACGGTGGAGAGGTAAAGGTCCCAGCCCAGGCAGACTTGCACGAAGAGGGCCCCCGAGTACAGGTCCGTCTGTGCGTGGAAGAAGAAACACAGGGGCTGGGACAGGTGACATCCACCCAAGGGCTGTTGCAAGAGCGGCACGGCAGGGGAACGGTCAGCACCACGGGTGCAGCAAGGACAGTGCCCTGCACGTGCCCGGACACCTCCCAGAGCCAGCGCTGAAGCCCGGGGTCCCACGTGGGTGGCTATGTCACCGCCACTGGTGGGTGTCACAGGCCACACTCCCCTGACCCCTAAAGACCGGAGCAGGCAGCTCCAGCGGTCACGTGCAATCGGGCTCAGCTGGATGCAGACAGTGGGACGTAAGGGTCAGAAATGGGGAGCCTCGGGGCATCAGTGCTGCCACAGCCTTTGAGAGCAAAGCAGGGAGCTAGAGATACTCAGCCCTTTACAGGATCAGGCCCTGACCCGAGCCACCTCCTTGCTGCCCCGAGTACCTCCAGTTCCCTCCACCGGTGGCAATGCCCTGCTCTCCAGGTGGCATCTCACCATGCTTTCTGCAGAGCCCTGGAGATGGGGCACCTCGTACCAACCAAGGGGCCACGCTCCACCAAAACACCAGCACCCTTGGGTGCTCCTTGGAGGCAGCCCAAGGCACCCCCCCAGCCCAGCACATCCGCACTGTTTCTGCACCCCGCTGGCCCCCGCGGGGCCGATGCACAGGGGTGGCTGTAGCTGGTATTTCACGTTCTGCTTGGCAGGATTCACCCTCCTGGCACCCGCGCTGCCAGCAAAGAGGCTGCCAAGGACCAGCTCCCCCCTCCCCAGCTGCAGCTCAACGGTCCGGGCCATCAGACCGGTCAGGAGGGCGGCAGCGATCCTAAAAACGCTGCTGGGGGCAGGAGGGGATCTCCGCCCCGGTGCAGGGACTTTTCAAGGTGCTAGCTGGTACCTGCAATGCCTTTAGTGATGGATGGGGCAGCTCTGTGCCACGCTGCTTGAGCCCATTAGTGGTGCTGCAGTGGGTGCTGGTGGGGCAGGACGAGGTGCTGCCCTGTTCCCTGGGGGCCACAGCAGCGTTTCAACCTCGACAGCCACTCCACGGTGAGGAGCACACGTGGGCAGCCCCAGCACGAAGCGCAAGACCCCCAGGACTGCCGTTCCTGAGCCTTGCCCCCAATGCCAAGCCACTTCTTTGTTGAGCATCTCTGGGAAAATATCTCCTCCTGTTTTTTTTCACGGATGGGGAAATCAAGGCATGGGCAAGCAGCAAAAGTTGCTTCTGGCGCCGAGTGAGAAGCAGCAGCCCTGGGGTCCTGCACTCCAGCATGGACCAGCACAAATGCATCCTCCAACATGTCCCCTGACCTTTGCAGCTCCCCTTGCAAAGCTCCTGGAAGAGGGTCAGGGTTTCAGCTTGGCCATGGAAGGACAGACAGACTCCGTATCCAACACGCTGCCTCTGCCTGCCCCAGCATCTTCTGCGCCTGTGTCATGTCCCACAGGGACGCCAGGAGCGTGCCTCTGCCCAGAGGAGCGTGTGCAGGCCTGCAGCTCACTCAGCTGCCAAAATCCCTCAAGATGATTGACAACCCAAAAGTGACCACCGATTCTCACCCGTGGGAGGGCTGGAGCCACACAGGGAGGGTCTGGTCATGGTCTCGTGGGAATGAAACATAAAGCAGAGACTCAGAGGGAGCTGGGACACCTCCTCCAACAAAAACAGCGATGCTATGGGAGGAAAGGACCAGACGCAGCAGCCAGTGCCCATGCCACCACCACATCTCCACCCACAGCTGAGTTCCAGACATCCCCAGCACTCGGCTGGGGTATCTTCACAAAAACCTTGTTTGGAGAAGGAAACAGGGCCAGAAGAGGCAGGAAGAGGCAAGAGAAGCTGACTCCACACCCTTGCCTGGAGCCGTGACAGCTTCTCACAGCCAACACATCAGCTCCGATTTGACGTCTTTCTTCACACACCTCCCAGAAACCATCCCCCAAACATGAGGGCTGTCTTGCCCGGTCATGCGGGAGCAGTTGTTTGGGATTAGTAACATAGAGGACTGGTGTTATTTCCCATATCGCACCTCCTTCCCCCAGCTCTGCCCTTCCTCCTCCCAGCTCTGTTCCAGCAAGCTCGCCGCGCAGGAGCTGAGGACCGTCATCGGGTGATGGAGAGGAGCCACACAGAATCATGCAATGGAAGAACCAAAGCGCGTGCCACCTAGCAAGGCTCCATCAGCCACGAAACCCAGTAGGTGAGCACGCATCCAGCCTCAGCACGACGTGAAAGCCCGTTCCCTAGCAGATGAGCCCACATCGTTAGGCATAGCGTTGATTAAATCACAAATCAAACCGACCAGAAGAGCACTTACAGCACAGTCTTGAGGATCCTAATTCAGGGACTGTTCCACGACATCTGGACCAGGCTTTACACCACAGCCATGCCTAGCATTCCCAAGGGAGGTACTACGTGTCCTCAGCTGCACTTGGGCTTGGCCATGTCTCCGGCAGAGCCCTCACCAGCAGCGAGAGGCAATTCAGCCCTGGAATGTCCTGCAGAAGAGGAACCTACTCACGGGCAACCATGCCAAAACCTCCACCAGTGGCTCCTCTTCAATAGATGCCTTTTCCCCACAAACGCGATCCAACCACAGCTTGATACCACAGAGACGACCAAGCAGCCCTACAAGGGGACAACTAAGCCATTCACGTAGTGCAAGCTGCAACTACAAGGCAGAAAAGTTCCAACCAAAGGCCCTCAGCCATCTCCTCCCAACACCATCTGAAGTGGGAACCCAAAATATTTTGAGCCCCCCCAGTACAGTGCCAGCCAAGCATCCCTGATGTCTTCTGGAGCTCCCAATGTCCTTTGGAGAGATCCATCACTTGTCATCTCAGCACCAGCCGGAAAGTCATGCCCTTCCCGTGACTGCCTGCTTCTCCAGCAACCCTTCCCTAGAGCCCAGCCACAAAGACTCAGCCCTGGACAAGGTATTTCATAACCGCTTCTCCTGGCTTTCTCAATGCTTAATCATTTTTGCAGTCGTCTGCAAATGAGTCTAAGCCTTTGCTATGAGGAAGCAGAGGTATCTCCACCTCCCTTCCTGGTAATTCTGCTGGGGTGGGAAAAAATAAAAGCGCATGCGACTGAGTCGTTAATAAGACATCCCAAATACAAAAACAAGCTAATTAAGACCAGGCATGACCTATTCATAAAACAAGTCCTTTCAACTGTAAAAGGAGACGAGAAGCCTTTGAAGTCAGGCCTCATAATCCAGGCCCTGCCTCCACTGGTGACCTCACTTGGAAACTCGTTCTTACCCAACATCGTTAATGCCTTCCCAATGAAAGCTGGCTTTAGAGACAGCTTGGATTTAACAGTTGGTGAAGCCAAAGCCTCAGTAGAACAAGTTACCCAGGGTACAGAAGAGTCTCCAGGGGCTCTTCGCCAAGACTAGGATGTCCGTGCAACTCCTCATGTGTTCCTAGCCAGGGGGGACACCATTTCTCAGCAGGACTTTGGGCTGCCCTGCTGCACCCTGCCACGAAACGCGGAACGTTGGGGTCCGCCAAAGGGTAAATTCCAGGAAAGGAGGGACTGTCATCCTCCCTGCCCCAAAAGAAGAGCCAAGGGAGCAGCACTGATGCCATGTCTCAGCTCGGGAGAACGTGGCGCAGAGATCCATCCATAAACACAACGTCTGCAGGGAGAGGAGGCAGGAAAAGCCCAGCTAGTCCTGGACTTTGAGGCAGCCCCCAGCGAGGACCAAAGGAAACCCCCGCCGGGAGACAGCACTGCCTAATTGCTCCGAGTTTCACACTCTCCTCCCACGCTCCCCGCGGCGGTCACGACCAGGGACGGGACATTGGGCCAGTCCGGCACCGCCCCGCGTGTCCGCAGACATCATCCCAACCCACTGCTGGAAACAACCATTGTTTGTGAGATTTGCCATGAATGGAGCCAGATGCCAAGGTAATCCCCTTATTAGGCTGATTCCTCTCCTGTCACATCCTGCGTGACTCAGAGATCGGAGAAAACTCAGCAGACCAAAGAAAGTATAGCTCTGGCTGAGAAGAGGCACAGAAAAAGGCATTTGGGAGTGTCCACCAGGCTCCAAACACAGGGCTGTGCTGAGAAGGGCCAGGAGAACCGCAGAGGTTCCCATCGGTGCAGGCACTGCGCAGAGGTCATCTACAGGTTCATCTGGTGTTAGGCAAGGGGTGACACCACAATGGTCTCCCAAGCTAAGAATGAACTTGTAGGACGTCCATCCCTTCTGGGCAAAGCCACGGAGAGACTGGAAACCAAAGGGACCGAGCACATCCCCGTGGCATGGTAGGGCACCGCTTTGTAAGAGAAGAGGGGATGTCTGTGGTAGTCTGGAGACAGACTCAAAGACAACCAGCCCTCAAACTACCGGTGATTTCTTTCTTCAAATTCAGACCAGCAAGAAATTACTCCATCAGAAATCCTATCCCAGCTTCCAACCTTTCCTTTTAAGCGCCAGCAGGGATTCACGCAGATCCCAGGAACCAACACCACAGACACGGATGCGCCAGCATCTCCCTCGAGCTCCCCCTGGGTCTTTGTCAGGAGCAGGGGAGAGATGTCTCCTGAGCAGCGCAGGAGGGGAATAAGTGACAACAGTTTACTGGAAATTGGGACAATCCAGGAATAATCAAAGCGTCACTGCCCAAACTTTCAAACTGAACTGGTGCTCCAGGCTGATTTCAGGAGAAATGTCATAGGATTTTCAACGCCATAAATGATAAGCGTGTAAAGAGTATCAGTTTTACGGGAAGAATGCCCTCCAGCACGATGGGACATGGTTTCGAGGGGGGAAATACAGGTGACAGCTGCATCAACGGAGCCACCAGCATCACCTCTGCCACACTGAAAGCCCTGCGTCAGCAGGAACATGGGAAGGGCTGCCATCTCCTGCAACCCGTCTTTTAAACCCGAAGCGTAGTGCCTTGCCCAAGGTCAAAGAGCAGCTTACGGGAAGGAGACTGAGGTCTCCTGGAGCTGGGGACATCACATCACGCAGCGCTGGGGTCTGTCTGAGGCAGGGGCTGCCTCTCCCTTTGCATTAAGCGCTGACGGATGCGTGCAGCGAGCCCTATTTGCAGCCTGCTCCGTCCTCCTCCTCCCTTCCAGGGACACCCGGGGGATCCCCCCACAGCTCAGCCCCGGGCCTGGGGCTGCGAAGCCGCCAGGGAGGAGGCAGAAAGGCCGCGCAGGGAGCGGTGCTGCATCCAGCCAAGCTGGTGTTTGCGAAGCACGGAGCTGGCGAGCGCAGAGGCAGGCGCTGAGCGCCTCGCCGTGGGGAAACACGCTTCGGCACCGGCCCTCCTGCCCTGCAGACAGCCACTTCTTGCAGCCAGCCGCATGCAAAAGCACGTTTCTAGCAGCCAGTCACCTGCAAAAGCACATTTCTAGCAGCCGGCCACACACAAAACCACATTTCTTTTAGCCAGCAAAATGCAGAAGCCCCAGCAGACCCCCGGTCAGATCCACCTGCTCCATCAGAGGCGGCGGTGCAGGATTGCTCCCTCCGGCGTGTTTTCTCCTCCAGATCATTTCTGAGCTGTTTGCTCTTGATCTGTCTCGCTATCTCCAGCCCCCCAGGGCTGTCTGTGCTCGGCTCTCTCCTGCTTGCCCTAAGCCTGGTGTCACAGGCTCTGTAGCTGGTTTACCTCGGATAAACTCTTCCCACGGTTACCGACCGGGCAGCAGGAGCAGGAGCTGCACCCAGGGAACTGTGAATGAGGCCACAATGGGGTGAAAACATCCCTGTGGAAAAGTTGCTGAAAATCAGGCACTTTCTGTACATGCTGGGGCATCTTATAGGTGCAGCGAGACTTCCTTTCCTCAGAAAACCCGTGTGCCCTAAAGCAACGAATGCATTCCCAATTCAGTTCCCAGCGCTGCCAGGTCCCTCGGGGAGTGCTGGAAAGCATCACTGCCGGAGCATGGGGGAAAAACCCAGACGATGCAGCCCAGCCTCCGAGCACGTTTCATCTGCAACCTCTGCTACAAGGCGAGTGCACCGTGAGTTTGGGAATCCTGACACTCATCCGTCAGAGCCACCCAGACATGAACATTGCTGCTGGATCTACCTACGAACACACGGGGTGTTGCAGATGGCATCTGCCCACGAATTCCCACCTCCTGTCCTGCTCCCTCCTGGAGCATCCTGCAGCACCTGCTCTCCCCTGACTTGGCTACACAAGGTTGGAGCCCCAAAATAACCTTTGGCTTGCTGGAAGTCAGTCGTGGATCTGTCACGGAGTCGAGCGGGAGCTACTCACAGAGATTTTGGTGAAGATGGACAGCAGGAGCGACAGGCCGGAGAGGTACATCCGGATCCTCTCCCCTCCAAACCTTCGCTGGAGATACTCGGGCATCGTGACAATCTGCCAGAGCGAGAGAGTGATCAGAGAGTGATCCAGGCCCCCTGCTCCGGAGATGCTCCCAGGGAAGGCCAGGGGACAGCTGTATTCCCAGAGCAGGGCTTAGGAGTCTCAAAGGACAGCGGTGACAGCTCTCCAGGGAGCAGGGGCCTGGCCAAGGCCACGCTCCCCGCAGCAGGCTCAGGGCAGCTCTACCTACCCCAGATGAGATGTAGACCGGCACAAACACCCAGGCCAGCGCCAGAAGAGCGTAGGTCGCCTGTTGGGAAGGAAGAACATGGCACAGACAGAGAAAACGCTGATCCCGCTACAGCTCGACATTGACTGCAATGCTAGACCCCATCCGCCGCTCCTGACCCAGCCCCAGCTCGCCCCCAAATGCACATTTACATCCCCAAATGGCTTCAGACAGCAGGCGCGGGGGCACGAGGCCATGGTGGACACCCCCCGGCATCCCCGCCAGCAGGACCCCGCTCCCCTCGGCCCTTCAGCTCCTGACCAGACATTTCCCTCTGACTCCTTGAGCACCAGGCAAGCCAAATGCCATATTTTTGCTGCAGAACCCAAGGACTTTGGAAGCGACGGGTGGGGAAGCAGGGAATGGGTGACCTATTCAGCTGGACTAGGAAGCTCTGCACTGAAATGTCCTTTTCCCTGAGCACATGGACTCGAGTTGACTCCAAACCCACTGTACGTGCACTAGACGTGAGCTGGAGAAGCTGACTTAGCAGGGCTGCGTTAATTACCCCCTGCACGACTCCTCCCAAGCCTTTAGAGACGTTGCGTGAAGCTGCTGTGAAATGGGCCATCTGCTGCTACACGGCTTCAGAAACTCATTTCCTTAATAACGCGACACGTTTCTTACGTTCCACTCGAAGCCGGTGACAGCGATTCCCCCGGCAGCACCAGTCCCGGCCAGGCCGATGAAGAGCCCCGAGCCTTCGCTGCTGGCGAAGAGAGAGGCGCCGATCTGCAGAGGAGCAGAGGAGGTGCTGCGGGTGCTCGCAGGTGGGGTGCCCGGCCGCCGGCTCCCCGTGGCTTGGCACGGCCGTCACGCCAGCTGGACCAGCTTTCGTGCTTCCCCAGCAGCACAGCCCCGAGGGGAAAATAGTTAGAGGAGGAGGCAAAAATAATGTCTGAACGGGAGCGGCAGAGCACAGAGCTCCCAGCCACTTCTAAAAGCAAAGTGTGGGCAAAGATACACGGTGTGTGATGAGGGACGTGAACATATTTTGCAAGAAAAACGCTTAACAAACTCCAACCCAGGTAGGCGTGAGCCCCAGCAACCAGCGCTCCCGTGCACTCAGCTCATCTGGGCATCCTCTGGGGGGGTTGGATGGATTTTCTTGTCTTCAGGAGGATGAGGAGGAGCCACGCGTTGCTGCATTTGCCACGGTGGCCACGCACCCTACCCGGAGGTAGCCCTGTGCAAGCAGCCAGTGCCAGGCAGGGGAAGGACCTACCACCAGTTTGTCAAGATCATACTGAAATAAGAGGAAGGAAAAGAGAAACTTGGGACACGCGTGTCTTGTTGGAGCCATCAGGAGCACATGGGGCCAGTGGAGATAGATGTTGGACTCCAAGAACCCCTCTCCAAGTTCAGAGCAGCCAAGAGGAGACCCAACAAGCCGGGTGGGCTCCAGCACCCTTCGCGCAATGAGAAGGGACACACAGTTCCGAGGACACGAACCCTGGCAGGAGGGGGTGTACAGGGTGGGGGAAAGTGGGGGCTGGAGGTGGAGAAAGCAGGAGCGCAGAAGAGAGAATTCGGTGGGAGGGACAGCGGTGCTGGATGTCCCTGCGGCCCAGGGTGTCACGACAGGGACAGAGGTCTCTACTTACTGGCCACCATGCCATGTCTCTGCCAGCAAGGAAATAGCCACTGACGGTGTTCCTGTTCACCCTGCATGAAGACTGGGAGGAGGAAAGATCAGCACGGAGCGCCCTTCCCCTACAACCCCAGCCAAGACACCAAGCAACCAAGATCCAAGTCTCCCAGACAAGAAGCCAAGAGACAAGAGACTCTGGATAATTAGTGGGAGCTCTGCAACTTGAGCTTAATTACACGAAACGGTGGCTGCACCCCGAGTACCTGGAGCCATGAATAGCAAAGGAGGCACCCCGAGAGAGGGAAGCGCGGAGGACGGGCCCGTCCTACCGCCATCCCGAGCAGACAGGTTGGCTAACAGGGCCCGGCTTTGGCTACGATTTTTCTGCAAGGCAGAATAAATGGCTTCGGAGAGCCTTTGTCTGAAACTGCGGGTAGCCGAGGGCTTTTTCTGTCAAGCAGCGCATTTGTCTCAGCACCCTTTAATAGACAAGTGGCAGATCTGCTTACGCCCAGCAGACCGAAGGCCAGGGGAGAGGTTTGTGCCGTGGTTAATTCCACCTTGTTCTCAGGCTGTAGGAGTCTTTCCACAGCGGGGGGGAACGTGGCGGAGGGTTTGTACAACGGAACAGAGCAAATGCAGCACAACACGCAAAATACCTAACAAGTGCAAACTACTACAAGAAATAACAGAGGCTTTCAAAATACTCCACACAGAAAAGCCAGCCCTGAAGAAAAACCTGTTCAAAAAAGAAAGCAGAAAGGGAACAGGAGAAAATGCTCTTACCCATATTCCCACTGCAACGTTTAAGGAAAAATAAACCACTATGACGACAAGGTCAGCAACGCCGAACTGCTGTGCGGGGGTAAAGGATCCAGCAGTGGAATTGCCCTCCATCATTCCTCTGCCTCCGTCTTCATCCTCTGCCTCACACGGACAGTCACTGATCAGTAACTCGTTAGCGGCTCGAGGGCATTTATCATTAAACAAGCCGGCAGCAGGAGCTGCGCTTCCAAAGGCCGTTGGGTGGGCAGCCTGGCTGCCCGCTGCCTCCCTCCCCTCCCAGTTTCCCCACCGCGCTTCCCGAGGGACGCACGGCCCAGGCAAGCACCTCCCGATTTCGGCGTCTCAGAAACGAGCACCTACTTCATCCCCATTTCCTTGGGGCTTCCTGCTTCTCCTGCGTTGATCCTGAAGCAGCAGCGGGCTCCAGCCCAAGCTGCTCCCGCAGCCGAAGCCCTGCTGCGACGCAGACGCTCAGGGCACGGGCTCCGGCAGCCCGCCTGCAGGGGGGCCTCGGATCTAGGTACGGCTGGACAGGAAACCGCCAAGGCTTTCGTCCTCTACAAGCTCTAAACCAAACCCCAGTATTTTTCTTGCAGATACTAAGAGCCTGGGAAGAATCTGCATGATCTTCTGCCTAGTTAATTACTGTAGAAATTGCCGAATAAAGCAGGGGTTTAAGTGTTCTTTGCATTTGAAGGATCCGAGAGAAATACCTCTAAGAATAGCTGGCATTTCTGGTCATCTGGTATTTGTGTTCTGGGAAAAGCACGTGGAGTTTAGGCAGCTCTGCAGTTACATGCTGGAATGACAGGGGTAGGAAAAACGCCCGAGTGAAGTCGCACATGCTTTGCTCCCTTTCAACCGCTCCAGGACTACGAAAGCCGAAGGACCAGCAGCCCGGTCTTACGACTGCGACTCTTCCCAAATTCTTTAGTCCTCATCAATGCAACAACGGCACTGCGCTAAACCAGGCAACGCGGGGGCTTCTACGTGCTAAAGCAACGATCGGACCCAGGAGTTATGTGAACGTCCGAGGCGGATCCTCGGCACGCCGGGAAGGGCCGGCCAGCAGAGACGCTCCCAGAGGAGATGAAGCTGTTCCTCCAAAGGCCAACACGCAACAAGCAGCAGGAAACAACCTTTGAATTTAACGGTTTGGGGTATTTAGTAATCGTCCTGTTTGCTGCACTGGATGTGGGCTGGCTCATTTTCAAGTGGCCGCACGCTTTTCCAAGGTTTCACTAATAAAATAAATCCACTGCCACTAACATGCCCGTCACCGAGGCAGGTCAGCGCATCTCTCCTCTTTGAAACGGCCGCTGACGCACCCACGCTCAGCTGGAATTTAACCTGCACGAACACATTCAAAGCACGTACAAGTGTTAATACGTCAGCTTGGTGTATCTATTAACATCGCTGAACTGTTTAATGACCTACCGTCATTAAAGTACAACCAGGTACGGCCCTGCGTTTTGTCATTTCACAGACAGAACGTACCTCTCCAGGCAGGACTGCGAAAACCAAGCAGAACCACCTCAGGAAAAAGCAGCTCACAGAATGAAGAGCAGCGTTATCCCAACGGAAGCGCGCAGCTGCTTCAATAAAATCGCCACCCGACTCGCTGAATGTACCAACCGTACAAGAACCGTAGATCTTTTCGCAGTATCTAGGTCTCCTCGCCACAGTCCAGGCCTCCATCGTTCCCAGTGCCGTGCCAAGGCAGGCAAGGGAAGGAAAAACAACGGGTTTTATCCTTGAAAGCAAATCAACCTCCCAAAGCCCTTGGAAGTTTGTCTCAAGCAGAGAGAAATGGCATCAGGACTTTGGTGTTCACTGCTGGCTTCGAACACGCCAGAAGTTTCACACTCATTTGCAGGACATTCCGATTGAGGGAGATGAGACCAAACAACCCCTCAACGCTCGTGAATTCCACCATCGGTTTCCCTGCAGCGGGTCAGGAAGCCCAAGCTCCCCAGACCGGCAGCTCACAGCGCGGCAGCCAGCCGGCCGTTCCACACACGCAGCCTCGAGGATGGTCGGGAAACCCAACCCCAACGAGCTCTGCGCTACGGCCGTACCTTTTAGCTCATCCACACACTCAGGCCGCGCTACAAACCTCTGAAAACACTGACCTGTGATGAGCTGATTCGGGTTTTACCAGCTGGAACCTCTGCCCCCCACAATATTCCCGAGTCCCTCTTGTTCCTCCACATCCAGCCGTAGATTCAGCTCCCTCCCACGTTCCCTGAGGCAAAGCAGCGCGCTGGAAGTGCGCTGTAACTGCCCAATTACAACCAATCTAAAAACATTCGTGATAGCACCTGCAACCGGCCGGCGAAAGGTTGTGTTTTGTGTTTTGCGAGGCAGAAGACAGGTTGAAAAGTGACAATGAGTATCAGTACTCGGGAAAAGCAGGCTCTCCTCCTCGTCTGCAGGTGTTTCACTAGAACAACAAGCAAAACGCGTGTTCTCCTCACTGCCAAGCAGCCTGAATCCTGTTCGTATTCCAAAGCAACACAGTCACATAAAAGAATCAATTCACCTCTTGATTTCTTTCAGTCACGCAATACCTGCAAATCATTTTTAAGGGGACAGACTTTAGAAGACAAGCGACTAGTACACGAACATTTTTAGAAAGCTCACACAAAACAAGTCTTTATTCTTTGTTGCAGAAAATAAATACAAGTGCATATTTCATATGCTTTTCTATAAAAGCACTCCTACAAAATCACTTAACTGCATACAACAGTACAACCTTTTTGGCTTTTAAAATGCAAATATTATACAGTCACTTCATGTCATTATCTTCTAAAGCACTTGTAGCAAGCAGCTTTGGAAAAGGAATGCGTAATTTAGAAGCCAAATTCTCGCCTCAAGTGTTTTGTGGGGTTTTTCCATCAGGTATATAGTGCAACTAACCTAAAAGCAACTAGAACAGTTTTTTGTAAAATGTTTATTCCCCTCCCACCCCCTCTCCCCCCCAAAAAAAACCCTGCAAAGAAAAAAATAGCTCTTAAAAACTGTTCTACCTTGATACTTAAACCAAGAGAAAACAAAAAGTGGCTCAATAGAAATATTAAGGTAAGCATGACGCTTCACAGCTCATTATCTGTTCGCTTCCAGTTTGGCCCGGAGTGTTTCTTTAGCATAAAAAGCATTAATCATCCAGTCCTATATTTCGGAAAAGGTACGACATGGACTCCCCGTTATGGATCCTGCGAATGGCTTCCGAGAGGATCATGCTGATATCCACAGTCTTGATTTTAGGGCACTGGAGTTTCTGTATTTCATGTGGAATTGTGTTTGTAACAACCACCTACAGAAAGAAAAAATGATCAGAAAGACGTAGCTCCGTTATGTTTTCCACCTCCCCTATCGGAACTGCGAAAGGGAATGTCCGTGTATCCATGGATACTAATGGCACTGTCCTTCCTCCCTTTCATGCTGCCACCAGGTCCAAAGGCAGGTACGAAAATATCCCCTGCACTGAGGGGAAGAGCCTGCTCATACTGGCAGGCCATCACCTCACCGCTTCCCTCGTTTCCCCGTGCTGTGGTGTAAGGACACGCAGACGCCAATATTCCAGCACACAATTCCACAGTAAGAAAGCCTGAGCCCAGAAACCTCCCAGCTCCATTCTTAATGCCCATGTATTTTAAGAACCGAGTCAGGAGCAAATTGCTCGCTTAAAAAACCCCAAATCATTTGATGGGAAATTCAGAATCCCCGCTTACTTCATCGATTGCAGACTCCTCTATCAGCCTGGGAGCATCTGAAGACAACAGGCCATGCGTGGCCATTACGAAGATCTTGTAAGCCCCCCTCTCCTTGAGGGTCTCGGCTGCGGCAAGAAAGCTGTCCACGTCATCTATAATGTCATCCTGTCAAAATAAGATTGAGTCAGTGAAGGTTCACCATGTCCTCAGACAGACCAACACGGCACACCCAGATGGACATTGCGTCTTTTTCAAGCATAACAGTTTGCAGCCAACACAAAATGGACATTTTTATTGGCGCTGTTCTTCAGACACCTCAGCTAGATGGTAAGCGTGAAAGAGCGGAAAAGCAGAGTGTCCAAAACTACTGCAACAGCAAGGGGCAGAGGGATTGCTCCGTGAGGGGAAGGGGGAAAAGCCACGACAACTGACGTTCATTCAAAAAATCAAACTAACAGAAGATTGCCCTTTTCCACAGCAAGCCCAGAGATTACGCTCTGCTTTGGAGAAACTGTAAGACTGCATCATTATCGACTTCACCAGCATTTCTAAACTCACAGAACAGAAACACGGTGATTTCGTCCGATGCGTAAGCACCACCTAAAACTCCTCACCTTCAGGCAAACACTTAAACAGAAATTTATCTGGTGTATTCATCAAAACAAGGTCCAAACGCTGCTCTGCAGCATGGATCACTTCATAGTTCATGAGGACAGCTTCAGTGAGCGTGCAGAGTACTGCCTCGTGACAGAAAAAGCGCAGTATAAAAGCCCACCATCAACCAAAGTTTAGTTGCTGATACAGCACAAAATCTACTCGATTTCTGCAACTTTAGCATATTTAATATAATTTATCAAAAGCTACGGCATCTTACTTACCACGATGATAGCTATTCTTCCTCCTACATCTCCAACAACTGTGATGGGTGGTTTTTCCTTGGGAATCAGCACTGATTAATGGCAAATTTTTTTAAAGGGGTAGAAAGGAGAAAGAAAGAGAAAGTTTATACAATTTACTTCAAGTGTGGAAATGCCTGCTTCGCATGGGTCACCACTATTATAGAGGGAAGTGAAACAACTATTTCAACCATCACAGCATTACTGGGAAAAAACAGCAGGATTTTAATACAAAAATGCTTTTTTTAAGCTTAGTCAAAGTATTAACTACATTCATTTACACCCAAATTCTCAACCACTTCAATTAATTCTTAATTTTAGCACAGAGAAGACTGGCTTGAAGACACAACCAGTTCAATCGCCTACTGAGATCCAAGCTAGGTTTACGCAAGGACGTTTTGCTCACTCAGCTGTAGATCACATCCACATTCAGCAAGGTTACTCTGTCAAGGCCCATGATGTTATACAGCTACACACAAAACCGCTGTCAGCTCAGCTTATTAGCTCTGTGTCCCAGAAAAATTCCAACAGGAAAAGTAAATGGCAAAAAAGTGGGGCCTCTGCCAGGGGCCCTTCTGTCTAGCTGTAATGGCACAGCCCCTCCTACACAGGGCACAGACCTCACATACAGCCTAGCACTCAAACCATGGACAAAGAGCATCAGAAAGGAATCTTTTTTTCCCCACTACCAAGAAAAAAAAAAAATCTTCTTTCCCCCTAAAGAACCACTTCTTTTTGATGGTCCCTCACTGCCGGCCCCATCTCCCAAAAACCCGTAGGCGAACACTTTCACACACAAACTTACTTACTGGGTATCTCCAAACTGGGATGAATAGCAGCTACATTTTTGGCTGTCGGTGGCGAGTGTCGACCGTCCACCATGTCAGACTCAGCATCTTGAGCTTCCCCATGAATCACGGCAATTCCCAACCGCAAGCGCTCAGCAAATGACTGTGCCCTGTAGGGAAAGGGTTAAAAAAACCAGAAATACATTAAATTTAAAATAATTCAAATATATACAATGCTAATCTATTTCCATTTTATTTCTAAAGTTTCAGAGGAAAAATGGAATGATCCTAAAATTTTAGGAAAACACATGGAAGAAACCACTTGTCCCTCAGCACCTTTTCACCAGGCTTGCGAGAGTCAGAATAACCTTGGAAGCACCCACACTGGCCCTGAAGCAACAGGATAAATGCTGCAACTCACATAGTTCTGATAACTCCCTTCTGTTTTGCCCAACAGTCAAAAAAACATTTCCTAGCCTTCAGCATTCCTGAGATCCCATGCTTTAGCAGGTCTCATCTAACAGTAACCAGCCTGGATATCTGTATTGTCTACATTTAATAGGAAAAAAAACCATTCACATGAAAACAGAAAACAAGTGTTCACCTATTTATTTTTAGCAAGACGTGCTCTAAATAAGACGATATCCCTGACCTTCTGACACACAACCTTAGATATCCTACAGAAAAGAGAATCCAGATGATCATTTTGCCTGACAAACCACACTTCAAAGTTAAACAGCCTGGATTTTTACAAGCTTGCAGGAAGTTCCTTCACCATGCAGTATTCCTTCGACTAAAATTAGAAATTTATGTAAAGAAGTGTAAAGTTAGCTGGGGGAGTGGGGAAAGCAGAGAGTCAGGAAAATAGGAATTTCACAGGCAGTGCTTGTATCCCAGACACTGGAAGCAGCAAGTAAAAATTACCAGGTTCATCCTACCTTCCCTTGCACACCCAGGAGTTCGGTACCTGGCCTAAGCCAGAGATCCAGTCTCCTTCTGGTCAAAGTGAGCCTGGCACGTCCACAGTGAGTCACTTTGTTCTAACATTAGCATCTAAGACCTGTGGCCTGAATCACCTCCTTTCGCTTAAGCCTTGTTTCACTAGCCAAACAACTCAAAATCCAGAGAATAATTTGCCCATCGTGATGCTCAGTTAATTAAAAATGAAGAATCTTCTGCCCTGTGGTTATCATACCGTGAGGATATTTTTTCAAGTGGTTAGCTACAGATAAATTATGATTCCAAACGTATTTATCTTAAGAGTTATGACTTGGAAGGCATAATCCTATCAACAAAATCGTAATAATTACTTTAAAATGAAATATTAAACTGAATAAAGTTCAAAGTAACAGTAAAACGAGTTATTCATTTTCCAGCGAGCTCAGAAACCACAGAAACATCCTGAACTTCATCAAGCAAAGGTTCTCTTCCACAAGCAGACATTCATCTGAGAAGTGTTTTCCTTGACTAGGCTGAAGCATTCAATCACCCTTTTCCAAATACAACGTACCTCCCCAAATACCGCTCTGAAATGCTCACATGTACACGTGAAGAAGCTGAACAACACAGCTCTGGGATCCTCTCCTACACAAATCGGTTACGTGTGCAACTTCTCTGACCAGCTAAAGGTATGTGTAGGCTATTCGCTGGCATGTACAATTACTTGATGAGCATGAAAACGCTTCAACAAATGTCTGCCTACTCCCAAGGGGCAATACTGACACCGAGTAAAAGAAACGGTCAAAGACAAGCAAATGTAACGTAACTGGCCAAAACAAAAGAAATCACATGAAAAGTACTGCTGGAGAACAAAGATGGCAAAAGTTGTTCCCCTCACTACACTTCTACAAATTAAAGCCGTTCTGATTTGCTATATAAAGTAACAAAAACCTTTCCTACAAAGACTATCAGGATTCCTTGGCATGAAAGTCTAGATAACTTCTCAACAAACTATTAGTTTGTCACCACAGCAAATACAGTATCTCTTAAAACCATCGTCCAGCTCTTACACCACCTGCTGAGAGCAGTGCAGTTCCAAAGAGTTTAGGAATAGTCAACCAAAGAGATTCCTGGATCAAGAACAATCGTTCAGCCAACAAGGACTTCACAATCAAAACCATCCCACACATCAAATCCTGTTTCACCACGCGAGATGGTAAGCCATCTGTATTTAGGATCTGATCAACCATGTTATAAGTTATGACCGTGTTAAGCAATTACTTTGGATTAATGGCATTATACTTCCAGCCATTTTTCTTCATCTACATCAGGAAATTTATAATGTAAATGCACACAAATATAATATGATTAAATAGCTTCTTTATCCTGAGCACTGTATTGATTTACCTCACCCTTTTGTTTGTTTTTTACTCTCCTTAGATTTATTATGATTACAGTGATGATGTAAAAACTACACATCTGACAAAGTAGAATTGGGAGGGATTTGAAGGCTGCATCTTCTAATTATTGGATATCTGTCCTTCACTTGATCCTAAGAACAAAGTCACGATAGAGATTTCCTGCTCTAACACAAGAGAGCAGATCTTACCCACCTCTTTGCAGACGCAGGTGATTTGGCCACAATTACAGCATTCCTGTAGTCTGGTATCTGTAGTAAATAACAGATAGCAATGTCTACTTCGTATCTTTAGACAAATTTAAACTCAGTAAGAATCAGAGAACTTTATTTTGCCAGAAGAATTTTAAGCATCGAACATGTTACCTAACATAAGAAAGCAACCTCAAGAATCCATGGTACATGATCAGAGTTCACAGCTCAGTAAAAACAGGTATTTAGAAAATTCAGATATTAACTTAAAACTGTACCTTTCATAAACACCAAGTTATATTACAGATTACACAAAAGTAACTGCTTTAGAAGAACATCAGGGCTACACGGACAAGTGTTAAAAGAAACGGGAAACCATCAAAATTAAAGCTTCCTGTTCAACTTAAATTGTCTTGTGCATGCACACGGCAGTCTTCAATCACGTGAAAACATAGCATTTCATCCGTTTCCTATTCCAGAGTACACCAAAAAAAGTAACGCCTCTCCATCACACCATACCGCCTCTTTTATGGACCATCAAAAGGGATAAAAATTCTGCATTCCCTGCACCGATCCTGGAGTCACAGCCTAATATTGCTGCAAACTGCCTTCTACGCAGCTCAGCGCCAGAGGATGCTGCTGCAAATGCCAACAGCAGCGAAGTGGCAAGGCCAGGGAGCCTGGCTTTCATCTCGAGCTCTGATGGGTACTTCAGTCACTCTTCACAAGCACAATCTACTCCAAAGTTTGCTGCCCCTGCCCTGCCCCATTCTCCGACTGGCTTTTCACTCCAGACTCCTCCTCTCCATTTAGCCAGCATTTTAGTCCCCATCTCTCAAAGTTTCTTACCCTAGTCTCCATTTTCACTGCAAACAGAGTGACTCCATATCAGTCTCGTCTTTCCTTGTCCGTAACTTCAAGCGTTCCACCGTTCGCCCTTCCAGTCCTCCTTTCCAACAGCAATCTCTGCTCCCGCTAAGATCTCACCTTACCCCCTTCCCTGCAAACTCAGCATTCTCCTTCACTGTGCTGCCCTGGGACGATGTGTCTGCCATGGAGAGCAGCGTACAGAGCATCTGTCTGTCCTTCTATCAGTTGCCATAACGATAGTCCACAGCCACTCTCAGCTGCAATAGCAAGCAAAGTCCTACGGAGCAGATCCAATCCTCGGAATCCCAGTGTTAAGGGACGGAAGACTCTTTACTAAATACCTGCAAATTGATCTGTTACAGTTGTAATATCACAAATTTGGGGGGGTGGTACCCTGACATGCGGTTCATCGCCTTGCTGGCAGATGTTAAATACCAGTTCCAAAGCATAGAAACACTTGGGGTTTTTTCAAACACGAGCAAGGTAAGTTCTTCCACAACCTTATCCTCAAACATACAACCCACACTGGCTGAGTATTTCCAAAAGCACTCTACCTGAAATAGGCACAGGAAAGAAAAAACTAAGTTCTGAATTTGAGCATGGGCCTAACCAACTGAAAATGAGAGCTTTTCTGAGGACCTGTCAGGCAACATTAATAATCCACAATGCTACTAACTCCACCTGTAACACTGGGAATTCATCATGTTCTGTCCTTTACAAACACTTGGTTATACAACAGACTACAAAGATTAACGTGATGGAAGGTATGGACAAGGCAGGGCCTGTCACTTGACATAATAAAGGCTTTGATCTTGTTCAAACATCATTGCCTCATTTTTCCCCTGCCAAATTATCAAATTTGTTCTCAGCTCTTTAAAAATGAAGTCAGAAAGCCAGAAATGTCATCCAAAAGCTAGTAACACATCAACAACTCCTTGTAACCAAGAGCTACGTCACTGTAAGATTAACATGTACGCATAAGGAAGAGAGAAGACACTAAGTATTGAACATGTCCTAAGCACACAAAGGAAAATCACCAAATTATTTTTATACCACATTAATTTCACTGATTGGACTGTCTTCATCCCAGAACACCAAGTAATTCTCTTCACACTTATGCATAAATTCCCAACAGGGAACAACTACAAGCCCTCACCCTCTTAACTTTCAGTTAAATGCTTTTTAAGTGACCTCCGTTCTTATCGAGCGGGACTCCGTTTCATGCTATTCAACACATCGCATCACAACTCCCATTTGAAACATTTTTCATGCTTTGGCATTCACAGTGCAGGATATACAGCAACCCGCTGCCACCACGAACTTGAGGGGAATACTAAATTCTTCCTGAGCAGCACTGGGTGAAACTTTTAAGAAAAGATACTATCTATGACCTGGCTGGTGAAGGTACCTGCCCCTATAGATCCCATGTGATGAGATACATTCAGTCAACTTCAGTTTTAGCAAGTATTCTCATGGACAAGCAGAGGAATGAAGAAATGAAAGACTAAAAGTATCTTTCAAGACCTCTCTACACATACTTCAGCAGATCTCTACAAACGTTTGTTTGTTAGACTGCACAGCAGTACCAGACTCAAAGCTGCAACAATTCTTTGTACATTAAGAGCTCACGTATGAAAATGTGCTTCAAGACTAAATCAGGAACATGATCTTGTTATCAACCACAATCTATACGTTCAAGCAACGTGTAAAGGCACAACTTGTCTTGTGTCTGCATATTTGGTTTTCCACTTTTTTTCTTTTTTAACTTACGAAGTGATTACAATGTGCAATACTTCTCTCCTGGTGTACAAGATGAATGACTGAGGCAAAGCCAGAGCCTGGAGTTTTGTTCTATCATCTTCTTTGACTCCAGTACCAAACGAAATGGTAACGATAGATTCAAATGGTAACTGATTCCCCAAACAGATTTTATCACTGTCACAACAAAATCATGTTGGTTTGGTTTGGTTTTTTCCTTTTTTTTTTTTTTTTTTTTTTTTAAAAATTGAGGTATTCATCTCTCTATTTAAAAAAATAGCTTGGATCCAAAAGTAAGAGTGAGCTAAACCTTTTCTCTCATCAGGAAGAAAGCATTTGCTTTATTCCAAATTATCATTAGTCAAAGGCATAACATGCATCTTATACCTACAATTATCATTTGCACAATTTGTATATATGAATCTACCAGTAGCACTTCTCAAAGCACTTATAAAAATAAGATGGAGAAATGGACGCACAGAACATCAGAAGTTAAGCTCCTCAAGTCAAGACATGCTGAACAAACAGCAGGTGAAGATTTCCACACGAGAAGTCATCTGTTCTTACTTACAGAGTATGATCGATAGGCTCTCTCATAGTTTACAACTTAACTCCCAAAGTGTTTTCATAACGCAATATAAATTACACCTACACAAGCAGTCCATCCTATAAATGTCAAGGAAACTGGAAATAGGAAAGGAAGAGGATATCAAGAGCAAGAAAATCCTCATTTTTGTTAAAATACTAGTTAGGGGAATATATCTAAGACGACAGAACAGCATCGCTGCATAGATAAGAAAACGCTAGCTCTTCATGAAAGCAAAACTTAACCCTGTGGGGAAGAAAAGAACAACTGCCCCAACACCACTCCCTGCCCCAACGTGACCTTTCCCCCTTTAAAATTCTGTTTGAAGAGTTAGTCTTTTCAGAGGAACTTGTTTCAGAAGCCTTGAGACATGACAAAAAAATAATTTAAAAAAGCAACTGTAATAGCAGGCCTTCCTCACCTCTTCTTGGATGTACTGTAGTAAAAATGGAGATGCTCTCAAGTTATCAACTGGAATATTGAAGAAGCCCTGTATTTCCTTCTGATGTAAATCCATGGTAATAAGATGAGTTAGTCCTTTAGAAAAAAAAATAAAATAAAAAGTCATATGGAGAAGCACGTCAAGAAAAGTACGAGAGAACAACAGACACACTCTTCATTTCTCTAGTAAGTTTAACTGAAGTTTGTCCAAAACAAAATCTCTAAGCTGCATTAGAACAAGAATACTATACTCAGTGAAAGTATGTAGCATATTAACTACGTCCCTCTTAAGTACACCGGCATTATCGTGTTTTCAATTTCTACAATATCCTTTTTAAAAGAACCTCAGAACACTACATAATTGACTCAGTAGTGCCACACTGAGGCAGGTAAGATCTTTCTCCATCTGACACATGACAAAATGGAAGCACTAATAAGATAAATTGTCCTATGCCACAAAGCAAGACCCCGGCACAGCTAACATTAGAGTCCTGAACTCCTGAAAAACAGGCCCAAATTCTGATCATTGAAACACTTCTCTCAAAATAAGAAACCAGATCGCACTGTGTTCATTATAACTGCCCATTTTTCCCAGGGACAGGAACAAAAGGAAAGGAGCAGAAAAGAGAATGTGTTGAAGGCTGTGAAAATGAATGATCTCATTCTCCCACATCATCTCAAATGTAAAGCACAGATACAAAGCGCATTCATCCAACAGGTAAAAAACAGGCTAGAAATGACAAAGCACAACTGTTCGAGAGTGTTAGAAAGGCAAAGAACAGTGTTATGAGAGAGAGATACCATGGCCCAAAGCAGCAGAGGCCAGCAGACTCCTTTTGCCAGCTCAGTAGGACACAATGTAAAATGGCTGTTAGAAGTTCGGCGTTTTTTATGAACTCGTCACTTGGAAACATTTCTAATTACATTCTCCTTTCTATGTGGGTTTTAAATTCATGAAAAACTTGGCAGTTATTTTTAAACAGAGCCCCAACTTGTGCACAGACCTCTCTCAACCTGGAAGCTGACAGCAGGAGCCCCCATTGCCCTGATTATTTCATAACAGCCTGCATTCTTACCAGCTTTGCACATCATTGAAGCCAGTAATTTAGAGACAATGGAGCCCCTTTTCCTCATCTTGCACTGTTTGCTGTACGGGAAGTAAGGAATCACTCCAATAATGCTTTTGGCACAGGAGGTTTTACAAGCGTACACCATGATCAGGAGTTCCATGATCGTAGTATTCACATCCCTGGAACGAGAAGCATCTAGTTCTGTATCTCGTGCATAAAAATCCTGTGTTCAACACAATATTTATACCCACTCCAGGGATTTCACTTCAGGGCAGTAGTAGAGAGTACAGTGACCGAGTGATCTTCACTAAGAATCCAGCTGCGCACCTCAGGACGGCAAGTGCCCTGGACCCAGCATTTAATTCTTCACTAGAATTACACTTCATTATTTTTTTCACTTAGCTATTTTGGGTAATTCAGCAGTTTTTGATATACCGTTTTCAGGCTTTTAGTAATACAGCACGTTGCTGTAACAAAGTAGTCCATAATTTATCTCCAACATCTCTTTCTATTGTGCACAAACCAAAATATATTTTTTGATATAGGTAAGCTTTTTTTTAAAAAAAAGTTTCAGACTTTACAACACATTCCTCTTGTTCAAGCCAACAGCAGGCTAAATATTTAGCAATTACCATCTATTTTCTACCATAAATGAAAAGATTGAGAGGGTATCTTTTCAGATGCGAACTGGTCATCAATTAAGAGACCTACTATTTCTGTTGCCGTTAAAAAAAAAAGTCTTCACATTTGTAAAGTTCTTTTCACACAAAAAGAAAAAAAAAAAACACAAACGTTGTTTTCTGAATCACGGGACACATTGCCTAGGAAATGCTCCTCCTACATTCAGAACTTTGTAATGGTGCTGGAGATGGGTAGCTGAAAAGGGAAGAATTTAAAGAGAATGACAAAGAAAAGCATGCACTCAGAGAGAGAATGCAGAGAACCAGGGGACAGTTTCATTGACATATTCACTGAAAATTAAAATAACAGAGGTTAGCTTATACTGAAGTCTTCTTTGTGCACATTATCAAAAAAACCCCAAAACAATAACAAAAAAAACACAAAGAGAAGCCCCTATCTAGTTAATCTAAGCTTATTCTACTGTATCATATACATAAAAAGCGAAGAAAAATTAAAACAGAAGCATTCCTATGGACAGTCCATGTCAAAATGCTAGCAGTGTCTTTAACAGTTACTCACTTTGAAACTGTTTGGATGATAAATACATCCTTTCCTCTCACAGACTCCTGAATCTGCACTCTTGTTTCTGCCAAGAAGAGAAATATGTAATATTTGCAATAGCAAAACTCAAGAGAGTCTAAGAAAAGGGGAGCCAATATAGGCACATCATAGTTAGGCAAGTTTAAGTTTTGCCCATTAAATGCTCACCTCTGTTTGGCTCTTGATAAACCTGAACCTTCCCCATCTCAACTCCTAAGCGCCTGCAGGAGCGGAAAAAAAGAAAAGTAGAAGTCAACATGGGAACACAAAGGGCAAAACAAATGCAAAGCCCATACAATGCAATAGTTACTGAAAAGGCTGTATTTCACAGGAGAAAAGCAAGAACAGAAAATCCCAAACCATAAACCCAGTAATTACAGTGGAAATCTCTTAACAAAGCATCTACAATTTCCAGAAGCTGCACTGCAGGCCAAGCTAAACTCATTTTCAAGTCAAGCTCAGAAGAACAAGCAGTGGGAAAAAACCAATAATGCTTGATTACTAAATCATGTAACAATTTCTAATTTTTAATATATATCTTTCTATATACATTCTCTGTATGTTGTCATATGTATATACACATGGCAACATACACATGCACAATGCTTACAAGACCGCTTTTAAATCATTCTTCTCTACAGGAAAAATGTCAATCTAGAGTGAGTAGGAAATACTAGCGAGCTCTATTTGGTGAATAATGAAGACTGATGTCTGATCTATTTATTCCACTTCAGTATTGGCACAGAGCCCCGTCACTAAAAAAAGGAGACAACCACGTATGCTGCGCACTTACGCCCAAGTCCTTGCCGTGCGTAACCTCAGTTCCTTTGCACTCTCCTTCCTCCTCCTATCTATACCTAACTTTGGGTACGTAAGCCTCAGGAAGAAACGCATCATGTGCAATACTCCTGGTGATGTTATGCATCCTAATATCATTGTAGTAGCATGGTAAAAATTTACTTAAGTCATAAAAGTTCTGCTGAAGCTATTCATGCATTTAAAGCTAAACAAATGTTCCCACCTAAAACACACAGTGAGCAGGACGGATGCAGCTTTGCCGTCCAAGAAAACTCTGCTACAAGGAGAGTAAGAAAATGATAGAAACTTCTGCCATGATTATTTAACGCTACGCAAACGTTACTTTTCCCACGTGTTCTCTATAACATACTGCAGAACCTGCCACTGAACAATTTAAACACAAGTTATTTTCTTTGTTATTGATCTGTTGAAATACGCTGTGCAATATGGTACACAAGACGTTCTTGCAAACCGTGGCAGTCTTCCCACATAACTTCCCTTAAACAGAGAAATCAGTCTTCAGTAAAATAAGTCCCACCATAACACCACCGAGGTCCTAAGCTGCCCTGCACGAGATTTTACTTACTCAGCAATCCTCTTCGACAGTTCCATGCATGACGAATTGGAATTAGCTGAAAACAGCACCAGTCCACCCTTGGTTATATTCATGATGGCCCCAATTTCAGTTGATGGCACACAAAACATCAAACCTAAGTTGTTTTTCCGCTTCTAAAAGACTGCAAGAGATCAAAGTTCTGTTAAAGCCACAACGTTAAAAAGAAAAGAGAAACAAATTTTCTCTGTTTAGAAAGTGAAGTTTCCCAGAAGCCGGTGTTTTCCAGCATGCTTAATATTTGATATCACCACTTTAATGGTACCACGAGTACATCCGTGTGGCCACAAGCCACACCGTTCACTGACCCAGCTCGGCGTGCCTAACGCTACGGCACACAGAAGGGGCCTTCAGTCCGCCTCGCCTGCCTTCTCCTGCCCCCAGGCTTCACCCACCCTCCCACAGAACGCCTCCCCGGAGGTCTCCAAAGATCCCCCCAGACAACCTCCTAACTTCAACACGTTTTTTCTTGGGTTTTTTTCTTTTTTTAAATGTTTTCCTCGGGCTATCATCTAGTAACACAGATTCTCTTTTCCATCGGCTTGTCCACTTCATTTTCCAGAACTGAGCAACGTTTATTGACTCTTTCAAGATCACAAAGCCAGTCAGAGGTAGAATTGAGCTAAACAGAGCTCCTAGGTCCTGGCTCTGCTAAATTGGCTAGAAGAGTCTATTTCCATAGCTGCGTATCTTTCCATCACTTTGCAATAAATTATAAACTTACAAATAAGGATGAAATGTAAGGAAGAGTTCAATAAAGCTGGTAGTTGTAAATAATGACCGCTGGCAGAACACATCCACTTGGTGAAGCAGTTGTTGTCATTCTTTGATACTAATATTTCTCCTGTGAAAAAAAGAAAAAAAATATCAAAAGGAAATCCATACATTCTTTTTTCCAAATAAAGGCACAAACCACTAATCCCGCCAAGGATTTGATGGGATTCCATCTTGATACTTTTTATTCTTCTTTATAACATCACATTTTCATGATTTCTTCTACTATAACATTTTTGTTCAAATAAAAGAAAAAAAAAAAAAAAATCACATTGACCAGCAGCCACTCATAGACCAAAGCAGCATTCAACTCAGAAAGTCCTAGGCTACTGCACTTCACTTCTGCTGTATAAATAGTCCAACCCTTCATCATCTGTTTTAGCATGATGTAGGGGACTGAAAATACCAAACACGAGTGGCATAATTCAAAACAAAGTAAACAGATGTTAGGATAAATCAATTACTTCTTTCTTAGCAAACATCTCCCTGCTGAGAAATGTAATTATCTAAGAGTCACACGTTATCTGTTCCAAAAAAATTACGGTCTATCAACTATTAAGTACTCCAAAACAGCATCTAAAAAAACCCCAAGATTTTTCATACTCACTGGAACAGCTGGCTAGCTCTATGAAGAAACTCATTCAGCCCACCTTTGCAACTAGACATACTCTTGCTCAGTTTGATCTCATCACAGAAACTGTACCCAATTCATTCTCAGTTAAGAGTCAAAGTAAAGTCAGGAATTTCCTAACAACAAATCTCTTCATGAAGCATCTGTGCTATGCTCAATTGCTGTCAATGAAAACCTGCCTGTCATCAAAACTCCCAAACTGTGCAGAACAAGAGCACAAATAGTGGCAATTTCAGCAACAGAATTTGAACACCTAGATGTTTCGACTCTACTAGAACCTGGTGTGCCCCTCTATGCCACCAAAGCAAGACCCCATCCCTTTCAGCCTTTGCTTTCAGCCGAGAAGGTAAAAAAAATAATCCTAGAAGGCAGTATGGTTACAGACATCCAGTCTAAAGCTCAACTGCATCGCTATATCCCTCCCAAACTAAGTACCCAACAACGTAAGGAGAATTAAAAACCTATTTCTTAGCTAGTGTTTCTTCCTTTGTTCTGCTGCACACTTACTCTGTAACTCCCAGCTGTTAACTAATCGCCAGCATCTGTCAAATATTCATAATGGTGTTAAAGATACATCTTAAATCCAAAGAGACCATGTACTAGAAATGCTGTTAGGTCTCAAACAACACCTGAAAGCACCCAGCTTGTGTGATTAGATGGGAACAACGTAGAGACAACTTTCAATGCTACTGAAAATATTCACATGGTGTTTTGAAGACACAGGGCTTTTCCCAATTGTGTTACCTTCTTTGCTCCGTGGACTAGGGAAATGAGGAGGGTTAAGAGATCTGCTGAAAGGCAAGAGTTGTTGGTTCCCCATTATTGTTCAGGGTGCATTTTACACCACAGTAAGACACTGACACATTCACAAGCAACACTGAACATAGCGCTTCACGTAACCATAGGTCAAGGACTTCTGTGCGGATGTACTTCAGCAGCAACAAGTGGGTTACAGTATGTGTGTGGGGGGGGTGAAGTTGTACATGTAGAGTAATATTGATGTAATGACCTTGAAACAGGTGTTGGGATGACAACAAGCTCACAAGACTTTATTAGATGTGTAAAGACATGACTCCACAAGGGTACATGGGACCATAACCCTCTGGCTTGACATGGACAAATCTTCTAAGCCTGCACCAGATTTGGGAGAACACGTGCACCACAGAGTAGGCTGCAGCCCACAAACTCCTACCCTTTCTTTTGGGGTGCGCACAACTACACAGACACATCATGATGAACACAACAATTACTGGACTGGGTACACATGACGCCCTACTCCCACTGGCTTTACACCTCCATGAACTGAGCACATCCACACAGAAAGCAACAGAGGCAGGAATAACTGTATGGGATAGCCATGGTACTAAAGAATTGATCCCCATGGGCTAGAGGGAAATGGAACCCTCTCACCCATCTCCCCACGGGGAATTTCCCCGGCCCAGAAGAGCCCTCCACGCTAACCTATCCCTCTGGGCTAAACGGCAGAGGGTCGACCCTTCCACCCCACACCTCCCTACAAGTCCTTCAGCTGCTCCAGGTGGGTTACACACGCCCTGGGAGGAGAAGCCCGCCCAGGCACCCCAGGGTACCTGAGGATCCCTTCCATCCTCTCAGGGGAGAGGCCTGGGCACGCCGCGGCCACCAGCGTGGGAGCGAGCACGCCGCTCCCCTTCACCTGTAGGGCTGCCGGACGGCGAGGAGTCCCCGGCAGCTCAGGAAAGGGGCCGCCCAGGAGAGGGCCCCCCTCCCACAGGGCCCCCGAGGGGAGAGCGACGAAGCCCGTTCCTCAGGCGGCGGAACCCTGTGTGGGGAAGGGGAGAGCGCGCTGGGGAAGGGGGATGTCCTGCCCTCACACAGCCGGCTGAAGTGGGCTGAGCGGGCGGGCGTGCCCCTTTCTGAAGGCCTTACCTGCCGGCTCCGGCCCCCCGGCCCCGGGAGAAGGCAGCCCGGCCGGAGGGGAGGGGGAGAGGCAGAGGCAGAGGCAGCGGCGGAGCTCAGCCCCTCTGGTTGTCCGCTTGCAAGATGGCGGCGCGGCGCGAGGGAGGGAGGGGGGAGGGAAGGAGGGCGCGCGAGGGGCGGGCGCGAGGCGACGCCCTCCTTCCCCCCCCCCCTTCCCACCACGGCCTCGCGGCGCGGCTGAGGGGAGCCGCCGCCGGCGCCATCTTCCCCCCGCGCCCCCGCGATGCTGGGGGGGGGGGCCGGAGGGCGGGGTATGCTGTGGGGACCCCAGTGCCAACGCTGGAGTTCAGCTTTCTCCCCCGAAAAGAACGAGCACGATGGGTGGGTAACGACCCCCACCAGGGTTGAGAGCCCCGGTGCAAAGTCCATTCGGCATAAACCAGCGGATGTCTGCAAGGTGCCAGGTTTTGGAGCTCCCACACCTGCATCCCTGTCAGAGGGATGGCCGACTGCCGCGCTGCTCTGGCCACCGCCACCACAGCAGTGGGTCCTCATCATCCCTGCCAGGCACTGGAGCACCAGCTGGCCATTGCTGTAGGACCCAGCAGTGTTTGCAGAGAAGGAAGCTTTTCTGGAAAGTAAATAAATAAAAAAAAAAACCAAACCAAACAATTAGTGGTCTGTCAGTTCCTTTATACTGTCAAGAGCAAATGCGATTGTCTGGAGTCCCCTATCAGGGCCCTCCTTGCAGCATCCATAGGTTAAACTGGATGAGGATGCATTTGACATCTGCAGCAAGACGCTGGTTTTGGTCACCCTCTTTAAAAGCCCAGCTTTATCACAGGACAGCACCCATGGCAAAAGTTGTGTCCTTTCACTGCTTTGACAAAGTTACAGTCATCTTGCGCAGCTTCAGGAGGATAAAGCTCTTGCCAGGCGTCCCCCCCCCGAGTAAATAAACAAGCACCTTGTTTTCCCACTAACTGGGTAACTAGAAGCTGTTTTAAACTACGCTTCTCAGTCTGCGCAAGATCAGCAGCATTTTGTGGATCAGAATTTTAGCAGTTAGCATAAAGGTACAAATCAGGTACTTTCTGCTGCAGCTTTTCTCACAAAAAGCAATTAAACTTCATGATTCCTGGACTGCAGGGTGCATCGGAGCAAGGCCTTGAGCACCCCAGCAGATACTTGGGTCTGTGCTGGCCTTACCGTGAAAGGGGAAGAAAAGCCACGGCTGCCAGGACTGCTCACCAGAAGTGCCTGCAAAAGGACAACATTTAGATTCGTTTTTTGAAACTGCAGTTTCTGCCATTACGAGCTGTATTTTCCATTTTTAATATCCACACGCCAGCGTTTCCCCGCATTTCACAACATGCGCTCATTGCTTCTTGCATTCCAACACTTCATCAATTGTCTCCTTTTTTTTCCTCTTCCAGAGTCAGAGCTGGGGAAGGAGAGCAATTTAACCTGGAGCCGCTGAGCAGCTGCCAGATGTAGAGCACTGCACTTGTAGCACTCGCACAAAGCAAAGACATCTGTTTGAAATATGTGAGCAGAGAGGCCGTAAGCCCGTTTGTACCCTCCCAGAGATGCAGCAACGATCCTCTGCCTTTCCTAGAGTCTCTTCTGAATTACACTTAAGTGTAAGAGAACAGACCTCTCCCACCGCCTCGCCACCTCCGCCGTTCTCAGTGTCTATTTTTCTGCTTACAGGCTGGTGCTTCCACAGTTGATTCAGGGTCATTGACCCTAGTAAGTTCTTGTTTTGTTTTGTTTTGTTTTGGGGGTTTTAGGACAAAGGGGAAGGGGGTTTTGAGCTTTTTGTTAGCCTCTTTGCAGAGCAGCAGAGAGATTTCTCTTGGCATCAGTGTTCGTTGCAGGATTTCACTACACGCTGGTATGGCAGAGCCGTGTAAGGCAGAACAGCTAGAAATAACACATGGTGAAGCACTGACCCATACTGTAATTAGCAGCCTTCCCCAGAAGCATTTTTCAATACCCTAGGGCACCCAGAATTTGCTGACTATCTGATTTGTGCTACCCCAAATTCCTGACATTGCTCAAGCAAACCACAGGACCAGGAACTAAAAGATTCTTTCTTATCCTTTTTGTAAGGCTAATGCCTTTGTTTTCTTAGAGCAAATCAATTTCTTTCCCACCTCTGTTTTCCCGGTCAGAGGAATGTACGTTTAAATCTCAGCTCCCAAGGGAGAGGGATTTGTTAATTTTACAATATGCTATCCAAATACTAAGAGTTTAACAACTAGTTGCTCCAAAACGAGCACCCGGATTTTATTTCATTTGCAGTGCTCCAATTAGCGGTCATCTAAGGAATTCTGAAAAACTGCTGGGTGTGAATATACTGGCTCACAGAGATTTGTTGTTCTTAATCCAGATGCAGCCCTGGCAAGCAGAGATGTGCAAAAAAAACCCCCACACCTACTCCAGCCAAGGTGAAGGGCACTGCTCATCCAGCGCTCAGCTGGACGACAGCCTGCATCCATCACCTGAGAGAAGACAAATGCTACTGTCATGCAGCCTCCTGAGCTCCATCTATCACTGCTCAGCCAGGTTGGCTTTTTTTTTGTTTGTTTTGGGTTGTTTTTTTTTTTTAAAAAGTGGATGTTAAACCTCACCTACCAAACCACCTGATAGTGAGAATTATCAGACATGGTACACCAAAGAAACGTTTTGATTTGATCCTAACGGAGCCCTGTGAATAGGTTTGGTCTTTGCCAACGGCTGGTCCTGCGAGGCATCCCGAAAGCATCCTCTACCCTCCACAGCCCCTCTGAGCCCGCTGGGAGGTTCTGCGGCACACAGGCACCTTCACACTGAGCACAGCCTCAAGGCCACCCCCTCCCTCCTCCCCTGCCTTCAGCTTTTCTGCTTCGGGAGAGACTGTGTCTCATTTCCAGAACATACTGTCTTGGATATTACCCAGCTAGGGAGGCAGAACTCCGAGCGGCTATAAATGCATTTCTGAATCAAGGGAGAGAGGAGTAATTATATCATTTCTTGAGAGTGATCTGGAAAATAGCATTCCCCACATCTGGGAATGAAAATGCCTTGAAAAAGGCCTCGGAGCAGAGAACTCATCTTATCTATGTGAAGGGCTACGTAAGCAGATAGCACTCTTATTGTTTTATCAAATATTATTTAGCCTAGCCGTGGCTTGGCCGTCTGCAGGAAATAGGCACCGACTCATTTTGTTGCAGCCCTGTTCCTCCTGAGTCATGAAGCTTTGACTGAAAGACTCACCCAGCTCGGTTTGTTTTCCTGTTTCTAACTGTGCTCTCAGTTCCGTGTCAGTCTGCAATGACTAACAGATCTGCCGCATCAGCTTCAGCATGGGCACGGGGTTATCTCCAAACAGCCTTCAGACAAAGAGACGAGAGGCTTGTTGGAATACCCAGCATTTAACAGGTCACTGCACAGACAAACGTCTCAAGCTGGAAGAGAGGGCGAGGGCTAGAATAAACACTGCCCTGAAACAAGAACCGGCAGTAGCGCCTTTTGCTTTGTTCGCAGATTCTGCTGTGTTTGTGTGCTGTTCTGTCCTGCAAAGTCTGCAGAACATCCAGTTAACATCCATCACCTTCTGTTTACAGATGTGGTTTGCCCTTCGATTCGCCTTTAGACAAAAGCAGTTGAACCGGACACTGAAGTCATGTCATTTTAGGGGATTTGAACAGCTACGCAGTTAATGCCAAACACCCCGTTCCCCTCTGTCCTACCTACTGGGTCCTAGCGTGACTTGCCATTTTCTGCACTAAGCTGCAGCTCCTCTACAAACAGAGAGCGTGCGTGCATCGCCCCGTACAAGCATTTAGTGAGCGTACAGGAAGGGTTTAAGGGAGTCACCGGTCACTGTAGAGAGGGCTTGCAAATTAAAGCAGAATTCAGTGCAGGAGAAAAGATCCTGTGCTTTGCATGCACAGAGAGAGACTGGAGGGTGTAAAGACGTGGTACCAACTCTGCCCCGCACAGCTAAGCAGAAGCTGGGAGAGGTATAAGGAAGGAGCGAAGTGCAACCAGCAAAGAGCACCCTGTTCCCTTCCCAGTTTGGTGCCGATCAGGACCGACCCTGGATCAGCAAGAGCAGGTTAACTCCCATGTGAGGTGGGACCCTCACCCAGCTGCTACGCCAGGAAAGGCTGAGGAGACCCAGGTAAGGCTTGGCCTGTGCCACTTACTGACCCTATTACCAGTATCTCTCCTTCACAGAGAAACTTTTTACCAATACCGGTCCTCTAACTTGCCGTATTGTTTCCTGCCTGATTTCAGCAAGCTCTGGAAGAGGTTCTGCTGTCGGACCTCCGTGCGCTGTCTTTTGCTTGACCTTATTGAACAAGTCCATTCTGCAAGCTCAAGAGTGGGACACTTAAAAATTTTACTCACCAGGAAAGTTTCACCAGAGGAAAGGCATGGGGACTGCTAGGTTTCACAGAGGCTTTTATTGTCTCATTAAGTTCTCTTTAATGAGAACTTCCTCACTTGCTGCAGTCTCCCTCCCATTCATTTGCACCTGTCAATGCTGCTGGTACTTTCAAGGCTGTCTTAGCTCCCACTCCTTCCTCCCTCTTTCCTCTTAACTATTCTGAGCCCAGTTTCTATTTCCATGCTCTCATCCAGGTCCCAAGGAGAAAATACCTTCTCTTGAGCTACCACTTGCCACGTCCTCCTTGGCTGGTTTTCTCCCTGGTATCTCTGCAGCTTCTCCCAGCTCCAGAGCCACCTGCTGTACTCTCTCCTCCAAAGAAAGGCAGCAACAGCTCTTCTTCAGATCCCTGACTTACGTGCTTGCTAAAACCGTGAGAACTGCTGGGCGTAGCAATAACCCACTGCTGTCGAGGACCTGCTGCGTGCTGCCATTCACCCCGAGCTTTAACTCCTTGAGATTCTTGATAAATCCTCATCTAAGATCCTGTCTTTGTTACAGAAGCAGCTGTGTCACAAGACAGGTAACACCATGGTTGTCCCTCAGCATGATTAAAACACCACAGTTATTTTCTCTTGCACCAAAGGTACAAGAACATCTTACCATCCTGCTAGACCCTAGTCTGACCAAAACTGTAATGCTGATCCAGTGCCACTTAGGCCTGCGATTGAATCAGGACAGGACACAACCAGGCTGTAATTGGATTCTGCCGGCTCTCTTTTCAGCGTACAGAGGTCTGTCGGCCCTCACCCAAACTGGCCCCATGACATAATTCTTCCCATCTACGGCGGCTAGTGAAGTATCACCGTCCCTTGCTGCCTTCCTTGGAGGGCAGCTCCGGACGACAGCTCCGGCCAGCGCAGTTTCTGCACTCAGAAGACACAGCCTGTGACAAAACCTCTCGCCAAAAATCACCTGCCAAGTCTTTCTGAGCTCTTCGCCAAGATGTTTTGGTGATTCCATATTTACCTTACCCAACACCAAAGTATTAATGACCCCGTCAGACTGCTCACTCTGGTCTGCTAATTCATACCAAACGCTGACTATCAAAACTTGCTTATTCTCTCCGCTGAGGCTCCCCCGTGCACAGCCTGAACCCCGCACGCCCCGACAGCTCTGCCGCTGGGGCTCTGCCGCTGTTTGTATGAGCAGGGCTGTGGGATCGGCCCCTCCGCAGGACCAATGAGGGCCTCACGCCAGCGGGGCAGCGGGTTCAGCACCTTTCTCAATGATTGCAAATACCGGGGGGTTCAGGCTGTTCCACCCATCCGACCACAGCCGAAAGAGCCTTGAGAGCAAAGCTGCGTCAGAGCGGGGCACAGCTGCCAAAAGAGTCGTTCAACCTCTTTGGATTGTTTGCATGCCTTTGGAAAAAAAATCCCCCTTTTTTCTTCATTCAAGCTTTTCTAGATGAGCACATGGCAAACGCAAGTATCAGAGAGAATGAAGAGCCTGCCTTCCAGTTAGGAAAGAGGGACTATCACAATTATCACTGTGATAATGAGATAGTCTGAACATGAGGGAACTCGATACAATGGGAGATTTATCTTGGAACCAGTCCCTTGGCAGCCTGAGCCCATATTGATGTCAGCACAGTTTCTTATTGCACAAAGGCCAGGGATCAGACCCGGGATGACAGACCCACCTCTATCTCAAGCGCATCCTGTAACACAGCAATGGCCGTTACAATTGATAAAACATTCGCTTCCCCCTTTTCTCTCCCAATGGTATTTTGGGAAGTGTTCTCAGGAATGGCTGCCTGAAAGCTTTCTCAGTGCCTTCCCCCTTATGCAGGGAGACATTCAGCTTTGTGAATACACGCTATTTTGCTCTGGTGTAATAACGTGACACTTAGAGCGGAGGTAGCTTCTGGAGGGATGTTGCAAGAGAGAGCGAGCGGCTTGGTCTCGGGTCTGCAGTCGGGTGAGGTTGGCCGATGAAACCGCTGCTGGGCTTGGGAGAAGATGGTGCTCTGTAGGTTAGTTACCTGCCGGTATTCCAGTGGTAATTCCTTAGATCCCCAGACCCTCTGCTTCATTTAAATCACGTTGTCCCATGGGAATGCTGTACCCACCTTGGATGCCCAAATGACCCAGAAAATTGCTTTCTTTCCTACCACAAACCAGGTCAATACTTCAAGTCATGACCTTCAAGGGTGCCGGGGTGAGGAGAGAGGCACAACAGGAGTCCGAGGCCTTGGTCTGACACTCTCAGAGACTCTTGCCACAAGGAATTACGTGGGCTGTGCAAACAGATAAGGAAAACCAGAAAGAACAAATGCTGGTCTGCACAACCTTGACACCGCAATTGATGCCCTAGTTTACTGCCAAGAGCAAGCAAATAGCCCCGGAGTTGCATGCTGCATAGCAAACATTGCCGCTTTATCTGGATGACAGGCAGCAATTTGTGGCAAAGGGTAAATCTCTCTGTTCCCTCATGCTTGACATATGGATGGTCTTGTTACATTCCCTGTTCTCAGCGGCTTTATGCATGAATTTGAGGTTAAGTACATGCATGCCTGTAGGATCACGACCTTCATTTAATATTGCAGGGCCCAGCAGACCCATAATTAATCCCTAACATGTTCAAGTGACAGCTCTCGCTCGGTCCTGTCATCCACGCAGAATAGTGAGGTACGTGTAAATTCGTCAGTTCAGGCTGGGAGTCGGAGATTTTCCAGCCGTGGGAGCAATGAGGCTCCAAGGCAGCTTTCTGGCAGGATGAACGGGCCGAACGGCAGCTTGGGCCATTTTACAGGCAGATTGGGCAGGCCGGGAGAGGGAGGTGTGATACAGTCACCAGCTCCTTCAGCTGCCTAGGACAGGGTGGGAATGACAGCACCGCAACACTACCGTTCCCTTTTACTGACCAGCATTTTCTCCTTATGAAAATTAAAGAGTTCCAGAGGCTGATCAAGCCTGGGAAGCAAACCCTCAGGTTTTTTTCATCCTGAGCAGTTTGCAAATGTGAATCTTGACGACACCCAGCTCAGCCACACTTGCCCTTCCTTATTCTACAAACCACTCATTTTCAAATGTACCAAAAGGTCTGAAGCCCAACGATAAGCCAGAACTGCAGTCTGGCAATCAGATCCACATGGACAGAGTGCCCCAGGCACGTTGTCACCCCCAGGTCGAGTCCTGTCTACTTCAATCGTGAGAGTTGCTGCTAATGCCAGGGCTTTGTTTCCAAATTCTGAGTATTTAATCTTTTTATCTAGTTGTTCTGTTACCGAAGATCAGCATGCTCGGTCAGGACAGATCAACAAGTGTTTTATCACACAGGCAACGCAACAGGCTGAGTAAGTTTTACATAAGTTTATTCGGATTTAATATTCATTCACCAACAGTACAAAATGTCAGGTCTCCACTATTCAAGGGCCGGAAACATGTCAAACCCGAACACAGACAAGCATTGCTCAGAAATAGTTATGCTGTACCTCAAACCTGAGTAACCGGAGCACAACCAGTAATTTGTCCTGCCACACATATGGGGAGAGAAAAGATGAGTGTCCTACTGGCTAGTCCAGACCCGACAAAAATACATATAGCCATTTCATTTAACCCGATTTCTTTAAAAGACGCATTTGCGAGTGCCTCTGGATGGATCCCACTGCATGTTCAAGCTGCTTTTTTTTTTTTATTTAATCATTTTCTCCTTAAGTTTAGCAACCCATGCATCAGACTGGAATGACACATAGGAAAGGACCTTTGTGTTTTCTTTACTGATTTAATTACAAGGGACTTATGGAATACCTCTCCCCTCCCTCCTTTTCTCCTCTGGACAGCCGAAACGTCGGTGCAGCTGTACACCTCGGACACAGCCGTACACCGCCGGCACAGCCATACGCTGCCAGCACAGCCATAGACCGCCGGCACAGCCGTACACCGCCAGTGCAGCTGCACCCAATTTTGCCCCCTGGTGGAACCCCAGCAAAGATGAGCTGCCAGGAAAGTCTGGCAAGGGCAGGGAACAAACTCTCCCCTCGGCTCGCCACGTGCGAATGTGCTGCAGGCAGGTGAACCCAGCGGAGATACAAACAGGATTCATCCCCGACTGCCTCCCCCAGGCACGGACAAGGTGACCCTGGGCTGGGCGGCAGCATGACGAGCTCCCTCCTCGGGAGCCCCAGGAGGAGAGGAAGGTAAAGGGAGCTCTGCCAGCAGAGTCACAGACCCGGAAAATTTTATAAAGGGTTGCCTGTTAAAAACTGGAAGCCGTAACAGATCAGCAGCGCTGAGGCAGCCAAGTCTGACGACTGGCAGCCACCACCCAGGCTGTGGTTGCCCTCTCAGCACAGCCAGCCAGGGAGACGTTTTGCCAGGTACCATGGGCCGTAGGGGATGGAAGAGGTACAGGGAAACAAACAGCCAAGGAAGTGGCACAAGGAGCAAAATGTACTTGGACTTTCCCACCCTGCTGCAGCTCCAGATGGTTGTTTAATTTCCATAGTATATGAAGTCACAGTAGGTTTGAGATACCTCCAAAATGTCAGATCACCCTTCATTAGCACACACAGCCCTTTGCAGCCCCCAGTTCTGCGACTACAGCTCTGAAATGAAGGGAAATGGCACAGAAAAGAACTGCCCCCTCCGCACCAGCGCCCGCTCAGACCCTCGGGGCCTCCGCTTCTGAAGCAGACCTGGACTTGCGCCTGCTGGCCAGGCTGCCCAGGAGCGACTCCTCGCTGAAGGCCCCTTCGAAGGTCGACAGGATGGACTGGCGAAACTTCTCCTTGAAATCTGGCCCCACAAATACGTACAGGATGGGGTTGATGCAGCTGTTGAAGAAAGCAAGGCTGGAAACCAAGGGGATCCCTATGTAAAGGGCCATTTTCATCTCATGACTGGAAGAGTTTTTGGATATTTCCAGCAAGGAGAAGACGTGATAGGGGAAATAGCAGAGGAAAAACGAGACTGTGACAGCAATGATAATTCTGTATGGCTTCGCAGAGCTGGCTAACTGCCTTCTTTTCAGCTTGACAGCAACAATGCTGTAGCAGATGAGAATCACGGTGAAAGGGATGAGGAACCCGCATAAGAACCGTGTTATGATCATCGCTTTATGCCGCATCCTCCACAGCCTCCGCGTTGCCTCGGACGTGTAGTCATTGGACAGCGCAAAATTATTATAGCAGCTGGTGATGTTCCTGGAACTGACCACAGTGTCCCGAAAGACGAGGTACGGGGAGCTGAGGAGGAGAGCCAGGACCCACGTCCCCAGGGCGATCCTGGCCGCCAGCTCCGGACTCCTGCGGTTGTGAGACCAGACGGGAAAGGCCACAGAAACGCAGCGGTCCATGCTGATGACCGTCAGGAGGAAGACGCTGGCGAACATGTTGAGGAAGGCGATGGTGCTGTTCAGCTTGCACAGGAGCTTCCCAAACGGCCAGTGGAAGCCCAGTGCAGTATAGGCGATGCTGAGGGGCAGGAAGAAGGTGAAGATGAAGTCAGCAATGGCCAGGTTGAGGAACCAGACGGAGTTCACCGTCTTCTTCATCTTGAAGCCTGCGATCCAGATGACAAGGCCGTTCCCGGTCACCCCCAGCAAACAGGCGATGCCGTACACCACCATGGAGAGGACGTGCATGCTCTTCTGGAGGCCGGAGTAGTAGTCGTGGGCAGTGGCGTTCTCGGGCTGCGCGGTGGGGGAGCTGGCAGAGAAGGGCGAAGGGGAAGAAGAGACGCCGTCCATCGCGAGCAAGCTGGAGTCCTGAAACCGTAACAGCACACGCCGCAATTATCTGCAGCTCCTACGGCTCAGGGGAGGTGAAAATCTTTGGTAGCAGCTGTACGCAAAATGTAGATACAAAGCCAGATTATATAACTTAACATATAATTAATAGAAAGTCCTTCTCTATAGCATCTACACATCGCAGAAACCACCACGACCAGAGCAACCCACCCCGGTTTTGCTGCTGGTGTGGGCGCTGACAGAACACCACCTCCGTAAACGGCCTACGCAGCAATCCGACACGGGCCGGCACCAGAACCGCGGAACCCCAGACCCCACAGCTGCGGCGACTCCTCTTCGGGTGACCAGCGACAAATTAAGACGGCAAAAAACATCCAGGCTGATAAAGATGAAGTGAAAAGACCGTTCAACGAGTACCTTCTAGTGAGGCGTGGTCTCGTCGGCAGAACGCTGCCCGAGGTGTGTTCTGCCGTCCCGGTCAGCCCGTCGCCCACCAACCGCCCTCCCGAGCCCCCTTTCCCCTCGCCGCTCCCGCTCGCCCCGGCACCCCGCCTCGCCGGGCCCCGGCAGGACTCACCGCCGCGCCGCGCACCTTCACCGCTCTGCCCGCAGCGGGTGGTCTCGCCTCCCGGCTGACTCCCCTTTAGACGCAGCTCCTCTCCGGTGAGTGACTCACGCTGCCTCGTTCCATTCTCCCGTGGCTTGGGATCACGAGGAATTTAGTCGGATCCCTTATTCCCTAATCTTCTTCCTCAATTTGTGGTGCATTGGTTTAACCCCTGAAGCCCCGGCCGTCGCAGGCTCCCTCGGGCCAGGTGGCCAAGCCCAGCCGCTAACGGGGATTCGAAGCGGAAGGAAGACACGGCCCCTCTCCTGCCTGCGGGACTCACCCCCGCCCCGAGGCACCTTCCCTCCTCCTGAGCACTGGGACACCCCGCCGGGCACCGGGGCCGCCCTGCCACGGGGGGGACGGGGCAGGCGCGGCTCCCCACGGTGCCACGCCGGTGCTGCCAGGCCATGCCGCGGCCTGGCACGCCCGCTCGCCTTGAGCCATGGCTTCGGCCAGCAGCCGGGCGGGGGCCTTGGGGGCGGCTGGAAGCGCTCCCTGCCCGGTGCGGGGGGGGGCTCCCGTCCTCCGGCTCACGGGGGCGGCGAGAGGCACCCCCGGACCGCTGGGAACGCCCCAGGGTGGGGGAGAGGCCCCCCGGGGCGCACAGCAGGCGGGGCCGGGGCTGCGGGTGACGGCAGCGCGGTGACGGCAGAGGAGGGGTGACGGCAGCGGGGTGACGGCAGAGGGGTGACAGCAGCGGAGCCCCCGCCCACCTCGGCCAAGGTCACCGCGCTCCGGCCGCCACGTGCGGGCAGCGCCGCCGGCCCCGCCCCAGCACGGGCCAATAGGACGCGGGGAGGTAGAAGAGCGCGGCGCGGATTGGCCCAGGCGCTTCCGGAGCGCGTTCCCCGCCTCTGGCCTACCGGGGCGGAGCGAGGCGCTGATTGGGCGGTGCGCGGAGGGGCGTGTCCGAGCGGTCTATGCTAGGCGCGCGGGCTCCCGCGCGGCGGCGGAGCGGGACAGGGACCGGGTTCCGGTGCGGCGGGCGGGTAGGGGCCGTGCGGGGCCGGGACAGGGCGTGCGGGGCGGGGAAGGAAGGGAAGAGCAGGGCACCCCGCTGCGGGGTGCGAGCCGGGCAGGCAGCGCTGTTCTCCACCACCGGTGTCGGGGCAGGGGGAGTGCGCAGCGGCGGCCTCTCAGCGATGCGGGGGGTGGCGGAGCCGGGATACGGGGGGTGCAGACCTAGGTGGGGATGGGGCCTCAGGGCTGGGGTTCATCCCTGCAGCAGGTGAGCTGCCAGGGCTGGACTAGTGTCCCTCCACGCAGGTGGAAGTGGGGGTCTTGTCTTGGGTGGGGAATGGGGAGCTCTGTCCCCCTCGAGCCTTCTGCAGGTGGGTGTGAGTACTGCTGTGACCTGTGCTGGGGGGCACGCTGGACCCAGCTGCCCTGCTCAAAGCCTGAGCACTGCACCCTGCCCTTTCCCTTGCAGCCCTTTCCCTATCCCAATCCAGCTTTTCTGACAGTGGGGGTTCCCCCCCTGCCATCAAGGCCTGGGCTTGGGGAGGAGGGTGGCCGGGTGTCCCTGTCCAGTGAGGGCAGTGCATGGCAGGTCTGCACCGAAGGGACTTCAGCGGCTTGGCGCAAGCAAACTAAGTGTGATTGCTTAATAACCTGCTCACGGCCCTTTGCTGGCCTTGCAGGGTTAATGGGTAAAAAGATGCATTGTTTTCAGCCAAGGCAGAAGCTGGGCTGTCACGCCTGCCCGAGAGCTTGTGCTCTGCTTTATAATGCTAGCAGCAGTCGCACCGAGGGGGCTGGGGGGCTGCTGCCAGGCCTGGGCATCACGCATGCTGCGCAGCCAAGCTGAGGCAGAGCTGCTGCCTCTCGGGGCCCGGCTCCAGGAGCCGTGCTTGCTTCATTTAGGGTTTGGGCAGGACTTTGACCCGCTGGGGGTTTGCCCTCATGGCTACGCACAAGAGAAAGCAGTTGAGAGGTAGCATAACACACTTTAAAAACTCAGGTCTGTGGGTATGAGCTCTTCACTGCCCTCGAAACTAAACAGCAGTTTTAATAAGATACCCTTGTGTCCATGAGGGCATTTGCTAGCATTTCCTAGAAGCCCTAAGACTCACGGATATACAGGAGCGGGACGGAAAGGCATTGCTCGTGTTGCTGATCCGGTTTGGTCTGTGCGTGTGTTCACCACGTCCCCAAGTGTCTGGCCAGGTGCTGCAGAGCTGGGCGGGGGGAACTCTGGCGGGGTGGTGATGGGAGAGTATCAGAAATGATCAAAGCACTATAATTAATGAACTGGTCTTAAATCAGTGGGGGAACCCTGAGAGTTGTTGGTGTTTTCCTTACTCAGTGGGTCCCAGCCTACGGCTGGTCCCTCTGTGTTTCCAGGGAAGACGTGGGATAGGAGCAGGCAGGGCGCAGGGATGCAGCGCGGAGGCACCCAGCCCCGCTGCCGTCCCAGCCCGTCCCACAAACTCCCCTCTCCGCTGGCAGGTGACATTGGACGCAGCAGGAGGATGGCAAACTCAACGCAGGGCAATGGGGGCCTCCCCAGCGCGGAGCTCTGGGCCTCCCATAACAGGATGGTAATGGAGCCGCTTGACAGCAACGACCCGGAGGTGAGAGCCCCGTCCTGGCCGCTGCCCAGCAGCCACTTCATTCATCCCCCAGACAGCGGTGGGGATGCTGACCTCCTCGAGCCAGGGATGTGGCAGGGAAATGGTCCAGGGCTGAGCTGGTGGGACCCATCCATCCTCCGTGCCCCCTCTGCCTGCAGTGACAGGTGGAGGGACGGCATCCTCCAACCATCTGCAGATAACACGGTCACAACTTCGCATCTATTGCTCATATTCCTCTGCTTGAAGCTCTAACGTCCACGCCAGAGCAGCTGGCCCACCAGGCCGTGTGGCAGTTGCCCTTGATTCTCTAGCCCAAATGACAGCTGAATTGTCTGGCAGCTTCCTGGCAGGTAGAAACCCAAAACGTGGCCTGTGACCGGACATATGAACTGTTTGGGATCAGCTGTACCAAGAAGGGATCTCCTCTCCCTTCTCCAGCACCTTTCCAGGCCCCTCTCCATCGCCCTGTCCCCTCCGAGGGTGCATCCCCTACCGCAGAGCATCCATGTCTCCGTGCAGAGCCAGCACGGGTGAAGCCGTTTCTCTCCCTCCCCAAAGGTGCACAGCATCATCAAGAAGGAGAAGCAGCGGCAGAGGCTGGGGCTGGAGTTAATTGCGTCAGAGAACTTTGCGAGCCGAGCAGTCCTGGAGGCCCTGGGATCCTGCATGAACAACAAATACTCCGAGGGTTACCCAGGACAGAGGTACGGGGCTGGGGCTGAGTTGGCTGAGTCCCACCCAACCCAAACCCCCGCTAGGAGGGAGAGGAACGACCCACGCTGCCAGACCTCACCTCTGGAGAGGAAGCGAGGTCCTGGCGCTGGCAGCCAAGCTCCTCCAGAGCAGGATTCGGCCCTCTCGGCTTCTGTCCTTGGCCACACGTGGGACAATCTCAGCAGGGTCACATCTGCTGCAGCTGCTGTCCCGGTGGCTGCCACAAATGCGGCATCGCCCCGGTTTCTCCACAGCTTGGTCACAGGGACCGTTCTGAGTAACGAGTTTGGTTTTAACCCCTGCCTTGCGCTTTACTGGCAGGTACTACGGCGGGACGGAGTTCGTAGACGAGCTGGAAAGGCTGTGCCAGAAGCGAGCCCTGCAGGCGTACCAGCTCGACCCCCAGAAGTGGGGGGTCAACGTGCAGCCCTACTCAGGTAATGGGGTGCTCAGGAGAGCCAGGCTGGCTGCACCGGCCTCCGCACACCCCCGCACCCGTAACGGGCCCGGTGTGTTCTCGCTGCAGGGTCACCCGCCAACTTTGCGGTGTACACGGCCCTGGTGGAGCCCCACGGCAGGATCATGGGGCTGGACCTGCCCGACGGGGGCCACCTCACCCACGGGTTCATGACGGACAAGAAGAAGATCTCTGCCACCTCCGTCTTCTTCGAGTCCATGCCCTACAAGGTAAGGAGAGCTGCTCCAGCCAGAGCCAGGGTGCGGTCGTCACAAGTGTTAGTGCCTCCTAAGAGAACCGGCGTCAGGCTCCCGGCACCCCCTCCTGCAGGATGACACTGCAGCTGATCTTCACCTGTACCAAGGTGGCTGAACCCTCCTCTTCCTCTCCCAGGTCAACCCCAAGACCGGTTACATTGACTATGACCGGCTGGAGGAGAACGCCCGCCTCTTCCACCCCAAGCTGATCATCGCAGGTACGGATCAAACCCCTACCGACCTCCCTGGTGGCACACCCCGGGTGGGGGTGGCTCCCTGCAGCCAGTAGCACCCTGGTAAGCCCGCGGGCACCCACGGATGCGGCAGTGCCGGGAGGAGACCTCAAACACATCCACGCTGGCAGGAGCTTGTGTGCTGTCCCCAGCTGGGCTGTCCCCATCGTAGGGCTGGACCAGGGTCTGTCCCAAGGTCCTCGAGCGTCTGCTCCTGTCCCCTCCGTTGCCGTCTCCCTGCAGGTGTCAGCTGCTACTCGCGCAACCTGGACTACGCCCGCATGCGGAAGATCGCCGACGCCAACGGTGCCTATCTCATGGCCGACATGGCCCACATCAGCGGGCTGGTGGCTGCCGGCGTGGTGCCCTCCCCCTTCGACCACTGCGACGTCGTCTCCACCACCACCCACAAGACCTTGCGGGGCTGCAGGGCCGGCATGATCTTCTACCGCAAAGGTGCGTGTCCCAGCCGGGGAGCCGGGAGAAACGCTCCCCCCAGGCTGGGGGGGCTGCAAGCTAAAGCTCCTTCCTGCTCTAGCTGGGACGGAGGGAGGGCAGGAAGGTCCGGGGCCTCCTGGGGGCATCTGGGGAGATTCCTGGGGCCAACCGTGGCCCAGATCTGGCCAGGGGGTGAAAGCAGCTGGTGGGAGAAGGGAGGCCGAGCTGCCTCGTGAGCGACCCTGCCCTCCTCTCCCGCAGGCACCCGCAGCGTGGACCCCAAGACAGGCAAGGAAACACTCTACAACCTGGAGAGCCTCATCAACCAGGCGGTGTTCCCCGGGCTGCAGGGGGGCCCGCACAACCACGCCATCGCAGGTACGCGTCTGTGCTGGGCTGGCCGCCAGCTCCAGGACGGCGAAGGGAGCCGGCAAAGACGTCCTGGCCGGGCTCTGACCCCCAGCAGCAGCGCAGGGGGCTCCAGCTGCCCCGAGGGGCTCACAGCCTGGAGACGCTGCGGCAAGGAGCAGCCGGCTTGATCCAGCATTGCCCGAGGAGTGACCAGGCTTTGCCCACCCTGCCTTTTGGCTCGTGGCAACGTCGCCAGCCTGGCTAGGGGAAGGGACTGTCCGTCAGTTTGCTCAGCTTCCAGCATGACTTCTGCTGGCGGTGCCACACATCCCCGCCAGCTCTCCCGGGGGGAGCCCCCAAAACCTCACCCCGGTCTGCCTTCCTCCCCAGGCATCGCCGTGGCGCTGCAGCAGGCCATGACGCCCGAGTTCAAGGCCTACCAGCAGCAGGTGGTCGCCAACTGCAAGGCGCTCTCGGCAGCGCTGACGGAGCTGGGCTATGACATCGTCACGGGTGAGGACAGGTCTCGGCTGCGGGACGGGGCTGCGCGTGGGCCGGGGTCCGAGCCAGGCCACGAGGGCAGCACGTGCATGGACACGATGGGCAGGGCTCTGCCGGCACAGTTCCTCGGGGCATCCGCAAAACTGCTTTGAGGCAGCCCCCCTTCCCAAGGGCAGGCCCCGTGCTGCCCCCAGACCCCGGGGCAGGCCCCGGTGCCATCCCAAGCCTCGCGCGGGGGCAGCATTTACCCCGATCCCACGTCCCCCACCAAATCCCGCTCTTTGCAGGGGGCTCCGACAACCACCTGATTCTCCTGGACCTGCGCAGCAGAGGCACGGATGGCGGCCGGGCCGAGCGCGTGCTGGAGATCTGCTCCATCGCCTGCAACAAGAACACGTGCCCCGGTGAGGGATCCCACAAGTGCTGCCGCATCCTGCCCCGCGTGCTGGGGACCTCCCGTGGCCTGTGCAGAGCTTCCTGCAGGGCTCCCAGCTCTCGGTCCGCACCGGACACTGGGAACCACACTGAAATCCCGTGCGTGGCGGTTTCGGTACTGGGTTTGGTCATGCACAACTTTGTTCTGGTGCAGGTGATGTCAGCGCCCTGCGCCCCAGCGGCCTGCGGTTCGGGACACCGGCTCTCACCTCCCGCGGCTTCCGGCAGGACGACTTCCGCATGGTGGCTCAGTACATCCACAGAGGTGAGGCCCGGGGTGCGGCGGGGCCGCATCTCCTCTGGGCGAGGAGGCACAAGCTGGGCGGCTTCCCCAGCAGCTGGCGAGGGAGCGCACACACACGAGTGAGGAGTAACTGTCCCACCCGCACGTGTGAGGAGTGGCTGAGGGACCTGGGGGGGTTTGGCCTGGAGAAAAGGAGGCTGAGGGGAGACCTTCTCGCTCTCTGCAACTCCCTGAAAGGAGGCTGGAGCCGGGGGGGGGTCGGTCTCTTCTCCCAAGGAACAGGCGACAGGACAAGGGGAAACGGCCTCAAGTTGCGCCAGGGGAGGTTTAGGTTGGATATTGGGAACCATTTCTTCCCCGAAAGGGCTGTCAGGCCCTGGCACAGGCTGCCCAGGGCAGTGGTGGAGTCCCCATCCCTGGAGGGATTGAAAAGCCGTGTAGATGTGGCGCTTGGGGACATGGGTTAGTGGTGGCCCCCAGCCCAGCCTCGCAGCCTGCGGCAGGGCTGGGAGAGGGGCGGGATGCGGCAGCCGCCCGCCGCAGGAGCAGGCAGGGGCGTTGTAGCTGCGAGGGCCGACGGCCGCGTCTCCCGTGCTGGCAGGGATCGAGCTGACGCTGCGCGTGCAGAAGGACATGAGCCCCAAGGCCACGCTGAAGGAATTCAAGGAGAAACTGGAAGAGGAGAAATACCAGGGGGAGCTGAAGGCACTGAAGGAAGAGGTGGAGGCCTTCGCAGCGACCTTCCCGCTCCCGGGGCTGCCTGTCCTGTAAGGGGAGGCGCCTGTGCCGCTCCCGCAGCCGCGGACGTACGTGGGACCACGGCACGCTCGCGCCCCCAGCCCGAGACCAACGCCCCAGGGCCTCCTCCAGCACCTCCCCGCTGGCACTGGCTGCGGTGCAGCAGCAGCGGCTCCTTCTTCGGCTCTTACTCGCCTCTCCCCTCGGGTTTGGGGCACAGGACCCCCCCGAGCACACCAGCCCCTTCACCGTTAGATGTTCCAGCTGGGGCTGAGCACCAGGCACCTCTCAGCCTCACAGCCGGGTTTGGTCCCGCCCTGGTTTCAGCCCCGAGGGCTCCCCTTCGGGCACACAAGCCTGCTCCCCTTGTGCGCCTGCCAGCCTCCGCCGGCTCTGGCACGGCCCAGCCTTGTCCTACAGCCACCCAGAACCGTCCTCCCCGGAGCACCAGCTCCGGGATTTCCTCAGACCTCGGAGCACAAAGCTTAGGTAGAACCATTTTTTAATAAGCACGGTAAAATTAAGAATTTAACCACAATGTATGACAAGAATTATAAGCTTTAAAAAATACAACCAATTTTTTTTGTATTTCAAAAATATCTGAACCCAAATAAATAATTTTTTTTTTTTTTAAAAGTACATTTCTCAGACTAGTCATTTGGTGTTAACATCTGTTAAACTCTTGTGCAGTAACACTTACGGCACGACACTAAGACATGCTTCTTGGATTTCTCCCGGTCACACTCGCTCTAACTACTGACGCAAGCATTCGGCACGCACGGGCACACACACGGAACTCAACATGCAGTAATAGGATACAGTGCTTTAAAATACGATGAGAATTCCTCACGGCCTCCTCACAGCCCAGCCCCGGTCCCGTGCCGGCAGCGAGGCGGCCAGCGGGACCGAGTACCCTGTGTTTCCACCTTCCAGTTAAAACGCGACTCGGGGCCCCCTCCGCTGTCGGGGTACAGCCTGTCGCTCTGACGCTGTGCTACGGGGTCTCCTTCAGCCCCGGCAGCTCACCAAATTTCCCGTCGCACCTTATTACCGGAGCCTTTTCAAAGTGCCGCCCCAAGACCTGGGTCCCCGCCAGCTCCCCAAGACGCTGCACTGGCCATCACCCCACACCAGCCCGGGGGCTCAGGGCCCCCAACTTGCAACGACAGCCAAAGAAGGGGCGCGGAAGCCGTCGGCTCCCATCCCTCAAGCGCCTCTCCCACCCCTTCCGAAACGGTGAATATTGCTAGAGTATAGGCAGTACTTCCCTAGTCAAGGCAAGACAGCTTTGGAGCTGCTTAGAAGTGATTGCTACTGGATGAAAGTAAATCCGAGCACTATTTCTCTGAGAAATGAAACCTGCGTAGGGTTAGTATTGCCTACTCCTATGGCTGACCCTCCTCGGGGTGGGATCTGAAAGCGGTGGGCTAGGCTGGCGCAGAGCAGGGGCTGGCAGGCCGTCTCCCCGTGCAGGAGTAAGAAAGCGGAGCCCTGCCCTCTGCGCCGGGCAGCAGACCCGGCCCTTTGCTCCGCTGAATTCTCAGTCAGGCTTTAAGCCTCCTCTCCCCGAGAGCCCGCAGAGAGAGAGAGGGAGACAGAGCCGCGCGGGAGGCGGGGGCACGCTGGCAGCGCTCACGGAGCGGGCAACGGCCTCCGCGGCGGGAGGGTGGGCTGCGAGGAAGCCGCCCTGCTCGCGGTGGAAGGACGGCTGGGCGGCAGCGCTCGGGCGGCGCGGTGCAAGCCGACGAACACACGTGCCGAGATTCATTGCGGGAGCTGTTAGCGTGAAGATCGTCGCTTGTTCTAAGTCTGCTAATATCGGAAACTAGTGAGGTAACGCAGTGAAGATGAGGAAAAAGTCTTAAAGTGCTGATTTAGGGATCTTTACTGTACAGGAACAGAAGGTCAGACAGAGAAATTAGTGAGCAAAGAGGAATTCAGCTCCCGAACCGCAGCTCACTCGGGCTCCCCCCGCTCTCTGCCGCCGTTCCGGGCACCACGAGCAGCGAGGGCAGGCTGGGCTCCGGCTGCACCGAGGTCCCGCAGCCCGACGTAACCCCCCTTTCCCAGAGTCCGAGCTCGGAGGTTACCCTGCCGCAGGCCAGCTTTAGGAGGACAAGTACTCCAAGGCGTGTTTCCCCACAGCTCCTGCTTAATAGCGGGGTTGCAGGTAGCGCAGAGCTATCCGAGAGGGGCGACGGGCCCAGCAAAGCCCCCAGGGCATCCTCCCAAATCAGAGCTGCTTTGTGGCAGAGAGAGGAAGCAGGTAAGACAGGTGGTAGTGCAAGTATTGCTCAACACAGCCTTGAATATCAGATACTACAGGTTTGATAGAGGGAGCAACGAGAAGCAAGTTATTTGTCACTTTAGGAGCGCAGCTGAACACCACAGGTCGAGACCACCGCGACTGAGAGATCAGCCCACGCCGATCACCGACGCCGCTCCGCGCTGTCAGCCTGGAGGAAGACGTAAGCGAGTCAGCAGGAAAAAAGTTCGTCCCTCCCTCCTCAAACCCAAAGAGCATCAGGTCGTTTTCCAGCAGGAAACGAGCTCCCGTGACGAGCTGCGGGTCAGGCAGGACGCAGGCAGCTGCGGTCTGCCCGGTGTCACCTGCATTACGCATTCACCCAGGTGCCTCTTCCCCCGGGGAATCTCGCCTCAGCTTCAGCGTGGAAGCCGTTCAGGTCACACGACTCAACCAGGGGACACCTCCGGTCGCCTCCGAACGCGGGCGTGTTCCACGGACTCGGAAGGCTTCCACCAGCAGAGCCCGTTCACGTGCGACAGGAGGGCACGGTTAGGGAACAAAAAAGCCTTTAAACGCGCTTTAAAGGCGTGCGGCCCCGCGCACAGGCACACCGCTCACCTTCAGCGAGGGCGACGCTGCACTGCTTCCCAACCGCGACCTAAAAACTCCACTGCAAGCAACCCTTGGCCTCGGAAATCCCTCCGGAGAGTCCCACGAGCTCAACTTGCCCGCCTGAGCCGGCCTCCCCGTAAGCCACCAGCAGCAACACTGACATTTAAAATACTCTTTCTGCCCTGTGGGTTTACACCTCCCGCGCTACCCACAGAGCGATTTCCAGGCAAGAGAAAGAGGCGGCAGTGGTACCGAAGCACGGACGCCAGTGCCCGACGACAGCCACCCCAAGGAGCCTCCTTCCCTTCGGGACACGGGTTTCGGAGCCACGCGGTTCTCACGGCAAATTTCAGTTGGGTCTAAGCCACACCGACGAACCCCAGCCTGTACACAGACACTTCTCCGGGCACGGAGGGAACATCACAGTCATCTCCAGCACTGCCTCACACCAGCACAATAAACAGAGCTTTAAAAAAATAAAAAAACCAAACCAAACAATGCTTCAGCTTGTCTTGTAAGATCTCAGCTGTTCTCAGCCCCTAACCAGAAGAGCGATAAAAAGCAATAAAACCAAGGCTGTCTTTCCTAGCAAGGCTTTCCTTGCTGAGAAGCGCCGCAGGGGCTGCCACCGCCACACGGCACCGGACAGCGGAGCATGGCCCGACACCGCGGCCAAGGAGCAGCATCTCCGACGAGACTCCAGAGGGAAGCGCCGTGCCCGGGCACAAAGCTTTCGGCACTGACGGGAACAATCCGGGAGCGTCACCACGCTGGTGGCACGACCTTTACGGCACAGGCAGCGGCGCAGAAGCTTTGAAAGGAAAGTCCTCGGCATCAGAGAGCCGCCAGTTCTCCTGTCCAGCCCCAGGAGAGGTAGTCGAGACACGACAAAGGCTCGGCCAGAAGCAGCATGCAGCAACGCTGACCCTGCTTTACTGCAAAGCGCAGAAGTCAATTCCCCAACAAAAACAAAAAAAACAACCCCAAAAAGAACTATTACGGATACAACGTGGAATCCGGTACATTCATCCCCGATCTCTCCTGAGCACTAGCATCTCACCGCCAGGCAGCCGGCTCTAACGGCTCGCAGCACAGCTTCAGCTGAATTGCACTGTTCGCTTCCCCATCACAAAAAGCACCTAAAAATGAGGGTCCCCCCAACTCTGTTCAGTTCCCCTCCCTCCTTAAAAAGCCACCCTCGACCTCACGTGCTTTGAGGATTCCCGGTCTCCCTCCCGTCCCTCTCGGAGGCTGCCCAGCAAATAGGATGTGACAAATTAACAAGGCACAGCGCTCTACATTCACAGCAGCGGCACCTCGGTGCTCGCCGGCGCTACCGAGTCCTTCCACCTTCCAGATTTCAACACAGCTGAGAGAAACCGGCAAACACTTTCTGGAGAGAAGCACGCGCGCCTCCACTGCTCTCCCACCCGCTCAGGGACAACCTGTCCTGGAAAGCATCAGGGAACGCAGAAAAACGCGGGAAGGGACACCGTCCGCTGCCGCTGCGCGCAGACGGGTAACTGCAGGCTGCCACCCTGCCAGGGAGCTTCCAGCTACACTCACGCGAGACACTGGTGGATTAAAAAACTTCACGTGGCCTTTACGTCTCCCCGCTGGTCTCCGCCCCAGCTCCACAGAAGGGACCAACAGCATTTAGGGCTCTGGCAGAAGTATGCGGAGCACTGTGTTATTTTGGGGGCTGCGCACTAATAAATATTGATCCCCAAGACAGCCCACCTCTCTCTCCACGCCGCAATCCCCCTGGGAAGCTGCCGTGATATGCTTTAAAAGCTAACAGTGCCCCTTCTAACATTTAAAAACAGAGTGCCTGGTGTTTTACGTGATGGAACATCTACGTTCTTGGCTACAGGGAACCACGCAGAAATCCGGTCCCTCAGACGCCAGTTTCTGCGGAGCAGAGACGCTTGCAAACACATCGGCTTCCTCGCCCCTTCCCGACGTATGAGAGCTACTGCAGACAGCGTCAATGTCAAGCACGGATGATCTCTGTCAGACTCGGAGCACGCAGGCAGCCAGCCCCCACGCGAGGCTAGATTTTGTACAAAAAGCTGGGAACATAGTCAAATCTGAGCAGAGGGTTCACCCCCCGGCCGGGTTCCTGAATGTACTGCAGCTTCAGCAGCTCGGCTAAATACTGTACAATTTTGATATCTTCGTTGGCAAGGCCCAGTTGAAGCTTCAGAAAGTTCATCCTGCGATTCACAACGGATTCCTCCGGTTCCCTTTCGCTGATGGGAAGGTGCAAATGATGGCAGAAGGTGAAGAGGAAGGCTTTTGAACACAGCTGGGTGAGGATACTTTGGACGTGCATATAGTAGGTGCTTCCTCGTTTGATCTGTGTGCGGTGGTCTGCCAGCCGGGACACCAAGGTGCCTTTGTAAAGCGGGCAGCGGAGAGTCTTACTGTCGGCGTCCAGAATGCTGACATACCGGCTGTATCGGCTCAGGGCGTGCAGCACGTTCACCCCGGCAGGCGACACCGTCCTGAAACAGCAAGGAGAGAGGTCACGGCTGGAGGGGACCAGACAGCTACGCCACAGGCTGCATCCGTGCCCCTGCATCACACCTACTTTCCCTCTGGCTCATGAGCTGGTGTGAGAGCCTCTGCGGGTAAATAAAGTCTAGCATGGAAGGGAATGGCCAAAGAGTCTCTCCAGCCTGCCAGATCCCAAAGAAACCTCGATCCCCTGGATCCCCATGTGCACTGATCCATGCTGTGTGTCACTGCTTCAGAAACTGCCGCGCTTCAGGGCAGCTTCCTCCCTCAGCGACACGGAGAGGGGGCAACAGGACATCTCCAGTGAAGGGAAGCAAATCTTGCAGCAGCTGGTGGCTTCTGGATGTGACAACAAGGACACAGAAACCCAAACCAGGCCCCACCTTGCCAAGAGCTCCGTTTCCTCTGTATCGCTGCTTTGGGAGGGAGCTGCTCCGAGGTGGTCAAAGCCCTGAGCAGAGCGAAACCTTCTCCCCTTTCTTTAAAAAGGGAACTATCCTTAAACCAGAATATTCCCTGGCTGAGCCTGGGCATTTTTCACTCAGGTGCAAACCCACAGCACGTTCACAACACACAATTATCCAACAAGCCTAAATTAACGTTATTTAAATGCAAATGACAAGCCTACGCAAACTCTACCTTCTGCTCCTCGATTCTGCGTGGGTAAAGTCGCTCGGCCAAGATACAGCTCCCAGCCTCGAACCAGGAGCCCCAGCTGCCGGGTAAGGGCTGCCCCTGCGCCCAGGCAGCGTCTGGCCTTAGGAGACGGAGCACCCTTGCCAGAATAATTCATTTAGCCTCTAAGTTCCTTCCCAAAGCCCTTGTACAAATGGTTTGCTGAGAGCACCCACGTCAAACTCAACACTTAATTAACATTCCACGGAGGAGAGTTTAAATGACTGACACATGTTACAAGCAGTTCTTAAAAAAAAATACTTTTGTTTATAAAAATTGCATCTAACCACAAACATTGAGCAACGAGGAAACACTTGGGGCTTTTAAAAACCTCACCGACAGACAGAGAAGTTTGGGAGCAGCTGTGGGCAGAGCTGTCATCCTGCCTCACGAGCACAGAAATGAGGGTAAACTCGCAGCTTAGGGTAATTTCATCATCCACAACGCCCAGCGACGCAATACTCGGCAGCCCAGAAAGCAGATTTCTGTATTTTGATTTCCATGCTGCTCAGAGCCACTCTTTCAGGAGCTATTCCAGCCCGGCTCTGAGCAATGGGCTCCCACTCTGACTCATGTCTTCCACGCTGGTGACAGCAACGGCCATTCCCTGTCATACCCGCGCCCGCAGCACCAGACACGTCCTGGTAACACAAAGAAAATCCTTTTCATAACAGCAACAAAGGCAGGGCCAAAATCTTGAGAGCTGAGCAATCGCTATTTTCTAATATAAACTACGAAGCCATGTTTCAGGCCTGGGGGTTGGGGAAGGGGCGCTTGTTTTTGTGATGGTCCTCACCCCGAGCAGAAGTTTCCTTCGCATCTGAACCGCGATTCCAACACCGCAGCCCGCTGAGCTGTGTGGACTTTTTTTTCCTGCACTAAGGCTTGTTATAAATAAGGCTCTGTCCATCTGCACCCCCCCGAAGAGAGCCCAGCAGCTCCGCAGGCTCCGTGCCTCCGCCCTTCCCCACAACACCCGGGCGGGCGCACCCTGCCAGCACAGCCCGAGGCGCTGGCACTCCAGTCTCTGACCTCCCGATCCCATCGACAGCGCATCCTCTCCTCATTAGGGTCCACAAGGAAAAACCCTCCCCGTATCAAAGCATCCATTTCAAAACCAAAATTCCAGCTAGAAATGTCGGAAGAGTTTTGGCAGGAGACGGGGGAAAGCACACGAGGGGCTCCAGGAGCGCTTATCAGGTCACCCAGGAAACCAGCGGGACTGTGTGCTTGTTCGCTGCTTTGCCAGGCTAAGACCTAAACCAGAAGGAAACCTCCTGGCCAAATAAGTAGCGTGAGCCAGGCAGCAAGCGCCCAGCAGATGTTTTGAATATTAACTCTCAAGTGAGGCTTGATATAAAGAGACAGACACATCTACCCCTCTTCAAAATATATCCCAGAAGCAGAAATTCATGGCGGTCGCGTAGGTAATTAGACAGAGACCTCCCCCGCACACCCATCCCCCTCTGAAATTCACGCTCAGGAGGTGAAGCTTTTACCACACACCTCGACACTGCTAAGCAAACAGATCCTCGATTTACCTCTGGAGTCCGATCAGCTTCCACTTCTGGAAATCCACAACGTGCAGAGGGGAAGTGACCCAGTGCTTCACGGGCTTGGCGTAAACGCCGCAGTTGGGCACGAAGATGGAGAGCGCCGTCACAAGCTTCTTGACTATCGCTTCCTCTTCCCCCAGCACGATCAGGGTCCTCCCGCTGAGCAGGGAGTAGATGGCGGGGTGGGCGAAGGGGTACTGCCTGATGAACCGCAGCGCGTTCTGGCCAGCCTTTTTTTTGTGCCTTTCGCTCGCCTGACAGGCGGGGTGAGCAGGAGAAGGGGTCCTGTCGGAGCACGTGGAGGCCGCGCTGCTGATGTAGCTCGTGGAGTCCGAGCACTCATCCAGGCTGCTCTTACTGACCTCCCGCCCGCCCGTCAGGTAGCGCGAGTCAAGCTCGTAGGGAAGGAGCCCCCCCGAGATGCCGTCGTGGGAGGGGAAGCCCCCGAAGCTCCCGCGCAGCCCCTGCTCGGCCTGCCGGTACGGCTGCGGGGGGATCCTGACCACCCCGTCCTCGTCGCAGGGCTTCTGTCCCAGGTCGGGCAGAGGCTCAAGGAAGTTGGGACTCTCCTTCCCGATGCAACAGGCAGAATCGACCTGCACTAAGTTTTCCTGGTTTGAAACGTCTTCCTGCTCATCGGCATCGTCCGGGTTTAGTTTGGGGGTGAAATGAAGGCCTCCCTCTTCATCATCCGCGTAAGGTTCCTCGTTAATGGCACTTGGGTAGCTCGCTTTGAAATCTTCCGGGATGAGCGACTCGGAGGGACACGTGCTGAGAACCTCAATGCTGTCCTCGCTGACGGTCCGCCGGCTGCCCACCTTGCTCCTGCCCGCCTGGGGGCTGGGGCTGACGGGTAGGCTGGCCTGGCTCTCCGACTTCGTCAAGCCAGACGCAGACTTCTCCGTTCCAAGAACCTCGATGCTCTCCCCGCTACTGATGCTGCCTTTAATATCCGCATCGAGATAGTCCAGGTTCTCCTGGTGTTCGAACGTCACGGAGTCGGTCATTTTGGGTTCTTGGGAGTCCTCGATCTCCTGCTCCATCTTGATGGGCACGCACTCCACGCTGGACTTGTAGGATCCCAGGCTGATGACCACTCTAGGAGCAGGGGACTCTTCCGAGCACTTTCTATCGATGGCATCTTGACTGAGCCCCTGGCAGCCTCTGTACTGTTTTTCAGGTGGTTTTTCATCCAGAAGAGATACATCCTCAAAGAGGAAGTTAGTTACGCTTTGTTGCTTTAGGAGTGCTCTGCTGATCTGGTCTGTCAGGAGGTAGCACATGTCACCTCTGAAAGTCCTCTCGATCTGATGCAACTGGTCAAGGGTTTGGGTGAAAAAATAAATATCGCAGAGTTCCTCCAGCGTCTTCAGCTTCTTGTCAAAGCATTTGGCGGACTTCGCTTTGATGAGCTTGGGGGTATAGGACGGCACGTGGGCGTAAAGGTGCGTTTCGGCAGGCTCGGCAAGGTCGGAGGTAGTCGGGTCCTGATCGCAGCCTGCGTTGGCCTGATCCAGCGCACACTCCGGCTCGTAGGGGTGGAAGTCGGATTCCTTCAGCTTCCTGTAGGGATACGACCTGATTTGTTTCAGTAGATCTTGGTGCTCAATGATAGACTTTTCCACGCTGGCCAGCTCGTTGGCCTTCTCGATGGCTTGGGTTGTGTAATACCCTTTGTCGTTGGCTTTCTTCTGTATCTCGGTTTCGTTGTGCAGGACAGTCCTGGTGTAGTCGAGATCTTTCAGTTTCTTTTCCAGTTCATTAGCAAAAGCTTTCCTGTTCCCCGTCTTTAGGCATTCGGAGGCTTTGGAGAACTCAGAGGAGAGTTCCTGAAACTGCTGCATGATTTTGTGCTCGTCAGCAGAAATGTAGGCCATGCAGAAGGGCCTCACGAAACCCCTGGCTTCGAGGTCGTACAGAGTCAAGTGGTGGACGTACGCGAAGGCCCCTTCCTTCGAGTCCCCCAGCACCACTTTGGAGTCCTCCACGAAGTTCAGCTTCGGGTAGGCAGAGCCGGGAGGGTGCCCCACGAAGGAAGCCTGGTAATCCACAGACATGATCCGAAGGGAAAAATAATTGAGATCGAAAGTGCCCGACACTTTGGCGTCATCGGGGATGGTCAGGAGGGGCTGAGGCCCCACTTGCTCCGAGAACTCGGAGATGAGGATGAAGTCCCGGGTGAATTTGGAGCTGGCGACCTTGGCCCAGGGGTTGGCGCCGTGGCTGGCGAAGGGGAAGAGCGGCACCGAGTACTCCTCGGGCAGGGGCGGCTCGCTGTACAGCTCATCCTCCAGCTCCTCCTCCCTGGTGAAGGCCACCACGTCAGGGGCGCTGATCATATTTCCCGCAGGAGGGGACCGACATGGAGCAGCGAGGCCCCCCCGGTCCCCCCCGCCACCGCCGGGCCCTGCGGGAGGCCCCGCCGCAGCCCCGGTCCCGGCCCGCCCGCAGCCGGGCCCCCCGCCGCAGCCCCTTCTCCCGCCGCCGCCGCCTCACGCGTCCGCCATGGCCGGGAGCCGCCGGCCCCGCCGCCCCCGGGCCCCGCTCCGCCGCCGCCGCTCCCCTCACGGACGCCGCAGCCCCGCAGCCATCTTGGGGTCACATGACGCCGCGACTTCTCACCCCGCCACCCGGAAGCGAAGCCGCCGCCTCCCCCTTGCCCTTTGCGATTGTTGGGTGTTTTTAGCCGTCGCCGTCCCTTGGCGTTACTTCACCCGGGACGGGCTCGGTGGCGGGAGGAAACAGCAAACCGAGCCGGGACGGCGGGGGAACACAACTGAGGGGCGCCGCGGGGCATCTTGGGAGCTGTAGTTCTCGCCTGCCACGGCGGCGCTTTACGGCAGGACGTAACGGTGAGGGAAAGCGCGCCGCGTCCCGCTGCTCTTTGCGACAGAGCGAGCGCGGGAGTGAGAGCGGTGGGGTGAGGAGAGCCCGGACGGGGCAACCGGGGGGCCGGGGAGGGGAAGGGGCGGCCCCGGGCGAGGGAGAGCCCGGCAGGCGTCGGGGGTGGCGGTGGGCCTGCCCTGCCCTGCCCCGCCCCGGCTGCGGGGGGCAGCCCCGGCCTGAGGGAAGGCCTTGGCAGGGCAGGGGGGGCCGGGCGGGACCCGCCGGGTGGCTGTTGCTGGCGGGGGGGAGAAGCCTTCTCCAGCTCCGTGCGGCTCTGAGGGGGCTGCGCCGCGAGTGGCGCCGGGACAGCCGGGCGGGGGATGCCCTGGGCCCTCCCGGAGGCGCCGGTTAAGGGCTGAGCGGGGCCGCGCAGTGATCGCTCTCCGTCCCCAGCAGGATCGGGCCCAGGGCGAGGACACAGCAGCATGCCTTGGCCCCGCCGGAGCTGTCGCCGTCTCTTGTGATGAATTTTCCAGCGAGGCTCTTTGCTAGCTGCGGGGTCAGGATGCTGCCGCAGCCCTGGCGTCTCTTCTCCCGGGCTGCAGAGGATATGGCGTTGCAGAGGATCCGGAAGGTGCTGTGCGTGGCTGAGAAGAACGATGCTGCCCGAGGGATTGCGGATCTGCTCTCCAACAGCAGAATGCGACGGGTAGGAATGCGCCACATCTCCTCAGCGCTTCCTGATACGCGTACAGCTGAGCTGGCTGGAGAGGGTCAGCTCACCGGCGCCGCTGTGCCGCACAGCCCTGGTCTCAGGGGTAGTCTGTGTCTTGGGTGGTAGCCCCAGCCCACTCTGCAGAGCCTGGCACGGGCACTTCGCATCAGCACGTGCAACATCTCGCACTGGTTTTGTCTCTGGCCGCTTCTGACCACGCGAGGGTACAGGAACAGCTTTCTTTTGTGGACAAACACCTCTTGCCCAAATGTATTTGGGAGTCTTGGACCCCTTTTCCTCGTGACTTAAGTCCTGCCGGAATTTAGCTCCCCAGCTGCGCTCCCTCTGCCCAGACTGCCTTCTCCGGGCACTGAGCTCCGTGGTGAGGGCTCCCTGTGTCGTTCATAGCTTTGCAGCGTATGCGAAAGGTTTCAGGAACTGAAACCATCTGTTGGTGTGTATCTCCCAGTCAAAAAGCACCGCTTCTGCAGCATCAGCAAGTGTCGGGGGTTTACTGAAGTTCACATAATAAAACAAAGATGGTCTGTGGTTTGGAGAAGAGGAGTTCAAAGATCTCTCCTCTCTGCTGCCTTGGTTTGTGACCTTTAAAGCTTTGCATAATTACTTGGTATTCCCAAGCTAAGGAATTAGAAGGTGCTTCTAGACCAGAATTTTATTTGGATGAAAGGTGTTATTGAGAACCTGAGCACTGACAGTCCCAATCAAGGAAGATATCATCCTGTTTCTGTAGAAAAAGCAGCAAATGCCCAATCTAGAAACTTCCACGAGTCTCAGTGAGGTGGAGGGTGGTGTGGGGGACCTGGAGCTGGCACGCTAATCATCGTTTGGAGCAGGACAGTTGTTTGTCAGGGATATAATCGGCCAGCCCCATTAAACGAATCTGTTCTTCGCTGTTTGTTGTCACTGTCCGTGGGGAGATAACCCTGGCATCCCCTTCAGGCATAGTTTAAAATACTCTTAGGTTGGAAAGCACCACTTCAATGTCTCCATAGTGACACAGGCAATTCCCGATCGCCCCACCTTGCCTTTGTGCTTCGGCTACAGTACCTGGGTTTCACTTGCCCCGTGTTTCCCTGTGCTCTGCCGTAACAGCGTGTGTGAAGCGAGGCAGAACGCGTTTGGTTTCTGTTGGGAGCCAGAAACTCAGTAACTTTCCTTTTCCTTCTAGCGAGAAGGGTTTTCCAAGTTCAACAAGATCTATGAATACGACTACCAGATGTTTGGCCAGGTAGAGTTTTCTTTCATTCTACTGCCGGATTAGAGAAGTGCAAAATACTAATTACTGAAAGCCGTTTGTCAGAAGTTACGAAACAGATCCAGTGACAGGGACAGTTTGTACAAAGATGAGGAAAAGTCAGATGTTCTTTTCTTGGCTCAACCACTGTTCTGTTGCTTTAGGTCTTTCAACTTTCTGGTTTTCTATCAGTCAAAAAGATGTTGCTGTTTAGAATTGGGAGCTTCCTACAAAAACTGAGGCCATAGATTTAGCTGTCAGTAGAGAGAAGAGCTTGTTATGATATATTAGCGGGAGGGAGGTGTCACTGGTTGTGTAAATTGAGAACTGCAGCCAGCTCTTGCGGCTGTGGGTAGTTTTTACCAAACGATGGGCACTAATTACCTTGCTCTGTCTCTTGCAGAACGTTACTATGGTGATGACATCCGTGTCGGGACACTTACTGGCTCATGATTTTAAGCTGCCGTTTCGCAAATGGTTAGTAGTTAGTACCCCCTCGCAGGAAGGGGGGCTGTCAGCGTCTGCTGTCACCCCGAGCCGAGCAGGGCACTGCGAGCTCCAAGACGAGGGAGCAGGGAGGGACTTGACACCGTGTGCTTCAAGGAGCCACGCAGAGCGGGGCGATGAGTACCAAATTCTATATGGAGTAGCTAAAATATTGTTTCAAATTCCTAATTTAAGCACGCTAAAACATCCTGAAGTCATAATACTGGTGGCCTCGATCTTAAAGGTCTCTTCCAACTTAAACGATTCTATGATTCTAAGGCAGACCCAAGGAATTAAACCGATTCCAAAACTTGGTTGATGTTTTTGTGTTCTTTGTTCAACTAGGAGTTGTCTGGGGAAGTGAGGTGCTTTCTCTACCTCCTCTCCCCTTTGTTCTCTGTGCTTGAAACAAGAGAAGTTGCTTGTTCAGGGCTGCCTTCCAGATTTGCCGATTTTCTCTGGTTGCCTTTTGGTTCTATTGCTTTTAAGTGTAACTCAGCATTTCACGTCAACTCTAAGTTGTCTAAAACAAGGCCCATATTAAAATACATCATTAATTCCAGTACTTGAACAGTCCTCGCAAGACGGCGCTAGTTAGTGCCTCACAACATATGGTTTAGTTTTTGTTATGCACATTGTTTATCCTCTGTTTACCAGGCATAGCTGCAACCCGCTAGCACTTTTTGAGGCTGAAATCGAGAAGTATTGCCCTGAAAATTACGTGGATATCAAGGTACTTTGTTTTTAAGAGTTTCCCTGAAACTCTGAGTTCAGAGGTTAATTCTACAAATACTGTCTCAGATAGAAGGAGGATTGTACCTTTGTCCTGAATGTCCAAGTTTCCAGAGTTTAGCAAATTCCTCCTGCTTTTCCTAGGACTATAGATGCTGTTCATTTGTGACATTGAAAGTCTCCCGCTCGTGTACAATTAGTGCAGTAAAGGAACAACTACTTTGCTAAAAGTAGAAATGTTTTTTCCATCAAGGTGAAATTGGTAATTGCATCTCAATTTTACAAAAAACCGACATTTTCGGAAAACAGATTGTGGTACAATCCGATCCAAGCCATGCTTTTTAACAGAGTTAGATGTAAATAAATGACTCAATTCTTTTGAAAGCTGCCTAATCTCATGAGAGACACAATTACAAAATGTTATTGCAACAATCTATCTCTATGGATACACGTCGCATTTCATGTTCAGCTCGTGAGTCATTCTAAAATTAAATGACAAAGCCAGTGGCCTGGTATGTCTCACTCCGCATTGTTTTGTCGTCTCAGAGAACCCTTGAACGAGAAGTCCAGCAGTGCCAAGCTCTGGTGATCTGGACTGACTGCGATCGAGAAGGAGAGAACATTGGCTTTGAGATAATTCACGTTTGCAAAGCTGGTGCGTAGAGCGTCTCCTTCATCAATCTGAGTTCCGTTAAAGTCCTGATTTAACAGGTATCGCTGCTCAGAGATCTCGTAACAGGCGTATTCTCAGTCTTACTGTGTCCAGGTTAAATTTGTTGACTGTAGTTCTGATAAATATGTGGCTCTGATAGACCAGAAATACATTCAGCTATTGGAAAGCTATGGAATAGGTTGACAGCATCCTCTTTTGAAGATAGCTGTTTATTAGTTGCTCCTTTCCGTTGGTGTTTGAGTTGCTCTTTGATTTCTTTTTTTTTTTGTGTGTGTGTGTCTGACAGTAAAGCCAAACCTCCGGGTTTTCCGAGCCCGTTTCTCAGAGATTACGCTTCATGCTGTCAGAACAGCCTGCGAGAACCTCACCCAGCCAGATCAAAAAACGAGCGATGCCGTTGATGTCAGGCAGGAGCTGGACCTCAGGATAGGTACGTAAACGCGCTGGAGGTGAGAGCAGGCTGCCAGGCCTGAGCTACTGCGTGCGCCTCTTCTAAAGGGGAGTGAGGAAGAGTGTGGTAGGTAGGCAGGGGACGGCTTTGTTGTCACTGTATAGCTTATTGTCTATAAATACTTGAACTGCCTTAGACTGCTGTACAAACGAGGTAGCCAGCCACCAGGCTCTTCCTCGCTTCTCGTCTAACCACATTGAATGCACATTGTTAAAGCCCAGCAAGGGGTGTTTAGAAATCCTCTGTTACTGTATCCTCAACACAAGACAGAAATGCCCTCTATAGTGCCGTAAATCTGATTTTTAGGTCAGATGCAACTAAATCACATCTCGTGTCTTACTGGAAATGTGCTCTTTGAAGCAAATGTTAGGTTTATAGCTCACGCAGCATTGACAGGCTTCTGCAACCGAGTATTAAAAATAGAGTAAAATTAATACTCGGAGTATTAAAAAGAACCATCTGAAGTGTTGTGATTATCCTTCAGTGTTGTTGTATTCAGTTCTGGTGTCCATTTTGTTTTCTCAGGTGCTGCCTTCACCAGATTCCAGACGCTGAGGCTCCGGAAGATCTTCCCTGATATTTTAGCAGATCAGCTGATCAGCTATGGTAGCTGCCAGTTCCCAACGCTGGGGTTTGTAGTCGAACGCTTTAAAGCCATCCAGGCCTTTGTTCCTGAAGCCTTCTATAAAATAAAAGGTACGCTTCGGGAAAGCGAGTCCTGGGCTCCATCTTAAAGGGCTTGATGTGTATAGAAAGGAAAAACATCAGGGCAACAAACAAACAACGCTGCAGAGGTGGTTTCCTTGTCCTTTGCCGTGACCACTAAGCAGAACCGCAAGGTTTCCCAATAGTGTGGCCCCGCTGCCTCTGCTGTATTTCCATTGCATTACTACTATATCGCTCAGATCTGTTGTTCACCACAGTGACACACGATCATGAAGACGGCAGTGTGGTCTTCAACTGGAAGAGGAACCGGCTCTTTAATCACACAGCATGCCTGGTCCTTTACCACATGTGTATGGAGGTAGGAAAGCTTGTAAATAGTTGTGTAATCCAGTATCAGCCAAACATTTCCTGCCTCCGTCTCGCTCAAGATGTTTAAAGAACAGTTTGTGTAAACTCTTGAAGGAGATTTTTGTGTTTTGCTTACTCTGTGTTTAGGATCCGGTAGCAACTGTTGTTGAGGTTGGGAGCAAGCCAAAAAGCAAATGGAGGCCCCTGCCCCTGGACACTGTGGTACGTTTGAACTATGCCGAAAGGACTTAGGTGAAAGAAGCTTTGAACAGACACTTTACTCACTGCTCTGAATTATGCACAAATACTTCTTTTTTTTCTGGCTCCTCCCAACGCAGGAACTTGAGAAGTTGGCTTCCCGCAAACTGAAAATAAATGCAAAGGAAACCATGAGAATAGCAGAAAAACTCTATACTCAAGGGTAAGAAAGCAAGACTTGGCTTGGTAAACATAATTCTTTCAAAAGTAAATGGCCTTTAGTCCAAAATGGGAAGCATCTTGAAGCACCTCTTAAAGTGCTCTTCTGTCTTTCTTCTTAAGGTTCATTAGCTACCCTCGAACCGAGACCAACATTTTCCCCAAGGAGCTGAACCTCTCTGCCTTAGTACAACAGCAAACACAGGACCCAAACTGGGGAGCGTTTGCTCAGAGGATTTTGGATCAGGGTGGGCCAACCCCTCGGAGTGGAACCAAATCGGATCAGGCTCACCCTCCCATCCACCCCACCAAATACGCTGCTAACCTGCAGGTGAGTTTAACAAAGGCGGAGGTAACTGGATGGTTTGTATTGCCTGATAAAGAAAGATAGAAGTCTTAATAATATGGTCATTAGCGCAGTATCCTCACCCGAGATCTCACTAATTAATATTTCTTGACAGCTCATTAAGACAGGAGGACACTGACCCTTTTTTACTGTTTGATATTAGGGCAATGAGCAGAGACTATATGAATTCATCGTGCGCCATTTTTTGGCTTGCTGCTCTCAAGATGCCAAGGGACAGGAAACAACTGTGGAGATCGACATTGCTAATGAGCGATTCATTGCTCAAGGACTAATGATCCTGGCCCGAAATTACCTGGAAGTCTATCCTTATGAGAAGTGGAGCGATAAGGTAATACCCTTGAGTAGTGTAGATGGGAGAGGCTAAAGTACCTGGAGTTTAAAGTAGCACTTCACTGCCAACTTCAGACCCCTCTGCAGAACGTCCTTTGACAATTTCTGGCCCACTGGCTGTTTCACTCAGAGCCATCTCTGCTGAAAACCTGTGCAGCTTCATTGTGCCAGCTTTGGATAGATTCTTTCCCTCCTGACACCACAGCAGAGACCATACAGGGCTGTGGGGGTGACTTGACTCACCGAGAGGAGCTGCAATTGCTGTTCTGTGGTTTCTCTGGCAGCTCATTACTGGCTAATCCTGAGGACCCTGAGACTGGATCTCCTCCAGAACAGGGTGCTGCTCTCTTACTGCACTGGCCTGCTGTTAGCATGACATTTTGTCTTCACTGAATGGACCAGAAGGCAGTTTCAAAGAGATTCTCCTTCCCTTCAGGTTATCCCACTGTATCAGAAAGGGTCTCGCTTTCAGCCCACTACAGTGGAGATGGTGGATGGGGAAACCAGCCCTCCATTGCTCCTCACAGAAGCGGATCTCATTGCTCTCATGGAGAAACATGGCATTGGTCAGTATTGGCAGCGTGGCCTCTCGCTCTTGGGAGAGCTTTGTTCATAAGGTTCTTCTCAACTTCTCTAAGACCACTTCTGTCCCACCCTCAGAGTAGGGAATTCTCTAAATGTCGCTTCAGATAAGAAATCACTTAGATGTACAGAACAAAGGGATAGGAGAGACCTGCGGGCAAAGTCCAGAGACCCTAAGGAGTCTGCAGAGTGCCTCCAGTACCCAGGGAGATGTGCAGTTTAGGGTCCCGCATGTGCCTGCCAGCACCTTGTTGGCCTCAGTGCCAGTGGGACACGAGGGCAGCGCTGCTCCTGACCATAAGTTGTCTCCTTGTCCCTTTAGCACCTTGCACGCTGCACTAGGCACAGGGGAAATCACTTCTTGGCACCTAATTCGACTAACAACCTGTCTGCTTTCAGGGACTGACGCCACTCACGCCGAGCACATCGAGACGATTAAGACGCGGATGTACGTGGGCCTTACAGCAGATCAGCGGTTCCTCCCAGGCCACCTGGGCATGGGGCTGGTTGAAGGTAAGGGCAGCGCCCATTAGGAAGATGGTGGGTTCCTTACTTGCTCCTTCCTTTCGCTTACCATGCGGTATGTTCCTCAGGCTACGATTCCATGGGCTATGAGATGTCCAAGCCTGACCTTCGAGCTGAGCTGGAGGCTGATCTGAAACTGATCTGTGAGGGGAAGAAAGACAAATCTGCAGTGTTGCAGCAGCAGGTCCAAAAGTACAAGCAAGTCTTCATCGAAGCTGTGGCCAGAGCCAACAAGTGAGTCCTGTCTTTGCCCTCTTCTGTTTGCTTTGCCGTTCTGGGAGGTGCTGGCTTCTCGTCTGGGGCCCAGCCTGGAGTGGGATCCTGTCACACTGTTTCCCTGGAGCTCTGCCCAGTGTGTGTAGGCATTTGCATGGGAAGGGATGACTCGCAGCCTGGCACGCTGTCATGAGTTGGTGCCAACTGACTGCTCATCTTGGTTTAAACCCTTAAGATTAAATTCAGAGCTGGCTGAAAGAGATGGCAACGTGCGCTGACCTCTTTTGTGTTGTACCCACACCGAGCCCGTTCCAGAGGCGCGGTGCTGAATCAACGTACTCGTGGAGAAGCTCAGAGGGGCTGTGTGGAGGGCAGCAGGCGCCAATTCACTGCAGTGCCCGATTGCTCTTCGCAGAGGAGACACAGGATGCTCTGCGTCTTTCTTTATAGGTTGGACCAGGCCCTGGCTCAGTATTTTGGAGAAGCCACAGAAATTGCAGAGCAAGAGGAGGTCTACCCAGCAATGCCTGTTTCTGTTCGGAAGTGTCCACAGTGCAACAATGACATGGTCCTGAAGACCAAGAAGAATGGCGGGTTGGTGATCTTCCCTATTGTAGAAAGTAGCCTTCCGTGTTGGTTTGTTTTTCTAGGCGTTGTTCGTTTACCTCCCCTCTGCAGCAAGCACGAAAACTTGGGCTGCAGCTAGCTAACTCCACCAGCTACGTAAGCTGTGTGGACTCAGCTGAACCTCTCTCTCAAGTACGTATTTGCCCTTAAAAATTGTTGTTTTGACAATTTCTGATGGCTGAGAAGACGGGAGAACAGGTCACTGGCTGTCTTGACTTTGCCTCTTCCTCATCTGGTGCCTGTGTCCCACGGCAGGTTCTATCTCAGCTGCATGAGCTATCCAGCTTGTAAAACTGCAGTCTGGTTTCCCGATTTCGTGCTGGACGTGGCCAGGGACGAGAGCGTCTGTGCTGTGTGTAAACCGCATCCAGTTCACAGGTAAGTCATACCGGTTATCGCGTGGGGAAATGCAGCCCCTCGGACATTACGTGTTAGCCGCTAGGGCCAGAGACTTGCGTGGGTTAGGCTGGGCAACCATTTTCCATTCTAGTCTTGGAAAGCTGGGACAGCACTCTCATGGCTTGGGGACAGAAAGAAGAGGGGTTGGGGAAACCGGTGTAAGCATAGCAGAACTTAAAAAAAAAAAAATCAAGTCCAGATCGAGGTCTGTTGATGAGGAGTTATGTGAACTGGGAGACTTTCATTTTTCCTTTCCTTTTAGACTGAAGTTTAAATTTAAGAGAGGCAGCGTTCCACCCATGATGCCCCTGGAGTTTGTTGGTTGCATCGGAGGCTGTGATGAGATGCTAAAAGAGCTCTTGGACCTGAAGTATTTACACAGGTTGCCCCAAGCCGCACCGTCAGCCAGCCAGCAAGCTAATCACTCGCAGGTCAACAACTCCTTTAACAGAGCTGGTGGTGAAAACAGGCACGTGAGGGGGACCACAAACCTGGCCTCAGGACATCTGCTGTCTTTGAGCTCAACGAGAACACCCAGGCCTGCTCCTTCAGCTGCTCTGGATGACGGGAGCAACGCAGTGGTGTGCAACTGCGGGAACGAAGCCCTGCTGTTAACTGTGCGCAAAGAAGGGCCCAATCAAGGCAGGCAGTTTTACAAATGCAGCGCTAGTACCTGCAACTTTTTTCTCTGGGCTGATCAGCAGTCAGAGGACAGAAGCAGCGTGGCTCCGTGGGGCTCTGCCCTGCCCCAGCCCTTTGCAGGAAGGGGCCCAGCAGGATTTCAGCGCCCAGGAGGAGGGAGAGGCCCAGAGCTCTTTGGAAGCAACAGCTCCGATTCAGGAGGCGGCACAGTCTGCAAGTGCGACCAGCCAGCCGTCACGCGCACCGTCCAAAAGGACGGGCCCAACAAAGGGCGGCAGTTCCACACCTGCTCTAAGCCCCGTGACCAGCAGTGCGGCTTCTTCCAGTGGGCAGATGAAAACGCGGCACCAGGTAAGGCTGGGCTTGGGGTGACGTGCAAGGGCTGGAGGCTGCTCTTGACGCCAAACTGAACGCGCTTCTCACGCATGCGTGATGCTACCGCAGCCTGACGGCTCTTGCGGCAACTCATACATTTGACAGACTTCAGGTTTGTCTTTAGAACGTCTGTCAGCAGCGTTACAGCACTTCAAACGTTGCTTGTAACAACAGAGTCTGGCTTACCTTTCCAAGTGCTAGCAGGATACGTCCTCATAGCACACATCTGCTGAGCGCCCAGCAGGATGCTTTGCTTCTACGTGCAGTAAGCTTGAGCATCTGTCTGTCCGTGACCACCTGGATAAAGCCCAGCACTCTTTCCAGCAGTCTCTTTGGGAATTTGTCCTCCCAAATTACGGTGCTCAGCTTTGTGAGAGCTGTTAATGACTTGGTACCAAGTTGAAGCAGTGGCACCGCTTTTGGAGATCTTAAACCCCATTCTGTCATGCCAGGGAAACGGTGCTGCTCCCTCTGCCCTAGTTTAGGAATGCAGCAAAAGGCCGAGTCTTTCTGAAGCTTTGATCCGAGCTGAGAAACTGAGTGTGGCTGCTGTGGAAAGATGCTGAAAACAACTACCCATAAAAAACAAATAATCACAAAATAAGGATGCAAAAGAAAGAGCACTGACACAAAGGGACAGTAAGCAAAATACAGAGGTGGAGATGTGGTCTGAGAGAGATCTTCAACACTCGCCGCCTCCTCCTTAGACATTTGGGCCTAAAGGGATAGAATCAAGTTTTCAAAACTACTTAACCACCAGGCTTTCCTCTGGGATGTTTTGTTGTTTCTGCTTCAGCTGTAGACCAGAGCATGCAACCACGCAGATCAGTTTCCCCTGTTCTGTTCCCACATTTCTCTAATGCTGCAAGACAAATGGGTAACGTTTAACTCTTTACACAAATCTGGAGCAAGCGTAGTTTCAGGAATAGTCTGAGTAGCTGGGATAGTAAAATCCTTGATCTGCCATTTTGAACTTATCTTCTGTTTCTCACCTACTTACATTTTCAAAGGTACTTAAATGCAGGCATTTCTCTCTAGGGCCTTCTGGAGACGTCTCTTCCAACCACTTTGGGAGCAGTGGATACTCAAGAGGGTTGGGAAGTAAAGCCAAGCGACCAAGCAGTCTTTTCTCAGGAGACACTGCCAAGAAACCACGGACCTGTAGCATTTGCCATCAGCCTGGCCACACCAGGAAATCATGCCCTCAAAACCACTGAGCCTGGATGGACACCTCTTGAGAGCCTGAAAGGACCGGGGTTGCAAGCTGCTACAGGAGCAACTGCTGCTGAAAGGAACTGGAGTCTAGAAACGAGTCTGAGCGCTTTCTGGAAGGGCTGGTTGCAGGCTGCTCCTGCCAAGGGATACCATCCTCACGCGTGCGTTACGTGCCCAAGCAGCGAGGGCTCAACCAGCTTTGAAAGGTGGCTCCACTACTGGTGTCGGCCTTTGTTTTCAGCTGCTCTTCTGCTGAGCAGATTGGGATAGTCTAAACGTTTCAAGGAAGCATTCAGAAACTGAATCTGCAGAGAAAACGGCACTGGATCTAGTGCACCTGCAGCCCCCGCCGTGGTGGTGGCTGTACGCAGCCTTTCTACGCAAAGAAGAGCCCTAGGACAGACACCAGGGCTGCGTAGCTCTTCTCAGTCCCTGGCTTTCCACAGTGTGGGGTTTTATTTTAAGTTCCCTTCCAAGTTGACGTTACCAGAGCAACATTCCCCTTTCTTTTTCGTCACAGCGCCATACCCCTTACCTCAGTTGTCCCTGCCAGCGAGGGAGGGCCAGGTGCAGAGAAGCTGGATCTGATGCTTGCCCTGAAAGGGAAGCTCGGCTGCCGTGCTCAGGAAAAGCCTTCATTTTAGACAGTTCCTGAATTTGAAACGGAGTTCTTCCTCAAACCTTGAGACATGCCTCTGTGATGCTGCTAGCTAATGGAAGTTGTTCTTGTCAAACTAATAAGTTTCTTATTAAAAGATTATTTAATTTTTAAATTTGATACAGTGACATCTTAACTCTGCCTTATTATTTCTTCCCACTTAAAATAGTCAAGCTATTACTGTAAAAGCATCCACCCAAATCTCGCTCTTTCCACTCACTCATCGGAACAATACAGAAGCTTTCTTGGCAGAAACTCCCCGCAGTTACTTAGAAGCGAGCTGCTGAGGGGCAGGGAAAGTGGTTTTATCTCCCCAGCTGCATCTGCTGTAGTGTTGCTGCCCAGGGACAGACAGACAGACAGCTGGCTGATCCTGAAGGGAGGTTCTGTTTTCCTGCACTGAGTTTAGACTCCCTGGGAAGCCAGGCTACCTCTTCCCTCTCTGTTGGGGCTTCCTTCATACATCAAAGCAAGTGGATCCACAAGATTCCCGTGTCCTCTTCTGCCAGAGGACAGCATTCAGTTTTGCCCTGGGGCCTCCGACGCTGCTCAGGACCCTGCTCCTCTGGGACACAGGGCAGGTCCCCGGGGTCAGAACTGAGGTTCTGAAGCACTTTCTACAGAGTAGCTCAAAGCAGAGGAGATCACAGCAGCACAGGTTCGCTTTAAGGTCTGCATGAGAGAGGAGAGAGCCTTCAATGCCGCAGGAGTCTGTCACTATTGGGCCTAAAGCTATGGAGTAAGGTCAGGAGAACTCGGGTTGCATGTCCCCGTACACCTCACTCCCACGATTAACAGCTGTGGCCTAAAAATACAGACCTGCTGGCTAAAATAACAGGATTACGAGGCTTTGTAATGCAATCACCGAGCTGGCGAAAGCACGGCAGCAGCCTCTGAATGGCAACAGCAGTGGAAAGCATTTGTGTAGCACACAAATGGCAGCGGGTTAAGCGTTGCTGATGGCATCAGCCGTTACCAGCTTTACTGGTCTAACCCCGGTCAGCGCTCAGGCAGCCGAGCACCGTTGGAGCCGCTGGGTAAACGACACAAGCTCTGGGTCCCGACGGCTGACGTACTGCAGCCAGGCACGCTGCAGGTGTAGGGGTTTGGAAGAGGAGGAGGAGAAAGGCCTTGCAGGACAGGGTCTGACCACCACCAAACTCTGGGCAGCACTGGGTGGTTCTCGTGCGTACCACCGTGGCTGGAGGATCGCTTCAGCGCTTATCACGGGAAAGGAGACAAAAACAGAGCTGACACCAGAGAACCAGTATACACAGGGAAGGTTTATTCTCATCGCTAACACCTGGGAAGTGGTTTAGAGAAACAAACTAAGTAATCTTCAGACTGGGAGGAAAAGCATGGTTTTTTTTCCTCCCGTAAACAACATGATAGCTGTAAAGAAAACTAAACCACAACAGCTGCTCCCACAGAAGTCCACAGGATTTCTCCATCTCCACCAGTGTGCAAAACCAGCTCCTCCCATTAAATATAAGAATATATTCCTTCGCCCTGGAACTACAGCCAGAACCAAAGCCTACTAGCAGCCACTCAAAGGAAAAAACAAAACAAAACACCCAAACAAAACATACCTTCTTAATAAAAAGCATAAACCTCTTCAGTTCTTGCAAGTGCTCTGCTCAGAGCATCATTCCTCTCCTGCTTTCCTGCCCCGTACCACGGAGCTCCAGGGGAGCAGGACCTCAAGACAGCAGCAACACGTGTGTGAAAAGGTCACTGGACAGAGCGGAAGGGGACACCGTGGATCGTTGCAGAGCAGCGAGTACCCGCAAACGGACGCTGGCAGCAACCCACCCGCCGGGGAGGAGACGCACAGCCCTGCTGCAGCCTCCACCAAGGGACCGATGCCAGGAGCCTCCCGGGAGACAGCAGCTCTCTTCCTGCCACCGCCTTTTTCAGGACATCTTCCAGCAAAACACCGCATGGGACAAGGGCCACGAAGCCCCAGCAGGCCCCTTCCTCGGGGCAGAGCCGATACTGGCAGAACGAAGAGGTAGGGCTGAGCTCACCCCTTTTAGCAGCTGAAAGGGTTTTCCAAAGATGAAACCCGCAGCCCCGTTTGCTATGGCTGTACCTTCAAGTGCCCAGCCAGCCACCCAGGTCATCACTGGGGCCTTATTTCAGATTGGCAATATCCTACAGACGGATGAGGCTCCCACCCCGTCCCAAAAGCTGGCTTGAGGGTATGGCACAGCAAGACCGAGTTGGGTGTTGGTGAACGGACCCACCCGGGACGCCGCACCTGTGGGGTCTGCGGGACCCAGCAGCAGCAAGGAACTGCTCCCCTCCAGCTCCAGCTGCTCTCGGAGCGCGAGGGGAGCCCCAGAGCCGTGACAGCGGGCTGGGACAGGCAGAGGACACTGGGAACCAGAGACCAAACGTCGCTTCCCCAGCGCCCAGCGGACGGGACTCACCTGTAGGTACTCGAGGGGTGGGCTGCACTGGCCCCGGGGTCGGCAGAGCTTCCCAGCCAAAGGCTCCTTACGCCAACACCCACCTCTGATCAGGCACGTTTTATTCAGACAGAAAATATTTTTTTTTTTCTCATAAAGTGCAAGAAGTTTGCCTCTTACTGACTAGTCAACTAGAAGCATCACCACCCTCACAGCGAGGGGCAGCAGATGGGCGAGGAACACCCTACATTTGGGAGCTCCCAACGCACCAGTCATTTCTCCCTCAGCAGGAGCTCCGGGTCAGATATGGCCCTGTAGAGCGTGAAGCCCATCTCGTCGATTTCCTCTTCCAACAGCTCGCAGAAGAGGTTGATTTTGTGGTTGAAATAGGAAGGCAGGACCCCTTTCTCCAGGTAGCCCACCAGCTCCTCAAGCACCTGCTGGAACCTGTCAGCAAGGCTTTCTTCTGCCCAGTCCGAACTGGTGGCACTGAGGTGAAGGACGACGTGGGTCAAGGGGCTGCCGCTCAGTTTGTGCAGGGCGGGATGGCTCTTGCAGACGCCGTTCAGGAGGCGGAGGCAGTGCTGCCGAGCCCCGGAGTCGCCAGCATCCAGCTCCTTCACCTTCGAGACCTCTGCCCTGTAAAAGCTCTCAAGCCAGAGGTTTTCCACGAGTCCTTCAGGAGGAGCAGCCAGAAGAACCTTATCCTCCATTTCCACCACCGGGAAGAGGGTGATGCTCAGCTCGACCTGATCGTGTTTGACTTCCAGCTTCAGCTCCTGGGAGGCCACGACCGGGTGGATGACGCTCCCCAGCAGGCTGCCTATGGCCGGCCAGTTGATGGAGGCCACCAGCATCTTGTGGAGGGTCTCGTTGAGCACATTGGAGGAGAGGTACCGGCCCACGATGAACCTGTCCCAGGGGCTGCACCCACGAGGGAAATACTCCAGATCAGTCCTCTTGATCATCCAGTACTGGGGGTCCCTCACCACGGTGTCCTCTCCCGGGATGAGGCTCCAGAGCGCGGCATCGAGGACCACTGGCAGCATGAGGTGGACGTGGTCGGCTCTGAGAGCCCCGAGGCCGTCGAGCAGGGGACCGCTGAGGAAGAGGCTGCCAAAGGGCAGCTCCGGGCACTTGTTCCGCAGGAAGTTCTGCAGTTGGGCGCAGATGCTCCTGGCCAGCTGCGGGGCGAGGGACGCTTGCGCCTCGGGCACGGCCAGCTGGCTGCTGTAGTGCGAGAGGAGCTTCTCCTGCAGCGTGAGGCAGCGCGGAGGGCTGGATTCGACCCGAGGAGCCTCCGGAGGGGCAGAGGAGATCGTGGGTTCTGTGAGAAGGGGATGGGGCAGAGGGAAGGGAGAAGACACAGCTCTGAGCAGATCGTCTGCAACCTACGGCAGCAGCTTCTCCTGCCGCAGCCGAGGGGGAGGCGCGAGTTGGGTGCCCAGCTCTCAGCCCACCTCTCTGGACGCAAGGCTGACCTTGCCAAGAGGGGCACCGCCGAGTCCTCTGACCTTCACAGCGCTTCTCAGCCGAGGCAGAGCTCAAACTAACCTCAAAACCCAACAGCGCCCGGCCTCAGCACCCAGCTAGACACGGGTAAACCAGGCTAAGCACCAGCAGCCGGGCAAGGGACTCCTGCCCGGGTCCCTACGGGTCTCAGCCCCAGTTTGCTTCTGCCACGCTCAGGCAGATCCAGCCTGCCCCAGTGTCTGCCTGATCGCTCGAGTCCTGCGAACGATCCCGCTCTGGGTCCGGTATCTCGGGACCTGCCCTGCACCGAGCTGGGCTGCTTTCCCACTTGGAAAAACATCGTCTTTGTAGGCAGCCGGACAAGGCAGCCTTTGTCTGCGGCAGCTCCCGAGCGCACCTTCCTCTAGGCAGAGCTGACCCAGAAAACAAGCGCAGCAGACACCGCTCCAGAGGAAGCAAAGCCCCGACAGCCTCCACGCCACCGCGGTGGCCGAGGCGCCCAGGACGTTATCGGAGGTGCCGTTACCGCAGGCATTGCCTAAAAAGGGGACATGGCTTGGGAGCCTCCCAGGAGGGAGGGCACAACCCGGTCGGCTTTCCGGACACCGAGCTAAAAATAACATGGAGCTCCCAGACCGCAGGGAGCAGCGGCACAGATGGCCTGGAGCACATCAAGGTGATCTTCCCAGCCAGGACGGGAGCCGGCACGCACACCGCGAGGCTCACCTGGCGCCGGGGGCCGAGCCGGAGAGAGCAGAGGCTCGCTGAGGTCTTCCCTTCTCTGCTTCTTGGGGGGTTTTGGCATCGCCTTGATCAAGGCCAAGTCCTGCCAGCTCTCCTCCAGGGTCTTCTGCTCGGCTTTGGGATCACCTTCGTCGCGAGGGCTGGTGGCTCGGTCTATCAGCTGCAGGGACGGAAAACCCACGTGGACGAGTTACTCTCTCGGTGCTGTTTCCCCACGGTCGCACCCTGAACTCAGGGGGACAACAGCCCCTCTGGTACCTGCGCGGGGAGACACAGCCCCACGCAGGACTTCTACTAGCAAAAACACACAGTTTAGGGGGCCACAAAGATGCACGTTATCTTCCCACAGATTTTAAGTGGAAAACAGTCAGGTGTCCAAACAGGAATTGGGCCTGAGGTGCCTTTGTGGATAGGACACTGTATCCCGAACCCACCAAACGCACTGTTCCGGGCAAACGGGGTGGGGGCTGTGCGTGCCCCCGCAGGGTGGGAGCAGGCAGCTCCATGCCCACGGCGCTGCCGCCGGCACTGGCGGCGTTACTGCCAGACTCGAGGGACCAGCTCCACAGCTCGGGAGCAGCCAGCCGGGTTTGCGGCTCAGCTTCCCCCACCGCGGCCGGGGAGCAAAGCGGCTCTCCTCCCCGGGCCGGCCGGCTGCTCCCGTCCTCCGAGCCGCGCCGGCGGCCGCGCCAGCCTTACCCGCTTGACGGCCAGCGTGGCGATGGCGAGCACGGCCGCGCCGCTGACGCCCAGCACCAGCCTGGCGTTGGCCAACAGGAGGTCGAGGACGCTGCCCAGCCCGCCGTCCTCCTGCCGCTTGCCCCGCTGGCGCGTGAACTCGGCCATGGTCGCCCTGCGGAGGGGGAGAGGAGCAGCGGGGTGTCACCCCGGGTGGGGGACCTGCCGCCCCGCGGGGTGCGGGGCCCGCAGGACGGGAGGTTTTGGGGAACGGGGGTTTCTGCCGGCCCCGCCGCGCCGCTCCCCTCCACCTCCGGGGCAAAGGCTCCCGCTGGGTGCGGCGGAGGAGCAAGGGTCACCCCGGAAAAGGGTCACCCGCTCCTCGCCCGGCCCTGCAGCAACCGCCTCGGGGGCAGCCGGCGGGGAGGGGGGGAGGGTACCGCGGCCCGTGCCCCCGGGAGGGACCGGGACGGAGACCCCCGCGCTTCCCCCCGCCGGGCCGCGGGCACCGCCCGGGGCCGCCCCCGAGCCCCGACCCGCTCAAGGGCAGGACCGGAGCCCCCTCCCCCCCTCCGCACTCACCCCCGCCGCCCGCGCGCTGCCGGTGGCCCGCGCGTGCCGGCACGCCCGCAGCCCCCGGCGCGGCCCCAGCCAATGGGGGCGCAGCGCGGCCCCGCCCACCCGCGCTCGGAAGCAGAACCCGGCTCCGCCCTCCTCCCCGCGCAGCGTCACCGCCGGGGCGTGGCCGGGCTGTGAAGGGGCGTGGCCGGGCGTGGCGCGCGGCTGCCGGGTCCCCCCGCCCTTCCGCTGCCAGCGCCGCCATGGCGGCCACCGGGGTCCTGCCCTTCGTCCGCGGCGTCGATCTCAGCGGCAACGACTTCAAGGTGCGGGGCGGGAGAGGGGGGCAGCGGGGGAGCGGGGGACAGCCCGGCCCCGGGCCCCGAGCGCCGGGCGAGCCCGGGCCCGGACACCGCAGGGCCCTGCCAGGCCCGGCCCGGCCCCGCAGGCTCAGCTCGGCAACCCCGGCCCGGGCGGTCTCGCCCCCCGGGCCCTGCTGCTGGCCCCACACCGGGGGTGCTCGTCTAGGGGAGCCTTGGTCCATGACCCCATAGGCACTGTAGGGCCTGGCGGTCCCTGACCCCCAGCTCTACAGCTGGGCAACCTCTGCCCCCCCAGCCCGTGGGGCCCCAGGGAGCCGGGTGGTGTTGGCCCCCCAGCTCCCAATCCCATGGGACGGGGCGATCCCAGCCCCCTAGCTCCCAGTCCCATAGGACTGGGTGATCCCAGTCCCATAGGACAGGGTGATCCCAGCCCCCCAGCTCCCAATCCCATGGGACCGGTCGATCCCAGCCCCCCAGCTCCCAATCCCATAGGACCGGGCAATCCCAGCCCCCCAGCTCCCAATCCCATAGGACCGGTCGATCCCAGCCCCCCAGCTCCCAATCCCATAGGACCGGTCGATCCCAGCCCCCCAGCTCCCAATCCCATAGGACCAGGCGATCCCAGCCCCCCAGCTCCCAATCCCATAGGACCAGGCGATCCCAGCCCCCCAGCTCCCAATCCCATAGGACCAGGCGGTCCCAGCCCCCCAGCTCCCAATCCCATAGGACTGGGTGATCCCAGAACTCCCCCCGACCTCGTGGGGCTGGTCAGACTGAGGCCCCCAGATCCTCACCCCGTGGGGCAGGTGGTTTTCTCACCCTCCTCCTCCTCCTCCTCGCAGGGCGGCTACTTCCCGGAGCATGTGAAGGCGATGACCAGCCTGCGCTGGCTGAAGCTGAACCGCACGGGGCTCTGCTACCTCCCCGAGGAGCTCGCCGCCCTCCAGAAGCTGGTGAGCAGCACGTTTTGGGCAGGGGATGGGGCTCGGCGGCTCCCGCTGGGGCTGTGGGGTCAGACAGGGCCCTGCACGGCGGTGCCGAGAGCCTGGTGCCTGCCAGCCTCGTGGCTCATCGGCGGATGCTCTGGTGTCTAATAATAGGGCTGAGCTACGACGTGTGGTTGAAATTGGATGCAGGAGCTGTTAGGAGCGGGGTCGAGACAGACTTATACTGGGTTTCACCTTGTTTTCCTAGCAAACCAGACTAAAAACCATGCTTAGATCCTCTGGCCTTTAATAGAAGGGAAGGGTAAAAGTTTAGTATGGGGAGGATTAAGGTTTTAGGGCTTTTTTTTCCTCCTCCTTTGCGAACAGATATAAAGAGCAGTAGCTGGCAGCTGCCTGGCTTTGTTTTTTGGGCGGCTCGAGTTTTGTGCACGACCAGGCCCTTGGTGGAGTCCGTGGCTAAGCTTTGCTTTGGCGGTGTCCTGCAGCACGTTATGGACATTGTTAAATTGGTGTCAGCCAAGCACGATGCTTTAAACGCTGCCAAAAGTCCTCGTCACCGTGGCGGGTGCGCCCTGCTCCAGCACAGCAAGCAGGGAAGCCCTCCGTGCTGCTCTCCCGCCAGTCCTGCCAGGTGCTGGGGGGCCACGGCTAGACTTAAAACCTGGCATCTCGCCCTCAGTCCGCCAATTCCTCATTTTCCTGAGCAGGTAACAGCCGGGCTGGTGATTCCCAGAGGAAAACAAAATTTCCCCTGGGTCCCCCTCCAACCTTGCCAGTCCCCACCTGCCTGCCCGTTTCCAGATCACCCAGTGAGAAGCGTTTCCAAGGACCGGGGTCTGTTTGCTCAGGGACTGTGTGGGGCTGCCCCAAGCCAGCTCGGCAGCAGCCCAGAGCACCCCGAACCCTGCAGCAGGACTGGGGTGTCTCAGCCAGGTCTGCCCCAAGGCTGCAGAGGCCATGTGGGCACCCTGGGGCCAACCAACCAGTTTGAGACTGGGAGCGTCCCAGCAGCCTTGTGTGGGTCAGGGCTGAGCTCACCCCATGCCTCCGCAAGCCCCCTACTCTCCTGGGATCGAGGAGCCCCCACGTCGGTGCGGGGGCCCAACCGCTGCCCCGCGCAGCCCTGGCTCTTCTCTCTGCTCACGGGGGCTTGTCTGGGGCTTCCCTGCAGGAGCACCTCTCCGTGAGTCACAACAGCCTCACTACGCTCCACGGCGAGCTCTCTGGCCTGCCCTGCCTCCGGGTAAGTGTCCCCCTCACGCATCCCGCCTACATCAGGGTCCGCAGGCACCTTTCAGCCAGCCCCGGGCTCTGGGGACACAAGAGGGTCATCCCTGGCCACCCTGGGGGGCTCAGCAGGCGTAGAGCTGGCGGGTGGCTGCAGTCGTGCCTCCCTCTCCCTTTTAAAGGCGATCGTGGCTCGTGCCAACAGCCTGAAGAATTCAGGAGTCCCCGATGATATCTTCCAGCTGGACGACCTCTCGGTGCTGGTAGGTGCAGAGTCTCCTCGGCTGATGCGAGAGCCAGCTCAGACTCCGGGTCCCACTCCTGCACCTCGGTGGCCCCTCGTGCCCCTTGGGGAGCACGGTGGGGCCGAGGAGCGTCCAGGGGAGAGGTGCAGGGAGTAAATCGGGACTCGGCGCTGCCTGTCTCCCTTTGACTGTCAGGTGCCCAGGCCATAACTAGCTTCCCCGCAGCAACAACTGCCGTGCCCTTTCAGTGCTGGTCCTTCTGAACCCGTGTCTGAGCACCCAGGAAGCTGGCTGTGGGCAGGATAACCCTGTGGCCGTGCCTCTGTTAACGGCTGGTGCCACGGCTGGGTTCCCCAGCTCATCCAGCTCCTGCTGCTGGGCACCGATCCGCAGGGCAAGGCCCAGCGTGGCTGTAGATGTCCCCGAAGATGCCCCTCCGTCCTTGGGTTTGGGTGGTGGTTGCTGGATGCGGGGCAGAGGGTGATGCCTGCTTTGCTCTACCGTTTGCCTCAGGACCTGAGCTACAACCAGCTCACGGAGTGTCCCCGGGAGCTGGAGAACGCCAAGAACATGCTGGTCCTCAACCTCGGCCACAACAGGTGGGTCAGGGCCAGGGCAGCCATCTCCCCCTGGCATGGCCACCTCCATCCATCACCTTCACTCCGGGTCCCACTTTCTGCCCGATTCTGGGAGGGAACCCAGGGCTGGTGCAGGTTCCGGGTAGCCCTGAAGATCCCCATATCCCCCCAGCATCGAGACCATCCCCAACCAGCTCTTCATCAACCTGACGGACCTGCTCTATCTCGACCTGAGCGACAACAAGCTGGAGAGCCTCCCACCGCAGATGAGACGCCTGGTCCACCTCCAGACCCTCATCCTCAACAACAACCCCCTCCTGCACGCGCAGCTCCGGTAAGGCCCCGTTTTCCAGGCTGGATCCCACGATGTGGGGCTTGGCTGGGTGCCTGCTCCAGCCCTGACGCTGTCTCTGCCCCGTGGTTCTCCGTGGCCCGCAGGCAGCTCCCGGCGATGACGGCCCTGCAGACCCTCCACCTCAGGAACACCCAGCGCACGCAGAGCAACCTGCCCACCAGCCTCGAGGGCCTGGTGAATCTGGCAGGTAGGGCCGGGGCATCCAGCCCCATGGTGCGTGGGGCCGTCCAGGGGCTCTCTCAGCCCTGGTGTGGGTCCGGCCAGCGGCATCACCCCGTTGTCTTCCCCCAGACGTGGACCTGTCCTGCAACGACCTCAGTCGCGTCCCCGAGTGCCTCTACACCCTGAGCAGCCTGCGGCGCCTCAACCTCAGCAGCAACCAGATCACGGAGCTGTCCCTCTGCATCGACCAGTGGACCCAGCTGGAGACCCTCAACCTGTCCCGCAACCAGCTCACCTCCTTGCCTGTATGTCCCTGCCCATACGCGGCATCCCTGCCCCTGCCTCCCTACCACTGGGTTCTCCCTCACCCCGCCATCTCCTCCTCCCCCAGTCGGCCATCTGCAAGCTGACCAAGCTGAAGAAGATGTACCTGAACTCCAACAAGCTCGACTTTGACGGGATCCCCTCAGGCATCGGCAAGCTCGCCAACCTTGAGGAGTTCATGGCAGCCAACAACAACCTGGAGCTCATCCCCGAGAGCCTGTGCAGGTGGGGGAAAGCTCCCAACTGGATCTGCCCTTGACCCTGAGAGGGGACACGGAGGCTGCGTGGTGACAGTGTCACCCTGGCCTGGCCCTTCACCAGCATCTGTGTCCCACAGGTGTTCCAAGCTGAGGAAGCTGGTGCTGAACAAGAACCGCCTGGTGACGCTGCCAGAGGCCATCCACTTCCTGACGGACGTGGAGGTGAGAGCCCAACACCCCCTTGGCCTCGGGCTGGGCCCACCACAGCCCCCGCGTGTCCCTGGGACCCCAGGGCTGTAGGGTGGGATGGGGTGAGGTGAGGACAGGGGGTCTTGGGGCCAATACATGCAGTCTGGCCCACGGTTCAGCCCAGGCGGGTGGTGGATTCGGGGCTCCCTCCACTTCTCCTCACCTCACCGAAGCCCAGGGTGCTCCGGAGGTCTCCCGTCCCACCCCACATCCTCAGCATCCCCGTGAGCCCGTGCTTCAGAGCAGTGAGGTGTCCCGTCACCTCCTCGGCAGATCCTGGACGTGCGCGAGAATCCCAACCTGGTGATGCCCCCGAAGCCGGTGGATCGGACGTCGGAGTGGTACAACATCGACTTCTCCCTGCAGAACCAGCTCCGCCTGGCCGGAGCCTCCCCGGCCACCGTCGCGGCCGCCGCGGCAGGCAAGCGTGGCAGGGAGGTGGGGGACAGCCCCTGCCTCGGGCAGCGCCCTGGGAAGAGGCTGGGAAACGAGCTGTGCCCCACAGCGTGCCCCATGCAAGGCATGGGTGTCCTGGCTGCCTCTCACCCCGTCCCCGTGTCCCCAGGGAGCGGCACCAAGGACCCGCTGGCCCGCAAGATGCGGCTCCGGCGGCGCAAGGACTCTGCCCAGGATGACCAGGCCAAGCAGGTGCTGAAGGGGATGTCAGATGTGGCCCAGGAGAAGAACAAGAAGATAGAGGTAGGGTCTGGGGTGGGAGAGGGGCCCCAAGCGGCACCGCGGTGCCCCTGACCCACCCCGGGTGCCGGCAGGGACGTGGTTGCCCACAGCTTAGTGACCTGTCCCCATCCCCGCAGGAGAGCGGGGAGGCGAAGGTGCCGGACCTGAAGACGCGCCGCTGGGACCAGGGCCTGGAGAAGCCGCAGCTGGACTACTCTGAGTTCTTCAGCGAGGACGTGGGGCAGCTGCCCGGCCTCTGCGTCTGGCAGATCGAGAACTTCGTGCCCACGCTAGTGGATGAGGCTTTCCACGGCAAGTTCTACGAGGCCGACTGCTACATCGTGCTCAAGGTACCCAGGGAGGACTGAGGGTCCCCCACGTCCCCAGCCCAGGGCCGCGGCCGTCCCATCTCACACCTTGTCCCTCCCCAGACCTTCCTGGACGAGAACGGCTCCCTCAACTGGGAGATCTACTACTGGATCGGGCAGGAGGCCACGCTGGACAAGAAGGCCTGCTCCGCCATCCACGCCGTCAACCTCCGCAACTACCTGGGGGCTGAGTGCCGCAGCATCCGGGAGGAGATGGGCGACGAGAGCGACGAGTTCCTCCAGGTGAGGAAGCCTGGAGGGGCCCCCCGCCCCCCCATAGCCCCCAGCCCTGCCTCTCCCACCCTCACCCCCTCCCTGCCCCCAGGTCTTCGACAATGACATCTCCTACATCGAGGGCGGCACGGCCAGCGGCTTCTTCACCGTCGAGGACACGCAATACGTCACCAGGTACCGCTGGGGCCAGGGGCTGGGGGGATGCGTGGGGCAGGCGGTGCCCCACGTCCCGCTGTGGCTGTCTCTCCCCCAGGCTGTACCGTGTCTATGGGAAGAAGAACGTCAAGCTGGAGCCGGTGGCACTGAAAGGGACATCACTGGACCCCCGGTGAGCAGCCAGGGGACACAGGGTCCCTGCGGAGGGATGAGGTGCTGGCAGGGTCCACCCAAAATATCACATTTGCAGCTCTGGGGTGACAACGGGCTGTACCAGCACCTTTCTACAAGGATGTGGGTCCAAACCCCGCTTGGCAGCCCCAGCAGCTGCGGTGCCCTGCTCCGCAAGGACCCCCGGGGTGGGGAGGATGCTCGGTGCACCCCACTCTCTCCTGACTGTTCTCTCACCTCTGTATCCACCAGGTTCGTCTTCCTCCTGGACCATGGCCTCAACCTCTTCGTGTGGCGTGGGAGCCAGGCCACGCTGAGCAGCACCACCAAGGCCAGGTAGGGCTGGTCGGGGGGGCTGGGGGTGCAGGGAGCCCACCTGCCATCTCACCCGCTCCCATCTCAGGCTCTTCGCCGAGAAGATCAACAAGAACGAGCGGAAGGGCAAGGCGGAGATCACACTGCTCACCCAGGGCCAGGAGACCCCCGACTTCTGGGAGCCGCTGGGGGGGCAGCCCGAGGAGATCCGGCCCTGCGTCCCCGATGACTTCCAGCCCCACAAGCCCAAGCTGTACAAGGTGGGGAGCTGCCGTCCGCGGGGCCGTCGGCACTGCCGGGGCCCTGCAGCCCCCCCTCACCCGCGTCCCCGTCCCCTCCACAGGTCGGCCTGGGCCTGGGCTACCTGGAGCTGCCACAGATCAACTACAAGCTCTCGGTGGAGCACAAGAAGAGGCTGAAGGCTGATCTGATGCCGGAGATGCGCCTGGTAGGATGAGGTTCTCCCCGTCTGACCAGTGAGACTGGTTTCGTGCCCCCTCTGCCTCCAGCTGTGCCCTGGGAGAGGCGGGTTCGACCAGCAGTGCCCCGGTGGGGGATGCTCTGCTCTTCCCGGCTCTTTCGGGAGCAAGCAGGGCATTTTCCAGGCCGGAAAGCCTGCGGGTGCCTGACCCCCTTTTCCCCGCGGTGCCCTCAGCTGCAGAGCCTGCTGGACACCAAGAGCGTGTACATCCTGGACTGCTGGTCCGACGTCTTCATCTGGATCGGGAGGAAGTCGCCGCGGCTGGTGCGGGCGGCGGCGCTGAAGCTGAGCCAGGAGCTGTGCGGCATGCTGCACCGGCCCAAGCACGCCATGGTCACCAGGAACCTGGAGGGCACCGAGTGCCAGGTAGGGCAGCCCACGTGCCTGCGAACGGGCACGGACCCCCGGGCAGCGGTGCCGGGGAGGGCGACGGGGACACAGACCCCTCGGATGGGGTGCTGGGTGCCAGGGAGGGTGCTGTGGCCCGGGGTGCATTACCTGCTCCCCGATTTAGGTGTTCAAGTCCAAGTTCAAGAACTGGGATGACGTCCTGCGCGTGGATTACACCCGCAATGCTGAGACGGTGCTGCAGGAGGGCGGCCTCGCTGGCAAGGTCCGCAAGGATGCCGAGAAGAAGGACCAGATGAAGGCCGACCTCACGGCGCTCTTCCTGCCCCGCCAGCCCCCCATGCCCCTGAGCGAGGTAGGGCTGGGGGCCATCCCGCGCGTCCCCCCACGGCGGGGGGCCGGGTGCCGGCCGAGGGGCTGGGTGGCTGACGGAGCGCGTGTGGGGCCGCAGGCGGAGCAGCTGATGGAGGAGTGGAACGAGGACCTGGACGGCATGGAGGGCTTCGTGCTGGAGGGCAAGAAATTCGCTCGCCTGCCCGAGGAGGAGTTCGGCCACTTCCACACCCATGACTGCTACGTCTTCCTCTGCAGGTGACCCCCGGCTCGTCCCCTCTCCGGGGCTGCTGGACCCCCTCGTTCCCCCAGCCCCCTGCCCAGCCCCATCCCTCGCATCACCCCCTGTTCCTGCCCTCAGGTACTGGGTGCCGGTGGAGTACGAGGAGGAGGAGGAGAAGAAGAAGAAGGGTGAAGGGAAAGGGGAGGAGGAGGGCGAGGAAGAGGAGGAGGAAAAGCAGCCTGAGGAAGACTTCCAGTGCATCGTCTACTTCTGGCAGGGCCGGGAGGCCTCCAACATGGGCTGGCTCACCTTCACCTTCAGCCTCCAGAAGAAGTTTGAGAGTCTCTTCCCCGGCAAGCTGGAGGTGACCCCGCTGCGCGCTCCTGGGGGTGACACAGGGGTCCCCCAGCTTTGCCTCGCTTCTCCCCCCTCCCCTCTCTGCCCCCCAGGCTAAGGGCTGGGGGTGGCAGCGGAGATGGGGACTGGCAGGGGGGTGCAGCTGGGGCTTGGGGTTGTATTTGGGGGGGTCCCCCTGGCCCTGCTGACACCCACCCCTGGCCAGGTCGTGCGCATGACCCAGCAGCAGGAGAACCCCAAGTTCCTCTCGCACTTCAAGAGGAGGTTCGTCATCCACCGGGGCAAGCGGAAGGAGAGGGCCAGCCCGCCCCAGCCCAGCCTCTACCACATCCGCACCAACGGCGGGGCCCTCTGCACCAGGTCAGCCCTCCGTGGGCTGCTCCGGGCCAGGCAGCACCCGTGGGTGCCAGCCTCCTGGCAGGGTACGTGCTGGGGGGCACGGCTGCCTGATCTCTCACCAACTGTCCCTCGTGGGCTTCTTTTCTAGGTGCATCCAGATCAACACGGATGCTGGGCTGCTCAACTCGGAGTTCTGCTTCATCCTTAAGGTACCGCTCATGGCGGAGCGTCCTCGGGGGTGCTCGGCCACTTGCCCCCCTCCCCGCCCGGGCAGCCCTGACTCTCTGCGCTCCCCCAGGTGCCCTTTGAGAGCACGGACAACCAGGGCATCGTCTACACCTGGGTGGGCCGGGCAGCCGACCCCGACGAGGCCAAGCTGGCTGAGGACATCATGAACCACATGTTTGACGACTCCTACAGCAAGCAGGTGAGAGGGTGGGGGCACAGCGGGGCTCGGTGGTGGCTTACCTGGGTGGCAGTGACTGCCAGGGCAGGGGACGGCCACGCTCAGCCCTGTCACTGCCCTCGCAGGTCATCAACGAGGGAGAGGAGCCCGAAAACTTCTTCTGGGTGGGCATCGGGAGCCAGAAGCCCTATGATGAAGATGCCGACTACATGAAGCACTCCCGGCTCTTCAGGTGGGTCCTGGCCCAGGAGGGGCTGCTCAAGGCTGTGCTGGTCCCCTTCCTCGTCCCGCAGTGCCCTGGGTGACGCTGGCCTTTGCCGGGGCTCGGGCCTCCCAGGCTCGCCAGGGTACGACTCCCCACGACAGGCGAAGCCTCTCTCCCACCTCTGTCCATCCCTGGGCATCAACCAGCTGAAACAGCTTCTCCGTCACGTCCCTTCCTTTGCATGAGCTGAGGCCCAACAAACTCACGTCTTTGACGCAGTCCTCTTCTCGCTCTCCTCGCAGGTGCTCCAACGAGAAGGGCTATTTCTCCGTGTCGGAGAAGTGCTCCGATTTCTGCCAGGACGACCTGGCTGACGATGACATCATGCTGCTGGACAACGGGCAGGAGGTGAGCCGTGGGCGTGAGGCCGTCCTGGGGCCAGGGCCAGTGCGGCAGGGGCCGGATCCGCCAGCGGCTCCACAGGCTGAGCCCCGCTGCTCGTCCCTCCTGCAGGTCTACATGTGGGTGGGCACCCAGACCAGCCAGGTGGAGATCAAGCTGAGCCTCAAGGCGTGCCAGGTAGGGCCTCCCTCCTGCTTGCTGCTGCTGGGGGGAGGATTTGGGCTTCACCCCCCCCCTTTGGGCCCCCGATCCTGCCCGTGCACAGCATTGCAGAGCCGTCAGCAGCCCCGGGGCTGGGGAACGCCAGCCCCGGAGGTGGGCGAGGGCCGGGGACCCCCACGGCTGTGCTCTGCCCCAGGTCTACATCCAGCACATGCGCTCCAAGGACCCCACACGTCCCCGCAAGCTCCGGCTGGTGCGGAAAGGCAACGAGCCCTGGCCCTTCACCCGCTGCTTCCATGCCTGGAGCGTCTTCCGCAAGCCGCCTGCCTAAGGGCTGGGGGCACCCAGCGCTCCGGCTGCAGCCCCCCGTGGCACGGCCGGACCCCCCCCAGCACCCTGTGCTGCCACACACGCCTGCTCCCAGCCAAGCTCGACCCTTGGAGCTGCTTCTCCCGGAGCTGGGGCCAGCGGGGAGCACGGGGGCTGTTCCTCTGCCCCCGCTTCTCCCAGCACGGGGCCCAGCTCAGCCCCTTCCCCTCCTGGGGGGCATATGGGGCAGCGCGGGCCCCCGTTACACCCTGCTTGGGGACGCTGCTGCCCCAAACCAGTGCCGAGCTCCCCCTGCAACTGGGGGACAGGAGTGTTTCCCAGTTTGGGTGGGAGGGTGCTTTGCTAAAGAGGATGGCGGGGAGGAAGAGCGAGGGGCTCTCACAGCCGGCCCCGCTGTCCTGGGGGGACAGACTCATCGGTATCGTATCAATAAAGGCTGCACTTCTCCCCCCGAGGCCGTGCCAGGCTCTGACTGCGCCCGTCTCGCTCCCAAGCGGGGTCGTGTCACCCCCCTGATCCTGCCCCTCCATGGTTTGGGGGCTCCAGCACCCACCTGGCTCCAAGCCCACCGCCACGGCTCCCCGAACACCTGCAGCCCGGGCAGTTGATATTAAATGCTTTATTTTCAATATTAAAAACCAGTATTTTTAATAACTAAACAATGCTAAATTCATCTTACCAAAAAAAAAGGATGAGGTGGGGGGGTTCTACCAGGGACACTACAGCCCCGGCCCCGGCAGGCAGCGATGCCTTGCCTGGCCCCCCCAGCCACACACGTACCGCAAGAGAGCCCGGGGGGGGTCCAAAATGGCCCCGGACCCCCAAAAGGATAGGGGCAGGTACCAGGCTGAGCCCCGGAGCCACGTAGGGACAGCCCCCGGGGGGGCTAAAGTGTCACCGCAGCCCCCTGCGAGGACGAGGCAGGGCCGGGGAGCCCGGGGGGAATTTGGCACAGTGAGACTCCCAAGGTGGGGCAGCCCGGTGTGGGGCAGGAGGGGACTGGGGCAGCCCCACGCACCATCCGTCCCCACCCCCGGCTCCGGCACGGACCAGAGCCGGGAGCCGGTGTGTCCCCCCAGCACGATCCCATCCCAAACCCACCCGTGGCAGGAATTAGTGTCAGAAAGGAGCAGCAGGCACGGAGCCCAACCTGGAGAATAGCCCTTGGAGAAGCCACTAAGAGAAAAAGGCCACCTGTGCCCCCCCCCCGCGCCCCCCTGGGGCTGCTCAAGCCCTCCAGTGCCCACCTGGGAGCCAGGGGTCCGCGCTGGGCTCCCCCAGGAAGGGGACAGTCCCTGTGCCGCAGCCGGAGCCCCCCCGGCAGGCAGGGGATGGGGCTGTAAACTGCAGGGAGCCGGGCATGTAAACACAGACCAGGGTGTGGGGGGGCTATGCCTGGGGGCTCCCGGCCCCCCACCTCCCCGAGGGACCAAAAATGGGGGATGAGGGGGGTCCACGAGCCCCGCCAACCCCCCCAGAGCTGGGGAAGCAGCAGCATCCCCCAGGAAGGGGGCTCTGGAGCAGGGGACAGTGACACTCGACCGTGTATAAAAAAGAAAATTATCTTCCCCGGGAAGAGTTTGTGCACCACGGCCCCGGCTCGGGGCCGGCGGGGGGGCCGGGGCCGGCGGCCGGGCAGGGAGGCGCGGGGGGAGCGTGCCGGAGCCGGGGCGCGCCGGCGGCCGGCACGGATGTTAGAGAAGAGGCGAGTCTACGTTACACGGGGAGGGGGCGCGGGGGGGTCCAGTCGAGTTGCGCATCCCGGGAATCCGAGCACTGAGATGGGCCGGGGAGGCTGGCGATGCCTGCGGGTAACGCAGCCCCTGAGAAGGGGACCTGGGGGGCCCCAGGACACGCTGCCCCCCCCTCCTCTACAAGCCCCAGGGACCACAGCCCCGTCCTCCCTGTGATGGATGGGGATGCCGGGGTGCTGCATTGGGGTCCCGGCTCCAAACCCCGGCTGCACCCCAGGGTTTGCAGCTGAAGCCGCGTCCCCGCCGCGGTGCAGGGCCACCCGCCCCCGTGCCCACCCTGGGGACCACCAGCCCCTCGCGCACCTCACTTGATAAGGATCCCCGCGGGCCGGGCCTCGTCCTCGCTGGCGTTCCTCAGGTTCCTCTCCGCTTCCTCCGAGGACCTGGGGCAGAGCAGGGTGAGAGGCAGCCGGGGGCACCGCTGCGGCCCCTCGGCGCTGGCGGCAGCGGCAGCAGGCGCCGGTTACACCGTTCCCCCCGCAACTCACGCCAGGAAATCCTTCACTTCCTCCACGGTGATGTCCCCGGTGGTGTCCAGCGGGTTCTCCAGGCTGCTGTTGGGGGAGTCGACGGGGCCGGGCGAGAAGGCGGCCGGGTGCTCCTCGGGGGACCCTGGGAAGCCACAGGGATGGGAGGGCTGGGGGGCAGCCGCGGCGCGGGGCCAGCCCCGGAGCAGGGCCCACGGGGACGCGGAGCGCGTGGCAGGGACGGGGTGGTCACTCACGGTCACTGTCGGTGGGGGAGCGTCGGCCCTCGGGGCTGTGCGGGACGTGGGTGCCGTTCGCCTGCGGCAGCTTCGGCGTCGCCGTCGAGCTGTTGCTGGAGGAGAACACGGGGAGAAGTTACTGCTGGAGCCGGTGCCACGCGGCGGGTGTACGGGGGTGCTGCCAGAGCAAAGCCCCCACGCCACGTCCCACCTGAGGCAGGAGGTGTCCTGGAGCCGGGCGACCTCCAGCCGGCACAGCGGCTCCGTCACGTTCCTGGCGCTCAGCGAGAAGCGCTCGAACTCAGATGGCGAAATTAGGTAGAAACCTGGAAGTGGGGGAGACAACAAAGAGCCTCAGGGACCCCCTGTGGGGCCGCAGCCAGAGACGATGCCCCATCTACAAGGGACATCATCCCCCAGGCCAGGTCTGGTGCCCTCACCCTGGCCGTGCTTGGTGAAGACGCAGGAGGCGATGCCGCTGATGTCCTCCTTGCGGATGCAGCCGTAGTGGACCTGGGGCCGCAGGCCGGGCACGGTGAAGATGTGGATGTCGCCCAGGTTGGTGAGACAGGCCAGGCAGTTCTCCAGCCGCTCCTCGGAGCCGGCACTGGCCAGGCTCACCAGGGCCACCTTCCGCACCCGGCAGCCCTCGTGCGCCGTCAGCTTGAACTTGGTCTTGGCGCTCACTTTGGGCAGCGTGAAGACCTGGAGGGGGGAGAGGAGCCAGGTGCCACGGGGTAACAAGAACCTGCGGGGTCTTGGGGGGCACCCGAGCAGCCTCCCGCCACGGGAGCCCTTGGCAAAGGGCAGCACGTCCCCCTCGGAGCCGCCACCCCGGGGACAGGCGCAGGAGAGCCCCAGGACCTGGCCAGTCACCTCCAGCCCCATCCCTGCACCCAGGGTGATGGGGACACCCAGAGAGGACATGGGACATGCTGTGGGTGGCGGGTCCCATCCCCGACGCAGGGGTACACCGAGCCCCACGCTCACCTTGAACTGCTCCTCGGAGGAGATGAGCATGGAGTGGCTGCCCTGCATGTCGGGGGCCTTGGCCAGGTCCCGCGAGACCTCGTAGGGCTCGGGCAGGGGGTTCCCCCGCCCGTCCAGCACCGCGATGGCCACCACCGGCGCCCGGTGCATCAGCTGGATCTCCTTCCCCAGCACCGCCTCCACCGCCCGCTCCGAAAACTTCTCCTGCGACGGCACCTCCAGAGCGTAGGCAAACACCGAGCCCGAGTTGGTCCCTGCCCACATCGTGGGGCCGTGGTGGGCGGCTGCGGGGACGGGAGCGGCGTCAGAACCCCCTCCCCACGGCGCGGCACCAGCCAGGCCCAGCTCGGGGGCTTTTCCCAGGGAGGGGGGGCTCACCGTCTCGGAGGAAGGTGTCGGCGAAGTAGAGGCACCGCACCACCCCCGAGAGCGAGTCGTCGGCCGAACGGGGCTCGATCCGCCGCTGCACGGGCGTCATCTCCACCTCGGGGGGTCCCGCCTGCTCGGCCAGCTGCGCGTTGGCCTCCTGCACCTGGGGAGGGGGACACAGGGCTCAGCCCCCGCCCGGCGGGGACGAGGAGCCGCCGGTGGCCCCGCTCCCTGCCCACCTTGCTGGAGGGGCTGCTGGCGTTGAGCCTCTTCTTGCCCGACACCCGGCTCTTGCGGATGCGGCGGAAGGACTGCCGCAGGGACTTCTTGAGGGACTTCACGCGGGACAGGGGCCCCTCCATGGCCAGCGAGTCGTTGGGGTGCAGCGTACACCTGCGGGTACCGACGTCGCTCAGACCCCCGCCACGTCGCTCCGGGGGGGGTCCCCGACACCGAGATCCCTCCCATACCTGGCCAGCACGGGGTTGCGCCGGTAATAGTCGAAGAGCCCGAAGCCGTGGCTGGTGCCGAAGGCCACGAGGTTCCACTCGGAGTGGAGGGTGACGGCGGTGACGGCGGCGGGGGGCACGCACTGCACCAGCACGCTGGGCTGGAACCCGGGGGCGAAGGGCAGGGGCCCGTTCCTGGGGGCCAGCCGGTCGTGGCCCTTCCAGGTGAAGCCCTCGCGGTCCTGCAGCAGGTCCACCGTGGCCACGCTGACCGCGTGCTCCGACTTCTCATCGCTCAGCTCCATCACCAGCACCTGCAGGGGACGAGCACGGACGGTGGGGGACACGTGCCAGCCCCCCCCGGCACAGCCGCCCTGCTGCAAGCCGGGGGCTAAGCCCCACGGGTAGGAGCCCCTCACAGACGGGCATGGGGGTCTGCAGGGGCTGCAGCCCCCCTGTGCCGTGTCTCCCCAAGTGGGGAGCCAAGAGGTGCCCGGTGACCCCCGCTCCGCCCCCCCGCCACCCTACCTGCCCTGCCGTGCCGGCCACCACCATCTTGGCTGTGTACTTGCAGAGAGCGATCTTCTGCACGCCCAGGCGCGGGTCGTCGCTGTAGGGATCAAAGCAGCCCACCTGCGGGAGGGATTGGGGGGGCCGGGCGCATTCACGCAGCTGCGGGGCAGCCCCCCAACCCACCCCCACGTCCCCCCACCAGCTGGCGGGTACCAGCTGCGGCGCACGGGCTGCTCTGGGCATCGCGCCCAGGAAAGGTCTGGCCCCACGCGTCCCCCGGCTCTCCCCCCGCATCCCCAGCTCCCCCCCCCGCGCCGGGGCAGACCGGCGAGCCGGGGCACGTGGAACAAGCGTCCCTTGTGTCCCCACGGGGCGTCACGCAGCAGCTGTGCCCTGGCTCGGGGGACACGTCCCCAGGGCGCAGCCGGGACGGCTCCGGCGGGTGCATCCTCCCTGCCCGGCTCTGGGTTTGCCCCGCTCGGTGCTGGCAGAGGCAGGGGGGTGCTGGGGTCCGCAGCAACGTCCCCCCCACCCCAGGGACCTCACCTTGCGGAAAGGCGGCCACTCCTCCTCGCCCGCCTGGTTGAGGCTGTCGTTGTGCTCGCAGTCCGTCTGGAAGATGCTGGCGGTGCCCAGCTTGTAGAGGGGCTTCAGGGAGACCCCCGAGGCGTCCCAAAACCGCACCGTGCCGTCCTCGTGCCTGGGGGGGACGGACGGGGAGGCCCCGTTAGTGCGGGGCCCTGACATCTGCCCGGCTAACAAGGGCCGCCTGTGTGCTGGCAGCCACCGTGCCAGAAGGGGGGGACAAGGGGGGGACAGCGCAGCGGGTGACACACTCCTGCCCGGCCATCAAGCTGAACAAGAGGGGGGCAGCCCACCCAACAAGCGTGGCTGGACCCCCACCACGGCATCCCATTGCAGGAAGGGGCCGAGGACGTGTGTGTCCCCACCCCACCGCCCCCCTGGCACGTTTTGGGTTCCCCAGGCCCCCCTCCCCGCCGCCAGGCCACTCACCCGGTGAGGAGAAGCCCCCTCTGCGTGGGCTCCTGGGCCAGGTTCTTCCCCCCGTCGATGGGCCAAGCCTGGAGGGAGGGATGGAGGGAAGGATGGAGGGAGCAAGTGTCACCCCCCTGCCAGCCCATCCTGGGGGACTCGGGGGACCCCTGCCATCGCCACCACTCACCGCGGAGGAGAGCCGGGGGCTCTGCTGCTCGCCGGCGCTGATGATCCTCTCCCAGAGCTTGAGGGGCACATTGGAGACGTGGCAGGAGCAGGTGATGGCGGAGGAGTGGAGCGGCGCCAGGTACGGGGCAGGGATGGTGGGCCAGCCCGGCGTCTGGAGGTCGATGGCCACCAGCTCTTCCTCCACCAGCACCACGAGGGCACGGGGGTTCTCAAAGCCTGGGGAGGGGGGGACACAGCTGCTGCTAGCAGAGACCCCCCCCCCCGGCACCCCCTCCCTCCCCGGGGCGGCCCCGGCGGGACGTACCTCCCTCGGCCGCCTCGGGGCTCTGCACGGTGAAGAAGTCGATGACACGGGAGGTGAAGTCGAGCGTGGCCAGGGTCTGGCCCTGCAGCACGCTGACGCAGTGCCGGTCGCCGTAGCTGGCCCGCGGCATCCCCCCGCTGAAGATGATGAAGGGGTTCCTGGGGGGATGAAACAGCCTCCGTCAGACCCCGGACCCCGCAGGGCATCTTCCCCGCAGCCCAGGTCCACCCCCAGCCCACCCCGGCTGCTGGGGGGGGGGGATGCATGCTGGGGCAGCCCCCCCGTGTCGCGGGGACGTACCCCGACTCGCAGGTCCGCCAGAGGATTTTGCTGATGGCTTTGCAAGGGAACGGACCTGAAACAAAGATCGACCCCGTGGCTGCAACACTGGCACCGGGGATGGGGCGATGAGCCCCCAGCCCCGCGACCCCCCCCAATCCCCCCCGCCCCGTACCGTAGGGGATGGTGGACATGACGGGTTGCTGGGTCCTCTGGCCGGCGCCGCTCACCGCCCACACCATGTACCCCCCGTCGCTGTGGGAGCTGACGATGGTCTTCCCGCTCTGCTCCCAGGCCAGGCTCTCCAGCTGCTGCGGGGACACACGGGGGGGGCTCGACACCCGGGGATGGGGGGGACACCCGAGGCCGCGGCCCCGCCAGCCCCCCGCCGGCCCCGGTACCTGGTTCCCCAGGAAGAGGTGCTGGACGACGCGCGTGCTCTGCTCCCAGAGGACCACCAGCCCCCGGCTGTACCCGATGAGGAGCCGGCTGCTGTCGCGCGGGTGCTCCTGGATGGACTCCACCGGCCCCAGCGCCTTCCCGCAGCGGTAGTCATCGGGGACGCTGCATCAGGGGGGACACAGGGGGGTCAGGGGGGGCTGGGGGGTGGCGGGGAGGGGGCGCGGGGCCGGCAGGGCTCACCTCTGCAGGATCTCATCCGGGAAGAGGGTTTTGTCCTCCAGCAGCGCCAGGGCGGGCAGGGCGAGGAAGTAGACCGCGCCGCCCTCGGTGCCCAGGCAGGCCACGGCGCAGGCGGACGTCGGCAGGACCACCGTCACCCGCGTGATGCCGGGGGAGCAGCTGGAGGGGGGAGCGGGGGGGCTGCGTCAGCCCCGTGCTGGGTCTGGGGGAGCGGCGGGAGAAACCCCAAACCTCCCCTGCCCCGATGCTGCACCCCCATTAGCCCAGGCGGACGGGGACGGGGACAGGGACAGCCTCAGCGCTAACAGCGATCAGAGCCGTTAATCACCCCCGGGCCCTGCCAGCACCTATAAAAAGCCCAGGGCTGTGTGTCCCCCGTCCCCCCCCCCCCAGCATCCCAGTTGGGATCGAAGGAGCATCCCAGCGGGAAAACCACCGCCATCGAGGGGACCTTGGCTCCCATCCCGCCCCGAGCGGGGACGGCTGCTCCCACGCACCGTTCCCAGGCGGCAGCGTTATCGCTCCCGGCCGCAGCCCCACGGGGGTGCAGCTGTGGACCCCCCCAGGCAAGTACTTAGCGCTGTCGGACCCTGGGCGTCCCGGGAGGCTGAAGCTGCGGGTCTCTTCCAGGTGGGAGCAGCCCTCCTTCTGGCAGACCTCCCAGAGGTGCAGCGTGTTGTCATCCAGCAGGGAGAGGAGCCAGCCCTGGTGGGGGGGGGGACACAGCAGGGTGGGTGGGGGGGCCGGGGGGCTGCCACCGGGCCCCCCAGGGACACCCACCTACCTGGCCGGGGAGGAAGTGCAGCTGGGTGACGGTAGCCGTCTCCTTGTGCAAGCCCGTCAGCTCCACGCCCGGCGCGCCGTATCTGGGGGGGGTCGTCAAAGAAGCAACGAGGGTAGAGCCCCCCCCTCCTGGCAAGCGCCCGGATCCCCCCAAATTCCCCCCCTCCCCCAGGTCACAGTTCCGCAGGCAGGAGCCAGTTTAGCCCCACGCCCCCAGGGAGAGCCAGGGCTGAGCATCCCTGGCAGCGTCCCACGCCAGAGCCGGCCTCAGTACCACGGTGCCCAGGGCCGGCCGGGAGCCACCGAGCACCTCCAGCCGCGACGCCCCGGGTCGGGATGCAGCCGCACGGCGTGCGAGGGCCGGGCCGGCTCCCACCCCCTGCCACCCTCTTCTTCCTCAGCCGCAGGGCCGCGGCCGTGCAGAGGCGCCAGCAGCCCCGGCCAGCCCGGGAGGCACCGGCGGCAGGGTGGGGTTCGGCATGCGCCGGCACAGCCTCACTCACCAGACTGGTCCCGGCTCCTCCACCGGCAACGCCGCTCAGCAGGAACCGGGGCAGGACCCGCGCGGCAGCTCCAGCACCGCACGGTGCACCCCGACCCGGCGCCTCCCCGACACCCCCAGACCCAGCGAGCTGCTTCCCCCGGCCCGGCGTCGCCGGTGCACGGCGCGGCTATGGCTCGGCACGCCATGTGCCGGGGGTTTCCACCCGCCGGCCCCTGCGGTCCTCGCCCCCGGCCACCTCCTCGGTGCCCTTGGCGCGGAGAACTGGCCCGGTGGCTCTGCCTGGACTGACAGGCAGGAGCTGTCTGGCAGCGCCGGGCACAGCCGAGCCGGCAGAGCCAGGCCAGAGCCGCAGAGGCGTTGGGGAGGCCAGAACACGGGGTGCGCGAGGGGGAGCGGGGGGAGCACGCAGGGGGCTCTGGGCGCTGTGGGGACAGGGGATGCCACCCATCCTCGCTCCTGGGGGCTTTCCCCACCCAACGGTGCCGCTGGCCGAAAGACAGGCAGCCGTCGGGGCAAGCGGCCGGGGCACGCCGGTGGCCCTAGCTCACCACGATGGGGGTCTGAGCCTGGGGACCCCCAGCCGCCCCCGGGGATCCCCCAGGCTGTGGCAGCCCCTCGACGCCGGGCTGTCTGCAGCCGGATGCACCCAGCCCGGCCGGGGAGCACCCATGGGTGCCCCCAGTAACCAGTAGCACCAGTCAGGCCAGCTCCGGCTGCCGCCTCGCCCGGTCCCGGCTTCCCCGACACCGTGAACCTCCAGAAGCATCTTCTCGGCGGCAGCCGGAGCGGGGCCGGGTGGGCACCGGGTGCAGGGCCGCAGGCAGAATCGTGCCACCCCACCGCCAGCCCCAAGCCGGGTACCACCCCAAAAACATCCCCGGAGAGGATGCGCAGGGTACCGCAGCCCCCCGCAACGGCGGCTCCACGGCCCCCGGGGGGGTTTGATCCAGGGGTGGCCGGAGCCAGCACCCCACGGCGGGGCGGCCGAGCGGAGCGGCCGGCGACGTCGCGGCCGGGCTGGCACCCGGGCGGCCCCGGCAGAAAAAAAAAAAAAAACGCCATCTTTGTGCTCGGGAGGCAGCGAGCCGCCGGCCTGGGGGAGGGGGAACGCGGCGGCCCCCCCCACCCTGACCCCAACCCCGATCCGGGCGCAGCCGCCCCTCCCGCACGCCCACCCCGCATTCCTGCGGCGCGGGGCCCCCCGAGCGCGGGCCGCATCCAGCCCTGGCCGCCCGCCAGCAGCCCTCTGAAGTCTCCCTGCACGCCGCCGGCAACAAAGCCCGGCCGGGCCCCGCGTCGTCGTGTCCCCCCCACCCCGGGCCCCCCACCCGGGACCGGGCTCGGCGCCCGCCGCAGCCCCCCACCCCGGCGCCTGGCCGGCCGGAGGCCCCGCTGCCCCTCGCGGGGCTGATCCGGCAGCCGCCGCGTTGCCCCCCCAAAGGCGACGCAGCCGAGGCCGGGGTGGGCAGGAGCCCCCCGGGATAGGGGAGGTGACAGCGGAAAGCACCCCCCGCCCGGGACAGCCGAGCCCCGTCACTCCCCCGGCGTTTCGGGCAAGGCGGGGGTTTCCTCCAGCCCCCCCTCCCCGGCCCAGCTGCAGCCCAGCTGGACGGAGGGACGGACGGATGCCGGCAGAGCGGGGGGGATGAAGTGCTGCCGGATGGGCCGGCAGCGGCACGGCCACGTCTCCCAGTGTCCCGCAGGGATGGGGGGCTGCCGGGGGGGTGCGGGGGGGTCCTTACCTCCTGCCCTCGCGGGGGGAAAAGGATACAGCTTCACGGCTCCCGCCTTGGTGCCGATGGCCATCACGCGCAGGACGGGGTCGTAGGCCAGGGCGCTGGGCTGGCTGGGGAAGCCATGCTCCACCGTCTGCCACGGGGACAGGCAGGTCAGAGCCAGGACCCCCCACTCCTGGACCCCCCAAACCCCCCACGGCCACCTCTGGCCCCCGTCCCATGGCTCCCATCCCGCACCAGCCTGAGCTCCATCCCCGCGATGGAGGAGCACAAGGATGCCGCCTTGTCCCCCGCTGCCACCAAGGGGGGTCCTTGGGGAGGGGGCGCACCGCTCCTCACCCCATTTCCACCTGACACCCCAAGACGGACCAAACCGAACAGCCAGACCAAGGGCCGGGGTAGGTCTGAGCTTGCACGAGCCCCCCTGGCTGGCACCTCGGGGAAGGGCCCCCCCACCCTAAACCCCTGCCCGAGGTGCAGATGCCCCAGAGGGGCGAGTGGGCTCCAGCTCAGCCCCACGGGCAGGCGGGACCCCCACCACGACATCCCCGGGGGTCCGCGGTGCCGGGCGGCAGAACCAGGCGAGCGGGACCCACCAGCACCGGGGACGTCCCCGTCGGAGCCGCGTGCCGCCCGCGGGCACCTTCCCAAGGAAGTCGCGGCCGGCGACGGCGTGCCCAGGCTCGCCGACTGGGGAGGGGTTGCCCGCCTGGCAACGGGGGGACGCGGGGGGCACCCGCCGCCCCGGCCTGCGGCGAGGGGACCGCGGGGTTCCCGGGGGAGCGGCCCTGGGGACAGCTTGGCTGAGCAGCGACGGCGCGATCAGATGATACGGAGGCGCCGGAGCCAGACTGGCCAGATCCTGACCCGCTCCCTTTGTCTGGGGCGGCCGAGCGGCGCACCGGGGCGGCTTTTCACGCCCGTCGGCACAGCCGCCGTCACCCCCTGGCTCCCGCTCCCCTCCAAAGGGCTGCCTTCAGCAGCGCACCAACGCCCCAGCCCACCCAGGGGGTCCCGGCGCGGCTCAGGGGGCGAGTCAGTGGAGGCCTGTGGGTCCCGGTCGCTGTGGCAGCCCCACGCAGGGTCACCCTGAATCCCCCCGGGACGCACGCCGTGCCGGAGGATGGTGGCGGGAGCTGGGCCGGCAGCAGCATGGGGACGTCCCGGTGATGCTTTAGGCCGGGGACCGACACGACGACCCCGGCAAAGACCCCGCAGCGCTCCCCCAAAAGCGCCCTCCCAGCTCCCCTGCACCCCGAGCCCCGGCTGGGGGACCCGGCTCGCAGCCCCCCGCGCGCAGCCCGCCCGCCCGCCCTCCCGCCCGGCAGCGGGGCCGCATCCGGCAGGCTGTGCCGGCCCGGCCAAGGCGCGCTCCCGGCCAAATTACAGCAAATCCCAGGCAGATCTGGAGCTCGGGAGGAAAAACAACCGTTAATGGGAGGCAGGTGGGCAGCCGGCAGCCCCAGCGCCGGGCCGGCCGGAGCGGGGCTGCTCCCCAGCCCCCCGGGACGCCCCGCCGGGCGCAGACCCCCCAGGACGCTTGCGCGGGCAGGATCCGGCCGTGGGACCATCCTCTCCAAAATCGGGGGGCTCCGGCTGGGCTGAGCCTCACACCCCGGCCAGACCCTCGCCCGCAGCGGCGAGTCTGGGGGGACGGGGCTGTGCCGGGGTGGTGGGTGCCGGCTGTGACCCCCCACCACGGCGCACCCCAACATCTCCCAGCCCGGCCCCGCTGTGGGGCAATCCGGGGGTCCCCACCATGAGTTCGGGCGAGCACCTGGCAAACAACCAACGCCGGTGCCGGGAGGCTGCCAAAGGATAGACGGACGGACGGACACAACCCGGGCTCAGCCAGGGGCCGCTGCTGGCGTTCTCCTGCTGCCGGGGCCAGGGCAGGAGGATGGTCCCGACACCACGGGGCTCCCGGGACGGGGTGCACCAAGCCCCAGGCGGGCACCCGGCGTGTCCTGCCGATGTGCCGAGGGCCGGACCCGGCACCTGAGGGCCAGCGGGTCCCCCCAGGTTGTTTGGCGAGCCCGGGGGGCTCCCCACGCCACACAACGGGGCCGAGTGGGAAACCTCCCCAGTGCTGGGGGGGGGGGGCGCCAAGCTCTGGGCCTCTGATGCCCCCGGCCCCCCAGAGACACAGCTTTGGGGGGCCAGGAGACCCCAAGCCCCCAGCCCTGGGGGTGGCCACCGCAGCCCTTCCTGCTGACATAGGGGGTCCACTGCCCCCCATATCCCAGCCCCGGGGGCGTTTGGGGTGAGGGGCTGAGCCCCCCCACGGGGCACGCAGCCAGGGATGCTCCAGGGCTAGATGGGGTGGGGGGCTGTGGGGGACCCCAAACGCCACTGCCAGCAGGCGAGGCCTGGGGGGACCACGGGGAGGGGCAGCGCAGGAACCGGGGTGCTCAGGGGAGCCCTCACTCCAGTGGGGCTGAGGAAGGGGGATGTCGTGCCAGTGGGGGGGTCGCATCCTGCCCCGGGGTGCCCCTCGGGTGCGTGAGGGGGTGCCCCCTGAGACGGGGGGGTCCACTACACCCCAGGGGAGGAGGGAAGCCCCCCAGCCCGCCCCCCCGGGGTGCATCCTGCACCTGGGGGTCCCGGTACCCACCCGCGGGGGGTGCATCCCCCCCGGGGTGCCCCCACAGCCTGCACCCGGGGGTCCCTCCCCGCCGGGGGTGCCCCCTCCCCGGGCTCAGACCTGCTCCCGGGGAGCGGGGGATCCCGGTGCGTGGCCCCCACGGCGGCCGCCCCTCCCGGGGGTGCACCCCGGTCCCCGGGGGGGGTGGTGCCCTGGGCACTGCTCCCCTCCCCAGGGGCAGCATCCCGCCCGGGGGTGCCGGAGCCTGCACCACCGGGGGGCTGCCGCACCTCGCTCCCGGGGCCCTGCCCGACAACCCCGGTGGCTCCCGGTGGTCGTGTCCCCCCCCCCCCTCCCCCCGGGGCCCGCCGCCGCGCCCCCCGCCCCAGGCGCACCTTGCTGAAGGCGAAGAGGTCGTGCCGGAGACGGTCGCGATGCGGGTCGGCGCCCTGCCGCCGGAACCGAAACTTCATCATGGTGGGGCCGGTGGCGGCGCGGTACCGGGCGGGGCGGGCGGGGCCGGCGATCCCGGGGGCCGGTACCGGGGCGGGCGGTCCCGGTGCCGCTCCCGGGGCGGGCGGTGCCGGTCCCGGCGGGGGGCGGTGCCGGTGCGGGTCCCGGTGCGGGTCCCGGTCCCGGTGCGGGTCCCGGTGCGCGCGCCGAGCGCCGAGCGCCGCGCGCCGAGCCCGGGCAGGCACCGCCGCGGCGGGGCGGGGCGCGGCCCTGACGGACAGCCTTCACCACCAATCACCGCACGACCGCACGCACCGCGCGGCGCAGCCCCTCCCGCCCGCGCTGCGCATGCGCCGCCGCGGGGGTCGACGGGACTTGTAGTTCTCCAGCTCAGGCGCCCTCTACGGGCGCTTTATTTATTTATATTATTTCCCCCCCCCCCCCCCCTCTTTTCTTTCGTTTTTTCTCTCCGGGGTGATGGAGGCGGGCGGACACGACAGCGAGGGCACCCCCAGCCCGCTCATCCTGGTCGCAGGGCCCCCACAACCACGGGGTGTCTTGGATTCAGGGCTCCATCACAGCCCGTGGGACCCACAGCCATGGGGTGCCTCGACGACATGGTGGCACCCCAGTCACCGGGCCCTGTGCCGGCAGGGCGCTGAGCACGGCCCCGCTCGGCGCGGACACGCCGAGCGGGGCCGTGCTCAGCGCCCTGCCGGCTCCTGCCATTAGTATTCACGCCCCGTTCCCGGCTGGCGACCGATTATTCCCGCCATGGCACCGGGCACAGCCATGCCCCGCTCCCCCACGGCATCGGCCCAGGGTGGGGTGAGTCACCCCGGGCAGGGCAGGGCTTCCTCCCCTCCCTGCTGACTAACCCTAGCCCCGGGGAGATGGCGCATTGGGGTGACGCAGAGTTTGGGGTGGAAAATACTCCGGGGGTGAGCGGGGGGCCATCGCCCTGATGCCCCAGTGATGGGCTCATGGATGGACAGAAGGGGTCTGACCCCACGCACAGCCCCAGACCACGCAGCTCATTGCTGCTGAGGAGGAGGAGGAAGAGGAAGGCCACCACACGAGGCTGGCAGACCCCATCCAGCCATCCCTTCCCCTCTCTGGCACCGCACACCCATCCACCGCCATCTCCCTCTTGCAGGAGGAAGGCGCACGGCAGGGATGGCGAGGAGCCCCGCACGAGGCCAAAGCACGGGGTGCAGCCCCCCCAGGGTGCTGGGGCCATTTGGGGACCAGGCCCTGGCTGCGGCAAGCCTGGGTGGTTGGGCAGGGTGGGAACTGGGGGGGGGGGGGGCAGCATCCACATTTGCTCCCCAGGGATGGAGAGCAGGAGGAGGAAGAGGAGGAGGAGGAGGGCAGCGAGCCCCATCCCTGCTTTCTAGGGCAGCACAGGAGGGACAGACGCTGCGTTTGGCCGCCCTGTCCCTGGGGAGCCAGAGACTCCCTTTATTTAGAAGCGGTTCCCCGCTCCCCGCAACCTCGTTTCTGCTGGCGGGGAAGCGAAGCACACGTCCCAGCCGCCGGCACCACCACACAGGCAGGCAGAGTGATGCTTTCTGCTTTTATTCAATTAATGCAGCAATCTATACAAGAAAAAAAAAATAATAATAATGAAACCATGAAATTTCAAACCCTGACAGTGAAGAACCAAATTCTTCCTAAGAATCAACCAGAATTAAAAGATTCCCCCCACGTCAGACTGTACATAAAATAATCTCTGCCCCATTTACAGCGTTTCACACAGTACTTCTCGTATCTCAAACTTCAGAACTGTACAACTTTGTTACAAACCACGCTTTTTCCTAGGAAAAGCTTACGGAAAAAAATATTGCCACTTTCTTTTTAATTTTTTTATTTTTATTCGTAACAAAACAAAACAAAATTAGAATCTTTAAAAAACAAAATTAAAATCAGGCAGAACTTGTAAGTGTGGGCAGGGGCGCGGGAAGGAGCAGGGACGCGCTTCTCGGCCGAACGTTTCTCCTCCCCACCGGCAAAGGGAACGCTTTTGGCAGATAAAGGACTATTTGCCACTGGCGGGGGTCCGGCCCCCGGCCCCCCCCGAGCCCTCCTCAAAGCACGGCAGCCATTTCGACCCACGGGGCTCAGACCACGTAGCGGCGAGCGCTAGGTCCTAACAGCGCCGAAAGCCAAAGGCCCCGGCTCTTGTCCCGGCTGGCACCGGTGCCGGCTCATCCCGGAGAGCAGGTCGGCAGCCCCGTGCCCCAGCGACCCCCCGAGCTCCGGGATGAGCCGAACCTCGGGCTGGGGACGGCAGCTCCCGAGCGTCACAGCTCTCACCTAACAGCTGGATGAGAGTTCAGCAGGCGCGGAGCCAGATGTGGCAACCGGGGCTCCCCTGCTGCGGGCAGCCCGCCTGCCGAGCCCAGCCGGGCAGGGATGCGCCGGCAGAGCGACAGCCCGTCCCTCGGCCAGCTCGCCACCGGCAAACAGCCCTTCGTTCTCTTCCTACGGACGTATCGAGCCCACGCGACCGATGCAAGAGCTTTAGTTCGATCTCGAGATACGGTAAGAGTAGCCAACCCCAATTCCTCCTGCTCTTTGCAGAAAAGCCTGGACGAACCCCACCTTCCTCCCCCTTCCTTAGGAAAGGCAGTTCTCATGGTCTGGGCTGAGGGTCTGGGTGCGTGGGACCGCCACGCTGGACGTAGCGTTATTCCCAGTTTTGGGCTGAGCAGGTTACACGAATGACACGCTGCGGGTGGATGGAGAGGTCGGGCCGCACGACCGGACCAGACAAACACGACAAAGCCAAAGACCAGGTCAGGTCTGTGCGTGAGCCCGTCCCACGGAGCGGATGGGGAGAAGTTTTGCCTCTGAATTGGAGCTCACCACCCTCCGTCCTCCGCGGCAGACCCATGCCACCGACCTGACCCGAAGCCTGCAGGCAGCCCGACACAGCCGGCGACAGAACAGGTACGGGCACCACCAGCATTTTTGAGCCACAGTTTTAGCAGACAGGTCACGGTAAGGGATCTAGACATCTGGATCCACGTGAAAATGCGTCTTCTGGTTTCAAATCAAGGTTTCACTCCAATGTTGTTCAGTGCAAAAGAGTTAAAAAACCACGTTATCTACACATATACATCCGTGTGTATAGAAAATGTCTGTACAAGTGGGGAAGATGGCCTGCCTACACGCTGGGGACTCCTCGCCCAAGAGATGCTACGGGTCAGACCGGTTGCATCCCACTCGCTCTCTCTCCAGGGTGTCAAGCCCCAACCAGTCAGGTTGAAAACCAAGCGCACACGAGAACAGACGGCGGCTGGAGAGCGGCTCCGGCGAGGAGCTCCTCCTGTCCCTCCAGCCACGGCTGCCAGCTCAGACCCACCGCACAGATGTGGAGCAGGGAGGAAGGAAGGAGGGGAGAGCTCCCGACCACGGCATGCAGGAATATCGGAACAAACCGGGAGAGGAAGGATACCTGCGCACGTACAGACTGCACAAGGACTGGGATGAGGTGACGGTTGGTACCGGGCTAGAGGCGAGACCTCAGGACGCCTTGTTCAGCCTTCAGCGGAGACAGAGCCAGCGCCTCGTCCCATGGGAGCCCTGCTCTGGGAAGCGGCCCCGGAAAGGCAGGTTGCCTCCAGCTTCATTTTGAGTTGAGACACCAGGGTTCAGTATCTATATTGCAGAGGTAGGAGTAAAATTGGGAGCTGGGAGGGGGGAGAGCAGGCTGCGCAGAGCCGAGACCTCTGGCAGTGACCACCGCCACCACCAGCAGCACCCGCGGCAGAGCCCGACACCGAGGAGGGCACAGGGCACGGCCAGGATGAATCCAGAAAGACAATTAGAAACAGCCACTGCTGGGCATCCGGCTAGCAGGTCTCTAGCTTGCCGGAGACGTTTGCGCCAGCCATAAGGAAGAGAAGGGACGCTGCTCCCAGCAAGCGGTTTTGCTATCGGGGGAATGCCAAGCTTTCCAAAACAGGGGGTTTGTAGCCAAGACCTGGCCCGGATTCTCTGCAGAAAGCTGGGAGGGTGAGGAACACCGCTTCAAATGCTAAATGTGGCCTGAAAATGGCTTTTTAAAGGTTTCAGAAGCAGCAGAAGCATAAACTTTCAGATCTCTGGGCAGACAAGACAGGTTCCTTCGAAGGCTGGCCGCGAGGCTGTGCCCGTACCTCCGCAGCGAGCCAACAGGGGCTCTCACCAGGAAAGCAACTGGATAAAGGGAATCAGAGACAGGCACTGGGGACCTCGCCTACGAACCCCTCGCAGATCAGCGGTGCTGAAGGTGACGGTAATTTCCCTTGCACGAACACGACCGCTAGACCCAGCCTGAGCAGTATCCCCAAGAACGGGCGAGTGGCAGGAGCTGCAGAAGTCAGCGGGGAAGGAAAAGGACACCGAGACCCGGATGTCAGCAAACGTGCTCGATGGCCAAGGAACAGCGCTCCGGGGAACAACGCCTGGGTGTTGTTTTATTTTTAACTGGGAGCCCCTCAAGACAGCAGCAAACAGGTTTCAAAATATATTACATCTTTTTATTGCCAAGCGTGCAGACGATGAAGTGTGTGGGGGACATGACACTAAGAAAAACTACAATTCGAAGGAGGGCAAAGCAGTAAAAATTTAAAAATAAGACTACTCCTTACAACTGCCAACACTTGGGTTCAAAGAATCAATTGGAGGAAGGTTCTTAAAAGTACGGTTCTAAATATGGTGTCGGGCCCCAAACTTTGAACACCGAGGCTTCAGTCTGGGCTAACGCAAACCGTGTGGGAGAAGAGGAGGAAGGCTTTCTAACACTAATTCCGTGGGGCCAAATGCCCAATTCTTCTTAGCATTTTCTGCAGCAACCAGAAAACTCCCTACCCCAGGAACACAGGCAGGAATAAGCCAGGGCAACTGCCGCGGCACTAGCTGCGGAATGCACCGAACTGGGGCCAAACTAGACCCTTGCGGCGTCCTCGCTCCCAGAGCCAGCCTCGGAGGGGACGGACCGCAGCCGAGCTGCCCGGCTCCCCCGAGGCCGTGGCAGCGCCTGTTCCTGCTCCGACAGAGCGCGGCCGGTCCCTCGGGATGGGATGCTGTGCCATCTCGACTCTCTCCACTTAAAAGGGGCAGGGGGCTGAAAACCAGTCCCCCAGGCAGTGGAGAACAGCTTTTCTCAGGGGGTCCCAAGACAAGTGTCCTCAGAAGCACAGCGTCTCTCCTACTCCTCTTTGCTATCTCCAGCTCTGGGAAGCAGCACGTACTCAATGCGATCACTCCCTCGTCGGCCCCGGGGCTCCAATATGGACCTCGGGTCTGTGCTGGGCCAGCCTCAGTGAAGCCAGCCACGTTTCCTTCCTCCTCAACCAAAATATACCCCTGGTCAGATCAGCACTGAGAAACCAGAGCTCACGTACATTCTTCTCGGAGAGGGCAGCACAGGGACACAAGGCTGTGAGCCCACGCTGGTTTGGGAAAAGGGACCGGAAAGGAAACCTACGGCATTTAAAACTGGTACTAAAGTGCAACAAAAATGTCCTAAACCCTTTGAAATCAATCGCAGTAAGAGGGGTCTGCAAAGCTTCAAACTTCCAGTTACTGCAGGGCACCCTTAAAACAAACCCAACGACAACTAGGTAAGAGCAAACCAAGGAGCCCTTTGGTGAAGCAAGGAATACGAGGCCACCAGAGAGTTTCAGCTCCTGGGGTCAAACATCATATTTAGAACATTTGGAAAGGAAGAAAGTTAAAGCAAAAAAAAACCCAAAAATACAATTCTTGAATCTTGCGCAATGAAACAGTTAAACTTTTTGGTGTTTTCAAAAGAAATCCCAACAGACAGCCTGGCATAACTTTATCTGCTTCCTAAGGGAGAGATGCCCGTTTGACCCATGACTCAGGACACCATGTGCACTGGACATGTTCCATCCTTACGTATGTCTCAGCATTCCTCCATTCATAAAAACAAATTGCTAGATCCTTCCTGTTTACTCTTCAGCCTGAAAGGAAAAACCAAAACTGAAGCTAGATGGAAGATAGCCAGAGGGAGGAGAAAGTTTTCACAGACTGGAGGCCAATCTCATCAGCTCCACGAGCCTGGAAAGTGCAATCCTCAGTGTCGCCTCATTTTAACTTTCCTGGCTGGGCTGCCGTCCTCCTCTTCCTCGTCACAGTCCTCCGTGTACTCATAAGACCTTCGCCAATAGTTCTCGGAGCTGAAGTTGCTCCGTCTCCTATGTTTTGGTAAGAGGACTGAGCGCCTGTTCTCCTCTTTATCCATTTCTAGAATCCGTGGCCTACGGAGAGAGAGAGAAAGGGAGTGAGAGCACATCCACGACAGGGTTTAGGCATTCCTTGTGCCGACGCTATCTGCAGTTTTGCATACCTTGAGCGATACGACTGACTGTTTCCACATTGCTTTCCCAGCACTGGGCACTCAGCAGAGCGGAACAGATCACCAAGCTGCACCTCCCATGGGGCGGCTGAGAACTCTGCTTTCGATGGTGCAAGTCCTTCCCCTTCCCAGGGCAAGTTTTGGTCTTTACCTCCACCAGGAACGCTTCCAAACAGCCCAGTCACCTCTTTTTAAGCGCAGCTTGTGGCCCCAAGAAACGTCCCTTGGGCAGAGGGGTCTGTCCCTCCTACGGCAGAACTCACAGCACAGAGCCGAGCTCCTTTTTAAGCTGCTGGGGTGCCTGTGGTGCAGGATCAAACCACAGCTCCGAACTCCTTTGTCGTCTCACTAGCTCTCTCAAACATTAGCACAGTGCAACTGTTATTTCTGCAAAGCTGCCTCTGCTCCCACCTGCGATCGCTTCGTAGGAGGACTGGGCTGGTGGGCTGCATGGACCACTTATTTTATCCGAGGTGGCAACTGCCGAGTTCCTCTAAGAGATACCACTCTCTGATATCCGTGCTATTGACCTATGTTACACTGGAGTCTTTCAGGCCAAAGGAAGAGAAAAACATGTTTCGGATACCCATCTGCTGCAGGAGTCTATGCAAGCCCCCCCACCCCGATAAGGTCACATCAGGCTGAAAAACAGCTCTCAGGGATCTGCAGATTTGTCCTGCATGATCGCTTCTCTAATCACACACCGGCCCACTGCGTGCTCAGAGGTAAGCTTTCATCTGCAGGCTAGCGTCTCTTCTTATCTATCTTCCCAGTCAGTCTGAGGCCAGGTGAACGAACACCGCTCATAAACAAGCCATCCTCGCCCTCCTCCCTCCAGGACAGGTTGAAACACGGGCTGGGACCGCACAGCAGCCAAGCCCCGGGACCAAGCCAACTTTTGGTTTTTACACGGTGTGCAGAGAATGTCATCTGGATCCTCAGGAAGCTTTGGAATTGGAGAATACCAGAAATATTGCACGACAGCTGGCAGACAGGCTATCGCTCACGGCTATCGGTACGTTCACACAGAGCAAGGTGGTGTTTAAGGGAAGCCTCGCCGCAGAGCTCGAGCTGTCTGAAACCTCAGCGAGGAGCTCCCCTGAAGGTCAGGCTCATGCATTTGCACAGTCTGGTTACACACACAAAAATATACACACGCAGCTCTGGAACCAAAACAGGTCTCAGAAGCTTCCCAAGAAGGCCTTCACCTTTCCCAGATAGCAAAACCTCACGTTCTCTCCCAAGACTGTTTTCATAATATAGTTTAACGCAGCTGCACAGGTTGCTTGGCAATAGAGGTCAAAAATAATTAGCTGCAGGGAAACTATTGTTCTGAATGACTGCATTATCAAGAGCCAGCCAAATCTATTGCTTCTTCATTATGCCACTCACAGGATAAACAATGTAAGCTGCTTACAGCCAGAGCTTAGCCTCCGCAAGCCTAGGAGGAACGTATAAAGAACCTCATTCTGATAAAACAGACCTGTACGCCACAGAAAGCAGCCGGGAGGTGCAAACTAGGATGTTTTTAGGCGTGCTGTCTCTTGTCAGAGGCCAGGAACCTCAGACGTGCACTGACCTAGAGATACCATCCAAAACATCGCTCTTCGGAGAGATCATCCTACCTGTGAGCAGCGTCAGGATCTGCTTTGCGATGGGACCGCTTTGGTTTCAGGATCTGGTCCCGGTTGCTTCCCGATAGACGGTCAGAGTTATAACCTGGTGGCAACACAGAGCTACTCAGGGATTTTGTTTCCAATCGAGGTGCATCTAGTCTTGTTCTGCAAATATTTAAAGAAAAGAGAATTTGCAAGGAGTTTCTACAGAACCGCTAGTGTGCTGCAGCAGACGCTTGTCCTAGATGTGCTGAAGCAGAACCCCCAATCCCAGCCACACAGCTCAGGAAGAGGGTCAGGACTATGACACTCAACAGCAGAACAAGCTGCAGCTTTCCGGTACTTGAAGCTTCAGCTTTAACCTTTGCTGCCTTGGTTAGAGGGAAGAGGAAGGCTTAGGGACACGTAGTCATGAGGTGAATGTGAATGGTGCTGGGCTCACTGCAATCCCAGTTACGGGATACAGAGTAGAGGCGTTGGAGCCCCTGTGAAATCACAGTGACTCCTCAATAACTTGCAGCTCCAGTTAAGCCACCTGGGAGATGCCCTGAGAAATTCATCATCACCTGCAACAGTAATAACTGCTTCTATCTGGAAACTCCCTACTGTCTCAAGATCTCGTGGGGTCAGGCGTTTCTCAGCTTGACTAAGAGGTTCAAAGAGTTGAAGTACGAGTCAGGAGAAGGTCTAGCAAACAGAAGCTGCACCACATCCCTTCCAGCAGCGCAGCACACGCTCAATCTACACCGGAGAGCAAGCACAGCTCGTCCCAGAGCAGAACTGCCGCTGGCCCAGGCACGACTGCAGCCACGCACACGTGGAGGGAGGCAGCAGACCGAGCAGCAGGAATGAAAACTCGACGGCACAGCATCTTATCACGGCGTTATCACCGTCTCCAAGCACAGCACAGTTACCAGTCTCAACTTACAAGCACTGCTACAGTCTATTTCAAAACACAGACTCAAGTCTAAGAACGGGCAAAACACACTAAAAGGTGGTACTGGTGCTCCAGAGCTGCCAATTTCAGGAGGATCCAAGACATTTCCCCGAAAGAAAGGCACCCTGATGTTGCTGCAGCCTGTCTCCCTCCTTGGGATTAGGGGTGAATACGGAAGGGGTCTGGGTGAAAGAAAGGGGAGCATCACTCCTTGCTCTCTAGTGCTGAACTTTAGCTCCTGAGGGAGGTTTCCACGGGAGAATCCCAACGTAAACTCCCATTAGGAAGCATGTCCAGTTGCCAAGCTTCCTCTCCTCCATCGGGGAGAGCCTCTTCAGTTAACCAGGGCAATGCCAGGCTGGCGCACACGAAGCCAGGCATGGCAGCCCAAGTCCGCCCAGCATGCCAGAAACAAGGAATGCTTCCGCAGGCAGCTGCCAGGCTGGAGCCTGCGCTCATCCACAACACCGTCGTCCTGAGCTGTTCTCGGCTCCAGGACTGGACCCAGTCCAGCTACAACACCAAAGGCATTGCGGATCCTGCCCCGGACAAGTTAGGTGGTTTAAATACCTCTCTCAAATACAACAGCAACTACAGGCCTGCAATTAAAACAAACAAACCACCAAATATACTGCAAGGGCGAGGGAACGCCAGCCACGCTCTCTCTGTCCACAGAGCAATGCAGGTACGAGCTGCGGGAGCAGGTACGAGCTGCGGGAGCAGGTACGAGCTGCGGGAGCAGGTACGAGCTGCGGGAGCAGGTACGAGCTGCGGGAGCAGGTACGAGGAGAGGCTATACTAAAAGGGAGAGCAAATTACCTACCAAAGTTCAAGTTAAATAGAATAACTCCCCAATGTAACTGCTTATAAATGGCAGCGTAAGCCCTCTAAAATTTCTTTCAAGATCCGCTTCAATAGGTCTCGTTTCTATCCCCTATGTCTTTCAGCATCTCATGAAATTGAGAGCATTGTTCCTCCCCCCCAGCCTCTTGCTCAAAGCGCTTCCAAACCTCGCTGGCTCCCCGCAGTCCTGCACTCCGATACACAGGAAACACTGTAAATATCATCACACTACAGCACCGAAGTGTTTATGACCTACTTGGTAACCACGCCGCTCTCAAGCATCCTGCAAAACCCAGCCCCTTCTCCAGCTCGCGCAGCTTTGTCCTGCCGCTGCCAGCAAAACCCGTCTCTAGAACCACGCGCTCGGAGTAGAAGCAAGAGCAGATCCAGACTCAAACGTCTGGGGCCCAGCAGGCTCTGGCAGCCTTTTCAGAGCCGCGTATCCCAGCTCCTAGCTGCAGCAAAGTTTATGCTGCTGTAAGACGCAACTGATCTGGTCTCACTGGAAAGCTCCAGGCTGATTCTTGCCACGAAGATGAGGAAGAGGAGTTTTAGGAGGCCGCCGGCTGCTCCCAAGCCTCTCGTGCTAGCAGGCCACCAGCGGAAGTAGCTGTTTTCCTGGTTGCATAACACGCTATTTCAGACTGCACGGAGTCGCATGATCCGGGACTAGGGAATGGCATTCGCTGCAGCAACACATGCCGTGGGGATGCGAGCGCAGACAAAGGTCACCGCAGCCCTGCTGCGCATGCATGCGTGCACGCGGGACTCGGCGAGGAGACGGCCGCCGTCACAAGGGATAAGCAGCAATTAATAAGCTCTATTTGGCAGCAATCAGAGCGCACCCTTTGGCAAACAGGCAATTGCCATGTATTCACCAGGGCTGCTAAGCTCTACGGAGATTACACAGAAATAATTACCAGGGGGTTTCCACTTTGCTCAAGAGCAAAATCCTGTTGTGGTTTCGTTCAGCCTGCCAGTCGAGTCAGCCCATCGCTGTCTGCGTATGACTGGGCAGAGACACTTCTGCTCTAACGCTAAGCAAATCGAGCCCTTAAAATCAGGGGAAGACAGAAGGACACACTGCTACAGAAGGACAGCTAAGCAAACATACGCAGTACAGCTCTGCTAGGAGCTAACAGGCTTTGTCTCTCCAGCGGTGATGCACCGGGTACATCTATGCCAGACAGGTGCCTGCCCAGTTGCACTTCGAGGGCAGTCAGGCCAGACTGAAATAACTGAACACCCTTAGCTCACAGAGGCTGGCGAAAGCAAGAGGTAGAGCCACTTTAAACAAGCATGTTAGATATCTGCACCAATTTGGGCAGCTTTAGCTTATTTAGCAGAGTCTGTCTTTTCTAGGGAACTGCTCCACAGCCTAGGACAGGCAGCTTCTCTATCCCAAAGCCCAACTAAAGCAGCTACAGGATTTGGAGATGCCTTCCACTGGCGCTCATCAGCGCTCACCCTGCTTTTCATTGGCTGCAGTAACCAACAACGTGAACGTAACAGCCTTTTAGTTCTTACCGCAACCCTCTCGCCTTAAACCTCGCGTGGCGATAACCAGCTACGGGATGGTTGGGTTCTGATCTGTCTGTCTTTCATCCCACTCTATCACCTGCCACATCTCATCCTGCCTCCCTGGGTCTGCGCTGATTTTGCCCGGCTAACGCCTCAGGGCTGCTGTTTTTCCTGCCTTCATTTCATAGGTCTCTCTAACCAGATGTCCAACTCCACTCCGCTGGCTTTGTGCCATATCTTCACAACGTTGCCAGACTTGTTTGGAAACCAACTAAGCTGTCCAAAGGCTCAGCAAGTCTGAATCCAGACTGCTTGCCTGCTAGCCTTACGCCAGCCTGGGCCACAACTGCAGCCCTGCCCTCATGCCCACGCTTCCGTCTGGGTTGACAGTACTCAAATCACGTGTGTTTTCACTTGCAAAAAGATTTCCTGACAATGGAATTACTGCTAACACCTTCTAAGGCACAATCAACGTGGGCCAACGTGTGGCAGTCACATTTTTTTGGTCTCCTAGTAGAAGGAACTAGAGAGGGGACATTTTGGGGCACAAAAAAATAAAAGGCCATACTGAGGGAGTTTGGGGTGGGGTTGGTTTGTTTTTTTTTTTCTCCATTTTTGGAAGAGCTTTAGGAACAGGCAGTGGTTGATGAAATGCCATCAAGCCAGCATATCTTCTAAAGCAGGAAGCGTGCGATACAGCTTACAGAGCTTGGCTTTCCAACACCAACTCGAAGGACAAGCTCTGTAAAGCGATCACTAAATTCACTGCATCCGTTTCCCTTTGAAGCCTGTGTCTTTCCCAGGAAATGAAAGCCATGCTACCAAGAAAACTCTATCTGCTTTATAGGAGACTCTTCATCGTCAGCATCAGCTTCAAAGGACCGTGCAGGTAACTCACACATGTGGGTATCATATGATCAGACACCTGAATACATCGCCCAGAACAAGAGAGTGTGAAATCCTAGCTATTTGGAGTGAGGCAGCCAAGGAAAGCCAGGTGTTTGGACACGAACAGCACTTGCAAACCCAGACGTTACAAAGAAGCACTGCTGCACGGAGCCAAGAAGCGATTAACTCCGCAGTACCAAGTTCCATCTACTTCCACTGGCCAAGCAATGGGTACGGCAAGACACAAGTGAAAATCACAGTGACATCTAATCAGGATATAAGATCAAGCCAGCACATTAACAATCGAGGCAGTTTTAAAGCGTTTCTTTAAAAGCACCTTAGGCAACACCACAAGACCACGTTCAAGTTTATCTTACTGTCCGGAGGGCTTCAACACTTACTTTCGAAGGATGATGACAGCTCTTCTCTCCTTGATGTCCTGTGGTCGAATACAGTGTGTAATTTCATCAGCTGCATATCCACTGGCAACAAAAACAAAAAGCCACTGTGAGAAAGATGACAGGCAGAAGCAGAAAGTGGTCGCCAGCCTCAACAACTCAGTTTGGCCAGTCATTTCCTAACTTCCACCGGGAATTCCACCTCCAACCAACGCACCATTCCCCAGGCACAGGGGAGCCAGACTTAGAGGAAGGAAGAAACTTCAAGAAAGAATGAGGACAGTCAGGCCTTTTTTTTTTTTTTTTTTGGACTCAATTTTTTCGCATACACCAGAGGAAACTGCCACCTGCCACAACATCGTGAAATAAGACATGAAGAAAATGAGTTTATGGACTGTAAATTCAGCCAATTCATTTATCAAGAAATTAGAGAACAAGGGAAAATAAAACAGCACATTGCTCAAAGCATCTTCTGATGCGTGTCCCCGAGAAAAAGCCACCTCTCATGGCTGAGACATACAGCGTACCCTGACACGAACGTGCACCGGAGTGGATGAGAAGATTCGTTAGTCGGGGAGGGCGTGCAGCGGCGGCGAGCCGAGTGTCTCACCCCCTCACCTGAGCACAGACGCTGCCGTCTCAGCTCCCTCGCCCTCCCCGCTGCCCCCCGCGTGGCACATCCCCAGCCATGGTACCGACGTCACCCCCGGCACAGCCCAACCCCAACACCGCACACGGGGTAACCTTCAAATTCAGACCCGCAAACCAAGCCGCGCTCCTAAAACCTCCCTGCCACGGGGCTCGCGAGGCAGAAGAGCGGCCTGGGCCGGTGACTGTTACACCAGGCTCGAGCAGCTGCGTGGCCACGCAGCAGCCGTTCTCGGCAGGAGCGTTCCGCTGTATGAGATGACTTCACCTACTCCACGTTTTAGCAGGCAGGAGGAAAGGCCCCCCATGGCCAAGGGGGGCCCCAGCTACCTGCGACACGCAGGAGTGTGTTTCTTCTGGCTGCTTCTGTTGTTCAGCACAACTCCCGGGGCCCAGTGCGGCACGCGGGTCCGTGGAGAACGGCCATCACAGCTGCTCGGACACACAAACCACCCTGCCGAGAGCACATCTCGTCACTCCCGTGGGTGCTAACGAGCAGGTCCGAGGTGGGCCTGCCCTCTACCTGCTGTTCGGAGAGTGGCTGTTCACAAAAGAGTCTTCTAGAGTCCAATACAGGGAAAAGAGAAGTTAAACACTTTCACAGCCTCCTGAAATGGCTGACAAGGACAGGAGGCCTTTGAAGGGACTTGGGCGAGGGCTCCTCATGCCAACCAAAGCTAACACACCCCCACGCTGGTTTAACCTGAAGCGGAAATCACCAAGCCCACTCTCCCCACGAGGCTTTCCCATGAAGCTGCTGCCACACCGGCTGTCAGCCGTCCCTCCAGGAGCACGGCCAGGGACATCAGCTGGCAGGTTATTCAGGACGCTCAGAGCAGAGAACGGATCACGCACACGCAGATCCTCTCTGGGGATGGGACCGGGTTTCCTTTATCTGGTTAGATAACCCACCCGCTCACCGAGAAACGCACGCCTCTCGAAGACAGATTTACTGCTTTGAGAAGAGAGTTAAGAGTCTAAGACCTGATCAGTTAAAACAGGGGTTGATGTCCATCCCCCCCGTCCTCTGGGGCATTGCAGAACAAGACAGCGTTATGCGAAGGGGCTTATAATGATGCTCTATTATGTTCCAGGAATCTCTGCGTCAAGCTCCAGCGAATTCATTAGTATCACCCACGTTAACATTCCACCCGGCGCATCCTCAGCGACACCCTGAACGTCAGGAAAAGGTCTGCTTCCAGGCCTGCGCTCTCCATCATGAGATGTCAGCCTGACCGCTCGTTCTCGCTCCCGAGGCAGGGACTCGCTTTCCAGCGCGCTTTCAGAGTGGCGCCAGGCAGAGCTCGTGGGCAGCACCAAAGCAACAGCCCCAGTACCCCCACCCGAGCCCTAACGGGGACCCACCAGTCTGCCCCAGTGCCGCACTGGTGCAGGAAAACTCAGCTTGCACCGTATCAAATACGGGGATGGCGTTTCTCTGCACAGCCCTCCAGCAAAGGGGGTTGCACAGGCAGAGAAATAGAAGAGTAAGATTACTTGGTTGTGTCACACTTGTTCTGCTTCGTGCCAGCATGAACTTCTCACCCACTGCCCGGCCTTGCCGCATCCTGAGGATGGGTGAAGGGGCAGACGTTGGAGCAAGACACCCGTAACGATATCGAGGGTCTACGCAGAGATTTCTTGCCCAGAGAACCAACCCAAAGCACGAGGTAAGAGGTAACTTGGTAAGGAAAGCCCTAAACCGCTGCCCACGAGAACACCCGAGCATGACGCGTCCAGCCTAGAGCATTTTCCGGACGAACACAGTGAGGCGCAGATGCCATCCACACGCTCCCCCAACTAACACCCCAACTCTTAACTAACCTCTCAGATCCGATTCCCCCAACTCCCCCCCGAGGCTCTTTTTCAGTCCAGAAGAGCTGCCGCCGAGCCACAACATAACTGATTCACATGGAGATGAAAGCAGATTTTTTTGCACGAACATCACCAGAAAGGAGGCCCTGAAGTTCCGCAGAGCCTCTAACGAGAAATATTTCTCGGGGCTGACGACAGCCAGGCCAGCTCAGAGGCAGAGGGACCTCACACACTAGCCCATCGCAGGGTTTGAGCGGCTCAAGGCTTTACTTGTGGTTCAGGAAAGCTGCTGCCACAAACCACGGATGTGACACCGACCAGTTCAAGCAGAGCTTGAACAAATCTATTTGCCTCATCACCACTGGCACACGCAGAACTTCCTCTGCGCCAACGGCCTGTTCTGAGGGATCAGACTTTTCTGGAAAAGCATCTAATCCAGGCAGTTGCAGAGAGATTCCTCCAGCTGGGAAGAAAGCAGGTTCATCCTCCAGAGACTCCAACCAGCTCCCACTATGCTACCATCAGGCGTGCCTCGAGACAACGGGAGAGACAAACATCACGATGTTTCCACCGCTATTACAAACAGCGGGGAGATGACCTGGAGCGCTCACCAGCTGCAGAAGGGAAGCCCGTATGGCGTACAAGCTCTCAGAACTTGGGAAATGCTACCTTTGGTCACTCGTTCCTCTGGCTAACTGCAACTGCACTATTTCCAACCACGGTGCTGAGATGCAACACCCGGCAGTTAAACAAAAGCCGGCTGGGTGCCAAGATTTGCTACCTACGACAGCGGCTGCAGGGCACGGCGCGGCGCAGGGGTCCGGCTGGAACTGCCCGCCCCAGCTGGCTCTGCACCCCCCTGGCTCCCACCCTTTTTTCCACGCTAAGCATTTGTCAAAGCACGTGTTCCCCAGATGAACGGGCAAATTCCTCCATCTCCTCCCCACTGTTTCTATCGATTGATGCTTATCAAATTATTGTTAAAAAAAAAAAAACCAAAACGCACAAACGTGGTGCAGCCAGCAGCCCCCGAGAGGCAGCTGACGGTCTGCAGGACTGAAACCCAACCGAAACTCTGACAGCCCGAGAAGAGCAGCACAGACCGAGGCGCTGCTGCCGCTGGGCCTGGCTGGCAGCAGGACAAACCTGCAGGAGCACCCGCTTCCTGGGGCCGCGGGAGAAGAGGGGACTGGAGGAGGTCTTCTTCGAGATGTCAAAACCTACAAGGGCAAATCTTCACCGCAGATGCGAAAGGAGGGGAAAAAGCGCTTTGCTGGAAGAGCAAAGGGCTCGTGAACGGGTCGCGGAGTGGCTTAGCCTTTGTCCTGCTGGCAGAGGTGCACAGCCCGGCCAGGAGAATCTCCCGTCCACCTTTTAAACACTAACCTGTCGTCCTGACATCCGAATACTTTCCAGCGAGTTTGAGGAGGGTTCAGTGTTTGCAAACACCACAGCCTGCTTCACGGTAGGCAAATAAGGTCAAGGGAGGGACACAGGGAAAGCCCGTCCGCAGACTCCCTGCCAGGCAGGTGGCTACAAAATCGGGAGGACAATTTGGAATAGGCCGCTGAGAGCGGGAACAGGACACGGGTGATCTGGGGAGAGCCGGAGAACGATGTGGGGGCAAAGAGAGAGCGCCTCAGATTTCCACACGGTAACCAAACGCACGCGGCTACCCTGGCTTCCCCAGAAAGGCGGCACGCCAGCAGCAGCCACTGACCCAGCAATATTTGAATCACAGACATTACAAGCATGCCATTTCTATCTGCGTCGTTTCCCTATCTCCAGGGCAACTGCCTTCAGCAACTGTTTACTGGGAGGAGAAAAAGCCAAGTATGGGGAGTTGACTTAAACACGACCAAGGGCTGGATTTCAGAATACAGCCCCAGGAGCCTACCGGCAGTCGGCACCTCTCCCCGCTCCTCCCAGACTGCTGGGGTTAGGGGGCAGACAAGGAGATCTGCCGGAGTCGAGGAACTTGCATCCAGCCAGGATCATATCAACACAGAACAATCACTTTGGCAGAATCTCTCTTAAGTGAGTGCTAAGTATCTGCTAACTGCTGTACCGAAATTGAAATAATCCCCCTTTTTTTAAAGCCTATTATTTGCTGGAAAGCAGAACATCTAACGCCAGCAGTGGGTCGGTCAGAAACCAACCCTTCTATTTGGAGGGAAAAGATATCTTTGTTTGATTTGTGTCTTCGTTTGATTGCTTCAGCCACGTTAATAAACTGATTACGGCACCCAGGAGCCGCTGGCCACCAACCCAAACACACAGGCCTGGGAGACACCCTGCTCCAATTCCAGGAACCCTGAGCCAGCTCCCTCTTCCCAGCAGTTTGGGGAAGAAGAGTGAGGATCCGGGACAAGAAAACGTCATTCTCTGGTCTTGGAGCAGAGACAAGCACCTCTCCCTCCTCCCGCCATCCTCCACTGCCATGTCCCGATCCTCCTTCGGACATAAGGCCACAAGTTTCCTCGGTGGCTTCGACTGCAAGACTAGGCTGACCCTGCATTAACAGCTCTGCCAGCACGCTCCTAAGCGAGAAAACGCTCTCACTGCTCTTAAAAAAAAGACCTCTGGCTGTGAAAGGAAGGACAACCATTTACTCCAGGCCCCCCGAGGAAAGGCAATACAGGGGTTCGCATCACCAGCAGGCAAATTAAAAGTTTCCCTCCTCACGTCCAAGAGACAGGGAGCGGAGCAGCCGCCTCGCACCCAGCAGTCTCCATCCCCGAGGACGGAGCTCGCTCTGCGGTAAGAGGACATGTGGCAGGACGGGTCAGGACCGTCTCACGAAATCACCCTGACCTCTGCGCCCCTGCACCCTCCAATCCACCAGAGAAAACGTCCTCAGCCGCCGTTCCCACTTCCCTCTGCAGCCTCCCTCATCCCTCGCTAATCCACAGAAGTTACCTAACGCCGGGGGTACGGCGAGGATTAGTTAATGTTTGTGCAGCTTTTCCGAGATAAAAGCTACGCGAGATCTCAGCATTTATTATTGATGCACTAGTCAACGGTGCGAGGCTGTGTGTATGGGGGGGGGGGGGGGGGGGGGGGGGAATTCCTTCCCGAACCCTGCGGCGATCGCTTTACAAGCCAAAGCATGGGATTGTGTTACGGCCTGGGAGCCCTGAAAACCGGCCTGGACCTTCACCAATTCCTCCCCCCCCAAAAAAATAAAACCCAAGCGAGGGTACAGTCGGTAGCTCGGAGCACGGCTGGCAGAGCCCGGGCGATCCCTGCGCCTGGCAGGGAGCACTCTGACCTTCAGGGACTGGTGCTCACCGAGTCAGGCAGCGCCGGCGCAGGGCTTCGAGCCGCCCTCCCCAAGGCCCGGGCGCCGGCGGGTCCGTAGGCACCAGCCCGCGCGCACCCTGCCTGTCCCCTTACCTGCCTGCTCTGCCCGTAGCGGGAGGCAGCGGGGATTAGGGAGCAGGCGTTTCCCGGTGCCAATCCCAGCTTTACTACCGACCGGCTGCGTGACCTTGTGCAGGTCATTTCACCTCCACAGCTCTTCCCCCGCTTGCAAGAACGTACGTAAAGTCCTTTCTTGCACCCGCGACCCACCGCGCTTCCAAGTGACAGTCCCACGGGGCTCCGCACTCCGGCCTCCCCATCGGCATCGCGCAGGGGAGGGTTTAGGATTCCCAGTTTACGGACTGGGAAGACGAGGCCATTCACACCTCCTCTCCACGCTTAAGGTCAGGTCGGGGCGGTACCGGACGAGCTAAGAATAGACCCAGGAGCCCCGTCCCAACCAGCTGCTCCGCTCTGACCGCTCTTGGGCAGAGGATCCATTTTGTGTCTCGATGTGTTATTTTAACCGTTTACAGGAACTATGGCAAAGCTCGGCTCCGCAAGTGGCCGCGCTCCCGCCAGGACTCGCCTTGAGCCTCAAAATCAGTCACCCACCCAAATCCCCATCCACCACGGCAGCAGGACACCCGCCCACCCCCTCCCCAGCTCCTTCCTTCACCCCTTCCGCCACAGCGAGACCCTGCACGCCTACGGGCGGGCGAGATCAAGCCCGTGCCGCCGTCGGGGTGTGCATCCGCGTGCCTCGTGATTAGCGTTACACAACCGAGCCCCGGCACGTTAGCGGAGGCCTCGGCAATGCGGGCGAGTTACCTGAGCACCGTGACGCTTCCCCTCTTCACGGGCAGGAAGAGAACAGGCTCCGAGACCCTGATGGGTTTGAACTGGAATTTACACCCGAAGCAGAGCGCCGAGTCGCTGAAGAAGGAGACGGAGACGATGGGCCTCTCAAAGATATGGATGGGGTCCACGTGGGAGACAATGCAGCCCCCCGGCTGGTAGTCGTTGATGACGGCACTGTTCACAAAGCCCTCGGGAATCACCCGGTGCTCCACCAGCTTCCTGATCACCAGGTCGTGCACCCACTCGGGGATGGCGTCCACCTCCCCCCGCGGGTACAGGCGCTCCTGGCCGGGGCCTCGTCTCTGCAGCTGAGACCCGTAGGTGTAGCCCTCCCCGAAAAAATACTTGTTCCGCAGCGGCGCCCGATCCACCGTGTGCTCCTTGTAGAGCCCCTTCTCCGCCCGGGACACCACGTCCTCGATGCGAGCTTCGATCTTGGCGCACTCCTCGGCGCTGAAGAGGCGAAGCTGGCGGATGCCGCTTTTGACTTTCCGAGCTTCCTCCTCCTCCTTCTGCTCCTCGTAGTCGCTGGGCTCCGAGCCGGAGTCCTCTTGGTGCCGGCGCTTGCGATCGTAGGGGGGTTCGGGGGGCTCCCGCGGGAGGCTGCCGCCGCCTTTGTGGCCGTCCCGGTAGGGCATCATGGACTTGAGCTTCTCCCGCAGGTCCGTGTAGCCGCTGCCGGCCATAGTGCGTCCGCAGCCCCCGCCTCTATCGATCCCGGCGCTGCAGGCGGCGGCGGGCGGCGGCGGGGGACGCGCAGCTGCTATTCATGGCACCCGCCGCCCTGCTGGAAGAGCCCCGGAGGAACGGGGAGGTGAGGACGAGACCCCCTTCCCCGGCACCGCGACCGGCCGGGCCGTGCCCGCGGGAGCCCGGCTCACCCCCACCCCCCCCCGCCACCCCCGGGGAGATGGGACCCCCCTCCCGGCGGGCAGCACGGCTCCCGCCCGCCCCCTCCCTCCTTCTCTCCCTCCCTCCCTCCCTCCCGCCGCGACGCCCCTCCCGGGGGGCAGGGGGCGGCCCGGCGGACGCCACACTCACGGCTTCGCCCGGGGCGGACGCGGACAATGCTGCCGGTGCCGGCGGCGGCGCTCACGCGGCGGCCGGGCCTGGCACATGCCCAGCGGCGGCCCCGGCGCGGCGCGGCGCCCTGCCCGCTCCCGCCGCCGCGGCGCTGCCCATGGCGGGGGGGGGCGCGGAGGGGGGGGCCGGGCCGGGGGGCGGCGGCGGTGGTGGTGGTGGTGGCGGCCGGGGGTCTCGCGCGGCCCTTCCCGCGGCGCGAGCGGCGCGCTACGTCACCAGGAGCCAGCCCGACATCCCGGATCGCCGCGGGGCCGCCCACAGCGCCCGCCCCGCCCCGCCGCGCCGCGCACGCGCCCCGCCGCCGCCCGCGGCCCCGCCCCTCGTACGCACGTACGGCGACGCAGCGGCCCCGCCCCGCCCGGCCGCCGCCACCGCCGCCCGCGCCTCGCGCCGTAACGAGTACCGGCAGCGCCGCGACGCCCCGCCCCGCCTCCCGGCTCGGCGCTGATTGGTCGGGGGGCGGGCGCGAGCGGCCCGAGCCGGCGGCTGATTGGGCGGCCGGCGGGCGGCGCGGGGGCCTAGCGGGCGCGGCGGTGGGGGAGGGGGGGTGAGGGGTTGGGGTGGCCGCCGAGGTGCCTGCGGGCGCGCGGCGGCGGGGCGCGACCGCCCCCTGGCGGGCGGGGGGAGCGGGACAGGCGGCCGGGGGTCACCCGGGGGCGCCGCACTCCCCGCCGGGCTCCCGCACAGCGGCAACGGGCACCCCGGGCTGCCGGCGGGGAGACGGGGCGAGACGGAGGGACAGGGCTGGGGGAAGCTGATGCGTGGGGACAGGGGGAAACTGAGGCACGGGGGTGGGGACACTGAGGCACGGGGGGGAACTGAGGCACGGGGGTGGGGACACTGAGGCACGGGGGTGGGGAAACTGAGGCACGGGGAGGTGGGGGGAAGCAGCCCCCCCGCAGCACCGAGCACAGCACAAAACCACGGATGCCGAGTCGGGCCGGGCTCATGGCCGTGTATAAAACCCCAAGAACAACGGCGAGGTGGGAGCAGCGCAGAGGGGACGGGGGGGATGGCGGCCACCGGCCGGGCTGGGGACCCCCCGGGATCGGTGCATCCGCTGCCCTCCACGGCGGGGGTCTGGGGCGGGGGTCCGGGGCGGGCTCAGAGCAGGGTGATCTCGCTGGGCGGCAGCGTCAGCCTCTTCTCCCGGGCGCCCAGCAGCCTCTCCATGTGCGCGGCCACCACGCGGCACAGCTCCAGGCCCTGCCGAGGGGGACGCGCCATGGGTGGCCATGCCACCAGCGCGGCAGCCCCGGCAGGGCCCCCCCCGATCCCCCCCTGAGGGTCCCCTACCTGCTCCAGCTGCAGCTGGGTGATGCCCTGGGCCAGGAGGTCGCCCACCGTGATCTCCACGTAGGGGTAGCTGGATCCGGCCGTCGGCCGCTGCGTCCGTGTCGACTGGATCTCCTTCAGCGAGAACTTGGCGACGGGCTCCTGGAGGGACAGGGGGGGTGGCCCACGCGCCCCGGGCACCCCACCAAGGGGACCGAGGACCGGAGCGGGTGCGGACAGGGGCAGGATGGAGGGTGCCGGCGATGCAGCCCCCCCTGCACAGGGTGGGCACGGGCAGACAGGCCTGGGCTGCTGCAGCCAAACCCAGGGACCCTGTCCCCTTCGGAGAGGGACGTCACCCCCCACCTGCCTTCACATCTCACGGTGCTGCCTGGCCCTGTCCCTGCAGCAGGAGCAGGGGGGCGGGTGGTGCCCACGGGATCCCGTGCCCCCCACAGCCCCCCACCTACGTGGGTGTCCTTGCTGAGGAAGTTGAGGCCGTTCTGGTTGACGGCCAGGATGCAGGGCGAGGCGATGGCGTTGTTGCTGCAGCTCTGGATGTAGAAGAAGGACGAGCCGAACATGGGGTAGGCGCTCAGCAGCCCTGCGGGGAGGAGGACGGGGTCTCAGTGCCCGCTACCACCCCCTCCAGCCCGGGCCCCGGGGTGACTCACACCCACGGGGGCTCTGCCAAGGGTCCCAGCCAGCCCCATGCCTGGCAGGAGCTGGGTCGGCTCCCAGAGCCTTGCACCGCTTCAGGCTCTGGACCAGGGACAGGATTGGACCCAGGAGCAGGCAAGGGGCCCTGTTGCAGCCTGCTGGAAAATGGGTGGCCGAGTGTGGGGCCTCGGAGCAGCCCGCCCTGCCCTGCCGCTGCGGTCCTGCCCTCCGTGTGCAGCATCCCGCTGGCCGTGCAGCACCCCAGGCTCCACGCAGGGCCGAGGTCTGCCTGTCCCGAGCTCCCCGCGGAGGGGCCACCCAGCAGCATCGCATCCCAGGCAGCGTCTCATCTTCGTTAGAATCGTATCCCCATCAGGCATCACCTCGCAGGCTGCGCTGCATCCCCGGCAGCATTGTATTCCCAGCAGCACTGCATCCCAAGCAGCACTGCATCCCTGGCAGCGTTGCATCCCTGGCAGCACTGCGTCCCTGGCAGCATTGTATGCCCAGCAGCACTGCATCCCCAGCAGTGTTGCATCCCCGGCAGCACTGCATCCCCAGCAGCACTGCATCCCCGGCAGCACTGCATCCCCGGCAGCATTGCATCCCCAGCAGCACTGCATCCTCATTAGCATCATGTCCTCGTTAGCACTGCATCCCCGTTAGCATCAGCTCCCTGTCGCCGTCCCGTGCCTGCTCACCCAGGAACTGTGCCCTGGCCTGGTGGGCGCTGAGCGCCTGGGCTTGCTGCACGTGCTGGGTCACCATCTGGAGCCAGGACTGGGCCTTCAGCAGGCGGAAGAGCTGCGGGGGGACGTAGTCCTGCACCTCCCGCCTGCGGGGAGCCGGAGGTCAGGACCGGCTCTGGCTGGCGGGGCCCACGCCCGTGCCCCCCCAGGCCCCCTGCCCCGGGCCATACGTGGTGGGGAGGTGGTGGCGGTCCTTGGCTCGGTGCTGGAGGGCGGCCAGCTTGGCCACGTGCGGGAAGTGCTGCTCTCCCGGCCTCGCGGGCGGCAGGACGGTGAACAACCCCTTGAGGTAGTCGGGGAGCACCTGGGGGGGACAGAGCACAGGGACATGGCTCGGCGACGGGGGATGCCCCGGGGGGGACACACAGAGGTGGCCCCGGAGAGCCCGGGGGAGGGTGGCCTGACCTGGTTGTAGTGGACGGTGACGTAGAGCTCGTTGTCGAACTTGAGGGGCTGGCTCCAGACCACGCGGCGGCACCAGAAGGTGTAGCCGGCGTCCCGGCGCTCCGTCTCGGCGGCCACGTCCAGGACGTACTCCCAGCGGGTCAGCGGCCGCACACTCTGCCCTGCGCCGCCCCGGGAGCCTGAGCGCGGCCGCCACGCCGGCACCCACCGGCGGCACAGCCATCCCATCCCCGCCAGCCCCTCACCTCTGTCGGTCACCACGAAGAGGATGTACTCGTCGAAAGCCTCCGGGTGCTGCAGCCCCATCTCGCAGCACAGCTCCTCGACCACGTCCAGAGCCACCTGGGCACGGGGACAGGCGGCTGGGACGCTGCCACGGCCCCCCGCCGCGCTCGGGTCCTGCATTGAGGCTCATCCCACACGGCTCCCAGGGAAGGGATCTCCCTTTCCCGGAGAACAAAGTCCCCCAGCTCGGGGACAGCCGAGGGGTGCAGCCCCCCGCATCCGCACCCTCAGGGCGCCCACAACCGGGGCGTCACCGTGAGCCCAGGGTGCTCCGAGCCTCTTGCCCCCTCTGACTCACCGAGCACGTCTTGATCTTGAGGTGCCTCTCGATGCTGCCAGGCAGGAGGAAGAGCTGGCGCTTGGCGCTGCGTCCAGCCTGTGGGGGGGACACGTTGGGGTGCAGAGGGGCCCTTCGCACAGCAAGACCCCAAAGGACACCCCGAATCCCCAAGCTATCCCGTGGGGAGCGTCCTGTGGGGATCATCCTGTATCTCGCCCATCCTGCCCGGGGGAGTCATTGTGCCCCCTGCCCCACGTGCACAGAGCTGCGTCCCCACTGGGGACCCTTGAAAGCTCAGGGCACCCCCAAAGTGATGCCCCTGAGGAGCAGACCCCAAAGAGGACTATGCTCCCCATGCCAGCAAGGGGCCGTCAGCTCAGCTCCAGGGCAGTCACTGGGGGGGATCCCAAGCCCACGGGGGATCCCATGGCCACGGAGGGATCCAGAACCTCGGGGCGGGGGATCTCAAGCTGGCATCAGCCCTGCCCCGCGCCCCACGGGCACCCACGAGCGCCCGGCCTCACCACCATGGCCCTGAGCTCCATGCTGCTGGGGAAGAGGCTGCGGCCGCCGAACTGCAGGGTTTTCCGCAGGTTTTGCTCGCAGGCTTTGGCGATGCCTGGCGGGGACGAGGACCGGGGTGAAGGACGGGGCTGAGCCGTGATGTTGGCTCAGCTAAAGCACCTCCGCAGCCCCGTGACACCCCCAGGTGTCCTTCCCCACCGTGCACCCAGCACCCTGGGGCATGCACAGCCCCTACCCTGGAAAGGCAGCTCCGGGTGCCTGCTCGCATCCTGCAGGAAGGCCAGGAGGAAGGGCCTGAGCACCTCGGAGCCCTTGTAGTAGGCGGCGAGGATGTAGAGCAGCCTCCAGCCCTTCTGGCAGCTGTCCCTGCCAGGAAGAGCCGGGGCTGAGCCCCCGGGGAGGGCAAGGGTGCCCGCGGCGGCTGCAACGGCACCCACCGTCCCGGGGAGCAGCGCAGCCCGCTGCGAGGGTGGGGTCCCCGGGTCTCCCCAGGGCTGGCCAGGGACAGAAGTGTCCCCAGTGCCAGCCTCTGCTGTCCCAGCCGGGGTGGACGGCACGGGTGCAGGGACTCACGGCTTGGAGCTGGTGTTGTTGGTGACCTGCTTGATGATCTGGCAGTACACCTCGTCCCGCAGGACCTCGTGCTCCGCGCACAGCTGGGGGACAGGCACGGCTGGCTCTGCGGCTGGGGACGTCCCCAGCTGCCACCCTCCCGCCCAGGCCACCCCCAGGACTCCCTGCCCCAACCCGGGATTTACCTTGAGGATGGTGCAGATGGCGTCCAGCTCCGTCTGCCCCCTCAGAGGGTGGTCGCCCATGAACTTCATCACGGCTGGGGACGATAAAGCCACACGGTGACACAGCTCACCCCGTCCCTTGCCCAGGGAAACGCTCCCCTGGGTGTGGGCAACCTCCCGGGCGTGCAGGAGAGTGGGACCAGAGGAGCTAAAGCCCCTCGGGCCACCCCATCTACCCACCCTGGTCCTGCCCCCACCCTCCTCCAAGGATGGGGCTGGGGATGGCCATGGGGCAGGGGGACGGGGTGCTTGTACCCCCGCCTACCTTGGAAAGCCTCGGCGGCCAGTTTGCTGATGCCACCATCCTCAAATTTGATGAGCGACTCCTGGATGGGGGTCTGGAGCGGGAGAGGGTCAGCTCCCGGGGGCAGCCAGAGGGATGGGATGGGGGCTGGGGTGGCATTCGGGGAGCTCCCGAGCACGCCAGGACCCCGGGGGGCCCCCACGGGTGACAGCAGGGCAGGAGCACCCCCAGGCACCCCGCTTCCTCCTACCTTGGTGAACGTCAGCATCTCCAGCACATTGGGCACGTCCCTCTTGGCCTTCATCCCGCAGGAGTCCCTGGGAGAGGGACAGGGGAACGGGTGGGCACGGGTGTCCCCACCGCGGGGTGTCCCTGTCCCACTGCTGGTCACTCACGTGCTCCCGTGCCGCGCTGCGCGGAAATACCGCCGGGCGAAGGCCACCATGGGGCAGGTTGCCGCGCCGGCCCCGAGCCGCTCACTGCCGTCTCCCTCCGGACCCTCTGCCAAGGCGGTGCTGGCGGGGGACGCCTGCGGAGCAGGGCGGTGGGCACCGGGCACTGCCGGCACCATGCTGGCAACGGCCCTGGGCCAGCACCCACCTCGGTTTTCCGGTCCAGCTCCTGGGCCACGGCAGTGGAGGCCACAGCCACGGCCACAGCCACCGAAGCTGCCACCTTGCCCTGCTTGTCCCTGGGCTCTTCTTTCCTCTCCGCCGGCAAATGGACAAAGTCGGGGGCTGCGACGGGCTGGACATACTCGGCGGGGAAGAGCCCCGACCTGCCGTGGATGGCCCCGAACTTCCAGCCTGTGCCGGGCAGACGGTGGGGATGGCCCCGGGCTGGCAGCCCTGGGGGTCACCCCCCAAAAAGCCTCTGCCCGCTCCCTCCTGCCCTCTGCACCCCGAGCCCTTTCCAGGGAGTCTGGCCGCGGGTTTTAGCTGGAAACGGCTGTGGTTTGGCATTGCTCGAGGCACAGACGTGGGGCAGCACCCCGTGCCACCCAGGGTGGGAACCGCAGGGGAGCGTCCCCCTGCGTCGCTCAGTGCCGAAAAGAGCCCAAACCATCCTGCTGAGAGGTGACAGAGGCAGGATCCCGCCCCGTGCCCCAGCCCCAGGAGGGGACACGGCTCAGGGCAGCGTACATGCACCAGGGACATGCACGGGGACAGCATGGCACCCACCAAAATCCTGGGTGCCCGTCTTCAGCTCCTCTAGGTACATCACCTTCTTGCGGACCACGCAGCCATAGTAGTGGTCTGCAGGGACATCGTGGGGACAGGGGTGTCACAGGATGCGAGGCCAGGGCACGGCCACCTCCGGGGACGGTGAAGCCATCAGTCCTGCCGCCCCCGTGCCCCTCACCAAGGGTGTTTCGGCATGGGGGGCTGTGGAGGGCCGCTCACCTCTCTCGGGGCGCTCCAGCGGCTGCAGGTGGATGATGTCCCCTTTGTGGAAGCTGAGCTGGCCCCTGTCCTCCGGGCTGTAGTTCCTCACGGCCACCACGTACTGGGAGTCCTGGGCACGGGGGGGGGATGGCACAGCCCATGCACGCAGGCACATGCACGCACCCCCACGCACCCCCACCCACACCCACATCCCACCCAGCACAGGGGTTCAAGCACCCATGGCCGCAGGACCCCCCCAGGGTGCCTCCCCCAACCCCACTTCACCCCAGGCACGGTCCCATTTGCAGGGTCCCCTCCGCTGCGCACCCCGGCCCCCCAAACACGGGCACACAGGCAGGGTCCAGCCCCCAGGACATGCCCCCAGCCGCCCCCTTGGCCCCGGGGCACCCCCCACCTTCCTGAGCTCCGTGATGAAGTCGTCGACCATGGCCTTGACCTGGGGGGCTTTGGGGGAGAAGAGGATGAGCTTCTCGCTGCGCAGGTTGAACTCCAGCATGTTCCTGGACGGGGTGGTCACGAAGAGCACGTCGGCGTAGCTGGGGCAGGGCGAGGGGAGGCTGAAACACCCGGCACCCACGGCACCCATCCCACCCCGACCGCCCGGGCTCCTCGCCCCTACCTGTACGCCCGCAGCACCCGCAGCTGCTCCCCGGGGACGTTGGTGCCCTTCACCAGCCGCAGCAGCTTGACGCCGGCGTGGGACACGGCCAGGATCTGCACGCCCGTCCCCACGCTGCCCTGCGGGCCGGGGCGCTGCCTCAGCCGGGGGCACGGGGCTGCGGTGCCCCCCACACCGACCTGCCCCGCGGCCGGACCCTCACCGTGGCGGGGAAGAGGCGGGAGAAATACACCTCGCAGCCGTCCCGGGCCGCGGCGATGATCTCCCTCTTGACGCTTTCGGTGGCCACGGGGCTGAAGGAGTCCAGTTTGTTTTCCGCTGCGGGGAGAAATACCCTCTGGTGAGCGTCCCCCCTCCCCGGAGAGGATCCAGACACAGGGTTCACAGTGAGATCAGGGATGCTCATCCCCTTCCCAAGCCTGGCAGGACCGTGATGGAGAGACAGGTGCCCCCCCCCGGGCACCCCGTAATGCAGCAAGCCTGGCTGAGACCTGACACAACTCATGACTTGGTGGAGCACTAAATCACAGGGGGCTTGTTGGATTTGGAGGCAAAACTACCCTGGCTTTAAGCAGAGCCGGTTGTAGCTTGGATATGCCCAGGATATGAGGTGGAGTGGCTGGGTGTGAGCCCCCCAGGTTCGGGCCCCCCAGGTTTGGGCCCCCCAGCCCGGGAGCAGCAGGACGCGGGGGTGCGGGCGAGGGTTACCGAAGAGGGATTTCAAGCGGAGTCGTTCCTCCTGGCTGATCCGGATGCAGGTGTCGGAGAGTGTGTCGTTGAAGATCTGGGGAAGGGGGTGAGGAGCAGCAGGGCCGTGAGGGGGGAGCGGTGTGCCCCCCAGCCCCTCTGCCCTGCCTGACCCCCCTCCCCGGCTTGGGGCAGCCCACGGGGACACCCCCTGCTCCTCCATGGCAGCTCGGCAGGGGAAAACGGGACGGCTGCGGTGGGATGAGTAAACCATCACCGCACGGGGGGGGATACCCCAGCTCCCAGGGGACCCCGGGGGGGCTTCGGGGCCAGATCAGTGCCTCACCTGCCGGAAGATGAGGTCGAGCAGCAGCGGGTTGGTGATGCTGTCCTTGGGGTAGAAAACCTGCCAGGAGGGAGACCAGCCCGGCTCGCCGGCATCGCCGGCATCGCCCACCCTGCAGGGCCTCGGGCCTGATGAAGAGCCCCCTTTATCCCCGTAGCACCTTGTCGCCAGCCTGTCCCCGTCCCCCCGCCCCGCACCTCCTTGCGGATGTATATTTTCCAGGGCACGTTGTGGTAGGTGTAGAAGTCCTCGCTGCAGCTCCGGTGCAGCTGGGTCTGGACCTGCTGTGCCTCGGACGGGAGCTCCCGCGAGACGGAGACTGCGGAGGGACAGAAAGCCCTGCACGTCCCTGGGGGGGACCACCACCAGCCCCTCTCCACCCGGGGAAACTGAGGCACAGGGGCCAGCTGTGGGGCAGGGAGGGTTTAGCCGGACACAGCGGTTATCCCATGAGGATGCCATAGAGCCGGACACACGCCCAGCCACATCAGGCATCACCCGGTGCCGCCAGGGAGGACGAGGTGCCCACTCCGCCCCGGCCCCCCCAGTGCCACAGCTCTGCCCTGCGATACCTGGGGGCCGGGTGGCTGCCGGACGCCCCGTCGGTGCTCGCAGCGGGTACCTGCCGCTTGTGACCGGCTTCACCGCAGCCACCGTCTCCTTGGGCCTCTGCGAGGCAGAGCATGGGCTGTGGTTGGGGCCGGTGGCTCCCCCAGCCCGGCACGGGGGGCACGGGGGCGGCCGCATCCCTACCACAGCCACCGGCACCCGGGCTGCCGAGAGCTGCTCCTTCAGGATCTGCATGGCTTCCTCGTGGGGGTCCAGCTTCTTCCCAAAGAGCTTGCTGCAGAGACAGCACCCCATATCGCCTGCACCCCGGCATCACCTGCACCTGGAATTACCTGCACCCCGGCAGTGCCTGCACCCCACATCGCCTGCACCTGGCATCACCTGCACCTGGCATCACCTGCACCCCAGCATCACCTGCACCCCGACATCGCCTGCACCCCAGCATCACTTGCACCCCAGCATCACCTGCACCCCGGCATCGCCTGCACCCCAGCATCAGGGCCAGCACATGCGCCCGCAGGCAGGAGAAGCCCGCGGCTCGGCTGGGGGCCGGGGGGGTACCTGGGGGGCTGGGAGCGGTGCGGGGCCGGCTGGCACTGCCGGATGATGTTGCGGATGTCGTGCGTGGGCCGCGGGAAGTGCTCCGAGTTGAGCCGGGAATGCCGCACCAGCTCGCCCGGCCACCGCTGCCCCACGGGTGCTGTGGGGCCAAGCACATGGCTCGGGGGGGTCCAGGCATCACCCTCACACCCGGGGCACAGCTCGGTGCCGCGAGCCCCCGTTGCCGCCCCCTCGCACCGGGACCCCTTACCGGCTTTCTGCAAGTAGGGCCGGGGCTGGGGGGCGCGGGCTGGCGTCCCCTCCGCTGCTCGGCCCTGCAAGGGACACCACGCCGTGAGGATCTGGCACCCCCCAGCTGCCCCCATCCCCGGGGAGCCGCCTGGGAGAGCTGCCCCACAGCGGAGGTCGGGCAGGGCCCCCCAGCCCTGCCCCACTGACCGGGGGCCCGGGAGGCTGGTTGGCGTCTGCCCGGTGCTGCGGGGCCGGGGCCGGCTCCGCGCCTGCGACAGCAAAGGGGGAGAGCTCAGCATCCTGCAGCCCCGTACCGGGGCTGTGGGGCGCCGGGTGCAGGGATGTCCCCCACACCAGGGACATGGGATCAAGTGGGGAAACCGAGGCAGGGAGCTGGGTCGGGATGCAGGAGTGCTTGGGGTGCTCACCCCTCGGCTGACGCGTCTGCGCAGGCACGGGGGATCCGCTCCACTCGGCATCGCCGCCGCCATCCCCCCCTCCCGTGCCACCTCCTCCCTTCATCCTCTGCAGGACGGCGGCCGGCTTCTCCAGCTCCTGGGGGGCAGGCGTCAGGGGACAGAGGCCAAGCCACCTGCACCCCCAAAATGCTGGACCCGCTCTGCCTCGGGCAGGGGGACGCCCCTCTCACCCCATTGCCGTAGGAGAGCACAGGGTCGAAGAGGCTGTCCAGGTACCGGTCCAGACCCTTCTGGTTCCGGGGCTCCCCGAAGTCCCCATCTGCTGGGGGACGAGGAGGGATGAGCCGGCGGTGGCAGAGCTTCCCCGGCACGGCAGGGTTCACCGGCACGGCCCCGCCAGCAGCTCCGGGTGCCGGTGGGGGGGATGATGCCCTACCGTGGGGGGGGTACGCCTCCGTGGATGGCAGCGTGGGGGCTTTCACAGCTGGGGGAGGAGGCACTTCATCCAAATCCAAGCCATGTCCCAGCACCCTGCGGAGAGGGGGGATGTGCTCATCCCACACCCACTGGGTGCCAGCCCCCTCCTGGGACCCCGACCCACACCTCTGCCAGCACCCATCTAGCCCGGCGCCGGCACGTCCCCACCAGCCCCACAGCGGGGCACCCATCCCTGCCCGGGTACCTACGCCCGGCTGTCCCCGCCGCAGCTCTCGGCCCCCTCCCATGCGACGAGGAAGCAGGACTTCTGCTTGGGGAAGCCCCGGAGAAGCTCAAGGTCGGAGACAAGGTCCAGGACATAGTCGTGGCCGGCCAGCTCGGCCCACTGGGCACCCGCCTTCATGGCCACGGACCAGCCGCGCCAGCCTTCCACCAGCCCCCTGCCAGCAGTGGGACGCTGAGGATGGGCACGGGCTACCGGCAGTGCCCCGGCTCCGTGGGGACACCCTGCCCATGAGCTGGGCATCCCGGCTCCCAGGTGCTGGGGGTCACCCGAAATGGCCCCGGGGTGATGCTGTGCCCCGTGCTCGCCCCGCTGGGTGGTGGGTGCCGAGCCGGCGGGTACCTGTGCTTCAGGACATGCCCTGCCAGGTCCTCGCCTGTGCTCCAGGAGTGGACGGGGCAGGAAAACTGGTCGCCTGGGGAGGGACGGGCGGTGAGCGGGTCCCGCCGGTCCCCTCCTGACCGTGCTGGTGGCAGGGTGGTCAAGCCGGGACCGACCCTCGCCGCCGCCGTGCCCCCGGCCCCGCGCCACGCCGCACCGTTGAAGCAGTGGAGGTCGAGCGCCATGCTGGCTTGCTGCCGGTTCGCCGTCCACTCCAGCAGCGAGGGTGGGTAGGCGCGGGCAGCCGCGGCGCCCAGCTGCGACCGTGCCATGGCGTGCATCAGCTTGCGCTGGCACACCGGCTTGTAGCCGGCAAAGGCGTAGTCGGAGACGAATCTGCAGGGAAGGGAGGATGCTGCAGGAGGGACCCGGGCAGCATCCCCAGGCGTGTGTGCCAGGCTGGCCCCGGGGACCACGGAGGGACCTCAGAGCATCCCCAGCGGGACCTAGGTGGCATCCCCAGGCACATGTGCCATGCTGGCCCAGAGGGACCCTGGAGAGACCCAGCAGTGTCCCCGGGCACGTGTGCCAGGCTATCCCGGGGGGTCCCAGCCAGCCCCCGTCCCCAGCCCTGTCCCCAGCCCCGGCTCACTTGAGCAGGTACTTGTCGAAGGCGGCGGAGGGGGGGAAGGCACTGAGGCAGGCGGCCAGCAGCAGCCAGCCCCGCTCCTCATTGTTGACGTTGGTGTTACGCCAGACCTGGTTGGCGGCTTGTGCCAGGAGCTCGTCCCGCAGCCCCGGCGCCGACAGCCCCTTCTGCACGATGTAGTTGCCGAAGAGGGTCTCCTGCGGGCCGCCCAGCCCCGGGTCCCCCATGAACCGCAGGATCTGCCGCGGGGACAGCGAGGTCCTCCCTCCGGCCCCGGGCAGGGAACGGGCAGGGGACCGCGGTGCCGGATCCCGCATCATCCCACCTACCAGCTGGAAGAGGCTGAGCGCCTCGTGGCACAGCTCCTCGTCCAGCCGGGTGAGGGGGGCTGCCAGCGGGGCCGTCAGCATCCCGAACGCCGGCTCCTGCGGTGACACCCACACCCGTGGCTACCCGGGCCCCGGGGACAGCCCCAGGCCACGGGGGGCTGGCCCAACGGCACCGAGTGTGGCGTTGATGCTGGACGGGGGCTCTGGGGCTGCGAAGGGGCTGGGGTGCAGGATGGGGCCGGCAGCCTCCCGCAGCGGGGCAGGGATCGGGCTGTGCCGGCAGCGCTAGAGATGCCGGCACCTCAGCGAGGCTGAGAGCAGGATCCAGCCCCGGCGCTGTCATTTGGGATGCCAGGGACTGGGAAACCCACGGCAAAAATAGGAGGCGAGGAGGAGAAAGGAGGCAAAGCAACCGGGGATGGGGCCGGGGTCCTGGGAGCAAAGCGACCTGGTCTCCCGCCCCAGCGTTTCCAGATCCGCCCCGCGTCGGGCGTCCAGGAGGGCTCGGCCGGTCTCTCTCCGATAACCTCAGCGGGGTCCCCCCGGCCTCTGGAGACGACAGGAACCCACGGGGAGGGAGGGAGGCCGCGGCTGGCTCCCCGCAGCATCGCAGCTGCCCCGGATCCGGCCCCTCTCGCACCCCACGGCATCCTCGGGGCCGAAGCCGGGGCAGAGCCCGGTGGGATGGTGCGGGGAGCCGCCGGGCAGAGCCTCTGTGGGGACCCTGAACCTAACCGCTCAGCCACGACCGGGGCACCGAGGACTCCCCGAAAGCTGGCTGCCCACCGGGGCAGGCTCCCCGCTGCCGGGCCGCGGCGCCCGCCTTACCTGGAAGTGGCCCCGCACGTACTTGGCCATGGGGTAGTCGTTGATGTCGAGCGGGAGGGTGAGCTGGGAGTCGGGCTGCAGCGCCGGCGGCGGCACCAGCACCACGCAGCCGGCGTTCACCTCCCGGGCGGCTACGGCACAGCGGGCAGCTACGGCACAGCCGTGGGGATGGGGACAAGGGGCTGGGAGAGGTGCCGGCGGCGGTGCAGGACCCGCTCACCTGCGGCGGCCTCCAGCAGCCCCATCAGCTCGGCCGGGATCTCCAGGTGGGTGACGTCCACCACCTCCCTCCTCGTCAGCTCCTGCCGGCGCAGCACAGGGATGCACCCGCTCGCCACGCTGCTCCCTGCCCCAGCACCCACGGGTGCCTCGGTCGGCGGGACATGGCAGGGACGAGGGCACAGCAACACGGGTTGCACGGGAATCACACACGTGCGCTCCCCCCAGTGCCGCGCACCCACACCCTGTTACCTGCTTCATCCTCTCCCTCTCCTCCTCCGCCCGCCGGCGGGCGTCCTCCTTCCTCTGCAAGCAGAGCAGCCGCGCTCAGCCCCCGCCGGCACGGGAGGGAGACCTGGAGACGGCGGGACCCCCCCGGGGTGCCATCGCCCCCCCACCATCTCCAGGCTTTCACTTTTCACTCTCAAAGAGACACTACCCACACCCCACGGGGCATGGAGGAGGTGGTGGGGATGGGACCTGGGGGGGCTCAGGATCTGGGGGTGCCGCCGTACCCTCTCCAGACCCACCACTGAGCATGCAGCAGGGTGGGAGTGGGTGCCTGGGCACCCTCCGGGATGTGCCAGCCCCCACCTCACCTTGAGGTACCGCCGGCGATTCACGTAGATGTGCACCAGCGACCTGAACTTGATGAGCGTGTGCCGCATGCGCCGGTACCGCTGCCTGCGGGAGGGCACCCGTCACCCTCCGGCGCCCACCGGCGCCCACCCACCACCCCCCAGGACCCCCACCTGGCCAGGTAGCCCCGCGCCCGGCTCTGCAGGAGGACGATCTTTCGGCGGAGGGAGCGGAAGCGCCTCTTGATGAAGAAGGTGCGGGCGTAGCGCTGGAGCGTGAGTGCGGCCAGGTGATGGGCACGGGCTCGCTTGCTCTCCAGCGCCTGGTACAGCTGCTCCTTCAGGAAGAGCTGGGAGGGGGGGAGACGCCGTGAGCCCCCCGCCTCAGCCGCCCTCCCCCAGGGCATCGCCAGAGCCGAGCCCCCTGCCCAGGACGGTACCTTGCTGACGCCGACGTAGTACATGCTGGGGCTGACAGGGCAGAGGTTCCTCAGCATCTCCACGCAGTTGGCCCCGTTGGGAATGACGTTGGACCACATGTCGACGAGGCAGCGGTACCTGGGCAAGCCCGCGGCACCATCACCGCGCGGGATTCCACCGGGACACCGGCATAGACCCTCCCCGTGGTGACGAGCACCGTGCCTGGGAAAGCAGCTTCTCCCGGTGCTGTGCACCAAAGCGGGGGGCTCCCAGCTCCCACCGTGGGGGAACCCTGGGCCAAACGCTGCCCTCCAAAACACCCACAAGCTCTGTGGTCTCCCCTCGCCGGGACGGTGGTGCCCGACCCGCAGCCCCCAGGCACCTGTCGATGAAGACGAGGAAGGGGACGCGGATGGGGAAGCCCTCCTTGCGGATGCGGATGGTCTCCAGGATCCCCGAGTACCGCAGCTGGCTGCTGACCACGTCAGCCTCAAAGAGCCCCGGCTCCTGGCGGGGAGACGGGGAGAAGCCTCGGTGGCCGCGCGGGCAGACCCCTGCCCACCATGTGCCCGCCATGCTCCGGCATCGTCCCGCCGGCAGCACCGGCATCGCTGTGGGCAGGAAAGCCCCAGGCCGGCTCTCACCTTCTTGTTGTTGGGCTTGAGGCAGCGCACGAAGAAGGGGTTGCACCTGCGTCAGAGAGACCCCGTCAGTCACGGGGGACGGGGGACAAAGCCAGCCTGGACACCTCGGGCTCGGGTCCAGCTGCCACCCTGCTCCCACCAGCTCCGTGCATGGCCTGGCTGCCCGCCCTGCCCGCCCTGCCCACCCTGCCTGTCCTGCCTGCCCTGACCTCTCCATCTTTTCCACCAGGTCCAGGAGCGACTGCTGGAACCGGGCGGCCACGGTGGGGGCCTTGTACCGCCGCGTCCTGGTGCTGCTCCTCCTGACCAGGCTCCTCTGCCGGGCCATCACCTGGGCATGGCCGAAGAAGAGGTTGGCCACCACCTTGGGGAGATGGGAAGGGTTAGGGAGGAGGAAGGTGGCCGGGATGGTGCCGCTCTCCTGGCTCCTCTTCCCAGCCCGGCCGCTGCCTTTTTGCCCAGCCCTGAGCGAGTCACATTCCCTATTTGCGGCTGGGTTCCCTGGATAGGATGGAGATAGAGATAAGGATGGGGATAGGGATAGGGTGGGGATGGGGATAGGGATGGGGATAGGGATAGGGATGGTGAAGCGCAAGAGCAGCCCACGTGCCCGTTTGTGCCAATGCTGGAGGGGTCAAAGCCCGGAGGAGCCCAGGGTGGAGCTGGAGGCATCCTCTCCTCGTGGTCCCCCTGGGCTTCACTGGCCATGGGGGCACACGCCTGGGGACGTGAGAAGTGGTGCGTATGGAAGGGGGCTATCCGTGCCCAGCGTCCCCCCAGCACCGCAGAGCCGGGGCCGGGCAGGGCCTTACCTTGGTCCTGCTGCTGATGAACAGGTCCAGCACATCCTGACGGACCTGGTCGTAGTTTTTATCCAAAAACTTGTGAACCTGGCAAAGAGCAAAACCACGTGGTGAGGAACGCGGTGGCATGGCCACAGGGGGAAGGAGCTCCAGGCCGGGACGGGGGGGCCCCCAGCCAGACCCCCTGGGCTGCCCCTCATCCCCTGGTGCGGGATCAACCCCGTAAACCTCCTCTTGAACCCTCCTTAAAACCCCAGCTGCACCCCCCTGCCGCACACCTGGTAGGTCACCTTCCCTGCATAGTGCTTGATGGTGAACTCGGGCAGCGGCATCTTCGGCTTGGTGTACAGCGGGTTCATCCCGTGGTGGTAGTGACACTTCTGGAGGAACGTGTGGTCGGTGGCCTGGGGACGGACGCAGGGGTGAGACGTGGCTCGGGTGGTTCAGCAGCCCCGTGGATGTAGACACTGGGACGGGGATGCCTGGACAACCGGCCAGACCCCGCTCTCAGCTCTGCCACCGAGCAGCTGCGCGGTCATGGGCATCTGCTGCTCCGTGCCTCAGTTTCCCCATCAGCAGAGAGGGTGCAACCACCCTTCTCTCTTTTATAGGGCAGCTGGGAGGGGTTTTTCAGTAATTCCTGCAAAATTCCTGCAAAATTCCCCTCCCTCTGGGGGAAGTTGCTCCGGTGGCACCGACCTGGGACCTCTCGGGGCTTGTCCAGCCTGGAGAAACCCGGGGTGTCTCCCAGGTTGCCCAGGACAGCCCAGGAACAGAGCAGCCCCGAGCCACGGTGACACCCCGGGCATGGTGACCACCTGGTGCTGCCGTCCTTGCCACCTCGTCACCGGGTGGCTCCTCACCTGGGGGAAGCAGCTCTGGTCATCGAGGATCCGGAGGATGCCGTAGGGCTTCTGGGAGATGAGGTCGATGCAGGGCTGGTTGTCGCTGAAGGGGATCTCCTTCCACTCAATCTGCTCCCGAATGTACTCCTCCTGCGGGGCCGGGCACGCGGTCAGCCCCGCACCCCCGGCCCCACGGCGATGCTCGGCACGGGGCAGAGCCCGGCACCGCTCGCCGGCCCACCTGCTCCTCTTGGAAGACGATCTTGTTGAAGAAGAACTGCAGGTACTCGTTGGCGTAGTTGATGCACAGCTGCTCGAAGCTGTTGAAGTTGAGGTCCTGCAAGAAGGAAGGTCTCAGGTGGCGCCTGAGACCCCGCAGCCCCGGGGCTCGCGGCCGGGGGGATGGAGCCAGGATGGATCCTGCTCACCTCGAAGCCGTAGATGTCCAGGATGGCGATGGAGAGGGCCTCCTGCCGTGGGTACACCAGCTTGTTGATGCGGTCCGTGAGCCAGCCGAAGAGCAGGGAGTAGAGGGTCTTGGCAATGGCGTCCCTGGGAAGGGAACAGATGAGGAGAGTGCTGGAGCTCCAGCACGGCACGGCACGGCACGGCACGGCACGGCGCACATCCCCACCACTGTGGCCAGCACCCATCTCAGCCCCACGTCGTGCACAGGGCAGCCCTTGGGGCTGCGGGTTTAACCACCGGAGAGCCTAATCTGCAGTGGGGGACCTGACCGTCCCCTTTCCCAGCCTGGAATTTCACCTCCCGCCCCGTCCCCGGGGGCCAGACACCCCCCGCGCCCCCACGCAGCACAGCCCCCCCTTCCCTCTACCTGGCATCCACGGCGCTTTCGACGGTCAGGGGGGTAAAAATCTTTTCCCGCAGCGTTTCCTGGATGAGACACACAAAACCAACGGCGTGATGGAGTTTTAGCAACCCCAGCCGTGGTCCCCAGGGCCCGGGGACCCCCCTCCCTGCCCGTGCCCCCCCCCGCACTCACCGTCACCTTGAAGGTGATGGCTTTCTGCAGGCCCTCGGGGGACACCTGCAGCAGCTCAGCCACTGTCCGGATCTCCGTGGCGCTCACCACCGTGGCGACCTCCTGGCAGTCGGTCTGCGGGACACGGTGAGGCGGTGGGATACGGTCACCCCCCGCCTCCGCCGCATCCCGACTCGGGCCCGAGGAGCGCGGCTGGGCTCCCCTTGGGGTACCTCGTATTTTTCGAAGTAGACGTTGCCCAGGTGGAGGACGGAGGAGAGGATGCGGAAGATGCTGTTCTGCTCCTCCATGCTGAAGCTCAGCACCTCCATGGTGTTGAGCAGCCGACGGAAATCCTCCGCGTCGTCCTTGCCGGGGATCTCGCAGTTCCCACCCTGGCATGGCCCCCTCAGTGCCGTCAGCAGGTCCCGGGGGGCAGCACCGGGGCGCGTGGGGGTCACACCCTGCCCTGAGCACCCTCCCCATCCACACCACGAATCCAGGAGGACTCAGGAACCCATCGGCACCCCGGGCTCAGCCAGCCCCCCAAAAAGCGGGTGGCATGGGGGTGTCGGGCGGGGGGGACGCTACCTGGTTCAGGTAGTAGTAGGTCTCGGCGCCCTGCAGGCAGTACCGCTGCCGCTGCTGGGCGGGCAGCCCTGCCAGCATCTCGTAGAAGATGTGGTAGTTGCGCTCGCTCTTGGCCTGGGGAGCAGAGGACCGAGCTGGGGCGGGGGTGGCAGGAGGGGCAGCGTGGGGGGGGGCAGAGCCCGGGACCCCCTCACCACCCACCTGGAAGACGACGCGGGACTTCTCCAGCAGGTACTGCGAGGTTATGGCACCGCAGATCAAGCCGCTGCAGGGGCGAGAGCGGGCACCCGGCTGGCAACCTCGGCGCGGGCAGGGGCTGTGCTCCCCCCCCAGTGCCCACCCCCGCCCCCGGGATGGGTGGGCAGGGAGAGGTGCCCACACCCGGCTCCCAAGCAAGGGCTGGAGCTGCTGCACCCCAGGGTGGTATCGAGCACCCCATGTTGGGATCAGTGGGGCTGAGCGAGGGTGGGACAGGCCGTGGGGACACGGACAGGGACCGGGAGTGGTCAGGGCACAGCATCCCTGCCCCTACCCCGGGGACAGCAAACGCTGCCTGTCTTCAGGTGACATCGCCTTTCCCCCGCCATGGTTTGTCCCCAAAAGCGTCCCCGTGCGCGTCCCACCCCAGAGCCAAGGGGCAGCCCGGCAGTGGGGCTGGGGGCCGGGATGGGGACCCCAGGGCAGGGGGGGACACACGGGGGTGGGGGCCGGCCGGCGCGGGCGTTGTTCAGCGTTACTTACTCTTCCAGAAAGATTTCCACAAATTTCCCAAACCTGCTGGAATTGTCGTTCCTCACGGTTTTGGCGTTGCCGAAGGATTCCAGCAAGGGGGTCGCCTCCAGGATCTGCCGCGGCAATGGGGAGAGCCACGAGGTCAGCCCGGGCACACCGCGGGCCGTCCCCATGGCTAGGGGACCCCCCCTTGTCACCCTGCCACCCGTACCACCCTCCCTGCCACCTCCTGCCCCGTGCAGACACCCACGGGTGCCAAAATTCAAGGTATGCACCGCGGCCGGGCTGCATAAGGATGCAGGAGGGCAGAAGGACCCCATGCGCGTGCATGCACCGAGGTCCTGCTGTCCATCCCTGCCGTCCCCCCGCCGCTGGGGTGACGTGGCAGAGATGCCACCGCAACGCTCGGTCCCCTTGAACCGTCCCAGCCCGCGTGCGTCCCCCGGTACCTCTATCTGCCACGGTCCGTCCGGGTGGAAGCGTGGGGACAAGGAGAGAGCGGCGGAGCCGTGAGGAGGGGGTGGAGGTGGGACAAGGGGGGGGGGCCGGGGCTGTCCCCGGGCAGTGCCCTACCTGCGGGGCAGTGCTGCGTTTCTGGCTGACGGCTGCCAGGTAGCGCAGGATCAGCTTGGTGGCTTCGGTCTTCCCCGAGCCGCTCTCCCCGCTGAAACACAGAGGGGGGACACGGCCAGGGCCGTCACCAGCTAAGCAGGGGGGTGCACCCATCCCAACCGCACCCAGCACCCCATTCCCAGAGGCACCCGTGGGCCCCGGGGCCGGGCCAGGCTGGCGGCAGCATCCTGCAGCCGGCAATTATGGCAGCGCTGATGAGGGGCCATCCCGGGGGGGACCGTGCGTGGGGACAGCCGTGTCCCACCTGATGACGATACACTGGTTGTGTTTGGCATCCATCACTCTGGAGTAGGCGACGTTCGCGATGGCAAAGAGGTGCCTGGGGGGGGGAGGGGGGGAGAAGCAGAGGTGGGGGGTGCGGTGCCACATTGCCCCGGCACGGGGACCCCCGCCGCACCCCGAGCATCCCCACGCGTGGACAGAGCCACTCCAGCACCCTGTGACCGAGGGTCCTCAGAGCCCTGGGACCACGCAGGTAGGGGTGCCCCTGTCCCCGCAGGGTGTTTGGGGACACCCCGGTACTCACGGCGGGTTCTCGCCCAGCGCTCTGCCTTCGTACTGCAGCACCTGCTCCGTCCCGTAGATGTTGTAGAGCCGGTACGGATTCACCGACACCAGGATGCTGCCGATGTAGGTCTGCGGGAGAGCGAGGTTTGGGGCTGCGAGCGCTCAGAGAGCGATGACCCCTCCAAAGACCCCACGCCCGGGGTCTTCGGGGCATGCCGTGCACCCCAAAGCTTACGTAGATGAGCTGGCGCTCGAACCGTGTCCGGATGTTGCTCAGCACCGCGGCTTCCTGGAGGTCCCTGGCACAGAGCAGAGGCTGCGTTGGGGGGTGGCAGGGGGACAGGAGGTGTCTGCTGTCCCCACGTGCGTCCCCAGCCCCAGGAGGCTGGAGTGGACCCCGTGTTGGGATGGGATGGGATGGGGAGCAGCGGGGGTTGTGGGGTGCATGGGGGGGGGTTGCAGCCCCATTGGCCCCCACGGCGCTGGGTCCCGGCGGGTGGCAAAGGGGATGGGGACACTCACTCCAGTTGGGTCATGTCCTCCAGCCCGTCCTCCTCCTGCGGCTCCTGGTACCGCACGATGGGCAGGCTGCACAGCGACTGCATCTGCACGGAGCAACCCAGCCCGGCTCCGTCATGGCAGGGCCACGCCAGCCCGCTGTGGCATCCCACCCACCACCCCAAAACCACCGTCTGTGACCCCAAACCAGGGAGCCCGCAATGGCAGGGACGCCGAGCAACCATCCCACAGCCCTGAAACGGGTCCCCCGGCAAAAGCATCGCATGTTGGGGGAGAGCAGCAGTGCTGGAAACGGGGACGTGGGGCCACCGAGGTGTCCTTGGGGACCGTGGCAGGAGCAGCTGTTCCTGGAGAGCCCTGGTCCCGCTTGCCGTGGGCAGGCGGGAACAGGCGGAGGCGGCTGTGCCACCCCCACCGCAACACCCAGCGGATCACCCAGACCCCAGGGGGGCTGCAAAATGGAGCCCTCGGACATGGTGGCACCTCCAGGGAAGATCATGGAAGGGGGGCTGTGGGGGGGGGGCTGAGCCGTGGGGCTGGGGGCTGCTCCCCACAGCCATGCCCCACGGCCACGCGCAGAGGTGACGCGGGGAGGGTGGCACGGAGGAGCCTGCGCTGGCGGCCGGCCAGGCGGCAGGCAGGAAAGCGGACACCTGCCGGGTCAGCGTGCCACCCGCGCCCGTCCCAGCCGGAGATCGGGTCTCAGCATTTCCATATGTGAGAGTCAAGTGTCCCCGAGGGGGCCGTGCACGGGGGGGACACGCGACGGGCGATGACCGCCCCCCTCCAGCCTGCTCACCGTGGCAGGACCCCCGCCAGCACCCAGTGCACCCGTAGCCGCTTACCCCCCACCCTGCGCGCTGCAGCCCCCCCGGCACTGGTGGCTTCGTGCCCCGGTGAGCCGGCAGCCACCTCAACACGCTGCCCCATCCCGAGTCCCTCCGGCTGCCGGCTCGCCCCCTGGCTCCGTCCCACCACCGGCACCCGCGGTGGGCTCCCCACCGGCGTTACCTTGCTGCGCCAGGGCTGCTTGGTGCCCAGGTACCCGTCCGCCCAGGGGTGCCTGTCCCGCCAGCCGCCCGCCGGCGAGCGCTGGCTCAGGTATTGGGCGATGTCGGCTCCCCGCTGGCTCGCCCACCGCCGGCCGCGCTGGGTGGGCTGCCGGGGGGAACCCTGCTCGGCCGTCCAGGCGTCGGGCATCTCCCGCACCCGCACGACGTGCTGCGTGGACCAGTGCTGCTTGTACATGCGGGACGCCCGCCGGAAGGAGCCCAACCTCTGCACCTGTGGCGTCACCACCGCGTAGCGCCCCGCACCCTCCTCCCCGGCCGCCCCATCGCCCTCGACGGCCTCCGCCGGCCCCGGGCCACGAGTGCCGTGGCGAGGGGCGGCCGGCGAGCCGGGGGCTCGGCCGCGGGGTGCTGGGAAAGTGGCGTGATGCTGCGGTGAGGGGCTCCGGTCGCCGCGTGGAGAGGAGGGGAGAACGGGGCGCCCGACGTCAGCCCAGCCCCTGCGCCCCGCCGGTGGGCTCGGCGATCTGCGGGTGCTCCCGTCACGCCGGGATGGGCGCCTGGGCGAGGAGGGCGAGCGGGAGGAGGGATGGCGGGCGGGCGGTGGGGATGGGGGGGCTTTGGCGGGGGCCATGCTCCCCACGAGCAGTGACGCCAGGGACTGCCCCACGGAGCGCCCTGGGGAGGGGCTGCGGCCCCCCGCTTCGGCCGGAGACGGCCTCGCTGGGGGTGAGCGGGGGGCCATCCCGGCAAGGGGCTGCCCGATGCGCTGGATGAAAGTTTTGGGGGTGCCGGGAGCAGGGCTGGGCGGGGGGGGCACCCCGGCAAGACCCCGTGCGGCACCCTGCCAGGGGGGCAGCTCCTCGTCCCAGGAGGGGCTGGGGGGGCCAAGGCGGCGGCTGCCAGGGCGGGGGGTCAGTGCCAGGAAGGGGGTCCTCTGCAGCGGCTTCACGGCCTTGGTGGGGGGCTCGGGAAGCCGGGGCCAGGCCTGGGGGAGCGGCAGCCCTGGAGGGCTGCTCCGCCGCGACGGCCGTGGGGACAGGGGTCTCCCCGACCCTGCCGCGGCCACCCCCAAACGCCTCCCCACTGGCCCCGGAGAGCGAGGGGCAGCCGGCGGTGGGGCGGGAGGCTCAGGGCTGAACCGCCGGCGGCTGGCACCGAGGGAGGGGCATCGCCGCGGCCCCTCGTCCCGCATGCTGCCGGGGTGCTGCCGGGCCGGCGGTGGCGACGGGGAGAGCCCAGGGGTGGCGAAGGGGTTACGGAGCGACAGCTGCCGCGCAGCCCCCGGCTCTCGGGGAGGGGGCTGCGCCCAGGGCCTCGCCGGTGGGGAAGGGTCCCTGGCCGGAGATGCTCGCAGCGGGGGGTCCCGGCCCCCCGAGCCGGCGCCCTCCATCCCCGCCAGCCTGCGGCCGGAGCGTCTGTAGGAGGGCTGGGGGGCGCGGGGGTCCCGAAATCCCCCTGCACCCCGTGGCGGGCGGCCGGGGGGCTGCGAGAGGGAGCGCTGGAGGAACTGCCCCAGCGGGCTCCCGCATGCCCGCGCTGCCGAAACCCGGCGCCCCGGGGATGCCGAGGGGCCGGGGGCTGCCGGCGGCAGCGGCTCGTACTCGTCGTAGTCGTCCTCGTCACAGGCGGCGGGCAGGTGGGGGGACGGCGGGAGGGGGACATCCAGGCGGTCTCTGCCGAAAAGCTTGACCTGGGGCCGGGGGAAGAGCCTGAATTTCCTATTGAGGGAGAGCTTGGAGGAGAGCGTCTCCCGCATGCCCCGGAGCGAGGAGGCGCTGAGGATGGAGAAGGGGTACTCCCCGTCATCCTCCTCCTCTTCCTCCCACTCCTCGGGCTCCTCGGCCTCGGCGATCTCCTCCAGGGCCAGGGCGTAGGGGTTGCAGGAGGACTGGGCATGCGGCGCCCACCCCCCCTCGCTGTACTGGATGCGATGCTCGGGGTATTCAGCCCCTGGGTACTCCCCGGCCAGGGGCTCCCCGAAGTCCTCGTAGGGGTCCCCCCCGTAGCCGAAGGGCCCCGCCGCCTCCTCGCCGTACTCTGCGTCGCTGCCGTAAGGGTCATAGAGGGCGAGGGGGGACCCGCCGCCGAACGGCCCCTCGTCCTCGAGCTCTGCGTAGCTGTAGGGGTGCCCCGGTGGGTCACCCTCCTCCCAAACCCCCCCGTCGAAGCCGTACTCCTCCTCTGCCTCGAAGCCAGGGTAGTCGGCGTAGGGGGTCGGCACCGCATCCTTGAAGCCATACCCTGCCGGGTAGGCTGGGGCTTGGATGTAGCCTTCCTCCTCCTCGGCGTAGCCATGCTGGGAGCCGTAGGCTCCATCCTCCTCCTCGGCGTAGCCACACCAGGGGTCGTAGGCTCCAGCCTCTTCAGCGTAGCCACGCCGGGAGCCGTAGGCTCCATCTTCCTTCTTGGCATATCCACGGCGGGAGCCATAGGCTCCATCCTCCTCCTTAGCACAGCCACGCCGGCGGCTGTAGGCTCCATCCTCCTCCTCGGCCCACCCGTAGCGCGGCACCGGCGGCTCCGCAGGCGCCCGCTGGGAGCGCCGCCGGGACGGGCGCCGCACCGTGCTGCCGTGCCTCTCCTGGCCATGCCGCGCGGCGCCGGGGGCCGACAGCCCGCTACCGCCGGGGATACGCTTCATGTTGGCCCGGTGCCTGAGGATCTCGTCTTCCGCGGGGAACGGCAGCTTCTTGGCGCCGATACGGGAGAGCCAGGCCGCGTTGGTGGGCCGGCCGCCCCCCGCCAGCCGCCCGCGCCGGGACAGCACCTTCCTGGCCAGCCAGCCCGTGGCGGCGGCCGCCTTGCTCAGCACCTGCACCCGCGGCTTGAATTTCCTTTCCGGGCGCCGGCGGAAGAGGGACGCGCCGTCCTCGGCCGCCTGCCCGCCCCGCCGCAGCAGCAGGAAGGACGGCTTCGCCGGCGGGGAGCTGCCAGCCGCCTCCTTCCTCTTCTTGCCCACGCACTTGAAGCGAACCATCAGGTTGGAGGTGGACTTGAGCACCGCCTTGTTCTTCTTCTTCTTCTTCCTCTTGGTGCTGTGCTTCTGCAGCCCCCAGAAGAAGCGGGACGTGTTCTTGAACTGCCCCTTCTTGGGCCGACGCAGCCCCAGCTTCTTGAAGCCCAGGAAGAGCTTGGAGGTGCTGCGGAAGCTCCGCTTCACCCGGGCCTTCGGTGCCGCTGCCGCCTCCTCCTCCTCGACCGGGCCGGGCTCCACGGATACTTTGGGCTGGCCCTTGGCCTCCGCGCCCTTAGCCCCTTTCTTCTTCTTGGCGTTGTCGGCCGCCAGCCCCATCACCAGCTTGGACGTGCCCTTCAGGTTCTTCTTGGCCAGCGCAGCATCGTTCTCGCCCTCCTCCTCCGGCTCCAGCTGCACCTTCTTCCCCCGTCCCGGCTTCTTCGCCACCACCCCCTTGAGCACCCCCTTCTTCTCCTTCCCCTTCCCCTTCTTGGGCTCCTCCACAGCCGCCTCCTCCTCATCCTTCTCCTCCTCCACGGCCTCCGTCTCCTCGCTCTCCTCCGCCTTCAGCAGCTCCGCATCTGAGGTCTCCTCCGAATCGCTGGGCGCCTCCTTCTTGCCCTTCTTGCCATCCTTCCCTTTCCCTTTACCCCCCTTCCCTTTGGCCTCCGCATCCTTTTTGGGCTCCCCCTTCTTGCCGACCATCCCGGCGGTGGCGGGCGCTCATGCTCCGGCGGGGCCCTGGGAGATGATGCCCCGCGCCGGCACGAGGCAGCTCCCTGCACACCGCCCGGCTCCCGACCCTGCAGCCTGCCCCGGGGGGGTATTTACCTGCACCCGGTTCCGGCAAGGCGCGTGCCCGTGCGTGGCTCCCTTGGGCGCCGGTGGCCCCCCGCTTGGCATGGCACCGGGGCGGTGGGACGGCAGCCCCGGCGCAGCCCGGCGGGAGCTGCCTCCTGCCTCCCGCGGTGCCCCGCGAGTTAGGCAGCGCGGTGCTGGCAGCCGGGCTCCGGTGGTAACCCAACCGCCGGGGCTCGCGGCGGCATGAATAATGCAAGGGATGCGTCGCTCCGGCACTGAGACTTTTCCGAAGGAGCAGGAAAGGGCCCCCATGGCGGGGAGCATCCCCCCGGGGGGACGCTGCAGGGGACGGCGCAGAGCACCGTCACCACCCCAAAACCGGACCCTGCCACGTCCCCGTGCCGCGGGGCTCCCTGTGCTCTCCCCTGGGGAATCAGCCTATTCCTCCGGCCAGCACAGAGGAGGATGAAGCCCAGGGACGCGTTTGACCCTGCAAAGCCAAACCGCGGCACCAAGACAGAGGAGACAATTTTGCAGAGCCCAAGGCACGTGGCACCCCGGCACCGGGAGCACGGCCAAGGGGAGCCCCACGAGGAGGAACCCAATGCCAGACCAAATCCCGCAGCCCCGCTGGGAAGCAGAGAGGAGCCAGGAGCCCACGGGGGTCCCCCCATGCCACGCCACACACACTGCGTGTGCGTGCAGGCTGCCACGCACGTCCACACGCAGCTGGCGCGGGGGTTTGCGTGTGCCACACGCGTGCCCCGTGGCGGTGCCGGCGGCACATTTGCACACGCACGAGCCCAGGCATGGAGTGACCGCATCAAATGTTAATGCCAGGGCTCGATTCCTGCGGCTGCGGGTTCATGAAAGTTTAAGCAGCGGCGGTGGGAACTTGCTGCCCCGTGCGGATCATCTGCGGGCAGCGGCAGGACTGGTGCGGGCAGGGGCTGCCGGCGGGCAGGGGCAGCAGCCGCTCCACCCCCTCGCAGGGGGTATCTGGGGAGACCCAGGGGAGGAGCAGCAGCATCCAGCTGTGCAGCAGCTGGGGGAACTCAAGAACCAGCAGCAGTCGCTGGACCGAACCCATTGGCCTCCCCCCGGAGCAGGAGAGCTCCGTGGCTGGCACCCCACAGCGCTGCCTTCTCCCCAGCCCGGTCCCTCCCTGCCACGCTTGCAGCAGAGGGGGTATCAGCCGTGATCCGATGGCTTCGGCCTCCTCCCCGCATTCATTTCTGGGCTGGAGACACGGCGGTGGGGTCTGCACAGAGGGAGGCCCCCCCGGAGCCGCAGGGAGAGCAGAGGGACAGAGCAGGAGGCGAGGCACCCGGCAGGTATCAGGAGAGGGTCTATGGGGTGACACGAACACGGGACCAGTGGGAAGGAGCATCAGCAGACCCGAGCCCCGTGGGGAGCATCGCCTCGCAGGAGCCCCGCCGTGGCACTGCCATGCTCTGCGCCCGGCTCTGCCATCGCCACCGTGCCGTACGGGGCTGATGCCGCCTGCCCTGCCCACGGCACAGCGCCTGGCCCACAGCACCGCACCGTCCCTCCTCCCGGCACGGGCGCACGGAGCAACGCCTGGGCACCACGATGTGGCAGGGAACCACCTTGGCCACGGCCACGGCCCCTCCCTTGGCATCGAGCAGGGGACACCCAGCTGGCGAGAAGCTGCCGCAGGTCCCCACCTCCATCCCACCACCCCGTGCAGCCCCCATCTCCGTCGGCGGTCCCTACCTCTGTCCCCACCACCCTCGGCCGAGCCGGGCAGGGCAGAGGAGGGACCGGCGGTGCTCTCCTGCCCGGCGGCGCTGGCACAGCTCCCTGCGCCGTTGCCATGGCTGTGCCCACGGTGCCTGCCCGTGATAAGGGCTCTCCAGGAGGAGACACCCAGGAAGGGAGAGCAAGAGAGAGCAGGCAGCCTGGCCTCGCCCAGCGGGCTTCATCCCACGCAGGGGCTGCCTTCCACGGTCCCAGCCCCCGTACTGGACCCCCCCACACACCTCCCCGGGTTCTGCACCCATGGGCACAGCGTTCACCCGCCTTTGGCACGGCAGAGCTGGGGAAGGGGCATTTGTGCCCAGGCACAGTGGGATGGTGGCAGATGCTGGGGGTCGGAGGGGGAACCCACAGCCATGAACCCCAAACCTTGGGGCACCCACACTTGGTGGCTGCTTCCAGGGTGTCTGGACACAGCCACATCTGGCAGCAGGACAGGGGAGGGACCTCGGGTGCAAAACCTGGCGGTGAGGGGTTCCCTGGGGTGGCGATGGGGACCGGGGCTCTAGGAGATGATGCTCAGAGCATCCTCTGCCCCCGTCACCTCTGAACGGCTCCAGCCACGTGGCTGAGCCAGGGAAAGCCACCTTGCCCTGGGGACACAGCCCAGGGCAGCCCCTGTCCCACCACCGCAGCCCGGAGCCGGGCCATGGCCAGGTGCGGAAAGGGGAGGAAGACTTTGGCTGCCGGGGTTCTGCTTCGCCCGCCCCAGCCCGGCACGACGCGCGGCTGCCTGGGACTGTACCTTTGGAGCACCAGCATCGGCGGGGCAGAGCTCCCGGGGCGGCAGCTCCGCCGTCTCCAGGCAGGTCTGCGGTCACCGGCCAGCCCCGGGTCCGCTTACAGCCTGATTCCAGTTACAGCTGGAGCAGGGCCCCGCACCACCGCCCCGTGCCATGCCGGCCCCACCACACCACGCCGGCCCCACGGCTGCCGTGCCTCACGGGAGCTCCAATCCCGGCCCCATGGAGCCAGCCCAGCTGGCCAGGCATGGCCTGGCTGCGGCACCTCATCACATCCCCTTCCCCGTCACCGGTTCCGTATCACTGTACACCCACTTTCGAACACTCACCCGCAGGTGGGGCAGCCCTGCCACAGCTCTCGCTGCTCCAGCCACAAGCCCCGGGGATGCCGGGAGCATCGGGACAGACTGGACCCTTCCAGCAACGGGCAACGTGACAGCAGCACAGCCCTCCAAGCACCAGGGGGGTCTCTCCTTGCCCCCTCAAGCACCCATCGCACCCTTGAACTGGCTAATTTCAACCCCTTCCAGCTCCTCCTCCCAAACTGAGGACGGGGACCCAGCATCTCCCAGGGGATGAACCCCATGTCCCTGCCTGACACAGAGATCTGCCTGCAAGGGCGGCGTTATGGGTAGGAGAGAGGCTGGAGCAGACGCTGGAAGCAGGGACACATCCTGGGCTTAGCGCTGGCGTGCACCCAGGAAGGCTGGCTGGCAGCCCCGGAGCCAGGTCGCAGCCCCGCGCCATTGCCTCGGCCCCGGAGCCGAGCCCAGGGGCCCCGCAGAGCTCAGCTGCAGGGCCAGGCAGCGTTCCCGGGGCGAAACAGCCCCAAAGTAAAAGGAATTTGGGGAAGGACCAGTAGGAGCCCTGGGGCAGAGGCTGCTGGGGAGGGAGGGGGTGTTTAGGGCAGAAAGCTCTGCTCTGGGGGGCAGCAGGAACACTGGGACTGCGGGGAAGGTGCGAGTCGGAAGGCGAGATAAGGGAGGCTGAAGGCAGCGAGCAGACAGGCAGGGACAACCAGAGGCAAGGAGACACCGTACGCCCTGACCCAGAGGAGCCGAGCCCCACACTGCAGCGTCTGCACAAGGACCGACGTCGCACACAAAGGTCCCACCCTGGTCCTTCCCATCGTGGCCTCCACGAGCCCAAGGGACGAGCCACCCGGCGGGGTGGCTCACAGCCACTCACCTGGGGTAGCCTAGCTCGCCCGCATGGCGCCGGGCTGGCCGTGCTGCCCGAAGCCCCCGGCTCTGCCAGCGCCGTGCTCTCGGCCTCGCTCTCCGCCGGGGACCGTCACTCCTCCGGCAGCCGCAGGACCATATTTGCTGCACGGCAGCTGCAGGCTGCTGCTCCCCAATGCATATTTGATGACTGCTATTATTCTCATCTCCACTCGTGAGCGGAGGGACGAGAGCTAATCTTCCCTCTGCAGAGCTGGGGAGTGTCAGGGAGGGAGCAGCTGGAGGGGCAGCCCGCTCGTGTCCCCCCACCCCGGTGACGTGGCTGGAGAGTCCCACAGCCCCTTGGGACACCTCTCAGTGCCACAAACCCCAGATGTGAACAGCTGGAGAACGGCCCTGACCCATTCCTGCCCCCAAACCAACGTGAGTTTAGGAGGAGCAATCACAGGGACACAGGGGTGGACACCCCCCCCCCCCACACCCCTCTCCAAAGTAGGGCTGGGACCAACCGGCTCCCGAGTCTGGGCACAGAGAAGGGATCTGGACACCCATCATCCCGACAACACGGGACCGCACCCTCCTCGGGATGAGCAGGGCACTTCCACCCGCCGTCACAAAGCACCCGAGGTGAGCAGGGCGAAGCTTCCCCGGGCTCCCGCATCACCCCGAGCCGGGGATCGCTCCCCTGTGGTGACGGAGCCCATGGCTCTCCCACGCCCAGGGGCGGCGAGAGCATCCTGCCGCAGGCGCCGCGCAAACCTCCGCTGCCTTCTCCTGCGCGCAGACACGTCCCCGCCGTAATGCGGTGGGTATTTATTATGCTGATTCCTCAGAAAGCGAGGGCTTAACTGCAAATTACAATCAATAGCCCCAATCCCCAAGGGGCAGGTTCATCATTTAGCAGGCGCAACCAGAGGAATTCAAAACTATTTGCCAGCCATAAATCCTCCTCTCCGCAGCCTCCCGAGCCAGCCCCGCACAACGCGCGCTGGCTGGTTGGGGTGACCCTTGTCAGCATTTGAAACAATTAAGCTGTCACTGCGGATCGTGACTCTTATATACAGCCCCGAGCAGCACTTTAAGATGTCAGCGTGATGGGGTGAGGGAAGCTGGCTGAGGCGAGCCCGCCGCAGTAACTGTCTCTCATTGAATTAAATGAATGTATTTGGAGTCAGAGTCTCTTTTTATTACCTTGCAAACGATTCCTGACTAAATTAAATTATAAAAGGAGTGTTCAGCCAATCAAACCTGCTTGATTGCCTGGAACAGGCGTTTGAAACAGAGCACGCCTCGGGCCGTCGCTGTTTCCAGGACTAGATGGAGGGTGGCTGATGGACTGTGTCGAAGCCGATCCACCCCGCTTCACACCTGGAGCGCGGCTCAGCAGCGACACACGGCCGCGCTCCGCGAGCAGAGCGGGCCCAGGGACAGCGCAGGATGAGTGCAGCCCTCCGGGAGAGGGGCACGGCCATAACGAAAGCGGAGCTGGCTGAAGGAGCAGAGGAATGGCAGCGGGCTGCAGCGCAGAGGAGCAGACCGCCAGCCACGTCTTCTCTGAGCATCGTCCAGCCAAGCCTCCCCTCGTACAGCCGAGAAAACGCAGCGTGCCGCTCTTCGGGGGGCAAAGCCACAGCTCCTGCCCGCAGCCGCCCCCCATCCTCGCGGGCAGGAGCAAGCCTTTCTCCAAAAACGCTCAGCAAGGAGGCTCTGAGCGCATCTCCCCTCGCTATCTCCCCCGCGGAGCTAACGAGGGGTCTGGCCAACTCCATAAGCCTCAGGAGGCTCCGGTACAATCCTACTGCTGCAGCGGATTTCCCCCCCTGCCCTTAGGATCTTGCTGTCTCAGGATTCGGAGAGCTCTTCAGGCAAAGCTGCTCCTGCACCGAACTGCAATGTTTGCAGCTTTTAACGTTAGTGCAGAACAATTAGGGAAGCCGTCTGGAAGAACGAACGCTGCAATTAAATGCATGCATTTTCAAATACAGCTATAAACTTGCTTGCAAAAAAAAGCTACTCCCACTAAAAAAAGAAGTTAGCTGCTTCTTCTGGCTTAACTATTTTTACTTCACCCCCATTCCAAATTTAATCATGTATCAGTTCATTTTGAACAGGATAAAATGCCCAATTTCCTAAATGAAGAGAAAGGCGAATTAGACAGAGGGGGTTTTAACGATGGCACGCTAGACTAGTCAATTTGAAACCCGACCACACGGAGAGGCAGGCACTAGCTGAGCAAGGACACGCTTTAGCAGGGAATACTGTGCGTTTCAGCCTCGCGCAGGCATCAGCCATTTCCCCGACTCCACACGCTGCCTGGCCTAAGGACGAAGCCCCGTCAGCAGTTCTGGCTGCCCGGCCGCGTGCCGGGGCTTGGCAGGTTCCTGGGTTTGGAGCGAAAAGTCAGAAACTCAGGGACAAAATGACACCAAAGGAACTCTCTGTGCGGGCAGCTCTGCCTGTGCAACCTTCACAGGAAATTTAAAGGGCAAGTTAATGTGCTGGAACAGCATCCCACCCAATTCACACAGAGAAGTGCCCGCTTTCTGCGGCCAGCTCGGGCATAATGCGGCTAATTTGGAGCTCGTTCTCTGCTAGCTGCCACCGCGGTCGGGATTTGCTCTGCACTCCAGCTGTGAACAAAGCCAGGAACAGGGAAGGGAACTTAGAGAGTTCAAAGTCACCTTCTTAGCTTGGGCATTGTGTATAATATCTATTTATCTCCCATCACACCTCATCAAGTCCGCTCCAGCCTCAGAGCCCTCTCGCAGCCGCTTCACAATCTATTCCCCCCTACAACCTCCTGCAACAGCATCCAGGATTCCTTGGCTGGCCAAAGGTAAAAAAAGAGAGTTAGAAAACACAGCGAACCGTCTACCCGCTGCAAGCAGACACCTACAGTTCACATGAAATAGCAACTTTTATTTTCTCAAATAAAATAATCCTTCCATTTCTGCTCGATCAGGTTGTGAGGGTGGGGAGGAGCACAGAGGAGAGGGAAGGAGCCCTGCTCAGACAAGTTTGCGATCAGACCTGTCCTCACAGTTAAGAACCCACATCAGACCGAACCCTTTTTCAATGAAAGAAAATAAAAAGCTATTGGCAACTCTTGATCCCCGAAGGAAAGAGCTGTTCTCTATCAGGCACTCTGAATTGTTTCGCATCAGTATTCAATGAAAAAGCATGATTAGAAAAATCCCAGCTTTCTGATGAAAAATATCCAGACAAGCCACAATGTTTAACAACAGAGCTGGGGTAAACCCACGGCATGGGATGGTACTTGGAGCTCAGAGAGCTGTTACTGGAATTTAGGGGCACGATTAAGGAAGAAGCAGATCCCCAGCAATACTCTCGGGCACTAACGGGCAGGACAAGAGCAAAGGAGCAAACTCCCAAGACAGCTCCTCGGAGGAGCGATACGCCAGAAGTGAATCCTCACTGCAGACTACGGCTCTTTGATCGTACCCTGCTGCAGTTTGGTCAGGTTCATCGTTCCTTAACGAGGTTTCATTTCTCACCTCTCTCAGTACCAGGATGTCCTAACAAACCCTACTGCAGAGCTAAGGAGAGGCACAGAGCGCCACGTTTTAATGTTAATTGAGGTGGGACCACTATAAATTCACCGGGGTTGCCTCAGATGCAGAGACTGAAGTCTCCAACGGCGAAAGCTGCAGAGACAACGTGTCCAACGAGCAGGGGAGGGAGAACTTTGTTTCCGTTTTAGATCAATGCTTAAATTAAGTGAATGGATAAGCAGCAAAGCCTCAGCAATGTTCTCTCAGCCCTGGCTTCCCCGTCCCAAAGCACAGGGCCAGATTTGTTCACACAGACCCATAGATTTCCCACCGGTAGGTTAACACATGGATCCATGTGCAAACCCTACTAGGGGCAGGGCGCTGCCGGCTGTGGGAACTGTGTCCTAGAAGAATTGGCTCCTTTTCTATTTTTAAGAAACATTACTTCGCCTGAAACGCTGCAAGATGGAAACCCATCTTCCCCATCCCCACCTGCAAGTACAGTAGCCTCATTTTCTGCCTTTCTCCAAGAGAAGGAGCTTCACGGAAGCTTTCTTGCTTTCTTGGCTGTGGAACACATCTCCCTTTTTCTTTTTTTCTTTTTTTTTTCTTTTTTTTTTTTTTCTGTTTTGCTTTTATGTGGTCAGTTCCAATTCTAGTGATTAAAGATCACCAGGCACCAGCAAAGAGCGTTACTTCTTTACGATCTGAATGACATCTTCATGCTCCATCATATGGGTTAAGCCCACTCTTTGAGGGCTGTATTTTGTGCTTGTCCCCTTTAAAGCAAAAGGGGGAGAAGGGTTAGGAGAAGAGAAGACCAGTCAGAGACACCCGAGGACAGGGATTTCGTTTGCCGTTAAACACTTACCCACACCAAGGCATATTTGAACTGGCTGGCTAATGATCTGTGAATTCGATGGCACTGCAAGACAGACAGACAGCACGTGAGGCAGCTCAACGACGCTACTTTGCGAACAACTTGCTCAATACCCAGGAACTAGAAGCAACTCAGGTCTATGTCAAAAGTTACAATAGTGACTTTAGGAGCCAGTTAGCAGCACTTGAAAGAATACAGAGCAGACACACGGGAATCGCCGGTCCACATAAAGCCCCATTCCACTGCTTCCATGTGCTTTTTCACCGCACTGCATTAAGTAATTTTTTTTTTAACCTTTCATAGCAGCTAGGAAAGAAACCTGCGGCAGATGGAATCAGTCAAGGTAACAAAAGGAGAAGCCCAACTAAACACTGACATATCCCGAGCTTTACAAAGCACAAATCATAGCAGGCTCCGAGAGGAACCTGCCTTCTACAGACAAGGAAACATAAAAGATGCAGAGAAATTACCACATGCTCCACAGAGGCCCCTTTCCGTAGAATAATGGCATCTGTAAAGTCTGGTCTCTCTGTGGAGAAGCAGGAGGGGAGGAAAAAAAGCATTAGAGTTCCATCAAGTGTGTTCTAACATGCTGACGCCATCTCACATCGCCTCATGCTTACCACTCCCAAATCCTCCTCCCGTTACACCTGCCAGCTCCCAGACACAACAGGTATCCGGGTACGTGAAAGCATCGAATCTGTTCTGTAGGCACTCGGGTAACCACAAGTACAGTTACCCACGTCACACAGTCAACAGCTTCCTCACAATCCACCTGCTCCAGCTCCACTCCCAATACTTGACTTAGGACAAACAAAACCACCCAAGTCAAAACACACCTGCTCAAGTAAAACCAAACCACTGCAGTTTTCTGTAAAACCCCCAAGATTTCATAGAAAGTTCCTTAATCTCCTCGCACCCACCCAAGTTCAGTCACAGCTGTTCACAACCAAACAGGAACAAGCTACAGACGTGCCTTCATCACCGGGAGAAGGTGCAAGTGAACTGTAAAGCAAAAGGAGGGTCAAAGGCACTCCTGAGCCTCAGGAGCCCGGCATGGGAATCACCAAACCTCTCACAGCAGGGACAGGAGACCTCTTCTGAGTAGCGATGGGCTGAACAGCTCATCACAGAGTGCACATAATAAGGAAGAAAGCTGCAAACTTGCAAACTTTATTTCCTTATATCATCATGCAAAGTCTTATGAAAATTCGGCTATTCTAGTGCAGAGAGAATAGGAAGGCTGTGGTGGGATCCACACATGGCCGCATCAGATGGAACAGAAAGCATTTCCCAAGAGCTGGAAGCTGGTTAGGGAGGGCATAATTGCAGCATTCCCAAGACACAAGAGATCGCCGACAGCCAGGCATCCAAGCCCCTGGCAGCCTGTCTGCGTTCGGTGAGCAGCAGCCCTTTGTGCCTTTCAAACCTCCTGTTCCACTAATGGTCACTTACGTCCTCGTTTCTTGGTGTAGATGCAGGTAAGTGCCAGGTACTCCCAGAGCTTCTCCAGCAAGTAGTCCAGGTTCAGTTTCATGCCACAGCTGCAAAACACCAGAAACATCTCTGTGTTTATTGCTGTTGTGCTTTAGAGATCCAGAAGAACAAGGTGAAACGTCTTACTAAAGTGCTAGGGAACAAGGGGAAAAGTCTTTAATGAGCCAGCAAAGGAAAAACACAAGGTGAAATAATAGGGCTTTCGGAAGGACAAACAGCTTTGAAGCAGCAAAGCCCCTGTCAGATATATCAGCACTTCTAAGGAAGCAAGCTAGACTGGCTTACTCCGGCCTGCAGCGCGGAGAAGCCAAGCAGCCTGCCTCTCCAGGGGAAGGAAGCCTGGAAAAAGCTGCACAGCGACTCCGCTTCTCACCCCCGCAGCTGCAGGCAGCCCTGGGAGAAGCCCCTCCTGGGGAGAAGCTGGAGAAAGGGGTATGAAATGAACCACCGCACCATCGGGCCAGCACATCGGGAAGCGAGACGGGCTCCCACCTGATTACAACACTGTGGGGTCTCCGAGCGAGACGATCCACTTCCTCCATAGATATCTGGTCAATCTTGTTATAAACCTAAGTCAGAGGAAAAACAGCACACCCTTTAGGAAGTCAATTCAGCAGTAACGCAAGGAAGTAAGACACGTATATGTAGGTATAACAAGGTAGTTTGAGCATCTGAAACAGAACCACAGATCCTGTCAGCCAGAGGGCAGGGCAAGGCTCTTAGTAAAATAAACTGTTGAAATTCAGAAGCCTAAATGTAAGTTTGGGCCTTTCAAAGTTCTCCCTTTGGGATGACCCGCAACACATTCTCCAGTATCTTGGATTTCGCTATAGACCCAGTCGCTATCAAACAGAGCCATTAAGCGACCTCTGGCCCAAGGGACCAGCAGTGAAAACCCAAGCGCAGAGCCTGCAGCGCTGGAACCGAAGGCTTTGCGCCGTGGGAGCAAACCCCACGCCACCAGGACACGCGGCTCGTGCTGCTCCACGGCAGGCAGCCACAAGAGGGCACAGGGAACACACACAGAGTACAGCCGCACACCTAAAGCTTGTAAAAAGCTCCCTGGGGAGCTGTGCTTTCCACCTCTTAAACCCCAAATCGTCACTGGTTTAGGAACCAGGAAGACCCAGGGTTTCCTTCAGCAAAGGACGGAGACGCTCGGTGCTGCAGAAGACAGGCTGGTTCTGAGATACTCACGTAGAGGCACGGCATGTAGACCCTGTTGCCTACAATCACGTCGATGAACTCATCAGGGGAGCAATCCTCTCTGAAGAGAACCTCAGCGTTGAAGATTTCTGAGGTGAACATTGTCAAGGCCCAAATCCCAACACACCTACACACCGCCGTGAGCCAACGGGCCGAGTTTGCTTGCGAAAGGCTGTTCTCAACCCGGCAAGCACCAAAGACGCAGCAAGGCTGTCCCACAGCCGGTACCACTTGACTCACGAGCTGCTGATGGCTCAAGGGTCTCCCACCCAAGGAAAGGATACTATATTCGTGGAGGATGAGCTGCACCAACTTCTCGGAGCACTGAGTCAACGTGACAGTTGAGTTGAAGGAGATACCTCCACCCTTCTTCGGCTGCAGGGAGGCAATAAAGCAACTTAAAGAACGGTCCGCACAACCCCCCTTCAGTCGGCCCAACACGAGGGGCAGCACACAGCGACCTCGGGTTTGAGCAGGCAGCCAGGCTCAAGCTGTGCTCGCAGCAGCCCAGGAAACCTCACCTTGAAGTAGATATTTGGCTTGCTTTTGTTCAGCCGGATTCCTACAGATTCCAGTTCTTTCTCCAGCAGGGCCCTGCAGGGACACTGCACATTAGTACCCGTGAGACTGGGCACAGCCAGGTGACACCCATACCTGCCCTTTTTGACCGTCATATTGATACAGCCTTGCCATAAGCTTTCACTGCAACCTAAAAACCACAGCTAACACAGGACAGAGTCTGTGGTGGAAATCGAGGTCGACATCCCCGTTCCAGAACGGCCATCCTGTGGGAATGATCCTTCAGCTGAGAAGCCCAAGCTGAGATCCGTACAGAGCTCTGCAAACGCTGCTCCCAGTCAGCTAGCACGTTTCTAATGGAGCACAACCTCCATCTCGCACTCAATAGCTTAAGTTCTGGTTCCCCAACACGCACAGGACACGCAGGGAGCCGACAGGCTTTCTGGGCACGCGGGAATGCCTGAACCCGGCCCAGCAGCCCACAGCTCCACGTGCCCAGAAGCACACACTCACCTCTGTACTTCACCCTTGGTGGCATCCAGCATCATAATAACAACGTCTGCTGTCCTGGCCACGGCTATCACCTGCCGACCTCTGCCCTTCCCTGAGAAGAGAGGAGACATCAGGGAGAGAAACCAGCTACGAGCTCTGCGACAGACTGGGACTCCCGCCCCGCACAGCTGCTCGGAAGCAAGGAAAAAGAGCCTGCAGTGCTGTACTGGCTGTCGTCAGCCGCTACGGGGTCCCTGAGCGAGTCTACCCGGTCCACCCAGACCATGCGATGCCCAGCACAAGCCCCAAATACTCTTTGCTGCTGCTCCTCCACCACGGGTTACACGCACTGGTGTGTGTAAAGCTATTTGAGTGCAGGTGGAAATGCCACCTCTGCCGGCAGGACAGACGTCCCCAGACACGTGCGGTTCCAGGTGGCAGAGATGAGCCAGCTTAGCCAGAACAGTGATGGGGGCCCAGGACCCCTGGGCAGAGGGGTGACATACACTTTTCTGGTCAAAAAGGAGAGAGACCTGATTAACCAGGCCATGCTCCTCCAAGAAGAGACCATTAGGAGATTTTCCAAAGCTTCCTAAGGCCTCTTCTGACATCGTTTTCCTAAGCTTCATAAGGCATCTTCTGACACGACCAGCCCATCAGAACAATGACGAAGCAGAGGGAGAAAGCCAACATCTCTTCCCAGAATCAGGAGTCATGGGAGGACTGGCAGGAACTCAGGAAATCAGTCAAAAGAGGTTACTGTTTAGCTGTAATTCCCCCTTCTGCCTCTCTAGCACCCTTCTTTAGATTTCCTCTGTACCAGAAAACAGATGAGCAAGATAACACTCACGCAAGGAGGTGAGAAGTGACTGGCTTGCTTTGGCTCCCACCTCCAGAAAAGCATCTTTCTGCTACATATAGAACCTTACGTGGGCCCAGGGATGAGAATCGTGCCTCACATAAGATCAAGGACTCCAAAATTTGGAAAGCCAGTGTGGGAACTATTGGCTCAGGAAACCTGCCAACGTTTGAGACACCCAGGTACACTACTGAGGGCAAATCCCTACTTTACATGAACACAGAGATCAGCCAACCTTGTGCTGCTCCTTCGATGATTCCAGGCAGATCCAGCAGCTGAATATTGGCTCCTTTGTACTGAAAAGAAAACAGAAGGACGGAAAGCTGAAAGCTTTGCGCAGGGCACCTGAGCTGCCTCGAAAGCCCCAAGCACGTGCTGGAGTCCAAAGCCTGCAGAGAGCGGAACTGAACAAGCCTGACAGAGCAGGACAACTCTGCGCAAAGCTCATGGCTCCGTTTCGTCGAGGCAACCTCCAGAGCGTTTCCAGTGAAGCTGCATTCAACACCACATACTGCGGCACATCAGGTCCCGACCTCCCCCCCATCGCACCATTGCAGTGTGACAAAGCACCGGGAAAACAGCACAAGAGTAGCGTTATCCTGAGTTGGTGAAATGGAAAGGAAAGAAAAAACCCCAAACCCTTACTTTCTTGGTCTAACGAGAAAGCGCTGTAACAAGCACGTGCCACCACCTCTCACTGAGACCGATCAGAACTAGTCAGGTGTGTTGCAGGTCTTTTCTCCCGGGAAATAACGGGAGACTTTCGTTCAGATCTGCAGGGGCATTAGCTTTCACGCGATTGTGCAGTGAAGTTCTCAGCAACGGCCTTAGCGACTGACTGCAGCTCCCGGCTGCATTTGGACGCGTTACAATATTTGTGTTCGGTTTAACATCAATACGGTTACTTTCATTATTTAACTCCGCTTTCAATTCTGACCTAAATTTTCTCATTACTCTTGGACACTTTTCAGTTTGATGCCCTTTATCATTTGCTTTACTGATGGATGCTTAGGCCACCACTAATAAAACTCCTCAAGGACAGGAGTAGTTGTATTTTCTTTCCAAATTGATCACAGGACAGATTGCCTCTTTTAAAGCTTCATTAAAAACAAATCTGTCAAGGTTTCCAGCCATCTGGTCAATGGCACCAATAGCGGTTATAAAAAATTCAGCTGAGAATTGTTGTATTGCTCTGGTCAGTCGAATGGCAGCGTATGAAACCCCGGTCAGGCAGTCAGTCCTGAAGAGTTACGGAGCCTAAGGAAGCGCTAAATCAGCACGGCAGGTTGCAGAAGACCTGATGCCGCAAGCACTCGAGACCTCCTAAAGTTTAAAGCAGAAGCCAGCAGAGACCTTTGGGTATCGCTGCTTCTTCATGGTAGCACGAGCGTAACCGGTGTGAACAGACACATTGACAAGTCTGGGTTTCTCACCGCTACTATGCCGAAGGGAGGAGACTCCTACTTACTTCTATGACTCCTGGGATACACGTCAGGGTGGTGAACTCGTAAGACGCAGCTTCGCTGGCAGTTGAGGTCATTAAACTCAAAAACGTGGACTGAAATGCAAGAGATCAGCATCACTAGAGATATTTAAACGGAAGCACCGGTAAACGTTCAGCAAAACGAGCGTGTCCCTCAGCTTTCAGAAGTCGTGTTGGGGCTGTTCCAGGCACAGGGACTGCATCGGCGACGGGACAGCCAGCGCTTTCGCTGAACGCAGGTAAGTCCCGTACTCTCACCTATTTTCCCAGCAGCGCTGGGTGAGACCGAGCTCCAGGCTGTTACCACAGGGCACCGCACACAAGACGAAGGAGCGTTTCCCCTAGCTCTACCTTTCAGCTCTCAGCACATAACATAACTGTTCGCTCATGGCAAGAAGGTGAAAGACGAAGAGAAGACGGCTATCTGCTTTACAGCCCCCGTAACCGCAAGCCTGGACACACACGTTAACGCAGACGCTCACTGACCTTACCCACAGAAGGAAAACCGATCAGCGCCACCCGGGCATCTCCAGATTTCATCACATCGAAGCCTTCCCCTTTAGCGGCCGAGGATTTGGAGGGTTCTAGTAACTGAGCTCTGTATTTCGCAAGCTTTGCCTTCAGCAGGCCGAGGTGGTACTCGGTGGCTAGAATAACACAAACGCAACAACCAGTTGACAGAAAGTTGCTGATAATTCACTTCTAGAAATAAGAACCTTCCTAAAAAGAAACACTGCGGATCTCGGGCAAGGCCTTAACCGCTGCCACGCACACTAGCCACCCCTCGGGTGTTCTGTAGCTTTACTGGCCACTGAGAGCAAACCTTCCGGTACCCCGCACGGAAAGTCAGACTCGAGGGAAATAAGCAGCCAAAAAATTCCCGAGTGAAAGGAGGAAGCCCGAGGGAGAGCAGGTGCAGGAGGAGCCAGTTAAGAAGGGAGAGAGCACAGGGGGAACAGCCGCTCCTGGGCGAAGGCCCCTCCTTATGCCCAGTCACATTCAGCACTGCAAAAATGCAAGATTTTTTTCCCCCCCTGCTCTTGTCAATTTTTAAAGGCCTTTAACTTGGAGCTCACAGGTGTGAAAGTACTTTATTGACTTATGCTTAGCAAAATATTTGAATTTACACCTGATACAGAAAAAAAAAGAGAAGGTAGTTGTTTCTGTAGAAGCTCCTTTTGTCACAGGGAAGGGCAAGGATCCCAAGAGCTTACAGGATTTACTATTTTTCCTTTCCATTATCTACCACAGCCTAAAGCCTCCACGAGCAGCGAGGAGCTGGGCACCCGCTCTGGCAGAACCCGAGGGGAGCTCTGCTCCCCAGCCCCCTCTTCAAGTTAAGGCATTTAAGCACCAGCTCGGGCCCCCCCCAGCAGACACCCGGGGCCCCCTGCACCAGCAGCACCTGGGGTCTTCGGCCCAGCCCCGGGGAGAGCCGGGGGTGCTACCAGGGCTCTGGACCGCACCTCCTCCAGGCGGCCAGGGCATCTGCGGTGGAGGGCGGATGCCAGGAGGGGCAACCCCCGCACCCCGGTACATCCCCCCCCCGCCCCAGCCTCAGGGCTCATCCTGCTCCCTCGCCTGCTCCAGCCCCCAACACCCCAAGCCCCTCAACCACACCGATCTAGCCCCTTGTACCCCCACGCCCCACCCCAGCTTCCCAAACCACCCACATCCCGCCTCCCCCGGGGCCCAGACCGTCGCCTCTTCCCCTGGACCCCCTCCCAGCCCCCCATAACCCCGCAGCCTCTCTGCCCCACCCCCCCAGCCCCTCACACTCCTAGTCGTCTCTTCCCCCAGGCCCCCTCCCAGCCCCCCATAACCCGCAGCCCCTCTGCCCCCCCCAGCCCCTCACACCCCCGGTCACCTCTTCCCCCGTACCCCCCCGCCAAGGGCTCTGCCCCGCCCAGTACCCCCAGGTAACTCCGTCCCCGGCCGCCCCCTCAGCCCCCGCCCACCCCCCCGCCGGCCCGGACCTTTGTTCTTCTGCGTGCGGGCGATCTCCTTCTCGATCTCGGAGATCTTCTCCAGGATGCCCATGGCGGGGCCGGCCCGGCCCGGCCCGCTCCCCAGGCCCCGCACGCCGCACGCCGGAAGCGCCGCCGGCCCGTCCGTCCGTCCCTCTCAGGCGTCCGGGCCGACCCTCGGCGGGCGGTGCTGTGCACCCGCCGCGCCGCTCCGGCCGCCTCCCGCGCCCCGCCTTCCGGGTTCCGCCCGCCGCCACACCCGGGGGCACGAGTGGGAGCCCACGGGTGGGTGTCCCGGGCTGACCGGGCTAAGGAGGGGGCTAACGGGAGCTGCTTATAGGGAAAGCGCTAAGGAAGCGGGCGGGTTTCACAGGGAGCCGCCACACCAGGCCCTGCCCCCTCCTGCTCCTCTAATTAAGGCCAGATCCTGCATTTAAGGCAATCAGCAGCTTATTGGATTCCGGAGAAACCACCGAAGGGGGGGACGAAGCACAACTCTCCCCCCGGGACCGAGAAACGCTTTGGTCGACAAACACACACGGACACAGACCCCTTAAATACATTTCACGTTTAATTTGGACGTCGATCGCTCGGCAGAACGCCGCCTCAGCCCCTGCTCCGTCTGCCCACGAGCACAGCCCTTCCGCAGCCGGCGTGGTTAAACACACACATCGCAACCTCTTCCAACACCAAATGCCCCATTTCTTACCCCCGCGCCCCAGATCCTCCCCCCATCTGTTCTCTCGCACCGCGACATACGGAACATCTCTCCTTAGCTCCTCAAACCAGTCAAAGAGAAAGAAAACCAAAAGGAAGGCTTCAGAGGAGGGACGCTCCCAACACCCGCAGCCCCTGCAAACCTCTCGGCTCCACGACCTGCTCTGCACCCGCCACACGCGTCCCATGGGGCAGCATCGCCCCGGCAGCTTTGGATTTCAGCCGAAATGGGCTTCCGGACAGGGGGAAGGAGACAGGCAGAGAGCAGGGTGCTCCTTCCCCACCCTTCTCGCAACGTATCAAGTCTCAAAGAAAAACTTCAGAGGTTTTGGGGTAGTTATACACATTAAACCACCCCAGGCCCCTTCCTAACCCAGTTTCTGCCAACGACCACAGCGTTAACTAAACCACGTCAGAAACCCGAGGGTCACGCCGGCACCGACAGCCCTGGGGAGCGCAAGGAGAGCGGCGCTGCCCCCAATATTGCACACAGACGGCTCCGGAGGGCTGGGGGCAGCCGGCGGAGGGGGTCCCCGCGCCCACACAGCGCTGGGAGGAGGCTTCGCCCCCACGCTCGGTCACAGCAGAGCGGCACCGCCGGCTTGTGCCTCTAAAACCAGGACATCTCCCAGCACCGTGTGTGAGGAAACCTCTCTCCTCATCGCCAAAGGGGCCGAGCTTCTCCGAGAGGAGCAGAATAAAACGGGAAGCCACTTCCCAACTGCTCTGCTCGCAGCCGCTCTCCCTGCGCGCCTCCAACTGCTCTCCCGCTTGCCTTCGCGCTACTCTACAAATCTACCCGCAGCGGCCAAGACAACGGCACACGCTTCCTCCGTCACGGGGGGGGTCCCGCCAGGTCTCCCCCCTTCTCCCGTAAGCAGGTCTCTCTCCGCTCACGCTGGGGAACAGGATTCATCCGCAGCGAACAGCACGCACGAGGCGGCCACTTTCCGCATCATCTCCTGAGACCAGCCCGGCCGCTTCTCCGATCACGCAAGATCCCGACTTGGAACATAGGAAATGGCCTCACCGAGACCCAAATACTTTCTTGTTAAGGCTTAAACTAGCAATTCAGTTGCTGCGATAAACCAGACAGGCTGCCGAAAGGAAGAAAGTTAATTAAAAAGAAGAAAACCCAAACCGCCTTGGCGTTAGGCATGCGGAGGCTTCGCTTTCCTCTCCCAGGCGGCAAGCTCGTCCTCAACACCCGCCCGGTTAGCGCGCGACACGAGCCTGCTTTAAGGGGGTTGTTTTTAAAACAGCCAGAAAAAACCAAAAAAAACGCAAACTAAACTCTCACAAAAGCCCCGCAGGTGGGACCGTCACATTAAATATACAACCAAGGCCAACTTTGAAAACGTCTTTAAAAAACCACACGCGCATACACACACACTTTGGCACACAAGCCTTAAGTTATATCACTTGAAACATTTCAAAGTCAGAGGAGAGCTACTGGGGGGGGGGTGTGTTATTTTTTTTTCTCTTTTTCCTTTTTTTTTGCCTTGTAAAAAGGTATCAAGCAGTGGTGTTGGTGAAACATGAAGAGCGAGTACAAACGCCGAACAGTCCCAGAGCTGTCCCTGCGACGCCGCTCGACACCTGCACTCTGATTACGTTCCCAAAGCGGCTAGCCGGTTACATACACGTATATAAAAACTAACGCGGACATTCCCGGTTTTCAATGTGAAAACGGTAAAATGTAATCGAGTACTTGTGCATTTGCCATAGGGTCCTTCGGAAAAGGAACCATAAAAATATTTTTTTTTTTTAATAAAAGGATTTTTTTTTCTTTTTTCTTTTTTTTTTTCTTTTTTACCCTTAACTTAAGTAAAGAGCAAATATACACCTATAAGCAGAGTTCAGATCCACTTTACTGAGAGCCTGGAAGTCCGTACATCAAATTAATTCCCAGTGGCGTATCCAGACACCGGAACAGCTCCCAGCTCCAAAGGGCCGGCGTTCCTGAAAGATCTGCAGCTCCGGCTAACCTCGTTAGCCAGCGCGAAGCAAAGACTCGTTCAAGCCTTATCTGTCTCAGCCAACACTCCCCCAACAGACTCTGCAGCTGAGCAGCTCTCTGCCAAGCAGAGCCTCACACACGGGACCCGGCTCTGGGAGCATCAGAGCTGGCGATCCGGGCAACAAACCCGAGTCCTGGCGATTTCAACCCACATCAGGCTGTAACAATGAAAATATAAGCACCGAGCTTATATTTTCTTATTACTCAGAGGACAGACCACTGATTCCAGCTACTGAGAAACAGCTTCCAGAGGAGAGCCGGGAGGAATTTCAGTGATAGAGAAACTAGCTGTGCAATAAGAAAGTGCATTTAAAGGTAGCTTAAAACCAGATTAAAGATCAAATCGCCACTCGACAGGAGGGAGAATCAAGCTCCAGCAGCCACGCTCCTTGGGCTGGGTGGGTTAACATTCAGGCTCTCTCTCACGAGTCCGAGGGGCAGGAGAGAAGCGTGCATTCCCGTGCTCCCACAGGGACACAGTTCTCCTGGCAGGCCATGCTCTCCTGCCCGGTTTGCTTCTGTGCGGTATCAGTGCTGGACAGCTGTCATCGGAATTCGTAGATAGGAGCGCTGTGCTCAGGAACGTGAGTTAAATTCAATGACTGATACCTGGGAGAGAGGGAAAAGACAGATGAGAGGATTATACGGAGCAACAGAACTCCCCTAGCACTGCCGGCTCCCGCTTGGCAGGCCACAGAGCAGACATCCTGGTGGCCGGCTCTTCTCTTCCCCTTTGCAGTCTCAGAGGTTTCAGGCACCCAGCACCCACTTACTCGTGATGCCAAAACCCCGCGAGGACTCGGCATCGTTCCTCGGTTCCATTCCCGTGCCTTTGAGCTACCTGCAGCCAGGCTGCGTTCGAGGTGGGCTGACTGTGGTTTTTTGGACACCTTTTGAAGTTCGACAACTTTCATGTTCAAACACTGTTTGCTACCACCGCAAATTAGACTCAGGTCTTTCAAAGCTTAGCTCGAGGGGATTTGTCTGAAAGCCTCCCGCGTACCTTCCCTCCCCCCAAGAGTTTCCAGCCACCCCACAGATTCACTTGCTGCGCGTGACAAATATCCAAGGCTGTCAGAGGGAAAAGAGCTCTCCACAGCTACTTGTCACAAGGCTTTAACAAGAAACCAACCAATTAACTTTGACTGTTCCCTGTGTCTTACACCAACACCCCAAGGACTGTGGGCTACAAAGCACCGGCCTAACAAGATTTCTGCGCGAAGGGAGCAACAGGCAAGCTGTTATACGTGAGAACACACCGAGCTCCTTCTCGAAGGCCCCTCCGACATCCTCTGAAGGGCCGGGAGAAGCTCAGAGCCTGAATCACTGAGCAAAGCACAAGCCGAGGGAGCAGAGCCCTGCTCATGGGGCCCGGCTGCCTTACACGTGTCCCCACGGGAGGGCAGGAGCAGGCGAGCCCCGCGAGCGTGTGGGCTGGAGCCCAGGCTCCTGGAGGGACACTGTTAGCGACCCACAGCTGGCGTCTGCCTCCCAACGTACCTCACCGACGCACCAGACTTGCTTCACGAGGCCGCAGCACATCTCCAGACCTCGTACCTCCCCGGCACCACGCTGCCAGCCCGATGATCCCCCGCCGTGCAAAAAGGGCAGCACTTCATACCACACAGATGGGCTGCACTAGCCTGCTCTGGCCAAGCACGGCACACGCGCCCTCCCTTCTGCCCCGAGGCCCAGCCGCCAGACCGAACCTCCTTCCCAGCCCAGAGAAGCACCACCTGGACACTCCCAAGGCTGCCAACAAGGAGTCACTGCTCGGTTTGAGGAGCCACAGAGGAAGGAAACTTCCTTACCATTCTGAACTCCTATGGTAGTAATAGCCCTCTATAGATGCTGCTGACTTCTGGAAGCAGATGTAATAGAAACCAGCAAAGGAAGCACCGCTGATGTCTTTGATAGTGTGATCTGGGACTAGGAACTGTTCCTGCACACAAAACAGACCGTATTTTAAAATGCCGGTCAAATACTACCTTCCCTCCCTCAATCTGCCCTCCCCAACTGAATATTGGCACCCATTAACACGAAGGCATTCCTGGCTGAGCATTCCCTGCACTCGCAGCAGCCCAGACCAGAGACCAGTGTGTTCTTTCACCACCTGCCACCGTAGGGATCTTGCAGGGAAGCAGACAACTGAGAACAGAACCAGTTTTAAAGGGTGCACGAGATCAGTTTCAGTTCAACACCTGCCCACTGCAAACCAGAAGCCAATTGCAAAATCAGAAATCAGAGCTGCCCGATGATGACGAGAAGGCTCCGAGGAGACCTTATTGCAGCCTTTCAATGCTTACAGGGGGCTTGTAAGGAACGTGGAGAGAGACTCTTTACCAGCGCCTGTAGCGATAGGACAAAGGGTAACAATTTTAAACTAAAAGAGGGTAGCTTTAGATTAAATAAGGAAGAAATTCTTTGCTCTGAGGGTGGTGAGGCACTGGCACAGGTTGCCCAGAGAAGCTGTGCATGCCCCATCCCTGGAAGTGTTCAAGGCCAGGTTGGACGGGGCTTTGAGCAACTGGAAGGTGTCCCTGCCCATGGCAGGGGAGGGGACATGTACTAGGTGATCTTTAAATGTCCCTTCCAACCCAAACCTTTCTGTGGTTCTATGGTTTCCTCCCACGACAGCTGCACAAAGCTTGTGTAAAGAGGGAGGAATCGATCCAGCTGAAGAGCAGAGAGGCGCGGACTGGCCAGTCTGCATCAAACACAAAGGCCCTGCACAGGGACCAAAGACACCAATTCTCTCTTCCTCTGGGGCACCACCAAGCAAGATTTTCCTGTTGTGTTTTCAGCCGTGACTGCAGCCCTTAAGGACGCAATTAGCTGGCTAGACAGGAGTCACACTGGAATTTGCAAGTATGGTGGGTTACGAGGTTGGCAGGGCCAGATCTTTCATTAAACCAGCGTAGCTGCAAAAGCTTTCAGGCACCACAAGCCTCTGTCAGTCGCTTGTAAGCAGCTCAGAGAAGGAGACATGTGGAGTTTACCTTCCATCTCATGAAGACATAGTCCCCATTTTTCAGATCCTCATAATCAAAGTCATCAGAGTTAAATGTTTTTGCATACTGGTAAAAAGCCTGGAACTTCCCCTGAAAGAAAAGAGAAAAGAAAAAAACCAAGGATGCTTATTCCAGAAGTAGAGCTCACTAGTGCCAGCTGTTATTGAGGAGGGAAGAACTGCTACAGGACAGGACACCCTCACCAAAGGGGCTGCTCTTTCCCTGGAGCAGTGCTAAATGCGCACCCCAGGACTAGCGCAGGGGAGGACAGAGGATTGCCAGACACCCACAGCCATATCCACCCAGCTGGAGAAGCTCCTACGCTTCCAGAGGAAGATATTTTGACAGAAACATAATAAACATCAAAGTCTGGCGAACAACAGCAAAGGTCAAGGCGGGGAGGCAATCAGCTGGCGGCTGTGGCCCCGATCCAGAGCGCAGCAGCAGACACACCCTGTCCCGAATGCAGGGCCGAGGTGGCTGAGACACGGGTACCAACCGCCCTGCCTGGGCCAGAGGGCACCTCTCCCCTTCTCCACTCCTTCGTGCGATAAACCTTCAAAACAAGGCGTGTGTTCTCCCAGGGGTGCAAGAGACAGGGATTGCTCCTGCTCCCGTCCAACACCGGGGCCAGCAAGTGGAAAGCAAGATTCCCCCTCCCTTCTCCTGGATCACAGCCTACAGCCTGCTGAAGGGACCTCTGGTTCCCAAGGTCCCAGTGGGGGAAGGAGGAAGACACCCAAAAAGGAGAGCTTTCCAGGCCCCTCTGCACCTCGTCTCCAAACCAGCTGCTCAGCCAGGACTGCATCTGCCCCCCCGATTTATTTACCCAGTGTTTACGATCCACGTCTTCATCAGCATCCCACTTGCGCGTTAAGAAAGGGTGCTTTTTACTGATTATTTCTCCTTCAAAGAAAGTGGTGAGGGTTGGGTACTCCTAGGAGAGAAGAGAGACAAGAGAGAGGTCAGAAGATTTGTCACTTAGAGACAGAAACTCAAGCGCAGATAGAGGTGCACGCACTCAGGAAAAAGCAGGAGAGCTCTGGGCAATCCGAGGCCGGTGCTCCCGTCCCCCCAAGCAGCACGCTGACTCGTCCTGCCCCATACGTCTTAAAAGTCTGACTCGTACGCACGCACAGCCTCCACCCTCTTATTCCAGCCTCTCCATTCACCTCAGGAACCCAGAAGGAGCCGTGCCAGAGCTGGACTGGGGGGAAGGTCCCAGCTGGACAATCACAAGTGACCGGTTAGAGCCAGCACCGCTCCCCGGCAGTTGGCTGTGCTACTGCTGCTAAGCCCAGGGGCTGGATTAAGCCACCCCTCCAGGGGAGAAGATGCTCCTCTTCAGCTTTACACTGGCACAGAATTCGGAGAACGCAGGCGGGGAACAGCAGGCTCAGCTGGGGTGAGCGAGCTCCTCCAAGCGCTCCCGTGTAGTGACAGACACGCGGTGCAGTGCAGCCGAAAGCAGCATCACCCCTGGGAGACAGCTCTCACCGACTGTCCAACACCATGAGCGGATCTTAGAGGACGTATGTAAAGATCTGACTGTCCGGGTCCTGGTTTATTTGCTTTCAGCAACACACCACCACTGGTAGAGTGCCTAAAGCTGACTGCAGGGTCTGATTTGGTTCTGCTCAGACCTTAAGGGACGCCAGATAAGCTTCCCTCGTTCAGGACTCCCATCGAGGCCCACCGTACTTGTTCAACGTGCCAAGAACAACAGACTGAAGCGATTAAACTACTTAGTGGTCAAATTTACTCTATGCTCAATCCCTCCACTTCCTATTTCTGGTGGCAGCTTCTCCCACCCCACCAGGAAAAAGAAAACCCTTTACACAGCACCTTTTCTTGTTGTTTTGCAGTTAACACTCACCTCTGTAAGGCCTTTAATCTTCAAGTATCCACAGAGATAGGAGTTTTCCATATCCACATGCTAGAAAAGAGCGCAAAGTCCAACCATAAGCATAGGCATGAAAGCACCCAATTGATCCAAAGCAGTTTCTAACCCCTCCAAGGCTAATTTTGGCTTCAGCTGGTACAGACTGCCCAGCTTACTGCCCAACACTCACACTGCCCGCCCTTCCGCATGGCTGGGAACCACTTGGAAGGATCATTTACAGGTGCCCAGCTCACCTCTGACAGCCTCCACATCCCAGACCTGACAACACCGCCCCGCTTCCAGCTCCATCACACTGAGGCAGCACCCTCTGCCCAGAGGTCTCCGACGGGAAGCAAACCCCCCCTCTCCACCCAGAAGGGAGCAGACTCACAGTCTTCTCCAAGTGAGAACACCGCTGGCAGATTCACCCACACCCCCAGCCCCCACATTTCCCAGTCAACAGCTACCAGCAAACTGGCATTCAGGTGAGAGAAGAGCAAAAAGCATCTATTTAACGGAGATAATTCAGGCTAGAGGAAGAAAGCATGGCCCTGAGCTCCGGCATCTGATTATTTAACAGGCCTGATCCACGCCTCCCTAACGCGCTACCCATACTCTCTGCCTAGCACCCGGCCGGGCACATGCCAAAGCCTGCTCAGAAGCCAGACGACGTCTCATGCGTTTTGAAAGAGGCCTTTCTCCCAGATCTAACACTTTTATGCCACCCTTCTTCTGAGTTACAGGGCTGCATCTTGCTGCTTCTGCTGTGCAGAAGCTAGGCAGGGGGCTGCCTCTGTTCCAAGCACCTTTAAAGCCAGGGGATTTTCCAAGCTTTTCCCTGACAGCTCCAGATCAGTCTTCAAAGCAAGAAGCGAGTTATTTGGGGAAGTGCAAACATCAACTGCGAGAAGATGGATCTTCCCCACCTGCGATCAAAGAAAAGCGCCGTTTCTCTGCGCTCAGCACGGGGAGAGCAGGCAGCCACCTCTTCTCAGCTGACACGCGCAAAACAGCAGCATTTTTAGCACAAAGCCACAGCCAGCCCCTGCGAGAAGGCAGCGTGCAGTGAAGCTGATCAGCCATAGGATGTCCCCACCACAGCAACCCGCACCAGGTACGCTTGGTGCTCTTGGCAAGGGGAGGACCGTACATGAAAACGGACGGTCCGGTTCAAACACTACCCCATCTGCTGACCCCGGGGCTCTCCGCAACGCTGGCACATGCGTCAAGCTTCGTCACTGCACTTGCTACGCGCTCAATCACGGTTCCCCCAGATCCCGTGCCACCAAACTGGGAACAAAGCTGTGACTCGCAGGGTGCTCTATAGGAAAGCGTGTATCAGATGTCTGGCTTGCCCATGTCCTAACAACTCCACACCTCGCCAGCTCTGCCCAAAGCGATCATGCCAATGCCTAGGACTAAAAATAAAGCACGCAGGGTGACAATGGCTGCAGGGAAGAATGGGAAAGCCACAGGAGCCAGCGTCCCAATTCCCTGGCACAGCTGGGCACTACAGCTGTCTGGCTGCATTCCTGCCACAGACAAACCACCGCACTTCACCCCAGGCTCCCTGCTCAGCCCGAGGGAGCCTCTGACACCCCAGGGATGGGGAACCCCGGGTCCCAGGTCCAGCCAGGCCACGCTCTGCCAACCAGGGAGTGGGACCTGGATCCCTGCTGATTTCCAGCCAGGCCTGAAATACAGGCTGTCCCACTGGTAGGGACTTCCCAGGACAACACCCATTCTAAACCAGGCTCTTAATCTTCCGCCCCGTGGCACGGAGCAGCACGGCCACCCGAGAGCCTGAAGGGAATGGGGAAGGGATCCCGGATTAGGAACCTTGCCAGACCTGAGGGGAATGGGGCAAAGAGGGGGGGCAAAAGGGGGGGACAGACTTGAGTGTAGCGGGCCCTCCTCAGGGTTTGAGGGGAAGGGAGCAAGTAGGTGGCCCTGGGCCTGAGAGAAAGGCATCTCTCCTGGGGCCTGAGGGGAATAGGCCAGAGTCTTTTCCCCTAATCCTGAAAGAAAAGGAGAGCACAGGGCGGATAGAGATCTCTCCAGAGCCTGAGGACTCACAGCCATTACCGTGCTTGATGGAACCGGGGGAATCATAGCCAGGTCAGAGGGGAGATGGGGCAGTGAGGACCATGGGCCTTTCCAGACCTGAAGGGAAGGGTCTCCCTGAGGCCTCTGCCACCCTGGTCCCACCTCACTGGGGCTGAGGGGAATGGGGACGCTGGGGCTAAAGGCACGGGGTCGCCCCCACCTCAGCCACAAGCCTCGCTGGGGCTCAGGGGACAGGGACTGGGGAGGGCAAAACAACATCTGGGTTCTGAGGGAACTGGGGGAGGGCAGATACCGACCCGAGCCGGAGGGGACCGGCAACCGGGGCCCGAGAGGAACGAGGGCGGGGAGGACGGCAACAGCCGGGGGAGGAGAAAGGGCGACTGGGCCTGAGGGGACGGGAGACTGGACGACTGCGGCCGTAGCGGGGCCGGGAGGGGACAAGAGGGGGGCGATCGCGGCCTGAGGGGACCGGCAGGGCGGGAACGGCGACCGCGGCCTGAGGGGACCGGCAGGGCCCCGCCGCGGCGGGCCCGGGGGAGAGGCGGCCGCCGGCGGGCCCCTCACCTGCATGACGACCTCCACCTCGTAGGCATTGCCCTTGCTGCGCTGCTGCCCGCGGAACTTGGCGCCGCTGTAGAGCAGCGAGGTGGCCACGCCGGGCTGCGCCGTGTTGATGGGGGGCGGCGGCACCAGGCTGCTGGCGGCCGCCCCGGAGGGCGGCGAGGAGGCCGAGCCCGCCGCCCCGCCCGCGCGGCACCGCTCGCTCCGCACCGGCATCTCGGGAGGGTCCCCGGGCGCCAGCGTGGCCGGGGCCGAGCGCGGCCGGGGGCGCCGCCCGCTCCGCTCCGCTCCCCGCACGCCGAGGCCGCCGCCGCCGCCGCCGCCTGGCTCAGGGCCTCCCGGCAGCGCCTCCGCGCGCTCCCATTGGCCCTCGCGGGCACTGCGCGAGGGGCGGTGCCGGGCGCCGATTGGCCGCGGGAGCGGGGCACGCGCTTCCTCCCGGCAGGCGCGGCCGCGAGCCCTGCTGGGAAATGTAGTTTTCACCCCCCCTCCCCGGCGGGACGGGGCGGCCGGAGGGGCAAAACGCGTTCGCGGCGCGGATTGGCTGCTGCCGCGGCAACATGGCGGCGCCCGCGGAGCCGCGCTGAGGCGGGAGGGCGGCGGCGGCGGTTCCTCCTCCTTGCCCCTCGCCGCGATGTGGCGCGGCTGCCGCCGGCTGCTGCAAGGCCGCTCCCCGCTGGCCCGGCTCCCCCGACCGCCTCCTGTCGCCAGCGGGAGCGGCCCGGTGGGGCCGGGCGGGGGTCGGACCTACGCCCCACCGGCAGGTGAGGGAGCGCCGGGCCGCCCGGGGCCGCTCCAGCCCCCTTCGGGGAGGGGGGCCCTTCCCTGGCCCGGTGGGGCTGGGCCCGCTGGGACACACACACCCCCCACCCCCCCGGTGACACCCCTCAAGGTCACCCCGGGCGCTCGGGGTAGCTGGAAACATGGGAAACGGTCACCCCCCCCGGCGGGACAGGGAGCGCTGCCGGCGCGGCCCCGCGGGGCCGGGCTCCCCGAGGCCTTTTCCTGGCGTGGCCGGTGCAGGGCCTCCCCCCGTGCCCTTCTCCTGGCCTTAGTGGGGGGGTCGGAGGGGGGATTCGCTACCAGCACGGGCAAGCCCTCAGTGCACCAGTTTGTGTTTGTGTTTTGGTGGGTTTTAGGGATTTGGGGGGGGATGGGACCCAGCCGGGGTGGTTCAGGCACGCTCTGGGTCGTGTATCCCTTCCACAGATTTTGCTGGAAACACGTGGGTTTGAGGACAGTAAAATTAGTCTTATTCTGTCTGAGGTGAGGCTGCAGAGCCACAGTGACGCATCGCGGGGTGTCGGGAGCCCACTGACGTGACTCAGGACTCCTCCGGGGTGCACACACATTAATCTTTTCAGAACTGTGCCTCAACAGTGTGGTGTTTTCTGAGGCCCTGAAGCTTGCAGGTTGCTGAGCCTGAGCGAATCCTGTTCCGTTTCCCCAGCGGGAACATACTTTTTTTAGCCTGGAATAACAGACCTGCAGCCTGGCCTGCTTGCCTCACCCTTCAGGAGGTAGATTTATGCGTTTGGGATTTACGATCCAGTTGCTATTGTTAGGGGAATGGCTTGCAGGTTCTTCCCGCCTTGTGTGAGGGATACAAGCTTTTGCAACACACGTAATCCAGCTCTCGGGTGTTGGGAGTGCGTGAAACAGTGCTGGTAGGAAAGGAGGCTGCTTTTAAAGCAGAGACCTGCAGTTCCCTCAGGCTCACCTCACTGGTGGAGCGGGCGTACTCCCGAGCTGGAGCGGGATGTGTGGGCTGGAGGTGGCCGCGGGAGCTGGTTCCTGCCGTGGTGACTTGGTGGCATGCCGCAGCGTGTGCGCCGTGTCCCCAGCACCATCCAGCTGTTACCGCCTGTGCCTGCAACAAACCTGCCCCCGTGGGCGGGCGCGGTGGAGGGGACGGCGTCTTGCCCCTGCACGCTCCGCAGCCGGCAGCTGTGGTTCTTCCAGCGGGTGCAGGTCGAAGCAGAGAATGAGCCAGAGGCGCTGAGGGAGAGCGTGTGGGCTGGCACCAGGCGGGTTTGTCGGCAGCGGGGGTGGACAGGGAGGTTGCTGTGGCCTGCCCTGCCTCTAACCCAGCTCTGCTTGCTTTCTCGTCGCTGTGAGACAGAGCAAGCGGGGAGAGAGAGTTAGCCAGGGCGGTTCAGAGATGAATTTGTCAAACATGATTGCAGTGGGAGAATCTTGAAAGATTGACCTCAAAGCCAAACTCCAAAAAGCTGGGATGGGTCTGCTTTGGAAACCGCCCCTGCCAGGCGCTGTAGGAACTCGGTGCGGGCCAGTTCGAAGGGAGCTGAGCCCCCAGCCTGGCAGAAGTGAAGCTGGTCCCATTCGCTTGCCGGTTGTGCCCAGCAACCCTGTGGTTTTCACCAGTTTCACAGCAGTTCCCCAGCTGAGTGGAGGTCGCTGAAACGGTGTAGTGCTTGGAAGCTGTGGGTGAATGGGCAGGATTTTTGTGCCCAGGCCGCCTGGGTCTCAACAGCACTGAGGGCTCTGTCTGTTCCAGGCTGTGATGGGGAGCAGAGGAAGGGACTGAACCTCCTCTAACTCCCCTTCGAATGGCTCTGTTTTTGCCCCCAGAGAGGAAGCGGTTTTACCAGAACGTGAGCATCTCTCAAGGAGAAGGTGAGTCCAGCCGCCAGGACAGGACGGAGGGGCTGGTTTCTGGGAGGGGCATTATCAGCCCACGCTTCTTCAGCGAGAGCGTGGCGCACCCACAACCCAGGCTGAGCGAGTAGGGTGTTTGTCACCAGCCTGCTCTGCCCTTTCCGCACCTATAGCGAAGCTGTCTGGTGGGAAACTGCTTCCAAGACTGTTTGGGGGAGAAGTATGTCAAAATGATGGTCATGGTGGGAAACTTGAGTATCCCTGGTCCCGTGCTCCCATCAGCTCCAGCTCTGAATCTGCTCCCGCTGTGGGGTTGTCTGTTGTTCCTTAGTGCCTGCTCCTCTCTGATTCCCCAGGATTTATCCTCTGATTCCCCAGGAGGCTTTGAAATAAACCTGGACCACCGAAAGCTGAAAACGCCCCAGGCCAAGCTCTTCACTGTCCCCAGTGAGGCCTTGGCCATTGCAGTGGCAACGGAGTGGGACTCCCAGAAAGACACCATCAAGTTCTACACTATGCACCTGGTGAGCACGGCGGGTCGGGGCGCTGAGCCCTCGGCAGGGCAGAGCGCAGCGTGCTGGGAGCAGGCAGGTCAAGGACGTCAGGATTAAAGACAAGGAATCGAAATGCCGGGGGCTAAAGATGGGTTTGCCAGGCCACTGCCACCAGGCAAGGGCTTTGCCAGCGGGCAGAATGGGATTCCAGAGCAAGGGTTGAGAACCGCTTTGGGGTGTAAGCCTTGTGCCAGGGTGCATGAGACGGCGGCATCTTCTGAGAATGCTTCCTTCTGCGTCCTGCCTCCCCCAGCTCTCCTGAGTACTTGCAGTAGAACTGGCATGGCTCGGTCTGAAACTGGGGTGACTGCATAGGCAGGAGAACAGTCTCCAAACGCAGAACATGGAGAGAGCAGGTTGTCCTAATGCCCACGGAATTGGGGACAAGAGGTTGGGACTTTGGGCACTGGGAAGAACCTTGTGGTTGCGAGGGCAGTCAGATGCTGGGTGACTGTCTGGGGGGGAGTCTGTGTCACTGGGGGACTTGAGAGGGAGCTGGACAGTGTTATTGGGGATAGCAAGGGCAGGGGAAATGGGATGAGCTCTGGAGTGGGCCGTGAGCTCCCAAGGCTTCTGAAACCAGTGAGAAGATTCCTATTATGTGGAGCCTGCACCCCGCCTTTAGCTGCACCCCTCGGTTCTCTGTCTGCCACAAATTCCTCTGCTTCTTCTTGGATTTGTACAATGGAAGCTTCTGCTTCTCCAAGCCTTGAATAACAACGGTTTAAACTGCCTTTATCCCGCAGACCACACTGTGCAACACGGCGCTGGACAATCCCACGCAGCGAAACAAAATGCAGCTGATCCGTGCGGCTGTGAAGTTCCTGGAGACTGACACTGTCTGGTACGAGGTGGGGGCCCCACTGGCGCAGAGGCGAGGGTGTCTTGTCGCAGTGTGGTTTTTGGAAGGGTGGTTGGGGGAAATGGGGGAAAATGTTTACCATAACCCAGTGACGGCAGGGCTCTGATCTGTCCTGGTTTTGGCCCGAGGGTTTGAATTAGTTTAGGCCAGTTCTACGTCTGCAAACCTAGCGGAACTCCGTGCACCCGAAGGGCATAGGTATGAGGGAGAAGGGGGATCTGGTCCTCTGTTGACCTTTGGTTTGGACATCTCCATGCTGGGCAAGGGCGGGAACAGCAGGAAATGAAGATTTTTCTTGAGGAAAAGGTAACAGCTGTGGAATCTGTCAGCCGGGGGCATCTGTCAGCCCAGTCCCTGGTACTCCTGTGCCGGTACAGGAAGCTCAGATTGCTTGTACCAGTAGCAAAATGCCCTTTGTTCCTTAAAGTCCCTGTGGGCTGCAGGATCAGGCCTGTTCGTGCCCAAGCTCCTGTCTCACAGTCCCAGCCTCTGCGGTGTCCTCTGGCAGCTGCACAGCTCCCGCGGGAGAGGGGAACGGGACTCCCCCCTCTGCCTTTGTGGCTTTGGTCAGGCTGGCGGCAGGGTGTCCCGAGCTGAGCCGCTGGGCAAGGTGAGGCAGGAGTGGCCCCGTATAAAGGGTTCCAGTGGGATATGTGCCCTGCTCTGACCGCTGAACCTCTCTGCATCCCGTGCCTGGCTTGGGGCTACCCGCAATTTTCTGTTGGCCAGTTTGCTGCTCTGTTTTGTAGTAAGATAGAATTGTCCTTCCTGGAACAACAAAAAGCTCTGAATTTGGGGAAGAGAGGGGGGATTGTTCCCAGTCACTGCTGCGGCTGCCTGGGTGGACAGTAGGCCCTTGTTCCCCTTGCTGTGGTCTGGTGGGGGGCAGCTTCCTTCCCAGAGGTGTGCGGCAGCCTGGGAGCCTGGGAGCGAACATCCAGCGTGGTTTTGTTCTGCCATGTCCCAGCTATCGTGTGGAGGAGCCAGCCGCCTTGGCAGAGCTGCAGAAGAATGAATGGGATCCCGTTGTCGCCTGGGCTGAGAAAAGGTAAGGGGTCAAAGGTGTTTCTGTCCACTTAAGCCCTGCACTGCTGAGGCAGCTCTGGTGCTTGTGGCTGCCAGAGCCGCAAGGTCCACGAGCCCTGTGCTTTTCTAAGGGTCCGGGTGATCATTCCCCAGGTACAACGTGGCAATTGGCTCCTCGACCAGCATCCTGGGGCCGAACATCCCAGCCAGCACCAAGGAGACCTTCGTCAGCCATCTGGCATCCTACAACATGTGGGCCCTGCAAGGTGAGAGGCTGCGCCGGGGAGCTCTCTGCTCGGGCTGTGCTGGCGGAGGAGGCGGTTCCTCTCCATGGGGCAGAAAAGTGACTGTAATGTTCTCCCTCTCCTGCTGATACGCTGAGATGATCAGAGTGTTGAGGTTTGTGTTTTAAATCTGCAGGCCAGTCCCTTAGCTGTAATTTGTTACGGGTAGGGACCCCCCTCTTAGTGCCACTAGCGTTCAGGGTCTGACTGTGCTGGCCTGCGAGCTGTCTGCTCTACCCTAGCACAAATAACTTCTTTAATGCCAAACTTTCTAGTGATTTAGTCCCCAGCTTTGTTACCAGGAAGAGAAATGGGGTTTAGTGCTCCAAGTGCCCATGGTTCTGTGCGCTGTCCTCACTCTTTCACCCTTACACTTGATCTTACTTTATACTGCTGAATGACACCTAAAGAAATGGAGTAATGTTTGCTTTGCTCAAGACCTCAAATGCAAGACTTGAATGAGCAGCAGACAGTAAAACCCACAGAAGACGCTAGCTGAGCAGCTAAGGGGAGTTAACAGGGACAGGACTTGCAAAGCCTTTCTGTTACCCCTGTAAAGATATTTTTTGATGAATCATTTCTTCTCCTCACAGTGTGTAATATGGGTAGGCAGAGTGGAAGGGAAAAGCAGGTGCCTCCCCTGGGGAAGGGGAGCCTCTGGGCAGCTGGTCGACTTTAGACCTGAAATTGAAGGTCTGGCCTAGACTGGTAGCGCAGGACAAGTGACTTCAGTTCCTTCCTTAGACCTGTCCCTGCGCAGGCACCTGCGTTTCCTTTCAGTACTTAAAGGGGGCCTGTAAGAAAGATGGGGAAAAACTTTTCAGCAGGGCCTGCTGTGATAGGACAAGGGGCAATGGTTTGAAACTAAAAGAGGGGAGATTTAGACTAGACATAAGGAAGAAATTTTTTACAATGAGGGTGGTGAAGCACTGGCACAGGTTGCCCAGAGAGGTGGTAGATGCCCCATCCCTGGAAACATTCAAGGTCAGGATGGATGGGGCTCTGGGCAACCTGATCTAGTTGAGGATGTCCCTGCTCATTGCAGGGGGTTGGACTAGATGGCCTTGAAAGGTCCCTTCCAACCCAAACCGTTCTATGATTCTGTGATTTCTTATCAGCTTGAGCTGAACCGTGAGTGCTCAGCAGCTCAGAGTTTTGAGCCCTTCTTTCCTCCTCCTCCTGGCTGTGCGTGCCTGCGGGATTTGCTCGGGTCCCTCAGACATCATCACTCGCTCCCCTCCCCTGAAGAGGGGTGTCTTGCAAGCCAGTAGCTGGTGGTGTGGCAGGAAAGAGCTCTGCTGTTTTATCAGCCGAGCCCAGCAGCCGTGTCCTGTGCCGACACAGTTCTCCCAGGGCACAGCCCACCACACACATTTGCGCAGTGTTTTTCTAGGAGTGGTTACAGTTGTGGGCAGCTCTTTCATCACCAAGCAGTATACGAGTCCCTCTCACCCTGGACTTTCAGCTGAGCTCCAGAATACTCGGGCTTGGATGGGTATCCCTTCCCTTTGCACAGGGCGGGTTTGTGGCCGAATAAAAGGAGGCAGTTTCCGAGGCATAGCCTTTGCCACTGCGGTGACAGTGGCCAGAACAGTGCTTTGTGTCTGCTGTTAGCTGCAGATCTGACGCTTAAATGCCCAGATGCAAGTGGGAGGCATTGCTATCCCGGAGGAGGTACCACACCCCAACTGTCTCTTCAGAGCATGAGAAGATGCCGCTGTAATGCTGCAGAAAACCACCATGAATCTTGTTTGTTTTGGGTTATTCCCTTCCAGGTATAGAATACGTAATTACCCAGCTGAAATCTCTGATTCTGTCCATGGGTCTGATTGACAGGCACATTACAGTAGAGAAAGCCGTGCTTCTGTCTCGCCTGGAGGAAGAATACCAGGTAAATGATGTTACAGAACAGCCCTATAATTCAAATAGCAATAATCTCAGCATGACAAATGCATCTCCCACCACAAATAGCTGGCAAGGGAAGCGCCTGCTATTGCAGGAGAGGTTCCACTCCACCAGTCTCCCCGTTTGAGAGAGTTTGGAGTGCGCTGCTGTAGAGCAACATCGTGGGCACAACAGCCCGGAGTGCTCCCGGGGCTGCCGGTTTCTTTTTGCAGAACCCAGATGGCTGCTTTTCTCCCTCTCTGATCTGAAGTGCAAAGTTGTGGCTGGCTTCTCTTGCTGTGCATTATCCAGCCTGGAGGCCTTTGGTAGACACCAAGCCAATAACTTGCTTGCTGGAAACTGGCCTGGTGTGAAGCTCTCACTGATCCAAAAGTGGCTGAAGTTGATGGGAATCTTTTCGTCCTCCCTTTAAGGGGCTTTGCCTCAGACCCCAGTACAGATGAAGCATGTCCTTCCACTGTACTCATCTGGAGATCTCCCTGCCCCTGTAGTCGGTGATCAGCACAGCTCCTGGGGGTTACCTGTGTTTCACAAACATGAAAAGGGAGGCTGAGAGTTGCTGAGCAGCTCTATGTATAATCCAGCTCTGAACTGACTTGCGTTCCTCCTCTCCTTCAGATTCAGCGGTGGGGCAATGTGGAGTGGGCCCATGACTACGATCTGTGCGAGCTGCGTGCTCGCGCGGCAGCTGGGACTCTCTTTGTTCACCTCTGTTCGGAGAGCTCGACCGTAAAACACAAGCTGTTGCAGGACTGAGGCTGCAGGAGGAAAATGCCCAGCTCTGAATTGCTGGCATGACCCAGTGGACGGTAGCCACCCTTTCCTGGGATCGGCCTCGCGCTGAGGAACTGCGGCTTTGTGGGCAGCTCCTCGCTTGGGCTGCCTGCCGCAGTGCAGCGCCAGCAGTTTGGAGCCCACAAGGAGGAAAGGTCAAGGTGAGCTCCCTCTGCATCCCCAAGACAGCAGCTGTGTCCATTACCGGTGTCTGGAACTCATCAGAGGAGCTCCCACGAAGGAAACAGCTTCCTGGGCAGGGCACGGCACAGACATACCCAGCATATGCCACATGTCTTCATAGCTGCCAGCTCCTGACACACACTTGTTATGGAAATCTGAAAACAGACTCCATTGCATCTGTTCTTCATCCCTCAGTGTGCCTGTATGTAACACCAGGGTCTCTCTGTTTGATTAAAGGCACGCCCCTGCTAGATACTGAAAGCCGATGCTGCTGAGTATTTCTTTGTTTTAATCACCAAACCGTGGTGTAGGTCCTGAGCTGCCAAGCTCCGGGCAGGTGCCGGGATGGCTGCAGGCAGAAAAAAAACACGGAGCAGAGCTGAGCAGACACTGACTTCCAAACAGATCTGCTCCCTCCGCATCTCTGTGTGAGCCTCTCCATGCGAGGTGCCCTGTCCTTGCAGCCAAGGAGCGGCAGGGAGCCGACTGTGCAGTCCTGGAGCAAGACGGGGGGAACCTGGGCTCCTGCCATCTTCGAAAGCACAGGGTACTACGAGCTAAATCTGTGTATGACAGGCAGCACCAGCCACAGGGCTTTCGGAGAGACCCGGTCTCTCCCCAGAGTGCGTATGCAGCCACCCTCTCATTTAACCTTCCCACCTTTCTCCTCGCTGCTCGCCTCGAGCAGTACCGCCCCGGCCAGCATCATTCCTCAGAAGCTGCCCACAAGTGAGCGTAGCAGCTGCTGTCACCGAGCAAGGAGGGGAATTAATGACTCCTCGCTTGGCTGTTGCGAGCGGCGATGTGTGAGCTCCTGTGGAACCATTGATTTCCCTTCCTGCTAGCTGGGGGCTGCTCAGTTCACGCTGCAGAAAGCCGCTTTTGCGAGAGGCGGTGAGAAGACGAGGCTCCCAGGCACGCAGAGCCCCCGCCAGCCTTGTGCTTGCTGAGCTGGAAACCTGCTGTTATCTCGGGGGTGGTTTGATGGCGAGCACTCCTCTCCCAGGCTGCTGCCACGTGCCTGTGGCTCGCAGGTTCCTGCCACTGTGCTTGCAGGTAGCAAAGCTTTCAGGCACGATCTGCTACGATGGTTTGGTTCGATCAGCTCACAGCCGATCCATAACCCCTTGTGACCAGGTCTGAGCTCTCTCTCGGGCTTCATGCCAACACGATGGAAGAGACAGAGCTTCATACACTTTTCCAGAGTCAAGAAGTATCTTTTATTTGCAGTTTATGGTGGGATGGAGGAAGTATGCCTTTGGCCTGAAACGTCCCAGACTGCCCAGGCAGAGAGAGGCAGCCGTGCTGCCGTGGGGGCTGTCCTGTGTGCCCCCAGCTACGGCAGCTGCCCAGCCCGTGGCAGACCTACTCCGGCGGCTCCAGGATCTCTATGTTATTCAGCTCCTTCTGGAGATTGTCGATGTACTGAACGATCTCTTTGACGCGGTCGCGGTTTCTGTCGATCTCGTTTTGGAAAGCCTGCACAGATTGAAACCAAGCAGTGAATCCTTTGCTGTAGTACCGAGGGCTCCAGCGAAGGTTAGGGAGCGTCTTTCCTAGCAGCGTCCCTGCCGCTTGGCCCAAACCTGTCTGTGCCCCGTCCCCCTGAGCATGAGGGTCTCTTACCTTCTCTGTCACGGAGGCCTGCCAGCGGTAGGTGTTGCTGAGGATGTCGCTCTCTCGCTTATCAATCTTCAGCAGGCGGATGCCATGGGACGCGTTGACTGCGTTGACAATGGTGTTTTTGTCCACAAGAAGCTAGGAGGTAACGTGACCGGATGAGAGGAGGGGGGCGGGCGCGCAGCGAAAGCAGCGGAGCTCGGAACTAGCAGCACGGTAACTGCAGTGCTCGGGAGAAAGAAAATCAGCCCTGCGTTTCAGGCGGACAAAGCCCTAGTCATCAGGATGAATCCAGTGCTTTGCCCTGTGCAAGGATGTGTCTCGCTACGGCGTGATGGAGTATTATCCCTAGTACGGGTGGGGAAACTGAGGCAGCACCCTCAGCCTCACCTGCTGAGCCAGGAGCAGATGCCTGCTGCCGAGTGCTCTGCTGCAGGCAGGCTGCCTTGCGGCACGTGGCAGGCCCCTGCGGGCAGCTGGTGTTGAAGCAAGGCTGCATATGCTCCAGCACGCCTGGCCCAGCAGGTGCAGAAAGTGGAAAATCGCACTTGGAAGGGTCTCTTGCACTGGTGGCACTGGCTGTAAATCTTCATTTTTGGAGAGTCCCAGCTTCTAATCGAAGCAGTGACTTCCCCCGTGGCTCTAAATAGAGGGTGGCTTCGCTAAACCGTAATGACTCTCCTCCTGCAGCCAAGTGCAGCTGTTGAACAAATGAAGATTGCTTCTCCGTGGAAATGGATGGCAGCGAGGCAAAATGGGTGCACAGCAACGGTGCGTAACTGCAGCCATCTGCACAGGCCATAAAGCAGGGAGCTCCCCCGGGGGGGCCGAGGGGTCTGTTTTGTGTCTGTCAGCTCTTGATTACCTGGAGTAACGGGGGGGCTGGGATAATCTGGACAGAACAAAACCACAGCGAGTGCAAAACTCGAGTCATTTAGCCACTCAATGAAGGAACAACAGAGGCAAAAAGGTCAGCAGCGTTGCTGACTGGAGCACTGCAACGATCTTTGTGCTTTCTGAAAGGCTCCTGGGATCTTTGCTATCACAGCAAGACCGAAGGCTCAGTGGAAGGCTCCATTTGAAATGTCACGTCCTGCCCCCAGATCAGCTCACAGGCTGGGGAGCTCTAGGGAGGGCTTTTGAAATCACTGAGGCAAACAGAGCCCCGGCGCAAGGAAGTCAGAGCGGTGTTCGGATTCTCCTGGAGGAGCAGGGAGAATCTGAACACAACCAGCTGCGAGTGCAGCAAAGACGCTGCCTAAGTGCCTGCTGGGTTGGGGCTGTCTGGAAACCAGCCAGAGAAGTGACTTGTGCTGGAGGTAGGAGAGAGACTTGCTCAGCACCTCTCCTGGGCTGCTGCCACCGGCTCTGGCAGCGCCCAGGGAAACCTGCAGTGCAGTTATCCTCTGTCCTAGTCAGCGGAGACGTCCGGCGGCATTGCGGTTCAGCCAAGCGGCTGGTTTAGCCGCTGCTTTAGCTGTATTGAGCCCCCTGGAAACCCTATCCCTTCTGAGAAGAGGCTGTGGCCTCCTCTTCTTGCCGACTCCCTAGCAGAGATTAATTTTTTTGGTGCCCTCACCGTTTGAACGTCACCTGGCAAATCCTCATCGAGCTCATTCTTGACTGATTTCTCCAGTGTGGTGATGGAGATCTCTAGCAGCTTTTCATGGTGACGGTTTTCCAGATCCCGGCACTGGGTCATCGTACAGAAGATGGTTAAGGAAAAAGCTGACCACACCACTCGTGTAGAGATGACCTCCTGTAACTAGAGACCGAGTGTCCGCACAGCGGGCCTCCGCAGGACAGGAGAGAGCCTGGCTGCTGCCAGAAGCTGCTGTGATGTCAGGACGTACACTTTTTGCTCTTAATTGCACATTGGGTCTCAACCTCACTGTTATACATTACGCAGAACTGAGAGCGGGACGAGGTTTGCAAAGGAAATTGAGGGAGGCCTCCCAGGGTGTAAGGTAAGCTCTGAATATGGTGCAGTTCTTCGCACCAGGCCAACAGATTTATGTATTTAAAGTAGCGTAACCTGTTCCTGAAGCACTTTGGTATTCTCATCTCACTTTGTTCCAGAAGACATCAACACCACACAAATGAAGGCCATTTAAAGAAACTTCAACAAGAACTGTAGGTATTTCATTGGCTGCTATAGCAAGAATGTACATAGAAAACAGTCTAGCCAGATCTTCATGGGGTTTTGTCATGGCTGTGTGGAGAAGAAAGGAAGATTCCCAAGGGGGAGAAAGCTGCATAAGTCCTACAGACTTGCAGCACAGGAGAACTTAGATCCTTTTGTGCTCTCCAGAGTATCCACAGAAAGAAGCTGGGCACATTAAATGACCATTCCTGCAAAGCTGGGAAAAGACCTTTTCTGTTAATTAAAAAAAAAAATAAAAAAATTCTATACAGATGGCTCATTTCTGGATTTAGAAGTGAGATATACGTACATCACGGGGAGGTCCAGGCCAACATACTGTCAAAAGGATATATTCCTTTAACGTTTTCAATGAATGTTGATGCTATGACAGCAATGTTTCTTTTAAAGTCCTTTATTTGTTCCTTAACAGAGGGAAAAAGAGGAAATGTTACAATGAAAACTTGCATAAACATAAAAGGGAGTCAGGGAGTCTAGGAAGAATCTACAACTGATTATAATTTGGACTCACTGCTGTTATTAGCACAGTCAGAAACTGAACTGCCTCAAGCATTTAAAGTGATTTGAAAGTGCTGCAAGATTTTCTTCCCTCATTCAGGGACAGAAAATCAGAGTGAGGTTACTGGAGGGAAGCTGACTGAAGGATACCTTTACCTGGTGTCTGGAGCAAGCCAGCTGATCCTTTTTTACCCTCACCTAAGTAATGCACGGAGAGTGCTGTATTCCCCTGTACTGTCATGCTGCAGTCTCCTTGTTGGTATGAAGAGCCTCTTGTCGGAAGCACAACCAATGCCTGGGCTCACTGCAGCTTTTGTTTTAGTCCTCAGAAACTAAAATTGCTGCTGCCTATTACCTCTCTCAAAAATGGCTGATGGAGAATCTGTGAAGTGGTGCACTTAAATGTTTTGATACCAGAGTTCAAATACAGCCACCCGAACCCTGCAGATCCAGAAGGGCTTGCGGGGAGGAACGTTTCTGCTCATTCCATCAGTGACTGCAGATACATGAGGACCAATTCAGAAAACACTACAAGGCACAATCCTGATGCAGCGAGGAATCCATTTTGAGCTGCTGCTGTCACGCACGTTCACAAAAGTAAACTGCTGCATCTGCTTGCACACAGGCCCCAGCTCCTGCCTGCTAATTTTTAAACAGCTTACTGCTTTTTTTCTAAATGAAGATGCACATTAGCAGCCCTGCCCTAGTTTTTGAGGAAAAGTCTGGGGAGAAAAAAGGCAGCTATTATGCAAGCAAATGCAGTAAGCTGAGCAGGAATGTGTGTAATCTTATTCATAGCAAAGATCAGCTTCAAAGCGTTACACCTCTAGAATCCCAAATGCATACCCCATGCTATGCAGCGACTTCTGTACGCAGACCTATAAAATGACTGAATGACCTCAAGTCCCCTTCTCTAAAGTCTAGGAAATCAGCTTGGAAAGATGTGAAGGACATACTGCGCTCTGCTCTGAGAAACAGAAATCTGTTTGCAGCGTATCGATGTCCAGGGCCTGATCTCACCCAGATCAACTTTGAGCAGAGAAAGAATAAGATGGAGACAAAACGTAAGCCTGACTGGAAGACCTATGCCCCCCTCTTTGTGCAATGGGCTGCTAAACAGAGGGGTGCAGCACCAGGAAAGTGACCCCGCCACATTCTGGATGTGAGGTCTCACAGGTATGTGCTTGACCCTTACCTCCAGCTGGTCAGCTATCAGCATTTCCAAGGTCATGAGTGCTTCTGACAGCTGACGTATGTCCTCCTTGTACTCGGCTCGTTTAGACTCAGCAATATCATAACTACCGGCATTATGAATCTCATCCAGCGTCTAAACACAGAGATACGTAAATTACTTATAGTTTGTGTTCAGCACTCCATTGCAATTTAATTAACTTGTTACATATGTGAGAAAAGTTCCTGCTGCTGATTAGCTGAAATGAAATGTGATGATTCAGGAAGTCTCCACATTTACATACTGGGTAGTCAACAGTGCTGAGGTATGCTACTGCGCTAACGATCCAGGGCAATGCAGGGGAATCGGGGAAAACGCTTCCTCATCCTCCAGTCAGCAGAAGACTTTGCCCCTTCTATGCATCCAACTTTGGTTCCCCTTCTGATACATTTCAAGTAAAAAAAAAAAAAAAAAATTAGATTCTTGACAGCGCTGGCCATGAAGAGGAGATTAACAATTACTTCGTAGAAAGAAATGCAGGCCTAAATCCTGATCCCCTTCGTGTCAAGGAGAATCTTGATTGACTTCCGTAGGGTCAGGATTTAGTATTCTGAATATGGAATACCTCTCATTGCCTGCCTTCCTCTTTCAGCAAGGATTTATTGCCCTTCAGAATTAAATATTGACGTCAGTTTTGTATCAGACAAGATTTATGATTTCTTGGATCAAAAAAAAATCCTCTTGTGCCGAGCAATGTATTCTTTTCAAGTCTGTTCAAAATAAGTTAACAATCAAACAGTAATAGAAGGAAAACATATACATGTTTTAAGATGTCTAATCCACTTCTCCTGAGAGGGAATGGAATGGGCTAAAATAGAGAATTTTGAGGAAAACCATTGCCAAGACTTGTGTCTGAAAACGGACTAGATTACCCAAACTTTGCGGTGTTAAAAGGGGGAAGGGGAGAGCAAGGTATCTTCTTTTCTAATGTAAACAAGTTAGGAGGCTCAAAAAGCTCCCCGGCCATTCAAGCCGCACCTCTGGGAGCAATAACTTCAAAGTTCAAGGCCTTTAATGCTTCTTTGTTCCTTAACCAACTTCAGAGAGCGGAGTTATTTTACAGGTTACCCAAGCTTACATGAAAGGATTACAGCGAGACAAACAGCCCCTAGGAATGGCTTACAGATTTCAGACTGCTGGGACCTCTGCACCTTTTGAACTCCTCCAGCAATTTTAAATGAATGGGGAAGTGCTGTTAAACTAGTGTTCAGTGTCGACACAGACTCCTCCAGTATTTACATGAAAACTGTCACGCTGACCGCCGCGTCCTGTTCTTGCAGCTCAATCCGTAGCTGAGCCTGCAGGTCATCGGGCAAAGACAAAGGGCCAAAATCTGGCCTCACTCATGTTTCTTTGGGTTTGATTTGGGGTTTTTTTTCTTGATTTGTTTGTTTGTTTTTGTGGGGTTTTGTGGCTTTTTTTTTTTAAATGGAAGCCCAGGTGGCCAAGAAGGCCAACGACATCCTGGCTTGTGTCAGCAATAGTGTGGCCAGCAGGACCAGGGCAGGGATCGTCCCCCTGTGCTCGGCCCTGGTGAGGCTGCACCTCGAGTGCTGGGGTCAGTTCTGGGCCCCTCACCCCAAGACAGACACTGAGGGGCTGGAGCGTGTCCAGAGACGGGCAACGGAGCTGGGGAAGGGGCTGGAGCACAAGTGCTGTGAGGAGCGGCTGAGGGACCTGGGGGGGTTTGGCCTGGAGAAAAGGAGGCTGAGGGGAGACCTTCTCGCTCTCCGCAACTCCCTGAAAGGAGGTTGGAGCCAGGGGGGTCGGTCTCTTCTCCCAAGGAACAGGCGACAGGACGAGGGGAAATGGCCTCAAGTTGCGCCAGGGGAGGTTTAGGTTGGATATTGGGAACCATTTCTTCCCCGAAAGGGCTGTCAGGCCCTGGCACAGGCTGCCCAGGGCAGTGGTGGAGTCCCCATCCCTGGAGGGATTGAAAAGCCGTGTAGATGTGGCGCTTGGGGACATGGGTTAGTGGTGGCCTTGGCAGTGCTGGGTTAACGGTTGGACTCGATGATTTAAAGGTCTCTTCCAACCTAAACGATTCTATGGTTCTATATTGGGAATTCAACTGCAAGTTAACTGAATATACAAATCAATCTTTATATGTTGCCTTCTGGTAAGGCTGCAAAGTCGTGTCCCGGCTGGAGCGATGGCGTCGGTTTGCCAGCATGAGTCAGCAAGGTTGCGGGGCCTGGGCGCAGAGTGACTCAGCAGGCTGCCAGCGTGTGACGAGGCACCTAAATAAAAGTGACCTGGTTTTCAAAGGGAGCCAGCGCTCGTGACTCTGCCGGGTGTCAGTTGTCAGGGACTTGCTCTGCTCAGCTGACAGCGTTACCAGGCTTTAGCCCCCCCCTTATTTTTTCCGCGGAAACAAAATAACGATCCACCTATTATACATGGTCAGAAAGGGATCCAGCTAGAAGCTACGCCCTTAGCAGCCACAATGGGTGGCTGTAGTTGAGCAGAATAGAAAAGAAGATAGTTTCTGCTTTAAAAAGACTAGAAATACATTACAATAACTTTAATCTTTTGTTAAAGTTCTTTGAGCTGTTGTTGTCAAAATGAACTGAAGCAGAAAATTACTTGAAAACAAACTGAATACCCTGCAATCATCTCCTTCCTTTTCTTCCCCATTTTCAATGAAGGAAGCCTCAAAGAGAAGGGCGGTGGCATTAAATCTGAGAAATCTATACATATATTAAATGAACTTCATCAAAAATATTTAAACTAAAAGAAAGGTTGAGCATTTCCATTTTCTTAAAGACTGGTAACTTTTCTGGATGGCAAAAAAAAAAAAAGTAAAAATACCCCACCATGCTTAGCCACTTCTTTTCTGTAAAGCCTTGAAGGACCTTTACCTTTGTGGACAATAAGATAACACTATGACATGTTAATTTTGTCCTACGCTGAATTTCCAGTCTAGATAAAGGCTGTCAGTGTTATCTGGTTGTGGTTTGCCCAAAGGGTTGAAATTTCAATCCCCAAGTTCTTTTCCTACATCAAGTACTAAAGAACTTTTAACATGATGTTAGCTAAGGACATTATATTAGCTAACACAACAATTTTTCTTGGTATAGATCTATACTGTAAGAAACATGTAAAGAAAGATCAGTGAGCGAGGACTGGAAGAGGTTGCCCAGAGAGGCTGTGGAGCCTCCAACCTCGGAGATACTCAGGAGGTGTCTGACCCCGGTCCCGGGCAGCTGGCTGTGGGTGGCCCTGCTTGAGCAGGAGGGCTGGACCAGGCGCCCTCCGGAGATCCCTTCCAACCTCAACTGCTCTGTGGCTCTGCCATTAGGGATCAAGTACCGATTCCTATTACCACAGTGTAAATCCAGAATAATTTTCCCAATTTTAATGGAGTTACCCTTGTTCTCAGTGAAATTAAAAGCTGGCATATGATGTAGAGAAATCATGTATCAAACAAAGAAAAGTATAACAACATTACCCTTTTGTTCTGATTTTCGAAGTCTAGGATTATTTTCCTGCCTTCCTGCTGGTTGGCTGTTAATGCTTCATGGAGGCCTTTGTAGAAATCGGAGACTTCAGCTTCTCGTTTTTCATACTCTTTCAGACCATAGTTAAACAGGTTCTCACAAACTGAGACAAACTCCTTCCTGTATGTGACACCAGAGTCAAGGTATTTGGCTTGTTCAGTGGAGCAACGTGCTATGTTCTTTCTACCTCTGCAAATTTGAGCAACAAGAGTTACAAGCTACTGTTATGTAAACTGCGTGGTTCTTGCTGGGAGCAGGCTGCCAAGTACTCTGTCTGCGGCAGGACTGGGTCACCCATTCACATTTTATGCATAGGATTTTGCTGCCTTAAGGGCATGGAGACAGCTATGGCAACTTGAGGGGAAAAAGGCCTTGAGGAAGAAAAGGAAATACATATACTTCTCCGACTCTTTTTCTGACACAGCAGCGGAATGAAGCATACAACCCTATCTGTCTTCACAAGTGAGAATACAGTGTCTGCGTAGTTAATAAATACAGCTCTGGAGCCTACAGCCAGAGCACAGAATAAACTACTGACTTGGTAGCATCACAAAAATAACGTCGATTTTTCTTCTGCTATTATCTTGGCAATGGAATTGTTTCTAGAGTCTATTGTAGTTAAGGCGTGATGCATTTTTCCCCAACAGTGTAATGCAATTTTAAGGAAGGTCAAGTTACTGGCCTTGACAATGCTCTATTAATCTGAATGAGAAAAGAAAAAAGAAAAAAAAGTGTCTGCTTTCTGATCCCCCGTGTAGGAGCAATGATCAGAAAAAAGTGCTGGCCTGAAAACTTCACGTTGCCAGCTCTGGCAGGTTGTGAGATATGCGACTCATATCATTGTGATTAGTCTGTTCCTATCTCCTACCACTTCAATTTCAACATGATTTTAGCGACTGCGCTCTTACAATCTAACTGACAGAGATTTATCTTACAGCTCATTTAAAACTTTAAGTGGATTCCAGACTTAAAGAAAGTACAAAGCCTTGATTCTTGAAGGGTCAGAAAAGAAGGCTACCAAAACTGTGTTTGATTCAAGTGAAGGAAGAGGAATACGGTAATTACAATGGTGAGAATTTAAAACGCTGGAATCTCATGACCTGTCGGTGATAGAAACGAGTGGTTTTGCAAATGGGATGTTTCAAGCTGGGTTGGCCAGCTTGCCAGTAATATAAACCATTTGTTTGTAGCCCTCATATTTCACGAGATATCAAGCCTTAAAGCTGTCAGTGGTCTCACGGTCTTGCAGTGGTTTTTTTGGTACCATTCCAAAATGGAACACAGACAGTCTCAGATCTTAGATCAATGTAGCTTTCAGCCCTGGACAAAAGCAACGGATGAAGAGTCCCTGTGGATGCACCTCCTTCTTAACTCAAGGCATTACGTTGTAGCTGGAGGTATTCTATAAACCTGGGAAGGATATGCCTGCAGCAGGTCACCCACGCCAGGGAGGTAAGCCAGTTTGGCAGCTTCTGTATCCTCTGCATACATACTGTCAAACAGGAATGATCCGTTCAGGTACTCAACAAAGGCTGTCTTTGAAGAGAATCAGAGCGATATAAGTAGAATAAAGAGTGCCAACCTGCTGCCAGTCCTCAGGATGCATCTCTCCTATAAGCACTTTACCAGCAGAGGAAGACTGGTGCAGACCCAGTGATACCAACACAACAGATATACCATCGGGTCATGAAAGCACCCTGCAACTGGAGTGAAAACCATCCTGGTTCATATGTGGCTTTGCTGCTAGAACTCTCTAGCCTAAGGATAGAAAACACTGTTTTATCTTATATAAGACATTATCACATACAACCGTGTATTGCAAGGCTACTAAGCCTTTCAGATAAGGAGCCAGTGGACTTTGGGGAGGACAGAGGGAGGAGCTGCAGGTGTCCTCCCTGTCACTTAACCGCCTCCTGCTCTTCAGCCAGTTTGATCTTCTAGAGGTCTGGAATACAGAGCCAGAGCATAACTGAAAGCACCATTCTGCCTGGTCTTGTTTTCAGTCTGTTCACAGGACTACAGTGATCTCTGAAAGCCCTGAAGACTTTAACCATAAAACTAATGAAAAGCATTAACTTAGTGTGAAGGAGAAAAAAAAGTCACTGCACCAGTTCCCTCAGACCTGTAATTTTCTTAATCTCGCGTCAGGCTGATAAGATCCTCGGGTATGATTTACTATTTAGCTTCACAAGGTCTGTATCTGTAGTTTCATTGTTCAGCCAAAAGAATTATGTTCCCCCACGTCATGTGTATTCCACAGCAGTTCCTGTTTTCATTCAAAAGATGAGATTTGGAGATCACAGAGATTAATCCTAGCCTTAGTTTTAGCACGGTCGATGTTAACCTCTCATTAAATCTCCAAGCAGGTAAAAGAGAAGTCAATATCTGTTGTGCTTCTTTCTCCCAAGACAATATACAACCAGCCAAAGAAAACATACCTTGTGGTACTCCAGTTCTTTCTGCTTTGCCTGTTTTTCCTCCAGCTGAGCCAGGGCCTGGGCCTCCTCATGTTCCAACGGCTCAGTAAGATCTTGATAGTTTAAAACTGCAACTTCGCGCTGAGAAACGCAAACAAAGAAAATATTTTTATTAGATTATCCAGCATTGCTCAACAAATCTGGGCATAAGCGTTTGATCTTTCTAGAACATGCACCTGAGTGACATCTGCATCTCCATTTTTTTGTGGGCTTTTTATTGAACTACTTATGAAGTTTCTAATCCGTTCCTCATCCCATTATTTTTTGTTGGCATATTACTCTGACTCTGCATTCAATGCATCTGAGCTGATTCAGTCCCAGGAAACTTCTCTCCCAAAAAGGGTTGTTTTTGCCTTTTTTAGCAGGAGGCTCTGTTTTGACTTCTGGAGTTTGAGCTCTGATTTGATCAGCTAGGGAGTTTAATACATTTAGTAGGGAGGAGAAAGTTCTTCTGAGGAGTGGATGGCAAGGTAGTAGCAGGGGCAAGAACCTAATTAGCTTGAAACTGAAGCTTGACAAATTTAAGTACGTGATTCTATGACGTACTGTCTGTATGAGCAGGGAATGGACTCGATGACCTGGAAAGCCCTTCCAGTCCTATGGTAAGAGTAATGTATATTCCAAGTACAGCTCCTGCTCTGTGCCAAGCAAATTTACAATTAATCATGTTCTTTGGTTACTAAAAAAGAAAAAAAAAAACCAAAACAAAACCCCACTTCTTTGTTCCTTTGAGCCCTGGGATCAAAAAGCAGTCCCGCAGGTTACCAGTGCAGATGCACTGTCCTGCTCTCAGGAATCAAGAGTGGGAAGTGCATTCGATGGCAGCTGCTTGCCTGATAGTCTGTCAGTCCGCTACGGAAACAAATTGCTGAGCGAGCAGCAGGACCACCAAGCCTCCTTGTCCCCGGATCCATGTCTCAAGACTGATCTCCTCCCAGATCCTCTGATCTCTAAGAAGGCTTGCACTCACACTGCAGCCTCTCTGAGGCAACATTAACCAGGCCCCTCTCCCACACACAGCTGCTGATTTTCACAAAATCTGTGAAGACATCATGCCTCTGACACCTCCACCTCCCTGTCAGATTTGACAGAATTTGGCCTACAGGTTCACAGCTGTTAGGTGGAGGCAGAATAAACACTGCGTGTTTCTGTAAGCCTCATTTCTGCAGGGAACCTGCCCTGAATGCTAGAATATTGCTGGCATACCAACGAAGCAAATGCTCTGTAAGATGCTGGCGCCCAATTTCACAAGCACGGAATGCAGAAACGCTTACCGTGGTGTCACTCACGAGCTTGAAGTCCAAGTATACCAGATCTGGAAGATGAGCAACAACAAACAGCATATACTGCTCATTGTCGCAGAGAGGGTTCCCTGTGAGATTCAGTGTGCGTAAGTTTTTAAACCTCCTGAGATAGATCACCTATGCCGAGGGGAAAGAGATGCTGTACTTCCCAGTGCAGGGAAACACACAGACTTGAAATTCATTGCTGTCATTACAATTATGTTGCAATACGTATCCTGCTCTGCTGCCAAACACAGGCGACATTAAATTATTTCTAATGCTGTCAGGAAAGGAAATACTTAAATTCACATTGTGAATATATAAACAATGGGTGTAGAGAGAAGGTGGATGGGGTGGAAAAATCACGGGGCTTAGGTTGGTAAGCTGCCCTCAAAAGAACCCCAAATAAATCCTAGTCTCCACTCCCTCCTTTTCTCATATGTAGCTACTTATTCCTTTTCTATCTTTCATGGGAACCAATGGGAATTTTGCCATAGCTGACAGCAGTAACAGAACCGGGCTCCCACGAGTCAATAATCTAAAAGAGAAATAGCTGTAGTAAGCACTTAACACCGGGACAACTTACCAAAACCATAATTTAGACTACAGAGGCAGTGAAATCCTAAGGAGAATTTTCTCCTCTAAGGAGGGGCTCGGACACAGTGGTGAATGTGTTTTAGAATATTTGATTCTTTGATAGGGAACATTTGCAAAGACAGGGAACACTCACATCTTCCAGAGTGGTCAGGTTATTCTTTCCTATGGAGAAAATCTGTAGCTCTTGCAATGTGTCCATGTGCTCAATTTTAGATATTCTGTTATTGTAGAGGCTGAGGTCCTGCAGTTTGACCAGGGTATCCAGGCCCTCAATTACTTCAATATTGTTGAAGGACAAGTCTGGGGAAGAGTTTAGAAATCAAAAGTTTAACAAGCAAAAGTTAAATTATTTCTAGCAGAACACCCTGATTCAGATGTTGCATTTAGCCTGGTTCTTGATTTAGGAGTTTATGTACAGTATTTTCCTTGGAGGTGTTCAATGTCCCACAGGAAAGGCTCGGCATTAAATCATCATTCGCTCACATCTCCTTGCCACTGTCCATGCAACTTTTTAATGAGAGGAACAGTTGAAGGTATTCCATGCAGGGTCCACATACACAACCTGAAAGTGATGGCTACCTTATGGGGAAACCCAAAATACAAGAAAAGAGGTGGGGAAATGCCCTAAAAGGGGGATATTTCTGTGACAAATTTGACACTCCCTGCCTTGTTTCTTGCAGACTCTTGCCTGCCACACCAATGCTCACCCCCGTAGGACCAACATATGCCAGTCCCACGCTCACAATCGCCCTGCTGTCAATGCATATACTCACTTTAGCTATTTCACGTGTTGGTATTTCCTCTTATCCTGCCAGAACATCTCTCCTAACACCTACATTCGTCATGACTAAGGGCAGTATTTGAGCACCGAGCGACTCAGGAGTCCAAAGGCGGTTGATGAGGTCACCAGCTGTCTGCATCACCCCAGCCCCTGGATGGCTGACAAACACACTCACGCAGCAGCTGCTGAACCACTGCAGCCTTTGGGCAAATGAAACCCATAAGTGTGCTTCAAAACACTCTGCTTACATTGTGGTGATCAGCTGTTGATTCACAAGTGCATTAGTCATCTGTGCAGCAGAACAGTGCAGACAACTGGGCGGAAGAACCCATTAGACATTTCAAGACGTGCTTATGAACCGAAGCCCTGCATGCTATTTTCAAAGACGGCTGAGGATAGATTTCCACTGCCAGCCAGCAACGTGGCTGCAGTTCCCAGAGAATGCCCTAAGCTATGCATCTGTGGCAGCAAGCTCACCGATCTGCCCAGCATCAAAACCTGCACCACTGCGTGATGCTGTTATCAGCATCCTGAATTTTTAGTTGAAAGTAGTCACATAAGACCACAAGGATGGGCACATCTTGGGACAACAATGACGACAAGCCCTTAAGCATATAGGGGTAAAGACAGGGGGTTCTAGGCTCTGAAAAGCCTGCATTAGCTTTGAAAACAGAATACAGGCTTCTAAATCACAGAGGTGTTTCCATAAATATTTCTGAAAGTCACCTCCAAATACAAGCACAAACCCTGGAAACAACCTTGAATTCTCAGCTTCCCGTTCCTGCCACACCAAATGTATTAAACCCAGTTTTTAAACATTTGAAGGATTGTTTTGCAGCTCTGATATTCCGGCATTTTGACATTTGACAGTCAAATGAGGAAACACACAGACAGCTGACAGCCTTCCCTGGGAAAGCTCCTATCAGTCGTGTTTGAGAAGGAAGGCGACATCCTGGCTTTATCGCAGATTGCTTTGCACCTGTGAAGGCATCCAGCCTCACACGCCTGTATCTTACCAAGCCATACAAGGTGAACCAGACTCTCCAGAGCTTCTATCTTCTCAATGATGTTGTTGTCCAGCTGCAGTTTAGTCAGGTTCTCAAACTGCCACAGATTATCAATCTGCAGGATATCTAAAGACACAGGAAAAAAAAGAAAAGAAAATGTGAGACAGCTTTCAGTTTAGCAGACACGCTATCTTGCACAAGGAAAACATGTCCAGTCTTACCTCCAAAATGATTTTCAGCAGATTACGATAGCGTGTGATGACTGCCCTAGAGAGCTGAGAGCTCCACTGGCTGGATGAGATTTCAGTGAAACAGCCCAGTTAACCTCCGCGTCCTGCACCAGCGCACACTGCTCATCAGCGATGCCAACGCGTCGCTGAGGGGATGCTGACTACGGCCCTGCAGTCAAGAGTGGCTTTATGAATCCACTACTAGGAGGCCTTGACCTTCATTTTCCTTACCAGCTCCAAGAGGGAGGTTTGGGATGAGTCTCTGCCATTCTCTGCATTTGCAGGCTAGCGGTGGCCAGCTACTGCTTTTGTAAATCACTCTCCTGCTCCCGGGATTCTCATCACCGGAGAGCAAGTTGGGGTCTACTCTTTCCGCGAGGGCTGCAATTTAGAACTAATCAATATCCCTGCATTTAGCTTTCTCCAAAAACAGAATCACAAGGGCGGGTCGTCAGGCACTACAGCAAAACATTAGGACCAAGGTGACAGAAAATACAGAACATTCTCACTCCTGATTCTCTTCCCCCCCGCAATGGCTTCCCAGAAGGTTTCGTTAGCTGCTCTGCTGCTGGCATTGTTTAGTGGGTGCAGAGTAAAGCAAGGAATTGCATGCACAATATATTCACACAGTTCCATATTTTGTACTTGCAAACAAATACATGCAGGATCAGGTCACAGGGAGTCTGTTCTAAGGAACTCAACTAATACACACATTATTTTACTGGAGCACGCAACGAATAATCAAAAGCAGATTTTTGCCCATGAAATTACATACCCCCAAAATACTCAGATATCGAGCCAACTGTTCTTCCTTTTCATTTTTTGAATGCAAGTTTATGACTGGTTTGACAGTAAGAGGCAAGCTGCGATAATGCTATGGATGACCGGAGGAAGCCACCGAGTTGGACCGTAATCACCATAATCTACCAAATAGCTCTCACATCATCGCCAGCGATGGCAGAGCCTGCCCGGGGTTTGATTTGTCCACGTTCGGAAGGGCCCAATAGGCCTGTGGCCTGTAGGTGTCACCACAATATAAATGTTAAATAAGAATAGCAGTGACAATAATAGCATCAAGTTAAGCAGCTTTAATGTTACCCTCAGCAAAAGCACCCTGCTCTCGCTAATGAAACTACTTCATACAGGTATGACTAAAAACGTAAGTGCAGATGTTACTTTTCACATAACAAATCCAAGCTAATCGTGGTTGTTTAATTGCCAGTTAGCCGCTTCATGCTTAATTCTATTACCCTCTAACGAAAGAAGAAAGAAAAAATAAAAAGGTATATATTCTGATACTCACTTCTAAAACTAAGCTGTAGCTCCGTCACGTCCTTAAAGTTGATACCTTCCCTTTTGGCAAGGTTCCTTATGTCCTCTGGATACTGCTCTTCAATGGCTTTCTGAACCATTTCATCATCAATAATGTTTGGCTCAATGCTATTGTATAACTGACTCATTTTTAGATGGTATCAGCCTTGAAGGACAGAAAACTAAAATCACTGCCTGGCTGCTATTTCCAACATTCATTGAACGAGCATGACAATTCCAAGGAATTAAGAGCACAGCTGAGCATTAAGAAGATCTAACACCTCACAGCCGATATCAAAGACAGACTTGACTTTTATCACAAAGTCACTGATGCAACTCTAAGCACAGCCTTACAGCCTGAGCACTGTAAAATGGCCAGGTACGGCCACATGCAAACTTCACACCGCGTTTGAGATTTTTCCATGAAGAATGCCAGAATTTGGCCAGATAAAGAGACCAGGAAAGGAGGCCCTGTGCAGCAGCTATGAACAGCAACGGTCCGTCGCATGGCAATCACCTGTTGCTGAAATCCATCTTCACGAAGAGGGCATATTTGAGGCTCTGTGCGCCATTTAATCTACTTTTAAAAGGTAAGTTTCCCATTAGAGGCAGGTTGGATTTATAGAGTAAAAGACAGTGTATTTATAGCATAGGAAAATTAACAATAGCAGTTCACTGAATTTTAAACACCAACATCATAATAAAAGTGAAAAGAAATTTGAGGAAGGAGGAAAATTTATAAAAAAAATAACAGTGATAGTCTGCAGAAGGTACTTAATGCAGACCCATAGGAAAGGTTGTCTAGTTCAGTCACTATAGGGTGCTGCACACAAACGCCTTCGCTTTGGGAAACAGCAATTCCATCAGCCAAAACCTTCTGTCCTGGCCTTGTGATTTAAAAATCTCTAATGCTGCCCAGGAGGCAACGAGACTACTTATCTTTCTAGAACCGTACACAGTCAATGAATCAGTATAAAGGAGATGAATCTTCAAACTTTTGCTTGCGTGAGATACAATCATGGCAGAAGTTCTGCTGATTTTTTGCACAGGAGGACAGGAACGATTAACGTCTGGGTTTAGAGAGTTCTCTCCTTTGTCATGGTTTTTAATTAACACACAAAGCTCTCTATGGCTGTGCGCAGTACAGAGCGAGGAGTAGCAGGTTCTGGGTTTATTCACCCTCCACCTGCCAGACTTTCCACTTTCCTGCTGTTTGTCCGTCGGCTCTTCAGTCAATGCTGGTTCCGCTGAGCTCATCACTGCACGAGGTCAGCGCCTCGCGGCAATCCCGTGGGAACACCGTGGGTGCCGGAGGGTCTGTCACCCGGGCAAGACGCTGCTGCTCCCAGCCAGCCGGAGCCCAGGCCGGGGAAGCACCGCCACGTCCCGGCACCCCCCGGCCCAGTAGAGCCCGGGGCGGGGGCCCTGGTGGCTCTGCCCCAGGTGGGCCGCCGCCTCCCTCCCGAGACCCATCCAGGCCCAAACCCCGTCCCCTCGGGCCGCTCACCCCGCAGGTCCCCAAGGCTCCAGGCCCGCCCCGCGCCCCCCGTACCCGGCCCGGCCCGGCCCGGCCCGGCCCCCACCTGCGCCCCGGCCCCGGGGCTCGGCGCGGCTGCTAAGGAAGCCCAGGCGCGTTGCTAAGGGCGGCCACGTGACACGCTCAGCCGCCAATGCTCAGGGAGTGGGTGGGAAGGCTGGCTGCTAATCAGAGCGCGAGAAATCCGTGTCAGCCAATCAGCGCCGGCACCGTGCCTTCGGGGCGGGAGAAGGCGCGTATGATTGACGTTTCTTTTGCCCAATAGCATTGGATAATGCTTTGGCCGTTGCCCAATGGAGAATGGCAGCAGCGGTGTTCCTGCTGTCCATCAACCGGAGGGCAGGGAAAGGGGCGGGACTACCGCGGGGGCGGGCCCCTCGCTTGACAGTGATGGGCACGCTCTTTAACCTATGACTCCACGGGGCGTCCAGCCGCCGCCCAATCGGATGCAAGGAGGCGGGCCACGCTTGGCAGAGCAAGCTGCGGTTGGTGCACGCGGGTGCCAGTCAGGGCGGGGTGGGGGAGGGGGGGGCCGCCGGGCCACTGTTTGTTGTCATCCCAAGATGGAGTTTCTGCTGGGGAACCCGTTCAGCACCCCGGTGGGGCAGAGCCTCGGTAAGGCGGCCCGGGGGCTGCAGGCGGCTCCGGGGGGGGGGGGCGGAGAGCCAGCGGGGCCTCTGGAGGGGGTGGGGGGCTCCCGGCAGCGGGGGCCTCTGGAGACAGTGGCGGGCTGAGGGGTTTAGTGGAGGTCTTTGGGGACTGTGGGGATCTCTGGGGGCTAACGGGGGGCTCTGGAGGCGGTGAGGCATCTGGGGGGGTTGGTGGGGGGCTGTGGGGGTATGGGGGGGCCTCTGGGGGTAGCAGGGCTCTCGGGGTTGGTGGGGGCTCTGGAGGTGGGGGGGGCTTTTGGGGTTGGCAGGTGCTGTAGGCCTTAGTGGGGGTCTCTGGGCGTTAGTGGGGGTTGTGGAGGGCTCTGTGGGCAGCAGAGGGCTGTGGGGGTAGCGGTGGCTTCGGGCAGGCTGTTTGCCCTGAGGAAGGAGTGACTCCACTTCCAGATGGTTGATGGATGAAGGAAAGTTGTTGCATCCCCCAGCACCTTTTCCTGCACGTGAGCACCTTGTTATAGACCAGCCCTGTCGTTCAGCCGCCTTTTTCCCAAAGTGTTGAAACCTCCCTGGACCTGTGTATGTGCAGGGAGGGTGACATGGTTTAGAGATACAAGTACGTGCTCAGTTTTCAGCCCAGAGCTTGAATTGTGGTTTTGCTAATGCTTTGGTGACACTAGGCAGGTTATTTTGAGTTTTGCGCGGCTAGCCAAGGCCTTCCTGGGTTGCTGTGTCTACTCCCTCCCTCCCACAGACGTGTTCGCTCTCAACTGACAAGTGTGGTTTCGGTCTGGGTTGCCACGGCCAGGGCCACAGGAGAAAGCCTGGGCGCCACTTCTGCAGAGTTTGATAACTTGCCCACGGTTGGGTGGGCTGTCATTGCCTCCTGCTTTCTTCTCTTAGGCCCTGAAGAACTATAAGATCTCTCACATTGCGGTGGGAAAGAACAACAGACTGGCTCAGGTTCCTGCAGTGCGGGACCGTGGCACGCGGTCCCAGAAGCCAAGGCGATGTTCAGTTGAATGCACTTGTGCTAACATCCCTCTCCAGTGAAACCATGCTCGTAGTTTCCTTGATTTGTTTCACAAGCAACAGTAATTCTAATGCCTTATTTAGGGGTTATATATAGTCCAATGTATCACTATGTATAGTCTAGTCTATAGCTATTCTACATTAATTTATGCAATGATGGAAGACTTGTCTCTTTGAAATTAAAGGGGAAGAATTTTGCAGAGTACCTGGTCATGGCCTCAAAACCCAGAAGTTCTTTTATGGTAGTCGCCTCACCCACATGTGCAGAGACACCCCCTTTTAGAGCTAAAAGGCCCTTAAACGGGTAAGTCTCGCACTGTGCGTTGAAGATGGCTGGACTCTTGCTTTGTCAGACTATATGGAGCATATGTATAGCTTGCTGTTTTTCTTTAGCCATCTGGGGTGTTTATTTCTTCTGCTTAGGGAGAGAAGTGCCGAGAGTTGGAGGATAAGAACAAGAACAGTGAAAGTTAAACATGATTTGAAAGTGAATTTGCTTTTTTGTGTTTGGCCATCTGACCACATCTGCCAGGACAGCTGGCTGCTTTGCTGCTTGGACAAGCCCTCTACGACGAGCGTTGTTAAGGGAAGGCAATAATTTCTCATCTCTTTATTGTCACTTTCTTTTAGCATCAGTAAGTGGTTTAAAGGGGCTTCCTTAAGACTTAAGAATTGTTGGGAGGGGTTAGCAGTAAAATCTGCTTTTCTAGCCTTCTGCCTTTCTATCTCTGGAGCTCTCACATCCCCTCGCTCTCTTTGAATGAGCAGTCGCTGCCAACTTAGGGACTTTGAACACAAAGCTCTGAGGGAGCTGGTTTCATCAGATAAGGTTTAGGTGTGTGTGAGGGACTTATAATGCGACTTCCCTTAATGCAAAATTCAGCTGCACTTTAAGAATGTTTTTTATCCCCGGGGGGAAGAGATAGCTGCAGGTTTTATTTTGGAAGAAAAATTTTTCTGCTTCTCATATCACTGCCAGTTATCCCTTTCTGAGACAACAGTAAAACAAAAGCATGCCTTGTTCTCAGACGGTGCTATTTGCCCAGTGTTTCCACAGGTTTTTTTCAATGAGCTTGTGGAATATAATTTTCACTTATGTTTCTCTTCATTCTTTGAAAGAAACTGAATAATTTTGTATTTCTGTTTAAACATATTGTGTTGAACACAGTTGTGATGTTTTCAAGCAAGGCCTAACACTCACCATAAGGGAGAAGTGCAGAAAATTATGTAGGTCCATCAGCACACCAAGAATGCATGTTCTCTGCCAGGAAGTAGCAGTGGTTCACAGGAAGATTTAATTAGGGCTAGACAATGTCTTGAGATAAATGCCAGGTCTGAAAGAACAAGGATGTCAGGGAAGGTTTGGGGAGAGCTGAGAGAGGTAATACAAGGGATTTTCTCTTTTCTCCTTCTCTTTATCTGGATAATGTGTGAAGCTAGACAGGCTTTTTATGTTAACTCTTTTGCTTAATGTGGGAAAGTAATGCTGGGATGAGCTCAGAGGATTTGTAATGGAGATGGGTAGAGGCTCCTGCATCTCAAGTGCCAGTTTCAATGGCAGCCAGGTTCCTCATCGCAGAAAGCTACCTGATTTTTGGCAATGGGCTTATATGGTAGCCTCTTTTTGGTTTCCAGCGGTCAAGTAACAGAAACTCTATAAAAGCCCACCATGGCTACTAATTACAAACCTCACTTAATTTTTCTTTTACACTTGGATTGACCCGTGGGCACTGAACTGTCCTCATGTCTGTAGCAGGGTCCCCTCCTGAGCAGAGGCGGTGGGTTTTGGCGGGGCTGTTGTGCGGAAGGCAGTCAGCTGCTGCGGCGTGCTTAGGAGATTCCCGACATTAAAATCTGTTTTGCCCAGTCCATGTTGCTTTTTACTTGGAGGTTGCAGTGAAGGGAGGTAGGTAATAGCACTATTTTACATAGAAGCTAAAAGTCTCATCCAGGATTATGTGTCAGAATCCACTACTTCTCAAAGGCTCTGTGAGCAAACGGTGCTTTTCAGCATCCCGCAGGATGTACAAGATGTCTTCGTGGTCCCTTCACAGTGTCGCTTTCGGTGGTGGTCCGTGCTTCCTAGCAGCCTCCTCAAGAAGATCCCCGGGCAGGGGTTGTGTGTGGAGGCTGATGTGCTGCTGGCGCTTTTAACCGGTGCTACATGCTCAGCACTCGGTGAATCCGGCAGCCGTTGGCAATGCTGAACGTGGAGCCCGGGGTGGCACTGGAGCTTTCACCGGCGGCTTGTGCTGCGCGGCGCTGGCCAGCTGAGGGGTGGTCGTGCCACCAGCCCTGGAGAAGGTCTTTGTGAAAGCTGGCAAGAGTCTGGAGGGTGGAATTGGGTGCCGCGGGTTTCGAAGGCTGCCGAGTATGTTGGGACTGACAAGATCCTTTGTGGAATTGAGTGTTGACCCGGTTCTTACGACTGAACTGTTTGTTTTTTCCAGCTAATACTGTAAATACAATAGGCTAGATCCTTAGAGGAGGGCTAATTTGAAGAATACTCCTGACCAGTGCAGAGGAGAAGTACAGAAGATGTGTAGTAAAATGGCAAAGACAGACTCCTTGCTATCTGGAGAGGGGCTGGCCTGGGGAAAAAGCTGCAGTTTACAGTAGCGGGAATTTGCCTTGAGATTCAACATCCTGCCGTAAATTGCATTTTTATCTTTCTTTGTTCAAGGGAGCCATCTTTAAAGTGTCACCACTCTGTTCAAGGTTATTAGAACAAATACCCTTACCGTAGGTTAGCGAAAACATCTTAGATGATTAAAGCTGATTGAATTACGAGAATGGGGAGTACTGGTGACTTTTTTTTGCTCATTCTGCTGATTTGATAGAGGCCATATGGCTTACACATGAGGACACTGTAAAACCAGTTACATTTTGTAGTATTTTTTTTTTTTTACTCTGGAGACTTTGCAAAGGCTTCAGGAAAGTGTTTATTTGTTTGAATCCAAACCAAGTCTTGCTGCTGGCCCCCCCGGCTCCCTCGGGTGCGAAGGGCTGAGTTGGGGCAGTGATGTGTGAAATGGGCTCCTCATGGGGTGTGGGATGGAGGCATCGAGGCCCGTTTTGGTAAGGGCTCTGGTCAGGGCTGCGTGTGCTGCTGAAGTCAGCCGTTCTTGCCGCAGCCTGAAGTCTGCTTGACTCAGAGCCAAAGACCTCCAGGGAGAGAGGTCCAGCACCTGAGTTGAATGCACAGGGACCTGAAAGTTAATTTTTAACAATATAGTAGAAATTAAGGTGTCCTGCATAACCGGCGGTGGGAGTGTTGATCAGATGATGCTGGTTTACATCCCTGGTGCCTGTTGATGAAGGGAGGTTTGAATGAGGGGTGCCGTTCTGGGCCCTTGCCTTGGAGTCTCTTTTTGGAGGAGGAACACTACGGTGATTTAATACAGAGTATTGTTTAAGGAGGCTACAAAAACAAGGTTTCAGCAAAAGATACAGAGGCACTTTATTGAAGCAACAGTGAGGCAGACAGCTTTTCAATTGATTTTTATCAAAGCACTTGCAGTTTCCATTCAAGGCTGTTAAATTGATAATAAATATGGTGGACAGAGTCTGTTTCCAGAGCTGCTGTTTTGTTCCCCCCTCTTTTTTTTTTTTTTTAATGAGAAAATGCCTCAGCTCAGGAGGTGTATAAACACCTTTTTGTTTTCCTTTCCATGAGAAGCACTTAAGGCCTTTCTTCAGGTTTCTTGTATCTTAAGATCTATATGAGTCTTAGAATAAAAATGGTTCCTAAATAAATGAGTTGATGGCTACATGCAGGAATAGAGAAATGCCTTACAGCAAGCAACCCGTGGCAATCCTGCAGGAGGAATTAACCCAGGCTTTCTTGTCCATGTACACAATTGGCCTAAGTTCCCTTCAGACTGAACTTACTACTTTACTGTGCTGCAAGTAAAACATTTTTTTAAAGGCAAACCTTTTCCCAAAGCCAAAAGTCAGTGTTTAAAGGGCATGCCGTAATCTTAGGATCCGGTACCAATAAAATTATGTGTTTGCAGCATGCTGTTGGGGTCTGAATCATCTCTCTTTTTGTTAATTGCATTATAATAAAATAAAAAGTCCTAAGAAAGATGCTTGCATTTACCCATAACCACTGAAGTATTGTGCCCTGTTCTAAGGGAAGCTTTTCTCAGTACAAGGTAACAGGAACTTTTCTTGCTATCAGATGCCCACAGCATCAAAAAGATGAATTTTGTCTTTTCCCACCGTGAAGTGGGCACAAAAAGTGCTCTCCTCGGAGTTTAAGTACATTTATATGTACTCCTGTAGCTGGTCAGTCATTTAAAATCCAGCCCCCCGCTGTTCATATGGAAGTGTGCTAGTCATGCAAAAGAGAGTCTGATAAAATGCTTTTAGTTTTATAAGATTATTTGGATCTGCTTTCACTTCATGACAATGGATTATGTTGTAAGGAAAATCTCCATGAAATATGAAAATGGATATCTTTGCTTTTAAAGGAGCAAATAAATACTGAGTCATGAATCTGGCAACTTGGAGAAACTACATACATGTGTGAAGCTGGATAATTAGTATAATACCATTTAATACTAGGTTTCTAAGACTGGATTTATTTTATAGGCACAAAAGCAGATTGTAGTTCATGAAGGTATTATAGCATGTATTTTTGAGTAATGCAGTTTTATCTCTTCCAGCACAGTATGCTTAAATGTATATTCCATACGATTCTAATATAAATCTATACGTGAGAGGTTGCAGTGTGAGGACAGCTCGTTCCCAGTTCGATACTGCTCTGTTCATGTACCCGGCAGATCTTTTAAACTGCATATTTAAAATATGCTTGACTAAAAACACACAGTTAGAAAATCCCCACAGACCCTTCCAACTGATTTTGTATTTCATCCCAAACAATTTTCACCAAAAAAGAAGTATTGTGTGTCTTCCTTAGTTGAATTAAGAACAATTTTAAATCAGTCAGACTTTCCTTTGATGTCATAAACTATGCTGGGTTTTTAATTAAGCGTTCTTTGAAGGTGATCAAGGTAGTATCCCCGGTGACAACGGTCGGTGGAGGAACAGCAGCAGTTGTTGCAGAAATTTCGGTGAGATGGTCCTTCCCGGGGAAGGATGCTGCATAGTACCTGCAGGGCTGGTGCTCTCCAGGGTTGGCCTGGCAATCTCTTTCCCTGTCTGGTATTTCATATTTGACTCTGGGTAAATCATTTCACACTTTGTGTTTTGGTTTAAAAATCTGTGCAATGTATAGGTGATAAAAAGCATAAACGTTTGGAGAGCACAGGGGAGACAGAAGCGCTGTAAGAGCCCTGAGAAGTTCGGAAGTGACCCGAAAGACCAGCCTGCGTAGCGCCGTTTTCCCCCATATGATGAGTCCGCACAGATCATCCAGATCTACTTTTCCATTTTCTCATTTGCATCCACCTGGGGAATTACTAGTTTTCTACGTAAAAAAACGTTGTTGCTGAGTATAAAAATCCTGTCTGGGATAGATAGGCCTTATCTTCCGTGTTTGCTTAGTCATTCTGCTGACGGTTCTCCACAATTGTTTTGCTCATTTGTTTCAGTTACCATCAATGGGAAAGGGCTCTTTTAAAATTGATGATTCTTGAGCACAAAAGATGCTGGTCTAAAGGCTTTGCTACAGCCTGGTCTCTCTTCCCTTAGGAGCAGGTCCTTTGCTACAGGTAAACATTTCTTTACCTAACTCACGGAGCCAGATCTTCCAATCTGTAGGTACTCTTCCCGTTGCTGAAGAAGGGGAGATGCAAATAAATTCAGCCAGTCTGTTATTGACAGCAGTGTCTTTAAATTTAAATATACTCTCTAGGATTGTTCTGTACCTGCCAGAATTGTAAGGTAGGCCCCATGGTGTAGTAACTCATTTCAAAATCAAGGATTAGGGAAGAAAATAAGTCCACGTATGTATATACCCTGTCTGCATTTGGGCAATTCCTGGCACGGCTACGTATAGAGTATTTACCTGTGCTTCTGTATCTCTCAGTTGACAGAAACCCTTTGGCAGCTCAGTGTTTGCAGCGTAGTCTCAGAGAGCATCAGGAGACTCAAAAAATGAGTAGATATCCAGGAGAAACCTGTTGAAGAATTTGGTTAGTTGGTAAGCCTGCTTGTTCTTTGAGAGTAAGCCAGTCTGTTCCCCAGCTGGTCCTCAGAAGCCTTCTGGGTTAGATTACTTTGGGAAGAAATTCTTTGTTCAAATTCAGATCAAAGAAAAAAGTACACACAGCGAAGGCACGAATTGGTGTTATAAACTGTGTTTGAACCCCAAGAACTTTGCAGAGCATCAGTTTCTTATTCTTGAAGCAAGAAAGGCTTTGTTGCATCCCAAATGTGGTCAGCAGTGTTGAGGATGTTGTTAACTTGGACATGTTGCATCCTCTGTGTTTTCGTGGGATACACCTACTGCAAGAAGTGTGACCAGCTTTGTATTTGACCCAAATAACAAAGTATTCACATTTCTTGCATAGCTGAGTAAATGCAGAAAAAGTCACTTTTTAAAATCTGGTATTTCCTGACTTTTTTTTTAACTTTAGTTTTGTCTCAATTGTGACTTTCTGCATTTATTTTCCTTTTGGAAGGAAAAGGGTGTCCTTCCTTGCCTATACACACAAAAAGCTACCTTGAGCAGATTAAATAAATTGCAAACTTCAGCAGCTTTGCCAGCAAATTTTGGAAGGTCTTTATGCTGTACTAGGCCTACAGGCTGGCGGTATTTGATAGCTTCCAATCACTTTGTCTTCTCAGGCTAACAAATACATCTGCATGTTTTAATAGAGGCAATTTACTTAAACTGTGATGACCAAATACTCACTGAAATACAGATTAATTTTTTTCAGACATCTGTAAGGCTTTAATTAGTAATCTTGTCCAAAAAGTCAAGCCTGAAGTAAGTTTTTGACTCTGATGATCCAGAGATGAGACACAATATTGTAACTCTTCCTTCCAAAACATCTTTCATTGCAGTTGGTACAATGAACATCTGTTGGGCTCCGTACAAACGCTTCTCCCTTTTTTATAAGACGCTGTCGAGAACCTGAACTCCTCAGTGTTCACCAAAAATCACTCCTATCAGTTAACAGAGTGTTAAGGAATTTAACCAGTTAATTGATTCCTAATTTAAGATTAGGAGAGAAAATATGCAAACTTTCCTGGAATATTTCATCTGGAGTGAACCTTGAAATCGGTCTCCGCATTGTGACCAGTTATTACCTGAATGCTGTCCAGTATTTTTCTGAGCAGTTGTTATGGGATATAGGTCTGATAAGAAGACGATTGATAGTGAAAGGTAGGGGTTAAGCAGGATCCAGCATATATTTGGTTTTGGGGTACCCTTATCTCATGTTTAAGCTGTTGTAGTAAATAGCTTGTTTTTTCATTATCTTTGAGCTGCCCTTTCTCTACTGATTTTCGGTTCTTCTAATTAGAAGGGTATTTTAGTGAAAAGAGCGATCTCAGACCTTTGTGAAATTTTCTGCTAGTACAAATAATGGTAAATCTGAAATCACTTATTAGGCAAGAAGTTGTTATGGCAACTATAAGATGGTTGGCTAATCAGAGAGTGAGATCAGTTTTTATTTACAAGCGTAATGAGCAATTAAGTTTGAGCAGCTGTCAGACTTGGAAAGTGATTAAAGTTCAGCAAACAACCCAAATGGGTCAGTGTTCAGTTCTGGTGGTTTTCTGACACTGCAGCTTGGTCGTGTGGGGGTTTTACCTGCTATAATTAAAGCTGCCTTTAAAATCCCTGTCTATGCCAATGACTTGGCCTAGGCAGTGAGTAATGAAAACCCCCTCTTCCAACCAGGTTCCTTAAAGGGTATTGGCCTTGAGTCTTGCTGCAGCTAATGAGGTATTTCACATGTAGCATCCCTTAAAGCAAGCCTCGGTTTGTGTGCTGGCTCGCAGAATCATCTCCAGGCAGTTGATGATCACCAGGAGAGAGCTGAAATGGTGCAGCCTCGCTCAGGCGAGCTTTACACCTCTGAAGGGCACTCTTTCATAAAAGGCATCATTATACCCTTGTTGGTTGCTTAGGAAGCTGCTGCTGGGCTCAGAGGAAGGACGTGCCCAGTGTACATGAACATAAAACCCAAAGGAAGTTGAGAAAGTCTTGATTCACCCCGAAGCACGAGGGAATGCTCAGGAGAGGCTAACCTCAGGAGGGGCTGGTGAAGCTCCGTCATTCAGCTGGCCACCAGCGAAGGGGCCAGGCGAGCGCCTTTGCCGGTGCTCATTCCCACGCCGGAGCGGTGACGCTGACACGTATCAGTGTCACACTGTCAAAAAGGCTTCAGTAGGTTTCGTATTTGTTATTCGGTATCCTGTGACATCTCCTGTGTTGTTGAGTAACAAGCTGTAAGCAGCAAAGACCGCAGAGCTGGTTCTCTGTAGATTCCAGAAGATCGTCTGTGTTCACACTGGGAAAGCTACCTTCCCATCCATCATCTGCAGTTTTCAGAATGCGCTAGATCAGCCCTTTTCATCTGCAAGAATTTGCTTCTCTGCTGCATATGGTAAAGAAGCCAAACTGTTTGTAAGCCATGCTCAAAATCTGTGTTCTAGTTAGAATTTTAACTGTCCAAGGACCACTGTAGTTATTTTCCAACAGTATGCTGCAGTCCCCTGGTACGTTTACATTGTTTTTAATTTTACCACACTAATAGTATCATGTAATATAGGCGATTGCAGTGGAACGTGAAATGTATTGGGACAGTTCCTTACCTGAAGAATTTACAAAGTCATATGACTACATAACACAAGCTGGTGAGGGGGGACTTACGGGAAAATTTCAGTGAGAGTCTCAGAAATAGCCCTTTGCATACTTGATCTAAACTTACGGTATTTACATTTTCTATTTATCAGTCTTTTTCAGGCTTATCTACGGCAGTTGCACATGAGAAACAGGGCTGTAGAAATGGAGCAGAATTTTTGATAGGGTTATCAGAGACCAAGAAATCCGCATTTCTCAGCCCGTACAAGACGGAATTGCGCACATGTATCTTGTTATTATTGTTGCCTGGTTTGCACTCAGGTTTCCCGAGAAGACTGTTTGGAAGTGTTTAGCCGCTAAGCTTTTGCAGGCATAGCAAGCCTGGCTTGTTGGAACGGGCAGCTGGCAATAGAGCCCCTCACTGACAGCAGCGTTGGCAGAAGTGATTCCTGTTACCTAGTGGAAGAGGAGCCAGCTCTCCCCTCTTCCCGTGGCGAAAACGCTTAGTGTATTCCAGACGCTGATCTTCAAGCCACGGAGATTGGGGAATTTGAATGGGATTGGAGCTAGCTGCCTCTTGCACGGGCCTGCTGTCATCTTGTAGAGCAGTGTGAGGGAAGGTTGCAAAATTGAAAAGCAAACTGAAGCATTTCACACTAGAAAACGTGAGCTGTCAGCCCTCAAAAGCTGCAGACTCCTCACTGTCTAGTTCGCTTCTACATGTGGGATAATCGTGGTTTTCCAGAGGACACAGGTCTCGCCTTCCTAGTTGTAGATATATAGGAGAGCTGGGGGTGGGAACATGCACGTGAAATAGTCTACTGCAAGATTTGTTTCATTTCATTTGTAACACATTTTAATTACTGTGTGTGAACATTTACTTAAAAATCTGCTGTAGCATGCTGCAGCTAAGGAGTAAACTTGTTCTTATAGCTGCTTTCTTTGTAGGAATGAAAGATTTTGCCTTTTTTTCCCCTCACTGAATGTAATTACTGTTTTCAGTTTATTTTAAGCATGTGAGAATGTGGGCAATTGGCTTTAGGAGTAACCTGTAAAAAAAAAATATAAATAATACTGATGTAGGAGCCTGATGGATTATCTTTGCCTTATAGTTTGTTTGCAGCAAACAACATGTTACAAGTGAGTGGGTGGGAGGGGGAGGTTTAAATATATGGGGATGGATTTTTAGAGTTTGCAGCTGACGTGGATTAAAAATTCTTAGAACATTTCATCCATGAAAGGCAATTAGTTTTGTTTTATGAATATGAAAAGCACGTAGCTTGTAAGTACTGGAGTGAAGTCCCAAGTGAGTTATTAGAACTTGCTTTACTCATGTAGTACAAAATTAGCCATCAAGAGCTGATAGATTTCAAATATAGCTCACTGACACACTGATCATCCATAACTTTTCATAAAGACATTTTTTCGGGCTCACCTGTAATTACTGGATGCCGTTGCAGTCCTGAATGGGGCGACTAGTCACAGATCAGGACACCGCCTCGCTCTTGACGGTGCTTGCAGCGTTTTGTGCAGCTGGGATATCAGCCTGTAATACCGCTCTGCCTGCAGTTCTGGGTGGTAAAACTGCGTCCGGACGCATAGAGTATTCCTCTCTCTTACCTCCTGGTAGTATCTTACCGGTCAAATACATTCTTCCGCTTTGTATGTGTGGTATTGGTTTTCTGCATTTTGGGGGGAGTGTTTTAAAAAGCGGTTTGCAGCAGTTTATTTAAGGAACTGTCGTGCTGGTGTTCTGTGTAACTCTTATAAAAAACAAACCCACTGTAATAGAGCCTTTAGGCATACTTGCTAACAAAGTTGTTGAGAAATAAATCACAACTTTTAGCTGCTCTTTCTCTCAGATTTGTAAGTTAAGGCTGATAAAATGAATGGAGTCTGTGTTTTTTTAGCAGTTATTTTTTGGCATTAGGACAAATTCATGTATATAAATTAGTTGTTTAAGAGCTTTTTTGAAATATTGGGGTTGTCTGTAGTGAGTTGTCTTTCTGGTGAGAAAAGCTTCTCAGCTACTAAGGGGTGTTTGGAAAAAGACTATTTTTTCAGCTTCTTTGGCTCGTTTCTTTGTCTGGGTATTTTTTTGGATGGGGCAGAGCCAAAAACTCAGCTATTTAGAAATTTTGTATTTCCAGTGTTGATGAACAGGCATTATTCATCCAGTATGTCAGTGTTTTAATACCTGAGATTCTCAGTTAAGGAACTGGTAGCCCCAGTTAAGGAACAAGGTAGCCCTCCCTCTCAATCATCCAAATTTCTTGGAGAAATTAAAACAATATAAAGCCCTTTTAGCAAGTAGTAGGCTACAATCCAAGTTCTGCCTATGGAAATGACTAAATGTCAGTGCGATTTGGGATACAGCACTGGCTGCCTTACCATGGTCAAAGGAGGAGGTTGGGTAACCATCCCAATGCGCTGACCTGTTTAAACAACGCTGTGCTGATCAATTCTCCCGTACAGAGTCATGTGGACAAGTCATAGCAGTCGCAGTCAAAAGGCAAATCCGAGGGAGAACATTTTGTCACCCGAAAGGTTTTAATTTATGCTTTCGTGCTTCTCATCTAGAGAAGAAAGATGGACACTCAGAGTGTGATAATATTACACCACTGGAAGTGTTGCCTAATAGATCACAGATGTTTGCGAACTGGCGAGCCATCATCTCCACCGCTACAACAGCGCGGGGGGACAGTCCGTCATGAGATGTGACATGTCATAAAGGAACATTGATTTGTCGCTCCCCTACAGTAAATCACACGGTAAACATCTCCATTCGAATCCATTAAAATCCATTAATACAGGGCGTATATTTTAAAACTGCTTTGACATTTCTGATTGAAGGCTTTAGCGTATTGATTTCTGACGTGAGCAGGTCCTTGTTTGTCAATTGTGAAGTAGCACCATACTGGGAATGTCGTGGGGTTTGCAGTGAGGTGGCAATCTGGCCAAGGTCACTGCTGAAAGAGGTGAAGAAACGTGCAGTGCAGGCTCAGTTTTAGGGAAAAGTGCCTCCGAATCATGCAAATGGCTTGATGAGCTGGGAGCTGCTGCCATATGACCTAGCTCTGAAGGACAGCTATTTACGGTACATGGGTCAACACGTTAGCTTTAATGAGCGTACAGTGCATAGGAGGAAGTTTTGATTGTTTTTTTTTAAAAGGTGTACGGAATGAGTAAGTCAGAGGGATTTCACTTTGTTTTAAAGAACCAGTAGTCTCTTTCTGCCATCTGTTTTGAAAGAGAGCAACTTATATCTACATGTCATTCAGTGGAGCATGCTGTCACCAGCAACAATTTCTGCTGATGGGGGAACTTCAGTGAGAAGATTCATAACAAAAGTCTTTATTGTATAGAAACACACTGTTCTGCTTGGGATCCAGATTCCAAATGCTTTTAGGGACTATGACTAAACCGTCATTTGTGCCTGAGATGAACGACACCGAGTACAGCAGCTGCCTGGACTAGGTTACCCTGTCACGCCATTTCTGTGTGATACAATAGCGTAGTACTGGAAGGTCAGTCTGGTTTTACAACCTGCAAAGGCATCGAGACCTACGAGATACGATAAACTAAGCGAGTCAGGCTGATACGCTCTCTCGCCTACTCTGATGTTGTTATCAGGATTTCTGTTTTGTTTTTCTTTTTGTTCCGGTGAAGCTCTGATCTGAGTATGAAAGAAAACTCTTCTTTGTTGTACAGCTGTTAATATTTGTTTAATATGTATTAATCCATTCACCTTGCTCTGCTTCTGAAACTGCTGCGCAGCTATGCTCTGTTCATCACCTGTAGTTTCCTGCTCCTGAAAGGCTGAATTTGTGGGACATGATGGGCGATGTCTTTTCTGTAGCGTATCTAAATCACAGGAATGTTGTAGCATAACTGTGAATACCATGCGGTCTTTAAAAAGGCACAATAATGTCATATTACATATTCATGATTGCAGGTAAGTGTGATCTGGAAAGCAGGTTTGAAGAAGTTTGGCATTTGGGCGGCAGCTTCAAAAAGAAGAAAACCTGAAAGTTAATTGGAGAAAATGACAGTTCCCAGTTTCCCGCTGTGCCTTCAGACAGCGTTCGAGCTAAAGACTCATTATGATTGAACATATGCATGTCCACGGGTTCTCTTGTTATTTTATTTTAACATAGACTCCACAGTCATTATAAACTATGGTTATTCATTTATTCAGCCCCAGAAACTTTGGCAAAACAATGAGTGGAGGATAGATGACTTCATCCCAAAGAGTTTCGATGCAAGCGTAGCTAAAATCAATTGAAAAATCAGAACGGTCAAAGTGGATGACCAGTGCTGCAGCAGTACAACCCAAATCACGTTTTTCTGTAAAGCCTTGCAGTTCAGATTGAGCCCGTTTGTTCTAGCTGACTGGCTTTTTCTTTGGAAGTGTGAAGCTCAGCACTTTCAGAGCAGTGTGAAATAAGGAATGTAGAAAAAGGACTTGGAGCAGTGAGGTGGCTAATTGAAAAATGCTATTGGAGCTGTGCTTTCTAACAAAGAAACTGGCAGGGTTTTATGAGTAAGTCACTTCAGAGTTGAGTTTTGATCTTGAATTTTGAATGAGTCACATTTATTTTTTAATGGCAGCGTTTTGATAAAAAGGAAAAAACCTCCTGTTGGTTACCATAATGTCTAAGTGTCCGTGACTGTCTTTCTCAAAGCAAATACAGAGAAAGCAAGAATAGACTGTTAGGGCCAGGAGTATCCAAGTGTGTTATTCTAGTGTATCTCTGTCTTCCGAGTGAGATGTCTTGAACTCGGCAGCCATGCGAATGCTGAGGATCTTTAGTCTTATCTTCATTTTGCTTGGACAGCTGAAATATGTTTCCGTGGCATCTGTATGGTCTTTCCCCAGGTCGTATTGACGGTGCCATGCAGGTCATTGATGATTTGTTGAATCCAAGAGACAACTGCAGTCACAAAACGTAATGATGCTTTAAAGCAAAGCAATTCTATAAGCCACAGCTCAGAGGAGAGATGTTACCATCTCATTCGATAGCTTATCTTCCCTTGTGAGCTATCTTGTGTGTTTTGCATTGCCTTGCCTCTTTTTTTTTTCCCCTGAAAGACCTTTGTCCGTTCTATAAAAGCATTTTGCTTTTGACCTCAGCTGGTAGCCCTCGCTTCTGAGAGAGCTCCACTGAGCTGAAGGGAGGGGAACCAGTGGGATGGAAGTAAAAGCCTGCTAATACTGTGGCTTCTTCTGTTCCCTGTCACATATTATGCAGAGTGAAATATAACACATCTGACTCTTTGATTTGCTAATTTTGGTCTTGGAGCACAGCTGGCAGGCAGGTGGACTGTGAAGAGGCAAGGCAAAGATCTAAGATCCGCAATCTTCTGAACTTCCAAGCAAAAAAAAAGATGGTTTATGCCGCTTGAACACCAAACGCTGTTGGAGGGGAGGGGAGAAATTTGGAATCGGAAGTTTCTTGCTTTAGGATCTAATACGGTGCATTGGTGTGCATGCTTCTTGCATAAACAGAAGGGGATTTTTCGTGCGTAATTCTTCCCAAATGTACGAATCAAGAGTCTCTGAAGCAACATCTGGAGAAGTCCCAAGAGAGAAAACTGATTTCTTTGAACACAAAGATCTGTTCATTCATGAGATTCTGGTATTCAGACAGAAAACAGCCTAGTTCTCCCATTTTCATGTAATGTGATTTCTAGCTAGTGCAACATTTAACTTTCACTTTTGCCTTTTCTTCCAAGAACCTCATGCAGCACCACAGTCACTTATTGAAACTTACAGGTAGACCTTTCGGAGAGGTTTTTACCCTGGTCGTGCCTGCTGTCATCCTTCAGCTAGAGCAGATGTTCTCAGTGCTTCCAGCCATCAGTTTTTCAGTCTCGGCTACATAAACATGCCTGTGGTATGTGAGATAAATAGCGTACAGACTTCAAGTTGCGCAGTCGCAATCCTCATGAAAATCTTCAGGCCGTCTCCATTGGCAGGTTCAGTGTAATGGTCAGAGATGAGCATTAAGCTCTGGCACAGGCTGCCCAGGGCAGTGCTGGAGTCACCATCCCTGGAGGGATTTAAAAGACATGTAGATGCAGAGCTTAGGGACATGGTTTAGTGGTGGCCTTGGCAGTGCTGGGTTAATGGTTGGACTCGATGGTCTTAAAGGTCTCTTCCGACCTAAACCATTCTATGATTCTGAGAGCGAGGAGTCCTGCTTTATCTCATCCTCATGTGAACAAAGTCAAATTTTAAGAGTGTCATCAACATTGAACTCTAACTTCGAAGTAAAAGTAGTATGGACTGAAAAGGGCTGTGAGAGTAGCTTCTCGAGGACCACCAGCGTTAGCATTTCTTTGTTAGGTGACTTTTGACCTGGGTTCGAGATGGGTGGTAAAAGTTCTTTGTTTTTTCCCTGTATTTAAAAGAGCATTCCTGCCCTTCCCTGCCCAGCCTGTTTATTATGTGGTGGTTACACAGGCATTTCTGCCTTGATTTCCTTGTGGTGACATCTCTCAGGTCGGAGCGGATTGCTCGGGCAGAGGCTTGGCTGGGGGGGTGCGTGCACCAAGACTGTTTACGCTGAAAACTTTACGCCGCTGAACAACGCCTCCTGAATGCCATAAAATGTGCACGATTTCAATGTGAGCAGGGAAATAGTGATATTGCCATTTGGCAGAGTGTGGAAATACGGCCACAGAGTTAGATCTCAGATGGAATGTGTGAATTAAAAAATAGCACAATTTTTTCTCCTTTCCTTTGCAGACTAGAGATAAGCTAATGCCTGCGTGTGCATACGCAGTGCCCAAGGTCTGCAGCGTGTCAGGCGTGGAGTGCCAGATTGTCTTTCTTTCTACCAGAACATTTATGCTTTAATTTAGGAAACGTGGTGGGAACCGATAGCATCTTGTTTCTGAGAGAGACTTTCTGATAATCTCACTGGTGGTACCACGTCTCTGTGCGAGACGCTGACTCCTGGCCCCTGCTGCGGTGACAAACTCGGCAGTAACGCAGCACTCGGAGTTGCTCTCGGGGCAGAAGCTGTGCGAGGCACCCTCCGCACCCAGGCTGGGGCTTGCCAGCCCTTTTGTTATGCAATTAAACTATACCATAAACTCTTCAGTTCAGTGAGGGGAGGGACAGGAGGGACTCCTACTCGTTGCCTTTTTCCTTGTCTGATTTAACATTTCTTATGTCACCCTGGAATGCTTCGGTCGTGTTCCAGAGTCCTTGTGTGAACTAGTGCCATTTAGCTGCCTTTTAATGAGCTTGAAAGAGTTTGAGGAACTGGTGACTTTTTTAGAGGGTATTTGCATGATTTGCGTGCCGTTCCCTCGCAATTCTGTGATAGTTTCCAATATCTGTTTAATCTCGTCAGTCCTACCTATTTGCTGTTTGAGGAGGAGCCTCAGAGAGATGCATGGCTTCCAAAATGTCCAATAAATACTGAACAGGTTATTGAGTATTTTTAATTTACTGCATTTTGGATATCTTATGGATTTTCTTACGGATGAGTGCAGGCAGAGCTGTTTCACCAGAAATCCAGAACTACAACCTGCTGCGTTTTGGTTCTGGAAGAGCTCTACAGGCTTTCAGTTCATCGCAGCATAATACTGTTCTTCAAACGAATCACACACAAACTCGTATGCCTTCTCTGCAGTCAGTTAACTCCTTTCTAACAGTTGAGAGAGCACTGCAGCAGCAAATCTGGGTCACACACCCTGCAAAGGACAAGCGACTATAGATGACAAGTGCTTGTGTGCTCTCTCTTGCTGAAGAAGAGACTAAAATTAGCTTCCGACTCTTATTCGAATTAAAAATTACCCAAGGGGAAAAGAACTAATTCTCAAAAAGGCAACTGTTACGTCTCAAACCCACACAGTCTCAACCACGTATTACTCCAGCTAAAGAACAGAAATGCAGAAATAAAAAGGCAGTAACCAAACTTTCCAGGAGAAAGGAGATTTCGTTTTCCCTGGTGTATCTCAGAAGGGAAATATGAATGAGGTTACTGGGGACCCCAGCTGAGTGTTCCTGTGCCACCCTCCATACAGTGCTGCAGCAGCATCTCTTCACTCTACCGTCTCCAAAATATCACTGGTTTTAGCTGTGGAGTAGTGCCATATACACATTTTGTCAAAATAAACCTTAACTAAATGGTTTTTACAAGATCAATGAATGAACTGGCTGCTAGCACAACTTTGTGCAGGATCAGCATTTTCCACAATCATTTATAAAAAGTGATTATAGCAGAACCAGAGAGTACAATTACTGCTAAGTCGCTGCCTGATGTCAAAAGCTGTCAAGAACACACAAATTCATTAATATATTTTTAGATGAAGAAAACAAATCATATGCCTAGCTTAAGGAATACCCTGTATTTAAGGCGTAATCTCTCATTTTGCAGCACTGTGCTTATAAATCTTCTGCAGCTTTGGAGATCACCTTCTCCAGCAGAGCAGATGTAGTGATTTTTTTCTCTCTCTGAATATTTTTCTCTAATGTTAAATAAAATGTTTTCTTAAGCAACACGGACTATATGGAGGTGAAGGCAGATCATATTCTATAGCAATAAATCCTTCTGTACAGTATAAGAACAAAATGCAACGAAAAAAGTTATTGTTACAAGTAGCTTTGCACAAAGATGAATTTCTGTATCCCAGAAAACATTAAACAGCTCTGCCTGCACTCTTCCTTAAGAGAATCCCTGCCTAACATATCCTAAATGCATAAATTAAAAATACTCAATAACCTGCCCGGTATTTATTGGACATTTTGGAAGCCATGCATCTCTCTGAGGCTCCTCCTCACACAGAAAGAGTTTTCGTTGCCAAAGTGAACTCTACCATGAGGTGGTGATGGCTGAAAAAGACCCAGAGGTGAAGATGGCACTGGGAGTTCTGCAGCCTCCCGGCCTCCCTTTCCTCGCCGGTGGGTGAGAGCCTCTGCAGCCATCTCCGTGCCGTCCAGCACCGCCTCTCTGAATGGGGCGCGAGGCCTGCAAAGAATGGTCTCCTTGTCCGTAATCTCCTTTCCCACGGTGTCCTCTCCATTCTGGAGATAGACAGCTTCTTTTCAGCTCTCTCTGCTTGGATTTTGCACATGCTGTCTGGTTTGTCTCAGGCTTCTGTAATGACTGTCCTTGCTGGAGCTGCTTTAGCCACGATTCTGGTGTGGACAAGTCACGGACATTTAAATTATCCAGACACATAGTCTTTCTCCAAATAATGTCCCGTAATTATGGCCTGTGGGCATCTATATCGTCAGTCACAGTGATAGAAATGTTAATGGGAAAAACATCGTTGGTAAACAGAAAAAGAGATGTGTGAAGTCCTTGGAGCCTGGTGTTCTCAAACAAAATCTGCCTTGCTCTGGGGGACAGATTGGGGTCTGATGTAAAGACAGAAGGATGGTTGGAGAAGATGGTACCTGTGTTTTTGTTTCTGCTTTATAACGTTTAAATGTTTTTTTCTTGGTTTATTTTACATTTCAAAAATGCTTTTGTTTACCCTATTTACCTTCCAACATTGGATGCCAGAGATCTGTAGGCAAACCTAGACTAATTTAGCACAGAAGGTCATGTCTGGCTTGAAGGTCCCCTTTTTAGGTGCCTCAGGCTTTACGTTCAACTCGATGGCATCTCTGAATGTGGGTAGTGTAACGCAGATAGGGTTTGAATGCTGCAAGCGAGAAGTGTGAAAAATTCAGGGGATGTTCTAGGCACCACTAGGCAGAACTATATTGATTTAGGAGGAAATCCCAAGGAGGAAATAGTTCTTGTCAACTGATTACTTAAAGTTATGGTTATGCTACTCTTGCAGACGTCTATAAATTAAACTGCCAACGGTTGGCATCTGCCACTGTCACAGTGCTATAGGTCATCCTTCCCATAGAATTTAGTCTGATGCCGGAGTGACTTACCTGCCACGACATAGCGAGGGAGCATTTGGGAGTCAGGAGGAAGGCGGATTTTGCGTAGGAGATGTGTACGTAGCCCCAGCGCGGAGAGGAGAGTGGGGACAGAGTGTGGGACAGAGGGACGCAGTGCCCAGCCCCCTGGCCAGCAGGTATTGAGGGACCGCGGTGCAGGAGTAGAAGAATCCTGGGCAAAAAGGGGTGCCCATGAGTGGTATCGTGACCTGAACTGTCACATGCTAAATGTTGTCACATGCAGGTCGTTCTTTTCACGCTGAAATTCTGGACTTCCTTGAATTCTGTCTCCAAGTTGCTATCCTTCCTCCCTCAAGTCATGTGGAGGTGTTATCTACTAAAAGAGGGAGGAGGTCATGTTGATTTGGGGGAGATTTTCCTACCTCATATCTTGCCAACAGTGCAGCATCTGAGAAGTTTAAATTGGAATTAGCTGACATTTTCCTGCTCTCCCAGGAATTCAGGAGTCTTTGAAGAACAGCCCGCCTATGTGGGCTGAAGGTAGTGAGCTTGAGGGATAATTGATTCTGTCTGGAAACCTCTGTGCTGATCCCTAAAACCAGGAGGGAAGATTTGACATTGCTTAGAGTCAGTGGGGAAAGGCGGGACTTTTTTTTTTCTATCTTTCTTTTACTGGATAGTTTCAGCTCAGAGTAACTGAAGATGGACTGAAGTATAGTACCTAATCAGGAAGATGTGAAAAGATATTTTTTTTTTTTTTAATTTTACAGAAAAGGCCACAGATGGCTCTCTGCAGAGTGAAGACTGGACACTTAACATGGAGATCTGTGACATTATCAACGAGACAGAAGAAGGGTATGTGCTATTTCAGCAAACTTTGAAAGGTTCATGAACACAGCATCCTCAGCACGCGAGGAGGTGCAGTGGGTCTGGGGGCAGGCACTCACAGTTTGAATGAAGTTTGCACACGAGGTGCTTAGTTTTCCCGCTCCTTAGACATTTCAGAAAACTACTGTATGATGCAGCACTTTCTGTGGTCGGTCTCTGCTTGGTAGGGCTGGCATGAAAAACATGTTGTTGGAGAGGGTACTGAGTTTGTACTCGTGGGGTTCTTGTTTTCAGCAGGTGTATCTCTTCTCAGTGCTACAGTGCTATGAATTTCAGCCATGTGAATAGAGAGCTTCACTGATACATCTGCTTCAGCATCAGAAAAGCTGGGCTGCTCGCAGTTAACAGGAGAGCTGATCGCTGGTCTTATGCCCTGGGCCTTTTTCTGAGTGGCTGTCAATCTTTCCTGCTTGATCACCATCCTGCCTTTTTGGAGGCCTCGGGCATTGCTCTGGCCTTGACTTCTATGATATCTTGTCTTCTCACATAATTCTGCATGACCCTAGTTTGGTTGTAGTCAAGTTATCTGTAGTTAACACACATGCTTATGTCCAGCTGGAAATGGTAAAGGATTCCTTTTCCCACAATGTATGGCATGTGAAAAGTGTCTGAGCTGTCTTTTAAAAATGGTGTGTTTCTCCTTCAGTCCAAAGGATGCCATTCGAGCACTGAAGAAGAGGCTGAATGGAAACAAAAATTACAGAGAGGTCATGCTGGCGCTGACGGTGAGTGGGGGCAGGCTGGAATGCCTCAAAAGGGCGGAACCCTTTTCTTTTATCGTTTTCCTTTTCCTGGCACCCTCTTGAATGTACACACTATTTGCTTTAACAGCCTCTGCTCTGCCCTTTTCTTCTCTCCAATTGCCTCCTCACTTCCTTGGGAAGAGTTACTGGAAGCTTTGCATCGTGTTTTTCTGACTCAATTGATTTCTGCTTTTTTCTGGGCTCTTATTCATCCCGAGTCCTGACTGAGGAAAGTTAAAGTAGCCCAAATGGGTCTGTGTACACTTTGGGGCTTTCCCTTCTGCTCTCCTCTCCCTGTGTCCTCCTGTTTCTCCACTCCAAGACAACAGCTGTGGGCATATCTGCAAGTGAGGATGATGAACTTGCCATATTTTCAGCTTCATAAGTAGCTGATGCACAATTTCCCTTGTGAATGGATCTCTGTAGGAGACTCAAATTAATTTATGCTGAACTAATTTCACTCAATAAAGTGTAAATTATATTCTGTGCATTTAGGCAGCACTGCTAAGGTGTGAGATAATTTGCCAGTGACCTTTCCTGCTGATGGCTTTAGCTAGGGGTTTCCTGGGTAATGCAGCACTCCTGAAGGCGCGGTGCTGGGCAGGCTCTGCGCCGCAACCGTCTGAGGAATGAGCAGCAGTAACTAGATGGAGTTATACTGCTGTGGGTAGGTGATCTGTATGATTCTTTCACACAGCTCTTGTTGCATCTCCCTGACGAAGCGTGACTGTACTTTCTGTCTTCTTGCCATTTCCTATCCTGGATTGTCATTTTGACAGATTACTGAAGACCAAACCATGAGATTATCCATTGTGCAGGAAAGAGTGAAATTCATCAGGAATGAGTCCGTGTCATCAGGGCTGATGAAAGTAGCTGAAGTAGGAGAGTAATTACAGACTCCTCAGATACAGAGTCACAGTGGTTATTAGGCATGGCTGTAAGGAGAAGTGACGTGTTGGATTTATCTCCATGCTAATCATGTTCTTCAGAGAAAAATCAACAGCTGTTCTTCCGTGGCAGTTGAATGGCAAGTGGAAGGTGCCTCTAGCTAGGTTGCAGGGGGAAAATGTGTCAAAGTATAACCTGTCAGAGCATTCACAAGGGAGTGTTTTGAATGAGTGAAGATCATTCACCTGAATTCCCAACTCTAAAACATGGCTTATAGCTCAGAGCAACCAGGTCCAGCTGTGTTCCAGGTACAGAGAAGATGGTGGAGTGCCACAGCACAATAATATCTCACTGTGACAGGATGTCCTCTGTCTTACCTGCTCTTGATGTGGTGCTGCATACTTAGCTGTTGGCTGCGCAGGTTGGAAAGTTCTGCTTTGAAGAGAAAGAAACTTTATATTTCTTTACCTTGAAAACAGGCAAAGGTAGATACAAAAGTGCTCAATATGTTAATGGTGGGTGAGGTACATCTAAATGTGTGTGTAGAAGAGGAAGTTTTTTGGTAAAATGGGGGAAGAAAAGAAGAATTAAGCGTAAAAGTGTAATTTCTCCTCTGTCTTCTCTCCCTCCCATCAAAAGTTTTAAAATAAAAGCCAAACCAAAATCAGAAACCAACCACATAGGTGCTGTGCGTGTGATCAAGCTTTGCTCCAACAATGAATGTTTTTTTGTGTGTGTGTAGGTGTTGGAGACCTGTGTGAAGAACTGTGGCCATCGCTTTCATGTCTTAGTGGCAAACCGTGACTTCATAGATGGTGTTCTGGTGAAAATCATCTCGCCCAAGAATAATCCCCCCACTATTGTACAGGATAAAGTACTAGCGCTGATTCAGGTACACAGCTTGTCTCTGCTTCCATATGTTGCTGCCTGAAATAAGGACTGTCTGCTTCAGTGCTACGCATCGCTAAACATGCTGTCATCATTAAAAATGTGGCAAGTTTTTTATATGTAAAAACAAACAATATATCCAGATTGGCAGGGAAGAGCAGACATGCACACACAGAGATATTTTATCCAGGGAGAAATGTCTGGATTCGAGTTAGAGAGCTACCATTCTACTCTAAAACAGGAGGACTTAATAAAAGATAAATGGATGGCTTTGCAATTTAACAGTCACGTCTAGAAGCTGGAGACCTGCTTCTGTGATGGGCTTGTCATCTGAGGCCAGGAAATTTGAGAGGATCGCGCTTTCACTGTCAGTTGCAGAACACTTACCTTTCTGTGTCTGTTTCCCTGACCATAAAATGGAGCTGTTTCCCTCCATTAGAAAGCATTCTGAATTCCTTTTAGAGATGATTATAGAAAAAGTAAATGACCATATAGGAGTTCAAATGGTTTTGGTGTCTTTTCTCTGGTTATTGTGCAGTAAAAGTGCACTGTCAGATCCTTGCCTGCAGTGGGGAAGTTCAGACGTAGGCCTGTCTGCCGCTTCTCCTTCTGTGCAGCATAACAATAAACAGCCATGTTAATTCCACAAACCATTAGCAACACATGAGGAAACATTGGTGCCTGCCTGGAGGAAATCTGACAATTATAGGAAGCTTTATCACTAAGCTCCTACAGGCTATTGCATACACCAGAGACTGAAAGACACTGCGTATTTAAAATGATATAAACCTGCTGCAGTGTTTCTTGTGGGAAGGTATTTACAAATGCGCAGCATAGTTTTCCAAATATACTTCTGATTTTTGTGGCAAAGCATGCAGTTGAATTTCTGCTGGTTTATTTGTTATTTGGATACACAGATAGGACATCGTTAGAGCATGACAATGTAAGTAAGTGATTTCCAAACAGGAAATAGGCTGGGTGGGGGAATTAGGTGGGCATTGCATTGGGGTCTGTGGGGTCCCTTTATTTCTGGTCTCTGGTCTCAAGGCTTTTTAAAAAAACAGCACAAAATTAATGAAATCATTAAAAGCAGTTCTTGTGCATCTGACTGAGCCCTCGGGTGTCTGCCTGCTTCGATGGGAGAGCTGATGCATGCGGTGACCAGGAGATGAGGTTAAATACTGTCCCGTGAAGAGAAACTGCGTGTTTCCATACTGTTTGCTCTGCTACAGTGTTTTAAAGGATATTGGTTGTGCTGGGTCCTGGATTTAAGTGGATTCCCAGTCATCAGCACAACTGAGATGGAAGTCTTTGTAACATAACCAAAAAGCCACAGTCATTGCCTCAGTGTATTAAACAGAGCTTTATCTGAGTAGACTTAGTGCAGTAGAGCTAAAAGCCTCACTCTGGGTACTAAATGCCTTTTGGTATAAAAAGCCTGAGAATTGTGAACGTTGCCTGTGGGTGGGTTCTGTTAGTGTCTCTTTAGCTGGAGGTGGCAGGGGACTTTGTTTTCCAGATTGCCTGACAAGTTTGGAAAAGTGATTGCAGTCACTCATCTCAGCTGCCCTATGGACACGCACACCCAGAATATCCCGTACGTCGTGACCACTTTGCTCAGCTTAGACTTTGCTCTTTAGAGCTCCCTGCAGTTGGAGTTAACTCCATTCCAGGAGGCTGATCTCTTCTCAGCTCTGCTCCACTAACATTACATTTATCCCCTCCTGTAGGCTTGTTACAATTTGATATTGGGGAATTAATAAGAACAGAAATGAGAGGATTAATAGCACAGACTTGGAAGCATGGAAAAAAGCTGTACAAACAGCATACGTCTTCAGCCATACAGCTCTTGTACTCCTGGGCCTTTCCATAGCAAGGGTAGATAAAGCTGCCATCCAATTTCTTATCTAGAGACTTGACTGTTTTGAGATGTGGGTCATCTTGTGTCTCTTTCTCAACCTATTTCCCAGTGTACATGAATTAACACGTATTACACATTGGTTATCCTTCCTTCTTCACCTTGCTAAAAGGCCTTGGAAATACTCCTTATTGCTGTGCCTCTGGTAAGAGCTTGCATATCACCTCAGAGTTCATACCACCTTGCTGCCCAGTAGCTAAGCGCTGTCATCAGAGATGAAGCACGGGGAGACTTTTAGTGGCATGGCAAATTTGTTTGAGGGTGCGTGTGTTAAAAACTGTCCGACACTGGAAAAGTTGTCTTGTGGTGGTCAATGCAATGATTTGCAATGGTATTTAATTAACCTGTTTGGGCACGCTGAGGTGCCAAGTGGGATTTATACAGCAGCATCCTTAAGTATCTACCTTTGATAGTCTGGCCCAAAGTCTTAGAAGATCTGAATCCAATCTCACCTCTGTCATACACTTGTTTGGTCAATGGGCAGGTCTCCTAAGCTCTGCGTGTAGCTCCTTATCTGTAAAGTAGAGCTAATATTACTTTTGCCTAGTTGAATTGTAAGCTGTCTAGGACAGGGATTGTCTTACAATGTGTGTAGACAGCACTTAGGACAATAGCGCCCAGTCCTGCTTGCGACCTCTGAGAGACACACTAATGTAGATTATGCTGCCAGCTCAGGCAGAAGAAGAATACAAATGGAAGTGGCTCCTTTCTCCAGGAAAGAGAGTTGCGGAAGAGAGACTATATTAAAAAGGTAGAGTGCAAATGAAGTGAGTTCGCTGTCATTAGTGCCTACAACAAAATCTATAGGAAGCCAGTGAAAGAGAGGATGCATTAGTACATCCTCCTGAACAAACAAGCCCCATTAAAAGTTGGGGACAGCAACGCAGCACACTTTGCCTCTAAGTTTCTTTTGAGTGATTATTAAAAAGAGCATCCCTTGCCTTACATTTTTCACTCTTACTTGCACATAAAGTGGGGAACACCATTATGTAGAAGCATCATTCAGATGACTTCATATGTAAGTTGAAAATGCCAAGAAAGTGCAAGGGTAGAGTTACTTGTACAGTCAATATCTTCATCATAATTAGGGATGGTTTTGGAAGGTCAGTTCCAAGGAAACAGAACAGCTCTTTGCAGTCGGAGCTGTTTTCTCTGGCTAACGTAGGGCTGTTTGGACTTGCACTGCTTCGGAACAGTTGATGCAGTTAATTTACTCTTAACAAAGCTGAGAAGCAAACCCAGAATTGTTAGCTTGCAACTGATAATGGATTGTCTCCTGGGCACGTAGGGTAGGAAATGCTCTTTCTTAGAAATGAACAGAATAGGAATGTAAATTAAATATTAATATTATTTCTTATCTTGTTTTGCTATCTTTGATTTCTCTCCTCTCAAATATAGAAAGTGGTTAAAAACAGCTTTTAAAGTAAAAATAGTCAAGAACTAGTGTAAAAGCGATGACTAAACGAATTAAGTTTAGAGCCCACACACACGTCTCGCAGCAGTTCTGGATCCAGCACATTGATACTCTACCTCACGTATGTGGAGGTTTGGGGAATGCTTCATTTTTAATTGAGTCATAATATTTCAATTTTTCCTTCTCCTAAATTTTTAATACTTGGCTAATTTCCAGCAAAAGTGAAAGGGGGTAGAGGCTTTCAGGATATTATACTCCTAGCAGCTTCACGAGTATAGGAGGCTGGCTAGCGAAGAGAAACACTTGGTACTCCCACTGAAGGAAAAGCTCAAATGTGAATTGAAGTCTTTTTAGACACCAGAGAATTCATGCGGGAGAGATATTATGAGTGTTCTGGCTGTGGGAAATTCTCCCTTTAAACTTGTTCTTTCTGACACACCGGGGTGTCTAAGTGTTGGATATGCTCTGTAAGAAGCCAGGCTTCATTAGTTCTGCTGCTCATGGGACTGCATGTTTCACAATATAAGAACCTCGGAAACTGCCTTTTTTATTTAAGTGTGATCCAAATGAAATACTGAAGGAAACTTGACAGCTGTGTTTTTTCATTGGCAACAAATGAGGGTGTTTCACAAAGTAAATTGAGATTACCTAAGATTATTGTATGACTTTATGAATTTTGCTTAGATCGGGTTAATGTTTTATACAGACTTTTTTTGGTGGGTCATTGGCCATAGAATATGCAAGAAAAGATCAGCGTGCAATCAGTGCTAAGTAGAGGAGACTGGAAGAGGCTTTCATTTGCATTTACAGATTTTGATGATGGCTAGACATAGCTACTGTGCGCTGGGTTCCTGTCTATTTTATATTTGAATAAAATGTGTACGTGACTGTCCTAATAATATTTGCAGGATCTTTTTGACCAGGTCTAATGATTACAGCTTCCCTTTGAAGCTGAAATACATGAAAGGTTTTGCAGTCAGTATCTGATGTCAGGGTGGAGCTGCAACTTCATTTGGAAGATTTATGGATAATCCCTCATGTTTTCCAGGCTTGGGCTGATGCCTTTCGAAGTAGCCCTGATTTAACTGGAGTAGTGCATATTTATGAAGAACTCAAGAGGAAAGGCGTAGAGTTTCCCATGGCAGATCTTGATGCTCTGTCTCCAATACACACACCACAGAGGGTAAGCTGCAGCACTGCAATTCCAGCAGTATTTTCCCGAGATGTCTAAATAGCTGGGTAACTACTCTTCATTCCCCTCCTGTTTGTCTGAATTTGGCTCATTTTCTCACTCCTGGAAGGACTTTTTAAAGGGCCTGTAGGAGAAGCATAATGCAGCTGCATTTGACAGGCTGAGAAGCTAATGGTATCTCCTCCCTTGAGTCAAACATCAGTCTGAGAAAAGAGTTTGGAGTAGGTTTGTACCACAAAACCACCAGACAAATGCAACTAATTTGTTTAGAGGGAGTCCAGCCGGATATATGATTGAGATTTACTTCTTTTTCTCAAAAGTATGGTGGTTTCTGTTGGTGATGACCCTGAACCAAGGCCTGCCTGTCTTTTAAAGGTGTACAGAGTCTGAATCTCTCACTGATCCCACGGTAACGTGAGATCTTTACACTTTGAAAAGTTAGGTCTGGAAAGTTGACAGAACTGCTGCTATGAAGGAACTTAATGATCACAGGTGTTCTGATTATTCACTCTGAAAACTTAAGTTAATGAATCTTTGAAGTGGTAAATGCGAGTGATCAAGGACTTAAAGATTACAATTCTTGTGTCAAGATTAATTAAATCCAGTATCTATGTATCACATCATTTTTTGTAAGCCTGCAACTTAATTCCTAGTTTAAAATAATTTATAATTATTTACCTTTGGCTCTTGTTTTTATTTTGCTTCTCACTTTTCTTGTAAAGGTAAATTGACTTAAATGCGTGTGGGTTGAGTCAAAAGATATGGGCATGCATTTTTGTTGCAGCTGTCTGTTTATGTGCTGGCCTGCCAGTCTGTTCTCGTAACTACACTGACCTTTTCCACAAGGTGCAATTATGTTCTATATTTGAACGTATTTGGCCTGAGGTTGCTGACAAAGCAAGTGCTGTCACAATTCAGCTTTTGAACTTCTGTCTTTCTGATGTGGCAGAGTGTTCCTGAAGTTGATCCTGCAGCAAATATGCACAATTCACAGTCTCAGCAAAGGATGAGCACCAGTTCTTATTCTTCATCTTCTCCAACGGCATATTCTGCTCCTCAGGCCCCAGCTCTGAATGTGACTGGTCCCATCACTGCTAATTCTGAACAGGTATTGGAATGATGATTCTTTTGAGTGAAACTCTTTCAGCAGATCAAATTAGAAACCAATTTGCAGAGGAATTTTCATTTTAACTCTTTGACTTTGATTGCCTCCTAGGTCTGGTTCTACTTAGTAATCTTTCCTCCTATTATACTATAAAATCTAGGCTTTAGATTTGTATGTGTGGCCTCCTAATGGCAGCAGTTACAAAACCTCACAATCTGATACACCAGTCCACGCAGCGGTTGTGCAGTAGGTTAGCAGTTGTTCTCATTACCCCCCCTCCTTTAAAGGCACAGAATGTCTTGCAGATGCAGGAAGACTTTCTAACAGGGAATTAAGTCTGCATCTGTAAGACCCTTGCAAATGCCCTAGTATAGGATCTTCTTTTCTCTCTGCAAAAATAATAACTTGAGAGCCAAAGATCCTGCTCCAAAGTTGTACGTCTTTCCCCACATTTGAGTGAGGCACACAAGGTGTACTGCAGCCGAGGTCTGTTTGTAGCTGCTGTTTTCAATTGCTTCCCTTCCATACAAGCATAGCACGTCTGGGTTTGTGATGATAGTGAATGGTTCTACAAAGTTCTTTCCTTTTTCTGTTGCTTTTCTAAAATTCTCTCCTGGATAAACTTTTTATCTTTACCTTTTTTTTCCCTGCTAGAATGTCTGGAGCCTCAGATATCAAATCAGACAGAACCAGAGGTATCACAAAGTCAGTTCTTGAAAATGATCTGCTGAAACAAAAAGATTATGCAGTATTTTGCTGTCTTTTTACCACAATTTAGATTGCCCGGCTGCGCAGTGAACTGGATATTGTTCGTGGGAATACAAAAGTGATGTCTGAAATGCTGACAGAAATGGTACCTGGACAAGAGGATTCCTCAGACCTTGAGTTACTCCAGGTAACAGTTTCCTAGCAAATATGTTTCTGATCCTTTCTGTGCTTGAGTTTTTTTTTTGGGGGGGGGGGTGTAATTCACTTCACTGCCTTGGTTGGTTTGTTTTACAAAATTAATGTGGACTGCGCTTGCAGTGACAAGGATTTCCTAACTTCCCTTGAAACTTGCTCCAGTGCTTTCTTCTCCATGTAGCTAGAAATTTTTCCCAATGTTGAATATAAGGTCTCCTTTACCACAGAGCAGCTTAGGATTGCAATAGGCTCTGTAAGCCCTGAGCATTTCTGCTTCTTTTATATCTTCCATCATCGCTCATACAGTGTCAAAACATTCCTGGTCACTATGCAAGAAAAAAACACTCCATGTTTCCAGCTGGGCTAAATATTGCCAAGGGTTCTGTGGATTCTCTGCCACTCAGAATCTTATATATGAACTAACTCTTTCCAGAAGATGTGCTGTAGTTTCTCCTGAAGGTAGTGGCTTAAGGCAGGCACTCAGGCGAAGTTTCCTGCTGTCCAGAGGATTAAGCTGGGTAATCAGAAGGGCTTTCTTTGCTAGAAAGTCTAAATCCAGTGCAGCATTTATGATCTCAAAAGGGAAGACAGTTTTAGTTGAGCTCACGTCTCAGGCTTCATACCCGTTTCCCCAGGCCAGTGGTAGCGGGGTGCCCTTTTGCCTGAGGAAAGTAATACAGTACCACATGCAACAGATGAGGAATACTGTCATCTAGCATTCCAGCTGCTGCCCTTAACATGGTATTTGCCTTTCCACAGCTTCAGAAATAGGCTTCTGTTTTGATCTTCCAGCAGGGAGGATGGGCTCCCACAGCAGTACATTTGGAGGAAGGCAGGGAATTGCTCTCTGTGATACATCAGAGTTTGAAATCCATCCAAAAACTGGTCTCTCCCATGCAGTGGTATTGTGTGTTTGTCTCAGAGCCATCATGGCAGCTGATGAGAGGCTTTGCAATAAAGAGCCTTTCAGTTACTGCCCATTTGGGTTGGACTGCTCAAAACAAAAGAAGCTTCCAGGAAACCACGACAGACAAACCAGCATAGAACGGTTTGCTTACATTCAGAAGCAACTACTAACATCTTGACAGCGTAACCTTACAGCATAGCTTTAAGGTGAAAGAACTTGATCATAAAATGGAGTGACAGCAACGATTCTTTATTCCAACTGGTTCCCTTCTTTGACTGATGCATCCTAAATCTGAATCACAGAGCTGGGGAGAACCTGGTTTGGATCACAAAGGATGGTTAGTCTTTTGAAAGCTGTGAGCCGGGTGCTGCATGCAAGGACTCCTTGCTTTGAGGTTTATATAGCCCTCCTCCTTAAATAATTCCTGACATTTTCTCCAACCATCAAATGTAAACAGCTTGCTAGAGAGCCAGCTCTGAGCAGAATAGATAGGTACTGTCAGCCCTCTCGGAAAGGCAGCAAACAAACCTCTGAAATGTCACAATCTGCTTCTAAAGTGATGGGATCAAAACTGACATTGGAGAACACATTCCTCAAGCTGTTAAGGCAGCTGGATTGCACTAGGTGAAATTTATCCAGAGCTTAGGATGTCAGACCAAGCTAGGAAAACAAACACATTTTTGCTTTCATCCCGAAGGTTGTGTACCAACAAGTCATCCTTGTTTAGTGCTGAATTTTTGCTGTGAAGTGGAGCTGGGGGGGGGTGGAAGATGACAGAGGGACATGCTTTAGCTGAAATGTCAGTGCTTATTGAAGTAAAACCGTGGGCCTAATCAGTGGCGCCATGCCATATGTCACATTTCTTCTTGTAGTTCCTCCTCGACATACCGGTTTTGACCTTTGGTCTTGAGGCCTTTCAGGAGTAAAGAATTCTGCTAAGTAATTGGTGATGGAAGAGATGTGCTGGAAGCATGAGAATTCCTGGTTTAGGCAAACTGAAACCTAAGTTTCTCAGCATAAGAGACTTCTAAAATAAATGCCCTACCTCTGTATACTTTAAAATTTTCATCTGAAACTCCGCACTGACTTTTTGCAGTCTCTTGTCTGTGGACTTGTTCAGTTGAAGGGAACATTTCTGTGTATAGTTCAGTACTGAAGAGCGTGTGGAGTGCTCATCTTTTCACGTTGTTTTGTGTTGCTCCTTGTTTTGTGTTCACACCCATGTTCTCAGTAGTTGGTAAGTTCTGTGTCCCCAGCCCTCCTCTTCCTGCTGTGTAGCACACGCTTAGCTACTTGTGGTGGCCATGATGAACTTTCTTCCCCAATTGTTCCACCACATGGAACAACTTCTAGTTTTTAAGGATGATATTGCCAAAAAGAGCAGATTGAATTTTCCTTGAAAGCTCTCTTCTGGAAAGCTGTTGTATTAACATGTTTTATTCTTAAAACAGATCACTAAAATACAGATATTTATTTTGTGAAGTGCTCAGAGTTAGAGAAGAATCAGGATGTTGAATTGTAAATAGGCTCTCAAGATTTTATGCCATCGCCTCTTGAAGGGCATGTTTGATTAGATGTGCTTTTGGGTGACATTTAATCATGCAAAGATAGACTTGTCTTAGTGTTTCTCAGCTGGGGGATATGTTTGGCTGCGAACAGAGCTCAACTAAATCTACTTATTGCTAGCTGCTTATCAGAATGTGTGTGCACAATGCATTCCTCCTAGGAACTGAACCGAACCTGTAGAGCTATGCAGCAGAGAATTGTGGAGCTTATCTCACGAGTGTCCAATGAAGAAGTCACAGAGGAACTGCTGCATGTGAATGATGATTTAAATAACGTCTTCCTCAGATACGAAAGGTGGGGCACCTTTTCCATCAACTATTTACGCTCGTTCTGGGTTTTCACTTAAGTGTAAAATAGGTCAGTTGACAGGAGTTGGCCATCTGGGCCGATGGTCCAAAGTAACAAAATGCAGAGAACCAAACCACAGAAAGCTTTTTGTGGTCTTCTATGATAACATTCCTTTTTCAGTTGTTTCCTTTAATACTGTGATTTATTTTTTTTTTCCCTAACCATTGAAGTTTTGTGGGGCATATCCGCAAACTGCAGGGCAACTTTGTGCGAAATTCTCTCCACCAGCAGAGACTTGAGTCTGCAAGTCCCTGTTGTGCGGTGCTGTACAGATGTAGGGACTTGGGACCGAAAATAGCACAGCCGCAGTCGCTAGTTCCACTCGTTTGCCTGGGCTCCGCACAAATGCTTGTGCTGCTTTCTGGCTTAGGGAGGCTCCCGTGAGCTCGCTCCGTCTTCTGAGCTCTGAGCTTTCTAGTTCCAGCACTGGCGCAAAGGGAGCTGCCTGAGGTGGGCGTGACCTTCATGCGTGTAAGGGTTTTGGTTTTAAGTAACACTTAAGATCTTGGAAAAAAAGCCTGTCTTGCGCAGAGCGGAGGTTTTGAAGAGATGGTCTGCGGGAATCATCCCCAGGGGCGGGACTTGGGTCATAGGACTTTCGACATGTTAGACAAAGGCGCTGTCAGCCACATCTGCTGCAGTAGGTGACACGTGATACAGCAGTCTTGGGAAAGTTTAATCTTCCCCTTAATGACAGGCCTGGGGAGTGAGGCACTAAAGAGTACCCTTTGTTCCTTGCTCTTAGCACAGGGCTTTGTTTCTCAAGCCTTTAAAAATAAATTAGACTCTAGATCTGTGAATCTGCGCTGTCACGGCAAAGGCTGGAAAGAAGACTCAGTGGCCTCGATTTTGTCTTTGATTTAGTCGTTCAGAGGAGATTGGGGCAAACTTTGAAACAAATGCTGGCTTTTTATGTGAAATGGTATGTGTTTCACGCAGGAGCATGATTCTACAAGTGGCAGAGTGTAACTGTCACTAAGGCTTAGTCTGGTCACCCTTAATGTTTTTTCCATTTTCCTCCATCTGTGACTTTGCCAACTGGGGCTAATGTGTTTGTAGTCATTATACGCTGAAAGGTGAGCTGAGTGATGTTAGCAAGCTATTTGTGGTAGAATAGCTGCACTGGTCTGAGCGTTTCAATAAATTCCAGTTCCTCCTCTGCTATTCCAAAAGCTCCGCATCCATCACGCTGAGTTCTAGGGGTACCGAGCTCCGTCAGTGAGTCAAGCAGGAGCTCTGGCCTTCGCTGTGAAGCTTTGGATGTAAACGAACGTGTGGTTCAGAAGCCTTTTGGTGAGAAATATGAGGTGGGAGGTGTCTTAGGTTTCCAGCTAAGGGAGCTGGATTTCCAGTAATAGTAGACACCCACAGTTTCCTAAAATTGAAATTTGGGCCGTAATTTGTTTTTGCTGCCTTTTAAGTCTGCATTTTCCTCTGTTACATTAAGAAAACAGTTTGCTTGAGATTCCGTGTTGTATTTTGTCCATCTGGGAGAAACCCCACAGGATATTGTGAATATGAATATTACGGGTTTTTTACTGAAAAGAGAGGTTACATGTGAAGCTACTTTTAAATGAGGAAAAACTCTAACCTCAGAGAAATCATGGTGCTTTTCCTGGTAAGGAAGGAGATCGGACTGGCCTCAGACAGGCCTTGGCAGGAGGTAGTTCCCCCTGCTTTTTTGAGTTCATGAAAGCTGGGTTTAGGTTTGCAGCCCCAGGTGCGCAGCTGGTTGGGGAAGCAGAAGAGAAGAGACCAGACCTTGACTAGCCAGACTTCTTCCCCTGAGAAGTATGAGGATTTTTATCCAACATCATTACTTTTCAGTCTTGGAAAGTACCAACTTATTTGAACATAGGCTCTGACTATCTTTGAGCTGACCCAGAATGTTTTCAGAAATGAATCTGCTAACCGTTGTTTCTGTTGCCATGTGCTGCCTGGGTAGGGCTGTGCTAGCATGCATATGGCTTCTAATTTACATCTATTGCAGCAAGAGGGAGCTGTTAAGTGGGAGTACGACTTGCTGCGGTGCTCAGCTTATTTAGCTGGGAGCATCAATCTTGCTGCAGTTCCTCCCGTCCCTTGGCTAACAGAATAGTCTATCACGAAGCACTTAATAGGAAAAAAAAAAAGCAAAACCAAAAAACCAAAAACCAAAGACAAATCCTACAGTGTTTTTCAGGCATGTGTGTGCTGCAAGATCAGATTAGTCAACTTAATATCCACATTTGCCAAGAATGCAACTTCTGCAACTATCACGCCTTTGTCCTGGCTTGGAGTTAAAGCTTTCAGGGTTCCCTCTTGAACCAGTGAAAACTAAATTCAGTGGCAAGCATGTCATGGCTTTGTTATAAACTCGTGTTTTTCGTTGTTTATTGGTGGCTTTGATAGTCCATGTTGGTTTTTTGTTGTTTTCTAAACAGATTTGAACGATACAGATCGGGACGTTCAACACAAAATGCCAGCAATGGAGTAAGTACCTAACTGCATTTATTATCTCAGCAGCTACACCGTACTAGCCGTACTGTCATCACTAGCATCAGACCTCTTCCCTGTCCAGCCCTCTGTCCTGCCTGTAGTGGCTAATAGTGGATTCCAGGAAAAGAGTGTAAGAACGGGGCAAACCGCAAGTGACAACTTTTAGCTCAGGAAGACACTACACTAAAACATCGCTGCATTTACAATCCTTGGTGGATTTTCTTTCTTCTGTTAACTTTTTTGATTGCTTTTGAGTCCATGTGGACTTCACAGTGTCATTAAGCAGTGAGTTCCACAGTTTCCCTACACATTTTTACATATTTATGTGGATATTTATATATAATAAATACTTTGTTTACATTCGATCAAGTCACTTAATGATTTTTATTTGCTCCACCTAATTCTTCTTCACTGTGTCTTACAATACCGCTGTTCAGGTTAATTTTCTTCATGCCACTCATAATTTTAGGAACCTCTCTCATCTCCTTTTTCAGCAGCCCCTTTCCAAGCTGAAAAGTTACAGTTCTAATTACTCTTTCAATGAAAACTATTTTATAATTGTTTTATAGTGTTCAAGACCTGAGTTCATGATGAATTCATATGTGGCACTATTACATTTTCTATTCTGCATTCTTCTAACTATTTCCTCTATTTACTCTGCCTGTTTGATTGCCACTTCTACTGCAGTGTGATGCAAACTTCAGCACAGGCTCTGCATTGTAACTTTAGTCACTACAAAGAAGTTTTGTTTCTGAAAACAGTTTATACCTGATGTGGAAGATGGTAGCAAATTCAGTTTGACTTAGATCTGATGGTCCAGTGCTAAAAGAGGTGGAGAACACAGACACATTAGCTAAATCTGAAGAAATGTAGATGACCTCCAGGAGAGTTTCCTGCTGTGCTGAGCAGTCAAACTGAGTTTTTTTGGTGGCTGACCCTTTTTATTCTGCACTCATCACCGTAGTATCCAAGAGACCTGGTCCATTTGGCAGTATGAGATCTTTTTAGGGAGCACCCATTATTTTTTGGTGTTTAATGTTGCACTGTGAGAAGAAATCTCTGGCATGTGTAACTTGCTGTGTTTCTTCTGTGCCAACAGGTACTGAATGAGGTGACAGAAGATAACTTAATAGATTTGGGTCCTGGCTCTCCAGCTGTAGTGAGCCCAATGGTCGGAAACTCAGCACCCCCGTCTTCGCTTTCTTCGCAGCTTGCAGGGCTTGGTGAGTACCTGACCTAAATAGTGCTGATGAACACGAGGCTGCAATGCATGGGCTTTTTCTAGCCTAACGAGTCTGTGGGTCTTGAACGGCATGCAGGGCTGCTGGGCAATCCAGGTGTGTGATTGTGGGAGCATGTCTGAGCGTTTGCTGAGGTCCCTGGGACTGACCTGAACACCCAATACAAGCCCTTATTGCAGTGAGCTCTTCGGATTGATGAGGAGCCATTTTTCACTTGTGGGTCAGGGAGTTTCTGATCCCTTTGGCTTTCCACTACCTGATTAATGTTGCCATGTAGCCTTCAGAAGGTTTTGGCCATGTGTCGTACAGGATTCGGAAGGTTTTCCCTCTCCCTGCACTGTGCCAATCTGTAATTGGGAACCAGCCTGGCACAAAGTGAAGGATTTATTAACCAAAGGGGAGACTGAAGGAAAGGGTGCGGGTTCTTGTTCATGGTAAAACTTGTACTACTGCTTTTATTTCTGCTTAGGTATAGCGCTCCATGAAATCAGTCTGGTGAATGTTCTTGATTCCCCTTCTACAAATAATATTTGAAATCTTTGGATGAAAGGTTTTATGAAACTATTAGGTGTTTTACACTAAATCAAACCAAAGGTTGCTTGATAGGATCACTTGATTGGACTGAAGGTTCTCCACCTCTTTCAGCACTGTGCCAATATCATACCACTTCATTTGAAACTGTTGGTTTCACAGTCAATAGCTGAGAGACAACATTGTGGAGAAGACTAGTATCCCTGCCCCAAATTTTGGACCATGTTAGTGAACAGTAAATATCTCGGGATGAGATTGGCAGCAGGTGCCCACCAATTCCCAAATGCTGGCTTCTTGATGAGGAGTACTTATGGAGTGGTGCTTCCAGGAGGAATAAAACAACCTCTACATTTGTCTTTTAAGAAATGCATGAGCAGCCTTCAGCCTCTTCTGGACAGAACTGCGCTCAGTGCTGCAACTGTTAACTAGATGATATCTATAGCTGTCCTGTATTGTTAATGACTTCCTCCGTAACCTACATAGTCACGGCAGCGGTGCTTGCATATGGTTTGCTATTTCATTGGCTCGCTTTTTTTGCCTCTGGTTGCAGACTTGGGTACAAACAGCGTCAGTGGCACACTCAGCTCTCTACAACACTGTAATCCTCGTGATGACTTCGACATGTTTGCACAGACAAGAGGCAGTTCCTTGGCTGAGCAGCGAAAGAAGTACGTTGGAGTTTGTCTTTAGTGCTGTTTGAGTCACGGCATTGCTGTTTTCTAAGGGCATAAACCTGAAACTTCTTGACTTCATTCCAGACTAAAAAAGTAGTTTTGGTGTATGTTTTTGTGCTTCTAATCCAATCCCTATCCTGTTGGTCATTATTAGTATGAGCAAGTGGAGAAGTTCCTTCTGCTGGGCAGAGCAGCCTGGCTGAGTAATGTTATTTGACTGTCTTAGTTAATGAGCTCACTGGAAACTTGGAAATGAACCTGCCTTTACTTCTGCAGATGCTTCCTCTCATAAAGGCTTGTCATCCCATCCGCCCGGCCAGTGCTTGAGATACAGGAGCATAAGGATCCTTCACCTGAAGGTCATGGATATGCTTTGGTGACTGAATTACTGTCATCAAGGGCCTGGAAATGGAATTACCATCCAGTTAAACTCTCCCTTTGGCCCAGCAGTCAGACTCTTTCAGGCTGTCAAAGCAGCGTAGCTTGCCCGACTGCCATGCTATCCCTAATTTGTTTATATGCGTAGGGCTTGCATCTCTAGAGCTGCAAATCTGGCACTTTCAAGGGCATTTAACAGGTCAAATTATTTTAATGTAAAATAAATCTGTGCACTTATTAAGAAATCCTTTGATCCCTGTCAAGTCAGATTCAGTAAAAGACACACTCAGGTATTTTTCTTTCATATATTATTTCTTGCCTCCTCCTGGTTTCAGGTTCTAGAGGATGTAGTGGCTACCAGCAGTCAGAACATAATCAGTATCTTGTCTCAAACTAAGAAATGTTGTTAAATAGTTTAGCTCAGACCTTAGCAGATTATCAAAAACTTACCAGCTCTAGAAAACTTGAGCCAGCAGATTTATTAGGATCTTTTATTTGCAGTTATCAATATAGCTATCGGTACTGCCTCAGCTGTAGTATTGGTGTTGAGAAGACGTGCTCTACTGTAGAGGCATACGTTACCACTGGAGATTTCAGGCTGAGCGCCCTAATGTATAGTCAGAAAGGAGATGCGTTGCAGAGAGATCTAATGGAGGTCCCTCTGTCGCTTGTGCTAAATGAAGCACGAAACTAGTCTTCCCACACTGCACCTCTGTCTCTTTCTGCGAGCTAATGGAACAAGGAGCACATATCAGTCCATGATTTCATAAGGGAGGATTGCTAAATCTTCCTTGGATTGTACACTGTTTAAATGGAGCAGCAGCGAGGCAGCAAAGATGTGAGTGTGACTTGCCACAGCGCGTAGGTGAGAGCCTCTGGGTGCTGTGCTCAGAGCTTGGGAGAAGCCAGCCCGCTGGAGGAGAAAGTGCTGCTCCTGCTCAGACATGCGGCTCCTCCCGGGGGCTGATTTATGGGCAGGTGTTGGCATCTGCTTCAGCTCATGGCTCACCGCTGCTCTGAGAAACGGTGCTATTGCCTCCGTCACCTGACTGCTACATGTCCCTTTTGCATAGCAATTTAAGAAGCTTAAATCCAACCTCTGTAAATAGTGCATTTCTTTGTATGCTTCACTGTAGTTGCTTAGTTTTGTTTCATCTGTCTTCAGGTCTCCCTCTGCCTCCCCCCATGCACGCATCAAGGTCAGGCTTCCAAATGTCATCTTCGAAGCTTTGCAAAACATAATCTGTAATCAGGCCTCTTCTCACAGTCCCCTGCTAGCTCTTGGACACGGTTATGGTGCCTCGTAACCTATTTGCCCACCTTTCATAATGCCAGTCTTACTCTTTTGCTTCAACGTGCTTACTGAAACTGATGGATGGTCTTTATACAGAGCACACTCCTCTTCTTGGAATACACTTAGTACGCTTGAAGTCTTGTTAAGAAAAAGAATGTGCTTTCTGATTTCCAGGGGAGTAAATCAGAGTAGCAAGTGCATTCTGCGTGGGTGACTGCTGGACTTCCTTCTAGTTCTGTGGTTTGTTCCTTTCTTTCAGCGTGACGTATGAGGATCCACAGGCTGTCAAAGGACTAGCGTCTGCCCTGGACGTTCGAAAACAGAACACAGGAGGGGTAGGTCGTTGCTCTGTGTTTCGTTATCTGAAGCCATGCGTGGAATCCAAGTTGTAGGCAGCTGCTTTGACCGAGATTTCTCATTCTGTATTCCAGCAACAGATTTTGAAATTGGTATTGAGGAGCGAGTACTTGCTCAGTAATGATCTCTAAAGAGCTGCTACTTAGCACACCAGCCTAAAAGACTTCAGAATCATAGTGGGTAAATTCTCCTGTGTTCTCGCAGCTTGCCTGGGGGGTCCAACTCTTTGACTGGAATCACTGCTGAAAAGAATAAGTGGGGAATGTTTTGTGAACGCTGGTGTGCTTTTGTTTGGTTTGGTTTTGCTTATGAAAGTTGATGCAGTTTTAATCTACTAGACTCTGCTCTTAAGTGCATGGATACACGAGCAAGTTACAGAGAGAAATTCTGTAGACTTCTAATGCTTCACATGCCTTGCTGTAACTGCCCTTGCGTGCGGTCTGTCCTGTCTGCCCCAGGGCAGGCTCCTGCTGTCTTGTGTGGGCAGAAGAGGTCCGTGCGCTGTCACCTCACAGCAGCTGATGCTAGAAACGTGTTTGAGAGAGCAAGCTTGGCCAGCTTTGGCTGCATACCTTGGCGAAGGCAGAAGTGAAAAGAGCTTTCAGGTCATTCCTCGGCCCCTTTCTACCATTCTGCTTTTTAAAACTGTCCTGCTCTTTTGTACTCAGCTGTGTGTAAATTTTTAGAAGACGGAGCAAGTTCAGAGCCTTTTCCTAGTCTAATTCTGGTCTGTGCTGACCACTAGGGAGCATGGCAGAGCCAGTGTAGCACGGGAGAGCCAGTGCAGCACGCACGCACGCACCCCCCTCCACGGAGAATTGCCCCCCCCCATGCCTTGGCTGATCCCGCTCTGGTTCTTTCATAAGTTGAAATGGGAGTGCTGAGGGCAGCTGGCATGCCTGGCAGCTTGTGCTCTGAGCCAGGGAGAATTTGCGTTCGGAGCCAGCTGGGGTCAGATCACAGCTGCCTGCCTGCCTGGGCCATAGTTCAGTGGTAGCAGGGCTTCAGCAATGATTTCTTACGGAGCATCCCCCCACCCCACAAATCTATCTGCTTGTTCCTGTCCCTGTCCTCCCGCAAAAAGGGGAATTTATAACCCAGGTCAGCCCCATGACCAGTTTCAAGCTCGGCCCCACAAATACTCATGCCAGCAGTACTGAGGGAAAGGGGGGAAGCATGGGGAGGCCGGGGCAGAAGTATATTAAGGGAGGTGAGAGAGGAATTCCTGAGGCCAGTGTGGCAACCCAAGCCCCCAGTATCACTGAGCTGTGTTATTGGCAGGACCTGGGAAAGGATTTGGGATTCTCCTCTTTGTTCCTGGCTAACCAAACGCAAGGGGCTTGCATTTAGCTACCAGCCAAGGGGGCTCTATTCCCCTGGTGGCCACGGGGTCATGTCCTTATTTATTAACACTTTTGTTCTCAGCCAGTTCTGCTTGAGGCACCAATGCGACGTGTCTTTCACACCAGCATAGCTGCTGCTCTGCCCCAAGTGTTGTCAGTTCAAAGGGCTGTGTCTAAGCTAATCTGACGGTCAAAGTTTTTTGGGGCAAATGCTTTATGGGTTGTGGAACTTTGGGCTCTGAGATGTTGCAGAGACTTTCAGCCTCTTTTCAAAGGTCTTGATGACTGTATCGTGTAATCAGAATAGCTTGTTTTGAAATGCAGTCTTTCGGTAATTGGTAAACACTGCTTTTTGTCAACTGTTGTGAGGCTTGTAGATGTCTCTTCTTAAAGGAAATAAAAATTAAACTCTCCTAAAGTTACCAGCCCCAGCATGTGTAGCAAAAAACTGGCAGTGCTCAGTAAACGAAAGACACATGTTAATTTGGGTAGAGAGCTAATTTAAGAACGGCTCTAGGGAGGAGCCAAAAGCTTCACAACACATTCTTCACACACGTCTTGTTCCAGCACAGTTGTCCAGTGGTAAAATTCAGCACATCCGACGTTTCTAATGTAGTCATTCTCAGAATGGTCTGTAGAGAGATGGCTGATCACGTGGTACTAGCTGTCTTTTAATATGATTTAGCAGCTGGAAACAAGACGAGCTAAAAATACACTGTTTTCTTAATATTGCTTTTCCATGTTGGGAATTGCTTTTGTTGCCACAGAGTTGTTGCGTGATCACAACTGGGAGGAGAGGTGTCCAAGAAACAATTCTCTAGTGTTACAGAGATAGTAGATGAAGTTGGAGTGATTTCCCCCTTTTTTTTCTCAGCACAAGTACTGAGATGAGATGTAAAAGATTACAGCTGATTCTCCATTATCTGTGGTAATGGGTATCTGGAGGGAGGTACATAAACACACCAGTGGCTCTCTGCTGAGCTAGCCCAGTTCTGGCAGGGCCAGGGGGCTGGAACCGCTGCGCTCTGCCGGTCCCGAGCAAGCCCCTCCGGCGCTAGAGATGACTCTGCATCGGGGCCCTGGCTCAGGGATGAGATGCTGAAGGGCAAGAAGCCATCTTGTGAGTCTTTGCATTGCTGTGCCATGCAGTCTGCAGCCTGCTTGGAGGGAACTGGATGCATCAGCGGTCCTTTTAACCTCTGCCGCTCTTCAAGAGGGGCACTTTGAAAGACTGCCAGAACACTGCAGCAAACTGCCATTACTTACCCTCCTGCTCAACGCCATCATTAGAGCTGTCGTACTGTTAGACTTTGGGGCAGAGTCGGTCTGCTGAGATCAAGGAGGTAAGTAGGGTGTGCTGCAACTCACAGCTTCATAAACAAGGGAAACTCCACAGTGCTTAATACTAGTGTTTCCAGTAAAGTCTGACTGATTTTAGTAGGTTGTATAGCCTACACTTCTTCTTCTAAGAAGATGACAAACATCAGCCTCGCTACTAGTCAGTGATTTGTATTTATTTTTTTTTTAATATCAGCGTGGAGGAAGTGCTAAAATTCTGTGAACTGTCTGTAGGAAGTGCAGAGGTCGGGGTGAGGTCTGTCCCTCCACGGACAGAGCTGACAGGCAGCAGAGGGGGATGCAGCTGCTGCCAGAAGCTACTGTAGGCAGCTCTGTGTGTGTGTATGTGTATGTGAAGTTTTTAACTTGCTGCTGTTATATTACTTTATCACGGGTTGTTGCTGTGGTTTCTCTCTTTATGGACCTTTCTGTTCTCAACACAGAGGAGAGGTAAAGGTGGGAACTCAGACATGGAGCCCATAGACAAGTGGCTAATTACACAAGGAATGGTGAGGACTTCACCAGTGAAGCGATTCCTACTGCCCACCCCAGTCCCTTTACCTAGAATAACCATCCTCCATTCACCTCTCGTCCTGCCCTACTGAACCACTTGAAATCAGACAGTACAAGGAGTTTATTTCCCACCTACATCATTACCTGGGGCAAAGGGAAAGATTTGCACCAATTTCTGGTTTATACAGCACAAAGGGCTGTAAACTGGCTGAATCATTTGTAGGATCCCACATCACCTTCAGAAGAGGCCTGGGGATCCAATTAGTTCCTTATACTGTCTTGATTTATTTATGCAGTATCCACTTTTCGAGGGATAAACACAAGTCTCATGGATCTTGTTCATAAAGAGGACACTTTCTATGTGTCTTTAAAGCAGCCTCTTCTGGTAGTGCTTAACTTCATGGTCTGGAATAAACATATGGAGCTTGTAGGATCATACCTAATTGAACTGAGTAACGTAGGGATAGTTCTGTATGAAAGGAAGGGAATGGGAGATCTGCTACCCAGATTGACATCTTCCACCCCAGTCAGGGAATTACACTGGCAATAGCATTCAGACTCTAAAAGGTACAATAGTGTTTCTGGCTTTAAGGATTTAATTCCCGTGTCTAGTGATGCCAGTGCTCTGATAAAATCAAGCTTCTGAAGATCACTGAATCTTTGCACATTTTGACCTTGTTTGAAGTTGTCCTTCACCAACATGCTTGCAGAGGGAAGTTCAAAAGCTTGTTTTAAGTGCAGAAGTCAGAGGTAGGTAAAAAATAGCCTGAGCTATGCCTTAAAGCCAAATTCTAAGACCGATTTTGTATTTTTGGATGACGTAATCCATCACTTCAAGTGGTTGAGATTAGTACCAGTAATGTCACCTAACTGTACAACGTCCTTCTGAGACAGTCCTGGCTGCAGCTGAGTTCAGAAAGGTGCAGTGCAGAATTCCTTCGGGGCTGGGGCGCGCTTGCAGTGCAGCGTGTGGGGCTGTGCATCAGGAGGCCCGTGGAATGGGAATGCCTCACTCCGGGGAGAGCCTTGAATGTCCTGGATGAAGCTGCCCGGTGCTTAAAAAGAGAAACATCCCCGAGAGTTTAAGGTTGAGAAAATTCAGAGTGCACCAACTCTGTGAAACACTTTGCATTTATTCTTTTAGATTTAGGGCTAATCCAGATTATTCCTGAGGGCCAGTTTGTGAATTTGTCAGAAGTTTGCATGGCTGGTGCACGCACAGTGATTGGAGACGTGCATCTATACGGTCGCGTCTGCCTGCCCGTGCAAGCACCCAAAAGCAGTTCTGTGCTCTCTAGCACACGTGGGTAAGCCCAGCTGTACGGACCTACCCCTGGGAGCCAGCGTTTCATTTCAGTGCTTGTTGGAGACCCACAGCTCGTAACATGAGAGTGAAAAGCCATAAAGTGAGCAGCGCTTGCTTTGCCTCTGATACTGTTGACTGTGGTTCACAGAGGCTCTTGCTGTTCGGTGGCTCTGTTGCAGCCAGAGATGTGCTATGCCACCGTTAGATGTTCATCCATAATGAATAATCCAGTGATTGAGTTAGTTCCTCTTCTTTGCCTTTCCACTGTTTACAAGAGCAGGGAAGCATGAAATCGGCACCCCTGCTGTTCACACCACTCACACCACTGCTTTATTAAAAAAACAAACACGATATTCGTTCATTGGCTTGTGGTTATTCAGTCTGGAAAAAGGATACTGCAGCATTCATGGAGGCATACGGATCTGGGGAGGGAAGGGGATCTGGCTGTCCAGCCAGTCGCTGCTCTTACAAGCCTATCACCTTGTTTGTATGCTAAATGTGGGAGAGAAATGCCTAAAATAAAACTAAACTAATCATTAACTCCATTTCTCTCTTAACTGGCTGTAGTTCTTAACTGTATTTATTAATACCACTTTGTAGCATTTGCAATACCAGTGGAATAACTAGCATCCCAGGTATGAACTTCATGTGCACGTTCCTTGGAGATGAGGGGGGAAAGAGGGGTGAGCTGACATCGCCATTACCTGTGCCTGTACAACACTGAGACCTCTGAAAGGGTATTCCCCCCCTGCCAGAGCGGTACTCGCATCCCTCATGACCTGACGTCATTCTTTCCCAACTGCGACACATTTAAGCTTAGGGTTGAGTTCTTCCCACTCCGTTTCTGTGCATCCCCATTCACCAACACACCTTTGCAGAGGGAGGCTCATTCAGGGCTCCGTGTGTACTCTCCCAGTGAATTCGGCAGCATTGTTTCTGTTTCAGCTTAATCTACAGCTCAGTTCCGCTGGCAAGGTGATGCCAGGACCGTGGAGACACAGACCACACCTTTGTCCATTCCAGCTATGCCTACAAAACTAACATAGACAAAATGGTATCTGCAGAAGATGGTCCTGGTTCAAACAGGACTTAGGGATGTTAGCTGAGCTGTTCCAGTACCAGATCCGTTTGCAGTGCGAGATCTGGATTTTTGGAAGTTAGGCCGTGCAGGTGTCATGCAGGGGTCTGCATCAGCAGCTCTTAGTCACAGACTTTAGCCTAAGGCCACCACGTTCTAGTGCAGGTAATTCCAGTTCCCTTCTCATCAGTTTGGGCAGAGATTGAGATTTGCATGAATATATTCATATATTCATTTGTTAGAATCTGTCACCCCACTTACGTGCCAAATGGGTATTTGTTACGAAAGTGAGGAGCAGATATTGCTTAAGCCACCACGTCGGGGCAGATATTGTTTTCAACAGTGGCAGAGGAGGAATGAAACTGAACCAGAATTCACAGAAAGTGATATGAACAGCTTTGAGCATTGCATCCTGACCACCAGCAGCATGCCTGGCTAGAGAGGAGATTCCTCTCTGTAGTAAAGATTGAATGAAAGCTTCGCTGAGATGTTAATTAGTAACAAAGTGGGATGCCGCTATGTAGGCCTTCAATAGAGAGATAGGTTCTAAGATGTGGAAATGACTTGAGTAACATGAGATTGTTGAAATACATCATCTTCTTGGAGACTAAAGTGCTTGAATTGTGGACAAACTGAGAAATAGATGTCCGAAGATCTCATTTCTTCTGTGTGGTGGGACCCCTCTCCCCTTTGAAGGCAAGCAGGTGTGTTCCCTTGTCCTGAAGACCACGTGGGTTTCATTCGCTGTCCAGCCATGGCGTTTTACAGAGCACTCTGCAAGGACAACATGATACCCCACGTGAAGGAAGGCTTTCGCTGCCTGGACATGCCTATCCAATCCAGATTGGGTGGTTGTTGTACGGGCACAACAGGCTGTGTTGGGGAACCCACTGCACCTGAGCTCTTGCCTTCCCCATCTATGTGATGTGTAAACACAGTTACAAGTAATCAAGTAGCTAATTAAATCCTTACATGTAAAGTCAAACATGTTCTAATCCTGAGGCCAGGCAGCTATTTCAAGATCACAACAGCTTTAACTAGATGGTAAGACTGTAGTAGTAAGCTGGAGTAGACTGCTAGCGTGCATCTTAGCGCTCTAGTTCTGCTGCCGTAAGAATGACAGACCTTTCTTTACTATTGCTAACTAACGGGGGGGGGGGGAACGAGTAGCAGCTAACCAAGTATTGGTGTCAGCTTTGTTAAACATCTAGAAAGAAGTGGAATTAACTAAGCTACTACAAGACAGTAGTCTAGCAACAATTAGCATGAACCTTGTTAAACATTTTAAGAACATTAATGAGCTCACCTAGAGACCTGAATTGTCATTTCATACCTGCTTCTTTTCCAGTGGGATCATTTTTAATAGAAATAAAATGTGATAATAATAACCTCACACTGTCTTTTTAAGGGTAGAATATTGGATTTTATGACTTCTGAGGAAATGCATTGGCAATACTCTTTGGCTTTTGATTGCTAGTGAGAACACCAACACAATCTAACTTAGATAAGTATGAACTTGAATTCCAGGTTCCTGTGGGCTTTGTGGGATTGAACGCTCGCTTTTGTTCTCCCAGCCCTCCTTTTCCATCTCCCTTACAGGACTGTTGAGATGATCCCGTTTGTAGGATTTTCCAAAGACTAAATAAAAAAGGAATTTGAACAAGGAGCCCAACTTTTAATTAAAGCCAGTTACTTAAAGTACCCAAAAAATATTTTGAGACTTAATTTCCTTTTACTTTGAGTATAGACTTTTTAAAAAAGAAATCACAATATCAATATAAAAACAGCTCTTGCAGCCAAGACCGACTATCTAGGGAGCTGTCTTGCCAAGACTGAGAGCTTCACTAGACCATCTATGTTTGCATAACCAAAGTATTAACAAGACGGTATCCCATTCTGGAGCCATTAACATGTAGTCTGCGGCTGCCACTGCTGTTTGTTCCCAGAAACTGTTGTCTTTTTTAATGTGTAAACTAGCTCATTTATTTTTACATTGCTTCTGTTGTGTTTTAGGGGATTAGTTTTAACAAAACTCCCCTCCACGTTCTTCAATTTAGGGCTTCTGGAAGGAGGAGCCTTGCCAAAAACACAACTGACTGGCAAAAATTGAGCTTCTGTGTGTGGTCAGTTTCCAATGAAACATAAATGGTACAATGTTATAGTTAAAATATTTTAAAACTTCCAGTTACTCTTGAGAGTCGCCCCCCCCCCCTTAATTCTTGAACAAATTAAACCTGATACATTTAACCCATGTTTTATGGGGAAAATGGGGCTCAGAGTCTGAGGAAAGTAAATTGGAAGTTTGAGCATGGAAGGAGCAATAGACAGAAACCCTTGGCTCTGCTCTAAGGCTTCTGGAAGATGGGGGAAGCTTTTTAAAAGGTCAGTGCTGAATAGCAAACGGCTGACATGCTCAAATGTTTATCTTACAGCTCGCTCTGCTTCTTACATATGACCTGCGAGAAGTGTTCTTGCACTTCTGAGGTTTTTGTTTGTTTGTTATATAAAGTAGGTCTGTCTGAAAGTAGAATTCCTTTTTTCCTTTTTCCTTTTTTCCTTTTTCCTTTTTCCTTTTTCCTTTTTCCTTTTTCCTTTTTCCTTTTTCCTTTTTCCTTTTTCCTTTTTCCTTTTTCTTGTTTTCTTGTTTTCTTTTTCCTTTTTTTCTTCTTTTTTTTCTTTTTTTCCTTTTTTTAAAAAATCTTACAAAACACAACAGCGCAGACTCCTGTACTGCTGAGCTGTTTCTCAAGGACTCCTGCAAACTCAAGAGTTCTGCAATTCTCAGGAATCCATTACTTGCTCAGTCATCTGTTGTGTTTTCAGGACAAGATTTGAATTGCTGTTCCTCCTAATCCAGGGGCCGCAGTACCACCACTCTTTTTAGAACAGCTGCTCTTATTTATTCACAGAAAAGCAAAAAAAACCCTGCTATTTTCCTCCTCCTCTCCATACACATTTTCTTAAAGAAACTTAAGTACCTTTCTGAGCTGCAGACTAGCCAACAGCTCTGAAGGCTACACCTCCCAAAGCATTACTTATTGCGTACAGCGTTAAGCAATACAGGAGAGAGACGGCAGTGAAAGTTCTGCAGTAGGTTTTAGGTTGCTGTAGGCTGAATAAATTCATGGCTTGGTATCTCTGAAGCCAGCGTTTTCCAAAGCTGTTAAACTAACAAGCCAGGTCTACAAGATGCAGCTTGTCCTTGGGAAGGAACATGTTGGAAGATGTGTACAGAGCCCTCCTCGCGTTAATGGCCATCAGGGCCAGCTCGCAGCAGCCTCAGCACACCGCGTTAGCGTTGTACCTGCATGGTTCAGCTCTCCATTGCAAATTAAAAAGGGGTAATTATCCTAAATCTGGCCCATTCCAAAGGAAACTGCAGGAATTTATTTTCTGTTTGGGATCTTCATGTATTAACTGAAAGCAAAATGACAGCTTGTACCTCTGACCCTTCTTGGGTCTGTCACATGCACTTTGTCCAGCAACCTGCAGAGTCGGAGCCAAGCCAACTTCCCGGTGCCTCTCTTGGTGGGAGATGCTTTGGACCGAGCCCTGGATTTCCAGTCCTTTGACACAACTAACCCACCTTAGCAGACCTCACCTCAAGCAAGGGCTTAACTGCCTTCATCAGCGCAAAGGGCCACTTGGTTAGAAGAAAAAATTCTTGAGGAGCTCTGCTAAACAGCGTTAGCCTGTGCTGCTGCCTCTGTAATTCAGCATCTGTCTGCCTTCCTCTGCTAGAAATCTCTGAGAAAACTGCATCTCCCAGCGAACTCATCTGCAGAGCCTCTTTCAGCTCTTCTTCCCGTGAGAGGTTTCAGGCAAAGCCTGGAGAACGCCTGACACCTTTTCTTCCTAGGAGAGCCGCTCCAGCACCGCGAGGTCTCCTGCCTGCCAGCCCCGCTGCTCGGCTGCCGTGCCCTGGCCTGGAACCTGCGTGTCTGACATTGCTTTCTAAGTGTTTTTCAGGCTGTCCTTACGAGATCTATTGTGGTGTTTTCCTGTTTACTTCTGCAGCCCTCTGTTGTATGTAAGCAGTGTAGTTAAGTCAGGAAATTCTACACCTAACACGCAGTAATTTCCCTTCGCTGACCCAGTTGCCTGTAGCGCTTTGTGAAATAGCTGCACTTCAGCACTCGGTGTCCGCGCTGCCTGTCGCAATCTCGCAGTGTAACGTGAGAGGTTTTATCACAGGAGGAGAGGCAAACCTTCCCTGCCTTTTTGTGAAACCGTCCGTGGAGGCCTGACGGGCAGGCTCCGGTGAGCCTTGCTGCAGCACTGCGAGGCATTGCTGGTCCTGGAGCCAGAGCCGAGAGGAGCACGTGCCGTGCTCTCCTCCTCTGCCCCATCCTCCTCCTCACCTTCACCTTTGAGACTCTACACTTTGCACCGGCACACGTCGGGTTCTGCTGCCTCGGCTGCGAGAGGGTCACCTTTGGCAGAGGAGTGGGGACAGGGAGCCAGGACCGTTTTGCTTTAAACTGGTGTGCTGAGGCTTGCCAAGGCTCGGTGGTGTGGTGGGAGGAGGACCTGGAAGGAAACCTGACTGTGTACCCTGGGCTCTGACTGTCTCCACCTGCGGAGAAAATCAACTTGTTTTCATAGGAGTGTTGCCTGAAGACTTTGAGCCTCTCTTTTTGCTAACCCTTCACTGTGGCTAATACCCATTTAAAATTAAAAAAAGGTGTAAATTTAACATTTCAAAACCTAACTGATATCCAGTATTCTACCCTTAAAAGCTTTTCACGATCAAGATTAGAATCATCAGTCCATCTTGATGGTTTTAATATGTGGTCGAGAAGTTACCCGTCTTATGCTGGCATCCAGTCACGTCATTCCCCATAATCTTTCTCTTGGTTTTTTTTTAGCCTTGTTGTTCATAATTTCCTTTCCAAGTGTTTCTTTATTTGAAATGTCATTTATATTTTGTTGCCTTTTTTTTCCCAGCACATCTTACATCTTTGTTTTTGTTTTGTTTTTAATCTTATTTCTGGCATTTTCCATCGCTCTGTGGCCATGATTGTGGATGTGTTTTGGTTTTTGCCTGCCTTGCTGTTCTCTCGCTGCACTCCCTAGATCCCTGTTGCACAGTCCTCTGTCATGGATGACATTGAGGAGTGGCTCAGTACCGACTTGGTGAGACTCTTTATATTTTCATTTTTCACATGGGCAATAGCACTTGTACAGATAACTTGCGATGCATTGCTGAGTTACTGGTACTCCTTGTAATGGGAGGCAGTGAAACTTCCAAATCATAGAGCTTTATTTCCCTTTGAAGGGAATATCTAAGCAGGAGGAGATAGGGTCGTGTTCAGCAATTCAGTCAAAAAGTTTGTTTCTGAGTTGTTTTATTTTCGCTTCTCCACGTTAACACCACGGAATAGCATGCGTTCCAGAAATTGTGTGTTTCTGGTCCCTGTACAGGAAAGCATTTAAACATGTGCTGAAGTTTACCGGTGTTCTCCACCGGACTTAAAGCACGTGTTTAAGGCTGCATTACCTTTGACAGGATCGAAATACATGCTTACATCGAGGCATGCTTTTAAGAGATGCTGGATCCCTGAGTCCTTAGATTCCTTTCAAATAGAGATGGCTTTGTTAAATTGGCAAGCAATCTTGACATGTTTCATAATAGTAACAATAAAAATTTATAACAGTCTCTCTTCAATGTTTGTAACTTTCAGTTTCTCCTAAATGATTATTGTCTGGTAATTATTAAATAAACAAACAAAAGACATAGAACTAAAAGTAGCTTTTCCTTCCGTCTGGAGTTTGTTTTGCTGTACCAACACACATTAGGTTTAAGCAGCGGTACAGCTAGTACGCATTTATTCCAGTCCCTTTTTTTAATGTAAGCATCTGACTCAAATTAACCAAGTGCGTTTTGGGGACGGGTGGTGGGTTGCGTTTCAGACGGTTCTTTTAAACATGGTTTTTGTGAGCTGAACTGTTGCCTTGTGGTCACCGTGTCCCTAAGGATCGTCTCCTTCCATTACTTCTTATGACTTCAGAGACTGTCCCTAGGTAACTCCCTGCTCCTTAAGGTCTCCCCCAGCCCCTTGCTATTGCCTGCTCGGCTCCTAGCCGGGAGCTGCGGGGCTCAGGCTCCGCTCCCCGGCTCTGGCAGCAGTGCTGCAGGCACGCTCCGGCACGTCAGCCCTCCGCGCCGGCACCAGAGAAGCTGACTGTACTGAAAGGAGGAAAATGCTCCTGCTCTCCAAAGCTGCCTGAAGTGCTTAAACAGATTCTGAGTTTCAGTGTTCAAGTTTGGCAGACTGACTGGCTGTCTGAAATGTCACTGGTTTTCAGCTGCAGGTAGTTTTTTCAGGCCTCGGTACAGGCAGTCATTTTCAAATTTAATTACAAACTGACCTCATTTTGTTAAAGAAATACAGTAAATGTAGCATGTCCACTCTCCTTAAACAATAAACTTTTGTCTTTGCCATTTAAATTAATTTAGCAGGAGAGAAGATCTTATGGAGAGATACGGAGGTAGCTCCATACATCTGTCATCCCCTAGATAGTCTTGCTCAAAAAGAGCAAAGCAGAGAAGTGCCGTGTAAATGCCTGAGCAAGCCTGGGGATCGCACGTGCTGCGGCCGTGACTGCACCGGCTTCCCTTCTCCCGGGTACCTGGGTCCCCATCCTGACCGTACATGGGTGCAGCGTAGAGATCCCCTCTGGGAAAGTTTGGACTGGATTTTTGTTTCTCACTCTGGGTTCCCCCCCTCTTTTTTTTTTTGTTAATGGTTCATTTCAGTTCTCTGCTTCCCAGCCAGGGAGTTACAGATTATGTTAGCTAATGGTTTCTTATTTCCTTACCCTTTTTGGGGTACTTTGGAACAAACAGTACCTCTGCATGGGAAGCAGTGGCTGCTGTGTGTACCTTTGGAAACCTCTGTGCAGCAGAGAGCTAGTAGGTGCTAGGTGGCTTTAATGCTCAGGCATTAAAAACCTTTGTGAGGCCAGTCAGTGTGTTCCCACTCTCCTGGTAGAGAACCAGAGTAGGGACAAATACTTTTTCAAAGCAGGTTCAACATGAGGTTTTCAAGTAGTATTTTTGTCCATCTTTAACATCCTGAGAGATTGACAAGGATGCCACATCCCTGGCCTTTTAATTTCCTTATTAAAGCACTGTTGGAAATTCGCATGTTGAAATGCACAGAGCTGGTAGAAAAGCACTGACCCCCGGCATCGCAGCCTTTGTTCCTCATGGACAGATGCTAACTGCCCATCAGTATCCTTCATCCAGCCCACCCTAGTCTTGTCTTTGTACAGCATGGACGCCAGGACAGCTGCTATATTTTTGTACGAAATCTAGAACGAACTCCCACGGGAGGAACGTTGGCCCCTAACTATTTTGCGGCATGTGTCCTTTGTCAGCTAAAAGTGCGTTTTGTTTGAAGACACAATGCAAACCGCAGTCCTGACTTTTTAAAGGACTGTGTGACAGAAAAGATGGCATCTTGTACAGTGCTTGTGTGACTCACACAGCTCAGTTTTTGACCAGGCCTGCCGCCTGAAGTGGAAACAGCGCTGGACTGCCATTCAGGTCCAACGGGAAAGTTTAGCTATCCACCAGCAATCTTCAGAAGCATCTCTAGTGCTCATCCTCTTCTCTGCAGTGCAGTGAAATGTCAGTCACCACTGGCCTCCTGACGTGGGAGCCGTGTGATTTCCCCAGGTCGCCCTGCTCAAATAATTAGCGTGTGGAAACAAGCGGTGGAAACTGTCCAGTTGCATTAAACGTGTGTAGAGGATAATAGTGAAGGTGAAGCGCTGCCTGTGTGTTCACCCGGCTTTTTTGTTCCAATTGCAGAAAGGAGACGAATTGGAAGAAGGAGTGACCAGTGAAGGTAAGCAGAGATGCCTGTGGCTATGAGCTGTTCTCAGGTTAGTGCACAGACTGAATTATCTGCTTTGATCCCTGCCGAGACGCTGACTTCTCCCAGCCTGATGTTCCCCAGCAAATGCTTCTGCACTCGGAAAGGCGGGAGGAGAGCATTTCAGAGCAAAAAGTTCGTATCTATGGTGTGAGGAGCCCTCCCGGCTGTACGTGCTTTCCTGCCATCTTCCTTGGCTGCGCACTGTGTTTGTGCCAGCAGGAATGCATCCCCAAGCTGCTCAGCCCTTTGGAATGATGTTTCCCTGCATCTGTCGCAGCCGATGGCGTCGGGTGGGTTTGATTCCCTCTGCTCCCTGAGCTAGGGTGTCTCAAAGGACGTCTGTGCCCTTTCCTGAGGAAGTCAGGCTGTACAAGCATGTGTGCCTGCGAACACAGCCCAGCGGGACGCCAGGCGCTGGAATTTCAGACCCTAGTTCAGCCCTACGCACAGCCCTAGATCTTACCTGTCTTCCTTCTTTTTTTGCATTGCAGAGTTTGACAAATTTTTAGAAGAGCGAGCCAAAGCGGCGGAGATGGTTCCCAATCTGCCTTCCCCTCCCCTGGAAGCCCCCACCCCTCCGACAAATCCTTCCAGCAGGAAAAAGCAAGAGCGCTCGGAGGATGCTCTCTTTGCACTGTGAAGATTCTCTTAGCCGCCCTCCCACCCCCGTGCTCTGCAGGCGAATGTCGCTGTACGGCCACTTTGTCCTCCCACAGTACTTGGCTAACAACGACCCCTTCCCCCCGATTTCATAGATTGCTTCTCCTTCCCCCCCTCCCCAAACAGTCCACCCCCACAAGCTGACTCTTTCTATTTAAGTCCAACACTATTCCTGCCAGACCACGATTCTCCAGCACTCGCTTAATCCCCTCCTTCCTATCCCAGCTGCACAAACCAGCTCTTGATGCTGAAAACCCCTTTAGAATGCATGAGTACGTCACACTGTGTTGAAACAAAAGCCCAGAGGGGAGAGAGCAGCCTTGCCCTTCAATTTGTGTAGGGATCATCCTCTTCTGTAGGCAGGTCCTGCCAAGTAGACTGCTCTGTCGATCAGCATGTAATTGACTGAGATGGAATGTTCAGGAGGAGTGTGTCTTTATTTTTAGATAAAATGTTAATGTATTGGCTTTCGTGTCGGATTCGACAGCAAGGAACAACTGTTCCCCTTTCAACATGTGCTTCACAAGTTAAAATCCTTTACTCTCCCACTCACACATCTCCCGGTACCATATGGTGGTCGCTTTTCCCCACTTTGTGCGGCGCTTCATATTCTAAATCTCACAGGGTATTTTTTTCCTTGTGTTTTATCTGGGCTTGCTCTAATTTGAAAGCAGTCTGTTGGCCATGTCCAGTAGCTCTGGCAGTTGACGAAAATGAAAAACGCTGAGCTAAATGGATGCTGTAACGTTAGCGCATGAAGCATTTTGCTCTTTGGGAGAGCATTCTCACATGAGGATTTTTTCTAGTGTGTTTGCCTTTTAAAATAGCTAGGTTATTTTTTCCTTACCTTAGATTCCTTCTTCAGTGACTGTAGAGCTCTGCTTTTGTCTCAGCTGTTGTAAATAACATCCATGCAGATGGATGGGACTTGCTCACGGAGTGGGTGTGAACTGAGGTTCCTGGATTCCCTGCCGTGCCTGGTAGGATAGACATGCTGGTTCTTGGTGGTAGGTATGAGAAAAAGAGGCAAACCTCACAGGGGCTTGTACGAAAATGCTGAGGGAGACGGTTACCATGGAGGGATTAGCCATGCCTGCCTGTGCTGGAGGTGAAACTCCTCATTTCCTTCTAGGTTTGGGCCTGAGAAAGTGTTGGATGATTGTGGCCGTGCTTATTTGTAATTTTTGGAGTGTCCTTTCATACTTCTGCCTCTTTATTAACTCCCAGCTCCTACGGGACTGCAGTCTTCCTCCTGTCTGTGCAAACAAGAGTATTCCCTTGCTTGCCAGAGGCATGGCCGAGAGTGCTGCTCTTCCTGGAGCTGCCAGAAGGGATTCCAGCATGTGTGCCTGCCTTGCTGGGCTGACAGGCAGCGCTGGAGCCGGCAGCTCCAGCCATCTCTGCATCCCCCAGCATGTTCCTTGGTAGGAAGCCAGTGGTGCAAGATGGCAGGATCAAAGAGAGAGCTGAATGCTGCGTGGCAGGGAGAATCTCCTGTCCTGACAGAAGGGAGCTTTATCAGATGAACGCCCATGCAGGCAGCAGCGCTCCAGCCCCTCTTCCTCGGGGCACTCGTCATCTTAGGCAACCAGCCACTTTGTTCTGACTTGGCATGTCTGAGCTTCTCGGGATGCTGATGTGTGTTGAGCTCTCTCAGAAGTTGTTCTAGACCAAGAAGCCGTGTTATAAACAGCTGATGTGAAAGTGATAGAAGCTTTTATCTGAGCATAGTTACTTCAGCTCGTAACATACTCTCTAGGGTACGCCACGCTTTGGTAGGTTGTGACACATAAAACCTTTTACCAAATGGCCCGATTGCAGCACTGATGGTCTTTAAGAGTGGTGACATTAATCTTCGGAGGGAAGCCTTGTTTGGTGCAGGATTTCCAGGCTGTCCCAGGTCAGATGTCACTCTGTGCTGTCCCTGCTCATCCTCTCCTCCGTCCTGCCCTGCCTGCATCCTTTTCCAGGATCCCTCCGTATGTAGCTGGGCCCAGGCGAGGCTGCCCTGCCACCCCCCAGCGCTGACTTGGCACCTCATCGCTGCTCCGTAGCTTACTGCTCCCTGTCAGCTCTGCGCTGTGCAGACAGTAGCATGGCTTGCAAGGGGATGAGGAAAATCGGTGTAAGGATAGAGCGAGCTTGGGGATCAAGCTGCCTCTTCTCCCCACTTGCTGGCCCTCCCCCTGGTTTAAGCTCTTCTATGTGGGTCTGCAGAGGGTTTCTCTCCATTTCATCTTCTCTGTGGCTAATGGAAAGTGCCAGGACAGTCTGCCTTGGTTGCACGTGTGCGCTGCTGCTCTCGCCCACTGCCCTCCCTGTTTAACACAAGGTGAGCCCAGTGCTCAGATACTGGCTGCCAGACACCCCGCTGCCAGCTCCTGCCAGACCCTGCCTTGCTGCAACACGTCAGATGTGGCCACCAGCTCCCAGAAACCCGAGGAAACTTCTGTTGTGACGCTGATTTGATTTCAGACAGTGTCTGGTGATTGCCTGAGCAGTCTTGCCAGCACAGAATGAATTGTTGGTATTCCTGTCAATGCAAAAACCTCTGTGGGTGTTTTAAGCGTGTATTTTCTCTTCTAAATCCTTGAAACACATTGACCCTGTAAATGGCCACATCAGGTGATTCTAAGCATGTTAATCCAGCTTCCCTGCCAAGCCAGAGGAGATAATCGCATTGCTCAAGCATGGGGACATTGTCAAATGATGCTGAGTGGCAAGGATGTCACCAGCGCTGTCACCGAGCCCCCCCGCAGAGTCCCACTGCTGCAGATTTGCTGGCCCTTCTTCCCCCACCCCTAAGCAAAAAGGCAGGGGAAGGTGTGTGCTGTTAACGCTGCTTCTTTCTGTTGTGCTAAACCTGTCCTGGGACTTCGAGTTGTTGCTTTAGAGAGAATCTGGTCCCTTTCCGAAGGATCTTGCAGAGCTGTCAGTGACTGACTGCTCCCTCTGACCGGGGAGGAAAAGAGACGAAACAAGGCGGCTGGGGCTGAGGGGAGATGAGCAGCGTGTGTCGGCACGACTCGAGGGACTCTGTTCTGGGCTTGCAGCCTCGGGCACTCGGTGGTCCCCACTGACGCCCCGCGTTATCGCTGGAAAGCGAGGGCACTGTTGGCAGGGCTGGCAGGTGCCGTCGGCACAAGCGGGGGCTTTGCTGGAAGTAGGGCGACGCGCGGGAGAGGCCTTTTGCGGGAGGTGTGTGCTCCGCCTGGGGAAACGGTTAGACAGGCTCTCGGTGCGACCCTCGGTGGGTCTGGTAAAAGCGCAGCCCCTGCGGTGAGTTAAATTTGGAGCCCGAATCCACCAGACCTGGCTCTCCCGGGCTGAGCACGCGGGGCGGGAAGCACCGAAGGGGACAGAGCGTGCGGCAGACCGGGCGGTTTAGCCCAAACCTTCTTTCACACGTGTAAGAGCTACCCTGGAGCTTCCCTAATGTCCTGTATCAGGATCTCTCATCTTCCCCATCCTCTTGTGGTCTGCAGAAAACCTGAGTGGTGGAAACTGTTTGGGGGAAAGGGAAGGGGTTTTTCTCTTCAGAAGACCAACCTCTCGATTTATTCTTCCTTTGCTTTCACTCTTAAGTGCTTCCTCTGTGCAAGTGGGCAGAGGACTTGTGTGGCTCCGACGCTTGCGAGAAGAGGGATGGAGCTGCAGCCTGATCCGCTTCCTTAAGAAATAACATCCCAAGGCTTTCTAGGCACATTAGGAATCGCAGCTTGACACTCAATGACACTAAATTATTATTGGGGTCCTTTGTAAGTTCTAATCTTACTCTGTTCTAGGTTAAAATATTTATTTTGTCAATATATTTTCTTTCCAGTGTGTTTTTTAACCTCTTCTGTTAACCCTTCATGTGCTGAGATGTAAGAAATGAATGGTTTCTATTTAAATATATCCTTTCGGGGTTTTTTAATTGTTGTGTGTAGATTTCAGCTGCATCTTTCGCAGGTGTACTAGATAACAATGTGCTGTACAGACATTTAGGGTGTTTAGTATGTAGGTAAGGCTCATAGGAGAATTGCTCATAAAAACGTAGCACGGTGTCTCTTAAAGGGAACAGCGTAAATGCAGAGACTGGTCCTTACCGGGACCCTCGCGTAGCCTCCAACATACCTTTCCCCTCCCGATTATCACAGCCTCCGTCTCTGAAACGTACTGAGCAAATCAGCTCTGCCATTTCCAGGGCCGGTTTTACACCTCCAAGCTGAAGAAGGATTTTAGTGGGGGGTTCCATTCGTTTGACTTCATTCGGCTTTTTTTTTATGGGATACATTGGCTGTTTCCACTTTTAAATGGAGGACTCGGCAGAGCTGGCTGTGGCGGCGAGATGTTTCCCTCCAGTGGTGGAAGAACAGATGCGGGCGGTGGTTTCAGGCCCGGGGCAGGGGTGATGGTCGCCCTCCTGTAAGCTGCTGCCGGAGCTGGGCCCGCGCTCCCCCGGCACCCCGGCCAATGCAGCCCGTTCCCGTTCCTCTCTATTCAGTGCTCTCCTGCTTTCACCCGTGAGGACAGGACGTGCAGACCAGGAGAGCCAACACAGCAGCATTTTCAGCAGCCTTTTCCATCCGATGAGTTGTCGGGTCTCTTGCGGCTGCGGGGAGTCCTGTGGAGTGGGAACTGCTCGTGCTACCTCCGTCCCCAGGCCAGCCTCATCCAGCTCAGTCATTGTTTACCTCCTAAACGCTAACCGCAAGGCTTGCGGAGCCTACCCTGGAAAAAAACAGCTCAGGACAGTTATTTTTATGGAAATAATGAAGCAGGCAATCAGTGAGTGGATTTATAGCCGCCTTGGAGGTAACCCTTCAGCTGCTGGGGCACCCACCCGCCCTTGCCCCGCAGCAGAGGAGCGGAGGCAGGAATCCCCTCGCCAGGCGCCCGGAGGCGTTGCTGGTGCCCACGCAGCACCTTCCACCCGTCCCTCCCAAGCGGCTGCGCCCGCCTGCCCCGTCCCCAGGCTCCCTGCACCCTGCCCCGCGTCGCTCCTGCGTCCGGGAGCGAGGCGAGGCTGCGTTTCACCGAGAGCCCGCTGCCTTTCGAGCCGCGCCGAGCTCCGCTGCTGGTTCCCTTTAGCCCGTGGCAAACCGACGCCAAACTTCCCACCCTGCTCTGTGTTTTTATGAGTATGAGCTCCTCGCTCTGTACATGTTACTATGAGCTATCGTTAACCCTACAAATGTAACTTGTGTAATAGCTTCTCTGTATATTACAGCTGTAGGCTTTCCAGATAAAAGTGGATAATATTTATTTACGGAAGATATTGGATATTTTTTTGTTTGGGAGTGGGGTAGGGGGAGAAGGGGGACATAACTGTTTAAAGAGATTGACTATGTAAAGAGAAACAAAATACACAAAAAGCAAAGAAACCCAACACTAAAATGTTGCTGTATTCACGTAGAAAGTGTTTACGTTAAGGACGATACAACTGTATTAATCTGCCATCGTTTAACTTGCTCCAGAAAACATCTCTACTTTGGTTCCTGCATGTGAGATACTCCAATAAATACACTACTAGTGTGACCTGGAGGATGGTGTCCGTCTGTCTCTCAGGCTGCCCGGCCTGACCACGCGCTACGAGGGAGCGCGGGAGACGCGCTCGGTGGGGTGCCCCTCGGGTGTCAAAGCACGACGCAGGCTGTTGGGAGCCCTCGCTTGCCTCCAAGCGACAGAGGCGCGGGTGTCCTCACCGGGAGAAGGGTGCTCCCCGGCGGAAGATGCTCTTCGTGTCTTTACGTGGCTCTTGCCGTGCGCGGTGGTGTGTTGCCGCTGCTGGTAAATCTGTTCCCTGCTAAGTCGTCGAGGCTGACATCAGACGGGCACACGGGTGACAACTTCGGAGCTTGGTGGGACGCCTGCCCACCTCGCAGCGGTAACTTCGGATCACCTGCCTTGGTGACGTGGGAAGTGCCGGGTGAGGAGCTGTTGGGCGCCGCCATGCAGGTGATGTCCCCAGCCCATGCAAGGGGCAACGTTTCCTGACTCATCAGCCAGGAATTGCCTCCGACGTCCTCATTTACGACGGTGGGGTTGATGGGCAGAGGAGAAGGAAGAGCAGCCGTCTAGGAACCCGGGAGAAGCGCCATGGCGTTACTTCATCCAAAACCAAATGAATTTATCAGAATGGTGCCCTCCGTCTTGCACGTGGAGATCAAAACTAATGGGCTGTGCTTTAAAAGCTGCTTTCGGGAAGGGGTGTGTGTGGAACAGCTTGAAAGATGGGTTTCCCCTCCTTGGAGCTGCAGATTAGCATGCGTTAAACCCAGCTCTGCCCCGGCTTGTTCACCGTCGCGCTGATCATGTGCCCGACTCTCTGTGGGATATATTCGGGTAGGTTCGTGGCCTGGCTCTGTTGAGAAAGGTGCGGAGCCACCGCTGCCCTGACAGAGCAGAAATTGCACAAAAAGCACTGGGTCACGCGTTTCCCGCGCTGCGCAGGAGGAAGGCTGCCAGGGCGGGGGGCTGCTGCCTTCCCGGGGGCAGCAGCACGCTGTCTCCTGCGGCCCTGCAGTCGTGCAGGAGGCAAAGGTCCTTCTAACCCCGAAGTCTTACTCTGTCTCCAACCGGGGCCAAAGTGGGTGCAAAGGGAAGAGTGTAAGAGCAGGACCAGCACGCGGGGACATTTTGCATGTGTGTCCCCCCCAGCCTCCAGCTGCCGGTGACGCCTGAGTCCCCGAAGCGAGCATGGCTTCCCTGGGTTTGTGAACCCTGATGGGCTTCTCGTCTCCAAACCTCCCACGGAGACCGTGCAAGCTCCCGGCGTGGGCTGGGGGCTTCCGCGGATCGCTGCCCTCCACCGCAGGCGGCCGAGCCCCGGCGCAGAGCACGCCGCGGAGCCCCGTACGGGCTGACCCTCGGACTGGGCGCGTGTCACTGCTGTTCTGCGTCGGGCACCCAGTTTGGATCCTGGTGCGAATGGGAAGTGACTGCACGTGCGTTTGCCTTTCCCATTTCACCTCGGGGTAAATAAACGCCGAGCCGGGGCCGCGCGGCACGCTGGAGTGCCGCCAGGCCTGGCTGCGTGTTTACCCAAGCCGCGGCTCAGGAAGGGATAGTTGACAAAGCGGAGTTACAGGTAGTGAAGGAGAGAAGAGGCTTTGAATCTGTTTGCAACAGGAATTAATGATTAACGCTGCGCTCTGCCATAGCAAAACAAACCCCGGAGCCCGAGGGATGCTGAGGGCCAGGAGCGGGGCATGTCAGCAAAGCCCCGGGCAGGCAGGGCTGCTTTCAGCGCGGGGTGAAGGTGTGCGGGCAGGCGGCAAACAGCCGGGGGCTCGCCTCTGGCTGGGCACAGCGTTTTGGGGGAGCCCACCCGGCTGAGCGAGGGGGCAGCAGGATGGCGGATGCTCCTCGCAGGCTGCCTGCTGCTGCCGCGTTTGGGCTCTGCGGCTGAAGCACAGCACGTCCCGGAGCCGGGCGCTGCCGCCCGCGCGGCTCGGGGCGATGCTCCACACCGCCGGCAAGCCCTACGCAGCCGCCCGAGCCCGCTGCAGCCGTGCGAGCCGGCCCGGCTGGCTCAGCGGCCAAAGCCCGACCATCTCGGGGCCGGTTTGTTTTCTGTTTCATCCCTGCGGTTTCCTCCCAGCCTGTGCTCAGGAAAACGTCTCAGCGACTCCGGAGCAACCACGTGGCCCCGCTGCCATCCCCGCAGGACCGACATGATGTAATCGCGGGCCCTGAGCCGTGATGCAGAATCACTCCACTCCGGGCCGCTGCGCTTATTGGCTGCGTGGCCCTGGTCCTACAGGCGGGGTTTTCCCTGCCCCACAACCAAGCTTACCCCGGGGAGCCCCACCCCGCGTGGCATCCATCGGCCTCCAAACCCACCCCATCCCACGGAGCTGCCGGGCTGCTTCATTCTTCCCCGTTGCACAGAGGATGCTGCTTGTTTGCTTTGGTCCCCCGGAGCAGGGGGAAGCAACGTGTGTGGGTCCCCGGCGTGCACGGACCCCCCGGCTTGGGGGGAAGCTTGGGGTCAGGGAAGGGGCCCTGCAAATTCTGGCTTTGCCGGCACCTTGTGTGAAAATAAAGCTGTGTTTATGCGTGTGATTTTCCCACCTCCCTGTCTCACAGGGAAGGATGTGTCCTGGGTCTCGCGTGGGTTATTAAAGGTGTGTGACACTCGTGCTCGCGCGAGGCTGCCCTAAAGCCTCGGGGGACCACGGCACATCTGGCACATCTGGCACATCCATCTCCCCTGCCCTGGAAACTTGCCCTCTCCTCCTGCAGCACGCAGACTGCTGCAAGGGCTTTCCTGAAAGCGAAGGGAAACCTCCTGCCACCACTCCCCAGTGGGCTTCTCCCCAGTGACCCAAATAAAGAAGTGGAGGGCAATGCATGGCCTCCCTGAGCCGCCCCACGGCAGGTTGCGGATCTCTCAAGGGTTTTTCTTTAGCAGCGGTTGCTGTGGGTGAGAGATGTCCGAGCGGCTGCCAGTGGCCTGCGTGCGGGTGACGCTGCCCCAGCCATCAGCATGGAGCTGAGCCAGGACTCCCTGGGCTCGGCCCCAGCTCGGGCACGGGTTAACGGCCCCAGCTCGAGGAGGCTCGAGTGGGCATGAGGGTGCGGAGGGACCGGCAGGGCCGTGCACCCACAGCTCTGCCACCCGCCACGTGCACGCACGGGGTGCTCTGCCTGGTCCCCGGCGAGCCCCGTGTCACACCGGGGTGCCCCGTGCCGTGCAGGGTTCCCCGTATTGCACAAGGGGTGCTCGCTGTGCTGGTGGGGGGAGGCTTTTATGGCGCAGCCAGGCTTCATCAACTCACAGGTGGCCTCGGATCGTGCTCGGTGGCGCAGAAGAGGAGAGGGCAAACTTCCAGAGGGTCGATGTTGCAGCGCATTTTCTTTTCCTAAATTATTCCCAACAGTAAGACAAACGATGCACGCTGCAGGGCATGGCAGCACGGCCTGGCCCTGCCGTGAGACCCCCACGCTGAGACCCACCACCCGTGGGCAGCCACGGGGCTGACCCCGACGGCACCAGGGATTTTCCTGGTTCCCACAGCTCATGGTGCGTGGGCTCAGCTGGGGCTCACGGGGCAGCATCGGCCTTCGGCATCCCCTAACCGGAGCCGCGGGAGCTTCTCCCACCCTGGGCCATGCCGTGGTCGGGCAGCGGTGCTGGGACGTGCTCCAGACCCAGGAGCTGGGAGGGGGAAGGCAGCCGTCTGCAGCCTGTCTCTGCGCCAGGAGCCGCAGGAGCCTCCAGAGGTGACATGGTGGCCCAAGGTCGCCCCAGCACGTGGCCTCCACGAGGTGCTGGGGGCTTCTGCAGCCACGGCCACCACCTTCTCCCCACGCCAGCCCTCCCGCCGGCTCCCACGTGTGCCTCTCCAGGGCTAAGTGGTATTTAATGCCCAGCACAGGTATTTAGAGCCCGGCCCAGGTATTTGGTGCCTGTCCCCGGGGTTGACGCATGTCACCGGGGGCTGGTGCCTGTCCCTGGGGGCTGGTGCCTGTCCCCGGGGCCCGGTGACTTCCGCGGGGACTGGTGCCCTGCTCGGGGGCTGCAGCCTGCCTTGCTCCCCGCTCCGGCCCTGGTGCAGCAGGTCCCCGCCCGGTGCAGCCGGGGGTCCCCGCCCGGAGCCGCCGGGGGTCCCGGCGCGGTGCAGCGGGGCGGCAGGTCCCGGCGCCGGCGGGGCGGGGCGGGGAGGCGGCGGCGGGGCGGGACGCGGCGGCGGGTCCGCCTCCATCCCCTCCCTCCCTCCCCTGCCCGGTAGCAGGTCTGGGCACGGTTCGCGGGAGCAAGTTGGCGGCTCGTCCCCTTCCTCCCTCTCCCCGGGCCAGCGCGGCCATGGCGGGCGCGGGCGGGCGGCCCCGCCGCTCCTAGAGCCGCCGCCGCCCGGGAGCCGCCGCCGCCGCCGCCGGGATGAGCGCCCTCGCCTTCGACGACGCGGCCCTGGAGGGGCTGGCCCCGTCCCTCGGCCTCTCCGGGGCCAGCGACATCGACACGGCCCTGCTCAGCGACATCGACGGTGCGTCCCGACCCGGGCGGCGGCGAGCGGGGCCGGGCTCGGTGCATGGCCGGGACCGGGCTGGGGGTATAACCGGGGCTCGGTGCGTGGCCGGGGGGCTGGGCTCGGTGCATGGCCGGGACCGGGCTCGGTGCATGGCCGGGGCTGGGGAGACCGGGCTCGGTGCATGGTCAGACGACCGGGGACCGGGACATGACCGGCGGAGCGCTCTCGGTGCATAACCGGGGCTCGGTGCACAACCGGGGCTCGGTGCATGGCCGGGGGGAGCGGGCTCGGTGCACAACCGGGCTCCGTGCACGGCCGGGCTGGAGGGAGCGGGCTCGGTGCGCGACCGGCGCACCGGGGCACGGCCGGAGGGACCGGGCTCGGTACCGGGCCCGGCGTGGGGGGGAACCCCGAGCTGCCGGAGCGCGGGGTTGGTGCAGGGCCGGGCTGGCTCCGTTACCGGCGGCCGGTCCGTGGCGGGGGGCTCGGGGAGGCGCAGTCCCGGAGGGGGGGGGGGGGGGCGCGGAGCAGGACACCGGGCCCCCCAGGTTGGGGGTGCCGGTACCGGGACAGCCCCGCCGGGGCCCCCGCCGGCCGCAGCATCGTGTCGCCTTTAGCCCCGCCCCCCCCCGTGACGTCACCGCCAGGGTTACTCCCGGTCATTCCCTCCAGGACGCCTGGGTTCCCCGAGCCTCCCAACCGGAGGGCGGGGCGGGGCGGGGCGGGGCGGGGGGGGGGGGGGGAGATCTACACCGGAGCATCCCCGGGGCTGGGACCCACCGGCACCCGCCTCCCCGCCGAGCTGGGGGTCCGTGGGATGGGGATGCCACCGAGGGCACCCGCTCCCCAAGGGTACCCACTCCCCAGGGCCAAGGGGACCCGCTCCCCACCACCGTGGCACCGAGGTCTTACCGGTGCCTGATGTGGCATTACCGTGGCTTTAGCCAAAAATTGGGTTTCCTAGCCCTTGGCTAGCCCCGCGCCCGCCTCGCCGCATGCTCCACCGGCTCTGCCGGTCCGCGCCGAATGGCGCGGACCGGCAGAGCCGGTGGAGCATGCGGCGAGGCGGGCGCAGGGCCTCCAACGGTGCCAGGAGCCGTATCTCCTCCGGCAGCTGGCACAGATGTGGCATCCTAGGGCTGGAGGCTCATCCCGATGGCCATCAGGGCAGATCCAGGTGCCACCTGGTTGCCCCGGTGGGATTTTGGCGTGGGCAAGGAAGGACGGTAGCGGCGGGCAGGCAGGAGCGGTGCTCTGGAGCTGTGCCAGCGTCGCCTTGGGTCCCCTGGGACCCGCGCCAGGGCTGAGCGGTGCCCAGCGCCGACCGGCCATGCAGGGCGAGGGTGTCCCGCCGTGGGGTTTTGCCACGCGCCTCGTGCCCCACGGTTCCCCCAACGTGGCCTGACCCTCCACGGGCCGTGGGTCTGCCGCCGGTCGCCGGGTGGCCGCGGGTCATCCTTTGTCCCCAGCCCACCCCGGGGTGGCTGTGGGATGCGCATCCAGGGATGTGGGTGCCCTGTGCCCGCCGGGACCTGCCAGGACCCACAGCCGTGTGGCTCTGCCCCACAGGCTCCCGTGGCCTGAAGCAGCGGGGTGGGGGCAGCCGTGGCACCGCTGGGTGCCCGGGCCATGCTGACAGCGTGGGTGGCAGCGGGTGCCATGGCATGGAAATATCTGGTGGGTGCCAGGCGGCTGGAAGAGCCGTGCCCACCCCTGGGGCTGGGCAGCAGGAAGGGGGGGCCAGGAGGGAGCACCCCCTCTCTGCACCCCCAGACTTTGCTCTCTTGTCTCTGAACCACAGGGGAGCTTTGGGGGTCTCTAGAGTTGGGGGAACCAGGGGGTTGAGGCTGGGAGCCCCCCTGGAAGGAAACCCACCCGAAATGGGAAACGGGGCTGCGCACAGCCCCTGCTCCTTGCGGGGCGTCTCCTCTGGGTGCTGGGCGTGGGGCGAGGGGCGTCATGTCAGGCTGGACGGACGCGGGGGGCCATGGGGCGCGGGGCGAAGGGGTTAACGGCCGCTGACCCCGAGTAACCGCCGGCGGGTTACGGCAGGGTGCCCGGCAGTAACCCGCTGCCGGGCTCACCTTGGCGCGGCCGCGGGGCTGTCTGGGGGCGGCGGGCGGCCGGCGGGCGCGCGGGCGGCGATTGGCGGAGTCGCATCACCCCATCGCCGGCCTCGCTCCAGGCCTGGCGCGGGCAGCGGCGGGGAGGGCCGGCGGGGAGGAAGCGAGAACATGGCTTTAAAATATCCCAGTGCCCCGCCGCGGCCCGGCACGGGGCTGAGCGGGGGCCGCAGCCCGCTCCCGGGACCTCCCCGCGCCCGCCGGCATGGAGTGCACCTTCGAAGGTACCCCCTCCTCGCCATCCTCCTCCTCCCTGCCCAGTGGGGTCACCGCCGCAGCCCCTCCCGGGGTTCTGCGCCCCAAGGGGGGCAGCTGGGGGCTGTGCGCCTCGGTGGGGGCATCTCGGGGGTGCGTGCATGGGGGGGTGCGCCTGGGGGTGCCGTGGCAGGGGCGTCCCGGGGTCTGTGCGCCCCGGGGGTGTGCGCCTGGGGGTGCCGCCGCGGGGGCATCCCAGGGCACTTCGGTGGGAGCATCCTGGGGCAGCTCAGTGGGGCATCTTGGGATACCCCAACATGGGGGTGTCGGGGTGTGTCTATGGGGACATCCTGGGGCACCCCGGGTGCCATCGAGCAGGGCAGACCCCCCCAGCCCAGCACTATTTAACCCCGGGCTTGCCCAGCTGCCCTCCTGGGGGGTGCCGGGGCCGGCACGCCTGGCACGGGGGTCCAGCACGTCCTGGCTGTGCCACCCTTCTGTCCCAGCCCGAGCACCCCCTGACCCTGACACAGGGGCTGTTTTGGGGGTCGGTGGGGTTTCCAGTGTAGGATAAATGAATAAGCTGGCACAAGCCTGTCTCTGCCCCCCTCGACTTCAGAAACAGGCTGAGATCCGCGCTGCCACCCCCAGACCGGGCTGGAAACCTCTGAATGCCGGTGGCCAGACCCTGGCACCCCCATTGCGAGCGCCGTGCCTCAGTTTCCCCACTGGCAGGGTGGCCGGGGAGGCTGCGAGGAGCAGGGCACAGCAGATGCCTGGGCTTTTGGGGAATTTTGCCCCTGGGTTATGGGGATCCCTCCCCAAAGTGCTGAGCTGTGGGGTGGGCAGCATGGGGCCAGCCCAGGGACCCCCCAGGGCTTTGGGGGCCCCTTGGGAGGTGCGGGGCCGGGGCAGCCGCTGACGGCATGGGTCGGGGGGGCTGTTTTGCAGACATGCTCCAGCTGATCAACACGCCGGACAATGACTTCTCAGGGCTGTTTGACTTGCCGTTCGGTGCCCCCGACAGCGCTGTGCCCCCGGGGCTCCCCCCCACCCCGGGCACCCTCGGCACCTACCTGGGGCCCAGCAAGCCGCCCCCCGCCGCCCCCACCGGCAGCGTCTACCCGGGGCCCCCCGGGATGGCGACCTTCACCCCGCAGCCCCCAGCCCCACTCCTGCCGGCACCGGCACCGGCCCCGGGCGTCAAGGAGGAGCCGGCGGCCGTGCCCAGCAGCCAGCCCCAGCCCGGCGTGATGCTGGCCCCCAGCTTCGTCCCTGCGTCCCCCGGCCAGTTCAGTCCCCAGCCCTTGGTGGGCTACCAGAACCAGCACGGCTTCTCCGGTGAGGATTTGGGGGTGCAGGGGGGGGTCGGGGCTCCCCAAGTGGGGAGGGGGCTTGTAGCGGGGGGTTCTCACTAGAGGGGGGGATGCGTCCCTGCGGGATGGGGGTGCTCGGGGTGGGCCGGTGCTGGGGGGTCCGGTAACGCTGTTCTCTGCTCCACGCCAGCCGTGCAGCCCGAGGGTGCGGGGCAGGCCCTGCCCAGCCCCCTGCCCGCCCCGCAGCCGGGCCAGCCCGTGGCTCTGCCGGGCCCCGTGCAGAGCGTGGCACCCCAGCAGCTCCTGGCCCCCGCCGCCCCCGCCACCCAGCCCGTCTCGCCCCAGATCCAGCCGGTGCCGGTAAGCCCAGGTCCAGGGGTTGGGGGTCCCAGTTCCCCACCCCCCCAGCTCTGCTGATCCCCCCCCCCATCTCCCAGGTCCTGCTGCAGCCCCATTTCATCAAGGCTGACTCCCTGCTGCTGACGGCCGTCAAGACGGATGCCGGCAGCGCCAAGACCTCCAGCATCGCCTCCCTGGCCACCAGCACCAGCGGCTCTGCCACCCCACTGCAGGTGCCGGTAGGTCCCACTGCCAGGGAGCTCCAGGGTGGGGGGATGCTCCGGGACCCCCGCTGATGCCACCCTGCATCCCCGCAGGCGCTGGTGAGTGGAGGGACCATCCTGGCCACGGTGCCGCTGGTGGTGGACGCCGAGAAGCTGCCCATCAACCGGCTGGCGCCCAGCGGGAAGCCGGCGCTGGTGCAGAGCAAGGGGGAGAAGCGCACGGCACACAACGCCATCGAGAAACGCTACCGCTCCTCCATCAACGACAAGATCGTGGAGCTCAAGGACCTGGTGGTGGGCACCGAGGCCAAGGTGGGAGCCCGGGGGTGGTGGGACGGGGGCTGGGCAAGGTGGGGGGGACTTCGCCCGGCATTTGGGCTGAGCCGTCCCTGTCTGCCGACAGCTCAACAAGTCGGCGATCCTGAGGAAGGCGATCGAGTACATCCGCTTCCTGCAGCAGAGCAACCAGAAGCTGAAGCAGGAGAACCTCGCCCTGAAGATGGCCGTGCAGAAGAACCGTGAGTGGAAGGGCAGGTCTTGGGGGGGGCTCAGCCTCGGCGCCGGGGCTGCCGTACCCCCCCCCAGCACCCCTCAGCCTGCTCTGCTCCCTGCAGAGTCCCTGAAGGACCTGGTGGCCTCCTGCAGCGGGGGGGCCAAGGCAGAGGCCCCCATGGAGGTGGTGAAGGCGGAGGTGATGGAGATGCTGACGCCGCCGCCCTCGGACGTGGGCTCGCCGTCCCACAGCAGCCCGCTCTCGCTCAGCGGGGGCAGCAGCAACAGCAGCAGCGACTCGGAGCCCGACAGCCCCCTCTGCGACCACGGCAAGGTGGGAGGGGGGGGCTGTGGGGGGGATCCCCCGGCCCTGAGTGGGGCAGGGGATCTGCTGCATCACGCCGGGGGTGCCAAGAGCAAAGCGCACCAGATGCCGGCACGGGGAAAGGAGCCGAGCGCCCTGGTCTTGCTCTCTGAGGCTGCTCCTCACCCGATTTGGGGCTGGAGGGAGGGGTGTGGGGGCATTCTGGGGTGCAGTGGGCTGCTGCACCCGTGCCCCATGCCCAGCTCTGTACCCCAAAATGTGCTCTGTGCCCCACGCCTGTACCCTGCACTCTGTGCCCATGCCCCGTGCCCCATCCCCGTGCCCCATCCCCATGCCCTGTACCCCATACCCTGTATCTCATCCCCATGCCCTGTACCCCATGCCTGTGCCCCATCACCACGCCCCATGCCCTGTACCCCATGCCGCGGGGCTCACAGCATCTCTGCCCACGCAGGTGAAGCAGGAGCGCCCACCGCCCTCGCCCAGCAGCCAGGGCATGCTGGACCGCTCCCGCATGGCCCTCTGCGCCTTCGTCTTCCTCTGCCTCTCCTTCAACCCCTTGGCCTCCCTCCTCCGGGGCCCCGGTGCCCCGGCCTCTGTGGGGAGCCCGGGCACCGCTGGCCCCGGCAGGAGCATCATGGCTGAGTCTGGCACCGTGGGTAAGCTCTGGCATGGGGTGGGGGCTCGTGGGGTGGAGGACATTGGGATGGAGGCTGTCAGGGTGGTGGTTGTTGGGGCGGGTGCAGGGTGGAGGCCACTGGGTGGAGGCTGTTGGGATAGGTGTGGGGTGGGGACTGTCAGGGTGGGCATGGGGCAAAGGCCGTTGGGATGGAGGCCATCGGGGCGGGCATGGGCTGGAGGCTGTTGAGGTGAAGACCATTGGGGTGCAGGATGTTGGGGTGGGTGTGTGGTAGGGGCTACCTGGGTCAAGGCTGTTGGGGTGGAGCCCATCAGGGTGGAGGCTGTTGGGGTGGGCATGGGGGGAAGGCTGTCAGGATGGAGGCCACTGGAGTGGAGCCCATCAGAGTGGGGGCGGCCATGGTGGACATGGGGTGAAGGCCATCAGGAGGGGGGGTCTCGGGGTAGGTCTGAGATGGGAGACGATCGGGGTGGAGGGTGCTGGGGTGGACGTGGGGCAGAGGCCATTGGATGGAGGCTGTTGGGGTGGGCAGGGGTTGAAGGCCACTGGGATGGAGACGCTGGGGTGGGCGCAGGGCGGTGGCGGCAGGGCGGCGCTGACCCCCTCCCCGCGCAGAGGAGCCGTGGGGGTGGTCGCAGTGGCTGTGGCCCACGCTGGCCTTCTGGGCGCTGAACGCGGCGCTGGTGCTGGGGGCGGTGGTGCGGCTCTTCGTCTGCGGGGAGCCCGTCACCCGCCCCCACTCCGAGCCCTCCGTCCTCTTCTGGCGGCACCGCCGGCAGGCAGACCTCGACCTCGATCGGGTAAGCCCCGCCCCCTTGCCACACCCCGCGTGATGTCACCTGCCCCACCCACCCTGGCCACGCCCCACTTGGCCCCACCAGCCTGCTGCCCCAGCACCTGCCCTCTGCATTAGCCCCGCCCCTTTCACAGTGCCTGCCCCTTTTAGTGTTATTAGCCCCGCCTACCTGCCCCAGCCCCGCCTCTTTCATCTGGCCTAGCCCCACCCCCTCTAAGCTCAGCCCACCTGGCCCCGCCCTGACACCCCAGCACCACGAGTAGCCCCGCCCACCCGCCACAGCCCCGCCTCCTCCACCTGGGCTAGCCCCGCCCACCCCCTCTACTGGTAGCCCAGCTATCGCGCCTGGCCCCGCCCCTCCACCCCTGCCACTGCGTGTAGCCCCGCCCATCTGCCTGCCCCAGCGGTTAGCCCCACCCACCCGCCCCTGGCCCCGCCCCTCCGGGCCCCCCGCGCTGACCCGCTCCCCGGGGCGCAGGGGGACTTCGCGCAGGGGGCCCAGCACCTGCGGACGGCGCTGGGGGCGCTGGGGCGGCCGCTGCCCGCCTCCCACGGGGACCTGGCCTGCAGCCTGCTCTGGACCCTGCTGCGGCACCTGCTCCAGCGCCTCTGGGTGGGCCGCTGGCTGGCCGCCCGTGCCGGGGGGCTGCGCCCCGACCCCCCGCCCCCTGCCCACGTCCGCCAGAGCGCCTGTGACGCCGCCATGACCTACCACCGCCTGCACCAGCTCCACCTCGCCGGTACGGCCCCACGCCGCGGGGGGCTGGGGGCTGGGAACCCCATGCCCCGTGTCCCCCCTGAGCCCCCCGTCCCTGTCCCCGCAGGGAAGCAGGCCGGGGGGCACCTGCTGGCTATCAACCTGGCGCTGAGCGCCGTCAACCTGGCCGAGTGCGCCGGTGACGCCGTCTCTGTGGCCGCCCTGGCCGAGATCTACGTGGCGGCCGCCCTGCGGGTCAAGGCCAGCCTGCACCGCTGCTTCCACTTCTTGGCTGTGAGTGCGGGGCATCCCCCTCCACTGTGGGGTGGGGGTGTCCCGTGTGTCCCCTGGGACCCAGCATTGGGTGCCCCCCTGACCCCCCGCTCTCCCCGCAGCGCCCCTTCCTCTGCAGCGCCCGGCGCGTGGCCCTGTCCCACGGCGGGGCCGTGCCCCCCGCCATGCAGTGGCTCTGCCACCCCTTGGGCCACCGCTTCTTCGTCGACGGCGACTGGGCTGTCAAGGGCGTCCCGAGGGAGACCATCTACAGCTCTGCCGGCAACCCAGGTAACCCCGCCGCCCCTGCCACCCCCAAGCGCCCTATTTCGGGGTGCAGGCGTGCCCGCTCACCCCCTCTGTGCCACAGTGGACCCGCTGGCGCAGGTGACCCAACTCTTCCGCGAGCACCTCCTGGAGAAGGCGCTGTGCTGCGTGGCCATGCCCGAGCCCGGCCGCCCCACTGCCCAGGGAGAGGGGTAAGTGCCGGGGTGGGCACCCCGCTCCCTCCGCCTGGCGTGGGGCTGGCCCCACTCACGGCCCCTCTCCCAGCAGGCGCTTCTCCGACGCGCTCGAGTACCTCCAACTGCTCAACGGCTGCTCCGATGCCAGCGGCGCGCCCGGCCCCGCGCCCTCCATCAGCTCCGGCTTGGCGGCTGTCACAGGTGAGGCCAGCGTGTGTGTGTCCCCCCAGGGAAACTTCATGTGGGGGGGCCACAGGAGTGATGGACACCCCGCTCCCGTGTCCCTCCCGCCCCGCAGGCACCGACCCCGTGTCCAAGTGGTGGGCGTCCATCATTGGCACAGTTATCCACTGGCTGCAGGGAGACGAGGAGGGGGCCGAGCGGCTCTACCCGCTGGTGGAGACCATGCCCCGGGCGCTGCAGAGCTCTGAGTGAGTGCCGGGACCAGCGGGGACGGGGGGGTGACGGCTCATCGCACGCCCCCCCCTCCTTTTTGGGTCGGCACAGCCCTTGCTAACGCACGCTGAGCACTGCGGCTGTGCTGCCCCGTGTCCGCTGAGGAGGGGCACGGCCATGCCCGGCGAGGGGCCTGCAGTGACTGTGTTTTCCCCCCCCCGCAGGAAGCCCCTGCCCCGTGCCGCCCTGCACTCCTTCAGGGCCGTCCGGGCCATGCTGGGCAAGCAGGACGGGAGCCAGGCCAGCCTGAGCCACTGCGAGAAGGCCAGCAGCTGCCTGCGGGAGAGCCTGGAGCTCGGCAGCCCCCCCAAGGGCACCATCGACAAGGTGAGCCGGGATGGGGGGCAAGGCGGCCGCCCGCCCTGGGGGGGAGCGCCCGGCCCTGGCGGGAGGTGCCCCCGGCCCTCGCGGGGGTGCATTGTAGTTGCATTGCATGTGTCAGACTGGGAGTGCAATGCCCCTGCCATGCAGCCCGGCGGGGGCCCCGCGCAGCAACGCCTGCCCCCAGGGACCTCCTCGGCCCCCCTCGCCATCCGTCTGTCCGTCCATCCCCCCGCTCACCCAGCTCCCCTCGCCTGTCCCCCCCCTCCAGGCGGTCCAGCTCCTGCTGTGCGACCTGCTCCTCGTCACCCGCACCAACCTGTGGCAGCAGCAGATGAGCGTCAGCCAGCAGCGCAGCTGCCTCTACCAGGCGTCCGCCCTCGAGCTCCGCGGCTTCCAGCAGGACCTCAGCAGCCTGCGGCGCCTGGCCCAGACCCTCCGCCCCGCCATGCGCCGGGTAAGCCCCCCCCCCGACCCTCATCCTGGCACGTCCCCTCGTCCCCTGTGCCCGGCCGCGCTCACTGTCCCCCGTCCTCCAGGTGTTCCTGCACGAAGCCACCGCCAGGCTCATGGCCCGGGCCAGCCCCACGCGCACCCACCAGCTGCTGGACCGCAGCCTGCGGAGGAGAGGGGTGCAGGGCACCAAAGCAGGTGGGACACGGGGCGGGACGCCCCCGCGGCACCCCGGCAGCACTGGGCGGTGGGGCGCAGCGTGCCCGTGCTTTGGCGGTGGCACCCGCTCTGGGGTGGGCGAACAGCCCCGTCCCCGTGCCAGAGCACCCGAGGGAGGGTGGGTGGCTCCCGGGGGCACCCTGGGGGCTGACACCCGCTCTTCCCCGCCCTGCAGCCGGCGAGCCCGAGAGCCACCCCACGCCGCGGGAGCACGCCGAGGCCCTGCTGCTGGCCTGCTGCTACCTCCCGCCCAGCTTCCTCTCGGGGCCGGGCCAGCGCGTGGGCATGCTGGCCGAGGCCGCCCGCACCCTGGAGAAGCTGGGCGACAAACGGACGCTGCACGACTGCCAGCAGATGATCATCAAGCTGGGCAGCGGCACCACCGTCACATCGGGCTAGCTGGGGAACGGGAGGGGGGGACGCTGCCAGCCCCCCCTGCCAGCCCCCCTGGCTCTGGGATGTGGGGAGCGGGGCTGGCGGGGAGGCGCGTGCCTCAGTTTTCCCCCGGGACGGGAGCCCCTTCTGCGGGGCAGTGTTTAAGGTGAGGGGGTGGGTGCTTGGGGAGGGGCAGGGTGGTGCCCGGTGTCACCGGTGGCGGGTGCGGGGGTTCCCGGTGTGGGACAGCCACGCGTGGGGCACCCCGGCTGGGCTCAGCCACCCCGGGGCGCTGTCCCTGGCCCCAGCTCGCTTGGGTGACGGGACGTGGGGACCTCTAGTGACGCTGTCGCAGTATTGCATGGCGCTGGGATGCTTGGCCAGCCTGGCCCCAGTGCCACCCAGTGCCACCCAGTGCCACCCAGAGCCCTGGCAACAGCGTGGGGGCCCCTCCTCGCCCCCCTCTCCTGGTGGCCCTGCCCGACCCCCCGTGGGTCCCACTGCCGCGGGGGGGGCTTGGGGCACCTCAGCATCACCCCCATTGCGGGGGGGGAGGTTTGGCCCCACGGGGGTGGCTGAGGGCCCTCTCCCCCGCTGTGCCTGTGGTAGGCAAGAGGGGGCCCCCCCAGCTTGTGTGTGTCCCCCCCCAGCACTGACCAGTCCTCCCAGTTAGGAGCTGCCCCCACCCCCCGGCATGGCCAGGCCTGAGCGCTTTCGGAGCAGGGATGGCAGGGTGGCACGGGGCTCCCGGGGGGCTGGTGGGTGCCCCCGTCCCCTTGCTGCGCCCCCCCCTTGTACATAGCCCCCCGCCCTGCCCTAGCCCCCCCCGCCTTGCCTTTTTAAACGGTATTTTCATAGTTGGAGAGTTTTGTACAGACAATTAAAGCTGATTATTTATACCGGTGTGTGCTGGACTGGGGGGGGTGGAGACAGACACTGAACTTGGGGGGCACACAGAGCCTGGCTGGGGCAAGGGGACCCCCCTCCCCACCCACTGGGCATCCCCTTCGGCTGGGCATCCCCGGTGTGGGTCCTGCCTTCCCCCCGCAGGGAAGGGCTGCGCGGGATGGGGGGGACAAGGGTGGCAAGAGGGGGACAGCGGGTGCCAAGGAACCCCAAATACACCCTCCTTACTGGATAAGCTGGGGGGGCTGCCCCCGCCATACCCCAGCCCCACCGCAGCCTCCCCTCCAGCCCAGCCCCACGGCACGACCCTCGGTGCTGGTGGCACCCGGGGACAAAGGGCCAGCCCGGGGCTGGCACGGCCCCGGGGGACCCCCGGCAGCCCCCCCGGAGAAAGAGAGGCCACGAGCAGGGCGCCACGTACTTCCAAAACAATCGTTGTATCTTTATTGACGCTCTGAATGCAATGACCTGTTTTTTACTCTTAAGGAAAATAAACATCTTTTAGAAACAGCTTGTTACACACAATCTTCAGTGTGAAGCAATATACTAATAAGAACACTAGTCTTAACATTTACAGTCTTCATATATATTATATATATGTATATGTATACATATATATACACTATATAATGAGGCAATATATAATACACACGGTTTACCATTTTACAGTCATATGTACAAGATGTCACTAAAAATAGCCAGATTTCAGGCAACACTGCCAGGGACACCGAGATTTTTTTTTTTTTCTTTAAATTAATTATTTTTATTATCCTTTATCTCTCTCCCCCCCCCCCCCTTTTTGTGTTTTTCGCTCCTGTGTCCGAGGCAAGCTGCTGAAACGACAGACATTTTGTGGCCAGCAAACCTTGAGGGTGAGGGCTGGGTGGGACGGAGGGGACGCGGCAGCCGGCGGGGACACGGGGCGCTGGCTCTGCGGGGCCGGGGGGGGGACACGGATGGGGCCAGCACTGTGCCCCCCACTTTGCAGGATGCTTCGCAGGTGGGGGGGCGGCTGGCGGCTCTGGTTTTAGGATGGGATTTGGGGTTGAGTCACCCTGGGTGGGTTATTTGCTACCTGCGCCGGGGTGCGGGTGGTGCAAGGCTGGGGTGTGCGGGGTGCAGAGATTGGGGAGTCATGCAGGGCACCCCGCTGGGACACGGGCGGGGGGCGATCCCAGTGCTGGGCAGCCCCCCGGCTCCACCGAGGCGGCCGGGAAAGGAAGCAAAAGCCAAGGGAGGCGAGTGAACCCGGCACCCGGGGCGGCGAGGGGCGAGCCAGGGCCATGCAGAGGGAGGAAGCAAGTGCCTCCTCCTCCTCCGGCAATGACCCTGCTGCCGGCTGGAAGCCATTTCTGGGCTGCTTGCACCCTCCTGCACCAGGATAAAACTCTGGGGTTTGCACCCAGAGTCAAGGGGTTCAGCACCCAGAGCCCCAGGGTTTGCACCCAGAGCCAAGGGGTTCAGCACCCAGAGCCCTGGGGTTCAGCACCCAGAGCCGCGGGGTTTGCACAGGCGCAGGGAACAAAGCCTGTCCCCAGCAAGAGGAGCGGCAGAGGAGGTGCTGGCGAGGCCGAGCAGAGGGAGGCGGGTGGGTTTTGGGGTCCCGGAGAGCAGGACCAGGTGTCCCCAGCCCAGCAGCGCCAGCGCCCCATGGAGCGGGGGTTGGCGGGTGCAATGGGCTGGGGGCTGGGGGGAGGGAGGGGGGCAGGGGCAGCCCGGTGGGCACCCACCAGCCCAGCCAAGCGCCCTTGGCCCCGGTGGGGACCTGGCCACCCGGCGCAGGGGCTGGCACCCCAGGCCAGGCAGGGTGGGTGCGGGTGAGGGCAGACAGGAGATGGAAGAACGAAACGGAAAAAGCAGAGTGGTGTTTCAAACAGCAGGCCGTTGTTTGTCTTTTTTTTTTTGTCTTTTTTTTTCTTTTTTTTCCTTTTTTTTGTCTTTTTTGTTCCTTTTCTCCGCCGCACTATATACAGACAGACACCGTGAGGTTTGCTGAAGGCAACATCTCAGATCAGATCAGTGTGAGATATGGAGACCCGGGACCCGCGGGGGGTCCGGCGGCCCCACAGTAAGACAACATCGCCGGGACCCCCTTGTACACGGCCCCCCCCCCCCCCCCGAACCCCCCTCCCTCCCCCTGTGCAGCCATCCCGGGCCGGGGGATCCCGTTCCGCCTCCCGTACGGCCAGGCCGGGTTTTGCCGGGGCCCGGCGAGAGGGGGGCGGAAAACCCGGCGCTGGCTCAGCCCGCCCGGAACGGGCTCGGGGCGGGGGGACGGGGCGGCAGCGCTGCGCCCACCTGCAGCGGGGCGGCTCCCGGTACGGCCCGGCCCGGCCCGGCCCGGCCCCGCGCCGCTCCCGGGGCGCTGCCTCCTCCGCCGGTCCCTCGCTGGCGGCGGGGCGGGTGCCCGCGGGGCGCTACAGCGGCTGCCTCTGCGGGGAGACGGGGGGGGGGTGTCAGCGCGGTGGTCCCGCTGGGGGGGGCGAGGTCTGGCCCCTGGGTCCGGTCCCCATCAGCAGCCACCCTGCCCACCCGCGAATAATCGCGCACCCCCCCCGAGATGCAGCGCTTTTAGCACGGGTTCAATTATTGCCCCCTCACCCCATCAGGGAAGGGGGACGAAACCCCCCTGCAGCCCGGCTGGGGGTCCCAGACCCGGCGCCCGCTGGCCTGCCCCGCAGCGGAGGGCTCCTGGGCGGCCCGGTATCCCCCGGGGACGCGATGCCCCGCCGCGCCGCGCCGTGCCCGGGGGGCCGAGTGCCTCGCAGCAGGATGTCCCCGCGGGGACGTGGTCCAAGGGCAGGTCCTCCTACCCCAGGGGGCTGCAGAGCATTGGGGGGCGCGTGGGGGGCTCCGGGCTTACCTTATGTTTGGGACATTTCAGAGAGAAGCTCTCTTCGGTTAATAAGCAACCTGCGAGGAGAGGAGAAGGCTGCGTCAGGGAGGTCCCCGCGCTGCGGGACGGCTGTGCCCGAGCGGCAGAGACACAGCATCCTCCCCGGCCCACGGCCTCCCGCCACCGTCCGGACCAGCCGCAGCGTTTGCGTGAAGGGTTCAGCTGAGGCCGGCCAAACTCAGGACACCGGCCGGCACTGCCAGTGCAGGGAGCATCACCATCCCGGCAGGCAGGGAGCCGCGAGCCCACCCTGACCTTGGGTGGGCTTGAGCGTTGCAGAGCGGCCGGTCCTGCGGCCAGACGGGTCGGAGGGTGCCAGGGGACCCCCCCCCCGCCCCTGTCCCCGCGGCCGGGCTCACCTGTGTCGACGGCACACGCGTAGTGGTAGGTGTGGGGACACCCCTTCTGGCAGCAGCCCACGGTGGCTCCCGCTTGCTGGCAGCTCGAGCACTTCTTTAAACACACCCGGGAATTCGGAGCAGGGAAGGAGAGATGCAGAGAGACAGAGAGACCCCGTCAGAGCCCGACGTGAGAGCAAAGAGGGCACCGCGCCGGCGTCCCCGCGCCTCTCCGGCCCCGCGCTGCCTCCCCCCGGGCAGCATCCTTCCTCCCGCGCCGGTGCGCTGCGGGTGACGCCGCGCTTCTCGCTTGGCCATCTGCAGCCACGCACGAGGTTTCTACCCGCTGTGCCGCTCCGCGGGACGGCACCCAGCCCGCAGCCGTCCTCCACGCGGCAGGAGGTGCGGAGGTGAAGGGAAATGGCCTGGGCCATGCCATGGTGCGGTGGCAGCGGTGGCAGAGGACTCCCGTGTTCCCCATCTCCTGCCCCGTCCCCAGCGGGTGCTGCAGGGATGGGAGCCCCCGGTCCCACGGCGCGGGCAGGGAGAGGGCAGCAGCCTCCCCACAGCCATGCTGTGAGCACACATGCCTGGGAATACGGCCTGCCCCAAGCCTGGCACCGGGGGGCTTGCTGGAGGCCCCCCGCCCGGCCTCTGCCAGATGGCTGTCCCCTCCCCCCCCCCGGCACAACCCCCCATGTCCCCGTGGTGGTCTCCCAGCAGCGTCCTCCCTATTTCACTCGCTCAAGGCGTCCGTGCTCCTCTCGCTCTGGAAGCGGAGCAGAGCAGGGCTGTTCCCTCCCTCCAGCTCCCCTTCCCCAGCTGCCCATCACCGTGGCGTCAGGCCACGTCACGCCCATTTTCGTCTGCCATCCCGCCTTTGCCGGGCTGCCTCTGTCCCTCTCCAAGCCGCCCCGTGCGACGCACGGCTGGGCTGGGGGATGCGACCCACCGGGCTCAGCATCCTCACGGTCCCGGTGGGGCCCTGCCGCCCTCCCAAAGCATAAAACACCGCAAATATGCTTCTACGCCTAAAAGGGGGGTTTTTAGGTGCTATCAGAGACGCGGCAGCACAAATCTCGTGGGACGCCAGTGGGGTTCATGGCGCCTGAACACCCGCCCCGCTCTCCCAGGGCGACTCGTCGGGGCCAACCCTATTAATTTTCATCCCGGCCGGAGGCGCAGCCGCGGGAACGGCTTCAGCTGAAGGATGCCGGCGGGAGATGCTGCCCCGGGGTGCAGCGCCGTGCCGTGTCGGGCGGGCGGCCGAGCTCTTACCAGGTCGGCAGCCGCCTTGACGGCCTCCTGCAGCCCGTAGAGCTTCCCCGCCACCAGGAAAACCCCAGCGGTCCATACGGCACAGGCCTCGTGCAGCCAGTGCTCCTGCGTGTCACCCGCCGGCTCCTGCGGCGGGGACTCGGCCTTGTGACATTCGTGCCGCCGGGGCTTTTCGGCCGCCTCCTCGCCCTCTGTCCTCTCGTCACAGCAGTAGCAGCTCTGCAGCCTACGAAACATGCCCCGCGGGCTGGAGCGCAGCGCGCTCTGCTTGGCCGCCTCGGCGGCACCCTCCGGCCGCGCCGCCTTGCCGCCGGCACCGCAGCCGCCCTCCGTCCCTCGGGGCACCCGCTCGGCCGCGGCGGGCGGGATGGCATCCTCGCCCGGCCCCTCCGCCCGCGCCTTCTCCTTCAGCCGCGACTTCTTCTTGGGCAGGCAGTCCTCGGGGTAGTAGGGCCCGCAGAGGTCCCCCAGGTCCTTGTAGTTGGCGGGGTTGCGGCACAGGCAGCAGACCAGGCAGGCAGCGCTCAGCGCCTTCGACACCACCGGCCCCATGTGCATGGTGGAGGAGGCGGGCAGGGCTGCCCGCGGTCGCGGCGCCGGCCCGGCCGGTCCCCGTTGCAGCCTGGCCTCCTCGCCGGGCGAGTTGATGACGGTGCAGGAGGTGGTGAACTCGCCGCGCCGCTCCACGCGGACGTAGGGGGCGAAGGGGGGGGCCCGGCTGTCCGCCCGCAGCCGCTTGCAGGAGATGTACTTCAGCCGGATCTCGGGCTCGGCGGGGTGCAGCAGCGGGGCCTGCTGGGCCTGCCGCCGCCGCTTGCCGCGGCTCTTGCACCGTGCCGGCACCGCCTTGGCCTTGCCATGGGCCAGCCGCTTCCGCTGCCGCTTGGAGTAGCCGTTGTAGTTGGAGTGGTTGGCCCGCGGCTTCGGCCCCCGCGCCGGCCCGGCAGCGGGGCGTCCCTCAGGGGGGCCCTCGCCGCCCCCCGCCTCCTTCTCCTCGCTCTTTGGTTTCTTCCCCTCCCGCGGCACCTCCTCCCCGCCACCCGGGCCGGCCGCACGCTCCCGGGGCAGCGGCGGCGGCATGGGGCCCAGGGGCGCCTTGGCCATGCCCAGCGACGCCGCTTTGCCCTTGCGGTTCCTCTTCTTGGGCAGGAGCCCCAGGCTCTTGGCCGCCATGGTGGAGCCGGGCTGGGCCCCAGGGGCCGGGGCACAGGCCTCACCCTGGCAGCCATCGCCAGAGAGCTTCTTCCCACTGCCCAGCTTCCCCTTCGGCGCTCGGCCGTTGGGGTTTCGGCAGAGCTGCTCGGCCGCCGGCGCAGCAGGCGCCTTCTGCGCCGCTGCCGGCTTGGGCAGCCGCGCGTCGCTCGCCGCCGGGGCCACCCCGCTGTGCTTCACCGCCCGCTCCCTCTCCGCCCCCGCCGGGCTCAGGGAGGTGCCGTAGGTGGCCACCGTGGCTGCTGCCACCGCCGTGGCCGCCGGTCTGCAGGCGAACTTCTTCAGGTTGGGCGAGGTGATCTTCTGGACGATGGCCTCCAGCTTGAGGCCGCGGCCCTTGCGGGGAGGCAGCACTTTGGTCTTGGTGGCTTCCTGGAAGGCCGCCCGGGAGGTGATCTTGATGCAGACGTCGGGGGCCTCCTTCGGCAGGGGGGGCTTCGGGACGGCTTCGCTGGAGCTCCTGGGGGGCAGCTTGGCTTTCACCTTCTTGGCCACGGGCATCTTCTTGAAGAGGCTGGGGGGGGCCTCCGGCTTCTCCTCCTTCACGCCGCCGCTGTTGCTCCGCAGGACCAGGTTCCTCTTCTTGGCGGGGATGGGGGAGATGAAGGTGGACTTCCTCTTCAGTGAATGCAAGGGCCGCTCGGACATCTTGCCCCCCACGCCCGGCCCCGTTTTGGGCAGCTTCATCCGGGCGCCCACCTTGCCCTCCTTGTGGGGGCTGCCCGGGGCCGCCAGCTTGAAGGCGGGCGGGAGGTGGTTGTTGGAGATGAGCTTCTTGGGTGCCTTGCAGTTCTTCAGCCGGACGTCGGCCGCCCGCTTGCCCCGCCGCCTCTTGGTGTAGAAAACCTCCTGCGTCTTCGTCCGGGAGCGCAGGATCATCGACCGCTGGTCCCTCTCCCCCGCCTCCACCGCGTCCCCCTCGGGCGGTGTCGGTCCCATCACCTCCTCCGCCGCCACCAAGCCGGGCACCAGGAGGGTGGCGTCGCCGGCGTTTTGGACCACCTTGGGGGCCGGCCGGCCGCTGCGCTTCCTGGCTTTGAAAGTCACCCGCTGCTTCACGCCGCAGGCGGGCTTCTTCCCCAGCTTCTCCTGGTGCACAGGGGCCCTCAGCCCCTCCAGCGGGGCCGGGGCGCGGGGCTCGGCGAGGGCGGTGAAGGAGCGGGTGCACATGCGCGCCGGCAGACCCTCGGCTGGAAACCGGGGCGTTTGGCTGTGGGCGTTCTTGCTCGGTATCTCCGCCTGGCCGTCTGGCCCGAGGCAGGCGCCGGCCACGCTGCCGGCTGCCGGCAGGTCATCGAAGGGGCTCGGCACGGCGCTGCTGGGGCCGTCCCCCTCCGGCAGCCGGCAGTGGACCCTCTTGTTGCGGAGGCTCTTGCCCCGCGAGACAGGCTCCGTCTTCCCCAGCGCGTTTTCAGGGGCGAGTTGCTGTTTCACCGCAACCGACAGGGCGGATTCGGCATCGGCCGCCTCCGGGTGGGACGTCTCCCCTCCGCCGCTCTCCTCCTCGGGCTGGATGTGGGGCAGGGAGGACTTGAACCAGCTCTTCACCTTGGTCTCCGTGCCCACGGCAGGGCCCAGCAGGATGACGGACTGGCCGGAGAGGCGCGGGGCGGGAGCCGAGCTCTCCTTTTCCACCGTGCTGACGGTCTCCTCGGCGGACACGGGCACCTCGCTGGAGGACAGCACGGCGGGCATCTCAGGGGGCTTGGGCGGTGAGGCATCGTACATCACCGACTTCTGCTCCGAGCCGGCCAGCTCGCAGAGCGAGGAGTACTCCTCCGCCTCCAGGTCCGACTCCTTCAGCTCCGGTGAGGAGATGATGGGGATCTCGCTGAAGTCCCCGGTCGAGCAGCAGTGCCGGGTGTCTTGCAGCCACCTCTCGCTGTCTGCCTTCGCGGCCTCGTCATAGGTCAGCGTCTCCTCCTCTTCCTCCTCCATCGCCTGCTGGTCAAAGTCCCGGGCTGGCTCGCTCTTGGCCGGCTGCTCGCCGTCACACAGATCCAAGCCGCAGGCATTTTTTTTCTCCTTGCAGGAGCCCACCAATTTGCTGGGGAACAAGCCCTTGGGGAGGTCGGTGGCTTGCAGGCCCGAGCCCAGCTCCTTCCACCGCAGGCACGCCTCGCCCAGGCTCTCCTCCGGCCACTCGAAGTGCTCCATGGCGTTCTCGGACCCCACCGAGTTGGCGGTGGTGTTCGAGTAGCAGCTGTAGCCGGCGGCTCCCGCGCTCGACGTCGCCGCCGGGACGCTGGGTTTGGAATTGAAGGCCAGCGGGGCCGCGTCCTTCAGCGCGTCCTTGGTCTCGGTGGCCGTGAACTCCACCTGGGGACCCTCGTACACCTCCTCGCCGAAGTCCTTCCCCGCGCTGGCCCCCGAAGCCTTGTCCAGCTTGAGGGGCTCGGTGAGCGTGCTGGAGTCGCCCTGGCTGGGCCAGGTGCCCTTCACCATGGAGTCCAGGCAGGGCCGGTGGTTCTCCAGCTGGAAGGGGGACTTGGTGGCCTCCTTGCTCAGCATGGGCGAGTTGGCCCAGGCTTTGTCCGCCTTCTCGCTGATGGCGTCCTGCAGGACGATGATCTCGGAAGCCAGCTCCTCCTGGGACAGGGCACTGAGGAGCAGCCGGGGACAGTCCCGTTCGTTGGTCACGTACTTGGTGAAGGTGTCCAGGGGCAGGCTGGCGTGGATGCTCTGGAAGGAGTCGTCCGATTTGGTGGACATGTCGTCTGGGGAGGTCACGGAGCAGGTGGACACAGACTCAGGCTTCGCCTTGGAGTTGCTGTTGACGCGGGCAGGGCTGCGGTTCTGGTTGCAGTACAGGAAACTCCTCTCCAGCTGGTCCTCCGACCCGCTGAGATAGTCGGCGTCCTGCGTCTCGGCGTGGACGGACTGCGGGGTGCTCAGCGGGTCAGACAGGGGGGTCCCCACCTGCTCCGCCGAGTAGGTGCTGCTCTCGGGGCTGCAGTGCTGCCCCTTGAGCTGCTCGGGGGTCCTCGCCGGGGTCTTGATGCCCTTTTTCTGGGGCACAGCTGCTTTGGAGAGCAGCAGCTGCTGGACGGTGTTGGAGATGTTCTCCACCTGGGAGGTGAGCGCCGTCAGGCTCTGCAGGCTCAGGTCCGACAGCAGGTTTTCGGGCAGTTTCTCCTTCTGCAAGTTTTTGCAGTTCCCAGATTGAGCGTCAGGGCTCGTCCCGTCGGTGGGAGAAGGGTTCAGCAGCGGCATGAAATGGCTGTGGTCGGCGATGCCGGCCGGGAAGGCGCCGGCGCTCAGCGGCTGCTGGCTGTACTGGAAGTTCTCCAGGTTGGGCATCAGCGGGGAGGGAGTGGAGCTGTAGGACGGGGACCTGCCGACGGAGCGAGCCGGCGAGTGGCTGGCGCTGGGGCTGAAGGTCTGGTAGTACTGCTCCGGTGTCCGGACGGGCGGCGCGTCACCCTGGCAGTAGGTCTGGCCCGGCTGGTTGTAATGTTGGTACTTGGCCAGGTTTTGGTAGTGGAGGGTCTCCGGGGCATGATGCCGCCCTTGCAAGGGCTGCGGCGGCTGCGGGGGCTGCGGCGGCTGCGGAGGCTGCGGCGGCGGCGGCGGCTGCGGGGGCTGCGGCGGCGGCTGCGGGGGTTGCTCGTAGCCGATGCGGTTGGGCTGGTAGCCGTGCAGGTTGGGCACGCGGGGGCCGGGGGCCAGGCTGGCGGCGCTGCCCAGGGGCCGCTCCAGCGGCGGCTGCCCCGAGGGCGCCGTGCAGCTCTTGTAGGAGTGCGCCGGCTGGCTGCCCCCCGGCACCGAGGAGTAGGTGGAGGAGGCGGGGAAGGACTGCGAGTGCTGCCCGAAGTGGGGGCTCTGCGAGAAGGGCATGGGCGAGGAGACGTCGTTCGGCAGCTTCTGCCGCTGCAGCTTGGGGTAGGGGAGCGCGGGCGGCTGCTGCTGCTGCTGCTGCTGCTGTTGCTGCTGCTGCTGCTGCTGCTGGAAGTGAGTCCGGAAGGGCAGCGGGGCGGCCGCCGGCTCGTGGTACGCCCGCCCGCCCGCCAGCGCCGCCGTCTTCTTCATCAGGCTGTCCTCATACTTGGCCACGCCGCCGGGCAGCGCCTGCGGCTGGCCGCCCCACGCCTGCAAGCTCTCGTCCCCCGAATAACGGGCCGGATAGGGGCTGTTCTCCTGCACGGCGTAATTGGAAAAGGCCGGCCTGCCTTGCAGCTGCTGCCCTGCTAATTGCTTGTTTCCCCGGTGGTATTTCTCCACGGCGCTGTTCTCGTAGCCCGAGTACGGCAGTTGCTGCTGACTGTAGTACTCCTTCGCCACCAGCCTCTGCCGCTCGCAGTTCGGCCCTGCCTGACTTTGATGCCTGTAATTCTCCAGGCGTGATGTATCTTGTGAAGTCGGCTGGTAGCTCTGCTGGTTGCCATGGAAACCACACCTTTCTCGAAAGGACTGCATGGCGCGGGCTCGTTATCTGCGAAGAGAGAGAGGCGAGAATTCAAATGAAGCATCGCCACCGCGGCGGGCCGGGGAGAAGGGGCAGCGCCGCGTGCGCCGCGGGGGCATCGCCTCGCCTGCCGTGCCGTCGCCCCGCTGGCGCTGCATCGCCTCGACGGTGCTCCGGAGCGCAGCACCTGGCAACGCATCGCCTCGCGTCGCCCTGCGTCGCCTCGCATCACCCTGCATCGCATCGCCTTGCGCTGCATCACCCTGCATCGCATTGCCTTGCATTGCATCGCATCGCCCTGCGTTGCATTGCCCTGCATTGCATCGCTCTGCATTGCAACACCCTGCATCGCGTCGCCCTGCATCGCGTCGCCCTGCATCTCACTGCCTTGCATTGCCCTGCATCATGTCATCTTGCATGGCATCACCCTGCATCACATCACCTTGCATTGCCCTGCATCACGTCATCTTGCATGGCATCACCCTGCATCACATCACCTTGCATTGCATCGCCCTGCATCGCATCGCATCACATCGCCTTGCATCGCCCTGCATCACATCACCTTGCATTGCACCGCCCCGCGTTGCCCTAGATCACAGCAGCTGGCTTTGCATCACCGCGCATCGCTCTGCATCGCATCGTGTCGCCCCACATCACGTCGCTTGGCGTTGCATCACCTCACCTTGCATCGCCCTGCATCACCCTCTATCCCGTCTCCTTGCGTGGCTCCACGCTGCATCGCCCCGCTTCGCAGCACGGTGCCCAGGAGCAGGGGGCGGCTGGGGGGCTCTGGCTGCCTCCTCCCTGCCCGGCCGCCCCTCCTCACCCTGCTGCCGGGCGCCTTCCTCGTCTCTGCGCCCGCCCCAGCTCTGCAGGGCAAACCACCCCCTCCCTGCCCGACCTGCGCGGCGCGGTGACCCCCTGCGCCACGTTGGGGTCCCCCAGCCCCGGTGCTCTGCGTTTCACGCACCCGCCGCCCCTCACCTCTGCAAATCACTTACCCCCCTCCTCGCACGCCCTCCCCGGGGACGCCGGGATCCTGCGAGCCCCTCCGAACACCCCGCTTATCGCCATTCTTTTTAATTATTGGGCTAATTACTGGAAGCAGCAGCGTGGTGGGCCAGAACCGCAGGCTCTGCTGCAAAAAAAGTCATTTCAACTTGCTGGCTCTGCCCGTCCCTGCCTGCTGCTGCCTCCCGCAGCCCCCCCAGCCCCAGCCGATCCCCCCTGCCCCGGCGCGATGCCATCTGGAAGCTGTCTGCTCCCGCCAGCAGCCGTCTATTAGCCGAGCGCCTCGCCACCGTCGTCATTAAACCTCCCCGTTTCCCGGCCCCGCTTGCGTTCGGCGCAGGGAAGCACCTGGGTCACCGGTTTGATCTCGGAGGCAGCCGAGCGGCTTGCGGGGGCTAATCAAGGGCTCGGTGGCGGGGGGGGACGCATCCTGTCCGTCCCCAGTGCCAGCAGGTCGGAGGTGCCCGGGGGGACGGGGGCCTGTTTCGGCAGCAGCCTGAGATTTGGGAGCCCAGGTTAGGGCAGCCCCAAGGGTCTGCAGCTCCCCGGAGACCTCCCCGGTGCCGCTCCCTCGATGCCGTGCCGCGGCGGTGACCCCGGTGCAGCTCGTGCTGTCCCCTCCGCCTTCATTAAGGTGATGAGCGTAACGAGGGGAGGGGACGGGGCGCTGGTGGTGCCTGACACCCAGCACCCGCCGGCAGAGCCCAGCCCAGCCCCGCTCCCCGGCACACCTCCCTCGAGCTGCGGCGGGGGGGACACGCGTGCGTCCCCACCGCCCTCGTGCCGCCACCACGACGTGCCAAACGGCGCGCGGCTCCGGACGGTCCCTTTGTCGGCGGCTCTGCCGTAGCCGCGCAAATCGTGCTGCTGGTTTGACCAGTCGCAGCTTGGCCCCCTTTCCTCGCAGCGCCCCGCGGACACCGGTAACGTCCCAGCACCTTCTCGGGGTCTACGTACGCACGCGGGGCTTTATTTAGTTCTATTTCCATAACCGCCGGCGGCTCGGGGATGCACCGATCGCACGGTGACCTCCGGCACCGCTGGAGCCGGGCTCGGTGCCACCCACGCCGGCCCGGCACCCCGTCCCCGCCGGCCCACCCATCCCCTTTTTGGATGCTTTCCATGTCGCTTCCCCGTATTGCAGCGGCATCTCGCAGGCTGCACGGGCAACTGGATGCGGTTAAAGCCTAAATCCCGGGGGAAAGACGGGTCAATTAAAAACCGGGTGAGGCCGGCGTGAAAGCCCGTACCGCGGCGCGGGCACCGTGCTGCCCTGTCCTGCGCCGGGCTGCCAGAACAAAGGCAGCAAAATCAAAGCCAGGCCTCTGGGGCAGCCCCGGGCGGCGGCGAGAAAATTAAAGGGAGAAAAGGGCCCCTCACGCTCCACGTGGAAGCAGGTTTGAAAAATGAAATCGGCTTGAGAAGACCCTGGGCTGGCGCTTTACAGGGAGCTTTTTTCCCCCTTTTCTCTTTTATTATTAATTACTGTTATTAATTAATTATTGTTACTTTTTCAAACAGCTGGGGCAATGCCAGGCTGAGCAAAAGCACCTGGTGCGAGGGGACGGGTCGCTCACCGACACGCAGAGGAGGGGACGCACAGAGGGAGCACGTGCGTGGGGTGCGCACGTGTGCGGGGTGTGCACAGATAGAGGGTTTGCACACTTGCAGGGTGTGCACGCGTGCTGGGTGTGCATGGATACAGGGTTTGCACATTTGCAGGGCATGCACGTGTGCAGCGTGTGCACGCATACAGGGTTTGCACACTTGTGGGGTGTGCACGCGTGCAGGGTGTGCACACATACAGGGTTTGCACACTTGTGGGGTGTGCACGCGTGCAGGGTGTGCACGCATACAGGGTTTGCACACTTGCAGGGTGTGCACGCATGGAGGGTGTGCATGCATACAGGGTTTGCACACTTGCAGGGTGTGCACACGTGCAGGGTGTGAATGCATACAGGGTTTGCACACTTGCGGGGTGTGCACGCCCGCAGGGTGTGCAGCGCTGTGCACACAAGCAGGGCGTGCATGTGTGGGGGTGGGAGGAAGCCCCCCGGCAGGATCAGGCCATGGGGACAGCCACCCTCGGCCTCGTCCCAGTGCCTGGCAAGGCCCGCGGCTCCTCCAGCACCCCGGGCATCTTCTTGCAGGGGTCACAACGTGCGGGGCTGGATGAGGCCCGCCGGGCAGGAGATGTGGCCGGGGCCACCCGTTGCTCCTCCATCCAAGACGAGCCAAAATCCCGTGCCAGGCGAGGCGTCCTGCCCCACGGCCCCGTCTCCTGCAGGCTACCCGGGCACCGGGCTCTGACGGGGCCAGACGCTGCCGTTTGGGGCCGGGAGGGGACACGCTCGTCACCGGCAGCACCCGGACCCGTCGGCAGAGCCGGAGGCCAGCTCTGCCCCCGGCTCTGCCGCAGCTTTGCCGGAGAAGGGCCGTAACAGATGTTGCTGCCTGATGCAGGCTGTTTCCCAGCAAACGCTTTAACGGCATCAAATCAAGCTGTCGACAGCAGCAAGGTTACAGCCCTGCCCGGGAGCGGGGGTGGCCGCGGCCGGGTCCCCGGGGCCCTGCACACTCGCCCCCCTGCCTCGGCCCTGCCGGACGTGCTCTCCCAGCCCCAAAGAAATTTCCAGCCTGGCTCCCGCTGCCCTTGTGATGGGAATCGATACGGGGCCTTCGGCGCACGGCTGCAGCCGGACACCTGCCCTGGGCGGCCCGACAACGGCACCGCGGCTGCAGCCGGGGCTCACGCGGGTCCCCGGGAAGGGTCCCCAGGGCACCCGTCGGAGGAGGCAGGGACTTGGGGCCATCACGGTGCCCAGAGCCAGCATGACTGAGCCGCGCTCACCTCTGGCTACAGCCACCCCAAAGCATCCCGTCCCCTCGGTCCCCAGGGATATGGGGACAGCCCAGCCGGCCCCACAGCTCCCAGCACAGCCCTGGCGTCACCCTTTGGGGACATGCAGGACCCGACGCGCCTCCCAGAGCTGGCGCATGACCCGGGGCCATGCTGTGGTGCAAGAGGCCATGCTGCAATGCACAGGGCTGATGTGGTGCACGGGGCTGATATGGTGCACAGGGCTGACGCGGTGCACGGGGCTGGCGCGGTGCACGGGGCTGGCGCGGTGCACGGGGCTGACGCTGTGCACGGGGCTGACGCAGTGCACGGGGCTGACGTGGTGCACGGGGCTGGTGCCGGGAGCCGAGCCGGGGCAGCGCAGGGCAGTGCCAGGCCAGCACAGCAGCCCCGCCGCTGCAGATGCCCGCCCGCGCGGTGGCTCACAGCCCGCCCGCTGCGCGGCAGGATTTGTGCTGCGTGGCTGGGTTTGGTGCTATTTTCCTCCCCCCACCCCCCCTTCCTTCCCTGCCTTCTCCCCTTTCCCCTTGGCTGGCAGGGCCACGGCAGGGCCGGATCCAGAGCCCTCCGAAGGCAGCCCAGGACTTGCCGTGGCACAGGACCCTCGGTAAGCACCCAAGACCCCCGACGCCTCGGCCCCGGGGGTGGCGGGCATCCCCCGGCCCCCCCCGCACCCCGGCCTCGCTTCCCAGCTGCTGCTCATCCCGCGGGGCCCGATCCAGCGCCCCCCGCCCCGCCGCTCCCCCGGCTGCTCCCTCGCCTTTGCCGCTGCGCCAGCCGCAAGGACTCGACGCCTAAAAATAGCAGCGCGCTCTCGCAGGGCGACGCTTCGCCATCAGAGCGGTGCTGCCGCCGCCGACCCCCACCTCCCCACCCCAAAACCTTGGCACCAAACCCTCTCCCAGCCCTCGCCCCCCGCACCCAGGGGGGCAGCGAGGCGGCATTGGGGTGGCGGGTGAAGGGATGGACCCCCCCCGGCCCCCCTTGGTGGCTCTCGGGGGGGAATAAGCGCCTATCGAGGAGCGTCAGCCCCGGATTTGTTTAATTGGGAGCTGGCGGAGTTTGAAGCAGCCCGTTCTGGCCGGCTGCCACACCGCAAGCTGCTCCGGAGCCCTCGGTTACCGAGGGAGGAGAGAAAAGGGGAGCCGGGGGGGGCTGGGGGTGTGGGACAGCCCAGGAAAGGGCATCCTGCCCCCCCGAGCGGGGAATGAGAGGAATGGGGGGGATGGACAGACAGACAGACCCCCCCCGGCAATGCAAAGGGACCCGCGGGGCGCACCCGGGGCAGGGTCAAACCCTCCGGGAGGTTGTGGAGCCGCCGCCGTCCGTCTGTCCCTGCACCCCACGGACGCCCCCGCGGAGCCTGGCACCCGTTGGGTGCACCCCTTTCAGTGCACCCCCCCCCTTCAGTGCACCCCCTAATGCCCCCGTTAATGTCCTCTCTCTCCAGTGCACCCCTTTAATGCACCCTCCCCCCGATAAACCCCGTTAAGGTACCCTCTGTCCAGTGCACCCCGATAATGCTGCCTCCCGCAATGAACCCCTTTAATGCATCTTCTCTCCAGTGCACCCCCTTAATGCACCCTCCCTCCAGTGAACCCCTTTAATACACCCTCTCTCCAGTGCACCCCGTTAATGCATCCTTCCTCCAATGAACCCCTTTAATATACCCTCTCCCCAATGAACCCCTTTAATATACCCTCTCTCCAGTGCACCCCGTTAATGCATCCTTCCTCCAATGAACCCCTTTAATATACCCTCTCCCCAATGAACCCCTTTAATACACCGTCTCTCCAATGCGCCCCTTCAATGCACTGTCATTAGTGCACCCTTGCCCCTACGCACCCCTTTAATGCACCCTCACTCCATTGAACCCCTTTAATGCACCCACTCTTCAATGCACCTCGTTAATACATCCTTCCCCCAATTAACCCCTCTAATACACCCTCTCTCCAATGCAACCCTCTTTAACATCCTTGTCCCAATGCACCCCCTTAAGGCACCCTCTCCCCAAGGAACCCCTTTAATACACCCTCTCTCCAATGCACCCCTTCAATGCACTCTCATCAGTGCACCCTTGCCCCTATGCACCCCTTTAATGTACCCTCCCTCCAGTGAACCCCCTTAATGCACCCTTCCTCCAGTGAACCCCAATGCACCCTCTCTCCAATGCACCCCCTTAAGGCACCCTCTCCCCAATGAACCCCTTTAACACACCCTCTCCCCAATCCCCCCGCCCCGTCACCGCCACCATCTCCCGCAACCCCACCAGTGCAGCGACTGGGAAGGGGATGGTACCCCCAGGGCAGACCCCAGCCCCCCGCTTCCCCCCATCACCGCGTTCCCCCCCTCTTTTCGGCGCTCAGCCGACCGGAGCAGCTGTTCCCTGCACACTTCACTTGCCCGCAGATGATGATAAATGGAGCTGGGGCCGCGCCGCCCATTGCGCAGGGGTGGGTGGATGTGGGTAGCGAGGAGGAGGGATGGGGTCCCCATCTCCTGCAGCCCCCCCAGATCACCCTGCTCCTCCCATCCAGCTGCTGGGGAATTCCCTGAGCAGGTCCCCCCCCCAAACCCCCCGGAGGGGGGTTTGGGGGGGGGACCTGCTCAGGGAATTCCCATTGCAATGGGGTGCAACGCCACCAGCATCAATTTGGGGGGCACAGCCCTTCATCCCTGTCCCCCCCCAGCTCTGCTCCTCCCCAGCGAGGAATTTTACTCGGGGGGGGGGAACCAAACCCATCGCCTGCGAACTGCACTCATGACTCAACGTTTCTGCTGGCCCCGGTTTCTCCGTCACTTGCCAGGGGAAGCCCGTGGCCTCCCCAACCTCATCCCCTCGCCTGGAAATCCGGCTCATCCGCCAGCTCCGTCCTCTCTCCCTTTTGGTTTTTCCTCCTTTTTTTTTTGGGGGGGGGGGTCCCTGATGTCAGGGCTGGGAGGTTGGCAGAGGCTTGGGCTGGGGAGGATGGGGGAGGCTGTGAGAGCCGGAGCAAGTTGATGTGTTTCTTCGTGCTGCTGGAAAATGCCAGCTGGCAAGGAAGGATTTGAAAAAGAAGGGAGGGGGGAAAAAAAAGGAGAAAAAAGGGGGAAAAAAGGGGAAAAAAAAGGAGAAAAAAAGGAAAAAAAGGGGGGGGGGAGGAGGAAAAAAAAAAGGAAAGGGGGGGGGAGAGAAAAGGAAAAAAGGGAAGAAGAAAAAAGAGAAAAGAGAAAAGGAAAAAGAAAAAAGAAAAAAAGAAAAAGAAAAAGAAAAAGAAAAGAAGAAAAAAAGAAAAAGAAAAGAAGGAAAAAGAAAGAAGGAAGAAAAAACAAGGGAAAAAAGGAAAAAAGAAAAAGAAAAAGAAAGAAAAAAGAAGGAAAAAGAAAGAGGAAAAGAAAGAGAAAAAAGAAAAAAGAAGGAAAGAAGAAAAAAGAGAAAAAAAACACATAGAAAAAGAAAAGAGAAAAAAAAAAGAAAAAGGAAGAAAAAAGAAGCAAAAAAGAAAAAAAAAGGAAAAAAAAAGGCTGGCGGCTCACTGCAAAGCAGATGCTCAGCCTGAGCCTTCCTGGGTAAATTCCCTCCCCGGCGGGGAATCGCACGCCGGAGCAAAATTCATCGCCGGACGTAACATGGAGGGCGGGCGCCGCGTGTTCTCGCTCCCAGCAAAGGGATTGACATCAACCTTGAGGCGCCGGCGGGGAGCGGAAAACAAGCCCGTCGTGGGGCTGGAAATACGGCTGAGGTTAAGGAGGGACCCGGCTCTCCCAGCCTCCGCACCTAAATCCTGCCGCGGACCTGCCTGCCGCTGCCAGCGCAGGCAGCCGGCGGCAAGGACGGGCGAAACGAGCCCGCGCCGGGCACCGACGGGCACAACCGCGGCCGTGGGGCAGCCGTGGGGCGGCCGTGGGGCAGCCACTCACCACCACGGTGACCTTCAGCCAACCCTCCCGCCTCCACGTAAGCGAGCGGCGCGGTGCCGGCGCGGTGCCGGCGCGAGGCGACAGCCTGGCCGGGTCTCGGCACGCTCCTGTTTTTCTTCTTTACTCATTTTCTGCCTGACGGGTCGGGATCCTTCTTCCTCCCTCCCTCCCCTCCCGCTCTCGGCCCGACTCGCTTCGACTCCAATAATAATTAACCATTCCAATCATTACGGCGACCGCTAACGTGACTCCCCCTCCCTCTCCCTCGCCCTGTTTTGCCCCCTGCCTCAGTTTCCCCTTGAAGCCGGACAGAAACCGCATCCCTGCAAGGAAAGCGGAGGGGAGCAGAGCAACCGGAGCGACGCTGCCATCGCCGCCGGTGATGGAGCGCTGCCCTGCGGCTCTCCGGATGCGGCCCGCCGGCCGTGCCGCCCAGGGCCGACGCCGGCCGAGCGCTCGCAATATTTCGCGCGCTGCTCGTGTGCAAATGGCCGGCGAGACCCTCTCCGCGGAGCAGCCTCGCAACCGCTCGCTCGTTGGCACGGCCGCCGGACAAGCTGTTTGGCTGAAACTATATAAACGAGATGCCAGTTCGTTACCGGGAGGGAAGCGGGTGCCGGACTCCGCTCGCTGGGCGAGGAAAGCGGGGTGCCCCACGGCATCTTCCTTGGTGATGCTGCGGCCCCGCTGCTTGCAGCAAAACTGAGAGCAATAAGAGCTCTCCCAAGGACGGGAGGGCAAATGGATCCTGTCCCGCTCCCGGATCCACTCCGCACGCGGCTGTCCCGTGAGCTCCTGCCCGTGGATGCAGCAAGCAGATGCAGCTGAGCACGCAAGGGTGCGCTCCCCGGGGAACGTGATGGGGATGGCTCGCGGTCCCCACGCTGTGCTGGCCCGCGGGCCAGCCCGAGCCCTCCGGCCCGGCAAACCCACGCCAAAGCTGGCGGCAGGACCTGGCACCTGCCCGGCACCGCAGCTCGGGGCCATCCTGCACCCCACACGGGCTGGGCTGGGGCTGCTCTCCTCAGCTTCCTCACCTCTGGGGCCGTCCAGGTTTGTGTGCGGTGTTGGGGTTCCCGTCCCCCGCCGGCACCGCCGGGCTGGGAAGTGCCGGACTGGGAGCACAGGGACGGAGCAGGCTCGTGCCCCAGCCCCATGCTGGGGTCCCGGACCTACCCCCGCGGTGGGTGTCTCCATCCCCAGCAGGCCTGGAGACCCCAGAGGACATTTCCAGCTCTCCCGAACGTGCCGCTGGGTCCATCGCCTCCGGCTTCGGCAGGTCGGGCTCTGCCCCGGCCACAGCCAGTTCTTCTACCGGGAAAACTTTCAGCAAATTCACGCTGAGGCGGCCAAAGCCAGGCGGCACCCGGCTGCTGCGGGGTGGCCGCTGACGGACAAAGGACGGGTCCTGGCACCCGCTGCGCCCCGTCCCCCTCCCACGCTCCCGCTCCCTCTCCGGGAGGTGACGCAGCTTTGCCACCGGTGCCCCCGTGTACCCGCCACGTCCCTTCCCCGCTGGCGGGCACGCGGGGAGATTTATGCCCATGCTTCAGATGAGCAGCATTAAATATTACCGGTGTCTTAGTCCTGTTGCGGAGATCCCCTCACCGAGGGCCGCGGTTACGGGGGGCATTACCCTGTCCCCCCTTTGCCTGCCTGCAGTTTGGTTCCGCAGCACCTCCTGCCTTTGCTTTCAGGGCAGCCGCTCCCCCATGCCGAATCGCACCGCCCAAGCCGGAGACCCAGCGACCACCGGCTCCCCACCGCCGGCACGGCAAACCCCCCCCCCCCGGTCACGAGCGCCCCGCGGATGCGGCGCTTTGGCGTCTGCCTGCAGACAGGTCTGTCCGCCGGAGACGAATTCGGCTGCGCCGCTGCCAGGCTCTGCCCTCTAAGTCATCTCCCGCCAGCAGCAGACAGCTCGGTAATGAAGCGTAATGCTCCGACACTCCCCTGAGTGACAGTGGTCAGCACCGGCTGCGTCCCGGCGGCTCGGCACGGCCTCCTCTGCCTGCGGGGGGGTGAGAGGGAGGGGGGAAAATGAGCAGCCCCTTGCCACGAGCGGGGCCGGGGGCTGCGGAGCTGGTACCCGCTGGCTGGCCCTCTGCTAGGGGATGCTGAGCAGGAACCCCCCCGGGAAAAAGAAAAAAAAAAAATAGAATGAAAGGGGCTTGGAAAAAATATATTGAGGTTAAAAAAAAAAAAAAATAGAATAAAAAAAATAAATCAACGTTCGATGTTTTGTGATAAATTATTTCAGTATTATACATTCCCTGTCTCCAAATCCCGAGACAAATACTGGGGCAGGTGAACTGGGGAAGGAGATTTCCAAAGGCCTTCTCCCGGTTCCCGGTTATTGACTCTGTCAATCACCGCGGGCGCCGTCCCAACCTTTCGCACCCTGCAAAATCTGCCTGCTCCTTTTGTTCCTGCTGAAAAAAAACCGGGGGGGGAAGAGGAGGGGAGAGGAATTTGGGGCAGGGAACTTCCAAAAGGGATGATTAAGGAGTTAATCTGCCTGAAATAGATAAGGAGCTTAGAGCTGCCGGTATTTGACTGTCCAAGTTTGGATTCAGCGTGTCTTAAACACTGGCTGGAATGTACTTAGATATGACCAAAGTACATGTCCCCCCGAGGAATTACCAGGTTGCCAATTAGATTTGCTTCCCAGATTCACTCAAACCTTCACAAGCTTCTTCAGAGCAGGAAAATTGCTGCCTGTCCCTGGGGAGCCGGCGGAGCAGCCGCTGCCGCCCGGCCCCGCAGCTGGCACGGCAGAGATGCACAGATCCCGGCGGCACGCGGGCAGCCACCGGGATTTGCGGGAAGGCGGCACAGCCGGGGCGATGGCGAGGCGGGGATGCCCGCGCCGGGGCGTGGGGGCACCGGGCATGGCTTGGTGGGTGTTGCCGGGGCAGTTTGGGTGGGTTTGGCTGCTCGGGGATGCGGGCGTGAGCCTTGCCGTGGTCGCGGCTTGGCATCGGGGATGCCGGTGTGTCGGCCGGGCTCTCACCGGACCGGGCTCAGCATCCCACAGGGCTGCAGAGCCGGGGCTCTCCCCGCCTCCGACCAGGCTCCCGGTGCTGCCGCACAGCCAGATCCAACCCAAACTACCCCAATCTGGCTCCACCTGAGCCGGCGGCAGCCAGAGCCATCCCGGCCTCCAGGCAAGGGGCACAACACAGAGCGGAGCCGTGATGCCGTGCGGGGAAGGCAAATAAGCACCGGCAGCGAATGCCTGGCTCCTGGTCCCCACGTACACCTGGCACACCATGAGCTCACCGCGAGGCCGATGCTCGGAGCAGCACGACCGGCTGCCCGCGCCGGGGCGGGGATCGCCACTCGGGGGGCACAACTACCACCAGCACCGGGGCAAAGCGGCGGCAGAAAAGCAAACGCCATCCCCTGCAAAAACATCCCTCTATCCATTTATTTTAACTACCCCGTTCCCATTCTCGTTATTTACGGTGCTCCATAACGTGATGGTGAAAGTAATGAAGTTTGGGGGTTACATGACCACCATGGAGGTAGGACCATAAATGGGGGACCCCCACCACCGGCTCCCGCACCCCGACACGCAGGCACCAAGCTCCTTTTCTATGCCAGCAGCGCGGCTGAGCTGGGCTCGCTAAATCCAAGCTGGGTTCCCAATCCCACGGAAAGGCGTCGGGAGCGGCAGCGCGTCTCACCGGGCCGGTCTCGGCATCGCCGGAGCAGCGGCGGCGTGATGGAAAGTTGCTGCAACATCAGCTTCAGATGCCGAGTCCTGGTAACAGTTGCTATGTGAAACATTCAGAGGTGGAATTTACTGTCACAGTTAATAATAGATGAAGGTTTTAGAATTTTTGATGCTTTACATTTTAAGCCGTTTGATTTATAATGTTTCAGAAAAGGGGGGGGAAGGCAGGAGCCAAATGGCAGCGTGTGGTAAACACGCCGAGCGGGGAGGCGGGCGGGGGGCTCCATCCATCCCCCTGCCCACGCCGGGGACACGGGTGAGACCCCCCCACGGCCATCAGGACGGGGTCTCCCCACCAAGCACAGGGACCAGGGAGCAGCTCTGCGGAAAACCGGGGCGTGATTGGGACCGAGCCCCTCAATCACCAGATTGCACTTCATTTTTCTCTTTTTTTTTCCTTAAATCGCTGCATCTCTTCTCATTCTGCCCGCACGCCCCCACCGGTGTTTTTATTCCGGCGGGTTGCTGGGTTATTTACTTGCTGGCGCTCCTCTCCCCTCTTGCAGGTGTATTTCAAGTAGGCTCCTTAAATAGCAGCGAGCCGCGCGCCCGCGGCGGTGCGCGCTGGGTCGTGCTGATTAGCAACACGCTGCCAAAAAAAAGAAGGGTCTTATTTCCCCGCCGAGCTGCCGCCGCGCTCGCACAAAGAGGCACCGATGCCCCGGCACGTGGGGATGCTGCGGCCGGATCCAGGGGGGCTGGTGCTGCCGTGTCCGCTCCCGGCCTGAGCTCTCCTTCCTGGAAAACAGCAGCGAGTGCAGGCGCCGGCGCCACGTGAGGGACCTTGGTGTCCCTCGGTGTCCTTCGGCATCCCTCGGTGTCCCTTGATGGGTTCCAAAGCCGCCCAATGCTTGGGGTGGCTTCAGCTCCAGCACCGTGTTCCAGCTTCTCCCAAACCCCGGAGCATCCCAACATCCCAAATGTGTGTGTGGAGCATCCCAACACCCCAGACGTGTGTGATCAGGAGGATTTAATCGCAGCTCAGCGGGGCTTCGGGTCAGGCACGAGGCGGGAAGCAGAGGAGAGCCCACACCTCCGCTACCGACGCTGGGCACGCAGCGATGTCTTGATAAAACTGGGGGGGGAGGATGGATGAGGGGGGGTTCCCCCTCTGCTCCCCCAAACCAAGAGAGGTGTCGTGGTGCAGGAGCCGCATCGCCATGCTGTCGGGAGGACTTGGAGCGGGGAGGACGTGGGGGCTGGAGCTGGGATGCTGGAGCCTCCAACACCCGGAGACATCCCAGCCCTAAACAGCTCCGTGGCTCCTGCCAAGGCCCCGGGCGGACACGGGGGCTGCCGGACCCTGGGGGGTGGCTGGGGTGCGTCCCCACTGCTGGCACCCTCCAGCCCCTCCAGAGCCCCCCGCTCCCCCCAGGAGTGGGGATTCCCGGGGGTCCCGGGCTGAGCTGCCCCGTGATGTCTCAATCAGGGCTTGTGCGTCGCCCCATTTACACACGCACAGCCCGGCCGGAGCCGAGTACAATTTCCTTATAAAGCAGCTTTGACACACGGGGTAGCTCGCTTTAATGAGGAGGGCTATTCCACAAAGATCCGTTACTAATGGGCTCGGGGGCAGGCAGCGCCCGCGCAGACGCCTGCTGCCAAAACCAGCGCCACGACGCGCCTGGCTCTCCCCCGGCCACGGGGTCCCCACCGGATTTGCACCCGCGGTGCGGTAAAAGCCACTTGGAGGTCCAAAAACGCAACCGTGAGGCACGTCTCGGCGTGGAAACCATTCAACCCTTCCCCAAAAGCAGCTCCAGGAAGGGGGACTGAGGCCAGTGTGGCTCTGGCGTCCCCTGGTACCCACAAGGTCCCTGCTCGAAACACCGAACCCTCAATGTCCCCATCTGCGCGGGCACCCGCTCTCCACCGCGGCCCCGACCGAAGACACGGCTCCCGCCAGGCACAGGCTCAGCCACGGCGGCGGCTGCCAGCGATCAGCCCGTCACTACCAGAACCGCCTTATTAAAAAACATAAAAGGACTTTAAAACCCAGGACTCCCCCAAGAGCAAGTCCCTCCCTGCAGAGCCCCGACAAATTCGGTGCATCGGTTCAGCCCTGCCACTCCCCCCCAGCCCCCCCCCCCCAGGGGACCCCCGTTAGCGGCGGGTGCCTCGTTAGCCAGCGCCGTGCCGGCGATTGGCTGAAACTCGTTTGCGGCGTCAAGCAGCTCTGCCCCAGACACCTTCTCATACGACCGGAGGCGCAGTACGTCCCAGGGCACTGTCACAATATATTAAGACGCGGCGCTAAAAATAAGCAACGGCAAAAATAAGCAAGGAAATCGCAGTCCCTGCCTGCCCCTGCCGGCCTCGCGCGGGCAGAGCCCCCGCCGCCGCACGCGGGCTGGGGAAGCACAGCAGGAAAGAGAGGATTTTGCTGGGTTTTATTAAAACGATGCGGTTTTTTCCCTTCCCTCTGCCCCCATCTCCAGCCTCACCGAGGAGCGAGCCCCGCGGTGACACGCAGGACTTGGTGACAAATCATCCCGGGGGGGGGAGGTTCTCTGCACGCCGGTGGTTTGGGGCACGGCCACAGCTGGTGCTCGGCCCCGTGCCGCGCCGGGGCTGGAGCGGACCCCTCGTCCACCCCACGCAGCCCAGGACGGGGCTCTGCGCCCCGATGGGGCCGTCCCCGGGGCTGCCGAGCCGGGAGCTGCGGGCGCAGCACCACGTGCCCAGCCACGGTTTGCCGTCGAAGGACGGCCGGGTTTTGGCCAGCCCTGTGTTAGACACAATGCCCGGGCTGGTGCCCCGCGGCTGTCCCCATCCCGGCAGCTCCCCGGCGGGGTACCCATCTGCAAACACCCCATTTTCCCCACTCGCCGCTACCCAGGCACGTCAGTGCCAGCGCGGCACAGCCCACGGGATGGGAGCTGGGAGCATCCTCCCCGCCGGGGATGCGTTTTGCACCGCAGCACACGGGGAGGGGGCAGATGAGGGCAAGAGGCTGCCCGCACCCATCCCGCTGCCCGCACCCCGTGGGGTACCATCCTCCATGCCGGGTCCCGCGGGGACGTTGGCGGGACCAGCGGGGACACAGCCCCTTGCTGCGAAAAGGGGCAGTGAGATGAAAGGGCAGCTCCGAGCTCGGGGACGGCTCCGTGCCTCCAGCCGAAGGCGTGCGGCCGCCCTGCTGCCTCGGCTGCGGCTGGAACGAATGCATGCACATACCTCTGCCCCGGCACGGGTGTTTGCTCTTCTCTTCCGCGGCTGTGATTGATTAAAGGATCAGGGACATCTGAGAATGGAGGCAGCAGCGGCAGCAGCAGAAGCAGCTCCCTTTGGACTTGGAGAGCTTCCTTGCCTGCTGCTTGCTGCTGCCGTTGCCTGTCAGGCAGCTTTTAATCAAGGTTTGCTTATATCTGCAAAGGCCTTTCCCAGAGGGATGAAGGGAGGAAAAGAGGGGGGGAGAGTATATTAACATGCCAGCCACCCTCCCTCTCCCTCTCCTTTGTTTATGGAGAGGGTCAGTGCTTGGAAACGGCTGGCGGGGACGGGGAAAGGCGCTTTGGGGGTGCCGGCGGCGCGGTGCGGCTCTCGGCGGGTCCGGGTACCCCGGCATGGCCGCGGGTTGGGAGGGTATCGGCGCCCGGCTGGGACGCGCTCAGCGACAGCAACGGTGCGTGGAGGGAGCAGGACCTGGCGGCCAAGGGCTCGGCGGCTTCCTCCTGATGGCCCTGGACGTGTGGCGTGTCCCCAGGGGTGCTGCGGTGGGCACGGCAGGGAGGCAGCGACCAACCTGCACACCCCCAAATAGGGGTCTCAGCCTGGGGAGACCAGCACCATCCGTACGCCGAGACTGGCCAGGCAGGGGGAACCCAGGCTCCTCCATCCCTCCCCAGCCCCACGGAGGGTCGGGGTCTCCCGTCTTACAGCAGCACCACGGCCACAGCCGGGCGCCCCGGGGTGGCCACGTCTCGATGTCCCATCTCCCTTCTGCGGCGCACACCGGGGCTGCAGAGGGACCGCCGCCGGCCCCCAACCTGCCCCGCAGCACCCCAGGAATGGGTTTGCCCCGTGAGGCCGGGATTTCGGCACGGCACAGCCAGGCTGGGAGCAGCCCCGGCAGCACCCGCCTCGTCGCTGTCGCCCGCTCCAGCCGCCACCAGAGCCCGCGCACACCCGTGACCCCCAGCCCCACGTCCCCCCATCGAGCGATGCGTCTGCCTCTGCTGCCATTCGCACACATCACTTAGGCTCTCCGTGTTATCTTATTGCTCGGCTAATGACCTGCTAAAAGTATTATGTGAAAAACCGCACTCTTAGCCAGCCATTAAACTGGTTAGGACCAGCGGGTCATGCTTTATTGCTTTAATAACTGAGTTTATGAAAGGTCGTCTCATAACTGATAACATGCATAATTTTTGTAACTTAATTAATGCTGCTAATATACTGGAGTCTCCATCAGCTGCTGGTGCAACTGATGTGCAGTTTGCATCCCGAGCGGGGCCGGGTAGCGCATCCCGGGCCAGGCTCTGCCCCGCCGTCCTTGCCAGGCGGCACCCGCGGTGGGAGCAGGGTGCGAAGCCGTGCCGAAACCCTGCCGTGCCGCTTTTCCGCATCGGAGCATCCCGTTCGGAAATGCTGCGGCTGGGAAGGGGATGCTATGAGCGGGTGGAGGGGGATGGGGGCCAGGCCCCGGCTCCAAACCCGGCGAGGCTGTAGAGAAGGGGTTTCGGTGCTTCCCTCGTGCTCAGCCCGTGCAGCAGCCGAGGGCGGACGCGTGACCCGCAATCAGGGAGAGTTTTGCCCGAGGAAGAACCAGAAGCCTCTGCGGGATGGCAGTCACTCCAGCAATCCCAGACATCCCCGCCTGGAGTTAAACCCGAGCAAAGGAGCTTTGCCCCAAGTGGGGATTTGGGGCTGTGCCCCAGGAAGGTTTCCCCTGGGAGCCCCAGGACCGATCCTACTCCTCCCGGCGATGCTGCGGGCAGCCGGGCTGGCACAGGGCAGGCTCCCGGGTGCTGCACATCAATCACGGCCCCGCAGAGGTAAATGTCACGGAGCCGGCTGCCTTTCTTCCCAGCGCCGTATTTTTTAAGGACAACCTCCTTGACAAGAACACATTTTTCTCATTAAAGGGGGGAAAAAAAAAATAAAACAGCAAACAACTTCTCCCCACCGGCCCTAGCGTACACCTGGGGGGCTGAGTGTCTGCGGGGGGAGCTGGCAACCGGAGGCATTTTCCAGGCAGCAAAACCGGGCCTTTCCCTTGCAAAAAAAAAAAATGTCAATAGGAGCCCAGGTGCATGCGGTGTGCAAGTCCCTGATATGCTGCCACCAGCAAATCTGGTGAGCTGCGAATCCCCAGCACCGCGCATCCAACGCTGCAAATCCGAGCTGCTCCAGTCGCCTGCTTAGTTTTGCAAATTCTTTCCTGCTGGCTGAGAAAAGCCAATATGTCTGCTGCTCCCGCTCCAGCGCAATAATTGTTCAGCGCTGGTTATCATCCTGCCAGAAAGGCACGAGCTACCGCTGGGGCACTCTGCTTGCTGTAAATGCAGCTAGATGATTTCCTAGCAAATGCAAGTTTTCCAAGGAAGTGGGTGGAATCTGCTTGTCTCTGATTAGACAGCTTGGGTTTTTGTTTTCCTGGTGCTTTAGAGAGAGCGAGAGAAAAAAAAGGAGGCATAAAATATGTGGCTTTCCATCCCCTCTGCCCTGAAACACAGGCTCGCACGCATCCCGGCGATGGTCCCCCTGGGACGCGCAGCTTTGCCCACACTCTGAGCAATGATCCTGTGGAATGAGGCTATGATCTTTCATCAATCATTGCCGAGCGCTTCTCCCTCCCGCGCCCGCTCCCCGGGCCGTGCCCGCTGCGAGCGCACGGCCCCGCCGCTCCGCTTTCCCGCCTCGCTTCCAAAAACCGAAGGGTGCAGGGTCGGTCCCCGCAGTGCCCACGGGGTCAGGACCCTGCTCGGGGCCGGGGGGCACACGGCAGCCCCTCTGCCCCCCTCCCGGCTCGGCACGACCGAGGGATGCTCGGGAGGGGACGCGGGATGCCGGGGAGCCCTTCCGCAAGGAGGGGCTTGCGGGACTGCTGCTCGCGGGCAGGGCGAATCCCGAATCCCAGGGCAGCATCCAGGCTAAGCGGGATGCTGCGAGGGAGGTGGGATCAGGACAAGCCCTGAGGCTGCAGAGAGGCAGGTCTGCCTCCCCGCCCTTGCCAGGGGAGGAAAAATGACTTGAAATTAAGATTTCCTGATGTTTGGGGGCTTGGAGACCTTGACACCCCCTGCGTCCATCTGGCTCTTCCCCTCTCGCGGCGGCTCGCTCCCGCGTCCCCGTCTATCCGTGAATACCAATTATGGTTTAGGAGAATGTATATCTGAGATGTGCAAATACAAAAGGCAGGAAATAAAAGTCATCTCTTACTGAAGAGGAGAGGTAACCATGACTACCTGGGACCTCATTTAAAACTGTGCCGGCCGCAGGCTAAAAGGCAACGCTTCCTATTGTTACACACGTTTACGGAAAGCTTTGAAAACCCGTTTCCCCCCCAAAACCAGCTGGGAAGTAAGAATGAAAACGAGAATTGGAGGGGGGGAGGATGTAGAAGATATTTATTGGTGTTTGCGGGCTGGTTTTGCATCCCCCCTGCGCGAAAACAGCCGGCGAGCTGAAACTTCAAATGAGCAACTCAGAGGGAGACGGAGCGCCGGCGGCTGCGGCATCGTGGCTCCGGCGCCACGTGGCAGCCGGCCGGGATCCCGCGCGGCAAAGGCAGAGCTGCGGCTCGAGCGCTCGGAGAGAAGCGCACCCCGGGAGGAACGCGGGGAGCAAGCGAGCCTGCGAAGGGCTCCCGACACCGCGAGCTCCACCACGATGTGCCGGGGCCTTGGGGAGAGCCGGGAGGAGCTGGTGGCTCTCGGTGCCGGCCCCAGCCATGCCGCGCTGTTGCTGCCTGCCGCGCCACGGCTGGCACCCAGCCCGCGGTCGGTGGGATCCCCGGGGTGCCCCGGGCAGCAGGTTGCGTGCCAGATCCTGCACTTTGCAGGAGGGATGCCCAGGGGGGTTGAGGGGCGAGCGGGAAGCGCCGGCTGCCCAGCTGAACCTCTTCACCAGGCGGGTCCGCCGTGCCGGCGCAGACCCGGGGGACGCTGGCTCGCTGTCCTTGGCCGCCCGCAGAGACACCTGGTCGCCACGACCTGCCCCATCCACCCCAAAGACCGGGAAAGCTGTCCCCCCGCCACCAGCCTAGCCACGGCCTCGCACCGCTCTTGAGCTCGCGGTCAGAAGGCTGATGACCGGGCAATTAAATTCCCTAGTTTTTGGTTCCAAAGCCATCCCACCTGCCAACGCGAGCAGCGTGCCCCTCGCCGAGGCGAAGCTGTGGGGAAGCGAGCCTGTGCCAGCGCTTGCCCTTCCCCACCACCCCGTGAGCGGCCACTGGGTCCCTGAGGTTTTGAGGACAGTTTTCCCCATGGGGAGCAGGACCGGGATGGCTCCCCTGCATCAAACGCAGCCAGCCGCTGCCAGGGAGGGATGTCCCGGCAGGGCCGGCAGCAGGAGCCAGCGCCTCCGGAGAGGAGCAGCCGCTCCAGCGCATCCGGGCTCTCGGGAGGTGCCTTAAGTTCCTACCTGGGTAATATGAGGTCCCTGCTCCAGCCTTACCCCGTCTGACACAAGCAGCACGTGAGGAAGATTCACCTCCCCACGCGCACGGGTTTGCAGCACCCAAAGGAGGGATCAGTGCCGGACGGCTCCGTGCCGTCCCCACCGGGATAAAGCCAATTCTCCATTGCAGTAAAACCGTGCGATGGGTGATGCGATGGGTGGGACGGCGGGAGGACCGGCAGCTCTCCCCGCTGTCGGGCTGCCGGGGATGGGGAACCCCCACCGCCTCGCTGGCGTGAAACCGGGCAGGACGACGCAAGGGGGAGCGCAGCAGCGGGGCCTGATCCAGATCCTGCCGCGGGGTGCAGCGAGCACCGCTCCCCTCCGCACCTTGTCCTCCGCACCCTCCCAAATCCCTGTCCTACGAGGGCTCATAAAACGCGTTCCCGGTGTGGAAGGCTCTAGGGAAGAGCCCTGCGGGTCTGGGTGCCCCGGAGCCGCCCCGGCACGGCTCGCCAGCGCACACAGCCAGCAGGAACCACCTCGGTGCGCCTCGAAACCAGACGCCGCTTTCGCAGGGAGCCGCGTTCGGTGCGCGGCACCAAGAGGCATCGCTGCGATTGCAGCCGAACGCGGCACTCGCCTTCGCCCCTGGCATCCCTGGGTTGCTGCCACGGGCTCCTGCTGGCAAAGCTCTCCCCTGCCCGGTGCCGGCGCGGCCGTGGCCCTCTGCGCCCCTCTGCCAGCGCACCGGACCCACACCTAGGACCACGCAACGGGGCTGCAGGCAGGAGCCCAAGCCAGGAATTACGGTCTGTACAAAAGACAATGACAGTGAATCTTGTTACTGGCTTTTCAGCAAACGTAATTCCTTTTTATTAGAAAATTAAAGGGTATGAAAAGCTTTCCAAGGCTGAAGAGCTGAAATGTGCTTTCATAAAATATGCGGCGTCTGATAAAACGGATTTGCTTGTCTGCCTGCCCCTCCCCCTCCTGGTTATTATTCCTCCGGCAAGGTGATGCCTTTTGCCAAAACACCGATCCCGGCACGGCCAGCTCTCACCCACGGAAACCCCTGGGGACCAGCGCTGCTCCCCGGCACGCCGGCCATCCAGCCGCGAGGCACCATGCTGCTTGTGCCTGTTTGAGGGTTGGTTTGGGATTTTTTTTAGCTCAATAAAACTCAGAAGGGCAGCTTTTCCCCTCCAGGGCTGCAGGTAAAGGCTGATGACGATCCAAACCACCACTTCGAACCCAGCCGTGAGGATGCAGCAGTTGCAGGCAGGAGGAGAGGTGAAGCCAGGCGATGGCAGACAGAAAGGGATGGATTCCCCCCAGCCACTGCACAAACAGCAACTATTAAAAACCTCCCAGGGAGCCCCCTCCCGAAGAGAAAGCTGTGCCACCCCCGTGCGCCAGCACCGAGCCGCGTGCGAGAGGTGCCGAGGGCCTGCGAGCTGCCGACACCGGCCAGCGGGTAGCTAAGGTAACCCGAGGAATCTCGTTTTCTTCCCTTTAATCATTCCCTCTCTCCGACTCTTTCATCTTTCCAATGGTCCGAGTCAACCTTCCACGTTTGCAAGGTTAAAGGTTTCTCGCTCTCTCCCGCTCGGGCTTGCGGGGCCGGCGCCGGCGCAGAGAACCGCAGCACCACGGAGTGATGCTCGCCGGCACTGCTGCCTCTCCCACCTTTCGCGGGCAGAACGCCCCTCGCCAGCCCTCCACCGTCAAGAACCACGACGCCGCAGCCTGGCTCGACCCTCCGGGTTCTGTATTTCCATTGCCAGCCTCAGTTTTGCCTCCGCAAGTCCCTGGGGACGAACGGCAGTGGGACGCATCCGTCCCCGCACAGAGATCGCCACGGCCCAGGGCGGTGGACGGGGACCTCGCCGTGACCACCGCGCTGGCAGGCGCAGGGCCGGCACCCTCCAACGGTTTGTCACCCTTGTCCTGGCGGAGACCAGGGAGGTGAAACAACGTCCCCTGGGTGCCATCAGGGAGCCGACGCCTCGGCTGGGAGAGACCCGGCAGCTCTGGCCGCTGTCCCCAGATGACTCCAGCCCTGGTGACGTGACACAGGGGCAGGTGGCGAGGGGACGGCAGCACCGCCGGCACGCACCTGCTGCAGCGTGCGGGACAAGCCGCCGGACACAGGGCCACGGGGCTGGTGGGGACAGGGACAGGCGTCATCCAACCGTCTCTCCGCCACCATGCCGGGCACCAGCACCGCTGCTGCAGGGAGAAGCAACGCCGGCGGCTTGCGCCACGGGAGCGTGCGTCCCTGCGTGTCCCCTCCCTTCTCTCGCAAGCAAGCGCGCCGTGACCCAGCTACGGTGGCTTCTCCTTTCCACCCCATCCGCCCCGGCGGCCGCGGCCTCCCCGTGCCGCTGGCAGCGCCGTGCGTGTGACGCCTCGCCGGCTATTACCACAGGAAGAGCTGTAACGCTACAGCAAACCTCCCCGCTCAGCCCTGCTACAAATCAGGGTCAGGCGGCAGCGCTGTTAGACAGAGCCTGCCGCTACGTGCTCCTGCTCCTAATGTCCTCCCCGGCACGCTTAATGGGGACGCGGAGGAGAGCGGCGTGGCGAGACGGCAGCTCGGCCCCGCTGCCCATCCAGGGGTTGCTGCCCTCCAATCCGGCTCCCCCGTAGCTGCGCCAGCTCCGAGCCGGGGCCGGCAGCACCGAGGGTTAACGCCGGGGCGGCACGGCCGGGGATGTTTTCTCCCCCAGGGCTGCTCCGGCTTTACCTTTAACATCTGCAAATGTGGTTAAAAGTTTGCCGAGCCTATTTTTAGAGCCTCTCACCACATGCGATTTCTCCATCGTGAGACAGGAAACGCTGATGAGGTTGTTCGCCACGGAGCTGCTTTCTCCTCCCCGGACGGCCTCCAAGCTCCTCCGATCTGCGCGGTGCTGCCACGCTGCCGGCCCCCCCGGCCCCCACCTCCCGGCGAGGGCACCGCATCCTGCGGCGGCAGCTCTGGCAAGCCTGGGAGCCACGGGTGACAAACCCTTGGAGGGTGCTGCCGGCGCGGTGGTCACGGCGAGGTCCCCGTCCATGGTCCCTGGGCCGTGGCGATCTCCGTGCGGGGACGGATGCGTCCCACTGCCGTTCGTCCCCAGGGACTTGCAGAGGCAAAACCGATGCCGGCAATGGAAATACAGAACCCGGAGGGTCGAGCCGGGCCCCGGCGTTGTGGCCCTTGTCCACCAGCTTGTCCCGTGCCTCAGTTTCCCCAAAGCAACAGCATTTTGCTTCGCCGCCCACCCTGGAGCAGCGCTAAGGGCTTGGCGGCTGCTGCGTCTCCTTGACCACGGGATGCGTCAATGCATCGGCCCCGGGCACCGGGGTTGCCAGCAAACACACCCCGGCGGGGACGCCCACCACCCGCCCTCGTGCCCGCCGCCCCCGGCACGGGCTGCTCGGCGCGTCCCCGCCGTCACACTTAACACCAAACGCTTTGGAGCCGAAGCGGAGCCCGGCTGCGCCGTCGGGCACTGGCCCTTCTGCCGCCTGTCACAGCCCCGTGCCTGAATCCGTGGCGCGGGCTCGACAGCCTGCGAGCGCGGCTGCGGCTGGGCGGCGCGGGTACCTGCTGTTTGAATGTCAACACCTCATTTATACGTCTTGATTGGCTCTCATCAGCCATGCTGCGTTACACCTGATTGCTCCGAGCCGGCGCGGGGTGCCAGACTGCAGCGCGTAATTTCATTTAATTGGCCCTCCATCCGAAGCAAAACAGAAATAGAGGAATAAAGAAACAATAAAGCATCCTCCTCCCTAAAAAAAATTAAAATCTCTGCGGTTTTGGGGGTTGGTTTGATTTTGCAACCATGAGCAGGCCGTGCCGCTGGCTGCGGGAATCCCTTCCCGGCGGTGCCGGATCCCGCACGAGCCGCGAGATGCTTTGCCACCCCGCGGGCTCGGCGTGCTCGCGCTCCCCCTCGGCCCGCGACGAGCCCCGCGCGCGCGTCACGCTCGCCTGTGCTCCTTCTCCCGCCCGCTCTCGCAAACCACTGAGGCTGAAATTTCAATTAAGAAAGAGAAATAATTACCCGCCGCTCCACATTTCCTCTAAAATGGTAGCCAATGCCAGCAAGCCGAGTCACCGCCTCCCGCCGCGTCCTGGCGCGCGCCGGCGGGCTGGCGTTCGGCTGACATTTCCAGGATAATGCCGGCCCAGCCGCCGCTCGCCGGTGGCCACTACCGCAGCCGTGCCAGGAGGCCAACGCCGCGCGGATGCTTGGAAGAGATGCTCGCTTCCTCGGCAAGAGTGGGGCTGCCGCGAGCCCCCGCCGCCCCGCTCGACCTTGTGCCGGGTCTGAACCCTCTGCCTGACGCTGCCCGCACCCGGCCGTGCCCCCGGCTGGGGTCCCGGCCCCCTGCTTTCTGCCTGGCAGAGGTGACCCGCGATGACGGCCTGGCTCGCCTCCTCCCAGCCCCGAGCTGCACGTCGCAGGGAACCACCGTACTGCCGTCCCCAGCAGCCCCCGTGCACGGGGACGGGGTGCACGGGGGGGCAAGAGCGAGAGGACGGGCAGCACCAGGGTGGGCAGCAGCCTCGGCCGCACCGGTGGCACTGCCGGCGTGTGGGGCAGCACCGGGGAAGGGTGGGTGGGTGCTCACAGCCCACCTTTGGGACACGTCCCCGGCTTGGGGATGCCAGCGGTGCGGCTGTGCCAGCCTCCCCCGCGGTGCTGCTCCAGGTCCCCGCTCGCCGGGGCACCTCGGGCCTGCCCACAGCCCCCAGGAACGGCTCTGCTCGTATTCACCCCGATGGTGCCCCAGAAACCACATTTCTTGCATCGTTTTATTTTAGCACAGCCAGAAAAAAAAAGAGGGAACAAACCCCATCGGGGCTGGAAAGGGCACAAACCCCCTTCGGAGGACGCTGCAGCATCCCACAACTCCTCCTGCAGGTTCTCCTCGCCAGCCAGCCTGTCCCAGCTCCAAATCACACCCTGTTGGGGTGGCACGACCCCGCCACAGACCCCCACGGTCCGTCCCCGGCCAGCGCAGCTGGAGGTGCGAGGTGCAAAGCCCAGGAGAAGGCAGAGACGGACGCTGACCCGGGCACAGGAGGCTCCGCCATCATGATGAGGATGAGGATGAGGATGATGCACAGGGCTGGCCTTGGGTTTCATGCACCTTGCAGGGCTGCCCTTCCCATCCGCACACAACGCCCCAGGCTTGAGCCCCTCCTGCTCCAGCCAAAACCTCCGCCGGGCTCCAAAACAGCAAGAAGCACCGAGCGGCTCGCGCCGAGCTCGGCTCGGGGAGATGCCACGTTTGGGCGATGGAGCTCCAGGAGCGAGAAGGCAGCAACAGCGAGACTCGCTGGGGAAACGGGTGCTCCCCACACCCCGACAGATACAAATACGCTGCTGCCCAGCAGCTCCACGGCGATCGGCTTGTGCCACCGTGTGCCACGGGAGCTGTTACCTTGAGTGAATAGTAATTACGCTCCTACAGCCCCGGCTGCCCAGGGAGCTCCACGGGTGCTGCGAGGATCCACGCTGCTGCAGAACAAGACGGTGCAGGCAATGCGGTGTATCCCCCAAACCGGACCCTCTGCAATCCACAGGGATGGCGTTTTATTTTCTCTGGATGTTTTCCCGTTCCTCTTCCCGTAAGCCAGAGGACCAGCGGGGCTGCAGGGAAGGCTGTGAGTCCCGTGACTCCGGCGGCAGGAGATGCGGGAGCCCCGGGCAGCGATCACAAGAGCAGGGAAAGCAGCAACCTCAGGTTGCAGATTAGCCTCATTTTATAGCCAGGGAGGCAGAAACCTCCCATGGTTCGACGTCTCACCGGAGACCACACAGGGAGCCCGGGGAAAGCCAGGCAGAGGTCGCAGGTCTCTGCGGGGTGAGAGCATCCTCTCCCCGGGGAGGGAGGGAGCTCGCAGCCAGCGGGTCCCCACGGCTCCCCCAAGCCGCCGCTGCCACCACCGCCGCACCCCAAACTTCACGTGGGGCCACACGCCGCGCCCCCTTCCCCCTGTGACCCCGAACACCTCCCCTGCAATACCAGCGGGGGCTGCAGAAACCAGTTTGGCGGAGAGAGGCTCTTTAACCAAGTTTAAATGCACTTCCCTTGACTCGGTTCCCAGTTCAGCATAGAGGAGACCCAACTTGGCCGGCAGCCACGGCGCTCAGCTATGCACGTCCCTACCGAGAGACACATTCCTCAGCACTGCAGCTAAGTGCAGCACAGCCTTTGAGGCCTTCACCCCTCCTTCAATGATAATTTATGCCCTCTGACCCAACTCCCCCTTTTAAATCAGGCTGATCAATAGAGAAATCAGACAATCCTTTTAAGGAACTATCTCATCTGATCCTTCCAGCTAATGATCTCTGCTCTTCTTACAGCTGTTTGCAGATACGTAGCCCAGGCTGCTGGGGGAAGCGGGAGGAAGAAAAGCCACCGGGCCAAATTTCTCCTTCCCCAGTCCAAGCAGGAGCAGCAGCATCGCTGCCGATTTGCATGGGAGCGAAACGGGAGATGCCAATCCCCGTCTTTTGGAAAATCGGAGCAGGCTGACGGCTCCTCCGGCAACGCCGCACACTGGCGCTCGCTGCTGAGCATCGTGCTCCAGGGAAGCACTGGCTCCGAAAATCTGCCCCCTCGCCCGTCTCGCCACCGAACGTGCCCTTCTCCCAGCCCGCGAGCCCTCCGAGGATGTTGTCCTTCATCCTCGCTCTTCCTGCAGGCTCCAGCCTCCCGGTGTGGCTTTGCATCGCCTCCCCTGCAAAGAAAACCCAGCAACACAAAGCAGCAGCCCCGAATCCGGTTCCTGGCTGAGCCGTGGTGACCCGCACCCTGTGCCATGCACAACCGCGGCACCGCAGCTCCTGGCTCCTCCATGTAGGGAGGGCAAGCGGCCAGCACTGGGGATCTCCATCGCCCGGCCGGCAAACCCTCGCCCCTCGTGGGGACCCTCGCTTTATCACGGCAGCAAAAGCTCACGGGTACAGCCGCTGTCTACCGACGGAGGAGCTAAACCGGATCAGTGGAAGAGGGAGCGATGTCCGGCACAGCACCTCTGCGGGGTGGAGAATAGTACGGCAAATGTCCACGGCAGAGCCTCCAGAAGGGCTTTATTGACGGCGGCTGCATTTCTATTTAACTGGCAAAGGAACGGGGTTAACCAGCAAAGAGGGAAGCATCGGAGAACCCTTTAAGTCTTCAAAGTAAATCAGGTCCTGGAACAAACGCGCTCGGTAGCCAAATGTCCCCTTCTCCTTTGTGTGCGCCGGGCTTTTGACATTTATTACGCTGCCCGAGAACCACCCAGATGCTTTTCTTGCATCTAAGGGCCATTTCTCACCCTGGCACACTCAGACAGGGATTCCTCCCCTGCCCACGCAGGCTCTGAGCCCCAGCACCCCCCTCCACGGGGACCTCACCCTGCAAACCACCCAGGAGGCAGGATGGGCCTGCGCCCCAGGGATGCTCAGCACCCTCCCTGCACCCACCGGGAGCCGGGGAGCAGGCTCCGAGCCCGGGGCACCCCCAAGGTCCCCCCCACCACGTGCCCGCTCCCACCCGGCCCTTGCTCCGAAGCCAGCGAGCAGATGCAAAAGCCACAGGGTCTGAAGGGCTGCCGCAGCGCAGCGCGGTGCAGGTCCTGCCACAGCAGTCACAGTGAATTACAGGGTGTTAGAGCCCCGCGCTGCCGTGCCTCTCGCGCAGCAGCAGTCACGGTGAAGGACATGCTGCGATAGGACTAGAGCCTCCTCCGGAGAATCCAGTCGCCGGTCTGGTGAAAGGCGGTGGTACGAAGAGGCCAGCCCTGTTCTATAGATCATATAGCGACAGGCACGGTGAAGGACACGGCGGTGCGGGGGGTTTACCCAGCGACAGCCAAGCTGAAGGACGTGGTGTTTGGGGGGGGGACGGCCGTGTCTCGCTGGATCAGTGAGTGCCCACGCCTTTGCGAGCCAGCAGCCGTGAACGTTTTTAATTATTCTTTCCTACTTTATCGAGCATCTCATTTTCATTTACACGCCGGCCATCTCCACCTGAGGACGTGGCCGGTGCCGCTCCTTTCCAGCACCGCTCCCGTATCCCCTCCCGGCATGAGCCGGATGGGACCCGGCGGAGCCGGAGATCCATCCCCAGCACAGGGGACCCCTTCGGTGACCGACCTGCCCTGCAGCCCCTCTGCACGCCCCACGCGACGTCGAGGACCGTAACGGAGCTGGGCAGAGCCTCCCTGATGCTCAGTGTCCCTCCCCGTCGGAGCACAAGCACCGAGCGCCGGTTTTAGTGGCTGCCATAAATGCAGCAGGAGCGGTGTCCCCTGGTGAGGCATCGAGCGGTGACTAAGAGCGGAGATGACAATAAAGCGGAGGAAGCAAGGTCTGACTGCAAAGCAGCAAACCAACCCCCCGAATCCAGCTCAGGCACTGACTGACGATGCTCCCCCAAACCAGAACGGGCACGAGCCGAGCCGGCGACGGGGAGCCAGGCTCGCCTGGGCTAGGGCTGAGCTCGGTCCTGGCGCAGGCTAGGTTTGGGTGGAAATCCCATAAACGGGAGGGGAGAAAGGATTCCCCGCGTCAGGACGCTGGGACGGAGTTCAAGCCTCTTAGCAAAGCACACAGGGAGACTTCTGTACAGCCCCTACATATAAATCTACCTCCTTAAAATGTTCTCGGTGGTAAATGCGGTAGAAATCGTGCACGACTTGACAGATCGAGGCGTATTTATGGTGCTTTGGCACAAGGGATACAACCAGTTGGGATTTTTGCTCGGCTCTACCACTTGGGCAGAGTGCAGCCACAACAAACCCATTTGAATACCTCTTGTTTCAACCAAGGCAGAGATCCAGCCTGTTCCCTGCGGAGCAAGCACCAGACCTTGGGCCAAATTAATCTCCGATGGATCTCCATCAACTTCATGGAGTTACAACCACAATTTGGCCCATGCGTGACATGTAAATCTGTTCATTTTTCTTCCGAATCGTCCAAATACCGCAGCATTTGTTAGCGCAGGAGAGGGACGCATCCTCCGGGAGAGATCTCTTTGGATACCGCGCCAGCCCTTCCTTTTTTTATTTCCTTTGCTGCCTGGGATAAAAGGCGAGACGGTCCGTAGTATGTGTCTGAGCTGTTTGGGAAAGAAATAGGAATTTCCTCCTGCCATTCCCAGTCTTTTGATAGGCAGGTGGGATGCGAGCAGGAATAACTCAATCAAGACAGAGCAATTTTTAATTAATTTGTGGATCCCTTCGCCGGCTGATCGCCTTGGAGACAAAAGGGAAGCCTCTCCTTTAACACTTGTGTGTGCCTGGTACTCTGAGCCTCCCCTTTTCACCGGCGCATCTTTGGTCTTGAAAGCTGCACAAAAGGAAGAATTCCTTGATCTTTTGCCTCGGCTTTTGCTAAGACGGAGACACACACGAGGGGGAGCTGGGTTGGGGTTTTTTTTGGGTTTCTTTTATATTTTTTGGAGAATATTAGAGCCCAAAATGCACACAGAGCGGGGTGGGGAAGGAAAAAAAAAGAAGGAAAGGGGGAAAAAAAAAAAACCCCTCAGACCTAAGAAAGCAGAGCGTTTTCTGTCGACACCTTCTGCCCAGCCCGCTCCATCCCCAAGGGGAGGGAGTTGAAAGGTTCAAGCTACATCAAGTGGTGAGTAATGCAGCGGGAGGCTCCCGCGCGGGGCCGGGCTCTCGCCCTCCGCCATCGCTCCCTGCCCCGTGCCCGGTGCCGCGCGGGGCCGAGCCGAGCTCTCGCCCTCCCCTTCTCCCCCCGCCGCCAGCGACAGCGGGGATGCGGGAACTTCCTAGGCAGTGACTGACACTACAATTATCGATTGCCGGCTGCAAAGGCTTGCTCTCGCCTCCCCCCCTCTTCTCACTTGTTTTCTTCTGTGCAGCAGAGTGCCAGCCTTCAGAGACTGCTGCTGTAAAAGGCTCGGATTGACGGCGTGTCAAGATATCCGCTGCCCCTGGCTTTTAACGTTCCCTTGCAGGGGGGAGCGGGAAGAGTCCCTGCACCGGCGAGGGGAGCTCAGCCAGCTCCAAAAGAAAGGGAGGAATGAAAAGCCTTCCCCTCTCCTCCGTCGAGGAGATGCTCTTGAACCACAAGCAGCTTTTTCAGTCTCAGCCCGGTTGCGTGCGTCTCGGAAATCTCAAGATGCTGGGAAGGAGGAGAGGCGGCGTGCCAGCCGGCCCCCGCCAGCGGCTTCGTCCTGCCCAAAATCAAGGCAAAACCCAAGAAAACCACTCCCGTCCGCACCAGGTCTCCGTGGGGTGGCACACACACGTGGCCGCGTGCCCATCGGATTCGGCTGTGGCCATTTCGGAGGCGGGGAGGGCAAGAGGCAGCCTGGCCAGACGAGGTCACCCGGCAAAGGCTGCAGAAGGACCGGGACTCCCCAGCTCGGGCGCATCCTCTGCTGCTCGGCACCGATGGCACGGAGGGACCAGACCAGAGGGTTTCCTAGCAAAAGCTGGCAAAGCTGGAGCTCCAGGTGCCCTCCCGGGTCCACCACCGCAGGCTGCGATGCCACCTTGGGAGGCCACCCTACCCGATGGCCCTGGGAGCCAGGACTCCCAGGTCCTCCACCCCCAGCAAGTGCCACCCCTGCCGCAAAACGGGGACGGCGACCTGCCCGCGGAGGTGTTTGCAAAGCCTGCCGGCACCTTGGGACCACGGCTAAGTGTTACGCGCTGGAGCCAGAGGCCTGGAATTAAAGCCATCTCCACGACCGTCGGTGTCGACACCTGGTGATGCGAGGAGAGAGATCGATGATGGAGAGTCTGTTGCTCCTGATGCATCGCTGTCAGGGTCAATACACAATTCTCGAGGAGATCAGATGTCCAGGTTAACTGCTTTGCCTCCGCGCTAAGCCGATGGGCTGGTGGAGCCCCGTCCTGCTCACACATCCTCTTCCCCAGCCAGACTCAGCCCCGCAGCCACCAAATGCCACCGAGAGCATCCCCAGGGCTCGTGGCTCTTGTTTCCATCCATGCAGAGCTCAAGTGTAGCTGCAAAAGGCATCCAGGGCTGGGAGAGGGACGTGGGGGCAATAGGGACCTGCCCCCCAGCAGCTTTCGGCTGTGCCAAACCAGCCCGCTGCCACGCGCAGCATCGCCGGGGGACCGTGTGGGGACACGGGGCTTGGGGACAGCCACCACCTCCCCCTGGTCACAGAGACACCGGCCACCCAAGGGGGCCTGGGAGGGGGAGTGGGGGTGACGAGACCCCCCTGGGGGGGACCCCCATCTGCCAGGCTGTCCCTGTCCTGAATTGCTGGGCACTGGAAAAGGCAGGAGAGGGGGGACCCTCACCTCTCCTGCCCGGCACAGGTCCTGCCGGCTCGGTGGCCGTGTCCCACTCCGCACCCTGGGCGGGCAGAGGATCCGTGGGGCTTTGGCACGCCGCCTGTCCCCTCCAGGTGACACTCCAGCTGCAGAGAGCCAGCCCGGACCCCCATGGGCCACCAGAGCCGTGGCAGCGGGGCTGCATTGTGCCCTCTGCACCAAGTGGGCTCACGGCACCCCACGGCACCCCGTGGCACCCCATGGCACCCCACGGCACCCTGCAGCCGCTATCGCAGCAAGCCCAGGCGGGAGGCACCAGCCCTGCTTTGCACCCTCACTGCCGGCCGTCCCCGCGTTCCGCGCCGGGCAGGATCCGTCCCGCAGCCCGGGGGGTCCTGCGAGGACGAGAGCCACCCGCAGCCAGACTGCAGCGTCTCACCCCGCCGGCTCCGGGGGGGTTTAGCCGCACATCCTCTCCCCGAGCACGGCACAGCCGGCAGCAGCCGCCCAGCCTACCCGGGGGAGCCCGGCATGGCCCCCCCGGGGCGGCCCAGGGGGGTCTCACCTGCCGGCAGCCCACGGAGCCGGCTTGGGGGGGCCGCAGCATCGCACCCCGACCCCGGCACAGCCAGACTTGCGCCAGCCCCCCCAAAACCCCAAGAAAACAGAGCGCGGCATGAATAACAAAAGCAGCGATCAGTAAAGACTCTCCCAAGAGGCTGCAAGTTCTTCAATTAGAGCTCTCATTATAGGAACGAGAAACTCCACGCCGTCTTCTGTACGGATAACACTTTTTTCCCCCTCTCTTTTAAAGAAAAAAAGGAGGGAGGGAGAGCAAGGCTGCATCTCTAATGCAACAGACAGGTCTGCTGAGATTCACTTTGGCTCTTATTTTGACTTTCATCTAAAAGAGCTGCCCTGGGAATCCATTAAGTCCAATTTAAATCGGCTCTCCGCCCTCACGGCTTCTCCCCGCCTTCGCGCCCCCCCCGGCTCCCTTCTCCCCCCCCCCTTGGAAGCAAACAAACACAAAAGCAAGGCCAGGCAGGGCAGGCAGCGAAGGGCAGGCAGCGAAGGGCAGCACCGGCGCGGTTTCGGAGCCGTTCCCCGGGGGATTACAGCCCTCCCCGGGGCAGTTGCTCGATCTTTATTTCCGCCCAAATAAACACAATCCGGCCACGTTTGGATACCGCCTCAATATCACCCACCTCGGCGGCGCTTTTGGGGGGCCGACGGGGTTTCGGGACCCGCTTCTGCTCCCCACACACCTCCCCCCTCCAAGCACAGGCGTATTTTCCTCCGATTTTATTATTTTCGAGTACAATTAGCTCCATTAACGCCGCAGCCGGCAAAGTTGGATGGGATATAATCGCATACTTCAGGGTTTGTTTTTTTTTTTTTTCCCCGGCGAGTTTCCCCACCCCGAGATCATTCCTTTGCCTTCGGGAATGGCCCCCCCACCGCAGCCCCGCAGCCGGGCGAGGGACGGACCCCTCGCCTTTCATCTCACCACACTCATTCAAGCTCCGCTTCTGTCGTATAAGCAGTTTTCCAGCTCTTCCCCCCCCCCGTAACACACCCGCTCTGCATTGCATCCTATTCATATGTTTTCAATCATCGCCGCTTCGTTATTTAAAACAAAAGCACACGGGTCCCCCCCCCCGCCCCGGCAGGCTCCGAGCCCCCTCGCCGCGCTCCTCGGTTATTCCCTGGTTTGTTTATTAATGTCAACGGAGGATCTGGGGGTAAAATTTGCCGTGGGAGAAAGGGAGCGGGAGGCGAAAGTCCCACCGAGGGGTTTTCCGAAGGCGCAGCCAGATGTGCAAACCCCACGATTCCTCGGGTTATCTGCTAGATCCATTTTTTCCTGCCCCGCCAGCCACCGAATAAAAGAAAGAAAATCCATCAAGTCAGCGTTCTCACGTGCAGACAACGGCAAGGATAGCCAGGCGCCCGACCGCGGCACCACCGCAACTTTTATAAGTATAAAACCATGCACATCGATAACTCCTAAATTAAATAAGCCTCCCCTGGAAGATTTCCCTCTGCGGAGGCTTTCGCAGCCCCGTGCCCGTTAATATTTTAACTTTGCAAAAGTAGGAGTCAGGACAAGCAAAATGAATCCATCCCTTACACACACAAAACATTCCAAGTCTCAGCTGTATCTTTGTTCAGACACCCATCAATCGGCAAGTCAGGAGGATTTTTGGACCGGTTGCAAATTTCTTTATTACTTCCAGCAAAGCAAAACACACCCCACACCCCCCCCTCCACCGCCGCTGCTGCAAACAGGACACACGGACACACACACACACACACACGGACGTACACCCCCCCCCAAACTCCGCGATGCCGGCACCGTGCATCCATTCAATCGCAGTGGCACACGAGTTGCACAAGAGCAAAATAAATCCGGAAAAAGCTCCGTCCGCGCACACACCCCCCCCCCCCCCCGATTCTGCTGCGGCTTCGATAAAAAAAAAAAAAGACAGGAAAAAAGGGAAAAAAAAAAAGCACAAAGATGTAGCTTGCAACAATACCTGCGATGGTCCTCGCTCTCTCCTCTCTCTCCTGCTGGCTCGCTCTCCTCCTCTTCCAGAGCACAGTAGCCAGATTAGATCCTTAGAAAAAAAAATGTGAGAAATAGCACAATTCTCCCTTTTTTTTTTTTTTTTTTTTTTGCTTCCCTTCTCAGCAGCCCTCCTGAGCTCCTTCACTAACCATTATTCATAGACCACTAGGGGATATAAGGTAATTAGAAACGGCCCTATAGCATCCAGCCTGAAAATGTAATGCCAGCGGTAGGAGTGGTGGAGGGCTCTGGCTGCGGGCGGCTCCGGCGGAAAGTGCTCGCTGGAGCTGGGGACGAGGTGAGAAGTGGGATGGAGGAGAGGGCGAGCGGCAGCGGGTGCTGGCGGCTCTCCCCGCAGGGACCAGGGCGCCGGGGACGCCGAGGGCCAGCGGCACCCGGTTGGGTTGGGGATGGTTGGGGGGGGGGGGTGTTTTTTGGGGGGGTTGGGTGTTGTTTTTTTTTTTGGAGCGGGCTCGCCGTGCCCGTGCGAGCCGTGCTGGGGCTGCGTGTGTGTGTGCGCGCGTGTGTGTGTGTTTGTGCCAGGAATAGCAATCAGCAGAGGCAGCACACAGAGCGCAAAAATGCCATCATGCAGGGTCAACAGAAAGCTGCAGACATTTTTTTTTCTCCCCCCCCCCCCTTTTTTTTTTGTACGCTTAATCCTCTGGAGCGGGGGAGAGGGAAAAGGAGGAGGCTGCTGCCTTCTTGATAGTTTTGATTTTTTTTCCTCTTCCAGCCTCGTAGGATCAGATTAACCCCCCCTCCCCTCCACGCACACACACACGCCAGCCCCAGCGATCCCAGCCCTCCGCCAGCGCTGCACCGGGGAGACGCCGGAGTCGGCGCGGGGTGGGATGCGGGTCTCGCCGCCGCGATGAGCTGGGTGGGATGAGCTAGGTGGGCTCGCGCGGCGGCGGGGATGGAAAGCAAGAGGGAGGCAGCGCGGGGGGGGTGGAGGCAAATGAACAAATCACACCTGCAGCTTTCTGCGCGCCGTAGCCAGCTGCAGCCCAGGCAGGGACCGGCAGGAAAAATACAGGCGCACGGGCTCCCAGCGCCGCGCATCTGCGGGGATTTAGGTGCACGGTGCGCTGACGGTAGCTCATGGCTGGGAGCGATTGCTTTTGGGGGGTCATTTTAGGAGGGGGGCAAAGTGAGACGGTAACAAAGAGCACGCCGCTTTTTCCAAAGGGTACATAAAATCCGGCACAGAGGTGAGGAGGGGGATCTGGTCCCCTCAGGAAGGGAAGCAGAGTGCCGCTCGCCAGGGAGGGCTTTGGTGGCCCTGGCACACCGGGACGCCCGCGTCCTGCCGCCAGCGGTGCCCGCGCAGGCTGGCCGGGGTGGCTGCCGTGCAGCTCCGTGCGCGCCGGCTCCTGCCCGAAGGGTGCAAGCGCCCAGCCCTGCCTCCTCCCACGACTCTGCTCTGAGCCTCTCTTTAATTGAACTAAAGCTGTTCACCTTGATAACGCAGCACGGCAGCAAGTTTCTGAGCCGCACGCGGGGGGCTGGAGAGCTATTTGATCCACTTCCAAGGTGCTGCCTTTCAATTCAACCCCTTGCTCTTGAAGGATGGATAACCAGGCCCTCTCTTTTCCCCGTTAATTACTCGAGGTAGCAGGCATCAAGCTGCAAAACAGACCAAACCTCGTAAGGGGACCCAGCATCTGCCAAAGCAGACCGCTTGCTCTCATCTCCCCCGTCCCCTTTCTCCCCATCCTCATCCTCATCCCCGCCCCATCCCAGCCTGGCTGTTTATAGCTAATACACCACAGCACGCTCGTGGCCACCTCCGACGTCACACGTGCCTCTCTGCAGGACGGTAAACCGAGCCGGGACCTCACGGCTCTCCCGGGACTCGGTATTTATCCCCCATAAGCACCGATCCCCCCTGCCCTTCACAGCTCCTCCACCGTTCGGCACCACGGGCTGCGACTGCCGCCCTAGTAAAGCCAAGGTGGGACGTACCCCACAGGCATCACCCCCAGCTTCTCCTCTGGGACTGAGAGAAGACTAAAGGATTTGTTATTTTTACACTACAATCCCATAAATGCAGCAATCTGGTCCTTCTGGGTCGTTTCCCAGCTCTGATACGTTTGAAATCCCCACCTCCGGGAGTCCTGTGATTTCAGGAGAACCTCAGCCCTGCTCTCCGTCAACCCTGACCTCGCTCTGGTGAGGAGAAAGGTTGAAACCACAAGCCCCCGAGAGCCCCATATGCAAATGAAATCACCACCAAACGCTTTGTTTTTTAAACGCTGCGATTTTTCCGGCAGCTTCATAGTTCTGTGACTCCAATTTACGGGTTCACAAAGGCTGATTTCATGACTCCTCGGCGCTTCTGAGGTGCCGGCACTCACGTTGCCTCCATTTGCGTGACACGGCCACGTCTGTCTCAGCCCAGCTGCCAGCTGGGTGGGAGACCACCACCTATTAACTTTACTCGTTAAAGCCGACGAGCGCATAGAGGATGCTGCCGCACAGTTGCGCGGATGGGAAAGTTTCCATCCGCTTGATGAAATCCGGCTTCAGAGCATCCCCGTGCGTGGCGCGCAGCCCCCTGCCACGGGTGCGGATACGGCCCCACGCCCCTTGCATCGGCCAGCTGCCTCCGCGGAGCAGATCTCACCCCGAGCTACCGCAAACCCAGCACGACCGGCATCGAAAAGCCCCTTCCCATCGTCCCCGCCGCGAGGACAGGGCTCACCTTGCCGATCAAAGTCGGAGGCTTCCCTGGAAATAACCCCCCAACCTCCTGCCCCGGGCGGGGGGACTAAAAAATAATGACTCATTGCAATGTCATTTCTAGAGCTGCTACAACAAAGGCGCTCCGGCTCCCTCAGTGTCTCGCCACTGCGACCTACAAAGATAAGGCTTCCTCCTCCTCCTCCTCCTCCTCCTCCTCCTCCGTGCTGAGAAAAATGAGCTTTTCCCCACCAGCCTCCCCTTCCGCCTGGCCTTGCCGTGCTCCGCTGGCCCGGGGTCCCCGGGACCTCCCTGGCACCTACGCGAGATGCTCTGAGCCAGCTCTTCCTCATTCCTCTTCCTCTCCTCCCTCTTGCAGTCTGAGCTTCCCCCAGCCCCGCTCCCAACGATCCCAATGGATTGCTCTTGTCCCCTGGCCAGGGTGACACCTCGCACCAGTGCCGCACGCCCCGTGCTCGCGGCTCCTTGCAGGCAGGGAACAGGCAGCCCTGCCCCAACTCTCATCAAGCGCCGTGCACCGGCTCCGAGCGGATCCGATGGATTTTCATTTCCTAACTTTGCCCTTCGGGCTATTTCTAACGAGCTTCCTCGCGCTTAGGAAAAAAAAAAATCCTTCATCTTGCAGCGCGGTGTCGGAGCGGCAACGCTCGGGACGATTGTGCCTGCGAGGAGGCTCAAAATTAATTATATCGCAGTCACTTTAGGTAGGGGGGCCATCGCACCGACCTCCTGGGACCGGCTCCCGCCGGGGACCCTGGGCACCCCCTCCCAGAGCAAACAGGCTTTTTTTGGCCTTGAAAAATGTATTTCCCTGGTGCGATGCTCGGCCGGTGCAGCACGGCCCTAGCGAGGAGCCACCGACGTCCTCCTGCGACCCCGTCCCCTCGCCGCACCCCACGTCCCCAGCCCCGAGCCCCCCGTGTAGCCTCTGCCCGCAGCACCGGCTCCATCCACCCTCCTGGACTCGTCCCTCCCGTCAAGAGAGAGGAATCGGTCCTGGGCGCCTTCGTTTCCGCTAATCAGATGTTTTAATGAGTTTCTCAACGCCCGGCACATCACCGCTTCACGCCGTCACCCCCTCCGAGGCCGGCCCCGCTCCCACGGCGTGCCGAGGCCCCCGTCGTCTCGAAGGCTTTCCTTGGTGGGAGAGCAGCGATTATTTCTCTCAAAAGGTCTCTTATAATGGAAACCATCTCTCCATCCCTCCTTGGTCTCCTCCTGCCGTGACCCAGGCTCCGTCGAGAGGAGCTCTGCTCCGAGGCAGCGCCGTGTTTCCATGGAAAGAGTGAATAGCAGAGTCTTCCCAGCGGTTTATTAGAATTCCTTTTACTTCGATGGAGAGTTTTAGAGCAAAGTAAAAAGGCTTTAATGTGGGGCTAATGGAGCCCCTGGGAAGTCCAGGAAGGAAATCTCCCCTGGAGAAGAGGAGGCGTGAGGAGAGGGAGGGCAACTTTCAAGACAAATTCCTGGACAGGTTGAAATTTTTTTGCAGAAGCCATCTCAGGCAGCAAGAAATGGAAATGAATGTTTGTTTTATTTTTAACAGATGTTACAAAAGACCTGCCAGTAATTCAGCGAACGATGCAAAACCTAGATCCCACTCACTTTTCCCGGCATGTCTTCCATCCCCTCCCTCTCCTGCTCAGTAAGAACGCTTATTTGCATTTAGTATATCATATTTAAAAAAAATATATTAAGCAATAAAATAACAATCGTAAGCCACTTCATTTCCTCCCTCCCTAAGGCTTTAGTTTCAGTTTAAATCCTTGGTTGTAGCAGCTATTAATTGTTTTTAATAATTTTTCTGTCTCTTCACATTTCCCAAGCCCCGCTTTAGGGGTTCCCCTCTTTCCCGGTCCCCCGTCCCGCTCTCTCCCTGCCGTTCCCCCAAGGGACACGACAGCTCTTGACTCTCCAAAGTGTTTGGAGCACAAGGGCCGCTGCTCTCTGCCTGGGGACGCCCCAGTGCGAAATACAGCCCGCAGCCTCCTCTTTGGGGGAAAATACAGGGGTTTGGCTGCCGTGAAGAGACGGCGAGATGGAAAGGGAAGGAGGCGCGATGGGGGGATCCTAAAGCCGTCCAGCCAGTGGCTGAAACAGGAGTAAGAGCCCGGCCCCTTTGCACCTCCAAAAAACGAGATGCGGATGCCCGTGCGTGCACACACACCGCAGCGCTTGGCCGGCCGGCCGGCGGGCAACTTCGAAGTCGATTTAAAACCAACCACGATGCCGGAGCGGTATTTGGGGTGAGATACGGCACTTGCGAGTGTCACACACAAAAAACTGACCTGGGAGGCCAGTGACAGTCCTGGGCAGAGGAGCCCTGAGACCCACAGATGCCAGATCTCCTGAAGATGAGCAAGTTTGGCAGCTCCTGGTTTAACCCTTGACGGCAAAACACAAGCCGCAACGGCTCCCTCTTTTCATGCCTAACCATGGAAAGCCGCCCTTCTCCTCCTGACACCCGGCTTTCCAAAGAGCAAGGTCCCACGGAAACCCAGACTGGCCAAATCCACGTGCACGGCCACGTGTGCAGGTCACGGCTCCCACACGGCTCCCACGCAGGAACGCCTGGGAGAGGCCGCGGCTTGTTTTGCACGAGGGACGGTGCTTTTCCAGCTCAGACTGACGAGACGAAGGGCAGGAAATCCAGGGTGATTTTCTGCCTTGTTTCTCGTTAGCACCCCTGCATGCACAGCCCCGAGCAGGGCATGCCTTGGGCTGGATTCACGCTGCATCCACGCCTTGTTTGCAGGATCCCGAGCCGGAAAGGAGGAGACGGGCTCCGGAGAGCAGCTACAGGGCAGTGCTGCTACATACAGGGCGTCCCTGCGCTGTTTATAAATCCTAAACCCTGCCTGATTTCCAGGCAGAAAATGGCATCCGTGTGCATTTCCAGGTGATGGAGGAAAACTGGCTGTTTTCACCGAGCTTTCTCCTCTTCCTGTTACAATTCTGCACCTGGTTAGCAACTGTCGGAAAGAGGTTAATCACAGTCCTTAAATCAGGAACCTCGTTGCGGTATGCTCGGGATGCACATCTGTGCTCTCCACGTCTCATCCCCAGCGGCATTTGGGAGAAGGCAATATGCCAAATAAACGCCCCCTCAAATAAGCCAAATCCCCCCTCCCAAACGAGCGACGAGCATCCCAGGGTGCGGGACCCCAGTAATTCCTCGAGCCGGTCCTGCGGCACGTGTGAAACGCTCGCGGTGCCCCCAGCCCCGCCACGGCCGCGGGTTAAAGGCGTCTCGGTTAACGCGGTGTTGGCACAGCCGTTAAGTTGCAGAAAAGGCTTTTAAGGGGTTCAGTTTTTGCTCGCCGGCCAGCCTTGTGATGGAGGGGAGGAGGTGTCACCTCAAAACGCCTGGGGGAGCAGGGAGAGATCCGTGGGGACCACGAGCGCTCTCGGCCCCAGACCCGGAGCTCAGCCCCGCATCGGGTCGGTCCTTGGCAGAGGAAAGGCTGGAGCTCCGGCAACCGCCAACCGCCCGGCTTTGCTGCTGGTTTTCAAGCATTGCAAAGCCTGGCCTGACCTTGCTATTTCTAGGCCTGTCCCAGGGGATCACCCTGCTCTCCCTGTTTTGGGAAAAAGAAGCATTTCGGAGCGTCGGAGCCCTGCGGAGCCTGGCTGGTGCTTGGCCGGGCCCCGGGCTGCTCATGCTGCAGAGCCGGCGGCACTAACCGCCGGAGACGGAGGCTGTTACGCGCGTGCACGCACACGCACGTGCACGGCCCGGAAAATGGAGAGGAATTGATCCCGGAGGCAAATCTCTTTTGTTCTAACCCCGTTGCTGTAACTGGATCTCCCCAGGTTCTCGGCTCAGGAGCCGCAGCGGATCACATCGCTTTCATGCCTTCTCCCGGTGCCAGCTTGTCACATTCCCTCGTCGCCGGCAGCGGGGAGGGGACGAGCGAGAAGGGGAGGCATTGCTCACAGCGCTTGTTTACCTCACTGCCGCCGCGCACGAGGGGTGTACGGCGGTAATGAGCAAAAACCGAGAGGGAGCAGATTGCAGATCCGCGGCATGAGACCACCCCCAACTCACAGGCTGCCCCTTTTTAACGAGGTCCCCCCCATCCTCCTCCCCGCCAGGCTCCCCGCACCCCGACAGCCTCCCGCCTTTCCCCGCTGTCTCGTTTTGACTGCAGAAATGCTGATTCACAGAGCCCGGCGCAGGAGGCGTTCGGGAGGCAGAGAGAGGAGCGACCCGGCTGCTGCTGCCTGCGCAGGCAGCGCTGCCTCTGCACAACGCCACCCAAAAGCACCCGGCCTCCCCGGGCGCTTTTACACCGGTGATTAGCGACAACGAAGTCGCTGCAGATTAATCCGCTCTGCACTTATTCCAGCACCTCTTACCCAGCGACTCCCTCGCCTCTCAGCAAGGTGAATTCATCCCCCCCGCTCCCCGGGAGAGCTCTCGCGCTGATTTTTCTCCCCTTTCTGCACAGGGGAAAGCAAGGGGAAAGGTTTCACGCCACGTGCCCAGCGCCGCGCAGCGAGATGCCGGAACTCCCGGGATGGGGATGGCGGGGATGGAGCAGTGCAGGAGGTGGGGTGGACGGCGTGGGTCCCCGCACATCGCCTTCCCGAGGAAGGACTTTGCTTTCCAAGCCGTGGGGCAAAGCAAACAGCACCCTGACCTCCCGCTGTGCATGTGTCTGAGCCCTCGCTCGTGGATGCTCTGCTGCATCACCAGCGATCCAGGCCTCGTCTCCTCCTTCCAGGGCAGCAAAACCCGCCTGCCTCGCCTCACCTCCTCTCTCCTGCCAGAGTGGTGCATCTGGTGCGGTCCCTGCCCGCAGCAGGCCTGAAATCGGAGACAGCAAACTGATGCTTTTTCGGGACAGGCTGCGGGGAGGGTGTTCCCGGCAGCCCAGGGCAGGCAAACGGCTGCAAAAGCAGGGGCTGGCTGTCCAAGCATCCCACTTCTCCAAAGTCCAGGTCCCTTCCCTCTGGGACAACCACACACCTTGCAGAAGAGCTCAGGTAAATAGATCCGACCTGTTGTACCCCATTCTGCACCTTTGGTCGCATTCAGCGACCCCCTTCACTTCTCCCCCCCAGGGCCACGCTTCACCCCAAAGTCGCCTGCGGTGCCACGATGGATGCAAACGCCCTGGGACCTCGTGGGCTGAACAGCGCGACACGATGCAGACGTTCCCATCACCCTCACGCTCCTCCCTGTGCTGTGTCCCTCTGGGCCAGCTCAGCACCGCTGGGACCAGGCAGGATCCGGCCCAGAGCAGGTGATGCGGGAGGTAAACCTGGTGAGCCAGGCAGGGAAGCCAATATTGCATCCACCTCCGCACGCTCACGGGCACATGCTGGATGGGTCTGGGGACACCAGGGCATCAGCGGGACACCCCTCGCCACTGCCGTGCTGCTGCATCTGCAGCCCCAAGGCTCAAAAACCAAACCCACCTTTTACTTTACTACTCTCATTTTTTTCGTAGGGCTCTATCATCTAAGCCGTGCCGGTCCCCTGAGCCCCTCTGCATGGGCGACCGCCTGCCCGCAGCCGAGTGGGGCGAGCTGGCCTGCTCATCTCGGCTCAGTGAAAAGCCATGGTGCATCTGAATAGATTTCCACCATGCAAATGTAAAGGCCCCAGTGGGTTTGAATAGGAGCCCTTGAGGTATTATCTCAGCAGTGCCTCGAGGCAACCACCTGAATCCTTCCGTGACTGCTGCACAAACCCGAAATGTCTCCAGCGGCTGGGGATTACGGACAGACCTTGCAGAGGAGCGCCCAGGCCACCGCAGCCTGCACCGTCAGCTCTCAGATGCCCCCACGTGCGCCCAACCCTGGATAAAGAAGGCACGGTGATGCTAAGATGACCAAGGCCCAGATGCCAAGGCAGGAAACCAAGCTGAAGTTTTCACATTAATCATATCGAGCTCTATTCTTTTTCATCTATTTCAAGGCAAGTCAAAAAGAGGTTCACACTCTCCCCTGGCAAACCACAGAGGATGACGTGAGCCTGTCTCTTGCATTGCAAGTAGAGTGTGTCAAGCAATTAGCAAGTAATCAGGAATTCAGATAGGGTGGGCAGGATACGATCCCTCAAAGCTCTGGCAGGAGCAAAACCCACCCCAGAGTTTCCCATCAGGCACGGAAGGCAGCAGAGGGAGCAGGGGCTGTTGGTGAGCTCTCGGGGAGCAGAGCAGAGAACGTGCCAGCGGAGCCTGCTGCCATAAACCATCTCGTGCTTCGCGTGCGCTGTAGCTAAGAGGCCCCAGGCGTTCAAGCATAGATTTTCCCTCACTCATTCCCAACCTCAGCAAGGTGGCCAGGGCAATTCAAAGTGCTGGTCTTCGGGCATCCTGCAGACCTGCCGGGCCACTCAAGCACCCCTGTGCATGTCCCGTCCCTGAGTGTTTCGGCGTTGCAGTTTTACTCCCTGCAGCTCTGACCGTGCTGGTTTCTGCTCAGCATCCTCCCAGCAGCCCAAATCCTGCTCTCCTGGAAGTTAGTGGCAAAACCGATGGGAGAGCAGGAGAAAACCTCCTGTGCTCGCTCCGTGAAACCATTTCCACTTTGGTGCCCCAGTGCTGCTAAAACCGCATCACACAAAGCCCTGGCGCAGCACACAAGCGGTACGGTACCATCTCACCGTGACGGGCTCTGCCGGCGTGGTGCGCACCGAAAGCGCCCTGCCGGGGGGACACGCCGGCTCGCAGCCTCCCCTGACTCCGCGCCGGTCCCCACGAGCATCCCTGAGCACCCAACCAGCCCTGCAAGCAGAGAGGACGGATTATCCCGGGGTGCGAGCTGCCAACCTGGGCGCACACCTCCCTCCGGGCGCGGGGCCCGGGGCGCAGAAGGAGCCGGCGCGCCGGGCGGGTTGCAAAGGGGACGCCTAATCTGCCACCCGCCCTTTCTCCTCTCCATTGCCAAGGTAGCAGCAGACAATGCTATCTGCTGGGTTGTCAGCCGTCCCTCCTCCCGCCGTCTCTTTAGCCAGAAAACTCTCCATCTGTCTCCAGATGGGGTGTTTCTACCACTCCAGTCAAACCGATTCAGAGTGGAACAATGATGCTTTGTTAACAAAACAATTTTTGTGTGTCAAGCCCTCCTTCTTGCGGTTTCCCCCCCCCCCAGTCCCCAGTGGGTCAGCTTTGTGTGGCGTCCTACATTTTGTTGTTTCTTTCACATTTTAAAGGCTCCGTATTTTAGTACAAAAGGTGCCTGCGGAGCAGCTTTTATCTGCGAGGCAAGATTTGACACATACGCAGATCACAATTGCGACAGGAGGTTCGTGATGTGGTGGTTAAGGGTGGTGTCAGGACCTTCAGAGTGATGAAGCATTATTTCCAGTGATTTTTGCCCCCAGGATAAAAATTAGAGCTGGTCCTACGCTGCTTACAAGGCTTCTGTGAGCTGGAATCCCCCAAGGGCTCATGGAGGGAGCAGCGAGAGAAAGTTTGAGCTTGCTTTGGCGCAGGGCAGGCGTCAGCCGTGTCCACCCGTCCTTCTCGCGTCCTCCTGCGCAGGACAGGGCAGCTCTCTTGGCTTGCCAGGGGAAGGGATGGGTACACAGAGCGAATCTACGTGCCTGTGAGCAAACCACAACCCTCTCCCCAGCACAAACCTCACGGTGGTCGGGAAGGCGAAACCTCAGCCCTCCCGTGGCCAGAGCCTCTGAGCGAAGATCCTGGGGTGCGCGTGACTTCTCCCCAGCTACCCGGGCTTGGATTATCCCCCTCGACCCGCTCCCTCACCCAGCAGCAGGAAGATCTCTCTTTTCTCTTCCAAAGACATCTCCACCACACAGGCCTCCAAGAAAATCGGCTCTTCCTTTTTTTTTTTCCCCTCTCTTTTCTTTTTTTGCCCTGAAGCAACAAGCACACAAACCACCTTCTGCTCTGCACATAACCAGCAACTCACGGCAAATAACCAACCCGCTGGCTCCAAAGCAAACAGCTTTGTGTTCCTAAGCGGGCTGGCAATTTCTACACAAGTGGGACTTTTTCTTCCAGCTCCCCCCGCCTCCGTTTGCAGGGAAGTTCCCTCCTCCTTCCTGTCCTCAGGTAACTGCATCTTCATGGAAACATCAATATTTTTATGAGTCACCCCCCTTCTTCCCCCCTCCTGCTCTGTGGCCAACACCCCTCTGCTTTAGAGATCAAAGCCGAAGGGGACCAGCTGTGTCGCATCCTTTCCTCTCCAGCCCTTTCCCTCTCCATTTGCAGCCGTCGCCAGCGCGAGCCCCTGCTGTTCTGACAGCGCTTTGTGCCGCCCGTTCAGCGCCGCAGCTCCGTGCCCGCCGTCTGCTCCCCCTCCATCCCGCTCCTGCCGTCCCCGTTCCTGCTCCAGCTGCACTGGGAACACAGGGAACCCTCCGGAGCTCTGGGCTTGGTCCCCTCCGGCACGGACAGGAGCTGCCCCGCTGGCTGCCTCAGCTGTTGTCCTGGTGTCATGTGCCGCTTCGGAGGAAGAAATGTGCTCAGAGAAGGGAGACACGGGATAATCTGCTTCCACTGAAATCCCATCCTAATTCCCCGTGTTTGGAAACTCCTCTGCAGACCGGAGCGCGAGACTGCATCTCCCTTCCAAAACAGCAACTCCACGGGGACCTTCACTCCGGGCTCATTTCGGCGCAAGTACAACCTCAGCTGGGAAAGTCCAGGTACTTCTGAGAAAGCAGCCGAGGGAACAGAAATCCCCCTCCTCGTTCAAAAGGCTGAAGGTCTCGCGCAGCCCCCCGTGCTGCAGCAGGGATTGGCAATGCGATGGGATAATTCGCGTCAGGGATGCGCTTCTTGCTGCGTCCAGGAAAACCTGTCCATTTTCGGCCTCCCAGTGAGTGCCGTTCGTGCACGCTCGATGGAGGCTCCTTCCATTTGCAGCAACGGGTCCGTCTTCGGGGAGCACACCCCATCCTTCGTGGCATCTCGTCTCGACCGCACCACGTGCACCTCCCGGGTGCTGCGATGGTACGTTGAGCAGTGTTACAATCCCCGCTTCCCAACACCTCGCTGTAACGCTTAGCCGAAATCCAGCTTGGAGTTGTCTCTTCTACAAGGACTCTGAAGAAAGCATCGCACCGAATTAAGTCTCAGTGCTTTTTATATGTAAAACGCTGAATTTAGCTGCTAATGGCAATTCCCAGCAGAAAAGGATGGTTAGCAGTGGCGGGTATATTTATGAATACTTTTTAAGCAAATGCTGTGAGGCGGGAAATCTATCGGTCCTCGTGGAAAGCTCCCCGGTTTGCTGCTGCAGGCATCTAAATGCAAAGTTTCAACGTGGCTTTTGCGTTTTTGTGCTCTGCTACACATATCCCTCTCAAATCTCTTCTCTCAGGAACGGTTTCTCGGCCTCTCTCCAGCGGTCACGCGTGTGTCACCGTGACCTGCCTGGCTCGGGGAGGGAAGCAGCGTCTCCGTCCTTCACCAGACACTCCACTGACTTGTCGGTAAATGAAAGTCAGGGGATTGACTTGACTGGTCTCTTTAGCTGCTCTCTCCAAAGTAGTAAAGGGCTGACATATAAAATACCCATGTCCTGGATTTCTGGGAGGTTTTCACTGAGAGCGCATTGTTTTTCCCCAACAAAGCCAGGAAAGAATTTACAGTTGGTCAGGGCAGCGAGATTGCTCTGCTTTCTCTTTCCTGGGACAGAAACCCAGTTTGAAACAGATTGCTAGCAGCTAAATGCAAGTTCCTTAGCAGCTTCCAGGGTGAAAATATTCCCTCTCCAGATCTCCTTTTATGTCCACAACACATTATTCCGGTGGAGGGCTCTCTTGCTAAGAAAAGCTGTGATAACTCCCAGCCCTGTCTCCAAAGTGGTTCAGGTATGGGAGCCAGCTCCCCTGCAAGCATCCCTTGGTGCTACTGCCCAGCTGAGATGTCCTTAATTCCTCCATCTGTCCCCTCCAGGCTCTGGCTGGCTCGGCTCTCAGACGGTGAATACATACAGCAGGCTGCAAGGCTGCTTCTCCTAAATGTACGCTTCTCCCAAATGTACGCTGCTCCCGCAGCTTCAGAAGAAACGATGTCTGCTAAGTCCCCCAGCCTGCTCCTGGCTGCTTCTGGGGCTTTCCACGCTAAGCCGCCTTTGTCCCGCACGCTGCATGCAGACAGACAGGAGGTTCACACGAAAATCCACCTCTCCTCTCTGCCTTTAACTGAACCAAAACAAAAAACAGATGGAAAAATGAAATGCTGGCAGTGCGAAGCATGTGGGCTGCACTTGCATCAGCCCTCCTGGAGCTGCAGAGTGTATTCCCTCCTGCTCCGGGGTCCCGGGGCAAAGCCAGCCTTCCCCAAAAGGGTTATTGCTGGGGGTGGTCCTGCTCCTCCCCCCTGCCAACCACCCAGCAGCACGGAGGTGGAAGGCACAGAGGGAAGGAAGGGAAAGCAAGAGACGAGCAGCATTTTAGGATCGTCCAGGAGGAACGATTTCGTCCTCCAAGCAGGATTTGCAGGATGCACAGCGAACGAGGCACCGGGGTTGCAGACTGAATAGTGGGGGGCAGCCACATAGTGGACACTCAGCTGCTTTTAACCGAGCTCCGTCCATCCCACACACTCCCCGAGGCAGAGCCCCTGTGGAAGAAATAGCTCGTGACCGCAGAATTACGACTGCGCCCTAATGAATGCACGCCACTCTGCCAGCCGTAAGCCGCTCAGGTGTCTTTAATACTGGGATTTCTTACGCGCTCAGTGCCTGACTTTGTAACCTTAATCATGTATTTTTTAGTGGTGTTTTTGTGCGCACGTGAGCTTATCTTCTTTCACCGCGGCCTCGTCTTTCCACCGTCTTTCTAGGGTAAACAATACCGGGACTCTTCCCTGTGCCTCCTTGGGAGCACATCAGTGTCCCTGAACTTCCCTGAACGCTCCTCAATTTTGCCATCACCCCTCCGAACCGGGGTGAGCCGCGCGGCGCAGCGACGGGGCTGTTGCAGACTCGACTCCAGCTCCTGCTGGAACCTTCCTCGCCCACCGATGCTCGGAGGTCGCTCCCGCGTGCGGACGAGCGCCCGGTAACCCCGGTGCCACGCCAACGCTCGCCGCGCGGCACGGCGGCAGGAAGAGAAGGAGCGGAGAGAGCCTGCGGTGGGGGCAGGGGCCGACGGCGTGTTTGTGGAGTAACGCTCAAACTGCCGTAATGAATTGCCTTGTTTACACTGGGCCCAGGGAAAATCACTCCTGGGATGGAGATGGAGAAGCGTCCAGAAGCCTCCGAGAGCAGGCGAAGCTCCGCATCTTCCTGCCTCTTACTTTTGCTTTCAAAACCACCGTCCCCCATCGCCGTCAAGGCGCGGAAGCTTTAAAATCACTGTAGTAAGCAAGGGAGGGATGGGGAAAGGAAAGGAAAAGAGTGCTCCGATGGGCATGTGGCTCCTCCTCAGAGCACGGGCTCCCCCTCGCCAAGAGGAGCCCTCGGCACCCAAGGATGCACCAAGAAGGGTCGCCGGGCCAGGGGCTGCTGCGAGGGGTTGCCACGATATGCTGGGAGAGGGAGAAGAAGAAATAGGAACCACCTTAAGGGAGGGGAGCCACCAGCAGAACAGTTAAAAATGACTAAATACTTTCCCAATATCACTCCTCCACGTAAGCACTGCTGTAATTGCCCTTGGGATGTTGCACAACGGCGAGAGGGAGGGGCAGGTGCTGGCAGGGCGGGCAGGGAGGGAGGCGTCCCCGGCCGGCCGCCGCACCGAAAGGCGTGCGAACCTCCGTCCCAGGCGCTGCTGTCATCGAGGAGAGACGCTCGGCGTTGTCGCACGGACGTCTCTGCCACCTCGGGGCCCCGCTGCTGGATTTAGCCCCCGAGGGGCCATTCCTCACACGAGCTGGAGGACTCCCGGGAGGACACACTCCTCACGCTTCCGAGACCCAGCGGGCTGCCCCAGGGAGCAAGAGCAAAAGGCGAGGAGGAACAGAGCCCATGTTGCGCTGTGTGGCATAAAAAAAAAAAAGCAAAAGCAAAAGAGAGAGATATAAGGGCTTCATTCAAGCGCTCTCGCTCTCTGGAAGTCTCACACAGAGCAGCTGGTCTTTAAGACAGTCGCAAGCACGACATGCAAGCACAGAACGGTTACATTTCTGGGTGCTTTTATTAGTGACACTCAGACAGGGGCATCCACTCGACCCCCGCGCGAAGGAAAACGGCTGACTCATTCTTCCAGCGATGCTCGAGAGCAGGACACGGCGCGCTGTAGCAGCAGCGCGGGTCCTCTCCCGCTTCGTAAGCCAGATCACCGGATCCGGGCTCGGACGCCACGCACGTACGCAGGCACCAGCTAATCCGCGGCTGCGCTGGGACTCTGGATTAAGCATCCGCAGCCTTTGCTTCCAAAAGCAGCCCGCGGATGCTCGAGTCGAAAGGGAAACCTCTGAGAGATGCAGCCTCGAGGTTTAAAACATCTGTGGGCCACCAGCCATTAAATCGGATGCTATGCTGGTTTGCTGCTGTCGGGTCTTACGCCAGGTTCGTCGCTGTGCCGGCTGGGTACCGTCCAGCAATGCATTAAGTGATGTGACTATTTCTGTTCTCATCACATGTTTGCTCTCATCCTCTCCAGGGTGTGTGTGGGGGGAAAAAACACACACATTCATTACGGAGTGTCTTATTTTGGAAAGGCTTTTCCTTTCCCTGCGTAACGTGTGCTGTTGGGCAGAGGAGAAGGGGGATTTTATTTTCCTAATATCCATGTACTCAGGTATTTCTGTTAGAGGAGGCAAAGTCAAAGAAATGCTAATCAAATATCCAGGAGTGCACAGTGCTGACATCTGCACCTCGCTACTATATGGCCTTTCATTAGCATTACCTAAATGTACGACCATACAAAGAGCAGATTTCCTTAGCAACAGGGCTGCCTTCATATTTCCTCCCCACTACCCCCTGCCCTTAGAAGAAAAATGACTTCAGCTCTTTTGCAGAGCGGTGCTCGCAGCCACTCCGCGATGCAGCAGTGCTATACAGCGCTGCCGGGCTTACTATATGCTGCATCTGGGACGCTTTCCTCTCTGCGCCAGGACCCACGAGCCATAAAGCAACCTCTTGACTTAGCTCTTCTGTACAGCCACAATAAAACTCCTCTCTTTCCCTAACGGAGCATATGCAAAACAGCCCTGTAACGGCAGAGGGGGGATCCTCTCCTCCAGATGACTTACAGCTCCCCTCGCCGAGGGATGTCCAGCACGCACGGCGGTGCCGGCGTCGCCGGCTGCCGCCTCCTCCGCTCCCTGCCACCCGGTTGCGGGGTGCCGACTGCCCGCGTCCCCAGACCGCACTTGAAGCCACCTTCGCCTTGGGCAGGGAGCTGCCAAGCCCCCCTCTCCCCGGATCTGGGCCAGAGAGACTGAACGCTTCATCCTCCGCGCTCTCCCCCGGTGCCACAGCCTGGTGCGCCGGGCTATTTTAAGAGCTCGTCTGGGAGACTGGCACACGCACCGTGCTGCCGGGAACTCCCTGCTTCTGTTTCAAAAAAGCCGGAGGCTGGGAGCCTGCTGGGACTCACCCCTGTGATTCCCAAGGTCTGACCCTCCTCTCGCTGGGACTGGCGCAACGCTGCTGAGTCAAACGGCATTACTCCCAATTAGCACTGGTGAAACGGGAGGAGAATCGTGCCCTCCCCGGCATTTCAACCCCTCCGGCCGGAGGCTGTGACCACTGAGCCTCCCCCTCCAGCTATGCCCCCGCTTTTCGTCTCCCTGCTCGCAAACCCGCTCGTTCTGTGTCGCCATTCCCTGCCTTTTCCACACGGATACTCTCTCCCTTTCCCATTATGATAGGGTCTCTGATTGCACGATCGCATAACTATAATGAGACAAATATTTATTTTGCAGATATGGGTTAATCAGACCGAAGGTATAGAAATATTTCATGCGCTAATCAGAGTACCTTCAGCAATCAGTATAGTAAATAACTCAGGTAAATTAACATAGGAGAGTTCCCTTATCAGGTTTTAGTCTAAGATATATGTGTATTAAGGACTAATTTGCCCTCCCCCCTCAGATCTGGGCTGGAGCCCAAGATGAGGTTCAGACCAAGGTTCCCTCCCATCAGCTTTCACGGGAGCTGTGCGGGCTTTGCTCCTGGCAGGATCAGACGCCGGGATGAATATTCAGCAGCGCGATCGCCTCGCCTTTGTTTTCTGTGCTCTGCACCTTTAAATTTCCAAGGGCTCCGCTGTTCGCAGCTCAGACAGCCTTTTTGCATTCAGTTCGTTGCAAGCTGACACAGAAGACACGATGGAGCAGGTTGCGTCTCCTGCTCCGAGCCCTTCACGCCACTCTGGCAGCGTTCAGGGGCCATATTAAGAGCCGCGAGTAATTAGTGAATTCCTCCTGCCCCAGCGCGGCGCGGAGCAGCCGTACGTGGCACCCCGTGGCAGGCTGGCGGTGGCTGGCCGGGCGCGCCGCGCCATGCCGTGCCGTGCCGTGCCGTGCCAGGAGCGGAGGAGCAGCAGTGGCTGCGGGGACGCTGGGCTCCCGTGCGGGTCCGGAGGGGCTGAGAGCGGGACGAGCCAAGTGAGAGCCCAAGAAGGGCTCTTTGCCACTGCGGGCCTTCCCGGGGTGCTCGCCCAAGCTCCTGCAAATTAGCGGTCCCAGGAGACACCTTATGTGCAAGTGCAAGAGCTGCCCAGATCCCCCGGCCCCAGTGTCCCTTGCTCCAGTGTCCCCAAACCAGAAGTGGCTGCACTCCTGCCCCAAAGCAGCTCCTACAACTGCATTTTCCTGCTTTTGCTCAGAAAAAGCTCCCGCAGAGGAAACGCGGAGGATCTGGAGATTGTGCCCTTGCCTCTGTCGTGTTTTGGGATCCCTGAGAACAAAAAGCACCGGAGGAATGGCAGGCATTATAGTAACGATGGTGACAAATTTAATTAGAGCAGGAAGCTCTGGAGTGGATTTCAAATGGCAACACGGCATTTTGTGTGAAAGCATTGCCTTGCTCCCCCCCTTCCCTCCCCGCCTCCACCACACGGCTCCATCCAAAGCCACCCCACCCCGCGGGATGCGTCCCTCTAATTTTCCCACATGTCGTCCCCTTCACCGCCCCCCCTCCCCATCCTCCAAGGACCGACACATTCCCGTGGTCTGGAAAACGCAACCGTAGAGCAATTCAATAATACAGCGGCCAGATGTGCAACAGTATATCCAACATGTCATTCAAAGGATCCCTTCAGTGGAGCCGAGACATGCTATCCCGCAATCTTAACTAATACATCCTGGGGCCCCGGAGGAGTTGATGGATGTATACAATTCCCTTTCCTACAGCTGTGGTCCCTTTTAGAGGGGGCATCCAGACTCAACAATAGCCCCGCTGTTGCTTTCAAGACAGAACCTCTTCAGACAAACCGGGCTTAATCCTGACCCCGCTTACGCCCGCCCGGACTCTGCCGAGGTCGGTGGGGTTTCGGAGCCAAGGGCTGGGGGCAGGATCCGGCCTCGCGGAGACGATGTCTGCGGTTTCACCTTGTGCTACAGCCTCCGAGAAACCTTGGTAACTGGTTGGAATATAACCACCTTGGGGAAAAGGCAAGCGGAGAGGAGCAGGTAATAAGATTTCTAACTGGTGCTGGTAGAAAGAAGGAAGTAATATAACAGTTTAATTAATCTATGCCTATTAGCGTTATTAAAGAAAACAGGGAGCTATTGGAGATTTACCTCGGAGAATATCATCAAACAGGGACCTTCTGCGGGGAATTTTATGTCTCTGTGCCCAATTTATAACCAGCACGGAGGTGTGGTGTTAGTGACAGCCAGTGCTGAAATGTCACAGTGCTTAGAAGTCATTAGCTGGGGACACAGGGAGAGAGAAAGAGCGGATGGAGGAGGGGACAAGGGAGAAATGGGGAAGGAAGGAAAAGGAATTAATTTAATTAAAAATATCTTTAGAGCCTGTCTCTTGATTTGTGTGGTTTTGGGGCTTGGCAGAGCTGCTGAGAACGGTGTGGAAGGAAAATCAAGGTTGCTGGGGCTTTTTGAAGCTGATAAAAAAAAATAAGCACACTTTTCATGTTCAGGAAGATAAATCCCCATTTTCTCAGTCTCAAGACAATCCAGTTATTTACTGACAGTTTTACTGTGAAATAAAAAGGGCTTTAAGCTTCTTTCTACTTGATGTCTCCATAGCCTGAATATTATTAGATCCCAGCCTGGTGCAGCTGGAGTTTTGGTTAATAAATTTAACGTCATTAGACAGAAAAGCCTTCTACTGAATGTTGCAATTCTTTTTTTCTTTTTTTTTTTCTTTTTTTTTTTTTTTTTTTTTGCCGTTGCAGTCAGACTGTATGTAGGTGGTAAGAATCAAAAGAAAGGAAGTACGCTTGGCAAATAGGGGAGTGCTAAAAAAAGGTTTCGCTCAGGCTCGGGTTCGGCGCGAGGGTGTTTTGCCCGTAGACGAGGCAGGGCTGAGCCCCCTCGGGTGGACGCACCCCACCGCCACGGCAGCGCCGGATTCGCAGCATCTCTCTGCAAAACGCCCCTGCTTTCGCAGCGATGGGGCGTCTCGGGGTGCTCGGCCCACTCGAGACGACGGCACTGCGGGCGGCCGTGCCCGCCGCGGCGGCGAGGTCTCGCGTGGTGGCATTACACCAGGACAGGGCCCCTGGGAGCAGCAATGCCGCGACGCTCAGGGGCTGCCTTGGCGCCGCCACCACGGGGCTGCGCTTAGTGTGGCTTTTCTGAGAGGAAAAGTCTTCTTTTCCACCCAAAGTCTGCCTTGGGGCCATTGCAAGGACAAGGGTTGGCGCAGCAAAACGTGCCTCGGTGGGACAAGGGGGAGAACAGCCATGGTGGGGTGAGTGAGGAGAAGGCAGATGGTGGCGGGGCCTCCGTCCTCCCCCGTGGGGAGCCAGGCAGCTGCAGCCCCTCGGAGTGGGGCTCACTCCCATGGAGGGAGAGCTCCCACCCCAAACCAGGCAGGGGCCTGTTCTCCCCACAGGGCAGCCGCCATCTTGCATCTCCCCCTGCCACCCTCTCTCCTCAGCTGCTGCCCTCCTGCTGCCACCCCCGCCATGGCCGCGTGCCTTCTCCTGTCAGGAAACACACCGACTGGGAGGAAGACACTGAGGAAGATGCTGAGGAAGACACCGTAGCACTCTCATCCCCCCGACACACACCTAGCCTGCTTCTTCCCCAGCTCCTGCCCTGTTGCCTTCCCACCACAAGCAGGCAGCTGCCATGGCCAGGCCCTCCCTCCCTGCCTGAAGCATGGCAACGTTGGGGGGACGCTTAATTTTGGGGAGCTGATCCCTGCAGGTTGGCTAAAACTTGTCCCACATGGTGGGTTTCTAACCCTAAAACCCCGCAGGTGTTGTGGACACCAGGAGAGGGCTTTGATGGCGGGAGCGGGGCCGTGAGTCACCTCCCACCCGGCGGCCCCACAGCCGTGTGTTTCACCCCATGCAGAAAGAGCCTCCGCGTGTGAGATAAGCCCTTTTATAAAACAAATAAATAGCGGTGTGGCTGGAAGCGGAGAAACAGAAGAGGGGTCTCGGGGAGATAGCGAGGGGCCAGGGCTGGCCGGGGCCGCGTAGGGACGGTTGCGGAGCCAGGGGCTGCCGGGACGGGAAGGAAGTGGTTGTTGTGGGAGTAACGTCAGGAAGAGCCTCCGCTGGGGCCCGGGCGGGCAGGGAGAGGGGAAGATCAGAGAGTTCACGGGACGGGGACGGGGAGGAAGCGCTCGAGGGAGAGGAGGCCGAGGGAAGGGTCCCGTGTGGGGACGGGGAGGGGGGCGAGCCCCCGGGCAGCGGTGTGCTGGGAGACGCCTGTCCTGGGAGCACAACCCACCCCAAAATGCTGCTGGATTCGCTTTACTCCCCTGCCCAAAGCGATTTCTCAAAAAAGGTTGCCTTTTTTTTTTTTTTTTTTTAAATCCCCCCTCCAGTGAATAAAAGCAAAACAAATAATCGCAAGAAGCGAGGTCGGGTAATTAGCAGCAGATGGCTCGCGATGACAGGTACCTTCATACCTGTGCACCCCTACTTAACAGCCTTCGCACTTGGAGGTGCTCCCAGATCCGCTGCTCCTGCCAGCTGAACAATCGCAGCCCGGCTAGAGGCACCGATACGGGAGCGCAGACAGCAGCGCCGTGAGCTGCTTTAGGGAAATCCAGTTTAGAGCCAAGGCAATGCATGCAGAGTCATTAATCTAGGTCTAGTGCCAATAGGGATGGCTTTGCATTAGCGCCGGGCCCCTTTGTAGTTCAGACAATCAGTCGTATTCAAACAGCGCGAGATAACACTGCAGAAAGCTGAGACCATCGCAGCTCATTCCTCCTGTAAGGGGCGGGGGGAGAGGATTTACAGGCAAAATAGCATTGCATTAATGGGACTGCTCAGTATTCTGCACAGACGCTCGCGGATAATGTCTTTGCAAACTAACTGCAATAAATTAATTAAATTAATCTACTATGCCGTGCTTGTCCCCACCCAACATCAAATTCAAGGATGATCAGGGCTTGCCTTATCCTCCATAGCCTACGAAAGAATCTGATCTCACTTGCTCTAGAGTTTCTGAGGCACTGAATTGCAAAGTACCACCTGCCTCACTAAACTAATCACCAGCCTGGTGGTTTAGATCACATCAGTTTTACATGTAATTAAGACTGTCCAGGAGGGCATGCAGCTGCTTACATGGTCGTTCCCTCTTATACAGCAACGTGCCTCCTGCTCAGATAGGTGCAATTAAACAAGCCTGTTCACAGTCATTAAGCATTAATGCACCTCATTAGCATAAGAACTGGAAGAAGCTTTGATGCAGGGAACCCCGCAGGAGAAGGAGATAGAGAGAGATGTACATACAGACAGGAAGGCGAAGGGCTGGGCCACCACCTCCTCCTGCCCCGACCAACCATTCCGGCTCCATTTCTCCAAAGCAATGAGCCATGCCGTGCCCTCCTCCCCAGAAATGGGACTGGGTTATCTTTCTCTCCCCCTCCCCCCCTTTCTAAATTATGCTGGTGGAAAAAAAAAAAACCCACAACCCCACACCACCACCAAACTGTTGGGATATTAACCTAGCGAATCCATTAATAAGCTGAACTCTCTGTTGGCTTTGACACAGCGCACTAAAGCTTTAAAGAGACAGGGCCCCAGACACTGGAGATAGGGGCAGAGACAACAGCGCTAACAAAGAGCCACTGTTGCCACGGCCGTGGCCATCTCGGGTAGGTCCAGCTGTCTTTGGTGTTCTGTTTTCCAGACACAAAGAGCAGACTGAACCGTTTTGGTCTGAATGGCTTTCATTTGATGGTAGAGAAAATGAGAGGGAAGAAAGAACCTAAGTAAAGTGTCCAGGAGAGAAAGAAAAAAGGAAAAAAAAAAAAAAAAAAGAGCATGGTGTGCTGCAGGTCTTCAGTGAGAAAGGCTGCAGCTCCCCGGAGCACAAAATGGGGCTGTCTCAGGGCGCAAAGGAAAGGCGACGTCGCGATTTCGGAGCCGTGCGTGCCGCCGTGAGCAAGGAACTGTGGGTAAGCAAGGATGCACGCTCCGGGGGAGCCGGGACGGACTCTGCCGGGCTCTTACGTGCTTGCCCAACGCTTTGCAGAGCAATGCACAGGTCTCTCAGCATTGCCAGACCACAGACAATAAACAGCTTGTCTGACTTGGTTTTAATCTCAAGGGAACAACCTGTGTTTGTACAGCTCCTGGCACCACCGGGCTCAGAGCCCGCGAGGAGACTCCAGCCTGGACGACTGCGCTTTAGTATGCAGAGCCTCAGCCAGCTTTACTGTCACCACGGCAAGAAATGGGCTTGCACCGGGAACGTGAATCAGCTGGAAAAAGTGAATCTCCAAGTGAAATGGCTTCAAGGAACCGCCACGCTCAGGCGCTACCATGGGGCTGTTCCAAATCCACACCTCAGCCCAAACTGTATCCCAAGGCTCCATCCTGGGATGGGACGAGGATGTGTCCACCCTGAACAACCCTTCCGCTGCAGCCTCAAGATGCCCAAGTCATGCCCTTGCATCTCTACCAGAGGCCAAACCTGCATCCCATAAGCTTGAAAAACAGGTCTGAAATGTCCAGTCCAGATTCCTCTGTCATAAAGCGCAGCTCTGAAAGACAGAAACGGAAGCTGAGACCTGTTAAATCCGTAGACCCACCCGCTGGAGAGCCACGCAGGCTCGTCCCTACAGCACGCTCTCTGGCCCTCCGTCTAGTCCGGTTCGTAAGTGATAAAAGCGTCCACGACTGCAGCTCTCATCTGGGAAGAAGAACAAACAACCCAAGCAGATCTTACCACTGGGAAATGGTTTCTAAGCGTCTCCAGAGATATCCTCTTTCCTACGCTCATTCCATTAGTGCTGTGCATGCTCCATTGTCCCAGTCTCTCCCTCCTTAGCGGTTACATCCTACAAATACAAACAGATTTCGAATCCCCTGTAGCTATTTGGCCCACGTTGATAATAATTTTCCCTCCTTGAGCACCTTTTATCTAGAGATCTGGAAGCATCTCCCTGGCATTAATAGTTACTAGCTTCTCCACCGTCATGCAACGTAGGGTTAGCACCGTTACGTCTTACAGCTGAGGGGAACTCGGGCGCAGCACAGTTAGAGATTCAGTCCTGCCAAGCGGTGCATCCTCTCGTGCCCCGTCGAATGGCACAGGGACGGTGGCGTTCGGCCCCTTGCTGAATCCTCGCTGAATCGGGCCCTAAACAATTTGCCAACAGCGTCAGCGGGAGGAAGAGATCCCAGGTTTGTGCCTGAGTCACCAAACCCTCTGTTTTCCCTTCTGCGCCTAGAGAAGTCAACGGGAAGTCTCCCATGGATGGCAATGGGAAGTTCATGCTTTTTTGAGTCAGCTGAAACAGCTTTTTTTGGGGTTTTTTTTTGGCGAAGAGGCTTTTACTGCACAGTTGTTTTGATAAACCGAAGAGCCGGGCTTTTACCCAGCAACAGGCTGGGAGAATGACTGATGGAGACCGTGACCCCAGTGAACCACAGCCTTGCTCCCCCAGTCCCTTCCCATTTGCCTTTTGTGATTACAATTAGTAGTGGGGGCCGGCAAGTGGGGGAAAAAATAAAATAAAATAAAATAAAAGCCCCCCGGCCCCGCTCCCACCCCCTCATTGTCTGCGTGAGGCTGGCTGAGCCTCTGCACACTGCAGTCCTCTGCCCATTGTACTGCTGAGAACATGCGAACAGACGCTCTCGGGCGATGGGTTTTATTGAACGCAACTTCAATGGCAAATGGAGAGGGGGGGGAGAGGGAAAAAAAAAAAAAAAGAAGCGCCTTGAAAATCCATGCCAAAAAAAAAGAGGTGGGGAGGGTGTTTTTTAATGCAATCAATGGCTCCTTCCTATAACTCTGCCTGTTGTGAGGAAATTTCTTTCCAGTAGCAGCCAGCAGCAGTCCCAAGGCTGTGACATTGCTGTAACGCTTGGAGCTCAGCTCTCTATCTCTGGCAGCAGCCCCGTCTTTTTGTCATTATTGGCTGTGATTGCAGGGGGTGCACGCCAGCTCGCCGAGTGCTGAGATATTGCTGTCTTCCCCTCCCTCTGGACAACCTGCCCTCGGAGAGGAGTTTGGGAGGGCGGCGGGGAGGAGATGGGGGTGAAACAGGGAGCTGAATTCTCTCTGCCTCCCCTGAGTAAGCTCCTATCCAAGCCCACATGGATAGGTAGAGGTCCCCAAGGCCCTTTCGGAAAGCTCATTAGGAAAGTAGTGACAGATGCATTAGTTATTAAAAAAAGGGGGGGGGAAAAGCTATCATAGAACTTTAAAAAAAACGCAGCAGCAGCCGCCCGACAGTTTTATTGCTGTCAGATCCTTTTTTTCGGTGGGCACGTTGCAAAGCAGGAGAGGTTTGGGGAAATATCTGACGCACGCACACTCTTCCCATGCTCTGGGCTGTCAATAAGCCAGCCGGGGTGTTTCTCACCCCCAGGAGGGAGCTGCCAGCTCTGCCTATTGCCACCGCAGCCGCTCGCCCTCCCTATCCACCCCAGCACCTCCCCGAGAGGAGTTTTTGGGACAGGCAGGTCTGGCTGCACGCAAGGCTGCGGGAAGAACCCGCTGGGATGCCACAGGGGGCCAAAAAACCTGGGCGTCAGCTGCTGCCATCGCCGACTCCAAGCTGCAGCCTGGGGAGGACAGGTCTTGGCATGAGACGTTCCCTCCCGATCTAAGCAGAGGCCGCTGAGACGGTGATAGAGTCCTGCGTGCCGGGACCTGCTGTCCCTGCAAGCTCCGGCAACGCGCTCGATGGAAGGACGGGTACAGGTCACATTGTGCAACCGCAGCGGAGGCGCAGTCAGGCTCCCAGCCCCATCGCAGCCCAGGCCCCCCATCACTCCAGCACAAGGTTGCACCCCGCCGCCCTCGGAGCCTGGGGAACAGGCATATGCACAAGCTAGCGGGGTGCTCGCCAGCAGGAGCGCAAGGAATTGCCTCCCTGCACTGCGGGTGAGCAACACATCTGGCAGCAGCTGCCAGCCACGGAGCCCCGCATAGGCATTGGGGACCAGGCATGGGGCAGGGTGGGGAACGGTGGGTACTGGATGAAGACTGGATGCTCTGGATGGTGGTCTGGGCTGGTGAGCTGCAGTGGGCAGGGGGGTAGACGACGGGAAGGATGGGGAGGCAGGATGAAGGTGATGGCGTGGGTTTGGTCCCCTCCCCATCCTATGAACCAAAAAGGCCACCACCGCTCTTACACCTGCGTGAAGAGCAGAGCCCAGGTAATAACAGGAGAACAACAGATGTTGCACCTGCATGACAGCTCCCGAACAGCGCCAGACGAGCTGGAATTCACATCTGAGCCGCAATGGCAAAGCCCTTCCCACAGACAGCGGCGGGAAGCGGGGATCAAAATGCTGCTTCCACAACCGCGCTCCCAGCACCAGGTCCTGCCTCCACGCGCCGCGTTTTCCACGGACCATCCTCATCACTACAGGATACTCACGCCAGGCAGGAGCGGGCCCCCTCCGAGACCTCTGCATCCCTCAAAAAGGGGCACAGCTATTTCAAAAGCAACCAGGGGGGTATCGGAGGCAGCCGTCAGCCCGCGCCCCCCGACCTCCCCTCCCGCCGCCTCCAACCGCAGTCAGGAGGCAGAAACCTCACCGGAGGAAAACAGCAGCAGCAGAAACCGTCCCCCTCGGTCGAGTTTTAAATGGCTCTCGGATCCCTTCAAACAAATCTAAATGCACCGATCCTATTGTGTGCATAAATCTTTGCACCGGGGCCTGCACGCCTCCACACTATTGATAAAGAGAAACGAGTCTTAAATATTTAATGAGCGAATAAACCCGTTAAGAGGATATGATTAACTGCACGCCACAGCTCTGCATTTAAGGTGTCCCTGCTGTACCTTTAGAGGGGTTTTATTTTTAAGGGAAATCGGCAGCAGCAGCTGGTGGAAGCGAGCAGCCGGGGCGTGCGGGTGCTGCACGAACAGGAACGCCGGCGCAACGCTCCACTTCGGAGGCATAAATATGCCACGGGAGCCCGTGCTATTAAGGGGGGGACACACGGGTGGGGCCGTATTGACTCAGCCCGGTGGCGAGGGGCAGAGAATAGAGCCAAGGAGGTTTTACGAGAGGTGGCAGGAGCCAGGCTGTCGGTTAGAGAAAACATCTGAACTCTGCACCTTTCTGTCTCACCTCGTGGCGGGAGGGGGCTGCTGGGGGCGGCCGGGGGGGGATCAGGAGACCTTGGAGCTATTTCCAGCTGAACCAGGGAGCTGGAGTGTGACCTTGGGCAAGTCACTTACGGTCACCCTCTGCCCGGAGCCGAGCTCTGCGCGAGACAACCCGAGTCTTGTCTGCTGCGGGTGCGGATCAAGGCAGCGTGTGGAGCCAGGCTGGTTGCACGTTCCTTCCCTCCGCCTCCACCGCGCCGGCGGCAGCCTCTGCCCGGGGCCGGAGCGCCGAGCAGGGCCAGGGTACCAACTCACCGCCGCGCGCCGGCCAGCCCACAGGATGTTTCTCAGGCACGCAGAGAGCCATCGATGGAAGATTTTATGAAACCGAGTGCTATAAATGTCCCCTTGCTATGTGACTTTTTATGTTTCTAAATTATTTTGATCATTATTTTTACCAGAGCGAGGCGAATAATACAAAACAAACCACTGTGAATCATCACTCCAGTTTTTAGATATGTTAAATTTAGCTGTTTTGGTGCCACCTTTTTGTTTATATTCTCCAAGTGTTTCTTGCCAACAAGTTACCGGCAGGGATTTTTGGCCAGGAAGGGGGGGGGGGGGGGGGGGGAAGACAAGACAGACTGTTAATTTTAAGCAGCATCTGAAGATTTTGGAAGAAAGTGAATTTCAAATTCTTAATTGCAACAGTTCCCTCCCCAAACCTCAAGTCTAAAAATTAAGCCTGCCCAATCGGGAAGCCGAAATCCATCATGTGATGTAAGATCCCAATTAAAACGACTCTCATTCTTGAGACCGAGTATTCACAAAAGAGCAAAGACCGCGAATTATTTGCAGAAAATTATCTGGAGAACAATTTTGAATAATGAGTACGATGGGGGGAAATCGCAGTCACTTTGAATACTTAATGCAACTACAAAAAATCCCGAACAATTTGTGAATAGAAAAGAGGTGAAATGCGTGGGATAGATCATTTATCACAGTCCTGCCACCATCAGCAATTATTACATACGAACGATGCCCCTGTATGGCTGTAAACGCTGCAGAAATTAGCTATAGCGACTGACGGACAGATGGAAGTCATGCTTGGAAATACACCTAATCGAAGAGGCTGTGCTACCACAGCCAAGTAAGGGACCACGCGCCCGTGACCTGGTATAAATCAGGGCGAAATAACTCGGGAAACGGGATGTACAAAGCAACCCCAGGCAGGAGGAAGGGATGCTCCGGGTGACGCAGCCGAGCGGAGAGCAGCTGTAGAGGAAGAGGCGCGTAGTCCTGACACACGCTGGCCAAATCCCAAGAGACGCTAGCGCAGAGTAACACCGAGGCCGAGCTTCGGGTCCGTGTGAGTGCGACTGGTAGAAGGGGTGGGAGGTGCCTGCAGGGCAGCAGCAGGGAAAGGAGAGGCTCCAGGTAGGTCTGGATAAAACACGGGCAGATGCTGCTTCACCAAATGCTGGCTCTGCAACGGGAAATACCGTCCCGCCGGCCAGAGACGGTGAGCATCCAGGCAGCTGCAGGGTCTGAAGCTGAGAGCCGGGGCTTCACCAGATCCCACCCTGTCTCGGCCACCCCTCCTCAAGCCCTGAGCTGAGCCAAACTCTGGCTTCACCCCAAGAGCTGCTCCCGTGGCCACCTTTGATGCTCAGAGCGTGCAGGACCAGAGAAGCAGCATCTGCTAAAACCTGAACGGTCTTTCTTGCCCGGGAGCCAAACTCCACATCTTTGTTAGATTTACTTTATCACAGCATTAGCTTTGCATTGCATCTACCGGCACCGAGCGTGGAGGCCAAACCCTCACCAGGGTTTTGGTGCTTTTCTGCAGATGGGGTTCAGCTGAGAGGCAGGAGCTGAAGGGAGAAGGCAGGGAGAGTTTGGGGGGCAGGAGTAAGTAAAGAAGGGGAGAGGGTGCTGGAGGACTTTGGGGGCCACAGCAGGGTGTGGGGGAGCTGGGAGAAGGCACCAGCGCGGGGAAGCTGGGCAGGTGGCTGCAGAGGACGTGGCACGATCGTGACACTGCTGAAATGGAAGGGAAGAAGTGTCCCTGAGCAGCACCGACTGTCGGGTCCAGCCACGTCACTTCAACAACACTGGTTTTTTCCTCCCTGGTGCACAGACTCTCTGCAGACCACCCGTCCCAGCAAAGACCCCTTCGGCCCAGGCTGGATCACCCCATGCTGGGAACCGCGGTCCCTGAGGGGTGCTGCCACCAACTTCAGCAGGGGCAAACCCTGCTCTTGCAGTCGCTGCCTGCGCTTCCCCGCAGAGCGTGCAACTGCCCCCGCGCCGGGCAAAGTCTGCAAGCACCGCTCAGGCGGGGAGACGCTGGGCCTCTTCCTGCCCGAATACCGTCTGCAAGGCAGCCCAGCAACGGTCTGGTAGAGATGGAGCTTTTTTACATCCCAGCCTGGTCAGCTGACGTTTATCAGGGTAACAAAAGGTTACAGCCCGATCACAAGACAGGCTGACAATGCATCTTCCCCTTCTGGGGAGGAAAGTCAAGTGCCAAAGTTGTAAAAGGGGTCCAGTCATCTTTCGTATCTTCTTCTGCCTGCAGTTTGACATGTGGAGAGATGGTTCCTCTCATCTTCCTTTGAAATGGAAGAGGAAAGGAAAATGCAGAAAATTCTGCATTTTAGGTGCAAGAATGAAAAAAAAAAAAAAAAATCAAGTTCTTCTAATGTTTCAGGTCAAACATTCCCCAAAGCTTCTGTTGTGGTACTCCAAGAAAGCAGAGGCTGGATCTCTTGAATTCACTTGAATTCAGGATGTTTCTATCAATTCGAACCAGCATTTCAACAAGCCTGGCTGCGTATGCACAGGAAAGCCTGGCTGTTCTACGCCTGGACTGAGGCATCAAGAGCACCACTCAGGCGCTGAGAGTCATTATTTGTTATTAACTCACCTGGAATCTGTGATTTCTTACATGTTATTTTGCTACTTGGCTGCAGAGTGAAACAGCTCCTTAAAAACCAGGGAAAAGCATATCGTCCACCAGCGCGGGATCGTCTTTCCAGTGGACTCTAGCAGGTCACCAGCAACCTCGATCAAAAGCAATTAAGACTGCCATGGTGGCTTCAGGGTTTTCATCTTGTGCCTCTTTATTTATTGCAGGTTCCCTCTGCGGCGGCACTAACCAGCCCCTGCAGAGATCGCCCTGCTCCAGCCTCCTGCTTCTCCAGGTTCGGGCGGGCGCTGGGTATTGCCTTTGGCTGTTTTCGGAGCGCGGGTGTTTGCTTCACGTGTCCACGTAGAGCAGAGTCCCCTCGGAAGGCCGTTCTGGGCAGGAAACTGCTGCTGCTCCTGGTCAGGGAATCGCATGGGGAAAATCAGTTTCTCCTTCTTTTAAAAAAGCCTCTGAGTGAGGAGTTTGTTCTGGAGAGACGGAGAACTGCCGGGATCTCACAGGCTCTGCTCCTGCCCGTCTGACGGATTCCCCCCAGCACCAGTTTGGCTAGTATGGTGGTTGCCATAAGGATTTTTTGGGGAATAATGATTTGTTGGGATAACAACTTGCTGGGATAATGACTTAAGGTGCACAGGACACTTCTATGCCCCAGCTCTCTTAGAGCACTCGCATGTTTTCTTGCTGACTCTGCAGACAGGGAAACCGAGGCACAGAGCTGACTCTGGAGATGGGCAAGGCTCCAGCAGTAACTCGGATGCTCCAATGATGCCCACGTGCTGCAATATCAGCATATCACCCACAACCTGGCTGAACTTCCCCAAGGTCCCCTGACGAGGGATCTCCTGCGTCCCCTCTGTCCCCAACTCATCCGCCACGAACCACCAGCCTTGGTCCCTCTCTCTCGAGCACCGGTTTCTGTCTCTGGCACCCAACGGGCGCCTCTCCCGGCAGCCGGGCTCTGCCCCACTGCTGCTCAGGGTACCACCGTTCTCCCCACCGTTCCCAGGAGGGCATCAGCGGCGGGGCTTGCGCATCTCTGCCGTGGCTGGTGACGGCGGGGCGGACAATGACATTTGCTGCAGGAGCCTGACATTGAACCCAGCCAGTCAGAACGGCGGGTGTTTTGCTGGCAAGGGTAGCAGCTCCGCTCCGACACCATCAGCGAGGGGACAGGAGAGGGAGGGGAAAGAAAAAAAGCCGAAGCAGCAGCCAGACAGCTGCCTCTTCCTCCTCCTCCTTTTGTGCAGAAATGTGTTTTTGTTTGTCAGTCAAACAGATTGTTTTCTCCTTCTTTGCAGGCCAATTGTTTCTGCTCCTGCAAGATAAGGGATTGAAAAGGGCTATATTTTTATGGCACTGAATCTAGGCCCTCCGAATTGGAGGGGAGACATCAAGTGGGAGGAGATTCCTGTTCAAACCAACACTCCTCTCCCCAGTTCCACTCTCCAATCCTATTTCCACCCCCATTTTCCTTTTTTCTCCTTCCCTCTCCTGCCTGGAGCTGCCTCTCAGCCCTCTCGCTATTTAATCTCCGTCTCTCTGGCGGACTCGGGAGGTTTACGCAGCTTCGTCCTCTTTGCACCATCTGCTGAAAAGAATCCGTCTTTCCCCTTGTCGCTCTGTCCGGCGGCTCCTCCTGCCACCCTCCCCCCCAAAAAGGGGAGAGCAGAGCTGGTGCCACCGCACGTGTACGTCCAGATGAACAAAACCCAGGAGGGAGGTTTCCTTTTCTGTGAAGGTTTTGCCCAGAAAGTACCTTGGAGACCAGACCCCGGTGTGGGGCAGGAGCAGGAAACAGAGACGAGGAAGGAAAATGGTTAATAAGAGCAAGCCCCGGCCAGGATAAGACAGCAGGTTCCTCTCCTGGCTTCCAGAGCGGGCTGCAAGGAGCCTGTTTCCAGCCTTCTTCCTTTCTCTTGTCGGACTCCCCCAAATCCGCAATCCAGATGGGATGCCATGACTGACAGTGATGGAAACGCCGGAGCGGTGACCACTGAACGATAGTCAGCGTCGTATTCACGCCGTCGGAGCAGGTCCCCAAGCCAATGGACCTGGAGAAGGTCCTTGCTCTGGGGACCGTCAGGGCTGGGGGCAACCCCAGCCTCGCAAGAGGTGGGGATACCTGCATCCCGAGCACGACTCCTTTGCTCCTCCACGCTGATCACATCGTGCTTCGTCGTTCGGTGCCGAGGACCGGAGGGAGGTTTTGCGTCCCCTCCTCGGGGGACGAGAGCCTGGAAGGGGGCAGCGTGGTTCATATCCAACTCATAAGCCTCTCAGAGCTCAGGCTCGAGGACTGAGATTCACTCAATTAATTTTGCTTTGGCAAAAAGTCCATTTTTATTGCTATTTCATGCCTTCAGTATAGATTTTCCCTGCTCGTCTCAAAGGGATAATAAAACCCGACTCGTTCTTTTTATAAAAGTCTCACACTCCCTCTCTCACCAGGCTCTGTGTTCCCCAGCTAGAGATGTAAATTTAAAGGGGAAATGCTGTCATTTAAAACAAAACAAAACCAAAACAGCAACTCAGAAAGCCCATCTTTGAGCATCTTCCAGCTCTCAAAACTAGGCCGTGCAACCAAAGCAAAAACCAAGCGGCCGCCTTCCCGCAGCAAAGCGGCGTCCCGGCAGCGATGCCCACGCTCCCGCCGGGGACCGGGGTGACCGCCAGCCCTAGGAAGCCGCTCTCCATCTTGCACGGCTGGCGGTGGCCCTCGGCTTGCTGGGACCTGTAGTTTTTGCCGGCTGGGCGCTGGCAAGCGCAGGTGGCGGCCGCTGCTCGGAGCCGGCTCTTTGCGCTCGGCCATGACACCAGCTCCCCAGCGCCTGCACCTGCCTCCCTCCTCCTCCTCCTCCTCCGCACCGGGTCCGGGGTGAAAGCCTCGCAGCTGTACGAGCCCTCCTGGAGGAAATCCCAAATCCACACGATGCTGAGCAGGTGGATTTTGAGCTTGTTTCAAAGCGGGTGGTGGGACAGGACGCCGGCAGGATGATGCACGGGTCCTGCCCGCTCCACCCCAGCCGGGATGCATCCTGCCCGGTCGTCGGAAGGGCTGCAGCTGCGGAGCATCCCTCCGAGAGGTGAAGAAGGGAAAGGGAAACTGCCTTTCCTCTGCCTCGGGCCCTGCTGCAGGGGATAGGACACGAGCGGAAGCCAAGTCGCATTGCTGGAAGTCTGTCATTAGTGAGCGGCAGCAGTCGCCTGGGGACAGGGCGGGGTCCCCAGCGCCCGCAGTTTTTAAGAGCGGGTTAGACCCAGGTATCGCCACGCACGACCTGAAGACAGACTCAAGACGGTTTCCTCCTGCCCTGGCCACGTGTCTTGATTCGGTGACGTGCAGAAATCCGCCGTCACCGGGACTCTCCCTGCCTTGGCGGAAACCAGGAGCAAATCCAAAGCAGAGCGAAGCCGCGCGAGGCAAGAGGAGACGTGCGTGTGCCTGCGCGGTGCCAGCCGGCGTGCTGCCACCGCACCGGCCCGGCGCTCAGCCCTGTGCCGCAGCACGGGGCCGGACCAGCCAGGAACGAGCCGAGGGGTGACAGCCTTCACCGGGCACTGCACGTGCAAATGTTTCTCCTTCTCCCCATCCTTTTCCCTTTGCCTGCGCCCCACCGCCAAGCTGCCTGCGCACGCCGGCTGCCGGGAACTCAAAGCCCTGCCTGCATCTGGCAGGGCAGGCAGCGCCCACGGCAAGAGGAAACCCGCAGCTTACTCTGTTCCTGCAGGTGTGCCTCCAACCGACAAAAGTTTTAGGGCAACTCGCGCTGGGATGGGCAGGAGAGGAAAGACGAGGGTGAGGAAACCTCCGGCGATATCACGCTCCCTGGCTAACTGATGGCCCGTCACCTCCGGGCTCAGCTCGCCGTGCCCCCGATGAAGCCGTGGCGCGGCTTCATCAGTTAAACCAAAGTTGTGCCGTTTCCTCTGATGGCAGAACAAACCGTCCTTCCCCGCTGCGAGCTGCCAAGCCTGAGGGATGCTACAGAAAATAATTCTGCAGCTCCCCCATTTTGGGGGAAATCAGTCAGGGTCCCTAGATTTTCCCGCAGAGCCCTCACAAGATCCTACCCTCCGGGCTGGAAAATCCTTAGCGAGCCGTGACAACCTCTGCAGCTCAGGCAGAGGCGAGAGATGATTAAGACTGGCTGAAATCTCACAGGACTCTGATGTCTGAGAGGCCCCATGCAAGACAGAGAAACACGCCGGGCTTGCTCCTTGCGACCCACAACTCCCCTCACCTTAGCACGGGGCTGAAGGGAGAGCGGGGACGGAGCGAGGCCAGGAACCAGGTCACTGCCGCCGGTTTCCAGGCAGCAAAGGTTTGGAAGAGCAGAGGATCATTTAGCAGAGCGACAGTGAAGGTTCAGAGCAGAGCCTTCAAATTACACGCTACAGAGCACTTTTCCTGCCTAAAAGGTCTCTGAAATGACTGTGGCGGCTCTGAAACGAAGCACTCTGTATGCAATTGTTCCCTGGGGCTTGCAGAGGAGACAGAGCCGGGAGAGGAGAGGTGGGTCTGCGGTCCCCGGCACGAGCAGCTCCTCGTCACACGAGGATGCATGCTTCTTCTGGGCTCCATGGCACAGCCGTGCCGCTTCCCTAAATCTCTCCGGCAGTCTCTACCGGTCGTGGTATTTTTTTTTTTAATGTTTTTTTTCAATTTCTCACTTCCTGCCTTGAACTTCACACAGCTCCCGGCCCTGGGCTGCAGAGCTGCTGCTCAGGGTGCGGGTGCACCCAGCCCGGGCTCTGAGCCCCGTGCGCAGACCCATGCTGAACCCCTTCACCACCGTGGCTCTTGCCATGCCTTGAGGCACCCCTCGGTCCCGCGGGGAACGGGGAGGGAAGAGCGCTCAGGGGGAACGTGTCCTTTTCCCCATCTCACTTGGCTCCTTCCCATCCGTCTCCACTCCATCCCCCAGCAGCTCAAGGTCCGTTTTCATCAGCCAGTGACAGACAGCGGGTGATGCGGTCTCAGCACCGGCTGCGCACCTGACCACGCAGCGCCGGGCCGCCACGCACAGCCGACCTCCTCCTCCTCGCCCCCGCGGGTCCCCCCATCCTCTCCCACCGATGCACGGGTGACAGCACCCACATCCGCAGAGCCACCACGGCGCCGCTCGCCCCGCTGGGGGACACGAGCTGCCACCGTCCCGGCAGCTGCGGGGTAGGAGCGCTCTGCAAAGTCCCGGCTCCCAGCAGAAACCCGTTTCTGGACCCTCATGGAGGCTCCGGTGATACCCGAGAGCTGGAGGAGCCCTCTGAAGGTGCTGGCACCACCAGAGATGCCTTCGCTCCGCCTTGCGCTGGGCCCTCGAAGCCCTCTCTCATGCAAAACCCCCACTGCTGTTTTTGTTCCTCCAAAACATCGCTTTGGGAGGTCACCTGAGGGCAGCCGGCCAGGGCACCGCGCGCAGCCAAGGGCAGGGCAGGCCGGGACCAGCGGCCACAAGAGCTTTTCCAAAGCCAAATTTGCCCACGTCTAAGGAACGGCATCGCGCTCCGTCAAAGGCGGCGGGGAATGAACGCGTACCCCAGCAGCTCCCCGCTCTGACGTCAATGAAAACCTCCGGCAGGTCTGTGACGTCAGCCACGACGCTTCGCCACCGGCCAGAGAGCCGTCGGGCTGCCGACCCCTGGGCCAGGGGAGAGGCCGGTCAGCATCTCCGCTGGGATCCCCGGCTGTGCCTGCACCACCGTGCTCAGGCTGCTGTTCCAGCTGCACATTTCCAGGGGGTGGCGGGAAGGGGGACACACACACACACTGAAATGTGGCTGGAATTCAGCTGGAATTTAGCAGCTTAAAAGCAGCTGCAGCAGGAGGGCTCGGGGGGGGCCGGGGCTCCCAGCCTGCCTTCCGCCGAGGGGGCTTCACATCCACCAACTGCCCCCTCCGCATCCCCGCGCTGCCAGCCGGGAGCACCGCGGCCACCCGCGGGCTGCGCGCACCCGTGGGGCCGGGGGGGCCGGGGAGCCCCTCGCTGCCCCCCCGTGACGTCACCGAGCTAGGGCCACGCTCGCGCTTGGGGGGGTCGAGGCGGGGGGGGGGGGGGCGTGGGGGGGGGGGACCCGGAACGGGCTGCGGTTGCAAATGGGAGCGCGGTGCGATGGGAGCGCGGGCGGAATGGGAAGGGAAGGGAAGGGAAGGGAAGGGAAGGGAAGGGAAGGGAAGGGAAGGGAAGGGAAGGGAAGGGAAGGGAAGGGAAGGGAAGGGAAGGGAAGGGAAGGGAAGATGCCGGCAGCGCGGCGGGGACGCGGTGCCACCGCCGCTCCAGCGGCAGCAGGAATGCAGCGGGCCCGGCGGGAGCTGCGGCTGCAGCCGCCGTTGCGACGCGAAGCGAGCGGGGCGGTAACGGGGGGCGGCGGGCAGGGCCCCCCCGCCCCGCACGGCGGCAGCGCACGGGGGCTGCGGCCCCCGCCCCGCTCGGGCAGCCCCTCTCCCCCCGCCAGACAACGGCTGTCACCCCCCGCCCTCCCCGGGCCGCCGGCCTCCCGGGGCCCGCCTCGGCGGCGCGGCCAGCGGGGCAAGAGCCGGGGCCCGCCCGGACCCCCGGAGCCGGAGCCGGAGCCCCTTCTTACCTGGCGGGCCGTGCCCCGCTGCGTCTCAGCGGCGGCGCTGGGCGGGGGCGGCCCCGGCGGCCATCCCCGGGCGGCCGCGCCGCTCTCCGCCGCGCCGCGCCGCGCCGTGCGAGCCGCCTCGGCGGTGTCAGCGGGCGGGAGCCCCGCGCGGCGCCGGGAGGGAGGGGAGGAAAGTCGGGGGCATGACCGAGCGCCGTCGGAAGTGCACGCGCGCCCGCCGCCCTGCCCGCGACGGCGGCGACACCTGCCGGCCGCGCCGCGCGCCGCCGGTAACGGGCCCCGCGCGCCGCCGGCGGCACCGGGCATCGCGGCGGGGGGCTGGTGCGACGGGCGCGGCGCACCGCGTACCGGGCACCCGCCGCCGGGCACCGGGGACCCCACGCCGGGCGCTGGGCACGGCACACGGGGCACCGGGACTCGGCAGCGGGCAGCGGTTGCTGGGCGCCAGCCGCAGGCATCGTACGGCAGCTCCTGGGCAGCGCGTGCCGGGCACCGGGTACCGGGCACTGCATGGTGGGCACCGGCACTGGGTGCGGGGCACCCCTCTGGGCAGCACCCGGTGGGTGCTGGTACGGGGCACCGGGTGCTGCACGGCAGGGAGAGGTCCCGGGCACCGGGCGCTGGGCACCGGGGAGCACACGCTGGATCCTGGGTCAGGGCTTAGATCCGGATTTGGAGCTGGGTCTGGCTATGGATTGGGATCCACGTTTGGATCAGGGTTGGGCCACGTGTGGGTCTGCACTCGGATCTGGGTCTGGATTTCGATCGGGATTTGGATCTGGATTTGCATCCACATCTGGATTTGCATTTGGAGCTGGATTCAGATCCTCATCTGGATCTGCGTTTGCATCTGGATCCTTGGCAAAGGCTGGAGGTGGCATGTCCGACCCCCCGCTCTCCGGGCATCCCACGGCAGCCCCGGCGGGCGCACAGAGCACCGTCACACCACGCGGTGCTCACCGCGCAAGGGTGCTGCCCGCTCACCCAGCCCCGGGCAGCTTGGGGAGCCCCGGGGGAAAGCTGGGGTCTGCAGCAGCCGTGGCAGGAGCCCTGGCCTCCGAGCCGAGGGGAGGGACAAAATGGCAGCAGTCCCGCTGGCCTCGGCTGTTGCTCTGCGGTGCGTCTGGGGCTGAACGTGCTCCAAGGAGGAGCTGAGGTCAGGGAGGGGGACGAGTGCAGGAAACATATTAAGCGAGGAAAATTGGCTGCAGCCAGCACTGCTGCCTAATGCTTGCCTGGGATTTTCCTCTCCATCAGGTATCTGTCTGGTACAAGCCCTGGCTGTTCAGCGGTTGCAGCTGGTGAACCGCTTGCATCTCAGAGGTGCCACCGGCACCCGCTCTGCACCAAGCGGGGTGGCACCCAGGACCCCTCCTTGCTTGTGTCCCCAGTGCTGACACTCGGCTTTGGCCACGGCAACGTGTGCAGGTATTTTTAACGGGAAGATTCCGGGCTTTCGCAACCCGGCTGCTAATTTATAATCCTGTTTTGCTATTAAAATAAAAGCCTCTCTCTTATTCCCGAACGTGAGAGCCAAAGCGAAACTATGAGGAAGTGCCCTGTTTGCAGAACACGCTGTGAAACGCACAAAGGAAACGAAGCGAAAACAGCGTTTTGCACGTTTTTTAGCCTCATTTTAGCTGGGACTTGGAACCGCAGAAGGGAAATCTTTTCCAGCAGGATGTGCACAGCGGGGAGGGGCGGGGGGTACGTCGAGCTGCTGGTGTCCCTTTGGAGCAGGGCCACCTGCCTGCCGAGGGACAGCAACCTCTGCGCGTCCCTGCTTTGTCCCCGAGGGGTGTCGGGTCCCTTGGGGGTCCCAGGGACGCAGGCTGGAGCAGCGCGGCCCCCGCGGGGCCGGCCAGGCGGGGATGGCGGCCGATGGCAGGAAATACCTGCTGCTCCGCCGCTTCCCCGGCCAAAGCGAACAAGAGGGAGAGTGTTCGGAGGGCGGCTGCGGCCGCGTGCGGCAGGAGGAGCCTCCGAGGGACACACGGGCCATTGTTCCTTGAGCGCGCGGGGCGGAAATTCGGATGGACGCGTTGTGTGCCGCCCTCCCAGCACTGCCGGGGGGCTGAGCCCGGGCTGTGAGCGGGACCCAGGAGCTGCCGGAGCGGATCAGGCTGGGAATTTGTCAAACCCCGTGTCTGGCGGCTGCGTCGCTGGTGGCGGCGGTGGGACAGCCCCGGTGGGACAACCCGCTGAGGGGGCTCTCCTGCTCCTCATGCTGGAGCATGGCACGTGCCCAAGGACTTTTAGCCTTTCCAGAGCTCTTACTGATGTCTCTCGTGGCCCTGCGGTAGCGCTGCTGTCCATCTGTCCGCACCCTTGCCAGCAGCCTTGCGGTAATCTGGAAAGATATTTAATATGGTCTGGTTTTGCTCCGCACTTTGCCATTTCTTTAAGCGCTCCCTGGTGTTTTCCTTTCGCTTGTACAGCGCCTTTTACCACCAACGCTCCCCCATGTCTTTAAAAAGGAAGAAAAAGACTTGCAGAATATGCCTAGCCTTGCAAATCCCTAATTACCCTCCGCACGTCCTAGCAAACGGGCTTCCCTTTGAGCAGCGCTGCTGTCAGCAGGGAAGGGTTGCAGGCTCTCCCCGAAGCGGCCGATAATGCCGGTCCTCCCCGCTGCCCTCGCAGGGAGAGCAAAAAAGGATTTGTCTCGCTGCTCCCGCCCCGGCTCCCAGCCAGCTCCGCTCTCCTTCCCCCGGCGCCCGTCCCCGCACCGGCTTCCAGATCTGAAGAGGTTTTTTGGGAGGGAGGCTGCAAAAGGGAGGAGGAGAGAAGAGAACGTGCTGCTCTCCTTCCTGGCCTCCGCGCTTTGCCCTTTCTCAGGAACCGGCCAGATTGTTTCCATTAGGAGAAGCTGAGGATCCAAGTATTTGTCAATGGCCAGGAGAAGATTTGCTGATGGTAACTGCTGTTCCCTAGAATAATGTTGAGCGAGGTGCTTGGCGTGTAACCATCCTTTTATGGTAAAATTAGGGATAAACGCTTGGTGGATTTGCATTTGAAGTTGATTGATACGTGGCGTTAATGCTCGCGTAGATAATTTTGTATTTTGAGATTGCTGAGCAAGGAATAATTTTTATTTTGGGTCAAAGATAAGGGCATTGTGTTGAGATGAAATATGCAGGGGTTTTGATCTGTGTCACAGGCGCTGCGTTTCTCTTTGCTGGGTAAGGTGATGGCAGGCCCGCATTAGCCATTCCTGCCCTTGCTTTTAAGTGCTTTGGGTCTGTGCCCGATGCAAGGAGTAATCCCCCGCTGTCGCGTAACGCCGGGACGTGGTTCCAACTTTCTGAGCTTTGGAGTTTCCCATTATAAAAAATAAAAGAAGAAACCTCTGGTTTATTTTAGTTAGTTATTTTTGTGCAGGCAAAAGGCTGTGCCACTGAGAAACATTAACTAAATAGAGCGGTGCGGCTTGATTGGGACGGGAAAGGTACGGGCAGAGCATTGCCAAGCCGGCGATGCCTTTCAAACCCAGCTCTGGCAACCCGGACCGAAGCCGTCGGCAGCACCTCGGCCCTCCCAGCTGCTCAGCGCCGGTCCCTGCCCTCGCGCCAGCCCTCGTGGCACATCCCGGGTCGTGCGACACGGCCGGCGTCGCGCTGGGAGGTGCACGGGACTGTTGGCTCCCTCGCGTTGCTCGACCTCTCCGGGTTGCTGCGTGCTGAATGCAGCCGGGCTTTCGGGAAGCTGGAGCCTGGGGTGGAGCTGGAGCCCACCTCAGCCGGGCATCCGTTCCCTTTGCAGTAAGGACATGGGCTCAGTCCCCGTGGGGACTCGGTGGTGGAGGAGAGGGGCTCCCCTTTGGCTCCCCAAGCCATGAGGGGCAAGGAGCGGGGGGCTACTTTGCTAAATGCATCAGCACAGGGCACCTCCAGACGTGAGAGGTCATCCGTCCATCCACCCGTCCATCCATCCGTCCGTCCAGCTCCCAGAGGAGAGTGGCTCCAGGAGGGCAGCTTCCCGCTGGGGCACGCGGGCTGTTTCGGCAGGGGCGGGCAGCAGGAGGCGATGCCGTTCATGGGGTAAAGGGAGCTCTAACGAGAAGGAACCATGCAGACACTAATTAGGCAGGCAGGCAGATCCTCAGGTGCAGGTAACTCAGCAAAAGCACCGGGGCATTTGCATGCAGGAGATGATGGCAAGCGATCATGTCCCGGAGATACAAAGTGAAACCCCCGATGTCCCTCCTTGCCCCTTTGGTCGGGTCCCAGAGCCACCGCAGCCGGGGGGGCAGGGGCTGGTGGCGGGGGGCTGCGTGGCAAACCCCCTCCTCCTCCTCCAAAGCGGCGGGGGGAGGAAAAAAGGAAGGGGAAGGAGGAGGGAGCAGAGCCGAGGAGCAAAATAAGCTGCGCTACAAAGCACCCCGAGCAGTCACTTGTGCTTGAGGCCATCCCTGCTGTGTGGCCGAGTGGCTTTTTCCAGGCCTGGCAGGAGAAACACGGAGGGGTGGGAAGGGAGACGGGGGCGAGGGAAGGAGGGAGCCGGCCCCGGCCGAGCCAACGTGCATTCGAGCCTCAGTAGGTTTCAGAGGCTGCGGCGTGTTTCGGGGATGAAAGCTGCCCTGGGGCCCCTCCCAGCGAGCAGCAGCGCTGCGAGTGAGCTGCGGGCATCGCATTTGTCTGGCTGGCGACTTCCTTGTTACGCTGCAAATGGTATTAAAAAGAAAAAAAAATAAAAAGGCAAAATGTACAACAACAAAAAATATAGCACCAGCCCCCCTCCACCCCCCGTCTCCACCACCCAACAACAACCAAGAAAGGCAAGATCTTTCATAAGCCCGGAAGATGTCACCATAGAAACAGAAATCAGACCCACTCCAAGGATCCTGCCGCCTGGGAAGGCGATAAAATGTTTTCTATCGATTGCTGTCGGGAAAGTCACTGCTGATAAGCCATCCGAGGAGAAATGGAGCAGGGATGCAGGGACGCGGGAGCTCTTCAAATGAGCCTCCAGATGGTCCCTCGGCTGCCCCTGCGCGGCGGTTGGGGGCCCAGGGACCCCGGGCTCGCCGGGGGCGGCTGCTCTGCCCCGGGCTGGTGCCAGCGTGTGTGCGCAGAAGAGGAGGCGCGAGTGTTTCATGCCTTTGGTGTGGCGATGTGTGCGTGCCCTGGCTGTTCTAAGCACGAAGCCGAAAGCCTGCTGTCTGCTTTCCCGTTTGCTTTTGCGGCAGAGCAGCTGTTCCTGGCAAAAACACACCGTGTCAGGGTGGCTGGCGAAGGCGGCTGAACTTTCCCTTGGCTCTTGGCACGGCATTGCCGGGGTTTGGCATCCTCTTGCCTCCCCTCGGTACCGGCAGCGCTAAACCCGGTGGTGCAGGCATGGCTGGGCAGCACGGTGCCCGCCAGCTTGTGCCCTCGCAGAGCTCAGGTCCCCGGTCCCCGTTTGCACGCAGGCGGCTGCTCTGCAGCTGGGAGCATCCCTGCGGCTGCGGTGCCGGCCGGGAGGCGCGGGATCTTCCCGGTGGCTCTTCCCAGGGCGCCGCACAGCGCCGAGGCCCGGCTCGCGCGCCCTTTGAAGAGACAGAAAATCCTATTATCTGCTCATTCTTCTCGCAGTGTGAATCCTCAGAGCATTCAGCGGCAGCCGAGTGTGGTCTGCTGCCTGCAGCCCCGCGCTGCCTCCGCTCCCCCCGGCACGGGAAGGTCTCCGGGTCACCACGGACGGGCACCACCTTCGCATCCCTGGCCCCCAATCCGTGCCAGAGCTCGGGGACACAGCTCTCCCTGCAATGCCATTTGCAGCATGTAGCAGGGGGGTGCAAAGGTGGGGTGTGTGAGGAAGGAGGGTGGGGGGCTGTGGGCTGATCCCCCCCCCTCCATGGGGAGCTGGAGCTGCCGCCGCAGCCTGCAAAGCCTCACGTCATTAGGGCCGGGAAGGTGGCAACCCATCTTGCATGCTCCATCCCTGCACCATCTTTGCTGCCAGTAATTGGCAGCAATAAAAGAGGCAGTTAATCCAGGCCAGCGTGGGACGCAGGCACATTCACGTCTGCAGTGAAAGGCACCCTGGCGAGGAGGAGCTGGGGAAGAAAACGCTCCTGGGCACAATTTGCAGCCCTGGAGAGCTGGTTGGATGCCACAGGGAGCATTTGCTGGGGATTTTGTTAATGATGCAGGCGCAGCCTTCCCGGCTTGGCCTGTGCTAAAGCCCTGGCTCGCGCAAGCTGAGGCTGTTTGGCTTGAACTTAGACCAGCTGCTTTCCACTGGCTGGTGGATTTTTGTCTTGTTACTGGGTGGCTCCGCGCGGGAGATGAACAAAGGAGCAGTTAGTGGGTGATTTCACTTTGGGGGGGGGTCTTTTAGAGGGGGAAGGAAGGGTTAAACCGGGTCTTGTTACTCAGTTGTTTTAGGATAGTAGCGCTGAAGGGATCGCAAGAGGATTTCTCTGCACATGGGAAGATGGAATTTAATCAATATTGACAAGAGCCATTCACCAAAACAGGCTCATTCGCTAATGAAAGCCAGACCTGGTGACTCCCCAGGGAAGGACGGCTTTGGGAAAGAGGGGAAGGAGGCACTGGGAAAGCCGGGGCTCCCTCTCCCCTACCGCTGGTTCTTATGGAACCAGGCTGCATTTGGGGTTGATTTTCCCAGCACGGAAAGGCTTTGGCTTGTTTGCCTCAGGGGTGCAGGATGCCCAGGACCTGCCCTCACGGCAGCGAAGCAACGGCCCCATCCCTGCCCGGGGACCTGGGTCCATGTCACCCCCCAGGCACCGGCGTCAGGCAGAGGCTGGGACACGTGCGATGACGTGGGGTACAGCCGTGGCGTGGGGTACAGCGGGGCAGGACGGCGGCGCGGGGCTTTGCTCTCCAGCTCAGACCGCAGCCGGGGGTCTCCGCGCAGCAAAGTCTCCTGCCTAGAGGGGAGATGTTTCCACCCAATCCATGTAATCTGTTGGGTTTTGTAGCACCTATTTAACTCAAACATCCACCGAGGCAGTGGGAGAAGAATGTTTTTGTCAGAGGTTTGTGTTTTCCCCTCTATCCTTGCAATTAAAAGCAGCAAATAGCCAAGACACCTCTGAGACCAGCCCCTTCTGACAACATAGCACATGGAGAAGGAAACTAATTTCTGTGGTTGGCAGCTGGTATTTCCCCATCGCTGCCGGCTCTGTGCCCTGGAGCTGAGCTGAGCTCACTATCGCACAGCACTGGGGGCTGCCCAAAACCCCGCGGGCACAGCCGGGGGCTCGGGCATCGCCTGGGGGCAGCTGGGGCTGCCGGACCAGGACCTGCCCGGGAATTTCCCTGGGCACGGAGGGGACTGCCACCGGGCTGAGCCACGGCCAGTTGGCAAGTGTGACCTCGCAGGCACTCCAGTACCTGCAGCTGCCTCCCCCAGCCTCCAAAATCACCAGTCTGGGCTTGCTGGGCTGTAAGCTTGACTCTGAGATTTAGGGTCTGACAAAAAGTCCAGCTGTTTATCCCCTGTGTGTCCCCAGCTTCCTGGAAAGCCATGGAAGACGGCGAGCCCGGGTGTCCTCCTGTTCCACCGCAGCATCGGCGCAGTGCGGCGACCCATCCCCACCGTGGGGAAGGGTCGGCTTAATTTGCTGGGCACTTTTTTTTTCCTTCTAAAAGGCAGCATCGCGTCCCCCAGCCTTCTGGTGTGGCCGCGGGGCTGCTCCTGGAGCGGGGGGGCTGAGCGGGATGCAGTTGGAAAGAAGGAAGATTTTGATCCCCCGCCAAGCCTGCACAATCCCGTCCAAGTTCACACTGGCAGATAATGAGCTTTAATGAGCAGGCCACACTAATTGGTAAGTGATCCCAGAACCGTCTGTGGCAGAGGCGAGGGAAGAGCAGCGGCAGCTCCGGGCGAGGAGGGGGCCGGGGCTTGGCAGCCCACGGCGCTCCGGAGGGCAGGGGCTGCCCGAGCCGGGGCTGCCCACAGCAAGGGCTGGGGCTGCCCGCAGCAAGGGCTCTGCCTGCCCCGCACGGGGGGCTGCCTGCCCCGCACGGGGGGCTGCCTGCTGGGCTGCCGGCGGGGATCGCACGCGGGACCGTGAGCAGGGTTTGCAAGCAAGAGCATGAGCGGGGTTTGCAAGCGAGACCACGGGCGAGGTTTGCAAGATCTCCTCCTTGGTGCCCGGCCGTCTTTGCAAACATCACCAGGGTGAGATGCACAGGCAAAAAGAGCCGTGGGAATAGCTGTGCCTCCTGCGCCTGAGCTTTTTAGTGGGTGAGAAACGGGGTGCAGGGAGCTGGAGGCTTTTGCACCGTGGGGTGATGAGCGGCCAGAGGCCAGTTTGCACCCACAGCCCTTGAACCCGGAGCAGGGCAGGGTGAGCCCGGGTGGCAGGCCCGAGCGGGCAGACGTACGGCGCTGCCGAGGCAGTCCTAATCGGAGATCATTGTAAATTCCCCTCTCAAATGGAGTGGAAAAATGCTATTAAGCTAATATAACATCACGGGGGAAGGACGTTCTGCCGCCGCGGTCCCCAGGGAATCGGGCTGCAACGAGGGGAAGGAGCAGGAGATGACAGCAGCCGGTGTGCTCGGGGCGGTGGGAGCCCAGACGAGCTCGGGATCACCCAGCCCTGCTTTGCTGTGCCCTGCCTCAGTTCCTCCATGTGGCCAAGGGACAGTGAGCTCTGCTCCAGCAGCGACGAGACCCCAGGAGCTGGGTGAAGGGCTTATTTGCCATCGACCCACTGTACAGTCTGGGGAAACTGAGGCAGGGGAGAGCTCGCCAGAGTCACCAGGAGATCAAGGACAGCATCCCCTGGGTGCCTCGGTGCCACATTCCCTAGGAAAAAGGTATATGAGGCACCTTGTTTAAATAGAAACGTGTCCAGGAGGGCAACTGGAGCCGGGGGTCACCCAAACTGCAGGATTTGGGGTGCCCGTGCCAGCTGACGAGCAGGAGCTGGGGAGCAGCACGGGCTGGGGGCTGCCGGTGGGCAGGGGGTGCTGGCGTTGCTGCTGGGGGCTGCCTTGATGGACGTCGGAAAACGTGATGACGGCTGATGCAGGCAGTGCCCGGGGAGGGGCGAGGGGGGCGCAGGGCTGGCAGGGGGCTGCACAGCAGCGGGGGTGAGGTCTGCCAGCCCCCCAAAGGACGGGGCAGGGGGGGTGGAGGAGCACGAGCCCCATCGGCCCCATTAGCAGTAATTAGCAGGGCCATCATTAGATGGGACCACCCGCACCCAGGGCAGGCTGGGCTCTGCCCGGGGGAGCTCAGGCACCCCAGGGCAGGAGCGGGAGCCTGGGGACCCCCCAAGGAGCAGAGGGTGGCCTGTCCGCGACCGCAGGCGCTCTGCCAGGTCCCTGCAGCAGCCTTGCTGCCTTCCCAACACTAAGTGGCAGCCTCTGCCCGGCTTTGGGGCAGCCCTGGGCAGCGGGGCCTGGGCAGCAGCATCCTCGGGGGGCCAGCAGCATCCTCGGGGTCCCCAGGCACCCAACCTGGCTGACACCTGCCTGGGTGCAGACCACACTGGGGGTCCTGCCAGAGGATGTCCTCACCCCACAGCCCCGGGTGTCAGGCTGAGCCCTGCTCGGGGTCAGCTCGGGTCAGTACCGCCTGCTAGGAGGGAGATAAGACGCAGGGTTGGCAGCTGTTGGTACCATCTGCTGAATTAGAATCACAATGCACTAAACAAATAGCGTCTTGGGATAAAAACGTGCTCCTTAAGGCAAGCAGGTATTCCTGCTGCAGGTATTGCTATGACCCGGTAGCCCACCGTGGGGATTTGCAGTGCTATAACCAAGCACAGGGATATAAATGAGTCCTGGGAGTTGTGTCCTGCCTGTGTGTCCGTGCCCATGGAAGCACACTGGGTCTTGCGCGGTATAAAGCGCTGACAATTTGGGGAAACGCTGCTCTGGATTTTCTGCAGCACAGAATGGTGGGAAAAAAAATCCCCCAAAATAAATCAAATGACCATTGTGGGGGTTTTGGTGGAAGCCACCAGTTCAGCCCAGCATAAGAGATCAAAGAGACGGGCAGTGTGACCCCGGGGCAGCCCCTGCTCCCTCCCAGGCATTGCCCGGGGCACGACACCAAATTTTACCCTTGGGAATCGCACCCAGCTTGCCGAGATATTCCTGCGCAGAGCAGAAACCCTCGCTCCCACACCGAGCTGTGCTGGTCCTGCGGCCTGGCCTGCACCATCGGGGCACAAAATGCTGCGTGGGAGGTCAGGATCTCCCCAGCCCTGGTCTACCCCAGCACACGCAGGTAATACAATCCCGCATGGACCTGATAAAATAGACATAGGACGCTATATTATACATGCACTTCAACCCTGTAGTCATCTAGAGGGGTAAATGCAACCTGCAGGGCTGCAGACAGCTTTTCCCCCAGGCTGGGGACAGGGACAGCTGATGGTCACCCGAGGACGCGGTGGCTTTCGGCAGCAGGCAGGTCCCCGCCAGCCCCGCTCCCCGGAGCCAGCGCCGCCGCTTTGCAGCTGCGAGCGCCGATAAAGCACGGCCCGGCTCGCCGGCCGCCAGCTCACGCGCGTGTAAGCCCCTCGGTGCCGATGCTTTCTCCCAGCTAAGCGCTCACGCCGGGTTTAACACAGCCGAGTCGGCTGGCACGCATTCCGCTCCGCATTTATCCCTTCCAATTTTGGAGCAACCAGCCGCTCGTAACCATTCGCCCTACTGCAAACAGCCCGGGGCCGAGGTCGATGCCTGCTCGCCCCGTCCTGCGCCACCCGCGCTCGGGAAGGCTGCATCTCCTGCAAGCTAAATGAGGTACATGCTAACCCCCCCCCCAAATCCTGGGGAAACCCAGCCTCCAGCAGGCCTGGGAGATCTCTTCTCCCTGGTATCCAGCCATAGCACTCATGGGAATGATTCCAAGCTGCACCAGGGGAGGTTTAGAGTGGACATTAGGAAGCATTTCTTTGCCGAGAGGGTGGTCAAGCACTGGAACAGGCTTCCTAGAGAGGTGGTCGATGCCCCAAGCCTGGCAGCGTCGCAGAGGCATTTGGACAATGCCCTTAATACCATGCTTTAACTTTCGGTCAGCCCTGAAGTGGTCAGGCAGTTGGACTAGATGATCGGTGCATGGCCCTTCCATCTGAAAATATTCTATTCTATCCTATTCACTCTATATTTTGAAACTCATTCCCACAGCCACCTCAAAACCCCTTTGACTTTACATATCTCCCTCATCCCCATGTCCAAGCTCAGGCTGCTGAGTTATTTCCATCCCTGCCGGACGATTTGTGGCCGCCTGCCACCGCTCAGAGGACAAGGATGCTCAGATGAACCATCCAGCGTCTCCCCCCCTCCCTGGTGTAAATCAGCACAACGCAGGCGATTTCAGCGGGGCTGATTTACGCCGGCAGAAGGATGCTCCGAAGTAGGGCCATGATTTAGCAATCCCATTAGGGCCTCACCACTTCTGCAGAAGAGGCGCAGCAGGTCGGTTTGTCTTCTCCTCCCGGAGAGAAAGATGCAGCGATGAGCGGTGACGGCGCTGGCAGCTGGCCGTGCCACCGCTCCCCGGCCGACTCTGGCAGGATCGGTGCTCCGAGAACACATCCCGGGAAGGTAAAGCCTCCTCTGTGATTTATAGCAGGCAGGAGAAGCCAGTCCCATCTGCTACCCCAGGCACCTACTCTCTTTTTTTTTTTATTAAAGCGTGAAAGCTAACTGCGAGAAACAACAGAGCTGCAGGAAAAGTGTCTTTCACGGGCACGGTTCTTGGGGAGGCAAAAGCTGCAAGACGGTGGAAGCCGAATTTCCTCCCTGGGAGCCCTGGAGAAGATGAGCAAAAGGGAGAGTGAGGCAGACAAGCCAAAAAAGTCACGCAGAAAAAGAGAAAATCTCTTATCAGTGCTCTCTCATCCTCCTTCCCCGACCCTTCCTCTGGTCCCCGTACACACTAAGGGCATTTTACCCTACGTGATGCTCCGCAGCCGGTGCTCGTGCACACAAGCAGAGCACGGCCGCAAAATCACCCCTCAGCCAGGCTAACAAATGACTAAACAACTGCAAAGGCACTTTGCAGCATCGTTTTTTTTCAACAGATTTAGCAGCAGACTGGCTTTTACGGTGCAGCTCTCCCTTCAGTCGCTTTATCCAGCCTCCATAATGTTCCACCCCCTCAAGAAAAAAAAAAAAAAAAGAGGAAAGCAGTTAAAAACCAGGCCATTTCAGAGAAACAGCACCCACATACAAAATGGCTCCTTGAGGGCTGCTGCAGCCCTCCATGCTCTGATTTAAAGGCCAAGCAATTAGCGCAGCAAGCTGGGAAAGCACTTAGGGTAGTGCTCAGGTAGGAGGTTTGCTGCTATTTTGGGGTGCTGAGGCTGGGAGCAGGAGCCGAGCAGCCAGCGCCCAGCTCGGTGTGGGGGTCAGGGTGAGGTTTGCAGGTCCCACCGGTGGGAAGGGGTTGCTGAAGATGAGGAAGACCTGTCTGGAGGATGCAGCTGGGGGAGATGAGCATCGGCTGCAGCTCCGGGGCTGGATGCCGAGCGCCTTGGTTGAAGGAGCACGTGGAAAACGTCTGGGTGCAGAGAGGCTTGGGCTGACGCGGATAACACCAGCCCAGCGAGCAGAAGCGTGTTAAATTTCCCGCAGGCAAAACCTGTCTCTCACCTGGCTCCGCCAGCTTCTTGTTCATCTCAGCAGCGGCCTCAACGTCGTGGGCTTCTCCACGTGTTTTTGGGGGAAGGTTCCTGCTGCATCGCCCCAGCCAACAGCCAGGTCCCGCCGAGCACAGCCTCTCCCGCCTCGCCTGGGCACCCCCAAAGGCTGGTTTACTTTCTCACGGCACCATCGCCACCGGGAGCGGCACATCTGGCACATCTTCCCTTGCTTCTTGGCAGCAACATCACCAGGATGCCTTGTCCTCATCCCTGGAGGTGGGGAACCCGCAGGGCCACCCCTTCCCCACCACTGCTCGCCTCGAAGCTGAAGAAGAGCTGCTCAGGGCAGCTGAGGAGGGAAAAGGAGGTTTTAACCCAAGACTGACCGCAGGGAAAAAGGCTTTCCTGTGCAAGTGTTAATTGAGATTAATTGAGCCACAGGGAAATGATTCGCGTTTGCCAAATCAATCACCTGCTGCTCATCACCCTGGGTGCATTTTGCTCACAAGCCACTACTTGACCTGGGCACGTGGCCGGCATTGAGCTTTCCTGGTGTTACACCCCAAAACAGGCTCCCGTTTCCCTTCCCAATGGCTTTCACCCATTTCCCCTGTCCCAAAGAGCCCCGAGACCTTTGCCAGGCAGACATGTCTCCTCCCAGGAGGAGAGGTTTGCTTTCCCAGCCCTCCCCTCAGCTTCTGTCCTCTGCGTCTCACAGCTTCGGGGTCCCCCTCGCCCCCCGTCCCCCCCCGGCTGCCCTGGCACGGCTGGCTCAGGTCGGTGGCACTGCCAGAGCCCTGCCCGATGCCGGGGCGGCTGTGGGTTCTTGTGCCGCAGCGATGCCTTCCCAGCGCTCTCTTCTTGGGGCAATTTCGTGACATTTTGGTTCTTTTTTGCAGCTTGTTGTAATAAATGTCCTCAGGTTGGGTTTTTTTTAGTGCTTAAACACGTGATATATGTGGTGGTGTACTGGTGCGGCAGCCCGCGGCGGGGTTTTGTGGGTTATCCATCCTCCCTTTCCCCTCGCCTCTGCTGATGGCAGGATCAGGCCGAGCCGCCAGCTCCTCTCCCCGGTGTCCCCAAGCTCAGCACTGTCACCGCCTGCGTTTTGGGGGGCGAGACGGGAGCTGGGGGGCAGAGGAACTGCGAGCTCTGGGGAGGACACGGGGCAGCCCGGGGATGTCCCCAGCCCCCACGGCAGGGTTTGAGCTCCACGAGCCAAATCTTCCCCCTTTCTCCACCTCCCTCGTCCTTCCCTTCCTCCTCCAGGAACACAAAACCTCAGTGGCTCGTCTCCCGCAGAGCTTGGGCTGAGGCGATGCCGTGCCAGCAGCCACAGCCTTGGAGAGCCGGGGACGCACCGTCCCTCCGGGGAAACTCCCTGAAAAGTCAAGGCCAGGCTGGCACCTCGTCCAGCGCGCTCGGAGGAGGCTGGATTTACTTCTGACTGTAATAATCGTGTAATGCCACAGCCTTGCCGTGTGCCCTTGGTCACGTCCCTTGTTCCCGGCGCTCCCCAGTGATGATGATGCTGTCGGAGACCGTGGGTGAAAATATGAGCGTGATGGAGGGATGGAGCACGAGGCTGCCGGCCACACGCTGTGCTCCTGGCAAGGCTGGGAGCTGCAGACGTGTAATGCCGCTTCTCCCTCGCGGTCTCTAGGATTAGCTTAATAGCACGGGGAAATAACAGGATGAAAAATTCGCTCCCCTCCAAGCACTAAAAGCCAAGTTTCAAGGTTAATTGTCTGCCCTGTAGGAATAGCTTTTGCACACTGCGAGGGGCTTAATTAGTGTCATTTTAGCCAAGCAGAGAGAGCGCGCCCTGAACCCGTACCGCATGCCCCCAAGCCTATTTTCCTCTCCACGCGCCAGGCGGAGAGGTGATAGATTGCAGGCAGCTTCCCTCTGCCAGCACCCGGCGGGGCCGGATTTGGGGCCGATCATGAAACCCCGAGACGCCCCTTGGCAGCTGCAGCGCTGCTGCGGCCTCGTGCCCCATCCCTGCACCCGCTGCACCCCTGGGTCCTGCGCCCATGGGTCCTGCGCCCAGTGCTTTGCGAGCCTCCTTGGGTTGTCCCATCATGCTGTAAGCTGATGGAGCAGGGGGAAAGCATCCGGATGCGACCGCATGGGGAATATCCAGCGTGGGGGGAAGAAAGGCAGTGTTTAAGGAAAGCCGGAGCAGGCTTGCAGCGGGTGCAGCACAGCTCGGAGTCCTGCCCAGCGCCGCGGGGGCGATGCCCGGCTGCCATACATTGATGTGTTGCAAAGTGGCTGGATCCTGCCTCCTTCTCCACGTGCACCCATGTCCCCCCCGGCCAGGGGAGCACCCATCCCCACTGAGCACCCGCCTGGGAGAAAAAGCACACGCTGCCAGGCTTGGCGTTAATGAGAGGCACAAGGAGATGGAGGTAATTTCTCTTTCCAATTAGCGTTGTCCTGCATGCTCCTACCAGCTGCGGGACACGACCGCTCCCCACGCAGCTGAGACTTGTTTGCGGCCCAACGCCGATCCCCGGCAGCCGGTGCGGGGCCAGACACCGTCCGGCACCGAGGGAGGAGGAGAGGCAACTGCTTTGCGCCCTGCCTTGGAAACCAGGGCTGGTGCCAGCAGCGGGGTCTCTGGTGGCACAGGGGCAGCCCGGCTGCAGGGGCGACCCAGGGCTTTCCCAGCCCAGGGCAGCTGCTTCCCATGGCAGCATCCTCGGCAGCGGGGGGAGCAGGGCCCTGGGTGCCCCCACGGAGGGTCCCCGTGCCCTGGCGTGGAGACACCGGCTGCCCCCGCGCCGTTTCCCATCACCCAGCGTCCATCCTCGCTGGGCTCCAGCTCGCAGAGCCCGCAGGGACAGCTGTGACCCCCTGCGCAATCCAGGCCAGGAGGCTCCCCTGGACGCCTGCCCGTCTGGGCTGGAGCAGACCTCGGAGAGGAGCAGCCTGCTGGGATTTAACATTTTCCCCATACTGAAGAATTCATGGCAGCCCCCGCTAAACCCATCCGCTGGCAAAGCCTCCTTATTCCTGCTGCGGCCACGCTTCCAGCCGAGCTGTCCTCCTCCCACCCCTGCCGTGGGGCTGCGGCCGGTGGGTGCCGGGTGCACCCCGTGCTCCCAGCCCCGCTCCAGCCTCTCCTCCTTCCCCCTCTGCCCTTTGGATTCAATTTCTCCTCCCGGCAGCTGATGTCTAAATGGGGCCCCAGGGGCTCCCCACCAGCAACAACAAACCGCGGCGGAAAACATCCGTCCCGACAGCCGGGGCTGGCACGGAGCCTCTGCACCCCTGCCCGGGCAGCGACCTGCAGCCCAGCCCGCTGCCCTTTTTATGGGGATCTGCAAAAAAACCCCCAATTCTTGGCAAGCGGGCAATGCTGCAGGCAGGCATTCTGGCAAAGGGGACGTCTGGGTTTCGGTGCTTCCAGGCGACTTCTGGCTTCTCGGGGTGTGGGAAGAAGGAGGGATGTGTGGAGGAGGGAGCGGGGATAGCATCTTGTCTTTAGCATTAAGGGGATTAAACCTTAAACCTTAAACGAGGTAAACAGTCTGCTTTGGTTTAAGTGGGGAAACCCCAGACCTTTTGTTTCAGGCCCTGTTTTCTATAAAGCAAAGACGAGTTTGGGCTCAGTGTTCTTCGTCTTGCTGAAAAGGTGAAGGCAAAAAAAATTAAAAAGTTGGCTCCAGCAGCTTCTTTTTGCTGAAACGACCTGAATTGGCACCCAGCAATGGCACCCAGCTCCCAGTCTGCCTACAGGGAGGGTCGCGGCAGGGAAACCTGGGTGCATGATTTGGGGGGGTTCGAGGACCAAGGCAGGAGCCCCCCTACCCCATGGCTGGCCGGGGAGGGGGTCGGTGGGACAGCTGGCACACACGGCTCGCCCTCCCCTCCTGCCACTGCGATTCAGGGCTTCGGGCTCAGGGTGGTGAGGAGCAATGTATTTTTAATTCGTTTAAGGGAATTAAGCTCATCTGTGTCTGACTACTCACATCGCCTCCACTTTCATTAATTTCTGAGCCGCTTGCCTGGTTTCCTTTGGCTCTGGCAGGGGTTTGGCATTGCAGGGAGACCAATTTCCTGCAAATTCAACAAATGCCGGTGGCTGGAGAGCAGCAGGAGACCCCGTTAGCCTCATCCCCGTGGTGGGGGGCACTTTTGGTCGCCCACCACATCAGTCCTACAGGGATCTTCTGCCTCACGACCAGCCACTGACTCAGGGATGGCACGGGGAGCTGGTACCGGGCTGCAGCCAAGCAGGACCAGTTCATCCCGGTGGGAGAAACTGTCTGGCCAAGGGCTGGGTGAAGGCGGAGCAGAAAGCCCCTGGGAGGCACCGGGGAGAAGGCGGCAAAAGGCTCCGCTGGGTTCCTACACTCCTTTTGCTTTTAATATGGTCGCTCAGCCCGGGGCAAGTGCGATGCCCAGAGCAGAGGAGCTCCCTGCCCGGGGGGCTGCCATGCCCCTCGCCGGCAGGACGCGAGGGCAGAGCTCTCGCCCATCGCGTGTTGCTGGGAGGGCACCGCGCCGGGAGCTGGGGAGCTCGCTGGCACGGGCCCTCTGCCCTCCCCGGTCCCCGACCTTCTTCCCAGGGTCCCAGACCTTCTTCCCATCTTCCTTTTGAGATGCTTCTGCGATGCAGCTTGTCAACAGCCGCAAAAGCAGAGGGGGAAAAAAAAAGAGAAGATAAAAATAACAGCAGCAGGAGTGGGTTTGAAGTAAATAACAGCAAAACATCAAAGAGGAGGGGGAGTGATGCTCTGAGGAGGTATTTATAGCCGGCTCTGTGGTTCCTCAGGATAAACCTGCGTGCCCCCGTGGAAGCCTCTTCCCTGGTCCCTGCGAGCACATGTTTGTGTCCGAGACCTGCAAGTCAGCCCTTCCCCAGGGGCTCCCCGGGTGGTTTAAGCCCAGAGGCTGAGCACGTCCCCGCAGCTTTTAGAGACTACTCGGGGAAGGGCGGATGCCCTGAGCAGGCTCCGAGCCCAGCTCTCCGCGACGCTGAGCACCGGGGCCGGGCACCTGCTGCGGGAGCCGTCACGCGTGGCACGAAGCAGCCCCCGCTACCAGGCTTTGCCCCCCGCCGAGTCCTCGATGAGGAGGTTTTTCTCTCCGCAGCCCTCCTGGGTGTCACATCTGAGAGCAAGGCTGATTGCCTTGGAAAAGCCGGCCGCCAGTGGAGCGAGGGATAAGAGATGGCCATGGAAGGGACGCTGGGCGCAGTGACTCACCTCCCTCCATCATCCCCGCTGCGGCGAGCATTAGGCGAGCGTCTGGACGGCTCAGCATCCGAAACCTGGCTGCTCGGCTACTGGGAACACCCTGATTATGTGTGTCTGGAGCAATGCCCTATATCCCTGGGCTGATGATGTGCAGGGAAGTTTCTTGAAGGCTGGTTCAGCAACTCTGCTGCTTGCACTGTATGGGAGGGATTTAAAGGGTTTGGGGGATTTAGGACTTTGAGGGAGAGCAGACTGGCAATAAACCCTCCAGCCAGCTGTGTAGAATCAGGACCTTTCAGAGAAGAGAAAGCCAGGGGGATTTCCACCCTCCTGGAGCCCCGAAACGTCCTCCCTCCTTGCAGCCATCTCCCAGGCTGGGTGAGCAGCCGCCGTCTGCCGGGCTGCGGTAGCAAGGGCTTCTGCACGCCCTCGCTGCTGCTCTTTAATCAGACACGGGGTTTGCAATTAAGCGACACGGAGTACCCTGGGGACAGAGCCTGCTGTTTGAGCCGAGCTCAGACGAGTTCGGGGAGGGAGAGACCTGATTTCCCACTTAGCAGACAGGTCACGATCGGTGGATTCATTGATCCCAGAAAGTAAAGCCTCCGCTTCATTAGAGACACGCTGGTGATGAACGCAGCCTCGGGGAGCGGGGAAGCTGCTGCGAATCCTTCCCTAAATGTCGTCTCCACCGGGCTCAGACTGCAGATGCCGGGAAGCTCCTCCGACAACGCGGCTTCCTTCGGAGGAAGCCTGCTCCTTCCCGCAGCGCCCATCACGCACGGCTCGCGGGGCACCGGAGCTCCCTGGAAACAGGCTGAGGCTGGAAAGATGCTCCTTAGTGGAAGTGCCTCTGTGTCCGTCCCCTCCCTCTGCGGCTCTCCCCACCGACGCGTGACGAGGGCGCGATGCCTGGGTTAAAGCAATGCAAGCTGTGGCTCTTGCCAGGGCAGAGCACCGAGGCGAGACCCGTGGGGGTGCTCCCCGGCTCTGAGCTGCCGTTGTAAGGTGTACCCGGGGTCAGCTGGGGGGGTCCTAGGGCCTGGGGTGCTCGCGAGGGGTGTTCACCCAGAAGCACGGACACGGCAAGGCCTTGGAGAGCTGGTTTGGGTGCAGGCAGCACAGGCAGGGCAGAGAAGAGGCAGCCCCAGGCGATCAGGGCGCGCTGATGCTTGGCAGGACCCTTGTGCATGGTCCTGCCCGCTCTGCTCCCAAACCAGGACCTTGTGAAGGCAAAATGTTTTGACTGTGAAGGCAAAGGGGCCGTTGTTATTCCCCTTTGCCTGCAGGAAGGACAGATCCTGCTCTGTCCTCTGCTGCGGTTCTGATTTGCCCTCCCCGGATCAGCTCTCCCAGAGGGAGGTTTCCTCGCTGGCTCCTGCCAAGAGTTCCTGGCAGTAACTTCTCGGTGCCCTTCAATGCAGCTGCTCAAGACAGCAGATGGGGACGTGGGTTGTAGCTGTGCCAGACCGGTTGCTCTGCAAGCCGGGTTCAGGATAAGCTGCGCTTATGCAATTCGCTCCATCTACACCCAAAGTTCCCGTTCCCTCCTGTAAATACCTACTGAGCTACTGGTGTCGTTACTGGGAGCACAGCGGGAACAGCTTCACCAGGCATGAGCGTTGCCCACGAGCTGGAGCAGGGCCCCGTACCGTCCCCTTCGCCGCATCACGACTCCACAGAAGCCAGCACCATAACAACACCCACAGGCGAAAAAGCAAGGGAAGGACTGTGAGCCTTCGACGTGGAAATTTTGGAGGTTTTCCTGGTTCTCTGTGTGAGGGGAGCCACGCAGGGGACACAGCTTTTGAGGAGGTTTCTGCTCCGGGGAATCGTGCTATGGTGCCGGTTCGGGGCAGGGATGTGTCATCCTGCTCCCGCAGGTGTTAGGACTTCTCGTTGCTAATTCTTTCTTTCGAGAAAGCTTCTCCCGTGGGCAAACCTGCCTGGCAGGACGCCCCGACGCCTACACAGGCATCCTCAGCTTTCAACGGCGACAAGCCTCCCACGCCGTGACACGTCCCCTTTGCAGGGGCTGTTGTTCGACACCTGCTCTAGGGGCAGAGCTTGAGCTCCCAAGCGTTTGGCTCCGGTTTTTGGCTCATGCCGATACACGGAGGAGCTGGAAGCAAAGCATCCTCTTCCCAGCCTGGCTTTCAGTCTGGGAGCATCTCAGGCTTTTGGAGAATTTAGGTCCATGGAGTTGATCTTGGTTGCTCTCCGCATCCTTGGGCATTTAAGGGAACGCAAGGAGCAGTCGGGGCATGGAAAGAAGGAGCGGAGGAGCTGCCTCTCCGGATTTACAGGGATCAGCAGCCGAGCGAGTCCCCAACATTAACCAGGGTGAAACTGGGAGCGGAGTCTGACTCACATACCATATGTTCCCAATCCACTGCGTTCAATCAAGCCTAATAAAATTGATAGGGGAGCATTGAAAATCTCGTGATTAATTCTTTATGATCTGTAATAGGGGAGCTGTGTGCCAATTACTCGAGTAAATCATTCATCAGAATATAAATAGAGCTAACCTCCAGCACAAACACTAGAGGATTTCCACTAGGATTGCAGGTCTGGATTGCAGCATCGCATCGCTGGTGACAACGTGTTATCTGATGGAGGACAGAAGAGTATCTGCAATTTTGCTGCTTCTGCCCAAGGTTTTATTTAGCTCTGTGCTCCAGCATTATTTGCTTCTCTCTAGGCTTGCAACGCCATCCTTTACCGCGTGTTTTGATGCTCCGTCCTTGATCTCCGTGACCTGTCAGCAGGTTTGCAATGGTTAAACCCACGGGGGTCAGTTTTATTTCAGGGCAGGTTTGAACACGTGGATCATGACAGAGCCCTCAGGGAAGGGGATGCAAAGGATTGGGAAAAAGGCCCCAGCCCCATGCTGCACCCACGGGACCTCTATCAGCAAGGGACGTCGCTGGGGTGGGATTGCAAGCTCCCATAGGAGAAGCCAAGATTGGCAGCAGAAAGCAGCCCTTCCCGGTGACCACTACGGCTCGCTGGGGACAACCCTGAGTCTGCTTCGCCTGGCCGGAGCGATGGGCAAGAGGGGGGTGACAGGAGCTGCAGGCGAGCAGATGAGTTCATGAGCTTGTCCTGCTTTGCAGAGGATGGCGGCAAGAGTCACCTGCGGAGAGCGGAAGCTGTGGGTGCTTTATATCCCATTTTTTCCTTTTTCTCAGCAGGAAAACAATCCTTTGGCCTGGAAGCTTTCTCTTGGGCTTGTAAGGAGAGATGTCCCTCTGCGCTGAAGCTGACCTGGCTGCCGTTTCCCAGTCAATGTCCCATTTCTAAGGGAAACCCACTCGATAGCACTCCCTGCCCTGGATTTCCATGAGTCGGGAGTCCCCTGGGTCTCCTTGCGTTTGAAACGCTCCTGAGCAAACCGCAGCTCGCTGAGCCGCAGCATCCTGCCAGCTCGCAGGCAGCGAGCATCCCTCGCCGGCCTCACACACATGCGCATCGCCGAGCTGCGCACGATGAGCGTGTCAAACGCGTGGAAACCTTTCGGTGCTGCCGCAGCAGATGCCAGCGGAAGCAACGGCGGCTGCACGATCCCTGTGTGCCATTAACAGCTGCCAACCGGCGAGCCGGCTCCCGGTCCTCCCTCCGACAGGGCAGCTCATCGCTCCGTTACGAGTGACTTTGTTTAAGTGCTTGCTGCCCACGCAGGCATTTGCAACTCCATATTCATCGGTGACCTCTCGGGGCCGTGGTGGGATTTCAAAGGGCGCTGAGGGGGTTCAAGCTGAGAAGGGACTTGGGAAAGCCGAGGGCAATGCCCTCTTCCTTAGCTCGGTGCTCGGAAACGGAGAGCTGGATAAAAGGCACGCCACGGGGAGAAGGGGAGGGATGGGGACACAAAGAGAAATGCAGCCCTGCAGAAAGCCCTCTTTGTCTCCTTCACAGCTGCTGGGATGTTTCCGAGGCGGGATGGAGGCCGGGATGGAGAGGCCCCGCCGCCGCAAACACCCCCCATCCCTCCCGTGGAAAATGTTCCCTGGACAGGGGATTTGGCAGCGGGAACGGCCTGGGGGCTCCAGCGTGATTCCCTGCCCTAAACACGGCCGAGCTGGTGGCAGGGCACTGGGTCCTGCAGCGCATGCCTTCACTGGGTGCCCCCCGATGCGGGGGTGACAGGACGTGTCCGTGACAGCCCAGCTCTGCTGGCCTCGAGCGAGGAGCCAGCAAGACAGCTCACCCCTCTGCGCCTCCTCGCTGTCCGTCCCTCCCTCCATCCCTCGGCCAGACCCATTCCTCCTCCCAGCCCACCATGGCACCCTTGTCCTTTCCCCGCTGGCAGCACCGGGATGTCCCCCCGTTGCAGCAGGATGCTTTGGAGAAGGCTTCTCCCCACTAATTCCCTCCCCGGGGGGACGTTTGCTCCTCTCTGAACACAGCCTCCATCGCTTTCCTCACTGCGTCCCCTTCGCCCTCCCCGCTGCCCCAAGCACCCAGCTGGTGGGACTCGCAAAATAAACATCCTCCCATCTGCTCCCGCGCCCCAGCCTGGGAGATGACAGAGGCGATAATTACACACTCGGCACAGCAAAATTATCCAGCGCGAGGGAGAAAAGGCCGGAAGCAGCTGGAGATCATCCATGGGGAACGCTGCTCCCACCCACGGCGCCTTCCTGCGTGCCTCACCCCAAACCGGTCCGGCGCTGCGATTTGTAGCGGGAATGTGCTCGTCGGGCCCAGGCGGGATGGGGTCCAGCCCCGGGCGAGCACCCCGAGTGCCAGAGCTGACGCTGCAGGCGGGGAGGTGGGGATGCGCTGGTGCAGCGAGGGGGTTGGAGCAGCAGAACTAAGGAAACCCCTTTCCCGTGGGGCCGGGAGTCGTAGCTGGGACCCCCTGGGGCTCCTGAAGCGCAGCCTCCAAGGATGCCATTTCAGCGGGGAGGGCTTCATGTGAGCCGTCACTCACGCACGTTTCTGGTGCCTGCCGAATCTCGGATCTCCCGTCCCCTCCCCGCTCCTGTGAGACCTCTAGGAAGGACATTTGCGGCTCATTCACGAGGCTTCCTTCATATCGAACTCCTTTTGGAAGAAAATTTATTTCCCCTCAAAGGAGGGTCTGCAAAAGTGGATGGTCCGTGCAGAGACCCTCAGAGGTCCGTGGGGACGGTACTACCTGATTTCCCATGCGCAGGCAGGTCGGGGACTGCAGCCCACGAGGCGCATCAACCAGAAACATCCTAGAGAGGAGTAGAGAAGAGAAATAATTAGTAGTAATAATAACAGCAATTAAAAAAAACCCATACTACACCTGCTGAAGGGAGTAGGCTGCAATGATTTGTCCTTAAAATACATCAAGACTTGATGGCTTTACATTTCACCCTGGAATGAGTAATATTGGACAAGCAACATTAAATTTCCACAGCCTTTCCAGTGCCAGGAAGGCACTGGAGCTGCTTCCCTCCCGCAGGCCCTGCCGTGAGCGCTGCACTCGGGCAGTGCAGGCAGGAGAACAGGCAGGGGGACGGGCAGGGGTCGGCCTCTGCCCCCGCTGCAGCGCTGGCACCTCGGTTTCTTGCCCACTCTCGCCTCCGGGGTGTTTGCTCTACTCCCACGCACGGCCCGGCGGTCAGCCCCACGCCGGCTGCCCGGTGGGGCGAAGCCCCCTCCCCGGGGGGCCCCGTCCCGCCCGCTCCGGGGGGGGCCGACCCGCGCCGCGGCCCGGTTGCTTCACCGGGCAGGGTCGAAGTCCAGGCGCCGGCAGCACGGGCCGCCCTCCCCGCCACCGCGGCCGGACACACGCTCGCAGCCCGCGACGGAGGCGGCCGGGCCCGCGGCGAGGTCAGTGCGTCTCCGGTGCCGCGGCCCGGCCCGGCCCGGCCGCCAGGCCCGGCTCCCCCCGCGCCGTGCCGGGGCCCTGCAGGCGGCGGAGGCGGGACTACGCTTCCCGTCAGCGCCACCGCGGGGCTCCGCGCTCGGCCGGCCCCGGGCGGGGGAGGCGGCGGCGGCGGCGGCGGGGCGACCCCGGCCCCCGGCCCCGCGCCATGGCGGGGCGGCCCGGGCCGGGCGCGGGGCGGCGGGCGGCGGCGGCGGGCGGGGGCCGGCCCTTCCCGCGGGAGTGCTGCGAAGGGCTGGGCGGCCTGGAGTACGGCCAGGTACCGGCGGGGCCGGGGGGCGGGCGGGGAGCGCCGGGCTCGCTGTGGGCCCGGCAACGGGCCCGGCCTGGGGCGCTGCCGCTCGGCTGCGGGGGGCGGCCTGGGGCCGGGCCCTCCCCCCCCCCGGCCTCTCCCGGTGCCATCGCGGGGCTCCGCAGAGCTGGTGGCGGTGACCCCCGGGCTGTGCCTGCAGGTGCGGCAGACCCCGGGGACGCTCGGTGCGCCGTGCCCGGGGTGCCCCCGCCGCCGTCCCCGGCCCCTTTCCACCCAGGCCGCGACGGCACGCTCGGGCCACGTGGCGCGGGCTGCACCGGCGCCCCACGGGAGTCCCGTGGGTGCTGCCGCCGGCTCGCCCGGGTGCCCACGCAGCTTCTGCCCGGGTGTCCCTGCAGCTCCTGCCCGGGTGCCCACGCAGCTCTCGCCCTCCCTGACTTTGGGGCTGCGGGCAAGCAGGCAGCGTTTGCCACCGTTATTTATCGCCCGTCGGGGAGGAGGGGGCAAAGTTGAATGTTCTGTGCCCGTTAGGTGGCTGTCCCTGCGGCCTGCGGAGGCAGCTCATCCTAACGGGCTCCCCTTTTATCCCTAAAAGCACATACTAGGCACAGGCCAATCTGCTTCACGCTGGCAGCAGCGAATGTGGTTGTTGAGGAGGAGAAAAAAAAGGTGAGTGCGGTGTTAACGATGTTGCCAGCCAGGAGTTAGTAGGTCAAGAAGCTTTTGTTCAGGCCGTGCTGGCGGTGTGCTCAGCGCCGTACAAAACGAGAGGAAAGAAGCTGTCCTGGTCCCACGGGTTTGCAATTGAAGCGGGACCAGACAGTTCGGCCCCGGCGCCAGCGGCTGTCTGGGTGCCCGGGTTACGGCTTGACAGCGCTCGGTTTGAAGGGACGAGGTCTGATGGCGAAGGGCTGCTCGAGGGTGAAGGGAGGGGAGGAGAGGCCAGGGAGGGAGGGAGTAGGGGGACATGGGTCAGGATCAGGCCGTGGGGGCTGTTCCCGTCAATCCTCACCAGCACCCATGTCCCGAGGGCTCGGATGGAGCAGCCCCAGGGGAGCTGGGGCAGTTTGAAGGCAGCCACGGACCCCCCAGAGGATCCCCCCGTTTCCCCGGGGCGATCCGGCCTTTGCTGGTGCACTTTGCACCGCGGGCTGTCGTGGCTGTGCAGGAGGCACCCGGAGCGGCTGGACGTGCCCCGGGACAGCACAGGAGCCATTCCCAGGGCCTTTGCTCTTGGCTACGAGAGGCGCCAGGTTTAGCAGCCGCTCTCCATGAATCCCACTGCGGCTCTGGTTCCTTGGAAGAACCCGTGAGGAGCCAGTGGGAATTTCTCTCCCGGCCAGGCAAGGTGGAGCCGATGCCTTTTCAAGCCTTTCCTGTCCCCTGGCATCCGAAGGACTTGCAAACACAGCTGTGTTTGGGAAGCAAAAACCTTCCACATCTCGATGTTGTCTTGATTTTGATTCAAGCGAGGGAAGGGCTTGGGCTGGGCTATTTTGTCTTTTGTTTTCAAAGTTTTTGGCAAAAAAAAAAAAAAAAAAAAAAAAGGCGCTGGCTGTTTTTCATCCAAATACCACTGCAGGGAGAGGGGGAGAAGCAGCATGGCTTATTGCACGTAAAAATGCTGCCAATGGCAGGGAGCCGTCCTGGGAAAAATATCTCTTTCTTAAAAGGAAAAAGGGGGAAAAGCAGCGAGCTTTAACGGTTTTTTGTTGTTGTTATCACTAAGTAAGACAGGAAGGTCTTTTGCAGCTTCTTACAATGCGAATTCATCCCCCCGCGCTGTGGAGCGGGTTTGCATCACTCTTGCTTTATGGGAGGCAAGTTTGAAGCTGACACAGTTCGTTACTTGGAGTTTCCACGCAGAGCGGCATCCCTGGGACAGCCTTCCGTCCCCGGGGACGCCGAGGCGCTGTGAAACGGTGCTCCCTTTCCCGCGGCTTGGGAACACGCTTGGGTTGGCAGCTGCCCCGTAGGGCTGGTGCTTGTCCCCACAGCAGCAGTGTCCTCGCAGTGCCCGTGTCCTGAGCACTGCTGCGAACGCGGGGCTCCCTGCGAGCCTGGTGCCCCCGAGGTGTGGGGGGAGACGGCTTGGAGGAGCCCCCATCCCTCTTCTTGGCTTTGCACCCTGACGTAGCGCTTAGCAAGCTGTAACAACGCGTTGCTTGGGGCCGTTGAAAGCTTTGTCTGCTCTTGCAGGGCAGCTGAGGTGTTTGGTTTGAGATGAAGTGCCCCGTAGTCGGGCGCAGCGCCCAGAGCCCCCGCGGGAACCCGCACCCCCAGTAACTACCTCTTTCCTCCCCAGGTGGACGTGACAGCCATGGCGCGGCTCTTCGGCTACGTGGATGTGACCGACTCTGGCTTCATTGCGGCTGTCCTCTCCATCGCCTTCAACCCGCTCTTCTGGAATGTGGTAAGAGCCGCCTGCGCGCCGGCCGCCCTGTTATTTTTGGCCTTCCTTTGCCAGCTACGTGGGGATCTCCTTTGGGCCACGCTGGAGGCAAAATCTCTTTTGGGGAAGTCTGCTGGGCTGGGTGGGGCGAGCGGTACTCGGTCATTAGGTGTTAGAAGTGGGTGAGCAGGGAGCTGCGCTGCAGGGAGAGCTCCCGAGGCCGGGGGTGGCTGTGATGGGTGTCACAGAGGAGGTGAAGGTGGGAGCCAGTACGAGATGCAGAAGGAATTAGGAGCCAAGCTTGGGAGAGGGGGCAGAGCAATCAAACCCGTCCTTCAGCCACCTCCTGCCGCACCTCCTGCCCCAGCAGCCGGGCACTGGTCCCCACTGGGACTGAAACATAAAAGGCATTAGCCCCCGGTGGGGGGCTGCACTGGGTACGTCGCTCGCTGCTTCCCCTTGGAATATGTTGGCAGCTGGTTGTGTGGATGGCGGGAAGCAAAAACAGTCGGTCAAAAGTTAGCCTGAAGAAATTCCCCCTCCATCACGCTGCAAAGTCTGGCGAAGAGCTGCAGAGCTGGCAGCAAGCCAGCCCTACGCAGGAGCAGGGATACCTGCGCGCGGGTGACGCTCGCTGTCCCTGTGGGTGCCGTGCCACCCGCTGCGCGCGATACCGCTTGGGGAGCTGAGACTGGAAGAGTCTCCGCTGCCCTTTACCGCTGGGGTTTGCTGCCTCCCTGCAAGAGCAGCGAGAATCATTGCCGGCCCCGTTGCGGAGCGTTGCGGAGCCAGCGTGCCGAGCGGGGAGCCCAGGCAGCTGCAGCACGAGCTGACTCCCACCCCGCAGCACCCTCGGCAGCGCAGCTGAGGTGCGGGGTGAGACCTTCTCCCCGCGAGCGCTCATGGGAACGGAATGGCATCCGAGCCAAGATTCCCCAAACTGCCCGCCAAACTTCCCCGCGGGGATTCTCACCCTGGCGAAGTCTCCTTAAAAAGGCCGTATGTTTCCCGAGGGGGAGGACTCGGCGCTCTCTGAGCGCGGGGGCTCTTGAGATTGTCTCACGCTGGGCTTTGGAAAAGCGAGGCTCTCCTGGCTGTGAGTCACTTTGGAAACCTCTGTCGGAGCTCTTTGTTGCAGCCTCTCTAATTTTTCATGCAACTCGTTATTAAAAAGTCTCACGGTGTCTGAAATGCGAACTAGAATATGCCACATTATTTCGACTGCGGAGTCGTCATTTAGCATAAAGAATCAATGAACAAGAAGATTCAGGATGTGGTCTCTGGGAGGAGAGACCGGCTCCAGCGAGAAACTGCATAAAAGGGAAAGAAAAAAGTACTTTATTAGTCTGCTGCTACGCCTGCGACTCGTGGGACGCCTGCAGCTTGGGAAATAGCGTTGCTTTTTGGATCAAGAGTTTGGCTGCTGTTAAAGGACCGGGAAAGCTGATGTAACAGCAGGAAGTTCGTCGCTCTGCGTTGCTGTTGTCCCCTTCCAGCGTCTGAAGAGCTTTGCCGCTGGCGGCAGGTGGCACTGCAAGCAAGACGTGCAGGGCCTGCGCCTGGGAGCAGAAGGCACCTCTGCATGGGCTTGCAGTGAGCAACCTGGGCTGGTGTGGTGGGGGAAAGCTCTGGGGAGGTGAGCGTGGCACTAGATGTTTCCCCGGCTGTCACAGGCCGGGTGGCTCTCGCAGGCCGTGTGCCTCCGTCCATACGCTTGCTCTGCCCAGGCCCCCGAGCATCTCCCTGGCGTTTTCAGGCTCTGCCAGTCCCGGCGTATGGCTTGCACCAGGCACTGCTGGAAGGCTCTTGCAGGGGGGCTGTGGGTCCTGCAGCCCTGAGCCAGCCCCCGCTGTCGGGTGTGTTTTAGCAGGAGTGGCCCCAGCCATCCCTGGATTTTCCCTGACCTGCTTCCTTTACCTCCTCCCCATCCTTTTTTCCATGTGATCACTGTCCCCTGCCTGCACCTAGCCAGCAGCTCCTCTTTTTTTTCTCTGCATCCCTGCACAGGGTCCCTTTGTTTTTTGCTATTTGAGTTCCTTCCCGGCAGCTGAGATCGCTTCTGCATCTGAATTACTTTGGGCTTGCAGAAGCTTTAGTGCAAAGACTGAATTTCTGTGCAGTGCCAAGCACTCTCTGCTCTCTGTGCTTAATAAGTAACGTGGGACCCTGGTCAGAACCCTTCCTGTGCGTGAAATTCCTGATTTGGGTAGAAATTGGGTGGGGATGCATTGATTTAGTTCAGTGTCTTAATTCCCCGTTTCTGCTGAACTCCAGCCAGGTCTGCCTCTTGCAAAGTTTGGCGCCGGGTTGTCCTCGCTGTGCAGCGCCTCTGAATAAATATGTGGTGGGGAAACCCCGGCTCCGTGCGGTGCTCGGCCGATGGAGAGGCGCGTCTCGAGGCCTCGAGCATAGCGAGGCGTTTGCCCTGCTAAGCACCAGGCATGCTTCTTTGGGACAAAACCTGCAGGGTTTGGGGATGAAGCACGAACTCCGAAGGCTGTGGGGGAGCGTGGCTCCGGAGAAGATCCTGATGCTCGCCGTGTCGATTTATGTACTCGGGTTAAGAGAGCAATTTAGAGGACCAGAGTAAGTGGGGCAATTTGCAGGACTCCAGCCGGGCTGTGCTGATGCTCCCTCCTGTTCTCCACGGGGGAGAAAAGCTCTCCGAGAAAGGCTTCAGGACTCCCAGTCCCCACCCTGCAGACATGTGCTGGGGGGCACTGTGAATGTCGCCCCGGGGTTGCCTGCTGCTTTTCCCCACAAACCCAGGGCTCGCACCCCTTCTTCTGCTTCCCCCGCTCCGTGCCAATTAAAATCCCGCCCGTCCCCAGGTGGCCCCCAGGTTATGTTGTCCGTGGCACAGCTTGGCTGTGTTCCTGCACTATTCTCTTTTTTTTTCCTTTTTTCCCTCGTCTCTCCTCCTCGTGCTGGCTCTGCTTTCCCACCCGCCGCGGCTGTTACGAAAGGAGCTGCTGGGACCTGTGATCCCATGTGAGGCAGGGTGCAGGCGAGGCCCCGAAAGGCAGCGGTGGAGCCGTTTTGGGGATGATGTCATTTAAAATTCCCCAAGGATGTTGAATGCAGCCGGGAGACCTGAGCCGCCGTTGAGGGGCACCCAGCGAGGAGTAGGCGCGTCGCTGGAGCCGTGCCGTAAAACGTTAATGAGGTCAGAGCGGCAGAAACTTCAATAAATCCCATCTGTGTTTGGAAAGCCGCAGAACGATGGGAGAAACTTCCCATCCCTTGGTAACTAAGGAAGGTATTAAATAACAACTCCTTGGGGACAAACATTTTCAAGCCAGGAGAGGCAGATAACCTGCATGCGGGAGGCTTTAAAGAGCTCGCTGAGCCTTGGCACACGGGGAGTTTCTAGAAAGCTGGAAGGTTTCTGACACTCTCGATAGCAAACAGGCAAGTGGCGTAGCCGTGAGCCAGGTAGTCTGACGTCCGTCACCACGCAAGAGAGTTTCAAGTGGGGAGCGCATCCATCAGCAATCCTTTTCTTGATTTGAGCCTCTTAAAAATTTACGGCTGGCGTCACGGACCGATTTAGAAATGGCACATCTTCAGCTGCCGCCCGAGAGCTTGCTCCTCCCGTCGCCTCCGGTGACCCCCTCGAGACACCCGTGCATCTCGCAGGAGTCCGCAGGGCGCAACCTCAAATGTCACGGTTAGGAACGGGCTTAGCATAATTTAGCATGATTTTAAAGAAAACAGACCCCATCGGACAAACGTGATTTTATTCTTCAAGGTTGCAGCTTCTCCTGTTCAGGGTAACAAGATCTCTGTTCTAGACTTCTGTCAAGTGTTTAAACTGCATGAGGTTTTGATTAAAGAAGTAGTTGCACAGGGACCTGGGCTGACAACGCCTGGCTCCTGATGGATGTGTATCTCTTGGTTCATTTATTTTTAATTTCCCATCTTTTTCTCCTTCTTTGGAGACTAGAGGAAGCTGCCAAGTGGATAAGAAGTGCTTGTGCTGGCGGGGAGTTCGCAGGCGCTGGCAGCCCGATTTCAGCTACCTCTGACCACTTCTTGCTAAACTCGGAGGAAGATGACTGGCCCAAAACCTCCCCACGCTGCTGGGAAACAGCCGGGGGCTCGGGAGCTGTTGGGATTCAGACCTCAGTGAGCCAAACTCTGAGAAACCTTCTGGGGGCAGGAGAAAAATGCCTGATGCTGGGGGATTTCAGCAGCTCTCGCTGTCTCTTGCAGAAGGGAAGGATTGAGCGGTGGCTTGATGGCGGTGTGTTAGCACCTCGCTGGGGAGAGGAAATTGCAGGGTATGAAATGGCCGTGCGAGGGCTGGGGCTGGCGCGGCAGGCAGAGCCTCGCGGGGGGTACACCTCCGTTAGCTGAAGTTTAGAGAGATGAATGAGTCCGAGCAGGTGATTTAGTAGTCTTTTCCGGCCTTAAAATTCTGCAAACCTGCAAGAGTTTCGTGGGGTCCCCTGCAAACCTCTGCCTGCCTGCAGCCGTGGGTGAGAGCAGGAAAACAGCCCTCAGCCGTCTTCTGGAAAGTGCTTTCAGATCCCGGCGTAGAAGCCACGGCACAGCAACGATGATTATCTGCTCATAACAGATGCCAGATCAATAGCGGGCCTTCAAGCTACGCTGTAAGGCAATTGACTGCAGAAAGTGTTTCTTTATTGGGGTAAAGCTGGGCTTGCAGCGAGGCTCGGATTCGCTCTTACATCTCTGGTCTTAAAATGTCACCACCAGCTCTGATGCCTTTCATCCTTTGTGCAGGGAGAGAATGCACATTATTCGTAATTGGACTCTCTACCAGGCAGCAATAGCCGTTTTCATTTCCTACAATGCCTGAGAAAGAGCGAGGATTTGCTTTTTTTTTTCTTTTTTTCTCCCCCAAACAGCATTTAGTGGCAATTTTATTCCGAGTGACTTGGTAACGCTTCCCACTCAGGCGGCGAGGGCTTTGCAGCGATGCCGTAACGCGTGCGGTGAGCGGACGGCATTGATCCTCCGGCCGTCTCGTAACAGAGTGAGTCCTGGCCGGGTGTGTAACACTGAGCCTGTTTCGCTCCTAAATTTAGCTTTTCCAGCGTGTCGGCACCGCTGCGAGCCACGTAACAGGCACCAAAACTGGGTCACGTCCTCCGGCCTGCCGATGGGAGTGACACAATCAGGAGCTGTCACCTTGAGGGAGAGCCACGTCCTTCACCCCAGCACCGCTCCCCTGCAGCCTCCCAGCTAGGGGCGGTGGTGTTTTCATCTACATCCTCTTCAAGAAGCTGTGCAATATCTTTTTTACGATGCCCTTGCAGGCTGAGCTGCCTGCGGCGGAGCGGATCGTGGAGCCCTGCCTGGCCGGGCAGCTGTGAGCTGAGATGCTTCATCTGTGTGTCGAGCCAGGCAGGGTCTCAGCCCTCGGGGCTCCAGGCGAGGCGGTGGCAATCATTCGAGCAGCTGCCCAGCCGCCGTGCACGGGTACCTGCCAGCGCAGGGTGGGCTTGGGCAGCTGAGCCGTCTCCGTGCCGGTTCCTAGCATGAATTTAGGATCCAGCTGGTGTGCGACGTGCCTGCTCAGCGTTTCTCTAAGCCGAGGTCAGAATCTATCACCTCACAGTCCCCTATGGATCATGGCCAAGCTGACCCGAAAAGCAACCTTCTTTTTTTAGCTTCTGCAGAATGCTTCTCTAGAAACCCAGGGTGTTTGTTGTATATACTGGACTTTTCTTGTTTAGTGTTTTAAAAATAAACTGCAGGCTGCTGGCAGCCCTGCTGGAATAAGTCAGCACACGTACAAAAGATGAAAAAATATATGTAAGCCAAGAGCCTTGCTTCCGTATGCATCCGAGGATTATCTGTAGACCCTAGAAGTTGGGAGAGGCCCTTTGCTCTCTGTCCCGCTCCATCCCTATCCTGCCATGCTGCTGCTAAACGCTTTCTCCTGCTGATGAGGTGCTGCTCAAAGATGTTCGTCTATGAAATGACAAGTCTGTGACCACCTGCATCCCACGGGACAAGGCAAAAAATGCAGCTGGAGGCAAAAAAGAAAGTAGTGTGATATCCCCAGACCGGGAGGTGTGGAAGACGGCAGGTCCTCCTGCGTGGCCCTGGGCTTTGGACGCATTTGTGCATAGCTCCGGGGCTGGGAGCTGCTGGAGCCCCGAGCAGGGAAACCCCTTGCCTCCTGCAGGAGATCGGCTGTCCGGGGGCCGGGCAGAGGCTTCCCGCGTTGCGTCTGCTGCATTCGCAGACGTGAGCTGGGTGTTGTCTGGCTGTGCCGCGGCGCAGAGCATTTAGCAGAAGCCTGCCCAGTTCCCAGAAGGATGAGATCTCCCAAAATAGGCTGCTTTGACGAAGAAATGCAGACACACGCAGTCTTCTGGGTGCTCTTGGGAGGTTAGTTCCGTAAGACCCACTGCCTGGCTTCCATCACGATGCAACTGCATCTCCTGCGTGCCTGGAGACTCGTGGTGGGGAGGGCGGCGTTGGGGTTTCGTGGTGCCGGTGCTGGAGGCACACGGGGCTGGCACGCCAAAGAAAATGCTTCCCCGTTTTCTCTATTTTCTCGCCGCTTGATGAACTCCGAGGGGATGCTTATCTCCAGTTACTCACGTGGCAGTAGCAAATGGGTAGTAAAGTAGCTTAGTAAATCAGTAAAGTAAACCCGTCCTTTTCTTTTCCACCCATATTGTGTCCCCAGTGACACGAGTAGCTGGAAATGGCGCTTGGCAGGAGCATCCCACATCCCTGCTCTCTCGCCTGCGAACCCAGATAGTTCAGCAGCCCGATCGCAGCAGCACTTGGCGGGCACCGGTTCCTGGTAAATATTCGGAGCCTCATCTCAGTTAAAGCAAATAAGTATCTACGCTCCCCCCAGGGCTGCCTGCGTCGGCTCCCTTACATCCCCCTTTCTGAGCCGTCCTGACAAAGCTTTAAAAACCCGGTACCAAGCGAGAAATAGTCGATTTTTGGAAGCCGGTGCTGATGTATGACGTTGATGGAGGACATGAGCTGTGGACGTAGAGCGTGCCTGGGCAGTGGCTTTGGTTGGAACGTTGCGGCGGGACGGGAGCAGCGGTGCGGCGTTCAGAGCAAGGGGCTTTGGTTTCAGAGGGTGGCCCCGACCCAGGGGAAGGGCTGCGGAGCGGGATGAAATAGCCCTATCCAGCAGCTGCTGCCTGATTTTCCTTTTCCCTGCCAAGCCACCCGAACCTCCGTGCTTGCTGACGTGTGGGGAAAGAGGGGCAGCTCTCTTAGAAAATTACGGATTTGGTTGCGAGAAAAGCTGGAAGCCGGAGGCTTGCGCACCTGTTAGTTTCCCCGATCTCCCAGCGAATGTTGGGGTCAGGGAGAGGAAGGCTGGCGGGAGCTCTTGATTTTCCCACGTGTCACTGAAATCATGAACCACCGCGGTGCATTACCTAATCGTCTGGATTTGGCAATATCTTACTTGTTTTTTTTTCCTTGCAAAACCTTTTTAATTCCCTCTTTTTACTCCTCCAGACCAGGGATGATGCAGCCGTGGGCTTGTTCTGCAGGTCGGGACGTGCGAGCTGCTGCTTTGTCTGGCTGAAGGGTCTTCACTCGCCGTCTGTGTAGGCACATTCATTTTTGGTGTGATCCTTTTTGCGCTTTTGGGAAGAAAAAAGCAGGCTGCGAGCAGCTCACACCCCTGAAGTGGGTGAAATGGAGATGGGTTTTTGCAATTTGCTCTGCCTTCGGCTGTTGCGGGGAAGCCTGACCGTCAGGGCTCACAGAACGCCTTCGTCGCCTCCTTTGTGTGGTGGGAGGTTTGCTCATTATCTGGTTTGTGCTTCGCTTATAAAAGAAGCTGTAATTGTAGCAGCTCCTTGCCATAAAAGCACAAAGACGTTTTCAGGGAAGGAAAATGTGCGTGCAGCTTTTATGATCCTTTACAGTACTCCTTCTGCCTACTTTTCTTGCCTCTGCCCTTTCTCCAGCATCAGCTCCGTGCCTGCCTGGCACTCAGTGTCACTGCCTCTGGCTCGAGCCTCTCCTTTGCTGTAGAAATGCCCCTTTTAGAAAGAAAATGTTGAGCATCCTCCTTGTCAGTCTTGTTGGGTGAAGAGGAGAGGAACTCCAAATCCCCCCATGCAGAGGGATGTTCCTATTCCTGCCTCTTCCCTCAGAGCTGTTCTCTGTGGTGAGTCCAACAGCGGATGCTCAATCTGCAAAATCCCGGGGAGGATTTTGAACGGGGAAAAAAACCCCCAGCCATCCGTCTGTGAGTGCGGTGTACACCCGCAGCAGGCCTGGAGTAGTACCAAATCAGATCACCCCGGGGCACGCGTGGCTGTTCCTGTTCGAAACTGAATGACCTCAGACGGGATACAATATTTTTAACTACGAAGCATTAAGTGCCCTTTCTTGTTTAGTTTTACCAGGATATTGTTTTAATGACTGCAGAGTTACTCATTTGATTCCCAAGACTGGAGAGCAGCAGTGAATTCATTTCATTTCAATACTTTGTCGTGCAATCATTTTCCAGAGATTGATGTACTCGGAAGCCAAAGCGAGCGCATTGCCCAACTGAGGAACGTTTTGCTTTCCTGCCTGTACCCGTCTGGCTGTGGTCCCTGGTGTGGACGTGCGGGGATCCCAGCTGGAAGGGCTTGCTGAGCCTCCTCCGTCACCTCCGTGCAGGGCGCTGGTACAGATGCGTGGCCTGGAAGAGGGGATTCACTGGTACGTGGGCTTTGAGACCGCAAAAGGGAGAAGGAGCTCCCCTGGGATGCAGATCGCTGGCTCTGGGGATGACTGATCGTTCACTCAGCTTTTGGGTTATATTTCTTGCATTGAACAAATACCGTGGGGCACGTGGTTACACCCATCAACACCCACAGGAACCCCAGTGATAACACCAGCAAGCCCAAGGGGTTTGGTGATTGTATTTAACCCTTCAGATTGTTTTTACTTGCTGTGCCGCGCGGTTTGAACATCTCATCCCCGAGGAGAGGGGAACAGAGCGCGCGGCTGCCCGCGTTACATAAAGATCAAATTGTCCCTCTCTATTGTTGGCCGCTGGGACAACAGCAGTGCCACAAACATGCGTGTCCTCGGCGCCGTGGGAAATGTTCCCAGGGGAGGCTTAACACGGAGCGTGGAAAGTGATATGTCGAGCAGCGAGAGGACGGGAGGCCCACCAGCCGAAATCGGCGCTCCGCCGAGCGCGGCCGGTGCAACCAGTACCTCTTTTCCAACGAACTCTCACTACTCTGCGAAGGGGTATTAGATTTCTCCTGCATTTTGTGCTCTGCGAGGCTTATTTATTTTTTTCTCCCCCCTTCCCCGTCCTCCCTCCCATCACAGCCCCTGGGGGAGCGATGAGCGAGTACACGCTGTCCAGAGGACGGGTGTGTTGGGAGTCCTTATTAGCAGACTTATTCCAGAGAATTAAAGCCTAATTTCACAAAAGGGCAGCAAGAGAGCGGCTGCGGCTCTGGGAGAAGCCGAGCCGGCTTTGTGTGTTGTTTGCAAATGGCACAAGAAGTCCTGGTCCGAGACTGCCAGTCCTGGTCGTTGGGGTATTACGACCAAAAGAATAATTAGTGTGTTTCTTTAGTATTTAAAACAAAAATTGCAAAGTAGCACACAAGGAAACCAGCCATGTCTCCTCTACCGTGCTGTCACTTGTGCCTCCGCTTGTTTTGTTTTCGGTTTTAGGCAGGGCTTCAAAATGTTCCTAATCATCTTCCACTTCACCTTTTGACAACCCCGCTGCAAAATGTGCCTCTGCGACACCCGTCATTGTTTCTCCCTGAATTAATTGTTGTGTGTAATTGCGACCTGCCGCAGGACGCTGTCTTGCTCTATTAAAAAGAGAGATGCTAATGAAGAACATTGGGTACCATATTACGGGAGAGCAAGGCTCGACTCACTGGGACGTGTACTTGGCGTACTGTTATTGCCAGCCCGGGCAGAAATGGTGTTTCTGTCTCTCGTCAGTCACTGGCTAATGATTGTAATTTTTACTTGCTGAGAAACTGGATATAATGGACTTCATTAACGGATACATGAGATGCTACCAGACCTGCATTAGGGGGAGAGAGGAAGAAAACAACCCCTGCGTGCAGGCAATTTTATTATTTATTTGTAGCAAAAGGAGTGATCCAGAATTAGTGTCGGATTCGGCGGTGTGGCTAATGAGCTGGGCTGAGCTGGAATCCAAGCAAACCTATTAACGAGAGCAAACTGCAAAGATGATGCCCGGGTCTGAAAACCCTCGCATCAAACACAAGATCCCAGGCAGCGCTGGGATGGCTCGGCTGCTTTTCCTTCCTCTGCGCGGGGCCGTGGGGTTGCGTGTTGTTGTGTTCGCGTCTCGAGAGGCTTCTGCTCACTGATCACCCCCAGCTTTTCTCCATGCCCTTCTCTCCTGCCAGCTCCTTCTTACTCATACGTTGGGTGAACTGGAGCTTCTCATTTAATCTTTTAAGACAACAGAGCCCAAGTATTTCCACTCCCATGGGCCGCGTCTGCTTGAAGAATTGCCCGACTTGAAATACTGCAGCATCCAGCCCCAGTTCTCAGGTGCAGGCAGTGGCACAGCTGCAGGTCCAGCTGGATGGGGACACGGTGACGGAGCTGGGTGCTCACACTGGTACCCGAACGCGTATCCGCAACTAAATACAGGTCATACGGGAGAGCAAAGGCACTTGAATTAGCTGACATCTCCGATATAGCTTTATACGGTCTCTTTGCAATGAATCAGAGGCTGCAAGAAATGTCAGAGTCGTTAGGTGACCTCAATCTCCTTTTACCTGGAGCCAGTGAAGACTTGTCTCAGCTTGGTAAGAGGATATTTCTTACGTAGGATGCCCTTGCTGAAGACTGTCCATTTTTATTCCAGCTAAAATAACTGGTTTTTAATCAGGCTGACCTTATTTGCAACGGCGATAGCGATTTGAACTAGCGGTTTGCGGCAATCGTTGGGAAGCTTTGAAGAGCAGGATAGATGTTTTGTGACGAAGGTAGAAAGCTTTGTCCCCACGTTTAAAACCAAACCCAAGGCGTTGAAGTCGGCAGCGAATTCAGAGGGACTTGACCTCGGCACTGTGGATCCGCTGGGATCCAGGGCCTGATTTGGAAATAACGCAACGGAGCGGAGGCGCGAAAATAGAAGGGAAGTCTTAAAAAAAAAAGAGAAGCGTTTGTCTTGTAACGTGGCATTTGTACTGAGCGCTTGCTGACAGTGTGGTGCAGCAAAGAGCTTGTCTTTCTCAATCGATGCCAGTTCAAACATCGTCAGTGCTATTGTTGGATCGCTTTGTTTGAAAATGGGTCTTTTGGGTAGATGGGCTGTTTCGGTAAAGCAACTGTGTGTATAACACTTCAGGCACTTTTCCCGGCGTTGCTTTTTTTAGTGTTGCGTGAGTACACGCAACAGGAAAAAAAAAAAGCAAATACAGGATGTGAGATGGGCAGAATATTCTCAGTCACTCGAGAGACCGACACACGCCTTTGGTTCTGGTTGGTTTGGGAAGGTGCCTGCTATGGACTGCCTGAGCAAAATCAGACCTGTTTCGCTCAGAGAAAATGCTCCGAGCTTCAGAAAAACGTATGAAAATACGAGGTTTGTGGTTTTCTAGATGGGAACTGCGTGCAACGGGAAGCTGACCGTGGGCCCAGTCATCTGGGCATGGAAGATGAAAAAAAATCCGACAAAACACCGGGCAAAATGCTTCACCATCCTGCGCACGAGATGCTCATCTGGCAGCACTTGCCTTCCCTCTAGGCTCCAGGAGAGCCCCAATGCTTGTGTAGGGGCAGCCTCTGCCTTTCCCTAATCTCGGGAGATTATTTTATTTGGTTGTATTATTGGTTTAGAGGAGCTGGGTGGGTCCCGGCTGCTCCCCGTTCCCCCATGCAGCCCGTGTCCCTCCCGGTGCTTGGCCATCCCCACCATGTCCCAGACCGGGACTGGAAAGGTCCTTCCCCATCCCGTGCTGCGCTCTGGAGAAATCATTATTTCGCAAATATTTTTTCCATGGGTTTTGTTGGCCGGGAGAGTCGGTTTGGGCTGTGCAGCCGGATTCCCTGTGGCTGGAGCACATCGCCCTTCCCCTTCGCTCGCGGGGAGCTGCTCATAAGGGCTCCCTATGCCGCTCTCAAAATTAATTAACACAGCTCGTTCTGGGTTACTCAAAATCACCTGCTTTCAGCTTCCAGCTCTTCAGACATAAATCATGAGCTCCTTGCCTTGAGGAGAAACTTTTCAGATTTTGTGTTGGAAATTGCTAGCAGATACAGCCCATATTCCGTGACATTTTTGTTTTTATTGAAGAGGAGAGGATGTGGCTCATGGAACATCGACGGACCCGGGCTGCCTTGGCGTACGTTAAGCAGGGGCTTGTTTTTATTGCAACTAGCTAATGAGATGGTACTTTGACAAATCACATAAACGCTATTAGAGAAATGAAATTTATTATCTAGCTGTTCATCATGAGTGGATTCAAGGTAAAGACTCATGTGGAGGTAATCTCAAGGGATGGCTTTGAGGTAAAGCGTACCTAGTCCTTACAAAACCCTTATCTGTTTACCTGCCGGCTTGTTTTGTTTCCCCGACTCAAGGCTGTTAGCCGAGGTGACCTGTGCCATTTCAGTCCAATTACTTTCACCGGGGATGGATGCAGGGAGGGTATTTTTTAGGCTGAACTCGCACATGGTGGAAGCAGGCTGGGTTTCTTTAGCAGTCATCTTTCCACTTCCGAAGAAGTGGAGTCACTTTATTCTTCTCCCTGTGCCGAAGTGCTCAGACTGGACCCCGTTGACCCCCTCAGCGGCGGCATTTGTGAGGAAAGAATCGCTAGAAGAGGCACTCCAGCTTGCATTTTGTCCTCTTAACTCGCTCGTTCGGGCGATGGGCATTGCGGGCAGCAAGGGTTTGTCACGCCGGCTCGTCTCAGCGCTGCAGCCGCTTGGTTTTGGAGAGGAGCCCGCCCTGCTTTCCGCTGGTAGATAGTTCTCTTCTTCAGCCCCTTGGATGTTCTCGTTTTTTTGGAGCCTTTTGTGCTTTCCAAGCCTCTGGTTCCACTGGGAGAGCCTGCAAACGTGTGGTTTTTCCCTCTGTCACCTGGGTGTACAGCCCCGGCGTTCCAGCTGGCTGTTCCACGCCACAGTATCGTTGCATAGCCAGTCTACACACCGCCTCGGCTCTCCGAAACCCCGCTGCTGTTTCTTTTGGCTGGAATAAAGAACCACCCCCTCATCCAGAGCCCGTGAAAGGCAATGGAAAAGTCTTCCTTGAGTCAAATCAACACCTTCCTTTCCAAACTGAAAGCCCTTGCCAGACACGGAGGAGCTAAGCCGTCCTTCTCGGCTGCGGCTTGCCGATAGCTGTTATTGCCATCGTACCAGTGGGGAAATGGGAAAGGGGAAAAACTAACTGGTGTAGCCTCCTGGGGAGACTTTTCATGGCTGAGCCAGCCCGTCCCCATCTCTTGGGACACATGTCAGGCCTCTGCCCGTCAGGTCGGGGTGCCCGGAGCCTCCAGGCTCTGATGGGAGTCCCTGCCCTGCTCCAGCTCCATGTGCACGGGCACGGGCATGGGCTGTCGCCCGTTGTCCCCGGTGCCCGTTGCTCATCAGCAGTCCCTCTCCGGGCGCATCTTTTCTCGGTGCATTACCATAAAAAAGACCTTTACAAGCTGTGTGGGCAAAGTCTCCGGCCTGCGGTGCCTTACAGCTCACATGAAACTGTTCAGACGGTGCCTGTCTCTTCTAATATCGCTTCAGTGTTTTAATTGCATGAACTGGAAGCTGCTGCTCCAGTACTTAGTGGGGGAACTTCGCAGGACTTTAATCATTTGCTAAAAAGCTTTCGGGCTCCATTACCGTCTCATGACTCTGTAATTGAGTGCCGGCGAGTTGAGAAGCCTTCAAAGAAATAACTCGGGTCTCTAGATCGGGTAGTCCAGAGCCACCGCGGCTTTTCCCAGTGCAGGCAGGAAGCAGTTCCACAAAGTTGAGCCTGTCGGGGTGCTGGCAGGAGCCGGCAGCTTGCAACCAGCTCCCCCGGGGCGCTGGGCTGGCAGGACGGACAGAAGGTGGTCTCATGGTCGCCCCGAGCGCCGGCTTCTCCTCCTGCCTCTGGGAATTGTGCAGCCGGGGACGGCTCAGCCCGCTTTCCCCAGGCAGCTCTGCAACGCCAGCTCTTTCCGTGGTTTAGTGCTTGTCCTGCAGCGCCCGTTCCCAGCCAGCCCTGGAGCCGGTGCCCGCCTCGGCTGTGCCCGGCGGATGGGGCCTGCACCATGGGCTGTGCCGGGGAGGACGGGGGTGAGCAGCGAGGGTCCCCGAGCAGGGCTGCGGCGGGACGGAGGGGCTGCAGCAGGCAGGGCTGGGGGGGGTGAGGGCTTGGGGAAGGCTGGGTGATGGCTCGGATGGGCAGAGGTGGAGGCGATGCTCCCGCCCTGCCAAAGGGACAGCAAGCGACGACGCGTGGGGTTAAGGCTGCTGGATGATCAGGCGGCCTCGGTGGTGGCAGCTGAGAACTGGTGGCTCATAGCACATAAGAGATGGTGGATGGAGGATGCACGGGGGACTGGCCTGCGAAAGGCCCCTCACTCCAAGACAGACACTGAGGGGCTGGAGCGTGTCCAGAGACGGGCAACGGGGCTGGGGAAGGGTCTGGAGCACAAGTGCTGTGAGGAGCGGCTGAGGGAACTGGGGATGTTTAGTCTGGAGAAAAGGAGGCTGAGGGGAGAACTTATTGCTCTCTGCAACTCCCTGAAAGGAGGTTGTAGAGAGATGGGGGTCGGACTCTTCTCCCTAGTAACAGATGACAGAACAAGAGGAAATGGCCTCAAGTTGCGCCAGGGGAGGTTTAGATTGGACATTCGTAAAAATTTCTTCCCCGAAAGGGTTGTCGGGCATTGGAACAGGCTGCCCAGGGAGGTGGTGGAGTCCCCATCCCTGGAGGGATTCAAAAGACGTTTAGACAAGGCCCTAAGGGATATGATTTAGTGGGGGACTTGGTAGTGATAGGTTAATGGTTGGACCTGATGATCTTGGAGGTCTCTTCCAACCAGAACAATTCTATGATTCTATGATGCTAAGAGGAAAGACATCCGTTGTCTGCCTCGCGCTGGGAGTCACAGCGGATGCACGCGTACCGGCGATGGGTGTCAGGCGGGTGCGAGGGCGTCACCGCAGCCCAACGTGCCGCTGCCCGTCTGCCGAGCCACAGTCACGGGCCAAACCCCGTGGGTTTCGGGCACCTTCCCGGGGCCACGCGCCCACGCGGGGCTGGCCTGGAGCTCACCGGCGGCGCGGGGAAGGCAGTTCTGCCGACGGGCGCTTCGTATCGCCGCCGCTGCTGCATGAGGAACGTGACTGTGGGGAGGTGATGGCTAATTGCTGCAGCGAGTCAAGGACTGTTTAAGCAGCTAATTAATTCCTCCTAATCAGCCCTTGATCTGTTGAAAACTGCATGGCATTATCTCCTCTGCTGCAACACCTTGATAATTCCTGTCTGAACGGCCTTCACGGAGAACATATTTAAATAAACTCAATGGAGATTTCAGACAGATAGCAACTATAATTACCAGCTTGTACAAATTAAACCGTGGTTTGTTCTGTTCTTTTTCTCCTGCCTTCGCTGCCCAGAGCTCCTGCTAATCATGTTCTTCCTGCCAGTGGCACGCCGGTCCCCGGGGCGTTCTCTGCACATGCCTTCGGAAAGCCTGTGCTGGTGCCCGGTGCTGGGGCGGGCGCTCGGTGGGCCAGTGTTTTGGATAAGGCCGCACACGGGCACATGCCAGCCTCGGCTGGTGCTGTTCCTGTGCCGGGGGCTCGGTGCTGTGCCGGTGAGCTGCAGGATCTGCCCCCGCACAGCCCTCGGGGCTGCCGTGCACAATCCTCCCCAGGACCAGCCCTGCAGTTTCCCCTCCCGTCTCTCCTGAGGTTTGCAATCTCCTAGAAAAGCAGAATTTTTCTCACCTAGGAGTGGCACAAGCACTCGGACATTTGCCTTGAGCGGCCACAGGAGCCCAGGCTGGAGCTTTCAGCCTGGCCACGGTGCTCAACCAGCGCTGTCGGCACTTCCCTACCGGCACGTGGGCAATAAACCATCTGCACTAAGCGCTGCCGACTGCAGAGGGGCTCGAGCGCGGTTTGTTAGGAGGGATAAGGTCAGGCCACACTCATTTCCTCTGCGGTCGCTTGGGACAGCCAAAAAGCCTGGCTCCTCTGGCATTCGGCAAAGGTCAGCCAGCCCCGGTGCTCGCGGGCGGGCGGTGGACGTGCATTTACATTGCAGCCTGCTCTGCTCCCGCGCTCTGCCTTGGCTCTGCTTCCCGGCTCGCTCCTGGGAGCGCCGCAGTCAGAGTTTGGGTGCTCAGGTGTCTCTTTTTCCTCCCTGTCTTTTAGATAAATGTAATAGCTGCAAGCCGGGTCGTTTTCCAGCATCCAAGCAGTGACAGAGAGCAGAGAATGTCGTTATGCTTTAATGAGGGATTCCAGGGAATCAGAAAGGAAAAATGGATTTTTCATAACAGAGGAACAGGTCGGTGCCTCTGGTCCCCGTAGGTGAAATAAGGGTAACGTCAGGTTTCCTGCCCTTTCATCGGGTTACGAACTAGCCAGGGCACCTCTCCCCTGATGGGAGATGCTCCCACGGAGCCACCCAAGTCTGGATTCGGAGTTTCTCCTGCGCCCGCGGGAGGACGCACCCCCACAGCTGGCCTAGGAGAGGCCAGGCTGAAGGAGAAAGTTAAAAAATTTGCTCAGGTTGGTTTTGTCTGAAGGTTTTTTTTGAGTTAAGGCTGAATTGTCCGTGCATCCAGGGCTCACCCTTTGCACGGGCATCCTCTTGGGAGTGGGGCGCAGACGTGGCTGGGGAGCTGATTGTTCTGGGCTTTTCATGGAATTTCTGACTTTCGGGTCCCTCGGCGGGCTGCTTCCTAGACCCCACGTGATGGGGCAAAATCCTTCATGCTGGCAAATACTGCAGGACAGGTACGGTGAAAGTAGCATATCCTATTCACTGTCATCTTTTCTCCAGCCCGGACTTGAGCACTGAATGTTTTTATGCCAACCGTTTGTCCAGGGCGAGAGCACACCCAGAAGCGAGCAGAGCATCTCCCCGGGTGGGCGACATGTCCAGGATTTCCTGGGATGTGGGCACAGCCCCTCTGTCCTGCTCCCCGGAGAGCTGGGAAGCAGCCACTCACCTCAACCTCCGGTGCCTCAGTTTCCCTTGGGCTGAAGGGAGCTGCCAATCCATCCCAGCCTCCCAGGCGTGCCGCAAGGCTAAATTCACTAGCGCCCGCATGGTCGTCTTCGGATACTATGGCAATGGGGCGATGTGAGGACGTGGACCGGCTGATTAGCATCAAGATGCAAAATATCCCTCAGACCCGAGGCTTTGGGCTGGCTGGTTTCGTTCCCCGTCTCTGGGGCGAGCCAGATATAGAAATGGAGTCATGCGAACCAGCACAAAGTCTCTATTTCAGAGCTGGGGTTGAGCAAATTAAAATGTAGCGTGTTCAAAAGCCAGCTTCCCTGGATGGCAGACAAAAATAATCAATTTCCTTGAAACAAATGCTAAATATTAATGAGAGGTGATGGTCTGCCATGCACACAGAGCGGTAAAGAGCATTTCCCGTTGATCAGCTGCAGAGACAGGTTTGTGAGATGAAATTGCTTTTTGAATGGTTATTTGTGGCCCTTCTCAGGGTGGCTCGGGAAGGTTTGCCTGCCTGAAAAAAAACAAAAGACAACTCAGAGCATTTCCATTTTGCATCAGGGCAGCCACCGAGGATGCGTGCTGGTGCTTTCATTTTTGTTTACGCACTTGCCTGAGCGGCTGGGGAGATGGCTCGGTTCAGATATGTAGAAATCAGCCCCCAATTTACGTCGAGAAGAAGGCGATTCCCTGGGAACATCAGCCGGCTGCGTCTGCCCCCGACAAGCGCCGAAATGGCCTGCCAAAGGCAGAACATGGGACTCAAGAGCACTCCCCGGCTTTGCGGCCACATCCGCTTCTTGATTTATTTCAATAACGAGCATTGGGGGAAACATTAAAAAAATTACTTACAGCCCTCAGCAAGTATCCTAAAGTGAAAGCAGAGGGCTGGGAGCTTTGGAAAAGGGAGTCTTGAATTTTTCTATTGCTTTGACCCTTGGGTAAGTCAGGAAACTTTATATTAACTCCATTTCCAAACTCAGAGGTTGGAAGAAAAATCAAAATGCTCCCTTCCCTCCCTCACCAGGACACACAGCCGTGGCGTGGGGCTCTCCCCCCCGATGCTGTGCTTGCCCGTGGGCGGCACGGTGCCAGCCTCGGCTCGGAGGGCAGACGGCACACCGGGAATGGCTGCAGCCCTCCCCGGGAAGCTGCCGGTCTCAGCCCTGCCGTGTCCCGCACACGGCCGTGGCGGATGCTGAAAGCATTTTGCATCTGTCATGCAGTAAATAATAACACGTCAGCTCATGATTTTATAAAACCAGTAAGCCAGCTGCGTAGCCATGGGTCGAACGAGAGCTAATATTAGCTAGAAATGACTAAAATTAGAAAATCAGAACCGAGCCAGAACTAATTAGTTGTTCAAGGAATAGGACCAGAACCGGAACAAATTAATTGTTGCTGAAATATCGCCACGGGGCCTGGCAGGCGCCGCCGCTTCCAGCCCCACGCAGGCTCCCGCTCCGCTTCGCTCGGGATGGCTCCTGCATGGGCTCGGAAAGGAGCCCAGGGTCCCATCTGAAGGCTGTGACAGCTAAATAAAAGTTGGCGTCTCGGTCCCAGCCGGGGAGTTAGCAGCAGCGTGATGCAGCGTGAGCGGGGCTGTGCTGGGAGCGATCCCAACGCAGCTGAGTCAGCTGCTGCCCCGAAGGGCTTGGAAACGCGTCCCCTCGCCCCATCGTGCTCCGTCGCTGCCCAGATGTGCCTTTCTAAAGGCGAGGGTAATTACGAGGCCGCCTCGATGGCTCCCGGCGGCACGCGGGCTCTCCCCTCTGATCCCGGCGGCGCTGCCTTCTCTTTCAGCTTCAGCTCCGCCGCCGGCTGAGATGCTTTGCGGAGCTCTCTAAGCGAGCCAGGAGCTGCCATCCATGCAAACGCCGCCAGAATAATTTCCAGGGAATTAGGAATTGGTACAGATAACTGGCACGAGGCTGCATTTTTCCATCTGTGACTCAGTCACCTGTATGGTCACTTTTTACTTTCCAAAGGTGGTAACTCACCCTATATTTCTTTCTCTCGCAGCACTCAAACAGCAGCTCCCATTTTAGCAGCAGCATGACGCACGGTGTTTTAAATTCAATTTAGAATACAAACTATTTATACCAGCCAGAAAAAGGCAGTGAAGCAGCTCTTTCTGTCATGAGTGGATTTGTAATTTCAGAGCAATCATTGCATAACTAATTGAATCAGCTCTCAGCATGTGAAATCAGTGCCCTGCTTATCGGAGGTTTGCATCGTTCTCCCCTCCTGAAGCCAGCGGTCCCCCTCCACCAGCAGCACTTTGTGCTTCTGCATCAGCCTGGGAAGAAAGCGGGACCCGCAAAGCTGCCTTTCTCTGCTCAAATAGAGCCAATAAATGACCAAATGCGTTCGGAGTAGATGAATAGCGGGGTTGCAGGTGCCTCCCAAAAGCTGCCCAGGCTCCACGCGAGGGAGTGAAGTGCATTTGAAGCTAATGAAGTGCCAGCCGTGTCTGAGAAGCAAATTGGTGCCGAGATGTTCTGCTGACTCCCACCTCCCGCTTCATTGCCCAGGTGTGCTCTGCTTGGCTTGAATTTAGGGTCTGATCCAAACCCCAGGCTTGGCGCCTGAAAACGGAGCCTAAAAGAGGCGATAAATACAGCGACAGCTTTCTGAGGGATACAGGAAAGGTAGAAAACGGTGTAGCTGTAAGGATTTTCATCAGCTTGGGAGCGAGGGTCCTGGATTTGGTGACTTGGGTGGATCCAGTCCTGCAGATTTTGGGAGCAGCTCCAGCCACCTGCGTGCAGCAGCCTCCCAGGGTGAGAGGGCACCTCCTCAGCTGCGAGGGTTTTTTGGGCAGGGGCCCATCAGCGTCTGCTGCTCTGCAGAACACGGAGCTTAAAATTGCAGCCAGAGAAGAGTGTGCTGTAAAGGATGCTAATGCCTCCCTGGAGATGCTGCCTGCCTGCCTGCCTGCCTGCCTGCCTGCCTGCCTGCGTGCGAGTCCTGGGCTGTCACTGATGTGTTGTTTCTGCCAGGTTATGATCCCTACAGCTGGATGTAGGAGATGGTAGAGCCCAGAAAGTGAGAGCTGAGTGTCCCTGTGGTCCATCCCCTACTCAGGGAATCTGGTTTTCCTTCCAGGAGAGCCATACTAGGCTCAATGGCAGGGGCCTGTTGGCTTTGGTGGCCTGGGGACAGCCTTAGCAATGCTCTCAGCCTTGTTGGACGTATGTTGTCCAAGCCACGTATTCCCCAAAACTGATGTGTAGGGTTTTTTTCCAGGAGCCAGTGCCTCAGTGCTGCTGGCTGGCGAGGTGAACGGGGCAATGCAAGCGGGAGCAGGGCTGGCACGGGTAGGAGAAGGAGCTTTCATCCCCAGGCTTGGTTTAAGCCCTGTCCCAGCGTTGGCCTCCGCTCCCTTCTCGCACAAAGCCACGCAGACGGTGTGCGTCCCCGCGTGGGGCCGAGGCCGGGGGGCTCGCTCCTGGGGCAGCCCGCACCCCGGCACCCCCAACTACCTGCTTTGTTTTCTGTTGTCTCTTCAGGTAGCCAGATGGGAGCACAAAACGCGAGCGCTCAGCCGAGTCTTCGGCTCTCCACATGCTGCCTGCTACTGCCTGGGCGCTGTTATCCTGATGCTTAACGGTGTGCGGAGCCATTGGTAAGGAGCTAACCCTACTGCGGTGTGTCCATGCAAAGAAATGCCCTCACAGGGTGGGGGGATGAGGGATATTTACTCTGCAGTGCTGGATCCAGCCCCGGCATATTGCTTTTACATGGCTGGATACCTTCAGCCAGCAGCAGATTTATTCCAGGATTTATAATAAAGACGAGGGATGCGGCAGCGTGGCCAAAACCGTCGGTGTCAACAGCCGTTGAGTGTCGCAGGTTTCCTCGCTCTGCTCCCTGCCCTGTGAGCAGCCCAGGCTGTTTGCACAGGATGGATCATACGTAACAGCAGAAGTTTTTTTTAATTTTCTCGTAAAAAACATAAACAAAATTAAACCTGTTTTTAAGAAGCCGCAGTTTCCTGTGTAGAAGAGCAGGATTATCTGTGCACTTAGCAAGCAGACTCTTCAAACTCTTATCTGCGATCTCTTTAAATCCCACCTGTGCTAGCTAAGAGTATTGTATGACTGATACACCGTACACCATGGGAATACGTCCTTTGACGTTCTGAGTGCAGCAGAGAGGTTTGCTGCAGAAGATTTCCTCAATGCCAGCAATTTATCTGCAATCTGGTAGGCTTTATCTTCAATGCTGTTAGGAGAGACAGACTCTCTTACTAAATTCCCAGATTCAATTATGCCAGGGTCAGAGCTAATGGGTTGTTTAGTACTTTGGGTAATTTCCCAGGCGCAGAGATCTCAGGTTGGAATTTGCACATGTATTTAAAAGCTTTGCCTTCCTGGAAGTGACACCAAGACCTGCCCTTGCCCTTCTGTGTTTGTCCCAGCTACTGCTTATTGCAGAAACTGTAAGAAAGCTTGCAGTGAATGGGGCCCTGATTGAATGCAGGCAATGCAGAGGGCATGTCTGCATTCCGCCGATGTCTTAGCGACACAGCAGGCTTGGATTTCGCTGGGGAATGTCTCGGCAGTCTCTTGCACAAATGACATAGTCACTTCTTGTCTGGGAAGCAATGCAAAGCCTTGTGCCTGCCTTTAATTAGAAACACACTTGATGGAGGGATGGTCTCCGTTCCCAGCGGTCCTGCTGGCTCCTGGGTCAGTGAGGCTCGCTGGGTGACCACGAGGCATTGATGGGGAACTGCTGGGAGAGCCAAAGAGACCTTATCTGTCCCAGCACTACATCACGCTTTCTCCCTGCAGACCCCCCAGTGCCCTACCAGGGCCGGCATCGCTGGCTCTGCTCCATGTCATGAGTTTGTGAGTGCTGTGGGGCTCATTGGGGGTGGCTCTGCCTGCGCAGCCCGTGAGTTGGGCCCTGAAGGAAACAGCAAGACCAACCCAGGGGGCTGGAAAAGCCCCGTTTGGACCTTGGTTTTGGAAGAGAGGCTCTAGAAGATGGGGCAGCTTGCCCCCAGCAGAACATGGATGAGATGCCAGCCCATGGCGCTTGCCAGCCCACCCCCATGGGCCAAGGCCATTTCAGATGATTGCAATGTGAAGTTTATTTTGCCCACGTGTTTCAACATGGTCGGGTTATTCCCTTGCCTTTCCTTGGCACTGAAGTTGGCCAGGGTGATGGCTAGTAGGCTTTGGAGGCTGTTCAAGCAAGGCAAGCCCTTAAATGCGGGAGTGATGGGATGGTTTCAGGGTGGTCATCAGAGCAGCAACTCTTGAAGTGCCCTGAACCACACCTGGGAGACTCGCTGCCTCCATTCCCAGCTCAGCGAGCCCTCCAGGGCTGCCTGGGGCTTATTGCTGAAGCCTGGAGAGGTTATGATGTTTGGGAAGGATTCATCCTGTCCCTTGCCCTTGCATGAAGATATCAGCCGGTCCAAACCAGCGTTCGGCCGGCCAGACAGGGGTTCACGGGTCGTACGACACGGGCACTGTCATCTCGGCGGCCAGTGATGCCGGGAGGGACGTGTCTCACCCGCTCTCGCTATTTCGCTTTTCCCTTTATTTTATTTTCTGAGTCACTTGTGCTCGAGCGCGCTGCTGAAAGCAGGTTTTCCGCTCCTTGGCCCCGCGGAGGCAATCCAGCCGGCAAAGCGCAAGCTGTGCCTCGCGCGTCGCCTGCGCGCGGCGGTCGGGGTTGCTTGCGCAGAGCGTGCTGGCTGCTGATAGCGAGCAAAAAGGCAGCCTCAGGGGTCCTTCAGCCCCCAGTGCTGTAATCCAGCCTTCAAAACTCCTCTCTGCGTGCTTTGGGGACTTTTTATGTGGGTGGGGGCTGCCAGGGAGCGATTGAGGAGCCCACGGGATGTCTCTCTTGTTTTTAAAAACCTGCTTCCTTTTTGCAGCTGAATTTTTGAAAGGCTCCAAGCTGGGGGCGGAGGAGGGGAGGGCAGAGCAGACAGAAACTTTGCGAGTGGGTTGGCATTGCGGCTGAAAGCACCCGGGAGCTGGGCCGTGCGGCCGCTTCACCGCCCGCCCCACGCAGGGGTCTCTGCCGCAGTGCTGTCCCCGGTTCAGCGCCGTGATGCTCTCGTGCAAGCTTTGCTCCGAAGGGATACCTTGGGTGTAAGAGGAGGAATGTCTTGTGCTCAATTAAGCAATTAGGTGTTTTCCGGCTCTGGGCTTCATTATCAGCCTTGCCTTGCTTCTGAGAAGCAATCCAGAGTGACCTGTGACCAGCGGGGACCTGCTTAGTCAACTGCACAAGACAAGCATCCTTAATTGCTTTGGTGCAATGATTATTTTCATTACAGCCGTGTTCTTTCTGCAAGAAGCAGGGAACTTCCATCACTGAGGCTTTTATCTGTGAAAACAATTCCTGAACTTTTGAACTATCTGCACCGCGTGCGCTGCCCCAGTGGTTTATGACTGTTATCTGTGTGACATGGGACGTGACAACCTTCAGTGTCCTCCAGACTTACATCCAGTGTCTCTCTCTCCCGCCTTACCGCGTTGTTGATATCTTTCCCTGCATCAGCTCTGCAATTAGCCGCTGGCGCTGCCTCCGAGCCCTCCTGCGCTCCCTTTTGCACGCCCTGGCAAACTCCCCGTCTCGGGGTCGGCATGTGCAGGTGGTTTTGTACACAGGGAGCTTAGAAACTGCCCACCTTAAGGGTCTCGGGGTGTTTGCCTGAGCTGTAAAGGCAGCACCCACGTGCGCACCCTCAATGAGGGGGTTTGCAGATGCGAGGGTCTTGGGGTGCCCAGGGCTGTGATGACCCCGGTGGGAGTGAACCCCACAGAGGTTGAGCGAGGGTTTTACCTCCGTTGCCTCCTTTTGCCGAGAGGAACAAAAACTCGGGCACGGGGAACAGACTGACGTCCCGCACGGTGAGCGCGGCACCGTGCAGCGACGGCTGCCGCCTCCGAAGCCCCGGCCGCCTGCTCCGCCTTTGGCAACGTGCTCGGTGGGTACCGCGCTGCCGGCTGACCTGCAGCCCTTCGTCGATGCCACCCGCTGGGCATTGCCTCCTGCATGGACGAGCTTCTTGCTTGGAGCTGACGCTTCCAAGAAAATGAATCCACCCCAGGATGGGATTTTGCGCAGGGAAGGTGTTGTTTGTCATTGCCTGGTAGTGCCTCTCGCCTTTATGCTCAACGCTATTTAATTTTGTGAGCTAGCACCGTGAACGAGCGTGGGTATCGATCCGAGAACCACGTGGCCTTTTGTGCAGAAGTGACCAAGTTTGATGATGGGAATGGGAATTGAGTGTGGCCTGAAGGAGCTGATGTCCCCTCCGACTCACGCTGCCAGCAATCTCTGATGGCTGTCCGGGAAAAGCCCCAGGCGACCAACAGCACCTCCTGTCCCCGCCGGCACGGCTGCCGGGCATCCGGCGGAGGGAGCTGGGCAGCCGGGATGCGAGGAGCGGGGAGAAGCTGCCACAGCCCCCAACTGACCTAAATAACACGCACGCTGGCACTGGCAGAAAAGCAAAGTCATTATTGGCAAAAGAAGCTGTGAAGATGATGACCGGGCTCACAATTGCCGGTGGTATCGGCAGGACGATTTTAGTGTTGTTTGGGTTGGTTTTTTTTTTCAAATGAACAAGATCTTTTGTTGCAGTGTGCTGGCGGCAGTGTGCTGCTGGGCACCACCGGATGGTTTTACCTCCGTTGTCTCCTTTTTCCGAGAGGAACAAAGCCTAAGGCATGGGGGACGGACCGACGTCCCGCGTGGTGAGCGCGGCACCTTGCAGCGACGGCTGCTGCCTCCAAAACCCTGCCTGCCTGCACCACCGCGGCTTCCTCGCTGCCTGCCAGCCCCTGCCCCAATTCGGCCCCAATTGCATTTGCCAGCCCCAGTTTCCAGGCTGATTTTTGGGAATCAGGCAAAGGGAGCACCGCTGGGCTGCTCCCAGCAGTGACCCAGTTTGCTGGACAAGGTCTTTGCCCTCCTTTGCAGGAAAGGGATTGCAAAATACGCTCGCCGTGGGCCACCGAGAGAGGCCCAGAGACCTAAAAAGCTCAGCTTCTCTCTCAGTACAGTATTTCCAGGTTTGCTTCGTGCTCCGTGCGGCCTGTGGGGATGTATTTTGAGCTGCAGGTTTGGTTAGTTTTCTGGGGTTGCAATCGTCATTCTCTGGTTTGATAAGTCAGTGCCTGTTTGTGCAAACCTGGCTGCATTCCCTCTCCGCATCCCAGCGAGGGGACCTGCACCCGATTTCCCTCGCTCCCACTTTCTTCCTGCGAGCCCACCCGCGTGACGTCTCCGGCCCCGTGCTTCAGTACCATTTTGAGTGTTTTTCCAGTGCATGTGGTTTATTCCCACGAAGCGACAGCTGAGTATCTGAGCAAGCGCGTCTCTGTTTTGGGAAGGGTGGGCAAAACAACACCCGCTGCCTTGGCTTCCCCGTGCAAAACCCTGCGGCCGTGGTGCGGCCCAACCGCAGCCGCCGCGGCTGCTCCCACCCTGCCAGGAATTGGCCAAATGTGCCAATTTGGCCAGAGTGGAGCTGATAGATTTGGGTTTTTCCTTGCTGGGGTGGAGAATGGGTGCCTGTGGTGTCACGCTTCCCGCTGACAAGCGTGGGGAGATGTCAGGGGAAGCCCCGTTTCCCCAGTTTCCACTTGCCAAAGCTGGGGGTGCCTTCCAGCCCCCCCCCAATGGCAGCCATCCTTGTGATAGCAGCTGGGTATGTGATTAACGTAGGTTGCAGCCCACCCAGCCCTCCCCTGCGCTGGTAAGAGGGATGCTCCTCACCATGGCAATTGCTCCGCTCGGCACATAAAGCATTTCCAGGTACTGGGACAAAGCGTGGCTTTAATTGATGTCCTCTTGGGTGCTGAGCTGGGCCGCCGCCTCGTCGTGCAGCCAGAAATAAACGCTCTAACAAACGTGACTCAGAGGCACATGGTGAAAGGGACTGGTTTAATGACAAGTCGGCTGCATGACTAGCTCCCCTAGCAAGGGAGATGGCCAACACCTTGTCCTCCCCCTGCCAGGGAGGGTGAAACGCGGCGCGGTGAGGCTCCCCCGCCGCCGAGGATGCCAGAATAATTGACGACTCCGTGCTGCTTGTCATGGCCCAGCATCATAAATGCTTAAAAGGTTTATTTACCAATTCTGAAAACTCCTGTGCGCATCATGTTTAATGCAAATAGAGAGTGTGTTTAGGAAGATATAAAACATTACTAGAGGGAAAGGCAGTCCATTATCTCTGTGCAAACACCTCCCTCTCTAGCTGTAAGCCAAACAGCAGGGGACCGAGCAAGACATGCTGATGAGGATAACTAATGCAGGCCTATCCGACCATGAAAAGGAAGGATGGGATCATCTGGAGCAGGGGAGACGGCTTTGCCAAAACAAACCACGTCACGTGCTGGTTGCAAAACCTCCGAGGCTGATTCGCAGTCAACCAATTCACGCTCTTGAAGCCACCTTTGTTCTTCTCGTGTTGCGAGGCCAAGTCAGGTCACTAGCATAAGATAGAGGAGCCTCAAGGACGCAAGATAGGATGAATCCACCTCATCCGGAGCGAGAAGCAGCCTCCAAGCGCTGTGTTCTAGCTGTACCTCTCTCTGCTCTCCCGGTTCTTTGCTGGGGGTGGGATCCGGGTGGAGGCCAGCTCGGTGCTGTCTCCCACTCCTGCCTCCCCAGGGATCAGCAGCAGCGTTTTTGGCTTGCTGTGAGATCCTTCCCGGTGCTGGTGCCCTGTGGAGGGGTCCTGGCCAGATGCGAAGTCAAACCCCCCCAGTGCTGTGAAAAGGCATTAGCGTCTTCCTCTGCAGGAGCAAAGAGCTCCAGAGTATCCCCGGGGATGGCACGCTGTGCTTCGAGAGCACGGCCAGGCCAGGATTGCTCCGGCAGACGGGCATATCCCCGCAGAGAGATCGCTTTCCACCCAAACCCAGGCAGCGCTGGTAGCAGGGATGTGGATTTGGGGAGACTTATGTCGTTTAAAAACAAATTCCAGGGAAATGATGCAAAGGGTTGTGCAGCTGCTGCTGCTTCGCATTGCAGCCAGGTTTGTCTGTTCCCATCAGCTCCGATTTTAAGCTAAACGAACGTGAGCCTGGTGAGCGCAGGGAGGTGTGATGGGTGCTGGAGGAGGGCCAGCCCCGGGGACGTGTGCTGTTACATCGCCCGGGGCCACGCTGTGTTCCTCTGCCTGTGCTCCGCTCCCTGCAAAAGGGTATTTCCCTGTAATTTCCAGTGTGGGGGGCAGAGTATAAATCACCAAGATGCTGTATTCTTGCTCTCTCCCAAGCACATATTACATATATTCTGTGTTTTGTTTCCTTGCTCCAGTCCAAAGTGAAGATCAAATGGCTTGCTCTGGGGTCCTAAAAACTCCCCGACAGTAGAAAACCTAGTAGGAATGAGCTCCAAGGAAAACAAAAAATATCATCCAGGTCCCTAAACCATGAGATTTAAATATCATCCTGGACTTTGCTTCGTGCATGTAACTCGCCATCTGGTCTTTGAGCCTTCGAAAGGTGCGTTTCCAGCTGCTTGTCCATCAGCCGGGCAAGCGGGACTGGCTCTCTCAGCTTTCATTTGGGCAACAGAGAAAATCCAGGGTTTTGCAGGGCTTGGGGGAGCTGAACACTGGAAAAAAAAAAACATCCCAAGCCCTGCAGGTAACGTCATGGAAGTGGGTGGCCAGGAAAACCACTGGGCACTTTCCAGCCGCGGAGCCCGGGAGCGCGGGCAGGAGCAGCTCTCCTGGCCCGGCCCTGGCAGGCTGCGGTGGCCGGAGGCGCGGGAGAGCTGTTATTCCACTTGAATTTCAGTCTCCAGGGTGCTCATTAAAAAAAGGCTCAAAGTTTCCTACCTCATGTGTCAGCAACATGTGGAGAAACACAGCGTACGGCTCTGCGGGTCTGTTACCTCCTCTCACTGTTATTAATGGGCATTTTTTAAATCACGGCGTTATCTCCTTTGTAGGCAGACAGTTGTATCGGAGCTATGCGAGATGCTGAGCCTGCCAAGCCCTGCTCCGGGCAGAGTTCAGAGGGCTGAAGGGGGGTCACAATTATTCCACTCACAAACGAGTATTTGGAAGGTCAGACCTGAAATGCCTGAACAAGCCTGGAGCCGAGAAGCTGTATTCGCACTTGAAAATGCGTGTCTCTAGCATTTTCCTTTCGCCGTTCCAATCCTCCCCCTGACTGTCAGGCTGCAGCCGTGAATCACTCCTGGGCACGTGGCTAACACATGAACGCTGCAAAATATTTTGATGGAGAGGAACGGGGGTGGGAGCACGAGATAACCCAGCCGATTGTTCCCAACCCTTCAAGTCCTGTGCCGAGGCATCGCAGCCTCCAGCATTGACAAGGGCGTCTTTCCCAGAGCTCACGGTCGCGACGAAACCCGAGTTGTGGAGAGCAAGGCAAAGCTTTTGATATTGCAGTTCAGTGGGGTTGGTATTTCCAGGAGTGAGCAAGGGCTGCGAGTAGAAATAGCTGCCCCGGGTCAAGCTCTGGCTGCTCACAAGGCTTTGGCTCCTTGCTTCTCCCATTGGGAGGCTGAGTAGGTCCAGGTGGAAAAAGGGACCTGGGGAAGGGTCCTCCTCACCGGCATCCTCTTCTGAAGCTCCACATCTCCCAGGGAGAGGTGGGTGATGTTAGTAATGAGTCACCGCTATTAACAGCCCTTGTTGTCTCTCCAACAGCTTCACAGAAGCCATGAGGAGCCAGCCGAAGCTGGAGGGCTTGGACTGCCACTGGGCCTATTACTCAGGCTTGGCCATCTTGGCTGTAGGGACTTTGTTTGTCATCTCCAGCTTCTTAGCACTGGGATTCACCGGGACCTTCCTAGGTAAGCACTAAAAATTCAACAGCTTAACCAGAAAGCGTGTTTAATCCTTGCAGGGGTCTTTTGCTAGGGCAGAGCCTGTAAGAATTTCCCCGTCCTTGCCTTCAGGGCTGTTAGATTTGGTCTTGGCTTTACGACGCCAAAGCGTGATCTAACCATGCCGTTACCTCGCACGGAGGAGATGGTGCAGTGGTTTTATACGGCGAGTCCCATCACCTTCAGTGTGAAGCCTGAAATTTTGGAAAGCAGCTGATCATCTGACAGTCCAAATGCCTCCCAGAAAAGGGACCCCCGAATACAGACTCGACGAGCAGGACGGCACCGGCACAGCGGGTACGAGCTGTCTGGCAGCCTTGCTCTGAGCCCCCACCTGCTCGACACACGTGCCGAGGAAGGATGTTGTTTGCTCTTCCCTCTGCAATAAACCTGATGTTCGTTGACAGATTCTTTTATCTGCCGCTTTATGGCAGAAGGCATTTTCCACTGTGCCTGCTTTCACGTTTAGAGAGTAATTCTATTAGTGTTGTTGACTTTAAAAACATGCCAGTATGTGTGGAATTCATAAAAATAAAATAGAGACAGGAACAATAAATATCTAAGGAAAGGGGCAGCTCCCGCTGGCTGAAATAATCACAGCCCCAGCTTTGACACTGCATTTAGGCTGTGCTTTTGCAAGTGCTTTACAAACCAAATTCAATTAGCTCCTGCAGCGTCGCCAGGAAGAAGAGAGGGAGGTAATAAGCCTTCCTGGTTTCAAGTGGAGTTGCAAAGAAATGTGTTGAGTTGGCCAAGATCCTGCCGCCAGAAATAGAGCTCAGCCCTCCTGAATGTGCGCCCTCACCCTTCATCTGCGCAGCCCCGCTCCTGGCCCCGTGTTACACCCCTGTCCCACAGCTACCGGCAACCGGCATCCTCCAAAATCACCCGCAGCCCCCAGGAGCCATGCTGTGCCTGCGGAGACACGTCCGGAGAGGCCGGGCACAGGAGTACCCACCAGCAAGAGCTGCTTGAATGCTCTTGAAGTTCAGCCAGGTCTGGGGTTGTTTACGTAAAGCCTGATTCATCCGACCAGGAGGATCCACTGGACTTGAACCGCTGGGGAAAAGCAAACAAGTGAGTCAGGCTCAGCGTAAGCGATGAGAGTGGCCCTGTCCCCCTCTGCTCTGCACGGCCGGTGGCTCCCGCATCCCCCGGGGCTGGGAAGAGGCAGGCGTTAGTGGCCCGTATCGGGCACCTCTGCTCCATTGTCTCTGCTGGCCGAGGCTCTCCCTGCCACCAGTGCACCGGGCTGAGGCTGCACGGCTCCGAGCCTCGCATGAAGCAGCAGGGAGCGAGGCCAGCTCTCCCTGCTAGCCGGGGCATGACGGGCACCGGGGCAGAGCTGAGTCAGGGTGGGGAGATGCCAAGACCGTGTGCTGGTGCAGCCGGGCTGGCTTGGGACCTCTGTGCCCCAGAGACATGGCCCAGCTGGAGCCCCACGGAGCGTCCGTCCTTGGACTGATAGCGGCTTCTCGGCTCCATGCAAGCCCTCACAAACCCACGTCAGCAAACTCTTAATGGAGAATGCTGTTCGGCGTGGTTTCTTACCCAGCCGTGGGTCTTACCCAGCAGGTCTCCGAGGATCTCACGTGGGATGTTCTCTTGCTCAGGACTCACTTGGGACTGGTACTTCCAACGTCCTCCTGCGTGCAGGGTTGTAGTGATGTGCTGGCGCTGCGGGAGGAGCAGGGTCCCCCAGCAGTGATGGCATTTCTGACTGCAGGTAGCAAAGGGCTGCACTGCTTTGGCAAGAAGGGGGCATCCAGCTTCTCACAGTCGATATCTGAGCTCAAGGGAAGTTTTGAGAGAGCCTCTGACACCCAAGAACTTCAAAAACTTACTGGAACAGCATTTAACCCTTCCCTTTTGGGTTTTCCTACAGCAGTGAGAGCTGAACCAGGCAGGGCACAGAGACCGCTTTGGGGCTGCCCATTCGATTCCTCTTCAACAGCACATTTAAGCTTTGCAGTGGCTGCAGAGCACTTTGTCCCTTAAGTGTGGGCTAAACGGTGCAGCGGGAGCCCCGTGAGTCACCCTTCTGCAACGGGCCTTTCTGTGCCACCCCATCTCCCGCGCAGCAGCACCGACCCCGGCCTCTGCAGCAGCTGGATGCGGCCCCTCACCCCGGCAGCCTTCTCCCCCGCGGAGCAATCCTCCCGGTGCCCTGTCTCTGCACCGTGCCCTCGCAGGGATTCGGGCATCCGTTCAGCGCCGTCCGCCTCGCCGTTTGCCCTATTTCGCGACGAACGTAGTAACGAGGGCTTGGCTTCCCGGAGGCCGAGGGCACGGAGAGGCGGCTCTGCCTGTCTGAGCCCATCTGTCTCGTACTCGAGTGCGGTTCCTTCCAGCGCTGACCAAGATTTCAAGTAAATCTGACTTGACTGAAGTCTGTTACTGGGCTACGGTGAAGCCAGCGGCTCTCCAGAGAGAAGCAGACGTGGTGCTTCAGCCCAGGTCGGGCTCCGGGGACTGTGGGGGACCTTGCGGAGTGCATCAAATGGCTTTTTGCTGCTGTGATCCCAAGTGTCTACCCTGTGCAGTGAGACGCTTACAGTGACCTCCAGCAAAAAATAACTCAAATTAGATGCTGAAGTCCCCCAGCCTGACAAGGAGCCGATGCCTGATTTGAGGGCTTAGTGGAGGCACAGGAGATGCCCGGGCTGATGCTGTGCAAAGCAACGCAAGTTCCTTCCCCTTAGCACCTGCCTGAACAGAAAACCATTGCAGGTCCTCTCTGGTGGTCGTGTTCACTTAACTGTGTGGGTTTAGAGGCAGGGTTTACATTGGAAAAGCTCGTGTCCTGGGGGAGCTGCCTGCTCCCCCCAGCTGCTCTGTGCTTTTGCTTGCAGGGAGCCTGCCCGGAGGGTCCCCCGGCCCCCCCAGCGCCGGGCTCAGATAAGCCCCTGCCAGCGCCACGGACCCAGGGCTTTGTGCGAACCTCCCCGGTGCCAGCGCCGTTTGGGGAGCGAGGTGTTCAGCCCAAAGGCGGGGGCGGGCAGGGTATAATGAAGCATTTTGACACATAAGAAAGCACAGAAATGGGCTGTGGCGGGGGGGGGGGGGTGATGTGTTCTTTCTACCAGAACAATCTCCAAGATGCATTGCCAAGTAACTGTGAGAACATATAGTATGAATACTAGGCAATTATCTCACTTAGTGGCCTGTAGTTAAAGCTCAAAAGCATTGTCTAATTGGGCAGGCGCTGTTTATCCTTAGAAATAAATGTTTTTGCACCACGTGAGGTCAAAGAAATTACACTACGATCCAGGTAATAATAATAACCTTGAATAGTTTGCACTCCTGTAATGCCTTTTATCTGGATTTCTGAGCACTTTCTCACCATACATTAATCCTCACCACCCTCCGTGCTATACGAAAGACTGATATTATGATCGGTGCACAATAGCACCGGGAGGGACGGAGGAGACTTGCCCAAGGTCAGGGAACGGGCTGGCAGCAGAGCTGGGAACACGACCCAGGGCGGTGGCAGCTCCCTGGGCTGATGGACCGGCACCGCTCCTCGCTCACAGATGCTTGTGCCGTGGACACGGAGCAAAATCCTTGCTGGGCTTTGTGGTCTCACTTGTAAAAGACCAACAGAAGTCAGAGATGTGCACCTCAGCTCTTTCTCCCCCCTGAAACGCCGTGCTCAAGCTGCACAACCTCTCCTTGCTTGTCATTTCTTTTCCAGGCTCCTTTCAGGAGGGTGGAAGGATTACTCCGAGGTAGATAGGAAGCTGGTTGGATGCTGACAGTTCTGAAAGCTTTCCTCATTACAGATGACAATCACCTATTATCATCATCATCATCATGCTGATAATTGAGTGTTTTGTAGGCAGAGGTGCTATTTTCTGAAATTCTGAGAAATTCTCTGAACTATGAGATAAGGGTGACACTGAATGAGGGCATTTGGTGGTGGCGGTCGTGTTTATAACATCTCGGAACACCATTACAGTGCGCTGGGCTTATTTCTCCATTAAATGGTTTTGATCCTGTGCACTTGCTTCCTCGTCAAGTGGCATCAGACGGGCAGTTTTCAAACGAGAAAGCCAGAATCAGCCAGTTGGGACCTCGAGAGCTGCCTCCCGATGAGGGACGTGGCTGCTGTAGCCTCATTGCAATGCACAAACCTTCCTCGTGGGCAAAGAGCCATTCCTGGAAAAGCTGATAGACACAGAGTAAACAGCCAACCTATTTGTTGCTGTTTTCTCAGCCTGGAAGTCAGCAGCGAAACCCCTCGTTCGCCTTCGCTCTGCATCCCTGGCAGGGATGCCCCGTGGCGCAGGGAGGGTATCAGCGTGCCAAAGCCCCCCGCGACTCCCAGCTTCACGGAGCCTAACCAGAAACCTTCTGTTTGCTCTCTAGGTGATTACTTTGGCATCCTGATGGAGGCAAAAGTGACCAGCTTCCCCTTCAGCGTCCTGGATAATCCCATGTACTGGGGCAGCACAGCCATCTACCTGGGCTGGTCCCTCATGTGAGTACGTGCCCCCGCAAACGCAACCAGTTGTAGGGCAAGCGGGGGGTCTGTGCTCGGCAGGGCGTAAGGTGCTGGGCTGCATCAGGGGTCAAAGAAACTCTTGGTGATGGCAGTCAGCAAAAAAAATGGCAGGGAAAGCGCAACATGCCCTGACTTCTCGCTTTCTGACTATTTTTGTGCGTGCAAAATCTTCTGCTGTCATAAAAGACTTGCAGCATTAATTGTAGAAAAATAAATAACGGCCAAGTGCTGAGCAGAGGAAGCATCAGCAAATGCTCTGCAGCTGAATGAGGTCCTTGGCAGGCTCTGCACGTGGAAAAATCAACAGTCAGGGCCGAATTCATGCCGGGTGTCCCTCGGCAGGGGCAGGGCACTGATACTGGGGATCAGTGTGACCCTGTAATTACCCCTGAAAAAAGCAAAACAAGCCAACACACCCTTTCCCCCAGTGCACGGTGATAACACTTCCGAAACACTCCTCGTGATACAGCACGGCTTAATAGCCTGCTTAGGAGGAAATGAATAAGCTGCAATTTAGCAGCAAATGAGCAATATACTCTAGTCTGTGTAACAAGTTTTATGTGGTTTTCATTTAATATCACATTTTATTTATTTGCCCAGGAGAAAAAACCCTGGCTGTGTTACAGCGGGAGCCTGTAGAGCATTGTGGGCCTTTATCACTAGATACTTTGCATTGGTGCTCCTGGGTGTGACCACCTCTCTTCTACTTCGGTGGAAAAAATAAAGTGCTTTGCCACTTTCTGGTCACCTTTTCAGCCACGTGTGCTGCGCTTTCTGGCCTCTGGTAATAAGTAAAGCTGATGGTTTCTCTCCTGTCGCCACTGAGCCTTGCTGCTGTTCGTTCTGCACTTGAAATCCCCCCCGGTGCCGTCAGGGCTGGCTGCACGAAGCCGTTTTTGCCTTCCCGGCAGACCCAGGGCACTGGATGGGGTCCATACGCCGGGGAAATGGTGCACGAGAGCCAGAGCTCGCTCGCTGCTGGGGCCGCGGCAGTGCCAGGCAGGAGAGCCGGCCGCGGGGCGGGCAGCACCGCGATGGCAGCGTGGATGTTGCGAGGGGGAGTGGGGCAGAGCTGGGGCAGGATGAGCCCCCCCGGTACCGCACCGCAGCCAGAGATGACTGGCACCCCCACAACAGCACAGAAGGAGGAATTTGACCAGGAGGAATTATAAGGAGATTTTTATTTGTTTAAGATCGGTATCAAACTATTTCCTAGAACCTTTGCAGAACCAGCTGAACCTTCCTGAGCTGTTTCTGTTGCAGGAATCCCTTCTTTGCCCCCACAAGAGAGCAACCTCGCCCCGGGTACGCATTGCTTGGTCTTCCACTGCAATCCTGGGCAAAAGCAGCTCGAAGCGGATTGAGAGAACAGTGTGATTGCCTCCTTTTTCTCGTTAAAAGGCTGCCACCATAAAGGGCAGCGAGGCATGACAAATAATTGCCGTTAACAAATTGCTGGAGCTGTGCAAAGTGGCACCAGGACACCACCCGCCTGCCCTGGGGAAGCTCTGCACAACCCTTCATGCGGTGGTTTTGACTGTTTCTCTTCCCTGGGATCTCAGCTCAGGTTGCTGAGGTTTTTTGGGGGAGTCCCAGGTCTCTTCTGAGGTGCCAGGGCTTTCAGAAGATGTTAGGTGTCAGCCCTCAGAGGCCAGAGCTAATGCCTCAGCTCCCTGGCAGCGGGAAAGATGCCGGAGGAATGTGTCTGCTGTCTGGTTCTGGTCAGACCAAAAACGTAGAGCATATTTGTCCTGCCTCGGTGATGTATCGCACTCCATATCGTGGCATCGGAGCCCAAAGGACTGAGTCATTTTCATCTGTAAGGGCACATACCACGTAACGTAAGCAAGCCTGGCAGCACACCAGCCAGCCTTCCGACTCCAGTCCAGCCTTAACGGCATCACGTGGGGCGAGAGCCGCTGTTTTCTCCCTTGCAGGATATTGCAGCTATCCCTGGCTCGACGAACGGCAGCTCTGCAGCCAAAAACGTGTCCTCCACATACACCGGAGAAGGCACCTCCACCGGTCACCACGAAAACAGGAGCTCCAGGAGGAAAGGGCAAAGCGGGTGTCCCACGTCCAACACCAGCGAGGCCGGCGGGGAAGGATGCGAGCCCCCACCATTGCTCTTGCAGACAACCCACGGGCATGGGGAGCTGCAGCAAGGGTTGGGGACGGACAGACTTCCTACCCAAAAAAAGTCCTACCAGGACCACGAAACCTTCCTGCCTGACTCATCGTCGATGCTGCTACAACACGAGCCATTGCCCAATAAGTAGGTCGGGCTCGTAAGAGGAGAGAAACAACTCACCCAAATGCTTCTCATCGCCCGCATCGAGCGGCCTCGTTTCTCCCAAAAGACAAACGGAGCATTAGCTGGTTGGGGACAGCTTTGTGTATCTCTGGTAGGGAAGTGTTTTAACTCGTGGCAACAGGCTGTGTAAATCAGAGCTGGAGCTGCAGCCAAATGATGCAATTAGAGGTCTTGCTGTCAACAAACAATCATGCAAATTTGTTCTCTCTGATAGGAATCAAGGAGGAGACATGACTAAGCATGTAATAGCAGGGGGTTGGGAGAGAAAAAAGTTGCCTGATGCTTCTTAATGAGGCAAAAACTTACCGCAAAATGGAAACAGTGAAAAGGTGGAGGTTTGTCTGCGTCTCTCCAGGAACTGATTAGGCCAGGCGGTACCTGAAAGCGGGTCCAGTACGAGGTTTAGGTAGTTCAGTCTCTCCTCTGAGGGCATGTTTTCCCTTGCACAAGGCTTGCAGGATGCTTATCCTCACTGAGGACCAGCCGAGTACTTTTTTTTGCTGACAGCCAGCTCTTGTCCCCCTCAGAGCTGAGCTTCGACCAGCAACTAAAGGCAATCAGCAGTGTCCTAATTAAGGGCAACGCTTGCAGCCGTTAGCTGGAGGTGCAGGATGCAGAAGGGGTGTTTGGGGGGGGGCTGGTGCCTGCGGTGAGCCAGACCCAGCCACGCTCCGAGCTGGGGCCCGGCCCTCGTGGGTGCTGCATTAGCGCACGGGGAATGGCCGCTGGTGCGGCCGCTCTCACCCGCGGGAATTTACACACCACGGGAAGGTGTTGGCACCTGCTTTGGGGACTGTAACCCACCAGCTGAAATCCCGGTGCCTCGGCAAAGCCCTCGCTGCCTTCGCCGGCATCTGCCTCAGACACTTTGGGGCCAACCGTCGAAGAAGTGTCCTCACATGGGCGGTGCAGGTTTGCAGCCTGTTGACATCTCTCTTTAGAGCAGGAGGTGATGGGGATTTTTTGGTCCCGATTCTTTGGCCTCGGTGCTAAAAGGAAGAGCCCTCCCTGTTGCATCCGCAGCCCTCGAGCACCTCTGCCCATAACCAGACCGTGTGGTGGATGGCATCGGTCCCCCGTGCTGTGCCTGATCGCCCCTTGCTGAAGGACACCACTCAGCTGGGCCTTGGGGAGGTGAAAGGACGTGTTCCTAAAACATCTTGAAATGCGGTTAAATGCGAGCCGAGCCCCCACGCACCCAGCTCTGGTGCAGCGCCCGCCTGGCACCCTTCGCACGGCCGTCATGGACCTTTCCATCCCTTTCCATCCCCAGCCCTGCGATGGCTCAGCCGCCGTTTCGATGTATACGGTTCCATACGCTGCTCCGTCTGCCAGGTGTCTGCTGCACCCTGGGTGGCCCGTCTTTCTGTGCACATCAGGCATTTCCCTTATAGCACGCTGGCTGGGAGCCACAGCCGTACGTAAGCAGCTGCTCAGCTATTAAACAGCCTTATAATCTCAGGACTTAGCATCAAAGCAGAAGCTCTCTTAGCAGAGACGTGCAGGGATCAGACTTAAAAGAAGTCGCCGAAGTAGGCTGGGGAAGAGTCTTTGCCAAGTAACATCTGTCTAAGACAGTTAACATTAAGTAGAAAAAAAAAAAAAACCCTTTTGTTCGCTTCTGTTTAATGAGCAAGAGAGTGCTCTCATGGAGCCTGGCGTCTCATTTCACTTTCTAAACCAGGTCTTGCATAAGCTCATGTACTTACCTGCTCTTTTCCTTCTCTTTCAAAACAGGCATGCAAGCCCAGCTGGCCTTTTGCTGACAGCTGTAGTGGCAATTTCCTACACAATCGCGATGCTGTATGAGGGGTGAGTAGCTTTGCAAAACTGGAGAGCTTCTAATTATTTCTACCAGCTTTAACTCCCGAGGTTTTGGGGAACTGCAGAAGTAGAGAGGTTTTTTCCAATTAATTCAGCAGGGAAGAAGGAAAACAGAGGATTGTTTTTCAATTGTTTAGATAATGGGCAGATTCCGCTCTGAAACTATTTGCTGAGTTCTAGGAACATTTATGCATTTGTTTATTTTTATCAAAATGAGGGTTTTTTTCTCTCGGGTGCCTGGTTCTGTCTATACAAGAGCAATAAGGCAGGCAGTGAGAGGACTCATTGTGTCACCTGAAGAGACTCTGCGAGAAGAGGTTGCATTTTGTAGTTCCTTGGATGGGCTTCTCTGATATTTTGTACCACAATAGCCCAGCAGCCCAGGACAGAGCAGCCCAGAATTATTCCCAGAAGCAGCGGTTGTGCTTCAGCAGTGAAAGGTCTTTTGTCTCTGCGAGGGAGGAGGAGATGCAAAGAGAGCCGAGGCCCGTCTGCATGCGGGGGGAGTCCGAGTGTGCTGAGCCTCGTCCAGCTCGGTGCAGGGATGCTCCCGAGTGGGAGCGGCTTGGAGCCGCTCCGCGGTCCAGAGAGAGCAAGCCGAGGATTGCCACGGCACAGGAATAGTTGGGCTGTGCCAGCCCATGAAGGGCAGAGTTTCTGGCCCAAAGGAGAGCACACAGTAGTCTTGAGATTTTATCTTCTTCCCCCCTTCTTTTGCCCCTCTCTTGTGTCTGTGCCCCCTCTTCCCCCAAATTCCCATCCTCCCAACCACAGGCCTTTCACAGAGGAAATATATCGGCAGAAACAGAAGGGAGCGAAGAACAAGTAGCCACAGGTACGTTTGCCGATCGGTGTTTCAGCAAGAGGGGCTGCTTTGCCGGGCTCCCCCACCTCTGAGTGTGTTAGATGGGGACGGGAGCACCCCCTGCCCTCCAGCACGCCCTGCCCAGCCCTGCGCTTCCCGGCTCCTCCGGAGCCCTTCCTGCGCTCCTCAAGGGATTTGAGCTTCAAACCTCCGCAAAAACCCAGGCGGGAAGGCTTTACACAGCGGCGGTTGTGTCCGCCTCTTGGCACCCGACCAGCAACCCCCAAATTGTTTTGATTATATACTTGAGAGTCAGCGCGAGGGAAAATTGCTGGGGAGCTTTGAGGCTCCAGGCTTAGTCTAAATCAGTCAGAAAAAAGCAGCTATTGGCCATGGCAGGCGCTCCAGCGAGCGGCAGGGATGGTGCGAGAGGGCATCCGTGCCCGACCACCCCGCAGGGAAATCGTGCGTCCCTGCTCCAGGCTGCTCCTTGCCCGAGCCGGGAGCGTTTCTGCACATGGGCTTGCACCGGCTCACCGCAGAAACTCAGCCTGGGCTTGCTTTTTGGGACAAAGGCTTCTACAAAAGCACCGGTTCCTGCCCAGGCTCCTTTCCCTGGGGTTAAATTCCCCCTGGAAACCCCCGGTGCATCTGCCCGCTGGTGGGTGGAGAGGCTGGACGAGCACACGGCACGGCTGAGGTTTTGGCAGCTCCGTAGCCTCTGCCCCAGCAAAGATGCTGTAGCACCGGTGAGGTCCCTGACGGCCTCTTGTCTCTTTGCCTTTTGCAAAGCAGTGTCTCGGATACCTCGGCGCAGCATGCCTCTCCGGTCCCCACGCTGTCCGATATGCCCGTTTTCCTACTGAGATGTGTCCTACTAATTAGCCCAGCAACCCTTAATGAGCCAACTGAGCACCCTGCAGTATTGGAAGTGATCAGAGGAACAGCCCGAGCATGGTGGCACCTCCTCGCCGCAGCCCACGGGAGCTGGAGGTCCCTGTCCCCGGGTCCTTGTCCCCATTGCCGGATCACTGGGGCTCCTGCCACAAAGTTGACGCTTTCCCAGGAGCCACATGGTGCAGAACCTCCCGACCTCTCCTCCCGCATCAAGTATTGGAGATCTACAGGGGAAAAAGCAACCCAGCTCCAGCCCCGGACCGGAGGGCAAGCAGAGTAACGGTGGAGACACCAGGGGCTTTTTGTAAGCGAGCTCTGAGCATGGGGAAGCACTGGCTTCAGCCGATCCTGAAGATCATCCGAAGATGCTGCCGAAGAGCCACAGGAGGCAAACAAAAGCTCGGGCAAAGGAACAGAGAGGGCTCAGGAGCCCCTGGGGCGTTCAAATGTGGCTGTGGAAGGAAGAGGGGAAACTGCCGCAAACTCAGCAACAACCCCCCTCTTTTCTGGAAGAGGGAACCTCCCCATCCAGAGCTGCGGTGTCCCACCTGCGCGGAGCCCTGTAGCATCTCCGCACTGTTTGCAAAGGCTCTGAGAAAGGTGACTGAAAAGCACGTAGATGTGAACGTACGACCTAAACCACTGCCCAAGGGGATGGAGGGACGGCAGCCATCCCGTGAGGAAACCCCAGCATGGAGAAGACCAAGGGGAAGCGTCAATCCCCATCCGCACCCTGCAGATATCCCATCCCTGGCTGTGTCGGTGCCCCGGTCCCTTCCACACCCCACCCAGCCCTTTCTTGTCCCCGGGGGCCACGTGAGGGTCCTGCCCGCCTTCCCCGCCACCCAGTGCCTTCCAGCTACTTTTCACTGCCTTGCAGGGGCGGTGGGTGGGAGGGAGGGAGGGAAAGGGCTGTTCTGCCTCGCGCGATGCGCAGCAGCCGGGTACGGATCTGCCCCTCCGCCCCTGCCACCAGCCTCGCCGAGTCCCAAAGAGCCCGGTGCTGGATCCTGCCCCGAACGGGAAGATCCCAGGGGCGATGCTCCAGGCCCAGGCTCAGTGTTTACAGATTCCCAGAACAGTTTGAGAAATAAGCTGTAAACGACCAAAAAAAAAAAAAACAAAAGCAGCGTAAAGCCCCCGGCAGCGGCGCTGGAGAAGGGAGCTGCGCTGCTGCCGGCTCCCGCACAGGCACCGGGATGCGGTGCCATGTCTCAGCGTCGCGTCGTCCCCTCCGCAGAGGGTCCTCCCTTCTCTCAGTGTCACCTCCGCGAAACGGTCCGATTTCCTTTTGCTTTTGCATGTTGTAATTCACCCTTCGGGCATTGCTCAGCAGGAATTAAAAGTGTTGGTTTCTTTTCAGTCCAGCCTCCGTTTCCTTTGGCCGGGCTCACGGACGCCGTGTTTATATTTCACCGCTTCAGAGCCGTTACATGAGGATTTTTTTTTTTACCGCCATCTCAACGACCTTCCTCTTAAAGACTTGGACATAGTATTTTATTTTTAGATAAGTTTCCACATCCCCTTCACAGTTAATGTTTATAGAGAGAGGCTAAAACAGCCCAGTACCCATAGCAACCAGCAAGCAGAGGATACGTTGCATTATTCAGAAAATTTATGTCAGAGTTGCCAGTCCTGGCTCAAAGTCTCTGATGTAAATAAATTCAGATTTGTTGATAGGTGAAATCAGTATTTACCGAAGAGACACGTGCTTGTTCGGGAAGGATTATTCTTAACAAGAATACAGTGAGGGCTGTATTTGTGCCGTCTCGTTCCCAGTCTGGGGACCACGTACGCCTTTCCCTGTCCCCGCTGCGAGGCCGGGGGGGCCCCAGTCGTACCGTTCCCACCCCAGGCAGGATCAGCCCCCCCAGATGGGTGTCTGTCACCGTAAACCCCAGGGATGGAGCTGCTTCCCCTCCCGTGCCCACAGCATCCCAAAAGCGACAGCTGGGACCGGCTTCATGGACTCCTTCCCCCTTGATCCGCCGTTTCAAACCCAACCCTTCCCGCTTCCCAGCCGCTCCGTGTCAGCTTTGCATTGCACAAGGGGTTTTCTGGGGCTACGCCAGATATATCCCCGTTTTTAGTAGCTCTTCCCACAGCAGCCAGCGCGGATTAATGTGCCTCTGCGTTCGCAGACCTGGTTCTGGCTGCCGTAAAGCTGGAGTTTGACATTTCAGAGGCGTCTGCTCTGTTCCCTAAAGCAAAACCGGGGAGCTGGAAGGGGATGTTCAAGCCCATCTCATGGGGTCCAAGCCCACCTTTCTCCCTCGGGTGGGGGGCTTGGCCGGGGCCGGGGCCAGTCCCCGGCAGTGCCATTCCGCTGCCGGGTGCTGCGGGGAGGAGAACACAGACAGACCATGATTTATATTGTTTTATAGTATTTAACAGCGAGGGATTAAGGGACTCTCCCTCCCCGGTTTTATGGAAAAAAATTGATTCCTCTCCAATTACCTCGTATTTCTAAGAATTTGAGGTTACAGAGGGTGAGGATGAAACCTTCAGGCTGAGCACGAAGCATTGGTGGTGTCGGGGCTATTTCCCCCTTCCCATCCCCGGGGCCAGCACCCGGCTGCGGCTGGGCCGTATCCTGCAGGGATGGACCTCGCAGCCCCAGGTCGGGACGTGAGACTCCTGCTGCTTCCAAAGGAGAGACCTGCACCGTCGGACCCCCAGGAGCAGCCGGTTGCAGCCCCGGCGCCGTGCCGGCACGGGCGGGCGCATCCCTCCGGCTCTCGGGGAGGCATCGAGCACCGAGCAGGGTCCGTGGAAATGTGGTCATGGGCCCGTTTTCAGAACTTCATGGCTTCAAAATCCAGCGTGGGGCTTGCTGGGCCCATCTGAGCTTGGCAGGGGGGTTGTTTGCAGCCTTGGGAAATGCCACACGTGGGGTTGTGTGCCGATGCCACAGATAACACCTCCCTTGATGTTCGGGACATTTCTCCAGAGCAAACACCGGGAAAGGAGAAACTAGTTAAATCACAACTCCTGCCTGGCAGGGACGGTCAGGCCACCCGAGTCCATCGCACCCCGCTGCCTCGGGGCGCCCCGTCCTGCCGCGCAGCCCCCGGCACCGGCTGTGCCCACCCTCACGCCCCTCCCGGGTCTTCTCTGTGTGGCCGCTTGCGCGACTCCCCCGCACGTGTCTCCCCTCCCTGAAACCGCATGTGATTTTTCGGGGGGTGGGGGGATCACCCGTGCAAACCCAAACCGCCCCAGCGACGGGCACGCGATGCGGGGCCAGCTCCACGCTCGCGGGATGCTTCATCCAGGGATGCTTGGGGAGACGGAGGCCGCATGCTGCCGTCCTTTCCCTGCAGGCAACCGTATGGTGGGACATCCAGGACCGAGGACGCATCCCCAAAGGTGCTGCCCATAACCCCACGCCCATGTTTGCTTTCGCCTGGCGAAGCTGCGCTGCCTTCACCCGGGGGACGGCCGGCCACCGGCCCTGACGTGGCAAACAAACACAATTAGCCAGGAACAGGGAATAAACACACGGCGCAATCGAAGCGGAGCGTGTTGTACCAGCGGAGCAATGCAGAAGTCACAATTCCTGTCGGACTCCTGCCAGGCTCAGCTTGCTGAGTCTGCACTTTTGCTGTTCGGGAGGATGGAGGGAAACGGGGGGCTCCGGCGGTGGCTCCCGCACCAGTCCCGACGCCGAGGCTGAACCTCGGCACGGCCGTTCGGCGGGCAGGGGAGGAAGGCTTGTCTGCCCGCGATGGGGATTCGATGCAAAAGGAAAGATGAGCTTTGAGCGCAGGTGATACAGGGGCTTTGAGGGGCAGTTTGGGCTCTGACTGCTTTATTGGGGACCCCTTAATCCAGAGAAGGCAGATGGGGGACACAACAGGACTTATCTTTACGGGGGAATAAACCAGTCCCCTCTATCCCTGCTCCATAGGGAGGCAGCAGTCTGGGCTTTCAATGGTCACAAAGAAATGCAGTGGGAAGAACGCCCTGGTGGGAAGCTGTTTCCAGGTGGGAAACCACCAGTGTTGGAGCCTGAACAAATGCCCGGGGCAGGACCAGGATCCGTCGTGCCTCGGCAGAGCCGGGGTTGAGCCGCGTGGGCACCGCCGGCGAGCTCCTGCGCTGGGGTCTGCGGATGCCCCCGTCTCGTGGGTGCCCAGGGGATGCTCCAAAATGACCCCCAGCGCCGGGAGAGCAGCGGCTCCCCGTGCCCGCCGTTCCCCCTGCCCTCCGCATCACCCCTGCCAGGGACAGCGTGGAGACGCCATCCAACCCACCCCGGCCCCAGCCCACCTCCGCCCTCCGCCCCGGGCGGCCTTTACGCACGGAGCTCCCACCATGTGCCAGAGGACAAGTGACGAGGCTGTTTTCTTTAATTTGCACACTAAAAAGCCGCCCTGGGACAGCCCGTTGAGCTAGCCACGCTGCGCCACATCCTCCTTGGATCTTGTTTCAAAAAAAAAAAATCGTAGGAATGTGCTGCTTTTTCCATGTCGCCTTTTCTTCGGAGGGGAACTGTTTACGGAGCACGGCTCCTTTCTAGCTGGGCAGCGGGCTCGGCTGCTGGCCTGCCCCGGCCTGAACCCGGGCTGTGCCCGCTCCGTCCCTGCCCGCCGGGTCGCAGGAGGGAGGCAGAGCAGCCGGAGCCCCCCGGGAAGGAGATGTCGGGGCTGGGGTCTGCCCGCAGCTCTTTGCTGCTGCTGCACCGGGGCTGAGCACTTATGGGAGCCCCAAGGGTCCTCGATTTGGGCACTGAGCGGGACTCAGAGCCTTCAGCATCCCTCCACCAGCTCCAGCCCGTCACTGCCCGGCCGGCTCCCTGCCTCCTCTTGGGCTTTTTTTTTGTCCTATAACCCCGGCAGCTGCCGCTATTTCCATGGGAACCCTCCTGAAATCTGTAGCAACGCGTCCGCCGGGGTCGCCGAGCCTCCCTCTCCCCTATGCCCTATATTCCAAGCCCCGTCGCTGCCCGTCTCCGGTTACAGGTGACATTTCTCTCTAATCCCAGGGAGGCTGCCGCTCTTTGGAAGGGAGCAGAAGGTGCCGGAGTTTGGGGACATGTCCAGGACATGCAAACGCCTTTGTCCATGCCGGATGCTGGCGGGATGCTGCTGCCTCCAAGCAAACCGTGAGCAAGAGGATGACATGAGATGGGCTGGAAACTGGGAGCAGAGGATTCCTGGGGTGCCCCCAGCTCGGGGAACCCCAGTTCCGCTCTGTATGGAGCTCTTGACCCAGCTGTGCCACACGGTTATTGCCGATGAGTTAATGTCACCGCGGTGCACTCCGAGCGGAGATGCTTCCACGGTCTCTGCTGGAGAGCAGGGCACCGTCCCTGGGGCGGCGAAACCAAGCCCCCTGTGGACTGGTGCCACCGAAACCCCGGCTCTCACCGTCTGCTCGGCCGTCCGACACGCGTTTGTGCCGCCGGTAAGGAAAGCAGCAGCACCGAGCGATCCACCGGAACATGCCGCTTCCCCGCCTTGCACCGAGACACGGGCGTTCAGCCCCTGCCGTGAGGTTTGGGCAAGAGAAGGGGAGCGGATGCAGAAAGTCCAGAGACCACGGCACGGCATGAGCCTGCTCCGGGAGCTGCATCACGCCGGGCGCGGGGCTGGTGTCTCCAAGGGAGCTCTCGCCGCCCCTCGCCTGGATGACTCAAGGAATTGGGGATTTGAGACATGTCTCAGGCTTTCAAATTCTCTGTTAATCAAATCCCAAACGCTAAAAGGAATCAAGCGACATGAAAAGTCTTGCAAAAGAAGTAGGGGATGGGGGAAGGAAACAAATAAACCCACCCCCCCCGGTCCCCAGTGACAGAGCAGCCCGTTTCTGCATCATATCTCATCTGGGAAAAATTATATGTTGTGAGTTACGTGCTTCTTTTCAAAAGCCTTAAAGGAGATTTAATAAAATGAGACAAGCTAATAATATAGGGAATGAATAGCAACCCTGGATGCTGCATCTTGATTTAATCAGATGCTTTTCTCCAGGGGGACGAGCACGAGCTGTAGCTAAACCCTCCCTTCCCGTCCCTGCCCAGCTGCTCCCCTCTTCCTTCAGCCCCTCGCTCCTTCTCCCTACCCGGGGGAGCAGCCAGGGCAGGATTTGGGGTCCCGCAAGACCCCGCTGTTCACCAGCAGCCGCAGGGTGGTTATTTGTGAGCGGGCTGACGAGCAGCATGCCAGGGTGCTGTGTGCCGAACAGGGAGAGGGACCCTGTCTGGAGAACAGGTCCCTGTCCTGGGGGAGAAAAGCAGGAACTGGGGAGCCAGGAAAGCCGGGCTGGGGAGCCGGCTTGGCTCCATGTGCGTAGTCACAAAGCCGCAGTCCGGAGCCAGGGAATGCCATGTGCTGCTGTGCAGGGGACAAGCCCTCGGTAGGATGTGAAGCATCTTAACGGCAAAGATAAGGAGCTCGTGTCGGGCGTGCTCCTCTCCGTGGCCCGGGAGAGGCTGCGGGGTCTGCGTGTGCCGGGGCGGGAAAGGCACAAACGCGGTTCCAGTCTCGGCTTTTTCACCGCTTGGACCCGTAGGACCCAGCTGTGAACCGAGGCCGGCTCGACCCTGGGGTGACGATACTTCCCGGCTCCGCGGCACGCTCAGAAATGAAAGTCATGTTCTGATGTAATTGTTCTTTTCCGAGTATCCCCCCGCTCGCCTGTCCCTGGGCCGGGCGGCACGATGCACGCTCCTGCCTCCTGGTACATTTTGCTTCCTACATTTCTGCAGAGGCTGTTGCTGCTGCGAGCTTTATTTTGCTGCTTGCACAGTTCGTCCAAGCCGGACCCTGGGGAGCCGCATGTTCTGTCGCCGGGATGTTTGTGTGACTTTCGTGGAATTTCCTTTCCTCAGCCACTTGCTCGCGGCCGTTGGGCAGGTTTTGTTCATTGGCAGGTGGCTGGTAAACCCGGGAGGGTGCAAAGAGGGAGAGAAATAGCAAGAAACTGGGGAATGATCTGTGCTGAAGAGGTTCGATTCCATTAAAGGTGTCTGCGGTCGCTGGGTTTCGTGCACAGCAGCCTGCCTGAGGCTCTTGCTGTACCGAGGAGCTGCGTGAGTGAGCAAAGAGCCTGTATCCTCCAAAACTGGGCGAGGAGCGAAACACCCCGCAAATGGCAGGGTCGAACTCCGCGCAGGTGGTACGGCAGCCGTGGGGGGAAACGCTATTTTATCTGCCCCCGCTTAAGACTCAGGCTATTTGCAGTCAGGTCAGAAATAGGTGGTGATTTTTAACAGTCATAACCGTGGGAAGGCTTTGCCTTGCAGCGAGGTGGATCCTTTATCATCCATCACTGGCAGCCGGCTCCCGGCAAATGTGCTCTGCTTCCACCAGGAGACAAGTTTCTAGATGATCTTGGGGGACGCAGCCTAATGCCGTGTAATGCTCCTCTCCTTGGGCTCTGCGTGACTCTGCGAGGAGCTGGGCTCTGGGATAGCACCGGCAGCACCCACGTCCCCTCCCCGGGAGCTCCCGCAGCCATCAGCTCTCCTCCACCCACCCGGGGTCCCTGCCGCCCACCCAGGGTCCCTGCCCTTGCTCCCGGGGGGGCCCCGGCAGGGTGGCTCCGGTCGCCCCCCGCACCCCTGAACCGAGCCCACGGGATGCTGGCGGCACATCTGCCTCGTGGTGGCTCTGCCTTTGCTGCCGCCAAAGAGCCTTTTGGAGGGAGCAAATGGATTTTCCGTTGCTGAAGCCTGTTAACCGAAGAGTAGGCTTCGAGCAGGCTATTTTTACCCGTTCCTGGGACTATTAATAGTTTTACGGTTAACAATAAACGCCAATCAAGATGTTCGATTTGTCTGTCCCCCGGAGGTCGGCACTTCCTATTCCCCCAGTTGTTTTCCATCAACCGCTTCAATTAAATGATCTTTTTGTTATTTTGGGGTGATACATTTGTGCTCTGTAATCAGCTATTAAACCTCTTCGGTGTCTCGCACACAGATCAATAAACGTGGGAAACGGTCCCACTTTCTCTCCCCAAAGTGTCCTTGTGCCTCCGCTGCCGGGGAGGATGTTTCCCTGCAGGCAGGGAGGGGGCTGCAAGGGGCCGTTTGAACCACTGCTCCCTCCCACCCCACAGACCACTGCAATTCCTCCGTGTGCCTTCGGACAGCGTTTAAATTAATATCCAAGTGTGAGACCACACTCGGGGGAGATGGGAAGCTCAGCAGCACCCGTTTCCCAAGCGGTGCTGACAAAATGCACCATGCTGCACAAATTTGCATGTTCTAGCTGTCCCTGAGGCCCCTCTCAGCGTCGTAGGTGAGGCTTCTGCTATCCTGAACCTCATTTAAGCATCACCTTTCGCTCAGTTTTTTTACTAATAGATCCTCATAGTTTTTTTTCGATTCAAACTTTCTCATCAGGCTGATGTGAAAGAGGAGCTTGGCTTTCCCCGAGCCCGGTCGCTCAGCCATTGATGGCGCAGAGATCCCTCGGCACAGCAACACTCCCGTCTCCCCGAGGACCACGGCCCGGGTGCTCGGGACGATGCTGGGTGAGCCAAGCACGCTGCAGCCCTGCTGCGGCCGGGGCCTGGGGCGCTGCCTGCGCTGGCCCTTGCATCCAGCTCCAGCGAGACCCAGCAACTCAGCACCCGACAAGATCGGGCCCCCGATATGAAGCAGCACCACGCACCCTGCCCACCCCGGCAGCTGCCTGCACTGTGCCTGCATCCCTGTCAGCATCCTTCCTCCTCCTCCTCCTCCTCCTGGCAGCCCCCCCCTCCCCGGCCCCGCAGGGGCTGCAGAGCCCTGGGCTGCGGCTCATGCCCTCAGGCCGAGCTTCCCCAGCGCTGCCCGGGGCGGTGCTGCCGGGGCGCTGCCCGCGCTGCCCGCGCTGCCCGCGCTGCCCGCGCTGCCCGCGCTGCCCGCGCTGCCCGCGCTGCCCGCGCTGCCCGCCGGCCGTGCCCTCGCCTGCCCCCTAGCGGGGGAGTCGGGCTGCAGCGGCGCCGCACTCGGCGCCCCGGGGCTGGGCTGGGGCCGGGGCCGGGGCCGGGGCCGGGCTGGGCTGGGGCCGGAGTTGGGGCCGGGGCTGGGGTCGGGCTGGTGTTAAGGGAGAAGCAGCGGTACGAAGCCGTCCTTCAAGGCGGCACCGCGCAGCCTCCAGCCCGGGCTGCAGTGCCCGGTGGGACGGAGACTTCTCTCCCCTCCCGTCCCTTGACAGCAGCACCCACCGTACAGGGTCTTTCCCTCGGTCTTTCTGCGGGGCGGGGGTCTGCACACCCGCTTCTGCACGGAGAGCAAGCGTAAACCGGAGCAAAACCACGCCGGAGAGCGGGCTGGGACCCCCCGGCACCTCCCGCCCCGGCTCCCTGCGCCCGGGCAGCGCGGCTGGCAAAGGGGTCCCGCTCGGGGCCACCCCACTGCGGGGCGTGCGAGCCCCGGGAGCCCCAAGCCGGCTGCAGGGCGCCGGGAGCCCGCACCGGGCTGCCAGCGGGACGGATACAAAGCACCGCGTTCCCGGGCTGAGCTGCAAAGGGGTCGGCGCGCAAACGGGACCGGGAGCCCGGACCGGGCTGCGAACGGGGCCGGGCTGCGCAGAACCGGGAGTGGGAATCGGGTTGCAAAGGGGACCGGGCTGTGCAGAACCGGGAGCGGGAACCGGGTTGCGCAGCACCGGGAGCCCGGTCGGGGCTGCAAAGGGTCCGGCTGGCAGAGCACCGGGAGCCCCAACCGGGCTGCAAACGGGACCGGGCTGCGCAGCACCGGGAGCCCCAACCGGGCTGCAAACGGGCCGGGGCTGCGCGGCACCGGGAGCCCGGGGGGCTGCGCAGGGACCGGCCGGCAGCGCAGCGGGAGCCCGGCGGGGCCGGGGAGCGGGGAGCGGGCCGGGCGCGGAGCCGCGCACTGACTCAGCCGCCGCCGCCCCGGGCCGTGACGCGCCGAGGGGCGGTCGCTGCCGCCTCCATATAACGCGGCGGCGGCGGCGGCCGTGCAGAGCTCACACCGGCCTTTCCTGCGAGGGGAGAGGGGCTGAGCAGCCGGGCAGGACATCGCCTTCCTCCTCCTCTTCTTCCTCCGCATTCCTCTCGGCGCAAGCTGCCCCTTCGCCGGCTTCAATGAAACTGGCAGCGATGATCAAGAAGATGTGTCCCAGCGAGGCCGAGCTGAGCATCCCCGCCAAGAACTGCTACCGCATGGTCATCCTGGGCTCCTCCAAGGTGGGCAAGACGGCCATCGTCTCGCGCTTCCTCACCGGCCGCTTCGAGGAGCAATACACGCCCACCATCGAGGACTTCCACCGCAAGTTCTACAGCATCCGCGGCGAGGTCTACCAGCTCGACATCCTGGACACATCGGGCAACCACCCCTTCCCAGCCATGCGCCGCCTCTCCATCCTCACAGGTACTTGGCTGGGGAGCGCCAGGAGGAAGGGGGGGGGTTCCTTTGCCAGATTTCAGGCTTTCTTGCCCAGTTTGGGGATGTTTCTCCAGTCCCGGGAGGTGGGACTCTGTGTGTGCACAGGGTGGGCAACTTTGCTCCCTGCATGGGGTGGATGGGAGGATGCGGGACCCGGGTGCTGCCTGGTCCTTCCCTCCCTGAGTCTCTATATCACTTAGGCAGCGGGTCTCTGTGTGTCCCCGTCCCTGCAACCATCTCACGGTCCCTCTTTGTCCCCAGGAGACGTGTTCATCCTCGTGTTCAGCCTGGACAACCGGGACTCCTTTGAGGAGGTGCAGCGCCTGAAACAGCAAATCCTGGAGACCAAGTCGTGCCTGAAGAACAAAACCAAGGAGAACATAGAGGTGCCCCTGGTCATCTGTGGTAACAAGGGCGACCGGGACTTTTACCGAGAGGTGCAACCCCGGGAGATCGAGCAGCTGGTGGGAGGGGACCCCAAAAAATGCGCCTACTTCGAGATCTCAGCCAAGAAGAACAGCAGCCTGGACCAGATGTTCCAGGCGCTCTTCGCCATGGCCAAGCTGCCCAGCGAGATGAGCCCCGACCTGCACCGCAAGGTCTCGGTCCAGTACTGCGACATCCTGCATAAGAAGGCGCTGAAAGGCAAAAAGCTGCTGAAAGAGGGGGGCCGGGGCAGCACGGAGGAGGCGTACGGCATCGTGGCCCCCTTCGCCCGGCGGCCCAGCGTCCACAGCGACCTCATGTACATCCGGGAGAAAGCCATCGGCGGCGGGCACGGCAAGGAGAAGGACCGCTGCGTGATCAGCTAGGAGCCCCCGCTCGCCCCGCGACGGGAAGGAAGGAAGGAAGGAAGGGAGGGGGGAAAGATGCTCGTTTCCGAATTGACTTTGGGCAGGCAGGAGGGTGGGCAGGCGCCCACGCAGGCAGAGAGGGGGTCGCCTCTTCCCCAGCCTCCCTCCTCCCGAGGGATCGCTTTCATTGGCTCCCTCCCCCGGGAGGGAATTTTGGGAGCGAGGGATGCGAAGGGGGAGGCTTTGGAGGGCAGGAGGGGGGTGCCGCTGGTACCAGCCTCCTCCGGGCAGAGAGACAGGGAGCGGGTGAGCTGCCGAGTAGCCAGGTGGGAGGATGAGCGTGGAGGGCACAGACCTTGGCATCGCTTTCCCTCCCAAACCACCCAGCCTCGGGCACTGCCTTCAGGAGGGAGGGCAGAGGCCTGCCAGCGCCTGCTCGGGGCTTTGGGGTTGGTTTTTTGTTATTGTTTGGTTTTTTTAAACTTGAGAAGCTGTGCACGGACTCTGGCTCTGTGTCGTGTGTTCGTCTGTGTCTGCAAAACACGTGCAGAAGACACTCTTAAGCTGTTGCAAAGACATTGCAGAGTTACAGCCCCAATGGACCAAAAAACTGACTCTTGTTTACATTTGTCTTGTCTGATTTGCAAGATTTGGGGAGGGCGGGGGGAGTGGGAAGGGTTTTTTAAATAAGAAAATAATAGGCACTTTATGTAGGTATTGTTTGTCATTGACATGAACAAAAAATCTTCAAGTGTTTCTACCGTGGGTGAAACTTGATGTTTTATTTTTTCTACAAATTAATAAAATCTTTTTAAAAACGACACCTGTGGGTTTGCCTTTGCTTCTTCACCCGGCCCCATAGCAAAACCAAATCCTGTTAAGCCAAGACCTGAGCCCAGCCCCGAGGTGCTAAGACCGGCCTCTCAACTCAATCCCTTTATTACCCCATTTTCTCCGACTCCCAGTGCAAAGGTTTCCGTCTCTGCAAGCAGCCGATTTCTTGCCACACGGGGTAACGAGGGGCCACGCACACAGTTACTCAAACGAGTCACCGAGCCAGGACTCTTTCCTCACTTCACTAACGCCGAGTTACGATCCTGCCAGCCCCGTGACACGCCGGGCATTGGCATGTCATTCACTGCAGAAACCGAGCAAACTGACATCACTTCGTCAGAAAGAGCTGATTGTGTTTCATGCTTTTTCCCGATTAACTAAGCACACTCCAGTGATGTCAACAGAGAGTGATTCATTTGCGCCCCGTCCGGGATATTGTTTTTATTTTGCAATACGAGTAAAGGAAGTACTTTGCGCGAAAGGTCACCTTTGCATCTGATGGTTTTTAATCTCTAATAATAAGTTGCAGTAATCATTGCCAGAAGCGAAAGGGAAAGGGGAAAGCTCTGCAAAGAACAGCTCTTCCTGGCTCCAGCTTCTCTGTCAGTTCATTTTCAGCCCCCGGTCCCCCTTCAAGCAGCAGAACAAATCTACGTTTAATACCTATTAATGGCAAAAAAAATTCTATTGAAGCCACAAAACTAGGGTGGGTGAGTGAGACTGCAAACCAAACCGCTTCGGTTTCGCTTGAAACTTGGATTCAAGTTGACAGAGTTAACTTGTTCCTGTGCTAAGTGCCAGACATTTCTTTGGACACACGTTGTCTCTTCCAGCTCCGCGTATGCCCTGATTTCACAGGAACAGCAACTGGCAAAAAAAGGGAAACCACTGTCCGGGCATGAGACACAAGAATTTATTGAGCTGAGATGGGCAATGCCTGACAGGAAGGTAATTTCAGTAATAAAAAGAGTGTACATTGTGCTTTGTTTACCTTGGTGTTCTGCTTTACTCAGAGTTTACACACTGGCACCTTCCCAAAGAAAGTACTAGTAAAGTATTCCAGCGGCGACAGAGTAATCTCTAGGCTACAGGTGAGTCGCAACCATCCCAGTCCCCAACGAGCAGAATTACTTGCCTTTTGGTTTAGGAAACGAAAACCCTACCCAAACAGACCTTGCTTTTCTTTTGAAGGCACGAGTGCTACTCGCCCTCAGATGCTGGTTCTCAACAGATACTGTATTGCACTACCTGGTTTTTCACCTCCTCCACTACTGACCTGCACCATCTTTCAGCACAGTTCAGAGAACCACGAGATTCAAGGTCCCGGCACGTCCTCGTTAGCCGGCGAGATGCGGTGTGGCTTACCAGGTTGTCACCTGCCACCGTAAGAGCTAACAGCAGGAGGACAGAGGGCCGGGAGCGCCGGGATCCGTCCGGATGCCATACAACATTCAAGGGCTTTCCATCAGCCGTTGGCAAACGTTCAAGCCGCTCAAATGTCTGTGTTTGCGGGAAGCCCCTGGAGCACTTCGGATGTGGAGGTGACCCGTCCTGTTGAGCCTGAACTTCTGTCACATTTGGGATAACTGAGAGCTCTTGTCCTTTACGCCCTTTGTTTTGATTCTGCTCGCCCTTCCTCTGCTTTAAGAGCAAGATGCCCAACGTCCTGCCCAAGCTGCGCTCGCCCAAGGAGATTTATGCACCCAAAGCCTACCGAAATCCACTCCCCTGGCAGCCTCTGCTTCGCTCTCCCAAGTCACCCTGCTTCCAAAACAGCGACGTAAAGACACAGGAGCTGGGCCCAGGCCACGCACGTCCTCTGCGCTGCCGAAGTCCTGCCCCTGCTCAGCCCACGTCCACTCAGCGAACACACAAGAGGGGCAGTTTGGAATTTCTAAATCTTTACTTGACTCATCTCAGACACAACCATCACTTGTTTAAAAAGAGAAAGAGAGAGAAATACAGGAGTATTTGAAAGCAATCATTCCTCTTTCGACACACAGAGACTGGAAAGTGCCCCAGAGACCCTTTCCAGGAGCAGGGCCAAACAGCTCACGCTTCCCTCTTATGCTCCCTTTTGATGTTTGGCCACTTTTAAGTGAAAAGAATTGCTGAAAATGCCCCCTTTTTCTTGTTGAAGTTAACCAGCAGGTACTTGGACCCTTAGTGAGGAGAAAACATAATGTCTCCTGCTTGCTTGAATGTAAAAAAAAAAACCACCCCACCCTGAGAGAAAACAGAAGAGATGCATCTATAAATGCACAGCCCTACAGCAGATCAAAGCGAACGTACCGCTGTAATCATCATATGTGAAGCACACAGTGTTCTGGTTCAGTGTCACATGCCTGTGATCCACACAGACACAACTTCAGAGCAACGCGACCAAAAAAGCATAAAAGAAAGAAAAGTAAACTTCTGCCACCTTTTTCTCTCCTGTTCAGCCAGGAGAGGAGGTCTCTCAGACGCGGAGAGCAGAGCTGCGCCCTTCCTACTCCTTGGGGATTTCAAACATGCAAAGGCTCTTGTACTTCTGCAGCAGTTCGTTTTTGGTCCGGACCTGCTCCCGCAGGTTCTGCAGCTGCTGCTGCTGCTGCTCCGGGCTCACACCGATGCCAGGCATGGAGCTGATCAGCTTCCTCATCTCCTGGAACTTGTTCTTCAGCTCATTCAGCACTTGGTGAACATCCTGGCTGTCCTTGTCCATGCTGCAGAGGACAGAAAATCGAGACATTGTTGAATTCTCCTATTGGAAACGCCCCTTCAGCCCGCGGTGGTGACTGTCATTTCCAGTACAACCGGGGCTTAAACTGCAACTCACTGGGAAAATTTTGCTCTTGGTATCTAGCTACACACTCCTAGTTCACCTATCCCAATAAAATGGACACGGATAGATATACAGACTGGGTAGCTTCTGGGGCAAACTGGTTTCCTGCTCATTTCCAGCACACAATCCAGTTACTTGAGAACCCACCCATCGGGTTAGGAGCCGGTCTGCAGCTTTAAAACATTACAATGGAGCAGGCTAAATGCTCCCTCTGTTTGAACTCCCGTATCTCTCTTTGGGGAACGTAAGATTACGTACGTATGTTGTGTGTAGGCACCTGGAAAAAAAGATCTCGGTTTCACTCGTGACCTGTTGCTGCTGTAATACAAAACGCAATGCAGTCAAACAGCTTGACAGGGGAAAATAGAAACTGTTCCCCGAAGTATCAGAGAGTATCCAATGGCAGAGAAAACGGTACTTTGGAGCTTTAAAACGACTCTCTGGGGACACATACCTAATAAAAGAGAAGCGACAGCTTTTTTTTTTTTTACTTTTTTTTTTAAGAGCAGCACAATTGGTTCTGCAACCAACTCTGTGCTTTTCAAGGATCAGTGTTGTCTGAGGCAGCGTCTGCCCTCAAACCCTCATTAGTATCTGCCGCAGCTTTGTTAGCACCAGCGAGAAGTTTTACCGATTCCAGGCAAAAGCGAGTCCCCGCTTCCAGGGTGCCTGTTAATAACGAGAGCGGGATTCTAATGGTCTTTGAAAACTGGAGCCTGTTCAATAGCCAGACCTAAAAATAAATCCGCTTGGCATGACCAGGGCAGAGAGGTGCTCGATTAGAACTTTGGGGAATCGTGACATGGCTGAGAGCAAAACTTTTAACCAGATGGTCGCCGTTCGTTTCAAAAGCCTGTTGGAACAAAATATTCATTACTCCCTTCTAAATAAAACCGCAGCTGGTACCATGATGTATTCCCATTATGCAGGCATTCACGGCCAGGTCAGCAGTGGAAAAACACAGGCGCACGCACAACCCCATGGCACGTCTGGGGAAGGACGGGTTGACGCTGCCTTTCATTCACCGGAGCGGCAGGCTGGCTTTGAGAGGGACGTCCTCCCCGCTCCAGGTCTCCCCAGGTCTTGTTCCCTTCCCCACACACAGAGAACTGCCGGCTGCCTGTCCGGCTGGTTGATCCAAAGGAATAATTATTTCAGGTTTGGGTTGGTGGTTTTTTTTTTTTCCTGATGGGTGGTTTTCCTGCTGGCTCAAGCCACTGAAGCGACTCCCTCTTTGAGGGCATGGACAGGCAGGGGCGAGGAGGTGTGGGAAGAGACTGCAGCTGCCTGCAGGAACACAGGATTCAACGCAACGCCCAGCCCCAGCTTGTGCTGCCGGACCGTGCATAAGCCCTGCCTTAAGGCACGGTGTTCTTCACTACACCAGCACAACCCACCGTTGCTGGAGCCACGCGCTGGGACCTCAGCGGCGACGCCATTTGACTATACAAGGTTGGAAATATCAGCAAGGCCTGCTTGGGAAAACTTTCTCCGGACCCAAACAACAGGAAAGAGCACATGTCCTTGAATGTAAGCAAATTTACACGACACATCTTCGCTCCCGAGCACAGAGTCACCTTGGACACGCGTCTTCATGGCTGAGTCAGCGTCAAAACAGCAGGGCTGGGCTCTGCGACTAGCGGCAGTGTTAAAGGATAACGTTTGCCATCTGTCAGGGACATGAGGCAACACATCCCACCACTTGCCTCTGTGGTCCTACCCGTCTGCAGCACCGTTCCGCGTACCTACGTCTGCTCAAGCCGCCCAGGAAATGCCATGTGCGAAGCGGAGGGAGGGAGCTGGGTAGCGGGAGTGGGTGGCTCAGCGGGACAGGGCACAAGATATCCTAGGGACTGTCATCTGTGGGTCACCACGACCTGCTCGGTGACATATAGGAATCTGGGAGGTCTCAGCCCATGGCTACTGCCCACTTTGCTTATGTACATGCACGCACCTGGCAATGGGCTTAGCCTCACTTCTGTGGTCTGGACAGATCAGGCAGAATCAAGGTCGGGGGCAACTACCCACCCCCAGCACAATGGGGAAACTGAGGGAAATCAGAGGGTTTGCGTTCTCACGCCCGTTCTGTATCCAGACCGCTGCGTCAGGAGGTATTCAGTCTTTCCTTGCCATGGCTCAGGCTGCAGAGCCATTAAGGGTGAACATCTCTCACCTTTCAGACATGCTTGATGCAAGTGAAACATCAGCAGGACGCAAACCAGCCTCAGCTCCTAAATAAGTGTGCAGGGAAAGGGCAGCCAGGCCCACAACCTGTAACAAGGGTATCCACGCTTCCCATGCCCTCTGCCGCACCCCGCAGTGGGCCCAGGTGAGAGCACGGAGCTGGCCTGGATGGATTTTCATGGCAGAGCCATGTCCCTACCGGGACCTCAGACAAGCATCTCTGAAGGGGTTATCCCGGGCCAGAAACATCACAGTTCTCAGGACACCTTGTACAAGTACCTTTTACCCCTACAGTGCTTATCTTGAACCAGGAACAGAACAATTTAACCAGTATCTCTGCAGAAGCCATCCTCCTTTTTACAGCTCCCCAGAAATGGGCTGCATTCCTGCCCCAGCACTGCCTGTACCTTCTGAGGCTGTTATCAACCGAACAGTACAGTTACCTGGAGCAATAAACCAGCGCAAGTACAACGCTCCTGCTGCCGGGTGTTAACGGTGGGGCAGTGTACCTGGGCCATGGGAGCACCTGTACCACCCCGGTGACCCAAACACCACCCAGGTACTGACTCAGAGCGGAGATGCACTTGGGGCTGTGCCAGCTCCCTCCGACGCTCTTCCCAGGAGCTCCAGTGGGGAGAAAAAGGGCAAAGGAGATGCTGGGAGGTTGGAGAGCATCACTAGAGGGGTGGTCTCATTGCCCTACTACCCATCTGGGGCACCCTGAGGATGCTGGCAGTTGGAGAGCATAATTAGAAGGAGGATGTCATTGTCCTGCTCCCCATCCAGGGCACCCCAGGGATGCTAGGGGCTGGAGAACATCATTTGAGGGGGATCCCATTGCCCCACTCCCTGTCCAGGGCACCTTGAGGATGCTGAGGGTCGGAAAGCATCGTTAAAGGGGGGACTCCATAGCCCCGCTCCCCATCCAGGGCATCCCAAGGATGCTGGGGCTGGGAGAGCGTTATTTGAGGGGGGACCCCAGAGCCCTGCTCCCCACCCAGGGCACCCTGGGGATGTTGGGGGCTGGAGAACATCACTAGAGGGGGATCCCATTGCCCCTCTCCTTGTCCAGGGCATCCCTGAGGATGTTGGGGTGAGAAAGCATCATTAAAGGGGGAACCCTGTAGCCCCGCTCCCTCTCCAGGGCATCCCGAGGATGCTGGGGCCGGGACAGCATCATTCGAGGGGGGACCCCAGAGCCCTGCTCCCCACCCAGGGCACCCCGCGGGCGCCGGGGGTCAGACAGCACCATTGGAGGGGGGTGGCTGGAGCAGGGATGAGGTGCCGGGCCGCGCCCGGTGCAGGGCAGCTCCTGCGCTGCGGTGCCCGGCGCGGGAGGGGCCGGGCCGGGGCGGGGCGGGGCGGGGGGAGGCCCGGTGCCGGCGCCCCGCGGTGCGGCCGGTGGCCGTGGCCGCCGTTACCATTTGATGATGTCGTGGACGAGCGGCAGGAAGGAGAACTCCTCCTGCGCGGGCGGCGGCGGCGGCGGCTTCTGCTCGGCGGGCGGCTCGGCCGGCGGCGGCTCCTCGGCGGCGCGGGCAGCGGCACCCCCCGAGGCCATGGCGGACCCCGGCCGGCGGCCGCGGCGCCGCGCAGTGACGGAGCGGGGCGGAGCTCCGCCGCGCCGTCCCGCCCCGCCCCGCCAGCCGCCTGCGCCGGGGCCCGGGCCCGGCCTGCCCCGAGCTCGGGCCTGGGCCTGGGCCGGAGTCTGGGCTGGGCTGGGGCCTGCGCTGGGCCTTCCCCGGAGTTGGGCCAGGGCCTGGGCCTTCTCTTGAACTTGGGTTTGGGCCTGGGCCTGGCCTGGGCCTTCTCCTGAACTTGGGCCTGGGCCTGGGCCAGCGCCAGGGTCTGGGCTGGGCCTTCCTCTGAACTTGGGCCTGGGCCTGGGCCAGGGTCTGGCCAGGCCTTCCCCTGTTCTTGGGCCTGGGTCTGCACCAGGGTCTGGGCTGGACCTGAGCTTGAGCTTGGGCCTGGGCCAGGGCCTGAGCCTGGACCAGGTCCGAGTCTGGGTCTGACCTGGGGTTGGGGCTGGGGCCGGGCCTGAGCTTGGGCTGGGCCTGGGCCCCTGCGACACCCCAGCGATGCCCCCTCCCACCCCGCTGGCGCGTTGCCCCGCGCAGGACCGAGCTCCGCGCGGGAGGCGGGAGGTTGGAGGAAGGACAGAGCGCGGGGTCCCACACCCCGAGGGCAGGGCGAGAGAAGGGGCCCCAGGCACCGCCCCGCGCTGGCTCCCAGCCCCTCCGTGTGCTCAGATCGGGGTCCCAAGCCTGCGTGCATCCCTCCCTTTTGAGCCAAATCTTAGGGAAAAATTGCATCATTCTGTGTTAAATCAATAACCACAGCAGGGTTTCACTGTCTCTTTTAAATCCCAGCTTTCCGCTGTGGTTTTTCATTAGTTGGTGTCCTTAGTTTGACTTTAATGCAACTGGGGGCAATATGTCGAGGGGGCTGAGTGACGGGGACGAGGTCTTTGTGATGCTTAGAGACGGATGCTTACGCGGGACCAGGCTTTCTGCCCGAGGGAGGAAGCATGGCTGACATCAGTCGGAGGGAAAGCAAGCTGGAGCGTTGGCCGAGAGCCTGGGCTGGAAGCTGGAGGAATCTGGAGGAAGAGAGACAGGAAGCTGGTGTCGAGGCTGGGAAGCTGGGAGAGGGGGAAGAAGTGGGGCTCAGGCATCATGTGCGGGTGGAAGGGGCGGCTCGAGATGGTGCGTGGTGGAGGCTGGGAGATGGAGGATGAGGCCCCTCTGCACCAAACGGCCGCAGAGTTTGCATCAGCAAACTGCTGTCGCTGGGTTTAAACCCTTCTATCAGCACAAAGGATCGCAGCGCTCATAACACCAGCCACAGGCGTGAGTTGTTCTTCCTGGGTTGGCTTAGAGAAAATACATAATTTAATTTTTCATTTGAAATAGGCCCCCCTGCTCAATAGTTATGGGCTGAGGATGACTGGGAAGGCAATGTTCTTTTTTAAACCAATTCTTTCAAAAAGCAAACAGAGGCTATTTATGTATCAAATGAGAGTGTTGGTAACCATTTAAACACGTGGAGTATTGACTGTTTGCTCTAAATATAGCAGATGCAATCTCTCACTTTGTTCCTACTGTCAGGAATAGATCCCGGCTCGGGCACCGATGCTGGAATGTGCGAAGGAGCCCGGGGAGCGCAGGTCCCGCTGAGCAGATCCCTGCGGGGGAGGCTGCTGGTATTTATGGTCCTTGCCTGAGCCGAGCAGGAGGTACAGGATGCCACGTCCTTCGTGTGGGGCTGAGCCGTGAGGTTCATTTCTGTCACATTTTATGGGCTGTTTCTAAAGCAAGACTTGCTTCAGGCTCCGCAGGGGACACTTTCCTCTGTACTGTGCTGGTTTTAACTCTCCCCTTGACTTTATGGAGGAGGGCGGCTAATTGCCGGGCTGCTGGACGCCTGCCTCTGATGGGTGAGTCAGGCAGTCGTTAGAGCAGGTGGCGACACGCAGACACCATTCAGCCCTACCTAAAGTGCTGTCGATCAGCATTTCTTTGTGCCATTCATTTCCCATTTTGGGTGGTGTTCTCACAGCAGCTGGAACACACAGCTTTATCTCGTTGGCATTCCTCCCTGTCCCTGCCTCTCACCTTCCCTTTTTCCTGGGAACAGCTCCTCCAGCTCCCTCAGGTGACCTGTCTCTGGCCTTTGGGGCTTGTCATGTCTCGTGGCAAGACCAGGGGAGAGCGGAGATGTTTTGCGGTAGGGTTGTGGTTCGTCAGGCTCCTCCATCACTGAAGATGCTGGTGAATTGGTCGGATGAGACTATGTGGTCACCATTTGAGCGTCAGCCTGGGCGAGGGGCACAGTAGGGCTGTTGTCTGTTCTGTGACGGTGTGTCCGTACCCCTGGTGAGGACTGCGGGGAGAGGTGAGACCCAGCTGACGGGTCTGGCAGGGAAGAGAAGACGTGCTTTTGGGCATGCGGAGAAGTGTTGACCTCAGGCGAGGAGCGGTGCTGGTGTGCCCTAATCTTCCCCTGCCCTTGTGGAGCCCCAAGCTGTGAGACCCTTGTCCCCCTGGGGTGACTGATGACCTGGGTTACGTCCTTGTAATGCCGCTCCTAATAGATATTGCCAACAGCGTGGTCTTCCCCACCCACGTCACTCTGCAGTCCTGTCGGGGTCTCCATCTCGGACGGGAGGGCTGGGTCTGACCGTCCGCTGTTCTCGTGGAGATGGTGTTGGTCTGCACTTCTCCCTAATTCTCACTCTGGATTTTTTCACCCACTGTCACTTCCTCAGCAGAAGGGCTTGAATGAGCAACCCATGAAAACTCCTAGTGAGGAGCTAAAACATGAACAAAGATGCTTAGTGTTGAAGGAAAAGAATAATTTCCCCCTGGATTTGGGAATAAACCTGAAGTGCAAATGATCGACCTGTTCCTCGCATTTGATTGTGGCTCTTTGTATAATTCGCTTGCTGGACAGGCAGTTTCTGAAATGTGCAAACGGCTCCAAACCATCTGATCTCCCGCATCTTAAAGCCATCGTGTGCACCCACTGCTCACCCAAACATTTGGTTAACCCATTATCCGAAAAAACAGCTGATCAAATAATCTGTATCCAGACCCTCTCTTGTTATCGCCTGTTTCCTTTACGATACTGATGTTATTCTCCTTTTTCCTGTCATTTCTATACAAATTGCCCCTCTTGCCTGCTTCCGAAGGTAACTTTTGAGGGATTTACCACCAGTTATTTAATCCAGCACCAGGTGATTCTGTGCCTTTCACCATTTCCTTACAACGACTTGACGTTTTTATATTGATGGTCTGGCATTTCACCGGGCTCTGCTTCTCGCTGCCGGACCATCTGGAGCTTGTTGTACTGTTGCCACCAGCTCTGTTATCATTTTTTACTATGTGGCTATCACCAGGTTGAACTTTATCTCTTCCTGCTGCTCCTGCACTGCATCGTCAGCCTGAATTTTTTATTTAAGTCTTGCTAAGCTGCCGTGGTGGGATAAGTCTGTGTGCTAAGGTGGGAAGGTGTTGTCAGGGTTGTGGCCACCTGGGGTGGGGTGATAGGAATGAGAAGCTACAGCTACAGCCCTTGGCTGTGGTCAGCAGCACAGAAACATTGGACCTTTTCGTTAGGTCATGGCTGTGATCCTGCAGCTGCTCAGGTTCCTGGCCAAGATACCCCTAATTTTTGGTCTGGGGCTCTGCCCTGTCTTGAGTCCTGGTGTCATTCAGGGACCACTTCAGGGCCCTGGTGTCTCAGGCTTCTCAGGGGGTGCTGATGGGAATGGGGGGGTCATAACCTGAGCTTCATCCTTTGAATCCATGTTATAGCCAGAGAGATTTAGGCCCCGGAGGTCTGGCTGCCCCCAGACACGCCGCCCTGCACCGCCACATGCTCCCAGAGCTGCTGGTGCCCCATCGAGGTTTAAGATCCAGCTGGTGTGAACAAGCAGCACCAAACGCATCCAAAGCACCCCGGTGCCTCCTGGCGCTCACCCCGCTTTGGCAGAGCCGCTGGCTGCTGGGGAAACCCTGCAGTGCCCCAGCCTGGGGCTGCCGTGGGGACGGGGGCTGGCGTCCCATGGCCCGCGAGGTGCCGTCCTCGAGGAGACTGGCTGCCTCTCCCGGGGAGCCCGGCATATGGGACAGAGCCGGGACAAGAGGTGGGACAGGAGGTTTGGCCAAGCTGCTTGAAGCTCCGGGTTGGGTGTCGGAGCTGCAGGGCATTGGCCGGGCCATGAAGGCCAGCGCTTCGGTGCACTGAGCCTCGGGGGGGAGAGTGGGGAGGCTTCAAGGGCGCAGGGAGTGTCCAACGATCTCGTGATGTTCACTGATGCCACCCCACCGCTGAGCAAACAGAGGCCGGCCCAGGCTGCCTGCCGCCCCGGGGGAGGCACCCAAGCCAGCGTGTGGGCAAGGGGAGCACGGAGGGCTTCTTGCGCAAGGTCAGCTACGCAGAAGCGCGGATCCAGGAAAACACGCAGCCGGATCAGCCGCAGCCCCCAGCCTGGCCCATCTCCGGGCATGAGCAGCTCTGAAGCTCCGTGTCTCCGTCGGGCAGCGCTGTGCCTGTGGGGCATCCCGGGGTGGTGGGTCCCGGGAGCCACCAGACCCTGCAGGGTCCCACCAGGTCATCCCAGAGCCAGGCTCGAGCGCTCCCAGCCTCAGGTTCTACCCAGTGCAAAGAGGCAAAAGTTGCCTCGCAGGAGCAAGGCAGGAGCTTGGAGTGTGAATTTGGGGTGTCCCTGAGGAAACCTGCCCCTGGCGAGGGAAGTGCCCTTGTTACCGGTGTGCAAAACCAGCCCCAGATCCCTGATGGCTCTCACCCGCAGCGCTGTGACTCAGCAACGTCCCTGCCGTTATTTACAAATAATGAGTTAGCCACAAAAACACGTGCCGCGAAACACATGAGGCGGCGGCGTTTGCGCTCTCGATACGCAATCATGGCCTTGAAGCAATGCTGCGAGAGCCTGCACCAGTGCCCAGCCCGGGCAAGGATTTCTCCCCTGACCTCCCAGATGCACACCCTGCGCGTCGGGAAGGTGATGGAGCGGGACAGCACGTACGTGTGCGTCCCTGGGTGCATCCCCGGGTGCATCCCTGTGCTCGTGCATCTGTGGGTCCCAGAGCAGCGCTGCCCTGCGCGTGGGCACAGTGCGGGTTTCGCAGCTCGCTCTGTTCGGAGGACAGACTCGTCGAGATAAATTTATCTGGGTGCACGTAGCAGAGACTTGCTAATGGGCCCGCATTAAGGACTTGATTGAAATCCCCGCTCCCTTTCTTGGTGTAGTTCTTATTCTGCTAAAGTGGGTCAGGCTTTGTTTGTGTGTTTGTCCTGTTCCCTTCAAGTGTGGCAGGAAAAGCCATTACCTGATGTTTGAGCGCTTCAAAGTGTTGCTCTTTGGTTACTTAACGCAGGGGGAGAGGAAAAGAGCCTTGTTTGGACTTTGTTTTGGCACCACTGAAAAGGCGTCGGGTTAAGATTTTAGTCTGTCCTTTGCTCGAATTGCAAATACCATTTCGCTATAATTGGCCTAATTACTGAAAACAGACAAATCTTACACGGGCTTTGCAAGATGAATCAGATGTCCTTGAAGAATACAGTTTAATATGCCAGAGCAGTGGGTTTCTGGGGCAGCGCTGGTGTTGTGGGAGACGCGTCTCTCTTGTAAATCAAGGCGCTGGGAGATGGAGAAGTCCCCATCCAGCTCCAGCGAGAAACCATTTAATCCTTCTCCTGACCTGGGGAAAGGTGCGTTTCTGCAGGGCCGTGGCGAGAGCAGCGTTTTGGTGAGCCTTCCTCCTCCCGGCCCTGGGCGCCCTTTGGCAACCGCAGCCGAGCCTGGACCCCCGGGGTGCTGCCGTCCCCCCGCCTGGAGCAGCCTGTCCCCCTCCTCGGCCACACCGCCCGTTTTTGGGGCTGGCAGGCCGCAGGGCAGCTTGTCACGGTCACGCGTCCCCGGCCCCACGGAGCCCTGTTTGCCAAGGGTTTAATGTTTAGCCGCTAATAAACAAAGCGTATCAGAGAGGTTTTGCTGACCAGGTAGCTAAACGTTCCTGGGAATTTTGCTGGCTCGTGCAGCACAAACAAGACCAGGATCTGGTGGCATTCTTGCCACAGATCAAGTTTTCCGTGGAAAATGGCCTGGGTTTTCCTAGAGCAGGCTCCCCGCATCCCCCCAGCTCCCACTCCCTCGCTCCTGGCCACCCCTCGGGCATCGGCTGGTGAGCTGGTGCTCAGCCGCGTCCCATCCTGCCCAAAAGCTTTCTCGCCGTGCCAGCCACACTCTGATTTATCCGAGGAGGAGTTGTTTATCGGGCTGGGATTGGTTTGGGGTTTTGGCTCCGAGCCGCTGTCGGGGAGCAGGGCTTGCTTCATTCCAGCAGTGTCAAAATAAGGTTTTCAAACAATGTCAAGGGGGAAAAGAAAACCCTTCCTTGTTGTTCTGACTTGAGAAATGAGTGAAGTTGTCCTTTATGCCTTTACCCCATGGGCATTTCTCAGCCAGAAGCCTGATTTCTTCCCCCAAAGGAGTGTGCCCTGAAGCCCAGCTCAGCAGCTGCTGCCTGGCTCGGTGACCATCGGGTGCCCGTGGCTCGGCCCAGCCTGGAGCCAGCTTTTGCCCATGTCTACCTTGCAGATACAGCTGAGCCCAGCCTGGCTTCTCCGGCGGCGACAGCCGGCAGCGAGGGAGGCCGGAGCATCGCACAAAGCAATTCAGTCCATAACACCGTCTTCTAAACCCGGCGTGGCTCAGCCCATTTCGTCATTAATCTGAATGCAAACAAATGTCATTAGAGAGGCATTTGGCTTTCAGATTAACGCTTGCCTGTCCTTGCTCTCACTCCCGCGCAAAACCGGCCCTCCTGGCACTGCAGGAGGCTCTTCGGATGCTCCCGCTGCGCTTTGCTCTTCCTCCATGGCGAGGGCAGCTCCTGGCAAGGCTGGGCGCCGCGTCTCTCCCGCCCAGGGATTACACCGGGAGCTGCCGGCCGGCCCGTTCCGGCATCTCTCAGCAACTACAGAGATAATTGCCATAAGTCTAATTGTTCCTGCTGGATAACGAGGATTTTGCATCATCATCCCCAGCTGCCGAGAGCTCAGAGAGTTGGTATTTCATGGGCAGAAAGCGGCTTCTCTGAGCCGGGAAAGGCTGAACCAGGCTGGATCCGGCCACCTGAAGCAAAGCCCCCGCGCCGAGCCCCCGCTAACAGCAGCGCCGGTTTGCAAGCGTGCTTTGGGACCGGGCGCGGGGCAGGGACTATTCCCGAGAGGCAGCCGGGACACGAGGGCGTGCAAACGTGGGATTTTCGGTGTGCTGATGAAACACAGCCAAATCCCGGGGGAGTCGTGTCTCCAAAGGGGCTTCTCCCACCCGGACACGACACTGTCCCTGTGGGATGCAGAGGGCTGCAGATGCACGTGCACATGCACGGACGTGCACGCACATGGATGCACACAAGAATACACGCGTGCAGGCGTGCACATCCATGCGAACACACGTGTGTATGCGCGCACAGAGCTGCTCGCACGCCGGGAACCCGCGGGCCCGTTTCCCTGCCGGCACAGCGGGCTCCTGCTCCAGCCTTCCCCCGGTGAGGGCTGCGCTTTGAACCTCTCCTTCGCCCAGGCGCTGGTGTCCATGAGCTCCGGAGGACGGGGGATGTCTGAGGTCCCTCTTTTATTCCCTTTGCTAAATTTTATAGTGTTTTAAACTAGCTAAAACAGGCTCATAAACCGGGCAATTGCAGGGGGGAGCTGGCAGATGAGCAAACAGAAACCTCGTCCCCTTAGAAACCAAGGAATCGCCTTTACAGTGCACGGTCGCTGCTGGGTGTAACGAGCTGTGTGCGTTCTCAAACACAGCATGTTGCTCTCGGTCCGGTGGTGCTGCTCGTTTTGGGCGATGCCGTTGCAAACAGCAGGGCTTGCTGCGGCCTCCTCACGCTGTTGCACCGGGCAGACCTGCTCCATGCTGGCGAGACACGTGGCCCGGGCTGGGACCGCAGCGAACGTCACCCTCTCCCCCTGAGCGACGGGGCGGATGAACCAGCCACGCGGCAGAAACCCCTGACTGGGCATTGATTTCTCCTCCACCAACAAGCGCTCTGCAAGACCCGGGAACTCGCCACCTCCCGCGCAGGGCCGACCACGGCCGAGGCTGCTCTGATGCACGAGGCTCGCTTGGCAGCAGGGCGAGCGTTTGAGCAAGCCGAGAGCGCCGTGTTCCGCTCCCCGCACCCCGTCCAGCGCCTGACATGGCTGCTGGTAATCGCTCGGTGCCGCAGCATGTATTGAGTGGCCAGCTGTGGGATCCCCGCTCCGCTCATGCTCACGAACATGCAGTTTTGGGGCAGCGTCAGCAGAGGCTGTCCATCCCGTCCCGTCCCGTCCCATCCCACCCCATCCCACAGCTCCCAGCCCAGCCTTGGGCTCTGCACCTCGCTTGCTTTTTACTTATTCTCCACAAACCATGAGGCTGCAGCCGACTGTGAAGTGCAAACCCTGTTCTCAGAGCAGCACGCCTCGAATTAACCCTCTGGGCTCTTCGGGCTCGCAGAAGCTTTCAAACACCGTTTTTGCCTCCCCTGCTCCGGAGGTTGCGCGGTCACAGCCCAGCGGCCAGGAGGCAATGCTGGGCATTGGGGTCCATGCTCTGCTGCCTATGCCCTCTGACCGTGGCCAAGCTGCCTTCGCCATACCCTGCCTTCGCTGCCGGAAGGGGTTTGAGGACATCAATGTGGCATAAAGATGTAAGGCAAAAGAGTTTTGCTGCCAGGTTGTCACTTGTGCCCCTAATGTCGTGCACAAAGCCCTTGGAAACGGGCTTGCAAAGGATGGTGCTGAGCATGCCTTGGGCAAGGGTGATTCGGGGATTGAGATAAGAGTCCGACGAGCTGGCTGGGAAAGGAGAGAGAGGAAAAAATGTGTCAGGGCAAGAGAGGGGAGAGATAAGTGGCGCATCTCGGCTGGGAGCACGAAGGCGGCAGCCTCCCTGGCGCCACGGGGCTGCAGGGTGGCCAGATCCGGGCCGTGACAGCCTTGGATGGAGCCGGCCACGGCCGAGCCGCTTGCTGGCAGGGCTTGGGGAGAGCCGCGTGGGAGCCCTCTGCCAAACCCCTCTGGGCAGGGGGAGGCAGCCCTGTCCAGGGACCTGCTCCAGCTCCCGGGGGCTGTGAGGGGAAGGGGTGCTGCTCCCCCCAGCCCCATGCAACCTGCACCCCGCTCTCTGCCCCGCTCCCCGCCAGGGTTGCCATCCCGGGGCACAGGATTCGTACGTGCCAGGGCACGAGCCATGCTCGAGGGGGGAAGATGCTAATTTAGCACCATGAGCTTGTTCTGTCGGTAACCATATGTTACACCTTCAGGAACTGCAACGTGCAGTTTCATATCAGCTCGAGCTTTTGGGGCTGGGGTAGGTTTTATACTGAAACAGCCCCTGCCGCTGCCCAGAGGGGGTTTTTGGGTGACCGAGAGGGAAAGCACTGTCCTCGGGAGCCACCTGGGCCCTCGTGGCTCATTTTGCATGTTGTCTCCTAATTGCAGTTCTTCATGTTCTCTCAAGGTGTAATTAGCAGGAGGACGGGAAATTTGGGGAGCCGGGAGCAGCCTCTGGAGTTGGCGGCGAGGGGGCAGCCGCTCGAGGGCTGGGCTGCAGCTCCCGCTTTTGCAGGAGCCCATCTCCTCCCCCCCAAACCAGCCCCTGGCATTTCTCCTGCCACCGTCCCCGTCCTTCTCCCTCGGTGTGCCACGTCTGCTCGGGCATCCTGGGAGGAAAACCAGGTGCTGGCAACAGCTCCTTGCTCTCATCCCACCACCGCCGCACCCCTGCGAGCACACAAACACGCTTTTCCTCTGCCAGCTCCGTATTTGCCGGCGCTGTATATACAGTATAATCCACCCACAGGGTATCCAGGCTGTACTTGGCCGGGAAGGACAGAACATCCTTGTGATTCGAAAGGTCAAAGCGAATGTCAATACACTGTGGGCTTGAGTCAGCAAGAATGCCAAAGCTGCCTTGGGGACGCAGGGTGCTCGGAGGGAGAGTCGCGGCTGTTGGGTATGCTGTTCCTGCACAACGGGCACAGGGTGCCCAAAAGCTCTCTGCTTGCTGCAGGGTCGGGCAGGGCAACTGTCCCCAATAATAGTAATGTCATGGGGTGCGAGCAGCTTTGCCTGCTCAGCCCGGAGGTCCCGGTACCCCCTCTCCGCTCCTGGGTAGCGAGGGGGTAAGGAGGCCGTGATGCCCCTCCCCAACATCCTCCCAGCCTCCTCCAGTTTCTGGCTCCGAAGCCCTGCCCTGCCTCCTCCCCAGGGCTCCGGTGCAGGATTTTCCTCCGAGGGCTCAGCCAGCTCCGGCCATGAAGGCTGGTCTCAGTCCATGGGCGAAACACAGCCATTTGCTCTGGGATCCAGAGGGCAGCGAGTCCTGCAGAGCCCCGGGCCGGGAGCAGCCGCCCAGGGCTCAAGGCTGGAGCAGGACCAGCATCCGCCGCGGTCGGACCTCCTCCTCCTCCCCAGTCGACAGAAACTGCTGTCGCTTCGAGCTGGGCTGGAGGAAACTCGGCTTGGGCGAACGGCTGGGATTGATTTCCAAGTGACAGAGGCGCTCGCGTGTCCCTTGAGCTCCCGGCCCTGTGCCTAACGATTTTCTCTGCTAATAATCTCCGCTGAGCAGGCGGCAGCGCATGCAGGCATCGAGCACAGTGACACGGGGACAAGTTCAGAGCCTGACGTGGCGATGGCAGGGCCACGCCGCTGCTCCTGCCATGGGGACCCTTTGCATTTCTCCCCCATCCATCCCAGCAGGAGGGCTGCCCACAGAGCCCTCGATGCCGGCAGCACCAGCCCCTCTAATGATGGCCCCATCTGACGAGAACGAAGCCTTCTTGGGGCGTGGGGGATTTGGAGGGGGATTAGGGAATCCCTTCATGGTGGCAGGGCAGATCCCGGGCGCTGATGGTGTTTTGCAGCAGGGCTTTGGCGGCTTCGGGGCCGTGCTGCGCGCAGGGGGTCTGTGGTGTGGTCCCCCCGGACACGGCATTCCCACGCGTCTCCCTTCCCTCCGGCACACCTGGGCAGTGCAGGGAGCAGGAATGACAGCATGAGCGTAGGTGCAAGATTCTTCAAACACGGGCTTTCGGGGAGGCCCCCGGCTCTCACCAGCCCGGCGCCGGTGGCAGGGAGCCGGCCGGCCGGGCAGGAGCAGCGGCACGCGTCGGTCCCGCATGTGCCGGGGTCGGGATGGGCAGCGGGAGCTGGCAGTGCCGCCCAGCCTGGCAGGGCTCTCGCGGCCCCGACCTTTCTGGCTTTGAAAACAGGATGGGAACAAGACGCACTTTTGTTTTCAGTTCGGGAGCTGGAACGGGACCTTCGGGCTGTTCCTGGGATGTTCCAGCATTTCGGCTGCGCAGGGGGGGATGGACCGCGCTCCGACACCCTGGGCGGCCTCGCTGCACCCTTGCACCGTTCCTATTTTGTCCTTCGGCGGCAGAGCCCAAAGCTCTCCCTGTCCTCTCCCGCAGCCAGGCTGGCTGGGGGTGCTCCCCCAGGGCCGTCGACAGGGACGAGTGGCTCTCGTGAAGGGACAGCCTTCAGCTGGAAACCCCACCGGCTCTCGCCACAGTTCACGTGCCCGGTGAGCCCCGGGGAGGTCAGGGAGTTTGTGCCACTGCTCAATGCAAAATGTGACTGTTGCCCTCGGTGGTGCAGGGCACTGAACTAGAAAACCAGCGTACGAGGAATGTGGGTGCCCCCACCTTGTCTCACCCCTAAAACCTGGCTTGTGGCCACCAAGCAGCCCCTGGCCAGTGACTCCAGACCGTGCTGCTGGGATGCAGCCGGGGACAGGAGATCAGGGAGCGACTGTGGCTTGTGGCAAGGCCATGCTTATGCCCGTTGCACGGGGAAAAATGGGGTTGAGCCCCGCATCCAGCCGTGAGCAGAGTCAGCTGGTCCTTACCCGGGGACCTGGGGACCTCCAAGTCACAGAAATTAGGGACGATATGACCCTGCACCACCAAAATTAGGAAGATGCCCCTGGGGAGCCTCTCCCTGCACAGGGCTGGCACCGGTTTGCTGCTCAATGTATCAGCCACGAGGTGGGCAGGCAGCAGATGACGAGGGTGTTTTTTCCTCTGGTGTGGAAAGGGCTATTTCTAGAAGAAAAGGCAAATCACTGCATCCCCCCGATAGCCGGTGGGGACCTGGCACCTCGCTGTCACCCACCGCCTGCCCCGGAGCAGCCCCAAGGACAAAAAGCTCAGCAGCTCCCTGCTTCCCGGCCCCGCTCCTTATCAATCTCCCACACCCAGAAATGGAGAAATAATCTGCCGGGTTCCCATATAAGAGATTGTGGAGCTGGCCAGTGATGGGAAACGACACAGGCCCTGCCACATCGGTGTGTGCGGCAATTGCCACTGGCACAGAGGCTCCTCCAGCTCTTCCCGGCAAATCCCTGGGATGTGCCCGATAACTCCCCAGGAGCCGCTGGCACTCGCCCGCCGGGGTCACCCGCCCCTCTCATGTGCCGAGAGCCTATTTAATCTTGTTGAGTGACAAATTCATGCCACCCTTTGCAGGCTCAGGCTTTCTGCGGCAGCTGTCACAGCAGGGAAACGCGTCTTTTTAAAAGCAAATCAAGATTCCCCGGTATTCTTATCAGCGGGGACCTTAGGAGTTGACTAGGAAAAAATAAAGCCCGTTCGCAACTGCCTGTGCCACAGAAAGCTGATGTGAGGCTGTTTGTGCGTCCTGTGGTGTTTGGTCCAAAATCTCCCCAAATCTCCCCAAATCCTTCTGCTGGCAGGCTTCAGCCAGGGCTGGGTGAGGACAGGTCCCCGTGAGCCGGGAGCTGCTTCGGGGCTGGGAACAGGAGGGATTGTAAAGCGCGGGGCTGGGAAAGGGGCTGGGGAAGGAGCGGGGACCCCCCGGGGCAGCTCGGTCCTTGTCCCCTTTGGCCCCAGCCCCTCCACAGCGCAGTAACACACGGCATCGCCTCGAACCCCCCAACGCTGCGTGTTCCTGCCCCGCGCCCCCATTGCCCCGATCAGTCCCTTTCCCTTGTGCCGGCGTGAGGGTTCACGCAGGAGCCAGGGACCAGATCCGTCTGGAAGCACGTGCCCTGCCGAAGGCTTCGTGCCCCGAGTCCCTGCACGGCTCCGGCTGGATCGGTGCCGCCCCGAGGTGCCGCGGTGCCAGCACCTCCCTGCTGCGGGCTCTTGTTTGTGCCTGCGGGTAATATCATCCCTGTAAAAAACATGATCTTTGGTTTTGCTGCCTCAGGGCTGAACCGTTGCCCTCCCCGGGGACGGGTCCCTGAGGGCTGGCAGGGATTTATAGCTTGCCGTGATTTATGCTGGAGGTGAAGCGGGGCATAGCCGACGCAGCCGGCTCCGAAGGGACCCCAGCAGGACTGTCCTGGCGTGACCTTACCTGGGCGTGCAGGGCAAAGCCCTGGGGACAGATAAGCATCCCCTGAGGACAGCGGTGGCATCCGCAGGATGGTGCACATGTTCAGAGTCACCCGTCCCCCTCCTGGGGAAAAAACAGACATAAGATTTTAAAATGCAATTTTTTGCCTGTAGTTCAGGGGTTTGCTCCTCTCCCCCCATCCAGGAGGGACGCGGTGGGAGCTGGCACTGCTGGGAGGGACACCGGGCGACCCAAAAGCAGCGTACAGCAGAGTGAGCAGCGCTGGACGTGGTGTTGAGCTTGGGGGAATCAGCTGAGTAATAAAGCAAAGCAGAGGGGCTGTGGAAATAAGGGTCTACCGAGTAACCGGGGCCTGGGGACACATCCCAGGCACCTCTTCTCCCTGCACCATCGCCCTCCTCTGCAGAGGCTGCGAGGGGGAGCGGGGAGGGGAGAGGGCAAAGCAAGCCCCGAAAGCCGACCCCAAACCCCAACCACTGCCCCTCGGCCCTCGGCTGCCACCGCTCGCTTCCCGCCCGGCTCCTCCTCATCGGCGCGGCGCTCTGCGGCCAGACCGACAGCCGCCCCCGCCGCCGCCGCCGCGCGCGGGGCAGCGTGGGGAGGGTTGGGACCCAGGCGATTAAATAAAAGCATCTTTTCTTCTGCGGGGTGTCGAAATCCAACCTTGGGTGCCCCCAGGCGGCTCCGCTTTCCCTGCCCTCCTCCTCTCCCGGGTGAGAGGTCTGCGGTTGCTCAGCTCTGTTTACTAACCATGGATTTTTCCCCTCCAGCTGTTTCTTTATTTTCTCTGCAAAGCGATGCAGAACCACCTTGGCTGAGAGCAGGTGAAAGCCCAGCGTCAATGCCTGCACCAGTTCAGACCAGCAAGGAGCTGGGCATCCTGCTGGGGGGTGGGATGGGACACAAGGGGACGTGGCGAGGTCCCTGCAGCAGGATCGGGTACAGGGCCGGGGGCTGTTGCGAGCTGGGGGACACCTGGGGTGCTGGGGCACCCGCGGTCACACCGAAGCCAGCGCTGGCTGGGGGACTGCTGGGGACCACCGTCCTCTGGGGCATCTCGGAAGGGTCCTGGGGCCATCGGGACAGAACTGTCCCCCTTCTGAACCCAGGGTGGAGGTGTCCCCCGCCTCCTGCGTCACCAGCATCCCTCCTGGGACAGTTGGGGACAGTGGCTGGCCTTCCAGACAAAGAGCCTTTGGTGACGAAATGCCTCTGGAGCAGCTCCGTACCCGTGCGGCCAGACACACAACCAGCCCGTGCCGAGGTCACGCTCTTTCAGCTGGGTTTCTACCAGCCAGTGAGTTACTGCAGGAGGAAAGAGATGCTTTAGCCTTAATTTCACCCTGCTGCAAAGAGCCGGGCGTCTCACCCCGTGGCCTCAAGCCTCTGTGCGTGTGTCCAGGGCGGTGGGACCCTCGCCCCGCTCCCACCGCGCTCCCCGTGCGTCCCTCGCTGCCTTCCTCCTGCGAGCCTGCCAGCCCGGCGTGTGCGGGTCCGCGGGGACCCCCTGCACATCGCGAGCTTCTTCCAACACACTTCCCGCTCACTGGAGCCTTTCGGGGACATGGGCAGACCCCGGATCAGCCCCATTTTGGGTCCTCCCCGGGTCTCCAGGCTGGCCCCGCTGCCCAGCCTGCCCGGGCAGAGGGAAGGCAAAGGGCTCCAGTGCGGGTGGGCTGTGCCAGCCCCGTCCCGGTCACCGGCGCTGGGAAACACCCCGGTGAGCCCGCAGGATTGTACTTGCAGGAGTATTACCTGATCGCCGCTGCTGATAACGGCCTTTTACGGCTCTTACCCGGGCTCTCCGGGAGAGGTGAATCGGTTCAGCCTCCCACAGCCCTAAGGAGAGGGGAGGGAGGCACAAAGGGGAAAAAAATGAGTTTGGGGAGAGCCAGGGCCAGGCTGTGCCGAGCTCTTCTGCCTTCCCAGTGGGTATCGAGGCAGGCATCGCACCCTGGGAGAGCCCATTTACCTGCCACTCACCCCCCGCTAATATTTTCCAACTCCGGTGCTCATTTTCACCCAAATTGCACACAGAGGTAGAAGTCAATAGGCTATTTCTATGCGCGTCAGGAGAATTGCCAATAGAGAGGAGAGACAGTTCCTGCTGAGAAAAACACTGCAGCGTGAGCCCAGCCCTTTACTAGACATTGGAGCAGCCACTGAGCGGCGAAACTTCACGGGAAATCTGGCTTCCTTGGGCTGGCTGCTCATGGCGTTGCTGGGTTTGTTTTGTTCCGGGCTTGAGATACTGGTCGGACAAAAAAATGCTTTGTAAGTATTGAATTAAAAGGATGATGCAAAAGCCGCAGGGTGCTTCGGCTAGAAAACGTGAGCGGTTTGCATTCGGCCCCGGCGGGGTGCAGGCTGTTTGGAGAACATGGGGTTCCTGCGATTAGTCTGCTCATATGACTCAATATATAACCACCAGTTACACACTAGATTTAATCTTGGGTCAGAAGTCATGGATAATTCAAACCACGCAGAAAATGTTGATCGCATGCTTGCTGGAGCTGTTTTTTCTGCTATTCTTTGTTTGGCCCAAACAACCTCTGCACGGCAAATGCACCCTGGCCCGGGGCAATAGCGGGTCGGCGTTACCTGTGCCGGCTCCCGCCCTGGCCGGAGCGAGCCCTGCTCCCGCTCTGGGAGCCGCCTGCTCTGCCTGCATCCCGCATCCAGCTTTCTGAGCCTCATTTCATCTCATGCACTTGCTATGGGGGAAAAAAAAGGGGATGATTCATGCCCTAAACCTCCCGCCAGAAGCACAGCGTCGGTCCTCAGCCCAGTTACTTTGCTGTTTGTGCAGGTGAGCGCAGTGGAGGTGCCCTCCTCACCCCGAATTAGCGGGGGGGTGGATGCTGCCTGCTTTGTCCCTGTAGCAGATCGGGTACCCGGCTCAGCGCATTCTCTATTTCCGTCGGTCCCTCTCGGGTGCTGCCCCAGTTTCTTGTCTTGGGCAGTTTCTTTCCCGACCGCGTCATGAAAGCCACTCTGGTATCAAAAAGATGCCAGTGGGGATGTTGAGGAACGTCCTGCCTGGTTAGGTTAACTGAGCAAAGGATTTCAAAGCAGGGTCTCGGAAACATTGATCGGGGTAAAGATCTTGTGCCCTGACGTTTTGGCGCGGGCTGTGGGGAGCGTTTGCTGCTCTGTGCACCCACGAGTGGATCGTTGCCCTCTCACTGATTTCCAGAGGCAGCATCCGCGATTTCTTGTGAGCTGCTTCTCTGATGAAGGCTTCACCAAGCGGGGAAGGGAGAAGCCATCCTGCAGTTCCGCAGAATACTGTCTTGCAAGGACGGTTATTTGTAGGGAATGCATCGTCCCATCTGCCGGTGGCAGCAGACGTCACTGCCCGGTTGCTGCATGGGGACAAGGGCCTGTCATGGACCACGGCTGAGCTCATCCATCACTGAACCTCCTCTGTGCCTCAGTCTCCTCTTAGGTCATTAGGAAGGATGAGTGATCCCTCCCTTCTCTTGCAAAACCCTTTGCCGTGCAGCGACAGAGAGAAGGATGCAAATAGCCCCTACGAGCGCAAGAAAGCTTTTCCCCGTGGGAACACAAAGGAAGCAGGGAAGCAGCATTGTGTCCATTTTGCAATCAGGAGAGGCAGCGAGACAATCGTCTCGCCCACGGTTGGGCACGATGAGGCTAAACCCCGTCTCTGGGCAGAGCCTCCCGGCCCCCGGCTGCTCCTGCCCTCACCGTGAAGCCGGTGGCTCCAGCCCGGCGGTGCTGGCGCAGCTGGTGGGTTTTGCCGGCAGCCCGAGGATCTGAGCCTGGGCTAGAGCCAGCCGGAGCCTGGGAGGGCTGATTCCTCTTCCCAGCCTCAGTACATCTGCACAGGGAAGAGGAAAAACCCTTTGGGACAAGGAAGAGAAAGCACCGGAACAGGCATAAATAGCTTAGTAATAATACTAATGATAGCACTTAGCACGTAGGCAGCCGTTTGCAGAGCAGAGCGCTTTACAAACATTAATTAGTGCTGGTAGACAGTTCAGTGATATGGTTCCCATTTTGCCAACTACGAAGAGCAGAGAACCGACCATCTGCTTAAATTCTTTTTAATTTAATCCTGGGGCATTCGTAGGAAAATCCTGAGCCTCTTTCAGCATCGGATGAAACCACCTGAGCGTGCACGGGCCCTTCAGACCCTCTCGGAGGGCAGCAGATGCCGAGCGTCTCGGGAGAAGGATGTTTCGAAGGGTGTTGGTGGCTGCGGGTTGTGCCCAGGGCGTGGAGCTGGAAAACACGGGGCGGCTGTTTTCCATGTCAATAAATACACGTGGTGCAGCCAAGAGCGCTGGTGGTTTCCCTAAAGACACGTTGTGTTGCCGGAACCTTTGGGGTTCGCCAGCTGGGGATGGAGGGTTTGTTTGGGCTCCTCTCGCCCCTTGCTGGTCTCTGCTTGACCTGTGGCAGTTTTTATGTTCATGAGCAAAAATTAAAGCAGCTGCCAAGAATGATTGGGGCGAGTCAGGTGGGTTAAAGCTGTACCCAGGGTTCTGCTCCGTGGGGGGGCTGTCCTGGCCCTGGGGACACGTGTGGGCACTGGACATGGCAGCCGAGGATGCCTGGTACTGGGATAAGCTAAAACTGCTCAATTTAGGGTATCCAGAGCTTTTTTCTTTAAAGATGATACCTGCTTCGTATTGCACAGCAAGCAACATCCCTGCAACACACACTGCAGCGGGGTTTTGCTAAGGATGGGGGTCAGGGCTGGGGGCTTGGCCAAGGGGCTGGAATCAAGTTTAACGCCAGCACAAGCCGGACGCAGGAGCAGCACCCCAAAAAGTCCCGGGGGAAATGCAGACCTTGCAGGGGGTTGAGCCAGGGGGGCGAGCAGCTGCGGGCGGCAGCCGGCCGGCGCTGGCCCGGCTTGGTTGGAAGCAAAGCTGCTATCGCACCTTGAGACGGCAGCGCAACCGGTGTGCGGGGCGTGCAGCCATTCGCGGTGTTTTTCTGCAGCTTTCACGCTCTCCGTGGATAATTTGCAGGCAGGAAAAGAGGTAGATGAACACACGGGGGATGGGAAAGGCCAACCCTCCCGCAAGGAGATCCCCTTGCACTTCAGCAGCAGAAAAACATGTTTGTCTACTCTTAAGCTAATACTGAAACCTGCAGCCCTTTCCCAAACATTCCATTTAAATTTCCCACCGCATATGAACTCATCAACCCTACAGATGGAAAACCCTGCTCAGCTACGGCACTGGCTAGTTTTCTCATGCTGATTAATTAGGATTAGTGGCTTTTTTTATTAGGTATAGATTTAAAAGTCTGTAATGATGGAACTTCTCCTCCTCTCTGGGCAGATGGGTCCTAACACAGAGCATGGAAGAAAGGATCAAGTGGGGCTTACAATGAATTTTATTTCTTCTCCAGACAAAAGAGCTCCCGAATCACTTTGTCCCTGACTGAGCACACCACGTATCTTGCTTAAATCCCTTGCCAAGCTGAGCTGGACATGCAGCTACATTGCAATTATGCAGATGCTTAAGTGCTTGGCTAAATCAGGGTCTCCTGCCTGCTCACCATCTCCAGGGCCTTTCCAAATTATCCCCCAGCCTGGCCACATTTTGGGTCCAGGATGGTGCAAACGGTCCAGATAACGCCGACTTCAGCAAGATCCTCTATGCTCAGGCTCAAGCTCGCCCCGCGCGCCTCGGGCTCTCGCTCAGCGTCGCCTTGCGGATGGCTTCCTCGGGCCGCTCCCGCATCCCCTCCCGCATCCCCTCTCCACACCAGGTTGCCTTGTTAAGTGTCTGATTTTAATTTCTCTCCGTCAGGAGCTGGGCCCGAGCAATTACATAATAACAAGCTATTCATCCAGAGGGAGAGCGCGGATCTAGGTTAATTGGTCTGACAATTGAACCCGATCCTTTCCGGTTTTGCCCAGTTTTCCTTATTTTTCTCTCCTTCTGCATAATATCTGCAAAGCTCTCAGCCTCGTTAATTAAGAAGGTAACTTCACCCCGAGGGCTGTTTTGTTCTCCTCTCCCTCCTTCAAAAGCAAGAATAGACAAAGCAGCAAGAATTAGCTAGTTTGGGATGAAGCAACCACCTCCGAGCAGGACGGAGCCGGTTGGGTCTGACGGGGGTCAGCCCGCGTCGAGCTGCTGCTGTTCCCCTGGGGTTTGGGGAAACAATGCTGCACGGCGAAAGCAGGTGTTGCACCAGACACGCTTCTCCTGGCACATTCGACCCGTTCAATAGACACGTTGCAAAGCTGGGCGGCTCGGAAAACAGGGGAGTCCCTCGGGCTGGCCGGGTGCTGGGTCATCGCCAGGGCTGCAAAGCTGCAAAGTTGGGGGGAGAGATGCAGACGTTTATGGCTGCTTGGGAACACGCAGCTCTAAAGGTTCGGGCACTTCTGCAACCCTTTTAACCAACAAGCACTGCTGCAAAAGCCCCGCGCGCGGGGGTCCAACGAACGGGGGGGATGCTGGAGTCCGGCATCGTGCCCCGAGGCCACGTCAGGCGGAGCACAAATGAAGCTTTGTCCTTTTTCGTGGACTCTTTGTGGTGTCTATTTATGAATACCCAAAAGCAGGGACCCTGTCACAGCGCCAGGCCCTGACCCATGCCCACCGGGGTGGGACACTCGCCTCCCTCTTTTCCTGTCACCCATAGGTGTGGGCAGTCCCAACCCCACTATATGTGAAGGAACTATAACATATTTTGCGCCTCCGTTTTCATCATCTGAAAAGTCACGGGTAACCCAGAGATTGATTTTGGACCAAGGAGGTGCTGGACTGGCGAGGTTTAGAGTCAGATGTGTTTCCTCGCAGGCTGGTGTGTCTTGCAGGGAATAAACTGGCATCTGCAGCGAGGAGCCCCATTGCAGGGGGAAGCAGTCCCAACACGGCAGCACTTGTGTCCCGAGCTGCAGCGAGCGGCTGTGCCCGGCCGGGCTGCGGCTGCTGCCTGCACCAGTGCCCATCCCGAGGAGCCAGCCCGGGAGCACTTTCCCCATGATAAAAAAGGATGCGTACGAGATGCATGAGCAGGAAGCACGGCCATGAGACCGCACTGCTGGGCTGGAAAGGGAGAATCTGTTATAAAAACGAGCATCCAAGGCACGAGGTTGCTTTTCCAGAGGCTGCAGGGAGCCGGGGGCGTCTGGGACCGAGAGCAAAGGTGATGCCTGCAAGAGGAGGGAGTGGTAACACCTGAAAAGCTTCGGGGACCTGCTCCCTGCGATGCTTCCTGAGGGCTGATGGAGTCACCAGCTGGTGCGGCTGTAAGCGGGAGGGGAAGCAAGCAGGGCCCTCCGGCAGGACGGGGCACGGCTCGCCCCCAGCAGCCCCCGCCGGGCTGGGGTGATGAGCCAGGTGGTTCCCAGCTGGTGCCTGGCCAAAAGCCTCGTGCAGGCGGGCACGGTGCCGTAAAGGGTAACACGGGCCCCGGCGATCCCAGTCCCACCGAGATGGAGAGCCGGCTGAGAGCCCGCACCGGCTGCTGCCTGACCCTGGCCGGTGCCTTCAGCAGTGATATGGCAGCGATGGCACCGAGCCTCGCTGGGGTGGCACCAGCACTGTGTGCAGGAGGCTTTGCAGCACCAAGTGCAGCAGGTCCCTGCCTTTCCCATCCCTTTGCCTGGGAAGGACTCACCCCATGCAGCACGAGCTGGTCCTTATCCCAGCACATCCCCTGGCACATGCAGCGAGGCCCCCTCGCCTCCCCTTTACTAAACAGAGGCCAATTCCCGGCATCCACAGCTGCCCCCACTGCATCTCCCAGCACCTTTGGGAGCTTCCTTGAGTCCGCCGGCATTTTGGAGCCGTCCCCGGGAGCCGTTGGATGACTCACCACCATCACCATCGTCAGCAGACGTGCAAGCGTTGAAGGCAGCGCAGGTGCTGCCCAGCTGGGGCTCCCACTGGGCTGGCGTGATGGAAACGCCCCACGGGCACCGAGCGGGTCACAGGGGATCTGTGGGGCTCGGGCACTATGTTTCCATAGACCCTCAAGCGCTCTCACCCGATATCGCACTAACAGCCTTTCAGTTGCTGCTCTTAATCTCCCTTTTCTGGATCTCAAGAGACCGGACGCAGCTCCAGTCCCGGCTACCTGGGGATGCTGAACGCAGGCTCTGGGACATGGGGTACTGGGCTGGGCTTGACCCAGACGCAGCCAAGGCCAGTTTCCCCCAAAGTCTGGCAAGTTAGAGTTTAAAACAGTATATATTCAGGGTGAGTCTGTTCTGGGAGAGGAGCAGCACCATGTCCCCAAGGCACCCTCTCCATCCTGGGAGCACTGCTGGCACCCGCCAGCCGAGATGGAGCGGGTGGGCGAGGGAGCTGGGGGTGGGCTCAGACCCATTGAGGGTGGCCGTGGGAGCGGGGTGCGCAAGCTCAGCTCCCCGGGTGTCTGCCCACAGGGTGCCCTGAGTCCCGTGTCCTCCCCTGTGACGGGTCTTTATGGAGCTGGACAGGATCCCTGGAGCCCTTGTGTCCATGCCCCAGCGGCTGCAGGACACCGGGGCTGTACGAGATCGTGGTCAGACCCTTCCTCTGGCTGCATCCCCGCTCCAGGACCGTGAGCTGGGAACCTCCAGGAAGGAGCCGCTGGTGGGACGTTGCTGGCAGGTTTGGTGGTTGGTGGGAATGGCAGGCAAGGTGGCCTCGTGCTCGGGGGTGCCGGTCACGGCAGTGTGCATGGGCAAAGTGTCAGCAGCCGGTTTTTGGCAGCCGTGAGCCCCAGCCCCTCATTGCCCATGGGCTCAGCCCTGGGGAGGCAGGGAGAGAGTGGCAGGCTCACGTCTAAACACAACATGTTCCGCAATTGTGTTTGTTAACACAGTCACAAATAAACATTTTGCAAGATCTTTGCCAGGAGGACGGGCTTAACGTGTGCAGAGCCTCGAAGGACACAAGAAAGCTGATGCAGCCCATCACCGTGGGCTCTGATCTGGCCTCTCCAGCACTGCTGGGGCAAGGGAAGCTTTATTCCTCTCTGGGGAGTGCATTACTTAAGTCCTTGTGTACAAACAGAGAAGCAAAACCCATTAACCCTGCTAGGAGGGAAACAATATCATGGTGCTGGGGGAGAAGGGGAGGGTGAGAGGAAACCACCAGAAACCTCTCCGGTTCTGCCTGCCCTCACCGCCTGCGGCTCTGCTCCCCCTCTGCCCCCCCCCATGGGCTCCGGCTTCAGGGTGAGCGGGAGGAAAAAGCACAGTAACGGCCCAGGGCCTTGGGGAATTTGGGGCTTGCAGGGCCAGGATGAACAGTCTCAGCCCTGGGAGAGCTGTGGGGTCCCGGGGGGAGCGGGGGCAGAGCCGAGCAGGGACGCATGGAGGAGGAGGGGGGATGCCCTGAGCTGCTGGGGGCTGGCAGCCTGCATTTATTCCAGGGATATTTTCTATATGGACCCTATAGACCCCCAGTTCCTCTTCTGACCCACGAGTTTTTCATGCTTCTGCCCAGCTCATTCTCTGCCCCATCCTGCTGGATGTGAGCGAGCGGCTGGGTGGGGGCTTAGCTGCTGGCTGGGGCCATCCCAGCACATTTCCCCAGCGCCTGCAGCTGCAACTGCTTTCTGGGTACCCCATGGTGCTCGGGTTGGCCCCGGGTAAGCTGTGCCCCCCAGGCTGCAGCGCCCAGCGGGAGGGATGCGGAGGGCATTGGGAGCCCGGGCTGGGATAACCAGGAGGGCTGAGGGCTGGAGGGAGGATTGGCCTTGCAGCCGGAGGAGCCGGATCCTGCTCTGCAGCCGGGCTGGCTGCTGCACGCTCCCACACGCGATCGCACAGTCCCCTCTAGTGGATATTTCTCCTGCATCGACACGGCTGTCCTGCCCACGGCGCGCGGGCAGCGCTGGGCTCCGGGCCCTGGCCCTGAGCAGGGACCCCGGGGCACCATCCCACTCCTCTCCCGAAACGGGGCAGGGTGGCCCTGCAGAAGCAAAGCCCCGTCCGGCTGCTGCCGAGGGCTGAGCCGTCACTGCCTCCGCTCCTTCCCCTCCTGCGTATTTGGGTGACTCATCCTCCTGCTGTCCCCTGCCCTGGCTTCGTCCCACACCACCCGCCGCCCTGGTGTCCGCGCTGGCCCCAGCCGGCCCCCGCAGCCCTCACTGCCCCTTCGCCGGGCTTCGCACTGGCTCGGAGTTATTTGGGCATGGGCCAACGTGAGAAAGAGCTAACAAACCCCCGCGTGGTGACAGCTTCGGACGGATCCAGGCGCAAGCATCGCTTGCTCCCACCCTGCCGGGTCCTGCAAGCTTGGTCCAGCTGGGACCGGGGTGAAGCGGGCCGCTCTCGGGGTGAATTCCTTAAGGGGGTTGGGTGCTCACACCCCCACCCCGCTTCCAGCAGCTGAGGAGTTTCACGCGGTGGCTGCGACGGCTGCCGGGAAGGCACAGAAACCTCCTGGAACTTTTCCGGTGAGTTTGGGCAATGCCCAAATTCAGCACCCAGCTGAGGGCAGTGCTTGCACGTTAGAGACGGCGTCTTTGCTTTTGACGTCCTTTCCTCCGCGGTCGTTGGTGCTGCTCTGGCCTGGGCCACCTTCACCCAGCAGCCCCTGGCCGTGGGAAGGGTGCGAAGGCTCCCACCGGCACCGGCCCGGAGTGCTCCCCTGTGCTCAGGGCCAGGGCCAGGTCACCACCACCTCCTTCCCCCTCCTCGCCGCCTCTGCCTGCCTTGGAAACTGTGCTTGTCACCTGGAGGATATGTGATATCTGCAACCTGAGGCTTTTCAAGGAAAAAAAAAGGCATGCAGGAGAGCGTGGAGGAGCGGACACGGCCGCAGACCCGCAGGTCAGCTGTGTGCCGGCGGTCCGTGATGCTCTGCCAGCCCTTGCCAGGCTGGTGGGAATGCGATCCCTCCACCTTGCTCCATCCTTTCCTGGGAAACGCATGGCCCCGTCCCCAGTGCCACAGCCGTGGCAGCCCCAGCTTGGGACAGGGCTGGTGTCCAACCCGCTGCCTCTGGCCCTGTGCCGGGGCAAGGACAGCCTCTGCTCCGGGGAGCCGGGACCTCCAGCGCGGGGCGAGGGTGGTGGGGAGAGAGGGGCAGCTGGGGCCCAACGCCTGCCGCCAGGCTTTGCAGGCAGCCCCAAAAAGCAGCTGCAAGGGCAGAGAGGTGCTTGTCGCCCAAACCAGCCCTGGGGCAGCTTTATGGGCTCCGCAGCAGCGTCTGGGGGGACGCACACCCAGTCCAGGCTGTGCTGCTCGAGCTGGCAGCCGAATCGCCCTGTCCCCTGTGCTGGCCCTTGGGTGTCCCGGCTCCAGCAGGGCTGCACCTCCAGCTCACGGATGCGATCCTGCTTGCGCTCCGTGTCGTGTCCTGGAGTCAAACCAGCATGAGGACCACATATCCCAGCCAGCCCCGGTGCAAATGCCCCATCCTCCCCGCTGTCTCACGGTGCGCTGGGGCAGGTCACGGCTTCCCACGGGACACTCCTGACCCCGGCGTCAGGGGGAGCAGAGTCAGACCTCGCGCTGTCCAGCCGCAGCCGAGCACGGCTCAGGCCCAGAAATGCACACCTCGGGCACGAGTCATGGCACAGGCCACGTTTTTCCTTGCTATTGCATCTAGGCAGGGGCTGAGCTGTGGCGGGATTGGACTCGCCAGTGAAGAGGCCAATTTAACCTCCGAGTGCTTGCAACCGTCTAACGCAGCACTCTGAGCTGGAAGAGGAAAATCAAGCTGCCTTCAAAGCTGCACGTGGCAGTGAGGTAGTGCTGCACTGAACACCGGGAAAAACCCCAAGTCCCACGCTTTGCCCCAGCATCAGTGCTTGTTTCCTCCGGGCTGCGCTGATCCCGGCTACTGTGCTCAGGGCAAGGAGAGCCCGGGATGGGCCACTGCCTGCCTGGAGCACCCCTCCCCGGAGCCCGATCCAGGACTGGGGATTTTCCCAGCCTTGTTGGGATGCTCCTGCCGTCCTCCCTCCCCACCTTTGATCCTGCGCGTCTGGCAGGGCTACGGCATTGCTTACGGCATGCAAGCGCCGGTCAAGCGCAGGGGTCACCCGTGGCTCGGCCCCGCGGCGGGCAGGGACCGCCTGGGGACACCTCGCAGCCAGCGTGCGTGGATGCGGACCAGCCCACAGCGATGGACGAGGTACAAAATCCCGGGGAGAGCCAGCCCATGACAGCCCCAGCCCCTTTCATTGCTTCTGCTCTGTGGCCCAACGGGAGACACACCTTACGGCTTTATTTATTATAAAAGATCTTTACGAAGCTGATCACTACCTAAACCCACCCCTATTTCTGCCCACAGGGACTCTGTCTAATGGGGTAATGGCACTGCTGGGGGCTGGTTTCAGGCTTTTTGGACTTGGGGACTTGCCCAAGCCCACAGGTGAACCCCCCTCGTCCCCATGCAGAAGGCAGAGCCACGGGTGGGAAACTGCAAAACTCAAACTCCGTTTCTAGGAAGCTGGATGCCAATAAAACCCAGTGTTTATTGCAGTGCTCCTCATCAGCCTCGGTTTTACAGTTGTGCATTTAAAAATAAAAGCTCTGTGCATCTTAGCTGGCCACAGAAGGGCTTGACCGTTGAAGGGGCCGATCCGTCGGGCGATGGAGAGCCACCTCCCAGCCCCAAGCTCGGCGGGAGCAAACAGGCCAGCTACCTGCTTGGGATTTCTGTGCGTCGAGTCGGAGCCTCGTGCATGAGAAACTCCAGCTCTGCTTTCAAGTACATTTGGCGTGAACCGACGTGGTCTCTACGGCATCACACGTCCCACCAAGGGGGAAAGACCCGCTGGCCCCTAGAGAGTCACATCCCCTGGGTCCGCCCCAGCCTCGAGGGAAGATGGCTGGTTTGGGCAGCTGCCGTAACGACACGCCGGCTCCACTTTTGGCTCGAGGATGGGCAGTGAGGCGGCTCTGGGGAGCCTGGGAAATTCATGTTTAAACGGTGCCGCTGGGAAAAAAAACGAGCTCGGACCCACGAGGCCACCCCAGCTGCACGAAGGGGTCGGCAGCCGGTGGGGCTCCGGCAGAGCCGAGGGGTGCGTGATGCTCAGCAGCCGTAGTGGCTGCCCGCGGTGCTCACCTGCCGTCCCAGCTCCCCGCCTGCAAACCCTCCGGCCAAGGCGGCTCTTGGCCAGGGGGCTGCACATTGCAAACACCCCTCCCAAATACACCCTCAAACCAAACCCACCACCCGGAGAAGCACACAGTGGTTTAAACAGGGGGAAAAAAAAAAAAAAAAAGATCCTTGTGGTACGTAACTCCCACTGCCATGGGCCCAACTGCGCTGTCTTTATGCAACCAGCCCATCCCAAGAGATGGGGCAGCTTTCAGAAAGACCCGAGACAACGTGGGCTTCGTCCCTGGCCCCGCAGCAGCCGGGGAAGGCACAGACTCAGAAGCACCGACTTCACTAGCCCCTCCAGGTCCCGGACACGGCGGGGGCCCAGCTGCCACTGCTGAAATATAGGTTATTTGTTAGCTATGTAGCTTTGAGCTCACATAGGTTTTTTGCTGATGGGGGGCCCGTAGGAGAGAGGCAAGCCAAAGGCGTGAGCAAGCAGCGCGGGGTGGCTAACCCCGGCCAAGCCCTGGCTACCGCCCCTGCCCATGGGGCTACGTGTCCCAGTGGGGAATTTTACTCCTGCAGCCAGCAAGTCCTCGGGCCAGGAGAGCAGGAGCGCGGTGGGATCCCGGACGGCGCGGGGGCAGGCAGGAGCGGGGGCCGCGGTGTCAGCAGTGACGCACGCACACGCCGGCCCTGACGCACCCGGCGCGTCCCCGGGGCCTTGCCGGGGGCAGCCCAGCACCGGCCCCCGCCGCAGGCAGGGAGGGAACGCCGGGCTCTCCCCAGCAGCTGGGACGGCTCTTCTCCGGGGCCAGGCGGAGGAGAAGCTGCAGCGGCTGCTTTCGGGGGCTGCTGCCGGTGCCGGCCGAGTCGCTGCAGTTCAAGGACAGGCTGGTGCAGGAACGAGCCAGGCAGGGGAGGAAGAGGCTGTGGGCACATCTATGCAAAAAGTGTCCCTCTTGGAGCCGCCCCTTGGTCCAAACGCTCCCTTTTTGGTGCCCAGTTGCAGCTTCCCAGCAGCGCTGGCCACTCGCAGCCCCGGAACGGGCAGCCGGAGGTGGCGGCTGGCACGGGCAGCCGCGTATGCCGCAGCCCCTTCGCAGTGGCCAGGCGGCCGAACATCTCACCGCAGGCGTCCTGGCATGAGGTGAGCGGGGCCAGCAGCACGCTCTGTCCCCAGATGTCCAGAGCCGGGACAGCAGCAGAGCCGCAGGCAGCTGCGGAACAAACTAACCCCATGATACAGCCTCGCGGGCACCTCTAATGGGCTCCCCAGCCTTTAACAGCAATGTCCCCCCAACTTCTTCCCTCGTGGTATGTGAGGACTGAAACCAGCATCCATGGATGCAGCCATGACAATCCTCCACCAACGTAACCCTCGGCCTGCCCTTTGGACACCCGTGGTGCCTCTGCTTTACCCACTTCTCAGCAATGCCGTGGCTCCTCCACCAGCACCCCTTCTCCACCCAGCATCATCTTCCCGGGCAGCTCCACACCGAAGACTTCAGGATTCTCTGCAGCATCGACCGTCCCAGTGCCTGACCCTGGTGGGATGCCCCACCCAGGACGTTCTGCGTGGAAGCAGGGTGCCCGGCAGACGCACACCCCGAGCTTTCCTGGCAGGCTGATGTGGGACACTACCAGGAGGAGGGAGATGGGGCGCTTTGATCATGCAGCCTGCATGTGCGGAATTCCCTGGCTTTGAAATCCAAGGAGCTACGGCCCGATCGCCGGCTGGCAGGGTGAGCCAGGGGCTGCTGCAGGAGCTGCCCAGCTGGTGCTGGCACTGCTGCTGCCTGCTCGCTGCCCCTGCGATGCCCCGGGCAAACAGCCGTGAGCAATGAGCAGGTGTGAGAAGAGCCCCTCTCTTCATCCCAAATCAGCTCTAAAGCCCCAGCCCTAAAGCTGTGGCAGCTCCTCGGGGAGGAGGGCGAGCGGGGATCCCTCCCGTCAGCTGGAGGACGGCTACATCTCGGATGTGATGGTGCCTCAGGGCTCCCTCCCCATGGCCAGATCCACGGGAGGAGTGGTACTGTCCCCGTATCCCGCTGCAGGGACTCTTCCTGCAGGGACGCATGTAGCTGTCCCGTTGTATCGGCTGCAAGGAACAGCACAGCTGAGCTGGTGCAGGGAGCCTGGGCAGCGTCCGCCGGCTCCCCCTGCCCTTCCAGCTGCCCCTCTCCCTGGACCCGGGTGCCAGCCATGAGGGAAACGTCCCCCGAGGCAGCCCCTTGGTGTGAAGCCCTGTGAGGATGCAACAAACCACCTGCGTGATCCCCGACTGCAACACAGAGCGGAGGATGGAGAGCCGGCGTGTGCCACGCAGTGTGCTGGACTAGGGCAGTGACACGCCGAGGGTGACCTCGTCTGTCAGAAAGGCCGAGCTGGCCTCGCGGGGGGCGCAGATGCAGCACAGAGACCCCCAGAGCTAGTGGGAAATGTCCCCCAGTTGGGCTGCCAGGCCCACGGGGCCAATCCTGCTGCCGGTCCCTCGTGGCACAGGGCTGGGGTCTGCTCCCTGGGTCCAGGTGGCCGTGACACTTCAGGTCCCCCTCCTCTTCCTCTCCGCAGCAGGGACAGCGTCCATCTCTCTGTCCATCTGTGGTTCCAGCCTTCAGCAGGACTCTGCACAAGCGGGTGGCCACAGCCCCGGGTGGTGGCAGGAGGCCGGGGTTTAGGTGGCCCGGCCAGGCGGCAGACGTTTGCTGTCCAGAATGGCCTTCCAGTCGTCGTTCCAGGACTGCAGCCTGCGGCTGGGGGGCTTCACCTGCAGGTGCTTGTTGTGGCAGGCCGTGAAGAGCACGTGCTCCCAGCTGGGGTTCAGCTCGGCCCCTGCAAAGCAAGGAGAGAGGTCGGCTCTCTGGACAACTCCTCCATGAGACAGAGGTTGACCTTACTCCAACATGAGGAGCCCGCGGACACAAACCCCTAACAAGAGCCTAATCAGCCGGGCAGGGACCAGCACCCATCACCCCCCGATGCCGTCTGCTCCTTGGGGCTGCCTCTGGTCACTCCTGCCACCCCGCTCCTCCCTTACCTGTTATATCAGGTCTGTCGTCTATAAGCAGGTCAGCAGAAACCACCGTCTTATCTCGCGTCAAAACGATCTGCTCGAGAAACTCGGGGCCGAAGTGCTTCTCCACCCAGGCGTACTGGAAGGCGAGGGGCGAGCGGTGAGCGCGGGCACGAGAAGGCTGATGGACAGGGCAGGGGCTGCTCGGCAGAGCGGCAGCAGAGCCCAGCGCGAGCCCTGGCCTCCACACAGGGAGGACATCTTGCTTAATAAGTTCATTAATGGGAAGGATTCAGATGCTGCTGGAGCACAAGTTCTTTTAAAGCCAAGCAGCTTTGGACATCGTGATGAAATATTAAGACCAAGCGCCTCAGTGCGTGCAAATGGCAGAGCTTGGCTGACAGCGGAGCTGCCGCTCTGCGAAGATGCTCAGGAACAAAACTGGGGGAGCAGGGAAATATTGCTGCCGTTTTACAGCCGGACAGCCGGTGGCATGCGGGGTCAGCTGGCTTTCGCCAGGCAGCGCGGTACAGGAGGGGGAGCTGGGATTTGGACCTGCTCACCTTCTCGTAAGGGCAGTAGCGATACTTCTTGATCGGGCTTGTGCAGATGAAAACATTGGTGCTGCCACGAGGAGAGAAACGGGGGCAGAGTGTCATTCCATGGCCAAACACGCCGATCAGACCCCATTCCCCCTTGAGACGCACCCGTCTGCCTCTGCAAGACCCCACTCAGTGCCTGGGCAGGCACGCACCCAAAGCAGGCCCCCCGCCTCACACAGATCAAACCGGAGTGATTTAAGATGTTAATCCCCCACCTTGCAGGATCCCACCCCCGGGACGTTTACCCACACCCACGACACAGGCACGTTCCCCCTTTCGCCACCCTTGCTGGGAACAGAGAGCTGAAGGGAAGGGGTTGCACGTGGCTGATTTTCTTGGCGATTGCACGAGGAGTCAAAGCCCTGCCCTTCCTCCCAAGCCCGGCGGGCTGGTGGGCATTTTGAACACCGATGTTGTATTCGGCGCTTCTGCCGAGAGGAGGATGAGCCTGCAAAGCCACCGCTGCTCCCCTGTCCATTCCCCAATACCACGGGCAGGTTCCTACTCACTCTGCCAAATTTGCCATTTCCTTCACGGCTTCCACAGCCCCGGGAAGCGGGTCCAGCTCGATGAAGAAGTTCTTGGATTCCCAGATGCTGATGGCTTTCTCCTGCGAGGGGAAAGAGAATGGTTACTGCACAGGGCTTCTTGCTACTCTCCTCCTTGCATGTGCATCTTCCCCACCCTTTGCTAGGACAGAGGATGGTGACAGTGAGAAAGGTGGGAGCCCTGGCTCCGGTCCCCTCCTACTAACCTGCCTTGCCTCTGTGGGTGCCTCTGCTCCCGACCTGCCAACCTGCACCCGTCCCACACAATTTAGATCGGAGATGCTCTGGATAATGCTTGGTTTTGCCTGTGCAGCCCCAGACACAGAGGGAGCACCGCGTTCCTTCAAGGCAAAACACAAGAGATTGTCCAGAACCGAATCAAACCCCGGGTCTGCGTCCGGAGGGGCACTTCCACGTGGATTCGGCTGACGTGGCCTGGTAGCCCCGCTGTAACGTGATGCTGTTCAGCCTCAGATGCCGTCTGGCCTATTTGTCTCAATCAGTGAGCACTTAAAATAGCAGCCGGGCTGCTCTCATAGGAGAAAGTGTGTTATGAGATGAACTACATGTCAGGATGAATGCAGATGCTCTTCCTCAGGGATGCCTGGGCAAGGTCTACCAGGCAAATAAAGCATCTCCAGGCAAGGGTTTGAATCACTTAACATCCAGGCCAGCAGCCGGGGTGCACTGTAAGGCACGCAGGGAGAGCAGAGCAGAGAGGGACCACGGGGAGCAAAACCTTGGGACGAGGGCAGGGTCCAGGGGCTGCCTGCGATGGGTCCAGCACAGCTCTAAGGAACAGCATCCCCTGCACTCCCTCAAACAGGTAACGGCTTGTCAGCCGCCAAGCAAAGCCGGTATTTCACAGACCCCGGGCCCTCGGGGAGGAGAGCCTGGGAGTGCTGCAACGCGGCTGCGGGCAGGGGGAGCAGCCGTGTCCCAGCGTTGCAATGCAGCTGCTGCAGCTGCGGCCAGGAGACGTTTTGAAGGGAGCCCTGCCCTGAAGGATTGGTCTTGATTTTGAGCCCCTCTGTTTCTGTATCTGAGGAAGGGGAATAGGGACAAAAGGAACTTTAAGCCCAGCCTGGCCTTCTTGTATTGCACAGTACAGAGGAGCTGGCAGAGCATCGGGGTAGGGGAGAGCAGCCTCGGCGATGCTTATACACTGGTTTTTACAGCTCATAGCAAGAAACAGGCTGGTCGGACACGGCAGCTAGACCTGCAGCTCCCTCCTGCCTGATGAGCGGGAATCAGGCGGGTAACCACCACGTTTTGCCTTTACTACACCTGTACTGGGGGAAGAAAGCAGGCAACCACGAGCAACCGGGGCTTTGCTGGGAACTCCAGGCTCAGGGCAGCGACGCCCCAGGGGTCACTCGGGGAGGCATGTTCTGCTCCATCCCGCCGGCTGCCTGTGCCAAGACGCTGGCTGCGCACCCTGCCTGCTCTCAGGAAGATGAATGCATGAACCCATTACATATTTGGGCACTGAGCATTTAACATGACATGCCAGCATCCAACCCTGTATTTCTCAAAAAATCCTGGATAACGTGAGAAGACCAGACGCCCAACTTAAAAGGAGAGACTACTCCAATCAACTGCTGCACTCTTCCCTTTTGCCTGAGCAGCAGACAGCATCGGTGGTTCAGAGGAGGGAAGAAAAGCCTTCTTCATACGCGTTCAAAATGAAACACACTGATTTGGTGCAAGAGAGCCAGCAGAAATGCCTCCTGGCACCATGACAAGAACAGCTACCCTAAGAGCTTGCCACGGGGCCAGGCAAACATTCAAACTCCAGTTGCTCTGCTTTAGACCAGTGAGCAATGATGTTTTATTTTTAAGATACTGAGTGTAGTTGCACAAGAGACATCTGAGAAACGCGGCCTGATGCAGCAAAGCACTTCAGACTGCGCTGAAGTGTTTTCTTACAGCAAGGACTTCCGTAGCTATTCTGCTTCCACTTATGTCAAAAAGCATTTTGCAATCAAGCTCGATGGGGGAAGAACTAAGCTCATCTTGAGGAAAAGACCCGCTCGGCTCCCAGAGCCAGAATAAATCCCTGCGACACCGCAGCCAGCACACTGCCCGGCAGTTGGAAAAATCCCCCAGGCTGAGAACCCCGCCGTGTGTCAGGCAGGACAGACCCTCCATTTCCTTCTGTTTATCTCTCCCCATGAGCAATGTCCCTGCCCGCTCAGGGCTCCCCATCCTCCCCGGCGTGTGTGCTCGGGGCATTGCCGAGCTGTTGTTCCCCCTTTCAGAGCTGGGACCTTCAGCTCGTTGGACTCTTTGGCTCCTATTTTCTGGTCTCCTGCAGTAGGTTGATGGTGCTCTCTGACGAGGGGGACTGGAACGGCCCGTGTGGCCGTAGCCACAGAGCGGCTCCCGCTCTCTTTATCCCTGGTCTAAAACCACGGGTGAAATCAGGGCTGCCCTGAGGTTGCTCTGTGGAAGTTTTGCTACTTGTTCAGCCCAAGGTTTTGGTGGGTTTTCGTGATCACAGCAGACACAAGATGAGCTCACTTCATTTAACACATCCAAAGCAGTTAAGATCAAGAAAAAAAAAGTTATCATGCATTACCCCTGCCAAACTTTCAGCATCTGCCTTACTGCATGAATGGTGTCCTCCCCTTCCCTTTCATCAACCCCGGCTAGAGAGGACACGTTAGTCCTTCAGCTCATCAAGCTGTTTAGGACTTTGCCAGCGGGAGAGCCCCAGACCTTGTTCACGCTCCCTTCCTCGTAGCCATCATACCACTAATGACAAGACTACTTTTATTTGCTGTAACACCTTTCAACTAGTGCAACTGCAATCCGCAGACGAGACCACAGACATCCCATCGAGATGGGAAACTCGTAGAGGCAGAAGCTGACTTTCTGCAGCACTCAGCCCTTCGTTGAATGATAAAGTACAACATAAAGAGAGCTCCTGCTTTTAGGCTTTAATTATTAAAATGAATACAAGCATTTTCAGGCATGGCAGGGCTTGGCGTTGTTTTAAGTAAGCCCTCACATGAAGCATCAATTGCATGGGTTGCTCTCAACTTCTCTGCTGCGTCCCACCCCTCACATTGCTGTTGAGGAATGACATAATCCATCTAGGAACAGTATCAATCCACCCAGCTTGGCCAAATCGGAGCTAGAAAACCCACCTATGCAATCTGGGGTATTTTAAAACAGATGTTCTGAAAGATCTCCTTTCCTTGCATCTATCTCCATCCATGCATGCAGGAAAAAGAGAGACAGACGTGCATGAAAAATGCTGGATTTCTGGGGAAAAAGGCACCGCTGGAAGCCCTCCTGCGTGCAGACCTGTACCTGTGTTTCGGTGGGAGCTCCGACCAGCACCCGCAGCCCTCCCCAGTGCTGCACCCACAAGCTGGGGGCCAGCGGGTCCCGCGGGCCGGAGGTCCAGCCGCACGGTGCCGAGCGAACGAGAGCCACGCGCAGAGCCGGGGGATGCATAGACTCACACTCAGCTCAGGTCCCAGGCGCCCGTATTGCTCCGACACCCAGAAGCCCCTCCGGTCCTCCAGGGCAATGTAGGGCTTGTCGGGGTACCTGGCCCTGAACTTCTTGAGGAAGCCTCCCTCGAAGTCGGCCAGCACCCCGTCCATGTCCACCAGTACCCGCAGAGCCCTGCGGGACCCCGCTGCGGGGCCGGCTCCCCTGCCCAGCCCCGCGAAGGGGCCGCAGCGCCGGGGCCGCAGGTGCAAGAAGCTGCTCAGCAAAATCATGGTGGAGGGGGGCTCGGGGCAGGGGATGGGGGGATCTCCGGGCGGGGGGGTGGGGGGGCCTTTATTTCAAGCACGCACCCCGCAAGCAGGCGGCCCCGGCAAGCACGTCCCCTTGCAGCTGCAGGAGGAAGGAGCGGGGGGGATGCAAGGGGGATGCAACGGGGAGCAGAGGGGCTGCAGGGGGGTGCGGTGGGGATGCAAAGGCCCGTCCTCGCCCCCAGCGCCTCCTCCCCCTCCCTGCCCCATCCCTCCCTTGCAGCGAGCGCGGAGCAGGCGGCGGCGGCGGCGGCGCAGGGGGCCGGGGCCGGGGCCGCCCGGGGCACGGCGGTACGCTCGCCCCGACCCGGCAGTGCAAAGCCCAGTTCCTCTTCCCGGTGCCTGGCCGAGCCCGGAGCGGCGGTACCGCCTTAAAGCGGCACAAGCGCCCTGCGACGGCGCGGCTCCGCCGCCCCTCCCGCCCGCTTTAAGCCTGCCCCAGCCCCGCTCCCTCCCCTTCCCCGGAGCGGGGGCTCTGCGGGGCGCCGAGCCCCTGCCTCAGTTTCCCTGTCTCTCAGCCTGGGGGGCACCGCTCGCTGCCGCTCCACCTCCCCTTGCCTGCTGCGGACCCTCTCTCCCCCTCATCCCCTGCCGACACCCCCGTCAGCCCCCCTGCCTGTCCCTGCCTGCAGCAGGTGACTCTGGGGGCACACGTAACATGGTGATTGTTGCAGCTAAGCCTTGACATAAAATACACCCATTTCTACCAGTGCGTGGGGAGGGGGCACACTCTGCCCGGGATCCCACTCGATGTGACACAGCTCTGTCCCCACGGGTGACGGGAACCCTTAAAAGACGATACCCGGACCCAAAAGAAGCGCTGACAGAGAGCGAGCACACCATGAAGGTCTGGATATTCTGACACAGGATCAAAGATCACTCTGGTCAAAAACGCTGTGGGGATTAAAGCTGCTGAAGGGGGAGGCCTCTGAGTGTGACTAACAGGATTAGGCAACCGCTGAGCTGGGAAAGAAAAGATTGTGGTTCAACGGCAATAATACGGCTTAGCCATTTCAAAATATTTCATCTTTCCATTCCAGAATGTTTTCCAGTGGAATATATTGTCCTTGTTTCACAGAAAGGGGAAACGAGCTGTAGAGCTCAGGTGGTTTGGGGAAGGTCACAGTGTGAATGAAGGAAGACGGGGCAGCCAGGCTGCACACGATGGTAAACATAACGGCGAGGTTAGAAGGGAAAACGTGTGACGTTTCAAGTCCATATTCTGCTTTCACTTGCACTGGAGGCGTTTTGCTTATTGCAAGGAATGAGATTTCAACACAACTTGGTGTTTCTGACTCAGCAGCGAGAGAATACATACACATCCCCACGACAGGCAGAAAGGCTTCCTCCTTCTTCGCGGTATATTGAAGGACTGACAAATTCCCTGCCCGCAGCAGCTCAGGGCCGCGTTACTTCCCCGCTTCAGCTCCCGTAGGGCTGGAAAACACGCTTCCACTTATATAAACCGAATTAACCTGAAGGAAGAATTCAAATCCCGTTCCCTGGTGTTAGGGCGAACATTGCAGGGACTCAGATGACAACCACCAAGTCCAGCCACCGCGTTACCCCCGTCAAAGGGGATAAAAGGAATTAAATCTCCTCGTACGGCGCAGCCGCTCCCGCACCACACGGGCGGCCCTTCGACACCCGCCGCCCCGGGGAGCAGGCCCCCGCTGAAGGCCCCGTGTCGCGGTGTGAGGGGCGGAGGCCCGCCGGCCGGCGGGCCTCCCACCCCTCACACCGCGACACGGGGCGGAGGGGTGACGCCACCATGACGTCACTAAAACCACCCCCCCAGCTCTGCTGAGTCACGGCTTCTCGCGCTGAAAGGGCCTCCCTTGTGCTTGACGCGGGGCCGACACTTCCGGGCGGACGGAGGGAAGGCGGCGGTTACCATAGCGACCGCGGGTCTCGCGAGAGGCGGCGAAGCGGCGGAAGTGACGCACAGCGGCGGGCGTCGCGCGGCCCCCGCAGCGGCGGCTGATTGGCTGGCGGCGGCGGCGCCCGTAGCGGTGGCTCCTTCCCGCTTCCACCCGCCGCTCCCGGCCCGCGCCGCCCCCTCCTCCCTCCCTCCCTCCCTCCCCCCGCCCGCCCCGCCCGCAGCGCGCGCGGCCGCGCCGCCAGCCGCCAAGATGGCGTCGGCCCTGGAGCAGTTCGTCAACAGCGTCCGGCAGCTCTCGGCCCAAGGTGACCGGGGGGGGGGAGCCGCGTGCGGGCCCGGGCGGCGGCGGGGAGGCAGCGGGGCCTGAGGAGGGGGCGGCGGCCGGTGGAGCCCGCCAGGCCCTGCGCGGCTGGGGAGGGCGGGCCGGGGCCTGCCCCCTCTCGCGGCTCTCCCTCAGGCGCGGGTCCGGCGCTCCCGTTCCCCCGGGGGGGCTGCTGGGTCCGGCGGGGCCCTGGCCGGGCTGTAATTCACGGCTCCCTCGGCGCAGGCAGAGGCGGCCTCGGAGGGATCCCGGCCGGGTTTAGCCGCCGCGGGTGTGACAGGGCACGAGGGGCCAGCTGTGCCCTTCGCGGTGCTCCTCGCTTCCTCTCCCAGGGCAGCGGCAAGGTGGCGGCTCTCGGTAGCTGGAGGTTCCGGGCGAGCGGAGTGAAGCCGGCACCGGCGGTCGTGCCAAAATCGGAGCCTTGAAAACCAGGGGGGAGGAGCGGGCATCGCAGGGGCCTTAACCGGGACTGTGTAGCCCAGCCTGTCGCCTGGCTGATGAGCGTGCAAGTTGCGGCATGTGTGTGTTTAAAATACATTTCCGAAGCGTTAACTCCTGGGGACAAAGTAGAGCACGGACAGAAGAGTCCGGCCTTACTACGGGAGGAGGCGACAGGAGGCCCGAGACTGTACGTCAGGGTTGCCATAACCGAGTGTTCAGAAAGTGTTTTAATTAACCATAGTTAGGATTCCTTAGCTTCAGTGCCAGACTCCTAATTTTCCTCTCTGTGGGCACAGCGTTTCTTGAACTTTCTGTCAGTGTCGATGCTCCCTAAAACGTGTTCTGAGTGTTCCTCTGCATGGGCTCTTCGCTCCCTGGGACTGAGCAAAAATTGATGCTTTCCTCTATGGCCCCAGGCTTTATCTCTGGCAGTTACTTTTGGGTGGGGCTCCAACTTTCTCTTACTTTAGTTTAACTTATTAAATATAGAGTATTTTTACTGGGGATGTCAGATACAAGCGCGGGAGAAGTACGTGTGCTTGTAGTGGGGTTGGTTCCTGGTTGTTGGCGTTTGGCTGCCTGGGAGGTGACAGAAAGGGACATTTGGTTGGGCCTGGTGTGGGTATTTCTACTCACACTAAGTTGTTCAGCGTGTGTTTGTGGGTTGAGGGTTGTTTGGGGGATTTTTTTGCTTTATTTTTAGGGGAAGGCTAGATGATAGCTGTAGAAGGGGTGGATTTCTGTGCTAGGGAGGACACCAGAGCTCAGGTTTTGCAACGCTCGAATACCGTTATCAAACCACAGAGCATTCTACAAGCTATTCCTTTCCATGCTTAAGCTTGGAGTTTTGATTCCGTATGGAGAGAGCGGTTTGGGGGATGGATTTCTGGAGTTCCTGGGCTCTGGTCCCCAGTTTGGAACTTTTGATCCCTCTGTTACTTCAAAGCTAACGTTCCATTGCTAGGGCTTCCCAGGCTTGCTTTTTCAAAGGAAAAGGCCAGAGGGTTGAGGACAGTGTAAATCTCTATGAATGGAGGCACTATTCCTCATTTTATGAAGATTTTTGTAAGGGTGAGAGAAGCTCTGTTTTTTTCTCTCTAATCTGCAAGGATTGAACATTGAAACAATACTCTGCTTCAGAAAGGCGTAGTTTTAATTCAAGTAACTGGGGGGGAGGAAGAGTTTGAAAGCAGTTCATGATAATTGGTCTGCTTTCATTGTAAGGTTTTTGGGCTTACTGTACCTTCAAAATAGTTGCCTTTCAAATAGAATAACATTGTAGTTTTAATTATACAAAGTGAATTTAAGAACAGATTTTTAAATCCTTTTGTTGTAGGTACTTAGTTGTAATTTTAACGTCTAATTCAAAAAAAATGCTTATGAGCAGACCTGAAAAGTGGATAGGGCACTTGAGAAGCAGCAAGGAACAAGCTCTGGTATTGGGGTTTTGTTAGAAAGCGGAGGAAACTATTTTTGGTACTGTTTTGGTTTGGTTTTATTTTTTCCCTTATAACATCTAGAAGGCACAAGTGTAGATAAATTTATCCACGAGGCAAAATTTTGCATCACAGTACACTGGCCAAAATTTTGTAGACTTGGCTTGGATGGAGCTTGGCGTTGGTACGAGACGCCGAAGCCCCCTCGCTAACGAGGTGAGCTGATGCCGCTTTTCGTGTTGTGTTTGTGTTCTGAGGGCCTCCTTTGCAACCCCGAAGGCCAGAAGCTTAGCTGTCACCTTATAAAAAAAAACATATTGTAGGTGCCTCACTTGTTGAAAACTAACGCCTGTCATATTAAAGAAAAGTAAATTCTCTGGGTGATACTGCTTTTTCCTCAGGTTGTGCAGGGAAGTAAGGTGTAACGAAGTATGGGAATGCGTGAGTGCTCTCTAATTAGAGTTTGACAACGATGTTTTGTATTTCAGGGCAAATGACCCAGCTTTGTGAACTGATCAATAAAAGCGGAGAACTGCTCGCAAAAAATCTTTCCCATCTGGATACAGTGCTTGGTGCCCTGGATGTGCAGGAACACTCATTAGGTGTTCTTGCTGTCTTGTAAGTGTTGCTTTCATTAAGTATCTTGGTATTAAAACTTCAGGCAACATGCTGAATTGTCAACCAAACGTTTTTCTTTTGGACATAAATGTTTTCAACCTGCGTTTCTTAGAATGGTGCTTAGTTTCCTTCAGTGTTGCACATTTTATTAATAGAAATACTAAGGCAAATTTTTATTTTCAAACAAAAAAACTCTCTGGAGCTTGTAAATGCCATGACTGGCAACTGGTAATACTGGGGGGTTGTTTTCCTTAAGGCTGTATCTATTTCTCTTGTTTATGTCTTTATAAGTATTTTTCCATATGTGTTCAGCAAAAAGGTATAAAACTAACTTTTAAAACTTGACTGGCTGAACTGTAAGCATGAAGCAATGCTTTTTTTTCAGTGAAGCATAGGTTCTTATTGTAATTCTTGGTTATTTGTCTCTAGACAGCATTGAGGCTCTTGCTGCTGTCTGTAGTTTAAGGTAATACTTGAATTGCCTTGGTGATGCTGAGGTAAGGTAAAGATATCTGGCCCTGAAGCTCAAACTATTGTTTCTAGCTGTACCTAACCGCAAGTGAAGCGTCTACAGGTTCCACTATTATGTAAAGTTCTCTTTTAAAGGAAAGATCAGAATTCTAGTACTTGTTCTACTACCCTTTCGAAACCAAATTACTGTAATGCGTAGAGATAATGCACTTAATATTACAATTCACTAGCATCTCCTAAAAATGCATTATGGAATTTACAAAAAGCAGGGCATCGGTACTGCGGTAGCAGAAGAATTGTATCATGGGGTATGTGAAAACAGTCAATAAAACAGGTGGAGGAAGGAAGATAACTGTTTGTAAGAAATAATATGTAAAATTTGAAGAGATGGGATCAGTGGAGTGTATAGGAAAGCTCTCCTGGCTGAAAGTGTGGCATGGCAAACTCCTACGCCGGTAGAATAAGACTCTGAAGAGGGGGAAGGGGTAGCAGCACGTAACCGGGGCACTCATAAGCCTTGTGGGGAAGGGCAGTTCAGGATCTGGGTAGGTTTGCACTGTGTATTACAGTGTACAGCAACAGGAGCTGGGCACCTTCCAACAGCATGAAACTATTTTTGTGACATTTGTAGGATGCGTAGCTAGAGTTTCATTGCCCTCAGCTGAGCAGAATCATAGTTCATCTTCCAGAAGCAGCAGTGTGCAAGGTTACAGCCTGTAGTGTGCTAAGGAACTGCCAGAGATGGAGAGAAACTGGAAGTGAAGAGAAGGAGCTCCTAATGAGAGATACACCTCTAATAATTTAATAGTTGAGAAGTCTTGAGCACATTCAAGCAGGAGATGGCTGTAGGAGAGGCAAAAGTGTCCAGAGAAGTTGTGTGGCCGAGTATTACGATTCATCATCGTTAGCCAGCGTTTCTATTACGATTGTAACTATTGTACCAGATAAAATGATCTTTGTTCACCATGCTTTGTTCTAAATTGTAGTTTGCACTAGATTGAGAATGGGGGTGTGCACAGAAAGCGTATTTTCAAATGTTGTGCAGCTCCTGGGGAAATCGTATGCCAGCTGTCATAAACGCTTTGGATTTGTTTGCAAGCAGCTACATGCATCTGCAGAGATTTAGCAATGAAGCTTTTTTATTAATCTCCAAATGTTAAGTGTTAAATCTTTTTTTTTCTTGTTTTAGGTTTGTGAAGTTTTCTATGCCCAGCATCCCTGACTTCGAAACGTTATTCTCACAGGTGCAGCTTTTTATCAGCACTTGTAATGGGGAACACATTAGATATGCAACAGACACTTGTAAGTTAAGCTTACTTTCAGACTTCGTGTATTTTGGGATACTTTGGTTTTACTGATTTTTTTTTTTTTTCACTCTGTTTTTTTGTTTGTTTTTTTACTGTATTTAGTTGCTGGCCTGTGCCACCAGTTAACAAATGCCCTTGTGGAGAGAAAACAGGTAAGCGAGGTATATCATGTAGTACAAATAAGCTACCTACATACCCAAGCTGTTAAAGGGGATGTTACCAGTCTCTTACTCGCTTCATAAAGATTTGCCACTAACTTCACGTTAAGTATTTTTGTGCAGCTCCTTACTTAAGTTTGCTGAGAGGTAATGAACCTAAGATTTTAAGGTTTCTTTTAAGGCAAACATAAGGAAGATAATTTTTTCTTTGGAGAGTCACCCAAAAACGTGCTCTCACACACAAACTAGGAAATCTGTAGTACCAAGAATGTTCTTCAGACAATGTGTGTGTGAGCAGGAGAGCGCTGCAAAAATTATTAGCGCTGGTGAGTCAGTGATTCTAGTTTCAGTGTTATTCTCACCAGTGTTGTATAATGTTCTTAATGCCTTAAAATGTAAAGGAAACTTGATTAAGAAATATTTGACCAATGTTTTTGTTGCTAGGATACTGACTCTTTCAGGCCATTTTAGTGAAAGGTAGCCTGAAATAGAAGTAGAGATCAAGTCTGGTCTAAGTGGAGTAAAGCGAGAGCCTTGCCTTTGCTATTTGGTGGGAGTTTAGATGGCGTCATGGAGCCAAAAGGTTTTGTTATTGATACAAATTACTGTATTCCTGATGAGGTTGGCTTTGTGGAGCAGAATTGTTGACTTTATGTAGTTTATCAGGAGAAGTTGTATAGCCAAGGTTAATTTTATTTTCTGAGAGACTGCACTATCCTACAAAAAGGGAACCTCAAGTTAACTATTACTTAACGGAACCTGTCAATTAGTGTTATTTTTCATTTGTAAGTGTCAACATAAGATCCAATGTGCTGCCATCTATGAGAAATTATCTGAAAGAGATGTAATTTCTGACAGCCCCTGCGAGGAATTAGCATTCTCAGACAAGCCATAGACAAGATGCAGATGAACACAAACCAGCTGACCTCAATACACGCAGATCTCTGCCAGGTAAGGGGAGCATAAGGGCTTTTTATGAGAGTAAAAGCTTATAAAATACCTATAACCCTTTGGGGAAATGCATGTTTACATATTGCAATGTAAAAAGGGCTTTTAACTGTGTTTTTTTCCTGTAATAAATAATATATGATATACTGAAATAAAATCTCTTTCTATTAATTCTAAATGTTCAGTGCATGTCCCCAGATCTTTGGTTTTGTTGATGGCTTCTGAAAGTCCTTTGACATCCCTTCTCTCTGGGCTGAAAGTCACCCAGAGCTTCTCTTAGGCGGTGTAAGTGTAATATCCAGATACTGTTTGCTTAAGTTTGACAAAAGGCATGTTTGTCTCCGTGTCTTTGGCCTGGATTTCCACTTCTGTCTCATTCTTGGCTCCTGGGATTTAGGGCTGGACAGGAATGTTTAGTGCAATATTTAGTGCTGCCAGCACGGTAGTCTGGAAGGTCTGGAGTTTCAAGCAGCTTTGTCAGAGTCTAATTTCTTTAGGATTCAGATAATTTATAACAGTTCACAATTGGTGATAAGGGTTTTCCAAATATCATGATACAATGAATAATCTGCGTTACAGCGCTACTGACATATACTGTTTTTTCACTCTTGGAGGAGTGAGATTTATTAAATAGTACTAGATGAATTTAATTTCAACTTCTTCCTTGTGGAAATTTGAATTAAAATGGCTAATTTATGAAAACTTGATTTATTTTCTTGTAGCTCTGTTTGTTAGCAAAATGCTTTAAACCTGCCCTCCCGTATCTAGATGTGGACATGATGGATATTTGTAAAGAGAATGGGGCATATGATGCGAAGCACTTTTTATGTTACTACTACTATGGTGGGATGATATACACTGGGCTAAAGAACTTTGAAAGAGCACTCTACTTTTATGAACAGGTAACTTTAAATAAAATGGTAAGTCCAAAGTGATCAATCAAAAGGCAAAAGTAGCAAGCAGTCTCCAGTTAGTTTCATTCTTAACCTTAAGGATATAATTCTACTAATAGATCTCTACTGCTGTGCGTCATTCACATAGGTTTTGGTTTAGCACATGTATGCATCATCGTAATACATAAAAACTGATGTGGGTTAGTGTTCCCTTACTAGCTCTTTTATGAAAGGTACAGCCCGAATGGTACTCTTCAACGTATAATGTGAAGTAAGAAGCAAACTGTCTTTAGAATTGTTTTCCTTTAAGAAGGTCTCCTACAGCCAAGTAACTATTGCACCATAAAACTATGCAACTCAAAGGTTGATGTTAAATTTATCTCACTATAAATATTTTTCAAATGGCTGCTTATTACTGCTCGCGTAGAAACAGTTCACAGGCTGACATTCAGAATTGTGTATTCTTAAAGAAAAAATGGTTCAATGGTTTTGCTGAGACCTTTGCTGATTTTATGAGGCTTCTTCAAGGCTATTACAGTATTTGCTGCTTTTACTTTCTCTGAAAGAAGAGAAAATTGCAACATTGGGAAAACTTTGTGTGTGTATGAGGGGGAAATGCTGCCAAATGTGCAAAATAAACCGGTGCAGCATTTTTCTTTTCTGTAAACAAGGGTCACCTCTTGAGTAGCGAGCAGTATCGTAGTCAACTAAAATCCCTTCTCCCTGTTCTGCAGACCTCTTTCAGCATACTTAAATATGGGATCTGATGAGGTAATAGCTTTATAAAATCTCTGTAAGGATCTGTGTAACTCCAGGTTCTACAGGAACTGTATAGTCATTCCTCCTAACAAGTAGCTATGGGTGATTTCTAGTACAACTTGAGATATATACCAAGGAAAAGTTTTGATTTGATCTTAACAGGGTTATTTTAAGGTAGGCATCACTGTAACAGGGTATGGTTTGAGTAGCTTGTATAGAATTCACTCTTTTAGGACATTTTTGGATAATTAATTTTGACAGAAGTTAGTTAAGAAGTTAGTTAATTCACTCAAAGGTGAATTTCATGTGTCATTGTATCCTTTCTGCATGTGGCTTTAAACTGAGATTTTTGTTAATGCAGTAGCTACCAGGATCTACCAGTGAGTACACTAAACTCCTATTCCATTTCTTTCTTTCTTGCTTAGGCAATAACAACTCCAGCCATGGCAGTCAGTCATATTATGTTGGAATCATATAAAAAGTATATTCTAGTTTCTTTGATACTACTTGGCAAAGTTCAGCAGCTACCAAAATACACTTCCCAGATAGTTGGTAGATTCATTAAGGTAAGTCTTGCGAATACAGCTAAATAATAGAACGACAAGTCTGAATTTGTAAACCATGTTGACGAGATTTTTTTTTTCCTACCCTTACTTGATGGTACTGTTTAACACTGCAGATCATGGGAAATAATGCGCAATGCGCCAGAGTACAACCTCTTGCTGCCTTGCTAGTGTACAGTAGCTAAAGATTGTCTGGCAACTTCTACGTCTATTACAAACAAACTGTATTGTTCATATTGGCAATACAGGTTTTTAAACTTAAATTTGGAAAAACTTTAGGGTTGAATAGCACTTACCAATATTCTCTTCACTGATACTGCACATCCCTTGATAACGTTTTACATTAGAAATCAAACAAGACTCGTGTTTTATTTGGCTTTCAATATGCAGTGTCCTTCTTGTAAAAACGTTCAACCCAGAAGTGCATCTAGTTGAAGTTAGAAATGCTAAATAGTTTATTCAAGAACTCCAGCTTTATAAAGAATAAAAGCTTCTGGAAAAGCTGCAAGTTGGGAGTCTGTAAGCATTCTGATTAGGAGGTGTAGGGTGGAAGACAAAACTATTAGCAAGAGAGTTCCGATCCTAGGCAAATAACACACTTGTAAGTTAGTTTTTAAGTAACACCTAATTTGTTGATTTGTGACCAAAAATCTTCTTTTAGCTTCAGATACTAATACGTGAGCTCGAACAATTGCCATTGTAAAGTAATTTAGGTTAACTAGTCTCCACCCTCTGATTCTCTGTCGTCCATGCTGTGATTCATTGTGGTCAAGGATGACGGTGCCTTAGAGGGCAGAACAAACGCAATGGATGGGCAGTGACTAGTCAATATGCTACTTACCTTGAATTCAGTTTAATTCATATGCTGGTCAGCTAATGGACTTTTTCTTGTTCTCCCATAACTAGAACTGTCATACAGAGGTCCTTGAGTGATGTTTACTAAATCTTATATTGCAGTAATACAGATTTAGGGTATGAGGATCTATTGTTGTCATAAAGCCATGTGTGGGCATCACGTATTTTTTTTGAGAGATGCTTGAGCTACTTTTATTCACATTTATGCCTGCATGGCTTCTAAAGTTGACGAAGTGAATAGATTTTGTGAGGCTGGTTGAACGCCGTGTTCTTTAAGAAGGATTCTCATTTTTCTAATTGCAGCCCCTTAGCAATGCTTACCATGAATTAGCGCAAGTTTATTCAACCAATAAACCCTCGGAGCTTCGAAATCTGGTGAACAAACACAGCGAAACATTCACAAGGGATAACAATATGGGGCTGGTTAAGCAATGCTTGTCATCTCTCTACAAAAAGAATATTCAGAGGCTAACCAAGGTAAGATGCAGGGGTTTTGTTTTGCTGAGAAATTGTGATTAGTTTTTCTCAAAGAGTCTATCTCTGAAATGTATTCGATTCAGAGCAAAATGATAATGTAGGAATGTCATGGAGAAATGACTAAAACTGAGATTTGTGTCTCTGAAACAAATGAGACTAAAATGCTCTATATAGAAAACCAATTCAGTTGGCTACTTACGCATTATTTAAAAGGTGGTTCAATACGTCTGTCTGTCAGAGGGGTTGGATACCGCCGTGGATGGCTCCTTTAATCTAAATGGCAGGTATACATCTGCTTGCCTGCTTCCTTTTTGTACTGCAGCTTCCAAACCTTAGTACCTCCTGGCAATGTGCCGATCAAAGTCAATGGTTTTGCAAGTTTAAATGAGAGAGCTTTGCCCGTGAGATTTTCATACATAATCAAAAAAGTTCTGAGCGCTGCTACTGAATGACCTTCATCTCTCTTCAAAAAATGGGAAACCTGAACTTTACAGGTTACTTCATCTCTTGAAGGAAATTCAAGGGGTGGACAGTCAGCTTATTCATGTAGAAAGGTGAGTGAAGAGGTTGGACATGGTCAGGACTGGGGTAAAAAGGGATTGCAGAAATGGAGTAACGACTCCATTAGCTTGGTCTGCATACGTGTGCAGTGTAACAAATGGGTATCTGTGGAGGAAGAACCCACTCTGGTCTCGTGGTGCTTTTATAAGTAATAACTATGTGTTCCGCTTGTTTCTTCCCATCAGACTTCAAAATAAGATTGCTTAGGCCATGAAGGATTGATAGGGAAAGTTCTTAACATCTAGTTTTAACCGTTTAATCCTTAGTTTTAATACTTTCTAAATTTCAGACATTTTTAACATTGTCATTACAAGACATGGCAAGTCGAGTGCAGTTGTCCGGGCCCCAAGAAGCAGAAAAATACGTCCTCCACATGGTAAGACTTGTGACTTGGCTAAACTATACCAATTTAAAAATTGATCCAACATAAGACTCTTAAAGTGTTTGGATTGGCAGCGCATGTTCTGAAAGCAGTGTGCTTCGCATCAACCAAAATCACTACAGAAACGCACAGCTAGTTGTGAAGATGACCTTGCCCTAACTGTAGCAATACTGACCGCTGTCGAACAGCGGTAGCAATGAAGTGCTTCTGTGAGGGAACTCTCTCTCTGAAGATAAACAAGGTGGCTTTACATTGTAGTAGTAGTAAAGGCACCTTTCATGCAGACAAGTTCAGCTGAAGAATGGTTCTCTTTCAGGGTGAAGGAAATACTGTCAGTCTGCTGTGGTGGTTAGGCTGTTCTCGAAAAAAATCTTAAGATATCGTCTGCCTGAGATAAGGCATGTGCTATTTGTCTTTGGGAAGCTGCTGGGAAATAAAAAGCAAACAAGTTAAAGATGATGCCACGAGGAGTCCATGTGTTGTAGTTACCTGAAACTCTGTTCTTAGTGATACCTTACGTGAAACCCTCTCTCATTTCAGATAGAAGATGGTGAAATCTTTGCAAGTATTAATCAGAAAGATGGTATGGTCTGTTTCCATGATAATCCTGAAAAATATAACAATCCAGCTATGCTTCATAACATTGATCAGGAGGTAAATCTTTAAGATATTACTGCTTTCGGAATTCCTACTGAAGAGCCTTAATCTGTAATCAGATTGCTGCTGGGAGAAGCCAGTGTAGGTAATTTATGTGTAGGGATTGAGGACTACGAATCGTTACTCGACTATTTCACAGTACCAGTATTTAAAGGTTCTAGATTGACAGTCAGTTACTGTCAGTGCATTCCCTGTTGTATCTTCTGTACAGCTTGAGATGTTTCGGTAGACTGACTGCTTAACGTTGGTGATGGGAAGTTCCTTGGATGGAATGGATTAGAAAGGTGGTTTTTAGACTTTTAGACTTCAAGGATCACTTCCACTGGCTGTCGATAACCTGCCTATGGGTTGAGGTGGTTGACCCTCATGGAATTGTCTATCAGTGGCCTTAAAAAGGATTGTTAGGAAGACATGGATCAAAATAAGGGAATAAAAAAAATGGTCTGACATTTTGTTTGGGAGATGAGGGATGAGAACATTTTGACGTGGAAATTTTGTGATGGCAAAAGTTACTGGCTCTACATAGCACAGCCATGAAATATCTTGAAGATCACGTACAAGCTAGATAAAGTAATCAACTTTATATTTTTTTAAGATGCTGAAATGTATAGAGCTTGATGAACGACTGAAAGCCATGGATCAAGAGATCACTGTGAACCCTCAGTTTGTGCAGAAGGTAATTGATTTAGTGTTTTGTAAGCGTGTGTAAGAGACTCGGTGCAGTGAGTATGCGTTGCACGGAATGTCAGTACTTACAGTGTTAATAATTACATAATAATAATACGTGCATAAACATCATGCTTTAAAACAAAAAGGAAGCGCATGTCATTTCATATGCACTTTATTTTCCTACCTGTTAACTTCAAAGAGCTGTCTGTCTCAAAGGTAAACCTTCAGACCTGTTTTTGAAAAGAAATAACTCTCTCCCTTCCAGAGTATGGGCTCTCAAGAAGATGACTCAGGGACCAAACCATCCAGTTATTCCTGAAATTAATGTTGCTCACCACTCCGCTTTCAAGTAAAAGCTTACGAAAGAATCACGCCTGGAATAGGGCATTGAGGAGTTCCACGAAGAGAGCAGAGAGAACTGAGCTTTGCTTTTCACCTGGACATTAAGAAAATAAAAGAACACCCTCTCAGTACTGTATGATATCAGAAATATTCTCTGCAAAGAAAAAGGAAATCTCAAAAGAAACTTAAAAGTCTGTTGTGGATTTATTTATCTTCAGATTAACATCGTTAATGCATTAAATAATCTACCTTTTGTTTTAAAGGGTTTGAATGTTGCTGTGTTTCTGTAGCAGTCCTTTTCTTCTCTTCTGCAAAAAAAAAAGTGTTATTCAGGGAAGAATACAAACTAGTGTTGGTTCACTTACAAGATAATTACTGGTTCATTACTCTGTATTTAAAGTTGGCTCAAAGTGCAGATTTATCATATGTATGGTGGGGGGAGAGGGGCGGAGTTTAAGTAAATTCTCTGCATTATAATTTGCATATGCCCAGTGTAGCTGGCTGCTGTCTCTTAAATGAAATAAGAACTGTGTTCTTCCCAAAAGGATGAGCATATTAACGAGTCCTTGGAAGGCAGTTTTGCTGAAAAGCAGAACTCGCTCTAAGGAATCCATACATGACAGGTATTTATGATTTTAAGTTTCTGGTACAAACTATCTCCTAATAACATTTGCTCTTAGCTCAAACTTATTAGACCTAAACAAAAGGATATTTGAAAGATCTTGATGTTCTGGAGGATTCTAGATATGGAGTTGTTCACGCTGAAAGAAATTTAAATTTTTGTTCCTATACAATTGGCATGAAGGTATGCAACAGGCTAATACTTCTCTGTGGTGGAAATAAGTGAAGGCCGTGCTATAGATCTTTGTTTCCAGAGAAAATAATTCTCCATGGAACACAGAATTCTATACAGCTCTCAAAATGCAGGATTTTATTTGGAGATAACATGCTGGAATGCTATCTGGTTTTTAATTCACTATTTTAAACATAAAAACTTTGTTGTTGGATTCTTTATGTGCTTCACCCCTTAAATCAATGGGCTCTTTAATTTTCTGTAGCTCTCGTGTATCTGAAGATTCTCACTGTTAAAACACCTTTGAAACACTTCGTGTCAGTGCAAATCTCCTACTATCAGGCATAAATAAACCTGTCATCGAGTCGGAATGCGAGAAGCTCAGCATCCAGTGCTTCCTACTTAAACACCTGACTAGGAGCTGCTTGCTGCTGCTAACCTGCCAGCTTTTTTTCAGGAGCCTAAGTGGGAGCTAAGCGTTTCTGGCTCTTGCCGTGTGAAGCTTCTGTGTATTGAGGTCACCTGTAGTTGAAAATACTCCATTTGTGCTTCCAGTGCTGACACAGAACTGTTGGGGTTTTCATTTCAAACCGGCATCTTAATTCTCGCAGAGCCTCTGTGACAGCGGGATGCTTTGCAGTCGAGGAGAAAGGCCCCCAGGTTGTTCTCTAGGCAGTGAATGACGTTTTTAAAAGTATAAAATAGCAGTTTAGTATTGAACACAGCATAGGTCCGTAGTGTTAGTAGCTCACCATTGAGTACTTGTGCTTCCTATCATAGAGACTTCCGTATTTGAAGGCAACTTTTACACCTGATCTTAAAGCAAAATCTTGGGGTTTTTCATAGCTTGCCTTACCAGTCTTGCAATTAAAGGTATTTATGATTTTTAAAGTTAATCCTGCAGTGATTTCAATGCTGAACATGCTCATGCAATTTTCTTCTCTGGTACTGTGGAAGTGTTAAATTAGTAGATTAGTAATGCTGTGGGCTCAGGCACTGAGCTGGGCTGTCGACGTGTTTACAGCCGCGTGCGGCAGTCTAAAAAGGACTGCAAATGACTAACCCCCGATGCCACCTCTACAAAAATGCAGCTGGCTCGCCTTTCCTGGCCGAGGGCTCGCTTGCCAGGGGGAGAGTGTATGCCGGAGGCTTTTGTGACCTTGGAGAAGAACCAGCAATGTCCACTTCGCAGTGGCTGAGCTTTTATACCACTAGTTCTTGTTGGTGAGCGTGGACTTGCCTGCTGAGAGCTGCAGGATGGCTTCCTGTCCGTGGAATTGGAAGCAAACTAATACACGCAGCTGGCGAACAGCAGCTACATTTTCTCTTCTTTTTTGCCTAAAGTAGCTAAAATAAGTCCATGCTCACATCAAAAGGATGGTAGAAATAGCTATGTAATAGTTTCAAATGATATATTACGCTATTTTTCTTAATCTGATTTTTAAGAAGGCAAATGCTTTTAAAGTTAGAACCGCTAAGGTTCCTTTTCTGACGTGGAGAGTTGTGCTGTTGAACTCCAATTGCTGTTGGAAATTCAAAGTCGGGTCCCACCTGTAGAATCAGTAGATAAAGCATTCGCCGAAAGTGCTTCAGGGAAGGGCTTTTAAGTAGTAGTTTGATAAACACATACGGTCTGGCATCTGCATGTCTGGAGATACTGTTGAAATTAAGTCAGACTTCTAATGAAGCAGCTCCTTCAAGTCTTGGAACTAATTGCATGGGCTGTTGTCAGCTGAGCCGCTTTGAGAACACTTGAGCTTTCTGGTTTTAATTTGTATCTGTTGCAGGGAAGGACTTTTGATCAAATGTAAGAACACTGCGTGCTATGCTCCTCCGAACTTGACTCTCAGAGCTCCCATGGCTAGTTCTTCCCATCGTGCATGGCCACAAGATGTGCTCGCCAAATACTGAGTGCATGCTTCGATATCTAACTCCTGTTTTCATGCATCTTAATTAGCAAAGATATAAAAGGCTGTTCTGAAGGTAGCATTAGACATGCAAATACACTTCTTAGCCACAGGAGGGGTCTCTAGTTCAGTTGTTATTAGCAGGTGTGAAAACGTTCCTAAGAAGACATGGTTAGAAGCTGTTGGTGTACAACCGCCCCTCCTCTCTTTGTGCCACTGAGGGGCCGCAGTTAGTGACCTCTGCTCACCCGCCTGTAGCACTGCCGTTGCGCCACACGCTTTTGCGTAACTCCAGCTGCCTCCTCCTATACAACTTCCCTTCTCTGTTCTACGGTGCAACCGCGACCCGGCGTATGTGTTGTCGTAGGCGATCTGTATAACCTAGGAAATGTTTTCTGCATGGCCAAACTGGCTGAGGAGGTTAGTCCTGAGAAGTTGTTTAAATGTACTATTGGAAAATAAAGATAACAAACGAGTCCTTCTTCTTAGTTTGTCTTAAATGAGATAGTAGGTCTTTTGTATTTGGCTTTCCCTTAGTTTTTTTGGGGGGGTCTCTTGTTCTTGCCGCTTCTCAGGACACGTGATTTTGGCTGATGGGCGGGAGGCTGCTAGTAGTCTGCTGCGTGTGGCAGTGCCCTCTGCTCAGGAGTTGTCCAAGCTCTGCTGGTGGCTTCTCAGAGCCCTCCTGAACTATCTTGAGTAGAAACTAGTTCTTTTTGTACAAAGTGTGGCTTCCTTGGGAGGTGCTGCTGCTGGCCCTTGTCCGGGATGGGCTCCAGGGTTAGTTGGACTTCAGATCAAACACTTCTATTAATATCTGATTGTTGTGTAACAATAATCATCTGTCTCACTGACCATCTGAGTGTTGTTTTCTTCAGAGGCATAATTATTAGTCCACGCACGGCTGCTTGGGTCCAGAGGTGTATATTGTAGTGGTATCAGTGATAGCTGCTCTTTCTTGGGATTTAAGTGCAAGTTTTCCTCAGCTGGATGATCTGTGCTGTTATTTTGTGGAAGACTTACTGCTTTTGTTCAGACTTGGGTATTTAAAACTCTATAGGGGTCAGCTCCAATGTAAAGGGGGGGGGGGAAATCTAGTACTTTATTATTTTGAAGCCTGAAAGGATGAGTAGTTCACATGGAATTTGGTTTACCTTTCCAGCATAGTTTTCTGGAGATAAATAATCCTCTAGTAAAACTTGATACCCTGAGGGGAAACTGGACTGGTTTAATGGAGAGGATCTGTATTGAAGAGCCTCGAACAGGCTCGTTTAACTCAAGCGTCTGCTCCCTTCCTTCGAAGTTCTAACCTGGGCTTTACCTGTGTAAACATCTCAATGCAAGTGCTTTATAAAGACATAAAAAAATACTTAATGGAAGTATTAAAGGTATAAAGAAAGGGTATCTGCCCTACTCTTACACTGTACTGTACCACCTGCGGGGTACTGCCAGTGCTCGTAGGGAGGGGCTTTCACGGAGCAGGCGGGCCCAGCCTGCGGGGAGCACGCCAGCCGCCCTGTGGGGGAACGCGGGAGCGGGAAAGCGGCTCTACCGGAGCCCACTGCGAAGCCCCTTCCGCCCCCGACAGCTGCTGGCGCCGTCTCCGCCGCCCGGGCCCCGGTTCCCCTCAGCAGGGCCCCGCCCCGGGACAGGCCGGGCCCCGCCCGCGCACGGCGCCTGCGCACGGGCCGCCCTGTGTCGCCTCCCGGAGGCCGCGGTCACGTGACCCGCCATGCGGCCCCCACCACCTCGCGGGGGGAGAGGAGCCCGCTCCGGGCGCAGCGCCTGCGGGGTCGCAGGCGCCGGCTCGTCCGCTCTCGGCTCCCGGAGGTCGGACACTATTGTCCGCTCTCTGGGCCGCGACAGCGGGGCAGCGGGTAGCGAGGGAGGGAAGGAGGCGTCTGACGGACCTTCTCATCTCCCCCCGCTCGTGTCGAGGTAATGGCTCTGCCCAGCCCCTGTGGACAGGGCGGCCGTGGGCCGAGTCACTGCCGCACCCGGGGGGAGTGGGGGATCCTCGGGGGAGCGGCGGGAAGGGCCGGCTCGGTACCGCGGTACGAACGGCCTCCTCCTCCCTCCCTCCCGCTTCCTTCTCCCTCTCCTCGCCGCTCCGTGGCGGCGGCGAGTGGGCAGCCGGGAAGCTGTCTGCCGCTCCTCCCCCCTAGCTGCCGGTAGGGATGGTACGGGCCGGTGGGTCAGTCTGTGTCAGGCGCCCGCTGACACGGGGCGGGCCGGGGCGGGGGAGCCCGGAGCGGCGGTGAGCGGCGGCCGGGCCGTGGGTGTCCGGGCACGGGAACCTGGGCTGGGCCGGTCTCGGGGCGGGGTGGCCGGGGCCCGGAGGGGTAGGTCGGCCCGGGTCCGGCTGGGCCTGGGGCGTTCGGGTGCGGGGGCGCTGAGCAGGGCCGGTCCCGACCCGGTACGGCCTGAGGCCTCCGGGCGTGGGGAAGCTGCGCCGGGCCCGGCAGGGCCCGAGGTGTCCGGGCACGGAGGTCTGGTCTGTCAGACCCCAACCTGTCGCTGTAAGACCGGAGGCATCTGGGCACGGCGAGTCCGGTCGAGTCCCGTTCCACGCCCGTGGGGCCTGAGGTGCCCCGGCTCAGAGTCGGGACCCGGGCACGGGGGATCGGTCTGCTCTAGTCCCGTCCCATCAGGGCGCGAAGGGCTGGTCCTTGTTCAGGTCACCCTGTGGTGCAGTTGTGCTGGTCCCTTAGGCTGAGCTTAAGGCCAGCTGCTCCTGGAGGGATACAGAGCAGGACCACATCAGTCGGGCCTAAAGGTGCTTTAACATGTGTTGTGCTGACGTCGTGTGCTTTCTCCCTTGCCCGCAGGAGGCCCGACGCATGTGCTGAGCTCTCACTATGAATGCTATTGTTGCCCTCTGCCATTTTTGTGAGCTCCACGGTCCTCGCACCCTCTTTTGTACTGAGGTTCTACATTCGCCGCTTCCCCAAGGCGCGAGCAGTGGGGACATCTCCGGGCAGAATGAGCAGGCAGAGGAGGAAGAAGGTGGCATTCAGATGAGCAGTCGGATCCGCTCGCACAGCCCAGCAGAAGGTGCCAGCGCCGACTCCAGCAGCCCCGGGCCAAAGAAGTCAGACATGTGTGAGGCAAGTGTGACTATCTGTGTGCGGACATCAGTGACCCTTGGCTTAACTAAAGGGCTCTTGGATTCTCTAATGCAAATTGTATTATTTAAGAGAGAGAGAAAAAAAAAGTGAATTGCACTTGTTTTCTGTGTGACTGTTAGTACCAGAAGATCTCCAAGTCCTTATAAACTGTTATGATCCATGACAAGAGGATGAAGGAACTGTTGTTGAGCGTATAGACCTTGACAAGATGGTGTCTTGAAGTCTCTTTAAGCCCTGTGATCTGCGATTCTCTTGTGGCTGAGAAATGCTTTCCTTATTCTTGAAGAGCATTTACTTTACTAGGTTAGGTCTGGTCGTTTATTAATAGTAATTTTAAGAGCATTATTGATTAGGAAACAGAAAAAAAATTCAAAAGCAATTAAAACAATAGAGAAAATGTACGTTCTCAGTTGTTCTCATGCTTGTCTACTATTAGTACTTGCTTCGAGGTATTTGTTATTTACTGTCCATTAGGTTATGGCCAGTTTTGTTAGGCTAGTTGGTGTTACAGCTGCCGTTAACTGAATTTTACCACTTGTAGAGCCAGCACCAAGTTCACAATTGAATTAAATAGTGGAAAATGAGCATAAGAGCAGAGGAAGTATATCGCACAGAGTTCTGTGTGAGGAGCTGGGTTCAAAACCTGACCCTGACTCATATCTCCTGTCTTCTAAGGATTTGTGTTCTTATCTGTATGTGTAAATAACGCTTCCCTGTTTTGAAGGGAATATGCAGAGGCCTTTGGTAACCTTAGATAACTGCATGCTCATTTATGGCTGGATTTGCTTTTCTATCTTCAGGGTTGCCGCTCTCTTGCAGGAGGACATCCTGGATATGTCAGCCATGACAAAGAGACTTCAATCAAGTACGTCAGTCACCAACACCCAAACCACCCCCAGCTGTTCAGCATCGTGCGCCAGGCCTGTGTTCGCAGTCTGAGTTGTGAGGTAACTGCCTGGGAGCACGGGGAGAAGACCTGTTTATGGCCTTATGCGTTGTTTCAAATCCACGATAGGGCTTTGCTGATCCTGGCTGCTCTGTCCAGCCTGAAAAAAGGAGGGAATGGAGGTGGAAATCAGACACACAAGTCTGTTCGTTCCAGGATTGATGGGTATTTTTAAGGTTGATCTTTGATAACCTCGTGGGTTCCTTCCTCTCACCTTGTGAGACCAAAAATTTCCCTTTTTTGTTTTTGCTCCTATGCGTTTATTGTTCTTCTTTGTAAGATAAACTATTTTTGTAAAAAGACTGGCATCCGTTGTTTAGTGCCAAGAAATATTTGATCTGTGTCGACCATTAACATTCAGCATCTCATAGAACTGAAGGGAGAACCTTACAGATAGATGAGTAGTTGTGTGCCAGGATCAGCAAAATCCCATGTGGATTCTCAACAGTATCGTAGGTGAATAGAGCTGAATTCTTAAAATACAGTTAAATTGGAGGGTTTTTAGTGTTTGTAGGATACCTCTGGAGGTCTGTTTGACCACACATTTTGGATTGTAGCCTAAGAAAGGCTTGTTTCATTCACCAAGTGTGTGTTAAAGAGCAGGAAGCTTTGTTCAGTTTATTACCGTTTCAGCTGTGTGATGTCCTCAACTGCTTTGGTGTATGCGTCCCTCCCCTTCAGGTCTGCCCAGGACGTGAGGGCCCTATTTTTTTCGGGGATGAACAGCATGGTTTTGTGTTCAGCCACACCTTCTTTATCAAAGACAGCCTGGCTCGAGGTTTCCAGCGCTGGTACAGCATCATCACTATCATGATGGACCGGATTTACCTCATCAACTCCTGGCCTTTCTTGTTGGGAAAAATCAGAGGCATCATTGATGAGCTTCAGGGCAAAGCACTTAAGGTGGGTCAGCACACAGAGTCCGTTTGACTCAACGTTAGTAAAACATTGCGGTAGTTGGTTTACAGCTGAGTCAAAAAGCTGACCCAGCTCATTGCAGCCAGGGTGGTCATTAAGGTTGACACAAGGGACAAGAGGACGGTGCATTTCTGGGGGTGTAGGAGAGAAGGAACAGGGTGCCTCTCTCGTTTTAAGCCAGTCATAATGCTTTTCACAGACCTAACTGCTAGAAAATAGCTCTGTTAGAAATCTAAGTAACTAAAGTTGTGAAGGACAATGGTTTTGGAGCACAAGTGTTACTTAATGATCATTTTAGTCAATCTAAGAGTAAGATGTCCCTTCCCTCTCTTTTCCCATAATTTACAATGTATTTTGGATGATTGCGTGTGACGCACCCTTTTCACTTTGTATTTTTGTTGGGGGTTTTTGGCTCAGCTTTATGTGTAAGCATTTGATCTTTTTCAGTCTCTTACACTGCCCTCCTTCTGTGGTGTAGGTGTTTGAAGCAGAGCAGTATGGGTGCCCTCAGCGTGCCCAGCGGATGAACACGGCCTTCACTCCCTTCCTGCACCAGCGGAACGGCAATGCAGCCCGCTCCTTAACATCACTGACCAACGATGAAAACCTGTGGGCATGTTTGCATACTTCCTTTGCTTGGTAATGCCACTCGTGTTTCTAGCTTCTACAGCTCCTTCAAGAAGAGAATATTGCCGTATTCTGAAAGGGTGGATGTGTGATTTCAGTGTTCGGGTGCTTTTTCTTGAGGTAGTAAGTTGGACTTTGCTAAGTAGTTTCTGAACTGGAGGGAGCTAAGCACAGAAAGACAGCAGCCTGCTGAGGCCTTAACAAATTTCGTGTCGCTGTGAAGTAAACCTGCTAATGTGGCTGCTAATGGAAGCCATGTCCATCTAGATGGAAAGGCTTTGCGGAATAAAAGTAGGATGGAAGAAAGCAAGAAAAGATGCTCCTACCAGCTTGTTGTACCTCGGGTTCACACTTGAAGCGCGGTGGTTGTTCACCTGGAAGTGCCCGTGTGTTGTGTTAGGCAGCGTGGGAGGTGCAGCCATTTGGCACAGTAGCGTGTCTGTGGGAGTCCAGTTGCTCCAGTGCCTGACTTGCTCATCAGACTTCCCTGGAAAGATGCCACAGAGAGGGTTGCAACACTGGCATGTGACTTGGATGGGGGGATAAGTGTGTTGCACAAAGTAATTGCAAAATGGCCTTTCGGTGACTTTGAGTGGCAGCGGCTGTAAGATGCATTGATAGTTACCACACCGAGGAAAGCAGAGAGATGTGTTGAAAGGAAACACAAATTGGTTAGTGGTTGGATTTTTTGTTGAGCTCATCGCACCCAGTTTCTGACTGGATTTTTGCACCTAGCAAGCAGGCTTAATGAACGCTACTTCTATTTCTTTCAATGTCTCCAGGCTTTTGAAAGCTTGTGGCAGCCGACTTACAGAGAAGCTTCTGGAGGGAGCACCAACAGAAGACACCCTTGTTCAGATGGAAAAACTTGCAGGTGAGATGGAAGTTTCCCGAGCTGGAAGACCCTCTGAGAATGCTTTGGATGGTAAAACACCAAGTCCCTTCATCAGCATCATAGGCACAGCCATCTCTCATAACTGCACCTTAGGGGTAGTGTCTGCAGTAGCTGATGTGCTCTCCCAGACGAGTCTCGTCTCCCCATGAGATGACTGACAGGAATGCGAAATCAAGGCCCTTGGCCTTGTAGACTCTCTGCACGCACATGTGGTGTTTGTTACTTGTGTGGGAGTGTTGCATCATCGTGATGATTGTTCTCTCTGCCTGGGTTGGCCCTCTCAATGAATCTCTATGGCCAGAAGAATTTGCAGCCACAACATATGGAGCTTTCTTCTTGCTCCTTTTTCTACACAATTTCTAAAATTAAAGGATCATAATTTTTTTTTCTTGCATTGAATTCTTTTATTAATCCATTTAGACTAGAATCTACAAAACCTGCCTCAAAGCTTTGGCCGTGACCTTTAAAGCAAGAATAGAGAACACGTAGCTGGTCAAAAGGTGTGATTGTGTTCTGTAGAAGATGAAAATGACTTCTTGACCCTTTAGTGGTTATCTTGCATCTGAACTATGAAACTTCATTACACGTCAGATGTGTCTGCGATGCTAGTACTTTCAGTGACCGTGTTCTTAACTCCCCACAGACAGCCAAAATCCATCGGCTGCAGCGTGTGTAGGCACTTCTGAGGCAGTTCCCATGCCTAGAGAGCAGCAATTTTTATAACCACTCTACCTTTTTTTGCTAGACCTGAAAGAAGAGTCAGAAGGCTGGGATGGTTCTGAGGAAGAAGAGAAGCCTTCTTCCCAGCCAGATGTTGTAGAAGGGCAGGAGCTATCTAAATGCTCACCTGAAACATCTCTGATGCCAGATTGCAACAGCTGGAACGTAGCTCACAGAAGGTTGTCTGTCTTTCGCTCTCTCAGGCACATGAGACAGGTAAGAGAGGAGCACAGTCACTCTGCTGCTGAATTCACAAGCTAATAACCCTTTGTTCTCCTGATCACATTTTTTGAAAAGCTACATTTATTTCCTGCAGTCTGCACTTCTTTTCTGGTTCTGTGTTCGACACGGTGCCTGCACAGCTAGTAATACGGTGTTAACGGCATCTCTGAGGACTCTCCCTTCCTCTGAGATCACGTGGGCCTCTAGCGATCATCAGTCATGTGGGATGGGATCATAAGATTTCTCTCAAATTCTGCACTTTTCCTCTTTCCAAGAGCAGTGACAGTAATTTAATACAGAGGTCGTGCAGCATCTTCAAAGCCAAGTATTATTTGCTTAAAACCAAAGCGTTTCGGGGGGGGGGGAATCATTTACAAACAAAACAAATGGTTCTGTATAGGTCTAGCTTTTGTCCAGTTACCTGGCTGAGGGGGAAAGTTCAGTGCATTTGACCCACAGTCTCTTTCACACCAGCTTGTTTTCCTGGCCACTCCTGACAAAGACCTGCTTTCTGTCTTTAGCCTCCTTTTGTTCTCCTGTCTCCTAATTTGGAACACTTGAAGCTATTGAACTACACCACTGTGTTGTGCAAGCGTGTGCCTTTGGAGGCTTGTCTAACAATATCGTTTAATTTTTCATGCCTGAATCGCTGTTGTGAACGTAACCCAGGTCAGAGAAATGCCTGAAAGTTGTTATCATCTAATAGAAGTTGTTCAGTCCCGTTCCAAACGGGCCCGCGTCCATCTTGCCGAAACCGCTGATTTGGCCAACAAGTGGGTTGATTGGTGCTGTCTAGCCAGAGCGCTGAACAATTTGGAGCAACCTAGAAATGAAACTGTTGTTCTCTTAACGTGCTTGACATTGAATTGGATCAGTGGTTAGGCACGTTGGCAAAGTGGTACGTTGCTGCTGTTTGTTCTTGAAACCATAGATGGGGGCGAATGTCGCTTTGCGTGACAGTCCAATGCCTTTCGCACCTGCCAAAGAAAAATACTTGTCTTGGTGCTGTGGTTTAGAGCTATTACTCCGTGCACAAGACCTGCTAAATTTTCATGCTTGTTTCTGCTGTTCTGTTCTAGCCATTTTCTTACGTGGCAGTCATGTTTTTGACAGGACAAACTGGACATTTCACTAATTTTCAATGCAGAATGGTGGTTTGTTTTTTTTTTTTTTCAGGTTCTTGGGGCATCAGCATTCCGCATGCTGGCTTGGCATGTTCTGATGGGGAACCAGGTCATCTGGAAAGCTCGAGACATGGATCTTGTCCAGTCTGCTTTTGATGTGCTACGGGTAGAAACTTTTCCTTTGTTTCCTGGCTGCATATTTTTACATTATATTTCTCTAGTAGTCCAGCCTTCATAATGACCTGTCTCTGACATGTGATCTTGTGGAGAGTGTGTTCTAAATTACATGGTTTTGAAAAAACAACAACAAAAAAAACCCCAAAACACCCACCAAACAAAAAAACCCTCAACCTTTGGATGTCTTGGTTGTCCTCACCAACTGCATAGTCTTCCAAGCTGAGTAAGATACTTCTGATCCCCCCAGTCAGGAGCATCTGCCTGAGCAGTGCTCCAAGTCTTGGCTGGCCCTGGAAGTCAGGCAGAAAATTGTACTTTACTGGTTTAGCTCCAGTGTTTCTCTTGACATGTTTCCTTCCTTCTCTAGACTATGCTGCCTGTTGGTTGTGTGCGGATCATCCCCTACAGTGACCAGTATGAAGAGGCATATCGGTGTAACTTCCTAGGGCTTAGCCCGCACGTCCAAATCCCGTCTCACATACTGTCATCTGGTAAGAACCTGCTGCAGAACCCTCTCCTTTCCCTGTCATCTTACATTAAAGGACACAAGATGATTTTTTTTTTTTTTTGATTAAGTATTGGCAGATAGTCTAACAGTGCTGCATGAACTAAAATCTGTACCCCTTAATTGTTTTTTTTTTCCCCATACCCTTGCCTGATCAGTAGTTGAAAGGTGTGACACCGGCTTTAAGCACTGATCATACCCCAGCTGACAGTCCCGGTCCCTACTGAGGAAAGGTTAATGCTGGGCCAGATGCTGTAAGCTGACAGAGCTGTGCTTTCTCGGAGCAGGGTATGTAGCTGTATTTGAGAATCTGGGCTAGTACCGTTAATGTTCTTTTGGGCTCTTGTTGCTCTAGAGTTTGCGGTCCTTGTGGAAGTTCGCACTGCTACCCGGTCCAGTCTCTACCCAACTCTGTTTGACGATGAGCAGTCCCTCAACAAGTACGAGTTTGTTGTCACCAGCGGCAGCCCTGTTGCAGCAGATCGAGGTGGGTGATTTGAAAGCAGAAAGAACCTTTATCACTGAGGTTAAAAGAGCATCTTGATCTCTGTTTCTTATGCTGTTCATGTACTGGCCCTTAAGGAATTCTGAGTAGAAAGCCAGGTCAGTATCCAACCGGGGTACTGCTGTTTGAGGTGAGGGCTACCACAGTCTGTTTAATTGTAAAGGGTTTGCTTTACCACTTCAGCGTTTTGCTTATTGATTTTCCCAAATGAGAAATGAATTCTGTAACATGGGTACAGTAGCAATTGTAGGGAAATTCTTCTGTAACCCACAATGAAACCTTTCTAGCCTGGAATACTTGCGTGTTTGAGTAAGTCTAGTGTATAAGGACCATGACATTACTCATCTCCTATGTTCCACTTGATAGACATGTTAAGAGATACAGAAATACCCAGACTTTTTTTTTTTGCCTGCTTTGTTCAAGGACTTGAACACTTGCACCTAGATGTGATTTGAGTCAGGTCCATCAGTCTCATATTTTCTGGGAAGTCTTAATTTAGATGAATTGGCCTCACTGGCTGCCTCAAAAGACACGGCAGATGGCTAATCCTTCCTGCTCTGCCCTCTGAAGATACAGGTGCCATGCAGAGACTTACTCTGTAGTGTTCTTCCTGTTGTAGATCCCACATGTATAATTACAGTAGTCTACTTTCCACCCAACCAGTGGCATGTCCAGAAGCTTCTGGACAAAAATAGTCACTGAAAGGTCTTTTGTCCACCACAGCATCAAACTTATTAGGCCATGGACTGCTGGGGAAAAAAGCCTCCTAGGGAATTCCAAAAAGTGGTCCGGGAGAGGAATGCCTCGGGCTGGTGGTTGGTTTGATTTTTTACTAAGTATCCTGGAACTGCCCTTAACAAGAGGAACATTAAATCAAGAGTAAGTGGAGACTTTAAAACTGAGGGTTTATATTTTTATATATATGTATGTATATTGTACAAAGCATGAAGATTTTTTCATAACTTTGCCTTTTTAATGAGCTTTTAATATGGGACTAGAAACAACAGAATCTAAACAACAGTTTAAAAGTGGGTCTGAAGAAGACAAAGGCCCCTGAACCTGTGTGCACGTCCCAGGATCCTTCCCAAAATTCCATGTTGCTTCTTGGATCAGGCCTTTTTCTAGTGGGATGATCTTTAGCTCCTCTGCCATGGAAATGAAATCGAGGCAGGCCACTGGGGGGTATATTTTTCCACCTTGTAGAATAGGGAGGTTTCTTCCTGACTCGAGGAATTTTATTATCTGGGAACTGATCGAGCCAAATTCTATGTTGAAATTGGCTGTGCTGTTAATAGCGTAGCTTTCTGCGTTCGGAGGAGGCTGCATTAATGCACCAGACCAGAGTACTGGTGAAAAATGAGTGCAGAGTAGTGCTCTTGAACAGAATAAGAGGTGGAACAAACGTGTATTCTTGTCTGTCATTCCAGCAGGTATTCGGGCCCAGGTCATAGAATAAACGGACTAGTCCTTGCTAACAATTACTAGTAAAGGTGTAAGCGGGTAACCTATAGCTTCCGTGTCCTCTTTCTCACCCTTTTCCCCCTCTTCCTGATCTTGTAGTTGGCCCTACAATCTTGAACAAGATCGAAGCTGCTCTGACCAACCAGAACCTTTCGGTAGATGTTGTGGATCAGTGCCTTGTTTGCCTGAAGGAGGAGTGGATGAAGTAAGTACGGCTCCATTGCTTGCAGAGAAACAGCTTTGGTGCTAATCCTGGAACGGTTACAGCAGAGCACAGGACAAGTTTGTACTCGGGTAACTTCTGCTTTAGTCTTGAGAGGAGCTGGCGTTACTGTTGGGAGCTAAGAATATCGGAGTTCTTCTACTCTAGTCCTAACTCTCTTTTTGGCTTTCAGCAGTTCTTAACCTTTATGCTTCAGTTCACGCATCTGTAGGTTACCTACGTGACAATACTTGTCTGCCTTATACGCATTGAGGATTAAGTATGCAAATACGTATATGCCTGTCAATGTGCGCTATATTCCAGTGCAGGTAACATGCCAAGCAGATGTCATGATTGCACCTTCAGGCGCTACATTTCAAAGGTGCAAGTAGTTATAAAGGAAGACCAGACAGTCATGTGAAATAATTCACGGAACGTTACGATTTTGTGAATTTACCTGAAGGCCAGATGGGCACTGGATGTGTCTCCCAGGGAGATTCCCAGTTGTCACAATTAATTGTTTTACTTTTCGCTAGAATGAAAAAACAGACTAGAATTATGCATATTACTAGTGAAAATGAGTAATCCCCCTACCTAATCCCCCTTCTGCTCCTCTTCCCCCCACCTTCCTCATTCAAAGCATGAGAATAGTTTCCATGGGGTATCGTTCGAAGCTTTTATGAACGTTTAGTTGCAGTAGGTACCGAGAGAAGCTACAGTCGCCGCTCGTTCCCTGTTTGATACGTGCAAGTCCGTTCGTAATAGTGATGGGAGTTTCTTGTTTCTGCAGTAAAGTGAAGGTCCTCTTTAAATTCACGAAAGTGGACAGCAGACCCAAGGAGGATACCCAAAAACTGCTGAGCATTCTGGGAGCTGCAGAGGAGGACAACGTCAAGCTTCTCAAGTTCTGGATGACTGGCTTGAGCAAGACGTACAAGTCCCACCTGATGTCAACGGTTCGCAGCCCAACATCCTCAGAGTCCCGGAACTAAAGGGTGCCCAACCTCACTTGCTGCCTTCAGATAATCGCAGGGAGCCCCGAGTTACCACTGCTGAGCCTGCAGCATGTGCATTAGGCGGATAGTGAAACTCCATCACTATTCTTCTGGTCCTCAAACTAACTTGAAGAGTGACTTGAGTCTTTTCTAATTGCTGTGAGACTGGACTAATAAGTGCTAATAAATAGTGCTGCTGTCTGTCCTGAAACTCAACTCTAAATCTAGACCTGCACACTCAAGACTAAAATACAGCAACACTCAAAGAATCAGCCTGAAATAATTAAATCCCATGCTGTCCTCATTAAGTGTTATGGTGTGGCAGTTAACCTCAGTTTTAGATGTCATTGGCAAGACTCGGATACCTGTGACAGCATCCGGAACTCCTGGGAGTGGATATAGTTAATCTCTCCGAATCCCACATAAATCGCCTAAATGCTGAGAGAACAAGAACCAAAAATAAGTGACACGTCACAGGGTATGCATCACGTGTAAATTATTTCAAACCACTTCATGCTCAGATTTAAGAAGAGACTATTTTCTGCTGTAGCATAAGTCAGGATATCCTATTGGAGTCCTGTCACTCCTCTTTATTTATTTATATCTTAACTTGAGACAGTTTCAGCATTTGCTTTGGAAATCTTGTCTGGGAGGGAGAATTGTAATAGAAGTTGTCTCAAAACGCAGCCTGCTTGCCCCTCTAGAGGGTAAAATACTCGCCTTGTTTTGCCTGTGGTTGCAAAACTTCCAGGCAATGAAGATAACCTCGCCAGGATAAGGTTGCTGCTGTTCTTCTGTCTTCAGAAATAGTTTTCTAGCTTCCTAATTAAGTTAAGCAGAAAAGATCCAACCTGTAGGTGCTCCCTTATATAACTCTATAGTAGCCATTTTGAATGCTTAATAGTTCATGGAAACATTGGTGCATTTTTTTAATTACCTAAACAGATATTCCTTATCTGTATTGTAAGGAATTACTGTTTCTGTTGTGAAGTCTTTTTTTTGTCTTTTTCCTGGATCATTGTTGGGAAAACTTGACGTTACCGCAGCCGTTTTTAACAAGCTAGAGGCAGGTTTTACCCAGGTGACCTTCTACACTCATTCAAACAAGACTCAAGCTCAGAGGGGGTGTTCCGACTTGTCACGAGTTCTCTTCTTATGTATAAAATATGCAGGTTGATTTTTGTCTGGAACATCTGTAAAATGGAGACAGGCATTAAATCTCATTAAGAGCTATTTTTGTAAAATGGACAAAGCCTGGTTTTGTGTTGGTTTTCAATGTGCGTGTGTGGTGGGGTGGGGGAAGCAGTAGTTGATCCACAAGGTAATTCCTGCATCTTAACCTTGATCTAATTTACAGAATTTAACACGTCTTTTCCTCTTAACTTTGTATGTATGAGTTTCTTGTACATAACGGAGCAAGAGATGCTCAGATATATTAATTGAAAATGCTTGACTGGACATATAACAACCGCAGGATATTCAAAGAGCAAACAGGTGCTTGGAAAAAGGCATTACTCTCTTACTCCAAAAACTAACCACTTAATTTCAGTTTGCAAAAAGGCTTGCATTTCCCCAGTTCCCAAATTTGACGATTTCCAATTGTCAGTAAGGAAACATGAGACAAAGAGGTGCTCAAGCTCTATCCGCAGGAAAGGAAGCTTTGAATAATATATGCATCTTGCTAGTCACGAGGGGAGAACAAAGCCCACTGATAGTGGGATAAAAGCGACAGAAGTAATTAGAAAAGCGTGGACTAGTGAGTCAGAATTTCTAGTGCTAGGTCAGTGCTCGCTCCTGTGGCTACCTTTTATGTGATCTAGTAGTTTTTCTACTTGAAAGCTACCCCGGTCCAATTCAGAGCTGCGTAACACAACAGGTAAGACATTATTTGGCATTTAGACCTTCTCGATTGCTGCACTGTTTCTGTTTTTTTAAGAATAGCTCTCCCAAGCAATCCGACATCAAAACCTAGTCTCTGTCTAACCCGTGGTGGGTTAGCAAAACCCGTGTTTCTGAGCAGAGGTGTGGTTCCTTCCAAAAAAACAGAAGGGTGGTCACAAGGTCAAGCTTGAGGCTTCATCCTCTACTTCCATCCGCTTGTGTAGGGCGAGTTGCACACAATGTCCATTGGTCTCTGTCCTGATCTGAAAGGGACTGGATAATGCATCATTTTTGAGCCAGGGCAAGGAAACCACTAACTTAACACGTATAAAATAACCACAGGAAAGAAGGGGGAGAGTTGCTAAAGTCTGTGAACCCAGGGCTCCTGCTTAGCCCAGAACCAGATGTGCTTGCCTGCCAGAACAGATCTACACGCAGGATTACCAAGTAATTGTCTGGGCAAGTTCCCGCAGATCAGGCTGCGGGTGCTCATTTTGCCGTCAGCGATAGCTGGAATGTGCACACTCCTCTGAGCGCAACTTCCCTCACGTCTGCAGACATCTTTCACCGCTCTCCCCTCCAAATGATACGCCTTAAAGACAAACTGATTAAAGCAGGATCTTTCTTTATTCCGACGCGATTTCCTTTTCTGCATGGCCGAGCAGCGTCTACCTGGGAGGGAGGTGGGAGCGGTGAGCGCCGCAGCTGCGGGCTGACACGGCCCCGCCGCCGGGACACGGGTTCCCCCGGCCAGGCAGGATCCGGCCGAAGGATCTGCTGAGTACGTTCGGCGCAGCCAGCGGGCCCCGGGGCAGGGTTAGAGCCGGCTGCCGGCGGCGAGGAGGGCTCCGTTTTCAGACGAGGCTCGCCCCCTCAGCGGAGCCCTTCATCCGTCTCTACCCCACCGCAGGGCAGCCCCGGCCCCCGTGGGCCGAGAAGGCGGCCGGCTCAGCGCTCCGGGAGGCGGCTGCGGCGCGGGGCCGCTCGGCACCCACGGCCCAGGCGGCTGGCGGCTCCCTGAGGAGACTCCCCGCCGCGGCCGCGCTCGCCCGCTCGGAGCCACCGCGCATGCGCCGGGGCGGCGGCGCGGGAGCGGCGGCGGGGGCATGTGGGCGGCGGGCGCGCAGCGGCGGGCGGGCCTGGCGCTGGCGGCGGCGGCGGCGGCGGCGCTGGCCCTGGCGCTGGCGGCCTGGCGGCGGCGGCGGCGGCCCGTGCGCGAGGTGCTGTTCTTCCCCTCGCGGCCCAGCTGCACCGAGGCGCTGCTGGCCGAGGCGGCGGGGCCCGGCGCGGCGGCCCGGCCCTGCCCCTGCCCGCTGCCGCGCGGCGACTGCTCCCTCAGCCGCCTCCTGCGGCGCCTCCTCTCCGCCCGCCGCTCCCTCGAGATCTGCCTCTTCGCCTTCTCCAGCCCGCAGCTGGGCCGCGCCGTCCAGCTCCTGCACCGCCGCGGTGTCCGCGTCCGCGTCGTCACCGACGCGCAGTACATGGGGCTCCAGGGCTCCCAGATCGGCCTCCTCCGGCACGCCGGTGAGGCGGCCGCCCCCCGGCGAGGGGCCTCTGCGGGGCGGGGCGGCGCCCAGCCGGGCGCGGGGGTGGCTGTGGCCTGGGCGGCAGCTTCGGTCCCCGCTGAGGAGGTGGTTGTGTCTTTGTAGGGATCCAGGTGCGCCACGACCAGGAGAGCGGTTACATGCACCACAAGTTCGCCATCGTGGACGGGAGGATGCTCATCACGGGCTCCCTCAACTGGACCACCCAAGCGATCCAGAACAACCGGGAGAACGTGCTGGTCGTGGAGGACGCCGAGTATGTGAAGCCTTTTCTGGATGAGTTTGAAAGGATTTGGGAAGAGTACAATCCCATCAACTACAGATTTTTTTCCAAAGACAAATGATTGAGCTGCCTCAGAGGGCTGGTGGAGTACTTGACAGAGCATTCATGGACTGTTACTGTGTGCAGACATCATTGTGTTGCCCATCTGGGTGTAATTTAGGTGAGCTCCTCAGGAGGAGCAAAGTGCTCTCTACCCTGAAGTGCCACACGTCCCTTGCTGTGGGTCATTCTCGTGCCGGAGGGAACGACCCAGCTGCTTGGGGAGTTGTTTTGTGAGGGTAGCTGCGATAGGACTGTATGCATAGAGCTCAAAACCACGGGCAGGCTCGTGGCCGTGCCCTGGCGCAGACGAAGTATGTTCACACGGAGCTGGGGAGGTGTTTCAATGGTGAAATGGACGTTTTCCAACTTGGGATACTGCGGAATGGAATTGTAGCCCAACGGCTCCTCTACATCAGTAACTAAAGGAAGAGTTAAGAGGGCTACAGCAAAGCTAGAGTTTGTATAGAGAGATTAAGCAACTTAGTTACATTTCTTGTTGGCATTAATTGTTGAAAGTTTGTAAAAGGAAGTTTGGGGGAAATACGAAGGCAGAAATTAGAAGCACGTTTAGATTGTGTACACGTTTCCTTTGGTTTAAGATTAGCCGAGTTCCAGCGTAAAAGCGCGAGAACAGATCCTAATGACAGCTCATCTTCCAGCAAGCCAGTGTAGGGAAGCCTGGAAAGCAAGGAGAGAAACTGCTCTTTGGGAGCAGTCGGTCTTGCCTTGAGAGCCGACACATCTGGAGTTCAGCCGCTGACTTGGGAATGGAGCGGTGGGAGGAAACCCCGGTTCCTGCAGGGGTTGGGACGCCGTGTCCGGGTCTGGTTCGGTGGCCTCCGCCGCCTGCGTTGGCAGCAGCAGGGCGGGGGCAGCGAGTGAGTGGCGAGAGGGAGGCAAGATCTCTGTCCCTGCGGTTCAGGGTGGAACAAAGATGGGTGTAAACTTAGGAATTTCAAAACTCTAAATAGCGTCTGTGTAGGAATTACGTTATATTGAATATAAAATGCCTCAAAATCTCTCAAAACAAAAAAAGGTCTTAACGTTTTGTTACCAGTTTTGCTCGATACAGTGGTGCTGTGATGGGCACTATGAAATAAACCATTTTCACAGACAAGCTCAACGTCATCGTGTGGTTTTTGCACTCCAGGCAGCCCTTGTGGGTCGGTTCTTCCGAAGATCCAAATCATTAAAAATTCCTGTAGATACGTAGGTGTTATTTGGGATACATGGAGTAACATCGACAGATTGCAGATTTGTTCTATCCTGTTTGAGAAAGTTGGCGTGGGTCTGGGGGAAAAAGCATTACTGTTACCTGTGGCGTAGCAACGATGGAAGAAGCTGAGGAAGGTGATTCTCTAGTGAATCCCGTTCAGCAGCATTAGATTTACGCTACTTTAAATGTTACTGCTGTTAAAATGCCACCTGTTGCATTTTCTTTGTGTGACTATAAAAGCAAACGGCTCCCTCGTGTTCAGGCTCCGGCCTCTGCCCCGCTCTCTCTATAGTAGCGTCCTTGTTGAAAGAAACACCTCACTACACAGCACGCAAAGGGTGGTGCAAAAATAGTTTATTACGATATAGTTAATGTAAAGTTAGGTAATTATATTTACAAAATAAAAATGATCAGCTACATCCATGGGAACCTAACGTGTCACACAAGATTTTTGTAAGGAATAAATACTGTGAGAAAAAGTGACGTTTCTATTACAGTGAGCGGTTGATCGCAACGGTGGCTCTTAAAAAAGCACTGAAATAAACTGGCGTGGAAGGGAGACGGGAAGGAGAGAGGAACTCGCACGTGCTGAGAAACAGGAGCCTCCGACACCCATTCCCCTTTGCAGAGGGAAAACACCACGTGTGAGACGCTATTTCCCGGACTAATCTGCGTGGAAAATGCCCCTTAAAGAGGCCGTTCGACCCACGGATGGCCAGGGCTCGGCGGCACCGGCGCTTCCTCCTCTCCCCACCGCCCCGCGGCCCTCGTCCCCGGGTTTGAGCCGTGAGGCTGCAGCATCCCGGCGCTGCCCGGGTGCCGCCGCCGCTGCTCCGCCGCCACGTTGCCGCCGGGCCACATTGCCGGTCGGCTGCCGCAGACACTGGGAAATGACTCGTGCATCCTCGTGACTCACAATTAATTCCTTTGGGTTGGTTCCAGAGTGCAAGCGGTAGAGCGCGGTGCGTGCGTGGTTTCCATGCAGAACGAGTCCCCTCCGGGTACGGGTCAGTCGTCGGTTAAAGCTGTGCTCGGAACGAAGGCAAACCTTCTGCTCCCGGCAGGATGGCGGAGGACTGACCGTTAGCACCTGAACGGCTGGCGCCGCTTCAGATACCACCCGCAGACTTGCAGAGCTTCCTTCTGTCTCCCCAAAACTTCATCCTTTCAAATAAACGATTCTTTAAAATCTCAAGTCAGCCAGCACTCCAGGTCCCAGGAGGGTGGACACGGGTCAAAGGCGGCGCATTCGTATCTGCTTTCTACTTACCATAGCCTTTAGTATTTTACAACATACTTCGCTGTCCCTACTTCAGAACAAAGAGGGAGTGTTCCTGTCAGTCCCGCGCACAGGCAGTGTGTGAAAAAGCATGAAGAAAATAATTGTAATTGCACTCATTAATTCCGAGTTCGTGGCCAGCTGGCTTAGCTGAGTTGGTACCAACTTGTCCGGCTCATCAGGTTTCTGCTAGTAAATCCCACACCCTCGGTTTCTTTTAGTAGTCTCAAGCGGAGGCGCTGGGGCCGACACCTGCCTTGTTTCCAGCCTGGTGCTCCCTGCTCTGCAGCACTATGTTCGCATCCTCTTGTAAGAAACGGTTGGTACTACAGGATCCCGTAAGTTCAACTCAGTAGTAACTACGTTGTACTGAAAGTTATGTTTGAACAGTTACATACTGTAAGTTACAGCGCGTGTCCGTGCTGCTGTAGGACGCGTGTCCGTCTGTACGGCGGGGTCTGCTGTTCCCTTGTAAAGTCCAAGAGCATCTCGAACGCGCCGCGCAAGCGAGTTACAGCATTACACCGGTGCCTCCGCGACCCGGGGGCTCGCTGCAGCAGCAAGGACAGCCGCGTGTGCTGCGGCACCGAGGAGCTGCTGCTGCTCCGTGTAGCGGTAGGTGACCCTTTGCACGCGCACGGTGTTAACGCCACTGTCAAATACAAGATTACGGAGTTCTCCAAATGGAAAAAAAAAAAAAACCCGCAAGTTTATAGCGCAGTAAGGTTACAGTTCTCAAAGAGACTGTACACAATCTTTGGACAGGTATCGTCAAAACTAAAGGTATAGGTCAGCAGAAAAGGTTGGAAAAGATATTTATAACAGTCATCGAAACCAAACAAACAGTTTATCAGGGCAGATGGGGTTGGACACGTTCCACGCGGCGCCCCTCTCCCAACCCCCGCGTGGGACGTCTGTGTTAAACAAGATTTAAAAATCAAAACCACACCTTAGTCACAAAAGAGAACCCTCCACTAATTTCCGAGTAATAAATATTTACATTGCGTGCTTCGAATACTATACAGGTTTTAAATTACTTTTTTAAAAGAGAAGAATAACAAAGCTTCTTTCTAAAAAAAATGGAAAAAATTACAGAGGAAAGGCAAGCTACACCGAGCGTGCATGTGCTTAGGTGGTCACAACAAACTAAGTACTGAATCCGAACCACGGGAAAATGCAAAGGTCTAGTGGAAGTGCAACCACGTATAGAGCTGGTACAAAAGTGACACATTTTCCAACGCTGGGGCAGCGCTATTAATGCAGACCAGTCCACCTCCGTCACAGGATAAAAAAAAAAGAGACTTTTCTGGTTTGCAACTCAGCACACGATTCTAGTTTTGAAGCAAATGAGCACAATTTGCTTCTTTATTTATACGTGGGCAAAAAAAAGGTGACATTTAAAGAAGGATCCAGCCTGTTTCAGGGGAGACGCTGCAAACGGTAGGAAAATTTTACGCGGGAAGAAAAAATTACTTGGAGCCAATTAGAAGGCACCCGTGTCCGCAGTTTCACTGCACTGACTTTCCCTAGACCTGACCTTTCAGTACCAGCGATAGCGTAGGACCGCGCAGGACCGTGCAGGACCGCGCAGGACGCAGCAGCTCGCGCTTCGCGTCAGGCCGCGTCCCCGCGGTGCCCTGGGGAGCGGCAGGAGCAGGACCCCCGCGAGGGCTCGCCCCGTCGTGCACCGCAGGCACCCCGACGGCGAAGCCCCCGGCCGGGGCCGGGCCACCGCGCTGGGCAGCGGGACGACGCAGACGGAGTTTGAAAGCCTTCAGTGCGAGCGGGGAGCTCGCCCTCTCCTCCCTGTACTTTTTCCCCCTTCTCCACACGCTTCCTAGTTTAACTAACCACCGATTTATCTCGCAGGACGGATGGAGGCTGCGGCAGGAAGAAGCAACAGGATAACTAAGAAACATTGCTATCCGTACGAAAGCTTTCCAGCTGGTGTGTGTGTCCCCCCTCCTTTTTTTTTAAAGCACTGCTCTCTGCAGAAATATTTCGATGTTCGGCTGGTAGTGCTGCAAGTTCTCTCTCTCTCTATCGTAAAAGCAGGTAATGTACCGTCCCTTGCTTTGGAGAGATGCTCAGACAGTTGCCAGACTGGAAGTGGAGCAGAGCCCGCAGCAGTTCAGAACGGCTGTCGGCACCACAGCATCTTCCCTCCTCCTCCTCCTTTTCTTCCTGCCCTCCAGAACTCGTACCCACCGCCGTAAGGCAGCGCCTACGGTGTTCCCACCTGGTGAAGCGCTGCCCAAAGGGTGAGGCTGATCCTGCCGATGCCAAGAGGCCACTTCTCAGCCCCTGGTGCACCTTCTGCACGGCAGAGCCAGGTTCTCCGTTTTAATTTTCGAAGGAGCCTAACACCCCAATGGAAGATGGCTGCTCCTACAAGCTACAGCATATGAGACCACCACCACGTGCGTAAAAGACCCCTTTTTGCTTAGCGGTAAATATTTTAAACCCACAAAGTTCAGCAATAAGATTAATTGATGTGGCTTGTTAGGCACTGCTGCGTTCCCTGCGGCTGTCCTCCTGCCACCTAACCCATTTTATTTCAGCTGTACCTGTAGTTAGTGCCAGGGTTTTTTCCCCAGCAAACCTGCCTGTTTTGCTTTTCTCAGCTATTTGAAGGTCCAGAGAAGCTGGCCGATATGTATTAAATAAAAGTTCCCCGATAGCAAACCTCTGAGCGGCTGATCCCCCGGGTCTGATCCTGTTAGCAAACCTCAACTCAAATCCCTTTACAGCTGTTTCAGGGAGCCCATAACAGGGGGGCGATGCGAGGACTGACATTTTCTGTACAATAAGGTAAAAACAAACTAGAGGAAAGAGAGGCGAAGAAAATCCAGCTTCATTCCTGCTGGTGCCGGATCCCCCAGCAAGTGCCTCACGGGAGAGAAGCAAAACACGGTGCGCGTTGCCTCGGGTGAAGAATTGACACGAGTGGCCCAGAAATTCTATACGACCCTTTGCTTAGCGTATGGGCACGCCTACAGGGAAGGAGCCAGAGCTGTACAAGTGTTCCTGGGTGACTCTTCCCCCCACTAAACATCGGTATGTTTTTATACGTGTATAAATAAGAATAGTCCCCTCACAGCCTCTCTTCACAGGGCAATTTAGGGCCAAGCACAAGCAGAAAGCGCCTCTCCGGACCCTCCCTGCCTTCCGTACCCGCGTGCTTTACACAGCTCCCTGTGCCACTACTGCATTTTATCGCACCTTCTTCTGCCTTCCTGCACTATCCACCTCCGAAGTGCTGCCACCTTTGCCAACCCACTGCAGGGCCTTTCTGCCCATCCTCACCCTTTTTTTTAAAAAAAAAATCATATTAAGGTATTTACACATGCTGAATCAAAAGCTGGGGATGATCCCCACCTCATCGTTCCGCGTGTGCCCTCCACTTACCCAGCCCGTCGCTACGTTAAGAAATAAGGCTCGAAGCAGGAGCACTGGCAAAGACATCAAGTGCTCTTACTTGCCAAGCTCAAGATGATGTCCCAGGCAGGACGCTAAGCTGCAAGAGAGGATTTCTTGGTATGATCAAGCACACAGCAGAAAACGTCCCTCCGTGGGGAGCCTCAAGATGCTCAGTGGGATGATCCTGTATCAGAAAGGGTCCATCTTGTGTCCTCCGCACCACCAACGTGCCAATGCGAAGAGCAAGGTACATAACTTTTAGTCCTGACGCTTAGAATAAGTGCTCCTCAGCAAATGACGTATGCAAAGAAAAGGCAGGATTTGCTAGGGGACGTAAGAAAGGTCGAGGGTCCACACGGTGAGAAGGACCATCACGCATTCTGCTCGGTTGGCTACAAAGTCCCACCATATGTCTTGAGAGAAGAGGAGGAGGAGGAGGGTGTCCTGCTGGAGCCAGTGACGTCTTCTAAGGGGAGAGCAATGTCAACGACAAGGCCTACACGCCACCCTAATGCTGCGTCCCAAGGCCTCTGCCAGGAGATCGCAGGGCATGAAAGCTGCCAGAGAGCACCACGGACAGACCCGGAGCAGCCAGGGATGAAGTGTAAAGGTTATCCCTGCTGAGAGCTGGACAGATGACTTTGGATGGAACCAAGCCAGGCACCTGGGCCAGGTGAGCATCTCCTGACACACGCACAAAGGCGTATACAGTACACAAACCGCAGTGGATGGAGTCACCTTCCCACCCAAGTCAAAACCTGGGCCACAGCACTGACATCTCTGCCGGTCCTGCAATCTACGCCGCGTGGCAGGCGTTGGTGTCCCTGCTTTAGCTTAAAGACTGCCTTTAACTGCTCGTAGATGCCACTGAAGTGTCACGTTCCCAGCTGCTGTGAGCATGGGGACCCGAACACGCGCTCTTCACCCAACCGTGAGGTTACACCGCAGAGCCAGACCTCTCACTTCACTCAAGTGCAAGATGCTGGCAGAGAGAGAGAGAGAGAGGGAGAAACCCTGTGCACAACTAGTGACAAAGGACCCTCTTCTTCCAGAAATGGACTTTTAAGCACAATACACGTGCGCTTGACCTGGAGAAGGCTGAATTTGGGAAGGGCTACAACCAGGGGGAGCTGCATCTGGATGTCCTCAGCTGGAAGGGAAGCAGGACCCCATGCCATGGCTGTAAAAAGCCCCTGCTAAGCATTGCCAACATCCATGGGTCTATCAACAACAGTCTATGCTTTAGATGGCCGTTGGCTAGCTTAGCGTGGTGAGAGCAGTTCTGCCTACAGCCCCAGGAGAGCGCGAAGGTGCCCAGTTCCACTTTGGGGCTCCCTAGTTTGGACTCCCATCATGCAGGCGAGAAGCTGATGGGGAGCAGCTTTGGGCGCACAGGCCACGTTCCTTCACGGTGGGATGGGAGGAGGAGTAAGGCGGCTGCTGACAGATGGGTGAAAGCAAACACAACGCAAGGAGCAGCCCCGAGACTCCGGGGAGCGGCTGATGGCTGATCGGAGAGGCGGTCCAGGGGGGTCATGGCTAGGAAGGCTCCCGGGTCCTCCGACACTCAGATTACAGAAAGCGCTACAGTGAGCTCGGATTAGGGCGAGCGGCTGCACATCAAAACATCTTAGAGGGCACGTGGCTGCTGACGAGGGAAAAGCCTTTGTATCCGAGTGGCTGAGCATCTTTCCTACCCTGTTCCTATCTCCAGGACTTCCATGTACACCCAGGCACAGATTACAGAGCATCGCAGTGGGCGAGCATGCCCGTATGTGCTCTGCCCGCCGCACAGCGCTGGCATCTTGCCTGGGGACAAATGGGGCTCCTACGGGCAGGAGCAGACGGCTGCCATGCGCTGCCGTGAGTGCCCCAGGAGGTGTCAAGCCGAGCGCTTGGCCATGGCAAGGTCACACAAGCTGGAGAAGAGCCTGATTCACACCGCGGTTAGACAACACCATCTCCTGCTGAGGGTCTGGTGGCTGAAACAGAGACTTGCTGCTCCGAGCGGGAGGATGAGGGTGAACTCTCCAGCACCCGCCGTGGTCCAACCTGGCAGGATTGGAGATGGCTGTCACCGGCCCCACGGCGCGCACCGCTCCGGAGCTGCAGCGAGTTTGCTCTGAGGGCTGCGCTTGTACCGCCTGCCTGCCGGACCCCAAATCAGGCATGAAAGCGCACGCTTCAACCACGTGTCGAGCACCCGAAAGACAAGAGGAAGCTTTGCTCCACGTGAAGGCTAGAGCGTATTTTTAACAGCCCAGCCCGACGTGCTGCGGGTTGCTCGGAGGCTAAACGGGGCTGCGAAGCCAACGTGGCGGAGCGCTGCTTCAGCCCTGCTGCCGGCCAGGGCGACTGGTGAGGCAGGACCTGGCGTCTTTACAGGCGGCATCCTGAAATGCTCTCGTTAGCCCGGGATGAAGCCACCGTGCCGGGGCACCCCTGCTGCTGCAAAGCAGCGTAGGCTTCCTCGAGGAAGACAGCCGTGTGCTGCATCTAGCGCTACCAGCTCCCTCAACTCACTTTTAGTTTGTATCCTTTTATCGGCCTCACGGTGCTAAATTGTGTGCTTTAAATGCAAAAGCTATTAGGACTGAGAAGGTCTGAAGCACATACTGGTTTTGAGACTTTTATTTCAGGAAAAGATTAAAGAATTAAAATAGGAGCTGCCCTGCTGACAAGAAGAGTTGAATTCAAGAAGCTGATAAAAAATGAGCATTATATGCATTGAGCACTGTGCATTTTCAGTCAATATTGGCTCTACTTTCTACTCTACTTTCCTTTGACTAGGAAAAGGGAGTTTCACATGCGCACAGACCCTGGGATACACGGGACTCAATGAGAGGAAGGGAGTAACAGCAAAAAAAAGAGAGTGCTGGGCTTGATCTAACAGTGGCAAGAAAGTGATCTTACAGCTCGGCCCCCGAAACATCGACTCCGACCACCAGCGAGACGGGAGGCAAAGACACACCGATGGGGCGGACTTGACGGTGCATGTGAGTATCTGCAGCTCCCTATCCATAACCACCTGGGCAGCCACCAAAGCTCGCCGGGCTTCGGTATCGCCTACATTCAGGATACGGCACAGTCACGGGGCAGGAGAATCATTTCTTGCATCCTTCTCCAGCGAGATGTCAGTGTTGTACCTCCAGGCTGCGTACGCCGGCACGGACTTGCGCTCCCCGACAGCTTCCCCCAGGCTTTCCCCCCTTGTAGGTGCAAGTAATGCAATCGAGATCAATGGTTAGATTAGGCTCCTGGTGTGCTCTGAGCACTGGGTCTCTTGACAGCAGTAAGAGCTAGGTATGGCTGATACCACCCAGGCCCTGCTTGCATACCAAAACGGTTGGTACGACAGAGCTAGCTTATTAACAGGCTACTGAGCCTTAATACTGACACTTAGTGTAATGGTTTACAGTAAAGGAAGGATTCTCCTACAAAGCGCCGAAGAGAGGGGAAAAAAAAACCCCACCCCGTTCCCTTCCTCTCCCTCTCAGAGTCTCTGGAGTGTCTCACAAGCAGGGAAAGGCGCTGGGGAGGCGAGGGGGCGGCCGGGGGCACCGCCACCGCGGCACCGGGTCCCGTCGGGGGCGTCAAGACGAACGACAGCGAGGACAGTCGTAAGGAACGAGAGACAAACGGTGCTGGTGCTGTGCTGCCTCAAGCTGGGAGGTGCGCGTGGTCAAGCGGAGCGGGGAGAACTAGTCTTTCTTCAAGTCCCTGGATTCAAAAAGCTTCAGGCGTTCTTGCACAGTCAGGCCTTCCTTCAGACTCTGGGAGAGACAAAAGACAGACAGCGTCGGACACCAGCGGGCGGGAGGCGGCGGCGGGCATCTGGCACACAGACAGGGTGCGATGCTCAGGCAAAGGAGACGTGGGCAGCAGGAGAATGGCCTCCTGGGCGGAGAGATTAGTGGGGCATGCTAAGAGAAAACACACGGTTACGGAGGGCGGTTACTGGTGAATGGCGCCTAGAGAGAGGGTGAGATTGCAAACGAACCAGGCGACGTACCAGAAGCAAATGAGAGGCACACCATGCTGCAAGCGGGATTAGATTGACTCGGAAAATGACCCCCGGAGCCTGCGGTGCAGCGGTGGCCGGGGCGATTTCAGCAGAGCTCTGGCACTGTGGGAGCCCCGGGCAGGCCAGCTCGGATCTGCTACGCTAAAGCCCTGTGCCGCTGAGCAGGACCTGCACGCCGGTCCTCCCCGCACCACTGCCTGGGACGGTCCTGGCTCCGGTCAATGTACAAGCTTTGCTCAAGCAGCCCTGGAAACTGCGTTTTTGTTGCCAGTGACAATCCCACCCTTTCTCTAACCCCAGCCTGGGGGCTCTTGCAAGCCAAAGCTGCCTCTACTGCACAGGGTTAGACAGAGGACTTGCTAAATGCTTGCTTCAGGTCTAGCAGGATCTGATGGCTGATCCAATTCAGATGCAGCATCCAGATTTCAAGGCACGACACTCAGCTAGCCAACAGAAAAGCCCGCCCCGCTAGCCCTCGGCATTTGGATTTGTGAATTCTACTCTTGCCTACGTGTGGGGACCCAGGAAAACAGCAATGTGAGGGGTAGAAACCCAGGAGCAAATTGCTTGCCCCCTGTAACACAGCTTTAACCTGAAACTAGCCCGAGGAGACGCACAAGACTAAAGCCAGCCTTCCCTCCTTCCTGCAGCCCTGAAACTGTGGCCTAAGGGCTTCAGGGGAGCAGAGCACCAGTGATTTTCCCTGCTTGCTGCTGCTGAGGAGGCACAGACATCTCCCTAGCCGACAGCCAGGCCCGCGGAGCAACGGCTCTGCCCCTACGCGCTGCGCAGGCTTTCATTGCTGGGCTGCGCCCGCTCGGGGCCAGGCAGGCAGCTGCCTGCACGCACCCCGCAGGCAACCGCTGCCTGCAAGCCCGCAACTTGCAACTTGCAAGGAATTCACTCTGCAGCCGGAACACGATTTGCTTTACGGACCAAGACGTGGCAGCTTCAAGAGGCACAGACCTGCACGCAAAGCCCCTTCCATTAGCGGGCAGCCATCTCCCCTTTTGCTTTTACTTCCCTGACCGTGGTGCCAGAGGACTGTACAATCATAGCAGCAGGTTAGATTTTTGGGCTGGGTTTTCTTTAACGTGTGTTTATCAAGGCAGGACTCCATGATAAACTTGCCCCGAGGCTGCGTAGATTCCCATGGTTACTGTATTTCTTTAAATGTTTCTCCTCCCACAGGCCCACAAATACAGAACGGCTTTGGGAAGCTGCACGGAAACGAAAGCACTAGAACGGATTGGTCTGAATTTACAAATGCCGTACGCTTTCTTTTCAACAGGCAGCAGAGTCTCTGGGGATGCGAGTCTCTGAGCACACACTTCCTAAAGGAAGTTTACTTTGGGCCTCTTTAAATAGGCAGCAACCCATGCATCCCGCTCTGTACATCCCATTTCTTATTAGACGGAAGGAGACAACAGAAACCATTAGACTATTCTGCCCGATGGTACAAATTCCAGCAAATTCACCCCTTAGGCAGTCTCGCAGCCCATTTGAGTTGCTGATGAGGGGAGCCTGATGAAGGGAGATGAATGTAGGATGGAATCTGTGATAATGGGAGCCTCCATCAGACCTCCCGGGGCTCTCCAGCCACCCCTCTGCCACTGTGCTGGGGAGCTCCCCTCTTTTCTCCAACCTCCCTCTGCAGGTGCTCTAACCTCAGTCTTTACCACGGGCCAGTAAATTAACTATTGCTCCAGTTACTCGAGATATCTGGGTCATTAGGATCATTAGGATCGGTCTCGTTTCTCATCAGCTCCCTCCTTTTGCGGGATGAGCTTGGCAGCCTCACGCCAGAGTGGGGGATGGAGGGGCAGTGCCAAGGGATGGAGCAGCGGGGTGGACGCCGGGGCGCTGAAGGAAGCCTGGAGAGCAGGAGGAGGAGGTTACTGGGCAAGGAGGACTCTTGCTCAGGCATGGATCAACCTAAAGCAGCAGCAATTATGGGTAAAGGAAATTTAGGGCAGCCCAGGACATCCCCTCTGCAGCTGAGAGGGGGGCCACTGTTTTACATGCTACAGGCCTTTGCGGGAAATACATTTATAGGCATCGCTGACCCGCTCCTCCTCCTGGCTAACAGCAAACCGGCTGTTTTTCCTATAAGACCTGGATGTTGCTGAAGTTTAGTCTGAGGCATGCAGAGTCATTCAAGCATGCACACTCGGTGTCCCGCGCTCCCAACACAGCAAACAGGAAAACGTGCCCCACCATGGCCAAACCCTCTCCGTGATGGTTAGCTGTGTTGGCGAGGGTGGGAGAAGCAGGAAGACGAGAAAGCCAAATTCCCCAGGGAAGAGCCAGAGAGACTGCATTTCATACGGATCTTGGGTCCGCTGACTTCTCCCCTCCCTTTCCCCCTCCCCCAGTAAAATAATTAACCGTAAATAAACCAGTCAGTCATTAAGAGAAGAAGGGCTCTCGTTTGCCATGGAGGTGTGAGCAGTGCATGCAAAAGTGGGCCGCTCCAGTGGGCAGCTGCGTCGCTTGGTGGGTGCCGGTTTGTTTACCTACGTGGCAGGGAACCTGGACTCGGGTTCATTTCAGTTATCCCATGAGACCTGCTCAATAACGGACTGTTGGAGGAAAAGGCAAAATAAAGAAAAAAAAAACATAAAACAAAACAAGAAGCTCATAAATCCTAAATGCATTGGCGTTCGCGCAGCCCCGGCCCCCCCGCCCCGGCAGGGATGCGAGCAGGCAGCGTGCCCAGGCAGAGCCCATGCTTGCTCTCCTCTCCTCCTTCCCCCACCGAGCAACACACACGGGGGAACCACAAGATAAATGGTCTGAGTTGAAGTGGTGAAGGGAAACCCAACATCAGACCTGGCCCGGCAGGTCTGGGCTGCCCCTGAAATGCGCAGAGATGCTCTCTGTATTTACTCGGTGCAGCGCAGACACCCTAAGCCGATGACCTGCCGCTCGCAGAGCTCGGGAGGTGACCGTTTCCCCAGCACGGGCACCTCAGTAGAAGCCTTTTGCCTGCCCGGCTTCTCGCTCTGCCCAAGGTCCCAACCACTTCAAACATCAGCATGAGACACCAGGTATCCAGTGGCGAGAGGCAAAGCAGGTTTCGCCCATGCTGATCTTCCTTCCAACTGACCTACGTTTAACGATGACTTCTGAGCGGCTTTATTTGCCATTTTTATCCCTGTGGTCCCACAGCAACAGCCAGCATGTAACACGAGGTACCTCTGGCAGCCAGCAGGCCAAGCAGGCGAGCTTGGCACAGCATCACCGGGCTTTGGGACCAACAGCCAGTACAGAACGGCCAGAGAAACGCAGGGCCATCTGCACCACGTTAACACACAAGCAAAGCGTGTGTTAAATATGCCCAGGACCAAGGCATCGTTGTTCCATATAAAGAGCAAAAATCTTGCAGTGATGAACACTAAAACCTAGAACAATGTGCACATTTCCACCTATAGACACCGCCTAAATTTCAACTGAAAATGGGGAGCAAATACTGGGATAGTCCTCCTGTGAAAGACCAAAGAACAGGGTGAACTTCATCCTTCTTTTCAAGCGATGGAGCAGCTTCACGCCTCGATCTCAGCAGGGTCAGGAGTGCCGGGCACGGCGGGGGGAGCGGGCGCTGCCTGGCTGCGCAGCCAGCCGTTCCGCAGTCGAAAGCTCGCTTGCCTCCCCAGTGCCATCCAGGCTAGCACTAGTGACTGGGAAATTCTCAGTTTTCTTCCCCTACCAATTTCTTCGCACCTGGGACCCCCACCGGAGAGTAACGCTGGGCATTTTCATGGCACGGGGAAGAGATCCGAGCTCACCTTTGACCTGATATTCCTTAGTTGCCGGCTAACACTGGATCTGTCTTTCTTCAAGAAATCAGGGTTGCTTTTTGATTTCATAATATCTGGGGAGAAGCAAAAGAAACGGCGTTAGCGTTGTGCCCACGGGCTTCCTGCACGGAGCAGGGCTGGGGCTCTGCCCTCCCAGCCCGGGCACGTGCCCCAATGAGCCCGACTCAGGCAGCACTGCCGGAAGGGCAGAGGGGACTCTCGGGGTCTCTGCTCTCCCACACCGCATGCGGCGTGAGGTTTTCCCACTGCAAAACGCCAGAAGCCTTTCAAAGCCCAGCAGCTTCCCACCCGTGGGCTGGAAGGGGAGGAACTGCCCCGGGAGGGCAGGGCAGGTCCGCCTGGTCCCTGCCGTCTCTGGTGCGACTGTCTGCAAGGAGCAGAGGTGGGAAGAGGCATGAAACGCCAAAAAGGCACCACGCCAAGTCCTACAAGGGCTTGTACGCCAGGATGCACGTGTTAGCTTGGGAAACCCATGATCCCTTAGAGCCGCTGGAGGAGGACTGACCATATCCCGATACAGTGGTGTTCACAGGGGACTTCTCTCCCTGAGCTTCTGTGGCTGCTTTCAGCTGCTCTTTCAACCTGCTGATATCACAGTCTGCCTTGGCCTTCACGATGCTCAGCTCCGTGTAGATGTCTTTGTACTTGTCGCTGGCGTATTTCTTATCCTGGCAAAGGAACAAGAACAACCCAACGGAGTCAGACAGACAGCTGGAGCCGAGGGGGTTGTGAATGCACTGAAGAGCTTGGCAAACGCCGACGGAAGAAGAGGCGGCAGCGGGGAGAAATGCTTGGCCAGGGCAACGCACACATTTCACACACGCTCTCAAAGCCGCGTCTAACAGCGGTACGGGACTCGCGATAGGCAGAAAGCTGCGAGCCCAGCGGCGAGCGTGCAGCGCTGCCTGTGCAGGCAGCCCCTTCGTTACAGCATTACTCGTTTGTGGGTTTTAATTTTAGCAAAGACACGGAATTCAAGCAGAATTCCCAGAAACGGCCTTGGCAAAGAGGCCATCCAGAGCAAACCAGATTCGATGCTGGGAGGCTGGGCAGATCTCTAACACTGATTATTTTTGCCATTTCAAATCTGATCTGATGTGACAGAAAATAGGGAAAAACACTGAAGGGGATTTTTTCCCACAAGAAGGGAGAAGGGGCATGTCCTGAGCTGATATAGTCATGGAGTGCTTTGCTGATGACACCAAATCAGTATTTAGTTCCATTCAGGGGAAAAATTAAATGTTGTTTCAAATGTGGGGATAAGCGAGCTGAACTCTAAGCACACACAGAGGAGCAGGGAACAGCCCATAAGAGGATTTGCAGAAACGGGCCCATCCCTGGCATTACCCTCAGTGCCGTCTGCAGCTCGTCTTTGAGGGAGCTGATCTCCTGCTTCAGGTACTGGATTTCTGATTCTTTGACCCGCAGCAGGACCTGTGGGAACAAAAGCAGTGTGTGTTCGCACCCGAGCAGATGCAGTGCGATCCCGAGATGCTCGCCCGCTGCGCCTGGTGACAACCGCGCCAGGGCTGGAGGCTCAGCCCCACGCCAGCCCCACGCCAGCACCGCAAAGCTGCTGGTTCACCCATCTTCTGGTCCACGCAAGAAAATTACTCCTGGATCTCTTGGGAACTCGCCCAAGCTTGCACAGCTGACGTGCTCCCTGCACACCCCTTGGTTTCTGTTAGTCCCCACTCCTTTGTGCAGACTGAATCGCAGGGGACAAGCAGGGGATGGAGAAGGAAGAGCGGGTATCTGGCTCGACATGGCGAGAAGGGAAGATAAGGACCCCAAGATCTCCTGACCCCGTTACACCCCTGATGCACGGTGCCGACCGGCTGCGCAGACTCGATGTGTGGAGGGATGGATGGCCACGGCACCGTCCCGGGGGTCTGCAGGCACTGGTGCCTGCCAACGCTGCCCCTTCGGCGCGGCAGAGCTCACCTCCAGCTCGTAGGCGTCCTTGCCCTGCGTGAGAGGCGATCCAGCAGCCTCTCCCCCACCCTCCCCGGTCAGCAGGGTCCGCAATCGCGTGATCTCCGCAGCCAGGCGGTTATTCAGCTCCTGGGAAGAGGAGGAGAGCCGTTGTGGGAAGGGGAAGCGCGGCCACGGTTGGGTGCAGAGCCCACCGCGCTGCCCGTCGGGCAGTTCGCCCGTCACCCCCTGCCCGCCCCCGGCACGGCGGGGACCCTCACCTGGTTGTGGGCGTTGAGCTCCTGGTTCTCCCGCTGGCACTGGCGGAGGGCCTGCCTCTCAGCCTCCAGCGCCTGCGCCAGGTGGGCGTTCTCCAAACACTTCTGCGAATACTGCTCTGAAAGCACCTCCAGCTCCCGCTGCACCGACTGCAGCTCCTCCCTGGCAAAACACACGCCGGGTAGCGCCCTCCCCGCACGCACCCACACCCCCACCCGTGACCGCTCTTCCTCCAGCACCCTGGGACAACCCAACAGGGATCTAAGCACTGAGGAGGAGGACTTGCATACTCCCTTTGGGAAAAACCTCAAGCCCAGAGCGAGCCAGCGCTTCCCTTTCCTGGCACAGCGGTGCTTGGGCACCAAAGGGGACGGGAGGTCTTTCTCTAGGAGGTTAAATGGCTTGCCTTTGTCAAGTTTCCAAAAATTGAGCTGAGATCTATCAAGTTTGCTCTGGGCACTCAGGACTGGGTGTATTTGCACACCTACACATCTTACGTAGGTGCATCAAGCTTCATAAAGCTGCGTGGCTGTTCTGCTCAGCTCCCACGTGAGGACAGCCTTGCCACAAAAACCTAAGTGCTTTCGCCTCGCCTGGTTAGATTTGGTTGAGCAACCCTCCCGCTGCAGCTGCGTGAAAAGCAGCACCGTCTCTGCAGATCTGCTGCTTCTGGTGACCACAAAGCAGCTCAGTTTGGGTAGTGTGGGGACATTGACCTGGGGCCCGAAAGATTACGGGCAACCAGGAGCCTCCAACGAGCACAGCTGGGTCGAGACCAAGGGAAAAGGTCCCTGTGATGACAGGTCTGCCCCTAACTCATCGCTAAAATCAAAGAGGAGAAAGGGGTCTCCCACACGCGTTATCTCCCTGTGAGACACAGCGATAGATGGAGGATGACGATGGTCTTACAGGTATTGCCTTCGGAGGGCCTCGATGTCAGCATTGACGCTGCTGATCTGGGAGCGCTGGGACTTCTCCAGCTCTCGCTCCAGCTCCTCCCGGTGTGCGTTCTTCATGGCTTCGATGGCTGCACAGGATGGCACAGTGTTAGCACCCAGCACTGCTCCACCCAAGGGTGGGGTTTTTTGGAGGGTTTTGTTTTGTTTTAAAAGGAACAAAACCTGAGTCATCCCAGTGAGCCCCCCACTGCTTTGCAGCCCCTTCAGTCTGTGCCCCTGGCTGCAAAGTGGCCAAGGGCCTCCTGCAAATCCCGCTTTTTAACACAGTCCAAAGGATTGTCCAGTTCACATGTTGTTTCCTGAACTGTGGGATTCCTAACACAGAGACTCTGGGCTCCAGCGCTTTACAACTCCCTGGGGCACTGAAGAATGCATTCAGTGTGGAATCAGCAATAAATTAACCACAGGAATGACTAACGCCTTTCTGAGATGGAATGGAAAACGGATCAGACTCCGTTACAGCCAAGGAGAGGGGTACCAAGCCTGGAGAAGGACCAGGAGATGGACTTCCATCCAAAACGTCTCTCCCACCAGCCCTTTCCCATCTCCCTGTGATCCTCACCCAGCCCTCATCCCATCCCATGCTCTGCTCCTCTATACTGGAGCGAACACCATCCCCGTGTCCTCATCAACACGGAGCTGCCCCACCATGGGGGACCCACTGGCATGTCCCCATACCTGAAATGGTGGCAGCCGTTTCTTCTGCCAGCAGGCGGTCTTTCTCCTCCCGCAGCTTCTCCAGCTCCCGCTGGTGCTGCCGCTGCAGGTCCTCGATCTTCTTCTGGTGTGTCTCCTCCATGGCTGCAAAGCCCCTTTCACATGTTGCCTGCAAAAGGGACGAGGGGAAGGGGTTGGCCCAGGAGCGTGGGGCCGGTGTCACAGTGGCGGTGAGCCTGCCGGGAGCCACATGCCAGCAGGTAGGTGGGCGCCCAGCTTTCATCATGGGGATCTTCTCCCTCCCCAACCATGGAGAAGCCGGCCAAGGATGGACCTCGCAAGGTCAGAGCTTGTCCTGCAGTCGCTCGACCCCTGACAGCTCCGGTGAAAGGGAAGGACAGGGTAGGTCTGGGGTCAGACCCGATCAGAGAATGCAAATATACGTTAAAAACAACAAAAAAGCCTACTGTGCCCCTTCTGCTCTCTTTTGCAATGCCTGATTTTATGCGGCCACCTCTGGGGTGAAAAGCAGATGACTTGTGACAGCAACAGGACCTTAATTCCCAACCGAGTATCGCTTCAAATGCCACATGGGCAATTACTTGCTAATTGAATTACTAGGAGTGAACTTAGGCCAGCACATGGGAGCAGCGACCTGGGGATTCAGGAGTCACCAGCGGTGAGATCCTGAATCCCAGCCCAGTCCTTCCGCCCCGGCACAGACCCTGCTCCTGCCTCTGCAGCGGGCCAAATGCAAAAGCCTATTTCCAGTTCAGCTGCCAGCCCGGCCACCCCACCAAGCGCACTGGGATCCCAGATGGACACACGGCTGCAGACAGAGGCAGGACAGCAAAGCCACGGGCAGGCTCGAGCCACAAGCGGGGACGGGGCACACACCGGGGATGTGCATGAGCCCCGCCAGACATCTGGGGGCAAACCTGATGCCAAGCACTGCCCTGGGCTCTTCTCCCTCTTAATGCTACAGGCTGGCTTTATTTCCTGATTTCACTGGATTTCTTCTTGATTCACACTCATGTTTTCCAAGGGAAGCGAGAACTGTCACCCAGGGAGCCACCGGGACTCCATGGGAAATTTAAGGGGGACAAATTCACTCCCCCAGTGACAAAAGTGCTCACGACAGTCTAACACCCACTGACCTACACTAACATACACTCCTCAGCACCACTTCATTGTCTAATGCTACGTAACCCGTGCCACTCTCATTCCCAATTTTCAGCTCTGGTGCTTTTATCCCTCCCCTTTACGTTTGAATCCTGCGGCATTCTTCATCTTCGCAGCCTTTTTTTTTTTGAAACTCATAACTCATCGCCAGAACCTGCCTGGACTTGGCTGACTACGGAGTGGCACAAAGCAGCCACGCAGGAGTCTTCATTCCACCTCTAATGCTGGAGGGAAACGGTGAACGCTCCTCCATAGGTCTGGCTGTAGATTCAGTATTTAATGTATTGTAAATGCATTGCTAGAACTCTAGCAGATTTGAACGTGTACGAACCGGTATCTCGCGTTACTGATGTTACATTTTCCATCAGGTTCAGAAGAGAAGAATCGAGCACATTTTATCCTGTAAATCGGACAGGTTTGCAACCGCCTGGTTAGCTCTCTAACCCAGGGAAGTCTCTGTTCTGCTGTCTGTCCCGCTGGTTCCCACAGAGGTGCAGAGACAGGCCGCTTCACCCTGCTCTCCTCCCGCGCCCCCACGCCCAGAAGATGCTGCTTGCCTTCCCCCCGGGCAAACGGCAAGTTTTGGCAGAGAAAAGTTGAAAACACAGGCAGGAGGTCAGGTTCGTTGCTCGCTGTTATTCTGCAGCCTCTTTTTTGGTTCTGGCTTTTTTGCTTCTTCCAAAGCAAGACCATCCCCTGGTACAAGAGACCCTGTTTGGTGCCCAGCTGGCAGGACAAGGCGTTACCCGTGTGCCCCGCTGACCTGAGCGGGGGGGTCAGGAAGGGTTTTTCCTTCCTAAGGGTTCCGATGGAGGAGAGAGCGTTCAGTGAACACCATCGCATCACTCCCCTCTCCCCAGCAGCTCTCCCTCCCTTGGACACCCGATTCACCCCTCATAGGATGCAGCAGAACTACTGCTCTCCCCAGGCTAAAACCAGCTTTTGGCTGGAGCCGAGCCACGCTTTACCTCCCGCCCAAATGTGCGCCGAGGATCTCGTGGCTGGAAGCAAGCTCTCCCACATTTTTGCTGACTCTGAAAGATGACTGCTCCGTGAGAACTTTGCCGGCACGGCCTCTGCGTGCAGCCTGCATCGCTGCCCTGCCGGCTGCCCGTTCAACCTGGAAGCCTCCCTGGGTGCTGCCGGGAGTCCTCTACTGCCCTAAACCCACTTCCTAACTGGAAATTCTCTCCGATCAAAAGCAAACCACCAAACCCAAGAGGTTTTTTTAGATGCTGTACCATCTCAGGCTAGTTTTACAGCCAGTCCTGACGGGTGGAGCAATCTGAACACAGGCACTTCATTGCCGCTGGGGTTTTCTGCACCTAGTCTGGGCTTCCCGGAACTGTGCACTGTTTGCTGTGTAAAGAATCGCTGGCGTGCAACACCAGGGTGCTTCTCCTTGCAGCCTCGTGCAGAGGAGCTTTGATTTGCGACAGAATTTGGCATCCGTTTGCAGCTACTTTCCCCGGGAACGTCCATTTTGAGAGCATTAAGTTTCCATTTCGTCTTACATTTTTGAGGGCAGCAGAGACAGATTAGAGATTTGATCAGACTGGGAAAACAGAGTTGAGGAATGCTTTTAAAGGGAAGTCATGAACAAAGCGTACACCTCAGGTACGGGGAGAAACACTACGGTCTTCGTATTGAAGGATAACATGAAGTTATCAGGCTACTTCGAAAGCCTCCCTCCCTCTACGCGCAGAGACCGCCTCCAATAATCAACCCTCCCACTGAGACCAAGCCCTCAGCAATGCATTTAGAATACTCCAGCATGGAGAAAAGGGAAATGCCGTGCTTTACCGAGGCCTTTCTAACACATTGGGGCTTGCTTCGGCATGCTGGCTCTTTCGGGGAACACCCCTCGGTTTGGCAAGCGAACCCCGGGACCGAACACACCCTCCCGTACGCTCAGCAGCAGAAAGCGTAAAGCATTAAACGTATCAAGACCTTTAAGTTTTCAAAGTCTTTCTGGTATTTTTCCCTCAACGTGGAAGCGTTCCCCTCCAGGTGCTTGTTCTCCAGCTCATCCCTCATGACGTTCATCTGGGCCTCCAGCTCCTGGATGCGCTCCCTCAGGCCGTGCATGGAGTCCAGGTCAGCGCCGGGGCCCTGCCCGGTGCCACCCGCCTCACCGGCCACCCAGGCGTCCCCACCGCCCGGGCCTGCCGCCGGGGACGCCTCCGGGTGCTGCCTCTGGTACTCGTCCAGGGTCTCCTGCAGGCGCTGCAGGTTCTGGCTGTAGTGCTCCTGCAACGCCTGCAGCTCCTCGCTGTGGATGACCTGCAGCTCCTTGATCTTGGCCTGGAACTTGTCCTCCAGCATTTGCATCTGCTCCAGGTGATACCGCTCCATGTTCTGCTTGTCACGGACGATGGCATCCAGCTGGTTGAGACCCTCTGTCCTCTCAGCCTTCAGAGCGTCCTCTGTCCTGTTTAGTTGCTCTATCACGTTTCGAATCTCCTCCTCATACCGTCCCTGCAATTCGCTCAAGCTCTTGCTGTGTTTATGCTCTTCTTCTTCCAAGAGCCTTCGCTGACCGTCAAGCTGGGACACCTTTGCTTTGAGATCAGCGTTCTCCCGTTCAAGCATGGCGATCACCTCGCCGTACTCACCCTGCTGCTTTCTAAGCAAGTCTTCGTACTCATCCCGAAGGAGAGAGACCGTCTTCACGCGCTCTTGGCAGAGCGCATCCATGCTCTGCAAGGACTCCTTGTAGGACTTCAGCTCTCTCTCGTACTCCAGTCGGATCTTGCAAGCAGCATAACAAACCTGAGCCTGAACAATTGCATCTTGGACTAACAAAGAGGAATACCGTTCAAGGTCTCCCATACACGAATGATATGAAAGACTCTGAGATATCTTCAGGAGCTTCTGACAGTCCCTCATTGCCTCCTCAGGAGGCAGAGAAAGTAAGGCAACAGATATCTCCTTCAGAACATTTGATGTGTCCTTTAGCTGTTGGGCAAGATCTTCCTGAATTGAAACAAGAGCTTCACTACTACGGTCCGGCAGGCTGCCAACCTCCTCCACCTTGGCTAATTCCTGACACGGCACCATTTGGAGACGGCTCCCGTCCCAGGAGATCTGGGTTCTTTCTGAAGCATCTTTTTGAATTTCAAGTGCTTCAGAAATCTGGTGCATAACTCTGTCAAAATCAGCAGTCCTGTACGCTTTGATGATCTCCTCCAACATGCATTTATGCTGCTGGAGAGCTGTTTTGGTATTATGGAGGTCTTCTTCGATTGTTTTTAATCTCTGATGAAAAGATTCTCTCATTTTCTGTGTGACAAACCCAAGTTCTGCCTTGATCAACGTAGCATCTGCTACAGCACTGAGAAAACATGGAGAAAAGCCCAAACCTGTTGTTTCTGGTTTGCCCTCGGCTTCTCCTTCTCTGGTGCTCAAGTGCACTCTCAGCTCCTCCACCTGGCTCCAGAACTCCCCTTCCAGCAGCAGCTTCTTAGATAGGACGCTGGCCAAGTCAACTGCTGTGTGAGAAACATTTGCCGGCTCCAACAAAACCACCTCAGCCGTTCCCTGGATCTCTCTCAGAAGCTGAGATATCTCAGAGCTTGCATTTTTCAAAGACTCCGCTATTTGGTTGATGAGAGAGGCCTCAAATGCCACTCTCTCAGAAAGCCATCTCAGCTGGCTGGCGTCAAACATTTCCGCTCGCTGCTCCTTGGAGACGTGCTCCTCTTCGCCCAAACCCCCTCCTTCTGGAGCGGGGCTTTCTGCGATAAGGCTTTCACTCTGCTGATACTCCGATGGGACTGGCGCCCCTCTCAAGGCTTGGATTGCGTTTGATAAGGTCGTTTCCATGCTGGACAGAGTAACGAGGAACAAATCACCCTCGTTTTCCTTGTCTGATTTGGGCAAAGATCTTAGTTGCTCCCTGCACTTCTCTAAGCAAGTCAGCGCTTGATTATTTTTCATTTGGAAGCCTCCCAGCTCGCTAACGTGATTTTCGATGAGCTTGAACTTTTCCTGCCTCTCACTCTCCAGCTGTGAGATCAAAGCACTGACTTGGGATAAGCTGGTCTGAAGTTGTTCCCGCAGCTGAGACTCTGTGCTGGCCCACTGATGGTGGAGGGCGATGAGCGTCTCCTGATTATGGCCATGCTGGCTTTCAAGCTTCATCGTTACATCTTTGAGTTTTTCCTCTGTAATGTAAAGTTTGGTTTCCAGGGAATGGATGATTGAGAGATAAGTCTCAGAGTCGCTTGTCCCCGACGATGGGTAACCAAGAGCTGGCTCTGATGACATGCTTTCTTCAGACAGTGATCTGTCCTGGCTCGTGTCTGAAGAGGTACTGCTTGTCCAGTTTTTCTCCGATCCGTCTGGATGGATGTATTTTTGGCACTGGATGCTTGAGAAACGGATTCTTTGCCTCTTGGCCCCCATGATTCCTACATCAGGCTTTGCTAAGGCTTTCTGAACTAACTCTTGGTCCTGGAGCTCTACAGCTTTGGATGGGGAGCCGAATTCCTCTGCTTGCCTCTGACTGGTCTCGAGAACCTCATCCTCCTCCTCCTCCTTCAGTGCATAAGTCAGAGCTGGGAGGACATCTTGAGTTTGCAGAGGCTGCCCCAGTTGGGACGCATGAGTTTCGTCAGCCTCAAGACTGGGGCCAAGGTCTTCTGCCTCCTCAGCACATGGACCTGTGCCTACACTAGCTAATTTTTTTAAAGCCTCCTCCTTGCTCTTTAGCTTTACTTTAGTCTCCTCTAAACTGCTATCTAAAGCAACCATTTTAACCAAAGCCTCACTGAGATCTTGATCTTTCTTCTCCACAATTCTCAAGTGCATTTCCTTAACGTGTCTCAGCTCTTCTTCTTTTTCTTTCAGCACCTTCTGCACACCCTGGAACTGATCCGACACCTCCTTGAACGACTGCTCCAGATTGTGGTAGTTGGTCTCTTCCATTTTCAACTTTGCTTGCAGCTTTGCAACTTCGTTATCCGACTCGGCAACCTGATTCATGAGCTCATGGAACCGACATTTGATCTGATCTCTCTCCCTTTCGAGCTCCTTGATGTGCTCTGCGAGTTTCTGGATGCTGGCCTCCTTCATCACCAGCTGCTCCTCCAGCTGGTGGACAAGCTCGCTGCCTTCGAACTTTGCACTCAGCTTCTCCTTCTGCAGAATCTCCATTTGCTGCTCGGTATTTTGCAGCTGGTTCTCATACTCATTGGCCTTATCCTCCACCTCCTTAAGACTCCGTATTAAAACCTGCTTTTCCCTCTCGCAGCTCTCCAGCAAAGCCTCGTAATTCTTCTGCAGCTTCTCCTCCATGAGGATCCGCGCCTGCTCGCTAGCATTCAGCTGCCTGCTCAGGTCCGCGATCCTGTCTTGGAGCCGCTGCACCTCCTTCTGATGGTCCCTCTGCAAAGCCTGCTGCATCTCCAGGTCCCGCAGCTCCTGGGTCTTCTCCAGGAGCAGAGCCTCCGCGGTCTTCAGCTTCTGCTCGCTGGCCCTCAGCTGGGAGCTGAGCGCGGCCTCGCCGTGCTGCCACTCCTCCAGCTGCTCTTTGGCTTTCTCTTTTTCGCTCCTCAAGTCGCTCTTGAGCTTGGCCAGGGTCTGCTCCTTGATGGAGAGCTCGGCCGCCGCGTTACTGAGCCTCGCTTGCAGGCTCTGAATCTCGGCTTCGTGGTGCCGGATCACGTCCTTGGCCTCGGCGTAGCTGCGCTTCAGCGACTGAATCTGCTGATTGATCAGTTCTTGACGCTGGCATTGGGCTTCCAGCTCGCTTTGGAGGTCTTGGTTGACTTTGTGGAGCCTCTGCCAGGCACCTGATGGCGAGGCGGCCACCTCGGTCTTAAAAAAATTGATTAAATACTAGATTAGTAACACTCTTGGCTCTCCCTTCTGAGTGTCACACCTCTGGCCAGGCAGGCCATGGAAAAGCTCCTCGCAGCGATTTGGCTGCTACCCACATGCTCCAATTGGGATGATTTGTTCTTGGCACAATTTTTTTTTGTTTGTTTTAACCAACTTTGGTTTTTTTTTTTGAATGAGCGACAACTGCTTTCCAGTAACAGAAAACACGGACCACAACATCAAAACAGCTGTACAGTAACAGGCTAAAAGGAAAAAACAAACCAAAATCAAATAGAACCAAAAAACAATGAAAAAGAAACACCAGCAGTAAAACAGAGACGGACAGACAAGAGAAAAATGGGAAGGGTGAGAAGGAGGAAGGGATGGGAACAGGTCGAGAAGAAAGGAACTGCTTTTTTAGCGTGTTTGTTCGTTTTGTTATGAAACAAAAAGTGCACAGTTCAGGTAACACAGTCCTACCGACCAAAAGCAACAACAGAAAGTGAGCCGACAGCAAATGACATCACATCCCACCCAAACGCAGGGAGACAGGACAGCCGGCGTGGCGATGTCATTTCTGTGACTGCCAAACAGGACTTAGTGGCTGCTCATCGCATTAAAGAGATGTGGTAATGCTAAAGTTTAAGACTAGGGAGGATCTAATTTCTCTACCTGCAAAAAAAAACCAACAAAGGACAAAATAAAAAGCCCGACAAGTGAAGGGAGGGAAAAGGTGTGATGAGAATGTAAAATAAAGGAAACCAACCTTTGTGAGATTCAAACCAAAGCAACGTAGCATGCAAAGAGAAAACTCACAGACAGAGTCATGCAAAAGGCGACAGAAATTATGTATCTTTAAAAAAAATACACAGACAGGAAGAGGCGAGAGAAGCACAGCGTTAAGCCTAGGAATTTGGCCTGCCTTGCTGTACTCTGGTTGCCGATAAGGAAAGCCCACAGATGTGACACTCAGTTATGTTAAGTTAAATTTCATGCTTTACACCAAAAACATGCAAGAACATCTGCCCAGGACAGGTTAGTACGTGACCCCTCCCGCCCGCCGTGACCGGAGCCAGGGGACGTCTCCGGTCTGTTTGCGAGGAGCAGGAGCCCCCGCCGTTTCTCCCAGTAGGGTTCAAATTTGGGGTGCCCCGTCCCAAGGAAGCTCAGAGCGAGAGAGGGGTTACACGAGGCCGGAGAGGCTTCGGTGCACGGCACATGCATCGGGGTGGGTATCTCAGCAGCTGCTTTATGAAACGCGCGGTATTTTTTATGTCAGGGCAGAGCTTGGGGGTCCGTACGGGGCTGGTCATGCTGCCAAGGAGGGGCTGGTGCCCCCCAGGCAGCTCAGGAGGGATGGGCTGGCAGCAGTCAGGCTCCTCCATCCTCCCTCCCCATAGACAACATAGGAACCTCTCCAAAATTAGGCATGATGGAGGTGGGGGGGCACATGAAATTCACAGGGTCCGTCTAAAAAAATGCTGTGATGTTTGCTCGCAGCCTGGGGCTGCAGAAACCCCCTCAGAGATTCCACTCCCCCCACCCCAGCAGGGTTTGGTGGGGTTACTCCCTTCTGCAACAGGACTTTAATCTCTCTGCTCCTGGGAAAACGTAAGGGAAATCCCCAGAACAACTAGACTGGAGCAAGCAAAAGCCTTCAACCCTTCCAAAAACCCTCTCCAACTTCTAGGTCAATGTTTGGGTCACTTCTCACTGCAGCGATGATTTGCTCAGCCCTTCTGCAGACTTCCCCTCTTGCCCCCTCTCCTCGTATCAAGGCGCTACGGCCAACTTCAACACGGTCAATCTGACGGTGGATGCAGCATCCAGCTTTTAGCCCCATTCCCTGCTTTTTCCGGGCTCCAGGCAAAGGGAGATCAGATGCCTTTGGCCCAGGGAAGTGGGAGTTAGTCACTCTTCCAACACTGCCAAGTGAAAATGGAACTCCTCCAAGCGAGCACTGTCAGCTCGGGGACTCCAGAAGTAAATGCATTAATAACTCCTCCAAGGAGATCACCAGCAAGGAAGGCAAACTGCCCCCCTACCTGCGCTGCCTCCACTGCCTGTGCAACTTCTTTGGGGGAAACTTCTCCCATGAGAAATAAGGACGCGAGGTTCAGCGTCGGCACTGAGTTTGCTGCCGCGGGGGTGCTGCACGCGGCCACGCGCGGCTGCTTCGATCCAGAGCCAGTTTGGCCAAGTAGATTTGAGCAGGTCAAAATGCTGCCCCTGCACAAAACAGAACTATGGGCCCATGAGAGCAGCCAGGAGCTGCCCCGCAGGCGTCACGGCTCCTCCGGGCACGGATGCTCCCAGAGGAAGGGCTGGAAAAAGTCTGCTTTGTTTGGAGGAGAGGAAGAAAGGCTTCCTAAGAGACTCCCCTGTCTCTTTTGCCAGAACCTCCAAAACACACTTCTAGGCTTTGCTGAGGAAAGGCATCTTGTAACAGAAGAAACCACCAAAGTGATCCAAGACAACAGGTCGTCCCGGTGCAAATCCCGCTCTGGCTGCGGGGAATGGGCCTGGGAGATACGCCTGCGTGTGCTGTGTTTGCCCATGTAACCGCCACACAAAATCCCCGGCCAGGAGCAACTGCTGGGCTACAAGATGCTTAGAAAGCCTGATGTACCTGAGGGGAATATCTGGAGCACAGAGAGGGGGAAACAGCTGTTGCACAGGCAAACACAGTATAGGATGGATCAGAGGTGGACTCTGCTGAGGTCCCATCCATCTACCATGGCTGAGTTTTGTTTTCCCTTGGGGAAGGCAGTAGGTAACGTTATCTTCTGTCTACTGCATCCCAGATCAGAGGTTTTGCTAAGCAGGTGATCCTGGTACGGCTACAGAATTAGCAATACTTGCAAGAAGGTCAAATCTCTTGGAGCCCACCCAGTGGTGCACATCTCTGCATCAACCAGGAGGCCCCCACGAACGCCGTGGACTGAAGCCCACCAGGGTCCCCCTCGGGCACAGAGGAAGACAGATTTCTCTCTCTTCCCTGCTCTCCTACCTGCAACACGTAGCCCTCCCGGGCGCTCTGCTCCCGGCCCAGTGCCACTTTCAGCTGGTCCTGCAGGTGCCGGTTCTGCTCCAGGAGCTCCAGGGCCTCCTTCTGCTTCTGCTCCAGCTGGAGGGACACGAACAGAGACAGCGTCCAGGGAGTGGGCAGGGGGGCGGCCAGAAGGAGCAGGCAGCTCAGGGGGGATGCAGAGCGGAATGAACGGGGCTTTTGATGGCACCACCGCTTTGCTCTGCTCTGGGATCTGGATTTCATTTTGCCAGGCAAAATCCCTCCCCGCTGAAAGAACCGAGTTACACATTAGTTTAATTCGTAAAGCTCCCTGCAGCAAAGGATGAACGGCACCAGCTCGTGCCAGGCATGACCCAGGCAAATCCCAGCCCAGTTCAGATCGGCGATACTCCTGGTTACTCCACGCCTGCACCCCTTTCATTCCTGCTAATACACCTTAATCCCAACTAACAACAACCTTTGTTATCCCAGGCGTGGAGCTCTTCCAAGTGAGCTGAGTCTCCTCCTTTCTTTTCCTAAAATCGTAAGGTGGTTTGATGTAGGCTCCACAAAAAGGGAACCTTTGTAGTGTGTGCTACAACTCAAGCCAGTTTATAGTTTTGTAGACACCAATCTCTACAGTTGCAGAGGCACACAGAATTCTGAGCTTGAATTTAGAGTCTGGTTGATACACGTCGGTTGTACCCAGCTCGTCAGAGGCAGGCTGGCCAACAACCAACAGAACCGTAGGCTGCGTTGGCTGGGAGAGGGTAAAGAAGTACCACCCTTGCAAGAACAGCCCTTTCTGCAGCTGTGGGAACATGAAAGCTGCCGGCAGAGCTGAACGGGAATGGATGTGGATCTGTCCCCTGCCAGCTCCCCAGGGGACCCTACAGCATCCCCACTTGTTGCTATTACAAAGCAGGAATAAATGCAGCTTTTTTAAGCCTTGCTCAGGCTTCCTACAGTTCCTGCAGTGGCCTGAAAGCCCTTTTGGCAGGCAGCCTGCGCCCCACGCACCCCACTTTACCTCCTTCTCCAGCAGTGTGGTCAAGTGCTGCTTCGCCAGCCCCTCGTCCCGGTCCTCGGCGTGGGCAAGGTGCAGGGGTGCGATGGGGATCTGCTTCTCCTCCCGCAGCGGGGTGGTCTCCACCTGGTGCCAGCGCTGCTCGATTTCCACGTGGACGCTCTGTGGTTTGATGTCCGCTGCGACAGGCAGGATCCGGTCCACCTCCATCCTTAGCGCCTCTTCTGACCCTGCCCCGTCCACAGCATCGATCATCTCGAAGCGCTTGCGCCGCTCCTCCCGCCGCCGGGCCCGCTCCCGCTCCAGCTCTCCCGAGTCAGTGTCGGCGGCGCCAGCGTCCCTGGGGAAGGCGGCAGAGCCACTCTTGGAGGAGTCTGCAGCGTTTGCACGCTCCTGCGCCAGGGCTTGCTGGATGGGGCGAAACTCAGCCCAGTCAAAGGTCTTGGACCGTCCTTCTCGCCGGCGCTCCCGGGCACGGCTCCGCTTCTGCTCCGGGTCCAGCTCAGCTTGCTCTGTGTCCGGCTTCTCGCTCGGCTTCGGACCAGTCTCGAAGGAAGAGCTTGTTTTGCTTTTCTCTTCTGGCAGGGAGCTGTGAGGACAGAAAGAGGGTGAAGGAAAGTGTCAGTGGGTGCTCGAGATGGCCAGGCGCTCCCACGCATGCCTCAAAGAGCGGGTGGAAAGGGGCTGCTGGAAGCCCAAGCCAATGCCATGTGGGTGCCCCCCTGCCCCTCTGTCTCCCGTTGCCTCTCGGGCGCAGGAGCCGTCGCTGCCCTTCCCCGGGCTCGCGCTGGTGTGCAAAGCCTTGGTGCAAGCGGCCCCGGCTGCTCCTGGGCACCCCCCGGCCCCTGGAGAGCGGCCGATTCCGACCTCGCTCCTCCTCGGCAGCCGCCCTGGGGCCGGCAGCCATGACCCAGCAGCAGCCTGCGGCCGAGGCAGCAACCCCAAACTGTCCTGCCAGGCGGGGAAGAGGCTTCGAAAGCTCCTCCGGCGCCCGCCGGCTGGCTCGCCGCCCGCCTCCCCGGCTGCGGGGCTCCATGCACACACGCCGGTCGACGCGGCCATAGTCACGTGCTCGCGGGGAAGATGCCACCAGTCCCACCAAAGTCAGTCTGGCTTCAGAGCTGCGGGGCGGAGAAGCACAGAGCAGCTCCCAGAGGTCTTGGGTAACAAGGGGAAGGTTTTCCTCGAGCTTGACAAAGTTGGGGTATTAATGAGTCGAAAACTTCTCCGTGCCACTATCTGCACTGAAGGCACAGATCTCTCCCGGGGAAACCAGCCTTGCGGGCAGCACGGGCAGCCACCCCGGCACGGGGGCTGCACGCCATTTGTGCAGTTGTCGGTGCAGCAACGAGAGCAAGAGTTATTCAACACGCCGCAGAAGTCACTGAAAATGCCGATTTCTCAAGCAAGGAATGATTATTAGTGCTGAGTTAGAGGGTGGTGGGTTGAGAGGAGAGACATACTCGTCAAGCAGGGAAAGTTAACAGGGGAAGGCAATACCGTTTCCAACCTACGGATAATCCATAATGCAGTATTAGCTTATTAAATGTAGACATGCCAGCCTTGTAACATGCAGATCAAAATTAAAAAAGAAAATAGCAGTATGCTAAGTTTGCAGAGGAAGCCCGTCCCAAGGGAGCGGCAGGCATTGGCTGAACCCTCTTTGCTACCAGAAGCCCCCGAGACGCCTCCCGAGGCGCAGCCCTGCTGCTCAGGCTGACTCCTGGCTCTCCCCGCTTCCAGTACAACCACAGCGTCCCCCCGGGCTCCAGCCTCCAGCGCAGCCTCCACAAGCTTTCTAGAAGGGCGCAGCGGGAAGAGCTGGAAAGCAGCTCCCCGGGCCCTTCGCCGCAGGCAAATCACCGCTGACGGGGCTCTGACCCACGGGACCGCATGCACCGAGACTGCCGTGACCGGGAGGGAGCAGCAGCAGCACGGCTTCTCCTCCCGCCTTGGTAACGCACCCCAGCTCCCGCAGCCAACAACCTCATGTATGTGCATGTGCCCAAAACAAAGAATGGAGCAGGAGAGATGACGCTGCATGGGTCCAGGGCTAGTATCTTCCGATGCACTTTCATCCACGATCAAACCACAGGCTCAGTAGAGCTGGGTTTCAAGAAACTCTGGCAGTTACAGGCTAAAACCAGCTTGGAGATAATTCCTTCTTCAGCTCTGTCACTTGCAGCTAATACAATAAACCCAAAAGGCACCATGATGAAACCTCCTCGCTCCTCAACCATTAGAAGATATCGCATGACTCCAAAGCCAGGCGCTCAATCTGGAGTCAGTTAGTGATTACAGCTGCATTTTAAATAAGTAAAGCGGGGATGAGATGGAGTCTTAAAATGGAGAAGTGTGCTAGGAAAAAAGGGGGTCCTGAGGCCCCTTGGCCGTTGTTGAGAGACAGAAATTAGGCTGCTCTAAATACCACGTGGAAGAATCTCGGCATTTCTAGAGGTGACATCTCTCGCGAGCTCATTTCTCCTCTGCTGCTTTCCAAAGGACGTGGGATGTGTGTCAGGGAGCGGAGGGACGACCGCTGGGAACCGAGTTAAGAGACTCAGAAGACTGACACCAAGTTTCTCGTTTCATCTCCCACAAGTGCCCCATGGCTATTAATTCTGCTCAAACATTTCACATCTCCTCCATCCCAGACAAATTAATTCACATCACATGGGAGGGGGGGTCTTTGCCGGGTATAATGGTATTTATAGGTCAAAACAAAAAGATTTTTTTTTCCATACGGGTGGCTGTGGGAGCAGTGCAAGCTGCGAGCCGAGCACGCTGCGGCAGCGTGCAAGAAGCACCCGAAGGCTGCAGGGAACTGGGGGGGCACTGGGGAACTCAGCCTCACCGGGGCTGGGAGCTGAACAAGGACGCAGCGCTGAAGTGGCCACCTTCTTTCTTGTGGGTATTTTATATCTGCACGGTCATCGTTAGCAGAGTGTAATTAGCGCCTCTGCAGACCGTAGGGCACTGCTGAGGGCAGCACCTGTCCCCCCCAGGGGTTGACACATGCAGCAATATAAACAGTAATTAGGACCTGAGTAACCGAGAAAACGCGTGTTTGGCTCGGTGGCGACGCGGCGGAGGGCTGCGGGAGCGTGCGGAGTTGGACCGGCCCCAGGGATGAGGCGAACACCGCCGTCCTCCCGGCACGGCCCCTTCGCCCCGGCCGCGCACCCAGACTAACACCCCTCTCGCGCCCCGGCCGCGCTGTGCAAACGTTTGCCACCTCTCCATCGCGAGCCTTTGGCGGTCTGTCCTTCGGCTTTCCAGCAGCCCCGTCCGCAAGCCGCTCCCCGGGTGCGGGTGTTAATGACGTGCTCGAAGCCAGGCGGGACGGGCTGGGATACCCCGCACCCACGCACCGCGGCAAAGGCTGCGCAGCCCTTCAGTTCACAGCGACTTCTCAGCAGCGTGACTAACCCACGCCAGACTCTGCCCCGTCCAAAACCAGTTCGGTGGAAAACAACATGAATATACCTATAATTCCCTTTTCCCCAGCTCAGGATTGAGATTCCCGGTCTATTTATGCAGCGTAACAAGTTACTGCCCTAACTGGTACCTGGGCTTGGACCCTCTCACGAGGGTAAGCCAAGTCAAACCACTTCGCGTGGGCTCAGAGCAGATGCAGAGGCAGCGAGCACAGGAGTACCGTGCTGCAGTAACCTGCTAGGCTATAAATATATCTGGCCTTTTAAAGGCTGAGAGGTCCCCTCAAATTTCCTTGGTCTTCGTCTTCATATCTAGTCACATCGGAAGATACCAGTGTGGGGAAATCAAGTGTCAAGACCAGGTTGCTTCTTCCCTTCTCTCTGGCTTTTATTTAAAGAAAAAAAAAAAAGGGGGGAAAAAAAAAGAAAAGAAAGAAAAATAAATGGAAACTGCAGGACTTCCCATCCGAGGTGCAGAAAAGGAGGAGCATGCAGTGAATCACGAGATATACAAACCACAAAACGTTAATACAGGAGAGAACACAGTTTTCCAACCTGGGCTTCAGCACGGATAGTTTCAAAGAGAAGTTTTTCCTGGGATTGCATGGAAATCAAACATACACAGGAGTGAGGAGAGAGGCGGCTTCCCCGAGACCCCCGCGAGATCCACCAGAGCTCGGGCAGGGCTGGGAAACGGTGGCCAAGTGCCAAGCAGGATGGGGAAGGAGAGGCTGGAGCATCTCCAGGTCAACAGCACCGGGTGAGAAGAGCCATTCCATCAATGCGGGGACAAACCTGGCAAAAACCTGCTCGCTGCAGCTACGGTAAGGACAGGAGACGGAGTTAATGGTGCGGCCGTGTCCACGAAGCCTGTAAGAAGTGGCCCGTACGAGTGTGGCTGGCGCGGTTAGCTGTGAGGAGGTCAAACACCCTTTACCCGCAGCCACAAGTGCTCACAGAAGGTACTCTGTGAAGCGGGGGGGGTCCCTTCCTCTGGCACTGACGGCAGGAGGAGACGCGAGCATTACTAACGCGTAAGGGGAAGGAGCTGCGGCAGCTATCTGGAAGATCAAAAGAGGAGGGAAGACGATTCGCTGGCTGGAGTTTAAAATATATCAGAGCCAAACAGCTTCTAAATTGAACCCTGGGCTCGTGCTGCCGTGACCCACGGAGGGGATGGGCAGCTCATGCTGAACAGTAGCCAGAGGAAAGGGGGAACCCAGCACAACTGAATCCAAGTGGTTTCACAATACCTGGTGGGAATCCAGAGGAGCCTTGATATAGGAACAGTATTTCATATTCCTATGCACAAATTAAAGCCACATTTTCAACCCTCTTTGAAATCTGCACGCATAAGAGTAACTCAGCATATCAGCATCCCCACAAAGCGTATCCAAATGAAGCCCAGAGAGAGGGATGTGAGAAAGAGCTGCAGCTTCCAGGAACAGACAGGCTCAGAAAGAGGAAAGAAAGGCGATAAGGGAAGAGTTACTCCTGCACAGCAAACCAGACAACTGCAGGGGCTGCTAAACTCCCCCCTTTACCTTGTTACATCAGGAGCAGTGGTGGGGCGAACGTGCTTCATGATGGTCTGGATCCAGTTGCGGCGAATGCCCGATGTCATGGCAGAGAGGGTGAACTCCCCTTCCTTCGTCTACGAAGAGAGGAGGACCGGCTCAGCGCGGCTGATTGCCCCCACTGGGACCTTCCTGCTCCCCCCACCACCGCCCTGCACCCAGCCCCGAGCACCCAGCCCCTCCATCCCCCAGCACGCTCACGGTGGGAATTAGCATTTCTCAGCCATCAGGCTGATGTTGCCATAGCCGAGACCCTGAGGCTCCCTTTCCCCTCCATTTTTTGTGAACCAAAAAACTCTCTCTCAAACCCAAGGCCGTGGCTCTCCAGAGCACGGCAAGGGATACAGGGTGGCCTCTCTTAGGTGTTTGGGGGGATGCTTCCCTTGCCATGGATAAGCATCCCCAAGCAGCGGCACAGCGTGAGCAGCCCCATCGGCTGTCCCGCAGCCAGACTCTTTTCCTCCTCCCCACGTTTTCCTTACGTGGATCTGGAAGCCATAGTTTCGCTGAACTGGGTACTCGGTAACATCGTAGCACGTGGATAAATCGATTTCTCCATCCAGGTCAGCTGCCTGGAGAGGGAAGAGGTAAAATAAGGCGGAATGCTTTGCAACCCCCAAAGCACAGCGGGCTCCCGGGGAGGCACTAGCAGGTCCTCGAGAAGCACAAAGCCCTGAAGAGCGATGCTCCAGGACCTCGGCATGTGGGAAGACAACCTGCCCGGGGTCAGTTTGGGAGCACCTGGGGCTCCCCTGGGTGCAGAACAATGGGTGGAATGCCGATGGGGAAGACACTTACCTCCTCCGCCACCGAATCCCGGTAGTATCTCAGGCTCTGGTCGGTCAGCACAAACCAGTGCTTCTTCCACTAGGAAACAACCAAGATGGGGCAGTTACAATCCTGCTCCTTCCCCGCCAGCGGAGCCCGGGCAGCTCATCACAGGTCACCCGGCAGAGACACGCTGCAGGGGGGCAGCTCACAGCCTCTCCCCTCCCAGCTCCGCACTCGGCTTTGCCGAGAAGCCCTCCGGAGGGAAGGGGAGACCCGAACAGGCAGCAGCGCAAGGGACACCGTGATGGTTTGCACCACCAGGACCCAGATTCCCCCAGTGCTGACGCACCGGCAGAACGCCGGACCCCTGCCTGTGACGGTGAAACACTGCAAGAGCCTCGGGGGCTGTCAGAGCCTTCCCATTAGCTCCAAGATGAGGGAGCAAGTGCAGCTTTTAGTGGCTGCACTTAAAGCCTTGGAGGGACCTTTTTTTTAAAAAAAAAGCAGTAAAACATTCATGTTTTATCTGCAGTACCTAAAAATGGAGTTGGAGCTTGCTCCTGGCTGTTGTTCTATACAAATACACCTTCTGTACAATCTCAGCAAGGCACAGGCTTATCCAAGGCAGCTGCCAGTTAATAAGCACTCGCTCCAGCTGCTGATTCCCCCTCTGGCTACCTACAGAGGTGCCCTCGGCCCCAGGGCCCAATGCACCAGCGCGTAACCGCAGTGGAGCCCGGGCCACGGCGCTTGCAGCTGCAGGCGGGTTGCACTCCTGTTCCCTTGACAGGCTGAGCGGGAGGGAAGGAAATCCAGGGAAGGGGTATTTGCCAACAGCCATGGGCACCCACACCTCATCGGCATCAGTGCCCGTCTCTAAGGCTCCGACAGAGCAGCATGTCCCACATCCCTCCGGGAATGGACAGGAGAGTGGCAGCGGCTGCTTCCCTCAGAGTCAACTCAGAGGCATTTATTTATTTCTTGGCCTTGCCACTTCCCTGGCGCTCAGCAGACTTTATCTGAGCCTCATTACTGACGCCAAAGAGGTTGCTGGGTCGCAAGGGAGATGAGACTAATAGAGAACAGGAACACGAAACCAGTGCCGCTATCCAAGCTGCCCCGGCTCCCTAGAAACCCACGACACGATATCCAGCTGTGGGGCTTTGAAACCTCCCCAGGACAGAATATCAGCTATTCCTGCTCCAAGACAAACAGCGTTTGCACAGGGCTCACACACAACCACTGCTGCCTGGTTCCAAGGCCGTACCAATTCCCTGTCGCTGCTCTGCCCAAGCACCTACATCTGGTTTCTCCCATCTGGAGCACGGCCCAATACTCATCTACCCTGCAAGGACATCGGGGCGTCAGCAGCGCTGAGAGCAGCCCCATGCGCAGCCTGCACAGCCGGGACACCAGAGTGGGCATCAGCTGCCAGAAACCGGGACTGACCACGGTATCGAGGACTGATGCAAAGGGCAGAGCTTCCCCCAGACTCACCTGCCCGTCCTCGTACTGCTTTGTCAACCAGCCCTTCTTGAAGTTCAGCAGGTCGGGCTGCAAGAAAGGAGAGAGGTGATCAGAGGGGAGGGTGGAAGCGTCCACACTCAGCAGAAAACAGAAGCAGCTTGATAAAACACAGCGCAGCAATAAAAGAGACCAGCAACAGTTAAATTGGATCATTATACTGCACGGAGCTAAATGTTTGCTCCCAGGAGGAACAGAGACCCGCTGTATGGTTTATTCAGGCTGTCCCGTTCCTAGCATTTCTCTTGTAATTTCCTACTGCTACACCAGCATTACAGAGGAAAGAGAAGCAAGGAATTAGGAAGACTGCAGGCAGTTTTGTCCCTCTATTATATATTACAAAAGAAAAACTATGTGCTATTGATGCAAGGCTGCAGGGTTCAAAACAAGGCTGAGTTCCCAAGGCTGGAAATACAGGGAATCCGAGCACTGCACCACCCAAACGACACCTGCTTTCCTCCAAAGCGGGTGCATCGGCATGTTGAAGCTCTGAGAAAAGCAACCAAGACAGCGTGGGATAACTCCTGCCAGCCCTTCCTCCCAGCCCTGCCCGTGCACAGGGAAGGATGTGGTGGAAATGCTTTTGCTCCCTCGAGGCTGAGCTCCTCCAGCTGCTCCACGTGCTGCAGAGCGGAGGAGGGAAGGAGAGCAGTGTGTGAAATGCAGCTGTAGTGTCTGAAACGGGCTATAGCAAGGGGAGCAATGGAAAACCAGGGACTGGAAGCCTATTCAATCAAACCTACGCTGTGGGGCAGCACATCCCACATCTGAGTGCTCCCACGGCAGCAGGAACCCAGCCCCGCTCCACAAAAACACAGAGGAAAGTAAATGCCACCTTGCCCTTCCCAAATCCCTACAGAATCAGAGGAGGGAGCGGACAGACGCCAGCCTGCGCAGCCCTGGCTGTGATGTGGCTGCAGGCAATAAACCCGCCGAGCCCCATCAGGACCTGCTGACGAGGCAGCGATAAGCCACGAACAAACTATAGAGAAAATTGCATTTGCAATGACTACATCCATCTCTGAAGTAGGCTGTGAGAGCTGGGCATCCTAATCTCAGCCCTAATTTACCAATACCACCACCCGCCTGCTTCTTCTCTGCCAAAGTGCAAGTGGGATCATGCTCTCGGGGTCTGGGTCCTGTTAAAGCCCTTTCTTGTACCACATGAGAGCATCACGCAAAGAATCTACATTTTGGATCAAAAATAACCGGCTCCCAACCATGCACTTTGCAGAGAAGAAAAACAGCAGGACTGCAGGAGTTCCAGTTGTTCACAGGCTTGTTATTTATCAGCTACGAAGAAGCCCAGGGCAAGACCTTCTGCAAAAGCAGATAAACGCCTCCTTCGCAGCATTCATACTGCTTCACCACACCTCTTAGTTTCCCTAAAATTTAAGCACAGCTGTAGAAGCAGTCGGAGAGGAAAGACGCTGCTAAGCAGTACATGCACGTGTTTCAGACCGGGCTGCAGAGAGACCCTACAGAAGCACCCGGAGCAGGAACATTTCTCCTTCAGGTCTCGCTCCTCCACGGAAACCCCTCTGCTTCCCTCCGAGTGCTTGGGCAGGCAGGAAAGCGCAGGCTTTGCCTGAAGCTGCCAAGCTACTGAAGCACAAAAAGTTTGGGACCAGCTGCCACTGAAGGTTGTAGATATTAGAAACCAAAACCAGATGAAACACTTGATGGAAGAGACACCCGTGCAGCGCAAGCCACAGCTCTGCTGTAACCCACCGAGCCTAACAAGGGATGAACTCTCCCTCAGCTTTTATCCTGACAGATAACCGATCTGATCTGACGCAGCGAACCCGACGGGCAGAGGAAGAGTCTTGCAATCATGGCTGCAAGCCAGCAGGCGTGCAGGCTTTTCTTATGTTGCTACTTTTATAGTAGGAGTGGCACAATAAGGGCGTATTTAACGCAAGGAAAAGGGTTTTTTCCCACTGACTGCATGATTTTCTTGCCTTCATTAGACAATGTGCATCGCCACTTAATGTGCACTTCTTGCACCTTTTTATTACCACCAAGAGTTTAAAAATCACTCTTGTGGCTGTACAAGTTTACATGAAAAGCTACTACAGAAACACTAAGCTACTGCATTTTTCTGAGAAGTCCTTGAATAGAAGCTGTCCATCCACAAAAAATGCAGCTCGTATTTACAATGGCTGTGTAATCTTTTTGAGAGATTAGCAAGTGTATTTATTTTGTTCCTCCAGAAGGGTGGTGAGTGAGAGGAGAGCATTTCATGTTTGTTCTGTACTGTTTGCCTCCAGGTCTGGTGAGCATTTGAAATATGCAAAGGGAGGAAAGCTCAGGAGGGCAGGTTCAGCCCTTCCTCGCAGCCTTCGTCCCACTCACACCCACGTGCAACCGCATAAACATCAAGGAAGCGGCATTAGAAAACCAGGTCACCTGTCAGCTCTCCTTAACATGCCAAGTGTGAAGCCAAGTCACTGAAACCTGCTCTGAATCTGAGTGCATCCTATGTCCTACGTGCTGGCTATGGGGAAAGCAGCAGACAGGCCAGTTTTCCCTGGACCTGCCTGGGAAGGGCCTCTCACGTCCCCCCCCAAGGCAGAGGACATGGCCCCTGTGGCTCACCGTCATAGAGGACTCCGTGGACCTTCTGTCCAGTGACTTTGCCCGGCGATGCGGGGACAGAGGAGACGCAGACACATCCAGGATGGAGCCCACAGCTGCACCTTCGCAAGTGAAGTCCTGTGTAAACAGCGTTAGCCCAGATCAGTGCAGGAACTAGGACAGCGAGTCCCACTCTCCTGGCTCCTGGCATAAAAATCCGCGAATTTAAGGGGCATCTCAGGCTCAGAACAAGTGTCGTTTCACTGGCAAGACATTTTTTCTGTCCTCTCAGGCATTAATTTGTTCCCAATATATCTAAGCACAACTGGGACTCCGAAGACTGCCTGTTTCTTTTGTTACTTCACCCCATCTCTCCGTGTCCTGCTATGCCAGATCTGAAGTTTCTCTCTTTCTATTTTGGAGGAAAGAGAAAAGACAGCCTGATTTTCCACTCTGATCTGCACGAGCCTGCCTGCGTCTCTAGATCCCCTGCTCCACCCAGGGACAAACCCTATAGCTAAACCCTATAGCTAAACCCTCTATCCTGGGCTGCCGGATCCCAGGTGCCGTCCTCCGAACCCCACCACGAGACCTCGGCTGAGCAGCTTACCCGTTTCCGCGGGAAAACCCTCTTCTCGCTCCTGCCCTGCCGCGTCTCACTGGAAAGGGCAGCACCAGCTGACACATTCGTTTCCATGTGCTCCGCGTTCTCAATATCTAATGCTTCAAATTTTTCAATTACCTGGGATCGCCTGGAAAACAGAGAGAAAGGGGAAACCAGAGCCGGTTTAAACACAAGAACAGCAACTGCGCTGAGCTGTACAATCTCACAAAGTTCAGGTTGCTCGGGGTCGGGGCAGCGAGGTGGCTGCAGAATTGCTTGACCCAGTGTTCATGCACACCTGGCTTTTGGGCCTCGTTTCTCTGCAAGTTCTAGAGCGCACAAATCCAGGGCAAAGCGCCCCGATCTGACATGCATCATTTTACCCACGGCCGAAGTGGGGAAAAACCTCACGCTACTCGGCTCCACAAACGGTACCTTCTTAAGTATCTAGAAAACCCTTGCAAAACCAGTAATAACTTTTACTTGTAAATTTTACAGCCCTTTGAGTGCAGGGATTATTGAGCAGCTTTGGCTTAAGCTTTGCCTTTACTCTCTAGCACTGCAGCTATCCACGGCCCCCCAGGCCACAGAGCAGAGACACATCAGACCAAGCTGGGGTGCAGAGGTGGCTACGGGTCACCCTGCGTGTTCACTGCAATAGATACCCCGTAAAAACTCAGCCCCACACGGGTAACGTCCGTGGGATTGCACTGAGTGAGGAGTGTCGTAGGTGCCTCCAGACAACGGGTCTGGCTCGCAGGGTGCGTCAGCTGAAGAGGCATGAGGGGATGAGGAGCACCCTGTGCAGGCACAGCAGGGCATCCCGGGGCTCTACCCTCCTCTCAAACTGGTCTGCAAATCCAGCATGGACAGCAGGGAGCACAACTCGGGCTCTCAGACACCGCCTTGGTGGCCCATCGCACCGCGGCACTCATGTCTCCGCGGACAGAGGAGAACTATGAAGAAATGTGGATAGAGCAAGAGCCAACCCCAGACCAAACCCAAATGGGATGCTCCTAAGAATGGGCAAACAACAGGCCTTTGCAGGTGGAATTAAAAGCCCCATTTCAGCACGAAAAGCTGCTCATTGACCCAGAGGAGAGGAAATACGGGAGTTTTCAAAGGACACGCTGGTGCCTAAGTTTGCACGCCCGGGGGTTTGGGCAAGTATCAACCTCAGGTCTTTAATCACAGCCTGGGAACGTGAAGCAATAACCCACCACCAACACACGCGCCAGCTGAGCTCCAAGCTGTGAGGTTTAAAGCTCAATTTCAAACCTCCCCAAAAAGCTCAATCCGGGTGTGTTCTTGACACAAAATTTGGACCTATGCGTGCCACATCTAAACTCGGGGCTGCTTGCTCTGTGAGAACCTCTAACGTGCATGAAAATCACAATGGCAACCACATGAGGGGAAACAGGTTATCCCAAAAACCCCATTTTTAACACTTCCCACAAAAAGCAACAGCAGGTTAAGGGCTCGAAAAACATGAGATGTTCAGTTTTCAACCAACATTTGCACCAAGTTCCATAAATGAGACGAACAGTCTGAGCACATCACATCCCCCGGCGGGCTGGGGGCCCCCCACTGCTGCTCAGAGCCAGGCTGCCAGGACCGGGCGCTGAAGCCCACAACCAAAGAGGAAGGGATAAAATCAGTGGGGAAGACTTTGCTTTGCAAATTCGAATGTCTCCGATGTTTTTACGGGACATACGTTCAGCCCCTGCTGCTTCCCAGTTTGTAGACTGGGAGCGGGCAGATCCCGGGCTGGCGCAGAGCTCCCATTCCCCTGGGATGTTCTGCTCACGGGATGTCCGTTCACATAAGCCAGCCTGTGGAGCATAAATCCACGTCCTTGTTCACCGACAGACAGGGAACTGTTTTGGAATCACAATTTTTTAACCCTTTTTACACTGGCCCAGCCTTCTCTGAGTCTCAGTTTAGGAGGGAGTTAAGAGGTCCATGAATTAACATTGTCTGTGCCCTATTAGGTGAAGGCCTGAAGAAAAACAAATCAGGAGAAAAAAAAAACCCAACCAAAAACATAAAACAAAATCAAAAGCAGGTTGATTTCTCATGAAAGGGGTTGCACCACCAGGTTGTTCTACGGCTTGAGATTGAGATGAGATGGTAGCGAAGCAGGCGAAGTAAAGGCGGACACGTCACACAGCAACACAGCAGGAGAAGGTGGAGAGCAACAAGACCTGGAAGAAAACAAGGCTGGAAAATGAATGAACAGAAGAGGAAATTATATATCTGCATCTACATACAAAACAAAATCAAAATCATTCCAGTAATTCGTCATTGAAAAAGGGAGGAGAAAAATAAATCACTGCAACCAATCACAGCCCCAAGGGTTAATATCATCCGGATTACAGGAAAGAATCGGTTTTTTCCCATTAGCTCAACATTTCAGAGAGGTTACTGCTAGAGATCCCGGGGGGACGGGGAGGGAAAGGGCTCTCCTCTCCTCCCCACCGCACCGAGGAGCGAGCTGCTCCCTCTGAACAGCAGCTCCGTGTTGACAAAACAAGGCTGCAGACAGGTACGAAGAAGCATTTTAAAAGCTGCAGTGCCATTTAGTGCTCTCTCAACTACAAAGCTCACCCCAAGGAGTTCCTCGGCCATGCAGGCTGTTAATCTTTGCCAAGCCACTAAACCCGAGCTGCAGATCTCGGCTGTTAGGTGGAGGGGTCTGTGCGGTGAGGAGCTATGAAGCTGTGAAAGCTATGGAGACCAGCCCGAGCTGTCATTAAAGTGATTTTCTTTGATTGGAAGAAAGGGCTTGTTTTTATTGGATTCGTTTGTTATTTAGCAGCAAGAAAGACAGTCAGTGTCAGGAAAAGGAAGAGGAATTTCCACAAAAGGTCCACAAAAATGAAGAGGATAGTTTTACAAGAAAATAAAAAACCCTATACTTGGGAGAGCAGGCGCTCCTCTCTACGGGTAGAAGCAGCATTCAGAGCAGAGCCTTACACCTCAAGAAGCTCCAGAGAAGGAATTTGAGAAAGAAAAGTCTTTTAAGCTATTTATTGAGGCTAGAAATAGGCCTCAGCCCTCTGACCACGCTCCTACAGCAGATCCAGCAGACACCACAGCAGACTCTTGCCAGAGCGAGCAGAACATGGGGTCAACCGGGAAAGCTGCAGTTTTAGAGGCTGCATCCCTGGAAGCGTGCAAGAAAAGCCAAGTTTGCCAACCAGAAATCCCGATGCTCCCCGGGGAGCTGCAGGAGGTGGGTGAGCCCGCAGCCGCACACCCGGAGGGAGGGGCTCCGGGTCTCTGCACCCCAAGGACTCCCCACTCGATGGTGGTCTCCTTCCCAAAGCTGCCGGCACCCTCCTGAGATGTGCCAGGATTTATCCCTGCAGCTGCAGAGCCCTACTGGGATATGGGGACCGATGCCCGAGGACAACCCTGCAGCCCTCTCCGCTGTGATTTTGTGTGTAAAACAGGCTTCAAGATTCATCCATGGGGTTTCCAAAGACCCGCCCCTGCTTCTTCTCCCTAGAGATGGGTCTGAGGCAGGAGACCGGAGGCACGGCTCGACCTCTCTGGACACAGACCCTCTCCCCCGGCCCGGTCGGGCATCCCTGCGCGGTGCCGGCAGCACGGAGCCAGCAGCCCCGTCCTGCCGCGTGCCAGCAGAGGGAACTCGCACTCTGCCGCGCCGCCAAAACCATGGAGATTATCTCCTGTTTTCTGATTCATGTTTCTGAGTGGCTGCGAGCTCAGACGTCTGCACGGGGCGTGGAGTCAGCATCAGGTATAAATGGTCAACACGGAAAATTTCCAGCACAGTCCTGGACATAAGTCACGTAATATCTCTTACTATAAGGAAACAGGACAAGAAGCCTTGAAAAACAGCTTTATCTGGAGCTAAGCCTACAGGTGTGTCACTCAGGATGCAGCACCGGGTACCTAAAATAATTCTTTTCCATCCATAGCTCTGACACTCGCACTGATTTACGGTGGGTAAACAAAAAAAACACAGGAGGAAGAGCTGAAAATACCAACAGAATCAGAGCAAGTTCGTCTGGCTGCACTGAGAGATGAAAGGCCATTCTGAATGATATTTGGCTGGCGCCTGTGGGCGAGTAATTTCAGGCAAGAGTCCCCAGACATGTTAGTGGGTTACTGAGAAGGATTATTAGAAATGTTGTTAAACCCGGGGGAAAAAGCTGACCCCACAGCATGGAAGTGAGTTATTGTATTTGCTCAACCTCAAACAGCACAGCCTGAGCTCGGAGGAGAAAAATGAGAGGGATATGTGGACTAAGTAAACTCAAATTTAAAAAGCAGCCAAGCCAAGCTGAGCAGGGTGCTGGCGAATGTTAATTCTCTGGTGCGACGCTGGACAGCCTCTCCGTGCCCTGCTGAGTCCCCCCGAGCTCTGGGACACACGGCCTCTCCACCCACGCCACCTGCATGGGGCCAATTCCCAGCTTATCGGAGGAGAAAGCAAACGTGCCCGACCCTAAACACCACCCGCTGAGCCGTCCTCTGGTGCCGTGAGCTGCGATTCCTGGCCAAATCCAGCCCTGCGGCAGGTGGGGACCCCTCGCCCTGCTCTCTGCCGTCACCCCTCTCCCGAACGCTGGACCGAGCTCAGTCCTGCGGGCAGCAAGAGCTCTGTGCCTGGTGCAGCGCCCGCTCCTCTCCCTACACCCATCCTGCTCTGATAAAAGCCCTGAGCTGACATAGGGGAATTTTTGCCAATACTGATAACGCAATAAAAACCTGTTAAGAGCCCCAGGAGCCCAGCTGGGCTGGGAAAAACAGACTTTCCCTGGGAAAAGGCATCCGCCAGCAGGCAATGAGTGGGGCTGACATTAAAAAAGGACAGTCTCTGGCAGCAGCTTCCTCTCCCGAGCCCCGTTATCTGCCTGTAAATCTGCTCCTCCCTGTCCTCGGCTGGCACATCCCAGCTCCATGCCGGATCCCAGTGCAAGGCCCCATGCCGGATACCCCCGTGGCTGGAACAAGGGACTGTTGGCACCGGAGGAACGCGCCATCCTCTTGCACTGGGGAAGGCGCTGGCCGGGGCGTCCCGTGCAAGCAAACCCAGCAGGGACACGATCTCCCCCACACCTGAGCCAACACGCTGCACCAGTTCAGCCTGCAAACCAGCAGTCACCAGCCTTTCCTCAGCCCTGTCCCCAGCCAGGGTGGCCAAGGGACCCGCGTGGCATCCTTCTCCTCCATGCTGGGAAAGACCCAATTCCCGAGGCAGAGAAAGCCAAACCCGTGCTCTTCTCCTTTATTCCCGGTCCAGCACTCGCTGCGCATGCTGCCGGGGCTGGGCTGGGTTTGGGATCCTCCTGCCGACCGGCAGCACCGGCACAAAGTTGCGCCGTGTTTCCCAGACCTGCTCCCAGCTCTCGGAAGCCAGGCTGGAAAACAGTCCTTTAGGGGCTGGGAAGAAACAGAGGAGAAGTGCCGGCTGAAACCGTGCGAGAGAGAACATGCCTGGAGGAAAACCAGGGCAAGAAAATCAGACTGGCAGGCGGCCCTCTCGCCCGGGGCCTGTCTCCCAGTTTGCTCCGCTGCCCTCACCACACAAATGCGTCTCTCCCAGGGCAAGCTGAGCCCATCCTTCGCCTCGCCCGGAGAGCACCAAGCACGCCGGTGCGCTGTGCAGGCGTGCGCGCGGACGCCCTCCCCGTCCTCCTCCACACTAAGCTATTTTGCAGCCCGCTGCGCCCTGCCTCGGCACTGCACCCGCCTCTCCTCTCCCAGATTAATGCCGTGACATTTTGAAACCTCTCTCAGCTCATTAGGCAGTTGCGTAACGCACCCGGCACTAACACCATTTAGAGAGCTAACCTAATTAATGGTGCCAGCTGCCAGCGTGTGCCGCACTGGGGAGGGGACGGGGAGGGTGGGCTTGTTTGCAAATACGGCCACCGAACATCACCCACCTCAGCCAGCCGTCCCCAAAGCAGTCAGGCAGGGTGACACCTGCCCGCTGGCACCACTAAGGACATCCCACCGCCTGGCCGGTGTGGATGGGCGTCCTTAAACCCAGGAGCACCATAATACAAAGGGGCTTCACCCAGCAAATACCGCCTGCTCCGTCCAGGGCTGCGGCGGGGATGCAGCCTCGCTGCCGTTGCAAGCATGCAAGGAGGAGATTAGCCACTCATCCCTTACCTTCTCTCATTGCCAAAGAGCCGGGCCACTTCTTCTCTCCCAGGGCTACGGGCCCGGGTTCTCCGCTCTAGCCGCTTCCTCTCCACCTGGAAGGCCTCACGATTACTGATCCTAATGGCCTTGGGAACGTCGGCCAGGGTGGTGTACTGCCGGCTGGCTTTAAAAGAAAGGGGACGCCCCGATTTTTCAGCTCCCCTTCCTACATCTCTGCTGCTGGAGTCCTTGTGCATGGGGCAACTGCTCTTCGAGTCCAAGGAGTTCAGAGAGAAGCTGTGAATCATTCGGTCGCCTGATCGGGTACCTGGGGAAGGAAAGGGCCGGGCATGCTCCTGCGAGGGCGATTTGGGATAACTGTACCTGTTGTTCGGGGTGCTGGGGCTGGGCGGGCTCGGTGGGGGCGGCAGCTGCTGCTCTTCCAGCTTCGAGTCTTGCTTGGTCTTCTCCAAGGAAAAGTACCCGCTCTCGACACGCGTCTTCCGCCCACAGTCTATCCGGTCTCCGTTCATGGAGCTCTCGTCTAAGGGACAGAGAAGTCACTGTGCTTGGTTTCAAGTCCAAGTTCTGCTTTTAACAAAAAACACCCTGATTCCACCCAGGAGAGGGGCAGGAAACGAGAGCAGAGACGCTCTGGGCCCCAGCCCCACTCTATGCCACCTCTTGCACCCTTGGCTTCTCCACTCTGACCACCCTTCGTGCCCATGGAGATGGTGGGATGGCCTGCAGGGAACTGGGGATGCCAGTCCGACCCTTGGGTCGGGCTTACATGGATGAAAGGCCTAAACATTCAAACCAAGAAATGGACAGCCGCAGTCACTGCTCCGAACCCACTTCCATCCCTGTCCTTCCTTCCCAGTCTGGCATTGACCACAGCTCCGTGGGCACAAGGCGATGGACACCTCGCTCCTGGCAGCTGGGAGCGGGCGGAAAGCGTCCCCCATCCGAGTGGGCAGATAAAGGAAGCGGCCGCAGCGCGTGGGACCTGTCCACAGCCCTGGCAGGAAGAGTCCCCAGCCCCTATTGTTCCAGGGAGAACAATGCAGCGGCCCCGGCGCCTTCCAGGGCCTCGTTGGGGAGACCAAATGTAAACAGGGCCCTGACACAGGAGCCAGAGGAGGAAGCGGCGCTTAGGGCTTGGCAGCCCTGACAGCTGAGCGCAGCACGGCCCTGCGCCCTCCGGGTGCCCCAGGCGGGGATGCGGAGGGGCTAGAAAAGGCATTTTCCCCCTCGTTTTCCCCCCAGTGCGAGGGCAACGTCACCTGCGAGGGCAGGCAGCCCTGTCTCCCTGCCAGGGCAGGATTGGGCCCCACGATGTGATTTTCCAGCATGTGATGCAAATATTTTCCTTCCTGAACTCCAGCCCGTAACGCCTCGCTCCGGTCCCCCACAGCAGGGATGAGGTCTCCCTCCCCCTCCTTGCTGGGGTGCTCCAGGAACCAAACGCGTGGAAAACTTTTCCCTCTACAGTGGTTTTCTGCCAGCTCAGCTGCCCGAACCAGGTCACCGCAGCATCACACCAGTGCAGCCGCATCACTCACCTTCCTTGCTGTCCAGCACGGGATCCTTCAGGGAGCTGGCAGCCCCGGCCTGGCCTTGCACCGGGCTCGGTGCCGGGCTGATGCTGCTGCTGCCGTCCGCTTGGTCTTTGCCCCTCATTTCTTCCTGCCAAAGCGTGGACTTGGTGGCAGGGACCTTCTCCGCGCTGGGGATGTTGCTGCTGGTCACGGCCATTTTAGCAGGACCGGGCTCCTAAAGAGAACGAGGGAGACAGCGGGGTTAGAGGGGTTTGTCCCAGCTCCACACCCAGGGTCCCCATCGGGCTGTCCCCAGAGGTGTGGGTCCCACACGGCTTGGGTGCCGCCCACGACGCATGCCATGATGGGACGGGGACAGGCTGCTCAGCCATGTGCCACCGCCACATTCCCAAGGGGACAAGCTCGCAGGTGGAAACCCTGCCCCAGGGCAGCACGGCTGCAGGACGGGTCAGGACTTCCTCGGCCAAAGGGACCATTGCTGCTCGCGCAGCGAGAGGAAACATCCCTCACTGTCCCTCGCTGTCCCTCCCCGGGGAGGGCTCCCGAAACCAGCCGCACCTCCCCACACATCCAGCTGGGAAAAAATCCAGAGCAAAAGTGAGCCGACAAACGAAGGAGACCTTCGGGGCCGGTGCTGCGGCAGCGGAGGGGCTTGCTGGCTTTGTTTCGGATAGGAACTGCCCCTCCCAGGGTGGTGTGCAGGACGCTGTGGCCACTGACACGTAACTGCTCGGGAAAAGCTCATCTGGGGCTTGCACAGCCTGGTTCCGAGCGGAGCAAAGCCCCAGCTCTTCCCCAGCACGCAGGGTCCCACGCGGCTCCCCTTACACTCCAGCACAGCAGCTCTTCCCAAAAGCCGCCCCGTGCACGCGTGGGGCTCTGCACCCGAATTCATGTGCAATGCCACAGACCCACAGAGAAGTGGGTCTGTTGGGTCCTGGCTCACGGGCAACCTGGAAATGCTCCCCTCACCTCTGCCAAAACCCAGTTTGGGGTGACAGTGCACCCTCCGTAACTGATGCAAATAAACACAGCATCCCCCATTTCCCTCTGCATGTCCCTCATCCTTCTGCATGTCCTGGGTCCTTCTGCACGTCCCTGATCCTTCTGCGCATCCCCGGTCCCTCTGCGGGTTGTCTCGCAAATACAAATATGGACCAACACCAGGCTTCTCTCCTGGGTCCCATTTGCCAGGACTGAATTTTCTCAGTGTTATAACTAACGTCAAAAAAAAAAAAAAAAAAAAAAGAAAAAAAAAAGAAATCAAGCTACAAGACACAGGATGGAGGAGAAAATTAATTCCCCGCCACCAGCAGCTGCGTTGTTTGTTTGTCAGAGCTAGTTTGCTAGGGGCAACTGATAAAAAGAATAAAACCCAAGCAGTGCTGTACTCCTCCCGGGTACTTCGGCTACCTAACAGGCTGCTTGTTTTTAAAAGGAAATACAACATCACATTGAGCTTGATGCTATTTTAAACCAATATCCATCATCTTAAATGCTTCTCTAGCTAACGAGGGGCCCTGGAGTCCATCAGATGATGATGCCACTTCGGTGGCCGCAGCCCGGGCAGCCCAGGTTCGGCGCACGCCCCAGAAGAGGCAGCAGCTTTCACAACTCGTTTAGGGTTTGGCTTTGTTCGTTAGCAGATGTTTTGCTGTTGTCGTACTAAGCTTCTGCACTAGCGGATTATTTTCCTTAAAGCCACCAATAAATCAATGACAATTAACCCCCCTCCAAAGTCTCTGGACTGTGGGAAGTTTCCTGGATGCTTGTTCCCTTTCCACGGAGCAGGGGGAATCCAGGAGTGCCCGAGTCAGCAGCCACGGGCTGGGGACACGGGCTGCAAAGAGCATCCCCTCCGTCCCCCCTCCCACGTCAGCAGAGCTGCCGGCGGGGTTTAGCCCTGCACCTCCAAATCGGCATTTGCAGGGCCGTGCTGGAGCCGTCGGAGGATCTCCCAGGGAGCGGGTCCTGGCTCCGCGCACAGCCACAACAAGCAACAAATGACCTCAATTTTTAAAAAAATCCCCTTGGAAATTTCACTCTAAAGGAATGCAGTCTTGGAGGTAAACGATCCAGAGTTCACGGGCATCCTGCTCGAGGGGATGCTGCTTGAGCAGGAGGTCGGACCAGACGACCTCCAAGCGCCCTTCCAACCTCAACCACCCATTCATTGATCTAAAAGCCCAAAGCTATTTGCCAGCTCAGGATATATATTTTTATGTATTGCTTACACACACCCCCATATAATTATTTGTAGATACGTATTTAATTAGATAGCTATATGAGGGCCAAAAAGTGGTCTTTAAGCAAGCAGGGAAATTAACTCTTTGTCACTCAGCAGCATGAACAGCTCCAAAAAGGAGCGTGCACCAAAATCAGCAAAACTGGCCTCCAGTTGCATTAAGTGTGTCTGGGCACGCTCCGCTTACCCGAGCCTGCCGCACCCCTGTGCAAACCCGTCCTGCAACAGAGGGCAGCGCCTCAAATCCCAGATTTCAGCCCCAAATCCTGCCTCGGTTCCCCAGGGACAGCAGGCAGGTGAAGGCAGCCAGCCCAGTCTCTCCCGCTGCCTGCACCGCTCTGCCGGAGCACGGCAAATCCCTAAGACTGCAACCTGTTTGCAAAGCAAAGGTGAAAACACCTCTAGGATTGCACCTAACAACCCCTGTCCAAAAATCTGCAGCTGGAGCGGTATTTCCAGCTTCGCCTGGGTTACTCCCACCCCGGTGTTTTTGCAGGAGGAAGATGCAAAATGATGGGGGGAGCTGAAAATGGCCCTGATGCCCCAGGAGCGCCGGGCTGCAGCCAAGCTCTGCTGTAGCACAGACAAGGAAACGCTATGTGGGAGTGAGAAAAAGCAGAAATATCCATTAATTTTTTTTTTTTTTTTTAAATCACAAAGGTGTCTGTCCCTCCCTGAGCGGCTCTCAGACAATCTGCTGCCGGATTAGCGTGCGGCCGTCTTTAGAAAGAAATTAGGCTTTCTCTGCCGGCACACGGAGAGCAAGCTGAACAGCAGCCAACTCCAGGAGAAGCCATTTCAGAGAGGGGGATTTGGTGCTGATTTTCTCCCCAGTATCCTCCCTCCTTCCCCTGACCAGCTGCCTGCATCGGCATGATTTGGAAGATGCTGGAAAAATGCTTCTTGCATTTTCCTTCTGCTTTTGCAGGTCGCTTGTGAGCACCTGACATCGCAGCATTCGTCTGGTGGTGGGTCCCATGCAGAGGTTGGTTTTGCAGAAGTGAGTTTGAGTCTTTTTCCAGCACCATGGGGCCAGGAGCGATGGGACGGAGAGGGTGGAAGGAGGGTAGCAAGCGGGATGGGGCTTGGGGCGAACCACCTCGCTCCCTCCCGCGCGAGCTAGAGCTAGAGCTCGCGCGGGAGGGAGTGAGGTGGTTCGCCCCAAGCCAAGGTGGGGACAAGTGCCACCAAGCTCCATGCTCACCCCATCCCCAAGCACCTGGGGAGCCCGTCTACCCGCGGGGAGCCAGCATCCTTCCCACAGCTTCCCTTATTTGGTGCTCAGGAGCTCAGATCCTGTACGGTTTCCAAGAAGTTGCCATGGTGATGAAATGTAACCCAGAATGATGTTTTTCTGGCTCCGCGCCCCTTCTCCTCTCCGCCCCGTCCCCCTCCTGAACCCAGCCTGGGTTTAGCGTTGCGCCACAGATGGGGTGAGCAGCCCTGCCCCACTGCATCAGCTCGCTGGGGTGCCCTGAACGTGGCAGCCCCCTCCCTGGGGCTGGAGGACGAGCAACTCGTAACATGTCAGCTCTTGGCCACAGAAGGTGGAGGCATCTTCCCCAGAGCATCACCGGAGCCAGTGCTCGAGGGGCTGTGACGACCCCAGCCCTTGGCAGGGAGCGGCTCAGACTTCCAGCTTGGTGTGCAAAAACCGATCATCTTCCCCCCAATTTTTTTTCCCACTGCCCAGAAGCTCTTTAACCGGTGGAGTGGTGGAAACTTGATTCAAACAAACGCTCTACAAAACCCACCCATGGCCCAGTTTGCACCAGGGCCATCCTGGGGACTTCATCAAAGGGGACCTGAAAACCGGGGCTCAAGGGAGCCCCGATGCCGTTTTCAGTCCCCCAGTGCCGCAGCCCGGCTCGGCTGGAGGGGCCCTCCCAGCCGGTCCCCTGTGGCGGTGGGACGCGCGCCTGGAGGTCAGGCGGCCTCAGGGACGCGGCTGTTCTCAGCCCCGGCGAGGGACAAGGGTGGCCTCGGGGTCACGTTCCCCATCTGTGGGATTCTCCCCCACTCCGGCCACGTGGGAGCCCGGCAGGAACGAGTGAGTCACGGCCGGCTCCGCTTTTTACCATTTATAGTCAAAGTGAGCACGAAGCCACCGCCGGGTCCCTGGAGAGCCCGGCTCCGGCCCCCGGAGCTCCCAGCCTGGCCCTGGCCTTTAGTATTTTCCTTTCATTCCCATTATCTCTGGGGTCATCTCAAAGCGGGTAACCGGAGCCCGATGGAATTTCATCCTGTTTCTGCCAAAATGGCCCGTGAATGGCCAGCACCTCTTCCCGGTCCCCCACGGGGACCACGCGGCTTTGTGGTCGCTCCCGGGACAGCGGGTGTAGGGCTGGTGCCACACGACAGCGCCCGGGGTGCGATATGTGGCCCCAGAGCAGACAGAAAAGCAGCAGCAGCAGCAGCGTGTGACCCTGGGAAGTGATGCCCAGGAATTAATTCACACTGTCCTGCTGCCCTGGCTCGCCCTGGCTCGCACCCTCTGCCCAGGCTGCATCAGAGGGCCGGCAGCCCGCTGGTCTGCCTGGTTTGGGGGGATCTTCCCCGGGAGCAGAGCAATGCCGTGGCCCCGGGAGGGAGGCAAGGGACTGGGTGACAGTGTGTGTCCCCCTGGGGTTACCTGGGGAGTCGGGGGCTCTACCTTCCTCTTCTTCTTCTGATTCTGCTTGTTCGTCCTCGGATAGACTATCAGCATCTCCAGCCACCTGCGGGCAGAGAAAGAGCAAAAGGTGAGGTCTGTGCCGAAGGGCAGCGCGCAGGGACGGGAGCGACACTCGCACCCAGCCGTGGGGTGTAACACAGCTTCCCCCACGCTGCGGACCCCAAAGTTGTTCCCCCCACGGGTGGCTCTGACCGCACCGCCTGGGGAGACGCTGCCCCATCCCGCCTCCGGGGCAGGCTGCCTGCAAGCTCCCGGGACGGAGCATCCGCATTTCACCCCGACCCCCAGCCTTCCCGGGTTTGTAACTCGGCCACAGGCACAACCCCGAGCTGGAGCTGGGCACACGGAGGAGCTCAGCTTCTCCAACCTGGTCAGGGTCAGTGTGGTAAACAGTACCCAGAAATCATCCCAACTAGCTCCTGGGGGAAAAAAGAGGCAGGACAGGAGGGGAGGAGGGATGACCCCAGGGTGCTTTGGCTCAAACCTCACCCACTGCAAGAGCGAGGCCATGGCCAAGGCTGACACGGGACAGGGATTCGAGGATCCTGAAAGACCGCCGAGAGGGACAGAGCCTCTGGCAGGACCTTCCTCCTTCAGCGATGCCAGCACCCGCACACTGCACACAAAGCGCTTTTGTCCAAGAAGGCAGCGTGAACTTGGCATTGAGAAGTCCATCCCCTACACAAGTCGCTTGTTTGGGGGACCCTCCCGTGCTCTCCCGCCGTGGCCTGATGACCTGCCCCTGCATCTCTGTGAACTCCACAGGGATCCGTGGACCGCCGGGAAACATTCCTGCTTCAGATGTCCCTGCTTCCCTCTCCTGTTCCCCCCACTTGGCACGCTGCTGCTGTAAAGCGTTTTGAGATGACCACATCAAGTGGGTTTTGGTTAAGCAATAAATGCCAGAAGCATGCAACAAACGTAAAACAAATTCTCCCCCGGTTGGGGAAATCTTCCTGTCGTGCTGCAACTGCAAATAAAACCCGCCTGGCTCGGACCCAGAGTGGGACTGTTTCGGGATGATTAATGCTTGCAGTCAGGAGCAAACGCGCTGCTTCAAAATCCAGCACCGGGCCAATGAACAATAAATCAGCCCCACCTTGCTCTGCAATGCCTCTCCCTCCCGCGCGGCTGGCAGGACCGGCAACAAAAGGTTGAGCTGAGAACCGGAGCGTGGGGAGAGGGAGAACGGAGCAGGGCACGGGGGTTTGGCATGTTTTGGGGTACAGCCATCACTCCCGCCTCGGCTGGGGGAGAGGAGGTGGCTCCCCCGTGCCACGCTGCCTCGGTGCCTCTGCACCCCGGCTCCGCAGCCGCTGCAACCCCACCGCTGCGAATGGGGCCGGGGAGGAGGTCGTGCTGCCGGAGAACAGATCTGCCAGCCCGATGCAGTGCACGGAGGGGGAATCACCTTGTGCTCACGTGTCTCAGTAGAGCAGGGAAGTTTCAACACATGAAAACATCTGATCAAAATCCCAAGCCCTGGGTAGGAAAATGCCTATTTCAACCAGTATTTACCAAAACAGGGGAATCACAGCCAAAGAAAACGCTTGGAAATAGAAATCATCTCAACAGAAAGCACTGACTCTGCTGCTGCCAGGCCTCGGGCGAGCAGGACACACCATGCTGCAGATGCCTTGGGAAGAGCGGGAGAGAGCGAGCGCTTCATCCCTTCGACTTTCTGCTCTAGTTTCAAATGTCAACAAATTTTGGGAGGGAGGCACCGAACTCCAGACATCCCACGTGGGAAACGCGCGCAGGTGAGCAGGAGCACCATCGCAGTCCGTCGCTGCGTGCCGGCGGCTCGGCTCTCCCGTGGCTCTGCACCCTCACTGGTGCCGGCTTCAACTCGAGCCAGCACACAAGTGATGGACGAGGATGTTTTAGGCCACCGTCCAACACCTGGACTCAGGAAATCTTCCACAATTTCCTCATTTTAGTGGCCTAATCTTTGGCGTTGCTGAGCAACCACATCCCAGCGGCAGGTGCTCCTATGAGTGATGATATTTTAATCATCCTCGGAGGTCAGATGCTCCGCTGGGACCGTGGGGGTGGGCTGCATCCGCCCCCTCCGCTGGGCTGTCCGCAGGGAGTGAGCAGGGGGAGGCGGGCGCTGCAAAGGCGAGTCTGAGCAGGGATGGGGTAAACGCAGAGCAGGCAGCCCCTGGAGGCCGCGGCTGCTTGGGGAGGACCAGAGGGCGCATGGTGCTCAGGGTCGGACACGCCAGCCCCGGGACTATGGGACCTGCCACTGACCTGGGGACAGGACCTGCGCCAGCGGGCCGCGTGCCTGATCGGATGCTGTCCTAAAGCACCATGGGGTCACCCCAGCACCCATCGGCTCCAACCTCGTCCTAGCGTTCACCCTGCGGCCAAGCTTCTTCCCCCGGACAGTAAATAGCTGCTTTCTGCTGGGGCTGAAGCTGCCACGGCCAGCCCAGGAGCATCTCGGCATCGGATACACCCTCCAAGTATCCCACACACGCTCCAGTGTAGCTCAGCTCACTCCCACAGGTAAATGCCGCTGGAAGTGTCCTGCAGCAGGGAGCAGGAGATTGCCCAACGGCAGACAACAAAACTGACCTAAAAACGGTGGCCTTCATAAGCAGCGAGTGACTCAGGAGCATCTCATCTCCGGGGCCTGGCCACAGCTCCTGGCAGAGGCTGAACTTCCTTGAGCACTGGCTCTGAAAGGTGTCCGGCATGTTGGGAAGCCTCAGGCTCCAGCCCGGCACGGCTGAGCATGCGCACCAGGCGCGGAGGAAGGACTTAAATCATCCGCTGCCACACAGGTCCCCGCTGAAGTCAGTGCTCACACTCACACCATAAATCTGGTGGCTCGGGGGGTGCTCAGGCCCCCGCTCTGCTGCAGAGCACCAGGCGATGGCAGGGGTCTGCCAGGCAGGGGAGCAGGGAGGGGGAAAAACCCCATCCTTACCAAAAAGGTGGAGAAGACCGGAGCTGACCACGAGGCACCAGTTACACCCAGCCCCGCAGGCTGTGATCGTCACTCGGGGATCAGCCTGGGTACGCGCTGCCACAGCACGCAGCCTTGGGCAAGGTCCTATCCACCCTCCTCTTCCTCACAGCTAAGGGAAGAGCCCCACGGCAGCTCGGCCCCAGACCTGCACTCACCCGCTGATGATCTCCTTGTTCTCAGCCCGGATGAAGTGCTCCTTCTCCGGCGTCAGGATGCACAAGGAGAATTTCTGCCCTGTCCGACTCTCCCCGTCCACCACATCCGTGCACTGGTTCATGTTGATGGTGCCCTGCGGGAGGGTTGTTGGCTGCAAGGGGAAGGAAAAAGGAGGAACATTTAAGAAGAGAAGAGCAGATGAGTGCAGAGTTGAGCCCTAAAACCTCTCCTGGTGGACACCAGGATAATACACACCAAGATGCTCTGTCCACGAGTACCCAGACCCATCCGTGTACCGTGCTGGCACACAGCAAAGCCCTGTGCCACACATCTGGGGACACAGACCAGCAGGCACAACTCCTGCCAGCCCAGTCCACTGCTGCCAGCGAGATGCTTCTCCTATGCCGAACGCCCAGGGAACGATGGCTGCTCTGCTGCAGCACGGGGACGCCAAGGCACCGAGTGGCCGGCTTTGGGTTTGCTGCTGCAAGCCATCTGGGGTGGTGGGGTGGCACCTGGGGACAAGGGGTGGCAAAGCAGGAAGGCCCCACCGCCCTCAGCGCAGGATGGCTCAGGCACTATAGACAGATGGACAGACAGACACACGTACCAGGTTTTTCCCATTAAACTTGGAGTTTGCCAGGGAGTGACCATGGCATGGAAGGGACCTTGTTTGTCTGACGGGCTTTGCAAACACGGCGTCACCTCCCGGCCCCCTTGCTCCAAGAAGACACAGCGGAGTGGGACAGGCAGTGGCCGCCCTGGCCTGAGGGGACACGGAGGGACCTGGAGGGGTGTCAGCACTGACGAGAGCTGACAGGTCCATCTGGAGCGGCGCCAGCTCATCTGATTACAGCGCGGCCACCTCCCTCCCCAAGCAGCGATGCCATGTCCCATCCCCATTCCCATCCCCAGCCTGCCTGTGGCCCCGCCAGGCTTGGTGACACTGGGGTCCCCCCCATATCCCAGTGCAAACCTGCACCTGGAGCATAAATGAGCGGGTGGAGGGGCCCCTCTGAGCTGCCAACAGCACGGAAGGAGCACCCAAACCTCCTCGTCCCGCCAAAGCCTCCTTGCGCCCTCCAGATGGCCGGGCCAACGGGGAGACAGATTTTTGGCAGATGCTGTTAAGGTTTTTACCATGGAAACCGTCTCCTCTGCCAGTAAAACCCCTCCAAAAGCAGCCTGCGCTATGCAAAGAAGGAGCGATTGGGGAGAGCTCAATGGCCCCAGCCTATGACCCCAGGAAATTCAGATCAGCCCCCCGAGGCCCCTGGTTTACCCATCTGTGGGCTGTGGGAAATAGCCCCCTTCCCCGGGAAAAGGGCTTTCCCCGCGGCTGCGTCCCCGGGTGGGAGCATCCTACAACAGCCCAGGGGTGGCACGGAGCCATCACGCGTGCTGCAGCATCGATGCCCAGCATGGGCACATGAATGGGACTGGTCATACATCAGGGACACACCAAAACCTCCTCTTTTTCTTCATGGAAACCAGCATCAGCATCCACAGACCCCACGGGATGGAGGGAGGGAGGGAAAGCAAAGCCGAGCCCAGACCCCCGGCACGGCGCATGCAGAGCCGCCCGCGCTGCGCCGCCGCGGGTAGTCGGCTCCTAAGAGGATTTTTTGTCTTAGACGACAAAAATAAAACCCCACTTTCCGGGAGCTGTAAAAACCCAATGGAAAAACTTTCTCCTGCTCCAAGTGGAGTCTTAGAAACGTTTTTGTCTCGCTGGCCTTTGTCACAGCCAAGGCCTCCAGGACTGTAAGGTCTCAGTCCGACCCCCTTCCCCACCCAGAGCATTTTTGCACCAGGGAACGCAACCAGGACGGGGGCAAAAGGGGATGAGGGCAGCTCCGGGAGGGAGCCCCGGTCCCTCACGGGGAGCCTGGGCCACTCGGTCCCTCTTGCCACAGGCACCCCTCGACTCCCTGGGAGGCCCCGCAGGGATGTGGCAGGGAGCTGGCACAGGAGGAGAGGAGGAAAGGCTCCCTGCAAACCCCGCCGGCTCTCCTCCCTCTTTAACCCCACGGCAGCGTGCAGGGTGGCTTCCCCTGCTGCTCACACCCAGCCCTGACCCAAGCACGCTCGGAGCGGAGGAGCCGGTTTGGGCCCCCCCCCACCGCCGGGCAGGCCCTGTGAAGTGGTTTTGCTGCACACCCCTCCTTGCGAGGGTGAACGTCGGCATCTCGCACAGCCCCACGCATGGGTCCCAGTCCACCACCGCGCCTCTGAGCCGGGACACCAGGAGAGGGGCTGCGAGCAAAGCTGGGACTGCCCCCCTTGCACCTGCAGCCGGGGACAGGACGGGCACCAGGAACAAACCCGCCGCCCCGCGGCAGCCCCCCTGCACCCCCACACCTCTCGGCAGCAGGTGAAACCTGACGGACCAGCAGCCTCACTCACTCGGGATGTAAATTCCTTTACACCATTTATTTCCTTCCTTGGAGGCAGTGCAGGCACCTTGAAGCAAAGCGAAATGCAAATGGTGCCAGGTGGAAATGCACGCGCACACACGCAAACTTCACCGAGGAAAAGGAGGGGCTCATGCAGCGCTGCACCCCGGGAGCGCCTCGAAACAGGCCGGGGATCCCCGGCGGAGGAGTTGGCGATGGTGCATGGCTGCTCTCCCCGAGGAACCAGGAGAACAGGGACAGTCCTCGCTGCTGAAGCTGCGGGGCGGTGGCAGAGGAGCAGGGGAGATGGGAGAGACTCTGCAGCAGGGGACGAGGACACGTGGACCCCTTCCTCGCCTCTGAGTGCCTGTTTCCGCACTGGGGGGTTTCTCAGGGCTGGGGATCCCTGGGGAAGGACAAGCAGAGCTGGTCCCCGGGCTGGTCCCAGGCCAGGTGAGATCTGCGTGGCTCCAGCAATTGGAAGGGAATAAATACATGCAAAAGCAGGGAGGTGTTATACGGCAGAGATGCCAAAACAATAACAAGGCCAGGACTTCAATCAGCCCTTTGAAGAGCAGGTGCTTTGATACAAGGTCGAACCCAGCCTCGGACCCCGGGGCCACGGGGAGGCTTCGCTTCCGGGTGAGGCAGGAGCGGACGCTCAGGCTCAGCTCCGGCTCCAGGCTTCTGCCAGTCCCCTGCCTTGGGGACAGCCCCGTCCCCAGGCGCCAGCCCTGCCTTTGCCATTTCCCATGCTGCTGTCGATGGGATGGAGCGCACAGCTACCCCGTGACTGGACCTGGTGCCTGGGTCTGTCTTTTAGCTGGGGGGAGGAGTGGAAGCACAAGAGGGTGCACCAGCGGAGGACACCATCACGGGCACCATCACAAGCAGCAGCGCTCCTCGGTGCCACCGGCCACCTCTGGCCCAGCGAGCGGAGAAGCCCCCCGCCGCTCGCTGGGTGCCGGCGTGGGGAAGGCAGCACCCGCACCATATGAGCAGCTACAGCTCTCCACACTGCCAGTATCAGCAGAGGAACCAGAGCCAAGAAACAATCGCGTTGCTGTTTCCCTCTGGTATGACAGATCCATATTTACACACACACGTGCTCGCAGCGTCCCCCTCCACACTACACAAAGCCTATAGTACGCTCTCCTCCTCCTCCTCTCCCTTCCCGGGTGCCCAGGACGCAAGTCACGCCAAGCTCTCCACATCCACAACCCCAGCAGCCTCTGGATGAGACGCAGGGACTTTCGGATGGATGCTCTTAGGATGCAGAGCCCCACAACTGCAGCATCCCTCACCTTGGACAGTGGAAAGGAGGGAAAGAAAGAATGGGGACCTCTTACAAGCCCAAAGGAAGAAATCCCAAGCGGGGCATTCCTGGGGAGACCCAGGTGCTGTGGCAGGAGGATGCACAGTGCTGGATGCTCAGTGGGAGATGAACTCCCCGGAGCAGGGGCTGATGCTGTAAGTCAACAGGGTTTATCTGCAAGAGTCCCTCATTTCCATACGGTTTTGCAGGGCTGAGGCAGAAATACAGGATTATTTAGATTCAAAAATGTCCAAATTTTCTCCAAGTACCTTCCCCATCATTTCTAACACGCGTGCACTGTAGGAGCTTGATCCGAAATACAATGGAGCTTTGCTCAGAAACTGTACACAAGATGTTTTCTAAGCAGGTAACCCCGCGGTCAAGCTCCCGAGGAGTGGCACTGCCACGGCCTTGGTGGGACATGGCCAATGCCCACGCCGTTCTCCAGGGCTATTACACAACGTGGGTTGATGAAATCTGGAACACAACCTTTAAAGAAAGGCGATGGGGCAGGGGGAGGAGGAAACCAAACAAAAGGGACATTTTACTTTCTGCCAAGAACCAGGAGGGGAAGAAAAAAAAAAAAACCACAACCATTTGTCTATCTCGCATGGCGGGCTGGTTGCCTTGGCACCGGGGCTCGGCTGTCCCGGGGGGGAGATCGCGGCTCTGCCGTCCCGCTCCACCACGACGCTGCATGGGAAGGGCCCGGGCTCCGGCTGGCTCTGCCCTGGGCAGCAGCGAGCCTGTGGCGCCTGGGGAAGAGACATCCACGCTGCCTCCATAAATGCTTCTTGACAAATGTTAATTCTCCAAGCTAAAATATTCATGAGGGTGGCTGCCGACGAGCGCGCTGCTCATTCGCAGCACTCTTCAAGTACTCTGCAAAGGCAGCTGCTGTGTTTGCTAAAAGCTTCTCCCATCCCCAATGCCCGGGCTTGGCTGATTGCGGTGCTTGAGGCGGGATGCAAGCGGGATTTTGGCTGGGCTGCGGCGTGGGAGGGAGCAAGACGCCACTGCCCCATCGCCACGGGTGCATCAGAGCAACATGGAGACAGCCATGCCTTGGGCGAGGGCAGCAATGCAGCTTGGACGGGCAGCTCCTGGCACCAGTGCGGCACAGGGAGCCCACACGAGCGCCGCCTCCACCATTCCCACCCGGAGGCCACCAGCAAGAAAGCACCGACTCCTTAAAAAGTCACAGGGAACTCCCTTTTCAGCCACGCGAGGCTACGCACGGCCTCGCCAAATCCCAGCTGGGGACGCACCGTGCACGCACTCAGCCAGGTGCTGCTGCTGGGGTGCTCAGCCTGCCGGTGCCGGCGGGGTGGCCGCGGCGTGCCCCGAGCTGCCCAGACGCCGGGTGAGAGGGGCTGGCACAGCAGCAGCAGGGCTTTAATGAGCATTTTAGGCTTCCTGCCACTAGGCACAAGGCTATCGATACGGCCACAACGCCACCGGAGCTCTGCAACAGGCAGATTTTATTACACTTATAGATCAGCTAACAGGCTGAGCATCCTGGATTTATTAAATTAGACAAAAGCTCTTGGAAACGACCTCTGTGGGCTCTGCAAAAGGATGAACTGGAGCAGTCATCCATCAAAGGGGAGTGGAAGGTTGTGCTCCTCCATCCCACACCTCCCTGCGACCAGGAGCGTGCCCCCATCCCCACCGTCCCCGCGGCAGCTCTCTGCTCTCCCTGCACCATTCAAGCAGGGACGCAGGTATCTTTTCTTGGCCACCTGAGCACACCTTTCCCACCTGCAGCCTTCCCCTATCAGCAGCTACTGCTCAGCGAAGCCACTGAGAAACCTCTGGCTTGCTCGGGCCGTGCACCAGGCAATAGAAAAGCAGTTTTTTACCGCAGGAAAGGGAATGCAACGGAGGCATCAAGCAGCGCATGTCCCCCTGCACCTTGGCACGCACACCTTGTGCCCCTGTGCAAGAAAACAGGGGAAGATGCCCCAAAATCTCCCTCGCTGCCTGAACTCTCCAGTCAGCCAGAAGCCATCGCCCCCTTTCACAGCTGGAGGCACAAGCGATGCTCTGCAGATGTGGCCTTGGCACGTGCCGGTGTGGCTCTGCACCGGCAGCAAATCTGGCTCGTGGTGCCACCGGCAGCTGCCCTGCCTCAGCACAGAGAGGGGACAGGACACCTGCCCCGGTGTGCAGAAACACCATCCCGGTTGGAGAAACACCATCCCGCTTCCCCCTGGCCCCATCACACATTTCTCCACCGTTGGCTCCTGCTTGTTCATCACAGGCACCAACAGCCAGCTCCCGAAATTTGTTTTGCCAGAGGAGCTCCCCATGGCCCCGAGTCACCCATCCCAAGCAACCAGCTCAGGGAGGTGGGCTCGGAGTATGGGTTAGCAAGCCCCCTGCACGCCAGTCCCTGCGTGCCGGGCCCTTGAAGAGCCCTCCTGAGCCTCCACCAGGAGATAAAACAACATCAGCTCTGCTTTCGCCAGGGGGAAGGAATTTTCTTCGCCGGGACCAGTTTGGGGAGGGGGCGAAGCGCAGGGGCTGGGCAGGAGAGTTCAGCCAGGGGCCGCTTTTAAGCGGAGCCGGTGTTTACGTCCACAGACAGCGAGTCTAAACACTGCGCGAGGCCGCAAGCTGGCCGCGAGCTGCCTGCGAGCTGCCCGCGAGCTGCCCGCGAGCACCCTCGGGCTCCTCTCCCACCCAGTGCCACCTCAGCGAGGCATGGGCAGCACCCACCCCAGGGGTGCCCGGGCAGCAAGTTTGGGGCCATGCATCCCATCCACAGCCCCGTCCCCACGGGCGTCCATTCGGGGAGCACACGCTGGAGCGGAGCGAGCCCGGCCGGGGCTGCGCGGGAGGCTGGAGCCGGCTCGTCTTGGCCTTATATGGCGATTTTCGCGCCGCTCTTGCAGCTCCCAGCTGCTCCCCACCCCAAAGCGGGGTCGGGAGCTGGCAGCCAGCGCCTCGCCTGCCTCCTTCCTGTTAACCTCTTTCCTGCTGAATGGCCTCCGAGGGGTCCGTGCACGATGGGGACGGCCGTATCCTGTCCTGACACAGCCGCCCGCACCTCGCAGAGAGGGTCAGCAAACCCGGTGGTGGTCACCAAGTGGGTGCAACCTCCCTCGGCGCTGGGGTCTGACCCTCCGGGTCCTCGGCAGCATCCCCACATCCAGGGAGCCCTTCGGGGGAGCTTGCACCCGTGCATACACACGCTCCACGTCCAACACTGCTGGAGGGGAAGAGGGACAGAAGATGCAGAGAACATCAGCACTGTGACAAGAGTAAGGTCCCATTGGGGGTCGAGGGGCTGCTCTGAGCCACCATCCCGGCTCTTTGGGGACCAAAGCAAAAGCCCAGCGTTGCACAAAGAGCTTGGAACAGCCGCTCAACCCATATCCCGGCTCTTTGGGGACCAAAGCAAAAAGCCCAGCATTGCACGGGCACTTGCTGACCCCACCATGCTGAAGGCACCATTTCACAGCCCTGCAAACCCCAGAGTTATTTTTCCCTCTTGGTCTCCAGGATTTAAATACATTTAAAAAGCAAAATGTCCTCCTCCCCTCCTAGGAGGGGGCGGGAGGAATACATGATAACGGATCCGACCCCATCTGCTCGCAGCTGCCAGCATGGCATCTTCCCCGCTTCCCGACGCACAGGCACAACAGCTACCCAGCCAAAGGGGAAGCAAATATCTGCAGCGTTCAAGCGAGTTGTCATGGTAATCAGCGCGACGGCAAAAGCCCGGCGAGACCACGCGCCGGGACGGTACACGTGGCGAGGGACCGGGGCTTGGTGCAGGGACCATGGCTGAGGAGCTGCCTGGAGAGGGAAATGCAGTCGTTTGGGGGTGGGAAGGAACGGTGGGCTTCATTTGCATCTTGATATTTGAATTTTCAATTGCACTGTTCCAAATTGGCCTTGTCAACTTTATTCTCCACCCCCTCGGTGTAGGAAACAAGTCCCAGGTGGTCCCTGCACCGCGCGCTGCCAGGCACACACGTGCAGGCGCTCACCAGCACCTCCGTGCACGCCGGCTGGCGCGTCCCCCCCCAGGAGCAAAGGCCTTCACCAAAACGTCAGAAGCCACGTCCCCATAGCAGGACTCGTAAGGTCACCCGCCCACAGAGATGGTCATAGACACGGTGATGCCAATTTTGGAGACAGCTCAGGAGGTGGAAAGCTTGGATGGAGGCAGGATGATCTCCACCCATGCTGGCCAGCCACCCAAGCCCTGCTCAACCGCAGCTGGACCTGGATTTCTGCTTCATGGGGGTGAGGGAAACAGCTCGAGCATCTGCCTGGGCGTGGGCTGTGCTGGAGAGCCGAGGCCGAACCGGGGCAGGCTCTGCCCAACGGCGCAGCCTGGCTTCGCTAACCAGTCACACCAGGGCTGAGGCTGCTGCACTGACGCTCCAGAGACCTTTCACTTTCGAGTCTAGAGTTGGGTAGAAAAACCAGTGAGAGGGGTTATGCCGTTGCTCAGGATCCTTACAGGAGCTACGAAAAGGTGTGAAAGACATTTAAGTGAAAAGGGCTTTGCACCTTGGGAAAAACCTTAGGAAATGAACCCAGGGCAAAGCTCCCTCACTGCTCGATTTTGGAGCCAGTCTTCTTGCAAAGAGAGAAAATAACTGCAGTTGATGTGGGCTTCAACGTTATTTACAGCACCGAGTGCTGCTGGAATGACTCCCAAGGTCCTCTGCTCAGCACTGCTCCGACCTAGGGGCAACTCCCACCACGGCCAAGGGCCACCCGAGGTGCCACCACCCTTGCAGCATGGAGGTGTGCTGCAGAGTGCACAGAAACCGGGCACTGGCTGAGATGTACGAGGCCACCCCACTGCATGTGGCACCCAAAATCGGACTGTGTGGAGAGACTTGGGAAGGTCCAGACTAGAAATCCGGGAGGAGAGAAGGAGCTATGGAGGGAGCTGCTGCTTCTGTCTTCTCTGAGGATGGGCATGGCCAAGGGAAGAGCCATCCAAGGAAAGCAGCAAATTACATCGATCAAAGCCCTGTACCTCCCTAAGTGAATCCATCTCCCCCCCAGCCTAGAGGGGAAGGAAGGACAGGTCTCCTGATCTCCAGCCATCCCACAACCTCTCCTGCAAATGCACCCGAGCAATCAGAGCAAACGCACAGCAACAGACCGAGCCATCAGCACCGTCACAGCCGTGCAAAGCCACCTCCGACAGCCGTTGTCCTGAGCTCTGGATAATTTAAGGCCCTGAATTACACCGGCTCAGGAAGCAGAGTGAACTGCACACAGAGCAAGATGAAAAACGGCAAGTGCTTTCCACAATAAAAGAGTAAATGAAGTGGCAAGACATTTCCTGGTGTCTCAGTAGAAGAAAAGAAAAAACTTTCAGTTCCACCTGAACTAGAAATTTTCATTTTTTCACTAAAACACAAAAAAAAAAGAAGGAAAACACCACCTCGCAATGGACAAAGTAGCAGAAGCCTCTCAGCAAAGCTCTGCTGAACACTCTCACAAAACATAGGGTTAGACCCACTCAAGCCAACTCCATCCGACCAGCTGACCCAATGCTGTACCGCAGGGCCACGGCTGTGGTTTCTCCCTGGTTTGCCTTCTTTTGGGCTCAGCTGAACTGAAAATTTGCTCGGCAGATTTTGCTTTACAGTGGGTAAAGGCAATTTACTTGTGGTCAACACTCTTCCCACCCCAGCGTGCATATACAGGTCACCCCATGCCCGCCTGCTGTCCCTTCTGCGGGGAAATAGCGGGCTCCGGTCTGGCTGCAGCAAAGCAGACGCCGGTTATGGCCCACGCTGTGTATCTCCCGCAGGAGCCGCGCACTACGGCGCTGCCGCCATGGTGAGATCTCCCCCAAGCCCCCACCTTCACCCCCGAGGACTGTCAATACAGCGTCTCGCACCAGCACTCACTGACTGGAAACAGGGCGAGAAGGACAACCCCGGAGATCAGCAGCACCAGATCCGCCGGAGGCTTGGGGAACTCCCATGGGCGCAGATGCTTCAGTGGAAGTTCTTGGATCCAGCCAAATTAGTCTGGAAATCTCATTACTCCCCAGCACTGCTCTTACGAGCTTTGCAGAGCTTCCTGCCGGGCTGGGAATACCACACGGCTGGGCTCCCAGGGCGCTCGGGGGTCTGCAGCTGGAGGTGCGAGGGCCAACCCAAGCAGAAGAGGTTGGGTTGGGCCGGCCAACCAAGCAGCAGCCACGTCCTGCACCCCACACCTCACCCCTATAGAAAACCCCATACCTGCTCTGCTCTGCATTGCTCCCAGCAGCTTCCAGACAAGCTTGGACTTTGCAGACCTTCCCAAAAGCCAAGGCGGCGGCCAGAGAGCATTTTCCAACCTTTGACCGTTGGCCATCCCACCAAATGGCACAAAATGGGAGGCTTTTTGGCCAAGAAAGGCAGCTCCAAGGAGAAGAGCTCCCAACAGGCACACACGGCTGCTGCGGGGCAAGGAGACCACCCAGCAACAACCTGAGATGGGTTTTGCTGCCACATGCAAGGTGCAGCGGAGGCGCTGGTGAAGACGGCAAAGAGCTGCCCTGGCCGGGCGAGCACCGCCAGGTTCAAAGGCAAGCAGCAGCGGGGGGAAGAACGCTTTGAGCACCCGCCACGGCAAGAGACAAACGCTGGGAATAACACACTGGGCTGCCGGAGCCGTCCCCGTGTCCTGGGGGAGCAGCGTTTTCTCCCTAAACCCTCTGCTCCCATCTGTCTCCTGCACTTGCACAGGAGTTCAGGGAGAGGAGCAAGCTCAGAGCCGTGAGCTGCTCCCGGGAGCACTCCCCACAACCTCTCCTTCGGGAGCAGTTGTTCGGCCCCAGTGGAGAGGAGCAATCTGGGGCTGGTGCACCTGAGGGGGATGAGCCCGAGGAGGCTTCTGCATCCCCTGTGCCTGGGACGATAGACTTCACCCTGCCAGCATCGGCCTGTGCACGGCATTAACCACCCATGCGAGCCAAACGTCCCCTTCCTCCACACATCTGCTCCGTCCATAATCCCCGCTGTCCCTCCCCTAACGGGAAAGCAGCCAGAAAAGCGAACCAAAACCCTAATTATATCCCAGTAGCTTCCCAGCCCTGGTGATCCGCTGCGACTTTATCGATGCGGTTACAACAGGGCTGATGAAACAAGGAGGAAAGGGCCAAGGCTGGGCGTGCTCCAAAAACCCACCCTTTCTCCCCAGCCGCAGCATCGCAACGTGTGGAAATGCCGTGCAAGCTCAGGGGGCTGCCGGGACACGTCTAAAACCAACCTGTGCGCCCGTCCCCTCCGCCTCCTCTCCCCAGGGACCCCTTCACCCATGGCAAAGGAAACGCTGCAAGCATCACTGTGCGGGGACCGAGAGGAGAGCGGTGAGAACCGTGGGCTGCAGCAAGAGAGCACCCCACGGCCTCGCTGCGGGTCCCCAGGGCACCGTTCGGCCATAAAATCACGGAGAGCCACAGCTACAGTGCTTGGAGCCACAGCATCCGCAGCACGGGGCAGGCAAGAGCGAGGACCCCCGAGGCCGCAGCCCCGCAGCGAGGGGTGCAATGGCAGCGGAGATGGGGCACGGCCCTGGGGTGCGTGCCAGGAAAACATGGGAAAAACCCCTCCCTGGCAGGTGGGAGCCTTCCCCAGCTCTCCCCGGCGCCCGGAGCAGCCCAGGCCTCGCACGCAGCACCTCTGCCCCGGGGATCTGCCTTCCCTTAAGAGCAGAAGGGGTCAGAGAGGAGCCGTGCTGCCCGCGGCGGGTGGCAGGGTGCAAGCCGTGTTAATGTACACAGACAACTCAGCTCCCGGATCCTGTGGGAAGGAGGTGAAGGGTAACGTTAAGTTGCTGTGCACGTGATTTACCTACGGTAATTTTAACTTTCAGCAAGCCCGACTGGCTGTTTTATCTTGTTGCCTACTTGCCGTCAGACTTCAGTGAGTGCAGGGAAGAGTCTCCTCCGCAGCTTTGAAGGGACAGGGCAAAATAAAAAGGTCTTACAAAATACCTATCAGCAAATGCACATTCACGCGCTGTTACCTGGGCCAGCACGAGAGATAAGCAGTATTTTGCTGGCATTTTTTGTCTACCTTGTATATCTTGCAGCCTATGATAACTCAACGAGCAAGACCAATAATAAAACCTGTCTGGGAGTTCTCATTTTTCACCAGAAATCCCTCAAAATTGCACAGACAAAAGGTGGAAGACTTCAGCGAAAACCCTGCATTTGGTAACCCTGAGAAAAGCCTTTTACAAAACCTCACTGAAGACCTCGGCTTGTCTCCACGCAAGTTTTAACCTGACAATGTCCCTTTTACAGACTCCAAACCTGATGAATAATGCATGTCTGGGATAAACCAGAAATATAATATTCACTAATGCTTACCGTAACAGAGAAACAAGGACTGAGAATAAGTAATTTATTAACCCCGAACCATGTTGCTGCTTGAACAGAGTGCACACCTCGGCTTTTGGCCCCAAAAACACCAGCGGAAAGTTTGCTCTTGAGCCATGGCAAGAGCATGCCGAGGGCCGGCTGAGACCCCCCGCTCTCATCACACTGCCACCACAAACATGGCTTGTCCTGGACGGAGGGAAACCCTCCCAAGAGTGAGGCTGGGGGCTGTCACCCTCCTTCTTCCTCCTCCTCTTCCTCAGGGGCCGCAGCTGCCCCTTCTCCGCCGGGAGGAGAGCGGCGGTGGGAAGCCCACAACCCCGCGCTCGCCCGCGGCTCCAGCCGCTTTCTCAGGCATTCCAAAATTTGGCTGGAGCCTCTTTTTGCAGCACACCCCCCCCTCCTCCACGACTGGACGCCTGCCTAATTGCGTATTTATTTATTTCTGCATTTTCCCAGCTCCCGGCACACACTAGCGCGGGGCGGGGGGAAGCCGAGGCTGGCTCCCAAGGCAGACCCAAAAAAAACGAGGGGGGGGTGCAGCTCCCCCCATTCCCTGGAGGCCAGGAGGGAGCCGGGAAGCGCGGGGCTGGCCGGGAAGGGGGTGGGAGCGGGGGGCAGGAAGGGGGGACGCCGGCGGCATCGCCCACCCCCTTTGCTTTGTGCGCGTGCTTGGGGAAATTAAAAATAGCTGCGTCCAAAGAGTGGCTGCAAGCGCCACAAAGAGCATGTTGAGCGGAGGCAGCTGCAAGCTATTTGCTGCCCCCGGTAATCAGCATCTCGGCTTGCAGAGCCCCCCCAGCCCCTTCCTCCCCTGCCAGAAGCCGCCACTGCCTTTCTCCAACCCACATATGTCATGTCAACAATCAATGAATACAGGATCTCTGCCGGAAAAAAAGGGGGAACGCGCTTTGATTTTCCGAGCTGCTTTGTTGCCTTGTTCAATTCACGTCCTCATCCTCCTCTCCGAGCTGTCACCGAGGGTTTCGCAGCGCCGAATCCCAGCAGGCGAAGCCAGGATACCCCACGCCACCCGGCAGAGATGGGACCCTTAGTGGGAACAGGGCTGTGCCAGCCACCGCGATGCCATTTTCTTCCAGGGATTCCTTTACACAACAGGAAAAGGGGTGCTATGGCCCAGCGTTACCCAACCCGTAGCCCACAGCCCACTGGTGGTCCTCGCCCACCTCAGCCAGTGGCCCACAACAGGGCTGGAAAGAATTAAAACCATCCCCATCCCCACCGCCACGCGGTGCAGCTGGCAGGTATGGGGCCGTGCCGCAGGCAGCTCGTTTAACACCCCCTCCCCGGCACCAAGCAATAGCGGGGCAAAAAAAAATGTGGTTTTATTGGTTCCTTGGGTGGGTTGGTCATCCATGTCTCCGTGGATGGGCACGGCCACCCAGGGACCAGGGGATGCTCGGGAGCCCAACACTGCCCCGGCTTGCAGAGGGCTGGGATCAGGCACCCACCAAAGGCACCCACCCCTACAGCCCCTTCCTCGGCTGCCTGCGGGGACTACAGCAGAGCTCCCACTGCCTTCGTTTCAACCCCTCCACCAGAAAGAAAAATGAAAAAAAAAAAAAGAAAAAAAGGAAAAGCAACTGGAGCAACTGCCTGTAGTAACTACCAGTGCTACCATCTGTCGCTCACCGCTGCGGTATTCAGGGTCGTTACTGGAGCGCTGCATTTTGTCAGGCGTTTACAGCGTGATGGGATGCAGAGGAAAGGCAGGTCCGAGGCCACCGCGCAAAGCCGGGGCCCAAGGGTCCCACATGAGTGTAATCGTGCGCTCAGCAATTAGCTGTGTCATTTCACTCCCAGCTCTGACATCTTCACTGCTAAATGCTGTTAGAGGCGGGTTTGATTTCTGCATTAATGTTTTCCAGTGGATCATGATTTGTCTCTCACCGAGAGCCTGCAGCCAGGCTGGAGGCCGCGGGTACGGAGCCCAGGTTTCCAGAAGTCCCAAAGAAGAAACCTCAGCTGCTGCAAGCGCCTGTATCACTCTGCCTCCCCTAAACTAGATAAATGCCATTTAAAATCCAGCTCATTTCCCTCGCTGCTCTTGCACACGTCTCCTACACAAACATCTTTGTTAGTTCTCAAGAGATGGAGGAGTAGGGAAAAAGCAGAAAGGACGGAGCCACTTGAACCTGTTCTCGTTGCTCAGTGTAAGAGCAATTCCAGCTTCGCAGCTCGCCCTGCAGAAGACAATAGGGGCTGTGTTGTGTTCAGGAAGGAAGCACCTGGGCCAGGTCATCAAAGCTGCTCCTTCATTAGGAGGTCGCTGGCTGTATCGAGCTCTCCTAACTCCGCTTTCATCCTCTCGCCTTCTGTTAACTCCCAAACCTCCCACCACGGACTGCTTCACACCGCGGCCTCTCCCGAGCGGGTCCTGCAGGCACCGAACACCCTTCTCGGGGGGCTCAGTTGTGGACGTCAGTGTCCTCCACCCACGCTCGAGAAGACATGAACAGAAACAGCCAGCTTGATCCACCTAAGCTCACAGGAAACCCAGGTGCTTTTGGGGCCCCAGCGATGGTCCCTGGCCACGGACCCAGGTGCCAGGACTGGTGTTGGAGCCATCCCTAGAGGAGCCCTTCCCTCTTTCCTGTTCTCTCAGCCCCCATGAACTGCCCTTCTGCGGCTCAGCAGTTTTACTTCCCAAAACAGCACACTAAACCAAACTAAAAGAGGTAAAATAGAAGAGGGTAGGGAACAGTTTGCGGAGGTGGCCACAGGTGTCTTGAAAGCAGGACCCACCTCCAGCAGCGACTGGGGCTGGACACTTTGAGGGGAGAGAAAAGGAAAGACATGACCCCCCCTGGAGCCACGGTTTGGGATCCTCACACCCATCTCCAGTAAACAAAATGACACTAGATCAGCATCAACCAAGACATTAATATTAGAAAGACCACGAATGAAGATCTGTGTATCCTCCCAACCCCTTCAAGGCTGCTTGGTCCCGGCATCAACAATGTCCTGGGCAATGGGTTCACGGCGCTCCCCGTAGGCTCATGAATTTTTTTTTCCCCTAAAGCAGTATTGAAAATTAAGCACAACAAATCCATCAAAGATCTCCAAGCTCTGTCAGGAACCACCAACGCTTGTGCTGTCTCTGCATCTCCTGTAGAGCAATCACAAGGATGTGCCTTGTCCCCTCTCCCCTGCACCCTGACTTCAGGTGTCCCTCTCCTGCCCAGCTCTCCTGGAGGAGAAAGGATCGCTGCTCCCCAGTTATTCCCAACATTTCCTTATTTCTACTGCATCACCTTTGAAATACGCACTAAACATCCCAGGTGAAACCTCCCCACAGATCATCTTCCACCTCGCTCCCCATCAAACCGGTTATTTCCCTATCTCTGCTGCCCACCGCTGCCCATCGCTCCATCCCAGCCGGCTCACATCCTGCACGATTCCCCACCCACGCCACGACCGTGAATCCAGGAGCTCCTGCACGGAGCCATTTCCCTCCCCACTGCATAAACTGGTAGGACTGGCAGGGCACTATCACCAGCGTTCCCCGTGGTGACAAACCACCTCTGGACCGTCGCAGGATGCGGCCGTGCAAGGGGTCGCTTTCCCCCTCCGTCGGGGTCGAACTGAAAACCAGAGGAGCTGGGAAGAAAGTTCTCCCGCTGCAAGACCAAGTCAGACCCGCGCCCTGGATAAAAATCCGGGGTGCGGGGTCCCTGCTGCCGTCCGAGCCTCGCACAGCCGCTCCCCTCCAGCCCTTTCTCTTTCAGCTTGCTTTAAATTTGAAACACGCTTTGATTCAAGCCAAAAGCTTTTTATTCTAAACAGAAACTGAAAGTCTTGAAGATCTGGTGAACAGAGGCACCGGCAAAATTGCGTCTGAGGGGGGAAACGCTGGGGACAGGGGAACGGGGGTCTGTAAAGCCTCGTGCTCCCGCGGAGGAGGGGGCAGGCAGAGCTTGGAAACACTTAAATGGCGAAACGTGTGGAAAAAGTAAGGACAGAGGGGCCAGGATGTTTAAGGTTCGTTTTTAATCCCTGCCAATGAATTTCCATTCTGTGCCAAGACTGAAGTAAACTGCTTTGATCTGAAAAGGAGGAAAAAACCACATGCACAGATTCTTGGCTTCTTAAAAACAATATAGATGACAAAGGAGGGAACTACGATGAAAATTAACACAGCGCAGCTCTGCTGACGGTGACGTTTTAAAATGCCCCTTTCTTCCAAATAAAGAGAATTTTGGAGGGCGGTTGATTAGGAAATAATAATTACACGCATCTGCGCATCACAGCGTTGGCAGGCACGCATCCCTCCCTCCCTCTGGTCCCCTACCAGCAGCCACCGATGCTTACACCGTTCTCCTTTTTTACCCATTGATCAATTCCTTAGGTTTCTGCGGCCGGGAGCGGGGCCTGGGGCTGCGCAGGGCTCCAGATGTGACCCGGCAGCCCCCTGCGCGGTGCCAGACCTCCCACCTCCTCCAGAAGAGCTGGCCTCTCTTTTTCTATTTATACACCCGGCCCAGGGGTCCCGGTGCTCCCCTAACCACTGCCAGACGCTGGGCTGGCCTCGCTCTTCATCCCACCCCGGTGCATCAGCTCCCGGCTCCCTCCTGACCTCCCTCCCAGCCACCGCGGGCTGCGGCGGGGATGTCCGCTCCGTCGTACTGAGGTTCACGCTCTTATGATCCACCCGAGTTCCTGACTTGGGAGCAGGACTACCGTGCTGCGAGCCCAGGAAGGGTCTGCAATGCCACCACAGAGGATGCAACTACCCAACTCCATACACACGAATAAACTGGCACGAGGCGGCTGACTACTGGTTTAAGCATCCTCTAGACCCTCCCTGAAACAGCGGCCTTAACACCCCCCCCTTGTAATTTTAGAAAGCAATTTACTCCAGCAAACAAGGGGTAGGGTGGAGGCAGGGCTCACAGCCCATCCCCACGCATCGCCTTGCCACACTGGAAGGCACCAGACATGAAGCGAGGCCAATTTGTTGGGAGAAGGACACGTCGTGCCCAGGGATGCTCCTCCTGACCCCCCCCCCGGGGGAGCTGGGAAAGGCCATCCAGAAGATGCTCTCACCTTGGCCTTAGTTATCCACAACACCAGCAAGTTTAAGATGCTCCCAGGTGAGTCTGAATTTTGTCCTGCTTTCAAACCAGCACATCCACAAAGAAAAAAATCACAATTAGTGGTCTCAGGCAGTCACTGAAAGGAGGCCTGGTGTCATGGGAGAATACTCCCCAGGAGGGTGCAGCTCTTGCTGGGGCAAAGCACTGGCGCAAATGCCAACCCAGTATAAATCCCAGCCCAAGGGAAGTGGCAGAGGGGTAAACTGAGGCACGGAGACTAGGCCTGGCCCATGGAGATCCGGACCCTCTTCTCTGACCTGCCCTAGCCACGGGGCTGGATCCGTCCCCAGGCGGCGCAGAGGCCATCGCCCACCTGCAGGTCCAGGGAAGGACAGGACAGCGTTCTCCGTCCCTGCAAAACCCCTCCTGCGCACCCACTGCCTCTCCACTACGTTCCCACGCAGCAGGGCTCTATTTATAGAGGTCTCAGCCGCTAATTATAGATCACAGCAATCAAAACAAAAGGAGGCAAATGCTCTACGCTTGCCATTCTCTGGCTCCATCCCCTTACCCCGGCACTATTTTTGTGGCAGCTCCCATACCTCAACCAAAACCTCCCGAACGACCCCGGCACCGTGGTGCCGGGCTGCTCTCCCACCGCAGCAGCAGCGGTGGTTTCGCTGGGGACCGCAGGGTGTTTTACCAGGAGGACTGAGACCTCGCGCAGCAGGGGACAACATCGGAGGGTGTAGTGGCCAGCACCCGTTTAGGCATCTCCCCCTGCACAGAGCGTGCTGGGATGCAGCGGCCGGGCAGGCAGCACCCAGGGGAGGTTTCGCTCACCATCCTGGCACGAGTCCCTCCTCGTCCCCTCGAGTGACTGAGCGCGATCCCCCCCAGCCCGGGCAGGGCTGCTTCCCCACAGGCTGAGGGCTTTATCTTCTCTAGTTTCAAATATCCTAAAGCACCAAAGGTCTAAGCTCTTTGGGTGACTCTTCCACCCCCAAAACAAGTCTCTCGACGCATTTGGCTTGGCTTCGGTTTTTTGGCAGGCTTTAGTCTCGCACTCCATGCAATGGGGAATCAGGGAACGTATCTCTTGGGAAAACCAAGGAAGTGCCACAGGACTGGGGAGCACACGGTGGGCAAACGTTCTCGTACACTCACAATGCAGTGGCTAGTGCCCAAGCCTGTCCCCGACTCCCTGTCACCCTCTTTCCTGCCTTCCCTGAACTCAGGAGCAGTTTTGCCATCCTCCAGCTGCTGCAGAGAAACGTCAACCCCTGCACGTCACCTGGCCCAGCACGGAGGTTTATCAAACAGCAGGAATGAGCCAGCACCAAGGGGTAATCGCGGCGGTTCAGCATGGAAAGACAACCCTGAGCAATCGCACAACCTCCACATCCACCCACGGCTGGGAGGGAGGAATTTCTGCACGTCTGAGCAGGCTCGGCTTAGCCAGGGCTCGGCAGAGCCGGGAACGGCCGCTGGCACGCTCCCTGCAGAGGGCAAGGGGATGAGCTCCGCTCGGCATTCCCAGCAGCCAGGCAGGCTCTGGGTGCCGGCACAAGGCTGGGGCTGCTGGCAGAAACGGCACCCAGCGTGAAAGAGGGAGACCCCGGGGAGCGAGTCTGGCAGGTCAGCCTGGGTCCGAGGGGATGGAGATCCACAGCCTGTGCACGTCCTCCCCATCGCAGCCATCGTGCAGAACTGGATGGAGTTTTCACAGTGAAAATATGGCAGAGAAAGGATGGACAGATGGAAGGATGGACATAAAGAAAGGTGGCCAAGCAGGAGCACAGACTCGGGATCAGCCTGGGGACACCCGTGGGCAGGTCTCGGGAGGGAGCTGGATGCCAGTGGGGTGGCTGGTGCCCGCTTGTCCCACCTTCTGCTAAGGGATTTCCATGCCCAAAATGCTCCAATCTAACACCAAACTTGACCCACCCCATGACAAAAGGCTCCTGTGCCCAAGGCTGCCCTGTCCCATGACCTCTGTGTACCACAGCACCAATGTCTTCGGGGACCCCCTGAGGTCTCCCCAACTCATGGCTAGGCTTCAAGCTGCCCCTCCACACCCCACGCTGCTCTCCAACCCACTGGGAGCGAGGAGTGGGGTCTCCCTGGCCGGGCACAGGAGCGTCTCCGCCACCATCGCCAGCCCAGGGCTCCCCTTTCAAGCCCACCCTTCCCTTCCCTCCCCTCCTGATTTTAATAAGAGCAGAAATTGCCAAACCCACAAAATTAATGTCTAACAGGTTCAAGGCAGAGCAATTCAATCCCTGCTTGCAACTGCCTGGGAGGTCTCCGGCCAGCTGCCGCCCAGCTCCCAGCACGCTGCGGAGGCCGCCCCCGCACCACGGTCCCCTTGGGACCCCCACCCGGCTCCCCAGGGGGGGCAACTGGGGCACACTGGGGGTAAATGGGCTGCAAAAAAAGTGTCCCCGCTGTGCGTGGGAGAGGCATCTCCTGGGCGAGGCCCTGGCCTCGTTACTCATCCCCGGCCGGCGGAGGTGGTGAGGACGCAGCAAGGAGCTGGCACAGGCGGAGGGGTGCAGAGCCACGGGCAGAGAGCAGGTGAGCACCTCGGGGGGGAAACCACTGTCCCCCAGCAAGCCCAGCCAGCAATGCCCAAGGTGTGGTGGGCACCGCGCTGGGTCCTTGTATCGCCCAAGGGGACGTGCCTGCCAGCAGCCTGATCTGAGCGCCACCAGTCCCCTCCAGTGACCCCCAACACTCAGCCACCAGTCTGATGCTGTGGGACAGCGGCAGTGGGTCCCAAACCCACCGGAGCCGTGGCACTGTCTGAGCCACGCTCTCGCCCTGCCCAGGCAGGAAAGCTGAGCCACAGCTGAGCCCCGATGGGCTGAACATGCTGCACCCAGCCGCTCCCCACAGGTCCCCCGTCCTCGAGCAGACCAGCCAAGGGCTGAGGGCTAACACCTGCACAGGCGCTTGGCTCTGGCACTACGGAGCTTGCTGTGAGCTTGGGGGTACTGGGATCAGGGCCCTGCACTGCGACGGGCATGGGTTACCCCCGGGGACTGGCAGAAAAGCTGTGTGGGAGTTACCTGACCCCCTGTAAATGCAGCCTCCTGGCACGCAGGGAGTGAGCCCAGCCCTGTTCGGGGGCTTTTCCTCCTCTGTCAGCCCGGCCAGCATTGCAGGGGATGCTCTGGTGCCCTGGGCTGGAAGGGGCGGGGGGAGGCTGTGCCCAACTATACCCAGGCGACACCTTTAGCAGAGCCAGTGCAAACAGCAGCGTGGATCCCACGCAGTGATGTGCTCCGCAGAAAGGTCAGGAGGGTATTTTTACACCATGTGTCAGGCTCTGATGAGGAGGGAGTCGTGACCATCTCCTCCACCTACGGCCATGGTGAGGCCAGACTGAGCCCTCCTGCCCTACTCCAGTGGGACCCATCGTACCACGAAGGGCCGTGGGGACAGTGAGCCCCAGTGCCCTCTCCCGGGGGTGCTCTGCTGGCTCAGAGCCGTCCCACAGGGCACACAGGGCTGGAGGGGTGCAGGGACCCAGCAGCGGCCAAGGACGGGGTCCAGCATGGAGAGGTGCCAGCACAGTGGTATGTCACGCTGCCCGGGACATCGACCCACACTGCACACGGGCTGCGCACTCCCTTTTTGTTTGGGTTTTTTCCACTTTTTCCCTTCTCAAGGGGAAAAAGCCCAAGAGGTGCCTGGAGACCTGCGGGATGCTCCCCCATCCTCTGCATGCTCTCTGGCAACGGTTCCCCATGGTGCCACGAGGCCTGGAGGGCAGGGCATGGGGCTGGGGCACTGCCCGTCTGCTCCTGCTCAGATGCAGCAGCACCTGGGGCTGGTCAACCTCCCCGGGATGCAAAACAGCAAAAAAAAACACCATTAAAAATTGGGTTTCCCAACACTGTTCCACCTCTCCTCAGATCAGGGCATCTCCCCCTGCAGCTGGTCACACACTGCTCTCCTGTCACTGTAGGACACGAAACACCAGCCAGGTTGCTGAGACACTAAAAATGTATTGAAAGCCTCCACCGCTCCTACCCGAGACATCTAAATTATTTAGGGCACTTGGATCAACCCCAAGAAAAAATACAAACAAACAAGGCGTGAAACTCGAGCAACGCTCACTGTGCTGCCGTGCCCCCCCGCACCCCACGGTGCCCTCGCAGGAGGCATCGGTGGAGGACCAAGGCGCGCCGCTCTTGCCGGGAGTATCCCCGCTGCAGACGCAGGTCGCTGCTTGTCCCCGCATGTCCTGGCCCCGCGTGTGCACACATGCTGCCCCGCATCCCGGCGCGCCCGGCTTCGTGAGCCTCCCACCCAGGCGGATCCCAGCACGCGGGCTCCCACCATGCCGTGCCATGCTGTGCCGCGCCGTGCCAGCACCCTCAGCCTTGGGCACCCTCCCACGGGCTTGCTGTGCCCGGGAGGATAAATCGGCAGCCCTGGGCTGTCACGGCAGGGCTGACCCCACTGGGCTCAACAGCTCCACTTCGCAGCTCGTAGCGGACGGGAGAGTTTCCCTTCCTTTTGTCTCCCCTCTCTATTCTACCAAGGGGAGCAGCGCCGGCGGTGTGCCGCAGCTCCGGGGCGGGCAAGCAGTGGGAAGGCGACCCAGCTGACCTACTTTCCATGGGCATCGCTAGGCAGGACCTCCTTCCCAGGCACTGCCGAGGCGATTCACCACCACCAAACCCCAGCTGGCACTGAGGAATATGGTAAAAAGGAAGGCGGGGGACCTTGGGGACCCCCCCCAATGCTCCCTACCAGCATGCAATCTGTCTGCAACAGGCCAACCCCACGCCAGGTGGGACCCACACACCTCCTAAAGACCCATCATCCTCCACTGACCATCCACCAAGCTCCCACGCAAACCTAGCCTGGCAGTAAGTCAAACCCAGAGAGCAAAACTCTTCACCAGTTCGGCAGAGACCTCCTCGCGTCACACCAGGAGCATCGCCAGAGGCTGCCCCAAGGGCAGCAGAGGTGGCCCCAGCTGATCCCCACAGCCTGAACGTGGCCGCACGCTTCCGCCGGGCAGCACTTACCATCTCGTCGAGGGCGTAGCGCAGCAGCCCGTGCTCGTAGAGGATGAAGAACCGACGCTGCCATTTCTGCAAGAGAAGACAGCAAGGTGGGTCATGGCAGCGCCCGTCGGCCCCTGGGCCTCGCTGGGGGCACTGGAGCTGTACCCCACAAAGCCAGGGCAGAGAAAAGGCACCGAAACCCCTTTGTGCTGGGGACACTCGTGACAACAGGGCACATGGCCAGGTCTCACTGAGCACCGGACCACAGCTGCCAAAAAAGGAAGGGGGAACAGTCAATGACGCAGGGACTGTTCCTAAAGGGTGATGAATGTTGCAGCAGTATTTCTGCTCAGCCCCTCACGCCCCAAACCCAACCGTTCGGGGTGCCGTGGGCTTTGCAAAGCAAGGTCCTGCCAGGCCATCCGGCAGGGCTCTGCTCGCACCAGCCCACATTGCTCGATGCTGATTTACTGCCTGGCTTCGTGGGCACCCAAGAAGAGGCTGTTTTGGGGTTGCTTCCCCACCCCGCTCCTCTCTGCATTCAGAGAGACCCCAAGCTGGCCTGGTTTAATCATACAGGGGACAAAAATAACCAGAGACAAAAGATTCCAGCCATAGGCTGGAACCAGGACTCTCCTCCTGAAGGATGTCCACAAGCCCTGTCGCTGCTCTAGAAGAGACCCAAGTCCTGCAGGACACCAGAAAGATCCCCCAACGAAGTGCTCCCAGCCCTCAGCTTCATCCTGCGTGGTCTGTTCCAGCACCCGGTGCTGCAGGGTGACAGGGTGTCATGCTAGACGTCCCCTAGCAGGGCAGCAGCTCAATTTGGATGGTGGCTGCACCTCCAGGGGTGGCACTGCCCAGGCAGTCCTGCCTCCCTGGGCACCGTGCTGGCACTGCTGCTTCTGCAGCTGCACAGCAAACCAGATTGGAGAACTGATCTGGCTGGAAAACTGCCTTTTTTTTTTTCCTGTGTGCCAGGTTGTTTTCAGCCAAGAGCAAAAACTGGTTGAGCAGGCTGAAATAAAAAAGGTCCTAGATTCATAGCCCCAGTGCAGCAATTCTTATCTTGCTTTTCTCAGCCCTTCGGGCAAAGTCCAAGGTGCTCAGGGACAAGCAAAACTACTGAGGACCCTGCAGACCTCCACACGCCCCACCTTAGCAGGCAGTCTCTGCTCCGTGGGGTACCCGAGTCCCACGTCCCCTTAACGTTGGGCCAGCAAACCTGCAACTAGCTGTGACTCCACATAATGACCCATATACCCCGGGCTGAACTCAGAACCAAGTTCTTGTTCACTCAGGAGAGATTATTTTATTACTAGCAGCTCTGAGAGCATTTTGGCTGCGTGACAGAGGGTTCACGGACCACTGCCATCCCTCCCACGCACAGACAGCCCTGTCCTGGCAGCCTCAGCAGCAACTTCCCTAGAAGAGCAGCCTGGGGACGGGCTGGGAGTCCTCGTCACAAGCCAGCAGTGAAAGGACGTCAACCTGGCCACGTCCTTCTGGGCCTCGCACCCCCCAGGGCAGGAAAGTGGGGGATGCTCCGACCCCACACGATGCTGCTGTTTCTGCAAGGCACGAGCAGATCCCTTTGGGCAGGAGCTGAGCGCACCCCGCTCTGTGCCGCCAATGCACTCGGCTTCAGAGCTCCGCTGGGTTCTAGCAAACAGGAATCCCTTCTCAGTCCCTTCCTTGCTGCAGGACCTGCCTGGCACAGGGGGATCTGCATTAGAGGATGGGATGCAGCCTTCCTCCAGGGCTCTGGGCATGCCTACGGTGAGCCACAGAAAATGAAATAGCTGTTTCCAAGCACCACCAAAGAGAAACCCGGTGCGTTGCTGATGGTCCCAGCACAGCTTAGAGCAGCACAGCCCACACCCCGCTGGCCTGAGAGCTTTCCTGTCAGCGTACCACGTGTCAGGCTAACCAGACCCCAACCCAAGCAGCATCAAGGCATCAAAAAGCAACAAGCAATAAAACCGCACGGACTGAGCCTGACCAGCGCCTGCAGCACCCCAGCCTGCTGCCCAGCACAGGAGACCTCACACCCAGGAGAAGGCATTTGAGCCCTGCTGCAGGAAACATCTCCCAGCTTCCTGGTTTGCCCAAGGGAATGGGTGCATGGAGGTGCCTGCAGCACTCCCAGGGCCGCAGCCGCCTCCGTGGGCAGGGACAGGCCCTCGCCGCTCCTCCCGCCACCTCCACCCACGGCACGGGGAGAGGGTGTCTTGGCTTTGCTTACCCGGGAGCGATGGACGGGGTTGTCAAAGTCCGTTCCTTCCGGGGCCAGCAGCAGCCAGCCGCCATAAATGGGTTTGGCCTGCAAAAAAACAGCAGAGAAACACATCAGTCGCAGACAAAACCAGCTCACCATGGACCAGCGCTGCAGGGGATCAACAGTCAGGGACCACGGGAAACTGCACCAGCCGCTGGTGCAAAGGCAGCTGCACAAGTTCAGGCTCCTGCACACAGGCAAACTCAGCCCTGCCAGCACAGGGAACGCTCTACTTCATGGAAACCCATGGTGTTATATACACTGTGCGCAAGCGGGACTGAGATGAGGACTCAGGAGGAGGTAAAACCCCAGCCACAAACACCAAACTCTACTGCTTCTGCAAGGGATTGTGCCAAGAGCGCTGACCCCCCCAGGTACCGGCACGCTGCAGAGCCCGTCCTCACCAACAGCTCTTCCCCTCGCCGTCGGCAGCGTGCCTCTACTCCAAAGCAAAAACACACTCCAAAGGAGAGCTCGATGTTTTCCTTTTGTTAATTAAGAGAGGAAAAACTACCCAGCGCTGGCAGTTCTCCAGCTTGCAGCCGCTTCCCGTCCTCTGCACACCCAACACCCGTTTCCCCGCAGGGGCGGCCCCTGCCAGCCCGCTCCTCCCCACCAGCGGCTTCCAGCAGCCCACGGCCGAGCATGCAGGAAGGTCAGAGCCAGGCGGAGGGAAAACAGCTCATTCAGCTGGCTGGGAAGAGAGAGGGAAAGAATACCTGGAAAGAAATGCCTTACAGCACTGCCACTTATCAGCAGCAAAAAAAAAATATCCAGGCTCTTTCCACCGGTGGTTTGGGCGCAGAAGCAGCCGGCACGAAGCGGACCCACGCCACGGCGAGTGGTGGGATGAGGATGGGCACTGGGCACGTCCTCCCCCGCGAAGTCCTACAGGCACCGCTCCTGCTGTCAAGCTGCAAAGTATTAGCCAACCCCATTCCTGGCAAGGGCTGGGGCCAAATCCTGGTGCAAGAGCAGCAAGGCATTGCCACACCGGTGAGGCGGCTCCGCAGGGGGACCGGGACAGGCCAGGAGGGAGGAAACCTGGGGCAAGCCCAGCTTCAGGAGCCCCTGGGTCTGGGGATGCCGCTTTCCACCACGAAACATCCACGCACACCCATCCCCAGCCCAACCACATAGCGACGAGGACACACGTTCCCAGCTTCTCTCGAAATTATTTGGTTAATCCTGTTGCTTCCGTTCTTTTCTTTTTCTTAAAGCTTAAAACTGTTTCCAATTCGGTACCTCCCCTAGATTCCTCCTGCCAGTTTCTGTGGTTTTGTAATGTTAAAAAAAAAGTTTCCCCTCTGGAAAAATCCCTGCAAACAATAGCAGAAACTGCCTATGCACCAAAAACTGTCAAATGCATGAAGCACTGAGTAAGCAAACTGGAAACAAGCCGGAGAAGCCCTTTTACTGTTTATAAAGCAAAAAGAAATAACAAAATCTCTTATCCCCCCCCCACAACGTGACATATCAGCTCTAGGTGTTGCTCTCCCGGCAGCTGGAAAAACATGATTTGAGAAGACCTTCCTTCCTTCCCCCTCTCTTTAAAGGGGATTAAAAACAATGAAAATGGAGCGTTAGGAGTGGGATCCAATTTTGGGGAGTTGCTTCCCTCCCTCCCAGGGGCCCGGGGCACCCCTGCACCCAGCTATTCCCACAACCAGCACGAGCCTCACCCACACCGGGGGCCTTGCTGGCACAGAAGGACACCCCAATGGCACCGCAGCCCCCAGCCCTCCCCGGGTTCAGCGAGGAGCCCCTCGCCCCCCGCCACCCCAGCCCACTCACCTGGGTGCTGCCACCCTGCTCGCCCGTGGCCCCCATGCTGCCCCCCAGCCGGCGCGGCACCCGCTCTGCGCCCGGCCCCGTGCCGCCCACGCTGCCAGCGCCCGGCGGGGTGAGCCGTGCTCCGCCACTCCCCCGGCGCGCCCCACCAGCAGCCCGCCCCGCGCCCCCACCCAAAGGCACCCGTGACGCCACCGTGCCCACGCAAGGGGAGGACTTTGGAGCGGGGGCTCCCACCGCTCCCTGCCGTACCGGGATGCGGCCATGTCTGCCCATGCGGCCTGGGCAGGGCCACTTGCAATGGCCTTTCTCAAACTTCTCTTCTGTTTTACAGGGGGAAAAGCAAAATTGCAAATAAATAACTAAAGATGACCCACCAGAGAGCCAGAAGTGCCTTCAGTGGGTCACTGCGGCACAGAAGGGGGGTCCCCAAACTCCCATGAGAGGCACTCGCGGTGAGCCCTGACCAACCGACTGCGGTGCTTGGGAGGATACTGCTAATAGCCTCCACCACCCAGGAGCAAGGAAGAGGATGGCGGCGAAGGCAGGACACAGCATCCCCAACGCTTGGCACCACCACCCCGAGGCAGCGCCCCAAGGTGCCCTCGGCAGCGATGCTACGGGCAGCCGAGCTGCTTGCAGGGCTCAGCCCTCCTCCGTCCCCTGATTTTCCCCTCCGTGCCCCTGCACAGTCCCTGGGCACGGCCAAGCGCTCAACCCAGCAAAGCCCCACAAGCAAAATCTCCCCACGACAGAAGCCACAGCCCTGCAGCCCTCCCGGCAGGACCGTCCCACGCCGCCCCGGGCACCCCACTGCACCCCAGCAGCGTCCAGCCCCACACAGCCCCCCGCACGACAGGCAGCGGGCACATCCAAGTGTCACACCGGGGATGAAGTAACTGTGAAACCCAAACAGGGGACACCATCACCAGGGTCAGCAGCGAGCAGCCTTAACCCAGTATTACAGGTGAGAAGCCCTGCCCTACCTCAGCCTGGCTCGCACCCCGCACCAGACATTATTTTGCCCTCAACCGCTCCAATTTTGGCTCAACAGACCGTATATAATGCACTGAGCACCTGAAATACATGTCCTTAACATAGAACACCGACATTTCTTTACTGGTGTCATAAAAAAAGCACCAGTGGGCTATACTTATTTCGGCAGAAGCGTCCAATTTCAGATATTGAAACCAAAATAGCTGAAAGGTATGAATTAGAGCCAGTCAGCGTGGGCAGCCCAGTTCCACCCGCCAACAGAAGAACACGCAGCAATGCTTTTTAAAGCCAAACCAAAACAAGCTACTGCTAAAACCAAGCAAATGCCCGGAGAGGTACAAGCCTAAATAAAAGGGATATAAATTAGCACACAAAGTGTCTGAAATATACCCATCACACCTGCATTGGGATGGCCCTGCTGAAGCGAGGTTTAAAATAAACCCGCTCGATGCCGCTGCAGGAGGCAGGTCCAGGGGAGCGTTACCGCACCAGGATGGAGCTGGAGCCACACGACGCTCTGCACCAGCTCAGCTTCCTCCAGAGAGCTCAGCAAGAGGAGGAAAACGCAACGCCCAGCACTGAGCGAGAGCTCAGAGCAAAAACTTCCCCCGTCCAAGGAGTTCTGTCCAACCTCGCGTTAAGGGACGGCGTTAGAGCAACTTGGGGTTCCCAGGATGCCTTTGACCACGCAGCGCCCCGTCCGCCTCCCACGAGCTCTGGTGATGTCCGACGGGCAGCTCCGGGCGGTTTCCCCACAGGCAGCAGCCACGCGGGATGCTCGGGCGCCGGGTGGCTTTGCTTTTATCCAGACAGCACCTGGCCGAAGGGTGAGCCGCAAAACGATGCGGAGAGCAGAGCGGAGGGCAGCTGCTGACAGCGCGATGCATCCAGGTCTGGGGTGGGGTGGGGGGACGCTCCCAGGGCAGGCAGGAAGAGGAGAGCCGGTTCCTCCGGCACAGCTTGCGGTGACGAAGGCAACCGCTCACCACGACCTCGGCCGGGAGGTGCCAAAGCCACTGCCTCGCTGCCCCGGCAGAGATCTACAGGCACCTCACCACCCGAAAAAAGTGATATAGCCACAGTGCCTTCCGGGGGCACCACCGCACAGGGGGTGCGGCTGGGCTGGAGCCCCACAGTGCCCAATCCCGTCCTGTGGGACCGATCCCGTCCTGTGGGACCGGCGGAGGCTGACTCAGGCAGCAACGCCCCCGCATCACCGCTCCGCTTCCTGTCGCACCTCTGGGAACGCCCAGCTATCCCATCCTGCCTCCCATCCCGCCCGGCCCTGCTCAGCTCCAGGGCCCGCTGCCGCCACCGGAGCCATGCTGCGGGTGCTCCGCAGCCCCTCACCTGCCTCTCGGGTCACTGCCCCTTGGCCCGCAGCCCTGCGCTGCAGCAGGGGGGACGCTGCCTCCAGCCGAGCGCCCCAGGCCGGTGCCGGCAGTGCGGCGGGTGGGAGGAAGAGGAGAAGGAAGCGGCCCCAGCTCGGTTTACACAAAGCTGTCAAGCTGCCGTGCTGATGCTGCCCAGGCATGGACAAACCACCCCACCCCAACCAGCTCCACCAGCACTGGGAATGCAACTCCCAGCAGCCGGGGGACTGGGCTCAAAGGACGTGCAGAGCCACTGAGAGCTTCCCAAAGCCCAGGGTGACACAGGAACCCCTGCACATCCCCAGGGCTGCAGGGCAGGGAAGGCACAGGCACCGGCTTCCAGCAGGCAGGATGGGTCACAGGAGCCCGACAGCCCGCAGAGCGCCGGGTCACGGGGCCGGAGGTGGGCTGTGACACCAACCAGCGTGCCCGTTGGACCGGCTTCCAGGCCTGCCGTGTTTGTCGGTGGTACCTTCACCTCTTCCCTCCCCCACACAAACCAACCAGCCAAGCACGGTGCTCGGCAGCACCGAGCAGAGCCGCACCGTGCCGGCCCCGCAGGAGCTCACTGCACAAGGTGGAACAGGAGAGCTTTGCTGACATCCAGATCTCCTCTTAGGGTCCAGACTCAGATCCGTGGCAGAGCACCCGCATCCCCGTCGGGGTGCTGGGATGCCCAGGCCGGCTGGGGATGCCCCCGCAGCCAGTCCCCACCCACTCCACCGTGCTCCGAGGGAAGTCCGAATCCATCGCCGGGAGAGACTCCTGGCTCCGAGTGCGTGGCGGGAGGCATAATCTGTTTAGGCTGCCGGCAAATGTAATCAGCCTGTCTCGGGTGGAGGCAGGGCTTGTTTTGTTCAGGCTTGGCAACTGAGCGGGAAGGGGGGGGCCGGGAACGGGCCGTTGCAGCGGAGCTTTAGCCTCTGCCTCCAATGCTGAATGCGGAAAGCCCTGTGCACCGGGGAAGCTGTGCCGGGGCTTCCAGCAGCCCTGCGAGAAAAAAAAACAGCCCCAGCCTGGCCCAGGCTGTGGATGAACCCATGGTAACTCCTGTCCCACCACCTTTACCAGTTTAGTCCCAACATTCTCTAAAGGAGCCTCTCTGAAAGCAGCGACAGCTGCTCCATGCATGCATCTCTGGGAACTCAGTAACAGGGTAACAGCTCTGAGCTGGACCCACAGGAGACCACGGTCCCAGAGTAGGGACAACACAGTTATCATCCCCTGTGCACTGACTCCCAAACTGCTCAGGGCTGCCCAGAGGCAGGGATCTGTTTCTGGCACAGCTCAAGGGGAAAGTCACCACAAGCGCTGTGGTTGCAACCTCAAAAGAGGAAACCTGGGCGGTTTCGGCCCCACTCTGCTCTCCGTTTTGCACACCTTCGAGCCCAAGAGAACATCGCTGATGGGTGAGTCGGAGCAGCCGTCACCCGGCAGGAATGGGGAAGGTGACATGGCGTTGGGGGAAGAAATGGGATGCGATACCCGAGCAGGCTTTCCTGCCCACAGCATGGCTTCTAGGAACTGAGAGACAGGCATCACTTAACATTTTGCATGCTCCCAGCAGGGTGCCGCATGGACCGCTGCAGACCCACGACCCCAGCCCGGCGGGAGGCTCTGCAAACACCGCTGCGCAAACCCACGCTCCGGCGGCAATCCCGAGGGCCGGGGACGTAGCCCGGCCTCAGTGGTTAAGCCGCTTACATCTCGGTTTCCCTGCCCGTGCAATATTTCCCCTCCGCTGTATGTCACTTGGCGACACGCAGGGGAGCGGGGCCAAACCCCAGCACGGGAGGCTGCTGTGCTGCCAGTGGGCGTCCACAACCGCTCCCAGCATGAAAGCACTCTCCATCCCCCAGCTCCACATCCAAGTGGCCGCTCACTGCCCCTGGGGTCAGCCCAAACTGTGCTTTTTCCAGCTCGAGATCCGGGCAGCTCCTGGGGACAGCCCTGGACACACGGGGACAGCCCCCTCTCCATCCACCTCCCACTCTCCCACAAAAACGCATTTGCACAGCACGGGTGTGGGCACGTGCCGGCTGCTGCCGAAGCTGCAAGTCGCCCAGGCCAGGCTTTAACCACCAACACATCTCACCGTGCAGGAAGAGGTCAAACCAGACCGGACAGACCAGACCCGGGGCCTGAGGAGCATGAGGCACCGTGGGGCGGGTGGCGGGCACCGGGCACGGCACAGCCCTCCCGGCGCACCGGCAGCCCCGACCCAGCCACCGACAAACCCCAAAGAAAGGAGCTGCCCGGGCAGTTTGCTGCGTGAGCAGCGGGAGTGACCAGCCGACCGGAGGAACAGGGAGGGGAAAGGTTGAATTCACCCTTCGTGCAAACAGCCGGTCTCCTTCTGCAAATACCCTGGTCCCGGCCCCAGCGCTCCGCTCGGGTCCGTCAGCTGCCATCGGCTTGGGCAGCGGAAGCAAGAGCTGGAAGAGGCTGGCTGCGGCGTGCACGGGCAATTTGTCAGGCGGCCACAAAATGGAAGTGGGAAGGAACGGGCTTCGCAATCCCGGCTCCCCCTCCTCAAGCAGCCCCGAAGCCCGGCGTGCCCTGCAGCGAGCAGGCGTATCTAACCACCTCCCACGACGGGGCTTCCTCAGCGCCCGGGAGAAGCCGCAACGTCTCTCCAGAGTGCTGGAGAGGGGATTTATCACTTCCTTGGGTGCCAGAGCAGATAAGGTGCGGCGCCATGCAAAAAAACAGCAGCAAAGAAGTGTGCAAAGGGGACGGTTCTCCAGCACCCAAAGGCACCACCATGCCCCTTCCCTTGGGCCACGCAGAGGGTCAAGTGCACTCAGAGGTGACCCCGGTACCCAACCTCACACCTCTCCTGAGCACCCGCTGCCCTCATCGCCTGCGCGCTGCTCTCCATGGGGGACAGCCACCACGACCCTGCCCACCCCAGCTCCTCTGGCCGTGCCCCCCGAGTCCCTGCCCGCTGCAGCCACCGATGGAGGCGGGTTTGACATTTGCAGAGAATCTCCCCCTGTTCGGTCCTAATAATTAGGCAAGTACAAGCGGATTTTTGCAGCATGATACAAGCAGTTGGGAGCAGGGAATGCAAGCGCGGGGACTGCTTTCCAGGAAAGAGGGGGCTTTTCCTCCCCCAAGGAGCAGGGGGTGGAGGCAAAAGCACGCCCGGGACATGATCCCTCACCCTGCCACCCTTCGGACAATGCACAGAGCCAGGATAAGACCCCGGCCCAGGGCATCGCAGCCCCACTGATGCAACGCCCCAGAGCAGAGCAAAGCCTGCGACCCAACGCCGATGCTCTCCAGCCTCAGGGCTGCTGGCTGTTCGTTGTCCAGAACAGTAGGAAAGTGATAATGTCCAACGGAGGAGAGATGGAAATAACCACCCCCCCGCCGCCAGGCAGGGGTGTCACGGGCCGGGGCAGGAGGAGGCAGTGGGAAAAGTCTGTGAGCTTCATTTTCTGACTGGGTGGTCCTCTGGGCATTCATGCCATGAGCTCAAAAAAAAAAAAAAAAAAAAAGAAAAAAAAGACACTGGTAGCTGGAAAGACGTCCTCAAATTCCTCTCTCTGTGCCAGTCCCCATGCCCCCAGAGAGCACACGCATGGAGAAAATTAAAAGCAACTGCTTTACACTCTGCTCTTCTTCCAATTCAGGCCAAGCGTAATTTTGAGGTTAATTCCCAGCCTGTTCCTGTTGCGGGGGACTTCATCTTCCTTACGAACCAAAGGCATGTGCATGCAGGCACAACTCAGCCTGGGCCAGCCGGTGTGGAGAGCCGGGACCCCACGGGGACACCCCCACAGCCCTGCAGAGCCATGGCTGGCTTCCTTGGGAAGAGGGTCCCACCGGATGGGCCGGCAGCCAGCTTTCTCCTGGAGATGGAAGAGGGTCCCTGGGAACCATCCGTCCTCCCGGGGCAGGCTCTGGGAAGCTGACCTCCACACGAGGTTTGCAGGAGGTTAAAGCAGACTGGTGCAGGCACACCTTGCCAGGAAAGAGGGAATTCCCACGAAAAGGGAATTTCTCCCTTGCCAGGAAAGGGGCAGCGCAAGGGGAGCTGGCGACGGGTAGGTGGAGCAGCCAGGACAGAGCCATCAACAGCACCGTGTCTGCCAGGAGCCACAGGCCAGATCCTGCCACCGCACAGCATCGCCGGGCTCTGAGCGCCCGCGTCGGGGCTCGGGTTCATTGGGGCGGACCCACAGCCACAGATTTTCCCAAGGGGAAGCAGATGCGGTGACTGACCCAGTTTTTCCCATGCCATGCAGGCACCCCAGAAGGTCAAAGCAGGTTGCGGGGGGGTCAAGGGCACGTCACCTCCCGCCTGCAGCCCTGAGGGGGGACAGCCAGGGCTCCGACGGGTGGTGGGACCACACGTAGCCACCCCAAGTCACATCGATCCCCGGCCAGCAGCACAGCCACGCACAAAAACAACTCGTGAACGCAGCGCTCCCGGGATTAGGGACTTAGCGTCCGCGTAGCCCTTTGAAGTTGGAAGCGCTAAGTCCGATTATTTTTAGAGAGCTCCAGCTCATTAATCCTGATGTTTGGGGCTGGATTCCCCCCTCCCAGCCCCGTTTCTAATTCGGTTCCCGAGTACGACGGGAATCCACTACTACCACTAAATAGTTGTGACGCTTCGCAAACGCACGCCGGCCTCTGCCCCGAGCGGCCCCAGCACCCCGGGAAGCAGTAGGGGCGACTCCTAACACTCACACAGGTATTTTTATGTAATAAAAATCCTAAAAAGACATGAGTGCGTAAGTGTGAAGTACCTTCACCTTTCCTGCAAGCCAAGTAGAAAGGTCAGATGACTCAAAAGGACTTTTCTAGCCTGACTCTAGGTAATCACCAACACGGTCCCTGTCCATGGGGTAAATGGGACGCGCCGAGTACAGAGCCCCCACGCTGCGGTGTGGGATGCCCCCTAAACCAAGCTTAAAAATGAAATTAAAGAGGCAAAAAAAAATCCAGAGCTGCTAAATGAACCGTTATTCCTGGGTGTGCTTCGGAGTGAAACACATCCAGCCCCACACATCCAGCCAGGCTCCTCGCTGCAGCGTGGAGCCTCCTCCTCCTCCTCCTCCTCCTCCTCCAAGAAGGGGCACGAATTCGGAGGGGAGGCGGGCAGGGTGGTGGGGAAGCGCTGGTCGGCCAGGGGCTCCTCGGCGCGGGGGGCTGCGCGACGGGGCGGGAGGGTGCGTGCGTGCATCACACGCTACCAGAGCCACCATCTTATCTGGGAAGCGGGATTACTTCACCCCGGCTGCACGGGAGAAGCAGAGCAGGATCGCGCCGTTTTTCCCAACCGGAGCTCCCGCACAGGGCCTGGATCCGGCCACGGGGCCGACCCCGTCCCTGCGGGAGCTGGCCGTGGCGATAGCCCCCCGGGGCCACCCGCCACCCCGACGGGAACAAAGCGAATGAGGGGCTGTCCGAAACACGGCTCTGGGCCCTGGGTCCCCAGGGAGGGTGGCCAGCCCCCCGCGGCGGGGGCAAGCAGGCGCTATGGGGGTGGCGTGCAATGCTCTGAACCCCCCCCCCAATAAAAATAAAAAAGCATGGCATCCAGGAGGCGGCGAAACCCCAGGCGGGGCAGCGGGAAGGGGCCGGCTGGGAGCGGGGGGCTCTTCCCGAGCCCCCTCCGGGATGGCTCCTTTGTCTGGGCACGGCCACGACGCTCCCCGCCGCCCGCCCCTTCCCGCACACACCACGGCATTTTTTCCAGTTACATTTTTTCCATATTAGCCCTCAGATTTCATTATGCCCCCCCCCGCCCCCCCAGCGAGCGCAGCAATATGTCTGATCTCATTGCCATAATAGGATCGGGAGCGGGGATGTCAGCCCCGGGCCCAGAAAGGTGTGGGAGGAGGGAGGGCGGCCCTGCTCCCCGCACCCCGACACCACGGATGGGTCCCCGCACCCCAAACGCCCCCCACCACGGGTGCACAGGCCTCCGGGCCTGCGTCAGGCCTGGGAGGAAGAGGTGGAGGAGGAAGGCCCAGCCCTGGCAGCCCCCCAGCCTGCCCACACTGGGCCCTCACCCGGGAAGGGGCAGGGGTCACCTTCCCGTCCCCCCAGGAAAGCGGGGGGCTGGGGGAGGGGGCTGTGTCCAGCATGTCCGGGAGGGGATGTTTTGTTTGCAGCTGAGTTTTTCCTGGGACTTTTGGGATCTCCCAATGGAGCCCACAACATACCCCCTACCTGCTGCCGTGCACCCCAAGAGGGGCTGGGATCACCCCAAGCACAGGTGCCGGTCCCCAAATGGCCTCAGAAAAGGGGTGAGGCCCCAGGGGAGGAGGCACTGGGGTGGGCAATGGCCTAAGGGAACAGTGGGCACCAGGGGGATGCTGGGTGCCCCATGGGACACCTGGGTATCTGTGGGGCCAGCAGGCACCCCAAGGGACCCCTGGGCACCCTCTGGGACCAGAGAGCACCCACGGGGCTCCTGAACATCCCACGGGATTCACGGATACCTGTGGGTCCCTGTGCTATCCATGGGGTCAGCAGGCACCTCGTGGGACTCCACACCACCCGACAGCCCACGCCACCCACGGGAGCAGCTGGCACCCACAGGGCCGTACAACATCTATGTGACCAGCAGGTACCCCACGGGAGCCCTGGAGATTCCATGGGAACCCATGCTAACCACGGGGCCAGGAGGCACCCATGGGACCCTGTGCTATCCGTGGGACCCTAGGACACCCATGGCACCCTATACTATCCATGGGGTCCACCCGTGGGACCCTATGCTACCCAGTGGACCCCGAGGTACCTGTGGGGCCATCAGGCACCCACGAGGCTCTACACCACCCGGAGGACCCCAGGCTACCCACGGGGCCAGCAGATACCCCACAGGGATCCAGGGCACCCTGGGGCTTCCCGCGTGGGGTCGGGCCGGGGGCAGAGCCCCGGGGCAGATTTTGGGGGGAAAACAGTGGGTTTGGGGGGAAGGTCCCACCTGGTTGAGGTCCTCGTCGTTGAGCAGGTGGGACTCGCGGGGCTTGAAGCAGTTCTGGCACTTGCTCTTGTTGAAGATGTTGGCCTGGAACTTCCTGCAGGGGTTGTCCTTGGCGGCCATGGCGCGCCCCGCGCCCGCTCAGCGCCCGCTCAGCGCCCCGCGGAGCGCCCGCCCGCCGCCGCGCCCATCGCCGCCCCGCGCCCGCCCTCACCGCGGGCCGCGGCCTCCGCCTGGCGCCTGCGGAGCGCGGCGGGGAGCGTCAAAAAAAAAAAAAAACAAAAAAACAAAATCCAAACCAAAACCAATAAATAAAATAGATAAAATTGAAAACGGGGACGGGAGCAAACTGCAAAGCGGCCGCCTCCGCTGCGGCTCAGCGGGCGCGCATGGCCGGGCGGCGCGGAGGGGCGCGCAAGGGCCGCGGTGCTCCCGCCCTGCGGGGCTGGGCTGGGCTGGGCGGGGCTGGGCGGTGCCCGGCGGCGCGGTGCGGTGCGGTGCGGGACCGCGGGCCCCGGTGCGGCGCTGGGTGCTCGGCGCTGCGGGCGCCGCTGCCGACTGCGCTGCCCGCAAAGCTCCCGACGTCACGGAGCCAGGCGGAACAGGGGCGGCGCCGCAGCGCAGACGGACGTCCCCGCCCGCCAATAGAGGGGGGCATCGCCGCCGCCAATGGGATGCGAGGAGAAGGGGGAGCGCGGCCCGGCCGCCTGGGCCCGCCTCGGCTGTGGGGAAGGGGCGGTGCGCTGACAGCTGGGGCCGGCTCGGCTCGGCTCGGCTCGGCTCGGCTCGGCTCGGCTCGGCTCGGCTCGGCTCGGCACAGCCCCCGCGGGAGGAGTTGCGTGGGGGCCCCCCACACTCTGCCCTCGGCGCGGCGCTGTGCTGCGCCGCCCTGCCGTGTAGGAACCCCCCCTCACCGTGCACGGTCCGCCCCCCACCGTGCACAGACACCCCCGCTCACGGTGCACGGCCCCGCCCTTGCACTGACCCCCCACCACGCACGCCCCCCCCCCCCCCACGTTGTGTACCAAACCCCGCAGGCCCCTTCATGCACTGACCCCAGCCCCACCAGGCATGAACCCCCTGCACCCCAGTGCACAGACCCCCTGCACCACACACGGACCCCCCCGTTGTGCACAGCCCCCCCATACACGGAGTCGCTCCCTCATTGTGCCTTGACATCCCCCCCACGCCGTACAGCCCCGTGCACAGCCCAGGACCCTCCTGGCCACCCAGCAGTGGGGACACACGGAGCAACATGTGGGGTTTGCACCCCCACAGCCACCCCCGGGGGTGCCCCGGGGTGCAGCCCCCCTGAGGGCAGCCCACACCCCCCGTGCTCAGCAGCGCGTGGTGCCGTGGCCCCACGGGGTGGCACAGCCCTGGGGTGCCAAACCCCTGCAGCAAAGGCACTGCCCCCATTAACCCCGTCCCCAACCTCGGGCACAGCCCCGACCCTGCTGCAGGTGGGCACACTGGGGGTTCATCACCCGCTTGGACGCCCAAATTTGGTGGCGGGGCAATGCAGCCTTGTGCCCCTCCTGCAGCTGTGCGACTTGCGGTGCTGGGGACCCAGTGGGACGAAGCGGGGACAGGGGTGCCACCACCCTGGGGCCAGCGGGGAACTCCTCTGTTTGTCCAGTGCATTTTTATCCGGTGCAAACCGACAGCACCGGCAGGTAAATACACCTGACCGGGCGATAAGGACCTGGCATGAGGGCATGGGTTTGGCCTCCCGTCTCTGCCCGTGGAGGTGACCGAGGGACCGACCTGCGGGGACATGCTGGGTCTGGTTTTACTCTCCCAGCCCTAATTCTGCACATCGGTCAGACAAGGGCCAGAGCAGGGACCTCAGCGCCTGTGGAGCATCACGGGGCAGGAGAGAGGTGGGAACACCGGCCCTGGAGCAGGGGGATGGGGCGAGCGTGACAAGCGGCACCTCCAAAATGCCCTTCGCACCGCAGCCTGGCATGTCCCACCACGCGCGGACGCTGCAGTGGCACACAGCGTCTCCCGCTCACCCCAACATCCCCCGCCGGCATGGGACGGGGCCCTGCTATTAGGAACAGCCGTGCAGACCTTCCCGGGTTTGTTGGGACCAGGAAAAACCCGTCAGAGAAGAGGCGGCGGCGCGGTCCCCTCACACCCGGCGCTGCCCCGCCGTTTGATGTGGGGCCCGGCCTCGGCGGCCTCGCCGCGCCGGCTCCACGCTGTCATCCTGGAGTAAATAAAGACCAGCACAATTGCCTTCTTGTTTATTAATTTTTGCTTCATCAAAGGCTGCTTTAATCATCTCTCTCCCTCCTGCCATCACCACTCACAGCACGCACAGCACAAGGACGGGACAGCGGAGCTGCAGGGCTGACCCTGCTCCTGCACCGGTGGCACCGGTGGCACCGGTGCACCCTCACCCGGCCCCGCACCGGCTGCCCGGGCGGCCCCAAGCCCACGCGATGCTCCCGGGAGGGATGTGCAGGCTGAGGGGTGGCCACTAGCCCCCCCCCCATCACTGGTTTGGGTGGATTGTTTCATCTTTCCCTTCACCCTAATGTAAAAGCAGCACAGTCCTTCCCCGGGGAGGGAGGATTTTCCCCTCCGGGATTTACAGACCCTGACGCCCTCGCCGTGGGTCCAGGGTTCACCTGCCACATGACTGCAGGACGCCTGCTCTTCAGAGGAGGGCAGACGGTTTTCCTGACCAGCTCTTCTCCTGCCCTGATCCCCCTTTCCTCCCTCTCTCCCTCCCTGATTTTGAATTATTCCCTGCCGCATCCCTTGCTGAGGACCTGCTGTGCCCTGCATCCCACGGGTCCCAGAGATGCCCAGCAATTTTCTTCTATCAACAAGCCCCTCTGCAGCTCCCCGAGCACCTCTACCTGCTGTCCCCACAGTCCCCAACTCTTTGCCACGTCCTTGGGGCTCCCCACAAGCCGGCAGAGGCACAGCACCCGCAGCCAACGCAAGGTCTGCATGCACAGCATCCTCCGGCGCTCCCCGAGCGAGGCCGGGGCGAGCAGCCGAAAGGGCTTTGGGTGGGGAGCTGGGGGAGAGGGGGACGGGGGTGGCCGCTGTGTGTCCCGTCACTGACGCGCACAGAGCCGGGGCAGGACTCCACAGGCTGAGGGGACCCTCCAGGAGTGACGGGGCTGCTCTTTCCCAGCACCACGGGGCACTGTCCCACCAAAAAAGGGCACAGCGATGGCACAGAGCATGGAGCAGGGGCCAGGGCTGGCGTCTCCCGCGCCGCGGGCTGGGCCTGCCCTGAGACGCGGCCGAGCTGCACCGCGGCTCGGGGCCACGACCTGGCGCCACGCACGGCCCCGCTGGAGCCGGCAGCACCTGGCGGGAAGCGGCTGGTGCCGGGACTGGCTCCAGCCTCTCCAAAAATCCAGCTGAACGGGACGGACCTCTCTGCAAACCTGTCGAGCTGCATTCAGCCGCGCCGGAGCCGGCGTCCGCGCGCCGCCGGCCACCTGTGTGCCGCACTCGACGTGGGGCTGCCGAAAACTCGCTGCCGATGACTCTCCCCGCGTGCCTCAGGCCCTGGCATGGCTGCGGCACGGAGGTCCCCCACGTGTGCTGCGGGGGCGGGTGTCCCACCCCGCCATCGCCCCATCACCCCCGCCGCAGGGACGCCCGGTTGGGGCAGCCATGCATAACAGGTCTCTTCAGCCCAGAGCCAGTCCGAAGCAGTTTTCTCAAATGAAGGCAATTAAAGTAATGGGAAAATGGAAAGTATTCGTCAGGGAGCTGCAGCAGCAGAGGGGGAAGGTGCTGTGGTGAGTCAGCGATACAAACCGAAGCCCCAGCGCCAGGTAAACAAGCTGCAAACCAGGAGGTGTTAGTCACCGGCTCTGGCTGCGCCGGCTCCAGCCTGGGAAGGGCATCGCGAAACCATCCTGCTTCGGGAAAGGGTTTGGTGGCACCAAACCCCACTGGCAAGAGGAGAGCAGCACCCACTCCCTGTCGTGGCATGGAAGTCCCGCCAAGACCATCCACTGCCTCCGCCCGCGAGGATGTCATCGGGATGGGGACGTGCGACATGTGGCCGTGCCTCGTTTAGCAGGCGAAGCCGCGATGCAGGACTTTTTCCCGTGGGGCCGGGCGCTGCCGCGGCAGGAGCAGGCCGGGTGCTCCTCCCAGGTGGCCGTCGCTCCCCGCGGGACCTTGGGCAAGTCATTTAATCTCTCTGCGCCGCCACCTCGCCGTCATTACGGTGGAGCCAGACGGATGGATGCCCAGGGGAGAGGGCAGGATTCATGGTTTGCAAGCTGGCAAGCCCTGGGATCCCCACTGGATCCGGGCTGGGACCAGGCGGCGCCTGGGAGGGCTCCCGTCCTCCTGCCCTGCGCCAAGCAGAGCCCCGGTCATGGGGGCTGGATGCGGCCCCTCGAGCCAGCCAGGCCAGCTGTGGGGGGACCCAGAGCCCCCAGCCCAGCCCTGCCTAGGGAACATCTGGCAGGGGAACCACTGGCCAGGGGAGGCTTGGATGTACCTTAAGCATCTAACAGGGGTGAAACCTACAGGCTAGAAATCTGCATGTGGGTGAAAACCACCCTCACGGACGGAGGGAAAGTCCCCTGGGCTGCCCCAGGTACTGTCTCTGTGCCCTGCCCTACCTGTGCCCAATTTTCCCATTGGGAAAAATAAAAGGACCCCAATTATCCACTGGAGGAAATCCACAGCGCTTGACTGCAACCGAATGCAGCCCAGAGAGGAGGTTGCAGCTTCCACGGGGCTGGAACAGATCACGAGGATGGTCCAGCGCAACCCTCTGCTTTGGCGGATGCACACGCACGCACAGACACACACACAGGGACAGACACACACACACACGCACAGACACACACACGCGCACAGACACACACACGCGCACAGACACGCACAGACACACACACGCACAGACACACACACACACGCACAGACACACACACACGCAGGCTTGAGCTTGTCCCAGAAGCCGCATTAAATCATGTCCCACCAAGCAGAGATTTCCTCTTGTCCAGAGACGCCAAATGCCTGTGAGTTCATACCCTTCTCCTAAAATTGGGCCAACGGTTAATTACGCTCCCAGTCGGGTTATCGGTGACCGAGTCCCATGGCTGCTTCCTGCCATTGGACCTTGCTGTGCTTTAGCAGGGAAAATCCGGCTCTTTTGTTCCCGCGTGTGCCCCCCCCGCCTTTTGGCTGGGCCCTGCCTGTTGGGCCGGGCAGAGCGGATCCCCCTGCGAGGGGAACGGCTGCCCGCCCTGCCGACCCTCCTCTCACCGCGAGCCTCAGCATCCCTGCTAAAAATATTATCCCATGCAAAACCGGGTCCCTCCAGCTTCCTCCATCGCTAGCCCCCTTGGCCACTGCCCCTGAGCTGCCAGCCGCAGCCGTCGGACGTCTGCTCTGCTGACTCCATATAATGCAAGTTTTACAAATGAAAATGTCACGTGGCTGTAAATTAAATACTTTGGAGAAACCCATTATAATGCAGCAACACAATTAGCTTTATCAGCCAGCCCAGAGTCATGCCAAAAACCAAAGCCTCGCTTGACAGGAGCTGCCATCCATGAAACCAAGCTAACGACCTTAATTATATTTTTAGCTTCTAATTTTTGGCTGACAGTATCCCCAATTACCCAGCCCATAATTTGCCCAGGGACTGCGATCAGCCTACCTGGTCTGTAATTCCCAGGGTCAGCCCTTTTATCCGTTTTAAATATTAGACTCCCACTGGCTGCCCTCCAGTCCTCTGGAATTTCCCCAGGGTTTTTAGCGTTAAAAATTAACAGCAGAGCTCCTCGGCAGCCTGCGAGCCCCTTCCTGCGAGGGTCCTGCCAGAAACACCTCTGGGCCTGAGGAACCCCAGCGACGGCGGAGGTGGGGCCGGGGAGTTGTTCCCGGCAGGTTAAAAACGCCGCGTTATCCAATTAATGCTCCGGCCAAAGGTTGTTCTTTGACTCACCTCCCTTCTGCCGCCCACGTTTTGCACCTCAGCACCCAGCCCCGGCGCTGAAGCCTCCTTTCCCTGCCCCTTTGCTATGCATTTGTAGGGTTTTATCCTCGCTTCTGCGCCAGCCCTCAGCCAAGCTGGGTCTTTTCCCATCCCAGTGTCCTTCCTCTCCAGCTGGCTACCGGATTTTGGGAGCTGGCCATGAGCACAGCCTGGTTTCCAGTAACGCTTCCCTCTCCTGCTCTCATCGCCCCCGATGACGCACATGGGCACCTCCGGAGCCCGGCTCGCCCCGGGGCTCACTCGCAGTCCCACGGCACAGCCGCTGCGAGACCCCGGGACACGGCGGCTGCCGCAGCGCCCGGGCGCTGGTGGGTGCTGAGCATCCTTGGGATGATGCGCTGCTGCAGCCCCGCGGGGCGGTGGCAGGATGAGGCCGTGCAAAGGGGGGAATGGAGCGGTGCGGGATGTGGGGCGGCATCCGAGCCCCACCTCGCACGGGGAGCTGGTGCAAACGGAGGCCCTGCGGCACGGCCAGCCCCGGGCAGCGGGCAGGAGCCAGCCTGGCTGCTGTGGGGCACCATCCTCCTTGGCACAGAGGCCCCGGCCTGGCTGGGCGAAGGCAGGGCTGGGGGGGCCAGTTGGAGGGTGTCAGGGCTGCAAAGGCAGCCAGAGCACCCAGCACCCAGCGGGGAGTCAGGCTGGGCTAGCCAAGGGTGCCATCTCCTGGGGAGAGACCCAAACAGCCGGGAGCGCGCCTGGGCCGGCGTCGCATCCAGGTGCAGGACAGGCACCCCTGGGCTGCAGGAGTGGGGAGCTGGGGCTGCACCCCGGGGCTCCCTGGCCCCCCAGGCTGAGCCGTCACTGCCCTCGGCTCCCGGCTGGGCTCAGCGTCGCAGGCAGGGCGGGCAGCCGGGGCCACTCGGGTCGTGGCCGCAAGCACAGCGTGGCAGTTCTTCACGACCAGGACGGCCATGGCACGGCCGTGGCTCTGCAGCTGCGCGTGGGTACAGGTCCCGCGCAGACACTCGGTGGGCCACCACGCACCCGGCTCTGCGCCTGCCCGCACCGAAAAACCAGGCAGCGGTGGTGGCTATCGTGCACCGGCAGCCCCGTGGCTTTGGTCACGTAGCAGCTCTGCGCTTTGCCACGAGGAATCGGCGGCGGTGGCAGGACACGGAGGACGGGCAGGCGGCACGCCGGGGACGGGCGCATCCTGACCCCAGCTCATTCAAGAGCACACGTCTGCAGGGAATTAAGGTGAAAGAAACGAGTCTTCAGCAGCCGCACTCGGAGCCATCTGTGCTCAGCTCGGCCTCGCGGTTGCCAGTTTCGACCCAAAATGACTCCTCTTCCCCTTCCCCCCCCAACACAGCCCCTTTTTCAGGTCCCAAAGGGAGCACGTGTGAGAGCAAATGCCTTGGCCAAGGCCCAGCCCTGCCCGAGCACAGGGACTGCAGAAGGCAGACGGGCTGAGGAGAGGCTGGGAGGAAAATATCCCAGCAAAGCTGCTCACTGTGCAGCAAGGGGAAGGCGAGGCATCCCCCAAAAGTTTTGAGAGCCAAACATCATCCACCCCGTCTGCCTGTTACCTGCAGCTCTCCTTGCAGCAATGCCACTGGGGCAAGAGCCCAGAGGAAAAAACCATTTTATTGTCGGGACAATAGACCGTGGCACCTCCGGAGCCCTACGCAGATGGGTGCTGAAGGATGCAAAATGATGCGGGGAGGATGCAGAGGGGATGCTATGGGATGCAAAGCCATGCAGAGGGATGCACCACGCCGGGACGCTGCACGGGGAACTGCCCATCAATGCTCTCCCACCAGTGGCGCATAGCAAAGGAAGGATTTAACCCAGGAACCCAGAACAGGGTGCCGGTGGCTGCTGCCCAATCCCTGCCCGTGTTCCAGAGCACAGGGATGACCCCAGGCAGGGCAGGCCGTCAGCCACCACCTGGGCTGCGAGACGGGAGCTCACGGGGGACCATGTTCAGAGGTGTTCAAGAGCCACGTGCCGCCCTCGGAGGCTGTGGGAGGGGGTGATGCCACTCAAGGCACAGTGGGTCAGGCTTCTGGGGCACATGGCTGAGGAGATGGGGCTCTGGCCGCAGCACACACCAAGAATTTTAAAGCCGAAGTCGCACTGCCTGATCTCTGCTCAGCGAGGAGGGACAAACCGCCCCCAAGTGCTTCTCACTTCCCTCTTGAGGGCACACCAGGGTGGAAACTGCAAGTCTCTCGCTGCTATTTACAGAGGCAGGTTTCCCCTGCAAAACCCCGAGAGCTGGAGGGCAGGCCAGGGGCCATCGCTCCCGGGCCACGTTCCGCCACGCTCAAGCAGCGCAGGCGATGCCGAAATCATGATTTCCTTTGCCGTCGGCTTTAGCTCTGCAGGCGAACGGGCTGCGGGCTCTGCCATCTGGCAGCAGGATGAGTCTGCGCACGGACGGCCACCAGCTACAAGCAGTCAAAGGTGCATTTTCCCCCTAAGCCCTTGCACCATGCAGCCCCCCTCCCAGCTGTTCCTCTGCCTTCCTGCTCCCTCCCAGGACCCTCCAGAGCTGTTCCCAGCGGGAGACTCAAGCCCAGCAGCGAGTCCATCCTTTGCACCAGACGCACGTGCAGGGCCACGGCGCGCGGCACAGCGCTGGTGCTGCAGTGTCCCTGCGGCCATCGTGTGCCTCCCCTCCCAGTCCTCGCTCCAAGCCCCAGGGTCTGTTGGAATGTGCCGATGCCGATTCCCTCCCTCCCGCAGGAGCTGGGACGTGATGGGCCACATCCAGCCACTGCGGGGCCGAGCAGCCACGAGGTGCTGGGTTTCTCTGCTTTGGGCTTTGCTCCCTGTGAGCAGGTTCAGCCTCCGAGGTCCCCGCGATGGACCTGGAGCGTTGCACCCTGCAAGCGGCCTTTTGGTCTCTCTCGGTTGCAGATCACCATGGTAGGCACAAAGTAGGAGTTTTTGAACGGAACGGAAAAAACCTTGACACTGCCCTGCTGATGTTTATAGAAAGTAACAGGTATTGCTTCTTCCTTCCCCCTTCAGCTGCTTCTGCAGAAAGGTCCCACTGGGCTGAGCTGAGTCACTGTCCTGCCCTGCTCCCAGCACCCCTCGCCCCTTCCCGGCGCCACGGCCACGGCCACGGCCGCGGCACAGCCCTGCCCAGCGCCTCTGCGGGAAAGGGGGAGAAATCTCCAGGAATTAATGCGCTGCCAGTGGAAAAGGGAGAAACCAGTAACCGCACAGTCTGGCTTTGCTTTCACTAGACATTCCCTACGGAGCGTCGTGCCACTGGCCAGATCTACGCGAGGTATTTTGCTGGTGCGCCGGCCGAGCGAGGGCAGACGCTCTCAGCACCACAGCGCGGTCTGAATCCCACCTCCGAGGCAGCCCTGGGGGTGCCGCCTGGCTGCGCTTTTGCGGGTTTGCTGATCGAGCCCATTCCACTTGCAGGGTGAGGTGAGATCTAAAAATAAATATACAGATATACTCTTGGAGGCTGCCAGCAGCGCAGAGGTAATAGCTCTTTCCCTCTGTGAAAACCAAGCCGTGTTGTTAATGCTTTGTGCACCTCCACTGCCAGCAGCGAGGGCAGCGCCGGGCCCCGAGCCCAGCCGGGACCTCCGTTGCTCGTGCAGGGCAGCACAGGGCAGCGCAGCCCTTCTGCAACCCTCCTGCCTCCGAGACACGGATGCCCTAGGGAAAAGCAGTGTTTAAAGCTTCTTATTGGGGCCCACGAGATGCTCTACCTTCCGTGAGCAGGAGACAGGCCGGGAAAGGATGGGCGCACAGAGCGATGCTTGGTCCCAGCCGGAGGCAGGGTGAGCCACAGCTGCTCCGGCAGGCGAGGGTGGCCGGCCCTCGGTGCTGCGCGGCGCCGGCGGGACGCTACCTGCGGGGCTCTGCGGCCGTCACACAGAGCCCTAGCGAGGGGGACTTGCTCCTCTCCACCCGCAGCCCCGTGCGGTGGCATCCCCTGTGGCTGCACGGCCTCTTGCTCTGACATAGCTGCTCCTTCTTGACAAAGCCCGGGAAAACAATAACCCAGCGGGTCACCCGCCGGCTCTCCTGACCCAGGGTCTGTCTCCTCTACAGCACAAAACATCCTTCTCTGCGGAAGGAAACACCCCGTTGCAGCCAGGCAACGCAAGGGCAGGTGCCGCAGAGCCCTGCAAGCCCCTCTGCAACGTGGCCTGGCCCAGGACACCCCTCCCCGTGCCCGGTGACACACCGCCCCGAGGGTGCCTCCCTCCCCGGCCCCGAGCCCCGGTGCGATGCGCTGTGCGTGTGGCCGATTTGCATCGAAGGGATAAGGGGAAACCCCAGGAAACGCATGGCCCAGGCATTAATCAAATCTATCTCTAATAATAAACCTCCCGAGCAATGCGCGCGCTCGGGGCTGGAGCTCGCAGTGCAATGGCAGGAGCCGAGGGGGACTAGACGCCGCGAGAGAGTCAAACGTGAGTTACCCCATGGAGGGGCTATGTGGGGAGATGGGGGTAAGGGACTTGTCCGTGCCAGGGCTTGGGGCCACGGTGACATTTCCCGAGTGCCGGCAGGGAGCGGAGGGTCTCCCCGGGCTCTCGCTGAAGGAGCAGAGCCACCACAAAGGGCTTCCACCCTGCTGAAGACGGTCAGCGTCGTGGGGCTGGAGATGAAATGGTTGCTTAACGCTTTGGACGAAGGGCCCATAGGGGAGTTTGGGGTGCTGGTCCCTAGTGGGTGCAGAGGCAGAGGGGGAGATGCACCCGGCTCCGCTGGAAAATGCGTGGCTGCAAAGCCCGGCTGCACCGTGCCAGGAGCACCACGCGGACCTTGAGGCTCCCCGGGGAGGGGAGCTCAGGTATGGGGCAGGATTTTTCCTAGATGGGGCCAAACACCCGGCTTGGACCTGCCTTTGCAGCAGAGCAGCAGCAGGGAAGGAGCTGCCCAGCCTGCAGCCCCCCAGCTTAGACACAGCCCCAAATCTCCGTTTCCCATGCAGTTATCCCACGTGAAACCCCACCGCAGCTCAAGGACGGCCAGGCTCCCCACCATCCCCAGGGCTCCCCACCATCCCCAGGGCTCCCCACTGTCCCCAGGGCTCACCGCCGTCCCCAGGGCTCCCCGTCATCCCCAGGGCTCACGGCCATCCGTGGGGCTCACCGCCATCCGCAGGGCTCGCTGCCATCCGTGGGGGTTTTCTCTGTCTTCTCTTAGGTACAAAATATCTTCAAACAGCATCTGAGGAGAGCGCCGGCCTGAGCCTCGCTCTGCCCTGGGGAATGTCTTCCGTCAGCTTGAGAGACAGCAATTATTTAATTTTATAGCAATGTTAATTGAACAACTGGGACTGTAAGGGTAGCATCCCTCTGCGGAGTGGATTTATCCCTGAGAACGGGAGGGTTTTACGCGTGCTGCCCCAGGTAGGAGGCAGTTCACAGCAGGCAGCGGAGGAAGCCCGGCCTCAGCCCCTCTGCAGGGAAGGTGCTGTGCGGGCAGCAGCAGGACAGACGGACATGCGAAGTGCCTAACTCCTGCACGCTCCCAAGTACTAGAGAGAGAGTCCCCCGTCAGAGTGCAGGGGCTTTTCTATACGAAAATCAAAGTCTGGCTCTGCAAAGGCAGAGGTGCAGCCTTTGGGCGTGCGGAGGCCAGCGCCGTGTTGTGGCATCGGGGAGTTTTAAACCTTTTGGGCCCCGTCAGCACCGGCGTCGTCCACCCGCACAGGAAACAGCTGCGGCTCCCCGGCACGGCTCCGCAGAGGGATGTGGTCGCCCGCGAGCCCTCTCGGTCAGCAAATGGCGTGTTTCATAGAACCATAGAATGGTTTGGGCTGGAAGGGACCTTTCAAGGCCATCTAGTCCAACCCCCTGCCATGAGCAGGGACATCCTCAACTAGATCAGGTTGCTCAGAGCCCCGTCCAGCCTGACCTGGAATGTTTCCAGGGATGGGGCATCTCCCACCTCTCTGGGCAACCTGTGCCAGGGTCTCACCACCCTCAGTGTGGAAAATTTCTTCCTTACGTCTAGTCTAAATCTCCCCTCCTTTAGTTTAAAACCATCACCCCTTGTCCTGTCACAACTGGCCCTGCTAAAAAGTCCCTCCCCATCTTTCCTATAAGCCCCTTTAGGTACTGAAAGGCTGCAATAAGGTCTCCCCGGAGCCTTCTCTTCTCCAGGCTGAACAACCCCAACTCTCTCAGCCTGTCCCCACAGCAGAGGGGCTCCAGCCCTCTGAGCACCTTCGTGGCCTCCTCTGGCCCCGCTCCAGCAGGTCCGTGTCCTTCTTGTGTTGGGGGCTCCAGAGCTGGAGGCAGCACTGCAGGGGGGTCTCCCCAGAGCGGAGCAGAGGGGCAGAATCCCCTCCCTTGCCCTCCTGGCCACGCCGCTGGGGATGCAGCCCAGGGCACGGGCGGCTTTCTGGGCTGCGAGCGCACATTGCTGGCTCACGTCCAGCTTCTCATCCACCAGTTTCCACTGTGGCCACCCTCACGCTGGGTTAGCGCTTCCTGCAGTTGCTCGATGGCGCTTGCCGCAGACCCCGCACGCAGCACGGCACGGCACGGCATGGCACGGCATGGCACGGCGGCAGGTACTGCTGAGCAGCGGGGGCTCAGCAGGGACCGACGCTGGCACTCGGGTTGCCTCCAAGGCCAAACCCTGCGGTGGCACAGGTGAGGCTGCAGTCAGAGGTAGGGCGACGTGCGCAAATATTTCAGCTGCTGATGAGTAAACGCTCATTAGGAACCTAATTCTTAAAACTGTAAGTTGCTGGCTACGGTTTTGTACTGCTGAGAGCTGCTGCTGCCGCCTCGCTCTTGTGCCTTCGGCATCGCACCCAGCCCACACGGGCACAGGGTGCGTCGCGGCAGAGGAGGATGGGACAAACGCTCCTCGTGGGGACAAGAGCATGTCCCCCTCCAGGTGTTCCAGCTGGCGCTGGTTAAACCAGTGCTTAAAGCTCTCCCGGTGAGACGTCCCTCCTTCTGCTGCTTAGGGGAGTTTTACACATCAAAATCAGGTTTCATTATGATGCCAGAACACCAAAGAGAGATGTCAGAAATTACACACAGGATGGCACAAACCGCCCCGGCACCACAGAGGAATTCAGAAGTTTCCAGAACTAAAAATTGTTTCAGAATACATTGCTAGTGGCTATTCTGGTCGTGTTTCTGTTATTTTCAGAAAAGCATGTAAAGACAGGAGCGGTTCCCGCTGCTCTTGCTCGCGCAGGCAGTTGTGTGCATTCCCAGACCCTCAGGGCGCAGCACGGGGCCATCCGAGGTGGTCTCCCTGGGTGTCCCCTGGGACCGGCACAGGACACGCTCACGTAGGGTTGCAATTTGAGGAGCTTGCTAAGCCTGAAGCAGATTTTGCTGCGTGCTCTTGCCCAAGCCCAGGGCCAGAAAGGGCTGGGGCACAGCGGGGTGTCCCCCTGCCAGGGGTCCCAGCCCGAGCAAAGGGACGATGTGACCGCAGGGCAGCCCCGTGGTGGCCACCCCGTACCTACTTGCCTCTCAATCCGCAGCCATGGATGGGACGCGCGTCGGGTGGGATGCCATGAACAACTGCACCGATCAGCAGTACTGGGACACCCTTGTCTGCCAGTGCATCCCCTGCAGCCTCGTATGCGGCCGGCCCACAGTGAGGAGGTGTGCTGCCCTGTGCGGTGAGTGCCAGGCGGCCGGTCGCGGGCACCGCGGGGCCGCTGCCTGCGGGGCTGTCCTTGGGCCCGGCAGGCAGCGATGGGGCAACGCTGGGAGGGGGGATCAGGCCCTGGGATGAACCACAGGGTAGGCTCCGAGCCAGCGCAGCTTAACAGAGCTTTGAGCCAAAAACACTGGGGAATGCGACACCTTCCCTGCGACGGGCTGGGTCTGGCAATAGCTCAGCACAAACCAGGATCAAGTTGTCTACGTCTCTGTACCTCTCCTTTCTGGGGTCGCAGGGAGCCTTTCCAGAGCTGCGTTAACACTCGCGTACCCCATCGGTGATGCCCCACCGTCCAAAGGCAGGGCCCTGGGACGCACCAGGTTCAGCTGGTGTGGGTAGTGATAAACTCAAGCTGTGTGTTTGCAAGGCTGTATTGCGAGCCCTGTGCTGGGGCAGGCATCAAGGTCTAGTTATAACAGCTGGCGAGGAGGAAAAGAGACAGACACCCTTTGCACAACCCTGTGCACGGCCCCTTCCCTCCCCAGCGAGCCACGGGGGACCCAGCCTTGCGGCAGGGCTGCGCGCAGCGACAAGTCACATCTCCCCGTTGAGGATGGGAGATGCCATCCCCGGGGTCCCAAGCCGGTGCTCAGGCAGGTTTTGGTGTGTCCTGAAAAGCTGTGCGAGCCCCAGGGCAGCAGCAGCTCTAAGAGCAGCAACCAGGAGCTCGCTGCCGCAGGTGGGTACCGCTGCACGCGTCTGGCTGCGAACTGTCCCCTCCCCGCGCAGCCGCCAGCAGATGCCTTTCCCCAGTATTCATCGTACGGCCAAACGCCACTGCAAATCCCGCGGATCTGTCACCCTGCCAGCCCTGGAGAGGTTGTCAACGCTTACGGCAGTGTGCAGGTCTCGCCCTGCACCCGTCAGAGCCGTGAGCTTGTTCAGAGCAGCCATGGGCTCATCCTGGCACGAACCCAGGCGCCAGGGGCGGGGGGTGGGAGGGCAGAACTTTGGGAGCCTCATGATCAAATGACAGGGGAGGAGGACGTGCTCAGGACACCGTGTTCATCTCCCTTCTCTCCTGCAGAGTCCATGGACTGCAACAGGAGAGCCGGCTTCTACTACGACGAGCTCCTGAAAAATTGCATCAACTGTTCCACGATCTGCGGGCAGCACCCGAAGCAATGCGCCCCGTCCTGCGAAAGTAAGGCCGTGCGCGAGGGCGGGCAGAGCGGGGGTGTGGGGCAGGACCCCCCCAGGGCTGGGCTGGAAGAGGAGCCAGGTTATGGGACTGAAGCTAGGGAAGGGGCAGCAAACCCCCCCTCTCTTCTTCCTGGGGGGCTGTGTGCTTCTGCGCTACCCTTTCACTGGGACTGGGGAAAAGAAAGGCAGGACATCTGCCTCTCTCCTGTTTTCTCCGTCATACAACGCCATCACGCAGCGCGTTTTCACTTTTGCGTGTTGGCGTTTTACAGACCTGGCCTGTCCTTCGGCTCTACCAGCCAGGGCCAGGATTGGCGGTCGCGTGTCCCACCTTGCTGAGCTGCCTCCGGCCCGCGGGGAGGGGGAGCAGGAGGGGACGGGTTATTTTCTCCGAGATCTGCAATTCCCACATTGGGGGTTGAGATGTGATCACTGGAGAAGGGGGAAAGTGGGAACTGGGGGTGGGCTACCTCTCCACGGAAGAGAAATGCGAGCAAACAGAGGAGGTGCATACCTGCTTTCAAATTCTTTCCAAGCGGAGTGCACAAGTGCCATTAGCAATACCCTTTCCCTATGACAAAGTCAATAGCGTGAAGCACGTACCCGAGGGGTTTCTAAGCGCACCCGTGTCTGCCTGGCCCACAGCAGGTGCCCTGGTGGCTACCCCCCCTCCGCCACCCGCCCTGGTCACGGCCTCGCCGCCGCCGGCTGTGCTGGAGCAGAAGGTGTGCACGGAGCAGGAGCCGTGGCTGGTCGTGTACCTGCTGCTGGGGCTCTGCCTCTGCGCCCTCATCTGCTCCCTGCTCCTGGGCTGGACCCACCTGCGGAGGAAGGGAGAGGTGGTCTCCTGCCAAGCCAGCGCCGGGACCTGCCACCGCAGGGAGGACTCCTGCAAAGGTGAGTGCTGGCTGCACGGGGGGACTGGGAGAGGATGGGGAGCTTGTGGGGGGCAGGCTCCCCGCTGCCGCTGGGAGGGACGGAAAGCGGAGCCAGTTCATAGCAGGGGTAGGGAGAGAAAGAAAACGCTGGGCAATGCGGTTCAGCCTGAGCCTGGAAGAGGGGCAGGACTGAATCCCACGCTCCGATTCTCCACCATAACCCCCTTCTCAGTCACTCTCTCGCAAGGTCACAGGCACAGCTTCCCAGTGCCACGCAGGGGCTGGGCTGAGGGCCGGAGCCGCACCCTCCATCGCTGAGCCGCGAGGAAGAGGAGCTGCAAAAAGCCAACCCTCTTCCAGAATGAACCCCCTGTCCAGGGAAGACCCAGGGTTTCCACGGCAGTTGCAGCTCTGGGTTCACGCGCTCGGGGCTGTGCTGGGGCTGCTTTGGGGCCGACGGCTGCCTGGCAAGGGCCACGGTAACACAGGCTGGCTGCTCCTTCAAACAGGCGAACGACGCAGCTGGTCTGCTGAGTTACCTTGCAGCATCAAATGCTGAAGTTTCAGCTCTGGAGCCAGAGAGGCTTTGCAAGTCTTTGCTTTTAGGAGGAAAGATAGGGAATAGATAATGTGGAGCAAGTCAACATAGAAAAGATGTTTTTATTCTCCCTCCTCCTCTTCTCCCCTACCTTTACAAAAAAAAAAAAAAGGTCTACTTACCTATTTATGTACACACGTACGTATTTACGTAAGTACACCTCAAAGCTAGTCATGCTGGATGTCAAAAATCACAGAGAAAAAGCCCACGAGCCGGTGTGTGGCTCAGAGTCACCCTCCGGCAGAACTGTAACTCAAGCCATTCCTGTCTGCTTTGGTTGAAGGACACAGTGGCATTGGACGTTCACTTTTAAGGGAGGCTGCCAGGTTCAAAGCGATTTACCGTGTGCTTTCTAACACCCCTAGCCTAGTCTTGCTTAGCAGATCCCAGATGATGGAGCGGAGCCCTTTGACAGGGTCCCTCCAACCGGCCGCGGGCAGCCAGCCGGCCGCGCTGCCCTGGAGCTCTGGCACCTTGCACGGTGCTGCACCATTGCATTTGCGTGTGCCACAAAGGCAGCATTTAATGAAAAGACAACATACACGTAATGTTATAAATCCTGCAATTGCTTTATTGCTAAACCTCCAGCATTCCTGCTCAAGGCACCTTCCAATTTCCCCCTCAGCTCTCACGTCGCGCGGTGGCAGGACTAGGTGCGAGCATGCAGGCGATGCATTACGTACAACCCACGGTGCCGCGGGCTTTATCGAAGTGGTGGAAGGTAGATGTCCTCTCCAGTTCCAGGATCGGCTCTTTATGGGCTCTAGTGCAGCACTGCAAAGCGTTTCTTGGGTACGAGGTGCTCCTAAAAACCCTCAAGCTAATACGCGTAGTTTGTTTGCAGATCATCTGGTGGAAGCGGGCAGCGTTGGTGATGGATCCACCGGCAGCAGGGTCCCAGAGCCAGTGGAAACCTGCGGCTTCTGCTTCCCTGGACACAGCTCTGCTGTACAAGAGACCAAATCATGCCACGGCACCTCGCATCACATAGGGGAAAGAGCTGCTCCCTCTCACACCGGGATATGCAGCAGAGGAAGCGCTGGGGCCATGCCCAGTCCTGATGACGGCCACTTCAAAATCATATGTTCTCCTTCACAAGAGAAGACGCCCATGGCGTGACCGTTGTGAATGTTCCCGCACAGGATCTGAAAGGAGGGATGCTCCCTCTGCCCCCACAACACAGCTGCTTCACCCTCCGTTTCCAGTGACTGTAACAGCTTCTCCCAGGACCGGCGGACCTGGCGCAGTCTTTGCCCAAGGGCTGTAGGCTACAGACAGGGCTGTTCTCTTCCATGCAGGATATGAACTTCTCGTTATTCTCGTGCACTCCCAGCGATAGAAGTCGCTTCCCATTTAGCAGCGTCTTCATCCTCCGACTTGACTTCTGCAGCCTCCTCCGTGTGTCCCAGTCATTGGGAGCAATGTCTCATTGGGGCTTTTCATCCTGGTTCCACCATCAGCGTCATTTTGTCTCTGCAGAGGGTGTTGATGCAGAGCCAGGATCAGACCGTGGTGTCCACCCATCCCCATGGAGAGCACACCTTTCCCTACCTGAAAACTCTACCCTGCAACGCAAGTGATTCACAAGCAGAGCTGTAAACATCTCAAACATGGACTCAGACCCAAGAAGTTACTCATGGAAGTTATAATGACCACTGAATGCCACTGCCATGCCCTCAAGAGTGGCGTGTTTTCTGACTTTAACAGCAGTTTCTTTACAGGACAGAATATTTGGTAAGACGCGATGTGGAGAGCTCCACAGGCAGCTTTCAACAGTGCTCGGGAGGGGAGGCCAGGTCACGGGTGACGGCGAGGCTTTGCCTTGTGACGGGACACGGTGCTGCACGGGAGGAGCTGCGACGGGCACCAAAATCCCCGATGGAATTGGGTTTAAATGCGAAAACTCATCCAAGTCTGAGAACGTTCTAAAAGACTGGATTTATGTACATCTGGTCTAGGTTACTCAAAATAGCTGGTAAAAGCGATGAACCGGCTAGAGAAACAGCTGCTTTGAGGGAAGATTTCTATCTGACCTGGCTTTGAAAGCTACTATGGAAAAATGTGGGTTTTGACATGTAACTTGAAGTTCTCATTTTCACTAAAGGAGAGCGTAGGAATCTTTGCTTGGTGAGGAATCACTCCTGGTAGGAGCTCATCCCCTCCACTTTCTCAAACTAGAGCTTCAAACTTGAAAGAATAAAAATATGAGTCAACATATGCACAAATTGGGGCTGGGAAAGCAGACAGCTGGAGAAAGCAGGAGCAGATAGTTGTAACAGACTGCCCCCTCCATAGTACGTATTTCTTTAAATGTCAATGTTTTCTTATCACTAAAGAAGGCACCACCTGGGGGGTGACCACGACAAAGCCAGTGCCACGAGTGATGTCCGGTCACAGAGCAGAAAGGCGTTAGGAGCACATGAAACCCGTTAGAACTAGAAGGTGCAAGAGGTGGTTTAAGGTGCAGACAAAGAGCCCCCGCGTTGGTCCAACAGCCGGTACGTGGGGCAAAGTTTCGCTGTCTCGAATTGCTCCGGGAACCAACCTGACAATTCTCCGTCTCGCTACCCTCGCGTATTGCCTTTCATCCCTTCCCTCTGCTCAGCAAAGTCCTTATCGCGCAGCAGCACGAGGGACGAGCTTTGTATCGCGCTGCGTTCGCCACCGAGGGGAGAAAAGTCGCCTTTTCAAAACTGGAATCTCGTTTTGCTCACACAGGTCCCCTAAACACGACGGGTGAGGCCTGAAGGCCACCACCCCCCCACGGTGCGGCGGGGAGAGCAGGGGCTTACCCATAAGCACGGAGAACAAAATACAGACTCCGGCCACGAGCAGGCCGCTGGCAGGGTACAGTGACAACGGCAGCCTCCGCTGGCTGGGCCTCCCCTGGACCTCCACCCGCTGAGCCTCTCACACTCTTGTCACCTCCCACCCTCTCTCAGCACCCACAGTCCATGGGCCTCCCACTCTCCCTTGGCCTCCTGCACTCTCATCCTCCCTACCTCCTCTGCCTCCCACTCTCTCAACCTGAAGACCCTCTTGGCCTCACATTCCCTCTTGGCCTCCCTGCCAGCTCGGCCTCCGACTCCCTCTTGGCATGTCCTCTCACGTAGTCATCCTCCCCAGGGCGTCCAGCTCCATAGCATCATTTCCCATGGTCCTAGCTCCTGTCGTTTCCCTCCTGTGGAATCTGCTCCAACAGCCTCTGGTCTCATGGCGTTGGTTCCCACGGCCTCCAGTCCTGTAGCCTCCTGTCCCAACCTCAGCTCCGATAGTCTCCGACACCACGGCCCCAAACGCTGCGGCATCGTTAGCATTCCAGTTCCTTCAAACCTCCAAAAGTCTGTCGGCCCCAGAAGCCAGATCGGCCTATGAACATGCTCAGTCTCAACTCTTCCCCAGCCTCCCACTCCCTGTTGGCCTCAACCCTTGCTCAACCTCAACTGTTCCTCAGATTCCCACCTACTTTTGGCCTCCCACTCGTGCAAAGCCTCAACTCTTCCTTATACGCCCAAACCCTTTGGGACACTCACCCTTGCTCAGCTTCAACAGTTCCTCGGTTTCCCACCCCTTTTGGCCTCAACCCTGCTTGGACGCTCGCCCCTACTCAGCCATATACATTACTCGGCCTCCAACCCCCATCTGGCCTCCCATCCCCATTTGGCATCCTACGCTTTCTCGGTCGGATTTCTTACTCGGTATCACATCCCTGCTAAGTCTCAACTCTTCCTCAGACTCCCACCTCTGCTTGGCCTCCAATCCCTGCTCAGCCTCAACATTTCCTCCGCCTCCCACCCCTGCTCAGCCTCAACTCATTCACAGCCTCCCACACACTATTGGCCTCAACACTTCCTCGGCCTCCCACACATCATCAGCCTCAACTCTTCCTCGGCCTCCCTCCGCTTTTTGGCCTCCCCCCACCTTTTGGCCTCAACTCTTCCTTGAGCTCATAAGGCCTTTTGGCCTTCCATCTCTACTCAGACTCAACTCTTCTTCAGCCTCCCACCCCCTTTTGGTCTCCCTCCCATTAGCCTCCACGATTCCTCAGCCTCCCACCCCCTTTTGGACTCCCACCCTTTCTCAGCCTCAACTCTACCTCGGCCTCCACTACTTTTTGGCCTCCCGCCCATATCTGACCTCCTTCCCCATTGGGCTCCACTGTTCCTTGTTCTCCCACCCCTTTTGGCCTCCAACCCCTGTGCAGCCTCAACTCTTCCTCAGCCTCCCTCTGCCTTTTGACCTCCCACACGCTATTGGCCTCAACACTTCCTCAACCTCACGAGGAATTTCGGTCTTCCATCTCTGCTCAGCCTCCACTATTCCTCAGCCTCCCACCCCTTTTTGGCCTCCCACTCCTTCTCAGCCTCAACTCTTCCTCAGCCTCCACCCCCTTTTGGCCTTCCATGCATTTCTGGCCTCTGTTGCCATTGGCCTCCACTCTTTCCTGAACTCCCACCCACTTTTGGCCTCCAACCCCTGTGCAGCCTCAACTCTTCCTCCGCCTCCCTCCACCTTTTGGCCTCCCACCCGCTATCGGCCTCAACACTTCCTCAACCTCATAAGGAGTTTTGGCCTCCCACTCCTTCTCAGCCTCAACTCTTCCTCGGCATCCCACCCCCTTTTTGGCCTCAACCTTTCCTCAGCTTCCCACTGCCTCTTTGCCTTCAATCCCTGCCTAACCTCAACATTTCCTCGGCATTCCATCCCTATCTAGCCTCCACTATTCCTTAGCCTCCCACCCCTTTTTGGCCTCCCACTGCTCCTCAGCCTCAGCTCTACCTTGGCCTGCCACTGCCTTTTGGCCTCCCACCCATTTCTGGCCTCTGTCCCCATTGGCCTCCACTCTTCCTCAGTTCCCACCCCTTTTGGCCTCCAACACCTATGCAGCCTCAACTCTTCCTGGGCCCCCCACCCCTTTTGGCCTCAACTCTTCCTCTGCATCCAAACCATTTTTTCCCTCCCACCCCTTTTTGGTCTCCCACTCCTTCTCAGCCTTAATTCTTCCTTGGCCTCCCACCCTTTCTCAGCCTCAGCTCTACCTCATTCTCCCACTCCCTTTTGGTGTTCCACACATTTCTGGCCTCTGTTGCCATTGGCCTCCACTCTTCCCTGCCCTCCCACCCACTTTTGGCCTCCCACCCCTGTGCAGCCTCAACTCTTTCCTCAGCCTCCCTTTGCCTGTTGGCCTCAACACTTCCTCGACCTCATAAAGAGTTTTGTCCATCCATCTCTGCTCAGCCTCCACTATTCCTCAGCCTCCCACTCCTTTTTGGCCTCCCACCCCTTCTCAGCCTCAACTCTTCCTTGGCCAGCCTCCGCCTTTTGGCCTCCCACCCGCTATTGGCCTCAACACTTCCTCGACCTCATAAAGAGTTTTGGCCTTCCATCTGTGCTCAGCCTCCACTACTCCTTGTCCTCCCACTCCTTCTCAGCCTCAACTCTACCTTGGTCTCCAACTCCCTTTTGGCCTCCCACACCTGATCAGCCTTATCTCTTCCTTGTCTCCCACCCCCTTTTTGGCCTAAACTGTACCTCGGCCTCCCACATATTTTTGGCCTCCCACTCCTTCTCAGCCTCAGCTCTTCCTCAGCCTCCCTCTGCCTTTTGGCCTCCCACACACTATTGGCCTCAACACTTCTTTGACCTCATAAGGAATTTTGGCCTTCCATCTGTACTCAGCCTCAACTCTACCTTATCCTCCCACTCCCTTTTGGCCTCCCACCCATTTCCGGCCTCCCTCCCCACTGGCCTCCACTCTTCCCCAGTTCCCACCTCTTTTGGCCTCCAACCCCTGTGCAGCCTCAACACTTCCTGGGCCCCCCACCCCTTTCGGCTTCCTACCCCTGTGCAGCATCAACTCTTCCTCGGCCTCCCACCCCCTTTTGGCCTCCCACCCCCTATTGTCCTCAACACTTGCTCGACCTCATGAGGCCTTTTGGCCTTCTATCTCTGCTCAGCCTCAACTGTTCCTCAGCCTCCCACCCCTTTTTGGCTTTCCGCTCCTTCTCAGCCTCAAGTCTGCCTTGGCCTCCCACCCGATTTTGGCATCCCATCCATTTCTGGCCTCTGTCCCCATTGGCCTCCAGTCTTCCTCGGCCTCCCACCCCTTTTGGCCTCCAACCCCTGACCGGCCTCAACTCTTCCTCCGCCTCCCACCCACTTTTGGCCTCAAGTCTTCCTTGACCTCATAACGCCTTTTAGCATCCCATCGCTGCTCAGCTTCAACTCTTTCTTGGTCTCCACCCCCTTTAGCCTCTACTCTTCCTGGGCTTCCCACGCCTACATGGCCTCGCACTGTAGCTCAGCCTCATCTCTTCCTCGGCCTCCACCCCCTTTTGGCCTCATATCACCTTTTTGCCTCTCATCCTAGCTCAGCCTCAACTCTTCCTTGGTCTCCCACCCCCCTTTTGGCCTCCCACCTCTTCTCAGCCTGAACTTCTCCTCGGCCTCCCACCCCTGCTCACCCTCCTGCATCTTTGCCAGTCTAATCTCTACTTCAGCTTCCCCCGTCTCTCGGTCTCCCCTCCAGCTCAGCCTTACTCTTTCTTGCCCTCCTACTGCCTGGTCCCAGGTGCTCTTGCTCTGTCTTTCATCTCCTACACCTTTTAAGTCTCATTTAGTCTCCACTTGCATTCTGGCTCAGTGTCCGCTCACGCTCACCCTCACACTCCTCTTCTGCCTTCCTCAGCCTGTCGCCCTGCCCCTCTTCTCTGTCAGGCTCCTGTTTGTGCTCGCCCTGCGAAAGCCTCTCGGCCTCTCCTCCCTCTCCGCTGCTGCTCCGTGTCCCGCTCCCTCTGTGGTCTCCTACAGCATTATGTCCTCCACTCTGACTGAGCCTCCCCCCCCAGCTTGACCTCCCACTCAGGCTGGGCCTCCCCCTCAACCTCCTGGCCTCCGCAGCACTGACAGTGCTGCCTCTTCCTCTCCCTGGTTTCCCCTTCCCACAGCCTCCCCCTCAGCCTCTGCAGGGTGAAGGGGTTTTGCACTTACCCCGGGGCAGCACCAGCACGTCCCCCCGGGCACCAGGGCCGGGAGAACCCCCAGCCCCGTGCCCGCCTCTGCCCAGGCGCTTCCCAGTGAGGACGGGGGCTCCTGGAGAAGGAAAACCCTCGTAAGCAGACGCAGCGCCTCGTCACGCTGCCCCTTCCCAGCACGGAGCTCCTGCGGGCAGCGCTGGGGACACGGGGCTTCAGCCCAGCTCCGGTGTCACCTCCAGGGACAGGCACTCGTCACCCGCGGGAACCCCCGGCCACGCTACTTGCGCGAGGAGATTCAGAACCTTATTTAAAAATAGGACAGAAATAACTGAACATGTGCCACCAGTTTTGCAATCAGGGCATCTCTTGAGGATCAAGAGGCATCAGTTACTCAAAGGAGAAAGCTTTTAGGAGAGCGTTTATGCCAGCTAGCACACGAGCTCGTCCTGCGTGGCGCTGGCAAGCGGCAGCTCCTGCTCCAGCCGGCCCAGGAGGGCACTCGCCTTCTTGCACCCAGGCAAAGCCCGTGTTGGGTGGCTGGGGCTGTCCCTCCCGTCACCACGCGGCCAGAAACCGGGGAAAATACTCATCAGAAGCCAAGCCCGTCCCTCCAGACCCCATACACAAGAGGGGAGCGTTCCTCACCCTCACAGACCTGCCCTCCCCTCCTCCGGGGACTGGAACTACCGCCACCAGCACATAAAAGGCAACATGGAGCAACTTGAACAAATCAGCAGCGAGAACAAGCATCAGGCTCCCAGATACAACCCTCGGATGCTGGAGAACCCAGAGGAATCAGTGGATTTGGCATCACGTTTGCTCAGGTTTTCATTAGGCACCAGCATCAAGTAAAGCTTTCTCTCTAGTCAAGCGGCTGAGGGACAAGAAAATACTATACTGAAAGCCACTTTCTGGCTATTTTCGTGCCCCGTGTAGAGCCGTGTTCGCTACTGGCAGATAACAGAACCTGAGCCTGCCTCACCACACCAGCCTTTGTTTTCAGTCATTTCTGCAGATGCTTCTTCACACCAGACCAAGCTGTGCCGATATAAAACTGTACCTTAAACCGAACAAGCCAGCCCCAAACTGCTCCCCGAACTGCAGCGGGGCGGCAGGGAAGCAGCAGGGTCGTTACTCGTGAGGACGCAGCCTTTCACCGCTCTCTGCCAGCACATCAGGGAGGCACAACTTCATCAGCCCGTCGTCAGCCTCTCGCTGCACAGCCAGGCGTTTCGGGGTCGGCGTTCTCCTCAAGGTGACGTTAAGAGGGTTCTGCAGGGAAACCTCCCGGTTCTGCAGGGAATAAACCTGGTGTACGGGCTGCGTGGCTGCCCCTGAAGAGCTGGAGCATGTTTGAGAAGCAGCATCCTGAGGGGTAGCGCTGCTCGTATGACAGCAGCTGTTCTTCCATTTTTATAGGAAGAGGGAAAATGTTCTCTCTTCCTCTAGCAACCTGCACTGATTTACTGTTGCTGGAAATAGAAACATGCCTGGTACGATTCAGGGAGAGACACAGGGGGTGGGGGTGGGGGTGGGGGGGGAGAAAAGAATAAGAGCTTTTAATACACCAGGAATTCTGCTTTTGAAACCAGAGCACTGAAATGTACCTCGCTCTCGATCTCCCACTGCAAGCCATCTGTACCGGTGCGGTTGCACAGAGCACAGCCCTCTTCGCCAGCCTTACGGGGTGGGGAAAAAAAATTCAGGCTGATTTACGTGGCTGGCATCGTCCCTAAACAATTTGTTTCTAAAGGATTAACGAAACAGACTGCATTAGCTCCCGTGGCCAAGCGCGTGCTGGTGGAAAACAGAATTCATTTGTTCAGGCTCCGGCATCCAAACAAGCAGCCGAGGGCTGAGACCTCGGCATCGCCGCCCGGCAAAGCCCATCCGCCGCGCGGTGGCACTCCTCCTCCAGCGACAGGACAAGGTGGGGACGCCAACTGCAGCAGCCCGGGGAACAATGAAAGGCTGATTCTCCTCTTCCTCTGCAAGCTTGCTGCATTATTAAAAGGTAGCAGAAAGCGTTGTCAAGCATCTGCACGATAGCGTGCCCAGCGCGGGGAGGGAGGGAGGGAGGGGCCCCGTTCCTGCGGGTGCGCCATTCATCTGCATTTCTCCAGCAATTTTTCATTTGCGACAAGAACGCTCAGGATAGATCTTGCAGCACCCAATTACAATTGAAAATTATTTCAAGCGTGACGATAGGGAAAGACAGGTTACAAAACCAGAGTACGCTATCACTTCTGCAGAAATCGGGCTGCCTCGGTAACTCCCACGCTGTACGGTACCTTTTCTGTGTCTGATTTGGCATTCAAGGCGCTTCAATTAGCCGTCCCTTCTTCCTTCCCTGTGGCAAGCTGTTGCAGGAATCTCCTCATGTACAGAACTGCCTTGTGCTCTTCCAGTTTGTGTACAAATCAAATACAATTCCACTGGCCTTTTGTTCAGCCGCTCTTTTAAGATGCTCATTTAAAAAACAAACCGACCCGCTTCCCTTATTTTCCTCCTATTTCTTCTGTTTATCAGACCGCTTTCCACCTCTGTCTCAGGCAGGTTAGACACCTGGAACTCATTTCTAGAGCACAGAATCACACAGGTTAGAGCCGTCCATGTTTTTAACCACCCTGGTAAGGTCGAAGAATGTCTATGTATCCAGACAGCCAGAGCTTCATGACCTTTTTGGTGTGGCTCTGACACCAATTTATACTCTCACACAGAGCTCTCTGCAGGTTCCAGAAGGGAGGGAGAACAATGCTATTTTTGCTCTTTTCAGCTCCATGTTCTGAACGGTTTCTCTCTCAGGCTGCAATTCAACCCACAGCCCGGCCTCCTGAGAGCAAGATCCAGCACGCGAGCGGTTACTGCTGGTATCTGACAAGCCAAGGAGCTGCTTTAAAAGACAGCGGTGGAGGGGGAGAAGAGGAGTAAAACTGCGTTTGTGACAAAGCAAGAGCGAGCTGGTGCACCAAGTGCTGCAAGCTAAGGACACCGATATGGAGGCTGCGATTCTGCAAGGAGGAGAAGAGTGCAAGGAGGAGAAGAGTACGTGAGGAGTTAATGCATGTGGGAGGATACAAGGAACCAATACCAGCCTAGCACATACCAGGAAAATGTGTTGTTTACTTAAAACCGGAGTGCACTGCAGAAGTGCTCAATAGCAGCAGATCTATCGCTCAATGCTGCCCCCAGCAGCAACCGTCTCTATAACAGATGGTACATTTTTCAATACTGAGGTTTTTCAAGTGTCATATATATGCAGGGGAGAAAACAAACCAAACCCAGCAACAACAGAACAAGCGATTTTGAGAAATTCAAACTTATTCACAAGATTTAAAAAAAGAACCAAGACCACTCTTACAGTATAAACACGCCAATTCATTCATTTTTACTGATGGTTGCATTTATGAATTTCATTCTCGTGAAAAAAGGGAATAAAAGGAAAAAAATTAAGAAAATAGCTATTTATAGAAAACAAAACAAAAAAGGGCTCAAACAGAAAAGAATCTGTGCTGATGCTTTTGATGAGCAGTCCGATGGCATTAAACATTACCTGTGCAAGCAGGCATGCTTGAAAACCTGTCTTAGTACTGTAGCTTCAGTTCCACAATCCAGGATTTCTTTTATGGTTGTTGGAAAAAAAAGAGCCTAATAGTTTCATACTGTATTTATTTAATAACTAAAATTCACAAATAAAAAGATACTTGCAAAGTCCTTTAGTTGTCTCATCCCCTCCTCCTCCACTCTACTGCTTTCAGACCCATATGCATAAAAAATGGGCTTGGATTTTTAATTTTAACTGTTATATGATTGGTCGTTGGAGCTGAAGCACCAAATGGAGAAGATGCTTTATGGAGATGAGGGTATAGCCCCTTGCCTTCCCACACACATTTTGGAGGAACATAGGAGATGTACCAGTGCCCGGACTCCTCTGCTCCCATTTCCCCCACCCAGAGCATTCCTTTCATTTTATATTTCCTCTGTTAAGTGACTGACTGTAGCCTCTGCTTTGCCCCCTTTCTGTCCTTGCGGGACCGCATACACGTTGGACATTGTTCATTTCTTACTCCGCCAGGCTTTGAGTCAGTGTCAAGTAGGTCCTGTTACAGCTCAGTGCTAGTTGTTTTTTAATGGGTCTTTTCATTTCAGGTAGGTTTGTGTGTCGATTCAGAAGGCTTGCTTATTTTCTTCCTTGTTTATATCTGACAAGCTGCTGGATAAGGCTATTCATACTCCAGGAACTGTTTGTGATAGAACAGCAAATATCTGCAAGAAAGCAGAGGTATAGTTTCAGCTTTCTGCTATGCATCGGAGCAGATCAGTATTTCCATTGATGCGATGATAAAAAATGAGGACTATTCATTTTGTTTTTCTTTTCAATTTGAAGCAATTCCAGGGACATGCCAGTTCCCTACAGTAACCATGGATGAGAAGGAGGGAAGCCAGCTGAAATAATTTTACCAGCAACTCAGGAAACTGAACAGTTGTACATTCAACAGTCAAACCCTCTTTTTGTACAATCTACTTAGAACCTGAAAGCCTCGGAAGATGGACCGCATCCATTTAACACTATCATGACACAAAATACAACAGAGGTGCTTTAAGATGCAACTGTTGCTTTACAGTCACATTACCAAAGCATCGGACGCTTAGGATTATTGCAAACTGCCTGCCATTTACTGCTACAGAAAAAAAACCCCCGAAGGACCAGGCACGTGGGTGAAAACTCATGTGTCCCACTCAAATCCAACTCAAACATCTCATGTCTCAATCTGTACTGAAATCTGGTGTTTTAACAGGATGAAATTCTTCCTGCCCTTAATTGCTTTATGTGTACTGCTACATAAGGGAGCTCAGCCCTCAAGCAGTTACACGTCACAGGGAAGTGGATTCATCTCTACATACTCCACACACCACACACTGACACGGTCACTGCACGACTCTCAAAATGCTTCAAAGCACTTTTAAGACTTCCCAGTTATTGTCATTCCATCTCACGCCCTATGGAGCTTCCCTTACACTATGCAGATCTACTTAGTGTCATTATCTGAACCAGGGAAAACAGAGCAGAGCTCAAACCAGCCTTTACGGAGGCGGACGGGCAGCGGTTGCATCGCATACCTCTCCTCCTTGCCTATGGCAGTTTCTTCCACAGACATACCCCATCTGAGGGCCAGAGCTAGCCACGTGTTATTGAAGAAAAACAAACTCATTTTTCTGCTGACCTCAAAGCAGAAGTTACTTTGTCAAATCATTTAACACTAAAATTCAGATATTATAGATTTTTTTTTCCTTCCCAGTTGAAGTTCAAAAAATGAAAAAATGGGAAAATCTGTTTAAAAAAGTTACAAACTGAACATCTGTGCCTGCAGCAATCAATGGAAATGCAGGAATAATTAAAACAAGAACAATACAGGCTTATTTTTCCAGTACCAAGTCCATAGTTGAAAATACAAAATGAAGACTTCAGATTTCAAGTTACCTTATTCTTGAAACATACACCAGTCCCCAGCGCTGCCCTCAAATGAGGAACACCAAGATGCTTCCCTTGCACACTACTGCTCTGCCCTCCCAGTACTTCTCTAATGCAAATATCTGAAACCATTATGTCAATCTGAAATCAATTTAAAGCCATGAGCTAAGAAACAGCTCATGTTCTATACCTGCCTCCCATATAGCCTTGCCACTCTGGTTCACAGTATTTTCTTAATGGCTTTTCTTCAAGTCTTTTACACTCATAGTAATCCAAAGGTTCTGCAGACAAGGACTGGATTGTGTCATGGAGGTAACCACTTGGAACACCCCTGCTCCTACACTGGATGATCACATCACTTCGGTTTTCAGAGTCCCTTCCATTAGCAAGCGAGCGTTTGGACGTGAGCACCAGTTACACACACTGCAGAGTCAGCTGATGTCCCTCGTCCTTCCCCTCTTCTTCCTTCAACAAATCCAGGATTATAAAGCAATGTTCTGAAGCACTGATATATACACAGAGATAGCAGACATTCAAAGAGGGAAATGAAGTCTTCTCTACGATGAAAGGGTCTTGTAACTGAAAGCAAGGAACACCCAAAGGTCAAAGTTCCCCTTCCTTTCCCCTTTCCAGTTCACAACTTACCCTTCACTGTCTAGCACATCCTTAATGCTAGCCTTGGTGATAATGGCATCATCACACTTGAACCACTGGTCCTTGTGCTGCCGGATGAAGCTGGTATAGTGCCCACTCTCCAAGGTTCCCTGGTGATTAACTACTGCAAACAAGGAATACCTGGTACAGAAGAGAGTTCATGAATAAGTGGATCAAAAGGGGAAAAACAACCGACATTTTAGACAGGCAGAAGCTTGTGTTCATAAACATGTATAGCACTAGTAAAGGATCTGATCCATCAATTAAACATCAGCTCTTAACATTAACGGGGAAGAGGGCATCCTTGGCCAGGGAGAACCACCACATTTTTCTTTTCCTGTCTTGCTATTACTGCAACGCTCCAGTCTGATGACAGCTGTCAGATTTACCTGTACTGGCTACCAGATTTTTCTTCTAAAATAGATCAATATTGATGCATTTCTGAAGAGAACCACTGATTATCTAGTCTGACCTTCTATTTCCCTCAATTAGTTACTCTAGTGAACCAGAAAAATGTGTTTGGGGCATGAGGATGGGGAAGGAGGCAATATTAAGTATAGGTTATCTTAAGTATTTCTAATGATAAATTGCCATACTGATTAATTGTCCTTAATTTGGAAAGTCTGTACCTGTTTTAAAATACTCAATATATTCAGCCTCAACTTCCAGCTTTCAGGTGCTGCTGTGCATTTGCCTGCTAGCCTGAAAACCAGCAGACACATCTCTGTTCCAAAGAAAGATACTGATAGACTGATCAAGTTGCTTTTAACGTTTTTTTCTTTTCTTAAAGAGAAGACTGAAGTCCTTGGCTCTTTTGTTCTAAGGTAAGATTTTGTTTCCAGTCTTAAATATACTTGTGGCTCTTTTTCACATGTTCTCCACTCTTTTTAACTCTTTCTTAAAATGCTATCCTCAAACTGGGATACAAACACAGCTGCACAATGGTAAAATCATCTCTCTAATCTCACTTGATATTGTTCTACTTGCATTCAAAATTCACAGAGCTCTTTTGACACAGTGGTGCCACAACAAGGCACCTATTCAGTTGACTGTCTACAGAGCCACTGCTTTAGAGTGTCACCCTCTTCCCAGTGGAGTCCTTTAATCCAACTAGGACGGACACCACTCTTCAGTCCTAGATGGAGGATTCTAAGATTGCCCCGGCTGTTTACTGGCATCCAGCTTACTAAGCAGCCCAGACGTCTCTGCTCTCATTACCTAATCCTCTTCATTGGTAACAACTTCTCCAATTTAAGTCATGTGCAAACCTCAACAGTGATCAGTTGTGTTTTCTTTCAGATCTTTGCTAACAGTATTAAACACCATACGTCTAATGAATCAATTGCTATACATAAACACCTGCCTCGTATCTGCTTGTAATGACAACTGCACTAAGGCCTAGTTAACTAGTTTTTAAATCTCTCTATTGTGTGATTCCAGTTTCTTAATGAAACTTTTAGTGCCAAATGAAGTGCCTTGAAGAACTTAAATACACAACATCAGCACATGACTGTAGCAACCTTATTAAAAAAAAAAGGTAAGGTTTGTGTGACCATCTCTATTCCCATGAAGCTATGGATATTGGTTTCAATTACTCTCCCCTTACATTCTTGAGCAAGTCCCGTATCAGCCTGTCATTTATTCTGACTGGAATCAATACCAGACCAATAGACCCCAGAATTACTGGGGTCATCTACTTGGGACTTCGAGTGTCAGTGTTCCATAAACTTTCTTTCGGTCCTCTGCAACTCCCTTTGCTATTGCAATAGAAATAGGATTATTTAAAGGAAACACCCATCTCTTTTAATACTGTAACCATAGCTTTTAATTTTGACCATAAACCGATTGCTGGGGTTACCACCTTCAGATCTGAAAGTCAGCTGCCACAAAACCACGAAAGGGTAGGCAATGGTAGAGGACGAAGCTTTATTTTGCAACAGTTCAGACTTACTGTGCTGTCAAATATGGTAATGCACTTCGCACTGCAGGATATACAGCAGACTGTCTATCTCCTTCTAGAAGCCAACTACCTTTCACAATAGGAGTCATGGAATGTACCACTTACTTATTATCATTGTTTAGACTATCCGTCGGCTGCTGGTATTGCCCGTTCATTCTGCTCTCTTTACTGCAACACACACACACACAAAAATCCAGTCACTTAAAGCAGTGGCTTCCCAAACCGAGGAAACAGGTTTTACATGACACAGCCTGTTTGCCGAATCCAGGTCCTTGTTCAAAAGCACAATGCTGCTTAGCAGCAGAGAAGGGCTGCTGATTAGGATGCTAAAGATGCTTTATTTGCTCTCACAGCAATGCTACATAAGAAACATCATTTCTCCTCCCGGTCAAGGCTTCAGTGCTGCAAATACAGATTTGTTTACGTCAAATAACCTATCCAAAAAGCTTAAAAACAGGTTAAGAAAAGATTTGTATTCTAAACCTGGAAAAATATCTAATTACATCAATCCTTTATCCTGTGATGGGTCAATCATCCTGGCTCTGACTTGTAAATTCATTTTGTGTTTTGACAGCAGCAATAGGATTATGCTGTTGATTTCATAGCCGATGAAATTCAGATTACTGAGTTATGCCTGCTGATTATCCCATCTATATTCCATTACGCTTGATACCTTTCACCAGCAGAGCCTGTTCTATCCAGAGGAACAGGGAAGTCTCAAAATCTCCGGAATATACTGGAATAAAGCGTATATTCTTAATATAACACTATTTAACAGAGCTTCAGGGCTCTCCTTCCTCTCCTGGCAGAAGCATCTACTTTTCTCCCAGGGTGGGGTGGGGCAGTGAGTAGGCAAAGCTTGAAATTACTAGTAAAATTTTAGCATCAAACAGAGCCCCTGTGTTAGGAGATGCCACGTTTTGGGGCTTTCTGCACTGCTTCAGATATAAATTAAATCTGAATATCCTCCTGTATATTTGAATGGAACACCTGACAAATACTCATTAACTGAGCTAATTAAATTCCCTTCATAAAGGTATATTTATATAAATGTCATGTCTTTCACAAACCTGGGAGGTGGGAGAAGTCTTACTGTTTCAGTTTAAATACAAATTAGAAATACCTATTTTAATCTGGACTATGTTTTTTTGTCTTGCAGCATTCTCTAAACAGAAGTTGAAGGTACAAACCAAAAAACCCCAGATTTGCATGTGTGTAGGAATAAAGAGGAAGGATTTTTATAACTTCAGAAATACTAGGTTAGGCATTAGGTTATGTCTAGTCTGCCTAATTACACAAGATGACTGGTGGGTAGGCACTCGGGTGATGGAACCAAAGCAGAGATCTGAAGGCACAATGGATCTGGGTCTATAAATTTAACATGCAACCAGAAACGTAACACAATTTAAAATAACAATTTTTTAAATATAAAGCCTTTTCTAGCACACAAAACTCAATAGTTTATCTAAAAATTAGTTTAGAAGAGATGCACATTTCAAGGAGAAGCTTACAGCAGAAGTATCATTATACATACTGTTCTATAACCTTGATTCAAGGATGTTCCATGTTTCATGATGCACATGTATGAACTGGTAAACAGTTCTGTCCAGGTCTTTGGGGGATTTTGAACTTGGTACACACCTGGAAGCCATGAATGGTGTCATGTCCAGCTCCAGTGGAAACGAGACATACGTAGTGATCTTTCGCCTCAGTTTGGCTGAGTGTTCAAACCGCTGGAGACAAAGTGGAAGAATTTTTTTTTTCTTTAGAGAAAGGCTAAGTTTTCTGTCTCTTAGAAATGTCCTAAGCTTAGGAATAACATGAAAACATATTAGCAGTCAGTATCCAGGGTCACCCCCAGATTTTTTTCTACCAACTATCTGGGCTGAGAACCCCCCCATGTAAATGCTAACATATTTCTACCAGGAAAATAAACCACAATTTGTGAGGGAAAAATACAGTATTAATTGTTTACCTTAATATCTATACACACAAACTTATTCCCAACTGACATTAAGGAAAAAATATATTAAATGGAGAGAGCACACACAGCCTTTACCCAAACCAGTGTTCATTTGTACTATGTGCTATTCAAATATATGGCTGCTGCCTACACTAGCACACAAAACCGGTGACAATGAGAGCTTGCCATCAGATTCACATACTTAATCCACCCATCCAATCATCTCAAGTGACAGGAGTCAAGCCTACACAGGAATACCAATTCAAATTAAGGCAAAAATGGAATATGATAACAAAAAAAGCCTTGTCCCTCCGCCAAAAGGAGCCTGCAATACCCACTATCCTCTCCTCATCTTCTCGATTGAACATTAAATGGAAACAGGAACAAATAACAGAAAGAGATGAATGAGTTTCTATTTAAAGGCAGATTCTCTCCCCATTTCTCAGAAATTCTGCTCTATTTACACTTCAAGTTAATTATTTTCCAATTGTGGTGCCATAACAATTCCCTAGCAACAGATCCAGTTGTGAAAAGCTGAGACTTTGTAATTCTTATCTTTTCGGTTTCTTTTTTGCTTTAACACATGAAATGAAATTTGCATTTTGCATGGACAGGACAACACAATCACTTAGGAAGAGTTGTTTATTTTCAAAAAACATCTTCAGTCATTCTGGGTAACACAAACACTGAATTGAGTGTAGGAAAGGGGTTGAGCACATTCACATTGCCTTGGCCAAAGAACAGAATCACCTAGGCGTATCTTGCCAACTACTCTGCAATAATAAAATAAAAAGTAAAATAAAAACAAGAGCCCAACACCCCTAAAGCTCCCCCAAAAGCCAAGCAGCCAGCTAAGCACTCCTGAAACCTCAAGTCAGTCATGCAACAATGGTCTTCAAGAAGACTACAAACAGGCAAAGAAGAACAAAGGAACCGTGCTACTATCTATTCCAGTCAGGCTAATACCTTTGGCATATCACATTAATACCCAAGATGCCACTGAAGAACTGCTGGTATATGGGAGTGAACATCTGAAGGCATGATTGTCCCAAACAGTCTGAAAAGGCCTATAAATTACAGAAGAGGCAATTCTTTCCACCTGTAACACCTTTTTCCAGTAGAAAGCAGAATCAATCTTTTCTCACGAATACAGACCTTCCTAGGGCATTCCGTTTTCATGTCAAGACCTCTGCATTTCATTAACAAGCTTTTGTACAAGCCAGATTTTGAAAATAAATTTTAAATTGCTGCTACGCTGGATACGGAGTTGCTATGTAATTTAACAATTCCAAACTGCAATCATTTCTTGAATACAGTCCATGACTTGCTCAGTGAGACCACGACACTATAGTTACACAGATTATTAGGTTTTCCAGTATGAACATACTGACCTAGCTTAGAGGGCCACTGGAAAATAAACCAGAAAAACTGCCTGCTTGCTACAGCAAAGTTCAGCACGCGCTTTGCCATGACAGCTACAAGATAAAGGTCTACTCCCAGCACTATTAAAGTTACCCAGGTGTTTTACCAAAGTTCAAAACCTAGAAACCATGTAAGAACTGAACAACTGAACGAAGTGTCTGGAGCAAAAGGCTGGACCGTGTGTTCTTTCAATTCAGCATTCCCCAATTGGAAAGAGGAGCAACACAAGCCTTCATTTGTACACAGCATATAGGCTGCCGTTTAAAAATCCTTTTCCAGTCACCATGGTTGTAGGTAAAATGCTGTTTTTCTATAGGTAGCTTCTGTGACATTGGTACCATCATCAGATAAACAGTTTCTTAAAACACTGGTCACAGGAAGACCTGAGGCCAGTGATCCTCAGTTGCTGCCTAGCAATGAGAGGACTTTGTCATTCTGTCCCAGGAGACACTCAAGACCTTAGAGGTCTGCATCTGAAAAGCTCAAGCAGATCAAAGATGCAGTTAAATTACTATGGTCGCTGCTGCTACAAAGGCCTGTGGCATCACTTCAAAGACCCTTTGCCTCCTGACACAGAATGACCTTCATCTTCTGCGATAGCTGCCTACTTTGCACCAGTCATACTCTTTATATTTAAGACATAAATTGTACAGGACTGAACTATCTGAGGGCACCAGCTATGACATTATCTCCCATCATTGCCTATGACATAATCTGGATTGGAAACGTTGAAAACTACATCATAGTTGGGAAGATACAAGAAGCCTTCTCCATTGCAACTGATAACTTTTTCATGCTTCTCCTTCAACACAGAGTTCCTCTGTGGCTTTCTTCCAGTAGAAGTGTAGGGTAAAAATTTTACCATGCAGCGTGAGTTGTTGGAAATTGGTTTCTATGCTGGTTCAGGTATTGTACTAGCCTTCCATTTTGTTTCTAGATTCTGATTAGTTAGGTTCCCACAGACGTAATGCAAAGCTATGTTATAGATAATGTAATACCACCTTAATAGAAAATCTAGCTGGGCATGCAAGCTGTTTTTTATATTAATTTATGTCATAAAAGGTTAGTCAGTGAAAGCCAGAAGATACGTCCAGGAATTTAGCTCATCCTCTCAGAAAAGAATACAGGTCCTCTGCTCTGTCTGCCCCCTGTGAACTTACTTTGAGATGAAAACAGGCCACAATGGGTAACTTCTTCATAGTGAGTTGTTTGGTAGATTCCTGGTAGCTATGGCAACCACTACATTTGATTTTGGCACTGCTTCCTAGATGTTCTGGCCTTGTAAACCTGAAAAAATATTAAAAAGCAATGGGATGCACAAAATGATCAGACATTTTCCACACATGCTGAAAACACTTCTTTTACTTTTACTTGTGGGTCACTGGCACCACAGGAGACAGAGTTCATGGCTTAGGTGTCATTTTGAAAAAAACCAACATCTATAATAATGTGAAGTGCTATAGTTCAGATATACAAATCCGACATTTATCATTGCTCTACTTGGGAACATTGCACTGAAATGCATCAGTGTCTTGGAAAGGAGCTAAATGTTAGTTCATCTCCTACAACAGGACAGCTAATTTTCCTACAGAAAGCAAAGATCCTTTGTTTTCAAAACCAAAAACATTGATATGGAAGTTCCGAAGCAAGATGACACGAATTCTGTGCTCAGCTGCATGCTAGTCTGCAGGATGCTCTTCTAGCTTGTAGCCCTCCAGGGCTAGGATCAAAGCCCTGAGATGGAAAGGGCTGTAAACACAAAGTTCTCTTCAAAATACAGATATCTTCCAAGAAAACCCAAGTGTTGACAAATAGAAAAACCTCTTTCAGAATTTTCAGACAGAACTGCTCAAGGGAGCTATAGGAAGAGACCATTACAGAATAGGGAACTGCTTTGAGAAAATATACTATCTCTATGTTCTCACAACACACTAGAGCAAAATCTCTCTCACTTTTTCAGAAACTGTCAGCACAGAAAAGGCTGAGAGGATGGACTGCTAAGTCTTTTCGTCAAAGTTTAGACTTCCAGAGGGCAAATAAATCATCTCCCCAGAGGCTGCTTTACAACGAGGACTTTTGAGATGAAGTATCTTGAAATATAATTGAATATTTTACATTAATGCACACACAAAGCACGTGAGGGCAACGTGGTATCAGCTCGTCACTAACCCTACCTTGCCTCATTCTGTTTATGGCCAATGCAGCCTCCAGCCTTAAATGATCATCACAGCCTCCTGGTCTCCCCTCTTGTTTGATTCACAAGATTTCCTTTACTGAGCTAATGTACCATGATCCTCTGGGTTTGGTTTTGGTTTTTGATCATCCCCCCCCCTCTGTCTTAAGTCTGTAAAAAGGCTTATGAATTTGTTATTGTTGTTAGGAGTGTCTACATCTTTCTGGGTTTTGTCATATTCCTGCTCAATCCGTCCTTCCTCAAGCCAGCTTCAAGTTGCATGACCACACTGGTTGACATGAAGTTACACACCTTCCTTGTTTGAATCTAATATTCAACCTGCTTGCTAACTGTTGGGTAAAAACCTAGATTCATCCTCTTTATCAATTAGAGAGAAACTTCTTTCCAAAATCCATACTCTTGGAGGGTATCTTTGAACCTGGGTATTTTTCCTTCCCTGTCATCATCTCTCTCTGATTGTACTAATCCCCAAGTTGAAGAAAATCTCCAAAATTCGACTGGTTTTGCCTCTCAATGCATTCCTGCATCCGCAATTTCTCATTTGTACTAATTCCCTTGTTTTCTTAAAATTACTGATCTTAAAAGTATCAAGAAGGTTAGAAATCAGATGTCAGAGGCTATGAATTTTTATTTCAGGAGGATTAGCTTTGCCTCAGGCTACAGGTAACCTCTTCTTCAGACAAACAGCTTCGCCAAATAACTGCATTTGCCACAAGAGAATGACTTTCAGATCTGCTAAAAGATCCAAGTTAACTGTATATGAAGCCACGACATTCTCTCCAGTTACCCGTTTCCAAGATCCCCACGTTTCGTGCTCAGAATTCTCTTTTTGAAAGCTCCATTCCTTTAATTCTTAATGCCTTCCTCGCAACTAAGCTGGCACTATCTGACCTTCACCTCTGCTTCGCACAAAATCTGGTTCATACTTGGTGTTATAATTTAGACAAATATTAAATGCATTATGAACTCTTTTTATGTGCTTGCTTAGCTGACAACCAAGAACACCGAGATAGACACTAGTGGTTTCTATCATTTAAAACCACATTGCCTAGCAGCAGCCAATGTAAAATTTATTTTCTTTTTGTATCACACGGCAACTGGTTTTGATTGCTTATTGTTAGGCCTACTGTTGCTCTGAGCCTTCTTTGCCTTCTCGCTTTCTCTTACACAAAAAACTAAAATATGTATAAAAATGCTGTTTGGGGATAATGCCATGACAAAGCATCACTTACTCCCATTGTTCAGTGCCACCCAGAGAACAGAATGAAGCCAAATTCTTTTTACCCCGCCAAAATGGTATTCGTGTCATTTCATACCTTCGCAAGCAGTCTGTGAGAGTGGTGGTGCCCGATACATGGCTTTCCCCATTTACGACACTGCCATCACTCCCCGGACTCAGTGGCCAGAACGGGGTGGAGGAGCCTGGCAAATCCAAACTGATGTCCCAAAACGGGTCTATCGTTGTGGAAACGCCACTATGAGAAAGAAAGAGGTTTAATACATATTTAATGGAAGTACAATTAACAGTCTCTCTCACTTTACGGTGCACACCAGATACTTACTTTTAAGAACTATGGGATCTACATCACCCCTAGAGGGCACTCAAAGATGACAGAAAATATAGTTACTCCAGAGTGTTTTCCCACAACTGATTGTTCTTCTGAATGTTTAAAAGCCATACGTTTTAGGAAACGTATGTGATGAACTAAATGCAAAATATATGCATTTAACACATTCTCCCACTCACTGGAGCCCTGTGACTCAAAGTGAACTCAGAGATAGAGGTACTGGTCATACTACTGACCAGTATAAACCAGCTAACATCTATGATGATAGCTCCGTGCAATCCAATTAGTTGAGAAGCATGGTTCTCTGGTTAAGACATGGAAGATGGTGCTTAAGGCTACTTCGATAAAGAGCGCGCCAAATACTTTTGCTACATAGTAGTGCACTGAATTAAGCTCTGCAGTTCATATTAGCATCTCCTACAGCATTTGGAATTTCAGAGGCCAAAGAATAACTGCATCAAGAAGTAGCGTATGTTCTCAATCAGATTTCTCTACAAGACAGCTGAAGACAAGCCAACAGCTAGACTACAGAAAAAGCTTCTCAAAATTTTAATTTGTACTGACTCAAATCTTTTCTTCCAGCGTTTACATTTTTAAGGGAACCCCAGAACTTCAGGGGTCTAAGCTCCTAGTTTGGAAGCGTTTTCTGTTTGTACTCATTATGCTTACTTTTTGAGTTATCTCTTCCTCTAAAACTAGTGTCTTTCACTCCGTGATCTCATTAAGCCTACAATATTCTGCCTTTTCTCCAGCTTCATTTGTACAAAAGTTGTCAATTTTCAAAAGAAAACTTCTTTTGTTAAAGTTTCATCAATGCTAATATTGTGTCACAACACAGTAAGCTTTTTATTATCATATAAGGATTCTGTGGCTCTACCAGGCAAAGAACAAAATTTCATACGTTTTCCTTACAGTAAATCTTCTGCAAATCTCTCCAGGAAACTGAGAATAAAAGCAGATTCAAACAAGCACAGCACAGCAGTCCATCTGCAGGACAGTGTGCATAATTATAAAGAATGCAAGACAGAACAAAAAACAAGAACTCTGACTTCTGCACTATGGCAACACCAAACATCTTGAAAGAGAAGTCAACTTGCTCCAGTACGCCGAGTAGAAAAACAAATACATTTTTCCTTACTCTTGTAAAACATTCACTTGCTGATACCTGAGATTACATTAGTATCAGCCTCTTTGAAACCTCTCCTGATGATACATGAGGCTCCTAACTGAAGGAAAACATGGCTGCGTATCAGATTTTTCTTCACATGTAGTGGCAATTACATACTTTCAAAACCAGAGATCTTCGAAATCTTTTCCTCATTAACTTGGAAAACAACCACCTTTTACAGACTAGTAAAAAGTTTATATCCACAAGCCTGTCGTACTTTCCAGGTAGTTTTATGTCTTAACATATGACAGTTAACTAGTGACTGATTGCATTTAGCTGATGCTGTACTTAAACAGTTCTTGTCTTGCTGGAATTTTACTGGTATTTTATTGGTATTCAGTAAAGAAAAGATTCAGTACACTGTTGCACTGGAGGGTGTACAGCTTCAAATCAGAGATAGAAATTAACAGAAATTAGCAGAATTAGTAAAAATATTACTTACTGGCAGACTTGACAGGTAACATCAGACTGCAGTCCGCCTGTGAAGATTTGGTCTATGATGCAGTTACAGTGGTTGGGGTTGTTGGCCTTCTTCCCATTATCATCACCTGGAGGAATGCAAACACAGACTCAGAAGTCAAAAATCCTCCAAGGGAACAGTGGTTTGTCCTGGACTGCGGCTCCAGTAACTCTTTATAACGCAGACTTAGAAACATACTGCAAGTTCACATAGACAATATGGGACCCTGAAAATGATGTGCATTAAAGAAAAACAAGGAAACTCCTAGCAAAACATAGAAGATAATCAGAAGGTGAGTAAACGCAGTTAACTTCTGTAGAGGTGAAGCTTTAAGCCGTATCAGCTGTCAGCCAACCCCTTTTTCAGGGTATAACTCTGTCTCCCTTTACAGAGACTTGCTTTGCACTGTCTGGTGTAAAGGTCAGTTCCTAAGAGGAAGGAGTTGCCAAGGTGGTTCATGAAAATGACTATTTAAACTTCACTTAGGGGGCCACCATGCAACATTGGTATCTAAACAAATGACCAGCAGCCTGCTGTCTGCATCCTGTCCTTTCAACATAAACATGTACCTTCCGTTTTCACCAGTGAGAAAATGAAAGATGTCCTTATCTGAAGAGGGAAGATAAATGCTGTGTCTTCCTCCAGCTTCCTCAGAGACATGGAAACCCTCTAACTTCCCAAGGGGCACAACGAATGCATACCCATCTTTTAGGCATTACAAACTGTCACTGCAGGTCTCAGGAGCACAGTAATTCATTTTATGATTTGAGTGCTAAGATTAGGCCAATTCAGCTTTTTTAGACTAACCAGAGCATCAAATAACCAAAAATTTCTTGGCACAGTTCTCAGCTTTGAAGCATACTCCTTCCATTCCCCGTAGCTGAACTAGGAGTGATACACTTTTCCTTTGATTTCCAAGACTGTACTGCTTATTTCCTTGGGTAGGATAGATGCAATTGGTTTTGCTTTCTAAACAGAGATGCCCACACAAACTATTTCACAGCATCCGCTAATTATTTTGTAAAGTGCATCTTAAGATGTCTTCCAATCTCCTACAACAGAAATTGCTAAGACAGAATTAAGTTCTGTCAGGTTTCCTAGTATCTTTAACTTACTAGGAAATATTTAACTTCTGAAACCAAAATACTAAGATACTGACTCCTCAAATCACAGCTATTACTCAAAAATAATTAATTTCTAGTCAAGTATGTCAAAAAAACACCTGAAGAAACTAAAAGCATAGGGCAAAACCCCACCACTTTTCCTGCGCCTAAGGTGCTCTAGCTGGAGTCTCCTTGCAGCAGGAAGGAATAAGATATTTTTTTTTTCCTAATGAAGCTTTACAAGTTTGTTGAAAAATATTATATAAACTGACAAAGGTCCCACCTGATACTAAGTGTGGAAAAGCAGACATAGGTGATACCTATCAAGCTGCAATGGGTCACTTCAGTTAATTAGATCCTAAATGCCTCAGAAAAGCTCTCAGTCAGCTGCCTGCTCTAGAAACTTTTGTTTGAATTGTCAAGAAAAGCACAGTTTCTTTAAAATGGCTCTTGAACAAAATGCTCCAAAATGTACAAGGTTCAAGTTGGGAGTTATCAGACCCAGTCTCAGGCATTTCTTGATGGGAATTTCAGCTAAATCTTACTGAACTTAAGATCTTTATGAGGTCTCAATTACGCTAAGCTAATGAATGGAGCACACAGTATAGAGACTGTACAAGACATTCTTCACCTTTGGAAAAAGATCACTTAGAAGCTTTAAAGACTACATGTGGATTTTCAAAAAAGAATTTAATGGGTTTTATCCTTGTTTTTAAAACTCCACTTTTTCTTTTTAAAGAAAGAATATGCAACTGCCACATCCCTGTAATCTCACCATTTGAAACATTATTTCCCTCTGTTTCATTTCGAGGGGGCAGAAACAGAGAAACGACGGCTAGAGACTTTCACTGAACCACAGGTAGCATCCCTGTCGGACACCTTTAACAGACAGCCATTTCTGCCTACGGGAGAGAACAAATACTCCCTTTTTAATTATACAAGTCAATTAGGCTCAGTGACAAGAGGGTCTCAAAAGAATATCCTGCAAGCTTGTTCCCAACAAAACAGAAGGGCATTACCCACTCAACATTATTTCCCATGACATTTGGTTGGAGAGGAGGGGAAAAAAAAAAAAAAAAAAAGATTACCACCTACTCACACTTGTCAATATGTAACAGATGCTGAGAGGAGGTATATTACGCAGCTGAGAACTAGAAGCTGCTAGATTGTTGTGCTCAAGTTAAGGTTCCCTTCAACATTTCTGTCTTGCAAAGTAGGTTTTAGTTTCAAACATTTTTGTTTTTAAAGCTGGTCATAATTCCTACCAGGGAAATCAGCAGCTTCTTGTAAGAGATTGGTCGGCACAAGACTAAACTGAAAACTTGAAAATACATCAATGTATACACTAATGTAATTATGAGAATGGCAGAAAACTGAGTTTAGAAGTTTGGGTTCAAATTAAATGCAACTCTTCTTAAAAAACCCAAAAGTTACTACTGTGTCTGTGCAATAATTAAGCACATTAACTTGTGTTCAAATATACACGCATTTAATATACTACTAAAGGTAAATCATACCTATCAACTGCAAGAACAGCTATAAATTACTTTTTAACATTGCTTTTGTTTTTGAAATAAAAATAAAAAAGTTTTGCCTCCAACTTCCATTATGTATTTTAAGAGAAAAAGGAATTAAAAAATTGCCAGGTTTTAAAAGGGGCATTTATCAAACCAAGACATTAAAATGTTGACTTCTCTGCCTTACTTTGGCCCCCAGTGTTCTGAACATGTGCTTGTTATTCTTTATGACAAAGCAGTGTACACGTAAGTTTATATGGATCATAGCAGATGACATGTTTCGCAAGCATATGCTTTATCAGTTCCTAAGAATATCGTGCTGAATTCACAGAGCAGGGTAGCGTTTTACTCCCAAATCTCAGCACAGCATTCTTTTTCTGTCATGATACCTAGCACCAGGCTTCAAATTTGCTTTGTAGCAGTCTGTGTTAAAGATGAATGCAAATTGCTTCATGAAAAACAGATAAATGAGGAATAATCAGCTTTAAAAGTACTACTCTTTTTTTGTTATACAACTGAATAACCTTGGCTGAATAAAGTTTGGGACAAAAATACAGGATTACTTCAATTTTTCTATCTTGCTTTTTGAACCTTTGTGTACAAATGCCCATCTCTGCCACCCTCTGCTGCTTATTGTTGTTGCTCTCGCAATAAAAAAAAAAAATACAGCTAGTGATTTCACTGGGCTGAATATTAACTTTTGAATTGCAGTCTTGCTCCATACAAGAAAACAACAATTCTGGTCTAAGTTTTTCCAAGTTTGAATATGTCTGAGACAAAGTCAGTAAACTACAAAGCGTTTGGATGATTGGAACCTCACTGTCATGGGAGTTTGCAGAATTAGAACCCTGAATTTCTTCCACAGCACTGATAATTAAGATTTATCTGTCATGTTGACTAAAAGCTGACCTAATGCTTTACAGACTGGGCAGAAATACCCACTATTTACATTCATCTAAGAAATGATGAGCCCTGGAACTCCTGAAGGATCCCACGCGAAGAGTGGGGTGTACTTTGTACTTGTTCTTCATAGAAGAGTCCAAGAACACACACAAGAAGCAACAGATCAATGCCTGATCATTTGCAGCATCTTCCATAATCCAAACATATTCAGACACCAAAAATCAAAGTTGTTGTGCATTTTAAAGATCAAAGGCCATACATGCCAAGGTCCAGGGGAATGGGTAGACTTTAGTACAAAGAAGGTGGCCATTACCTACACAGCGAGGCTGTTTATAGCATTACTCTGGTGAAGAAGCGAATACCTGGTTGTAGAGGAAGCTGTGAATTTCATTTGGAAGCTGTTGTGGTGAGAAGCACCACAAATGCCAACGTACAATGACAAGGCAGAACTCCGAGCACTATCAAAGAGCAAGAGAGACCGGAATAGCACAAAACGCAGGTACAACTTTAAAAGTCATTTATAGTAGCAATGTTGGAAAAATACTTCAGATTCAAGAAAGCTCTTCCTTTTTTAGTTGGAGTATGCATTTAAGGACAGACCTTGTGCACACTTTGGGTGAATGGTAGAGAAAGAGGAGTAATTAATAGCTTAGCATTTTTTTTTTTCTCCACCAAAATACTACTTTCCAGTTAGTCCATCCTTCTCCAGCTGTTGGAATGAAAAATAGTGATGTACAGGCATGACTTTTCATTCAGAAACATTTTATATTACTCCAGCAGCAGAGAAGCCCTGTTAAGTGTTCAGAATATGCCCTGTACAGATGCCACGGCTCAACACAACAGTGCTAGCAGAAGGGGCTATCACCCCGAGACATGATTTACATGGGTGATCATACAGGTATCCTGGGCTTCCAAAAGTTCACAGATGCCACCAAAACAAAGTATATATTCAAGCAGCATTAAAAACAACACAAACAACTACCCGGGCCAGCCCACATAATCATCTCAGGGCAGTTAATTTTATGCTTTGTAGGATGCAGTATTACAAAACTTATCTACTACACATCAAAAATCATATATTTTTCCTAATTTAGGCAATGACAGATGTCCATAACCAGCATTCACAGCTTTCTCTGACTTGCATTAGGGCACTTCCTAGAAAGCAGAGTAAAAAGAATGGAAAAGGGATAAGTGACCAATGTCAGCCAGACAAATATCACTGGATATTTATACAGTTCTTAGCATAAGGAACACTTGCATTTACTTTGGTGCCTGAAGCCTTGGTGATCATGAGTAACATCCAAAAGCTAGGGCTTTTGGACAAAATTTTCCCCATATTTTATTTTACTTCAATGTTTGCTAATTATAGAACTTGACTACTACTGACTGGAAGCTTTAAAAGCTTTTTTGATTCAGTAAAAGAAGTATTTAATATTGGCAGGGGAGGCATTATTTGCTTATTGTAGCTTTAGGACATATTCTCACTATTAGTAATATTTTTACATATGTATACTTCACATGTGCGTGTGTGTGTGTGCATAAGTAAGTGGGAAAACTCTCTCATTACATAGCGAACTAGTTCATTCGAAAAGTGGTTTATCATGACCATACTTGAAATTCTGGTTTAGATGAACTGGTTTCGTTCCCACGCAACTGCTCAACCACTTCTTTTAAATTACCTTGATGTGGTATAGGTTATTTACCATAGTTTAATAAAAGTCCATTTCTTCAGAAACAGAAATTTAAAAACCTGGGCGCACAGATGTCAAGGATCTAGTGCTAATGCCTTCCCACTAGTAGCACTGTAACAGCGTAGTTATGTCCACGAAGTAGCTCAGACCTAAGGATATCCATTAAATAACTGAATTTCAGTCCTTGTATTGAATGTAAACGGCACCTTCCCCACAACCCAAAAAAGCTTAGTACTAAAGGTGCAAAAACTCGTAATTCAATTCAAGCTGGCTGAAACCATTATGAAACTTAATACTAATTCAGAAGTCAGTGTTTTCAACATATCTGTGATATCCAACCAGTAGTAAAAGAATCCACACACAGGCACACACTCTTTCCAAAGAATGTCCAACATATAATTTTTTTCAAAGTTTTAGGACAGATTACAGTTTCATTTTCATTCAGGCCAGAGAGGCCAAATAGAACCAAGAATAAAGAAACTGTTGAGAAGGCTTGGTTTTGTTGATAATTCCAGAAGATACATCAGATAGAGTCTTCATTTAAAGGCAAACCACACTTAAAAAAGAGTCTTTTCAGATTCTTTATCAGTTTGAAAAGAGTGCAGGGACCTTTATTGTTGCAAGATTTCTCTTTACAATTCTGAGAAGAAAATACTACTCCTTCATGAACTAATCAAGAAGTGGAAAAGAAATATGAACATCATTTTATATCAAAGATGATGAAAAAGCTTCAAGATTTGTTAGATTGGTGGTTCAGAAACTTCACAGAAACCATGAAGTATTTCTGTTTGCAGCTGGGTTTATTTAGTGTTAAGAAGTGAGAGGTCAGTACTTAGGTAGATGCTATTTCTTACAGTACTTCAACACTAGTTTCATTAGGCTTACTGAATTTCAGTTAGTGATTGTTAAATGACAGATATTAATAATTACAAAAGAACTGTTCTCCTTTCCTTAGAAGTACTCCTTCTGGAGAAGACTCTTTTGGAGGACCCCTATTATGAATCTGAACAAGCACATCTGCTACCATGTAAGACTATCTCAAAGATAAAAGCAAGACTTCAAAATATTTCAAAGCAGCCTTCCCTTTGATAGTCCTCTGACAAGCCAGAAAACCTAACCTGTAAGGGCTTTTTTTAAGAACACTAGAGGAAAGTTGAGTGCTTTAAAGTTTATTTTTAATGACTAAGGATTTTTTGTTTGTTTGTTTTGCTAGTATCAACCCTACTATTTTTCCCTTACAAGAACAGTAAAAATTTCTGTGCTTAAGTGAATCAGGCTAGATCAAACATTGGCAGAGTGGGAAATTTTCAGTTCAAATTTAGCTCAGTTAACTAACATTTTCATACATAATTTGATATGATATTACCAAACCAATTCAAGACTTAGATACTTCATCTCTAAAAGCATGTCACTGAATATTTTTACACTGTATTGTAGAATTGTGTATTCTTATATACAGACTAATAAGAGATACCAAAACCAAATACTATTTTTTTCTTATTCACATTTCTGTAAGCAATTAGGCATCATAAATACAGCAGGATAATATTTAAGCAGAACAGTCATAGCCTCCCCTATGTTATTTTCATCAGTCCCATGGCACACTGAGCAAGAGTTCTAACTACCTCAAAGTATAAATAGAATTAAAACAGCAATTTAAAAGAAAAGACAGTGACTCACAACCAATAAGAGAAAAACATGGTGGTGATTCAAATCAATGTACAGGCTTGTCTGCTTCTAACTCTAGGTAATTTTTGACAGTGGGAATGGTTTATTTATTTATAAATCTTTTCCTTTAAGTCTACCAAACATTTTAAAAGTAATTTGCTAAGACTGCTGTACTGGAAGACACTACACTTGATTTAAGAAGAGATTGTTCTACCTCCTTTTGATCCAATATTCCTCGTTGATTGAAGACTCGGTAGAAGCCTTACCTTTGCAGTGTCTGTGTAGCACATCTAATGCAGCAATGAGGAACTCGTGTGCATCTTGTTGCTCGTACCCTGCTAAATGCCGTGCATGAGTCCATACCAGGTGCAATAACCTATATGGAATGTGAGGAGATCGGTGCCCAGAGTAAAACTGCTCAAAGCAAAGAAAAGGACATGACTGTTAACAAGTTACACAGCCTCAGTGCATTTAATTATTAAAAACTTAAATGACTGCAATTAGTCAAATAAATTTAAACCATTTAAATCTGATGGCCTTAATAATAAAATACAGAGACAGCTTTTTATCACAGAGTACTGAGGAAGTGATCTCAGAACTGAGCACCTCGGTTTTCTCCCTTGAAATTCCTTCATTTTGTGACAGATTAGCCAAAGTGGGGGACGCAGGCCAGACACAACACTCTAAAACTCCTTACTGATACCACTGGCTTTTATTAAAATAGTCGGGTGGGGGGAAGAAGAAAAAAGAATCCTGCATTTGCAAGAGATCAGCGATTTCATTCACAAATTACATGCTGCCCAAAATCAGGACAAACACTGAAGATGAGAACATTAGATGCCGACTGCCACCCAGCCCCTGAGCCGAGCCATGGTAACTCTCCGCATCCAATGGCTGCACACAATCCTGTCTTACGGAAAAATTTACAAGGCAGCAGCCCCATGCCAGTATTGGCCTTTCTTTGCATAGCTATAACAGCACAAGGCTTCAGAAACAACTTTATTCAGCACAGCTGTTTGCAGAGCTGAAGGTACCACTTCATTCACCTATCCCCAAAGTCAGCTGCCCGTTACTGCTCCTGCAGGGTGTCACTGCCCAGAGATCTGGTCCTGGCCCAGCTCCTGCATCTGCTTCTTAATCTGCTTCAGTCGAAATCTGATGAGCTGGCTACAGTAGTGACTGAAATTGCCCCAGGTGATTTTGCCAGAAGCATATTAGAGAGTGCACAGACAAATTATTCAGTCAGCAAAACCGTGATGTGAAACACCATTGCTGAGTGGTGGCACACAGCTGGGGAGGTAAATCAGCACAGAAGAGGACGACAGATAACTGCTGCAGAAATTCATACCTTTTTTTTTTGGCCTTTAAAAAAAAAAAAAATAAAAATAGCCAGGTCCAACTTAAAAAAAAAAAACCACACATACAAAAAACCAAAAAACCCAAAACACCCCCCCCCCCCCCGGGTCTGTGTTTCCTTGCATCGAGGTTCAGCTCCTTCCATCTCCATCCAAGTGCTACTGCTGCAATTCTTCTACTTTCACCTTCCTGGGTCCTCACTTCTGCTGCCAATTCTGGCATCCAGAGTCTGAGACTAAAGCTAACGGTCCCTTCTTGAGCAAGATGATTTCTCTATCTGTTCACGAACCCCTTCACCATGATACCAGTTCCAAAAGCAAAGCAGAGAAGCTTGTGGTGTCCCTGTAGGGAGCCAGAAAAGGCCCAGAAGTGTTTATTCACTTGACCTTCAGGTTGTATTTAGCGGAGTAACATTTTATTTTTAATAAGTGGAAATTTGTAAGTCATTTTGCCTTCCCTGAACTTTAGAAAAGGTATTTGCCAGTAAAGGGTGCCTGCAACACCACAATTATGTTTTGCCAAGATCCTATCAAATCGATGGCGGTTTATTTTCAGTTACTCTTCCCAAAGAGAAGACAGTAAGCAGCAAATACACAGAATGAAAATAAGATTTAAAACCCCAGCAGTACATAATTTCTCACTCTCACTGGAAAAGCAAGCTTCCTTCCCCAGCCCTAAGCTTCTCCCTGCCCAGTCTCAGCATTTTATATCAGTGCAAGCAGAGGCACTGTGCCACAAACCTGCCTAGATAAAACATGCTGTATTGTAAGGGACATGTAGGCAAAAGGTAGTACAATTCTCTCATCTAGTCCCCACATCTGCAGGTTTTTAGTGTATTTCCTTGCAAAGAAATTTCTTTATGGCAAGCTCCACTTTTTCCAAACAAGAAGATACACCTCTGCAGCCAAGCACCACAAAATGTTTCTATAAATAAAAAGATCAATAGTTAACTGCGATGCCAACAAGAATGACACCGAGGGACTGGAGCAGTAGTATGGTAATTGAAATCTGCTGACGCAGCTGCTGCGCAACATAATTCAGGGGACTGCAGCAATAAAACTTCTCTGTTCTGTCACTCCTTACAATTAGTCCCAGAGCTCTCTGGTCATTTGAACCAACAGCACTCTCCATAATTACTCCACTGCAGACACTAGACCTGCCAGCAGATTTTACGTTCTCTAGTGCTTCATTAGGATTAGAAGAATTTAACAAGAAGCTTTATCAAATTATTAGCTATAATCACACAGAAACTAGTAACACACCTAGGAAGAATGCTGTTGAATATACGTGGGGGTGGGGGAAAGCTTCACTGTTCTAATAAATCAAAAAGGAAACAAAAAAATCTGAGCACATTCAATAGCAATATTTTAACTGGAATGTACAAAACATCCGTCCCATCTCTGCCATTTCGTCGTTGCTGGGAAGACCAGCCCAGAGCTGTTCAAATCCACAAAAAGGAAACAAAGTCCACGTAAAGTCTTATTCCATCGCTATTATACAAACCTGTTCATTAAAGTGTGCAAATATAAATAACGATGTATTTGCAAGTCACCTTTAAAACATTTCAATGGCACAATTCTTCCAAACATAACTTAGAACAATTTTTGTTTAAATTTGTTTTCAATTCAGCAGTATCAGTTGTTTATATTGGAAATTTAATTTGAAAATGCTTGGTAATATACTGTTTAATTGCTGTTCCAGGAAAAAAAAAAAAGGAAGAAAAAACCAAACCAGGATTCAAAGTCTCCATTCTTACACATAGCACCAGTAACATGAACTTTCTTTTTTTGCACTTAAATATTTGCTCATGGATTCTAAAAGAAAGAATCTGTAGGGGATTTAGAGGATTCTATGCTTTGTATTTTGCATTATTGTTACCAAAAATGTACAGATACCAGACAGGTTTAAAAAAACCCCAAAACACCACCACACACACCTGCACTTCTTTCTCCTCCTCCTGCCAAAAACACACGCATGAAGTTTCCCAATTATGTGAACAAACAGATACGTTTGATCTATCTTGCATATGTACCAACTAAACAGTCTCCGAGCTTTGTAATCAAGAATTTATAGGCATAAATCCTGTCCCAGGCTCCAGTCCAATTTGAGAAGGTAAAACCTCCTCTTAGAAATTGGTTCTCAATTAAGACTTTAAATGTACCGAAAATTTACAACGGATAAAGGGAGTGGGTAATACATGTGTCTTCCAGAATAAAAGAACACCTACCGGAGGTTTCCCAACAAAGAGCAATGGTTCAAGGAGTCAGAAAAAATGTTTTGCTCGTACACACTCTGTATGTTCTATACTTATTTCAGATAAATGATTTTACAACATCAGCACACACTCTGCATTTTCCATTACAAAATGCAAGGCCCCTGTATGTAAAGACCCTTAACGACTTTTTCTCCCTCGCACCTTTTTTGTAACTTATTTTATACATAAGCCATTTCAACAGTGTACCATCTTAAGGTATCAAAGCCGTAAATCATGTCATCCTTTTTCCTTTTTGTCCTCACTTCTCAACTCTCCACATAGTTGTGCTGTGCACTTTCATAGGCTCATGAGGATGAGTAATGATGGGAATAAAGAAGGCTTTGTTCTTTACATCTCTGAGTGGATGCACCGCATTCTGCTATATTCCCAGGTATTGTTGCTATTCCAGTCACAGAGTACACAGAGATACAGATCCACTAATCCTACCATCCTGAATGGTCATTCTGTAAAGGATTTAGACAAACCTTAGGGTGTGGACTGTCTTGAAACTAATTTTCACTGGCGAAGCAAGACTAAAACACGAACACCAGTAGGTAAAAAGTAGTGCACAAACCCTTTCAGCCAAAAGGCTCAATGAACGGATTCTGTGTGTTCTATCTTCCCTCCATCCAGTTTCACCACTATCTGTTATTCCCAAATCCTTTTCACTCCTTTTCTTATGCAGTGTAATTCATGTCATGATTCTATTGAGAAATAGGTTTCAAGTAGCACAAATGAGAATGTTAATTGATGCAGTCAGATATTTTTAAAACAAACAGAGATTCAATGCTTGGCATATTCACAAGAAAAGCTACCAGGAAAAAAAATGCAATTCTGAGAGCCATCTGACACTCATTACTCACCATCAACCTACTTCAAGGTAGAAGAATTTTGTAGCTTCCCATTTATGACAGAGAAATCACACAACCTATATAACTAAATGATCTTAAACAAAAAAAGGGACACATGTTTTCTGTTTAAGAAGCAAAATAGCAAAACTTGCTTATTTATGTATAGTAAGTTTCATTTAATGTTCAAAACAGTCTCTCTTTCTCCTAGAGAGTTCTTACTGGCATGCATTCACCAGATCCCCTGGCATTCCATTTGCCTAAGATCACACCTTCAGAAAAGAAGGGTGGAGGGGAGACGAAGTTAACCCTTGCCCTGATCGTTTGTCACTGGGTAAGATGCCTTGGGATAACTACATCAGTTAATCCCGGTGGGAAAGCTACGTAAAAACAAGACAGAACCTGAACCAAAGTTTCCCTGGTAATTCAATTACAAAGGAATTCTTAACCATAGCACTGAAATCTCCACCGATTAGCTTGCTTTCATTCAGACCTCATCTCTGAAAAGACAGCGTTAGGAATCTTCACCGTAACCACTGCATATAGTTGGGACATGAAAGATAACCAGTCTGCTCCAAAAATGCAAGATTTTGGTTTTAATTCTGAACGTAGAGAAATTAAAAGTCACTGGGAAACAGCATTTTACAACGAGTGCTGACAGAGCTATAAACATAACATGGTATTTACTGATTGCAAGTTAAAATATACTAAGTTGGTTACAGGCACTACAGGTTTGCTTCTGGAGGACTAAGGTCTAGCTTTACTTCAAGGTGGTTGAGTCACTTTTTGTTGTCCTCCCACAGCGCCTAGCTGCAATATTTCAACGTGAAATAAGGACACTGACTACTGTACTGCTATCTTCACAGTCTGATATCACAGATCTGGCTCTTCCCTTATTCCTATACCCTCATGTTGCAGAACATTAATTATTAGAACTAATGCAAGCATAGGCATGAATTTTGATTGGGGAAAATGAAGGCTGAGATTCCCAAAGTTGTGTGTGAAATTAAACTCGATTACAACTGAAACTAATGCGAATGCTGCATTTAAGCCCCATTTTGGATAACAGCCCATTCTTTGTTACATGCTTGTACATAGTCTAGCGAAAGGCATCCTAGGCCATCAACAGGGCTCCACATACAAAAATGGAAATAAAAAATCATTACCTAGACAGTTTTGATCTTTTCTCCAGCCCCTCAATCTGTAATGTAATACTCATTTCCCCTTTCCCAAGGGATTTTTTTTAAAAACGCATGTATGTAAACAAAACGCGGTGATATTCATCGGAATGAGACTTTATAACGCAATTTGATGAAAGGATATCAAGATTATAATAGTATCTTTTTTTTTAAAACAGGCAAATAAGTTTCTATATTAACAGTGTACAGAAACTGGTATTTCTATACTATGACTGATTTTTTTTATCTAGACAGAGTGATATTTCCCCATTTAACTGCACATCTGGTTTCAATAATCCTGCAGCTGCTATCTATTGGTATGCCTGCCTTTTGTTTTTACCTCCTTTCCTGAAAGACTCAGGAATAATTGAAATATAAATCAAACAATAAGAAGTCTAACATACAACTAATGACTGATAAGCAACACGAAAAGTTGCAAATTCACATGAGTGCTGAGTATGAGCAGAAAACAACTTCGTACTGGAATAGCTAAGCGGGACTTTACCTTCCACATATGTTTAACTCGCCTGCAATGACCATCTCTGGTGAAACAGGCACAGAAGTAAAATCAAATTGAAAATCACAAGATAAAGGTAAAGCTACATTTTTGGTTGGTCTCAGTTTGAATGAACTTCCATGACAGCATATACACAAAAGACACGCTCTGCATACAGACATCTCCAGCTACCTTAAATGCTCTGTGACAGCACGTGCTATAGGGGTTTTTGGGGTTTTCATTGGTTGGGTTTTTTGTTTGTTTGTTTGTTTTTTTACTTACCAAGAAAGCAGATCTATCACCGAGGGAAAGGCACAGGAAAGGATTTCTTTCTTTGTTTTTAAAGACTAATCTTAAAGCTAGAAGCCCATGTCTAGCCATAGTCCTTACATTACTGATGGGGAACTAAGATAGTTAGTAAAGCTCTGACTATTCATTAAGGAAAAGACTGTGCTTGTCTCATACAGCACCGACTAGACCTACAGAGAAAGGCACACTGCAAAGCCAGTCACCTGAGTGAGAAAGGGAAAGAGCAGCAGCTCATACATAGAAGGTACAAACTGTACCAACACATTCACTTTTCTACATCCTCCTGGCCATTAATGGGGTTCCACGTAAGAGATGATAGCAAAGATGTTTCTCCCTGTTAGAAAGCACTGAATCAAGATCTTTAAAATATTTATACAGACCTACATAATCCAGTGCCTTAAACCACAAGGCTATATACTCTTGCTTTATTCTCACTCCCATTATCACCCAAAGAGCCTGTGACATATTTTCCAGTTACAACTTGCACCTTTAATTAAAGCACATTCAGCTTTAAGACTAAAGGCTTGCAGATCGGTCTCAGAAGAGCAGGCAGCACTGTAATTATTTCCAATACCAGCTTTGCCTAAACAAGGGTCACTTAAGAACAGGACTTAAAAGGCCAACAGTTTCCTTTTCAGCAGTTGGGTATTTTTGACAGTAGGGTCTCACTCAATCTTTACCGCTCTGTTTTGCCACACCTTGTGGGGAAACATAATTTGTATCCCCTTTATATTTGCAAATAGAACACAATCCCTTTTTGGGGTAAGAAACAGCCAGCATCTGTAGAAAGACGATGCTATTGTGGCAAACGGCACTCACCTCCTGAAAAAGCGTAGACATTTCACAGACCAGACATGAGCTGGGGCTTTGCATTTCACATTTGTGCCTGTCGGAGAGGAAGAAATCTCGCAGCAGTGGAGTGTGGGTAAGTGCCTGGACAATACAGTTCATAAAACATGTGTTCCCAAGATTGATTAGCCCTCGTAGACCTATAAAGACAGAAGGGGGAGGGGATGCATAAGCATTATCAAGTTAACAAAATGGTGTATTTGCATTTTTATATAGTTTTCACAATATTGCCACAGATTTACTGTATATGCACAGCTCCAAGTACACAGTTTTATATTGTTTTAGGTAGGCTATTGGTTTTGATGTACTCCAGTCACAAGCTGCCACAAGCTTTCTGACCTACACTAGGATTTGTTTTTTTAAATTCTCAGAAGAAAGGAAACCTCAAAGTACAGCAACACCAATAGCGTTATTTTGCAATGGCTGTTTTGCCATACACCTCCAAAACATGCCCCCTCCCCAAGCTGATACCAAAGTGCAATGACAACAACTGGTTAAGTCACTATAGTGTGAACCAATACATTTAAATAAATCAGTAAATAAGTTTTCAGATAGTTTAAAAGGCTTTCCCTCATGCAGGTCACGAAGCCAGAGTAAGTTTTCTGTACTGTTATAATGCAACAATCATCTTTCTAAGACAGGCAGCAAAGGAAACCGCCTCGACAAAACAAAGTCAGGCTGTGACATCCAATGCAGACTTAGAATATCCTTTTTTTTTTTTTTGTACAAAACCCGAGATCCAAACATGACAACCTTAAAGAGAAATTCTGAACAATACTAGTTCCACACTTGTTTTAGCTAAGTTAAACATTTATCTACAGTATACATCAAAAAATTCAACTTGGCATAAGAGGATTCATCACACCTTAAGTCAAATGTTCAGTAATGCCCAGAGATGATTTCTTGTGCTTGGAAACCAAGATGCTTAAAGGAAAGCTCTTTTGTTGCACAACAGAAGAGAGGTTAGGAGTGGGGAAAGCTTTTCAGTCATTTGCAAAGTCTAAGCGAGAAGAAAAACATGCTAAAATCCTCAAGTATTCTTCCAAAATGTTAACATAATACCACCATACAGGAGTGCTAAACAAGAAGAGCATCAGGTGGACAAGATTGCTTATTTTTAACCAAAAACTTGAAACAAGATAAAATGCACTGATAGATACAATTCTGGTATTAATTTAAAATTAACATAGTCCTCTTGTGCAGTATAAATGGGATTACTACATAAACGGTGAACGAAAAAACAGGATTACTTGATAAAGAACCAAGAATTTCCTTGCCGTTCCATGGGGGGGGGGGGGGGGGGGGGGGGGGGGGGGAAGTATCAGCTGGCAACGCTGTGGTAATTAAAAATGGTGCAGTTCCCTTGCAGTACACCAGATAGTGCTCAAAGGGCTCTTTAGCATCTTTCAGCAGGAGGGGGTGTGGTCCAGTTGCTACGTTACCAGAGAGAAACAGCACTACATCAGCTTGAACTGCATACTGAGCTGTAGGCGATGGACACAGAGCCCTCTTAAATTTTCTTTCCTGTATCTAATGCAACACCGTCCTCCTTCCAACAGCTTCCTGTTGCTTCTGTTTACTCGAAGTGCAGGACAAAGTTTCTCATTATATTATAGTAACTTCTACTGGGCAGAAAGCTTATTGCAATTATTTGCTTTATTTTCATGCTGGGAGGCAACGAGTGTGTGCACAACATTAGCAAAGTGTTAAATAGTTAATTTGTTGTAGCAGCTTGAAATACGGCGTGATGCTTCAACTTTGTACACAATCCTATTTCAATCCCCAGTCTACATGTCTCTGCAAACAACGTCACAACAGAAAGGTGTTCGTGCTGTGCAAGTGGAAAAACGTTTGGTCGGTACCTCTTGCCTACATCTCCTCTGTATTTTCCATTTAAAACTTACTGGTTTTATTTAAACCACAGACTGTGTAAACAGAAGCCTGTAAGGCTCCCTGGACACGCCTGAGATACACCAGGGTATTTTGAGAAGCCGAAGAGTCTCTCCCTATTTCTCCCTGGGAAACTCAGTCCCTCTGGTTAGCGCCAGAATTCAAAGTCAGCCTGCACAGTGCAGAAGACCAGTAGAAAACCGGTAGTACATCTAGAGACTCACCCTCTCACTTCTCAGTATCTAATTGAGCAATCACAAGTAAAAGCAAACACATAAAGGCAGCTTTTTGGAATCATTTATTAAGCATCATTTATTACATGCCTGTGGCTGGACCTTCTTTCCCTGTGACCACAAGAATCAAATCTTCCTCAAAGTTGCCACCGGAAGACTAGTTACAGGCGTCAAACTCAGAAGGCTCTCTTGGTTCACTCTACTTGCTTGGTCTTTCGGTGTCAGTTTTTCACAAGTCTAAATGGAGTGCTTCATACGCTATGACTTCACTTGAATGAACGGAGACAGAGTAACCTGCAAAACAGACAAGGCTGAAACGTGAATACTCCAAACCCTAATAAAAATAAGAAAATGGCGAATGTAGCAAAACATAACAACTTACTTGGCTAAAAAGGGAAAAATGTAAAGGAGCATACAACAACCTTATCCTTGAGGGAGCAATGACTGAAGCTGCTATACTGTCTCTTAAACCGACATTTGAAATGAAACAGGCACCATGCACTGAACTACAGCTAAGATACTGCGTAACTAATTGCAGCATCTTGAAATACATCAAAATTTGATGTACGTAAACTGAAGAGCTGACAGAACTTAGAACACCACATCCTCTTGTGCTTAACTTATATGGGGGAAAAAAAAAAAAAGAGTTTTGTAGGAAAGAAAAGTAGCTAAAAATTAAAGCCTATACAGCATTCTGGTCAATAAAATATTAAGAATGTAAGAGTCTTGTGTCTGCCACACCTATTCCCTCCCCATTAATAAAGCCTGGCAATATTTAACTGGAATAGTCAGCATTGCAACATGCAGGTCATAAATTAACAGAAAAATAACGTGCCAAAACCTCAAATGCAGCAGTTCACTTTTGCTAGCATCAACAGTTGTCTCCACTAGCATCTAATCAGTGGTCAGTATTTGCACAGAGGAGTGGGCTAGCTGATTGCCAACAGGATCCAACCTCTAGTAATAAAGCTGCGGTACTGTGCAGGCTTCTGCTGTGCTTCATAGCATTATCTGTTTGTTTCTTATGAACTGTTTCTGAAATGAGCAAGAGCAACCAGTGAGATACTTAATATATTCTATACACAGATGTGTGCTCTTGTGGTAAATGTAGTTAGCAGAAAACCACTGTTTTACTTCCAAACCTTGCTGATGTAAATGTAAATATTGGAATAAATTAATATTGTGGTCAAGACAAAATTGTCATGTATGGTATAACCATAAAAAAGAAAATACCCTTTAATCATCATGTATGGTGTACAACCACTACTCTCATTCTGTCACATGCTGGACAGGCAGGGTGCAAACAAAGCTGCAAGGAATCTACTTCTGCAGTGCCTTCAGCACAGGTAAACCCATCTGGGAAATTCTTTCTACATTTGGCCTCAAAACTAGGTTCTAAGCAGCTGGCTTACCTTTGTCAGCTTCAGTTCTTCAGTCTTCTTCCAGTAACGATCTTTGTTTTTTCAAATGCCCAAAGTAATAGATCTGCAATACTGGGCAACAACGCTTGTTGTGATGCGGGGAGGGAGATCTAGAACACTGGTTCTGCAAGTCCACCCACGCAGGCGAGATGAAAAAACCAAAACAAGATAAGGAAATTCCACTTCTCTGTGAAATGCAACTGTACAGCTATTAAAGGTGGGGAAGGGGGGAAATGAGAGGACCACACATGAACACAAAACACAAACCAATCAGGTGCCTATCTTGCTCTCCTGAAAGAGGTTCTGTTTGTCTCTAAACCTAGGCTTTATGCTGGGATAGGAAAGACAGCAGACAAACCAGTCTGAACAAATATTACCACACAGAAACTGTGATTTATTTGAATGAATGTTCTGGAAGCAAGAACATAGGTCACTATATAATGCAACTTTGTGACACAATCAGGAAATCATTCAGATGCACTAAAGCACAGCCAGCTTGAGAACCTTTTTACATTAAACACAGGTTAGCAACACCTTAGAGTGATTTTTTGTCCCCTACCCCCAGCCCTCCCAGTTCCCCATCTGGTGTTGATGTTTCTTCAAAGCTCCATCAGACAGTACCAGAAGTCAGTGCAAGCTGAGGAAGTGCTCACTGAAATATTTAAAGGGAGTTCAACATAACCGTTGGAAACAAACAGTGTAGCATGGCAATGAAAATTTCTACAATTTTGGGGTTTCATCCTGTGTTCATACAACAGGAATTGCAACATGATTTGAGAGCATCTTTCTGAAAATGCATTTCCAGGGAGAAACGTCCTACTTCTTAGTACCTAAAACTAAAACCAAATTCTCTCTTGGCTCTCAAGCTTCAGGTGCAGACCGTACATTCTGGTGATGTGTGGTATCTGTTACAAACACTGGCCCCAGCCAGGCCACTACCGTTCCACTTGCATGCCAGAAGCAGCATAGTTTTGCTAATGGAGTTAGTGACAGCAATTAATCTCAAAAGATAATCTCTTTTGAAATAATAGTAAAAAAATACTCACTTCAGAAAGCAGTAGTATGCAGATACATGAAATTACAAGTCTACAAAGGAAAACCCATGACATTCTGCGACACTAGCGACCACGTAAGTTTTTTTTAAAAAAAAAAAACCACCATGCAGTTTTGGTGAATTTATTCCACACCACGTCAGTTGAAGCATCCTTTCTCAGTGGCTGCATGAAACCCGCAGGTAACTGCAGAAGCAGGAATACTGACTGAGTCGAATGTATTAGAAAAGGTTTTTTTCAGAGGATTTTACAAAACATTTTTTACAAACGAACTTACCGATGACATACTTGGGTATTAAATTATTTTGATAACAGTTTAAGAAAAAGCTACATAAGCTTTTGCCGCAGCCAAGTTAAATGAAATGATCTTAAAAACTAACTTAACAATTCAACGTCTCTACCTCCAGCAAACACACAGCATGCAATCTACCATAAAACAAAAAAATAATCGGGGCGGGGGGGGAGGAGAAAAGAAAAAAAGAAAAGGTGTTTTGAGCACAACCTGAGTTTCCAAAAAGGTATAAGTTGTATTCTTTAAATTCAAACAGTTTTATAGCTTTGTTTTAGAATTCGTAAAGAATGAATTTCTTGTCCTTTGCTTATTCCTAAAGGGTACAAGCACGCAGTTTGACCACACTAAGTTCATATTTTAATAGGAAAATATTGATATAAAATTCTCAAAAGTTATCTTGAAATTCACCTGAGTTCTAACAACTTTTTCCACCACTTCTAAGACACAAGGCAAAAGCATCAATTTATTCCCTCAGTAATAAGCCACCATATTTAGGTATTATGCCTTCTTTATATTGCAGAAAGGTATCAAGATAGAAACTGGGGGCTTTGTTTGGCTGGTTTCTAAACACTGCAAAAATAATATTCAAAAATAACACAGACCCCGAACGCCTTTGATGAAGAACACAGAAGGATGGAAAACATTTACGTGACCTGGTACATGGCTGAACTGAAACACCTGTCAGCGACTGCACTGTAATGCTTTGCTAGAAGGACGCCTGCAGCTACCAGGAGGGCTTTGCTACGGGCTTTGGTTCCAGCGCCTGTTAGAGGAGCATATGCAGAACAGAAGTGTATGAAATGTTTGGGGATTTCCCCACCCCCTTTCACATATATTTCAAGAGTTAATAAAAATGCCCACGCAATATTCTCTTGGGTTTTAGGCCACATCAGCAGTACCACTTCAGGAAGATGTAGTGAGTTTAAGAAAAGAATTTAAGCAAAAAAGTTCAGCAAGTACAAACTTTTAAACATCTATAAAATTTCAGAGTATGGTCAAAAACTACTAAAGTAAAACTACTGCTGCTGAGTTGCAAGCAAGACAATAGATATTTGCAAGAAGCTAAGTTTGAAAACACTGTGCATCCCTACACTCAACCCTTCTCTGTTTTATATAATCACCAACCTACTGAAAAAACCTCACCAAAAAGAAAAGGTAGTAGAATGGGAAAATGTGGTTTTGGAAGACTAGACTAAAACAATTCAGTTAAATGAATGAAAAAATGTGGTGAGATCCAGATACATAAAAATAATGAGTGAACCACAAAAATCTTTTAGGATCTCCCATAACAAGAGCAAACCCAGTAACATTAAAGAACACACAACGATGATGAGACCACCCCCTTTGAGCAGAGCTGAGCAGCAGGATCAGGGACACTAAGGCTGCAGCTCCAGGCTCCTTACCGTTGCGTCTCCTCCTTGCCCTGACCCTCTCTCACCCAGCAGGGTTATCACCTTGACTTCCCACTGAAACGGCCTTCCGAAGGCACCACGGGCTCCTCCTTGCCAAACACATCTGCTCTGTCCTGCGGCTGATCAGTGTAAGGTTACAAACTAGACTGCTTATTACCACCCTTTTCCTCGGTACTTAAGGATCCCCAGCACAGACTGGGGCAACTGCCTGAGTAAGAGCTCTCCAAACTGATTCATTGATTCAGATCGGTTCATCAGTAGATCTTTTTTAAACAGAGTATTTTTGATGGAAACAGCAAGGGATTACATGACAGATCAAAGAAATTAAGATGAACACTCAGGGCAATAATCCTTCCTCTTTTGGTTACTGCTGAACCAGGTGAAAATGTGCTTAAGTTCTCCTGTGTTTATTTTTCTGACTTGGCTCCTTTTTTCCAGTTATTCAAGGCTGCGAGGTTAGTCATTGCTTATTTTAAATCCTTGTAAATCTCTTCTGAAACAAATCACCTTTCTTGAGCTATACCACTACCTCCACCCTCCCGCTCTCCCAGCCCCCTCAAGCTATTCCATCACCAAGAGGCACAACCTGGAGAACTTCACTCACTCTTCTGCTTCTACCTGACTTTTAAGTGAAGCCTTTTAAATCACAAGTCAGAAGAGAGTTCTAGAGCAGTATTTCTTAACTTATAAAATGAGATTTCTGATACATGTTTTCAGTTTTTCTATGTATGTTATGTTCTATATACTAATATAAATATTTTTCTGCATTATATTATTTCATTATCTAAAACTACCTATTAAATATCATGTATATATGTGTGTGCATCAAGATTCATAGGCCACGTTCAATCCTGCAGTTTTGGGAGGTTGGGAGGATGACAGAGTACATTGTATTTAGATAATATTGTTATACAAATTTTGATTTCTTTTTCCTGTTTTAATTGCAAACAAATATTTTCATTTGGCACCGACAGGAGTCAAATAAAAAGCCAGCCCCTTCCATCCAGAAGCCCTAACAGATACACACATGCACTCCGGTGCAGTTGGACACATTCTTCAGTTTAAACATCTGACCTGTGCACACATCATTTGGGGGAACCATAACTTAAGTCCATTCTGTAGAGGACTGGGATTAGAACAAAAGTAAATTTATCTGTATTTGGACAGGGTAAGCAGTGGCAGTAAACACACAAGAAGAATGAGGTGGGTTTTTCCCCTTACACATACTGACCTAATGTTGGCACGTTTACCCCCTCACCACCCCTTCTGGGAAACCCTAACATAAGAACCAAGGTGCATAAGAAAACTAATTTAAAACATGGAAGACATTGAAAACGGAGTCAGTCAGTATAAGACTATGAAGAACAACTACTGTTAATGGAGAGTAAATTATAGGATTATTTTAGATACACTGCATTATGCATTGCATCATAAACTACAAGTTTACCCATCCCTACACAGACAGAAAGGCAATTACATCAGAAAAGGCTTTCTGGAAAGAAAAATGCATCTTAGGAAAAAGAAATATTTGCATTCTAAATGAAAACCCATCTTTAACCTTCCAATTTCTGGTGAAAGGATTCTGGATCACTGCATTTTTTCCATTACTACTGAAATAACAGATTGCTCCACAGAAAAAAGTTTGCTTATGTGTACAAAAGGAAACTGTCCTTGAGTTGGTTTCCAGTTGAAAATCCTGAAGTCCAGATACAAAAGATGGTACACTGGAGGAAAGAAGTATATGCCATGAAGGGCACATGTACAGCAAAATCGTTAAGTGTTTAAAGGAACAGAATAGAGTAAGTATTCCTCCTTGTGTGCCTCACCAGCACCAGGAGACAAAGACTATTTAGATGGATGAATCACCCAAACCCAGAAAGTTCTCGGTTTTGGTATGAAACTGCTGAACAGAGTAAGTGGAATTCATCCTCAGTGCTGATCTGTTTACCCGTTAACACAACTTTACCCAGAGGCAAAGATGGGTTGGTAGGTCGATTTAAAGGAATTAACGGAACACAATTTGCTCTATAGCCAAGTAACTAACAACTCAAAAAAACCCAGGGAATTATATCCCATGCACTGAATGCAAGTTGTGATGTTAACTAGATATTCTGTCATTTACTTATTTTTCTTAAGGTACTCATTACTGGCCAAGGGTGGTTTGGCTTTTAAAAAAAGAGAGTCACTTCCCCACCTTTCAGATTATCAAGTGGTTCAAAAAAAGCCCAAACCAACACGTCAGTTCATATCTCCCAGTTTTGCCGCCTGTAAGAAAAATGTCACTTTAAGTGTTATGACTTAAATGCAACACTTAAATGCATGCTCAAGCACTCCATTCAGGTTCACGTGACAAGTCTTTTTTTTTCCTGTAATTTCTGGCATATTTGTGTGTGACTGGGCAGTTCTGGAGTGACCTCAACATTCACAGGAGACTTTCCAGATTTATCCTTTTTTTATGTAGTGCCAGGATCGCCATTCAAAGGTCATTAGTTTTACTCTTTCTCCCATAAAATATCCAAAAACCTTGAATCGTTACCAATAGGTAACGACCTACCTACATTAAATTGTCAGGATATACGCACAGCAATGTTTGTAGCATCTGTTCAGCAGTAGAGATGAACCTATTTTCTAGCACGTCCCTGAGGATCATCTAGTTCATCCACACCACAATGTAAAAACTGCACTGGTTCTGTACTGGCAAGATTAAGTAGTCCCAACCAAGCAAATGTGGTTACATTCTTTGTGCAACCAGATTTAGTGCCTCTGCGCTGCATTCCCGGTACTTCTTGGAAGGCTCATTACCTCGGGCACAGTGCCACGCGAACATGTTCATACTGTTTACAGACCCACGCTGACACTGCGCACATTCATGCTGCTCTGAGCCTGAGCTGAATTTGCATTGAGTTAGTGTAGATCGAGACACCAATAATGTTTTTCCAGCGTTTAGTCTGTCCCCACCCCTCTTAGTTAACAGGGAATTGATTGCATTCGCTATTTTTATTCAGCTTCAGTGACATCACATAATATATACTTACAGAAGGGGTAAACTACATCAAGATAGCGCAAATGTAATTGGAAGACAGAACAATAACTCACGAGCAACTTGTTAAATGGGAGAAACTATCTGAAATCAATTAAATTCAATAAAAACAATTGTGAAGTAGGAAACAAGAAAAATTAAGTGGACAAACACAAAATAAGGAGCAATGGCTATAGGAACTCAACCTAAGTGACTTAATACTGTGCTGTAGTTCTGAGACAAATGGCATTTTGAAACTTAACAGGCGTATGTGAAGGCCTGGGAGGTAATTATTCTGCCCTGGTGACAGGAAAACCTCAGCTGGATGATGCTGGGAATTGAGCACCCATTTTAAAAGAAATCTATGCAAACTGAGGAGAAGTCAAGAATATGAGTGAAAATTTGCATGAAATTAATATTTGAGACTGGAGAAACAACTGAAGAACCCACTGGATGAGTTAATTAATTAAAAAAGATAGTGCTGATGGAGGAACAGCCAGGCTGACAATTTTCAAGTACGTTACAGGCCACTGCAAAGAGGACTGTAATTAACTGTTGTGGCCTACCAAAGCTATAATAAAAAAAGACTGAGCTCACAAGAAGTGAAATTTAATTAGATATTAAAAATAATTGTCTCACAGTTAGAAAACATTGCAACAAGGGAGTTTGGGACTCCCAGTTGTTGGAGTAAGTCCAAAAGCAGCTCTGTCAGCCATCAGGAATGGCTCAGTACCTTGACCCTGACTTAGAAAAGGTGTGTACCGGCCCCTACACTTTTTCATCCCATGACTGTTCACACATCCAGATGAAGTATTACAGCATGAGGGAACTGGCTTTGACAGGGAGGGGGAAGGTGAGGGCATTTTCACATGACAGCTAAGCCCATCTAACAGCTCACTGATGCCAAAAGGGATGTTCCCCTTGCACCGAGCTGGCACCTGCTTGACTCCACGGTGAAATGGTTCACCCTGCCTGTCTGGCAGAAAAAAGTGGTCTCACCTTGAGGGGGTGAAACTCATCACTTGCAAACAGTGATGAGTCTTTGACCCCTTTGAGCAGGTTCACACAGCTCACCGTGGGTCGGGACAAAAGGCCAGTGCCAGAATGACGGAGGGATGCAGGAACTGTCGGTCTCTCTCAGAGACAGCCAGCCCTCATACTCCCTCCGCTGTAACAAACTTTCAGCACAGGCAGCTGTCTAAAAGCCACAGGCTGGGTAGCAAAATAGCCATAGCCCTAATGCCCGTATCCCTATTCCTACCACATGGCTCTGGAAACCAAAATCAGCTGCCCTGCTGTCACTCAGGAAGGGACGGAGAACAGGTAACAGCTGCTGCTAGAATCAGGACTGCTAACTATCTTCAATGTCATTTTTAGACTACACAGATATTTTGCATATGAGCTTTTGCATTTGTGGCTGAATACATCATTCATTCACTTTAGGAACGCAAAAAAAAAAGTGTCACAGGATAATGCAAAGAGATTGCCTGGATCTGGTATTTCAGTTTGTTTCCTTTGTGTCATACCTGCTAGTGTGGGTCACGAAAAATTTAAGTTTGCAGCTATCGGCAGTGCTATGTATCAGTTCTGGTGGAGCTCTGCAGCGTCCCTGTATCATGCTGTACTTTCAATTAAAAGCAATCACGTAACATTTTAACAACACTGGACTAAAGGCTCAGCATAGGAGATACATGTTTGTAGCTTGTGTAAATAAAGAATTTCTAGTAATGATATAATCAGCAACAAATGGAGATGAGCTTCAAGAAAGGTTACCCTTCACTTTGCCAGATTTGGGAGAAAAATGCACATCTCTAAGCAACGACTCCCAAAGATTCTTCCTCAGAGCAACAGATCGGCCTTTCCACACATGCTACTTGGACTTGTATTGTCAGAAGAGCGTAAGGGCAAGTCATATCCTTGGGGCAAATGGATCAAACAAGTTACCAAGAGCATGATCAAACACAAAAAGTGTAGCATTTTATATTATTATTGCACAGATGAAACAAAACCCCCAAGCCAGACAACGATTCCTGAGCGTACACAGTGTGCCAGACACAGAAAGTACTCTCTATACTATACTTACAATATGTACATCTTTGAATCAATTCACAAACTAACGATGCCAAAACATGAAGCATTTCACAGCCCAGAGGAGTCTCCATTCTTTGCCTTAGGGCACACTCCCTGTGATTTCATTTACCTGTAGATACTTTGTGCGTTCAGTGGTGTGTGTGTGCCCTGAATCTCCAGAAGAGTACTGACCAATTACTTTTATTTTTATTTCTGTTTCTCCGGGTTTAAAGCACTTCAAACAAGGCAAGTGATCTCTTTTAACAGTGTGGGCATGGCAAGCCAGGCTGTGAGGTTGCAGCCTGTCATTTACTCTGCAGTAACTGCATGCTTGGTTAAGACCAAGCACACAGATGAGGTAGGAGCACTTGATGTCCTTTAAGTTCTCATCCTTCTGATTTGATGGTAATTTGCTCATGTGTGCACACTCCCGGCCTGGTAAAATGAGTCAGCATTCCTAAAATATCTGGCAATACAAACAAACAAACCTCTTAAGGTTAATTTTTTATATAGCCCATGTAAACAGAAAAGCTGTTTCAAGCAAGACAAGGGACTGCAAGTATTTTTTCCCTGTGAATTTAAATTAAGAAACATGCTTCCAAAACAAAATAAAGTGAGTGGTTTTGACCAAACCACTGAAAAGTGCATTGAAAAAATCACAGGAAACATAGCTGAGGAAGATCTTGAGAAGTCACCTGGTCTAACCTTCTACCTCAAAGCAGAATTAACACTACCTATATTATTCCTGACAAATGTTTCCCTGAATTGTTCTGAAAACTCTCCAGTGATGAGATCCTGCAATATCCCCTGATATACTTGTATTCTCAAGCATTCCAGTGTCATCTCAGTAAATAAATTAATGCAGAGTTTAAGAACTGCAACAACTTTAATATGGAAGATACACATACACTATGAAATCTATAGATAAGCTCCTTTACTAGTAGTATTAGAGCTTCTGAATTAGAATAAATTTTCTCAATACTTCAAATAGCAATACCTTTAACAAAAGCTCCTAAAATGAAGAAGACGACAACCTGTCTCCTGCAGTATCACTGGTTTTCTCCACTAGAAATTTCTGTGCCTCTGAGAGGGTATGGCATGAGCCATTTTATTTCACCATATGCTTCCCCACAAGGAGGAAAAGGTAACGGCTAGACAGAAGCCTTCTGTGGGCCAAATGTAGCCAATGTGTCCCCAAATTGATCACAATTACAGTAAAAAGGAACAGATCAGAATACAAGTAAAAATACTTCCCTTTAGAGTAAATATTTTGCTGTCTTGTAGCTGCAGAGCATGACAACAATCCTGACACAGCCACACAAAGTTTCACGTGAGAAGTCCACAAGGGTTGGGTTTTCATCTAGGTAGGATAAAAAAATATTCCAGGAGCAATTTCTCCTGGCCAGGATATGAAGTTGAGTTGTTCTTCCTGTTAAAGCAATGGCTGCCTTGTATTATAAGTGTAAAGAATAACCTGAATTTAAAAAAAAAAAAAAAAAATTCAGGGAAAGGCCTTTTCATAAACTAAGGTGACATAATTAAATCCACACCTAAAAACTGATTTTAAAATATTTATAAATGTAATAGGTATCTATATGAATTTACTGTTTCCCATAGCCGAGCTTAAGCTTAAAATAAATGTGGGGCGGGAGGGAAAAGGGGAGCTAAAGCCAAGGATCTCTGCAATATGCAAGATTAGTTTTGAACCTTTTGGTAAGTCACCTAAGCAGGAAGAGGACCCGTGAGCACTCTGGGCAAATAAAGGCCTTTTTTTTTTATTCAAAAGTATGGAAAAAGTCAGTTTTTATATCCTTAATTTCTTATCTTCAGCATTTTTACTGACCATCTGCATCACAAAATTGTTTTTCTCTCAGGTGTCTCAAGAAACCAATGCATCATGTTCTCAAAACCAGAAAGCTATACAGTATGTAATCATCCATGGCAATCATTTCTATTTGATCCTCTCAGCTGAAATGAGTAAGACTGAAAAAGACATTAAGTTATGCAGCAGAACTTGTACCAAACTTCTGAATTCCTGTCTTGGCATATCAAGACCCACTGAACAAATTTTGTCTGTTGTGCTTCAGCCTGATCCAATCTCTGTCAGGATCTTTCAGCAGTGAGTGAACACACCGGGCAATGCACACATGCAATCCGGATCTCAAATTTTCAGAACACGCAATAGAAGAAAACATCTTTCATATACGGCACTGGAAATAATCACATAATACTTTGATATTTAGTAATAGATTTGATTATCTGATCCCCGTAACACCTGAAGATCAACTGGCTGGAGGAGAAAGATGAAACACGATGCACTCCAAGCACACGTCACATCAAGAGCTAGAGAAACAAACAGGCACCTATTTCTGTACAGCAGAAAACAGGACATGAAATGCCGCATACATGTATACGCATTGCACAAAATGCCTTAGTTTAACAATGAAGCCAGACCCCTTACAACTGTGGTGCTCGTTGCACACTCAGATATACAGAGCTGAATGCATTTAAAGAAGATGAATAAAGGTATGGAGAAGCTCCTAAAGCAACCACGTAAGTAAAATAGGAGCTGCCCTGCCTCACACACCATACAAAGCAAAGTTCAAGACATTAAAGTCCTATGAACCAGAGCATGAAAATAATGATTGATCTGATAATTTGCAAGAAGGTCAGGGAGAACCGACAGAAGATACCCAACATCAAAAAAGAACAGTAGCAGGCAAAGAACAGGAACTGTGTTTGTCAAAACAACTGAACGATCGATACGAAGCATTGTGACAACTAGCCTTTAAAAGCTAGTTAAGTTGCAGACCCTTCAAGGTATTTTTATATGGCAACTTGATGGCAAGGAAAAAAGCCTTTAAACAAAATAAAATACTTCAAAAGGTGGCACAGAATAAAATATTCTCTTTGCCCTCCCCCAAAGCAGCCAAACTTAAAAGCTCAGTGAGATCTCGCATGATCTGCACAGAAGCATAAGACTTACAGTGAGAATCCTGTGCAGATGGCATCTTTAAAGAACAAGAGGTACTCCCACTAAACTGACAAAATAAAATTCACACCCGCAGCCGTCCTTTCCCCCCAATATCACACCATATGCTGCCTACAAGTTTTTACCCTTCCTCAAAACAGATTTCACAAATTAATAACTTAAGGAGTAGGCTAAGTGCCAATGAAATTAACTGCATCCAAATATATTAATATGCACAAATTATTGTGGATGAATTGGCACAGAGCTATTCCAACAATCCACAACACACAAACCATGCCACATGCTGTTTATGCATATTCCTAGTTTCAGTATATACTGTATCTACCTTCTGTCCACACAAAGCCCAACTCTAGAAGCAGATATGAAAGAGCAGAATGGAAGGTCATAGTAAATATAATCCAAAAGTGATCCACAAAAGAACAAAACTGAGATGGAGATTACTGGCCTTGTTGAAAATACCATGCTCTCTGTAACGACACAGAGTTAATTAGGTTAAAATACAGTGGTAAATCAAAGTTTGTTTCTTTGGTTTGGGTTGGGTTTTTTTTAATAGTAAGAAAAAAGAACCTTCTCATGTTAAGGGTGCGTCTCTGCCCACGACAAGACAACAGGCACGTGTGAAAGATTGTAATCAGTGCAGCTACATGGGCGAATTCTGAACTTCCTCATCTGGCTCTTGATTTCGAGTTTATGAAAGTATCTTTGCATTGACTGCACCACTGTACAGCGAAAATATACCCTCCATTTCAAGAACGGCTTTGTTTTTTAGAGGATCACTGCATGATATTGACAAAAAGAGCGACAGTCTGTAGCTTGGTGTAGTGCGTTCAAGAACACAGGAGACATACCTGCTGACCTCAGGGTTTCCTGTCGAAGAAGGGTAAGGTTTGCTGTTTGCTCCGACAGTCACAGAAAGCCAAGCACTTTTAGCACATCTGTTTTTCTGTCAGCATCCACTGCTTGTGGATTGGTTTGGGGTTTTTTTAAGCCAGCTAAACACCACTTTAAAGAAATGTCCTGATAAGTTTTCTTTAATTTTAAACCAACAAACAAAAAATACTTTCTCTAAATAAAGGTATCTTGTTCAGAAGGCCAGAATCAAATTCTGGCTATATATTGCTGTTGGGTTTTTCTAGACAAGAAACCTCCCATTCCCATAAAAAGCTGTTCAAGCAGATGCCAAGCGACTAACATTTACTGCATTTTTCACGTTAAAAGTCTAGTGTTGTGACTGCATATTGAAGTTATAGACTGACTTAGTGAAGAAAGCACAGCACAGGAAAAACTACCATTAGAGAGAGCTAGGTAAGACAAATAATGGAGTCAGCAAACATTTTGCACTCGAAAGTTGAATGACCACCTAGGAGGGGGAAAAAAGGCTTTTTTGTGCTGCTACCTAACTGGATTCAAATGATGAAGTTTCACCTGAAGAACTACAGAACGCCACTTTAGAAAAGTCAAATTGAAACACTGTCTGTAAACTAAATATTATGTGTATGGATCAGTAACAACCATGGATTCACTTTAAAAAAATCCAGAGGAGGAAAATCAGGTTTGAGTTAGAAGTTTGGAAAATGATCCAAGCCCTGGATCAAGAACACTGTCTTCTCAGGAATTTCACATTGTGAACACACATAGTGTATCTTCCTTTGTCTCATATCCCCAAGAGCCACCTAGAGTTACAAAATTAAAGTGTTTTCTATGCAAGTAATATGTATGGCAATTTTCCAAGACAGGATAACAGAAAAATTCAACCCCAACTGCAATCTCCTTATTTCACATACAAGTAGTTTTAACTTCGTAGTCTGCAGGGGGTGTATCTGAGGTAAACATCCCAGGAGATCAGAATTCCAGCTTTACAAACTTTGATGCCTATGTCCACATTTCTTCATCTGCAATACTTTATATTATTGCAGCTACACACATGCCTATACATTGGTGTGTCTCCCTGCTCTTACTTCCCCACTAATAAAACAGGCAAAACAAGCTTTACAGGGAAGGAAAAAAATCAAATCATTCACTATTTTTTATATATGTATTTTTAAGGAATTCTAAAACCTGTATGAAAACCCACTACTCCTCAAGACAGCAAATACACTCAAAAGTTCTTTAAACTAAACCGCTCCCACATAAAGCCATGCAAATTAAAACCTTCAAGTAGACCCCTGAACCTAAGAATCTCCTCCAGAACACATTTAGTGCACCACTGCAAAAGCTGTTTCCAATGCCAACCTACCACCAAGCTCAAGCTTCAAGGTAACTTCTCCTCAAAATTGTTTTTGACATTTGGCTAATTTTTACTGGAAATAAAGCAAAGGTATGGGATTTATTCTGTACACACATATTGCAAAAAAAAGAATTTCTAAGAGCTGCTAAGAATACTCCTGATTTACAAAAGTTACGGGTCTGGTGGTTTCTTCAACAATCCATACACTACTGCAAGAAGATCAACTGAAAAATACTGGGAGGCTTAACCAAGGGCCAAAACTGGCCATGATTTCCTTGAATATATGATTTTCTTTTCCAAGCTATCCCACTACGATTGCCTGATACTCCCTGGAGAAGAGATGTTTAACTGGTTTATACTTCAACTTGTTACAGCATTTTAACTTGAAAGCATGACTAAATCCTTGGGGGAAAAAGTTCTTTGCAAAGGGAATCGGTATCCTTCTTTCATTAATCTTTACAAGCTGAAAAACATGCCCTGCAAGTTTCAACTATTCTTCCATCATCAAGGAAAAGACAGACAAACATTTTATATTAGTTACTTCCAAAGAGCTTTTTTTTTTTCCCCCCTCTTGAGGAGGGGGACTGTGTCTAAAGGCTGAAAAGGAAGAGCCATAAACTTTGAGGTTATCCATATACACTGCAGCATGAACAGTAAATGGCATAAGCCAAAAAGGTCATTTAGATTTCAGCCTTACTACTGATTGGTTTTAAAAGAGAAGTAAATTGATAAAGACAAGATAACCAATTGATTTTAGAATCTTAAAAGATAAGAAGGAATTCACATAATTACAGAATATTTACTTCAAAAAGTATTAAGCTAAATATGCAACAATATAGGCCATATCATCATTGACACTAGCCTCTCAAAGAATTTGTCTTCTTCACATGCCTGAAAAATTTGGTTTATGTTTAAAATTGACTCGTTGGCTTACTCTAGTTTCAAACCTTATTAAGGTGACAACCCAGGAATAGTTAATCTTTGCTGGCTTTGCTGTAGAGAAACGAAACTACAGCTCGGAGGCAGCATGGCTTGCTGTCAGCAAAAGGAGGTTCCCCCTTACTCCCAACCACGCATCCCATTCCTGTGCTGTCCCCTCCTCACGCCAGCTTTGCGTGTGTCTTAGAACCTTTGCCAAGCTGTTGAGTGCAGTAACACAGGGAAACGTTGCTCTTGCAAAACCACCACCACCAAAAAGCACAATGTTTTCTGCCAGGTTAATGAACTGAACAGACTCTGCAACCAGCTTGACAGCACAAGAGTGAATGCCCAGGAGAGGGTGGGACCATGTGGCTGGAATTAAGGGGAAGCTTACACAAGGGTGAAGAGAAAAAAAAAAAAAAGGATTGTCCTCCGACAGAAGAAAGCTGTCTACCTCAGTTGTAACATATGTCTTCATCCTTAGCCGGTATTATAGAGAGATGTATACTGCTACTAGTTCTTTTGCTTAAAACATAGCATCAACGTGGAAGGAGGGGAGAGGGAAAGATAATAAAGTCGTATTGCTTTCACCAGAAATGCTTTTTAGAGTTTGATTCTCTTAATGTTCATTAAAGAGTATGCCCCTGCAAAACCATGACATGAAATGAAACTTATGTATTGAAAGACATCAGCTTATGTACTTTCTGACAGAGGGTCTGAAATTCAATCAAATATTGAGATAGTAAGAGCAGAACCCCCACCTCGTTCCTCAGTGAAGCCAGCCTGGGATCAAATACACATTCTGAGGAAGTACCGTTAATTAGTAAACTCTTCAAATGTGAAGGTAAGATGACTTACTTCTCTATAACAGAAGTTTCTGTAACAGAGTTTGCTCACTCCAGGCAGGTAAACACTGCAGGGCCTTCAGTGATAATGTGGTTGTCCCTAAGCTTACCCAGGAGCAATTAAATCACAGATAACTCAATGACTGCCATGATGATAAACCATACTAAGTGACATTGCAGCAGCAATGCGAATTGTTTTCTGGCACTAGCTTTGGAAAACTAGGTGACATGCTCTCAAATGACAATCGATACACAAAAAGGCTACTGAAATATCAAATCTGGAATTTCTTTTCCAAACGCCTTTTTGCAGAGGAAAGCTTTACCTCTTTAGCAATATAAAATATAAACTTTGACAGTCTAGCAAGACTTTCTGAAAGCAAACCTCAGGAAGTTTTGTTTTAGAATTCTTAAAAATGTGCACCCCTCTAATTTTTCTTAAAATTCCCTGGGAGCTTTGAGAGGAAAGGTTTTTTTTATTTATTTTTACTATCAGGTTTATCAATTTTAGACCTAGGAAAAATATTACACAACTCAGTCCAGTGGTCAGAGCTCATGACAAGGTAAAACAGGAACAGAAGAATCTCCCTGATAGAAGGGTAGCATTTATTGATTTTACTAATCCAACCTTTTAGGAAACAGTTTTCCAACTAGATAACCATTCTAATTATGAAGTTAGATGGAAAAAAAAAGTCACAAACATTCACCTGAGTAGTCTTAAAGGAGGTTTTCCGTTCCTTCATCACACAGCAGTCCAAAAAAATTTAAGAATCAAAGAAGAGACTTCTATTCAAGGTGCACTTTGTGTGGTCATGATTTCAAATATAAAAGTATTACTGCTTACAAATCAGTAACTTTTACATTTAAGTTACATCTAAAAATTTGGTGCTGTACCAAAACATGTTTTTCATTCCACTCTTCCATTTGAGCCACTTTAAGTAGCATTCAATCAGAAAAAGTACACCAGAAAGCTGGTACATTCACAAAAGACTTCCGAGTACTACCGAAGGCGTTGAAGACTACAAGTTACCACTACTTCTACAGAAGCAGAAATGCTCCTGGTAGCTTGTCTAGAGAACCAGAAATATTTTCCAGGCCACTGTTCCTCTTCCCTTGCCACCTTTACATGGGAGCTCTGCTGCAATATTTATTCCACTCATGCTGCTCTTTGTCACATCACACTGCTTAGCCTTGCACAGCTGCAAAAACCACCTGCTACTCCCATGTAGCTATTGTTTTTCCACCTCCCCCACACCTCATCATTCTTCCTGAAAAGGATTTGCTCACTCTCCTATAAAGGCTATCCCCTCTGCCTTTTTGCAACACTGCAAATGGGAATCCCAGGTGGCTCCTGCTAATTACCCATGTGCCTTGGGAGTCTAATTCTTCCTATTGTTAAGACACCAATCTTTAGCCACAAAGTCACTTCATATGCTAAATCGGAGACCAGCTGATCCCAAGCTAATACTTCATGTACTCAGGAGAACTGATCTGCTGGGGGTATTAATGATCGCAGAGCAAGACGAGCTTTGGAAAATAGTTCCCGAAAGATACCGTATCACTTTCACTTCTAGTCAAACCCCGTAAGAAAAAATTTGCTTGTGAACTTGAAGCTTGGTCACTACACTCACTTGCTGAGGGCAGCCTCTTCACAGACAAGAGGCAGCTGAAAAAAATTAGAGTTTCCTTTTATGCTGTTAGAATGTAATTTAATAATTGTTAAGTCTTATCTAATTTTCGACATAGAAGTTTTGGTGTTTATAGGATGCTTGAAACACCAGCTTCAACCCAAAATCAAGATGAACATTTCTATGGATAGAAATATTCTATGAATTGAATAGTCTAGGCCACAATTCAGTACTGCTGCTGAGAACATAGAATCATAGAATTGTTCTGGTTGGAAGAGACCTCCAAGATCATCGGGTCCAACCACTAACCTAGCATTACCAAGTCCCCCACTAAATCATATCCCTTAGGGCCTCGTCTAAACGTCTTTTGAATCCCTCCAGGGATGGGGACTCCACCACCTCCCTGGGCAGCCTGTTCCAATGCCCGACAACCCTTTCGGGGAAGAAATTTTTACGAATGTCCAATCTAAACCTCCCCTGGCGCAACTTGAGGCCATTTCCTCTTGTTCTGTCATCTGTTACTAGGGAGAAGAGTCCGACCCCCATCTCTCTACAACCTCCTTTCAGGCAGTTGTAGAGAGCAATAAGGTCTCCCCTCAGCCTCCTTTTCTCCAGACTAAACATCCCCAGTTCCCTCAGCCGCTCCTCATAGGACTTGTGCTCTAGACCCTTCACCAGCTTCGTTGCCCGTCTCTGGACACGCTCCAGCACTTCTACGCCTTTCTTGTAGTGAGGGGCCCAAAACTGAACACAGCACTCGAGGTACGGCCTCACCAGGGTCGAGTACAGTGGGACGATCGAACATACAATAACTTAGGAAATTTCTACTTGCCACTCACCCTCTGCATTCCCCGTAATATGCCATCCCTTCAGCCTGATCTAGTTCACCTGAAAACAACCATGCCAGCACAATGAAAAAGGCAGCACGCTATAGCATTTGGAGCACTAGGTCTGAGAATGTCTTGAGCTAATATTGCTACCAAGGAGCATACGTTTACGGTCTGAGTAGACTATATACTCTTCTTCAATGTCTTGAAATACAAAAACTCCATCGACATTTCAATTCTGGTAAGGACATCAGAATATGAAATGCCTCACAAAAAATCCACACTATGCAAGGATTTTTCATCACGGCTTCTTGCATGTAGATAGCTCAACGTTTCCACCTCATTACCAGTGTGTTCCAAGTCACTTTGAAGATGCTTATGTGCAACATTGGGAACAGCCCTTTGTTTATATCCCAAAAAGCAGGAACCAGCACAGTTTCTATAGCCTGTGGCAGTGCCCGACCTGAGTTATCATTTGAAGAGCAATTTGCTCAATGGCAAAATAGTGATTCAAGCAAAGTTACCTACTGTACCTTCTTACTAGCTGGAAAAATATTTTTGAGATGGAAACACACACCCTTTTTTAAAAGAGAACCAAGCAAAATTTATGGGGCTTTGTTAAGCTGTTTTTTTGATGAGTTTTGGGGGGGTTTTTGTTTTGTTTCTGACGATGTGAACGAGAAGTTCCTTCGTTAATGGGCTTCAAATTGTTGTGTAAGTGGAAACATCATTTAATTTCACTAAAATCAAAAGCTAGGAGTTCTGCACAGTATTCCCTCTAATGAACTACCAGTTCAATTCTCCATTATAACATATTCATTTCATAACTGAGTGTTCTTCAGATTTAATTTATGGTGCCAATGAAAGACAAAGGATCCTGCAGCTGTATAAAAGTTCAAACAGCTCAGAAAAAGTAGCAGACACATCCAGCTGTTTGAGAAGCATCAGGAGATTGCTACAAATCTGGAATAAAAAAATCCCTTTATGTACGAAGAGGGTTCTGCCATAGAGTAAAACAATCACCTAAATGAGTGTCATGTAATTAATATACGTGTAACAGAAAACTACAACAAAACATATTTTACCACCTAAGTGTGTTCTAGATATAAATAACAAATTTAAATGTATTTTATTATTAGGGCTAAAAATCATATGCAAGTCCTTCACATACAAGTTAAGTACATCCTTTCAAGGCCATGCCTGTCTGTGTTTCAGAGTATTGTCCCACTTTCTTCAGTTATAATATTAATACGCTTGTCTTGCACAAATGCCGAAACGGGCATTGGCACAATAACCATTCCAGAAGGTCATCGCAGAGCAGTTAAACATGCTGTCTCCCAGCTGACATCAGTGTATCTCTGGAGGTAAGACAGAAAGCAGCAAACACCCCTGGCATTCCTCTTAAAATAGCTTTGCAGAGAGCATTTTATACATAAAAGGCAGCTGGTTATGCTTTAACAGACTCTTTTGTAAACAGAACTGATCAACAGATGTGCAATGCTTATAGATGGTTATCAACATAATCTTCATTTTCAGAACCAATAAAACCGGACATTATGCCTATTCTCTGAGCCATTTACCTACCTCAGAAGATAAACTGGATTCACTAATATCTGCTATGGGATTGATAAAAACTTGATGTCAAAAGAATTGAGTATTAGAAAAAAGAGAGAAATGGGAATATCCAGATAATTGCAGTATTTCAGTCTGCATATAGGCTCTTCACTGATCTGAAACTGCAAACAGACAAGCCAATGTGAGGAAAGTGAAGGGAAAAAGACTCTGAAGCAGATATATATTTAGCGGCAGGTTAGATGGAGAGAAAAGGCTCAAGGACAATGGCAGGTCTTTTCTTCCTTCAGCTAAACCCCCAATGTATTTTTGTGTAAGAAAGCTAGTCTTTTGCTTTTAACCGTAGCCCAAAACTGCATTATGTCTCTTGGGTGCTTTGATTTTTTTCTCTTTCTAAATCTCAGCACATAGACAGCTCCAGGGCTCAGTAGGAGAAATTATTAAAAGCATGCCTGCAGAAGTAAAGAGATCAGTCATTTCCCTTATCCCCTGTGTTTCATGAGAGCTCCCCCGCTCATGCAGCATTGTACGAGATTTCATGCAACCAGACATGTCCTTTTTAAACAGACTGAAAAATTTAAAATCCTTTAAGAGTAAGCATAGCATTCCTTCAAATTGGAAGGAGAAACACAAAAATGTGCTTCACTTCTTCAGAAAGGTCACATTCACCTTCAAAATTCTATCAAACTTCTTTTTTTTGCCCTGCGCAGTTCTATTATCTTAAGTAATTTGTAACAGTCTTTACAAAATATACTGGAGTTTCATAAAACACAAAATCCCAGTGTGAACACGATGCAAGCGATCTTTGCCTAGTTATTTTTTTCCTAGGCTGCTTGAAGTTTCCAAAGTGTCTTTCCCGTTACACTGTTGCAAATCTATAGGTCCCTTCTTTAGAATTACCATTCTATATGCATTTTCAACTTCCTAAAACTTACTCTGTGCTTCTCAGTCCATTTTTCCAAATTTTGGATTAAATATGACTTACTGTATTAGAAACATGACATTAGAAAGTTTTAGCAATTATGTTCAGTATACTTTGACAAAAGCAAACGTGCTGAAAGCGTGATGTGTTCTCATAAAACGGTAAGTAGCTTAAAAATTAGGGAAAAACTTTTTAAACGGTTTCCTACTTCCAATGTCTATAGCTACATCTCCAGCCATGTACCTTCACCATTAAAATGTTACTGTGCATTTAACAGTACAGGAAAATGCCCAATAAACTTCATCAGAGCTTGTCAGGAAGCTTGTTTTAAGCCCCTACTCCCCCAACCTAAAGACAGCAGAAAAAAATTGGAACCCGTTGTTCATTTTCATCACCGTTACCCAAATCCTCTCCAGCCGTAAGCAGATAGGCTCACATTTCAGAGAGTTCTTTGCTCCAGACTACTGAACTCTAAACATTAAACATTTGATATGCATTTCAAAACTGCTATTTGACACGCACTGGAGAACAAATTACATCTTTTCAGAGTCAATATGAAATTGAAGAGACCTCATTTAGAGTTTAGAACATGAAGCAGAAAGACATCACTGTGCTTATTCTGTCTGCTAAAACCAGATTTACCAACAGACTGCTATAGTTAAGGGTACATCTCAACTACAGGATTTCCCTTCATACACCTGCATGGGAACTCTGATGAAGACTGAGCTGAGCTAACATCACTGATTTCTGCTAAGGTCTTTAAAGGCATTGTCAAAAAATAAAAAACCCCTTCTGTTTTGTAGCTGTTACACAAAATGAATCATCATCAGTACCTGAAGTGGCAGAGCAGATATCCTTCTACAGTGAGAAAAAGGTAGTGTAAAATAAACTTATTTTGTTATCCTAACGGTTAAGGAAATCCACTACAATTACCTCAGGGTAAAAATATTTAAGGAAAAACAACACAGAATTTTGAACATACAAGTGGCTGAGAACTGGCTTCAAAAAGGATTTCTAGAACTTACCTATGGTGCAGTTTGTGGTTATTTTTCTCCGCTTGGGGTTGTGTCGTAGCAATTCTAACTCTCGTTTGGTTGGCTCCCATGTTGAATACTTCTCTCCAATGCCTAAGCAGACGAAAAGAAAGTTTCAGGAAGTTGTTTAGTAAAAGGATTAAAAACTCTGTTCAAGTAAAAACTTTCAACATGCTGTCCATTAAGTTAGATTCAATCTATGTACAACTACAAGAGACTGATTTCTTTTTACGCCCCCCCCCCCAAATATTGTTCAGAAAGATATCAATCAAATCTTCCAACAAATAAGAACTAAAAGAAAAAAAGAAAAGCACTTCTTTACTTACAAAGAATACCTAGCCCAAATAAATTTTCCATTATTGGATTACAATCCTCCTTTCAGTTAAAAAGAAATTCCAGCACAAGAATAAATCCACTATTACTCAAAAACGCATTTCTTTGTGCTCAGAGGAGGTCAAATGACAGAACCATCATATGATTTTAGGAGAAGATACAGGATAACCAAGAAATCTCATCACCGAACTTTGACAACTACTAAATAAATCAAAACTGATCCAACTTAATGGACAGATACAGGCTTAATCTTTACAGATGAACAGCAGAATTTAGTAATTCGATATACTAAACAGTTACTGCATGTCTTAGGATATACCATTACAGAGTATGACCTCTCCTTACAGCCATTGGTGGAGGACTGGATATTAGCAAGTTCTAATACTTGAGATTCACTTTACTGACATATCTAACATTACCTAAAAATGCAATTAGTAGTAGGTTTAAACATACCCCCCCCCCAACAAACACTGTCCAAATACTTAACTACCCTTTCTCATGAGGTGCAGCTAACATCTGTCATTATTCTCTTTAAACATCAACACTGCATTTCCAATACATTTCTTTTGTTCAAAGGAAAGCGCAGTAGAAATGAGTCAGGTAAGTAGGACAGAGATAGATCTGAAGTAAGCACAAAGTTGTGTTCAGTGTAAATCTGATACAAGAAAAACACAATAGTGACGACTCATGTGCTGACCAGCTAAGTAGTGCTGCAGCATTCCATGTAGCACAGAGAAATTATGATGCAAGGTCAATTATAGTGAGTCACAAAAATGTCTTGGCATTAAAAATAAAGAATAATAAGGTGACAAGCAATCTATTCTAAAACTGAAGATTAAAGTCAATTAAGAGTTATTTTTCACAGAATGCATGGAGCAGAAACAGTGCTGTGCTACAGAAAATAAATTATAAATCATACCTACGAAAAAAGGAGAGTAGAAAATATAGCTAGAGGCTTACACATTCTGCATAATATACATTAAATTTTAATAGCTCTTTGATCTTCATTTTCAGAAATAGCTATGCTTGTCAGAAGCTACCCACCCAGAAACGTTCAATTCATAGTTACTACTGACCCTCCAGGTTCTCGTAATAAAAGGTCTCATTTTTGGATTCTTGAGGACTAGAAAATTCTTATTTACATGGACGCACCCATCTCTCACTTTATTTGATTCAACAATAGATTATGCAAGAAGCATAAGGAGGAATACCAGAATTATATAGTCCCTTTCCTTTATTCAAGGTTCAGCATCAAGCTACACACCCAGGAAAACAGAAAAGGAAACTAATTACTGTGTAACAGATTGATGAGATAAACAGCTGCAATGCTTTGAATACACTATACAGTATGCATAGGCAAACGAATGAAGCAACTTTAGAGACGCACATATGGACAGTTCACATATGACAGAACATTGGCTTGCAACAAGTTTAGTATTACATGTCTTCAGCAACTCTCTTCATACTTGTAATACTCCCTTAGGAATTTATATAAATTGGTTTGTAAAAAAGCTCAAACAAATTTTCAACACCGTGTTCGTACCAGCTATTGCACTGGCCAGCTGTAAACTTTGAACTCTTGCATTTGGGTTCACTGTAGTTTGAACACAGCCAAACACAGTTGGTACCATCTGACATCGGGATGAAATCGCACAACAAAAAAACCCAAACAGCTTGGATATGTTTAAATCCTGGTTTAAATCAAATATAACAAATTTCACACCTGGAAACACATGTGCGCTCAACTTTGGGCATGCAATAGTTCCACATATGTCAGCGGGACTATTCATATATATATTTTTTTATATATATATATATCTATATATAATTATATAGCTTAAATGCTTAGAGGATGGGGACCAAAGCATTTCACAAGAGCAACTCTTCAAGTAAAATTAAACATGACCAACTGGATTACTTTGCAGGATTCTGGGTGAATCAAATATTGTTCAATTAAAAAGAAATGAAACCAAACAGAAAACCATGTACAGTTAATGCCACAACACAGAGCAAAACAGACAGAAGACTTTCTTACAGAAGCCTTTCATTAGAAAGAGCACAAGTTAAGTCAGAGACAGAAAGTAAAAAGTGTTCTGTTCCAGCTATATAATTTAACAAGAATATTGAGATTTTATTACTCTTGAAAATTTGGAAAAAAGACAGAACCATTTATTAGGAATGGATCGGTGTTTTAAAAAACCAAGCTAACTAACAAAAACCAAACAAAACCAAAGAAGGAAAAAGGTTTAATAAAAGATAACAACACCCACAAACATGCCAAAAATTCCAATATAAACTACCTTAAACAGAGATTTGCAAAACATGCACAGGTTACCATTTACAATTAAAGGAAAGTAGTGTTATAGGAGTAAAAATTCATCATTTCGAAAATGATGCTATAAAATAGCCAGAGATTCAAGTCAGCATGTGAAAGAATTCAAGAATTAATTTTATTAGGTCTAATACACAAACTGTCGTTTTTCAAAGAATTTATCAGGGACATACAGATGAGTGAAGGAAAAGGCAATGAAGGCTCTAGTTTATAAATATCACAATTTTGCAAGTAATCATTAATGTAGATCGTTTACTTTGCTATACTTTAGCAGATCCCCCTTCCCCCCCCAAATCCAAACATTAATTAGAATGAAGGGCTCCATGTGTTCTCACCTCCCTCATTATTAAAGAATATTCAATACCAGAGGGGAAAAAAAAAAAAAAAATAGTAGAGTTGCAACTTGTTCAGAGTTATACCATATAACCCTGAACTACAGCTGGACATGGGAACTCATCACACTAAGAGTTAATATTACAAGAGTATGAAATGAATCTCACTATATTTGGGGTTTTTCTTAAAGTTTTTTCTCCAGGCATCATGTTTATGTGAGCATCTATTCAAGTACATACTAATACTCTTCAAGCACTGCGGACAGAAGTTTGAAAATATACAACAGTGACACTTCAATTTTTAAGCCAATCTCAGTTTTTGCAGACTGGATTCACCACTTCAGCTCTTTAAGCTGGCAACGCTATTTGAGGGAAACTAACTCTGTGGTAGAAATATAAAACCAAGACATTGAGTTTGGGGTTTGTACTAATCTTGACATTCAGTTTGGAGGAAGAAGGGTTCCCTCCCCCTTTATACTTCATAATCTTTCAGATAATGTGAGTCACTATGGGAAGGAGGGGATGGATTGAAGCAAAGGAGAAAGAAGGAAAAAAGAAGGCATAATTCTCCATTATTTCTGCCACGTATCTCCCTTTCTCATTCCTTAGATATATTTGCGGGGTTTCACGATGCAAAGCCATAAAACAAAGGCTCCTATGCCATGACTTTAAAGAAAAATGTCTATATTGTGTGCTCCAGTAATTTGAAGCGTATTGATGTCTCTTCCTTCATTTTAGATCTTCATTGGTCATTACAGATTTGTTCTCTGGGGACAGAAGATGCAATGTGCGTATACATATAAATATGCATTCATATATATATATATATATATATAAAAAAAATAACATGCCATTTATTAGTCAGTTAACCAGTACAAAGAAGGTTTTCTGCCTGGCAGTTCCTCTTGGTGATACTTCCCTTCACTGTACAACTTCGTGGTCCAAGATGAGATGATGAACAATCTTGTAGCTGTAATTACCCCAGAATATAAGCTATAGCAGCCTGACGTCCACTGGAGGACAAACTGGCTGCATCTCAGTCCAGAAGGCACAAATATATCATTTGCTAAGGACAACATAATAAAGAAATTGCTCTTTGAATTTACATATTCAAAAATAAAGAACTGAGGGGCCTTCCTCTTCTACAGCATCATAAAGAAGTGTTAGTTTGTTGTTGTCGATTAATTTGGTGCCCAAAACACCACCGTTTAGAAGGGTTTGGAGGAGTTTTCAGAAGAGGTGCATAGCCTAAACGAAAGGTTTAAAAACATGTTTCCATTTTGTCTTGCTCTGAAAACAAGTGCTTTGTGGTAAAGCATTTTAAGCTGTATTTTCTTGTTCTAGGACTCACTAGCAATCTCACTATCCTCCTTCCCTCTGACTCAACTCCCTCAAAATGGGGAATAAGCAGAAAGTAGAATGGGATCCGCAGTAGGAACTAAGTAAAAGCAGCTATACTTTTGATACGCCATCAGAAAAGCTCTAGTTAATACCATGTTAGCTGCTATTTTTAAAATTGGAAATGAGGTTAAGAATGGTTTGAAGTCATATCAGCCCTGACTAAGGCTGTCACATTGAAACAGGATGCCATGGAGTCAGTAAGAAACATTACTAGACAGAAGTTGTCTGTCTTCAAACATACACTTTCCCACTTTAAGAAAACATACCCCCTAGAGGCCACTGGAAATGGAAGATGACAAGCTTTTATAACTGATGCTTAAAAACTACTCAGTTTAAGATAAATGCTACTTCCTTTCCTTTCCAAAAAAAAAAAGGAGAAAAAGTTTGTTTTGGAGTAGTTCTATCAAGGAAAGGGCATATGAAATAAGTCTGCTGTAATTATTCAATCATTGGAACATATCCAAACAAGAGGAAAACAATTTGCACGATAAAACTGGCATTCTTAACTGTGATTCATGTCTAAAATGGCAGGATAATCAGCAAAGGGACGCTTGTTAGTGAAGTGCGTCGCCAGCCCACGCCTCTTACCTGTCATTGTACACTGGTAGTGAGAAACCACTGTTGGGGTGAAGGCTAAAAAAGAAAAAATTAGGGAAAGCAAACTGAATAAAACAAATGTGTGTACATATATTTGTGTGTAAATATTTCTACATAGATACTGTGTGTGTATCACAAAAGCACAGGTGTGCAAGTAAGCTGGCACGTTCTATTAAAAAAAAAAATCACACACAAAGGTGGCATTTCACGTGAGGGGAACAGATTTATTGCCTATGTCACCTAAATTAGCCTAAAGGAGCAGACTGTTACATTTGCTACCTAATACAGATCTGACTCTAATATTATGCAAGTTTTGCAGGATTAATGTTAGATATTTTTATATTTTTTGCAATGAAAATATTTTTGCTACAATTAGGTGTGGCGCACATGTTAAACTAACAGTCTAACTCCTGGAAAGTAATAGCTATACATCTCTCTCCCAAAGCCTGCACTACTATCTCTAAAGAGCTCTTTCTTCCCCTTACTGTTTTTTGCCATTGACAAATGGGAGGGACAGGTATGATTAAAAACAGAAACAAGAAATTCAGGCAGGAAAACCAAACCTTGTAATTTCCAAGCTTTCCGTTGTTCTTCTTTGGCAATTTGTTCCATGTCTTTGTCGTATATGTAATCTTGACACATAAAGCAGTATATACCCCCATACAAAAGGTCTATGGCTGCAAAACAGAAGGGAAGTTGGGGAGGAGGAAAAGAGACATGAGTTCATAAACTAGAAGACATTTTAAAGTAGGCTTCCAAGTCAGACACTCCTCCTTCTCAGCAGTCCACAAAAAGTAAAATCTGTACCTCAGAATCTGGAGGAAAAAAAAGAAAACAGGGAAATTTTTCCAGTTACAGTACAAGTTATTCAATTGCTTCCGGTGGAGCAAGAAAACTGTGCAAGACAACAAAGCATTAGCTGCCTTCACAATATACCTTTCAAGGACATAAGTAACCAAAAGGCGTAATTACAGTGACTGACTACAACACATGCAGAACTAGGACTGTAAGATTTGATATGTAAGTTTGAATTGTCTTTTTCTAAGACTTCAGTAATCAGCCATTAAAATAATTAGAAAGCACCTATCCAAATGAAGGCTCTAACGGAAGACAGCACCGAAAGCTCAAAGATACTTGTCCAGGGGAATGGTTTTCTGGAGCAGTTTATTCCACAGGTTACACGTCTCACAGTTTCTCTTGTTTCACATGTCCTTTTAGAATGGACTTATGAACATTGACCAATGTTAAAAGTATTTTTCTTACACAATCCTATACAAAAGAAAGCCAAGAAATGAAACAAATCAGCTAACTGGGAAATGAGATTTTGCTTCAACATATACTGAGGAAGAAGTAAGTGCAAACTAATCATAGCAAATTGCTGATTTTCAGTACATAGATACAGAAAAAAGCCACTACCAAAGGAAAGCAAAAAAAAAAAAAAAAAAAATCGTGGGCACTACCAAATTCTTAGCCAGCTACTAAAATACAACCTGCATCTAGCAGGCAGTCGAGAAACACATCACCATTCTCCCTCAAGAGTGTATCCTCCATTTATTTTATTTCCAAATTCCTTTTATTTCCAGATAAATAGCATTATTAAAATAATCTCACTACAGTGGAAACTTGTTTTAAACAAAAAGGAAACCATTACCACATTAGCTGGCCTGCAAGAAACAGCACTGAATTACTCTGAAGTCATAGGCAAGCCAAACCGCATGCCACGCAGCAGGAATTCTGCTGTCGGTCTCATCAGGCGCACCAAAGTGAAGTCTTTGCGCTCCCCCGTTAGTGGGCCAGTGCTTGTGGTAAGGTTTCTTGGTAAGGCTGGTGAGCTTGGAAAGGTTTCTTTCTAGCCACGTCTCATCCATCCTTCACAGCCCCTACCCCTCTCACAACCTGATACCCCTCTCCTTTAGCCCTGTATGCCCCCCCCCCATTTCAAAATCACTTTTTCAATGATTATGTCAAATTGTTTGTTACTTCTCCTATTATGTAATAAAGAAAACAATAACTTTAAACAAGTTTGCATAATGTCTATTGACTGTCATCTTGCTTCTGTGCTTCATTATTTTATTCTTTTGTTTTGTCTATTTGGACCACAATCAGTTTGCAGAAGAGGATGAGGAATGCTTGCATTACCTTGTGTAATGTCCAAACACCGGAATTTTAACCCTGGTGCCTGGAGGACTCAAACTCCTTTAGCAGAATAGCACAAAAAGGGACAAGAATCTGTGGTGGACATGAGTAACAGAACACTATGCCATGTCACCAAAAAAATTAAAACAAAAACAAAAAACCCCACAATTAAGCTACACAATATTTAGAGATATATAATATTTATTGTTACCTATTGCACTACCAGTTACGCACAGTCATCAAAAAAGAATTGTTGAAAATCCAAAGTATTGGTCTTAAAACACAGAATCAAACATTGTTCTCCATATATTTTTTAAAAGACTCCACAAACACCCAAATAATAGAACAGGGCTGGCAGAATATGAAATAAATAGGACTCTCTGCGACCACTAATACTTTCAATCTACCATCAGAAAGGGTAGGCATACATTGTGCTGAGAAGATTCCTTACTTTTCTCAACTTTCAGGATTTACATACGTGAGTGATGAAGTATAGATGTCAAGATCAAAATCAACAAGAGACCACCTCATGCAAACCACTTGTGCAGAGCAGAATGAGCTTCTGGTGTAAAGAATCAGGAAGTTTAGCAGAAACACTGGCAGAGTAAAAGCCGTAATTGTCCAGTGCCTGATTAAGGACTCTTGAGAAAATGTCCTCTCTCCAGCATACTTAGTGAACAATACAGTTGTATATATGCCAACACTTTTAATGTCATTAAAAAGACTGCAATAGGGTTTGGACAAATTACCTCAAGCACCAGTGACAAGGCGGCCATACAGGCCTGATTACAGCACAAAGGAAAGGCAGGAGCTCCTCATGAAAGCCAAAACACGCTGCTCAGTTTCAGGATCCCAGGAAAAGAGTCTGCTAGTAACGTTTGCAAGTTAATTGTTTCAAATTAGTATAATTTGATTTTTTTTCCCTTGAAATATACTTTAACTTTCTTACTCTGGTTGTCTTGAGGTGAAAAAGAATGTTTTCTTTAGGGCAAAGTGCAAAATATCCACTACTGAGTCACTCTGGTGAGCCACTGTGCCCGCAGAGCCGGCCTGCAGGGCCTGGGCAGAGGGTCCCCAAGGGAGGATCCACTGCAGGGACTGTCTTACTGACAGAAATTCTTCCAAAACAAGCAATTCGTTAGCACTAACTGAAGTTACACCACACCAAGAGGACAAAGTCCATACAAAACTTTCTCCCTTAAAGGAATTTTGGGGGAGGGAGGGAAGAGGAGACACAAATTTCACCTCATTGTTAGCAACAGGCTAAAACTTATTTTTTTTTTAAAAACTAAATTGCGGTGAAGCTCTACCCCAAACAACACCTGACCAGAAAATTCAGTAAAAATCACTATGACAGCGAAGTATGAGAATGCACGTGCAAAATTTCACCATTTACGTTAATATTTGGGATCATGAAACAGAAATGGGCCTCAAATTCATAAAATGTTTGGGAACTACTAACCAGGAAATGATTCCTAGGTGTTTCAGGCTAATCCACTGCCAACTCTGCCATGATGCCCCACATTCCTCATGACAAACATTCATTTTACAAGGCTCCTCCACAATGGCTGCTACTCCTACCTTCCAGTATCTGCTTCTCCTAACACTACTACTACCCCTCTTGGGAGGGGGCAGGGCTGAAAGCACTCTATTTTAATCTAGCTTTATCTTAATATATGTACAGAAATTATTATACTGGAAAAATAAAATATACATTCAGTAGAAATATACTTTTTTCCTTTCATGGGGAAGAACCAGAAGAAATTTAAAAGAAAAGAATCATAATGTCATTTCATTAAATTTGATCAATCCAGTTTCCTGTTTCAGGGATTCAAAATACCTACTTGGGGATCACAGGCAAAGTAATTTAAGAATGAAAAGGCCTCTTGGAATGTAACATTTTTGTTTGCTTTTATACCTTCTATGCTGACAACAGGCTACCATTATTTTAAAGTCAGATCTCCTCGTACCCCTTCATATACAAAATCCTAAACAGCTGCAACGCAAGAGAGAGAAAGTCAATAGACAGCTTTATTTTTAAATGAAAAATGAGTTATCAGCCTAGAGAAACAATGAGGCATCACAGAAGATCATGCAGGAATGAGAGCAACTTTATCTACTGGTGCAAGTGACAGTTAAGTTTCGAAAGACAACAGCTCAGGGGTGAAAGTTTAAATTTAGGCAGCAAAAGGTCTTCAAACTCTTCATCTGGGAGCCAAGAGTTTTGTTTAAGCCTGAGTACTTTGCCAAATATATCCGCTGATGTCCTTGTGAAAACGTTAAGAGACCAGAGATGATGGAAACTTAACAACAATACGTAAAAAAAGCAGGGAAGCGTGCAACATCCAGAGAGTGCCTGTGTGTGTGCGCACACATCTCATCCAGTTAAACTTCTATGTTCAGTTTTCGAAAGACCCAGGTAAACACAACTAACGTAGCTCAGTTGAAAATGGGATACTTCACCATAACATACGACAGTCTTCCATCAGATACAACCTATTTGTGAATCATGTTTTAGTATCACCTTCCTTGGAACGCTGGTTGCATTCAACTACAACAAAACATACAGCAACACAGAATTCAGGTCAATTTTCACCTTTATTGAAATTAATTCCACTGTGAATTTCTGTGACTCAATCTTGGCATGTTATCAACCCGAAATCAACAGACACTCATATTCTATGCAACTCACCTACATTTTGTTCAACTTCTGTAACAAAGGAGACCAAATTGGTAATTCTTTTAGACATTATTCTAAGTCAACATCCTAGGCTAATTCATACTCCCTAATTTCTCACATTAAGTGTTAATCATTAAACCAGTTTCAGATAATAGTCTCAAGTCCACAAAAAAGTGGCTTTCTAAACTTCAGTCAACTCTCCACTTGTTTTGTGCCAATATATCAGACAGAAGAACAAATAAGTATCTGATTGCATTCTTTCTGTTTTCCTGGCACCTGGAAAGTGCATCACAGATCAGAATTCCTGAACTGGTAAGATATTAAGGTTTACTGATATGAGTAAGAAAATGTTACTAATCTTGGTAAGAAAAAAAAAAAAAAGAAGAAAAAAAAAGATGCCAAAACACACTAGCAGACTCATGAGGCATCAATCGACTTAAATATGTGAGGTTTTGCCAGAAACTAGTGAGCAGACACATTAAAGGCTGTTCACACATTTCCCTTATCCTTTCAGCCTCTACCAAGGCGATCACAGCCTTATCAACTCTATAAGTCACAAAACAAGTATACTTTGTTTTTATTTATTTTTATATATCAATAAAAATAAAAGGCTAGTCCTGCTAAATGGTGATCCCAGCTAGCTAGCTTCCACTGAAATAATTGAGAATCCAGGTACTTACTTGAGGGGCAGGGGGTAGGGGATAGAATCCCAAACTTCCTTTTGTTACCAAAAATGCAGCATCAGATACCCTATCTTTTAATACACGTTAAAAATGATGGCCACAGTTAAGCATTATCCTTCCCTCCCACATTGAATATTTAAGAGAAATGGTATTTTCTTCTCCTAATACGTGAGATAAGTACTTAAAGAATAGAATGGTTTTATTTTTCTTCTTTTAAACCAGCACCCAAGAGATAAGAAGTGTTTTTGTGGGCTGTGCTCTGAAGTCTCCAAGATGCCTATTGGCCCCACACAGATCTAGAATTTTAAGGTTTAAAGGGACTGATTTGCCTGCAATCCAAACATGGCAAGTAGCCAATACTATGCTGCAAACCACTCAAATAAAACTAGGAGCCAAATGGCCAACCTCTATGCTGTACGCTTGCCTCTATGATGGTTCAGAGTATCATCCTACATCAGCACGTGAATTCAAGCCAGGAAAGATGAGATGTTCAGATGAAGGAAAAATGTCCTAGCATCCCTGCGGAATCTAGATACCAAAAATGTTTTTAAGTGTTAATTTAGAGGAACCAGTCTGTCAAAACATTTTATTATAATTTATTATGAGCAGAATGTTAACTTCAGCTCCTTGACCTCATTCAGAAATACATGTATCATACACATACACACTACTTATACACGTGTGCATGCACCCGGTGTACTACAGAGGAGCCTGTAGCATGCCTATGCTTAAGTTGCCCTGCACTTTCTATTATAAAAGATGTTTTGCCTTTTGTCAGTCTTCTCCCTGCCCTTCTCTGACCCTACGCACTTCAACAGTTCCCTTGTTTGTAGCAAACCTTTGAAAAGTGAAAAGAATTAAATCCTCCTGGCTAAAGGACCTTTTATTGATCCCACAAAATATTATTCAGGTTTAAAGGAAAGAAACTGTTAAACACTCCCTACTTAATCTTGCTGTTTTCTTCAGAAATTTGGGGGCAGAATCCTATAATCACAGCCACCAAGTTTTGTGTTGCTCCATATGACATGATGCAAACTGCTTATACTCATCTGCATATTCTCATTTGATCAACAATGGAGACTTACCTCAAAGCACTATTTTCAATAAAAGCAGTAGTAAGATCCAGAACCACATAGAAGTTAGTAGTCAGGACTGAGGCAAGCAGATGCATGCAGAGCTGGCAATATGCAAGTAAATATTCAGGAGGTTGGCTTTCTGAGGGCTAAGAATATTCCAGGTGTACAGAGAACTCTTCAGGAGTCATTTCTGATAGGAAGAGGAGCTTTTGAGAGATGGCTTGCAGGAGCTCATAACTACCTGCGCTTACCAGAGCAGATCCTAGCAGGAGACAATTGCGATGAACAAATGCCTGCTGCCTTCTTATGAGTTCAGTCTGGCTCCAAGTTTGAGTTAAGCTACAGGAATGTCATGCTGGAACGTGCATCACATAAGCAAATGAGAATCTGCTTGCAATAATTTGTACAATACATCCTAGAACAGCAGATACTTTTAATGGCTATGAGGAATACTGAAGGTTCAAAGCCATACCCTATGGCTGACCTGTACATCCAAAATGCTTTCCTCCTCCTCCTCCTCCTCCTCCGCTTCCAATCAACGATCCTCTGGTTGACATCGCAAGGATATCATTATGTTGAAGTACAAAGAGTTTGTACTTTCTACTATCAAATTCCATCTCACTTTTATTACTGTAGTCAATTAGGTTATTTAATTCTTATCACAGGCTACCTAGCCCTCCTCAGTATAAGCAATACCTCTGAACTTTGGGACCATCATGAATTTCATACACAGATACAATTCCTTCTCTCGATTACTAGAAAACAGCAGTAAAACAGGACTTGTTCCGCTAGTGAAGTCTGTGTCCAACACGCTCTGCTTTCAGTTTACTCATCATAAATCTCCCTTTATCCTGCCTCATATACACCACAATTCTTGTATTAATCCCTGGCATTTCTACCTCAAGTAATAATTTCCAAGGGGCAAAATGTCAAATTCTTCACTTACATTGGACCTAATTTGTCTAGATCATTTCCTTTTTCTAAGAAAATCAGTTATATTATCAAAAAGACCTATTAGTCTGACACAATCCGTCTCTGACGGAACTATAAAACACTGTATCCTGTTTTCCATTTGCCTTCATCTCCTTAACAGACTTTTCTCAACACCCACACCAAGCAAAACATTAGAAGTCAAATCAAGAGACTGGTAAAATGCCCAGATGACCTTTTCTACCCCTTTCTAAGCCCAGATACAATAGGAAAAACCAAACTGCTACTCTAGCACTGCAATACACTGTGCTGGGAACTGCTTTAATTTCCCCTTCCATGTAGAATATAAATAAAAGTCTTAGCTGTTTACAAAAGAACACCACTGCCATCATGCAGAATTAGCACTACAGTCACTACCTTCCAACTCAAATGAAAATTAAACAACTTTTACTGTCATTCCTTTACATAAGTGTTCTGTTTCTACATATTAAATTTCAGACAGGTATGCATTAACAGCAGTAACCAGATTTTTTTCCTTTGACCAACTTCAAGTACAGAAACCAGCTTTTTGTCATGTTTCCTCTGAATCAGATGAAAAAAATAGTTATTTGTTTTCTAGGGGAAGTAGAAGCTTTTTGAATTCTACCAAAAAAATCCTCAACTTAATCTATGAGCATTATTATTATGCTCACCCATCCAGTTCCTCTCACCACGAATGTATTTACTAGACTGAACTTTACATCAACATACAGTTAGAAAAAACAGTTCCTCAACAAACAGTTTGTGATCTAATAAATAATGAACGTACTCTAACAGGACTAATTCTGAAATGAACTGTTTGCCAATGTCCTTAGAAACTGAATGGTACTTCAGTCTTCCAACTGTTTCTTATTTAGTCTTTTAACCACTGAGCCTCAGTCCTGCTCTGTCACCTACCTCTATTCTTTAACTCCAGAACAGAGCCTTAGAGCAGACCAAGACTCCAACCAAAAACTGCATGATGTGCTGTTTCGGAGACACTATTCATGAGCATAGAGTGCATCTCTACCAGACAGAAGCATAGCATGGAAATGCACGAGTTGGCTCCTTACCAACGAGTTTAAATAGGTCCTACACAAAGCTTTGATACCATAATTGAACTAATTAACTCAGAATGGTTATCTGTAACAGACTTTCCTAAGCTTCATGCCAGTGATTTTTCTTGCAGCTAAGTGCGTGTATTTTGTTTGTTTGTTTCTATTACATAACGATTAAAACTTTTTCGGGAGGATATCATATGAGAAAACAAAATTGATGATTTTGAGAGTGGAATACTAATGGAACCTTGCTTGGGAGTTTTCCCCCACATGCTTTATACATGCTTCCAACCAGGAAACTGATAAAAGAATCACTGCTATGGTTTCGAGATGAACTCTCTCTACAGCACCAACATCTCTCCTCTTTTAGAACTACTGTTCACACCATGATCTTCCTATTCCTGCTACTCTGGGACTAAGTTGCTATGTATTTTTCCTTCATTGAACAACTGTAGAACAGATGCGGAAGGGACCATCAGTTTTTACAAAGACAGAAACCATCAGCAGATTCCCCAGGTGCTGGAAACCGATTTAGAAAGATTATATAGGAAGATGACAGAGTATGCTGATGGCGCACATTCATTTACAATAATCAAGTCTCAAGCTTGCAAAAAGCTCCAGAAGGATTTCAAGATACTTCGCAAATAGGCAATACCACCAAGAGTGAAACTCTAATCACTACCTGTATGGTAGCAGACAAGTAACAATTACCATTCAGGAAAGAAGTTTTGGAGTCACTGAGTACAACTCCCAAATAACATCAGCTCAGTGTTGAACAGCATATTAAGAAACACAAAATAGAAGTCATGGAAGTATTAACTAAGAATACAAGTCATTAGTATAGTAAACTGTATTAATCCAAAGAGTTGTCACCACAGATGCACACATTAGAACTACAAAAAAAAAAAGTATGATGAGGAAGTTGAGAATCATACAACAGTTTCAATAAGAAAAGGTAAAAATAGTTCAGGATCCTACAGGTCGGGAAAAGGAAACATCTGACAATATCAAAAAGATCAAGAATCCCAGAAGAGATCAATAAGGACTTTTTACTCACCATTTCTCAACTCCTCACAAAAGAAATACAGAGCAAAGTTACAAGATCCATTATAAAGCAAACCAGAAACACACATGCATTTTTCATATGGCTCAGAAAAAACGTGGAACTCGCTGCCTTTGCACGCTGTGGGTGCCAAAAAGGAACCAGGCTTTTAACACTGGACAGGCTACTGGCAGCTACTGGAACACAAGCACCTGGAAGCAGTCTCTTGTTCAGAAAGTTTTTGAAGAGCTGTGTAGTAGAAAAAGGGAGAGTAGAACAAGACAAAGATTGCTTTTTACTGCCTATTCTCTAGGCTACCTCTGTCGACCACTACCGGGTAGAAGGCTGGTATTTATGATGCAGCTTCAGCCAATACAACCACTTCAAAGAAGCAAAACATGTTTTATGAAATTGGGAGAAGAGGAAAAAAGGAAAAATTACGGATTCTATATTATTAAAATTGCAACAGCAGAAACTATTTCCTGAAGTAACAACATCCACAGACTAAGATATCATTTTGCTTAGGCTGCTGGATTTCAGATCTGTAGCATCTATTATCAGTTGTCTGTTACAGTGACTTTGATTAAGTACCTTATGTTTCTCAAGGAGGGTATGGACAGACAGCCCGGCCTTCTCTGCTCCCGACAACTCCTTCGCATACTACATATTTTGACACAGACCATCTCTGAGCGGTCCTAGAACATACCCATGGGTGTTTAAAACTGATACCGTTTCCACGTATTTCGGGGGGATGAGGGATGCCTACGCAGTAAGGAAACAGCACTGAAACAGAACAGGAGAAGGCTAGTTGGAACAGTCCCAAGTCTTCAAGGTCCTGGAAAGGTCAGTCTTACCTACTTCTTTCTAAAGGTTTTCACACCTGTATAGAAGTTTTACATTGCATTAATGATTCCCAACCCAGTGGAAATATTGGCCTACCGTGGTGACTGACAAACAGAGACTGTGCAACGCAGAGATTAAAAAAAAAAAGGCAGCTCATATAGCTGGATCTTACTTCACCTACCCGCCACCCACATCCACAACTCAAGGAATATATTAAAATAGGTACAGTATTATTAATATACACTGGATAGGCAAGCATATGTAAGAGCACAGGTACCACTATAAGGTCAGAGTGTGTCTGTATTGCTCAGGGAAGCAGAGATAACAAGGGATATATTTTAAGAACACTCTGGACTATGATCCTGAAGCCTCCTGAAACATACAGCAGTTAGCTGCAAAAACATCGCTTCCAGTGCTCAGACAGCTGTTACAGCTGAAATCTATGATATTTCTTAGAACTGTGATTAAGTGTGCAGTTCCTGCTAGTCTCCATGGAGACTGATGTTGGCTCAGCAAAAAGTCACCAAGTGTTTTAAAATAATTCCTGTTCGTTTTGAAATTTCAAAGCACTTAACTCGTTTTTGCCTATCAGATGTTATTTCCCCAACGAAAACTGCAGCAGTAAAAGCAACCAAAAGCACTAGTAAAACTACAAAAATCTTTTTACAGCTCATTTCACATGCAGCTGGAAATTAAACACCAAAACATATATTAAAAAAGGAGAAAAGGAATCTCCAAAACTAGAAATCAAGCAGTCAGTTACACAATCTTCACATTACGTGTGTATTTGTGCACTGAGTACATTACATTTAGCTGCAAAAAACCCCCTTTTGGGATGATACAATACTGTATTCTGTACTTTGGCTCGTGTAATTAACTCTTGCCCTTTTTATCTAAAGGCTACTCCTTTTGGGAAGTACCTTATCTGACACGCTTTTATTGTCTAGTACCAGGATAACAACTGCAACAGTCTCTAAGCAAGAGTGCATCCTCAAAGAACTTCCCTCCTCTGTCCAGTTTTGTTTTTCCTTTAAGGGAACAGAAGATATTTCATTACAGCAGACAACAGCAAATTCTACCTTGCACAAATATTACCTTGAAGAATTTAGGCTTCCCAAATACGTAGATAAACAGCAGCTCACAACATGTGCAATTATAAAGCTCTTTTCAAAGGTTGTCCATAAATATGGTAAGTTTAATGGTAAAAATATTACAGTGTTTACACAGTATCCACAGATAAACAGGCAAATACTGTCTACAGTCTCAATTTAGCACTGTGTATTTTTAAACTTTAAACCTGGCCATGAATTTATATTGGCACAGAAGTTTTTTTAATACATATATACACTTTACCAGAAATCCTTAGATAGAGTTTACCTAGAGTGATTTGTACTTGTACATCAGTAAAGTTTCCCAAATAGTTTCACCTAATGAATTGACTTCAAAAGATCTTGGAGATTACATCCTGTAAAAAGCAATAACAAAATTGTCATACAGGGTTGGTTTGGTTTTTTTCAATTTTCAGAGAATGGTTCAAGTTGGCAGGGACCTCTGGAGGTCACCTTGTCCAACTCTCCTGCTCAAGCAGGGCCATCTGAGCAGGTTGCCCAGGACCATGTCCAGACAGCTTTTGATATCTCCAAGGACAGACACTCCACAACCTCTCAGGGCAACCTCTTCCAGTGCTCGGTCACTTTCACAGTAAAAACGTGTTCACTGAGCATCAGACAGAACACCCTGTGTTTCATTTTGTGCTCACTGCCTCTTGTACAGTCACTGGACATCACTGAAAAGAGCCTGACTCCACCTTTTTTAAACCATTTGTACACACAGATGAGATCTCCCTGAGCCATCTCCCCTGTGAGCTGAACAGTCGCAGTGCACTCAGCCTTTCCTCATAAGAGGTGTCACAGTAGCTCCATCTCCTTTGTGGCCCTTTACTAGACTCTCTCCAGTAGCTCCATCTCTTACTGGGTAGCTCAGAACTGGACACAGGATTCTGGATGTGGCCTTAGCAGCACTTACCAATTTCAGATGTCTTCTCGTATTAGTACATTTCATTTTTTTCCTCCTGAAGTTATCGTTTAAAGTACAGCTGTCTGTGCTTCAGTTTATACTGAATATTGCTGCCTACCTTGATGTCAAGAATTATGACCACGTCACTCAAAGGCTAGCAACTTCATAAACATTATGGATATTCAGTACTATTTTCCAGTGTTCTATTTTTCAAGGCATTTACAAATGTAAGCTATACCACTATGGAGCCTAAATTTTTCTTTCCTGACACATATGGAGGAAGCAACTACAGCAATTTGCTGTTTTAAATAATCTTTTCTATAAACAGTAAACTTACACACCAGTTTCTTAAGCATAGGAGTACGCAGCACTGTTGGCCTTCTGGAGCATCTTTGTCTTCATGGAAAATAAAGACAGTTTGTTTCATAAGCACTTCAGATAAATTAAATTAGAATGGTGGCCACACCAGTCAAGAGAAAATTTATTCCATTAAATAATGCCTTTTTTCCTGTTTCCTTTAGCACTCCACCAGGAATGTATTTTCATTTGAAGAAAAATTAAGTGTGTTGTACACCAAGTAAAATCATATACATCCATTTTGACACAACCAGAATTTTAATATAAAATGATCAGGATGTTGCATAATAACTCTAAAATGTTCTAAACTATAAGCAATAAGTAATTTAAAACAAAACTGAATACTTTTGGTTTTGAACATTATGTAGCACCAAAGCTGACAGAATAGAAGAACTTGTTGGCATTTTACCAGCGTTTTTGAGGCAGTTGAGGGAAAGGTACTCCATATCAGTTAAACTGTTTTCTTATTACTTAGGTACTGACCCCACTGGAAACAAAAAGCCAAGATTGGGGGGGGCGGGAGGAGAACACCACAAGAACCCAAAACTTTAGAAGTTTAAATAATTCTGATTGTTACTTGATTAGTCTTCTTTGTGATAGGAATGATGGTTTTTTCCTTAGCAAGAACAAAAAAGTGAACATGATCTCCTGAAAAAGTTTACTGAAATAAATGCTCTAGTTCAAGGCACTAAACCCACCATTTTTCACACTTAGCAAAAAAACCCCAAAACAACCCACTCTGTCATATATAGGGAAAAATAATAAAAAGATGTGTAGACATTAATTCATAAATATAAGATACTGAACAGTAATAATTAACATTTTAAGTTGTGAATAAAAACTCATCTGTGATGCAGTGGAAGCTTAAGCACCAAGTTTAAAATAATGCCACTAAACTAACCCAAAACACAAATAAAATTATCTCCCTGTCTAATGAGGTAGCTTCAAGGAAATACCACCTTACTGGCCTGGAATTGACAGGGATAATACAGCGAGTTAAAGAGCACCAGTGAGTACATCAGGATGACAGCTTACCTAAATTGTGTCGCTTTGTCTTTGCGTGCTCGTGAATATGTTTCTTTGTAAAACAGCCAAAGAAGACACAGTAGAGGCAAGAGTGGAGTCTGTTCAGGTGGGCACCACACATATGACAAATGCACGACTTTGCCTGAAATAGAGAAACAGACACAGAATATGAATGACAGATCATGACATGAATGATGATCTCCAAGTCCAGCTGAACGGACATAGATCTAACTGCTAGCTTTCCCCTTTATTCGGTGCCTTTTGAACGCTGCAGATCAGCAGGGGAAACAGTTCTGCCCCTATACAACAAAACCACCGATTAGACATATTAACAGAGAAAACTATTCCATTTGTCCAATGCATTTCCAAGTCTTGATAGGGAGCAGGTCTCATCTAAAAGCAGACGATAGTCAACCCATTTACAACTTTCAGCCTGTAGTTTAATGAACGCTTCAAGCAGGGGTAAGCAGGCACTGCTGTTAAAATACACAATCCTACCAGTCCCACACTCCATCTGGGCATTTCTGTTCCCATACCAACCACGTACCAGCAGAATGACCCGCACAGCCATGTGCAAGCCAGGAGAAAGATGTGTGTGAAATGAACCTGCCACTCCCCCCGAGATTAACCTATCTCTGGTTCCTCCATGCAGCTCACGATGAGCCACGCAAACATTCATTGCTGGTGCCCAACCTTTGGGCGTTACGGCTGGCATCGCACAGGCTTACCATTACAGCAGCACAGATGCTGACTACCAGGGGAGCGAGGTCTCGATGCATCTGTTCTCGCTCAGTTCTTCAGAATCGCTCCCCACTTACAGCCCCTACCTTGAAGCAATGGGCTTTGCTGCTCAACAGCCCCTTTGCTGAGCTGGTTCAGCTTGCTAACCTAGAAGTTGAAGCCAGACCAAAACTAAACCTTTGTCAGGTTAGTATGTTTGAGGGGGTGATGGGAGATGGAGTAGACTCGGATGAACATCACAGCTCAAGGAAAGCAGATGCCCAGCAGGGAGGTAAAAGGGGTGAAAAGCCAGGAGTTTTGGGTGGTGGGACCACAGCAAGAACTCTGCTTTTTCACAGCACCAAGCTCCTCGATCCACTCAAAAGCTGTAATGTATCTTAAACATTAAAATGTTTGTGGATATACGGTGTTTCAATTCTCTGCTGGGAGATTCTGCCAGATTCATTCATTAGATTTCTCTATACCAGTCCACGAAACAGTGGCGCAACACAGAACCATAGAATAGTTTCTGTTGGAAGGGACCTTTTAGAGGTCATCTAATCCAACCCCCCTGCCATGAGCAGGGACATCTTCGACTAGATCAGGTTGCCCAGAGCCCCATCCAGCCTGACCTGGAATGTTTCCAGGGATGGGGCATCTCCCACCTCTCTGGGCAATGTGTGCCAGTGCCTCACCACCCTCAGTGTGAAAAACTTCTTCCTTAGATCTAGTCTAAATCTCCCCTCCTTTAGTTTAAAACCATTACCCCTTGTTCTATCACAACAGGCCCTGCTAAGAAGTTTTTCCCCATCTTTCCTATAAGCCCCTTTAGGTACTGAAAGGCCGCAATAAGGTCTCCCCGGAGCCTTCTCCTCTCCAGGCTGAACAAGCCCAACTCTCTCAGCCTGTCAAATCCATACCAGTCAAAGAGTTACAGAAGTCACTTTTGCCACTCTCAGACTGGCTTTGAATCAGGTTTGGAAAGCGATGTGCTGACTATTCCCCGGAGCAACCCAGAATGGGGAGGTATATGATGAAAGTTACCATGATTCATTGGAAATTAATAAGTATGTAAGCCCGATGTGTCACTTTGCACTCCCATAACAACACATTTTAATGAGCAGGCCTGGAGAAAAAAAAGGCAATTAGAAGGTTAAGTAGACTTTTTAACTTTCAATCATATTTGAAGCACTCTAAGCCAATGACACCCAAAACTTTCTCTTAGCATTAAAGTCAGGCACTTCAATAAATCTTTTGAAAAATTACTCTGTCTAGTAAGAGACTTAGGAGAGTTTGAGGGATAAGTCTATTGCTCGACAACACCGAAAACAATTCAGGTCCAATACCATCTGATTGGAAGACACAGACAGGAGAAATTCCTCACAGTAAATCCACTTTTCATCTCAGACAACAGCAACCGCATTCAGACATATGTTTAAGAGTAACTGAACTTCTGTAACAGCTCAGAGCTACAGAGATCACTTACAGAGGTATGCCTTATTTTACAGACTAAACTGAAAATGCTTCTATATTGGCAAGCAAAGGAACAGTATCTTTTTTTCTTCATATTAAAAAAAAAATCAGAATCAGAATTACTAAAATACTAAGCTATCATCTAACTCAGGCAGTGCATTTCATCAAAAATTACCCCCAAAGTTCTTCAGTAATGTTTGCCCAGTTTGCCACAACTTAAAATTAGTGCTGAATAAATGATGCACAATCTTGTTCTCTAGTCTGGCATTTTTCTTTCAGAATACTTATGACTGTCAAAAAAATAATCAACAAAGAAGCCTGCAATATGCCACACCATGTAATTTATTTTCATGCTTCTACAAATTAAGACTTAAATCCTCAATCTCACATGTTGTGTATTCGAAGTTCTCCTAAATTCTGTTAGATGAAAATAGATCGGTTGAATCAAACTCCACACACCTACAGAAAGAAATATTTTAAAGTAGGACCAAAAAAAAATTCACCACTAGCAGCACCATTTCCATCTTTAGAAAAATACTGCAGAACTGTCAAACTGTTGCCTAACGGTCGCTCTTTGGCTGCAAAAGCTAAATAGGATCAGCCTATCTGTTAAGATTGCTGCTATGACAACAACTCTAGCAACTAGCTATTTTACTTAGCCAGCTAAAAATAAGTCTTTTAGCATTAAATGTATTGTAAACAGATGACATAACAAGCATGTAAAAAACAATCTTTTCAGGCTAAAAGGCAGAAAATTCATAGCCTAAGAGTTTTTATTTCAATGAAAATTAAGAGAAATCCAAGAACGAAGAAACAAATTAGTGGTAAGCTAAAAGAGAAGTTCAATCAGCTATCTAAAAGAAGCTATTTTATCCATATCCTCTATTTGTTCAATATAGCTCAAGATGGTTTCTCTAGAATTGCAAGAAAACAAGGTTAAAAGACAACAGAGTGAGGAAAGAAATCAGTATCAAAACCCATAGTGGCTATTCTTAACCAGATTAGCTGTCTCCTTTTCATCTGTCTGTGCTTTTAAACAATTTGCTAAGTTAAAACAAAGCTGCCACCCTCCCACCCCACCCCAAATAATCAAATTACTTTGTTTCATAATGCTCCCACCCCTGCTCGCATCTCTTGAGGCTACAGTCTAAGACAACACAGAATACTGCAAATGAGTAATCCAAATCAGTCGGATGCATAAAGTCACAAGCTTGCTTTAAAACACGACTCAACTTTTTTAAAAAGCAAGTTAAGTCTTGCTTATGGTCCAGACTCTTTAGGGAAGTCAACCGGCATTTCAGCTGCAGAATCAACCTGTCACTTCTCCTTTTCTCTGGTATGTCCTCCTAGATACAAGAACACCCCTTCCTTATCCTAAGATGTAAATGTAGAGTCTTCCCCTTTCTCCATACCCTCTCCCATTATTATTCTGCTCCCATCATTTTATTCTGTTCCCTGCTTGCTTCCCTCCTTTATTGTCCTCACCCTCAAGTACTCCACTCTCCATCTTTAACCCTATTCTCTCTCCTCACACACTCAGTCCCTGATTTTATGTCCCCAGCCAGTCTTTCTTCAGTCCATACTGAACCTCCGTCTATCCCCGTTAATTTTGCTTTGATATTCTAACAAGCTGCACACAGAAACCAGAAGAGGCCCTGAATGTTTTCTTTCTGGAAGATCATAATAATTTTTTTAAATGATAGATCTGGAAAGAATGGTCCTGCACAATATAAACAGTGTATGCACACGTACACAGTAACTGACAACATTTCTGACAAAGCTGCAGGAGTGAGCAACATTAGATATTCCAATTCTCTCTTCAGTGTTTTTTCCTCTACTCATCTCCTTTAGTGCTACTAAGACAGTGGTAACTCACATGCCCAGACCCCCAGCAATGGTTCTGTACCTTCCTGAAAGGAGGTTTAAACAGCCCAGCAAGTGAGGGTGTAAAATCTAGTGCATAACACACACAAGGGACCTGGTTGTAATCACCTGTAACACGGGTCAATAGAGTCCATCTCTAAAAGGCTACCTGCTCTTGATTATTGTTAATAACTATGATATGAAATGACTTAAAAATAAAGCAGCGGGCATCAGTAGGTCAAATAAACTAGACTGCTGGCACTTCAAGTCTTCCCAAATTGTCAGAACAGCTTATTATTAGTTTACCATCCTACCATCGAAACAGCGGTGGAGAAAATTAGTGCATCCAGCTGGTGTTGTTTTGCCCTAGTAGTTCTCTGTCCAACAATTCCTGTTCCTGCTCTCCTTTCCTGGGCCAGCTCAGGCTCCACCTAAAGCAAGAAGGTCACGCTGGGCACGTAGCGTAAGTTGTCCCATAAAACCAACAAATCTGTTTCAACTTCATATAATATTGGCTCCTCAAATCAACGAATGGCAGTTTCGAGTGGCAAAACACTACCCCTGCAAAGCAAACCGTGCAGAAAAAGCAAGAGGCATACAGTAGACCCTAGCTACTGCAAACCATCCTTCCGTATTTCCAGCTATTTCAGAAGTAGCTTTAGAAGCTCAATTTTTATTTAATTGTACATGAGAGGAAAACATCTTTTTAAAGAAGTTTTCCATTAGGGTACTTAAGGAGTCTTGCCTCTTACGCTCACGCTAAATATATCAAAGCACTTTCAGAGTAGAGCTGTTGTCAGTTACAAGCTTATAAGCTTGTACCTCCTACCTTTCAGAGTCTGCAAACCATATCCACCAGAGGGTCACGGGAAAAGATGAACTAGGTAACACTAACAAGACAGTGGGAGGCTTGGGAGGTTAAAAGATCATAAGGAAGCTGTTGCCACACTGTACGTGTTCACAAGTAACTCAAAGAAGTAGATTCTTAAGGTACTCTTAAAGCAAATACACTAGCTATGGATCCCTGCAAGTGTTCGATCATGTACAAATTCTTAGCATTAGGAAAATAAAAATTTCCCAATACAAATCTACTTCAATTTCCCCACCTTTTAAAGTAAGTTTTTGTGTAAAACAGACATAACATTTAGACACATCAGAAACACAAGGAGAAAGTATTTAATTTTCTAATACGTTATAATCATTATTGAAAGTCTTTGGAGGGGTACGCTTCACTTTCCAGCCCAAAACCAAGTCTAATTCTTCAGAAAGAACTTTAATCTCAGTCTACACGGATTAAGGTGCTGCTTGTGCAGCTATAAATATGCCTACCAACAGAATACAGGTGTATGTGGGAAATTCTCCCTCCATGCATAAGTTTGTCACCATAATCTGCTCTGTTCCCAAGAAGCAGCATTTGTGCTCCAGTAGCGTTACTTCAGCTCAAACTACTCCTTACAAGGCAGTACTTCAGTGGACTTGAAAGAAGGTGAACTCCAGGCATGAGGAGACACTGAGGAGTCCCACTTGTGGCTGTTGCATTTTGAGGTAGAATTTCTGTGAGAAATTGAGAAACCTATTCCAAAGTTAACCTTGGAACAACCACCACAGCAGTTATTTAGGCAGGAGAAGCTGCTAGCCCTAAAGTCAAGAGGCAAAATTTAGCAATGCCACGAGATGCCTGGAAGCAGGGTATCTGTAATTCTCAATACTTTCCCTCCTGTTACCATTTTATGTTTCTATGTTTAAACTTGCTTTGAGTTAAAACTAAATATTATGAGATAAACAAATACACCTTTTCAAGTCCCATCCCCTCTTCCTGGTGATGCTTCCACACGCTGGTGGGAGAGGCAAGTAGGAGAAAGCAACAAAGGAGTCTACACTTGCCCAGAGCCTTAGGAATCCATGATAGCTCCCGCAATAAAACTCTGCTTTCTTGAATCCTTAATCCCTTACAGACACATGAACAAAAGTGAAGACACTGATTTAAAGTTTGCAGTGTTCATTAGTTTAACAGCAGAACAGGGGAAATTAAAAAAAAACAAACTCAAAAAGAGAAGTCAGACTTTCAACTGCAACTTTTCAGGTATGAAGTGCAAATGCCCTCACTGGGCCACAAATCAAGACATGTAAGGAAAATTTAAACATTTCCTCACATATTCAGAATTCCTGGTCTTAATATGTACATTTTAGGTACAGTCAATCCTCTTTGTCAATTTTTGCCCCTCCTATTCACCTTGCCATGTCTAGACCACAGCCTAGGCACAGACTTCTATTTTCATTCTTATCCATCCTTGTTGCAAACAGTTCTTGTCCAAATGTGATATAGACACAGCAGCGCATGTTGAGTGACGAATAGCATGCTTTCCTTAGCCTATTTTTTGAAAGAAAAAAGGAAAGAAAGGACAGATAATCACAAAAGGTCATATAACTGACCACCACTTCTTTCTTCGCTGAAGATGGAGACCCTACGGCTATTCCAACAGCAGCGTTTCTTCTGCCTCGTGGGAGGAGAAAGCCAATATTAAACCACAGCTGACAAGATTTATTACTCTCTAGTACTCTTTGCACCTCAAGAGTAGCAAATTTAGGTCAAATCTGCCTTATGACATTTCTATCACTTCTTAGTCTGCATTTACTTCAAGATTCAATGTACTCCTTTCCTAAGGCAGGCATGCCACAGACCCATCATCCGTTAGTATAGCAGCTGGGATATTTCATAAATTTAAATACTTAAATCCTCAAAGCCATGTTCTTAGTTTTCAAGAAACAAAAAGAGGGAATTGATTCTACAGTTGTCCGTGGTATGGCATATAAATCACTCCTCCACATGCTGATAGGATGATTCAGACTTACTCTGAGTCAGCGCACATTTCTGACACATCAGCTTTAAAAAAAAAAAAATCAACTTAAGTATTGTTCACTCACTTCCTGCAACCAAGTCTTAATTATGATATTGTTCAATTAGAAATGTCAATTATTTTTTAAAAGAATATTCCATCAATATTGTAAATTTTGTTTGCAGCCCCACTAAGGTCAGGCATACTAGTAAAGGTTTTATTAGTACTAGCAAAACTGTGTGCTAGTTACAGAATTTTGTGGCTTGGTAAGTGTTCAGAAAGAAGTTACCTTAAAAAAAAAGCCAAGTACTGGTAACTTCTTAGACTGGGTTATTCTAAATGTTTGTTTAGACAGCAGCAGAAAGAAACAGTTAAGTATTTCAGCTCTGTTCAACAGCAAACATTAAATCTAAGGCGTTTGCTCTGCACCGGTGTATTTGCTGGCTCCCATATTGCCATCGGGTGCAGCAGAGAGAAGATGCCTACACAGCTTTCCTAGTCTGCGAACGGGACATTTGGCTCTGACCATCTGAGCACAAGTTTGAAGACAACGATATCACAATTCATAATTAAAGATGAAGTAGCCTAAGTTGTTAAATAACGTCACAGTTCTCAAACTGAGTGTAAATAAAAATATACCATTATGACCATCTGAGCAGCTTGCTGTCCTTCTGTAGATTAGATTAACCCACAGCTAATTCCAACGAATCCTACTTCTGCCTCTAACTGAAAGCCCTGTGAAACAGAGAAAATGGAAAGTACTGAACATGCTACAGAAGATGCTAGAAAGCAACTTGAGGAAACTTTTTTTTTCTTCCAAACTGATAAAACTTTTCCATTACACCTTATTCAAGACGCTGCATCCCAGCAAGGACACAAACTACCTGTCTTTTGATAAGGCAAAGGAACACGTACATTAGACTCACCTGTTCCAACCTCAGAATCATTTTATCTTAATTTTACCTCTGATTTTGAAAAAAGATTAGTTGCACAGTACCTACTGTCAGAGAAAGAATGATTAAATATTTTCTGCAATTCAAATTCTGAAGCCAAATTTTTTCCGCCCTTTATCTTTTCAGGGTTGTGGGTTTTTTTCCCCCCCTCCTACCTTCATGGAAGACACATTAGCAACCACACAAGGGAAACGAGACTTGCAGTTTTTGAAGCCAGTACCACAATATTTTGAATGATCTGCTTAACTAGTACTTTTTGGTCTAAAAGTTTTAAAAGCACACTAATCCATTCTATTCCTTTTTCAGTTGTATTTTTTTGTTTTGACAAATTCTCTCGATTTCCTCATTTGGCAATGACAAGCCTCTGCTAAGTGTTCTGTGGTGCTCTGGTGCCAGGCTGACAAATTCTCTGGAGGCTGTGGAGAGCGGGAGTTCATCCTAATTAATGAAGCAGCCTGAGCTACCTTCTGCAGGAGCAATGGCTTACCACAACGGCAGTGTGGGTAACTCACCAGGAACCAAGGCACAGTTGGCCAAATATTTTGATTGGACCAGGATCCCCACCCAGAGAAATAATAATGGTAGAACTGAGTTTTTTAAAGAGATGATCAATTAGGTTGTTTCCAGTTCCTGAACAGGTCTTCTCAGATGTAAAATTAACCACAAAAATGACTCTGGAAGCCTGACAGTATGTTATCTTGTGCCTTTGGACATAGTAAACAATTGTTTTTATTCTCTGCTCAAAGGGTGAGAAGATAGGAAGAGAGGTAACCATGCTTTCAAGAGTTAGCTGAACACCAGAAAAATGCCCTATCCAAAAGTGCATTGTTAGTTACAAACAACGAACACTGATCCAAAGACAAGACACAAGAGGAACAAGCAGGTAAACCCTTCAAGTTCACAGGGCATAAGCAATAGAGGGGCTGTTCCGTAACACGCGAGAGGAGAGGCCATCTATAAAAGCATCTTCTAGACGCATCAGCTGGAAGGCTGAAAGGACCACAAACATCTTTTGAAATAACACTATCCATTCTGCTGAAGGATGAAAAATCTGGATTAAGTTATCCCAGAAACTTTCACAAAGCAGGTAATATGCCAGCATCCACTGAATCAATAGCCAAAGTATTCACTTCCCTTCTCCAAACTGTACCACAAAACGGGAATGGATATTACTGAGCAGTTGTAGAGCACAATTAGTTACATTAGTAACTCATTTGCATGGCAGTACCGCTCCAGCCTTAAACTGGCAGGCGTTTGTTCTCTATCTCTGTTAAGGAAAACATGGGTAACTTCTCAATAAGCAACAGCTGGGAAAAGGTGCAGTATAAAATAAGGAGACTCATTGATCTGAACTGAAAGCAGCACATTTGAAATAGCTTTGAGTCCATTAAAAAAAAAGAAAGGCTGCAAACAGGTTCCACCTAAAAAGCTTTAAGAATGCTTCTATACATACTAAATGCCAGATAATATAGTAGGTTTTCTTATGACTCCACATGCTTTTCTGAATTTTTGAATGCATTAGAGAATAGTGTTAAAGACCATTTCCACTGTGCCCAAACATACTACAGCGGCTCTGAGACCAGTCAAGGGAGAGAGGGAAGGAAAAAAAAAAAAATATCACTGAAAGTTATTCCAGAATAAAACAACCTCCTTCTCCCCCCTTCCTTATCCACAAATACTGGATTAATATACACAAAGATTGATCTATAGGAGTCAGAAAAGCCTTCCTGGAGCCTTTCTTCCAGAAAGAAGCAGACCTCTTGAGGACAGACACTTTAGTTCTCATCTACTAAACTTGATCTAGTGGTTCCTAACACTATATGCCATTATATACCAGGATCACCCTATCCTAAAGCAGCCTTTCCCATTCCTAAGTGAGCTACTTCAAGTAAGTCATTTTTTTCCCCCAAGGATTCAGAACAAGAACAATGACTTGCTTTTATGTGGTCTTTCATTCAATAAGATCAAAGCTCCAACGAGGCTCTGCACTGAGCAGCAGGATGGAAAACATCAGCAAACTCATCTTATTTGTCCTCTTCCTACTGGAAAGGACTGGTTTAAACTGTTCTGCTTCATCTCATACCATTTGCACCTAATGTATTTTTCTAAACTAAGACAGGTGACTTCGTGCTGATGAGGAGCACTCACATTATTTGTTCCACTGACTCAACTGCTGGTGCTACCATCTCCGAATGAGGGGCAGTAACACACATTTAGAGCAATTGCAGCTGTTTGTGCAGTAATCACGCCTTCCTGCTCTAAAACAATTAGACTATGCAGCTGGAGAGTTCCTTCTATTGACAATCTGTGCTATCTTAAGCTCGGAGTGCATGTACCCTGAAGGGAATTACAGTTAAAGCTCCAACACACTAAAGTTAAGGGATTATATGTATGGACAATACTCAGAAGAGAGACGACACATTTTTCTGAATCAACTCTGCAACAAAGACATGTTCTTAAATGAGAACAATGTTGTAGCCAAAGTCTATTCAATCTCCAAAAACACAGCTTTGGTTCAGGGACTCTTCTTGAGAGAGCACTGCGAGTCAATCTAAAACTAGAGAGCTTTGATGAAATTAAGAATTGTGTTTGAGGGTGAATGAGAGATCTGACTAGTTATCACTTAACCTGTACATACAGACGTTTTTCCTGCTCTCCTTACTCTCGTTGATATAATATGCCAAGAGCCGGACATGAAACCAGATTTTTTAAATTTTTTTTTAAACCCAACTTTTTCCCCATTTTTGTTCCACACAAAATTCCACAGCAGGTACAAGGCTGAAATGAAACTTGGGAGGAAAAAAGTTGCATTCAAAAGATAGCACAAGCTCAGGGAGAAAATAGGAGGATGCTCTAAAGATGTAATTTTGGTTTTCCCATATATAGTCACAGTAGTAAAAAGCTGTATTTCAACAAGAACAAAGCAATTCTCCTGAATTCAAATGACTATGCTGAAATTGCTTATTTGCTTCTCCTTTGGTAGGTCCTCATCCTCGCCACTAGCATTTACAAATCTAAATGATTTCTCAAGTACTTTATAAAAGATGCATTTAAGAACCTATTGTGTTTTTAAACCATTTAAATAATGGATCTTGTTCAAATTAAATCACATGTCCTTCTATAGTAAGATTCTTTTAAAAGTGGAAAGCGTATTTGCCTTGTGAAAGCATGTAAGCTGCTTAAGGTTCAGATGCATGCCTCTTTCCCCGAATATATACGATGCGTGGATATGTTCTGTGTGTTGATTTTTATCTATTTCCTGCAATGCACCACTGCAGTAGCGAATTTCACATGAGAACAAGGGGCTTGCCAATACCGCAGTAGTGTATTCTAAGATCTAGTACAAAATCTATTACTTTACCTCACCATTCCCCCACGTCAGCAAATCGTGGAAATGTTTTTAAACGTCCTATTAGGTAATGTATTGATCCAATTTGTGAGCACGTGACTTGGGAAGCAATTCAAGGAGCACGCTAAACAGACAAACCTGCCTGATGCTGTGCAGAGAGTATTATTAAACCCTGCCCATGCTGCAGAGATTGTATTTTGCCCTGCATAAAACTAAGACATTGGATTCTTCATATGAAAACAGGTATGCTCCTGGGAAGTTTGCCATACTGCTTTGATGGAAATACTCTAGATAGCATCCTTTCAGAAAGAAAAGAAAAAAGAAACTTCAGGATATGTAAGGTCAAAACCCTAACAAGTCCTACAGCCTCATTCAGAAAAGCACAGATAATTCAGCTATCTTTTCTTTAACTACTCTAAGACGCCCATAAAAATATGTGAACTTAATTGGTCCGCATCAAAGTCAAAGCGATTCTGCTAGTAGGAAAGATGGATGGGATGATGCTACAGCACAGACTCTCTGTGGCATGACTTATTTATGAGACACATACTCTCAGCAAAAAAGGAGACTAGTAGAAAATGAGCAGCAATAGAGTGACAGAGTGCATCTATTAGCAACTATTTGTTTTATTAAAAAAAAACAAACCACCAACAATGCCACACTAAATAGAGTAGACCCATTGTTGAGCCTAACCAAAAAGCATTAGTCTGACAGAAAACATCTCTGCTTTTAAGAGCTTCCTACGAGTTATGCACCATTCTGTCAAGATGTTAAGAGCTATTATACATGACATTTTTATATTTACTGTAGCAAAGCAAGCCAACTGGTAGTACAGAAATTAACCCCATTGCTTATAACTTTTCTGACAATTGTGAGTTTCAGTGATGATACATATAACAAACAAATAAGGCATAAAAGCCAAACTCTTCTTGCCATAAGAATAAAACTTCCTCTTTGTCTAATAGTAGCTGAAGACAAGTTCTAGTCCCCTCACAGTGCCTACAAGAAAAACCATTACAAAACAATAAACTAAACTTCCCTTTTGGTTTTACAAGAGCTATACAGAACATTTGCTGACTCTCCTTCCAAAGACCAATTTGCCCAAAGCACCACAAACCATTCCCAAGAAGCACATTCCCCCTTAAAAACATGCCAGAAAAATGTGCTGACACAGAAAAGATGATTAACCCATGCACACTAAATAGTCTTCATCACAGAAGAAGTGCATCCTCTAAAACTGCACAGCGAGTCTTTCGGAGAAAATAAGACAGAACATTCACAGGGTCTCAAACAACAGTGCTTTCACTAGCATGAAGCATAAAATGGAATTATAATGGACAAGCTAGCGATTTTGCTTGTCTAGTTCCACTTATGATATTAAGACATCAGCATCTGAGGACGTATTTATGTTCATCTAGGTGTATATGTACAGGAATACTCTAAGCCAACTAGTGCCTTACTGCCTAGAACATCCAGAGAATGAAAGCAAATTCTCAATATGCTTGCACAGAACATGCTTTGATACCTAGTAAGCTGAAGCGTACTACTTCCTTATATCTCAGTACAAAACAAATTAATAATTCATTTCACTAGAGCAAAATAAGAGGTCTTTCATTCACTAGAAAACTTTCATGCAAATTCGAAAACCTAAAGTTGTGGAGATAAGACAGAAGTGGTCAGAACTGCAATTCACCCTTTAGAAGATTTAAGATTTCGACAGATGGATATTCTGAACCCTACAGACATGCAAGTCAGCTTAGAAAAACTGTTATTAAAGCAATACAAACACAAAATACCTTTTGGAAGAGAAAAGGAGTTTTGATTTCTCACACTAAAACCATTAAGAAGAATGCAAGCATCTTCAGAAAAAAAAAAAACAACTGGGAAATAAGCATTGTCATGACAAAAATGTATTCCTTTATCCATTTAAAGAGTTTGCAAATTGCTGTGGTCCCACAGAATAATCATTAATCACGATGTGTGTAGGAAGGTGGGTGATAGTTTCTTAGTGAAGAGCTTCTGTCTTTTTCCATAGGATGTACAGCCAATTATTATGCTTTAACACGTCATGCTGCATTTGAAACTTTAACTTGTTTTGCAAAATAAGTTCATTTTACTTGCCTCTCATAGAAATGAACTGGGAGAAGGGGTGCAGTTCAATTGTTACTGCCTCTCAAGATCAGAGCACATGAAATTCTAGCTGCTGTTGTTCAGGGGGGTTTAGGGAAGGGGTGGTTTTCAAGTAGAGAAATCTGGAATCACCTACATGGAATCAAGAAGCAACCAAAAAACCCTCCAACCTGCCTCTGCCACCCCCCCATGAAACAAAGAACATCCCCAAAACCCAACATAAGACAAAAATGCATCACAACACATTCTCAATTTGGCACTCCACTATTAAGACTCAGTTCTTGGAGCTGAGTTTAGAGCATCTTGTCCCCATGTTAAGAAAAAAAAATGCTGCCAGAAAATACTTGCCTTTTTTGTAGAAACATGGAACTACAAAGTTTCAGCTGTCTGCTCCCCCCCCGCCCCCGCCCAAGCACTTTGTTAATTATCCAAAAGCCAAACTTCCATGAAGACAGGAAAGAGCATTTTAAGTTTGTTACATTTGAAGTATCTCTAACCTTACTTAGTTGCATTTAAACTGAACGTCTAGTATAACATATAATCTTTGTATTTTGTGGTTGAAATCTCTATTCCTCCCACACTATTAAACTTCAAATATACAACAGCAGCAAATTCAAAAAAGCAAGGACACCATTTCTTGATGGTTTCAGAGTGCTACTGAGAAGCTGGGATAGCAATCCTTGGACAGGTTTAATACTGTAAAGGTCACAGTGGCTGTGATGAATTTCCATCACTGATGTCAGGACTGTTAAAGACACTACTTTTTAAAATTATTTTCTCCTCGGAAGTGTAGGATGACAGCCTCGCAGGAGAAGTTCTCATTTCTTTCCTCTTTTTAGTTTGTTGACTACAGCTGAAGAAATCTCCTTCTCATACTCTGATTTTTTTCCAGCAATGTCCAACCATTCAACAATATTTTATTGTTTTTTTTTAATGTACCAAACAATAACATTAAGTAAAAATCCATATACTCCCTCCTCACAGATGCTTGCAAGCCATTAACAGATTACACTTCATGTATTAGTGCCACTGCTTGTTCAGAAGACCTAAACAGACAAATTTCTGAATTGAGATTTTTAAATCGAGCATAGAGAAATTCATCTTGGTATTTTTATATGTACAGTCTATTCTGTACATTACTAAAAGGAGTGCTATTAGGAAAAAAGGTGGTTGTGTTTGGTTTTTTTTTTTTAATTTAGTCACATGCAAAAGTCTGCCCTCTTTTAATAGTGTAATTACAAATGCAATTATTTGTATCTTTTTGAGGTCTCATCATCAGTAGTTTTGACTTCAGGAAATTTACTTTGATTCTGATGGGGCACAGTTTAACAAACATGAGGCAAACCCGTAAGTGAATGGTGTTGACATCCAGGCCCTAAATCTGTCCACTGACATTTGTGTAAAGGGGGGGGGGGGGGGGGGGGGGGGGGAAAAGGTCTAGAGCCTCACTGCAATGCAATTCTTTGAAAAGCAACACGGAGAACCATCAAATAGATTCAAATCTTCTTGACCCAGCTCAGACTGCTTGCCTACAACGAATATGGGAACAGGAGAGCATTTATGTGCAGGTCAGATGCCACTCACCCTAGCAGCAAAGGGAGAAGCTTCTACTCATAGCAGCTTTAAACTACATGAATTCACTAGAAGAAAAAAGTCTGTCTCTACTGCTGTGAGAATAAATATCTAAACAGGGTAAAAGACGGGTATTTTTGTTGTTGTTTTTTATTATTGTTGTTGTGTGGGGTTTTTTTATTTAACTCCCAAGTAGCTGCTCATCTTATTAAAAAAAAAAATCTCCTCTGAGACCTAACAGCAGAGTGGGAAGCAGCCAGAGCTTTGTATATTTGACTGGTACTATATGAAAAATTTTCATATTTAGCAATAAAGCCAGAGAAGAGGCAAGCCTGTGTCTCTCGTCCATGCTTACGATTGCACTGAGTGGGGCAACTGCAGCTGTAAACCAGGGCCAGGCAAGGACAGTCTGGAGGGGAGAAAAAGGAAGGGTGCACATCCCAAACTGGCTGTGAAAGGGGCTGGGGAGGTGAGGGGAACTGTGCCAGAACCCAAGCGCTTGCGGCCACCCGCAAGGCCAGAGAGGCAGAAGCATAGAAGCAGCACTACCTAAAAGCACCGAGGATGACGTAGCCCTAGCCACGTAGCTAAGGCTCTGCAGCTCTTTTGGGACTGAAGACCACATCACAATAATCTATTACAGGTATCAGCCACAGTAAGTCTGTCTTTGTCTACAGCTAAGGATGTACGATCCAACAGTCTCAAAATCTGTGAGCAATCACAGGAGATACAACGAAGTATTCCTTTTTCCATTGGCAAATGTTTTCCTAACCAGAAAAAAAACATCGCACATCACTAACAACTACAAAAACTGAGAGACAAAAGGGTGCATAAGAACAAAAACATTTTTAATTTCCACAAATACATGAACAACAATCTTGCAGCAACAATTCCAGTGTCACTGTTGTAGACTTGTAAATACTGATTCATGACTATTTTGAAATAAATTGCTGTTCCATGCTTCATCTTATAACATTTATCCTGTTCATTCATAATTTGAACCAAACTTGAAAGACACGTGGCTGAATTTCAGAGAGTTTGAGTACCTGGAACTTCTACCAACTTCAGAGGTAGCTGCAAGACTGCAGCAGCCCTGAAAATTAACCCATCAGTTGACTCCAGCTAAGCGCTACAGGTTGACGGCATGCATAATCGCCTACGGCAAAAGATATCAAGATTTGACAAGAATGTTTCGTCCTGACCAGCCAGACCCTGCTCTCTTCACTTGTCTTCTGTATTTATGAGAGGAAGTGCTAATCCCTTAACTCAATATAAACATTCCCTTCAACAAAGGCTGATCACTTTAGTTTAACACCATTTACATGCCACCAGTATTATTTCCACATCTTCCTTTTTAGTAGGCTGCTTGATTACATAATGCTGCACATTGAAAACAAAAATTAGTAGATTATAGTGTTTGGTTTCATTTATGGACATTGTGCTTGGTTTGTCATTTAATGCAAAAAGTGTTAGTTTAATTTAAAGCATGGATAGAAAAATTAGTTAAGACAAAACAAATACAGACTGCAGCAGCCAGCTGGACTCAATGGCTAGGAAAGCTTATTAGGCAAAGCACATGCTTTTTAGCTAGAACACACCTCTGCATTCCAAAAAGAAACCCCAGCAGGACAGCAAGCTTTCGCAACACAGGGGTAAGAAAAGCAAGCAGAAAAATTCCCAGGCTGTTAATTACAGTGAAGGCCTATTTCATAATATCAACAACTCATCTTTCTTCCTATTTTCCTTGCTCCTTAAAGGACAAAATAAAACAAAAACAAGGCACCTCCACTTTCGCCATTTTACTAGCCAGGTTTTAAAGAGAAGCCTGTCTCTAGAAAAGTTTCACCTACCCTCTACTGTTCCAAAGGAAGATGTTGGAAGGGCTGCAGAAGAAAGGGTGAAAATACAATTAAGTGCAGATAACATTACTTTCAGGACCTAAAACATCCCCTCCTTTCTTGGTATCAAGCATGAAAGCATACCCAGAGCCATAAGCATCACACAACGTCTGGGTAAACACCAGTTTCTTTCTGAATTAATTACGTTTCATAAAATTCTAATGCCCCATTAGAATATGAAAGATGGAAAAGGAAGACATTTCAGCCACAGTGCTACCCAATCCTGGCGAGTTAAAACCCATTCACCCTCATGCTAGCAAATACGGCAAATGCTAAGCCTCCTTTTAAGTACCTTCAGAAGAGAGGGAAAAGCAAAAAAAACCACCCCCAAAACCACCAAAAACAAAAAAAACCATAACACCACCACAACACTTTTATGGCATAAAGACTTATCTTACAAAGCAATTGGGGAGTTCTGAGAACCATTTCTGGTGGCCAGCTCCAAACAATTGTTAGCGACCTTTTGAAAGGAACAGCTTTACTTAGATAATTGAAAAGTTGAAGCTAACAACTTTAAAAAAATCCTAAAACTATTCCAGTTCTTGAAACTATTCAGAGTTCTGCAGAACAGGAACCATTGAGACAGAATGCTTTTGACGCAATGCCATTGTTTCATTCCACGATACATCTTTTTGACAATACTTCAGAACGCATAATACGCACGTAGCTTCACATTCTCACAACAGACCGCTCTTTAATTTAAAATACTGGAACTCAAGTTACAAGACAGCAAAGAAAAATGTTTAAAGGTGCCAAAGAACATCTTAAAACTATATCCAAAACAAAAAATGCTTATAAATCTCAGCAAAAGACAAAGACCTGATTTTAAAAAGAAACGCAAATGGATTCACCTTCAGCAGTTTTAACTACTGCCATTATACACCTCAGATCAGTGGAAGCATTCAAACACAATACTCTCACCTTTCAGATGCTCTACTAGCTGTTATGTCTGTGCCTTGTAAGCAAGAAAAAGTAACATGCTACATAATACATAACGTTTTCCAGTTCTTTTTGGTGAAGACATTAAGATTTCTATTAAAGATTTAATTTTGTCCACTGCCAGAGAGCTAGAACAGTACTTTGATGTAAAAGACAATTTGCCTGTCAAAGTTAATGAATTACTCCAGTTATTCTTTGATTAATCACACAGAAATTAAGAACGCAGAGAAAAGGTTCTCTAAGAGAGCAGAAATTTTTCAGAAAGTTTGCAGGCAAGTTCAAGTGGGTTTTTTATCAGCACTATGAATCCATGCCCAGGCATTTCTTTCTCAGTAATTAAATAATTCTTGGAATTAATCAGAGCAGGATTTCCTGATGTCCCGTTTCTGATAATCAAGTGATGTCAGTGGTAACTGATGAGGGAAGCGGGGGAGCAGTACTACCTACATGTGTTTAGCCCAAGATCTGCATTAGGACTCCCCAGTTCACCAATCCCAGGTAAAACTTATCTCCTAAGAAAAATGAAGAAAAGATTTATCAAATATATTCATACTCCATGCAACCCTTTGGACAAGTGTTTTTGCACAGCAAACTCATCACTACAGTTTTGCTAGAGAAAAGTCAAATGATGACACTAAAAAGATACAGGAGAAAAAATTTCACATAGTGGATGGATCAAGAACGCTATGGAGAAAGGGGGAAAACACAACTCCAGTGAACATGACAACTTCTTAGGTATCACTATTGCAAGCAACTCCTTTAGCACTTGGTACAAGAAACACGAAGTATACATAAATGCTGTTCTGTGCAGTGTCCAGCTACTAGAACATTTAAATACGCGAGCATTTAGTGCAGCTAAAAGTTCATTTCTACATTCATGTAAAGATTCATCTTCAGCTTTACGTAAGACATAGTTTGTCCTCCACACTTTAAACTATTTCATGAAAACAGTGACTCCCACAAATAACATTCATGATAACAAGTAAGCAGGAGTAGCTACTTGTACATATCCCTTCAAATTCTGTAAACCAGCTCAGTTTTTGTTTCAAGAAAATAAAAATACATGACCTTCCTCTCTACATCTTGCAAAACAGGAGTATTGCAAATAAGATCAAGACTGTTTCAGCCCGCTTCATTCACACCTCGCTTCTCCTCCACTGGCTCTTGGGAAGCTTTGCATTTTGAAAAAAACCTATCCTATATATATGAATCTACCTTATCAAATGAAAATACAACTTATGTACATATATATACACACATACACACACACTTACATACATATATATGTGTTAAAAAAGTGTAACCATTCTACTTAGAAGAAAGAGAAGGGAATTTGAATCTCCATTTCCTGTAAAGATGGTTTCAGAATGTGCTTTATGTACTCTTGAGTACATATTGAGCTCCAGGAAGCCATTTTCAATTCAAAAATAATATCTGGATGCAGGTATAGTTTATATGATGGGAAAATACAGGGTTTTTGTAGAGGCCTTGCTCTCTTTATGTCTACTTGTATTAATGCCATAGACATTCAGTAGTTAGCATCACACTCTTGGACAGAAGCGTATCAGCTTCTGTAAGACCAGAGAGACCTTTAAAAAGAGATAAATGCACAAGGAGAAACTACAAGACATTCATCAGTTACAGAGAGTGTTCCTGAGCTCATGCACCTGACAAATTAGTGGCATGTGGCATTTTAGTAATAACAGTGCCTGCAGAAGATGCTTGAAAGAAAAGAAGATAGTCTGCTTATGCATTACAGGTGATTGCCAGCAACTACTCACGCACGTGCCATTGATTCATTCAGACAATATAGTCAGAACTACAGTTACTGTCACATTTGTCAAGCACAAAAAGACATAACTTAGATTCTGACACTTGTAAATACTGAGCCCACAGCACGTCCATTAACACTAATAATTAAGATAAGTAGTGTTTCATTTACCAAGAGAGCATCTGTACAGTAAAGCTGCAGACTGCTTTCAGAAAAAAATTACTCAGATATAATTTACAGTTTATGTTATCAGAAGAGTTTAAGGGTACTTGGGCGCGCATGCATTTTCACGTAAAGCAGAACACAGAGAATTTCAGTTGTATAAATATAATAATTGTGTGATTTAAATAATCTATTTGGAAAGCAAACATCATAGATCTGAGGACTCCCAACTGAAAAAAGAGAGACAACTCAAAACTGGAACATGCATTGGTGGAACAAATTGCTTTTTAACTCCTATGGCAAACATGACTGAGCTATTTGCAGGCAGCAATTGTGACAAAATCAAATCATCTTTTTTGATCATCCAAACAGAGACTGGGTGTCACTGGCATCTACAAAGGCAGACTGGGCCATCGTCAGTGACCTCCTAATTCTGTTTAATGGAATCTCACTTTAACATGGCTGCCACAATTCAAACAAGCTACAAGAAAAGGAAGTCTTCTCTTTGCCAGCTGAACTCCCATAGTCTGTCTAATGGTGAAGAGAAGCCTCAGGACACTTGCTTGAGGACAGCAGAGCTTACTCGGAGCTGTGAAAGAAATACTTGCTTAAGTCTCAAAAGCGGACAGGAAAGCAATATCCAAGCACCCTTCCAAGTACAGCTTCAGATTTTAAATAATGCTCCAAAATGGATGGGAAAAGAAGGCTCCAGCATTCACGTACCTGGAAAAAGATTACTGCCATGTCTACGGTAGACAATACCGACATCTTGATGATAATCCTAAAATACGGGGCTTGTGCACACGTGGAGTTAGTTACACGAACATCAGCATAACTATTCTGTGTACCAATGTAAAACTGCCTGCAGTATGAGATTTTATTAAGAGATTGAACTGAAAACCAGAGAAAAAGCTAGATCACCAGTTCTTTTAAATTCTCAAAAAACCCAACCCCATTACTGGAAAAAAAGCAGTAGCTATAAAGTCTCACAATCCACTGTGCAAACAAGTTGCTCTGTTACATGGTTTAGAATGTAAAGTCGTCATCTGAAACAGAAGGGCTTTTACAGTTCAAACAAAAATGACTCCTGGACTAGCTCAAGAGATCTCCCTAAGGCATAGCCCTGTGAACACCAGAAGTTCAAACTTGCAGGTCAATATGTAAACAAGAGAGGTAAGCAAACTCCTGTTTCTTTGCAGGAGTGGGGGAGAAGTGCTAGGTAAAGAGGAGGAGGAAGAGAAAGCAGTCCTATCCAGATGGATTCGAGTTACCTAAGACTGCTTTGCAAGTAGATAACGGGTTGAAATAACCAGAAATCCATTTACAGATAAGAAATCATTCTGCAGTTCTTCAGAGAAGGGATTATTACCACTCAGGATTTGCAAGCATTACAAGATGGTCAACTGCAACACCTTAAAATATGGATTTGCTATGTTTGATAAATATTCAAAATACAGTCCATCCTCACAGACATTGCACTGCACATACAGTATAAAACAGGGGTTTAGAGAATTTACAACAAATCCTCCATTATTGTAGTCACAAATTAACTACAAACGTGGGTCCTTTCTATTTTACATATTGGTCAGACTAACAGTCAACATAATAATGAAGACTTTGCAAACTTAAAGTTGACTAAAATATTGCAAGAACAGGCCTGGAAAGCTTGCCTGCCTCCTTTGTTTTTTTTCCTAACTTGTTTTTGAAAGAGACTGAAGAGCCGTGCTCTACAGTAGTGACAATCTTTCAAAAGTGGCCACTATTTCCATCATTCTTCAACGAGACTCTCGGGGAGGGAGCAGAGGAATGGTGTATGCATTTACAACAACACTACTGTCGCCGTTCACCTGTTCTTTGCGGCAGTTTCATCTTTCCATCTTTACAGCAAAAGAAGATACACTCTCTCCTTGGGCAGCTGGATTCTGCTTCTACTGAGGAAAAAAAAGTCAGAAACAGCAGCTATTTCAAGGGATAGCAGTTCTTTATTCCAAAGGGTTTATGCAGCTCTTTTGCTGCCAAATATTCTCTTAGAAAAAAGGGGGGGGGGGGGGAATCAGAGTAACCATTAATATTTTATGTAATTAAAAAGAACTACTAAATTCTTCTTTTAATCAAACAAGAGGAGACAGGAACACTGATAGCCATGAATACCCAAAGAAATTACCAAAAAAAGATAAAGGGGGAAAAAAAATTTATGCATGTGGTCTAGCTGTGCTGCTGTGACAAAACACAGCAGACCTTGAATCCTCTTTAATAGATCTTTAAATTAGTGAACCTGATCCTTAAAAAGGCAGAGAAGAAACAGATTCTATACTATACTAGATACCACACACCTTGAAGCATCTCGTATTACCATTCTCTGCTTTTCCTTCCCAAGGTTAAGCAAATTATCACTGACTATATATGGGTGTTTGGTTGGGTTTTTTTTTTAATACACACCCCCCTCCCCCCCAATTAAAGTCAAAAATCCATGGCAATGATATTCTGTGCAGTTAAATGAAATATTAAAACCTCAAAATTCAAACTGAGACTTCAAAAAGTTAAGATTTGGAAACGCATTTATATTGGCCAAAACCCCCTGAGCTCTACCCAACAGCAACATCACAAGAAAGAAATAAGTAAGTGTTCTTACAGGCTTCTAAACACCAAAACACATTTTCTCATCACACAGTTCTGGTCTCTCATGATATAAGAAAAAGGTCAATAGGAGTCTTCCATGAGACACTGGGATTGAAATGAGAAATTATTTTTTAAACTTTTTACAATAATTATTTGCATTTTTAGTAAAACAATATGAAGTCACTGTATGATTAACACTAATACAACGGAACAGCGACTGTCCAGTGTACCAGTACTTAATAACTGAATGTAGACTGACCGGAACAACCTAAGTGACATTTTTCTTCTTTTATGGTTAAGACAATACCATGGAGAAGGGGAAAGCTTTACCAAAATTAACTACTAAACCAGTTTTTACATACATTTTTGGACTTTTTTCATTTTTTAAATGATTTACCCACATACATCTACATATAAACACCAATTCAATGCAAGACACTGCCTGATAGATGAGACAGAACAGTGCGAAAAGTTTAATGAAGCTCAGGCTTAAGAAAGAACCAACCACACACAAGACTCCTAGCAAAGCTAATAAAATTAATGCTTCGTTTGTTGATCATACATGAATTACAATTACAGTTTTATTGCTCTGTATTTTGTTCAAATATACCCCAGTGTACCTTGGCACAAATCTACGCTTCAAAAATCAACAGAGTAATTAGAAAAGCTGTAGAAAATTAGTACATTGAGTAGTATTTCCATAATTTCTCCTAAGAAATTATTAACAGACATTCGATACCATGAGCAGTGCTTTGAAGGGACGTAAGAGTATACTCATTTAGTTTTCCAATTAAAAATAAGTTATCACTTCCAACTGGCTTCCCAGCAGCCAATATAACGGTACTTCAAGATTCTCTCTAAAAAAACAAGAAATGGCGGTAGAAGCACAAAATCTTATATGCTACCACAGCATGAAAGTCACAGGTTCTTGTTTTTCAGACTGATAAAAAAATTTTCTTTTGTTAAGTGGTTTTAAATTTGAATTTCAACACATGCATTTATCAATGGAGAAAGTTATCAGTTATGTTTAACACGCAACCACACAGACTTTGCACAGAATTTAAGCATCTAAAAGACAGAAAAAAAAAAGTAGGAAGGTCCACTCATATGAAAAAGCTGTGTTCGTGCAAACGGGGAGGCTAAGCCTACACAAGAATTTCTGCTGACATTATAACGTCCTTTGGGGAAATGAAACTTGACCAACAGTGTCTGCACCAAGGCCTCACATTAGCAATCTTGAATGAGAGAACACATTGCTGGGATGGGCAGAATCAGCTCTACCACCAAAAACCCCTCTGACAGAATTGAGCCAAATTGTATTTGACCTTTGAGAGAGAGAGGCATAGCTACACCTGAACAGCACTCCGGTTTGTATGCTGCTCGAGTAGGTAGTCACTAGAGTTCCTTCCCTGGTGTACCCTCACTGCTTGCACACCAGGAGTTTCCTGAACCAACCATGTTATGACACACTCTTCCCCCATCATCTCCCCACCCAAAACAAGAGGCTTTGCTTCCAACACTTCTACCTTCCTTCACTTCATATTAGAGGTTGCATGGGCTTCCATCTCTGATTATTTTCATTTTACTTACTTTCCCTACAGAAATTGAAGAGGGTTTTGTTGTGCTAGAAGGTAATCTTTTGTATCAAGCAGATAGAAGGGGAAGACTGATTTGCAGAGAAGCCTGAACAAGCCAAAGGATGGATGGCATGGGTGCTGTGTGTCCTGCCTTCCCTTCTGAATTTCAGTTCTCTCCCCAAATCAACATGGATGGTCTGCTGGTATCCACAGATACCTCTTAAGTAGGGAATCCATGTGATGCAATCTCAAAAGTTACCACATCGCATTCCAACAGGGAAATGTCATCAAAAGGTAGGACTCCACAAGCTCTGCCCCAAAGCTGCAAATGACTGAGGTCTGAAATCAATCAGTTCAAGCAAACAGACAAGCTTAATGCTTCTTGTCTCCCAACTGAACAATTGAATTTGGGAGGGGGGGAGCAGCTGCTTTGGACTTGAAGATCTGAAACTGCAGTCTCACTGGGAAAGAGAGAACTAGGGTATTTATCATTATTTCCTTTCCTTGTTCTTCCCCATACTACAGGAACATTAACAGTTTTCAGAAACTCTTAATTATTTATTGCTTCCAACATACCAACAAATATTCTTTGGCAGATGAGGCATACTTTTTAGGATGCTCTTCCATTGATCTAGCTCGTCCCTGTTTCCAAAACTAAGATAGACCTACCAACACTTTCTGCTGGTTAGGGCTTTAGCTGGTATACTAACAGCTCATTAAAACCCAGATCCCTTACCAAAGTTAACGTAATAGCAGAAGTTTGCACATGCTTGGCATTGGTTTTAAAAAAAAAGTTGTATTTGCTATTAAAGATAACCACAGTACAATCTGAGTTTTGGTAACAACAGAGAACTCCTCTTGCAATTTGTTCTAAACAAATCTCTGTTCCTGCGCTCACAGAAATGGTACCAGTAATAAATTCAACATCTACAATGCACATGGCAAGACAGATTCGGCCTCAATCTATCATTTGCTCAGACATGTCAGTGGAGGCCAGAAATATGACAGAGAACTCAACCTTTCTCTCGTCAGCTCCAAAGAGCTGCGTAGGCTACCCCAGCAGCAGGATAAAGTTGTCTGGGCTCTTAAAGTCCCTGTATACAGAAAAATGAAAGGCTAATATGTATGCACAAACCACAGCACTGGATGGGGGTGACAAGGGAAAACATGGGAGTGAGGGAGAAAGTGAATTACTAAGTCTTTTACCTGAGCAAAAACCAGAACTGCCTTGGCATACTTCACTTGAAAAACCAGTTAAGAGCTTGAAGCAAAACCAGGGGATTCTTGAGGAAAGTATTACCATTGCAAATCACCAGTAATCTCACATAGAGCAGAGCAAAAGTATTAAACGAGATCCCATACAGATTCCTAGTCCTGATCTCTTGCTTTGTTTCTATGGTTATAAATATGTGCAGTGTTTTGTGGACAAATACATGATTTTTACGCTTTACAGCAGGATTAAAAAAGAATTTGAGAGTACTGCCTCAGGCCTTCTTGAGAGTATTTCAAGTTGCTTAAAAGCTATCCCTGCCAAGTAAAGAGGTGGTTTACTCAGGTCTGTAAGAAGTCCTTACCATCTTGAACATCAGAACTAGGGTTTCCTATAACCTGATAGTGCAAATAACTAAGGCACAAAGAATGAAAAGCAGGGAAGGCTGCATGACACAGTTTGGGTGATACTAAAGCAAACTTTCCTACACCGCATTTTTGCCTGGGTCTTGACCTATGGGAACACATTCATAATAATGTAACTCCTACAGCAGCTTCTCTTAAAATATAAGAGAGGATAAAGTTATTGGTGACACAATGCCTAGCCACTGGACATTATGAGATTTATTCTGGAAATACACTGGGAAAAGCATGTTAGCAAGTTTATGTCTGACTAAACAATCAGTAAATCTCACTTCCCTGGTAATCAAACATCACCATGTACAAAACAGTTTTTTCAGAAGCTATCCATTAAATAACTTGCATTTTTCTATAGCATGTATATGAGGGCAAATGTGAAGTTGTTCTGGGGGACCTCAGATCCTGTACCAAAAAGTCACCAATTTTCCCCTTCAGAGCTCTACAACGTCTCAAACAGAACAGCTACTGATGCAGTAGAAGCCTTACAAGGGACAGATGTGACCAAGTAACAGTGGTGACCTGTAGTCTGTGATCTGGCTTACAGTATCATCTTCCCATGAGCCCAAATAGCAAGGAGTTTGTAAGTTATAGCCATAAATTCCAGGAACAGGGTATGTATCCTTGGGTATTTAGAGCAGCATAGAACAAAAATTCCAAGTAAGGTAAAATGAGGATCACCTAACCTAGCTAAAGCAGTTGTAACTAAACCAAACAGCATCTTACAGGCCAGTGCCTAGATATACTGGCCATTATCAAACAAGAGTTCACAAAGTTTCTCCTCCTTTTGAAAGATCGTAAGGACACAGATGGCAGAAGAAGTTACAGTTCTTCAGAATCAAGCCAATCTAGTCATTAGCACATGTTCTTAAAGAAAACATAAAGCTTCCACAACACCCAACTATTGCAGAGAACACAACTAAAACAGCAAGGGGGACACTGTTTATTTCCTTTTCTAATTACCCTCACCCTACCTTAAAAACCTTCCTTCCTTTTTAACCTGAACACAAAATAGAACTTCCCTAGAAGCACAACCAGAAAAATTAGCCATGATCAGAAGTTCATCTACCTCTTTACTAGTGCTCCACAGGAATGTGTTTCACTATGTAATAGTTTTTCCTTCCTGAAGTCAGAACAGTCATAAAAAGGGGGGAGGGGAGGTTGATTGCACTAGTTCTACAGCATCTGGCTATGCAATAAGACTCTTGAAATAATTTTCTCTAGTGTAGCATATAGCCAACAAATCTGGCAAGAAGCAACTTTAAGCATGTGTTGCTGTGACAGCAATGAATTATCACCCCAGTCTGCAGCAAGATTAACACTTACAACCTTGGCATGAAGAGCAGTCTGCTCAGATACCATGTCAGGAGTAGTGCTCCATGATCAGACTCGAAAGGGTGAGCTCACGTTAAGAAATTAAGAGCACAGAAATGCAGACATTTGCCTAAACTGTAAACAAACAGATAATTTCTAGGGAAAAAAGGCAGTGTACAGCCAAAGAAGTAGGAACATCAAGTGAAACTCAAGGTATGGAAGGAAAAAAAAACCACCCACCAACAAAAACCCCAGCCGTTGAAATCCATGTACCACCTATGATGGAGGACGTGCTCCCAAGAATAATTACGGAACACAAACAAAAATTAGAGAACAGCCCACCAGATTTCTCCTGCTTGATACAAAAACATTAAAGTATCCAGTCAAACCAACCTGACAAGAAATAAGCTACTCTGAAAGATAGTGGCAAACTGCAGAAAAGTAATAATCACCAAGTTCAACTTCGGATGCTATTCATGACGAGTTTCAGTTTGTCAAATCTTTCGTGTTCTACAACGCTGCACATCATCACCTGTGAGTTAAGTGCAGATCCAAAACCAGCTTTGGCATCTTTGAAAGGTCAGAGATGACATTACATCGAAACCAACTCTGCTAAGGAGTCCTGTTTGGGAGATTCATGGTCTTCCATCCCACTTTTCCAGCTAATAGGCCACAAAGAGAAGAAACCTGAAAACAAAGTTTCTTACCACAAGTTTTTTAATGCAAAAACTGCAGGGGGATGTGAAGAAAGTCATGAAGCTAAAGAAAATATGGTGGAATCTCCTCCCGCTTGAACACTCACCATATTTAGACCTTTTACTTTGCAAAATTGATAGGACTGTAATGCATGACTACTGCTCTTTGATCTGGTTTGCTAGAAATTTTTCTATAAAGGCAGTAAGGAGATTCCACCAATCATCAGCATCACCTCTAATGCAACTTTACTTTGCTTCATGAACCAGAAGAAATGTCTAATATTAATGCTGATAGAATTGATTTCACAGATTATGTGTTCTACTTCCAAGACCTTAACTTGAAGGAAATTCTTTAAGAAGTTAAGCGGTGTGACTTGAAGTATACGAATAGGTGAGGTTAAGGGATTCAGCACTGAGGGAAACCAGGACAAAAGGATTTCATCTCTTAAAGAAAAAAAAGAAAAAAATCTATTTCATTATTAGTACTAGCTGGATATAGAAGTATGCTTAAAGTGACAGGAACAGTCTAACGGGCATCACAATCAGCATGGTTTTACACAGAAGACAGCTTTCTGCATGACAAAAGGAAAATTTTACAATTTCCTTGAAAAGTTTTATTTCAAACACATACCTGTAAGCAGATATAACGTACTTCCAAACTCTCAAATACGACAGCATAAGAGAGAATTAAAAGAACAATATGCATTGAGAAGTTTGTAAGGAAGTGATTACAATTCATCTACTATCTTGCTAGGAAATTAGCAAGAATTCCCTGAGATTGGAAGCTTCTCTGTAAGTAAAATGGTGGCAAACGTTGTCTAGCAAAGAGGAGTAAACACTGAGTTGAAGGAGACCCTGTAACTGAAGTCAGTTTCGAAAAATCTACTTTGGAAAGAAATTAGGGAAGTACATCTAAAGCTTTTTAATACTGGCTTGTAACAATGAAATGAATGCTATATTGGCTGGGAAGACCAACCTGCCTCCAAGGGGCCTAGTTTAGTGTGAGGTGTCCACAGACCAGACTCCAGCGTTCTGGGGCAGAGCGCTGGCACTTAAGCTCCACTGGACTGCTCTGAAACACTAGTTAATTCATATTGTCCATACGGATCGCACTTGCTGCTACCACTAAGACTGATCACTCAAGGGAAAAAACAGGAAAAAAAAAAATCAATCCTAACAAAAAACCACTACCCCCTAACTCCTGTGAAATTACAAGGGGGCTAAAGCTGAAAGTTCTGGTTTTAATTCCCACAGAGCAGCTTGTAAACTACTGCTCACCATACCTTTCGTCCCAGTACTTCATTACTTCAAGCTAGCATACCTTTCGTGATAGACAAGGCCTTAAACCACCAGTCTTCGCTAACAAAGTGATGACTCCCAAATCTACATAATGGCCTACTGGATTGCAAAAATACCAGCATTTTGTCTTCAGGAGCAGAAAGAAATATGGCTTGGGGGGAGGAAATAAGAGCCACCGCTTTCCATGGTCCATTCTCCGTCTAGTTCACTCCTCCAGCACAGATAATCACTGGAGCAAGGAAGCTACAGGGCACATCCTTCCTTGCCTATGTATTCCCACTAGTATCCACACAGTTCTGAAGGCTGATAGAGGATTTTTTTTGTCTTAAAGAAAGTAAGTTGTTCTTCTCAGGAGAAAGTGGGCCTTTTTACATACTATCATGCTGAGTTTATTAGCTTATTTCAATCAGATATCTGAAATATCTCACCAAAATAGGCTTATGCACCTCATTTGGGGTTTTCTTCAGCTACCGTTCAGCATGTTGGGTTCTATCAACTATCTGTGCAGCAAATGCCACCAGAGTAAAATCCAGGCTTGACAACTATTTTGGGCTGCTGGATTAGAAGTGTTAGCTGCATTAATGGGGCAATGAGAACAAAGTCTTCTGTGGCAAGAGAGTGACGAAACACCGGGTAAATTGGTGTATCTCAGCTCCTCTAGAAAACATCTACTGTTTGAGCAGCCCTCAGGTAATACGATTCTTCAAGGAGTTTCATCCATTTACTGTTCTCATCTCCACAAGGTGGAAACTTTCAAACGTATGGTTTTTGCAGGGTACATCTTCTGCAGATGAGGCTATTCTGCTGCTGCTGGAAGACTGCCCTGACTACGCTTGTTCTTGAATACAAAGAAGGCCACAGGGTTGAGGCAGACCAGCAGGCCTACCTGAATGTACTGCAGTAATACCAACAACAGATTTCACTGGTATTCTAAGAAATAAATTTATTTCAGTAAAAACTATAGTCAGCTCACCAAATGAAGGGATTAAAACTTCTGATATCTTTCATTTTGAGCATGTTTAAAGTTGTCATTCTCAGGCAGTAAAATGAAGGGTTTGGGGGGGGTTGTTTTAATAAAAAAAGAAAAAATATCAGCATTAACAAGCTTTTTCTTGTCTGGATATTTTACAGACAACAGCATTTTTCAGTAGTCAGAAAAAAACAGGATAACACATCAGGAAACACCACACTTGCTCAATATTAAGATAGACTTTTCTCGATTTGATTATCTGCACAAGCTATGGAATTTAACATTTCACAGATACAGTACGGAAGCATAAAACTAGGAAAAAAAGAGATGCTAACACGCTCAAAGCGTTTCAAAAGCTGAATCCTGTATTATGCATCTCCTCAAAAAAAAAGACCCGCAGGCCCCCTAGTACAGTCCTCTCCATGGCTGCACCCGGACAAGAGTAGCTGAGCACCAGCACAACTGCTTGCCCAAGGATGTCGCGATGGGGTGGCAGAGCTAGCACCTCTCCTCGGCCCTAGGAAGCACGGTCGGGTTTTCCTGGAGTGCTGGTACACTCTCCTGCTGTCTCCATCTGGCACACCAGTCCCGCAGGGCGACGGCCAGCTGGCACAGCTCAGAACAGCCTTGGGGCTGCTCTAGACTACACAAGGGAGTAGGCCAGAGGAAAACCAGTACCATAAAGAGCTAATTTACAATCCCATTATCCCATCATCCTCAACTATATGTGGCATGAGCACGATCTAGGCATATGCCCTGTGACCAGATGCTTTAAACCAACAAAAAAAGTTAAAATGTCTTAACAGAGTTTGATTATAAAAGACAGAAATCTTAACTTAGAGACAGGCCTGTTTAAAGTGGGAAATAAGTGGCTCATAACTTGATTACTTAGAAAAACACTATTCATTTCATTAAATTAAATGTAATACGAAAAGTGGATTTTCTGTAATAGCTGATCACAGATTACAGGCATTCTACACTCCCCGGTTCATTTATTTTTCACAAGGAAACTGGAGTAGAAGCAAATTATTTGCATAAAGAAATAAGTTCTAATGACTGCAAACATAAGACAAGTCTCACATATCCGGCTCAGCACACACCGGTACATCTGTGAAAGCATGCAATACTTAGAATAGCTGGTACAATCATACAACTGAAGCAGTAACCGAGGTCTACCTTCACAGAACCTTTCAAATGAAGTCAGTATTAGCCACACTTTACAGAAGAAACCATTCAAACACAGCCAATCTGTCAGTGGCAAAGTCCGGAGGAAGGCAGCAGTTGCACGCTGGCAGCAGTTGTTACTCAAACGGCCTTACGCAGCCTCCAAGCATCACCACTCAGGTCCTCTCCCATCACCCAGGCACTCCTCCCCTCAAGCTACCAACGCTACAGCTGTTCGCTCAACCCTACTTTGACACATAACATACAGCCAATTCAGGTGAAATATTGTTAAGAGAAGAAAAAATGTTTTTCATCGTTATCTGCTCTTTCTGGTTCGCAGCACAAGAACATGCAGCTAAGAGCTGGTAATTCCTTAGACTGTTAAGGAAAGACACACATACACCCCCAGCCAAAGAGTTGGATTTCATGTTCCCCACTCACTAGTCTTCGGTGCTAATGCACAGAAAGGTCCAAATTTCACCTCTCTTGCTCTCCTCTGGTAAATCAAACGCTGCCCTGTCCATTTGCCAATTCCATCATCTTCTTGTGTCTCCCTAGTGCCCATATACATAACTAGTTTTTAAATTTTAAATTCAAGCTTTTAAGATATGTCAGATTTGCTAACTCACCACCTTCTCCTTAATGTCATTTTCTTGTGTTCTTTTTACCACTGCTTAAAACAACTTATCTGCAAAACAGTATCAACCTACAGGTGCAACGTGCTTACAGAATTAAATTGCTTGCTTTATAAAGAATTGCTATAAAAAAAGTAATTCTTCAGGTTACCGCTAAACTGGAGTTCTGTTTTTCTACAGTCAGACTTTTGCAGTACGCAGCCTAAGACAGACAAAAAAACTCCGCCTCCTACTGCCTGAAATCTTTCAATAACGGCCTGAAAACGTGCATTCCAATTATGAGATGTCCCTGTGACCTCAGACATACCAGGATCTCTCCCCTCAAGTTTCCCTTCCGTAAAATACTTAACCGCATGGATGAACGAAAGATTTACTGAGCATCATAAAGCAATTTCTCTAATACTCCGTGCATATTTTTTGTTTTCACGCTTGGCACTATTTCACAGATAAAAGTGATATACTCCATATAACTATGAACTTTGGTACCACTCCATTGCACTTTGTGATTTAGGCCCCTTCAATTAGCAAACAAGTGGTTGAGAGCAACTCTTCTGCATGTCCAAGTTTGCATCAATTCTGGTAACTGAATCAATGCAGAAAAATTAGAGAGATGCCGAAAAGAAATTGAAATTATTGAGGCAACTCTTGAACTTACACATCAAGAAAAGTTGTAAGAAGCAGAATTACTATGTGACAAGGAAACACATCTCTAAGGGTAGTAATATAAAATTACACTGGACAAAGTGTAAGATCACTTTTCTTCAGGAACAGCCTCATAATGACAGAAAAGAGCCTTCTTCCTCTTTATGCACATAACTGCAGTAACTCTTGAAACTATTTTCACTGATTTCCTCATTCTGTTCTCCACATCGCTGTTAAGATCATCCCACAACCAAAACCATGAAGCGTAGTCACGAATGATCAAAGAATTAAGTGTTAATCATTCAGATAAATATATCCAATAATAAGCTTTGGGGAGGGGATGCTTGCTAAAAGAGCATGACAGAAGTCAGCAATGTACAGAAAACAAGATGATATGAGAATTTCACCCTGGTCACTAGCTGCCAAGCAGGACAGTGATCCAGTTTAAGAACAAAACTGGGCAGTAATATGAAGATAATGAAGCACGGCAAAGAAAAACATAAAACCTTAAGACAAATTTTTCATTTGTCACTGGAGGGCAGAGGGTCACAAAACCTCGCCTAACATAAATGAGGTACTGAAATCAGTCAGCTATCTCAGCTGTCTTCACTTATGAAGTCATCATACATCTGCTGCACAATAAATCTTACCTTTATTTACCAACTATATCCTAAAGAATGTCCCTTAAAATCTGACTTGCATGCAATAACAAGTCTGAATGCAGAGGACAGAAACCCGAATTATAATTAGACAAACTTTGTGAAATAACATTAGGTGGTTCGAAGACATGAGGAGGGGAAGATTCATCTTCTTTTCTTTTTTAAAACGGAAATTATTGGGAGGGTGGGTGAGAAAAGGCAAAAATAAAGGTTATAGCTGCTGTTCTCTCTCCTTGTGCTAACACACACTGAAGTAATAGAATTCGAGTCTGTACAAAACAAAAGCCCTTTAAAAACAGAAGCAAAACATACCTATAAAAGCCCTGGCAGTCAATTCAGTAAGATGAATCCAAAGCCAAATCCTATTTAAAAAAGGCTACTTGGATGCATGAACTTCTGAGTGACGAGCGAGGCAATCACCACAAATGGAACTCGGTGACACATCGGTGTTTGATACTCCATCATCCCCATCAGTTAACTGTATTCAAATAGCGCAGGGTCCTTCACGTGTTTAGGCAAAAATAAAGTTACTACTAATTTTGTAACTTCTACTCTTTGGATTTATACATACTACTTTTTAAATTGTGGCTTAACATATGTACATATATGAATGAAAACTTGGTTTAATATACTAGGGCAAGAGTTGCAACACAGAACTCCAGAAGATGCTAATGAAAAAGAAGAGATATTTTAATAATCTCTTAACTGAAACGTAGATTAATCATCTCTACAATTTATTTCTACATAAATACAACTCATTGAATATATGAATAGTTATATTTTTACATCTTACATGTATGAGCAGCAGAGCTCGGCTGTGTGCACAAACCAACTGTCACACTGCAAAAGCAGCATGGTAGAAGAACAAGACCGTGTAAGCATAATTAAACCTAGATTCTCTCTTCAGACTTACTACTAACACAGTGTCACATTTAGTGAGCTGCTTCTCACTACTACTTTTAATAAGAGGATATTTAATGTATTTGACACGTTTAATGTCAGAATTTGCTACAGGACAGGAGAACTTGCACTAGCCCCAATATGTACGCTAAAAAAACACTACTTTTTTTTAAGTATGTTGAAAACCACCTTTGTTACCATGTCCACTTTTTTTTTTTTGAGTTTCACCTTGTCTAACACACAATTTTTGAATTCAATGACAAATTTAGTACACTGTAGACCTTCACAGACATATTTCCCAGGGATACGCTGACATCACCAGTGATGCTATGCAAAAGGCAGACAAGAACCATGTTAATTTCAAGCTCCATTCAACACAGGAAAGGAAGAAGAAGAAAGAGGGGAAGTTATCTTTACCATCTTGGAAAAGCAGCAGAGACAGAAAAAAAATAAGAATTTTAAATTAGTGTTACATATAACAGAGGTTTAAAAAAAAAAACCAAACAACCAAACTTGAGTAACATTCTACCTAAGTAGATAACTGAAAAACAGTTGAGTATTTGCTGTATTTTGCACACAGAAGAATGTGACAAGACAGACTGCTTGCTGCTAATCAGTTACCAGCTGATAAAGTGAATCTCAGGTTACTTTGAGTCTGCTGGTGTCTGGTAACAGTTCACTTTACTGATCATGAAATAGGTCTTGAAATAGATAAAATGATTCTTTTTCTTAAATGAGAGATACCAACATGGTGGAAGCTGTCCTAGCACTAAAGGAAACCACAGCTCGTTCTGGAGTTGCTATGCAAGTTGCATTAATGTGGTACCACCGCTTAGGAATGTGTTTTGAACCAAACAGAACACAGGTTAATTTTGCAATGAGTAACTCTTTACAACATTGATTATATTACTAGCTAATGCAGCAAAGTTCTTATTTGAATTAAGCAGAGCACACATAAAGGACTGCCAAATCAATATGTAAAAGAATACAACTACCAAGACAGAGCCTTCATCCAGTCAGAATAGATCTATCAGCTTCTAGAACTGCTTCTGCTAAGAAAAGGTTCCCAATTCAGGCCTCTCGGATAACATATGGCTCTCCCTACGCTCCAGCACTGCTTGCTGACACCACAGTCCAGGATAACATAATAAACCGTAATGTCATCATAGCATTTCACTCACTTAGCTCCGTTGCCCATAGGTTAACAAGAGACTGGAGATAGCTGCTCTAGGCAGCTCTTTCTGTCCAAGTCTAGAAAGGCTCTAACCACAACAGCTCTTTGCATGGTTTAAAAAAAAAAAAAAAAGAGGGATTATGTTTTAAAAATACAGTTCTAATAAATCCAGCAAAATGCATACAGGTCACCTTCAGACTGCCTTTCTTGTGATGCCACTATAACTGATATATAAGCAAGAGTACACATATATCTCCTCACCTTAGATACTGCCATGGGCTACAGACACATTATAAATATTTGGAGAACCATGGGAATATAAGAATTAAAAAACCCAAACCCAACGTTTTCAAGCAGCTATCAGTCAAATGAAATGGCAATGTACAGCCGATAAAAAAGCCCTACATCTACCAGGAAAAAGACATCAAGAAACCATAGTTCCAAGTCAATCGGACATAAACAGGAAAAACTATGGGTGCTAGGTTTAATGTGAGAAACACAGGCTTTTAAACTTAGTTAATCTTTCTCTGGTTTAAAACAAATCAGCTACCACAGCTGCCGTTGGGAATCAAACTAACATTTGCAACACCATTTGTTACAAAGCAGGATCCCCAGAGTATGTCCCAAAGGAAAACAGACCTTTTTTTTCCTCAGACTCAAGTAGTAGTAAGTCAGGAGAAGGGGAGTCAGCAATTTACAAGCAGGCAACTTCCACTATCAGTCGGTAGCATTTACCCAATGATTTGTTACTCCAGTTACTAAGACAGAAAATCCTCAAATGAAAGAGGAAGAGTAGAAGGTTTGGAACCGATTTGCAGCTCCGGTTTCATGTTAACGCTACAGATTAAGGCCTGAAACAAAAATGAGGATATCGGCTAACCTTTGTTTGGGGTTTACAGCTTTGATGGCTTAAAATAAAGCTCAACAGATAGTCCAACAAATCAAACAAAGCCATTCCACTCTGCTCACCTTTACACTACTAGCTCTCATTCTAGTTTGAAAGCTTTCGACATTTTCAACATCAGGCAAATATGATGGCTGACTGCAGACAAAATTAAAGTGATGCTACAACTGCTCCTGACAAACACCCTGGCTATTAGCAAACCTTAACTGCTGATAAGACTACAGAAAAAAAAGAAGCCGCCTTGTGCAACATATCCCTATTTTTTTTCCTTCGTCAGCTTGTGCAGATCCATCTTCTTTCTCTGCAACAGGGAACAAGCAGAAGTATGAGGAAAACTGCATTTATTTGCTTGTTTGCCTCTCCATCCATATTAAAAAAATAGAGAAGGAAACGGTTCTAAAACAACTACTATTCGTGAGTCAGCTTCAATTAGAGAGATCTGTGTAACCTTTAAATCAGACTGTAAGTGTTGACCTGAGAGAGAGAGAGAGAGATGAGCAAGTGTTCAGGTAAGTCTTGATGGTTCAGATCCCACAACTCAAGAATTGCTATTCACCACCTTAGAGACCACGGCACAAGACTAACTCCTAACCTTTGGCCCAGAAACCAATCATTTATTTAAAAAACACAGTAGGGGATACAAAACAGGGATTAACACCCCTAGGAAGAGGAAGGTCTTGTATTATATTCTTCCTTGGTGCCAGAGACATAAACTCAGTGGAGCATTCTCAATCTGGCTTGTCCCACACATGCAAGGTTCCACTGTGTACGGAGCTAAAATCTCATGTCTGGGTCTCTCTCACACCAGAGACTGTGTCTTCGCACCAAGAGGAAAGAGAACATTACCTTCAGCAGGTCTAAGGACCCTTCTACTCCTTAGAGGTTAAGAACTAGGGAAGATTGTTCAGTTATGAAACCGGAGACCTCCTGAACAATGAAGCTTGCCATTGATTTTGACACTTCTCATGAGCTTTCAGGGAGAAGGTAAGGTAGTCCCCTCAACACATGGCAAAGGAGAACATCCTTCCTGAGTGAATCAGACAGTTCACACAGGCAGCCAAAGCGGAGTATGCAGCTGAAAGGGAGACATGCTTCTTGAATCCTGGACTCCTCTTTCAAATTCTCCACGGGATTTGTAATCCAGAAGTTTGGTGCATATGCTAAAAATGTTAAAGAAAAACAAGCTAAGATTTCCTTATTAATTTAAGCAATCAAAACACCGAGCCTGAGAAGGCGGCACAGCCTGGTATGGTTCCTTGCCCATCTGTTATGGTACAAAGCAAATTGCCTAAGCAACACTTCCCTGTTCCTGGACAGGTATATGGGAAGAGGCTGTAAGGGAGAAAGCAAGCGAGCAGGCATGCCTCAACAGGCAGGGGATGAGAAGTTCCACCATTAGCTTACCTTGTGACTGCAAGGTCATTTTAGCAAGAACTTAACGTGTTGATTTAGACTGTGAACCACAATACTCGCTATTGAAAACATGACATGGCATTCATTTGCTAAGATATTATTAAGCTTTTTCTACTTTGAAAGTTAGGAAGTGACCAAAGTCATTTCAGTTTTAAGTATCTAGGAATCAATTATCTGTCAAATATTAGAAGGAACGAAGGATTGAAGTCGCAAGTGCATGGGGAGAAGGATACCTGAGGAAAAGTCATCACCAATAAACCAAAATGTTTCTTCATATCCGAGAGCATCAATCAGTCTGGAGGGTCCACAAAAAGAGAGAATAATGGAAAAAACAACAGAAGCTCTCAAACAGGAAGAAATATGCTAGAATGCACCCGCTGTCAATGAGAGTGTACAACCCCTGACAGGCAATTATTCTTTGATCTATTGGCAGAAGCACAGAACAAACATTCTGAAATTCCAGATAGGACCTTGTGCATATCATGACTGTGGTCATGATGAGCAGTTTACTTTTATCATCGAGAGCCTTTTCAGAGCAGTGATAATAAGAACCATTCAGAATGAAAAAGACAGTTTTCCTCCAAGGTGTACAGTTCAGTAAGACAGAATTTAATTGTAAATTTAGCTGCCCTTCGAGCACTGAAACCATTACTTACCAACTCCTAGACGCAAAGATGTATCTGCACGTCTAATTGCTCACTGATGGGGACCAAAAACTACATTCAGCACTGCAAAACAGATTTTTCTCATCTGTAATTCTAAAGGAAAAAGCAAAGCGTTTGAAGCGTGACCCTACAGAAAAATGGAAAAAGCTAACATGAAGGGCTGGCAGTAAGTCTTTTTAGCATCCTCTGTCTGTTCCATAATTCCTGAATGGGGGGTAGTGGTGTCAAATTTAAGGACCTCTTATACAGTGTTACTTAATTAACTGTGAGTTAATTTCCATATCAAAACATTCAAGGTAACGTCCATGACCTACAGGAACACGAGCTTTGCCATCAGCTTATTAAACAGATTCTAACTATTACAAATTAAAAATCAAGAGGTACAGGTCAAAGTCCTAAAGTCAAGACAGTCAACCCTAATTTTGTGCCACTTTACATACAACTTAAGCCCTGAAATCTAGTTAAAACTGTTAATCACAATTACTACAATTTCAAGAACCATTCTTCAGATTTCTTCCTCTACCCCTTTTCCTGTTCCGCTCTTCAAACAGCGTGACAGCCAGGTTATGTCTTTGCTTGGACTTTACCATCAGCAACACATCTACGCCATGGCAAAGCCTGTGCCTAGAACAGCACGTACTACGACTGCTACACTTTACTACTTTGGCCAAGATGCAGTGAGGTGAGGCAAGCTACAGCCTTCGTGTAGATACAACAATGCATCACGACGACAGCTCAAATCCCGGTGTAGACAACGCTTCAGAAGCCAACATACTCCTAAAACCTTCTCCAGAATTCCAGTATCTACAAAAATATATACATAATTACCTCTCTCTTCTGACTGAGAACTCAAATACACATTCAGGAGACAGCTTTCCAACTATAAACGGTGCTTTACAGCTATTCTATTCAAAACCCTGGATGTAAAGCATACTGAACCGAGAGCTGATGCTCATAAAAGCTTATTCCCAGAAAAGGTACGTATTAAAAACAAACAGCAAACAGCAAGCAGTGTTAAAATGGTCTTCCAAAGCATAATGCAGTAGGCAGCGTAAGTAAAGCAGGAGGAACGGACACTTTCTGCCCCCTGCAGTTTCCATCGCTATCCAGATTTTTAAGACAGCCTTAGGAGGGAGAGTACGTTACCATTCTAGAAACCTAACAATTTACTTCTGGCTATCACCAGACAGCCAAGACATTTTTTACAGCTAGGTTCATCTGACTAACAGTTAAATTGACCAACGCTTCCCATTAACGATCAACTACATACGTTGAATGTTTTCTGTGATAAACGAATGATGCGATTGTCCTTCATTTTGCAACAGAAAAGAAAATCACCTTTTACCAAACCTTTAATTTGACCTCATCATTTTGATTAGGATTAAGAACAGGAATCCTCACCAATAAACAGGTACTCTTAAGCAGTCCAAGCTATGCTCCTAAAACATATATACACATATACATAATATATGTATATATAAAATATTAAAGGACAAAGGATTGTTTTCTAGTTATTAGGCTATAAACATGCCTCCAAACAGAAAATACTATTTACCATATTTTAAATGTAAAACTGTACAGACAGAGAATTTCAGTAAAGAAAAATTCCATGGAAGGATGTCTCATGTCCATATGCAGGAGAGGCAAATACCATAACTGTCGTTTATATACTTTCTTCAATCTTTATGAAAATAGACCGAGAATTGAACCCCAAATTCAGCTAGCCAAAATGTTTCCCTATATGCGATCATTTCAGGTTGATTAAATTCAGGAGTCCAACTATTTTCAGACTGGTAACCTGCTTAAAAAAAGGGGAAAAAAAATTTAGCATGTATTTGGAAAACTGATGTTTTCCATGAGATGACAGATAATTTTGAAACAATCCTGTTCTGCTTTATGAGCCTGGCTGTGCAAAGAGGAAGTGAGAACAGATTGATTACAATGGAATATTATTTATTTCCAGCTGTTTTTTCAATCAATGATGAACACATCACTACCATTAGATTTCAGAAGAAAAAACCCAAACTCTTGCAGCATACAAATGGTATGCTGGTTACGAAGGATGCTCCATATTTAAAAAAAAAAAAAAAAAAGAAGCTAAAGTGTTAATTTTGCTAATGAAATTTATTTTTCATTCTTCCACGTAACACTCGATTTATATTTGTCTGAGACATCTTCTTACCTCACTTGTCATTTTTTTTTTATTCCACAGCACGTGTATAATTTTTTTCCTCCATTTAAACCATAGGTACCACATACTATATACCGATTTGTATTTTGACAACTAAAGGCTAAATAAAATCACATTTTGACTAATATACTTCATAATATTGACTTGTAGGGGAATATAAATACTGAAAACAAGTTTGACTATATTTTGCGGGGCTATCAAGTAACTAAATGTATTTAAAACATGTTTCTTCTCAGATGCCATTTTTTCCTCTTTAAGTAAAAAACTGGAAAATTGGATTGTCCTGAGAACATAAACTGAACACAGAAAAATGGCTAGCCACTTCACCCCTGAAGTACATCTTTCATACTCTAGTTCTGTTATGAATAATAAACTGAGCAGCTTAATGCAAAGCAACTGGGATCAGAAAGTTTTCAATGGATTGCTTCAACATAAACACAATCTGAGCTGCCCCAAAAAGCAAGTTTTGCTACGTGTAGCTGCTGCGCTCCCCTCCTCAGTCACGAATGTAGTGACTGATAGAAATTTGCCAAGTCACTTTGAAGTAAAAACTAGTTGATTCTAGGGAAAACAGCAATTAGCTGCATAGTTCAGAGAGAAGTCCTCCAGAAACACGCATTTGGATAGGGATGTAATTTTAGAAGATACGTGGGAAAAAGTGCTCTTCCCCTCGCCTTTTGCCTCATTAACATGCATTTTTTTTCCTGGTGTTTGCCTGCGCAGTGCATGCCCCGAGCACCAACACTGCGAGAGCAAACTCCCCTCGCCCCTTCCGTGTACTCCAGGCTGAGTCAGTTCCTCTTCTCCCCCCGCCCCACTACAGCAGGAATCCCCCTTTCCCAGTGGATTATCAGAACGAGCAGCTTTTCCTTTCTGTTGTTGTTGGGTTTTTTTCTTTTAAGGAAAAAAAAAAATATATATATATATATAAAGCAGTCCTCCCCCCGCCTCGGGGACCCGCAGACGCGCTCCCAGCCATTGTGCCTCCCCGCTTTCCCCACGCACACGCCGCCGTGCTCCGGGCGGCCCCGCCGCAGCCCCCCGGGCTCGGGCGCGCCCCCGCGGGGCTCCCCGCCGCGCCCCGGCAGCACAAAGCTCCGCCGCAGGCCGGACGTGCCCGTTGCCCCGGGCCTCCCCTCCCCCCCCCCCCACCGCCGCCGTATTCCGGGAACCCCTCGCTGCCTCCCGCACCTCCGGGAGGAGGCGGCGGCGCTGCGGAACAGCCCCGCTGCGGAAAGCCGTCCCCGCCGCCGGGGCAGGTGGCAGGGAGGGAGGCCCCGCCGGCGGGCGCCGGGGCTGGCTGCCTCCTCCATCCCGGTGACCGGCCCCGCTGTACCCCCCACCCCCCACCCCCGCCCCGGAGGCCGGAGACACCGACCGCTTCCTCCTCCCTCCCTCCCCCCACACGACCGCGTGCCGGAGCCCGGGCCCCTTCCCTGCCGGCGGGGCGGGGACGGGGCTGAGGGAGGCTCGGGCCCACCTGCCCCGTGGGGAGGGAGGACGGGCGGGCGGGGGACCCGACCCGTCCCGTCCCGTCCCCTCCCCGCGCCCGCGGGCAGGCCGAGGCGGCGGAGTGCGTGTGAGCGGCGGAGGGAGGGCGGGCGGGTGGGTCGGGGGAGGGAGGGAGGGGAAGGGACGGGAGCGCGTGTGGGGAAGGGACGGGAAGGGAAGGGGGGTGGATGCGAGCCGCCCCCGGTACCTTGCGCTTCCTGGTCTCGGCCGAGCCGCTCCACACGAAGCACTGGTAAATCGCCCGCAGGTTCTGCTTCCAGTTCTCCACCTTGAAGCCGGTCACATGGCAGCACCCGGCCGCCGGCGGACTCATGTCAGACCCCCCCACATCAATCCGCCCGCAGACGGGCCGGGCCGGCGGGCAGCGAGCCGGCCCCTTCCCCCCCTCCGCAGCAACCGCACGGACACGGACGCGGGCACGGGCCGGGGCGGCCGCGCGCCCGCCCGCGCGCCCCCCCCGCCCCCCCGCCGCGCGCCCGCCCTCAGGGGCTCCGGCCCCTCACGCCGCCGCCTGCCGCGCGGCCTCCGCCGCCCCCGCGGGCTGCTGTGGGGGCGCGGGGAGCGGCTGGCACATAGAGCCGGGGCTCCGCGCCGCCACGGCCCCCCGGCTCCGAACAAAGCGCGGCGACGGGCGGGCAGCGCGCACTCCCTCTCGCCCGCCCTCTCCCTCACACACAAAGATGGGGCTCTCTGAGGCGAGGAGGAGGAGGAGGCGGCGGCTGTAGCGGCCGCTGCCGCCCCCGGAGTGGCCGCCGCTCCCTTCTACCTCATAGAGGCCGCTGTGGAAGCGGCGGGCGGAGGGGAAGGGGAGGGGGGGCGCTGGCGGCGGCGACCCTGGCCGCGGTGTGAGCGAGCGTGTGTGGGGAAGGGGGCGAGTCTCCGCCCGCCGCCGCTCCTGCTCCCCCAGCCGGCCGGCCGCTCGGCTCTTGTCTCTTTAAACCGCCCCCCCGCCTCCTTCGTCGTCTCCTTCCTCCTCCTCCTCGCTCGCACCCCCCTCCGCCCGCCGTGTGCAATGGTCCGAGCCGCTAACTCAACCTAGCCCGCCAGGCCCGGAGTGGGACAGACCAACGGGGAAGGGGCGGTAGGTGCGCCCCCTCTGCCCCGCCACCCTTGAGGGAGGGAGGTGCAGGGGGAAGCAGCGCGACAATTGGTCCCCCCGCCTGTCACTCCGCCTCTGAGGTTTCCTTCTGTAGCGTCTCATTGGTTTCTTTCCCTTTCTTCTCCCCCCTCCACCCTTCCTACCTAGCATTTCCCCCTGCCGGAAAGGGGCGGGAAGGGCTCGGCCGATTGGCAGGACATTCGGCCAACGGAGAGAAGGAGCGGGGCCTGTGTAGCGAGTTTTGCGGCGGGACTGGTTGGAACGGTCGTCAGTCACGTTCCAAGGCGAGAGGGGATTGGCGGTGACCGGCTAAGGGGGCGGTCCCTCCCAGCAGCAGTCTGCGCTGTGGGGGCAGCGCTGCTGTCACATCCGCTGGTCCCGGCTGTTTCGCTGCTCCCTCAGTGATTTCCTGAGGGGAGAGGGGCGGTGGCGGCCGGGCCGCTCCCCGGGGCAGGGCTCCCGCTCCCGGGCAGGGCTGCCTCCCCGCCTGTGCCCCTGTGTGCTTGGCAGAGGCTCTGCCTGGCAGCCTTGGCCTCCGCGCCGGGCGGCTGCGCTGGCGGCTGTTAACGGCCTCCGCGCCGCTCAGGGCTCCCGCCCGGGGGTGGCTCCGGTAATGCCGCAGCGGGCTCCGGTTAGGTCAGCCGGTATTGCGGGACAAAATCAACATGAGAGGCAGGCCTTTCCCCTTCCTGATCGCTCGCAGGTTCAAAAAGCCGAGTGCGGCTTTGTGGGGGCAGGTCTGGCTGAAACAGGCCTCGCCGAGCACCGAGGTCGGTGGGGTCCGGGGAGGAGATCCGGTGCAGTGCTCCGATTTGCCCTGAGGACCATATATGGTCTCTCTATACTGCCATCCTTCTCTCCTGGTGTTTCCACAGGGAAGAAACAAAAGTACTGTATAGCCAGAACTAGTATTATTTCAGCTTTTTCCTATAAATGACTATACAAGGAAATGAGAAGACGGTGAAGATTTTGAATCTGTATGTGGTTCTTGGCTTGTGTGCCACACACTATAGGGTTACATAATGGCGGAGTGAGGCAGGAGGAAAAGGATGGGAATTTTGCTGTTATTTCTGAAAAGATGCAGGAGGCTTTGCACAGGCTAGGTTCTTACACAAGCCCTGGAAGGACTGTGCAGTAAGAAAGGTAGTGGTTAAGTACCACTGCATTATGTTATCAATCCTTTTTTTCAATACGTTCTATTTACATTCTTTCTCATGATTTATAACCTTGAAGTCTTTACCTGGCAGATTTTTATAAGGCCCTGTCCAGTTCCCTGGCCCACTGCTGCAACTTGCAGGAATCAAAGACAATTGCAGCTATCACCTGAGGACAGAATCACTTTACGTTTTCTTTAGAGGTGCTGCCATTTTAAAAAGAAAGCAGAGAGTATCTGGTAGTATAAGAGACGTTTTTTCATGATTCATGTACAACCGTAAGGTTTGGTGGCCAAGTAGGGAATATAGGGCTAGTGAAAGACCTGAGTTTACACCCTCAGACTGTGAAGCAGCAGCAGGCCACGCTGTCCTGCCAGCGTAGCTGTGTGCCATGGGAGACCTCCTGTAACGGTAACACGGCTCGGTCAGTCTGCCTGGCTCGTACTGCTTGTTAGCCTCTCTCTGAAATCCCTCTTCCAGCCACAAAACTAGAATTGCCCCACTGGAGAAGAAAAAAGGATGCCAAGAGACCTTTGCATTCGACAGGAAAGGGCCCGATTATCCTGCTGCGTACACAAGCTGGTAGCGGTTGCTAGTTGCGCTGCTAGCATTGCTAGTTGCACTGAATGTTTCAGACTGTGTGTGACATCTGGAGTGAGGCTATACCCTCTCTTTGAGCCTACATAAGCGTGAGACCTATTAAGTCATCATAGCGAGCGTGCAACCTACACCTCTTCTTGAAAAGGTAACAAGAACTGGTGCTGCTTCCCACGCGTTAACCTGTCACCCTTGGAGAGATGTTTACCTGCGACTCTGCAGCACAATGCTTCCAACCACAGGCGCTTGAGCGTTGCAGCTCTGGCACCACCTACTCACCCTAATGCATCAGAGAGACTATGAGCCATAACAGGACCTGTAAGCCCTCGCGCTTTCTGCACATGCGTGACACCTTCCTGATGTTAACGAATACAGTTTAATGACCCTGGTGTTGAGCATTTCCCACATCAAGGACCGGCTGGCCGTCTTGCTAAGAGAGTCATTCCCCGCAGTCTGAATGGCTTTTATAAACATAAGAAACGGTATGAACCAATTAAGCTATACTGTCTCCCAGGCTTGGGACAAGTTCCCTGATGATAGACTAGATATAAAGAAGAAATTTTTTACAATGAGGGTGGTAGATGCCCCATCCCTGGAAACATTCAGGCTGGTCGGGGCTCTGAGCAACCTGATCTAGTTGAGGATGTCCCTGCCCATTGCAGGGGGGTTGGACTAGATGGCCTTTAAAGGTCCCTTCCAACCCAAACTGTTCTATGATTCTATGACACCTACATAGCTTCCTCCTTCCTTCCTTTAGGACCCTCATTAGAACCCTTCGCTTTGCAGTGCGCACAAAGCAGCTGAGACTCACTAAACTACTTACATATCAATACCAATGTCTACCTGATGATTAGTAGGTTGTTTCCTGGAACTCTGCTGCTCTCAAAATCTCCATCTTACCTTGTCCTAGCTTCTAAGCTGTTTGGAGCAGGGACTTTTTTTTTTTTTTTTTTTTTGCATTTGTCCAGTGAGGATGGTGGGAGTTATGATGTATTATAATAAATGGTAATAACTGAGCTAAAGTGAAACCTTTTTAGAAGTGAGAAGGCTCTCCTGGTGTTAAAAAAAAAGCCCCATGGATTCGGTGATGATCCTTTTCTACTTCCACTAAGTCAATGTTAATATTTGTTAATATTCCCTATTGACCCCAGTTGTAACAGAATTGTACTCTAAATGCTGCACGCTTGTCATCTCTTCCCAAAGACAATACCAAAGAAACTTCTTACATGCCGTGATCAGCCATACTCTTTAATATCACTCTGATTTTAACACCAAATCTACAGCAGACATATGCAAAACAGTGTCTCACCTAAGAAATGTCGTGAACTGTTTTTAATAACCTTGATCTTAACATCTACCAGATCTTTAGCAATGAAAAAACAGCAAGAAAATACAGGTCTTTTACATTTACTAATCAACCAACTCTTTTATCTTCTCAAAAGAAATGTATATAAGTCATGATGGAATTCTGACATCATCTGCTAAAATTAAGAAGTAATAAAAATGAGTTCTCTTGGATCTTTCTCATCCAGATACAAAAGGGCCATCAAAGGAAGCCACCGATTAGTTTTAATTCAGAAGCCAGTCTTCTAGCAGACCTTGGTCTCTCCGACAATCTGCCTTTTCTCTGTAGCCTTAAAATTAGCTAGTCATCCACACCTAGTTTCCATCACCATGAATCAAACCAGGACATTAGCTGTGATCTTTTGGAAACAAGATATATGTTGTAAAAGCACATTGAGTGCTAGAACTTAACAATATGTGATATTATCTCTATGTGTCACTATGTGTCTCTGTCATCCTAGAATGTCATCCCAGCACAAGCGGTGTAAATTCCTTCCTAAATATGCTACAAGAGCTCTGGTTTGTATGTTGCTATAAAATGCAAAATTGTTTTCTAAAGAAAAGTTGCAAAATGTGCATGAGGCCACGTGCTGAGATACCAAGAGGCAAAGCAAGTAATGTACCAGACAGCGTGGGTATCAGCTGTATTAGGGAAACTAGAACTTTATGGTCTAACATTCACCGATCCCACTGGTAGCCTGCTTTGCCAATAGCAAACCAGAGTGTGGTTCTGTGTTCCCACCATTGTCCCACTTTCTTAGCCTATGTCACCGCCAAAGGCATCCAGTCTCTTCCTTGGTTCTCTCAGAAAAGATTCACCTCCTCCTTCCTTTCTTTAAAGTTTCTGACTATGGGCTTCCAGAGGAATCTGGAAACTCATTGCTAGACGCTGCTGTTAAAATAGTACTTTTGAATTTGGCTTTCTTGTGGAGCTCAAGGCATCTCAGCTTCAGAATATGGCCCGTTTCATTCATTATGGGCCAAACTGAGTCAAATTCCGAGGGTCCAGGTGCCCTGATGTCTGTAGCAGGGCAAAAGTATAAACACATTGACCTTCAGGAGAACTAACCATTGTTTCCAAAAGCAGTAGTCACAGTCACAGAGAGCCACCCCCTACTCTGTGAAAGCCACCTAAACGTCCCTCAGAACAGACGGAAGTTAAAGATTACCAGCACTTAGATCAAGGTGGATAGAAGTGAATGGGATGGGTGATTAATGTCCTAACAGCACCTAGTATTTATTCTATGCGATCTGAGTATTTCCAGTTAAACAAAAACCCTGATATTACTACAGTCTAAATCCAAGTAGAGTTATTCTTATTCTGCAACAACCTACCGTTACTAATCTTGGGCTTTTCTCCATGGCTACCACATCAAAACAGGAGATAAAGATAAAAGAGAGAATTTCTGCCAATGAAATTTAAGTCCATCTCTCTGAAAAAATAGGATACCAAAAAGACAATACATATGTTCAATGCCCTGCAGATTCTGAAACTTTCACAGCGATTTCTGTGCCACTCTTTCTTGCAGAGTCCCCATGTTTACTCAATGTAGGATGTGGTGGTGTTTGTCTTACGCAGAAATAACAAGAATTGTGAGTTTATAAACACAATTGTTTTCTTTTAAGAAAAACCTGCATTTGTTAGTGTTTCCCTCTCAAAGAAATATTTCCTTTGGAAAAATACTATTTTTTCTCTCTGGCCATTTCAAGAACAATGACAACATTTAACTCTTCCTGCTCCCTGAGGTTTCATGGCCCACCACTTAAAGACCCGCTGAGGATGTGAGAAGCATTCTTTGAGACACAGTGAACCCACATGCAGGACACCCATCCTTGACCACACCTGCTGTCAGTGGGAGCTGAGGCCCACTGGCACCTCCCAAAGCCAGAAATGCAGAAATTTAACGATGGACTCTTCGGGGACGTTTCCAAGGTATGGACATTACCTCTCAAACTTAAAGTTCCCCCAAGGTTTTCCTGGAACCTTATTCTCCATAAAGAGGGGTCTCTTTAAGGCAGAAATCCAATCTGAGGTTCTTGTTGTCAATGAATCATTCTGGAACCAGAATAAAAATCCATTCTAAAATAGTGTAGAAAAGAATGGCTCTTGAGATTTTTGAGGCCAGCTCCTGACTTGGGGAGCTCAACGGAAGCTCTAGAAGAGGGCAGTGTCATTAAACCCTTTGCTTTCGATCTTGTGAAGACACCAGAATCTTTCCTGTGAAGTATAAAAACTTCAGACTCTACAAACACTTCTTGTCTGTCCCAGCCCACACAGTAAAGGTGACACAGCAGCACAGAGCAGCAGTCAAAAAAAATAGGAGTGGAAAATAGTGACAACATTTTGTCACGTAATTGTCAAATCAGGGCCTGCTTGCTACACACTCGCACACACACGAGAGTTTACAAGTTTGCTGTAGTTTTAATTTACTCTTGGGCATAGCTTGGGAATGTTTCTAGAATAAAACCTTTTGGTGCAGCAGATAGCTTGGGAAAAGATTTGCCTCTGGGGGAAGGAAACAGTTTCAATCCCTCCTGTGTCTCTTGGAGGAATTTTTAATTTTAAAGCATTGATGATTATGCTAATTAGTGCTTACCGTCAAATGACAATGGAATATAAATGTTGATAGTAGCTAAAACATACTGCAAATGTGCAGCAAACTCTTCCTCCAGAGAGTCATCTACATTACATGATAGCTCAGCTGGGAAGAAGCAGAGTTCTTCACATGGAAAAGCAAAGTAACTGTATCTTCGATCCATGTCATCCCAGGGTGCACTTCTAGACTGCTGGATAGCCATGAATCAATTGCTACTTTATCGCTTAGGCATGCTTTTCCACATAGTATGTGTTAAAATGTCCAGTGTAGTTCTCAGGTAAACATGAACCTTTCCCTTCCATCAGATGTATGAGCAACATCAAGGACTTAGCTAGAATTCCTCACAAAAACTTGGATTACAAGTGAAGGTGTCTTAAGCTGAACCTACAAGAGGCTGAAGACCCTGGCTCCAAAAACGGATTTGAAGGGGGCTATTCAGGAGCTTGCATTGCTTGCTGGTTTGAAACTCAAGGACTGAATACCTTGCAAAGTTCTTAACTCTGCACATGCTTGATAGAACTGAAAAAGGAACTCAGGAGTATGTTGCCACAAAGTAGTACTCCTTAAGTGTCATTGTGCTCCTGGTAGAGCAATCAAAGCAGACTCCGAAGTAGGCACTCCTCCATGTAAAGAGGAGAGAAGCACAGCTCAGGTATTCTGTGGTAGATACTGGACTTTACCACTCACTCCTTTTTGGCTTCTCCTGGACCCAGGTCTCCAGATACAAACCCGATTCTGTCTTGTAGTAAGAGACACAGAGAAGTTAGCCTGTGTGAATATGGCTAAAATGCCAGATCCAGTTATGGCATCTTGTTCTTGTCACAAACAGTCTATTTGCTCCTGCAAGCACAAGGACCCTCCATGCTATTAACCAATACATAAGACATGAAGATTCCTCAGTACCTCTCCTGCATTTTTTCAGGTACTCTAAAAAAACCAAATTCTCCTACAATCTACCAGGAAAGAACTTACAGAACAACTCTGCTTACCAAAACTCACATGGAAAAAATTTTGAAACCCTGAACAGAACACTTCTAACATTTTAAAATTACTCTGTTTTTAAATCTTTGGGTTTTTTTTTTTCCTAGCTGAAGCCTTTTTTCAAGTAGTACTACCATTACTTAATCCAAACCCTCTAAAGCACATCAGGTTGTATGTCTGACCGCAGGGCTTAAACCTCTGGAGATATCACAGGTAGAATCTGTTGCATGATTCTGCCAGAAGCTGATTGCCTTGAGTTCCCAATAAGGTTCGTCTGAGATACTTCGGACACCTCACAGTCCGTAGGGAGAACACTGTGTACCTGCTCATTTATCTCAGGGACAAAGTACTGACCTTGCTACAAAACTGAATTGGTTGTATAGTCCCAGCTACACCAGCTTCTCTAAAACAAAGGTTTTGTTTTCAGCCCAATCCATCGGTAAGAGCACCTGATAGGTGCCAGGTTAGAGGTTTCCACATGGCTCAGTCCTGGTACAGTGGACAGAGTGGCTACTTGAATCTACAAGATTCAATGACAAAGGGTTAGTTCAGCTGCACAGGGCCTGCCAGAAGGATGCTTGTTAGTCCAAGGAGTACAAAGACAGGTGGATTTCAATGGATCGAGCTGACTTAGAACTGTGTAATCAACTCCTGAAGCCCTTGGAATCATGGACCCCCATATAGCTAATTTAAATCTACTGACAATAAGCTTCCTTGTCATCGCGATCTTTTGCAGACCTCTTCAAGGTCTCTCTCTGCACAAATTCCAAGGATTCGTGCCCCATAGGTTGAAAAGAGTCCTAGAAAAACAGAATGCCCATGCTTATTTTTCTGAAGAGCATTTGTTAGATTTCCCATCAGCACTGTCGCAGGATGAAATCTTGGCCCCAGTTGAACTCAACAGGAATTTTGCCACTGACTTAAATGGAGCTAAAATGTCACTCCTGCCATTTGTCAAGTCAGTTACATCCAGACAATACTTCAACATCTGGCTTCAACTGAACACACAGAAAAGTTCACTCCCTTAGTCCCTGAAGACAACACAGGACATTGGCTATCTAATAAAAATGAAAAAATTGTTCTTGGCAAGCTGCTCATAATAAAGAGTGGATCCATCCAGTGACACTATCGGAACCAAATCCCTGTTCTTTAGCATATAGCGATTGGCAATAGCATCAACAGATTCTCTGTCATTTTCTGGGAAGAATGTCAAAAGCACCCATCTACTGTTGAAAGTCATTCTGTTGTAAAAACTTTGTTTAGAACAACAGATCTGCCCTCATCTGTGGTTTCCCACAGACGAGGGGGGTTTTCACCCAATTCATCTTCTGTTTCCCAAGCCCCTGGAAGGTCCCCTGTTAGGTTCGGTAGCAGCTGTTCTATCTAAACCCCTCTCTGAGTATGGTGATCAAAAGTAAGGCTGAAGGATAACTGATTATAGAAGGACAACTGATTTGAGCTTGTTTCCCTCTCTAAAACCCCAGCTGAGACAAGGCGTTACTGTTTTATTTCAAAATATTCAGGCTAGGTCAACCGCAAGCGGGGTACATCTTTTCATGGCAGAAACAAATAAAGCTATAGAGTTATTTGATCAGTGCTGACTTAAAAAATCTATTTGAATAGGAAGAATCATTGGATGATGTCTGGAAGAAAAGGGACGTACAAAGAGAGGGACTTCCGTGCTTCAGGTAGACAAGGATCTGCACGCTGTTGTTCCCTGCTCCAAGTACTGGTGAGTTACCATACTGCACACCTGGGCAAAACCAGCTTCCTTCCATCTTGTTCCATCCCCTGGGAAGCAAAACCAAAATCAGTCTCCAGTATCTGATGAGCCTTAATTCCCAGCACTTAAATAATTAGCTTCTCAAATGTACGAAAACAACTCTCATTTTCTGGATTAATGAAGGAAGCTGGGTTCCACTGAGCAAAGCTATTATGGAGCTGCTAATGCACGGTTTGATTTCATCGCCTGCCACTAAACACAGAGCAATGTGGGCTCCTGGGAGAGCAAGAATACAGGGAGAGCAATGCTGGAGGGTTAAAGTGGAAGGCAGTGGGGGAAACCCTAGCAATACTTTGTGGTTTTGTGCAGAGGGAGGGCTGGTTTTATTTGTGTGTCTGCTGAGTTTCATCTGGGTTTATGAAGATGCCATATAACCCAAAAGAAAGCTAAAGCTCAGGGAGATCCTAAGGGGCGGATAGTTTGCTTTAATCACAGACCAGGCAAAGGCAGTTTCTGAAGCAGGGTGACAGAAATGTAACACACATACGGAAGCCTAAACCTCAGGTAGCCAGGCAGCAGCTTCTGCCCAGGTTCTGTGGCCAGAGCGGTAGAGAATGGCAAAGAGCTGCAGTGCGATGTCTTTCGCAGTTGGAAGGCTACAGTGGTGCTGGAGCATACTTGTCCTCCCTGTTCATTTGGCTTAAGAGTTGATAGGAAACTGGCTGCAAAAAGTCATTTTTTTTCTTGCCTCATCTTGGCAGGTACAGGCATATAAACTCTTCAAAACAAACTTCTGTTCTTCCTTTTATATCTAGGCACAGGACTGGTGATTTCGTTTTTCCTAACTGGATGGAGAGGGACTGAGAAAATGCCAGAAAAGACTGCAAAGGCTGCTCTGCTCTGCCCTGGGAGATTTAAACCTAGGCCATATTACATGCTGGTGCCATGTATTGCTGCCTTGCCCCAGACTCTACTGTTTCACACAAGCAGAACCAAAAGCCCCCACTGAACCTGTCTGTGTGGTACATCGAATGGGGAACGGAGAATAACTAGGAAATCAGGGCTTTTGAGATGTAACTACAGCTATTCAACAAATGCAAAGTCACGCAACTTCTCAGTCAAGGGGAGATGGAAAGGCCTAGAGTGTTGATTTCCTTAGATTCTTCAACCATCAAAAAGCCCTTCAGTATGTGTCATTCTCCCCCACCCATTAGTACATCCAAATTAGTGAACCTGCAGTTCTGGATGTGGATTTGGGGCTAAATAGCTTCTTACACTGAAGTTCTTCTAACTGCAGTACTGTCAATATGCCCTCAAGCACATAACATCGGTCACACCCTGCAAAACAAAACAAAACAAAACTTTTGACCTCTGTAAGAAAAGCCTGAAATTGTAATGGAAGCCCTGGGTTAATAAAGAAACCTTCGTGCAGACATGCAGTGGGAGCTGAGAGATGAACGAGGAAATCAATGGAACTGCGATGGCTTCTGCAGCAAAGTTTGTGCTTCACAGCCCAACTTTCAGAGATAGGGACCAAGGACACTAGGGACCTGCAGATGCTTAAGAACCTCAGCACCTTCCCAAATCAGGAGCAGTCTTCTAGAGGTGGCCATTCAAAATCAAGCATCTGTGAAAATGCAGAGATGCTGCTTCTTATGTCAGGGCTTGTTGGACCACGGACTTCAGAGGAGTTACACCCTGTGTAATTTAGCTGAAGCAATCAGGAAATAATTACGTACAGTGGAGAGTTAAAAGACGGTAATTAAACTGTACAAATAAATAACTGAAGTGACTAAAAAAGTCCACCCAAAACCTACTTTTGGAGCACTATTTAATGTAAATGAATCACTTAGTGGACAATGCAACAATCATCTGTTCAGCTTCTATTCATTATCAGAAACAATACAAAAGGATTGGCAGGGAATAGCCATGTGCCAGTGGGAGCCCTTTAGGAAATACCACAGAATCTGGACTGGCTTTTGTCTGTTCTTCTATTGTGTTCTGACAATGCTTCGCTAATGAGTGTCCAACGTCATTTCGGTTGTCCTTTTTTTTTTCCCCCAAAACAAATCAGTAGTAATCTCGGCCTTTCAGAATGAACTGAAACGCTTGTTGATGTTAGGAAGACTTCCACAGTTTATGTATCAGTTTTGCCAAGGTCTAAGAGGCTGAGGATGTGTGGTCTCAGACAGCCTGGGAAATCCGACAGTAAGTGATGAGGCAAAATCCTTTGATTTGGGCAAAAATCCATTATGTTTTAAAGAAATGATCACCTACCTTTGAGACTTCAAACGCTTACTGAATTCAGTACTTCAGTGAGTTGTACGCTCGGTAAATGCATCCTTTGTTACCCAACTTGAAATGACACTAACCTCATTCTAAGAAATAAGCTGCTGTTCAATAGGGAGTATTTGTGCTGATCATGCCCAGCATTATCTCGGGAGTTACCTGCAGGAAGCCGTACTCTAAAGGGAATCCCCATTAGGGATCTGGGGAGGTAAACATGCCAGGCAGACACCTATGCTAGAAGAAACAGGCTAAGAAGACAACATCAAGCACTAAAATACTGTCATTATGTTTCAGAACTGACGATCCACTGGCATTCACATCTCTCAGAGTTACTGGTTTGGAATATCTGAAAGTTCAAACTTGATGACGTAGCAGGTACCTGTGGGGGTACCCTGTTCTTACCTGGTTCCTTGGCTCACTCCTGCTTCGCTGCTGCACCTTACAGCTCCTGCGGTGTTGCTGGTTCAACTCTTTGCACACCCGCAGTGTAAGTCAAATCACTGAAACAGTCTGAGTTAAGAAAAAAGGGGCAACAACCATACACAAAAGAGAAAAGAGTGGGGCAGATAAGCAGGCTTTACTGCTAAGAAAAAGGCATGTGGAGTGAATGGCACCCAGATTTGGCTTCTCAAGGTTGTCTCTGAGGCCATGAAGTACAGGGTTTGTTTTATTTTGTCTTAAACAAAATCTTAGGCTCTGCAGCAAATTTCTGCAGCCAGAGATTATTTTTGTCAAATCCTGTGACGACAGAGTACGTAGGCTTCTAGTTAACACTATCTAAAATTTGAGATACAAATGCACACTTCATAAAATCTTGCTACTAGCTTAGTTTTCCAAATAAAAGAGACAGAGATGCCGTCAAACCCCATAGGGCTTACGCTTGCAAAATCCCCACCAAGTGAGCTGCATAGCTTGGCTTGCAATTTGGGAGCTTTACTCACAGCATGTATTCAGAATGCCACTGAAGGTGGGACTCGAGGGAGTGCCGCCAGCCCGTACTGGGACTATTTATGATATTACTATTTCCAGCTTCTTCCTGTCTTTCAGCTGAAGATCATTACTGTTGAAGCAGAGGCTGCAAAATGGGTGGCATGTCTTCTCCATGGCCACTACAGTTCAGTGCTTGGAATATTAATGCAACCTGAAATAGTTGGCAGTTTAGATTAATACGGCTGTGAACGGTGACGTGCAGTCCAGGCTGCCACCTCGGGTACTGGACAGAGACCCCTGACAGTGGACGAGGGCAGCGACATTGAAAATCAGTCTGCCTGGAACTACTAGAGCTCTTTGGGAGACTCCATTTACTTATCGCAACTACTGTGGTACTTTAGTTCAAGATACACAACTCCTAGTACCTACTAGGCAGAGCTGCCACGTAGAGTCGTGAAAATGGGTGGTGATAATACCCTGGAGCAGGAATCCTGAATGTTGCCCTTTGACTAACAATTTTTACCACTGGACAGGGGCTGGGCAGGGAGGGACAACTACTCAGCTTCTGATAAACAATAGTTCATTTCGCAAGACCATCGCCACCATTTGCACTAATTGACACTTTTTAATAGCAATCTCTGTTAAAAGACAAAAGATCTCAAGTATCCTTTTAGAAGGAAAAAAAAAACCCTGATTATGTTAACACCCAGTATATTAAAGGCATCGTCCTAATATTGGGATACACTGAGAAGAAACCAGCATAATTAACCCCCTTTGTTTAATAAACTTCCCCCAAAATATCTCCAAAATGTATTCAGCAAAATTCTGTTCCTCCCTGCTCTGGTAAAAATTTTTTTTTTGTTAGTCCCTCGAGTGGTTGCTTAAGTCAGGTCTCCCTGTAATTACATACCTCACAGCAGTGCAGGGAGACTTAATTAAGAGAGTCACTGTAGGTGTGTTGTCAGACAGATACAGCCTAGTCCTGTCGGAGGAGGCACTAGGATCCAGCTGCAGTGGGCATGTTAAGGAAGACAATTAAAGTTTGCAGAGGGTTTTGAGATCCTCCTGCAAAAAGCAGCATGGACACACCCAGCAGCCTTTATTCAAAGCCCCTCAACTCCATCATCAGGGAGTCTGTGGTTTTAAAAATCTCTCTGTACTCACCAGGAGACGCTCTGCCACACCGCAAGATTTCATATTATCCCCCCCCCCCCCCCCCCCTTTCAAAAAGTGTGACTCACCAGTTTCAAACGGTGACATTTCATTCCCAAACTATTCTGGGAGCAGCTGGCTCCATAACACATGGGGATGTGGGGAAAAGGGAGGAGGGAGGGAAGAGCCAGATTGCAAACTGAAAACCACTCATTCTCTCCCCCACACAGGTATGTTGCTTTTAAATTTCAGAACCACATAATTTGGGACATGCTGGCAAATTTCATCGGAGGAAAACAATAAACCAAGCCGATTTCGGAAAAAAATACCTGCACATGCCAGTGATGCAATTCCCTCTCAGCCAGGAGAGACTGGGAGAGTGGTTTGCTCTCCAGATCTAATAGATGTGAGGAAATGCACTGTCCCCACTTCTCACTCTTCTGACGAGTTTGAACCCTGCAGTTCTGGGCTGTTCCTTCAAACTGTTTCTCTGTGATGCAGACCCAGGGTTTAGTCATCAGCAATATCTTACTAATGATGAACAAATGTATGTGCAGTGGGAAGACGACAACAAGGGAACAACAAAGAAATCACTGTCAGCTCCCAGTCCCGAGAGGAGTTTTGGGTCACACTGCAGTTTAGCGTCGCTCGTGTCCCTGCTGTGGGGACGTCACTGCCATAAGCATAACATCCAGCACGTGAGGACAGGGCTGCTGCGGGCACCGGCCTCGCGGGCTTGTCAGCACACACATGAAATTGCTGTCATTGGTGCAGTGCCAGAGGCAGAAGCATAATCTCTTCTGGCCTCAGACTATAAATCTGTGCATGGCTGATTGGCGTCATAGCAGCAATCCAGCCCCATTCATTAATGTTTGTAAAATTCCACGGGGAGGGAGCTGTAAGTGATGTAACCTCGCAGCCTCCCCGATGGGAGTGTCCGGATGCACGACTGCAGCGTGCGAGCCAGCCTGGCACGAAGGCACGGGCACAGCAGGCTGCAGGTAGCCGTGCGAGCGCACGAACGTGAACAAACGTCATGGCTGCAGGCAAGTGCCAGAGGGGCGAGAGCCTCGGGGCGGGCTCGGAAGGGGCCAGCGGAGGATGGTTATGGTCTGTGTGTGCCAGACTGGGGTGCTGGGGACAGGCAGCCCCATTTGCCCTGCACACGCTGGCACGGACGATGACAGCGCTCCACCACACACCCTGCTGTGCCTCATACTGTACGAGCTCATAACCGATCCCCGTGCATGTCTGCACAGGAAATGTTTGATTACAATTTCATTCATCTCCTCTGCTGCCTTTATAAAAGGGAAGGCTGTTCTCGTGGCTTTCTCTACCCAGCAGGGGCTTGGGACCTCGCATGGGCAGATTCAAGCCTACTCCCACTCTTCACCTGGGGAAGCCTTACTGAAATCAGTGCTCGTTCAAGGAAGAGGAGGCTGGCTCGCTGCTCGATACTGGCATGCAGCAGCAATGACCTTGGCTAGGTAACCATCTCCTGAATACAAAGATGGATATAAACGCAGCAATTCCCTTTTTAAAAAACAACCAATCTTCAGCTAAGGTAGGGAAAGGCAGTGGTTTATTAAATAAATGCGTCTGTCAGAGCTGGATTTTTTTTCCCAGCTTCCCTAAATGCCCTTCACCAGCAAAGAGGGGGAGGGGACCTGCTCTTTGAAGCCTTTTCCTTATGGGAATAGAAAACACGGAAAGAATTCAATTCTCTGCCACAGCCCAGCAGCACTGATACACGCTTCAAAAACCAAAGCCCAGAAGACAAGCTGGCTGGTGGGTGCGGGCGGCTTGGAGCCTGTATTGCCACCAGATTAGCCTTGCTCAATATCCAGCATCATTAAGTGTCCCCCGTAGTGTTAAAGCACAGAAAGAAGAGGGGAAGGAATGGAGACTGGGGAAGAAAAATTAGGAAATTCTGTGCAGAAAAGAACTGCAGTTATTCAAATCTTTGATCAAAAGCACCATCTAGTGAAGAAAAGGATCACTGCAGCTGGCATTGCTCTCGGGCAGCTGCATCAACGACAAATGGAATTTGACTTTCACCACAGGTTTGCCTACTAAAAAAACCAAATATCACCATATGCACAGCCCGCACTGCATCTGAGTGAACAAGAACATGTCCAAAAATTGCTACCCCCTGTGTAAATATTTCTCCAGTGGAAATGTGTTCTCCTCCTCCCATCATCTCCCACCAGCGAATCTCAGCCACCCTGAAAGCCGCAGGGAAGGAGGCACCACAGGAAGAGAATGATTTCCACGTTATAATTTGGGAGCTAAGGAAAAGAAAAGGTAAGTGACCGGTCCAAGGTCATGCAGGAAGCCAGAGGCAGATCCGGGAATAGAGATCAGCCACCCTGGACCCAGGGATGCCTGAACAATAGCACAGCCTCTCCCCTGTTGTCATTTAACTCTTTCCTAACCCACCAAAAAGCAGAAGAGGGGTAAGCTATACTCTTCTCTGCATATGTGCCTGCTGTCTTACAGCTCGTGGGGGCCCAGCCCTCAGACCTGACCTGCTTTTACCACTCTAAAACAAAGAGGGAAGGCAGCAGGGAAAGACGGGGCTGGATATCCTGAGATCAGCAAAGCTGCAGGTAGGAGATATTTCTATACACCGGGCCTGAGCTGTCCACTCAGTAATTAAAGCAATGGAAATGGTACCTCAGCTTTGCCAGGTCTCTATTTCTGGGTGTGACAAAACATCACTATCTCCCCTGGAGGCGTTCAACTCGGTTAAAATGGTTGCGGTGTATGTTTGAGGATCTTTAGCTGCAGGAGGAGAGGATATTGCTTCCTCTTCCCTGGCTTTTGGGTTAGCTGCAAAGATCAGGGATTTGCAGCACGATAATACATCAGAAATGCAGTCTCACTAAGGCTACGCTGTTTTCGTACTGAGCTTGGAAATGCTGCAGTGCAGGGTCTGGAGAAGACAGTAATTATAAACAACTGGAACCAAACCTCATAGAAACTAACTTAAAAAAAAGACTTGGGTGGTGCAAAAACCTGAGTGCAGTGAACTGAACCCAGAGCAAAATTCTCCCAGAAAGAAGAGCTGACACTAGTGACCAGGTGTCCAGCAAGAGTTCTCCAAAGGAGTTTGATGTCCTTGAGTCAGAGCCCAGTTCCAAACCAGAACTATCACTGGTGCAAAAATCAACACCATCTTCTCGGGTCCACTGCCCGGAAGGGACACAGATGACTGATCTGCACAGAGCTGCAGGGGCAAAGACTGGAAAAGCCCCAAGAAGCCCTTCTTGCTCTGTTTTCTACCTTAGGTCTCTCTTTCTTCCCCTAACACCCTAGCCTGTTTTCATTCACTCCTATAAACCCAATATATGCAAGCAGGGAGGGGAGGAGGAGAGTCTGCACTCTTGCATCAGAAGCTGAGACAAGAAAATCTTTAATCATGCCACAGCCCTTTGAACATTTACATTTTTTCCAGCCAAAGGCACTGTGAAATTGGGAGCTTTCAGTTCAAACTAGTTCAAGGATGTTTTCCCTGGGGAAGGTTTTTGTTACCCTGTGGGGATTTCTGCACAATCTTTGCTCTTAAGGTAAGCAACCAAAGCTTTTCTTAAGAGAGAAGCTACATCTTATACTCCTTGAAAAAAGGTGACAAATAAGAGCCTGGAAGAACTAGAGCACAAAATTGTTGCCCTAGAGAATAGGGTTAAAAGGCTGTAGATCTGCACTCAGTGATGCTTGCAGTAAAGCAGATGTCACCAAACACAAGTGCAAATAGTTCCTTGAGTTTGGAGATTTTTCCCCCTCAAAAAAGAGCTCTTACACTTCAGGAGGGCAGCGATAGAACAGCAGGATGTTTGTCAAGGAAGTGTTAAAATGCTAAAAGGATTCCAGCCCTTTGCAGTAATGGCCTGACACAGTGAGAAAGAAAAGAGGAGAATGAGTGCTAATAAAAACAACAGGCATAGTTTTAGAAGACTACACCAACATTTACCAGTCAGGCCTGTGTGGTCTCCAGAACAAAAGTCCTCGATTCAGGACAGACTCCCCTCTAAGGAACAAAGGCACGTCCACATGGGTCAGTCAATGTGCAATGTGTGAATCAACAGGTTTAAATCAAGGGTGGATTTGTTGCTAATTACACTAGGTTAACCTAAGAAAACAGAATCCCCATCAAAGCAACAAAGTCAAGCCTTAGTTCAATGATTTTCCTTCTCTAATTCCAACTCCAGTCTAACCCTTTGCTATACGACTCGCTCCTTGTACAACCACTGCAGGGCACTTGGTTTCAAGCAACTTTGCCAGCACCGGCCAGTCTGGTGACAGACCATTCCCTATTAAAATAAACAGGCTGGCAGATACCAGGTAAATGACCACAGGAGCTCAGACAGAGCTCTCAGGCAACTGCTGTCCTGTAAGAAAGAGAATGCATGAGGCTATAGCTCATCGTGCCCCACTTTGGTGGGAAAGATGGTCTGAAATGGCTTTTTCCAGCTCTGTTTTTCAGAAGACTGAACTGACTACAGCTCCCAGGAAGGTCGTCACGACATAAACTACCTTCTTCTGGGTTTTACTTTTCAATTTCATTTGTGTAAATAAAATTATTGATTCTTTCCTTTCATTTCGCATTGGTCCTGAAGCCAGAAAAGTGCGTTACCATCAGACCTTTCAGAATGTGATTTTTTAGGAAGATCTTGAATTCTTTTCTCCTTTTCCCTGAAATATCGATCCCTTACTAATGGCAAACTCACTGAAATGAATTCACAGCTTCAGTGTGTTTTCCGTATTAGAAGAGGGCAGCAAAACACTGTTAGTGTAAAAACTTATGATGAAACTGTCTTTCAAATAGCTGTCATAAAAAGCTATCCTTTATCTCGCTGCTGTTCACAGGGAAAGACATCTGGGATTAACTGCCTTTGTCTCTGGATAACGCTAAAGTATTTCCAGCTGCCTCTGTAAAAGCATCTTCTGCTCACGCACACCGTAACAAAGAGGTGGAAAAGCTCCCTGTGCCGGGATGAAGCCATGCACCCTTTCCTTCCTCAGGGCAAAAGCTCCTTAAGCCACTGAGCCCATTTGGACTTTGGGCTTTTGGGATCAGCGGGGCCTCAGGTTTCCAAAGGCCTGGTCAGATTTGTGCTACAGCCTGGCAAGGCTCTGTCGCCCCTTTATCAGTGCCATTACCTCAACGAGGAGATTTGAAGCCACAGAACTTGTAGCACGTTCAGGCCCCGTTTCATCACAAACTGAAATGCCTCCATACCACGGCTGCACTCTGTGAGCGTCACTGCACAGAGCTCACTTAAAAACGGAGAAATCAGATTTCCCCTGCTCGCAGCTTGGAAAGGGACTCTGCAGAAATGCCTCTTTTTCTCCTTCTAGAGGAATTCACCCATTGCTCCTCAGTCACGCACGGCACAGTCCCGTCGCATGCGGCCTCTCCATCTTCAACTTCCACGCGGAGGTATCGAAGAAGAGAACAGAACCGAGGGCAGTGTAATCGGCAACGCGCACACAAAATCGGACCATTGCAAACGGGCAGTCCCCCAAGCCCGTCAGGGGTCCCGTTTGGAGGTCACGCTGGTAATTACAGAGGGCTCCCCTAAAACAAGCCACAGCCACACCCCGCCCGGCTCAGCAGCAGCCAAACGTCTGTGTCCTGAAGCTGGTGGTAAACATCGGCCTCGGCGGCAGGTGTTTGGTGGAGCCAGGCTGCACCCCCCTTCCCCTCTGCCCGCTTCTGGCCTTCCCTCGCCCGAGCGGCGGCGGCCCAGGCGCTCCCTGCCGCCTTCGGCACCCCCCGGCAGCTGGGCCCGAGGCGGCCCTGGACGGGGACACGGGACAGGCAGTACCCGCACGAAGGGCTGGAGTCCCACGCTCGCGGTGAGAAGCCTCGGCCGTAGCGCTGCGGGCGGGAACGGCGCGACCTCGCGGCCGGGCGGGACGGAGGGAGGGAGGAAGGGCGGGCCAGACCCGCGGCAGGAACCCCGGGCCGGGAGCGCCGTTCCCCGGCCGGGCGGCACCTGCGGGCGGACCGGCGAGGGCAGGCCGCTCTCCGGCAGCGACTTCCGGTTCTCCTGGCGGAGGAGCTGTCTTGTCATTGGGCGCCCTGGCGGAAAGCCCGCCTCTCCCCCGGCGGCGCCTCAGGCGCATGCGCACGCACCCGCCACTTCCGGCGGTGGCCATGGTGACGGAAGTAACCAGGTAGGGCCCGGCGGCCTCCCCGGGGCCTCCCCCCCTCAGCCCCGCCCGCCTCCGTCCCTCTCGGGCGGGGAGGCAGCCCCGTTCCGCCGGCGGCCCCCTCAGGGCCCCGCTCAGCAGCGAGCGGGGCTGCTGGCACCCCGCTGGGACCCCGCGGTGCCCGCGGGGTCTGCCCACCTCCGCCCGCCGGTGACCCCCCGGGGAGGTGCCGAGCGCGCTGCGGGTGCGGAGATGAGAAGGTCTTTCATCTCTCTGAGAGATCAGCCTGGCAAACGTGGGAGAGGGTGGGTGCCCGCGGCCCTGATCTGCGGGCAGGGAAACCCCGGGCTCTCGAGTACCTCGTTCATCACTGTTACAGCTATTAAACACGTATTTATGTATGAATCAGGGCGGGGAGAGACATTAAGCCAATTCTCATTTTCTTACTACGTTTTAGGTGTTTCTTGATTTGGTAAATGTCTGCAAAAGGCTTTCTGTGGCACAGCAAATGTTTTAATTTTCCAATCGTGCCACTTTGATTTACCTTTCTTTGTGTCCCAAAAGCCAATAGAGGATTTTTGAGTGGGAAGCTCGAGAGTGAAGCTTGTAACTGAATAAAAGTGGCAGGAAGATTTATGAGAAGATGATTTCTCAAGTCCAGTCTGTTTTTTTGGGTGCTGGAAACATTTTTTTTTTTCCTCTTCCTGTACCGTGGGGCGAGGTTGTTTTGCATAACAATTATGTGAAAACATAAGCAGGGTGCCATTGAATAACACTGAAATGAAACAGATGGTTTTCCTGGGCGTTGCTTCAAGTAATGCTCGTGAGATGGTAGCTTGTTCAAATCGCACTGGAAAAAGTTAATTCAGAATATTACAACTGAGACTTACCCACCCCTCAGCAAACCTCAAATGCTTCTTCGTTGTTGCCAGCTACTTACAATGAGACCTACCAGCACGTAGCGCTCCTGTGGCACTCTTTGTAACACCAGGTGCCATCATTTCTTTTGAGAATTCCAGTTGGGTGGTTGTATTCCTTCTCCTGAACCCCTTCTCTGTTTTCTGTTTGAAGTGGCTGTATTGTAGCGAGGAGCTCTGTCCAGTTCCTGCGTTCCTCCTTAGGAGTTTTACTGGTTTCTGATGACCTCAGTGTATTTTTTACATTATTTTCTGCTCGTAAAGTTTGGAATGAAAGCTGGTGATGTAAGCATGTAAGTGCACACTGGCATTTCAGTAATTCAATTGTTTGAATTAATGTAATCATTGGGTTTTTTACTGGGTTTTTACTGCGTTTTTTAGAGTCTAACTTACCATTTATGGGCATCTTGTGCATCAGAGAAATTGTCAGCAAATTTCCCATTGCCTTATATTAAACCACCGATTTAACAGACAATGCTATATGACTTTTTTTTTTTTTTTCCTGGCTTAGATGTCTGTAAGTTTAATTTCAGTTTCTTTCCAAAGCAGTTGGGTCAGTAAAAGTGTTTAGCTGGTGCAAAATGGAAGTAACGCTCACTTTTCTCCCTGTCAAACATGGCTTATATGGGATTTAGTGAATTTGGTCTGCTGGAGGGAATGCCCATTTCCCCAGTAATACTGGGTTTCATGCAGAGTGTGATGAGAAACTCATCTGTCCCTTCAGTTGTGCTCAAAGTTCTCAAGAATCCTAAGGAAAGACAGAAAAAAGTCCTTTTTGTTTTAATTAGCGCGGTACCCATTTTAGAGCGTGGACTATAAAATCAGTGTACGCCCCCAAAGTAGTTACAGTAAGAGAATTGCAACTGATTCACAAGTTGCCCTTTTTAGTATTGATCTTTATGGATGCTCTGAATTCAATACCACAAATTACTTATTTAGTACTAGCAGTAATCAGAGGGTCATCATAAGTTTTGAATTCACCTCTATCTTTTCAATCTGGGGGTTAAATTACCCCCCCGTTTCAAAGGTCACAGACCGTACTCCTGCGGTTTGTTTTTAGAGGCAGTTCTTGGCTGTGCTGGCATTGGACGGAGCGCGTTTGCTTGGACTGCTGCCATTTCCAAGTTTAAGTCAGGTCTGTCCTGTTAAAAGCCCAGAGGGAGACACCATCTCACAGAGTCACTGGCAAGTGAGTTCTTTTCAAAGGTAGGATATTGTGCTTTCTTCAGACTAAAGTCGTAGCTAATCAAGCCTAGAGCTGCTGTGCTTCTGGACAAGGGCTTCCTCAGGAAAAAAATGATTTTTTTCCTTCATTTTATCCCCCCACCTTTTAAATGACACCTTTTGATTTCTGAAAATAGCCTCCCAGTTGCTGCCATTTGTCATGTAAAGGACAATGTGATTCTAGGTGGCTGAAGCTAAAGGAGAATAAAGGTGGTGTTTAGGGAAGCTAAAGGAGAATAGGTGGTGTTGAAACTATCGTGGTTTTACTTTCTTTTAGGACTTGATCTCATCTTTGCTGCCTTTAGTGCACTCTTGACCTTATTAACCAAGATCCTTGTTCCTTTGGAAATTGTTGTCCCGGCTTTTACGGGCTAGCATCCAGTTTTTGTTTTAAGGGGAAAGGGTTTTTTTTTTTTAATGGATACATGTGATTTATTTTATGGTAAACCTTTCAAAAAGTTTCCAATCACTTGTATTTGTTGACATTATCGGTGTTCTTATTTCTGCTCTCTAATAACCTGCATATCCCAATCCTGCCTTTTGGGATGGAGAACTGAGAATTACAGGACTTTATTTGAACCAATTATGAGCAGTGGCTTCTCTCCTGCAGATAACCTGGTGTCATAAACATTGTCTGTCAAGAATTAATAACAGTTTTTTTCAGCATTAATAGCCAAATTTTTGAACAAAGGTGATAGTGGGGTCTCAGACCCTTGAGCAAGAGGTCTGAGGATACCCAGTTCATCTCGAATTAGGTGTGGAAACCCCTGTGTTCCCCACCCTCCCCCATGTTCTTAATGTGACATGGCATTATCTGCCCTGGGATGCCTTTAGCTACTTCGCAGTGTTATCTATCTTAAGTTGCGGTTTATGCTTTTTATCTTCTTCTCCCAGCCTTTGTCTTGCAACTTAGCATTTTTGTTGATGTGAATCAAGTCTTTTTTTATCTATGATCTATCTCATTTTCCTTCAGATCGCAGCAGTTTTTTCCTCTGGCTTTTGCAACAAATAACTCTAATACTGAACAGAATATAACTTCTCCTTCAGGTTGCAGCAATTCTTTCTTTTGGCGTTTCCAACAAAGAACCCTGAAAACTGAACAGAACGTAACTGCCACCCTGTTGTGTCAGTAGCCTGGCACTGGGCTCCGTAAGATGGATATTGTTGAACATACGTTTAACGTTTAACATACTGTTTAACGGTTGGACTTGATGATCTCGGAGGTCTCTTCACACCAAAATGATTCTATGATTCTATACTGCAGTATGGCTTGAGCTGATTTCCACGTTCTCTTGTTGCACTGATATTTATTTTATCAATGATTTTTTAAAGCATGTTCAATATAACAAGCTAAAACAAGGACTCATGGTTTGTGATATAAGCTAGTCTATGAAATCAAAGCAAAACTTGTTGCTGTAGGTCTGAAATGTTACAGGAATTCTTTCCAAAACAATTTAGTTCAGCTAGGTTGTCCTCTTTCTCAAGCCTGACTGAACCGAGATGTTCTTTGCTCTGGGGCTCTTTTTAAAGGGCCGTTTGGGTACCTTCCTTAGAAGAAGGTACTGCAACTGTATGCCCTAATAAAAAAGGACCTACTTCTCTGGTCCTTCTCTGTCTTGCTCCCCTCCTTCATCCATTCTTTCTTTTCCCCATCCCATATTTCCCCTCCCCGTATATCAGAGGGGGTGATTCACACTCTAGCCTGGAAGCTGCGAAAGCGGGCTGCTGCTGCTGCTGACGGGGTTCTTGGCTTGCTGCAGCCTGAATGTGGAGATTGGGTCATTTGCCCAGTTCCTGTATATAATATGGAGAAGAACTAAAAAAAAAGAGAGAGAGAAAGAAAAACAATGAAAGGCTTGGAAAGAGTTTTCAAATTAAAAAGGATTAAAGGCAGACCTTATTTGTTTAGAAAGTAAATGAATATTAATTGATGTGATTAAGGAGTAAGTTAAGCAGGCATAACTGGTTCATACCAATGAGCAATGGATGCTACCTGACCGAAACATGGTTAACTTATAGTTGGTAGGCTTGGGGGCTCTTTTCCACCAGCCCCTGTGGCAGAGAGTTCAGTCCTTGCAAAGTCAACCTTTATTTTTGCCAAAGAATGTGAAAGCACCATGCCGTAGTCAAACACGGGACTCCCTCCCATCTCCTAGTGCGGCTTAGTTAGAAACGGTGCTGGAAAAGCCCCTTCTTCCCGGTTACCTTTTCATCTGCTTTACGCTGTCATCTGCGTTTTACTGAAATCAGAAGCAAAGCTGATCAGGGCCGGATTTTTCAAATGCCTCAGCTTCAACCTGGGCTCATAAAGGAAGCGCCACTCCACCTGTCAGCTCCCACTCTGGAAATAACGAAAGGTCCTAAATGGGAGCTGAAGATTTTTGATTCCAAAACGTCCTGTAAGCCACGCTGCTCAATGTCAGCACAGCACCTGTTGTCCCTGCCCACATCTTTTCTTCTGGATCTCAAGAGACCTTTGAGAGCAAAAAAAAAGGGACAACATAAAGAAGGCAGCTGCTTTAAATGACTAGCTGAACATGAACCACTAAGGAGAACCTCCTGCTTATCCAGCCTAAAGAAGGCCAGTGGCCTTCTGTCTAAGCAGCTCTTTCCTAGGAATTATTTTAGGGGCAGTATGTACTCTTCTCTTATGTTAAATCAACTCTACCAGTCCTCTGCTGTAAAGCCGTACAAAATACACGCTCCGTGTGCACTCAGCACAAAGAGGTGGAGGAGTAAGACGCTGGTCTGAGCAGCTGGGTGCTGTGCTCGTGCACTGCTTTGCAACGGAATGAGTTTCATCCTCCTTCTGGGTTTCTGATTTCCCACTTTGGGCATACTCCCGATGCCCGGGGCAGCTTGTGGCCTGGATGTCTAGCTGCATTTATACACAGCGTAGTACACAATGAAGTACTTTGTAGATACACGAGTTAGCTCAGGAATGGGAAGCTCCATAGTGCCTTGAGAAGAGCCGTGTACTAACTCGATGGTTTTATTTTTAGACCTTGTCAAGCTTATTTAAAGCTAGCTCAGCTATTTTTATGTGTTATTTTATTGTGTTCTAGCTATACCTCCAGAAATACTTATTTTACACAGTTCACTACTGGTGCAGCAAGCTAGTCTGTTCACTGACCAGCTGCTTGAGGAACTCTGTCCAAGCCCCTGGTGGAAATCTGGAAGAGCCTGACATTTTCCACATCAGCTCTGTTCCACGGCATGTAGAGCCTCTGCAATCCCTTCAGCTCCGTACAAGCTCAGTCCTACTTAATGACACTGAATTCTGGCTTAGCATTATTAGCTACCTCTTGTTGTCTGCTACTCCTGCTGTCCTTTTGTTTGAAGTAGTCTATGAGTTGTGTGCCCAGAGCTTTCCACTGTCTTCCTGGCAAAGGCCTGTCTTGCAGGTCAAACCGCAAGAGTTCAAACTCCATCTGCACAACAGGGTAGACAGACTAATATTTGGGTTTGACTTTATGTGCGCTGCAGAAGTTGTATAGATCCAGGAAGGGGTCGTAACTGACTTTACTGTGACATCAAGCATAAAAGCTTGGGGGCATATAGAGTGGGAAAGTTAGTGACCTTTTGTACAGCAGAAGTATCACTTACTCTTTGGCCATGTAGTAAGCTGTAACATAAACTACTCCCTTGAAGGCAATGGCTTAGCAAGGAGATTAGAGCTATGCATTGGTATCAGAATCCAATTCCAGGATGAGCTAGGTCTCGTAGATCCCTTTAGCTTGGGTTTCATTCACAGGTTTAATTTCAGTGTGTTAGAACACAGGTTCATGCTGTTAAACTGCACAATTAATGTTGGCATAAAAGCAAAGAGCATGAATGTAGGCTTTAGCCCACTAGATTGGACATGTGGTTCATTTAAATCAGATAACTTGTCTCTACTAACAGGTGGTGAAAGACACTGGAGACGGAAGCACAGACTTCAGTGCATTAAGCAAATAACGTGCTCAGAGAGAAAACTTATTCTGCGTCTCCAGAAGACAAACTGGCTTATATCCATCTGGGATAACACACCGTAACGGGTCTCTGGCATGTAGATACTGTGGTACAGGCTGTTCTAGAGAAACCTAAGAGGTTTTATTACAATCAGAAGAATGCAGAGACATATCCCAGCCCTGAGGAGCTTTCACTCCAAACACATTTCGTACAAGACAGTGAATCTAGAGCAAAATGTGGGAACAGCATCTCTGAACCTAAGTTTGTTACATGATGGCTGACAAGATCCAACACCAGGTGTCCTGCTGGGATGTCCAGATTAGCATTAAATGCTTAAAATTGGGTACTGATGTGAACTTTTGAAAGTCTAAATGAAGGGATGAGGAAATCTGTTGAAGATACCTCTGTACGGGATTTGTTTTATTGGTGGTCTAAGGCAGGGTTAAGGAAAAAGATTTCCCTAGTTTTCAAGCCTCTGCTGATTTTCTTGATGGTGAAATGGTCTGTTTCCTTTCATCTTGTGGCTCTAGGAAGACCGTTCAGAAAGGAAAACTCATGGATCTCACAAGCACAGTCATCATGCCGCTGCTTTTCGGCAGCTTGGGAATCTTCGCCCTTTTTCGGCTACTGCAGTGGATGCGGATGCGAGCTTACCTCCGGGAAGCGGTGGTTGTGATCACAGGGGCTACCTCTGGCCTGGGAAAAGGTACGTACTGAGAGAAGGGCACCAAAGGCAGCACAAGCAGAGGGCTGTGGAAGGGGCACCTATTGGAATAAAGCAGCAATGAGCACAAAGTTCCTATTGCTCTGAATTTTGGGAGACGTAGCTTGCACAGCCATGTCAGTTGTAACTATAGCCAGCGCAAATTTTGATGCAAAAAAAGTCTCAACATTTGTTGAGGAAAATTTTAACCATGCTGTATAAACTGGAGCTCATCAAAGCAAAGAACAAGTTATGCTGTTCTTGTGCTGTCAGGGCTCTTTTCTCTAAATCCTGAAAAAGCCAGGAAGTCAAATTGTTTCTCTAAAACTTCCCAGAACTGGTGTTCTGCATTCACGTTTGGTGTATTTGCAGCTACTCTGCCGTACTTTCCCCTCCTCCTCCCTGCCCCTCACCATCAAGTTAAGATACTTTTTCTCTTGTGGTACAAATCCATCCATTCTAAATTCAGACTCTTGGCAATATTAACACCTGTGAGTATTTTTTTTCTAAATAAAAACAAAGTTGTGTTTTTTCCAAATAAAAATTATTCTTTGTGTAAGTGGGTATGTTCTCTAATTCTGCTTGCTATAATTGCTTTAAAAGCCTCTCGAAGAGAAGACAAGGTGCTCCCTGCTATCAAAGCCTTTCATTAGGATGAGTACCTTTATAGAATAAATAGAGCTTAAACTGATGCTGTCTTTGCATGTTTGTCCTTAAGGATAGGGCCGTTTAGTAACTGAATGGCCAAAGGAGATGAAACGGTCCTCTCTGCCTGTCAGAACCAAAGAGCTGGGAGTGGTAAAAGAATTTGTATTTCACATCAAGAAGATGTATCTCAGGAGAGACCTTCCAGCTGGGGTAGGCTGGGCAGATGAAGCCCTGTGTGTTGCTGGATGTATAGATTTCCACCATTGTACAGTGAGGTTTCCTCCCTTATTGACTCATTGGCAAGATCTTATACCATTCCCCTCACTCCCAGTTATTAATACACTAGACCACCTCTAATTACTGTGTGTTCTTAAACACGCTTCGTTACCATCCACTGTTATCTCTTGCACAAATAAGCAATTTGTCTCGCGGATCACAGAGGGGTAGGGTGGAAGGACACGCGATTGCCTCAGCAGCTGGTAGCACTGAAAGGAGGACGATAGCATGGCATCCCTCTTTCAGCCTTTTCCTGATGAAGAGGATCACCTTGATGAAGCCATTAGCTCCAAGGCTTCCAAAACCTTTGGAGGTGTTCACTAAAACTGAACCTCCTAAGACCAGGCCCTGCTGCATTAGATGACGTACACAAGGTAACTGCAGTCCCTCTAAAGAAGGGCATATAGGCAAAAATTAAGAGGCACAGGCAAATTCGACCAGCTGACAGGGGAGGATGCGTAAACAGCACAGTGACTGCATAACCAGCACAGTGACTGCGAGCACACCAGCTGCCTCACCGCTGTCACCCGTCTGTCAAAGTCACAGGAAAATGGCAGCTTGCTGCGACTTCCCTGTAAATCAGCCTATCACTCAGGAGTAACAAAGCCACCTTAGGCCCTTGCCAGCTAAAAGAAGTTTCAGCCTATCACCAGGTACGATGTGGATCTGCTGTTTCTCTCCGTCATTCAAATGTCTTTTCTCTCTTCCTTGCTTCCTCCAAAGAATGTGCAAAAGCCTTCCATGCAGCTGGCTCCAAGCTGGTGCTCTGTGGCAGAGACAGCGAGAAACTCAAAGACCTGGTGCAGCAACTTTCTACCACGAGCAATCACCAAAAGAACGTAAGTGTGGGGGAAGGAGAGGCTTCTTGTCTCACGTGGCTGGGATTTCTGTTCATGTTATTACAGAAGTTACGGAATTGCTTGTGGGTTGTTCTGTTGAGCAATAGGAAAGATGCAACTCTCTGGTTAGGGATAGATATTGCTATAGGAGTACATTGAGCTGACATGTCATATCTTGTAAAAACCCTACAAAAATAAGCCATCTGAAAGACTCCTTGCCTTGTAATGGAAGCGAAAGCATGCGAGTGCAGAGTGCAAGTGAATCTGGAAAAGTGACTTTCCTTCTGTTGGCTTTTATTTTCGATGTCTAGTTCTGCTGACAGTGGCTAAGAAAGGTATTGCTAGCTTCTGTAGAAGACACATGGGTTAATGTTTTGACTTTTTCAGATGCATTTTCTTTAATAAGACAATAGGAAACTTTAGTGCTTGGGGAAGATCTCACTTGCCCCTTTCCTAGTCTCTGGTATAAGGAACATGCTGCAGGAGCAGGGAGAGATGAGAGCACAACCTGCTTCTGTCTTGTATTCCTACCAAATGGAACTGCTGCACTGTAATTGCACAAGGTTTGGATGGCCCTGCTTCTGTGCTTCCAGAGCTGGGAAATCCCATCACGAGCATGAACGTACAGCACAGTCAGCGCAGCCTGAGCTGGTCTTTTGCTAACTTTTGTTTATTCACAGACACACAAACCCCACACCGTGGTATTTGACCTCTCGGACACTAAAACTGTCCTAAATGCTGCTGAAGAGATCCTGAAGTACCTGGGTCACGTGGACATACTGATCAACAATGCAGGCATCAGTTTCCGAGGCACAATTGTGGACACAGGACTGGATGTGGATAAGAAAGTGATGGAAACAAATTATTTTGGTCCTATAGCCCTCACCAAAGGTACCCGTGATCCGGATTACAGGGGGACAATGGATTTGGCTGATACCTTCTGCAGGCCAACACAACTAAGCACAGCTCAACTTCTGTTTGTAATTGTATTTGGTACAGTACAGTATAAGAGGGGAGGAAGGTTTTGTTTTGCGGGCAGGCCTAAAGGGCATGACTGCATGGGAGGTACCCGATTAGAGAGACCATCTTGTTTAAAACTCTAGTCCGGCAGGAACTTATGAAGAGAGATACGGGTAACCTGTCTGCTCTGCTAAAACACCAGAGAACACAGTGTGGGTTCTAGGTGAAGCTGTGGCTTTCCTAGGAAGCTTCTTCGGTTACACAGACAGTTCAGCATGGAGGGTGTCAGCTGCAGGAAATGGAAATAGGCACTGGTGGCAGAAAAGAGCAAGTCCTGCTGACCGTGCCTGTGGGAGATCACAGCACCTGTAACAGCCTGTGTGCAGCCTCGCTGGCACAAGGAGTCTCCTCAAAGGTGAACGTCCCAGTCAGACTGCAGCTGCAGTTCGAGGCATCCTAAGCGCTATCCCTTGCCCAGCCCCTACACTGAACAAGGATCTTGTAATTCACTTAGGCATCTTTGAATGCTCTGAAAGCATCGATTCTCGACAGCAGTAATGGCAGGACTGTTATTCTGAATGGGTCTTTTCTGTCTTTTGCTAGCACTTCTCCCCTCCATGATCAAGAGGAGACAAGGCCACATTGTGGCCATCAGCAGTGTTCAAGGCAAAATAAGCATTCCTTTCAGATCCGCATGTAAGTACCTCCACAGAAGATGGGGAAGACATATTTGGGGCACCAGACTAAATGAATACTTGGCTACTGCTTCCACATTTAGCTCTCCGTAGAGCTGGCTGCATGCAGGGAAGGCAGAGCTGTGCATCATTCTTAGGGTGGTCACAAATCACTGACAGCTGTTGAGGAAGGCACTCTCAAATACAGAATTTTAGCCTGTCCTAAAGTCGTTAAGGGATGGGGAAGGAGAGTATATTTTCAGTGTCTTGAAAACAGCTTGATATTCCTATCTTAACACTTGAGAGTCCCTATAAACTGTCTGATTAATTCCATAATTTTATTGCTATCATATCCTATTTATTGCAGCATATCCTTGCTGTTTGCCTAGTTAATCTCCTATAAGAAAGTAGGAAATTTCTGTTTTAATAAGTTACGAAGTGCCATAGTACAACCATTGCCAAAATAAAAGCCTAAACAGTTACCTTGATCCAGCAAACTCTTCATGCTAAATCAGTTATGACAAGAAATAATATTGGTGAGATAGGTTTTTTTTTTTATATATATATTTATATGGCTGGAAAAAGCCTTATAAAAGACGGAGGAACTGAAAGGAGAGCGTTTGGCATACAAGCATCTTTAAATCACTGAAAATAAACATAAAAATGGAAAAGTACAGTGGTGATGGCGTAACAGTGGTAGGGCACGATACTGAGTGAAGGAGAGCCTGGCCCCCAGAGGGCCATCTGGTCTTGCACATGACGTGGGTACGATTGCACCAAGAAGTGTGTTCTGAAGAGCTTCCAGGGCGTTTGCACGGTGACCGGAGCCGCGGGGGCCTGGCAGCACGGAGCTCAGCTCTCGCCTAGGCCCCCAGACAGGGCACGCAGCCCGCGCTAAGCTCCGTGCTGCTGCCGTCAGCCCTGCAGCCACGCCGAGGCGATGGCAGTCACAGTGGTAGTGACCAAGCGTACAGGGAAAGGGAGCGAGCAAAAGGAGTCGCTCAGCCGTTTAACAGGGGGAAATCCTGCCCTAGGCTGCACTTCTCTACTCCTGTCTGCTTGTGTGATCAGGTTTTGACTTGTGTGCAGCCAAGCTCTGAACCTGCTCTGCAAGGCCGTAAGGCTCAGCGCGTGTAGGGCGCTCGGCAGCGAACGTCAGCTCTGCCCTCCTGTCCTGGCATCGCATTCCCCCAACCCAGCCTGTCTTACCAAATGCTTCCCAAGCCAGGCTTCGTGTCTCCTTTATCGCGAGTGGGAGGCAGCTTGGGTTCACTCTGTAGTGCTTTGGCATGGCTGTGATATTAAGCTCAGGATCCTAGCCAGTTTCCAACTTGAGTATTTACATTTTGCCTTCCTAAATTGCCTCTCACTCCCACTACCTGTTGCTGCCATTCACTAAAAAAAACAAACCTAGAAGTCAGAGAACAGCTGCTGGATTCTTGCCGAGAAGTGGCTGCATTGCAGCGAAAAACCCGTTCAGGGGAGTGAATCCTCCTCCTCCTTAGCGCATAGTCCTTTCCCTGTTTTTCAGATGCTGCCTCTAAGCACGCTACCCAGGCCTTCTTTGATTGTCTACGAGCAGAGGTAGAGCAGTACGACATTGATGTGACGGTTGTAAGCCCCGGATACATTCAGACAAACCTCTCTCTCAATGCTGTGACAGCAGATGGATCTCGCTATGGAGGTGAGATACGATGTTGTGCCCTATATCTAAAGCGTCTGCACCTCACTGAGCTACTCCAAAGTGTGCTTGCAACATGTGGCCTCTGGTAGGGACACAGCTCAGCCCTGAAGTATCAAAAGACAACTTTGGATGCAGGGTAGGAACAGTAACCCCCCAAATTTAGCCTTCCTAGACAGCAACTACTGACTTGTAGCCCAAGCATGAATTCTACCTGCCTGTGCTCCCGTGCACAACTGGTGTAAAAACCAAAACCATACAAGCAGCCATGTAGAGTTAGAACAAAGCATTCCCAGGAAAGGTACCTAAGTGTGCGCTTACCTGCTGGCGTTGGTGCTTACTCGGCTTTCCTTTGGCAGTTATGGACAAGAACACCGCCGAAGGACAGACAGCCGCAGAGGTCGCTCAGGTGGTTCTCAATGCGGTGGGACAGAAGAAGAAGGAAGTACTTGTAGCCGGCCTAACCCCCTCCCTGGCTGTCTACCTGCGAAACCTCTTCCCCAGGCTCTTCTTCACCTTAATGGCAACTAGAGCAAAAAAGGAGAGAAAAGCAAAGGACTCTTAGAGCTCAGCTCACTCGAGCAGTAACTGTAGGGAGAGGCTAAGCCCCTGCAGTTCGGCTGGGACATCAGTGGAGGTGCTCCTGCAGGAAAAATGTTTCTCAAAAGGCTGCAATTTACCATTGCATGGAGAGTGGGAAGCGGTTTCCCCCACATCAGGGCAGGCCCGCTTGCTGGAAGACAGCGCCTAAACCTCACCTGGAGAAGGGTGCTTGGACAAAGGGGGAGAGCTGGGGCTGCAGGGGAGGGTGACTCGAGGGAACACACTCGAGGCCCATGTGCTGGAAGCCAGCACCGTACCTCACCTCACCTCACTCCAGGCATGCTCAGCTTTGCTGGCCTGCTACAAATAAAACCCACCCGTTTTGCCTTCACACAAGCAGATCTTGGCTTTCCCCACCCCATGGCCCCTGTGAAATACAGTCCTCAGCTGGGCGCTCTCGTGATCAGTGTCTCCTTCCCACTCCTTCCAGTCTGATCTAGAACATGTTGCTTGAAGTGGGAAACTTCACAGAGCCTCTGCCTGTTAACATGCCAAATCATCTGATATGTTAAGCTAAAGTCAAGTCCAGTGCCACTTTTAAAGAACTAACGGATGTAAAATTTAAGTTTTATTTGGCAATTAAAATAATGTGTCTGCCTGAATCATGCCTTACTGATGTACAGGGACATTTAACTCTGCGCTACCCGGCAGTACAGCATTAACCCCAGCGCACGTTAATGCGGGGGAAGCACTGAACAGACGGAAGACAGCACAGCGAGGCGCGCTGTCGGGGGTAAATACTGCGCAGGCGATGGCAGCACGCCTGGTCCACCCGCAGGCCTCGAGCACCGAGTAGGTGCGATGCTGCAGGTGCCAGGCACTGTCTCCCGGCAAGCAGAGGGGAATCCGTGTGCGTAGGGTGGACGGCACAGGAGACAGACCCTTAGATCTCACGGGTTTTAAAGCAATCACGGATGCTAATTAGGGCCACATCCAGTGGGGGAGCGATACCTGCCTGTTCACGTATGACAGGCTTCAGGGAGCCCGACAGCCTGAGGGAGTGCCATTTTCCATTCCTCACCCCTTCTCCTCACGTGAGGGATACCAGCACCTCTAGGAAAAAGGACTGGCTGCACAGAGAGAGTTCAGTAAGGACAGAAATAATCTTTTTTTAACTTATAATTGAAATAAAGCCTACTAGTAGGAACCAAGGTCCAGACCCTTCCTGCCGCCTCCACGCGCTTACCAGCATTCTCCATGCGTACTGCCTTGTATGTCCTGCCTGTGAGTGCATCTGATGACAAATAAATTACATATTGCTATGAAATTAATCCTTTGTTCTACTTCAGCTCCCCGCAGCAGGTAGTATTAGAGGAAGGAAAAGCAGGAGGGTTTTGTTTTTCTCCTCTTACATTCCTGCAAGGTGCTATTATACCAGTAGTAGTTACAGAACAACATACTTCATCCCAGCCCTCTTTACATCGTCTGCTAGCTTACAGTAGACGTAATGTGAATCCACACAGAGGATTAGTCACACTAAAACTCTGAGACAGGTGTGCAGGGTCAGCAGGACCTTCTCCTCCAAAAAGCCTTTTCTTGACCACTACAGATTCATAAATGATCTCTGAGAATCCGTCCCAGATGACGACCAGGACGTGTTTAACGACCACAACGCTGCTGCTCAGTTAGGACATCCTCTACCATTTTCACCGTGGCTGAGCTTGCAGATTTGTTACATAAAGGCCTCGGGTTGAAATTAGAAGTTGAAGCTTTCAGGTGTATTATCTTCCCTGTTAAGACAGGAAACCAAGGCATTACCTTCTCCCCCTCTCCACAAGGGGAGTTTCTGTAAGCGTTAGTTGTGCTTTTCCTTTCGTGTTTCGCACGTTCAGGTCCTCCGTTTCTTGGCAAAATACGCTACTCCCGCCAGTCTCGTCCAGCTGCTCTGTCTTCTGGCGTTGCAGGTCACGGCTACCCAGGGAGGACCGAGGGGCTGCTTTGCGCTTCTGTGTTATCATCCAGGGTGCCGAGGGGCGTAACGCACCAGGCCTGAGGAAAAAAATTACGTGTGGGGAGTTACTGTAGTTACTGTGTGAACTGCAGCTCCGAGTCAGAGGTTACTGAGAGCGTGCACATTCCCCTTTGAAAGTAAATTCCCTCTCTGTGACAGAGGAACGTGGCACACCGTTTCAGAGCAGCTCCGCGCCGGTCAGGATGGGCAGCAAAGCGCGCGGGGCTTTTGAAAGGGAGGCTGGTCCCCAGGCACCGTAACCTGCAGCTGCCGGCACGGGGGAGGCAGAGACTGACCCAAAGCCCCGCATACAGCCACCATCTCGCGCGATGTGCTGAAACACACGACCCTCGAGACCCCTCTCATTCTCCCAGGTCACCTTGCGTAGCTACAGCACTGACTTACTAATAGCCAGGATGTCACCAAGCATTTTAGCTAGATTATCACTAATATTCTTTGGAAAACAAGCTTCTCTACCCCCCATCTATGTCCTGTCCACCTCAGAATGGAGTGAAGGGTGCATTTTTAACAGACCTACCTGTTGTGACAGCTAAGCTGCCTTTTCGCCTTTCCTCCTGCAATAAGAGACCAGAGGAAACTCGCTCATTTTTAACTCCAGAGTCTTTGATGCCAGCCGCGCGCTTAGGGAGCCTACCAAGGGTTAGTCCTTCTGCCATAGCGATCATTCCAGGCAAGGGAAAGCTCAACACAAAAAAGCGCCAGGACCACAGAGGTTTGGTGAAGAAAAGGAACTAAAACAGCACTGACAATTATTCTGCATTGATTAAAGAAAGAGCAGGAATGTCTTTTGTGCGGCTGGCGCAAGGGTATTTCAGGGCCCTCTACAGCAATAAAGCACATATTGGCTATGGCAGATCTGCCACTAGTTTAAAACTCATCCAGTAGGCGAGACTTCAGGAACACACAGTGTCAGGACTCGAAAGGCAGCCTGCCCAGCAGTCCCCATCTAACCACAGAAAGATGAAGTAGTTGCATTTCTTCCCCGCCTCTCTGCCAAGGCAACTGTACATTGTTGCTATAAATAGAGACGCTCTGGATCCCAGCTTCTTTTAACCTTGGAGGGAGACAACTCAGCCGCTGGACCAGCAGAAGAGGCAAAGGGCTGTTGCCACCTAGAAACATCTCGATGCCGCTGGAGTTTCCTCCAGGCCGGGTGGCTGCTCAGGTAGGGCCACCCGCGCAGGTGGCCAGGGGACTCGCTCAGAACTCCCAGCAAACCCCGTGTGCCCAGCACGCGCACGACCGGGACGCGTGCTCCGCTAACACAAAAGCTGCGTCAGCAGAAAAGTTGGAACCGTGGCCAGAAAAGCCTGCTGCAGCCTGGAGGCGAGGAGGAGTGCTTGGTGCCTGCCGTTGCGATTTGGAAAGATAAAGATAGAGCTACTGAATTTGGTTTCTGACCTCATGAGACTCCCTTCCAAGGTCAGCGCTTCAGCTGTGGAGGTCAGACTGCAACCACCACCGAAGCGAGCAGTACACCTGTGTGCAGGCAGCTTTTATGGCAGGGCTTTGCTCTTGTATCCAGGTCGTAACGCTTGACGCTGTGCCAAGCTGGCCTTGTAAATGCAAGCCACGCCTCTTCTCCATCTGGTGGGAGGAGATTATAGAAAGCGAGCCCCTATCTTTTAAAAGTAACTGGCAGATCTTGCAAAACAGTAAATACGTCCCATTCTAAGAACAAGATTTTGACAGTTTTGAGCTAAAAGATGAATTAATGCACAAGACTGAATTCTAAACTTTCAGATAACACAGTTACAAGACACAATCACGTGGATGCCTTGCAGCAGTAGCAGGCAGCTCCAGAAGCGCGTGTTCCAAGCAAGAGCAGCGGAATTGCGGTCAGGGCAGAGCCGTCCAAGCGTCAGCAGCAGTAACGAAGCACAAAGGTAAGAAAGACAGCTGGACTCCCACCTCGGCACTCCTCAGGGGCACGCGGTACAACGCGTTTCAGCGGAGATGTAGCCACAACAGAAATAACTTGTGCACGAACTGAGCAGAGCGTGTTTGTAGCTGGAAACTCGCAGTGCACTGCACTTCTCACACTCCGTTGTGCAGAGAAGGAATGGTTGGAGGTGGCAGGGCAGCAGAGGGTTTGGACACCTTTAGCCCCAACCATCAATGGTTAAAGCAATTACCAAAAAGATATAAACACTGGGGTAACGAGTGAGCCCTATTCCAAGAAACACAACTACCCAAGCAAGGGGGAAAGCAACGCTCTACAGCTACTCCTTCCACAGATGCTGGGAAGTAACACGGACGCTGCTGCCACGTGCAGCGGACAAGAGGAATATCAGGTCTGTGTGTGAGCGTGCATAAATAATTACCACCACTAGAGTTCTCATAGCAAAGCCTCCATCCCCTGGAAGCACACTATAAAAGGGAACTATGATAACAGTAACAAGAGAGCAAAAGCATTTGAAATTCTCATCCTTTAATGGTCAATGATAATTCTGGCTGGTTCTGTGTAATACAATTAAACAATATACTTAAATGTTTCCAAAAAAAAAAAAAAGAAGCTCTCACACCCCCTCTTTCTATAGCTTTCTTTCATCGACATTCCGCTGCTGGATTGGACTCCCATGGCCTAACATACAGCTCCCAAGTCACCACACATCCACATCTCAAGTGTAACGAAGAACTGAAAAACCTTGGTGCACCAGTGATGTGTTATTTTAAAAATAACAGCTCTATTAAACCAAATCCTTCCCAGTCTCCACTGCTTCTCAAAGAGGAAAAACAAAATGTTACTGTGGGAGTCTTAATACACTTGTCTTTGTGGGTTTCTCTCTTCCCTGCTGAAGTCATACAGCATAGAGTTCGTAGATCTTCTTTACACAGTACACCAGGGCAGCGAGTGCTATCGTGTTATGCAGTCTCTTTCTGTGCAGGTCGTCCTTCCTCACCAGCACCACCGGAGTGGAGGAGGTGAGCGTATGCAGGGGCAGGCGGGAAAGTTTATAGGCATCGTACTCTACTTGGTACTTGCAACAGGGATCAAATTGCCAAGAGATACCATAAAGGGTGCAGCAAGCCACGCTCAGCACGCCAGCGGGCAGGGAGATGTAGTGAGAATAATCTACTGGAAGTGCCAGAGGGGTGAAGAGACAAGTGGTGCCCGCTAACACGGCGGTCTTGTGCAGGCAGTTCCCGACAGTGATCCAGCGGGCCGTCTCATCCCCAATGCGAGTGGGCTCTATCACTATGTATTTGTACTGCGCTTCCAGGGCCTGCTCCAGCTCATACTCAAACTGGTCCTGAGCATTCTCTCCATTGTAGATCTCATGCACGATGTAACAGTCCGTGGAGGACAAGGTGACCCTGTTAACAGGAAACACAGAATTAAAACTACCGAGCTTAAAGACAGGCTCTTCACCCACCCAGCTGTGAGAACAGGAGATAAAAAATGCCCAAAGTGAAGCCAGCCCCTCAAGGTCAGTCACTGCCTCCGTTCAACAACAAGCAGCTTTTTCAAATCAAGATTCGTTTCACATCAGCTAATTATGCCCGTGGTACATGAAGTCATCCCCAAATGAGGCAACTTATTTTTCCTTACCTTTTCCTAACTTGGAGGAACTAGAACATTTTGAGAAAATCGGATCTTGTTAACAATCCTGAAATGGTTCCTCACGCTGATACCCAAGCAGTTTCTCTAGAGATACGGGAAGCGTCACACCTTAGCGACCTCGCCGCATCAATGAATGAACCGTACAGACTTAAGGAGTTTTCACAGAAAATCAGACTAGCAGCTCATCCATCAAGAGGGCAAGTTGCACTGGAAGGTTTTAGGAGAGGAAGCATCTTCAGATGAGGATGTTTGCTTTCTCCCCACAATAACTACCTCTTTGCCGCTGATGCAGCTTGCTATTTAGTCCTCCATAGTAAAGCCAACCTAGTAAATCCATAGTAAAGCCAACCAGGATGGCCAAGAAACACTGCTGGAATTGAAGGTGAAAGAGGTAGCAGAGCACTCTGTTACAGAACGGTTCACTCCCTCTGCTGAAATAGGGCACAGCAGAGCAAGAAAGGAACATATTTTTAACCCAGGCAGGCTTTAACAGTGAAGAAAGAGCTGCTCACTTTACCTTCCGCTCCCTACTGACAGGGGATTCACAAGACTTGTACATCCCCCATTTGAGTAGCAGCTTTTAGCTACCTGAAGTCACATCAATTTCCACCGTCCCTCCACACCTTTTACACACATCACCTTAACTGCAGCTGCATTAACGTAACAGACTGCTAAGAAACAGGATTATGACTGTTTACCTGTGCTACGAAAGGGTAAAAACCTATCCACTAGAACAAGGCAAAATTCTTTCCTCTAAGCAAAAGAAATAACTATTTCTGACATGCTTGTGCTTAACCAGAGCAAAACTGAGCACGTGGCCTCTCAAGGATAAAAATATCTAGCAGATTCCTTTAGCAGAAGGAGAACAAATCGCACACATTTTTGACCTAATCACAGCAGACAAAACAACCTCATCCCAACAGCATTTAGACCCCCCCGATACCGGGAGGCAAGACACTGCTGAAACAGAGAATGAAACTAGCACTTCTTGCTCCATTAGTACAATGGTACTTATGTGCATGCACTGGAAAATAAGGGAGAAAAATACACATTCGCAAGCTGCTGCGTTACCAGACATTAACCTTAATGTGCAGCTCCATTCATGCTGCAAAGGAGAGCGTGCAGTGGCCATCTGTAATCAAGAATATTGTTAAATTACAAGCTGTTGCCAGAAGAGCTGCTTTCGTGAGCAGCAGCTAACATATCAAACAGCAGGACCCAAGATGCACCAGCCTCTCTCAAAGCAGAGTAATAAGCAGTTTCATTAAAAGTCTGGCTGGAATTTATATAAACTACAAGGAAAACTCAACTTACAAGAGCTAGTTATTGAGTTCTCTGCAGCGCATTTCCCCCTTGGCCTGTTCACGGGTAGAAAGAAAAATAAAAATCCACCTGAATGCTGTGTACGCCAGGGGCTTCTTTAAGGCCATCGTCTTGTCAGACATGGTTTGGGAAATTACGATTAACTCTTTCGGCACAGGATGTGGTGGGCTCTGATGTTCTGTAGTGAACTGGCAAGTATTTAAAGAAAAATTTTGAAGGACAGCACCTATATAAAAATCTTACGGAGTACACTTAGTTATGTTAGAGATTAGCATCAGCTAACATTAAGCAGTTTCTAACAAAGAACTAGTTAACCAGGTGTTACACTGATACATTAAGGACACAGCTGGTAATGGTTTCTGCCAAGGATTTTTCTTCCTTGATGACAACTGTTCCAAGTGAAGCTTCTTCCAAATCAAAAATTCCAGTTTCATTACACAAGACAGGCTGAGACTTAGGATAACTCTGTAAAACACCACCAATGACTCTGTGAAACCACTTGCTAAGGCATGACGACTTCAGGGAAAAGCCCTTGCTGAAAGGCATTTTCAAGCTGGAAGCTGACCCAGTGCTAACACAACCCTCCAGATAAAATTAGTATTTCCTACCAAGGAGCGTTTCAGCGTTTTGTAACACCTACGAACACGCAGCGTGGGTCTGCAAAATAGAGAAGCAGAATCCAAATTCAACCAAGAACTCCACAGAGGCTTAGGAACAGCACGATAGCCTAGTCACCCTAGGATCTCCCTGCCATCACTGGGAAAACAAGGGTGAAGCAAGCCCGTTTCTTCTCTGCCTGTACAAGACCATGGGGAACCGGGCTTCTAACTCTAGGAATTACGTCAAGTAACTACATTACATGGGATTTCTCCAGGCTCAGCATCAGGACAGGTGGCACTAACCCATCGGCCTCATTTCTCCTCGCTCAGATCTTGCCGCTGAATACCCCTTCTTTCCCTTCCCCATAACGTACGCGGACAAAGCCACACCACAAGCAACAGCCACCTGTCAAAGAGAGCAGGAATCCCACAGACTTTGGCCAGAGGCAGTACTGTCCATCTCTGCTGGAATCTTTTGGCTTGCCAGGCTCTGGGGCTTTATAACAATAAAGTCAAGAAAAGCACCATCATCCTAAGCCAAAACAAGCAGATCTTAAAATATATTCTGTTGAAAAAAAATCACTGGGAAATAAACTGCACAAAGGCTTCATCCCTGTTAGAGTCTGGCCCCTTAACTATGCTGTTTCTCCAAATTAGTCCTCTAATATGGGAATAAATCTCTATCACAGTGCCGAAGCTGCAAATCGCAAAATGGGCAATTCAAAAACAAAGGACAAAGAATGAAAAATTAGCTGCTCAAAACAATAGGACGCATGAAGAGGCAGCAATGCAAGCAGAAAGTCTCCATTTCTGTAACAGAGGAAGTGGGCTTTATCACATATTATTTCCACGCAAGAACTGGCTGCTCACGGCGGATGGAAAGCTGAAAACTGGTTTGTTTTCAGGCGATACAGAAAGAGAGACAGATGAGATACATGGGCTTGAGAAGGTTTTAGACCTTGTTGGCATGCAGAGTAGGACCGAGGACCTCAATCCACAGATGCAATCTCTCCTGATGCAGCCTTTCAATTGAACACAGCAGCTGCACATGAACAAATCCAGTCAAAGCAACTGGATTTGCTCAAACACCGGAGGCTATGGAATTTGCCTTTTGGAGCTTGTCCCTCACCCCCCAGCAATGACAAACAAAAATGCAGAGCTATGCAATCAACTCCGAGCTGGCATCCACTGGTTATGAAGTGTGGCGATTCTATATAAATTCCATTTTACTTAAAAAAAAAGTAAATAACCAGTGTCAGAGAGGACCTAGTTCCAAAAGTCATAAAATGCTGCCACATGTTCCGAAGCCCAGCATGCTATTTACTAGACAGACCAGAACCTAAAAGCAGTTGTTAATATTATTCAATCAAATGATTTTCCAGGACCTGTCTCCCCACCCCCAGAAAGAGGGCTAAGTTAAAAAGCTGTACAGCTGTTCTGTAGGAGTAGTTCTGGACCTTGTATCCAAATCGTTTATTCTATTGCAGCTTCATGCATTCTACACTTGAGAATTTTAAACGTCTCATTCCTGGTGGCAGCTGCATGCATAGATGGGGCAATGTGACAGTACTCTCAACTATTCGGCATAGCAAAATTAAAATACATAAAATCACCGGTGTAAAATTTAGGTATTGTCAATGTTATAAATAAGGAATCAGTTGTTAACAGAGCTACCACCAGCAGGAGGGGCAGAAGTGTCTGTCTTAGCTATAGGGCAAGCTTCAAATTACATTTGGATTATCTTCCTAACATGGGAATATCAGAGAGCACCAGGAGAGGGGTGCTGCAGCTGCTGAACAATAGCAACTCCAGCAGTTTCCCAGTTCCAGCCCTCAGAGCAGCTCCACTTCTCTGCCTCCAGCTGGGAAGCGGTCTCCTGGCTGCCTCTTGACAACAGCAGCCTGCCTGTAAATAGAGGTTTCAACTGGATAGTCTTTATGGATGAGGAAATAAATACCCTTCTAAGGAGGAGGCACAATGCCACTCGATGCGAAAAGACATTACGTTTTGCCAGGTGCCAACTGGCAAAAAGAGAAACAAACAAACGGAGTCCTGAAAACAGGGCGGATGACATCAGCCTGGAAGAAATCCCAGCATCCTTCTACCACTGTCCACTTGCAGGGGAGAACGTCTGAGCCTCACGAGCGTGCTGCCCTCAGCCTAAAGGTGTTCCTCGATCTGCCAGACACACTTTTGGCAAGGGTTTCAAGTTGTCCAACTATCTCACTTCTGCAAAACATTCAGAATCACAATTAGAAACGATCTCAATCTGCACAAGGCACAGGTACAGTTCTGTGCAAAAAAAGACCCCTACCATAACACGTAGGTCAAGTTTGTTTGGTTTTTTTTAAAAGAACATCATTCCTGAACAACAGTATTGCTCAGAGCACCAAACATACATTCAGATTAACTGTAAATGAAGACCAGTCTGATTAGAAGTTAAAAAAACAAGAAAGAAGAGGCTTGCAGCAGTGTGATAATGCCTGTCACAAGCAGCAGCCACACACAAAATCCAGTTTAGCAATGCAACAGAGGGACTTCACACCGGGCTGTGCAAGGGAACTGCAGAAAAAGGACATTACAGATGGCCAAAGCACAGTGTCTGGGGTCATTATTCGCATCTCAGCCAAGCCTGAGTAAGTCTATAAAGTCAAGGCAAGACAAATTCAAAAACTAAACTTCCCTCTCCCGACATAAATCCTTCTTGAAATTTAATTTAATTTCAGGATTAAGGAATGAGCTGTGGTCTGGCTTTAATTCTCCGTGGAAATACTCCACCCCAAAGTCATATTCAACAGTGTACTTTCCTACTCAGGAGAGCTCCAGGATATGGCATACAGAAAATACTAACACATCCGAGCACAAACACCTGAAGAATTGTTTCTCTGCTGAATGTCCGCATGATCTACCAGTCTCGGGCCATTAGCCACGGCTGTCGGGCCTACGGCTTTAAGGCGGCCATTCTCAACAGGTTGTCAATGCACGCATTAAAGCGGAGGAAGAACGGGAAAAGCGTAGCAATAAAGCAAGACTTCCGTTCAAAAAACATACCTTAAATACAAATCGGAAAGAGAACAAGAGAACATAGGTGAGATATTCAAGCAGCCTCAACGAGGGAAGACAACACTAAGGAAAACATCACCAGACCATAACAAAAAACTCCAGCCAGCAGAGCAAAAAGAGGTGTCAATTTTAAGTCAACTAATGATTAGCCAGGCTAATGGAAATAGGTCAATCATTGCTGTAAGCAAACAGAGTTCCAGAAATCTGAGCAGCGCAGGTAGCGAAAGCAGAGACCTCTTTAAGGGCGCAGAGAAGCCAATACAAGCAGTGGTGAGGACATTAAAGCTGTTCTTTCTGGAGTTTCTTAGAACATCTCCCGGGGGAACAAATGGCATTCTGTCTTGTGTTCTGGCGGTCATCGTGCTGAATTTTATACAAAAACACTAAGTACAATTCAGTGTCTGTTCTGTATAAAAAAGTTGTTTTGGTCTACAGATTAACAATTCCCTTTAGACAGTCTCCATTAAAGAGTCTATCCAGAATGAAGGAAAACAAATATTTAGTTGGTTCTCTCCAGTGTTTTGGGTTATTTTGCTTAACCTTACTATTTTACCACCAGAGCGCCAGCTGGAGTTCACAGCCAACGTCCTTTGAAATTAATGTCCTTACATTTAGTCCTATTGAGAAAAGCACTTTTTGACCAATTACAGACTTCCTTATATCAATACAGTCGTTTATGAAGGGATACAGTCTCCACAGATAGAGTTGCTGGACATTTTTTTTTTTTTAAATGAAAGCTGGTCTAGTCTAATAGCAGACAGTATTTTATTCAGTACTGAGTTTCCTCACACCACCTCCCAATACACAGATGCCTTTTAGACTAGCTGGCTGACAGCTATAAAAACTCCTTGAAGCAGCTCATTTATGAGGAAAGCTGGATTAGCATATTCAGTTCAAAGGAATGTGTCTTTGGACAGGAATCCTGCCCAGTGTGAGAAAACTGTATTCACCGTATAAAAAGCGTATGTCATCATTTGATGACATCAGGTCTGTCAGCACTGCCTTTTACACAACTTGCGTTGCCAGCAGCCAAACAAGATCGGTAGGTGTGATTTAGGGTGAGCCACCGATCGAGAGAGGCAGAGGCCCAGTCATGCGTATCTCCAGCTCTGCAATTGCAAGGAAGAAGTAGTACCTAGCTGACATCACCCGACACCTATTAGAAGTATGATCTTTCGTCACGTTCGTATGGGATGACACCTAAAAGAACGACCATCTTTTGACAGGGATTGTGAAACGCTGGTCAATAGTGTATCTGTTGTTCTATGTCACCTCCGTGCTTTCTTATACTTAGCTAAATACTCTCATTGCCAATGGAAAAATAATACATGCAGCAGGTTTGTGAAGTAACTCATGCTTATGAATAAGTATTTTTGATCATAAGATGAAGAGTAATCATAGCTTAAAAAATCACCTCAAACTACAATTTAATTATCGTACAGTTCACAGATTAAGTTACAAGGTAACAACTCACTTTTAAGCCTGCATCAGTTTTCATCCTGGTAAAATAATTTTCATTGAAGTTAAGTGCTCTTTTCCGTATTTTTTTTCTTCACTTCTGGGAGGACAGGTCTGCCACATGAAAACTCCACGTGAAAACTCCACACTTTGTGTGCTTAGCGCTGGGGCAGGTGCCAGCACTGGGTGCAGACAGCGTTACCACTATGCCACTGAGCTCTGTGGTATTCTTAGTCGTTTATATAAACTACACTGATGCAGTAATTCCATTGGCTCTTCCAGTTCAATTACTTTTAAATTCCCTGAACACAGACAGCATTGCTGCAATTCACATTAGCGCCAGAATTTTAAGGGCTACTTGTGGCTCTCCTTGGCTACGTAGATTCAACACCATCAAAAAGAATACCGTTGAATTACAGCAAGGGAACAAAATGAGCAAAAGCCACAGCAAAAACTAAGAGAGATATCAGAGTCTCTACGTAAGGCGGCAGGACAAAAGAAAACTCCTCACGATAAAAACGCAGCAGCTTTCAGCAGCTGCTGGTTACATCAGTCAGCCCTGGGGCGAAACAGGGAAAGCGCCAACGTAAGGAAATACAGGATTTAACTAGACATTTTAAGTAGGTAAAGAACTGTGCATACAGATTTTAAAGTAGCTCAACAAGATTTTCCTCTGTCTCCTTTTTTCTGTTTAAAGTTATGATTCCCAAACTTCTACAGCTACTCTGTGGGTAGCTCCAGCACGTCCTAGCTGCTCCTCCGTCCTGACAGGGGCAAAGAGAGAGCGTTACAGAGCTCCCTGCGAGCGCCGAGGCGGCAACCGCCGCCCCGGCCGCTACCGCCCGCCCCGGCCCCGCGGATCGGCGGAGCGCGGCGGCTCCGCGCTGAACCCCCAAGCGGCCGGGACCGCCGCGGCCGCCCGCAGAAGGAGGTCACCCTGGAGGACTCGTCGCTGCCCTTACCGCCTTTAAAAATAGCCGTGGAAGGAGCCTCCCCAGGGCTGGCCCTCCTCCACCCCGGCCCCGAGCGCCGCATCCCCGCGGCGGGAAGGGCTGCGGCCACCGCCACCCTGCGGGCCGCGCTGACCTTCCCCAGCCCCGGCCCCGGCCCCCTCCGCGGCCTCATCCCCGCGCCCGCCCACAGCCGGAGACCGCCGGCCCCGGCGAGCCCGGGCGCCCCAGCCCCACCTCAGCGGGGCCGCGTCCCTCACCCGCCCTGCCTGGCCACGCTCCCCTCAGCGGGGCCCCCGCCCTTGCCCGGGGGTCGCGGGGAGCCCCGGGCGGCTGCAGCCCACCTCCTCACGCTCCCCGCCCGCCCGAGGCGCCCCAGCAGCCCCGCGCCCTCCACCCCAGCCGCAGCTCACCTCTCCCGGCCGCCACCGCTGTTGGTGCTGCCGGGGCCAGCGCGCCTCCTTCCCCACGCCGCCATCTTGGAGACACTCGGCTCGCAAATGTCTCCGCCAACAAACCCTAGGCCCGCCGCGACGCCCGACGGGAAATGTAGTTCGCGGGGGGCTGCTGGAACCACTCAGCGGGCGGGGGGCGAGCCCACGTGCGGACTACAAGTCCCACAGTGCCTCGCGCCACTACCCGGCCGCGGGGGCCACTGGGACGCGTAGTCCCCTCGGCGGGTGTGGGGGTGGTGGGGCCGGACGGGGACCAGGGCGAGAGCCCAGATGGGGCCCCCTGTCACCAGCGGCCGGCCGCGGCGGGCAGAGCACCCCCGCGGCGCTTGGCTCGGCCCCTGGTCCCGGCCTCTTCCCCCGGCGGCCCCAACAGGAGCGGGCCGGCCATGGGAGGAGCGCCGCGGCGAGTCCCGGCCTGCCCCGCGGCCCCGCCATGAGGGGGGTGCGGCCAGGGATGCGGCCTCCGCCGCGGGCGAGGCGCCCCGGTCCGGGCCGTGGAAGTGGCTGCGGACAGGAGCCTGAGCGCTCCCTTGTTTTCCTGCTCGAAAAGAAACACACGATTTCTGCTCGCAGGCGGAGGAGGAATGGAGGGTCTCCTCAGAGCAGCACCTCCCTGGGGAAGAGAGACCGGGCTGTGTCGGGGTAAATTTAGCCCCTTTAATCAATTCTGAAAGAGGGGCAGGGAGTGGGGAGGCTCCGCCACTGCTGCTTCTCCGAGGAGGAATAACAGTTTATAGCCAAACACTTCACTAGAAAACGAAACGCAGGTTTGCCGCTGTCACAGGTTTCCCGGCTCCCGTCGATCCAGCAGCAGCTGATGCTGAAGGTTTTGTGGGGGTGTCCCAGGACCCCGCCTGTCCTCAGTCTCTGGCCCAGGGGCAGGCCCCCAGCACAGCAGGGTCACCCAAGGGCACCTGTGTCAGGGTGCTTGGATGGTGTATCTTGGGAATCCTCGTGCGTCTCCTGGGCGCTCTCTAGCTCCCAGTTCTGACTCCTCCAGGAGAGGAGCCTTTTTCTCAGGAATTAGTTTTCCCTTAAAGAACAGCAGCTCCCTGTTCCACAGCCTCCCCTTTCCTGGAGGTACGCTGTGCTGCCAGCTATCCTCGGCTCCCAGCACAGTCAGAGAGCGCAACCAGCCTGACAGTGCGTTTCAGCAGAGCGCGGTGCTGTCTGTGCATCTCCCCTTCCTAGAAAACGCCTCTTGACAACATTATTTCCAAGCGATGTAATGTAACTAAGGAGAATGAACCCATGGCTGCCACCACCTTCCCAGGCATCACGAGGCTGCGCTTCCAGACTGCGGGGCCCTCCCACAGCCCCGCTTTCTCAGCCACAATTTGGGGGTCAGCTCTTTCGGTGGAGGTAAACGGTGCATTTGCACGAATAAGAGGTGTTTGGGAAGCATGCCCAGCCTGGCAGAGCGTGCGGCCGAGTGGCAGCATCGCTGGGGCAGGCCGGAGCATCGGACTGTCTGGAATGTGGAATGTAAACAGAGCGTGTTACCAGCAACAGCTCGGCTTCGTGCTATAACCCAAACCTACTGCGCTGTCTCTTGGGAGGAGCAAAACCCACGCTCCTGCCTGCTCAAATTGCAGCCCAGGGACCACTTGTCACTTGTCACATTGGATCAAATCATAACTGTAAATAAGCTGTGCCCCTTCTCCTCACCCTCCCCCCCCAACCCTGGCATTTTCCGCTATTGAAACTCCGGCCTCAGCCTCTGTAGCTTGCACCCGGCTTTAGGAAGCGATGTAAACATGCTGTGCTGGGAGCCCGAGTGCGGAGTGCTCAGGCTGTGCTCCCAGGGCTGAGGAGCGCTGGCCCCAAGGAGGGAAGCGCCTTGTGTTCCTCTGAGTCACCTGCCCACCCGCCTTGCTCTGGACAAGCGCAGCAGGGAACGACTCCGCTGGCTGGCTATTTATGTGTTTTCATGCCTTAACATTTTCAAACATCTTAAACCAATGAACACAAGCATTGAACGTCTGCTCCTGAGAGGCTGCATTTGCAGGATAACTCCCAAAGACTGTTTGGCCCGAAATCTCAAGGCAGGACTGGTTAGCGTGAGCAGGGGCGGATCAGCTGGCAAAGGAGAGGAACCAGTTCTGATCCCACTCACCCCAAGCTCCACACAGTCATCACGAGGTCAGCCAGCCCTGTGACCTGCAATAAAACTCAATAGCTTCAGCCCATGCCTCCCTGTTCATTTGCAATGGGAGCAGGCCAGGCTGGCCTGGGACCTGGCTCCGAGGCGCTCTGTGACGGGAGAAGGTAGCAGGTAGCATCCAGGTGAGGTGATGAAGAGACAGGAGTAGCTGTCTGCAAGTCACAGGGCACTGTGGCCAACACCAGGCCTGGGACCAAGACTCCTTTGTCCTGAACCTAGCGAGGGTCCTGCGGACCCTTCGTCATCCTCACCCCCTGGATGGGGTTCTTCTTGCAGGAGAGCCTTTTCCTCAGGGGGGAGAGAAGTAGCATTTTCTGGAGGGGAAGGTTAGGCAGTAGGAAAGTAGATGCTAAGTACACCAACGTGCAGATCTGCCAACTTCTGCCTTTTCTCTCACCTTCTCCAAGCCGCTGACAGATGCATGGTAGTTACTGTCCGAGACATTTGGGGCTAGATTTGTTAGAGGACGTGTTTTTTGGGGATAAGGAAAAAGACTGTTTATATTTATGGAGAAAATGAATACACAGCAACAAGGCAGCAATCGTCATACCCCGGACACGGACGGGAGAGCAGAGTTGTTTGACAGGACCTGTGAAACAGGCTCTCTGCCGAAGTGACCCAGCCCAGCGGTGACGGAGATGGGGATGCCTGAGGTTCCCTGGTTCTGCGGGCACCTCCTCCTGCCTCCCACCAAGAGCGGCACAGTGAACCACTGCGGGTCAGTTAAGCCACACTTTTTATTGTATTGTATTCCATGCATTATGTTCATGTTTTATAGTATGACAGAGGGAGGGATAAAGAAATGTTAGACATAAACAAAAGCAGAAAGGTCATTTGTAACAGGTCCTGAGAAGGAAAGGCACATCGTAACCACCAAATTCAACAGAATGGAAACCTTGGACAGAGGAAGACAACGCTGGAAAGCAGATGAGGGAGGGGGTGTTTCAAGTTGGGTGATGTGGAAGCAGGTTTAACAACAATCTGCATTTCCCCACCCACCAAGGTCTGTAGTTCAAATGGGTTTGGGGACCCCAATATTCAACCAAACCACTTCCACATTCCCCTTACCAGAGAGAGTCCAGGATCCCCAACTCCTCCAGGCTTAGTCAGCACCAAGGGGCAGCGCAGCAAAGCTTCTTCCTGCAGAGACGAGCTGGGAAAGGGCGGCTGGTGGAGAGGCAGGAGGGAGGGCTGCCCAGCGCTGAGGGACTCCGAGCCATCTCCCACTCGGCAGTGCCGGATCACAGGAGCACCGTGGACTGCGGCATCGCTGGTGACCTGTGGGTATTGCTATTCGCCGACATCAAAGACCACGGGGAAGGGAAGGCCGGGGCAGAGGATGGGTACAGCAGTGAAACGGTTGGCACGGACACTGGCACATGTCTCCATCAGGTCAGATGCCGGAGGGATTGTAGCACCTCGAAGGGAAGCAGCAGCAAAACCGTGTGCTGTGCCTGATTTAAGGCAGCGATCGCCACTTGTGATCCAGTGCCGGGAAGCACAAGGTTCCTGCCAGAGCAGCACGAAGGGCTCTCGAGCCAGGCTTGGACGCTGGGACGCTGCCGGTGCAGCGACCACAGCACACCCTCCAGCGAGCCGCTCTCATGCGGCGGACACAACGGGATACTCCCAGGAACTGTCACGCAGTGGAAATGAGCACAAAACCAGGGCAGAGGCTTGCAGCGCTGGGCTCATGCTATTGCTCCCACAAGGCAACCAGGCACACATCCCTTCTAAGCACCCAGCTCCGCTGTGACAAAGATATGGCGGTGTCTTATCTTGGCTTGCAAGAGAGGAGATGGTTCAGCTTCACCTTGGGAGCAAGAGCAGGGACGGTTCTGTTATCACTTGGCTGTAACAGAGCCAGTCTTGCTCCTGTAACTGTTCCTGTAAGATGTTGAAGTGTGTTTTGCATGTTAAAGAGTGAACATTTAGCAGCCCAGATTTCTTCTTGAGCCCCTTTTCTTTAGTTCATTACCTGTAACCCTTTCTCAGTCCCTCTAAGCCATCCTGAAGGTCACAGCCAGGCTGAAATAAGCAGCAAGAGGGCAGAAACGTGAGGCAGCGGCAGGGATGAGCCCGATGCCTTTCCTGAGCAGCACAAGCTGGAGAGGGGTCTGCTGCCGGGCACAGGTCCCTCCCCGGGCAGGTGGTGGACACGGGCAGGGCTCTCACAGCCTGTGGGGTGGCAGGGCAGGGATGGAGTTTGGGAGGTTTTACTCAAGCCTGTGGGCAGAGGGCTGCATTATGTCGGCGGTGGGCAGCTCAAAAGCACAGGCAGGTGGCAGGGCTTTGCCTCGAGCCAGTGGCCGGGAGGAACAGCTCAGGACCTCCCTGGCTGAGATCAGGCACAGGGTCTCCATCTCCAACCAACCCAACCAGGAGAGAAGGTTGTAGGAGCTTTTGCCTTTGCCGCCATGGACTCTGCACTGGGCTCTGGGAGAGGGATGAGCTGCCTCTTGGCCGGGGCTTCATTTGATCCGTGGCACAGATTGTAAACGTTAGTCCCTACTGAGAGATAAGCCAAGTCTGGATTCGGCCTCCAGGTGAAAGGCTCTTTATCTCGTTCTGGCTGGCTGCAGCCCCCACGGCTGCTCAGGGCTGGCATGCCGGCAGCGCCATCCGCCCCCGCCCCAGCCCCGGGACACTGCAAAATCCTGAGAGCTCGGAGGAAGATGCTCTGGGGTCTAGCTCAGGCCCTGGAAAGCCTGGGCAAGGCAGAGCAGGCAGCAAGCCGGAACCAGGCAGTGCCCTGCCATCACGGCGTTACCTCTACATCAGACTGTGGCAACGCTGAGCTGTGCTACAGGGTCATCATCCGCGGAGGTAACAGCACGACACGAGGGTGTTCCTGCTGCTCACCAAGGACCCCACAACGCTGCCAGTGCCCAGGGCTTGGAGCTGCGAGGAGGCCAGGGAGCAGACGGGTAATGCCCTGAGCCAGAGCTTCTTTCCAAAGGCTGCAAGGAGAAGTGACCAGCATCCACGCGGAGGCAGGCAGCTCTAGCATCGAGCCCTGGAGACGGGCCAGGAGCAGGTCCCGGAGGCCTTACCCCCATTGCTCTCAGGATGCGATGACAGCTCAGGCCTTACAATCTGGGGCGCAGACAGGGGTGCAGAGCTGGAGTTGAGGGAGATGGGGGGAGCCTTTCTCTTCAGCTGCAGGAAACCACCCTGGTGCTTGCAAAAGCATGGGATGTCCCCTCATTGCTTAGGCCAGGGCTGGCTGTGGGGACTGGTGCTCTTCTCCTGAGCAGGCTGTGTCCACACCAGCACAGTCAACACCGATAGCAGGGAGCAGAGACAGGAACGATGGCCCGTGACCCTGTAGAGATGCCATGTTGAGCCTAGGTACAGAAGGCTTGGCAGGAGCTGGCATCTCCGGGGAGCAGCGTCTGCAACTCGGCCGCCTTTCCTCCTCTGCACGCTCACGCTGCATACGCTCTGCCGCAGCCCCTGCAGCCGAAGCCCACTCCTCACACGGCTCCTGTCTCTAGGCTCGAAGGTGTCACCGTCCCAGTGTCTCCACAGCCGGTACAGCAAAGCCCCCGAGGCACCACCATGGCCCACATGTTCTCATCTGTACTCCACGTGGGCTTGGGCAAGGCTCGGTGCCCAACAGATGCTGCAGGGGATGAACCTGCCACGGGGCTGGGGCTCCTCCAGCACCTCCCTCTGTCCCACAAGGCTTAATCCACAGCATCTCCCCCAGCTGCTGGGAGGAAAGGGGGGCTGGTACCCCGCGACCACCCCTAACCAACATCCCCCAGCAAGTTCATAGCTATCACCAAGCGGAGGGGAGAGGATGAGGCGCAGAACGAGTCATCCCCTGGTCTTGTGATGGAGTCTGGTGGAAAAATCATCCTCTTCCATCCCCTGGCTTGGGAAGAGCACTGGGGGGCACCACGTGTGCCCAGAGCCAGCGTGGCCCAAGGGCCGTAGCCATGCTCACACGTGGGCAGAGAGGAGGAGGTCGTGCCCACACTCACGCACCACATGGACGAGCTTAAAAAAAAATGGGAATTGTGAGTGTGGGAGGGGGGTTTCCTGAGACCGCAGAGAAGCGAAGGCCGCGTTGAACAGTCGGGGACAGGCGTGCTGGTGTCAGAGCAGTCCTGCCTTAAGGCTGCAAGTGTTCCAGGTACTGCGGCAGCGGGTTCTCCTTGACGTATTTCTGAATGTACCAGCACGTCAGGTGAGCTTTCAGGTCCTCCTCCACCACGAAGTCCAGGGCTGCCTGCAACCAACGGGAGAGACACAGATGGGTTACAACCAGCACCCCCAGCCTACGCTCTCCCCTGAAGCCTCACAGGGGTCCGGACTCCCGTACCCTGCACGCAGTGGGGGAAGCAGCAGGTTGCTCTCACGTACCCCCCGTGCAAGGCAGGTGGAGGGAGAGGGCTGGGGGGAGAGCACAGCCATCCTGCCACAGCCTCCGCAGTGCCACAGGGTCCCCAGTTCAACCGAAGGTGTGCAGGAACCCCCCAGGTAACCCTCAACGCATCCAGCCTGGTGGATGCTGCACTGCAGGTGACCCAGCCACATCATGTAAAGGCCACCTTTGTCACCCATTTGCCGTGACTTATGGGGTCAGGGAGCAGCTGTAACCCCAAAGCATCACCCTGCAGTCCCCCCCACCACTGTGCTCGCGGCTCCTCAGCTCTCCCTGCACAGAATCATAGAATAATTTGGGTTGGAAGGGACCTTTCAAGGCCATCTAGTCCAACCCCCCTGCCATGAGCAGGGACATCCTCAACTAGATCAGGTTGCCCAGAGCCCCGTCCAGCCTGACCTGGAATGTTTCCAGGGATGGGGCATCTCCCACCTCTCTGGGCAACCTGTGCCAGGGCCTCACCACCCTCACTGTGAAAAACTTCTTCCTTATGTCTAGTCTAAATCTCCCCTCCTTTAGTTTAAAACCATTGCCCCTTGTTCTATCACTGCAGGCCTAAAAAACCAGAGCCCAAGGCAGGAAAAGGGCTCATGAGGGCCTCGAAGCTTTGAGACGAGGGGGTCCAGCCCCCAGGAGAGGTGCTGCATCAGCCCCTGCAAGGTGGGCGCGAGGGCTGTTTGCTCCAAGGAGGAAAGGGCCAAGCCTGGGCAAGCGGCTGGACGTGCTGGCACTCACCCAGCCCTTCTCGCCACCAGAAATAGGAATGTGTGACCACAGATTTCCATCTGCCCCGCCAGCCGCCCGTCTCCCATCGGAGCAGGAACGGTTCCCACAGGGCATGCATGCAATTCCAACGCGATGGGGCCTAGCTTCAGCCAGGGTCTCTAGCCACGGCCGGGATGGCAACAGCTTCTGCCCTCTGGGTGGCCGGGGCCATACCTTCGCGAGGTGCTTGGCTATTCCTCTCCCTCGATAGGCGTCTGGTACTTCCGTGTGCTGCAAGTCCACGATCCGCTTCCCCACGTATTCATAGAGCAGCACCGCCTTGTCGTGGCAACCTGGGGGATGCGAGAGAGGGGTGAGGCTTGGGACGTCCCTGGGGATCCCCAGGCTCCCAGCCCACCGTCGGATGGAGCCGTTCACTGGGGAGCCCACAGCAGGGGATGGGCAACGGGCAGCTTTGGGACTGCTACGACAGCCCTCGCGCCTGTGGGAACGGCTGTGGTGCTGGGTGGGAGACTTTGCTTTCAGTGGCACTTGGACATCCTTGTGGGTCCCCCCAAGGTGCGAGCAGAGGGGGGTCTGCTTGGCCTTTCCAAGCCCCTGGCGAGTTTTCTACTCAGACCTGAATCACCAATATGCCAACACAACACGTTTAGGGTAGGAAAGCAAAAAGAGGAGGGTGAAGAACAGGACAAAACTGACCCAGGTAACGGCCAATTCCTTTCTCTCTACATCAGAGTTTTTTTGTCATGGCGTATAAAACAGGACAAGACTTCTTGGCCTGGTGTTGCAGCATTTGGATAGACACATTTTGGGGAAGATGCTGGGAGAGATGAATCCCACAAACACGCAGGGAAGCGCACACAGGCGTGCAAGGGGGTTTGTGCACACACATTTACATGCGCGCGCACACACACACACACAGAGGCTTCCTGTTGCAACACCCTGACCTTTCTTACAGCAGCTCAGTTACAGGAAAAAAGAAGTTTCAGCACACGTGTAAATTGGAGGAGAGCTAATAACACCCCTCTGGATTCATCTGCAGAAACTGAGCTTCTGTCTTCAATGCAAAAGCAACCATTTCATTTCTAGAGGGTTTCTGTATTGAAAAGTGAGTTTCAGACATGCAAGCTTCCCATCAGAGAAACAAGCTTCATTAAAATAATGGAAACCTTTCCTTTCCCTCCAATAACCAGTGAAGGGCGGCAAGGTTCACTTGCATTTACGATATACTTTAGCTGAGGTCAATACGCTTTATTTTATTGCATTTCAGCTGAAAACTCCAGCCCAGTTCGCCTGACCCCTGTATTTGAGAAGCACTAGAAATGAGCCCATTTGAATTTTGTGTTTCAAGAAAAGCAGCTCAAGTTTTTGTTCCTGCTCCTTTTATGCAGAGACTCAATCCTTGTACATCGGATGGAAACCTTCACATTTCCAGCCTGAGTTTATTCCTGCTGGTTTCTACCCACACGTTCTTGTGCCAACATTGTTCTTGGGTGGACATAAATAAGTTCCCTCCCTGCCATCCCCCCAAGTACTTACAGGCATCAGTCCTGGCCCTCTCAGCTTCTAGTTCACTAAAAGAGCTTGTTTTTTTCGGTCTCCCTACAGATCTCAGATCCCCCGCTTTGTCTCAGGACAGAGGGTTTGGGGTGAACCGCTGGGTCGGGCAGAGGTAACAGGGTGGGGAAGGGGCTGAAGGGGTGCTCGCCTCTCCCCCGTTACCAAGACCAGGGCAGAGAAGATCCTATAGCCTCATTTTACAGTTGCAAATCTTTGCGGGGAAAAGAGGGAGAACCGCAGCATTTCCCTGTGTGGATCCAGGCACCCAAAAAAAGCCAAGAGAGCAGCTGCAAGCGCAGCTCTTCCCCAGCAGCACAGACCTGTCCCACTCGAGAGAAAGCCCACCCAGGTCGGGGCACAGGCAAAGCCGGGTGCCCTCACCCGCACATAAGAAGTGACACGGTCGGCGACAGCTCTCTTCGAGGTGGTACGGGCAGAGCTGGCAGCACGGAAGGCTGTAAAACGCTTATAACGGCAGCTTTCACATGCTCCAACCCTTCCACTTTGCTCTCCTCCCGGGCCAAAACTTTCCACAGCCTCTGCCTACAGCTTTCATAAGTTTAAACCTAAATTCTTCTCTAAGTGATGACAGAGCAAAAGGTCTTTTTTTTTTTTAAATATACTTTTATATAAATGATCTGTTTAGAAGTATCACACACACAAATGCATTTTAAAGCAGAAGATGATGCAGTGTTTGGAGGACCTCAGATCTGTCCTGGACAGACCTTCTCTTGATATTTGCTGTATCACAGCAGTACCCCAAAACCCCAGCCGGGACGGGAGCTGCAGGGTGCCACCAGCGTACAGATGGACACACGCAGAGCCCAAAGGATATTACAACTGGCCACTGCAGAGAGAAACTGGTCCCAGTTAGAAAAACATCCCAGTTCAGCCAAGTACATAAACGCATCCGTACGTGCTCACCTCGGTGATGGGCCCCCGAGCCACCCAGCACATGAAATCAGGGACACTCGTGCCATGGGGTTTGGCGCGGGCCCTGCAGGTGACACCAGTGACTCGGGAGCAGATCGCTGCTCCGTCCGCACTCCTGCACAGCCCCGGGGCTGGGCTATGCCAAGCGTCTCCTGGTCCCTCATCTCCAGCTCCCTGCTGCAGGATGGTGGGTGATACAGAGCCACAAACCGAGCACCCGGACTGCAAGAGGAGCTGATGGGGGGGGACAGCCAGAGGCAAGTGCTTACGCTTAAAGGTCACCACAAACACCCCCTGCAAACCCTCTGGGCAAGAACGTGCCAAGCCAAACCCATCAGCTGGGCACAGCTGGACACACGGGACTGCCCCACCGCAGGGGCTGGCGGTGGGAAAAAGCCCTGATCAACAAAGGAGAAACAGGCTGGGATCCGAAAGGATTTCAGTCTTGTGAGACAGCATCCCACCCGGATTCTCCACTGTCGGGCTGTGCGCTCATGGCAGCCCTGCCTCTGCAGGGACACCGGCTCACAGCACAGGTCCTGCAGGAACAGCCTCTCCCGGAGATGGAGATCCCTCTTCCTCTGCTGAGCAAGGCTGAAGGTGGCCAACGGCTCGCAAAGGGAGGGGAAGGACTGGCCAGCGGAAAGCCTGTTTCCTTCAAAAACAGCTGCTTTGCACATCCTCTCCACACCATCCTCAGTGGGGCCCAGAGCCTCTGGGAGAAACAGGGTGAAGCAGGCTGTACCCCAAACCAGGGCTGTTCTTGGGCTCTCCATGAGCAGCTCCAGGCATAACCCTCATTTTCCCACCAAAAGGCCTCCCTGGGGCTGGAGGAAGGAGGCGGGGGAGCCGAGGCACTTCACTGCAATACAATGCTGGAAGAAGCCAGCCTTGCTGCTACACGGTACCTCGGACACGGGGGGCTGCTCCCAGCAAAGGGAACATTGCAAAGCTGGGGGAGCTGGAAGCAGCGTTGACCCCTCGCAGGAGCAGCCCAGCCCCAGCTTGTTGCAATCCCCCCCAAAGAGAGGGCATGCAAGCAGAAACCACACCAAAACATGGCATAAGAGGGACGTCGCAAGCCGGCCTCCTGCCTGTCTTGTCCCCTTAGACTTCAGGGCAGGGATTTTATCAGCCTGCACTGAGAGCGCTTGGCAAAACAGGCTCAGGTCTCGGCCGGCCCGAGCAGCGCCCCGTGAGCCTGATCACAATGTTTGACTCGCAGACACTCCCCTGCACAGCGTCTCGGCTTCGAGGCCACTGCGAGCGAGCGAGGAAGTCTGAGTCAATGCAAATCAGCACAGCAAGAAAGAGGAGCAAGAGGAGGCTGCGCGATGAAAATGGCAGCCCTGGCAGCACAGCTGGTCCCCAGCCCTCCCTCCCTCAAATCATGGGGTGCACAGGGAAGGGGAAGCTTTTCCGGGAGGTGGGCAAGGGACCAGGTCTAAACTTGCTCTCCATGGAGGGCTTCCACCGGGACCAGTGGCACAGAGCTTCCACCCAAGCAGGGCAGACGGCTTTGGGCAGCAGACGAGGCCCCTGTGCCGCAGGCTCAGCTGCGCCGCCGGACACGAGTCCCCAGGCCGGGCAGTGCACGAGCCTCGGGGGAACAAGCAGTGAGCCCAGCCTCGAGCTGAGGAAGGGACACGGCAGGCGTCTGGGAAGACCCAGGCACCCCGCTCCAGCCCATCCTGCGCTGGCCCCCTCTCCCGGGGCGCGCACAGTACCTGCACGGCGAGGGGATGCTGCATGGCAGCACAGCAGGACCCGTCCCTCCAGCCCCAGGCCTTCTCCCCGTCCCTCTGCGCCGGCCCCAGCCCACAATACACCATTGTGTGCCCGGGACCGGAGCAGAGCAGGGGCCCGGCAAGGGCTGGCTGCTGCCTGGGGGCCAATTTCTGCGCTCAGTTGCCAGCCTTTGGAGGCAGCCCCTGAGCTCCAGCCTCTTTAGGGCAGTGCTGCAAAGCCATTCCCTGAGAGCAAGGGGGGAGAGAATAGACACCAGCCCCATTTCCCGCTCTCAGACCCAGGAAAGCCCAGAAGCGGGCAGCAGCTCGGCTCTTGTGGCTCCAGAGCCAAAAGGTGGCCACCGAAAGCTGCATGTGGGGCGAGCCAAGAGGACGAGATGTCCCGAGGAGCTCATGCATCCCAGGCCGGAGCTTGCTGCACGCCACAGGCTGGCTTTGCTCCCCAGGGAGCCACTGGCACGTTACTACGGAGAGAAAACACAACAGAGTACAACAGACGGAGCCGAGCGGAGATGGCGCAACCGTCACGGAGGGGCCTCGCTCGCAGGAGCGGCAGCGAGGGGCACTCTGGTTTAAAGGAGTTTCCTGTTTAGGAGCTCTCTCGGGGTGACTGCAGCACAGGAGAAGAGTGGGGACGTCTCGATGCAGTGTCCGGCGACCAGATCCCTTCGGCCCCGCTGCAAACTCGGCAGCTTTCCCCACCTGGAGGGCATCTGCCCCAGCAGGGAGGAAAGCACTAAGGCATGACCTGCTCCGGTTTTCCTAATAAACCCGAGCCTGGACTCCTGACAAGGAGCTCCCGAGACTCAGATCAGCAGCGGGAAAAGCAGGAGCTTCCAGCCACTGGATCCTGCCCAAACGCAGCTGGGGAGGAGCGGGAGGTTTGGGAAGCGTAGCTTGCCGCACCCATGCATTGAATGAATGGGAGCACGGGTGTGCAAGAACCCCGTGCATCCCTGAGGAACCGGAGCCGCTCGGCGCATGCGGCGAGCCCATCTCCCAGCCAGAGAGCCTGATGTGCTTGATGGGCATCAAGAAGTCAAAGAGGCCGCTGCTAAAAGTGCTGTTCCCCTGCCCCAAGCAGGGGTGCCAGTCCGGTACCTGGGCTGACTGGCCAACTACTTTGGGGTGGGAGTCTCTTTGGGTTTCTTGTTTTGACCAGAAATTTTATCTCTGATCCAAAAAAAACCCCAACTACTCCTGACAAAACCGGCCTGTATGATTCCCATGAAGATTTTAGCTTTGACAAATTGATGTTTTCCAACACATTCGCCGAATCGGGAGGTTTCTGGCTAGCTCGTGCTGTTAGTCACATCTTAACCGACTACAAATCCAGTTGGGCTTCTTTCTACCCTCCTCTCAGAGGGATAATGAAGCTCAGTGAGGTCTGGTTATAATCAGCTTTACTTTCAGCTTCTCAGTGCTTCTGAATTTGGGATGCAAGGAAAAAGGGAATGTGTTAAAGTGAAGCAGCTGCTTCTATCAGAGTTTTAGGAGCCATGTGCAGCAATGAGGGGAGAGCACTGAGCAGAGAAGGGAAAGACAGGGCAACCCAGAAAACACCAAATGCAATTCATCTTTCTTGCGTGCAAGGAGGGAGTCCTGGCATGAGGTTACACGGGGGCGCAGAGGCAAACACAGGACGAAGCTGAAAACAAACACTTTCATAACTAGTTCACAGCTTTCACAGCGTCTCAGGCCTCTTGCTACAGGGATTTCCATGAAAACATCACCACAGAAAGTTTTCTACCCAACACCACACTACCGTAAACCACCAAATCATCAGCCCAGAGAAGAGCTACTACTGGAGACAAGCAAAGCCTGGCTCCTCACTCCACGAGCCCGATGCACCCGTGTTTTCCCAGAGCATCACCCACACTCAACACCAAGCTGAAATTAGGACCGAGACACGGGAGACAAGCTGACCCTGGAGCCCACCGGCGAGCTGCAGGTTCGCCCCACGGGCTGCTGTTCATCTCCGCCACAGCGCAGTAACAAAAGTGCTCTCAGGGTCATGCAGGTCACACTGACACTAAAACCTGTGCCTGACCCGCTTCTTGTCGTTCCTCCGCACGCAGCAGGGAAAACCTGCCGGAGCATTCAGCACCACCGGTGCTCATCGTGCCAGGAGCGGGAGCGACGAAGAGAGCAGCGCAGGAAATAAACACCCTGCCACGCACTCCCACAGAGATGGTTATCTTCTGACCACCTTCCAGGGCTTGGCTGCTGTCAGCAAACGCCTAACAAGAGGAAGGAGAGACGGATCACCCGCTCCGTGTGGATGTTGGTCAGCCCAGCAGCAGGAATAGCATCACGCCAGGACGCCGCTCAGCTCGGCTTCCTTACGTGGCCGGCGCTGAACTCACAATAAAAGAGTTCAGTCTCCCTGAACTCCCAGAAAAAAAACCCAACTCTGATCACAAGGATCCACCTACGACCCTGGGGAAGGCCGTGGCTTCCCCGAGCCGCGGTGGTCCCCTCCTGAAGCAGTAGGTTTTGTGCCGATTCACACACAACTCCCACCGTGGGTCCCACAGTTGATTCTCTCACTGTCAAAGTTCATCCTCTCCAGACCCGACTCATCCCCACTCAGCCGCCAGACACTACTCAGCCCACGGTGCGGCTGGCAGAGGTTTTATTCGGCAAACCACGATAAAAAGATTACATTTCCCTAATAACTGTTGGTCCTTAGCTCTCCCCTCTTTCGTGCACATACGAACTTCGCCGACAGCAACAACGCTGCGTTACAGCTCTCGCGATGGCGGTGGGGACCCATCACCTGGGACCTCGTTTGATCTCTCTTTGTTTGAAATAAGCAGTTGGCGAAATTGTTTTCTCCGCACCCAGCACACACGTCTCCTCCTTCCTTGCTCCACCGCTGCTGAGCCTCCAGCCTGCGCTTTGTAATTAGTGGTTGAAATGAAAATGGGGTGGGGGGGAAGAAGAGTCTAAAATAAAATCCAGACTATTCCTGTTGTTTTATTGAGAATGTCTCCTACGGTCTGTATAATTTCTGAACTACCCATTTTATTTATTTATTTTTTAAAAAAGGCAACTACCCTGCAATTTCTGTAGGGCAGCGAGGCGGCCTGTTTTACCCAGAGTAGTTCTCAGCGTGACAAGTGGACAGGGATGAGTCGTTGGGATGACTGAATATTTGGGATTAACCATTAAAAGGATGGCTGGAAAAGAACTGGCATGCCATAGAGAAATTTTAGTGGCACCTACTTTTTTTTGTTCGCTCCACCCGGTATGTGGCAGAGCTGTTGGGGGGGGATCACCGCATCACCGGACCTCCACAGCCCCGGTCCCGCCGACGGCAGCTTGGCTCCGTGCTGTGGGTCCCACCGAACCAGGCGCCAAGCACCCACAGCACCGGGGCCCCCACGGGCCGCTCACACCCCCGAGGGGCTTCCCTGCAGGAACCCCACCAGAAGGGCCACCGAGCAGCCGACGCGCTGAGGCACGTCCCCAACGCCGACCTGGCGCAGCACCTCCACGTCATCCCAAGGCACCTGCTCCTGGGGGGGCCGAGCCAGTCCCCCCAAAAACCTGCCCATGCCAGCAAGGGGCTCCACACGCCAACACCAACCAAAGGAGCCAGGAGACCCCCAAATCTCCTGGGCCAAGCTTTTAGGGGGGCAGCAAGAATGAGGGACACCGGGGAAGGTACAGGGGGGCTCAGAAGAGTACTGGGGGGGCACGGGGGGGGGCACAGGGAAGCAGGGTGGGGTGTACAGGGGAAGGCACTGTGGGACACAGTGGCACCAGGGGCACAGGGGGAGGAGGGCTGGGGGGGAAATGGGGGAAAATGGGGGAAAATGGGGGAAAATGGGGGAAAATGGGGGAAAATGGGGGAAAATGGGGGAAAATGGGGGAAAATGGGGCGTTGTAGGTACCGGGGGTCCCAAGGAGGTAGAAGCGGGGGTAGAGGGGAGCAGGGAAGGTATCGGGGAGCCCCGGGCCCCCGTCCCTTACCGTTCAGCCGCACGGTGAACTGCCGCCGCTTCCGATCGTGCTCCACCTGGATGGGGCAGCCCTGCTCCAGGAGGCCGAGCGGCGCCGAATGCGCCATGACCTGACCGAACCTGACCGGGCCGGGCCGTACGCGACAGGGAGCCCCGGCAGCGCCGGGTCCCGCCCCGGACTCCCGAGGGCGGCGGCGGGGCGGTGGGAGCGGCGGCGGGGCCGGGCCGTGGCGGCGGGGCCGGGCCGTGGCGGCGGGGCTGCCACCGGCGCGCGGCCGCAGGAAACCAGCTGTGCGCCACGTGCCCGCGGCCCAGCCAATGGCCGCGCCGCCGTTTTGTTTTGGTACGGCCGTCCGGCTCTTAAAGGGGCAGCGCCCCACCGGGCCGCCCGACCCGGCCGGCGGGGCCCGGCGCCCCCGCGTGGGCGGGCACGGGCACGGGCACGGGCACGGGCACGGGCACGGGCACGGGCACGGGCACAGACACAGACACGGGCACAGACACGGGCACGGGCACAAGCGCACCCGCACCTGCGGCCACTGCGGCCCTGGTGCTCTGTACTGGTCCTGCACTGGGTGCTCTGTACTGGTTTACTGGTCCTGCACTGGGTGTTCTGTACTGGCTTTACTGGTACTGTGCTGCGGCCCAGCTCTGGGGCACTGGTACTGCCCCACTGTGCCATCTGCTCTCCAGTAGTTACTGTACTGGGTACCTGGCCTGTGTATTGGGTTCTCTGCGCCGGTGCTGCACGATTGTTGGACTGGTGCACTGGTGCTGCACTGGTGCTGCCGTGCTGTACTGGTACTGAACCAGCACGTGGGGACTGGTGCACTGGTGCTGTGCTGGTGCCCTGCACTGACGCAGCGGGGTGCGGTGGAAGCCACAGGTCGTGGCCCCCCGTGCAATGCTCTGCCCCCCAGGAGCGGGCCCTTTCCCAGGGCAGGGGGGTCCGGCGGAGCCCCACTGCGGGGTGATGCCACGTCCCGTCACCCTGCAGCACAGAAAACCCCAGGAAGCAGCAGGAGGCTTGTCAGGGTGGCCACGCTGCCGCACGAACACCCGGCTTTGAGGTGCTCGTCCCAGCAGTCCCAAAAGCAAGGGAAACCTTGTGCATCAGCTGTCATGGGACACCACGGATGCCCGGGGGGGACACAGATGCCATAATCACCGTTTGTGGGACAGTTGCGCTAAGTGCACCCTCAAAACCAGAAGCACTTGAGCTTTCACACACCACGTCATGTACACCGGGGTCTGCTCAATAACCTCGGTGTATCCGCCACGTGCAAACCTGGGGAAGGCAACAGGGGGGTTTGTCTCCATGCCCGTGGAGCTGTAGCAGCAACACCTCAATATATTTGAACCGAAAGCTCTCGGAGGTAGGAGCTGAGCCTGGCCGAGGCGTCTGCACGCCGGCTGCGCAGCGCGGCAGGCTGGTGGCTGCCTGTGCAACAGGAAAAGCAGCAACACCTAGAATTAATCTGGAGTTTGTAATAGTTCACTGGCAGCTACTCTGCACCTAAGTACTGTCTCGTGTAGCTTGGCCTTTGTTTACTCATCCCTTTGGCTCCCGCTCCCTGAGTCCATCAGCTGATTAATTCATCAGGCCACTCGATTTGTTTGGTTTGTGCTGCTCCATCGCCGTGGCCGGTGCCGGGTGCTGGTGTTGTGCCCGTTGGGGTCACGCTCTCCCGCTCCCGTCGAGCACGAGCGCCGGCAGCACCCGCCAGCCTGCCGGGGGAGAGGGCTTCGTTACCCTCCTCCTCTGTGAAAGGCTAGAAAATGTCGGTGGTGAGATGTTGTCCTTGTCCTTATCCGCTCCCTGGCAGCCTTCGCTCCGCCTGTGCTCCCACGCCGTATGGCGGTGCCCGAAGATAAAGACAGCGAAACACCCGGAGCAGGGGAACGCAGGGGAAGGCAAACGCGCTGCCAACAGCCCGGCCAAGTACAGCTGAGATTTTGCAGGGAGGCAGATGAGTGGCACAAGCCCGAGGGCAGGGGGGAGCCTGGGGCAGGTGGAGAGAGGGGCCGAGTCCCGCACCCCACTTGGAGCTGCGAGGGAGCGCTGATGCCCTCCAGCGCACAGGGATGCTCGGGGGAAAGTCGGTCGCTTTGCCGGGAAACCTTAGGAGAGAGGGGAAAGGAGAAGCAGGTTTGCACAGACAAAGGCGAGGGGCTCCCCGCTGGCTCTCTCGGCATTCCCCCCTCGATTGCTGTGCCAGGGACACCGGGGACACCCCGTCCTGCCGTGGGCGGATTTCCAAACCAGGCCCGGCACAGCCCCGCAGCGAGGGGCCAGCGCCAAAGCGTCAAGCACCAGCAGCAAAGGTCCCAGCGTGTCCGTGAGGTCTGGCCCTGAGATGCGCTCATGCCTCCCTCTCTCTCCCTCCATCGGGCTTTCCTTCCAGAGCCTGCAAACCCGCAGGTTTACCTACAGCACCCTGGAAACGCAGAGCGGCCTTCCAGGGGCGCCAAAAATCCAGCACCCTTGCCGAAATGTCTAGGAGCACTCGGGCTCCACCGGGACGCTTTGCTCTGCCTTTGCCTGTGATGATTCCCTCTGCCTCGGGCCAGCAATTACAGCGGCCTCCGATCTTTCAGATACGCTTCTCCAGCAGAGTCTGCCGGGTCCGCCGACAGTGGCTCAGGCAGACGGAGGAGGTGCAGGAGAGAGGAGCCGTGCTGGCAGGCACCGAGAGGTTGCAGAAAAAAAGGAGAGGTGCTCCCAAGAGGTCCCTATGCCCTGCCTCTGACGGGGACGTGACCACATGCTGCCTCTGGTCCCTTCCTCGCAGCCCGCGGGGGTCCGTGGGCTCCCTCCCCAGCCCCACGCCTTCCCACCCCGTCGGATTTTGATGCCGAGCGTACCCAAATTTCCATTCATGCTTCTGCAGCGCTCCCGCGCTGGAAGGCCTGGGAGCAGGCGACAAACCCCTGCTTGGGAAGCACCCAGCGATTCAAGGCGGGTGAATAAAAGCGGGGCGGCTGTTTCATCCACCCCTGTAATTGCAGCCGGGGCTGGCGGCGATCTGCAGCCGTGCCTGGGGATGCAGGCGGCGGAATGGCGCGGCATGCAATGTGCTCGGGGACAGCACGGTCGTGCTCTGCGCTTGCAATGACACCCCAGGTGCTGCCAGCGCCGAGGCCGGGTGTCGAAGCCGGTCCCACCGGTCCTCACAGGTCCACCTCCAAGCTGCACGTTTGCAAAGGTGCAAACGATGCTCTGCCCTACGGCGGCACCCCCCGAATCTCGCACCCGAACACCGGCCCAGCCCAAACCCGATCGGATCAGCTGGGCTGGAGTTGAAACCCTGTTGCTGATTCAGAGGTTCGTAGGGCTGAACGCCAGAAAGGTCCACTCCGCTCCCACCTCCTGCTTGCCCAGCCCAGGCAGTGACATCCGCAGCTCTTGCATCAGCGCTAATAACCCTGCGGTCGAACTGGAGCGGAGTTTTTTTAGAAAGATTCCTTGCCTGTGTTGAAAGACTTGAAAGGTGGTGAATCTACTACGTCTCTCGGGAAGGTAATTGCTCTCCCTATTAAAAACCTGTAATTTATTTCCCATTTGAACTTTTCTAGCTTCAGTTCGCAGCTGCCGGATCTTATGCCATCGCTGCTGGATTACAGGTCCCTTTGAGGCACCGGTCCTCACGCAGACCCCAGTCTGCCCGGCTCCTTCCCTCCTGCAGTGATTCCCCTGAGCTGCATGGTTTCCAGGCAGGTTTTCCAGCCCTCAAACTGATCCAAAATGCTCTGCAAAACGCGAAGCTGAGAACTGGCTGTGACAGACCAGCTGGGATTTCAGCAGGGCTGTCTGCAGTTGCCACCCCTCCAACACCTCCTTTGTATCTGTATGAATCATGCGAGGAATTTCAGCCAGAAAACGACACTCGTAATCTGCTTTTTGCTTGTACAACCGCATCGCTCATGTCCTGGTCAGCCGCTACGTTCTGCAGCCCAGCTCGGGCGTTTGGGGGAGCAGCCTCGCCCCGGGACGCACCGCGGCACGTTGCTGGGCTAGGAGGGATTGATTCCTCAGTGACTTGGAGAGGAATAAATCCCCATCGATTTTTCAGCCAGACCACCGGTGGGACCCACGGTGTGCAGGAGCAGGGACCCACGGAAGATGCAATGAGCTTGGCTGGTCTCAGCTGCACAGCACCAGCCATGCTCACCTCACGGTCCGTGAGGTGAGGCGTGGCGCAGGACGGGGGCACCCTGGGCCGTGCTGCCGACAGGGCTCCGCGCCCCAAACGCCACCTCCGCCCTGCGGGTGCCCCGGCGGGGTCACGCCGGTGGCGGGGACAGCGGGGACGCCCCGGTTGCATGGCAGCGCCGCTCTGCCGCCCGCCCGACTCACTTCACCCTCACAGCCGTGCCCGAGAACCGCGAAGCTCTTCCCGCGGAGGCAGTAACCACGCCCTCCTCCCCGCCGCTGGCCAATCCCGCCGCGCGGGGGGGCGGAGCCTGTCGCCTGTCGCCCCGCCCCGCGGCTCTTCCCCGGCGGCCGCCGCGCTGGGCCGGACTCCGCCGGGCGCCGCGCTCTGCCCGGGCGCAGCGGGGCCGCCGCCAGCCATGTCGCTGCCCAGAGGTAGGGCCGGGGCCGGGGCCGGGGCCGGGGCCGGGGCCGGGCGGGGGGCGATGCTCCGCGGGGCTCCGGGCGGGGTGTTCCGGGGGGAGCGGGGCTGCGGCCGGGCTGAGCCGCGTCGTCGGGTCTGGCGTAACCCGCGGGGACGGGGCTGTTGCCCAACCCGCCGGGCGTGGGCTCCCCGCCGCCGCCGGCCGGGGCTTCCTCTGCGTGGGCCCCGGGTGCCTCCTCCTGCCGGGTCCCGGCTGAGGGCCGCGCCGCTCTCCGCCTGCAGCCCGGCGTCTCTGGCCGGGGCCGGGGCTGGGCTCCCGCGTCCCCCGGAGCTGCGGGGCCCGGGCGTGTGCGCTGCGTGGAGGGGAACGGGAGCGAGCGGCCCGCGGGGGAGGGCGGGGGCGAAGCTCCTGTTGGCGTGGGGAGCGATGCAGAAGCGCAAGTTTCGTCTGCGGCCGCTGGAGTCTCTGCCCGCGGCAGCTCGGCAGGCGTCGTGGCCTCGCCTCGGCCTAACGAGGCGGGAAGGACGGGGCCGGCATCCCGTTTCGGTGGCCGGGGCAGAGCCACGACGCGATGCCGGCGCGTGTGCCGGGAGCGCCGCGGTGGAGTTTCCCATTGTCTCCGCCGTACGCGGCTGGCGAACGTGACCGTGTGTCACGGGTGTTATTTATAGAGCATCGCTGTGACTAAGGCGGCCTGGTCGCTGTCCCAAGGTGAGCGCCGGCTGGCAGGCATCGGCCCGGGATGACACCGCCGGCGTGCCGGGCTTGAGGAAGATGGGGAAATGGCTTCGTTGGTGTCTCGGTGCTCCGGGGAGCCGGTTGCATCAGCGCCGCGAGCGCAGACCGGACGGAGGAGGGAGCACACGGAGTACAGTTGCTGCCTCTCTCTTATCACTGGAATAAAATTTGAGGGGTTTTCCTTGTTCGGGAGTGATGCGCTGGAAACTTGAAGTCAGGAACCATGTGAGCAGATGAACGCACCTCGGCGTGACTTTTTTTTTCCCCCCCTTTTAAATGATCCATGTCTTAACCGGAGGGAATGTGGACCTGAGTTTCCTGTTTGCTGTGTAAGCAGGGTGTGAATCAGCGGCGATTTACGGTGCTGCTGAGCGGAGCTGCTGACTCACAGGTAGGAGCACATGCCTCCAGCCACCGGCCCGTGTTGAAAGGGATCAACCGGGCTTCTTAAAAAGGCTCTCGCTGGGACGCCGGAGCCCAGACCTCTCGCTCGGCTCGCAGGCGCTGTGGACGGTGTGTGCATGTGTGGATGGAGGGAAGAGGTGAGCCTGGCCGAGGGACCGCTCGAGCCCCGCGGGACACGAGGCCCGAGCTGGGCCCGGGAGGATTTCGGGGGAAGGAGCTTGGCTGACAGCAAAAGGCGATGCCTGCGGGAGCACCTGGGAGTGTGGTGCTTTCCTCGGAGGAAGTTTGGAACCCTTCTGTGTCTGCAGGTTTCTGGTTGCACGGGGCTGTTGGTTGTGATGAACCGGTTCATTCATACAATTACTCCTAATACCCTTCGCTGGAGGCGTCACACGTGTGCCGAGTGCTCCCGGTCTCTGCTGGGACTGGCAGCTCCGGGTCCCCATCTCACGTGAGCTCCTTTGCCTCCGTCGGGGCAGCATTCAGCACGGGGATCGATCCCAGATGCGCGTAACCCAGCTGCCTCTTCAGAGCCCTCTCCTCTTGCCCTGCTAAGCCGTCCGCCGTGCCTCTCCTCGGTTTTGCATCTGCCTCGGTGGTGCCAGCCCTCCGAGCGGGTTTGCCGGCTGTGCGCTTCCGCGTAGGGATGCTCGTAGGTCCGAGTGCGTGCATCTGCTGCTGGGGCTGCGGACGGTGCTGGCAGCACTCGCGGCAGCTCTTTCTGCCTCTCCTTTTGGGCGGCCTGAATTTAAGCTAAATTTCCCTGGTTTTTCTTAGGGAAATTCAGCGAGCGGTCTCAGGTTTGCTTTTGCTGGTTGCTTTCCCTCCTCGAGGTTGAATCGATCAGGGTAGTAAATGGAGGGCGCTGCGCTGAAGCTCTCAGGTTGGCTCTTTCCATGATAGCTGGGTACCAAAACTTGCCTGCCCTCATTTTGGCTTAGTCACGGGGTTGTCTCCTGCCTCGGGAGTTTTTGGGGATGCGCGTGGCTGGCCGTGACACGCGCGATAGGAATGGTGCTGGGCGAGAGCTTTGCCTCCCTCTGTGCTAAACATAGCTTGCGAGATAAACACCTTCTGGGGATTATGCGAAGCTTAGGATGGATTTCGGCTTTCTTCCTCTTCCCATTGCCTGTATCTGGTTGATCCGAATTATCTTACAGGATCAGGTGTGTGGTAAAACGTTGCCGTTCAGGTGTTATCTTGCACCGATGTTTACTAAAATATGCAAAAGCTCGCAGTTGTCTCAGGTCACCAAAGCTCCCTCGAGCTGTGTCTCATCGAATGGGTGGCACCGAGGGAAGGAAACGTGTGCAAGCTCCGGAGCTGCCCGTGTGTCCTTGCGGAGCTTTGCAAGGGACGCAGCCTTTAGCTGCAGATTGCAACATGTGGCTGGTCCTGGGCATGATTTGCCAACAAAGTCTGCACCTGTTTTGGTGAAATGGATGCTGTGAAGGGAAGAGTGTTGTGTCTGAGAGGTTAAAGCAGAAGGGGACGAAGCCTCGGGGAGTTTGCAGCCCTCGGGTGCGTGCAGGAGCGGGATGGAGGGTGCAGGGTCTGTGTTAGGCTCTGCGTACAAATCCAGGCTGCTGCCTTTCCCCTGGGGCTCGAGGCATATTTTCTGCCTGTGTGTGCAGCCGCGTGAAGACCCGTGCGCCCGTTGCCGTGGCTGTTGGCTGTGGCTTGGGTGGCCCCCGACACCCGGGAAGCCCCTCCTGGAGGGACAGGCAGGAGCGTGCCGGCAGGGAGGCGCGTGTCTCCCAAAACCGGGGAGTTTGCGGGAGAAAGCAGCCATGCAGCTGCGGGGAGGGAGGATGCACGGACGGGGTCTGGAGGGAGAAGACCTGCTTGGCTTCCCCTGGGCTCCCCCAGTGCGGATGCCCGAGTAATTCAAAAGCAAGTCCGTCTCTACAGGGGAGAGATCTTCCTCTGGGAAGGTAGGTGCTGTTGGGGAGAGGCGTGGGATCCGGCTGCAGCCAGGCTGCGTTTCTGGGGAAGGCAGCTCTCCTTTGACACCGAGGCTTGGAAGGATCAGTGGTGAGAAATGCCAGAACCCGGGGATGAACTGGTGCTTGTTCTGGTGGCGCGTCTATTCTGGGTAGGTAAATAAGCGGTGGGGACGCGTCCCTCCCGCGCCCTGGCCGTGCCCTCCGCGGGAGCACACCACCGTTATGCAATGCAGTCGGCTGTGAATCCTGTACTGTCTCGTGCGCCATTCACACTTTTCCTGCCGCCACCCCAAAAAAAAAAGGCAGTTCTGCTGAAAATACACGTGGGGCCGTGACCTGCAGAAGCAGGGCTTTGGTTTGGGGCTCCCGCCACCTCCAGGCAGAGCAGCCACCGGCCCGGTGTCCCCTGGGGGTGTACGGGCAGAGGGGTGGCAGGGCTGGGAGCTCTGAACCCCCGAAGCCAGGTTTTTATTTTAATTCCCATTGAAGCATCATGGAGCTTGCATGCAATTAATTCTAACAATCGTATAGAGAGCGCAGCACTTTGCTCCTGCCCTCCTCCTCGTGCTGCTTTCTGCTAGCATAACGGTGGGTGCCTGGAAAACATCACGTTGGACCCGATAAATATTTAGCTGTGCTTCAGCAATTTGTTTCCCTCCCTGGAGGGATGCTCCCCTGCTTTTCTTCAGTGGATAATGCTTCTCCCTGAAGGCTGCTGCTTTTATTTTCCAGCTCTGGGCTACAGTCCAGGGCTGAGCCGGAGTTTGCTTTGCCCCCGTTGTTTGCCAAGGTGATCGTTGCTGGAGGAAACGCTCATGTGCTTTGTAGAGCTTCTCTCTGGGTGCCTGGGAATGGGTGCGGGTTTCTGGTCCCGGTGATTTTGTGACCTGAGAAGCCACCGCTGTGGACGTGGGGCTCTGTGGGTTTTTGGACGGAAGATGGTTTTCACTGGTGTTAATAAGGTGCTGCCCGGGCAGGCTGTTCGCTGGGGAAAGAGCTGGGAGAGGAACTTGCTGGGAGGTGATTTTACTCTACCAACAAAAAGTTTGGGGTTTTACTGGCATGACTCAGGACTGCTTGTGGGTACGTACGGAGTTGGATCTACCCGCCGCCTCTTTTGCTGACAATTCTGTAGTGCAGGTTGAGCGTTAGCCAGGGATTTTGAATGGGGGAGAGGGCAGAGAGGATTTTTTTTATGGTGGAAACTGGAAGTTTCTATTCTTTTTTTCAGCTCGGGAGATAGCCCATCTCCCCACAGCCCCTTATGTGCGTGGGGATGATGCTTCACTGATACTGTGGCAGCATTGTGAGTCTAAATGTTTGTCGCCCCAAGGAATACCATAATTACTGGGTACGACTGCAGCTATCTCGGATATCACGGTAGCGTCTTGTGGCCCCAGCTGGCCTCGGTTTGCAGTGGGTCCGAGTGTCTGCTCCCTTTTCTGGCGCTGGGATGGGGCTTCCTGCACCTTTCTCTTGCAGCCGCTTCTCTGTCCAGCAAAAGGCTGGAGCAGAGCTGCTGCCTGCGTGGGATGCGGCGGGTTATGGTGTGGCCGAGGGGAAGGGCAGGATTTGGGGGTCCCATGGTCCCAGTGGGTAGGAGAGGGAGGGAATCACTGCCTGATGCTGAGGGAGGTTCTGGACCTGCAGTGAGATGACGGTGGTACGAAGGTGAGATGGACCCTCTCCAGCATCCTTTCGCCCACTAACACTGTGCTGCGTTGTCCATGTGGCTTAATTAATCCACGGGCATAATGCCACGGGGCTCCTTTGTGCCCCGTCTGCTCTGTCGACCTGTTGCAAGAGAAGATGGGCAGCGCTTTGGAAGAGCACGTCCCTTTCAAGCCCCGGGGGCTGGTGGGCTTTTCTGTGTGGCACGATTGCCCTTGTGTGCTGCTGGATGTAGTGTAGGGGGAAATGGGGAAACACTTGAATCACGGGCTTTAAGGTCAGGAGGGATGATGGTGAGTGTCGTGCTCGGCTGGAGGTCAGGACGTTGCTTCCAGGAATTACTGCAGCCAGTCCAACAGCTTTTGGGTGAACTAAGCCAGATTGTGTAAAAAGACACCCGATCTTGTTTTTAAAGATGTCTGGTGCGGGAGTTTGGTTTCTGCGAAATGAGTGTTGTGACCTCGGGGAGCTGCGTGGTGCAGGGGGGTGTGGTGCGGCGGGATGGCTCTGCCCTGCCCTGGCTCCCTCCTGGCTTTACGGTCCCGCTCGCCGGGCAGCGAGGGAAGGAGAAGCGGGAGGCGATGGCCTGGCTGCTACCTCCTCTGGGAGCTGGCGGGGTGCAGGAGGGGCTGGGGGGGGTCCGGCACCCGCCGGGCTGCGCAGCCTCCGTCCTCCTGCCCGCGCTGCGCTCTGGGAGGTCGCTGCTGAGCTGGGTCTATCCTCTGCCCTAAGCATTAATTTCATCATTTCAAGTGAAATGCCTTTTTTTTTTTTAAAAAAAAAAAAAAAGATAAATTTCCGTTAAAAACATAACTTGAGTGGAAGAGGAGGCAGGATGAGGAGGAGACAAAACTTACCAGAAGTTGTTTGTAGAGCATCCACCCTTCCTCCCCCCACACCACCACCACTAACAAAGAAGAATCTAGTTTTGGAAAGGAAGAAACCTCCAGAGTGCTCGATACAAGTAATTTCCCATCAAAAAAACCCATGCTGTGGTTTGGCACTGGCATCAGCCTAACTGCTTGTATCCGATGCACCTCTCTGAGGATGATGGTGCGTGCTCCCTGCGCCCGTCGGCGCTTGGACCCTCTCCTCCCCGGGAGCTGTCACGGGGCGTTTGTACCCTGCTGCCTCGTCACCTGCCTCGATAGTGCCTGTCGTATCTTTTAGGAAACTTAAAAGCGGCTTTTAATGATTGCGTTTCATTCCCATAAAGGTCTCGGAGGTTTCCAGTACGGAACGCGTAAGACCCTGAAGCCATGCTGGGGTCCTGCCAGCATCTCTCCGGTGGTGCCGAGAGCCGCGTCCTCCCTTACCGTCTGCCGGTGACGGGTGCAGGTGGGACCGGCGGTGCAATGACCCCGGTGCAGGGCAGAGGGGCAGGAGGGGAAGCAGCTGGTCTGCAGGGCTTGGCAGGTGACAATCATGTGTCTGACAGATCATAAACACGCAGGGCTGGTTACGTGGATGGGCGGGGGGGTGGTTTAGGGGAGGATGACGAGGTTATCTAGGGAGTGTCAGCTTGTCTGGGCTTGCAGGCCAGTTAGATACTGCGTTGTGGTGTGCGTATATAAATGCCCTCCCAGCTTGACGCTCGCAGGGATGGCTGACGAAGCAGCCTGCCTGCGCTGCACGAGGTGGCTACGGTGGGTCAGGTGCCGTGGCCCCGCAGGGCTGCAGCTTGCCCTGGCCGTCTTTGCTGGTGCGTGTTAACAGGAGCCCTCGGAGATGGCAGCGTCCTGACGCGGCTTGCTGGAGGGCATCTGCTGTAGTTGGAGCAGATGTCCTCTCTTGCTGCCTGCATCTCTCCCTGCAGGAGACTGTTTCCTATTAAAGGTAGCGAAGGGCAAGCACACACTGCGTGGTGGAGGTATTTTTTTTGCTGTAGGATGGAGATCTTGGTTTACTCAGTGTCGGAGTGGGCAAGTGGAGGCTTGAGAGGGAGACGACGGAGCAGCAGAGTGTGCAGCCCCGAGGACCGGCAGGGATGGTCCCTCTGAGTCAGTCCTGAACGCGTGCCCCACGGCTGCAGGGGGTGTGCTGTCCTGAAGGATGTCTTTGCAGCTCGTCACTAAAAATGACGTGGTTCGTTTTCTGAGAGCCAGATGTGCTCACCATAAGGCTTTTTAAGAAAGCTGCTCTGCATAGTTAAAAATCCCCTGGTGCTGCGGACCGCTTGGTTTCTCTCCTGACATGCTGCCAGGTTGCACCTCAGCCAAAGATGAAACGATCTTGCGCTGATACATTGCTTTGGCTGTTCTTTGTCATCTTCCAAGCACCTTTAAAAGGTGCTTGGGGGGTAGGTAGCAGGCCCAGCCCCACGTGCCTGTTTGTAAAACCCCGTGCACCCAGAATATCCCTGCTGGGGCAGGGCACGGCAGCGCAAGGCATTTTTGTGCGTGTGCACGTGTGCTCAGCTGGCTTTTGAGGTTTCCCTGGTCTCTCTGCAATTAAAATCACCCACCCTGTGCCGAATCTGCACCCGGCTTGCCCGCGATGCCCCCTGCCAAGCGCCGTCCCCAGTGGTGAGAGCTCAGTGGTTAGAGGACCCAAGTAACGTAACGGTGCAGACGGGAGGATGGAGGTGCCGGGGGGTGGGATGTGGGTGGCGATGCTGCCGGGGACCGCACGGACCTGTACCAGCCTTTGTGCTGTGCTCCGGCTTTCTCTCTTTGGCAGCACCCGTTTTCCTTAAGGCTGGAAGGAGCCACATCCTGCCTTACGGCTGCCAAAAAAGGCGGAGGTGGTGGGTGTTTTAGATCTGCTTCTGCAGATCGCTCTTCTGCTTCTGTGTTCGCTCTTCGTTAGCATCTGCGGCCCATTTCCTCCAGGTTTTTGGTTGATCCCTGCGATTACTTGGCTGTGAACGTTGCTTGCCTTGAGCATCATTGGTAAGCCCCAGGTGCCGGAGGACGGCTGGCCCCGGGCAGGGCTGGGGTTATCCTGCAAGCCGAGGATACCCGTGGGGCTGTGCCATAGCTGGGCTGCCTCTCGCGCTCTGCAGATGCTGCTCCCTTGCCCAAGAGAAGCTGTTCGCAGGTGTTCATTACGCCCACCCTGCCTGGTTTGTTGAAGGATGCCTATGTGAAGAGAGTAAAGCAGAGGCTGGAGGAGGTGCCTCTAGAAATCACCAGGCAGAAATGATGGGTGAATTTTAATTGAAACTCTTATCAACCTCGCGTGTGCTTTGCTAAGGTGGTAGAAAACAGCTCAGCTTTTCCTCCAGCTCCTCTCCTGTACGTGTGGTTTTCTTTTCTGTGTACATTCCAGGTTGCTGCAAGAGTTTACCCTTAATTTTGGATCCACAAAGAATTTCTTGTTCGGTAACTGTGGATTTCCCCGTGGGGTTTTACAGTCGCAGCTCAGCAAGGGAAACCGTGTGTAACCACCGCAGGGAAGGGAAGCCAGTGCGCGTTTCCCTTTATCTCGAACAGGTTTGATGTTTCACACGTCTCCTTCCAGCTCCTCTCCTTGCCATTTCGCACACCGTCCTCCTGCAGAGCACCGCTCCTTTTCCCAAAACGCTGATGTGAGGCTTAGTCTTCGGGGGTAAAGGGGATTTTTAAGAAGTTGTTATTTCTTATTTAACTGGCAATGGTTCTTGGAAGCCCTCAGCGTGCTCCACGAGAAGCTGCAGGCTGAGCTGCACTGAGTCACACACAGCCTGCGCACTTGTGAGCCGGGACGTGAGCCGGATGCGCTGGGACTGGCCTCTCTGCGGAGACCGCTGGCTTCCTGGGATGGAGGGACGGCTCTTTAATCCGGCTTTACTAGGAAAAGCCTGCAATGCTTGCTTCCCCCGAACGTCGGAAAAATTGTAGTGCAGTAGGTGGATTCAAGAGAGGTAGGTGAGGAGTGAAAAAAGGGGGGGGGTGGAAATAAAGCCCACCCGAAGGGAGCAGCGGAGCGAGGCTGTGCCCTTCCTGCCGGCAGCCACGTGGGACCGCGGTGGCGAAACGCCGCGGAGCTGCGGGCACGTCGCCTGCGGAGCCCCTGCCTTTCCCAGGCACGAATCAAAGCTGCCCTGTGGGTACTGGGCAAATCCACTGCAAAATACATGTTTTCCCCACGCGAAGCTGTTGCAGCCTCAGATAAGAGCCCGCAGGGGGGAGGCGGGAGGGGACGGTGGAGGGCGATGCTGGGCAGTGGGGCTGGCAGCGGTTTTCGGTGTGCTGGTGGTCCAGCCTTTAATTGGGGGGGGATTTTTAAGCTTTGCAGCAGGGAGTTTGGAGGAACAAAGGGGAAATGTTTGCAGGTGACTCCTGCAAAATGTGGAGCTTAGCAAGTACGTGGTGCTTCTCTTATCTATCTGTAAGATAGATATATGTATCTTTAACTTCCTAAATCAGTGAGCAGCCGGAGCTGATCTCACGGACCAGCTGGATGTGGGACTTGTTCTGGGAATGTGGATGTAGTCTGTCCTCTGGGGCAGAGGAGCAGCGAGGGGAGAGCAAGAGGTATGCGCTGCGGGTCGGAGGGACGGTGTGGTTAATGCCAGGAGAAGAGGCTGCAGGTCGGGCTCGCTGTGGCTGAGCTCCCCTGGGGGTTTCAGGAGCCAGCTCTCCCCTCGCTACGTCAGCCCTTTCTCCGAGCCCCTGTTGCAAGCAGGTCATGGGGACCAGACGGGTCACCTGCCACCTCTCTTGACTTGGGAGCATCGTTAGTGGTTAAGACTGAAGCTTTTTGGCAGGGCGCTGAGGTTTGAGTGTGGTAGCAGGCTTTACGTGGAGATACCACTGAGCGGTGGCCTGAGGGGAATTGGGCAGTCTCTGTATTCCCCGGCTGCTCTCAGCCTGCAGTTTTCCTTTGCCTCATCCGAGCCCGGGGAGGCCTCCTGGCTCCCCCTTCACCTTGTGATGGGGTGGATTTTTCTCTCGGAAAAACTCAGTGGAGCAACTGGGGGCTCCAACTGGCTGCATCTGCTTTGCACTGGCTCTCTGGCGTGACGAGCACTTTGCATTTGTGCCTTCTGCTCGGCTCCCTGGAGCAGGGAGGGCACAGGGAAGAGGAGTGGCACTGAAGATGCACTAAAAAGAGCAAAGAATTGGTGTGGGAGTGCAGGAGACATAGGGCAGTGTCCTGCAGCGCTCGCCTGCTGATTTCTGCAAGCTGCTGGATCTGCACCCTGCTCCGAAAGAAATAACCAAAGGTTTTCCCCACTCCTCCACCCCGGAGGCACAGTGCTGGGTCACTGCTGGAGATCGGACGTTTTCCTCTGAAGATGCACAGCTTTGGCTGCCCAAGTCACGGCGGCATCTCCAGGGTATCCTGGGATGGTGGAGAAGCTCCTCTCGCCTGAGTCGTGCCTGAGCCCTCCCTGGGTTCCTCTGTCTCAGCTGGGGAGAGCGTCTCAGCGTGGATGCAATTGGGGAAAACCACGGTAAAAACAGCAGCTGAGCTTGTTGGGTCCGTGAGGCATAAATGTGCGTGTTGGTTCAGGCAGGCAGAGCGCGGAGTCGGTCCTGCCTGTGCCGTGCTGTGGCTGGTGATGACGGACGGACCCGTTCTGACTCCCACATCCCCCCAGCTGAGTTTGCAACATCTGCGGTGAGATAACAGACCTAGAGCGTGTGAACCGTGCGCGCTTGGTCCCTGGTCACCGGGAAGCAAGAAGCACCAGGCTGCAGGATGCCCCCCTCCAGGTCCCAGCGGGCAACGTCTCCAGCGCAGGTGCTGGTCTCCAAAGTCCTGCCTGGAGCCTCCGGACCAGGGAAGCACCTGGGTCGGTCTCTTGTTTCTGTCCCTCTCCCGGAGCAGGCGTCTGCGGACATCGAGGCCTTCCTTGTTTTTTTTCCCCTCCATAAATTCCATTTTCAGAGCAGGTGTGCCTGCTCTGTCTTACATCATTTGCAGAGATGAAATCACTCTGTATTTTTTCTTTAGAATTGCATTAGAAGCAGAGAGGGAGTATTTTGCTTTCTTGCCAAGTTTGCAGAGTTTTGGGGACACCTGGAAGTACTTGAATTGTACCAGTTTGGATAGAAAAAGAGTGTCTATTGACTCTGGAGTTGAGTTACAGCTGACAATTAAAAAGTCAAATGACTCTTTTCCTTTCCCAGAAGGAAAAAAAACGAGCCGTGTGCCTCCTGTCAAGCTGATCTATTCCAAAAAAGGTTTGAGTTTTCTCTCCCGACAGGAAACTGTCACCAGCTGGTCACATCAATTCCAAACAGGTTTTATTTTTTCACGGCTTCGCCTATGGGCTGAGAAATCAAAGGGAGGAACGCTCCTCTGGGGAGGGCTGGCAGGGACATGGGCACGGATGACGGTGGTTCTGCTTCTTTTTTCTCTGTTTTTGTTTTTTTTAGCATGCTCTTTGCTTTTCTCTAAGCACCGTCTCCTTTGCCTTCTCCTAACAATTAAGGTGTTGGGGCTGGGATTGCTTCCAGACCTTTGTCTCGTGGCGGTGCGCCAGCGTCTGCAGCCGAGTCGGTGCAGCCTGTGCCGGTCCTACGAGATAGCTCGTGGCCGTGGGTTTCACGCTGGCCGTGCACGCTGCGGGCTGGCCGGATCCGTGTGCCGCCCAGCGCTGTGGTTCCCGACGAGCTGTGGGTTGGGTTAATTACCCATCCCGAGCAATATCCCACTGCCCCCCGGCCTACCCTCGGTGGGTCCGCGTTGGCATTGCGCTGCAGCTGAGCTTTGAGCAGGTGTAGCCTCTGCCACTGCTTTTTTGGGGGAGAAAATCCAGTCCAAGTGAGGGATGCAAAGGAAGCAGTATCCAGCCCCGTGGCACCGCTCCCAGAGGATGCTCTGCCCGCATCCCGGCTCGGTGCCTGCTCCAAAGAGGTGCCCCTGTGACTGTAACCACCTTCGCACCGGGGTTTTGCACAAGCTCTGGTGCAAAGCAGCGCGACTCTTGGCATGCACGTAGCGTGTCCTGCAGTGGCACAGTGCAGATGCCAGCTAGCTGGTGCCTGTAAGCGTCCTGAAGGCAGTCTGGTCGCTGCTCGTGTGGGTTTCTCGGAGGGGAGCCTGTGTGCTCCATCGTCACGGGGCTGCAGGATAGCAAGCTGCCACCTGGGAACAAAACACAAAATCAAACGTTTTTTCCAGCCCTCGGGGTTATGCAGGTAACCTAAAAATACAACTGGAATGTAACTGGGCGGTGACATCCTCCCGGAGCTGCCGGCAGAGCCGGCGCGGCTCGCGGCGGTGTTATCTGGCCGGTGCACGGAGCCCGGGTGTGGCTCCGAGCCCGAGAGGTGGCAACGCGAACGTCGGCCTCTGGCTGTCGGCAGCTTTGGCTAACGTGCCCGTCCCCAAATCCCTCGCTGGGTGCCAGGAGGTCACACCCTTCTCCCTTGCATCGGTCACCTCCTTGTCCACTCCCGGTGGCACCATCGGTGTGACATCCCGCTCCGCCGGAGGAGACGAGCCCTGAGCGGTATCGGTGATTGATCGTCCCCAAGCACCGTCGGAGTGGATGAGAAAGATGACCCCGTTCCCTTTCCGATTGGATTCAGTTCAAAGGCTTTGTTTAAAAATAGAGCTGCTGCAGAGTTTCCAGGCTATGGGTCCCGTGCGTGGCTTGTGCACGCGGGGCTTTCCCATGGGACGTGCACTTTGTATGTGGAAAGGCAAGTGCGTCTCGGGCTTGGGGCAGCGGCTGCGTTACAGCCTTGGCCAGGGACACTGCTGCAATTCCCGGTCGGACAGCGAGGGGCAGTGGGCATCGGGCAGCGCGGCGCTGGGACAGCGTGGCCGGCTGGTGCGTGGACTCTGATCAGAGGGAAAGGGGCATCCCGTGAAAATCGCCCCCCCCTCCGGTTAGGCAGCGACTCTTCTTTCAGGGCAGGTGAAACCATTAACTTCTTGCTCAACCCCAGACACACACCTATAGAAAGCTCCTTGCCAACCCTCAGTGGGACATTCCTTTTCGGTCGCTCGCGGCAAAACGGCTCTTCCCTAGTCCCCGGCTGCAATGGTGACCCAGCCTTAACCAAACCGGCCTCGGGAGACGCTGCCTCTCCGCAGGGGAAGGGTGGGGAGAGGGGCCCGGCGTTGGCAGGGCGCTGTTTGAGCTCATTGCTGTTTTTAAGGGTGTGCTCTTCCACTTATTCACGCCAGCCCACTGGCAGGAGGCTGCTGGGAGCGATGGGAGCCATCCTTGTCCCCGGCTCTGCCCTGGCATACCTGGACCTGCAGCGAGTGCCTTGACTTCTCCCCGTTGCAGGATTTGCTCCCCCGGCTTCCCTCGCCTCTCGCGGGGTGATGTCCCAGCACGGAGGCGTGGGGAGGCTTTGTTGACACCAGTGAAACACGCGATGCCTTTTGTTCCTCCGGGATTACCTGTAGCGTGTAAAGGGCTGGATGATTAATGGCAAATGGCATGTGCCTTTCAAGGCTGGGCAATTCCTACCGTGTCAGCAAACTTTTGAAAGAGCTGCCAATGGTGAGACTTGAAAGGATGCTTGCATTTGGGTTTGGTTTTTTGGTTGTTTTCTGTTTGGTTTTTTTTTTTTAAGATGCTTTTGAGGTGTCGGGAAGCTCTGCTTTACACCACGCCTGCTCCTTGGGGGGCTAATTCAAAGGAAATCGTGTTTCCCATCCCACCTGCTGGGTTAGGGACTTTCTGCTCCGAAGCAGCGCTGACTTCATGTGTGTCTGTAAAGATCCTTGCAGCGTCTTATGTCTGGGTCAGGGAATTAGCCATCAAGCCAGAGAGTTAATGACGGGAGGACAACGCAGCATCGTTCTCCCCAGGAGCGCCGGGGACAGGTGCCGGTGGCGCTCGGTGCCGCCTGCGATAGCAGCTCCTGCGTCAGCATCCTTTATGTGCTGATGATCTGTGCCTAAAACTATACCCTGGGAGTGGAAATGAGCCTGAGAAAATATCTTCCACAGTCCTTCTGGGGCTTATATAAACACTATTTAAAATTAGAGTCACTCATTATGTTGCTATGTGCATTTACCTTGACCTCTGACTTTTGTGCTTGCAAGCGTGGATGGCCTGGCACAGCCTACAAGTTAGGGAATAGCTCGGGAGCAAACTGGAGGCATATTTTCTATACTTAGTTTAAGGTAAAGAAGCTGGTACAGCATCTCCCCTCTGGGCTGACAGGGAAATCGAAAACAAAACTGCAGCCCATCAAAGCCGAGTCTGGCTTGGATCAGGAACGTCAGCGCTGGCTTCTGCCGGGCTGGTTTTGAGGGAAAGGGGAAGAGCGGCGATACTTTGCCGCGGCTTTTCTTGCACATGTTTGCAGAGAAACAAATGATTTTTTTTTTTTTCCACGCCTTCGTCTCTCTCCCTTGCTATTTACCGGCCAAATCCATGCAGCGATTTATATTTTGCCACCAGAGATGCCGTCTCGGTTGTCACCCTGGAATAGCTGCTAAGCTCCGTGCCGGTATTGTCATGGAAGAATATTTCTACTATTTGTTGTGGTAATAGTTGTTAGTGGCAAAGCAATTAGCGTGTCACCTGCAGCACAACGAAATGTGACCTCTTTCTATCCCGCACCCCCTCGGTGCCCGAACCGGCGAGCGTGGGCTTCCCTCCGCCCTGAGGAGCGGCTGATGGCGGGTGGCAGCAGGGCGGCCGTCGAGCAAGGGTCGCTCCGGTGGGATGCCTGGGGAGGGGGATGGAGGAGGCGGGAGCGGGCTCTGCCTGCAGGCTGGGCTTGAATGCTTCAATCTGTCCGAAGAAAACGCGTCCCGCCGGGATGCACCGTAGCAATCCAGTACTTCGATGGCTCCCGGAGCTGGAGCTGGCTCCCCCCCAGTTTCCTGTTGACGTCATCTGCTATTTCGCTGCTGCAGTTTTTACAACTGTTGAGCTTTCAAGGGTAATCGGAGCCGAGATCGGCCAACCTCGGCAGCTGCCGATGAGGGAACGCAGCGCTACCTTCCCCGTCTCCCCCCGCTCGCCTTTGCTGCCGCTTCCAGCCTTGCGGACCCTCGGGAGCCGGGGACGCCAGGCGAGGAGAGCTGCGTGAAGTCGGCGAGCGCTTTAAGCCATGCATTCCCGCTGAAAATAATCATCGGTGCTTGCAAGAAGTGCCGTGTGCTGGATCCTGGGGGATTTTTTTTCCTTTCCCTCCTCCGCTCCCCCCCCCGCCCCCCTCTTCTGCCAGGCGTGCCGGGGCTGTTCTTCATTTCTGGGAAACCATGGACAAGAAGCAAGGTAGATGTTGCAATTTCCAAAACACGTGGTGGGGGAAAGTGAAGGGCTGATTCTGGTGCTAAAAGGGGACGTGTAACTTTTTGGGGTCAATCCATGCGGTTTTTCTTTTCTCCTTGCTTGGGCGGGGGGTCGGTGTTTGCAGCTGGGCATCTATTTTTAAAACACTGGAAACTTGCATGTTTTGTGTGGGGTTGAAACACTGGCATCTTAATTGTAAAAAAAAAAAAAAAAAAAAATCTAGCATGGCTAAAGGAAAATATTCGGAGGGTAAAGCTAGCTCCTGGCTCCGGTTTTGGTTGCATTCCTGGGATGCACGGTTTTCCAGCAGCTCTTGCGTGGTCGTCCCCTGCTCGAAAGCCTGTTGCGTTGGAAAGGCGGGTACCCGCGGCAGTCAGGAGCTCTGATTCAGCGCAGGCTGACAGGTTGTTTTGGGGCTGCAAGGGGCTTTTTCTGAAGCATGCTTTTTTCCTCCTCCGCGCTCGCTTTTTTTGCAGAAGTGGCGAGCGCAGGGCGGCGATGACCCGCGGGAGCCCCTCTCTGCAGCGGGACCTCGGCGGGCTGATGAGTGACGGCTTTCGGCAGGTTGAGAGCCCTTTTTCCACTTCCACAGATAGCTTTTTCCACTCTCAGCAGTGGAAAATAGCACAAAGTGTGCCTGTGAGGAGCTGGCTCTCATGACCAAAGCAACCAAATTCCCCTCTCTGCTTTGCACCCTGCCTCTAATATCGATCTTTTTTTTTTTTTCCTTGATGCTTTTTTTGTTCCAGCTCTTTCTTTGCAGCAGGGCTGGGATCCACCCTCCAGCCTCCTGCCCCATCCATGGCATTTGACTCTCCTCCTCAGATCGAGGAGAACCAGGGTGCATCCGAATGTTTTCCCCAGCACTAACAAAGCGGCGCGGCTCTGGAAGCAGCCTCCCGTGCCGCAGCCGTCCCCAGGACTTCACCTGGGGCTGGAACCAGAGCCCTTGGGAGGCAGCGGAGAGGTTTAATTTCAAAGGTCGGCTCAGGCAAATAGTTTTATTTACAGTTCTTTAGATTGTCCTGTTCGTTTCTTTCCGCCCACGCCAGCGGAGTGGGAAGGATAAACCTCCTGGGGAGAGGTGCAACTTAATAGGACTGAAGTCGGTGGCGAAGACAAGGATTCAGTCGTTGAATTAAGCAGTTCCAGGAAATGTCTGTGTCAGTTCTTAGCTGGTGGAGGTTATAGCATGAGAAAAAAAATTGTTAGGGTTTTTTTTTTTTTTTCTTTAGGAGGAAATGGTTCCTTTCTTAGCATAAAGGATGCAGTTACGTGCGTGCAGCATCACGTGGGTTACAATCTCGTCCGCACCAGGAACTTCTGTCAGCTAATTTTCCCCTGCCTGGGTGCAAGGCTCTGTGCCGCGTGCCCCCGCAGCCGGCAGCCCCTTCCGCTGCCCGGAGCGCCGCGCCGGCAGCGCCCAGCCGTCCGCGTGCTCAGGGCTGGCAGCAGAGCCCTGGGGCTTGCAGGGGTAACCGGGACGTGTCCCCACATCGCCTTGTCCCGCTGCTGCCTTTTTGCCCACGTGGAGGGGTCTCTAGAGGGGAGCTGTGTTGCTCTGTGCTTGCAGCCACCCCTCCTGCAAGAGCCCAGTGCCCTGGGAAACGAGCGTGTTTCCAGGATTTTCAGGTGACATAAACCATTCTTCACGTTCTAGCAATTCCTCCTGCACCGACCCTGCCGGGATCCCAAACGTGGGAGAGACAGTGCCGAGGCCTTGCTGGTGAGAAGGAGCTGACAGCAGCTGCCTGCGGGGGCTGAAAGCAAATGCTGCCCCGGGATGTACTCGGGACAGAAGGGCTTGAATTGCAAGGTCTTGTCATGCCCATCCCACTGCCTTTTTGTTCCTCCCATTTTATCACCCCCCCCCAGTCTTTCCTCCACCATCATTCACCCTGAAACAGTGCGTGGGCTTTCCCTGGGGGGCTGCAGGGGCTCAGGAACGAAGCCGCCCCCCGAGGGGCGATGAATCCAGCGCTGGGGCTTGCAGCAGGCAGCCCGGCAGCCTCCGGGCGCTTGGGGGGCGATCGCTGGGCTGTGCCATAGCGGGGGGGCTGTGCCGTGCCCCCATCTCCTGCGCTGGGGCTCTGCCTGTCCCGAGCAGGCTGTGCAGAGCTTCAGGGCAGGACTGCTCGTATCTGGTTTTTTTTGTTTTCTTTTTTTCCGGGCTGTGCTCAAGGGGAAGTGGTGCCTGCCCACTCAGCCCCTGCCCGGCCGGACCCGTGCTGCTGCCGCAAGCAGCGGGAGAAGCTTGCAGCAAGAAGCAAGAGTTCAGACCAGCCTTGCCGGGTGCTGGAAAGCTCGTGGCAAATTTTGGGAGAGCTGTAAAAGGCAAATCCAATCTCTGCCTCGGCTCCCCCAGCTGCAGGGCAGCATCATGGGTGATTTTATTCCTGCAGGCATGGGCTGAGCTGGGTTTTCCGCTGGCGTAGGTGGCCCAGCCAGAGCCTGGGAGTGGTGGCAGAATACCTCCGGTTTAATCGTGCTTTTTCAGATTGGAGCTAGGAGGAAGCGGGCTGATGTGCAGGGCACCCGCTATAGCAGAGTTCACAGGGGATGACCAATGCACAGAGACATGAAATGACCCTCCTGTATGGTGCAGGGGGTTTGTAATGGGGAATCTGCCCGTCCCTCGCCACCCCTCCTACCCATGCTTGCAAATCCTCCTGCCTGCGAGCTTGGGCTCCGCCGAACAACGCGCCCCATTGATTCCCGACCCCGGGCTGGGTGCTCCCAGCTCCCTCCGGCCTCGCTTTTGCAGCCAGGGCTGGCGAAGGGCTGACGCCGCAGCCTGCGGGACGCCTGGCTTGGGGAGCGTGTGGACCCTGCTCCTGCCGCGTGAGTCACCGCGCCGCGGCCGGCGCTGCCAGGGCAGCCGGCGGCACAGAAGGCGCTTTGTGCCGGCTGTGGGGTTACTATGGCAATTGGGGAGAGGGAGAGCAAACAGATTAAGCAAAATACCAGCCGGGATGGGGGGCATTTCAGGGCTTCATGTAAAGGTCTGGCTGGTAGCTGCCCCGGGGGGGGCTGCATGCAGACGCTGTCTGCCTTTCGGAGCAGGTCATGGGGGAGAAACGCTTGGTGCGAGGCTCCCGGTCAGCAGCGAGCTGAAGCCGTCCCCTTGGATGGGACGGGACGTGTGCCTGCGGTGAGCTCCCCGACCTGCCTGGGTGCAGAAGGACTCTGGGGACCCCCATTTTTAGGCTCCGTGGTCAGCCCCCCACGCTGAGTAGCGAGAGGCTGGGTGCAGGAAGGGAAGGCATTTCTGAACCCGTGGATGGCATCTGTCATTTGGCTCCATTTTGTGTTTGCTCCCGTCATTGCTCAACCAGGTACCTTGCCAAGTGTCATCAGTGGGTACATTGGGTTACGGATCGCTCCCCCTTCCAGCCCTGCTGGCTGGGCGATGGGGAAGAGAAACTTTGCAGGCTCAGGAACTAGAAGCCGTGATTGCCGTGGCATGGTCAGGTCTCCAGAGATGGTTTCCAGCCAAGCGGGATCGGTTTGGGGTGGAGCATCACGCTGGCTGGTTTCATTGAGCTGGAAATTCACTCCCATAGCTCACGGGAACTGCGCTGATCCGTGACCTTATGGGCTGGCTCTGATGCAGGAAAGGTGGGAGGTTAAGATGGGAATATGGACTGATCCATGCTGATTCCCTCAGCAGGGAGGGATGCTGCTGGTCCTGCAGCTGGGACCTTTGCAGTATCTTGCAGACCAGCTTTCCCCTGCAGCTTCAGTGAGGTTGGCATTTGGGGAAGGACAGGACTGGAAAAGTGGGTTTCAGGCACCCATCTTAGCTGAGGCATCTGGAGCTGGTGGGGGACGGGGATGGGGACAGGGGCTGTCTGCGCTGGGAACACGCTGGACATGTATCAGCCTTGCTGTCGCTGCTGCGGGAGCTCTCGCGTGGTGCTGCATCTCCTGCTGAAATCCCAGCTCCTCGCCTCTCCCCTCCCTTCCCCGACAGCCTTCGGAGTGCTGGACTTTGTCCGCACGCCTGTTCCCGGGAGCCAGGCAGGTAGGAGCTGTTTGGAAGGGCTGTCCAAGGCCACGCTGAGCCGTCCGCTCCCAGCCCGGTGCCTGGAGCACACCTTGCTGTTTGTGCTTTTTAATGCGTCTTTCGGGTCTGTGCAGCCAGAAGCACCTTTAGCTGCAAAGCGCAGCTGCCCCCTTGTCTCTCCTGGGGAGATCAGAGCTTCAGTGCTCTTGGCTGTATCACTTCAGCCCCCATCCCAGCCCCTCATGGTCTATTTATTTTCCCAATGAGCTGTAGGTAGGTGAGCCGTTTGCTGATGGAGGAACGGCTGGGGCTTCGACGAGCAGCCTGGGGTCTGCGGCGCTGCTGGGAGCTGATTCTGAGCCCTGCACGGGTCTCCTCTGCCCATGGCTGCCCGCTGGCCTCCTGTGCTGGTTATCCCTCATCCCTGTAGTTTCACCTGCAAGTGTTTGGCCTGCGCGAACCCCGTTTCCCTCTGCAGCAGTGGGTTATGTTATCTCAGTGCTGCTTGGAGTCAGGGAGGAGCGGGAAGAGAGCATCCTCTCGCCGGTCACTCCTGATGGGGTCGTGCCTTGTCTGGCCAGGTCTCAGCCCCCGCAAGCCTGGCTTGTGGCCGGTTCACTACTGGCTCTTCTAGTCAGCTCGTGTCTGGTTTTGGCCTGGTTTCCCTTCGTTGGGTGTGGGGTGTCCCCTCTCCTGCTGGGACCGACTTCTTGGTTTTGCTTGAGGTCTGGTGGCTGTCGCCCTCCGTGCCGGATCCGACCCACGTTGCAGAATGGGTCTGGCACTTCCCAAGAAGTCCTGGGTGGGGGCCGTGGGGCAAGGAGGAGCCGGACAGGGAGCGTTTTCGGGAGCCCTGTGCATCACTAATGGCGTGGGGACCTCTTGTGGCTGGAGAAACAGGGATCCGGCCAGGCTGGGCTGGGCTCCGGCAGCCCTTCTGCCTCCCTCTGCCTGCAGCGCAGCCGGGATTGCGCTCCTTGGGCCGTACGTGGGACCATGAGGGACGCAGGGCTGGTACCCGGCGGGTCTGGAGCATGAAGGCTGACCCAGTGTCTCCCTTCTCTCTTTCAGATTCCAAAGGATCCTTGGAGCCGCACAAACCAGGTAAGTGCCCAAGCAGAAATTGCAGCTTTAACCCATCTCCTGAACATCAGCAATTAAAATCCCAAAAGAGAGGGGACTGTTAATAGCCGTGAAGGGTAAAGAGCACTTTTGGGGTGTCTGAGGAGCACTGTGAGGTGGTGCTTGGCTGTGAGATTTGGAAGATGGTCTCTGTCAGTGCACGCCTGGGTATTCCTGCAGGCAAGTGCTCAGCGGGGACATTGAGACCCACTTGTGCTTCTGGCTCTTGCCTGAAACTTTGGGCAAATGGTCGTGAGCGCTGTGACCTTCTTGTCGTCTTGCTGCAGCTGCACAGCGTAGGGGTCCAGGCCCTGCCTCCCCTACCTGGTGGCTGCGGGCAAGAGGATGCTTGAAGGAAGAAAAGTAAAAATGCCAGTTGCTCACGTGTGCATCTTCTCTTCCAGTGAAAAGCAAGAAGAAACGGGAACTGAGGATAACATGTGTCCCCATCAAACAGCCCGTTGCCAACACAACGTAAGTGTCTCTGCTGCTTAAAGCCAGCCGGTGGTTCTCCGGAGCTGGACTCAGCACCATCTCAAGGGGAATGGCCCGTGTAGACTTTACAAAATCAGGATAGTTAATTTTTTCTCTTAAGCTCTGGCTTGCAGGTGATGAGAATGAATTACACGCACACGTGCATGTGTGTGCACACACATACGCAGCCTGCGTCTCTCTGGGAGGTGCCTGTTTGACTTGAAAAGGCTGAAAGGCAAAGGCTATGAGACTGCTGGGAGACTTTCTTCAGTCTTTCTGCCACGGCTGTGCCGATGCCAAAGGGCAAAGGCGCGGTGGAGAGAGCAAATCTGGCCAAGAGAAGTGGGAAAGGTTTTTAATGCAGGGGAAGAGAAGAGGTGGTGGCAGCCGGACCAAGGCAGGAGCAGGGGGAGGAGGGTTGGGGGATGCTCTGCATGGCAGGGCATCCTCCCCCGACCTCTGCGTCAGGGCTAGTTCGAGTCGTTCGCAGGTCCCCACCTTGGTGCGAGGAGGACACGGACGTCTTTTGTTGTTGTGCCGCTTGGTGCCAGGGGCCGGTGCCCAGCAGTATCTCAGGGCACTGGAATTTCTCTCTGCCCTGTTTGTTTCGTGTGGCTGATGCTTGTTATGCTGTGGGGGTGAGCCCCGGGTAGTGGCACTTGGTTTGACAAACAGCAGACGGCTTAAATTCCTCTTCCATGGTGCTCTTCCAAAACACCTTGGGCTGCATCTCCACCGCTGAGCCTTGTTTGCTCCAGGAAGCCTTTCTAGAGACCCTCCCAGCTCCAGGAGAGCAGTGAAATCCCTGAAGGGGAAATAATGCTACGTAAAACCCCAGATAGATAGGGCAGATCTGCCGGAGGGGGAGCCAGGGGAACTCCCCCATTAATGCTGTCCAGCCTAGCGTGCACATGCCGAGCCCCGCACACGACAGCCACCGCCTTCCCCCACGGGTGCATCTCTCTCTGCTCCTATCAGTGTTGGAATTTCCCCTGGAGAAGGCGTCACGCCAGAGTTTGCAGGGCGCTTGCACGCCCAGGGTGCTCATGTAAAAGCTGGTGCAAGCTATCCACAACTCCTTTTCTCTGCGCTTTTCAAGCGGCAGTGCAAATATTTGCGCAGTGCAAGGCTTTTGCTGTGCGGCTGAAGTACTTCCTTGAAGCCGGAGGTTGCCGTATTGCTCTGATGGGAATTGGGAGGCTAAACCAGTTGGGCAATCTCCCCTCTTAGAAGGTCCCGGGGGGTGGGGAGAGCAGAGGAGCGAGGCACAAGGGATGAAACACTCATGTCAGCTCTAAAAGTACCATGCTGCCCATAATGGGAAGTGGGCAGCAATGAGGAAAAAAGCCATAAAGGAAGACTTTCGCCTGCACGGTGTTGTGCAAAGCGTGACACCGAAGTGCTGCCTGCTCTGCCTGCCACGCTGCCTGAAACAGGCCCGCGAGTGTACACAAATGACTCACGGGTGAGGAATTACCTGTTGTTCCCTCGGCGTGCGTTTCGGGCTACGTGGCTGTCCTGTTACAACACCTGCCTGTCAAAACATGACAGCCGAGCTGCTCAGCCGCAGAAATGTCTCATCCCATCGGTCTCGGTTCCTCGGGCTCCTGAGCAGGGATGGTTTCGTAGCCGGTTGGTTTGATGCATGTCTCACCTAGCTGACTCGGGGGTTCTCGCTGGCTGCGTGCAGCGAGCGCCTCGTGGGTGTGAGCTGAGGTGTTACTGGCACGATTAAAGCATTTGCGAGTGTTTGGAGGGGGCTGGTTTGAACCCACGACAACAAAGCATGGTGGAAAGCAGCGGCTGAAAGCGCTCGAAGGAACATGAAACCTGGCTCTGGCCAAGAGGGTTAATGAAGCTGGGCTTTCTCCTGACTGTCTCTCTCTTTTCTTGCAGGCCCCCAAGAAACTTGGACTCCAGAGCGTTCATTACCATCGGAGATAAAGTACGTGTCAATGTAGTTTCTTTTTTTGCTTCATTCCAATTTTGTTTGCCCCTTATATGGGGAGTTTTATGGATCATGCCTGACAACCTGTCAAATCAGGTCTTGAGATTTCAGAGCACCCCACGAGAATCATAGAATAGAATCATAGAATTGTTTAGGTTGGAAGAGACCTCCAAGATCATTGAGTCCAACCGTTAACGTGTCACTACCAAGTCCACCACTAAATCATGTCCCCAAGCGCCACATCTACACGTCTTTTAAATCCCTCCAGGGATGGTGACTCCACCGCTGCCCTGGGCAGCCTGTGCCAGTGCCTGAGAAGGACAGTGCTGTCCTGGTGCAGCCTCGTGGGATGCACCTTTGCAGGGATGAGACATCCCACAGCAGGACCTTTCCCCTGTGGAGCAATGGGGTGTCTGTGTGTATTTAGAGCAGTGGCTGTTGGGGAGCTGAACGTGTCACCCTGCCTGCAAGACGGCTCGTCTCCGAGCCTGTGCACTCGCTGGCTGGTCTCTCCTGCCTGCGGGCAGTCCCTGCAAGGCAGGCGGGTGTCAAAGGCTGGGTGTGCAGTTTTCTCCGTAGTGGGAGGTCACGGCGGTCCCTCGACAGCCCCACCAGCCACCTTGGTCTGAACGGATGAACCCAGCCCCTCCGCCCTACATCAGCGTGGCCTCACCGCGCTCTCCGGCTGCCCCAAACAAAGCCCCCTTTGTCCTGCTGCCCCGCAGGGCTGTGTTGCTGCCTGTGGCCCAGGAGAAGCTGCGCGCAAAGCTTCTCTCCGGCTCTCCAAAGCCTTTCCTAGTGACCTGATGAAAAACACTGCTAGAAATAGCCACTGTCTCTCTTTTATTTCATTCTCTTGTTACGGGCTCTCCTGGGGCTGCAGAAGGCTGTTTGCAAGCAAGCTAAAAATACCGTGCGGTGCATTGGATCAGCCCTATATCTAGCTGCTTACCTCCCGGGCTGGGCGGTGGCTTGGCCGGTGGGATCTGGGACCCTCGGCCTCTGTGCAAGGTTTTAGGGTTAGGGGACAGATAGGAGAGGAGAGGAAGCTTTGGCTGGGTCCAGGGAACAACCCCGCTGCCTGTGTCATTTTCTGGCCATTGTCATGTGTATTAATAGCTCGGGGAGAGAAGTTCTCCGTAACAGCCTGGGCATGGTGTGCGCAAGGGGGGGGTGCTGTCGCTTGGGGAAAGCTCTCTAGACTCGCTTCCTTCCCTGCTCTGCCTGCACCAGTGTTTGCAGGAGGGGTCTGGTCCAGGTGTTTTGGGGTGACATGATGGAGGAAGAGGGCTTGGGCAGAAGGCCAGCTTTGGGCTGTGGGGGTAGATGATGACCTCGGGTCCATCGGATCCATGCAGGTGGTGCTGTGTGTCCTCACTACCGGCTCAACCCCCCAGGGCATGGGGTGAGTGATGCCGGGGAGGGGAGCGCCGGCTCTGTTGGGGCATCGCCTCTTGTTGCTGGGCAGGGCGATGCCGGTTCCTGGAGTGTGCTGGGAACTGCCAGCTTCTGGGGAAGCCTTAGGGTAAATGCCAGGAAAAAAAACCCAACAAAACAATAACCTGGAACAACTGCAGAACACGTGTCCTGAAAAGCACCACCAGATCTTTCCTGGAGGCCCGTGCAGGAGCTGCGAGCCTGCACTGCTCCTCTGCCAGCTGCTTGGGGCGGCAGGGTGGGGGTTTGCATGCGTCCCCCTTAGCCCCGCTCTGCTCGTTTCTGGATCCACCGTCCTGCCCAGGAAAGGGCTGTCACCTTCCTGTGCTGGGCAGCGCATAGCTCAGTGCTGAGCTCAAGCACAGACCTCTCTTGCTCCCTGCCTCGGCTGCCTGCCAGGCACATCTGCCTCCAATAAACGGAGCCGGGGCTGGCGGGAAGGTCCGGCAGAGCTGGTCGCTGCTGGCTGTGCTGTGGCCAGCGCCGAGGGGAGCTCGCTGGCCAGGAGCCCAGCAGCCACATCTCCCAGCTTGGCTGCTTAATGCCAAAGGCTGTTTCCTCTCCGCTCTGGGCGTAGCTCGCAGGCACGGTATCAGGCACTGTGCCGTGCATGTTTCCCACCCTCGCTGCCTTTGTGGCTACTGGGGCAATTTGGCATCCTGGTATTATTTTTGTTCCCTGAGACTGGAGGAAAACTGGAGGCTGGAGAAAGCCTGGCTAAAAGAAGGCCTGTGACTTATTAGGAGCGATGAACGCAGCGTCCAAAAATAGCCCATGTCTCACTCAAACAGTTTGTGCCCTGCCCAGCAGAGCAGGCAATTACAGGGTAACACGTCTTTAGGGAAACTTGTTCGTGGGTTGCACAGGAGCTTGCTGGCTCCCTGCGGCGTGGGGCACTCACTTGGCCGAGCACTGGCGATGGGTTTTTTCCAGCTCGAAGCGAGACTTACGTAGTTGCATTCGCCTGAGCTCCTTCGTTGGTGCTAACTCACGTTTTGCCTTGCTGGCTGCTTTCTGATGGTGGGAGGAAGTATCGAAAGCGGGTAAAGTCTGTTTGAACTCCCCAATAATTAGGAATTGAGTTGCTGGCTTGCTGTGTGCGCCATCCCATCTAAGAGAGGCTTTGCCCAGGCAAAGGTGGTGTTAGACACGTAGGTGTGTTTGTGACCGATGATCTCTTGGGATGCGGGGTGAGGTGAGGGATCCCTGGCTGCGCACGGGGATTTGGAGCGGTGGCAGAGGCTCCTGACTGTTGCCCTTGTTGGCACAGGAGCTGTTAAAATCCTGCAAATAGTTCAGCAACTGCAGAAATACCCTCGTGGGGGTAATCCCGAGCAGGCAGAGAGGCACCAACCTTTGGTGCCCTTTCCAGTGGCAGCTTGCCCTGGCTTAAAGGATGAAAGTCCTGATCTCTAGTTGCAGAGGGGAGATTAAATGAGCCCTGGTGAGTAAGGGGTGAGAGGGTTTGGGCTCTGGTTCAACAGAACAAAAAGTATACCCATCTTCTCTAAGCGTGGTGCCTCCTGTACGTGTAGGAGCTGGTGGGGTTCTGTAGGTACTGTTTGGAAACACTCTGCACGAGTGAGCTGCAAGCGTTGGACCTCTGCTGATGTCCTTGGTGATAAGGATGCTTGTGTCTGATTTTTTTTTTTTTGTCTCTCTCCCTAAAGAACTTCGAGGTGGAAGCTGATGACCTGGTGGCAATTTCGGAGCTGGGCCGTGGGGCCTACGGCGTGGTGGAGAAAGTCCGGCATGCGCAGAGCGGCACCATCATGGCCGTGAAGGTGAGGACAGCTGGGCGATGAGGGGGGTGGAGATCAGGATGCGCAGCTCCACGGGAGCAGAGAGACTCGACTGAGCTCCACCGGTTGCAGCAAAACGGGGACAGGCTTGTCTCGGTTTGGCAGCCTCCGGTCTCCCCAGTGTGGCTCGGCTGTTGAAGGGTCTGCGCTGGTACCGGCTGGGCACTCTGGGGTTGATCAGCAGGCTTTGAAATCCCGGCTTGGCACCTGCACTTAGATGGTGCAAGGTTTGGATGTCAGAGTGCCTGTCCAGGCTGCTGGCCTGATCCTGCATCCGCTGCAGAGCTCGCCAAGGGGTTGTCATTCATTAACGTGCTGTCTGGAAGAGGGAACTGGGCATCTCCTGGGGTGCTACTGGCCCCAAAATAAGCCCAAAACTCATGCCCTGGCCTCAGAACCGCAGGTCCTCTGAGTCAGTCTGAGGGATAATGATGTTATCGCACCTACATCAAACCCCTCTTCTTTCATATTTGTCTCAGAGGATTCGAGCGACTGTGAACACTCAGGAGCAGAAGAGGTTATTGATGGACTTGGACATCTCCATGAGGACAGTTGACTGCTTCTACACCGTCACTTTCTACGGAGCGCTCTTCCGCGAGGTACTGAGCCGGTGGATGGCTGGTGGGCTGCGCGGCACCTGAGGCCTGCGCGATTGCGCTGAAGGCACTAAACTGTCCCAAACCACCTCTGCTTTCTTCAGCCCAGCTGGGCTGTTTGAGATGCTGCTGTGACTTAAAGTCAAAGGTTTGCCTCCTTCAGGCAGTGTTGACCAGGTCCCATTCTTCAGTTCCATGGCAGATGCCCAAGCACGTTGTCCATGGCCCAGACCGACTTTGCGGTAGACCCTTAAAGGGAGGCCATCGCAGGTAGTTTTGGTGGTACCTGGACATCTGTGCCCATCGCTACCCTGTGCAGAGCCCACGTGCAGGTGGCGTGGCCAACAGCGGCTGCGTGGCAGGGACCTTGGCTTGCCCTGTGTGGAAGGGGCACTGTCCAGTTATCTGTCTGTCCCCACCGCTCCCTTCAGCTCCCGGGGATTTCCAGGGAATTCCCTCTCAACTGCTTTCTCTCCATCCACAGGGCGACGTGTGGATCTGCATGGAGCTCATGGACACCTCCCTAGATAAATTCTACAAGAAAGTACTGGAGAAGAAGAAAACCATCCCTGAAGACATTTTGGGGAAAATGGCTGTGTCTGTGAGTGCCTCTTGGGTTCTTACATGGTTTTGTGCATCCCCTGAGCCTGGTGGAGGTCTCCTGTTGAGGCCCGCGGCGTGTGGAAATGGGTGGTGTGTTTACAGTGGAAGGCTGATGCTGTGTGTCACTAACAGTTACTCTTTCGCTCTGTTTGTCCCCAGATTGTACGAGCTCTGGAGCATCTGCACAGTAAACTGTCCGTAATCCATAGAGGTACGTGCTGGATGGGATTAGCATGATGTGGCTGAAGATCTAGCCTTGAAATAAGTTATGTGAGAACTCCTTCCCAGGAGATGCGTGGTGTGTGCCTCTGGGATGCCTACAGTGGGGTCTAATGGTACTTGGGACCATGGTGGACAGATCTAGATGCCCAAGGCCTATTCCTGATATGTATCCTTCACGCATCTGCTTGCATGATGTCGTTCTCATCTTCCTTTTCAGATGAAGAGTCAAATATAATAACTGAATTCCTCACTACCTGTATTTTTATGGCATCTCTGCCTCTCTCTGAGTACAGAGGTACCTTGAAGGCAGCTCTTGGGGACAAAATCCGCAAGCCTTCCTGGCTGGGTAGTTCTAGCAAGGTGAGGGCTGAAGGAGACCTTGCAAATCATGGATGGGAATCGTAACACCCAGGTCCTACTCGTCATCCTGGTACAGTTCCTAGTGTAGTTGTGGACAGGTCATGATGGGCATGAGACAAGATGTCCTGAGAACTTGCTAGAGCTGAGCTTTTAGAGCTGTGTCGGGCCCATAAATCTTTCCTAAGGAGCTGGGCATTAACTCCTCAACGTTTTATCTCAACTGCATAAAGGCCTTTTGACCTGCCTTGTTAGAGAGGAGGCCTGTTCTGCCTAGAGGGCATGGTTATAGTTTTACCTGTGAACAACTTTTATTGAAATAAAAGACGGGTGGGGTTTTGTCTCCCTTTGCTTGTGTTAGGGCCTGTCTGGTCCCCTCCCAGGTCGGTGGGGAGTTTCCCATCTTGTCTCGGGCTCTGCGATACCTCTGCAAAGGCCCAATCTGCCCTCTTCTGTTCTCTCCCTTAGATGTGAAACCTTCCAACGTGCTGATCAACAAGGAGGGACACGTGAAAATGTGCGACTTTGGGATCAGCGGCTACTTGGTGGACTCGGTTGCGAAGACCATGGATGCCGGCTGCAAACCGTACATGGCTGTAAGTGTGCTCGTGCGGGAGCGGAGCCAGCGGCCTTCAGCTGCCTTCAGCCTTGGTTCAAAGAGGCTGCCGCTTAGAAATCAGTCTTGGTTCACCTCTGTCCTGAGATAGAAACCACTTCAGAGTGCTCTGGGCTTCCTGACTCAGCAGAGTCCTCCAAGGACAGGATTACCCTCCCTGTAAGCCCTGCTCTGTGTGTTAATCCCACAGCAGACTCTTCCTCTGCCACCTTCCATTTGCTGAAGGGTAAAGGACTGGCTGGTGCTGGTAGTGGTGGTTGGAAGAGCTGCTGCTTGTTGGCTAGTAAATGCTGAGGCTTTTCTTGGCAGGATCATTTCATTTCATCCTCTCAAGTCAGTATGAACTTCCCTTTGCCATCTGTGGCATCTGTGTGGGTAGCTTGTGCTCCTGGGGCAGGGATCATGCTGCAGGGATAGTACGAGTCTCACTCAGGAGCTGGAGGGTCGACTTCACGTGGGTTGTGTGGAGCAAAAGATGCCTTTCATCAGTGCTAGATTTAACCTCAGACCCTGCCTCCGTGGGGACATGCACCGGGGGAATCAACCCCCCGGGGTTTTGAGCCAGAGGTTTGCTCTGTGGGGTTTGCACTGGGAAAATGAGATGGAGTTGTAATATCTTCCGTTTTGCTCTTACAGCCAGAAAGAATAAACCCTGAGCTGAACCAGAAGGGCTACAACGTGAAGTCGGATGTCTGGAGTCTGGGGATCACAATGGTAACGCTGAGGGCTGGGACCGGCACCCTGCAGCCCTGGGGTTGGGATGGGGTCCGTGCTGGTGGGGCTCTACCCCTGCCGTGAGCGGTGCCAGCTGGTGGCTTCACCCCTGAGTGGATGCCCACCAAACGGGGCTGAATTCTGGGTGTGATAGCTCAGGGCACGAGAGGAATTACCCAGGGCACAGGGTGGTGGTGCTGCCCTGTGCGCACAGGGTACCTCACCCTGGGGCAGGTAGCCGTGGGCTGGTGCATGCAGCCAGCATCGCCACCGCTCCTGCGGCTCCTGCTGAGTCGTCTGGCAAGCTTGCCAGGAGATAATCCATCTCCTGCCCCTTCTCTTTCCTCCTCTCCCTCCTTGCGTGGTCCTGCGGGATCCTGGTGGATGCATAAAGGCCTGTTATTCCCACGTGGTTCCCTTGTACCCCTCTGCTTGATTTCAGAGCTACTTGTGTATAACGCCAGCTCCAAATAGCTCCAGTTAGCTCTGAACTATGTTGGTGTGGATGGCAGACTCCCAGGGGGCAATATCTAGATGACAGTGGGCTTAGTTGGGCATCCAGGAGTCTGGCTTTTAGTTGCTCTGCAGTTCCCCGTGCGCTGGCTAGGGAGGTAAGTCGGTGGGGCAGGGTTTGCTGGAGCTGGGTCACCGCGTGCACACCTCTCCTGCAGCAAAGCCTTGCAGGAGCATCGGGGTGAGGTAGCCTGCCCTGCTGCGGCGAGGGGTGCTGTGCATGGCTTGCAGCAAGTCCTGCCTGCAGGGTAGCTCAGAGCAGCCAACAGGAAGGGGAAATACTTTCAGTTCCAAAATTGCAGCTGCTCAGGATGGTTTATCTACCTCCTGCAAGAAACGGATCTTGCAGAAAGCAGCTGAAATCTTCTGGCGCCAGAGGACAAAGGAAATCCCAGCTGTTGGCTCGAAGGGGATGCCGCCTGGGAACACGTCTCTTGCTTTCCAGGAGACTGTCTTTCTGCGGGTAGATTATTTTCAGGAATTTTTCCTGTGCCCTGTTGGCCGTGACTTTTGTTTTGAGTGCTGCATCCCTGCGTTTGTGTGCGCTGCACGGATCTGTCGGCAAATATTCCCTCTTTCCCAGCTAGTTTTGTCTGCAGTGCCAAACCCAAGCCCCTCTCCTTGGTGTCCCCGTGCCAGTGCAGAGCAGAGCTGGGCTGGGCTGGCTGGAAATGTAATCAGCTCCAGCTTTCCTCCCGAGATGCAGGAAGCTGTGGGATGGGAGATTGCGTGAACGATGAAATCTCTCAACCTTTCCAAAGCTGGATGGGAGAGGGGGCCTCGCTGAAAGCCTGCCAGCCTGCAGCTGAACGGAGCCCTGACCTGTCTGACTCCATCTAATGTCTTCCTGGGCTGGCTTCCTGGTTTTTTTATTTCTGAGGGGCTTTGATTGATTTCAGACTGGCCAGTTTTAGGGCCATTGACTTGCAGGGCTAATCCGGGCCTTTCCGGGCTGGTGGCTTCATTCAGTTTTCCAGCAGCAGGAGCTGAGCCCCTGACCAGAGGCAGGCGGGGGCATCTGGCTCTGCCCCGCATCTTTCAGGTTTCTTATTCCTCCCATCCCATCCCATCCCACCCTGCCAGGCAGGTCTGGAGGTTCTGTTGCTTCGAGACAGGAGCTGACCCTTGGCGTGAGGGGACTGCCCAAGAGCTGTGACGGGCTTTTTCCTGCTGGAATGGGTGATGGAGCAGAGGTGACTTGTAGGAAGGACCCAGTAATTGAGGTGGTTTTGGCCAAGATCTTCATAAGTGATGTTCTAGCACTTCGCTTTTCTTGGGTTTGTGGATTTTTTTTGTGCCTAGCTCGTACAGTACTAGCCTGAAGCCCAGAGGCTGCCTTTTGGCGAGCAAAGCACTTTGGAAGCCAGTGCAGACATGGTGTGCTGTTATTATCTTTTAAAATAATCCCATTTTACATATCTTTGGTGGCTTCCTGTAAATGCATTAATATGCTGAGCCAGCCTCAAAAGGAAGTATTTTTGGCCTCTGGGTCTTCGTATTTTAAAAAAAAAAAAAAGTATGACCCAAATTGAAAATGGTTTGTAAGGAAAGAGGTTTTTCATTTTGAATCTGAGCTGCCTGAAGTAGGCAGGCTGTGTGGGGTCGCGTTTGTCCCCGTGTCTCATGTCAGCCCATCTCTGTCCTCAGATCGAACTGGCCATTCTTCGCTTCCCATACGAGTCCTGGGGGACTCCCTTCCAACAGCTCAAGCAAGTGGTGGAGGAGCCCTCGCCCCAGCTGCCCACCGATCGCTTCTCCAAGGAGTTTGTGGACTTCACGGCGCAGTGGTGAGTCTCCGGCAGGGACTGGTGGCTTCTCCCAGCCTGGCTGAAGAGGAGCCTTGATCCGTGGGGGTTGGAGCAAAGCGTGGGGCTGGGTTTGTCATCCTTTCGGAGCCCCTTTCTCCCCACCTCGCCGTACCGAGGCTGGTGCTCGACCACAGCAGGAAGCACTGCCCAAGCTGGTTTTGCTCTCAGTCTGACTCACCCAGACTAGTTGGGAGGCACAGAGGTTTCTCTTCTCCTTTTGCCATCGCTGCTGCTGAAATTTTGGTGGTTTCTGGCAAAGCAGCAATGAAATGAGAACGAACCCCTGCCAGCGTCTGGGTGCCTCTGGGTGAAAGCCGATTTGTGGTTTTGTGGGTACTACGTACAGTAGCTGCTCCCTTTGGGGTGTTCCTCTGCTCCGTGTGCGCTGCTTGGAGCTGCCGGGCAAGGGTGAGCCCACCGAGGCAAGGCTCGAACGAGCCTTGAGATGGTCTGCCCACCCTATAGATGGTGGGAAACCATCTCCTGTCCTGCCCGTTTGTTCTGGTCTGTGGGGACGAGCGAGGCTGCGCTGGGCAGACTGCCGCAAGCTGCTTGGCTTGTGCTTTTTGCGGCAAAACACCATGAGTTGGCCTTTCCCAGTTACCTGCCTGGCTGCTTTGCTGGTGGCTCAAACCTGCTTGGCCAAGGAGGGAGAGGAATGGGTGCTGCCCATGAGAAGGATGTCATGTTGGTTGTGAAGGGGAGATCCCTTGTGATAGACCACATACAGAAAAACCAAAAATCCTACAGCTTTTCTTTCCCATTTTTTGTCTTCCAGCTTAAGGAAGAACCCCGCTGAGCGAATGAACTATTTAGAACTTATGGTAAGTGCGAAGCCATTTCTGCTGGTCTTTATCGCAGCGCGTTTCTAAAGTGAAATCAATGGTCCAGCAGGTCCTAGGAAAATGGGACAGCAGGGCGTGTGGGTGATTTTTCAGGCACGGAGCGGGATGGGTGTAGTGTGTCTAAGGTGGAAGGGTGTGTTGATTTCACGAGAGTTAAGGTCAAGGTTTCTAGGTGTTTTCTCCCTCTATCCTATCTGCTCTTGGCAAGTTTAGACCTCAAATGATGGTAGTACAGCTGCCAAGGTGGGCTGTCCCGCTGGGGTTGAACCTAGAAATGCCAAACCTGAGAGCATTAGTTAATCTTTAAGCGAAAGGATGGTGTCTGTGGGAGCCCGGGGAGGAGGTTGGTGTCTGCCTCTCCCCCAGCACCTCGCCAGCTGCGTGATATCCCCCAGAGACTGCTCTTGGGCTTGTCTGTCCTTGGGCGTCAGCTGATGTTGTCTTTGGTCTTGTTGGCAGGAACACCCTTTCTTTACCTTGCACGACACCAAAGAGACTGACATGGCCTCCTTCGTGACAGAGATCCTCGGGGAAGACTCCTAACTCAAACCTCACGGCTTCGTGCAGTCCCCTCCATCCTGGCTTCCCCGCAGAAGAGTGAATGAGGACTCAAGTTAATGGTGGTTTGCACAAATCGCGCTTCCCCAGCCTGTGGGCATCTCTGGCCCCATCTGGCCTCGCAATCTCTTTCTCTTTGCCCTGTAAATGAAATCCCCCAGGATGAGCCTTTTGAAGCCAACGCCTTTCCAACTAAGCCACGGAGACCGAAGGCTCGGGAATTCCCTGCTGACGCCAGCGTATCCCTCCCGGGGAGCAGACCGTGCCCGTGGCACCTGAGCAGGGCCGGGGCAGAGGGGGCCAGAGGGCATCTCCCCTCCCCAGCAGCCTGGTGCACAGCGCAGGGGGGTTGTGTTTCTTTGCTGCCTGGGGAGGGCAGAGAGAAAAAATGCTGCTGCGCTTGCCCCGCTCTTCTCCCCTGCCTGCCCAAAGCCCCTTCCCCGGAGTCTGGTCTCGCTCGCCTTCCCTTTGTGCCTGGCTCTCTGCCCCCAGGAGCCCACGCAGCTTTTCAGGGGGCTGTGGGGCTCCCTGGGCACACTGCTGTTCACACCAGAGCCTGTTTTAATGCCTGGCTCGACATCTTAATGACCCTTCGAGGCAGCACCAGACCGGGCGTCCCCCTCCCTCAATCAATACGCTGCTCCCTTGGGATGGGAAAAAAAAAGAAGGCATTTTTTGATGAGCCCACCTTGACGCCAGCTGCGACCCACGCTCTCCCCACGCTTACCCACGGGACTTCATCCAGCGCACAGTGCTCCCTTCCCCACGCGGGCGCGAGGCGACACGGGGAGACAAGCAGGTCCCCGGGCGCTGCCTCTCTCCCCTCCAGCCCTGGGCTGGGAGGACGCATCCCCCTCCGGGCATCTGACGCCGTTCGCAGCCCCTGCCTCCTCCTTCCCTGGCTCCTGGAGAAGACGTCGCTCCACCTCCCTCCCAGCCTGGAGCTCGTGTAAGACCTCGCACTGTGACACCCGCTCCTTTCGGGGGCCGTACTTGCACCCCTCGTGTCCCAAACTGCCTTCGAACCCTCCAGCTGCCCGCCGAGGCGTCAGCCGAGATCGAAACCCCGGTGACTCCCGCGGGGGCTGCCGACAGTTGTACATTTTATGTCTATATATAATGGACTTTGTAACATGTTTCCTAGTTTTAATCTAACTTGCTATAAATTAAAGCCCTTCTGCGTGGGAGGAGGGAGGAGCAGTTCCTTCTCCGCTAACAAATCCACTGTGAAAACCTGATAAGTTTCCCCACTCTCCCGGCCTGAGCACTCTGCAAGGAGCTACGGGAGCAAGAGGGATTTCTGTCTTCTACTGTATATGATCACGGGATAAACGCACCGGCTGTGGATTTTGTTGGGGTTTTTTTAATAGATTGAGTTTTCAGAGGAATTTTTTTTTTCCTTTTCTAATATATATTTGTGTGTGTGTATGTGTGTGCGCAGTATATACATATCTATATTATATATTTTTAAATCAGTGATGAATGTGTGAACGTCTGTGTGGCCAGCAGATTTGGTGAAACGGCTAGCATTCTTCTGGCTAAATTTGGGGTGGTGGGGAAAGGGGTCACTAGAAAACACCCTGGCCTAAGACTTTTTTTAAAAAACAAGAAATGCATCTATTTTTTAACTGAATCTTTTAAAAACGTTTTTCCTGAAATCCATGCCCTGGAGGTCTGGATTTTGGGGTGCATTTCCAGCGTTCAGGCCCCCCCCCCAACGAAGAATGATGTCCCCTTAGGTTCATTGCTCCCCACTCCTGCAGCCCGGGCTTGGAAGCGGCGCCGGGGACCCTCTGCCTGGGACAGGGCTGCTTGACACCACCTATTCCTGCGAGCTGCTCCCGGGGGAAGCTGCTTCAGGGCAAATGGTTTTCAGTCCTTCGTGCCCCCGTGCCGGGGCATCATGCAGCAGCGCTTTTCCCCCGTCACCCCTCTGATCCCCTTCCCTGAGTCGACAAACCCCGAGAGAACCAGCCCGGACTGAGCTGGACAAACCCTTTGGTTCGACCCTGACCCCCCCCCCATCCTCTTTACGTAAAATAAGAAAGTGATTGATGTTCTCCACGTCTCCCTCCTCGATCCCGCTCTGCAAACCACCCGACGCTCTCCGGGAGCACCTGCACCCTCACCCGCTTGGGTTGACAGCTTCGCAGCCGAGATGTACAATTGTATTTTTTTTCTTTTGGTTACTTTGGATTGTTTTCGTTTTGATGTTGAGCTTTTGGTTTTTTCCTCCTCTCCTTGTTTCGACCCCTTTCCCCTTTCTTTATCTCACCTTTTTTTGGTGCTTTGGGGAATGGTGGTTTGGGGTTTTTTTTTCTTTTTTTTTTTTTTTTTTTTTTTTTTTTTTTTGCATTTCTCCTCCTGGCAAAAGTCCCCATTCCTGTATTTTGGGGAAAGGGAGCATCTGCCCTTTCAGACGCTGGGAGTTGCCTCCAGGGTGGGCTTGGGCCCCTGTGGATGAAGCAAGGCTTTGCTGGAGAGGCAAACGCAACTCCTCCGTGTGCCATCTGCTCTGCTTCATTCCACACGGGTCCTGCCTGTCCCTCTCCGCATCCACCGCTTTCCTGTCCGCCGCGTCCCCTCTGCGATGGCGAGGGGGGGGACACAGCAGCCGTGGGGGGAACCAGCTTGGCTTTAAGGTGGACGAGGATTTTGACTCGCGTCGGAAGCCCCTCTAGCCTTGTAGTTTTGAGAACGGTCTGTACCCGTCAAACCCAGTCGTTGTTTTCAATAAAATTCACCCTCAAACCCGCTTCTTCTCGCCTCTTTTCTTGCTGTTCGAGCAGCAGCGTTGGTCCGTTCGGGCTCCTGAGCACACCCGGCATGGGGGGGGGGGGCAGCCCGGGGGGGCTCCTGCCACCCGTGTGCTTTGTCCTCGTGCCGTGGGGTAACGCTGGTCTCGAGCAGGGGGGTTGTACGAGCCGGGACCCCCGGAGCAGCACCCCAGGAGCAGCACCCTGCTCCCCCGGGAGCGCTGCCAGGGGGCACCCAGGGCTCCGCTTCCCCCGGGCCGGGCAGGAGGGTGGGTGCCGCGGGGACCGGTTCTGGCTGCGTGGGGCGGGAGAGCCGCGGGGGGCCGGCTCTGGCTGCGTGGGGCGGGAGGGCCGCGGGGGGCCGAGGGCGGCAGGGGCTGCCCACGGCCGCGAGGGGGAGGCAGCGCCCCGCGGGGACGCGGCTCCAGCGGCACCCGGCGGGGTTCGCCCCCTCCCCGCGCCCCCCCAACCTGCTGTGCCCCCCCCAGCACCCTCCAGCCCTCCCTCGGGGGTGCGTGGCCGGGATTAGGGCCGGGGGACCCGCCGCCCCCTGGGCATCGTCCCCCCCCGGGGCGGCGGAGCTGCAGGTGTAGCGGGGGGGTGGGGTGTGTGTGTGTGTGGGGGTGTGTTATTTCACCCCCCCATGCAATGGGGCAGGGAGAAGGGAACGGCTCCCTCCCCAAATATTTTCCTTGGCAGCCCCAACCAGGCAGGCTCAGGCCGGGGACACCGGGGTCCCTCAAGCGCCGGGAACTCGGTGGCGATGCTCGGCCCGGAGACGGGACCGAGGGGTGTCAGCGATGCTGTGGGCGAGCAGGGACCTCAGGAAAACCCACCGGCCCACCCGCGGGCGTGGGGAACGCGCTCGGAGGGCCCCGACCTGCCGCGGGGCTGGGGCCGAGCCGGAGGGCTCTCCGTTTCAATTACCAGCTTAATAGCTACATCGAGACCCATTAAAAATGCATCAGTGCCTCCGAGGAAAGAACTTGAGGAGAAGCGGAAAATTCATTACTTTGAGTTCCCTTATTAGGAGAAATGGTGGTTTCTCCCCCACCCCCCCGCCCTTTGTCTCAAATACAGGCAAAAAGAGGTTATTTCTGCCAGTGACTTCCCCGTGGGTCTGTCACGAGGCGTGAACAGGCAGTGCCCAAATCCGGACAGGGAGGACACAGCCCTCGCTGCAGAGAACGGAAAACTCAGCACATCCAGCACGGGGAGAGGACGTCGGGACTGTCAGGGCTGCGGCAGCTCAGCCCTCCTGAATTTAAATGCCAGCAGCTTTCCCTGCCCTTTGCGGAGCAGCGTGCGTTGGGAGCACGGCAGACCCCCAAACGCGCTCTCCCAGTACAGTGTGGGTGTTCGTACTGGTCATGCTGGCCCTTTGCTGGGCTGGTGGGTCTCTCCAGGAGCTGCTGAGCTGGAGCTGACACCGTTCCTGAAGAGCCGTTTGTGGAAGAGGGCTGGCTAATAGCATTAGCAGGGGGCGTGATGATGCAGCCAGTTTTCTGGGGCTGCGGGTTACTTATTTTGCTTAATTTTTTCTCCTTTTTCTGAAGGTGGCTGAGACCGTATCTAGGGCGGGTGGGGTTTTTTTTTTGGTCCAGGTGGCCTGTGGGCACCTTCTCGATCGATAGCGTAAATTAGAGAGTTCACGCAGGCCGTTGGTTTGTACGAGCTGTGTTCAATCCTCCCCTAATAGCTGTCTCGCCCAGAAATTCCAACGCTCCCTCTCTTGTAGCACCTAAGTGCTAATGAGCTGAAGCTGCAGAATACCAATGAGACCTCGGGAACACGGATCAGCCTTTCCAGGCCCAGCCGGAGGCTTTAAAATCATTTCAGCTGGCCCCTGGAGGGACTAGCGCAGCCCATCAGAGAGGGAAGGGGGTAAGAGAAGGTCTTGCTGCCCATGGTGAGCTGCTGTGGGTGTCTCCCAGCGCTTCCCTCCAAACAGAGGGCTGGGTGGCTTGTTTTGGGGCGAGGAGCGATTTAACCATGGGTATCCAGGTGTTTTGGTGCCCTCCCTTTTTCCCCTGATAATTGGTCATCCCTGGATATGAATTTCTAAGCTTTGCTCTGTTTTCACCACTGGCGTGGATAAAGCATCTCCAGGCCTTTTCTGTCTGTCTGTCCTAGCAGCCTGGTTTGCAAATCCAGCCCCAGGGTGTGCGTACGTATGGAGCGAGCCATGGGACCGGTCCACGCGTCGCTGCTCTGCTGCTGCATTCCCCTGGGACTTGCAGGGGACTCCCCATGGACGGGGTGCTGGCAAACTGGGGTGATTTTCTGCTGTCTTCAGCAGGAGCCCCAAAGCAGGGGGAAAAGTCCCGGCTTGCCGAGCAAACGCGGGCCTCCTGGCTTCCCTCTCGGCTCGAAATTCCTGTTGATTTTTCAGAGGTGGGAATGCTGGTGGGGAAACATGGGGGTGGGAGAAGGAAGCCTTAGCAGTGCAAAGCCTGAAAATATCGAAGGTTGAAGCAAGCACTTCGGGGGGGGCTGAGGAGGTCACCTCCTACGCAGGGACCCCCAGTCCTCTGGCAGGTTTGCCTGGAGGCTTTCCAGCCCCCGTGAGCGGTGGCTCTGGCCCTTCACATGCTGCGTTAACCTTTCTCGAAATACCAAGCGGTGCTGGAACAGGCTGTTTATTTCCAGACGCCGGGAGCGGCGGCGAGTGCTGCAGGCACGTGGGCAGAGGGCTGCGGAGAAGCCTGGCGAGCCAGGGTGGCTTTTGCACTTGATTTACATCTTGGAGCAGCTCGGAGTGGAGGAGACGGGAACCTCGATGAAGCAAAGTTCATCAAAGTTACCTTGATATCAGCTGTGTTTTCCTTGGTGTCATTCCCTGCTCAGGGCTGCTTATGTCTCTTGTAGAGTGATATGCTCTTTTCTTCTTATGGAAGCTGAGGTTTCATAAATAAAATCCGAGGTTTCAGACAAAAGCTCCAGCTCGGGTCTGAAGCTGCCCCAAATGCCATGAAGCGTGCATTGCGTGCGTGGCTTCTCCGAGCATCGCCGCTCCGGCTCAGCGAGGCAATCAATTATTTCCTAGGTCGTCTCGACCCTCTGCAAAGGCCCTGCAGAATATCACCGCCTGCAACGGGTCCCATTCAGTGTCGACGGTGAAAAGCTGCTGAATGAGCTTGGGGGTACCCCAGGATGTGACCCTGCAATGGAAGCCGTGCCTGGTGAGCCCTTGCTGGTGGCAGGAGGCATTTAGCTGGTGTGCAGCTGCCCCCAGCCCTGGGAACGGGAGCCCCAGGGATGCTCTTTGCCTCCCTGCCCTTTGCAGGGCTTGTAATCGCTGTGTAAATACACAGCAGCTGCTGCTCGAATCCGAATCCGGCGCTGCCTCACCTGGATCGATGCATGCTGGCGCTGCACAGCTCCGGGGACAGGGAGCGACCCGGCAAAGCCGGGCTGGAGCGATGGGTAACGTTTTCGGCTGCAATTTGGGGAGCCTGGGGTAAGCCAGGAGGACGCAGAGGTGCTGGTGGCTCCTAGTGCTCCGCCAGCATGAGACGTTGGGGTGGCAGCAGCACTTCTCAGGGAGTGGTACCTCCAGGTTGTCTTCCCACCCCGTTGGGTTTTTTAGGGCTGTTGGGTGTTTTTTGAGACTTACGCTGTGGCTATCGTGTGCCAGGGTCTGTTGCTTTGCTCCATGCTTCTCCTGGGGGGGTCTTCCCCCTTACAAGGGATCGTTGCTGCACCTTTCTCCTCAAAACCTCATTTCCTGGCCCCGAACGTGACGGGGGACCCGCAGCCCTGGGCACAGCCACATCTACTCGCCCATCCAAGGATGCAATCCCGGTTCCTGCAGCGCTTCTGGGTCCCGGGACTGGGGTCCCACCCAGCTCCTGTGGCTGTCACCGCTAACGAAAGGCTGTTCCTTGTTGTTTGGAAAGACGATTTATGGGGTCTTCCCGCTATCAGAGTCTCAGGCCAGCTCCCCTCCCTGCTCGCTGCCTTGTGCTGGGCCCCCCCTCTGCGGGCAGTCGGCATTTGGTGCCAGAGATGCGTTTTGTGGCAAGTACCTGGCTCGCTCCGGGCTGGCCCGGCAGGCTGGCTGCACTCTTCCCTTTCCTCTCTATTAAAGAAGCGAAGCAGAAGCTCTGGTTAAAGGAGATGTTGTCAATTTAGCGTGTGCTCTGCGAAGGAACAGTTTGCTGCAAGCCCCGTGGTGAACAGAAATGGGAGTTTTCAAACAAAATGCAGTGAAGACAAACCACCAGGCAGTGTTTCCTCCCTCTAACGCTCAAACCCCCCCAGTCCCCCCAAAATCGCATGGCTTTGCTACAGCATTTCAAACCCAGCAGCGATCGCATTATTTTAATTTCTGGGGATTTTTATGGAAACAGCACTAACCCAAGCTGAAGCTCCTCTCTGCTCTGAGGACAGGCTCTCCCTGACCTCTGGGAACGGGGGGGTCCAGCGTTTGGGCACAGCTGCATGTTGGGGAGCGTTGGCACAGCCTCGGAGGCAGGCGGGAGCGGTGGCCCTGCGGCACGCCGAGCTGCTGCGAGTGTCGAGGTTCGGCATCCAGCTCAGCAGAACTGCCAACCACCAGCGGAGAGGGGGAAGCTTTCCTCCACCTTTAACGATCAAAGGTGGTGTTTGCAGTCCGAGTCCATCTGCAAATATCCTTTCTCCTCGCACTTGGTCATGGAGGTGTCTTTGGTAAGCAGGACTGGAGGAGAGGGGTTCTCAAGGCACTGGGTGCCAGGGAGGGGGTAGGTGTGGGGCTGGTTTGCACCGAACTGCGTGCCGGGACATGCAGCCTCAGCATCCTGAGTTGGTTTGGGGTTGCCTGAGCCAGGAGAGACATCTCCAAAGTCTGTCCCATGTGCAGCTCTGGGGTTCAAGACTGCTCTAAGCAGTGGATGGGGCCAGCATGGACATTGCTGCCCTGTCTGGGGCTGGTTTTGTGGCTTCTTGCTGAAGTCTGGAGGATCTTGGAGTGTTGGAGGGGGACATGCAGCCTCTCCTCCCAGGACAAGGGGGTTTTGAGGAGCAGACGTGGCCCACAGGACTGAGCTGCTCCTACAGAGCTGCTGAGACCTGCCAAGAGCTAAATAAAGTGCTCACCGCACGTTTAGGAAAATCGCCTGTTTCCAGCACCAGCTCTGAGCTGGCTGGTGGCACGGGCTGTGCCTGGCTCGGCAGCTGGTGGAGAAACACTGGGAAGTGGTGCAGCTCTCGGACCCTCCCAGCCTGGCACCCTCATCCCGCTGGAGACGGGGCGGGAGGTCCGGTGCCCTTGGTCACCCATCCCGGCTGGTGATGCTGCTCTCGGCAGCACCGCGTTGAACCAGTGTTTTTCCCGGAGTGCCAGCGCACGCCGATTCACAAGCCGTGCCACTTCTCAGGAACCTCTCCAAACAGCCCTGAAGTGCTCTGCGGGTCCTGGCGGCAGTGGCACCCCCCTCCCAAAGGCCACAGTGGGCTCCCGGGCTCCGACCTGGCCCCTTTCGGCTTGGAGGGGGTGAACTGGGGCCAGGATTGCGTGCCATGAGGACCCTCCTGCCTCGCCAGCCCGGCAAACCCTCACCTTAACTTGGAGCTGAATCGACGGGAATCTGAGTTTGATGTATTTTCAACTAGGCTGGAGCGCCTGCTCGCTCTGCATTCGGTGAATCTTGCTGGAGGTCTGGGGCAGCTCACCGAAGAGTTGTTTTTCTGGGTGCAGAGCAGTCTCCGTGACTGGGGGTGATGCCTCTCCTTGGGGAGGGGGCTGCGCCAGTGCCGTGGGGCCGTGGTGGGGGTCTCCACTCTCCTTGCACTGGCCTCCCGAGCTGAGCCCCATCGGCAGCAGGACATGTCCTTTCGCGTCGTCCCGCCTTGCCCTGAGTTTCTTTAATTACAGCTTTGGGAGGGATCTCCCCTTTTATTCCCCCAAATCTTCTCCTGAATTAAAATCCTTGCTCTGGACCGGCGGGAAGCAGCTGCGTGCTTGGGCGTGTTGCAAGCTGCTAACCTGATTGCCGGCCACGCAGGGTCAGGACAGGGGACAGCATGGGGATGGTGCGGGGAGGGGGCTCACGCAGAGGTGGGGGGCACTGGCATTGTCGCCACCCCGCTGGCTTCTCCAGGCATCCCAAGGCGATGCCGAGTGGAGCTGGCTGTGATGGCCACCCTTGCCTTGCCCACAGGAGGGCTGAAATCATCTGAGGTGCGAGTGGGAACCAAGCACCTGGTCCCTCCGCATCCTTTGCTCCATGGAGTCCCTCCCCATGCAGATGCAAACAGCTGGACTGCCAGCACCCCGTGGAGAGGACACGGGGCTCAAACCCAGTCATTTTGGGTTTGCCTGGCCTGGAGAAGGGCTGAAAGATGCTGGTGGATGAAGGTCATCAGGGAAGCTGGGGCTGGGATTGTCCCTTGAGCTCAGTTTGCCCCTGGGACCCATGATGTGTCCGGCCAGGGTCAGCTCTTTCTCATTCCTCCTTTCATTCAGGCGCTCGCACGTTCAGAGGAAGCACATCGGGAGCCGGCTGCAGCGCCGCAGGATCCGAATCCAGCGCTGGCACCTCGCAGGGCTCCTGGGACACCCCTGCCACCCCGGTGTCCCCAGCCTCGCCACAGCTTGGGGCCGTTCCCCGGCAGGGGGTCTGCAGCTTTGTTATGTTTTCTTCCAGAAATAGCCCGAAGAGGTGACTTTATCCCTCCCCGCCTGCCTGGGGCTGGTGTTTCTGCAGCGATCCATCATCAAAGCAACAGGGAAGTGTCAGGAACAATTAGTGAATTGGTGGTGTTAACTTTATCAGAGACGATATGTCTCGTCTTAATGAAACTCGTGGAAGAGGAAAAAAAAAAAAAGGATGCTGACAACAGATGTATTATTTCACCTTCCATTTACTGGCACACGCATTTTTCATTCATGGAAGTGGCTGATATGCAGAATTTTTCAGAGCGGAGCAGGTACAGCCCTTGATGGATCAATTCTTGCAGGATGCTTAGGGGAAAGGGCCCTGGTGAGCACATGGCCATGCAAGGCAGTTCCCAAAGTCAGCCCCAAATTTTGTCCCCAAGACGAGCTAAAAGGCCAATCATCCTTTTTTCCCCAATCCATGCTCTTCAGCCCCGATTCTGTTCCTGTTCTGGGCCAGGAGAGATTTCCACTGACCTCTGGGGCTCGTGTCTCCCATGTACTTCATATGGGGTGGCTTGGGTCAACTTTTGGTCTTCTTCCAGCTCCTCTTTGCTGGGGGAGCCAGTGCTCGGTGCAGCCCAGGGTGGCTTCGCCTCCAGCCCGTTTTGGAGGAACACATCCAGCCGCAGACAGCGGAGGCTGGATTTATATTATGGCCATATTGAGGTGGCTTCTTCAGGACACCCTTCTTCCCTCTGTCAGACGGCTTCTGGCTACTTGGTCACCATTGTCATCCCTTGAACCTCAACACCAAAGCCAGGTGCCTCTTAGTTTGGCCTCCAGTTGTGTCTGAAGCTCTTCTCGGTCCGTACGCAGCTGCGTTGTGGCTTCTCTTTGTGTTTTGGGGGACTCAGGTCCCCCACGGTGGTGGGGGAGGACACCCTCCTGAAGCCAAGGACAGTTTCGGCTCCTTGCGCTGGTGAAACTGAATCCAAGAAAAATATTGGAGGTCTTTTTCCTTCTCATTAGGAATGGAAGACGGGAGCATTCTCTCTTCTGAGTACTATACAACCAGCATGAATTATTTAGGACAAAGCATCTCTCCAATAAATAATTTTTTTTATGTGGGGAGATTAAATCTGATTTTTTTTTTAATATAATAACAAAAGCAATTTCTCTCTCATAAGTCCTCGTATTTCACACAGTACAGAGATCCCAGGCATCCATTTCTGTATTGATCAGCAAATAGGTCCTTGTATAGATTTAGTTCACCCAACCTTGTTTAATTTTGGATTCATTGATTCAATGCAAAGATCTAGATGAAAAGCAAGTGGGCTGTTTCCAGTGCTGGTGATGCTATTTTTAAATAAATCTAGTGCATGCTAAAATAAATATGCAAAGCAGTTTGTAAGTCCGTATATGGGTGGGGAAGAGGAGACCAGATGTACTAAAATATTTAACAAACTTTTTCTTGATTTCTCAAAACGCATGTTTTATTTAGTAAACACTAGTGAAATCAAGCCACTCTCCATCATTTACCAGCAGTCCTGGCTAACTGGGGAGGTCCCAGTTGACTGGAAGCTGGCAAATGTGACGCCCATCTACAAGAAGGGCCGGAAGGAGGATCCGGGCAACTACAGGCCTGTCAGCCTGACCTCGGTGCCCGGGAAGGTTATGGAGCAGATCATCTTGAGTGCCATCACGCGGCACATACGGGACAACCGGGTGATCGGGCCCAGTCAGCACGGGTTTATGAAAGGCAGGTCCTGTCTGACCAACCTGATCTCCTTCTACGACATGGTGACCCGCTTAGTGGATGAGGGAAAGGCTGTGGACGTTGTGTACCTGGACTTTAGTAAAGCCTTTGACACCGTCTCCCACAGCATTCTCTTGGAGAAGTTGGCTACCCATGGCTTGGATGGGCATACTCTGCGCTGGGTAGGAAACTGGCTGGATGGCCGGGCCCAAAGAGTTGTGGTGAATGGAGTTAAATCCGGTTGGAGGCCGGTCACAAGTGGTGTTCCCCAGGGCTCAGTACTGGGGCCAGTTCTGTTCAATATCTTTATCAATGATCTGGACGAGGGGATCGAGTGCACCCTCAGTAAGTTTGCAGATGACACCAAGTTGGGAGGGAGTGTTGATCTGCTGGAGGGCAGGCAGGCGCTACAGCGGGACCTGGACAGGCTGGATCGATGGGCCGAGGCCAATTGTATGAGGTTCAACAAGGCCAAGTGCCGGGTCCTGCACTTGGGCCACAACAACCCCAGGCAACGCTACAGGCTTGGGGGGGAGTGGCTGGAAAGCTGCCCGGCGGAAAAGGACCTGGGGGTGTTGGTTGACGGCCGGCTGAATATGAGCCAGCAGTGTGCCCAGGTGGCCAAGAAGGCCAACGGCATCCTGGCCTGTATCAGAAATAGTGTGGCCAGCAGGAGTAGGGAGGTGATTGTCCCCCTGTACTCGGCCCTGGTGAGGCCGCACCTCGAGTGCTGTGTTCAGTTTTGGGCCCCTCACTACAAGAAAGACATTGAGGTGCTGGAGCGTGTCCAGAGACGGGCAACGAGGCTGGTGAAGGGTCTGGAACACAAGTCCTATGAGGAGCGGCTGAGGGAACTGGGGATGTTTAGCCTGGAGAAAAGGAGGCTGAGGGGAGACCTTATTGCTCTCTACAACTACCTGAAAGGAGGTTGTAGAGAGATGGGGGTTGGTCTCTTCTCCCTAGTAACAGACAACCAAACAAGAGGAAATGGCCTCAAGTTGCGCCAGGGGAGGTTTAGACTGGACATTCGTAAAAACTTCTTTACCGAAAGGGTTGTCAGGCATTGGAACAGGCTGCCCAGGGAGGTGGTGGAGTCCCCATCTCTGGGGGTATTCAAAAGGCGTTTAGATGAGGCCCTAAGGGATATGATTTAGTGGGGGACTTGGTAGTGATAGGTTAATGGTTGGACCCGATGATCTTGGAGGTCTCTTCCAACCAGAACAATTCTATGATTCTATGATTCTATTCTATGAAATTTAATCTCAACCAATATTTGCTCCGACGGGCTGCCCCGCGCCCGTCGCCCCGCGTGAGCAGGTACGCGGGACCTTGAAGGAACAGTCTGCGCGGTGACATTGGTGCCACATTTAAATGCAAAGCTCATTAACCGTGTCTGGGATTTTTTGTTTGTTTCTTTCTTTTTTTTGTTTTCACGTTCGTTACAAGAGCAAGAGATGAAATACACATCGAGAATTCCCTTTCATCTCCAGGCATGTTTGTTTGGTTTTTTTTTTCACCTCCGTTGCTCAGATGACAAAGTTTCTCCTTCAGAATTTTATTTGATTTCAAAAGATGAGAAAGAATTAAAAGCATCTCCGTGGGGCTGGGCTCACCTTACTCCATCAAGGATCCTCCAGAAGGCGGATGCATGAACTGGCAAAGGCTCCTGGCCCAAGGGATGGAGTTCATCCTGGGGCCGGAGCTGCATCCCAGCTTTTCCTTCACCTAGGGGTGACCATCCTGCAGATCTCAGCCCGCTTTCCCAGGGAATGATGTCCTGCTCTGGGCGTACGTGCCTGTCTCCTAGAAACCCTCAGCTTTCAATCCAATCAAATTTAATTGAATTGTGGTTTTGATCACATCTGACGGTGGCAGAGATCTAATCAGATTCTCATGGGTGACACGGAGACGGGGCTGGTGGAGGAGGGAGGCGAGACGGGGCCTCGTGTGCCCGTGCTGATGCTGCTTCGTCCCTACGAGACACCAGAGAAGCCACGTGGGAGCCGGGCTCCATCCATCCTGGGATCAGATCACGGTTTGGGGCTAGGTGAATCTACTGCATGTCTCAATGGGGACTTAACCAGACAGGTTGTGTTGCTTCTGGTCAAAAAAAGCCAATTTGCTTGGCAAAGCCCCGAAGTGGCTCCATCTCGCTGCAGCCAGGGGCTGTTGGGGAGCACCTCCAGCATCCCCCCCCCGCCGCTGCGCCAGCACACGTGGCACCCGGCCTGGCCTCACCCCGACCTCGCTGGTGTCTCTGCGTGGACGTGGGCTCAGCTCTCCGCCTCCCCTGCGCGCCCGCCCCGTCTGCTACCGCTCACGCCAACGCGTGCGCAGCCGGGGACGGCGGCGAGTAATTATGGGGATTCGTGTGTGATTTACGTGAATTCGCCTGGAAGCACAGCCCCTGGGATGGGGGAATACTCCTCGCCGAGCCGTGCTGCCCCCCGCTCCAGGTGCCTTCCCGTCAGCAAGTGTTTAATTGGGCGTTTATTGCGTGTGTAATTTGGGAGGTAATGAAGCAGGCGGGGAAGAGTGAGCCGGCAGCCTGCCCTCCATCCCCGGTCCTCGGCAGTGGCTTGGACGCAGCAGTGAGGGCAGCAGAGATGCCGAGCAGGGCTGTGATCCCTTGCCTGAGACACCAGGCGTTTATCCCCCAGGTTGGGGGGGAAACAATAATCTTCCACCCTGACCTCAACTTCTTCAATGAGCCACCGAAGGGACGCATCTGTCCCACCCCAGGGTGCCAGTGCTGCTCCCCCGGGGTATTTGGAGAAGGTGGGGCTCCACAATACAACCCCTGGCACCTGCAGCCCTGTGATACGGTGCTGCCATTGCACGAGGCCCGTAAGCATTGCGCTGAGTTTGCAAGGCCTCAGACCTTGCTCTGTCTGAACTTGTCTTGACCTCCCACAGCTTTGTTTTACCTGGTTTAGCTGTAGCGGCGGGTTTTCTAATTGAGCGGTAGCTATGGCTGATTTATTTTACTTCTGTGTGTGTGGTACGGCCCTAGTTTTATAGAGATAACAGCAGCAAGCGGTTATTCCTCGTAGAATGAGATGTTTTCTACCGTAATATAATGATGTGGGATGGAGAAATATAGGCCTGGTATGAAAGCAGAGATGTGAAAAGTGGAGACGCAGGATGCAGCAGAGAGGAGCACAGACATGGGATGGTGAGACCTGGGTCCCAGGGTTAGCGGTGGAGACCCCACGGCTATAAACAACTCGCCAATGGTCAGTGAAGGACACGCGGAGCTAGAGCTAAACAAAACTGGGTTTGGGGGTAACAAGGAGAACAAAGAAATAGTATCTAACATACGTAAACGGCACGGCATATAGTAAATTCAGATGTAACGTGAAGCTGCAGACCAGCGGAGAAAACGCAAGGTGTAAAAACGTTAGCAAACATCTAAAAATGACCCCAAGGGGATCGTAGGGTGGGGAAGAAGAAACCATCAACATGAGCATCATATTCCTCCCGTTGAGGACTCCAGGTGACTCCATGCTGACCACTCACGTAACAGGGGACAGGTCCCCTCCCGGCTCCCGCTCCCCCCTCGGGCTGCCACCTCTGCCCGGGCGCGTGGGCAGCCGTGGAGGTGGGAGGGAAGGGCTGCTCCTGCTGCCTGCGCTGGGGCGGGGGATGCACCCCCACGGCCTGGTGAGGAGGATGGGGGGGAAGAGGGTTTGCTGTGTTTAGGAGCCTGCGGAGCAGAGGTTGGACCAGAAAGTGTCACGAGCTGAGGATGCAAAGGGTGGGCAGGTTTCCAGACGGTATCAGTGGTCTCTGCAACAGATTCCCTCCCATCTGGTGATTCCCAATCCACAAAAATCAGGGTAATTTTTCTTGCCTTTGATGAAACCAACACCCAGATCTCTTGTTTCCCCTGACTCATCCTTATCAACAATGTGAGGGGCTCAGGAGGAACATTCAGCGCAGCCGACTCTATCAGAAGTCCCAGGAAAGGATTTTAACCGAAGCCCCCAGGTCCCGCGCGTTCAGGTTGTCCCAAGGACACCTACTTATATTATTCTTGGGAGCAGTTTGCTAATCATCGTGCCGAGGGAAAGGTGAAGGTGCGGCAGCTTTGCGTGATTCCCAGGGAGGGTCGGAGACACGGCTCTCTGGAGCGAGGAATATTCTGCGGTTCTCCCTGTGAATAATCCAGACTCCCAGGAACGCTGGAATGGCAAAACCAAAGGGAAAGGGAGAAGGAAACTCTGCATTTCTGCAGGGCTTCGAGTCCCCAAGGCGCTCACTCCCCTCCTGTAGCTCAGCATGGACCTGAGGTGTGCGGGAGCAGGGCTGTCCATCCGAAAGGCTGGGAAAAAAGGGAGGCTGGGCAAATTCAGGGGAAAAGCTGTTCTCCCTTGAATTCAGCTGACTTCTTTGGGCTTTTTTTTGTTCCCACTTTGTATTTAAGGCCCTGGACTAAGAGACTCAAGACTGCCAGTTTCAAAGACTCTCAGCTGCTTGCCTTTCATTGCTGATTGTTTTTTCCCTCCTTTATACCTTGTTTTCATAACTTATGCCTTGAGAGGTCCCAAAATATTTGAATTATAGGAAACAAACCCAAGAAGACCTGGGCCCTGTTTCCCCGTGGATGCAAGTCAGTGGATTTCAGAGGATTTTCAGCAGGTTTCAGTGGATTTCTACTACAGTGAAGGAAATCAGACTTGATCTCTGTTTTCCAAAGTTTCTGACACTAATTGAAGGTAGCATCTCCTCTCTGTGGGCATGCAACTGTGGTTTGACGCATCTAATCTCCTTGGATGCGCTTGTTTGTGTTAATTACACCAACACTTGTCAACAGCAATTCTGCCACTTCGTTCTTTTTTTTTTTTTAAACAATTTTTTTTTCCCGATTGAGTTTTTACACCTGATTGCTCTGTCATCGGTCATCTCGTGTGACCGCTGAGCTCGGGCAGGACGTACGGCGCCCGTGCCCTGGTGCCATCCAGCCTGGCTCCAGCTGCTCCACCTGGACTCTGCTGAATAGGGGTATGTGGGGAAAGAATGTGTCCATCAGCCTCAGGGGAGGATCCTGTCGTGTCCAGGATGTCTTGAAATCAAGAGAGAGTGATCCAATGCATCCTTCTAGCCCTACGTCTGTGAAGCTGCTGTCTTTCCTTGGCCATGAAGGTGACAGCAGCACCCATTGCTACTTTAAACAAGGCAGTGATGAGTCTCTTCAGACCAGCGTGATTGGCACGGGTTTGGCCAAGTGGTGTTGAGAAGTGGCTTCCCCAGGGCTCAGACTGGTGAGATTTAGGTGGAAGTGGCTGAACAACGCTCCAGCACAGCTTGGAGATGGAAGAGACCCATGACAGTAAACCGCCAGAGGAGGATGAAGGGATGTAGTTGTGGACTGTAATGGAGAAAAGAGAGACTCCTGCAAGGACCCTGCGGATGAAGTGTGTTAGCTTGGTGCAGAAGATAGCAACAAGCCGAGAGACCTGAATATCATGGCCAGAAGGATGAGAGAACATTGCCAAGCCATGCAGCTGTCAAACGGACCAATGCTGAGCCTGGAGGAGACATGGGGAGTCTGGAAAGGAAACGACGAGGTCAAGAAACCGAAGTGTAAGGTGACAGCTAGAAATAGAAGGGACCAAGTGGTATTTGTGTCAGAGGTATCATGGGGAAGGCATGAAGAAATCCAGCCCTGAGATACGCAACTCCTCATGCTCAAGCCCTTCCCCTTAAACCCAGCATAAACTATCTTAATGGCTCTTCTCAGCTAACTGTGAGAGAGGACAGAGCCGGGCATGGCAGCCGGGCACTTCCACCAGGCCACTGGTTTGGTTCAGATCACTAATGAGCTAATTAGTTGCTATGGAAATGCAATGTGGGAGAACTTTGGGGAGGAAAAATTATAGGTAATTTTTATTTGTTTGGGCCCTGTTCCTATAGCAACAGGAGAACCTGTCACTGAGTACCCGTTGGTTTCCATGGAGTTGGCTGCTAGTTCTGGGTTATTAATGCCTCCAAGCATAAAACAGTGCGACTTACCTAGTAGGACTTGTGGGTCGTCCTCCATCACACGTACGGGAACTTTGCATTTAGCCAAACTCCTGGCCTTGCTTTTGCAATGGAGCGAGCATGCTCCCAGAAGCTGGGTAGGAGTGTTTGTCATCAACAGACACAGTGCTAGAAGGATCCACTAGATTCCCCCTCCCTTGAATTCAAGACATCCTGGAATGAATGATCCATCACTTCATAGCTTGTTCCACTCGCAGCATTGCCTGATTTTTAATTGGATTTTCTCCAGGTTCAGCTTCCAGATGCTTGGCGTTGATCTGCCTTTCTCTGCTAAATTAAAAAGTCTTTCAGCACCTGGCAGTTTTGCTGTAAAGGGACTTATTGTAATTAAGTCACTTCTCATCTCACCACAACTGGTTCTCCTGAACGAAGCCATTTGTTTTCCTTCAGCCTCTCACCGTGGAGCATCGCCTGGTTTTGTACACCTTTGAACAAAAGGGATGCGGTCTCTGCTTTGCAGCCGTGTTGGAGGTCTGTCGAGGGACCTCTCCAAACTCCTTCAGAAGTTGAGCCTTGGAACCAGACCAAACACTCCTGAACACTAAAGAAACTGGATTTGGGAGAGAGCTTGGTTTTATGCTAGGTTATAATTTCCCTCCCACCAGCTAACTCCTCAGCTTTCCGTAGGTGATAATTACCCAGTGGGAGCTAAAATGTCTCTCTCCACTCCCCACTTATCAACCCATACTCCGCTTTGGAGGCATCAGCCACTTCTCTCCGAAGTGTCCTGACCAATTCCCGCAGCCAAGGGAAGCTCGGAGCGAGCCCGCGCAGCCTCCGTTGGCTTTGAAGGTGGCGCAACAGCCACCACCTCTCCCCGGGGAGAGAGATCTCACTCCAGCTTTGAAGGCAAATAAGGTGATCAGCGTGTGGATAAACCTTTAACGATATTTGGCTGAGCGCGCCACGCAGTTGGAAGGGAGGCATGAAGCAAACCAGCTAGCAAAGGGCAGCTACTCATAACCAGCCCTTCTTCAAATCTCTTGGCAAGCTTTGCTCCTGGCCTCGCGGCTCTGCATGCTGTGCTCGCAGCTGCTCCTTCGCCGTCGGTGAGGCACAACCCAAATGCCTCAAAACGAGGGTGCAGAGGAGGACGGAGGATGAGTCTGAGACGAGGGCTGGCTGTGGAGTCAGGCAGGAAAGTCCTGAGCCACCGAGATGGGGTCTGGCTGGCAAAGCCGGAGGAGCCAAACCTTCAAGGCAGAAGAAAGGCTTCATGGAAGAGTTCCTGTATCTCCTTAGTGCCTCTTGAATTACACATAAATTATCTTAGAAATCCTTCTGAAAAACCTGTCTTTGTTCTTTCATGCATTTCTTTCCAACGGTGGTACCCATGGGGGGAGAGCCTTGGGAAACGCTGTATTTAGGCAACCGTCAATGTTGGCTTTGGCATTGAGACTGGCTGTTGGATGGAGAGTGTCACCTGGGTGAAGGGGACGCATCCAGCACACCAGGAACCCAGCTCCAGGTTGGGAATCCATGGCAGGGACACAGAAGATGAGAGCAGCAGGTGCCCAGGACGTGACATGCTGGCAATGCACTGTGTGGCCCCTGCCCCGGGGCAGCTGCCGGGGTCTTTCTGCCCGTATCAGTGTCTTGGCTATAAATAACAGTGATGTTCTTAGTGGTCATCTCCAACCCAGCTGCAGCCCATGACTCACGGGCTTCCTGTCCACAGCAACGCTACAGGCTGACTCACGGCTACGGAGGAGTGTTTCATCCTGACCCCACAGCCCTTTGATCTCAACAAACACCATGGTGTATTTGCGAACGAGAGGTCTCCATTGCAGCGCCGTGAAATCTGGCTGGCATCCTGCAAAGACACACAGCAGATGGTGCTTCATCCCTAGCTTCACCTGGTTCTCCTCCTCTCTTTCCTTCGCTCTTGGCTGGCAAGAAATGCTTCCTGGCGTGGTTTGATCTGCAGCTCTCCCAAGTAGGGCCTTGCTTCTCCTGTGCTGTTAGAGCCCCTTGCGAAATCAGCATTTTCCCACTTAATGTCCCAGCTTTCCTGAGCCTGGGGCAGCCACGGCTCTGGGCCAGAACAGGCACGCGGCCTCGTCGAGGTGCGGGAAGGCAGCTGATACGGGCCTTATTCAGCCATCCAGAAGCTGTTTGAAGCAGCATCTGCAGAGGGGTCTGAGCACGGAAAGTACCTGACACCTGGGAGGAGTGAGACCAGCCTTCGGGAGGCGGCTGAGTCGCGGCACCGATGACAGCGGAGCTACGCCGCTTTGCTCCGAGCACCTGGCACCGTCGTGGCAGAGGAGGGGAAGGGATGACACGTCCCACATCACAAGGTAAGGCTGGGGAGGGAGCCTCGCTGGACCCCTTGGGGATGTGATTGCTCCTGTCACGTCCGTGCAGGTCTCCTCTTCTCCAGCCTATGCCCATGCTCTGAGGGGACGTGGTGGAGCCAGTTCGGAGGGGTGTGACGGGAAAGGTGCTCCTGGCTGGCGAGGCCACTGGCCGTGTGGCTGGAGCACTGTGGTGAGCACCGGAGATACCGCCCAGCTCCGCGGTGAGGGTGGTGGGAGGAGGAAGCAGCATCTGGTTTTATGACACACAAGCACATGTTTTTAATCTGAGTAACCTTCTCCTGCCAGAGCAAGGAGCCTTCTGCTGCACCCCGCGCTCCCGGGGAGGTCAGCGGGAGAGCCGTGGGGCCGCGGGCATTGTGTCTCGAAGCATGGCAGCTATGCCTAGTACTCATCTGTGAGAGCTGGCAGCGGGGGGGTGGCCACGGAGGAGCTCTGTGGTGGGACAGGCCTGGGTGGCTTCTCCTTGTCACCCAGCAGCTCTGCCATGACTGGGACAGGCAGGTTTGGGTTGTTCTCCACAAAGTAGGCAAGACCTGTTTGGGTATGATGTTGTCCCAACCTCCTGCTCCAGGTTTCTGCTGTCCCCAGCCCTTTGGGATGCTTTCAGCCAGCCCTGTCGGGGACATCACCAGTGCTGAGATGTCCAGGTGAGCTTATGATAAAGCCTGGGGTCCTTCCCACCACTTACTGTAGCCCCCTGATATTTACCCCAGGATTTGTCCATGCCGTAAGGGTCAAACAAACTCTAGAGCAACACAAAGCCCACAGCTTCATGGTCTACCAATTTTGCACCCATGTTGCTGGTTTTAACCAGACGTAGCTCGGACTCAGAGCACGGTGTGTCCCTGCAGACCTCTGGTTCCACCTGCGTGGCCCTGGGGCAGCTCAGGAAGGGGCAGGGAGAAGCGTTTGTCCAAAAGCATCACATGCAACCTCACAGCTTCAGTCTAAAATAAAACTGCGGAGTGTGAAGGCATATTATAACGGCAAATACCAGAGCTACCTAGGAGTAAGCCCAGGTTGGATTAGTCCTAGATAAGAAAGCCCTTTTTCCTCAAGGAAACGCTCCAAAGCAGAGAGCAAAAGCATCTTGAGAGCTGAAGGACTCGCTGGCAGCTTCTTCTCCTCCTCTGGCTGTGGCAAAGAGGAGGTTGCATCTGCCAAGGGGTGTACCTCGTGCAGCCTCCCATCCAATCCCTGCCCACTGACGGCCTTGCCTCGCTAGGAACATGTCTTTCCAGGTGAGCACGGGAAGGTGTTTCCTGTGGAGCCACTAACCAGCGGTTGAGCAAGCGTTGCTGGCTCAAATGCAGGTTTTCCTACTTCCCCAGCCCTTTCCCTGCTCTTGATCCATCCACGGGGAAACATCTTCTCCGAGCTGCTGATGCTCCCCAGCTCCTCAGCCTCACCCACGGGAGGAGTGGACACGTGGTGGTCGGCTCTGGGCTCTGGTGGCAGAAGAGGGTGGCGAGGGCTGGCTGTGAAGAGGTGAGATCTTTTTCCGCCAGTGCTTTGGAGGTAGGAGCAAGAGGAGAGCTCCAGGAGCCATCTTCAGGGTGTTGAGAAAGAAGGAGCTGAGTGAGCGTGAGTCCATGCGGGTGAGTCGGGACGGGATGGGCGAGCGCGTGTGGCTGCTCCGGCCGTGCTTCACCTCCCGCTGTGGTCCAGGAGGCTCCTTGGTTGCCTGGAAGGGGCATTTGGGGGTTCAAAGGGGTGATCTCCAGCAGCCCATAACTGCCAGACATGTCCTAGAGGCTCAGGAGACAAACCAGCCATCTCCTGTGGGACCCAGAAGGGTTGGGAGGAAATCTGGGCATTTTTCTCCAGGGCTGGGCTCCTCGTCTGTCCCCAACGGTGAAGGGAAGAATGGATGTTGTGGCCTGGGGATTATCTCGGTGCTTGAAGGGACTCGGGGTGGTTTCCTGGTCTACCTTGGGGTGCAGCAATGTGTTCCAGCCCCCGAGCAGGGCTCTTCTTTCCCAGCTGGGCAACAAGGCAAGAGCAGGTGCTTGTTTTGGGGGGAACTGTTTCTGCAAAGGGTTTCCCTTGCTCTGCCCTTCCCCGGCTCGCCAGCAGCTTTGCTGTGCCCGTTCCTGGGGGCTGTTCCCAGCGCGCAGGGCCATCTCTGGTGAGACTCCCCGGACTTTCGGTCACCAACAGGGATTTTTTACTCTGTGTATGGACAAGTCATTTTGCGTCTCCTATAACCTGCAGGGCAGGTTGTCCCAGGGCTGGCGGATCTCTGCGGATCCCAGCCTCTGCGTCTGTGCCGATGGGGTGTCCGGGGTCGAGGGGTGCTGCCGCAGGGATCTGACTCCGGGAAGGACCCACAGGGCCATGACCCATCTCTAGGACACCCTCCCTTCTCCATCCTGTTTAAACTTTCATCACCAAATCAGCTTCTTCAACAGAGCAAACATCCTCCTGTAAATAGTCTGCACAGATGGGGCTTTATTTGAGCAAGCTGATGTGCACTGGCCGCAGAGGATGGTGCAGCAAGCTGATGGGTGGGAGCACCTCGCCCAGGCCTGCCCTGGGCTTTCCCCATGGCCAGGAGATGCCTGGGATCCCCAGATCCTTTGACCAGTGCTCGGAGCTGGGGAGGTCCAGGGAGTTTGGTTCTGCCATGGAGAGACGTGAGAAAATAGGTCTTATGGTGGCGGAAACCCTGATGGAGCTGGGGAAGGAGGGAGGGAGGGAGGAGGCTCCTGCTCCTCTCTGGGGTGCTTCTTGCCTCTTTTTGAGCCGCTCTGTCCTCCGAGATCAGAGCAGCCAGGTTTGAAAATGGAAAATGTTAAAATGCTGTCAAAGGTTTCACCTGGAAAACCTCAAAGCAAACAGGCATCTGCGTTTCCCAAGAAAAACTGCTCCTTTTGGAAGCCCTGAAGTGCTTCAACACCCTTGATTTTTTTTTTTTGCTCCCTCCCTGTAATTATTGCCTCACTTTGTGCTGAATTGGCGAAGAGCTCCCGTTTCCTCAGAACCTCGTTTTTCAGGTGAATCACCGTTAGCTGATGTTTTTTGCTGCTCTGACTTCATCGGTGGGCCATGGGGGCTCGCAGCAGCCATGGCCATGGCCGAGGGAAGCGGAGGCGACTTCCCGACCTCAATAGCACCAGGTTCATTAAGAGCAAACACCCAGAGGAGGAGGAGGAGGAGGAGGAGGAGGTGTGCTATCCTTCCATGCCTGATGCTTTGCCACCAGCTGGGCTCCCTGGTGGTACTGAGCCCTGCATGGCTGGTCCAGGGATTGGGGGTCCCCTCGCCCCCCTCCAGCCGCCCAGGGGACAGGAGCCCCTTGCTCGCCGCAGCCAGGCGAGACCCAGGAGCCCTGTGCGTTGCCTGCCCCTTCCTCATCCAGGGAGTGCGTTTTTGGGGACAAACTGGAAACACAGGGCTCTGTCCTGAGCCCTTTCCCAACCGAGCAGCAGAGCCGAGCCCGGCTGGGCGGGAGGGAGGGAGGCATCTCCCTCTGGTCCGTCTGCTGGCTGTGAGTGACGGATGTCACTGAGCCGGGCAGCTCTATATATTTATAAATCGCAGCAGAGCAGCGCAGCTCTTACCAGCCATAAACCTCAGACACTTCCATCTACCTGGCAGCCAGAGCCGAACCCGAGCTGCCCTCCGCCCTGGCCTCGATTCTGCTTTGCCGCCGGCAGCCCAGCCTGCTCTTGTTTTTAATAGAGCATTTCTAGATTACAGCAAGTGACAGGAGAGTGATTTGCGATGTGTCAGGTTTCCTGCCCTTTCTCTTCTAGCCCCGGCTTATAAAAATATGCTCCCGCTGGGATTGCTTTGGTTCCATCATTGTTGGCCAGTTCAAATCCCTCTTTATTATTTGTATTCAGGAAGTGCCTGGGGGGCCCAGGAAAGCTTATGGTACCAGTGCCGAGCAAAGGCCAGTCCCTGCCGCAGCTCCAGGATGAGGAAGGCTGATTTCCATCCCTGGGGAGATGAAGGGAGGTGCCCTGGGACACGCAGGCAGGGAAAGGTTCATCCCAACACTGCTGGAGGTGAGACCCCTACCATCACACGGCCCAGTTTTGCAAAGACTCATCTCTTATATGCCCTGTCCGCACTTTGCCTTTACTTTGAGGTCTTGATCTCACCGCCTTTATAAAAATCCCCTGCTCAACGGGGAGTCTGTTGGCTTCGGAAGCTGTTTTTGGAGGGGACTGCCATCTCGGTGGGCTGGGAGCCTCATGCACCGGCTGCGGTGGGCACGGGGCCGGGGGAGCCGGGAGCTGCCGCAGCCCCCGCTGCCTCCCTGCGCGATGCGGCCTGGAGCCGGGACTGATCTGCAGCGCCAGGATCCCGGTGACATCAAATGAGCGATTAGCTGAAAGCGTCTGAGGGATGAGTTCGCCTGCAGAAAGGAGCACAGATCATACCTGCTGTTCCCCACCACCCCGGCGTGCCGTGCTCTGCCTCCCTATGGCTTCTCCTCACTCCAGGAGATCTCAAAGAGCTTCACAGCCATCACCAAATGAAGGTTTTACTGGGGAATCAAGACTGTCTCCGCTTCCCAGACACGGAAACAGGAGGATGGGACGAGATGAAGTGGTTCACTCAAGCCTGTGCAAAACCTCAGCAATGGATCTGAGTCCCAGCCTGCAAATCCTCCTGCTAATCTCTGCTTTATTGAAGAGCACCGAGGGATTTTTAGTGGTCCTCTTTGGATTACTCATTCATTTTCCTCTCCTTAGTTCCTCTGCACCTTGGCAGATTTGATTTCCTTTATTAGCTCTAGACTTTCACTGCAGTGACAAAGCTACTAGAAGATCCCTTCCCGCTGCAGGCCCCCCTCTTAAAAACCAAGTGAAGCATCCTTAGCTTGTGCGAGTGGATGCAACTATATTTCCTAGGGCTAAAGGTGCCAGTTCTTCCTTTCGAGAGCACTTCAAGCACTTACACTCCAGCTTTTGAGAGTTACGGCACAGAGCTCGCCAAGAGCTGAACATTTCCAGGACCTTCAGGAAGACAGAAGCAAGGGAGGACACGCCGAGGATGCCATCAACCCCCCTGGGGCAGGCAAGGGAAGGAGAAGGCACCTTGCAGGGTGGGGGAGCGGGGCTGAGCCGGCGCTAGCGACCGTCCCAAACAGGTTGGATCTGTTGATTGTTGGCTGCAGCCCTGCGCCGCGCTGGGGGCTGGACTGCCGAGCTGGAAGGAGCCCAGAGAGAGAGAAAATTGGCTGGCAGAGGATCCGGCGAGAAGTAAAGCGCTGGTTGCTCAGGCAGGAAATCGCCGTGTCTCCCAGCGCTCGTATCTCTGCTAAAGGTCCCCCTTGGCCGGGGATGGCACAGGCAGTGCTGCGTTACCCAGTCCCTGCGCTGCCCGATGCGACCCGCAGAACCGCAGCTCAAAACCACCGGAGAAATGCAAGTCCTGGCTGCTGCCATCTGCAAGGGGACCGTGCTGCAGTGTCCCAGCACGGCGCAGCCCTGAGCTCAGCTCCCGCTGCGTCCGCCCCAGCCCGCGCGGGCTCTCGGCGCAGGGCAGCATCCTCCCTTGCCGGCCGGCACCCGGCGTGGCCAGGCGGCAGCGCTTTGGGTGGCTGAGACGCTTCTGCAATGGCTTCGGGTCTGATCCTGCCCTGGCAAAGCTCTGCTAATGCAGCTCCTGGATTGGAGCCAGCGAAGCCGGGGGTGGAATTTCACCTTTCTCCACAGAGGGAGATGCTCAGAGACTTGGATGTGCGCAGGCAACAGCTCTCTTCTGCTCGGACATTGCTCTCATTCCCCAAGCCAAGCGGCAACGGGAGCTGCTCGCCCGGCACAAGCCTCTGGGTGGAACCGGCTTGTGGCACAAACACAGCGCTCAGCCTCCCAAAAAGCACTCGGGAACACAAACCTCTGCGTGCCGCAAGCACGACACGGACACATGTGGTGGGTTGTTGGTTGGGATCAAGAAATACATATATAAGCCATGGCAGGGTGAGTGGGCAAGGGAAAAGGTAGAGGATCTCGTTCGAGACCCACAGCTGTGAGCAGCCTGGATCCGTCTGCTCTCCCCCTGAGCCGTTCCCAGCCCCCCGTGAGCATCTGCTGCTTTAGCCAAAGGTCAAAACCAGGTGGGTATGGAAAAAACTCCACTGCGTTCAGTGGATTTTATAGAGAAATGGGGAAACTAAGGCACAGAGATGTGCTGAAACTCATGCCAGGAGTTAATCAATCAGAAGTGCTTGGAGGCCCTTGGCTTATGTTACCCTGTTTCTTCTCCCTCCTTCTCCGGACTAAGGGAGTCAGGGACAAGGTGCAGCCCCTTCTTCATAAAGAAAACTGACAACTTCATGTTCCTGAACCTGAGTATGCGGCAAGACGGTTGCAAGATGGAAAGGGTCTGGGGAGGCCAGTTTCCAGGAGAGGCTCTTGGATGCTGAGGGACCCAGAAATGCCAAAAAATCCAACGGCTGTAGCAAATCTAGAGATCCAGCAGGTTCGAAGCTGCAGAGGTGGGTGCTTTTCCAAGGGCATGGGAAGGGGATTTGGGGGGAAATCTCCCGGGCAGTTACACCATCCCTCTAAGAAACTGGGCACCAGTCTGAAGGAAATTGGGGCCCCAAACCAGCTCTCACCCCCCTGATGAAGCAGGAGGAGAAAATAATAAAAGCACAGTGTCCCATCAAATTTAATTAACAGAAAAAAAAAAGATTTTTCAACGTTTGGGTCCTCAGAAAGGATGTTTTATTCATGGCCCGGCAGGGAAGTGCTGGCGGTGCCATTAATTATGGGAGCTGCCGGGTGCTGCGCTTGCTCCGGTGAGCTCGGCTCAGCTTTATCATCCCGACACCGGCATGGGGAATTTGGGCAGCGTGGGGAGCCCGTGGGGCCAAGACGCCAGCTTGGGCTCACCCGCTGGCGTGAGCCCCTCTTCTCCACCCTGTAACCATCCATGATGCTGGATGTCCTCAGCCGTCCGGCGGGTCCGGCCGCCCCACGCTGTGCTCGAGGGGTGAGCATCACCCTGCCAAAAAAGCAGAGGAGGTGTCGAGGGCGGACGCCCACCGGCCGAGCAGCCGCAGTGGATCACCGCCCTCCCCGCCGGCGGACGCTGACGAGATCTTGGCAGCCACCGGCGAAGCAGCGCAAGTTCACAGCTTGGTCAGGGGCCCAAATAAAAAGGGCTGATGATATTAAAAAGCACATTTGAAGCACAGCTAACGCACTCAGTGGGGCCAGGGCAAGCTGGCAAGGCTGGGGCTGGCCTCTGCCCAGCTCCTCTGTGCAGGGCGAGGGTGGTTGCAACCATCCCTGGGCTTGGTGCACCCCCAGGAGCAGCTCACAGCTCTGAATATTTCCTGTTCTAGGAAATCTCTCCAGTAACTTTCCAGAGAGGTAATAAAATATTTGGTATTAAGCAAACTAAAGCAGGTGCAAGAATAACACAAGGGGGAAAAGGGACCTGGGAAGCGTCCCTGTGGGAGGTGGCCGCCGCTTCCAGAGATGGGAAGGAGAGGGACCAGCCCAAACGGGAGCAGCCTGGAAGACAGGGCTGAGCCTGCGGCAGGACAGTCCTGTGCCTGGGCAGCTCCGAGAAGGTGGCCTTCAAAACACAAGGCATCGCATTTATAATATTACCATGAAAGAAGCGTCTCAAAAATTCTCTTTGAAAGACAAAAGTGGTGAAACAAGGCTGGAAAGTGGGACAACGACCTGGGCTAGAAGAGGGCGACCGGCAGCATCATTAGCTCGGCTCCAGGGTTGCACCCGGGGGTGCTGGTGCACACCCAGGCCGGGCACTCGGCTGGTGGCATTGCACGGAGAACAAGCTCTTTTGTGTCTGCAGCGTCTGAAAAGGCAGGCGACAAAGCTGGAGATGCTTTGAAAGGGCAGGAGCATCCTCAGAGGAGCAAATGCTGGATTAATGAGGGAAACAACCCCTGGCTGCCTGGCAAGGAGCGACGGTCCCTGGGAGCATTCGGCAGCGGGTGGCCCGTGGTGCTGAGCGGTGTCCTGGGGACCCACAGGGCTCCCCACCGTCACCTGCAATTCGGGGAGCTGGACTCAATGACGGGGGACGGTCCTGCCTTGCTCTCGTGGGAGGCTGCTGGGACCGAGCACTGCATTAACCCATCTCTTTTAATCAAGGTAATGCTCACTTGCGCCCGGGCCCAAGCAGTGTCACGGGGGAGGATTAATTGCCAAACCGCAGTCCTGGCACACCAAAACCCGACTCCGGTGACAGCCTTGGCTCAGATGGCCCCACTCATCTGCGCTTCCTAATGCAAACACTTCATTTTCGGAGGAGAAGCAGCGAGCAAAGGGAAATCAAAGGGGCTGCCTGAGCGCTCCTGCCCCCGTTCTCAGCCCCAAACCACTCCTGGCCCTGCTACCCCGTGGGCAGGGCTCCACCAAACCCAAACCTCCGCTGCTCCACGGAGGGACGGGCTCTGCTCCCACACCTACCCCGGCTGCTGCGGTCACGTTCAAGAAGGCTCTAAGAGCAAATAATGTGTCTGAAGAGTTTTATCTGGGGGATCCCATCCTGTGTGCAAGGGGCTCATACCCCCCAAAATGCAGAGGGACCCAGAGCTTCTGCCCTGGGGCAGCCTGGGCTGCACAATCAGGGAACCAGCGTCAGCTAGGGGGATGCAATTAGCTTAATTGCTGTAAGCATTTGAGGGAAGATGGTGTACTGTGCCCAGCTGAGCCTAATGAGAGGAGAGGCATCCTCCTCCCCAGCCTGCTGGGTTATATATAGGAGCAAACAAGTGGGGTGAGGAGGAGAAGGGTTGTCTGGTGTGGGGTTTGGTGGTGGGATGAGTTGTGCTAGTGCTCAGCCCCTTGCGTACCCATGGGGGTCTCAGCACAGCATCATCGGGGGAGGCAGCGTGGGACAGTCTGTCACTGCAGCAGGGCTGGGCTGGCTCCCAGGCACGTCGGCTCCATCTGCTCCCGCAGAAGAGCCCTCCTGTTCAGCCTCCGCAGCCAGCCAAAGGTAACTTGTAACCCTTGCTCAGGGCTGGCTCCACGCAAAGCCATGTGCTCTATGAAAAGCCACACTCCCTGGGAAGAACCCCCACTCTAGTAGGATTTTTTATGGACACCTGGTGTTGAACAAACCTCCCCTGTAGTCTGGGGTGGATGCTCTTGGAGAGCAGATCTGGGAGGACAGGATTTGTGGGGATGAAAGGGGTTGTCCGTGGGGGCAGGTGGGCAGGGACCTGCTCCTCGCTGCCTGCGCGGGCAGGGTTAATTACTGGCAGCCCTTGCCTGGTCCCCGAGCCCTGCTGTCTCACTCTGAACGTGTCAGTCCCTGAAACTTTAATGCTTTTACACTGATCCTTCAATAATTAAGTGTGGAGGTAATGGAGAAGCTGGGCTGGGAGAGGTGGCTGGGCTCAGCCCCCACGCGTGGCTGCTGTGTGTGGGTGCAATCCTGTGTCCCGGGCACGCAGGAGGCTGCAGCACGGCTCTGCGCATCCCGGGGCTGCTGCACTGCTTAATACAGCTCCGACATTGCCTTGGCCCTGCCCCAGCCTGCTTTGCCTCCATCCTTGGTGCTTCTGGGAATTTCTCCCAGCATGTCCTTGCTCTGCAGGGATCACAGAGGGTCCCGGTATCTCTTACTCTCTGCCTGCGATGTGTTTTTCTTGTTAAATTTGCCAGGGAGGACTGATGTCCTCAAGGGGCTGATGGAGGAGATGTCTGCAAACCCTCTGAATTAATGGCTGTGACTTAGTTGTCTGTAACTTGAGGGAGATCTGTGAGCTGTGTGCTTGTTTCCAGGGTCCTCTCCCTGAGGTACAAACAGTGTTGGATTGAGGTGGAGGGGAATGATCTCCCTGGGCAAAACATGAGTGTGCTCGGTGCTGAGATGGGGCTTGCCTGCAGCCGCGATCAGAGCCTGATGGTGCCGGGGAAGAGCCTCCCTCTGGCTACAAAACGGCAGCGTTTGCCAAAAAATGTAAAACTCTTGTGCTAACAGGGTAATTAATTAATTACAGCTCATTAGAGGAATTACAATCCCATTAGTACCTTTGGATCGTGGCTGGGGGGAAGCTGATCCTCGGAGGATGCGAGCGAGGGCACCGCAGGCTGCCGGGCGCCGCTGGTTGCGCTGGGGAAACTGGGGGTGCTTTGCTGCTGATGTGTGGGGATGGGGTCAGGCTCAGCCAGCACCTCTTGGGAACCCCTAAACGATGGCCCTTTGCTTCGAGAGGTGTACGTGGAAGTTGCTCCTGTCTTCCCAAAACAGAAGCACCAGCAGTGGTGTTTCCCAGCCCGCTCCTGGGAGCTCGTGCCGGGTGTCAAACTGTGCTCTGTCCCGCCGTGCTCTGCCTACCTCCCTTTTTCTAGACGACTTGTGAAGCTCTGCCTTAGGTGGGGATGGATCAGGGGAACGGGCTGAGCCCGCGTGGGACAGGTCGTGGGGTCCTGGGGTTCCAACTCTCTGCTCTCTCTGGGAGCAAAGCCTCCCTCCTGCCCCACTTCTCCCCTCGAAATCCCATTAGCGCTTCCTTTATTCTTTGCTTCGTGTTGCTGTCACTTGCTGGTCGCTCATTTCTTTGATCTTTTTAATTTATTATTTTTATTTCAAAGAATTTTTTTTTTTTAAAAAAAGGCTGCATCGGCAAGGCTAGGTGAGCGTGGACCTTGCTGATTAAATATAGCAATGAGACGTGCTGATCAAAGCACGCCAGCCTTGGGGTGCAGTGCTTGACCTCTGCACGCTTGGGGCATTTCCCACCTCCTCTGCTTCCTTCTCCCAGCCGGGAGACAGGAGTGCTAGGGCCTGCCATGGGTCCGGATAAATTGCTCCAGACCTTAAGCCCCGGCTGGAACAAAGAGCAAGTTTCCCCAGTTTCCGTTCCCTGAGCCTGATGCTCAGGATCTGGGTGTTTCTGTAATGCAGCAACACACCTCATGAATAAAGATTAAGTTGATTAAAAAGGAAAACCCAGAGCAAGGGAGAATAAAAGTGATTTGCAGAGATTAGATGCTCTGGCACATCAGGAGTTCCCTAAAGGGCTGAGCTAACATGTTCAAGCATAAGAGCTTTAAGCCCTCTTGCCTGTTCTGTAACTAATGGCTTTGGGTCGGGATGACTAACTCTCCCATTTGATAATTGTCCCCTTGGGACACCGGTGAGATTTCATGCGCCGAAGGACTATGCTGGTCCAGGAGGCCAGCATCCCCTGCTGTAACCTGTTCCGTGGGATGGGCTTTGGGCGGTTACACAAACTGCTCTGCCAGGAAGATGGTCCCTTTACAGCGGCCAGACGTGGGGGAAATGGAGCAAAAGAGGGGGATGAGCCTCGTACCCCAGCAGGCACAGCCTCTTCCATCCTCCTGCATCCCAAAGCCGGGGCATCCCTTGCTATCAGGTGCCCAAAGAACAGATTTTCATGAATGAACCCAAGGAGAAGAAAAAAAAGTAAATCTAAGTTTTCTTATCTGCAAAAGTGAGGCTGAAGATGAAGCACCTCCAGACGATGCCCCAGCAGGCAGCGTTGTGTCCCAGGTCTCGTGCAGCCAAGGCAAATTGCCCAACTCCTCTTGCCATGCATCAAGCCTCATGGGCTGCCAGTGTCATGACTTGAGCTTTCCGTCCGCCACACAAAAGCAAAGGTACATCCTCCTTGACAACTAGGAAAGAAGGGGGATGCCCCCAGGCCCCCTCTTTGTTTCCCCAGGGAATCTTCTTTGGGTAGCCCTGAGGTCCAAAGCACCGGCTGCCCCAGAGGGCTTGTCCGCTCATCGCATGCCTGGGGCGAGGGCTGCGGTGAACGCCGGGAAACGGGCACTGTGTGTTATTTAATGAAGCAGTGGGGAAAGGAATGTGCATACGTAATCTAGAAAATCCTTTGTCCGGGATTTACCAGGGTAGATACAAGGGCAGAATCCAGCCCGCTCCATTTTAATGATGCAACCTCTATCTTCATCAGAATTTATTATTTGCTGTCAGATCTGCAGCAACGACTCCACTCTGGGCCAGGACCTTGTCTTGTTAAGCCCTGTTTGAACGAGCAAGACCATTCCTGTACCCGAGAGATTATAAAGTAATTGACCTTTCCATTCTGGCCTGAAAATGCGATGCTTTCTATGCCACATTTTTTCCCCCCTCCATCTTCTTTCCTCTCTAGAGATGCTGTCGCTGAGCTAACACTGGCTGTGCCCAGCTGGGAAACCAGCCCCGAGGCGATGTGTGCCCGGGTGGGACCTCTGTGTCCCCCGACACGTGGGGAAGCCCACCCTGAGGCGGGCACACCTGGATTGGAGCATCTTCCACGCTGTTGGAAGGAGGCAGCTACAGAGCAGGATGCCAGCAGTGGCAGGGGGTAGAAAATTGAGCTAATTTTAAGATTTCCATGACAGATTTCCGAATTGGATTATGCAACATGGTTGCCGGTGATGGCAGGGTCTGGAGTTGATGATTCAGGGTCCTCTTCCCTCCTGCCTGTCCCTGCGTGACCTGGGATCCGTGACTCCTGCTGTAGTATCTTTTTTGTGCAAGCCAAATTCCATCATGGGTAATTACACTCCATCTCTTCAGATTCCTCGGGGAGCATTGATGCAATTTGCTAGTCCTCTCCCTGCCGAAGGAGTCTCGGGTTGCAGCGAGTGCTGCAGCCCGGAGGTGGCCGCATTGCAAGCGTGCGAGCCCCGGCAAGCGCCTCAGCCTGCAAGATGCTTGCAGGAGCTCGCGCTGGTGGGGCTGGTTCGTCAACTGGTTGCTTATCAAAATAAAATGGCTGTTTTGCTCTGAATCTTGGATGGTGATGGGAGAGGGGAGGTTTAAAGGGTGTATTTGGGCTGGACCTGTGTAGGTCGGGACAGTTGTGCTCGGATGCTGGAGGATGCAACCGTTGTTTCGCGAAGGTGGCAAAAGCTTTGAATCCAACCAGAAATGCAGCTGGTGGAGCAGCAACTCCCCCCTGCTCCGCTCGCTACTCCCTGCAGTCACAACCATTCATCCCGAGCAGTTGTATCCAGCGCCGTATTTTGGCAGAAATTACTAGCCCATCAATCCAGGCAGCTATTCTTTTTCCCCCCGCGGCTTCAGAAGGCAATAAGTCCGCAGCAAGACAAATATCGAAATGCTGCGCGTGGGGGATTAGTGACTTGGCAATTAAAATATTTGACCTACATCTCGCTGAGTACCGGCAAGGTCAGATGGAGCTGTGCGTCTTCCCAAAACTTCTGCCCTCAGGAGTTTCATTATTGCAGTTACTTCTATTTGAACAGGCTGTTTGTGTTCTACTGAATGCAAAGGAAAGGGCTCAGGGTCTGGACCCGTGGGGCTGTGCGAGGGCTGGACCCCTCAGCAGTGATTTTGGGGGTGCCGGGAGCAGTTTCTGGAGGCAGGTGGATGATCTTCTCTACAGCACAAACACTGCGGAATATTTACAGGATTCTTCCCACAAACACAGCGGAGAACAAGCATCTCCTTTTGTTCCTGAGATTGTACGTGCTGAGAATCCTCGTCTAAACAAACGAGCAGGTTTTTCTTCCAGCAAACATCACAGATCTATTTTTTTTTCCTTCCTTCTCCGTTTCACATGTTGTTCACTCTGTTCTGCAAACAATGTTCTTTTTAAGCCCGGGCAGAAAACTCTATCTGTCTTCAGAGCGTAATGTGATGGCAGAAACCGGCGATGTCCGCTTGGCAATGAGATTAAGCGGAAATCATTTATAAAGGTCCTCTCATCCCAAAGCAAGGGGAGGGGGGAACAAAAACACACACCCCCCCCCAACACCGCTTGATTTGGCTGGCTGGGCACACAGCTGGGGTTACAGGGACAGCAGTCAGAGGGCTCACGGACGCCTCCCAGCCCGAGCTCCGGCACAAACCCTCCTTGGTTTTGAACGGCAGCGCGTGGCTAACGGGGCTGGAGGATAACGGTGAATTTGCTCCCTTGGACCGTGAGCTGTTGGTTGTTCCCCCCAAAAAACGGTCCTGTAGCTTGCAGCTCCCCGCGGCCTGGGGAAGGGGGTTTGCTGTCGTATGGGCTGAGGTTTGAGCTGTAGCTGAGGTCCCGTCCTGTGGCTGCGCCCAGCAGCTCTGCCCGCGGCTCCTGCCACCGAATAAGCGTCTCCTCTGACCCTACCTGCTCCGGGCAGGGCAGCTGAAACACCGAGCTGCGGCAGCCTGATGGGAAGCGTGATTTCAGCAGGGAGTTTTGGAATCTCTGCCTCCTGGAGCTGAGCATCGGAGGCTGTCGGCATCTGCTAAATAAGCATGGAGGTGGCTGCAGCCCTCCGTGGTCTGTGATCCCTGGGAAGGGCTGCGCAAAATCCATGTGGCTGGTCTGGGGGTTGCTACTGGCTCCAACACCCCAAAATCCCAGTGGTCCTTCCCCTACCTGGTAAGTTGGAAGGTGCTCAAGGGTGCTGTCTTGGAGAAGGAGAAGCCCAGGCCATCGTCGCTCCTCACCGATGCTCAATCTGGAGCCCAAGAACCCAGTGCGAGTCTGACCCGAGTGGAGATCCTCACCTCCTGACAAAAACCTGACCCTGATATTTAACCTGTTCGGCCCAGGAGCACAAGTGTTTGCCAGGAGACTCAAGTATCAGGTTTACCCAAGAGGAACGATGTTGGATTTTGGCAGACGAACCATTTGGAAATGGAAACCATTGGGTTGCAGAAACCCCCAGGCTCTGCCATCCTGCATGGAAGCCAAGTCACTCGCCCATCTTCTCCGTGCTGAGGGGCTCCCCATCCCTTCTGCTGCTTTCCAGTGGGATGATGCTCCCCAAAAGGTGTGGGAGCACCGATTGCTGCTGCGGACTCACCTTAGCGAAGGTCGTTGCTGCTCTATTTGTAATTACGCTGCCCGCTCAGGTCCTGCTGGGCTTTCCTTGCCTCCCCAGGCTCACTCCAGGTGGGGTTCGATAGCTTCTTTTTATCGAGTTGTGCTGGCCTCGGAGTGCAGCAGCAAGCATCTCTTGCAGAGCCATAAATGTCTTCAGGGCTACCAGCTTGTGAGCCAGTAGGGAGTGGGGAATTGCTGAGTTTGGGTAAATTTGTCATTAGAGAGAAAACAGTTCTTCAGGTTCCTCCCTGAGTAGTGCACAACTAAAAAAAAAAAAAAAAAAAAAAACCCCAAAAAAAAACCAACCAAAAAAACCCCCCACACAAAACAAAAAAGAAACAAAAAACCTCCCAACAACGTACACACCAGCATGGCTCAAAAGAAAAAGCACATTTTTTTCATTCACTGTATTTTCCTGCACCTGTCCCCTGATTTTCTTTAGAAAATGAACTTCTAGCTCAACCTATTCAATCTCACAAAGCATTTCAATTTTGACAGGAGTGCATATTCTGGAGGAACGTGGTTCCATCGGAGTTTCTCCAGCCAACTCTAAACCCAAATGCCTTGCTGTGACTAAACCTCATTTCTATGTTAAGTACCTTAGCTTGCCTGTAAGGGCCAGGTACAAACTCAATCAGTCAAGTAGCCTCCCTGCAGCTGTCTTGTTAAACATTGAGGTTTTAAAAATTTTCTTCTTTTTTCTTTGATGGAGCAGAGGTGGAAGATCCCCTGGGGAGAGGCACAGTTTGATCCCTGATAAACCAACTCAAAAATTTCCACCGGGAAGCTCCCTGACATCCTGGGAGATGAGGGGCTGCTGTAGGAAACAGCTTCTGCCGGCCGAGGGAGCTGGGGGGTCCTGGTCCTTTGGGGCTGGGCTCTGGGAAGCCCTTTGCCGCTTTGGCTTTTATTATCCAGCATCCAGACTGGAGGGAAAATGGGAAAAAAAGCCAAGAAATTCTGTAGAAGCGGCTTTGAGCAGCGCAGAGTGCCTGGCGTGGCGGGCAGCCCCCGCGTGCTGGCTGCGCTCCTTCGGAAAGAGCACGGATACTTTTCTCCTCTCATGTGCGTATGTACCCGGCGACAGCCGAATTACCAGCCCAGGGGGCTGAATTGAGTCGCAGGCTGCGGTAGCAGAGGGAGGACTTTCCTCTTCTCCCAGGGACCTGGATCACACCTCCTCTGAGCGCTGCACCTCCCTGCGATGCTCCCGGCTTTGCACGCTCGCTGTCCCCGTGCGAGGTGCACGTGCCACCCGTGCACGGCACAAGGGTGAGGTCCCCTCGGAAAAGGAGGGTTGTAGGAAGATCCGCGACAGCTCCATGTGGGAATTACCCCTCCCTGGTCTTTGCAAGTCATTGCATTGGAGCATCCAGGAGCAGCAGGTATCGCCCGATGTGATCTGTCATGCAAACCCCACATCCCAAGTGGGATTCCCTGATTCGCCCCGGAGGGACGAATACTCCAGGAAAAGGGAAAGAGCCTTTTCCCACCCCTTTACGAGCTCCCTGCCCTCGGCTTTGCTGGGTGCTCTGCCCCTATGGCCAAACTGCGGCTTTGATCCGGCGTGTGCCGGCAGCTGTGTGTGCTCGGCACCGGCGCTGCAGGGGCTGGCGCTCATCCCAAACGCACGCGGCGTTTGGAAAATGCGTGTGATTGCACAAAATGGGGGAGAGAAACATCTGAGAAGATCGCGGTGCTTCACCTCGGCTTTCGGAAACGTGAAGTTTTTGTTTCAAGAAGAGTCAGAATACTCTGTCTGCAGATTACGGTGTTTTTTTTTTTTTTTAATGGAGCTTTGCCTTTTCTGGTTTGGAAAATGTCTTTTAACTAATCCAGAGGAGAACTGTGATTTTACGGATGGGTGCCATAGCCTGGTGAGAAGCTGGTTCATTTTGCATTGAGCAAACTGTTTTGACCCTCATGGAAAAAACCTTTATAATTTTGTCTTTCACTTAAAAATAATTTGTTTCCATCTGAATGTACAGATTTCTTTTGCTCAACAAGCCAAAGAATAGCTCAACCCTTCATCTGCCCGGCTCTGGGCACCACGGAGCTCCTGTTTTCCAAGCCCCCACCCTCCGAATATCCATCACAAGCAGCTGATCCCTGTTATCTTCCTAAAATACAATTCTCTCTTTCAGACTGGCCTCTTGCTGTCCTGGCTTCCCTGACACAGCCCAGGTGCCTGGTGCGGGTCTTGCCCGTGGCTTTGAGCAGAGGATGAAAACTGGGATTTTTGTGCTGGTTTTGACTGTTCAACGGGGTTTGCAAAGTTTGAGCACTTGCCCCTGGAGCCTGCAGCTGCCTGGCGTCACTTAATGCTGCGTGCTTGGGGACAGGGCGCGAGCAATTTCGTGAGGTTTTACATTTATTGCCGTACCCCGGGCTGAGGGCTGTGGCTGCCGCAGGCAGCTGCCAGACAGACCCGTCTGCCCTTTCCCAGACCCTGAGAGCTGCCTGTGCGCGGGGAACGATGGGGCAAAGAGGCTTTGCCAGTAACAGGAGAGCACAGATATTTGCTGGTGCTTTCCTCTCTGCCAGCTGCAGCGACAGGGACCCAAATTCTCCGTCCGACTCTATTTTCTGCCCGGGGCCGGTGGTGGCACGGCCAGCTCAGCCCGGAGCGGCGGCGCTGATGGAGAAGCTGCTCGTGCTCTTTCCGCAGGGATGAGTTTAACCTTGCTCCTCATCTAGGGCCAGCCCGGGTGGTGCAAGTAACGCTCAGGCTGCTTTATTTAGCAGCGAGGGCTGGTGTGAAATGCCTCTTGTGAAAGACGGGGATGGGTTGTGGGTGGCCAAAGCATTTAAATGACCTGTCAAAAGGAGCAGGGAGGCTGCGGCAGGCAGAGGGCTGTGCTGTCTGCTGCCTCGGCCGCTTGCTGCCCACGCTTCTGAGCATCCCCCTGCTAACATCTGAACCCATCGTGCTCGTGTGTGATCGCGTTTCGTTGAAAGGAGATGCCCTATGGATAGGCAAGTCCCCCCAAGCCTGGTGCTGGCAGGTAAAGGCAATAGTGGGGCTCAAGCCCACTTGTTTGGGGTTTTTTTTTGACCAAAACCCCTGTGCAGCCATGTGGGTAAATCCCCTGGGGATGTGAGCCTGGAAGGAGGACATTGAGGGAGGAATTAACATCTGCCAGCGCAGCCCCTGCCTCAGTTCTCACCGCATTGAGCAGCCTGGAGGGAAAGCCAGCGCTGACGGTTTACGTGCCGTAGATGCTCACAGGTTACCCTCTGCAGCCTGCTCGTGCCACAGCCCAGCTGCTTTCACCCCCGGCTGTGTCCGTCTGTGAGCTCTCTCCAGCCTCCCAGCCCCGGCGGGCTCCAGGAGGCTGCTGGGGACGCAGAGGAAGGACCTCTGTTGTCCCTCGGGTCATGCAGAGAAATCTGGGGGCTAACCTGCAGCAGGGGAGACTGGGATCTGAAAATCCCCGGGAGGTGAGAGCTGAGCACTGGCAGAGGTGTCCTGGCTTGATGCTTGAGGTACTTAAGGTTGGGGCAGCTGTGGTTGGGCTGGAAGGACAACTGGTCTTGCTATGGAGGGGCGCTGGGCTCTCCAGGCTCTCTCCAGCTGCGTACCCAGCTACCAAGTCCTGGAGGACAAATAGTTTGGGGGCTGAAGTGACTTGTCATTTTGACCCCTTCTGTCCTTTTTCGCCATTGAGGATGGGTGGGTCTTCTCCATACGCCAGGGTTTTTCCTGTAGCCTCCTCTGGCAAAGCTGTGGAGATGGGTCACCAAGGGGTCCTACAACCATATGCCAGGTCCATGCTGGAGAAAGCCCCTTCTGGCCCCCCGGGCCACCTCTTGTGCCTCTGTCACGGAGGACATCGCTGCACGTCAGGGCTGAACTGGATCCAACCCCAGGCCAGAGGGGGTTATATAAATGACCCAAGACCGCCTTGGGAAGACGCCAACGTGCCGATTAGGTGACGTCTGCTCCGGACGGGGGGGATTTCGCCTCTGAGCATCTGCTGCCTGGTCTGGTGGTCTCGGAGGTGCTGCCCTGAGGTCATTTATGTAAGAAGCCGGCTGGGCTCTTCGGCTGCAGCGAGCCCTTTGGGAAAGCCTCTGGGTTATAGGAGGTGCCTGGCTGACCCCTGGGATGTCCCATCTGCCTGGGCTCTGCTATGAGCAGCCGTCGGTCGGCTGGTCGCTGCCGCTCTTTCCTCCTCCCTGTCCTAAAATAATCCGCCCTGTGGGTGAGGGAAAGGGAAGCTGAGCACCAGTGGTGGAGTAAGGAGAGCAGAAAGGGGATCAGTGGTTTCTCCCAGGTGCTACAAGTACCGTGGGCAGCCCAGGGGATCTGCCTTTTGCCGTTCCTGTTGGAGCATCCCATGGTAAAAAGCCAAAGCCGTGCCTGTCCCAGCTGGCCCGGGATGTGGAGCTAGCACCAGGCTTACGCACAAGGTCTAGGAAATCCCATCTGCTGCCCCAGATCCACCCCCCAAACACTGCAGGTCACGACCACAGCAGATAAGCTTCTTGCCTCCTGCTTTGTCCTATATTTGCTGGGCAGGATCCCAGTGTGACATAGTTTCTGGCCTGATCTTGGGGTGGTGGCATGCTGAGGGCACGTGGTTTTCCCAAACTGGCACTTTTTCTGCTTCTCAGCTGCAGATAAGGAACAGGCTCCCACCTCTGGCCGTGATGCAATGCCTTGGCCAAGGTCTCCTCGAGTGTTTGTCCCACAGACGTGGCCTGAGCTTCTCTGCATGCCCTGAGGCAGGGTCAGCGCCTTTGAAGTCCTAAAAAGAATATTGGAAAATGTACAAGGAAAATGTGCATGCCATCAACTGGGGCGGTGCAGGGTCATGTTTTATGGAGGATATTATTGCTTGGATGAGCATTGCTCACGATGGAGCAAGGATCAGCCTCCCCGAGGCAAGTGGTGTGTGTATGAAGGAGGGGAGAAGCGGAGGAAGAGTCAGAGGAGGATGCTGGGGGGTGATATCCCCTCAGGACCCTGCTGAAACAAGCTCTAATGGGTGAAATTAAGCTGAATAAATAGGGAAAATTTCCTGAGATGTGTCAGAATCTCCCAAGGAACACCGGCGCAATCCCAGCGCGGTCCCCACAGCAAACGCGGGGATGCAGAGGGTGGGAGCAAACCTCAGCGTGGGAGCTGTGTTCCCACCATGGGGCAGCTCTTGAGTTTGCAGCAAGCCCGAACCCGGTGCGTGGCACGGGGCCGGCCTGCTTAGGGACGCCAGCGCTGGGATGCGACGGCTGATGCTGCCAGCGTCCATGTCGTGGCTGGGGCTGGAATCCAGCTGGAAGCTGGACGGAGCACTCCTTTATTAGCAAAATCTGCAGAGTTTCACTGGCTACAAGTGGTGTCTCATTTTGTTGGATGGCAGAAATACAAACGTCTTTTTTTCCCTGTGCTAGCCGTTTTGGGAGAGAAATGGCTCCTCTGCTGCGTGGCTTTTCATGGGACAGGCTGTTGCTCCTGGCTGACGGTTCCTCAGGCCCAGTCCTGCCTTTGCTTTTCTTTCCCAGGCGAGTGGATGCAAAGGTGCTGAGCCCGGGGAGCCGGACCTGCTGGGCACGGTGCCGCTCGCACCCAGCCTCTGGAGAGCCACTCCACCCTCCCGCATGGCGGTGGCTGATTCTTGCCCCATCAGCACTTTCTGGTCCCCGGGACCTTGCGCGTGGTCTCATAAAAGCACCGCAAGCGCTGACCTCGGCCGCCGTGCTCCTCCTGCCGGCAGTCCGGCTCCTTCCCTGCCCTCCCTCCCTCCTGGCCGCACTGAAGCACAGCCAGAAAACAGAGGTGCACAGGGATGCGCGCTCTCATTTTTCTGGATAAGTCTACAGCAGTGCCACAGTTCATTGCTCCTCGTGCCCCGAGTTCAGCTTCTCTGAGCTATTTTGGTCGTGCTCCCTGCTAATCAGCTGCTGACGTAGCCCTTGAGATGCTCTGGACATAGACATTAGGTCTGAGCATCCATCTCTCCATCATCCAAGTGCTCCTAGATGTCCTCGGCCACTCTCCCAGGCTGAGATCCCCCTGGTAACTCCCCATCCCTATTGCACAAGGATCTTTTCTTCTGCACTGGGCCAGCACCCCTGTTTTCTCCTTTACTGGGTGACCGTGCAGCCTCCAGGAGCGAGAGCGATGCCCATAAACCCACACCATCCTCCCACCCGTCCGCCGCATCCCCTGGCCCGTTGTCTTCCCGAAACCCACCGGGACTTGGCCCTCCGCACCACCGCGCCGGCCAACAGCGCGGCCTGGCAGAGCCGGCATCCCGCGCTGACGGCGATGCCAGTGCCCGGAGCAGATGGCGGCAGCCGTCCGGTCCCTTCTCTGCGGCCGATTTTTCAGCCGGGAGCGCAATGGCCTCGGTGCGCGGGCGGGCAGCGAGACAGGAGCCAGCTCGGCCGGAGAGGCCCGGGCAAGGCGTGTTAATGGCACAGATAACGGCTATTTTTAACTTTGATAGATGGGAGCTTATTTCCTGACTCAGCTTGTGCGGCGCAGCGGCACGCGTGTCTCCCGCTGCCCGCGCCCCGTGGATGGGGATGGAGGGGATAGGGCTGGTTTGGGTCATCAGACGGCAACCTGGAGCCCAAAAATGGCCTTTCTAGGAGCAGAGGTGGGAAGGGAGTGGGGTGCTGGGAGAGCCAGACTGGCACCCCACGGGCACGTCCCGCAGCCTCGCGGTGGGCTGGTATGGCCTGAGTTTGGGGTATCTCGGCTGAGCTCTGGGGTAGATGCTGCATCCATCAGCCTTGGGTCTTTCTCAGCTTGTACTTTCGAGTCCCAATTATTGCCCCGTGATCTACTGTGGGGCCTCAAGCCTGTTTTCCCCAGCACCCTGTCTCCCTCCTGCTGCAGAACCCCTTGGAGCAAGCGGGGGAGACTCCCATGGGAGCAAAATCTTGTCTTGGCGCAGGGGATTTGTGAACAACCCTGCACCTTTGGGGGCTCAGCAAAACCGGGTTGCTCAAAATCCCACCTGTTGGGGGCTTTTGGAGGGGCTGGAGGATGGCGGGCGATGCCCCTGGGGCCAGGCTGCTCACCACGGGATGGGGAGCGCACCGGGGTGGTGGCACCCGGTCCGAGCAGCCCCGTGCCGTCGGGAGGACGGGTGACTTAGCACGTTTCCCCATCCCCGCTCCCCCCTCGCCTCCTCCTCGGTCTCTTCCTCCAGGAGCCCTGACACTAATGCAGTGCGAGCGCGGGATTTATGGGCGGCAGCCCTCCAATTGGGCTATCCGTCTTGATTAAATTAGCCCTAATGGCTCTGTGCTGACTTGCTCGCGGCCCCGCGCAGCCGCGCTGCAGGCGTCGGGAAGGGGCTGGCCGGAGACCCCGCCGGGTGCACCCCCTCGCTTCGCCCTCTCGCCCTCCTTTCCTCGCTTCGACGGCTCCCGAGCGAAGGGCCGAAGCCGGCCTGGCTGTGGGGTGAGGCTGTGTCCTGACCCGAGCCATTCCCCAGCTGAGAGCCCACCGGGGCCTCGGGGCTCCCCGGGGCTGCCGTCCTGCACCCCCAGACGGGTGTGCTGGGGGCTATGGGCTTCCCCACGGCTCTCCCCAGCCCCGGGGCAGCGGTGCCCAGAGCCGATGGCAAAAACGTGGGGAACCTCTCTGCTCCCCCAGGGGGCTGGGTGAATCCCGGGGCTTGCCAGGATGGAAATCCCAGGCTATTTCTTTGCATTTCCCACAGCAAACCGGGGAGTGAGGGGTGAGCCATCAGCGTGGCAGGGTGATGGGAACACCAGCCTCACCAGTTCTGGCTGCCCAGCTCCCTTCTGCCGCCCCAGCCGGCCCCGAGGGCTGCAGCCCCCCAGCGTGCCCGCGTCTCCCCCTGCATACGAGCCCCAAACGTCTCCCACTTGCGGCTTTGCTGGAGAAACACCCCGCTCACGCAGCTCGGAATTGCCGCTGGCAGCCCCGGCGGAGCACCGTGCCGGGGAGCGGCAGGCGAGAGGGGGCCGGGGCTGGGGACCCCGCAGCCGCTCTCCCCTCGCCGGGCGGTGCCTCCCTGCCCGGCCCTGGCCCGCGGCCAGCCGCCCGCCCCAGCCCTGCAGCCAATTTCCGGGCTGCCCAGCGCGTTAATTATATTTATTGCTGGAGGGAACGGAGGGAGCCAGGAGGCCGGGTGCGGGGAGCCTGGGGCTGGCACCGCCGGCTGGGCACCGGGGCAGCGGGGGGATTCGGAAAGCTTTCCCGGAGCGATGAGCACGGTGGGGTGGCAGGAGAGGAGCCCGCGGAGAGGAGCAAGCCAGGGTGCGAGGGGCTGCCCGACGGGCAGAAGGGAGCGGTGTTTTGGGGTCAGGACGCTGACGGTGGCCCCTCGGTTCCCTGGGTGGTCGCGCTTGTGGCCACCGTGCCCAGCGTGTGAGCTGGTGTCCCCTCCCATCTGCAAACCCCGAATCCCCGCTGTTAGCTGAGCACCCATCGGGGTTTAGCCGTACCGCTGACAGAATAAGGCCCTGCAGCGCTTTTCATCTGGGAATTTCAAAGTGTGGGTTAAAATTCAGTATTTGTGGGGTTGGTGCCATGGGGTGAGATGGGGCAAGTTAGGGTGGAGAGGAGAGAGGAGGCAGCGTTGCCTGAGATGCTCGGGAGCTCGGGGCTGTTCGGGAGCGGCGAGGGGAAGCACGATGCTGCATCGCTGTGCCGGGGAGAGGATGGGAGCTAGGGACGAGGAGAGTCGCTGCTCCAGGGTGCTGCCGAAGGGGAGAGGAGAGGGAGGGATCGCTGGTCCCAAACTCGTGGTGGGAGACAAAAGAAGAGTGAAGAGAAAGCTGGGAAGAGGTGGGAGGTGATGCGAAAGGGAGATGGGGTGGGTGGGGAGGCAACCTCTTCATGTGCTTGGGGCTTTACAGTTTTTATGTGACCTGCCGGCTGTGTGACAGCCAAGCTGAGCGGTGTCGAGCATCGCTGTCGAGGCTGGAGGTCTCCCGGCTGTGATTCTGTTTTGAACGAAGCCTGCGAATCCCCAAAAAGGAGCAGGCAGCAGCCCTGGGATCTCACGGACGAGCGGGTGTGGAGGAAGTCTAGCAAAAATTACAGATGGTGGCTGGTTTGCATCTCCCTCTGGCTGGAAGCCAGCCGGGGTTGTGAGCCCACTGCAGCGTCCCTCTGCCGCCCGCTCCCCTCCGCGGGGGGGAAAAGGCTGCCGGAGCAGGGTTTCGCTTTGACCCTCTCCAAAAAGGCCACACTGTTATAAGGACAGGGTGACCTGGAGACACCCAAAGCCTCCCAAACGGCTTAAAATAATGCTCACCACCAAGAAATAAACTTGGACTCCAATCAATCTCAAAAAAAAAAAAAAAAATTAAAAAAAAAAAAATCCACGCCTGCAATAAAAAGAAGTGGCTTCAATTCCCAGCCCTCCCTCTGCCCCCGGCTCCTCTCCACACACGCAGACCCTGCCCCTTAAACCAGCCGAAAGCGGAGCGAAGCCTCCAGGGACGCGGTACCCGCCATCGATTTTTCATGGAAGGCACCCAGAAAGGACGGTGATGGACTGCGGGGCCGCAACCCCCCGACCGCAGCAGCCGGCGCGGGGGAGCTGAGATGGATCCATCGGGAAGGGGTTGTTGCTTCCTCGCGGCTGTGGTTGTCGGAGCCGGGGCCAGGCTAGAAAAAGCAAGCGGAAGCCATCAAGGTGGAGGAGAGGAAGCGAGGAAGAAGAAGAAGGGCCGAAGGACTCGGGCGAAGCAGCCATTAGGAAAGTGCTGATGCAGAGGTTCACTCGTGTCTACGGGCAGAGTTGGAGTAGTTGCTGTTCACGGACAAAGGCGGTAGGAGGGAGTGGAGCTTTGTAGAAGCCGGAGCCTGTCTCACTGGGTGTCTGCGTTTCATTCCCTGTCAAAAGGCTGGGAGCTGGGGGAAAAAAGCAGGGAAGCGGCGAGCTGCAGCGCTCGCTCAGGATCAGATAGCAAGAAAACCAATAGCGGAGAGAAAAAAAAAAAAAAAAAAAAGAAAAAGAAAACCAACCCACATCAACCAACCAACCCACCCACCCTCCACGCCGAGGCTGAAACAGGCAGGTCCCTGCCAACTCCACAGCACGCAGCAGGCAGGGAAGAAGTCCACCCTCCCCGGGCAGGAGCGGAGTTGAGCCCGAAGGATATTTGATGACACTTCGGCGACGATGGGTCCCCCAGCATCTTCCAGAGCCCATTTGAGGGTGAAGGCTCTGAAAGCACAGAGGGAGTTTGAAGCTAAATTCACCTGAGTCTGGATCTCTTGGTCGCTGGGATTTATCTTTTTTTTTTTTTTTTTCCTCCGGGGGGCAACAGGGGGAAACCGAACCAAGAAAAAACCGTGGTGGTTTTTTTTTTTAATCTCCCTCTTTTTTTTTTTTTTTTAATTTTTTTTTTCTTTTGGAAGAAGATACATTTTTTTCCTGTGGTTGGAATGGAGGGGTTGGGTCTGTGCCTGAGAAGCAGCAGCCGAACGTCGGTCCTGGGAGAAACCCAAGTGGATGTGGGGTCCCTCGCCAGCTAACTCTCCAGGACCCGCAGCCCCACGGCCGGGGGGGCTGGATGCAGTGAGAGGTAAGTGACGGCTCCGGCGTCTGCCTGCCGGAGAGCCGGCGCGACAGCTCCTCCGCTCCTCCGGCTCCGTCTTAATCCCAAGTCGGAGGCAAAAACAGCAGTCTCATAGTGAGTCAATCACTTCCACCTATTGCAGCCCTAATGGAGAAATGAGACGGGGAAGTTTCGCAGCGACAGCCTCACGGGGGAAGTTTCCCCCCCTTCACCCCCGTGCCCGAAATGCCAGGCTCAGGGGGAGGGGGGCGGATTTTGCAAAGCTGACCGCCGTCACCGTGCTGATGCCGCGGGCCCCCTCCCTCCCCGGCCAGCGGCGAGGGTTTGCCGCTGCCTTTCGGGGAGTGCCGGTGCCTCGCTGGGCTCCCGCTCGCCTCCGCTCGCTTCTGCTCGCTTCCCCCGGCCAGCTCGCTTTCTCGGTCAAAACTTTTGCACACCGGCTGGTTTTGGAAATGCCCGTGGGGGGGGGGGGGGGTTATGCCCCTATGCATGTGCACACACATGCGTATGCACGCGCGTGTGCGATGCACGCTCGCGTGACCCTCCGATTCCCAGCCGCCTGGACCCGCCTGCCCGCACGGGGGGCACGCCTGGGCCGAGCCCGGGAGCCGGGGGGGGTTGCGCTTCGAAGGCAAACTGCAAAGCGCAGGGCAAAAAGCGAAGCAAGCCGACAACGACAGCAGCAGCAGCAGCATAATTGCATCACTGTAATAGTATCGGCGCTGAGCGTGAGCCAGGCTAGTAAAATTGTCCAGAAAATGAGCTGTACTAAAGTGCCTCCAGTTAGCAGCACCTGCACGCCTTCTCTGGGTGCTTGAGGCTATTTGTATTTTTAGAAGGCTCTCTTAATTATAGAGCAAAGAGCGTTAGAGGGAAAATGGTGTGTATTTAGCAGCATTCGTTCCCGGACAGTTTTGCAGCAAATATGAGCACAAAATCACCAAATAGGGGTTTTTCTCCCCCCTGCACTTGTGATTTTGAACCACCTGTTTTGCAGTGGTGTCGGCAAACGAGGGCTGGATTTTTTCTCTCCCATTCTTAGAAAGCGTGGCGATGACTTTGCTTGTGTGTGAAAAGGATGGGAAGCGATCCCGTTGCCTTCCCACAGCCCCTTCTGCACCCCGAATCGCCCCCACTCTCATAAAGGGCTGCGAGACCTCCCTGCTCCCAGCCTGGGGGTGACACCGGTGGGGACAGGGGACTCGCGTGCCGGTGCTGGGTCTCCCGCAGGCACCAAAGAGCCGAGGATGTTTTACAGCTCGCTGTGAAAAAAAAAAACAAACCCTGCAACAACTCGTTTTGCTTCTGTAAAGCTCCTTCCCCTCATCCCCTTCTCCGTGCTCGCAAAACTTTCCGGGGCCTTTTGTTCTGAACAGCAGGTGAAATTCCCTTTGTGTGAGCACAAAGCAACGAAGCCACCAGAAAATAATGAAAACAAGACTAAGAAAAATAATAAAAAAATCCTCGCCTGCTCCTTTCAGGCCTGGAATAACAGCGAGCGTTCCCATCCGCACCGGATAGGCTTAATAAAACACCGGCTTTGCTGGGGAAGGCACCTTAAAGGCCACTTTATTTCTTCCCTCTGATCTACGACACACTTTGAAATCCTCTATGGCCTCTGCTGCTCTTTACCCAAAAGAGTTGCTTTACCTACGCAGTCAAGGTGGATTTTTTCCTGAGCCCTGAAATGACCCCGGGGGATACGGCGAGTCCCCCGGGACCAGCCGGGGCGGGATGGCGGCGTTCCCCCCGGCTGCGCGGCACGGTGCCGCGGTGCTCCATGATGCTCCGGGCGCGGACGCCGTGGCTTGCCGTGGGTTCCCCCCTCTCCCCTCCCGGCTGGCCGAGGCAGGGGCGGCTTTGCCGGCAGCGCGGTGGGAACTGTTCCCTGCTGCAGATAAACTTCAGAGGAGCTGTAGGGGGAACTGCACGGCGAGCTTGAACCCGACATTTTCTCCCCAGTTGGCATCAGGTTTTAGGGTGTAAATGTGTTTGAGAGAGGCAGGAACCTCACCCAACCTCTGTGCGGGTAGAAAAGAGGATGGGGGGAGGGGGCAGTTTTGAGGATGGTGTCTCTAGAAAGAGCGGGAGCGCCGTCACGATGAGGGATTGCCGGGGGGATGGATCCGTCCCCCTCTCCCGTCACCGCTTGGGCACATGGCACGTGGAGCGGGCACCTTATGTAAGCAGCGATGGCAGCGCCGTGCCCCGGCCATGCCGTGCCATCCCGCTCCGCCACTGCCAGGCCCTGCGTGGCCTCGGCCACCTCCCTTAACCCCCATTTTGGGGGTCCCCTCCGGGTGCAGGTGCTGTTGTATGGCTGCAGGGGGAGCATAATCCCCCCAATGGCCGGGGGGCCGGGCTGGTGCATGGCTCCAAGCCCAGGGGTTTGTCCATGGCTTCTGCAGAGTTCATGGTTGCATCTTCCCTGGTGCTGGCTTTGGGGTCCCCAGCCCTGGGGAGGTGGCACCAGGACTCAAGCCCCTTTCTAGGCTCTTCTGCACTCCTTGGCTAAGGTCCAGCCCGGTTTGGGTTCGACAGCACAGGGTGAGGGCTGGCTCTCGTGGACAAGAAGGGAGAAACCAGCCCAGCTTGCACCTGTTCCTTGTGCTGCCGGTTTGCTGCGGGAGCCGGGAATTGTCCTCTGAGCGTGGGGACACCGGCTGGTGAAGGACCTGTGTCCCTGGCCCAGATCATGAGCCTGTCCCTCCATCCTCCCTGCGGGCCCCCCGGTACCCTAGTGCCCACCCGTCCGGCTGCCCTGCACCCAGCGTGCCTGAAATGGAGGGAAGGAGAGAAAAGAAGGAGCATTTAGGGGCTCAGAGAACCCCTGCGCCCTGGGGAGCGGCGCACGACGGGCACCTCACTGCCCCGGCCCCACTTCAGCTCCTGAGTTGGGGTGGGAAGGAGAAAGGTGGGAGTGGGGTGGCTGGGGAGGTCCCAGTGCTGCCCCCACGGCTCTGGGTGACCGTGGGCCTGTTGCCTCCTGGGACGTGCCCCTCTTTCACCGTTCCTGGCTCATTCCTAGCTTGTTCCCTTGTTCTAGCTCGATCCCTGGTTCCCAGCTCGATCCTTGGTTCCCAGCTCGATGCCGGTTCCCAGCTCGATGCCGGTTCCCAGCTCACTCCCTCGTTCCCAGCTTGCAGCGAGGCAGGACTGCCGGTGGGCGATGGTTTTTTGCAAAGCTCTTTCAGATTCCCCCGTTGGACTTTTGAAGCATCTGGTATCACTATCTCAGCGTCATTATGAATTAATTAACATTAATTCCCTGTTCTGGTATCTCCTATTGCCGGGAGCCTTAGCCTGGGCTTTTTTTTTTCTCCCCACCCCCAAACAGAAGTGGCCAGATCCAGACTACGCCTGGCAGCAAGCCGGAGACGGGCCACGTGGCGGGGGGGACACGGGCTCCCCACCCCGTCCCCATCCCACACCGTGACGGGGGACGCTGCCAGGCACCTGCCAGTCCTTTAGCCAGGGTAGGGCTTGGTCCCGGGGGAGGCCCGGTGCTGCCAGCGCTGCCTGCCCGCTCGCCGTGCCGCCGGCACAGGGCACGGGTGCTTCGTGGATGGGTGACGCCGGCGGTGCCAGCCCTCACCGCCGCTTCCCCGCAGGGCTGCGGCGCAGGTGATGCTGGGGCTGTCGCATCTCCCTTTTGGCTCTGGGAAGCCCCGATCCTGGCTCCCCAGCCTGTGCTGGAGGCACCAGGGATGCTCTCCTCAGGGATGCTGATCCAGGGATGCTAATGCCAAGGATGCTGTTCCCAGGAATGCTGATCCTAAGGAGGCTGACCACCAGGATGCTAATGCCAAGGGTGCTGTCCCCCAGGGAAGCTATCCCCAGGGATGCTGACCTCAGGAAGGCTGACCCCAGGGATGCTATCCCCAGGGATGCTGACCCTCTAGAGGTGTGGGGCTGGGGGCACAGATGCAGCAGGTGGATGCGGGCAGGGAGAGAGGCCGGGATCCTTTGCCCTGGCTGTGTTCATCCTGCTCCATGAGTCACCTCGAGGGAGACGCAACCCGGGAGTCACATCCTGGCCACCCGGCTCCATCCCTGCGCGGGTGAGCCTCGGCAAAGTCGTGGCTGAGGGCTGCAGAAGGGCTCAGTGGGATGTGGGCGCAGCACCCACCGCCTCCCAGCCCCGTCCCACCCCATCGCCTGCCCCACTCCCTGCCCCCCAGCAACACAGCCCTCCTGCACATTTACCTTCCTCCGCTGCTGCCCCCTGCCACCACCGTGTGCCCCGTGGCGGGGCCACAGCAACCCCCAGGGCCACCCCAAGCCCCCCTGCACCCCTTGCAGTGTGGGCTGAGTTGGTGGGGGTCCCCCTCACGCTCCGTGAGCCCCGGGGCCGAGGCAGGGCGGGGGTGGCAGCCCCCGGGTGGGCTGGGGGATAACCCCGGTGTCCTACATCCCCGGAGCCCGGCTCGGGCTTACGTAACGGCCGTGCTGCAGTCTGCTCTGCTCAGCCGCCAGTGCCACCGGCAGAGCTGCAGCGCGGAGCCCATCTCCCTGGATATTTGCTTTTTGGGGAGAGGGGGGAGGGAGGGGGACACCTGGGGGGCAGGCGAGGCCCAGGGGGTGGCCAGGACCTGGAGGGGGTGGTTGGCAGGGCTGACTGGGCACGAGGGCTGGGGCGTCTGCCCCCAGCCCCATCTGTCTGGTGACCTTGGGAGCCAAAATCCCCCCTGGGTGGCAGCACCCTGAGGAAAGAGGGGCTGGGGAGGGGGAAAGAGGGAGCCCTGCCCTGGTCCTAAGCGAGGGGTCGGGTTAGAGACCCTGCCAGCATCCCCTGCGAACCACGCTCCCATCTCTACCCTCCCTGGAGAGCATAGCCCCACTGTGCAGATGGGGAAACTGAGGCAGGGGGCTGTGACTCCCCGTGGGGAGCAGGTGCCAGGGTCCCTCTGGACAGGGAGAAGGAGATGGGACATTACCAGCCCCTCAGATACCCCCAGGCTGGAGATGCCCCGGTCCAGGCTGAGCTCTGCCCCCAGAGCCAGTGTCCCCGCTTGGGTCTGGCACGTGGGCGCAGGGACCTGCCGGTGCTCGGTCCAGTGAGCTGCAGCTCTGGAGCTTGTTGCACGTGCCGTCACCCGGTGACATGGGACAGGGGGACAACAGGCCGGCCACAGCACCCTTCCTGCCCCCAGCTTGAGTCCCCAGGGAGGCGCAGGGTGCCGGAGCAGAGAGATCTTGCTGCCAGGTCATGCCAAGGCCGTGGTCTGGTGGGGGGCCAGCACATCGCCGTGCCTGACGGCTGCCAAATGCCAAGGTCCACCTGGGAGCTGCCCCGGTGCTGGCACCCACCAGGGGCCCGAGGGCTGTGGGTGGGCTCGGGGTGCTGGTAGCAGCCCCGGGGCTCGGGGTGGGATGCGCTGAGTGTCCCCCTCCGGCTGAAATGTCACCATGGCTCTGCTCCGGCACGGCTCTACTCCGGCACTGCTCGCCAGAAGCAGGAGGAGGGTTTGTGCCTGGAGGCACGCAGGGCCCCAGCTCTGTCCCAACTGTCACCCAGCACTGTGGGGACCCGATGGGCTCTGTCCCACCCCGAGGGTGCAGGTCACTGGGTGCCACCGGCAGCCGGGCTGCATCTCCGTGGTGCCTCATGGCCAGTGCAGAGGTGGGGGCAGATGCCACCGCCCCTGGGTGCCACCTGCCCACGGGGACACCTGGCAGGGCAGTGCAGGCATCCCTGCAGCACTGTGGGAAAACCCAGTATGATCCCAGTGCGAAAAACTTGGTGTCACCCACCGGTGAGAGCCAGGACTCCCCATGAGGACCGAATCCCCGAGACCCCCACCCTCCCTCTCCCGTTTTGCCCCTCGCTCCCAGGCTCAGCTGGGGTTTCTCCCGGGCTCAGTGGGATGGAGCCCAGCTGCCCCCCGGCACGCTGCCGAGCCCGCTGCCCTCCCCGGGCGCCCCGGCCAGCCCCGGCGCCCGCGGTGCACGGCACAGGGAACCCGCACCCCGAAGCCGGGGGGAACCAAGGACGCCAGTGAGCTCATCCCTCCTGCCCGGGCCGGGAAAAATCATTGCATTGTGCTCGCTGCAAGAGGCTCAAAGGCCTTTGGTTCCCTTTTAGGACACGGCTGGAAAGGAGCCACCGAAACAAACGCCAGGAAAAATAAGCCTGCAGTAGCGGCTACTTTTTTTGTGAGTTTGGAGGGATCCAAATGCGGATCCTTCGCCTTGGGGAGCCCTTTGGGGACCCCCCTGGTGCTCAGGCTGCAGGGATAAACCTCCCCCAGCGCTGGGCAGTCAGTGCTGGGTCAGGCCCTTCTCTTCTGAAATGCCAAATCCGGCCCTGCCAAGTGATTCAGAGGTTTGGGAAAGGGGGGTCGGGTGCTGCTCTGGATCCTGCTGCCCTTCGTCTCCGCAGCAGCGCAGGGGAGCCCTGGCCCCGCCAATCCCCCGAAGGGCCAGGACACCCGGTGCGGTGGGGTGCTGCTCCCCAGCCTTGGAAGCCCCGGGGCTGGATCTGGCAGCGTGGTTCTCAGCTGGGCTGAGAACGCCCTCCAACTCGTTACACACGGGGGCCAGCTAATCTCCATCTGACAGCGAGTCATCCTTCCTACTGCGCTGAAGGCTGTAATGACAATGTACTTAAAGGGGCTGATGAATTAAGTGCATCTTACAAATGCATCAGATATTAAAATTCCCGTATAATTACAGTGCAATGGATTATGTGTGGTGCTGAAGGGGAAGCAATTCAGCGAAGCAAAGGAATTGCAGTTATAAAGGAGAGCCAGCGAAGCGTAATTACACACAGCTCTGCTCTAATGGTGGTGTAAAGCGAGGGGCTGGTTTGGAGCTGCAGTGGGAGCGATGCCGAGCGGCACCGGGGCCGTGCCGGCACCGAGGGCTTGTCCGGGATGCTGCAAGGGTTAAGGGAAGCGAGTGGGACCTGAAGGGCTGCGTGGAGGGGACAGAGGGAGAGGGCTTTGCTCTGCTGCATCCCTTCTCCTCCCGGGAAGGAAAGCACCTCGCTCCCCGCGGGCTGGCTCCGGCCAGCCGGCTCCGGGGGCTTTGTCCAGCGCTTGCCCCAGCACCCCGCTGCTCTCAGCACTCCCGTGTGCACACACGTACGCTCGTGTGCGATGCAGCAGTCAGTGCGTGAGCAGATCAAAGACAAGAGAATCTGATTTCCTTTCCTTTCCTTTCCTTTCCTTTCCTTTCCTTTCCTTTCCTTTCCTTTCCTTTCCTTTCCTTTCCTTTCCTTTCCTTTCCTTTCCTTTCCTTTCCTTTCCTTTCCTTTCCTTTCCTTTCCTTTCCTTTCCTTTCCTTTCCTTTCCTTTCCTTTCCTTTCCTTTCCTTTCCTTTCCTTTCCTTTCCTTTCCTTTCCTTTCCTTTCCTTTCTTTCCTTCCCTCCTTTTCTTTTTTCCTTTCTCCTCTTTTTCTTTTCTTTTTCTCTCCCTTTCCCTTTCCCTTTCCCTTTCCCTTTCCCTTTCCCTTTCCCTTTCCCTTTCCCTTTCCCTTTCCCTTTCCCTTCCCCTTCCCCTTCCCCTTCCCCTTCCCCTTCCTCTTCCCCTCCCCCTTCCCCTTCCCCTCCCCCTTCCCCTTCCCCTTCCCCTTCCCCTTCCCCTTCCCCCCTCTCGGGGTCAGTGTTCCCAGGCCCCAGGCCCCCGCCGGTGCGTGGGGTGCAGGCGGAGGCTGCCATGCCACCCCTCTCCCGGGTGGCACCAGGCAGAGGAGCCGCTCGCCCCCACCCTCGTGCCCCCGCCTTTGCCGGCTCAGTGTCGCAGGGGGTGTCCCGGCCGCTTTCCGCCCCCCGGCGAGGGGTGTCACCCGCAAGGGACCTCGGGGGAAGAACGTCCCCAGCACGACTCGGCTGGGGGCTGCCGGAGCAGCTTTTCTCTAAGGAGCTGGTGCCGGTTTTCCCATTAATTATGTGGAGCGGCGCCGTCATCAGACAATCACGGAGTGTCGTCCCAGGCGCTAATAAGGGTGCGGAGAAAGCGGGGCGTGGGATGCCGCGCGGTGGCACGTGTGCGGGCACGGAGAGGGCTGCGTCCAGGCACCCCTACGTGGGCACCAGCTGAAGCCCTGCGAGCACCGTTGACCCGTCCCACCACACCACCTCCTCCTCCTCCTCCTCCTCCTCTTCCTCCCCTGAAGGGCCGAGAGTCCCCCGAGACCACGGTCCCCATTGCGTCCCCAGCCGCAGCCCGCCCTCGGCGGGGAGACGGGGCCGTGTCGTGCCTGCCTTCGCTTTTGCAATGGCGCTTGTTCGCTAATTAGCAAAATCTGGCAATCCGCACCGTTCTCCCAGTCATTAATTATTATTAATTATTTGTTATGCAAATAAAGTTGAAGAGTGCAGCGCTGTAGGCAACACAAACGAAAACAGTCCCGGCTCCAGGCAGTTTATGTAACGGCGGGTGGGTGGGCATCACAGGCGTCCCCGGGGCCATATAGCGTCCACGCGCTGTCCCCCGCGTAGGGACCGCTGCACGTCGGCAGCCCCTGGGATGTGGGGACACGTCGATGGCAGCAGTGGCGACGGGCGCTGCAGGGCTGTGCCGGAGGGGACCGCAGGGGCGAAGGACGGGGGGTGTAATGGGGAAAACGGTGCTTTTTAGGGTCCTGGGGGATGAGGGTGATGGGGGGACCCAAGAGCGGAGGGGGAGTATGTCGGTGACGGATGGCTGAGGTGGGTGCCGCTGGCGGAGGCAGGAAAGGCGATCGCTGGGTGGGTTTTGTGGGTGCTGAGGGGGTCCTGTCCCACCCCCTTCCCTGCGGTCTGTCCCCAAGGGCTGTGTCTGGGGAGAAGCCGGGATGTTTCACCCAATAATGCCGGTTCTGTCTCCGTCCTCCCAGCTGGAGGGTGGATGGAGCCAGGACCCGGCCGTGCGTCCCCCCCACCCGCTGCCTGGCCACCACGGCCCCGGGGCGTTATTTCGGTGCTCCCCACAGCCTCCTTTCCCCCGCACCCGGCGCTCTCTGCCCCATCCCGGGCTCCCTTCCCGCTGTCGTCCCTGCATGCCTCCGGGCTCGCCATCGACCCCAAATGCAACCACCCATCGCATCCCCGTGTCACAGAGCGGTGGCACCGTGCTGCAGGGACACAGGCTGGCGGCGGTGGGGCCCCCCTCCAACCCCTGCCCAGCAACTGGAAAGGGAACCGAGAAAAAAATGGAAATTAAAGAGAGGAAAGAATTAATAAAGATCCTGCCTCGACCACAATGGCTTTGCTTCAGGAGAGCCGATACCACACGTCTGCTAATGCCATTCCTCAGAGGTCTTGGGAAAGCAGTGGGGTTTTGGCGATGCTCAGGCACGTTTTTGGTGCGCTGCGGAAGCGAGCGTGCGTTAGAGCTGTGCTTGGCTCCTGCCCTGCCAGCGATATCCCCCAGCCTCCGGCCGCTGTCCCCAGCCGGGCTCTGCAGCGCCAGGCAGCCATCGTCATAAAGCAATGACCCGGCCGAGCAGAGATTTGGGGTAAGAAACGTGTTTTCACAAAGCGATACCTCTCCTGCTGAGCGCTGCCATGCCCCGAAACGCCGGACAGCCTGGCTGGAGGGCTGCTTGCTCCCTCTCGTTAGATCATCCTATAGTGGCTATATAGCGCACCCCAAATACGCTGAGCACAAGCCAACCTGCATAGAATCATAGAATCGTTTAGGTTGGAAGAGACCTTTAAGATCCTCTTCTGCCGTACACCAAGCGCCACGCGCGTTGCCTGTACGTCCCTCCCCAGCCCCCGGTGTTACTTGCTTTTTTCCCCTTCTTAGGTCCCCCAGTTACCGCCCCGTAAGCCCCGTTCAGAGAAACCCTCTATTTCCTCCATCCCGGGGGACTCGCCCTGCACATTTCTTTAGGGGCAATTCAAAGCAGGGATGGGAGAGGAGCGGGGCTTTGCACAAACTGTGCTCAGAGCTGCAGCCGATGTCCCGGAAAGGCTCTCCCATTATTCCTGTGCCTGCTGTCCACGGGGACCTCGGCCTCTTTTCTTCCTTCTCCGCCGCAGGAATCAGCTCTGGCTGCTGCCAGGGTTATCTCCATCCTCCAGCTTGCCGCACGCTCTGCTAGTTCACCATCCCCCGAGCGCTGGGGCTCGAGCCCGCCCGGGCGGCACGTGCCCCTGCGGAGGAGGACGATGTCTTTATTTTCCCACCACCAATAATAGGTTTGGAGATAAAATCTGGAGATACACTGGGGACCCGTGGAGGTTCCCCGCCTGCTGCCACAGCTGCCTGGGCACTCGTGTGTGCTCGTGGCCCCATCCTGAGCCCAAGCCCGGGCCAGCGGCTGCGGCGGGGGCTGGAGCCAGATCCCTGTTTCTAATAAAGCTCAGCTCCCACCGTGAGCCGCACTCATCCTCGCCCGCTCCAGATGATAACGGCGGGGATGCCGATGCTGGACGGACCTCGTGGTAAACGTGAAAAGCGATTCAAGGTGAAAGGACCGGGCTCCAGCTCCGCAGCTGTGCACCGGCCCCGCTTTGCCGAAATAAGGATGCTCTAAGGAGCCCAAAAAGTCTCTTGCCCGAGACCTGGCCCCCGTGCGGGGGATGTGGGGGCTGCGGGGGGCCGGAGGTGGCAGGCGGAGGGCCGGGGCGCTGCGTGGAGCGCAGCAGGAAGGAAGCGCTCATCGAGGACACAGCCAGCACTGCGTGCACGTCCTTACATATGTGCTATTTTCAGCTTGACGGGGAGCAGGCCAAGTTCTCCAACAGATTGAGTTTGGAGCTGAAATCCTCCTCTCCTCCTCCCCCCTGCCCAGCACCCACTGCCTGCAGGCACGGGGAGCCCAAGTGCGCCCAGGGCACCCCGCTCTGCCCCGCTCAGCCTGTGCTCCCACCGGGGAGATGCCCGCACGCCGCACACACGCTCCCGGCGCTGCCGCTGCCCAAACCCCCCTCGTAGCGAGGCCATAGGGTCTGACCCCGCTCAGGGGGGCAGCGGCTCCAGCTTCTCCCCTTCCCACTTCGGCTGGTCCAGGCACCGGCACCAGCATCCTCCCAAACCCATCCCCACTCCAACAGGGACCTGCAGCATCGCCTGCCTTTGGCTTTGCACACTCGTGTGCCCTCCCACCCGCTCTCTTCTTGCTTGTTTTCTGAGCAGAAAACATCCCTCCTTCCTTCTGTCCCCAAATCCCCGCTCCTGCCACCTCCCCTCTCCCCCACCACTGCGACCCCTCCAGAAGTGCAGCTGCTTTTGCAGCCGTGTCCTCGCCCTGCTTGAAATGCAGGAAAGAAATCCATGTGCAACTTACTGTCTCGGCACCCTGTAATCATTTTGTCAGCCGAAAAGCACTTTTGTCAAACCCCCACAGGCAAACCGGGAGGGGATGGATTGGGGAGAGGCACCTGACACCACTCTCTGCTTCCCCCCCCCCCCCTTTTTTCATCCTGAGTTTTGCTTTACGGGTGGGACGAGCGTTGGGTTTGTCTCTCCTTTCCCTCCGCGGGTGTTTCGGTGACTGTCCGGAGCGAGTGAAAGGAATAAGGAAAACATTGCGGCAGAGCAGTGAGGCTGGAGAAAATGCATCGCCGGTGGCTGGGTTTGCTCGGCAAAGTGCAATTACGCAAGGGAGGAGAAAGCTGTTCGGCTGGAGAGGGGTTTCCAGCAGGGACTAATGGAGCCCCGGGCTCCATCACCTGGGATGGCCCCGAGAGCGGCCCTGGCCCCTTTCACGTGCTGGGGGCATTAAATGGCTCCTCCTGGCCCGCGCATGAGCTGCTCTGGGGGGTCTTTGCAGCGGGAGGTTAATGTCATCGGTTTGCTCCCTCCTGAAAGCAAATAAACCGGGCGGCAGCGGCTGCCCTGCCCAAACGTGGGAGCCGTTCCTTTCTCCAAGGCCGGGTCCCTGAACGAGACGTGGCTGCCCTTGATGCCGGCTATCCCGCTCCGGCTCTGGCAGGCGGGAATCCCTCTCTCAGCCCCTTCGGCATCCCTGATGAGTGTGTGGGGTCACAGCGGCAGGTGACACCAGCCCTTGTCCCCTGGGAAGAGGGTTGAGGGTACCTCTTAGCGTAGGCAGCTCATACGGCCTCGAGGACAGACTCTGCTTTACCCCAGCGTGGGGTTCCCAGGGACAGGTGGACGGGGTGGAGGGGACAGGCTCTTACTCCAAGTATGGGGACCCCCGATGTGGGCCCCCCTGCACCGCAAGCCGGGAGCGTGGCTCTCCCCTCCCTGCTTCTTTCTGGGCTGGCGCTTGCCCGAGCACCAGGGCGAGCTGCCTTTGCCAGCCTGCGTCACGCGAGCACCACGGGGAGTTTGCACAGAGCCGCTCCGTTCTCCCTAACCTTCCCGCTAATGAGGAACCAAACGCCTGGGATGGCTGCGGTGCCGGAAGGTCAGAGCCGTCGCAGCCTGACGGCCCCGTGGCTCCACGCTCCTCAGGTCTTCCCTGTGTCCTTAGTGATGTTTTGGGGTACAAAGAGAGGCTGGGAATGAGGTGCTCCATGGAAATCTGGTGTCCAGGCTGGTACCGTCGGCTGGAAAAACGATGAGCCATAAAGCAAAGCACTCATCGAGCTTTGCCTAATGAACAGGCAGTCGTTAACTCTGCATGAAGTGTTTGCAGGTCTCAAACACAGAAAAAACCCCCCTAAAACCCACTTGCAAATGCTGCTCGTCTAATTAGGGTGCCAGGAAAGACTCATCCATCCTGATGTGTCCGGTGTGTCCTTATGTGCACACGTGAAATTCGGGCCATCAAACACTCGCAGCCGCCGTCGCAGCAAGGCGCTCCCGTCCGGAGACAGGTCTCTAAATCATCCCTGAGCCCTGGGAAAATTGCAGACAGCTCGAGAGTGGAAAATGAAAAGGCGAAACGTTGTTCCTGGAGCTTTTGCCCTGAATTATTTGCTCAGCTTTAATAATAAGTTACACACAAGCGAAACTGAAGTGGTTCGGATGACTTTCTGGGGAAAACTAGTGCAGTGGATGCTGCGGAGCGGTGCCCGCTCCCCGGCTCCTCCGGCAGCCTTTGGGGACAGGGACCGATGTGCTCCGGGAAGATGGGCTGGGAAAAGAGGGAAAAAAGAAACCCTCTTTAATGCGTTTCGGTGCCATATCTGGATGCGGGAGCTGGGATTGAAGCTTTTCATTCATTTTTCTGGAAGCGCTGGGAAAGCAGCGGTGGGGATGATCCCGCTCTGTCTCCTCTCCGCTGGCCCCATCGCTTCCAGGGGCTAATGCCTGGCAGGCATCAGCAGGTTAAACTCTGGGCTGCTTTCCCTGCCTCATTCTAGGCGCGTTTGACTAAATCTAGCTTGTTCAGGATGAATCACTCCAGCACTGTTGATTGTGACCTGCTGGCCACGGTGCTTGCTGAGCTTCTGCAATTCCCCTTTTATTGGTACAAATGAGAAGTTGCCTTTTCTGCCTTTTTCTCCGGGATCAGAGACTGCAAATAATGATTGCCTTAAACACAGAGTATTTCACAGCTTGCTGGCACTTTTGGGGATGGCATCGCTGGGTGTTCAGTGCCAGCGACACCAGGAGCCAGACCAGGCCTGTGTTGGCATGGTCCAATGGGCACTGTAATTTAATTCTCCTTAATTTAACTCTCCTTAATTTAACTTTCCCCTTTTTTATCTTTTTAATGAAGCAGAGTGGATGAGGTCTTGCCACGAACTGTGCGTCGCACACTGCACACCCCACCCAGGGCTCTGGGTTGGTTTGATGGGCAGCTTGTAGAACGGCGATGGCCAGGCTGGATCCTGCTCCCTTGAGCCGCCACGGATCCCATTTTCTCTTGTGCCCGATTCTACAGGGTCACACAGAGCACGAGGAGCTGTTTGCACCGAGCACCCGTAGCCAAACCCGTATTCCTGGGTCTGTTGGTTTCTGTTTGCTGCTTTTTCTCCTCTTTCCTTTCTGTGGGGTTATTTATAGCCGGGCCAACTCTGCTGCCCGTCCTCCCCTCCCTCCTGCCTCCCCAGGTGCTGCCTTGAGGAGGCAGGTAGCTTGTTCCCAGCGAAGGATGCTGTCAGGGCTTTGCCCAAGGGCACAGGTATAAAACCTTCCTGCAGGAACAATTTGCTGCAGAAATTATGCTGAACTAGCCAAACGGGGTGCTTTCAGGGGAACAACCGGGAGTGCACTGAAGCGATCTCCCCCACGTGCTGGATCCCATTGCTTGTGCAACCCAAAAATGTTTTGCGAGAAAAATCTAAACTGCCGATCCTTTATCCTCTGGACTGGACTGGGACCCGATTTTGGCGTTTCTGGCAATAGCAAAGTATCTGTTTTCCCCCAGCTCCTTCCCCGTGCGACTCCCGTAAGAGCGCCGAGGAGTCTGCCGATGCCGAGCTGCATCCCCTGAGACCACGGCGGGTCTGGGCGCGTGGTGCAGGAAGGCAGGGAGATCTCCGGGAGCCTGGAGCGCGGCTCTGCATCTGCCTGCCTGCTGGCAGGACCCAGCAACCTTTCCCCCAAATTGAAAACATGCTTTTAGGGTAAAAAAATTTCAAACCACCCCATAAAACCCAACAAAAAAAGTCAGTAGCTGCGATGCCATCTGTGTCTGCAGCATCGCACAGCGGGGACAAGCCGCCCGAGCAGGCTGCCGGGTGCGGAGCCCCCTGAGCACCTATGCCGGGTAGCTGGAAGAGGTGGTACGAGCCTTCCTCCTCCCTTCCTCCCCCTCGGACAGGAATGTCCTGTTTCTCTCGGGAACAACATATCTCCTTGGCATCTCTCTCTTTGGAAGCTTTGATTTCTTTTCCAACTGCGGCTCTCCAGCCTCAGCAGCATGTCTTGGATATTTTTTTCCTCCCCGCGGTCCCCCTCCCGTTGATCCCAAGGGGAAGGCTGGTTGGAAATCTCTCCGGCAGCCCTGGCCGGAGGGGATGGAGGGCTGGGGGCAGCGGGTTGCCAGTTCATTTGTTTTCCTTGATGGGGCTTCAAAAAGTGATGGGCTGATGGGTCTGGAGTCTCAGGGGGGCAATTTCCCTGGCAGCATCCAAGTTGTGTCACCTCTCTGCTTGGCTCTGTGACGACAGTGTTGATTTGAATTCTTCCAACTTAAGACTGATTTAAATGACGGTGAAGTTGGGGGGTGGCGTGTGGGAGTAGAGCACTGAGCGCTATTCTTTTTCGGTTGTCATATGCCTCCATAAAGACTTCTGCCTTGGGGATTTGCATAGATCCGTGGTCCAGATTGCGCTACAAAACCCACCGGTGGTCTCAAAGCTATGGCAACGGCTTCTACGCTGGCTCCCGAATCAGATGAAGCCGGAAAGTTTAGGTGTGTTTGCAAGTCTTGTGCCACGGCCGTTCCTCTTCGGTTTGGGGGCTGCAGCCGGGGCTCAGAGGGCAGCCGGGAGCCCCCTCTCCGCTCCTGATCCACAGCATTCCCTCTCCTCTGCAGCCCCATCCCCTGGGAGATGCCCAGCCGCATCCTATCCTATCCTATCCTATCCTATCCTATCCTATCCTATCCTATCCTATCCTATCCTATTCTATTCTCCTCTGCCAGCGTGTGCCGCTTTGCTGAGCGCTCCCAGCCTGGCGCTTGAGACCACTCTAATTTGATGGCGAGGCGATAAGGTCAGGAAAAAAAACCCATTCTCAATGTTTTTGTGAAAAATAGGTGTTTGGGTAATGAGCTCGCGGGGAGGGAGGCTGCAGAGCGAGCCCGTCTCCTACGAGTGAAACCGCAGGAGGCGAAGGGGGGGATCGTGCAAATGTCCCAGCCACAGGGAAAGCTTAATTCGGTGGTTGTAATCGCTGAGGACACGCACATCTGTAGGAAAGCAGGCTCCCGTCCTCGCGCTGCTCCCAGAAGGGCTTGTTTGTTTAATTTTATCTCGCAGAGAAAATTATAAAAAGAAAAAAAAAAAAAAAACCAACCACCACCCTGTGGTTTTGCTCAGCTGCAGCACAAAAACGCCCCAGCAGAGCCCGGAGAGCGCCGGGGACCGAAACCCTCGCCTGAGCCCAGGTATTTCCGTGGGGAAGAGGGGCAGCAAAGGGGCCGTGCGGCGGCCGGCGGCCCCGGTGCTCTGCCGGGACCCCGCTGCCCACCCGCGCGGGGCCGGGCAGGATGGAGCCGGCTGTAGGAATCACCAAATCTGGAGAAATCCGGACATCGCGCTCGCAGCTCTGCTCTCCCCACTTCCACCCCGTGCTGATCGAGCCCCCGTTGCCTAGAGCAGCTGCATCCATAAAAGAGGGAGATATTTGCCCTTTGGGAGGCTGGAGGAGGCTGGGGGGTCTCGCTGGGGACCCCGGCACGGCAGCCTGGCTTGCCCAGGTACCAGCAATGCACTTTTGGACCGAGCAGAGGGGGCAAGGTTGCATTTTGGGGCAAAAAGTTGAGATCTTTGTGACGGTTGGTGCTTTGCAAGCTGCCATCTAAACCCTGCCAGGGTCATGGCTGTCAGGGCTCGTGCGGCTGGATAACGTGGGAGCGCTTGTGCTCTGGTTTCAGCTCATTTTCTTTGCTGTCATTAGTTTAAATATCCGAGGGAGTCTGGGCTTGGCATCAGATGCTGACATCCTTTAATTTAGCAAATGTAAAAATGGGACCTTTTCCAACTGGAGCGATTAGAAACGTCCCGCTCCGTTCCCCAGCCGCGGTGTCGGGTGCTGGCCGAGCCGTCGCCCCGCGCTGTCAGCCGCCCCGCTCCCCCCCCCGCCGGCGTGACTGTGGCTGAGACCTCCCACACTCGTCACACGGGTGTGACGGCCCGTCATCACCATCCCTGCCCGCTGCTCAGCGCTGCTGGGAGCTGCCGATGGTCCCGGCTGGCAAAGAGCAGTGGAGGGGCTGGATGCAGGAGGGGAGCTTGCCAGGGGGCGGGATGGAGCCGTGCCCCCCGTGACACCCCCCGCAGCACCCGTTGAAATCCCAGCCCCAGCAGCAACCCCCCTTTGCCCTGACAAGGGCCTTCTCCACCTCCGGGTTTGCGTATAATGGCGCGTGTCCCCCCTAAGCTGCTTAATGAGGGTTAAGAGGCTAACGGGCTTATTACCAGCAATTATTTCCACAGCCCTGCAGGTGTCCCTGAAAGCGGCGGGGCCCCGCGCCCGCCCGGGAGCATCCTGCCGGTATCGCCGCCAGCCGGCCTGGCGTGCCACGAGCCTGTCAGTGCTCAGCCGGCTGCCCGAGTCAAATCGGTGGCTGTTTTCAGGGTGTTTTTACATCCCGTTACAATGGTCCAGGCTGTGGGTTTGGTAGGGGAGTGGAGGGGGGGGTGGCATCCCTATGGATACCTCCCCCCCCCTCGCCCTGGTCCCTCTCGCTCTGCCTCCAGAGCAGCGCTGCAGCATCCCTGGGCGGTCGCCTGGAGACGGCCGCGGCAGGTTGCCACAGCGACGGAGCCTTCGCTCAGCATCCCTCCAACTCCACCGCCTTGGCCGAAGTTGGGTGAGAGAAAAATATCCCGGGGAGGGGACACCTCCCTCTCCGGGAGGCAAGCGCAGGCCTGGGGAAACTGAGGCACGGCTGGTGGAGTTGGACACACCTGTGAGGTGATGGAGGAGGTTTTGGAAGCTGCCTGTGGGTGTAATGGGGCAAAAAGTGGTGGAAATGGGGCTGGTGGAGGGCAGGGGGTACCCGCAGTCGCTGGAGGGGGGGGTCAGCGCTTTGTGGGGGCAGGTGCTGGTGCAGCATCTCCGCACGAGCCCTCCCAGCAGCAGCGGTTGATAGTCACCATGGCGATGTCAGCCGTGCTCGGGCTGTCATCTGCTTTGACATCCAGCGCGTGCCGGGATGCGTGGAGGGGTGTGCGCACCCCGGGGGGATCAGCCCCCCGGAGCCCAGCCAAAAACCAGAGCTCCCCCACACAGGGCAAGGGGACCGGCCATGATGCCACCAGGGTCCCTCAGGGATGGGGTCCCACGGGGCCACGCGACGGCACGGACTGGTGCCTGGCCCTGGGGACCCGTCGTGGTGAGGGAGAGGACCGTGAAGCCCTTTGGGGTGACACTGGCAGAGGTGCCCCCCGCCAGCCCCACCACGGAGGTCCCCCCGCCCCACGAGCCTATAATTACAGACGATGTCCGTGGAGGGCAAGGAGAGCTTACGTAACTTCGGCGTTTGGAAAATTCCTGCTGTTCCCTTATCGGCTTTATAAATACCTCGAACTCGGGCCAGGCCAGGCTGGGGGGAAGGCGATGACACGGGCTGCGGCCGGTCCCCACGCTCGGGCCCATCCAGCTGCCGTGCCTCAGTTTCCCCTTCTCTATGGGTGAGAGCATCCCTGCTGCACCCTGCCACCGTGCTAAGGGGAGGGCTCCTTGCTGCCACTGTGAGCACCAGTGGGACCAGCAAGTGTTTTTCACCTCCAGCAGAAAAAGAGGGCGATTTTCCTTCTTCCCCTGGAAAAGGCTTGAAGGTGCTCTTTGGGTCATGGCCAGCATTACACGGCAAGTTCAAAGAACCAAGGTCCTGCCTGCGGCCACTTACTGCCTTGCCCTAATCTGGTGTCACATCCCCCAGGTCTGAATTGGTTGCATCCTTCTGGCTGGTCCTTCAGGTCCTAAAAATCTCTGTGCCCGGGCCATGCAGTGCCTTAGCCGCCGCGTCGGCTCGGCAGGATGCTGGTGGTGGGTGCTCGCCCCGTCCTGCTTCCCGTACTCCGCACAGCACCATCGCAGCCCTCCTGCCCCCCCGGCCATCAGCACGGCCGAGCCAGGGGACAGTGGGATGCTGGCGAGTCCCGAGCATCGCTGGCGACTGCTGCGGGAGGTCCGGGGCTGGGGGGGGGCTGGAGCAGGGCCCCCTCTGCTCACGTGCGCTTGCATTTACGCCACTTGCAAAGTTATCTCGCCGCGGGGATGCTGGAGGGCGGCCGGGGCCGTGTCGATAGGAGCGTGCACCGCGCATGCAGCCAAGGGCGGTCGGGGCGGTGTTGTGTAACTCTCCATGCGGCTCTTCACTTGGGGCCTGTCACCGTGTCCCACCCTCCCCAGTGCCGCCAGACCTGGCCGCTGCCCCAGCCGCAGGGCACCTTTGCTCCGTGCCCACCCATTGCCACTGCGGCCACCCAGCCGCGCCGGGATGCGGCGTGACGTCTGGCTTTGCATCTCCAAGGGATGCTGGTGGGCAGGACCGGGACCCCAGGGCTTAGACAGGCTGTTGTGACTGGCAGCACCGTGCCACCGCCTTTGCCCCCTGAAATCTTCCCTTGCTGGTGTTCTGGTTTAGCTTGCTGGAGAAACCTTTTAAATGCCCAGGTCTCTGCCCGCAGGGTCTGCAGCTGCCAGGCCCTTTAACGGAGTGATGCACGACAGCGCCCGGGGCTGGGGCACAGAAATAATGAGAAGGGAGTTATTTTAGGGACTTCCACATCTGCCTGGCAGGTACCTTCACGGCCACCCCCGTTTGAGCGGGGCTTCCCAAATGAAGTGGGTGCCCTGGGCGATGGCGGAGGGGTGGTGGATGCTGATGTCGGGCAGAGATTTGACTTCTTGCTGCGGGTCTGGGCTGAGAGGGCACCCGGGGCTGGTACCCACGGGCAGGGAATGAGGGAGGATTAATTGAGCCGCTGATCCCTGACGGCGAGAGGGGATGGGGAGCGGCGAGCCCCCCCTGCGTTACACAATGCCTGTGCTAAATCTTCACCGCAGCAGATAAGGATGATCCCCAAAATACCCTGCCCTGCCTTTGCTACCCCTGCAGCTCCTTGGGTTTGGGGTCGTGTCTGCAATCTGGGGGTGTCCAGCTCCCCAGTGACATCAGGGCAGGGTGGAAAGGGCAGAAGCCCGGGGCTGCCTGGCCCAGCACCCTGCCGTGTATCCTCCGGGAAGGAGGTCTCCTCCAACCAGGCTCAGCTCGAGGAACGAGAGCGTTGAAGGGAGCCCGCACAGAATTTCAGAGAGACTGAAACTCTTGAACTGGTGTGGGCAGAGCCATGAGCTGGAGGAAAACTAGTAGCAGCAAAGCAGTGCAAAGGCCTCTTTTGCCTTGAAGATGCTGGGCAGCATCGTGTGTGTGCCAGGGGGGTTTGTCACCCCCAACAGAAAAGGAGGGGGATTTTTCTTCCTCCCCTGGGAAATGCTTGAAGATAGGTTTTGGGTCACGGCCATAATTAAATGGTAAGATCAAAGAACCAAGATCTTGCCTTGGACCACCAGCTGCCTTGCCCCAGCTAGTGTCTGATCGTCCAGGTTTGAATTTGTTGCATCCTTCTGGCTCAGCCTTTGCATCCCCAGAATCTCTGAAATCCCCTTCCAGCTGCTTGTTTTCCAGTGCCCTGAGACCGCTAAGGTATGTTGAGCTTCCTACACTGCCACGACCGCAATTTCGCTCCCTACCCCTTAGAAATACCACCGAAGGTGGAGGTGCCCCTCGCTGGCGGTGGCTCCCCACGGCCGCAGCCGAGGTGCCAGCTCCTGGACATGTAGGGAAGAAGCGAGGCTGTAATCTGAGCTCGGGAGCAATTAGCCAGGACGGCGGCGTGCTGCCCAGCAAAGTCTCCGCCGCCCGCTCGCTCGCTCGGCCGCCGGCATCGGGCTCAGCATCTGCGGCTCTCGCTGAGATCGTGGGGTAAGTAGGGCCAGGAGGGTGGCTCTGCTCGAGCGTGGCATGTCCTTCCTCCCCATCTTCTTCCTCCTGGGGTTAAAAGTCAAGTTTAGGGCTCTGCTGACACCTTAACCCGCGGTGATACCGAATGGCACTGAAAATGCAGCAACTTCTGGGGTGGAAATGGCATCTTTACCCCGGCATGGCCAAGGAGCCAGGAAAATTGCCCAGGATAGCAGGACATGGGTTGTATTTCTCACCAAGAGCCGAGCAATTGCTAATGCTTGGATGGAGCAGGAATAACCGTGGGTTTAAAGCCTCAAAAAGAGTGGAGGACACTGATGAGCGGTTGATGGCTCAGCCTTGCTTATGTTCCATCTCCCCTTGCTGGAGGGACCTGTGCATCCCGAGCTGGCTCTCGTGCTCATCCCGCTCCTCTCCGTGCCGATTCCCAGCCGAAACACCACCGCGGGGAGAGCGACGCCGAGCGCCTCGGCACCGGCTGCAGCCGAAACGGCTGCAGCCGGTGCCGAGGCGCTCGGCGTCGCTCTCCCCGCGGCTCACGGCTCCATCGGCTCCGGCTGGCAGCCCCATCGCTCCCAACCTGCCGCACGTCGCGCCTTCAGGATAAACATTTCCCGGGCGCGGGCTCTGCCCACACACGCGATTTCCCTCGAGCAGGAGACACGGCTCCTGGAGGGGGTTTGCATTGGGTGAGAGCGGAGCTCCGTGGGAAAACGCGCCTTGGGAGTAATGGGATTCGGGAAAGGGACATTGACGGGAGCTGGGCAAGCGGGAGGTGCAGGATTAGTCCTGCCAGAGGCAAACTGGGGCTGAACGGCGTCCAGATCCATCACCTTCTGCCTCTAACCCTAAGGCGCCGGCAGCAATCGCTCCGTGAGAGGGCTCTTAAAATAATTCACGCCTGTGATACCCCAGGGATGCTGCCGAGCGCTGCCGAGGTGCTACCTGCAGCATGGGAGCCCCTCGGTGCTGCAGCCCTCGGCTCATCTCCATCTGGTCGGTGATGAAATCCGCTTGAAGACATTTGCCCTTTCGATCTCCTTTTCCCTTTCTTCCCACGGTGCTTTTTAGCAGCCGGGCGATCCCCCTGGGCTGGGACAGGGTTGCTGCCTTCCCCACGAACCTCTTGGCATGTGCCGGATGGGAACCCACCATCCCTGATGGGAACCCGTGTCCTTGCGGAGGCCCCAGCAATGGTGCAACCGGGGTGCGGGGCAGGCAGGAGCGTGGCCGGCTCGTTTCGGCTCTGCCATCATCTGCCCGCAGCCCCATTGCTGGCATTTGTCCCTGGGATGGTTTGGGGCTGGGGCTGGAGCCCGGCACGTATCCACATTTGGGAGCACGCAGCAGAGACCAGGGCCATGTGATGGAGGAGAGCGCACGGGAAGGGCGCAAAGACATCCCAAGGTCACCCATCCGAAAACACCCTCTGGCCCAGGCGGTGCGGGGATGGGGCTTTTCGGGAGGGAGGTGCCCACCGCAGCCCAGACCGGGAAGGGGACTTGCCTGGGGGCTCGCGCATCCCACCGGCACCCCGGGCACAGCCAGGCCAGGCGATATTTCAGTTCAAAGCCCCAGACACCTCCCAGCCATGAGTCCCACCCATGGGGGCTCATCTTCACCGTCCAAGCGCCCCACTAACCCCGTAGCCAGCTCCCTTCCTCCACCCAGCCCCAGACATCTCCATCACTGGTGCCCCAGCCCTGCCAGCGCCGGGAGGCTCCCGGGACACCCCTGGTCACCGTGGCAGGACTTGGGGAGAGGGGACACGGCGTCGCCACCACAGAGCCTTAATTCCCAGGGCTGCGGGGCTGCCGGGAGCAGATCTCTGACGTCCTGCGGGACAAATCCGGTGGGGCGCGGGGTCCAGGGCATCAGCAGGCTGGGAAACTTCCCCTCCCCCTCGCTAAATCCCTTCCCTGGCGCAGGACAGTAGGTTATGGGACTCGACCAGAGGTTGGATTTAAGGAGATTACAACTTCTCCCCCAGGATAATCTAGAAATTCAATTAAAACTCTCTGTCTCTCTCCCGGGCTGCAGCAGGGCCACGGGGCACCCTGCGCCCCGCAGCCATGGCCAGGGAGCGCTGGGGAGACCCCCCCGGGCGCGCGCCAGGTAAGGGCTGACCCCCTCCTCCCGGGGTCCGGCCGGAGCCCCCCCTGCCTGGGGGGTGGCTGGGGCTCTGCCCCTTCCCAGGGCGATTTGCTGGGGTATTAACACCCGTCCTCTGAGCTGGGGCAGCCGGGGCCCGGCTGCGGGGGGGCTGCGGGGGGCTGCGGGGAAGGGGGTGCGGGGAAGGGGCTGCGAGTACCCCGAAGGTTTGGGTAAGGGTGTCGCAGGGGCAGGGCAGTCTGGCTGCATCCCCTGGGGTTTTGAGGCATCCTTCGGCAGCCCTCGGTGCGGATTGACCCTGCCAAGGCCTTTGGCACCCCCCTTGCCCTCATCCTCACCCCTGGCCACGTCCTGATGTCCGGCTGTATGGATGTGAGCGGACAAACAGCCGCCATTTCCCGGGTGAGCGAGATGGGATTTCAGGACCTGGCGGGGCGACAGGGCTGACTGCGGGCTGGGGGGACTGCGGGTGCTGCGGCATTTCCCGCGCTGGAACAGACACGGAGGCAGCTGGACCGGGATGCTCGGTCGCCTGGTTGTGCCATGGAGTTGGGGACCTGCGGTGCTGCTCGGTGCAGCCTCTGAAGGGATCTTTCCCAGGATCTCCTCTGATCCAGGACACATTTAGCAGGACTTTTAGGGTGCTTAAGCACAAGCCACCTGGCCCCAGCGGTGCCGAGCGCTGCACGTGGCCCCTTTTCTCCTCCTGTGCCTGCGGTGGCATCTGCACGTGGCTCAGGGGGACGGGGATGAACCAGCACCTCTCCGGGCACCCTGTTGCCTCCGGTCTCCCCGCCAAGGGCCTTCCTTGTCCCCCAAGCCTCGGTCTCCCTCCTGCGTGCGCCGTCAAGGCTGGCAGACAGCGATGTCTCAGCTGCTCGCTGGCACTAAGGGGGTGCGTGGGGGTCCAGGGGAGGGGTGCGTGCCCGCGGCTGTTTTCTACCCGTGTCCCTGCCAAAACAGAGCAGTTTTTTCTCATTACATATGAACTGTGGTAGAAGCTTCTCGCCTGTCCTCCCCGGCAGCAGAGGGGAAGCAGAGGGTTATTTATTCTCCGGATTGATCAGGGCCTGGCCCACCCCGTGTTGACCCTTAATTTATTGGAAGTGCCCAAAGACAGGGCGTCGGAGAAGGGAGTTATTCAGGCTGTCCCGGTACGGTGGGGACGCTCTTGGCCGGGGGCCAGCCGCAGGCTCCCGGCTTTGCATCTCAGCTAAGGGAGCCCTCAGCTCTGCTGCCTCCCCCCCCCTCCCCAGTTTGTGGGTGCCCAGCACCAGGTCACTCCGTCGGGACGGGGCGAGCAGGAGCGGTTTGGGCACCCTGGGCTGTGCCAGCACGGCCGCAGCCCCGCACTGGGAGCAGAGCTCCCTCCTCTCCGCTGACATTGCCGTCCCGCTGCTGGGGCATGAAGGGCATCGCTGCCGGAGACAGCAGCGTTATCTCCCGGCACAGGGCAGGCAGCAGCACCGAGCGTGACCTTCTCGCATCGTCCCCTCCCGGACGGTCACCTCTCCTGCCCCTGTGGCCAGGGGACCTGCATCCCCCGGCTCGACTCCTCCGAGTCCCCACCTGCACCGATCCCACCCGAACGCAGCCTGGTTCCCCGCCTGCTTCCCTGAGCTGGGAGAAAATCCACACTGGGAGGATGCAGGAGTGGGATGGCAGCACCGATGGCCCCGATCGCTGCCTCCCCGGCCTCAACATGCATCCCCTCTGGAGGTACAGGGAAAGGTGGGATGATAAATCGCATCGACATATTCAGCCGGCTCTAACTAATGACCTCCCTGGCACTCAACACATTTTCCCGGCACGCTGGCTGTTCAGAGTATTGTTGTAACATTTAAATCCCTTTTAAAAAAAAAAAAATAAATAAAATTAGCTGTGCAGTTGGCAGATTGCTGGAGACACTTGGATTCTCTGCGGGGAACCGCTCCGCGGTGGGAGTTCGGTTGCTGCAGTTTAGTGGCAGGAGTCGTTGCCTCTAATGTCAGCTCATTAGCTGGGGTAGTCCACGGCGTCGCCGCGTTCAGAGCCCGCGGGGAGCTGTGGGCCGTTCCTTCCCCCTATTAATATCACGGGCCTGTTTTGTTTCCTTCGTGTTAACGCTACTAGTGCTGCGGAAGACGCGTGGCCCGAGCGGCAGGGGATGGTCCCGGTCCTCCCCGACGCCCAGCACGGGTTTGTCTGCGCCGAAGCTGGGGCTGGCAATGGATTAAGGGGCTCTGGGTATCAAGGGAAGTTTCGAGTCTGTGCCCGGGGGGTAAAATTGTGATGGTCAGGGATGCAAAACTCCCGGGAAGGAGGCAGGGAGGAGGATGTAACCTCCCGTAACTCCTCCGCCAGCACCCCGGGGCAGCTCCGGTTGTGGGGAGATGCCAGGGTGATGCTGGAGGATGGCACTCGTCACCCAAGGGAGCTCAGGGCCCCTGCGGGCCCGTGGACCCCAGACGGTGCCCGCGGCAGAGCCCGTCCAGCCCCGGGTTTCCACGCGTTCGCACGAGCCCTCTCCCAGCCCCAGCCTCCCGCAGCGGCAGCGTGGGGCTCCAGCCTTCAAATTAAAACCAAACCAGAAATTCAGCTTTCAGCAAACTCGAGAAAGCGTATTTCCAAACAAAACTGTGCTAAATAAAGTACGAGCCGCAGGCGGCCGCCTGCTCCGACAGATCCACTTTGCTCGCCTTTATTTAGCTGCCGTCTCCCCGTGCTGCCGCTGCCAGCCCGGGGCCGGGGGGGGTTTGTCCCCCCCAAGAGCTTTGGTGCCTCAGGGAGGACTCGGTCCCGTGGCCCCGGTGAACGTGGGGTCCCACGTGGAGCTGTGGGACGTGGGCTGTGTCACGAGAGCTGCCCCGGCCCCGAGGCAGCGTGAGCCCCTCGGGTCTGCCGTGGCATCCCCCCGCAGCAGGGGGTCCCCCACGTGTGGGAGAGGTAAAACCCTGTGTGACGTGGGAGGAGGAAAGGGAAAGGAGGGAGGGAGGGAGGGAGGCAGGAAGGAAGGAAGGAAGGAAGGAAGGAGAGAGAAAGAAAAAATAAGGGAGAGAGAAAGAAAAAGAGAAAAAGAGAGAAAAAGAGAGAAAGAAAGAAAGAAAGAAAGAAAGGAAGGAAAGAAGGAAGGAAGGAAGGAAGAAGGGAAGAAATAAAGAGGAAAAGGAAAGAAAGAAAAGAAAGAAGAAAGAAAGAGAAAAAGAAAGAAATGAAGAAAGAGAGGAAGAGAGGAAGAGAAGAAGGAAGAAAGAAAGAAAATGAAAATAAGGAAAGGAAGAAGAAAGGAAGAAAGAAAGAAAGAAAAAATAAAAAAGAAGGAAAGAAAGGAAGGAAGGAAGAGAGAGAAAGAAAGAAAAAGCGAGAGAAAGAGGGAAAGAAAGAAAGGAAGGAAGGAAGGAAAGAAAGATGAAGAGCAGAAAGGTAGAAACAGAGAAAGCAAGCAAGAAGGGAAGGAAGGAGGGAAGGGGAGAGGGGGGAAGGTGGAGGGGAGCGGTGGTGACTGGGGAGCCCGAGGGTCCCCGGGAGTGTCACCCCCGGCGAGGGCAGCGCCGCTGCCTCCGCAGTCGCCCGGGCACGTCTCCCCTCCCAGCACAGTTAATCCAGACCCCAGCTAATCCTCTCGCAGGTCACGGGGAGCTCATTGCATTTTGTTCACTTCTCAAATGCATCTAGAATTAATTAAAAAAAGCCCAACCCAACAGTAAATTCATCCCGTGGCAAAAGCATTCGGCGTATTCCCCCGGGGCGAGCCGGAGGGGTGACGGAGAAGCAGCCTTTTCTGGCTCCAAATGCTCAGCTTTCTTCAAAAAATAGAAGCGGCAACGCCTTAATGAATGTAGCTGGTGTGATCAGGAGGAAGACTCGGGGTGGTGACCAGGCTGGGGTTTGGCAGCGTGAGCCTGCAGCCACCCTGAAGTGTCAGCTCTGCGCGGCCACTTTGGTCCCGTTTGACTTCCAGTGACGATGAGGCTGTAAATATTCACCACTAATATTAACTGTTCGTGCCTATTTTACTCTTCCCCGGGGCTGTAAGGAGGGAGAGGATCTCGTGCCAACTGCCCCGGACGGGTGCGAGCAATCACTTGGTCCGCCGACACGCCAACGAATAACCATGGTGCTTGAAAAGTCGGCTTTGGGGATAAAAAGTGGTTGTGCCTGGTTTGCAGCAGGTGGAAGTACGTTATTTGGTGTGTAAGACGGTGGCACGCCTGGGTCTGTGTCCAGCATCTGGGGGGTTTGGGCAGGTTGTTAGTGCTCCTGCTTGTGGTGCTGGGCTTCTGCAGGGATTCCCAAGTCCCAGGCGGGATTTGGGGAGAATTTCAGTAAAAGGCAAGCCAGGGTATCGCTGCTAGCCGGGCTGGTGCAGCCGCAGGCGGGCTGTGCCTGGCAATGCTCCCTGGCGCTGGTGCTGGTGCTGGTGGCCCTGGCCACCGTGCAATGGAAAGGGCGTGCTTGTCCCAGCCCGGCCCCGGGCACTCGAGCTGATTGCAGGAATCGACCCATCGATCGGGCCAGCGGATCCGACGCAGCACGTACAGCACGACGGGTCCGCCTGCGTCTCTAGGCATGAGCCGGGCACCTCTGCGCTGGGGGGGACAGGGTGTCGCGGGGGTCTCTGCGCCCGCTCCCCCCCCACACTGCTGCCCCATGCATGTCCCACTGCCAGCAAGGCCGTTTCATCCCCAGTGACACATCCCATGTCTCTACAGAACAGGACAAGCTGCGACGGGGGTGGTTTGGGGAGCACTCCTGCAACACCATCTCCTTGGGGTGCTTGGGATGTGCCACGTGGCTTCTCCACAATCCTGCCCACTGCCTGATGCAGCCCCACGTGCCACCGCAGAGGCACCAGGGAGCCCACCCGACTTGGACCACTTTGCCCATGTCCGTGCTGCTCCCACCTCTCTCCCAGGCAAAGCTGAGTGTTGGTCCCTGACCTGGCAGCTGAGCCCTCCAGAAGGGATCAAAACAGCTCCCTGTTCCCCAGCAGCAGTTGTCCCTTCATAGGACTTGGCCAGCAAAACCCATCTGTGACCGTAGATGGCTCCATGTCCCAATGGATGCGTTGGGAAAGTTGATCCTTGGGACATCTGCCCCGTGCAAGAGCCTTCCCTGGGCCTTCTCCAACCGGCTGCACGTTGGCCATGTCCTCTCCCATCCCCAGGCTGGGAGACAGAGGTTAAATCCACATCTCCCTGCGGTTTCCCTCGACCCCAGAAGAGCTGGTGCTCGGGAGGTCGGGCGAGCGCTGCTGCGATGTGCTGGGCAGCGGTCCATCTGGCATGGGCAATGTGAACTGATGGAGCTGCTTTCAGGCGTACCTTTATTAATATCTCTGTGCTAAGGAGAGCAGCTTGGCCTCTCCGCTTTCCTCTCCAGCAGCCTGACCCCGCTCCGACAACAGAGCTCATGAGAAAAGCGAAGGGGAGAGACTCCAGGGCTACCCAAGGTTTTTCGTCCGCTGGTGTCGTTGGGGTTCCCAGAAATGCCACATCTCCCCAGCTGGCTTTGTAGTACGAAAGAACAAACTCTAAGACCTTCTTCCTTCCTCGTGTGTGGTTTTTGGGAACAGCCTACCCATAGGAGGAAGATTTAGGACACTGGGGGGGGGGTCTTTGCTCAACATGCAGCCACCCACCCCATCAGACTCATGGCCAAACACTCCCTTGGGTCCTTTTGCCGGGAGAGGTAACAGCCGTATCTTTGCTTTCTCATTGCAGAGCCTCTCACGGGATCCGCGTGGTGACGTGGCAGCCAAGACGTGGAAGCTTGGGACTTCTCTTCCACCGCAACAGAATTTGGGGGGTGGGCAGGGGTGGGCCAGGGGGACGCCGGGAGTCGCAAGACCCTTTACCTTCACTGTGGACTTGGCTCAGGGATGACTGCAGGCAGAGTCAACCCTTACAGCATCGTGTCCTCCGAGGAAGACGGGCTGAGGTTGACCACCATGCCAGGTATCAACGGTTTTGGCAATGGGAAAATCCACACCAGGAGGAAATGCAGGAACAGGTTTGTAAAGAAGAACGGTCAGTGCAACGTGGAGTTCACCAACATGGATGACAAGCCGCAGAGGTACATTGCAGACATGTTTACCACGTGCGTTGACATCCGCTGGAGGTATATGCTCTTGCTCTTTTCCCTGGCATTTCTAGTGTCCTGGTTATTGTTTGGGCTGATTTTCTGGCTAATTGCACTCATTCACGGAGACCTAGAAAACCCGGGTGGAGACGATACCTTCAAGCCTTGCGTTCTGCAGGTCAATGGCTTTGTGGCTGCTTTTCTGTTCTCCATCGAGACCCAAACGACTATTGGTTATGGCTTCCGCTGCGTGACGGAGGAGTGCCCACTCGCGGTCTTCATGGTGGTGGTTCAGTCCATCGTGGGATGTATAATTGACTCTTTCATGATTGGTGCAATAATGGCAAAGATGGCCAGGCCCAAAAAACGGGCCCAGACATTACTTTTCAGCCATAACGCAGTAGTGGCAATGAGAGATGGAAAACTCTGCCTGATGTGGAGAGTTGGGAACCTCCGGAAAAGCCACATAGTAGAAGCCCACGTACGAGCTCAGCTAATTAAGCCCAGGATCACAGAAGAAGGGGAGTACATACCACTCGACCAAATAGACATCGATGTGGGGTTTGATAAAGGCTTGGACCGTATCTTCTTGGTGTCCCCCATCACCATTCTCCATGAGATCAACGAAGACAGCCCCTTGTTTGGGATCAGCCGCCAGGACTTGGAGACAGATGACTTTGAGATCGTGGTCATCCTGGAAGGCATGGTAGAAGCCACCGCTATGACAACGCAAGCTCGGAGCTCCTACCTGGCCAGCGAGATCCTCTGGGGCCACCGCTTTGAGCCCGTCTTGTTCGAGGAGAAAAACCAGTACAAAGTAGACTATTCCCACTTCCACAAAACCTACGAGGTCCCGTCCACCCCCCGTTGCAGCGCCAAGGACTTGGTGGAGAACAAATTCCTGCTGCCCAGCACCAACTCCTTCTGCTACGAGAACGAGCTGGCCTTCATGAGCCGCGACGAGGAAGAAGAAGACGATGACAGCCGGGGTTTGGAGGACCTGAGCCCGGACAACAGGCACGAGTTCGATAGGCTTCAAGCCACAATAGCGTTGGATCAGCGGTCGTACAGGAGGGAGTCGGAAATATGACTCTTGGTCCTTCCGTTGACTTTTCCGAGGGTATTTTTTTTCCTCCTCTAATCTCTTCCCCTACAACCCGCTCAAATTATGCAGAACAATGCAAGTGCCATAGGAATGCTTGAGAAATTAGTATCGTTCATAGTTTTCAGTTTCATCGCAATAACCACTGAGCGGTCTGCAGGAGGGGACGGCAGCAGGCCACGGCGCGTCTCCCGCGCCCGGCGCCCGCAGCGGGGCTGATGGCTCTGGGGGGACGGACGGACGGACGGACGGACGGAGAGAGGAGGGTCCGTGGGGCGCGGGCAGGCGCTCGCCCCGCGTGGCCCCGCGGGGCTTTGCTCTCCCCGCGGGGAAAATGCCAGCGTTTTCTTGGAGCCGAGCACTGCGAGATCCAAAAAGAGGAAATATCAGGAAACAAATCTTTCTCTCTCTCTTTCTTTTTTTTTTTTTTCCTTTTATTTTTTAACTGAGCAGCAACAACAACAAAAATTGCTCCTTCTGGCAGGCGGTCTGATTCAGTTGCACAAGAACAACACTTGAAATAACATGCAACATTAACGTACTTCTTTTTAATTTGGGGAAAAAGGGGGGGAGGGAGGCGAGAGGGTTTTTAATTTTTTCACCGTACCGTTTGGGAGACTGTTTACCAAAATAATAATAATAATAACAATAATAATAATAATATTAAATCTGAAAGAAGTGATTCAGTATTTTTTAAAAATGAACAAGGGAATGAATAAGCCACCGGGGTCCTTTGAGGGGGTGACTTGCTGGGCAGATGCAAGAACTAGAAGTCAAGACTGCATCCAGTTTTGGGGTGGGTTTTTTTCTCCCCCTGGCACGGCTTCGTAGGCAGAAAACAGACGCAAGTGGCTGGAGGTCCGTGGCAGAGAAAGCGAGTAGCGTAATTACTGGCAAAGTAGGTAATAAAAAAAAGGCAGACTGTGATAGAAAGAATCATTGTAAACACAGTAATAAGCCAATTTCTGGAAATATTGATCTTCAGGGTGGAAACTGGGTCTGGGCCATCAGCTGCTGAAGCGCTGGGTCTCCTTCAACATCTCCGATGGGGTCTTCATAAGTTTCACTGTGACTGGGACAAAACAGCGAAAAGCACAAACAGGAGAGCCGAAAGCTCTCAAATTTGGGTATTTTCCCACTTTTCCAGCCGATTTGGTATTTTCTCCCTTGAAAAATCATTTCAAACATGGAAATCAATGTGAAAGTCATCTTGTTGGGTTGCCCTTCTTCTAGCACAGGAGCCGTCTCCGTGTCAGGCTGAGATTTATGAATTCCCCATTCACCGGAGAGTCCTGCTTCAGAGGCAGATGCTTTTCCAAAACCAACAGATGCCAGTCGAGAAACCCACCCCGTCTTGCGCTTCAACCCGCCCCCGCGTCCCAGCCTCAAGGTGGATTGTGCCTTAGAGATGCAAACTCACCCCGCGCCCCAGCCCTCCTCCCCAGCGCCCCGCTTGCATCCTCCCCTTGGGGCGACACCCCCTTCGCTCTGCCCCCGGGGCAGCGCCCGCATCCCACCGTCTGCTGCGTTTTAGGCTGACCTTGATGGCACGCTGGTGTAGCTTTTGCTACGGCACAAGGCAAACCACCCCGTGCACGGGAAGCCTTTGCTCCTGCCCTGCTCCTCGCCTTTGCACAGAGGGACGGAGCCAGGAAGACGCACGTTGTGGGTCCCTTCACCCTGGTCGTGCTGCTCATTGGTGCTGTGGGAGCCAAAATCTGGCTCCCTGCTCCCCGCGGCCGTGCGAAACGCTTCGGTACCCGCAGGCATCCCGCACCCGACCCTGGGTGCGGAGCCCCGGCAGCACCCGGCCTCGGGGAGAGGGGGTCAAGAGCGGGGTCCCCGGCAGCGTTTCAGCTGCGCCGGGCTCCTGGTGCTTTCCTCCCCGCTGCCCGCATCGGGGGGCCGTGTCCCAGGGTTGCAGCTTGCTGTGGCACGTCCAAACACCGGTGGCAGAGGCAGGTTTTGTCCTGTGGCCCCCATCCCCACCTCCTCCTTGCAAAGGGCTCTGGGGAGCGGCTGCCCCGGTGTCCCCCCACTGCCCCGTGGCCCCCGAGCATCGCGTCTCGCCGGCCGGCCGCGGGACGGGGACCGGGACTTTGTCCCCGCAGAGTTTCTTCCCACCCTGTTCCCACCGGCGTCCGTCACCGCCACCCCATGTTGCCCACCGAGGGGCTGCTCTATTTTTGGCTTCCTCTAAAAACCAGCCACTGGGAGAAAACATCCCCGGGGGCAGCGCCGGGAGGGAGCCGGGTGTTTCGGCACCGAGTGCCCCGAATGGGCTGTCCCCAAAAGCGGGGACATGGAGGGACGTGCCATTGAGCTCTGGCCATGACATTTGTGTTTCTAAGGCAGCGAACGCGGATGCCATCCCATCGCCGGTCCCTTTGCTCCTGGGGGGATGGTTTTGCCGCCCGCTTTTTGGCCCATAGCATCTAGGGGGTGGGAAGGACGGAGCGGGGGCAGAGAGATTTTGTGTGCGCACTACTTATTTATTTTTTTAAAAAAAGATGCTTTTAAGTGGTTTTAGGTTCTTTTGAATAAATAATAACTATAAAAAAAAGGTGCACATCTTGCTGCTGTAGGGTTCTCAGAGGGTTAATTTCTTTATAAATATATATATATCTCTCACAGTAAATATTTGTATAAAAATGAAAGAGAAATAGAGATGTCTTTAAGTAAATTATTGCTTTTAAAGAAACTTCTATGATTGTACAGTGTTACCTGGGAGAATAGAATAATATATACAGATGTATTTTTAAACTGCTGCGTAGGAGGATGCAAACGGGGCTGGGGAGCGCCCGCGGTCGGCACGACGAGGCGGGGTTCGGACCCTCCCCAGCCCCTGTTCACGCACCCCCTTCCCCGAACCCCGCTAGTGAGGATCTAGCTCTGGCGAGTCGTCGTATATATACTGTATAGTCCTCGTCCTGGCCATGGACCACGCCGGTACATAGTGTATAAATATTATTTTTGCCTACCTGTGAGCGCTCTGAGCTACTGGTCTTTTTCCCTCCCGTCAGGGAGCATCGGGAAGGGTGCCCGCTGGTAGTTTCAATCACACGAATTGTCAAAGAAAGGGGGGAAGAAAAGAAAAAAAGGTGAAAAAAAGCCAAAAAGTGGTGTTTGTTCGGCACTTGGGTTCCCCGGAGGGGCTGGAAAGGCACAGGGGTGCTCTCGGGGTGCAGGCTTTGGTTCAGGCACGGCAGGGATGGAGCGGGATCCCAGCGGGAAGGGTGCTTGGAGCCAAGCGAGGGGACGTGTCCCCCCCAAAACAGCCGCCGGCCATTTCCTCCGAGCCAAGGTCGCTCCATCCACGGAGTTAACTCTGGCGTTACACTTGATCCTTGGAGGATGGCGGGATTCCGAGAAGGGAAAGAGCCGCTAATCCTCTTGGCCAGCATCCTGCAGGGATTGCCCTCGGCCGGGGCTCAGGGCAGCCTCCGACAGCAGCAGCCGCCCTGGCCGGGGGCCGGACCCCGGACCCGCTGCTGCTCCCACTTGGCTTCACCCCAAAAAGATGTACCAGTGAGAGCAGAAAGCGGCCGCATCCCTGCGCCCCAAAGCCACCGGCTGGAAAGAGCATCCTCTGCCCCCGACAGACGCGAGGTGTCCCCGCTCGGCTGGGCGGTGGGTCCCCGGGGCCGGGAGCCGTCGGGACGAGCCTTAGCTTCTCATAACCAAATTTAGTGCACTTAGTCTTTTAGGGCTGGGACAATCACTTAGCGCTTAACCTTTCGCGATTCGGTGCCTGCTTGACCTTCAAACCTTTTGTAGGAGATGAATTCAGAGCCACCTTTTCTATCTTTAATAAGGCAGAACAAATACATTTATTTTTAAACCCTCCTGCTCTTTCCTTTCCTCTTGTGCTGACAACCAAAAGAGTCCCCTGTGTCCCGTCCCCCCCCCATTTCTTGCACGCCGAAACGAGTGTGTGGCAGCTCCGGCCGGATCCTGCTCTCCCACCCCCCCAATTCAGGGATGCTGCCACGGGGGGGCTGGCGCAGGGCAGGATCCGGCCGCGTTATGAGCGGGGAGGGGACGTGGGATGGTGCCCGACCCGATGCCACCCGTCACCTCGCTGAGCCCCGGCGCCCGCCAGCTGTGCACATCTGTCCCGCTGTCCCCTCCCGGGGGCTCCACCTTTCCTCCATCCCCCCCCCCGAACACACCCCGGTGCTCCCCCAGGCTTGGCCCCACGTGGTTTTGGGACTGAGACCCGGCACCAGTTCACACGGGCAGGTTGGCAACTGGGAGCACTGGTTTCCCAGGGGTAAACGCCGAGTCCGTTCGCTGGGGCGATGGTGACGTGCAGCGATAGAGAAGCTGATGGATGCAATGAAAGTCTCTGTACCTTTTCCACCTCCGGTGTTTCTCTGTCTCATTGCACATATATTTGAGATATATGTGACAATGTATATATATATTTGTAAAATGTATTTCAGATGACAAAACTGGCCAATTTTATGTTATTTTAAATATATTATATATATTATATATAAGAGTCTCCAAAAGATATAAATAGACTAGAGAAAATAATATAAATATGTAATAAATGTATTTTGATCTATTTAAAATATCTCGCGTCATGCTGTATATTTTAAAGATCATAGGGAAGTGTCTGCCTGTAGCAAACTTCAGTTGTGGTTTCGAGGCTGTCACTTGTCACACATATAATATATATGTGCAGCAAACTTTGAGCAAGACTGGGGGCCAGTGGGACAAACGTAGATTTTTTTTAGGAGCCTTTCAGCAAACGTCCGTCCTGCTGCCTCTAGGTAGGAGCAGAACCCCCACATCTGAATTTTCCTTGTTATCCTGCAGGAGAGGATAACTCTTCCTCTCTGCCAGGGAAGGGGCCGCAGGGATGTTCAGCAGGACGGGGGGGCTGCAGGGTCCCCCCTCCCCACCCAGCCCTGCCTGCGGGTACCATGTGCTGCTCTGCACGGCCCTGATGGGCTTTCGCCAGGGGACGGGATCGCAGTGGCTCAGCCATGCGGGGAGCCCGGAGATGGGAAAACGTGTCTGGAGCCCAGGCAGAAAGAGCCCAGTCATCTGAGACTCACCCAACAAATCTTCCCAGAGCGACCTTGGTCGCCCTTGGGCTGCACGAGGATCTATTTCCTACGGGCATCGCCTCCTCCGGGGACCTCAGGGGACACCGCGCCGCGGCCAAGCGACAGCTTAAATGTCTTTAATGGTACGTCACGGCCGAAGAAAAGCAGAGCAAGTCCGTGGGACACTATTTATGGAGAGGTTAATGGTCTGGTGGACACGGAGCCCCTGGTTCCGCCATCCTGGATTTTCCTCCTGGCTTTTGCACCTGGCTGCCGCAGGGAATGGGGCTCGTGTACCAAGATAACCCGGAGAAAGCATTCATCATCATTTCTCAGGCTGGTCACGGGTCTGAAGCCGGGTCGGGCGACCGACAGCTTCCACCCACCAATGATGGTCAGTTGGGTCCCATCGGCTCCATCCCTTCCCCCTAGAAGGGAGTTTTTTACTCATTAAAAAAAAATCACTGCCAGCCACTCACTCTAATCCCCAAAGATAGCGCCGGGGCTAAGCATGATTTAAGAGCACAGCCCGTTTAATTTATCAACGGGAGAGACTGAGAGGTGACTTGATTACAGCATTTGTCACGAGGAGAATACACTAGTACAAAGAGGTAACTTAATCTACCAGGGAAAGGCATAATAACCACCTCTTCCTGGAAGCTGAAGCCAGACAAATCTGTCTTGGAAATAAGGAGCGATCTTTTAATAATGATTAGCTATTAGAACAAGCTACCAATCTCTGTCTCTTAATGCCTTTAAATCGGGACCAGATGCTTTTCTGGAAGCTTTTCTCTTGCTGAGGAGAGGAGCGGGGGTTACTGGGGAAGGTAATGGCCTGTTACAGGCAGGCAGGAGGTGAGAAGGGAAAAACCTCCCTGCTCTCCTCCAAAACATGGGCTGGATCCGGGAAAGGAAAATGCCAGGGAGGGCGCGGGGGATGCTCTTGCAGGGCCCTGCCAGCAGCTCTCCTGGGGACACGCACCGGCCCGTGCAGGAGCTTCCCAAAGCTCCCGTGCCTCCGCTCTCAGGGTTGGCTTTGCCGCGCGGCAGTGACTCCTCGTGCAGCAGTTTGCGCTACAAAACCCATCGCTTCATTTGTGGAAGCATTTAATGATTCAGGAGCCGGCAGCTCCCCGGGGACGGTTTCCACTGCCTCCAGAATTCCTCCCTCGGTGGCTGCTTGTAGAAGAAATCCCCGGGGAGCTGAGCTGACGCTGGCACCATGGGAAATGTGCTACCAGGACGTTCGGTCCTTGCTTTACTTCCACTCCGACCATCCTCATCTTCGGGGGTTAGAGCTAAATTAAAAGGTGGCGGTGGTGGCTGGGAGCAGCGGGGATGGGAAGGCAGCGGCTGCCTCTGTGGGGAAGGACCTTGCTTACGCCTCGCAGGCACGGCCAGGGTGTTTTCGGCAGGGATACTCGCCGATGCGCTGAGGTTGGGGCTGTTCCTGAGCTGGCAACCTCCACTTTTAACACTCAAGATGTCTTTAATTGCTAAAACCCTCTCTAAACTCAGCATTGCACCAGCCCTGCCTGCCTGCCTGCCCTCCTGCCTCTTGCCCTTTGGCTTCAGGGTACCAGGGCGGCTCTCGGTGCCCTGCAGAGGTTTCTGGCCTCCCCAAAAGTCTTTTCATCGGCTTGGATTGGCTCAAACACACCAGCACCAAAAGCTGGGTGCACCGACCCCTCCCGACCGGGCAGAGAGAGGGCTGGGAGCCTCCGTTAGCTCTGGATTCCCACCAGGACGGAGCCGGGGTGGGTTTGCACGCTGCGCTGCCCGTCCCGGCTGCGTGTGCCGGCGCAGGGCTTGCCGTGTCTCGCCGGCCCAAACCACGGTGCCACGCAGGCAGGCACCACGTTGCTCTGACTCCTAACGAATCCGCCCCAGCCGTGCTAAGGCGATGCAGCACATCTCGGAGGGGTGGGGGCAGGACCTTTGCCCTGGCCCCGCTGGAGATGCCGCTCCTCCACCCAGCCTGGATGCATCCTCCCTCCTGGCTGCTTCGAGAAGCTCAGACCCTACAAACGCCTCCAAATTTGTTCCCTTGCCCACCCGAATTGCCCCAGTGCCATCCCGGGTGGCCGGGAGCAGCTCGGGTACTGCAGGGCGATACCCAGGGATGCTCGGTTGTCTCTGGGGGTAACCATAGTAACGGAGCAGCATCTCTGCTCTCCTGCCGGCAATTTGCTTTTTCATCCTGCATTAAGGTGGACCCTCTCCGACTCCTTTCTCCCCCTCCGCCTGCCCTGAATGGCAATGTCAAGAGCTCTCCCACTGAGGGGCCGGCTCTCGGGCTCCTCGTGCCACATCCCGCCCCGTCCCACACCGGGTTTCATCCCGCCGTATGACGGGATACGGCCGGGGAACCGTCCCCCAGCCTCCTGCGAGGAGACGGGGAAGGCGGCGGCTGGAGTTTCTCCTTAACACAGATTTGTAAGTGTGAGTGGGACAAAATGAGGGGTTTCCTTACACTTGTTGTTAAAAGGTCACTGTCAAGGTTAAAAACCTTAAATACTTTTTTTTTTTAAATTGTAAAAGGCCTCTATTAGTAATAACACGCCAGCTTATTAATATGGATTGAATTTTTCAGCACTGAATGTAATTATCGCCCGTTAAGTACTTTGTTCACCTTTCACATTTCTCCCCGCTTGGGGAAGGCAAACACATGAGTCAGCGTCCCTTTTTCTGTCGGTTTTAGGCAGTTTCGGTGACAAGCCGTCGTGAATCAGCACAACGCTGCAAAGTTCAGGTCGCAAACACTCGCCACAATGCTGCTCCCGGAGAAAAACAGTGATTTAAAGGAGGCAAAGGAGACCCCTGTCCTGACTCCAGGTTTTCGGGGAAAGAAAAACAACAACAAATGAACAAATTTGGAGTCAAACTGGGCAGGGTGGTGCTGCTCTAAGGGAAGACGCGCAGAAGGGTTTCTGATGGGACATCAGGGCTGTGGATGGAGAGGGAAGAGGAGACGTGTCCGAGCTGGCAGGTCAACACCCCTTCCCCAGCGAGTCGATGCTTCCCCTCGTCTTCCCCTGCAGCTGGCACGTTTAGCTTGGCAATACCTCGTCAGTGCGTAATTAAACCTTCCCCTCTTTGCCGGCGCCGCCTGATGACCCCAAGCATCATGCCTGTCCCCCAGGCTGGGACGTTTCTCCCTGTCCCCTTCCAGGGGGCTGCAGCACCCACGCAGGGTCTGGGGTGGGGGGTGCCGGGCACTCGGGGACGGCGTTAGAGGGGAGGTGACCCCAAAAGCCTGTTATCCGGGGGATGGCATCCCCGCCTCGTGGGCTTGCTGGCCGTTTGGGTTCGTGGCTGACTCAGCCCCAGATGGTTGCTGCGAGCGCTTATATAACGGCGTGTTTTGGTGGGGGCCGGGGACGCGGTGCGCGGCGAGGAGGTGGGCGCGGGGGCGAGGGAGGGAACAGAGCTAAAGATAAGCCTGGCAGCTCTGGCAGTGCTTTGCCAGGCCCCGCGGGAGCCGGCAGGCGAAAGGCTGCTGGGGATCGGGCACCGAGCTTTGCATCCCGCCGCCAGCAGCTGCCTTCTCCTCCCCGGTACCCGCAAGGTGCCCAGCCACAGCTCGCCCTTTGCAGGGCCGCCTTCCTGCAGCCTCTGCGCTGCCGCTCACAAACAGACCCAAAACCACCCCTGTTCCTTCAAACAGGGATTTTTTCCCCATGTTTCACGACCCGGGGAAGCAGGGAGGCAATTTTGCCCGGTTGCAGGACTGAACCAAACTGCATAGAGCCCCCCCGCATCCTTCACCCCCATCGCTCCCTCCCTCCTGTGCCCTCTGCTTCGCCACTGACTGCCGACCAGCACCGCAGCTCGCGATCGGAACAGAAAACTGGTATTTATTTCTCTTAAAGGGATGTTTTGGGTGACCTTTGACCTCTGTAGAAGTCTGCCTCTTTTGCCCAGTTTACGAATTCAATGTAAACACAAAGATGACCCTTGTTTCACGGGAGTTTTATTTTAGTGCTCTGGAGATTTACTAAATAAAATCGATTCTAATACAAAGGATGCGCTGGGTGTGATGGCTTTTCTCAGGCGGGGCAGCCGGGGGGTGGGACAGGGGATTAATAACTTGAGCCCCTACTCCGTGCCTGGGCGGGCGCTGCATGTCCCTCAGCACCGGGGTTAACCGTGACTCCCCAGGGATGGCTTTTATATGGCTGGAGCTGCCCTCCGGAGGAGCCTTCCCCAACCCCAACAAGGCTGAACCTGGATTTCATCCCCAAACTCCTTCTTTGCCTTGAGTCAGGCCAAACACGCGGGTACGGGGGCAACCCCAAAGAGCCTCGGCGGCTGCTTGCAAGCCCTAGAGCAAGGCAGATCCCCGTGCAAGCCCTGCGACAAGGCAGATCCCCGTGCCCCGGGGGGGTCCTGCATGGCCGAGGGTCCCCGCTGCAGGAGGGATGGAGAAGGTCCCCGGCCGTGCCCCGGCGAGCGAGACGTCGTCCGCTGAGCGCTCCATACGGCAGCGCCATAATGACGCCGGGTGTGGGGGCGACGGCGAGAACAGGCGCTCGGTGTCGGCAGGAGGAGCGCTGCGGGCTGGTACAGCGCTCAGATGGTAGGGGAAAGTCCGCAGCTCCTGATAATTAGGAGAAAGGCTAAATAAATCCCTTTGAAAAAGACAATGTGGTGGGGGGGGAGAAGCTCGGGCCTGGGCTCCTGCCAGCGATGGATTTGCAGAGCGCTGCCACCCACGCTGGACGGGAGCAGAGAGGGGCATCGTCCCCGCAACGTCGGGGTGGCAAGGCCGCGGTGGCAGCGGTGACACCCGTCATGCGGAGGGCTAATGTGGCCGTGGCAGCAGGGTCGGGTGGTTGCCTGCACGGGTGGTGGGCGTCTGGGTGTCCCCTCCCATGCAGGTCTCTGCATGGTCCCCCACCAAGGGCAGGTCTCCATCCCGCAGCCCCCGGCACAGAGAGGACTGGATTTATGGGGAGCGGGAATATGGGGATTACACCGCCGGAGTCTGACCAGCCAAAAATTGTTAAAAATCAGAATATCCGTAGCTCAAATCCAGCTTAAAAGTCAAACCAATCATCCAAACCATCTGCCTCGCCATTGAAGATAATACTACTTTTATTGTTTCCATAAGCTGCTAAGCAGCTTTTCAGCAAGAAAAACCCTCTCTGCTGGGACATTTGCTGCGGTGGGACGGCACCGTGGCCTGCCCGGCGGCAGCCAGGTCCCGCTGGGGTGGGGAAGCAGGGCACGATGCGGTGACATGGAGGACGCAGTGCCGGGACGGGAGAGCAGGGACCGGTGCCGGGGTTTATTGCACTGCTCCACGCCACGGTGGGGATGACCGCTCGCGGCTGGCTGCCATCGCCTCCCCTGGAAACCTGCCGATGGAAGAGGGGTTGCAGTACCAGTTCTCCTCCAAGACATCCCAAAACTTTTCTGGAGGCTCTGGCGGCCGAGGGTGATGAGTGACAGCCTGTAACGGGAGCTGCCCTTGCTGCTGCCCACCTGACCTTCTCCCAGAGGTATTATTAGCCTGCCCCAGCCACGAGCTTTCCATCTGCAAGCCCTCCCCGGCTGCGGGCCAGGGAGAGGGGCTGTGCATGAGCCTCCCCATTTCCCCAGGGAGATGCATCACCGAAGGCTTCAAGCCACTCTCCAAAGTCTGCTCCCCGATACCTGGAAGATGTCCGTGCCCAGCAGAGAGAGCAGCCTGTCCTGCCTCTTCTAGAGCCTCCCTGCAGTGTCCCGTTGAAGCAGCTGCCACGCAGGTCACCCTCTCCCAAACCATCGTCCCTCTCCCAAGACCTCACTCCAGCAGCCTCTAAGGAGATATCAGCTGATGTCTCCATTCCCATCTCCGGCTTCTCCAGGTGACAAAATCATCATCATGCCCTTACCTGACATCCTTCCTGACGTACAACACCCCCTTGGCCCCCGGATTTCAAACCAGGACATGTACAGGTATGAAAAACTCTAAGTCACGTCATTTGCCCCAGCCTGAGAGCAGGACACGTGCTTGGGTTGAAGATGTGTCTGGGGTGAAAAGTCACTGTTCTCTGTGAGTTTGTATTGATGCAGTAAGAGCACAAGCTCTTCTTACTGAAATCGCCCCAGAGACACATTGTACATTCGTGCTGGCATCTGGATGCTCCTCCTGGCTTTGCTCAGGATGAGTTTGCTTGGAGAGATTATTATCCCATGGGAAGACATACCTGAACCAAAACTGAGTTGTCGTCACATGGAAATAAGGAAGGAGGAAGGCTGTTAGATCAGCCACCAACAAGCCAAGAGGAAACTGCGCTTGTAAAGATCATCCCGCTTTTACTTTGTCTTATTTTAAGTGCCTGGCAGCGAGCTGGCCCTTCTTTTCCCCTGGGAGAGGCAGAGCGTTGCCAGCTCACACAAGTCTGTCGTGGGCTTTGCTACCTCTGCTGCAGAGCCCCAGCTCCCAGAGCCGTGTGGTGAGCGGAGACTCCCCATCGCTACCTGGAAAGCGCCTCTGCAGCCCGCACAGAGCACTTCACTCCAGCTCAGCACAACGGCTCGGGGCCGGAGCTCTCCCTGCCTGCCCCACATCTCTGGCAAGGTTGGCTCTGATTTCATCCCTCCTTTTGGGGACTCTCCTGGATGCTTGGCTCCTCTGCGGCACCCGACCGTGGCTCGGCAGGGAGAGTGCCGGGCTCCAGGGCTGACCCCATCCTTCCCCAGCGCCCAGCCTCTGCCCGGGGCTCGCCTGGGGGACCTGGCTTCCAGCCCCCAAAGCCACATCACTGACTTTTAATTAGGGAGAGCTGCAATTAGTGGAACACCAGCAGAGCGAGAGGAGACGCCCTGGCCTGTCGGTCTTGGCTGCTTTACAGTGTGAGGCTGCAAGGTCCCTGACACTTTCCGTAATCAGCCCAGAAAGACACGTTGCCTTGACCGTGACAGCCCAGCGACTGCGGTGTGCGTCGGACCCCCGGTACAAATCCTGCCTGGATGTACCTCGCAGGCAACGCAGCCAGCTCCTGTGGGCTGAATGTCTGCAGAATTTAATCCAGCAGAGCAGTCCGGTAATCTTCCCCACGGGAAGACTGATGGGCGATATCCACAATTTTACTTCTGCGCGTGTGTGTGTCCTTTTGCCACACAGCGATGTAAGGGTTATGCTGAGAGCGCAGAAGAGGACGGTACTTTGTGCCTGCATCCCTTCCACTGGGTGTTTCCAGTCCTGCGGATGAGCACAGGCTCTTTGATCTCAACATCAGAGATATCCGAACACGGTGATCCAGGGAAACGCAGCTGGGAGGCACCGGCAGGGTCAGTCGCTTGGAGCTGCGTTAGACTCAACGCAACTGTTGCCAGAGGGGTCCATAGATTTCCATATGCCACAAGCCATGAAGCATCCCCCGGAGGCCCAGCATCAACATCAATGATCTGTTGTACGTGTGACAACAAGCCACAGAAACCACAGGGAGCAGCAGGCGAGGCCGGGATTGTCACCCTGTCCCTGCTGCACGTGAGACCTCGGTCATGAGTTCCCGACGCGGCTGCTCGGAGAGGACGGCGCCGGGCTGGCAGAGGGAGCTGCTCCCACTCTGTCCATCCTCATCCTCCCGCTGTGTGAGGTATTTGCTGCTCTGAGCTGCAGAGAGCAGGTCCTCGACTGACACTGCTGTGCCTGGGCTGTGGATCACACCGGTGCCATTTCCGAGATGCTGGCAAGCATCCCTCACGAGGAAAGCGGCTCAGCCAAGCCTGAAACGACCTGCTGGGGCAGGGCAGGCTCCTTCTACCCTCGCATCATGTGCCGGGATTTATATAAAAGGGGATTCTTCGCAGGGTGGCCTGACCCACAGAGGGTGACGTTCAAGGGTGCTGCTCGCAGACAGTGGCTTGAATACCCTCAGGATCAAGGTGAGCTCCAGCCTCTGCCACAGAGCACTCGGCTCCCTTTGAGGTCAGGCTGGACCCGTGCATCGAGTCACACGACAGGGCTCTGGGCCACTCGTGCGCATCGAGTGATGCTACTCACGCCTCTAGCGCTGCCTGGACCCCCAGCTGCGCCACAGCACCCTGGTCCCTCTCCTCATCCCACGCCTGAAAAATTAAGGTCTTGTTCCTCATGTTCCCATGGGGCCGCTTGCTGAACAAACCCCCGGCCCTCCACACGCCCCGTCTCCCCAGACCCCAGTGCAGCTCTGCCCCTTCTCCAGTGCAGAAGCCTGTGAGCTTCCTCCAGCCGTGGCTCCTGTGCACTCCCTGGACTTTGATTCACTCCAGGCTCCTCTCTCTTCACAGCCCCCTGGGAAATAAAAACCTCCAGTGATGCAGATTGTTTCCAGCTGATGGAGAAAGCAGGGGCTGAACCTGCCGGCGGTGGCCACACTCGCCTCCGAGAAGGAGGTCTGCTGAGGCTGGGGATGAGGCCAGGATGTTTCTTGTGCACAAGGTGTCCCTGCGTGGCCAAGGATGCTGGCAGCCAGTGGGGTGTCCCTGAACCTCCATGGGTACCTTCATGTCACTTCTGGAGAACTGAGCCCAAGCCCTGTTGCTGGAGGATGTTTTCACTTCGAGCATTGCAGATGCCACAGCCTGAGGTTGGCTCCTTGCTGTAGCAGCTTCACCGGGTCCTTTTGGGAGAGGATATTTGGGGGTCAGGGGAAAGGAGGTTCCAAAAATCCCTGCTCAGGACCATGGCCAGTCTGGGATTGGTTCATCCTCGCAGACGGCTCTGATCCAGGCTTTGAACATGTCACAGTCCGGGGTTGGCATGATCTAAATTTTGGATTGATTTATAGCAAAGGTTGGGAGGTTCAGCTCTAAATGCTGGTCGCCAGCCTGGTCTGCATGGCACAGCTGGCCACTGAGCACTGGGAATGCACCACATCCCCATGGCACCGAGAGGGAGCGGCGGGAAAACCCCATCCCAGCATCCCTCAGACTGGGCAGGGCCATAAACCCAGCTTCTGCCCCAAGCCCCTGTGTCCCAGTGCTTTCTGGAGCCACCAAGTAGCTCAGGATTCCTTGATGTGCCCCAGGGACCCTCAGTATTTATCGTTGTGTCCAAGACTGCTGAGATTTGGCTACCTTGCCAAACTAGCCAGCTCAAAGGTTCTCTCAGCCACATCCGCCAGGCTGACTGCTCTTCTGGGACAGCGTGTGGGCACTGGGAATGAACTGGGTTCTCAGTCACTGCTCAAACACAACCCACTATGGAAACCGTATGGAAAGGAGGCAAGCTGAGAGATGGAGACATGGCACTGGTCCTTGGGAAACTGGGCTTCCCTGGCTCTGCCACAGTCCTTTGCACGGCTCCTTGGTCACCTCCCTTAATGCCCATGACTCAATTCTATCAGAAACCAGTTTCCAGGTCCTAATCCCAGTGCCAAAGCACAGGCACTGGGTTTGATTCCTTAGACTGAGTTGCAAATCTATAAGCCAGGGCAAGCGGGAGCATCAGTGGTCCCCGCACTGTGAGAGAGCACCCCTTCTCCCACGAGCTGGTCACCAGAGCGGGCTCAGCCAAGAGAAAAGGATCCAGCAAGCCGAGCGCGGCCGCCCTGCCTGCCGAGCCCCGCTCCACCATCCCTGCCTGCTCGTCGCTCCCGCGGACGTGTGCACACAAGGCGGCAGGACAGGCGATGCCAAGCGCTCCTCGGGCACCGTCACCTGATCTCCGCATCCCGCTCCAAGCCTGGACAAAAATAAATCCGGGCGCGCTGCAGTGAGGCCGCTCTGGCAAGGCGGGCCTGGGCCGAGCCCATTGTTCCAGCGATAATGCTAGTTCCAGTGACTGATCAGGGAGAAATGCAGATATTCCCCTCGCGCCTCTCCAGCCTCCTGCTGCAGAGAAACCGTGGCTCAGCGTCCAGGAGCGGGTGGAAGCATTTGCTGCTGAGCCGAAAAGACATGTTTTGTCCCACCATGTGAATTTTCTTGTTGATAGAAAGTTCCTTCCTTGTGGGTGAAGCTAAAGTTTCCACAGGGATTATTTTTTCCTTGGAAGTTTTTATTTGTTTAAGTAGAAGGGCAAAAATAGTCTCACCTTGTATCCTGAAAATTTAAAGTCTGAAGCTCCAGCTCCTCCGTTCTGGCAGGGCGCATCACTCCTGCTGTGCGGCATCCTTTTGCTACGTAAAACTGGCTTCTCCTTGCAGCTACCGTGTCGTTTCCAAGCATGTAAAGAAATACCCATGGAAGGCCGTGCTGAGGTCTGCCAAACTCATTTCGGTCATGACCCAAGCTGGAGCTTGGTTGCAAGGGTACAAAGCCGATGCAGTAGCTGTGGCTTTGGCAGGAGCGGAACTAGAGCCCTGTGGTGGCCGAGGGGACACCACAGAGTCCCAGTGCGACGAGGGCTGGGGAGGACCAGCAATTTGGGGTCTTCTTCAGCACTCAACCGCGACACACCGGACACAAGCCAGCCCTGCAGGGGGGATTCACCATTTCCCTGGTACGTGCTGGGCTCTCGCATTCCCCTGGGGGCTGAAAGTTGCCCTCACATCCCTGATTCCTCCTGTGATGCAGAAATACTGCAGAGACTCTGCCCCAGAGGATCTTCACCTGCAGCCACCCCAGCACAGAGCCTGGCCGAGCTCAGGACGTGCCCCGACCCTGCACGAAAAGCCCCATGAAGGCTTTGCCACAGGAGCCTCCCGCCAGCAGAACCGAGATGTGGGCATCAGCTGCACCTCCCGGTGCTCCAGGTGGCCAAGGGGCTTCCAGGGCCCCTGCCCTGAGCAGGAGACATCAAAGTCCCACACATGCACGCTCCTTCCAAGCAGCCCAGCGTGCTCATGGCCTGGCACGGCGATAAAACAGGAGAAAAAGCCAGATCTGAGCAGAAACCTAAAAGAAGAGGCTGCAGCAATACGGTCCTGGAGGAAGCAGGAGCACAACGCCTTGGCTTCCCTTCCCTGCCGCTACCCTCGCGTTCCAGTGTGCCTCAAGCTCCGAATGTCTCAGCTTTGCAAAGAGCCGATCTCCTGGTGTTTGCTGGGCCACAGCCCCGTCCGCATCATGGGAACGACAGCTTGAACTCTGGTGCATCCACCAAAGAGCCTCCTGCCTCTCCCAGCCACACGCCGGGGAAGTCACAAGGCGCCGGGGTCAGCAGCTCTCCTCGTCCCAGCACGGTCCTGGGACAAAGACCCTGCCTGCCCCCATCACGCTGGCTTTTCGTCCCTCTCCCCCAGGCCTGACTTCACTCATCCCCTCTCCCCAGGCCATACCTGGTTCTTCTTCTGAAGGCGTCATGACTTCACTGTCTATTTTTATCCAGCCCACTGCTAAGTAAAAGCAGAGTTGACACTGGCTTTTGTAAAAAAAAAAAAAAAAAAAGAAAGAAAGAAAAAAAATGGCATTTTTCTTATTGTGTGGGAAAAGATCCATGGGTTGGGTTTTCTTTTTCTTCCCCCTTAACTTGGAGATCTCCCAAAGCAAACAAGTGCGGTTAACTGGAAAATAGGATGATTCACCAGTCCCCTGGGCAGATGGTACCCGGGTCCTCTATTCTCCAGCTCCTGGCAAGGGAAAATGCCCCCTATAAAACTTAAAATAAATAGACGATCCTGTATCCATTACGGGATCTGTTTTGCATAGCCGGCATGTCTTCAATGACCTCCTGCATGTGCCCAGACCACTTGGTTCATTCCAGCTTGGTGTCCTGCACCAGAGGGGCAGTTTGGGGGGTGCAGGGACGGACCAGGGACACGGGAGGTTTCCAAAGGCTGCAGCCTGTCTGCGGATGCTGGAAGCCGAGCAATGCGCTGGGTCACATCCCCGAGCGAAGGGATGGAGCAGCCTTGAGCTGCCCAGGAGCTGGAGCAGAGCTGCTGCTGCATGATGAGGTGTCTCCTCCTCCATGGAGCACCTGCCACACGATGCCCTTGCTCTAGGGTGGGGAGAAGATGCTGACATATGGAAAAGCTGGCCAGGAGATCTCTGTGGGTGAACAAACAGTGGGGCCAGAGCAATGAAGCAACATTTATCTTCCCCGCAGCCTCTGACATGTGCCACGGAGAGACCGTTTTCTTCACGGTATGACTCAAATCCCATCTGCATAGTGCAGGAATCTGCTGTCCCTTCCAGAGACAGGGAAGGCCTGTTTGCAGCTGCCCCCAACTCCTCCCTCCCATGGGCAATGGGACCGCTCAAGCTCATTCATCCTTATTACGTTCCCCTTACAGATACCCAAGCTCTGGCCTCACCAGCAGCAGGGCTGTCACTGCAAGGTGGCCTCATCTCAGGGGTGCCCCAAGCCAGCGATGCAGCAAAGCGAAGGGCTCTCGAGGGATGCTGGGGCATCACAACCCCTGAAGCACATCCCATAGGGGAAGTGCTGTCCATCACCAGCGTCCTTTCAAGGCAGGAGCTGCGATGGCGACAGTGATGACAGTGCTGGAAAAGACTGGGGTGAAAACAGGAGCCGAGCAGGTCTTGGGGTGACCCTGGAGTGAACTGTTCCCTGTTGAGATGCTGGTTCCTGGGTATCAGGAGCAGGGGCTGCGTTCAGGCTCTGCCTTTCCCTGCCCGGGACATTACAACAGCAGAGGAGCCCGAAGCACAGGCTGAGAGGCCAAATTCCCAGCACTTAAAAATTCCCCCTTGGAAGCTTTTTGGCTGCTGGAGGCCTGGGTTATTTCTGGCTGCGCTCGGCAGGAGTGTTTTTCTCTTGCTTCGTAGCAGGGCAGGGATGAACAAAGAGCTCAGCTCTCTGCCTCCGCGGGGACAGCCCCGCTGCCCTGGCAGCACCGACACGAGCTGCGTGCCCTCTCCCCGCTCTCCAGGCCAGGGAGGAGCTCCCCGGGGCGGGGATCAGCTCATGAACCGCTCGCCGCGTGAGCCAGAAACACACGAAAGCTTCTTCCTTCCTCTCACCTTTAAATCAGACCTTTTCAGCCCAAAGAGGCCAGCAGCCCCCACTCCTCACAACGGGTCCTGTCCTGCTGCCCGGACTTTCTCCTGCATCGCTGCTGGAGCCAGATCAGAGACCTTTGGGTTGCAGAAATGCTTCAGCTCCTAAGAGGGCTCTTGGGACGGGAAGAACAAGGTTTCTTAAGCAAGCCAGAGACGATAAGTCCCAAAATAAGCAACAGCCGATTGCGGTGTCACCTCATTGCCCACATTGCCACAGCTGCTCTGGGCATTTTTATCAGCTTTGCCCTCCTCCTGTTGCCTTAGTATTTTATTCAGATGCACCCACTCACCCCCTCCCTCACGCCTTGGGGTGGGCAACAACCTGCTGCCTCGGTACCCACTCCTCCGCCTCTGCCCAAAGACGAGGCTGTGGCAGCCGCTAGGTCACCTCTGGGCACGCCCGGAGAGGGATTGAGAGGAGGAATCCCATTTTTTTATGGCAAATACCTTGAATAAATTGTGCTGTTACAGGTTTAGAAAGAAAACAGAGCCAGCACCCAGGAGTTCTGGTTTGGCAGCAACGCGGGCACCCCGAGAGCAGGAGGTGTTTGGGTCTGAGGGGTGAGGAACGGTTTTAGGGCTACGATTGCTCCTCCGAGTTCTCCCCTGCTCCCAGTGAGGGGGCTGGGAACTGCTGGCTCTGCAGAAGGCTCCGATTTTGCACAGAGACGTTCAACAGAGCCAGGCTTGTCCTGGAAGGGTTAAACCCCCCCAGTCCACCCACCGACCGGTCCCACTCCCCTCCCCAGCGCCCAGCGGCTCGGTGTTCAGCTGCAGCAGCAGGAAGGGGGTTCAGCCCCCGCTCCGCACCACCCACCCAGCTGCCCTGCCTGCTCCTCCCGGCCAGCTGAACAAGCACCCCGCGCCGGGGGATCGTGTGCTCAGCGGTCCCGGGGCAGGGAGGTGGGAAAGGCACTGGATGAGGGAGGCGGGGGTGAGGGATGCAGTAGTGACCTTAGCCCTGGCATCCGGAGCCGGGCGGCTGGCTGGGACGAGGTGGGTGGTCTCTGGTCCACACCGCATCCCTGGAAAGGGCCAAGATGTCCACCCCGAGCCTCTCTGCTCTGGCAGAAGTGCAAACACCCCAGGGCTGGGATTTGGGACTGCCAGGATTCACTCTGGCCACAAACTTTTTCTGGCCTGGCTGAAGCTCAGAGCACAGTGATCTGGCACCCAGGGTCCCAAACTGCCCCACAACTCACCCCAAATTCAGCCCCAGGGACTCCTCGCTTGGATCCAGCCCCCAGCTGAGCCACGGCAACCCTGTGGACACCAGTTAATGTCCTTCCAGAGGGCTCAGGACAGCTGGAGGGCCCCTTCGGTCATACCCCAGCCAGTGCACGGTGGCAGTTCCAGGGGACAGCAAGCCTCTGCGGTGGTGGCTGCCGGGGTGGGAAGGCTGTGTCTCCTGTGCAGAGGGGTCAGGATGGCACCAGGCAGCCCCAGACACCCGCATGCCACCGTGATCACCCCACGGGAGCTGCTGCTTTGACCCTTCCTCTCCCAGACCTTGCTCAGAGGGAAGGGGAATGGAGAGGGAAGGACAGAACAGCCCATTTTAGCTGGAGCTTATAGTGCAGACACACCTGGAGGAGATCATGGCTGCCACAGCCTTCTCACAGACAAGGACCCTCTCCCAGTAATAGCTCTGCAAGCCTAAAACAGGGTCCAGCACCAAGACCCACGACGTGCCAAGAGACACAGGCACTCTCCTCGTGTCACCACACCGCCCATCTCTCCCATCGGCTGCTGCTCTCCATGGAAATTTGCTATTTTTCCCCTGATAACAAACCCTGCCCGGCGCTGGGTCTAACTGGAGCTCCCCTGCAGCGCTTCAGCCTCCCAGCATCAATCCATCTCCTGGACTCAGTGTCACAAGTGCATCATGGAAAATAGTATTGATCCAGCAAGGTGGTGACTTAATTTGAGGGCTCTAATGAGGCAGTGATTTAACCTTATTACACAAAGGTAAGTAGAGCTGCTGGGTGCTCTGTGCTGGGGGGAACCTGGTTGCGCTGTTGCCCAACTCCTCATGTGGGAAGGTGCCTCCAAGGACACGTCAGTGTTAGGGAAGGGCTGGGGTTGTGGTGTGCAGAGCTGAGTCACCACCTCGTGCCCCATGGCTGGAGTGTCCAGGCTCTTGATCATGCCCAAAGTCACAGGGGAGTTCAGATCCAGCGTGACCCTCTGAGAGCAGCATCTCTCAGCATTGCTCTCTAGTGCTTCCCTCCACCTCCTGGCTCCTTCCACCCCACCCACCTCTAGAAAGCCTCTTAGCGTGGAGTTAATGTACTGTCTGAAAACAGCATGTCCTGGCTTTGCAAGAGGGTAGAAAACCCAGGGGAGAGCACCCATTAGGAGACTTTCAGCCTCCCACCAACTCACTTTACAGCCTTGATAAAGTCCTTTAACTCAATTTCCCCATTAATGCATCACACTAACATGATCATCCCTTAACTCAGATGTATTTGCCCTCCCTTCCCTCAGGCCATGCAGCTTAGCTGTCTGGACATCTCCTTTGGGTCTCCACGGCTTTTGGGACCCAACCAGGACAGACCTGGGGGTCCCCAGGACTAAAGCACTGCTGTGGGATGGAGCCAAGAGCCCCAGCTGTGCCCAAAAGCAGCTGGGAGGGCGATGGGGGCAGCTGGGGTGCTCCTCACTTGCGAGCAGCCAGGCAGCAGGTAGTGCAAGGAGAGGAGCTACAGCCATCACTGACCCGTGGGCTGGGGAACATGTCCTCTGTGGCCTGGGGCAGCTCACGCTTACACCAGCAGCTCAGTTCTACAAAGCATCAGGGTGATGACTTTAATTCCGAGTCCTCTCCTACTGACGGCAATGATTTTTCCAACCACCCTGACCACGAGCTTGCAGTATCAGTCTCTACCGTGCTGAGTCCAACAGAGCCCTGATCTTTCCCGGACTCCTGAGACACCACCACCACCCTCTGTCCCCTCCAGAAGCGTTTCCTCTCCTCGGCTGGAAGCAGGTGCAGGCTCCTGATAACTCTTCTTTCTGTCCACAGAGGAAACGGGGCGTGAGAACAATCCTGTACACAGGCAGGGTAACAGCCCTGCTCCCACTGATCTGAGCTCAGACCTGCAGATGACTCTTCCCTGCTCTCTGCCAGGCCTGGGAAAGTAAGACACCACGAAGTGAAAACAAATGCTTAAACCTCCCTAAGCCAATGATCCCGACGATGTCTCAGCACAACCTAACAACAAGGATCTCCTCCTCCTCGCAGCTGGTGGAGGCAGGACAGAAGCACATGTTGGTATGACTGTCCCTGCCTCCAGGACTGTCGCTGCCAGCTAAAAGAGGTCTCAGCACACGGAGAGCAAGTTCTTGCTCTCGCCAGTCACGGCAGGTGCTGGTATCGCTGGGACACTGCAGACCTATATTGTCCTACGAGTTCTTGGTGTAACCAGCCTCAGCAGCACGTGAAGGTACTGTCTGAATGGTCTCAGGAGCTGTGTATGAACATCTTCCTGGCTCTCCTGCTCCAGGAGATCTGGGCAGCAGATGTGGATCCCCATGGAGAAACGTAGCATAGACCTGGCAGCCACAAGTGGAAAAAAATAAAACAAACCAAAACCCCCATCAACAAACCAGAAAAATTCCTGGAAACTGGGAAAGAATCAGAGGAAAGGGAAGGAGAGAAAAAGCACCTGCCTGAAGGACTAGAAGGCAGAGAATCACCTATAACGGACCCAGATCTCCTACAAAACCTGGGCAACTTCATCCTCCTCACGTGTGTGCACAGGAGAAGCGGACCACCAAGGAGAGGGTCAGGGAAGGATCGCCTCCCCACTCTTTCCTCCCACCCATCACCAGCCGTGGCTGGCAAGGACAAGGAGCGGGGTTAGTGGGCTCTCTCTAAAAGCAGGGACTGGAGACACCATGCACTCGCCCGGTTAACCGCCAAACCCAATCCACTTGTCGCTGCACGTTCACCAAACAGTCACTGCTTCAGAGACACGTTCTCCCGAGCAGCCTCCCCTCACCGCCTCCTGCGTGCAGAGACTCGTACGTCAGCGCCTGTGGAGGAGAACCGGTGGGCTGGGGACCGAACTTTGGTCCGCGTGGGAAGCTCCCCGCACGCAGCAGTAAGGGCGAAGTTTAACAAAGATGTGCAACAGGATCCAACAGTTTAAGAAACCCCAAGATGTCTCCCATGATGACTGGATGCTTTAATGCGGCAATAACTCATTAGCGGCATAGGAATGCCAAGGGGGGATGTGGGGAGGGGAGAGGAGAAGAGGATAAAGAGGCTGGAGAACTGCCCATCCCTGTCCTTTCTCACTCTTTGACATGCAAATCACATTTCCCTTTCAAGGAGCAATGAAAAACCTCTACATCTTGGCAGGGCTTGGAGAGACCAGGCTAGGTCAGATCCACGGAGTAACTGCCCCCTGCAGCCAGCCCGAAATTGTACCCTCCAGCGTGTCACATACTCCTGCCTACAGCCCCAGCAACCCCCATTTTAAACCCAGTCAGCACTGGGATTTCTTTGCAACCGTAGGAGTTGCAAATAGGTTGCCGGGAGAGACAGATGCCAAGGGAGAAAGGTTAAGCCGACATTGCACTCTGAGGGGAAAAAAAGAAGGATCCAATTCAGCTTCGCAGTTTCTAAACCAGTCTCATTAGATCCTGAGTGAAGCGCGCGCAAGCGGTTTTGGCAAGGAGAAACAAAAGACCCGAGCGGAGCGAGAGAAAGGATGAACGAACAAAAGACAGGAAAGCTGCATGTTTTCAGTCCCTGAAGTTCACTTGTCTCTCTTTTAATGCCCAGGCACTTTTCTTCATGAGGCACCTTTGGGAAAGGTAGGAAATGGGGGGGTGGGAGATTTACTACTACCGGTTTTCTCACTAGATGCTATTAAATAAAAGGAATGGGAGCAAGGAGAAATTCCCAAGGCGAGAAAAAATCCATCATTAATCGACGGGCCCCTGGGGGGCTGAAGCGGAGATGTTGAGCTGAATTCAATTACAGACCCGGTCAGAATCAGGCAGGAAGATGTGGCTTCTTTCACTGTGTCAATTAAAGAAGTGACTGGGAACGATGGACTTCTCTGCACAGCCTCTGACCCATGAGTCAAAACGTGCTTCCATCCGGCACTGCCTGATGGCTCCATGGCTCCCACTGGGAACATATGGGCTCACGGACAGTGCAGGGATGCCAGAAGGCATCTTTACAGGCTGGGCACTCGATAAAACCGAGCCTTGTGCCCTCTGCAGAAATTGCTGTGCTCTGCAGGAAGGTGGCATCATTAACAGTAATTAATTTGCAGCCACTGTCCTTTTCCTTTGCGTTACCTGGGCAGAACCGAGCGCTCCGCCTCGCCGCATTACTGAGCTTAGTGCAGCGGAGTGCCCGCAGCTTACTCACAGGATTTGGGTCTACAGTTTCTCGGGTCCCTGTTTAGCATTTCCCTTGGGGAACTAGGAAATAGCTGGCCACGCTCCCCTGTGGCCCTGTGAAAAGAGACAAGGTGGAGAAGTTTTTAAGAGGGATCTGGGCACTAAAAGCATAGCATCAATCACCCCCCCCCCGCTGATGGATGCAGGTACAGCTCCATTCACACCAGCTGGGTGCTGCCCTGCTTGTATCAGGAACTGAAAGCTGGAGGGTACAAGAGCAAAAAGCAGATGCCAGGGAATAACACATCCTTTCCCCTTCTCTGCCCTCCACCTTAGGCCGGGTTTGGGTATCCCCAATTTTCAGTCTTCCATCGTTTCCCTTGCAAGGCCATCATACAGTTTAAGAGCTCCTAGACATGCAGAGCTGTCCCGGCTTCCCTTCTCTCCCTCCTGTCCCTACGGCTCACCTTTGGCATTAGAACAGGCACCGACAGAAGACAGCAAACCAGCAGCAATCGGCACCTCAAACAATGCAAAACCAAAGCACATGGATGCTCCCAGGAAGAGGCTGAGGGAATTTGCTAGGTGATGTACACTGCTTTGCATTTAAAAGGTGTTGGGGGGAATAAAAAGGAGAAACCATGGAGAATGGAGAAAAGCAGCAAGGAAATTCCAGGCTCAGCCGGGCAGGGCTCAGAGCACGGCCCAGAGACGTGTGTGCTGAGCACTGATAAAGCAGGGCTGAGCTGCGAGCGTGGCTGCGTCCTCTGCTTCCGACTCCTGCTGGGTACAGGCGAGCAGGAGCGTGTCCGTTCTGTGCAGGACCAGAGCACTTCAAAGGACCCTCCACTCCGTTGCCACTTTCTCCTCCTCCCTGGGATAACCTGCCAGTCCTCCCATTTTCAGCTAACTGCTCTCATCAAAGGAGTGACAATGCTGTGTTCCTACTGACACCATTTTACACTTGAAAAAGGATCTCTCTTTCTCCAGGTTCCCCTTCAAGGGCTGAAAACATCCTTTCTTCTACAAGCTCCTACTACTTCCCTTCTCCTTTGAAAACACATCTTTTATTGAACAGTCTCCATTGCAACACATAGAGCTTATTTCTTACCATCCTGGATCCATCACACCCGACCAGGTCACAGGATACCATGGGCTGTTTCAAAGCCTTCCTGGCGTCCTCACACACTCCCTCCAACTAAAAGCAAGGACACTGATGCCAGAAAGGTCTGATTCCCTTCTGCCAGCACAGCCCAGAACGCAGGACTCCCGGCAGTAAGGATACGGGCTGATCCTGAGCTCTCCATGGAGTAGCCAAAACCAGGAGCATTACAAAGTTAGCAAGAACAAAGAGGTCCTATGTAAGCATGTATATATATATATATATATATATATATACAGCTCTCAAGTGCTCCTTTCTTGCTGGTGCTAAAGTGGCATTGCTAGCACCTGGGGAAGGAGAGCCTCGAGAGATGGGCTAATTGATGGCGTTATTGATGGCCAGTTAATGGGTAACTGCTAATTGGTGGAAGAGGCCGAGCAGGGTGGTGTGTTGTTGGAAGGACTTCTCTGAGGCCTTGGGAGGGAGAAAGAAGCCAAGAACAAAGGATCTGTGCAGTGTCAGGCAGGGCCTGGAACGGGAGGAATTTCTATTTCTCATGTTCTTGGCTTATTTACAAAGATTCCCAAAACTCCTGCAATGAACGGAGGAGCAGGATGAGCAATGCTTCATTCCCGGCCCCGGAGCACAGTCCCAGCAGCCGAGGGAGAGGTTTGTTACAGTCAACAAAACCCAGGAGCGTGTGGGAAAAGGAGCTTTGCTGCCGCAGCTCCAAACGGTGCCTCCAGCTCTACCTTTGCAGCGACCCAAGCCAGACCCATAACTCGAGGTCTGTGAATTCCTCTCACCCCTACCACTGGTGAAGTGGAGAGGACAGGCTGTGGTTAAGGCAGAGCTCTGGGAAAGAGCAGGGAGGGAAAATGCCATGCCCCTTCTACCTGGAAGCTTTGGGGCTCATGCCTGAATCACTTCTCCATCCAATAGAGCATCTCCATGCTTAAAGGCGCTTCTAGCATCTCTCCCCTTCTTTCCCTGCCTGTCTCAGCTTCCTTGGAGCTCAGAGGGTATCGAGATGTCCTGGAGGTGAAGGAGAAGGCAGAGATGGTAAGAAATGCTCTCCTGCCCCAATCAATATGCTCATTCCCGAGCCGAGCAGACACCACGTGTTCGGGAGAGCTGTCAGCAGCAATGAAAGGAGGGGAGAGAAGGAAGAGGCACGTGCTGTACCCGCTGGCGCTGACTAAACCCTGCGGCTTTGTTTGCTTGGTCTCTCCAGCCCTCATAAAAGTCAAATGAGCTTTTCAGCTCAAAGCCTGGGGGGGAATGGAGAGGGCTGGGATAAGTGTGGCCGCGTGGGCCATCACCTCCTGCCTCTCCCCATCTGGGGGGCCCAAGGGAGCCGTTTCAGTCCTTCGGTCTTACAGGAATACCTTGGTCTGGGGCTCCTCCTCCTCCAAGTTTCCCCCTCTAGGAGCAATTCAGCCGGGCCATGCAAAAGGCCGCCAAAACCTAGATGTCCCAAGAGGTTGTGGAGAGTGGAGCTCCGAAGGGCTCACCTTGAAGCTGAGCAGGGACTGAGGACCGACGGAGAGAGGAAGGCAGGCTCACCGGCTCCTTCCTCCACCCTTCCCTCCCCGCTGGGATGTAAGGCAGGACCAAAGGGCTGCCCAAGGCGAGGAGCGTTTCGGAGCAACGAGGCACAAGCGCTCCCAAACCCGCTCCTCCAGCCTGGGAACGACCGTGGCAGCAGCCGGAGCAGCGGTTTCCCCTGGCAGGAGGACGGGCAGGAGCGAGGAGCGCTTAGCCGGGAGGTGCAAAGGGAAATCCTGTTTCGCCAGGGCCCAGTCGGTCCTGCGTGTACCAAGTGACAGACCTGACGGGAGCATTCAGTGACACAACACAAACAGTGTCTGGCAGGCACAAAACAACAGCGGGGACTCAGCGATCTCTGCCCCAGCGGGTATTTGGATGCTGAGAGACAGTTCCCGGGTAACACGTGGGGCTTTTTATTTGAAAACTGCTCCTTTTATTATTATCTTTCCTCCCACTGCAAAAGGCAAAGAGAAAAGAGACAGGGAGAGGGAGAGTCGTTTGACAAGCTGAAAACTTTTATGGGGGAAAAAAAATGAATAAGTGGGAAAAAAATGAATAAGGGGGGGGGGGGAAGAATTAAAAGTACGAGTCACTTTGTGAAGAAGGAAAAACAAAGTCAAAAGGCTCAGGGCTGAGTCAGTGCGTTGCAGGGTTCGTGAGGGAGACTCTCTTTTGGAAATCAGTAATCCAAAGGGCTCCGCGTGTGCGCATAAAGTTATTGACTGACTGCATTACATCCACTTATCCCCCATTAAGCAGCAGGCTTCGGTTTGATCCCAAACAGCAAGGAATTAGAGTAACTCTACCCTGCGTTTCTAGAAAGGTTTCCATCTCCGAGGAATCCAAAGTGCTTCGGCAGCCCTCCGGGGAATGCAGGACTGACATCCAGACGCTGCTGCGTGGAGGCTGGCAGCGGGACCGGCTGCTGTGTACAGCAGCAATGGGAGGGAAACCCTTGTGCTTCTGTAAAAAGCTATAGGATCTCTATTATGCAAGCAGAGTAGAAAAGGGTTGGCTTCCAAGGACACAGAATATAATTAGCCTATCTCAGAACAAGTAGCGATTCCTCCCCTGCTAAGCTTCGCTCAGTTCAGCTTCAAATAAATCATCTCTCCTCTCTGCTCTGCTGCCTGTGTCTCCACACACAAGAACCAGACAGCTCTTAAAGTCTGGAAGGGACAAGCAGCTATAGGTCTCTGTATAGCCACAGAAAATTTTCAGTGGTAGAGCTGACTTAGAAAGTTTTTGTTCCTTTCTGCCCCCACTTCAGTTTTCCACCCCCTCAGCTGTACTGATGCAACTGCTTGTGGATCTGTGGGGAAATCAGACCACAGAAATAAACTATTTTTTTAAAAAAAAATCCTTCTTTTTTTTTTGTTTTTTTTAAGACACGTTCACTTGCATCACTTCAGCAGAACAGGTTCCTTGCAGCCCCCAGTGCCAGAGCAGCACAAAGTTTGGTAAGAGGTGGGAAGAAGCTCCCAGGGGTGAGAAGGAAAGTGAAGGGGACCTCAGGGTCCCTCCGCCAGCTCCCGCTACCCCGAGGTCTCTGCTGCGGAGCCCCCCGCGATGCACTACCCTGGTGACCCCTTGCCAAGCCAGCTCCATCCAGACGTCCCTGCAGCTGGCACCGGGGGACACTTACACTCTCTCGTTTCCAAGATGCTTTGCTTTGTGTCTCTGGCTTCACAGCCGTGCCCCAGCCGACTTCCAGCACGGCAAAGCTGCTTTGTAGCAGATGCCGCTGAAACTGCTGCTTCTCGTGGAGCTGAAGAAGAACCGGGCAGCTCTAAGGGAAGAGGCAACTGCAGGTCCCTCCAGGGGAAACTGAGTCAACTGAAAGCTCAGGGTTTCCAGGTCATCCCAGACCTCTAGGGCAGAGCTGGGGAAAGACCTTGAAGGAAAGGACGAAATCAGAGCGTTTAACCCCTGCTGAGATGGCAGCCACGGAGGTCCCGGCACCTGCACACCTTATGCCTTAGCTGCCTCCTCGCACAACGTCGCTGGGAGGCTTCACTTCTGCCGCGACATACAGCGGTGATCCTTGACTGCATTGCTTCTGTCCTGCACCACTCCCCAGACCCTCCAGATGGGAGCTGGGGAGGATTATGTTTGTTGCCTTGAAAATAGGTGGTGTCCCAACGCCAACCAGTCGAACGGGGAGCTGTCAAACTACGCTGTGCACCCCCTGCGCCCTCCAGACAGTGCTTCTGAGAGGCACCTTGTTCATGGGCTTGGCACTGGGTATGACTTAACCAGCTCTGACAGGGGTGATCCTATCTATAGGAGGAACTCCTAATGCCTCTCATTCAATGTCATGTTTGGGAAAAAGTAAAAAATGAAACAGAAATGACCCCCGAGTTTCTACCTTCAGTAATGGAAATTTCAGCTGCTGACCTGGCCAGGACGGGCAGCATTGAGCCAGTTTCCCCAAGGTCACCCAGAAGTTGACATCACAGTCCAACCTCCCCTCTTTGAACACCCTTACCTTCTTGGCTTGGCACTCCTGATGCATTTCAAGGCTGGACCCCCTGCATTTTGGAGCCTCCCAGAAGTTCAGCCCCGGCTCAGCTCAGTCCATAAGGATGGGCATGTGGGGAGCTGAAGGAGAGGTGCTGCTGTCGTAGATACCACTGAGGAGTGGCACAAATGCTCTGCTAAACACCCCTGGACACAGGTCAAGCGGAGGAACATCCAACCAACTACCTTTATTCCCCCATACACACCAAAGACTTCAGCAGAGATTTGCAAATGAGTCTTTTCTTTTTTTCCTTGTGGGTTTTTCTAGCATCTCAAAGGATGGCTGGCCACCCAGTTGGCCACCAGCACTAGCCCTTTCCAAGGCCTACGGTCAACTCCTGCCTCACAGGGCAGCACCCAGCACCCACCGAAGGCGCATTGCTCTGTGCTGAGCCATGCCAGGAGACAGCACGTGTGCAAGGCATCTTGAGCTCCAGGCGGCTACGATGAGTCAGAGCCAGTCGCCTTTTTCCCTGCGGTGCAATTGTACCAGGCCCTGACAGCATCAGCTGGCTTTTATCACTGCTCCACATCAGAGCTGTCAGTCCTGAAGACAATGGAAGGTGTGTGGAGGGGGAGGAATTGAGCATCTCTGCGCTCCGTTGGCTTCCCAGAATGATGCCAAAGTGGCGAGCAAAGAGTTTTTGATTAGCAGCCTGCTGCCGCAAGAGGATTAGCGAGGACGTCAGTGACTGTGGCAGCACTGAAATTAAAAAGAAATACTTCTTGAGCTTCCTCCGCTACTGTTTTGTGGGGAAGAGCTTGACTGACGGTGACGAGAGCTCTGGAGGGCACGTAGCCACTGGAAGTTTCACCCATGCTCATGGCCCCACGGACAGAGAGCACCTGTCTTCAGATCTACTGGCTCCAGTGGGGTCTGCAAAGGATTCAAGTCACCTCCTCAGCGCAAACTCATCTTCCCCCGCGCGTCACTTCTCAAACTCAGGTGTTGCGGTGGCAGTGACAAAGGAAGGAAAAGAGACTTGAAAAGCAATGTCCAGGGGCATTTAGTGAGCAAACAGAAAGCCTCAAGTGAATGAAAAGATCAAATCCTGCCAGCTGAGCTCTCTGCCGAGGAGAGGGGGGTGTTTGTGCCTCCTTCAGGCATATCACGGAGTCTCCCGTCGCCCAGGCTTGCTGGGAAGCTCACCCACGTGGATTCTCAAACCGCCCCGCGTGTGCGTTGTCCCGTGCCTCTCCCTCGCGCTCGGGGGTAGCTTCCTGCGATCGCCCACGGAGTGATTCGTTCTCGCCCTGCGCTCCCTCCCTGACGAGATGCCGATGGAAAGGCTGACAGCAGCTCGGCAGCTGGTGGGCAATGCCCAGGGTCTATTTGCCCGTCAGCTCTGCCTTGTGTCATTGCTCCTCAGCAGACTTGCGCCTGCCTGTTGTCCCCAGCTTGCACTTACGCACCAAAGTCCCTCCGGCAGAGAAATCAGCTTTTTATTCTATTTGTAAGGCACAGAACATAAGGACTTTGATGCCATCTAGATACTATATTTATCCTCCTAAAACCAGAGGTAGGGAAAGCGTTGTTACGTTGATTATCTTCCAGATACAGAAGTTATGTTCAAGGCAGGGTAAGTGATTTGATAAAGGTCCCGGGAAATCTGTGAACACTGTCAGAACAGGGTCCATTTCTCCTAGCTCTCAAACCAATACCTGAAGCACGAGTCCATCCTTCCCTTCAGAAAGGGCTCAGAACAAGTCTGTTTCCCTAAAGTGCTGAGGCATTATGTAAAATAAATTGGCTTGGTCTGTGCAGGGCCAGGTACAATGGGTTTCTAAATTAAACCCTTCTAAATGGAAATGGTAAGACAGGTGTGAGAGAAGATACCTACAGGCTGGAAAGCTTAATCAGAAATGAAAGTTGCTGAACGGGCTAGACACAGTCGTTTTAGCAAGAATCGCGTGGTGGTACTGCAAAACAGCAACAAAATGGCTGTTGTTTTAACGATCCCATGCAACCTGCTCTGTCCACGTTACAGATGTACTCAGGTATTGTGTCACCGTGTTCCGGTGAGCTGCTGCAGTGACACAAGTGGCCAACTGTCCTAGGGCCCTCTGTGGTCCCAGCCTAGGACTCTCCATCCAGCTCCCGCAGGTAACATGCCCCGTGATGGCTGCGTGGCATTTCATCTCCACAGCACTCCTCTGGAAGTGACACATGGGGGAAAGAACACATTCAGCATCAGGACAAAAGCTACAAAATAAGCAGAAAGAGAGGAAGTTTAAAAATTAATCAGAGCTCGAAGTGCTGGCAAGTTTCTCCTCCTCCCTCCCTATGTGGACACACAGCCATCACCAAAGATTAGAACTGATCGGCTGGCCAGGTCAGGGCGGAGCAGATGTGATAATAATGCAGTTTTCCAGTAATCGGCACAGCGTAAGAGAAATCGCAGTGCCCAGCATCCTGCGCAATGAACAGGTACCGCGTATTCCTCGCGTGCCGCGCTGGGACCAGGCTAGCTGAACGTAAGGTCTCAAGCACAGGACAGTCAGAATACAGGTTTGACTCCCTTTGATCGCACCATGCACAGCCAAACCTGACCAGCTTTCAGAGCACGGCGTTAGACTCTCCTAGAAGACAATTTACAGATCTCTTCCTCCACCCCCCCTCCTCCGTAGCTAGTTCCTGTTCCCTTGCTATGAAAAGTTTGGTTGTCTTCTCCTTTTTCTGGCTGAATCTTTCCACGGCAGTTAGCTGCCATGGTGATAGAAGTTACAGAAATTAGTAAGAAGAAGAGTCATAATTAACAATTGACTGACAGTCCCATCTGACCTGAGACAGTAGCTGAAAGCTGCCTCCCACTTCAATCTGCTTGCCACAAAACAGCCAGGAACATGCAGATTTGCTAGCCAAGGTGGTCTGGCGATCTGGCTACGTTCCTACAGTGGCTGTCCTCAGCTGATTTGGTGCTCAGAGCATCAGTGAGGATGTGTCACCATTGCCCTCTTCTGGATTGTCAACCAGGTCTGCTCCAAAGCTTGGGAGATGTCACCGTCTAGAGATGGCAGCATGTGGTGACTCCAAGGGGACCGTTTTGTAGGTGACCACTGGCACCTCATGCAGGCGCTTTGCACTATTTCATTCAAAGACCTTCAAGTTCTTCTGCACTTCTTCCAGCACGGTGGCTACGCAGCAGTGCAGATTTACGGCAGATCGTGGATTCAAATGGATGGAGAACGTAGACAGACTTTACCGCTAAATATATGGCTAAATTCGAGATCTTTGCGAATGTGTACCACTGCTAGCTAAAAGGTTGGTGGTTCAAAACCTCCTGGGAACAGGGGGATTTCAGGTTCAAATGAAAGGGGATGTGTGGTTAAGCTGAGGAACTCCTTGCCACAGGATGCTGAAGAGGCTAAAAATGTATATGAACTTAAGGGGAGCCTGGAAAAGTTTGTGGAAGAGAAATCCGCCGAGGGTTACTAATTACATAGAACTTCTAACCATTTATATAAGTTATATTTCCAAAGGAAACACATATTTATGGAAGAAAAGTCTTCCTAGTCCTTCCTAGGCGCCCTCTTTGGGGCTATATATAAGCAGGATACTGAATCAGCCCTTTGCTGACCCAGTATAAGCACACTTCTGGTGTTATGAATATGGAAAAGCACACAGATCTAATCAGGGGTCAGGTCCTCAGCGTCTGCCTCAAGGTTTTATTCAGCTTGAGGCAGGCGGGGACTCGGTAATTGCTTAGTGACACACTTGGGGCCTGGCCCACCATCAAGCTCTTGAGATCTGATGTTTTTATAATGCACAAAATTATGCAGAAACTGCACTGTTTTATATGGGGAAGAAAATTAGCTAGACTCAACGAAGCACATCATTACTTATGGACTGAGCAAGGCAATTTTTCACACTCAGCTGGAAAGTATTTCTCCACTCGTCTGTTTGCCGGAGTACGTGCAATATGGTAACACGGAGCACCACAGCTAACTGATGCTGGAAATTATGGGGCTGTTGTCAGCATCCAGGGACTGAAAATAGGCAGAAAATAGGAAACTGGTGAGGAGTTTCAGCAGCTTGATCCAGCTCCGTAACGGACTTCAGAGTCACGAGGAGGTTGATGGCAGCTGTTAATCCCTTCCAGCACAACCCAGCCTTCCTCTCAGCTCTGCCTGTGTTTGAATAATGTGTTTGAATAATTTTCCCTACTGTTTGAATGACATATCTCCCAAACAGGGAAAAAATGGGAGTGGGCATCTCCCCTTTCACCCAGCATGGGCGAAAGGAAAGATGGGGGGAACGGCAAGCCCCTGACAGCAGGGGAGAAGTAGAGAGAAAGACGGGCGAGGGAGGCAGGGGGTGCATGGAGTGTCTGGCACATGGAAGGAGAACGGTGGATCCTGGAGGAATGGGGACTAGCGGGGACATAGTAGGAGGGCACATATATACCTGAGCCAAGGCTATAGGGGAAAGGATGGCACACAGACCTCTTGGCTCAAGGGACGGATCAGAGGGATGTAGGGTGTCTCTGATATTGATCTGGCAGACTGGGACTATCCAGAAAAGTAAGAATGGGAAGCAAAGTACCCCTAGCCCAGCGCAGCCAGTCCCAGCATGAAGCCCAAAGTCTGAACAGTGGGACGGAAGGGGCAACCCCACAGCTGGGGTATGTCAACATCATCTCCAGTGGGTCTCTGCCAAACGAAGACCCAGACGCTGCACTGCAGAGGTCCAGAGAGGAGCCTGCGGGATAGAGCTGTTCTCTGGCGTTTTTCAAGGGTGATAAACGGGATGCAGTGTAAGTAGCGCACAACACACATAACAGATCCTCTTTAGGATCTGGATGATAGAGTGCCTGGCAGATAGATTAGGGACTAAAAGTCAGGATTCCTGACCCCTGTTTAAACTTTGGCACTTGAAAAGTTACATTGGACAAAAGACACACTCCGTTCCATTGCCCTGCCTTCCAGCGAGTGTAACAGTCACTGCCTGCCCCAGCAAAACAGCATTCTCCATTCATGTTTGGGGAGCTCCTGGATAGCAGAAACTGTGCGAGTGCAAAGCATTATCTCTTCAGCATCCCGCAAGAGCATACCAGCAACATTTAACCTCCCCTCAAATCCGGTGGCAGGTCACAGCGATTGGCGGGTCTCGCATGTGTGTGACTGTGAGTCACCCGGTATTACCGATCTTCATATTAATCTATTGTTGTAAATGACTTGGAGCTGCCTACAGACAATTCTTCAGAATACGGAACAATGGAGAACCTGCACATCTGAAGAAAGCCTCCTCTGCATGGCAACTTATTGCCATCGTAACCAGCATAAACAAGAGCAATTAAGACAATTTCAGAGCATCACCTCCTCCCTCTGGGGTCTTAATGAGAGCACGCTCAGAAGGGGGCTGGAGCAGAAGCAAGCAAGGGCTGGGAGGTAACTTGTGTGGGAAAAGAAGGGTAGGAGAGTTTTAGATTCAGAGGATCGCTTCCTCTCCACCCCACAGCGTAACGCAAAGGGCAAGTCGGGGAGAGATTCAATCAGCTCTGTGGTAGACAGAAAAGGCTCCGAGAAGCAGAGCTTTGCTGCTGCCTGAGCCTCACACCAGGTGCCAGGACCCTGCAGAAGGTTTTGCTGACGTACCCAGGTAACTAGCAGGAGCTAGAATGGGCGAGTGCCACGGGCGTCGCTCAGAACTATAACAGGGTTCAGAGCCATAGCTCTTGGTAGAAAACAAGGTTGGTTTGGATTGATGGCCTTTTAGAAGCAAGGTGTTAAGGAAGAAGGTCTTCTGAAGAGCATGATCATCTCTCCCAGAAAATAAAGACAAGCCTCAACACAGTGCTGCTGGATTAATATATAGGTTGTTTGCGCATGCTCCTTAAAGCTTTGCTATATGCTAGCGATCTACGAGCATTCAGATGACTGAAAAGCTGTTTGTGGGTGGCTATGCAGTGAGGAGAGAAGGAAGCTCTCCTATGAGGAAACTGCCAGGAGAGGAGAGCTTACGTATTAGAGGGACTGACCTGCATAAATACTCCAGGGGAGGAAGGGAGACAGCTCCTATCGGCTTGGTGGTAACACCTCTTCTTTTGGCAACCTGGCCCCTTGCGATGGAGAGGAAACGGATGGGGCTACGGAGCAGAGCTTTTGTTAAGGTTTTCATATGATCTAATACTGCAGGAACTATATGATTTTCAACTGACTTTTCTCAGATTTAAGGCAGAAGTCAGAAAGTAGGTTCCTGCATTGTCACAGTGTATAAATAGCCCTGATGGAAGCATAACAGGAGCTCAGTTAGGTTTTACCCAGTTCAGCAAATGATGTACCATGGACTCAAATATTTTTACAAAAAAGCCATAGGATTTTATCCAGCTACTCTTGGCAACAAGCTCGCTAGCTTCTGTTTAATGTGTGTGTACTGACAGCTACCCATGCTTCAGGTGGATCACAAAACTCACCCTAAAGCCAAAATGGTTCTTTCCATGCTCTGCAGAGACAATCTTTTCCTTTTAACTCGAAATTTGCTATCACAGATTTGATTGTCTGCTTAAAAAAAAAGGAAGAAAAGTGGCACATTAACTTGCAGAGAGAAGAGAGGAGCTAAATCTGAGACCTCTTATCTGAATCTTTTCGATGCCTAAGTGCTGGATAATTGGAATTGCTGTCTGAGCCATAAACGCTGTTTTGCTCAGATGTTGCTAACCTCATATAGTCTTCTCCTTTCTGCTTTTGTAGCACAGCAGAACCCTGGTTCTAGGATCTCAGAGGACACATGAAATGTGGCCTTCAATGGAGAGAGATCCTACAGAAACTTCCTATAAGCCAGCAGGAGTTTAAAAGTGCTTTGCAAAATGAGAAACCCACTCCTCTGGAGCCAGGAGCCGTTCGGAAGCAAAGCGTCACTCAGCCACGCCACGTGGACCAACCTTCCCTTAGCTAAGACTTTTGACAACCACAGTTCAAACCCTCCCGGCCAAAGGACTTCCTATCATCAGGTGGGTCTTCAGGAGGGATGTGTGAAAGAGTCACGTTGTTGTTAACAGCGGTTCAGGAAACGGGGGCTATCATCTGCTGTGGTCCTCCTTCTCCTGTGCTGGTTCTGCGTGCATCAGGTTGGATGGGCGTGCAGAGCTGGAGTCCACCTGCAGAAACATACATGAGGGCATACAGAGGAACAACCATTAGCGGTTGCGGATATTCAAGACAAGACAGCGTTCCCCACGGATATCTTGTTTAGGTACTGCCTGGAGGGGAACTAGTGAGGACTCAGCAATTCTGAATATCAGCTTACATATTTAGGAACCTCATGTCAAATGCCTTCTACAAAACAGCAAAAAGGCCGTTTGACAGACAAAAATGGGGAGATATATGAACAGCTGAATCTGTTCTCTACCACTGACTCACCAAGGGACATGAGGCGAGTCGCCTTATTGCTCCATGATTCAAACGCTCCCTTGTAAAATGAGGCCAACAGAAAAGCAGGTGCAGCATTTTCTGTACGCCCTGGTTTGTACCTGCTGATGTGTGTGTCTGGGTGGGCTGGGCTGCACAGGAGTTCTCAGTTCAGACGAAAGGCCTGTAGAGAGACATCAGTGTTTGTTAACCTATGCTTTATGATGTTCTGACATCTGGAAGGGCAGAGCAGAATCATTATTGTTAGGATGATGACCACTGTTTCCCTTATTAAGAGGAAATTAAAAATAGGAAGTGGTTATAATTATCATTTTGGACACCATTCCAGCGGCATCATTCTCAACACGCTGCTGGGATTATAATGTAATAGCAAAGTGAATGTCATCCTACAATTCCTTTATTCACTGCAGCACAAGTGTGAGCCAGTAAGATCCCTGCCATCTCCTTCCCCGACGCCCAGCCGAGCATTTCCCAATATGGCTAGCTCCCTCTTTCCGAGGTCCATTGTAACACGAACAAAGGCAGCCAAGCGCTATTGTTAACACCCAAATGATGGAAGGGGACACAGAAAAAAAAACCCCAGCATCTCTAGAGATGAAAACAATCGTCTTGCACCATTCCAGAGAGGAAGAGAAGAATTTCCCAGATAAAGATTTATCACCGTCCCCATCCCCTGCTCTAAGGCGAAGTGCTGTTGCCCGTCCCAAGCTCACCGGTTTTGCTCACCCCTCCAGAAAGGAAGAGCGAACCCGCCTTTGGAAACTGCTAACCTTTTCCTGCATGGAAAACCAAATGAACACACTTTGTTTGGGAACGGCTTGGGCTGGGATTCATAATAAGCCATCGTTGACGTGACAGACCTTGTTATTGACTTGGAGCCAAATCTTGAGGTCCTCGCCTGAAGGATCAGAAGGATTTGACCCCAGGACTGTTATTAGCCTTGACATCACCAGCTCCTGACATGGGATAGTTTTCCAGTGAACTTGCTTGAGAATGTTTAGAAATGTCAAGTGGCCGAGCCACGAGGACACAAGAACGAGAAGGTGTCAAGTTCGCCCAATTGAACGGGAGAATTTCAGTCCTCCCCTTTGCTCTCGCTGGCGATGGCAGCGCTGCTGACAACGTATGTCAGGGTTACACCGCGTTATCAGACCCCCTCTCAGCCCAGGCATCCTTTGTCAACACGCTCCATGTGCGAGATCCCTGCTAAGCGAGAGCAACGGGATCCCCACAGAGGCTCAGCGACCCGCAAGAGCAGTTCTTCAGCGCTAGTGGTATTGTGGTGGACGGAGCCTGTACCAAACCTGTTTAAGCAGAGGATGGACGCCGTGTAAGCTAGACAGAAGCCTACAAGTTGTGGTTGTGGTGTGGTAGCATTTTGCCAAAAGAAACCTGGTGTCACATCGCACTGACTGACAGCTTTGAGGGTGGGGAAGGAAAAGGGCAGAGAAGACTGAAGAAGCCAGAAAGCTGTAGGCACGGATGTACGGCTCTTGAGGTGCAGCGATCCCCGTACATTTACTCTTACTTCATAGAGGCAAGACTTCTGTGCTTGAACTCTAGCGGAGGAAAGGCTGGGTGTTAGTTAAAACCTCTGGCCAAACTCTTTCTCCATGCTGGGAACAGCTACTGCACTCTCTCTAATACTTGCAGAACAACTGAGGTCACCATGGTTTAAACCAAACTTCTCAACAATCTTCTCCATTCTCCATTGTCTTCACCATTTTCAGTGCTGCCACCTTTCCTTGGGTACATCCACAGCCTGAATTATACAGTAAATGTTACTCCTGTGCTCATGGACTCAAGCCACCATTCTGGTTGTTGACATTTGTCAAGGTCTAGCAAGACCTACCATTCGTGCCTCCAAAAACCTTATACCATCAAGATGCCACTACCGAGTGATACTCACATTGTTTCATGTAGCTAAAATCAGTTCCACTAACAAAAATGATAACGGGTCAGAATCCATATTGATCATACATCCACCCATCTATTCTTGCCATCTCTCCACAATTTCCATAATCCTTGAGAGCACCACTTGTTACTGTCCTGCAGGAACTCATCCAAAATGCTTTAAGATCCCTAAATTAATCATGGAGGATTCACCTTCCTTTCCATCAGGGAAAACAAAAGCTTGAAATTCAAGGGGAGGGCCGAAATCTACCCGGCTGATTGGCTGGAGGATGCCTTCTCGCCCACACGTCCTGCTCGGTAACATTTCCAAATATTTTTGAGCAAGCTGAAAACAATCGTGTTGGAGGGGCAGAGAGGGCCTGCTAATACCCTATCGGTTTCACATTCTTAGGAGAGTTCCCAGCCCACCGATCTGCCGTCCTATATCAGGCAATGAGCCTTCAGCTGGAAACTTTACCCTGGCTCTACCTATTGTCCAATGTTTTCCTTCCTGCCAGATGATTGGAATCGCACCAGTTGTTAATTTTACACCTGCTGTTTGTGAATATCCCTGGGTGACCTTTCCGACAACAGCTAGCACGGGGGATTTCTCGGTGGAGAGATGCACATACATGCATGCGGGAGCAGGCAGAAAGGGAACAGGAAGGGGCCTCCCGATGAATGATGAGGGATTAAAATAGCTCTTGCTGGGGCCATAGTGGGATATCGGACAGCAGGAATGGTGAAGCGGATGTTTAAAACAGAGCGAAGTGTCGATCTAAGCACAGAGGGCAAAACAGTGTTATCAGATCCCTTCCTCTTTCCAGCTCTCTCCTTGTGCCCAGTTGGCTGAGCAATGCCACCCCCAGAGCTTCTTACAAAAGAAGAATGTCTCCCTGAGATGCCTGAAGCCAAGGTCTGGAAAGTTGGAAAACTTTTTCGTTTGGGAATCTGAAGGGAATATCTGCCCTACGGCTCCATTCAGCTCTTCCTTACCTTGGCGTAGCTGACCTTAATGCCATCTCTGGAAGGTATTAATCACCCCAAGAGGGACGTGTCAGTACAGCGCGCACAGGAAAAGCCATTGGCTTCGCAGTCCTGAATTCTAGCTGGTCTGAGGAAGTCACAGGTGCTCAGATATCACTGCGACCAGCTTTAATACTCAGATTAGGTTAAACAGATCTAGCCCACGTTAGAACTGCTGCATTAAGTGCACTCTGGTTATTAAAAATGATTTATGGGGCCAGAGATGGATCAGAGGAGAAACTGGCCATGGGCTGTAGCCAGGTCACCTCGACATTTCCTACAGCAAGCTGGTACTTGGCTGTAGAAAGTGGAGCTAGTATACGTGTAGGAGCAGGAGAAGGCACATTTCCCTCTGAGGGAACACTGAATATTGGATAAATATCTCAACACAGTGGTGGATGTCTGCTGAGCGGTAGCAGATGTTCGGGGAGAGGCAAGCCTGACCCTTGCGGAGGAGAAATCGCTGATGTGGATATCAACACGGTTCTGTGTGTACGCTGCTCAGTCACAGGCCTCCATCCTTCCCGGTACAGCAGTGATGAGGGTGCCAAGCAATCCCTCTCCCAGCGATCTCAATACACCCTTTCACCGGAGAATGGCTCTGGCTCAAGAACTGACTCTGTTCAGAGACGATGGGGTAAATCTCACTGTTTGCAAAACAAACTGCCCTCTAACCTGGCCAAGCACAACTCAAATGGAAAAAGCCTTCTCAGATCTGAACCCCAGGTCCAAAGCAAGCTGGAAGAGCCTGGGGCAGCAGCCCCCAACTCCTATAACGTGTCACTGTAAGAGGAGGAGGGGACCCCATGCTGTTCTAGATGCCATCTTGCAAGTGAGGCTCTCACCGCATCTAAGCTAATGATCAGCCCCACCGTATCTTGCGCAAAACAGAAACTCTGACAGTTGGCCACTTCCCAAACTGAAGAGCAACATTCTGACAACCTAAACTCCTGCTGTAGTTTTAACCCCAGAAGACATTGCTCACATCTTCTCCTGACCAAGTGTGGAAGACAGGACCGTTTCTGCAGAAAGCCAGTCTACAAGCGCCAGGTGAATAATCTCAACAGGCAGGTGACACGCCTCAGAAGAAAGGATGTCTCTGACCAATCATTTTGCTATGATCTTCTTGTGATTCCTTCTTCTGAGACTTTCAGGCCAGCAAGCCACCACTTTCTAAATACTCTTGGCCAGAAACTCACTCAAATGCATGGACAGCTGCAAACAGTATGATGCACCACAGGCAGCATCGGAAGGGGTCTCTGTGTCACGTATCTCCAAACCCCTGGAAACCAGGGGAACAATAGTTGTTATCCCCCCAAAATGATCCCTCAGCTAAGTGAAACCCATCTTTGAAGATCAGGGATGGCAGATGAGCTTCTTTCTGCAGCCTCACCGACATGCTAACGGCCATCTGCATCTCTGGATTCAGTCCTGTCCTTGGCCAACTCAGTTTAGAAAAGGTTTTGTTTTTCTTGGGCTGTTGTTGTTTACAGCCGCTTGACCGAGGCAGAGAGTTCACCAGCAGCTGAATGCAACCCAGGCTCTCCCAAGTGTAAGTTCTCCACTGAAACATCTGGTTACAAGGCAAGGTCAAACGGGCCTGAAATGGGAGAGGGCCACAGACTCTCTCCACAGAGATGCAGCCAGCTGGGAAAAGAACAGGCTTTTCTGGGTATGTTTGAGCATTTGGCTGGGAAAAGGAAAAAGAAAAAGAGAGAAAGAAACAGATACTGCAAAAAAAAAAGCCAGGGATCAAGAGGCTGGTTCTTTTATTAGTTAAAAATCAAGACCACCCTAGTTGCCACAAGAATTGCCGAGTCTTATTTAGCAGGAATTCTAGTTGTTCCCAAATAGACAGAAGGTCTCTTCAAGTCCCCCATTTACACATATTTACCAGTGCATATATATATGAATTTCTCTATTCCCCACTGTCCTGGAATTTCCTCAGATACACGTCTCAGGCAGAAGACCTTCTTCCCACTCTGTTCTTTCTATTATTTACCTCTCACAATTGCACTAGCGCTGGAAGGATAAAGACAGACCTGACCTGCAGCACACTGCAAACCTTGATCTCTCACGTTCCTTCGGACAAGGACCACCCAGTCGCTCTGGGCTTGCACAGCACCCAGCACCACTGGTGCCCAAGTCAACGTCGACACAAGCAACAACATTGTTCGTGGACGGCATGAGAGCTGCTAAGAACCAAAGAAACCATTCAGGAAGCCTAAAGAACGAACCCTTCCACGCAGCCCCAGGGAATGTTAGCAGCTATCTAACATTTAGGATTTCCTTGTTTTTAAAAAAAGCCTCATTCAGAACAAGAACCAGGAAAACCCCCGTGTGAACCAAATGACCAACCAAGCACACAGAACACCTACCAAGAGAGAAAGCTTATCGTGGAGACACAGCGGGAACTGTTTGGTGAACTGGGATTGATTCATGGACTACCAAAAAATAGTGGAAAGGACTAAATTCACATTATGGTGCTTCTAGGGCATACTCTGACCAGCCGTAATAACACTAATCCTCAGTACATGCTCTTCAGAGAGAAACAAGTGAAGAATAATTGTCTGAGCATGGGACCAAGCACTATTTCTGAGCTCTGATGCTTCCTCCTTTAGGGACCTTCACTAAATCTCTCAACCTTTTTGTGCTTGAGCATCCTTCTCTAAAAGGATAAGGACAATAGCAGTCACTCACCTACTTCACCGGGTAATGAATGATTCAGATAGCTCTCATCGACCTCTTCAAGTCCTATACACAATATCCGATGTGTCATGCAGCAGTTCGCATCAGCCAGAAAGCTATCGTCTCTTAATGGGACTGAGTTTCAGAGATGATGGACAGGGCAAAGCCTGTGGAAGGACCTGGCCTCCGAAACTTTTTCCTCTGGCATCTCTGTCCAAGCTGGGACTGGTTTGCAGAAGGATCCACTTTCCTGCGGAGGGAAGTACAGAGGGAGGGGGGGCACAGCTTGCGCTGAGCGTGTCACTGTCATTGCACCGAGCCGTGCTGGAATCCGGACGTCAGGGGCAGAAGCATCTTTTGAGGCACAGCACATCAGCTGCTGCCTTCATGCTCCAGAAATAAAGGACTCCAAATCCGAACCTGGAAGCCAACCAAAATACCAGAAGATCGTCATGGTTCGCATGTGCATAATCTGATGCCTAATTTGCATGCACCGCATGTGTATCTTAATCCCAGCTTTCCAGAGGATGCTGTCCCATCCCCGATCCCCTCAGCAGATGGACTACATCTGCCCAAATGAAAGCTACAGTTTCACCCTACTCGGATTTTTCCCACCAAACTGCTGGATGCAGCTGTTACTCAGGCCTCTGCCTTATGCAGCCTTTGGTCTGAATGCGGAGATTTTCTTTCACACGCTCGTTACCATTTCGGTCACCCTTCAGGCTGCCTGGACATGAGCAAGCTCTGAGCTGGAGTCCCTGTGCTCCAACGAACACCCTCAGCACTTCCGAGCACACAGCACCGGCCAGCGCTCGCCTGGCCTGGAGCACAGATCCCGTGCAAAACCCCGCACAGAGCAGCCAGTTATTCGTAACGGTCTATAAAGGGCACATCTGGACCGGGACTTTACTCAGACATGTTTGGGAGTGCAAATGCAGGCCATTGCGTACTTGAACACAAACCTCACCTTCAAAAACTTGTTTGCCATAAGCCAACCACGTGACTTTGCAATTTTCTGCACCCCTCATCCCGTAGGTAGGATCCAGTGAAAAGAGATGTTTGCTCTGACCCTCTGGTATCTGCAAATAGTATCGGAAAGGTAAAATGGAACCTGGTCCCACCCTTTTCCCAGGAAGTCTGGGGGACAACCCAAGACACATATTCCATCCCCTAAATAACAAGCAATAACAAGAACACAGAGAATCACACCCTTATTCCTGAATTAGCGCTTCCCAAAATGGAGCCAGTGGCATTAGGGAAAGGTGTGTTTGCAAGCCCACACACTTACATTGACCAGGAGAAACTGAAGAGCTTAAGGGTGGCTAAACCCAACTGAGAGCACTAAATGCTCATGTTGGAGCCCACTGTAGAAACTGGGCTTGAGAAACAACATAGTAAAATCATAGAATCAGAGAACGGTTTGGGTTGGAAGGGACTTTAAAGATGATCTAGTTCCACACCCCCTGCCATGGGCAGGGACACCTTCCGCTAGACCAGGTTACTCAAAGCCCCGTCCAACCTGGCCTTGAACACTTCCAGGGATGGGGCAGCCACAGCTTCTCTGGGCAACCTGTGCCAGGGCCTCACCACCCTCAGAGTGAAGATTTTCTTCCTTATATCTAATCGAAATCTCCCCTCTTTCAGTTTAAAGCCCTTACCCCTTGTCCTATCACTACATGCCCTTGTCAAAAGTCCCTCTCCAGCTTTCCTGTAGGCCCCCATTAGGTACTTAAAGGCCACAATAAGGTCTCCCTGGAGCCTTCTCTTCTCCAGGCTGAACAACCCCAACTCTCTCAGCCCATCTCCATAGCAGAGGTGCTCCAGCCCTCGGATCATCTTCGTGGCCCTCCTCTGGACTCACTCCAAGAGGTCCATGTCCTTCTTGTGTTGGGGGCCCAGAGCTGGACGCAGCATTCCAGGTGGGGTCTCACGAAAGCAGAGCAGAGGGGGACAATCCCCTCCCTCGACCTGCTGGTCATACTTCTTTTGATGCAGCCCACGGTATGGTTGGCTTTCTGGGCTGCAAGCGCACATTGCCAGGTCATGTCCAGCTTCTCATCAACCAACACCCCCAAGTCCTTCTCCTCAGGGCTGCTCTCAATTCATTCTCCACCCAGCCTGTATCTATGCTTGAGATTGCCCCAACCCATGTGCAGGACCTTGCACTTGGCCTTGTTGAACTTCATGAGGTTCACACGGGCCCACCTCTCAAGTCTGTCAAGGTCCCTCTGGATGGCACCCCTTCCCTCCAGCGTGTCGACCGCACCACACAGCTTGGTGTCGTCGGCAAACTTGCTGAGGGGGCACTCCACCCCACTGTCCGTGTCGCCAACAAAGACGTTAAACAGCGCCGGTCCCAATACCGATCCCTGAGGAACGCCAGTCCTCACTGGTCTCCACTTGGACATCAAGCTGTTGACCACAAATCTTTGAGGGCCTCATCCGCTTGGTCTTCCTGGTCAGGTGGCCTGTAGCAGACCCCCACTATAATGTCACCTGTCCCTGCCCTCCCTTTAATCCTGACCCATAAGCTCCCAGTCAGTTCCTCATCCATCCCAGGCGGAACTCCATGCATGTGTTGATTCATCCTCATCCCTTTCTCTTCTGCCTTTCCTCTCACAACGGGGAAGAGTCCCTCTAGAGAATCTCATCTTGTATCTTTCAGTTGTGATAAAATAACCTTCCCGCTGCCCACCCCAAACCCACCTGTGGGTGCACTGAGAGCGGAGTTCTGTCGTAACGTCAAGGGTCAAATAGGTCCCCTCTCCCTCTATGTATTTGCCTCCTCCAGGTGGATTCAGGTCATTCCCATCCTCTCCTGGGCAAAAGGGATGCTTTGCTTGTTGAAGTTGTACCAAAGTAGCCAGCAAGGTTTGGCGAGGCTTCCCCTCTCTCTGCTGCCAGGAGGGAGTGACCCACACTGACAGAAACTGCCTGGGGCTTGGGCATTTTTCTTCCTCTTCCTTTAAGCAGAAGTGTCTCGATTAAATTAGTAAAAAAACCTTCATTTTCTCTGGCACTTCTTGACTTCATTTTTGTTACTTCTAGCCAGCTCGAAACATCCTTTCCTGGGTAACATTCGCTACACCTGTCTCAGACGCCAAACCTGCTGCCTCCCTGCGCCCAAGCAGCAGAGACGCTGCTGTGCAGTCAGAGCCGGTATCGGCCGGGGAGCAGCAACAAACCCACCCATCCTCACTTCGCTGCAAAGAGCTCCTGCGAGGTGACGTCCTCCAGCACCGCGTCCCAGCTGGGAAAGGTCCCTGCCCCACTCCCCACGGCTCTCCTTTGGGAAGCGCCATCCCTGAGCCCCCGAGCTGAGAACAGGGGGTCCCGTGGGTACACGTCCATCGCCTCCCCACACCAGGGGTTTAAGGGTGCGGGCTGAAAGCGCCCGCTGCAGCCGGGCAGCTCTCCAAGCACGTCGCCTGCAAGCCCAGTTGCACTTCCACGGGCTAGGACCACGCTCCTGGACGGCAGCGTAGCCGACCCTTAGATTGCACCGGGCAAAATCCTGAACCAGGGAAACGGTCCTTAAAGCTTGTTCCTTTTCTAGTTATTCACAGCAGGGATAAGTGCGGCCTCATCTATAATCACCTAAAAACATCACGTGGTTCACGCTCTCACAGTACAACAGCTGAGCACGCTGCAGGATACACAGCACCATGCATCGGTGATGCACCATTACACGCTTTCCCATCGCAAGCCTTGTTGAAATGCTGCCATCAAATTATTTCAACTGATCAAAGTAGGAAAAAAATAGAATATTAAAGCCCCAGATAACAAATTAATAAGAATAAAAGCATGTAGGTGAGAATTAAGAAGGCATTAACATTCTGATGGCATCTGCTGCCTAAATTAAACTACGGGGAAAAAAATGAGTTCAGCTGACGCTCAGGATCAGGACAAATAGTTCTCAAATGGAAATTACAGTTTTGAAAATTATGCACCAAAAAAGGATCCAATTTAGGACATTTCTGATTTGTGAAGTTCTTTCTCCAGGTGGGGATCTCAGGCTTGACTGGAGGGCTGGCCACATGATTGGCAAGATGCTGGAGTCGCTCAGTTCCTGCATCCCGCAGCAGGAGCAAGCTGGCCCGTAGCCGAGCGGGGCCGGTGTCTTGTCACCTCTCCGCTCCCTCTGGGGCTCTGTCCCCCTTTGGAATCGGACCACATGGATACGGTGCGTAAAGCGTGTTTCATTCACGCAGGCACCAACATGGAAAAGGAGGAGGAATTAGGCCTGGATTTTCAAAGGAGCTCAGCGTTAAATGATGTGGGTAACTGCATCCGTAATTTACATGAGCAGTTACTGTGACAACTAACGGTGAACGTCATGAGTAGCCAGTTGAGCATGTAATGACCTGACTTATATGCACCATCATGCCTCCTTGGCACACCAAATTAGGTGCGCGTACACATTTTGCATGCGCCAAAGGATTTCCACCTCAGCAAAGAGCCTTAATTTCACAGCACAAGCCCGATCTCGGCAGACTAGCGCAGCACAGACAGTTTATGCGACGCAAAGAGCTGGCAGAAACTCCACGGCCCAGGTCGGAATGGATCCTCAGACAGCTAATTAATTTTTACTGCTCCTTTGTGAACTGTAAATTACCCTTCATTTCCTAGATTTCTCTCCCATTTTTCGCCTGCCTTTCTCTAGCGAGGCTGTAAAAAGGGAAAAGTGCCAATAATGGGCTCTCGTTGTGATAAAAGTGGCCACGACTCACTCGCGCTTTGGACAATGCTCTGCTTATGACCAGAATACAAAGGCAACTGGGCTTCAAGAAACTGTCCAGAGATAATGACTTTTCCTGGCGATGGGAGGATACGAGGAATATTTTTAAAAAAGACGGGGCGGCGGGGTCTGTTTTAGCAGGACAAACACAACCACGTTCCTCTCTTGCAGAGGGTTAAAAACAAGATAAATACTCTTCACTGGGAGACCGAGTTCATCAGTATTGCCAGCACAAGAGCCGGGGGAAACTGCTTACAACGCTGAACCGCTAACAGCCTCCCCTTCTCACTCAGACAGGAAAGAAGAGCCTCTCTCCGAGAAAGAGTGACCTTCAGACCACACACACACACCAGCGTCTTTAGAGAGCAGCCCCCGAGCAAATGGTGCTGGAGCAAGGATGGGCGGCTTTTTTCCAACACTGCCATGACCCTGTTCAAAGACTAAAGCTGCTGATTCTGCTGAATCTGGATAGCAACACCCTGCCAAGGAAAGACCTACTGGTATATACAAGCCAAGACACGGTTCCAGTGGCTGTTCTTCGCTGCTGCCGCTGCTATCCAAACCCGTTACCTTCAGCCACACACCCAGTTGGCAGAAGCAGCTGCAGAGAAGAGGTCGTAACACACCTGAGATGAACTTTGCACAGGCTCTGCTGAAATTCAGGACAGCTTCAGCACGGTGAGAACCCCTTCACCCTTGTGTCAGGACAAGGGCGTATTTGCGTTAAATCTGTGGATAACAAAAAGGTATTACTGGAATTTTCATGTGGTTGCATCTACCAAATGCCCCTCGAAAGGCCATGGCCGCAAGAACATACAGAAGATCTCCGGGTCCATGCTGCTGGGATGCTGCAGGAATGAGAACACAGCATTGCTGGGGTGCCTTTATGGGGCCTTCAGCATATTAGATACTTATATTGCAAAACACCACATTCCTCAGCTCTGACGGAGCCTCTTTTATCTCAGCTGCAGATTCCTGAGTCGAAATCGCTGCCAGATGACTGTGCACCGTGAGTTAACGGCCACAAAACCTGAGCTTCTCTTGCCTCAAGTCATTTACCCATAGCATCAATGACGTTATCACGTTCAGCCCATATTTACTACAGCTACAAACTGATTCAGAGAAACCTGGAGTACAGGATTAATCATTACTCTTGGGATGTTGAAAATGGATACCAGAACGGACTTCCAAATTAGGTATCTAAAAGTCCTGCATCTCCCAGGAGAGCCCCATTACATCTCCCTACTTGTTCTAATGGAATCTATAGTATGTGAGCACGGCTTTGCCTCCCACAAGCCCTCCCTGCATAATTAGCCCCAGCTCAGATTGCTGCTTTCTGTAATGGCTGGAGAACCGCTTTCTTCAGGTTACTGAGATGTAAAGAGGAAATGTTTATTGCAAAATGCAAGTCAACCACAGCCAGTGGGTCTGGGCCATGGTGGAGGGATACAGAAATGGCTGCTTCTTCTTTTTTTTTTTTTCCCTCAGAAATAGAACTCACTAAAAATAGCAGTTCCTCAGGAACAAGACTGCCTGAAAATAGCTGTTTCTCAGGAGCAGGGCTGGCTGCTTCTGAAAGAAGTAGCTATTAATGTATAATTGTCCCTGAGGCTGGTTTCTGAGAAAATGCTGTACATACAGAGCGCTGTAAAGAGACATGTTCACATACAGAGGGCTGTAAAGAGATATGTTCACAGGCGGGAAACACAGGCACCCCTCTCTTGTCAGAGGTCCTGTAAACTCCAACAGCTCACGTAAGTGCCTTTGGTTCACTAATCTTAGGCACAGTTAGATCCATCCCAGCACTGGGAGGTATTTTCCTCTGTACTGGTTGAAGCAGCGCTCTGGGATGCTCTTATTATCTACACCAGTAAATGACAAAGCCTCCGTCAGCTCTAACCAAACCTACACTGGGTCTTCTCCCAGGACTGCGAAAGCCTTGCAAGCTAGAGCCAGCTCTGAAACTCCAGCGCTCTCTTTCCACAGAAGGTCCAAGAACTTTGTTGAATTGCGGGTTGTGCAATCTACTTCCAATTTCCTGCTCTACTCAGCACTTAGATTTTTCTCACGCAGATGCTACAGGGCAATAAATCTTCTGAAGAATGGCCCTACATTTCTCCCACTATGGTGTTGCCTCATAATGAGGAAAGACAAATTGCTTTGAGATTGGTTGATTGGTTGGTTATTCCCTAAAATGTCTCACTCATCCCTCTCATATCACCGTGGGTTCAGCAGCTCATTTCTTGTGTCTTCTTCTTCCTTCCTGGCACAGCCAGCCAATATCTGCACAGAGGCCATTCTCCTCCTCTTCTTCTCCCCTTAAGGAAAACTCCAGCTGACCAGAAGAAGCAGAGATTATAAAAGGTCCAGAAAAGGCAAATTTTGCAAAGCAGCAGCTTTAAGGAAACGGTAGCGCAGACGAAGCACAGGGGCTCGGACTGATTTCTGCCACCATTTCAGTCCCACACCACCGCTGCCAGGGACCATAGTAGCCTCTGCTGAGAGCATCCTTGGATCCCGAGGGCTGGGTAGGACCGGGCTGCGTCATCACTGGATGGAAATCTATAGACTGCTTCTTCCAGGCTCTGCTTTAAGTGCTTCTTCAAGTCGTATCTCTCCCGTTCACCGGTGATCTGACGCTTCAGCGTTCCAATAACAGCAGAAGCAGCCTTCTGGATGAAGTGTAAGGCTGAAGTTCTAGCCACCGAGTAGCCCGAGGCAGTTCTTGTAGCTCAAGAAATCACTCTCCTTTTTCCTGATCGAATTCCAGCAAAAGAAATGGCATTCTGCTCGCAATTACGGCAGGCTGCAATTTTCATTACGGAAACTACCTTTAGTTCTGTGGGTAGGCTTACAGTGCAGCGTGCAACAAAGACAGACATTCCCAGACTTCATGTTAACCTCGTTTGCTTAGGAAGGAGTACCGGAGAAGCTGCAGCCAGGCTGACTTCACATGCCCACAGCTGGGGGAAACTTGTAAAACACAAAATATATGGTGCCGGAACTCTGGTGCCTGACGTGGCCAGGCAAAACTAGAGCAGGTGTACACCCCCCCGCCACAGAGCCGTGACCCCTAGCCACGCTGTCAACTCATCTTTCCCTTTCCTATTGCGAAGCGGTACCGTTGTATCATCTAAACTGCATACACAAAGGGAAAGATCTATAATATACAGATATATACAGATACTGCTTGTCTTTTTATTTTGTTAAAGTTTTGCAAAACGCCTCGGGACCCTCAAATCAAACAGCCCATGAAAGACGGAGTGCTTGGCAACATTTCTGTTTGATAGCAGCAGGGTGAGGATTTTTTGCAGCTCAGATCGGTTTGATTAAACAAGCATTTTGTTGCAGCCGTCGTACAGCGCTCATTAAAAAATACTCTACATTTGTGTAGCATTTATCATCCAAGAATCTCATCATGTTTTACAAAATGTAATTAATTGAACTTTACAACTCCCCTTGGAGAGGGATAAGGAAAATGGAGAGTTGCCTTAATCCATCACCGAAACGCAGCAGACACTGGGTTAGAGGAAAGCAGCTGTTCAACAGCGTGCAGCAGCACTAGGACAAGAGGAGAAGATCTCCAGGCAAAGTCACCCAGGGAATGTGCTACGCGCCTTGTGTTTGCCTGAATTATGCACCTCCACTATGGGTTAAAACCCAAATCTTGCAGAGAAGAGGATGATTTTTCTCCCCCAGCCCGCCCCCCGGGTTTATATCTGAGACACCTGGCAGTTCAGCATGCCTTGCCTCCGCAAGAAATATTCCACCTATTGAATCCCCAGCACTGCTAAAGACCAGGGGCAGCCACGACCCTGACCAGAACCGAGGGAGGCAGAAGATACGAAGCCACGCAGCCACAAATTGCATCTCACGGTGCTGGAATGCTGTGCAAGCTGGTGCTTAAAGTGGAGGGAGGGCAAAGTCCCCTTAATCCCTTGCTTACTTCCCTCTCCCCTCCCCATCAGTAAATCCACACCTGTTAAAGGTCACCCTGAAATGAAATACATTGGAATACGTCCTGCCTCAGCTTGGCTCCGCTGTCCCAGTGCCCCGCGGTCCCTCCCAGCGCACGCTGCAGAGCGGGAGAGGGAAGGGGGTGCCCATGTGCCCTGCTTGAATGTCAGAGTCGCATGGCTGAAATCCCACCCGACTCTTAGCTGATCTTTAGAGAGGAATCTCTTTCTCACCCTGGCTTTAAGCTCCTTTCTTGCCGAGCGTATAGGATAACATGGCCACTGGGCAAGCCTGATTAGACAGATCTGTTATGCCACTTTCACTACCTTGCAAAAAGCTAGAATTTGATCTGGCGCAAGCTGGGGAGGGGGTGCAAAGCATCGCTCATTTGTGAGTGAAGTATGACAACAAAACCACAGAGATACGTGCGGGGGGAGAACGATGCAAAGCAACACGTGTGCATCCACGCTGCACCACAGAGAAGCACTGAGGAACGGGAGAACAGATGGAGGAGCAGGTATCTTACCTACTCACTCACCAACTGATCAAACACAGCCGTGAATCCCGTACCGGTGACTGCAACTATTGACTGGAGAAAGAGGCAAGGTCTAACTCTCTGCATGTGTGTCGTGGTTTAACCCCAGACGGTAACGGAATACCAGGCAGCCGCTCGCTCACTCCCCCCCTCCCCAGTGGGGTGGGGAGGAGAATCGGAGAAAAAGGAAAACTCGTGGGTTGAGATAAAAACAGTTCACCAGGACAGCAAAGAAAAAGATAATAATAATTATATTATATATTAATAATGATAATAATAAAAATATAATGATAATAGAATACATAAAACGAACGATGCACAATTTCTCACCACCCGACGACCGATACAGCCCGTCCCGAGCAGGGATCACAGAACAGGAATATTCCCCAGCAGCGATCTCAGAACAGCGAGTCCCAGAGAGAGCGAGCGGGGGAACAAACAGCCGAACAAATAAACAAAAAGGCCTGAATAAACGAAAAGAGGGAAAAGGGGAAAAAAGGGAAAAAGGAAAAAAAAAAAGAGAGCTGGCCCACTGGCCGCCCCCCACTTACACGGGCCATGCTGCCTCTGGTATGGAATACTCTCTTTGGCCAATTTGGGTCAACTATTCTGGCTCTGCCCCTCCCAGGCTTTTGCACCTGCACATTGGTAAAACCTGGGAAGCTGGAAGATGTCCTTGATCGTTTAGCAGCAACTAATAACATCAGTGTGTTATCAACGTTCCTCACATACTAAATCCAAAACTCAGTAGCTGCTGGAAAGAAAATCAGCTCCATCCCATCCGACACCAGGACAATGTGCAAGCATCAAACTGGAAGGTCGGGCTACAGCTGCAGTGAGAGACAATGTGCTGGTGGGGGCTGAGCTGTGGCTCTCCCACTGCAGCCCTACAAACCTTTTTCTTTGTGTCTTCTAAGAAGATGCTTAGCGCACCCACTGGTAAAAAAATAAGAAATGAGGTCTAAATGAAACCGTAGCGCTTCTCGGCTCCTAAGCACACACTTCCATCTGGTGTCTTCTCACTATGACAGGTTAAGTGACTGCAGCCACCAGGAAGAAGGAGAAACCCTGGGACACAAGCCCTTCCAGAAGCTCAACGGGGAGTTGCGCTGGGTTGAACGGGAGACTAGCTGCGGTCTGAGATCTGCAGGAACCAACATCAATGGGCACCACAGGGCTGCGGAAGTGACAATGTCCCAAACCCACCAGTGACTCTGGTCTGAATCAGACCCATGTCAACAACCGAGCTTCTTCCAGGACACAAGCCAGCAAAGGGAGAATCGTCATCGACTGCTTCAGCCGGAAAGCTCAGACAGACAATTTCCACGCAAGGCTACGCAAGAGCCGAGTATTTTCATCAGATGTAAATGCAGGGAGAGAGGAAACGTACAAGGATTGTGCTGGAGAAACTGACAGTGGATTCAAAGATGGTAACAAGGTGATTTTTTTAAGCCTCTGTCACACTATTTAATTGGTCTCCAAATCCTCTCCCGATGATATGAGACCCATTTGTACAACCCTCCTGCAGGGCCACTCACACTTCACCAACCAGGCACGTTGATAGGATGGGATTCATCACACCAGTCTTCCCCATGCTCGTGAACGCAGATCTGCTTGCACAGGTGAAAGACGTGTTCAGCCCTGCCCTTCTGGACTGATACCACCATGCGTTTCCCAGTGGGTACACGTTTTTCCTCTTTTGAGCATGAAGAAACTGTTTTTTACTGGTCCCTGGTTTTATTTTCATGTTTGTCTACAGGAAGCAGGCAGTCTCAGGTACAGCTGTCGCTGCCGCAGATTTATCTTAGTGAAAACTCCTGCTTTGGTTTTGCAAGTGTTTTAATTAACGTAAGTTATTTTACTAGACTTTACTACTGATAGCATGTAATTATCTCCCCACAGGTATATATTTAGCTAACCAGCAGGCTGATCAAAGACCTACAAAATAAGGTACTTTTGCAGCTGACACTAGAGACAAGCAAAGGCCAACAGGATGGGACCGAAGGAGGAGGGAGGAATTCCCCCTCCCCAGTCCTAAACACAGGGCTCAAATTTCTCCACTTGAAAAGATAATCATAACATTAACTTACACATTTTATCAGAGGAGCATGAAGATGCATCGATACTCAAGTGCCGTGAAGGAGAAAAGAACTATGTACATGCTAAACTATTAATCATTGGTAAGCGATCTCCTTTGTAAAGGGTTTTGAGGTTGACTAAGGAAAATGGCTCTGTAGTAACACGGAGCGAGCAACCCGCTTGCAGTCATAGGTTAACTCTCTCCACTGCTCTTGCTGGGTCAGCCCCTCGGTATTAGTATCTAGGCAAGGCAATTTACCGTTTTCCTGAGGAAGTCTGGCCACGGACGAGATTCCAAACTCCACACCCCTTTCTCATCCTATTCAACTTGGGAGTCTGGTTTCCACTGCAAGCACAGTTTTAGGTGAATGAGGTTGAGACCTACGCTGAGCCGCTGCACTGCTCTCACCACATCAAACCGTTCGTACAACTGAAAAATAACAGATAGGGTCAAGCTGCCTGGGACCGTAACTTTTCTCCAAATTACTGGTTGGTAAAACACACATCTCTCCATCGAGCTTCTGGAATTGCCGGTACCCGTGATTTCTCTTTCTCCTTGATGGCTGCAGCCGCTTAACCTGTGAGAGTGGGAAGACATCGGATCGAAAGAAGTGTTTAGGAGCCAAGAAGCATCCTCTGCCAAAACGCATGTTTCAGAACCGTATCTGTCCACTCGTGTAGGTTTGATCCTTTATTAAAAGCACTGGATGCTGTGTCATCGCTTTCAGTGGGCGCAGGATCAGTTAGGTAAATCCTCGTCTCTTGACCTTCTCGAAGGCCGCTCTGTGCTACTTTACACACCTGCGGACCCTGGGTCTGCATATTACTATCGTGTCGCTGGCCACCAGGCCCAGGTGAGACCCCGAGCTCTCAGAGGGTGGCACAGAGAACAGAAAAAACGATCCCAGCCTCTAAGATCTGACAGTCTGAGGGAGGTTGTGTTATGCTTTTTACTTCTCCTTTTCAGCAACTTCAATGAAGAGTGTTACTTAACTTTTCAGGACACAACTGACTCTTTGGACTGAAAGCTGCAATATTATGTGTTACGGCCGCTACCAGAAAAAGGAAACCTCTTTCGTATCTATTGACGTCCTTTGCAAAATACTCTGGGGTTTTTTTTGAATGATGTACTCCCTATTATTTCCATGCCATTACTTACAAACTTCACAGCATTTTCTAGAGGGGTCTTCAATAAGACGAAAACCTCAGGGCAACACTCCATTAGGCTTTTATTTTTGGAGGTTGGGTTAAACCTTCTTGAAACTGGTAGGTTTAACGGCATTTCTTTATGGAGGGTAGCTGAAGGAGACATTAAGTCTATTTCCACCCGCAATGCAAGATTGCTGAAGTACCTGAAGGCTCTGGGAGGACAGTTTCGGTAGGATGTTAAAAGGAAAGAAGGTTATGCGTGGATGGACAATACAGTTCAGGTGGAGGAGGAGACAGAAAGACAACATATTGAAACAGGCAGGGAACGGAAACGTCAAACAGCCTGAACAATCATTGATATAAAACCTGGACTGAATACAAGGAACAGAGGGATTTGGGGTCACATTGCTGCCTGGAGCAGGTCTGGAGCTATAAGTGAGGAAACTGGCTCTCAGCTGCGTGATTTCTTCTGTGTTCAGGAAAAAAGGTCTGTGAGCATTCTTGGAAGCAAACAGAAATACATCAGAAATACCTTTCTTCATCCCTCCTCCTCCAATCTGGATCACCCAACGAGACCCGGGATTTCGGCCAGCAGCACGGGTCAAAGGGAGGAAACGTGTGCTGCAAAACCTCCAACACGTCCGTGCCGTTTAACTCTTCCTGCGTGGCGCGGGATTAAGATGGCACAAAGACAACAGCGCTATCCCTCTCTCTCCGCCAGAGCGGGCAGTTCAGGCCGAGGTTTGGGTCTCCGCCGTCTCTAGTTGCACTGGAGACGTATCCTCGTTACGGACTTCCACTCCGACCCTAACAAACCAAATTTCCCCAGGCCTTGCTACAAGCAGTTTGAGCAACTCCTTGTGCTCTTCTGCCCTGCAGGGAACTCCTTAAAATGAGGCACTCGCCACTGGCTTTTTTTTCCTGTAGGTGAATTAATCTGCCTTGCATGAGTAATCCTATTTAAAGCAATAGGTTGCCTTGCAAGAATGAGGGGAGCAAGTTTGAAGCATGCTTTTCTGCAAGTGCTGTAAAAAGGCCACATAGTAGTTCATCAGGGGACACTTCGGCAACAAAATGACAGTTACCGGTAAAGTCCAATAATAAAATAAGGGATAATTTAATAAGGGGATTTTTAACCCATTTAACGGGGACTAAATTTGGAATCCTTTCTTCAAGTAACAGGCACACTCTACTTTCCTAATCCTACCTTCTGTTAATAAGTAAAAGAAAAAAAAACAGGCAGTAATCTATTCCTTCGGCTTTTATTTTTATGATATGGGAGAGCACTATTCAGTGCAAATAAATTAATTTCCGTAAAATAGAGGCTGAAGCTAGACGTACAGACCAGCCTCTGAGTAAGATGCGTTGCAGAGTGCCATACCTCTTGAGACAACAGCGTTCCCGTGCCTCGACTCATTAAATACCAGGTAACACAAACCCTACAGATTATAACGCAAGAATCCTGCAGTGGCAGGAGGAAGGCACGCGGAATAAGGCTCTGTGACCTAAAAGAAGTAAAAGCTGCAGAGATTAGTGTTTATGTAGGAGCCCGTGGGCCCCCTTCAGCATCCTTAATTTAGTCTTCATCATCCCTGATCCGTTCTAACAGTCCTCTGTGGGACGGAGATTTAATATCTAGGAAACCTGGGGTCCTGGCTGACCTCTCCGAAACAGCAGTGGCTGCCTGCTCCCCGTTTACTGCTGTATCACTTCGCTTCCAGATTCAGCACAATAACCAACAACAAAACCTGACACTATTTTATGAATCTGAATGATACGATTTAAAACCTCTAGAGGTCGGGCTAATGGGGAGCATCTTTCCAGCAGACGCATTCTGCTAAATGCGAGTGACACCTGCTGGAATCCTCTTCTCCGTAACCCACCCTCGTCCCATCGCCGCCCGCTCTGCAGGTGTTTTATCAGCCCAGGGTGGCCCTTCTGGGGGTCTGTATGCACTAAAACCCCCAGAAAGACACGTGGGCAACATGAAATAAATCTGGGAGGCTCCTTCTTCTTGCAGGAAGGCAAAAGTAGTCTTCATCTGCACATCCTCGTACGTTACCCCTTCCACCACTCTGGTTATGCAAGTTTTCTTCCACCATATACTGAGGCCCGGCCTCTCCTTTTGCCTTTGACATACTTGCAGAGTACAGAGTGTATTTTCACAGGGGAAAAGTCCTGAGTGGGCACTGAAACAGGGCCACAGGATACATTACTCATCTAATCCCTGTGAAAAATAGTCTAACATTCCTCCTCTTGTCTTGAAGCCACCCTTAAGAAGACTGCAGGAGAGGGCCGGTGACCCCTGGAAGAGGTCTGAGAAGCCCTCACTTCTTACATTACAATATACGTTAGCAAATTTAAATGCACGTTGCAGTATATGCTATCTGCAAATGCACATTGACAGTGTTGAGTTGCAACGTCTTCAGAGCACACTGGAAAAGGTTCATTTGTGGGACATCAGGAGCCCCCAAAAGACTGCTGGTGAAGTCTCGTGACGATGCTGATGAAGACTTGTGCATTTTTCTCTCTGCTGTTTGCACAATCCACAGGAGTCTTCACGGCCGCAGCCCTGCCAAGCGCTGGCACCCGACGTCCCACACCATACGGCAGGGACGGTGCATGGCACTGGCCCGCCCTGGGGCACTGGAGGACACCCCGCACAAGCCATCCAGCGTCTCCTGACAAGGGTCCCGGCCGCTGAGGAGACCTGCTGGAGCGGGCCAGGGAGGGAAACCCCCTCAGGGTGCCCCCCGCCCCGCCACAGGCCGCCATGCTGGCAGGGCCCCACACGCACAGGCCTCAACGCAGTGCCTGTGGCAACTGAGGCAGCGCGTGCAGCCCGCGTTGGGGAACCGACCCCCCCCGCGAGGAGATGGGACGGGGACAAGGCGACAGCGGGGCCGACACCCCCTCAGTGGGCCCATCCTGAGGCGGCAGCGCGACCCGCCCAACATGGCGCCAGCCCCGCCCCACCCGCCCAACATCCGGGTTTCCGCCTGACCTTCCTCCCGTGAGCCTCAGCGGCGCGTCCCTTCCCGGCTTCCCCCGCGGCGGCGCAGAGCAGCAGCGGCAAGATGGCGCAGCCGCCGGGTGAGTGCGGCGGCCGCCAAGGTGACCGCGGCTCCCCCCCTTTCCCTCTCCCCCCTTGACCGGGCTGTGTCTCTCTCTGTGCCGCAGTTCCCCTCAAGGACATGAAGCTGATGGACGTGAAGCTGGGCCAGCTGCCCACCTGGCTGGCCATGAGAGACTTCACCCCCGGCGGCATCGGGGGGGCCCTGCGAAGAGGTGAGGGGGGCTGAGGGGGCCCGCGGCGGGGCCGCCCGCCCTGCGGAAACGGCTCCGCGACCCCTCGGCCGGCGAAGACCCGGAGGGTGCGATCCCTTCTGCTGAGGGAGCTACGCAGATGGGTGCACAAGCATCTCTGGGTGCTGGCTGTGGCGGGGGGGATCCGGCAGTACAGGGGCTGCTTCAGGGCGATTTGGGCTTTCCCAGAACGGTGCCGCCGGTAGCGTCTTGTTCTCCCACCTGTAAATTTGTTTCTCACATGGGCTTTATCCACCAGAGGTTTGTTTTCAGTATTCCTTCTTGTATAAAGAGGAAATCTGGTGACCTTACTTTTCACCAACTTCTGAACCTATTTGGTGAAAATCTTCAGGTTTCTCAACATCACAAGTAAATTAAAAAAAAAAAAAGGCAATTGATCCCTAAAGATGATAAGAAAGGACGCACGGCTTTTACAGATCGCTTAGCAAAAGTTTTGACCCATGCCCTTTGCTATAGATACAGATATGGCATTCAGGTAGATTTAAACACAAAATATCAAATGCAAGTGTCTACGTGAGGTATATACACTAGTCTGAAAGAATTAGAGAATTCCAAAGCGGCATGAGCTCATGAAAGTCACAGTGTTCAGGGAAAAATGATAGATGGCGCTTTTTTCCTCTTTTTTTTAAGGCTTAGCGCTATTGACTCGAGTTCACCTTGCTTAACTAACACATAGATTGATTTCTCTCAGACTTGCTTCTGAGACCCTTCGATGTTTCATTAGAAACAATTTCCTGAAGCTTTTTGAAGCCGGGCTGCTGCTTTCTGACGCAGAAAAATACGCAACTTGTGGCTGCTCTGAAAACTTTTCTCCTACGCAGGTTACGACAGATACTACAATAAATACATCAACGTCAAGAAGGGGGGGCTCGGTGGCATCTCCATGGTGCTCGCTGGTTACGTTGTCATCAGCTACATCTGGAGCTACAGCCACCTGAGTAAGTAAAAGCAGTATGGCTGAGCGTGTACAGCAGCTTGGAAGATTGCTCGGGGCAATAAAAACAATTAATCTGCTGAGGCTTTTAGAAATCAAAGGAAAGACTGTGCTACCCATTGCTGCTTGAGTGCAGGACTGTGGGCAAGCAGACTTCCAGCTGTAGAGAACTTGAATGCTTTTAGTAAGTTATTTTTCTTGGTGATGAAGAAAGCGTAGATCTGGCTGCCTGTCTGACCTGACAGTACTTAGGAACTACATGCTCAGATGTTTTTAGAGTGCTTTCTTTTCTGTAATTTCAGGTGTGGTATTTTTTTCTTGTGACTTCAGTATAATTAACTTGCTTTACTTTGAATGATACAGAGCACGACCGCCACAGGAAATACCACTGAAGCGTGAAGGTGCAGCTCTTGAGCAGACGTGGCTACTGGAACAGTTATCCGGGCAGAAGACATCAGAACTATTCATATTGAAATCTGTACTATTATGACCAACAATAAAGTCCATACCCTTTAAACTTACGGACCTGACACTCTCATAACTGACTTGTTAATTGTACTGTGCAAGTGAGTTTCGTCCCTCGAGGATGAGTTCAGAGGTGGCTGGGAAAGCGTCTGCTGCTTGGGTTGCGTTATGAACTGTTACAATTGATTCCTGTTTAACTGTTTGATAAAAGTAAAAAGCATTGGATTGCTTCTTAACGGCCATTACGGACAGGTGGGACAACTAGCAGAAAGGAGGTATTGTGGTTGGAAAGAAGTATCTGAGCTTTAGGGGGCTTGTTGGTATGGCCGCATGTTCCTGATTCTCAGGCTGTACCTGAGGACTGCAGGTATTTGGGCGGTTTTCCGTTACCGCAGAGTGGTTTAGCTTTAAGGAGGTCTGCAACTCGTTCTGTCACTGGGCTGCTAATGCTCCTTACCTCTGATATAACCCATTTCTATCAAAACTCTGCCTGCTTTCATGACTAAAAGAAGCTGGAAGGTTATTCTGAGCGGGTATGCGCTTAAAAGACCTTTAGTACAACAAAGGTCCCTGAAGTTAACCTAAAGGAAATGTTGCTTCTTGACTTGAAGGGAGGGGTGAGAAGTTTAACAGGAGACGCTGTGCATCAAGGCAGCTTAGAGGGGTGTCTGCGGGCGCTCCCTAAGCCCCCAACCCTCCTCGCGAGGGCGTCCCGCTGTCGCGACACACCCGCTGACATGTGTAACTGCGGCTAGGACCTGCGGTGTCCTTTTCTGAGCAGGAGGGAGAACAAAAACCCCTTGTTAAGGGATATAAAGAATCTCTCAAGAACTTCAGTGGTAACAGGAGCGCTTTCTGTTTTGGCAAACACCTGTTCAGGTGGCGAAGACCATAAATGAACTAGACAGGGAAGGCAGCCGGACACTGAAGTGGTGCAGCTCCCTTTCCACGGGCCTAGTTACACACAGGTAGCGTCTCGCGGCCTGGCTGCCGTTCAGCCTCGGGCACAACGTGTTACGGGAAGCGTCTGGTGGTCCCTCATACCACAGTCACTTAACTTCAAACTTCTGTTTTGACTGACTCCGACTCTCCACAGTGAAATAACCGCAGTCATTCAAACCAACATGGGCTCCGGTCACTGCTCTTAATCTAGTTCTTTAAGAACTACCTTGTTCTTAAAAAAAAAAATAAATTCACAGCCAGCTTTTTCCATCAGTACATTTCAATAAAAACAAAGTGTAAAGGCAGTCAGCAAATGAGAGATGGGTTAGAATCAATAAGGCTCATAATGTAGGTGCAATTTTTTTTTTTTTAATTCACATTTTATCATTGGCCCTTTTGAAATAGTCTTCTCACAAAATGAATGGGTTTTGGCTTGCAAAAATTGCTCTCAAAAGAACGCTCTACCACTTTTAAAAGCAGTGTTCCATAAGAATACGCATCTCCACTTCTCGGTCTTCTCTAGGCTATGGAAATACCTGCTCGGTGTGAGCTGGATGACGGGGGCGCTGAGACAAGGCTCTTCTATTCCTACACTTGAAGCCATGCTCATTTCCCTCCCTGCTTTTTGCAGATGGAAAACAAGCACAGATGCGGCTTTCCTACAATCATCGTTCCTCACTGTTCGCCTAACCACAGAGATGCCAATTTATTCTCCCCTTGATCGGCTCTCACCCAGAAGATTCATTTCTAACCTTCAGTACAGCAAGAAGCACAGAAACAAAGCAAGCAGACGAGAGTTTTACAGCCTGGCGTACGTGATGCGTTAAGTCAGCCACCAGGACGAGCTTTCCCACTACCACAGGCTGGACCTGGGAACACGACTTTGCTTTTTAAGAGCTATAGGACAGCAGAATCCCTGCTTCCTCACTGAAGGGAAGGCATTTCAAGAATTAGTTTTCCCACTCAGTCTTCCTGCTTCCACAGGGAGGGCTGAAACGCTGCAGGTTCTCCAAAGAGAAGTGGCAGAAGGAAAACACTTTAAAGAAATACTGGCGTAAGATGGCGTTTACGTGGAGTGCTGCACCGGTGAGGGGTTTGCATATCTATTGGCTTTTAGATCTACCTTTCAGCAGGGCTCAATGAAAATAGGCGGAGGCCAAAATCTATTTTAAAAAGGTTAAAACATAAAAAAAAGTTGTGGACAATTACAAAAATGTTGCTTAGCAGCAGCCAGCCTCTGACCAGTTCTTTCAGTAATGGCATTAAAAAACAACCTGATTAATAGTTCAAGACATAGTGCTAGGCAGAAACCTTTTCTCAGTGTTAATGGCTCCCTTGCACTCTTCCTTCTGCTCTTTCACTGTCCACTGAGAAAGGCCAGATGTCCTTTGGTGCATCTGTTGGCATAATGACCTTTTTCACCACACTAAAAGAGAAAGAGAGAGAGGAATTATTACACAGTTACAGCTTTTTTTTTCTCTAGCTGCCTTTATTAAGGTAGCTGGCAACTGTTCTGATTTGGAAGCTTTTCCGCGTACGGAAGACGCGGCATTTAGGTGAAGGGAAACATGGTGTCACAAGGGACGCGATTTACGGGCTATTTTCACTCCTTGGAGCAAAAGCTGCTGCTGTGCTGGGAGCAACCTGACGCCACGTTATTATAACGCACTACAAAGGAGAGAGCTCCCAGCACACCACTACAACCGCAAAGGGCTGTGACACAAGGAAAATGTCAACGTTTGAGGCTTCCAAGACTACTCCACCTGATACGCACTGCATCGGGGATGCATGGGGACTCTCCTGATCGGCTACCCTGACCTAGACACAGACAAGTCCACCTGAACAAGAGATTCATGACTTTGCACCTTGAAGCTATTCAAGCCCAGAGAGAAACGTCAGTATCTGCTGCAACAGCATTCTCCAGATACGTACTTGCAGCTAAAATAATAACCAGCTATTCAAGGTTTTCAGTGAAATGGATTCAGCTACTGACTATCCCTGCGCGGTCACAGTAATTTCTACCCAAACAAGCCCCTAAGGCACAGAAGTTGGCCTGTACAGCGACATAACTGCCAAAGCTGATGGGACAGGAAGATTCTTTGCCCTTTTCTAGTGGCCAGGGTTGGGGCTTTTGTGGAAAAATAAACAGAGGTGGAAAGTCAATTGTGTCAAAGTTTTAGTGGTGCTCCTCAGTGAGCAAGCAAGGTGAATAGCTCATTCCTCGCTTTGACAGCAACAGGGTGCATTTACAGCCGAAACACGGAACAGTCTTTGCATATTCCATTTCTCTAACTCGCAAGGACCTTCCATGCTAACAGAGAAGAAAATCTTTCTACAGTCACCAAGTATAACCAAATTAACTAATGAGACAAAATTAATATTAACTCTTATTTTGAAATGCACAGTTCGGCAGCCTCCTTTACCGTCAGAGTGGTAGGGCTTGCTGTTTAGTAGCAGACGAGCAAAGCCTGTCCTACAGCAGCCTTAACTGCCACAGCAAGTCCATGAGCTGGCAAACCAGCGACTAGAGGCCTCGGAACTCGGTGCCAATTCCCACAGCTGTATCCCCGCACCAAAACACGGTATCTGTTGAGCGGAGCGCCCATTTTGCGAACCCGTCCATGCTGTGAAAAAAACTTTTGCAGGATCAACACCCCTCATCAAAACAGCCCGTTCCTTTGCCCGTGGCAAGCAACCGGCAGCAAAGCAGCACGATGTCATCCAGGTGACAGGCACTCTGTATTTCTTAAATCTAGCACCCTCTGCTTTCCCTCCTCATCCCTCCCCTCTGAATTACCTTGTAGCAGGTGACCTGCTCCAATGGCCGGGGTCCTCTGTTCCCAGTGTTGTTATTTTGAGACTGCATGACTCCGATGACTTGGGGTGTCCTCTGTTGGTTAGGAGAAGAGTTCTGACTCGTTAAGTGCACCAAGGATAAAGACCTTTACGGTTATTTTGTTAAGAGGAGAAAAGAGCACCCCACATATCAAATGATCAATTTTCCTCCAAATCTGTGTGTGGGTGCTCTGCCAGCTGGAGCACCAGAGAGAAGAAATCAAGCACTGAGCCCAGCGATCCTGCTTTTCTTTGGAAAGCAGATTTAGAGAGTAGGTTTAGGCTGCTAAAATATCATTGCCATCACTGAGAGATGTCACGCAGATTACCAAAACTGGCAGATTGCTGCACAACCACATATGATGTGCTTCTATGTAATGTGGGAGTGTTCTGTGACTACATCTCCACGTAAAGTTGGAGCAATTGTAGGGCTTTCATCACTATTAATGGCACTCAGCGTTGCTCACTGCTTAATTATTGCGTTTTTATGCACCCCCCCCTTCCAGGCAGTGCCCCGAGCAATGGAACCGCCACCGCTGGCCTCTGAGCTGGAGGACGGTACTAAGGACTGAGAAGGTTGACCCAGGCGAGGGGAGAAACAGAACAAAGCAAAACACCACGGCCCCAGGACGAAGGCAGCAGCAGTCTGGCGTGATCAGACGGTGGACATTAGAGGGCTGGGAGGAGGAGGGAGAAGGGACAGTGCTTTGCGGTTCATGAGGATTTGTCTCCAGGTTCTTAATTACAAAAAAATATCACACCCTCTTGTAGAATAGGAAAGGTTTTCCCTCACACAGTGAGAATTTCTCCAAGGCTTTCCAGCAAGCCCGATCCAAGAGCCCAGGTGTCCAGTTCTGACCCCTAGACAACAGATCCTCTTTTAAAGCCCTGTGGGAAACTCCGCGGGTGGGTGCGTAGGGGAGGCAGGGGAACGGTGTACCTTTTGCTGTGTTTGTGTCGGCTGAGGCAGCGGTGGTTGCTCTGTGGTTCCCATTGGCAGTTCAAACCGAGGGCTGGTTTAGATGGAAACAAGAAAATCAATTCTCAAATCATGCCAACATTTAACCATCACCTCAGCCAAGTAACTCCAAACAACAAAAAAAAAATTCAGCCAATTAAATTTGGCTCACAGGAAACAGACCTCCCCCTCCCCACTTCTCTCTGCATTCTGATGCTCAGCCATTACGTATATGAAAATGGCAATCCAGTATGTAGCATATCCCTCTCCCTCTGAAGCCTTCTGGAATATAAACCCACGTGATCCCACTGCACTGCTGGCATCTGATCACCACTCCAGAGTCTTACTAGGAACTCCCTGAACAGCCCTGCCCCGTATCCTCAAATCGGTACGGCAAACTAAACGTCGGCCACATCTCCAAAGCCACTGGGAAGCACTGGAGCACCCCCATTTGACATACACCGGATTAGAGAGGAAACACGAGACTACAGGACAAGCCTGGAAGCGTACTCACTGCATGAATTTACACGTAGGCCCCTCCGGACAGAATCCTACTAGGTAATTCACACAAATGACTCTTCGAGTGTGCCGGTGTCTGCAGAGGGGACCTGCAACACAAAGCTCAGTAGTTGACACTCCACATATACGTACCCCAGCGCTCAGCAGTAGCAGGTACACAAGCAGCTCGCACAAAGAAAGAATAGCAACACCCTACCCTTGATTTATAGCCACAGAAGCAGCAACTGTGTGACATACATACCATGTTTACAGAAGCCTCTGTCATACCAGGGACAGTCTTTGATCTTAGACTCCGGGTCAATGTGCAAGAATGGACATTCTTTGTTACTGCATTCCCCTGTACCAAAGGCAAACACACTTCTTAGTTGCTTGGGCAGGTTCGAGATCAAGTGACTCCCAAAACATTACCTGGATCATGTAGCTCCCACAAAGCTGTTACCAACATCTATAAGTTCAGGCACAACAGTCTTACTGCCTGCCTTAACCTAGATGAAGAACACCAAGGACTCATCCCCGGTGAGTAAAGTTCTACCAGACTGGATTATTTATGTGTGCTTTTAAAAACAATGCGGAAACTAAATTTGAAAGAGCAGTCATGATAACAAAAACCAAACATTTAGTGCACCAGAAGTGTGGAGAAACTACAAATTGCGCACTAACCTCAATCCAAGGAAACCTACAAGACTGTAAGTTTCTGACAGCAAGTTGCCTCATTATGTCCAGATCTCCAGAGCTGGAAAGCAAGTGCATAAAAGTTTTGCACTCCCATGCCCTCTGCTGCTCATCAACTCCCCAAAACAAGAGTCATGCAAAGACCAACTGCTCAGCCTACTCATCTCATACCCAAACCAGAACATAAGGCATAAAACCCAGTGAAAACTTGAACTTCCCCCCTCTTCCCCCAAGGGACAAGCTCTTGAGAGAGAAGACATCTACAATACGCCACAAATTTAGGGGGATAGTAAGATGAAGGACTAAGCAGATCTGAAAAATTACAGTCTAACAATATCAGCAGACACAGAAAAACTGTAACGCTCTGAAGACGGATGAGAGGGATGTACCAGGATCCTCTTCACCAGACTCCCACGCCAGCGAGGAACACTAAGTAGGAGCTACAACGCCCCTTACCAAATTTGGAGTAGAAGTAACACTCAGGCATCTTGGTCATGTCGTACTCGTGCAGAAACTCGCACTGGTCTCCCTTTTTGCACAGTCCTCGTAGCCAGTGTTTGCAAACAACTGTCTTTTCCCCGCTGATGTGTCGGAATGGGCACATGCCTCCTGCGGCAAGATGGGCAAGGAGAAGGGAAAAAAAGAACAATTAACGAGCCAAGCAACGTAGCCTCCAGCTCTTAATCCTGGCAACCGCAAGCCACAGCAACTAATAGAGGCACATCCACAGCAAGGTCTGCGTGTGACGAGTTCAAGCTTTCCTTTACCGGCAGTTTTGCTTATTCACCTCCCAACTTCTTAAAAAAATACCATTATTTCACAATTCCTGCAGTTATTCCAACATCCTTCCATCTAGGTTATCCCCTCATCTTTACAAAAAACAAAAGTACTGCAGACAGTGCTAGAAAATCTAGTTTCCCCCCTCCACCCCCATGAGTATAATTGTATTGGAAATATTACTTGCCTTTTCCACAGGCCGCCTTTAAAAAAAATTCACAGACAGCTGCACCTGATTCTGTGTGGAGAACAAAGAAATATAATTAATTTTAACAAAGTTTCGCATCAGCTTTTAAAATATTTCCTTCCCCAGAAAGACAGTCTGGTCCTCAACATCAACAGAAAAGCAGCATTTTGGTTTGGGGAATTTACTTTCCCACGTAGGTTCCTCGTTCAAGTCTGGCCCTTGCAAATATCTGTATTCGTCTTGGGGGACAGCAAGGGGATTTTGCAGAGGTTTGGTGCTTGTTTTGCTTTTCAGATATTTAGGTTTTATTGGCTGGGTTTTCCTCTGCTGTTAAGTCAATCATGTCAGTGAACCCCGTATTTACAGTCCTGGCAAAAAGAGTCTTATATTTTTTGACCAGAACAGCCTGAAACAACTGTTAGTGTGTTATCCCTTGCTGATCCCGACCAACAGGTAGCACAATATTCCACAAAGTTAAAGTACAAGTTTAGGAGCCTGGCCAGAAAATTTCAGCAAACAACGAGTCTCCTGAGACCACCTGTGTCAGATTGTCAGACTGAAGGAAAAGGTTTAGAGACTAGGCCATGGATGTACCCAAAGATGAAGCGTCCCTGCCATCCAAATGCTTCATCTATCAAAAGGGAATGAAAAAAAAAATAAAGGACTGTGCAGGAAAGTGATGTTTATTCACAATAATGTCTCAACTTTTGTTTTCCAGCCTGGCTGGGTACTAACTACAGCTTTCATTAAGTAGGAAAGAAAAACACCTGGATTGAGACAGAAACCTCATAGGGAAAGCAGAAGTCGGGTGGATCTAAAGATAAGCCCTGAGCAAGGCGCTCAGATCCCCGGAAACCTCCCACTCGCCCTCCCACGCACCACCCCAGCCACACCCGGGTCCTCCCGGGTGGGAGCCCCGAAGCGGCCCCAGCCCCGCGGACGGCTCCGGGGCCAGGGGACGAGTCCCGGCCCCGAGCACCCCGGGGAGGAGGGAGCCGCGCAGCGCCCGGTGCCCGCACGCACTGTCCATGCCGGGGAAGGGGAGCGGCTGCGCCCCCAGCTGCTGCTCCACGGCCAGCTCCAGGTCGAACTTGATGTGGTCCACGCTGGCGATGAGCTCCTGCATGGTGGCGGCTGGGGGGCGGCGGCAGCGGGAAGGAAGGGGGGGTATGGTGGCGGTGGCAGCGGGCGGCCGGGCCCGGGCTGGCCCGGCCCGGCCCGCTCCGCTCCGCGCCGGCAGCGCCTGAGGAGAGGGGAGGCGGCGGCGGCAGCACCTCGCCGCCCCGCGCCGCCCGCCCGCGGAATGCGGGAGTCACCCCTGACCCCGCCGCCCAGCGGGCAGCGCGCGCGCCCCCGCCAATCAGAGCACGCTGGTCGGCTCCGCTCCCGCCCCTTCCGCCCGCGCAGGCGCCGTGGCTGAGGAGGGCGGAGCGGGAGCGGGGCCGGGAGGGGCCCGGGGCTGGTTACCGCTCCGGTGCCCGCTCCGCCGGTCTCCGCTCCGCCGGGGACGCGCCCTCCCGCCGGCCACGGGCACGCCATGAGGCCGTGCGGCTCCTCGTCCCCCTGGGGCCGCTCGCCTCGCGGTGCCGCCGGGCCTCCTGCGCTCTCCCGCGGGGGCGGTGGGCAGCCCCCGAGCAGCCCGGGAAGGCGCCCCGCCTGCTCCGGCCCCCAGGCCTGGGGCCGCTGCCGGGCTGGAGGCCGTTCCGCTCCTCGCAGGCGTCCTGCAAGCTGTCCGGTAGCGACCCGAGAGAGATCGATGCTGGCAGCTGCGCTGAAGCTGTTGGGGAGGAGGAGGAGGAGGAGGATGAAGGCGTGGAGTTCGGGACGCTGTCTAATAAATTTTCTTCTAGAAAATATTATCGGAAAACCACAGCACGCTTTCAGAATTTAAAGCTTCAAGAGGAAGGAGAGGAAGAACCGGAAAGAAAACCTCGGCGCGGCCCTAAGAACACCCCGTATTGGTACTTCTTAAGATGCAAGGCCCTCGTCAGAGAGGACAAGGTTGGTTCCGGCTCTTCGCTCCTTTGGTTTGTAATAGCGTGATGAAAGAGGCAGCTCTGCAACCCCATCCCATCTGTATTGTCCTACATGCTCGTTTAGCATCTTTACAGCAAGAAGTAAAATAAGAATTTGTGAGGAATCCTGTGCTCTGTAGGACTTCTACCACAACCTGCCCACGGCTGCGTATAGTAAAGTCCATTGTAATTGATTTTGTTGCTGTGTCATCATGGATTTCCCTCTTCCCTGTAGCTGGCGGAGGCTCTGGAGCTGTTTGAGGTGCAGATGCTGAAGGAAGAGCGTGTGCAGCCCGAAGAAAGCAATTACACTGTTCTAATTGGCGGCTGCGGCAGGGTTGGCTACGTGAAAAAGGCGTTCAGGCTCTACAACGATGTAGGTTTGCATTCTCTCCTCTCAAACCACCATCAGGTTTTCTAAGCCAAAACTGTTCCAAGCATTTGGTCACGTTACTTTGTCTCCAAAATGCCTTTGAGTTAGCGTTTGCATCTTTTTAGCTTGAAACTCTTAAAACCAAATCATGAAATTTTACAAGTCCTTCCCTAAAAAGCCGGTTCTAATTCTTCTTCTCTTCCCTTAGATGAAAAAACGAGGCTTAACTCCTACCGAGGCCACTTACACAGCCCTCTTCAACGCCTGTGCCGAGTCGCCGTGGAAAGACTCGGGCCTGCAGAGCGCTCTCAAGTTACGGCAGCAGCTGAAGAGCAAAAATGAAGAGCTGAACCTGGTCACTTACCATGCGCTGCTGAAGGTCTGTGCCCTCTGCTCCGATCTCAGGATGTGCTTTGATGTACTGAAGGTAAAGACGCGACTTTTCTCATATTAAGTGCAGTCTGCTCTGGTTAAAGCCCCTGGAAGTTGCCGTATTGCATTATTGCATAGACTTTTTTTATTTCCTTTCCAGCGGAGGTGATTACAGATCACATGTTTATATTTCATTGCTCCTTGGTCTCATACAATGAAATTGTCTTGGTCTGTACCAAACATTAAACTTAAGTACATAAAAGGGGGCAGCTGCAGAGTTTGGCGTTAAAACTCTGGTCAGGTGTGTTAAAGACTTAACAAACAAAGTTTTTGTGGAGTTCGCAGCTACCGTGTCTGTCTCCATGCTTTGTTTTACAGACCCACATGCTGATACCTCCCTCCTTTTAGAGCTCCTACAGCAGCTCTCCTCAGAAGGGCCCATCTGGGAGCAGCTGAAAGGATTGCTGCTCCTGCCCTCCAATTCCCCGTAGCTCCCATCAGGGAGAAGCTAGGATCTGTGCGGGCGTTTCAGGGCTCTTTTTCTCCTGGAGCGATCGTTCTGCTCACGGCACTGGGAGTTCACCCAGTGCTTTGTTGCTGCCGTATCCCCAGAGGACAACAGCGGTATTTGAGCTCTTTGGGTAACCGGGAAGTTTAATGCGCTCTCTGCTCTTTTAGGAAATCGTGCACAAGGGCCATGTTCTTACAGCCGAGACCTTCAGCTTCCTTCTCATGAGCTGCATAAAGGACAGCGAAAACGGCTTCCGCTACGCCTTACAGGTTGGTCTTCGTGTTCTAAGTGGGGAGGAAAAAGTGCTTCTGTGTCGTAACGCGTCACGTGCACGCAGGGAAGGCAGCAGGTCGCTCGGAGCTGGTGAAATGGGAGGAGTTCAGCTCCTCCAGGACAAGTTCTGTAAAGTAGGCTTCCACCAGGACGTCTCATGCCCTGGTAAACCACCTGATGATCTCGCAGGACTGCACTAGCTCGAGGTGGCTGTTCGCTGTCCCGCAGTATCTCACCTCGTCATGCTGTAAACTCCCTCCTTTTCTGCAAGTAGATACCGTAACGGCAGGCACGGCAGATACGCTTAATACCGGATAGAAATGCTCCTGCTATTTAATGTCACCTACATCTGGTGTTCATCTTCCCCTTTCAGGTTTGGAAACAAATGGCTGCGCTTGGAATAAAGGCCGACAGCCACATTTACAATTTGATGCTGCGTGCTGCGAGAGACTGTGGAATAGGCGATCCGGTCGTGGCTTCCCAACTCCTGCTCAGACCCGCCGATGAGAACTCAGCTCAGCTGAGGCTCGCACCCGGGAGGCAGAAGGAAAAGGTGAAAAGTCAGAGGAAGAAGGGATTGGAGAGTGTGGCTGCTGTCCAGCTGGACGTGGAAGCCATGGAAAAGCAGTTATTTCAGGAGAGTTCGATGCAGGGTGAAGAACTGATCCGGCAACAAAATAAAGACGTGAATGGGGCCGCAGCAGAACGGGGTGCTCTCGACAGCCCCAGCGTAGCTCGCAGCGGGGCTGGAGCGCTGGTGAGGAGAGGCCAGAACGAGGTGGAGCAGGAACAGGCACAACTAAGCCAGAAGCTGCATTTCTGCCACCTGCCCAACTTGCTGGACTCCAGGATGCCGGACGCAGCCGTGATTTCCTTGGGGACAGTGGCCACACCGTCCGACAGACTGGCTCTGATGGGGAACGCGGAGGGCTTCTTGAATAAAATGAAAGAGGACAATGCAGAACCCAACATCAAAACGTTTACGTTACTGGCTGAGCTGGTGGAACCCCAAAGCCCCTCGGAGTCCTCTTTGCTGGCACTCCTAGATGAGCATAAAGTGAAAGTAGACGTGACCTTCTTTAACACTTTAATAAGGAAGAAAAGTAAACAGGGAGACCTGGAAGGAGCAAAGGTGAGAAAAACTCCGAACCAGCCCTGTCACCACCTCCTTGTCTGAGCCCCCAGCGTCAGCTGTGTTTCGCTGTGAGACCCGTTTCTCTATCCGCAGTAGAAACTGGGAATCTCACGCTGTTTTCCACATGCCAGTGCTCAGGTTTCTAAGTATTTACGGATTTATTTATTTCTAAGTATTTATGGATACTGTTCTAGCATGTTCAGCTCTCTGGAAAGCTACAGCAAGGCTTTTTGGAAACCGATGTCAACGCTTGTATCTTGCAGAGCGTGCTGCCAGCTCTAGTGAAGAGAGGCCTGTCACCCAACCTCCAGACGTTCTGTAACCTGGCCATTGCTTGCCACCGACAGAAGGACGGGCTGCAGTTACTCTCAGATTTGAAGGTAATAAACTCTGCTGCTCGGGGTTCGAGCTGCAGGAAGAGGCAAAGTGAAGCGTTAATGCTTCTAAGAAGATCTGCTGAGGTTTCTGTGGTGGGTGGTTGTGTTCTCACACTTGTTTTGGGGAGTAACTGTAGCATTTGTTGTTTCCAGAGGTCCGGAGTAACTCCCAACAAGTTTATCTACAGCACCCTCATTGGTGCCGCCGTCAGGCAGCTGGATTACAGTTACCTCACAGAGATCCTGCGAGACATGAGGAATAACCAAGTGCCTCCCAATGAAGTTATCATACGCCAGCTGGAGTTCGCCGCACAGTACCCGCTGAAATTTGACAGAGTAAGTAGCCGCGCCTGGCCAGAGTGCGAAGGCGAGATGAGGGACTCTGGCAAGGGAGGGACAAGCAGGTGTCTGCGTAAGGCGTCTCCTTTGGGTCTCTCTGACCTGCCGGACAGTTACTTGAGCTGTTTCCTTCGTAGCAGCTTGCAGCTGTTGCGTGCTGGTATTGAAGCGAGCTCTCTTCTAAGAGAAACTTGTTTTGTTGGATTTCTGTTTGCAGTATAAGTCAAAGAACCCATACCTGGAGAAAATCGATGGTTTCCGCGGCTACTACTCTCGGTGGTTAAAAGTAATGGCGGCAGAGGAGACCCCCCATCCCTGGGAAAAATACAGAACGGCCAAACGGGCGGTGGATGACGATAAGGAAGAGGCTGCGCAGGAGCAGCCAGGGCAGAAGTCGCAGTGAGCAGGACGCTGAAGTCCTGCGTCTTCCTTGTGCCAGAAGGACTCGGAACTTGCTCTCTTCAAATGTCTTGTAGTAAAGCTGCTTTGTATTTCCGTGAACCCAAGGTCTCGCAGTAACTACATAATAAAATACTTGTCGTTTGTTTTAAAGAGAAGCAAATACATGTTCAGGGAATTTCTTTAAACTGCAGAGGATGAGACAGGCTGTAGTTTAACAAACCCTCTGCTAAACAAGGGAGAAGCAAAATCAGCTTTAACAAGGGTTTAGCGCAGTGCTAGTTTTGTCTCTTTCCTGTGTTCTGGGTGTATCTGGGCACTTAACATGTGACTGGTAGGTCTCTAGAGCCTGCTGCCATTCTTAGATCTACGCACTAATTCCAGGTGCAGAGAGTTCCAATGAAGTGTAGCTTCCTTCTGCACAAGACCAGGGCAGAGCTTAAATCAGACTGGAGTTTTGAGAACTGTATGATTTCCTTTCCACACAGCCTTTTAAATTCCGTTAGTTGAGAAAGAGAGGTAAGAGCTGGTCAAAAAACAACCCCCATTTAGAATACCTCGTAGTACGTAGAGCAACCTTAAAACCAACCACCCAAAGCATGTCCAACAGGAGAAGGGCACAGAAATGCATTGCCAGAAGATCACACCACTCTCAAGGAGGCAGACTTTATTTTAAAATAAACGGCTACACAAAAACCTACTCCAAAACAACCACCGTTGTACGTATGATCCAGGTGAATGTGTTGCCGCTTTCATTGCGATACAGAAATACCCCATTGCACGGAAGGTGCCCGTAACTGCACTAATAGTCCATTGTGTAGGATGACACCCCTCAGACTTCAGAAAGTGGGCTTACGGCCGAAGGCTTCACCCAGAGCAGCCTCTGCAGCCGCAGTGAGTGCACTCAATGATCCTCCCCTGGAAAAGAAACACGCGGAGGGCGCTTGAGCCAAGCGACGGTGAGCAGACAGCCCAGCAGGCTTGGGGCAGAGAGCGGGTCTGTGTGGGAAGGGTTTCTACCGTCCGGTTTTCTGTTGTTTCCCTGTACTTTAACAGCTTTAAATGACTGTGTGCCAAAGCTGACAGTAACTTTAGAACCAACTAGATACCGACTCTACCAGCAAAAGGTAGAAAATGTTAGAACTAGAGGAAATTACCCGAAATAACAGCGCTACCTCCCCTGCTGTCCGCGACTGGGGAGGAGTTCGGCCGGGTACCGCAAGGGTCCGGACAAGCGGGGGAACAAGCTGAAAACCCTTACCACTTCCAGCTTGCTTTTGGGGACCCTGCAGATGCAGTTGGTTCCGAAGTTGGTGTCGCGCGTCTGGATACACCGCAGGCAGCAGAGGTTCTCGTAACCCTGTTTCTTCCACTTTGCGATCAGGTTTTTGTCAGCGTACCCTTCCTTGATGCAGTATTCGTAGAGCTCTGCAGAGGAGCAGACACCATCATAAGTAGCTCCCAGGAAGTGTTAGCAGACTCGCTATTGGGAATTACTAGCTGTAGTAACTAGCAGTTCAAGCCAGGCAGCTGCCAGCCTTCCCTCCGTCTTCCCTCCCCAGAAACCTGATCCCACCAACACCCCGGTTCAGGCGCATCTGCAGGCGGACATCGTGCTCTGTTCCCTTGTCCCCTGCCTGGGGTAAAGCGTCTGCCTTCCTCACCTCTGCTGATGGCTTTTCTTTTGTAGAAGAGATCAAAGATGTAACGTGTCTTCTGGTGATGAATTCTGAAGATAGGCCAAAGGGATTCCACTTTCCTCTTCCCTTCATGAGGCTCAGTCTCGGCTGGGAGGGAACACAAACACCAGGTTTCAGCTGACTGTTTCAGGCGGCCAACTTATTTCCTGTCACTTTGCAATAAATCGTTACAAGAACATTCATAACTTTAATATGTCACAGACATAAGACCGAGCTTAATGGGAGAAGATTCAAATGAAAGGGATCTAACCCGAACAGCTCCTTTAGGAAATGAAAATAGAAAAAGAGAGACAGAGGGGATGACGTGAACAGCGCTGGGATGGCAGGTGACTTCATGGCTGCCCCGGCTCGTCAGACCAGAGCAACGGCACGGACAAGAACTGCCAGTCCCTCCATGCACCCCAGCGAGCTTCAGCCAGGGCTTGGCCGTGGAGCGCCCTGAAGCAACTATATGCCAAACCTCTGTGCTCCGTAACCTGCATACGCCCGGAAAAAAGCGACCAGTACTGGCCCAGCCCTCACTCTGCAGTACCACTGTGAGGCAGAGATATAAAAAAGGTCAGTCTATGTTCGTGGGGGCAGCTGTGCTCCCTGAAGCAGTTAAGGACCAGCTTGTTCCAGGGACACATCCCTGAGAACACCCAGCTCTGTTGCTTACCTTCTCTCATCTTCTGATCCAGCTCATCCAGCGTCGGCTCAATCAGCTCCCAGCCATCCGGGGGAGGCTTCCTGCTCCTCTTCACTTTGGGCATTGCCTCGGAAGCGAGGAAGGCGAAAGGCGAGGGAACGAGGGATGGGGTTTGCCTGCGCTCAAGCGTGCGGGCGCTTCAAAGTCCTGAGAACCACTGGAAAAAAACGACAGGAAAACAGTTGTTGGAGATACTTCTCATGAGATTTCTGTGCCCCTTTGCCATTTTCCACTTCGCTGATAAAAATAAGCTTTAGCGAGCTCGTGAGAGAGGTAAAGTCCCGCCCGATGCGGTCCCGGGGACACCAGCAGGCCCTGGGGTGAGCGCTGCACCCGCCCCACCACAATAAATCATTTTTTCTCCTCAGCAAAGTGAGGCGACAGCCGCCCCTCCCCCACCCCGGGCTGCCCCGAAGCAACAACTTCCCTCAGCTCCTACCGGAAACTCGGGCGAGGCCGCCCGGCCCCGCCCCGCCAGCCTCAGTGCGGCCCCCGGGGCTCGCCGGGGCTCGGGCGGTGCTGGCGGCCGAGGGGGGAGGCCCCGGCCCGCGGTCCCACTCACCTGCCGGGGGGCGCAGCTTCCGCTCCGCCGTCGCGCCGCCGCCGCCGTCACCCGCGGGGCCTCTCCCACCCGGGCCGCCCCGTGGCCCCGCCCCGCCGGGGTGCCCGCCGCGGTGCCTGAAGGAAACGCTCCCTGCCGTGCGCGCCCCCGCCTCGGCCGGGGCAGGGCGGAGAGGGCAGCCCGCCGGGAGGGGAAGCGGCGCCGCTCTCCGCTGCGGGGGGATCCGGAGGGGCGGCGCGGGCGGCGGGAGCGGCAGCGCCGAGGGCAGCCCCGCGGCGGGGGCCTCGCGGGCCGTGGTGACTGGGCGGGCGCCGAGGGCCGCGCGCCGCGCGCGGGGGTGGGGCGGCTTCCGCTTCCGGGTCACCACTCGGGGCCGGGGGGGGGCCTCGCTGCAGCTGCCGCAGCCGCCATCGCCGCCGCGATGCCGAAAGGAGGTGGGGGCCGGGCCGGCGGGATTCGCCCCTGCGAGAAGCGTCGGCGGTGGGAGAGGGGGGAGGCGGCTGAGGGGGTGTAGGCCCCTCAGGCCCCGGGAGGAGAGGAGGGGCGTGGGGGAGGCCGCGGCTGTGGAGGCTCGGGGGGGGCAGGGCTCGTCCTCCCCCCCGTGTCGGGTGGGGAGGGGCTGGGGGGCAGGGCTCCTTCGCTGCCCTCGGCTCTGAAGGGAGGTCTCTTCCACCCTCTTCCCGGCCGTGGGGAGCTTGCGGGGGGGTCTCCTTTCCCCCTTGTCGGCCGCGGAGGGTCCCGGAGGGAGGTCCCCTGGCCGCAGCCCCTCCCGCTGCGGGTGGCCTCTGGGGGAGGTCTCGGTTTCTTCCCCCAGCCCTCGCTCCTGGAGGGCTTCGGGGGGAGCCTCGCCGTCCCGTCCCGTCCCCCCCCCCCAAGAGACGGCACATTCTCCACGTTTCACACAGAGCTGGGGCTCCCGTTCTGTGCCCCCCGACAAGTGCCACGGGATCGCAGCACCCCCTGGGGCTGTCCGGGCCGTGGGGTGCCAGGCCCCCCCGTGGGAGTGGGAGCGGGCTGGGCCCCATGTGCTCCCCGCTGGTCTGGAAACTGCAGCTGGTTCTCCCGGGACAGGGCTTGGGGCACAGGGACGCCCAGGGAAGGGAGTTTACAGCTACACTGAGGGTCCCGGGGGACACGCAGGCGGTGTCAGAGGGTCCGGCCCTGAGGGGCAGCGCGGGGAGACGCGGAGGTGGTCTTCGGTTTGGGGGCTTCAAGCGCGGCTCCTTTCATGTGGCTCCGGCAGCTCCGCATCTGGGTATTACGGAGCGGGTACCGACTTGCTTGTGTGATTAAGGAGAAGTAATGAGGGACTGACAGGCTGTCAGGGCTGAGCTGGATCCACCCAGAACCTTCTCCAGATGCACCATCTGCATAATTGGCTCTTGTGCGAGCGTCTGTGAAACCCCAGTCATATACATTAATGTAAACCAGCACTCGTCACTCATCTTCTCTGTAGTTTGCTCCAATTTATTTCATCAGCATTTCCCAAGCTTTAGTACCAAATCTGCTTCCCTATTTAGATTTTCTTTAAGCACTTTATTTTGTAGCCATTTGCACAGTGTTAACAGATAGGGCTGAAGCTTTTGTGTAATTTTTGTGAAGGCAAAGGACTGTGGTGGGTTATAACCCTGGTTGCCATATTTAAATGCCCCGTAACTCAGGATTTCCTGCTCTGTAATTCATTGTACGATTTTAAATGTTTGTTTCAAACCTTTTACTTCTTGGGAGAAGGAGGATCTTTGCTCACCCCCCCAAGTCGGTAGGAGTTATTATATTGTGGAGTGGACTTCTGCACTCACTGTTTAATATAAAATGGGCAGTTTAACTGGCCATTAATCATTTTTTGTTACAGGATTATTTCTGATGATTTTGTTCTTTTTTTTTTAATATCTTGATTCACAAAGAATAAGTGATTCCTTCAATATTCTTCTGTTCTCTTCGATTTAAACTCCTTAACGTTGCTGTTTAAAGCTGAAGACGCGTGCCTGCCCTAGGCGCCAGGGGTCCTTACGGCAGGTGAAATCTGCAGGTGATTATATTCTAAAAGTGCTTCACAGAGGAGGATAAGAATCATTATCCCTGTTTTACAGATGGGGAAACTGAGGCACAGAGCTGAAGCGAGTTGCGCGGCGTGCTGCGGTGGTCAGTGGCCGATGTAGGACCGGCACTCCGCTGGTCCGACAGGCGGTTTGTTCTCCCGGTGGAGAGCAGAGCCCCGTCCCTGCTCCGCGCTGAGCTCCCTGCTGGCACTGCTGCTCCCACTCGAAGGGGCCTTCCTTCTCTGTGCGCAGGCTGGAATATAAATGAGATTGATTCACTCTTCAGTTTGCTGCTTTTTAGGCATTTAACGTAAGATCATTTCTCTTGAGTTGCTTTCCCCCCCTTAATGCTGCTGGTGGTTTGCAGTGATGAGGCTTTTGTGTTCTTCACTTGTGAGCCAGTGTAAAATTCGGAGCCCGGCTGGACAAGGAGGCTGCCTGGCATCGGTTAAGCTTGTAGTGCAGCGCTGGTTTGGTTTATTCAGGTTTTCTGGCTGTTACGTAGTGTGTCAAAGATATTACCGTTATTCCATCTCGAGTGATGTCATTTGCTGGGCAGTGCAGTAACATCTCCTGGGCTAGAGCGTTCCCGTGGCAGATGTCGTTCCCAGAGGGGGTCAGTGCTGCCACATGGGACGGTTGGGAACAGACAAACAGAAAACACACGGCTTTGGGTGCAGCAAAGCTTCTGGTTGTGCTTATGGTTTGTTTGGGTGCCCACAAGCTTCCACAGCCAAGTTCAGAGAGAAGAATCTGGTCTCGGTGCTTCCCTGTTTCACATGAGAAAAACATTGCAGGGGTCTCTGCAAGGCTTCCCAGTGGGGGGTTTGAGAGAATTTATTCCACAGCTGGCTTTTACTGAGCTAAAACGTATGAGAGTTTGTCTCTGCTGTGCCAGGAGGACTGGTCAGAACACGCTGTATTTCTAAAGCCCACAGCCCGCTGCGGCTGCCTGCACTGGTGCTCCCTGTCCCTCCAAGTCCACCGCCGTGGCCGTGGCACGGCAGTGACGGATCTCTCCCGTGCGTCCTGCGCAGTCCCGAGGAGGGAGGGACGATCCCTTCGGCCTTCCCCACCACTGCGAGGTTTCCGTTATCCTCAGCGGGTGAAGCGGTGAGGGTGAGAGAGTGCGAGGATTTTCTGCTCCTTCTGTCTGACTTCAGACTCCTGCAGCAGCAGGGAGCTCCCTTGCCTGAGCTGTTTGCCTTTGCTCGTGCACCGGTTGTATCTTGAGCTCCCTAGCTCCAGGCTAGGGACTGACTATTGAGTTTGCTTTCCAGCAGTTCTTTGAGCTGCAAGAATATAAACAGCAGCCGCTTGCAGGAAGCCTTAATGGCTTCAGCAATTCATTAATCAACAGAATTTTGAACTTGAGAGCAGATCTTAGCCAGGCAGTCCAGCCAGCTAAGCTGCGTCTCTCCTTTTCCTGATTCCTGGAGCTTGTTTTCATTTTTCCTTATAAAGCAGTAAAACATGGAGGCTCCTTTTATTAGTTCTTCAGCTGTCATTGTAGTTCCGAAAGCTTTTGTCCAATTAGCTTCCTATTTTCTCTTGGCACAGCCTTAGTGTAGGGGAGGGGATGAGGAGGCGAGCTTGTCGGGGAGTTGGTTGTAACCGCGGCTGCCGCAGGAACGTGCTGTGATTCCTCCTGTGCAGGAAACGCAGAGCGCGGCTGTGGGGCTGAGCACCCCTTGCCAGCCCGGGAAGTGTGAATCAGAGAGGCCGCAAGCGTCGGCAGGGGTGGGCGAGGAAGGGTGGCGTCACCGGGAGCTGAGGGCGCGTGTGGGAGCTCGTTGCCTGACAAATGGTGTCGCGGCCCTGCGGTGTTTGAGGGACGGGGGGTCCCCCTTTGGGCAGTACCTTCCTGGCTCCCGCTCTGTAAGACAAACCTGTGCTTCCTTCGGAAAACGCTGTATGAGGCTGCTCTTGCTTCTGGTGTCTCCAAAACCAGCCCAAGGGGAAAGAACGAACTGATTCTCCCAGTGTCGTCTTATGGATCAGTAATCCCAATTTGCTGTGTAACTTACCCAAAATTCTTGGAGTGTTTCACTGAGACTGGCAAGTTCAATGTGTCCTTTTTTCATCGTTGTTTAGATTCTATCAGAGGAGCTATTTTGGTTTGTCCTATCTGCACCAAAATGCAGAGAGAGTGCTGCAGGAGGAGTAGACCTTTCTGGAAGCTTCTCACTAAACCATTTATTAATTTTATTTTTCTGTGCAGGTAGAAAAGGAGGCCACAAAGGCCGAGCAAGACAGTACACAAGTCCTGAAGAAATCGATGCCCAGCTCCAAGCAGAAAAGCAAAAGGCAAGGGTATGTGTTTGCCTACGTTATGTGTTTATTGTCATAAGTTCTGGCTTGTACAGCGTGCTTCACGTGCAGTTCATGAGAAACAGCAGCTTAGTCAAGTGTTGCAGGTCATTCTGTCAGTGATCACGATATGAATTCTGAATGTCTCTGGCTGGGGAGACTGCGAGGTGTGATCCAGTCCAGTTCCTCACAGAAGCGAGGCCAGGTAGACCATCCAGTTCACAATTGGAAGGTTAAAGGATAGGGAAGATGATTATACAGCAGCTCTAGACATCTTTTCCCCCATGTTTCATCATTCTAGTCTCCAGCGTCAGCTCATTTTTTTATCCGTGCTCTGCAGCTTGGCTGTGGCAGAAAAGGGCTCACATCTTGACTTCTTATTGTATATTGAAATTACCGTACTTGCCCTCTTTCTCTTCTAGATTTAAAAGACCAAATTCCTTTGACTTCTTCCTGTACCCATGATTTTCTTGTTTGCCTCTGACTTGTAGGGAGAGAGAAGAGTTTTCTGGCGTGAGTCCTTTTTTTGGGCGTGTTTCTATGCCCCAGCGTAGGATTGTAACAGCTCCCCTCTCTTCCACAACTACCTGCCTGGTGTTATAAAAGGCATGGCTACTTTTTGCAGCACTTGCTCTCTCGTATTCCCAAATTACCACAGCTACGATGGCACTCTCACTGCTCTTTTTCTGTGACTTTCTGAAAGTGCTGCCTAAGCCCAAATACACTCTTCCAGCTGAAGCCTCACAGCACTGACTACAGGAGGATAATTATACCCCATATAGGAAACACTGATGAATACCTCCGAGAGGAAGATTACTCTTTCAAGCAGTTATGAGCCGTATTGTTGACTCCTTTTTAATGTTTTGACCAGCTGTAACTCAAGATGATCGTGTGGTTTGCTGCTTAGCCACATATTCCGACTTTGTGTTGGATTTCTTCTTCCGAAGTGTAACTCCTCTCAGTTTGTGTTCTGATTCCACCTTCTTGGTTTCATGCCATGTTTCCAAATTCTGAAACTGCTTACGGGTCTGATCTTGTTTTCCGAGATGATTCCAACTCCTACCAGTGCGATGTCATTCACAAACTTTGTAAGTGTTCTCTACTTCTGAGTTGTTAATAAAAATACCCGCTGGAAGTGGAGCAGAACAGGCAGGACCCCACTTGAGATGTCTGTCTTGTTTCAACACAAACCAGAGAACTGCTCTTGAGAAGGATTTCTTTTTTTTGTTATAATCCACACCACATAGTGATGGTTACATCGAACGCTGTTTTGTAGGGGAAAGCTTAAAAAAACAGTTAACAAAATTACTCCTCGTACTGCCCAGAGCTCATCCACTTTGCCAGCTGCTGGGATGAAGGACGTTTGGCAATGGTAAAGCAAGCTATTCACCATGTTGGTTCTTCTCATCTTATCTTCTAATGATTTACCAGTTAATTCCTAGACTCCTGACTGGTAAAAGCTGTAATTTTTTGGATAATAATGTTCTGATTGATGGTTGTCAATTTGCTCTTCTCTAGGTTTTTTTTATCTACATCTAGGATGGGATCCAGCTCTATGCTTCATCTGTGTAGTTTCCAGTCCCTGAGATACTGTTCACTGGAAACCCGGGCCAAAATATCTCCTGGAGCTCTTTCATTTGGGGAAAGGAAAGGGCCAGTTTTGTCTTTTACAATCATTTTCCTGGCCTGTCACACAGAGAACAGCAGAGTTGTTTCGAGGTGATCTGCTGGGGCAGGTGATGCACACTTATGTGTTGAGAATGAGCTCTTGGTTTGTCACAGCCAGGCACCCTTGGCGTCATAAGGGCCACGTCAGGAACACCAGTGCTCTCAGAGCTCTCTCATCCCTCCAAAATGATCTCATGTAAGAGTCACTGCTGGATTTGGGATTTTTATTGACGTACATTTTCTCTAATTTCCTGTGATTTTGTAGGAAGAAGAGGAGCAAGAAGAAGGAGGCGAGGGAGCAACAGGGGACCCCAAAAAGGAGAAGAAGTCTTTAGATTCAGATGAGAGTGATGAAGATGACGAGGATTATCAGGTACTGTCATTCTCAAGGCACTTAATGCATTTGCACCACCCAGATTCTTGGGGCAGGAGAGAGATGCACGCTCTAGACTCCGAGTTCTCTTTGAGAGCTGCCTATAGTAAATTTTTTATGGAAGAACTATTTTTAGAAGCCCAAAAAACCTTACTTGGCAGCATTTTGTCCTCAGAATGAAAACTTGTCTATTTTTATAAGTGAAATGCAAAGGCAAAAAGATTTTTAAAAAGGCTGAAGATGCCTGGTGCTATAAATCTTGGTCCATAAATGGTTTTGCTGTCTGGTAGTAAAAACATCTTGAGCTGTGCTTTTGGGGTGTGTTGCAGCGTATTTGGTGAGCTCTGACAGAACACAGTGTCGGGTATGGGAGAGCTTCTTAACCTTCCTCTTGTTCTTGAACCTTAGCAAAAGCGCAAAGGAGTGGAAGGGTTGATAGACATAGAGAATCCCAATCGTGTAATTCAGACAACCAAAAAAGTAACTCAGCTGGACCTGGATGGACCTAAGGAACTCTCGCGACGAGAGCGGTGAGTCTTTCCTGCTGCCTCGGCAGGAGCTAGTGCCTTCCTGGAATTTCACCCTTGCTGGTGGCAGCAGCTTAACGCGGGGAGGTGTTTCCCTGCTGTGTGTGCGTTGGTGTTTCAGGGAAGCCCTTTCGATGTGTTGCTGTCTAAAGCAGACACCGAACAGCAGCAAACTGTCAAGCAGGACTCGCTGTGCTTCAAAATGTCTCTCCTTACAAACTTTACAGAAGTTGTCTGTCCTCTGGGAGTAGCTACGGCCATCCTGGAGCCAGGCAGCTTGGCCAGGTGCACTAAGAGAGTGAAATTTGTTGCCGTGGATATAGCCATTCCTTCCCTGAAGTTTTATGCCAGAAATCAGACGTAACTGAAATCCATTAACCAGAGGTCACCTTGGGGCCCGCTTTCATCTTGCTGCAGAGGCGCCCTAGAGACGGGTAGCGGTTCCCCAGATTCCAGGCGTGATGGTGAAATTTTTGTCTGAGCAGATGAATAAGATGAGAACCAAAGTTTAATCTTCTAGTTTCATTTAGCAATGGAGAGTTTCAGAGTGAAAGATTTAAGCTTGCTTATTTGGGATAGATTGCTTCGGCAGAAGTACACCTTGAGGGTAAGGCCGGGAAAAACATGTCGTGGTGCTGTGCAGTCTGGGGCTGATTCATTTGACCTCGTTCTGTGTCAGTGTCCTTTTTCAGCTGAACGAAGGTAGAAATAATCTCTCTCATCATCCCTGTTCAAACCCTGTGATAGACATAACCTGTGCTTGAAACCGGTGACAGGGCCCCCCAGTCTGTTTCTATGGGCAATCCACCTCTGTCCTCGTCGCCTGCCCCGCTCTGCCTGCACCCGCGTGCTTGCTTGGATGCTCTGGTGACTGATGTGTTTCACTCAAACAGAGAGGAAATAGAGAAACAAAAGGCAAAAGAAAGATACATGAAAATGCACCTAGCTGGCAAAACAGAACAAGCGAAGGCAGATCTCGCCCGACTAGCCATCATCCGGAAGCAAAGGGAAGAAGCTGCCAGAAAGAAAGAAGAAGAAAGAAAAGGTTAGAGAGTAATTAATCCTGTCCTCTTACTGCTCTTTGCAATGGCTGCGCTGCCAAGAGGCGTGATTTCTCCTATCACGCGTCGTAATCCCTCGCCTCCCGAGACTGCGTGGTGTGGCTGAGTGTCGTTACATCTCTCGTCAAAGCCAGGTTCAGCTGTTTCATTCTTGTAAAGCTCTTGCTTTATAAAGCTGTAGGAGATCTGAAAACAGGGAGCAGGGAAAGAGAGAAGGGAGTTGCCCTTGATAACCGTGTTGTCCTCAGCCTCCCAGGCAGCGCTTGCTCCGGTTTGGGGGTTTAGCGGGTTCCTTGTGCTGGGTGTGATTTGTCTGCTTTGCGTGCTGGGGATCCGCGCTGCCCGGGGAATCTGCAGCACTCCTCCCCTGCCTGGACTTTCTCTTCAGCTCCGATAGGTGTGAACCTGAAGTCTGGCGAGCGTGTCTTCTCAGTGGCTTCCACCGAGAAATTTGGGCATCGGGATAATTTGTGGATGCCTGAGGAGAGGCCCAGGGCAGAAGAGGACGTGCAAGGGGGGGCTGCTCCTCTCACCCTGGAGGGGATCTGCCAGGGGTTGGCGGGGAGGTCGGATTTTTTCCCGGTACCTCACCCTACGTGGCACACAGGATTTCGGTCTTCGGGGCTGTCAGGCCACCACCAGTCCCTGACATACGCTGTGAAATGACGAAACCTCTGTTCTTTTCCTCCCCCAGCAAAAGACGAAGCGGCTATGGCAGGTAAAAGACTGCAGTCACTATCCCTTAACAAGTAAGCACAGGACATGCAAGAGGAGGAAACGCCAGGGAACTGTGCGTGGTGCCTGCCAGGAGCTCTGTCGTGTTGCATACCCTAGATGCCACGTAGGGTGTACTGTGGCGTCGAAGTCACCTTCACCTCCAAGAGACACTGACGATGTGTTTGTCCTCATCCTGGCACAGATTTCCATTTGGGGTTAGGGGCAGCTGCTACCTTCGGTGCCGAACTGTGCTGAACAGCAATTCTCTGTAACAGTTTGGAAACCTGAATGTTTTTTGCTGTTTTTAGGATTCAGAACTCATAGACGGGGGCAGGGCGGGAGGGAGCTGTGCGGGACGGGAGATGCTTCAAATATTAGATTGCAAGAAAATAGATTGTGGGGTCATTGTGGGGCGGGGCAGGGGGTGGGGAACTTTGACTTGCTCGTGAAAGCCCAGAGGATGATGTATCTGAGGAATCCTTTTGGGCAAACGGCCCATCAAATTTTGCTGCGGGGTGTTGCAGTATAAGCTGGGAGCCTGACTTCATGGACATCTGGAGTGCCGTTCCTTCCCGGTTTCATCCCTCCTCTCTTGCAGCCAGTCTCCCCTTTTCCCTCCTCTTCATTTTTTTTTTTTTTTCTTCTCCTTATTAGGGATAGTGCCAGTTTTTAACCACATCATCCTTTGTTTAGAGGAACAAACCAAACAACAACATTAATTGTATCAGACCCAGATGGAAAAAAAAACTTTATCAAGTTTAAAAACCACCAACAACAGAACTTGTATATTTGGCTGATTAAAATGTAAGTTATCATAACTGCTCTGTGCTGTCGTGTGTGTGTGAGTGAGCACAAGGGTACAGGCTGCTCCCGAGACCCCGGTGCAGCAGCGGTCTGGTGGTGTGGCGACTTCAGCCTCTGCTGCTGTGCTCTTTCCGTGTTGGTTGTGGTGTGGAATTTGGCTCGAGGTTCAGGAGCTCCATCAGCAGGTGCAGCCTGAAGGCAAAAAGCTTCTCCTGCTGTCTCCGATGGATGTCTTGCACAATCTGACTACCACAGCGGAGAAAACAGTTACCCTCGGGCTGCTGCCTGACCTCGGCGCTGTGTCAGAAGGCCAGGCCCCGGACTGGCACCCCTCAGCTGTCCTGTCTCGCAGTGCGGGGCTGCGGGAGCAGGGGACGCTGTAGCGTGCTGCGCCCCAGGAGCTCCGGGGAGTCCTGCTGTCAGGAGCAGCCGGGGCCCCGGCGCTTCCCAGCCTCGCTCACCGAAGGCTGGAGGCGATTCAGCCCCAGTACCAAGGTGAGATGAGAGCGGAGAGGTTACAGCCGTGGGGATGCAGGATGACAAACGTTGTGATTTGTTCTGTGTGATCCTGCCCCTGCCTGGCTGCGGGGACTCGGGCGTGAGGGTGGGACAGAGGGACGTGCGACGGGCAACGTCGCTGCGAGCTGCCTGCTCAAGCTGCCGTGGGGAACTGCTGGGGTTTAGCCCGGCAGGCAGCTGAGCCCCACGCAGCCGCTCGCTCGCTCCCCCCCGGTGGGATGGGGAGAGAATCGGAAGGGTAAAAGTGAGAAAACTGCTGGGTTGAGATAAAGATGGTTTAATAAGTAAAGCAAAAGCCACACACGCAAGCAAAGCAAAACAAGGGATTCATTCCTTGCTTCCCATCGGCAGGCGGGTGTGCAGCCATCCCCAGGACAGCAGGGCTCCATCACACGGAACGGTGACAGAAAGACAAACACAATCACTCTGAACATCCCCCTTCTTCCCCCAGCTTTACATGCTGAACATGATGTCATATGGTGTGGGACATCCCTGCGGTCAGTTGGGGTCAGCTGTCCCAGCTGTGTCCCCTCCCAGCTCCTTGTGCCCCCCAGCTCCTCGCTGGTGGGGTGGGGTGAGGAGCAGAAAGGCCTTGGCTCTGTGTCAGCCCTGCTCAGCAGTAACGAAAGCAGCCCTGCGTTATCAACCCTGTTCCCAGCACAGATCCAAACACAGCCCCGTAGTAGCTCCTGGGAAGAACATTAACTCTATCCCGGCCAAACCCAGCGCGGGAACTTGCTGTCCTGCTGCGGGAGCGCGGGGTGGTCTCTGCGCCTGGGTAAAGGCGTGAGCCCCAGAGCTGCTCCCCCTGCCCCTGCCGCTGCGCCCCAAGGCGTGACCTGAGGCGGGAGGTACCAGGAGAGGTGTCCCTGCTGTCAGCCCCAGGAGGGAAGGACTGACATGGCAGGGACAGAGCAGACACAGAAGGTTCGGGGGGTGGTCGGAGCGCAGGGAGGCGGATGGAGCGGGGTGGTGGGAGGCAGGGCGCTGACACCCGGGACGGAGCAGGGCAGGAGCCACGGGCAGAGAGGGAGAGGGATGGGGCTTGTTTGCATGGGGTGAACACGCAGAAATGGGTGGAAAAATCTTCTCCCAGTAGAACACACGTCCCACTAACTAATGGCTGGACCAGGCCCCAAATGTCACCGTCCCTCTGCCAGCCAGCACTCCCCTCCCGGGCCGTGGTCAACATAAGGGCTGCTCTGCTTCGAGTGGCACCGCCAGGAACGAGCTGTCACAGCCAGGTCTCACCCCGGGAGGAGCGACCACGTTGCGCTGCACCGGTTCCTTTCCCTTTTGGTGCTAAATGTAGGATTTCCCTTGCGGTTTAAGACACGGCCAACGCTGGAGGGGTGGCTGGGTGTCTTACCTGCCCCAACACACCTGCCCGGGCACTGGTTCTTCTTCTGCCTTTGCCAAAGCCCCGATCGACCCCTTCATCGTGATTCCGTACCCTCTGTGAAATGTGTCACCCTGCCCATCGTTCACCACTTGCAATTAAACCCTGCTCTGAAACGTGGAAAGATTTATCCACTTTCTCACAGCTTCTTCAAAGGCTCCTCGGCCCTCCTGGGAGCTGCTCTGTCCTCCCAGTTCGGCGCCGCGGCGGGACTGCTCGTGCCCTGAGTTGCCGATGAGGAAGGGGGGTGTCGGAGGTGCTCTGACCAAAACCGCCCGGCAGCCTGCGGTAACGCGCTGGAGAGGGCAGGACTGTTCGGCAGCCCAAGGTTTCCGAGCTGGCGCCCAGGGTGTGGGATTGCACACCTGGCGGGACTCGGCCGGTGCCCAGGAGGAGCCGGGAAACCTGCGCTGCCATGCCAGCGCTATCCTCGCCCCTGCCTTTTCTCCAGTACCCATCCTGTTCTGAAATCCTGCTGAAGCAGGGAGCGGGGAGGTGACGTTCCCCTTATCCCCACGGTCCCGATTCATCCTCGGAGCTGGCGGCAGAACGGACATGAACGCCCGTGGTGAGATGCGGCACAGCGGCCGTGATGTGCTCTAATCCCACACGCGTTTGCATTGAACTATTTTTTTAAAAAAGCCAAAAAAAATCATTGGATTTATACAGGAAAATCCTTACTTTATTTTTTTTTTTCTTTAAGCGATGTATGACCAGCATCAGGTAGGATGGTAACAAAAATAGTAAAAAAAAAATTGTTTTCTTTGTCGGAGAGCAGCCGCCGGGGCTGGCTGGCAGCCGGGGAAGCGCGCTGGTGGCATCGTGGCCGGCTCGCGTGGCGCGGGGGCTCGCGGGGAAAGCAGACAGGCGCAGCGTAGCAGGGCTGGGCTGGCAGCCGGGATGCCCTTCCCGGCTGGCTCCTTCATTTGATCTTGAGATCCTTCAGCGCTGACTCCAGGCTCTGAAATGAAATGGGAGGTCGTTCGTCATCAGCTTTTTGCTTTCCAAGGCAACTGGAGGTGGTTGGGGAGCTGAAAGGGGGTACAGTGTGGGGGGGGAAGCCGTCCCCTGAGGTGCCAACCCGTCCCTGCCGGGAGGAGATCCCAACTTTGGCTCGTTTTGGCTCATTTTTCAAGCCATGTAGGCAAAGCAGAAGCCAGGAGAGGGTGCTGGATCCCTGCGCAAGGCTGGCTTCAACGCCCCCGTCCCCGCCATGGGGAGCTGTGAAAGCGCCACCCGGGGTGTCCTCCAGCCAGCCCCGGGTTAAAGGACATCCCACCCAGGACTGCGGGACCCCCGTGGGCAGGACAGGCCCCCCCCAGCACGGCGGAGAGCTGCGCGGCAGCGGGGTGGGGGGATTGCAATTAGAGCCGTGGCTAACGAGAGTCCGACGCCGGGTGCTCCCAGGCGGGGGAACCGCGGTGGGGATGCCTCACCTTGACGTCCCAGATGCTCATGCCGCCGTCCATCCCCGTGGTGCAGAACTGCGAGCAGTTGGCCTTCCCGCCCGCCAGCACCGAGATCTGGCTGCGGGGCACAAAGAGGCGGCGGGGAGTCAGCCCCAGGCCCCCCCCGAGCCCTCGGGGCTGCCCGGTCATCAGCGGGTGGGAGTGGGGCCAGACTCCTCCATCCCCCCCATCCATGTGCAGGGATCCTCCAGGGATGCCCAGGGATGTGCCGGAGATGCCCAGGGCTGTCCCAGCTCGCGGGGCTGGATCTCTCCATCTCCCCCACCCATGTGCAGGGATGCCCAGGGATGCTCCAGTGGTGCCCAGGGATGCTCCAGGGATGCCCAGGGATGCTCCAGCGGTGCCCAGGGCTGTCCCAGCTCCCAGGGTCGGACCCCTCCCTCTCCCCCACCCACGTGTAGGGATGCCCAGGGATGCTCCAGGGATGCCCAGGGATGCTCCAGGAATGTGCCAGCAATGCCCAGCGCTGTCCCAGCTCCCGGGGCTGGACCTCTCCCTCTCCCCCACCCACGTGTAGGGATGCCCAGGGGTACCCAGGGATGCCCAGGGATGCTCCAGGGATGCCTAGGGCTGTCCCAGCTCCCAGGGTCAGACCCCTCCCTCTCCCCCACCCATGTGTAGGGATGCCCAGGGATGCTCCAGGGATGCCCAAGGATGCTCTGGGGATGCCCAGGACTGTCCCAGCCCCCAAGGCCGGACAGCAACACAGCCAGGGGATGCTCAGGGGCCAGCACCCCCAAGCAGCCCCTGGGGTGACCCAGCCGAGCCTGTCCCCCCAGTACGCGCCTGATGCTGTTCTTGTGCAGGGTGTCCGGCATGGCATTGGCGGTGTCCGAGCTCGCTTTCTTGTCCAGGTTCTGGAAGCGCTCGCGGGCGGTGAGGCCGCGCTGGGAGCTCTGCTTGGGGATGTCCAGCTTCCCCCCGAAGGTCAGCGCGCCCTGGCTCTCCTCGTAGGTGAACAGCATCGGGTAGCAGTCGTGGCCCTGGGGAACCAGGCAGCCCTGCTCAGCGCCCTCCTGCCGGCTCCCGGCGTGGGGCCCACCCCGTGTCCCCAGCCCAGACTCACCGCGGCCACCAGGCTGTTTTCGGTGATGAAGGTGACGGCCAGGAGGGGCAGGGTCTCGGTGCACAGGCAGGCGACGCTACGAGGGAGGGCAGGGCGTTAGCAGGTAGCCGAGCTTCAGCCTCTCTGCGCTGAGACTGGCACAGCTCGTGATGCAGGTGGAAGCCACAAGACAGCAAGGAGAGGACGCGCCACCTTCTCCGACCAGGTCTGCTTGGGCCTCCACCTCCACCCCAACCCAGATGCCTCCATCCCCGGATCGGTTTTGGGGTCGACCCCCCCCGCCGCCCACAGCACGGCTGCCCCCAGCCCCCCCGAGCCCCCTCCTCTCCCCAGCCCTGCTTACGCCATCTTCTTGTTGGCATCGGCGAGGCAGAGGGTGCTGTCGTGGCTCACCCAGGCCACGCGGGCGCCGCTGGCCGAGAAGCAGATGCTGTGCACCCACCCGCAGCTGCTGCTCGACTCGAACATCAGCTCCCCGAAGGGCATCTTGGAGCCCCAAGGCGTGGGGCTGGGCCGCTCCTCCACCTCCTTGATGTAGGCTGAGAAGATCCTGGGAGGGGGAGAGCCCTGCCATGTGTCCCTGGACACAGCTGCCTCCATCCCTGCCCCCTTGCGTGCCTCAGTTTCCCTGCCGGAGCCCGTGGGGTGCCCCACTGCCTCCCATGCCCCGCTGGGTGCTGTAACGCTGGAATCATCCCCGGGCACTCCCCAGCCCTCCCCGCATCTCCCCTGCGCCCCGTCCCCAGCTCCCAGCAGCACCCAGAGGGGTGAAACCTGCCCCACGGGCGAGCCAGGGCGCTGGGCTGCCCCACACGCCTCTGTGCTGTGCCAGGGTGGGACCCCAACCCATCCTTGGGGGGTTGCCCCACCTCAGGCCCCCCCAGTCATCCACCCGCCCTACTCCTCACCGGCACTTGAAGTCGCAGGAGCCGGCGGCCAGGAGGACGTTGTTGGGGTGCCAGTCGAGGCTGAGCACCGTCGAGCGGATGGGCTTCTTGATGTGCTTGCAAACCCACCTGCGTGGAGAGCGGTTGGCGTCAGTGGGGGAGCATCACCACCCCCAGGAACCCCCCTGGGCTTTCGGGGGGCTGGCTGAGGGTGGTCGGGGCTCCAAGCGCCCCAGGAGCTGCCCTGGGCCACCAGCCTGCAGTAGCAGCCAGGACATGGGGACAGTGTGCCCTGTCCCCAGCAGCAGGGTTTTGGAGCACCTCCACCATCTCCCCATCTGTCTCCTCCTCCAGCTCCTTTCTGTCTCCCCCATCTCCTCCTGTATCACCTCTAAAACTTCTCCAGTCTCCTATCTCCAAATGCATCTCCCTTCCACCTCCCCTCCATCCATCTCCCCTCCATCCATCCATCCATCCATCCATCCATCCATCCATCTCCCCTCCGTCTCCCCCAGGACAGACCCAGTCAGGCCGTGGCTGAGCCTCACCAGTCGTTCTCCTGCTCGAAATAGCAGATGGAGATGAGCCGGGAGCCGCTGCCCACGGCGAACTTGTTCTCCTTGGGGGACCACTTGACACAGCGGGCAGCACGGTTGATGCGCAGGATGACCAGGGTGGGTTTCCAGACGTTGCCCTTCAGGGTCCAGACGTAGGCATTGCGGTCGGTGCCGCACGTCACCAGCCGGTTGCTCTCAGGGGCCCAGTCGATGCCTGGAAGGCAGAGGGGGGTGATGGTGGCCCAGGGAGCCATGGGGACAGGGATGGGTCACTTGAGGCCAGAGGCCATTTGAAGGCAGAGCTGTTCTGGCTGGTTTCTGCCCCAGAGTCTCTCTCTGCTCCACTCTCATATCCATCCCAAATCATCCCACCCCATCTCTTCCCAAGTCTCCCAGCCCAAAGCATTCCATCCCAACTCATCCCACCCCACCCCATCTCTCCCAACCATCCATCTCATCCCACTTCATCCCCTCCCACTCCATGCCATTCCATCCCAACTCATCTCACCCCATCTCTTCCATCTATCCATCCCTTCCCTTCCCATCCATCCATCCATCCATCCATCCCACCCCATCCATCTCATCCCACCCCATCCCTCCCCACGCCATCCCTCTCCGTCTCTCCCATCCCATCCCATCCCATCCCATCCATCCCATCCCTGGGTGCCTTCTGACATGCTGGATCGGAGCCGGGAGAGGTAGACACAACCTGCTCCCTCTCCTGCACCCATTGCACAACCCCCATCCAGAAGCTGCGGGTGCCACCACGCGGGGCTGGGACCAGCTCCGGGGCAGGGCCACCCACCAGCCGCATCCCCGTCCCCTCCGTTGGCCGGGACTCACCCGTCACCTGCCCGTTGTGCTCCTTCAGCTCATGGACTTTGCTCCACTTGGCCCCGTCCTTGCGGTAGATGTGCACCTCGTGGTTGTTGGGGCAGAGGGCGATCTCTGCGGGGCGAGAGCAGCCGGGGCACAGCCCTCCCCTGGGTGGGAGGCTCTGCCGGGGCGGCGAGCGGGGCCAGCGGCATCAGCCTGCCCCTTCCTGTGCTCCAGGCTCGGCGGGGCGCGGTGGGACCCCACTGAGCCCCATCTGCACGGTGGGGTCCCACGAAGCCCCCCAGCCCCGGCCCCGCGCTGCCCTGAAGCCGGCTCCTGCAAACTGTCCCGATGGGGAAGGGAGACCCTCCCCCAGACCTGCCAGCCCAGTGTCCTCCCTTCCCCGGCATGGGGTCTCGTGGGGCTGGTGGGATGGGATGGGATGGGATGGGATGGGATGGGATGGGATGGGATGGGATGGGATGGCTGTGGGTGCTCAGCTCCCGTCCGGCCCCATCCTGCCGCGCCTGCCCGGCGTGCCGGCCCCAGCAGATAAAGCCCTTTTTGTTCTCTCCCAAATCCCCTGCGCCGTGGCCGGGAAATGCCATCGGCCGTGAATCACTCGGCTCTCCTCTCCTCTCCTCCGCAGTGCTTTGCCGGTCCCTCCCCACGCCGGCTGCCGCGGGGCCGGACGCTGTGCCGGCACCCCTCGCACCGGGCTCCGTGCTGGCAGCAGGACCAGGGGGATGCAGGAGGACGTGTGCCGTCCCCAGCCCCAAAATCTGCCTGTGGCAGGACCTGCTTCTCCAAACCCAGCCCCGACCCAGCTCTGCCCCATCCAGGGGGGCATCGCCCACCACGGGGATGTTCAGCCAGGACAGTCGGTGCTTCAGGCCGTCCCTGGGGATTTCGGGATGGGGTGCCCCGGCTGTACTTACGGGTCCGGTCCTTGTTCCAGGCGTGGCAGCTGATGGGCTCCAGCAGGAAGCTGTGGTAGGCCATGGCTTGCGGGCTGGGGATGGGGCGAGACCCCCGCGGCCGTCAGGAGATGCTGCTCTGGCCACGGGGACAAGCCCCCCAGTGGGACCCCCCACTCCCAGCCCCACTGAGCATTCCCTCCCACCGGGATCAGCCCCGCGTCGCAGCCCACTGCGTCCCCCCTCTGCCAGGGAGGGGCTTTCCCCGAGGATTTCCAAGCTCAGAGCTGCCCAAGCAAGGGGGAAGGGTGCCCCGGTGGGTCCAGCTCAGGGCAGGGGCGAGGGAGGATCTGGATGGAGCTGGAGGAGACATTCCCTGTGGTGCTGCCCCGTGGCCGAGCACCCCACGCTGAGTGTCCCGTGGCCGGGTGCCAGATGGGTGCCCATGGCCAGATACCCCCGGCTGGGCACCCCATGGCCAGGTATCCCATAGCGGGGTGCCACATGGGTGTCCCATGGCCAGACGAGAAGTGGGGACCACTTCCAGGGACTTCCAAACTGTGCCGTCATCCTGTCCCAGCTGTCCGGAGCCTGGTGGGCAGGAGCCGGCCGGGCACACGGGGACCCCACTACTGGCACTGCCAGCCCCATGTGCATCCCGGGGGTCCTGCCACGGGCAGCACCTCCTCCCTCCGGCTGCTCCCACCAGCCCCACGGGGCCAGATCCGCTTGCTCCTTCCCCACCTCTCCTTTAGGAAGACCCAAAGCCCCGTGGAGGCACCTCCATCCCGTCCCATCCCGTCCCATCCCATCCCGCCCTGTATGTGCTCAGCCCCGGCGAGCCAGTGACTAATCCCTTCCCCTGGCTGAGCTCCCGCCGCTCCCGCCAGCGCCCACCGACCGCTCCGGTGCCACAGGACGGAGCAGCTTCCCGCAAGCCCCCTCCGGGTGCTGTGGGACCGGGAAGGGCTCGGAGCAGCGGCACGGCCCCTTGGCCATCCGGCCGAGGTAACGCACGGATGTAGGGAAACACCTCGCCAGGGTGTGACAGACGGGGATTACTCACAGCTTGCCTCTCGGCTATTTTGGGAACTCTCTGAATGCTGCCCGTTTTCTTTGGCAGCTAAAAACGGTACAGGGGAAGGAAAAAAGTCCCTCCTAGGAAACCTCTGTCCCTGGGTTGGTGAAAAGAAAATCCGTGGAGCTCCATCACCTGCCTTTTGCGTGTGGAGAAATCCCAATGCCAACGCACGGCACAGCCCCTGCTGTCACGCGCCCCACGGCCGACCCCCTGCCAAAACACCCGTCTCCGCCGGCCAAGGACAGGGCACGGCTGAGCAGGCACCTGCCCAGCCCCAGCCCCACCGATCCGGCCGGGGTTCGGCACGGGGTGACCCCCAGGAGGGTACAAAGCTGCTGCCGCCCCGTGCCTCCGCCCCGAGCCCTGCGGCCGGAGCAGCACCACGAGCGCCGAATAAAATCACCAGGGAGCGGGGCCACTGCTGTTGGCCTTGCAAAAGATGAGGAGCAGAAAACTGTGTGAAATGGGGACCCGGCTGAAACGGCTCCCGGGGAGGAGGGATGGGAGGCAGGGCACGCCGCGGCGCTTTCTGGCTTCGATGTTCGCTAAGAAAACAGGAATGCTGCTTTTTTTTGAGGTGGTTTGGATGCTCAGAGGCCTGGACCTTCCTCCCTGGAGAGTCTTGCTCTTCACCCGTTTAATGCCAGCCCCCGAAAGGACGGGCTCGGCCGCCGCGCCGGGGAGCGGAAGCCATCCCCCAGCCGCTGCGGTAAGAAGCAAGGGCTGCTCGGCCGTCCGAGCGCCGATCGCTCCCTGCCGCAGTTTATGTTTCATTTCCCCAGCAGCCGGTTTACAGCCAGTTCCCTGCTGACGCCCCATGGGCTGAGCTGTGCTCCCACCCCGGGGGCGAGCCGTGGGGTGACCCACGGGGACCTCGGCAGCCCCTTCCCCAGCAGGGAAGAGCATCGGAGGGGCCGCGGCTATTTCCCCCGCTCGACACGGAGGCTCTCAAAGGTGGAAAACGGGCATTTTCGGATGGCCAGACAGGGATCGGGACACGATGCAGCTCCGTTATCTCCCCGGCCAGCCCCAAGGCGCCGAGCAGTTCGGAAACATCCTTGGAGGAGATAACCAAACCTTGGCAGGAGCCAAGCGCTGGGGGCTCCTCCCGGTCCCGGGGAGGAAGCTGCGCGCGGAGGAGCTGTATTTTTGATTTTGCCGAGCCTGGCGGGAGGTGGGTTTGCACCCGCCAGTGCAGGGACACGGTGAGGGTCCCGCCAGGAGCCGCAGGACCCCCTGAAGCTGCCCCTGGCCACCACGGTGCCCCCGTCCTCCTGCACTGACCCCCGGGAGCCCCTCCGCTCCCCACGGCGGCTGCAGGGTGTTACCCCTCCCTGCTCCTGCCAGCCAGGTTGGGGACACCCGTCCTCGGTCCCCAATGTTGTGTGGGGCACCCCAGGAGCCAGCCTGGCCCTGGGGGGACATCACCGTCCCAGGGCAGATGGAGGGCGGCTCTGACCCTCCTCTTCCTCACACTGGGCAAAGCGGGAGATGGCCGATGCCTGGGAAGGAGAGGACAGATTGCAGGCAGCTCTGGCTCTGCCGGCACCAACCCCTGCGGGACCCCCGCCAGGGGACCCTTTCCAACACCCCATAGCTGCCGGGCCTCTGGCGAGAGAGTAAAACTCAACTTGCTGCCAAAGCTGGAAAAAAAAAAAAAGCCCAAAATGCAGCAGCAGGAAAACTCCTGAGCAAGGCGCTGCCTGCACCCCCCTCGGACCCCAAAGCTGCCCCGGCCAGGGGGTCCCCACCTCCCCTCGAGCAGGGTGTGAGCACCAGGAGAGGTGACGGCCACAGCCCCCACGGGACAGACCCAGCTCCTCGCTGGGGTGGCAAAGCTGCCTCCCCGCTCCTTACCTTGCTGGGCAGCGCAGGCAGGGCAGGCAGGGCGGGCAGGGCTAGTTCATGGACTCTGGGCAGTCGACACGAACGGCAGCCCGGAGCGAGCGGCGGGAGCTGCTGGCTGCCCCGCGGAGGCAGCCCGACTTCCCTTTTCCTCTCCGAGAAATGCAACCACTTCCTTACGTGGGCGTTGGGGGAGCGCAAAGCAGCTCGGCAGCCGCCCTGCCCCTGCCTGCCTGCGAGCCAGGCCTCTCCGCCATCGCCGCACGTGGACGGGCCACCGGCTCCGGGATGCTCCCGGCAGCCCCCGCCGCTCGGCGGGATCGGGCAGCTCGCCCTGGGTGCGCCAGGGAAGGATGGAGCCGGCTGCGGGAGGGCTGCTCACCCCCCGGTCCCCGAAGCGTTTTGGGGGGACGGATGCAGCAGGGAGGCCCTGCCTAGCAGGGCTGGCCCGCAGCAGGCGATAGCTGCAGTCGGAGCCCACCCGGGGCGAGACGTGCGTCGGCATCGCCTCCCACGGCCACGGAGATTCGCAGCTTGGCAGGACCCCGCGGCGCGTGGATCCGGCCGCCCCGAGTGGCAGCTGCTGCCGGTTCCTGCATCCCACTGAGCCCAGTGGGACCCAAGCCCAGGCTGGCTGCAGTCACGGCTGCGTGCATGGACCCCCACCTACCAGGCAGGCACCCCTCTATTTTTTTTTTCCCCTCAGGCTTCAGAGCAACTAATTTTTACCCCTTTCCCAGCCGGGCAGGGTAACTCCCAGGAGCTCAGCTCCTGCTGGAAGCGCTGGGAAGGAGAGATGGGCTTCAGCTTCTCGCTCCCCTGCTGCAAGCCGGCTGCAGTCACGCGTGGAGGGATGCACTCACCCCTTCCCCCCCGAGTAAGGTTGCAGAAGTGGGACAGCAGCGCATTGGGGTCTCGGGCAGGGAGGTGCAGGATGCAGATACAATAACCTCGTATTTGTGGAGCTGCAGAATTAATCCCCAAGTGAGGGCTCAGCTGCAGATCACGGCTCTGCGGGGTGGCACTGAGCGGGCAGCTCATCCTTCCCTCAGTCCTCAAGTCCGTCAGCCACGCTTCCCCTCGCACGGGTTGCCGCGATGCCAGGCAGACACACACAGCCATCCCGAGATGTGCCCGGAGGGTGGTGGGTCTCTGCGGCTCTGGCCAGGAGTGAATCCCCGCGGTGGGAAATGTCCCTCTCAGAAGCAGCGAGCTGTCCCTCCTCCGGCAGCAGCTTGCCCATTGCAGCGTCCAGCTCGCACCACAGCTCCCACGCGGCTGAAAGCTGCGGCTTTTTGAAGTTTTTCCTGCTGCCTGCACACTTTCTCTAGTCCTCCTTTGGCTACGAGCTGCTCTGCCTCTGCTCTGCCTCTGCTCCTCACCAGGAGTGTTCAGGCTTTCTTGGTGTCCTGCCACCGCCTCCCGCACCAGCCCTGCCCCAAGACCTGCAGCTCTCCTCCGCGTGCGATGGGAGGAGGCAGGACAGGAGACCATCCCTCTGCCCATCCCTTCCAGGCAGGGATGCGAGTGAACGGTAGCTCAGTTTAACTTCTGCAGGAGGAATCAAGGCATGTTATTAAGAGAAGGGAGAGGAAAGCATCACCTCCAGCGCTGCCTGGAGCGCGGTTCCTTGTCTGCCATCGCCTTTCCTCATGGTCTCGAGGCTGTTCCTGCTGCGGCTCCTCTCCAAGCCTGCGCTGAGCGCAGCGAGCTGCCTCTGCCACGGACGCAGATTTTGAAGGCAGCTTGGGTTTCCCCCACGCTTGGCAGCCCGCAGGGGAATAAGCCAGCGCCGTGGAGGCTGGGGACGACAGCTCAGCCCTGCTGGGGCTCTCGCCCGATCCGACTCAGGGTTTGGCTAAACCCTTTACCTGCTTTTGCCTCCCTTTTCTGAAGTGGAAAGATCCTCCTGCATCCACAGCAGCGTGTCTTGTAACGCTCGGGTCCTCCGCAGAAAGGCTGTAGAGGAGCTATCCCACTGCAGATGCTGGAGAATGGCGTTTTGCTGGGGTTTTCTTTGGAGGTGGGGCAGAGAGGATGAAAAGCAGCAGTGATTCTTTTCATTCAGAGGCGGGGGAGTTTTTCAGGCGGGCTCCAGCGAACGGCCTCAGGCATCCCTGCCCACATAGAGCCCCCTTTCTTGCCCCCAGCAGTCTGTTAACACCGAGCACACGCAGCCAGCAGCTCTCCTGTCATTAAGACTGTAACCATGCGCTTTATTGTGCACATCGCTTTCAAAGGCGCCCTCAACCCCAGCACACGCAAGCACGTGCTAGGAAGCCTGGTGCCGCCATTAGCTAAATATGCCAGGGAATTCTCACCCACGCTGGCCACAAAGCACGGGGTGAGAGACGGGGAGGCAACCAAGGAGACGGCAGTGACAGACAGGGGCGGTGGGATGCAGCGGAGCGTCCTCCCAGAGCGGAGCGATGGCCTGGCAACGCAGCGAGCCGCCGTCCCCCACCGTCACACGGAGCACGAGGTGCAGGGCGCTCCCGGCCCCGCGCACAGGGCAGGTTTAAGTGGAATTATGTGCCTTGAGTGAGGGTTGTTTATATTCCCCTGCTCAGTCCTTTTCTATTACGAATATCTCCAATCTGTTTTTCATCTCAGGCTTCTAGCACGCGCGTTTCTCAGACAGTAACTAGGGCAGTTTCCCCAAACCTGTCTGCTGGCTTTTTGGGGTAACAGGCTCATTTTATGTTCTCCAGCTCTTTGACACAGAAAAAGACATAAAATTGAGAGATCTCTTTTCTCCACTCTCTCATGAGATTTTTTTCCCCATCCTTTTATATTACTTGGGCCATATATTTCCAAATCCTTTTTTCTAATACTCGTTGGAAATAAACCACCACACTTTCTGAAGTGACTTCAGAAACAAAATCAGTACTGTCCGTGGGATACAAGCATCTTGCAGTACACATGGAGACGGACACAGCCAAACCCGTGCTCCTCTGTCCACCCAAGGCTGGCAGGGTGACTTTGATCCAGAAGACCTTGAACTCCATTAGCATTGCATCCTAGCTGATAAACCCAACCCCACCACAAGTCATCATGCACATCGGGTCACTAGACTGCAAGAGCAGAGGTTAAACAGTCATTATTTTATGTTTAGACGTGAGAGGAAATTGCAAAGCCATACTTGACTGCCGGGGAGGAAGGTGAGAGACACAAGAAAATCCGAAGGAACTGGGAAAACAGTTCATTCTCTGCACGCAGCCAACGTCGCGCCTGAAAAGGATCCAGCTCTGATGGACACAGATGACTCACAGCAGAACAGCAGCACTCGTCAGCTTTGTGAGCTTCTCTTCCACCCTCCCTTTTCAGTCACTCAGAGCTGAGAAACAAGCAGCGTATGAAGCAACTCTGGTTCCAGAGGAAGTGGTAAATTTAGTCATTGGGGTTTTTTAAGACACTTCTGCATTTTCAACAGAAATGACAAAGTCTTAAACCTTGTAAAGCAATGCTGTGTGCCAGATAACCCCCTCCAGAGCACAGCCTGCCTCGAGGCAGCAACACAGTTAAGAGTAACTAGACCACGTGAATAAAATAAGTTACGTGTAAATGCCTCCGTGAGCTACCGAGGCTCAGAACTGAACTTCAAAAGACGCAGACACCCAGAGACAAAGGATCTGCACAGAAGCCAGACCACGCCGATACCTCTGATAACTGTGCTTCATTTCTCCACCAGTCATTACAAACACGGAATTTCACAGGCCGAGCACTCGACTCTAACACAACATGCAGGCCTGTGGAGCTTCGTGGACCAACAATGTGGTTTGCTTTTAATGTTTTCTCCTAAGATCCGTAGATTTTTGCCTCACTTTCCACAGGCAGCCTTCCCCCCCGAATCCTAGGCACCGCGCTGTGAGAAGTCTTTGTACAAATCCTAAAAGGTAACTACAAATAATTCTGGTCATTCGCCTTTGGAAAACCATGACCCACTAAACAGACAATAAAAAAAGACATTCAGGTTGATTTACTGGTATTACTGGATTAAATGCCAGGCAGACAGAACTAAGAGTCAGCAGGACAAAACTGTTCATCCTCCAAAATCATCACCTCAAGGGAACAATTCCCCTGAAAGAGGCCCAGCTGAATCTTCACATGCAGATCATCAGAACCCCAGGTCTTCATCTGTCAACTTGACGAAACTTTCAGTTAAGATGAACTCTTCCTGTTTTAAGGCCATAAATACCAGTGCAGGGTTTCCCCGCCCTCTCTCTCAGAGTTAATTCCCTTAATATCCCCTTTTTAATCACTACTAATGAGCATGAAAACAAAGAATCAGTTTTTCTTTTTTTTATTATTATTATTTCTAGCAGACAATTTACATAAAATTCCCCTTTTAAGTTAGTGATTCATAACTTCCTGCAATAAACTACTTAAGGAGCAGCTTTGGTAAAGAATGGAATGAAACAACCAACCGAAAAAAAAATAAAAAAAGAACAATCACAGCTGATTTTGAAACCAACACAATTCACCAAATTTAGATTCAAAAGAAAATCTGCCAAGCTGTATTTTCTCAGTGTTTCCAAATATTCCACTTTCCTCCTCCCTTTTCGGGTTTGTGCAGATGTGGGAGCTGCATTCTGTCAAGCAGTTTGTCCTGCTAGATCACGGAAATCCACCTTTACATGATTCGTAGACCTTGAATAGAGGACTCTAAGGTCTTGAAAGAGAGAAAATCTTAATCACAACCTGCTACAGTATCCTGTGTTAAATAATTCAATGTAGATGCTGATGTTAAGGAAAAAAAAGAAGAGTAAAAACCCTGAACACTTGAGATTAGACTCATATTCAAGAGCCTGAGACTGCTACAGTCATTCATTTCAAACTCACGCATATACAGACCAATGATTCCACCCCCTTCCCCTGCAACTGCATTAAGGCAGCTTATGTATCACCTCAATTCCGTATTTGGCTCCTGTCCCCTCCAGAGCTTTCTGGCATTCCAGAACACAAACTACTCTTTCCCTAACAGGCAGCGCACAGCTCTCGGCAGCTTGGGGAGGTCAGCAGAGACCTCTGTTGGCCAGTCCTCAGCAAAGCAAGCGCTTGCGTTACTAAATCCTTTCAGGGTTTACAATACGGTGCTGACTGTGTTTTCTGTTTGAGGTAACTTCTTACCACTTTGCTAAGTTAATTATGAGAGGGCAGGACCATGTTCTGCAGAAAGACAGCGAGCAGAGTCCAAAAGGATGGGAGCACGAAGAGGCAGCGGGTTTTGTCATGTCAATAATCGTTCCAGCCTGATTGCGGCTGAGGTAGAGGTCGGAAAAGGAAAGAATCAGTGGGATTCATTCCTACAGGGACATTAAGTGATTCCATTAAAAAATTAAGTCTGAATTAGCACCATCTGCTAAAGCAAGTATATCTGCATTTATGCTGAATCTGGGATCTGTCTTCCTTACGGAGTTCACTAATGCTCTTGAATATTCCAGTCTGGATTTTCTGCTGCTAGGAAAAACCTGTGTTAGGGCTGAGCCCCAGAAGTTGATGCTGGAGATCCAAAAAACCCCACCACCGCACCTACTTTACATAAACGGGGTAGTAAAAGCGTACCTTGAAATCCCAGATGGTCATTGCTCCATCAATGCCGGTGGTGCAGAATTTACGACAATCTCGTTTGTCTATCTCATAAATAGACACTTGGCTGAAAACAGAGAGTGATGGCTGTAACACAGACACCCATTCCAGAGAGCCAAAAAGCTGGGAAATTTGGGCTGAATTCAACTCCTACTCTCTCAAAGGGAGACACGAGCATAGCAGAGCCTATGCGAGATTTTTAGTACAATGCTTCAGAAAAATAAGCAAAGAAAAAGGACACTGAAAGCTCTTTTATCACTTGGTGGCTGTAGCTTAAACATTTTCCTTGGATAAAGACAACTTGCTTCAGAAATGTTAGCATCCTCTGGGCTCATGCAGTTTTTGAAACGCAAGGATATTCTACTCGATTAACCCGAATCAATCCTTTTGATGAATAAATACACATGGAAATAACATCTGAAATAGGGAGCTGGTATGTGAATTCCTGTTTCACGGGAATTTTGCTGACTAGATTTTGCACAGCGCCACCAGCCTCTTGTGAACTATCTACATATTTGATAAGATAAACTGTGTTCAAGTTACAGAACACATTAAGCATGAGCAAACAGCAGTAGCATGCATGCCATGTTAATCATTAACTTTACCAGCTTCCATGTAAGTCCAGAAATAAACAGCTGTTAGTGAAAGGCAAAAACGGAAACGGGATACCAGCTACACCCATCTGGTACGGCAAATTTGAGGTCTCATAGGTTTGTGGTACATCCTGGGAAATCTCGCGTGGACGGCCAAGACACTCACGTTATACTGTTTTGGTGCAGTGTCTCCAGGGTAGTGTTACGATCTTCTGTAGTGGCTCTTTTATCCATGTTTCGGAAGCGTTCCATGGCGGAAATATTGCGCTGGATGCTCTGTTTCGGAATGTCTAGTTTGGAAACGAAGGTCAGCAAGCCACGGTCATCGCAGTTAAAGAGCATCGGGCAGCAGTCATGGCCCTGCAACCAGACATCGTGAAAGTGCATCAAGAAACATAACCAACATAATCACCGTTTCTTTTTTCTGCTGCTGTTAATTGCAGAAATGCAAAGACAGACACTATGGAAGAGCTTGCTTATTACTAACTTCGTAATGTATGGTGTTTCTCCCTCTCCAAAACATTACAACACTCTAGAAGGAGAAAATAATAGACACTTACAGCTGCCACCACACTGTTCTCAGAGACAAACGACACACTCAGGAGTGGGAGGAACTCTGTTTTCAGCTGCGAAACCCTGAACACAAGAACATTTGTTAGAGGACTTCACTGAAACCTCTCATCTTTGACTCCAACTAAAAATAGAGACCGTTCCCACACAAGGATTATTGGAAAAGTCGTCAGTGTAGCTCAGTTGTCCTGAGGTGACACCAGAAGGTTGTAATTTGTAATAAAAAGTTTTAACCTAATGAAAGTGTCCTGGAAGATCTGTGACAAACATGAAGTTTTCCGGGTAAAACACTGAAATTATCTAACATTGTGGGTAAACAGTGGCAAGAGTTTAAAAAGAATACCCTCAAAAAAGGTTCAAATTGATGAAGCTATGAATTTCATTTGCAATATAAACCCACTTGAAGTTTAGTGGTTGACATCATCTTTTCAGGAGGAAAAAGCCTGTATGTTAAATTAAGTCAACTTTTGTGATTTCAAAATAAATGAGGAAGGAATTCTAGAACACTTTGTACTTAATGATATCCCCAGCCAGGTACTTATACAGCTGCAGCCATCAGAACCGTAATTCAAAATGAGGCACAGCAAAGCCTGGATGATCCACCAGAGACCTCTGCTATCCAAACCTTTGTGGAATCTCTTCCTTCTTGGTCAGAAAGCCATGAAGACCAAAAAGGTATTCAGACCAAGATGAAGAGCAGAAGGAGGAATTGTTAATAAAATATTTTGCTAGACTGAAAAATAAAATATTTTGCTAGACTGGAAGGTGTAAGTTGAAACCTTGCAGCAGCAGTGTCTTAAGGACAGTGGTTGGACTTAACATTTCATGAAATGAACAACTTATTTGCAGATGCTGCTTGGGGATAGGGTCATCGTAGTTATGGGGTGAGCATGTTTCTGCAGGTCTCTTGGATCCATTTACGAAGAAATATTGTTTCCCCAGTCACTAGAGTGGAACATATTTATTTCAAATGCTTCCCCCCCCCCCAGTAAATGAATGTACCCTCACTGAAGAAGTCCTCTAAGAAATTTAAATTATATAACCTAAAATTCAAAGAATCTACTTTATTTATATAGGCCTCAAATGGACTCCTGAAACCTACAGTGAAATTGTCAAAACAGCAGTCACAGCTTTCCTTTTGCTGCTGCAAGCACAACATTCCACATACTGCTTCCTTCTAGTCAAGCAGCTAAGAACTAACAGACAGAGCATACTTACATCATATTTTTTGAGGCATCAGCAACTGACACAGTACTATCATGACTGACCCAGGCTAGGCGGTTACCGCTGGCAGAAAAACTGACACTATGCACCCATCCGCCACTTCCAGCACCCCCAAATTCTGACATCAGCTGCCCAAAAGGCATTTTGGAGCCCCATGGTGTACTGGCTGGTTTTTCATCCACTTCCTTAATGTAAGCAGAAAACACCCTGCAAATAAAAGATTTCTGCATGAACAAAGACAAGAAAAACCTCCTGGGAGCTGCACATACATTTCACATTGGAAACGACTAGATGCATTCTAATTCTACCAAAATAAAATACTTGGTATCTTTAAACAAGAAGCCACTAGCGGCTGGGAAGTGTCAGTATACAGAAAGAAAGCAATAGTACAAAGGGTAATGCATACAGGTTTCTCATAAATGACGTGTCTTGTATTTCTCTCCTTTTTTCCAGAAGATGGCACAAAAACATACATTGTCACTGCATTTTCCACCGGGCTAAGATTTCCCTTTCATCCTTTTGTGGTGCTAGTAACTCTCAGAGTCAATTCTTCAGTTAGAAAAACCCACAAACTGCACTGTGTAATTAGAAGCTAATACAAACACCTACAAAATGATCTACTTTGAAAGAACATTCACTTTTTAGCAGGATTTCAAAGAAAGAAAATCGATGTTCAAATGCCAGCAAAGGGGCTTTGAGCCACCTTATTCTGGCTCATTACTGAAAGAATGCCTTGAAAACCTGAAATACCACAATGTTTTTATAGGTTTTTTCCCAGCACTACAATTTGCAAGATATGTTTAAATAGAAAGCCTCCCCCTTTCATCAAATTCCTTCTGCATGATTCAGACATGCCACAATATGGTGTTCTTGACTGTTACCATGGAAGTTACCTGGACGTCACAAACATAGGATTAGAGTCCATTGAACAGGAGGAGCAAGTGAGCTACGCCATACTACTGTCAGAGAAACGTTTCAGTATAAAAGAAAAACCGAGATCAAATATGCGTGGTCGCAGTCAAACACAAAAAGGAATTACTTTATAGTGAGTTTAAGGAAACGTTGCTCCCCCTTCCCCGTTTTTTGAATCTTTCATGTGTGGGGTGTGCACTTCAAAAGGTACCTATATTCAGCTTATCCAAATAAAGCTGATCATTTGGAACAAGAAGGGTTTAACTGCAGCTATATTAGGTACAGATTTTCAGAGAATTAAGTATGAATTTATACTTGGCTCTATCAGTTTAAATATAATCTAATGGTAATCCTTCAACAAACTTAATTTTATAGAGACATCTAAAAGGACAGTTCTCTTAATGTATGGAAATAGGACAAGATGTTTAAAGGAACAGCCTTTGACACAAGGCAGAAAAATCATTCCTAAGTAGTGACAGACCTTGAAGATAACTGTCAGTTAAAAAAAAGTCTTTTCCTTACTAAAGTCTCCCTCTCTTCTAAAACCAAAACCACCTCAGCTTGAAGGCCCCAGCCTTCAAAGAACATTGGGAAATGACTTTCATTCCCACAGCAACATTGTTCCAGCAAGAATATAAAATTCACACCTATGCGGTGCTGTTAGCTATATATATACTTCTAAAGACAAACGTAAGAGGAGGTCATCTAGGCCAGCCACCAAGAAAACTCTGCTGAATACCTATCCACTTGGAGCCTCTTCTGCCCTCCATTCTTTTTCCAAAATGTCTCCCCTTTAGCTGCTTATTAGTTGGCAGTGGCTCTAGCAGATCCATTTCATAATTTTCTTCAGAACCACCTATCACAACAGATGCATACTTCAGGCCCAGATATCTTTATTAGCTTTAATATGCAACTGAATGTTCCCTAGAACTGAAGTTCTAGGGATCTGTAGTCATCTTTTAGCAAAGAGAATATTCTGTCATGGTTTTGGGGAAGAAGTAGAAACATAAACCCAGTACCTATCTCCACTACTTTTCCTTTCTTCCTTTAATGTTTCTATACGGAGATTTCTATGATAAATCCAGCAAAATTATTAAATGACTCATCCTAAAGTACAATGTTAAGCAAGAGCAGAAAGTTTCCCAAATGTTTTAAACAAAGATCTGTTTTTTTTCAAAATATACCCCATTTTCAAAGAAATAAGATGCAGGCCAGAATAAGTTTCCTGATAGGAAACAAAAGACTAAGGAAGTCTTCTTGAGAACACTCCTAAGAAATTGACTGAACCACATCTTGACTTTCTCCCCCCCCCCCCAATCATACTAAACAGAAAATGGTTCAAATAGAACTTCTCAACCAAAACAGGAAAGAAGAGACAGTCAGGGATGCAATGTACATAACAAGCACTGAACAAAGCTCGGAGACAAAAGACCTGAAGTCCAAAGTAACAGATAGATAGATAGATAGATATCAGCTGATCTAATGTCAGAGTCCCAAGATGCTTTATGAACACACACGAAAAAATTCCCACGTGTGAAAAGCAGCTGCTTCCGGAAGATGAATGAGTACATTTTACATCACATTTTTTGTGAAACAAAGTGAACATGTCTAGTTTATCTAACTAAAACTGGAGATAAGGCAGGGAAGGGAGACAACTCTCCTCTTCTTCCCAGCTTCCATTTAACGTCTCTCCTTACATAAAAACGTATCAAAGGATTGAATTTAGATGCCTGTGTTTCATTCTGAAATAAGGAATGTAACCTCCCCCTCCCACTCCTTCTTAGTCATTTTTAGTACACACTTTGAAGCTTTAAAATTGCCCTATTACATAAAGAATTTAAGAAAAGAAGCTTTCATTATTATTCAAGGTACAAGTGATTAAGTAAAATATGAATTAAAGTCAACCACTCTGCAGACAGTTTCCCAGGCAGACTTCATTGCAGTGACCCCAATTGCTCAGTACAGAGCGACTTGCAGGACCTATCCCTCCTGGTGTAATTTCATAGTCAGTTTGAATGACTGCCCCATCCATCTGACATCCCCGTCTGCTTTTACCAGCCTCCTTCTTAATGTTCTTCAAAAACATTACGCTGAGTTTCAAGTGGATCAATTCCTTGACCCTGCTCACCACAGGGCTGCAAGAAATTAAGGCTCGCACAGGCAAAGGGGAGAGAACAAGTGACTCGGGGAAGAAAAAGGTGAGGTGCCTCCTTTGGAAGTGCTGCGTTACCCTGATTTTGGAACTGCAGCATTAGGATATTGCTTTTTAAAGTCTAACTAGCTAGCAGTGGTGTTTTTCTACAAGATAGCACCTTTTAGTCTAATTTGAGCTTAACAACTAGATCTCAGCACTCAGTGCTGAGTAGTAGTACTTCTGTGTACTCCTAGTAAAGAAACCCACCAGTTCATTAAATTCACGAGTGTCCCTCGACAGATACACTTTAGTAGTCCAAAGTCTGCAGGCAGTAACACCTAAGCCAAAGTTTCTCAAGCTGGAGATTTTATTTTGGTAACAACAAAGGTATGCAATGAGCCATCTTCTATTCTGATAGCAAACGCATGATCAACACGCTCACACTACTGACTAACTTGAACCAGGAATCCAAATTCATTTACCGATGCTTTATTTTCTCTCACCTGCACTTGAAGTCACAGGATCCCGCAGCCAGCAAAACATTGTTGGGGTGCCAGTCCAGGCTAAGGACAGTGGAACGAATGGGCTTTTTGATGTGTTTGCTCACCCACCTAAATTTAAAAAAAAAAAAGAGATAAAATTTATACGAAAACCTTTTACCGCACTTCTCCAAATCCATGAAATGCTCCTCAAAAAGATCATCCCTTGCCAATGACAAAACACACCAGTTTTGCAATAAACCTCACATTCTGCCCAAATCTTTTATATTCCCTTGTACGGTCTGTGAACTTTATATGGCTATCTTAATTAAAATTTTAAATATTATAAACAAATTCACATTAAATATGTATCTCTTCACCTGAATCCTATACCCCTTCTAACTCATTTTTATAATGCATCAAACTGAACTCCTTAACATGAATTTTGCGCAGTAGTTGCCTGGTCCCTCACATCCTATGAGCAAGAGTTCAGCTTTGGTGGCGATACTGAGCTAAGAGGCACTATCTTCTCAGATCACTAAGTACCCTTCCTCGCCAGCTCCTTCCAATGAGTTTTACAGTCATCTCTCTTGCCTATCGACTTTTCTACTGTTTAATAATACAGTAACTATAAACCACAACAAGTAAATGGGTGAACTGCCAACGATATGACTAATGTATACATCTCAACTGTTTGAAGTACAGTGAAAAGTGGTCCTGACGTTGAATGCATCAATATTAGCCTAAATATGTCTCAGCAGATTTAGTTTGTTTGAACTATTTACAAAATAGTAATGAAATCTGTTATTCACTTGATGGCCTTTGGGATGATGGTGCTTTTTCTTTACTTCCATCAGGCACAAGCAGTTTTAAGGATCGCTTTAAATTATTTGTCTTCAACATATGGGGTTTTGATTCTTCTGCAGATAAGCGAGGCAGAGAAAATGTTAAGAACTGAGTATGTTGGAAAGCATAAAAGTCCAAACCAATCTTTAAAATGTATTTTGCAGATGGTATCATCGTTTAGCATCTCCACATGGAAGACTGCACGCAGAACGGCAGGCCCAGACACCTGTGTTTTTGTGCATGTTTATGCAACCCGAAGTAATAGATACTCAACATACTGATTTCACCTACAGATGATAGGGTAAACGTAGCTCCAACATGTACAGCTACAAATGTAGATCCATTAAAGATCAGAAGCACTAAGTTTAGATGCCAAAGAGAAAAAAAGTTAATGGTGGAAATATTTGTGATAGTCCTGTCTGAAATCTACAAACTGTGATAAAAATATATGACAAAATACAGAACAGGTAGAGGACAAGCTCAAACATCTTCTAATACACCACCCTGGAGATAAGTGACAGACTTGAGTTCTTTAATGACAAGAAATGGCCCAAAATAATCTCTATGGAAGAAAGACTCAAGGCAAGGTTTCTTCATGCATTCTGGAAGGAGGTGTGGGGAGGAAACATTTCTCTTTTTTCAACCACACAGTTGTGGTAAAGAAATTTTTACTCTGCAGAAATTCTTGCACTTCTAGAAAAGGAACATATGTTTATGGTAGTCAACAAGAACAGATAGAATCATAGAACAGTTTGTGTTGGAAGGGACCTTTAAAGGCCATCTAGTCCAACCCCCTGCCATGAGCAGGGACATCCTCAACTAGATCAGGTTGCCCAGAGCCCCGTCCAGCCTGACCTTGAATGTTTCCAGGGATGGGGCATCTCCCACCTCTCTGGGCAACCTGTGCCAGGGCCTCACCGCCCTCATTGTAAAAAATTTCTTCCTTATGTCTAGTCTAAATCTCCCCTCCTTTAGTTTAAAACCATCACCCCTTGTCCTATCACAGCAGGCCCTGCTAAAAAGTTTTTCCCCATCTTTCTTATAGGCCCCCTTTAAGTATTGAAAGGCCGCAATAAGGTCTCCCTGGAGCCTTCTCTTCTCCAGGCTGGACAACCCCAACTCTCTGCCTGTCTCCATAGGAGAGGTGCTCCAGCCCACTGATCGTTTTTGTGGCCTCCTCTGGACTCGCTCCAACAGGTCCATGTCCTTCTTGTGCCGAGGGCTCAAATCCACGCCAACGTGTATCACCTGAAAACAGGCTAAGTCAAAGGCCTTTAGGTGTTACACCATAGTAAAGAAGTAAAAGAGGGAACCTTTTCCCTAAGATGTAAAAAGTCCATGAAAGAACTGACGAGGCCTATCCCTCTACATTTCCTGAACATTTTAGGAATTAGGGAAATAGTAACCTAGTTACCACCATTAAACTCCAGGCTTTAGCTTTCCAGTGCAGACCTTAGGGGTATAAATGTAAACTAAACTGAAACAGCTCACCAGTCATTTTCAGATTCAAAGTAGCACACAGATATGAGTCGAGCTCCACTTCCCACAGCAAATTTATTCTCCAAGGGAGACCATTTCACAAAGGTGGCTGCACGATTAATCCTCAGGATCACAAGGGTTGGCTTCCACACGCCGTCTTTCTGACTCCAGACGTAGGCATTACGGTCTGCACCGCAAGTTACAATGCGATCGCTTTTGGGAGCCCAGTCAATACCTGCAATTTAGAGTTCACATTAATAAACTTGTCCCTTTATACTGTTTGCTTTACAGTAAGCCAAAACAGAGACAATCTCACCGCCTTCTACTACAGAGACAGTTATTACTGTTATGTTAGTATCCCCCTTCTTCACTTACTCTCCAGGCACCATTTTCAACTGGGATATCGGTTTGTCCCTCTAGATTTCATCACAACCACAGATCCCAAATTTCCAGATCCCACAGCGAATTTGCCCGCTAAGGAAGCCCGCTCTGATGGCTGGCCATCAGGTGGAGCTCTGCAGACCGGCCAAGGCCTGTCCGCCGGCACCCTTCAAACCACCGACTTCTGCAAGAGACGCGTTCCAACAGCTGAAACCCGGCGATTCTGAAACTATGCACAAACCTCTAACATAGTTGTCTGCTTGCTGCCAGACTGCAGTCATGATCTAAAAGTTTAGATAGCAGGGGTTTTTTTTTTGGTTAGACGTTATTAATCTTTATGTACCGATACAATCCTTACATTTTTTCCATGCCTATTTAAGCTGTGCCATGAGAAAGAAAAGTTTACCAAGCAAAAATAACACATTCAAAGAATAAAATGAAGCCTTTGATAAGCCTGCCATTGCTTCTTTCCCTTCCTATGCAATGAAGGATGTTCTCAACTGGAAAGTCTCACTGCAACATTATTTTTCATCTTTTCTTTAGCATCCTTCTTTGAGATGCAGAGTGCAATCCTTAACCCCCCTGCCACAAAATTATATTTCAATGGTTCTTCATAAGCGTGTTCAGTATTAAAAACATTCCTTAAGCACACAAACTAAAAAAAGGATAAAGATAAGGAAAGAATTTGCACTAATTTTACCATATTATTCATATATGGTCTCTTCAAAATAGGCTTATGCTTACAAAGTTCATTTCTGAAGAGGTTGGTAGTCTGAAACCATAGTTACATGAGTCAATCTAGCACTGCTTTTGAAAGGGGGACCATCCTGCCTCTCTTTACTTCTCTTTCCCACCACCTCCCTCGCACCAGCGTTCCTCTGACCTGTGGCAACTTCAGCTTTTTAGCTTAGCAGAAAACTAAGCCACCAAAAAGAGTGAATAATGCCCTTCCTGTAAGTGCACAGAAGCAGCTCACCACGAATCTCTGAATCAAGACACAGAAGGCAAGACAAGGGACCTCGTCCCTTGTGATCAGAAGCTGGAGTGGCAGCAGTTGAACCACTCCTGTCAGAGGCAACGAGCGGTTTGATCAGTCTATCTCCTGTGTCTAACCACAGTTTAAGTCTACTCTTTACGACAACCACAGCATTTAGTATTCCAAAGGTATACGCTATGCAGGAAAGCAGGGAGAGCTCTTTTCCCCAAGTCATGAATACTTGGCTTCTAACACTAACAGGTACAAGAAAAGCGCAGAGAAATGTCTTTGGGGAACAGCACGTCATTTGTAAATTCAGCCCAAGTAAGTCTTCACAAAAGAGCACGTACAGTTGTGCTCTTTGACAGCAAAAATCAGACAAATTGAGTAAAGTTCCTGCAAAATGCTGTTGGGCAGATATTTCTGCCCATTAGTGAGCTGAGAACCGAATAAAGGATATCACTGTTTTGGGCAAGTACTTGTATTAATTACTCTTATTTCCTTAGAGAATAAAGCCCTTATAAAAATATCACCATGAAAAAAAATAGTAACATAAAAGACTACCACAGGACAGTCACATTTTAAAAATAACACCTTGTGACTCATCATGGCAGCTCTTCTTACATTTTCATTGTGGATCTACAGATACGCTGGGCCTGCAGTAAAATGCGCTCACTGATGGTCTGTCACAAGTCCAGGACTGACCACTCAAAGTGTTTATACAGTCCCTAAAAAAAGATATTTATTGCTGTCAGAAACCACAAACCAATGCAACAGTTGTACACTTGATGGAAAGTGTAATAATACTAGCACTTGAAAGGGAGCAGCGTGTGTCACCAGGAGAATATGTGACACAACCAGATTACTTCAGAAGTCTAAAAATTTATTCTCATTATGTTATTGTGGATGAAAAATAAGCAACAGATAAGAAAGAAAGGCTCAGCTACTCTACTAAAATATCTGGAAATGAAACAGGGCTTTTCTTCCTAACATTCATTGCATGCAGTCCAGAAAACTGCTGCAAAGCTCTCCGTAAGTGGGAATGCCAACCTATAAAAAGATCTATTTACTCAACACTTGCAGATTTCCTGTTCAGATTCTCGGCTGGGGAAAACAGGGGGCGGACAAACTTCACGTCTGGCACAGCACAATCTTCTCTTACCTGTAATGTGCCCATTGTGTTCCTTTAGCTCGTGAGCCTTTACCCACTGGTTCCCGCTCTTCTTGTAGATGTGGACTTCATGATTATTAGGGCTAATGGCAATCTCTTGAAGAAGAAATAAAACAATCCAATAGTACAGAAGGCTTTTTAATAACAAATGCTTTACTTGGAAAGACTTTCCAATCTAAAGCTGGTATTCTCAAATTTCAGAGCATTACATGGGTTTTGTAAACAAAGGGCCAACATCCCTGGACAATCTCAAATAATTATGGTCATAACATGGTCAGGAATATACTGCACAGAAAGACAATACATTTTGAACGTGACAATCCACGTTCTAGCAGAAAACCAGGCTATTAGAAGAGAGGGCTGGTTTGGGGGTATGGAAATAGAGGGTCAGAGAGGGTAAGGGCCAGGTCATTCTCACGAGGTGCAGACCGAGAGGCAAAGCTTTCTGGAACACTAGTAAGACTAGATTTGCTCATGTGCCAGAGTTCCAGGCACGGGTTTAGAAAAGTTCAGATTTAGAAGATGTGTGCTTTTTGGATCATGAGTGGAACATTCAACAGGCAGCACTATGTATTCTACCATACCTTCCCTAAACGTGATCCAGAACATTACAAGATCACAAACTGACAGCAAAGAGAAAACAGCAATTGAAAAAAAAATAAAAATTAAAACTAACATATTACTTACGAGTACGGTCTCTGTTCCATGCATGGCATGTGATTGGCTCTAGTAAAAACTGATGTAGAGACATTCCGAGTTAAAGATATTCCTATGTTGTAAAAATTGAAAAAGCTGAAAGGTGTAAAATTGAAAACAAAACACTTCAAAATTAGATAATTATTAAAACAAAATCAGCCTTCAACATTTACCAAGGTTGTTTCAGTCCAGTATTATAATTTACTTCCAGAAGATGACAACTTACTCAGTAAATATGTTAAGGCCACTGAAGAGCTGCCTTTGCCATACGCCCTGACATCTGCAGCAGCCCAATGAATTTTAACTGTCCTGCTTAAGTGTAGCTAATTGCGATTGACCTAAAAGCCATACATGCTTGCTTCTTAGGATATTCTCATAGGCAGGTTCTTAGGAAATCTAATAAACCTAATAGTTTTACTATGGAAATAGAATACTTGGAAGGGGAAAAAAAAATCTAGGGACATAGCTCAGCGAATTGATTCAAAATCCTGACGTATCAAGGCTCACAGGCAGCACTACAATAAAATCTTTTTCTTTTTTTTTATATACGTATCAGGAGGTTAAACTGGTGTATCCAGAACATCGATATGTAACTGTAATCTGCTGATGTATTATTTGATAAAGCCATTTATATGTATCCTAGGGAAAAATTATTAAGATTAGTAATTAACTAATTACTAATTTCTTCAAATTAATCCTAGCACTTAAATGTTTTATAGTTAGGCTTTTGTTCCCATGAGATTCAAACACTAAAAGAACAATCTGAATCATTCTAGTTTGAAAGTATTTTAATTTGTTTAAAAAAAAGCTAGATACCTCGCTTTTTCTTTAACTTACGACTGCTACAAGAGACAGCGCTGAACAGCTGCAATTGGAGGCGCACTGACCAGCAATTACAAAGTTGTTTAAAATATCGTATCATATTTTACGTCCTGCATTAATCAAGGGCGGCATAAATGAATGGAAGATAACATCGTAAAAACTCAAGGTCACCTGTAATAATTAAAATGTGCATAGTTCAACACATACAACTTGGATTTGTCAATTCCTTCCATATATTCCACTAATTTCCATAGCAATTTATCCTTGGCCAATGGATCAAAGTCTTTTCACCCCGACATATACATCTAAAAAGAAATCTCTCTGTGATGTCATTCCAAGACATCCACACCCATTATAGCCTGAAATTACAACATACCCAAGTATGGCCATGTTAGCAGAGGGTGGGGACTTCGGGCCAAGGTAGGAATTTGGAAGCAAACAGGAAACGGATGGCAGTCCAACAGAAACTCAGGAGTCAATGAACGACGAGTACGTTCGTACGGAGCCTAGCAATTACTATGACACCACTAGTTGGACAAACGTGCTGAAAGTGCTGAATCGCGGAGGAGAGGTGATACAGTACTTCGCCAATGCAAGTAACTGGAGAGACTTTTTCTTTCCCCCCCCTTTTTTTAAGCAACCAAGCACTACTATTTTAAAGAAATACAACTTACAGTTACATTTCAAATGTACTTCAAATATAACTTTTAAATATATGAGCTTTAAGTCCAGTCCATAATTTTAACCAGCACGATTTTCATGGTTCTTCTAATAATCATATTCTACCAATCAAATGAAGCTATTAAACATATGCAGTCTTAAGCAAAATAATTAATTACTTTTTATGAATGTGAAAACGCCGACATAATCCGAGTTACCTTTGACCTTGGACAGCCATGATTTGAGATTCCATGTGTTAATATAAGCAAAACACAACTGCAAATTGCTTTTTCCACGATCTTGCTTTAGTACATGCCAACATTCAGTAGCACTACATTTCCATATACAGGAAAAGTTGAAGAGCTGTTCTACCAACAAGGAATGCTCAGCCTTTTCTACTCTTTCCGAAATAAAATGTAAAAATATCCAATCTCCCCTCCCCAAGGAACGCAGCTATTTTGAAACACTTTCTAATACAACCCTGGTATTTTCTTCACAGCTTGGCGCTATGTATAAACGGTATGGTTCTATCCTAACTTGTAGTTCATAGATTTTTACTAACCTATACGCCGTTCCTAAAGACAGCCTAGACAGCAACATGATCCATTCCTTCCCATTGATTGAGTTCCTTGAGTACTAACTTGTAGCAAGTGAATGGTTTCCATTTTGGTGTGGTAACAAACTCGTAAAAAACAACAGTGATAATCTCAAAAAGCGCTACTATTCCTGTCATCTGATAGTCACAGTGCTATTTTCTTCAGGAAGATAAATCTTAATGAAGTCTTCCAGTTATATTTATTCCTTACCAACACACAGACAAAATCAAACTCACATTTCACTAGAGAAAATGCAACTGGCTCTATGGTTCTTGATAAATTCATACATAGTAAACCCCTCAATGCCTTCCTGTCAGCCAACCTCAGAATCTCACACAGGGAAGATACTGTTATAACTTTGTTAGCCAAGTACTTAATGCAGCTACCCCTGATCTTTTTTACAAATGCAAAGTAATCGTTCTTGAGTTTCCATAAAATTTTTAAAAAAAGGAGAAAAAAAAAAAAAGGAAATCTTGCACCTTTGTACAGCAGGAGTTCTTTCAGTACGTAGACTGAAAAGACCAAGGTTGGGAAGAACAGGACTCAGCTGCTGTCATCTCTCAGTGGGGTGAGAAATATGTGGAATAAGGCCATCCCTGGACAAGCAACTAGCAAAGATGCAGACTCAGAACTGGAGATAGCATGCGTGTGTGCGTGTATGTGTGCAAGAGAGTGAAAGGGATCTTTTTAATCCTTGCCTGTTTTCAGAGCACCTACATCACTTTCAAACATCTGGAAGAGAAGTGCCTATAATTACGGACTGCCTCCTGCTACTGTCATTCCCTTCCAAGTCACTCGGCGCAGCTTTCCCAAGAGGGTGACTCCTCACAGGCAAGCCTACTGACACAGGACACCATTAGCATTATAAAGCCGACCGGTTGGGGATGGATTGCGGGCTGCGGCCCTGCCCCGCGCTGATAACACAGGTGCACAGCGCTGCTGCGGAGGCCACGGTGGGTCAGGAGGCAAAGCAGGAGCTGCCCCGCCGAGGCCCGCCCGGCTACTCCCTCCCCGGTCCCATCCACCCCTCCGTGCGGCCCCGTCCGTTCAGGTCCCCATCGCCTCACCCTCAGAGGGGTGCCCCCAGCCCCCCCGTGCACCGGCAGCGCTGGGCACGGCCCCCCGCCCCCGGGCAGGCCAGGGCTGAGGTGACTCCCCCCCCGCCATCCCCTCAGCACCGGCGGGCCTGCAGGCTCCCCCCGCCCCCCATCCCTGCTGGGGCGGGGGCAGGCAGGCAGGCCGGCCCAGCGGCGCCGCGGACAGCCGCTCCCGGCGCCGGGACTCACCTGAGGCGGCGGGAGCGGAGCGGGACTCGCGGACTCTGGTCAGTCAACGCGACTCCGCTCCGGGCGGCAGGAGAGGGAGCGGCCGGCGGCGGAGGCCGAGGGGGGGCCCGGCACTGACAAGGGAGCCAGGAAACGCGCTCTGCGCCTGCGCGCCGCCCGCCGGCCGCCCCGCGGGCTGCGCCTGCGCCGCCGCCGCGCTGCAGGGGCGGGGGAAGCCGGGGCGCGCCGGGGAGCCGCTCTGCGCCTGCGCGGCGGGAGGGCTGCGGGGGCGCGCGCCGTGCCCGCGCCTCACACAAAGGCGGGCGGGGGCGGAGGGAGCGGGTGCGCCGTGGGGAGTGCGCATGCGCAGTGCGATGTTCGTCCCCCTCACAGAGGGGCGGGAGAGGGCAAGTGTGCCAGGGGCTGGGAGGGGAAAGCCCTAAATTCTCACTGCAAGGGGGTTCTTGTGATCCCTGGTGCTTTGTGGCTGTGTGAGGTGAAGGAGGCCATGGCTGCCTCTGTTGGAAGGGGCAGACGCTAGGTGTCTGTGGGCTTTCTGGGTTTGAGGAGGCCCAAAGCGCTGCTGGAGGGGCTGGTTTGTGTGAGGTCTCCTGAGGTGGGGGCTGGCAGGGGAGAGCTGGGGGAGGAGGTTGTGAGGAGTTGAAGGGAGGTCATTTGGGCTTCTTCAGTGTAGGCTGATTTACAGAGAGTTGGAGAGCTACTGCGGTAGGAGTCTGTGACCTTCCTCCCTTTTGGAGGCTGAAGGATGGGAGGAAGGTGCTCTCCGCTGCAGGGGATAACAGTCCTGTCCTAAGTCATTAAGATGCTGTAGGACCTTCCCGCCTATCTGGCTGGAATAGAGGAAGAAGTGCATTTGCAGTACTTTGCCCTGCTCATAATCCCCTTGAGGAGTTGCTTGCTGTTTGGGGTCTGATGGTTTGGCTCCTGTAAAACTTAAAACTCCATTGCCTGTAAGGTTTTGTGAGCTCAAGTACAAAAAAAACCCAGGCAAGTCTAAGGGGAATGGGGGGAATTAGTGACTCCCAGCTATACTGAGGAGCAATAGAGCAGTGAGTTTAATTTCTAGTCTGAGAGAAAATAAACAATTTATAAGCATCTCGAAGGAAACAAGAAGGTGAGTGCTAGCCAGTATGGCTTCATCGTGAATGAATTGAGCCAATCTAATTTCCTTCTCTGGCAGCATAACGGGGCTTGCAGATAAGGGAGAAGCAGTATATGTCATATATCTTGATTTTTAGTGAGCTTCTGATGTTGGCTTGCAGGATATTCTAATAATAAACTGGGAAACCAGTCTAGATGATACCGCTCTAAGGGAGTTGCAAAACTGGTTGAGGAAAAATGTACTTGATATCAGTGCTCATACAGGGAATTACCCTGGGTCCATTACTCATCCATGATGAAATAAAGAATGTAATTACTGCACTTGAAGATGAGATCAAGTTTGAAGGCAGAATAAACAGAGTCACATAACTAGGATTCAAAATGGGAGCTCTATGGAAAAAGTGGGATGTGGTTCAGTAGCAGCTGCATTGCTGTACACTTTAACGTAATCAACTTCAGAATTACAAGACTGGGAAGAACTGGGCAGGAAAGGATGGAGGGGCTGCTGTGGGTCGTAAGCAGAATAGGAGTCCATGACGTCTTGCTGTCGCAGAAGAAGCAAACACCATGCAGGTCCATATAGGTAAGAAAATGCTAGTAAGATGTACATGGGAATGCTGCTGTGCTGAGCTGTGCTGCAAGTGTGTGTCCCATCCTGGGCTCTGCACAAGAGAAATACGGGTATTTGGAGAAAAAGGTGGCAATAATGATCAGAGTCTTTGAACACATGACTTCTGCTGAGCCTGTTGAGAGGATAGAAAACTGAGGAAAGATGTGGTAAGCCTTCAAATAGATAAAAGGCTGCTGCTATGAGGAAAGGAACAATTTGTTCGCTTATGACCACTGGGGGTAGGGTGAGAAGTCGTAAGGTGAGATAACAGCAAGGCAGATCTAGGTTCCAGTGAAAAAAAATTCTCAGTGATTCCTTTGAAGTAGTCAAGCCCTGTGTTGGACTGACTAGGCAGCATATAGGGCTCTTCTTAGAGGTTTTTAAGAATGGATCAGACAGATATTTGTCAGAATGGCAAAAGTGCAATACAAGATCTTGCATTTGGGAAGGAGGCTAGAGTCGATGGTCTCCCAAATCAGTGTTACTGTGGTTCTGTAACTGAGATATAGAATCATTGCAGCCCTTATTGGCTTAGCGATAAAACTAGATCAGCTGCACAGATTAAAGACGTGCAACTAGGCCAAGTAAAATTACGTAACGAATGAAATTACGTTTAAGTCTGGTTTTATGTTTACAAAATGATTTTCACCAGATGGGGTGAAAGTATCTAAATGCGGAACTCTGCAGAGCTTTTAAGCATTAAAAGCTAAGGCCCTGTCTCCAGCGAAGCTTTCCAGAGAATTTTCCACCTTTGTTCCTGCTGTGTTGCTGATACAATTATGCTGTGCTAATCCAGAAAGGATGCTGATGTTTTTGAGATTAGGGCCTCAGAAGCAAGACTGAACTGATTTTAGTGAAAGTAGTTTAGATGCAGTCTGACCTTAAGATAGAAATTAAAAAAATTTGAGCTTGGGACATCCTCCTGCAGCGAATGCATGCGGATGGGTAGCAGCGAGTCAAAAAGAGGTCTTTTGGAAGCAGGCTGTTACATATACAAACAGGTAATTGCGGCTAAAAATACTTGCCTTGCGAGGCATTCTACATGTACATTGTTCACCCCGGTATTTGAAAATACAGCAATTCCAGCACAGTGTCATATCATGCCTGATGTTTAACAGGAAGATGCAACACATGTAATTTGTTTCCCCTAATTGTGTTCCCTGCTTCTCTAGAACTGCCATCTAGATCACAGTAATTTGTCAAAATCGGTTTTCATCGGTAATATTCTTGAATTATCAAGAACATTGCCTTAAGATCAGATAAAGCCACCGATAATTTAAATAACTGCAAATCTGGGATTTTGAAGTGGGGAAAGTCCATGTATCCAAGTGTCCTGTTTTTTTGCTACTTAACACTGTCCCCCCCTTGCCAGCTCCTGTTTTAACTTTATGTGGAATGTGTGCAATGGTCACAATACAGAACGAGAAGGAAAGAAGACTGCTCCCACTGCGTGCAGCTTGACCAAACTTTTACTGTGCGGTCTTTTTGCCTACTGGCTTTCTAGGTAGCGATGAGCTTGATACTGACTGCTTTCCCCCCTGCCAGAGAAGATCTGGGGTGAAGCAGGTAGGAGCTCGCGTGCTCAGGCTGGCAGACCCCTGGGCTCAGGCTCTAAATGTCTGCCTTCAGAGCCAAGTGTAAAGGGTGTGACATCTGGCAGCATCTGTGCTCTGTTAGCCTGCTTTTCAAAGGTCGTATGCCTAAATGCATTTGTTCCAAGTTGTCCAAGCAGGGCTTGGTGAACAACAGCAGGGTGTTTGGATGACAGCAGTGTTTTATTCTAGCTCCTACAGAAAATGATCACTAGAAAAGAAACAGCAGCAGTGTTTATCATCATTTTTTTTAGATTATGGCAGCAAAATTGTACATTGACATTGTTAACATTGGCTGGTTCAAGGCATTCACTAGGGGTCGGCCTTCCTAGTTCCGGAGTAATTCTCCCACAACCAACAAAGTCTCACGTCCTGCGGACTGTACCCCACTGTGCTGCTGCAGGCGCTGTTTCTGCCTCCCAGCTTGTTTGAATTTGCTCTGTCTGTGCTACTCTACCCTCCTGTTGCAGCACCCCGCTACGTCTAGCATCTTGGTTTTGAGCAGCGACCCAGAACTCTACATTCTGCTGTCTCGCTGCAAACAAATTCAAGTTTTTCCCCATACAATAAGCTTTATTAAGACTAAAATCAGCCCCTCACTACAAGAAAGACATTGAGGTGCTGGAGCGTGTCCAGAGAAGGGCAACGAAGCTGGTGAAGGGTCTAGAACACAAGTCCTACGAGGAGTGGCTGAGGGAACTGGGGATGTTTAGTCTGGAGAAAAGGAGGCTGAGGGGAGACCTTATTGCTCTCTACAACTCCCTGCAAGGAGGTTGTAGAGAGATGAGGGTCGGACTCTTCTCCCTAGTAACAGACAACAGAACAAGGGGAAGTGGCCTCAAGTTGCGCCAGGGGAGGTTTAGATTGGATATTCGTAAAAATTTCTTCACTGAAAGGGTTGTCGGGCATTGGAACAGGCTGCCCAGGGAGGTGGTGGAGTCCCCATCCCTGGAGGTATTCAAAAGACGTTTAGATGAGGCCCTAAGGGATACGATTTAGTGGGGGACTTGGTAATGCTAGGTTAGTGGTTGGACCCGATGATCTTGGAGGCCTCTTCCAACCAGAACAATTCTATGAAACAATTCTATGAAACATTCTATGAAAATGAAGGCTATTGATGAGAGGAACTGTTTGCAAGAGATGGCCCAGATCGCACCTTACATCCTTGACTTGAAAAATCCCAAATCTGTGTTAATTCAGATCCTTTTCAAGTAGTGTTGGATGTCTTCTATCATTCCAGGTATACTTGAGAAATACTATTTGCAGGTTTTCAGGTCTGACACACAGATAATTCTTCTATCTGCAGATTGTTGCACACTTTTTCTGTCTTCTAGTCTTTTTCCCAGGTAGGCCGCTTCTTGGTATCTCAGACCTGTTGTTTTAATCAGTACTACAGCATTTTTGCAATGGGCAGCTCTTGGCAAGACACACAGTACTCTGGAAGAAAAGAGGAGATTGAAGCTGTGCTGCAGTAGCATGTTATTTACCTTTCAAAACCTTGCTAAGAAATGGTAGAAATGCTATAATGTCTAGGCACACGCCCATAAAACCTCTTGCTCTGTAAAGAAATCACTTTGCTAAGCAATGATGTTCAACCCCTTGTTTTTATCGCAGGGGAAGGAGGAGAGGGAGTAGGAATTGGGTGCTATTTCCTTTGTATATATAGTTTTGGTCCCTGTCTTCCCTGCTAGACTGCTGGAGTGTACAGAAGTGTCCTGCAGTGCTGTGCCAGGATGGGGGGGCTTTGTCCTGAGAGGTCCTTGCTGTGCAATTTTGGTGCCCTTGAGAAAAGATTTAGCCCTTAATGTGCATCCCTGTTGGAAGTAGAAGGATGCTGCTCTTTTCCCCTTTCTGTTTTACCATTAGTGAAAATGCATGTGTACTAACCATTCGCCATTTTGGAACTTACCTCTGTGCATAAAGAGGCTTGTGGAACATCTCTGTTCCCTTTCGTAGGGAGCTGCATGAGTCAGCTGGTGTTGAGAACACACCTATGTTTTCCCAATCTCCATCCCACACCCTTTTCTGCTCTAATAAATTCATGGCAGGTAGGTTCAAACATGTGAGCTCCAGCTTCGGTGCCTATTCCTGAGCCGTTGACACAGAGGAAGAGCGTTTAGACACTTGGATATCTCCCCAAAAAGCGAGCCCTTTGCTTGCCTAGACACAGTGCCTGGTGTGCAGTTTGTTTAGAGCTGATTCAGCCATCCCATCTCCCTCTCCTCTGCATCATCCAGTTCATGTATGGTCTGCCTTTACTTGGCCAGGCTCTGGTTAGCCTCCTGTTCCCGTACCAGAAAGGGTTTGATTTAACAAGACAAATCTTTGCACTGGAAAAAACTGACCTGGAACATGTCCGATATCTGTGCATAATGACATCAAGGTGAGGAGTATAGTCATGACCCTAAAGAATGGTAGTTAATAGGTATTTTTTTAAATTGTGCGTTCATAGCTGTGCACATATTAGAGACTGTATTTGAGGACAGGAAGTGGCTGCAAAGAAGGGAGAGGAGAGTGATTCTTTGTGGAGAATGATGCCCATTTTGGGGTGACTGTCTCAATAGGTGCACGCAAGTCTACAGTGGGCCACATGGCTAGGGATGCTCTCAGTAGAAACCGAATGTGTGCTTCCTGCAGTACGTGTTCTGGAGAGGCAAAACACCCCTGGTGCACAAGGTACAAATGTGTGACGAAACAGTGCGCTGGGGCAGGGAATACGTGCAGCCTCCTCAATTTGCCTCCTGTAAGTTTGCAGTTTGTTCTGCATCTTTTCCAGCTGCTCCTGCATGCGCTAGTTGGTTTTGTGGCTATCTTTTGTGGAAGACCGGCTCCTTTAGAGGCTTCTTGTTCTTGTGCAGAATTTTCAGTCTCCACATGGTGTTTCTGTTTGGGGTTCAACTGTACTTCCAGTTCCTTCATCTGAAAAGGAGCAGAAGGATAAATGATTATGGAAGGGACTTGAAGTGTTGATGTGCAATTATGAGGATCAGAAAAAGAAGTAGGAAGATGGTATCTGCCCCAGGAATTTGAAGCTACTTGTGCTCTGGAATTTTGTAGCAGTTGAAAAATAAACAGCAAGTCATGCTACTGATGACAACACACCTTGCAAATTCTCCTTCGTGGGTGTAGATCAGCTGCTGGTACCAGTGGCTTGTTACTGCTGTACTCAAGCACCGTAAAGATTCTGATTGATGAGTTCTGCGCGGGGTGCAAAGTGCTGAAGTTCTCTTGCGCTCCAGTGGGTTGAGAGTGTCCTACATGCATCTTTTCTGCCTAGTCTGGATTTCCTTAAATTAGTGCATTCCCTTTGGGACATGTTCGTTGTTAAAGGAAACTGTTCCTTTTCAGGTATTTGTGCTGAATGTGGAAGCTCAGGTGCAGGAAAGAGTTTCATAGCTGCTCTGTTGGAATGATCTTTCTAATATACGTTGTGTGTGTTTTTCTTACCCTGGAGTTTCATGATGGTGCTTTTTTTTTCTCCTTTCAGGGCTAACTACTCAGCCTATAACATCTTGACTTACAGGTTTTTATTGCAATTTAATAGTTCTTCTTAATCTTTTCCAGGTGCGTGTAATGATCCTGCTGCTGACACAGATCTTTTGCCACACAGGAAGCCTGTGAGGAAGGTATGAAACCGATTGACAGCCCAGCTATTTGTACAGAGCATTGAAAGCTAGGATATGTAGACCTGATATCTGTATGCTACCTCTGAGAAATTTTGCCATATCTTTAATTTTTCTGTGTATCGTAGGTTGCCTTTCTAAAGACTGGATCCACAGTTCCCTGAAATCAATGGAAGTAATCCCAGCTGACTTAGACAACTCTAGACTGGACCATAAACCAGATGGTGGTATGCTCGCTCAGTACGACTGGACTAGTCAAAGGTATTATCCCCACCTATTATTAAGTCAATAGCTTTAGTTCTAATGACACTTCAGGCTTTTATTTCTACCCTTCAGTGGAAAGAGGGTGGCTGAGAGCGTGCTGTAGATGGAAAGTGAAGATACTGTCTGAACATGCAGTAGCTGAAAGCACAAAGGTGGCAGAAGGCTCAGGCTCACTCTGGGAGGAAATGCTGTGCATTAAATCCACAGCTAGCGATCATATTTCTGAAGTGCCAGTTGTCAGCACAGTGCCAAAGGAGCAATCTGCTCAGTGCTGGCAACTTTTCTCCCCTCTGTGCCAATTCTGAATGCCATTGACTAGCTAGAGAGGGAAGCCGGCCTACTCCTTGCTGGAGGCCTGATAGGTGTGATGTGTGGAGTTGTGTAATAAGTGAAAGAAAGGATAAATCGAGAGGAAATGGAGGAATTCCTCAGGGTGCCATCTGTGATGTAGATTACCAGGGAGGCAGAGAGGAAGTGGATTTCTTCTTTTGTGGATTAGCTTTGCCAGACTGCAATCAGTGAGCTAAAATGCATTCTGCTTTTCAGGATCATAAAAAGCAATGCAAGTGCTAATGTGTATTATTAACACTGTGCTTTCAAATCAGCACTGGAGAGAAATAATGGAATATACGTTAAGGTTTCTGGCTACCAACATAAAGGGCAGAAGGGTGGAGAGGTGACTTACATCGGCCACAGCGCGCTCTGCTCTCTCATCAGCTGCTCAGTACTGACTGATGATTTCCTCATGCTCATTAATAGTGTGTTGAAGGTCAGGCTCCAGCTTTCATTTAATAGTAAGCAGACTGATTCTAGAGGGCAGAAAGAAATCTTAGAGACCCAGAATGTCTTATCTGCTCAGCTCTGGGGTTTCCGTTTGGCTCTCAAAGAGACGATTTGTGCATCACAGTTTTCTGTAGCATTGGATTTTTCTCTATTGTGCACTGTCAAGCCAAGTGGGATCCATCCCCACTCTGTCTGCATTACAGAACATTAGGACCTGTGTATTTACTTGCACGCTAAATGAGAGCTAAAATGATGATACACCTTTGAGGCAGAAACAGACCCCGATGTTTATGAAGTCTGTGAGTCAGAGTCTGTTTTCCTGAATTTCTGTGTGTATGGATTTGAGTTTATGTACCAGTATTATTTATTTCAAAGTTATGCTGCAGTGGCAGCAGCTGGCTTTAGACCCAACTGAAACTGTATTTGATTGCATTCTCAACAAACATAGTCTCTGCTCCACAGTTTACAATATGGATGTGTCTTTTTATCTCATGGAAAATATGAGCCCCACAGCTCATTTAGTGCTTACTGTTTACTGATATGAATCACTGGAGGACTGTTGTTGTTGCTGCTGTAAAAATAATAATAAAGAAAAACCACTCTAAGGAAGGAGAACTACAAAGGCTTCAATAGAAAAACTGCATTCTAGCAATACAAGCTGCTCTTCAGCAAAAAAACATCAAGTAAACGTGCCATTGGGTTCCAGAATGGGTCCAGTTCTATGCTACGTAGGTTTTGTATAACAAATAAGTTTAAAACCCCATATTTGGTATGGAGATAGCAGTTCACCTGCTAAAAATGTGTCCTTTTATTATCAGTCAATTGGAAGTGAATGTATTGATTGCATTTTTTAACCTATTGAATAAAAGCCATATTTACGACTCAGTTTTTATAACTGATGTCCCACAATTGCAGCTGAGAAATGATTCTTGTATTATCAGTCCTTTCCAGAATTTATACTCTTCTCCTTGGAAATGTTGGCATGTGTGATCTTTATGGAAAAGAACTGCAGACTGTAATGGTGAATGTTAAAGTAGCTTCTTAAATCTATGCACAAAATGAAATGACAGGTATGTTATTTCATACCGCAATCTGTAACGCAAGGATGCTTAAAATTTCAATAAAATGGATCTCGCTGTGGGCTACAGTCTATGGAAGAAATCCCAGCACCATGGAAACAACTAGTAAAACTATAGTTTCAATGGAGGCAGAATTTTACACTGTCCCTTTTAGGGTGGGTTTTTCAGAAGTGCTCAGCACTGTCTTAACTCTTCCACCAAATTTGCTAAAAGTCTTTTCATAGGAGCAAAGCTGGGCCAAGATGGTGCTTTTTTAAAAATCCTGCTATCAGTGTCATATCTCTGAAGACTGAGCTCTTCATGTTCCGAGAGTTATCAGACCTATCTTACAGACCACTGTTATATTTATCCATATTGGCCTAATGCTGCATTTCTTACCCAGAGTTAAGATTTAATGTTAAACCACTTGCGCACAAACTCTCTGAGAAGGTAGCTGTTGCGTAAATAGTTCTACTTTCTGCGTACATGGACATTGAGTTCGTTATGTCTTCTCCATGACCTCTGCCTGCTCCGGGAGTTTGTGAGAGTGCTCGCTGCCCTCCAGGCAGTCTGCGCTTCTTCCAGCTCTGTCTGTGCGGGCAGAGGTGGCACGTACTGCTCCTGCAGCTCCTCGCGCTGGCCGGCAGCATCATCCGCTTGGATCCGAAGGTCCTGAAAGCAGATGAAAGATTAGTGTAAATAATGAAGGGAGAGGAAGCTGAAAGGTGTGGGAGGTCTCTCTGCAGAGCTGTTCTTTAAGGTGATGCCAGATTTAAAAATAATTTAAACACCCACCCCACCCCACCCCCAGAAACCCCCATCGCTGGATCCCAGTATCATGTATGCCTGTCTTGCATCATTGTAGCCACCCTGACTTCAAGAGAATTACTTCTGACTGAGACTGGTATAACTTGAGGACAAGTTAGGTTTGAGAGAGAGTGAGAGCGAGAGAGTGAGAGAGAGAGTGTGTGTGTGTGTGTGTGTCTGTCTGTCTGTGTCTGTACAGAATCTTTGTTGTTACTCTTTAAGTTACTAAAATTAGATTTTAGGCAGCAGTTATTTTTTTCCAGCAAATAGACTAGCCTCTTACTAGTTTACTTAGTTTTATTTTAGAAACAAAGAGCCAAAGGAAGCTCCGTAGTTTTACATCTCTCTTAGCTTCTAGTCCATTTCTTGGCTATACTGTTTAAACAGTAATTACAACTTCTCTTAAAAGCAGAACTTTTTTGTTTTAGTTACATATGAATAGATCTTTGGGTTTCTAGTTAGACAAAAGCTGATAGTAATGCTTTATAAGGTTTGTTGGAACTACTACAGATTGAAATTGGTATGAGTGGGAGAACCAGGGCTTTTGAATATGAATTCTCAATTTGTTCAAGATGTCTGTCTAAACAAGAGTACATAATCTACTGCTTTGCTGCTGAAGCTGTAAAATAGAACTGGTGTGCTTTTCCACTCGGGGACCTGCTTCCACTCTCTCCAGTTTACCTTGAAGTGCTGTGGCAGTTTAGTCAGTGTCCTGACAAGCTCACTGTTGTTCCTGTTGGTGTGATCCAGTTGCATTTCTGTGCTGGTCAGGTCAGTGTCTATCTTCTTGAGCCTGAGAGCTTCAGCACTCCGCTTCAATCTCCAGACTCGCCTGCAGAGACTCAGTTGCATGCTGGTGATTATTTCTGAGGAGTCCAGTGAAGCATATGGTATAGCATTCTGTTATGTTGAGTCTGATCCAGCCTTTGTATCAAATTATTGCCCACCAAGTAATAAAAATACAGTAACTTTTCAAACCTGTTTAAAACTGAGATACCAGGATTTTGCACCAAGGCGTTCAAGAATACCTTCTTTTAAAACATAAGGCTGGGAGAGCTGTCAATAGGTCGTCTTAAAAATCTACTGCCTAAAATCTGGATCACCTCCTGCTAAACCAGTCCCGCTGGACAGCGTGTGACCAGACTGCACTTAACTTGCAATGATGGAGACTCTATAACCTCCAGACAATCTGCTCCAAGGAGTAATTCCCCTTAATGATTATAAAACTTTCCTAGTGCCTAACTTAAAACCTCCACACTGCAGCCTCTGCCTGTGGCTTAATGTCATATCATTGCTGTACCTGGTTGTTTCAAATTCTTCCTTCTCATGTTCTCCTGTCAGTGTCAACTTTAACCTGAGCCCGTTTGAGCTGAACGCAAATCAGTTTACTTTCTTCAGCCTGCAAGGGTGCAACAGATGGACGAAAAGATGCCCGTTGTGGGGTTGTACATACGAAATCCATCTGATGGAATGTAGGCAGCAGGCACCCGGCTGGCGTACAGCTCTCACATCTGTAGCACTGGTACCTCCAGGGAAGACTCTGCTTCCTCCAGTGCCACCTGCAGTTCATCCTTCTCAAGCTCCAGTCTCTCTCTTTCGCAGCTCATGAATGCTCTTCCCTCCCTCCCCCAGCTGATTGATTAGATCCTTAATTTCCTCTAGGGAAGAAAACGGATATTTCATATGATAGGTTTATTTCAGGACTGTGAACTTTACCAAGGGCACCAGACAGATTCTTTGAATGGAAATGGCATGAAATGATTCCAGTCACTTTATATCAGCTGCCCTTTTCTTTTGTTGCTAAATATTATCCTGGATTTCTGAATGAGCCCTGCTCGCTGCATGTGTTCATGGAGGTGGAAGAATGAAGCCTATTAAATCAAGAGAATTTTTTTCCAGTTTTTATCCAGCCTTCCCCTCTCCCCCTTTCAGATGGTTGCTTTTACAAAATGAAAACAGGGCGCCGCATGGTCTCTGCCCAGCAGAATGGGGCACTCTGCCAGCCGATGTGGGCCAGAGCAAAGGGTTGGGGGAGATAGCCCAGAAAACACTGCGTCTGTGCCAGGGAGTCCATCACTGTTTTCTGTTGGTTGGCTGCAAGGGCAGCAGATTGTAGCATCTTCTAAATATTTACAGTGTTGTCTCCCAGCCTCCTGTAAGAGATCAATTTTTGCAATTTACAGAAGTGTTTTTTTAAAAAAATCCCCACAAACCCAAGGCAGCTGGTCTCCCTGTACAGCCAGTGGGGGAGAAGCGATGCAAAGAGGGAGACTCTGAGCAGGAGTTTAACTGACTTGCTCTGAACTGATTCCTGGAGATGCCTGATCCTCCCCACTAAGGTTAAAGGGAACGTCATCTTCCCAGGGAAAAGCTGGCCGTTGTTAATAGTCCCCTAAGTGAATTGCTCAGAATTAGAGAGAATGCTGGTAGCTAGAACCGGGACTGCAGCCCATCTCCTATTTAAGCCTCATGCTGTAACCAGTCCATTATTCCCTTATGCGAAGCTCTAGTGATGATACGTGGCCCAGCCTGGAGTGATGCGCTCCTAGTATAACAGTGAGTACAACCAAGCTGCTACTGTGATCGCATTTTGAGGGTTCAGAAAGGACCCCGATCCTGAATGTTATCCCCAGAGTCGGTTCCCTGGAAGCAGTACACTGGTGCTAGTGATGATTTTGGGTGATCCGATAGCGGCGGCGTGTGCAGGAGTGCAGACTCTGTCCCAAGAGCAGAATCTAACCTGTGACTTCAAGTGCATCAAATGTTATGTTCGCAGAGAGTGAAAGCACTGCTAGAAATAAGAAAAGGGGAATTGGTGCTGGAAGGCACCACAAGAGATCATTCAGTAGGAATCAAGGGGCTTATGATTTGCAGAGTTTTTTAACATCAAACCGTACTTACCCTGAAGGGCCCTTGTTCTCCTTCTTCATAGATTCCAGGTGCTCCAAGGATTCTTCATAGGCAGTCTTAAGCTCAAAATTTTCAGTCGTGTACATTCCTTCTGGGAACTATCCACTGCTACCTGCAGCTCTTTGCGTTTTTTGTTGCCATTCTGCCAGCATCTTATCAAAGGCTCTCTGCTTCTTGTCCAGGGCAGCACCAGCAGCGTTGGCCTGGAAAGATAAAGCCAAGCATTCACCGGACACAACTTTTCTTTACAGTTCACTTCTCTGCGTGTCCTGCCAGCTAGTCACAGTTAAATTGGCAGCCACTCTAATGACTGGCAGAGTTTCTCTTGGTCACTCTGAATGGATGATTAAAATGTTTACGAGGCTTCCTTTCCTCACCATTAGGAATTTAACAAGATCACCCAGTTCCCATCAGTGTGGGTCTTCCTTGCTCCTGCAGCTATAATGATGCTGCTGTGGAGCAAATGTTTTCCACTTCAGATATTCCTTGTGCAGATGTGCTGTTAGTAATTGCCTGGGTTGATTAGTCTTTCTATTTCAAAGACGATTCAGTTACAAACAAGATGTTATTCAAGACTATTTTAGACTGTGTTTTACTGCTTGTCATGAAGGGAAAGAATAAAGGTATATTTTTCTTTCCAAGGAGCTTTTAATCACAAATATTCTACATATCCTTATGATCCGCACATGCGTTCAGATACCATGGTGACAAGTACACCACAGGAACCATAGAATAAAGAACTGCTTCATTAAAGAAAGTGATGGTGAAACAGATTTTTTCAGCCCAGTAATGTAATGCTGTATGTGGGATTTTCGGCTCTTGAGACCTGTTCTAAAGCCGACTGCAGTCATTGGCAGATACCCAAGGACTTCAGTGGATTTGGAGCAGCCTTTGTGCCTATTTTAAGTAACATTTTTATTCAAATGTCCCACAGTTGCACTACTATTCATGCTCTTACACTAACCCTAGCAAGAGTAGAAATACTAATTTAATGAAGGAGCGTTTGTTGCTAGTGTTTAAACTACATGTTGTTTAGATCTGCTTTGAGCGTGGTAGTTAATAACCAGTGGCCAACCCACTGGTACTGCAACAGTGAAAAGTTCAAAGCAGGATATCATTATCCTTAAAAAGAAGATGAATACCTTGCCTTGCAGTAAAGGAGGGCTTTTGCTTTAGCTGTACTCTTGTTTCTGGGAGTCAGCTAATGAGCTTACCAGAAGCATGCTGTGCGCTCCTAGGAATTAGCTGCAGCTCTCATCTGAGTTTTCTCTTGATGTGATAAATCTTAGCCTTGCTTCTCATGGCCATACAGATTACTTGACGTTTAATAGAGAGATCTTAAAATATTAAGAAATAAGGGACCAGTCCAAAGCTGACCTGAGTTAACAGAAAGACTCCCGGGGCCTCCAGTACCAGGTCTTAGATCTTGCTGGTCAGGCTTGTGCTGGAGACACTCTTGAATGGCTGGATTTCTTGCCTTCTCGAGGTTAACAGTGAGGTTCTCCGCTTCTTTCTGAAGCCTCTGCTTAGTTTTCTCCGTGTTGGCAGCCCGGGCTTGGACCGATTCAGCTGTCTCCTGTGCTTCTTGGAGCCTCACAGCCAACGCTGTCCTGAGGGAGGGAAGGCAGAAATATCCTGGTGAGTAGTTCGTGGAGTGAGGAGTGGTAGGAGTCAGCAGCCCTCATCTCGAGCACCATCACTATTTCACCAGTGAAAAGGTGAAATCCTGGCAGCAGTCTCAGAAACAGGACTGCAAAACTGTTACTAGGATGCGACTGGTTCTTCGCCTCCGCTGGTGGATATGGCATATTGGGCCGCAGCTGAGCCCGTTATTGCTGGGCTGTTACCTGGTGATAGACACTTCCACCTTCCGTTCAGGTATCTCAAGGAGTGGGATAGTGTCCAAGAGCAAAGTGAATGTTCCTGGGTCTCAGTACAAAGTCATGCAGAGATGTAGTGGCTTATTCCATTTGTCTCAACTTGTTCAGGCGCAGAGTGAAATCCTCCAGATGTCTTAAACTTTTGTTGCTATTAAGTGAAAGCACCTTTATGGTAATTCTGTTAGAGAGACTGCTACAAAGATTGGCTCAACTTCTGGCCTGTCATACCAGCTCTCAAGGACCAGTTTCTAAGGGGTTTAATCCGATCTGGTGATTGTTTTATTCTTAGGAAATGCTAGTGGCTTTTGTAGGGCTGCTGGAAGAGGAAAGTCCTTGCTGGAATAAAGAATGGCTATCCAAACTCAAGCCTTTATCAGAAGGGATCAGTGTCAGTTTTCTGTTGTCAGTGTACAAGTGTTAGGTCTCAATAGTCCCTGTTTAGTATTGCAAGTATTTTTTTTTCCTCTTGGCTGGAGCCCTTTGCTTCCTCTGTGTCTTACCAAATTGAGTCCTAACAGGTGACATCTGGAAGCTGTGACTCTGCAGCCAAACTAAATAATGAGACTGCCGTAAGTCCCATCCCAGACTCCCTGATCTCACTTGGTTTCTTCCAGCTCTTTGGTTCTTTCAATGGCATCAGTCCTGTATTTAGTCCTCCAGATTGTGACTTCAGTATTGAGTTTAGAGACCAGGCACTGCAGTTCAGCTTTGCTCTCTTCCTCAGGCTACTCTTTCATCAGGTCCAAATGACGCTTGGTGTCGGCCAGGCTCACTACGGCAGCCGTGCAGGACTAGAGATAGTGCAGCCCTTACTATGTGTCTGTCCTGTTGGAAGTACGAATACACTGACCTCGCTCCCCAGAGCTGGAGTGCTCCATTTGAACAACTCAGTCCTGGACCAGCTAGAAACATCTCAGGCTTCAAAATATCTTCCTGGTCAGGAGCCAAGTTTCTGTTCTCCGTACCTGGTTTTTGCTGTACTGCAGTGAATTGAATTGAGCTCGTACAACTGAAAACAGAACTTGGCTTGTCATCATCACTGTTTTATCTCAAACAGTGTTTCAAAAGAATTATGACAGTAAACCCATTTGATGATTGTTCTGAACACAGAGAGAATTCTTGCCAGACTTTTGATATACAGGTGCAGCACTAGAATTACTCTTTGGAGATAAGCAGAAATTTGCAAGACAGATGTGTCAGAGACCTGAAAAACTGGTATATTTTGAGCAAAATTTGTGTGATCTATGCAAATAAACTGCTGCACGATCCACTGAACGGACAGTGGACTGAGAAGCAAGAGGTGTGTGTTCTGCTCTTTGCTGCTGACTCATGGGAGATTCTGTATCTTATTTTCATATCCATACAAGGCTCATGTCCCCCACACCACCTCCAAGATCAGCTGGTAACAAGCCCAGAGATTAATTTGAATGAGAACGTTTTCCTTTGTGAGAGCTAACACAAAAGATATGTTGCTCTGAAGTGGACAGCGTACAAAAGAGCAGGCACTGCATGTCCCATGACAGCAGCAACCTCTGTAGGCAGTTGGTGGTCTCCAGTACCTTTGACTCTTCATCCAGCTGCCTCGAAGTCATCTGCTTGCGAGGTGAGAGAACTCTTTATGTAGACGATCTGGTTAAGCCTGCTCTGAGCTTCCTTGTGCTCCCAACTCAGCTGGCTGTGGGAAGAGTGCATAAAGAAGCAGGAGAGGAACTAATTCAATCTGACTGGAGAGAAAGAGAAGCAAAGGCTAGAAGGATTGGGTAGATTTGCTAGAGGAGACAGGGCAGGGCTGCCAGAGTTAGATGAAATGTAGGGGAAGAGGAGGATCAGAGGGAGGTAACATTGCACAAAGCTGTCAAGGAATTTACCTTGGAGCCTGATGGCATTAATTTCAGCTTGGCTCTTCTCCACCTCAGCCAGCTGGGCATTGGCTTCAGACAGGATATCTTCCAGCTTGTGAACATGAGCATCTGAGTTCAGCTGTAAGAGAGAAGTCAGTCATATGATGCTGAGTAAGGCTTGAAGGCCCCAAATATCCTCCCTCTCTTGCAAACTCAGGTTTATTCCAGTTGGTTGTAATTACAGTGGGATGACTGTAATAGCCAGGGGGAGTGGGGAGTGTCCTGATCTTTAGCGAGGGGGGTGCCCACTCCATCAGCTGGGGTGGGCAGTGTTCAGCACCACCTGCAAACAGCTGCTTTCTGGTATCAGTTAGCTCCCACTGCAGAGGCCTGAATTCTGCCTTCTGCTGGTGGCTGCACCCGTGGCTGCGCTGGTGGTTTGCTGAGGAATTCCCTGCTGGCCTCTCACCGTGGATTTCTGCAGAGACTCCATGCTTGCACTGAGGTCATCCATCTCTGCTTTTGTGACCTGTTTGTCCATCTCCAGCTTCGCTTTCACTCTGGGGATTCTCCATGAGCTCTGCCATCTCAGCCATGGCAACCATGTGGTTTCTGCGCTGGGTAGAGCCCGTGGCCTGGATCTGCAGGGCTTCCTCCTCCCTGGAGCAGCTTCAGCAGCCCAGCTTCCTGCTTGCAATTCTGTTAGATCTGAGAAGGGGCCAAGTACATGTTGTCAGCTGGAATCTGGCAGCTCTGGAGTCTCAGTAAGGCCCTCGGGGATGCTTTATAAGAAAGGCTTCTGGAAGCCTTTATTTAGCTTTAATAGTCTATTTGGGACAAATCCCATCTTTGGTATTAATCTATTAGAAGGTCAGTGGCTGGTATCTTCCAGAAAGATTAACCATCTCTAGGCCTCCTTGCTAAAGCTCAGAGCAATTCTCTGCACTGCAGGACGTGTGTTTTCCTTGCAAAACAATAGCAAATACACCTAGCAGTCCTGCCTCCTCTTTTTACTGTGTGCTTCTGAATTAGCAGCTTTCTAATGAATCTCTGATCGCCTTCTGTTCCGACTCTATAGGAATAACAAAGCTCACAGTGAATTTCATGGAGCCTCGGTGCTTTACCCCTTCCAAGGTCCATGGTATGAGGGGAAGGCTGGGTAAGGTCTGCAGGATCTGGCCTGCTTACGAGCTCAGAGAAGCTGCTGAAGAAGCTTCTCCTTTGGAGAGTCCCAGTGACATTTCTCATTCTCTGAGGAAAGAGACAAGATGCTCAGATGCTGGGAAGGTGTCTGACCTGAGCAGTTGTTGCAACATCAGCTTCTTCTAGGCAATCTTCCTTGTTTCTCCACCTAGTGGGAAAGAGGGGAAGAAATTCTTATTCCATCCCAAAGAGCCTATGTAAATTTAGAAGTATAACCATTTTGGAAACGACGGTAGCGAGTGTGAGGCATAATTGGAGAGGGAACAGGAATTCCCAAATGCCATGCTCTGCTTTAACTGACACGGCTGCTTTTTGTGTCACTGGACAAGTTCCTTTACCTCTGTTTTCCCACCTGTGCAACGTGTCTAACAGCACCAACCTATCTCCTGATATGGTTGAGAATGAATTAGCTAGCATTTCTAAAGTGAATTGAAATGGAAATGTTACTTATTATTGATGCTACCAATTTGTATTAGTCATTAGAATGTGTTCAGAGCATTCTAGGAAAATATATCCTTTTTTGGGACTAAAGTATCTTCAGGCTTTTCCATTGTTAATGAATCTGATTATATATTTAACAACCACATACTGGCAATTTACATAAGATTTATTAGAGTAGATCCATCCATCACTACAGAACTGTAAAAAATGGATGAGGTGATTTGATAGCCGAAGCACGGGACGGAGAAATCCCCAACCTGCTACTCTCTTGCTCTCTGGAGAGCTGCCCCGTCGGTAACTGGCCTCTTCAGAGGCTGCTATGAAAGGAGCAGTGTGTGCAATTTATAACGGTGAGTTTGCGTAGGCTAAAACTAGAGTTCAAGATTGTTGTCCATCTTATTACTCTTTCATGAGGAATTTTGGTCTTTAATTAGTAGTTTAATGTCATCAGGTCTTTTCAGAGGTGTAATTACTCCCCTGAGGAGTTTTTTCCTCCTTAGATACTGTTACCTGTGTTCTTACAGCATGTTCAGCTTTCAGGTCTTCTTCCAGCTCTTCAATGTACGGGCCTGGAGAGCACGCACAAGTACAGCAGTGTCTGAGCAAGAGATGTGCGAGAAATTTGTGGAAATACAAACAAGAATCTTAATTTCTTCACTCCCTTCTCTACATATTTGTCAGCTCTACTGGATTTTCTTTCCTGGGAGAGATCTACAGCTGGGAATACTGAGCCAATAAAGCAGGAAGGACCTGGCCAGGTGTCTCAGTAGACAGCTGATGTTATCCGCAGCATGGTTAGCTTCCTGTGTCATGATGGAATTTGGCCTTTGGGAATATAATCAAGCTGATTCGGTTACTTGAGGGAAATAGAGGCTTGTTCGTAGAAATAGCTGCAGTCTAGGTTTGTGGGTCATGTTTTTGTTGAAATGCTGAGTTTTTAGTTAAATATTTGGGCACTGAAATACCTTGGATGAAAGAAATACTTGAATTCAGAATGGTAACACTGTGCATCCTGTGAGCTGTGGCCTCATTTTTGGTTTTATTTACCACCTTTCCTTGCATGATGAGAGGGAGAGTGCCTTGCAGGAGCCTTTGGGGTTAATGTGGATGAAAAGGTCTATCGGCCGTCTTTGCTGGCTGCCTGCAAGCAGAAGAGAAGGTCCCTGCAGCAGATCACCTTTCTTCTGGCCGTAGCAGCATGGCAGGAGATCTGCAGTGAGCATACAGTTCCCCAGACTTCAAAGAAAGTGGAGTTTAGAGTGAGTGGATAATACACAAGACAAGCTGGATCTCAGAGCTGGCTTAACTATTGATTCACTGGAAGCTAAAAAGGCAAATGTTTCCAAGCTGAGGGGTTTCACAAGCTCATAGAGAAATAGTCAGAATCTGCTGTAGAAAAAACCTCAAAATCTACCTGGGGAAAAATAAATACTTGATCTCAGCTGGTTCTGTTATTTAAGGGTTTAAAGAGTGAGAGAGCTCTCTGGGTGGAGAGCTCCAGTCTCCATTTTAACAGAGTAGGTTTAAAAGGTCTGTATTAATCTTTCATGCCAACTCAGTCTTATCAAAAAGATAAAGCTGCACAAGCAGGCTACTGTGGGGTAAGAAAAGGCAGGATGGTACAGCAAATGAGTTAAGCCAAATAAGCGTTTCTACTCTGTAGCGAACAGGTTAATCTTTGTTGCAAGTGGGTTGAGCTCTAGCGTCCTGTCTCCTTAGTGGGACTGGCAGGGCACTGAAGTCCCTTTTTCCTTTGTTGAACCTCCTCCTTACCCCATCATTAACTAGGCTGAGTAAAGGCACAAGCACCCCAGGAAGCTGAGCCGTCTTGTTTGCAGCTCTGAAGGACTAACACCAGCACTTAATTTTTCTTCTGGCACTTAAGCGTCCCAGTGGCCTTGCTCTGAAACACAAGAATCTTGTACTCCCTGTGGAGTGCTGTGTTAGAATTTGAATTAGCAAAGCTTGCCAGTATTTATTAATGATTGTACACATTGCCTTAGCTACTTAGCTCTTTAACTAGGTAAATTAGTGGTTTGGATAATATAGAGTTGGATATTTGTATTCTGGGAAGTTAATTTCTAAGGGGAGGTTTGTCAGAGAAGTGCTGGCAGACCCATCACTAAAGTAGTCAATAGTGACACTAAAATAAAGTTCTAATTTGTGATAATATTTTGCATTTCTAAAACAGTTTTTATCTGAGGATCATAAGGCCTTACATAAACATGAATCATTTAAGCCTCATAACTTCCCGGTGATTATACACATTTTATATGTGGGTGAGTGTGGAAGATGAATTACAAATATCAGACAATGAGTCAGAGAAAGACTTAGGAAATAAAATCCTGTATTTCTGATTCTGCTTGCCTGAACTACTGAACTGTACTTCTGCTTGTCATTAGGTTAATACTGAAGAGATCAGGGTATGACTGTGGATTTTCCCGGTGACTTTATGATCAAGTGACTTTTTAGGTGTAGCTAATGCTGTCAGAGCTATGTTGTAGCACAACCACACCCAATAGGATCCTGTACCCTGGGAAATTCAGTTACAATTGACACTTCTTTACAACTTCTTCCAAGTTTGGCTCGTTTCATCTCATTGAGGTTATCAGTTGTCATTTCGAGGTCACTCTCTGCTTTATGATGAGCCTTTTCCACCTTGCCATGGATCCTCTCTTCTTGCTCTCGCTTGTCCTCCAGCTAGTTGAAAAAAGTGGAATCAGTGTGAAAAAGAACTTTGTAGCGCACATAGAGGTCATGTTTATCAGAAGGGCCCAAGAGGTCAAAAACAGACCAAAGAGGGCCATCTACAATATAGACTGTAGCAACTGTGCCTCACCTCATGCATCTGGGCGGTAGGTTTGGGGTTGTTCTTGGTTGGGTGGTTCACCTTGTTCTCCTCACCTTGCAATGTTCTAGGGAGGGAGAGACCAAGACTAGTGCACAGAGTTGGGTGAGAAACTAACTGCCCTGCGCTGGCAACAGACTGAAAACCCAAGGAATAGATTCATCTGAGGTGCTTCCTGCAAGCAGTATGCGCTTTGTGTGTGCATTTTCAATAGGCCCAGAGGAACTTGGTCCAGCATTGATCCTTACTTACAGCAGAATCCTGCTCACTCTCAGCAATTCACATCATAGCTCTTTTGGGCAGGGGCACAAATTGGCAACCCTTCGCTGTGCTGCCGTGAGTTAATACCTAGAAAAACACGACCGCCTTCCTGTTTGTGCAGCAAACTGTAGTCTCACAGTATTTAAGCAAGCAGACAATGGGGTTTTTTCCTTTCCCCAGACTGGGAGAGAGTAAAGAAAAATGGAGCAGTTATTTCTGCCTGATGAACTTCCTCCAAAGCCCTCTTCTCCTTTTGGAATTTAGTGACTGAGTCATTCTGAGCAGAGAGATCTGAAGTCAGAGTTCAAACTCTGTGGTCTAATGCCTGCAGACAGGAAAGGGAACATCACGCAGGTTTTGTGGATCACAGAAGTTGTTAGCAGCATCAGGACAAAATGTCACTGGAAACTTGTATTTCTTTAGAAGGAATCTGAGATTCAGTTAATAAATTCTGAGACATATGAGGCATCTGTGAGTTTAACATCCTGTGGATGTTAACACTGACTTCAGAAGAAGCAGCAGACAGCCACATGGCTGCTACAGTACAGATTTAAAACTTCTCCAATTACATTAAATAAAAAACAGTTCAGGTGCAGGAGAGGGAGAAGTATTCCCCAAGGCCAGCTGGAAAGGAGTTACATGACTGGGGGGGGGGGGCACATTTTACAAGTAGAGGCCTACCAGCATTGCCATGTAAAAGTGGGTGTAATTAATAAAGAATGTAGAGGAGATGCAGATGTCTTTATGTAGAGGAATCCCTAGAAATTGCTGTGAAATTACTATTACTATGGGGTGGAAGGGTGAAGTGTAGAATTAAATCCATCATGGGTTATATGAGATGCTGGAAGACAATATAAGAAACTCTGGGGGAGATCAGCTGAGTGAATCTGAGCATCCCAAAGGATGCTCTGACTGGAGGAGCTGTAATGGTTGTCAGGGTTCACTTCCCTGAAGAACGAGGCAAAAAAAAAAAACCCTCTCTGTCATCCTTCATACTTCCTTTTCTTTCTCAGTTTAGCCAAGGTAGTCTCCAGCCCTTCCAAGTCACATTTCAAATCGCTGAGCTAATCCTCCAGAATCTGCTTGCTGACACTCATGTCAGCTCCTTCATATCCAGGATCTGGCTCAGTAGGTCCCATCTTTGATTTCATCATTTGGGCCAGGCACTCCTCAGCATCCAACAAGTTCTCTTGTTCCTAAAGAAAGGGTGGGAATTCAGTGTTCATCCAATGAAAGGCTGCTACAACTCCCACCTCTTACGGCAGCCAACTTCCATTTGCAAGAAATGCAAGATTTTGCCTCTTCTGCAGGGTTTATTACAATTCTTTCAACATACCTGTTGTTACAGTTGATCTGAATCTCCAGGACTCAGGTCATAGCTTCTCAAAGTTAAGCATCAAAAAATCTGTTTGTTTATACAGACACAGGTCCTTAAAGAAGAGTTTACATTTAAAAAAGATGCTACTCCGACTCGCCGTAGATCATGCTGAGCATCAGTGGTTGACCAGGAAGAGAACTCAGGACTTGTGACAACAGCTCCTTTGCTTTAGCCATGAGGCCTCTCAGTCTCCTCTGTTTTCTAAGGACTTAACTGTAGGATATGGTCAGGCTGTCTGTGAATCTCATGCATCATCCCCATATGCTCTTTATTTGTTCCATATTCTGAAAAGGAGCCTCTTATGAGTCATTTGAGAAAGCCGATGCCCTCCCTGAATGAATATGAAGCCTTTAACCATCCCCTATCGATAACTCTCAGCCTGCAGTTGGATGGGGAGGTTATTCTCCTGGCTGAGGGTGGCTGTCTGCTCCTCTGCTCTTTTACGTGTTCTGTGAGCTCCCCAGTCTTTGACATGATGCTTCTCAGCTCCAATTCCTTCAGTTACATTTTCTTCTCCTGTAGGGCCACATTCATCAAAGGCTTCACCTGGAAGTAAGGATTTCAAGCAGTGAGGTTCCCAAAACAAACCTTTTCTATTGTAATGGTCCCTGAAAGCCCTGAGGTGGTCCTTTTATTATCAGATCCTAGTATTTTTTGCATAGCGGTGGGAGACCTCATGTTTCCTGAAATGCCTGTTTAGTGCAGAGGGTTTCATATCTGTAGTGTGAGTAACACAACTCCTAGAAAAGGTTGTTATGGTGCACGGGAGCAGATCTGCGTGCCAGCATAGAAATCAGGATTGTATTCCAGATTCTGAACTGATATAAATGCAGAATGATTCTTGTAACTGTGTAGATTCATACCAGTCCAAGTGGGACCAGAACCCTTTGAAAGCTCGCTCTTTCTAAGGGTATGGAAGTTCATTTGGTTTGCACTGGAGTTGAGAAGGTGTGTCCCCAGGTAAAAAGGCAGATTTTGTTTTGCCTATATGTGGAAAATTGGCTTTAACATAGTTTTATTTCACTTAAGCTTGAGTATCTTGGTCAACACTTTCTTTCCTTTCTTACCAAAAAACCAACTGAATTATCCATCCTGAGTGAAGGGAGTCTGGGCTGGAACTGCCCCTTCATGCTGACAATGTGGTCCTGCTTAGGAGGAGTCAACCAAGCAGCTTTGTTTTAGCTTTTATATGTTAATGAATAGTGAAATCTTGTATTCCCATGCTCAGAACATCACCACTTTTCTCGATGCTGTTTTTAGAAATGGGAAGTCCAGGTCTTGAATTTCTAAGGCACTCTCTTTCCACTCCCTGGAGGCAGCAGGCTTAGACTCAGATTTCAGGCCTTTCTCCGTTTACTAACTTTTCTGTTATTGATTTGGAAAGAAATCATTCAGGCTTCTTGCCCTATTAATAATTAACAAGAAAGTCACTAGCTTTCTCAATGTCTTCACTTAAGTGAACATGGCCGTTACTTTTTCTCCCAGCCCTTATCTTCCCTGCCCAGACATCCCAAGGTTCTCAGTGCCTGTAATTGCCGCTGTTTAATTCTGCAGAACAGGACAACCTCAGAGTATTTTCCTCACCCTACTGTACAATTTCCACCGTCCCCAGGAAAGCAGCTGCAGAAACTTCTGGACATTCCTCTGAATTGCCATCAGGCCTAGCCTGTAGCACACAGAACATGTGTGGCTTAGAAACAATTCTGTTTCCAGGCAATGTATGTAGGGGGACTCAAAGTGTTCACGCTCAATTGTACGCAGCAGAATGCTGGGATCAGGATGTAGTTTCAGTCAAATGGCATAGGCCTCAATGCCCCGCAATTGTTTGGCATGCAAGAAGAGTCATAGCAGTTTGCTGACACAGGAAAAATGACAAGATTATTGAATTTGTTTAAAGAATGCTACTGTAGATGTAGGGATTGAAGTTTTCATGTACTGGAAGAAACAAATACTGCTCATAAACTGGAAGCTAATTGAAAGGGTGTTTTTTGCCTCCCGTCTTTCCTCGCATGTATCCTGCAGCCACAGATGCCACAGGCAGTGACAGAAAAAGTGCACAAATGGCAACCAAAATCTTGTGACTCATAAACATATGTATTGTGGTTGAGTTCCAGGAGACTCACTACATCACCATGTGAGTTAGGGTTTCTGGACAGGGATAATGCTCACTACTGAATTGCAGAGATCCTCCAGCTGTTGATCTTTGGAGTGGATGTGCAGGACATAACGGAGCTACCCAGCTGTCTAGCTGCAATATTGTTCTACTGCACGTGGAAAAAGCAGGAAAGCTTTATTGCTTTGCTGTGTACTGGGATGTAGAACTTGGAAATCCCAGTTTCATTTCATGGTTCTCGCTAGTCAATGAATTACATTAGTGATTGGTTTCTAATGCTGCCTTGGATTCACAGAATAGTTTCTAGTTTTTTCCCCAAGGATACCTTCTTTCCAGCATCTGTTTGTACTCAGTCCTCATCAGGAAGCCATGAGCATGACACTGCAGCATGGTCATGATCTTTGCCAGTGGTTCATCTCTCACGTCTTCCAGCGTGGCCAGGATCCCAGCACAGAAAAATACATTGGAAGACAGGAGACAGTTAGAACCTGGAGTTCTAGGCAGCCTTCAGGACTATGAAACTTTGCACTTGCTGTGTATTAGCACTCAAAAATGAGGATATTTTACTTCTTTGGTCTTTACATGTCGATTTATCCCATTGTGGTCTTGTCTGGTTCTCTGCTTACATTTACAAAAAGGATAAAGTTTGAGGAGGTTATGGGAATGGAAGACTAATATTTAGGAATTAGGTTCCATGCACCTTTAACATGGATTTGCCTGGAGTTCTATCACCTTTTCTGTGCTCAAGGTGTCTAGGTATAAAAAAATAACAGCAGGATCATCATAAGATCTAGCTAAGGGGCATATAATAAAGCAGGAGTGGAAGCCTTTTCCTTGACGAAACCCAAATATACCTTGTGATCTCCTGTGCCAGGACACACACTAAATAGTTTCAGAGATGATGAAAAAATAATGGTAGTAATCTCATGGCTGTTGGCTTTAAAAGTAAGATCGGGGCTGTGTCTGGCCCGCTTTAACCTCCACCCATAGGTTAAAATTTAAGGATAGAATAGGCTGGAGGAGTGATGAATAATGTGTAATTATTATAAAAGTTGGGAAATGCAGATTTTGACACAGAAATTTTCATACAGAATCACACATTTTGGGTTCGTGCAAAGAACAGAATGCTCCCTTTTGCGTGGCTGTTACAATAGCGACTTTGATTATGTTATGACAAAAACATATGTGCAAAATTAATGCTATATGCTGCTAGTATTAGACAGCTACAACAGTCTCTCTCCATTTTCCTTTCCAGTCTTAAATTGGATAAATGATCAGTTAGTAGGATTTTTGCCTGACTAAGGAATAGTAAAGAGCAAGTGAGATTTATCGCATAGCTTAAGGTGCACTTCATTTGCATTATATTAACTGTGCTGTCTGATTAAAAGTCAGTTTGGGGAGCATGTGTAAGAGAGAACATTATATGCATGAGGAAGTGGGTTGCTGTAGAAACTCTAACTCTGCAGCTATATCTACACCAAAGGCATGCTGAGTCATAACTGCCATCAATTTATTTAGCTCAATTTGGTAGGAGTAAACAGTACCTTGTTATATCCAGTTCCCTACTCTTTCTCCCCCAGGTCAGTAGAGCCAATTCTGATGCCTTCTTATTGTCCCCAAACCCTGGAGGGATTATGCTGGGATTCAGGCTTTGCTATCTAAAATGAGAGAGACAGGTATAATGATATAAGAGCTACAGTTAGCGGTAGTGCAGAAAGGCTTATCACTGCTTAAGATCTTCTCTGGTTTAGCTTCCTAGCCGCACAGGCATGGCACCGAAATACTGATGGTGAGGAAGCTTGTGGACATTTCTGTCCGTCTGTGGAAAGTGGAAGTTCTTGGAGGGGGACGCAGAAGGCTTAGAGTAGGCGTTCATACCCACTCCCTCTGATTCCTCATGGACAAGGTCACTGCACTGGATGCCTGCCTCCGTCATCTGAAAGCAGAAGATGTGCATTCAGTAATAGTGTTGGAATTCAAACAACATGAGTAACTGCCTACTCATAGCAGATTTGCTTGCTGTTCACTGCTTTCCATTACTTGCCCTTCCACTTTATTATATATCATAGGTGAAAACTTATGTTTGCTCTTCCCCTCTGCAACTCACTGTTTCTGTGGTTGATCCTGCAAAAAAAGGGTTGCAGGAGGCAATGCAGCCTAATAAATAATGGTGCCAATTTGTCTAGTTCCAGGTCACGTATTTCGCAATTCTTTGTGCTTCTCTCCCGAAATGAGAGGTTTATTAGACATCCTGTCTCTATCCCTGGCACTTGGAAGTGTCTCTCAGACTAGCATTCCCTTGAAGAAGGGGTACAAGGTAGTCTGTGAAGTGATGACCCAACTTCTTTCATTCCTGAATGAAGATCTGCTGTTCAGCCAGCCACAGCTTGTGCTGAAGGCACTGTGTGGCTTTGCCTGAGGATTGCTCTGCAGTGCTGCAGACACCTACCAGACTGTTTGAATTCATTTGGAACAATGCAGTGGATGAAATGCAGGGATGTGCTGTGCAAAGTGGTCATCAGCTAGTTCAGCTGCTCCTGGAACGAGACGAAGAGGAATGGAGTGAAAAAACTAACAGGAGTTACTGAGGCTGGAGAGAGAAAACCTTCTGTTTTATAGTCATTTGCATTTCACAGCTGGAAACAAACAAACAAACCAACCCCCACACAACAAGGTAGGAAGTGAGCCTGGTCCTACATGGCCCAGGGGAACAAGCTTACATGCATGGAAGCAACCTTGGGCATGGTGTCAACCTGAAACAATTTTACATAAATGTTGTTTTGTGATTCTGGCTTATCGTGTTATATATCTATTCCTTCGGGGATTACTGTCCTACGAAGAGTTAACGATGCAAGTCCTGCTCTCCACCAGCAAGCCTAGAGAAATAGCTCCATGAACTGATAACAGCAATTGGCTTTTATTTGCTGGGTGGACCAGCCCCTAGTGACAGAAGCACGCCACAGAGGCCAGGCAGCACACAGTAACCTCATTTAGGCTTATGTGAAAACTCCTGAATAGCTGTCAGCGATCAAGAGTGGGTGAAATGGCAGCACGGTGCATGATAAAAGCAAACCAGGATATCTGAAAGGACTGGACTGAACTCATCCCTAACCATATCAGCTGGCATTCAGCTTTGGATACCATAGAAATTGTAACACAGGACTTTCCCCATAATGTATTTCCCCTCTTCATTTGTGACTTCCAAGCCAAAATACTAACAGGCTTCTTTGGACCCTTCTTGTCCTGTTTCTAGCACTGATGACAGCTAATGTAAGTACCGTGACACCAGCCTCAGAAAGGTATACCACGTCCTCCGGGTTCTGGCCTGCGTCTCGAGAGACTGGGATGTCATTCTCTGCTCTGCCATATCCTTCCCGTGTGACCCTGCAAGTCTCTAAGGGGGGGTTCAGTTGCCTAAACATAGTGACATTTTAAATGCATTCGTGTATCACCAGCCACTGCTCCAGAAGAGCACAGGTCTCTTCTAAGCCCCGTGGTATATCTTTTTGCCCCTTGCAGATGTCCCAGATACCCAAGGGCATTTTAAATGACACCAGAGACACTCAATGCCAAAGGTTCTCTAACTGAACACCCCCCTGCTCTCTTTTAGTCCTGCGTTGGTAAAATCAGGGTAACAGCATTAGCCAGCCTTGGGCAGAGTTGAAGATAAACTCGGGAGACTGAGCTGCTGCTGGAATACAAAGGCATTGGTGGCAGTTTAAATCCAAAGGTATGGATGATTGCTTACCCTGTAGAAGTTGGAGGCAGTCGCAAAAGAGGACCCTCTTTCCTGCCTCTTGCTGCCACCAGCTAAAATCAGTATTATTGCACAGACTATGCGAGAGATGCTCTTGAAAAGGAGTCACACTGAAGTGGTATACTGTAGCCTCCAACGTAAATCTCTTAACTGACTTCAGTTAGCAGTTCAGTGCTGTCTGGATAAACTACTAACCAAATAAAAATATGCATCACTTTACCTGCATTCTGCTTTGGTTTAGAGGTTGTTCTTTCGTTGTTTACTACTCTAAAGAAATCCTTAAACCAGAAGTGAACATAGTCCTTGGAAAAGAACAGAAGAGAAGTTGCATTCACAATGTGCTGGCATACACAATTTTTTGCACTCTAGGTCAGTCTCCTTGTTCTCATGCTGGTGCTATTTTACTGGTTTAGCATAGGCTGAGAGGGAGTTGCTCACGCAGGAAGTAGAAATAAGATCCGACCCTGTCTATTTGATAGCTCGAAATCTGAAAAGCCGTTTCCTAAACTGTTTCCCAAACACCTTTCAACTGCGGAGTCCTGGGCTGGGCTGATGACAATCCTAATAGGCAGCAAGTTTTTCTGGTTGATAGAAAGCTGACATTTGTCTGGGCAGCAGAAGGCCACTGATTGCCAGGAGGGGATTATGTAGCCTGTCATTAAGCCGGGACTGCACTCACGCTTCCATCTGTGCCAGCGTGTTTCTGCAGCAGTGCTTGGTAGTGCCTTCTCTGAGCAAAGTGGACACAGTGTGTACCGTGTGCCTCTCTTAGTGCTGGAGGGGCAGAATTTCCAAGGACAGAGCTAGATTGTCTTTCAGCACGGAAGACAAGTATGCAGAGGCAGACACAGGCTGTTACCTGGATGAAGAGAGTGTTACAGTGACAGGCTTAATCCTTTCCACAAAAGAACGATGGGGAAGCACTGGGCGCCAGAACCGATGGCATTTGCTTGCCGACACATTGAGCTGACGGAATTGATTGTACCGCGCAATGTTCGCTCTACCTGCAGCCTCCTCCTCTTTAAAGAGGACCCAGAGCAGGGGCGTGCTGGATTTCTGGAGCAAGCCCACCACTGCTTCTCTCAGGGGATCCTCGTTCTTCTGTAGCCACCCTGTGATACTGTGTCACACCTGGAGAGGAGCAGGGGAGAAAAGGCATGACCAGTTCGGACACAGCGAGAGAACAGCCCAGTAGCACTGCATGAGAAAGCAGATTTCTGATTGTTAACCTGCGTAGAGAGAGGGAGAAATCCCCTGTGGGTAGAGGGAAGAAAGCGAGTTAATGCTGGCGTGGGAATAGCATTAATGCACTCCCTAGAGCCTCGGCACTCGTGGGGGGCCCTTACCATGGAAAGCCCATTTGCCCTGAATAAATGATTCTGCAGGACTGCCAGAGGAAAGGATGTTGTGGAGAGATTATATTTTTACCTTTTAGGCTCATACTTTGATACACTGACAGAGGGGACAATGCGGCTTATAGACTGGTATAACCAAGCACAATCAGAACATATTTTGGCACAGTCAAATGTCACTTTCAAAAACCTGCTTGGTAGCAAAGAAAGGAAATAGTTGCTGAGTGTAAAAAAGATAGAGCAAAGGCCCTGTGATTCATGCTCTGATCATGTTCTGTCAGTATGTCTGTGCAGTGGAGTATATGAATAACTGGTGGAGTTTGATAATATGCTTAAATACTGTTCCCGCTGCTAAGCATTAGCATGGCTGCTTGACAACACAGCGGAGAGGCAAGTCACATAGACCAGGAAAGGCTAGACGAGCTGCAGCGAGCTGCAGGACTCTGGCTCTTCCAGCAACACGTAAGCAACAGAAGCAAAAATGAATTTAATCCTTTGGCTGCTGTGCCTTTTGGGTAGATTTCCTACAGCTTTGTGTTACTAGAAACAAGCCTTGGCTTGAGTTTTTGGGGGTTTATTCCTTTTCAGAATATCTATAAGGATTATATTTTTAATCAAGGCCAGTGGCAACATGTTGAAGAGTCATGAAGCAGCCTTGCTGTTCTTTGTACGTTAAAATGCTCAACTGTTGCGTCACTGGTCAGACATTTGCACAATCAGTGTTTTCAATTAATTGTGACTGGAAAGGATTTCTGAGAGGCACATTTCTGTGCAGCAGAGCCAATCTCTGGCTGCAGTACTTCTTTAAGGCAACAGAGACGCATTAATTTGCACTAGCAGAGTACTTTTCCCGGTGTTGCTGTACGTTAAAACCTATGGAAGTTTGATGTGATCTATTCATGCAGAGGGCTCAGCCTCTGTGTCTTGGCCTCATGTCTGACCTCACCAAGTGCATGTTCCAGCTTACTCAGGATTAGAGACGGGGATATGGCAGAAACAGCACTGGTCTGCACTTACTGTGCCAACGTAGTGGTTGTTATAGATGGCAGCCTTCAGTGGCCATCCGTGGCCCTGGGGAGCGTGCACGTGCTGGCCAAATCCCTGGTTCTGCTCTACAGTGCTAAAAGGGCCTTTCTGCACCAGCTTGTTCCCTGTTTTCACCCTGGGCCTGGTGATGCCCCTCTGGAGCTTTCCAGAGTTCAGACCCATGAGCTGAGCAACTCTGTCAGCCGCTATTGGAGGGAAGAAGATCAATCTGAGTGAAAGGAAGAAAATCGCTCATTGTCCCCATCCCCTTGCTGCATACTCAGAAAAATGGTTGCAGGCTCTGCTTTCGGGGGCAGAAGGGAAGCAGATCTCCGCTCTGTTCCTTCACACACACACCATTCAGCAGAGCTTGCTGGATGGAGCAGAGGCAACAATACACACCTCAAACAAGGTGTTACGGCAACTGCTCTGCGTCTGGGCTCCCATATGCTCTGGGAGGTATGTGCCTGTTTGCTCTCCATGGCTCCAAAAACACCTGCAAAGCAGGGCTGTTCAACAAAGAAGGATCAAGTCCTCAGCTGACAGCTCAACCATCTGGCTAGGCCTGCTGCCCCGTGGCAGCTGTGAATGCCAGCTCTGACTCTCAATAGCACATCTGTTCATTTAAAAAAAAAAATCAGTGTGTTGTTTAAGGCCATTTTATATTCCCTGGAAACAAGAGTCTGGTTTTAGCAGCTTTTTCAATCTTAACGAACTGGCTGAGCTCTTGGCATGCTGGCTTTGTCCTGGTTTGCTGTCACCAAGCCTGAGATCTCAACCTCCCTCCGTGTTGTCCACCTCTGCCTGCTCCTCTCTTGGCTTCTACTTGAACTTCACAGTGCCCGAGTGCATGATACCCCTAGTCAGCTTGTAAACGCAGATCTTCTCTTCTGGACTGGAGCCCAGGACATCAAAGGCCACCTGGCAGAAGGGACACAGACCCACACAAGGGAATTCTTAATCTGCACCATAAGCTGGAAGCCAGCCCATAGTGCTAAACATCTAAAATAATTTTCCAGCCCATTGAAATTTGACCAGCCAGGTCCCTTCAGACTAGCACGGGACAGAGTAGCTTAATGTTGCTGTAAACCAGCACTCTGCTTTTCTTTCATGTACTGATTTATGCCAGCTAAGAGCCATGTGCTTTGACAGCAGTTGTTCTAAGTGTCTCTGATACCATGAGTAAAATGCAACGTATCATCTGGGATATCAGCTCATTCCACTCTTCACCATGCTTTTTAAAATCAGCAGGACATGAGCTGCAACATCCCCTTGTAGCAATTATCCCACATCCCAGCTAGCACAGATACGGAGGAAGTGTAGCTCTGCTGGGAACACTGTGCTTTGCTCTCACAGCATGCCCAGAGAAGGGAGAGCGCACAACTCCGAGCATGCCGGCGAATCTAGCAGGCAGTTTGTTACTCGTGAGCCATGGTTTGAGACTGCCTGTCTTAGTGGCTATGAAAATCATATCTGCTTGGTACAAAAGGCTTGTTTGCAACGTACAAATCCTGGAAGCTGTAAAATACCAACAGCTGCTAGAAAGGGCGCTGTAAGTTCAGCAGCTGGAGACTGTTTGATCTCTCTGTAGCACAAGTCTTGCTTATAATAATAGTCTCAGGAGCCAGCAGATATTCCCAATAAGCTCTTCTCAGTAACAGATACTCTTCAAAATGATATTAAAAAGGAAAATGTGTGTCAAAAACAGACAAAGGGTCAAGTCTTCCTCTTACAAAAGCTGCTCCTTGAGATTACATATGTATGTGAGATGAGCGGGTTTTAACCTATGGTCTCTGCCACAGCTTTCAGATCTGTCAGTTTGCAGGCTTCAAACCAACCCTATAACCAGCTCGTTTGAAGTGCTGCAAACCCTGGGCCGTTGAATGTTAACCAGAAACTCCTACGTCAAGCTCATTTTCTCTGGAGCAGATCTTTTACAGTCAGGCTTCAGCTCACAGACAACTGAACAAATCTTTAGGCTATCCCTAGCTGCTCTTACAGTAGCTTATTTATCCTCAGATTGAAGAAGCTGAATTTTATTCCTAGGGGAAACTGAGGCTGGGGGGCAGCAGGATCCCGTTTCCTATATTTTCAATTTCACTGTTGTTTCTCCAGACTTACACTAGTGAGAAGTGGCTCTTCCCCATCGTCCAGGTTGTCTGCTGTGATCACACCTTGTGGTAATGATTAGGATTGGGCACAAGAAGCAGTTTCTGCAGCAAGAGACAGAGACCAAGAGGCGATTACACCAATTGCCATCAGTACAGTCAAGGCATAACGTGAGCTTTTTGACTGGAGACTGAGGGTTCTTCTACGTTTCAATTCCTGAGCACGTTTTGAGTGTATATCACTTAAGAAAAAAACCTTTTGTGGGATGAGTTGCTTAGGCTACCTAGGAGATTTTTGACATAGCAGCTGCATCAAAGTAAGTGGGATTGAACACCCAAACCTTTTCAATGGTATTGAAAAACTTGTCCTGGCTGTCTTTCCTGTCCTGAGGAGATGTAAGCAATTGGCATGAAGCAGCTCAACACTTCAGTTTGAAAATGATCATTTTTACCTTAGTGGCAGCCCTGCCAGATCAAGCGGGACCTCATCATACATTGATCAAGATAGGGGAAGACAGCTTTCTTTTCTCACTCTGGCCTGCCTAAGGAAAAGTCACTTGCAATCCTCTTCTTCTTGGATAATTAGTAACAAACCCCCACACCAGAGAACCTATTTCAATCTCCAGCCAAGTACAGTTCTGATGAGTAGGTTTCTTATTCTAGAAACAGAGGATCGAGCAGGGATGTGTGTGTTAAAGGGAGTGAATAACACACACAAAGTGCCATACCAATAAGTTCAAGTTTCTTCTTGGAGAGAATTTGATGGAAGATATGATAATATCTCTTATCCTGGGAGATATTTCCCTATTTCCTGGGAGACGACACGTGACTTTTCCAGACGTGGAACACAGAGGGAAGCACATCCAGGTGTAGGTAGCAGCCAGAGATTGAAAAATCATGGTTTTATGGATGTCAGTGAGAATTTTGCTTTTGATATCAGTGAAACCAGCATTTCACCAATGTCCTTTGGAAGCCCAGTGAGTGCAGCAAGAGCCTGCGGTTTCAGTGATGCTCTGCGAGCATGCTTTTAAGCTTCACTGCATTCCCACTGGCACAAGTTTTAGTACAGCTATTTTGGCAGCTAGTGAAATGGAGGCAAAAGGTGCCATCACTTGTCCAGTTATGTTGGTGCTGCATTCAGGAGCAGATCTCCAGACTAACCCATCCTACTTCTAAGCATCCTCTGAATTGCCAGTGCATGGTTTGTAAGATTGACCTGTGAAATGTGTCCTTATACTGCCCTTTCTTTCTGAGAAGAGCTCTGGAAAAGATGTTTTGTAATCACTCTGTCCTTACCTTCTGTCAGGCACTAACATGCTTAGTTTGGCTTCTGGTCTTCACAAAAAACCATCCACCTCTAGACCTCCCTGTATCAATTTGTTCAGCTGTACCAAATCACCAGACCTTGCTGGCAGTCCTAGCTGGGCATTTTTCAACCTTGCCTCTCAGCTGAAATCTTCTGTCCGTATAGCTCAGCTGGTGCACGGCATCATGTGAGTTCTTCAGACAAATTTGGGTTGACTCAAACCACCTTTATTGTCAATTTTAGTTAGTGCAGGTGGCTTCAGGGAGCACTTATCAATCCCTTCTGCCAGCAGAGCTCCAGTGAGGGTGCAGAAGGACTGTGAGCCGGTGCTGCTGCTTGCAGGGTGAAGGTCTGTCCATGCCCTTGCTCTCCAGGCCAGGCTGGAAGAAGCTGCAACCTGCCAGTAACAACCTGAAACTTCCCTTGGCCCGCTGTCCAGAGAGGCAAATCCAACATATGGTCTCTGGGTGTGATGCAAATCTGGGATGAGTTGAAAGTAGGAGGGATGCAGACAATCCCACATTAAAGAATAACCGGTCCATATGTTTCCTCTCTCCTTTTTCTGTATGCTAAAAGGCTTTAGTCAGGAAACATGGTGGGGTCTTTTTACCTTGAGCGCTGGGATTTGCGGGTCTCAATTCAGTCTTGGGTGCACGTGTGCAAACAAAGAACAATGCACCTTCCCTGGATAGCTATTTTTAGGGTCTTAGTTGCAAGACAATTACAGTGTTGTACTGATGAATGTGAGTAATGGTTGCAATATAATTGTAGAATGAAAAGTGTACAGCTTTGGGGGAGGCATTGAGTCTTTTATGTGTTCACCCAGAGTCTCATAGGCAACTCAAGAATGAAGAAATAAATTTGTCATCATCTAAAGCACGTAACTTCACTGTGGAAGTAGGGGCAGATTTTGGTTTCATTTACAGCAGTGCAGATCCCTCAAGTTAACAGAATTCGTTTCAGATTTGCACGTGTCTGATGTAATCAGAACAGGGTCCATTCAACACAAGAAAAAATCCAAAGCAAAATTAATATAAAGAATTATGTGCTTACTTACAGCTCTCTGTGTTAGCCCCAGCCAGCTTGCCTGTGATACCAAAGTGAATTCAGATAAATTTGCCCTAGATGAGAAAATAAAAGATGAGTCTGTTAATCAAGATTGCAATATCTGTAGGAAAACAGAAAGTAGCTGAGAGGTTCTGAGCGTTCATCAGGGACAGACAGCATTGCCTGTAGGGGCAAATTTGCAAGTCAGTGAGAGGAAATTTAATCTTTTCAAAGATCAGATCTATAAAAAACCTCTTTCTTCTTGGATTCTGTATTAGAGCTTAAAGAAATCCTCCTTTCTCTGCAGCATATGGCAGAAGTACGTAGCACACAGAAACAGAGGAATGAGACCGGTTGAAAACCTCTATGTTTTACATTTTCACTGACAATTTCAAAATTAAAAATAATCTGCAAAAAATGAAAGCATTTTGAGTCTTTGCAGAAGTAAGCAGTTGAAAGGGCATTGATTTGGGGTTGAGCAAAACTATTTTTTTCTTTTGACATGTAAAAATATGAAGTCAAAACAAAATTGACTGACAAACTTAGTTCAAGAAAATGGGAACCAATAACGCTTCATGTGAAATGTTAGTAAATATAAACTAACTGTAGTGCTTGAGGAAGCATTTTAAAATAATTTTTGTTTTTATTTCTTCTGAGGGAACATCTTTGTATGACCTACCAGTGACCTTTCAGTGAAATCCAGTGAAGGGCTGGTTCTTACCAAATGGGAGGAATTGTTCTTCCTCGTAGTTTTAGCGTTATCAAGGGTCTCCAGAACAGGATTCACCTGCGTGATTTGATCTTCCCAGGATTCCTACAAAAAGAAGATAAAAGTCAGCATCAGCAGGATGCTCAACGCTGAAGACTTAGGCTTTGAGCACAACTACTCCTCACCATCCAAAGCAATGCGTTAAATACATTTTCTGTGGGTCAGCCCCCACAGAAAGCTGAATTACTGTGGTGAGCAGTAATTCCTTTTCAGGTTCAGCCCTACCGAAGGCTCTCCACAGAGGTCCAGCCTTGTGGGTTTGGGGCAGGCGGGAGTCTGGCTAATCTCCCCAGTTCCAAGAAGCAACAGCAAATGCAAAGTGTAATGCAGTTTTCAGTGTTTAACACTTCAGTCTTCCAGAGAAGAGTTTTGGGACGTGCCAGGATTGAGAGACCCACAGGGGAATGGTAGGGCAACGCTGGGATCTGCAGGCAGAAAGGTAGGAAAGAGGAGTGAAGTTCACTGCTTGTAGGAAGAGGAAGGTTATTCCAAGGATAGAGGGCAGCATAAGACAGGCTAGGAATGTGTGTGAGGTAGGGACAGCCTCGGGGGGAGAAGTTGTGGAGGAGGAAACAGGCACAGAGGTACAAGCTGGGACATGACAATCCAGAGCTCTGGTGGTGAGGAAGCTGGAAGGAGAAATAGGAAGCCACCAAAGGAATCCCACAAGGCCAGAATAGCAGGATTTTTGCTGCAAGGCCAAATGTAGCTGCTATTTATGTCTTTAAATTCTGAATTGTTTTACTGACCCCCATAGTAGAGTCAGAGGGGAGAGAAAAAAGAAAGAGAAAGAGAAAAAGAGAAAGAAAAAGAAGAGAGAGGAAGAGAAAGAGAAAGAGAAGAGAAAGAGAAAGAGAAAGAGAAAGAGAAGAGAAGAGAAGAGAAGAGAAGAGAAGAGAAGAGAAGAGAAGAGAAGAGAAGAGAAGAGAAGAGAGAAAAACCGCTGCTCTCAGCCTTAGAAGCTGCATTGCCTCTGCATGCTGAAGCAGCCATTAGCATGGAAGGCTTCTTTCTATTTGCTACCAAACAACATACTTCTTTGCTATCATGAGAAAAAAGACCAGGTCTCCCTCCCTGATTATTGATGATTATGTCTCTCTTATTATTTGGACAACTTGCTCTTCACAGTGTTTTGCCCAGATAAAACACTTCTTACTATGTTTTGGTTTTGCAGGTGGCAGGAAGTAAAGCGCTGGGAAATCCCGCCTGGCCGAGGATCCCTGAGGCTGCTCTACAGCACTGTTCTCTCAAGAATCTCCATGCTCTCTGCAAACACTGTGATTATTCCTCCCACTGCTATTTGTTTCAGTTTCCAGACCACCTGGAAGCCCCCAGAGCTCTGTGTGAGAGTAGATTCATTGCAGCCACAGATCAATATCACCCTCTGTTTTATGAATGGGAAAAAAGAAATGCAGGGAATTCATTTGAAGACAGGGCAGAGCAAAGCAGAGAAATCAAATGTCCTGGTGCTTTGCCATTTGCTTTTAACAAGTGACAGACAGGCAGGGAAAAGGGGCTTGGACATGAGCTGACATTGGAAGATTTAAGTCACACGCACCCCCCCGACCCCCCAGTTTACAGCAGCACAGGCTGGCCCTCTGAGTCAGGACCCGCTCCTGTCCTGCCGTTACCCCATGCTGCTTTGCTGTTCCCCTCTGCCCTCCCAAATCATAGATCCTCATGTGGTGTAGTGCTGCCATAGGTTGTCCAGGACACTGGCCTAGTTCAGGAAGGTCATGTTTGCCATGTCATCGATCTGGTTGAACTTGGGCGGGTTCATCATCCACTGTTCTATCCATCTGCTGGACATTCTTCACCATGATGGTCTGCAGTGTTGGGGAACTGGAAGAAGGTGGTGTTATCCCAGATAGATCTCCATGGACCACATGGGAAGACACTCTCTTGGACATGCTTCCACTTCAAGTCTTGTTCTAGCTGCCACTGCACCTGGCTGGTGGCCTCAGGAAAGGAGTCCCACAAATCGGCTGACCCACAGAGCAAAACACGTCTGGTCTCAGACATGGTTGCACTTCCTCTGGGGCAGTAGGCTACTGCTTTCCTGTTGAAGCCATAAAGTAGAGCTTAGCTGGTTGATTACCATCTTCATCATGACTCATGTCATTCTTTTCAGACTGGATCTCTCCAGCAAGGAAACCCCCTTTCTGATCCTTCACCCAGCAGGATGTCCTGATGTCATAGGGCTTGTTCATGGCCTCATTTTTCTCTTTCTCAGGAGGAGCCAGGAACTGCATGGGGTCAGCATCATCTACACACTCTTCCTTATAACCATCAGACCTCTTGGCTTCTCTTCTAGGGAGAAGGTAAAACTAGAAGGAAAGGAGAAGGGGAACATTGCTTCCCACATTGCTGAGAAAACAGAGATGGAAGAAGCCTGGAATTTCCTGTGGTGCTGTCCCATTCACACCAGCAATACCTTCCAGTTCAACAGGAACCTGCAGCAGAAGGCAAGTCAACATCCCAAACCTGGGTGGTAGTTCCTAAGAGGGGCCAGAAAGTGAGAGATGAACGGAGCAGAAATAGGGAGAATACTCCCACTTTCTCTTCAGCCTTCCTCCTTGTCCAGTGCTGGGCCACTGGGAACCTGTCTGTGGCTGAGAAAGAGGGCCTTTCTCCCGTCTTTTGTTCCTGAACACTGTAAGACCCTAAGGCACAATTCTGGTGAGGGCAGTTCTTGGATGGGGGATGTCAGTGGGATTTCGGGAGTACTGAGGGTGTTGGTGGTTTTCTGTGGTTCCCAGAGAAACCCATGAAGTAGCTGTAAGTCAGAGCAACCACAGAGCTTCTCCCTCCCTCCCTGAGGTGAGGCAGCTCCCATGCAGATGCCTCCTGTGTGGTACAGGCATCAACCACCTTAGCGTGAAAGGCTACAGCAGTGCACAAAACAGCACAAATGCAGGCACAGCTGTAAAAGAGGCTCAGAGGAACCTGAAAGGGAGGACCTGGTTCATCAGCTCCGGTCCTCAGCCATCAAAAACCACCAGCGTCATCTAGGAGAGTCCATGGCACATCCACTTCACATGCCCCTTGGTGGTTTTCACCCTTGTCACAACCTGAGACCATACCTGTGGCAAAGCCATTGCACAGGAGGGAGCAGGGGAGTTCAAGGACATGACTCATGTCCCAAGGCTTTGCATTTTTTGGGACCTGTTTCACGTTGGGAGCAGACTATGTCCCACACTCCAGGCAGTCTTCCTTCCCCCACCCACACATCTGAACTAGCTTTAATGTTGTCAAGGCAACAGTCAAGCTGCTGATGGTGAGTAGTCTTTGTCAGTGTCCAGCTACATAAAGATGTGCCTCCTGGGGACCTACGATACCTGCTCGACTTGTTGCTCCCTGCAGAGGCAAAGCTGATTTCATCAGTGCTATGCATTATTTAAATTAAAGGGAACACAGGCTGTGCTGCGGCTTTGTTTCGCTGTGCAAACGCACTGCCCAGGCCACGGGCTGCTCTCCTTCCCACCCCTGCAAGCCCCGTGATGGCAGCCCCAAGCAGCGCTCTGCGCCAGCCTCGTGAGTCAGCCGTCTGCCCAGGAGTTAGTCTGGGGTAAGTGGGAGAAGCCCCTGGGGTGAGCGGGGGACTCTGCCAGCAGGGTCTGCTTTTAGAGGCTACTGCTTGGGCTGAAGTCAGAATAGCTTGGCACTGCTTAGAGATCATGATGGCGCTGGCACGTCTGGTGGTCTCATTTTCCCCATCATCCTCCGGAAAACCTTGGTGGTCTAAAAATATATGCGTGCAAGGACTCCAGGGCAGCAGTGCTGCACCTTTGGAAACCGGTTTCAGGGCTCAAGAAGGTCCTGGTGTAACACTATCTGTTGCATTCTGCTGCTCTGGGATGAATTTCACCTGTAAAGCAGGAAGGAGAAACTTTCCCTGTCTATTTCTGCTTCTGATCAGGCAGAAATAAGGAACTATTACAGCTCAGCAATCATTTTCCCCCTCAATCTATGTAGTTAAATCTGTAGACTTGCTGGTTTTAGATGTCCATATTTGCAATGTATTTTGGGGACTCGATTCTGTGGCCCCTTTCCGCAGAAGGCTCAGGCCTGCGCTGTGTCTGTCACCTCCCCGAAATACATGGACTAGCATGAAACAGATCAATGAAATGTTAAACCAAACACCTACAGAAGATGAATGCATGTGACTAAAAATAGTTCATACTTGCATCAAAGTTCCTTGGGTGCAGGTTTCAGACCTTTAATGAGCTTTAAATTCTTTATGCCACACCATCCTTTTACAGCTGGGGAAACTGAGGCATGGCATGACTACAGCTTAAATCTTCAGAGTTGTCCTCCCATTGTCAGTCCGGTCTTTGGCAGATGAAGTACCTACAAAAAGTCTGGTTTATTCTGGCCTTTCAGTCTGAAGTCAGTAGGAGTGACTGGTGCTTAGCTTCTCTAAAGGCAGCCCTCAACTGTGGTGTTTAGGTACCCAGAGATAATATATATTTTTAAAAGCTTAGGTATAAGTGTAGTCCTAAAAGCCGTAAGTCGAGGAAGTTGTAAGGCTGTGCCAACAATTGGGGGTGAGTTAAAATTCTGAAATTTCATTTCCCCAAAATCACATGGAATTTAATAAACTTACCTGTAATAAAATACCTGTGAGTTCAAGTCTACCTGTTACAAAACACAGTGAATATAGATGCAGATGGGCTCCATGTACACCTGCAGGCACCGCACTTTTCTCTTTCTGCCTCTGCTTGCAATTTCTGCCACGCGGTGCTTCCTGATCTCTACCCCGCACCTCTTCCCAGCAATCACACACGGCAAGTGCCTACCAGGCTAAACCCATGATCCTGGAAGATGTGTTTACAGGGGCTGGCCAGGCTCTTCCATAGCTGTCCAAAGGGCCTGAGCCAGCACTTGCGTTTTAAAAGAGACACCACATTCCTTATCCATAAGTTCAGCGGACCGTGGCGCTGGGAGCCTGATTGGGAAAGCTTTGGTCCCTCAGGAGAGATCAGATAATGTTTTGTTTCGCGGGGGTTTCTCCTTGTCTTTCCTTTCCTTATAGGGTGTTTTATGAACTCAGCTGCTGGACTACAGGGACGAGGCTGAAATAGAGAGACCATCTAATGACGCCTGCATTCGAAGTCACGTCTTTGGCTGTGCCCTTCTTGCCAAGGTGGGCTGGCGGATTTCATCGGTGAGAGGAGCTGATCTTTGGCAGACAAACCTCCTACTGCATCCTTGGCAGGAGCAGCCACGTTGGTGACCTAACCGGCTCTTGGTGGAATTCAAGTTTCATTTCAAAATAATTTCTAGGCCCCGTTTTTATGATGAATAAATTCTGTGTTTGCTACAAGCAGAGGATAAAGGCTATTGTTGCGTTACAGTCTTGTTTCAGTTGCTCAGTGGACGTGAACTGCCCCGAAAGACAACTGCTTCTGCATCAGCTTTAAGTATTTCTCTGCTATATTTGCCTCAGCTGGAGCGTCTGGGATGTGGTTACTCTGCAAGTATTGCCATTGTGAGTGTTTCGGGTGAATACGCTTGGGATAGAGTTTCCAAGCAGGAAGATTCAGATAAACAGCCGCTTTGAGGTGAAAATTAGAGAGTTCATGTTACACCTACCTCTTGAATTTGTAACTGACTATTCACCCTGGAAATCTGATTGCGAGAACTCAGCATGTCCTGTCAGGAGCAGAATAATATACCACAGAAACCATGGCCAGCTTGAGTCTTGAATATTGAGAACTGTGATTAACTTCTCAGGAATGTATCCGGAGCAAGTCATGTTTTCTGGGCTTTTTTAGATAATTATTTCAAACCCTGAATCTGTGAATGAAGATTGTAAACAGTTCTCAGGCAAACATCTTAGAGAAAGACATGAAATGCGTGGAATAAGTAATGGGCTCTGACCTGTTCACTCATGTGTAACATGCATAAATGTCTGTTTTGACCGCATAGGCGGAATGAGCTGCAAAGGGAGCAATCGGATCTCTCCATGAAGTGGTACGGGTCAAAATGCCAAACCTTAAATAGCTACAAGCTCACTCAGCCCATGGACAGATCAGCAACGGCTACAACTCAGCCAAATTGCTTCCTAGGATGCCTCTTGCTGAGTTTAATGAAATGTCATTGCAGTTCCCATAGCACGGGCCCCATCCTGTGTCGTCCCTGGGCACGCTCTTCTCCAGCACATTACCGCACTCCGTAAATCCTGCTGCGACAGCCCGGGTTGGGCTGCAGCTGGTTCACCCAGTCACGTCCCCTTGCAATGATGGTATTATCTGGTAAGGAGGTTTTTGAAGGTTCTCTCAGAGAATGAAGGAGACGTGTTCTGCAGTGACGTGTCCTGATAGCACTGCCCAGCGAGCTCTGCGGGCAATGGATCAGGGGAGGGAGCTGTCTGCTAAGCAGGATGTTTGCCTTTGGGGTGGGCTCAGTTTCTTGCTCTGACACAGATTTCTTCATCATCTTAAAGTGAAACTGAGTCCAGCCTTCCTGCCTGAAGGGATGATGGGGAGCATAACTATGTTTCAGATTAGAAAATGGCCTTCAGATAAGGGGCAGATCAGCCCATATAACGCAAGCCGTGTGGAAGAAGGGCCTGATCTCTCCCTCTCAGGGCTGCCAGGGATCCCAGGCTAAACCCAGCAGCCCAGGTGTCCATAAGGACATTCCCATTCCAAAGAAGGAGGCTGTAAATGCACAGAGGGCAGGGAGAGGAACAGGCAGGACAAACCCGCTTTTGACGGCTCGCTGCAGAGCCTCAGCCCGTGCGCTGTAGTGACAAGCCTTGGAGTAACAAGGAGCTTGGTTCAGATGCTGCCTTTTGGGGTTGCGTTTCAGTAGCAGCAGCGGCAAACTGATCTCTGGTGGTCAGGGGAGGAACGGTATCCGGATCAGAAAGCCCTGCTGAAGGATCCCAGGGTTAAATATCTGGCCCAGGAGACTGCAAGATGGTTTTGCATTTATTAGTCATTTAAAAAATAATGCTGGTTCTGTAATGAAAGTTGCGTCCTCGTTCTCAGCTGTTGCCTGTTGCTTGCTTGGGGAGGATCAGCGTATTCCTGCGCGGGCTGGAGGGGTGTTGGCTGTACGGAGACACAACCGGTCTCTAACCAAACAAGGGCAGGTCGCTGCTCCTGAGGCACAGAGGGTCCGACGGGGAAGCTGCCGAGTACTTTCAGATCCCACTAGGTGCTCGGTGAGTCGTGGGTCCTGCAGAAGACAGTCTGTGCAGTTATGCGATCAAAAACTCTACGGGGAAGTGTATGCACGTGAAAGCCAAGTTCAAGTCTTTCTGGTGTCTTAACTTTTCAGTGCTCAGCTTTTCAATTGTAGCACTCTTTTAATGCAAGGGATTATGGAGGCAAAACAAACAGCCCCCAAACTTCTGCAGGGTTTTTTTAAAGGAAAAAGAGGGGAAAAAATCCCCTGAAACCTCTGGCACGTGGCATCAAATTGACCCCACACAGACCGTTGGCAAGGTTGGGAATTTTTAATCCATAGCACAGACTTTGGCCACCTGAGCTCGTGGAGCGACCCAGAGCTCTGCTGAGTGTCTCTGCCCGGGGTGGGCCAGCTGTGCAGAGGGCTAAGCCAGCTTTTCCACCAGGGTGTAGCTGCGTCTGCCAACAGCAGAGGAGTGTTAACAGTCAGAAAACGGGTCTCTGCCCAGGTCTGGAAGGGAGAGGGGACGAACAGCTCGCGCGCCTGCCCATCCCTTCCTCTCTGTCCTGCCTTAGTTCTCCAGGTGTATCAGACGCAGAGGTCAGGGAGAGCCAAAACCCTCAGAGCCCACCCAAAACCTGGAGCAGGTCTGTCGGTCAGTCCTGCCCTAGGCCCAGCCGTCAGCCTCGGGGCTCTATGGCCACTTCTGGCCAAGGGCCGCCACCAACCAAATCCTTACGCTCAGCCAGAGGCCATCGGGAGCCACAACCTCGTCCCGGACAGGGATGTCTCCCACCCGCAACTCAATCCCAGCCCCGTCCTGGGACTGTCCCTGGGTCAGCCCCTTCCAGCACAGGCCTGGGGCTGCTTTCCACCCCATCTCTGGCCCACCATCCACAGCCCCGGACGAGGACACCCGTAAAACCACAGCCCTACCCCTCACCGTGGGCTATGATTACCATGGTCTCAACGTGGGCAATCAGCGTCTTCGTTAGCGGGTCTGCAGGGCCTTCGCCATGTGTGTTTGGGAGATGACCTCCACTCGTGCTGCGGGCACCTCCTCGTGTCACTCTGCCCGTGACATTCAGGAGCAGAACAGACAAGACGGCGCAGGCAGGAAGGGGCTCTGCCATTCCTCTTCCCCTTGTTTCCCTTTTCCCAGGAACCTGTGTACCTCAGCCTCGGAAAAATGGCCCGCGCCGATTACCTGCCCACACGGAGCGACGTGCAGAATTTGAGTACAGATTTATACATGTCTCATCCCCTGATACAACCTGCCCGGGTAAAACAAATCTGCTTGGAGGATCGCACCAGCAGAACAGCGCTGCCCAGGGGCTGCTCCCGCCGGTGTGTCCAGGACAGACGTCGGAGCAGTGGAGTGGCGGGAAGGAGATGGCACAACGAGATGTAATTACTGGGGGGCCACCCCGAAAGCTCATCACCAAATCAGTGTGTGTATGAGATGTGAAGCAGTTGAAACGGAGACAAATATCGCCCCTGGGCTTAGCAAAAATTATCTTCAGCTCCTAGGATCAGGTGGAGTATGCAAGCTGAATCCTCTTTTTAGCATTTCCTAAACATGGCTTTCAAACAAAGGCCCCTAAATGCACATTTTAAATGCAGACACTAATTTCTGTTGAAATGCTGTCCTCAGCTGTGACAACCGGAGGCCCGCAGCAAGGTGAGCAGCCGGCTGGCAGCCCTCCCCGCTGAGGAAAGCGCAGGAACAGCACCAGCAAAGCTCAGCTCCTCGTCTAATTAAGCTGCACATGGACTCCCTGACAGCAAAGTGGCATCCAGGAGCTCAAGACCCCGTAATTTATGTGGGTTTTCTGGTCTTTTCGTGGGGTTTCTCTTCCCTACGTGATTTACAAGGTACTCCACTCCTTTGAAGAGCGCCTTAGCCTTTCTCCCGCTAGGTGCCGTGGAGCAAGGTCACGCATGATTTGTACAAAATTACATGTTTTTTTCAGTAAGTCCAAGATTTCTCCATCACTCTGTTGTGTCTCATTCCCGAATTCACTGTAGGTTTCTCTGTTTCAGTTCCTCGAGTTACATATTCAGGGACTAAAGGAATAATTATTACTGGGCCTTGTTAGAAAAAAAAAAAAACTCGAAGATTTTTGGCCATAGGTGATTATAGTTTCCACAGCTGAATAAATCAGTGTCCCATAACTGACAGAGGATAATGGATTTAATAAATAGCTCTGATTAAGTCTGATGTTATTTTTAAATAATTTCAAAAACCGTTACCCTAATCCCTCCGCGGCTGGCGGAAAGGATGCTGCTTAGAAGTTAAAATTAGTTCCTTAACGTTCAGCCCGGTGTGGAGTTACAGGCCCTCCAGGGCTGTGCTGGTTTTCTGGGGCATCCGCTTACACCGTGTGCGGAATGGACGTTAGCAGCTGCGTTTGGCTGCGGGAGAGGGCTCCCACGGCTCCCACGGCTGGCTGCTCCCCGTCCCGGGGCTCGGCTGGCTCGGCGGGAGCTCCCGTGGGGCTGGTGGGGCAATCCGTCGCTGTTACGCTGCGTGGCGTTACCCGCTTTACAAGCTGTCTTCCCGCACCGCAATTCCCTTCGCCCTAATTCCCAGGGAATTCCCAGCTCTGCCAGACCTCTTTATCAATAAATAGAGATCTCTTCTGTAGAGTATCAATGTGACTTTTTTTTCTTTTATTTCTTTTTTCAGCACCTACCTTTCCGAGTGAGTGATCCCGCTCTCGGCTGGAAGAAGTGTCCTGGTGTCGGCTGGAATGGAGCTGATTTTCTTTCCAGCAGCTACTGAGTTTTGGATTTAGTATGTGAGGAACGTTGATAACACACTGATGTTATTAGTTGCTGTTAAGCGATCAAGGACATCTTCCAGCTTCCCAGGTTTTGCCAATGTGCAGGTGCAAAATCTGGGAGGGGCAGAGCCAGTACAGTTGACCCAAACTGGCCAAAGAGAGTATTCCATACCAGAGACGGCATGGCCCGTGTAAGTGGGGGGCGGCCAGTGGGCCAGCTCTCTTCTTTTCTCTTTTTTCCTCTTTTTGTTCATTTGGGCCTTTTTGTTCATTTGTTCGGCCATTTGTTCCCCCGCTCGCTGTCTCTGGAACTCGCTGTTCTGAGATCGCTGCTGGGGAATATTCCTGTTCTGTGATCCCTGCTCGGGACGGGCTGTATCGGTCGTCGGGTGGTGAGAAATTGTGCATTGTTCATTTTATGTATTATCCTTATATTTATTATTATAATTTCTTTTTCTTTGCTGTCCTGGTGAACTGTTTTTATCTCAACCCACGAGTTTTCCTTTCTCTCTGATTCTCCTCCCCACCCCACTGGGGAGGGGGACACTGAGCGAGCAGCTGCCTGGTATTCCGTTACGCCTGGGGTTAAACCACGACAAAAAGGCACTGCGGAACACTTTGCCTTGAAAAGCACCACACAGAGGGACAAGGTTTCTGGTCCGCGTAACCTCATAGAAGTGTCAGGCCTGAATAGTCTTATTTGCTCAACCCAATAAAAACTCCTCGCAAACTTGAGCTAGGATCATGGGAATGGAGATGGCCCACGGTGCAGCGGGCGACCGTGGCAGAGTTGGGATTTATCAAACCCACTTTAATGGGCCAAATTCCCCAGTATTTGGGAGAGAACTAGGCTGCCCTTGGTGCCACCCCGTCGCAGAGCCCTGGTACGTTCCTGTACCGACCGCAGGGACGAGGCGCTGGGCTGGGGACCGGTTTGCCCTGACCTGCCGTAACAGCCGGCGATGCGAGATGCGAGATGCGATGCTGTGCTGCCACCCGCCCTTGGGGACACCTCTCCTCCTCGTCCACCAGCTCTAACGATCCCATGGCCGCAGCAGGAGCTGTTGCAGCCAAACTGATGGAAACCCATACTTATTTCTTTATTTTTGTGGGTTGCTTTCCCTTTGAATGAGCTGTCTGAGCTGACGCATCCCCACTGCTCGCTGGCTGCAGAGGAGCGGGGAGAGAAAAGCCAGGGAGGGGGAGAAAAGCAGGACCACTTTTTTGAGGCTGCGCCACTAAATTAGGGGAAACAACAAGCTGCACCTTGAGCCTTGGAAAATCCAGCTGCGGTGCTCAGCTTTGCCTCTGGCTCAGCAGTGAGACAGGGATAACAATAAATCCCTTCTCCCACCTTCTGCGTGTCCTGATTAGACAGGCTGTAACGGAGGGGGCTGTCACTTGTTACGTGCGTGTTAGCGCCTGGCACAATGCAGCCCCGATCTTGACTCAAACCCGCGGCTGCTGCACGGACAATAGGGCTGACGTGCCTGGAACGGCTGGCGGCAGGGAGGTCACCGCCTGCCTGACGTCTGCCGCCCCGGGAGCAGCCGGTGCAGGCTGCAGGGTGAGCGCTGCCGCCCTCTGGGACCGTGAGCCGGGAGGATGCATCCCAACCGAAAAAGGAGGAATTTCCAGGCTCCGTCGCTGCCACACCTGGGAATTGCCCCGTGTCCACCAGCAGCTACCTCGGCAGCTGGTTCAGGAACCCGCACGGATGTTTCCTTGGTGTTACTGTAACTAATAAGTAAAATTAATTTGTTGATGATGTTAACTTAATGGACTACGTTAGAGCTGACGGAGAGAATACGCTGTCTGAGAGCAGACGTTCGGGCGTTGGCGGGAATCCCTGCCTTCGCTCGCGCTCTGCCGGGTGAGGTTCTCCTTTCGCAGAAGGGTTGCTCCGACCAGCTGCTGTGGCCGAGCAACCTCCCGCGGTGGGGCCCGGGCTGTTCCTGCCTCGTCTCACCCCGCGCTGGAGATGCCACGTGCTGACGTCTTTCCTGACCAGTACCTTTTTCCGCGTGCAGTGAGGGTAAACCTATTAAAGAAACGTGAAAAAAGCAGAGCAGGAAAAATCAGTGCTTTCATCTCAGGGCTTAAAACTGGTGTTTTCCCACCTGCCGCCAGTCACGGCCTGACTTACCTGCAGTGCGGTGGTGGGAGCGCGGGCAGAGGGTGGCAGGGTGGGAGAGAGCAGCCACAAAGCAAACCTCTGAACTGGAACCGCGGCTTTTCGTACCTGCCACGATGTGGATTTTCAGCTTGAGCACACAAGGCTGAGCTCAGGGGACACTGTCATGTAGATTTAGGGGGTTATCTCCTTTCCTCTCCGTTAGCTCTGATACTCTCTTATCATGCTGAAAACCGAAACGGTTGTTCCCTTTCCCGTTCGGCAAATATCGACCTGCCCGTGTCCTCCGCACGGGTTGAAGCCCGCCCCGCTCATCCTCTGCCCACTCGTGGGGCCGAGCGCTCGGCAGTGCCGCCTCTCGTGCCATCAGTGACTGAAGCGACGGCCGGGCAGGGGGCTTGCTAATCAATTTGCCCGGCTTTTTCTCTCCCCGTCCTCTCCCTCCTCGTGCTGGCAGTGACAGAGCAACTGCACAGGACGGGTCTGATTGCGCTTGGCAGGCGGAGAGGGAACGGAAAGGGCAGAGAGGGAAAGAGCGGCCCAGGATAACGATAAACGTCTCGTTGCATGTCCGTACGCTGCAGCACCTTGGGCGAGAAGGCTCTCCAGGCAGAGCAGCAAGTGCTGGGGGCTGGCCTGTGCGGGAGGCTGCCCCCCCTTATCTTGGGGCATGGTTTTAAGCCAATTTAATTAAATCGCTTGGAAAGGTTGCGAGAACTCGTCTATTTCAGCCTGGACCAGGCCTGTTTTGATTTAGCGTTGGCTGATTAGGTATTAGCTGAAACAAACCGCTCAGAAAACAAAATTAGAGGATGCACGCTAACTTTTGCACCAGATTAAGTTGAATTAAAAAGCAATTGAAATGTAATTTTCCTGTCTCAAGCAGCCAAGAAACAAGATAATGCAACCGGTGGCACTTGAAGCTTAAAAATACAGCATCTAGGATTAGCACAACTGGCTTTTTAATGCCCACAAACAACGGATTTATCTGAAGGTATCTCTCAACACCCCCACCACCATCTCCGCGCATAGCTTCGTACAGCTCGTTTCATTTGCCTTGAAAGGGAGAATTGGAACGACCCTGGGACTTGAATCCATGACTTAAAGCAGCCTGGGGATTGCACAGCGTATTTCCATGCTGGAAATAGCCGCACCGTGAACTAGTTGTTCCCCGTAACTCATATAATTTGGTTTGAAACGGCTCCCGTGTGCACGGCTGCAGGGTAGGAAGGCCCAGGGCGCGCTCCCGGGGTGCGGGGGGTGCAGACCCGGCCGTGGGTGCTGCTCCCACCTGCCTCCCAGCACCGGCCCCCTCCCGCCTCCCCGCAGTGAGCCCAGCCTGTTCTGAATTACTGCGCTCCCCATCTCCCTCGCAGAAAAACACATCAAGTAATTTAAAATCAGGTTTTAATTAAGTATTTTAATAGCTGCTTTCCCTAGCCGTTCAGCAAACACCGCTCCCCCTCCTCCTCTCCCCCCCCATCAGCCGGACCACGCTGTGCTGGCACCTCTGCGCACACGGAGGGGTACGGAGCGGGTTTTAGGGGACGTCACTAAAACGGGCGATGGCTTGGAGGGCTTGTGAAACCAGGAGGCCCTCAGCACGTCGGAGTCCCCAGAAGTGCCCGCCGTGCTGCAGCCAAGCCCCTGTGCGAGCGGTTGCTCTGAGGGCAGGGAGGCTGCGGGCCCCCATGGCCGGAGCGGTGGCACGGGCAGAAGGACAAGCTGCGCAGGCAGCCCGGGCGTCGGCGTGTAGCTGGTGTTAGGGCACCCTAAATGCAAATCGTCTCTTAGCTAAAGCTGCTGGGGACTGGGATAGGCACGTGGCGTAGCGTGGTAAGAGCTGCCCAGCGGCTCCTGGCCGAAATCTAAAGGGCTCATGAAAATAATAGGTTCCTGCTGGGTTTCTCTCTGTGTTACCTCCTGCCGCAGCCCCGCCGGGCTCCCGCCTGTGCCAGCAGCGCCTGCTGCTGCTCAGTGCTTCTTCATGCTGTCTCAGCCCCCTTGCAACCTCTGCGCAGCCGATTCCCCTCAGCTCCCGCCTGGCTCCATGGTCCCCGTCCCCACCAAGCGAAGGCGGCTGCTCTCCTGGCCTGCACCCCCACCCACAAGGACCTTTCCGCTGCCCAGACAAAAAAGGGGCATCCCCAGCCTGGCCGTCCCCTGCGATCCCCCTCCCCTGCGCAGCGATGGGGAGGCAGCACCCAGACTGTCCCCTGTGTTAGGGGACATTGTGCAGGCTGGCATGTCCCACGAAGGGTCTGGCCACGAACAAGGCCAAAGCATGGAGGCATGGAGGAGGCATGGAGGAGGCATGGAGGAGGCATGGAGGAGGCATGGAGGGGGCATGGAGGGGGCATGGAGGGGGCATGGAGGGGCGGCCCAGGCAGGAGAGCAGCTCAGGAGGGTCCATCCGTCCTCCTCCAGGTGCATCCAGGTGGCCCAAGCAGCTGGAGATAACGGGGAGGCTGTCCTGGGAAGAGCCAATCGTGGGGGGGAGCCGGGCGGTACGTGGCTCTCTGGGGGCAATAAAAGAGGCAGCCTGAGGGTGATGGGCTATGAGAGAGAGTTGGGGTAAGTGGCTTCCCTTTTCTTTGGGGTGGTGGGGGTCTGGTTGTTCCCTTCCACCCTACAATGAGTATGGGGCTGCTGGTTGGGCTGTGTTGGCTGTTTGGGGCTGTGCTGGGTCTCCTGCTTGGCTGGTGTCAGTGGGTGGGTTGTGGTGCACCTCTGCTGAGATGGGGGTGGAGGAAGCTCCCCGAAAAGAAGAGGCCTTTTGGGGTGTTGCTGTGGTCCCCTCTTGGAGGGGAACCAGGGGAAGGGAGGCTGAAGCAGTTCTGGGGGTTTGAGTGTAGGGCTTAAGGCTATGGGCTGTGATTGCCTTGAGTCAAGAGGTGGCTCAGCTGGCCCCTCTGTGAGCTGGGGGGGTCTGCAGCTTGGTGGCTGGCTGCTGCGCTGGGGCAAAGGCTGGTGCTGCTGGTGTCCAGCCTTGGCTGCTGGGGCAGGGAGTAGGGAGAGAAAGGACCAAAAAAACCCACCAAAAAAACTTGAACTTGGAAAGAAGGAATAAGGAGAGGTCTTGGAGGCTGATCTGAGCCCCAGGTGTTGGCTCTAAGCCTGGAGGGAGGGGGAAGATGTGTTGCCTGTGTGTGATCAGCACCTGAGAGTGTTTATGCACAACCTGGCTTTAGGAAGTCCTTGGTGGTGTCTGGCTGCTCTGAAAATGAAGCCTTGCTTTTTTCTGACAAAAACCATCTGAAGGCCTGCTCTTGCTCTTGTCTGTGGCTCTTACTAGGAGAGGCTTAGAAATTATTTTTACCTGTCCCAATGTAATGCTTTTGCCTGGCAATCCTTACTAGCAGCTGGGTTTCCAGGAGAACTCTTTGTTTAGTCGAACCTGGTCGCTTCATCCCGCTGCGTGTGACCTTGTGTCTTTCCTACTGGGGGGGTCTCTGGTGCAGGAAGCCAAGCTGGGCTGTGTGGTGGGGTGAGAGGGTAGGCTTGGACGTGGCTACATGTCCTTAAATCAGCCCTTAAGCTGATGCTTTTGGAGGCAAGAGGCCTTGCCAGGCTTGGGCTCTGTGTCCAAGTAAACCTAAAAGCCCTGGGATGAGAACCAGGGGAAGGTGGTGTTACTGTAACCGTGAGCAGTGGTGTGTCTGGCTTCCTCGTGGGATTGCAGCAGCAGCTGTAATTTTTCTAGCCTGGTGTTAAGTGGTAGTTTGTGCTCACATTTAGTTCAGCGGCTCAGCTGCAGAACGTGAGGATCCTACTGATCCTGCTTAGGGCAGGAGATGTCCAGCATCTCCCGTGGTGGGGGAAGCAAATGTGTGGCACAGGCTGTTGGTGGGAGTGGGGGGGTCCCAGACCCCTCTGTGGATGGAGGTGGGTGTTGCTGGAGCAGTTGTGACCTGACGCTGCTCTGTCCTGAACCCCAAAAACACGTGAAGGCTTTCAGCTGGCACCTCTCAAACCTGCCAAGATGCCAGTCGTGAACGAGCACAGCGAGCGGATGAGGAAGTTCAAGAACAAGGGCAAGGATGCAGCTGTAAGTACCCACCCGCCTGTGCCCTCCCCTTTGGAAAATGGCCCCCCTGGGGGTTTGCCTGTTGGCAGGAGCTGATGTAAAGGCTTCTGCGGGGCAGTTGGCCCCAAATCTACCTGTATGGGGTAGGACAGGGCGGGGGGTGGCCCTGCCAGCAGGGATGCTCAGTTAGTCTTGATGTGGTGTGGAGCTGGCTGGGCTGTGAGGAGGGTGGTGGCCCAGGAGTTTTGGGTGGGTGACTGAGCTGCACCGGGGAAGGCGCTGAGACAGTCCAGCCCCTCCTGCCAAGCTCTCCGCAGCAGTTATCCCTGCGGAGAGGGGGCTGGTATGGGATGTCAGACCACAGGATCTGTCAGCTTGCTTTAATCCAGCAGAGGAGATGAGGGTTTGCCTTTCAGGTGCAGCAAACCGACTTTTTAAAACAGCCACTGGTTGCTGGTTCATCCAGCAGCCGTGTCCTTGGGAGGCACTAAGGGAGAGGCTTCATTCTGTCCCATCTCCTGTGTGACTCTCCAAGCCACAGCAAGGAGCTGCCCGAGAGTGGATGCTGGCTCTCCGCCTTCCTCACTTTAGGAAACTTGGGGCAGAGGGTTACAGAGCTGAGATGAGCTCCTTGGGGAACTGGATTGTGCAGAAATTGGGTGATGCAGGCTGGTGCCCTTCTCCCCTCCAGGCCCTGCGGAGGCAGAGGGCAGAGGTGAACATCGAGCTGCGAAAGGCCAAGAAGGACGAGCAGATCCTGAAGCGCAGGAGTATTTCATTCAGTTTGATGGATGAGAGTATCTCTCTGGGAGAAGAGAGAAGAAATGAGGTGGGTGCTGGGTGCTCTGCACCGGGGCAGGATCAGAGCTGCACATGGCTTGTGCAGTAGGTATCATCTCCTTGGGCCACTGCCAAGTCCAGTTCAGGTGACCTGGGTTAAATAGCCAGTGCCATTCCTGGTTGCCATGCCCCGTGTTGGGGACTGTTTTAGGCTGCCTCGTCCTTTTTCTGTGTTATTTGGCCTGGAGATGATGTCCTGTGTGGGTTCCCTCAACGGCAGGTAGAACTGGCTGGTGCTCCAGCCTGCTGGGAGCTGGCGAAGCTCCCGTCTGGCTCCTTGCACAGCGAGGGGTAATTACTGAGCTCGTAGGCCCATTACGGTTTGTCAGTGACTCTTTCCATGCTTGATTATAAGGATTAGTTGCCTCGAAGGCTTTTGTGGATTCTCTTCCTCTGCCTCATCTCGAAACTGCATTGCATAAAGAGTAGACATTGCTTAGATATGAAGTGGTGACTGACTTGGGTCTAGACAGCTGATTGACTGGGGAGATTAAACTGGAGGGAGTCCTGGCTTCCTGTCTGGCTCTGAATCATTCCCTGTGACACAGATTATTCAGCTGTCCTTGGAGGAGATCGTTGAAGCCGTGAATGGGAGCAATGCGGAGCTGCAGCTGCAGGCTACGCAGGCCACCAGGTATGCTGCCCGGCTGCTCCGCGCTGGGAGGGAGGCGGCTGGCGGAGCTGCGGTGGGTCCTGTCAGCAGAAAGCATTTCTTCCTGGTTGAAGAGCTCTCTGAAGACACGACAAAGGGGGAAGGAGCCTGGTAACCAAACTGCTCTGAGGAACCTCAGCTGGCTTTGTGCCCTGTGTGCCTTGCTCGGCTCCATCACAGCCCTGGGCAGTGCCTGTGGCAGGGACCTGTGTGGCCAGACCCAGCCGGGGGGTTGGCTGCAGCTCCTGGAGCTGCCCCCCTGCTGTGCTGGGGCAGGGACTGCGTTGGATCCCACCACCTGATGAAGTGGTTGGGAAGAAACCAAGTGCCAAAGGCTTGGGCAGGACAAGGGCTGGAGAGCCTGGCTCTGCGAGGGGTAGGGGGGTCACAGGGTGCCATCGTCACCCAGCTGGCAGCAGGGGTGTCTTCTGAGGGTCCAGGAGAGGCTGCATTGCTGCTGGTGCTTCCTTGGCTGGCCTGAGCTGCCCCATCAGGGACCTGCCCGTGTGCCAGGGACCAGTGCTGTTCCCAAGGGCTGTGAGGGTGTCTGCTCATGGTGAGCAGAGCAAAAGCTTTGCTCCCAAGGCGTTAACTGGAGGCTGACCAGAGCAGACCCTTCCTAAGGGGCGAGTCAGGACTAGCTCCCTAATCTGCTGTGCAGCATGGAGCTGGCTTTCTGCCTGCGGCCAGAGTCCCCGCTAGCACACCGAGCCGGCGTGGGGTACCGGTGGCAGCACTAACGCAGCTCTGAGCCATGGGTTCACACCTCCATGCTACCCTCTGCCAGACTCACGAGCCAGGCTGGGAAGCAGACCTGGCTGAAAGTCTTTCTGACTTTATTTGACTCAATCAATGCCCTGATCCCCTCTCCCGGGCAGCTCCGTGTGCTTCTGTGCCCGTGTGAGGCAGGAAACAGCAGCGGGGAGTTGGTGACTCTGGTTTTTGGCTGGAAAAGCAGTCTGTGAAACTGCATCCTACGTGTGAGCTCTGGTCTGCGCAGGGCAGCCACCGCTCCCGAGCCGGGGAGCGGCAGGGGCGGGTTTGGAGGCTGTAAGAGAACAAATTGCAGACATTGATTTTTCACTGTCTCATGCTCCTGCGAGGTGGGGATTGTTGTCATGTCCCGAAGGACGTGTGAAGTATTGCACTCACAGACACCCTGCTGTTGCTTCAGCATCTTCGATGGGCCTTCTGCAGAAGCCTCTCCATGGCAGCTCCTCTGCTAGAGGCTTTGCTGACATGGGATGCTGAACTAGCATCTCTTACGGGTGCTGCTTCTCATGGCAGGCTGTGCGGTGTCCTCTCTTGCAGGAGAATGCTGTCCAGGCAGAAGGACCCCCCTATCAATCAGATCATCGAGCTGGGGATCATCCCCAGACTGGTTGAGTTCCTGACCCACGCTGACAATGCTCCTCTGCAGTTCGAAGCAGCCTGGGCACTGACTAACATTGCCTCTGGCACCTCTGACCACACCAAGGCGGTGGTGGAGGGAGGTGCCATCCCAGCCTTCATCTCCCTCCTCTCCTCCCCGCACATGCACATCAGCGAGCAGTCTGTGTGGGCCCTGGGCAACATCGCAGGTAAGCAGAGGTCTCCAGGCCTGGGGGATGCAGAGGGTCACTGCCCAAGCCAGTGCTGAGGAGCTAAAAGTATTGATGTTCCTCAAGATAGCCTTGTCTCCCTGCAGCTCTGGCTCCAAGCTGCTGCCCTGTTGGAACCCTTCAGTCCCTTCAGGTGGCCTGGCAGCCTTTGAGACCCTGCGTTGGTTCTGCAGGAGGATTTTGGCCAAAGCCAAGTGCAAGACTCCATCCTGCTGGGATGGTCTAACCCACTAGTGTTGTCAGCAGGGAGAACAGAATGGGGCATGCCTGGTTGGCCTGCCACAAACTAGCCATGCTGGCACTCCAGTCTGCCTGCTAAATCCTCCCCACCCGAAAATACTTCATGGTGTGTGGCTGGTGAGGGAGCCCAGGCCTGGCCTGTGCCTGCAGGTCTGATTGCTGTTTGATGTTGACTGTCTTGTGACTTGGGCAGAAGCAATAAACAACCCTCTTTCATCTGTACAGGCGATGGTCCTCTCTACAGAGATGCTCTTATCAATTGCAATGTGATTCCTCCCTTGCTGGCTCTGGTGTCACCTGTAACTCCAGTAAATAACCTTCATTTTCTTGACTTAACAGCGCTTAATCACTTGGGTAGTGGGTGAATGGTGGTCTATCATCTGCCTGATAAACAACAAGCTGTTTATAGTTGAATGAGACCCTGACCTAAACTGGTTTTAATGACTCTGCCTCTCAGCTACATACAAAGCTGGGGATGCCAAGCAGACAGTCTTCAAGTCAATGTGACTTCTAGTCTTAGCTTTCCTGTCCAGCTTTGGCCATCTCACGCTGGAATAAGAAGAAACTGGTGCAAGGTAGACTTGCATATGCATGTGGAAGGGCTGAGCTTGCCCTCAAGCTTCCTCCTGCTGCTTTTTTGGTAGCTCTAAACTGCTGGGTTTGTGGCGTACTCTGCCCTCCTGCGATGGTGCCTGCCCCACTGCTTTCTTGGTCTCTGCGGGAGAAGGACCTTCTCAGAGAAACATAAGGTGGACTGAAAGCTCTCAGGGGCTGTAACAGGGGTACTGACGGTACCATCCCTGGGTGTGGTGGAAGCTGTATGTTTTCTGTAGATATAATGCTGGCCTTTCAGGCTGCTGTCAAGAAAAGACCCTCTAGACCTCCTGGGATTTTATACTGCAAGATGTTTTTTAACAAAAATATCAACCAGCTTTTCTGGCTGCTCTGTTCCTCGCCTGACTTGCCCTTCTCTCTTCTTAGAGCCCTGTGGGAGAAACATGACAAAACACCAGTTCATATATACACACACCTTGGTAGTTACGATGCTTTGAATGTAGCTCCACTGCTCTCCTGGGAGCATTCTTACTGGGATGGACTGTCTGCATGATGCAACTTAATCAAATCCTTGAGGTGCCCCACTCTAGAACAATGAGCTGCTAACATTTATTAATGCTAATATTGAAAAAAAAATCCTGATCTTGTCCAAAGAATGCTCTAATTTGTCCCAAGGACCCAGCAAATAAGATGTTTGGCACCTTTGGTCATTGTAGTTTGTCACACCGTCAGACCTGAAGTTATTGGAACGTAATATTGGGGAGGGAGAGGGTGAATCTGCTGTCTTAGTCACTTACCTGCTTCATCTACCTTAAGAAGGCTGCTTCTGGGTACTGGATGACATCTCTGAGCTGTAGGGACCAGAAACAGGGTGCGACCTCTTCCTCATTTGTTACTGCAGTGAGGATCTTACACCTCCCTTGTGTTTCAGGTTGGGTTCCTGAGGAACATCACATGGACACTATCAAACCTCTGCAGGAACAAGAACCCCTACCCTCCCCTGGATGCGGTGAAAAAGATGCTGCCAGTTCTCATCTGCCTCATGGAACATGAGGACAAGGACATAATTTCTGACTCCTGCTGGGCCATTTCATATCTGACCGATGGCTCCAACGATCGCATCCAAATTGTGGTGGATACAGGGATTCTCCCAAGGCTGGTGGAACTCATGGCCAGCCCAGAGTTGATTGTTATGGTAGGAAACAACTGGAAATCTCCAGCCTCTGGCCCCTTAATGTAGGAACATCTGAGGAGAGGGAAGGCATGTCTCCTTACTATATGTGGCTAGTGTGGTCTGCTGCCTCCTCAGACTGCAGTCCTACTTGGTGGTTGGTCAAGCTGCTGCTCTGTTCCAGCTTGCTGTGGCTGGCAGACTGGATAGAGACCGTAAAGCTGCTTAGAGCAAAATAGAGGATGATAGGTCTGTAAATACAACAGTAATGACTGATGCTTTCCTTATTTGAAGGATCAAGCACTTAGTGAGGGATCTCGCTGGACTTTCTGGCACATATCCTTTGAGGTAAGGATTCTCCTCATCTCCTTTAATCTCTGTCTAGACTCCGGCTCTCCGTGCCATTGGGAATGTAGTCACGGGGACTGATGAGCAGACCCAGGCAGCTATCGATGCTGGCGTCTTGGCTGTCCTGCCCCGTCTCCTGCGACATGCAAAGCCAACTATACAGAAGGAAGCCGCGTGGACGCTCAGTAACATTGCAGCGGGGCCTTGCCGGCAGATCCAGCAACTCATCACCTGTGGGTTATTGCCACCTCTGGTGGAGCTGCTTGATAAGGTAAGGGATGGGTGCAGCGCTGCACATACAGCTCTGCAGGAGCAATGCTGAGGTTCATGATGCCTCATTTGTGAAGCCCTCAGCATCTCCCCAAGAGCCACCTGAGCAGTTTGTTCCAAAGCTGTTGAGATCCTTGGAACAGCCTGGACTCTTAGACTTGTTAGTACACCTGCATGAAAGCATGGCTTGGTGTCCACCTGTCCCTCAAAGTGGTAGCGAAGGTGGGTCGGTCCAAACTGAATACAAAGGAAATGGCTGTCCTTGCCTCACACTGATCTCGGAGGGATGCTGAAGCTTGGGAGTTTCTTCACTGTGCTGCTCTTCCAGGGGGACTTCAAAGCTCAGAAGGAGGCTGTGTGGGCAGTGGCCAACTTCACGACAGGAGGCACTGTGGAGCAGGTGGTGGAGCTCGTCCAGTCTGGGGTCCTCAAACCTCTGCTCAACCTGCTCTTGGCCAAAGACAGCAAAACCATCCTGGTCATCCTGGATACCATCTCAAATCTCTTCCTGGTAAGACCTCCCATCTCTTGCACTCCTTCTCCAAACAAGCAGCAGGGTGTGAGCTAGATGGTCACATTGCAGGAGTAAGAGGTAGACTTCATTGTCTTGGACACTCTTGGCTTGTCCAAAGGGCTTGACAAGATTAAGTTCCTAAAGTGGTGTTCTTCACCTCCTGTGATTTATAATCCCCCTTCCTTTCCAGAAAGGGACTAGTGTTAATCCCCAAGCTGGACAGAGGTGAAGGTCTTGCAGAAATGCAACTGCAGAGAAATCAAGTGGTCCTGGGGGCATTTCAGCCCGGCTCCCTGCCAGCTGGTGTCTGTGTGCCTCTCGCTTGAGAGCCTGTTTCTTGTAGCACCTTTGAACCAGTGAAATGGCTTTTGCAAATGAAATAGTGGGTGGCAGGTCACACCTGCTGCTTCTCAGTGTGCGGATGTGACCCAGTAGGGTCTGGCTAGCTTGTTTGGCAGGGAAGCTGCTGTGCAGTAATCCCAGCAGGGACTGATGTTTCATATCCATAGTCATATCCCTGGGATCAGGTGGGGACCCTAAATGCAGGGGCTGTGGTCCTTTGACTCATAGATCAGGGTCTTACAGTAAAGACCGTCTCAGACCTGTTACTGATATAAGGTTATATTTTTCTTCCTTGGTTATCTGATGCTACAGGCAGCTGAGAAGCTGGGAGAGACAGAAAGGTTATGTCTGCTGGTGGAAGAGCTTGATGGTCTGGAGAAAATTGAAGCCTTGCAAACCCACGACAATAACATGGTCTACCGAGCTGCACTGAATATCATAGAGAAATACTTTTCTGGTGAGGTATGTGAGCTCTTGCTGTTTCTCATCTGAAAATATGAAGCTATAACACACTGGAATGAAGCACAGACTTTAAGGATGCTGAAATAGGTTTTTGGAAGAGACCTTTACATGACTAGAGTAGTCCTTGCAGCTTGTTCTAGTTACTTTTAAAGGTCTGTAAAAGCTCCGAGTTGTCAGCTGATGAGTTGCACAACAGATATGGATGCCTTGATAGCATCTTGCTGCTGGAATTTAAACTGGCATCAGCTGGAGTTACTGCAGTTGCTGATATGAATACCAAATGTGGAGAGGTTTCCTCCTTTGGAGCTGAGCTAGCTTGTCGCTATGAATGGAAGCCTCCTACTTAGCTGATAACCATGCTCAGGTTGCATTTGGATTACTTGACCCTTCTCATGGTAACAAACCTATGGAAAAAGAGGATAGGACACTATCAGCTAGCAGTTGCGAGAGTCCCATGAGTGTCACAGATGCTATACTTGGTCCTAGCCTTAGTCTCGCAGATGGGAAACACCAGGGAAGAGGCTTAGCGGTTTGGCAGATCTCGGAGCCGAGGCTCAGTCTAATGTGAACTGCAGCAGGGAGCAAATGTCTGGTTTAGGCTTTTGCCCAGAACAGGGTCCGCAGGATGTCCCTGCGAGACAGTGTGGAGGAAGCTCTCCTGCATGCCAGCACCTGCCTGAGGGGCCGGATGCCAGGGAGCATCTCTCCAAAGCAGTCCTGGCTTTTGCTGTTCCAAGCAGGCTATTTAATTTGAGTTCTGCCACTCCAGTCACCCTCTTCTCCTACCTCTGGTGCCTGAGCCTGTAGACTTGGCTGCTTTTTGTGTGTGAGATGCAGGGATGTTGCAGCTTCAGTGTGCTGTAAAGAACAGGAGGACTTGGTCTGGCCTCCAAGGGTCCTGTTAGAGTCAGGCTGATCTTAACAACTTGTTACAGCAGCAGAATTTAAGACGAGTATAAAACACTAAGCTGCTGTAAAAAGCTTCGGGCAAACTCTGGTGCAAAAAGCTTAGGCTTATTAAAATGCAGACCCTTTAAGTGATGGCTATCAACCTCCTCCTAGGAAAATCCAGATCTGCAGCCTGGGACTGGCCAAGATGGACTATATGATTTCTCAGTGGAGAAGCAAGACTTCAACTTCTGAAGATGAAGCACTACATAGCTCTGAGCTGGTGGGTGGAGGTGTCTTGGTAGAGCTCAGACATCCAAACCAAGAGGAGCAAAGATGCTGAGTCTTTTTACTTTTGAAACTTGTCAATAAATTGCACTTCTGGCTTTGTACTTCTTGCCTCTGATTCCCCCCCGCCCCCCCCCCCCCCCCCCCCCCCGCCCCCCCCCCCCGTAAGCTGCTGTTGCAAACAGTATAGACTTTTTCCTATAGTGCCTTAAGGCCCTGCAGAAATGTGTTGGAGCTCCTGGGTATGTTTTCTGGGTGGAAAGTGCAGCCAGAAACTTTGAACTGCATTAAGCTGCTGGAGAGCAGAGTGTTACCACCCAATCCAAGTGGGTCTCGGTGCTTGTGCTGGAACTTCTAGGCTTGACTTGGAGTGACTGAAGCGGCTCTGAAAAGCTACTTGGGAGGTGTTTCACCCTTCTGCAGGTGAAACAACCTCCCTCTGAGAAGAGATGCTTCTAGCAGAGAGGGGGATCAGCCAGGGGAAGGTGGGGGTCACTGTCACCCCAGTGTGTGCCACTCCAACCCCCATGGAAGCATTGGGGTCTGGACATGGGAGCTGCTGGGTAGATGCTGGTCCTTCGGCAGGAGGGCTGGGCCAGGGGCAGCTGTTGCAGGGGGAGCAGACCACCTCCCCTGCAGCTTCCCAGATGCTATCTGCTAGCCTGGAGCCCATCGAGCTGGAGCTGCCCTTTAATAGTGAGGACCTGTATTTCAGGTTTCCATTGCATGTCACTGCCTCTCGCTGACAGGAGTCCTCCCTCTCTCCGAGCCCTCCAACTTTGGCCTCTAGCTGCAGGCTGAGCAGAAGGTGAGGACAGAGATGATGTGGCTCTTGAGTCCAGCTTGGAGCAAGCTGTGTGCTCTGTGTCCATCCCTGCAGCTATAGGTACTGCTCTGCTAGCGGATGCATCGCACGAATGTTACCTGCTGCAGATTCGTAGCAAGCTGCTGGACACTGCTCCATGCTCGGAGCGCTGAGGGATTGTGGAAGGTTCTGCTTGGCACCCTTCAAGCCCCAGGGCCTGAAGCTGTTTCAAGGGCTTTGCCCCATGCAAGGTGGGGGTGGCAGCTTCCCCCTCCCTGCTCTGGGGACTTTGACTCTTCAAAATGACCCCGGGTGGGTTCAGGGCTTTGCTTCCTCAGCTGCAGTGGGAGGTGAGGTGACAGGTAACTCTATCATCTGAAGGGAAAATCTTCTCTCCAGGAAGCAGAACCTCTTCCTCCACGCTGGACCTGTTCATCAGAGGCTTTATGCATTTCTCCTCCAGGCCACCTAGGAAAGAGGGAGGTGGCAGTTAAAGCCCGGCTGCGCTCCGTGCCCTGCCAGGAGGTGTGCAGCCCTGATCCCGTCTGCCAGAGCTGCGTATCGCTTATTCACTGTTAAAACGCTGGAACTGAAGAATCACGAAGTGCTGCTTAGTTTTTATTTCTTGAATCCAAAACTACATACTTAAAACTGCGATAAAGGGATGCCTGAACACGCAACTGAAACAAGTGCCTGTGAAAATCCTTTGTTTGTGCCCGTGGGTTAACACAAAGGGCTGCGGCTGGGCCACGAGCACCTTCTCATTGCTGGCACGGCTGACGCGGCACCTGGAAACGCTCAGATTTCACTAGGTAAAATGAATCTGAGGCAGATGCTTCCTCAGTGTAAGCAGAGACGCAGAGCGGAGCTGGGGTCTGCGCGGCTGCCCTGACTTTGGGCCGTGGTCCAGCGCGGGGCATCCCACGTGGCTTTTCCCACGGCCGGGCAGGGCTGTCCCTTAGGGGCACCTGGGCAGCAGGGCGGCTGTTTGCTGATGCTCTGCTGACTTAAAGCAAACTAAAAAGAGAAGGGACAGAGCTATTTGACTTTTTTTCTTCTTTCCTGTATGTGCTGGAGATGAGCCTGAGGTAGACGGTGTTACGCAGAGCCCTGGTTCCAACACTGCTCACTTCCACCATCGCGTCCTTAAGCTGCAATAAAATAACCTCCCTGTGGCCCTGAATGCGATGGAGAGAAAAACATGCCTCTTCCCTAAAGAGTATCGGTGTGTGCCTACTGTCCTGTGCTGCAGGGAAGCGAAGCGGAGGAGGTGTTCGGGGTGGCGCAGCCGCTGTTGTCCCACGGCGGCCGGAGAACCGGGAGCGGTGCCTGCCGGAACAGCGAGGCTGCTGGGCTGTACCTGCCTGCTGCTGTGTCGTGGGCGTGCGAGCGACCTACAGGCATCTGCTTGCCTGGTTAATTGGAGCCGCTCTCCTCTGATCGCTGCCGGCGTGGCAATTTTGGCTTCGGTGCTCTGCTCCGGGGGGTTGGAGCCACCCGCTTCTCCTGGTGGGATGGGATGGGGTGGCCACGGGGACAAGGGGTCCGTGGGGACCAGCGAGGGTGAGATGCTGCCGTGCCACTTCCCCAATGCTTCCCCAGAGTAGCTCAACCTCCCTCTAGAGATGCACAAAAAAAGTAGTTTTTCTAATTAAAGCGTCCTGTGTCCCGGCCCCAGAGGAGCACGGCGATGGCTGCTCGGTCCCCACATCACCGGGGAGCTGGAAAAGGCGCTGCCAGTGCCTGTGGTGGCCTGTTTGCCCTGAATTAGGACCCAATTAATTTACGCACACGAGCAGGGTCTCTTCTAAAGCACTTTTATGCCTAATTGTTTATTTCCCACCACCACGGGTGCACCCTGCAGCCCCCCAGCACCGTGCAGGCTCGTTCCCCGGGTCTGGCTGGGCAGGAGCGGGTGGAAGGGGGTTTCTGTGGCTGTCCCTGAGGCTGCACACCCGGAGCCCGCGGGAGCCGGTTCGGGGAGCTGCAGTGAGCCGAAACCCTGTGGTTGGTGAGAAGGAAGAGGAGGTGGGAGAGATGGCTTTGGGCAAGTTTGGCTGGGCGGGGGCCAGGGGTCTGCCTGGGGTGAGCAGCATCCCGGTGCGGGGACCAAGCCAGGTTAGTGCTGCGGGGCAGGGGAGGGCTGGGGAGGGGGATTTTAAGGAAGAATTTGGATGGTGAGAAGCACCACCCGAGCTTCCAGGTCTGCTACTTCACCTGATGCTTGGCTGTAAATTGTTGAGGCTTTCTCCTCTTCCCCATTGCTGTTTTGCTTTCGTCCTGGAATTTATCCTGGATTTAACAAACTTCACCACTAACCCCCCTCCAAAACCTGCACTCAGCCGCCCTTGCTTCTATTTCTGTGCTGAAGAGCGGGATGCTCGGAGCCGATGCCTCCGCAGCGCTGCCGCTTTCACCCTGCAGCACCCCACGATGGTCCCTGCTCGAACGCGGGCAGGAGCGATGCCGAGCCCAGCACGCGTCGTCCCGCTCCCGGTTCAATAAATCAGCCGGGCTGGGCAGCTTCGCTCTGCCTGCAGGAAAAATAGGGGACTTTTGCTCCCCGGTGGTATTTATTACTTGTGCCGGGCCGTGGGTGCCCTCGGCACACGCCGGAGCACAGCCCAGCCTCAGCGGCTCGGTGTGGATCAGGGCTGGTCCCAAGCTTTGCCTCTGTACAGGGAGCTGGGAGGACGCTCGTGCCTCTGGAGGGGTTCAGGATTTAGGGATTTTTCCGTTAGATGTGATTTCATTTCTGGTGGGAGTGGGAGGGCTGGTTTACGGGATGCTTTGGTGGGTTTTTTGGCGGTTGATAAATCAGCGGGTGGGGTTGGGTCACGCGAAGGCCGGAGGGACGGGGCACGGCGGAGCTGGCGGGCAGCAGCACCCGATGGTAGCGGCTGTTAGCCTGCAAGGGGGGGCCGTGGGGATGGGGGGCCGGGGGGCCCGTTCAGGGCAGGTCCTGGGGGCTGAGCCGGTGGTCCCAGCTGCCCAGGGCTGCAGGGGTTGCTCCCAGACCTCACGTGCTTGATGCACACGTGTTCACACACGTCCCCTTGCCACGCCACCCTCCATGCCACGGCCATGTCACCCCTGTGTGACCTCCCACGCTACCCCCAGGCACCCCTATTCACCCCCCTTGCCACCCTGAATGCCACCCAGCATGTCATTCCCATGAACCCCTCTTCACCCTCCATGCCACCCCCCCTGCACCCCCATACACCCCTGGGAACCCTCATGCATGCTCCATGCACCCCCCTGCACCCCTATTCACCCTCCATGCACCCCCCTGCACCCCCCTATAGCCCTGGGAACCCTTATGCACGCTTCATGCATCCCCCTGCACCCCTATACATGCTCTATGCACCCCCCCGCACCCCTATACACCCCTGGGAACCCTTATACACGCTCCATGCACCCCCCTGCACCTCCATACGCCCTCCATGCACCCCCCTGCACCCCTATACACCCTCCATACACACCCCTGCACCCCTGGGAACCCTTATACACGCTCCATGCACCCCCCTGCACCCCTGGGAATACTTATGCACACTCCATACATCCCCCCCATCCCCCTACAGCCCTGGGAACCCTTATGCACACTCCGTGCCACCCCCCTGCACCCCCATACACGCTCCATGCACCCCCTGCACCCCCATACACCCTATGCCACCCCCCCGCATGCCACCCCCAGCCTCCTCCCGCTCGCCAGGGGGCGCTGCCCCTCCCTCCAGGCCCGTCCCCCAGCGCATGCGTCCCACCCACCCTCCGACCTTCCCATCATGGCGCCGCGGTGCCGCCGCGCCGCACCGCGCGCTGACGTCACCACCCTCCGGCGTACGCGGGGCGGGGGCGGGGGCGTGGCCAGCGCGCTCTCCGCGGCCGGGCCGGGCCGGGCGGGCGCGTCGGTCTGGCGGCGGCGACGGCGACGACGACGGTGGCTGAGGCGAGCGGCGGATCGCGGAGGCCGGGGATCAACGGCATCGCGACGAGCGGGCGGGCCCGTATGGGGGGGGTGCGTGGAGCCGCCGGTTGATCTCGGCGCTGCTGCAGCTGCTGCCGCCGCCGCCGCCGCCGCCGCCTCCTCCAGGCGCGATGTCGAATCCCGGTACCCGCCGGAACGGCTCCAGCATCAAGATCCGCCTCACAGGTAACGGGGCGGTGGCGACGCTGTGTGTGTGTGTCCACACACACCTTGGGGCCCGGCCTCCCCTCCCCTCAGGCCGACAGGCCGGGGAGGGGGCGTCCGCCCCCTCCCCGGCCTGTCGGCCTGAGGGGAGGGGAGGCCGGGCCCAAGGCGGCCGGGGGGTGGGGGGGCGGCGGCGTGAGGCGGCGGCTACCGAGCTCCGATCGTTACTTAACTTTTATCCGCCCTTTTTCCGTCCCGCTTCCACCTCCGTAGCCCGGTGGAGCCTCTCTTAATTCTTTTTATTTTTCTTCTTCTCCCCCCCCCGCCTTGGGCTGACACAAATTTGGGGGGGGGGGGGGGGGGTGTCACTGTCTCCCCCCTTTCCTTCCAGCAGGCCAGGGCACCCTGCTCCTTCCTGGGATCTCTTCTGCACCTTCCCCTTGGGGGTGTCCCTGTGGGCCCCCCCCTTGGCACCCCACCCCTTCTTGGGGTCTCTTCTGCACCTTCTCTGGGGTGGGAGGGGGTCCCTGTGACACCCCCCCAGCAGACCAGGGCACCCTACCTTTCCTGGGATCTCCTCTGCACCTTCTCCATGGGGGGTGCGGGTCTTTGTGTTTCTCCCCTTCCAGCAAGCCAGAGCACCTTGCTCCTTCCTGGGGTCTCCTCTGCACCTTCCCCATGGCAGGGTCCATGTCACGCCCACCCCAGCAGGCCAGGGCACCCTGCCCCTTCTTGGGGTCTCCTCTGTGCCTTCCCCGGGAGGGTTTCCAGGGCCACCTCTCCTGCACACCGGTTTTCAGCGAAGCCTTTCATAATTCGCCTTGCTCCGCTTTAGTTAATAAACCCCCCCCAGCCTCCCGTGTGCCGAGGAGGATAACTCGGTTGCTAATGAGAAAACGTGCATTTAGTTGCTTTTAGCTTTTTTTTTTTAGTGGGTTTTTTTTATTCCCTCCTTCCTCCCAACTTGCTCTCGCCTGGCAAATTGCGCACTCCACTTCCGAAGTTCCTTCCCCGAGCGAGAGGTGACACCAAAAGCGGTGTGTGTCCTGCCTCCTCACGAGGCCTCTGCGAGGGTACGCGTATGGATAAGCCAACTTATGTTGCACCCTGAAAGATGTGGATTAAGTCTTCTGGAAGCTGCTCCGGTCGATGCCGAGACTGCTTCTTTAATGGGAAGAGACACAGTTTCTGCTTCTTGAGGCTGCTGTGTGAATTATTAATAACTGAGGTTCAATCCAGTCTTTCATGGCAACAGGTGGATGCTTGGAGGTCTCTGGGGCTGCAGGAGCCACGGTGCGACTCCGAGTCACTGGCATATACAGAGCTGTTTCTGTGGGTGCATAAAACATTGTCAAATAATGAGAAAACGGCGCTAGTTAAACTTCAGTTACAGGTTAACTTGCTTCTGGCATATAACGCAATCAATCAGAAGCAGCTCCTCAAAAAAATCCTGGGGTTTTTTTAATCCTTTATTTGATTCTGCACTGCTCGTGCTTTAGAAGACCCAGGTTTGTGAGGATAATGTAAATCTGAAAATCCTTTTCTTGGACGTGAGAAGGCTGAAAATATTTTTAGGGTGTATGGATGATGTTTGATCTGAAATTAGTTTTGTGGTGATGTATACTAAATGTCAACTCAGTCATTAATGTGGCTTATTTTTATGCAAGTCAGTCAATAAAATTGTTGTGAGTTAAGTAACTTACGCCGTGGTCGCAGCCCTTCTTCTAAGCTGGAGGATATCATTTGAATAACAGACAGAAGCTGTTGGTTTTAATTTTAAAGGATGAATGCTGCATCAGAATGCTGTTTTACTTTTAGTATGTGCTAGTCTTCTCTCCTAGCTGAGAACATTTTCTGGAAGAGACTGAAGTTTCAGTTTATTGAGCAACTTGGTGGATTTTTTTTTTCTCTCTCTTTTTTTAACTATATTGAAGAAATCTCCTGCTTGCTCAAACACATCTTCTGTTTTTACAAGCAGGAAACCTGGGTGGTGTGACAAAAATTGCTGTATTTAATCAAAAATAAATTGCTTTGGGAGAGGTTTAGCTGTAGAATCGTTAAGCAATGCTGTATTCTTGGCTTCGCTGGAGACTAGCATGCTGACTTACCTATTTCAAATAGCTGTAGCTAGCGTGGCTTTTCTTTTCTCATCTGGTTTGCTATTGGGAGATTTGAGCAGATTCAAATCAAGACAGAGGACCTCTTCTGTTGTGATTTACTACCTGCATTGTGCTTCCTGTGATTAGAAACCATTTTTGTTTTGCACTACTGAAAATAGCTGTGTAAATACCACTTAGTCTGAAGGTGCCTGTGAGCGTTACTTGGTAAATGGGAAGTGAATGGTGGTAGAATCTTTCATGCTTAAAGAAGTATTTTTTTCTTGTGTATTGGAAAGGTATTTGTATTAGCAGCATGTTGGGATTATTTTATTTACGTGAGTGCATCTAGAAGTGCTGGATCTTCTGACGATTATCAGAAATGGTCTTCTAGCTTATACAGAATGGTGTCAGTCCTGTCCTGATACAAATTGTAACGAAGTAAAATGGCAAATAATGCATCCTGTTTAGAAATATTTAAAAAAACCACCAAAACCAAAAAACAAAACCACACCATCAGCAAGTAAGTTGGATGGCAGGTTAAAATGACTGTGTGTCCCGTGGAGCTCAAACGTGCTAATCCCTCGTCGTATCTCAGTTTCTCCAAAAGCCTGTGCAAAGTTCCGCATATTTCCATCGGAGCTTTCGCCACTGCTGGTGATGTAGGAGCCAGAGACATTCGTGGCCTTGTCTCTTGCCGCTCGGAGCAGTTCTAGGCAAAGTAAGGTAAAACCAAGTCCATGGTCTCTTTGTGTCGGTACTATCACCAGGGTAGTGCAACAGTGGCAGAATTACCAAACAGGGATGGAAATAAAGTGATATTCTGAGTGCATGTGCTCAAAAAGTCCCCTCGGGATCTGCTGGGCCAGGGAGGAACACGACCCACAGGCCAGGGGACCTTCGCAGAGCACGTGTCCCTTTTTTACTGATGTGCTTCTCTGAAACCTTTGTTTGCTGCTGCAGTCGCTGCTCCCTGGGGAAGTTCCAAAGGGTTCATCATCTCCAAGGCTTACACGCGTCTTGCTCGTACTGTTCTATCACCCAGAAGTACTCGTGAAAACTGCAGTCTCATTGTGCTGGGTATCGGAGATGTTCCTGTTCCAGGTAGCTTGCAGGTGGAATTGGAAAGACTGTGAAGAAGTGGACTAAATATGTAACTTTTCTACCAAAAAAAAGCTGCAAGTTGTGTTCTGGCTTCATCGGTCCTGGCTTTTTCAGCAGTGTCTCAGCTGAGGTGTTAAAAGCTGGTTGGCTTCTGGTACCGTTGTGGAGCTGAGAAAAGATTGGGAAGGAAAAGGCATTAGTTTAAACTTTATGGTTCACTTCATAGATGGAGCAGGAAGGGGAGAGGATCTCGTGTGTGAGGTCAGATGGCCGTGTTGAGGGCTGGTGGCGAAACCAGTGTCTTTAACAGCAAAGCAGGAGTTGGTATAACAGGAGAATACGAATAACCATCTCCGAGCATCTGACTTAGCGAGGTTCAGAGTCTCAAGAGTGTAAAAATGCGTTCCTCCTTGCAGGCCTGGCCTGGGAAGGTGCCGGGCTGCTGGTGGTGGTGGCTGTTGTGGTTTTGGAGGGAGGGTGTAGGTGAGAGCCCTCCCAGTTGTGAGGGGCAGGAGAGTGCGGGGTCAGAAGCGTCGAGGAGGAGCGAGGAAGACGATGGGGAAGCGGGCGGTTTCTGTGAGGTCAGGGGAAGAGTCGGAGGGGATTTGTAGGCAACAAGTTTGATTCCTGTAGGAAAGGCGATGGTGCTCAGCGGTGGCAAAGAAAGGGAAAGAGGAAAGAGGTGATGCAGAGGAGTATCCTGAACGCCACTTTCAGTTCACTGTAGTCAGCACAGTTTAGGGAAGTCCCAGCTACAAAACCTGACCAGTTGGTAGCTGGTAAATGGGTGGCTTTGGGTCTTTTTGCAGATGTGCATTTGTAATTTAACGAATACATAAAAGAATACAAAGATTTCAAGTAGAAAATGAAATACACGTTACCTTAGGAGCAGTGTTCATGTAGCACTGTTATAAGGGGACAGGTTAAAATGTGTCACGAATGTCGGTATGTTTTGCTTCCCTTTCATGACTAACGTCATATTGATCGATGCTGCAAAGTTAACTGACTGATCAATAGCAACACTAATATTGGTGACCTGGACAGTTTTATGTCCTGTGTTCCGAAACAATGAGTATCTGCATAGGGATCTCTAGATCAGACATCGTAAATACTTCATAGGCTGCCTGTAGTTTTATGTTATTAGAAAGACTATGGGTTACAGGCTAAGAGCGCTGGTGCGAGAAGGCAGAAATGGCTGGCCGGTCAGCCCAGCCTGCCTTGGCATTTGGAATTCAATATTGAGCCGGTTTTGTGCAATGGGGAACACGATGGGGAAGCAGCAGTTTAGTAGCTCCAAATGTATTTTGCATGGTACTCTGGGAGTATGTCGAAATCTATGTCTCGTTATTTTCTTGTCGTAAGGATTTTCTCTACTCCGCGTCTTCTGGGAGCGGGTTGCCTGGTTGTGGTTGGAGCGCTGGGCTGGAACTCAATGCTGAGCTTTGCCGCAGATTTCCTGTGCGATGCCGAGCGAGGCGCTTAAGTTCTCTCTGCCTCTCTTCCCCATTTGTCCTATCAAGCAGTAGCGGTTTTGTCAAGGTAGATTTGTGGCTGTTCAGGGGCCCTTGGAGATAGGGACGGCAAAGAGGCTTGGGACATATAACTATGGGGACTTTAACAAAAAAATAAAATAATCTTGCTTTCACGAGGGAAGCGCAGCGAGCAGCCTTTGCAGCCGGCCAGCTGGCATCTTTGGGCTGCCGGAGTGGGAATCCAAAGAGCAGCCTTTTCCTCTGGGCAGGCCATGGGTAGCGAGTCTCCTTTTTTGTTTCTCCCAGTAAGTCAAAGCTGTGCCAGCATCATTGTCCTGGTGGAAGTAAATTAAATCTCCAAAAGGAGTTTGTTTGAATATCCCCCTCAGGCAGGGAAAGTAGAAACAATAACTACATTATTCCTAACTTGAAACTTTCTTTTCTATGTGAATGTCTTCATATAAAGAAATGCAATTTGGGATGTGGTTGTGCAGCTACTTAATGATTTCTTCTTTTTTATTCCATACTACCCACCAGTCTAAGAACAGTTTTCTCATCCGTTTCCTTAAAAGGCTTTATCACATTTCTAAAGTTTTGTAGCATCATACTTTCTCTTCATGTTGCAAAATTAAGCATCAATTCTGGGGTAATATAAGGAGTGTTTGTAATTCCTCAACGAGGAAGTAGATTTTTGACACCGCGATGTTGTGTGTGCCGGGTAGGTGACCTCTTACTGACAGCAACTCGGAGACTGCTAAAACTGCCACTGTAAATAAAAAACCCTGTAAATAAAGGTAAACGAGACCCCTCAGTTGGTCCTGTCGCTGGCTGGAGGTGTGCTTGGTGGGCCACGGAATGAAGGAGCACTGTATGGGAATACCGCCCGTGTGCGGGTGTTCTGGAGGTTTACCTGGATTGCTGCCCAACTTGAAGCGAGTCCAGTTGACGTGCTTAAAGTTGGATTAATCCGGTTAGATTGCTTGCTGCTATTTATGGTTCTAGAGTTAACTACTCGCTCGGCTGCCTTGTTGGCTTGGGCTGCGTTGGTTGAGGTAGCGTGATAGGGCAGAGTGGTTTGGAAAAGATGTGGTTAAATCGGTCGGTGTATCATACTTGTGAAGTTTAGGTATGTACACAGCAGAGCAACTCATTTAAGACTTGAGTGAAGAGAATATTAAAAAAAAAAAGGCTAGAAGAGACAGTTCCATCTGCCACCTTTTTACCTAAGTTCGGAACTGAATCTTTTTTGTTATGTTTTTCCATTATGATTCTGCTGGAAATGGTCAAAATATTACTGTGATAAGGACCAAATTCTGGAATATCACGGAAAGCTTTTACCTGTATTAGTGGTTTGATATTTTACGTGAAAACTGATGCTGATTTATTCTCCCAGAGCGAAACAAGCTTGTATTACCCTGTTACTGAAAATGGTTTGGTTTTTTCCTACACCAGCAGTTGCAGGGGGGGAGAGGAATCGGTGCGATCTTGAGTCTCGAGATACTCGTCAACAGCCACCACGTCACTTCTCCTGTCGTGGATCTGTTCAGGTTTTAGGGTATGTGTCTGTGTCAAGGTCCTCGACGCTCTTGCCAGCGCCAGGATGCCTCCTCTGTTGATGGTGAGGACAGCACTTACAGTCGATCAGCCTCCAGTGTTTTTACCTTGATATCATCTCACCTTTGTAGCTTAAGATGTTACCTCCTTGCTAGTCTGATGACCCCCATTGAGAAGACTGGCGGAAGAAAACCTGTGCTCATACTTCAGCTGCCTCAGTGCAAATCCAGCTTCTCCATGTAAGTCTAGCTCAAGAATTTAAACTAAGATGCTGGACTTTGAAAAGCTGAGGTATAAGCATGTGTTGCCTTCTGTTGGGAGTTGATTTTGGGAGAGAAAAACAAAAGAGAGAGAGAGCAGTGATTTTTAAACCACGCAGCAAGCTTTGCTAGAGCTTATTTATTAGTATATATCAATTTACAAAATATTTATTTGAGTATTAACGTAATATAAGAAGAAACCTGCGTGTATGTTTGCTAAAGGAGAGTCAGTAGGTCCCATAACAGGTTAAGATGCTACATGTTTTTAAACTTTGTTTCACATCGCTTTGAAGGGAAATTCAGTAATTTCAGAGAGGGGATCCCTGGGGATATTTTTCTCTGTTTTCCATCTCTACCTTTCTTTGTGAAAGTCTTAAAATGCAATGGGAGGACATAGCAAAAACGTTGAAAGTTTTTCTTTCAAATATTCTCTTATGAACTGGGAACTGCATTGGGAATATTTGAGGGTATAGGAGCTGGGTGATAAATTTGACGATACTCTAGTTGAATTGGCAGAATAAGCATGCATGCTGTTTTAGAAAGAATCTCTCCACAGGGCTGTAATAGCTTGATGCCTTCCTCTTCAGTAAGTCATTTTTGTCAAGTTAAAGGCCAAAATTCAAACTGGCTTGTTGTCAAGGACACTAAGCACAGCAGGCAAAAATCCCCAAGGCTACCCAATTCACAGCATAGACAGATAAAGCTGGCAGAGCGTGGTTCGCTCCTCCTCCCCTCCCCCATGAAAAATCCTCTTGCCTGGGTTTTGTTTTTTTTTTTTGGAGGATATGGACATGATTATGCATACTAATACAATTTAACAGAAAGTATTTAAATGGAAGGTTTGTTCATTTGTTTATGGGTAAAACAATCCATTATTGTTTGGGAGTAATGCAAAAATAATGCACAATCCCCCCAGTGACCGCGTGGTGCTGCAGGCTGCTCCGCCGTTCCAGCTGTGCTCACCTCCGCCACAGCTGGAGGGAATTGTCACTGGGGGAGGAACGGCTCCGGCGTCGCGTCCCGGTGAGCACCATCAGCCCTTTACGTTGGCTGTTGTGTTATGAAGCAGTTCAAATGGGTTGAGCTCGTAATCCTAAATCGTGCTGTTATGACCATAAGAAATGATGGTAAATCCTGTGGAATTAGGTGTTTGTAACAGGTTTGTGTTTTACACTTTGGTTCCTGCTTCTCTCGTAAGAATATACAGCAGCCCATTTTGGAATAAAGGGCAATGTTAAACCACACTATTAACTTCAAGTATTATTGACCACTAGAATACTCCAGGAATATTATGTGTTCCTGAATGTCCTCACGAATGTGCAGTTTTAGCCATGGTTGGGTTTTTTGAATGGTAGATGTTTCTTTCTCAATTGATTATGAAGAAGCCCTGCTGAAGAAAATAAAATTCAATTGTCTGTCTTTCAGAGATAACCTGGGATTATCTTTCTCTCGGAGTAGTTTTTGCTTTTACTGGTAGCCAGTAGTAGGTAAAGAAACATTTTTCAATAGGATACAGTCTCTTTTCCCTCAAGTTGATGAGGTCTTTCTCGATACATTTTATTATTTGGAATAAAATGGCATTTTTTTGGTATGAGTGAATTAGGAGGAATAGCGTTTTCTTTGACCTTTTCATTTGTTTGCATTTTCGTCTTCCACAAAAATCTGCCTATTTCCTCTAATGATTAGACTAAAATAAAATGCATATGTTCTTATCAATTTAAAGTTTCCGTCTCTTGTTTACTTCACAGAATGGCAAATTAAATTTGCATGTGTTAAAATCTATTCTTCTAATTAATCTCCCTAGTTTCCAGGACACTATATTAAAAGCTCTCCTTAGTATTTTTCGCCTTAAAATAAAGGTTAAAAGCCCATCAAAGATAGTTGCCTTTTTATTTATTTTGAATTCAAGGCACCCGCCAACATCAGTCTGAACTCTCTTTTTTCATGGTCCTGACTTTTCTTCCTCAAACACCAAATGCGGTCTGTATTGCATCCCCAAAGTAAACCAGACGTTACAGCAGAAAATCCACTCCCTGTGGTCAGCGTTTCTACATCTGCCCAACACACAGGGTGTACGACCTGAAAAGTTTCTTGAAAAGGAAACATCTTTTGAAATGCGTGTGCTCCATCCTCCTGAAGAGCAAAAGTGGAAAAAAAAAAAAATCCAGACTGCATATGAAAATGAACTGAGTGTACGGGTTGTGCTGTTGCTTTAACATCTTTCTCTTTTTTTTTTTTTTTGACTACGCAAGTGCAGAATTTAGAAAAGCGAGGAATTTGAATTGGATTCAGACTTGCAGTGATGGATGCACTTCCAAGGGAAGCCTTGTTCTTTATCCTTGCAGCTGGTGTGTTTTGGGGTGTTTTGCCTGTGCAGACAATTTTATAAGCATGTGGGAACTTCGGTTTAAACTCAGAATTAAAATGCAGAGGTGTCGTATTCTACAAGTGTAAGTCTAATTAGTGGATACCTCCTTGCTGAAAAAGGCTTCTTTAGCATTAATGGGGAGAGGATCCATTAGATTTAGTAAACTTTGTGGGTTCAGGATTGAGTAGGTGAATGTAAGCTGAAGGTCTGATGTCAACTTTGAAAGAAAAATTGGGTGAATTTTCTGGGCTCTTGAAATGATAGTTACTTCAGCGTTATATAGGCGTAGAAATTCGAAGCAGTATTTCTTGTATCTCAAAAACGTCTGCAGATGGGTAACCATCAGGCTAAGTACTCCGATGGGCATGTTCATATTTCACATGTCTGTAAATACCCTATTAAACAACAGGTCAGAGAGAACAGAAATGGCTTGGTGCAAAAAAAAAAGAAGAAATGCCTGAAGTGTTGGGGCTTTTGGAATTTGCAGAGAATTCTGCATCTCGAATTTTTCATCTCCCAGCTATTTCTTACATGAAGCGTTTTTGCATTTAACCCACTTCTGAAATTGTTTTTAACCAGAGTGAAAATACTTCTGTTGAGGTTCCCCTTTCACAGCTGAGTGCTGAAATACAGGTGAGATAAAGTTAAAAGGCATAAGTGAAGTTAAGGGGCTAGTAGGTGCCAGCGAGTGGCACAACTGTGTGAAACACGGCGTGGTCCACCAGCCCGTGGACGTACTGGAGTCAGAGAAGGGGTCTGAATTGTCAACTTACTCTTTAATGACTTTGTTCCACTTGGTAGTTGTGTGATGTAACCAAGTTAAACTCCGGTTTAAATCTCTGCCCTTGCACCTTTTCCCAGAGATCCTATAATTCATTAAATAATCCAACATTAAATTTGCTACTGTAAAAGCACAGGCTATAGGAATAAATGTGTGGCTCTTCGTAAGACTGACTTCTCTGCATATTGTGCAGTAATTACCTAAAATATAGTATGCTGCAGGTACAGCTAATATGCCACAATAGGACCACCTACATCTTTTACTCCTTCTTTCCAAGGTTTTTAGGGAATTGAATGCTAATAGACGTTTTTCAAGATGTATTAATTAGATGTGTCTGTTACAGCATGATAAACCAGCACAGGTATGAGAGTCGGGCGGCCAGGCTGACACCAGCGTGCAACCTCTAGATCTACTTAGGGTAATGTAATCAGTTCCGATAATTGTGCTGTCACCAGCTCTTATTAGTAGTGATTTTACCTGGTCTAGTAGGAGACTTAGGCAAACAAAAGAAACATGTAAATGGGCGCTTTTCTGTGTTGTGTTTTAAATACCTTCTCAGACTTAGAAAGGTCTGTCTGGTAACAGGATAAATAATAGTTCAGTGTAATCCAACAGCTTTGCAGTCACAAGTGATTTTTATTTTTTTTGTTGTTCAATCAGAGAAGTAATTTGACTTGTCTACAAGTAATGTTTTGATAAACTTCAATAGAAATTAGCAAACCAGCCATCGAATGGGATTTATAAAAAGTTGCTTGGGAAAATGTGTTGTAAGTAGTCTGCAATTCAAGGCATTTCCTTCGCAGGATGCTTATCAAGTCTGCATGTGCTACTTCCAAATTGAAACAGAGCATGGATGAGAACTATTTTTGATAGAAGGAGGGAAAAAAAAGAAAATCAAGCCCAGTTGGAAAGCAGTACCAGTTTTTTTCTTTTTTTATCATTGCCTTAGGATGTAAATCCTACAAGTGTGCGGAGAGAAAACAGACTTTGAAACACCAGAAGGAATCAGATTAATCTGTGATGTTTGAGATGATGCTGGTAGCGTAAACCTGATTGAAATAGTCATTGTAGGAGTGGTGAGTAAATATACGAGAAGCCTTTGGATAAGCTGACTTCTCTTTGATAGTCTCTATAGCAAATAAAGGCAAAATGTCCTGCTTGTTTCTGCGATGTTTCTTCACCAGGGAGGCTGCATCAGGTGGAGCAGCTGCCGGTTTTAAGGATGGTCACACTTCCAGATGCCAATGTAGAGCTCTTTTTTTATGACAGCAGCAACCAGACTTGTGCAGGAAGTCCCAGTGGTGGTTGCCAGCCTCTTCTGGGGTGGTGGAGTTAAGATGTTCAAAGACCAAGGGGAAAAGGATCCAGTAAATATTTTTACAAGGATTTCTTCTAGATTGGAACGCTGATATTATTCAATTTTCTAGGCTTTTGGTGGTTTCACAAATCAGCGGTGAAACCTGGCACACGGAAGCTGTCTACAGATTTTGGGAGAGGGTGCTGCCTTAGTTGACCATCAGGCTGATGGATAAACTCATGGGACAAGCTTGTCTTCTTTCCAGACAAAAAAAAATTACCAGGCTGAAAAAGGGATTGCGCCCGTCATTCTCCTCTAACTAATTTTTAGCTCTTCATCTGATGTCAGTCAGATTTGATAAGGGCAGAGATGGTATGCATACTGGGTCTCCAAGACCCGTGGAGATGAGTAGCTTGGTAGCACGAGTCCCCCCTCCCGTGGCCCGCTGGAGGGGGCAAGGAGGGGTGCCTGGTCCCGGTCCCAGCCATGTGGGCAGGAGATGTGGAAGGAGCGACCTGGGAGAGTGGGAGAGGAGCTCTGAGGTAGGAAGGGGAGGGACATACATGTATTAAGTCCACCACACACCTATAGGTAAATCAAGCTTCATGAATTAAACTCCTAATTGCACAACCGGACTGAGAGTGTTTTGGTTTTTTGGGTTTTTTTCCCCTAGAATTTAACAACATTCTCCCAGGGAAACATCCAGATGACTTTATCGAGCACCTGTAATAACACTCCCTATATGTTTGTTTTGACTTAGGGGGTTTGTTTTGCTTTTTAACCCAGATGAAATTGTGCGTTAATTCCGTACACAAAGATTCATCTGCGTCCTGCGAGCATGTCGCTTGCAGCATCAGCCAATGCTTCAGCCTCCTACTGGCATTTTTTAATTAAAAGAACAGCACTATCACTTCAAATTAGTGCCACATAGCTTATTTTAGTAAGGAGTGAAATGGTGTTTAAAGGTTTTTCTCTTATGAAAATTGTTTATTAAATTTTGCTCTCTTTTGGTTCTATCTAGTAGTCTGTTATTCAGTGCCTGGACAATATCAGATTCCCAGGTGTGCAAGTGATATGAATGCAAACAAAAGGCTTGCTTTTAGTATCTCGACTATTTGATAAATAGGAATCACCTTCTTAAAAAAAACAACCAACCAACTGACCATTATATTATTTTATAGTTCCCACGAAGCAAGCGTTGGCCTGTTTTCGAGCGCATTCCCTGTGTTGAGAAGGCAGTGAAGAAATAGATATTTCTGGGAGCTTCTGTGTCATGAACTGTGAAGAGATGTTTTTTGTAATCCTGTTCAGTGGAATTGTTAGGCCTCTGATATACTAAATTACTGTGAGAGCAAGTAATATATCCAGTGAGAGCTAGCCCTAGTGAGAATTTTCCTCATACAGCATCTCATTTTATCTGGAATATTAGCACCACTAACCATCCGTGCAAAATGGAATGTATTGAATCTATTTAATCAATTTAAAATGGAAAGCAAACGTCTTCGGCTTTCACTGAACCAGCTGTCCCCATGTATTGTTTTTTTTAGATATTAAATTTTGAACTTTGGATGTGTTAATACAGTAGCTTGATAAAGAACTTTTTGTTTGGGAGAACTTTCTTCATAGTTTTTGTTGCAAGATCCTGCAGCTGAGTGGTGTCACTTGCATAAAATCCTATGTCTGAATAGGAAGGACATACGTTAAGGTCGTATAGGAAGAAGCACGGTATCTTTTCATTCAAGCTCCGTTTTATTTATGTAATACCTTTGATCGAGGTATCACGGAGCAGTAGTGGGATTATAATTTATTGATGTAATGGATACTGACATTTTGTACAAGGAAAATAGCAAACGGTTGCAGTTGCGGGCAAAGTGATGAATGTATAATGTTGAGAAAATTGTAACCAAACATCCTGGTCAGAATAATGCACTAAAACATTGTCATCGAGATCCCAGCCTTTGTGACTGCAGATTCACTTGGGATTAGAAAGGAGGTTTCCTTTATTGAGTAGCTTGCAAGTTGTTCTGAAAAAAAATTGCCCGGGGGTGGGTGTCCACATACATTGCTGTTAAGCCACTGTTCAGAAACAGACTTTGCAATGAAAGCATTTATTTTTTTAATTAAAAAAAAAAAAATCCTCACTAGAATGCTACATGCACACTGTATGTTATCTGTTTTCGTTCTAAACTCTATTTTTATTTTGCTCTCTGAAGCCAGTCTGTAACTAAAACATTCCTAGCCTCTTTTGGCTGGAGATTTAGTCAAGGATGTTTTTCATCCTGCTTCCAAGAAGATGGTTCCAGCCTTTCTTGAAGCTGCTCCAAAGGAAATTTCCTTCCGTAGTGGGTACAGTGACAATGAGGGAAGTCGCTGCTTATGGTCCAAAGGCTTAGTGATGTCCTCTTGCTGTTGTCATGTCTTACCATGCTTAATCTGAAAACAAATGGAAATATTTAACATAGCTAGATGGTACAAGATAAGGGCTGGAGTTGCACTGTATCCGTGATGTTACTTCTGCTTGAGCTCACTCAACTCACGAGTTGGTTGTTAGCAGAATAATGTGGATAAATGTTTTATGGGCACAAAGGAAAGGGACTGTGTCAATGTCCGTAGGCGACAGACCTCCCTCCCCACCTCCCGACTAAATCGAAGGGTATTTGCCGTCACGGATTGGTTTTTCTTGCTCAACCATAGATTGGCTCTAACCAGTCTGTTTGTTTTGTTGTTCATCCCTGGTGACTGTCAGTAGCACTGGGCTGAATAAACAGAGACTATTGATCAAATTTGAAGTCATTAACTTGGCAGTTTAAATAGATGCTGTCCTATATAATTAGAACAAAGGAGTAACACATAGACTGATACGGCTTTATTCTGAATAAAAGCCTTCTTTTCATGAGATCTTGCTTGGTGCTATTCAGCTCTCAGTTTTGTGCCTCCCGTAGGTCACACAAGAATTAGACATTTTGTTTAAAACACCTAAAGTGAAGAGGATGGCTTTGCTTGTGCAAGAGAGTGATGACACTGCTATAATGTGGATCTGCTGAACTTTGATACTAATTGGAAACGGTGTTTGGAAGGAGGGGGTGCTAACCTGAGGTTACTGGTTAACCACATCCAGCGAGAGCGTGTCTTGGGGAGGAGTACCGCTCGGTATTACCTGCCGTCTCCAAGCAAGCAGCGTTGCTTCAGCTCTGAAGCAGTAGCGGGTTTTGGCTGTCCATCCCGCTGCTGCTCAGCTGAGAGAAACACGTCTGTTAGATCTGGATGTTTATACTCAAACACAACGGGTGATTAATTGTTTCTGAAGGAAGACGTTTCCTTTTAATGGCTACTGTCGCGCGATGTGCCCGTCAGCCTTCTAAATCATTTTAATTTAACATTTTAGACGGAGCATGGCCGTAAGAGACGCAGAGTATTTTGCTGTCTGCGTGCTGGCCTCCTTGAAGATGCGTTACAGACGACTGGCAGTGTAGTGTGAACACGCCGGCAAGGAGCAGCGATAATCTCGTTAATATATGTGCAGCGTGCGCCCGCAGACAGCCCGGTGCTCCCGAGTCACACTGCTGCGAGTCCCTAGAGAGCGTGCAAATTCAGCGGTAGGATGCACGCGTATTGACCCACATTTCCTCGGGCAGAGCAGCAGTCACGTGCATCTCAGTGCTTGGAAATCAGATGAGAACTGATGTAACTTGGTTCATCCAGCGATTCCATGACCCGAGCCGAAGTGCTTTTAGGGATTTACCGCTTGTGTGACCAATATGTGATTAGGTGGATTGTGGAGAGTGTGTGTATGTGCTTTTTGTAGACGAGACTTGCTGTATGACAATGGCAGCGACAAAAAAGTCTCTTACACATCGTTCTCTTACTGTAGCTTTTAAATAGGACTGGTTATTAAATCAGATTTTTTTTCTCTACATAAAAGCTTTCATACTAATTCTTAGGGAAGTTTGTTACATAGGGATGTTTTTCCTGCAACAGATGGACAAATGACCTACAGAAGAAAATAGTGATTCTGTACTGGGGTTAACAGAACAAAAGTAAGTGAATGAATGATAAAAATTTGGCTTTCAAAAGCTATTAATATCTCTGTAATTGCAGTCTTTTTTTGGAACGAGCCTCGTTTCTGTCCTGTTCTCCTTTCCCCTCTGCCCCAGCTTCCCTATTCCTGCACCCCCCCTCCTTCCCCATGAAGGGGTGCCACCGCTGTCGCCTCCCACTCCCCACGCACCCCCGCGAGTTCAGCAGTGCTGGCGCGGGGCCCGGGCTAATAAGCCGAGAGGAGCTTATTGCCTGGCAGGTATCCAGCGTCGCTGCTCACCTTTTAGCATCGGTGCCCTTCAGAAATACAGTCGTGTGTTCAGGGCTTCCTGTGTTTTTTCATTTGTAAACAAGGGGAGTTTAAGCTGAGCTCTTGGAACAAATGAAAAAAAAAAACTGCATAAAGAAAGCAGAGAGCGATTTGAAACATCTTGGGTGGATGTTGAAAGGGATTATAACAGGCTGAATAATCATGAAATAAACTTCTGCAGATTTTAGAGCTGAAAATTTCCAGGGATTAAAAACAATATTCTAAACCAGCTGATGTACTTTATTCAAAATCAGAAGTGATGCCAAGAGTTTAATTTGGGCGGACACAATTTTTCTTTCCTCTTCCTGAATTTAAACTTTGCACCTTTATTTTAGCTTTTGTGTTCGAAATTACTAAAGTAATTTTTCCCTTTTTGTAGCTAAGCACTTAATCAGTCTGAATTATTTTTTAAATTTTACCTGGACAGTCAAGGTGTCATTTTTCCAGTTTTTTGCCTCTGCCTCTTGAATCCTCTGGAACCTGGTGGATATAATTTGAATATGAAATGGTAATGAAGACAAAAATAGACGCGTGGCTGTATTTTGCCCAGTGTCAGTATGCAGAGTTGCTGTAACAGGCTTGTGGTTAGTGTTCCTGCAGAACGCCGGTCTGACGGGGGCAGCTGCAAGGGCGATCCTCCTCCGTGCCGATCGTGGGGTGGCTGTGCCCATCCAACGGCCAAGTTCTGCTCAGCGTGGCTGAACGGGCTTGGAAAAAATACTAGATGGTGCTTTGTGTGAAACCCTGCTCCGCTCTCGACATACGGTGTCAGTTGTGTGTGACGAATAAAGCTGCTCACCTCCCTTTTAGTACACATTTGCTGCAGCAAGGTATCCAGGTGGTATTTTGAACAACTCTGGCTTTTTTTTGCGGTAATTGCTTTGCTTGACTGAGTATTTTTAAAACAAATGCAGTCTTCCCATTTCAGTAACCTATACTGTCTGTTCTGTATTGACAGCAGCTGAAACCCAGCAAAAGAATGGAAGTTAAAACTGTTCACTAAACATTACATGTACATAGCTGGTAACAAGGTAATCATCGAGAAGAGAAGTCAGTAGAATGTTTTAATTCCATCTAGCTTGGACAAATCCTCCGCTTTTCCCCACAAGACAGTAGAAGCATTTATATCTCAGTACTAAGGTCCAAGTTAGGATCAAAACTTCATTTATTATGGGCTATTAGGCTATGCCACTTCTTTCCAGCACCAACTCGATCTTGATGATCCGTAGGTTTGTTATCCTCAGGATGATAACGACAGCCCGGGGAGCTATGGGAAGAAAGAAGTACTTCTGAATGAATTCCAGCTGGTTCAATTTTTGGCTGTCCATTTGCTAAGTAGCCTAGAACAAAATGAACTCAGTGCTCTAGGCTTTTGTACACTGTTAACTCTTCACTGAATATTGACTTTCACCGCTCTGATTTTTAAATCTGAGCTTGCTCCCGGTCTGTTCAGAAAGTACTACTCCATCTCATCTGTTTGTTATCATGCTTACCACAAAACGAACAACAGATTTGTGAAGAAGGAAAGCAAAAGCTGTAAGAGCATGAAAAAGTTTCTTTGGCAGTGAGGCCCATGGCTTTGAAAAGCTTTATATGACAAGACTTGAGGCTTTTTATGTTTCTATCCAAACATGCCAAAAAGCACTCAGCATACCTCAGTTAAAATACAAGCATGGAAAACAACTAGATGCGCTAGAAATTAGGGGAAGTTTGTAAGTCATTAGTTAACCCGAGGTATGTGGTTTTAAAGCAATGATACGGTACTGATGCCTTGCTTGAAAGAAAGAATGCTTTTCATTTACTTGCAAAAAAATTTAGGGTGTTGACTGTGCCTCTTGAAAAGTCATCCAGTACCTGTTGGAATTTGTTCTGGTAGCAGTTACTGAAGTTGTTAGTGATGCTAGAAGAGGTGCTTGGTAAGTGTTACTCTTTGCAGTAGATTTCTAGCGACTGCTTGTTGTAAGATTGTCCAGTTATTAAAGAAATGCAAAATGTGTCTGAGTTTTACTAAAACAGCTTAAGCCCAGTGCACTGTTTTTCCTGAGGTTTGTTCTTTTTATATATCTAATATTCTATAGGCTAAATTTCTTTTTCTGTGGAATTTCTGTGTTGGAGATTCTTCACTTGAATGTTTCAGAATGAACAAAGAAATGTGGATTCTTGAATATTGTGACCATGGTGGTCATCAGTGTTTTATACATTTAACAGCAACTTCTAAAAATTACTCTGGCAAAATTTGTTGTTTCTTACTTTCAATGTTTTTAAAGATTTTTTTTTTTTTAATTTTTTTTCATTTTGCTGGCAGTTAATTTCAACATCAGCAGCGTCCTAGGTCACCTAAGCAATTCTCTTGCCAGCTTCTTGTTCTTGGTTCACGGTGCAGCTTTAGTTTAACACCGAGTTGAGCAGTCCTACTATGAGCAGAGCCAAACCTGTATATTTAGTTTTATGGCAATGTTCCGTGTGAATTGTTTAACTAAAACTATTCTACTGATACATTTAAGCCCTCATGGGATGAACTAATAGTTTACAACTTACACGTAACTTAACGCCATTCATTTTTTAAATAACGATGTTCTTGCTTTTAAGCAATCTACTTAGCGCTCGATGAAAACCAGACATTAATTTTGTACTGTTTATTAAAATACCCCCATTGGAAAATTTTGTTCCTATAAAGTTGATTTTGTACCTTATTTAATTGCAGTAAGATATCAAAGCAGCTAAATACTGGTTCCGTCTGGAACAAATCTCAGTTCTTAAATTGAGCTTGCGAATGTGTTAAATGGCATTCATTTTTTCTCCTTTACAATAGGGTTTAACATTCAAATTGTTTTGTTGAAATATTGACGCTACCTGTATGTGAAGGGCTGTAAATACCAGCTGCTCTTTGGAGATACAAACCACATGTTTTAGGTTTTAAACTGAAAAAATGCTTAATTTTAGCTTGGAAGTTTTAGACCTTTTACTGTTTGACAGAAATTCAGTGTTTCTATTGAAATGTTGCTTGGCTGTATCTAGTCAAACCTTGCCAAGGTTTTCAATACCGAGGTTTCTGCTTTCACAGGTTTTACGTGTTTTGCAGTGGAAAGTCAGTCTTCTGCTTTCTGCAAAACAGGCAGATATTTTGAGGCAAGACAATATGTATATGAAGAGAGCTGGAGATAATACTGGGTTAGAAAGTACAAAAGTTGTGTGTTCTGTTCCTATTATTTCAAGAATGTTTTGCTCCATGGACAGGACCCCAAGGCTGGATCTGTTCTAACTGGTATGATTGCTTAGGCTTTCTACTAATTCTAGGTGTATGGTAAGCATCCGCAAATGTGTTGCTTCTGGTTTTGGTCTCTTGTTCTGTGCTTTTTCCTCCTTTATAAAGCAGCAGAGAGCAGTTGCGCAGGTTTTCCTCCCAGACTTAGGAAATGAAATGTCTTGTAAAAGCTCTAAGTCCATTAATTGGCTGGTGTTTTGTGGGGGGAAAAAAAAGCTGCTGTTAATACAGAAATGTACTTGTAACTTGAGTCTCACAAACGGGTTATAAAACATACAGTTGGAGCAGCGGTATGGGTAGCCCCGTAGAGAATATCTGGGAAGAAGGGGAATCTAAATTTCTGTGTTTTATAGTGAACATAATATTTATTGGAAAAGCTTTTTATGTACTGAATTAGTAAGCAAATGATCAGCTGCACGGGAGAGTCCTTCTAAGCTGCCTTTTGGTAATGAAAATAAGGTGTTTAACGCTTTATACATTTAACTTATGAAAGTGGAGATCAGAGACATGTTAAATTAAACACACCTAAATTAAATGCTGACTGAGCAGCAGGCTGGGCTGCACAGGGGCTCTCATTCTCTGTTAGAGCAGTGTCAACTCTTTAATATGTAATTTCTGCCCAAGTAATACCTAGAGTGTTTGGAGGTTTTTTTCTATATTTGATTAGTAGTTCACTGTTGTTCGTCTAGCACGTTCCAGAGAAACAGATCTATACGTCTGAAGATTTGGACAGTATTTCTAGAAGGGACCTTTTGCTTACTGGGAGTGTGGGAGCAGGGCTCGGTTTGAGCTTGATCCCCAGCTCCGCCTGGGACCTCCTGTGAGCAATGTGAGGTTGAGTATGTGGTCCTGTTAGGTATTGACATTTGTAGAGGTTTGAAAAAGGTGCTTTGAAAACTCCAAGTGTTAAAAGTGCAAAATATTTTTGGCAATCTTAGTAAAATTCAGTTTGGAATCTGAGTTATGAGCGCATGTGGGTGGAGGAACATGTTTTTCATGCTTTAGGAATTTTTTTTCCAGATGCTTTCTCAGTGCTTGGGTAGCTATAAAAGCTAAGTATTAAGACTTCAGCATGGATTTATTCCTTAGTTTGAATGTAATTTAAGAAAATTGAGCCACATAGTTTTGTGGCTTGTTTTTATTATGGCGATGATGTCGCACAGCGCACGTTGGTGTCTGTTCCAAAATGTGAGCGCAAGTATGTGCAAGCTGTGCAGATAATAAGCCTATCGATAGACACTACTCGCTTGAAAATATGAATTATTCAATGCAAATGCACATGGTTGGAGATACAAGAGATGTAAGGGAAGAAATCCAGAATTGTGTTGATCCCAGTAACTACAACTTGCCCAATGAAGTGCGGAGTAACTGTAAAATGCCATTTTGTATTTCCAGTAGGAATTTTGTCATTGAAATTGTTTTGTGTAATTGTCAGCTAAGAGATTGTATTTGCCCTGAAAAAGGGATATCATTCTGTGTGGTTTTAACAGAAATTTTGTGTTCTTTCCAGATATTTCTATTTCTTCCTAGTGCATACAGAAGCTGATATTATAGCTGAAGCCTGAGCGTGTACTTTGTTTTCAGAGAGTTGGGAGACCATTTGTGGACACTGTAACAAAGGAAAAACTTGACTGAATTGGGGAAATCTCTCTCAACAAAATTACAATTCCACTTGGTTGTGGTTCTGGCAGACGTGTTGGTGAGGTGGAGGACTGAGTTTTAAAAACCATACTGTGGATATAAATTACTTTGTTCTGTTAACGTTTTCTCTGGTCAAACTGTGTAATTGATCGGGTGTTTTTTAAGAATGGCTGTAAAATGGTGATAGCAATAACTGACTTACCTCTTGAATTCCAGTTCTCAACGAAAGCGGTTGTGCTTTGAACATGTTCGGAGACAGTCTGCAAAGCAAAGGCGCAAGGATGTGAGGGAGGACGGTGCTTCAAGGGCATCATCTTGATGACAGAGGAGGCTTCACCAGTTACGGTCTCTCTCTTGCCCCAGCATCTCCAGCTGTGTTTCTTACAGCTGAGCAGTCACTGTAGGGCCAAGAATAATTAGCTGAAGGTGGTAAAGCAGCAGTTTATGAAAGGTTTGCCTTAAAAAAATAAACTTTTTTTTTAAAAAAAGCCCCTGAAAGTACAATTTGGGTGAGAAATAGGAACTTAATGTAGCTGGAATTTGCCTCATGATACACGGGGCAAAAAAAAATCCCATGGGCAGCTTCTGCTTTTAGAGCTGAGCCTGGGCTGAGGGCACGTCTGTAAGACTCAAGCAGTCGGGGATGCTTGGGGTTTATGTCTATCTAGGAAATAGGAGGCTCTGTAGAGAGTATGAGAAGGTTCTTGGCCTGGATTAGAGGAAGGCATAGCAAAGTCGTAAGAAAACTGATGTAATAGGTAGGATTTAATGAAAGATTTAATCTGAGAGGTAGCCTTTATCTCAGGCATTTGTTAGGGGTGAGCAGAGGGGGAAGAAGAAAAAGAAAAGTTAGTATGAGGGATAATTGGATATACTTATTTCCACCTCTCTGATTTGTGTGCCTTCCTCTGATTCTGTACATCAGCATTAATTCAGCTTCCTATTGATCTCCTTTTTTTTTATCGCTGCAAAGTTCTTCAGCTGATTCCATAACTCTTAGTGTTTCTCCAAGTTTTACATCTCAGTCAGTTCACTCTCAAACTTGCTTTACTGGTCTTGTGTTGCACACAGTCTCAGTTAACTGGGAATTTAATGAGTCTTGTTCTTCCCATAGTCCTATGCTGGGTTTTTTAATGATTTATGTTATTGAGGGCTAAATCAGCCCTTGCTGGTGCGTATATGAAGACTTCTTGTTGGTCAGCGCCCAGGAGGATTTTTTCAGTTTGAGTAATTCTTAGGAATCCTGGGGATGAAACTGCTGTTTCGTCAACTTGGTGCTGTTTGCACTACGAGGACTGACTCTCGTTCGTGACGGGTTTCTGCTTAGGTAGGACGGAATTTTGATTCCTGGCTAAGTAGATACTTTAATGACATGTTAATGGACTAATAAAAATGACTTCTTCTGGGTGTGTGGTTTTTTGAAGATCTCTTCAAAGTTGTCTAGTGTTTGCGACTGGCTACGTGAAGCCAAGTTCCAACCCACGAGGAAAGCATGCCTTGAAAAGAGGCTTTGATTTTTACTGCAGCCTACACAAAAGGGCCACAAAAAGGCTTCGTGTATCAAATCTAGCAACTCTTTGAGAATTGAGGGTTTTTTAATGAAGCATTGCTTTAATCTGGTAGTCAAGGTCTGTTTTAGCATGAGTTCAGGCAGAGTCTTCCAGTGTCAAGGCATGACGTATGCTAGTCCTGAAGTCCGAGGGGTCTCGGGGTTTTTTGGTTGGCTTACGTGTCAGATTGCAAATCTCCTTGGCACCACGATGCTAAAGATTGTTAGTGAAGGCCACTCAACGTGCATGTCTGTATAAAATTAGCTCTGTACAGCTAATTGGTTTATTTGGCAAATGTACCGAAGACTGCAGTTTTGTTTATCTTTTTCTGCATGCTAGGCGCTGCAGTGATTCAGATTCAGTTACTGCGAAGTTAAAGCAGTCTGTGGATTTATGCATTTCAGTCTCAAGCAGACGAAGAGAAAGACCAAAAGTATTCCTAAAGCAAACAAAAAAAGGACTAGAATAGAAACCTTGGCCTTTATGGTGACAATTTAAACTCCAATTTGTGAATAAAGTGGTATATTTCGGTTCAGTGATGTGGCTAGCTGTAAAGAAACTGTATTTTTCCACACTTGGTGCCTTCAGCCATCTTTCCTTTCCCTTTAAACCCTTTCTCTTGTACCCTACCACATATAAATGATTGTCACCCTTAAAAAAACCAGAACACTTAAAACCTTCATGGGTTGCCTAGTAGTAGAAATAAAAACAGACGTTTATCTGCAGTGAAGTCTCGTTTAAAGTTATGTGCAGAGAATAGGAACGGTAAGCAGAGTCATTCGTAAAGGCGGTTCAGAACGGGTGGCTTGTGGTATTCAGAGTATTTTCCACAAAATACGCTGAACCGTTTGGATGAGACATGATTTCACATAACAGATTCAGCAAAGATTTTAATTATGGGCCACAGCGCTTTGGGGCGTTAGAGCAGCATGTGGTAAATAGCTGATGTTTGCTTTTTTCTCTTTTTTTGTGAGGCTTTTTTACACTTGAAGCTGCCGTGCAGCCTTCTGAAAACTGTTTTTCAGAAAGGCCGAATTTTTTCTGTGGAAACCAGCGTGTAAGCTAGCGTGCATGGGGGGCTGCCCTGCTGTCGTGCGGTAGAGCTGGAGCAACCCTACCTCCAATGTGGGCTACCAGCTTCACAAGTCAAAAGCTCGGCAGATTTTGAAGCATTAGCAGAGATGTTTCCATTACTTTGATGCATCAAATTTGACCTGCTTTGCGGCCTTTTTTATTTTTCAATGGTATGCAGTAACTTTAGTTTCATTTTATGTCAAGATCTTTATGCCTCTCTCCTCCAAAGCCTCATTGTTCTTTGCTTCTTGCTTATATCTTAAAACAAACCAACCAACCTGTGATGCTTTTAATGATTATGCTACATATCTCTATGATTAAAGATGGTCTACACAGAAGTAAATATTAAGTAAAGTCCTTTCTACGTCATCAGCCTGCTGGCCTGTGTTTATCTTCTGTCAGAAAGTAAAACGAATGTATCCTGGAATCTAGCTGCCTGTTTGTACAAGCACAAATGATTAACCTGGAATATCAAAGGGAAGGCCAAAGATGGCTGAAAGGTGTATTTGCACGCATCGTTCAGTATGACCTCCCCCCCTTTCCTAAGGAAGATGTGGACGCACTGCTGGTTTGTCTTGTCTTCAGAATTAACTTGAGCGCTAAATTGAAGGCCATTGTTAGCTCAGATCCTACCCACGTGTAAAAGCCCTTGATTTGAGCAAGGAGGCTCTTACCTTTAACTCGCAAGGTGTGAATGAATGCAGTCCCAGGTGCAAATTTGCCTGCTGTTTTGCACTGGTACAGGCTGGGACCTACGGAATATTTTCATCGCCTACCTTTTTTTTTTTCCTTCTCTTTTTTTCCCCTAGGTCTTAAAACACAGCTACCTAGTTTTTATACTGTGCAGCTGAAAACAGCTGTAGCGTCTTAGCACTATGCAGCTGAAAATTGTTGTAGCATCTTTAGCACTGTGCTGTGGGATGGGGTACGTTGTATGTGAATCAATCCGGTGTTGCCGCTGACAGCAATGTGAGGACTCTCTTACGGACCAGCAGCCATCCTTTGAGCGCTGACAATTCAGGAGGAGGAACTTGCACACGAAGGCTTAGATTTTGCAGGCTGGGTCTGTTTACTTGGGGGTGTTTGACATGGTTCCTCACCTAGGCTGTCTTTCTCTGCCTCCTTTCTGAAAATGTTGGTCTTGCTGCAGAGATGGGTGTCTCGGTGATGAAGCAGCAGCTTTCTGATGCAATTCTCGGCTGGGTTGTTCAGACATTGGTGCCACTCTGTGCTTTCCTTACTACACCCGTCTGTAGCTTGCTCCTGCGGCACCTCCTGAACCGCAGCAGATGATTCATTCCTGCTTTGGAAGCAGGGTGGACAACCGGGGGCTGGCAGAGGAACCACTCAACTCGCTCGAGTTACATCTGTGTTGAAGACATCCCCGGGGTGAATACTGACTTTGTATAAGGCTCGTCCTTTCTTCACCTCCTGCCAAATACGCTTTCACACTAGTACTTCACCCAGCTGGCTAATTTGGCCTTTGAAATTATCTCAGTAATGTCAGGTACTTAAAAAAACATTCCCATCCCTTTATAAATATTATAATCTAGATGTAAAGACATTGTTTCAGTGTTGTTTGGGATCTGCTGTATGAAAAAGAATAGTTCTTCAGTGCTGTGCAGCAATCCAGAGCGGAGTATAAACAAACACTATGTCAAGCCGAAACAAGTCGGTTGACTTTGAGAAGGCAGAACGTAAATGCCCAAGTCAGGAGAATTAGTACCTTTTGTAACGTTGCAACAAACGCAGGGAGATTGCTCCTGCTGACAAGCCCTAAACCTTTCTCATTTAAAAGAAAGAAAAACGAAAAGAAAAAGCACTTTGAAAAGATGGAAAGTAGGCAAAGACGGGGTTTGTGCGAATCTTGTGCAAAGCGCGTCTCGGTTGCCTGGTTTGCAGATAAGTATCCATCCCATTCTCCTACACCGCCTCTGATGCAGGGATAAAATTAACAACTTTTTAAGCCTTTGTAGCCTTTTTAAGCCTTTGTACCTGAGTTCACGGGCTTCGGGCTTGACGTAGCAGCAGTCAGATCCTGCTAGCAGTCTTGCTGAAGTCCTGTTGGAGCCAAGGCATTTAAGAAGCAAATCTGGCATATACCCAGCTTTGCAGAGCAGGGAGGGGCTGTCTGCTCCGCCGCTGGCATGGTTTCACGTCCAAGTCTCCCGATGCTGACCTTTGTCACCTGTTTCCTTACTGGAATTTAGAAATCTATGGCTTTTAAGTGATAGAGCACTTGAAAATATTTTTTGCTCTAGTGGGTTTAATATGCAAATAGTGGAACAGAGCCAACGGTCCAGCTCGGGCAGCCTGATTCTGGAGATTGCTCCATAAAGGTTTATTTCGGCTATTAGCTGTTGTGCCAATATTTTTCTTACAAGAAAGAGTAATGGTTTTTGCAACCTAAAATTGAGGGTTTCACAGGCTGCAACTGGAAAATTGGCAGCCGTGCTCATCTACTGTAGACTGAAAGCCCGTGGCAGAGGGAGAAGAGTTAAATGGAAAAATATAATTCTTCAATAATAGCGTTAGAAACTTACGCTGGTAGTTAGCTGTAGAAAGCACACCTGAAATATAGAATAAAGGTAATAATTATATAGTCAGACTATATGCGGATAGTTACAGATGGCATACTTCTCCAGCTCAATAATGTATTCCTAAAATTGAGGATGGGGAAGTAAAATGAGTTATTTGATTTAAAAAAAAAAAAAAAAAAGAAAAGCTCCACCACTCGCAGGAACTTTAAAATTCCTTTTGGCTAGCACTGGAACATACAAGTTCTGATTTTACCTGTACTTATTCCCTGTTTTTCTGGTATTTTTTCCTCTGAAGCACTCACAACAGGAAGAGGAAATTAAAGGTTGCTCTGTTGCGCTTCTATAGAACAGCGGATGGTGATTCTGTAATCCTGTTTTGTTTCAAATTGAATTGCCATAGTCCTGCAGACTTGTCTCTTTTGGTCAGTTGTTAAAAAAAAAAAAAAAAAAGAGAAGCTTTCTCTGATTATGCAGTTTGCCAGTGTAAGAAATAAGTAATTTTTAATCCATTCTAAAAATAGTTTCCTGGTGCAGCTGCTTTAATTATTACTGAGACGGAGGATTTGTGTATTTTTTTCCATGAACATCTGGGTTAAATAGTGGACTACTTTGGTCTGTTTGCTTGACATGTGAGGTGAGACAGTTTTTATTCTGCTAGCTGTGTTAGGTGGGGAACATTGCTCTGGAGCTGAGAGCTGGAATTCTAGAAGAAGTGTAAAAAAATAAATATTTGTTCCCATATTTTTGCTACCGCGTCTTCACTTTCCCCAATATAGAGTAAAGGTGAGACTGAGCATGAGTGAGGAGCAAGGTGAGATAGAGATGAGAAGGAGAAATGGGCCGTACCAGGGGAAATGGCTGTTTGAGTATCTTCTGAGCATCCCTTCTCATGCTGAAAGATCAGGACTGGGTGGAAAAGAGACTACCTCAAAAATGGTTAGGTCTTTTATAGTTACCTTCCTCTCTTGGATCCTAGTTTTAGATAAGTTAGAGCGCTAATATTTTCATCTTTGGCTCTGTAGTTATTTTTCCTGGCCTGTTAAAGAGTTTAATGGATACTAAGCAACTTGTATTGCTGAGATCGTGCTGAGCAGTCCTTATTGAAAGGCAAAATTAGGCTTGTAGCTGGTAATAGACCTAGTAGAAATGGAGATTGATGTGAGTTTCCTGATCTAATTTTTGCTTAAACTACTGTGCTATTTAGTAGAATTGGAGCAAGGGAAATGATGTCTCATGCATGGCCCTTTCAAAGGAAAACATATTGATGCAATTTTTTTTTACTATATTTTTTTTCTCCTGAGTGAGATCCTGTCACACCTACCGCAAAACCTTTTTGTATTTGCACACTGCTTATGCTGCTACAGCACACCTCCCATGTTTTGTTTTGCGATGTATCGCGTACCTTTTGCGTGCAAAGAGCAGGAGTTTGCACTGCGTTGGATGGGACTTGGCGTAGAGGTCTCCTCCAGGAGCCCCAGAGCCATTCTTGGTTCAGAAACTGTTTAGTCCTTGTTCTAAAATGGGTGGGTTCTGAAACACCACCACAAAATTCTGGTTCAGCATTTGTGTAAGCATGCAGTATAGAAAATTAGGAGGTTTTAACACAAAGGGATGGTCATTAAATCTTCTGTATATTGTAACAATAGAATAAAAGGAAAGGCATTTTTTTCTTTGTGTAAATACATAATCCAATCACAGATAAAGAAAATAATGTTCACATTTAATATTTGGGCATTTTTTTATGAATTATGATCGGGTAGTATTGTAGCTGGTATGATTGCCGGAAAGTTTTTTTTTATGGTTTTAAGATTTCTTTCTCTGATCTTTTGTTTTGCAGTATTATGTGCCAAGAATCTTGCAAAGAAAGATTTCTTCAGTAAGTATGCCCTAATTGTATAACTTTCTGTTCTTGATTAATCGGGTTCATTTGTAGATTGTGCATTACTGTCGTGGCTCATCTAGGTATGTCGTTTGTTCTGTGGTTCCATTCTTGCAGTAACATTGCATTACTACGTGAGTAGACGTTACCCTGAATTGTATTTAGATAGCATAGACTCTAGGATGGGAAAGACTGAGGACTCTTAAATTCCATTGAAATTCTGGCTGACGAGACACAAGCACGTTGCTGCTTACGGTTCTGGGGGGAGTACCAAGAGCATCCATCTCAAAGACTGCTCTATTTGTAAGCATGCCAGGGTACGAGTAAAGTACCCCAGTGCTGCAGTCTTGTTATTAAGTTAAGGACTGAATAAAAATGCCTGCTTATCAGTATGCATGGGTATGCACTGTTAAATTAAGCGCGTTTAACCTTTTGTTTTCTAAAAACGTTCACAATTTATGGTAGTTATCAAGCTGTATGACAGAAGTACGGTACCTAATTAGGAACTCAATTCTCTATTTTGGATTTATTAAAATAGTTTTATGGTAATGGCAACTTTCCTTTCTTGGGGAGGGAAGCAGAAGCTCACGATAGCATTATCTTGGAAGAAACAACCCAGAAAGTACGGTGTTTAATTGCACCTTTTCCCTTCCACAGGACTTCCTGACCCGTTTGCAAAAATAGTTGTTGATGGGTCAGGTCAGTGCCATTCAACTGACACTGTGAAGAACACATTGGACCCCAAATGGAACCAGCATTACGATCTGTGAGTTGTTTGTAAGCGCATAAGTAAACAATATTCCAGAGATTTATCTAGTAAATAGAGTGCAAGGCTCAGCACTGCAACTTCATTTTGCATTAGCAAGAAGAGTCGCATTTGCTGAGGAGGACTGATTTTTTGCAACAAGAAATTACCTGTTAATAAAGGAGCAGTACTTTGCTTTTAGGTGTTTGAATTTGGAAATATTTGTGTGTCAGGTACACAGCAAAACTGCTTAGAGTAAGCTCTGCTGGGGCAGTGCAGTCCAGCTTTTACAAAAGATTGTCCTTGTTGTAGTGATTGATTTTCTTCAAATTATTAGAAACATAAATTTTAAAGTTTTGTACGTTAATCAGCTTGTTGCATAGCTTTTAATGAGGCTGTCTGCAGTTAAATTCATGCTGCAGCAATATCAATTTAACATGCTGTGTGAAATCATAGTGCAGTAATTCATTAATAACACCATTTCAGGCTTAAGCACTTCTGTATTTATAATAAAGCAGCATGACCAATGTACTAAAAACGTATCAGAATTTGTACCAAATAAAGCGTAAATTCTGTGGAGTAAAAAGAGGTTATTTTTTTCTAAAATTACTCTTCTAATATGTCTTTTTCTAGATATGTTGGGAAGACAGATTCCATAACCATCAGTGTATGGAACCATAAAAAGATCCACAAGAAACAGGGAGCTGGCTTCCTGGGGTGTGTCCGACTCCTCTCCAATGCCATCAGCAGGCTAAAAGATACTGGATGTAAGAGCAATTCCTACCTGGTGCAATCAAGAACCTTCCGTGCCTTGTGTCTGAGTGGTGAATACTATTCCTGCGGACCCTTCCCCGGTGTTTTGTTGATCTTTCCCATTCTCGTTTGCAGACCAGCGTTTGGATCTATGCAAACTAAATCCCACAGATACCGATGCTGTACGAGGCCAAATAGTGGGTAAGAACGCTCTCGGCTACACTTTCATCTCTTTGGGTAAACGCACTGTATGGACAGATGTTGTATTAAAAAAGAAACCTGTAGTCATTAGTGCTTCCGTGCCTTTTCTGTGTTGTTTCTTCTGCTTTTAATGGGATTAAATTACATAACCCGAAAATTTTCATTGTAATCCCATGTAGGAGTTTGGTTTTTCTCAGTTGATAATGTGAAACAATATTAAAAAGGGGGAATGCAGCTGGCAAGGTTTCTGATGCAGCTCTGCAAGGGTGAATGTTACTGTGAAACTGATTGCATTTGGACCAAGGTGAGAGGCAAAGAGAATCTTAATGTGGAAAAGAGGATCTGGAGGAGTTAAAAGAAATTTTGCAAATTGCTGTTTTAATACCTTTGCCTCATGTAACCCATTTTCAAATTTCAACAAGGCAGTGCTAGTTTTACGGCTAATTTACCCCGTCTTAGCACGTTTTGCTGCCCCCCAACCCAAGCTTTTCATTGGTATATAAATATATTTGGCAAAACCCAAATTCTCACTGTAACGATGACATCTAGTGGCAAGTAATTTCTTTCCAGCTTACTTTTCTGGCTCCTCATGAAACAGAGATGTAGAACCTGACATGTTTGATATTTACAGAAATACTCAGCTGAAGTTTTGACGTGGTGATGCCTCTGGTTTCTCTTCTCCGTTTTAAAAAATCAATAATGCTTTAGGGTTATAGAAGGAGTTTTAGTAAGTAATGCGCTCTCATGTGTAGCATATAGCTTTCCTTAGTATTTTCCCCTGTATAAATATGGGTTGTTTGGCTTTATGTTGTTTTTAAGGGAACAGTTGTTCTTTTATTATTAACTTGTGTTTGTCTTTTTTATTTCAGTCAGTTTACAGACGCGGGACAGAATAGGCACAGGAGGTTCTGTAGTAGACTGTAGAGGGCTTTTGGAGAATGAAGGGTAAGGATCGTTTTCTTTACACTTAATTAGAAAAATGGTTTATATGTGGAAAGAATATAATTAACACTAGAAATATTAAATATCAGTGTGACTAATAGATTGTCTGGGAATATGTATCAAGTAGTAAGGCTATAGCTAGATACTAACTTGAAGAAAATAAGCTAAACTGGGTAGGACTTGATATCATAGAATCATAGAATCATAGAATTGTTTTTTGTTACTAGTGCTTCTGGCGCTTTCATGACAAATTTGGGGTATAAAAACATTAAGAAAGTGGCATATCTTGGGTTAAAAGTTGCAGTACTTGAAGTAATGGAGAGAGAGAGAGAGAAACAGTTATTTCTGCATTCACTTCTCTGTGATGGAAACTCTTGAAGTTTCCCCATTTTCAGAACGGTTTATGAAGATTCGGGACCGGGAAGGCCGCTGAGCTGTTTTATGGAGGAACCAGCACCGTATACGGACACTACGGGGGCTGCTGGCGGAGGCAACTGTCGCTTCGTAGAGTCCCCCAGTCAAGATCAGAGGCTTCAGGCACAGCGACTTCGGACTCCTGAAGTCAGAGGTCATGTACAGACACCGCAGAACAGACCGCACGGTCATCAGTCGCCTGACCTACCAGAAGGCTACGGTAAGAGTTTTCCAGAACTATACGTTTTAATTTTTTTTTTTCAAAAGACTTCAGAGAAAAATTCTCCCATTTTAATATATAGATGTGGTTTACCTGTTAGAACGTGCAGCGTCCACGTGCATCTAATGATCTGCATTTTGGAAAAGGAACTAAGCAGCGCAGATGAGAGTTTGAGATTGGCTAATTAGCAGTTGGCTACGCCAGGATACACTGAGGGGTTGATGGTAAATTAAACATGAGTTTGTGGTATGATGCTGTTACAGAAAACTCACTGCTAATCTTGGCTGTGTATCTAGGGAGAACGAATGTAAAGAGCTCTTTAAACTAGAGCAGTAATGCTATTTTTTCCTTCCCCCTTGGCATGTTGTGTAGGTTTGAGCCCACATTTGAGAAAAGATCAGGAAAATATAAAAGCAACAAAGAAGCCAGTAGTACAGAAGATTAGGGAGGAGAAGATTGAGGAGAATTTAAATCTCGGAAAAGAGCACACCAAACCTAGGCGTAAAGAAATCTAGTCGGGGGTTTGGGTTGTCTCAAAATCTAAAAATAAAAATACAAACTAAAACACGTTGGTGCATGGATTTGTGAGTTTCAAGAAGAACGTTGAAATGTGTAGTTGAAGTAAATTTGTGAAGGACAAAACAGTCCACGCTGCAAGAGAGCAGGGGAATGGCTCGAGTACTTTCTCCTAGATCCGACAGAAAGATAATATTCAAATGGCTTTAAACAAACTGTTTGTTCAGATTTTTTCAGATTTGTAATTAAGAATAATCTTTCTTCCCTTTTCATAGAACAAAGAACAACGGTACAGGGACAGGTTTATTTTTTGCACACACAGACTGGAGTTAGCACATGGCATGACCCTAGGATACCCAGGTACGTATTGATAGTTACTAAGTCAGTTTTTCTTGGGGGGAGGGGGGTGTCTGGCCGTAAGCTGAATCTTCAAGAGCAAAAATCTATGAAATGGCCTGTCTAAATTTAAAGGGAGAGCTATGAGCAGAGGAATAATTTTAGATCTTTTTAGTTACCTTTTCACCAGACATTAAGGATTGCTCTTTTTGAAAGAATGAATTATCTATTTGTGAATCATGTAAAACAAAAGGGAAAAAAATATGTCATCCTTCAGGAATTCCCATTTGACAAATTCTTCCGAAAATGTCAATGTGACTTTGTTTTTTGGTGAAGCTACAGATTTCTGAATCTTACCTAATGTTTTTTTTCTATATGAAAACAGTTTGGACTGCAAATTGAAGAAAAAAGTCACTACTTTCTTAAAGCCGTTGTTTCTTGAGTATTGAACTTGTAACTTTTGCTCTAACAGTGCTCTCTCATGTATAAGTGAAGCACAGATTACTTCTCATCTTTAAACTTGAAGTGGTGTCGGGGTTTTTTATGCTTTAGACCAATGATTTGCAGCTAGAAAATTTGAATCCTCCACGTGATTAATTTAGTAAAGCCTCTTTAAACTTTAACTTGCAGTTAATCCAGGTCTGTGTGAGTAAGGTCTGGCGCTCTTCCTTGAGGAGCTCTGAATCTGGGCTGTTTCGCTGGAGCACCTGCACGCCAGATTCAAGAGTGAAACACAAAATTTGTAACTCTTCAGCTGCTGCGCTGGCTGGATAAGACATGAATGTGATACAGGATATTAGAAAAATGATATAAAGTAGTGTCGGCAAAAGTGTTGATAAAACCACAGTATATGGAAGGATATGAAAAATGAAGTTGAGAGAGAGGGATAAAATAGCTGATGTTAGATTAGCTGGTGTCGTTGGAAGAAGAAATGACAATGCTCATTCGTTCATGTCACTCGTGTCAGGCTGGTATGCCCAAAGCCTTGTCTGTTCCTCCACTGATGCTGGTTGGCCTAAGGAAAGGTATTGCCGCTTCTCTCAACAAATCTTAGAGACAGGTTTTCAGGGCCAGCAACGTAAGTGGACACAACGGTGTCTTGTGAGTCACAGGTCGCTCTTACTTCAGTTAAAGGTGGCTTTCATACTACCAACATGCAGTGCAAAAACCTAACCTTGGCATTTAGCACAGATGTAGGTTAAAACTTGATGTAATCAGATCTCTACAGGACTTTCAGATGCACAGCTGATTGAAACAAATGGTTACAACCATAATCTTCTTTAAGGAGCCTAACAAAGGCTTGTCTGTCTGCCTGCGTATCCCCTGCTGGCTTACTCTCACTCTGACACTAATGAAGCCTTTGGTGTACAAAGTGTTTCTACCTTTCTAAAGCCTCTCTGTTTACTCATTTATACTGATGTTGCGTGCTTAGATTGAGGTTATAGAGTGGTGTCGTCAACCCTGAATAGTAGATGAATCCATGCCAGTTGTCTAAAGAATACTTCACTTAACAATAGTTTTTCTGTCTAAAAGTAATCTTCAGGTTTTCCTCCTGCCTTTTCTTGCCACTCTTAGTGTTTTCCTCGGTTAGGTGGCTGGGGCCTTAAGTGTTTTCAGTTTTCTAGGTGTAAACACATCCTACATATTGAATTCAAACACTACCTGAAAGTGAGTGACTACCTTTAGCAGCACTTAGAATGATACCCGAAATTTATCTGGGATGAGTGGTGAATGTGTTGGTAAAGCCTTACTCTTGATGACTTACCAGTCAAATAGTTAGGATTCTAACCTTGTCTTATTAAAGAGGTAATTGGTTTTTTTTCTAGATGACTTTAGTATTTGGCTGCCTTAGCCTCTTAACGTACCAGGTGTTTGGAGACAGTGGTTGGTGCAGAGGCCTTTGGTTAATTGTTTGATTTTCTGCATGTGGATCACATTAGTGTTAATGAGAATTTTTCTGTGAAATTTTCACTATGAAAAAACATCTCTTCCTCCTTTTACAGCCCTCAGAAGCCCTGTCATCACCTAAATGATGATGTTGCATATTGAAGTTACTTTTAAGCTGTATGGCTTTGTTACTTTCAAAGCCTTTCAAAGACAGAAGGCGTGTTGCTGATTTACCTTTCTATCCATGTACCGTGCGTACAGAGGAAGTTGCACCGCTTAGGTTGAGGATTCTAAAAAGACGGCATTAAAATAGCTCTTCTGTCCTTCCTAAGACTTTCATAGCCTGGAATCACTGAGCACCAGATTCATTCCCCCCTCTCCCCTGAATACAAATTGGTTTCATCTGAACTTCAGAAGTGCTTTAACTTTGTGCTTGCTTTTCTCCTTAGAGACCTTAACAGTGTGAATTGTGATGAACTAGGACCTTTGCCTCCAGGTTGGGAAGTTAGAAGTACAGTTTCAGGAAGAATATATTTTGTAGATCACAACAACAGAACCACACAATTCACAGATCCACGACTACATCACATCATGAAGTAAGAACCTTGCCTGATAGATAATTAATCTGAAGTTTGGATTCTTAAACCTTTTATTTTTGTCCAATTTTAACTACAGTCTGGGAGTCATGGGGGCTGAAGAACTGCGTGGTAACGATATTGGGGAACAGATGCAAGCAATGCTCTAGTCAGGGTCTGAGCATTGGTTCTCGGTGCTGGTTTTATCTAACCTGTTTGCAGATACTGTTCAATAATGTTTTTACTACGCTTTGCAGTCCTCAGGTTTAAGGGAGGGCTTGCTTATTTCGGCACAATGCTGATCTCTAAGCTGGTTTGGCAAAATTGCCCCAAGCTGTGCTGGAGCAAATGTGCAGTTCTGGAAATGCTGGGGTGTGGGGTAGAGGCTCTGCCAGGCAGTTCCACAGCAGTCAGCTCATGCCTGTCTGGATTAGCAGTTCTAGCTCTGTGCTAGCCGTGCTAGACCTGAACTGGCTTCGTGTTCCCTTGAGCTCCAGACAACAGGAATATAAAGCCAGCTGGAGTCTGGTCGCCTGGTGCTGTGCACAGCCAGTTCGGGTTTAGCAGGATTTAATAAGCTCAAGCTCTGCATCATGCAAAGGCAGCTGAACTGGTACAGAACTGACCCTGGAAGCAGCCTGGCAGCGCTTGTTGTGCCCAAGATCAGACTTTTTCCTGGATCTGAGTTGTCTGTGCTTGAAGCCAGCTGGGGAATCTCTGTATCTAAAAAATAATTGCTCCACAACCCAAATAAAGCACTGATGGATAAGGATAGTTGAATATATGAAGCTGTAACTATTTGGGACAGGTACATCTTTCTTTTTTAATAACCATAGATGCAGTACTTTTACTGTGTCAAGAATCCCCAGCCTTATTTTGCATGGAGCTGGAATAAAATTCGTCATGGTTGTTAGTTCCATTTATAAAGCTGCTGTTTGTTCCATTAGAGGTCTCTTTTTGTGTTATACTCTTGAAAGTTGTCTCCATATGGGAGAAATACCACACAAACTTTTTATTTACTGCTCAGTCAGCATTCAGTGATCATGCTCCACAGCCTTCCACAATGTATTGCCATGTAAAAACTGAGCTGAAAAATGCTGACACTCTTTATTGTCAATATCTGTATTCCATGCATCCCTGAATGTTGGGTAATGATGCTGTAGAAGTTACCCAGCTGAATACACATTTCACTCCAGGTTCCTCCTAGAGAAGCTTAATCAGTTCTTCCATCATTGGTTTACATATTCCTTATTGTTATGCTTCTAGAATAAATAATTTACTTTTCTTTCAAAGCCATCAATGCCAGCTAAAAGAGCCCAGCCAGCAGCCTCTGCCAGCTCCAAATGAGGGATCGCTAGAAGACGGTGAGGAGTTGCCGGCACAGAGATACGAAAGAGACTTGGTACAAAAGTTGAAAGTTCTCAGACATGAGCTCTCTCTTCAGCAACCACAGGCTGGTCACTGTCGCATTGAAGTATCCAGAGAGGAAATATTTGAGGTATTTGATTAACTCTTTGCTACTTTTGTCACTCAAGAGTTAAGTAAAACTGATCTTTGATTATAGCAAGTTTGCTTCAGGAGAGAGGTAGTGAATACCACCACGTGTTACAGAGTTGTCACTGGAATTTGCTTCAGATCAGCGCTTTAACAGAATAACGTTTTCTGTAGTTGAGTAGCAATCTACGCATTACAGTAATGCACCTTAGTAGACTTAATTATAGGAAGGAAATAAAATATCTAATTGTAAAAATACACATACAGGAATCCTACCGTCAGATAATGAAGATGAGGCCAAAGGACTTGAAAAAGAGGCTTATGGTGAAATTTCGAGGAGAGGAAGGCCTGGATTATGGAGGAGTAGCAAGGTGAGATTTGGGGGGGTTGTCTGACACTTTTTAACTGTAAAATTGTTCTTAAAGTGACCCGTGGTTGTCAAATCATCCATTAATGGTATATGTAAGTTATCTGTGATCTAGTTTCTAGGTAGTGGTTGTAGCTTCCGTGTTCATATCATGGTAGATTGGAAAGCAGAAGCGTGTGATTTAACAGTTCTCCCACAGCCCTCCTGGTGTCAAAGGCTCGTACTAAATGACTCGGTATACCTTGTATTTGGGAACATTACTGGAATTAACGCCAGATTGAGGTGTTTGTTTCCCCTCTTCCCCATAGGTACTCTGTTTTCATCACCGTTACCAGTGAGTGTAAAAGGCTTGTTTAGAGGAGGCTATTGATCATACTGGAGAAAGTGCTGATCCCAGCAACAGGCTCCAGTTTCATAAGTGAAAGTGTGAACGGCTCAAATTGTGAGGTCTTTCAAGAAGTATATAGACTCTGAAGTAAAATCCAAGTCACAGTAAAGGTTTTGTTAAATACACCTGTCTGATTTCCAGCGAATGGATGGCAAGACAATAGGGTTCCTTTGTGTTATGTCTCAGCCGCATTCCGGAGAGTCCTCTGGTCTGTCGGAGCACGAGTGGAGATGAACTAATCCTAAACAAAGGCTAAAATTTTATCAAGGACTTGCCCCCCTCTTAAGAATAATAATAATTCCCTGTGGGTTGCATCAGATCTGAAGTTCTGGACCTGATTGTAGCATCACCAAAACGCTCATCTTTGCGGTGGCTCAGGTGCATTGTGTGAATTCACTGAGAAATTTCTCAAATCCACAAAGGCTGCATCACCTGCTTAGGTGTCTTTCAGTAACCCATCGCTGGACAAAGGAAAGAAGTTGGAACATTCTGAGCTGCCTTACCAGAGGCAATCTTGAGTGTCTCCGCTGTTGACATGCTGTTGCCCTGATGGCTTTCATAATTGCCCATTTCAGACTCTTTCAGATCAGTACTGTTCCACTTCTAAGCATTGAAGTTGATAGTTCTCTCAGAATATTTTAGACCTGGGATGGGTGTCCAAATTTAATGATAAAGGGGTATTATTTGTCATGGTGAGTTGGGAGGTCAGAAATAGCTTTAGTTCCATTCCGGTCCCTGTATGTTACTGAGGTGAGAGAATTTACCTAAGCCCTCCTCTTTTAATGTGTTTGGTCTCTCTGCTGAAAGCAGAGATTCTCTAGTCATCAAGCATTTGCAGAAAAACAGCTTTTCTAAAGACCTCCAGTGATTGAGCTGATTTTAAACAACAGATTTTTTTGACTATTTCTTTATACTGTACAGGTTGCAGAGGAGCAGATCTCTTAGTGTCCAAATACCAGAACACTGTACAAAACCAAGATTTTTTTGGAAGTGGGTCTTGTTCAGACTCAGTTTGTTGATGGCATTGGCTAACAGCTTGCTATCACTTCTCTAATTGATGTTAATCCCTTCAGTACTTCTAAACTAAAACAAGTCTGCCTGTGAGTGGAGTAAGACACGTTATGGGTTTTTAAGCATACCTTTCTGGTCTGCAAATGGAGGGCAGTACACGGTGATCTGATCTTGAAATAAGCATTTCGTAACTGATGACTAGTTTGATGATTCACAGTAATTCTGTTGTCTGAAACCTAAGTTGCACCCTTCTAAAATACTTTTTTTTTTATTTTTCCCCCCAGAGAATGGTTGTATTTACTGTGCCATGAAATGTTGAATCCCTATTATGGACTCTTCCAGTACTCCACAGATAATATTTACATGCTGCAAATCAATCCAGACTCTTCTATCAATCCTGTAAGTATTAACATACCTACTTTAACAGACGTCCCCTGCAGTTTTTTGTTATTGCTGTTCTTCCATGACAAGAGTGTAAACTGAAGGGTAAAGCAGAATAAGAATGTGCTGATGAGTCTTATATTGATATAGTATGAAGCAGAGGGTTTTGTTCAGAAATGAAAAACATGAGAGAGGAGGTGTCCTTCGATAAGCATCTGATTTCTTTGAGACTCCTCAGTACTGACTGGGACGCACGGTGATTCTGAGCAGATACACGTAGGTGAAATTCACCTTCACTGTGAATGCAGGCGGTTGAGTAAACAGCGTTGCATTCTAAGCCGCGTTCACCCCGTGACTGGAGGGGCTGGTATGCCTGCCTTGCCCTTTCTCAATAAGCTGCCGTGCTTGCTTTTTCTTCTTACCGGAGGATTTGTATTGATGCAGACCCTAAAAGGAGCAGCAATTCTGTATTAGTACAGGGGAGTTTTTCCTGACATGACATTTCCTGATATTTGCTCTGTAAGGTGGGGGAGGTGGATTGGAAGAATCTCAACCATAGGAATTACGCTTCAGTTTTCAAAAGTCAGTTTATAAGCGACATGAAAGACATGAAGGAAAGGAGCACACGGCCTGCTTCCTCAAGAGCAAAAAGATTTTGGTAGTTAAACAAGGCATAAACTAACTTGTTTGCAATTGTCATATCCTGGATTCTGGGGGTTTCATGGGGGTTTTCTTTTCCCGAGTTTTGCCCTTTGAGAGGTCTAGAGGACTTGCATCCAATTGACTAGTCAGGTAATGCACAGAGACTTGTTTGAGACATTTAATCATTAAATGCTTCTGTTCTTGGTTATGTTATGAGGAAAAATGGTGGCTCCGCTTGCCCAGAGGGTTGCAGATAACTTGCACTGAGCCTACAGCTGACAGCAGATATAACCACAAGATGTCAGTGTCTTCCCGCTGCCTGATTGTCTCTCCTCACTCCCTGCAGGACCATTTGTCTTATTTCCATTTTGTTGGTCGGATAATGGGTTTGGCTGTGTTCCATGGACACTATATCAATGGGGGTTTCACAGTTCCCTTTTACAAACAGCTTCTGGGGAAGCCCATTCAGCTCTCCGATCTGGAATCTGTTGACCCAGAATTACACAAAAGTTTAGTCTGGATCTTGTAAGTACTGTATTTATCAATTGTCTCGCTGTAGAGAAGATGGGGTAGAGTATGTTGGCAATAGTGAGATAACGCTTTACAGAAAATGTCTGCAAAAAGCTTGTAATGGTGGAGATCTGTACAAAATTATTAAACTACTGTTTCTATGTCAAAAAGCTCAAGGTACTTGAGGAAAAGTTCTCATTGCAAACTCTGTGTTAGCTCTCCTTGCAGCAAAGCAGATAGTAAGTCATTAAACGTTGCATGGGTACAGTAGAATATCACAGTATCAAAATCCAAACTCAGGACCGAGTTCTGAGGGGAAGCACAGCCTTGTCCAAAAGAAAGCCAACTTTGATTAAAATGGAAATAAATGGAAGTAATTTGAGCTTCTGTGTTTACAGTTCAGAACAAAATCCAGCCTTCAGTGTAGCTTTGGGACTCTTCAGCACTGCTTTGCATTGTCTCGATTTCTTTTTCTAAATGCTGTTTTGAATTTTGTATTTAAAGTTACTGATGTTGTTGGAGTTCACTGCATGTGATCTCTTCTGTGCTTCATGCTGATAAGTGAAAGCAGATCAGATTATTGCTGTATATATATATATGTGTGTATATAGGTTTGTGTATATAGGCTTTTATTCATTATCCTGAGTACTACTAGAATTAGATGGACAACCATATCTGACCAGGCTCTTCAACGTGCATTAAGCTATATAGAAATTGGTGATTGTGGCAATATTCCTCTAGTGGTGTGAAATGCAGATGGCTGGTTACTGGGTTTATCCTGAAGACTAAGTGTTCGAATAACAAACTGTCAGCATCACCGCTGAGAGTTATCAAAATATCAAAAATACTAGGTTTACCCTCTGTCTTTCCATTGCCAGAGAGAACGATATCACCCCAGTTCTGGACCATACATTTTGTGTGGAACACAATGCTTTTGGGCGGATTTTACAGCATGAACTCAAACCAAATGGCAGGAATATTCCAGTGACAGAAGAGAACAAGAAAGAATATGTCAGGTATTGCAGCACAAAGTTATATCCTGCAAATGTAGTGGAAAAAAGGTAGTAAACAGATGAATTTTTTTATGTAGTGAAACTAATGAAATAAGTATTCGCGGGGGGAAATACCCGAGTCATAAATGACATGAGTGTTTTCGCACAATGCACTATTGTAAGACCTGGGAAGATGAAGCTGTGAATTGTACTTTGGTTTTTCTGTGGATGGTGCAATAATTAATTGTTGATGGAAAATGAGACTGATAAGCACTTCTTTCATAATACCAAATGTGTGTATTAAAACAAGTTCCTCTGTAAAACGAGCATTTTCCAGCTCTGCTATAAAAATCCCAGTCCTATCTGGCTCATCATCCCTGACGTTTTCTTTCCCTCTCCCCAGGTTGTATGTAAACTGGCGATTTATGAGAGGAATAGAGGCACAGTTCCTGGCTCTGCAGAAAGGTTTTAATGAACTTATTCCTCAACATCTCCTTAAGCCTTTCGACCAGAAGGAACTTGAGGTATATATTTTATCCACGTGGAATATTGTTTTGTAATTTTTTTGATCCACAATCAAGCACTGATTTAAAAAACAAAACAAACCAACCAAACGAAAAACAAACCCACAAAATTTATTCCAATTTACGTACCAGAAAGCTGTGTATTTGTTTAACCAAACCCTTTTTGGTTTATTCTAGACATTCTTTGGGTTAACATTATTGAGGGGGCTACCTAAACAGGGAAAGACAAATACACCATGTTATCTAACCAAGGACTAACGCTCAAAGCAGGTGGTCTGGGCAGGGAGGGAGTACCGCACGTTTGAGGAATTGTTGGCAAGACCTAACGTGTTATCTAACCCAGAACTTGTTTTCTTCAGGAACTGTTTTCATGCGTGGCTGTTCCTATGTGCACATAGGGCATGGTTTACCGGGACTGAAATAGAAGTGTAGAGCACATAGAAAATAAATGAATTTGTCTTCTCATTTAATCCTGAGGTGCAGAATGCTACCTCTTAAAATAATTCCTGTTATAGCAATTTTTTCCTCTGTTTTTGCCTTTTTAAAAAAATAAGGCAACCTGTGGAATATCGACCATTTGTGGTGTTGGAAGCACTAGCTTCGTGCTAGTCGTTCGTGCATAGTGATTAATCTCATGAAGTTACGGCGTTCCATTTGCTAGCCGCTTGAAAGGGCAGATTAAAAATCCATTAAATATTTCAATACTGTCTGCGTCAGAACAGTCACAACCGTCCTAATAATGTAAATGAGTGTAAGTGGGTGCTGTCTTGGTGGCACAAAAAGGCAGCTGCTAAATGGTAGCTCTCAGAAATGTGATCCTCAATATGGAGTATTATGGGAAATTTAGAATGACGCACATTTTGTTTTGAAGGATGAAGTTTTCTCTATGCCATTACTTGTCATTGCCAGAGGAGGAGGTTAGATTCATGGCCAGCAGTGACTTCCTTTTACAGTATTTTGCAACCTGGTGTCATCTGGAAAAGAGATTGAAGTAATATGTCTGGTCTGTGGCAGAGCCTCTCACAAATGACATCAGAGAACAGATGAAAAGTTTCTGTAGTTCGTTGTGGAACAACAAAGCAACTAGGATGTTACCATAAACCAAGCACGATTCTGTCGTAGTTGGTATTGGCACCTCTAGGACAAACCTGCATCGGGACAATGATGTTGAACAAAGCAGGTCTTGAATGGGCTTCTGACTCTAGTTTCTTGTGAAAATTCTAGTTCTGGTAAGCGTACTCCTTGGCCTCAGCTTCATTGCTGTTAAACTGGAGAGATTTACTGCCTGTTCTAAACTGTTTTGGAGCGTTACCTTGCACCAAAAAGGTGGTTCAAGCGCGTAAAGAATGCTGGGCTTCGTGAAATGGTTGGATGTATGTTTTTATAGCTGCAAACCTGAAATGACTCTGAACGTTGAAGCGTTTTCTAATCCTTTAACAGCTAATCATAGGAGGCCTGGATAAGATAGACCTGAATGACTGGAAGTCAAACACACGTCTAAAGCACTGCATGGCAGATAGCAATATTGTGAAGTGGTTCTGGCAAGCAGTGGAAACATTTGATGAAGAAAGAAGGGCAAGGCTGCTGCAGTTTGTGACGGGTTCGACGCGTGTCCCACTTCAAGGTTTCAAGGCTTTACAAGGTGACTGATGTGGAGGCCGAGTTAATCTGTGGTGGGAGAAAGATAAAAATCATGTGGTATTTACTAGCCCCTTGTAAAACATCAGCATATTACTGGATAACTCAAGCACTTACAAACTTTAGATCTCAAGAGCAGTTTTACACTTGTCGGCAGCTCTGCTGCTGGCGAACACTTTAGGCCGTTGCTGATAGCGATAGAAGCTGGTAAATCTGCCATCATGTAGCACTTTGACTGGTGTCGATATTAGCTTATCAGTCCCCTACAACCCTGTGGACTGATCTTAAAATCATTGCATGCAGGCACGCACATGGTTATAGCGCTGACCAAACAACTTTTTCACACAAGAATTCTATTCCCTTCGTTGTTTGGCAACAAACTATTAGACTTTAAAACAAGTTCCTGAAAATTGCAGTTTCTGTCATCAGAAAAGGTGGCAGGGTCCACCAGGCTGTTGTGGTTCTCCTGATGACATGAGACAGTAAACTGATGTTCAAAATTAAAATACATAGTTCTGTTTTACGAAGAAAACCACCTTGCACTTAAGTCTTTTCATTTTTGAAGGCGCAACTTTTAATATAAAATTTAGCAGCTTTCCAAAATACTAGTCTGCAAATTGTCCTGCACAGCCCTATCGCTTCTGCCATCCCTTCATCAGCTGCAAATCTGATCTACAGATTTAGCCTATGACATACTTACGTTTGCAGCTGGAACTGTAATTTTCTCTCTTGCCTTTTTATAAGTAGCAAAATTTGTGTGCATGAATGATGTTTTGTTGAAGCGCATTAACTAGAATGTCTGTCTGTAAGGTTCTACAGGCGCTGCAGGACCCAGACTGTTTACCATCCATTTAATAGATGCAAACACAGACAACCTTCCAAAAGCCCACACTTGGTAAGGTGAAAACATTCTGCGTGTCAGTGCTTGCTTTCCCTTTGTCTTGGTTTAAAGGAGTCATCTCTGTTGGTCCCGGCTGTGGATTAGCCATGTGACATGCATAGATGACTCCAAGTCTGCTCCGCTAGCTTGGAAATATCTGTACTCTGCAGCCAGCAAAATAATCGACTTCTCTTCTTACAGCTTGATTTGTCTTCTGTAATATCTGTGGTTTTCCTTTATCCCAGAGTTGATTATTCTGGATAGTGAGATGTTTGTAAGTTTATTTCTACGTGTTCAGCGAAACTATTCACCAAGAAATGACTCACAGCAATCAGTCCTCATGCAGGATTACAAAGAATAGTTTTCAGATGTAAAATGTAGGAGAAGTGTGCTGTTGGTACAGCATAGGCACAGAACTGAGCTCTTGTACGGAAGTCTCACTCTATCAGAGACAGGAAATCATTTCGGCAGCGGCACAGCTTGTCTGCAGGCAGAGCAGGGAGTGGGCCTGTCTGATGTCTTGCTTTATTTGCAAGTCTCCTGCATCTGCCACCTGCCTCCTCCTCCCTAACGCTGCCCTACTGAGTCATGCGTTCCTGCTGCAGAAGTACACTTGTTTTTTATCTTGTCTCCTTTGGCCGCTGAAGTGGCTGAGGCTTTCTTTGATTTTTAGAAATTCTATCTATATGTAGCTGATCTAGAATTTTTTTTTTTTCGATTAATATTTTAGATTCATATACTGCAACGTGTTGTTATTTTACCTCTAGCTTTAACCGGATTGACATTCCGCCTTATGAGTCATACGAGAAGCTTTATGAGAAGCTGTTGACAGCTGTGGAAGAGACATGTGGGTTTGCTGTGGAGTGAAAAAGCAACCAAAGGAAACAGATGCTAGCTCATGGACCACCAAATCAAAAGCTAGAAGAAGCTTGCTGTGAACTTCCTGCTAAGCTGTCTGAAGCATCGGAACTCCTGGACGACTTAGAGATGGGGCTGTTTCCCTTCTGCCGCTGGTGGATGAGGGTGGGGGTAGGGGCTTTTGTTGGTGGTTTCCAACTCTATTTTCTCCCCTTTGATACAATAACCCCTTCCCTCTTCTTCCATCCCCCATAAAACGAAATGCAGCCAAGTTCAGCATTTGGCTTTGGTTACACAGGATATTCTGCTAGATTTGTAACACATATTGTGATAGGGTCAGTGACCTGTGGGGTTTTTTAATAGGAGAATCAAAATGTAATTAAGAATGAGCTTGATTTGCTGAGGACTTGCAACTGGTAGGTGTTCCTGGTTAGTTTGTCTTAAATCAAGCTTGAGCCCTTGTAGAGTCCGGTGGGTGCAGAGTGTCTGACTGGCACTGGAATTTGCATTGCACATTTTAAACACCTGTTTAAAAAGTAAACTTCTAGCAGAAAATACCTCCATATGAACATTTAACTGAAAGGTAAAGAAATCCAAGCTCTGCCTTAGCAGGAAGCTCCCAGTGGAAGCTGTGGCTCACCTTGAGAAAAGTGAAGGAATCTGGGACAGCTTAAATGGTATTGTATGATTTCTTTTTGGTTGTCCTGGCTGAAATCTAATTGTTTTGCACATGAAAACAATTATTTCCTCCTGCAGAATTACTTTCCATAGTTCGTTCAGATGTAAGTACCTTGCAGAGAAGCCTTGTAAGGAGGAGACAGAGGATAAAAATCTACTCAATCCCAAAGCTGTGATTTCTGTGCCACTGTTTTACCCAAGATGTGTTTGTGTGACTTCAAATTCCGAGACTCACGTGGAAATCGCTAAAAGCTAAGTTAACAGAGCAGACTTCTGTTCCGAAGTCTTTGGCCTTGGGAAAGGTTCATTTGGAGGTTGAGGTAAAAGGGTAACTATATAGTGAGTACATTTTAAATGTTATGGAAAGCTATTGGAAGAATTTATGACTTCAGTTCTGTAGGGATGGAAATTTCTCCAGAGAGCCATATAAGGCTATTTTTTCAAATATCTGAAACTAATATTAAAAGGTTTGTTCTCTAACACATTGCTAAAACAACTTCCCAGGGGAAACAAAAGCAAATCAAATACCTGAATCACTAACATTTTTTCCAGTTTGCACACCAAGATGAGACAGTATTTTAACAAATAACATGGCTTCAGAAAGACCCAGTTATCTATCAAACGTGTCTAAACTTAAGTAAAGCAGACTTGCTTGTATAGGATTTTTTTTTTCTTTGGCAAGCCTGATTTTTAGAGAGATTCATTACTGAAACATTTAACAGATGTTATGTTTATGGAATAGTGCATTGAAATTCAGCTGTGGGTAAGAGATCGTTCTTAGAAGATGTCTACTGGAATACTTCTATTTTGTCTTTTTTTAATTGAATTTGATAATAGCTTTAAACTGTGATAGGACAGAAAGTAGACACGTGTCAAAACCCTGGCACCTTTCTCCGTTTTGTTTGTGGTTTTCTTTTTTCCATTGACCATAATTCTTGTGATTTGTTATTGGGAGTAAGGATTGCATTGGAGGTGTAAAATTGTACCATATTGTGAGATTTGCACGGGGTGGCTAAAGATGCTCATCCTGCAAGACTGTACAGGAGAGGCGTGTTTAGACTCGCGTTCTGTAGGAATCTTTCGGCACTTGGGGACCAGTTTCTGCAGTAATGGTTGTTGGGACGTAAACGAAACTATGTGACTCTCTTGAAGAAAAGAGAGGAAATGCAACTGTCTGCAGAGAAGCGTCTGTACGGTCTTGGGCTGAGTAGCAGAATCCCCACAGCCCTGGCTTTTCAAAATGGCTGTGAAGTCGTACCTGTTCATAGAGTGTATTTAATCCTTTCAGTACGTTTGAATGTGCAATAAACCAGTCAGATAGGAAAAAACGCAAAATGGATTATTGCCCAAAAGCTTTGCATGCAGTCTCATGTGGATTTTTCACTAAAAAAGTTTAAAAAAACCAGATACTAAAGCCCACTACTAACAAAAATCCCGTCACACAAGCTCTACGTGCAGCGCAACTGGCTCGGTAAAAACCAAGCGAGGTGAAGGTAAAGGCCCTTGATTTGGAGATCTATAGGTCAAGTAGCTTTATGTCAATGACACAGTTGACATACGATAGTTCCTAATGTCTTTGCTAGGTCAGTGTTGTATTGAATGCACAACATAAGAATAGGCAAGGATTGTTGTTTTGAAAAGTCCGTCTGTTTTTTGCTGTATTTAAAAGCCCTTGTCAAGGTACCTCCTCCATGCTGACAGTAACGAGAACAGGGCGCTGTCTTTTTAATTATTTCAGTTCTCTTTCAAACAGCTTCACCACCTCTCCCATCGTGTTGTCTTTGCAATTTTGTGCCACTTCAGTGACGATGAAGACGTTTTTTGTATTGTTCTGTACATGCATTTGAGGCAGGCCTTAAAGCTGGTTGGCTGGATGGAGGAAAACAAAGAAGTGAGGCAGAATGGGTTTTAAGCGATGGCTTGTTCTTCCTATGGCTGGTTTCGAGGCCAGGGAAGGATGAAATGCAAACGAGAGTTTGCACGGCTTGAGCCATTGACTCTCCGAGGTCTCGGGAGCTGTTCGGATAACCTCAGCTGTCTGAATTTGTACGTTCATTCCCACGTGGTCTGCCAGCACTTGAACTGGTTGTTACTTCTCAAACTTGCCCAAAGAATAACATCAAGTCTGGTGTCCATTTTGTCATTACGCATTCCACCTTGTACACGGATACTCTTGGATCTGACCTGAAGGAAATACAAGGTACAGTGTGTCTTTCGTTCCTGTCCTAAAGGCAAACCTAAAAGCTGGTCCGTTGGCACAGACCTTCAGTGCTTGCCCTGATGCTGCTCATCAGCCTCTACTATATGCTCAGGGATGTAGGAAACCACCACTTCGCTCGTGTTTTAAATCGGGAAGAAATGAGACTGTCTTATGAATGTTAGCGTTAACTTGGGCATTATGTTAGACGAGACCCTGCTTCAAAAAGGCTGCTCGAAGCTCCGGATGGCGAAATCGGCGTTTGCTCAGCAGTATGTACTTAGTTCAAGTCGAGGTGGTTATGAAATCCAACAGATTTTGTAAATTAGTGATCCAGTCACCGGGCCCTCTGGAGCCGGTGCCCAGGTTCAGGGCCGTGTGGCACAGCAAGTTCCCAGAAACACAGTATGGATCTGTTTTTAATTTGTTAATTTTTTGTTCCTCAACCACTTTATAATGTATTTTTTAATTTATTATTTTTTAATGTCATGTTTAAGTATTGCTGCTATCCTTGTTATTCTTCCCACTGTTTTTATTGCAGATTTATTTTGTGAAAGTTGTACACTAATGTTTCATTTTATGTCTAAATCAAAGTATTTAAAGAAATACTAGTTCTATTTAATGTGGTTATGGAACCAGCTGGAATAAACAGTGATTGTATAGTAGGCTGGACCCAGGAGGTCATGTTCATTTTTGTTACATATGCAATAAACTCACAACTTTAAAATCTTGGTATCCACCGTCTTTTTTGTTTAAAATATTTATGGAAGTCACAGGAAAATTGATACACTCATAATTTAAAGAGTGTGGTAGTGCTGTGCTTAGCTGGAGATGGGGTGGGGGATAAAGGCAAGAGCGTTAAAGGCGGCAACAACAGAAAAATGCTGCTGTCGTTAAAAATTCTGCAGCATTACAAAACACTGAGTAAGGTTAAAAAAAAAAAAGATCCCGTTCGTCAGACAGACCCCGAGTTCAGCGTGCTGGAGCTGCCCTGGTGTTAGCGGCGACGGGGCGGGAAGAGCGAGCAGCAGTGCTTTCTCGCAGGGCTGGCTCACGCTGCTCGGAGCATCTGCGGTGGGATTGTGGCTGCGCGGCGGACAAGGTATGGAAACGCAACCGATTTCACAGATTCATAGGGACTGCCCAGATAAAACTCCTCCTTTCCAGGCAGGACGCTTTGTTTCATTCATTCTTTGATTAATGACCAGCCTGGATCTTTTTCCCTTCTTACCTTATTCTCTTTCCTGTTATTTTTCCCCCACCTTAATGAGAGTTGGAGAAAGATTCATAAATGCTGATGAATCTCTGCTTTCCTGATTGTTTTTTTTTTTTCTAATTATTATTGCTTTGCAAGCAGAGAGAGACGGGTACGAGTCTGAGGACAGTGGCTCAGAGCTCAGTATCGGAGTGTGTGCTGCAGCAGAGCCTTCCCTCTGAAGCTGAAAGCTAGCGTTTCTTTAATCTGTGCAGATTTTGTTTTTTTAAAAAAAAAAAAGAGGGAGAGGAATAATTCAATAATGTTTTTTACTCTTTGAGTAACTTCACAATATGATCGAATGCACTAACATACAACGAGCAAACTCTGGAGCTGGTTTCACCCACCCCCTCGTTTCAGGCAGCAGCAGGGATCGAACAACTTTGGCTTGATGATTTGGAGCAAGGAATGCTGTCGGTCCTTCGGTGCTCTGTCAAACACTGGTCCTGCTTTTAATAAACACTTTTTGGGAAGTATTCCTGATTTCTGATATCCTTGTGGTATGCGGACACGGCTAATAGGAGGATTCCTGCAGCCTGCTCCAGGGGATTCGGTACGCTGTGGAGGGGTTGCTGTGGGACTTCTGCACTATGTGGGCTTTCTGAAAACATGATAAAAAATTAATATTTCTCTTAAGAAATCTCACAGAGCTCAAGGAATTGACTGTCTCTTATGGAAGCTTGGCAAGTCAATTGAATTCCTCAGGTTAAATTTTCCAGTCTCCGCCTCTTTCTGCGGGAGGCACAAAACCAGCCCGTGAGCCCGAGCGCTGGGCTCGTAGCGGCAATTCCTTTTCTGGTTTACGGTGACGCTCCTGTGCCCCGGGCACTCTGCCCGCTTGGGGAAAGACAGCCCCTGCCCACTGGCGTGCGCTTTAAAACGGCACGGCAGAACGGGCTTCAATTCACAAGCAAACCTCTTCATATTTTCCGTTGGTGCTTTACAGTTTGGTGCCTCCCTCTCGCTTCCCCTTTCAGCCTTTCTTCACACGCGGCTTAGGGTAAATCTAAAACCCCAGAGCTTTGCCCCTAAACAATCACGGGTGAAGCCCTGGGGGATGGAGGGCAGGAGGAAGGGTGCTGCCTCTCCTTCTGACCGTGCTAATTTGAAACAAGATCAGAAGGGGGTTATAAATTTCTACCACCCCCTTCTGCGGTCCCACAGGTACCTGCTGGCTGGATGATGCAAACACCACCCACCCGTCCCACGGACCCTCTCCCAGCCTCGGCCAGGGCCTGACTTTATTCCTTATATCCCTCAGGAGCAGAAGAGCCGCTGCCACGGGACCAGGACGCTGCTGCGTTGCACACACACGCAACAGAAGATGTGCCCGGAGAGCTCGTGGCTGGATGTAAGATGACGGGGAGGAGGTTAGGCACCGCCAGGTTGAGGAGGACAGGTATTTTCTTGCACCGCGACCGGGCTCCGATGGCCTGCGGGAGAGGGGTGTTTTGGGAGGGGGGTGTTTCAGGGGCGGGTAAGCGCGGCTTCGCAGACGGCTGCGGGAGAGTCGTGCCGGGTTTGCTGATCTCTGTCCCGGATCTGTCGACGTGTAGATGTGGCGCTTGGGGACATGGTTTAGCGGTGGGCTTGGCAGTGTTAGGTCAACGGGTGGACTTGATGATCTGAAAGGTCTCTTCCAACCAAAACAATTCTATGACTCTATCGTATGATTCTATGATCCAGAAGCAGTTGGCACCCAAAACGGGGGTCAGGCTGCGGCTGGAAGCCACGTGGCTGAGCCACAGCGGTCCCTGTGCAGGGAGCGGGGAGAGAGAAGTTCCTGGAGGGCCGGGGAGACCCTGGCACTGGTCGTGGTATTTGGCCAGGTTTTGGGACAAGATCTGCGAGAGAAACTTGGAGGCGGTGATGAGGAGGAAAAGAGAAGCAAGCGACGTGAGTCTTGCTGGTCCAGCCTGGTCTCTTCTACAGCGGTAACCCTGGTCAGAGAGCTACGTGCACTGAATCTTCCTGGGCTGGTGTAAAGCGTTTAGCCGGGGAGATTTTGAAATTCAGTTTTAATCGGAGGCTGATTAAATGAGCCTGGCTGCCTTCCCCCATTCCGGTCTTGGACACGGCCAGGCCAGACCTGCCATCGAAGTCCCGCAGGCGCCGGGCCCAGGAGCGTGTCTGGCCCCCGCGGACCCGAGGGGAGGTGGCCGGCGATGCCCGGCTTGGGCAGCTTTTCCTGAGCGCGAGACCGATGCTTTGTGTCTCGATACGGATCTGGAAGGGGCAGCGACACCGACACGTCTGCACGATGCAGATCTGGGCTGGATGCTCCGACAGGCAGATCCGCGTGGTCTGACCCTGCAGGAGGGTGGCGAGCGAATGTCCTTCATCCCATGGGACTGATCCCCGCTGTCTGACACGGGCTGCGCTGACTGTTGCCGGGTGCCTGTGCTCTCCTCTGACACAGCCTTGTGTCTGGGCTTTGGGAGAGCATTGCTCAGAGCGGGGCGCCCGTCCTGGGGCTCCTTATGCCTTTGCTTTTTGGTGGAAATCCGAGGGAATCCCCCCGCCCCTCCCCGGGCACTGAAATTTCATTGTCCCCCTCTTGCAGGAGGGGGGAGACGGTGGCGGTGCGTGGGCAGCGTGGGAGGACGGGCCACGGGGAGCCCTCGGCAAACGGCTCCTCTCAAAGGGTTTGGCTGAAATGATCTGGGAAAGTGGTTTCCAGGGGACTTGCAGCGGGAGCCCAGAGCCCCGATTCCCTCCGGGAAATTGTTTTTCAAACTAATCTGGCAATAAACTAGTTTTCAATAGAGCTTCTAGATAAAAACTTAACTGCGAGAAAGACATTTAGCAAAAGGCCGTGCCGGCTCCGCAGGTACTCGCTGTGATTTTTGGAGAGCAGCGTGTAGAGGAAGGGGTTGAGGCACCTGTTGCTGTAGGCCAGGCAGGCCACGAGGAAGCTGATGGAGAGGACGGTGGGGCCACGCCGGTCCCCCTGCTCATACCAAGAGATGCTGAAGAGCTGCCACAGCCAGAAGGGCAGGAAGCAAGCAGAGCTGAAGATCTCACGGGACCTTCTGCTTGGGACAGCGGCTGGTTTCCTCTGTGCTGAGAACAAGAGCCCGCTGGGACCTCCAGGAGGTCCTAGCCAGCTTGGTGTACAAGCAGCGGATGATGATGCCCGAGGCGAGGACGCAGGTGTTGAAGAGGACGGTGAGATACACCTTGCAGGTTCCCATCTCCAGGTGGGGTGGCACACGCACTTGGTCACCCCGTCGCGATGGCTGGTGCGCAGGTCGATGAGGATCATGGTGAGGAGGGCAAGGAGGAAGGCTACCAGCCACACCAGGCAGGTGACCACCCGCCGGTGGTCCCTTGGCCTGCGTAGGGTGTCCAGCGGCCTGACGATGGCCAGGTAGCGCTCAGTGCTCGTGATGGTGAGGATGAAGATGCTGGTGTGCATGGTGAGGAGGTCCAGGGTGAAAAGGATCCTGCAGCCCAGGTCTCTGAAGTGCCAGACCTGCACGAAGTATGTGCAGACCACGAAGGGGATGGTGGATAAGTACAGGAGATCGGCCAGGGCCAAGGTGACGGCGTACACGTACGTGGAGCCAATGCACCTCATGGAGACGGTGGTGACCACCAGCGTGTAGATGTTTCCCACCACCCCAACCACACACGCCTTGGCCAGGACGCAGCCGAGGAAGGAGATGACCAAGAGGTCACTGGCGCTTTTGGAAGAGGTGTTGGGCTGGGCGGTGGCGTTTTCGGGGCGGCAGGGCACCGAGACACGCGTGCTCGGCTCCATCCTCCCTCGCCGAGAGCCGCCCCATGGAGCGATTCTGGAGGAAATCCCGAGCTGCAGACGCGGGAGCTGCCGGCTGAGCTGTCCCGGCAGCGGGCTGGCAGCGGGACGGGCGGCAGCAGCAGCAACTCTCTGCTCCGGCGAGCGCAGCTCTCCCCGGCACTGCCTGGAAAAGCCGTTTGCGTTCCCCGTGCGTGGTGAGGGGGATTTGTCCCTCTGCCCTCGCAGCGGGGATGCCAGGACGCCCCAGCCGCCCACCAGCCCTTCCCGCGGCCCCGGGCCCCTGCCCCGCTCCTTCCATAATGTGTATTGCTGCAGACGGATCGTTATCTATGAGATTTGTTTTTAATTACTGTTCTTTTTTATTTTTCCCCATCTCCCGGGTCTCTCCAGGTCTGCGGTGCTGGTTTGACCTCAGGCTGGGAGGCTTCATGGGAGCGGGATGTGGCCCAGCCCTCGCCCTCCCCGGGGGGCTCAGCTCCCCGAAAGCAGGTATCAAAGGAGAAATTAATGTCATCAAAAATTCAGAGCAGTGTCTTGTCCCCAAAGCTGCCCTGTTCTGTGGCTGGGCGATGAGGGTTGCTGGATTTTGAGGGCGTTTTTAGGATGGCAACCGGCCCCACCGATCCGGTGCCAGGAAGGAGGCAGCTCGAGGGTCCCAAGGAGGTGAGAAGCGTCATCCATGGACCAGCTTGGGTCCTTATGAGCAACATCTGGGAAGCAGACAGCTCCTGGCTTCACCCATGCTTCTGGGCTGAATCAGCGATGCTGGTGACAGGGAAGTAAAGCCGCCCTGCTCTGCAGGCAGCGTGGGCGCAGAGAGCCCCACGGCCCTGTTCTAGAGCCGCTCTGCACCCCAAACCCACAATTTAATGCCCCCAAAGGCAGCAGAGCCCCGCAGGGGATCACCCTGGGGCTGGCTCCCAGCCCACAAGGGTGTCCGGGCCGGGCCCTGTGCCCGGCTTTCCCTTCCAGCAGCTTAACCACTGCTGCGGGATTGTCTCCTGCACCCCACAGGGGGCCTGCCCCCCCATGGCAGAGCACCCCCATAGGGAACCTGCCCCCCTATAGCAGAGCACCCCCATAGGGGACCTGCAGCCCCCATGGCAGAGCACCCCTATAGGGGACCTGCACCGCACAGGGGACCTGCCCCCCCACCCCATGGCAGAGCATCCCCATAGGGGACCTGCACCCCCCATGGCAGAGCACCCCTATAGGGGACCTGCCCTCCCCCCGCAGAGCACCCCCACCCCTAGGAAAACACGTGCAGCTCCTCGCCCCGCCCCTTCCCCTCAGGCCCCGCCCCCTCACCCGAAAACACCGCCCGCCCGGAAGGGGGCGGGGCGGGGCCTGGAGGACCGCCCTACCCCGCCTCTATGGTAGGTTTGCCGAGACGGGACCGCTCGGGCCGCCCGTCTCTCCCTCGCCGCCCTCCGCTCCCCGCGGCTCCTCTCTATGGTGCGGGGCGGTGCGGTCACGTGGCGCGGGCAGGCCGGAAGGAGCCGGGCAGCGGCGGCTAAATGAAGCGGGGCCGGAGGGGCGGCGCGGGGGTGGCCGGGCCCGGTGAGTGCTGGCCGCGGGCCCCTCCCGCGGGCCCGGTGCGGCCTCCGCGTCCCGGGCGGGGTGGGGGTAGAGCGGCGGGGGAGGGGCTCGCTCCGGACGCCGGGGTTCACGCCGGGGCTTCTCCGCCTCGTCCCCTGGGCCTCGCCTGCCCCCTCGGCGGGGGGCCCGCTCGTTGCCCTCGGCTCGGGTCGTGCCCCGCGGGTCCCCCCCTCAGGGCCGGGTCCTGTCCCGTGTGTCCCCCCTTCAGGGCCGCGACCTTCTCCCCTTCAGGGCCGAAGTCTCCCCCGGTCCCTTCTTCCCTTCCCCGGGGGCAGGGGCTGGCCCCCGTCTGGCCCTCGCCTCCCTCCCGGCCCTGGGGTTCTGCACAAGTCCCGTGTGTCCCCCCAAGAGGGGGGTGAGGAGGGTGGGGGGCACCAAGGTGCAGTTTCCCGGCGCCGCTCTCCGTGGGTGCCCTTCGCCGGCTCCTTCCAGGTACCCCGGGCTGGCTCTTTACTCTCGGGAAGAAAAATAGCGTCGGCCGCGGAGCTGGTGAGGAAAGGCGGATGTGAGCTCGTTCTTCTCTTCTGACCCCCGTCTTGTTGTGGAAACACTTGGTGCCGTTGGGACATATTGATATTTCAGGCATCTGCTGTGGGAGCTGCTGCAGAAAAGAAACCCAAAACACAGCTGTCCTCAGAGTTGAGGGATCTGTGTAAGAGATACTCCTCCTCCTCCTCCTCCTCTTCGCCCCTCTCCCTATCGATTTGAGTGCTAGCTCAGCTTGGTGCGAGAGAGCAAATGCTGGAAGCGCTAACGTACACGGCTTTTATATAACGGAGATGTCTGATGGGTGTTTCTGCTTCTGGAGCTGCACTTGTTCCCCCAACGGCTGGAGGAAGGTTGGGGTTTCACACGGAGCGCCCTGAGACCGAAGAGCTGTAGCTAACTCCAGCACATGTGCAGAGAGCAGAGCGTGAGCTCACCCGGGCAGTGCTCCCGCACACCGGTTTGGGATGGGTTCGGCTGAAAAAGTTGCTGTCGTCCCGCGGATGCAGGAACCTCTGCGCAGCCACTTGTACCCGCGTGTCTGGCCCGGGGAGGGGGGTTTCTTTTCATCTCACCTTTCTGTTGTCTTTGGGTGTCTTCTAATACCTTATCTTAGAGTGTTATTGAAAAGTACTTATACCAGGATCATAGCTTTCGTATGAATAAGTTTAGTTGTCGATGTTCTCTTCAGCTTCTGTACTGCTTCTCAAGCAAGGTTCAGCTTCTTATGTGAAGTGTTACCGTTCGGTCGCTGGTTTGAGACCTCTGATGCTTTAAAAAAAGAAAAGCTAATGTTGTTGCTGTGCACTTTTGTTTCCATTGTCGAGCTGTAGTGCTGAGGGACTATAACTCGGTTGTCTGTGTGCTTTTCACAACGTCTCTTCTTGTGTTTCTTTTCCAGCTTGCTGACTGCTAGGCAGAACAGCAGACTCTTCTTGCGTTGTTTCGGGCAGCAATCCTAAAAGCAATAGCTCGTTGCCTTGGTGGCTGAAAGGCACAGGCAGCCTTAGTGCTCAGACCTACGAGCAGATCCCTGTTTCTTTATTCTGCTCTGTGGCAGGTGGTTCCTCTTTCTTACAATTTCTGCTATCTTGATCGACGTACTTGGGAGCCATTGCAGGTTTCCAGGGGTAGCAATGGAGGAGAAGGCAGGTGTCCCTGGTCAGGTGGACTTTGCATGCTCAGAGCATGGCCTCCTCCTGCTTCCAGAAAGGCTTTTTTTCCTCAGTGACCAGTTTGGAAGGTGAGGGGGATGTTTGAGACCCATCACTCTGCAGACCCAAATCTCAAGCGGGTTCTGGTACGTCCCTGTACGGGTATTGTGCTGTAGGAGCGTGCAGTGCAAACCGTATGGTGGGACCCATTTTCTTTAGGACCAGTACAGTTGCAGAGACAGCTTTTAATTACAGAACTGTGGGATTTACAGCTTTAATCGGAGCTTTTCATTTCTAGGACGAATGCTGTGCAAAAATTCCACTGCCTTGCATCAGGCCTTTTGATATTGTAAACATCTTAATAGATTTCATGTGCTGGGTGTCTGCATGGTGTGACTAGATGTTAATAAACAACCATCTTGACAGGAGTTTGTGCCTGGAATACCAAGACTTGGGAAAGGACTCGGAGCCACTTCCTGAAGAAGATCTGTAGAGGCGTTCAGCCTGCCTGGTAGTGCGGCAGTTTGGTAACGGGCCTTCTTCTGTCTCTTTTTCTTTCCTTCCTAGGATGTTTTCCTGTTGGCCTGGCTGCAGGCATCCTTCTCGGGCAGCCGCGTAAGGCAGGGCACAAATAACAGTTCCTGGAAGAGCGGTTGGGGCAGGCTTTACTGATGATAAGGTACATTCTGGTTTCTGGCAGCCTGTTCCTGGGCTCGTCTTTCAGAAGCTGCCTCGGAAGTCCAAATTCCTGGGTAGACTAAGGCTTTGTCTGCCTGAGAATGCAGTGGGCCTTATTGCCGCCAGCTAGGATCGCTGGCAGCGTGGCTTGTGCTTTGAAATTGGACACAAATCACTAAAAAGTCCTGTGGCAAAAATAGGTGGAGCAAGCACGCAACTCCGGCGACTTCGGCGCAGCTGGAAAGAGGCAGGAAGCACATCTCGGGGGCCAGGAGCTCATTAGCAAGCCCGAGTCGCACAAACCTAAGTGCAAGAGATGTGGAGCCCTACGGGTGTGTTTTAGTGCCTGCTGGAAGAAGCTCCCATTCATTAATTTGGAATGGGTGTCTTATTTTTATTTATTTCTTTTTAAAGTCATTGTGAGTGGTTTACTGTGTCATAGCGCCGGCAGCTCGGCGTGGCGATGGGCGTCGGGGCTTGCCGCCGGCTGCATTCTTTTCGATGCAGTCAGAACTGCGCCGCTAATTCCTCTCGTCAGAAGCTTGGGGGTTTTTTTGCACGTGGATTTGGTCTGGAGATATTTTAAGTCTCCATTTAAATTATTGAATTCAGACATCATCTTAACTACTTAAAGGAGAGGCGCTAATAGTCTCGGAAGTCTGTGTGTGCACTAAAATCTGTATTGCTGTTGGTAGATGGGTGGGCTTTTCAGGCTGCTACGTGTAACTTCAATTACTCTCCGTAGGGTCTGTCCCCAGTGGGGTAGGTGCCTTTTTTTAACACAGTGAGCAGTGGAAGGTGCGAAACACGCAGCTGACTCGGGACACTGGCATTCTTCCAGTAGCGGCCCAGGAGATAAGGTTATCTGTGTATTGACTTGGTAGTTCCTGTGTTTGAAACTGAGCTAAATAGCATCCTGATCAGCACTGGTTGATGAGGAGTAGTTTTGTTTTCAAGCAGGTTACTGGGACGGGGAAATCTGGGAAATTGGGGAGGGGTAGGCAGGAGAGCAGGAAAAGAGAAAAAGGCCGCTTAGCAGTGTCCTGGTGGCTTGAATAAGTTGTCCTTGCCAAAGCACTGAGATGTGAGATAATAAGGAATGTATTACTGAGCTGGGATAATCTCGCTCTCAGCAGCCTTCATGTTGCTTTTATAGAATTTCAGGTTTATTTTGGAATATCTCGGGAGTGATGTTTTTCCTCTGGGTCAGTGCTTAAGAGCTTGTGTGGTTTTAAATTCATAACAATCCTTGAGAAAGCTTAATTCCTGAGGACTAGAAATTGTATTCCCACTGAATGACACCTTTCTCCTAATTACCAGCGCTGCTGTGGTTCCTTCCCCGCGTTTGTGAGGGGAGCTGTCAGTGTCTGATTAAGTGGAAGAAGCATTGGGCTTTGGGGAAGGATTTCAGCACGGGGCAGCTGCTGCCCTGAGTCATGGAGCCATCTCCTAGTGTTTCTGACCCAGGTTGCGGGAAATTTAAATGAAGCGTGGCTTCCTCGCTGGCTTTGGGGGAGCCCGACTCCTTTGCTGATGCCGAGGGTCCCTGTCTGTTCACAGGGTGACTTTTGGAGGCTGTCGTTGTCACTCGTAACAAGAAGCAAAGCTGATGAGCTGAAATAAATCTGGGAGCGTATGTAGGTGTCAGGGTGACCTGAAATGTTTTCAGGTGGCTTCTGAGGACAAGTGCTGCATTGCTCACACTCGGCTGCTTACCTCTGTAAGGAGGCCAAGCTACTGTTTGCATTATTTAGATAAACATTTGGACAAGATCTGTAGAGGCATCATGTGATATTAGCCTGTAGTATAAGGCGATCAGGATTTGTACTAGCTAGACACTTTATTTGGGAAATATAAGGATGGAAAATGGCCTCAAGAATATACTTTGTCTAAAGCACTTCTCGCACAAGGCTCCTGTCCTGCTCTGTTGATGCTGATGTGCTCTTACCAACTGTGGGCACTGTTATTGCGGCTTCTCGACTGGAGAAAGGCAGACAGCAGTTGGCTTTTTGCAGCCTTTGCAAAACCAGAGTTAGGAACAGATTTACACTTCTACTTCCAAATCCCATCCCAAAGACGTGATGCATTTTTATATTTGATGGAGGGGGGAGGGAAACCTCTCTTGCAGATCCCTTTTGCTTGAAGGTACCTGAAGGCCGGCAGCGGATGGATTGCATACCCGTGGCAATCGCAGAATGTTGTTGGATGAACGCGTTACGGTGGGATAGCAGAGTGGAATGGGCAGGGATGTTGACAGCTGCCTGCAGCAGAGCGGCGATGCTGCCTCGAAGACTTTCCTCCTCTCCCTGCTCTCGCTGTAGTGCGCTGTAATGCAATTTGAGGAAGATGACAGCAGCAGCATAATGGGGAGGCAGGAAAAGAAGCTCTTTCTCCCTTGCAGGAAACCAGCGGCGTAGGGCGTTTCATACCTCCCCTGCTGCTGGGATTTCCAGCTACAGATGAACAAGACTGGCAAGACCCAGTAACAGTAACTTGGCTAGCATAAATAGTTCATGTCCTCTCTATATATTGTTAAACCGGAATCCTATTGTAGTGGAGCAGGCTTCATTGTGTATAAACTGGGAGGTGCCCTTGGATCAGCCACGACTAGCACAGACCAGCTTGCAACGGCTGGAACGCACCTCTGACTTGAACGCAGTGTCTGAAGAGTGCTCCTCAGCTTAATGTTTCTGTGTTTGTTTAGCAGTTTGTGGCTGCTTTTACTGACCCTCTGTCCCAGATGGTTGAATAATCTGTTTGATGTTGTACTGTTGCAACACCCAGGAAAAGAATTTATGTTCTGCTATGTGAAGGCTTAAACGGTGTTGGACACTTGACTGCGATGACTAAGGGGTAGGCACGCAAATTTGCAGCCTGAAAACAGTCCTGTCCTTAGCAAATGGTCTGAGTGCAGCCCGTGTAACCTCTTAGCGGTGGCTTGTAGTGGGTTTTGTAGTCTTGCATATGCAAAATGTTTGTTTGCCTTGGGGTGAAATTGTTAGATACCTTGCAGTCTCCTAAATCTGCATGACTGTGGACCTGGAGAATTAATGTGCAGTGCTTCTTTCCTTGCCTTTTAGCTGCCCAGCTGATCATTCATTTGTGAACTCTGATAGTCTCAGAAGAGAACAATGCTGGATGTGGAGCATCTCTAAATCCAGCCGTGATCCCATTTCACTGTTTTCAGTTGTGATGTTGTGGTACGCTTACCTCAAATAACACCTCTTTGCTTTTCTGCTATTTTAACGTATTCTGCCTAAACCCTGCAGCGGCCACTGCCACGCAGCATGGATGAAGTCAGACTGGGCAACTGTCATGAGCCTGGAAGGCTGCCCTCAGATTTTGCTGCCGAGAGGTTGGTTGCTGGCCTGGAATCAGGTGGCCGCAAGGCTAACGCGTGGCTACAAACAAAACGAAACCCAGTTTTACAAAAGCAGTTGCTGGCTGGCTTGAAAAATCTTGTAACAACTGGTCATCTGCGGTGCTTGAGCAGTAAGGAGGTAGTCACCGTTCTTCAGATGGGTTGGTGGCAATCCTTCTCGTGCAGCAGTTGGGTGCAATAGGCAGCAGGTTTTTTTCCACTCTTTCCAGCAAGAATTGGTGCAGAGCGTGGACTTGCTGCTCAGGTATTGCATGTACCCCCAAGGTTTCTATCGGTATTGTGCTCTTAGTACTTAAAGCAATTTAAGACCTGTTTTGCTGCAGAGTGAACGTGGCCTGCTGGCTCAGTAGGGCGCTAAGCTGACTCTTGTACTTATTCAAGCCCTTCGTTTGAATGTGTAAAAGCGTCTTTCAAAGGCAGTGCCTGATCTTGGACTAGGAGCACGTATGGTTTGTGCTCGTTAGGTGTCGGCTGTGGTTGCATAGCGTCAACTGTTAGGCTGCAGCTTAAGATCTTCCCCCTTCTTGCAGTTTATTTTAGCATCTTATTTCTGTTCTCCCAGTTATGCCGTGGTGGATGTGTGAGGAGAAAAGGTATCTATCTGATCTGAAGCCTACAAAAAAGTTTTCCATGGCATTTCTTTTCAAAGCTGTAACAAATGTTGGTGGAGCTCAGCGTGAGAAGGGGTGACAGGCTGTGGTGTGGGAATTGACATCTTAAGCAGGTATTGCAGTGAAACCCTTCTGAACATGAAGCCACAGCTTCTGGCCACTGACCTCTGAAATTATGGCGAATGCAGCTGCTTAACACGGCTCAAAAAAAGGGTACGGCTGTAATAACCGGAATACGTGACCTGTGAAGTCATTCTATTTGGAAGCTTCTAATTCTGGGATGTTTGACACCAAACTTTTAAGTCGATACTTCTAAAAGTACTGTGCAGATTGACACAGAAACCTTCCTTTTAGCTAAGGTGGGCTACTGCAACAAGTCCGTTTTGTTTTTTCCTTCTGTGCCACCTCAAGGTCAAGTCTTAGCTTTTATATTGTCAGCAGCTTTGTGAATTGAGGTGAGGTGTGCTTTGCAGACTGCAGCCATCCTTGGAAGCAAAGTTTCTTGCAATAGCTTCAAGTCATGTTTAAAGTAAAATAAAATAATAAAAAAAATCCCCCTTCCTTTCCGCATTTGCTCCTGGTGGTGCTTTATGTTTTTTCAGGAACACAACTTCCCAAGTGCAGCTTAGATGTTTGTTTTCAGAGTTGCTCTGCTGGGCAGCAGCTTAACATCTAGGATGCCATTGCAACCTATCAATCCTTTGCGATTTTAAAGTCTTCTGGCTGTTACTGCAACTAAAACTGACTCTTTGTGCTTTCCAGCCCTCTTGAATTTGGTCTAGTTAGTCCCTCGCTGCCGCTTTTAATAGCGGTTTGCCGGTTGTGTGCAGCCTGTCTCTCTCCTTCTTGCTCCCGGTGCCCCCTGCAAACAGGGCTGTGAGCGGAGCAGGCTGCTGGTTGCTCATCTGTGTAAATGTCGGCGCCGGAGCCTGTCCTAGGGTTACTCTAACCAGCAACCTGAAACTCCTTTATTTCTCTGTTTCTTCTCCAGTGAAAAACAGTGCTGAGATGATAACCTGAAGGTTCCTGAAGGCGTGCATCCAACTTGTTAAATAACTACTTAAAAGGTTGCTCTTGGTTTTCTTTGTTCGGTTATACCTTTTAAAGGTGACATTCAAGATCCCTTAAAAAAGGAAAGAAAAAGGGGAAAAAAACTACTAAGGATTTGGAGAGGAAATGCTGTGTCCTTTCTCCTGGAGAGCTCTGTGAAGTACAAGTAACAGAGGAGCGCTCTCATGTATGCCCTGGGGCACGTAGGGCATTTCTCTTGCTCTTTTCTGTGTGGCCGCTGGGTCATGGGGAAGAGAAGGCAGTTGCAATTAACGTTATGTAGAGCCCTGGCAGGTATGTGTGCAGCACCCGGTAGGCTGTGGAGTCCGGCTCTCTCAGCCACCAGTGGGTTTCATACCGGTTCTGCTCAGAGAAAAGAGCCTCTGCCCCCTTCTCTTGGGATACACGTGAGTTCGGGGCAAGAAAACTGGAAGTAAAACTCGCTCTGGAAGTGGCAAAGCTGCAAATAGCATTGTTTCACGTGCTCTTCCGTTCGTCCCCACCCTTATACCGCAAAATCAGAACAAAACAGTTCTTTAAAATGATGGCTTGGGAGATAGGCTGTGAGCCCAAAGGGGTTGGGTTTGCGTGTACGCGCGGCCGCAGCGAAGTGCTGAGCTGCTTGTGCCTGAAGTGTTGCTTGAACGGGAAATGCCAAGCTGGCGCCTAGGTTGGTGAGGTGGGAGGGAGGTTTTGGATTTGGGGGATTATACCGTACGATCTTACACATGCCAGAAGTCTGAGGCAGGCAGAGTAGTACCCTCTACAGGAGCTAACTGCAGAGACGCCTCTTCCTCCCTCAAAGCCTTGAATTTTCACTTTGCTCTTAAAATGAGCTGCTCAAGGCAATGGCATTAACTCTCCTTTCTAACCAAACTTTGTAAATTTAACTTTTTTTTCCCAGGAGTTAATTTGATAGGGGAGGCAAATGACTGATCCAAACCCCCCCACCTCTTGTGCAGAGCATGGGTGTTTTGCATGCATCAAAATTAGCAGTCTCATGCTGGTCGGAGAGATGTGATGATATGGAACCCTGTTATTTAGCAGAAGGACTGTCGGGGGTCGTGGGAAGGCACTGAAGTGTCCAGCAGTTGACCTTGATGCCAGTCATCAGGGAATAGCTTGAAAGCATCAGAAACTTTTAGTTGAGTTGAATTAGTAGTTGCCCATTTTTGGAAAACAAATACATCTGTTTCAAAACAGTCTTACATTTTAGAGAAGGGCTCACAGAGCAGAGATCGGTTTTGCTAGGAAAACTGGTATCATTGTAGGTGACCAGCTGTGAGGTGAATAAGATAAAACTGGACAGATTTCTTTCCTCTTGTACTTTGTGTTAATAGATGCAATAAAAATGGAGATTGGGTATTTAAAAAAAATTATGATTAAGTGATACTGTCACCTTAATGGAATGATGAACTGCAAGTGAGGTGGATTAGAAGTCTTGTGATGAACAAACAGTCGAGATGTTTCCCGTAAGTCCTCAGTTGACTTGCAAAATAGGAAAAATATCGTCAGGGATTTGAACCCAAGTAATCCCTAAGAATCTGCTCTCTTAATTGCTCCTGACTACGCAATTTTCACTAGGCTGGAGCAGTGACACATAGACGTAGCTCATACCCTGTTAATCCATAGCCTCTCTTTTCAAATGATCTTCTGATGTGTTCTGGGTAACACCGTTGACTGAGAATTGACTGTAAAAAAGCACAGCAGAGCTCTGCACGAAGCTACAACACGTGGTCCTCGTTCTAGCCGCAAGCAGGGGTTTAGCAAAGGCACACAGCCCTGCGTTGCTGAGCTCGTAGTTTGCTTTTCATCAATGCAGTGATGGCTGAGCACTCTGCAGTTACCAAGAGAGCTCGCGTCGATGGGAAGCCTTGGTGGAAAGGGCATCACTCGCTTCGGTGCGTGTTTCACAGTGCGGCTTTTCTCCTTGGGTAAGAGAGGGTGAGGAACAGGGCACTTCTGTGAGATAACTTCAAGTTGTGATTGCTGCCCGAAAAGCTTGAAGACTCCCTGCCCCTCTTGTCCATCTTAATAATCTTCTAGCCTGGAGCCGCCTTCTGAAGCCAGCTGTGATGCTGGGGTGGCCACAGAAGTAGTGGCCACTCTTCTGAGATATTTTCTGAACAGTGTGCGCGTTGGCCATCTTGTATGGATGGGGAGGTAAACGTTCAGTTCTGATTTACTTGCCACAAAGCACTTCTAGTGTTATATTGTCTTACGTTTTGGTGTGACAAAACCAATTCTCTGGCTTTCTGCAGTAAAACTGTTACCTGGCTCTTATCGGAGTAAAAATTGTTCACTTCAGCTTCTGTTCCTTGGTTTTTCTCAGGTCTCAGGAATCCTGTCTTCTCCTTCTTAGAGGGCGTACATGTCTGTCTAAAATCATTTGGTAGACCAAGCCAGCTGCTAATGTCTTGTGAAACACTTAAGGAGTGTTTTAAAACTTACAAGCCAATTCTGTTACTGAATGATCTTCTGGTATGTTGTTCCTCTTCAGCATGTGCTACAGGTCCAAAAATTGGTGGCAGAGCTACAGGGACGCAGTTGTCGTAAATCTACCCCCGTTCTGTGCTCCCAGGAGGAGCTTTTGTGCGGTATCGGTAGCTGGTTGTGCTGTTTTCTCAGCAGCAAAGCGAGCTGCTGCTGAAAACCAGGTGGTCTTGCCTGGGAGCCCCTGCCCGCACACTCCAGGCCAAGGCTTTTGTTTTGGGGTGGTTTCCCCACTTTTCCCTGAGCTGTGGGCAGGCCTCCGTGCAAAGCTGCTTGGCAGAAGCCGTACTGCAGGTCCCCATTTTAACCTCTGGCTTTGTTCCTTTGCAAGGTGCGATGCACTGGCGGTGGCTGCCTTGTGTATAGCAAATAGGACTTGTTTGTGCACAGCGGTCCTTGTCGGGCTTGTGATCAGGGGATTTCTAGTTTTCAGGTGGGATGATGCTGCTTAACATGATCAACCATTGTTAAACTCTCCCTGCTTTTGCTAAGCGACTGTTACAAGGAGCAGCCCCCAGCAAATCGTGAACCCTTTGAAATGTTTCAATGAAATGCTTGACAGTAAGTCAGGCTGGTTTATTTCCCTTCCATTGTGCGCTTTTTTTTTTTTAAGGCCTGAATTTTTAGCTTTTCATTTTGCTGGTTGTCACGAGCCATGCATTATTTAAGTAGCTTCTCTTTGTTTTAGCAGCTTGAAACGAGCCAGAAATGCACCTTGCTCACAGGCTACCAGCAGACACGTTTGCTGCCCGCAGGCAAAAAGTAGGAGTTGATGCTCTTCTGTCAACGTAGGTGAGCAGCAGTGGTGTTGCTGTATGGGGGAGAGGCTAAAACACAATGATTTGATGTTGCTGACATCTCTTTCAAGTTGCTCTCTTTGCTTTTTGCCCCCCGGTCGGTTGGGATTTCAGTTCCTCCCTCCTCTGCAGCGCTTTCTGTCTGGTCCTGTTGCCTTGAGCTAGAGCCAGAAAAGAGCACTTTGAGGCTAGTCCCATCTTGGGTATGTGGGAGTTCAAGATTTCAAATACTGTAGGTGGAGGGGGGGAAATACATTACACTGTGTCTAGGAGGGGGGTCTCCCCTCGACTGTCGCTTTGAATTCCAGCACCACCTGAAGATGCTCATTGCAGCACAAATGCGAGGTGGAGGGAGTGGATTTGAGTTCTGCTCCAGTTACTGCGGTCCAGAAATGCCTGTGTATACCAGGAGTTTAAATTTACGCACAGTACTGATGCTTGCTATTTTTAGGTTAAGTTAAAAATATGTAACGTGGTGTTTGCAGGGACTTTGAATGGCTTTTGGAAATCCCTGTGTAAGCATTCCGTGTGCACCTGAGACCTGCTTCACCTCTTAGGAGCTGATCCATCAGCTCATAGTAGTGGTTGGAACCAGTGGTTTTGTAGATTATATTTTTGCATGTATGAGAAGCTTGTTTGGAAAGTACGTGCAACCTCAACTGTCAGTCTGAGATCTAGTCGGTTCAGAGAACAGTTACACGTAAGTCCCTGACGGCCTCTGATTTTTTTTTTTCCAGTAGCTGTTCTGTTAATGGGTGGTTCTCCTCTCAAGCTGCTGTAGGAAAAACCTTAATGGGGAGGATTTTATTGCCTGTGCAGTGAAACAGCTTGGATGTGCAGAGTCATGAATACATGGAGTAATGTGGAAAATGGAGGGGAGATTTAGTGGAACCTCATCTTCAGCGTGGCCGTCTTCACTGTGCTGTCAGCCGGTGGCTTCAAAGTCGCGATGAGTTTTGTGTCACCCTGATGCTGTATAGGGATTCAAGTCCCACGGCCAGTTTGGTGTGCTGTAGTGCAGGTGGGAGTCTTAAAGAAAAAGGAGGGGGGGGGGCGAAGCTTGCAAAGTGTATATCTGCCTGCTGCCAGGCCTTTTTCCTTTAAAATGGTTCTAGTATCCTGTCCTGGACTGTACTGCAAAAAAGCTGATGGTCATGTTAGAGCTTGGTTATAGGTAGCTTTATTCTTTACCTATAGATAGGCACTGAAATCTCTGAGGTAGTGTGGGATGGCATCTTTCCATCTGTCTTGCTTGCTTTTTATTATGTTGTTTATGTAGGGCAAGACCCTAGGGTGGCTTTGATCTTGTTACTTCACGTTCTTGGCGGCCTAGTGCTATAAACATGAATAAACTTCTTATTCGTGCCACTAGATGGAACTGGCCCATGCTTATAGATATTTGTTTAAACTTGAGCTCTGTATTGAGTATTGACAAAATGAATTGCTAGCTCTCGGTGGAAGCTTGGCTTTTACCCTCAAAGCAGTGCTTTATTAAGCTGCTTGGGTTTTTACGCAGTCTGTTTTGAAATAGAAAAGTGGTACATTGCCAGTTCTTTCTAGGCTTGGCTTTTTTTTGTTGCCTTGACTGTGTATTTCAGCTAATGCTATTTATTATATTCCTGCTTTTAAACCACCATGACTCTTTTGGTGGTGTGTTGTCGTGGCTTAACTGCAGCTGGTAACTCAGGACCACGCAGGTGCTCTTCCCCAGTGGGGTGGGGAGGAGAATCAGAGAGAAAGGAAAACTCGTGGGTTGAGATAAAAACAGTTCACCAGGACAGCAAAGAAAAAAAATATATTATATATTAAGAATAATAATAATAAAAAATAAGGATAATAGAATATATAAAACGTACGACGCACAATTTCTCACCACCCGATGACCGATACAGCCCGTCCCAAGCAGCAGTCAGGGAGCAGGGGTATCCCCCCCAGCTATCCCAGAACAGCAAGTTCCAGAGAGAGCAGGCGAGGGAATGAACAGCTGAATGAACAAAAAGGCCTGAACGTACAAAAAGAGGGAAGAAGTAAGGGAACTGGCCCACTGGCCGACCCTGACTTACACGGGCCATGCCGTCTCTGGTATGGAATACTCTCTTTGGCCAGTTTGGGTCAACTGTACTGGCTCTGCCCCTCCCATGTTTTTGCACCTGCACATTGGCAAAACCTGGGAAGCTGGAAGATGTCCTTGATCGCTTAAGCAGCAACTAATAACATCAGTGTGTTATCAACGTTCCTCACATACTAAATCCAAAACACAGTAGCTGCTGGAAAGAAAATTAGCTCTATCCTGGCCAAAACCAGGACGTGTGTGCACATCTTTCTCTTGTGCAGGGGGGTAGACAGTCCGTTATTGTAAATTTCATTTCAGATTATTTCCTGTACCTCTTTCTTGATGCTCAAGGTTGAAGTGTGCAAGATTCTCTCTACGGGAACTGGAGTTGCCTATGGAGAATACAGTCTTAATGTTGGTCTTGTGACTTATCCCTTGTTCTTGGATGTGAACAGCTGTACTTTAGCCAGCATTGGACAAAGCACCATTTGAGCTGTTTGGGAGAAGATTTTTTGGTGACTGTGCTGAGCATTTGCGATGTCGACCGACCCACGCGTGCACGCATACCCAACTCTGCTAACGCATTGCATGCCGCTGTAGGGGAGAAATATCTGAGCCACTTAGCTTTGCTCGGAGCAAATCCGAGCAGACGCCTGTCTGGCCTCTGTCCGCACCGCTTGATGTTGCGAGGGCTGATTTGTGGCTGTCACGAGCGTCCTTGTTCCTCCCCGGCCATTCTTGGAGTGATGCTTCGCCGTCTTTGCCTGCCAAGAGGTTCCTTTGCTGAGCGTGAGCTTGCGTGAAGGCAGTTGAGACGAGGCGATCGCTAGCTATGCGGGGGCTGTTGGTTGTTGCGAGGAGTGCTTTGTAGGGCCAGCCTGCTGGGAGCAGAAGTGATTGGCATGGGTACGTGAGCTGAAGGGGCCTGGGTGCCGCTCCTGGCTTTGCTGCTAGCCTGCTTGGTGGCCTTGGCCACACTGGTCCTTTCCATGCTTCCATTTCTCCAACTTTTAAAAGGCAAGAAGTGTATTGATCTTGTTTTCTAAAGTACTGAGAGGGCTAAGGATGGAAAAATGCTATGGAGGACTAGGCAGTAGCTATTCACGAGTACCAGCGGAAATACAACTGTAATAACGTGGATGTGACCTTTTAAAAAGGGCAGGGTTTTCACCAAGTATGTTTACAGTGACCCAGCTGCTGCTCCAGCACCTGTGTGCAACGATGAGAACAGCGCTTTCCTGCCATTCTGGCAAATAAAGTAAGATTGATTTCTCCTTGTTTATAAGGCGGAAGCTGAAGAACCTGGTGGAAACACTCCCAAAATCTTGCTTTTGAAGCGTTTTCAAAGCATCAATATGCCCGTGATACTCTTGGAGCTGCTTACTGGAAATAGGGCATGCTACTGAGGTTTCAGGGCTCAAATATAGGGGTAGTTGCGTATTTGTAACAATCTGGTTAGAAGAGGCCTCTGTAGTTCCCTAGCCCAACGTCCCACTCAAACTCGGACCATCACCAGTGCTGGGACCAGGTAAGCGTGGCTGTTTGTAGCCGAGCCTTGAAACCCTCATGGCGGAGGTTTCCTCCGGAGAAGGCTGCTTCAGGCACTGAGCTGTGCTGCTGGTGCCCTTCGTGTGGGTTAAGCGAGCGTCCTGCCCTGCAAACGGGAAAGCGCTGCCGCCTTGCCCGTTTATCCCGCTGCCCACGGTGCGAGGCTGTGGGCCGTGGCTGCGCAGGCTGTTCCGCACGAGGAGGGTGCGTTCCTGCCCAAAGCCGGCCGACTCTCGGCGCTGCCGTGCAACACGTGCTTTCTGTGAAATATGGCTTGGCTTTTGGCTTTTTTAAGTGCAAGTTATGCTTTTTAATTTTTATTATTTTATCCTGTATTAAAATATTTTGAAGATGGTAAGGACTAGTTCCTGGGGAGGGGGTATAGATATAAGTACATAGTATGCATCTGAACTGATTTCTTCATCTTACTGTCCTAGCTTCAAACCCTATTCCCTGCAGAGGAGGTTAAGTATAATTATTGACGAGGAATTTATACTGCTCTTGTGTACTAGCAAACAGGATTTTATAGCAGACCCTCCATTTTCTTCCAATTTATGCATCAGTAAATATTTAATAATACCAATTCCTCTGTGCTCTAATGAGGAGATTAATATTTCTCAATAGAAGGATCTCCTTTCTTGTTCCAGTGATCAAATTGTGCTCGGAGTTCACGTATGTATTCAGCCGCTCTGCGATAGCGGGAATTGAGAGCTATAAGCTGACAGAGCATAAAATGGAAACCTACTGTTCAGGTTGCGGTGATTCCTCTGATCTCCTAATCCTGCTCGGGAGCCTCCAGCTGGCTCATTGTGCCTCTCTGAGAACAGGTGGGGATAGCAAATTTTAGTCCCAAAAGCTCTGTCCTGTGAAGGACCCTGGTCCCTGTCGTGCTCTCTTTTCGATTTGAGAGCAGGTGGCATATCCTGGAATTTGTACCAAACCCTTGTTGAGGAGGGGATGTGTCATAAAACAGGGAGTTCTCTTCTTTAAAATAGCAGATGATGGCAAGAAAGTGTGCTCTGTAAGTGTGGCCTGTTCCCGTGCTGGTTCACAGTGCAGGCACAAAACACACGCTCGTATACTGCCCTGCCGGGGGTGCAGCTTCCTTCTGACGTGTCTATGGCTTGGATGTTGTGGAAGTGAGCTCAAAGCATCTCTGGTCCCTCTGGAGCTGTGCCTCAGCTTGGCGGCACACAGGGGCATTCGGGGTTTGATGCCGGTGTCTCCGTTTCAGCAGTGCGGCTCGCTTCACGGATCAGCTCCTCAATGGCTGGCTGTCAGGTCTGACCCACAATACTGGCTGTTCACCTCGGTGCTGGCATTTCTGCAGCACTTGTGCGTGGTACGACTTCGTGGCATTAAGTGCGATAGGGGATGGCTGTAATGACATCAACTGGTATGTTTGAGATGCCCCGTGATGCCACCGTGTTGCCCTGCGGCAGCTCAGGCAAGTGGCTTTTGCTCCTCTCACCAGTAGATGGTGGCAGAAACATCACTATGTGAGTTGATGCAGCAGGTTTTTGACTTCTTGGAAACAGGAGAAGATCCACATATGGGGAGGGTTTGAGTCCTGGCTGGACAGAATTGCATCTCCCCCCGGCTTTCTGGGATTGCATAGCTATAAGGATCTTCGCGTCTTCTCCAGAGAGGCTTCTCGGGCCTGGTTGCACTCTTCAGTCGGCTGTCTTAACTGTCGGAACAGAAAACAACAGAAACATGTCTGCTTTTAGGCACTGAGAAGGTGGAACAGAAAAATATCCTCATGGAGAGGCTGTGCTAGGAGAGCCAGGAGAACCCCCAAAATGATCTAGCGGCTTAGTCTTGGGAAAGCCCGATCAGGGTGCTGCTGAGTTTGCCTTACTCTTTCCTGGTTTTATTTTGCCTTCTAGTTCCTCATGTGAGCCTGACTGCCATGCCTGGGCATTGACGCTTTTGGGTACAGCTGTTTAAAATGGCAGAGAGAGGTGGAAATGAAGAAGTAATTAACTTGAACAGCTTCCGTAGTCACAGAGGGAAAGGTGAGTACCGATTTGTGCGTGTTTCCGAAACTCTGTCTATAAAACTCGGCTCCCAGGCAGCAGGATTCATAGATACTAAACTTGCAAGAGTGCTGTTAATGGGAACCTGCTCGTGGTCTCTTTTGCTGTGTCATACGCTGCTCTGTTACACTTACTTCACAGCCACCTACAGAAGATTCTCTCGTTTTATGCTGACATGCAAAATATTTGGCTCTTGCCTTTCTCATGTTGTACTGCCTTAAGGCAGATGGCTAGCTTCTTGGGAAGACCACGTAGAGGTATTTCAGCAGATCTGAGGGGCTTATGGTGTTCCACCCTTCTGAGGACCTCGTGGGAGAGAGGCTGGCTCTGCATTCATGTCTCGTAGGGCTGTATGCGTTGGCACCCGTTCCTCCAAGAGTGGAATTCAAAATGATGCTTTCTGTGTATGCCTGAAAGGTGATAAATGAATACTCGCGAATACTTATGCTAAAGCATAAGCCAAAAAGTTGTCAAATCGTAGGGAAAGCATGGTTGTATGCTGTCTCTGCAGTACAGAAACCCTCTGTTTTTGGCTGGAGTGTCTCTCCTGAGTTCCAGCACCTGTGTTCAGTAGCATCTATATTCCACTCTTGACAAGCCTTGAGGGACGAGGTTGTCATCTCATAGCAGGATATCTTCTGCACCCGCAGCCAGGGGCCCTATCTCGGTCTTGCATAAGGTACTCCTGCAAAGTCACGCTCTTTCAGGAGAGGCCGAATTGCACAGGGAACCTTATCTCTCCTCTAGAATGCACTGCACATTAATAAAAGAAAATGTATCGTCCCTGAGATACTGAAAGTTCAGGACTTCTCTGCAAAAATTAGGAAATATTCTGTTCATGGCTTGTTCAGAATAATTTTTGCAGCTGCTTGACTTGTGCTGAAGTTTGGGATAGAAGAGTCTCTGCCTAAGTGTCAGAGTGACAGTTTCATGCATGTGTAATTTCAGTTATTTACCTTTAGCAAACAGCTAACTTTACTTACTTTACTACAGACTGGATAAACCGCAGGGATGAAGGCCTTATCACGATATCAGATTCCTCAGATGAAGAATTACCTTCGCTGGAAACGCCAGCAGAGCAGCAGCGTGAGGAAGATGACGATGATGTAGTCATCTTGGCAGAGGTGATTTTTCATTCTTGTACTTGCCCTGCTTTATTCATGGCCTTTATAGCCAGCTCTTGTGCAAATATCATCTGATACATTCCTTTGAGACTCCTGCCCAATTACAGTAATTTACTTAGGATGTCTGAAATGAGTGTTGAAATGATGGCATTTTGCTGGCTTTAAGTGTTTAATCATATTTTGGGCACGGGAGGGGAGAACTGGACTGTTAAACTGCATTGTATTTAAAGTTCTACTTAACGAAGGCTGTAGCTTCCATAAAGTTATTTATTTAAACCCAGAGAAGTGGAGTGCTTTGTAAGAGGACTTGATGTTCCTTAGAAGACGAGTTCTCAAAGCATGCCTTGTTTGACCTTGTATGCTTTATATTCCTTTATGCTGTTTGGATTCTTGTTGGGCTGTTGCAGGCACTTACATTTTTGCAGTTTTACAAAGCCAGCCCACCTGATAAACCTCTTTCCGCTGGCACAGGCAGTCACACAGAGGAGGGCCAAAGCCTTTAGCTTATGCTGATTATTTTCAGTGTCTAATTTCATATCCAAGCTATATTAAGAATACATTCCACTTTTCTGTTAAATTAACCAGAGGCATTGAGAAAACGGGTTGCGAAGCTGACCTTTCTGTTTCTTAGTTGAAAACAATAACAGAGAATATTTAGACTGTTGGCATACAGCAGTCTGTCTGCCAGAGGCAAGAACAAGGCCAGAGATTAATGTTTTGAGCCTTGGTTCCTGCCTGTTTAAATAAATTGGTGAGAATGTAAATATGCCATCAGTTAGTTCTTCTTTCCCAGACTATTTTACTGGGAGGAGGGAAGTGGATACTGAGGTGAGCTTAGGAAATTATTCCACTCTGAAAGTCCTGTGCATCCCCAGTTCTGCCAAATGTTCTCTTCGCACCTGGGGACGGTCTGTGGATGGACTTCACTGAAACAAAGATCTGTGGGTTGCAGTTTGATGCCTTGTTAAGCACCTTGCTAAACAGACTTTTCATCTGTTTCCCATCAGAAATTTGATTAGATGCAAAAGATCATCTGGAGCAAGGATTCTGACATGCAGACAAGAACTCCTACTTACTCTTGTCTGTCTTCTTTTTAGACCCCAAAGCATCAGCAGCTTCTGCGTCCCAATGTCATCAGACCTGCTGCTCGATGGCAGGGTGCAAACACTGTGGGAGAAGGAGGATCTAAAAGTGCTGTCGAGCCCTCGAGGAGCATATATCTGCAAGATGAGATCTCAGCTCTGCTGTGCCAGGGAGACCGGTATAATCACATGGCAGAGAGCAGTGCTGGACCGAGCAGGGATGAGAATATGAACTTTGCCTTGCAGCAGCCTGGACCATCTGAGCTTAATGGCCTCATGTTTGAACTTACAAGTAACCAGGAGCCTGGCCCAAGTTTGCTTCCAGCAATCAAGACGAGTACACAGCCTGTTGTTAACAGAGAAATCGATAGTCTGGAGAATGCAGACCTTCCACCACAACAGGAAGAAAAGGTGGAAGCCCAGGGATGGCAGGGAGAGGACTTGGAGCCAGAGCAAAACCTTGGACGAACAGCTGCTGCGACTACCACAGACCAGGAGATCCATGAGAACGGCCAGCTGGATCACCCGTACTTCCAGCCGTTGGAAGGCGAGCCACATGCTGTAGTAAATGGTTGTGCTCCTCAGCGAGGGCAGCCTCAAGCAGACCCAGGATCTCTGAGGGCATACGGAGAGGAGGCTCCTGGGCCAGCCTTCCCCCGACCTGAACCACAGCAGGATGGGATTCCGGGTCCCGCTTCACCCCAGCCAGCGCATCCACCAGAAGAAACGAGTCAGCAGGCAGCAATAGACAACGAACAGCCAGGTCCAGCGTTCCCTGCCCAGAGCTCTCACGAACTTGGCTCTAGTAATGTGCCAGAACAAGGAGCTGCTGGGCAGGACCAAGACCTCACTGTGCTGCTCATCAGAGAGACGGTAAGTATTCCCAGGGCTTGTTTGCCTTCAGTGTGCATGATATTTTCAGACAGGTTTTTCAAGGTGTATAGTGTTTCACATGCTCAAAGCACAGCCCTATTGACTTCAGCTGCAAATCCTCTTCATTTTGGCTGAGACTTGGCTATGCACCAGGTGAGGAGCACGCAATGAACTGTCCTGGAAAACTTTCCTTTGAAAGACTAACACCAGCACTATGGCAGAAGTGGTGAGAGGATGCGAATCTTGAGGGCGCTCTTTGCTTTGGGACGAGCTCTTGGCCAGAGAGATTTAGCAGAACTGATTGCAGAGTCTCAGGGGCACGGTGAGGTGAAATAACATGGGTCTGTTCCCTTGAAGGCTACTGCCCTCCCAGTTCTGCTAATTTCTTTTTGGCTGGCTGGTTCCTAACGGTTGTGATTTAACCCCAGCTAGTAACCAAATACCAGGCAGCCACTCGCTAACTCCCCCCCTTCCCAGTGGGGTGGGGAGGAGAATCAGAGAGAAAGGAAACCCAGCTCGTGGGTTGAGATAAAAACAGTTCACCAGGACAGCAAAGAAAAAAAAAATTATATATTAATAATGATAATAATAATACAATATAAGGATAATAGAATATATAAAATGAATGGTGCACGATTTCTCACCACCCGACGACCAATACAGCCTGTCCCGAGCAGCAGTCAGGGAACAGGGTATTCCCCAGCATCTATCCCAGAACAGCAAGTTCCAGAGAGAGCGAGTGAGGGAATGAACAGCCGAACAAATGAAAAGACCCAAATGAATGAAAAAAGGGGAAAAAAAAGGGAACTGGCCCACTGGCCGACCCCCACTCACACGGGCCATGCCGCCTCTGGTATGCAATACTCTCTTTGGCCAGTTTGGGTCAACTGTACTGGCTCTGCCCCTCCCATGTTTTTGCACCTGCACATTGGCAAAACCTGGGAAGCTGGAAGATGTCCTTGGTCGCTTAAGCAGCAACTAATAACATCAGTGTGTTATCAACGTTCCTCACATACTAAATCCAAAACACAGTAGCTGCTGGAAAGAAAATTAGCTCTCTCCCAGCTGAAACCAGGACACTAACCCAACTCTGTGGAGCTGATTTAGGAATGGATGTAAATCTAAATGAGAAAAACTGAGGCACTAAACACTGGCAGAGGGTGGAGTAGAGAAGGATCAGAGACACAGGGCTGAGAGCCATGGCTGCTTTCAGCTGGCTTTCCTAAAGTAATTTGGTCCATGGCCATGTTAAGGCCACCATAGTGGTCAGGGGTAACGGTTGCCCTTGCAGTATGGATTTCCAAGCAGTAGCACTGAGGGGTTACTGGATAAGCAGCATGAAGACTCATCTCCACATGCTCCTTTCTGACTCTGCGTGTGAAGCTTAGCATGAGGGGCATTAGCTACAAGAACTGAACCACCAAGAAGGGTGCTCCTTAACCTTCGGTATGTTCAGCAGCTTGGGCAACATGGTGTATGTTTAAAAAAGAAAACAAAACAAATGTGGTGATGCTTCACATGTCTGAAGTTTTCCCCTCCAGTGTACACCCTTTCCCTTGATTGCTAGGGAGGAAGGGTCTCTCTTGATGCCTTATGGAATACTCTTTTGCAAACAAGCGTATTTTACTGCATCTGTATCTTACCACCCATCCCCTCCAAGTCTTCCCTCCACATCCCATATCTGATTCTATTTGGGAAAACTGGGGTTGAGGAAAATATTCTTTAAGTAGCAGTCCAACAAAATTCAGTTCTTTCCAAGTAAGACCTTGTTGATCAGTGACTGACTTTGAGATGGGCAGTAGATACTCTTGTGTTGTCAGGGTTGCTTGACAACCCTGAGCAGTTCAGTCTTGCAAAGCAAAATATCATATGGCGCAATCGACTGTGATACCTGGACAGAAACCCAACGAGAGAGAGCAGCAAAGGGTGCTCTTCGCTGCGTCGCTAATGCTGGGAGAGCTTTTGCAGAAATGCCAGTAAAGGTTTGTTGTCTGTTCTGATCTCATTGCTAGTGTGTCTGGGTGCTTTGGGTGGGTGTATGTATTGTTGGGTTTTTTCCTTTTGCTTTGGAATGTTGTATTTCAGCACACAATCTGGAACTCCTTAATCTTCCGTCTGAAGGTAAATATTAGCTTTGCTTGTGTTGTATATCATACCTACGTGCCTCTCCTCTTTCCATCCAGCCTGAATCACTGGTTAGGCCAGCTGCCATGGCCATTCACATCACTACCCGTACTCCTCTTGTGAGAAAGAGCTGTTAGCCATCATCCTGTGGAGCAAAGGAAAGCCAGCAGCTTGCAGTATCCGGACTGGATGGATATAAATGGTCTCTTGAAATCCATTTTGGCCCTTGTCTCAGGAGCGTGCTAGATAATTACCTATAAATCTCTGTCTTTGGTGCTGTCACTAGGTTGTGCTACACGGCTCCTCCAATACCTACATAACCTTTAGCTTTTCCTACTGTAGGAAGCAAGATTCCCAGATGTGAAGAAGGAATATATTGAAGAGCTAATCAGCATAAAGAACTGCTATGACTTAAATGTGTAAGTATAGAGCTAAGAGCCAGGGTGTATCATACCACAGTCTGGCTGCCGTCACATTTCCATTTCCCCACCTGCTCATGACGCTGTTGTAGAGCATATCCAGGCCGGGAGTCAGCACTGCGTTGATGATGCCAAAGAGCAGAGAGGGGTTTTTTTTTCCCTTCTAATAGAGCTTTTCTTAAATCCGCTGTAGTTTCTCTGCTTTTAAGATCACTTGCTTATTTAAAGATATTACGTATAATTTCCTCTTAGCTATTACTAGGGTTCTTAAAAAGTATGAGTGTCAGGATTAAGGTGTTGAGATGACTTCTATAAAACATAGTATGAAGGTGGGTTGGTGAGTTTTGAGTTTGAGAAAATAGCTTCCTACCTCTTCATTTCATTGGCTTTTGACTTTTTCCAGGTAAAACCGACACTGTTTTGGACTCCCTTATTGAATGTCATGATGTTGGCTTTTATGCCCTTTACTTGAATCAAGTAGCAGTGGTACTGTTTGGGTTCTCTCACATCACTTTTTGCAGATAGTATAGAGCAAACGCATTTAAGGGTTGGTAGGATTGGTTCTAGATGTCTGTTGATGGACTGATTTTGGTCAAACTGAGCAGTAGTGTGAGCCAAGAAGGGAAGTAAAAGGAGTGGAAAATCAGCGTGAGGACTGTTGCTTTCCCAATTGTGTTAGCAGCTGAAGAATACCTTAGTGTTCATCATGCTTGATATCTCTGGGAGTCATGTTAGAATGAAAAGTTGAAAAAAAGTCATTAACCTTATTGATAGGTTGCATCATCTCCCGACCCTTTTGGGTAAAGCTTGCACAGCTGAATGGTGAAGGATTGTGTGTGTTGGCACCAGCAACTCAGAGGGGAGAGTGGTTTGAAGTAAATCACTGACGACTTGTGTGTGATGCTAGATGGCCCCTCTCTGCCTCTGCAGCTGTCAATGCTATCTCAAACATGTTGAAACTAGTTATTATGTGATACAAGAATGAAGAAAGGTGTTGGTTGCCAGAGTATTCACTCTGTCTTGTATGAATCCGATGCTCTTTCCAGTTAACTAGGGCACTAATTAAGCAGTATTCAAGTGTGTGAGGCTTAGAGTTAGTTATTGGACCGTAAATAAGTTAGCTGGCAAGGAACTAAGGGTGATCCCATCTGTTGGGCATAGATTTCCTATTCCGCTGCCTTTGCCTGCATTGCAAAGTTGTGTCTCCAAAGTAGGGCTTCTTGGTTAGAAAGTCATCAGACTGTAACTTCTTTCTTGTCTTTTGAAAGTGCTTTCCCTGCAGCAGTGGAGCGGTCAGCATGAGAGAAGCTTTCCGGTGCCCGCACTGCGTACTTGGTGCACCTCGGCATGGATGGTTGCGTTGGGAGTGTAGAAGACCTGCAGGGCCACTCCTCGGGGCAATCAGGCCATTGAAGTTAGGCATCTGGCTGCAGGACCCTCTCACAGATTGTGTGAAAAAAATTGGTTATTGTGTCCTGTGGGGATTTAGCGAAGCCTGACAGAATTAAATCCCAGTATTGCCTTCTATCAGTCTTAATGTGTTCCTTCCCTTTTTGCTCCCGAAATCTCTTCTCTCCTATTGTGTGCCACAGACCCAGTGAGATGAAAAGGTGCTTACAGGCTTCCCTGTAGGCCATCTACAGTGTCTGCTCAGCGGTGCGTTACCCACTTACTGGATGATAAAGATTTCTTCTCCATATTTTTATTCCTTTAACCAAACTATCTTTTGAGTTGTCACTGTGTCTTTTGTGTGAGAACAAATGGGTCAAAGCACTGGTCAGCCTCGCTGGCAGGGTCTCTTTGATCTCCATGGTATGTCAAGCTGAATCAGGCTTGAAATATAATAAATAAGGGTGGCTGAGTTTGGGCAGGGATGAGGCTTTTAACTGGCTCCGTGTCCTGCGGCGCAGATATTAATGAACAGTGCTGCAAGTGTGCGTGCATTGCGCGCTGGGACCCACTTAACTAATTGTCAGACATTGAAGGTTAACATCTCTGAAAATCCTGAGCATTGAAATGGCAACATGCAGAATAGTTCAAATGTATTCTGACCGTGGCCCGGCTGAAACCCTTGCGTTTGAGCTGCAGTGATTTGAGCTCCTTGAAGTTTCGGTTTTGTTGGATTAAAACAGTTATCTTTTACAAAAGCGATGGGAGGGGGGAGGGCTGGAAGCTATTAAATGCTCGGTGCCAAGATATTTTGTTGTTTTCCGAAATGATCGTCTTAAAACTTTCAACTGATGTGAAAGATAAGATGTGGGAGCTCCTCTTAGCAGGGTATCATCTATTCAGCTTTTGTGTGCGGAAGCATTCACGCTCAGTCAAAAGCTTCTGGCTCAATATGTCAATACCTGATTAAACAAAAAGAAATGCCTCTGCTTTGAATGTGAAAGCAGGGCTAAAGTAATCATGCCTTGATAGTGGGTTAATGCTTCAAGCCAGTTCAGATTTCTTAATTAGGGACTGATTTCTGACATCAGGAATGCAAATTAGCTGCAATTATGTCTTTGCTGCAACCTAGCACCTTCTCACTCAAAAAGTTTTACAAATGTTAATTGCTTGTCCTGGCTCCTTTCAGGAGGATATTATTCTATGGCTGGGGAAACTGAGGAACAGCTTATGTTACTTGACCCAGCGAGCACGGCTGGTTAGTGATGGTTGAGAGTAAACTGTGGAAGTCTGATTCAGACAGCCTACAGCAAGCTTCCCTTTCAAAAGGGCTTCCAGTATTTGTGGATCTCCGGCAATGGGGTATTCTGACACTACTTGCTAGAGTCTTTTTTTAAGCTGAAATACTCAGTTAAGCTAAATATACCTGAAAAAGTTATGATTATTTGTGATAGGACCTGAGGTATGCTGCATTTACAGGCTAGTATGCAATTTTTTCAGCGATTTTCTAAATGCTGTTCTCACTAGTCCAGTTTCTAGTGGGAGTTGGACAACGCTGGTGTGATTTCAAGTTTTATTACAATGAAACCTGTGTTCAGAGTACATATTGTACGTAAACACAGTTTAAACATGTTTCTGTCTCCGCTCTGATGTGAAAGTAGATAGAGACTGGAGGCTTTACTTCGAATTTGAATCTGTAATCTGTCGAGGAAGACATCAACCTTTCATGGGTTTTGTAGGGGTTTGTATGCTTTTTCCATGGATGCATTTGTGTTAGCCACAGCAGATGGCAGCGAGGTTTCGATTAATGCCGCGAATGCTGTGATTGTTCTTTCCTGCATGCTCTTTTACCGATGCTAATTCTAGAGCAGCAGCAGGTTAGTACACCTTGACTCTTGGCCGTGCAGGACTTGACACGTGCCTGAAGGAGGTACAGTGTTACATGGTTTTACCCGTGGATGCGAGGGGGGAAGTAAGCCAGATAGTTCACCTCCTGGCATGGAGAGATGTAGGTTGGTTAGTAGCTCACCCATACAAGCTTCTCTTACGTAAATGTAATTGTTGAAAGACCAATCTATTTGCTTTTCCTTCTGCAGTCATACAGACGATCATTCTTTACTTAATTCTCAGTCATTTACTTGCAGTTTGCTCTAGTCTGGGACCTCCCTTGGTTCTTACAGGGCAGGCTGTGACTTGCCTGCCTAAGCCTTGTAATTATAGGATACTAAAAATTGGATAGGCGAGGAATGAACCTGAGCTCCCAAACCCTGCAGTAACTATGTTTATCTTTTCAGACTTTGTAACTTTCTTCTGGAAAATCCAGATTACCCAAAGAAGGAAGGCAGAGTGGTTTTAAATCCCAGCAGCAGCCTGCTTGCCAGCCAAGACGAGACAAAGGCAAGTGAGCGTGTCCTCATCTACAGCCTGCCTCCCCTCCTGTCTGTTCAACCCGAGCGGATCTTGGGATGTCTGGTTCTATTAGTGCGTGGTTGAGCCATACTTTCATAGGCGGCCTCTGGGTGCATTTAAGATGGTGTTAAATAGCAATAGTTAGTTGCTTGCAAGATGACTTTAAGACTTTCTGGTTTTGCTGTTGTGTAGCTGCACCGTGTCTGCTCTTTTGCCTTCAGCAAGACCCTCTGCCCTGCCTGCCTCTCAGCCACCCCGTCTGAAGTGTTCATTTTGATGACTGAAATAAGAATTCCTTGGTCGTTCTGTCACATGAAGTAGACTTGGTCCTCAGGTCTCTCTTGTGTGGCTTTTAGGCATTGCCATTTTTCAGCCTCCTAACTGCAAAACTCCCTACAGCTTCTTGATTTGATTTTAATTTTTTTTTAGTTCCATTTGACAAAAAATTCTCTCTGAGCCACTTTGAGTATGTTGAAATAGCTGTGTGGTGGCCTGAGAGAGAGAAATGTCGAATACCTCTTTCTATTCTTAGAAGCATCTCTCGACCTCGAGCCAATGAAGTTGTTCACCCTTTATAGTAACCTAAAGGTACCCTCTCCTTGCTGTCTCGTGCAGCCACACACAATGGCTTTGAACTACGTGGCGTGGGTCCTGCTAGGAGCAGAGCTGCGGCGTGGTGCAGCTCAGGGCGGGTTACCTGCACAAGTGCGTGCACCAGTAGGCTTCACACCCACGCTGCGCTCTGAGCCGATGCTCAGAGCTGGGTGCCATGTAACCTGAGTTTTGGGTGGCCTTGCAGAAGGTCCTGATCGCTGAAAGAGTGGGTTAGGGGGTTCTTGTGTGTATTTATAGCAGCCTTTTTATCTTTCGCATTTTCTCCTTAGGTGCCTAAAGTGGACTACTTTGACTTTTCCAAACTTGCCCCACTTGATCAGCGGTGCTTTATTCAGGCAGCTGACCTCCTGATGGCAGACTTCAAAATGCTGAGCAGCCAAGACATTAAGTGGGCGCTACATGAACTCAAGGGACACTATGCAATCACGCGAAAGGTTCTCCAGTTCAAGTCTGTTTTCTTTCCTAGGGTTATTTCCCATGTCTATGGAGAGCAGTGCAATGTCTTTTGCCTTACTATACCATCTGCTAGTGTGTGGTTATGGTTTGCTTGTTTTTTTTATAATCTTCCTTTCCTTTTAAGAAGTATTAATCCATTTAGTAGAGGCTTAATAAATTTATTGTCCAGACAGAATGCTGCAGGAAGGTTTTACTTTTCTCTAATAGGAGAACTGGGGAAACGCTAGCTAGCTGATGGTAGGTGATACATTAAACTGATTCCTGTACGTTGCTGCTGAAGTGCAGTATAATTGCCAATAAAGCGTAGACATTTAGCTAAATCTTAAAACATTTAACTGCTGCTATTAGTTAACTGACTGCATGTAATTGAAAAGAAGCCCAAGTCTCACTGTCCTGTTTCTCCTTATTATGACTTGTGGAGTGAGTCCTATATTCCTCGTAAAAGACTTTCACTGTAACAGAGCTGTGAAGAAACTTGTTTTAAGTATCGACAAACTGAATGTAAACGTGGCTTCAAGCTTTTGACTTGGTTCTACTCCTCTGGTACACTCCTCTTGCTTGAGCTTCTTTCTCCACTATTCCAGGACCTAACTAAAACTCCTTGTCTCTTCACTTGCTTGATTGAGCACTGAGTATTTGAGCTTTTTTTTTTTTTTTTTTTTTTTTAAGTAAAAACCCAAACCCAACAACAATAAAAGCCAGACCAGCTCTGGTGCATCAGAGTGGGCACCAGTTGTATTAGAGTTAATAGCTGAGGTGTTGTGAAGTATCATTCAACTATTTTGTTTTTATGGAATGATTGCTTTATGAGTCCGTAAAGCAACAAGGTAGACAAAGGAAAGAGGTATACTTGCCTCTATATGGGGTGTTTGGCTTTCCTGTTTTAGATCAGTCTTATACACATACGTGTACTGTGCTTTGATTTGAGACATGTGCTTCTGCTTTCTTCCAGGAACAGACAGGATTTAAGTCTGTATGTTGTTTTCTAGGCCTTTTCAGATGCCATCAAAAAATGGCAGGAGCTGTCTCCCGAAACCAGTGGGAAACGAAAAAGGAGGAAAGAAATGAATCAGTATTCGTATATAGACTTCAAATTTGAGCAAGGTAAATACCAAGCTGTACATATCGTGCTCTCTGTGTGGTTATTGTAAGCAGATCTGGCTTGTAGCAGAAAGTACTGTTGTTGAAAAGGGAGGTAGTCCCAAAACAGCTATGTTTGTCACGGCTATCTGTTTTGGAGATATTCTTCATTAGTACCTCTGCTTGGTACCGTGCTGTTTGAGATGCTGAAGTTATGCAGCTGGTGGTGTGCGGAGGAAGAGGGATTTGAGCTTTGTTCTGGCTGCTCCGTCCCGTTTCATTGTGCCTGTAACTCTGCTTTAGGGGATGTGAAAATTGAGAAGCGCATGTTCTTCCTGGAGAATAAGAGACGGCACTGGAGGTCCTATGACAAGCTCTCTCTTCTCCCACCAGTGCTACTGGAGCAGGAATTCTATGAGCAGAAAGTTAAAGAGATGGCAGAGGTGAGTGGTAGGAGCTGCTTCGATCTTGTTGTGCAAACGACTTCAACTACTGGAGAGGTCTTGGCCCTAGACATGGAAATCTGTCTCTTAGAGAAATTCAAATGCTGAACAAAATGTTGAATAACTGACTACCTTTGCCCCTTTACTACCTGTTATCATGTAGGACTCTTCCCAAGTAACTCACTTTTGGAGGGTAAAAAACCAAGCACAGAGTTTCATATTTACTTAAATATATAGCTGCTACTTTTGCTGCTGAAAACCTTCCATATATCTGCTAATGTCGAGGTATAGTCCATGGTACAACACCGTTCTGGACCTTTTTTTGCTACAAAGTAGTAAAAGCTCTGCTAATTAATTCTTTCCTCTAACTGTTAGCAGACTTCTCTGCTGCTTCAGGGCTTGCAATCGCAGCTGAGTGTTGGTGGCTAGTAATGACCAGGCCCAAGGCAGTCTGTCCACTCACTCTGCCTTCCACACGCTGGCAGTCCTGTGTCTCCAGAACATCTTGTCCTGTGCTGAGGACCATGTGTTTCAAAGCAGAACCGTGCAACACCCACTCGTGTGTTGTCTTCCCCTCCTAGTCTGAGGGAAGGCTGAATTCACAGCTCTGCGCTTACAGTCCTTTCTAAAGTAGCTTCTTAAAGATCCTTGTCTCTTAGGCAGATGGATAGTGTCTCCTTTTAAACACAAAGCTAATGTTCCTTGGGGCTTTCTCTGGAGGGGCACATTGCGTGAGATCATCTCTGCCCATGGAAACCTGAACCAGCAGCCGTCCATGATACAGAATTCGGTTCTTTGTTCTTGCTGCCTTTGCTTCTCCCATCTGTTTTAGCTGAATCATAAATAGCTTAATGGATTGGAAGGACGGGCTGAGTGGATGTTGTGAGCAGACAGTGTGCCTTTTATGGTGGCTTGTAAGTCTTGGGATAATGTAAAAGAGTGTAGAGGCTGGAAACTTGCTTTATCTGTTCTGTAAATACAGATGCACATGTCTCTCTTACAGCATGCAGACTTTCTCCTTGCTCTGCAGATGAATGAGGAGCAGTATCAGAAGGTCAGTATTGATAATGTGGTCTCTTGAGTTCAGCTTATGCATAGGCACTGTTTTGCACTTACTACTTCACAGACTCTTTGGGCTTCTGGAATGGAGCTTTTCCGAAGCTGCATTTGCACTGGGCTGCTTTTGCTGAGCTGGCAAAGCCCTGCATAGTGTGTGTTGGCTGACTTTTCTAAAAGGTAGACAAGAGCTGAGTCCAGCAAGACGGTATTGATGCATGTAATGATCTGTAGCAATTCAGTCAGCTGCTGCTTGTATCTCTGTTGGCCAGAACAAACATTGCAATAGAATAGTACCAGGTTTGCTCTTGCTACCACCATTATGGCTGTTTAAAACAGATTTGCTGTCGTTGGAGCTCTGCCAGCGGAAAGGCCTTCCTCATTTGCAGAAAGGACTCTTTAAAAACCTGAAAAATCAGATCTTTCCCTTTAAACAAAGAGAGAGAAGTTAGAGATTGGTTCAGCATCTGTGGATTATCTTTTTGTTCTCCGTGCCCATTTCTCTTCAAACTTGGGAGGTGTTGGGCCTTTGAAGAAGTGGGCATACTTACTTTTTAACAGTGGCAAGCTTCTCCACCCCTGCAGTGAAGAGGCCAAGACAGGGTCTCTCCAGGCAGATGGGTAAATATTCCTTTTAGAGGGCAGCAGATCTGAAGCTTGGTTTTCCCATATGAATGGTGTGTGCTCTCTGCTGCTTCCCTGCGATTGCGGCTTCCCGAACTCAAGATGCTTCTCTGCCTACGAGCTAAGAATTCTTTAACACCATGTGTTCTGTAGCTTTTTGGAACCTGTTGAGTGGGACATGTAGATATTAAGTTACTTAAAACCGAGTTTCTGGTTGTGCTTAGTGAGTTTTGACCACCAAATAGGATATCTAATGGAATGGTGTGTGTCTGTTGCTCTTTTTTAGAATTAATGCTGGCATTGCTTATGGCTTGCAATTGTATGTGTCTGTGTGTTGCTATAGCTAGTGATGTTTTGATGATGATGATGATGGTAATACCTGTGTTTATGGCTGCAGGATGGTCAGATGATAGAGTGCCGCTGCTGTTATGGGGAGTTTGCGTTTGAAGAGCTAACTCAGTGTGCAGATGGTCACTTGTTCTGCAAGGAGTGCCTAATTAAATATGCTCAGGAGGCAGTGTTTGGCTCTGGGAAGGTAAGAATTTCCCAACTGGATGAGGGGAAAATGGGTAAATTGCTATTGGGAGACCACATTGCTGTTTGCGTAGTGTTGTTGCTTAAATTGGACGTAACTGCACTTCCCAGGAAATATTTGAAAGGAATTGCATCCTGAAATCCAAATCCAACACATCAGTCTCACCATCAAGTGAAGCCGACAACTTCACAATGGGATCTTTGCTGAATAGGATTTTGGTTTTGCTAACCTCCATCTTTTGCGCTCTATGCTTTGCAGCTTGGATTATTAGGAAGACTTTCTACAGCGTTCATAGTAACAACAACTTGCACTCGTCTCATTTTTGTTTTCTACTTAACAAACCAATGGTATCTGCACAGAGAACACACTCTTATCTCGGACTTGGCCAGTCTCCTCCTAGCTAAGGGTATTTGTCCTTCGTAACATCGCTGTGATCCCAGCTTAATTTGGGGGTTGGTTCCTCTATGATACTACTAACCTTCTTAATCTTTAATTTAGTTAGCAATTATCCTGGTACTTAGCTGAGCTGTAAACGAGTCATTAACCTGCTCTGAGGTGTCCATGCTCCTTTGCCTTGAGATATGATGATCAAATTGTGGGATGCTTTTTGTACTCTGGGATCTATATTTCATGTAAACGTATAAACTGACAGCTGTATTTTGTATGACCATATTGACAAGAATGGAACATGCTGTTTGTGAGCAGAGTGCTAGTTCTCGGCAGAGACCGTACAGTAGTAACAGGCTGTTACGTGGTCACAGTGGACTTGGAGTGAGTGAACTGTGATCCCAGCTACGGACAGCATCTTCATGCCCAGTGTGTTTGAGGCCCAATCTGTTTCGTCTTGTTCTTCTGTAGCAAACCCATTCTCTGGCAGTCCTCTGCTGACTTAAGCTCTATTCTCTCTAAGCAAGGCTCTCCGCTGGTTTGTTTGGAAATGTTCTGGGTACCGAGTCTTGCTTTTTGCTAGTATCGTACTGAACCTGAGTGCTCTCCTTCCAACCCTAGTCAGAGCTCAGCTGTATGGAAGGCAGTTGCACGTGTTCATTCCCCACCAGCGAGCTGGAGAAAGTGCTTCCAGAGAACATCCTCTGTAAATACTATGAGCGGAAAGCTGAGGAGGAGGTGGCTGCTGCCTGTGCAGATGAGCTTGTCAGGTAAGTGTCCGGCAGAGGATGCAGACTGCACTTACTGTTGTAGAAAACTGTTCCCTGAAACCCTAAATGTGTGCTGACTATGAGATAGGTAGCTTTCAAGGAGCTGTATTATAAATTCGGGCTTCTGCCTTCCCAGGTCTGTTTTTATTCAGGTTGGTCTGCCTTTGACTAGGAGGAGATTAAAATTCAATAGACTTGTCTCCCCCAAGACTTGCTCGCTAGCTCTGTGCTGATCCTCTAAATTACGTGGTCAAAAGCAGTGCTGAGCGTGTAATATTTTGATTGCAAACAGGGAAGTGATCGACAAAATATGAGCAGAAAGGCAGCAGTCAGCACATCCTGGCGGCAGGCATTTGCTTGGCAGCCTTATTAACTACCACATAGCTATTTGACTGAATCCGCTTTCAGCAAAGATGTGTTTGGCACTCTGCATTAATGGCATCTTATTTTGGGCTGCAGGTGTCCGTTCTGTAACTTCCCAGCTCTACTGGACAACGATGTGAAGCGGTTCAGCTGCCCTAATCCCCGCTGCAGAAAGGTAATTGGGGGATACTTGCCATTTGGTCTCTTTGGAGTGTTGGGCAGGAGAGCTGGGAGGACAACTCACGCTTCCTAGTAGCAGGCGAATGAATATCTAATGTGGCTGCATGAGGCAGCAGTCAAAGTACTTGCTGGATCCTACTGATGTTCTATAAAAGTGTGTGGCTGGACAGATGAATTTCAGGGCACCGTTGATAAAGACAGCAGCATTCCTTTCTTTGGAAGATGTTGGCTAAAAAAGCTTATGGATGCCATAGTTTGCTGTCTTGTATATACAGAAATGTTTTAGGTGAACAGGCAGCTGGGGGTTTAAAAGGCATAAAACCAAATTTTAATCCTTTACCTAATGAAACTTCTGGAGAAGTTTCTGGAGCTGAAACAACCTTATGTGCTATGCTTAAGAGAATTAGCATCCGCATTTTTCTTTTATGCTGTCACCTGAATACAGATTCAGTTGGAAGTGACAAAAAACTTGTTTGAAGAGCTCACAGAAATGTGTCCATTCAAAGGGCAGAAGATCTTTGTGCTTCTCTCAAAGTTTGCTAATAGCCATAATGGGAGAATCGTCAGGCCTGTTGGGGGGACAGAGTGGGGAAAGCTTGCTGCTGCTGCTGCTCCTGCACCATCTGTTCTGGGGGAAAATAGAAGCATAGAAATGTGTTTCCCAGTCTCCTGAACGCATGCAGAACCCCACTTAATCTGGTGCCAGTGAGCCGAGGCCAGTACAGTATCAGCGTTTAGCACTGAAGCTACAAGGCGTCTTGCGTAACTTTGGCCACAACGATGAATTGCTGTGCAATATTCAGGGAACTGCCTGTCCCCCAGCAGAGATTTCTGCTAATCACTGAAATTCCTCTCGAGTGCATTAACCTTGTGCTTGTAGGCGCTGTAGCTCTGGGCTCTCGTGTGGACACGATACCACCATTTGCCTGTATTGAGAAGGTAATAGGAAGTCGAATTCTGTTGTCCGGAGAAATTGAGGTTGCCAGCAGTGAACTTTGCGTTCTGTAGTGAAAATTGAACTTACTGGTGGGGGAGAGCTGCTTATGAAAGATGCACAATTCCATTTTAGATCTCTTATCTCCAGATATGTTTTGCTAACATCCACCTCTAGCATTTGGGAAAGAAATGTGATTCTGATGGATCATCCAAGTGTCATGAGCAAAGAGGTTTGCTAGTCACTAGGTGGCAATGTTGATTCACGTTTAAATCTTTTTTTTTTTTTCTTACTGTTTTTGCAAAAACAGAGTTGTTTTCAAAAAGTACATATGTCAGCACCATGGAACAAAATTCTGACTTGAAGAACGTGAACGCTTCAGTGTGCAAAACGAATTGAAGTTGCTTTTTTTCCTAAAATGTGTAATGCGGCACAGTAACTGTGGTAAGAGGGGTCAGTGCTGAAATGTTCCTTTCCTTCTGGTTTGCTGTTTCATTTCCTTCCTAGCGTACTGCCTGTCCCCCCTCCCTGGGGTTGCAGCATTCCAGTGGGCTGGATTTCTGGTTTCCTGGACAGCTTGTGTTGATTCATTAGCTGAAAATCTGCTGAGTAGCTTTGTGCTCTTCTAAGAAGTCTTGAACGACGCTAGGATTTGAAGTCGAGGGTGAGGAATTTGTATAGCAGGATGTGGTGTTGTCTCACAGCATCAACTGCAGTGGTTCTTCATATTCCCGCTATCTTGTCTCTCTCCAGAATGAAGAATTTCGGTTAATGCTCTTGCTTGCAGGAAACTGTTGCCCTTAGGGAGGAAAGGGCTAATCTAGGGAACTCTACAGAGGTTGGAGAGGACGCATTGGCTTTGCTAGCAGTGCCTCTGGCAGACTCTGCAGTGGTGATGACTGATCCTGGAAGGAGTCCCTCTCTGCTTGGAAGGACTGCACTTGCACAGCTGAGCCTAAAGCGAGGGGAAGTGTGGAAAGGGAAAGGTCAAAATGTGCATCTCCTGAAACCTCGAGGCTCCTCAGGGGTGGGGAGAGGAGGACCAGATGGGAGACCTGTTGTATTTCTGTGCTCCATCACCTGGATCCTTTGTCTTGCTTTGAGAGTTCATGTTCATACTCTCAGGCTTTTCTTTAAATCTTGCAGAGACGTTGATTCATATTTGGGCCGGCTATGGATGTATTGTAAAGTGATGGGAACCAGCTGGAAGCTTTCATTTTGGCTGTATATATGTGTGTTGGGCTCGATAATAAGAAGAGCTGTAGGCATACCCAGGTCGCTGGTCGTGCATCTCACCTGTAGTTCCAGTCATTTGCACCTTGCAGGGACCAAAATGTGGTTAATTGTAACCTCAGCAACGGGCAGAGCTGCCGATGCCGTCTGTGACTGAACGGCTGTACGGAGAGCATGCAGATGAGCCCGCACCATCTGTCAGGGCCACTGTGGCTCCAGCTGTGTGGCATGAAGTTCGGCTCCTAGTTAGGTGGCCAGGGTTTGAATCTTAATATCACGAACTGCAGGGTGGAGGAAAATCTTAATTAGCCAAGGAAAAACATTGCCCAAGCCACCCTACGGATGCGTTCTCCTCTGTGCGTGCAGTCTGAGCTGGGGGGGGGAGGCAGCTTTTACTCATACCTGTTTGAGTTTTTGCTCTATAACAGGTTGCTGACCACGCGTGGAGCCAGGCGTCCCAGCAACAGGAGGGTTTGCCAGCCCGCTTGGTCACCCTCCATCTTATTCTGCGCAGAGATCCCTGCGTGGAAGTGGCGCTTGACTTTCTCATCTCTAACGATGCACATTTCTCATCCCTGTGCTCTTACACAGCAAACCAAAGCTGGCAATTCTGCTAACACTAGGAAAGGCACATGTTGCTTGTTGATTTGTGCAGCACTGGGAAGTGAGCGTGCACTTTTGCACGTTGGGGGAAGTACTGTTTCCCACCAGAAAAGGAAGTCCATCCTTTCTGCCCTACCTCCCTCCTCCCGAGACCCCATATTGTTGGTGAAGACAAGGCTTTTGTTCCCAGGCTGCTTGCTGCTGTCCCCGGCGCCGTGTTGCGGGTGGGGGAGATAGTCTCCCCTCTTTGCAGTCTCAGCACAAAGCACTGCAGGGCTTTCAGCCAGCGAAGAGATGGGAGGTGAAAGCTGCCGTTGCCATGGAAATCATGCATGCATGGAGCAGCGCTGTCCCTCCGGTGCCGGAGAGCTCGAAACCCTCAACACTCATTTCGTAGCCAGGCCACATTGCAGGGACTTGCAGTTCCAAGGCTTCTCATTAAAAACTCCTTTGCATAGCTTAAAATTTTTGTTACTTTATTGTACCGAATTGTTGCCTTCCTCTGTGCTGGCCGGAGGTGAAGAGGTGATGTCGTATGGTCGCGTGGTGCTAAATTGCATCGCCCTCGGACTGGGCAGCTGCCGCTCTTGCTCAGGGCTCCTTAGTGCGTCCTGGTAATGAGGCTGTGTTTAGGGAGCGGGTTTGCCTGCTGGGCGTCTGCACTGCCACGCTGCAGAAACGAGCACTGATGTGCCTGTGTCAGATGGATAAAATCTCCGCTCTTTTTTGCCTTTTCATCTTCGAGTTAGGCTCTCTGGCTGCAGCAATCCTTGTGTGTACTTTTAATGTGCAGGACTAAGACGTGGTGTTTTAGGGGACTTCTTTTTAAGCTGCTAGAATGTCTCAGGATTGATTTCAAGGTGCCCGCTAGGAACACATGCACCCAGCTGCTTTTAACCTTCATTTTCTGTTGGAAGCGAGACAGGTTTAAGCTTGTACGGAGCTCTGCCTAGCAAGCTGTGTCTGAACATGGCTTCTCATAGCAGGGTGCTAACGCTGCATCCACAACCTATGTTAATAAGCATAAGTCGCGTTGTACAGTTTGCAGCAACTTTGACGTGAGTGGCCTTGCTGAAAATAACAAATCGTTGCATGATCATCAAGACCTAAAGCTACGGAAGCAGCTAAGGGGCATACTGCGCTGCCTGTGATCTCTGTACCTGGTGCGGTAGTGGGGCACGTAGCTGTTTGTCATTCCGAGGTAGGTAACGAGGCAGCCCCGGCCACCGATGATCCAGTTACAAGTGTTTCAGAGGGTGCAAGGGGAAATGTTTGTGTCATCAAGTACCCAGCAGCAGGGGATGTGTTCAGGATGACATAGCCTTCCAAGGACATCATCCGACACATACCGCAGCGCCCATGACTTCTGTGCTAGAGACTGGTCTTGTTGCTGCCCGGAGCTGCCCTGCCCGGCTCCAGATGCGCTGTGGTTTTAGGCTTAAACTGTATCAAGATTTGTCACTGGCAGGGTGCATGTGCAACATGGAAAAAAAAAAAATTCTTCTGGTTGGAGAAATTGAGCTTGTCCAAAATGCCTCAGAGTAGGATGTGCATATGGAGAATTACTTAATTCTCCTTGTTTTGCAACATGTTTTCCCAGCTGTTGAAGTCTGCTGTCTCATTCAGCTTCCTGACAGCAGCGCAAACATTTTGAAGGTCCCATGGCCCCATCTCATTCTCTGTTTAGCCGTTCTTATTGCTGTTCTCTGTATGCTTTTCCTTGAGCCTATTTATTTAGATTTGATTGTTACTTAGAGCTTAGCCCCACAGCTTTAGTAGAGAGCAGGGCCAAAGGTGGCACTCGCTTATGGCAACCCCTGTAATTTCTTTCTGGTGGCAGTGACCTCGAGAACCAACTCCCGCCTTTAAATTCCCATCCTTCTGTGTCTGCGTGAGTGTGGCTTAGCAGAATTTGTTGGGATGAGGAAGAAAGGGAAATGCAGTGTGGGAAAACATGTTGCAAAACAAGGAGAATTAAGTAATTCTGTGATTCTATGTGTTTTATTAGGGGGGTTGAGAATGGAGCACTTGTGCCCATGTACGCTTTTGTCCGGAGGCCTGTCTCCCACTTGTCCAGGCTGGCAGAACAGTCTAAGCCATCTTTTCGTGACTCTGCCATCTTCCTCCTCAACGCTACATCCCTGAAACCTCCTGCTCTGGAGCTCTCAGCTTTCTCCTCCAGCTCAGCGCCTTCGCTGCACCCTTTTTAAATGAGCGGTGCACATGGGAACACGCTCCACTCTATCACTGCCAAAACCACAACAAATGGCAAGTTTCCGTCTGTCATCTCGGCTCGGCTCTGAGGCACTCCGCGGCTGGGCAGGCGATTTTCATTTTTCTTCCATAAAAGGACATTGAAACTCGTCTGCAGCGGCGGTGCTCTGTGCCGCAGGCAGGGCGAGCGGCGATGCTATCGCCGGCAGCGCCAGCAGTACTGCAGCGGGGAGCGCTGGTGATTTCCGTATCACTCAAAGGGATGGGCAGGAGGGAGGGACCAAGGCCGAAGGTGGGGTTGAGGTGATTGTAGGCAGCAGATAACACCCAAGTAGACTTTATTGCCAAGTCCTAAAGGAAGATAGATAACAGGAGAGTGCTCCTGGTACAACAAAGCCTTAAAAGTACAGTCCCATGTCGGAAGAGTGCGCGCGTGGTAAACCACGTGCTCCGTCCCATCGAGGCATGTAGGGTCAAAGTTGCACGGGGAGTGCTGAGAGTCGGGAGATCGTCTCATCCTCAGCTTTGTGCTGGGCAAGATACTTACCTTTTCGGGGGGAGCTGCAAGGGGAACGAGGGAAAGCCACATGCCAGAGGCTCTCCTTGCTTCCCTGGAAGCTGGACGGTGCATGCCCACGGCTTGCTCCCTGGCTGAGAGGGAGCATCTTGGAAAGCCAGGGACCGGGAGTGAGTTGTCCCCCCCGGGGGAGCTCCCATAGCTTGCTTTTTGGTGTATGCTTGGTCTGGGCTGGGACCAGCTACAAGAGTTGAGTGGTGCCAGCAGTAGCTTGCTCCTAAATGCCCTTTTCCAGAGAGGAGGCACAATGATCAGCCCAGAATTGCTCCTTGCCTTGTCTATGTGCCTGCCACCCTTCCTCAGGACACATAGGAAGGGGCTGTTGGAGCTCCAAGAATACCTCACCTGGAAAGAGGGTAGGAGCAGGCTGGGTTAATTGCTGTGGTGGGGTGGAGAGACTCCATCGGTGGGAGCTCAGGTGCTGCTGCTTTTACAAGGTCAAGTCTATTTATGCAGTGGTATGTAGAAATGCTTCACTTGATAAATGAGTCTGACAGAGGCGGAGAGGGTGAAACCCAGCCTGGAAATGGACCTGAGGAAAGAGGTCAGTTTAAATGGGGTGTCTGTCTCTTAGAGGGGGAAAAAAAAAGCTGCTGAAAGCAAGAACTCAAACTAGTCTCTTTAAAAATAGACCGTGTAAGTCAGTGCAATTTTGAGCAACAAAGCTTACTCCTGTGCTTGCTTTCTGCCTTATATAGCAATATCCATTCGGTGAAAAGGCAATTCTCCCACTGTTTACTGACCAGTGAATACCTCTTTGTCAGGTCCATAAGAGGTAGCGGTGCTATCTTCCCTTCGTAGCTTTGTCCTTTGCCGGGGAAAGGTCCAGAGGTAATAAGCTGAGCACAGCTTCGTGTAGGGATGGAAACTTCAGCCTGAGCAGGCTCATCTCGCCGTCTCTCCCTGGGCACAGCCTGCAACCGTTTAGGCAAAGGAGCCACTCGGGACCGCTGCCAACTTGTAGTGGTTGGTGTGGACCTGCGATGACAATGTCTTTGGAGATAAGCTGATGGACTCCACGAGCACCGTGGGTGGGTGGTGCCGAGGTGCGAAAGGTCCTTGGCTGCCTTCAATGTGGCGAGTGGCTGGAGTGGTCCCGTAGCCAAATTGCTGGGGCTGGAAGGACCTTGAAGGCTGTAGTTGTGCTGAGGGTTGAGCAGAGGCTGAGATGAGCTGTAACTTTTGCTTTTTCCTCCTGGGTCCCTTTGAAAAAGAAAGGGAGGAGTGATGTTCTTCTATTTCATGCAGGGAGCAAGAGAGAGAGTAATGTAACACGATTGCCCTAACATCAGGGAGAAACCCTAAACCTCTGTACGGACCAGAGTGCTCAGACTGCTTGATTTGTTTGATTTTTAAACAGTGAAGTAACTTAGCCTCTGCCACTTGTCTGTCCTTACAACAGGTAGCGATGCCACCAAGCTGCCCTGGGACTGCTCTGGGAGCTCGGTACAGGTACCCTTCACAGCAGCAGGGGCGAGTTTAAGGTTAAAACTCTGCCTGGAGCTACTTGTATTTGCAGAGTATCGGAGCAGGGTTATCGTTTCGCTGCTGCAGTGGAAATGGAGGTTGGAGAGGATGGAAAAAGGCTGTTCCCAAGCCAAATTAAAAACATTGTTCTGACCTTAGTCAAGAAGCTACATCTTCTCTCTCTTTCCTCCCCCTCACATTCCTGTCGTAGTAATCACTGATCTCTAACCTCAGCTTCATCTACCACAGCTAACCACTTAAAAAATGCACTTAAAAACCCCGAATCTCTGCGTACACCTCGTCTTGCTGTACCTTAGCGCTTCCAGGGCAGAGTTATCTTCGGAGGGGTGTGAGTCAGCAGTGGAGGGTTTGAATAGTATTGTGTCAGGGCAGCTGATGACTGTCTCCTTCGGGCCAGAGCACTGAGATGGCCTAACCTGGCATGTGTAGTGCAAGGAAGTGTTTTGCTTCTCCTTTCTGTTTGCACATAAACAGATTTCAGCAGATGACACAGTCATCAGACTTCCTGAGCTAATACAAGGCTGCTGCAGACGATGTCCATTTTGGAGGCTGTCAGTAGAGTTTGTTTCCTAATTTGGTCACAGTGTGCTCAGGGCTGGCCTGCTTTGCTTTGCCTTTTTTTTTTTTCCTTTTAAAAACACCCATCCTTTTATATCACTGTCGTGGAGGGGAAGCTGTTTGTATCGGAGAACCTCCAGCTCCTCTCGCTTCCTCTCTGCAGAGGAAGTGATACTTGAAAGGTCTCTTTGAAAAAGCAATGCAGTTCTGAAGCTGATCTTTCCTTTTTTTTTTTTCCCCCCCTCCTTTGCCACTCTTTCGTGAGCTCATCTCAATGAGCCTGCTGGCTTTTTATCCCTTCTGGGTGGTCATCTGAGCCCTTTGTGCTGGAGGACTTTGGAATAGTTCTCTTAAGTGACAGAGGGAGTTATGCTGCACTTAAATAATGACATTGATAAGTTGATATGTTGGAATATATATTGCAAGGGGAAGAGACGTGTGATTTCAGCTAATGGAAAGAGCACATGCTTTGTTTTGTTTAATACATCACCACTAACAAGAGGCCTGGCACCGTGTAGGAAGCTGTAAATGCCAGACACGAGGAGAAGAAATAGTGTGGCTGGTCAGTTCTGCTAAATGACCTTTAAAAGTTTAGCTCTTGTGTCTTGCAAATCCTCAAGAAAACTAGGGACCGCCAACCCCTTTAGAAGATGCCCACTTTTCGATGTTGGACCAGGGTCAGCCCCAAACCAGCTGCCTTCCTGGCATGCAGGAGACAGTTTAGCCCTTCCACGGTCAACGTAAGTTTTCATTCAGTAACAGGAACCGCTGAGGAATCAACACCAAACCTGTAGGCTCCTTTTTTTCTTTTATTTCTGTGCTGGACTTTGCAGGAAAAGAAAGGGGGTGGAGGGGGAAGTTTCCAGGTGATGCAGTTGAGGATGCAGCTCCAGCAGCTTTATTCAGCGCTGTTGGGAGGTTTGTGTGCCTTCCATAGTGGTGAAGCTATTGTTGTGGAGGGAGCTGCCATCTGTGTTGGAGAAGACTCCCTGGCCTTGGAAGCACAAGGAGATGCTGGGTTACCTACTCAAATCCAGCACTGTCTTAGGTCCAGAGTACACGTCATAAACAGCTGCTGCAGAGCCTCAGGTTAAGGTACACCAGGAGCAGCTTGATTACTGACGTTAAAGGCTCGGCTGTAGGTGGGCAGGTATGGGCTGGTCTCTGGAGAGAGGAAACTTCAGTGTGCGTCATGTGTTGGATGCCAGGTTACCGTTGACCTCTGAAACATGAGTAATGGAGAAATGGGAACATGAAGTGGTGAGGCAGCAAGTTTAGAGGGGGAAAGGGAAGGTGAAACAGAAGATTTCTTCTAATTTAGTAAAAATCACCTCTGTGTGTCATTCTTATTTGCATATTATCTTCTAATTAGCCATGACTGACTCACCCACCACTTCCACCTGAAAGGAATAGTATGTTTTGAAGTATGTGGTTTATAATCTCAGTAGGCCAGCATTTCTTCTCCTCCCCCTCCCCTTCCAGTGCCCCCCAAAATGCATTCTCTTGTTGCTTTTAACCTTCAAGCCTCTTTTTTCTGCTTTCTCTCTGTTACTACTCTTGCATTATTAATGGGACTGTAGCAATCCAGCCAGAACACTGACATTACTAATTACTACTTGTAGCAGAGGAATGAGGAGCAAGATAGAAACTGGGTCAGGAAATGTTGTCATCATAAAACGATAGCATCGGAACCGGGGAGCAGAACTCTTTGTACGAGCCAGTTTGCATTGGAAACGGCCTCCTTCACCCGGTAGTGTACCTGCGCACGTTCACCATGCGCGTCCTCCTTGCTTATTTACTGCATGCAGATGGGAAGACCATCTCGCACACGCAAAAAGGTTAATGGACCTGTAAGTTCCAGGAGCAGAGGAATGGAGTGATATGTTGTGTTCTGCCTGGTAGCACTTCAAGCATCACAAAATTCATGTGTTCTTCATTGCTGGCGCTGTAGTAGGAAGCCCCTTCCCTTGTTAGTGTCAAAGGCTGAGGAAGCATAAGTGGCTGCGTTTATTTTTGCATTCAGTGAGAGCCTGTCACACTCGATGCGTTCAGATTGTCCTTGGTAGTACCAAGGGCATCCTATAGCAGCAAGCAGCTCTTCACGTTCCGTGTAAGAGAATATGGCTGCTATGAAATCAGAACGAGAATGTTATTTTGGGGATGCAGCAATTAACCTGTGAATACTGGGCTGCTGTAAGCATAAGGAATTGCCTGTCTATCCTGCTTCTGGTTAATGGAGCTGTGCCTCTTCACTCAGTTGGGCAGAGCGTCCGCTCGGGAATCTGGCATCCTGGGAGGCCTTGCGTGAACTGTTGTGCTCTCGCGTTAGCTTGCCCCTTGAGAGAGGGGCAAGTGTGAAAAGGGAAGTGTCACTACTGCAAAATGTATCGACTCTTATGGTAAGTGACGGTTAGAGAAAGTAATCTCTTTAAACGCATGCTGCCGTTGTTCTCTTCTTTGTAATAGTTAAAACAGCTAAAATACGTAGGTAAGCAGTAAAACACAAATACAAAATTGATTAGCGTGTGCTGGCAAAAGACTGGAGTCTGTGTCCCAAAAAGATGATTTAAAAGAAAAAAGACAACTGGAGCCTAATCTCCCCCAGAGGCACTACGCAGTCTCCCAAGCTGGGAGGCTCATATAAATTTGCTCGCTAGTGATGAGGGGACGAGGGGATGTCTCTCGGTGAGATGGCTGGCTCAAGGTGGCAGACGACTTAGTCTCTTGGAGCCGGGGGAGAAGGGACTGTGTGTTTCTTCCCGCTCTGTGTCGCTGGTGCCAGTACGTGTGACCGCTGTGCGTGCATCAGTTGGGTGACGCTGCTTTTGGACCAATACGGGGAAGCATCAAAGCAGTTTGTGTTCAGTCCCTGCTAGGCGGTCGTGCATCCAGATAAACTAGTAGCGTGCTTCATTTATATTCTCGACAAAGCTGGGAGGCCAGCACGTGAGCAGCGTGACTCCCTGGCAAGTCGGATGGTTACTTGCACAAAGCGAGCTGGATATTTCGGCTGGGCAGACTTGACAATATCCCCTTTCAAAGATTATCCTTTAAACTCTCCTAGTCGCGCACCGCCTTCGGCGCCTGCCTGAGCCTTTTGTAAGGATGAACGGTATTTAAAAGAGAGGCTGGCTACTCTAATCTCTTCTCTGTGTGCTGAAAAATCTATCTATCCTGCTGTAGCTAGCCAACTTGATTTCTCTAACTGATCATAATAAGTGTAGGGCTCTTAAATCCTGGCTCATATTCTATCTGTGGTGGTGGTGGGGCTGTCTGTCATCTCAAAGCAAGCCCAAAGCAGAGCTTTGCTAGTGCAGCTTAGGGCATTTGAGGGAGAGTAGCCGTTCACATTAAGTGGGAGCTGATGATAGGCAGTAATTTCTACCACGTATTTAACAAAGCCATTGTGGTGCTAGAGAGGTCTAGAGTTTATGACCCCAGTATTCTTTCGTTTTTTTTTTTAAAGGCAGGTACTGGTTTGCTATTAAAACCAAGCATTGCCAGTAAGGCAAATGCTTCCTCCGTCCAAAATTTCATGTGCACGTATTTAATTGAAAGGCGACAGGGTTAATGAAGCTTTGAGTGCATAAGGCCTCATTCCCTGAATTTAATTTTCTTTAATTGCTCCAGAGATTGAAATTCCCAGCTGTAGTTGTCTCCTAACATGTGAATTAAGGAACTGGAAAGGGACAATTTGAATTGTCTCACTCAGTGCCAGCTTCTTCCTCTTCTACTGATTTTTCATATCTTTGGTTGAAAGAGGATTAGATAAAAATGCTTTCTTAAGTCAGTGTTTTAGCTTTACGGTGGAATTGGCAAAGCTGTGAGCTGCTGACACCTTGGACACTGGGAATGAGGTGAAAAGCGGGGGGTGTTTGTGCAGATCGTGTCACTCATCCCTAAGGCATTGCAGAAGATTGAGAGCAAATACGGTTTTTATTCTTCTCCCACCCCAAAACCTGCCATCACATTCAGCATCAGTGGGGTTGGGGTGACTGAATTGTCTGCCACAGCCCAAACCAAACCAGCCTTTGTCAGCGTGCAGTTAGAAACCAACCAGACAAAAAAGTGTTTTGGGGGTGGATTTCTTGCTTGTTTACAGGGGTGTTTGAATAGTGGGTTTAGTGTCTAAGACCTCTCTGAGAATCGAGGTCTTTTTGTGATCCTCTCATGTTGTGTTGTGCGAGCTCGTAGTCCAAGCTCTGCAAAGTTCTGTAAAAGGGCAAAAATCTAAAATGCAGCAAATCCATGTACCAGCGAAACGATCAGTGATGGGAACAGCCCATCGTGTTCCTGACTTGGTTATAATAAAAACTTACGACCCTTGCTGAATGTCCCTGTATGTGACACTATTTGTGACAGATGCTGTCAAATATTCCAAGGCTACTGTGTGTTTTTGTGTGCCCTCATGGGCTTGTTAGCAACTATAGCTTTGACTAGATGGTTAATAGAAAAGAAAGCTTCCAGCAGCAGCAGAAGACAGCGGGGGTTAATTTAATGCCCATCTAACATTAGAACAATGGGAGCAAAAAGCGTGTTAGGGTTTTGTCACAGGTTTGACTCCTTTTGGACGTCTTAGCTGCCAAAAATCCTTGGGAAGGTATGTAGTAGCATCCCCTTGATCTGGTGGAGACTTGCCATAACCAGCAGGCACGTGGTACTGATAAATCAGAAGCCCGTACGTGAAGAGGTGTTTCAGAGCTGTCAGGCTTTCCCAGTAAGAAGCTGGCGGCTACTGGTACGCTGTGGTGTATAAGGTGGTGTCTGGGGTGCGTGGCGGGGGCTGAGGGGTTGCTTGGGACAAGTTGTGCCTTGCTCTTAGGAAAGTATCTGGTCCCGTTGCTGTGGGAAGAGCGGCCGTGCAGGTACCCCTGCTGCGGAGCCGGAGGGGTGCAAGGGTCAGTTTGGCACCCAGCACCCCGGTGGGGTGGGTTTGGAGAGGTGGCACAGAGAGAGGTGCCCTCCACATGTGAGCTCTAACCCGCGTTAGTCAGCTGTGTCCATTGAACCTCTGCCTGAACAGATGAATCTGTAAAACCATTGGGGTTAAAAAAATTGAATTCTTTTCTGGCATTCTGTAATTCTTCCTTATTTCCCGTCAGCCTGTTCATCTTCAGCTGGAGTCAGCACAAATACCTCTCTCAAGCTTGCACTTCTGGCCTCGAGGAAACCACCTTCTTTGCGACTACATAACACCTCTCTTGCTCCTCGATGGTTTAAGTGACCTCTGCCCTGCCGAATAACTAATGGCCGGGTCGTCGTGCTGGGGGCCGGGAGGTCCAGGGCCTGGCCCGTGTGTGGCTGCTCCTCCCGCCGCGGGCTCGGGGAGCAGAGGTGATGCTTAAGTGGTCTCCGTGCTGCTACCAGTGTAAACAGAGCAGATGTTTCCCTGAGTCGGGGGAGCATTAATGGAATGCGTCGTCCCCGGCTGATGTAAAACATCGCTGCGAGTTTTGGGGATGAGGTCAGCGGTACTGAAAGCTGATGGGAGTTTAATGTCGAGTTTGCCTCTCCGAGCCGAGGGGTCAACCGAGAAAGCCGCGGCTAATGGAAACGCAAGTACACTTGTCATGAATCAGTGCCAAAATACCGAACAGGCATAGCTGCCGCTGGATCCCGCAACCAGCGATGGCTCTGTAACCACCCATTAGCTATTCGGTGGCTGCCTTCCTCGCCGAGTGCTCTTAGTGTTGATGTTTGACTTTAGAAGGGACAAACAGAGGCTGAAAATGGAGAGGTTGGGGAAAGCTTTACCTCTGCGTGCTGGGAAAGCCCTGCCTGCTTCACCACCTTCCCCTCGGCGTTTGTGGGGCCCCGTGGCTACTGCTTGCCCACCCATTTGGGGAACAGCAGGAGGGCAACTGGGATCTTGTTTTAAACAAGTTGTCCTTCTGGTAAAAGGAGATGGATCGTGTTTCTGCTGCGAGGTTGCTAGGAAGTCCCGAGGCATCCAGGAAAGCGTCGAGAGGCAGGAGGCAAAGCAGGCTTGGCACTGCTTAGAGATCATATGGGTTTTTTTTAAAACAAACAAATCTTGTAAAGAGCAGCATTTTTCTAGACAATGAAGAGTGAGTTTGCTCTCTAGACCAACCAACATATTTCCCGTAAAGCTGGACACTGTAACGTACTATTTGCCAACAAGATAAGATGGTCATATTTGTTCAGTGATTTATCCTCTGTGAGGCTAATCTGAAAGAATGCTTTATTGCTGTATTTATTTTTTCAAAAGAAGCTGCTTTGACCTCATTTTTTGTGTTGGGAGCACGCATGCCTTTAAGCTAAATCTCAAAGCCTGGTCGAAATTGGGGTCTGTCTTTGGGGTTGCTGCTTAAAACACAATATCCGTGGGCTGTTAGTGGCAGAGATGCCATTCAGAAGCTGAGAGGTGAGCATCTTTCCCCAAGGCCTTTTCTGTATTGAAAAGCCTCCCCACGATATCCAGCCTCATACAAACCAACAAAGCCAGTCTGCAACTAGAAGGTTGAGGGGTTTTTTTTTTCCTCCTTTCTGGGTCTTCCTTAAAGAGCAGAGGTTAAAACAAAACAGATGCTCTGGGATGGTGTCTCCGCTCTGCAGCAGGCGGTTGCTGTAAGAGGCTTTGCCTTGGCTCCTGGCACGTGAAACGAGGATGCTACCTCCCGTTTGCAAGCGGATGTCAGGCTTAACAACAAAAACAAGCCGAAAGAGCCAGATGATCCCCCCGAGTGGGGTGAGAGAGGAGTATCGGTGGTGTTACTGCATTACCTCCATCCTAACGTTTGTGTATGCAATTATCTATGTAAGTAAAACCCAAAAGCGCCTCGTTATGGCACGTTCTCCCCAAACAAGGGAAAGGATTGCGGCTATCGGAGTGGCCTGCGAAGAGAGGGATGGATCTTCAGGTAGCTGGAAGCCGTGCCAGTTCGTGTGTTTGCTGGTAGCCTGCTACTATATTTAGTTTCTCTTGGCCTCCCAGAATGAACGCATTGAACCTTTCTAGATATGGAGATAGGCACACCACCAACCAGCTCTGAACAACAGCTTGCCAACTTCTTGGCTTTATAGTTGTTTTCAGCCTTGGTCCTTGCCGTTCCCGTGGTTGGGGTAGAGGATAGATGAGGTTATGTGAACAAGAGTTGTTTTTGTAGCTGTTCTGTCTGCGCGTGAAGCCTGGGGTGTTTTTTAAGAAAAGCTTCTTTTTGGAGTATGTTGTTTTTCTGTGACTTTAACCCTTTGTGGTGTGTTTCAGGTGTGCAGGGCGGAGAACAGGCGCTTTGCAGGAGTCATTAGGTAACTTTTCCAGTTTTGTACCAAAAACAAGCACACAGATACTTTCAGACACAAATTTCTTTCACTGTAAGAGATCCCTGTCTTGAGTAATTCTGACCTACCCATGTAATTAAATGAAGCATTTTTTTTCCTCCTGGAACTTTATTCTGGTTGCAGCTGTTGTACGAGCTATAGATTTCTAGATTTGTGTCAGAAAACCATGACTTCAGACCACTGGGATTTTTGTGGGTGGGTGAAAGTGATAACAGATTAATGAGTTTTACTTAGCATCTCCCTCTGCCAGACTAAACCATGTTCTGCATAGGAGAGTTAACACAGCTGTTTTGAGCTGGTCCTCTAAAAGCAAAGCACCCTTTACCTAGTCAAAGCTGACCCCTGATCCAAAAAAACAAGCATTGCTCTTAAGGTGGCCTTTCGAAAGGCAGTGCCTTATATAGAATTATATTTACTTTCCTTTTCCTGACCCAAGCACTGTGATGGACTCAAAGCGTACAAATGAGGAAAGGCGATGATCGTACCGAGAAATGCAGGTGATCCCCGAAGGACCAGGTACGAGCCCCGGGTACTCACCAAACACGTGGATCAGGTTCCTTGTCTGAAATTTGAACTCTTACTTATTGCTGTGACACTTGCAATTGCCTTCCTTATGCTTTGCCTCCAGAAGCAGATAAATTAAAACGTGTAGTATAAAATCAGTTATCTCAGTCCCAGTGTGGGCGACTCGTACCGAAGGAAAATGACTGGCAAGCGATAGCTGTGCGTGGCCATGTGTGTAAAAGTGTACACGCTTTCTCAAATTGCAGTTGGCTCAAATCTCTGTCGCTGCCAGGGGCAGCCTTAAAATCCAGCTGCAAGCAGAGCCAGGGTGAGGAATGAGATGACCTGATCAGGCAAAAGCTGCTGTGCATTAGCTGTAGCTGTTAGCTTTTCTGTTCCCTCCTGTGAGCTCTGAAAGTTAAATGGGAATGAAGTAGCTGCTGAATAAGAGACATGTTATCCTTCGCCTGCATCCTGTTATATGGAGCGAGTTGCCATGGCTAAGACACTGATCAGTTATTGTTATTTTGAAATTGAGGATTATTCTTCAGTTGGGTTTTTTTTTTTTTTAGAGAAATGGGTATCTGTCATCTCCAGTGCCCAGAAAGTATCTGCAAAAGCGAGGGTTGATGTTAGTGTTGGGTGTGCCTGCGCATACACGCTCCCCTGCCATTCCTGTACACCCTTTCTCTAATTTTTTCATTGCCTGCGAGACTGGAAAAACAGCCCTGACCCTGAGGAGCCCAAAGGCGCTGGGGAGTTGAGGGTGTGGGGGAAAGGCTGGCTTGGCTGATTTGGCTATGTAAAACTGAAAGGTATTTACTCAGAGCATTGGGTAGACTGTTCTTGTATGTAATGAGTTGTGCAACTGCACAGCTGTACCAAAACAGTCCAAGGTCCTCTGACTTATCTCCCACATGGACTCCTTATAACTACTTGTCAGGAAGATGCAAAATTCCCATGATCTGTTTGTATGTGTTACTCCAGACTGCTTTCTGCTCAGAGTGCCTCTCTGTTTTATGCCTGGAGTATCAGTGGGCCTTCTCACTGCTTTCTGCAGGCTTGATGACAGATGCTATCCTTAAAATTTGGACTGGATAGTTCCTCTGAAGTACCTCACTTCACCATGGAGAAGTGAAAGCAAGCAACGCAATTAGCAGGAAAGCTACTGTAGTCCTTGGGCTTGCATGCTGGGGCGTGTAGAGTCGGAGAAAGATCTTATTTTCTTTATATTAGGGCATTAGTGACACCAAGTGTTTTGTTTTGATTCTTAGTCAAGAATGACAGGAAGCTAGAAGACTCTTAGAAAAAGTTTGTAAGTATTCTCTGCAGTCTAGAAATCCTGCCTTACAGTAAGATTTTAAAGCTAACTCTTTAAAGATAAATGTTATGAGATCACTTGATGAGTCTGTAAATGTACGCCTTCAGAGATATATGTAACATCTTAAATGTAACAGGTAATGATAAGATAGTATTAAAAGTCTAAAAGTCAAAGCTGGTTGCAAACATGTGCTTTGAGTCAGCCTGGAGCTTTTGGATCAAGTTGGGTATCTTGATTGAGAAGGAGGAAGGGAGATTTTAGACTTAGTTGTAAATGGAATTTTTGATAGATGCTTTTATAGGACTCCCTACTTTAATGGTCACTTTCGGCTTCATTCTGGGTTGAAGTCTATCGCTTTAACATCATTACAATCTGTAGCCCCACCATTTCAAGCTGTGATTTCAGCTAGATTGTCCAGGCTAAGCCAGACTAGGTGTGAACAGACGTGGCTGGCTGACAGCCAAGGAGCCGAAGAACTGCAAGAAGTGGTAGCCTGGATTCAATAGGTAATGCTCTCCCGGGGATCGTATGCTGCGTTAATTAGCACTGCCAGGGGAGAGACAACCTTGGAACGTGTGTGATTCAAAGGCCACAGGACAAATTCAAAGAAGGAAAACTTAGCGAGTCGTTAGCCGAAGTACCACTGCTGGCGCAGAAAGTCCCTGGCCCACGGAGAGCAGCATGCAGGAGCAGCACGCCCGCCCGTCCTGTCCATAGGGTCGGGTCTAGATGGACCTCTGGTGTAAGACACCACACTAGGTCATGCTAATTTCGATGGTGGTGAAAACTAGCACCATCTTGATATTCAGGAGTAAGAGATCTGTATAAAAAGGGCTGTAGGTAAGTACTGTGTCTAAAACTCCGCTTTTGGCGTGCACTCTGCAAAACAGCCTTCATTTTGGCACGGTGGTTTGTTAAACGGCTGTTGTTCCAGGCTGAAGGTAGTCGTTTCTGTACGTATATACTGGGAGGAAGGTTATGCTCTAAACTAGGGTTCCTCGATTTACTGAACTAATGCACGTGGATGTGGGCGTGCGGAAAGGTCCTGCTCTGGGTTGTTCTCTGTGTGTTTCTGTTTCCAACTCTCCACTTAGCATTGAATACAGATGTTTATGCATATACTTAGAAAAGGCTGGTCTGGAAATAAACTCCTCTTTGCAGCACTCCACCTCCCGCTTCATATTTTAAGACTCTCTTTATTCTCTCATAGTAATTTTCCAAGTGGATTAGCGCAGGTCACCAAGGCATCCACATCAGTAAAATACAGCGAGATGTTACTGTCATCTCCTGAAACACTCCAGCACTCCACCCCGTTGCTTATCAACCCACACTCCAGTAATCCTAATAGCTATGTCATAGCAAGATTAACAGAAAATCCAGGCAAATATTTATGGTTCCCTTCCAGGTACATATTAATCCGAGAACGTGAAGTGGGGTAGATGCATTATGAGGAGAGCTTGGAAACCTTGCTCACGTGGGCTGCGCAGGGATTCTCCCAGGCTGGGCGAGCTGCTGCCCGCCGGCTTGGGGAGGAGGCGTTGGGCAGTCGATGCTGCTGCGGCGTTGGTGAGCGCGCAGGGGCGGGCGGCCTCGGCGTGTCGCAGCCCCAGGTGGGGATGGGGAGAGGAGCAGCTGCAGCTCACAAAGGAAAAAGGGGGTGACAAGAGTCAGTGTCTCAGTTGCCCTCAGTGCTATAGCAGCATCGTACAGCAGCTCAGCGAGGAGAGTAAAGGAGAAACACAAAGGCAAAGCAAAGGAGGAGCAGCTTGAGGCTGGAAGAAAGAAGCAGAAGAGCTATACAACAAGGTGGCATCTAATAAATGCCTGGGCGGGCAGTATTGGATGGGAGGTGGTAGTTTTAATCACGGAGAAGACTGATTCTTTTTTGTCCGCGGGGCTGTGCAGGTTTCTGGAGTTTGGGGAGTGACATGAGAGGACTAGCAAGGTACAGCTTCCTCCCCCAGAGGACAGCTAGTCCCAGGGTGATGGGGTGCCAGCTAATGATGAGGATACTCTCTCCTAGTTTTAAAATCCCTGTGCTCATAAAAAGGTCTAAACTAAGATTTTTAATAGCAGCATGTCAACACCTGTGAACCGTGCACTCGGGGGCTGCGGAGGAGGAGGACCTAGTGAGGAGCGTGGTGGATGTTGCAGTTCAGCTAAAGTCAGGCAGAGACCCGTCTCCAAAGGGGAGAGCTGGAAAAAGAGAAGGAGACTATCTGTGGATGTAGCTCTAAACTCTAGGAGATATCTGTAATGTCCTTAGCATGCCATGGTCAAAGAATGCTTTGTGCCTGGCAAGGCCGTGGTAATCGCTAATGCTTATAAATATTGCCCCTTCTTTCTCGGGGTGGGGGAGAAGCAGGATTCCTTGTAGGTTGTGTGGGTTTGGGGAGTGTTTTTATTCTGAATCAGCTGCAGAGCTGCGGCACCAGAGGGAGCAAGTGAGCCTGAAATAGTTGCTTTCAACAAAAAGCAGCAGCAAATAATCACAGCCTTTGCAAGAGGTAAATTAAAACCATCTCCAGCCTGGGAAACATGCACAGCTCAGCATCTTTCCTCCATAAATATTTCCCTGCTGTTGAATGTTTGTAACCCCTTCGGAGCCAAGCAGCCGTGCTCTTCCCTGCTAGCAGCAAGCCGCCTCCTCACCGTGTGCTCCCTGAGCAGAGATTTTGACCCATCAATAACTGAGCTCTGTGGCTCTGTTGGACCTTACTGTCCTGAAGAAGTCAAGACGGGGTTGGTATGAAACCAGTCTGGCCTTCCTGCATGGCACTGGGCAGCCTGACATCCCTATGGAGCAGTTGTTAGTACTGGGGCAGCAGATGTAGTAATTTCCTTAGCACCCCTCATGCATTTCTGTTGCTAAAGCAGCACTTCAGCTTTGGAGGAGCTTGGTCTTGCTGTCTTCTGTCACCCCCTTTAAACATGAGGGTTGTCCAGTCTTTGCACGTATGTCACAAGCAGTCAAGTAGCTGGAAGTGTGGATTTTTAAGGCTTGTATTATCAAAGCTCGCTCCCAGCCAGATGATGTTCTTTCCCACCCTGTCTCAATGGCATTGCGTCCTTTTCTACACAGAGATACCGAGACGTACGTGGGTTTTTGCTCCGAGGAAGCTGATAGCAAGCTGCCATAAGAGGGCTCCAGAGCCCTGTTCTTGAGCACGCTCCTTTGTGGAGCGATCTTCCCCTGTTTCTTCACCAGTATGTCCAAGCTGCCTTAGCAAAACCCTCTTACACCTGCTCTAAATAATTTTTTTTCTTGTATTGCTCAGTCTAGTTGTGAACCTGCTCTCTTTATTTTAACCAGTGTAGTTGTACGTACTGCAAAAATGCCGTGTACTAATAAAGCTTATTTCTTTGTCTGAATAGAGAGATATGACTTAGTCAGACTCCCTCCCTTGTACTGTTGGGACTATACCCTGTAGCAGGAGCTGTGTCAGTAGGGAGAGGAGGCCTGAGACCCCTTCGAGAGGCACCGTTCATCTGTATGCAGCGTGCTGTGCCCGTCTGGTAACCAACACAATGAGCCTCGGGGATGGGGCCTGGGGCAGGGGAGGGAGTTGTGTTGCCATGACAATACAAATTGCAATGGATGACTTCAGATAAAAGCATCACGTTTTTCAAAGGAGAAAAAAAAAAAAGTAGTGTAAAATAACAGCAGTTGAAATATGGTGTGAATTCTAGCTTCAAGTAGATGCGGCTTGCTAGAAAAACATGGGGCTGTAGGTGCTAATTCTGGAAATGTTCTTGCCCTTGGGGTGTTGAGGGAGCATTGAGAAGATCATGCAGGAGCCGAGCATCCTATGAGTAAGTGTCCAGCAAGTTTTCCATGCAAATATTTGGACGTGCAGTAATGAGTTCCAGTAATAGCTGACTGCTGACTCGCGCCATGGGAGATACTGGGAGAGCAGGGACCGTGCTGGTAGCGTGCTTACCAGAGAAGATGCAGCTGCCAGTCTGGTACATCAGGCACAGTGCAGATGGCCAACTATTTATATTTCTGTTGTGCCTAGAGCAGATTCCTCCGTGTTACCGCTGTCTGGGGGAAAGTAAATGTCCCCTGGAAGCCAGAAGCAGTAAGGGTGTATTTACAGGGAAGATAGTGAAGTCCAAGAGACCTAGTCCTGCTCTAGGGGCTTTTTAGGAATCTCCTCGTTGATCCTGTTTAGGTAGAACATTTCTGATCCTGCTGTGAATCCCTGTTAGAGACCGGTTTTGTCTTCAAGCATGGCCAGTGTAAGATCTGTTTCTACTTTGATCTGGCACCTACCTGTAAGCTTGTCCCTTTTTAACATAGACCCCAAAGACCACAGTAAAACAGGCTTTTTTTTTTTTTTTTTTAAAAACCGTCGTCCTCTCAAAATGGTTCACAAGAAGAAACTAAACTTATCCGGTTGCCTGTAATTCAAGATGTGTGATGATTGCACTGGTGTCGCAGCCTGTTGTGTCTTGTTAAGCATAAATAGAAATTCCAAGGAAGGATGGGATAATTAGAAGCAATCCAGTGATTCTTGTGACTGTATAAAAATAACAGGACTTTTTCAGGGTGAGTTATTTTTAGCAGCCTCGTGTCAAAAAGGTTTTGCATCAGAAAACAGTAAAATGAGGTATTATACCTGCTTTGCTTTTTTCTCTTTTTTTTTTTTCCTCTGAGTATGATGTGTGTTGAGGTTTATGCTTCATAAAATAAATTGGCTTTGGAAATCGTTGGGGTAACTAACGTAGCCCGCTGGCTGGCTTACGAGGGGACATCAGCACCAGGTTTAGCAGTGGGACCCACAACTGGCCACACACTTAGTGGGTGGTGAAGATCTGATTTAAGAATAATGTGTCGAACAATACACCCAAAGAAACCCTGCAGCCTGAAGCTGTCTGATGTCTATCTGATCTGTATTTAATTTTGGTGGTTTATTGTGTCTCAGGGAGGCTGACTTTTTTCTGTTCGCCTGTCCTGTCACAAGACCCTTCCGTAAGACAAGGTGTTTTTCAGGCTTGTTCTGAAAAGCTGCTCTTCCAAGGGAGACGTTCCAGATTGGCGGCCAAAACCAAAAAGTTAAGTTTTTATGGGTTTTCTGTTATAGTATATCTGCTTTGCACTCTTGGAAAGTCAAGTAGTAGTGTTTATATATCAAAAAATGAGGGAGAGGGTTGAGGGTCTCAGTAGCTGCTGGCTCTGGCTGCCAGGCAGGATCCAACCCGCCACACCAAACCGTTTCACAGAGGTGCTCAGTTGCAGTTTGTGTGTTACCGAAGGTTAAGCTTATGCGCCTGAACAAGGCTAAACGAAATTCAAGATAAATGCTGGAAGTGCTCTTGGGTGCTGTGCTGGTGGGACTTTTGCTGGAGAGCAATTGGTGACATTCGGGAGCTGCACAGAGTGAAGCAGCTTGTCCTAAGGTCTGGCGTGGGACAGAGCAGTATTTCCTTCGGTATAAAGGGGGAGGACGCAGATCCGTCGGTGTGGCCTGGCTCCCTTCTTGCTGAAAGTCTTCTGGTTTGAGAGGCTGGTGCTGGGGAGGGAGGATGCGCCGGTCACGCGTGTGGGAACCACAACAGGGAAGAAACTCAGAGACATTGCGAGTACGAAGCAATGATGCTTTCACTTTCTCCAAAATGCCTTTTTAACAAAAAACTCCAACTAGGTAGTGTTCTCAGTAATAGCAACCTCCTCCCAATAAAACTACAATAGATTATATATTTGGATCTTATCGTGCCCTATGACCATTACACGGACTTTTGTCCCCAAATGCCATTGTGCAGACATCATCTCCCTTAATAAGACTTGACAAATTGAAGCTTGGGTTCATTTTGAATTCTAGAGTCATAATCAGTTTTGTGGTTTCCACCCAATACTGCTGCATTGGTTTACGTGATTCTGAAAGTGAAACTAGCGCCAAACAAAAAAATGAAATTGTCCCATCAGCTTTTGTTGTTGATGCATCTGAAATGCGAGGTGCGCAGTGCTGATGGCAATGAGCGAGGGATTTTAAGTGCAGGGCCATTTGGCCTTCATCTTTGTGTAAGTGGGTTTAAGTATGGCTGTATTTAATGGTGTAAAGGTAAGAGAATATTTTTTCATTGAAGAAAAAAAAAAAAAAAAAGCAAGGTTAATGTTCCTGAATAAAATAGCTTCTGACTGCTCTTATTTTTGGATTGAGAGTGTCTGCACTTAAGCTCGGGAATTTGGAATAATATCTGATGGAAGAAACGTAGGGGTTTGTTCACCAAACATAAACATGCCCTAACTAAAAGGCCAAATGCCTTCCTGATTTAAATGAAATTCTCAGCTTGTTAAACGTGGTTTTCCAGCAGTTGTGTACGTAGGGTGGCGTGGAAAGGAGCGTATTGGGTCACCTGGTAAAATGGCGCATCGTGCATCTGAAGTGCCCGTGCAGAGGCTTCCCGGACCACGCGCGGGAGCCCAGGGCAGAGCTCCCCGAACGCTGCCCAACTCTGCCTGTTTGCTGCTGTCTTTTTGTTTGCGTCTCCTTTTGTCTTCCTTTAAAACGAGACATCTGTGCTCCTCGGCATCGTTGCCCATGTGCATCCCTGAGGGAGGCGGGAGAAAAACCCTTCGACCCTGACGAGGGGGATGGCGGTGGCCTCCGGTGTTTCCGGAGTTTTAAGGAAGTCGCTGAAGTTCCTCCTCGTTGACTCCCCTCCGCAGAAATGTGACAGATGGGTCTTTTCCTTTTATGGCCAATAATGCTGGTTTCCCTTTGCAATAAAATCCTGGGTCAGAAGTGGAAGCGAGAAGTCGGGCAGGGGGAAGGGGCTGGTCTTACCAGCTCCAAATGGGTGGGGACGTGATTTGCGACACAGTAAATTCTAGGTTAAAATAAACCAAGTTACAACATCTACCCGGAGGTGCTGGTTTTGTTTGCTTGAGGGGTGCCTTAGGTTTCCAGTCCTGTTGCTTAAGACAGCAATTAGGAATTGTGACTCTCCTTAATTTCACGGGGAGAAGTTTATCTAGTCCAAACCCAGGATGGTTTTCAGATAGTCTGATTGAGTCTAGATAACTCTGATTGAATCTAGATGAGCGTAGGAGGACAATACCCACTTCTTCTTGACAATCGCCTTCAGTCCTTTATGCCAAACAAAACGTCTTGGCCTCTTATGGATGTCTCGGAATGGTTTTCTTCCAGGACCCTAAAGAGGCATTTTCTACAGCAGTTAATGTGGTCTTTGTGCCTGACACTTGGCACTGGCTTCACTCATTAGCTGACAACAGGTAATGTCCCTCTGGGTGGTAATTGCTGATGGTGTTGGTAAGCCAAAAGTCAGCTTTGTCAGCCCATAATGTCTTTTACAAATCATCCGTGGCTGCAAATGGTTCGATGAATTTGAACCTTAAAAGTATTTTTCTAATAAAGTGAATCGCCTGTTTTTTGCTGCTAAGTGCTTCATATCCTGTTTCACGACATTAATGCAAATGGCTCGTTTGGCAATCAGTTAAACTGCTCGATTTTTAAGTGGTACAGCTTGTGTTTCTTCCCTGCAAAATCTGTTGGCTGCCACTTTAGTTTTGGTTCTTATTCAGTGCTTGAGCTCTGAAATTAGGAGGGGGAAAAAAAAGGAGTAACTGGTTAGGAGAGTCTGTCCTGATGTTCCCAGCACTGTCCATGAGCCTCCTTTGCTTCCAGGAGCTGCTGACCTAAACAAAATGGTTCATTTATGGGCTTCCCCGCTCTTTCCTCTGGCAGGCAGCCGGAAGACTGTTCTTACCCTGGTCTAACTGGTTGTTATTTCCCTACTTGCACCTTTGAACAAATGAATCAGACATTTGAAGCGAGAGTAGTGGATGTGGACTCACACAACCATCTCAATGTGTTACGAATCTCGTGTTTAATTCCAGCCACCCCTCACTAGATCGCCGCTTCCAGGTGTGCGTGTACGGTTGGGGCTTCTCTTTTGGAGAAAGGTGTTTTGAAGATCTCCATTCCTTGGTGGTTGACTGTAGGAAGGACAATGGGGTTTCCTGACATGGAAAACCTCTTCCCCAGGGTTACTGACTGGTCAGTAGGAGCTAAACGCTTCCCCACATGTTGGGGAAGCAGTTTGGAAATGGTTTTCAGTAGCATCTGCGTATTCTTCAACTCTGTTTTAATGATGGTGTGTTTGTGATTACGCTTCCCCCCCTCCCCCCGCTTCCTCTCCTTGTCTTTACAGTAGAGGTCCCGGGCAAAAGAGAACAGGATCTGTAAGCTGCTCTGGCACTGGGGAAATGGCTGAAACCAGGCTTGTTTCTAAATACTTCACTTGTGCTGCCAAAATTGGTGATTTAATCTTTCGGTATCCCACACTCTGCATTTTTGTCTGTGGTTTGTACCCCTCTGAGGGTATCATACTTAATCCTGTTGGAGGAACTGCATGTACAGCATAACTTAATAATCCACCCTTTTGATAAGGTAACCCCCCAAAGCACCAATCTTGATCCCTACCTACGTTCAATCGTACCGAAGCACTCCGTGCTTGCAGTTCTTTTAATTTTTTCTTACTGTATGAGCGTAGAAGGAGGGAGATGGTCTGCGTGTGGTAAAGGTGAGTGGTGGACCCCCATCTTGCAACAGGAGCAGCGTTCTGTCCTTGCACGCGGTCCTGTGCAGCCTGCTCTAGGTGAACCTGCTCTAGCAGGGGGGTTGGACGAGATGATCTCCAGAGGTCCCTTCCAACCCCTGCGATTCTCTGATTCTGTGGTTCCTCGGTGGCCTGGGGTGGTGGGGTGGCTTTCCTTCTCCTGAACCAGCCAGGATTCTCCCCTCAAAACTGAATTGATGTCAGCGATACAACATGAAATATTCCAGTTTGTTTTGCCATTGTGGTTGGGTTGTGGCAGAAATGCCTGTTGCTACTTGGGAATGAGTGCTAGGTCTCAAACAGATCCCTGGAGATGAGATGGCTTATGCTTTTTTTTTTTTTTTTTTTTAATTGGCTTTCACAGAAAACAGGCTTGCAACATCTCCGGTTTGTAGACAAGCCATGCCATGTAAATAGTTGAACAGTGCGCTTAATTAAACTTGTTGTGTGCCCTAGCGAAGCAGGGGGAGAAGAGAGGAACCGGTCTTTCTGATCAGTGTTTGTAAGCGTAACAGAAAGGGAACTGCTTGCCTTGGGATTTCACAACGCCGAGGGTTGCAGCGCGCTCTTCCCGTCTCACTTCTGTTGCGATGGGCCATCTTCTGCATGGCGCTGGGACCTCTCAAACATTTCAGGGTTCAAGGTGTTGTTTTCGGTCTCGTTTTCTCTGCCTCTTGCCCGGTCTCACATGATTGTGCAGAAGTGAACCTGTCTTGCTGGATTACCAGCTTTTGTTTCAGAGCTGGTGCGGATGGAGAGGCTCCCCTTGGAATTGCTAACTCAGTTTAGCTTCGATGTCCGCAGATCCAAGGTGGCCTTCCTCTTATTCCAACGTGTTTCAAAGCTCCAGATTTTTCTGTGACTATTTAAAAAAAAAAGTGAATTGAAAGGCATTATATGACTTTTATATGAAAATTAAATTACAGATTAAACAACTCTTCTAATTAGAAGACAAATGTGTCCTGAGTTACCCTTGTTTGGCAGGATATTGCAGCATCACTGTTTTTAACCTGCCCGTCCTCCCTCGGGAGTTAAGGCGGCTGATCGGCTTTCATCAAGATTAGGCTGGTTCGGGGGTAAGCAGGCCCTTCGCACGATGGCCTCGGAGCGCTGTATCCCCTCTGCCGTGCTCCTGGCCGGGGCCAGCAGGTTTGCAGGGTGTGCGCTGGGCATTCCTCTGCGATTTCAAAACCTCAAGGCTGGTGTGGTCCTGCCTGCAAAGCTCACTCTGCTGGGGTGGTCCGACCCGCGGGGATGCGACGGCGTACACCCGGCAGGGGCTGAGGCCGATGTTTTCCCCCATTGCAAGGTGTGCTTTGGGTAAGAGACGCTTTTGATCGCTGCAGCCTCCGCCCGATGGTTTTGGACATCACTTTTCTCACTGCGTCTCCTTCCCAGTGTCCTTGTCCCTCCCTGCAGCCCTGGGGAGGCACGTTGCGTCTACTGAAACTGCGGGGCCAAACAGCCTTAGCAGGGCTTGAAAAACCACCCTCAAGTTGCAGTTTTGAGGCTGCTTTGCCACCTCTGCACCAAACAAACTCAGGCCCAGCTGGTGTTAGGCTGGGCTCACGGGTGCTTTAGGTACGAGAGGGAATGGAAATGTCATCTGGGGGCTCTGAAAGAGGATTCGGTGAGTTGCCAGCACATCTATTTCCCTGATTAGTTTTCAGTACTTTACTCTGCTTTATTTTGGTGCATACTCATTTGCTTGATTTTTTTAAAATTATTATTTATTATTATTTTGAACAGACATCTGAATAGCTTTTGTGGTGCAGGAAGAAATCCAGTGTGTGTCTGCACCAGAGCTTCAGGTGTAAACTCTTCCATCACGCTGCACTTCTTGGTTGCTTTGGCTTTTTAAAATCTCGCGCAGCGCTGTTTCTCGCCAGGATGTTTCAGCAGGCTGCTGGTCCGGGCCATCGGCTTTGGTTTTACCACTAGCTTATTTTAGCGTGGCAAATGAGCTGCAGATGACTCACTGTCACATTGGTGAATTTGGAAGATGGAGGTTAGCAGTTCAGAGGGCCGTTTTCAGTGTATCTGCCGTAAATACCCTAGCTATAAATACTGTAGTTACAAGGCTGGCTGCTGTGGCTGGTGTGCTGTGCAGCTCCGTTCAGGGGCTGTGAAATCTGTCTGCCAGAGCTCCTGTCGGGAGCAGCAGGTAAGAGGTAACTCTGGACCACGTAGGCATTAAAGCAGTAAATCATCTGAACTTCTGAGATTTCAAGGAGGTCAGGTATCACTTTGCTTTCATTTTTCTTTGCTAGTTCCCCAACTTTTTTTTTTTTTTTAGGAGTGCCTTACTTCAAGGTTTTTCCCTTCATTTAGGTTTAATTTCTCTGGCAAAGCAAGCTGTACTTGCCCAGTTTCTAAGGGCGCGTTTGTACCTAGACTAAAACTATTTACCAGCATAGCTGGTCTGCTCACACAATTCACCTTTTCTCGTCCCTTGCTGGTGTTAGAATGACCTGGAGTGTTAACTTCTGCTGTAGGTAGAGAGTACGGTTAAAAAGGCTCGAAGTTGGAAATGAAGTGCGTTAATGCTGCTAAATTACCATCAAAATTGCCATATTGCAGAGACTCACTGAAAGTGGTCGTAGGTGTGGTACGTAAACCTGGGTCTCCACGCAGCTGTTGATGGAGGAGAGGACATCTGTAACCACCGAGTTCCTCGTGCGATCTTTTCATCATACAATAAAATCTGGGAGACGGTAGGGGGAGAGAGAACCACGAGAAAAATAGGAGAGGTCGGGAGGAGGCTTTCTCTAGTTCCTGCCACCGAAAGCCCTGGGTAGGGATTTGTGTCTGGGGCGGGGTGACCGGGGGGATTTGTTTATCATGTGGTGGTGTAAGAGGGAAGTTTCAAAATTAACTTCAGTAATTGTTCCTCCTCTCAGTCTTACAATGCATCATTAGCAGGTACCTCTGCAAGTAAGATACCTTGCTTTTGTTACACCTGAACCTTTTTGATGTCATTGGGTGCAACCCCTTGAGTGACCTTTAAAAATCAGGTTGCTTGTCTTGAAATCTAAATCTGTTCCTCTCCTAAGGTCTCTATTGTTTCCAGCAGTTCCACAGTTGCTGCTGCTGTTGTTTAGCCCTGCTATATTTCATCAGTTAGAGTTCCAGCTATCGGAAGCAGCATCCCTTTTTGTGTGAGGTTGTGCGTAGGATTGAAGGGATAACCTCTTAGCTCTCCGCTGCTGAATGGGGTAAGGCAATTCGCACTGGGGGGAGATGCAAGAGGGTCAGCTGCTGAGTGCTTTGAACTAGTCTTACTAGTATTTAATTATTTACATTGGCTGGGAAGGCACATAGCTATTATCTGCAATCAGTCCAACAGATCTAAAAACTGCTGTTAACAACCACAGATGTGTTTCCAGTAGCATGTACTGAATTTCTCTTAACTTTCTGCCCTGGGAAGGAGCAATATGACCTCAGGTATGCTGATTTAGACATCGTCTTCAGTTTGAGGTGCCAGACTATCTTTAATCTGCCTTTATAAAGTGACTAAGCGGTGGTTTCCTCTACCTGCACTGCAGGCTGACTCACGTTGGTGGGTGACCGCCTCTGGGTAGGTCACAAAGCCAATCCACGCTGGCCGTACCCAAACTTCCCTGTGGGCCGAGCTGGAGAGATGCTGTGTGCGACATCAGTCTGCTCAGGGCAGGGGATGACCTTCTGAAAAATGTTATTTTGCGGGGGGGGAAAGCTTATCCTCATGAGAAACACTTGTTTCTCAGTTTAGGAGAAGGGATTCTGGTGAGATGGACGTGTGATGCGAATACTCCAGTGTTCATTTACGTAGCCGACCTGCTGCCTGCAACTTTTGATACATTCCGCGCATCTCTGGAGCTTGAGATGAAGTAGCTTTGAAACAAAACTACTTCTTTCAAAACATCCCAAATAATCAAATTCTTTAAAGTTTTGTGCAAGTTCAAATTAAAGCATGGTCCTTTTCCATGAAAGAGCTGTTTCTCTTGCTCTGATTGCACTACAGTACACGAGCATGAGCTCAGCGAGCAATTTCTCGTGCTAGCACAGTTTCCACTCTGACCAGCTGCAGAGTGATGTTGATGCTGAGCAGCACTTCTTGTGTGAAGCTGCAGATATTTTTGCTCTATAGGTCTCTAACCACTGCACCCAAACCAGCAGCTGATCTGGCCTTTTAAAGTCAGGCTCTGGGGAGGGGAAAGCTTGCTTTGGTTTGGTATATGTGTTTCAGGAACTTCCGAATTACAGAGATGAGATAGTCCTACTGACTTAGGCAAGCATGGGGTGGGAGTTACCACATGTTTCTGGTTCTCAGATTCTAATGCAGATGACCCAAACCTCTGTGGGAACCAGCCTGCCGGTGTGTTTCTGGAAGCAAAAAAGCATTGCCTGTCTCCAGTGTCCTAAAGATGGGGAGGGAGTACAATATGCTCAATTTAACAGGAACGTGCAAACCAGGAGGCATTGGTTGGAGGCACTGGTTTTGGTAATGGGGTTTAATACATGGCCATAAAAGCCTTAAGCAACCCTTTTGGTGGGTGTTGGATATAAATGCATATTTTCTTTATCCAGCTTTTAACTCTCCATCACACGTAGGTGTCTATATTTACACCCTGGCACATTCTTACAGCCTAGTCCAAGGCTTGTGCCTTTGTTTTATCTCTCCTTGCGACCCCTCCCCTCCCAGAATAAATCCTGGCCGTGCTAAGGAGAGGAGACTTCAGGTTTTCCTGGATTTCTCTTAGCGTCTCGTCTCCTCCTTTCTGTCCCAGGGCCCGGGGCTGCGGTGTGGCCGGCAGCCGCTGAGTGGCAGCGCTGCCCGGGGAACAGCCTTGCCGGGGACCCGGCACGGCTCCCGCGGAGCAGCAACCCCCCCAGCCCCGATATCCTCCCAGCCCCTTGCTCCTTGCCCCCTCGCCCATCCGAGGCGCGGCGTTCGTGTCTCCATGCTGTGTGGATGTTGTGCATTTGGAGTTGATATCTGCTGCCCACCTCGCCCGTCGCGTGCAGTGACGCCGGCGGCTCCAGGACCGGAATGCTGCTGCAGCAGTTCGCGCTGGAAGCAGCGCTCTCCGTACTGGGCGGTCGGGTACCTGTGGAGTTGGGGTCCCACTTCCCTGTGTCTGGGCGTTTGTACATCTCTAAAGAGGGGTCTCTCACCAAAATGGATTGTCTTGGGCTCGATTATAGCTTCTTTATCCCAGCTTAATGTATAGGAAATCCCAGAAACAGCCCTGAAGGAGTTCGCTCATGAGAGCTTATCCATGCTTAAAGGTTGCATTCATTTAGCTACTTTTGCATCCATTTTTAGTTAAGGTCAGTGCAGCTTTATGGACAGTGGAGACTTTGTGGGGAGGAAGACTGTGTGGTTCTTTGTTTTCCCATTAACTCGTCTGGTTGGGAATCGCAGCCCTTTAATTAAACCAGCGCAGTATGGACTGGCCCTGAGGTGCTATTCTAAGACTATTGCATTCACATCTGCTTTTGGGTAAAGCTTGGCCCGTTGGAGGTTAGCCTGCGCTATTGTGTGTCTAAAAGCAGGAAGAAGCAGAGAATCAATCACTGGGGCTCCGTCCCAGCGAGCATCGAAGGGATACATGGTATGTTTTCCCTCCCTCTCCCTCCGAGCAGGGAGCGCAGCAGCAAACGTCCCCGTGTGTGCAATCGGCAGAGCCCGCTGGAGTGTGCAACTCGCCCTTCCTGGGGGACGCAGGGAGTCGCACGGCGCAGCGGCCAAAGGATTTAATTAACCAGCATATGGAGAGCTAAGGCGAGCGCTGGACTCCGCTCAGAGCCACCGCTGAGAGCTGGAGGGCCGTGATGACAGCCTAGTCCACTGCCTGGTGTTTAAGTCGAGCTCCCCCCCCCCCCCCCCCCCCCGCCCTTTGCATTTCGCTCAATCAGTAAATGGCTTCGTGTAAACTCCTACAGAAGAAGCGGGCACGCAGGAATGCCGTGGGCAGTCGGTCCGTGATCTGTGTGTATCATCTGATGTTTTTGTCCATGTGGCATTTGTTTGGGTTGAAACCAGGAAAGCTGGTGCATCTGCATTGCCGACAGTGCATACCACAGCCTGACTGTAGCCAAAGGGACATGGAGACTGGCACAGAGAAGCTGATTATCTGGGTTTCCCCCCCCCCCCGATATGTGGGCTGGACCTTGGAGAGTTATTTTTAGTAGATGGAGGAGTGAAAAAAAAGTTTAGGCTCTGTTTTAAAACTGTAGCATCCATTGCAAGTACCAGTAGAAGTGCTGAGGAGAGTGGGAGGTTCCCGTAAAACACTCCCTCCTACCTTCATTAGGTGCTGGGACAATTAACAAGGACGTCCAAGGATTGCGATGCCCGTGCTAAAAGCAAACTGGCTGCCCTTAGCCGGGCTGGCCCTGAGCACAGAAAGCTCGGTGTCCGCACCGCTGACCCTGGGAACAAAGGATCCTCCTGAACCCAAACATGTTTGTGTTAATCCCGGCTGCTTCCTGGCGGCCAGCGAGAGGAAACGGAGCCGCTACCTCTAACAGATGTACAGCGAGGAGATTACAGCGTGCGATTAAACACCCTCTCCATCACATCCTCTCTCGGCCGTCCCAGCCCGGCGCATTAATGGACTGTCCCAGGCTGCCTGCCAAGCTTGGGCAGATGTAACAGGCAGCAGATACTCAATCTCCTGCATCCGTGCCTGGTTTGGAGCCGTTCGCTGATGCCAAGGCTTCCGCAAACATGCCGCCCCTCGCACCGAAAGCCTGAGCTGTGCTAGCTGTACCTGCCTGTGAGGAGGAGTGGGCTGGGGAAAGGCAGGAGAAACGTATGGAATTCACTCCATCCAGAAATGAAGAATTTAACTGAAAAGCTGTTAAAACTAAAACAAAACGTGCTTTCCCACATCAGGTACCCCTACACGAGTAGGCCAGGGTGTGCTAATGGACAAGGCGCTGGAGGAGACATTGGGCAGGGTCTTGGTTTTGGTGGACTGACCTGCTTCTCGGCTGTTAGGTTTGGAGTAGAAGATTTGGGGGCTGGGAAGGACTCGTTCCCTCTTTGTGTGGGTTTAGGTGCTGCCTTATATTGCAGCAGCCAGTCTCAGCGCCAAGTGCTGCTCTTACAATAGAAATAATCTAGGCTGGTTGGAAAAAATCAGCCATCTTACTGTCTGTTTAGGTTAATTAATATGGTAATGGCAGAGCATGTTTCTTTATCAGACAAAAAGCTGTTTCTAAAATAAAAGAACCCCCTGCGCAAGTTGTAGAGATCAGAATTCTCATCACGTGAGATGTGCAAAACCCTCATCCGCCGAGCGGGTTGGATTCGACTAAGAGTAAAAATTAAAAAAGGTCACTTTTCTCGGGCGAGGGCTGTGACCGCGGTTGCAGCACCGGAGCAGTTGCCTTTGTCTGAACCATGAGCTTTCTCCCTGCTTTTGTGCAAAGGGGTCCAACACGGGTTCCTGTAACTGCCAACAATGTGCCATTGTCTTGGGTAGAACAAGGGGAGAAGTCGCATCGGGTTCTGCTAACGGCAAACGTATTGTCCGTTTTTCCCCTGCCTCTGTTTTGGAGAGGACGTGGCTCGGTCAGAAGCAGCACCAGGTGACACTCAAAGTTAGGAAGCCACGGGGACATCTCCTTCACGGGGTGCACTGGAACAGGCAGGCAGAGCTGCCCGTGGGTTTGCAGCTCCCCGTGGCCAACGCGTTGTGGGATGGATCCCAGAGATGTGCACAGCTGCGATGGCGCTCGCTGTGCAGCGGCCACGGTAACGTGGAGAACCGGGTACCTCCCAACTCGTACCATCCCAGTGAGTCTGGGAATCTGCATCGCCGAGCCTCTTCCCTTTCTCCTCGCCTGCACAGGAGTCCCTTTTCCCGGGTGTAGGAGACAACTGTTTGGCAAATAACAGCAGCCTCAGCTCGAGGGAGAGTTGTTTTTAAATAGCTGCGGCGTGCAAAGCAAGGATGGTGGCAGTAACAAAAGGCAAAGGGGATGACTTGGTACGAAAGTATAAGCAGCACCATCTGCTTCGGAAGGGCATCGTTTCTAATTCGGCAGCGAAGGAGGCTCCTGGAGTTAAGTAATTGGGAATAGTAGGCTCCTGGCTGGAAAGTGTGCCAACCCTTCTGGCAAAAAGCTGTTAAATCTTTGTTGCTGGCATGCAAAAGTGGTTCTGTGTAGCAGGGCTCCAAAGGCTGTTTTTAACCCTTGATGTATGTAAAAAAACCCTGCAGCACTTTTGATCTTGGAACGGCATGTGGCCAAATGTCGAGAATAGAAGGGGAAGGTGGGTCCTCATCGAGGTACGTGAATAGCTCCAAATCTGATCCTCCCATGCCGATGACAGCCAGACCTGGCCTGCCAACAAATGCATGCAAAATGGTGCCTATTTTAACAGCTTTAGCAGAAAAACGCCGTGTATGATAAATGATTCATGAGGATCAATAGCACCAAGGCATTTACTGCCCCTTAAAGCTAGTGCCTGCCTGCCAAAGGGTGCATTTGCAAGGTGAGTGATCGCAAAATCCTGTGCTGAGCTTTCGGGGTGCAGTCACGCGCTTGGCTTTCCTCTTACTATGGTCCTTACCCTGCAGTGTGCAAACATGTCTGGCTTACCAGCCGGGACGAGGAGCCTTTAATTCTCCAGATGAAAGCACAAGCTGTTACGCATCTCCCAGCAAGCACAAATACAAACAAGTCAACGTTTTGCACCCCCCTCCTAGGGGTGGCTTCCTTGGAAGCTTTGGTGTTCATCCTGTTTGATTTGCGATCAAAAGAGTGTTGCTGCCTACGTGGGTCTTTAAGCAGTTACTTCCATTGTATCTCATCTAAACATCCAATTTCTTCATTAAAATAAAATGAAGGTAATGCAATCAATTAAGATCTGTCTCTGCAGTCGTCATCTTTCACTAGTAGTGTGACCAGAGCTGGGCAAAGCTCTTGGGACCTCCTTTGGTGTGGAGGGGAAGAGGATGCTTCACAGCCGTATGGGTTTTCCTGCCAGGGGGGAAAGTTGGATTTAAAAGCCTGAGCCCCAGCCATCCTGAAGATGAAACAGTTGGATTGCAAAACATGTACTTTTTCCAAGTTTGATTTGGATGTTTTTTAATCTTCCTCAAATTAAAGGAAAATCTCTTGTTTAACCCAAAACAAAATTATGTTTTCTTTGGCCAGCCAACCGAAAAAATCAACACTATCCCCAGTGTTAGTCCAAGTTCTCTTGCCAATAGTGCCTCCGCAGCTCTTCTGCTCCACGCAGTTTTACCAGTCCTGGATTAGAGCCTTGTTGCTAAAGAGTTTACAAGACCAGGAGAGTTCAGTCGCTTGCTCTCAGTTTAGTTCAGCTGTCCTAGTTAAATTCATAAATATTTGTTCATATTCCATCTCTGTTTCGTCAACATTTGTCCACATCCTGCCTTTTTAAGCTGTTTACTCACATAAACTGCTTTAGCTTTATTTTGTGAGGTTTTACAAAGCATAATATGGATTTGCTTGTATGCGTGGGGAAGGCTGAAGTTTTTGATACAGCTGCAAGGTTTCTATCGCCTGCTGAACTAGAAGCCCTTTTGTACGAAGGTGAAGGATTTTGGTCAGGAAACAGATGAACTTGAAAACATGGTGCTAAAGAACATCATCTCTGTAGTCTCCTCAGGGAAGCAACCAGAGAACCTAGTAGCCATTCCATGAGTTTCAGGTGAACTAGGATTTACGGACTCATTTTGTACGTGGGTTCTCGTGCCTTGGAAACCCCTCGGCTCCTATTATTGATGGACTCGTTCTTGGTGGAAGACAGACCTCCAGACCTCTGTACCATACTGCCAAACCCACTCCTCACCTGAGAACCTGCAGCGTGGTGGGGGAAGAGATGGGAGTTTTTCCAATTCCTAATGCTTTTAGTGATGTGCTGGGTCTTCTCTTCCTTTAATGTTTGCTATCCTCCTCAGGAAACGTGTCGGAAGTGCCAGGGGCTGTGGAAGGAGCACATGAACCTCACCTGCGAGCAGCTGGCCGAGAAGGATGACATCAAATACAGGACGTCTATGTAAGTAAACTCCACAACTAGGCAAAAATGGGGGGTGGATGAGCGCGTAAAGGCAATATGCTAGGCAATACACTCTGGTGTGGAGGGGGTGAGAAACTCCCCTGTGCTGGTGACTATCACAGAGGCCCTAAAGTTCTGCTGGGTGTCGCCACCTTCCATCAGGGAGGTCCTAGGGATGTCAAAGCTGAGGGCTCAGAAGGCTCCCAGGACGGGATTTCTTTCTGTGAAAGCTACTTGGCAGCGGATCTAGCTGGTAATTCGAGAACGTGGGAGAGTTGTCACCAGAGCAGCCTGTTCCTCTGGCTAGCCCGGTGTCTCGCAGGCTGGCACCTGGTCCTTCTCAGAGGTGAGAACCCCCCATTAGTGTTGCTTCAGGGAGCGGGGGGAGAAGGGAGGTGTTGCGCAGAGGCAAAGAAGTGTATTGAGTCACAGTAAGTCGTTATTACCCTTTGAAAAATCTAGAGTGGAGACAACGCGTGGTTTGCTCAGCTAGTGCTTTCTGGCTTCATGGGAGGGGATGTGTTTTCTTACAGAAGCTTGTCCCTGTTTCTAACCGGTTTGTAGGAATTGTTATGAAATGGAGTCATATTTTGAAATACGCAGGTGTAAATCCTGAGTGCTTCCCTAAAATCTTTTGAAGTTTGATCTCTCTCGTTGCTATGGTAAATGACAAAATCCTCTGCCTTTAGGAAATAAGGGAAGGGTCATCCATGGAGCTGCATATCTGGTGCAGTCAAATGGGACTTGCCCATGTTGCCCAATCCTTTCCCCTCTGATTTAGAGTCTGTCTGGCGTGAGGAGAGGCTGGAAAGCTCCACCACTGGGAGGCTGAATGACTGTTGCTTACTCATCCCGCAGTCCCTAATTCAGAACAAAATCTTCGCAGATTTGATACGACCTTTTTCTCTGCCACTCCTTTCCCTGTAGGAAAGAGGGGTGAGAGGGAGGAGGAACGAGTTGTCATGTCCCTAATAAGGGAAAAAAATCAGTTTCAAAACCTTTAGCAGGAACGTCGCTGTGGATAGATGAGTCTTACTGCCCGATACAATAAAAGCTTCCTTTTGAAGCCCTGTGTAAGGAAAGGGAAGCACAGCTGGAGTTCAGGCCAAACTTCCTGCCTTGCTCAACGTTTCCAAAAAAAAATCTGCATCGGCAGCATCCTGTTGAGTAGCGGAGGGAAGAGCAGCTGCAGCTCAGAGGAAAGTCGGTCCCAAGTTGGGTTTTTTTCATTTCTATTCTTAGCGTATTTCCAAATGCCTGGGTGCAGGTCATGCCAGGTATAACTGCGTGGGACCTTTGTGTGGCTGCAAGGCAGCTGAAGTTCCCACCTCGCCATTCCCTGCTCCTCCGGTTGTGCTGACGGAGCAGTTGGTGGGGCTGTGCCGTAGCCTGGCTTGCTGCTGTGATCCTCCTCAAAAATACCCCCCTGTCCTCTCCCAAACATATGTTGACTTCGCAGGTCCACTGAAGTAGTTGGGTGGAGATGCCTGGCTAAGGAAGATCGTTCCCCACTGTCAGGGCAGCGCAGCCAGAGAACTGTGCTTCCCTCAGTGAAAACACGGTCTCTTTACCCTTCTGTCATCAGATTTCACTTCTAGGTTGTGAATTAAATTGTAACGTGATCTCCAGCGGTCAGAAAATTGGCCCTTAGGATGATAACTTATATTCTTAAGTCTTTTAATTAAGTGACCGAGGCTTTCCTCCATTTCTGTGCCAAAATAGTATTGCCGCGAGCTGAGCCTTTGCGCTGGAGCGTGTGTCGCTGCCAGGATGTCTCTTGGGGACGGGGACCGTGCTTTGTCCTGGGTTCCCATTTGCACTCCGTTAAGAGTAAAACTCATCTTTTGAACCTAAAGCAATATCCTCTGGAAAACATATGTAGGGAATCTTGAGAGAAGAGGGAAAGCCCAGTCTCTGTGGGGAAAGATGTGATTATTTTTCAGTCACTGATTTAAATTTAACAAAAACCAAATAGAGCTGGAGCGTAGCAGCCAGGGTTAAAAAAAAAATATATGTATATATGGTCGTGGCAACTTTGTAGCCAGAGCAACAGGCAAACATAAAACTAGCTAGCAGATGACAGCCAAGGGTTTGCTTTTCCTGAACTTTATCTCCTGAGCTGTATTTCTCCGCAGCCAAGTCAAGCATCCACGTGCCCTTTGGCCCTTCGACTTATGGCTTAAATTCCTCCCAAGCCAGAGCCTGGTGCTGCGGCATTTTGGCTCGCATGGAAACCGGGATCGGGTCTGCAGCATGCGGCCAGTGATTGACTTTCTTTCACCTAATTTGTTCTTGAGTTGTCATGGGTTGGCTCCAAGTGGAGCTGAGCCCAGACCTCCTTGGAACAGCGGTGGACCGTGGGGATGGCGTAGGAGGAAAGAGGAGGGGGAGAGGTGCACTGGGGAAAGGCGGGTTGGAGCATTGCTGGGATAGCGTAACAGTAACTTTACCGCAGGCTGGTGACTGCAAACACCCCGTCTCTAATTCTTCTCCCTCCTCTTGCGTTGCAGAGAAGAGAAAATGACAGCTGCGCGAATTAGAAAATGCCACAAGTGTGGGACCGGCCTAATTAAATCGGAGGGTTGCAACCGCATGTCCTGCCGTTGCGGTGCTCAGATGTGCTACCTCTGCCGGGCTGCCATTAACGGGTACGACCACTTCTGCCAACACCCCCGGTCGCCCGGGGCTCCCTGCCAGGACTGTGCAAAGTGCTCTCTCTGGACAGATCCCACAGTAAGTAACGAAGGACTTTTGTGAATGATTTGCACCCTGATTTCAATTACCGTTCCACGCCAGCGTGTTGAAATACATGCCTTCCACCAGAGGAAAACGGCTGGTTTTAGACAGCACAACTTTTTTCCTTTCCCAAGGCAGCTAAAAAACACGCTGGAAGCCTGCATCAGCACAGAGTCACATCTGACCGCAACTTGGAAGGAACTGATGTTGCTTTAGGGAAAAACAGCTCCTGTTAGATGAGGGCTTTGGCTGCAAGTGCTCTGAGCCTTGTTCTGGGGAGCAGGGCTTGCAGAAAGAGCTGGTGGGGAGTGTGTGCTGGCACCAGGCACGGTAGCCGGTGTTGGGATTATTGGGACTCGTTCCTAGTTTTGCAGCTGAGATGCTGTTTGGTACGGCTTTGCATCTGGAGGCAAGGGGAGCTGTGTCTTTTTGGTGCCCAGACCATCCAGCTGCTGGCTCTGCGAGTCCCTTCGCAGAGACGGACGCACCAAGAAAAATGCCCGCAAGGCAACGGCCCAGAGTTATAGTTGGGTCCTTTCTCACGGCTGTTGTCAACAGCCGCAAAGGGAGAACTGAAGCATGGACTGAGCTGTAAGGGAAGCTGTAGTAAATTAATACAGCTTGTAGCTGTGACAAGCACGGGAAAACTTAGTGCAGCATCTCTGTAAATAGAGGTCTTCAACACCAGAAATCCGGAAGGAGTGTAGGGAGGAGCAGGAGTTGAATTTCCTGATTTCAGCAAAGCAGTAGAGCAACGTGACTGTGGATCTGCTTTCCCAGGGCTTGTCCGAGCTTCGTTTGCCCAACGCTTGCGTGTCTCGGGCTGCTGCGGCGTGCCAGACTGCTACCAGCCCCTCTTTGTGCAGGGGATGTGCGCGGTCCTGCGCTTGCACGGAGCCAAGGAAAAGCCACTCCAAATCTCTCCCTTCTACCTGCGGGCTCTTGGGGATCTCCCAGCAGGGTCCCAACCAGCATAAACTTCCTAGTCCTCTGCTTGCCTGCCTTTATTCCCTGCGGTATCCTGTCAGCACGAGGTGTTAAACTAAACACAGACACCTCCTTCTAGGCACCCCTGTAGCGTTTCCGACACCTGGTTATGCGTTCCCTGGATTCCTGTCCCCACTCCTCGTTTTCCACCAGGATGCGATTCAGGGTTCGGTAGCACTGACGTCCTTTGTTCCCGTCAGGCTGCTAATTGTGCTGGGTGATGGCATTTGTTCAGAGCCAGAGAAAACATGAGGCCTCTCAAAAAGCTCGTACTGTACTTTAAAATAAATAAATAAATAAGCAGCACAAAGAGGGCACTGTCACCAGGCCCTTTCCAGCTCTCTAATTAACCAATGTTGTGGCAAAGAAAAATTTCCCACCGTCAGCAAAGAGCTGGCACTGCCTGCTCTTTTTTTTTCTTTGGATGACGGAGCACTGGTGGGCTGGGGAGGTGAAGCTGGGTGACTGTCCTCGCTGCGGTGCAAAGAATAACGTGAAACTCAACTGTTGGCTTCGAAGGCTGAAATGCTGGATACCCGTGTGCATTGTCCCCCTTCGTAAGGGGCTTAGTGACGCTGACCCACTCCCGCCTGGGTGATCTGCACCCTCGTATGGGACGTGTAAACAGGAGTTAACGTGGTAGGTGTGAAGAGCGGGGAACGAATTTGAATCTTGATGTGGGGATATGAAAGAGCAAAAGGCCATTGTATGAGTAGCGTCTCGTCCTTTGTCAGGGACGATGTCCGTCCAAGGGATTACCCCGTCCCGGCTCTGCTGGCTGCTCCATTGGCATCTTCTTGTGCCTTTCTCAACTCCTCCGTTTCCTCTTTTGGCTCAATTTCCTCTATTCCATTGAAGTCAGTAGACAGCTGATGCTGTGCATATAGGAAGAGAGTCTCTCTTGTGGGTTTGCACATGCTTGCAGCTGTGCTCTGTGTGCGTGCAAGTACAGAGGAGACAAGACTGGGTCATCTCGTCACCTGTGGAATTTGCAGCCCATCGCGTAGGAGCTGCCACTCCTCCCTGGATTAGGCTCTGCTGCAAAACGGGGAGGGCACACGTGTGGCACCAAAGCCTGGCTTCCAGAGGGTGACGGGATGGTTTTGTTCTGGTTTCTGATATATTCGTGTACAGCCTTAACTTAGAACCGTCTTCACAGCAGACCAGCGGCGTGGTCACAGTACCACGGTCTTGTCCATTTGCGTTTCACGGATGCAGACTTCAGCTTTCTGTCAGACCCGGCTGATTTCGTACCTTTGTGAAGGATCTGGTTTGGGTCTAACTCCCCATTATTTACAGCAAAATTCAGGTTTCTTTAAAATAGGGAACCTTTGTTCTTTTCCAAATGTTTAACGTTTTCGGAGTCTGAAATGATTCTTGTGAAAGTATAAGTAAACCTATTCATTAGCTTGGGTTAAAAACAAATTAAAGCCAGTTCTCTAGGAACTGCAGCATCTGTTAGTCTTTGTCTCAAATGATCTTGAGAGAGTAAAGCAGACGCTTCAAAATTTCTCATAATAAAAGGTTAGTTAAAATCTTGTCCCTATGCTGTAATCAGACTGGAGTCTAATTTAAAAGTATTGGTGCAATATTTGCTGGCTCAGAGACAAGCTGCAATCGGGCTGTGGTCAGCAGCTTCCAGGGTAGCAGGCAGTAATCGCTTAATCACTGCATTTCTTCTAGAGCTAATCAGTGCCCTGCACCCCTGTAGGATATGAACACGTGCCAGGAGCTCTTGTCAGTAAGCTGCTTGGCCAAAAGTCCTCGCGTGCCCGCTCTGCGGCCCGTGCTGGCTTTGGCTCGGCTCGCTGAGCCGTTGCTGGCTGCAGGAGGGGCTGATGCAATATTGCCAGAGACAAAGCTCGGGACGGAGCAGCGAGAATTGGCTCTGCAAACAGCAGGCTCTGGGGCTCGAGGGCTGTGTTTTCCCCGATTTCTAAGTATCTGTAGGAAACCTGAGGCTGATGTGTGCGTTTTAGCCGGTTTGTACAAATCCCGTGATGCAATCTGACTAATGCATTCTGACTGTGTTGGTAAACCAGGTTCTGCTCTCATATGTATCATTTTTAATTTAATACTCATCTTTGGACTGTCAATAATATTGCGTAGCGGCTTTTTTGGCTTTAAAGTTTAAGATGTTTTCAGTAAACTCTTAAAACACTCCCAAATGCCCATCATTACAGTTCAAAGCAGAAGACTAATCATTATAAGGTGTTTGCAATTATCCCTCCTTCTCGTGTTATAAACAGAAGATGTTGAGCGAAGACTGTAAAACTTCAAATGCGTTAAGGAAATGCATGAAGTACACAGCACTGCCTTTAGGATTTGGAGGGGGGAAAGCACCCCTAAATTTAGGGTGTGGTGTTTTTTTTTTAACGTGCTATAAAATGCCTTAATCATAAGCATACGGTTAATCCAGGGTATTCGCAGAAAGCCATCAACGTGGAACGCCTGTTGCTAAAATAATTCTGCATTTCTCAAACGCCAGCGTGTGCTTCGTCCCCGTCCTGGCCCCCCTTTTCCTGCAGCGCTGCGGATGCCCTGTTCCAGTTACAACACAGCCCGCTTTTATCCCCTGCTTCCTGCTGCATGGAGGAACATGCCGGAGACAGCCGCTGCCTGTTCTTGCTCAGGCTCTCCGCAGCTGATCTGGGAATGATTTGAAACAAAACCCCTTAGTCCTTTGGAAGCCTCCGTCGTGAAAAATCATTTCAAGTTTATTAGTAACGGCTGCGGCCACACATACGTGGAAAAAGAAAGCAGTAAAAAGCAGAAAGGGGGAGGCGGTGGTGGCGAAGGCGCTTTCTAAAGACAGGGGAGGGGTTGCGCAGCCCAGAAATAGTTACCAGGTCTCTTGTTTTCCCTCTTTCAGGAGGCGAACAGCCGCTTTCCTGTGACACTTAATAATTAAAGATAACGAGAAGCGCAGCAGATAAAAACAAAGCTTTCAAAAGCGTTGTCGATGGCACTTTTGTTCTGGGCAGAGGAGGTTTTATTTGGGGGGAGGTTGTCTCTGTGTCACTTGCGGAGCTTTTATCTCCTTTGCTGCTGTGTTTTCTTGTTCCCTGTTTGTTTCTCCGGCGGCTCTTTCTGCGTGCGTGCCGGGCCCTGCGTGGATGCTGGACGCGGCTTCTCTGTACCAGCATTGTTGAAACGGGCCATGAAAAGGTGCCTCGCTTAGCAACCCAGCCCAGCTCTTTAGTTAATCCGTCCACAGACCCAGCCATCCATTCTGCTGCGATTGGCTCCGTGCTCGCCGCGTTCCCTGGATTCAATGGGAGAGGGCTGAAAGGAAAAGCCTCCTCCATCCCGAGATCCTTTTGCAGGTGGGGGATCGCAAGGGCAGGCTCTCGGACTGGCCAGGGACGAACATTTTTTTTTGGCTACAGGACCGGGGATGATTCCTGAAAAGAGCATCCCGCTGTCGGGTTTGGGGCAAAGCTCGGTCCCGTTTTGCTGCTTAAAAATGCAGCTGCTATTAATAACCGCGTTTGCTTTCTGCAGTGTTTGCAGGTGAGAGGGGTGAATACATCTCGTAGATCCTTTGCATTTTTCTCTCGGCCACCTCCCTTCTCCCGTGATGCAGCGGAGCATGGGGAAGGGCCGTGCTATAGCATCGCCTGCATTTTCGCTCCCAGGAGGAGAGCCAAGTTACATCCTTGCTCCAAAGACATGTGGGCTGGCCAGTGCTGAGACCCCCCCAGGGCTTGGGGGGTTGCTTTTTTCTCGTTCTTTTTTCCTTTTTTTTTTTTCTTTTCTTTTTTTTCTTGCTGTAGGCAAGGCAGCTGACAGGAAGATGACTGTTAACTTGACAAGATAAATCCCTTCAATCCACACAGCCTGTGAACAGGCTATTAAAATTATAATCTAATCCTTTATTAAGGGACTTGAACCCGCTCAGGAAAACGGACACAGGAGGCTTTTGAAATTGTACTGCAGCCTCCACCCCATGTGACAGTAAATGGTTTCTTACCACAACAGCCAGCCCTAAGTGCACTAATGAAAACGTAATTTTTGGTGTGGATGCTTTACCCCTAGATGAATCTGTCGTCTCTCTCCAATTAACTGTGGAATCAAACAGCCTTTGCTTCTCAAAGAACTAGCAGTGTTTTGCAAAAATCACTGTTGTACATGGTGAATATTTGCAGGACTGAGACTTTTTTTTAATTCTGACCTGTGCCAGTGCAATATGTAATAGCCAGAACTTGTGGCATCAGCTTTCCTTCACGAATATCCTAAAATTATCTTGCTGTGCACATATCATCAATTTTTTTGTTCTAGCTGGGACGTGGATCTTTCCTAAATACTGCAGGTATTGAACCGTGATGTGTATTCATCGCTTGCCAAATTTAATGTCAGCTTCTTAAGTAGGAAGGTCCATATTGTGTAGCGTATTTTCGTTCTTTCTATATTAATGGATACCAGTTTTTCAGAAATACTGGTGCAAAAAAAATTCTAAGCCAAGGCTTTGTATGTGGGATTAAATATAAATACTTCTTAACTTTCCAATGTGAGAATACACTTTTATCAGCAGGAAGCAACAAAGCTGATAACTTCTGTTCTTGGCGATGTGGCTGGTTATGCCTCTGCTGTGATTTGCAATTGCAGAACTAGTCGGGAACTCGTCATCCCCATCCGGGTCCGTTCTTGGCCGTTGTTCAGCAGCCAGGTTATGCTGCAAGGTTTTCCCCCTCTTGAAGACCAAGAGGGAATGGGCTTGAGCAGAGATCTCTGGCCGTTGCATTTGAGGTGATGTGTTTTACGTTGTCCTTGCGAGATGGATGTCGCTTTGGAGACCTGGCAGATGGGGTTTGCTGCTACGCGTTTCCCCGGGGCTCTGGGAGCTGCGGTAATTGAAGCCGGCATCACCTTGGGTGCGCGTGCAGCTGGCTCGCCAGCCCCGGGGGCAGATGGCTTTGTCCACCCGTCATTAGTGCCGAGGTCAGCTGCAGTTTAAACTGGGGGGGTTGAGTAGCCCTCGCTGCAGGAGGATCTTGTAAAGTTGCGTTGTTGATGTGTCCGATTCCCCAGGCTTCCGCAGGACTGACCGGTATCAACAGCGGGGTTTGCAGGAGCTGCAGCATCACGGGTGGTGGTGGCAGGACGGTGGTGTCCCTGGAAGCACTTTTTCAGAGGGTTAGTCCCAGACTTAGACTAAAGTAAAAGCTTTTTTTTTTTTTTAAGTTAAAAGGGACTTCTGCATGTTTGTAGGCTTTAAGGTAAGGTTTATGCCTTTGTATGAGGGAAGGAGATAGGATGATCTTGTTCAGTTGAGCTTAAAATAGATTTCTTACTTGTCCTGTAACTAAAAAAACACCCTTCAGGTGCATCTTTTCCAGTCAGTGGCAATAAGATGGGAGAGGTGGTTATCTCCATTTTCAACAGCGTTGCAAAAAATATTCTGGGAAGAAAAATATTGATATCTTGAAACTTTGGGGCCACCCTTTGAGAGCGCTGCTCGGGCAGCAAAGGAGCAGAGGATATTTGGTTGCCTTTTGCGGATCATGCCCGGGTTGGTTTCCAGCCAGGGAACGTCGCAATCTGATACTTGGGGGGTAATTAGACGTTCTGTATAGGCTCAGAAGAGCCATTCTTCAGCAGTTTTTATGGAGATAGATAGGCTATAATTAACTGTCCATGGAAGCAGCCTGCTTGGAAAAAAAAGAAGCGTGTCCTGGAAAGTCTTAATTTTAACCATTGACTCACAGAGTAATAAAAGGGAGGGAAGTATGGAGTTTGATGGCTTTCTGCAGATTAAGATAACTTCAGTCTCCCAGGGAAACCTTATCTGGTGGCAGGAGGAGGGGACATCTTAGCAAGCCTCCCAGGCGTTGCTGCTAGACATGTGCAGGACCAGGAGATTGGAACTGGGAAGCTGGCTAGACTTAAAATAATTTCATCGTAGCTGCACGCATGAAGCATATTTCGGATTTAGTCCCAGAGCACTCTTCAAAATAGAGGATATTTTCCACATTAAGAGTGTACAGGGAGAAATTTATGGGGTTTGGCAGTACTGAAATTAGGATGAATAAACCGAAGCAGTCTCTTGCGCATTGTGGGGTACGTGGGGCTTGGGGTTTCCCTCGTGCTCCACCGCTAGCGCTTGCAGATGAACTGCTGAAGCAAACCAAATGCTCCTTCGTATGCAGGTAGACCCAGAGCGGCTGATGCCTGATGCAGGTGTTGTGTGTCATCCAACAGCGCCTGTTCTTGGCCTTCTTCCCTAATAACTAACATCAAGAGTACAAACACTGTCCAGGAGGGTTAGCTGTTCTCATTTGTTTTCCGAGAGTGCCAGGTAGTGTTTTCATCCCAACGGACACGAAGCAGCAGCAGATGCAACCCTGCAGAGACCAGGAGGACCTCTGTTGCCATCGCTGCACATATGGCCAGCAGAAGCGTCTGCTGCCTGGCACGAGAAGGGAGTTGTCTCTTTAGTTGTTCGGTGTGATCTTTATTTCCCTGCTAGCTGTTGCATGCTGTGGTGCGGGGAAGAAACTCATTTTTCATAGCCGTTCTTGGGAGCGGACAGCTGATGCTGAAGCATGAATTGGGGCGATTCTCTGGTTTCGTGCCAACGCTAGCATGGCCTTGTGTAAAGCCTGAGAGCTGCCTGGAGCTTATGAGCTGTTGGTGCCCGTGGCCATCCCTCCAGGAGGCCTCTCCTAGCTCAGGAGTTGTCTGGTGGTCTTCCAGGACTTTGTCCGCTGTGCTCCCTTGATCTAATAAAAGGTGGTGTAAATGCCATCTCTCTAGATACCTGCAGCCACCTGAGGCTTCACTGCGTTGTTTGGTCTCACTGCTGCTCCTTTGGGTTGAGAAAACTGAAGATGATGAGAGGCAGAAGGACGCTTTCAATTTCTGGCTTGTCCTTATGTTCTTGTTGAGCAGCGGCTCTGAATATTCTTGCTCTAACCTCTAGATAGACATTAAAGAAACATAGTGCGATTTATGCCCTCCTCGGAGTTACAGATAAGATCTAAATGGCCTCGTCACAGCACCATTTAGCTACTAGAGCCAGGATTTAAGTTGTGTTAATTCCAGCTGTTGGGCCAAAAACTCTAGAACTGCTAGCATAATGTAAATATTTAATAGACTATTGCCATTTAAAAGATTAACAGCTCTCCAGCAACTCTTCAGATGGGTGGAGCTGGGTTGCAGCTCTCTGGTTTCCATCAAGTCAATGAATTTTAGCACTGATCTCGCTGGAAAGCTGATCTAAGCCTCTTAGTCATACGCCGTAGAGTAGGCTTGGCTCTGTGCAAGTTCCTTGTGCTGCAGTCCCCCATCGCAGCCTTGCTTTTGACTAAACCTGGGTCAACCCCAAACGAGGACAATTCAGCCGAATTTACCTTTTTATTCCCATGCAAACGTGCTGAAAGAAAAGCAGCACTGAGAGAATCGAAGGTTGCTGCAGCAGGAATTAGCCCACTGACTCTTGATACTCCTGTGATTTCTAGGAAGATGACGAGAAGATAATCCAGGAGATTCAGAAAGAGGCTGAAGAGGAGCAAAGGAAGAAAAATGGAGGTAAGTCACAGTCTGTACCTGTGCTTTGAGATCAGACTGAGGACGACAGGAGACCACAGAGTTCCCGGCTACTGGCAAGTCTCTGGATCTTCATTGGATTCTTCCCGCGGCCCGGCTGCTTGCAGGCTTCTCCGTGCATTGCTGTGCTGCACCAAGCATCACCCAAATCTTGCTCCAGAGAGGAATGCAAGCCATCACCCCGTTCCTCCTGGGGAACCGGTCTGGCTTTACAGTGCTGCTGCCTGCAGGCTTTAGCCGGGACCGTGGGGAGGCACAAGGCTTGTGTCAGCTCTCCCTTGCGCCGGGTGTCGCGGATCCACAGACCTGTCTCCTCTCCGCTTGGCAAAGTAGCTGAAGGGCAGCATAACCTCTGTGCTCTGTGGTGGGGGGCACAGGGGCATGCAAGGGGCTGCCCCGCATCCCTGCAAAAGGTGTTCCCCCTTCGTGGTGTGGCGTTGATGAAAGGAGCCAGCCTGGAAAGGCAGTGCCGTGCTCCATGGCGCCTGGAGCATGGAAGGGGCACGAGCGGTGCTGTGGAGAGATGCTGTGGAGTGGTGCTTGAGGAACATGCTGGGGTGGAGGATGCTGATGGCAAATGTAAGACCAAGCTTGGTGAGTTTTCATTTTTGGGACGACTGGTTCTTTTCTCTCCTCCCTCTGCAGAGAACAGCTTCAAGCGGATCGGCCCGCCTGCAGAAAAGCCCATGGAGAAAATCCAGAGAATTGAAGTCATCCCCAGACCTGTTCCCCAGAACCTCCATCAACCCCGAATGCCCCCGTACCCCTTCGTGCACCCTCCCTTCCCGCTCCCTCCTGTCCGTCCCATGTACAATAACATCCCCCTCAACATCGGCCCTATCCCTGCCCCCTACGTCCCCCCGTTACCTAACATGAGGGTGAACTATGATTTCCCCCAGATCAATGTTCAGCTGGAGCACAACTTGCCTATGCACTTTGGCCCTCAGCCTCGACACCGGTTCTGACCTTCAACAGCACTTGACGTAGAGTCACTGCAGGGCAAAGCCACCCCCATAACGTCACCCCCTTCCTGCTCCAGCCCCTCTCGGTTTAGCCGGTTGCAAGGAGACCTGCTCTGACTCGTGCGTACCTGCACTGCACCCCTCTCTAGAGCTTCTCTGAACCTTTGCAATCAAACATGTCAACCTGTGCTGCAACAGGGCTTGGTGCTGCATTTCCAAGGGGTCTCTCCCTATGTTGAGCATCCGGATATTATCTTGATTTGACAAAGCCTGTTCAGGCAGCTGTCGGGAGGGAAAGCGAGACTCTGTGGAGCGCAGGGATGCAGCCGTTCCTCGGGGACTTTCCAAAAATCCTACCTTCCTGCTGGCCAGAGCAGCTGCTGCACAGTCAAGTGAGTCTTGGGGGGAAGGGAGGAGAGATTTGACATCTGAGTAAGACCTTCAGGAACAAGATAACAGGAGTTGGCTGCCCTAGCCTTCTGCCTGCGGAGAGGCGTGAGGCTGGGGTTCCCATGTTCTCCAGCATCCCTGTAACCCGCTAGCACCTCCCAGCAGAAATAAATTGTTCAAAACCAAGTCAATCTAGTGGTTTTAGCATTTCTCGCTCTGCAAGTAGAGTGAGGGGAGGCAGCAGCCATCTCGCTGCTGAGATCTCGGTAGGAAGCCCAGAGCCATGTTGTGTCTCAGGGCTTTAGCAAGTACCAGAAGGCTCAGGCACCCTAATCTTTGGCTGAGCTGAACTTGCCCCCTTTGAAGGGCTCAGGTTTTTTCCCCCCAGAGGTGGGTGCCTCTCAGCTTCCAAAACGTGGCCTTTGCTTTACTGTTCTCATCTGCCATCCCAAACCTCCCCCTGCTTCTGGCAACGGTCCTCAAACAGCTGGGAGGAGCCCCCAGAGCCTAAGCTGCGCCCCTCGTTGCAAAAACCGCTCGGGCAGATACCCGGTTAGATGCGCAGACAGCGGTGTGCGATGTGTGCTGTGGCAGAAAAATTAGGAACTACCCCTGTAGTTGCGCGCGCAGGCAGCGGTGAGCCGGGAGCCCCCTTAGCTGAGCCCCCTGCAACCGAACGGGCAGCTGTAGCCCTGTGCTGCAGGAAGCTGGCTGCTTCCACCGCGCTTAATAACCTCTGAAAATGTGTGTTTCAGCTTAATTGGCTTTGAAAAAGCGTGTTAAAAGGCAAACGCGAGTATTGCTGGGCTTAGGAAGCGAGGGCTTAGGAAAAGTGGAACTTCCCTGTAAGAAGCGGGGGTGTAGTTGCTGGGCTGCGGGAGGAGCGCTGGCACAAAGCCCTTTCCCCGCAGCCCTGGGCTGTACTGTCTGGTACAGGCCCCCTTCAGAAAAGAAAATGGTTGGAGTGGAATAAAAACCTCCTCCCGGGAATGCTGGGCGAGCTTTTAGCAGCCCGGTTGTGCTGCCGTTCCCCAAGTGGTTTGGGCTGGGCCGCATCCTGCTCCATCCTGCTGGGAACCCGCTGGGTGCACTTCTCCTCCCGTTATTCCCCCCGGAATCTGAGCATCTAGATGTCTTTTGGTTTTATTTGTTTTTCAGGTAAAACTCCCCGCCTCCGCCTCGCGGCTCCTGCCAAACCCTTGCTTGCAGCGCTCTGTAACCGCTCCCGGCACAGCATCTCCTCGGGCGTGCGGGGAGCGGTGGGATGCTCCCGGAGAGAGGCAGCCCCCACCGTGGCCCAGGACAGCATCTGGGTCTGTTGTCCCTGGGAGGGTCTCCCAGAGGGGACTTCCACGCTTTGGGGAGCTGAGTCAGCAATTTCTCTGCTCCTGGGCATTGCCTTTGGGTGGAACGTACCTGCAGCGTGTCCCGGCTCCGCAGTGCAGCGGTCTCTCTAGCATTAATAACCAAGTGGTAGTCCCTTGCTGCTATCGTTTTCTCTTTTTTTTTTTTTTTTTATTTTAATTTATTTCTGGAAATAGTCTGGGGGCTGCAGGAGCTTATCGCTTGCTGCTCGGCTGGCTTTTAGCCAGGTTTAAATCCCAGCTTGCACCGAGCGATTCCTGCGGCAGCCAGGAGCAGGGTGTCCCCTTGGATTTGGGAAGGGCTGTGTTCGCAGCTTTAGTGGGTGGCGAGAAGATGGACCCAGGTCAGAGGAAGCGCCAGTGGCTTCCCCTTGCAGAAAGGGAATCCTGGGTTTTTAGTAGCCGAGATCTTGTGGGCTCAAGGGCCGGCTTGGATGAGCCCTCCAGGCTTTCCAAAGCAGGTGCCTTTCCCTGGCAGGGTGGTGGTGGTCGTCCCCCAGCACCCGCCTGCGCGCGGGGTCAGGCAGCGGAGGCACAGCCCAGCTGCCGAGCCGGTGGTGGCTCAAACGACGAAGCAAAGGCGGCAGGACCTCTTCCAGCGTCCCGCGGAGGTGCACGGCTGCGAGCTCTGGCTAAAATGATGGTCCGATCCCATCTTTTGGTGCGTGTCTAGAGCTGCACGGGCATCAAGAGCTAAGCCGTGCAGAGGGAAGTGCAGAGACGGAGCGAGAGGGATGGAGAAGTGCCGGGCAGAGGTGGCAAGGGGAGGCTGGTGGCTGTGGTCCCTCCTCGGGGTGAGGATGCGAGCGTCGTCTCCTGCTGTGGTGCAGCGGTCGTGGTCCTGGAGGAGCCCGGCTGAGGCGGGGGCAGAGAGGAGCGCTGTCCCCGTGTCCCCTGCAAAACCACGGGCTTATCTGTGTCTGAGAAGAGAAAGGGGTGCTTGCTCTGTGATGCGGGGTGCACCGCGCCCAGCACCCCCGAGCCACGGGCTTCGCCCTCCACCTGGCCCTGGGGCGACGCTGGGCCCCCAGCGCTGCTTCTCCCCCCGAGGGAACACCCATTTTACCCAAAATGACTCTGCGGGCAAAGCTGCTCCTTCCCTCACACCCCAGAGACCCGAGTTGCAGTTGCCAACAGAGCCGTCCGTGATCTGGTCTGTAACCCCCGCGGCCCCTTTTCCCTCCTGCCCCCCGGTACTTGAAACCATTTGTCCTCTAAAAGGCGACAGGGGGGTTGCTGAGCCCAGGCTGATCCCGTAACAGGTACTTCTCATGGTTAATCGCAGCGTCCCGTTTTACTTGCCTTAAAGGTGGAGAGAGAAACTTAGTATTTGCACTTAGCAAAACATTATGTTAAAAGAAAGAAACCCTGTAAAGATGTGCATGTTCTGCAACTTTGTATAACAATAGCTGAAAATAAATAGGTGGTTTATTAAAAAAAAAAAAAAGGCCAAAAAATATTTTTCTTTACCTTCTGGTAGTAAACCGTTCTAATATTCTGTGTGTAAAAAGTTCCTGTATTATATTGTAATTTGAATTTTTGTAAATAAATTTGTGCACTCTGGCTTTTACCTCTGTGCTTTCGTTACAGCCGAAACATCGTCCTTCCATCCCCACTGCGCCGGCTTGATGCTGGGGCTAACGCCAGGCAGCAGCAGGCAGCAGGGGCGAGCAGGCAGGGCGGTTTTGCCAGATCTCAGCCTGCACGGTTGAAAACTCTGCAAGTTGCAAGGCAAAACCCATTTGACCCTCCTGGAAAAGCTTAATATGTTCCACATGCTCCCGAGGAAAAACTGGATGGGATAGAAAATGGTTTCCAGTCGCTCCTTTAAATGGAAACCAGGATGCGTGTGTCGTGGGGGGAAAGGCTGGGGGGACCTTCCCCCTTGCAGGAGCGATGGTAAAGGCCGAGTCCGGCCTTAAAAGCAAAAGGAAAGAGGGGAGAGGGGACGGGCGAGGGTCCTCCCTGCCGCGGTGCAGCGGCTCCGGAGCCCCGTCCCCGCGCGGGCACCCCCGGCCGTGCCGGCACAGCTCCCTCCCTGCCTCCTCCCCGGGCCGGGTGTCGCGGCCGGGTTTGCCCCAGCACACGCGGATGTCGCCGAGGGGGCGACGGCGAGCACGGGGCAATCGGAGCTGCTCAGCGTTTCCTGCGCAGCCCTAATTTCGCCCCGTTTATCCGAAGGAATGAACATCCTTCCTTCATGCAGCCCTTGCTGCTGTGCTTAAACCCGTGGCTGAAGCCGAAGGTCCCTCCTGGCCATGCCCTCCTGCCCCCCGCCCCGGGATGTGCTTTGGGGGGGCTGTGGAGCCCCTCTGTCCCAAAATTTGCTTCTAGTAAACCACCTTTAGATTTTAAAGCCAAACAGGAGCCCCTTGGTGACCTGCAGGTGCCGAGCCGGGCTGCGGGGGATGAAGGGCAGCGAAGGGGCTGGCTGCTCTCAGCACGGGTGATGGAGTTGACCCCGAGCCCCTCCGAAGGCACGTGCTGCACCCCGTTTTTGTAGCTGAAACTGAGGTTGGCCCCAGCATCAAACCGGGGTGGGTTGGATGAGTTTTAGGGCTGGTTTCGGCTGTCTCAGGAGGGCTGGGGGGACATCCCGGCTCCTCTGGCCGCACCCTGTGTTTTGGCCTGGGCTGGGCTGCAGCGGATGGGCTTCCCACCTCCTTCCTGTCCTCAGCTTTTTCTTTATGTTCCCCTTCTCTGTATCACAGAGCGGAGGAGGAGGGGACTTACTGCTGACCCCCACCATGCCATGCACCCAAAACCAGCACCCCATCGCTCTCCCCTCCCAGTGGGCACCTTCTCCTCGGGGCCATTGTGGTGGGGGAAATACCTGAGCCGGGGGGGAAGAAAAAGCAGCTCCTTCGCAGCGCTGCCAGGCTGAAGGGGGCACGGCTTCGCTCCCGGCTGCAAGGGCAGGGGAGACGGTTTGCAGGAGGAGGTGGCAGGAGGAGGTGGTTTGCAGGAGAGGTGGTTTGCAGGAGAGACGGTTTGCTGGTGCATCTCCCTGACCCATCCCCAAAGGTGCACGTGGGCTCGGTGGCTCAGGGATGCTCTGGGCACCTCGAGAGGTGACCGAGCCTCCAGCCAGCTTTGGCTTTAAGCCTGCTCGGTGGAGATGAGCCTGTTGGTCACCATTCCCTTCCCACCAACTCATCTCTAGACCCTCTAGAGCCAGGTCAATCTTTGTGAGGCAATTTGGCCCCCGAAAGCTCCGCCACCCCAAATGCTCCATGCTCACGCTCACGTCTCTCACCAAAAGGCTGTTGCAGCCCCAGCCGCAGTCGCCCCGACACACTAAACACCACCACTCATATCCGAATGCAGGTTTTATTTTTTATTCATCTTTCTCCATTTGAAGCTATTTTTTTTTTTAAGTTATACAAATGGCACTTACAAAAAAATAATAATTAAAAAAAAAAACCAAACCCAAAAAAACCGAACAAACCCAAAACTTAAATTTTCAGAGTGAGATGTTTCAGAGTCACGACACCCGATAAGGGGAGACAGGAGAGATGTTGACCTAATGTCACACGGAAGAAGCCGGAGCGGGAGTTACATGGTCCGAACTGCGACGGGGGACGGGAAGGAGGTGACACGGGGAGGGGGGTGAAGGCCAGCGAAAAGTGTGTGCCAAGTCACAGGGTCACTCAGGGCTTCATCAAGACACTCGGTCCTTCGAGGGGCATCGTGGTCCCCGGGCGGGCGCGCGGTGCCCGTGCGAGCGCAGCAGCCCCTGGATGTGAGTGCAGGGCCGAGGTAGAGTCCCAGCCGGGATCCCTTGTGCCGGCGAGGGACCCCGGCCCGGCATTGTCCCCCCGGCAGGGGACGGGTCCCTCGCTCTCCCAGCTGAGAGTTTAGCACCAAGCTCCTACGGAGGGGGATCCCTCCACATGGCTTTAAGGCTGACGAGCCCCTGCCTTGCCCCCGGCAATAGGGACCGGCCCCGTTTTGGCACAGCAGCGATGCCGCGAGCACCCTTGGCGTGGGGCGGGCGGGGGGGGACCAGCGCTCCCTCCCCGGCGGGGGCCCACGGGGGAAAAGGCTCCTCGGTGTGTTTGCAGGGAGCAAATACCGGCCCCGGGAAGGCCCCAAAGGATAAAGTGCCTTTCAACACCCTAACGAACACGTCAGCATCACCCGTTACGAACAGCGTTATACTCTAATGCAGACCTAGTACAGACAACAGCTGGTAACACAGTGCCATGGAGAGCATATATAAATAGAGACTAACAAAAATACTGTTTTGGTCTTTTTTTTTTTTTTTTTCTTTCTTCTTTTTTTTGTTTTCCAGTAGGGTTGCGATGGCATGAGAGCCGAGCCCAGGTTCTCGGGGGAGCCCGCGGGAACGGGCGCTTCCTAATTCAGCATTAGGTGTTCAGTGATTCCCGTCACTGTTCCAGTATTTTATGAGGAAAAAAAAAACAAAGGTACTGAGCAAATATCACTGTGCAAAGTTTGCTAAGGAACTTTTCTATTCTGTAAACCAAAATCTGCAGTTTATGCTTCCAGCCGCCACCCGGGGGTGGTTGCATCGGCCAGCCGGGCTCCCGCGGGGACTAAAGCCCGCGGCGCTGGGGGTGGGCTGGGTGAAGCCCCCCGGCACGGGCTTCCTCTGCGTGTCCCCCTCCATCCCCTCCCAGGCACAGCAGCAGGACCAGCCTCAGGGCAAGCGCCTGCCGGGCCGGACCCACCATCGGGGTCTACGCTGCTCCTCCAGACCCAGAAGCACAAGGAGAGGGGCAGAGGGACACAAGGAGCGCGGGGCTCCATGAGATGAAAGGCTGCGGCTTTCCAGACGGGATCACCCTAAAAAATCATTTCCAGGTGCGTGGGGGGGGGGGTCGGCTTGCTGGCCCTTCCGTGGGGATGCGTGCCGTCCCCGGGGATGCTGCGATATGTAAGGTCACCTCTTCTGGCTCAGCTGGGGACGAGTCCTGCCCCGACAGCCAGGAGCGGAGAGAAGCTGCCGGGGGCAGCCGGGAGGAGCCGGCTGAGCCCAGCACCGTCGCTCTGCCCCTGGCCGGAGCGGGGCAGGATGGGACAGGTGCTCCGGGGGACACTGGCAGCACAGAGCGAGGCGGTGCCAGCGCTGATATGGCAGAAGCAAGTACAGAGGTGATCTTATTCCCTTTTTTCAATCGAGGAGAGGAAAATAAACTACCTAAGGTGATGCTCGGGGCCAGGAGGAGCGGGTACGGCAGTTTCCAAGCCCAGCAAACCTGGAGGGAGGCGGGGAGTGGGGGAGATAGAGACAGACCCCTCTACAAAGCTATAGGCAGGCTGCCCCATCACTTTTCCAGTTCTTACAGAGATTTACGGAGACCCACCGCCCACATAACACACCGACTCTACGGCGGGAGGGAAGGGCAAGCCGGTCTGAAAATCCTTTTACAGAGAGGAGAAACGAAACCCAAAAGAAAAAAGGACGGAGGGGAAAGAAAAGTTGGCAACGGGAGGTACGCTAAAGTGCATTAATATTCCCAGAGGGTGGAGGCGTCAATGGCGTCGGCGGATGCCTTGAGGACCCCGGCATGGTCGCCCTTCAGGTATTTGCCATTGATTTTGATAGCCACTTTGTTATAGTCGCAGAACTCAAAAAAGAAGTCCACGGGGGTGTCGCTGCTGCTGGTGACGGACGACTCGCTCCCCACCATCCAGTACTTCCCGGTGGCATCTGCAGGCAGAGGGAGAGGGGACGAGGTGACCCCGTGAGCCACGGCGGGGACCCCAATGGCCATGATCCCCCCAGCCCGTACCCACCCCCGGGGACTCACCCTTGATGTTGTAGGCCCCGTCGTTGAACTCCAGCTGGAAGACGTCGTAGGAGGAGCGGTTGGAGTCCAGGGTGCCGGTCACCTTCCGGCACCCGATGAAGCCATGCTCGCCACGGAGGACGATGATGGGTCTGTTGATCAGCTTCATCACGAAATGCTCCGTCTCGCCTGTGCCAGAGGGAGAGGGGCTGTGAGAGCGGCCCGGGGGGGTGCAGAGCCCAGACCCCACGGCTGGCAGGCAGCAGTGAGGAGGGGGGCTGTGCCCCCCACCCATTTCTCACCCCATCTGTCCCTCCATCTCACAGCACGTGAAATGGTCATTAAGAAAACTTATTGCCGGCATCCCTGAGCATCACTTGGAAGAGGAGCCTGGCTTGGGGGGGCACTTTGTCCACCCCTTGCTGCCCCGGCACAGGGGTGGGGGTCCCCAAGGGGGTCCCTTACCCGCCGTCTCCATGGAGGCCGCCAGCTGCCCGTTCTTCTTCGCTGTCACGTACTTGCCGTTGGCAGCTTTCAGGGTGATGCGCTTGTCGCACCACTCAATGTCGAAATAGCAGCTTGCGTTCCTGCGGGGCAGAGAGGGCGGTCAGCGGGATGCAACGGATGGGGACCCCGCCGGTGCCACCCCGCCGGCTCGGGAAGGGCCATGGCTGGATCGGGAGACCCTGATTCGATCCATTTTTGCAGAACGAGGCACGTCGTGGTGGCCATCCCGGAGGGAAGCCCTCACCCCGCAGGCAGGAGGCAGGCAGGCAGCCAAATGCACTTTTGGGGTTTCCGCCTGGCTCTCAGCGAGCGTAGGGTTGAACTGCAGGGTAAAGCATTTCGACAGCCCCAGCCGGCCGGGAAGGATTACGCGGCCCGAGGGACTTCCCGAGCATTGTGGGCGGCAAGTCCCAACCCGGCCCCGGCTCTCCGGGGAATTGGCTGTCTTCGCTGGGAAGGGTTTTGGGGCAAATGCCTAGGCTGGAAAATCCCCCCTAGGCTTGCCCTGGGAGATGCAGAGGGGTCCCCGAGGCCCAGGTACGTCCCCAGAGCCACCGGGACAGGGACTCACTTTGTGGAGGCGGTGGACTGGATGCCCCCGTTGGAGGTGAGGGTCCAGTACTTCCCAGTGTAGGTCCTGAAGGCGCATTTCTTGGTGTCCTTGTTGATCTCCAGCTGGTAGGTCTCCTGGTCGCCCTCCTCGTCTTGGTTGGCCGAGAGGTCCATCCCTGCGGGGCAGAGGCAGATGGAGGTGAGGGGTGCCGGGGGGGGACCCCAACCCACCTCCAGCGGGTTCGGGTGCGGAGGCAGCCCGGGAAACCCAACTGAGAGGGGCTCCTGCTCCCCTGGGTGAGCTTTGGTGACTCCCGAATCCCTCACATACATCTCCCCTCTGGCCTTTTGGGTTCAAATCCAGGTTTTCATTTGGCCACTCAAGTACACGAGTATAAACGAGGGCTGGACTGAGCCGAGGCAGCCGTGAGCTTCAGCTCAGGACTCTCCGGCTCCATCACGATTACGCACCAAGCAAAGACCAACTTAAATATTTCACACAGAAAAGGGCTGTAGTTTTTTCCCGGAAGGTGACAGCCGGGTTATTCAATCCATTAGCAGAGGCCGCTGCACCACCTATGAATCCCAAGCTCGTGGCGTGTTTAAGGACCGTGGCACCATTTTTCATCCGTAAATCATCACAGCCCGTTGTGGCGGTGAGATTTGCAGGGAGAGGAGGCTTGGGAAAGCCCTGGGGCAGCCAAGCTTTTCCCTGGCTCCCAAAAAACCATCGGCACCAGCCCATCCCCCAGACCCGTCCCTGCACCAAAGGGACCAGAGACAGCATTTGCCCCGGCAGCCTCGGAGGTGGCTGCAGCCGGTCCCGGGGCCACTGGCCACAGTCCTGGGGCCACCACCAGCCCCCCCGGCCACATGCCCATCCACCCACAGGCACTGAGCCCAAGCAAACCCGCTTAGTCAGGGCTAGTGGGGCCAAATCCTCCCCAGAGCTCTCCCACTTAGTGGATTTCTGCCTAAAAATACTTTTGGGATGCGAGTCACAAGCCATAGCCTGGAGCCAAAGCAAAGCGGCCGAGCTGCCGTGCCGGGTTTCGGGGAGGGAGCCGGGGCGCGGTGCTCAGCCTACAGCTGGGACGAGTGGAGCCGGGCCCCAGGACCACCAGTGGGGCACGGGGTCTGTGACCAGTGAGAGCAGCCCGGGAGGGGAGGGGATGCGATACGGACTGCGGTTCAGAGGAAACGGATGAGTTTTTCAGAGCAGAAAGGACCCGCGTCCCTCCCCTGCTGCATGGGTGCTACAGGCTCGAGTCCACCCACGCACCCCGTCCTGGAAAGCACGCGAAGCGTGTGTGCAACCTTTCTGCCCAAATCTGCCTTTGCCCGGAGCCCGTTTGCGGGGCTGGCAACGTGCTCGGCCCCGTGCGCCTCCATGGTGCGTTGCCTCCCAGTTTCCCAGCTGCTGGGATTTCGAGCATCGCAATACTTGGTCGCTGGGAGGGTTTCGGGGACCGCAGCCTCGGTGGCCCTTCTGCACTGGAAAGCCACTGGCAAGTCCCACCGGCTGCCCACAGCGGGTGCTGACCCACCCGGGGAGGGACCATCTACCTCCACACACCAGCTCTGGGCCTTGGAAACGGAGACATCTCCCCCCAGACCCTGCAGACGCAGCTCCCTGGCGGCTTCCCATCGCCCCAGCTGCATTCTCCAAACAGGCATCCGCATCCCGCGGCCCCCAGGGAGCAGCCGCTGCTTTGCATATCAGTCTCCCACCTTTCCCAAAGGGATCAGGCTTTGAAGGCTTTCCTTTGTTGGCTGTAATCTTATCTCCCACGCCCAAACTGTCGCATGGCTGCCACACCGCTGCCTGTTCACAGCATCCCCCCTCCCGCCAGGCATCCTCCAGCACCTTCGGCAGCTCCGGATGGACACGCAGCCACCCCGGTACTTTGCTCCCCGGGGTATTTGGGGCAGCGCGGGGGGCAGAGGGGTGCCGCACGGCCACCAACCCCGGCCCCACCAGCCAAGTCCTCGGCTCGCGCGGCCGTCCCACACTCGCCGCCTCCCAGGGCTGCTGGGGGCCGAGCCAGCGGTCGGGGGAAACATTTGGTTTTGATTTTGCACCCCCGCCGGGAAGGCAGCGCCGCGGCAAACTGCTCCAGCCCCTCTCGAGAGCCGCGCGACCGCCCGCTCGCCGGAGCCGAGCGAGAGGGGGGAAGAGGGGCTCTGCGGGGGCTCACGGAGAGGGCTGCGGGAGGGATGCTGGGGGATGCAGCTCGCCCCCCCCCCCAGGCTGCTGGCACCCCCGAACCTGCAAGAGCTGCTGCTGCGGTTTGTGTGGGGGGAAGCGGGCAGCAGCGTTTCCCCCTCACCGCGCTTTTCGGTGAGGAGCTCCCTGACCTGCAGGCGATGGGGAGAGCCTGGGGGGATGCTTTGTGCCGCAGAGCGGGGTCAGATGGGCCAGAGATGGGGCAGCGAGTGCCAGGAGCCTCCCGACACCGTCCCCTCTCCCCCAGAGACCCCCACCACTGAGTACAGCGAACCCACCAGCTGCTCCACACCCCAACACCGTGCAATTGCCCACGCTCCCGCCGTTGTGCGGAGGTTTGGCTTTCCCGGGTGCCTCGCAGGGCCAGCGGCAAGAGGGTCTCCCACCGCCCCCTCCCCGAAAGCAGCGCTGGGTTGGGTTACATCGACTCAGCGGAAAGGAATGCAATTACGGCTGGGGCAGAAGGAGGCTTCAAAGGGCTGTAACTGAGCCGGAGCAGGAGGCTTGGGGGGGTCAGAGGCAGCAGGACCTTGGTGGGTCCACGAGAGATGTCCCCGTGTCCCCGTGGTGGAGGACAGAGGCTGTCCCTCCAGCCACCCCCCGCCACCACCCCTGCTTTTTGCAGCCCAGGGCTGTTGCAGGGAGCCGGCGTCTCCCGCAGCGCCCAGCCAAGCCGCTGCCGCTGCAATCACGCTTTAATTACCGCTCTCGGTAAATTTACAGTCTGGAGCTGGCACGATTCTGCCTGACCTTGACGAAGCTGCTAATTACAGCTGGAGGCGGGAGGGGGGCGAGTACGCAGCGGCAAGGCGGCACTTCGGGAGGGGCGAGAGCGGAGGTGCGCCTGTGCCCCCAAAAATTCCCCGCGTGGGATGGCCTCCGGCTCCGTCTGCAACACGGGTTTGCTATGGGGGTCTTGGGGACGATGCAGAGGCTGGAGGTGGGAGCTGGGGGGGCTGAGGCATGTGGCCCCCCCAGGGCTTGCTAACACCGAGCCCCCCCAAACAAAGCCCCTGGGCTGGAGGTCCCCGGAGAGGAGAGCCGGGGAAGGGCGATGGGGAGGAGAGCCAGTGCCGGAGCAGGAAAGGGCTTCCCAAGTCCGCGGCTGCCGAGGTTTCCAGCCGCTGCCAACCCCTCGGGATTGCAGGATCGATGCCCCAGCCCTCGCTGCTCTCCAGCCCCGGACGGCGGATGCACACAGAGGCCCGTGGCCATCCCAGAGCACACACACGCCTTCTCGCACCTCCCAAAGGGACAAGCTTCTCCATCTAAAGGAGCAGCAGTTGGCTGTGGCCGTGCCAACCTCTGTGCCGCGAGGGGCCGCTGACCCAGCACGGGGGGCATTTACAGCATGCAAAAGCCCTTCCCTCTACATTAATTTCACGCAGAGGGTGTCCTACGAGCTGTCCCGGGATCCTGGTGAGACCCAGTGGGATGTGCTCCATGGAGAAGGCCAAGAGCCTGGAGGACCATGACCAACCGGTGGGACAAGCGGGCTGGAGCAGCCCCCACGCCCGGACCCACGGAGGGCAGACCCGCACATCGGGAGCTGCCTGCACACGGGCTCTGCTCGCTGCCTTTCTACGGCTGGGAGCCGGCAGGGCCCGCAGGCAGCTGCCAGCCCTGCCCAGCACCGGCAGCAGACGGGAGGCTGCACCTTTCCCATCCTCCAACTCCCCAGAGGCCAAGAGGCTCCCTTCCAAAAAACCCACTGCTACGCCTGAAAAAACCCGAGCCCTTCTGCCTCCGAGGGAGTGCCAGCAGCACCCTGCAAAGCCCCCGAGCCCTTGTGGGCGACGGGGCAGGATTTCAGGTCCTTGTGCCCCAGCAGCCCGGGGGATGCTGCACCCAGCTCTGCCCACACAGGTCGGGTCCGGTCTCCCCGCAGGGCTCTGGCACCCCCCACCCCACGCTGCAGCCACGCACGTGCCCCGAGACTCGCCTTGTCCCCTCCCTGCCCTTCGGATGGGCTTATGTTGCACCCGTACATAAATCCAAGCACATTTTTGTCTAAAAGCAACAGCCTGGAGCAGCTGGGGACTGTGCAGCTCCTCGGCTGGGGGTGCAGCTCCGCAAGGGGTCATGGGCAGCGGTGAAACACAGATTTCCTGGAAAACCCACCCCTCCTTCCCTACGGATTTCCTGTGGCTTCATGGTATCCCCCAAGCGCCAACATGCCACTTGGCATCTCCTGATGAAAACCTGTGGCCGTGCCCCCCGCCCCAGAGCTGCGTCTCCCCACCTCGCTGCAGCACCGAGACGAACCGGGGGGGCAGAAATCGGCTGTGCCCGGCACCAACCCACCCCACGCCCGGGGGGCTCCTGGCCCCGGAGCAGCGCTCCCCGCCACCGACCCGGCATGCCCGGGCGCACTCCCATCACCGCACTGCTGGCTCGCCCCCCCCTCCCCGGACCCCCCTTCCCGAAATGCCTCGCTCCGAGTCGGCCCATCCTCTCCCCCCATGCGGGTGGGGGAGGCAGGCAGCACACCTCGGCCGGGCGGGGGGCTGGCAGGGGCCCAGCGGAGCGGGGAGGACGCCAGCGCTCTGCCCCCGGGGACCCTCGCACCCACAAAGGGCCCTTTGTTGCCGCAGCCGGGGCTAGAAAGGAGCCATTGAGCCGGGGAGGAGGCTGCTTTCTGCTGGCAGCACCCCGACTCGGCTCTGTCTGAAGGTGCAACGGGGAGACGGGGGCTCTCACGGAGCCCGGGGCTCCCCGGGGACCCCGTCCTTCTGCGGCTGGAGGCAGGGTAGAGGTGCCAGGGCCAGCCCCGGTGCCGAGGCAGGGCTGGCACCCACCTCAAGCCCTCCCTGGGATTGTTGGCATCGTGGTCCCCGGTGCCCTGTGTGCAGGGAACGGCGACGCCGGCCATCCCGGGGACGGGGAGGAAGCTCCAAGCCAGGAGCTGACTCGGCACTCGTGGGACAGCGCCAGCTCAAGGCTGGACCAGCTCCAGCTCCCAGCCGAGGGGAGCCACAAAAGCCCCGCACCCCATCCCCGCTCCTCCCACGGGGCAGGGGGGGCAGCCGCTGCCATCCCCGCTCCCTCCCCGACTCCGCACGGGCACGAGCTGCCTTTTCCCACGAGCCTGCGCCGAGCCGCAGCCATTCCCTGCCCACATCCCGCATCCCCCATCCTGGCGGCCTCCGGCACATCTGCCAGCAGCACGGCGCTTATCAGCTCGGCGGGGGGAAAGGGCTGGCTGCAACTGCTTCCTCCGGCGGCTGTTTTTCGGCCGCCTTCTCGCTAACCTTGGGACAAGGAGCTTTTCCGACGGGAGAAGGGAGGGTGAGCCACGGAGAGCGGTAGCTCCCAGGCTCTCCCTGCTGCTGGGCAGGATAAACCGGGTGGAAATGGCTTCCCTGGCCAAAACAGACTCGAGCGAGGATGTGCAGCCCCAGCACACCCCTCCCCGCTGTATTTTGCTTGGAAAAGGGCCGGGCACAGCCCAGAGCCCCCTGTTGCTGGGGAGATTTCCCGCCCCCCTTTCCAACCTCCCCCATCCATCCCGATTCACACAAAGCCGGCGGGTCCGCCAGCAGCGCTCCCACCCACACTGCGGGGTCCCCCACCACCGTGGGGGCCCCCAGCCTGCACATCTCCCCCCTACATCTGGTTTTCCCATCTCCGGTGACAAAGGGCTGCAGCAGCCCTTCCCCCACGGCGCTGCAGCAGCCTGCCGCCCTCCTCCCGCCATCGCCATCCTCCCGCCATCGCCATCCTCCTCCCCACACCCCTGCGCCTGGGCAAACAGTCCCCACTGCCCATCTTCGCAGGCATTTTGGTGTTTTCGGGGACCGCTTTGCAGCGCAGGATTTGCTCTCGGAAAGGAGAAAGGCAGTGAGCTCCCCGCAAGGAGCTGCCCAGGCACCGACGGGGGTTAAGCTGCATCCTTGAAATATTATATATACACACAAAAAAAATTCCCCGCTGCTTGTTCCTCCGGGCACTGCTGCAGCGAGACATGCTCGCACCCATCCCGCGCCCGGCGTGTGCCGGCCTGACTTGGCACGCCGGCGATGTGCCCCGGGGCTTCCACGCCAGCCCGGCTGCGGCAGGCAGCCGTGCACCTCCAGCATCGCCCTGCCCACGGAGCGGGGACCCCCCGTCCTCCAGCAAGCACCCCTCAAGCTGGGGCGGCAGGACGCGCGCTGGGCGCTCGAAGGCGGGCGGGTGGCCGCGTGCCCGGGGAGCCGCGCCGTGTGGCCGCGACGCTCGAGGCAGGCGGCGCGGTGGCCCCTCCGGCGAGCGGAGGGGACGGGCGCGGAGGCACGGCGGCCTTTGTGCGCGTGGATGGAGGTCACGGCTCGACACGGGCATTTTGGCGAAGCCGTTTATGTAACGCTGCCAAGGCCGAGGGGGGCGGGCGGCACCCACCCCCCCATGGGGGGAACCGCAGCCCCCCCAGGGCCCCGCTCTGCAGGGCGTGTGGCTCAGCCGTGCTGGGGAGGAGGGGAAGGGGGAGTTTGGGGGAGGCTTTGTTGGCTGAACAATGAGCTCCGCAGGTAGGAAGGCGAGGGATGGCAGCCCTGCCTCCTCCGTGGCGAGGGAAGACCCCATCCACCCCCCACAGCCCCCCCCGTCCATCCCTGCACCCCAAGGCAGGCCCCTCACCATTCCTCCCCCACCCAGGGCGCCCGGAGAAGGCGATGCTGCAGGGATGGGGGTGCTGGAGGGATGGGGGCCCCCAGGCAGGCGATGCTGGAGGGATGCGGGAGGGGGAGGGATGTGGGAGGGGTGCGGGGGGATGATGATGGGGGGATTGGGGGAGGGACCGCAGGCAGCCATGCTGGAGGGGTGCAGGGGGGTGCCCTGGGGAGATGGTGACTTCAGGGGAGGGGTGAAGAGGAGCTCAAGGGGGGGAGAGAGACCCTAAAGAGGCAATGGCAGAGGGATGCAGGGGGGCACCCTGTGGGGTTGCTGCTGCAGGAAGGCAGGGGATGCTGGAGGGACGGGGGGGGCTGCCAGGGGAGGAATTGCTGCAGGGGGGGCCACTCCGGGGGGGCCGTTCTGGAGGGATGCAGGGGATGTGGAGGCGGTGACGCTCGAGGGATGCAGGCGGGCAGCTCGGGGCGGGCGATGCCCGAGGGACGATGATGCCGGAGGGATGCAGGGGCGCACCCCGGGGCGGCGACACCCCAGGGACTTAGGGGCGGCCGAGGCGCGTGTGCGTGTCCCCCCCATCCCCTCGTACCTTGCCGGGTGGAGACATTCCTGTCGTTGCCGGCCCGGAGCACGACCTGCGGGCAGCTCTGCTCGAGGGCGAAGAGCTCGTCCTTGCCCACCTTGGCGCTCTTGCCCGCCTTGAGGGTGCCGCTGGGTCCCGAGGGGGCGAGGTAGCGGCCCTCCCCGTCGCGGAAGGCCACCTTCCCGCAGCGAAACTCGAGGGTGAAGGCGGTGCCGGGCTCGGCGGCGGGGACCAGGCGGCCGTCGCAGCGCAGCAGGCGGTGGTCGCAGCTCTGCAGGCTGTAACGCTGCTCCACGAAGAGGAGGGTGATGAGGGCGTCCACGCCCCACGGCACGTCGCGGTCCACGGCCAGCTCGTCGCGGCGAGGGCCCAGGTGGGCGTAGCGCTTGCGGGCCAGGCTGTAGAGGTTGGCCTGGGGGTGCATGGCCAGGTGGACGCTCCATTTCTCGGTGGCCGAGACGGCGGGGGCGAAGCAGGAGAGACGGTCCTCGGTGCCGCCGAAGAAGCGGCGGTGGGGCTCGGACTGCAGCGACCAGCGCCCGTCGCCGTGAGCCACCACCAAGAAGCGACAGTCGGGCCCCGGCTCTTCGCTGTCGCAGCTCACCCGGCCGTCCTTGTCGGCTGCCAGGTACCGACCCAGGTGGCTTTTGAGCAGCACGGCGCTGGAGTCCTCCCCGTCCTGCTCCAGCGTCCAGATCTGCTTCTTCTTCATGCTGGCGGCCGAGGCGTTCACCTTGAAGCCGAAAGCCTCCGCCGTCAGGTACTTGTTGCTGCAGTTGATGAGCCCGAACTGGATCTGCACCGGCTCCGCCGTCCCGTTCGCCGTCATCCTGCCGCCGCTGCTGCCGCCGCCACCGACCGCCGCTGCCGCCGCGCCCGCCCCGACGCCGCCTTTATAGCGCTGCCGCCGCGGCGCCGCCCCCCCCCCGCCCGCCGGGGCCGCCCGCCCGCCCGCCGCGACCCCCGCCCGCCCCCTCCCCGCCGCCCCGCCGGCCGCTCCGGCCCCCGCCGCTGCACCCCCGCCGCCCCCCGCATGGCTGCAGAGCCCCGCGGCGGGGCAGGACCCTCCCGGGGTAGCGAGAGCCCCCTTGAATTGCAACCACCACCACCCCCACCCTCCCCATTGAGAGACTCCACTGCACTGCAAGACCCTTCGCTGCATTACAAAAGCCCCCTTGGATTGCGGGACCCCCCCCCCCCCCATATTGCAAGACCCCCATTGCATTGCAAGACCCTTCCCCTCATTGCAGGAGCCCCCTTGAATTGCAGCCCCCCCAGTGCGAGACTCCACTGCATTGCAAGACCCTTCCCTGCATTACAAAAGCCCCCTTGGATTGCAGGACCCCCCTCATATTGCAAGATCCCCACTGCATTGCAAGACCCTTCCCTGCATTACAAAAGCCCCCTTGGATTGCAGGACCCCCCTCATATTGCAAGACCCTTCCCCGCATTGCAAGAGCCCCATTGAATTGCAGGACCCCCACACACATTGCGAGACCCCACCACAGGGCAAGTCCGCTCCCGGCATTGCAAGGCCACCCTACACACGCTGCAAGAACCCCTCTGCATTGCAAGAACCCCCCCCACATTGCAAGACCCCTCTCCTGCAATGGACGACACCCCCCCTCCCCCATTTCAAGACTCGTCTCTGCATCACAAAAACCCTTGGCATTGCATAGCAAGAGCCTCCTTGAATCACAGGACACTCCCCCCATTGCAAGAACACCCCCCTGCGGGGCAAGACCCACCCCCACATTGCAAGACCCCCTATGCATTTCAGGATGCCCCCACATTGTAAGACCACCCCCTGCATTGCAAGACATCCCCTTGAACTGCAAGGCCCCGTCCTGTGTTGCAAGAGTCCCTTCTGCACTGCAAGACCCCAAGACCCCCATCCCATTGCAAGACTCCTGCTCCACTGCCGGATCCCCCCCGCACCCCTCTGCCCCTCCCGGGCTGTCGGCCACGCTGCAGGGCTGCAGGACAGAGGGGGAGAAGGGTGAAAGATGCCATGGCCCCCCCGCCATCTCTGAGCCATCCCAGCACCCCGTGCCAGGCACCCGCAAGGCCGGAGTATCTGGGCGCTGGGGAATGCAAATTCCCCCAGCAAAGCCAAAAGCAAAACACGGGCACTCCCGTGCAAGGGGGCTATTTCGAGGCCGTTTATCAGGGTGTAGGTGAGCGGCGTTGCTGTGCACGCGTGAGGCACGTACGGCAGGGCTGACCCCGGGACGGGGAGGCACCACGGCCGGGGTGCAGCGCGGGGAGAGCCGCCTGTGCTGCCCAGGGGTGCTGCCCGCTGCTCCTTGGGGACAGGGACCCTTCCCTCGGCTGTAACGTGGAAACACACACAGATGAAGAGGAGCGTGGCAGCGGTGGCAGATTTGAAGCCCGCCGGCTGCACACACGCTCCCGCACACTTGCAGGGGGGAGTCGGCTGGGGGAAACGAGCTGTTTGCCGGGGAAATGTGCAGAAACAGAAAATGGGAGAAAGAGGGATAGGAAGGACACAGGGCATCGTTTTCAGCTGGATCAGGGAGCTGAACCGCCTGCCCCACCCCAAGCAGGACAAGGGAAGGGCTGGAGCACGGGCGTGCATGGGAGAGCGCGACAGGGCACATGCAGGGCTGGCTGGCACAAAGCCTTTCCCCAGGCTCATCCCCCCCGGGGCAGGGCCTCATCCAGCCCCCATCCCCTCCAGGGCAGGGCCTCATCCAGCCCCCATCTCCCCAGGCCCTCCAGGCTCCACTGGTTCTGCACTGGCCGTACTGGTTCGAGCCACTGCTCCACCTCCAGGCTGCCGCACAGCCACCCGCCCCAGCCCGGGGGTCCCTGGCACAATCGCCCCGGGGCAACCCTGCGAGCTCTGGATGGGGTTTGTTTTCCCGGGTGCCTCGGCCAGACCTGCTCAGTGCTCGTGCTTGCCACACAGCCCTGCAAATCCGGACAGACAGATCGACCGACCGACCATTTGCAACCAGAACTAACCCCACAGCCTCTCAGCTGGGTTGGAAATAAATCTCCCCCAGCTCCAGCGAGGCAGATCCACGTTTGTCTCGCAAAACCCTTTTGCTGCTCTTGCTAAAAGCACACGGGCGTTAGGACCCGGCCGCGAGGCCGAGCAGCTGCCCGGGCCCACAGCTGCCGGGATCTGCCTTCTCCTGCCGCAGCAGGCAGATGGTGGCGAGGCTGAGAAAGAAACGGCTTTTCTGCTTGACAAAAAAAAAAAATAGCAATTATGCAGGGAAAAAAAAAAAAACCCACCCTGTTTTCTCCCCACCGCCCAGCAGCGCGGCGTGGACGGCTGGCACTGCCTGGCTCGGCAGGGCCTGCCCTCGCTGAGCGGGCAGCCTGCCTGCGCTCGCCCTGCCGGCACCTTCTGCTTGGGGGGGACGGGAGAGCCCCAAATGCTGGCTGAGATGTCCCTGCATGTCACTGTGGTGGCGAAGGGCACCGGTGCCCCCCGGCCTGGGGATGCAGCGGCCAAAACCCATCTCCCATGTGCATCCGTGCGTGCCGGGTGCGCTGGAGCAGTAAGAAAGGCGCTGGGTTTCCCTCTATATATTGCATTTCCCGTCATCTTTGCAAGCTGCCGTGACTAAACGCTTCTGAGGTCACCCTACCCCCCGCACCCCCCTCACCGCGGCTCCGGCAGGAGACCCAACCCCCGGCGCATGGCATCCATGACAAGGGCTTTCCGGAGCGCGGCCGTGTCCCCTCCGGAGGGGCTGCGTGACTCACCCGCTGGGACTTCAAATAAACCCCGGCTCCAAAAAAGAAAAGGAAAGAAAAGGAGCCCCGGTCATGGAGTGACCCTTGTCTTGCCTGCCTCAGGCACAGAAACGCCCTCGGATTTTCATGCTTGCCTGGATGCTTTTTGTTGCAGCTCGGCTTCGTTCGCGAGCGGTCCCGGGGCTTTTAGTCAAGCTGGTGAAATCGGGCTGGTGGCCGGGGCGGCTGCAGGGAGGGCGGGCTGCAGGGCACGCCGGCACGGGGCCAACGGCAGGCACAGAGGGGCTTGGGGGGCAGAGACGGCAACCGCAGCGTCTGGCAATGGCTGGTGAAGCGTTGTGGCGGTGCAAGGGCTTGTTTCATCCCTGTGTTCCCGGGAGGGAAGAGGAGCCGGCCCAGGGCAGCGGGAGACGGCCCCAGGGTGAAGGGGCAGCGTGGAGGCAGAGGCACCAGCCCGAGGCGCAGCAGGCAGGGGATGCTTCGGGCTGTGTGTCCATCCCTCTCCGGCACACACAGCCCCTTTGGGCACGGCTGTGTCACGGGGTGTCCGGAGCCGGTGCCACCAGGTCACCCCTCGCAGCGCGGCTGTCCTCTGGCTTCAAGCCACATCTCAGCTGCCAGCCTGGCCTGAGCCCTCCTTGTCCTTGGTGGAGCGATTTTGGGGCTCGCCGTGAGGGGGCTGCTCGCAGGTTTTCATCCCAGCAACACCGCGATGGCCCAGGGGACACGGGCTGGCTTACGGCCCCTGCTTCCCCCGGGACCCGTGTGCTGCGGACCCCGGCTCGGTGTCACTGGCACGCGCAGACAGGTGTCCCGGGGGTGTCGGTGTCCTTTGTAGTGGTGGCAGAGGCTGCGAGGTGGCCAAGGCTGCCCTGGGAAGCCCCCCTAGCGTGGGTACCCCCATCACCCCGCAAAGGGGCTTGGCAGAGATCGGGGACGGCATCGCTGGGTGGCCACCATCTCTCCAGCCACCTCCGTCCCCGTGCAGGACAGGGCTTGGTGACAACAGGAGCCCTTGTGCAGGACGGGGTGACCTTGTGCAGCCTAGCGAGCTGTCCTCCGGTGGGAGAAAGGGCTTTGCCAAAACCACCCGGTGATTGGGGACCACTGGACCTGGGCTGGGAACAAGCCCCAAGTGCAGACCCAACACCCCGGCCAGAGGCTGCATCTCCCTGGGGTCCCGACGTGTCCCTCGCTGCTGCTGGGGGCCCCGGGGGACACCCCGGGGTGCCTGGCTGCCCCGGCCTTGCTGCCATATGCCGCCAGGCAGCTCAGCAGAGGTTCTCCGGCGGCTCTCCCGACAGTTGGCAGGCGCCCCGGCCTCATTAAAATTGTATTAGGCAGTATTTAGAAAAAAAGCAGGAGCACCAGGGAAAACAAAGGACAACCCTAAGAGAGGGGCTCGGAGCGGCGGATCGCGCTCCAGGGGAGTTTTCCCATGGGATGCTGCTCCAAGGGGACTTGCTTAGCCCCACAACCTGGGAAGCAAGGGACGGCGGTGGAGCATCGTCGGGGCTCAGACGTGTCCCCGTGTCTCGTGGCCGTCAGGAGCGGTCATGGTACCGGTCGTGGCACTTGCTCGGTGCTTTATTAGCCGGGTTTATCCTGTCAGCTTAATTTAATTGCATCCAAAGTGCAATAAGGGATGGAAATGCTTCAAGCGCCCTGTTTAAAGCAGTTTGGGCGTTGGGCATAGGCAAGCCTCAAACAAATGAAGGAAGAAAGTGGACGGGAAAGCACGTACGACCGGGCAGTCCTGGGCCTGGGTTGGGACTTTGTCCCTCTCTTCCTGCTCGAGCTTGTTTTCTGGTGTGGTTTTTACATTATCAGAAGCTAAGGCAAAATCCTGCCCCTTCCTCCAGCTCCCCCTGAGGACCCCACGGAGGTGGGATGGAGGCCGGACCCCAGTTCATACAGCAGAAGAATGAATTTTATTGGGAAAGCTTAAAAGACCTTTTGTGTAGCGGTTATTAACCCTGGCGGCGGGGACGATGCTCTTTGTCCCGGACCCAGTGCCCTGCCTGGTCCCCGGGGGCTCTGCTGGGGCGTGAGGCACTCGTGGCCCCATGGAAGTGCCCAGAGCGGCAGAGGAGAGGCGCAGGGCATTTTGTGGGCCAAAATAATCAGGTAGCACAGGATGCTTTCCAGCCTTTCAAAAAAAAAAGACCAAAAACATCGGAAAAAACCAAACAAAAAGTGGCGTGTCCATTCTTTGCTGCCCATCTTGCAGCAAAACGCAGCACATTTGGCGAGCGGAGGGTGCGAGAGCCCTGGGGGCTTTTTGTAGTCCCTTAGGGGGAAAAATAAGCCGCGTCCGTGTGATGGTGGCAGGTTCCTGCAGTGCCTCCCCGGCCCGTGGTCGACGTGGCGGCAGCCCTGCCGTGACACGCTGAGGGGGAGGCTCTCGCCGGCCGTCGCAGCGTGTTTGCCTCTTGCTGGCTGCCCACGCGCAGCCCGGCGGTGAATTTTGGCCCCAAAACCACTTCAGAGGAGCCTCTGGCAGCGGGCGATGCCGGCTGTCCTCCTCCCCCGGCTGCTCTGGCACGGAGGTTTTGGCCGGGGCGGGGGTCAGGTCAGTCCATGGCGGCAGGAGGGTGATGCCGGGGGACGCCAAGGTGGTGCCGCTGCCCAGAGGTGCAATGAGCACACACGTGCTCAGCTCTCGCCTGCAGCTTGCACCCGTCAGCGCAGAAGCCGCAGCCACGACCCAAACCAAGGAGCCAAGAGGCAGACTTCAGTGCCAGCCCCGTCGCCCACCGCACATCCCCGCTTTTAATTCCCCGCTGCAGCACGGAGTCAGCGTGGAAGAATTTGCAGGGAAGAAGAAAGTGTGTTATCAGCATCTGCCCACGCAGCTCTCCAAAATAACACGGCCCCAGCCGCTCGGCAGCGCCAGGCGGAGCAGGTGACTCAGCTTGCGACAGCAGCTCCTTTCTGCTCCGATTTTCTCGCTTGGTCATGCCCGGATCCATGTTTCCTGCTGTGTCCGATGCACCGTGCCCGATGCGCGGCCCTCTGCTCGTGGCCTCGTGCGGGGCTGCCAAAGGGTTTGGTGGGCAGAGGAACGGCACTGCCTGAATCCCCAGGGCACGGCTGCTCTCTCCAAACCCACAGTGTGCGGAAAAGCTGGTCTGAGCATGGCTGGGATGGCCGTCCCCATCCCCGGCACGACACCGCTGCGATCAGACACAACGCGTTGGCTCCGTCCTCACCTTGGGATGGTGCGTGGTGCATCCCAAAGAGGACGTGAGAGGGATGGAGAAGCCTTGGAGCGGCTGGAAATGAGTCAGAGGGTGGCAGGGAGGGACATCCGGAACGCGGGACAAGGAGAGTAGGCCAGGAGGAAGCCGCCGAGGATGGGGGATGAGCAGGAGGAGGCGGCTCATGTTGTTGTGTTTGCCATCGCCCCGGCATCTCGCTGTGGGCTCGAGGTGCAGCTTCGGGGTGGGTGCACGGGCACCCTTTGCAGGATGCTATTGCAGGGGGCTGGCGCCGAGACCCCCGTCCCCTCGGGGGCTGCACCCCGTGGGTGCACGAGTTTGTGTGCAAACCTCTCCAGCGAGGTGAGGGGCCTGGGGCTCAGCCCGGAGAGAAACCGAGGCCAAACCCTGGACCAGGAGGGTTCCCCCCAGACACCCCCAAAGCAGGGGGGCCCATCTCTTTAAGGATGAGGGAGCAGTAATAGGAGCAGTAATAGGAGTCAGCTAGGAAGCCCCAGGGATCCCTACAAAGGGTGGGGGGGGGCTTTTACAGTCTGTGGCTTGGGGGGAGGTGAGGGGGTTATTCGACTCCTTGGTGGAGGTATCAGGGCACCCTGGGGTGGGACGCAGGGCTACAGCAGGGCATGCACCCATACCTGCACCCATACCTGCAGCAGGGAGCACTGGGGCGGGTGGGGGCTGGGATTTCGGCCCAGGGAAGGGGCTGGAGGCAGCGGTTTGAGGATGGGGGGGGTCAAACCTCCCTGCCCAGGCACGGCCCCACCAGCTGTGCCTTCCTGGGCCCGGAGATCCCCTTCCAGATGGATAACTCCATTGTTGGTGGTGAAAAGAGTCCATTAGTCGGGATTAGGAACGGGGCCTTTGGGGATTAGCCCCGCACCTCCCACCCAGCCCGCCTCTGCCTCCTGCGGGCGCTGGCCTGGGGGGGCCCATCTCTGCCTCCCTGGGGCACCGTGTCCCCCCTCTGTTTTCGGATGCAGGAGGGAATGGGGCTCCCGTTGAGCCCTGAGGCTGAGAAATGGGGGAGCTGGTGGAAAGAGGTGACTTGTGTCCCCAAGTGATTTGATATCCTGCCCCCCACTGTATTTTCTCCTGTGCTTGCAAACTGCCCCCCCCCCCCCCCAGCAGCAGCAGCAGCCCTTGGGTGGGGGGTCTGTGGCCCACGGCCAGCAGCCGGTGTACGGGACCGTGCCACCTTGGCCACTGACCCCCTGGCAGGGAATGGGTGCTGGAAGGGAGGAGGGAGCCTTTGGGGCAAGCAGAGACCTCCCTGGGCTCGGCCGGGGGCAGCTGCGGGCTGGGGGTGCTCAGGGCTGCAGGAGGGAAAGGGGGTGTTATCCCAGACCAGGATTTTGGCTCTTGGGCAGCCTGGGAGTCCTTGCAGCCCCTCATCTCTCTCCTTAGGTACGTCCATGCCCATCTCCCTTCAGGATCTGGGCTTCCCAGGCATCCTTACAGGGCCCCAGTGAGGCTGGAGGGAGCTTGGCACATGGGGAAACTGAGGCAGGGGGACTTGCCATCTGGCGCGTGGAGAACCACATCTGGGATGAAAGCGGAGGCTGTCCTTCCTGCAGGGTCTGCAAGGAAGAGGGGCTGGGGTGGGGGAGACACCCAAAATTTGGAGCCCCTTGTTGAATTGAGCGCGACTCCCCATGTGCTCTGCAAAGAGGTGCCGGATCCGACCTCCAGCTCAGCAAACCCCGGGGCTCCTGGCGTGAAACCGGTGGCAATGGGAGCTAAAAGGGGGGGCCTTTTGCCTCCTCCACCCCTCCATCCCACCGCTGCCTCCGCTTCCCGTCCCAGGGCCTGTCAAGCCGGCTTGGTCCGCGGGCGAAGGGCTCCGGGAGACACGGGAGGGAGCGCGGGGGCTTCCCGGCAGGGCCGCGGCCGGGCTGGCTGCAGGGAGGCCCCCGGGAAGGCAGGAATGCGGGGCGGGGGGGCCGCCGCTGAAACCCAAAACCTCGGCGCAGGGGCCCCGGGTCTCAGCATCCGGCCGGCGGCGGCTGGAGCCGGGAGGCCCCTCGGCTGCGGGCCGGGACGCGGCGGCGGCACCGCCCGGCCCCGGGCTCTGCGCCCGGGGGGGGTCGGGGACGGGGCGGGGGCTGGCTTGTGCACCCCCCCCCTTTAGTGAAGGTGCTGGTAACCCCTTCTCAGCCCCCTCCTGCAGTCCCCTGTCAGCCGGGTTAACCCGTGCGAGAGCTTCCCGGCTGGAAATGGAGGCAAGAAGGAGAATAAACCTCGGATGATGTGGGGCTGGGGGTGCAGGGGGAGCAGAGCGGTTCCCTGGCCCTGGGCGTGGGCGTGCGCCCCAAAACGGTGCTTCAGACTGGGTTTCCTGCGCCCCAGGGAAGGCACTGGGTCCCCCGTGCAGAGCCACCCTGAGGGTCACCGGAGGGAGAGGGGATGGGGCAGGGACCGATGTCCTTCGGCAGGGCAGAGCGTTTGGCGGGGAGCAGGGACCACGTCAGGGTGGCGGGGCCGGAGCTGGACCAGGTCCTCGGGCAGTGCGTGGTCCCATGTGTAGCATGCACGATCCCACACGCAGCGCGCAGCTCGCTGCAGGCAATTCCTTGTGCAACACGCATGTCGGTGTGCGCGATCCCATGTGCAGCATGCACTTTGCTGTGTGCACTCCCACGTGCAGTGCGCACCTCAGAGCGTGCAATTCCTTGTGCAACACGCATGTCGGTGTGCGCGATCCCATGTGCAGCATGCACTTTGCTGTGTGCGCTCCCACGTGCAGTGCGCACCTCAGAGCGTGCAATTCCTTGTGCAACATGCATGTTGGTGTATGCAATCCTGCGCGCGGCGTGCACCTCGGTACACGCGATCCCCTGTGCAGCGTGCACTTTGCTATGTTCAATCCCGTGTGCAGCGTGCACCTCAGAGCGTGCAACTCTTTGTGCAACATGCACGTTGGTGTGCGCAATCCCGCGTGCAGTGAGCACGTTGGTACATGCGACTCCGTGTGCGTTGGGATCACGCACACCGGGGTGCGTATGTGCAGTCTGCACCGCAGCGCGTGCAATCCCGCGTGCAGCGTGCATCCTGGCGTGCACGATCCCGCGTGCAGCGTGCATCCTGGCGTGCGCAGTCCTGCGTGCAGCGTGCGTCTGGGTGCGCGCGGCCCTGCGTGCAGCTCTGCGCAGTGCAGTGTGCATCCCAACACTGCCACCCAGCAGCCCGGCCGTGCTTTGCAGTGGGTCCGACGGGTGTTGCAGCTCGTGGAAATCCTTGGCAGGGTGGACAATATGGAGACGCACAAAGCAGCTAAGGGGAGTGAGCGGGGAGGCTTTGCTGCCTGCTCAGGCCCCACAGGAGTGTCTCTGATCCCCTCTGGGGATGCTGCGTCTCTCCAGGAGCAGATCCCTTGCTCTTGTGCATCACTTGCAAGCACAAACCGGGGCTCTGCAGCAGGCAGGCAGCTGGTGCTGCAGGATTTGAGCCCAGGGTGGGGGGGGCATCACAGCAAGGGGAACTGGGTGGCCCAGCGCCGGCCGATCCCCACCAGTGAAGCCAGAGGCTCGGTGCTGCTGACAGCAGACTCCAACCTGATCGCTGCGGCTGGCTCGTCTTGCGCTGTGATTTCACAAAGCGATGGTGTAACCGCTCGCTCCGTCACAGCCTGATCCAGATCGTGGTACCCAGCGCAGGGACAAGAAAGGCTGCGGGTCCCCCAGAGCCCCACCCCACATGATGCTCTCAGCATCATCCCCACTGTGGCTGGTGGGCCTGGGGGTGGTACCTGGCCCTGGCACGGACCCGCTCACCCTTCACCAAACCATGCAGGAAAACTGCACTAGAAAAGCACAAACTACCTCAAAGCAGCCCGGGCCATCCCTCGGGGCTCCCTTCACCCCGGAACACTGCACACCCCGTGGCCACGCACGTGCCTTCGATGTTGCGGGACGTCACCAGAACATTTTCCCAGTCTTTTATCGCCGGGTGAATCATTTACCGGGGCGGGCAGGCTGCCTACAAAAGCCTCGTAACAGCCCGTGCCAGCTGAGCGTGGCCAGGACGGGGACTCTTGCTCCCCGAGTGAAGCCGTGAGCTGGGGGGTCATCGTCGGTTCCTCTGCTCTGCGCAGGGAACCTGTTGCAAAAAGGGAATTTAGGGGACGGGGCGGACGGTCGGTGTGTGGCCGAGATCGCTGCCTGTCGGGGCTGGGGCTGCCCATCCGGGGTGGGTTTGTTTAGCCAGGATTTGGGAAAGCTCTGGAGCAAGAACCCAGCTGGAATCCCACTGCTGGGGCGATTGCAGGGCTGGCTGTTGCCCCTTTGCTGCTTTGGCCTCTCCATGAGTATTTTGGGGTGTTTGCCCCATCGTGCAGGCGGGGATGCCACCACCCCAATCCCCTCCCAGCCCCTCGGTCGGGGGAAGGCTCCGAACCGCGGGGCACTGCCACGTCCCCGTGGCGAGGTGGGAAGGGATGCGGGGGTGACACAGCCACCCGGACCGACACCCGGGCTGCCTCCCGGGGCGATGGGAGAAAACGCCGCCGCTTCCCTTGTGCCCCGGGGTATTTCCTCCCGTGATGTAATCCCGGGCGAATGCCTCACGTGGGCAATCCCCCACAGGGATGAGCCGAACCGTGGCAGCGCTGAGCCCCGGCCGCTGCTCAAGGGCTTGTTAAACCGCTCCGGGGCGGAGCGAGCGATCAGCCCTGCTTCCTCCGTGGGGAAATCGAGGCAGAGCCGGGGCTGGAGGAGGTGGTGTGGGGGGGACCCAGGGATGCCCCATGTCCCACTCTGGGCATGGCTGGGGAAGGATGGGCCAGCTCAGGAGTCACCCTTGGAGCCAGCCCGGCACCGGGATGGGACCAGGATCCAGTCCCTGTGCTCTGGATGGGCTGGAGGTCCTTTATATTAATGACGGGCTCCGTGGTGCCTGTCCCACGGGCAGCGAACAGGCTTCGCCCACCAAACTCCAGGTGCTTCAGAATGCTCCCAGGTGCATTTACACTTCCGTGCCTCTAGACCAAATTCTTTGCAGAAAGTGAGATTTTGGTGCCTGCCTGAGTGCGGTACCGCTGCGCCAGGTGCCAAGCTTTCTGCTTTCCCCAGGCCTGGCCCCAGGGTGTGCATTTCCCCCCGGACCTCGTGCGGGACCACGGCAGCATCCCCCCGAGCCCGGCGAGTCCGGCAGCGGCTCTCGGCCAAGCCCGGCGCGTCGTGGCCGGCGCAGGGTGCTTTCGGCACGGGGCGTTTGCCGAGGCAGAGCCGCTCCTCCCTGTCCCCCCCGCGCGGAGGGGAACGCGGGGAGGAAATTGCTGCTGACGGAGCTGCGAGCGCTGCCGGACTGGGGATGACTAAGTTTGGCAGTGCTACCTGCCGGCTGTTTTTCCTTTTATGGAGGATTTGAGCGAGCCGCTGGAGCAATTCTCCGAGAGAACCCAAAGGGATCCACCCTGACCTTGGGGACGGGCACCGCCGGGCTGGGGACAGGGTGGCTGGAGTTGGCTGGGGAGCAGGGTGGGTGGCGAGACGCCGGGGCAGCGTGCGGCTGGTGGAGGTGGGGATAGACCCCCCCTCTCCCCGTCCGGATGGGGCACCCGAATGTTTTCACTTTCTATTTTAAGGAGCTGGACACTGGCCCTGAGCGGAGGCCCGGCCCGTGGTGCCAGACGGGGCCGTGGCTGCTGGCACCCTCCGTGCCACCCACCTTCGAGGCCACCCCTCCATCCCCTGGCCATCTCGGCGTGGTGTTCCCACAGGCTGGGGGTCCTGTGGGTGCTGGGGTGAAGGGGAGAGAGGATGTGGGGGGACGTGTCTCTGCAGGGGGACACCGCTGCAGGGGGACAACGCTGCAGGGGTGGGGGCATCATCTGCGCAGGGACACGTTGCTGCAAGGTGATGGCATTGCAGGGGACACATCGCTGCAAAGGGACACTCCTGGGGGGGCACCACTCTGCACCCCGGGGCTGCTCCATGGGGCTGAGGTGGAAACGGGGCAGCCCAGCCCTGGAAAGTCCCCAGCTGGTGAGAAATGCAGAGAGAGAGAAACAAAAATAGCACCTTTCCTGCCAGCGGCCGGGGTGGCTTACGGGGCCGGGGCCAGGCTTTGGCCAGGCTCCCCCGGCACCCGGGGCAGCCGCCCCCATAGCCCCCAGCCCGCGCTGGGGGGCCGGGACTGGGCTCCTCACGTTGTGTCCTGCATTCTTGGCATTATTCTCCTTTTTTCCCTCCTCCTCCACCCCGGGGACGCGCTCTCAAACCTCTCCATTTATGGACAGGAGGTTAGGTCAAATGGGAGGGTGAGGGGACGCCTGGGTCCCTGGGGAGGGACGGGGGTCCCACGTGGGGGACAGGGGCCACAGCCGCCCCTGGGGGTCACAGCAGTGATGGTGTGTGGAAAGTTGGGGGACACTCAGGCATTGCCCTTGGGACCCCCATCATGATGCCCTGTGCCACCGGAACCCCCGGCCAGGGGTGGTGGTTGGGGTCCCCCCCGTCCCCCCCAGGATGCTGGAGCACCCTGAGCTGCTGCAAGCAGCTGGGGAGAAAACAGCCCCTGTGGGTGGGGAGGGGTTTGTCCTCTTGTTTTAGCATTTGATTTTGAAGCCAAACACTGCTGGTTTGGGGGTGAGGCTGCAGCAGCTGCCCCCTCCGAGGGGGAAGCTGGATGTGTCCCCAGCCCTGGGCCACCGAGGAGTCACTGGGGCAGGGTGAGATGACTCCAAAGCGGCTCCGGATGATGAAATGTCCTGATTCATTTGAATCATTAATATTAAAAAAAAAGAAAAAGAATAAAGAAGTGACTCAGGCAGTGGTACCCTGCCATTTGGTGGTGACGGAGCGGCTGCTTGGGGTTAGGCTTTTGGGGTGGATTTTCCCCTGGTCTATAATAACACCTTGGGGTGTTGCTGAAGGCAATGAGCTGGGGTGCAGGCAAATACCCAAGGAAATGTGCTGCTGGGGCCAGGCCTCTTGCTCTGCCGTGTGAGGCAGGGCTGGGGAGCAAGGATGCTTTCAAGGGGGGCACATGAGAGCTCCTCAGCCCCAGGATGTGCCAGGTTGTCACCAGGGTGGGGAAGGACCTTGGCACCTTGTTGGGAAGGGCGAGATGGATGAGTCTCGGCTGTCCGTTGGTGTCTTAACTAGTCCTGGAGACCCCGGCCAAAGCCCTGTCCCCATGGGCTGGGGGGCAGAGGGAGGGACCCCGGGGACTCATCCCTGCACCCCGCGGGGGCTGGCTCATCCCCTCCCCGGCTCCCGGCTGACTCAGCCGGACGGGATTCCCACAGTTTCCGTCAGGTGCTGCCTGGAGTAAATGGGGAAGAGGTTTCACAAGCCCCAGTAATTAATGCTAATTACAGAGCAGCAACATGGGAATCATTTCTTCCCCAGGTGTCCTTCCAAAAATGGCTTTCTGCAGGTGTGGCACCATCCTTCGCTTGTCATTAGGCACTGCTCCGCCTCGGAGAAGGTGAAACCTTCGAAGGCTGGGACTGTGGGAACGGTGTGACGGAGGACGGTCCCCACGGGCGCCCGGCCCGGCTGCGGCTGCTGGCAGCCGGGTTTGGCTGGAGGGCAGGGCTCGCTCAACCCCGGGTCAAGACAATCCATGGGGAAAAAATACCATCCGGCATCCTGAGCAACATGACTGCTCCTGGCAGCCACCAGCAGAAAAATAAAACCGTAGAGAAGGGTCTCGGGGTCCTTTTTTTTTTTTATGGCTTGGTTCTGTTTCCTGCATTGGTGGGACAGTGAGGTCCTCCCAGCACCAGGAGCTCGCACCAAGAGGGGCTGAGCTTCTCTGAGGCTTGAAAAAGATAGGGTGACAGGGTTTAAAAAGCTCTTTCATCTTTGTTTTTCTTCTCCTCACTGAGCTGGTCATGCTCAACTCCCCCCCGTGTGTGAAATATTAGAATTAAAGCAGGGTGGAGGTGGGCTCCATCCAGCTGTGATGGGCTGGAAAAAGCCTCGCCTGCCTTAGAAACGTGCTGAGCATCCCCAGCGCTTGGGCTGCAGGAAACCTCCCCTTCCCCTTACCTGCCTGGAGGAAAGAAGTCAGAGGAGACAGAACCAGGCAAGATGGAGAGGAAGGGACCACCTTGTCCTCCGTGGTCACAGTGACCGACGACGTAAATCCTGGGCTGAGCCGTGAGTGGCAGAGACGTGGGCTAGAGGTGAGGAAACCCTTCCTCTGCAGACTGCGGGGCCTCCATCCTCGGAGCCTGGTTTTCTATGATTTTTCTGCGAGATTGAGCAATGGGAAGCAGCGCGGAGGTGACCCAGTGATGCAGGACAACAGCCAACTGCTGGTGGTGGCATCACCTTTAACGGTGAAAATCAACCACCCTGGAGAGCAAAGTGCTGGGCGGCTGCAGGGACTGATCGCTCTGCTGGTCTCCCGCAGCCCCATCGTGTTGTTTAAAATTGGGCTTAGAATTACGGGATTTAGGTCTCTACCCAACAGGGATGGTTGTGTCCTATTTAACTTCAGCCTCAGGACTTTTGTAGCAGAGGGAGATGAAGCGGCTGGTGCTTCCCTATTTGATGAAGAAGAGCGTATCCCAGGCTGGAAACATCTCTTACTATTTAGGAGTAGGAACAATTTCAAAAGACTTGGTTGAAGCTCACAGGAGAGGAAATCAGACAGGATTAAATCCACCCGGAGCCAGTTTCCAGGTCATTTCTCTACTTCTTCTCCAGGAGGAAACGCTCCCAGTCCAGGGGCTGCGGGTGCTGCGACTCCCCGTGCCCCGGCCGGCCGGGGTGGGGACCCCGCGACAGAGTGGGGCCGACGGGCCAAGCTTCATCCCCACCGGGCTGGCGAGCTGGGAAACCAGTCCTGGCAGAGGAGAAAGCCATCTCCTCTGCAGGCTGAGTGAGAGCTGTAGGGAGGCGACTGTCTGTGTGGTTTTTAAATAATCGTGACTTTGCTGAGATTATTTCTTTTTGATGTGTGCAGACTTCTCCCTTTGCCGATTTTTCCTTGCAGCAAGGGGAGTTGCTGCGCATAGCCCAACGGACGGGTCTTCTCCCACCGCTCGGTCCTTGCTCCCGTCTGAAGGTGAGGAGGAAAAGGGCAACGCCAAAACCAGCACTCATGTGCGCAAGCCAGTTCCCCCAAGGACGGTTGCTTTAATGAGATGTCATTGCTAACGAGTCTGCTGGCAGAGCGCTCACGGAGAAACGTGCTGGGAAATGGTAACGCAGCAAGTCTCAGCTTTCCGGGCTGCCCGCCCCATCCCAGAGACGTGAATCCATGGGAGCAGCCGGGTGAAGGACCTTGCTCTCCACCCCAGCATCAGCCAGGAGCAGCTTGCTGACAGGCCGCTGCCCGCTCGCTATCAGGGGGTGATTAGACCAAGTGTAAGAAATATGCTCATCCAGAAAAAAATGGGATGGCCAATAAACTGGCCAAAGCAAATATTGGGAGCTCCCGACATGCTGGGCACCAGCGCAGGGTTCGTTAGGTGGGACTGGTGATTTATGGGAGCCAATTCATGATCCCAGTGGGCTTGTCCTGCAAGGTGAGACCCCCCTTGCCCACCTCTCTGTGGCCAACCCAATGGAGAGCATCAACCCTGGAGAGCGGCTCAGGCTGCCGGCAGATCAGTGGTTCTCCTTCACGGGCGGCTGGACTCGAGGAGGCACCTCGAAATCCCCAGGATATGGGTGAGCATCCAAGCTCCTTTCCACCCCCGTACCTGGAGACTTCAGGAGCTCAGAACTGTCTCCACTGCCGAGCAGGGAGTTATCCTGGAAGCAAGCACAGGCCTGCAGCACTTCAGCAACTCATGCCCCGGCATCTGCTGGAAGTTAACATGCAAAACCAACAATCGGAGGTCGGGGGGGGCTCTTGTCCATCGTTGTTCCTCGAGCTGATGCACAAGGGAGGGGAAACACAGAGACCTTGTCCCTCCCCGTGCCTGCCCCGGGAACCGGGGTGCAGGGTGATCCGGGATGCAGGGTGATCTGGGATGCAGGGTGATCTGGGGCGCCCATCCCGCGGGAGGGCAGCCCCCGCCGCTCGCACGGGGCAGAGGAGGGAGAGGAGCATTTCTAAGGTGTATTCCTGGTAAATTCAGGGTTTGTGAAGCGATGGCGGGGGGTGGCGGGCCTCAGCTGCTCTCTGGTTTCCGGTTTCCGCTGCCTCTTTCTCCGTCTGGTTACGCGTTGACAGGGCCAGGTTTTGCCATTTAAGGCTTATTTCCCCAGGCCGGCGGCTGTGCTGAGAGCTGCTGGGTAGGTCCATCCCTCGGCTGCTCTGCGTTCATTAAAATGTGTGCCCAGAGAGGGGTGAGTGCTCGCGGGCGAGGAGGGGGGACCCTCGCCATCCCGACCTCCCTCCTTCCCACGTCTCCTCCTTTTGCCGGCCTCCATGGCAGAGGAAGAAGCCAAGGGAAGGGATCTGGGTTTGGCTGTGGAGCGATACGCCCTGTGTTGGATGGGCAGGAGAAAACCTTGCCTGGACCCAGAGGCTGCAGGGGCTGGGGGCTCTGGTCCCCGTAGGGCTGGGTGAGCCGTCCCCCCGCCCGCCGAGCCAGCCCCGAGCGAGGGACCCGAGCCGAGCGATGCCGGGGTGAAGCAGTGACACCCCCTGCCCCGCCAGGCTGGCGCCAGGACTGAGCCCAGGCCGTGCCAGGGCCGGAGCTGCCCCGTGCTCGGGGCTTCCTCATTCCCGGCACCGCGGCTGGTCGCTGCGTCTTCCTCTTGCTCGTGTCCCCCCCGAGCTCTTGCAAAACAAGAAGAAGGGCTCCCAGAGAGTGAAAGGTGCCGTGCAGCCATCTCACAGCCACGGGGAGTGGTGCTGGGACGAAGGGGGCTCCAGACTGGGGTTCTCTCCTGCAAAGCCCCCGTAGGAAAATCACGCTCCGGTTTTCTGCGTGCTGACTTGCCTTTTCCTCAGGCCATGCAGAAAGCTGCAGAGACAGCAGCCACCCTTCATGTTTCAGCCTGTTTTCTGTCTGAGCCCAGCCGTGGCCCTGGTGGCCCCTGTATCTGCTTGGCTTCTTCTGCTGCTCTGCTGCCCATGGTGCTCCTGCGATGGAGGAGGTCTGGAAGCCACCTCTGCAACCCTGCACAGCTCCGGCTCTGGCGTGAGGAAGGGAAGAGAGCAGGAATATGGCTATCTTAAGCCTGTTTCTCATTAGGGGCCAGAGGAGGGAGGGATGTGTTCATATACCATCCTGCATGTGCCAGCACGGGGTCCCTTGGGGGGTACCTGGGCCAGGGCAGGCAGGGAGTCCCCAGGGCGGTGCCGTTGCTCTGGTGGGTGCCACCTGCGAGCTGCGAGCCCTCCAGCTTTTAATGGGACTTAAGTGCATTTTTCAAATATTCTCAGAGCCGGTAACACCTCCACCACCCCGGAGGGGCTCAACGCCCACCCGTGCACACATCACCCACATGGGACAGCGGAGAGGGCACCCAAGGCTGGCAAAGGAACCCTGGTGCCAGGCAAGAGCAGAGGTCTGCCGTCCTCCTCCTCGGGAGCAGGAGAGACCTGACAACTCACAAAATCACCCGAGTCCCATCCCACTTTCTCCTTCCGATTTCCATCCCACGGACCAGCCCGCGGTGGGATGAACGTCGGGGTGTCCTCGCTAGTCCCAGGCCAGAGCTGGTGAGGAGCAGGCAGGGTACCTTAATGCGTCAGGGGAGTGACAGCACATGGCACCCACGGCTTTTGTTTGCCTTTCTCTTGAGATCTTATCTCCTGCCAGCAGGAATGTGTGAAATGAGCCAAACAAAGCACACGCGGAAATACTGTCTCGAGTGAGGGCTGGAAACTTCGGGGGCAACCAAAAGGGTAATAAAATGCAGCGGGGATCGGTGCCTCTGCACACAGGCTTTGTGGTGGTGGTTTCCTTTCGTCCCCGGTTTGTGTGTGGAGTGGCCTCCGGATGATATCGGAGGGACGATACCGTTGCAAACTTGCCCCGGGGTTTGCTGCAGATCTCGGCTAGAGCTGGACCAGAGGGGCTGGTTGGGAGCAGCATCACCCCGGGGAGCACACGGGCTCTCTGCTTCCCCCGCCGACTGCCCATCGTGAGCAGTGTCACCCCGCTGCTGTCCCTGCCACGGGGCCCAGAAACAAGCCCGCTCTGCCTGGCACCCGGTGAAAACCTCCCAGTCCTCTCCTGCACCCGCTTCCCGACGGAGAGCCAAGGTGGGGGGAGACGGCTGGCAGCTGGGTTTCATTTCTGGTGGCTCCAGCGAAAGGCCTGAGTGCTTCGTACATGCTGACTCACCCCTGAGGGTTTTCTTTTAACCCGGAGGAGCACGGGGAGTGGATGGGGCATTGACAAGAGCAGGTCCCACTCCTCCATCACCGACTCCCCGCCTGGGGCGAGCCGCTTGCGTCAGGGCTCAGCACCGGCTGTGCAAACAGAGCCGGGGGCCAGCCCGGGCAGGGCTGGGGCTGGGACGTGTGCCCCAGCATCCCTCCTTCTAGGAACAGGCAAACCCCACCCTTCCCTGGGCATCCCTGCGCCCGTGGGCAGAGGAGCTGGGTGCGGGTCTGGGACCACCGGAGGGGCGGGGGTCCCTGTCTGCAGGCGCTCGGGGCTGCCCCAGCCACAGCAGCACAGCTCTGCTGTCTCAGACCCCTCTCTTCCATTTAACCATTAAGCCAACGTGACCCCCGTTGCTGGAGATAAACGGGGATTATGCCCCCAAACCCAAAGCAGAATTGCCTGCAGAGTCGGAAGCGCTTTATATCACCTGGCATGGGTGGGAGAGCCCTCCTGACCGGGGGCAATGGGCGTCCCCGCTCTCTGCACCTCCGTTTCCCACACCAAAAATAAAGTCAGTGTTCTTCCCTCTCCGAGCTGGGACAGGTCACCTCTGCCAAAGGCTTGAAGCCCCCAGATGGAAAGTGCCGTTAGCCCAGCAGAGATCAAAGCGAATTTCCCGGCGTGCTTGGGTAGCCCAGGATCTGTTTCATTTCCTAGGTACTGTACGAGCGGAAAACTCCATCCAGCTGCCTCCCTGCCTTTATCGTCAGCGACCAAGAAAAATCAATTCTCAAAGTAATTAAGAAGCAGTTGAAAATACACCGTACGGCTCAGCACAGCGCCGTGTAACACGTGCGGGAGCCTTTTGGCGGGCCAGGTAACCGAACCCTGGGGAGCATCCCTTGTGGGAAAGTCCTCCCAGGGCTGCCTCACAGCGGAGGGGTCATTCGGTGGTGTTTGGGAGGCGATGCGGGTGGGGTGAGCAGGGCCAGAGGGCTGACACTTGCAGAGAAAGTCCAGGGAGCATCAGCTTTTTCTCTTCCCCTTCTGTTTTTAGCTGGAGGAAATATCCCCTGAAGCTGGAGGGGCAGGGCTGCTCCGCTGCTCTCAGTGCCTGCAGGGAAGCTCTGCACCGGGGGCAGAGGCCAGCGTAGGGCTTAGCTTATACCTGTCCCATCGCCGGGGGAGAAGCGGACCCCAAAGATGCACAGGGTGTCCGGGAGGGCTGAGGCTGGGAGCCCGGCCGGCATCGCCCCAGGGGTCTGGCTGCGCCGGTGTAATCGCACTGTGCGATGACCTTGGGCCGAAAACAATTCAACGCTTGGGCCTCATCGGCTCTTGCTGTCAAGGTCAACCAAGACAGCACCAGCAGCGCATTTAACCGGTGGGGGAAGGGAGGGCTGTGCTCTGCTCCGGCCGAGCCGGCTCAGCCCAGGGAGGGTGGGAGGGCAGCATGGCTGCTGCGGGCCAGGATGGAGCCGGGCAGAGGGTGCCCAGCCCCGGCACCGGCTGCTTCCCCTGCCAGCGCCGTGTCCAGCCGCTTTCCCGGCTGCCTGCAAGGCTGGGAACGAAGCCCCGGTCTCCTGCTGCCTGCGTGGGCTGGGGGACCCTGGGGCCAGCATCATGACCTGGAAATGTTGGCACGGGGATCAGCCCGGGGGTACGCAATGAAGGGGCTGGGGAAGGAACGGGGGCACGGAGAGATGGGGCTGGAGGCAGCGAGGACAGGCACGGCTGGGGAAATGGGGGGAGAAAAACCACTGCTCAGGGCTTCAACCCCTCCAGCAAAGTCCTGTTATCAGGGACATCAGGCTGTAAACCAGGCACGTGTCCCCTTCTACCACCTCCGCTACCTGGGCAGTGCTGTGCCCCTTCCAAGAGCCTCAGCAAAACCTGGCACGGGATGTCTATGGGTGGTCCGAAGACGGAAAGCGGTGAATTTATACAGTTTTCCAGCATGATACAATATAATGATTTACCTCCATTGTGGATGGGGGAGATGCTCGATGCACTGCGGACGCAGCGGATCGGGGGAGAACGGTCCCTTGCACATGGAGGTCTGCAGAGGGAAAGGCTTTCATCTCTCTCTGCAAAAGGCACTGATAAATCAGAGAGAGCTCGAGGATCAATACAAAGGAGCAGGAACCTCGGGGAGGGATGTACGAGAGTGGGGAGTGGTGCTTAAAGCGGGAGAGGAGAGTCTGCAGCTCGTTGGAGATGAGCTATCATCGGGGATGCAACGCAACGAGTCAGGAAAATGTCAGGGGCTGTTTTGCTTCAGGTTTTAACGCTGAACGTGGCCCCGTAAAGGGAGAGGTCGGGGCTGCGGTGCGGCCCCCAAACACCTCCAAAGGCAGAGATGGGCCTGGGGTTCCTGCTTAGATTTTATCTCCTGCAAATTCCTGTTGGAGATGATGCTGCAAGGAGTGAATAGAAAAAGAGGAAGGCGCTGGGATGGTCCCTGGGCCTGTGAAATAGGGGATGTGGCCAGTGCCTTTCCCTCTTCCCCTTGGGGAGCAGAAAGGGAGGGGAAGGGCAGCGCTCCGAAAAACCTCTACAATTTTTGCGGGAGGGTGATTTAAAGCGACTGGGCTGGTTTCAGGAATTTACACCCTTTTTCTCATTGTCACAACAGCAAGAAGGAGAGAGCGGAGGCCCGAGCGCATGGCGAGGGCAGCGATGGAGGAGCTGAAGGGGATGTGAGAAATTCAAGCCAGCCCCCAAAGCTGCTGGGATTATTTCCCCCCCTTGACCTTCCTCTCCCCAAATGTGCGGCAGATGCCATTCCCGTGTGAGCAAAGGGCTTCTGCTCTAGGGGAAGGGCTGGAAGAAGTGAGTGGAAAGGAGAGCTCACATGTTGTCCCACAAGTGCAGAAATTCAAGCCTGGCCGTATCAGCCAGCGAAGGGCAGGAGGATCCTCCCCCGGATAGTTTTGTCCGGAGCTGGGGCGAGCCGAGCGCCAAGGACGAGCAGGGAGAAGTGAAGCAAAACAGGGAAACTCAGGAGCCTGCGCCATGTGCCCAAGGGTAACACGGCGGCCGGGGAGCTCTTTGCTCGGTTCCCCTTTCTCTCCTCTCGGCTCTTGCGACACCCCGGGAGCAGACGGGAGGAGAGCCCCGAGCCGCGGCCAGCGGGGCCGGCTTGGTCCGTCACACCGTGCAGGGGCTGGGTGGTGAACACTGCGACTGGCTGGTGGTTTCGCTATCAAAGCATCTTCAGGCTGGGAGGAAGCGGTGGCAACCGGCCGTGTGCTGCGGGCCACATCCTGCCAGCTCCACCGGGACCAAATCCCACCGCCCCCGAAAGCCAGGAGACGCGAGGCCAGTGTGTCTGCCTGCCGGATGCTGGCGGATTGATTGCTTTCTGATTCAGTCCAATAATCAAGAGACACTAATTGCCTGGTAATTCCCCTCCCCACCTAATGGGCTGGCTTGTATCCGTGGCTCCCCAGCTCCGCTCCACCTGACCGGCTCACCGGGACGCAGCAGAGCATCCCATCCCTCTGCTGCACACCGCGTCCAGCTGGCCAAGACCCCCATGAGCCACGGTGGCCTCCCCACCTCGCCGTGACCTCCCGCTGACATTCCCCATCCCAAACCCATCACCCCGGTGCTGTTGTAGGACTTTTTCCTCCCGCTGTTTCCTGCAGACCCCTTATCAGCACGTTCATGGACCACGCTTTACACCCGCAAGGGCCATCAGCTGTACCCGTGCCTTGTGGCTCCCCTTATTTGACGTATAATCTTCTAATTAATAATCAGCCTTTTCAAAGTGGAGCGCAAACATTAATTAATTCCCCGTGAGGTAGGTAATTAACAGCGATGACTCCCATTTTACTGCAAGGGAAGCTGCGACACAGAGATCTTGCACGATCCACCTGAGGTGGCAGGGAAACGACCGTGCAAAGGCAGCTCTGCTCCGGCACGGCCCTGCAGAAACCCCAGCTCGCCCGGGCTGGGTCCCCTTCCACCGAGAGCTTCCCATGGGGACAGTCCCCGTGCGCTGGAGGATCTCTGCTCCATCATCACGGCCACCTCCAGTGTGGAGGGGATGGCATGGTCCCAAGGTGGCCTGGCAGGGAGGTCCATCACTACGACCATCTCCAGTGTGGAGGGGATGGCATGGTCCCAAGGTGGCCTGGCAGGGAGGTCCATCACTACGACCATCTCCAGTGTGGAGGGGATGGCATGGTCCCAAGGTGGCCTGGCAGGGAGGTCCATCACTATGGCCATCTCCAGCATGGAGGGAACGAGGCACGGCCACGGTGTGGCCTGGCAGGGCAGGTCCATCACCACGGCCACCTCTGCACTGTGGGATGAGGCACGGCCCTGGGGCGGCCCAGCAGAGCCCACGGGGCTCTTGTCTCTCCTCTCCACACCATCCCGTCTGAAGCCCCCATCTGGGAGCAGCCATGGTGCTGGGTTTCAGGGCACCTCCACCGGCTCCTGGACAAGGTGCTCCTGGGGAAGGGGACGCCATCCCATGGAAAAGAGCTGCTCCTCGTGTCCCCAGCCATGCCCGGTGTCCCATCTCCTCCCATCCCCCCCGATTCCCTCCCCAGGTAATGCAAATCTCCGTCTCAGCAGGCTTTCGCGGGTTCCTCCTGCTGCTCTCCTCCTTTGTCTGTCCCACAGCAGGGAGCAATGCTGGGGGGGTGATGATGCCTGGGTGCCCCCCCTCAGCCAGAACCGAGGCTGGGGAGGGTGGCTGGCGGTTCAGGGAGGGATCCCCATCCCTCCAGGCCCCATCCTCATCCTCACGGTGATCTCTGCAGCTCCCTGGTGACAAAGAGCTCACTGGCACAGGCTGCAAGACCCCGATGGTGGGGCCAGCTCCCCCAGCCCGCCCCCCGCAATGCAGGGCAAGGGGTGTCCCGCGGAGAACAGGCATTTTTAGCATTTTTTTCCCCAGATTTTATTTTTTTTTCCCCGTCATTGCTGTTTTCAAACCGCTGAGATTAGACACGCAAGGTCCCCACACCGAAGCCTGCGTGCTTCCAACCGGCAACAGATTGCGAGTGGCTGCTGCTACTTTACTTACAGGGCTGCTTAATTAACTTGATTAATCAGCCCGCGTTCGCACAACGCTCTGGAGACGCAAAGCCCTCTTGTCGCTGCTGCCTGCTGCTCCGCGGACGCTGCCCTCGCCTGTATTTCCAACCAATATTTGATCGTAACAGCCAAAGAGGGAATTGCAGAAAGGCAGCCCGGGCGGGAGCAGCCACGTCTCCCGCTCCGGCAAGCTTTGGCTCAAAGAGGAAAGAAACAAATATTGCCTAAATCTAACCAAATCACTGCTCCTGCGGTGACCCCCGCCAGCGCGGGGCGGGATGGGGAGCAGGGCCCAGGGCCCCCCGCTTGACTCGGCGCCAGAGTCGGAGCCGGTGGAGCATTTCCTTCTCCCAGGCATCGCCGCTGCCGCAGGGGCACGGCCTTTAACGGTGCCCGGGGACAGCCACGGCGTCCCCCAGGAGGGTTCAAGGGCCGAAGGCCTGGCAGCGGGCAGGCAGGAGCCGCGTCGCCGCTGCCTGCTGACATCAGCAGTGAACTTGGCCCCGCGTCCTGCTCTAGGCTGGCACCCGCCGGGGGTTACGGGTGCTTGCCCCCCGCCCGGGGGCGCAGGCGACGGGCCCTGCCCATGGCCAGGGCGACGGGCAGCGCTGCAGGCAGGAGCCGAGCCCCCCAACCCCCCCCCAGGAGCGGGGTCCTGCAGCACGTTGCCCCGGGGGGTGCCCCCTTCCCCTCCTGGGGGGCTGCAGCTGCCCGCCCAGCTCCCGCCCAGCGCGGGGGCGAACCGGCCGGGCCCCCCCAGCCGCGGGGCTTTGTGTGAGGGTTGCGGCGGTTCCCCTCCGGGAGGGGGCGGCGGGGGGGGCCGCACGGGAGCGGCCGGACCACCGCGACCCCCGGGGGGGGCCGAGCACGGGGGCAACAAGCCCAGTTCCCCAATAAAGCACAGTGAAACTGGGGGAAGGGGGGTGCACCCACAACACACCCGCACCCCACCCCCCACTTGCTCCCCCCCCCCCGCCCGCAATATTTTTTGTCTTTGCAGGGCGGGGGGGCGCTGCCGCGCGCGCCGGGCGGGGCCGTACGCACGCGCGCGCGCGCCGGGGAGGCGGGGCGGCACGAGGCGGGGAGGCGCGGCGGGGGCCAATCAGAGCCGCGCGCTCCGAAAGTTTCCTTTTATGGCGAGGCGGCGGCGGCGGCGGCCCCATAAAAGGCGGGGCGGGCGGCGGGCGGGAGCCGCTGCGAGCTCTGCCTGCCTCCCGCGCGCGCGCGCCCCGCTCCCGCCGCCGCCTCGCGCCGCCCGCCCCGGCTCCGACCGCGTAACTCCCCGAAGGTGAGCGGGACCGGGAGGGGGGTGGGGGGGGCTCCTCGTCGCGCTCCGCCGTTAAATCGTTGCTGTTATTAATATTTGGTTAATTAAGGTTAATGGGAGATGGCGTGCACGCTCCCGGGGCGCCCTTTGTTTGGTGGGGGTGATGGCGGGGAAGCCCGGCCCGCCGTGCGTTGCAGCATTTCAGGGGGTGAGGAGGGCGATGGTGCTTTCGCACGGGTTTCGGGGTGCTGCTTGCGGGGGGGGGGTCGCCCCCCTGCTGCCCGTGGGGTTAATCCCCCTCCTAAGAGGATTGTTGGCGGCCGTGCGTGGGGCCGGGGGGAGCGGGCGGCTCGACTATTGTGTCCCGGGGAGCGGCGGCGGCGCGGGGGGGGAAATGGGGCGCGGGGCTTTGTCTGCTCCGCGCTGCCCCCCTCCCCCAGCCGCCCGTAGGGGGGTTTAGGGAGCCTGTGGCCGGGCCTGGGGGCGTTGTCCCCCGCTGGGGAGGGGCGCGGTCCCCCCCTGCCCGGGCACATGGAAGCAGCCCCGGTGGCTTTTTCTTGTAGAGGAAGGGGGGCGGCACCCCCTGCCGAGGGCGAGGTGGTTGCATCGGAACAAAAGCTGCGTGCCAAGGGGTGGGGGGCAGAAGGGGACGAGCCCCCGGGTGCCCGGGCGGCGGCGGTGCCCTTGTGCAGGCAGGCTGTGTCCGCTCCGGGCTGCGCCGTGCGGGGCTGGCACATGTCCGGCAGCTGCCGCCGCCCCCCCCGCTGCCAGCGGATTAAACCGGCGTTGTCGGAGGCGCCGGAGCTGAGCTCGCCCTCCTCGGGGCGGGCGGCAATTGCATAAGACCCTGACGTTAATCCTGCCTGTGCTGCTGCTGTTTGATGGGGCAGAGCCCCAGTCACGCTTGGCTAGCGGGCTGGGCGAGGTGGCTACTGCTCACCCTGCTGCGGCTCCTTGCCATGGCCATCTGAGGCTGCAGGAGCGCTTTTGGGGGCGGCTCTGTCTCCCTGCACCGCTCTGCACCAGGGCGAGCACCGTGCGTGACCCGCAGGGGCTGTGCGGAGGCGTGGAGCCCGGTGAGGCGTCGAGCCCCGCCGGCTGGCACACGGCGGGGTGCTGGGGCGTGGCAGCCGCGCCCACCGCCCGGGGGAGTGGCTGCCAGCATCCCCCCGAAAGCTGGCAGCGGGCGAGGCCGGCGAGGCGAGGCGCGCTCCATCCGTTGCCTTTTATGGTAATAATGCAAGAGGGCGCAGGGACTTCCTTTGTCCCAAATCCGTGCAGTGCCGAAATCTGGAAGGCGTCGCACCCTCTAGCGGGCGCCGGGCGAAGCGGTGCCGCGCCGGCAGGAAGGAAATGGGTGGGGAAGGCCTTGGCGGCATCGCCTTCCCTTCCCCGCCCGCCGCTGCGGGGACGGGGCTCGGTGGCTGGTGCGTGACCGGCGATGCTCATGGCGCTTTCTCTCCTCTTCTTCCGCAGCCAGCCATGGATGATGATATTGCTGCGCTCGTTGTTGACAATGGTTCCGGTATGTGCAAGGCCGGTTTCGCCGGGGACGATGCCCCCCGTGCTGTCTTCCCATCCATCGTGGGTCGCCCCAGACATCAGGTAGGTGGCTGGGGTGCCTGTTACTGGACGAAAGAGAGGAGTTTTTGGTGGAAACGGTTCCCCTAGAAGCCCTTATATTTGGCTTTGTAACACAAGAGGCTTCTGCGCTGCAACACAACTGGTGGGGAATACAGCCTCCTGCAGAGCTTTGTGCAGTGTGTGTCGGAGCAGTTGGCTGAATGCCTTTCTTCATAGAGTGGGGACAGTAATTGGTGACCCAGCTTTGGGAAAAGCAGGTTGCCCACCCAGTGGGGCTTGCCCTTCAGCTGTACTTACTGCTTTTTCTTTGTTGTGCAGGGTGTGATGGTTGGTATGGGCCAGAAAGACAGCTACGTTGGTGATGAAGCCCAGAGCAAAAGAGGTATCCTGACCCTGAAGTACCCCATTGAACACGGTATTGTCACCAACTGGGATGACATGGAGAAGATCTGGCACCACACTTTCTACAATGAGCTGAGAGTAGCCCCTGAGGAGCACCCTGTGCTGCTCACAGAGGCTCCCCTGAACCCCAAAGCCAACAGAGAGAAGATGACACAGGTGTGTAAAGCTCCGGAGCTTGGAGCTACAGCAGATGTTGCTGCAGGCCAGCTCTCCTCTTCCATGTTGTCCTCTCTCCTCCTTCACCACTATTCTCCCTTTTTGCCATCTTTACAGGGTTTTCCTTTCCTGACCTGAGTCTCCTCTTTGCTGGACCTTGACAGGTTTTGTTTGCTCTTCTAAGCTGGCTTTCTCTGAGACTGAACTAGCAACTTGTCTAACTGCTGTTTCTGACTAGACATACTAATCCATTTACCAGCTTTGAGTGACTATACTGTAGTTTACTTGGCCTTTGTTCCTTGCTGTGACATGTGGATGGGTCTGTGGTGGTGGTGTCTCTGCTCAGGCTCTGACCTGGCAGGTGTGGGTGGAGACAGGCAAAGATAAGCATGGACTTCGAGGGGGAGTGGAGAGAAGTTCTCTTATCTAGGGACAAAAGTAAAGTCTCTTGCATGGACTTGGTGTAGACCTGTAGCGAGAACCCTGGTTTCTGCTGTTGACTCAACCCCTTTCTTCTCTCTCCCTAGATCATGTTCGAGACCTTCAACACCCCAGCCATGTATGTAGCCATCCAGGCTGTGTTGTCCCTGTATGCCTCTGGTCGTACCACTGGTATTGTGATGGACTCTGGTGATGGTGTTACCCACACTGTGCCCATCTACGAAGGTTATGCCCTCCCCCATGCCATCCTCCGTCTGGATCTGGCTGGCCGTGACCTGACGGACTACCTCATGAAGATCCTGACAGAGAGAGGCTACAGCTTCACCACCACAGCCGAGAGAGAAATTGTGCGTGACATCAAGGAGAAGCTGTGCTATGTTGCCCTGGATTTTGAGCAGGAGATGGCCACAGCTGCCTCTAGCTCTTCCCTGGAGAAGAGCTATGAACTCCCTGATGGCCAGGTCATCACCATTGGCAATGAGAGGTTCAGGTGCCCTGAGGCCCTCTTCCAGCCATCTTTCTTGGGTAAGTCCAACTCTTCCAGCAGACCCTGTGTTCCCCCAATGTTCCTTTTTGTCAAGGGTGACCTAGAGACCATGGCAGCCAGTTACATATTATTGCTGGTCCACAGCAAGGTCTGTGCTGTCCCACTGGTTAGCCTCACTTTCCACACACCCTAAAGCTGTTTGAGGGACTCGGGACAGTAGAACAGGATGTTGAACCTGTCAGAGCCATGGCTTTGTAGCGCCTACCTACTGCTGGTCTCTTGGTTGCCCATAGTAGCTCCTCGGGCTTCTTTGGCTGTGTCTGAGCCCTTGCTGACTTGAGGCTGCTTCTTCCTCACAGGTATGGAGTCCTGTGGTATCCATGAAACTACCTTCAACTCCATCATGAAGTGCGATGTGGATATCCGTAAGGATCTGTATGCCAACACAGTGCTGTCTGGTGGTACCACAATGTACCCTGGCATTGCTGACAGGATGCAGAAGGAGATCACAGCCCTGGCACCCAGCACAATGAAAATCAAGGTAGGATGGAGCCAGGGGAACCTCTTGGCACCTCTCAATGCTGAAATGCAGAGTGGTGGAGGGGGGGGAGCTAGACTCCTACTAGAGAAGGTAGAAACCATACTTCTGTGTCTGGTGCAGCCTTAATGGCCTTGCTCTGGACAAGATGGCACCCACCCAACCATGTGAATAATGGGATTAGTGTAAGTACTGGCTGCAGAGGCGGGAGGTGGGTGTGTGAGGTGGTGTCTTAAGCCTGGTTTGGACTTTGTGGTATCTCGGCCAAGGCTAGATAAGGGAGTTAGGCAGCTCTGTCTTGCAGAGCCATGTGTGGGCAGCGAGTGTAGTGTGACACTATCTGACCGATTCCTCCTCTTCCCTGCAGATCATTGCCCCACCTGAGCGCAAGTACTCTGTCTGGATCGGAGGCTCCATCCTGGCCTCCCTGTCCACCTTCCAGCAGATGTGGATCAGCAAGCAGGAGTACGATGAATCCGGACCTTCCATTGTCCACCGCAAATGCTTCTAAACCGGACTGTTACCAACACCCACACCCTTGTGATGAAATGAAACCCATAAATGCGCATAAAACAAGACGAGATTGGCATGGCTTTATTTGTTTTTTTTTTGGCGCTTGACTCAGGATTAAAAAACTGGAACGGTGAAGGTGTCAGCAGCAGTCTTAAAATGAAACATGTTGGAGCGAACGCCCCCAAAGTTCTACAATGCATCTGAGGACTTTGATTGTACATTTGTTTCTTTTTTTAATAGTCATTCCAAATATTGTTATAATGCATTGTTACAGGAAGTTACTCGCCTCTGTGAAGGCAGCAGCCCAGCTTGGAGGGAGCCGATGCCAGTTACTGGTGTTAGGTGATACTTGCTTGTCTGTAAATTATGTAACCCAACAAGTGTCTTTTTGTATCTTTCCGCCTTAAAAACAAAACACACTTGATCCTTTATCTCTTAGATATGTCAAGCAAGTGGGCTGTGTTCCCCAGTGATAGATGTGAATGAAGGCTTTACAGTCCCCCACAGGGTCTAGGAGAAGCGGTGCCAGTATGGGGGAGGGAGGGGCTACCTGTACACTGACTTAAGACCAGTTCAAATAAAAGTGCACACCATAGAGGCTTGACTGGTGTTGATTGTTCATTTTCTTTCTTCCGTGCCACTTCGTGACAGTTGCTGTGTGCTCTGATCTAGCCTTGCCAGGCTGCACGGGTCGGCTATCTGACTGGGGCTGGATGCTGGTGCTGCGCGCTGGCTGGCGTGGGACCCAGATGGCCTGTGGTGATACAGGGGGGAAGAGCTGAGCCTGCCAAACTGTGGGTCTCCTGGGCTGGAGCTCTCCAGATACTGCCAGTGTCTGTGATGGGGAGCTGCTGGTGGAGCTGGGCTTAGTGGGGATCCAACTGCACCTTCTGAAGTGCCACCTTCTGTGTCTCCTTAGCACGGTAGGAGTAGCTTTGGCCTGATTAAAGCTGGTGGGGGGGTGGTGGTGCTGTAAACATCGTGCCAAAGCGGCTGGCTTCCTTAGCTGAGGCTCCCTGGGCTAGTCTGTGGCCCATGGGGCAGTGTCCCCTCTTCCCCCTGTGCCAGGTGCCTGAGCTTGTCTGTCCTGCTCCTGGTTGGCCCTGGGAGGGAGGCCCAGGTTCAGGCTGGGAGTCTCCTCTCTGGCAACCTGCTTGCTGGGTGGAGCAGCTCGCAGGTGAAAGCAAGAGAAAGTCATCTGTCAAGTAGAAAAAAGTGACTTCAGAGAGCAGGGCCACTGGGCTGTTGCACAGGGGTGGGGCTGGGAAAAGGGTGTGGAGGGGAGGAAGCTCTTGCAAGGTGAGTGACACCTACAGCTCCAGGACTTGCTGTGGGCAGTGCAGATACCTCCCTCTAGCCCAGCCTCTGCCAGAAAGGAGGTTTGCGCGGCTTCTTGGCTCTGTCCCCATCCGCTGAGTGTCTGAACCTTCTGTGAAGCTTCAGCCTTGTTTGATGGATCAAATTCTCCAGTTTCGTGAAAAGGAGCAGCCACAGCGGGGACCCTCAAAGCCTGCGAGGCCCAGGAGCTGGAGCCAATGCTGTGGAAGGGAGGAGATGGAGAGGACTAAGGCTGCCAGGTCAGGGACCAGGGAGAGCAGAGCCAGGTGACACTGCGCGTTGCTAACTCGGGCAGACCAGACCTTGGAGCCTCGCTCACAGGCGTGCTGGCTTCCCAAGGTTCCTCCAACCTGCCTGTCTTTGAAGAGCTAATGGCCGTGATTGTGTCATGCTCGCAGCAGATGAAAGGCAGGGAACAGGCTCCGTTGGCTCTTTAATCCTCTGCCTGGCCTGATCCTGCTCCAGCATCATGCTGCATTCAGGGTGGACCTGCCGGTTTCTGCCCTTCATCTCCCCAGCCTCCCTCCCGGCTGCCCCGGGTGCAGTAGGAGCCTGGCAGGGCTGTAGGTGCAGATGCTGGGCTGGGCAGACGAGTTACTGGAAGCACCAGTTTGCAATGGGGGAGGTGAAACAGGTTAGAGCAAGGCCCAAACTGAGCTTATAACCTGAGGTCTTGGGGAAATGGGGTGAGGAGGCGGCAACGGCAGCTCCTGGGGAGGGAGCTGGTGGGAGCGGGGCAGGAAAAAGGCCGGGAGGCAAGAAGAAATGCTGGCAATAGGCAAATGCGGCGCCTTTCTTCAGCCCTCTCTGAAATGGTCACTGATTGTTGTGGAAAAATGTGTTGAGACACAAAGAAGAGAAGAGATGATGGTGGCGGTGAGGGAGAAATCAGAGTGGCAAAACGCCGGGGGCCAAGAGCAGCTCAGGCGGGCAGAGGTGCAGGCACAGGGAAGGGGCAAGCGATGGGCTGGTGCGGAGCTGGGCGCAGGGCAGCCAGGCTGATTTTCATGCTCCAGAGCGCAGCAGGCAAAGCTTTCTAGTAGTTAACACTTTGCAGGGTGTTATTCCTCCCTTCTTCCTATTTCACTTGCTGACCCAGGCAACCAGCCCCCCCCAATAAAACAAGGCTGAGCCTTTCACAGCCCTTCCCGATGCCTCTCCGGCACGAGGCCGCGGCGTGCGCAGCTACTCTGCAGGCTGCTCCAGCAAGGCTCGGTTTATTCCTCCTCTGGGCCATTACATGCTGGAGAAAAGAATGCGGTGCCGGGCAGGGAAGCCTGCGAGCATTACTCACTGCTCCCGACTCCGGCGAACAGGGGGGAGCCCGGGGTGGTTTCCTCTCAGGAACACCAGGCACTGAAAGAGAGGGGATTTTTTTTTTTTTTAACCACAGTTTCTCCATCATCGCGTTTTGGAGGACTCGGTTCACCCCTTGCCGTTTCACAGAGGTGGGGAAATGCCGAGGGGTCTGTCACAGGAGGGGCATTTAGTCGTGTCCTGGCTCTTGAAGCCACCAGCCATGGGCAAGACTCAAAGGAGAAGATGTGTAGGGAACAATCAATCCCCTGGCTACCTCCTCCTCCTCCTCTCCAGCACACAAATAGCCAGGGCTTGTGGGGAGACCAGGAGGTTTAAAATGGCCACCCATGGCCCTGTCTGGCTCGGCAGTGGTGACGTACCAGGATTTCTTAGGCTGCAGAGACGGCGGCACTCAGCTGTAGATCCTTGCAAGCCACCCAGCCCTTTCTTGCCTCTCTTTAGCTGCCTGAGGGGAGCTGGCTCAGCTCAAGGGAGCTGAGCAAACACTTTTTACGCCCTTTCTTCCCCCAGAGCTCCCAACTTTCTCTCCTGCCGGAGACAGTCACTGGCACTTCACCTGCAATTAGCTGGTGACCTGGAAAGTCACCTCGCTGAGCCGCTTATGGAATCAAGCCACCACCAGGAATTAGTGATGTCCTTGGCAAAGGAGATGGTTGTGGCTCTCGGCATTTAGCCCTGAAGGGCCTCATTGTCTCTTAGCTGTGTCAGGGAGCGTTGACCACAAACGGTCCCCAACTGGGGGGGGGTCCCATTCTCTCATTAGCGAGCGTGTGCTGCTTCAGGAGAGGTGCCAGCTGGCTGCATGCAAAAGTCCCAGGAAACCCCAGAGCATTCAAACAAAACTGGCCTCCTCGCAGAAGTCCCCTCTGAGAGTGCAAAGCGTCAGCTTCAGAAAATGGGCTTTCCGAGGTATCAGTTCAGGGATGGGACTGTGGGTATTGGCTGTGCTTGGGGCAGGAGGAGTCTTGGTCTTTGAAGCTGGTCTTTGCAAAGGGATTGCTGACCTGGAGCCTGCCCTGACTTGTATTATACCCATCTGTAATCTACTTTAGCAGGCCTTATGGTATTAAATCCTATCAGGTATTGAAAATCACTTACAGCAGCGGAGCTAGCAGTTCACCCAAGCATACCAAGTGCACTGGCCACTGTAGTCCAGCTGGGCTTTAGTCATGCTGACAAAAAGATGAGATGTCCAGACTGTATCAGTCTTAAGAAGAATCAGAGGAGAGAAATGACCTAAGATTTTCCAGAGGGAAAAATATAAAATCCCCAGGTCAGTCTGGCCTTGACCAGTTAAGATTTTGTCTTATACAGAGCAATATATCTTGAGACTAGCATTAATTTGTTTGTCCTCCTGGACTGGCACAGCATGGTATGTGCCTGCCTTCTTTGGGCTAACAAGATTGTGCATAAGATGAACCAAGCCTGCCCTGCAATGGCCCAGCCCTGAGCCAAACCCATCTTCACAGAAGGTTCCCAAGTGCCCACGCTGAGGAGAGCGTTCCTGAAGTGAGGCGCAGCAGGGAGGGTTTCTCCTCTCACCGGCTGGCCACCTCCCAATGACCAGCAAGAGAAATGCCAGAGTTCAGTGTAGCTGTTCGTTTCCTTCCTCCTTTACCGCCCATCTGATGTCCTGCTGCTGCCTTGTATTCAACCTCCGTGTCTTATCTGCACTGCCACATTGCTCATTTATTTGGTGGATCACAAGTCCAAGTGCAGCTCCTCTTACGAACTTCTGCGAGCCTGGTTTCTCCTCGGGAGGTTCTTATACCTATCTCTGTTCCCAGTTCTTATTCGGGGTTGTCACCTGCTGTCTGGTCCATGTATGCCCCAGGGCTGGAGGGAACCTGTGGCTAGTCCTAACGCAGGCTGCTCCAGCCGATCTGGCTCTCTGGGCAGGGCTTTTACTCTGCTTACGGGCCTTGCTGATGATTTTATTTACCATTTGCATTGGAAATGCAGGTCTCCTCCACCCTGGTCTCTGCTTTCCCTGATGACTGCAAATATGGTAGGCTGGTATTTTTCCCAGATGTCAAACAAGTTGGTTTTGACTGAAGGGCCTCCGGATTTAATTTGTCATTGCCTTCTATTTATGTGAAACACATGACAAACAAAGCAGGTACAGATTCTCTTACTGAGGCTTTCCCCGTCTCATGGCTGAGAGGGGTTTTCCTCTTCAACTCCAGAGCCTTCTCACAGGCCTAGAAGCAAAACAGGTAATTAAGACTTGAGGCACTTGCTCTTTCTAAGTGAAATCCCCAATCTACCCCTAATCTAATTCATGGCCTTAAATGGCAACAATCAAGCAGGAAGAAAGCAGCAACCTATTCATCTTCCTTTGTGGGTCATCTTTAAAGCACATTTTCTATGAACACAATTCCCGAAGCATACACGTAACTGGAAATTCCAGCGCTCTGGTCCTGTCTGTACTTGAGAGTTGGGATGAGGAGCTAATAGTAACAGTGCTGAGCCAGCTGCTCCCCTTGGACGTTGCTGTGTGCAATGGCTGTGCTCACAGCAGCCCTGGATGACTTCTGCATGGCCCTCTGTGCATCAGCAAAGCAAAGGATCATATCTCACACCTGCAGCCAAAGTTAGAATATTTTGCCTGGTTAGAGCCCAGATTAACGATCGTTGCATACATGACCAGTGAACCTGAAGCCGACGGGCTTATATTCAGTGTTTTCCTGGGAGGAAGGGGGTGGTACCTGCAGCCCCTTTGTTAGCACCAACCCATTCAGTGCTTGTGGGTGTCCTGTCTTCCACTCCCTGGCTGCTTCCAACCCACAGCATGAACCGGGAGCGGATCATTCTCCCAAACGCTCCGCCACCTCCCCGGAAAACCAGGGCACTAAGGCAGTGAGTACCCCAAAGGCCACAAAACAGCCCGGCGGGGGTGTCCCGCCAAACCAGCGGGGCTCCCCCTGCCCCCCACTCGCCCGCTGAGTCACTGCTGTGGCCTGCGGCTCCTCGCAGGGCGGATTTTACATTTTCAGAGCCGACTCAGGGCTTTGTGGGGCGCGGGCCCGGTGTGAGTCAGCTGCTGGGGTGGCAGAGGGCCCGTGACTGGGAGCTGCCGAGGGCGGAGGAGGCCGAGCGGCCGCTCGCCTGGCTCCTGCCGTCCCCGACGCCTCAGCACTGGTGGCCTTGGGGCAGAGGCAGGGGAGCCAGGCCCGCTGAACAAGCCGGATTTCGCCTCCGCATCCGCTCGGGGCAGAGAGCTGCCGCCCTCAAGATGAAGGCGCCCTCAGAGACAGCCAAACTGTGAGGGGACGGCGCAACCGAGGCGGGCGCCCCAACATGGACCCGCCACTCCCATCATGGCGGCGCCGCTCTCAAGATGGCGCCGAGGGACGGCTGGCGCCTCCCCGCCCTCACATCGCACGCCGGGCCACGCTCAAGATGGCGGCGCGGGGCGACCGAGGGGGCGACGGGGGTGTGGCGAGCCGCGGAAGCCGGGTCATGGCAGCGCCGGAAGAACCGTGCGGCGGCCGGGCCGGCGGGGAGCTAGGCCGGGACGCGGCCGGTTTGAGCGGTGCCCGGGTGACGCGGCGGTGGCGGCGGGACCGCGCGGCCGCCGCCATGTTCCGCTGCGGAGAGGTGAGCCGGGGCGGGGGGGGGGATCTTCTCGCCCCCTGTTTCCCCCTCCGCCCCGGCCCCTCGGAGGGCTGTTAACCGGGGCTGTAGCGGGGCTCGTCCACCGCCGCTGTCTACCTGGGTTGGGGCTGGGGGGAGCTGGGCCCCGCTGAGGGATGGGGGCGAGGCGAGCGGGGCTGGAGCCGGCCCCGGAGGCCGTGAAGGGTCTCAAATGGCGGCGGTGGGGCCGGGAAGGTGCCGGCGGTCCCTCTCCCCGCGGGGCTCGGCCTGGGCTGCCCGGCGGCGTGGGGAGGCCCCGGGGAGCCGGTTCCTGAGATGAGCCTGCCGCCGTCTAACGGGCCTGGGTACAGGCGCCGAAATCGCTCTCCTTTGGGGTGCCTCTGTGGGGGTGTTACAGGGGCTACGAGGTGGGGCCAGCTCCCCCCTTCCCTTTAGGGGATGCCATGGCATTAATGCCAACTGTAGCTTTAGTAAAGATGGTGCCAAAGTCCCAGCTGCCCCCCGAAACTGCTGTCGTCACGGTGGGGTGGGCTGGGGGCCGTGTCTAGTCTCTGCACCGCACAAGACAGCGTGCACGCCGTCACCTTCTAGTCAGGCAGTCCCGGCGTGTTTGGGGTGCCTCTTGTCACCCCAGTGGCGAAGGAAGGGAGCGTGGGGTGGAGGAGCAAAGGGGCTCTCGTGTCCCCTTTGGAGCCCAGGTGTTGGTCGTGTGGTTTCATGTGGTTAAGGTGTAAGCATGTTGCAGAAGAGCTATGAGTGATCCCATGCTGAAGTGCAGTTTTGTTTGTGTGTGTGTATATATCTATATATATGGTTATATAACTCTTCAGGTTATTGAAATGGATGGCACTTAGAGGAAAGATGTAGAAAGAGACTGCTGCGTTATATTTAGAAAAGAATCTTTTCCAATTGCAAAGTAAGTGGCAAAAGCGGAATGAATGTAGACCTTTTTTCTCCTCATTCTAAAGTAGCCAACAGCGAAAGAGCGAGTAAAGATACTGTGGCTTTGTGTGAAGTTTTGCGGTACCTCCATGTTGTCTTCTAAGGGGAAGCTTTTGGTTTCTTCGTGCAGATGGAAGTACTCAAAGATTCAAGCGTTTCTGTTTTGTCTCACTTTATAAATCCTTATGAGACTCAGGGTATCTGTTTTCTCACAAGGTTTGCTGAAGTTTCTGAGCTAGTGGCTTTTCTTTTTTTCTTTTTTCTTCTTTTTTTTTTTTCTCCCCCCAGGAGATCGTAAGTGGGGAGAGCGAGGAGGAAAGTAATGGCGTCAACTTGATGGAGTTCTCGGATGAGATCCTTTTGCACATCCTCAGTTACGTCCCTTGCACAGACCTTGTCCTGAACGTCAGGAGAACCTGCAGGAAACTTGCAACGCTTTGCCTTGACAAGAGTCTAACACATACAGTTTTACTTCAGAAAGACTATAAGGTGGGGAGAGTAGCTTGCTTCTTCTGTTAGCTATGAAGACAAATCTGACTTCTGAAAAAATGCCAAGAAGTAGAACTTTCCAATGTGTCTGCATAAATGAACTGCTTTTGAACTCTGAAATCAAATAAACAATAAACCGTTTTATAAAAGCATTTGTTTTCCAGAATGCTTTGTTAGAACAGCTCTGTGCTCCCTTAGTTTTCACTGACGGTATTTTATATAACTATCTTCTCTGTGTTTCTGGAAGCTAAAATGAAAGTAAACGTGACTTTCCATTTGTAGCTGTGGTTGTGTAAAGTTACCATTTTCTCAAAATACATTTTCCATGTTGTTGTGCAAAAAAAATGTGTGCATATTGCTGTCAGGCATGCAGTCAGCTAAGCCAGAAATTGTATACGTGTTATAACAAAAATAAAGCTTGGGAATGAAGAGTGATACGTTTTATGAGGACTGTATCACCAAGTGCAGGCAAGGGGAAGCCTCTTGTACTCGTTTCCAAAAGAGGAAACTGGATGAAGGAGAATGGAAGCATTCTTCTTTCAATTTGAGTTTCCATAGATAGCTAGTTCTGCTGAAATAGCTTTGCTGTTAGAAAATGGAGATGGTCCTCCATTCCGCTATCAGTTGCTGAGCAGATTTGGCCTCACAGTCAGTAATGCAGAACTGCACAGACTAAGAAGCTAAAGGAAGTGTAATCTTCAGAGTCCAAAGCATGGCAGACTAAGCCAGCTACCAGCAGTATAGTAATTCTTAGACTGCGCTAGCATCCCGAAACCTTTGGATGAGCCACGTAATCTAAGTGCTAACCACTCTTATCCCCATCTTCAGATGGGAAACTGAGTCAGTACACACCATTGCTGTATATCTCATTGAATGTGGTTTTGTTTGAGTACAGGTAAACAAAGACAAAGTGAAGCAACTGATGAGGGATATCGGAAAAGAGATTTACCAGCTGAACATGGCTGGGTGCTATTGGCTGCCCAGCTCTACTATTGATCACGTAACACGATGCAAGAACCTGGTAAAACTGAACTTGTCTGGGTGCCACGTCACCTCTCTCCGTCTCTCAAAGATGCTGTCCACGCTCCAGCACCTGCGCTCCCTGGCGATAGATGTAAATCCGGGTTTCGATGCCAGTCAGCTAAGCAGTGAGTGTAAAGCCACTCTTAGCCGCGTCTCAGAATTGAAGCAAACCCTTTACACGCCGTCATATGGTGTCGTTCCATGCTGCACTAGCCTTGAGAAACTGCTGCTTTATTTTGAGATCCTTGATCGCTCGCGAGAAGGTTTTATGCTCTCTGGGCAGCTAATGGTAGGTGAGAGCAATGTGCCCCATTACCAGAACCTCCGCGTCTTCTATGCCAGGCTGGCTCCTGGCTACGTTAATCAGGAGGTGGTGAGGCTGTACTTGGCGGTACTAAGTGATCGGACACCTGAGAACCTTCACGCCTTCCTTATTTCTGCCCCCGGTAGCTTTGCGGAGACGGGAGCCACTAAAAATCTCCTGGACTCTATGGCTCGAAATGTACGTCTGGATGCTTTACAATTGCCCAAAGCCTGGATTAATGGCTCTGGGCTCCTGCAACACTTGAAGTTCAACAACCCTTTCTACTTCAGCTTTAGCCGATGCACCTTATCTGGTGGTCACCTGATCCAGAGGGTTATTAATGGTGGGAAGGAGCTTAAAAGCTTGACCAGTTTGAATCTCAGTGGCTGCGTGCACTGTCTGGCTCCGGAGTCCTTGTTTCGAAAAGCGGAAGATGACATTGACAGTAGCATTCTGGAAAACCTGGTAGTGTCTTGCTGCAACCTGAGACACCTCAACCTCTCTGCAGCTCACCATCACAGCTCAGAAAGCATAGGGAATCACTTGTGCCAGCTTCTGTCCAGGCTAAAGCACCTGCTCTCGTTAGCGCTACCGGTTTGCTCCATCACAGATGTTGCTGCAAACGTGGAAAAGCCTCCCACGGCGTCTAATTTGGTGCCCCAAACGTTTGGAAGGAAAGTTCGGATTGGGATACAGACATATCCAAGGAACTTGGCGGACCAGGCAAATCAGAAGATAGAGTCTTCGGTATTCTGGGCTCTGATGGGAAGCCTCCGATTTTTGGAAACCTTGGAAATAATCGGGTCCAGTTTTTCCTCTGCCATGCCCCGCAATGAGCCAGCAATTCGGAACTCGTTGCCTCCTTGTGTCCGGGCACAGAGCGTGGGCGATTCAGAGGTGGCTGCCATTAGCCAATTGACTTACTTGCAGAGCCTCACCTTAGCACAATTGCCAAATATTCTTACTGGCTCTGGGCTTATTAACATTGGATTGCAGTGCCAGCATTTGCGGACTCTTTCGTTGGCCAACCTGGGCATGATGGGCAAAGTGGTCTATATGTCTGCTCTCATGGACATGCTGAAACACTGCAAGTGTTTGAGAGATCTCAGGTGAGGGGCTGCCATTGAACATCTCCGTTTTGTTTGTGGATCTCCAGAAATGTAGTGCGTGGTTTGTTGTGGCTAGTGTTAAAACTGTAAGTGTTCCTGTTCTGGTCAAAAGTAGCTGCAATGGCTTGAAACCTGGGTATTTTCCTTCCTGACTTGTGGAGAACGGGAAGGCGTCGCAGGCCGTCCTTGAGGGCTCAGGATATGCCCTTTAAGCAGTGTTTTAAGAGCAAAAGTCTCTATGCTGCAACTGCCTTCCTTTTAGATAAGGAAGAGTGGATGCTGCATATTTGGGAGCTAGCAGCCTGTCAGGGCTAGGTTAAATACTACATGCCTTTGCAGGCTTTTTGGCTTTGTGTATATGTACATCTCTTAAATTTCCAGGAAGGAAGAGACTCCTACAATGTCTAGATAATGTAGAGTTCTCCTCAGGTTTCCCACTGAGATATTTTTCTGCCTTTGGTTTGTATTAAAATCTTGCCTCTTTATTTTTTAATTTCTTTTTCTTTTCTTGGTAATATATTGAAAACATTCCAAACTTAGAGTTTGTCCTGGTGGTGTTCCTTTCTTGGTAGGATCCTTCAGACCCCACCAAGGATCTGATCCTAAAGGGTGCATTAAAGTTGCTTCACAGTAGCCAAAATGTGCTTATGAAAGCAAAGGGCATGAACTGTGACTGTTTCCTTGCACCAATCCATATGAACACAAATGTTATTACTTGAGAAAGATGCTTTTTTTTTTTCCCCTAAATCAGCTTCTGTTGGTGAAACTACTAGACCTGTCAGTCCCATTGTCATCCTCTGTTCACAAAATGGGTCTAAAATGCCTAACAGTAGTAACAGCAAGGTCACTCCTGTGATCACAAAGACAGTTAGTGTGCCTAAAATTACTGCTCGTCAGCTGACACTGGTGTTTGTGTGCATGTCCTGACCCATTGCAATAGTGAAGGGATCCAGGGTGGCTAAAACACCTCAGGAGGGTTTTCATTTTCCACCACTTCCCATTTATAACAGGCAAGGAGCGTGTTGGTCTCTCATCCAAGGGGTGGCAGCTGTTGGAAATTCAGTTGCTTAATGGCTTGGGTCACACGAATGTATCCTTAACCTTCGTGAGACTAAATAGCCATGGAAGAACTAAGATCCGGGGAAGGCGGTTTGGGTGTGTAGTGTTGCTTCACTCAGTCTTGGCCATGTAGTTTCCAGAGACTTGGAAATGGAGGCCAAGAGCTATAAAGATGGGAGGCAGCGTAGAGCCTTGAATGAAGGATGAACAAGGGTGTCTCCTTGTAACAGCCAGACGTTTCGATGTAAGCTGTCACTGTTCTTTCCTGAGTAAAGTCTAAGGTTTTATATAGGTTTAAGAGGATTTTAATGTTTAGCACTTCCTCCTGATAATGTAGTTTCTTCTTCATTTGACTGATTCTCTGCTGCTTCTACCCTTTTTTCCCCGCCGCATTTTCCAGGCTGAGAAACTAGTTTAAGGGGATATTCCAAAGCAACATTGTCATCTAGCGAGTAAAAGGCAGTATTGCAAGTATGGCTGTCATGTCACGGAAATTAACCTAGAAACCTGCTGTGAGGTTGCAAGAGATTCTGTGCTTTTTGTTCTAAACTTACAATGGACCAATAACATTGTTGAAAAATTGAAGAGGCTTCCTATTTCCTTCATATTAATTTAAGCTATTACCCAAAGTGCTCATGGGCTGTTAGGATCTCTTCAGGCAATGCTACCTGACCAGCAGTTGCAGGCTGAGACTCTAAAACAGAATTTATCAATTAACAGGATTAAGTTGCTGAGATACCCCTGCGTACTACAAAAGCCTATTCAGAGATTATCCAGATCAGGTTGGGACCGACAGCTTGTTATCACCTAATGGATTAACCTTCTTGGAGCTCTTGGCCTTGCTGTCCCAATGACTGGGATTCCCAAGTGCTCTGAGGCCCCGTAGTAAATCTGTGCTAAGCAGATGTACTCTCCTGGTGACACCGGCCCCGAGGAGGTTCTGCTTCCCGCAGACTGGTTTCTGTGAGGGAGTCATCCAGTTAACGCTGCTAGTTAAAGCACAGACCCCTCGTTGGTCAGGTACGGCTTCACCATGTCATTTTGTTGTCCTGCTCTGGGCTGTGACGTAAGATTGTGGATAGCCATGATAGAGGGTCCCGTCTCTCTTCTCTGGGCCAAGTGTTTAAGATAAAGGTTGGATTGATGATGGTTATTCTTCCTGTGGGAGAGCAGTAGCTTTGATCCTTTGCCATCCTCTGACTGGGGAGGGCTGGTTGTGGTCACTCTGTTGGCTCAGAGACCCAAGTTCTGCATCACCATGCGTGTGTTGTGAATTTTTCATGCCTGCTTCTCTCTAGGCAGTTAAACTGAAGATGACCAGTGTGATTAGTGTTTGGTGCACTGGAGCAGTGAGTCCCTATACCCACATCAACTGCTCGGTGGATGTCGGGTAGCGAAAGCCAGGCTGTGCTTGTCATAAGACCAGAATGGATCTGGTGATCAGACCTAAGGTCCATCTTACCCAACACGCTTTGTGGAAAACTTGCAAAAACCAGGGTTACTCCCTGTGGGCGCTGGAATTCTGCAGTTTAGGACCTTTCTGCCTGTTTGTGTCCTTGTCCTTTAGCGCACACCGTTCAAGAGTAACTAGCGAGCAAGAGGTCTGAGCTTGCAATGTCAGGTTTGTTATGCCATACCACTGGCACAAGCAGGTAGAAGGTTATCACGTGTGTAAGTGAAACAGGCAGTGGGGGACACTGGTTGCTCCGTTTGCTGGCCCCCCATGAATGTGCCGTCTTCCCTCTTGTCTGAAAGCGGCCCAAGCATGAATTGCCCATTGACTTGTTTTTGTTTATTCTTGCAGGCTGGAACAGCCGTACTTCTGTGCGGGCGCCCAGTTCTTCCAGGCACTGAGTCATTGCTCCTCTCTCCAGCGGCTTTGCATCGTCTCCCGGAGTGGGACTCTGCAGTCTGACGCAGTGATGTCATTCATGGCCAACTGCCTTGAGGTCATCATGTGCCACATGTTTATGGGAGAATCTCTTACCGTTTGCAAAAATCTCCAGCAATCTATTGTCCGGAGGTGAGTGCGGAAAGGGGTCGATGTGGGATTTCTGGAGCTGTTGAAGATTTATCTCCGTTTCCTTGCTTGCCAAGGTTTATATGGCTTGGAGCACTTGTTCCAAGAAGCTAATAGGTACCGTGTAACCGCTTGGCACATGAACTAGCCTCTTATTTTAATAAGAGTGAATCAGTGAAATATTTGAAGGTATTATATGAATTTTTGATTCCATTCCCACCCATGTTCTCTGCAGTTCCGTTGGCTGAGTTGAAGTTCTGGATGTAAAGCTCCATCATAAATCAAATGACACTTTTTGTGTAAACAAAACATCTGCCGACATTTTAAGTACTGAGAGATTTGACCTTGAAGCTTTCCTCCTTTCCCACAAGTGACTAAGATAATTCTCTGTCCTCTAATCACTTGTAAATGTCACTTACTGATAATCCCCTGGCAGCGCAATTCAAAGCCTTTAAAGGGTTGTTGTCAAGGGTTTTTCTTCGGGGGGTGTGTGTGGGGGAGAATTGGTACAAACTGCCTTTGCACGTTTGGCAGTTCTTAAATGCATTTTGCTTGGCCCCTTGCAGTGTTCTGAGGCTCACGTGGTGGGAAACGTTTGTGTGTGAGCCGTGAACTGCATTTGAAAAGAGAGCTTTTAATTATGCTTGGCATTTTGAAATCTTCTAATAGTGGCAGTCATCTTACAAAATATTTCCCATGCAACAGACTTCCCATTATTATTTTTTTTTTCTGTAAGGCTTTTTCTCCACCTTCAGTCTGTTTTCTTGGTCACCTACTGTTGCTTTACCCTGTTAAGCTCTAATAAAAATTTCAAATCACACAGCATTATTACAGCATCCTAAAGGGTGCTCCTCCCCCCAAGCCTTTCTCCAGCTTCGAACTGACTTATTACACTTGGCTTGTTTCTGCGGATCAAATCCAGAAGAGCCTATGACTATATTAGCTACCTACCGAACTGCACACGAGATTGTTTGTTACTGCCTCTAAAAGGCTCTGTGTCCTTCTGGGAGAGTAAATTCCTTGTGATGTGACAAGGATTCTTTGAGTTTGTTTTTCACAGGGCTTCATATCTGTAAAAACATTTCTTGGTTGATGTCAGTTGTGCTTTGGGGATCCTTAGAAAGAACCAAAAATCTGCAGTCCCCATTTTTTATTTTGCCCTCCCCTCTGAGATGCCATTGCAGCACTGGCCAAAATTTTAATGTCCACTTACTGAGCAGAAACATGCCGTTCTGCAGTCTTTTCTCCCTCTTTTTCTCTGTTGTGGATGGATTCTCACTACATTCTGTACCTCTTAATAATTTAAACCCTGGGAACTTTCCAAAGAGCAGCTGATGCCTTGTGGAAATGTTAAAAAACTATTTCTATATTTAACAACAATTCTGGCTGTCATACTATTTTTCTTCTTTTGTATTTTATTAATAGAGACATTTGTATGAAAACAGGATTTTTGAAGTGGTGTGGTTTGTTTTTTTTTTTTTTCCCCTGAAGAGAGCATCTGCTCCCACTGCAAATTCTACACCTGAAGTCATAATCCTCTATGACATTGTAATTGGTGGCTCTGGAAACAATTTTGATGTCACGTAAGATTATGACTTCAGGAGGAGGATAAGCAGTGGGAGCAGATGCTCTCCTAAGCAACAAAGATCCCGTTCTCATGCAACTGTCTCTAGTAATAAAATGGAAGGAACAGAATACAGAAAATGATGTGTAAGCAAAGCCTGGAGCCTTCCATGAGCCATCAGTGAGTCTTTAACCACGTGACTTTTCCAGTGATCCCATTCTCATCCCTGCACGAATGTGCCTTCAGGTGGGGTCAGGAATTGACTTTCTCTTGACTGCATTTTGTCTACTACTCCAAGGGCAAAGAGACGTGTGGTAAAATCCATCTGTGAGCTAGTTCATGGCTTAAACCTGGGGATGAGGCTCTCGTTCACGCAGCATGTCTTCCTCTAAAAATGTGCTGCTAGTGTCTCTTCCATCCAAGCTTTACATTGGAAGAGCCCATTGGTCAGCAAGTTTAAAGTTAGATGTCCTGTGTCAGAATGAAAGAAGGTGATTTATCCTTTTTTTTTTTTTTTCTTCCCCCCAGTTTGGAATGTGTGCAGATGCTGCGTGTGCAGGGAAAACACGGAGAGTGGGTGGGAAGGAGGAGGTGAGAGCAGGGAAGGCAAGGCTGTGAGCCTTTCTTTGTTTGCTCCCTTTCTTGGCCTGGGGGAATTGATCCATATTCCTTGGGTCCCATTAAGGGTTAGAGTTCCTGTTTTAGGGCTATAGAGATGGTCTTGTTTAGGCTGAGAGCAGCCAAGCTGTTTTTGAACAGGGAGATGGGGCCAAAGTGACTCCCATTGTCCCAATGCCTCTAAAAAGAGAAGAAATGCGAGTGGGAACTGGAAAGGTCTAAGGCTGGACATGCACCAGTAGTTTGCTGCAGGTGGTGTTGCTGGGAGCGCTTGAAAATGCAATCCAGTGCAGTGCAATCCTTTTTCAGACATGGATGCACAGGAGGGTTTGGATCACAGAAGAGGCTGGGACTGATTTGGGGAGAACAGACTGGTTTCACCTGCTGAGTTGTACTGGAAGATGGTGTATATACAGGGTGTGGTGATGGGAGCTTGGGTATTAAATGTCCTGCATCACACCGATGGCTTAAAGCCTGAACTGATCCTCAAACTCTTCCCTTTGACTGTAAAATAAGGATAGTATTATGTATTTCTGTTCTACTGGCCTGAGAAGAGAGTTGTTCTCGTGTCTGTTAGTCTTGTGACAGCTCTAAACCAGGCCCTGTGGTGTCCAGCTTTCTTGTGGTCAGTTTTCTGGTTGAAGTTTGCTGCTATTTGGGACAAATTAGTTTTTGTATTTAAGTCATTAAAAGCCTCTGATTCAGTTCTGCCTCTTTTGCAGTGAAACACAGTAAGCAGAACAGCACTCATCTGGAGCCCTCATCAGCAAACAAGAGGCTTGCAAGGGCAAGGTCTCCTCTGAGCTTTAGAGAAGACTGTTTCCCTCTGGGCAGATAAATCATTGCAGTGTTTTTCTTTATTCTTTTTTCTTCTGCGTGAATGGGAGGGGTAATCTCCTTTATGGTTCAGGGAGATACTCTGTGCACATAAGAAGGGCCTAGTGGTTAGAGTGGGAGATGTGGCTTGAGTGATCCGTATCCACTTCCCTGATCTTCCTCAGATTTCACATGACAGTGGTCTAGTCTCAGTTTCTCTGTAAAATGACATTTTTTTTTTCCTATCACATGGTGCTCAGCTGCTGACACACTTCAGATAGTAGTGGATCTAACAAACACAATGTTTTCCCTTTTACCCTAACTTTGCCAAAGTGCTTAGCTCCAAGCACGTGTTGTCTTTGTTTAAATAACTCTTCTGTTAAATCCACTGCAGCTCTAATTCCAGAAACACTAAAATACCACAATTAGGGGACCCATGGTTGCAGGTTCAAGTGTGACCCCCGACCTGTTGCTATGCAAAGAGGCTTCTTTGCAGAAAAGGGGGATTTGCTTCTCCCTTTTGGGCTGAATTGCAGTGCTGAGATTCTTTCTCAACGCTTGCAAAGAGATGGTGTGCCCAAAGCACGGTCCGGGGGGACCTTGCTTCGAGCAGCTTTCCCCGAGGGTTTCTACACTGTTATTTTGTGAAATAGTCAGTAGATGGAGCTGTGACCTATGGAAGGGGTCCCACTGCTTAGTGAGGCGTTGCATGCTAAATAATCGTATTTATACGCCTGTATTTCTCTGCCCCAGAAATCTTGCGGGTGAGGAATTTGGATGACTTCAGGATTGCACGGTTACATGGCGTGGTTAGTGGGCACTTCACAAACGTGCAGGAGAAGTTGCTTTCCTGGTGAAGCTTACCAGGAGAAAACAGGCTGGAGGAGGGAATGAGAAATGGCTTGGCAAATATCCCTTTGGCCTCAAGGACAGAATTTATTTAATGGTGCGTTCCTTTAGAATTTTGTTGGGTTTAGCTTAAGTGTTTTGATAGCTCCTATCATTGTAATGACTTCAAGGGCTCTGCAACACCAGACAATACAAGCCTATGAAAAGTCCTTGAAAAAACACCTTGGAAAAGATCAAGAAAGCAACAGTAAAAAAAAAAAACCAAACCCAAAGCAAAACAAAAAATCTCTGAGCGCACAGTGTCATTAGGGATTCCTCATACATAGGGAGAAAGTGTCAAGCCATAGAGGTGAGTTGTGATTTATAGAAATGCGATCCAAGTTAAGCCACAGTAGAGAGCGTGGTCAGGAAGCGAAAGATCGTGGTGCAGCTGAAGCGTGTTTTGGGGAGGTGGGTGGGTAGCTGGGCTCAGCTGCTCACGTCTCCCAAAAGTGCTGTTGTCATCTCCTGGGGTCTGGTAGCTGTTGGGAGAAGGTGCAGAGGGCTGGGGCTGGCAGGGTCCTGCTGCAGCACCCCCCAAGAGCTGTGGGCTCGGAGTGGGGGGTTGGCAGTCCTAGCGCAAGCTCTCTGCCCCTGTTCCCCTAGCCACGCTGGCTACCTGTCTCCAGCAAATGGCTGTGCAAAGTGAGTGTGCAACTCAGGTGATTCTGCGGGTTAGCCAGTGCTGGAAAGCGGAGAGAATTTTATTGTTTTAGGACAATCTGCCTGTTCTGGGGATCCAAGACCCGGAGAAAGAGAAACACTAACTTAACCTTCCTTCTTCTGCCTGTGTCAGGTATGAGCACCGCTTAGTTTGAAGTGACTTTCACAACAGGACTCCTGCCACTTTCCAGGAATAGCTATTTCAGTCTGAATTAGATCTTACTATTCAAGCTTCTGTAGCATTCCCTAAATTTTCCCCTGCTTATTACTGTCCTTTTTTAACATGAAACTCTTGACTGGATCTTACCTTTTCTTAAACTGCTGATTCCAGTGGCCCTGTGTGGCTGTGAGAGCCGTGATGCTCGCTCAAGGGTTGAAGCACCCTCCTGGGATTCAGTTCCAGAAATATAGGGCTTCCAGGTGGGAGCATGGGGGTGAAACTGAGTATTTGGAAAGTGCTGAGGACTGAAGTATCACAAATGAATTTTTGCTCCCTCAGAGCTAAGCGTTCCCCTCTCCCTTGTCGCTATTGCCCTGGATATCCCTGCAGTATTCCTCTTGCCTGGATTCTCATTGTGGGCTCAGCCTCAGAAAAGCCCTTTTGGGTAATCCTTTTTCCTGTTAGATTGGGCGGGAGGGGGCTGTTAGGGCGGTAAGTGAGTGCAAGATCATCTTTGAATTCAGCAGAGTCCTCCAGCGTCCCTCCCACACTGCCCACCTGACTGCTGCAATTGTATTGACACTGCAAGAAGCTGGTATTACCACCTAGGGCTTATTTGAGATTTTCAAGCTGGTTTTGCATCCCTTCACCACCTTCTCTTCCTTCTGACCTTGAAAAAGTCCCTCTCGGTACAGTGCTGGCTTTCCTGGATCCCAGAGCCAGCACGGTAGCTGCCAATCCCACTCCGCTAGCCTAAGCATGTTGTGGGCTCAGGCCCTGCGTCTGATTGCAGAAGACTTAATGTATCGCTAGGCTGGTGTAGTGAATCATTAGCATCCTGTTCCAGCTTTCATTGTCTGTTTCATTTCCTGCTCTTAGAAACCCCTGAATCATTCTGTCACAGACTGAATAACAAACTGCATCCTTGTCAGCTTGCGTTACCCAAGAATTCCTTGGCGGGCTTGGCGAAGGCTGACTCTGCGTGGGGTGTGGCCCGGACACCTTCGCTTCTACCAGGGATGTTGTTTATGGGTGGGTTCAAATACCTTACAAGCCAGCACGGCTTGTGGGACCATCCCCAATTTGGCATATTAATGTATCTTCTTTTGGGGGTACTAACATACCCTCTTCTTAAATGCATTCCTGTGGTTGACCCAAATGGCTTGTTCTAACTGCTAGCTCATGTGTTTTGAAGGGAATTCAATCCTGAAACCTTCCTTAGAGGGTAGATCGGTTTGTGCATGAAATAGGTTTCAAGGAGTGTCCTCCTCTCTCTCTTGGCTGAGAAATAATATTGGAATAGTACTGTCGTGCTTTCTCTTCATGTGGGTGTAAAAGGCTGAACGGAAGCATTAACTGCAGCTTTAAAGCATTTCCATAGTAAAATAAATCTAATTGAGCAGTTATTGCAGTAGCTTTTTAATTTGTGGAAGAGATTAGGAAATAACTTTCAGCTTGCTCTGGCAGAGCACTCCCCTAGGACGTGTCCTGGGCGCTCTGGCATCGCTCTTTGGGTTCTTATTCCCTCCCCCACTAATTGTCCGGTCACATTTGACTGATGCAGAGTTCAGCTGGCAAAATAATGTAAGAACCTCAATCAGCGAGCGTGTTTGATATAAACCTCAGTTCACAGGAGAAGTAGCGGAGTGTCATTCATGCCTTACAGAGAGAAACCACAGTAGAGAGATGTAATTTGCCTCTACTCGGGATGAGTCTGACGTGTATTGCTCCTTCCCCATGACACAATGCAATGGCAGAGGATGCTGCACTGAAGGTAACGGGAGAGTTGGTGGTGTTGTGTGCGAATGACTTTGGGTCCCATCTGTGCTCCTTTGTCTCAGGTTGGAGGCTGTAATGATGGGAATTAAGGTGAGGGGAAATGGCAGGTCTCAGGAGACCAGTCTGTCCGTGTAGACATGATGGGATGGAAGACGCCCTTAAAGGAAAACACTTCATGGAGGGAATATCTCATTGTGCGCAGTGAAGAGCAACCTGAGGAATCACAACAGCTTTCCTCAGGAACTTCTGAAGTCTGTTTCTGAAATTAGAAGATGAAGTCTGCTCGGTGCTGGGTCTCTGGCAGGGTTGGAGGTGCGAATGGCACTAGGGAATGGGTCTGCTTTAGAGTCAGTGTGTGGAGGCTTTGGACCCCTCTTGAGAGGCTTCTGGGGGATGAGTGGCGGGCAAGGGTCCTCCCTGCTCACAGAGTAAGGGGCCTGGGGGAATCCCACCCACAGTTTCCTTGGCGTGGCTGGAAGATGCTCTGGAGAAGCTTCATTTTATGCTCTTGGCAGTCACTGTAAGCAAGGCGAGCTTTTGCAGTTCCCTGGCACTGAGTTCAGGGCACGGCCAGCGGAACAAATTTTAAGTGTATGTCTGGCCTTCCCTGAAAAGACGGGAAAAGTGTGTGTATGTATGTTTGGTCATGCCACTTGTCACCTGCTCCAGCTTGTCCTGGCACTTCCTCCGTTCCGCCGTGCCATGCTTCAGGGGTGGGAGTTTCCCGCCTGGCTCAGGTACGCTGGCTGAAGCTTTCAAGGCAGATGCCACATTTGAACTTTCAGATGTGAGCAAGTCTTCCAGCAAAAACAGACTTACGCTGTGCCTGGCGGAGGATTAACAGGATTTTTGTGCGTGTTGGTAAAAGAGCTGTGTACACGGCAAAAAGGGAGTTGGTCTGAATTCTCTTCTCTTGGGAAACTTGGGCCTCCCCAGCAGCAGCTCACCAGCCTGTGGGGGAAGTCTAAATGGAGGGAGGAGAAGGTACGCAACTGCAGCAGAGATTGAGTTGCTATTGCGAGAGTCATGCAAACCGGAGTCTACATCTGCTCTGTTCCCCTAAATCAAGCTTCTCCTGGTTTCCTTCCTTACTTTCCTTCTTTAGAGCCTCTTTTCCCATAAGCTCATCTCAGTTTGTGGAGTTAAAAAAACTGGCCTTGATCCACTCCCGATACGCCGTATTTCCTCATTTTATCTGGTGTGTGCTGCTTTTGTTGCCAGTGCTTAATTATACCACCTTGTGTGCCCTTAGTCCTGCTTGCCAGCATTTGTGAAGTGGGATGTGCTGAAACGTCTGAATTTGGCATAGGGCTTTTCTTAGGTTTCTCTGGAAATCTCAAGGGGAAATACATTCTTCAGTCCCAAATACTGCCTTGTCCTTTCCCTACAAGTAAGGGAAGGTAAGTCTGAGCAGCACCTAACGCAGTGGAGCTGTCGTCTTCTGGGGTCTGTGGTGCAGAGAGTTACAGTGGGGCATCATTCGTTGTTACAGGCTGGCTGGTGAGATTCTCCTATGGCTTTGGGCTGCCCTTTAGCTCTATCGCAGGTGGAGTCCTGGGGACTCACTGGCCTCTCTAGAGAGGTATGTCTGAAAACACACACTGAGAGTGTTTGCCAGGAGATAACTGCATTCCAGGGAGTGACTTTTTGTCTTGCTAAAATCGAGGAAATCTGATCAAAGTGCAGCCTTGCTTTAGAATTTTTCTTTTTGACTTTGTCCCTGACCTACATATTGTTTCCTTCCACTCTGGTTGGAAGTAATCGAGACCGTAGTGTTAGGCAATATATTTAGCAAGCTGTTCACTTGAAAATAACCTTACTGTGTCCAGTCCACACCTGTTTGGGGATAATTTTGGAGGCAAATAACAAAGCGCCATTAACCCTTTCAGCCATGTGCAACCCGTGCAGCATCTAACTGCAGCATGAGGTTATACCTCTGCTGACGCCAGGAGGAATTTGTGGCCCAGGGTGCACTTCTCTATCCGTTTCCCAGCTCCATGGATGATTCCAGGCAGCTGCTGAAGCCAGGCCCACTATGCGTCCACATCCAAACGAGGACACTTCAGAGACCTCCTTGTAAAAGTTCCCGCTGGGTGGTTGTTGGTTTGGTGTTGAGTCTGCTGGACCAGAGGCTATGCTGGAAAATATGTGTGTGGAGGGGTATTTTCTTTGTTATCCCAGTGGTTGTTTCTGATTAAAGGATCTGTTTTGAAGGGGCTGCTAGTCAGTTGCCTAGAAAACTTGCTTTCATTTAATTAATCATGATGAGTTTAGTCTGGAGGTTTTGTAGGAGAGAGCAAGCAAGCATATCCTTGGCTTATTTCCCTTGGAAAAAAAACAGGGTTTCATGTCTGGAACTGCAGCTCTTTTGTCTCCCCAGGTCGACATCCTTCTTTGTCCTTCGGGTTTTAATTTTACAAGCCATGCGCTTGCAGAGGTAGATCCAGTTTGAAGTCCATCCAGGTGTGGAATGAGGAAAGAACAGTCAAGAAGATTACAGCAGCTATTCTGCAACTCATTAACTCAATCTCTTCCCCTTCTTGTTATCTCCTCCCCATGCCTGGGGCCTTTCGAACTAGTGCTCTAAGTGCTTCTCACTTAATCTAGCCCACCTGGACAGGTGTATGAAGAAAGGAATTGCCTTCCGGGGAAGGACTAAAGGAGCATAGATTGCAGAGGGAGTCTGCTTTTGGGAACTGCTAATCCCAGTTTAACATTATGACAGCTGCTCGTTAAAATCAGGGTGTTTTTTAACAGGCAGTTAAAGGAGAGGCTTTGCACGCACATTTAGCTGAGAATAATAGTGAGCCATGTGCATTTGATTTTTTTTTTCTTAAATCACGCAAATTGTACATGGAAAGAATTCTCCGGCGTCAACTTGCTGGGGTATGGAATTTACAAGGTTGCAGTAACATACAGTTTCCTGTTGAGGGGGGGAGAAAATTACAAAGCTTTCTTTTTTTTCTTTTTTCATTTTCTTTTTCTCTCTCTCTCTCTTTTTTTTTTTTTTTTTTTAAGATCAAGTTCAAACCTCTCATATAAATCCAGCCTCTTTGGAAGGTATACTTACTGTGGTGGGGTTTTTCAGTTGTCTTGGTGGCAGATTGTCATATAAACTTGTCTAAGTTCTCATTTTTATAGCTACATGTAAAGGCTGCTTATAAACTACAATTTTGTATATGGTGAGAAGGCAGCATGCAGATCTAATTTGGGAGAGTCTATATACAAAGAAAGAAGCAGAGGTTTCTTTGCCTTGGGGAGATGGCTGTTTCTTTCTATCTGAACTTCAGTAAACTTGGTCTGTTAACATGATTTTCTCTGCAGGACTGTGGTGTTGGATAAGAAACATGAAGAGCCGAGGCAGAGGAGGGACTATCAAAGAGACATTTGCTGTATTTTATGTAATTTCACTGCAGACTTTACCAACTGCCTCCCAGATCAGTGATTATTTGCTAGTTGATTTCTTGTAGGCAGTGCTGTGGAAGTAAGCAACTGCTCAGCTCCTACGCAAGCCCCCAGATCCACTCAAGGAGCGGTGTCCTTTTCTGCCAGCCCTTAGGCATGAGGCATGAAGGGCAGGTCTGTGATGCAGAAAGATATAAAATTGCCCCGGGCAGTTTTGTTGCTGGAAATCCTTACTCCTGCAGCTACTTAGGCTCAGGCAAATTAATTTAACTCACCAGGACTGAACAACTAGCCTTGGAATGGGAGTTTTTCCGCTACATTTTTGGCAGCTCTACTCCAAATCATTTGTGGATGGGAATATCCATTCTGTTTCCTGGGAAATGCCAATCTCTCATGGCCTTTTCTTCAGCTGGCTGTATTGCTACCTGGAATTTTCGTGTGTGTTTCCAGCAGCCGAATCTCCAGCCGTTCCCTCTCTGTTTGACAGAAATCTGGCCGTTTCAGAGCTAGAGATGAGCTGGGAATTTTCCAGATACACATCTGTATAAGGGAAGTTTGTTGAGCAGTGAACTCCTCTTTCGACCCAACACGACTTGGTTCAGCCTCAAGGGACTGATGCTGCCACTTTGACTCTGCCTCCCTTAGAGTGATAATGAACTGGCCCTTGTCACACGGTTCGGAGGAAGCATCTTGGTGGCACGGGGCTAATAGTCACAAGTCTTTTAATCTTCAGGGTGTAACTCTTAAGCTATAGCATAACTTCCCTTTACACCCCAGCTTTAAAAGACTCTTGTTTTGCTACACTGAGTAATACTATTTCTCTTTCCACATGTTCTCTTACTCACCAGGTTGCTATCGTGTAGAGTACTTGCTGATGGGGACTTGGACTCTTTTTGTATGGCTCTTTTTACATTGTATAAACGGCTTTAGCTTTTGCTGCGCTCTTCCTCTGCTCTGTAGTTACAACCCTGCTGCTCCTCTCTCATGTTGTCGTATCAGGCCTCTCGCTTGCAAGGTCTGGGATGTGTGCTGGAAGGCAGACCCAGTGGTGTGAGGTTGGCAAGAAGGGCTGGGAGGGCAGGAGGAGACCGCAGATTTCTCTAAGAGGGGACCAAAAGATTGAGGCTGTGGATTCAGAAACTGCAACCCAGAATTCAAGTGGCAAACAGGGTTACTTGTGTGTGTTTCTGTTAGGGCCAATTCATGTGGAGCCAAGACAGGTTTTCTGCAACTTGGATTAAAAAGGAGGCTGCAGTGCGTGTGTGTGTGTGTGTATGTTTGTGTGCCCACACTTAAACGCTTATCTGCAGATCTGAGCTTTCTAAACTTGCCTGTGCTCTAATTGCAGAGCGTAGACTCTGCATGCAGAACAACCCAGCCTGAAGTGATAATCCCAGGCTCAGCCCCGAGGGAATGCCTGGCACTGCTCTGGCCTAATTTTCTTAATGGCTCTGCAACTTGCCGCTGGTTTGTAGGTGGTTTAAATTGTTATCTCTGAGCACCTTGCCCAGCTTGGGCAAAGCTCTTAGGATCTCTGGTCCTCTAAGAATACCTGTATGTTGTGATTTATTTATTTATTTTTCAAAACTTCTTCCTCCCTCCCCATGTTAGGCCCAATTTGGGCTTGTGTCAGCTCTACAGACTCGCTGAAAAAGGGTGCAAGCCCAGCCTGCGCTTCCTGCTGACACACAGAGAGGAGAGTGGGAGACCTTGACTTCCAGCAGCCCCTCCTGCCTCCTCTGAACAACCCTTCCTTGCCACCACTGCTGCATGATCTATATCCACGCAATCCCCTTCTCTTGCACTGGAGAATTCGTGTTTCTCCTCGACTAATAACCTGTGTCTGATTTAGTTTCCAGGCGGACCGCCCTGCATTAAATGTCGTCATTTTCCCTCTGCTTCATGAGGACTTGACAGAGGTCATCAGAGATGTCCCCATGCGGCACTTGGATGAAATTACCTTGTTTAAAAGCAGAGTGGCCGAGGAACCTCCCAACTTGTGGTGGTGACTGTCACAGCATGGAAAGGACAGTCAGCGTGAACACATGAAATAGCTTCTTGTTGGCCTGGGTTCCCCATCTTCAGCTCCTGGCCACCTCACTGGATGCTGTACAATCACTTCAAATAGGTGCAACTGCAACATAAAAAAAGCTGGCCCTTTGCAGTGGGGAAACATCTATTGGATATTGCTTGCATCTGAAAATCCTGTCTCAAAAGCTTCTGGAGTCTGATGAGTATTTCCTTGCGGTTAATATGAATTGCTTTGTTATTTTACTGACATTAAAGGTAAGAGAAACTGACTTAACGATGCTCTTTCCCCTGTGTTGCCTGGTGTATCTCCTAAGGGCCCCTGTGTACTTTGGCAGTGTGCTTTGTGATATTGGTGGAAATCATTCTTTGCTTCGGTCTATTTCTGGCAAAGTAGAAAGCCTAAGCCAGCTAAGAGGCACAAAAATGCGTTGCTCAGTTGAAGTGCATCACATCTTTTCTATGTTACAAATATGCATTTGTAGTCACACACATGCAATCACAGGTATTTAAAGGTTTTTTTGATTGAGAAGTACCACAAGGACTCTCTTTTAATTTTTGAATAACAAATTAAGGTCATTAGCGCCTCAACCATGGTATGTTCTTGCTGATGCTGTTTCCATTGGTTGGTCTGGTGGAAGAAGTTCTCAGCTCTTTTGGAAATCCTTGTCTAGGGTAGATGGTGCCTACAGTGAATAAGTTGAGGCTCAGATCTGATTTAAATGCAGTCTGTCTTGCAGTGTAGATGGGAATGTAGTGTTCCAGTTCTGTCCTTAGAGCCCATGCCTTGAGCTCATGCTAATTTTAGAGATGTTATGAAGTATTTTCACAGTGTGATTTCAGTCAGCTTCTCTGCTCCACAGAACTTCCTCAGGCATCGGTAGTGGTCTGGATCACTTTCATATTGCCTTATTTACTGAGCACTTTTGAACGCATCGGACAGCTGTACCAAAAGCTAAGTTATGAATTCCTGGAGCTACGTTTCTGGGTGGCAGTCAGATTTCCCTTCTGCTGGAGTTTTTTGTGGTAGCACACTGGGTCTGTCTTCTGCAAAAGAGCTGTCGACCGCAGCTGTCTAACTTCTCCACCTAAACACTCCCTAATGTGTTGAGCACTCCTTTTCTGGAGAGACCCTGTGTTGTCCAAAGATGATGTCCCCATCTCCTTGCCGGCATTTTCTACGCAAGATGCCATCTCCCAAATGGTGTTCTGCCATCACTGGTTCATAGGAAGCCTGGTCTGATGGGATAGATTTGAGAGCAAAATGCACCTCCCAGCTTTGGAGGACTTTCCCTCCTTACTTTCCCATCAATCAGGTGTGAATCTGCCTGGAAATCTGTCTCGCTGGTGTAAATCTTGAGCCAGACTGTGGTAACCCTTGTGCTCAGATAGGTTACGGTGTTAACGAGCAGGTTAATGTTCGCCTTCTGCTAGCAAAAGTCTGTGCATTGCTAAAACTAACCCCTGCATGCTTTTGCTGTCTGCCCGGAGTTTCTCTCCCTTCCCCACTCAGGACAGGGTGCCAGCAGCAGTCTCTGGTTTGCGGCTGGTAGCAAGGTGGTGAGGCCGGCTCGTGGGAACGGCTGCAGCTGAGCCGTGAGCGCTCCTGAAGTATCTGAGACTCTGCCTCAGGTTAGACACCGGGCAGGTGAGTGTGAGGAGCTGGTGCCCTGTTCTTGGCTTCCTGCCACTGTTTTCTCTCCCGCTCTCCTGGCGAGGTCGTTCTTTCTACCTCTTGTCACATCGCTCGCCTGTTTGAATCCCTCTCTCCCTCTCCAACAGCTTTCTTCTCTCCTCCCTCACTTCAGCAAATCAGATGTACTTTTTGGCAGGAACATGAGCCACTGCTCTGTCCAGTTCAGGCCACTCGAGCTCTGCCTAGTTTTTGTCTGGGTTTCTTTCCTACGTTAAATAGCGAGGGTTAGGCAGTGAGTGTTTGCAAGGCTGCTTTCTCCTCTTGTGCCTGTAGCCTCAGGGCAGGGTAGAGGGAAGGCTGAGGGTATGGAGCCAGCTCTCTGACGCTTAAGGGGACCTGTTGTGTCCTGTGGAGGAATCCCGATGTTTGGTATGTGCCACAGGAGCGAGGCCATTCCTACCCTCAGCAGGGATTCCCCCTCCACACACCCGCTGTGGCACTGGCAAGAGTTTGGCGGAATGGCCAGCTTGCCTGTTCCTGTCCCGCTGGAAGACCCCGCTTGGGGGACGGTGGCATGCAGAAAACACCTGCTGCTTCATGGTAGTGTTAACCCTTTGCTCTTGGGGGTTAGAGTAACCTGATGAAACATGCTGTACTTAGACCTTTAGCTTGGCAAAGCGATACCCATCTGCCTCGTGTCTTGCTAGATCGGGGCAGACAATCAGGCATGTTTTATAATGCCATTATTCCGTTGCCTGGAGTATAATGTTTAGACATCTGTATTCACGCAAGCGGGTCAGAAGTCTTGGTGTGAATGCTACCAGTTATAATCGGGGCTAGGAAAGGTCACCCACAGGTAATAAAGATAGCACCACAAATAGTGATAAAAAGCTAAAAACTCCTTCCACCCCCCACTCCCCAACTCCGGGCCAATGCTCGGTATCTCTACTACAAATCCTCTTATGGTGAGCGAGAATTTCCGCTGCTTCTGCACTCCAGGCAGGATTCACCAGATGTTAATAATGTGCTTATTTTCTCTAAGTGCTATTTTGGCATCGGTGTTAATTACAATTTATATTCTGCAACATTTACACTGGGAAAAGAACCCACCCTAATAGTCCCCAATTGGCAGAGCCGGGCTATTAAACATAGCACCATATGTTCTGAGCAGAGCAATATATGGGACTCGGAGCCCACTCAGCGCTGAGACTCCGGCGTGCAGCGTTAGAGGAGGAGAGGAGAACGGAGAGACGGGTGTTTTGTTCCTAGCTTTTATTTAATACGAAACTCCCCCTCCTTTTCTCTGGTCTCTGTCCCTATCTCTCCAGAAATCTCTCTCCCGCTCTCTGTGAGCATCTAATAAGGTGATCTCTGAGCCTGCTGATGCCACTGTCCGTAGTCTAAAATAAATGAATTCAATTACAGAAGGTGCCCTTCTCGCAGGGGCTGCCTCTGCAGGATTCCCAGTCCCTGCTGGCGTGTTTCTTGCTGCGCTCCAAATCAGACCTCTGATCTTGGGGGACTGCAGAAGAAATCTTTGCTTTAACTGCCAACGAGGTGTCCGCGCTTCTTTGGGAGGAGGATATTCTGGGACAAGTGCCATTAGTGGGTAAAATCAGAAGTTGTTTGCTGCTCTGCTAATGTCCAAAGTCTTGTTTAGCAACGTGGCATTTGGTTCCTGCAGGCTGGGAGGGTCTCGACCCAAAGAATGACAGTGGTTTTGGTGTGGGGAATTTGGGGGGGCTAAGTCATCACTGTTTCTGTAGGTCTCTTAGAAGGACTGTAGGTTAAAGGATTGCTTTCTCAGCCGTTTTGCAAAGCTGATTTCACGGTGTTTTTAGAAAATGGCAGTGTAGCTACTTCTCGGTTTGGAAAGGGGGCTGTACGGCAATGGCCTCTCCCTTCAGGAGAGCTTGCACTGCAGTCTCTCATCTGTCGGGGAGGTGGTTCGGCAGGCGGAGAAGAGGTGGGAGTGAAGGAGGCAGGGCAGGAGTGGGATGTGGACCTCGAACTGGAAGCCAGACACGACTGTGAGACTTGGCCTCAGTTTCCCCACTTGGGAAAGGGGAGGAGGGCTCACCCGCCTCGCGCAAGGGAGCTTGCAGGAGTGCAAAGTGCTCTCCCCCCACCCGGGGCGAGGTGGTGCTCCCGTGGGAGGAGAGGGCAGGGCTGGGGCTGCTAATGCAGGTAGCAGAGCAGCGACCCTGCTCGCTTTAATTCGCATGAGTACCTCCTCCTCTGCCGAGGCGTGTGAGGCTCCCGGGAGAGCAGAGCGGGATCTGTCCCTTCGCCTTGCTGATCTTCAGAGGCGTGGCAGTCCTGGGGCGACGTACGGGAACGGGACTGTGCGTTGTGAGGCGCTGGGTGCTCTCTCCCAGAAGCTCTTTTTTAGGATGGGGTATCCCCCCACGGCCGCAGAAATGTGGGGCTTTTCCGTTTGCAGAGTGAATCGATGCGGAAGGGTTGTTTTGTCCACTTAAGGGAGATGCAATCCCCCCTTGGCCGGTCCCAGCGGAGAGTGTCCGGCCAAAGCTCCTCTCCCCTGTCTGCAGGGAGACCTGCGCAGGGAGCCACGCGAGCCGTGCCGGGTATTGCAGAGACAAACCTCCTTCCATTGCAGCTCTCCTGCCTCTTTGATTAGATGCGCAGGCAGCCGGGGTACTCTAGCAGGAGAATCATTTCCATAGAAACCAATTGGGATGTTGTACGGGGAATAATGATTAATAGTGAAGGGATGTTGCCTCAGGCCCTTTTCATTTTTTAGGGGGCAGCGAGGGACAAACCGGAGCACAGGTGGGGGGACAGGCAGGCTCGAAAACTAATGGAAACCATCCCTTCCATTAATTTCCAGAGCAGCTTCCCCTCTTCTCCTGCCCCCCACTGCTGCTTCCCAGCTTTCGTCAAATTTTCAAAATGGCTAACCTGGTTAGAAATAATCATAATAATAAAAAAGGATGGATGAGATCTGACTACTAACATTGTTGCTGTTAGCAGCAGGATTTCAGCCATAAAACATGAAGCAAGGGAGGCATTGACCTTTCCGCTGTTTGAAATGAATGGAGACATCAATATCTATTGTTTTGTGGCATTGACCTCTGACGCTCTCGTTTCGCCCTCCCCTTTCTTTTTTTTTAATTTTCCCCTGACACTCGAGGAAAGGGGTCAGTTTGTACCATCTATTGATCCCGATCTTACTTGGTGATAGGGGAATAATTAGAATTTTAAAGATCTCTGCTGCACGCTGGCAAAATACGTACACAGACGCGCACACTAAGCCCCCGCTTCCTGCGTTGCGTTCTCCCCCCTTCCTTGCGGAGATTCAAAGCTCTGAGATCTGAAGGAAGACAGATCAATATAGGTTTAATCATGATGGGGTTTTTATTTCAGTTTTTTAAATGGTAAAGTGTAACGTTTTATGTTAATGTTGTCGGAGTCTGGCTGCCTGGTGCCTTGTTTTATTTATTGTTTTAAGTAGCCCCTTCTTTTGTGAACTTCATCTATGTACAGAGAATGTGAAATCAGGCATTGCTAATTAGCTGTATGACAATTAAGTAATGTAGCACAAAACCATTAGGACACTGGATTTGTTTTTGAAGTTTGTCCTTTGAAGTGGAAGCTGCAACTCCCTGCCCAAGGCTGCTGGGGAAAATGTTTTTCTATCAAAACTTTCTTTGAAAATAAAATGTCAGTGTAAGAGTCCCTATTTCTGTCGTCTCTCCCTATAAACAGCGGGTGGAAATTGTTTCTCATTGTAAAAACTGCTGGCATTGATAGAAAGGGGAATTCAGAAAAGCATTAAATGGGCAGTTGGTCTCCAAACACCCTCGGTTCTGGTAGAGATGTTGCCAAAACTGCTTGTTTAGCTTGTTGAAATAGAACGGTGCTGCTTTAGGAGAGAAGACCCAGGTCACAGCCAACGCCCTGGAGGTGGCAAAGGCAGGTGGCCCTCGAAACGGTGGGTTCGCCTCTGACGCCTCGAGTGCCATCGGGATGCGGCGCAGCCTGGTCGCAAATACCAACAAGCTCCTCGGTTTGGGCTCCTCCATCTGTGCACTCGTTTGACACTTGTGTTTGCATCTGGCCCTTGTTTCTAGTAGTGAGTCGAATTCTGGATGTGCAACTTTTGTGTACGCTGGTGGCATGTAAAACTTCAAATAAAGAGTGAAACTGATTTTGAACCAGGTCTCTCTCGTTGCCTCCTGCCTCTTATTTCCCTTTACAACCAAAGCCCAAAGCCATCCTCCTCCTAGGAGGCACGCTTTGGTGTCGCGTTTAAGTTGAAGCGGTGTGAGGCGAGTGGCTGCGGTGAGGGGTGTGTGGGCAGGGTGTAGCCCCCCGTCTGGACTGGGAGCTGTGGAAGCGTCACCCGCTGGGAGTGCTGGGGTGAGCCGGGGCAAATGGGGTTTACAGCCCCGTTCCCCCAGGTCTGAGGTTTGCGGACGCTGCTCTGTGCACCCGGGTGTTTGTGGCCGTGGGCTCAGCTGCACATTAAAGAAGGAGCTGCTTTGTGTTTAGGAAATGCTCTTCCTCCGTGGATCTCCGAGCCCTCAACTGCTGAGCCGTGTTGCTGTGGGATGAACCAACCGTTACCCCCGGGTTGCAGGTAAGTGAACCAACGTGACTTGCAGAAGGTCCATCGCTCTGAGAAACCCCAGGCTACAACCCACGCCTTGCTCTGACCACTCCAACCCTCGGGCAGCAGCCTGGGCCTGCGTGAAGCCCAGAGCTGAAATCAAGGGTCTGGTTACATGTGAACTGGGGTGGCCAAAGTCCTATTAATGCCACCGTGGCTGCGGGGATGTGGTTGAGGCGGGGTGGCTGAGGCTGTGGGAAGGGGAAGCGGGCAGCACGGGCTGCTGGTGATGGAGGGAACCGCGCAGGCGTCGACCTGCCCCGGCAGCAGCGGTTCAGCCACGGCAGACGTGTGGCCCCTGGATCCTGGGGGCCTGCAGTGGTGGCTGAAAGCATCTTGCCACCAAATATCGAAGGGGTGGGGAGGGGAGCAGGACCGATGTGCTGGACCACAGCCCTGTGCATGCTGCAGCGGGGGCAGCGCCAGCCGCCGGGCTTGCCGGTGTGGGAAGGCTGGTCGACGCTAAAGCAAATAGGCATCCTGCTGAGCTGCCTCTTGTGTTGCTGTTTCCAGGGCGCAGGGCAGCGAGACAGGGGGAAGCTGGGCTTCGGGAACAGCTTGGTGGAAAACAGGGCAGCTCATGTACCCATGTGCTTAAATCAACTCATCCCCGGTAAGTGAAGCACTAGGAGATCACTCCAAATTGATGTGCGATCAGTTTTTAAAAGGTGGGTGAGTCCATGCAGGACCTGTGGTGGGACTGCAGCAAAGCACATGGGCTGCTGTCTCTCCCCACAGTGATCCAAGGTCCCGCACCGGGTTTTATTTCAGAGGGGACCATGTTGTTTTTCTCTTCTGGCAGGTTTGCTCGACAGGGCATGGAGCAGAGACCCTCCCTCCATCCCTCTTACGCTTGTGTTTAAGTTATGGATTTTATTGTTCCAATAACTTTTATCTAAACGTGGTTTGGGGGGAGGGAAGAAAGATAAGGAGGGAGGAGGCTGGGGAAAGAATGTGCTTTTGGACTCTGCTAAGCCTCTAACTTATCGCCAGGGCTTGCCGTGGGGTTTCGGCATTAACGATCCCGGAGGAGGACTTAAGGGGGAAATGGCTGAAAGGGCCATGGTCGATACGATACGCTGGTGGGAGGAAACCCGGGGAAGGCCCGCGCGGAGCAGCCCTCTTCCCACTCGGTACTGATCCCGTGCCCTCTGCCAGCTTATCTGTTGGCAAGGAGGGGCATGACTTGGGGGGGACTGCAGCGGAGGTGTGAAAGGGCTGAGCGGTGAAGTGGGGCAGGGCTCAGCCCGGCAGGGGGAGAGATCTGCAACCGCTTGGATGTCTCGCTGTGTTTCTGGTTTTGCCCGCACCTATAGTGATGTGAAATAGTGTGGCCAGCAGGACCAGGGCAGGGATCGTCCCCTGTACTCGGCCCTGGTGAGGCCGCACCTCGAGTGCTGGGGTCAGTTCTGGGCCCCTCACTCCAAGACAGACACTGAGGGGCTGGAGCGTGTCCAGAGACGGGCAACGGAGCTGGGGAAGGGGCTGGAGCACAAGTGCTGTGAGGAGCGGCTGAGGGACCTGGGGGGGTTTGGCCTGGAGAAAAGGAGGCTGAGGGGAGACCTTCTCGCTCTCCGCAACTCCCTGAAAGGAGGTTGGAGCCAGGGGGGGTCGGTCTCTTCTCCCAAGGAACAGGCGACAGGACAAGAGGAAACGGCCTCAAGTTGTGCCAGGGGAGGTTTAGGTTGGATATTGGGAAACATTTCTTCCCTGAAAGGGCTGTCAGGCCCTGGCACAGGCTGCCCAGGGAAGCAGCTGAGTCGCCATCCCTGGAGGTGTTTAAAAGACGTGTAGATGCGACGCTTGGGGACATGGTTTAGCGGTGGGCTTGGCAGTGTTAGGTTAACAGTTGGACTCGATGATCTTAAAGGTCTTTTCCAACCTAAACGATTCTATGATTCTATACAGCCAGTGTTTGGGCAAATGGAGTGTTGATCTCTGCGGGGGGAAGTTGGGGAGAGGGGGGACAAGAGGCACTCCTGCTTGCTGTGGGGAAGGAGGCGGCTGGGCAAGTGCCTCAGACCAGATCATGGCAATCCGAGATGTGTTTAAAGAGAAGAAAGAATAAAATTGGGAAGGCTACTGGCTTGCACTGCGGGTGTTCTCTCTCCTTTCCTGCCTGTCTCCTGATGGGGTGGGTGACCGCAGGGCTGGAGCTCTGCCCTCCAGAGATGCTCCATAGTCCCTGCGCCGTCAAAGAGCTTTGGTCTAGCGGCGGCGTGTGGATGTGCGGACCTCGGAAGACAATTCCCAGATCCTTGTCATCCTCCAGACCCAGCTGTGTGAAGCGGGTAGGGTGGGACCGGCTGGTGGAGAACAAGGCTGTGCCTGCCTTTGCTTGCCGCGTGAAGGGGACAGGAGACCTTGTACGTGCAGGTCTGGGTCGTTAATGCTTTCCCTCGCCTGACGAAGTGCGGGGCAGCGGCTGTCCCCTGCTCCCGTCCCCACCTCTCTGCCTCCGTCTTCTGTCCAATTGGCTTTTGTTGCTTAGTGCTGCCTGGTTTAACTGGGCTTACTGGGCAGCAAGTACCAGCCTGCTGGGAAAGCAGTAGGTTACTGCGGCTCTGCAGCCTGCGCGCGTCGGGCGGAGGGGGCTCAGCGCGGGGGGCTGCTGCGGCCGAAATGTGCACTCAGGGTGGGAAGAAGTCCTGGAGATTCAGTGAGGGGGCAGCAGAAAAGGGGTGGGGGAGAAGCATCTTTAACAGTATCTTTAGCCATGGAAAGAAGCTGGCTGATAATTCTAGCTAAGGGTTTGGGGAGGACGTTTAAATGGACTGTATGATCCAGTTCTCTCCTGCCTGGAGATCCGGCCCTCTTCTCACTTTGGAGAGTCTCTTGCTGCTGGATACCTGAGCACTGCAGGTCAAAACGGGAAGCGTGGATGAGCGCTAATGCTGCTCTCTGGGCTGGTCCACCTGATCTGTTTTTCATAGCCCTTATCTCCCACCAGCTGCTCTTCGGCATTCGATGCGTCTTGGGTGAGAGCAGCTCCGAGGGGGCAGGTCTGCAGGGTGCTGGCTAAAACACCTCCCAGACCCTCACTCTGAGCCTGCGGCAGTGAACGCTTGTTCTTCTGTCTGCTGGGACCTTGTCTGGGAGGTCTCTAGGCCTGGGGTGGCAGGAGGAGAGGTCCTCCGGGCCTGTGCTCTGAGTGCGACTTCTCACCCCCTGGATCAATTTGGGAGCAGCTTGTGCATCGCCGGCTCCAAGGTGGAGGCAGGGGAGAAGGGAGTGTGGAGGAGAGGCCAAATTGGTCCCTCTCCCAGAGGCTTTGTCTGTGGCCGCAGGATGCAGCTGACAATTTCCAAGGTGCTAATGTTGTGCTTGCTACTTCCCAGACCCCAGAGACAGCCTCTCCCCGGGGGCTGGCCGGCGAGGCAGAGGTGGAGGATGCGAGCACGAGTGAGAACCTGTGTGTGAGCAAGGTTCTGACCACAGGCGTAGGTGGGAAGTCCTGGGAGGGACCAGAAGGAGAGGAGAAACGGTGTTGTCAGGGCACGGGCAAGCTGTAGCCCCTGTTCAGTCCCTGTGATTCAGCCCTTTTTGTGCTGTCCCCGTGGGACATGTGATGGTTCTCATGGTGGGGTGGACCACCGTCAAGCAGAGATTTGGAGTGGGGTGGTCCTGTAGTGCCACCCTTTGGGGCTGGGGGTCGTGGTGGCTTTATGGTTGGCATCAGTGTGGACACCAGTGTCCCGTTCCCAGCTCAACGTGCTTGAATTTTCTTTCTGGTGTGCCAGTGAAGGCCTGCATGGAGTGGGAGAGCCACAGCGAGTGGAGAAGAGGAGGAGAAGGATGAGCTTTCTCTCTCGTCTGAAGCACAGACGGATGGAGAAGTATTTCTGAACAACACGTCTCTCAGCCCTGTCTCCTGGAAGCTGCATTATCAGAGTACCATCGCTGTCCTCTCTTCTCCTTCCCCTCAATGAACAGGAATTAAAAATACAACTAATAAAACCCTTTTACTTTCTCCAGGAGGAGAAAAAAAAAAAAGCCTTGAAAATGCTAAAGGACATAAAGGGCATTCATGAAAGGGTTGGATGGTGGTTATTGCAGCAGGGGGAAAAACAACATTATTTCACTGTGCAGATAAAAGGAAGTGGAAAAGCAGCATATTTATAGCTAGGGAGCCTGGATTCCTTGTTAAGCCGCTATTATCAAATTAATGTCAAAATGCATCAAACAGGCACGAGTGTTCTGGGCCCCTTATGCAAAGTGCTTGCAAATTGGTTACAAATACATTTGTTTACAGGGTACGAGGCAGGAGCGAGCTAATTAGTCATTGTAGCAGGGTTGTTTTGTGTCTTTTTTTTTTTTTTTTAATTTTTTTTGGCAATTACACAAACAAGCTGTTCTGAAGTATAAATACGCGCTGCGTTACAGCCCCTTTAAAAGGGAATCAAATAGAAATCGCGGGACGCGGAGGGCTTGACATGAGTGGCGTGGAGCATCGTTGCCTCTCCTCCCCGGCCTCCCTGCGGACGCGGCAGCCCTGGCTGGGAGCTCGGCTCTGGGAAGCGGCGTGAAAACCCGTCCGAGAGCATCGGGAGGACGATACGGGGGTGGAAAGGGAGCAGGTTGTGTTTCTGGGCCCTCTGGGGGGGCTCGTAGCTGCCCCTCGCATGGGCACGGTGCCGGGATGGGGATGGCTGTAGCTGCTCCAGCCAGCTGAGTACTTTGGATGCCACGAGGCTGCAGCCATGTCCCATGCTGGGGACAGGCCCTTTTGATACGGGACCTGTCAAGGTTTCAGCTGCCCACCAGTATGGTGGGAATTCTCTTTAGGCCTGGGATATTTTGGGGTGCTTTGGCTATCAGCAGCAGCAGCTGCCAACTCAGGTTATGAAGCAGCTTGTGCCCAGCTAGTGGGTACCAACGCCATTTCGGGGGATGCCTGGACTTGGAGAGCATCCCCTGGATGGGTGACGGCATCCACTTTGCATGAAGAAAGGGGTCTGGTGTGAGCTCCCCCAGGTGAACGTGTCTTCGGGGCTTCTTTAACCAAACCGTGGCTGAGCTTCCCAAACCTGTTAATGAGGAAGCCAAGCAGGAAAGCTTATCTGATCCTCAGCGGTGGGAACGGCTGGGGAAGGGAATGTGGTTGGGGGGCAAATGGAAACTTCCCGCTGCCCTACATCTTAATGTGTCCCGTTCTGGGGGTAAATCACACCTCTGCCACTCAGGGAAGCTGCTAATTGAATCTGCTCTGGTGGGGGACGATAAAGCCAAGGGGAGTTTACTGCCATTATTATTATTTTTAATTTACTAGGAAAAAGAAAGGAGAGAGGAAGAAACAAGTTGTTGCCCCTCTCGTGCTGGAGGCCCCAACATTTCTTGGCAGAAGGTGTGCAAACAGCCCCGCGGCTGCTTCTCCGTTTGGATTCGTTTCTGGTAAATCTGCCCTTCAGGCTGGAATAACCCTTCGGAGCAGGTCCTGCACCACCAGAGGTGCTGGGAACATTGAGTTTAATGTTGTCGTAAAACCCTGCTGTGGTTTCCATTCCCTGGAGGGGGGCAGTGACCGTGCAGCGTGGCTGTGCTCAGCACGGCTTTCGTACCAACGCTCCCCGGCCAGCAAAGCCTGGGGTGCATCGGATCCTGCCATGGTGTGGATGGAGCTGGGTGGCTTCCTGAGGTCCCTTCTGGGATCAGAGCTTTCTTCTCGGAAGCCCGTGGGCTTGGTGCAGCTGAAGGGGCGTGAGCTCGGCTGAGCTCCACAAACCACGTTCCTGATGGTAGTTGACAGTCCCAAGTGTGATGAAGAGGTATTTTGTGTCTCCAGCATCCCGGCTCTTCCCTGGTTTGCAGATGTTGGGTGCAGCACATCACTAAGCTCGTCTGGGTGGGAAGTGAGGACCACCAAGCGTGGTGGGAGGGGGCAAGGCTTTCACCGGCCTCCTGCAGAAGCTCTGATGTTTGCACCAGGTTTTATTTTTTTGAAACTCAGGGTAACGTTTATCTACACCTAAGACCTGGTTTCCAGTGGTGCCTTCAAACTCCAAATGTCTCATTACCATTTTCTTTCTGGTCCTGTTGACTTTTGCAAGCTCGTTTGCCATGGGGAGGGTGACCCACTCCGTCAGGATCAGGGTGTATGATTTTGAGGAATGTTCCCACTTCCAGCGTAATCCTACCCCTGCCCTACAAGCTCCGCAGGAGCACGGCTCAGCTGGTCAACAAATGTGTGAGCAGCCTATTGCAATCAGGCTTTAACTAGGCGCCCAGTTGTTTTAATCAGAATGTGTCTCTCTTCATTTACAGCAGGGTTAAGGCTCTGGTTTGACTGTCATCTCCTGTTATTGCTGGTGACCATGTCAGGGGAATGGATCCTGTTCTGTTTTGAGCGGTTGGGTGTTTCATGCCTGCTTTTCTTATGCAGGGTTGTTCCAGCATCTCCTTGCTCTGACGGTTGGGAGCAGACCTCGAATTCCCACCCTCTTTAAGTTACGCTGGTTTGTACCCTTCTTCTTGGACCAGTGCTGGCCTTCAGCTGGACGAGGTCTTCGGTGCTTCTCAAGATTTTACTCCCCTTGAAATATTTGCCTTTCAGATGAAGTTCCCCCAGTGTCTGGTCTAATGGCACTTGTATTCCTTCGCCTTTACCGAAAACACTTCTCAAATTTAAAATTGCATTTGCCTTTTCACCCATCAGTGGCTCTCGATCAGCTCCTGATGTCTCAACACACCTGGGTCCATCCCTGCCTCACTACTTTCCATACAGGCTGCGCCTTGTACCCAAAATCTGTCCTCGCTGAATGTGTCACCTTCCCCATCCTGCTGCTGGTGGCCACCTCCCTTCCATCGTGCTTGCTGCTCCGGGCCACCCAGCTCCCAGGGGGAACCGGCTCCTCCCAGAGCTGCTGCCACAGACGTTTCTTTTTGTGCCAGGATTAGTTGTGATCCCAGGACTGATCTTCCTTTCTCAAGAAAGTCAGGTGATGCTGGGGAAATCCAATATCATCTTACTCTCTTTAGGTGTAGGTGACAAAATGTTGGCCCCACATATATTTTTGCTTTACACAACGTCTCTCTAAATGGGTTTTAGAGCCTCAATTTACTACTGCCCTTGGCCTAGCAGTCTTTCCTTTCTCCCTTGAGTTGCTTTCCCCTTTCCTAATGATGGGGACACTGTTTGCCCTCCTTCTGTGCTGTGACACCACTCACATCTTGCTAATGCCATCTATCCAAATCCTGCAGTTCCTTGCGCTGCCTCCTTCAACCTTCTGCGCTGGAGGTGGAGGTGGTCAGATCTTCTGTGCATCTCTCTTCCCAAGGATGCCAAGGGCTCCTCGGTCCGTCCCTCTTTCCCTGGGCTGCAAGATGCACGTAGTAAGAGCCAGCTACTCCTGATGGCCAACGTGCAACTTGCAGCTCATCCCAGTGAGTGGTGTGGAGGTGGTGGACACTGGATGACTCGATGGAGCTGTGTTAGCAGGTGTGCTTCCTGCATGGACCCTGTGCTGGCTTAACCACAGGAATCCAGCTCCGTTTACAGTCTTGGATTAAAAAATAAATCATTAAAAGACTCAAGGCAAGCTTTAAGGGTACACGACTCGAAGGGCTTGTAAGTTAGAGCAGACCGGAGCAAAGGTGGTGCGGGCAGCCCTCCTCGCCTCGCGGCAGTAGGACACAATCTCTCCTCACGTTACCAGGAGCTGCTGCTCTTTTAGGAAGACCAAGATGCTCAGGGTCTCCCTGCTGCGCTGGTGCTCTGGGAATGCCCCCTGACTCCCTGTTTGCTTTCTCCTTCCATGCCTGCAGCCCTGCCGGCGCCAGCATCGCCCGGTGCCGGGATCAGGCCAGCTGGGGAACGCTGTGTGCCGGCGCTGGCCAGGGCAGCGTGGAGAGCTGGGCTGGAGGGATGTGCCGTGGTGCGTGCAGCATCGCTTGGTCTCCTGGATGCCGCGCTGGGCAGGTTTGGGCGTTTGCGAATGCTCTGTGGTGATGCTGATGGTGATGTTTCTTTGGTGAGGAAGAGCACAAACCGCCTTGGGATCACAGGCCACGGCCAAGTCAGTGCCTTCTGCTCTAGGGGCAAGACACCGTCTTTGATGTGAACACCTCACAAAACCTTGATTTACACCAAAACGAGCCAGTGGCTTTGACCCGGGGCTTCTGCGTTGGCATGTTGAAGGGTGCGTGTACACACACGCAGGCGCTTTCCTGCCTCTGGGCAAGGATGAGAGAGCAAACATGTGACAGATGTTAGTCACTGCTGGCGGCGGGGATGCGGCGGCGATGAGCATGCCAGGAGGACCTGAGCAGAATAGCACCCAGGTAATGAGCGCAGGAGGGAGGATGGGAGGGGAGACAAGGGGAGAGCGTTTCGGAGCGGGTGAATTTTTGTTGCTTTCTGGTGAAACCTGTGGATTCCCTGGGATGGGGAAGGCTGGGAAGTGGCTCCAGGCGGCTGGAGCTGCAGAGTCTGATGGTTTTGCCTTGGTGGGATGGACGATGGAGCAGGGCACGGATCTGCGCTCAAGTTTTCTTCTGCGTTGTTAATTAACGTAGCAAAGGTGAAGCCTTTCTCGGAGAGATGGGCTGGCATTGTGTGAGTACAGATCAGCGTGGCAGTGACTTCCAGGCTGCCTTGTGAACTGAAACCCTTCGGTTTCCAAACATGCCCAAAGTACGCAAGGACCATACTTGGTGTGTCCTTGGATGTGTTCCTTGATGGCCTCCTCTCCCGTGTCCAGAGGGGATGGCAGCGCTGCCCTTCGGTTCTGGCTCCTGTACCCACCGGCGAGCGGGAGGTTCCCTTAGGATTGAGTTGTCCAAGGTTTCTTAAAGTCTTGCAACAAAGAGGGGAAGCATTGCAGTCGTCCAGTCCTTGTGCTTGTTGAGCAAATGGTCAAAGGATGAAGACGTTTCCTCCAGGCTGAGGGACTGGGCTTGGAGCCCGGCCATCGCCCGCCCAAGTGGCAGGAAGGGTGTGGAGATGTGGGGACAGACACAACACTGGGGCTGGGGGACAGCGCGGGCGCGCGGAGGCCTGGGGACATGCCGAGGGTTTGCTCGGCTCCGTTCGCAGCCCGGAGCTGGTGGTTCCCTTACGGGGGCCACGGAGGCGGTGATTCCCCCGAGCGTGGGAGCGAGCGCTGGGTGATGCGAAGCTCGGCGGACGCGGGGTGCGGGCTGCCCGTCCGATAAGGCTGCGAGTGCTGCTGGCAGTTAATATTAACCGGGCATCCTCTTCCTCTCCCCGGGGAGGTGTGGGAGGGTGGGGGGGCCCACGTGGCCAGCACAAGGGCTGAGCCGGGCTGGGGCGGTGATGTGGCCTCTTCTGATAAGTCGCTCCGTTTTCTGCTCCTGCAGATTTACGGCCGGGGAGCGGGGAGGCGAGTCCCGCGCTTTTCGGTGCGGTGATTTATGGTGGCTCAGGGCGGCAGCTGCTTTCCTCTGGCAAGGTCTCGGCGATTGCGCTGGGTTTTACGGCTGCCGTGACTAAGCCGTGGGCGAGTTAAAGGCTCAGCCAAGGTCACCGCGTGGTGGGACACAGGTGGGAGCATGTTTCTTTTGGCTGCGGCTTGGAGAATGCCCCCGTCTCAGCATGGGGAGGGCTGGGGCTGTCGGCCTTCCCGGGGAAGGGGCTGCCTCGGCTCGGCCTCTGTGAAGGGCTGGCTTCATGGCAGCAGGGATGCTCTCAGCCCTTCGATCCCCGACCCCGCATGCTGGAGCCTGCCGAAGACACAAGTGAGATGAGTTTGAGGTTCTCAGCTCTCAGACCCATGTAGGAGGCAAGGTCCCCCCACGAGCATCACCGGCCCCACGAAGCGATGCCTGCGCTGCCCAGTTGCCTTTCCATGTGTCCCTTTGACGTGGACAGAGCAATGCTGGGAGGGATGAACTGCGGCAGGCGAGGAGGGGGAGGATGATGAGGAAGGAAAGGTCAGATGCCATCACTGCTCTCCCTTCCACGCGCCAGCTCCTGCCTGGGTGAGCTTCCCAGCTCTTCTGTTTTGTTTTAGAGGCAGCACGGGGGCCCGAGAGCCCTGCGAACTCTTCGCGCTCGGGGTTTTATTGGCATATGGAAATAGTTTGTCTGGTTTCAGATCTGGCTGATCACTAACCTTCCCGCTGCCCTCCCCCCGAAAAGGGCTGACAACCGCAGGCAACTCAACCGCGCTCGTCTTCCTCCCTCTTTCTTTTTTCTCCCCACATTGTTCTCCAAAATCCTGGCTGCTGCTTTTCTCCCCCCTCCCTTTTCTACCCTTGCATGTCAGCTGGGGTAGAAGTATCTGTTTTTTGTAGAAAAGCTCTTATTTTTTTGTTTGTACTTCTCCCCCCATCCCGGGGGGTCTCGGGGTGCCTTGCCGTGCCCCATCCTCCTCCTCGGGGCTGTGCAGGGACAGGAGCAAGAAGGCAGCTCTGGGCACCCTTGCTGTCACCCCGAGGCTGGCGGTGGCGGAGGGGGAGCCTTGGCAGGGGCGAAGGCACCGGCATCTCCAGAGCCCTTGTTTTTCCTCTCCGATGGAGAAGCCTGGCAGATCCCGGGGGCCAGAGCTGCCACATTCCTCCCTTATTTATCGCTGGCGAAGTGCTGATGCAGGGCATTCCTGGCGAGCTGGCTCCCGCGGGATGGGACGGGACGGGACGGGATGGGACAGGGCAGATCTCCTCGTGGCCGTGGGCTGCTCCCCGATGCAGCGCGGGCTCCTTCCAGGAGGGTGTATTTACGTGCCAGTGCCTGGCTGCAGCTCCTGCGCTCGGCAGCAGAGCAGCCGGGTGCCAACCCCCAGCCCCGCTGCATTCAGGCGGCAGAGCAGATCCCCCGGGACCCTCCGGCATCAATGGGAGCCTCCAGCCTGGGGAGGGCTTCAGGGGGGGACTCCAGCCCTGGGAAAGGGCTGAGCTGGGCTGTCCCTCGCTCAGGTGGCGAGGCGGTGGGGTGGATGCTGAGGTTGCTTCTGCGGTTACTTTGGGTCTTGTCCCCCGAGCCTCTCCCCAGGCAGGTGTCCCCACTGCCACAGCTTGTGACACCGCTTTGTTGGCGCTCCTGGGCAGCCTTCCCAGCAGCCAGCACCCTTCGCAGAGCCAGCGCCGGAGCAGAACAACCAGCCCTCGAGGCAGGGTAAGATGTTCAGACCCTGGGCTCGGGCTCCCCGGGCTGGTGTTGCAGCCCCAGCGGGTGCCAGGAGCCTCTGCAGGTGCAATGGGAGCCTTGCAGAGAGGAAAATGGTAGATTTGGAGGAGAAGAGGTGGATCATGTTTGGGTAGCGGAGGGAGGAAGAGTTGGTACGTGGGAAGGACCCTGAGCAAGTGTGATCTATGCGGGATGGAGCAAGGAGGAGTCTTTGGAAATGGTTATCCAGCATCTTGCTGTTAGGAAAGCCTCCTGCCATCTGCCTGGAAGGTCCTGCTGGGTGCACGGGTTGGCCACGTGCTTTGGGCCTTCCCGCTTTGTCAGCAGTAGGTACGTAGGACACAGCTCTGGTCGGCCACTTGGCTTGGTAGGATGTTATCTCAGGAGCCGGTGGTCACCGTACGGGATGACACACCAGGAAAGATGGAAGCCCCTGCTCATCCCGCAGTGAGCTCCAGTAGGGAAGACTAGTGAGATAAACCTGTGCTGATGCCTTCTTTGCCCTTCAAAGAGTAACCTCGGCAAAGGGGATACAGCCAAGGCAGTGGAGAGCGAGACCAAGCAAGCACTGGAGAGCCATGACCCAATGACCCACTTGATACCTGAAGAGATGCTCGGTGTGAGCTGGTCCTCAATTTCCCCACCCACCTTTCCCGGCCGCTGGCTCCCCTTCCCAGTGCTCAAAGGCTTTCTCTGCCGCCAGCCTTCCCGCCAGCCCCTGCCCCACGAAGGCGCCTGGGCGGCCTCAGCAGGGAGGAGGAAACTTTCCCGGACCTCCCAACCCCGGCCCCGGGGTCGTTCCCTGCGCCCAGACCTCTGCCCGCGTCCCCCCTCCTGCCAGGGATGCCGGCTGCCGCCCCTGCCCGCTTACTGCCACCCCTGCCCCTTTGCGGCGCGTCATAAATCGCTCCCTCATTGCATTTGGGTGAAATCGTGCGGATTAACTCACCGAGACTGTCTGTCCGGGCTGGCCCAGCTGAGGTGGAGGTGGCTGCAGGCTGAGCACCGCCTGCCTGAATGTTCTGGGAGCTGGCAGGAGCCGGGTGAGGGTGAGGAGCAAGGAGTGGAGGAAGGCAGCGAGTGACACCCGCGAGCGAGTCCCTTCCAGGCAGTGGGAAAACCCTCCTGTGGGCTTCGTCCTCCTTTGGGTGGGCTCTGGCAGCCCAGAAAGCAGCTGCGTTGGTCTGGTACCTCCTTCTTCCCCGTGCGCCTCTCCGCGGGACTGTGCCTCCGAGTTAGCATCTCCCTGGGCGATCACTTTTTTCTTTCTTTTTTTTTTTTTTTTTTTAAATAATTTTAAATGCATCAGCAGCAATTCAAGGGAAAATAGAAGAAATGTTTGTTATTGCCGAGGATCTCAGCCCAGCTGGAGGAGGTGTGTTCCTTTGGTGTAAGGAAACATCCGTCAGGGAGCAGTCGTGCAAATTTCTTTCGCTTTTCTTCTTTTTACCTGTTTTCATTGATCCGGAGCCTATCGCGGTTGGCTCACAGAGGGAGCGGTTCGTTAATTCAGAGTCTTGCAAAGTCTCAGCCGGCGGAGGACGGGAGTTTGCTGAAGGTCTTGGCTTGAGGGGACGCTTTGAGGGGCACCGTGGCAGCGGGGGCTGGGACACCAGCCCTCCGAGTGAGCGGGGGGAGGTGGTTGCTCTGGTCCCTGGGCGCCCGGAGCTGCTGTGGTGCCCGGAGCGGCCCTGGGAAGGCAGGGAAGTGGTCGCCAGCTCTGCCAAAGCTGCTCTCCACCATGGGAAGGGACAAGGATGCGTGGTCACGCTGCTGGGACAGTCACCGCCAGCCCCGGGTGCCTGGGTCCCTAGCCCGGAGGAGCCAGTAAATGTGAGTGAAACCCTTACAATCACAAGATGGGCTTAAAAAATCCGACTATGAGACTGTATTTGTTTTTATTATTATTATTATTAGACTTCAGTATGTCTGGGTGTTTTCAGGAGTCACCTGCCAAGGTTTTCTCTGCAGTTGGGAGGTTTAGGGTCCTGTAGCTCGCAGTGGGGTGGGGTTATTGCTGTTTCTTGTTAGAGAGAGGAGATTCCAGCCCGACCGCTGGCTGAGCATCCGTGGCTGTGTCTTGGCGGCAGGCTGCCTCGCGTGGTTTGAGTCTTCTCCTTCACCAGTCTGTTCTTCTGGGAATGAAAAATAGCTGGAGCCGCCTGGGCGAGGGCCAGACGCTGGTGCTCTCGCTGCTCTGGAGGGTCTTCTGCTCTGGCCAAGGGGAAGGGCCAGACGTCCCCGGGAGCAGGAGCGGGTCCAGCCGCCGGAGCCCGAGGAGCCTCGGCACGAGGTTGTTGCTGCTGGTGCTCGCTGCTCTCATTCCCTGCGTCCCTGCAATCCCGTTCCTCTTCCTTTCTGCTGGAAGCACTGCTTCATCACTCAAGAAAATTTCTTTTTTGCTTGAACTGAGTATATTGGGTGTTTTCCCCCCTCAAGCCCCTCTCTGTGTGTCTCTACAGGACAGCTCGGGTTTGGGTGCGGGAGGCAGGGACCGAGCCCTCGGGCTGACGGCTCTGGATGAGTTAAGGCGCTTGTGGGTGTCCCCACCACGGGGGCTTGTGTGGCTTTAGAAGAGCCACTGAGCAGTCCTGCTGCCGAGCGAACCTGGGAGACGCTGCATTAAAACAATTTGGGAGATATTAATCCAAACAGAAACGTGAATTTATTTTGCTCACGCTGTCTTTCCTTCGGCGTCCTCTTCTACGAACCTCCCAGCAGATGAGTGTGCTGGTAGGAAACAGAAAACCCGGGGATGTCCAGGGGCTCTTGGCTGGAAGTGGAGCTGGGTGGTGGAAATCCAACGATCTGGTGCCTGCTCTGCATCCATCCGCTCGCTTCTGCATCGCCTCTGGGGCCCGTGGCAGCTCTGGGTATTTCTTGCACTACAGATGCTAAATAATCATAACAACACCGTGTCTTCCCGAGCCACAGACTCATCCTGATGATGATTTTTCCTGTCATTTCAGGTATCGCCTCCTTTCCCCGGGCTTTTCCTCAGTCCAACAACGACTTGTCTGAATAATTCAACTAAAAATTCAGGATCGCAAATAAATACGGGATAATTGCTAACAGCTCGCAGACAATCCGCTGCCAGAGGAAGGCTAAACTCCTGGTGAATTATTTATCCGCTATGAATTATTCGCTCGGCCCCGTTACGGAAGAAAAGCTCCTTCCCAACCTTTGCCTGCCAAATGGCCTGGCTGGGGGCGACTCTCCCGGTGCTGACTCAGCCCTTTCCCCACAGCTCCCGGCTCTCGCTGCCTGCCTGCAGCTCCTGCTGCCTGCAGCTCCTGCTGCCTGCACCGCTCGGCAGGGACGAGGCTCTGGGGAGCTGACTCCTGCCCTGCGCGGTTCCTCAGCTCCTCCGTGGACCCACGGGTGTGGGGCAGAGGAGTCTGTGTGCCAAGCCCTGGGGTTGTCGGGACCTGACCCCTCTTTTTCGGCTGCGCTGGAGCCGTCCCGCTTCCCCGTGGTGTGGCCAAGCCCTGGCGTGAGTCCCGTCAGGAGGTGAAGGCATCTTGCTGATGGGGTCTTGCACCCTGTGCAGGCAGGAGTCCCTCTGAAGCAGCCTGCCTGCAGGATCAGTGCCCCCTTTACAGCCCCTGCCCGCAGGCTCAGCCTGCGCCTCAGGGAGAAGCTCTGGAAAGCATCAAGTCCTTGGGAAAAAGGCAGCTCAGCTCCGGAGCGCTGCAGCCGCCGGCTGAGCCGGACCCCATCCTCCAGTGGTGGCACCAAGGAGGGTCTTCATCTCTGCGTCTGGTGTCAGACACGGTGCCGCTGAGCGTTTTCAGCACGTGGAGAAGCTCTGAGCAAGCATCTCTCTCGGGGGGCACCGTGGGGGTACCCCAAGGCAGCTCCAGCCATGCTGCTGGGTGGTGCACGGCTCCTTTGGGTCGCACGCGCATCCTTCGGGCGGGTGCGAGGGTCTCCCTCCCAAACCATCCCGTGGCTGCAGAAATGCTTCTCCCCACGGCGGTCGCTCGCTGCCTTACGACGTGAGCCTGAGCGGCTCTAGCTGGGGGAGATGGAAAGGGCGCCCTGGGTGCTCTTCCCACCTCTGAGCCCTGGGAAGAGCAGCCGGTGTGGGGATGGAGTCGGAACAGGGATGCAGGCCGGGGCGTTGCGGGATGCTCGCTGGCTTAAATGGGGTGACACTGCGGAACGGCCCGTGATGATGACGATGTGTCTCAGCAAGCGCCTCCGGGCTGACCCGGGCGCCTGGGAGCCTCCCTCGGCCGTGGGTGAGGGCTTCTGCGGAGCGGGACTCACAGGCATCCCGCTGCTCGTCCCTCCCCCTGGGAACACAGACAGAAATTGCCCTCAGAGGTGAGGAGCTGCCGGGCTGGGCTCATCAATCTCCATTTGCATCCAAAAGAAGAAAAAATAAGAAAAGATTTAGGAGAAAGATCAATATTCAAAGAGCCTGTCTTTTTTTATTTTTTTTTACGTGCTCCTCTGGGGGTGGGAAACTCGAGGCAGGTACTGAGAATAAATCCTCCCGGCTACCTTGATGTAAATCAGGAGGAAGATGATGGATTTATGGGAGTCGTGTCTGATTTATGCTCCCGTGTCTGGTCCCTGCAGGTCAGCGTGTGCCCCTGGGGAGGCGAAGTGCCGGATGGGGACCGGAGCCGACGCCGCACCACCGGCCCCCTGCGCCGGCAGCCGAGGTGGGACTGGGGCTGGTGTGGTGTGTCTGGGTGAGTTTTCTTTGCTTTTTAAGCCCAGTTCAGGGAATTTAGGTATTTTTTTTGCTTTGCTCCTTTCTGCCGGTGTTCAGCAAAGCACGCCCGCTCGGACACCCGTCCCCAGCGTAGTGATGCCCTGCTGGGGCTGACTTTCTGGCTTCGTGGAGAAAAAGGCTTTTGAGTCGCTCCCAGCGATGCTCTCGCCCTCCATCCTTCCTCCTCTCCCGTCCTGAGAGCCGGTGAGGACTTGCTGCCGGCGGGTTTGGTGTCTCCATGGAAGAGGGGGAGACTTTTCCTTGGGAAAGCCCTTCTCCAAGGGCTTTGAAAGGCCCCAGGGGTGGCGATGGAGGGGGCTTGTCCCGGCTCTGGGACTCCCCTTACCAAACCATCCCGGGTTCCCGGCCGTGGTGGGGCTGGAGCCGGCGCAGGGGAGCTGTTGTTATTCCTCTCATGTAGCAGGAAGGATTTCTGTGAGTGCCATAAACCCGTCACGTGGGCAGAGCCTGGGTGAGCTCTAATTGCTTCGATTTGCATAATGAGGCGAGGCTCAGCATCCTGCTGATATTTGAAAGACGAAAATCAAAATCAGCTCTAGATAAACAACTCTTCCCCCCCCCCCCCCCATCCCTACCCCCACTCCTAATTTGAGCGTTTTCTCCCTTAATGCAGTTTTTTTAGCTTTTTAGTCTTCCTGGGAGCACCGTGACCCCCCCTGGGACCCCTCCCCAGGGAGCATGGGTGCTGGGGGGTGCTGCCCCTCTCCCCTGGCTGCGGTGGTTTGGGGGCTTTGCCCGGAGCTGGGGGTGGGGGATGCGAGGTGGAGGTGTCTGAGCGGGAGCTGGAGAGGATGAGGGTGGTCTTGTGCAGGGCTGGGGCTGGAAACGCGGAGCCCCGGCCGGAGCCGGGAGCCCCCCTGGGGCTCTGCGCAGGAGCGGGGCCTGGCCGGGGCGCGGGGCTGTGCGGTGCCGGAGGGTCTGCGGCCAGGCTGGGGACAGAGGGTTTCCCCGAGTGGGAGCCCAGCAGATGTCACTGCAGCCTGGTGTCACTGTAGCCTGGTGTCACCGCAGCCTGTGGGGACCGTCCCGCTGGGGGACACGGGACAGCTGGGGCGCTTACGCATCCTGTGCTGGCCCCGAGCATCCTGCTGCCTTCTGGGGACCTGCCGGGGAGGGACGGGATGGGGCAGGATGGGACCCTTCCTCTCCTGTGAGCCCCCGGGGTGGTGGGAAGGGCTTCGCTTGCACCCCAGGTGTCGCTGGCTTTGGGGGATGCTCCTGCCCCGGGGCCCTGGGAGGACCCAGATGAAGGGGTGATGTCCCCTGGCTGGGCTGTGGCACCAGCCCCTGTCCCCAGATGTGCTGCCCCTCTGTAAGCCCTTTTCGCCACTCACCCACAGCCCAGGGGACCGGCAGCATCCCTGCTCCTCCTGTCCCCTCGGGTCCCCAAGGTCCTTCCCAGCAGCCAAACCCGGGTGTCCCCTTGGCCCTGGGGGGACCTCAGGGGCATCGCCAAGACCTGCTTGGTCCCCACGGCTTTTGGGGCCTGGAGGGGCTGTTCTCACGGCGGGGGGTGTGTGCCAGGGGGTTTGCATCCTTCATCCCTGGGGGGACGGTGCCTCACTTGCTTGAGGCCAGGTAGCAGATACTGCCACGTCCCTTCCCCGGGGGACTGGGCAAATCGGCTCCTTCCTCCTCCTCTTCCTCCCCAGCGCGAGGGCTGGTATCCTCTGAACCCTTCGCTGCCCTTTGGGGAGAAGTGCTGACTCCAGATGTTTCCCTAAATGAGAACCTTCTGCAAACAGCGCGGTTTATTTTCATATCGAAAGAAAATGTTATGATGACGATTATTAACGTTTTTGCAGCCCGTGTTTGTAGCAGGGGCTGCCGTGCCTGGGGGAGAGCGGATGGACAGACGGACAGACGTGTGGGGAAGCCGTGTCCCCCCTCCACCCCCTGCTCTCCGGGTGCAGCATTGGGCTGGTTTGCTCTGGCCAGCTCCATCTTATCCCAGCCCTCCGGGTTGGGGATGGGCAGCGAGCGCCCCGTGCCCGTGGTCTCCCCCACTTCCCTGGCCCTGCCAGTCTGGGGACGAGCCGGGGGGGACCGGGACCCCCGGGAGCGGGGGATGCAGTTCGGCAGCAGCCGGGAGCACGAAGCACCTGTGCTCAGAGATGCGCAAGGGTAAGAGGACGGGAGTGAGAGGAGAAATGTCTGTGTATGGGTGTTACCAAGAGCGAGCCCTTGTCTGAACGGCTCCCGTGCCCCCGCCGGCGCTCGGCCGCTCGCACCAGGTGTGACGGGGAGCCCCGAATCGCTGCCGCAGCCCAGGGCCCTGCCTGGTGTGGAGGGGCAGCGCCAGCCCCCTCCCGAGCCAGCTCCTGTTTGTCTGAGTCCAGCCTCTTGCTGGGATGCTCTTGCTGCTCCTGTGGTCCCCTACGAAGCGAGCCGTTTCCTCCCCCCGTTTTACTTGGGTTGGTGATACCCCATGAGCTCAGACATCATCAACTGGATCTGATTTAATGTTTGCTTTCAAAACAGCAGAGCTCTGCTCCCCCAAACCCACGAGCATCCCACCTGCTGACCCCAGCCCATGGACCAGCGCCTGCTCTCATCCTTTTTGCTTTCTTGGCCCATCGCTCAGTGACCTTCAGCCCGCGGTGGGGCTAAAAGGACGCGGGGAGACCCTGCCGCCAGCGCTCGCGACTCCCTCTGCTCTCCTGCCCGTGCCAAACCCGTGGCCGGGGCTGCCACCCACATCCCCATCCCGGATCGCAAAGGTCGCCCCTTCCCTTGGCCCTCGTGCTGTGCGGAAGCCCCTCCTGGGGCCGGTGTGCCGAACAGGAGGGGAGCAGCAATGCTTCCCCCCAGCCCCTCCTCGTCCTCCGGCCCTGGGGGAAGCCGAGCGGGGCAGGATGGAGAAAAGGAGGAGGACCCTCGAAGGTGGAAAGAAAATCCCCCCGGCAGCTCTTAACGGGGGGGAAGAGAGGGAACAAGATGGGAGGAGAGGCTGCGAGCATGACATAGCTGGTGCTTGCAGCAAGTGAGCAAGCGAGCGTGTGTGTGTGTGTGTGTTTGTGTGCGCACGCCGGCTTTCCATCAGGCTGCTGAAAGGACTGGGAGCTCTTGGAGCCGAAGCCAAGGCGAGTAACCTGTGGCTGTCCCGGGGGCGGCGGGGGGGGAAGGCCTGTTTACTCAAGAGCAGCAGGGATGCTCTGCCAGGAGCCGGGGCGGTCGGCTCTGCGGCGGTAACAGCTTGCCGAGGAGGGGTTGGGTTTCAGCATCCCAGCCCACGCCGCGAGGAGGGACGCCAGCCGGGCAGCTCCGCCGTCAGCCCCCAAATCGGTGGTCCGGGGGGGATGCACCGGCCGGGGGTGTGGGATGGATGGGGTCTGCCTCCTCCCCGGGTCCCCGTGGCCGAGCGGGGGGTGCCGGGGCTGGTCCCCGCTGCGGTGGGGCTCCCTGGGGCTTCGGTGGAGCGAACGCAGCCCAGACGCCAGCTGGGAAGCGGTGGCTTCATGCTGGACTGGGCAAAGGGTCTCTGTCCCGGGCGAGGGGTCTCGGTCCCCCCTGCCCCAGCAGCGAGCGGGTTTTTCCTCCTCCCGTGCAGACGAGAAGCTGCCATGGCTGTTGCACGGCTCTCTTTGCCCTGCCCGGGGTCTTGCTTGCACCCTACCTGCAAATTTCCAAGGGCTTCCCGAGCTCCCTTGCCACCCCCGTGTTGCATTTGGGATTTGTATTTAATTCTTATTTATTTCTTCATAGGTTTGTCCCTGTCATTGCTGCTGTTCCTGGCCCGGCTTTCCAGCAGGTTTGCTCTGCAGAGAGCTGCAGGTTGGCTATGAAATATGACAAAGCGTTCATTTAAATGCACACCATGATGCCGGCGAGTCCATTAGGGGAATTAATTTGAATGGTTGGCATTTAATAAACAGCCTCGTCCCTCCTCTCCCCCCTCCGCCGCCATCTCGGAAGGGTTAAAAAGAAACCACATGTGGCTATTGGAGGGAGGGGGGAGCAGGTATCTGGGTCTCGGGGGGGGGGATAATAAAAGAGAGCTGGTGTTATAAGAGGAATTGCAGTTTGTTTTGTTCACGGTAAAAAAAAAGCACATGTGGAAGGGGGGGTGAGCCGGGCAGTTTGGGTTCAGGGGGTGTTTGTGCACGTAGAAAACAGAGGGATGAAACGGCGGTGGGGCCGGGGAGGACACGCTCCGGCCGGAGGGTCCCAGCCTGACTCCAAACACGCCAGGCTGGGGAAGGCGAGGGGGTTCGAAGGACGTTTCTCCCCATATGGTGTGTATTACAAGCTCCTTTCTAGTTGTAAAGATTAATTTAAAGCCTTTCTCACCTCCCCCCCATCCCTCTTTCATTGACAAATGAACATCTGGGCTGAATGCTGCCCAGATCCTAATCAAAGCATTTTTTCAGGGCCGTTGTCTGCCTTTATGGCTATCTGCTTTTCGGATTCTCTGCAGTTTCAATGCACTTGGCAATTCAGCCTGTAAATACCCCTCCCCGGGATTTATGATTCAGCCTAATGTGATTTTTCTCTTTGCCTCTTGATTCGTTTGTTTGGTTTAGTTTAACGACATTTTCTTGTCTGTGCATAAGTTAGGGCACGAAGGGATTTTTTTTTTTCCCCTTCTCTTTGCAGCGGGTTATTAACAATTAGCAAAAATGGCTTTTTTGGGGGGGCTGATGGGGGCACAAGGGGGCCAAAGCCAGCCCCAAATCCCTGACTAGTATCCCCCGGTCATTCTGACCCACCTATTTTTCTTGCAGAAAGCTTGTTTTCTGAGGTTTTGCCGAGAAAGCAGCTTTCCGCCAAAGTGAAGCCGAGCCCTTTCCACGATGCTCAAGGGCTTCTTCAGCGGGGAGAAGCAGCGCGAGACACAGCCCAGCATGGAAAAGCCGTTCGCTCCTCGAAACGGTGCTCGAGCGGCCGACCGAGATGCCTGAAAAACAGGGAATGCTGTGGCTAGGATCCCATTCCCCTCAGACTTGATTCTCCCCCTGCAAGCTCCGATTTGGGAGTTAAAGGATTCGTATTTACCACCTCGCTGGGATGGTGAATAACGTCTGTGGTGTCCCGGGTGCTGTAGGAAGGGACGGTGCTTGAGCCGGGGCAAAAAGGCAGAAAAGTCACTTTAGGGCAAATACAGGGACTCGTGGGGGACGTGGTGCGGGGTCCCCTGCGTCGGTCCCCGTCCCTGAATGAGGAGAGAGCTGGGAAACATGAAGATGATGTTTTTAGGGGGGTATTCGGAGCATATTCGTTCCTGCAGCAAACCTGCCTCCTCGCCCTGGGCTTCCCCTTCCCTCTGGCAGAACGGCGAGGCTGGTTATTTACCCCGACGGACGCCTTAATTAAGGTGTGTGATTTCAGGCCATTTAAACCACCAAGGAGAGGTCTTGTTTGTACAGCGAGTGCACGGGGTAATGGCGATAGTAATTAAAAATGTTCTCCTAAGTGAGAGGAGAAAGCACCGTCGTGGAAAGCGCTTTGCTGCTCCTCCTCGGCTCTCCGGGACGAGGGGTAACCCGAATCCCAGAGCCTCCCGCGGTGATGCGGGGACGGGTACCATCCGTCGCTGGCCCCTCTCCGCCCAGGGATGTTGCTGGGGAAGCCGAGCTTTGGCTGGGAAACCGGAGTGGATTGGGAATGGTGGTTTACACTGATTTCCAGCTTAAAGCTGGTGCGGCTGTTCCCACGTGCAGCCAAAACCGCAGCTCGGATCTTGCAGGGAGAGCTGCGGGTGGGGGGAGCATCCTCGCTCGGGGTGGGGAGCGGTTTGAGCAGATACAGGTGATCCCCCATCGCCGGGCACCGGGCCTGTTTTTCCCAAGGAACTCCAAATTTCCCATGAATATGACAAGCCAGGACGCAGCAGGCAGGTCCTGGAGGTGGATTTGGGGGCACGAAAAGCCAGAGCCGGACTCCCGAGGGGTATGGGGCCGAGACGGCCCCAGCGCTGACCCCGGATGAGGACGGCTGCCCGTGCAGAGCTCCGGAGGTAGGGAAGCATATTCCCCAGCATCCGGAGGAGGCTCTGGGGTGGCTTTTCATTTCTTTGCATTTTTCCTGCTGATTTTTACAGCGCTTGGCACCTCCTGCCTCTTTTTCACTCCCTTCCTCCTCAATACCCCCAAAATGAGCAGCAAGCGCGGCTGCCGACCACGGGTCTTCCCAGCAATGCCATCGCCGCCCTGTCAGTCTCAAGGTCAGGGTGAAGCCTGGCCTCGGTCCGCAGCTGAGCCAGCACATCCGCGGGGCGAGAGCGGCCACCGGCAGCCCCGGGGCGAAGGCGAGGTGGATTTATGGGGTTTCATATCGGCGCTATCGATCGTTGGGGCCGTCTCGGTGCGGGGAGGTGGGATGGAGGGTTGGATGCTGAAGTGCATCGCGGCCAAGGAGGTTTTTTGGGGAGGGGGAGGAGGGAGGCGGTGGTGTCTGGGGGTGCTGGGGACCCCTCCCCGATGCCCCCACGGAGAAGGATGCGATCCCCGGCGGTCACATCTCCAACCTCATCCCTAACCCTGTGCGTCGGGAGAGGGCAGCCGTGGCCAGTGCCCCGCTCCGAGCTGCCGCCGAGCAGAGATTTGCAGCTGAACTCTGCTCAGAAAGTCGCGCTCAGCCTTTTCTCATTTCTTTCTGGATTTAAGGCAGCTTCCAAATTCCTGCGCAGCCAAAATCCTGGCTGGGGCTGCCAGGAAACCCAGCCAGAAACAAGTACGTGCCGTTTCTGTACCCACAACACAGCCAGTATTGCTGTTATTCTGCGGGTGACGATGACGAGACAGAGCTCCAGCCCTCCCGAGGATGCGATCCCGTCCCTTCCCGGGCTGCAGCCGGCACCCTGCCCTGGGTGCTGCCCCGGGGAGGGCGGTCGGGGCTGCGGCGTTGCCTCCCCTTCGTCGCTGCCTTTTTATAAACCAAAAAAACCCCAATCCCACCCCAGATTCCCTAAACTTTACGCATCCGCCCTCCCCGTAACCTCCCGCTTTCCCAGCGCATGGAAGCACATCAGCTTTATCCGCTCCCGATGGGATTTACGATTCCCGGGACTTCCTGCGCTGCCTTTCAACGCGCTCGCCTCCTTCCCGCCACCGATAAATCAAACCTGTTTGTTTCGGGTTGCTCCTTCGCCGGTTCTTTATTTAGTTTTATTTTTCCCCCCGCCGCTGCCTCCCTCGGTCCCCGAGGGTTTCGGGGGACAGTGGTGGAGCAGTGAAGCAGCCCCGAGGCCACGGTGAGGGCAAACGTTGGGTCTCCATGTGAAAAGTGGCTGGGAAAAGGGGACGTCAGGAAAATCCTGCACCGCTGCTACAGACTAAACACCGCTCCCCATGTCTGAGCACCACCAGGATGCGGCCCCGCGCCCGGAGGCCCTCAGCGCTTGGGGCTTTCCATTGGATCCATCTCAGTGTGACCCCAAAGCGATTTTACTGGCAGCCTTGGGAAATCCCCCAGCAGGGTCCGGCATCCCGCGCCGGCCCGGGGCCGAGAGCGGCGCAGCGAAGGTGCACAGGGCTGCGCACGCAGCGTCCCCCAGCCGGGCATCCTCCCGGCCATGGCGGGGACGGGGAGCCGGCTCGGGCTGAGCCCACCCGCGGGACGCCTGATCTGGTCTTTCCACTGGTGACTCACGGAAAAATACTTGTTTTGCAGCGGCCGCTCGGCATGACGGGTGTTTCTGCCTCCGTGCCTCGCTCCGCTTTTTTTTTTTTTTTTGAAAGATCTTTGGTATGAAAACATCTGGGATCCTGACCTTCCCGCGGTGCTCGCCTCACCTGAAGGCATTTTTCCCCCCCGCACGTGTGCAGGGCTGGCTGTGCAAACCGCGCTCCGGCGGCTGCCTGGGAAGCGGCCCGGTCGCGCTCCCAGGGTTGAATTTTTGGGGGATTATTATTTTTGAGCGGCTCTTATACAATGGCAGAGGAAGCTTGGAGGGTTTCCACCGCCCCGTGCCAGCTCCTTGCGTGCCGGTTTCGGCATGCCTGCCAGCGCTGCCGGCTGCACCGGGCCCCCCCGAAGCCTCTCCGCAAGGTTTGCGGCACAACCCGGGGCGATGGGGCTGGGGACGGGGTGTAAGTCAACCCGAGCGTTTCTGGGTGTCCCCACTGTCCCCAAGACTGGGCAGGACGGGACGAAGTGGGACCTCGCCGGGCAGTTCAGCTCCTTGCTGCCTTGTAGGGAGCCAGCTGGATCTGCTGGTAGATTTGGGTTAAAACACTCAAAATGGTGAATGATGCTGATTTATGCTTTGGGTTCCCAGCACTGCGCTGCTTCCCATTTTTCCCTCTTTCCCCCCCCGTCCTTCAGAGGGCAGGGATGGAACACGGCCCCTTCCTGGTGGGATCAGCCCATCCCAGCCCCGGCTGGTCACAGAGGGAGCCTGGGGCAGCTCTATATTCACCTGTATTGGCTTTTTAAAATGTTTTTTCTTGGAAACAGGCACGGAGAGGGATGGTCCTTGATGCTCGGTGCTGCGAGCTTTCCCGCCTGACTTCTCACACCTTCACCCTTTTCTTGCAGAGCGCCGACCCCGCCGCTGCTCTCTGGAAAGCAGATTAGTACTTTTTTTTTGAGGGGGGGATGGTTTAGTTTGGAAACTAGCATGGAAAATTATTTCCAACCCCCAAATTAGAAACAGAATAATAATAAAGCGCCTTGTTTTGGAGAGGGCAGTGTGTGTCATCCCGCAGCAATGAGAAGCTCGTGCTGAAGAGGAGCAAAGAGCTGTGATTTATTTTTTTAATGCTACCCAAAGGACTGACTTGGCTCCGGGTTGCTGCTCTCGCTCCCTTGTACCCGTCGATGGGGACGGCCGAGCCGCCGCGGGCAGGGGACACCCACGGGTGGGTGCCTTTCCAGTGAGGGGAAAGTACCACCCAATTTAGTTGTCCCTATACTTGTTTTGGGGGAGAAAAGGGGATTGTGCCATGCGGTTTTCCGCCCTGCCCTTCCCGAGGGGGTTCGGACGGAGAGCTGATGTTAAGTGATGGGACAGGAGCCAATATTTTGCCGTGCCGAGCTGGAGGGAGGCGTGTGCAGGTGATGGTTTCTCCTTGGGATTTTTTTTTCAATGCAGTGGATTAGAGTGATTTCACCGTGGGTTGCTCTCTCTACGGTCCCTATCCCCCCAAAAAAAGCAGGTCCTATGAAAAACTGGGTTGGACTCTTGGAAAAAGAAGCTATGCTGGGACAGCAGCTGGTCCTGCCTGGGATGGGCTCATCCCTGCGGTCACCGGCCACCGCGGTGTTGCTAGAAAACCCATAAGAATAATACATGTTAAAAAAATGCCAGGGATTCTCCCTGTGTGCGGGAGCGGTGGCTGCTCAGGGGCTCAGAGACCCGATTTAAAGGCTGAATTCCTGCTGCAGAGGAGCCTTCACCCCGCTATATTTCTCTCCCCGTTGGGTATAACGTGTCATGCACCCGAAAGCGGTGCCTGAGCTGGGGTGCCCTGTCTGCCTTCGGGGTGCCCCCGGGGTGGGTGTTGGGGGGAGCAGTCTACGTGGAGCCGGTTGCTGCGATTTAATAAGACACTTATTGTATGTTAGATATCAACAGCTGATAGGAAACACGTGTCCCGAGGATTAACAGCCGCGTAAAAGGTAAAGCAGCGAGTTAAGCCTCCAAACAGTGTGTTTCAAATAACCCACCCCTGCTGTGCTATGTAATAACCGGGGTAACAGGGAGTGGGATGGGGAAGGTAAAACGTGTATCGCAGATCACCGTGTCCCCATAACCTGGGACGGGGCTGGGGCCGGGTTTGCTCCCAGCGAGGGGATGCCCAGGGATGCCGGATGGCACGGGAGCAACGTCAGCTCCTTCTTCCCCCATTTCTTCCTCCCTTTCCATCTCTCCCCCTTCTTATTTTTTTTTTTTTTCGCAGGCCCCAATTTCTCCCCTGTCGAGGCAAACGCTTTGGCTAATTAGCAAAACATGTCAAGGAAAATGATTAATGTCCCGGGAGGAGGTTTAGCTGCCTTTGTGCCGGCATTGCCTGACTTCTGCTCTTAAAGGTTTTCTTAAAAGACAAGGGAGCTCGTGACGGGCGAGCAAAGCATGTGCTCTCCCGGGTGTTAAAGGGTCGGAGAAGTGGGGGACGCGGGGCGGATCGGGGTCACCCTCGGAGGGAGAGGCGAGGGCTCGCGTTTCTCTGCTTCTGTGCGTGACCGTCACCGTGGTGTCTGGCCTTGGCAGGGGAAAAGACATAAAAAAAGTGGCTGAATGCTTCCTTTATTCTTCCAGGGGCAGGTAATTTAATCTCATTGGCCAGGTTATGAATGTTTCTGTGTTACGGGGTTTCGCGTGGGTGGGTGCTCCGGGAGCGGTGCTTCAGGGGGTCTCGGGGAGGGGATGCTCGGGGTGGGTGCCCCAGGTCGGTGCCGAGTCCAGCGCTGGGGAGTGGGGACGGGGAGAGGGCCCCGCCAGGCTCCTGTCCCGCTTCCCGAGGACAGCGGTGGCAGCAGGGGCGGAGGTGCTCGGGCACGGGTTTGCCGGACCCTGTGGCCACAGGGGTGCCTGTGGTGGGGCTCGAGCCCCGTGGGACATCCCTGAGGCTGTTTGCTGTGGGCTGAACCCCCCATCCCACCTCCCTCCTGGGGGATCCCGGGGCCGGGTGGGCAGCAGAGGCGCAGGCAGGGAAACTGAGGCACGGTCCCACCGGGCTCCTGCCAGGACCACCGTACGCAGCATCCGACTGTCCTCGTCTCTCACGGGTTCAGACAAGTTTTCAGCAACTCCTAAAGCACAACCAATTCAGCAACCCCCGAAACACGTACTCCCTGCAACCCAACCCCCTGCAAACCCCCCAAGACCCGGCAGTGGGGTCTTGAAAAAAGCAAAAACTATCCGGCAGCTGCCACCGCGGGATCACACGAACCAGAGCTGGCAGACGGCATCGCCACACTGGAATCCCAGCTGGGACATTGGCCCTGGGAGCAGGGAGAGGACGAGGACAGTGGGAGCTCCGTCACCAGCACACTTGTTATTTTTTTAAATCATGAGCAATTCCAAACCCCAGCAGACACCGATGTCTGCAACTGCAGAGGCCTGAGCCACTCGATGCATGTCAGAGTGGTCGGGGGTGTGGGGGAGGGCTGGCAGGAGCCTCGGTGGGGGCTGCAGGGGCTGCTCCGCGAGGTTTTCCTCCAGCAAACAGACCTCTGGGCTTAATGAGCTATTTGTAAAACTCGCTCTGGATAAACAAGAGGCCGTGTGTCAGGCTGAAGGCGGCCTCGCAGGGCTCCGCCGCGCGGGGTGGGACCTCAGCGCAGAAATATTTTCAAGATAAACAGAGGAAAATGAGTCCTGGAGGAGGCCGGAGCCGCTGGCAGCAGCACGCCGCTCCTCGTGGAGATATTTCGGGGCGGGAACTTGGCTTTCTGCATGCTGCGGCTGAAAGATGCTTTTTTTTTTTGCCTCCAAAGGGAACCTCGCATGCTTCTGATTCAAAAATAACCCCGAGGAGCGGTTGGCAGTGAAGACAGCGGTGGGGAGAGGTGCAAAGTCTGGGGCTTTGCAGGGGAGTTTTGGGGTGACCGCGAGGAGCTGGGGTGTGCGGCTGCTGGTGCAGGACCCCTCGGGCAGAGCTGCCCTCCCTGGGGAACCCCCACGGGGCAGCGCCCCGGGCCGAGGCGGCGATATCGGCGATATTGGCAGCAGAGCCACCTTGCCTGGCTGCTGGTGCCTCCTGCCCTCCTCGGCTCCTCCGATCCCCACGCAGGTAGAGGCAACGTAGTGGTGCCCAGGGCAGGACACGAGCACTGCCCTGCCCTCCGCCTGGCCTGGGCTGGAGCTCGGGAAATGGGCTGGGCTCCATCCTTCCATCCCCTCCATCCCCTCTATCCCTCCATCCTTCCATCCCTTCATCCTTCTAACCCCTCTGTCTCTCCATCCCCTCCCTCCCTCCATCATCTCCATCCCCTCCCTCCCTCCATCATCTCCATCCCCACCATCTCTCCATCCCTCCATCCCCTCCATCCCCACCATCCCTCCACCCTCTCCATTCCTCCATCCCTCCCTGCCCATCTGGAGCAGCAGGAGCCGAGGTGATGCTCTGGCAAGGGGGGACAGGGCACAGGGTGAGTGCCCTGGGGGCCCGGTGGGCTCTCACCGCAGCATCCCTGCGTCCCAGCGGTGATGGCCGAAACGCAGCATCCAGGCTCGAGGCTGGGGGCGGCTCAGCGGCGGCTGGGGCAGCGTGGTCCTCTCTGAACAGGGGCAACCTGGCCCCCTGGGAACACTAAACGGTGCAAACCGGGGTGGGGGAAGCTGTCCCTTCTCCTCGCTCTGCAGCCTTGCAAACCTCCCTCGGCCGTGGGGCTCGGTGACGGTTTCCTCCTCCCCTGTTATGTGCCCGGTCTGGAAACCCTGCAACTGCGGGGTGATGCCCAGCTTGGGGGGATGCCTGGTTTGGGGTGATGCCTGGTTTGGGGCGATGCCCGGCTTAGGGGGATGCCTGGCTTGGGGGGATGCCTGGCTTAGGGTGATGCGCAGCTTGGGGTGACGCCTGGCTTGGGGTGACGTCCAGCTTGGGGTGATGCCCGGCTTAGGGGGATGCCCGGCTTGGGGCGATGCCTGGCTTTGGGTGATGCGCAGCTTGGGGTGATGCGCAGCTTGGGGTGATGCCTGGCTTGCGGTGATGCCCGGCTTAGGGGGATGCCCGGCTTGGGGCGATGCCTGGCTTGGGGGGATGCCTGGCTTAGGGTGATGCCTGGTTTAGGGGGATGCCCGGCTTAGGGGGATGCCCAGCTTGGGGTGATGCCCAGCTTGGGGCGATGCCTGGTTTAGGGTGATGCTCGGCTTGGGTTGATGCCTGGTTTAGGGTGATGCCCGGCTTGGGGTGATGCCCGGCTTGGGGTGATGCCTGGCTTGGGGCGATGCCTGGCTTAGGGTGATGCTCAGCTTGGGTTGATGCCTGGCTTAGGGTGATGCCCGGCTTGGGGTGATGCCCAGCTTAGGGGGATGCCCGGCTTGGGGCGATGCCTGGCTTGGGTTGATGCCTGGCTTGGGGTGATGCGCAGCTTGGGGTGATGCCTGGCTTGGGGTGATGCCCGGCTTAGGGGGATGCCCGGCTTGGGGCGATGCCCGGCTTGGGGTGATGCCTGGCTTAGGGCGATGCCCGGCTTGGGGCGATGCCCGGCTTGGGGTGATGCCTGGCTTAGGGGGATGCCCAGCTTGGGGCACTGTGGCTGGGACCCGCCGACAGCCCTGGCAGCCGAGATCTCCCAGCATATCTCTCCCTCTCTTCCCCACTCCCAGCAAATTTAATTAAAAGTCATTCAGATTCCTTTGAAAGAAAATGTCATCCGTCGACACAATTACACTTTAACTAACCAAAGCTGTTACAGTTCCTATATATATTGGAATCAGGCTGTCGTTATTAGTTCTAAGTAAGTAATTTATTCCCATTATTGTGTTCAAATTACAGGATATTACCCCCTGGGGAAATAATCCTGTTATTTGAAATTTAAAAAAGAATTCACATGGACAACAATGGATTCCTAAATGAACCCAACAACAGTCCCCAATCCAAGTGTGGCATCACTTGCCTCGGATAGAAAAATATAAAGTTGCTTTTAAAAATGCTGTTTTCTCCTCTCTTCTCCTTCTCCCACCCCAACGGAGGTAAATAGGGCTCCTCCTCTTCTTCAACAGCCTCTGTTTATTGAGGGAATCCTGGATGGGCAGGAATTTGGTGGGGAGCGTGGAGGGGGGCAGCTGTATATGTGTGTCCCCCCGTATTGCGGCGGTGGGAGGGGAGCCCCGGGATGGTGGGATGCGAGTGCCCGGCAGCCCGGGGGGGTTCTGCCGGAGCTGGGAACTGGCGGCTTTCTCCGGCAAAGAGCTGCCAGGGCTCTTCGGAAACATTGTTCCCTTGATCAAGATCTTCAGCAAAGCCAAATAACAGCTTGTCTCTGCAACACCCAAACATAAGCAACTAATTTGGACCACCGAAAGGAAAAAAGGAGGGGGGGAAAAAAGAAAAGAAAAGAAAAGAAAGAGAAAGAGGAGGAAGAGGGAGGGGAGGGAAGAAAATCAGATACACTTGTAACCTGATTACAACAGCCAGCTATGTGTGCAAAATCACAATGCAGCTCTATAATTAAATCTCTCTTTCCCCCTCCTGCCGAGCTCTTTCCTCTAACAGGCACGGTACAAAAACAGTCGTTAGGACATCAAATTCCAGCTCCGACAAGAGGGGACTTTTTTTGTCTATAGCTGCTCGGCTCGTCTTTAAGGAAATAATAATTATAAGCCCCAGTGCTGCTGGCTGACGCGCTTTGTGGAGCAGAAAGGGCTCGTCTTGTCCAAGGGCTCCTTCCCCCTTGGCTCCACTGGGGCTGTGCAGAGGACTGGGGTGATGGAGAAGAGAGGGGATAACCCCGGAGCCAGCCGTGGACACCCTGCCTTGGGCTGGGGTTCGGGGTGAGAGGAAACACTGGGGTCTAACAAGATGCTCGAGGGCTTGGAACCGCAGATATTTCTCCCCCTCTTGCCCCGCCGAATCCATCTCACGTGTTTTAGCATCAGCGGTTTGGTGCCTGGCGTCGGCTGCGGCAGGGGACTCCCAGGGGGGTGCCATCGTTTGGTGGGTGCATAAAACACCCACGAGGGATGCGAGGAGCCAGCGGCTTCCTGGACACGGGGAAAACTCCTGCCGCGACATTTTCCCAAGGGTTTCTCCCTTGCCTGGCGCCTGGCGTCTCCGTACGGCAGTCCCAGATCCCAGGCCGCGAGGTGATGGAGGGATGGTGCGGATGGGGCCGACCTGACGGACCCCAAAGGGAGCGGGGAAAGGAGCCCCCGGCGCGGCGGCCGCAGGGCGGGCAGGGCTGGCAGCCTTCCCCCGGCCCTGCCCGTTGATGACTTTGATTTACTCCGCGCTCGTCACAGCGGGCTATTCCCATCCCTGTGACACCCAGCACGTGCTTTTGCTGGCAGCTGCAGGCCAGATTCAGCCTTAGGGACCCATTTCCTCGCAGGCAGGTTCCTGCTTGCTGCTTCGGGGTATTTTTGGGAACAGGTTTTGCATCCCATCTTCTTTTCTGCTAGCAAGTCCGGGGGGGGGGGTTGAGTCTCTTGCAATGACGGCACGTCTGGTGCAACGACTTGCAGCACGGTGGGGAGGGCAAGGGAAAAAGCCTGGCGTCGAGGGACCCAAAAATGGGTCCCAGTATGGAAGATAATTACCACCGAGATCGGATTCAGCGACCGCACCTCGTCGTGGCAGGCCGGCACGTGCAAGAAAGCAAGACCGAGCGCAGACGCAGGCTTTGCAACGCAGAAATTCAGATGCTGTTCCAATAAAGCTGTGGATGTTTGGTTTTAATGGCAATTAACAGCTGTTAAAAGGCGAAAGATCTATTCTAGTAACACCTAGCGCTTCTGGTGCCTTTCATGGAGGGATTTGAAAATACATTTGTGAGTGTTAATTTTAAGCCACGATAATGTACCCCGGGGAGGTGGGTGGGTTTACCTTGTTTTCAGGCGGGGAAGGCGAAGCAGGCCAGGGCACGGTGCGGGGACGAGCGTTTAACGCCGGTGGCGGTGGCGAAATCCCTGCCTGGCTCTGGAAGAGGGACAGGACCAAGCCGGGGACCAGCCGGCAACATCGGGGCAGTTTTCACCGGCATTCCCCTGGTCTTTTATTTGGGGAGAGATTAACTTGGTGCAAAACCAGCGGCACTCGTGAGTTTAACCTTCGGCAGGACCCTCGCGCTGGGGGGGCACGTAGGAAATCGTCTTTCCCTGGGAGATGCCGCAAATCTGGATTTTCCAGTTCCTGGAGGGCTCTGCTTGTTTAAATGAGCAGCAGATAGGAGAGGTGAATTTTAAGAAGGACAGAGCAAAGGCACACAAGTATGCAGTTAACTTCTAAACTTCTTTCTCTGGATCTCCCGCTGAGTAAATGCTTTAGGAGCTTCAAACCACAGCTTTTAATATCTCCTTAACATGCCCCACGATTCCTTCCCCCCTGTCAAACGGCAAGAGCAGCTGTGAATATTTTCCATTTTAAAATGTTTTGTACGCATACGAAAGTACCTGCAGCTCCTGTGGGCCGGGCTACGGAGCAACGCTCAAGCCAAGGGTATCTATTTTATATCAAACCTCAAAATAGCACATGCTACTCCCTCCCGCTCGTGTCCCGCATCCAGGAGGGGATTTTAGATTTAACTGACAGATCAAGGGAAAAATCCTCAGTTCATTCCGTTGATGTAGAAGATCTTGTCGTTCGGAGCTCAGCATTCCCGTCTGCCTGGACATAGGATTGTTTTAAACTCACAAATGCAGAACCTGTAATATTGGGGTGTTATACGGGGACTGCAGATTCGGGGACGTTTCCCATGCACATTTCTCCCCTAAACCACATTTTTTCCGCTGAAAGGTGTAACTGCCGTTTCCGCGCCTTACACCCGATTTAGCAGCCGGTCCGTAGCCCAAAAACGCAGGCAGTAATTACAGCTTTGGGAGTCGTGCTCCTCTCGGAGCTCTCTACGGGGTGTGCATGTCAGCCCTCCTCCCTGCCTATTTTTTCCCTGATCTTGGATGAAAAAAGCTTATTATTGGGTAAAAGGGCAAAAAAAGAGAAAATAAACCCACCCTGACCTATCAAAGATCCGGTCTAGCTGTGACAAAAGCCCGGTACTGGGGGCTTCGCGGAGGGTGTGAGAAGCATGGGGCACCCAGCACGGGGCGGGTCCTGACAGCGGGGGGGTCCCAGCTTGGGGTTTGGGGGGGCAAGCGAGCGTGCAGGTGGCAGAGCGGGAAAGCAGGGGGGGTTTTGTGCACACACACCCGCCCTAAAGCGCCAGGCAGGGAATAAAAACCCAGCAGGCTTTATTTGGACTTGAAAACCAGACTGCGGTTTGGGAGACGTTTGGCTTTACAAACCCCGGAGCTGCGGGATGGGAATGGCTGGGAATGGGGGGGGGCACCACCCGTGCCCCTGTGTCCCCCCCCAGCCGTTCTCCCATGCCGGCGGGGCAACGGGTCAGCGGAGCTGGGACGGTGCGAGGATGCTGCAGCCTCCAGCCGCTCCCGGGCGTTGGGTCCGGCCCCAGGGGGGGATTTCTCGGGGTCCCCCCCGCCCCATGCAGAGCCCGCAGCCAGGCTGAGCGCGGGGTTTGTAATCAGCCAGGATTTATGGAGAAAAACGAAATCCTGAGCTGTTCTGGTCATTAATCAGGAATTCTTCGCTCGGTTCCCAAGCTGGTTCCCGGGGATCTCCTCACGGGGACCCCCCACCCCGCAGCCCCCTCCCCACAGACATCAGCTCTTTCCTTGTGGGCAAGGGGGCTGGGGTGGGGAGGGACCCCGGGCTTTTCAATTAACCACCCCCCCCCCCTTCATGAATAAATCGCCCAGGATTCATCGGAATAAATCCCAGCAGGGAACCCCTCGCCTTCAACCTCTGCCACCGCAGGGTTTTATTTGGGGGGGACGGGACCCCGCTGTCGGACTCGGTTCTGCTTTTGAGACCGGGGGGGGGGATGAAATCAGGGCAAAGCTTTGCCGCCGCGTCGGGATCGTCGCCGTCGGTGTTTTAATGTCGTTTATGCCTGGATTTCTAAATCCGGCCACTGACTGCACGCTTTAAATATAGCTCCAAAACCACCCTGCAAACGTGCAGTAAGCACGGTAAAAACGCGGGGCGAAAGGGATGCGCGGCACCCCCCCCACGCTGGACGGAGATCGCGGGGGGGGGGGGGTTATTGGGGGGGCGTGGGGGGGTCCCAGCAGACGGCCGGGGATGGGATGGGGGTCCAGTGGGGCCTGCTCCCAGCCCAAGGGTGCAAAGCCGAGCGCCGCGTTTGCAATGAACGGGTGAGTGTGACCCCCCCTGAAACCTTGCCAGCCCCCCCAAAACGGGGGAAGATGCATTGGGGGGGGCGAAGGGGGGGCATCAGTTTGCTTTGCCTCCCACGTCTCCAGACAGGACCCCCCCTATCCCAGCCGCCCCCCCCCCCCGTCCTACCTGCATCCCCGGGGGGAGCAATGCCCAGTGTGGGGCTGGGGGCTGCAAGCTCTGCACTGCTCTGCAGAGGTGGGGGGAGCAGGGCCGGCCCGGAGAGAATTTCGGGTCTGACCGGGGGGGGAGAGAGGAAAAAATGGGAAAAAAGGGGGAAAGAAGAGAAAAAAAAGAAAATAAAAAGGAAAAAGGGGAGAAAAAGAAAAAAGGAGGGAATAAAAGGGAAAATATAGAAAAATAAAGGGAAAGGACAGAAGGGGAGACGGAGGGCGAGGAGCCGGCGCGCAGGGCGGGCGGGGGTGCCCCCTCCCCGGGGCGGGGGGCGGCCCGGGGGCGGGCGGCACCGTGGGAACCTGCCGGAGCCCGGGGCAGCGGCACCGCGGGGGGGGCACGGCGGACCCCGCGCTGCGGAGCCAGCGGTTGCTCGCGGGACCCCCCCCAATATCTTTTTAATAAAAATCGGTATTTTTGGAGAAAGCGGTAAAGCTTTGCGGGGAAAATGCCAGAGCGGCCGCCACCCCCCAACTTCCCCGGGACCTTCGCGGCCCCAGCCCGGCCCCCCCATTACCGTGCCCCCCCCCCCCCCCGGGGGGGCAGCTGCAGCGGTGGGGGGGATCCCTGTTCGGGGAAATAATGGGGAGGAAGGGGGGGGACACGTTAATGTGGAAAATGGTGGGAAAATGGTGCCCGCCCCCAGGGCAGCCGCAGCCCCGCGCGTCGGAGGGAAAAATAATAATAATAATAAAAATGTGTGTATTAGATATGGGGGGGCATTTTGGGGGGGGGGGTGGCGGCTCGGTGCTTTGCAGCAGCGCTGCCCCAGCCCGGAGCTGCTGCTACAAGATGGCTCCCGACCGGGGGAGGAGGAGGAGGAGGAGGAGGAGGAAGGGCCGGAGCCGCGGGAGGGGGGGAGCCCGGGGAGGGGGGGCCTCTCCCCCCCCCGCCACGCCCGGGCCGGGGTTTTTATTAGCATTTTCCTGATTTATGGCATGCCAACCCCCCGTCCCGGGGACAGCGGCGGGGAGGTCCGGGCGTGAAGGCATTAAACATTTATAAAATATGCTTTTAAAGCCACATAAAAGCGATTAAGCCATTAATATCTTCTCCCCCCCCCGCCCCCCCCTTTTTGGTTTACTAAAGGAGGCAGGAAAAAAAGCCCCCCTGGAAGCATCGGGGTTTGAGCCCTCGCCTCTGACGCAGCCGGGTTTTGCGTTTAGATATAAATAAACCCACATACTATTATATATATGTATTTTTTTCCGCGTTAAACACAGCGCCTTTCGGAGCGTGAGAGCTTTTCGAGGAACGCGGCGCTGCTTTTCTCCAAACGATTAAAAATAAGGGGGGGAGTGGGGGTGCGGGGGGGGTCCCGGGGGGCCGCCCCGCCCCCGCGGGGCTCCGGCCTCCGCTTTTGGGGCCGTTTTTCCCGTTTTCTGGCCGTTGCCGGGCGCCTCGAAACTCTCCTGCCCGGGCGTGCGGGGGGGGGGGGGGGGCTTTCATTATTATTTTTTTAATTTATACTGGGATTAAATTAATTTTCCCCTCCCCCTCTTTCGTTATAAAAGCCGATTTTTTTTTAATTAAATAAAGAAGCGGGGCGGTGCATTGGGAGGCTTGGGGGGGGGCCGTTGGCAACGATGGGGTGTCCGCCCCCCCCGGGGGGAGCTCGGCGCTGCACCGGGCTGGGTGTAAAAGGGAAAAATAAATTAAAAAAAAAAAAAAAACAGGGAAAAGAAAAGTAAAAGTTGGGCTGGACGGCGGGGAAGAACCCGAGCGCGGGCAGGCAGCGCCGGAGGGCCGTGCCCCCCCCTCGCCCGCCCAGGGCAGCGCGGCTTCTCCCGCCCGTTTCTCGCGCCCAGCTGGAAAAAACAGAGTTTTGGTTAAATCGGAGGGGGGGTGTCTCCTCCCTCCGCCTTCCTTTTCACCCTATTTTTAAATTTTTGGGGGGCGGGGCCCGCAGGGAGGGAAGGGGACCCTCCCCCCGCTCCCCCCCCCCAGCCTCTCCCCCTCTCGCTGAAAGGCCGCTTTGTCCGCGGCGGGGCCGTGGGAGAGGGCCCGCCAGCACTTCCCCCTCAGCCCTTCCCGGGGGGGCCCTCACGTCCCTCAGCCCAGGCCTGGCGGGGGGCGGGCGGGAGAAGGATTTAAACCCCGCAGATAATAAAGGGTAGGGGGGGTCGTGGGGCGGACCCCCCCCCCCCTTCAGCAGCTTCCCAGAGCGGGAGGGGGGGAGACACGGCCCGAGGCCGCTTCCCCCGCCAACCGCCGCCTGCTCCGAGCGGGAGAGCGGGGGGGGCCTGGAAACGGCGGCGGGAGCGCCCCACCGCCCCGCGCACGCTGCGCGGGGGGAGCGGGGAGCCTGGAAACCGCCGCCTGTTTACCCGCCGGTGAGTGGCGGCCCGGCCGACCAATGGGGCGGCGCGAGCGGGCGGCGGGCCCGCCCCGGTCGCGCGGAGAACAATGCGTGTTTCATGGTCCCGGCGCCGCCGTTTTTTTTCTCCTCCCCCCCCCCCCCCCCCGTTTTTTTTTTCTCTCCCGCCCCGCGCTCGCGCTCCCCCTTTTTTTTTAAATTTTTTTAGAATTTTTTTTTTTTTTTTTCCTCCTTTTTTTTAAGCGCCGCCGAGCCGCGCGCGGGGCCGGCCAGGGGGGTGGAGGCGATGCTGCAGCTCGGCGGGGCCCCGCCGCTCCATGGCGCGGCCGCCGCGTCGCTCCCGCGCTGCCCCTGAGGAGCGGAGGAGCGGAGCGGAGCCGGGCGGCGGGCAGGGCGGCGAGCCGGCACCCCCCGCCCCAGCCCCGCACCGCCGCCGCCATGCCCCGCGACCAGGCGGCCTGACCGCGCCGAGGTAGGAGCCGGCCCCCTCCCCCGGAGCGGCCCGGCCGGGGCGGGGGCGTCGCGTCCCCCCCCGGCCCCGCTCCGGCTCCCCCTGCCCCGTCCCGGGGCGCCTTTTGCCCATTTTTAGCCATTCCACCCCCCCCGTTTTAGTAGTTCCAAGCCGGGATCCGGCCGCTCCAGCAGCCCCGGGGTGAGACTCGCCCCGCTCAGCCACGCAGGCAGCATTTAATTCTTAAATTTCACCCAAATAAAAGAAAAAAAAAAACACCAAGGCGGTGGGATTTTTCTTTTTATTTTGCATCTTCTTATTATTTTGCCTTTTTCCCCCCCTTTTTTTTTTTGTTAATCATTTCTTGGCCCGGCAGCACCCCCCTCCCCCGCGCTGGCAGCGGCCGGCGAGGAGCCGGGAAGGGCGGCGGAGCCGGGGCGGAGCGGAGCGGCGGCTCCCGGGGCTCCGGAGCGCTGGAGGGGGGGGGGCTGGGGGGGGGGGGGAGAGAAAACCCCCCTTATTCCCCGCAGTGTTTATTATTTCTCGCTATCCCGGTGCAAAACCCGACGGGCGGGGGGATCGTTTCATCAGGCTGCAAGTACAAATATATATATTTTTTTATATATATATTTTTTTCCTACTCTGTTCGGAAATAATAATACATGTTTTGTTTTCCCGAGCGGGAGCGGCGCTGGGAAAAACGAGGGGAAAAAAAAATAAATAAAAACCCAGGCGGCGGTTTGGAGCGCTGGGAATGGGGGAAAAGAGGCGAGAAACGGGGCCGCGGGAGCGATGCCGCCGCCGGAGCCGGTTCCCCGGCGGGCGCTGCCGCCCGCTCCCGCGGCCGGGGCGGCTTTCGGCGGGGCGAAGGAGCCCCGCGGAAGGAAAAAAAACCCAACAAAAAAAAAAAAAAAGGGAAAATTGCGCGCTTTTTTTGTTGTTTGGGGTTTTTTTGTGTGTTTGTTTTGCTGCGCTCCGGGAGAGCTGCCGTGCCGCGTCCCCGCCGGGTCGGTCCCGCCGGAGCCGGGGTGCGGGCGGGGCGGCGGGGCGCTCCCCGGCCCGGCTTCGGCTTTGGGGGTGACAAATTTAACACTCCTTTTATTTTTTTTTTTTAAATACTTAAAAAAAATTTCCCGCCTTTTGCCACAAGTTTTCCTTGGATTATTCCCCCCCCCCTTCTTCCCCCCCCCCCCCCCCTTGCCCTGGTCGGGAAGGTGAGGGTGGGTTTTTGGGGGGGATTTATCGGGGGTGGCTGGGAGCAGGGGGGGTCGGGGCAGGTTGGCTCACCGCACCCCCCTTCTCTCTTGCAGGCAGCGCCGAGACCGCCGCGCCGGGGCTGGCTCCCTGCACCGCGCCATGGGACGCTTGGACGCCTTATTTTTGAAAACCATCTGATTTTTTTGGGGAGGAGGAGGAGGAGGAGGGGGGGGTGGGGGGCGGGAGGGGGGGGAAGGCGGTGGCGGGCACCGACAGCGATCCGGGAGACTCCTTGAAGCCGGCGAGTGGATGATGGATGGCCGAGATTTCGGGCCCCCCCGCTCGGTGCACGGCCCCCCTCCGCTGCTCTCCGGGCTGGCCATGGAGAGCCACCGCCTGGGAGCCACCGGCCGCCTGGCCCCCGCCGCCGGTCCCATGGCCGCCGGGCTCCCCGCCGCCCTCCAGCCCGGCAAGTTCCTCGCATCGGGCATCAGCCTCCACTCCCACCCGGGTAAGGCTCCGCGGACCCCCCCGGCAGCCCCCCCCCCGCCCCCCTTCCCTCCCCTGCGCCTCCGCGGGCAGCGGCGGATGCTGCGGACCCCCGGGGCCGGCAGCCGGTGGGGGGGTTAAGCGCAAAAAATAGTAATAATAATAATATATACGTACGCTTGCAGCTTTTTCGCATGCTTTCCCAAAGGGTTTTCTGCCTCGCTTGGTGTTGATTTGGAGGAAAAAAAAATGAGGGGAAAAAAATAGGGAAATGGACGAAAAAAAATAGGGGAATGGGGAAAAAATAGGGGAATGGGGGAAAAAAAAATAGGGGGAATGGGGAAAAAAATCGCTCCTAGCCGCTAAAAATCCCCCCAGCGCACGGTGTTGTTGGCACCGAGGAAAATCCCCGCCGAGGCGGCCGCGGGTGCTTGGGGAATAAATCCGGGGAAGAAAGGCGATTTTCGGGAAAGCTGGGAGAGGCCGGTCGGGGTGCGGAGGGGAGGGGGCTGCGCGGCCGGGCACCCCCTCTCCCGGGCTGGGAAACGGGGCGAATCGGGGCGGTTTCGGCGATTCCCGGCAGCCGGGGCGGGGGGCGGCGGGCGGCCCCGGCCCCGGCCCGGCCACCGCGGCAGCGCTGCCGGCGGGGCGGCTTTTCGTGGCTTTTCGTTGCTTTTCGTTTTTTTCCTTGGTAATTATTATTTTTTCAAACCTGCAAACAAAACTTCCGTGCAGGGGCTGCTCCCTCCTTGTATTTTTTTCCCCTTCTCGGTACGTCCCATTCCTGGGCAGCCCCACGGCTGCCTCTCCATTAAAAAAAAAAAAAAAAAAAAAAAAAAGGCAGACACTGAAATGTACAGGCTTTATTTTTTTTTCCACAGTCGGCTTTTTATTTATTTGCTTAAATTCCTTTTTTTTTTTTGGAGGGATTTTTATTTTTGCCCCCTTTCCGAGCCCCCTTTCCCAGCGCCTCGCAGGGTGGGATAACGCGGGGTCCGGCAGTGCCAGGAGGACGCTGCCCGCGCTCCTGCCCGCTGTTCTGCCCGGCAGCCGCCGAGCTTGCCCTGGGAGGACGCGAGGGATTTCTGACCGTTTGATTTCCCTCTCTGGCTCTATTTTTATTTTTTTTTTTTTCCCTTTCTTTCCCCTGGGCGTGGAGAGGTGACTCGAAGTTTACTTTAGGCGTTGGGAGGGTGACAGGTTTTGCAATAATAAACCGGCTTTTCTCCCAGCCGCCCGGGATGAATGACTTTGAAATTTGCAAACCTGATTGCCAACATCTGCAGAGAAGGAAGCAGCCCGAATCGAGGGAAAAAGATTTATTAGTTTTAGACTAGGTGGCAGTGCCAATTTCCCAGGTGCTAAGAGCAGAGGTGTAAAGCGAACGGCTATGAAGCCAAGCACATGGGCAGACACCTTCTTTTTTACTTCCCTTTTGTCTTTCTTTTTTTCTTTTTCCTCTCTTTTTTTTTGTCCTGTGTATTTTTTTTTCCCCTCCTCCACCTCCTGCTAAAGCAGAATACAATCTCTGCAAAAATTCGTCTGGACAATCTCAAGCCAAACCGAGTGTGGGTTGTTGTTTCTTTTTGTTGTTGTTGATTTTTTTTTTTTTTTAATTGGGTGATTTTTTTAATTTCCTTTCCCCCCCCCCCCCCCCAAAGTTTCCTTTTCTGGTGCTTCCCTGAAATCCAGGCAGTCCGGGAGGGAGGCGCCGAGCTCTGGCCGAGCCGACAAAGCGTCGCTCCCTCCCGCCGTCTGCGAGCTTTCCCCGCTCGCCGCAAGCCCTCGGGCTGGGACCGAGCCTCGGATTTGGGGGCCCCTCACAGAGGGAATGGGTTTTGTGATCCCTCCAATATTTTATTTTTATGTATTCTTATTATTTTTATTTTAATTTTCCTTTCTCTGAAGCCTTTTGAAAATCCCCTTCCCATCCCCGCCCGCGCCTCCGTGGTGGCCGGTTCTCCCCGCGCGCTCCCCGGGACGATCGCTCGCAAAGCTCGCTCTGTGAGATTGGCTTCGGCTCGGCAATTCGCAGCCAGGCTAAACTGCGTTAAAAAGATACGTACAATTAAGAGTCGAAACTTCCATTACACCGCGGCAGTGGGATAGGCAGGGATTTTTTTTTTTTTTTTTTTTTTTTTTACGGCTTTAACAATATCGTTTGAAATGATGATTGCTTCCTGCGACCGAGGGGCCCTTTGTAGGTTTGCTTTTGCAGCGTTGATGTTGGTGTGTGGGGTTTTTTTGTTGTGTTTTTTTTGGTTTGTTTTGTTTTTAGGAGGGGTTTGGAGGGGTGGAAAGCAAAGTCTTGTGCAAGGGGTTAAGAAAAGTGGGCAGGAGGCGAAGCCTTTAAATAGAGCCAGTTCAAACCGATCTTTAAATACCGCCGGGGTGAAGAAAGAGACTGTTGAATCTGTCCCAGCGTCCTCCTAAAATAAAGACGCCCCTGTAAAAATAGCGCGATTGGCCATATTTGAGGATCCAGTTATCGCCGGCACCGACTCCTTATTTTTCTCGTAGCCTCTGCTCCGTACGGCAGTCCGGGCTCTGCCCCGGCACCAAAGGACGGGCGCCTGGGCTGCGTCCGGGGACCCCCGGCCCCTCGGCTCTTCTAGGGGTGGTTTCTGTTCCGTGGTAGCGTGTTGGTCGCTGCCGTGCAGGCCGGGGGGCCGGGGACAGAAGCCCCTTTGTTGGAAGCGCACGGAGGGAGGAGTGAGCTGGAGGCCGAGGCGGGAGGTGAGCCGGCCCCGGGCTGCGGGGCTGCCATCCCGTGTCCCCCCCCCGCGCTCTCGGGCATCGCCATGTCCCCGGCCCCGAGGAGGGTGGGGGGGGTTATGGGGGCCGGGGAGCAGCGGGGTGCTCCCGATGGGCCCCACCGAGCGCCGGGGGAGGAACGTGACTGTTTGCAATGGAATTTCATCCCTGGCAGCGGCCGAGCTTGCCGGGAAGACCTTGCATAAAAAGCGGCTGCAATCGATGGAGTCGGGCGGCCGAGTCCATTAAAGCGGTAGCTCGCTTGGCTCTGCAGCCCGCGGCTCAAAATACGGGGGGTTTATAGTTTTGCTCCTTCCCTACCCCACCGTCTTCGGGTCCGAGCGAGCGTCCTGGTCTCGGCTCCAGCCCGCGGCGCGCGCCTTGTTCTCGGCAGCTTCTGTGTTTTGGGGGAGGTGGAAAAGGCTCCCTCGGATGCGATTGCGAAGGGCTGCTCTGGCACCGCGTCCCTGCCGGGCAGCGGGGCTGCCCGCGAGCAAATATCATCCGCCTGCAAAAAAGACTCTCTGAGTTTAAAATAATAATAATAAAAATCTGCTTTTTGCCATGTACTGAGGTATCCTTTCTTGGGTGGGATGCGTATGGGGGGGCTACCAGAACAGATCCGTGTTTGTATAAAAGGATGCCTGGCCTCTGCCATGAAAATACGCTTCAGAAATGCTTTCCAGTACCCGGGAAAAGGGACACACCTGCGCGAGCAGAGCTGACTGTGTGTTAAATCCAGCTGGAGAGCAGGGGCTGAAAGGAAAGCGGTCAGGTGGAGGGGAGAGATTTTGGTTTGCTTGCTTTCATACTTCCACATTAGCGTGCGCATTCAAGTGCAGGGATTTAAGGCGGATTGGAAACCATCCCTGCTTCCAGGCCCGCTGTGCCCAGGGAGAAGTTTTCCAGGACAGCTGGGCCAGGTAGGAGCGTAGGGAAAAAAAAATAAAATATCCTTCCTCCCCAGGATAGCTTTGCTGTGCCAGCAAAATCCCACTGTAGCCATCCTTATAATGGCAAAATTGTGCTTCTGCTGAGCCGGCAGATTTTGCGGAGGAGGCCTTGCCGTCGGCGGTGCCAGCAGAAGCACAATTTGCTCATCTAAACTGCATCCACACTAAAATCGCTTCGCTGATAGGAAACACCGGGATAGCACCGATGCGGTGCTGGACCGAGCCGTGCCCATCTCCTTCCCGTAGCTGGGCTGGGGAGGAGGGGGCTCCCGGACCGGCGGTGGGATTTTGGCTGTGGTTCGACGCGGCTCTTTTTTTGGTCACGTTTTGATGCTGCAAGGAAAATACTATCGGTGTTTAATGGCCCTTGAAATCGCGGTTCCCCCTCCCTGCCCGCCCAGGGGGTGGTGCGAGGGGCTGAGCGCGGGGGGCTCCTTGGGGCAGGGGCTTGCCGCGTAACCGCCGGAGGAATGTGGAGCGGCCGGAGACCTGCCTGGGGAGGTGTTCCTCCTCCCTTGGGGCCCTGGTGAAATTAGATGCTTTTTGATACGTGTTTTCAGGCAGAGCAGCGAGCGTGCCTGTCCCGGCAGGGCTCGGGAGGCGATGCTGGCCCGCGCCGGGCAGGGACGTTGTGCTCGGACCCGTCGCGCTCTCCCGTTTACACCCGGCATCCCCGGGGGCGGAGGAAGTGCTTGGCCGTTAAGTGATGCCCCTGCAGCTCCCTCGGGCCTGCGGCCAACTCGTAGGCTGTGAGCAAGGCAGGAGCCGTCTCTTCGGTTTTGCGCTGGGGATGAAATGGGGGGGGAAAAGGGACTTTGCATTTTTGGGTGTCTCCCACCGTGCGCTCCTGGGGTGCTGGGGACGCGTTTCTCTGATGTCCCGGTGTTTTCCCTGAGGTGCTGGTAGTCGGGTGGGTTGTGGGGTGGCATCTCCATCCTTCAGGAGGGGTGGGAAGGACTGTCCACCCTGTCCTCCACCCCCGTTGAAGTTCCCATCCCAAGCGGCGGTAGCTGGTGGTAGGGACGTTGGGCTTGGACCAAGAGCCCAAGGGCTAACGTGGTGACGTAAACTTGCTCGGAGCAAGGTCCTGCGGGATCCTCCACTGTGTTAGGGTTTCTAATACCCTCCCCAGCTGAATGGGCAGGAGCCTGACCCTGCCTCTGATACGCGGTGCTGGTAAACATGTGCGTGGTTTATTTGTGTGGTTTCCAGCAGCCCGTCTCCCACCCGGAGCGAGCCTTGCCCCCCACCCAGCACCGCGTCTCCTCGGCGGGGTTGGACAGCCGCCGGTCCCAGCCCCGACTGATGGTGTGCCAGTGAAAATTTGATCCGGAGGATGTGCCGGTGCTAGAAATCCTAGCCGGGGATGGCATGGGGCACTGGGCAGGTCCCCGGCGTTGGGGACAGGCTCCTGCTCTTTCCCAGCGCAGCAGCTGTTGGAGAAATGGAAATCGCCGGGAATTAATCTCGCTGCAGACGTGGTTAGCAGAGCAGGGCTTTCGTAAGGGAAATTTTAGGTCTCCTTCCTAGGATAACCCAGGGTAAAACTGAAATTAGTTTATAATTATATAGTAAACAACCCCCCATCTTGTCGTTTCACCATCTTCTGATGAATATGGAAATGAACATTGTTAAGGGGAATTGACGTCGTTACGGCAGCCTTCCAGGTGAGCGCCTTGCGGCTCGGCCGCGGCTGCGACCGGCGGGAGGGTGTCGGATCACCTCCTTTAGCTGGGGTTAGCGCCCGACGAGTTGAAACAAGGCCCCGTGTGTTTTCGGCGCGTACTAAACTGGTCCAGTTAAAGCTTCGGGCGGGAGGTGGTGCGGGGAATCGGGGCCAGCCTGGCATGTGCTGACACGAAAGCTGCCTTGCCGGGACGAGGAGATGTTGGTCTGGGTTAGGTAACGCGATCCAGCATCGCCTGCTCGAGGTGCCGAGGACAAGGGAGTGCTTTGTTCTGCCTCGCTGCTGAAACGAGAGCGGGGTGAACCGACCCGAAAATGCAGGCGGGGTTGGGGAAGGGGTGGGAGCCGAGGGCAGCCCCGAGCTCCCTGCCTGCGGGGCCAGGGGGAGGCAGCAGCGCTGCGTCCGGCTGCGGCAGCCCCTCGCTGGCTTTTCCAGCTGGGGATGCTCTTTAAAAAGCAAAATTTGGGAGGGCAGTGCTCCGGCGCGGCCGCCCTGCAGGGTGCTGCCTCTCCCCGGCCGTGAGGATTTCGGGGTTTCCTTCTCCCCGTGTTTCCTCCCAGCCCTGCGTTTCTGGCTGGCTTCACTCCGGGATGGCACAGCTGGATGTCTGCAGGCGTCGCGACGCACTCACCGGCCGGGGAAAAACGCCGTCTCTCTCTGCTATTTATTTGCTTTGCTTATCGTTCGCTTCTCTCCAGCTCTTTAACACCAAGGGGACGGCAGCCGCACGAACCCTTTATACCCGTCCCTGTCCGCGCTGGCTGGGGAGGACGGCGCGGCGGGAGCCCTGCCGTACGGCAGCGCCGTGGCGGTGACAGTTGGGTTCCCTTCCCCACGCCGCGAGGATCGGCTGTTGGGTGCACAATATGCTCCGTTTTTCCTCTCCAGCTGTTGTCGCTGACGGTTATGGGAAGCGAAAGGTAGTTGAGAGTTTGGTATCTCTAAATCAGGGAGGTGATGGGCAGAAAGGAGGGGGTGAGGGAGGGCTCGGTATATCTGAGGCTGGTTTTTGTTTAAATCCAGCGAGACTTGAAATAGTGGCAAAAGGATTGAAGTGACCTTGGGAATAAATTTTATTGCCAGCGTAGCAGTGGCCAAAGAGCCATTTTGAGGGAGCTGGCTGCAGGCAGGCGAGCCGAACATGGTGGGCTCGGAGCAAGGAGCAGCGCAGTATGTTTGGGAGAGAATGTGCCTTTTTAGGGGAATAACAGAGATTTTAAGGCACTCGGCCCCGTCTCTCTGGATCTGCATCCCTGGCAACTTCTGCAAAGGTTGCTCTTGCTTCTGCTGCCATCCATCTTACCCTGCCGCGTTCCTGCGAGCAAAGAGCCCTTTTTATGTTTGGTGGTTAGATGCATTGCCCGTGCTTCCCTTTCTGCCCCCGATCCCTTCTCAGCAGAATTCCCTGTGGCTTGAATATCCTTTTAATACATTTGGTTTAATTGCTTTTAATTAAAAAAAAATAAAAATAATAATTGAAATGGCCAGCGTGCTTGGGAGGAAGGGTTTTGAAGGGATCCAGCTCTTTGCTGCTTGCAGGCAGCGCTGGCACCGGTGTGTGAATGAAATAGCCCCCGTGTTACTGCCGCGCAGTGTGTGTAATCCTGGTGTTTTGTGTCCCGATCTGCTAGGTGGGGGGCATCCCGCATGCCGTGTCACGCGCAAGACGAGCAGCTAATGCTCCAGCGAGTAAAGATCCGGGCAGGCGAGTGAAGATGGGTGCAGGCACCTTCCCGGGGTGCCGGTGAAAGCCCAGCACACCTTTTCCCCGGTCCCGCTCGCCGGGCAGGCACACCGCGTCGGGCTCCCGGCGCGCGCAGCGTGCCGGGGTTTCCCTTTGCAATCCCAGCGCTACAGCGGGGCTTTCTCCCTAATGAGATTAGCGACACAAAGCGGCGATTCTTCTGCTGCTTTTAATGGATGTTCAGGGTTTGTGTGGGATCGGAAATTCCTACTTTCATCACATGAGCCCTCTCTGTGACTGTTTTGTGGACAGATCTTCCTTTCCTCGGCTTCAGGGCTGACATTCATATTGGCACAAGCGTTTCAGGCTTTCCCGTCCTGCCGCCCTCTGCCTCCCCTCCTTCCCAGCCCCAGCCATGGTGAATTTTAGCTTCTTTCCTGCTTTCAATCTCGCCGTCAACCCAAGCTGCTTCCATCTTGTGGAGGACACAAAAGCTCAGGGGCCTTCCCTGGCCAGGCTAAACACAGCTGAGAGGAAGGAGAAATGCAAAAGTCGCTCTTGGATCGTTCTTGCAGGTGCTCCGTGGTCTCCCTAGCCGAGATGTGCAAATACATATGTGTGTGGGTATATACATATATAGGCCATCCACCTAGTGCTTCACCTGACGGAGGGCTGGCTGTCCCTGCCTTGTGACATTGGGGCCAGGTTGGCAATTTGTCAAGAGCCCAAGGGCCGTGCTTCCATTTGAATACGGATTTGCATAATTCATCAGAAATTAAACCGCACCGCCATAATATTTGCCTCTGCGTTTACCTCCCGTTATCGGCAGTGGGGAGGCGTGCGGTGCAGAGACCCCTTCGCTTCACAGTTCAGCGCTTTTTCAGTGCAGAAAAGGTGGCGTGGGCTGATGTTCAGGGGCACCCAGGGAGGGCAGGAGCCTCTGGAAGGAAAAAGGGCCGAATGTGGGGTTGCGGGGAGAGGCTGGGCACAGGCTGAGCTTTTGAGCCTCATTTTCTGAGGAAAAGAGGCTTATGGGATCGTGCTCTGTCTGTGGATCTCATTCTTCCACCCCCAGAGGTCTGTAGCCCGTTGCTGAATTTCTCCCAGGGTGGTTTTGGTCCCTGTAAATGCTGTGGAGGTCAGCGCTGGGCTCTGGGAGAGGCATGCGTTCGCCCCTGTGGCACACGGAGCGGTACATGCGGGCGCCTCCGGCTTCACCTTGCACTTACCCTGTCCTGGCCACGCCGTATCCAAGCGGGAGTCGTGAAGCCGGAGCCAACTGAACACGGTTGGGTCATCCTGGGGTGTTTCTTGGAGCCGGTCTTCTCTCACTGCCAGGACCCCGGCGGCGTGTGGTGGTTGCTGGCTGTTCGCTGAGCATGCGTGCGTTGGCATTGCAGCATTCAGGTCCAATCGGGGGGCTGTGCTGCTCTGTGCCTCAGTTTCCCCTTGCAGTGCCACCCCCCCTTTGCAAGGCATCCCGAGAGGCGCTGAGCCACAGCAGTCGCTTTGCAAACAAGAAGGTTTAAAATAAGCAGCGACAGAGGCCGCGTCTCCCAGGGCTTTGAGTCATCCCGGCTCGTGCTGACTGTGCCTGGCAGGGGCCCGGGAGGCAAAACAAACCCGCATCCAGCTGCCGCCTCCCCGCCAGATGTTAGCGGTGGGGTGACTGGTTGGGTTTCGGTGGCGGCCCTCCCGGCAAAGCGGATTGAGCTGCCGTGGGGAGATGCCACCTCTCTGGTGGTCCTGGTGAAACCCTGGTCAAAGCGGTGGCTTGGAGCAGTTCCCAGCTTGGGGACTTGCAGTTGGGCCACCTGATTTCTGGAGGAAGAGGTGAGATGAGCAGCCCTGGTCTGGCACCGTGCGGGCTTGGGTTTGCAGAACGGGGGGTGCTGAGGCTCCTTCCAGCACGCCTGGGCTTGGGCATGGTGTGGACTGTCCTGGCTGCGAGTCCTCACTGTCCCGGAGAGGAGGACAGGCAGGGCCGAACCCGGGGGCGATCCCGTGGTGGCCCCCCACCCGCCACCCCACGCAGAGGGGAGGCAGCCAGGGCAGCGGGCTGGCAGTGGGAAGGCAAGGGGAGGAGAGGGCAGGTGACATTTACCTTTCGGTGGGCGCCCCGGCGTGCGTCCGCAGGGCTGCCTGCTGCCCATCACGCAGCGGTGTTTAATTTCTCAATGGGAGGGCAGGGAGATAATGCTGCACGGTCCCATTTAACCTGCTGGTGACCTGGTCTTAAGTCATTGTGGCTGAAAATAGACCGTGTTCCCTCCAGGGCACGGCTAATGGCGCTGGGAAAGCTGGGATCTCTCTTTGAAGGCTGATTTAATTGCTGCTGGCAGGCACTCGGCGCAGGTGATGTGGGCACAGACACCCGTGCCATCCCACAATAACCTCCCCCCTCCGAGCGCCTGTAGCTTTCCCAGCTCTGGCAGCGAAGGGTAACGAGCTCTTTTCTAACGAAGGCACGGGACAGTGTCTCAGAGCCGGTGTGTGGGTGTTGCTGGGTTAATTGCACGGGCAGGGCTTGGCCCGCGGGGAGCAGGGGCTCGCCTCTTTGCATTGCATCTTCTGTGCTGAGTTTGGGTGATTTAAAAAAAAAAAAGAAATAAAAATGGGGTGAGTTAAATTTCTGTGCTTAGGAAGAAGGAGGAGCACCTGCAATGAAAGTGCGTGCCCGTGCCGGGAGCAGAGTCAGCCCTAGGGCCCCTGTGTCAGCCAGGGTCTGTGTCACCATGATGAGGGATGGACCCAAGCAAAGACATCTTGATGCTGTCTTAGAAAATCAGGAGATGAAGGCGAGACTACAACCTAGCAGCCAGGTGCTGCGTTCCTGGGGATTCTGCTAATCAGTTTGAGAGTTAAAATTATTATTTTTTAATTTCCGTATAGCATCTTAGTAAATGTGGAGCTGAAGAGCTCACCGAGTCACTCCTTGCTATGTGAGGAAAGGTGTGCAGTTGCATAGCGAGAGCCTGGAGGTTTTGGTGGACCCCCGTTGGGGTGTCGGGTTTAATTACGCCAGCGGAAAAGGAGAGACATCCGAGGTGGTGGGGGATTTCAGGCTGGGGATGCAGAGGAGAAGCTTCTGCTGTAGCAGCCAACAGTGACCCAGGAGCGTTGACACTGGTTTGAGAGTTTGTGCATCAGGATTAATGCGGGACCGGGTCGGTGCTTCCCAGACCGCATGTTTCAGGCTGTGCAGACCGGCTGCGCATCATGTCAAGGGTCTCAGTGGGATGGTTTCCATCCTGGCCGCTCCAGCGGAGGAAAAGCCACCTTCCCTCTGCCAAAGGGATTCGTGTCCCCACCTGGGTTGCTTCTCGCTGCCCCCCACGAAGTCGCTGTGAGCAGGGAGCTGGTGGGTGACCTTGTGGGAGATCTTCAGGGCATCTCATTGGTGTCCTTCTGCGGCCCCGAGCCCTGAAGCGCTGGTATACCTTGGATTGCATTGGCTTTGTTGCACGGTGGAAACTGAGTCTGCAGGATGCCGAGGGCAGAGCTGGGGCGCGAGCACCGATCCCTTGAGCCCTTGCAACCGCTTCTTCCCATTTTCTCCTCCTCCGCCATCTCCGGGACATTGGGGCTGTTCCAGCTCCCGGGTGAGGAGGAGGTGATATTTATTTCCACGGAGGCAGGGAACCCCCGCTTGCCCTGTGCATACACCCTGCCCTTTGGTGTGCCTTGGCTGCAGGAGGCCCGGCAGCGCGGTGATTCACCGTGAGGGTAGCCCGGCAGTAAAATCATGGCACGGCATCGGCACGGGGTAATGGCTGCGGGAGGGCGCCTCGGAAACCCAGCGGGAGCACGCGGTGTTCCTGTGCTGACGCAGCTGCAAGCAATAGTAAATATTGAGCAAGAGCCATTTAAAAATAAAGCAGCCTGGACACAGATTCCCACGTGGAATAAAATAAAATTAAAAGAAACAATAGAGAGCTGCGCTGAGCTGGGAGGGGAACTCGCCTTGGCTTTTAAGGTAGTGATTTTTGCAGCTGAAGGAAAGCGGCACGGCGGTGTTTGAGCTGGCAAAGGCCGGCAGCACGGACCCCCCACCGGAGGATGCTGACTCTGAGCTCACCGGGGCCCTTAGAAGATTAAACGGGGAGTTAAATTGATCTGGCTGTTCTGGATCTGGGGGATGAGATTGAAGGCCTTCAGGGGATGCGGAGAATCGAGGCTGTAAATCAAGGCTTTGAAGCAACTGCCAGCCCCGTGGTACGGGGTGTAAATATGGCGAGGTCAGGTTTTGGGGCGGAGGGTGGTGGGTTGCGACGGCAGCAGCAGCTTGGGGCTGCAGGGACGGGGACCGGCCGCTGCTGTGGTCCAGGCGCATCTGATCTGGGGGCTTTGGTTTCAGGCCAGCGTGTTCAGGGGCTTGTATTGCTGGTGTCTCGTGTGTGGCACGGAATCAAGGCGGCTCCGGTGCCTTGGGTGTCACTAGAGCTGCCCTGGCAGACAGGGGAGGAGGCGGCAAAGATTTACACTGTCAGCACTCCTGGCTCTCAGCTGTTTGCAGCCATAAATGTGTGCACGAGAAATAGCTGCTGCCGCGCCTCGCCGTGCTGTGTGCCCTCGTGTCGTGGGGCAGAGATGGGGAGGTGTGTGCTGGAGAGGGGGCCCTGAAAGAGTCTCCCCCGGGAAGCTGCTGCATCTGCAGGGAGAGGCTCAGGGGTGCACCAGTGATGGTGAGCACGGGCAGCCGGTGCTGGTGCGGCGGCCGTCCCGCCGGCGGTGGGAGGGGGCTCCCCGGGTGCTGGCGGCCAGTGGGTACTCGCTGTGCTTGGACTTCTCCCGCTTCCCCTCCCTCCCTGCCGGGGAAAGGGGACTTGTGAGGATGTAAGCGTTTATCCAGCCGCTTGTGGCATGGACTGGTGTCCCAGTTGGCTGCCTGCAAGGCGCTGCGAGCCGGACTGGGGAAGAGGTGACTGTGCTCCCGGCCAAGGGCGGCTGCGGCTCCTGCTACGTGCCAGAGCCCAGCAGCCACCAGAGACCCCGGCTGCAACGGGGCTGCAAATCTCCAGGTGCTCAGCCTTGAAAACATCCAGTGGAAATAAACCCAAAGCCTCGCTGCTGCGTTTCCCAGTCCCTCTGGGACCGGAGGGACTGCGGGGCCAGGCTTTTCAGCTCGGGGCCCCTCTGTGGCCACAGCCCCTTGCACAGCGCTGCGTGGTGCCAGCCTGCTTCCTGGCAGCGTGTCCGTCCGTCGCGGCCCGGGGAGGATGGGGCGAGATGCTGGCGGTTGGAAATATTTCATAAGTGGCAGAAACCCGTAACGGGCAGACGGGGCCGATGGAGGAGAGTTACTTCACCTCTCCCGGGGCGCTGGGGGCTGCCGGTTTTCCGGTGACGGGGCTGTGGCTTCTCGGGCAAAGATGGCTCATGCCCAGGGCTTGGCTTCGGGGTGCGCTTTGCGACTGGCATCGCACGTGGCTGCTTGCTTGCCTGTCCAGGCCACCGGGACTGTCACACAGCTACGTCCTGTTGTGTGATTCCCTTTGAGGCGATAGCAGGGACTAGAGAGCCGTCCCTGGGCACTAGCAGAGGCTTTGCGGATGCTGCTTCTCTCTGGTGCATCGGTGCTGCTGGCTGGTTTGGAAAACTGGACCAGGGAGTGAATTCCCCATGGAGCAGTATCTCTGTGTCACTCCTGCTTGCTGTCCTTGACCCTTTGTGGGTGCCCAAGTGAGCCATCGCCTCTGTGCCAGGGCGGCAGCCGGCGTGGAGAGCAGCACGGGGATGCTGTGAAGGTGCTGGCTGGTCGCCTGCAGCCGGGCTGGGGTTGGAGCAGCTTTCCCAGCACTGGTGCACACACAAGTTACATCAGGCATGTAGCCTGGCTTGTTGGCCGGAGCCGTGTCCGCGGGGGAGATGTGTTCAGCTCCAGCGTGTCCCCTCCAGCGTGTCCCCCTCCTGCCTGGCTCTTTCACAACCCAGGCTTGGCCGACTCATCCAGCTGGGGCTGAATTTCAGGCCTGGGGACCGGGGGGGGGGGGCCGAGACGGAGAGAGCCCGCAGGTTAAAAACTCTGGGTGACCGGCGGCACGTGGCAGCCCGCTCCGCTGCGGGCATGTCTGCCCGCCCGCCATCGCCACCTCTGCCGGGCGATGTTTTCTGGCGGCTCTCTCCTCCCGGGGAGCTTTGGGCAAACCCTGAGCGGGCTGAGCACGTGGGGCCTGTTTCCCTCCCGCTTCCCCCGGCGCGACCTCCGGCCTCCAGACGTTTGGTGTGCGGTTTGTGCGGTCGCTGGTATCTCATCTCCCCATCAGTCACATCCCCTCTCGGTGGTGAGTCACCCGGCCATACCTCTTCCCCCACCCCGTGCCGTTTTGGAGAGCTGAGCAGAGATGAAGAAGATGTTTTCAACTGGGCTGACACATCTGCACCCGCCAAGTTCCTCTAATAACAGCCCTTAGTAATTTATGTCTCAATTGTGCAAAGCAGGTACGTTTTATCATCTTGGAGCTGGGAAGGAGGGGCAGGGGTGTGCGTTCCCCCTCCGTGCCCATCCACTGCACCCACTGGAGCATCACAGGGGGAGCCGAGCAGGGACCTGCCTTTTCGCTGCCGGCTGTCGCCTTCCTGCAGGGTTAAGGTGGCTTGAGGGATGATCTCTGCACCCCTTAAACCCTTATACCCTCTGAGCTGGGCTGCTTTGGATCATGTGTGCCCACGCTGGCAGAGCGCTCGCGTGAGATTCGTGTTGGTGGTGCCTTTGCCAGGCGGCCAGAGGCCGTGCTGATGGGCACGTGCGTTTGGCGTGGCGGGGAAGGGAAGAGGGGCACAGGCGGTCTGGGGCTGGCAGCGCTGCCGGCTCACACCTCCCTGTCTGCGCCGTGGTGCCAGCCCGCCTGTGGGCGAGCAGTCGGCTGGAGGAGCGTGGCTCAGCCTGCCGAGACCTGTCGGCGTGTCCCTGGGCGAAGCGGATCTTGCACTGGTTCAGCAAACGCTCTCGCCCCGGGCAGATGGAGATGGTTGTGGTTTCCCCCTTTCCCCTCCCTTTCTCCTGGCAGAAGCCCATGGTTGGGGTGAGCTGTGCGTTGCTCACTGCGGTAGAGTTTCTCCCCTTGGCATCGCTTTCTGGCACGGAGATCCAAGGAGGGAGCGACTTGCCCGCGGCCGCCTCCTGCAAATGCAGCTACTTAGCGCGTGAAGGAGCAGCTTCACCTCCAGGTGCTGCCCCGGGGAGCAGGGCAGCAGGTTTTGGGCAGTGTGTGAGTCTTAAGCCAGTCTAGCAATGCTGCTGGAGGGCTCCACGGAGGAAGGGATGCTCTGGCGGTGCCTCGAGGTTGGTTTTGCATTGGGTTCATCGCCAGGAAGGCTGTGGCTCAGATCCCTCCTCCCTGCCCCAGCTCTGGTTCCTGGCAGGGAACAGGCCAGGTAAACACAGCCCAGGCAGATTCTCCTCCAGGCATTTAGGAAGGGACAACAGTGTTGCTGGTAAACCAGAGGCTGGGGTTCGGGTGGCTCTGCGGTTTTGCTGCTGGTCAGCTGGGTGGTGCAGGCAGGTCCTTGCACCTGCCCCTGCCTCAGTTTCCCCACCTGCAAAGCTTTGGGATGTGCTTTGAGCCCCCGTGCTGGGCTTACGCCTCTCCCAGGAACAGCACTGCTGCCGTGGCTTGCGGGACGCGCTGGGAAGGGCTGCCCAGTGCAAGGTGGCTTTGGGGCTTGGCTGGTGGCATCAGCTCGGTTCTGCGGCTGCTTCCCAGCCAGGGTGGTGACATTATCCCACGGGGTCCTCAACCTGTCCCCCTGAGCCTGTCCCCAGCTCGGACTGCACATGAAGCTGCCTGTCACCACTCTGCTCCCTGCTCCAGTGCAGCGGCTAGAAAACCTCTGTGACAGCTCGTCTTATGCTGGGCAGACGGAGGGGATTTTGTCTGCCTTTTGGCCACTGTCATCCACAGTCCCTTGTCCCTTCACTCTTTCAGTCGACTTTCCCACTCCTCGTCCTCCTGCAGCCCCGGGCTGAGGCTGGGTCCGAGTGGAGGGATGTGATAATGCTGATTGCGGAAGAAGCCCCAGAGGATTTGGGGCTGGGGCTGACCCCGTGTTATCCCTGGGTGGGATAAGATGCTGCAGGCAGGGAGCTGCCCCAGTAGGACCAGGGATGTAACTGGTACCAAAATGCCTCTTTGGGTATCAGTAGCTTAAGCCGTGTGCAGGCGTCCCTGTGCTGGATGACAGGGCTGGATCATGTCCCCTTCCTGCAGCTTTGCAGGTGGCTTCATGTCCTTGCACTGTGTGCAAGTGGGGATGTGCCATGGGCATCTGTGCACGGCGGTGTCTGCAGCGTGGGATGTGTCTCGCCGCGATCTCCGTGCCGGTGCTCTCGCCTGCTGGAGCGGCTGCAGCTGGCATCGAGGTCTGGCTGGGAGAAGGGGCTCACGTGGCCATGTCTGGAGCCGGGGCCACCGGGCTGGCGTGGCCCGGGGTGCTCCGGGGGGTTTGCCATGCCGCAACCATGTGCTCTGCCAGATGGGACCCGCGTTCCCTCGGAAATGTGTTGCTCCTGCTCCAGACGCTGGCTCGTCGCCAGCCCAGCCGTGGCAGAGCGGTGCAGCGGAGGTGGCCTGGCCGAGGCAAACACGCTGCAGAGCGGAGCTGCTCACAGCTAACCCGGGGTAGGTGCCCCTGGGTGCTACCCAGTGCTCTTCAGACCTGCAATAAGAAAATGTGTTTGGAAATGCTCCAGCGTGAAGGTTTTGGAGTTACCAAGGAGAGGTGTGAATGTGTATGCATGCTCGGTGCCTTCACAGCACTCTGTACAGGATTAAATGGCAAGTTTTACCTGCTGGGAACGGGCTCTGCATTGAACTTCGTGGGCACAGCAGCTCCCCTGGTCCTGCCGCTGGAGGGTTGGTGTGTGCGGGTGATGCCGCTGGGAGCTGTCGGGCGATGGATCTGGGCCAGGAGCTGTGCGGAGCACCGTGTCGGTGAAGCACATGTGCCGGGATGCAAACATGTATGCGAAAGAGATCCCGGCTGTCTAAATAATGTGAAATATTGACTAGCTCTTGCAGATGGTGCTCCACGTGCAGCTTCGGGGACTGAACTTCTCTGTCTCCTCTTGGGTTTTGGTGCGATGTTGTTTTGATCCAGCTGGATGCCGAACTCTTCACAAACTCGTTGCCTGGTGGCTTTCAGTGGGATCGTTGAATTTTGGGGAAGTTGGTTGCTAATGGGGTCTGAGGGGAAGAGAGGAGGGTTGCAGAGGGCTTGACTGGCTCCTTCAGACTCTCCTGATGGCTTTTATTCGTTTTTTAAACGATGACACCAACTGAGAAGCTGGTTCTTGCAGTGTTGGGGTTTGCAGTATTGCAGGGGTGCCGTTTGGTGGCACTGTTGCAGAGGAATTGCTGCCTGTAGCCAAGAGCTTGTGTTATTACCACTATTATGGTGATGGTATTCGCTGATGAAATGCTGGTGATGATTATTTGCATGAGGACGTTGCTGGGGGCCCCACTCTTAGAGGAGGCCCCAGCGTCCGGGACATAACCCAAACAGCTGGCAGCAGGGCCTTGGGGACACTCTGCCTTTGTATCAGCTCCTGGGGAGGCAGCAGGTTTTCTCCTCTGTTTTGCCTTCCTCGGGGATAAGGTGCTGGTTTTGGGTACGTGAAGCTACGCTTTGTGCGAGCTGCTGTGGAGGATGCTCTCGCGCTTTCCCCAAAGCCCGTACCCGGTGCGGGGCAGCTGCAGCGGGGATGGGCTGTCTTGGCAAAGCTGTGCTGGGAAGAGGGTCTTATTGCTGCTCGGGAAGCGTGTTGGGGAGTGCCCTCACCCACAGGTCGCTGTACTTGTGATAAAACAGCTTATCGGCCAGGAGGTTTTACCGTTTTGCCTGCAGATTTAAGGGTCTGCTCAGAAAACAGCGCGCTCCATTTGCAGCCCACCGGCTGCAAAGTTAGAGCCCCGCAGAGGTGCAAGGGGCGAGCTGGGGGACCCCCAGTGGGGGGTCAGCACCTGAAGCGGGGGCCCCGAGCAGCGCTCCCCGCCACGGGCTGTGCCTGCCCCGCCGTGCGGTGCGCGTTGCCGCACGCGTCCTCGCAGCCGCTGCTCCTGGCGCGCGAGGGACCGACAGCCACAACAGTCTGTGCTCCTGCGGGGCGCGTTCCAAGGCGGCGTGCCGCTTGGGCTGAAACATGTTTCCCTCTTCTGTTTCCCATTTTCTGCAGGCTTTTCTCATCTGCCTAACGGGCTCTACCCGTCGTACATTCCCCTGAGCCACCTCGAGCCCCCCAGCGCCGGCAGTCCTCTCCTGGCCCAGCTGGGTCAGCACAGCCTCTTTGAGTCGCAGAAAGGTGAGTCTGGGTCCCCGCTCACCCTTTCCCTCGGCCACCCCGGGGTGCTCACCCTGTCTTTGGGGCATGCTTGGCTGCTGGCTGCTGGGATGTTGAGGGTGAAGAGCAGGAAACCCCTGGGATTATCATCCAGGGATGTTTCCCGGTCTTAGCAGTACCAAGGTCTTGGATGTGTAGGGAACCCAGCCAGGTCCCTCCTTGAAGCCCCAACTTGCTGCTGCATCGCAGGGCTCAGCGTGCATCGGCAGCAGGGCTGTCCTGCGTCCCCCCTGGGCCATGTGGAGGTACCTGGCAGGTCTCCTCTGCCCTGGTCCTTCCTGGCTATGTCTGAGACGTCCTTGAAACCTGTTCCTTCCCAGTTTGACACCTCTCACCTGTCTCTGTGTAAGGCCAAAGGGGTCGGAGGCCCATGATAATCTTACTTGCTTTTGCTCTGCAGATGGGTTCTACCTGTCCAGCCACGCGGGCCAGTCCGCTTTGCACCCACAGCCTCCCCTCTCGCGGACCGCGGGCAACCACACGCCGAGCGCTCTGCTCCGGGAGAAGGACCTTGGGCAGCTGCACAAGAGCTCGAAAGAAGGCCTGAAAGACCCCGGCGGGAAGGAGCGGGCATGCCGGAGCGATCTGTCCCTGCCCTTTGCCAAGAAGGAGGGCAAGCCGAAGGAGGAGCCCCGGCCCCGCAGCGTGGTAGACCTCACGCAGGACACCAAGCCTGACAGCGACCGGAAAGTGAGCGTGGTGGAGAAGGCGGTGAAGGTCGGCGAGCGTCTCTCGCCCTTCCTGGCTGAGCACATGCCAAATCGGGGTGTGAGCAGTGGGGAGCCCAAGTCCAAGAACCCGCTGCAGAGCTCTTCCCTCAGCAACTGCAACGGCGGCGGGGACCCCATGCTGAAGGTCCTGGGTGCCGAGCAGGACCGCTGTGCCAAGGATCCTGCTCGGCACGATGAGAACATGAGGCCTTCCGCGCATGCCCACGCCGAGCGGCTGAAGCGGGGAGAGCCCCTCCTGCCCTCCGTGGGTGCTTTGCACGTCTCCTGCAGCTGCCCGTCCCCGCACCCCTCGCAGCCGGGGAAGATGACGCCGGCCACGACATTCCCTCCGCAGCCTGTCCATTCCAGCATGTACACCATCTTCCCGCCGGCCAAGGAGCTGGGGAGGGAGCACAAAGTCATCGCCCCCACCTTTGTGCCTTCGGTCGAAGCCTACGATGAGAGGAGCGGGCCCATCCAAATCGCCTCGCAGGCCCGCGACAACAAGGCGAAGGACAAGGACCTCGGCAAGGTGGGGGTGCTGCAGTCGCCCACGGAGCGGTGCCTCGCGGACGCCTCCCGCACGCTCTTGTCCCAGGACTTTTCTTGCCACAGCGATGCCAAAAGGATGGAGGCTCTGCGGGAGAAGGGCTCGGTGATCAGGGCGAACTCCATGGCACTGAAGAGACAGGTCACTTCGGAGCCCTTCCTCAACCGGCCGGGGCTGGGCTCTCCGGAGAGCAGGGAGTTCCTGGCCTCCAAGGACTTGCTGAAGCCGAGTCCAGAGACAGAGCATCGCCCCTGCGAGCGGGACCGCTTCCAGCGATCCAGCTCCAAAGAAGCAGCGAAGGTCTATGGCACTTTGGACTCCTCCCGGCAGCACCTGGACCATGGTCAGCTGAAACCACCCGAGCAGAAGTGGAAGCCCTTTGAGATGGGCAACTTTGCCACCACGCAGATGGCGGTGCTGGCCGCGCAGCACAACCACGTCACCCGGGCGGAGGAGGAAGCCAAGAAGGTCTACCTTGACCCCAGTGGCTTGCCGCGGTCCTCGGTGGTGGGCTCACGGGGAGCCGCGGATGTCCTCCACCCCGCCTCCCACGGCGAAGGGTCGGCCATGCAGAGCCTCATCAAGTACAGCGGCAGCTTTGCCAAGGAGACCGCGTCCCGGCAGAGCTGCGGCAAGAAGAGCCCCTTCGGTGGCTTGGGCAACATGAAATTGGACTCTTCGCAGCTGGGCACCTCCAAAGTGCAGCAGCTGCTTTCGCAGCAGCCAGCGAAGCAGCTGAAGAGGGACCCTGAGCGACCCGAGAGTGCCAAATCCTTTGGCCGCGAGAGCATCGGCTCCCAGGGTGAGGTGGAGGTGAGGCACTTGCCCGTCGGCATCGCCGTGGCCGTGGCCCGGCAGAAGGACAACAGCAGCAGCAGCAGCAGCAAACTGGGGCCCAGCTTGGCGGACCGGGATCGCTCGCTGTCTCTCAGCAGCATCAAAGGTAGGTTCCCCAGACCTCTCTCAGGACTTCCCTGTGGGATCTGTTCACTGGGGAGAGCAGCCACCCCGTGCAGGCTGTGTGGCATGAGTGGAGTTTGGCATCGTCAGCTCCCTCTGCCTCCCCTTCCCAGCCCAGGGCATGTTGCAAACCACAGCAGGGAGTGACACTCCCCACGCAAGTGGGAGTCCCCTTTCCCCTCTTCCATCCCCTCTGTCCACTTCTGAGGACAACCCCTCTCCATGTGTTTGATCCCTGTTAGCAAAGGGAGTGACAGAGAAACCCCTTAATCCACCTTTGTGCTGGTGTTTTAATCTCATGGTTTTGATTTAAGCCATGGTGCTGGCAGGAGGGGGATGGCTCCGGCGAGCTTTTTGGTGCTCTGCTTGGCTTGCGTAGCAAGATAACGCCTGGGGGCTGCCCAGCTCGGGGAGAGCTCGGCTCTGGCGTGCCAGGGAGCGATGCCAAAGCGAGCAGTCGGCGAGCAACGGTTGGCTTTCCATTTTTAGCCTTCACCTTTCCCATTTTTCTGCCTTTGCCCCACTCTCCCAAACCTCGGCAGCAAGAGGCGGTTTCTCCCGGCCGGCAGCCCCTCTCCCCGTTCCCATCGCCTCCCGTCGCACTCCCCATGGCCGGGCAGGAGCCGACAGAGGACCTCGTGGGCAGCACAGGGAGCTGTTTGTTCAGCCGTTCAATCGTCCCAGACCCTCCCAGCTTGCGTTAAATGTAATTTACTGAGCCGAACTAAAAGGCTGCAAACAAGGGTTGAATTCTGGCAGGCCTCCGGGCTCGTTGCTAAGTGATGCAGTTGGCTTTCAGACAGAAAACAAGACTGCTTTTCTCCTCCTCTCGCCCCCCAAATGCTGCCCCCGCTTTGTGTGCCAGGAGATATTCGTCTAATAACATTAGCTTGCTTGCGCTGAGTGGACGGTGCTTGAATGTTTAGACCTTTTAAGAAGGAGAAAGCAGGCTTTAGTTGGCTAATCTGTAGTATTTGGCAAGTAAAATGCAAGTATTTAGTGCCGGGCATTGGTTGTCAAGGAAACGGACCTAAGCCTTTCCTCTGTGCATAACTGATTGAATTTTTCTATGCGGTCCGTGCGTCATGTTCATATATATAGACAAAATGATCATTCACTGTCCGGACAATCATCGGTCTGTACAGAAAAGGGACCGTCCTGTCGGTGGGGTGGGGGCTAGGCGGGAATGAGACGAATAAGAAAGTGTGTGTGTTTGGATGGGGGATGAAAAAAAGATGATAAACCCGTCTATAAATAACGGAGCGCAAGCAATGTAGATGGGAGAGGGAGGAGTGGAGGTAAAATAACAAAATAATATGTTTCTAATAAAAGGCTGGCAGGGGGAGGATCAGCTCACCTTGTGCCAAGGAAGAGAGGGAGGCTGTGAGTTAACCAAGGGCTTGCTCCATATTGCTGACACTGAAGAGGCAGCTGGGCATCAATTGGGGAAAATAAATAGGAAAAGGGGCTCCAAGGAGGGAAAACCTGAGCTAGGGAGTGGAAGGGGATTTGTGTGCGTGTGGGAATGCTGGCAGAGAGGGATGCGGGGCTCCGGAGGGATTCACGAGCCCCGGTGCCTTGTGCCGTGGAGGCTGGGTAGTAAAACTGAGCAACAGGGGCTGCATGTTGCAACATTTGGCGAGTCGAGGACGGGCTGGTTGGGAACAGCCACTGCACGCGGTGTCCTGGCAGGCTGCAAGGGAAATGTGGTGACCCTGGAAAGTCCTTCGGGAGGGAGAGGCATGTGCCAGGTTTTAAAGCATCTTCGCTTTCTGCCTGAAGCCCGTGGAAGGAGCCTTGGGGAGAAGAGCTGGGAGAGATGTTGTCTTGTTCCTGGATTCCTTCTGACAGTAAAAGCTGAGGGAATTGGAGACTTGACAGCAAAAAAAACCGCGGGCTGTCCAGGTTTGTGGAAATACACAGTGGAGCCCTCCTTGAAAAGACTGCCTGTCAGCAGAATAGACTTGATGTTCCGAGATGCTTTCCCGTGTGCCAAACCTTATCCAGACAGGAGAGCGAGGACCCTGGAAAGGGCTGCCGGGGAGCCAGGGTGCAGCCGTGCGAGGCCGCGCTGCGCCGCTGAGCCCTGCGGGGTGCAAAGCGTCGCCCGGGCAGGGGATGTGCTGGCAGGGAGCACCGAGAGCTGGGGGGAAGCAAACACCTTCCTCCTGGCTCCGTTAGACTGGCCGGCTGCTCACTGCAAGCAGGGCTGGGATTTAGGAGTGGATCATATCGCCAAAGTATAACATGGAGAAGGGGCAACAGGCAATCGTGGAAAAAATGCATATGCAAGAAAGAAACTAGGGGAAAAATCTAGGGAAAAGCAAGCCTAAAATCAGGCAGCTGGGATGAAGACCTTGGATAAAATAAGGGAAGGATGGCCCCAATACTTGGTCCTGGCATGGCCGGCAAGGAGCTGCTGTTCACTCCTGTGAAGGTGCTTCCTAGCCTCTTGCAGACATGGCTGCTACCATGCCAGGCTGGATTTGCAAGAGCTGTTCTGATTCTGGACGAGCCATTTCTTAAGCCAAACATCCAGCCCCCCTTTTTGGACTCTTGCCCTCATCTGCCATATGTGCCCCTGCCTCACCAGACCCTTTCTTGTTGCATGGCTCGAGGGGGGGATGCAGATTCCTGCTAACGGGTTGAATTACAGAGCAGAGCACACTGGTTTTGTGAGGGTCCGTAGTGTTGGGTTCTGCCTGTTGCAGAAGAACAGGGCTTCAGAGCATACCCAGTGCTCCCAGACTGGTTTACAAGAGCAGAAGGTGCTTCAGAAGGTGCAGAGGTAAAATCCACCCCCCGTGAGATGTGCTATGCAGGACTGCGTGGTTTGATGCAGGGATTTAGCTGGGCCTCGTCTCCTTCTGAGATGGGAAATCTGCCACTGTCCTTCAGCAAAAATGGTCCTGTTGGTCCTGTTGCTCCCAGGCTGGTGACTGTCCTGTCCGGGGAGACCAGCCTGACCTGGTGAGCGGGTCCCTTGATGGCTTGGAGACATGAACCTCAAACCACATGCAGCTGAGTGCTTCCAGGAGCTGCCTTAGTGAGAATATCTCGATCACATAGACAGCCTCGCCCTGTCCTTTAGGGCTTGAACCTTATACAGTCTTGGGGACAGTGGCATCTGGGTGTGCTGGCTCCTGGGGTACTGCCTTTCCATGCCCAGAGGAGCGGGGACAGCCCTTCCTGGACTGTTTCTTGTGTCTGATGGTGCTGGGTTGTCTCTTAGGGCACGGACGCTCGGAAGATGACTGCGGGGATGAGAGGAGCCGCCACCGGGACAGCCACCTCCTCGCAGGGCGCTTGGAGCGGGATCAGGAGAAGCTGCTCAGGTGAGGGTTGGAGTGGGACGAGGTCTCTTGCCACAGTGCCACAAGCCGTGCTCGGGGACAGCCTGTCCGGAGAGGGGACAGGGTTGCAAGCATCCTGGTGTAGCTGCTGGCACCAGCCTTACTGGTGTGGAGAGGAGTGCTGAGTGGGGTACCATGGGGTTATGGGCAGATCCTGAATCAGCAGCAGAGCAGTTCTAATGGATGGCTGCAAATCCATGGCTACTCCAAAGGGATGGAGAGATGGGATGTTTTATTCTGGACATGATGTTAACCACCTCCATCACAGCTCTGCTTGAGAGTCTGACCCTGGTTTGCAAATACGCTCATTCTGCAGACTGGTCCATACCCCTGGGCTTCTCCAGCCATGCAGTAACACTTGGACCCTCTCTCTCTATCTTGCCTCCCCCACGACCAGAGAGAGCAAGGAGCTGGCAGATTTTGCCCGGATACACCCCTCCGGCTGCGCCACGAATGGTTTGAATTCCAACCTCATGGTGACGGGAGGCCCGGCCTTGACGGGCTCTGGGCGCTGGTCTGCAGACCCGGCTTCACACTTGGCAGCCCACCCCTGGCTCCCCAGGACGGGGAGCCCCTCCATGTGGCTGGCCGGCCATCCCTACGGTGAGTGCCCTGGGAGGGAGCAATGTGTCCGTGGGGTGTTCACACCGATGCAGTCCAGGGAGAGGTGTTGCTAAGTGCCCAGGGAGGCTGCTGCCTGATCACAGGGGAAAGGGAAGGAGGTATTTTGGAGCAGTCAAATGGTAGATGACTTCTCGCGTGGGTAGGAGCTGCCTGCATCCCTTGAGTTGTGACTGTGGTGTTTCTTCTTCCAGGACTTGGTCACCCTTCCCTGCACCAGGGCATGACTCCAGGCTTCCCCCCTGCCATGGGGGGAGCTCTCCCTTCCGCCTACCAGTTTGCCAGAGACCCGCAGTCAGGGCAGCTTGTTGTGATCCCCAGCGAGCACTTGCCACACTTCGGTAAGGATGTGAGCGCGTCCCTGAGGACCATGCTTTGACAGCTATGGAGGAAACGGGCTCTGGAGGGGGCTGGATAGGACCAGCAGCCACAGCTCTAGGGTGGGCGTGAGCTGACCTCTTGTTAGGTTTGTTTTGGAGACGGAAATGTGTAGTCTTCAGCAGTGGCTCCTCATCCCCTGCAGGACCCCATAGAGTCTGGGTCCTTGGGTAGGAGAAACTACTTGTGGGCTCAGCCAGGGACAGCCAAACCAAGGGTGCCTAGAGAGCAAAGCAAGTCAGACGGCCCCAGGACCCATGGGGTGGCAGGAGTGGGGCTGCCGAGGGGAAGACGGCATGCTTTCTCCTCTGCTTTTCGGGTTGCATTTCTGCATAGCCTGATGTTTGGCATCCCCCACACCGTGGGACTGGGGTAGAGACACGTGCCCTGAGCAATCCTGGGTCCTCTAGCCATCCCCATCCTCCTGCCTCCCTGACTGCATCTCTGCTCATTCCCCAGCGGAGCTGATGGACCGGGCGCCCCCACTGTGGCCCGCCATGTACCCCCCGACCAGGAGCTCCCTCCAGCACGCTCACCAGCTCCAGCTCCTCTCCCATCAGCAGCTGTTGCGGCAGCACGAGCTGTACATCCTGCAGCAGCAAGCAGCCCACGCCATGGAGCTACAGAGGAGCGCCCAGCTCGTGGTACGTTTTCAAGAGCTTCTTGCTTGAATGTGAAATGGGCCTGAAGTTGGGGTGTCTAGGGGGGGAAAGCAGCCGTGCCGGTGTTGCAAGTGTGTCTCAAGGGTACGGATGCATTGGATGATCCCTCCCTGGTCCCTGGGATATGAGGCATCCAGTGCATCCCGCACAGTTGGGGTGGGTTTTGGAGGGGTTTGGTGTAGAGCTGTTGAGCAGTGCTGTCAGGAGAGCTGCCCAGCAGCAGCGCGACCTTGATTCCTTCCCTAGGGATGTCTCTGTTTAGTTGAGTGGTTTCATCCCTGGTCACCTCCAAACCAACCTCCTGAGTGGCTCAGAGAAGCAGCTGCGATACTGGCAGCAATCACACTGGGTCCTGGAGCCAGCTCTCATTCACCAAATGATTTTGGAAGTCATGAGCTTTCATTTGGGTGTTTTACACCCATTTAATTTTTATAACGGTCATCTGGTTCTCAGCCTTCATTTTACATGTGTGCTTGCTGGGCTGGAGACTTAGAAATAGAAATGGTTTGCTTTGGTTGCAAGTGAAAGCTGAGACACCCTTCACATGACTCCTGGAGCTGGGAATTTGTAAAGAAAGCTATCACAGATCAGTGTCACCCTCCATCAGATTGGTCTGGTGTTGCACCGGGGAACGTGTGTTTTATTCCAGTGCATATTTGATAAGACCATGTTTTGGTCTTGCTTGCTGGTAGGTCTGTGCTTTCCAGGAGCAGGTAGAGATGTCATGCTGAGTTTTGCTCTGTTCTCGTCGCAGGAGAGATTGAAGGCGAACGAGCAGCGTGCGGATATGGAAGAGAAGGTGACGAAACGGAGCCTGGACAGTGCCAAATCAGGCCTTTCCTCCTCTGCCCCGGGACTGGTGCACCGAAAACCACCCGTGCTGTCTCCCAGCGCCTCCACGTCCTACAGCAAGGCTGTGAGTCCACCTCCCCTCTCTCCCAGGGCCTCACCCGTGTCTGTGCTCAAAGCTGAGGTGATCCAAAAGATGGAGGAGCCACCTTCGCAGCCAGCCTACTCCTACCCCGCCACCCCCAGCTCCCATCCTTCCAGCCCGCCCCCTGCCTCTCCACCCCCTGCCCCTGCCATCCCTCCAAAGGAAGAGGCGCCCGAGACGGTGGAGAAGAAAGACCTGGAGCTGGAAAAAGAGGCTGCTGGTCCATATCAGGCCTTGTTCCCAGGTAAGAGAGCCCTGCTTTGACAGAGTCCCGTTGTGTTTGTGCCTGCCTCCCTTTTTCTCCTCGGCTCTTTCCTGCTTCCATCCCTTCCCCTAGAGAAAACCACATAGCTCCTCTAAAAGGCAGGGGAGAGGCAAGGACCAGGAGTGGTGTGATGGACTTGGATCAATGCCTGGGTCTTAGGGGCACCTGGGGCTGTAGGCTGTCTTCTTCCCTTGGGTTGAGCCTGGGTTGGTTCCTCCAGGGCTGAAGTCTCAGTGGGAGAAGGATGCAGATCTCTCTCCAGTTGCAGGAGAGTGCTGGAAAGGTGCAGAAGGGACCTCTGGGGTAACTTGGCAACTTGGCCAGGAGAGAGGTGCCCAAAGCAGCCACTGCTTGAGAACAGGAAGAGACGAGAGATGAAGGGAACCCATCTCTGCGTGTTAGTGAGAGAGATGCTTTGGATACCCGGCCATTACACAACCTCTCCTTTCTGATGTCTTGCAGAGATTCCCCCAGGATATCCATTCCAGTCCCTGCCTCCCTCCTTTGGAAGACACTATCCCTACCTCCTCCAGCCCACTGCAGCATCTGATGCAGATGGCCTGGCTCCTGACGTCCCACTGCCTGCTGAAGGCTCTGAGCACATGGAGCTTTCCCCAGAGGTCAAGCCCATCCACCTGTCTCCGTCCAAAATGCTAGAGCCCATCCAAGCAACAGCAGAAGAGGAGTCCTTGGAAGAGAGGGTGAAATCAGAGGTGCAGATGGAGGAAAGCCAAGAAGGCATCTGTGAGCAGGACATGGGGACTCTGAACATCGCCACCTCCGCAGCTGTCCCAGTGCAGAACGTGGACAATTGCAATCTCCTGTTGCATCAAGGTGAAGCCCTGGGTGCTATGGAGCAGGACCAGGAAGACCTCCAGAGCTGCCCACCTCCTTACCAGGTTGTGGCCTGCCCTGCAGAAGCGGAGGCTCAGGCAGAGACTGGGAGCGGAGCAGAAACCTGCTCCGTGCACATGGACTATGACAGTTCGCTCGTGCACACGGAGAACGAGCCGCCTGAGATGGACTTGACGCCCCAGCGGGAGGAGGCCTCTGTAGCCATGGATCTGCAGAGCGCTGATGTGCCCCGGGGCAGGGAGTTTCCCAGCCTGCCCCCCGAGGAGGGGGAACAGGGGACAGAGATCCCTTCCTACACAGAAGAGGCAATCTCTTGCCAAATCCCAGCTCTGGACATCAAGCCGGGCGACCCACTGGCTGGGATGAACGCTTTGGTGGCTGCCACAGAAATGCCTCAGGCTTGTTCCTTGTTGACTACCACCAGCGTCACTCCGTCCCAGATGAAGGTGGAGGTGTTACCTGACCAGGCCTTGGAGCACTCCTTCCTGCAAGGGATCACTTTGCTGAGTGAAATTGCAGAGATGGAGCTGGAGAAACGGAAGCAAGAAATGCAAAGTAAGTTGCGAGCGCGCTGTCTGGCCAGCCTTGGGCCAGGTTGGGTCTCCCTGCATACGGCCTCAGTACTCTCTGCGAGGGCAGAGGAGCGGAGTGGGATCTCTTGCAACCTCAGCCAGGCAGCAAGGAGAGCGTTGCCCTGAATTGCAGGAGCGGCTGGTACTTTGGATGGGGTTGGAGCAGGGGTTTTGTTGCAGTAGGCTGAGCTACGTGTGGCTTTGTACTGCTCTCCCCTTCCAAAGGCCCTCGCCATGTCTAGACAGTTTGTGGTATGCGTAGCGGAAACGGAGCCCCACTCGCCGAGAGCTGCCAGGGTAACACCCTTCTGGCAGGCACTGAGTCTACAGTCTGTCGGGGTTTGGCACAAGAGGCCCCAGTAGCTCCAGATGATGCTTTCCAAGAGCTTGGCAGGCCCTGAAAAAATCTCACCTTCCAGTAACTTCCTGAGGCGAGACGTGATGGGAACTGCCAGTTGCACCATGGCCGGGTACAACAGGAGATCTCAAGTGGGGCCACGGGTGGCTGGGAGGCTCCTTGAGCTGCCATGGTTCAGAAAGGGACATCAGCCTCTCCTTGTGCCTGCTGGAGGAGCAGTCATGGAGAGTGAACCTCTATAGCTCTTTTTTTCTGTCCTCAGCAGGTCCAGAGAGTTTCCCTGTCCGGCCAACGCTGGAGAGTTTGCTGGCTGCCAGCACCCACATGCTCATGGAAGTACTTTCCACCCCCTTTATGGAAAGTCTGAAAACCATCCGGCTGCCTCGAGAGCTGAATCCCAACAAAAAGTACAGCTGGATGCAGAAGAAAGATGAACCTGTAAGTAGTCCTTAGTGTGGCTGAGCCTGAAAAGCCACAGCGCATCCACTCACCGCAGCTTGCTCTTCCAGCCGCAGTTTGCCACCCAGCTTGTGCTGCCCTTCTGCGTTCAGCAAAGCGAGCCGGCGCTTCCCTCGCGTCGCGTTCGTAGCTGTGCAGGAGTCAGTGTGGTGCAATTTAGCTTCCTCCCTTGTTTGTGCATCAACACCATTGATCTCGGCAGGACCCTCGGCAGCCCTAGAAGTGGTGTTTGTAATACAAAGCCAGCAGGAACTCGTATGGTACTGCTTTGACGGGGGGGGAGAAATAAAGATAGTGGCGGGAGGGTTTTTCCTTGTTTTTTCTTTGCTGACTCTTCCCCATGGGAGACACTGACAAATTATTTTGTATCCTGCAAGTACGTGTTCCAAGACAGGGAATATTTTGATCTGTCTTTTTAAATAAGGGAAAAGAGACTCCATGGGTGTATTTTGTCCTGCAAGTTCTTTCCCAGGGTTGCTCTCCCTCAAAGCTGATACTATCCCATGCGTAAGCCACAGAACATCTTTGCTTGGCCGATTTTGCTTGGGTGCCGCTCTAGGGCTCTGCTTGTTGTGCGCGAGGGTGCTCTGCTCCACTGTAGGCATGGAGGGCTTCCCTGCCAGGCTGCAGATGTTGGCCGTTGCAAGGGCACCCCAGCGTGCACCGTCCCTGTCTAGGTGGGGGCCTGGACATGTCCTGACTTTCTCGCCCCCTCTTGTCTCCCCGCCCTAGATGTACTCCATCAAATCGGCCATCGAGAACATGGATGCAATGGAGCTGGACTACAGGATGAGGCTGGCGGAGCTGCAGCGGCGGTACAAGGAGAAGCAGCGGGAGCTGGTGAAGCTGCAGCGCCGCAGGGACTCCGAGTAAGTCACAGGCTGCTCTCTCGGTCTGTTTTTTTCCAGCTGGGCACTTTCACTGCCTCTCGGTCTGGGAGAGAAAACAGCCCTCCATCCCTCCCTGTCTCCTCTCCTCCTGGTACGGCCCGCCAGAGCTTTGCACAACACACTCCTAGGCAATGTGACACGACAACCTGATCACTGGTGAATGCAGCTGGGAGACCGTATTAGAGACAACCTTGGCTTCAGCAGCTCAGTTTAGCAGTTTGGTGACAGGCGAAGGTTCTGGGTTGGCTCCCGTTCTTGCTTGCTTTCTTTTAATTTTTTTCCCTTTTTCTTCTTTTTTGGATTTATTTGCTTTATTTTTTTTTTCCTGTTTGTTTTGCTTTTTGGTTGCAAAATTTGATTTTGCTTTTTTTTTTCTTTGCCTTTTTTTTTTGTTGCCTTGGTTAACAGTGAAGCGTGTGGTTTTTTTAAAGGGAAAAGCATGACGAGAAAAGTAGAAGCTTGGCGAGAAGAGGCCCTGGAAGGCCCAGGAAGAGGAAACTTGGATCAAGCGCTCTGTCACCCATTAAGGAGAGAGGGAAGAGTGACAGCAAGAGTGGAAAGTAAGGCTGGAATTTGGGGAAGATGGGAAAACGGCAGGGTCGCTGCACCAGGGTCTTGCTTGGGGAGAGCATCTCGGATGCAGCGGGGCCTCGCCATGGCGTTGTGTTGGCAGGCCGGTCTCTGGCAGCAGTGGTGTTGTGGAAGCGTGTGCATTTAACGTGAGTGTGTCCTTACGGTGGGAATACGGTGCCAGCCTCCTCCCTCCTCGCTGGTAGAGCACGTGTCTGTGGTGTTGGGTGCGAGCAGGACAGGCTGAGTTGAGCGGCGGTGAGGTGATACAGAGCAGCTGGCTGGGCAGGGACCCGGAGGTGAGCTCTTGGTGTCGGGGAGCGCGTCCTTGTGTGTTTTCAGGAGAGCGGACAGTGCAAGCGGGTGCTGTAGAGCTAATTGATGCTGATGTCAAAAAACGGAAAGACAGGACTGTTCCAGGTTATCTGCTTTCTAGGGCCTTTCTGCTGTGTTTCTGCTGTCTTCATCTCCTGTTCCCTTAATCAGTGGGAGTTGGTTTTGCCTGACCTCTCTCTTTCAAGTGTCTGGATCATTCTCTCTTCTGCTTTTTTCTCTTTTGCAAGTCCAGCTGCTCTTGTTTGGATGCCTGGATCTCACCACCGTTGGCCATCTAACCGTCCATAGATGGCCAAGTCTCTCCAATGAGAAGGCACCTCCGAGCTGCCTCCCTGCGTGCTATGTATTTTTGCAAATGTCCTTTCAAGACTACAAATTAGATTCAGGTGCCCAGCTCCCACTGAACCATGTGCTTCTGAAAATCTGTCCTCTCGGTGGCTCTGTGTTTTGCTCCTCTTGTTTGGATGGCTAGACAGGCTGGAGGCATCCAGAGGTGGCTGGAGTTGTGCCTGCGTGTGTGCGTGAGCGTGTTGCGTGTGCGTGTCCCCGCGTCGCAGGAATGCTTGAGCAGCCTGGCGTGGGAGATGGAGACGCACCCTCAGCCAGCGTCCAGGGCCTGAGGTGTTGGTTAAGCTGTCTGCGGAGGTCAGCAGAGAGGACGGAGGGGAGGGGAAATGCCTGGAAGCTGAGGAAGCTGCCCTGTGTCAGCGGCTTTGTGGTGGTGGTATGACCTTGGCCAGCAGGCTTAGCGTGAAGGAGGCGGCATATGAGAGCTTTTAATGGAGGCTTCTAGCGGTCTTGAGGTATTGACTGATCTCTCCATCCATCAGTTAGTTTCTGGAGACAGCTGGGGGGCAGTGAAAGATGTGCTTATAGTCTCACCTACTTTATTTTTTTTTTTTTTAATTATTTATTTACCCTCTCCTTTCCCCCCAAATCCCAAAGCAAGACCAAAGACACAGATCACGAATGCCTCTTGCAGAGGGACCAGGCTTGTCAAGCAGATTGCCTGTCCTTTGAGCGAGCCAGTCCCTGAAGTGCCCTTGTCCCTCTGTGTCAGCCTGCGTGGCAGTTCCTTACCACCTCCTTGCTCATACCCGAGCAAGTGTCTGGGCAGTGAAGCACTTCCCTGGGCCTCGGGAATCTCTCTCTGCACCTACGGAGTCCATGAAAGTAGAGGTGGGAGAAGACCTACAGGGCCAGCTCAGCTGTCTGTCCTTCCCTCTGCTGCTCTGTACCAGATCAGGCACGTTTTGGTGGCTGTTAATCAAGATACCAGATACTTCCCTTCAGAGACCACCTGGCAGGTCTCTGATTTCAGGCACCTTCATCTGTGCTGGTGGCCAAGAGTGTGCAGGAAGGGCTCCTTGGCTCTCCTGTTTGGTGGAAAACCTTGTCCAAACTGCTGTCACTTCACAGTGGACTTGGCTCCCATTGAGGATCCCTGCTGTCCTAGGAAGCATTTAACCTCACATTTGAGCTTGGTGGGGATCACAGGGAGGAAAGCTCCCCCACCTTGACCCATCCTGTGCTTGGCTTGCAGACTGAGCAAGTCCTTGTTGCTCTCCGAAGACTCTGAGACTGGTGAGGGCATGAAGAAGAGGCACAAAGGGGCCCTCCCAGAGGAGGACGACGATGTGGAGAGCGGCAGTGGCAAGATGAAAGGGAGGAACCAGAGCTGGGAAGAGCACGATGTGGCTCCCAGCTTCTCAAACGAGGTCAGTGCCCTCATGGGGGACATGGAGCCACGGGCCAAAAGCAGATCTCTTTCCTGCTTTACTAGTGTTGGCTTGCCCTGGATAACTCCTCCTGATCTTAGAGTGTCTGCTCTCACTTCATGTGGGTTTAGAAGCTCTTCATGAGAGGACTGTCTGTGCAGCGGAGGGGTGTTTGCAAAAAGGCTAACGTTGGCCTATGGAGGTTGAACCTTTTTGGTAGGCAGCGGAGAGGCAAGCGCCTTCGAGCCAGCCGGAGCATTGCAGTGTTGCACCAGCTCTGAATCCAGAGCAGTGCTTGTCTTACCCCTTTGCCTGTCGAGATAGCGGAGGGGAATGGACTTCCCGAAGCGAGGGAGGAAAGGGAGCACAACCTTGCTATTTTAAATGCAGGATTTTCTTCTGCTCCTATTGAGGCAATGAGATATTTACTGGAGCTTTAAGCTGCTGATGAAATCCAAAATACATACAGGCGAAGTGCTGAGTTACAGCTGCTGTTATCTAGCTGTAGCACATGTAAAGTACATTTACTTTTTTCAAGAAGCAGGAAAATACTGAAAAGGGTGTAACAGCCCTGGCTGTAATGCAGTGGTGCTGATGCTCTTGCTGAGAGGTATTTGGGTCTTTTTGGCATCCCAGCCTCTGGAGCTGGTTGATTATGTGGAAATCCGTATTTATTTGGCTGGGATTTTGGGTAAAGAAGATTTTTAATCCTCGTGATTTAGAGAAAAGCTTGTAAAATGAACCCGAACATATCCTAAAAGCCAGAAGGTGTTGAGAAAAAAGAACTCCAAAACATGTTCTATGAACACATTTCTTTGGGAAGAAAATTCATTTTTTCTAAGTTAATCTTGTGGTTTTGTAGTGCTCGATAAGGGTAAAGCTGTGTTGTTTGCTAACACCTTCCTCTTCTTCCTCCCTAGCACCATGGTGGGTTATGGCAACTGGGGCTTAAGACCATCATTTTGAGGCCTTATTAACTAGTGTGCATGAGAGACTGTTAAGTGGACTAGTAAAATCCCTCAGGTCTGCCGTGGTATCTTCTCTTTATTCACCTCTGTCTCTTCCTTTCACCTCGGCAGTTAAAGCTCAAGAAGAAGAAGGTACCATCGGATCAGGAGCAGCTGGCCAGCAAGCTTGACAAGGCCCTGTCACTCACCAAACAAGACAAGCTCAAATCCCCCTTCAAGTTTGCCGACAGCTCTGGAGGAAAGCCGAAAACTAGTGGAGGTGGCAGCAGGTACCTCCCGCCCCACGAGGCTCTGCCAAGCAAGGAGGAGAAGAAGAACCTGGCGAAGAACCTGGGCCTGTCACTGAAAACCGCCAAGGAAGGTAAAAACAAAGTGGCTGCCAAAATGAAGAAGATGGAGGTGGGATTAAAAGTCAAAAATCAGCTCAAGGTTTCCCATTCACCAGCAATATCTGAAGTTAGCAGCTACTCCTATAGTAAGTAACCCTTCATTTATCTCTTCTTATGGTGTAATCTGTTCTGGGGGCTTGTGGCGGCAGTTTCTGGCCTCTTGGAAGGGGTCTTGGAGATGGGTCTGGTTTTGGTCGTGAGTGAAAGGTGACCTCCTCTCTGGCTAATCAATGCTGCACTGTCTTTGGGGTCAGCCTGAGTTGTCTGCCCAACTTGCCACCCAAGAGGTAGCCGACATCCATGCGTCTCTTCCTGGCCTGTGTTGTACTGATTGTCAATGGGGAAAAATGCTTTAAAAAAGAAGTTGACCCACGTCCTTGCTTTTGGTGGGAGTAGACACTCTCCATCTACCTGTCAGATGAGTACTCATAGTCCCTGCTCCAAGAGGTGGTTAACGGTTGACTTTTGAGGTCCTTGTTCAGTTGGGTGAGATTGGCTTTAGGATTATGCCATGGAGTCAGTTGGAGAAGGCAAAGCCTGCCAGGAGGCACTGATGTTTGTAAGCATCCTCCTGCCCTTTTTCAGTGTCGTGGCTTGGTTCCTGGCTGGCTGTGCTCAGCCTTTCCATCTGTCTCACCATTTTTCATCTCCACCCTGGCACCCTGTGTACTGATTGCCATTTCTGAACCCAAAGTGCACCCGAGGCAAAGGTTCCTGCAACCAAGCGGAGCTAGGACCCCCTGTTAGAGAAGGAAAAAGCTGAATTGCAGATAGTGTTGGGAAGGCTGTAGAACCAGGGGTAAAAGAGTCTTTAATGGTTCAGGCAGACAATGGGGCGGAGAGGGACTTGGAGTTTATGATCTGAGGCCTGGTTGTGTAATTGTCTTAGCTCACATGCATACGCATCTTTTCCTTTGCTTGCAGCTATTTAAGTCCTATGTTAAAACTCTATGGGGTGTTTGTGTGCATAACAAATGTATCTCTCACCGGTTTAGAAATTTCACTAACGGGGAAGATGATGAGCTAGTGATTCTCCAACTGAGCAAATGTTTGGCATGATACTAGCCATTTACATGGGAAAATAGGAGCCATTGTGTCCACTGGACTTGAACACAGCCTTTGGCTGGTCATGCTGTACACACCACCCAGCAGTTCTGCTCTTCAATGTGCTTCACTCCCAAGGACACTCACATGGCTCCTAAACTGGGAGCTCTGGAGCTAATGGGAAGAGGAGGCATGGGCTGTTGCTGGAGCAAAAAGCCTTGGCTCGCGGCAGAGGGAGCTTTTGCAGTGCCCTGGCACTTGGTGCTGTGGTTTCATGAACAAAACCTCCCTTCCAGACCTAAGGGAGCTGCTGTTTCTCCCATCTGCTCTCCGGCAAATCTTCTGGTGTAGAAACGTGCCCCTTCACCACATGAATCTCAGTGCAGGAGGATTGTTGTCACTGAGGAACTGACTCTGAAATGGCTCAGCTTTGGTGCATGATTTTTCAGCTGTGTGCAGGTTCAAGGAAAGGGCTTTAGCCTGTCATTTGGTCACTCAGGCGTGATGGATTTGGGGAGGCAGGTCGAGCATATGGCAGCACCTCCCATGACTGGTGGGCTGCTCTTGTGGAGGAGGAGAAGCAGAACTGGTGCCAAGTCCTTCTGCCTCCTAACCTCATGATTTTCTAGCTGGAGTCCTGAAAACCTTGGGCATAGATCCAAAGGGCGAGCTGAGCATCCTATTCCCACAGATTTTAACAGAAGTCAGATGCGTATTTGGGCTTTGGGCCTCCTAAACTTGCTATCCCTTGTTCCTTCATCTCCACAACCAACACAGTGGAGGTGGGCAGTGATGCCCAACCTGGGCTGACACTGGGGAGCATCTGCTGCTGCTCACAGGTTGCAATGGTCCTTGCCACAATGTCCACTGTGGAGCTGATGGTGCATTCATGAGCCAGGACAATTCATACCTGCTTTTATTGCATCCAAGGGTACTGTATACTTCTCGCTCCACTCATCAGATGCCAGAGGGGACCACTGGATAACTTCTCACCACCCGTGGGGCTTGGCAGCTTTGTAAAGGTGCAGGTTACAGACCGAGGAGCGGCTTGGTCCCTGCTCCGTTTTGGTGTCCTTTATATTGCACACTGCAGAGCATCTGGGGTGGCATGTTTGGAGTTAGACATTTGGAGTTATACGTGTTGCCCACTTGGCAGCTGGGCTCGCTCCTGCTGTTCATGTCGAAAACCCTCTGGGAGAGTTGGTTCATGTAGAAAAGAAGATTGGGGACAGAGTATTGAACATAACTATGGTTAAGACTAATTCAGGTCGATGGCCTGGTTGTTGTCGTTGCTGCACCTTCGGTGGACATCTTCATAGTGGAAATGTCTACCTTATTTTTCTGCTCCTGAGCTGAAAACACTCCTTGGATCTTGTCTTAAGGGAGGACAGGAGTCGTATGGCCTAGGTGGAGAGTGTCTGTTTCTGACCAAAAGAAGGAAATATATATTTCTATGTTTATTTGGCTCCCGCTTGCTGAGCCCGAGACTGGTGGTGATGGAGGGACCTGGCAGGGGTGGAAAATGGCAGCACATGGCCCTTCTTGCAACCACTTTCCCCTCCTGGTTTACGGCCTCTTCACAAAGAAACGCACCAAAGCACCCCCCAAAAAACCCACCCGAAACCCCCATTCTCTGATATAACGCTCTTCGCACCCACTTTGACCACAGATACGGACTCGGAGGAGGAGGAGGAGGGATCCCTGAGGGACGAGTGGCCAGCGCAGCCCCCGTCCGCCCCCAAGCCGCGGCCACCCAGTCTCTACAGCGCGGCGGCCAGGAAGGGCGGCCGGGCAGCCGGTGGCCCCAAGGCGGCCCCCCGCAGCGCGGCGGCTGGGCGGCCGCTGAAGCCGAAGGTGGCGGCGGGCCGGAAGCAGCCCTTCTGCCTGCTGCTGCGGGAGGCCGAGGCAGGATCTTCCTTCAGCGACTCCTCGGAGGACTCGTTCGATCAAGGTTACTAGCTTATAGCAAACGCAACCCCAAACGCACCCCTCTGCCATGTCTGTGTGGGAGCGGGCGGGGCGGGGGGTGAGAGTGAGTGAGGGGCCTGGTGGGCCGGGGTCAGCCATTTTGATGGTCGGAGCCAGGGCGGCCATCTTTGTTCTTGGCAGCGTAGCCTGCTTTATCAGCCCGACGTTTATTTTTTATCCTTTTTGTACCTGTATCATTGTGATATTATTACTGGCTGGCTCTTTTAGAGCTTTTATATCAACTGGGTTTTAGTGTCCACCTCTCCCTGCTTTCCTGTTCCCTTCCTCCCTTCAGTTTTTCCCTCACTTTCTTCCTTGCTGCCACCACCACCATTATATTATTATTATTACTATTATTATTATTTTATTTCTTACTATTTTATTTTGGCATGGGCCTTGTAGAGGTTTGAAAGGAGCTTTTTTTCCCTTTTTTAATTACTTTCTGTTTATTTTTTCTTTTTTCTTTTTCCTTTTTTTTTAATACCGGGATACTGTTGTGTGGCCGTGTGACTTGATGTTTGTACTGCGATTTGGTATACCAAGCTTTATTAAACATATCGAGTTCATTTTTAACTAAACCTGTGTACCTTGTCTCTCTTGCTGTGTCTCTTATCAGGCGATTAGGTTGCCGCTTCACTTCATCCTGCTCTGCATCCCCCTCCTGCTCCCACTCCCCATGAGTAGAACTGGAATTAACCTAGTCTGGGGTACTCTCTATTATTCAAATATCCCTGCTGCCTTTGTCCAGATAAAGCCTAGGCTTTTCCCTCCCAACCCCTTTAATTTAATGTTTATTTTGTTCACCCGGTTTTGTTTTTTCTTTTTCAGTTTGTTTCCTCTGTTGCTAGACTCTCTCGAGGCAGGCAGGTAAAACATGGAGGCGCTTGGTCCTTGCTGCTGCTGCAGGAGGGTGCTGGGTGTAAGATCCCCATTATTTAACAGCCAGAAATTTTTCATTTTTCACTTTTTAAAATGTATACGGCAAGTTTTTGCGTCTCTTTTTGGGTGGTAATTTTTTTCAGATGCCCAGCCGTAACCCATGGTGTTCAAGGATGTGGCAATTACTGCATTAAATTTGACTCTGCAGTTTCCCTCCCTCACCCTCACCCCAGTTTTTTTCTTGCAGCTTTTTTTTGTCAGCCTGTCATTAGTACTTCAGTGGGAAAAGAGATTACTTGAGACTTTTCCTCCAGAGACACAAGGGGTTTCTGTTTTAGAGCGCACTCATTAAATAATAATCATGGGGAAAGGTCATTTTAATGAGCCCTCAGCTCCCAAAAGAAAGTAGCTCGTCTGGGCTGAATGCTAAGCAAGAGCATCCCCAGTTGTTATCATCTAAGTTAGACGGCAGATCTGGATGTAGCACAGCAAAAGCCTTTTAGTATTTCACACTACTCAGGCAGCTGTTAATTGAAAATAGGGCTCGATAGTTTTGCTTTTGTTTCGTTTTTCTTAGTTTTTGATGTTAATCTCCTCCATGCACCTGTTTTTGTTTTTTCTTCCCTCCAAACCCAACCTCCAAAAAAAGATAATTTAAGCTAAAAAAAAAAAATAAATCAAACACAGCAGAAAGATAAAGAATGCTGATTTGGTTTGATGTCGCTCTGGGCTGGACCCACCAACGCATTTCGCAAAAAACCCAAAAGAGAGAAGTTTGGGTTTAAAAAAAAAAAAAATTATTCTTTAGAGAACCCAAAAAGTTCTGAGGATAGTGGATTTTATGTAAGGGTGAGATTGCCACGTTTCCATGAAGAATCTACGTTAACTTCCGTTCTTCCCTTCCTTGTTCCTTCCTGCATCTTTTCTTTGTTTATTTTTCTACTGTTGGAAATTTTGAGGATATCAATCCCTTTGAGGTGCCAAGTTCTTGAGGGTTTTTTGGGTTTGCTTTTTGGTTTTGCTCCAGGTAAGCAGATAGGTAACTTGTCCCTAATTGGCTCTGTCTATTTTTCAAGTAACCTGTCTGCTTAAAAAAAAAAGATAAATCCCAGTTTTATGGGATAAAGTCTGGGGAGGGAATATGGGAGGAGATTGGGGAATCTGGAACAAATGGGGAAATGCATTGTAAATCCCTCTGAGGTGTCATTTAATGGTGGGGAAACCAAAGATGCAAAACCTCCTGGGGTGGGAGGTGGGCATGGAGGGGGAGGCGGGGAGGGATTATTGGTTACAGTTTTGTTTTTTTCTGCAAATGATTTTTTTTTTGGTTGTTCTGTCTCAGAAGCATTACTTGAAGGGATATTTGGGTAATAGGGTTTCTAATGGCTTTCCCTGATACTAAACCGATTAATAACCTCAGCTTTTCTAGAAGTGCTCGCTTTCTCCTTGCAGCTGCTTGACCAACCCTTTCACCCCTGCCCCTATCCATGATGCTTTGAATGTCTGTGTCGGTCTCTTGCATTTGCTCTCACGCTGCACTAAAGAAGCAAAGTGGTTGGCTGGTTGTAGGGCAGACACTTCTCAGCGAGGGTCACTAGCCATGAACCTGAACCATTGTTATGTAGGTAGGCAAAAATAACTTTTCTTTATGTCATCTGTCAGCCTCAGATGTTTCGATGTTACCTCCATGAATAATGACACGTAGCTCTTTGCATTCTCTTGGTTATTTTAATTTTGAAGATGATTGCTGTCCACTTTTGACTTTCCTCTGTCCATGAAGGATCTTGCATGGAAGGTTTGCTTGTGTGTATGTGTTTGAGGACTCCAGAAATGCTTTACTGTTTGCAGACCCTCTTTTGGAGAACCCCTTAACCCAGCAAAGGGAAGGATTTGCAGATGGGTCCAAGACGAGAAGCCATGGCGCCGCCTGCAAAGGCTCTGCCACTGTCCGTAAAGGTTTCTGGGCCACAATGCAGACTGTCCTACTATCAGGGTAACTGGCTGGCCATGGCCGTGCCAATGTCTGTGTCAGAGGTAGGAGTAGCTGCAGGAAGACCTATTTTCATCTGCTTTGAGATAGAAGAGGTAGGGACACGCTGCTTTCTTGCAGACCAAACACCACATTGCCGTTCTGATAACAGGCAAAGGTTGTGGGTTTTCATCCTCCGGTGACCTTGGAGAGGAAACTGCTAATGTGGGCTAAAGCCACGTGGGACTTTTGAAAACCATCAGGATAGGTAATACCTTGAGCTTTCTGTGACCGAAGACCCATATGTCCTCTTCCTCCATACTCTGTTTTCCTTAAGAAATTAGTACCTTCTTCCCTACTTTCCTTTCCCTGACTTGGAGGGTGATTTTACCCCAATGAAAAACAAAAACAGCAAGGGATGACCAGTTCCCTATACAGTCATTCCCCCGTGATAATTGTAGTATTTTTAATTTTTTAGAAGTACTTCTGGAGTCAGCAGCACAGCACATATGGGGAGGGGGGGAATCTTCAATGATGAGAATTGGCTTGTTTGGGGGGGGGGGGGGGGGGGGGGGGTGAAGATACAATCTTAAATTGGACATTCAAAAATAAGTAACCTTCAGAATTTGGACAGATCACACAAATCAGATGTCAATGACCCAGTAGCTGTCTAAAGTCTGCCTGTACTTAGCCTGCTTTGTATGCTGTAGGCCTGCTTGGTGTTATGAGAAAATCATGCTATTTTTTTTACAATGTGAAATGACTCTTTTAAGTGTGTGTTTTTACTCCCCCCTTCCCAAGCCTTTCCTCTCCACACCCCTCTCAATCTGTCTTGTTACATCAGTCTTTAAAAACCAAATTGCTTAACCAATTTCTGTTCATCATTAACAAATCTTCATTTACTGCTCTCCTACAGTAAAATACCACGGCAGCTTAGCTGTTAAAAGCAATGAGAAAGTTTAGTATTTTTAATTGGGTTTGGTTTTTAATTTAATGCAGGTAAAAATTTTAGAAAAAAAAATCTTCTTTGGCTTCAGTTCTATCTGGCATCAGTAGCATTTAAATATGAATTTATTGTTTGTTTTGGCTGTAGAGTTGTATGTACACGTGTGGTTGCGTGTGTGGGTATATACACACATATACATGCTCTTAAAAATGTCAATTAGAAAAGATATTTTAACTTTGAGTATTTTTTCCCTTACCCTTGCTCAATGTTAACAGAATTACTGTTGAAGGAAAAAATGATTTTTTAAATGTCTTTTTCCCCATTGTTAACTAAAAATCACCTTTTCAGGAGGAAAAAAAATGAGGCTTCAAGTGTGTAAAGGCATCTGTGCATACTTCATTTTAAGCCCACACATAGTTTGGGTACAGTAGGAGTAAAACTTCTGCTTCACATTAAATACAGGCATCACGAGTCTCTCCAAAAAGCCGTGCAGATGGCCACAGAGCACCAGCAGCTTATTTGCCACCGTGACCATAAATGTGGGGACTTAGTTTAGAAGCATGTGGGTTTGGAGCAGAGCCCCAAATGTGGTTTTTTTGTTTCATTTGTTAGTTTTTGTCCCTTGGAAAATCAGGAGGAAGAGGAGCAGGGATTGCGCTGTGCGTGTAGAGTGGAGTTAGCAAGATCTGCCCTCGCCATGAGAGGTGGAGGAGGATAGATCTGTGCTGTGAATGTGTTAAAATGTGTTTATTTTCAGGCTGAAAATTGAATCTCATGCCGATAAAAATACAAGTGTTTTGGTAAAAATGCTGACAAGAGACTATCTTCAGTTGTCTTTCCATAGTGTGACACCGTATATTTGAAAAAGGTTAGAATAACTGCCAGGTACGTTACTGTATCGTACGTTTTCTGTAGCGTGAGTAATAGCCACTTTCATCCTGGCTTTTAAATCTGTTTTACCTTAGTGCATTTGAAATACCGTCGCTGCTGGGTACCCTCGTGCCCTTGCACGTGCGGAGTCTTTAGGTGCCGAAGGCAAGGTGCTGCCCGTGCTCAGCACAGCCCCTGGGCAGTCGATGCGGCTGGGCCGAGGGTGCTGCAGGGGATTCGTGCGGGACAGGTCATGGAGGGATTTTCCTGCAAATTTTCCCCCTTTTTTTTTGCCTGTTTTCCTCCCCAGCTGCTCAGCGAGCCGCCCTCCGCTCGGCTGGCTCTCTAGGTCTGGCATGAGGGGCTGCACAGGTTGATTTTTTCAATTTTTTTCTGGTTTTGCTGAGAATTACTGAATTTCGGAGCCAAATGGGATGTGTGGAGGGTGTCTCAGTACTCCATGATGTGTCCTTGAACTCGGGCACGGTTTTGCTGCTTTTCAAGCAGGTGGTTTCTGCGTCTCAGAATAGCTGAGTTCATCTGGATTTGTTTTCCTTTTGGCAAAACGTGGTAGAAAAACAGCAGTTGTGCCCCCTTTTCTGGTAGGCGGAGGAATCTGATCCTAATTTGCTGCGTATATTTTTTTGCATGTGGTTTTTATGCAAGGAGTGAGCAGGGCTGTGGATTTCTTGGTATTTGCTGTGGGACTATAGGTTCAGTAGCATTTTTATATCACGAGGAACCGGCCTGAGCAACTGAAATGGGGAAGGGATTTTTATGCAGTTAAAAATTAGTATTCTGTGACTATCTGATGTATGCTATGGAGATAAGCTCTCCTTGTTAAAAAATAAAATAGCTGGCCATTACTTCAGTTGATAAAATGCAAGGATGAGAACGCTGTTTTCTGATATTCCTGTTATTTCTAATGTCATGGAAAAATAATCCAAAGTGGAAAAATAACACTTGTGTTATTGGTTTTTTGAGGTTGTTTTTTTTTGAACAACCAAGTGTTGAGGACGTTTTTATCTATCCCAGAGGGCATATGTGAAAAGAAAAGGATTTTCATGTTCATTCCATCTCATTTTGAAGGGATCTGGTTTCTCATTTGGCTGGCTTTCAGATGCAGGGGTAGCGGCTGGCGGGGAGCTGGCGAGTGGGCTCAGGCAGGGAGAGCGGGGCTCCTGCTAGCGGTGGAAATTTTCCAGCAACCTCGATGATCCTCCTTAAGCCCTCAATTTCAAGAGAAATGAAATATCTTTTCCGGACCCACTTTTTGCAGTTAAATGTCTACATTTATACGTGCTCATATATGTGTGTGTATATGTATGTGTGTGGTGTATGTGCATTTGTGTAGTGACTCTCGCTCACCAGCACTAACTGGATGAGATGGTGTTAAAATTAATTGCCTTTGAGCTGATGACAGACTCTTGGGAAGTGCTGTAGGAAGGGAGAGGTGCCACTCTCAGAGCATCTACCCCCCAAATACCTGCCGTACGCACACCGTTAAGGAAAATCCCGGCCCACTGCTCTCGGCGGGTGCCAGCTGAGGCAGGCAGCAAGGCTGATTTCTTTGCCAGAATTAGATTTTGGGCTGTGGGCAACTCTTCCTGCCTGTGCCGCGCTGGGCTTCCCTAGCCTGAGCTGTAGAGAGGGAAATGAAAGGCACGGAGAGTTTTGAGGCAGAGCGTTTAGACACTCCTTGTCTCCAACACTACCTACACTTTCCCCCCTTACGCATTCCAAATCCATTGCTTTCAAATTATGATTTCCCTCCCTCCCTCCCTTTGCATTTTTGCCTCCTGCCCCTTCTCTTCTCTGTCCTCCTTGCCTCCCGCCGTGGCGCAGGCTGATCTCTGGTATTCCCCTTCCATGCTGATCTCTGATCCTGATTACGCTAATGGATTTCGTTATGGAGGAAGAGGTGGTGGGTGGGAGGGGAATCCCACAGCTCCAAGGTTGGGATTTTCAAAGGAATTAAGCTTTTAATTCCTCCTGAAAGCTGCAGGGAAGGGGTGCATGGCATCCTTTTCAAATCTCTGCCAACACCCTGCTCTTCCCTCCCTTGCCTTGAATGGGTCCCCTTTGCCGTACTCTCTGTTGCTGTGTCCTTCGAGGGTGGCGGTAGGCAGGGTGATACCGGCTGTATGGCTGCAAAGACACGCGTGTGTCCGTGGCCAACATCTTCTGGCTCAGCTCATGGGTGGCTCAGTGCTACTTAGGTGAGCACAGAGCAGCAGGAGAGTTATCGGTTCGGGGTGGAAATGTGGCTGATGCACAACTCCATGAGATTGGTAATGGGCTCCCTCTTTTCTGCGTGCTAGATTCTAGCTCAGAGGACGAGGAAGAGGAGGACGAAGAGGAAGAGGAGGAAGCAGAGGACTATGGGACGGATGGCACCGACAGGCTTTCATCGCCTGCCCTTGATGAGAGCGGCCTGGGCCTTCTAGCGAGGTTTGCTGCCAGCGCAATGCCCAGCCCCATCGTTCCCCCTCCGCTTTCCATCATCCAGCTGGAGGCCAAGCAGAAGGCGAAGAAGAAGGAGGAGCGGCAGAGCCTGATGGGTGAGTTGCATGGTTAGGGTTGGTGCTGTGGGGGCAAGGTGGAAGGTGCAGGGCGTCCCAGCTGTGCTGCAAGAGAGCAGGTTGTTACCCACACGCTGTCTTGCCCTTTCTTTGCTTTTGCCTGCTTGGTCCTGATGCTGAAGGCGGGGGAATCACCTGGCAAGAAAACAAGAACCAGTCAAGGGGCATGGCAGGTTTAGCACCTGCAGCCGTGGCTTCCCTCGGGGCAGCTGCCTGTGGCTTCCTCAAAGTTTCCTCTTTTCCTGCCTGGCAAATCCTTAACAGTCATGCTGCAAAGGCAAGCGATGGGATGCTGTGTCCCCTTGGACAGAGTGCTGAAGGCAGTGAAGTGCTGTTACATTTTAGGGACAGAAGCACGTGCTAAACGCAGCTGATCTTAGATACCCAAGAGAAGCAGAGACACCCAAGCAGAAGAAAAACCCCTTCATCAGCCCATCCCATCAGCTTCCTCATAGAAACCGGCCAGCGAGACTTGAAACAAGCGTTCCTTCCTCTGCTCGTGTATTTGCAGTGCCAGACCCTGTGTTTCTGTCCCCGTCTCTGTCTCAGTTTCAGCGTGTTACACATAATTGGAGTTTCTTTTCTTTCCCTCCCCATGGCCTGCTGCACAAGTGCCCATTGGTGACATCGTTCCCGGTCAGACAGATCTATATGGGCTCCATTTATAAATTCTCTATTAATATTTATTAAGTGATAATGGAATTTATAGCATGCTTCAGAATGGAAAATGATGTCTTTCTTGGGAGCCCGGCTTGTTTTAGCACTGTTTCCATGCTATATTAGGCTTTTGCCAACTTGTTCCAACAGCCTCTGTTAAGAATTTATCGTCTTGTAACCTGCCCTCCTTGAAACTGGAAGCGTCTAGAAATTGCCTCATGTGGCAGGGAGAGAGAAGGAGTGTTGTAATTTCCAGTGGGTTTTTCGCTTTGAGCCTTGCCAGCTTTGATTTTGACAGGCTTGCTCTTTTCCTGCTCGTGCTGGGGCTGTCTCGGGGCAAGAGGTTTGGGTAGAAGATGAGAGCAGGTTCCTGCAGGCTGAATTTACCCAGGAAAGTGAGCATATTTGAGAGAGAAGGACTGAGAGAAGATGCTCTCCGTGCTTGTGCCTCATACGTTTTCATTTACCCACGTGAATGTTTTCAGTGCTGTATGTCCTTTCTCAAGGGTCTCCTTCAAGCAGTGGTTATCACAACAGGGCTCGTTCACTGTTGGGCTTGAGACGAGATTCTGCCAAGGGAGGCCTGATTTCAGACCTTGTTGGTCAGAGTCATGCAGATGTGTGTGCAGAGAGGGCAGATCCATAGCAGGTTGGAGGAGGATACAAGAGAGACCTTTGGCTGATGCTCTTTTCTGGAGAGGGAGAACCAGGGTCTGCTGATGTTTCTACACATCTTCAGAGGTGCTGTGCCATCCCATGAGGTCCAGTGCCCTGGGAAATAAACGGATTTGGAAGATGTGGCCTCAGTTTCTTGTTCCAACATAGACTGACTGCATGACCTTGGACAAGTTTCTTCCTGGCTGTTTGTATCCCTCTGATGGCACGGTGCCTGTGCAGCCACAGTGCTTTGCCTACCTCCTGCCCATGTTGCTGGGTGTGTAGGTCCTGCCTCAGTTTCCCTTCTGCCCCTGGAAACGTATCATCTTGCTCTCCTTTATCAGGTTCTGGGAAGGGAAACACACTGAAGGTGGTGAACATCTTGGCATTACTACAATATTTCAGGCCGCTGGGTACTGCTGTGCCCGTGGTGCTGAGCGGAGGCCGATGTGAGGGGATTTCCATTTGCCACAGACAAAAGATCATTTACCTCTCTTGACTTTAAGGCGATTACCTGAGCCAATAAAAAGATCTGTGGTGTCTGTTGGCCAATGGGAAAAAATAAGCTTGAAATAAGGGTTTATGCAATTCGTTAAAGAGATCGTTCTCCTGAAACAAAGGTGAGACCAGAGAGTACTCCCACCGGGAGGGGAGGAAGGCTCAGCTTGTGGGGTTCGTGCTTTACTTCAGCCAAGCAACTCCTTTTTGTGGAGGGGCAAATGTTGGAGTATCTTTTCTCTTCAGAGCTTCCCTGCAGGGTTTTGGTTGTGGAAGAAGGGAGAAAATGGAGGCAGGGAACACACTGAACCACATTGCCTGAATGGGTGGGCTCTGGTTTAGGGCAGGGGAGCTTATTTTTAGGCAAGTCAGTGTTTTATGGGGCGGAAACGCAGGTCTGAGGGATATGGAGATTGGAAAGGGGAACAGACAAGGGCTCTGTTGAACAAGCATGGCATCTCCCATGGAGCCCAAAAGTTTCCAGCAGGACGTGGCCCCTCTTGGCTCAGCCAGGGCTTTGACTGATGGTTAAATCCTTTGCACCTAGGGACAGAGTTTGAATACACCGACTCGGAGAGTGAGATCAAGATCAGGAAGAAGTCACCCTCAGGGCTGCTGCGCGGAAAGAAGGGGCCACTGGAGGCAAGCAGCATCCCGCCAAGCCAGGCCCCCAGCAGCCTCGACTCCGGATCTGGGAGTGCTGACAAGGCCAAGCTTGGGTCTGAGAAAGGCCGCAAGCTGAAGAAATTCAAGTCCCCCAAGGACTTGAGCTTCGAGTTTGGGCTGGAGGCCAGCGATGATGACCTGTGGAACCGGCGCCGGAGTGAGCGGATCTTCCTCCATGATGCCACAACGTCCTCGGCCATGCTGACCCCCGCGGCGCCTGCCAGCTCCACTCCTGTCTCCAAGCCTGGGCGCTGTGGCAAGGGGGCACCCATGAGCCCCAAAAAGGAGGGCAGCAAGGGGAAGGAGAGGAAGGAGCTAAGCAAGGTGAGGAATGTGCTGGCAGAATTGGTGTGGGACCCTTGGGAGCTGAGGGTGAGGGGAAGGCGATTAACTCCACTGGGGGAGAGGTGAGTCCTGTCTCAGCGGTTGTCCTAGTGCTGTTTGGGTGCTCCATGTCCCAAATCCATCCTGCTTCCTGCATTAAAACATATGTGAAATCTCTCTCCCACTCTCTGCACGACCTTATCGGCTTGCTGAGCTGTGGCCCTGGCGCTGCCCTTTAGGGCTGTTCACCTTTTGTATGGTGTCTTGTGAGGGCTGTCCCTGGCTGGTGGTGACAGGGATCTCTGGGTTGCTGGCTCTTCCTCTTGGCTGACAGCTCAGCTCCCTCTGGCTTCGGTTCAGTTCATGGCAGCGTTATGGAGGAGCACTGATTGTGGGGAGAGTTAGACAAGTTAGTTGTGACATGAGGCCAGATGGGATCTTCTTGGAGCTCTTTGGGGGAAGGTTTGATGGGCAGGAATTGCTCTCCAGGGTAATGAAAAGCTCTTCCCAAAATGTGTGAAGCCTGAAAGCAGAGCTGGGAGATGTAGGGCGTGGTGCAGTCAGTGAACTAACTGCTGGGGGAACGTCATCCTACCTGTGCACAGCCTGCTTTACTCCACCTTTCCCCTCTCCCTGGGCCCAGGTCTTTACCAATCCTCTCTACTAATGGGAGTGTTTTCTTCTTATTTTTAGCAGCGGAAGAAGGGTAAAGAAACACCCTGCTGCTCCTCCTCCTCGTCCATGTCTCCTCCTGGCATCCCTAGCTCCCCGTCTGATGTTCGTGTCAGCCTGGCGAATGCCCTGGGCTCCACCAAGAAGAGCAAAGCCAAGGTGAAAGCCAAGGAGGTGAAAAAAGAGGTGAGGGGCTGGTTCTAGTCTGGGTGAACTGGAGGGTGGCTGGTAGAGCCCTGCTCTTTTCCTGTGCTGTTGAAGTGTGAGGGAGGGAAAACAAACGTGGGTTTTGGTGAGTGTGTTACAGGCAAAATGCTGGTTTGAGGAGCCTAAAATCCAAGGAAGTCTATGAGGTAGTACCTGCTGCTACCATCTGGCGTTCGTTTGCCTTCATCCCCCAAATTAATGAGCAGGCAGGGTTTTCTCTAAGGCCGCCACGGGGTGGAGGGTGAGCTGTCATGGATAGAAAGGACCAAGGGGATGGTGATGGAGTTGCCCTGCTTAGCACTGGGTGAGCCAGGTCACAACTGATTTCTGCTCCATTGCTGTAGCCTGTCTTCTCTCATAACACACATCACTGCATCTTCTCACATGATTTCTGAGTGTAATGCTCATGGTCTATGTGTAACAGCAAGAAACGGATCGTGGGGCTTGGAGAAGAAATAGGAACGGTGCCTGCTGCCTGTTTAGTGAAGGCAGGGTCTCAAGAACACTGTGCAGAGAGATGGTGAGTGCAGAGCAGAGCTACAGCTGTCTGCTCCGCAGCATCTCTCCTAACCTCCACGAGTGAGATGTGGTTAGGATGTGTGAAATAGCTTTTGGTCAGCTGTCAATGCTTGGGAATAAATCCAGAAAAACAAAGGTCTTTGTTCAATCAAAAAGCAGGTTTGGGTACACCCACTTAACTCTGTGTGTGATTAACGTTGCTGAGGATGGAGACAGGTTTGTCCCGATATCCTCAGGTTATTTGTTGCTGGAGGAAAGTGAGATGGGATCAGAGTGTTGCCTGTTGTCATCCAGCTGACGTGCTGCTTGCTCTCCTGCAGAACCGAGGGAAAGGAGGAGCTGTCAGCAAGCTCATGGAGAGCATGGCAGCAGAGGAGGATTTTGAACCCAACCAAGACAGCAGCTTCTCAGAGGATGAGAACATCCCACTGAGCATGCTGGTCGAGCGACCGCCCACACCAGGTGAGGGCAGGAGGGGCCGAGTGGCTGATTGCACAGGTAGAGGAGCTGGGCAAGTTTCCCAGTGCTGCTCAGAGGAGGACTGTGCTGCTTTCACACATTCCTCATCCAAAGCCATGAGTCCTTGGGGTGGAGATACCACTTTTCCAGTCAATTTGGCTTGCCAAAAACAAGCCTTATCAGACATCTAGATGAAGCCCAGTCTCTGAGCTGCCCTGTTTTCATTTACTGGTATATTATTATTCCCAAAGGGGGCAACTTTTTATTATTACCAAGAGGGCAAAATTTTCCTCTGCCAGGAGCTAGCCGGAGAGAGCGAGCCCTTTCTGCAGAGGGCTTACTGGCCTTTTCCTAGGGGAAAGCGATGCTGGGAGTATAAGGTTTCCTTCTCCCCTTGCTGTCGCTTTTTCGTGTATGGTGCTCTCTAATCCCCATCTTGCTCCAACACCTCACAGCTCCCCGCTCCTGCATAATTGACAAGGATGAGCTGAAAGACGGTCTGCGTGTCCTCATCCCCATGGATGACAAGCTGCTCTATGCCGGGCACGTCAAGACAGTGCATTCACCAGACATGTGAGTTGAGGGGCTACCGTATCCACCCAGGCTCTGCCAGTGAATGGGGATGTAGCTGATGCAGGGACCGATTTGGGGGTTGCGTAGAGCTGGCTGGAGAGAGACTGGCAGAGTCTGGCAGGGAGGGAAGGAGAGTTCACTCTGGTTTATCAGCACTGAGGAAAATCCAATTACCTCTCATTAAATGCTCTCCGCTGGTGGCAGGGCTCAGAGGGAGGTGTTAGCTGATCGGGGTGGTGTCTTCCACGTGCTGTGTCTGACCGGGCCTTTGTGTTTCAGATACCGTGTGGTGGTGGAAGGCGAGAGGGGAAACCGTCCCCACATTTACTGCCTGGAGCAGCTCTTGCAGGAAGCGGTATGTGAGGCCAAGGGGTGCCTGCCCTTGGTGCCTGGGCCCTGCTTTGGGGTGGAGGAGGCTGGCTGGAAGCCTCCCCCTGGCTGGGGCTGCAGGGGTGCCCTGGTCCTGCCTCTGTGGCCAGTCTGGGCAGAGCTCCCCTTGGTGTGGGTCGCTGGCCCGTGGCTGAGCTCCCCCACTGGCACTGGGCACTAGGCCTGTATGCCAGCAGGGATAGTCCTTCAGCGCTGCCCTGTGAGCAGACAGGAGGCCATTTCCCAGCAGGGAAACTCTCCCTTGCCTTCTCCAGAGCTGCTTTGCTACACGCCAAGTGTGGTGGGATGGTCTACGCTGATGCCAAGAATGTCAGTAATTGCCTTCCTCTTTCCTGGAGCAGATCATCGACGTGAAACCGCCTTCAGTGCGATTCCTGCCCGAGGGCACGAGGATTGCAGCCTACTGGAGCCAGCAGTACCGCTGCCTCTACCCAGGGACAGTTGTCCGAGGTAAGGCCACCCTGGCTACTCTGCGCTGTGACCCAGGCATGTCTCAGTCCTCCGTGTCCTGAGGGATATCAGGCTTGTCTGGGGAAGCCCTGAGGGCTGTTGTGAGTGTCCTGATGATCAGAGCATGGCCTGTTCCTCCCCTCTGGGTCATGCCCATCTCAGTCATGATGCTGATTTAGTAACATCCTGTTGGTCCGGGAGATGTGCTCTCGTAGGAAGAGGTCTGAGCAATTTAGGAGCTTAAAATGAGGGAAATTTGACACGCTTCAAAAAGTCAGAATTGACTTCAGCCCAGGCACCAAAGATTTCTGAGGTTGTGGAGGTTTCTAAATCACCTGCACACTCGTAGCTTTGCCTCTGACACATCAACTCCCCCGTCTGGTCCTATTAAAAAGCCAGTGAAGAGCCCTGGACAATTCTACCATGGCTGGTCTTGCTTTTGGGTTCCTGGTCTCATTACATGTGTATAAGGGAAGAATTACTTATGACTATAGACCAGTGATGCTGATGCAAGAAGAAGAGGTGGGAACACAGCTTATTTCTCTTGGAGAGAAGGTGAAAAGCAGCAGCTTGTGATTGCTGAGAGTAGTTATAAAATGCAGGTCAAAAAAAAGATACTGCAGTGAAAACAGTGAAGTGAATTTCTGCAAGAGTAGAGGGAAATAGGGAAAAGAGGTGGGAAGTTGAACTGGAATGGTTGTTATGTTCTGGAGCAGTGCTGTTGACTGGGAAATTTTACACTGGGTAGATTGGTGTAGTATTATCAGGGACTTTCCATTGCAGAACGAGACTTCTGTGCTCTCCCTGCACAGCCTAGGAAAGGTGGGGACGGGATGCTTTGGACCTGGTGCAGGATCCCATGCTTCCCCCATGTCCCCGCTTCCCTGACAAGGGGTTTGTACTCTGATGTTTGTCCCTAATCCCATCTGCTCCCCCCAACCCACAGGAGCCCTGGATCTGGAGGAAGATGGTGATCTCATCACAGTAGAGTTTGATGATGGGGACACAGGACGTATCCCACTGTCTCACATTCGGCTTCTCCCACCTGACTACAAGATCCAGTGTGAGTCTTGCTGTTCCGTTTTTTGCATGACACTTCCCACTATGAAATGTAGGGAGTTTCGGGCCACCCACCTCTGAGATTTTGGGCCGAGTTCACAGACTTTCAATTGCCAAGATTGCACCGTCACTTAGGGACATGCAGAGCTGGGGTGGGATATAACCCATAGGGAAAAATGCCCGGTCCCTAATGCAGAATTGGTAGGGATACGTTCCCTGTATCACATCTCTTTTTTATGTGTTATTTGACAGCGTTTGACCATCTCTTTGACCTGTTCCAGGTGCTGAGCCTTCCCCAGCCCTTTTGGTGCCCAGCACCAAGCGCCGAAGCCGTAAATCCAGCAAAGACACTGGAGAAGGAAAGGAGGGAGCTACACTGGGGTCAGAGGAGCCTGTGTCAAAGGGCAAAGGGCGAGGGAGAAAGCCAAGCGTCAAGGCGAAAGCTGGTACGTTGTCACCACTGCCAGGCCTGGAGTTGAGAGAGTCCTTGCACAGTTCCCCACCGCTCTCCCCAAGTTAGAGCTGTTGCTTGGGGCCACATTTGGAGGGGGATGGATGCACTGCATGAGTGCAGATCATCCATGCATCAGCTCGCTCTGCTGTGGCTGTGGTTGGCTGGCTCAGAAGCTGGCCTGCGCTGCGAGAGCCTCCTTCTGTCAGTCAGCACTGCAGAGCAGGGTCCCTTTTTCAGCTGAGCATCCCAGCAGCCATCATAGGGCCAAAGATGCAGGAGATCTGCAGTTTGGTTCCCCTGCAGTTGAAGCAGCATCGCTGGGCATTGCTCATGAGCTGCTCACGGGCACTGGCATCAGGCCAGGCTGCTTAGTGAGGCTGTTCAGGGAGCGGTGAGGACCTGTGCCTCTTTGGGGTTACCTAAGCAGTCAGGAACAAGCCACCCTTGGCCAGAGACCGGTCAGCATTGGTGTCTGGTTGTGTCTGAGCTAATAGTGCCCATCTGGATGGATACCATCATGCCTTTGTGTTTCTTCCCCTCTGCAGAAGAGGCTGCCTTGCCAGAAGAGAAGGATCAGGTTGAGTCTTCACCTGTTACCTCTTCAGTTCCAGAGAAGCCAGCCTGCCTGGGCAAGCCAAGCATGAAGGGGTCACGAAAATCACAACCGCTGCCAACTGGAGGCTCTCCTGCCCCCACAGAGGAAAAGCGGTCAAAAGCCAGCAAAATGAAGATCTCCACTAAGCTGCATAGCCCCCCGCAACCCACTTACCAGCCTGCTGTGTTCAGCAGCATCCTTGGCACGGAGCCCTACAGCGACCTCCCGGGGACGCTGGCGGCCTTCGGCTCCAGTGATGCTTCGGCATCGAAAGCCAAGGCAAAGAAAGGGCGGCCCACAGAAGAGACGCAGGAGTTTGGCACCATGGTCAAAGCTCAGAGGAAGCATGACAACGAAATCCTGATCAAGCTGGACCATGAGGGCGTGATGTCTCCAAAGACAAAGAAGATGAAGGAGGCGATGAGGATGCTGGAGGACTCGAACCTAGCCAGTCGCAGAGACGGCAAGAGTCTCTTGGGGCTGGGCTATTCCCCTGCGGTGGGTGCAGAGGGCAAGCAGAAATCTTCCCGAGCCAAAGCAGCTGAGGGAGACCCTTCCCCTGCCAGCTTTGGAGGAAAGTTTGATGGCTCAGCAGAGAGCCTCACTGCTTCGAAAGACCAGGAAGAAAAGGCAGCAGCTCCAGCAGCTGTGGAGGAGTCTGAGAGCAACAGCAGCGACAGCAGCTCAGAGTCCGAGGGAGAAGAGGAGGCTGAGAAGAACCGAGGGGAAGCCCAGGACAGCAGCTCGGCCAGCTCGAGAGCATCCACCCCTCTCTCTTCCTCCAACTCCTCCTCTTCTTCCTCTTCTAGCAGCAGCTCCTCTTCGTCCTCCTCTTCCTCCTCTTCCTCGGCCTCATCGACCTCTTCTTCATCGAGCTCCAGCTCTTCTTCCTCCTCCACTACAGATGAAGACTCCTCCTGTAGCTCTGATGACGAAGTAGCTGAGGCCCAGCCAAGTTCCTCAGTGCAACAAACCCTCCCACCCAAGCAAACCAAGCAGGCAGGGAAATCCCGCGCGTCCTCCCACCCCCAGAGTCAGAAGCAGCCGACGCAGCAGCCGGTGCAACAGCCGGCACCGCAGCAGAGCGGCAACAAGAGCCGGCCTAAAAAGCGCGAGGGCATCCACCTGCCCACGACCAAGGAGCTGGCCAAGCGCCAGCGACTGCCGTCGGTGGAGAACAGGCCCAAGATCGCCGCTTTCCTCCCTGCACGGCAGCTGTGGAAGTGGTTTGGGAAACCCACGCAGGTAAACGCAGCTTCTCCCATCACTCCGTAGTGCTCGGTACTGGCGTTGGCCTTGTGGTGCCCCTTACCCATGCCCCTGGGGCTGCCTGAAGGAGCCTTCCCCTTCTCCTGGCGTGGTGTGTCCCCAGCCGAGGTCTCCGGTTTGAAAGGAGATTGGGATTGGCCTTCGCTGTGTCTGGGAGAGCCATCCTGCATGGCGTGTCCCTCTGCCCCGTTTCCTGGGGGAATGCCTGTGGACGCCGTGGCTCTGCCGACAGCGAAGGGCGGGATGCAGGACAAGGGCAAGCAGTGGTGGGTGTGGGAAACCTGGGCGGTCCCCGACTGCTCACCTGTGTGATCCTCTCTTGGCAGAGACGAGGAATGAAAGGGAAGGCCAGGAAACTCTTCTACAAGGCCATTGTCCGGGGCAAGGAGATAATCCGCATCGGAGACTGTGCGGTCTTCCTCTCGGCCGGCCGCCCCAACCTGCCCTACATTGGCCGGATCCAGAGCATGTGGGAGTCGTGGGGCAACAACATGGTGGTCCGAGTCAAATGGTTTTATCACCCAGAAGAAACCAACCCTGGGAAGAAACTCAATGAAGGCAAGGTAGGCTGGTCGCCTTTGCCGAGAGGGCTGCAAACCTGCTCGTTCCCTTTTGTTTCCAAGGATGAGGAAAGCACCCATGGCCCAGTTTGTTACTGGTACCATAACGGGGGTGGCCCCATCGTTTCATTTTGTGGGGGCTGCCTGTGGTGTGGACAAGCCTGGTGTTTATTCTTTGAGCAGGGGAAGGGTGAGTTTTATCATACTAGGAAATAAAGACTTTTGTGTCAGTCCAAAAAGAGTGTTGAGAGCCAGATCGAGTCTTTTTACGGTGCAAGAACGAGTGGCCTGGTGCTCAGAAGCACTGAATTTTGCACACGTGTGCAGTGTGGTTTACAGTAGGCTCTTAGTATTTATTACCAGTGGCTGTGGACAGGGCTTGAGGTTGTAAAGGCACATGTGGTGGGCAGGAGGTGATAGCGTGGAAAAACAACTAATTCACCTGCTTCTCATTTCTGTTTTCTTTTTTCTCTTCCTCTCGGGCACAGCGCTGGGATCAGAAATCGGGCAGGAGTCTGTCCACAGCTTTGCAGGCATCCAACCAGAGGAAGGACTTTATGGAGGTTGGTGAGGTTGGGGGAGGGCTGGGAGGGGATGCTGTGGACTCCAAAACAAATGCTGCTGAGGAAACGTCCCTTGGGCTTCTCTGGCTCTTGCTTTTTGCCTCAGCTGCTGAGTTCGCGGTGCCCAGGACTTCACATGGGTGTTTCTGGGAGGGTGGGAGTAGCTGCTGGTGTTGGGAGGAACAGAGGGCTGGTATCCAGCACCCATCTTCGCATTTGCATCCTTTAAATGAGGATGACAAACTCTTGGCCTCCGTATTCCCCGGTCTGTGTGCTCGGCAGCTGCGGCGTTCGCACCGGTGGGAGCTGAGTGACAGCGAGGGCACAGGTTTAGTGCGCTGGGTGGATTGTGTCCACGCTGCCCGTGGGCCCGTGCAGATTCCCAGTGTCCCTCCCCGGGGCTGGCAGTGGGGATGAGTGGGGAGTTCTGCTGGAGCGTGAGCACAAGCCCTGGCCAGTTGTGATGGACGTTTTTCTTGCATATTAAAGATGATGCTGTAAATGCTGTGAGATCTAATCGCTCCTTTTCTTTCCATCTCCCTCCTTCCGTTCCCGTAACGCAGCGAGCCCTCTACCAGTCCTCTCACGTGGATGAAAACGATGTCCAGACCATCTCGCACAAGTGTCTTGTTGTTGGTCTGGATCAGTACGAGCAGATGCTAAAGACGAAGAAATACCAAGACAGTGAGGACCTCTACTACCTTGCAGGGACCTACGAGCCCACTACGGGCATGATCTTCAACACCGACGGGGTCCCTGTCATCTGCTGACTGCCCAGGGGACACGTGCCACCCCCTGGGGAAGGGACGGGACAAACCTGAGGACGTGCCTGTTCAGACGACATGATTGTTTCTTTCAATGCTCATGACTTCTGTGTCACACTACAGACAGGAGAGCGCGAGAGACGCGAGGAGGAAGGAGAGGGCTGAAGAAAGGGGTTGGGGAAGCAGTTACAGGACTTGAGGAAGATGCTGTTGGGGGGAGGGTGGTGGTGATGCTTGAACCCCAAGGCTCTTCTGGAAGTGGCTTTAAGTAAGGTGACACTTGACCAACTTCTCCCTTCCTCCTTTTGGTCCAGGAAAGCACATGGGTCTCGTGATCATTTCACCAGCGGGACCCCCCGCCAGGAGGGATCCCTTTTGTGTCATTTGCCCCCATCAGTAACTCGGAAGCCGCCTGCGCGTGGAAGGACACCCGCTAGCCTTCTGCGTACGCTCCTCTCCGTCCTTATATTCCCTTTCCTCCTTAGTTTCGCATGACCCTTTAGGAAGGACAGGGTGAAAGAGAAAGGAGATGAGTCTCTCTCAGCGCCTCGTCTCGATCCTCTCGGCGCCTTTTTGCGGTTCCCTTTCCCTGGCGGCCCCAGGCCGGCAGCGTGGAGCATGAAGGGGCAGAGCTGGCCCCAGCACGGAGATGGCAGAAGAGGTCCTCCGGGCTGGGGGGAGCCGCGTGGAAGACGAGCCAACATCCAGTCTGGGATGCTGCCTTCCCACTGCCTCGAACAAACGGTCTGAACCCACTCTCCCCCTCACTCTGTGTCCCTCCCGCCCTGGAAGGGCGCTGGGGGGGGCAAGCGCATGGCGAGGGGGTGACACTTGGCGAACAAAGAACTTGTCTTGGAGCGAGCAGTGAAGGGGGGCAGGAGATGACTGGGAAAAGCTGCTACTCGGTGCTTGGAGCAGAGGAGACCACAGGCCGTTGGATTTCGGCGTCCTTCGCCCAGCTTTACCCCCCATGCCTTGCCTGAGCAGAGTTGCGGAGCTGCTGGGAAGCCCTCGCCCATCATTTGAAGGGAATGGGGACAGAGCGCGAAGCCTGGCCGTGCCCGCCTGTGCCGTTTCCACAGCCAGAGCCCCGCTGCCACCTTGGGCTCGGGGAGGGGACCGTTCAGCTTGCTCCATCCAGCCGACCAACCTCCCCACGGCTCCCGGAGAGCCGCCACCGTCGCCTCCTCCCTCCCTCTGCGGAGCTGACCCACCGTCTCGCTCCCGTTGGGCCCACGCCGGACCCGCGGCATCACCGCCGCCGCACCAGGGTTGCACCCAGCCGGAGGGGACACGGGAGGAGAACCACGCAACGATGGAACATCCTTGCACTTAAAACAAAAACTCCAAGAGACGCACTGATCTTTGCAACTACCGACTCGCACTACAGATTGCTAGGACACGGAGCGGGGCCCGGCTCGGCCGGGAGCGACGGCCCAGGCTCCGGTGGGGAGACGCTTAAGACAAGGACAGATTGGAAGCTATCCGCCCTGGTACCGGCTGCGTGCCAGAGACTGGAGGCCGGGGCTCAGGGGAGAGGGACGCCCCTGCAAAGTTCCCCCTCGTCCTTTAAACGAACCACATGGTGCTGAGCTCGTACCATCTCCACCCCGGGCCACCGGCGCCTCGGCGCAGCGGATAGTGACGGTTCTAGCCTGTACAGTTTTAATGTACCAAAAGACTCTTTAGCCCTCCTGTATTATAAGTCTTTAAATGGATTCAACTTTTTAATTATAAATATAAATATAAATATATATATATAAATATAAACTTTTTAAAACTGTGAAAAAAATTATGAAATTATAAAAAAAAAAAAAGAAAAAAACCGACAGAAATGAACACAGTCTGACGTTTAGAATATTATTTTTTATTTCCTGTTGGATTGTGATTGTAAATGATCTGGGAACAGGCACACCCCCCACGCTCAAAGTGTACTGTACTTCTAGAAGCAAATTGTGTGAGCATATTTTAAAGAGCGAGAGAGAGAGAGCGCGCGAGAGAGATTTTATGCTAATGTTAAATAGAAAGCACTTAAAACCCACTGCCTTCTATGGAACACAAGGATATTTCAGACAATCGAGAGGAAAGGAGAGCCAGGTTTTTGTCTTTTTTTTTTTTGTTTTGTTTTGTTTATGTTTTGTTTAAAACAATTTTTTTGGCATTCTGTTTGTTGGAGAACTCCGTGTGATCTTTTTTCATAAAAAAAAAAAATTAATTGAAAAAAAGCAACCCAACGAAGCATCTTTCTTTGTCTCGCTTGTCCTGACTGCAGGGTTTTTCTCCCCTTGGTCGCTTTTTGGCTCAGCCCCTGCCTGGTGTTCGGGGAAGGACCCACCCCAGGCGCCACGTTGCTCTTCGGGGAGGCCCCGTCGGTCCGACAGTCCCCCTGTGGGGTGGCACCGATGGACGGGCTGGGACCCCGGCGCGGGGGTCTCTGCTCCCTGGGGCCCGTGGGGCAGGAGGCGCGAGTCCTTCCCCCGCGGCCGCGGTCGAGGCAGCGCCCGTACCCCGAGCCCTGCGGGGACGAGTTGAGGATGAAACACTGGATTTGCTATTTTTGGTGTGAGCTGCGCTTCAGCCAGCCGGGGGCTCGGCATGGCGAGACCCTCCGGGGCCGGGTCGGGGGTGCCAAGCCCGGTGCTCGCTGCCTCCTGCTCCCGCCGCCTCCAGCCCTTGGGCTTCGCTGCCTTGGGAGGTGGCACCCGCCGACTCCTGGCACGACGGGGTGCAGCCGGTCCCAAAACGCGGCAGCCTCTGGTGGTGGCACCTCCTCCGGACGAGTCCTGCTCCGCTCAGCCTGCTCCCTCTCCCGCTTCGTGCCCGCAAAGGTGTTGCCCTTCAGCAGCAGTTGGCAGGGGCTCGATGGTACCCGGTGGCAAATCCAGCCGCCCCAGGTGACAGAGGGGACCCTGGAGGTGGGGAGCAGCACAAGGGGCACCCCGAGACCCCACAGGACAGGCAGCAGGTGTCACCCTGTGTGTGTTTGTCAGCCCGGCCCATCACCAGCAGCTGAGTGCCAGCCGTGCCAGTGCCAGCGGCACGGCTAACGACCAGGCATCGTTGCAAAGCCATTTAATCTGGCGCCAGCCTTTGCAGTCCCTTGCAATAAATCCTGAAGCTCAGCAGTGGCCTGCGGGCAGCATCCGCAGCACTGTGGCCTCAGGACCCCTCCTCAGGACACCAGGATCCCCCCTCTGCCCCGTTGCAGCCTGGGAGAGGGAGGCGATGGGGCAGCCCCACAGCGTGGGGCGAGGGGGACGCAAGACCCTGCCTCTCTTGCAGTCAGGGGGGGCAAAACCAAGACACAACCAAAAAAAAAAAGGGTTTGTGTTTTTTTTGTTCCAGCCAGCAGAAGTGAACGGGGTCTCTTACACAGCGATTGGCGTATTTGGGGAGGGATCGTGGTTTCAAGCCAGTCGGTGAAAACCTGCAGCACCGTCAGTGAAAGCCGAGACCCACCTTCCCAGAGCCACTGGGGCCTGAAGGAGCATTTCTTTCCTCTTGCTCCTCCTCTTCCTCACCAGCCCTCCGTCACCCTCCTCCCCAGCGCCGGTCCTGTTCCCTTTGGGATTTGGCAGTATTTTCTTCCTCCTGGCAATGGCTTGGCTCAAACGGGAGAAGACCTCCCCACCTCCCCTGGAGAGCTGCACATCGCTGATGGGGAGCCCTCCAAGAGCAACAGGACCGTCCCCCGGGGTGGGGGGAATGTCACCCCACGAAGTGGCCCTGGCTGGGCAGCACGGGCTGTTTAGGGATGCCATGACCCCATGCCAACGGGATGCTGGTCCCTGCCCACCCCGAGGCAGCTTTCCAGCTCCAGGCTCCCTCCCCGGAGGAAGACACGGGCTGAGCGGGGCGGTGGGGCCACAGTGGGAAGCAGGTCCCATCCCGTCCCCGTCGCCCCGCCCCGGGGCTCAGTACCCCGCCGTGAAGGAGCCGTTGGAGGTTTCGGTGTAGAAACAGGTACTGTGGGACGTACTGGTGAGGCTATAGGCAAAATACGCCACGGCCGAGCCCAGCGTCAAGCCCGTCATGTAGGACACAGTCATGGTGTTCCCTGCGGGAAGGGACACGGGATGTCAGGGCGCTCTGGCCACCCCACATGGGATTCCCAGGAGGGCTTGGTCCTACCTGCCAGCTCCCGCTGCTCGGGGCTCACTTTGCCAGCGGCCAGGATCATGGGGACGCTGCCGAAGTAGCCGTTGGTGATGCCCATGAGGAGGGAGAAGATGCAGGGCCAGGCGGGGTGGCCGAAGGTGGGCCTCCCGTTGGGGTAGACACACATGATGAAGAGGGGTATGAAGACCACGCGGAGGCAGGAGTAAATGAGGAGGTGGGTTCCTCTCCAGTCGTAGGGCAGGGCAGCCAGGATCTGCAGCGAGGGGCAGGACCATGCTGTGGGAGCCGAGGAGGCCAACATGGTGCCCAAAATGGGGCAGCAAGGAGAAGATGAGATGGTGGCAAGACCGTCTGCTGTAGGAGCCCAACCTCAGCCATGCTGGCGAGCAACCTCACACTAGTTAGATGATACCCATGGGGTGGAGATGACCCTTGGTGGAGCCAAGCGGCTTTGAAAGAGGACACAAAAAGGAGGCATGGTGGAAGGGATGCAGCCGCCCCACTGCGTTGGAGTTGGCCTTTCTCCTACCTTGCCAACGAAGTCTGAGAGGTTGAAGATGGCCATGATGAGGATGGGGAGCCATTCCCCCAGCGTGCAGTTGTGGATCTCCGACTCCAGCCCGGGAAAGAGGCACAGGGTGATGAAGTAGGTCATGGCAATGGAGAGCATGTAGGCCCAGATGAGCCGGGACACGACGTAGCGGTGGAGCAGCATGTCTGGCAGGGATGGGTAGCACGGCTCAGCCCAAACCCACAGCCCTACCCCTGCAGAGCCTGAAAGTCTTGCCCGCACACCAACAGTGGCTTCCAAAGATGTGATTGCCCCATGTTTTTGGGTGTGTTGAGAAGGGATGACCCTTCCCCAAAGCCCTACGCCACCGATCACCCCTTCTGCCCCACATAATGCTGCAAAATTGGCTCGCCCCCTCCCCTGAGCCCACCACCCACCTCTGAAGCTGGGCCAGCTCCTCTTGATTTTGGGCCGAGGGACGTCAAAGCGCATGTAGGTGCCACTGCCGGCCAGCTCAGCTTCGGGGCCCGGGCTGCCCCGGGGCGGGCTCGGCTGCCCCCGCGGCCGGTTCTCCTGCATGGAGGAGAGAGGGGACGCCAGTGCTGAGCTCCAGCAGGGAGAGGGACCCAGGGGGCATCAAGGAAACCCGCCCTTGGCTTACAAATCGGACGTCCTCAGCAGTGACATCGTGGTGGACGCGGTAGCCCGTGACATGGTCACCGGCCCCCCGGGGCTCGGTGAGACCCTTGTGGGAGCAGGCGGTGTAGTAGCGGACGAAGCGGGTGCGCTTCACCAGGAGGTGGAGGATGAAGCATGTCAGCTCCATACCAATGGAGATGAAGAAGAAAATGACCGTGTTCTCCTTCTCGTCTGACAGCAGCAGCTTGGTGAAGATGCGGCTGAGCGAGATGATGACCCCGGCAGTGCCTGGTGGCATGGGAGAGCTATTGGCACCGGGTCCTGCTGAACCCCGCGGCTCGAGGACCCCCAGCAGCCCCCCACCGTGTGGAGGTGATGCCTCCAGGTGTGGAGTAGCTACAAGCAGTGATTTTTTGGAGCAGTGGAGCCAGGTCCTTGCAGAGACCCCCCACTCCCAGCTTGGCGTGGCAGCGCAGTGGGTCTTGCAAGTGATTTAGAAACCATTAACCACCCTGGTTAGTTGGGGAGCACCCTGGGGTGTCCCTGATCTGCCATCAACCCGGCTGGGCTGTGCTGGGGACAGCGGGGGCCCGGGTGTGACTCACTGGGGCCCCAGGAGAAGGTGCAGGAGGGTCCCCCCGAGCAAGCCCATGCGGTCGGACGTGGACGCGGGCAGTGGACGCAGGTACTTACTCTCGCCTGTCATCACCCCCTGCGTGTAGCGCTTGGGCAGCAGCCCCGTGTAGCCGTAGAAGCTGGATTGCTGCACTTCAGATGCGCCGAGGGGAGAAGGAGGGATTATTGCTGCAGCCGAAACGCCGGGCAGGGGGGAGAAAGCCCGGTGGGAGCCCATGTCCTGTACCACCCGAGGGCTGCATCCTTCCCGAACAGCCGCTGCAGCGCCCGAAGCCTCCTTGCCCTAAAAGTGGGGGGGCTTTTTGCCCTCCCTGGATGCCCTACCAGGGCTGTTCCCACCAAGAGTGGCCACCAGGTACAGGGGCTTGGGAAGGCACCATGGTGGCCCAGATAGCGAAGCCATCATGGTGGCCCAGATCGGCGGTGTCGGGGACCAAGGCACAGTTTGGTGCTGGTGCCCCTGGCCAGTCCCGTGGTGCCTGGACAGAGACGGAGGGGATGGAGCAGGGACGCGAGGATCAGCTTATAGCGATCAGAGCAAGAGGCTGTCCCAGGAGACCACGGCTCCTGGGGATGGGGCTGTTTTCCCACCCCTCCGTGAAAGGCTGTGCTTGCCCCAGGGCCAGCCGCCGTCCCGCATACCTGTGCAGCCAAAGGCCACCACCCCGACGGCAACCAGGTTGATGGCGTAGGCTTGCCGGCGGGTGAAGAGCTCCAGCCAGACGTCGCAGATGCTGACGAAGAGCAGGGGCCCCAGGGCAAAGAGGTAGCCTGCGGGTGGGAGACGGAGGCGGATGGTGGGGGACAACGTGGGGCCAGTGCTGCCGGGGGCTGTGGGGACCCCCACTCACCCACGGAGATCCGAGTGTGCAAGCTCAGCAGCTCCACCAGCGCGTTGTTGAGGATGACAGCCACCAAGGCCACCAGGATGTAGGTGAGGCTCATGTCGAAGACGATGGAGGTCCCTGCAGAGAGGCAGGTGATGGGGGGTGGCGGGGGTCCAGCTCCCCTGGAAGTGGCGCTGAGCTCTCCCCGGGTTTGGGTGGCTGGGAAGTGCTGCAGCTGCTGGAGACCTACCTGGGTATTTATGGTGCAGGTAGTCCACATCGGTGATAAAGCTGTTGTAAGGCAGAAGAAATCCCACCCCGGCCAGCAGCATGGCAAAGTAAATCCCATGGTATCGATCCTGGGGCTCAGGATCCTCAGAAACTGCCCCAAAAGGGGAAAGAAAGAGAAAAAGACATGACAGTGGCACTGCTGCACCCATGGGACCTGCAGCAGACCCCCGCCGTGGGGTGACAAATGGTGCTTCCACATCCTTTATGGCAGATGAGGGTATCACGGCTCAAACCGTCCCACCAGCAGCAGGCAGCCCAGTGCCCCACAGTTCTTATGAATAAACGGCTCCAGCCCCGAGAAACTCCTTCCCTAAATAAAGGCATTTCCATGAGAGAGCCGGGAGGCAGGAAAAACGCCCAGGCTTTGGGGGCTGGTGAGGTTTAACAGCAGCTGAATAGCCTGAGAGCCAGGCGGTGTAGGTGACAGCCAAAGTCAAGGTGCAGGAGGGGCTGGAGGGGTGTGGAGGTGGGACAGGGCTGCCCCGGGACGCGGAGAGGGGCTGGGGTAAAACCCAGGGGAATCCCCAGGCCCCACATGGGAAAGGGCAAAGCTGCAGGCTGGGGGTGAGGCGGGCAGGAGAGCCAGGGCACGAACCCTCAACTCCTTGCCGACCTGCAGAGCCCACTGCCACGCTGTGGCCGCTCACACGGGTCCCCAAAAACAGGTCCCCAAAAAGGCGTTAGGCAATTTTACGACATTTCGGGCCATTTGTGGCTATTAAACCAGGAAGCTCCTAAATGGGTGGGAATCCAGCAGGGAACCTGGCTGCTGGCTGCGGGCTGGGGCCGTGCCTGCCCTCACCCGGCTCCATGAAGGTGAGGACACCCTTGGCCTGGCTGCCCCGCTGCAGCTCGTCCTCCTCCAGCTGGTAGCTGTCGAAGCTGAAGCTCATCACCACGTTGCCCTCGGGCGTCCCCGCCGGGCTCAGCTCCTTGAAGTGCTCGGCTCCCACCGAGCCCATCGTGGCCGACCTGGGAGGGAGAGCGGTGACACCCCCGGGGCTCACAGGTGGGTCCCGGCTCCTGTGTCCCCCCTGGGGATCGTACCCCGGGTGATGCCGGGGGTCTGTAAGCGACGGATGGCACATGGGTGGCCCTCAACCTTCGCCACCCCGCCGTACCGCTGCAGCTCCTGTTTTTCCACCTGGAAAGATGCTTTCCCCGAGCAGAGTGGGGTCCCTCGACCCCCTGGGCAGGAGTTTGGATTTGGGGTGGTGAGCGGTGATTGGGGGGGTCCACGCAAGCCACCCCTGAGGCGCAGCGCTCGCCGCAGCCCAGCTCAGCACCTCACCAGGATGCTACCAGTGCCCAGCGCCGCTGCTATTTCCAAAAGCAATTAGAGAAATTAATGGGTGAAAACCACTCGCGGAGGGCGGCTGCCAGGGAAGATCCCGGCTGCCTCGGGAAGCCCTTGCTCTCGGCAGGCAGCGCACGCTGGCTCTGGCTTCTGCCCTTTTTCAGCACCTCTGCTGCCCGGGGCTGGGGCAGAGCCACCGGCCGGGGCAGACACACTCCCGCAGCCCTTTCACGGAGAGGCTGGGATGCGACCCGGCTTTTAAGGTGAGCATTTTGGATCTGCTTCTCCGAGGGGTCATGGTACAGCAGGGAGATGCTCAGAGGGCCTCCGGAAAGACCCCAGCAGCACGCCTGAGAGAGTCGGCACCAAACGCACCCCAAAATGAGCTCCCAAACCACCTGGCATCCTCCAGCCACCCCACCAGAGCCACCCAAAATGTGGTGCATCCCCCTGGGGCCAGCCCAGCCCAGGCCCTTGGGGAGCAGCCCGGGGGCCGCTCTGTATTACCGGAGCCAGTCGCTAGATGCCAGCCTGCCTCCGCGCCCGCCGCCCGCGGACCACCCAGCCGGCCGGGGCGGGGGGAAAATCTCCTCCAAGGCAGCAGGTTGAGGAAGGCAAGGGAGGAAAAATCAATATGACAGTGATTTTTCTGGTCTCCCTGCCAGAGGTGGCGTTTGCAGGAGCAGAGAGGTTTTCCAGCATCTCCCTGGCTGCCAGGATGGGTCGGATGCTGGGGGCCCTGGGGTGGGGGGCAAACGTGGCGCCCACAGACCCTGTAAGCGCAATCCTAGAGCCTAAAATGCATCCGCTCGCTGCAGGGACCGGTGGCACGGAGCAGCGCTGCCACAGCCCCGAAGCCGTGCGGAGGCCTGGACAGGGCCAGGCTGGGGTCCCCCCCAAGACCCCCATCCCAGAGCACCGCGGGAGAACAACCCAGCGGGGCACATTTCGGCTGGGGACACCGCTCTGTCCCATTGCTCGCGGAGGAGCTGACTGGGATCCCCTCCACTGAGCACCCTCCCGCGCCTGATGCTACCCCAGGCAATAAAACCCAGTGGGAAGCATCTCCCGGGATGCCGGGAAAGCCTGTTGCAGGGTTTTTCCATAGCAGAGATCCCAGCTGGAGAACATGCTGGTTGGAAAAGCCTCGTACATACCGGGGCCCAAACTTCTTGGGGCTGGGAGCAGAGCAGGATGCGCTGCACAGCCACGGTGCTGGACCAGCCCTCCCGCATCCGTCCGCCTCGCCTGCTCCGAGCATCCCTGTGCCGCGGTAAGTCAGAATTTCCCCTCCCTTTGGATTTATGCCCGGCTACACGAGAGGGGACTCGGGCCCTGCCACCCCTTTGGACCCAAGGTGGGAGGGGAGGGGGTCCCCCATCACGGCCAGGGGTGGGAGGTCTCCCCCAGGGACAGGGCACCCGCAGCACCGAGGGGACCCCAGCCCCGCTGCACCCCGGTGCCGAGGGACCCCCCCCGGGCACCGCAGACCCACCCCGTCAGGGCAGAGAAGCGATTTTTGCTCTGGCGAAAGGGTCCCCCGACATCTTGCAAGCGGCGAAGTTGCAATAAACAGGAGGAATTCGATAACCCCCGTCCTCGGGCTGCGGGCGAAGCCCCTCGCTGGGGGGAGCAGGAGGGAGCCCGTCCCGGCCGCGCCCGGGGGCCGATGCTGGGGAGCCGGGCCGGGCGGGGGGCCCGCGGGGGCGTCGCCCCGCACCTCGCCCCCCGCTCACAGCCGGGCCCGGCCGTGCCCAACAGGTCGGCGGCGGCTCTTACCTCCCTCCGCCGCGGCGGCTCTGCGGCATCGGCGCTGCGCCCGCCCCGCTCAGCCCCGCCGGCCGCCGGCCCCCGGCCCCGCCATGCCGGAGCCTCCTCCGGGGGGGGCGCGGAGCGGGGGGAGGCCGGCAGCGAGTGCGGCGGCTGCGAGCGAGGAGCGGAGGCGGCCCCGGCCCTGCCTCCCGCCCCCCCCGCATCCTCCCGCCTCCCCATCACTCCTCCTCCGCTCCCCCGGCCCCCCCCCCCGGGGGCGCGCACCGGGAGCCGGGGCTCCTCGGGCCCCCCCGCCAGCCCCGGGCCGCCGGGCGAGGGCTGGGTCCGCCCCGGGAGCCGCAGGAGAGGTTTTTTTCCGGTGAACAGAGCACATTCATACCCCTGTCTATAGGTACCGCCTATAGGTACCTCCTATAGGCGCTTTGGAGGGTTTTCAGAGGCCTGGAGCTAATTGCAAAGAGATTAATTAGGAGGGAAACCCTGGTGATTTCATTTAGGACGTGAGCTTTGCAGGGACGGGGTCCTGCCCACCCTGCGAACGGTTTTGACATAAGGGGGGCCGACGGGGTCAGCATGAGCTGTCCCATGGATAGATGGATGCGTGGATGGATGGACGGATGGACAGACAGAAGAACAGATAGACGGACAGAAGGGCGGACGGACGGATGGATGGATAGATGGACAGACAGAAGAATAGACGGATGGACAGAAGGATGGACAGAAGGATGGATGGATGGATGGATGGATGGATGGATGGATGGATGGAAGGATGGATGGACTGACGGATTGCAGCTCTGGCTAGCAGAACGCAGCAGTGCCCCCAGCTTTTTGGGGAAGCAAGTATGTGTGTGTGTGTGGGCTCTGCTCCCCAGCACAACCAGGGGGTGGAAGCAGAGAAGAAAGGAACATCTTCTGGTGGGGCGGTGGGGACATCTGTCCGGCTAGAGGATGCGTGTCCCCGAGGAGGGTGCTCCAGGCAGGGACACGGTGGGTGTCCCCACCCCTCCCAAGCTGGGCGAGCTGGCCAAGGCTGCAGGTGACATCATGGGGATTCGATGCTATCGGGTTTTCTCGCAGGAGCAGCAATGCCGGGGGGGGACACAGCCGATGCCCCCTCCCACCGAGCTGGGTGAGAGCCCTGGGGGACCAGCCCTTGCTGGGCTCTCCCCACCCGGAGCGCGGGAGGATGGCGGCAGAGGGAAGGAGGAGAGGTACCATCCCTGCTCGGGCGCCGTGGCTGCAACGCGCCGGGCTGTGAATTACAATCTTCTCGCAGTCAATAAATGCTGCGTTGTATAAACCAGCGCGCGGGGCGGGCGGGATGCACTGCTGCCGCTCACGCCAGAGCAAAACCGAGACCAAACCGGCTGCGCCTCCTCAGCCGCCCTTCTGCCGGGAGCAGGGCTGAGCAAAGGGGCGCCCGCACATTCATCGCGGGGAGGAAAACAGGCCAGGTGGAAATTTCCATCTTTTCTCCTTGGCTGAAATAGCCGGAGTTTGGCTCAGAGCAAACCAGCCTGCTGTGCCGAGCTCTGCCCGGAGCCGGGGGCTCAGCTTTCCCGCTCCCCCCTTGGCTGAGCACCTGCACAGCTCAGCGCACTAGTGCAAGGGGGGGCTTTTTCAGGCTGCTTGTTTTGGATGGGTTTGTTCAGCTCAATTCGATAGCGCCAGGTTTACAACAAGGCGTTGTAAAACCTCAAAGCGTCTCACTCCTCCTGGGGTACGTCCCCTTGCCCTACACCAGACCCCATCACCCCCCTCCAGGTGCCTTGGAAATTTAAGAAAAGGGGGTGGCTGTGGTGGGTGTCCCCCCGCCGCGCCTGCCGCTGGCTGGCACTCAGACGGTGCGAGTGCTCTACAAAAAGAGCAGGACGAGCTGAAGCATATGTGCGCTCGCCTTTTCACGGCTCGCCGGCGAGGCCCCGCTGCCTCGGCGCGCGCCAGGCAGCATTACTCACCGCCTTCCGCAGGGATTCTCCCCGTGAGCCGGTTCTCCCCATCCCGAAGCCCCAGGTACGGAGCTGGGGGGGGTCCTGTAAAAGCGACCGAGCTCAGGGGAGCATCTGGGCTCCCAAATGCACTTGGTGTCGCGGGGAGATGCTGGGACCAAACACCTCGTGGCAGATAACAAGCCCCCGACTTTTGCCATCCTGTCTAAAATCACACGACCTCTTGATCCCCATTTTGGGGGACAAGGGGGTTCCCTTCCTGCTATTTCTGCTATGGGTGCAAGGAGGCCGTGCCAGGGCACCAGAGGAAACTGCTACAGCTTGGGGGGGCTATGGGGGACCACGGGGAGATGAATCCATCAGGGTGAACTTCTCCGAGCGCTTTCTCTCTGCTTCCCCCATCCCCGAGGGCAGTGTTAGACCCGGACGACACCGTCCGCCCTCCCAAAGTGCCAAAGCCCCGCGTGGGTGACGGGGTTTAGGTGCCCCCTGGGCATGGGCAGGCTGAGCTGCCTCTGCCCGACGGGGGCATGGAGGGGGGGGTCCCATGAGCTGGGCTCTCCCTGAATTTTGCTGGGCTTTTCAATTTTTTAAGCTGGCCCTGAATAATTCAGCTTTGATGTAGCCGGCTCGAGGTCGGTGAGCTCGGGTGCTCCTTGGGTTTCTGCTTGACCCACTTTAACAGCCAGGAAAACCTGCCAGGCGCGATGCTCCGAGCGCGACGGGGCGAAGCTGGCCCAGACACCCCGGTCCCCACGGCAGGAGGGACATCCCATGCACACAGCCCCATCCCGGGGTCTCCCCCTGCACCCCCACATCCAACAGCACGGGCCACAGAGCATCCCTCGCCCACACCACAGCTTTTTAGAGGTATTTTTGCCTTCTCCCCTTTTCCTGCCTCTCCCCGCTGTCCCACGACTCCCGGCATGAGTGGGTGCATCCCGGTGGCGTTTGCCGGATTACGAGGCGGGATTTGCTCAGCTCCGTGAACCAGCTAACGCCCCGTGGCCGCCTCGCCACGGCTCCTTGCTATTCAGAGCCTCACCTCGCTTTCCTGGAGCCTGGTCGAACACTGATTAATCCCGCTGGGCGGAATAAGATGCTGCTGATTCATTTGGCTCAGAGACGCCAGATTAGGATGGTCTCCAAAAATCCCCTGTATTGCAGTTTTTTCCTTGCCCTTCCAGCAAAGTTGGGTTTTATTAATCATTGCTGTTGCAGAGGTGAGAGGAAGGAGAGACCTTTCAGGTGTCTCCATCCCACCACACTGCCAAAACCCACAGTTTGAAATGCTTGGGGACCGCGGGAAGCGGCTGTCCCTGCTGTCCCCATCCCTGTGGGCACAGCCACGAGCCGTCCCTTGGTTAAGGAGTGGCAAAACCCGGCACCAAGCCGTGCTCGCTCTGCCAGGGTGCCCTGGGCTTTCCGTGCCCAGGGCCATGTCCCTCTGCACCAGCCGGGGTGGGTGACACCGCGCCTGAGATCACTGAGCTGGGGGGACCGGGCAAAAAGGGATGAAACATCCGAGCACCCCCCCCCGGCGCTCAGTGCTCCCGGGAGCGCTCTGCATCCATCTCTTCCGCTTCACGGGAAGGGGAGGACATTCCCAAGCCTGCAATCCCCTCTCGGAAAAGCGCCTTTAAATAGCATCGCAACCTTCGCATCCTTCCCCGGGGTCGGCTCCCAGCGCCAGCCGAGTGTGCTGTACCGGCACCGGGAGCATCCTCGGCAGCACCGGCTTTGCACGGAGGCGGTGGGGATTAACCAGGGATGTTGTTGCTTGGCCGGAGTCACACTCAGGGGATTATCGGGGCCTGCGAGAAACGGGGAGCAGCCAGGGAATTTGTTCAATGCCAATGGAGGGGTTTGTCGCAATCCGATTGCAGGCGAACAGAAATCCCCGGCGCTGGCGGGAGCTCGGCACTGGAGGCCACGAGGATTAACTGGGTTTTCCCCAAGCTCTGCAACAGGACCGGGGTGGGAGGAGGAGTTGCTCTGAGCCCAGAGCACTGGGTTTAAGCGCTCTAGGGAGATGCAGGGGCTGGGTTAGAGCTGAAAACATCAGCTTCAGGGCACCCAGCTCTCATCCCAAGGCCAAGGACCATCTTCTTCCATGCGGATGCCCCGATTCTCCTGCAAGGGTTACTCTGTGCATCCCTCCCGCCCCCAAATCAGCTAAACCAGGCTGGGGGAGCTGGAGAAACCCAGAGAGGATACCCACAGCCTTTGCGTTTCCTCCTCCCCCCTCCCCGCTTCTTTGTTGGAAGAGATTTGCATCCATCACTAATTAATCCAAGATGAGCTGCTAATTCAGCTCCTTGATTGCAACTTTGCATAATTGCCGCATGCACCGGCAGAGCGGCAGGATGGGATAAAAAAGGAGACAATCAGCAGGGCGCAGAGGAAACAACGGCCGGGAAGGGTCGGTTCAGCTCGCTCCCACTCACCGGGCTATTTAAAGACCCAGGTGGAGAGAAGAGATTTTTCTCTGGAAGGAGAAAATAGTCACAGCCACCCTTGGACGGGGTTTTTCCCCCCCCACGCTGGGCTCACAAAGGGCCTTGCCAGTAGCCCCAAAGCCTGAGCCCCTCCGGCAGTGGGGAAACTGCGAGTTACAGGCAGCACAGCCCCTTTGCCCGTTCCCATCGTGCTACCACACGCTGCCCTCCTCCCATGCCTCCCTTTCTCCAGTGTCCAAGCGGTTGTCTGTAGGTTTCAGAGTGAACGCTCCACTAAGGTGAGCAGGGCGATCGCATCCCTCAGAGCCAGTGCTCCAGGCTTCTCCCCCACCCACCGAATACATTAGACCCCCCACGGCCATGAAGGCTGTTAACCCCCCCCCCCAAACCAAGACACAGAGGACAGCAAGCCAGGCCTGCCGACACGGCACTACCGAGGGAGCCCGGGCAGCCGCCCAGTGCCACGGCGATGGGCAGAGCCACCGGCTGAGCCGACCTAAGCCCGCAGCGGCACAATTAGTGGGAAAAAATCCGCTTTTCCCGGCGGTGATGCGCAAAGCCGTTCCCACAGGGCTCTGGGGGGACACCCAGGGACGACGCAGCCGGCGCCACGTGGGCAGGTGATGTACAAGCAAATTAATGCTGAGATTGGCTCGTGGGTTATTTTGCCACCCTCCTCTTCCTCCTCTGCTCACATCCCACCTGCGGACGCTTCCCCCCATCAGTTTAACACCTCCACACACCTCCCAGCACCCCGAAAGCTGAGCGACAGGGCAGCAAACAGCGACAGACAGGTCGGCCCCGCGCTCCCTATTCACGTTTCGCCCTGCAAAAGAAAAGAGCTACTTTCAGCTCCAGCCTTTTCTCTAGAAAAATGCAGCTCCCAGCCCAGGGGGCCCCTTCCCCGGCCCCATGGCGAGGGCTGAAAGGGGGCTCGGGCGGCCGGGCTGGCCCCACCGCCCCTCTTAATCAGCCGGGGCATGCGTGAAGCCTAATGCCGTCGCGAAGATTTCGGCACTATTGACACACACGGTGCGTTAAACGCCTTACGGGGGATTTGCATAAGCTTGGGGAGGGAGGAAGAGCGCGGCGAAAAGTGTCGACAATGGGAAAGTAAATGCATTAAAGTGCTTAGGGAAAAAAAATCTGATAAAGGAATAAACCAGTTAAGGGAATATATTACTCGTAGCCCGGTTATTCAAATCCTGCCTTATAGGAAATCCTCTTAAAGCGATCACCTGATTGTGTGTTAAATTCCTAATTGAATAATAAAAGAATTATGTATTTCTTCCATAAAGGCACAAAGATGGGAGCCCACGCGGATGTTCGCTCCGGAGGAGCTGGCGACAGAGGAGATGTGGGGAGAGGGGTCCCGGGGCAGCGGCACCATCCAGGAGGGATATGATGGGAGATGTGGGGCCGAGGGGGGATAGGGGGTAGGGAGGGATGCCTGGGGAAGGGGGAGGCTGCAGTGCCGAGCGCTTTTGGGGGCAGCGGAGGAAAGCTTTGCTGGGATGGGTCGGGGAGTGACGGTGCCCAGGGGAGGAGAAGGACCCGATGGATCTCGAGGGCTCCCCCAGCCCTGGTTGCTGCAGCAGCGTGGGGCTCCCAAAGCCTGAAAACGCACCAAACGTGACTCTGGCCCCAGAGCTGCAGGGAGCAGAGCGACCGCAACCACCCAGGTCCGGGCAAAGGGGACTTGGGGGGGGGGGGGGGGGGGGGGGGTACAGCAGCCCCTGAAGCTGCTGAGGAGCAAAGGGGGGGGCCCCACATCCAGCTCTGCGGTCACCCCACTGCCGACACAGGTTCTGCGGGAGAGGCAGGGCCCCCGCCACCCCCTCTGCCAGCTTGGCCCCCAGTTTTCCCAGCCAGGGCTGAGGGCGATGCCTGCACGGCCTCTCCTGCCTGCTGCTGCCCTTCCCCCTGCCTCCACGCTATAAATAAATGTAAATAAATAAATAAATTTAAAAAAGGCATCACCTGGCACTCAGGAGGTGAGGGAGAGCAGCGGGACTGACATACACCGAACCCAGAGCCTGCACTGGGGAGGGGGGGGGAAGAGAAAAAGAAACAGAAGAGCTAAAAATAGCCCCAGGAGCTGCTTTCTTCCCGGAGATCATTTTTTCTACCCAGCCATTTCATTTCATAAACAGGATTATTTATTTATTTCTCCCCCTCTTTACTTCACTTTTTCTTTATTCAATACCGCCACTTTACCCATCCCCACATCTCTTCCAAAAGCAAGTTAAAAAAAAACACCACACCACCACCCAAAAGCAAGAAAAAAAACCCGCCCACCCCCTTGATCGCTCCCGTAAAGGCTTGTGTCGCTCCAGCTCTTTATAGGTAATTGAATATCCCAGAGTGCATCTGCTAATGCAAACTCCAATATAAATAAGCAGCGGCGGTGAGCTCGGGGAGGGCAGAGGCAGCAGCTGAGAAAACAAAGCGAGCAGCACCCAGCAAACCCCGGCCTGGCCAAGCTCGGGTGCTGCTCGGGGCTGCCAGGGGCTTTTTTATGAGGCAGAATTGGATTGCGGGGGCCAGGCTGAGGTCCCGCTCCTGGGCGAGCGCAGGAGCTGGAGGGAGGCAGGGTTTGCAGGGAGACGCTTATTGAATTATCCTCGCTGCAGCGCCCTTTCCAGAGCCAAGCTAGTGCAGGGCAGCGGGGTACAAAGCCCCCTCATTCCCAGGGGACACCCCGTCCCCCTTAATGCAGCAGGTCCCCCAGGGCTGGAGCAGCTCCAGCCCTACAGAGGAGCTCGTGGCTTTGCACCGTTTGCATCGCCGGCAGTGTCCGTACCTCCTTGCTTCAGCATCCTCCAGCAGCAGCCAGGGAAATCAGGGATGACAGGAGCAGTTAATTTGAGCCTGCAGAGGCCATCTTTCCCTGCGTGCGTCGTTTTGTTTCCAAATAGACTTTTAATAACTAATTTCAGATGGTAAAAAGAAATAGCTACGTCCTGACCTCTTGAAATGCAAATTGCCTTTCGTCCTGGGAGAGATGAAAGGCTGTTTCCCATCTGAAACGTTAAAAAGAGCGAGATAACGTCTCCAGCTCTGCCTCCCTGCTTTCGTTTTCAAAATTGTTTTCGGGTGAGGAGAGAAGAGATGCTCCCTGCGATTTCGCCGTGCTTGTTGCCCGTACAGAGCAAGTGTGGGGCACTGAAGGGCCAGGGGATCCCCACAGGGCACCGGGAGCAGAGACGCTGTACCCTGACAGTGCCCGGGGAGGGGTCAGAGCACTGGGTTTGTATTTCCCTACAAAGCAGACCTGCTCCAGAATTCAGACCACAGCAGAGGGTGTGATTCGGACAACAGCAGAGGGTGCGGGGCCAGGTGAAGTCCAGAGCTTTTCCCCCTCCTGCCAGGGCTCAATTTCAAAAGCTACACTATGATTTTCTCAGGCAAACATGGCAGAGTAGTCGTACCATCACCGGCTGAAGGACACAGCTAAAGCCCCCACGGCTCTGCTATGGCCTGGCCCCACCACGGTCCCCCCAGCCTGGCACGGCTGCAGATAAGCTGCTTCTCCAGCCTCCCAGCAGCTTTCCCGCACAGGAGGCGTGTGGCACACACAGCAGCCGAGAGCCCCCTTCCTCCCCGAGCAGCTGCGGCTCAGGGGGTGGGTGAGGGCAAACACAGACTATTTTTTTTTTCCCTATCTTGTTCTGCTCTGAGTCACGGAGCACCAGTGCAGGGAACGTGCCCTGAGCACGCACTAAAGATGCTGCAGAGCTCTGCTGCAGAAGCGGGCAGAGGGATGCTCCAAGAGGGACCAAGGGAAGGAGCTGGGATGCTACCAGGGAAGGAGCAGGGATGTTCCCGGGGCAGGGGGCTGGGATGCTGCCGGGGACGGGAGGCAGGACAGGGCTGTTCCCAGGGCAGGGGGCTGGGATGCTGCCGGGGACGGGAGGCAGGACAGGGCTGTTCCCAGGGCAGAGGGCTGGGATGCTGCCGGGGAAGGGAGGCAGGACAGGGCTGTTCCAGGGGCAGAGGGCTGGGATGCCGCCGGGGGGAGCAGGGACGCTCCGCGGGCCCCGCACCACCATCTAGCGGCTGCGCGGCGGCAGAGCGCGGCCCCCGGCCCCCCCCGGCCCCATCACCTTCACAATCAGAAGGCCCAGGCTTCCGCTGGGACGTGGTAGATAAAGTATCAGCCCTGATCTGTTGCTGCCGAGGAAGCAGATGGTAAAGCCAGGAAGGGTTTTGCAAGCCCCGCTCGCCTGCCCCGAGCGGGTGGGAGGGGAAGGCAGCGACAAGGGGCACCCAGCCCCTGCGGTGAGAGGTGCTAAGCAGGTACACGCCACGCTGGCACCCAAAGGTGAGTCTGCACCCACCACGGGGGCAAGGTGGGTCCCTTCCCCTGTGTGCCTCGGTGCTCCCCAGCATCGCCCCCAACCTGGCCCTGTGCAAACACAAGCCTCCCTCTCCCAGGGCCTTCCTTGCCCCTGCAAAACAGTATCCAGAATATCAATAAACTGTCAAAAGCCTCTACCCTATTTTATGGCCTTACCTGGACTTAGCGATCTCCAAATCCCTTATTATAACCTGTAACTTAATAAAACCCACTGCTAAAAAAAACCCCAACCGACCAAACACAACCAGGGGCTGGAACAGCAGGCATCGCATTTCCTCAGCGCCAGCAGGCTGGGCAGAAAGGCCTCATTAGCTCACCCCACACTGTTAATTAGCTGAAGAAGTCTCTGCCAAGGGCCTGGCCAAGACCAGCCCGGGGCCAGGTTAGATGCAGTACGTGAAAGGTGCGTGCTCAGGGACGGGCGAGCATTCAGGCAGGAGCGGGTGCCGCAGCAGGACGAGGGGCAGGATCAGCGCAGGGACGGTGCTCGCCCCTGCCTGCCGCTCCCCCAGCGCCACCCCAGCACCCGCTCTCTGCCCGCTTGCTCTAAAAAGTAGCAATGCTGCAAAGCGGAGCCGTTCTGCCCGGTACCTCTGCTCCTTCCTCCGCTCCCGGCAGCACGCTCGGCACAGCCACAGCCCGTCAAGTTGGGCTGCTTACACCAGCGTCGTGCTCTTGCTCCGAGTTACTTCATCTTGGACTTGAGTCCTGCGGAGCAAAGGCTCTCAGTGCCTCGTCCCTTGGTAGACCACCGCAGCACAGCTAAGCCCAAAAGCCTACTCGCTACCAAGAGAGCACAGGCACGAGTCCATGTCTACCCTTGTAACAAGATGAGTAACTGGAGACGAGATTTCCCAGTCCCTTCCCTGGGAATTCATGTTTAACAGGACGGACTCAGCAACAGCAGACAGACACGAGACTGCGGATCTAGACACAACTGCGGCCGCCTAGTTCAGGGCTGGGTTTGACCCATTATTTACAGTTTTCCCATGCTTACTGGAGAATATTCTGCTTCGTGCTCCTAGGGCAGGAGCAGAGGGGCAGTCGGGCCTCCCGAAACATCGGTGGGTCTGGATGACCACATCCATGGGGGATGTGGGGGACAGAGGAGTCGTTGGCATCACCACCATGGCTGGAAGTTGCTGTCACTGAATCCACCAGCAGCTTCTCTCAGATCCTCAGTTTGCTCCAGGCAGAAGACGGGAAATATGACGAGCAGCCGAACAAACAGTTCGGAAACACTCGTCTGAGCTAACGTAGCCGATCTTGCCTGACGCAAGTGGAAGCGCACAAATGGCACCGAGAGGGCAGCGTTGCTCTCCAGAGCTAGGTCAGGAGAGGAGAGGTCTGCAGCTTCACAGCCGAGGCCTCGCGATGGAACAGTCGCGCAGGAGAACGAGGAGAGTCTCATCATCGCGTGCTCCACCACTGCTAGCAAGAGCAGAAAGGCTTGTTCTGCTCTCTTGTCCACCCCGATCAGAGAGTTTATCATGGCTCTGCAAAAGGAAGGATAACGTACAGAAGCAGGAGATGCCTCCTCACCCATCCGCGTGGGCTCGCTCCAGATCTTCCTCCTGGGCTAGAAGGCGAGAAGCAACAAGCCTGGAGTGACAGCACAGTGAGCGGGGGTGCGAATTTGAAAGCATTGGTTCAGATGCAACTCATAAAAGAAAGAATAAAGGAAGCTCTCTGAACTCACCTGAGGAGCAGGAGAAAAGTGCATGAGTGCAAGTCCCGAGAAGAGCAGCTTTAAGAAGGAACAAGAGGGAAAATTACATTTGCAAGCAAAATGTGCCAGGAGAAACTCAGCTTGTCCTTTCCCAGTCCCTGCAAAACCCAAGCTGACAGCGTCTTTTGAGAGCGGCTACAAAGCAGGGCTAGGACTGAGGGCTTATTACTGCTGGCGTTTTGGTTTGGGCCGCAGAGTACAGAACACACGCAGTATCACCCTGATCTTATCCGGCCCCATCTCCAAGCAGCAAACAAAAGGAAGAAGACACAGAATACTTATCACAACACAGATTTAATTTCTTAGGCAGTTATAAAATTACAAAGAGCGATGGGCTAGCAGTGAGAGCCAGACACTTGGTGAGGTGGAATGTTAGACAGATTTTTCCCACTTATCGACACAGATATCGAACAGAGTAAGTGAGCACTGCAGGATGCAGGTTTTTTCCCAGGTAAGGAAGCAAATGCAAGAGCAAATAGATCCAGGTAGACAAAGGGTTGAGTCGACGCCCGCTAGAAACCCAGAGCTACAGGTTCGGGAACAACTCACCACTCCTGAGAAACGAGTCGGACACATGCAAAGGCAGCGCAGGGGGAGTCAGCGAACAGATTGCTGCAGCCACGTGGTTGAAGCCACAGCACTGAGACATCTGTAATGAGCACAACTGTAGCTATTTGCAAGCCAGAATAAAAACTTGTTGTCTGTTATTTTCAAGGCAGTGCAAGATGGGATTTGCCAATTGGAAGAGTGTTAAAATGAAGGCATGTTATGGTTAGAAAAATAGGAATTTGCTGAATTCCTTTGGTTGTGCAACTGGAATCTGAAAGGATTTATTTACAGTCAGAGCCATGCTTTCTTCATTGCAAACGTTTCACGGTGCAGCACAGATTCCAGGAAAACAAAGGCCTGCTCTGCACATGTGAAGAAGACACTGTGCCTTGCTCTCAGATTTAACAGGTTAAATCAAGGCGACTGTTAGCCAGGACAGCTGGAGCACGGAATAAAGCTTTCCATCTCTCTGCAGTGATTAATCCCCACCAATGCTTTGGACAAAGACTCCTGTCACTCTGCAAACAGCAGCGGAGCATCTGCACACACAAGTGGTATACCGAATAGCTCAGCGACCCACAAGGAAAGAAATTCGACCATCTTACTGCATGTTGCTTTGGTGCTAAAGCCATTATTAGAGCCAAGAAAGCACAGCATGGGATGTAACATACAGCGCTCTGCTGATCGGCTTCTCAGGGCTCTAAGCTAACCTGCTCACGGAGCAGCTCACGTCAGTTCATTCCTCCCTTTTTACTATTGCACATAGGTCAGACGCACGTTTCCTCTGCGGGGACACCTGTCACTGCATTAAGAACCTTCTCAGACATTTATTTGCATTCAGGTAGGCTTGGAAAGCCACCACCTCTACCCCCACCCTCTGCAGAAACAGGCCCAAGAAACGCGCTTGCGTAGGGCCTGAAGCAGCAAGGTGCACGCACACACCCGATCGCAGAGGGAGCACTCGCACAAACCTCTGGCTGAACAGGGCCTCAGAAGAAACAGCTTTCACCAACCTCTTTATGCTCTTTACTTCCTCCTCCTCTGCCAGGCCCAGCCTTTTAACTGCTAGATTTGTATCTATCACTTGTATTTTGGAAACAGCGACGTAAGAAGAGTCCGGAGCAGATAAAAGCTTTCTGCCTCAGAACATGAAATCCAAAATAGGGTAAACAGACAGATGTCGAGACAGCAGCGGAGTATGTACACTCACTACCCATTTGCACATCAAGAGAAACGGCTCCTTCCCTACGGTACTCACCGGGAACAGATCCCACCGCAATCTAAGACCTGAGTTTAGGATTCCAAGTTTCTAAGTGTTCCCCCCTCCCCAGCTTTGGTTGTTTCAGTTGTCTATCTCTGCCCCCAACCCTCTACTGAGTTAAAAAGCTATCAAGCAGCGCAGTCCGTATCTAGAGAGAGACACACTGTCACAGAACACACACTGTCCTTCCAAGGAAGGTCAGTCTGAAACGAGAGGGGCTGTACAGGTGTTCCCCGAATTGTATGACTAGAAGCCCATGGCCACAGCACAGGACTAGAGCCTCCCTGACTTACCCTGGGGAATCCAGGGCTGTTAGACCATCAGAATAGAAAGTTTTAGACACCACCTGATCCACAGCAGAGCATAACAGTGCAATCCAAACAGCTCCAAACTCAGGTGAGGATGCAGCTGCAAACAGCATTTCTGGTATGTTTAAGAAAAAAAAAAAACAACACACAAACCATCTTTGTTTTATTGGGATGAAATCCCAACCTGAAAGGCTTCTAACTTTGGTAGCATACCACAACAGGGTGGTTACTGAGGCCCTAAGGCCATCAGAGGGAAATATTAGTCATATTTTATCCGAGAAAAAGTTTATATCCTCATGCAATGAACTTAAGACAAGACTACTGTCACCGCCCTTACATACACTGTCAGTGGGGACGAGAAATCCTGCTCCACCCTACTAGCTCCACGCTGGACACTAACCCCACAACATTAATACTTTTGCCCTCTCAAAAGATTTTCCCAGTTACAACAAGAAGATGATAGATACTTTAAGTGGCTTCCAGCTTCTACTTAAGAGTGAATCAAGCAGGGCATAGCGATTCAACAGTCACTGCGTGGCTCAGGAGCATACTACAGCATATGGAAGACAAATACAGTGAATATGGGATCTCCAACTCACCTGTGGAAGATAAGGTGTAAAAGTCAAGAAGGGGGTAAAATTAGTACAACAAACGTTCTCCATTTTTAGCAGTAAAAGTTAGTAATTACATTAAGGGGTACGCCTTACTATGTAACATGGCCTTTGTTACACTCAAGAGTTGCAAAACTTGTGTGCTTAGCAGACCTGTGTTGCTTATGCGTGTTTACTGCTAACTCTACTTGTGGAGTTTACGCCAAGCCTCCAAGTATGTTATCAGGAATGTTACCAGCTTTAGTCTGGAACGAGCAGACATCTGACAGCTCCTGGGCTGTTCAGTTTGCCAGCAAAGCTCACTGAGCTTATATTTACTTCAAGACTTGTATTTTGCTCTGCAGTTATGAGCTCCACAGCAAAGCTGATAGCACTTGCATTAAAAAAGTAAATTCCAGACCATGGAATTTAGTTGTCAGCCAGAGCTTAAAGTCAAGAGACTCAGTGAGATTTCAGCATGGCTCAGTGGGCTGCTTTGGATGTGCTGGGTTCTGGAGAGGACACCACAAACCACTCCAGCCAACTACTTAGGACAATCAAGGGTTTTCAGTGAATAAACAAGTCTGCTCCCTTCTCTTCCACATGTGCTTGCGTTAGAACATCTTCCACACACACTGACTAACAGCAGCCTCACTGATACAGGCAGCTCTCTTGGCAGAGGCTACCACCATCTTCTGCACTTTTAGAGGAAGGGGAAGCCCACCTGCCCACAAAGGGCTTTGGGGACAAAGACCACTGCCTGCTATTGCTTGAGAGAAGACTCGTTAACAGTACCAAATCCTAAAAGCACATCGCTGTCTAGCTGTGGTAGGGAGTTCACACGTAGCTGGAGTACTCAGCTTCTGTCCTCCTCTCAAGATCTGCAATTTCCTTGTTTGTTTTTATTTCTTTGCAAGCAGTCAGTAGAGGGAAAGGAAGCAACCCACATTGCTACAGAAAAGGCAAAGCAGGCTCATTTTGGCAAAGGAAAGTAACACTCACCAAGTACTTTGCTAATCACTTGCTCACTAACTGTTATCCAAGACTTAAGAGAAGGCACATTACAACCCTAAAAATAGTCTGCAGCACTGCTCAGCCTTCGAAAGCCCTAGCCAGGGTCAGGGCAGTAAAGGATTTATTCCAAAACTGCCTAAGAGACAACCAGTCCTTAGAGTGTATCACAAGAGGTACTCTGATGAAAGAGGAAATAAAAAAATAAAAATAATTAAAAAAGCAAAGCAGTTATCCAGAAAGTTAATCTTTCAAAATCATTTATATTTACATCAGTATCTGGGAAAAAATCATGAACCTTCACTATTAGAGCAGCACACTCAGCCCCAGACTGAAGCGAAGCAAGAATTGAGAGCTATGCCTTCCAGCTGAAAACCTTAAGGCTGTTTCAAGAGTGGGGCTACCATACTCTACAGGGACTTCCATCCAGCTGGCAGAATCCTTGCTTTGGATAATTTAAAAAAGTACAAAAAAAAAAGTTATTGCTACTCTGCCAAGGAAATAAGACAATCTACAGGAGAGAAAGAAAGTGCATTCCAAGCCTTCTCTAAAACAACCCACAAGCTTATCAGCCACTATGGGCTATAGACACCCAAGTGCCAAAGGTGTACAAACAAGAGTTTCTAGCAATTCTTCCTTCATTCTAGCTTTCTTCCTGCAGCAACTCCTTTTCTTCCCTGTAAAGGCACTTTCTATATTCTATATCCTTATGCAGGGAAACACTTCCAGTTTTCCATCCCAACAAACAGAACAGTCCCACAAATACACAACATTCAGAAGGAATTTTAATTAACAAAATGGTCCAGAAAAGGGAAGGGAGAACCCAAAAAAACAGGCCATTGCATTTGAAAGGTTGCATGTCAGTCACTAGGTATGCCTGCAAGCCCATGCACGGGAAACCATTTGGACCTTTGTCAGTGCAGAACTAGTCTCAGCTTCCAGAACCACTTCTCTGCTCCTTCCTTATATAAGCTAAATATTATATACATATATAAAAAAAATACAAACTTGAGTTTGTTATAAAGTGGCTTCTCTCTCTCCCCCTCCTATGCTTGCTTGGCACATGAATGCATGCAAAGCTAGTAGGCTCTGAGGGCTGCACAAACAGCAGGTTTTGGCAACAAAAAAAATAAACACAGCTAAAATAGATAAGCAAGATTAAAAGCCACTGAATTGAAAACCATATATTTTTCCAACTGTATAGAATTAGAACTACAGCTACGACTTAAAACTGTAAGAGTCTGTCATCCTCTCTCCCAACTCATGTCAAAGTTCATAGCAGCATAACACGAGATTCCTCAAGAAACATCAAGCCAGTGTTCTCTGCTTCAGGAGTGAGTTCACAGGTCAAAGTTTAGTCTGTCCGAAGGATCATGGGGGGATGCTCACTGTCTTCATCCAATCTAAGCGAGTTGGTTTCATCTTCCAGGCAAGCTCCACCCACGGCACCCAGGTCATCCGTATAGGCTGCAGAGAGAGGAACAAGTAGTTGGGGGATCAGCAGCACAAACCAAGATCGAAACCAAAGTGAAGGATTAGAGCTGCAGTACCAGACATTACTTGCAACAGCTTCATTGCCACCCCATGTTTGCCTTCATCGTGACGGTGATTCTCTAAGCCAAGAGCAGTTTAAGATCAAAATTCAACTACTCTGTGTGTGTGCAACGCGTACTGGTGTTTTGGGCAGGCTGATGTTTTTCCTAATCTCCACCCATGCATTACAGCCGCAACTGCAGTATTGATGCTATACGTGCAGACTGTCCGTCCTCTGCAGTCGAAGTACTGACCTGAGTGCCATACGAAGATGGCAAAAGCTCCACTCAGAGCTGCAGCATTAACCAAATTCTCATCCTCTCAATTTAACAGAGCAGTAAATCAGGATAAAAGGTCACTGTTCCGATAGGAACACTTATCAACCTTGGCAAAAAAAAAAGGGGGGGGGCTATAATTCCGATGCTTTGCATGAGGTCTGGCTGCAGAACTCCTGTATGAAATAATTGGTCGGGCATCTCAAGAACCATTTGGCAAGTACTGCAAATATCACTACAGTAATCAACCACAATTCGAGCCAAAGTTCTACCCAGAAAGTAGCAAAGATGAGTGATCCATCTATAGGAGGCTACTGTACATCACAAGAGCTCTTTGCCTGCTGCTCACCAATGCTCCACATCACACCCACGGTCACGAAAAGCTCAGCGTTGAAGCAGACGAGCTCACGCAGCCATCTAGAATGAAGCAATATGCAGAGGTGCTCTCTGCCCCGTTTGCAGCCTTCTCCTTACCATGCCTTGTGGGTGAGGAAGGCACATATGTACCTTTAGTCACAGCGGCACTGTACGTCTGCGCTACCAACGGCCGGTCGTGGGATGCAGACTCTAGAATTTCGTTGGCTGGCTCCATACTGCCATCGAGCCTACCAAGCAGAGAGAGGTTAGCTGGAGAGGTGATCTACCTGGGCATAATACACCTTTAGTGGAGAGCTACAGAAGAATATCTCATTAGATATGCAAGAATAATACATATATATATGCAACAGGAGGAACTTGGTCCCTCCATTCCAGAGGACTGTCAAGAAGGCATCTGACAACACTTCATATTTAATGCTGAAGACACATCAGTGACATGCTTGCCTCTGACATGGCATCAGGATCTAAATCCTAGTAGCTGATGCCAGGAAAAAAGACTCAAAACAAGAGTGCATGCTTAAAAAAAAAACCACACCATTCCAATCAGCAATATTACAGATTGTCTCTTGAGCTCTGTCCACAACAGAAGCGGTTGCTTCATACACATATACTAGAAAACCCTCTAGTGAAGGTATTGGAGCATTTCAGAGATTAAGAACTTGATAAAAATCTTCTCTCTAGAAGACTTCACTTCATCTACAAGTGAAACCAGAGGTCATATCTTAAAAAGTTCAGACAAATGTATGATTTTTGACCAGTGTTATGGATTGACCAAAGCTGCAAACCTGAATTATCCTCGTGAGTATTGGCTTTAATTCTATGATTGATCACGTAAGTAATCCAACTATATTACCCTAGCTTTTCCTGCCAAAGCTTATTAAAAAAATAACAGTGCCTTGTCATATTTTCCTTAAGTGTTCTACAGTACTGCTACAGAACATTAGCTGTCTGGCCTATATGCAAGGAATTTTAATAAGGACACCGGTAAAGAGAGAATACAGATGATTTCATAGGCCAGATTCCCCTCTGTGAAGTCAGAGTAACATCTCTTTCTCATGTCTGTAACCGCTTCATTTATTGATGAAGAGAAGGATGTCAGACGTTTCAAGTTCTTGTTTAAGTAACTCAAACTGCCAAGTAAGAGGAAACAGGATCATACAGCTAACAGCGATTGATCCTTCACTGCAATCGGACAGCGTTAAGTTTCTGCTGGTAAAGCGGTGCTTAGTGTAGTAGATACTAGGAAGGAAGGTGCCGGGGGATTCTGAAGTTACTCATTCATGTCAGAGGTCTGGAAAAAGATTGGTTTAAAGAAATGAACTCAGCTCTGTTCTGCAAAAGTCTAAGAACAAGAAATAAATGTGGACTTACTTGTGCTGCTTCATTAGTGTGCACTCTCCTCCTTCTTGGGGGTCCAGGTTGTACATGTAGAGATACCCATCAGCAGCTCCCACCAATAAACGAGGGATCTTCTGGATTCTAGAAAGGTTTAGGGGAGAGCAACAGATTAATAAGAACTTAAGAAAGCCCACTCTCCTCCTCTCCCATGACTTTAAGCTGTTATTTTCTACACTCTTACTTCTAGACAGGGAACACTTAATAGAGCACCTAGGGAAGAGCTGTGTTAAAAAAAAAAAACAACAAGGCATAGCCACACTTTGAGGCTAACAGGATGCCACAGGAACGAAGCAACTTTTATATGACCCACTAAAACAGATTCAGAAGTTACCAACCTGTTATCAAGCTTTGTGCAACTCCAGAGACAAATAGTCTAACAGAAAGTGTTTACTTATTTCAGAAATGTTACAAGGCTTAACTATTGCTTAGAGTGCTTTGAGATCAGAGGAGTGAGAGTATAGACATGAAGTCAATTTAGCATAAAAACTATAAAACCCCACAAAATAAGCTTTACTACCACTCAGCTTATTGCTTTGGTAGCTGTGCCAAATGGGACCTTGGTCTTTGGTGAAGACAGAATAAAGATTACATTTAGTCCTCAAAATTAACTTTAATGAATGCTATGCTGTTTTAGAGACAAGAATAATCTGAACTTGCTTTCAAAGACTTCTTTAATGGTTAGTCTGGATTGCCAAATTTTGCAATTCACTAACAACACAGTGTCACTCCCCCTAGCACTAATGGAAGCAAATGCCATAAGCCCATGGGTCTGTTCCCAACATTCTTCTTTCAAAATTAAAAGACATCTTTAAACAACACTTAGAAAGTCTATTCTCATCCAAATATCATGCCTTTTCCTCCTCCCCTCACAGGACTGTGAGGTGTTAGCTCTAACACATTGCTCTTAAACTGGAAGAGGCTTTGAAATGATTACAGGCGATGCATTGCTCTGTGCATGACCTGCTCTGCCGGAGATGAGGTTGTGTTCTACAGTGTCAGCCTCTCCACCGCCCAACGTGGCAACCCAGTGGGGTGGTCAATGCAGGCTCAATTTCTTTACTCACGTGGCAAGTGCACAGATGTTTTTGTGTCCACAGAACGGCAGGCGGACTGTAGCAAAGGCTCTACCCTGGTTGAACATTTCCGTTACTTGAGAGGGCAGATAGCTTGTTGAGGCCATCAGCACTTTTCCGAAGTAACCTGTCCAGGTTGTAGGCTCTTCCTGAGGTCTACAAGTCCGAAGAAAAAAAGTGATCGACTTTGCCTTCACATTAGAGAGAAAGGTGTGTGGGCACTTTGAAACATCTTTTTATTTTTGAAGATATGAAGCACCTATTTGTTTCTCTTCAGAAATAACGAACACCCTTGAGAACTCCAGTGCACTCCGTTTATGCTACAGGGCACAAGGTGTCCTACAATACCCTCAGCCTGTTATTTAAGCATGTTTGATTGTAAACTGATACTTCTGCTTATAAAACTGCATTTCATAAGGTTCATTACACAAGAGCAAGATCTACTGGAAAGTGCTACACTTCAAGATTTTATTCACTTACCACTAAGCAAATCATTGTTTCCAACAAGTTGAACAGAAATGTAAGAAAGATTGTCCTCTCAAATCATAAATAGGAACATGTTATAACCTGGTGCCTTTTAAAGCCCTGTAGGCAGCTGGAAGGCATTGCTGAGATACTGTTCTCCCAGTGAATAGAAAAGGTGTTTCTGCCAAAGAGAAACTGGCCATCCTTAGCAGAGGAATATGGAGCAGTTTAACATTTTCAGTTACATATGTGTTTCACCTCTTCTGACATCCATACGGATGTATGCAGCTCGGCTGCAGTTGCTGATTCATAAATGACTTCTTATGCCCTTTACTTTACAGAAGTGTTCAAAAGAAGTCTGTTCACACTTTGGAGAACTCATCCTGTTGAGTATAATCAATTTGAAAGCCTTTTCCTTGAAAAATCTAAGACACCTCTGAAACCTACTTTTCTTTCACAGTCTCAAGTTTGAAGATATGCACCGTCTCTGTGTTACTGGATGCAGACAGAAACATGCCATCCATGCTGAAAGCCAACGAACAGATGCTCACACACCTAGGGGAAAAAAAAAGAGAAAGGAAAACACACTGAGGCATTGTTTTTGACATTCTAGTGCTGTACCAGCCGGTGTAAGAAGAAAGCTAGTGTTAACTAACTCATGGGAATTGATTTAAATGAGAATGTTACTTCTCCATTTTGGCAGGCAGGAGTCTTTCTGCACATTCACCACCACCATAATGTTCACACAAGCTGTACTGTGGGAGCTGGGAGGAACACTGGCTGTGCGGTAGACTCACCTGCTCTTCTCCTGTCAGTGATTGCAGGAGACTTGCAATTAGCCAAAGTATTTGGCTTAATTAATAATCAAGCAGATTTCTCAGTCACCACTGCTTCATAAATAAGAAAAAAAGAATATTTCCATAGTAAGCATTCTGAATTCTCCAATACCTTCTTAAAGCCCACGAGCAAGATCCCCATTAATGATGTTCAACTCTGATGTACACCAGATATGGGGGTCAATTAGTAACAATCTGAACTCAGTCTGACCTCTGTATAAAGTACAGTAGAACTACAGAGTTACTACTACCACAAATCATAGTACCATTTCACAATGGCTATCAATGATCACAGCACTAGCAGGATTTAGAAGAGAGCGAGAATATTAGATGTACTGCCTCCAATTGCCATAAGAATACAATATATCTTACAAAAGGTGACCCACTTTAAAAAAGTTCCCTCACCAATAAATTTTTAAAAGGCAAGAGGGAGTACAATTCTGAAAGGATTCTGACAGGATTGATTTGTAGAATAGTTAAGTCCAAAGGAGTGAAATTGGAAGACAGTCAAGCTGAAACTCTTATAAGTGTATAGGCAGGGATGAAAGAAGATGAAAATAGGCAAAAATCAGGATGCCAGCTCAATTGCAGAACATACTGGAGATCTACTGTAAGGAATGAGCTTCAGATCATCAGCCCAGTTGAACTTTACCTCTTCACTCCCCTTCGGAATTCAAAGAGTTTCTGTCCCTCTGGAATGGAAAACACTCTTATTACTGTCCCCTGTAAAGGAAAAAAAAAAATCATTTTTCATTTCAAGTCCGTTCACTGTGTATTAGCTCTATGAGCAGAGTACAACTACAAGCAACAAATCATTTTGCTGTTAACTTACTGCTGTTGATGCACACCACATACTAGCATGAAATATTTATGGAGCTTGTTCGTAGGATGTGTTTGAAGAGTAAGAGAAACAACAAGAGGTGGGAGCTACTAATGTAGAGAACAAGCTACACATCAAGAACAGCCTGTCTTATCAAATTTGATCATGAAAATTACCACACTAGACAAGTACCACAAGTACAGTCACCTGGATGTCTTTGTGCTTTTATCAGCTGTAATCAGTTACACCTTTATATTCTAAGCTTATTACTCAAGAGCAGAGGCTTCAAACTTTCTAATTTATGCAATTTAGACGGACAATTTGTCATCACGTGCCAAAGACTGGCAAGACACTTCTATTTTGACTTTAACTGTCTTGTTTTCATTAGGAAGACAGCATCAAAACAAGACAACTAATTTCTACTAAGTATCCTGCACTAAAGGGAGAAACACTTAGAGGATTGCCCTGATTACAGCCAGATTAAAATGTATTTATTTAAATAACCTTATTATCCAACATTTCACAGCATGGAAATTGTGTCAAATATCATTAACAGTTCTTAACTTAGATTTGCCATTATAACTGTAAGCCTTCTTTTTTGGCTTGCACGCTTGTGCATGCTTAGACTTACTTAAAAAGCTTAGAAACAAATTTCATTTTTATCACTGCCAGCAAGTCAATAAAAAGCCACCTTACCTTTTCTGATGCAGTGGCAAGTTTAGTACCACTTGCGTCAAATGCCAAAGCAGCCAAGGGACTATCATGAGCTGGGATCATATTAGCAGCTCTCTGCAGGAGTGAATCAATGAAATAGAACCTTAGTACAGTCCAGGTTAAAAGCTACATGTCTGCAGCTTAAGACATGCTAGTCTGCATATTTAAGAGCATTCAAGGCAAATACAGGTCTTATTTTATGGACACCAGCTTCAGTATTTGTTTCAGTAACTGCTAAGTACGTAACATTATCACTGAAGCACGTGCATAGAGAGTACAGGCAGTAGAAGGATACTTAAAAGACAATGCAAATAGAAATTACTTTATCTTGCTCCCCCCATTTGCCAACTCTACTCATCAAATCTAGTATTAGTGTTTGTATTTTCTTTGCTGATGTTCTGTGAAGCCTAGCTATAAGAGATACTGCAAACTGACGCAGAGGAACCTAACTGAGTGTCTAGTAATTCCTCTCTGAGCAAGTTAAGTCATTTTCAAAAACTGCATCTTTAGAAGTGGAAACAGCGTTCACAAGATCCTTACCAGATTGATGGTGTCAAAGACTTGTACTTCTCCAATAGTTGCACTGCCTGGATAGGCCAGGTAGCAGTTATCGTTGTTTATTGATAAAGCACACAACCCTAGAAGGGATGCAGAAACAGAATTAGAAAGAGGCAAATTCCAAGACTTACACAGCAAAGCTTTCTGATTCTACGTTTGAATATTACAAAGATAACAAGTTATCCTCACAAAGCATCAACAGAAGCAGAACAAAGATGAGTAATCCAAGAGTCAACCTGAAACATATTCAACTATTTAACGTAAGTTAAAGTTTAATATAAAGTAGAAAAGGAAGAATATCAATAGAGCTACAATAACTGATTAAGCAGTAGAATTTCCCATGTCTGCCATGACTCCTAAATCATTAACCTGACAAGGCCTTTAACCACACCAAGTGCTGGCAAAATCCAGTTTGTATCTCTACTACTTCTTTCTAACATTTCAACACATCCACTCTAGGAGACAAAAATACTGGGAAGATGCAGTTTAAGGCAGACTCTTCCAGTTGTTCTCAAAAACCTCACCTGGATTAAACGGGCAGGCTTTAAGACAACACTCATGTATTTGTTACTTTTATTTGAAAGTGGAATTAACAATGCTACAGTTCCCCGTAGGAAACATCGTACGTTGACACAGAATGCACTTTTCAGAGTTGTGCTAGCTTCTAACAACATACTTACCTGCAGGATTGGGAGGCGTCTCCCTGATTGTATGTAATACCTTCATGTCTCGTATGTTGTGTATATAAAGAGACTCTTCCAGACATACTATCAGCCTCTAGACATGGGAAAGAGGATGAAATGCTGATATCAAACTGGAGTTTATATTAATTTATCAATCCTAAAAAAATTGTATCCAAAATGCAGTAGGTACCTTCCAATAGAGAAAAGGTCGTACCCACCTGATGGGAAGAAATAAGAGTCTGATAGAAGATACACAAGACACACCTCTTGACAAGGCTTCAACAGCGCAATACTACACTCGGTCACTTGAACTGACCGGTGCACTTGACTTCTCTCAACCACGCTAGTGCAAATTGATTTAAATGAAAATGATTTACATTACTAGTTTAAGTCAGCAAGCCAGAAACCTTCATTTAAAGCTATTTAATTCTTAATCTGTACCTGTCCTTATGTATTTCCCACCCTCCCTCAAGAGGCCAATTCACATGTAGAAATAATTTTCTGCTTTGGCTAAAAAACATACAAGACTTTTTAACCATTTATAGAGCCTATTACTTGCTCATAATCATTTGTGAGGGGCTTTTTTTTTTTAAAAAAACTTTAAGTTCTTCAATATCTCATTTACACTTTCATAGACTACATCTGGATGACTAACAAGATGTTACTCATTTAATGCTACCAGACTATGCCAGAAATCAAATTAGCCACTGTTTCCCTTATGATTTTAAACAGGAGTCCCATCCTCCCACACCTGATTTTGGGGGTGGGGACAGACGCTAAGAAGATTTTCTCCTTCAGATGCCATTCTCTCTACTTTGAATGAACTGGTTGAAAACAGAGAAGTCTGTATTTGCAGAAGAGCCCACTAATGATTTAGTAATACAGCAAACTATGGTTCCAGGTACTTAACTCAAAAATTTCACCAGTTCAGGGTTTGTTTTTAAAAAAAAAAAAAAAAATTAAATTCAGAATTCAAACTGTATTTCAAAACATAAAAAGTGAATACATAACAACTTTAAGTTTAGGCCTGAGCGGAAATTGCCTGTTTCACATACTTTCACATTTAGGATCACAGGATGAGTCACACTGGGAGGGATCTCAGGAGGTCTCTAGTCCAACCTCCTACTCAAAGCATGCCTAGCTTAACTCAGGGCATTTTCCTAAGTAAATAGATAAACATAGAACCAAAAATACTTAACCAAATACGAATACTGAGGTGCTATACAGAAGCTACAGTTGGAAGAGCACAAGTTAATTTCAAATAGCAATTCTGTCACCAAAGGAAGAGACATCAATCGGCAGAGGAAGTGCTGGAGTAAGATCCACAACCCCTTCCCTTGTTTTCCCCCAGTCAAAATTACTACTCACCTGTCTATTGAGTTTGACAGCCAAGATGGTGTTGGAGTAACTGTAGTTGCAAATCTCTGTCCCCTTCTTAAAGTGACAAACTTTCAGCTTGCGTGGAGCTTTAAGGCTAACTATGGCCACCAGACTACTGGAGAACAGCCTCTCCACAATGCACACATCTTCTGTGTCAGCTGAGGAATCACAATGACAAGGGAAAAATACAGAGGGAGATTTCAGGGAAGAAGAACGATGCACATCTGCAGGAAATACTGTCTAAGAAAATACAGTCTAACACCACAAACATTCTGCCACGACAGCTCAGAGTCAAGGTGGGATGCAGGACAGGTTTTTAAAGCAGAAAATCTACACAGTGAATGCTGATTTACAAAGATTCCCCTCCCCAGGTGTCATGCAAGTTTATGCTTCAGAACAGAGCACCTACTCCCCCCCGCCCAAGATCCAACAGAAAAAAATTCCAAAGATACAAAAAATGGCAAACTGTAAAATCCTGGAATTTGACAGTCTTGTCTTATCTCTGCAGACATCTAGGAAAGCAAAGGTGTTTTGGTTTTTTTTTTGTGTGTGTGTTTTTTGGTTTGTTTTTAAAGTTACACTATGCATGGGAGGGTTTTTGATGACCAAAAACCCTGGAGTTTCTGCACACCTCCCCATGAAGAAAGGTTATTGTACTCAAAGAAGCTGGTGAACTTATTTGTTGTAGCACTGCTTCAGCCACTAATTAGTATTTTTTACACATTCCATCTTTTACCTGACAGTTCCTAAAAACAATTTGTAGAGGAATCACCGAAGCCCAGCATGTACACACAGCCACAAAACAGCGTTACTTTTGTCACGCGTTCTACTATGGCAGCGCTAGAGGCAAAGGAGGAACACAAGTCACTGTCCAAAACGAGGGGAAGACAGGAGGAGGGAGGAGAGTCCAGGATCTCTGGCAAAGCAGCACTGTCAGAGCATTTGATTATAGTACAGTATTGGACCAAGCTGGTACGAGTCCAAGTCCCACCACCAGTTACCCTGCATGCGTGCTTCCCCCTCCCATCCCCTGCAGCTCCCCTCCAAAGCCCCCAAGACATAGTGGACATAGTTTTCACAGCAGGAGAAAGCTGGAGAGAGTTTTAGCATACTCCGCAGCTCCCCCACGGCTACCGGCTGCATCGGCCCTTCCATTACAGAACTGAGTCAAGACAAGCGACTTGAGCCTTTGGCCTTGATCCATCAAAACAACCAAATTTTTCAGAAGTCAGTATCTGGATTAGCTCAATGCTTAACACATTCCAAACCGTAAAACTGCCAGTTAAAAAAAAAAAAAAAAGGCATGCAGCTTATTTCTGAAGGCTTCTGTTTTGGCCAAGAGACACATTAAATAATTGGCACTGTTCTCATCACCAGTGACAGAAATTCCCTGAAAAAAGTTCTGTCCACCATTCTCAGCATATGACAATGCCACCGTGTGACATGTCTGCTTTGAAAATGCTTTTCCTGGGCAGTTATTTCAAGAAAAAGAACAGAAAATATTTAATGTTCTACGTTCTTTTGAGAGATAGAAACAGCCTCCTTATGGGAAAGAAGCAGGTTTATACTAAGCATTTTCAGTATTCTATGCAACACAATTGACTTTTATCTAAATCTCATATTTAATATGGTACTTTTCCAGAGAAGACAAAACAGCTCACAGAGGCTTTGAAAATTCAATTTCCTCACTTTTGCAACAGGGATAATGCATTTTAGCAATGACTTTGTTTTCAAGAAATTGTTCTCCCTTTTTCTGATGCCACACACAACACATGAAAAAGAAATACAAAAATCCACTTTGATAAATTTATGCATAGACTTTTAAATGCAGAGGTCCACGTTCCTTGAACCAGACTAGTAACATAAAAGACTTTTCAAATATTTTACAGGAGAGGTTATCAGCTTTCCATCTAAGCCTGGAGTCCTTCATAATAATGGCACCCTTTTACAAGAGTCAGAAGGCCAGCACGCAGAGACCCAAACCCCCCAGCCTAACTGCCCCCTGCTCCTGGGCGAGCAGAGCTTCTTTCCCCACTCAGGGGCAACTGCGTTAGGACGCAGCTTCTGGGATCTGTTACTCTCCCAGGCAGGCAGGAGACCTGGTATTTCAGAGGCGGAACAGCAGCAGAAATTCAGATGGAAAGAGTGCTGTCCTGTGCTGATGGGAAGCGTAGGCAGCAGGGAAGGCACAGAGGGAAGAGCGCTATCGAGAACTAAGCAGTCACAGAGCAAAGAAAAATCTTTCAACAAGGAAAATGCTTAAAAGGTATAGACAATCCTTCAGTCTCACCGTAAAAAGACTTACTATAATACAGATAGTTACCTTTAGAGAAAGGCTTTGTGATGAGCTTTTAATTAAATTCACTTGAAAAATACAGAATGCACCTCTGGTTCCTTTGTCTTCCTATCACAGGAAGAAGTGATAAAAATCTCTTCACAGCTGCCAAGTCATGTATTCCTAACAAGCAACCATGCAAGTGGAGTACCAGGCTATACTGCCCATCCTACATCCAGCTGACCTGAATTAATCATATGTTTAGAAGCACTAAAGTCTTACAGCAATGCTGTTAATCACAGGGGTTTTTTTTCCTATTTGTATTTTCTCCTTTACACTACACAAGTGAGCATTACCAGAAACTCACATTCAGAATACAGTAAGAACAAAAAGAAGAGCTGCAAAATGATTTAAGTATCAGCAGTGAGGGAAGAACAAGCAAATACATAACAAGATTACAGTTTCATAAACACAAGCATGTAGCATCACAGACCAGAGCTGGTTAGAACCAGCTAGATTATGATCAGCTGTGCTTTTATTCCATTTTTAATCCAAGAACATGAAGGATGTTATAAGCATTCATTAAGCCTTAAAGCACCCTCCAATCTAATACTTATTTTTACAGGGGGATCAACTGAGCAGGGAGTTGGGCAATTTGTACAGAGTCACAGTAGAAGTCAGTGATGGGAGCAGACAAAGAAACCTCCCATTCTTTTCAGTCATCCTCTCAAACACAAGACAGCTGGGGCATGTTCTGTAGTTTAATTTACACACCTACACAAGAACTGGCAGATCAATCTTACAGAAGAGAGGGAGGGGTCCTTAAAAGTGCTCACTCAAAACACCACAAAGTCTTTAGACTCACTGAAACTAAATTGGGAGGCAGGAGACATGTATCTTGAGGCCGCCCGGACACCTTTCCTTGTGGAAAGGAGGTACCCACTACATAGCAAGCCCATATCAAGTTTTAAACAGGAATGGCTTGCAAGACCAAGACTGAAAATTATTTAACTGCATACCAAAAATAAAGATCTCAAACACTTAGATCTGCTGCAGACATTGCATGCCCTATGAGCAGAGGTCAAGACCCGGCTTACACAGGTCAAACCATCAGATTTTCTACTAAATATCACCTCACCTTCCATGCTCTGTATTTATGTACTTAACACTCATGGAAAAAAAACTTACAGTATCAAAGCGGTTAAGCCAATACAGGCATCCCAGAACAGTCTGAAGACAAGACGGGAATCAGCAGGTCTAAATTCTAATCCCAGCCCCTTTATCAGTTTATTGCACGATTTTGAGCAAGGCACTTTATCCAATCTGTACTTTTTCTTTCAAGGACTACCTAGAAGAAGCAATCCTGCAAAGTTCAGTTCGGTCTCTCTCGGTATGTTTATTCAGTGTCTCATGTAACAGGAGTGATCTTCACCGAGTCTCCTGGGGTGATATCAGGCCAGATACCGTAAGTGCCTAACATACTACAGAGGTCAGGTACCTAAACTCAACAGCATAAAATGGAATTAAAGCCACCGATTAACCAGTACAACCGGACCGTGACTCAAACAGGCAGATGTAGCTGCAGCACAATTTAACCTGACCACAGGTGCCTAATTTGAACCTCACAACTCCTCCTCTCCATTGACTGTATACAGAATTGGGCCGTCACCACAGATAATAGGTGATCTGAATCACACACCATTTTCAAACTTAAGATGCCAGAGGGTCAGGTCACTTAGAGTATGAAGTCTGAAGACAACTCTGTTGCATAGCATGATACACCAGGATCCTACTGTAAATGCTGACATCATAGCCATTGGTACCATCTGTTCACATGGAGTTTATAAGAAAGCAAGGATACTCATGCATAGCATTCATAGTTTCCTTATTAACACCTCAAAAAAAGGGAAGTTGAACTGCTGGCAAGACAGGGGGACAGCACTTCTCCTCCAAGCCTCCCTCCATTTAATCTCATAACCTACTCAACTGTGATCAGTATTGAGAAGTTAGGGGAATTTGGATTATCCACCCTTTTGGATGAGTAAATCTGCAGCTATCATGTTCCAAAGTATTTTTTTAACAGCAAAGATTGGAATAAAAAAAGATAACCAAGGCTTTGGCTTTTTCATAAAGATTTATTAGTGGCTGCCTGCCCCAAAAGCCAGTATAAAGACCCAAAAGACTCTCAAATCAGTATTTTTTTTTTAATGCCCAGCTGCTACATAACCTGGCTACTGGACATAAAATTAGAAAAGCAAAGAGGTCTTCTCATAGCTATTACCAAATTTCACAATATACCAGCTAAATTTAAATACAGAACACTGATATATAGTTTTACCCTGCCAGCAATCAATTGTTTTGTATTTGTGTGATATTTCATCATACACTTAAGGTTCCTCCTATGTCAATTTCAAACCACCTGTGAAAAAATGAAACATGTCTTATTCTTCCCAAATTAAGCCAACTGAGGGGATTAAAAAAAAAAAAAAGAAAAAAGATACTCACTGCATTCATAGATCTGCTCTAATTTGTCCACAGAAGAGAGAGAGAAGAATTTGTAGCCTGATTTACTGCCAACTGCAAGGGATCTGAAAAAGAAACAAGCCAGTCAGGAACATAAACTAAATCAGCTGTAAATTACCCTTGGACAGATTCTTACCCTATTCTAAAACTCCAGCTGGGTTAGCTCAGTAAGAAAAGTGATAAAGCGCTTGACCAAAAAAGCCATGATAGACACAGCCAGCTTCCTCAACTCTGGAAAGGCCAAACAGGTTCAGAATTACCCCAGGTGTGGAATCCCGCTTCGTATTTTATGAAACGAGAGTTCACAGCTTAAGGTAAGCCTACTGCCCAATTCATACTGGTGATTTCTCCACACAAACTAAAAGCTTGAGCGTGGAGGAAAGATGATGACTTGAATAATGTAATGCAAACCAATTACATCATTGCCTCATCATTAGAGGTGACCTCCAAGACCTTTTAAACTGGGATTGTCTGGGGAATTTTTGCTCTTTATACTGTAACCTTCCCCAACCACCCCAAAAGAGCTTTCATATTAAAAAAAAATAAAAAGGAATTAAAGACTGCCAACTCTAATTTTCTCTGGTTTTATTTGATGACAAAGAACATTGTTAGGTCTCAGTCTTACAAATACTCATGCCGAATCTTTGATCGGAGGCACCCTTTTAAAAATGTTAGTCACTGATGTTAAACAGATTTTAACAATAGTAGAACATTAAAAAACTGACTACAAACCCTTCTTTCCTCCATTACTCAATTTTCACACTTAGCTCACAGACCATTTAATTGCTTTTCCAGTCAGAGTCAAAGACAGGTCTTAAATTTTAAGCTATGAAAATGTTTAGGCTTGTCTTGCAGGTCTTTACACATCAAGGCAGCAGACAATGGCACATTCTTACCTTTCCCTCCCCATGCGGAGGATGATTTTGTGCCACAGAAAAAGAAAATTAACAGTAAATACAGTTGTGCAGAAGTGTATTAGTCTGCTTATAGTTCATATATTTCTAACAGCATTGAGAAAAACTAATTAAATTCCAATAAAACGTGTTTCGATATGCCAAACTGTGGCAAGTCATTCAATGCAAGGCTCAAATCCAACCCTGCTAGTCAGCCTGCCAAAATGCCCTTCTGAACTCAGCAAGAGGATTCGCTGTAATTCAGATGCACTAACGATTACCTCTGCATTTAGAATACAATGCAGATTCCTAGATTTCTTGCTCTTTCTGTGTTTTCCTCTCATGGCTCCAAAGCGAGCCCTTTTTAAACTTCAAGGTACCCAAAAGATTAAAAGTTGTTCCTCAAATGCCTTACCCTCTGAAATTGCTCTGAGATTAAGATCCCAAGCTATTAAATCAACTTCTGTATGACGGTATGACCTTCTCTTCTAGGAAAAAAATACAACTGGCACAGTCTGGTTAAGAAATTATATTTGAGAAGGTTTAAACCTTCAAATTAAAATATGCACCATCCAGGCAAGAGAAGTAAGCCTCCTCAAATTCAATAACCAAGATATTAAAAAAAAAAGCGTATTAGGCTTAGAGACAGAAGCAACTATAAAACAAAATTTTGTTGCTGCTCCTCTAAGTCACCTTAGAAATACTGAATTTAATTTTACTTCAGACAAAATCGGTATGTTCAGCAGACTATATCTGATTAGTCGCCAAAGATGCTTCAGTGGTTTTCCTCAACTACTTTTGTACAACTCAATGAAAATCCAAATTCTGTGGGGAAAAAACCCCCAGAAACTAATTTGGAAAAAAAAGTAACAAGTTAGCTTTTCTTAGATCATCTACTGCTTCCCTCAAGAGAAAGTTTAACAAAGAATGACATTAAAACTGTCACTTCAAAGGTAAACAAGCACTCAACTGAGTTAAAAATAAATGAAGTCACAAGACTCCTTGCAATATAAATGATCTACAAAAGACAGAGGATGATTTCTTCACAGAGAATTCCACACAGCAGCTATTTGTGAGTGTATTACTAGGCAAAATTGATTCCTGTATTGTACTTACAGCTTTAAATACAGAATACTGCTGTATCACTCTTTTACTGACAGTATCACTGAAACCAATAAGCAAGACCATTTTCTCTTGTCCTACCGACCACCGACACCTCATTTAAATAAGCTTCAGACAATGGCACAAGCGAGTTATATACATGATAAAAATCATTAGACAGAGTAGAAGCCAAAATGAAGCAGCACAGAACGGACCTTTCCATCCACAGCAACCGCTTTTTGTTCTTTCTTTCAGGATCAAGGTGATGAAGTCAAAAATCATTTGCTTACACAGAACAGCTCGAGTCAGTATAATTAAACCCATTTCAGTATACAAGCATAACTGCAAAGCAATCCATTTTTCTTCTAGAACAGCATTCTTGGTTTTGGAAGGTTTGGGTTTGTTTTGTTTTTTGGTTTTTTTTTTTAACGTACTCTCAAATTACATCTTATGAAACTATTGGAAAAAGGCTTTTTATATGTAATAAGAGAACTCACTAGGCTGAGTTATACCAGCATAATCATAATGATTTAAATCTCCCATCTTCCCCTGCACCAATATTACACTTAAGCCCTTAAGACACCTGATAAGCTATCTAAATGACCAAATCCCACAAAACAATATCTAGCCAAAATTACCTCACCTCCAAAAAAATGTGCAACCATATGGGGAAAAAATATGATCAATAAGCCATTACGTTACTGCTCAAATAGCGGCCAAAAGAAGCTACCGTAGTTTATCAGAAGCTCCTTTTACAACGTGGGTGTTATGCTTTATTATCACCGATTTTCAGAAGCTGATGAGAGACTGAAATTGAAAATAAAATCAATATAAAAAAATTGCCTTTTTTCTTCTAACATTATGCTATACAGGTGGTTTTTTAAGCTATTATGCGTAGCCTCTATTATACACCTTAGATTGTAGACTTTGAGCTATTTCATCAAAGTTGTCTACTCAGTACAAAATTACCAATATAGCTGTGATTTATGAAACTATGTTTACCCACTTTTTTTAAAGATAATACTGTAGTCTTATCCAAGACTACATAAATCTTGAGAGTATTTTCAAGAGTGGCTGTCATAAATAATTAAAAACTAACCTCATCAAGCGAACGGTGTTATGAGATATTTCACACACTCCTTTCAAGATGCTGACATTCACTGTAAGTGCACTCACCTAGAGTGGGAAATCAGCTGGTTCAATCTCTCCAGCTCTTTAGAAACAAGTTTTTTCAGATGGGTTAGAATCATACAGGTTTTCTTTTGCTTCTTTGATATACATACAGAAGGAAGAAAACCAGTTTCTCCCTTTCCGTATCATAGAGGACCTTAACTATTAATCAGAAATATTCTACATTAATCACAAAGATCCTACCAAGGGCAGCTCTCGCGAAGATTAAAATCAATGGCAGCTGCAGTATAAACACAACTCCAGAAGTCATGACTATTTTAAATAACTGGTTAGTTAAGCCTACTTTCATTATGATACAGTCTCGTTATACTAATGCTTCACCTCACTTCAAAACCAATGTAAATTTCCAAAGACAAAACATTTTGTGAACAAAGGCTTATGATGAAGAGAGGGAAAATAAGAGAAAAATCAATGAAATGACATAAGAATTACTAAGGAAATTTACTTTCCTTTATTTCCCCCCTCTCAAATGTCTGCCGAAACCAAAGTTGTAACATCTTACAGACATGTCTTAAAAGAAAGGTCAAGAATGTAATTATTTTGGACAAGAGCTAAATACAGAAACTCATACATTCAACAGATTTATCAGCAACACTGACAACTGACAGGAGATTTTCCTATTGTTCTTATATTAAAAGAAAACCAACACAAACTTAAACCTGCCACAGCAAAAGGAGACCATGCTCGCTCATCACTTAACATGCAGCAATAGGCTGGGACAACAGAAAGTTCATAATCCATGTAAACATCACTACTCTGAGGCCAAATTGCCATCCAAATTGTCACGCGCTGAGGAACACTTCCTCTGGTCCAGACCGCTCCGGTAAGCCCACCTCAGCTGCTAACTCCACTGCAACAACAGCAGCAAGTCACACGACATAGCTGAGAGAATCAATCCTATCTTCCCTGAGCGCGAGCTACGCAATCGCTCTTTCCTTCCTTTTTTTTGGTTTAGCTTTAAAGCCTCCTTGGAATAAAGAGCTTTCCTGTCCTCAAGGATGCCGGAGGAACGACACCTGAACCTAGGAGAAACAAAGGCAGAAGAGTGAATGCTCGGCACCTAACCCTTGTTCCTCTCGCCACAAGCAGAGACCCAAACATCACATGGTAAGGGAATTAGAATACAGCTTCAGCAACATGAAGCACGCCATACAACTTCAGAACTATAAGCATTTGCTCAGAACATAGAAGCAAACTGATTTATTTGGGCAAAGCAGGGCAGAATTAAATCAGAAAGAATAGATACATGGACAGATACCTGTCACACGTAACTCCTTACACAAATGAAAGCTGAGACTAAAGAAGACCTTGCAAATAAGGCACACACCAGTGTGTTCATTAGAAATCCAGATGCAAGCCTTTGTTTTGTCCTTTCATCAGGAGTCTGTTTTCAAAACTACAGCAACTGTTTTGTTTCCAAGTGCTCTCTACTTATTTTTAAAAAGGCAACTAAGACTTCTCTACAGTCTGTCGACTTGCATTATTTCACAACCAGGTTCTCTGGGTGTGGGTTTTTTTTTTTTTTGGGGGGGGGGGGGGGGCGGGCGTGTTTTGGAAATTGAATCTGCAGACTGTATAAATTAATTTCTAAGTTCTTCCAAAGGTATTTCTGTGGAAATATTTGTGTAACAATTTAAAGACTGAAAGTTTTACCAATTTTATAGATTCATATAAACTTTGAGATCTTGAAGCTATGCTTTGCTTAAAAAGTTACAAACTTCTATTACATTACACATTTCCCTTATGGGTTTTAAAGCTTGTATGAGTTTGTGAGGCGAGTTTAATTTTTCATAAATGTATCCATGCTCAGTTTTAGTAGTTCTCCCAGAAGTAATACAAACAGCACTCAGGTTTAAGCGGTACTTCTTACCAAATACGTATCATTAAAGATTTCTAACTACTAAAACATACCTAGCACCGAGACCACCCACAAGCTTCTACCATGCGGTTTTGCTAGGATACCTGAATTCTGATCAGTTACTTCACTTTTATCTGCAAGCTGGAGCTTCTGCCTCCCAATCAGAGAATGCCAGTCATGCTGAGTTGTGCAACGATTGATTCACTGGGGAAAAGGGCTAGGTCCAAAACAAGCGCACTACCATCTTCTGAAAATGACCTTCTCCGTGTTTTTACTTAATGAAAACATATTATATCAAAGAGAACCCACAAACCAACGTTGCATTATAGGCGGAGTGTTTTCAGGCAGAGTTCCAGTCCCAGCCAACAATTCAAAACTCTCATGTAAATAAAGCTTAGGGCAATATGCAATAAAGAGGCAAGACAACACTTGCAATAACATAGATACTCTTTCAAGAGACAATGCCACTACATACACCATCCATGAATTAAATGAATTAAAAAAAAAAATCAAGTCTGGAAAACACCTACAAGCAAGATATCCTCTATCTGCTTCAGTCACCAGGGATTGCAACAACTGGGAAAAGCAACAGGGACTTTTATGTTGACAACATTCTTCTAACTACCAGCAACCCCACTTCCCAAGACTAAAAACCATCACAAAGCTCACCTCCTTCCTACAGGAGGCAATAATTCATTACCAATCCTCATAAAGCCTAGGAAAAGTTAGCTTGACACCTATTTTTACCAGCAACAAGTACCATCTTTTCCCGATACAAAGCAACTGGCTCTGCTGTCTAGGTAAGCAAGACATTTGTGCATGAGTGGAACTGGCACCTTGTTAAGTTGAAGGTAAAAGCTTTAAATGTAATAACAATGTGCCCATGTCATTTATTTTCCAGTTTTGTCTGTCAGCGTTTTTTCTAATTACTGAAGCACACCTTAAAACATGATGTGGGCTCTACTGACTGGGAAGACGTAAACAAAGCTTGTCTTTCATATACTGGCTGAAAGAACATGCATTTGTTTACCTTGTCTGTCTGGAAAAGGACTCCAGTTACTTGTAATATAAGTTAAAAATAAGCAAGCTTTCTGAAGCCCAGCATGGGAAAGGGTAATGCGTTCCTAACAAGTTCTTTTCAGCTCTTTTCACCCAGTAAATGGTGATGATCTAGATATCTAGAATAGTATACTAACAAACCCAGAGAGTTGGCTTCTTGTTTCTCTGTTCAAACAAGAAACTAAGAAAGATCACAGGTGGAAAAAAAGAAAAAAAAATGAAGTAAACTTCAGTATGAGGAACTCGCACAACCACTAAATTCTACTTAGTTCAAGAGCTAGAATGCAACGTGGTTATTTGGGTCACTTACCACATCAGACAAGTGTTTTAGTAAGAAGCTGCTTGCAAAGATGTCTGCAAGACTTACTGTTTTATGCTTACTACTTTTCTTAGAGAGATTTCTTTTGAGACACTATTAGAAAGAAGGGATACTTATTTTACATCATCCAGCCATCTCATTTGTCTCAAAGTAAGTGACCCTTTATATTACTCTCACAAATTTTGAGACAAAAAAATACCAGCAGGAGCCTTTTTATATTTATGTTGTTTCTATAATGGATGTCTGAAAACACAAAAATATGCCAAGATGACAGGAAGGACTTCGTATCCCAAGACTCTGAATTACAAAGATATGGGCCAGGTCTGGATCACATAGAAAGATAAATCGAATCATCACCAAAATTCTCTTGACAGCTAATCTAAAGTCTATACAACAATATGTATTTTTTTTTAATCTACCCACACAATGGGCATTAGAATGCTGAAGTCCAAAAGAATCAGCTATAGCGCAGAAACTGAAGAACACTTTTTGGATATTTATGAAAATGAAATGGGAAAAGCAGAAAAGTAGCATACACAGTTGAGGATTAGAAAGGAAAAAAAAAAAAATCATTAGCCACTTGTCCCTTTTTTCCCCATAAACTCAAAATTAAAAAGGAATCATACACTTTACTCTTCCTTGAAGAAAGATTTCAGGGTGTACAAGCCAAAGACAACCTAGATAAGCTTATATTACATTTCCTTTCCTTTTACTTCTGTCTTGGGTTTGTTCGCAAGTCAAGCCTGTAACTCTCTTGTTCAGAATAATTTTTTTTTGTCACAACTTGGTGATCTTTTAAATATATACAGCTCTCCACAAAGCTAAGGGGCAACTGAAAACAGGCAGTTAAGCTGGACAGCACAGTTTAACTTAAAAACTTATAGAATGACCTTTATAAATTGCAAAAGAAAGAGGTGATGGATTTCGTAGTTATTATAACTTGTTTCATCTAGTAATAGGTAAAAAACGGATGGTATCTGAGCAAAACATGGGCATGTTTTACACGCACAATGACAGAGTGAGCTCTATATGGTACTCGATGAAAAAACATGAGAAGTAGTTGCAAAACTCTTTGGCTGGAATCAATATATGGATAATGATTTACTTACAAACAAGTAGAAGACTACTGCTTCCCCCCCATCATTTATCATAAGTTATTTACTGTTAAAGTCTCTTGTCTCAAGTCTATCCAGCTCCACTTGTTCATCTCTTCACCCCCAACAAAACCTAGGAAAGCAAACAGAGTACTTCCTTCTGCAATGGGACCTTTTTCCCTTGATCTTGGCAATTGCCATAAATAACCATCTCACCTTCACAATTCCCATATGCTACAGTACACGCTGAAGACAGTCAAAGATCTCTCTTGTGAAGACAAGATATTGTTGCTTTTAAAATGAACAAATAAGTTGTTAAAAGAAAAAATCACCACCACACACGTGGATTATGCTCTGTGATGCCAACCTGAGATCATTTCCTCTTACTCACTTCCTAAAACAAAACTCCTCCTTTCTCAAGTACCAGTTCTTTTGGTTATTGCCCCCCAGTTCATCTCTTAAGTATTTAAGACAGTCAAATCCTTCTTTAAAGGATCTTTCATGCTCCAATTCCAACTATTAGAGATTTCTTAAATTGAAAAATATAGCTTTTTAATACCCCATATAAAAACCAATATGCACTAATTAATCTAAATATGCTGCAACAGTTAAATAATTTGCAAGATGTGCAGCACAAACTATCTGACCCTTTCTAGAATTGAAACATGAGTAAGTACGGTTTCAAGGACTATATGAGAAAGGCCTCTTTTTCAAAATTAAAACCAAAAGCAGCATGGGCTCATAAAAATATCTTTAAGCCTAAGGCATGCTGCTTCAACACAGACAGCAGGTGAAAATAAAAAAGCTGTATGAAAAGATAGCTATAACAAGCTTTCGGATGAAATTTTTGCACCTCCTGGAAGACCTGGGTCTTCGTGTTATCTCAGTCTCTCCTAAAGGCTGGACATCCTCAAGGAGCAGAAACAGCCCTTCCTGCCCTTCCCAAAGCAACAGCGAGCAGTCCCTTGCAAGTACGAGACGGAAAAGCTCCCCAGAGCAACAACCTGGGGGAGGGAGAAGGCAATATGCTGCAACCACAGCTCTTGCAGCCCATTAGCCCTCTGCTGCGCGTCCCTACGAGAGCGGCCTCACAGCCTGCAGCTCCCCACACAAACCGGAGGGAAGGGGGGTGTTCCCACCCCTCCTCGCTGCAGGGATGAGCGGGACCCCGGCCCCACTCCGCGGCAGCGAGGGCAGAGGCTGCAGCGGGGCTCCCTGCAACGGGAAAGGGTGGCACCAGGGCGGAGGGGGGGACACACACGCCCCAAGGGCCAGGCCTCCTCAGCGTCCCCCGGCCGCAGCCCCCTCAGGCGCCCCCTCCCCGGGCCCCCCGGTCAGGCCGGGCTCCCCCTCAGGCCGGGCGCCGCCCCCTTACGTGTTGTCCTGGTTGAAGTTGGCGAAGAGCAGATGGCCGCTGCCGGCGTCGCCGCTCTGACCGGCCAAGTTCATGGCGGGACGGCCCTCGCCACCCCCGTCCGGCGGGGGGGGGACGCCTCCAGCAGGCAGCGCACCTCAGCCCCGGCGGCCTCGCCCCCCGCCACGCACCCGCGGCCTCCTCATCCCCGCCGGCCCCTTGTTTACGCTGCGGGCGGCGGAGCGGCCCCGCGCCTGCGCCGCGCCGCCCCCGCCCCGTCGGCCCCCGCCGGCCGCCCTCCTCCCGGCCACCGTACTGCCGCCGCGCATGCGCCCGCCCTGCGGGCCGGGAGGAGTCGCGCACGCGCCCGGGCGGTGGCGCCGAACTCGGTTGGGAGAAAGGGCGGGGCAGCGGCGTTGTAAAGCTAAGCAGGGCCCGCCGGGGTCGGCGGGTGGATGGGAGATGCGTCGCCCGGGCGGCCGTCCCCGACTCAGGCGCGTCCTTGCTGTCCCCAGCCTTGGCCGTGACCGCCACGTTACTGTCACGGTCCCTACGAGACCCTGCGGGGTCAAACCCTGCACGGTCCCCGCCCGCGGGCGCCTCTGCAGTTCTGCTTCGTACCACGGGAGGTCCCCAGGGCTCAGGAGATGGGACCGATGGGCACAGCCTGCTCTGGGGAGCTCAGGGCTGAGTGCCGTGGCCTTGCTGGGGCCAGGGGTGCTTCGCCTTTGGGGGTCCCCAGCTCGCAGGACAGCCAGGCGTGGGCAGGAGACCAATTCAGAGCAAGGGGAGTCACGGGCTGCCAGATCCAGGGAGCAGCTTGTGGGGAGATAAAATAAACTGCAAGCAAAAAAAAAAAAGGAAACTGAACTAGGAATGTCTGGAAACGGGATTGAAAACAAGGGCTCGGTCCTGAAAAGAGTTAATCCTGTGTCCACCCTGCCACGGCCCACGGCCACCCCGCAGCCGGCCCTGTCCCCCACGCTGCCCCCACACTCGCCTCTGCCTCCCCTACAGCTGCTGCTGACCCATCCATGCATCCCGTAACACCTTCTGCCCATCCAAAGTTTATTCTCTTGCAGGGAGGATTTTCCTGCTAAGAGATGGCAGATTTTAATCTCAAATTGTCTCTTTTCTTTCCTGCTGGCTCCAGCAGCTTAATGCGCAGGAAAACCTCCCTCCATGGGGAAATGGGATTACAGCGTGTGCTGCCAGGAGAGCCCAACACCACCATCGTAGCACCCAAGGGTGCAGATATTCACACCCGTCACAGCCAGGATCCCGCTGGGACCTGTCATCGGGAGTGGGGGACAACTCGCAGAGGTGTCCCCGGCTATGGGACTCCTGCAGGGTTTGGGGCTTTGCATATTTTGGAGAGGAAGCAGCCCTGGGCTTCATGACCCGTTCCTCCTCTAAAGGAAAACTCTGCAAGACTCCCCCATTTTGGTGACATTACAAAAATGTCCCTGCATTCAGGGTACCCCTGAATCTTGGAAACTCTCCTTAACATCATTAGAATTACAGAATCACACAGAATCACAGAATGGTGGGGGTTGGAAGGGACCTCTGGAGCCCACCCAGCCCAGCCCCTGCCAGAGCAGGGTCACCCAGCGCAGGCTGCACAGGGCCACGTCCAGGCAGGTTGGAATCTCTCCAGAGAAGGAGACTCCACACCCTCCCTGGGCAGCCTGTGCCAGGGCTCGGGCACCTCACAGCGAAGACGTTTTTCCTCCTGTTCAGGCGGAACTTCCCATGTTCCAGTTTGTGCCCGTTGCCCCTTGTCCTGTCGCTGGGCACCACTGAGAAGAGTCTGGCCCCGTCCTCTTGCCACCCGCCCTTGAGATACTGATAAGCGTTGATGAGGTCCCCTCTCAGTCTTCTCTTCCTCAGGCTGAACAGCCCCAGCTCCCTCAGCCTTTCCCCACAGGAGAGATGCTCCAGTCCCCTCAGCATCTTGTACCCTCCGCTGGGCTCTCTCCAGTAGTTCCTCGTCTTTCTTAAACTGGGGAGCCCAGAACTGGACGCAGGACTCCAGATGGGGCCTCACTCAGATCTTTGCAAGAAGGTGGGGAGAGCAGCAGGGATGGAGGAGGAAAGAAAAGCAAGGATGCGAGGGGAGCTGCCACGTGGGGAGGGGATGTGTCCCGGCGGGGTACGGGTCGTGTGAGCACAGACATCTCTGCATCCCACCATTGAGCAGCTCCCGTCTGCCTGCGATTCTCCGGCCGCGGGGTTTGGAGGCAGCGCTGGGGCTGGAGCCATTCCCCAGCACGATGCGCGAGGCTTTGGTTGCCATAACAACTGGATTCAGGCTTCAAAAATAGTAACTTATTTTTCATTCAATTTGCCTTTTGCCCTCTGAGACAGATCTATTTTGGGACTGATGGTTCACTTCAGGTGTCCCTTGCCAGCACCCCCGCCTGCGGGCTGGGGGTTTCGGGGATGGGGGTTAATTTTGTTAAACGTGATTTACCGCCGTTTTCTCTCCCTCCCCTATTCAGGCCCAGAGAAAGGTAAAGCAGGGCACAGGCACCATGAAATAGCCTTTGCCAAAGCCTCATCATCTAGAAGGCTGGGGAAGGAACTTGAAAAAAAATCTTCCCGGCTTAGTGGCAGAGCGTGGGAGAGGTTTTCGGAGATGATCTCACTCTGCATCTCAGCTTGGACCTGCCGCGCTCAGCCAGGGCTTGGCTGTCCCAGATACGCTGGGAAGGTCCTACCAAAGATGGGGCTTATTTTGTTCCCCCCGCGCCTCCTGGATCCCACTGTCACCAGCCTGGTCCCCGATGGCATCTTCCATCCATGATGGGAAACGTGAAGGGAGGCTGACCCCGCTGCCAGCTCCCGGCATCGGGGAGCCGGGATGCTTCTTGTGTGTGTTGAGGACACTCCACAATGCAGCGTGCACCTGGAGCATCACCCCTTTTGCATCCCCTGGGGGGATGAGCTGCTTTTGGAAGGGGTTGCAGAGGGTGCCAGGATTAATTCATGCCTTCAATTAAGGGACCCCTTAAATTTTGTCCATTTTGGCTTTTAGAAGATGTGTTCGTGTGTGTGATTTCCCATGGAAATGGCCGTATGAGCATAACCATTTGTGTCGAGATGTCCTCGGCCGTTCCACCTTCCTCCCGTCAACCTTATTACAGCATCAGCAAGGAGAGGTTGCACTGGGGAGACCAGGGCTCTCCTCCAGCTGCTGCCGGCCTTATGTCACCTTTCTTGTCCCTTAGCTGCTGGCCTGAAGGTGCCTGCAGTCTCTGGCACAGGGTGGGCAGGGATGATGGCCATCTGCCTGCAGACAAGCCCCCGTCGCCCTTTGCAGCCCCTCTCTGAGCTGCCCAACCTCAGATGCACGTTGGGATCTCACCTCCTGCGAGATCCTCCCCGGGTGATGTAGAGGATGGAGGGGTGAAGGCTCAGGATGGGGATGGGGAGAGGATCCTGGGGTTTCCAGCCCTTGTCTTGCTGTCGTGCTGCTTCCTCCCCCTTCTCCCGAGCAGGGAGGGATGGCGGGATGCTGGTGGGAGTCGTGTCCCCACCCACGGGCACCCCGCAGTGATGGGGCTGAGGCAGAGCCGCCCACCCCCGCCGGGCCCCCTGGAAAATAATGGAAAAAAAAAAATCATTAAAATCAAATAAATAAAAGCAAAGCCAAACAAAGCAACTCCCCTGGGAGGTCGGGGCGGGCTGGCCCTGCCCTGGGGCAGGCAGCGTGCAGGCAGGGACATCTCGGTGCCCCCCCTGGAGGAGCCGGCCGTGGGCAGCGTGGCTGGGGGGGCGGGCGGGCTGCCTGCACTCGCCGCTCCCCCCCCCCCCCCCCCGATGCTTTAATCACATTTTCAATTCAAATCTGCTGCTATTTGATCCTCTGGGGGTGGCGGCGGGGGGGTGGGGGGGGGCGGAATATTTTTAGCTGTGCTTAAAGCTGCCGGGGCGGCTAAGGGAGATCGTGCAGGTTGCTGTGGCCGGGCAGAGTTGGACGGGATCCCCCCTCCCTTTTTTCTTCCTCCTCCTCCTTCTCCTCCTCCTCTTTGCACATCTGAGGGCGGCAGCGGGGCTGGCTCCCCCCTCCCGGAGGTCGCCTTTGTTTTCCCCGTGTCGCTCTCCCGAGCAGCCGGGGGGGCGGGAGGGGGCCGGGGCCGGGCCGGGCCGGGCTGGGCTGGACCGGCCGCCCCTTCTCCTCCCCGCCCCGCCGGAGCCCGCGGAGTTGGTGCGGCTTCCCCGGGCGGCCCTTTCCCCCCGCCCCGGGGCTGAGCAGCCGCCGCCCCCGGACCCCCCATGGCACCGCCGCGATGTTCGTGTCCCGGGTCCTGGATTTCCAGAAGACGCGCTACGCCAGGTAAAGCCGTCGGCGCGGTGGTCCCCGACCCCCGGGCGCTTGCGGAGCCCCAGGACAGCCCCAGCCCGGGCTCGGCTCCGGCGGGGATGGAGCCCGAGGGGACCTTCAAAAGCTGCTGAGTGCCCCAAAGCCCAGGGCAGGCGCGGGCTGGTCCTTTTGGGAGAAGGTTACCTGCTTTTCTGCATCCCTAAGGGATTCTGAGCATCCTTGGGAGTCCTCGCTGCCTTTTGTTGGGTCTAACTTCACCGTTGTCCTCCCGCTGCTGGGGGACCGGGAGCCCGGCTCCCCACAGGGACAGACCCCACGGCCAGCCACGAACCCTCCGCAGAGGGACTGATATTGCCCAGGGTCCCACTGCGCCCAGGTGAAGCCCCCCTGGGTGGCTCTCCCAGCCTGGACCTGGGGGGTCCCATGGGATGCGCCGATGGTGGATCCTTCTCTCCCTCTGTGAAATACTCGGGGAGGTTTTCCAGCAGTAGCAGGGACTTGTTTGAACAGCTTGGGTGGGTTAGGAAACCTCGTGGCGTTACCTACATAGAGGGAAACCTGAGGACCGCTGGGCACAGGTCAGAGGGCACTTGGCCACGCACGCTGCTGCGGGATCAGATGCGGCCTTTAGCAGGGAGCTGGGGGGTGACGCGGGGACAGCGGCCGCCCGCAGCCCTCGGGCATGCCGGGTGGCCGAGGATGAGTCAGATCGCACAGCGCTGGGTGATGCACGGCCAGACGGGGCTCGGGGGGTGCTGGGGGTGTGCAGCTTTGCACCGAGGACGGGCTTTGCTCCCAGCGACTGTGGCAGGGATGTTTTCATGGCTGTGGAATGTCCCACGGGCTGGTGCAGCTCCTGGGGGCACTCAGCTCTGCTGCTGCCACTGCCAGACTCCCAGTGGTCCTGTTAGAGGCAGATGCCAGAGAAAAACTTGTCTGGAAATAAGTGATGACGGTGTTTCTTGCCTGCTCCAGGCAGGAGCATCCCTGAGGGATGTTTGCCTGGGCTGGGTAAGGGCAGGAGACCTCCCTCCCACTCCTTCAAGCCACCAGCTCCTCTCCTTCCACATGTCCCACGGGGAAAATCCACACTTGCACCTCCAAAAGCTGCCCAAAACATGGGCACCTGCTCAAAGACCATTTTGATGCTGTAGCTGCCTTGGAATAACCTTTGCCTGGGGGAGATGCAGGAGGTACCCAGCAGGTCTGCACAACGCATCTGGCCCCAAATTCCTTGTGAAAACAGAAAATTCAAAACTTTTTTTCCCAGCTGGCATGCAGAGGACAGGGTGAGGGTGGGAGTTGGAGCTGAGCAAAGCTCGGTACCCCCAGGGCAGGAGGAAAACCGTACCTTTGCCCCACGGCAGCGGTGCAGAGGCTCTTTGGGAGCTGGGCAGCAGAGCAGGGCCTGACCCCCAATTCAGTCCCCCCCAGCAGAACCCATCTGCCAGCCTGTTGCTTGATTTATCCGAAATCAGCATGCTCAAACCTCATCGCGGTCCTTTCTGGAGACAACTTGTTAAATAGGTGTTACAGAGGGCCTTGCTGGGATAGAGCCCATGTGCGGGGCCGGGGCTGCAGGGCACGGGAAGGGTCAGGTCCGCGGGGCATCCTCCACCTCTCGCTGGGTGCCAGGGCTGGACGGGGAGCGGGAGGAGACAGGTGCTCCCTTGGCTTTCACCCCAAGACACACCAAGGCAGTCGCCAGCATGTGATGCTAACCCAGAGCTTCCTACATCACCGCAGAGATCATCTTAGCCTAGTGCTTAAAAATAACCGTCGGCTAATCCCCGTCCCCTCCGTGGTCCACGCGCACCAGCTCGCCTCTTCGCAGAAATGCTCTACCGTGGCATATCCTGAAAGAAACCCTAAAAGCTGCTCCTTCCTTTGTGCCAGGGATGCTCTGCTGGCTTCCCTGGGCTGCAAGTAACAGGGACCGGGCTCTGCGATAGGGACTGGGGTGAGCAGGAGCTGCAGGGCTTCTGGTGGCACATGCTTTTCAAGGCCTCAGAAGCATCTTGCAACATCTCGTCAGAGGATGAGAAACTCATGCTTGTGGCTTTCCTTGGAAAAAAAAAAAATATCAGAAAGTTTTCCTTGTGGTGGAAAAGCCTGGAACAGCTTCATTTTTAATGTTGTTTTATCTAATTTTGAGCAAGGACCAAGAAAGGAGGAACTTGGCCATCAATACACCCGCCAAAAGGAATAAATAAAATACAGCGTGGTGATGAAAGACCTGTTGTGTGAAAGCTGCAGCAAAGGCACCGGGCTTTGAACAAAGAGATGAAAGGCAGCAATCAATGCAGGAGCATTTTGTGAAGTGCCAGGAGAAAACTCAGGGCTGGAGGGGGACCGGGGTGTCCCCAGATCCCTCCTGGCTGGGCTTTGGAGAGGAAGCATTGCGGCTGGGGCAGAGGGGAAGAAAGCAAAGGGAGGGGGCTGTCGCCACAGTGGGAATAGGGATGCATGGCAATGCTGTTTGAGCAGGTTGTGGTTACACGTGAGGTGCTCAGTGGTTTCTGCTCTGCTCCATGGTCCAGGAAGCTCTTCCATCATCTGGCACCACAGGGAAAGGGAGTTAAGGCGTGCAGTTGCTGCAAGGCTTTCCCCATCGCTCACAGCCTGCACCGTGGCAAGCGACAGCCATCTCCTGCCTGACAGGCCAAATTCAGCCACGATGCAGCACGCAGTGATGGGGTGCAAGCAGATGCGATTCCTCCTGCCTTATCCAACCACCAGATAGTTATTCCCCCACTCTCCCTCCACCCTTTCCTCTCCTCCTCCCTTTCTCCCAGCTCACCAAAACCATGCTGGTTTCCCACAGAGCAACAGATTGGTGCAAGTTGCATCTTCATTGAGTCTCATCAGCCAGGTTACACCGAGCCGGTAACCGATCCCTCCCTCCACCTCACCGCCGGCTTTGACCCTGCTTTGGCCCACTTTTTACTCTGGACTCAGACATGGTCCAGCGCCTCCTGCCCACGTAGCTGCGGCTCAGCCCCAGTCTCCCTGCAGGGACACAAAATGCTTCCCGGACCTCGGCCATCCGGAGCCATAATTGAAAGGAAACACGATTAAGCAGGGAGCTGCTGTATCTGGCCAGCTTCAGCAGCTCTGGAGCAGCCGGTGGAGAGGGGTTTGCTGGGAGCCGCAGGCTGCACAGGGCACTGAATCATCCCAATTAACTGATAGCAGTTCATGATTTGATTTTTTTCACGTAAAAGGCTCTAAACCTTATTGTGTTTGCTTCTCTTGCCCTGTGCAGAGTGGCAAAGAGGACCAGCCGGGAAAATCCACATTAATTTCTCAGCCCAGAAGCAGCAGGGGCTTCTGTAGGTGCATGGTCCAGCCTTGTCCTCACCTGCCCGGTGTCTGCGATGTAGCCACTACCTACCACCTCCTCACTGGCACAAGGGGATGGAGATCTGAACTCTACACTTACTCAACAGCAAATTCTCTGAGTTTGGGGGAAGGCAGCTGGGAAGACCTTCCTTGTTGCTCCCTGCACCTGTAATGACTGAGCAAGGAGACATTCGCCAACTCCTCCTCCAGCATCTCCAGGCAAGAGAGGGAGAGGAATAGGAGTGAGAGAAAACATTGGGGTGCTCAGACCCCAAACACAAGAAAAGCAATGCCAGGCTGACAGCCTGAGCACAGCTACCACATCGGAAAGATCTGGTCCCCATTTGCTTTGCAATGAAAGTGCAAGCAGCCCTTGCCTGCTCCCACGCACGCCAAGATGCTTTCCAAGAGCTCTGCTTCCCCCACAGCCCATGTGGGATGAAGCAGTGAGAAGGGAAATGCTTTCAGCTTTGATATTGTGGCTCTGAGCTGCTCAGGAGGCAGGGGCTCCTCACCATTTGAGCATCAGCCCCACCTCGCCATCCCCAGCAAGACCTGCCGGGCTCCCCTCGGGCTGAGCAGATGTCCTTACTGCAAAAGGCATTGCTCCAAGAGGTGAGGAGTCCCCCCGAAATACCTAGTGGAAACCAGAATCACCTGGTGTCACTGACCAATTCAATACTGATCACTGTGGGGCCAGGTTGACTCAGATACACTCTTCGGATAGCAGTGGTAGGATTCATCTCATGTAGGTTTAGGTGCCCAGGGTGCAGTTATCATTGGAGCCAAGTATTTAGAAGGCAACAAGTACTCGGAGCATCATTTGCACAGCTGGCTGGAGATGGGGCATTCCCTAAAACTGCTCCTTCCCCTCCTTTGGAAGGGTCAGGACACCAGGCAGGACAGGCTCAGGTGGGGATCAGCGCACTGGAGACATGCAGCAGTGGGCAAGCCAAGCCTTGTGCTTTTGAGGGCAGGATGGTCTCTTGGCTGCCTGAGAAATGGATGCACGACGGTCTTTCCCCTCCTTCAGCCGGTGTTGGATATCAGCCTGATGTGATTCTTTGGCACAGCTTGCTAGGCCAGCTTCACGGGGTAGCTGCCAACATGATGCATGGGAAATCCAAGCCACTGCCCAGCACGGCAGGTCAGTGAATGCAAGAAACAGGGCTCTGCCAGGACTGCTCCCAGGCTTGCCTTGCCCTCCTCCTCCCTTCCCACACCCCCAGCTCCACAGCGAGATAAAGCAACACAAACCAGCCACAACTCCTGCGGAAAGGAAGGGAAAAGAGCACAACTGTTGTTTCGGTTCATTGCTCTTGGGGGGTGCTTGGCTGCAACTCCAAAAGGAGATTGGTTGAGTACCCAGAGAGACGCTGCAAGGGGATGGATGCTCAGAGCAGAGGCTGAGCAAGGCAGAGGAGACACGACCAGACACACAGAGCTCAGGTCTCCTTTTGGGCTTCTCCAGGTGTAATTGAACCTCAACATTTTCATGCAGTGAAAACACAGATTCCAATGGGCTCAATGTGATACACTGCAACTTCTCATCATAACACGATACCACACGCATCATATTCCTGATGTTTGCTTCAGATGCCAATTAGCTGAGCAGTGCTGACCTTCAGGAGAGTTTGGATCCAAGTCTGTGCTCCTGGGCAAGTTAATAGTCCAGGCTTGCTGCTGCCGAGGAAAGGATTTTATGCAGAGAGAGATCAGCAGGTCAGGGGCAAGGAGTTACCTCCTCTGCTGTGCTCAGCAGCACCGGCTGGTGTCGTAGCATTAGACACAGCCCTGCTCTCTGTTGCAAATACTAATGAAATCCTAGTCCCTGCTCACCTCGCTGGTGAAATGCATGATTCTCCTTCTGTGCCTTCGCAGTCCAGAGGCATTTGTTGAATAATTTACAGACATCATTTGTACTTGAGTAGCATGCAGGAATCCCAAAGGAGAGACAGGCTCTGTCTGTCGGAGGATGCTATGGGGAGACCTTACAGACCTGAGACACCGTGACTGGCCCGTGGAATTCCACAGTCACAGGGGCAGCTGGGGTTAGAGGCTGGGAAGGCTCCAGCCCCCAAACTGCCCAAATCCTCTGCCAGCAGGCTGAGGGGCAAGTGGCCACACTCACTCCTGCCCACCTTGGGCTGTTGCGGAGTTTAAGCAGGCAGAGCCAGCTCAGGATTTATCCCGCTAACTTCTACGCCCAGGACAATGCAGGCAAGGCAGCAAGGAACATGAATAATGACGTCCCAAACAAGCAAATAGTGAATAATAGAGAATTTTCCGTTCTGGAAACAGTCCTCCTAACATTCACAGAACACCTGGGACATCAGAGTCATTTTGTGACTAATCAGCTGTTGTTGGAGGTCTCACAAGTACCAAATGAAACAAGAAGTCCCAGCTCAGAAAGTAATTTGGGAAACACTCACCAATCCCATCTGTTGTGAATAAACAAACAGCTCTGCTGTAGTTGCAGGGTCATGAATTGCCTTGGAAGAGTTAGAGATACCATCTACATAAAGAGCAGAAAGCCTGCTGGAGAGAAAAATAAATATCCCTGCACAGAGGATGGGAACATGGACAGTTATGACCCTGCTGGGAATTACCTGCCGAGTTTCCACCCACCAGCCAAGCCCTGCTGGATATACACAGGCTCTCACAGGCGCAGAAACGGTCTATGCCTGCGCCCAGCCTGGCCTGGAGCTTCCCATGCTTGTCGCTGCCAGGGTGAGGAGCAAGGAACAGGAATCGGGTATGCCCCTGGCGTGTTCAGGGAAATAACAGCAGCACATTCCCTCCTGCCAGCCTTGGCCCCTCGTGTATCCGCTGCTGCGGCAGCAGGATGTGCCAGGGGTCTTCCCTGTCCCTTCATGGGGGACATCTGGGCCTGTGGGTCAGGGCCAGGTACAGCGTGGACATGGCTGAGCGCACAGACCCTGTCTGGGAGCATCTCTAAGTCGGCAAACAGACTTGTTCAGCATTTCTCATGGCACGCAGGCTATATAGTGCGAGGCGATGGTCTACAGCCAGCCCAGGGTGTTACCACATGTCAGAGCGCTGGGAACAAGCAAAATTGGGGTGAGGGTAAGCAGAGGTGATAAGGCAGCATTCATTCTGCAGCCCGTTTTGACTTGATTTGTGGAAGCAAGGCTTGCACCAGGGGCTTCTGGGCAGGTTACTCCAGAAATCTGGTGATCTGCTAGTTTACCCATAAGAAGGGTTGAGAAATGCTGGTTTAGATGAAAAACCTTTCATTTTCTGCTCCGTATCCAAGCTGCCAGCTCTTTGCATGATGCCAGGAAGCAGTACAAAAGAAAACGCTGCGCTGTCTTACTCCATCAGCCTTCCTACCCCTTCTCGCATGGGATGGGCTGGAGTCAAGGGAATAGCCCATGGAACGGGCTTGTCCCGGCTGCCCCTTCTCCCGCAGCCCAGGGAGCCGACCTGTGAGCTTACAGCATACACAGCTCAGCTTTCCAAACCAGGAGTGCCATATGTTCGCGTAGGATCATGCAAGCACCAAGGAGCAGGCATGCAAATAGAGGTTTCAGCTCTTAACAGGGTGCCACGCAGCCGCGCATGTGCCCGCGTGGGTGGCTCTGCAGATGGCAATGCTGGGCAGCCTCAGCCCTTGCATTTCTGCTTCCCAGGGGGAAATGCTCCCATGTCAATGGGTAGGAAGAAAAAGCAGCTTTGTGGTACTGTAGAGTTTGGGGGCTCCGTGCCAGGAGCTGCGACCACAGGGAGGGATGGGAGGGCTGCTGAGCCTTTCCCACATCACTGAGTTGCAGAATTGATGTCCTAGACTCGAATGGGGGGGCCCTGAGCACATCCCTGTTGCCCTGCTCTGTCTCCTGCATCCTGGGATCGTGCCTTGTAAGTGAGCAGCACTCAGGGCCCTGCACCACACAATCACACGCAGCTTCCCAGGACTGAGCTAATTACGAACCACAGAGGAGCTCAAGGGGATGAAGCCTCTTAGCAGGGACTGCAGCTGGAGCATTACCAGATTATGGTCAGAAGCAGAGCACACACCAAGCCCCAGCTTACGGGGATGCCGCAGCAGCTCACACGTGAGCACAAGCCTGAGGACCAAGCCCTGGCATCTGCACTGGGTGTGCAGCCTCTGGGCTCATTAGGGCAAATCCAGACCATGCACTGAGCAGGGGTCTGGGGCCAGTCTGCCCTACAGGGACACATCTGCTCCACCACTGTCACCTCAGGCACCACAACACTTGCTCTACCAAGGGACAACCCAAAGGGCCCCAGCAGGACTTACCACCACCGCTGGTCAGCATCCAGCAAATACTTTCTCCATCCTTCCTCTCTGACAAGTTACCACCATCAGGATACAATCCTCCTCTGTTACACAAAAAGCAGTTGTGACACCCAGTCACAAGGAGAAGGAGAAATCCCCTTGATTTGCAGTCAAATCTGCAGGAGCTGCCCAGCAGGGAACACAACCTAGAAAGGCCCCAGCTCCCCGGGCAGAAGAGGATGCACAGCAAACCAGCACCCCACCCCCAAAGACATTAAGCCAGGCCCTGAGCAAGCCCAGCCCTTTTATAAGCCGTTTGCAGGTGAAACCTGTGGGCATTAGCTGGTCTGGGGAGATGGACATCACCTGGGAGCAACCCTGGACATGCCGGCTGCTCCTTCGTTCCCCCAGCACCCAGCCCACAGCGCAACACACGGCTCCAGCATTTAGTGCTTCACGGCTTGTGAAGGGGATGTGTTGGCTCTTCAAGTGTCATGGCCATGGCCACGGCCTCAGCAATGTGCAGGGGGAGCCCAGCTCAACACATAGATACGCCGCCACGTGTCACGTATATAGCCTGATTTATAGCAGGGTTGGGAGTGTCAGGTGTTGGACCAGCTTCTTGCAAGAGCAGGGATGAGCTGCTCAACGGGCACAGAGGCAACCTCCCCATCCGTATCTTAGTGGTGATCTTACACCCTCCTCACATTATCTTTCCACCAGCTCACCTAAAGGATGTCAAAATTCTTATCCTCACTTGGAGAGGGGGAAAGGGGAGTGAGAGGGAGATGAAGTGACGTGGCAGAGGTTGGCCAGAGAGTCAGTGTCGAAGGCAGGACTAAAACCCATCTCTCCTGAATCACAGCTTGGCCTGGGTCTCCATCAAGGCTGTGCCCGCCGTGTCTGTAGGGGACAGCTTTCCTGCAAAGCGTCCCACGGCTCTGCCCGTGTGAGCATGTGGTGCCCATGGAGTGGTTGATGCAGGTTGTCTTGGTGCCGCCAGGAGAGATCAGATGCTCAAATGCTCACACATGAGCCATCCCAAGGAATAATTTAATCTAATCCCCTTTTTACCTTCTTCTCCTCCACGCTGGCAAAGTAAGAGCCAGGCAGGTCTGCATGATTTTTGAGGTCAGAACTTTGTTCTTGGATACAAGTCTTTAAAAAACTCCCCCTCCCCAGCCACAAAAAAACAGAGTGGGAGAGAGAGGAGAAAGGAACAAGCCTGGGAAGCCGACTCTGCACTTTGCCCCGGCTGCCTGGGACAAGGGGCTCTTTGTTTCCCCGGCCGGAGCCTGCTGCACTGGCCCTTTTCAGTCTCCCTCCCTGGGAAAGCGGCCAGGGGGAAGCAGGCACAAGCAGGGCAGGCAGAAACCCTGGGGCTGCAGTGAGTAACCCCTGCTCAGACCCGTACCAGGCCCCCTATCTTCGTATAGCTGGTCCATATAGCATCTGCCAGAAATGGCACCGGGAGAAAAAGCTGCCTGGGAGCCCCTCGGGTCTCTGCTTCCCATGCACCATCCCTGAAAATGAACATGCTTGTGTTCCTGCCGTGCAGGAAGTTTTAAACTTTTCTGTGTCTTTTGGACTTTGCAATCCTAAAGCACCTGCTAAAATGCATTGAAGCACCCAGCTGGTGTGTAATCACCTGCCCGCGGCTTCCCGGACCGGCAAGCGAGCCACATCCCTGCGGCTTTGCTGGGTCCTTGGGTGGGTGGCAGCGTAGGCTGGAAGCTGTTGGGGACAAGCTGCTGTCGTCTCCTCCCACCCCAGGGCCACTGCCAGTGCGTCCCCAAGTGTAGCGGTGCAATGACATGGAGCTGGTGATGATCATGGATTCAGCCAGCCAGGCAGGAGACTTGCTACAGGGATCAGATCTAAGCTTGGAGAGGTGTTTCTCTTCTTCTCCTTGTTTTCTTGCATAGAAAACCCCCGGAGCTCTGCCTGGCTGCCAGCAATCCCCCTTCTCCCAACCCCAGTGGCACAGAGCCAGGGCTGGAAAACACGCAGCAGCCACCCTTGGGGCTCTCAGCTGCTCTGGGCTCTCATCAGCTGTAATGCGAGTCGTGGGTGCCCTCTCCGAGCGTGTCCATCCGTCTGTCCAGGCTGCAGCTCAGGTTTGAGGCTGGTTTTGCGCACCAGTACGGCAACTTTCTGCAGGCTGGGAATGATGCAGGGCTCCCCGTGCCCTGGCCCGCACCCTTGATGATGTGAGCTGGATGGATGCTTGGCATCCCGGGATGGTCTGGGAGGTAGACAAAGTCCCAGGAGAGAAGAGCAGGTGAGGAAATGGCCTCCCTGGGGAGTGAGGTGCTGCAGGGCATCCAGGGACTCATCCTGCCCTGCCAGGAGAAGTGCAAACGCTGGCTGCTCCCGTGCTTGTTTGCACAGCTCTGCTGAGCACAGAGGACCACGAAAATGTGCCCAACTAGCCCCAAAACTCAATGCTGGCTGCTCCGTGAGGGCCCTGCTGTACCGAGGCTGGCCCAGCACTTTGCACCCAGGTCGCACGTTCGTGATGCTCCATTTCGCATGCTTCACAGGATAATCCTTATTAGAAAGCAGGGCAGGAAAACAAGAGCATTATCTCCTCAGGTCAAAAAAAAAAGATCCTCCTCAAGGCTATGTCTGCCTCTGGGAAAAGCAGGCGTTTGCAATGTGCCAAACCAGCACGGATTTGGGCTTCAGGGGCACACACGCTGTTCGACCTCATCCCGCAGGGATGGCAGGGGTGGCCCTTCCCGGCCTGTCCATCCCTGTACAGAGCTAGGGAGGATATTTGCACCCCAGAGATCCCTTCCCAGAGGGTCCAGGCACCTCTCAGACGCAGGGGGGGCTGTGGGAACCAGCCCCGCCACTGCTCCCCATTACAGCTCTGAACAGCAACCACCAGAACGGAGGGGAGACAGCACGGGGCTTTGTTAAAGCAAATAAATTCAAGGAAAAGGCCTCGTACATGGTTCCTCAGCAACCGCGACGTCACGCGGGATGTCTGGGCTCCCCCCTCCTTCTTATTATTAAAAGGGAAAAGAAAGAGAAGCAGAAAGTGAAGGGGAGCTGGGGACAGTCTCCCGGCAACGCTGGGGACAGTAATGTCCTCCTGCCAGGGGGACATGGCTCCGGCACGGGGAGCCCGGCCAGCCCTCGTGGCGGGATGGGGAGGGCGTCCGTGGTGTCCTCCGGGATGGAGGCGACAGCACGCTGGGCACAGCCACGTCCCCAGGGATGCCGGGCTGCTTCCCGGCCACAGCAGCCTTGCTGAGCCCTGATTTACCCAGCATGGGTACTCGATTTGGGAGCTTAGCCCCTCTGTTTCTCCATCCTAATTCAAGATATTTTTTGGTGACGATGACCGCGCTTCTTCCCGCAGTGCCGGCGTCCGGCAGCAGGCAGGGCAGGGGCTGGGGACACGGTCCCTGCGCGGGCTGTCACTGCCGCCTGCCGGGGAGCGCCTCGCACGCCCGGGCCCGCTGTGGCCAAGCTCTTCCCACGCTCAGCCCCTTGTTATTTGAGCTATTTAATCCATCCTGGCTCACTTTTAAGTGAGCTCAGGCGGTGGGGCTGAGTAGGCAGGAGATGGCAGATGAGTCCGCATGGGCGTGGGAGGCTCGGGGACAGGGAGAGGGGACTTTTACTGCCTTTCCCAGCGCCCCAGACCGAGGGGTCACCCTGCGCCCAGCGGCAAGGTCCTGCCAGCCCCCGAGCCCCCTCGCCGGGCGCAGCTCAGCTGTGAAACGCGCCGCAGATGGTGCCGGAGCCGAGAGCAAACGGGGTCAGAAAGCAATTAGCCCAGGTCCTGCAGGGCAGCCCTGCTGGCGCCCGCTCAGCTCGGCCGTCCTGACCTGAGCTGCAGCAGAAAAAGTCTTTAAACCCTTCATTTCCAGGAGCGGGCAGGGAAGAATCACACTCTATTTGCCTGTTTCTTATTCCCTTTTGCTAAGCCCCCGCTGCTGGCCCCTGCTAGAAGAGGATGCTGAGCAAGGCCTTGCTCCAACCTGTTATCACGAATGCACATTTAATTTGCCTCTTAATACAGTGTTAAATACCTAGCAGTGGACTAGCCAAGCCTGACAATATTTTTTATCGCTGTGCGTTGATCCGACAGGGGAAATTGATATGTTCCTCCGAACGCCAAGAGCAAGCTGACACCTCAGACTAAGAGAAACAGAAATAAAGATACAGGTTCCCAAGGGAGCCCGGTGGGGTTTCCCCCTGTAGCAATCTGTGCTGGGACACACGGCCCCTGTGGGTAGGAGGTAGATGAAGGTGGTACCCAGAAACCAAAGGCATCATGGGGATACCCTCATTGGAGCCGGGCACGCTGCTGTGACATGAGGGTGTCACCGCTGGATGGGTTGTGGACCCGCAGCCACGTGCCCTCTTCTCCACTGCCGGGGCTGCGCTGGTCCGTTTTCTCTGGGGCAGATGGGCTGTAACCAGATCATGTCGTTACGTGGTGTCTCAGTTTTTCCACCTGTGAAATGAAGATGGTGAGAGGTGCCAGTGTCACAGGAGCTGGCAGCCAGACACACTGCTGAGCATCACCGGTGACCCATCCCGGGACAGGTCGGGAGATGCTCCAGACCTTATCGAGCTATCCTTGCAGCAGCTTCCCCTGCATCCTTCCTGCTGTGTCTGCCCTCTCCTGCCCGCAGCAGCAGGCAGAGCTGGCTCCTGCCCTCTGCTCTCTGAGTGACGGCAGCTGCTGGGACATGCTTCAGCCTGAGCTGTAGCTGAGCAAGACCTCGGGTCCCGGCATTTGGGGCCAGCCAGATGGTTGTGCCAGGGTTACTTCTGCAGGGCAGCTGGAGCAAAGCCGGGCTGAGGCGGGGCTCCAGGCTGGGGGGCTGGTGGGTGTCCCTGTGCAGACCCTTCCAAAAAGGCTTTCCCCCAAACCCTGTCCCCTGAGCGTGTTTCTCACCCTGCTTCTCGCTGCAGGTTCATGAATCACCGTGTCCCGTCCAACTGCAGGTACCAGCCGACGGAGTACGAGCATGCGGCGAACTGTGCCACCCACGCAGTGAGTCCCTGCCCCAGGGCACGGGAGGATGGTGCTCAGCTCTCCGGGGATCCCCTGAGGAACCTCAAGGAACACCTAAAAATATCTGTGTTCAGCCTTGGAGCAGCTCCTGAGGGTCTTGGGGCTGTGATGAGGCAGATGTGCTCCAGGTGCTCCCGGAGAGCGGGGATGCTCTGCCTACTGCCCTGGGAAGCTGGTGTGCATCTCCCTTACTCTCACCCACCATGGCCCCATGTCCCCAGGGAAGCCAGCTGTGGGCTTAGTGGAGCGGGAGTATTTTGCAAAGCCTCCTGAAAATGGAGTGTTTTTCACAGCAGGAATGGTGACAGGCGCCCCATGGGGCTGCCTGCGTGGCGGCAGGAGCAAGCGCTCCCCACATCAGGGTTTCCCTCGGGAGCTGGCAGCTCCCACTCCGAACCGTGGGAGATGACTCAGAGGTAGCCATCCTCCTTATGCCTTCCTCCTCCCTACCTCTGCCTGGAGAAGCTACTTTGGAGCTGCACCACGCAGAGAGAGACCCTGCCTGGCCCGTGCGAGTGGCCAGCCTGCCCCTTACGGGTGATAGCTTTGAGCAGAAGCAAAAGAAACATCTAAAAGGAAAAGTGGCGACTGTATTGTGGCTGCTCAATGGAAACGTAGAGAGTCAACAACAGGTTTGCTTCTCCCTTCCAGTTCTGGATCCTGCCCAGCATCCTTGGCAGCTCCATCCTCTACGTCCTCTCCGATGACCAGTGGGAAACCATCTCAGCCTGGATCTATGGCTTTGGTTTGTCCAGCCTCTTCATCGTCTCCACCATCTTCCACACCATCTCCTGGAAGAAGAGGCATCTCAGGTACCAGCTCTGATCGCTTAAGGCTCAGGAAGCGGGAGAGGGTCCGTAGGCCCCCGGTGCCGCAGGCTCTGACTCGTCTGTCTGTGCATCTCGCAGGACCGTGGAGCACTGCTTGCATATGTTTGACAGGATGGTGATCTACTTCTTCATCGCGGCGTCATATGCTCCCTGGTGAGTGGCTGGTGGGTGGGGGCCGTCGCTTGGCCCCACTGGAGAGGAGAAAATCAGCCTGGCTCCAACAAATAGGGTTTCCCTCTCCGGCTTTGGCTCTGCTCGAGGCTGTACCCTACTCCTTTTCACAAAACCTTCCTATCCTATAGATTTCAACCCCTTTAAATTGAAGCTACAAGTTGGGAGGACCCTTTGGTGGGACAGCCATAGGGGTGAGGGCAGCATTTCCCCCAGTACCTCGCTGCCCACAGCCCGGACCGGGGTGCTGCCCTGGACCCCCCTCACCACAGACCTGGCTCTTGCAGGCTGAACCTGCGGGAGTTGGGTCCCTGGGCCTCCCACATGCGCTGGATCATCTGGATCATGGCGTCCGTCGGGACCGTCTACGTTTTCTTCTTCCATGAGCGGTGAGTGCCTTTACCTGGCCCTGCGTTGGTGGGTATCACAGAGCCCAGCTCAGCTCTGCCAGCCCCTCTTAATGCCTCAACAGTGGTTGAGCTGCAGGGGAGAGCAAGAAGGATGGACACAGACAGACAGACAGACAGATAGATAGGTACAGGGTCTCTGGGCAGCCTCCTGACCAACTGGCAGGGGAGGGCTTCCTTGGGCCACCTCCTTCCCCATCTGCACCTTGTTTTTAGGAGCTTTGGTGGCAGGGATGTGGGAGCAGGGATGTGGGAGCAGAGACAGGGGAGCAGGGACGTTGGAGCAGGGATCTGCTGCCATGAGTTGCTTTTTCCACGTGGTGGCACCAAATAGAAAGCAAAAAGCCCAGATGTCTCCCCACAGCCCCAGGCTCCTGGCCCTGAGCTGGCAGCTCCCAAGACAGGGCGGGGGTCCATCACCCCCGGAGCAGGGTGCCAGCCCTGCCGCGGTGGTGTGGGTCACGCATGAGGACGTGGGACCTGCCGTGGTGGCACCACCACCGCTTTTCCTATAGCACGGCAGCGGACACTGCAAGCGTAAAACTCAACGCTCCCTCCACACCCGCTTCCAAGTGGCTTCTCTGTTGGTCGCAGGTACAAGCTGGTGGAGCTGGTGTGCTACGTTATCATGGGCTTCTTCCCCGCCTTGGTCATTCTCTCCATGGTAAGCCACCGCCGGGAAGCATGCAGGCTCAGCGCGAGGGACAAGTCCCAGTGGGGCCTGTTTGTCTCCGATGGGTTGGCGCGGTCCAGGCTGCGTGATGGATAAAGCCATCCCTGAATACGACGTGGCCTGGCTCAGTTTTGCAAATGATTCGGGTGCCCAGCAGATGCCACACGCATCTCCAGCGGACCTCCTGCCCGGGCTCCATTGCATTGAAAGCCTCCAGCAAAGCCGGGTTGCTGCGTCCCCGCTGCCTTGCTGGAGGGGAGGGTGTAGCAGAGGACAGAACGAGGGTCCTGCCTGCACCCCGCAGCCGGGGCTGTGCTTGGCGCGGCAGGGAAAGGGCAGGCATGCCGCGGCCGCCGCTGAGCCCTGCCTCCCTGCTTGCTCCCAGCCCAACAGGGACGGCCTCCCGGAGCTGGTGGCCGGTGGACTCTCCTACTGCCTGGGCATGGTCTTCTTCAAAAGCGACGGCCGCATCCCCTTCGCCCATGCCATCTGGCACCTCTTTGTGGCCATCGGAGCTGGCATCCACTACTACGCCATTTGGAGGTACCTCTATCGGCCCGGCGCGCTGGAGGCTAAAACATCCCGGTAGACGCCTTAAAGACATCGTTTGCGCCAACTGGCACATGGGGGCATGGAGGGGAGCGGGGAGGCAGCCCCCACCGTGGGCTCGCCCCGAACCACCCACTTGCCCCACGAGCAGCAGCCGCTGGTGCCCTTTCTGCAGGGACAGGAGAGCCTGGAGGCTGATTTTAAACAGATTTTTCTTTTTTAACCTCGGGAACTGTTTATTTTTTTAGGCAAAGGTTTCATAACATGGTGACCAACCGACGGGCTGCGGGCGACAGGGGAATGACCACTCACCGGGGGCTCGGGGGGGTCCTTGCTCACCCGCCTGGCCCCGGGCATCCCACGGGAGCAGTGACCTTGGCTGGGTTTGGCTGCCGGGGCCCTTAGCGTGGGCCACCCGGGAGACTGGAGGAGTCAGGATGGGGGGAGAGACCCGGCCCCTTTCCCCCGGCATGCCTGGGCGTGCGGCTGCCCCAGCCGGGGAGGGGGACGTGTCGGTACCCCCACACCGCCTGGGCTCGGCTCCTGAATGGTCCTAAGTTCATGTCAGCATTAACTGCCCCCTCCCCAGTTCTTGACGGGAAGGTCCAGAGTCAACAAAGCCTTACACGGGATTGAAACTTGAATCTCTTCCAGGGCTCCCCAGAGTCCTCGAGCGCTGGAAAACCCTTTCTCTAAGCCAGTATTAAGTGCACAACTCGGTACATCCCTCCTAGATGGGCCCTTGGAGCCCTCCCAGACGTTTTCTCCCTGGGGCATTTTGTTTTCCTCTCCAGTCCCGGTGCCGGGGGCAGCCCCGAAGCATGGCCCCGCTCCCAGGCTCTGCCGCGCGTGCCTTCGGCAGGGAGCAGAGGGGGGGATCCGGCTCCCGGCATCCACGGGGCTGGGGTCAGCCCATCTGCATCAGGGGATTTTCTTTCTCCTTGAGGGAGGGAAGCGAACCCCCTTGGATTGGGATCACGGGGCTGCCTGCCTTCTCTGCTCCCATTTTGATGATGAGCCTCGTGCTCAGTATCAGATTTAAATCCACTTTTGTGAGGAATTCCGACATTCCTGGGAATGTCACAGGGAAGGGATGCATCCGCATGATGCTCGGAGGTGAGCTGTGATGGGGAGGTCCTAGTGATGCTTGGTTTTCAGACCCCTAACCACGGCTACACAGTGCTCTCCAAGGAGGGATAACGGGACATGGAGCACCCGTCCAGCCGTCAGGAGCAGCCCCGATGCTGATGGAATGGGAAAACCACATCTGGTCCTGCTCCCCAAACACGCCGGCAGAGCTGCTGGAGCTGGAAAGGCCCCGTGCGTGCCGGGCTGTGGTGTGTGCCGGGCTGCGGTGTGTGCCGGGCTGCGGTGCGTGCCGGGCTGCGGTGCGTGCCGGGGGCTGTGCCGGCTGGCAGAGCAGCACTGCTCTCAGCCCTGCCTGCACCTTCCCCGGGAGCCCCCGAAGGCATCGATTTCCCATCATCTCTCTTTGGCCTCTTGATGAATCGCAAGTGCAGCAGTCTCACCGCGACATGGCAAGCAAAGGAGATTTATGGCCACTGCCCCGCACCGCCTGTTTCTCCGGCAGCATGCCGAAGAGCCGAGCTCCCGGCTCTGCCCCACCTTCCGCAGAGCTTGGGGTCCCCCCTGCCTGCAGCACCCCAGCTCTCCAGGGCCCTGCCACTTTGCAGCAAATTACCAAAGAGAAAGCGTCCAGATACTCTTCCCCTCCTGACGTGGTGGCTGTGGTCACCAGGCTGGCAAAAAAACCCCCGTGGGTTTTCACTTCCATAGGCAGAGGGTTCCTATAAGGAGCCCCGCGTGCTGTGCCCGGCACGCTAGCCCGGCTTGGGGCTGCTGGGGGTTCTCTGCCCGGTGCACCCCAAAGCAGCCTTTGGGCTAGGACAGCTCTTGGGGTGACAGGTGGTCTAAGGGACAGGGGGTGAATGACCTGGTGTGAGCCCGGTCTCTGCCGCTGCCTCTCCCAGGGCCCCAGGTCCCAGGCCTTGCTCCAACACCTACCGCAGGCAGAGGGGAGGAGAAGGATGAGCTATGAGTAACCAGCAGTTGGTGGAGCAGGTTTGGGGTTGGAATAGGAGGATATGGGGTCCCAGAATGGGAGCTGCCATTTTTTCTGTCTGGCAAGTCATTACCCTTCTCTGTGCCTCAGTTTCCCCATCTGTAAAATGGGGGTGAAGACACTGACCTACCTCACAGGGCTCATGTGAGGACCCCGTGAAGCACTTGGAGGATGAGCAGTGCTTTACAAACACGCGCTTCAATTTTCACTGAATCTGGGGGACCAGATTCCCAGAGCCACCGCGGGGCATAACTGCGACTCAGCGTGCCGGGATCTCCTCCCCCTCCGTCACTAAGTCCCACGGGGGAACCACCCTGGGGACAGACCATGCACACAGCAGTCCCAGCCACTGGGCAAACATCCCTGGCAAGGGCTGAGGATGCCCAGGGACCACCGTCGTGTTTTGTCCGCAGGCTTCATCCCCAGGGATTTATCTCGGAAGCCGTTTCACCATTGGGGGCTTTTGGCCCTAAATCCATCCTGGGGGCTCCCGAGGCACAGGGAGGTGCCAGAGGGACCTTTCCGAGGCCAATTCATCTCAGCCTCCTGCTGAAAACCCAGGGCAGGGCAAATGCCCGGGCGGGAATGGGTGGCTGGTCTCCGTTGGGGACATCGCCACCCTGCCTTGAGCCTGGATTTGCCAAGTGGGCTTCTCTGTAATTAAGAAGTCTTGCTTCCTAAATCCTTCCCTTGCAAAGCAGGGTGGGGGGCACAGAGCAGGTTATCGGATCGTCCTCCTCTTTTATACTGATTTTAAATGACTCGTAACATTCAGGATGTCTGTGGAGGAGAGTTCGAGGGATCTTTTTAGCATCTCATGTTTTTCACCGTCTGTTCTTGTTCAATCAGTATTTTATATTTAACACAGTATTGGGTCAAACAAAAACAAATGTAAGGAAGATAACGCTAGTGAATATTGTTTCCTGTGGAGTAGGATTGAAATAAAAACTCAAGATACCTCACTATTGCCTGCTTCTTAAATCAAAATTAGTTTCCCTGCAGCATCTGGAAATCCATCCTCTGGAAACCCATTTTCTCTCTGACTTGCCCCGCATGGCATTGCTCCCCGGTGAGGAGAGAGCTGCTCAACCAGCCGCAGCGAGGCCCTGCTCACAGCAATGGAGCGCTGAGCACCGACTCACCTCGCTGCACGGATGGCATTGCCATCTGCTGGCTCAGCTTGCCGCGGGGGGCCAGCGCGGCTTCGCCCTTTGCACCAGCTGCACGGGGAAATTTGGGAGGTCGGGGACAGGTTGAGCTCCAAGCTGCAGTTTCCTTAAAAAAAAAAAAATTGGTGAGTTTGCTGACGGCAGCGCTGTGCTCGGCGGCGCCGGCTGAAGGGCTTGCCAGCACCTCACCGAAGCGGGTTCACGTACAGCCCTGCACGCCCGCTCTGGGCCTGTCATTGCCCCTCCTGCGGTGGCTGAGTCTGCGCTTGACATGCGTCGAGCCCCGGGGCTGCCACCGCAGGGGAGGAAGGATGCCAGAGCTGGGGAGGAGGACCCCCCCCCCCCATCACCCACCAGCTCCCACCAGCCTCTCCCATGGGCGCTGGCTCCTCTTGGAGAATTTGGCCCTGTCCAGGGGTCTGCGCTGCCTGCCCCGGGCTCTGCACATCCAATGGCTGCCCTCTCGCTCGCACCTCTCCCTCGGAATTACGCCAGGGCTGGATCCCCCGCAGAGTGTGACGCTCGGCAGCTTTCCCAGAGAGCCGGGGAGGGCTCTCCGCTTCCAGGGGCAGCTGAACTCACCCCGAAACCTGACCCACAACTTCCACCTCGCCCATAATTTCTTTGCTGCTGGCAATCGGGCTGGACTGGGAGGCTTCCTGGCTTCGCTTTGCTTTTATGCTGTCATTCCCAGAGGGTGTCTGGGTGGCAGACCCACCTTCCCACCCAAAGCGTAACCCCTGCACCATCGGGCAGAGAAACACACATTTAACCAAAAGGAGAGTTTTTAACTGAGGGAGGCAGAGCACCAGCGACCACCTTGTCTCGAACAACTCCCTGGTGCAGTCGCCATCCATCCCTTCCCTGTTCCAACCACCAGCCTGCGTGCAGCCACAGGAGTCTCCAGGTCGACTTTGGAGCTTGTTTGAGAGAACCTGTTTAGCCAACGCCGGCAGCTGCCCGCGCAGCCCTGCCCGTCTCGCTCCCTGGCATGTCAATCGGGCACCGGCGGGGAGAGCCGGGCCTCGCCATGCCGCGGCGCGGCCGTTTATAACGCGCGGCCGGAAAGGGGCCGCCCTTCCCCCCGCGCCCGCTCCGCCCGTGACCCGTCCCGCGGTGCTCGGCGCTGCGCGGCGCGGCGGGCAGTGGCGGCGCGCGGCCGCGGGGGGGCGCCGCAGTGCCGCCGCGCTCCGCTCCGCCGCGCTCCGCCCCGGCGGCGGGACGCGCCGCGCAGCCCCGGCGGCTCCGGGCGCTGCAGCCGCCGGGGGCCGCGCCGAGGTGCCCCGCCGAGCCCCGCACAGTGAGTACCGGGGGCGGGGGGCGCGCACCGCGGGGGCTGGCGGAGACAGACCCTACCCGAGGTACCCGCCGTTTTTTGGGGGGGGGGTGGGGGGCAGATCCCCCCCTGTAGCATCCCCGAGACACCCCCGCCACCTCCTCCGCGCTGATCCCCCGCACCCGGGAGCCTCTCCCCGGGATGGGGCCAGCAGATCCCCTCGCCTGCTCGGACGGGAACATTTGTTTCTCGTTCCCTTGGAAAGTGGAGGCAGGAGGAAAGCGGCGGCGAGGGTTGAGGCTTGTCCGGTTGCCGTTGGAGACCCAACCTGCCCTGCTGGCTGCCGACCCGCACCGGGCAGCGGGCAGGCAGGGAGGGCTGTGCTGGGGAGACGCAGCACCTTGGGGTCCTTGCCCATTGCCAGGCACCTGGGGATCCTTGTCCCACTGCACACCCCTGGGGATCCTTGTCCCCCTTGTACACCCCTTGTCCCATTGCACGCCCCTGGGGGTCCTTGCCCCATTGCACATCCTGTAGGGTCCTTGACCCATTGCACACCCCTGGGGATCCTTGTCCCATTGCATGCCCCTTGGGATCCTTGTCCCATTGCATATCCCTTGGGATCCTTCTCCCCCTTGTACACCCCTTGTCCCATTGCACGCCCCTGGGGGTCCTTGTCCCATTGCACATCCTGTAGGGTCCTTGACCCATTGCACATCCCTTGGGATCCTTCTCCCCATTGCACGCCCCTTGGGATTCTTGTCCCATTGCACACTCCTTGGGATCCCACTGCTATTCCACACACGCTATTTCACCTGTATTCAGCTGCTTGTGAGTGTCGTGGCATCCCAGGCCTTGGCGGGGAGGTGCTGAGATGGTCTGTGTCCCCGTGAGGCTGGAGCAGTTTCATGCTGAGTTGAAACTTTAGCAGAGAAAACTCAGGGGAGTTTGCTACTTGCTTGGGAAGTGCTTATTTTCAGCACTCTCCAGGATCAGTTAATTATCACTGGAAAAAAATTATTGCTAAGATCTTATAATTAGGCAGCCTACCGAGACTCTGCTGCTCGGAAAGCAGCAGAAAGCAAGCGCTCTTTGTGAAATGTTTCTTGCGTGTGTGTGTGAATAGAGCTGCCCGGGCAGAGGGCTGGCATTTGTACTTGCGCGTTACCGGAGAGCTGATGCACGTTGGCGGCTCAAAAGACCCTGCAAAATAATGAAAAAAAAGCAAGAAAAGAAAACCTGCTCAAAGGACTCCTGTTGTCCTTGTAGAATCAGGTCCCAAATCATTATACTCTGTTTGTGGAGCTACAGCTGCCTTTAGGACAAACTGTTAGTTCATCTTTGCAGGACCGGGACTGCCTTTATATCCTGCTTGAACGGTCCCTGGGCCGTGGGGTCCAGGGCGCTACCGCAGAGTGCCTGCTGCTAATAATAACGCGGTAAGGAGTTTACCTGCTCTGATCCGGCTAAAGACGGCACCGAGGCTGGCATCGACATTATCAGCCTCTGATCTGTCCCTAGATTAGACAGATAAAACTCACAGAAGAAAAGGCCAGGCTCTGAAGCAGAGACTTGATCCAGAGTGGAAGGGAGTGGGGGGCTCTGATTCAGAACGGGGCGGTTTAGGCTCTGCCCCGGCAGCCTCGGCTGTAGGGACGGGATCTGCAGAGGGGCAGGATTTGGAGCCGAGGAGCACACGTCAAAGCCGCCGCGTCCAGGGTGTTCTCATTTCCTTTGCTCTCCGAGTTCTAATTTGTTCCACATTGCAGTGCCGGGGCGGCCTCTCCCTCCGCTCGCAGCGTCCAGGCTGCGGTCGTTGTCATTAGACTGAGGCTGCGACTCCAGTGGTTTCCAACCAAAAAAAAAAAGGGGGGGCGGGGGGAAATTTTTAAAATAGAGATCTGGGGCAATTGCTTTTCTGGTTGCCATTCTGAGACGGTTATAGCTGAAATCTTGCCGCCGATCCATGCGGAGCTGCATCTGCGCCAGGACGAGCCCCGGGGAAATTCCAGAAGATTAAAAAGTGTTTTAATAGTGTTGCTGCTCTTCCCAAAAGGGAGTGAGATGACCTGGTAGCTACAGGTTGATTGGCTTGACAGCATCCCCCCAGGGAGAAGAGGGAGAAACCTGGCTCAGGCTTTAATTGATTAAAGACTCCAGCACCAGGAATAAATTCCTGCCATCCAACGTGGCTACATGGAAAATAACTCCTGGCAGGTCGAAATGATTTCAGTCTCCGACGTGAGAGGTGGCTCTCTGGCTGTAATACACTTTTGCGAAGCATTTGAGATATGCGAGGTGATATTCTTGTAAAAACCTGCACTCTCCAGTATTAAAAAAGTCAGTCCAGTCCAGTATTTAGAGCTGACTTCATACAGTGTCAAGAAAGCCGGTATTAAATAAACGTGATCCATTTCAAAGGCAGTTATCAGAGGAGATTACCACTGCTGGGCACTGCTAGCTGGTAGCATGCCCTCGGTGTTTCAGTGCTTTTATTGCTAATCTGGAAGGAGATAGAAAGGATTTCTGGAAAAACCTGGGGCTGACCCAGAGCAGCACAGTGTTAATAGTTTGTACAAACCCGGACGGTAAACTGGGCGAGCGAAAGGCATCCTGCCTGGGGCGGAATAGAAAATGGAAATCTTTTTGCACCCAAAAAAAATAACTGAGGTTGTACGTGTTTTCCTGTCCCTAGTCTGGATGATAAATTGACCACGCACCGCTTTCGGCAGGAGATCCTTGAGGATGCTGGGAGAGGCAGCGTGGGGGCTCACCGGCTCCCTCCTCCAGCGGGAGCTGCCTGGGGGGTGGCTGTGTGTCTGTCCCAGTTTCTGTGCTGGAGAATTGAACATTTTCAGGGTAATGGGAAATTTTGCTCTGGAAAAAATAGCAGTGATTTGCATTTTCAGTCAGGGCGCTATCAGAACCGAATTTGGGCTTATGACAGCCAATCCCAGTCTCTTCATCTCGGCGGCGGAGATGTGGGAACCGAGGGGAAGGGACCGAGGGGCTGCAGAGAATGTCTTACAGCGAGGGACGAGACGGCCATCCAGTTATAGTCTACTCATAAATCAAATTAAAAAGGAATGAGGGGGGCTTGATTAAAGCATCTAAACACTCTCGCAGAGGAGAAAATACATGGTAGCCAAAAGCTCGTTAATTGACCAGGGAAAAGCATGACAAGAGTCAATGTCTGGCAGCTGAAGGCAGACACATTGGAAATAAGGCATAAATATTTAACCGGCGGGAGCGATTCATCATCGGAAGAAACAGCGAGCAGCAGAGGTGGGTTCAGCATCTCTTTGCCTTTTGCATCATGACCTGTCGCCCTGCGGAAAGTTTCTCCCATTGCCCCCCCGCCATCACCCCGGCGCTGGACCAGCAAGAGGGGCTGGATCGAACCCGCACCGAGGCCCCGATTAGGTGATTTAATTAGATGGCGCTTTTGTCTTTAATCACAGCGGAGCCACAGAAAAGAGAATTTCTTGTGCCCTGCCGTCTTTTTCTGAGAAACACCCGTGAAATCACCGCAGGCACTTTGCAAGTGCTGCTTTTTTCTTTCGTTTTTGGTTACCGCTGATCATGTTCCCGCAGATTTGTGCCGGGCAGGCGAGGGGACGGTGCTTGGCGGCTGTACTCAATGTCCAGCAAAATAGGCTGAGATTCAGGAAAAACAAATCTCGGAGAGCATCCCAGCCTGTTGTGGCTGCTGGGGGAAGGAGCTGGTCCAGGACTCGTTATCCACCCATGGGTGAGAGGGTCCCCAGCCTGGCGTCCCCAGGGACACGTGTGCTTGGGAGAAGGAGATAAAGGTCATGAAGTTTTTGCTGGTCCCACCTCCTCCCCTTCACCTTTCCTTTCCGATAGTGTTTCTTTTCCTATTTGTGTTCTCTCCCTGCCTCTTTGCGATGGGGTAGATGCTGTTGGTGGGCATCGCCGTGGCTGGGTTTGCTCCGTCTGCCCCGCAAGACTGCCGTGTTCCTGCTGCGATGGAGCCTGAACTAGGGGCTGGCCTGGTCTTCCCCATCTACGGGCTGCGGCTGGATGAACATGTGCAAACTTCCCCGTCACCAGCCACGCATCCCCCGAGGGTCCCCAGGGATCAGCAGCCCTCAACTTCTGCGCGTGATTGGGCTGTTTAGTTTGAGGCAGGGGGGAACATAGTGAGATGCTGAGCTATAGGGGATATATATGTGGCTCGGTAGCCTGCATGCAAATGTGATGCACATCGGGAGCAGAGTCGCAGCATTTCTGAGCCCTCCAAAGCCACGGCACTGTGAGCAGCCGATGGCTGTGAGCAGCCCAGGACCGCTCCTCCTCTTCCTCTTGCAGAGACCCGACAGACACCCGCCCAGGGACAATGCACGACAGGGGAGAAGACCTGTTTTGAGGAAGACGATGAATGGAAGGAGAAAAGGCACGTGAGAAGGATGGCAAGGTAAGGGGCGGCTTTGCATGGGCACTGGGTGGGGGCAGTGGGAAGGAGCTGCTCACCCGTGGTGGGAGCAGGAACCTCGGAGCCCGCAGGAAAGTCCCCGGTGGTTGCAGAGTCAGTTGTGGTGACGGAAGGACATGTGGTGGCCATGTGAATACCAAAAGCATTTGTCATAGCTCTGCAGAATAAATACAGACAGCGCTGGCTGGGGAAAATAGCACGTTTTGGTGTGGCCAGGCACAGCGTGCGAGGAGGTGGAAGATACCTGATAGAGATCCTGCTGGGAGGCAAACACACGCTTTTGGCGAATTGCTGTATAGTTGTTAGCAGAGGTGTCACTGAACGCTGAAGAAAGGGACTCTTTGGGAAGTGTGGGTCGCACTTCTGTAGCTGCAGGCGTCTGTCCTCCAGCAGCGCACGGCTGTGACGGCACGGCCGGGGAACCGGGCTGCCTGCAGCGAGGAGGGGGCTCGCCAGGCTGGGGAGGTCCAGGAGCATGTGTCCCACCAACCTGCGGGAAGATGTGCTCGAACAGTTAACACCCTTGCCGGCTTGTCCCCAGGTAGCTGGGTCCAGCGGGAGCATCCCCGCTCTTGCAGCCGGACCCAACAGCAACACACGTGCCACAGTTTTCTCTTTAGGCTCCTCGGAGATGCCCGTGACCGGCGTGCCTGAGCATATGGTTGCGGGAAGAGCCCATCTCGTTAGCATCTTATCGCGTCCATTCGAGTCCTCGAGGGGATTAAGACCGTGCATTGCGCTGTCTTTGGGATAAGGCTGCGATTTCTCAGGTGGCCTGGGCTGGTGCCTGGTGAAATCACACCGGTGTTGCTGCAGGTGTTGAATAACAGGGTGACCAGGCTAGAAGCTTCTCTCAATCCAGGCTTTGTATTTTTTCCCCGTGAAATGCCTTCGCCCCTGCACTCTGTAGAAGCTGCATTTGATGGAAAGAGCAGGAAAACAGCTGAGCTATAAATAACATATTCAAAACCAGGCAGGGACCTGTGAGAAGTGAGGATGGTGTCTCTGTCTGTGATGTGGGCTTGGAGGAATGATTTTACCAGCAGCACATGTTAAAAGGTTTCCCTTTGCGCTGGAGGTAGTTCAGGGTGGAGGAGATTAAATCCGTGAACTGAAAACAGTGATTTGATGACAAAGTTTTGTCTTTTGCATCCTTGATGGCAAGGTCTCGTAGGGACGCTGGGGTAGTTTCTCTCCTGGCCGATGTTAAGGAGGGCTGGCGGGGCCGTGCAAACAGCCTGGGGAAGCGGTTCTTGAACCCGACTGTCTGCCAGTGGCCTGACCTGCTCCCCAGGTCCGGTCTGCCCCTGCGCTCCCGGAGATGTCACACGGCAGACACCAAGGGATGTCCCCAGGGATGTCCCCAGTGACAGCAGCAGCTCCAGGCTTGGCTGGAGGAGGAGCAACGGCGTGGGGGGAGCCATAGCTCTAACCGCATCCCTGCCTCAGTTTCCCCAGTTGAAAGGCGGGAGCAGGAACAGCCTTCCCCAGAGCCAGCGAGTTGCGGTGAAGCTGCTGGGGCCAACGCTTGGCTCAGCCGGCGAGGTACAAACCACAGGATGCTAAGCCCTGCTTTCCCGGCTGATGGCTAAGCCCAGTTTCAGCGAGCCAGGCAGCCGCGATGTGCCGGGGCCGGGGTGGCTGCCGGCTCCCCTCCCTGCCCCGCAGCGCTTGGATGGCCGCTGTGTCCTCGCTTTCTGAGCCGGCAGGTCGGGAAGAAGGACAAACCCCAGCATTTTCACAGTCCTGGTGGGGCTGAGGGGGAAAGGGGTGACTTGGGGTGCAGCAGTGTCGCAGGATCAAGCAGCTCCCAGGCATGTCCTGCAGCCTCAGCGCTTGCTGGTGCCTCAGTTTCCCCATCGACAGTGTTCAATGGGCCTCTAGTCCTGGGCTGGAGAAATGTACACCCTGCAGACATCCTCGGGCACAGCAGGGAGGTTGTTTCTGGGTTAGAAGGTGACCTCTTCCATTAGCAGCAGGGACGCTTTTTCTTCCTGAATGAGATGGTGGTTTGGAGGCTTTCCAGGGCCGACATCATTCTGCCTGATAGCGCTGGGTTTGCTCCGGCAGCGAGATCCTGCCTGAGCGAGACAGGGCCGCAGATGCAGAAAGCTGCTGGCACCCCACGTCTCCCTGGCCATCCACGCCTGGATCATGCCAACTACTGCATCAAAGCACTCCGATAGCTGCGGATGGGACATTTTGGGGGTCCCCTGTGTATGCGTCGAGTCCCTGCCTGTGCCTGTTCCCTGCACGCAGGCTGCACGTTATAAATCTGGAGGTGAGGGAAATCCTCGTCCTGTCCAAATCAGAAATGCTCAAATTCCCTTTCCGGACCTTCCCTGCCAGCAGTTCGCGGTGCAGCCGGTGGCGTTATCAGTGCCGTGCAAGCGCCGGGTGTTTGTGCATCCAGGATGCGATTTCAAAGCCGGCCCCAGATGTCGGCAGTGACATTGGGCAGGACCGCTCTCTGCCTAAAGTGGGATGAGCATCCTCGTTTCCAGCCCATTCCTGGTGACCAAGGTACACCGGGAGCTGTCGCATGGCCGTGGCCACCTCTCCTCTCATTGCTGCCCACCCCGGCTAACGTGGCAAGGGCAGCATTGTCAGCGATGCCACCGTGTGCTTTAACATCCTTCGCAAACTAGCAACAGCCAAGAGATTTGCCGGAGTCAGGACATTTTTAGAAAGGCTAATTAAAGCCCATTTTCACCCTGTGCCTCTCAGTGAGCAAAAGCATTTAGCGGTGACCTCAGAGTGATTGAATTTGCACTTGAGCTTTCTGTTTCACCTCTAAAAAAATGGGATTGCTCCGTAAACTCGTTAGTGAAAGTAACTCCTGACGCCTTGGCTCCTGACCAGGATGGGCCCTGCTCTCCTCCTGCTGCAGGTTGCTTGGGCAAGGGGGACCTCTTAATATGCACGGTGGAGAAATTTGGGACCGCTCCAGGCTACGTTTTCAGGGACAAATCCATCCTGGGCTAACCGTGCTGACGCGAAGGAGCCCAGCTGAGCTTGGCCGCTGGTGTTTTGGGTTGCACAAGGGAAGTGGCCCTCCCTTGCTGCTGTCCCTTTCCACCTTGGAGGTGACAGTGGCTCCTCTGCGGCCACCAGCCGGTTCCTGCTCACTCTTCCCTGTTGCACATCTGGCCTCCAAACCGCTGACCTCCCCCTTTTTCCTCTTCCCTGCCCAGCTGTGCCCCATGACGACCTCACGCGCCATGTTTTATGGGTCCTCCTCCACCATGGCTCCACCATCCAAGAACCGGCTGAAGCGCCAGAGTCGGATTTTCTCCCAGGTCTTGTACCGGACGCTGAGCTACAAGGACCGGAGCTCAGCCTCCGCTTCCCCGGCAGCCGGTGAAGATGACCCGGCCGAGCTCTCCACCCAGCTCTCGGCCCCCGGTGTCCTGAAGATCTTTGGGGGCAACATCTGCGCGGGCACCAACTACAAGAGCGTGCTGGCGACGGGCAGCTCGGGCGCGCGGGAGCTGGTGAAGGAAGCCCTGGAGCGGTACGGGCTGAGCCAGCTCAGCGCCGGGCAGTACGCCCTGTGCGATGTCATCGGGAGGTTCGAGGGCCCCGAGAAGCGGTGGCAGACGGAGGGGCTGAGGGTCCTGGGTGACCACGAGAAGCCGCTGCTCATCCAGGACCTCTGGAAGCCCAGGGAGGGCTTCTCGCGGCGGCTGGAGCTGCGCAAGAGGGCGGAGGTGGAGGAGCTGGCGGCCAGGGACGTGGACACCACCACCGCAGGTCAGAGCCGGGCGAGGGGCAGGGAGAGGGTCTGGGGAGCTGCGACCCCCCCCAAGCTGCCTGCGGGAGATGTACCCCACACCAGTAGCTTTCACCTGTGTTTTGGATGGGGGGGGGGTGGTGCAAGTGCTGAGTGGGAGGAGAGCTGTGTTTTAGCTGCAAAGCTCTTGAGTAGAGTCGGTACTCGGCACTCTCCTGCATAAATCCGGTACCTGCGACCTCAAATATTTAGCCCAGCCAGTCTAGGGGTCCTTACCAAATCCCCACATGCAGCTGGGCAGCAGCAGGCAAGACCATCGGTGTTGCCCACTCTTCCCATCGCCGTGAACCAGCATCACGGCGTCCCACGCCTCGGTGCAGCTTCATGCCTGGCAGAGCACTGCCCCATCTCCCCACGGGCATCCCCCAGGCCAGACACCCCGGGCAAATCTGCAGGAGCAATTAAGCAAAAAGAAAAGCTAATGAAGAGAGAGCAATGTAGGGCAGGAGAGCCCCCCCGGAGGTGCCTGATCGAGTCCAGGGCTGGCAGGAGGAGATAAGTGCATCATTAGGAAGCGGCAGGTTAATCAGCGACCTCAGCGCAGAGTAATGAAGTTTACCTCCTCCCACCCTCAGATAAAAGCCCCACAAGGATGAAGGCAGAAAGGTTTAAAATCAGGTTTTTAAATTGCACGATGCCCTTGATGGGTCTGACCTGCTGATGGAGGGGTCTGGATCAGGCTCGGGAGGTGTCGGCCAGGGGGGGTTGCTGGGATGGGCACCGAGCGGTTCCCCATGCCTGTAGGAAAGGGTTGTATTTCTCAAAAATAACCTAATGATGGTGCAAGATTACCCCGGGTGCTCGGCAAGCGAGAGCAGAGGTTCCCCCACCAGCTGATGGAACAAATGGCCAGACCTGTCCCATGGCAGTGGCTCTAACAAGGGCTGGAAGGAGCTCAGGCACACGGTGCGACGGAAACCAGCCGTGGGCATTTTGGGGGAAAGCAGATGCTGCTGGGGTTCCACCAGCTGCAATTTACAACTGCAATTTTGCCTGGGTGCCCCAAAATCGGAGCGTGGAGTTTGCAGCTTTTGGGGGTTGCTTGTGTGGCGGGCAGGTCCCCGTCAGCGCGGAGAGCTGGGGATGGGCTCACCTCCTGCCTTGAGATGGGAAGGATGGAGGAGCAGTGGAAAACAGCTCCCAGCCCTCGTATTAACACTGTGCAGGGGGGTCTGTTGGCACCCGATGGTGAGACAGGGCTCCCTCCATCCCTCGCTGTGTCCAGTCCTTGTGTCTGCTCGGGGAGGGGACACTACAGGATCGGTCCCAGCTCCCTGCACACCTGATGCAACTGGAGAGAAAGGGGCTCAGGCCAGGGAGGGAGCTGCGGAGGTGGATGCTCCGCTCTGCTCTTCGGCTCTTTCTCCAGCCGGGATCAGAGAGCCGTTAAGCGCTTCGGGAGGGCAGTGACGCTAAAAACAGCTTCTTTTGAACAGAGGAGAGGGCAAGATCCAAGTGCAATGGTTATAGCACGCGGTGGGGAGGGCCACGTGGCAGCTCCCTGCCTGAGCCCAAGGTCACATCGACTCTCGGCCTCAAATTCTCTCCCTTGGATGTGGGAAGCAGCGTTCCCACCCATGACCTGGATCCTGGGCGGGCTGGCAGCTGTGGAAGGGTAAAGCTCCCACGCAAGCCAGGAGAGAGGCGGGCTCCAGGCTGCCCGGCACGGGAGCGGGCAGCACCAAGCTGGCCTGGGCTTGGCACTCTGATGATTTCTGACGGAGGAGCGGTTCCTGACCAGATCGCGTGCCCTGGATCTGGAAATAAGCCCGTTACACTTACAATGTAGATATCGCTTCATTTGTTTCAGCACTCCTGGGTGGGGTGGTGGAAATTCTCCATTTTTTAACCTTTGGGCATTTTCCATAGCTGACCAAGCTCTTCTGAGACAGAAAACCTACACCCGCATTTATTTAGGCTGTCTGCTCTGCAGACTACGCAGCCCTTATTTTTCTTATTTGTTAAAAATCTCACTTCTTCAGCCCTTTATTTTGGTGGCAGGCTCTGTCACCCGTCTTGCCCCATGCCGGTGGCACTGCCCAAAGGGATGCTGCGGGGCTGGGACCACACTTCCCCACCCCACCTGCCAGCTGCCGAGGATGGAGGGAGTGATGCAGCATGTCCAGGGGAGGCATCTGCTTCCCCCTCATCCAGCACCTCAAAAAGACACAAAATTCCTGGTATGATGGGGACTGACTGTGAGCCCCCTCCACTGGGGTCACCCTTGTCACCAGCCTCGAGCTGGCAGAGGTCCCCTTGCCGAGCATCTGCTGCCTGCCTGTGGTCATGGGGCACTGGTGTGGAAAATGCAGCATCTGTGCAAAAAATAAAGGGACTTTGGGCTTGCAGCTCCCTAGGAAAAAAACCCAGAGATGCTGCAAAGCAGGATCCCCAGGGAAATACCTGCAGGGCCCTTCTCCATGCAGGGCAGCGCTGGAGCGGCAGGTCTGGGACCACCGGTGTCACACAGGCTGGTGCATCGCTGGCTGGTGGCTGGGGGAAAGGCTCCGCACCCATCTGTGACCTGTTAGCAAATAGCTTAAGAGCTTTATCTGCTCACTTACCCATTATCCTAATTAGTTTATTAGCTGCTTCCCACCGGAGAGGAAGGTGCTCACTCCTCACGCCACTAATTAGCAGCACAGGTAGAGCATCTCCGCAGTAAACGAGGCTGATGCCCTCTCTCACTGCTGCCTCCAGCCCCGCTCCTTTTGGGGAGCGACGAGGCAGCGGTTAGGGAGCATCCAGGGAAACCACCCACAAACTGGAGGGTGCTGGGAGGGAGACGCAGCACTTGGCAGCTTTATGGCATTCATCTTCCAAACCAGCCCCATTTTGCACCGTGTCCGAAGCTCGCCGGGACTTTCCCTGGAGGCCGAATTGCATGCACACCTCCAGAAACTTAGCTGTTAAGGCTGTCATATTAAAAGACGCTCTGCAAGGTGCCTTTGATATACCTTAGCACAACTGCATCCAGGGAGGACTCCCTGCAGGGTCTGTGTAGCAATTACATTAGGAAGGACTAGACTTTCTTTCCTGGGGCCCGTGGAGTTATTTATTGACTGATTTATATCTCAGCCAGGAAAAGGGAACCTCTTTCCTAGGCTGAAAAGAGGCAGATCCCAGCCAAGATGCCAGGCACCGCAACCGGCAGTTTCCCCCTGGGGTGCGAGATGGGTTTAGAGGCGGCAGCTTGGTGGGGGCTTGCCGGGGGACGCACGGTGCCGCTGCCCGGGGTGCCCAGCTCTCCCTAAGGGACGGGGTGCGATCCCTGGTCCCACCCGGATTGCCATATGGCTTCAGCAGCTGCCGGCTCTGCCCCGGCTGTGCTGCTTCAGAGATGCTCACACAGTGTTTTGGGGAGGATAATCTGCACACGCTCAGGAGGAGAAAACAGTACCGGAGGACTGAAAAAAAAAATAACCAGTTTTATGGAGGGACTTTGTTATGCTCAGGAAAAGAGCTGTGTTTATCTTTCCAGCGCAGCTCCAGGGTTAGTGGGGAGCCTGTGACGGGGGCTCTATTGGCAGTAAAAAAGCAGCTTTTTCCTTCACAAAATAAATACAGAAGCTTCCTTTCCCATAGATAAGGGACCGGTAATGGCGTGTCTCTCCGGGCGGTGGGACCCCAGTCCCGGCAGCCCCCGCTCCCTCCTGGTGCAACGAGCTCCAGCAATAGCTGCTCCCCGGGATCCGGCCCCTCTCCTCCACTCCCACGGGCGGGCTGGGACCTGCGTTGCCCCAGCCGTCCTTCCCCGCTTTGGCCCATTTCCATGCTGTGGGTTGGGGACGGGGCTCCTGGGGGGAGCCAAGGCCTCCTGCAGACACGTTTGGGGTGGCCTTTGGCCTCCCCGGCGGCACGGCCTGGGCTGTGCCCCTGCCCGGGCAGGCTCGTTGCACGCCCCGGATTTCACATCGGCGGGGCGCAGGCGTCCCGTGCCGTGCCGCTGGCCGTGTGGGGACGTGAGCAGGGCCGATTGCCTTTTTAAGAAGGACGCAGGGCACTAGACCGCTCGGGCTGGCTTGGCCATGCCTCCCCCTAATCCCAAGGCATGTAAACAGCAGGGGCTATTTTTCTCCCACTCCCCTCCCCATCCCCATCTCTTTCATTTTCCCAGCAAAGGAGTGTTCGATTTAAAACAAACAAACAAAAAAATGTGTTTCAGAACCAGCAGCCCATTCCTCACCAAATAAGGCAGCTGACATTTTTTTGGGGGTCTGAGCTTGTGAGTGTCCCTTTAAGCAGCCCTGGGCACCAGGCTGTCCGCTCTGCCGTCCCCAAATCCTGCTGGCTGTCCCCAGATCCTGCCGGCCGAAGCGTGCTTGCTGGTCGGCCGAGCCGTGAGCGGGGGGTCTGGCTCCGTGCTGCATCCACGCTGCTGCAGTGCTGCTCCGGGAATCAAATCATTTAGGTTTTTTTCCCCCCTCTCTTCATCCTCGAATGCCAGCGACCTGCTCCCGGGAGGCTGCCCACCCAAGGTATGAGCATCGCCCATCGAACCCACAACTTCTTATTTCTCCTGCAGAGCTTGAGCCACGCTTGCAGCATGGAGGGGCCCACGGGGCCCCCCCCAGGGCTGGGGACACCACACGAGGGGCTGCTTTTGCGGCTCAGCCAGGCCTATTCATTCGCTCTGGCTCCCATTCGTCTTGCGGACAGCTCTGCCCGATTTGATGCTCGGGAGAAGTTAATTACAGCTTGCTCCTGCGGCAGGCAGGCAGGCTCCACCGCAGCTCCCATGCCTGGCTGATGCTCAGGGGGGACTGGAGGGGGTCCCCGCAGCTCCCGCTTGCTGCTGGCCACTGAGTGCTGAAGGCCTGAAGGCAGCACCCAGGCTCTTTTTTTTCGTTTTTGCAAAGCTTGGGTTGAATTTCTTTTTAGCAGAGATTTCCTCTCCCCCCCCAGCCCTGGCAGCGTGGCCGGGGCGGGTGGGGGATGCTGCGGATGCTGAGCCCGGCCCAGCTGCCCCCCGGTCAGTGGGGTTTGGGGGCTGGGGAGGGCTGGGGCACCCCCTTTTTGGCGGTGGCATTGGGGCACAAAACTCCCCGCGTTTGTGTCCTGGCATCTCCCTTCGGGGAGGGCAGGGGACCAGGAGCCATCAGCCCAGGGAGGGTGCGTGGTCCCGGGGGGGGGCTCTCAGCTGCTCCATCCCCGCTCCCGTGCTGCAGCATCCCTCCAGACGGGGGGTGCTGCGGCACGGGGGTCCCAGGAGGTGGCGGCGGGGAGAGGGGGGGCGCTGAACGCTGCTCTCCCCCCATCCCCGCAGGCATCAACGCCCAGGCGCGGAAGCTGCAGCGGCACCGGGCGCGGGGGGCCCGGCGGCCGCCGGCGGGGGCTGAGCGGTGCGGGCCCCCCCCGGCCCTGCGGCGCAGCCTCAGCGAGACCAGCCTGGGCCCCCCGGCTCGGCGGGCCGGGGCCGGGGCCGGGGCCGGGGCCGGGGCCGGGGCCGGGGAGCGGCTCCAGCGGCACTGCTGCACCCTGCCCGGGAGCCCGGCGGCGCGGAGCGGCGGCAGCATGCGGTACTCCCTCTACCAGTCCCCGCACCTCCTGCTCCTGCAGGGCTACAGCCAGCAGCATGTAAGCACCGCGCCGCCTCCCCGCTCACCCTCCGCACCCCCCGGCACCCCCCCTGCTTTCCTCCCACCCCCCCCCAAGCCCCGGGGAAGGGGGGCTGCTTGCATGGCCGGAGCTGCTGGGGTACGGGGGGAGGCGGGTGGCGCGGAAGAGCATCCTTTAGAAAACGAGCGGTGCCAGCCCGGGACTTTGCAACCTTGTCCCCAGGCCTGTCCCCAAGCAGGGGGGGCGCGGAGCCGGGGGCCGCGACCCCCGGGCAAAGCCCCCGAGGGGACGGGGACAGCCCCGGAGCAGCATCCCTGCCCTGGCACGGAGGGGGCCTGGTTTTGTGGGTGATGGCTGAGCTGCCCCGTCCCTGTCTGGCTGCTTCGTTAGTGGCAAACGTAATGAGAGGCAGCAAGGAGACAGCGCGTCTGGGAGCGCCTGCTCCCCAGCGCTGGAGGCACTCGGAGAACTGGAAAGGACTGGGATGGCTCTTGTAGTTAATGGCTACTTTGCCCCCGTTGAGTGTCTGGCTTTTCCAAGCTTTCCGGCAATGTGACCCTGGCACTGCAGCCCTCACCCGTTGGCAGCCATCCCATTAGTACAGCTGGGGAAACTGAGGCACGGGGTGGTTACGTGAGCTGCCTCGGGGCGTGCGGGCAGGCTGGGGGAGAGGCAGGGCAGGGAGCGGCTGCTCTGACCGGGGTCCCACCATCCTCCCCCGGGCAGGGGGATGCAGGCATCGCTGCGGTCCGGGGGGAGAAGGTGGGAAGGAAAAGCAGCTGCGGGAAAGGGGGGGGTGAGAGGTGGAGGGAGGGCTCCTCCTGCCCAAAGCGGCCCTATTTACTGCATGCCCAAAGTTATCGTCCCCGTTTATTAGCATGCCCAAAGCAGGGATCGCTGCTGTCCTGCTCGGCAGCGAGGAAAATAGCGAAACATGGCTCTGCCGTGCAAAGGTGCAGCAAGCGGGTGGGCGGCGGGGGAATGGCGGGAGGCTGCAGCACCCACCGCACTGCAGGGAGGAGGGTCCCTTCTCCCCCCGTCCCTGGTTCATGCCACGTCTCCCCGCTTGGCAGGACAGCTTGGTTTACCTGCTGAACCGCGAGCAGCACACGGTGGGCCAGAGGACTCAGGCGAGCAAGCCCAGCATCAGCCTGTCAGCCCCCGACATCCTGCCCCTGCACTGCACCATCAGGAAGCTCCGACCTTCCCAGCATCGCTCGGAGGAGAAGCTGGTGCTGGAGCCCATCGCCGGCGCCGGAGTCTCCGTCAACTTCGCCGAGGTGGCCCGGACGGTCGTGCTGCGGCACGGGGACCTCCTCTCCCTCGGTCTCTACTACCTGCTCCTCTACAAGGACCCCATGAAGGCGCAGCCGCTGCCGGCGCAGACTCTGCTGAGGCTGCGAGCCCTGCACCCCACTGTCCCCGAGGGTCCCCCCGTCTGTGGGGCGTGCGGCAGCCTGCTGAAGGAGCGGGACCCTGCCACCAAAAAGCGAGGCTCCTCGCCCACCGGCGGCCCCAGGGCACCCCGCAGAAAGCTGCTGCTGGAGTTCGAGCCGGCGGCCGAGGATGTGCTCCTGCGGCGCATCATGACCCTGATCGAGCCGGGGGGGGACGACCACAAGCTGACACCCGCCTTCCTGCTCTGCCTCTGCATCCAGCACTCGGCCACCAGCTTCGAGCCGGGCGACTTCGGGCAGCTGCTGCTCAAAGTGGCCCAAATGATCCAGAGGACAGTGTGGGTCAGTCAGCGGTGGGATGGGGGTGTTGGTGGGGTGGGGGTGTTTGCTGGACGCCCCCCCCGGGGGCTTCCCCCGGTCCGGTCCCTGGCGGCAGCAAGTGCTGGTCGGGGTGATGCTTGTGCCACCCTGTCCCACTGGTTTTCATTTGGCTTTTCCCTTCTCTCCCTGCCCAGGAGCGGACGCGGGAGCTGGCTGAAAAACAGTCCCAACAGTAAGTGCGACCTGCCGCCCTTCCTTGTTTTGCCCCCAAATGGGGATAATTCAACTCAGTTCTTCCTCCATGAGTGAGGGGGGTCCATGGCTGGCTAAAACCACCCTCCCAGCCTGGCAGCACCGATGCACGCTGAATTTTCCTGCTAAATCTCACGCATTCAGGTCTCTGGTCCTTTCACCACGGTGCCTGCAAGGCCCCTGACTGGGAATGTGCGGAGCTGGAAAAGCAGGCGAGCTCGGGAGGGAATAGGACCTGCAGCAGCTCTGAGGTCTTCTCTGATCCAAGACCTGGCCAGGGCTTTGCACATGTGGCTTCAGCATCCCCGAGGGATGTAGCAGGGATGGTCCCAGCGCGGGTTCTCACCCCGTTCATGCTGAAGACCTCCCGGTGGAGTGGGGACGGGGCTGGCGTTGCACGTGTGCATCCAGGGATGGTGGCACAGGGTATCCCGGGGTGGGGACCACCACTTTGGGGCCATCCCAGCGGTGCGGGGGGCTGGCTTCCCAGCCTTTTCCAAATCCCAGGCTCCAAAGCAGCATCTGGAGAATCTGTTGGTGCTTGCTGTGAGCTCTCCTTCAGGACAAGCTCTGAGGATGCTTCCCAGGCCTTTCCTACAGCAGGAAAAAGCAGTTCAGCAGTTGAGAAACTTCCCAGATGCTTTTTATTTATTTTGTTTTATTTTTGAACAGCCCAGTGCGGGCGGGCTGGGGTTTAACCGTCCAGAGCTGGCAGGAACAGCACATACTTCTCTGGGAGAGCTGCTCTTCAGCCACGAGTGTTTACTGCAGTTCAGCTGTATTCACGGGATTCTCCCCCAAAAGCGGCACCCCACAAAGGCCAGGTGGCCCTCGGCCAGCCTGGTCCCCACAGGGTCTCCTTTGCCATCCCACAGAGCAGGAACCACCAGATTTTTGCTTGTGAAGGGTTTTCCTAAGGGCGGTGCTGGGCTTGGGGGTGAGGGGATGCAAAAGCTCTCTGGCATTGCCCCAAGCTGGCTGTTTTCTCCCCAAAAGCTTGAGTGGGGATGCTGAGGAGCAGGAGCTGTAACGCCTGCTGTGTCTCCCCAGCCAGGATCCCGCCGCCCTGTCCCGCTTCACCATCGCGGACCTTCTGCCAGACCTGCAGCACATCCTCTTCTGGATGGCCAACGCCATCGAGGTCCTCTACTTCATCCAGCAAAAATCGCCCACCTACATCCAGAGCATGGAGGAGGAGCTGGATGTCAGAGGTAAGGCTGGAGCCAGCGCCCTGCTTGCTTCTCTGGCCGGAGCAACTTTGCTCCGCTAATCCCCGGTCACAAGTGGTGGCCAGTGCCCCCGAGATGCTCCTTTAACCCCCCGTAATCCTCATCAGCCGGGACGTCTCCGCGGTGCAGGCTGGGGTAATCCGTGCAGGAGGAGCAGCCTCGTGCCGTGCCGTGGTGCTGCTTGGCTTCGGGGCCAGGTCGTGTTGCCTTCGAGGCTGAGCCTCCCCTTCCCACCGCGGCAGCTTGCGGTTAACGCCTCGGGGGTGGCTTTCTGCCCCCCGGCTGCGGCACGGGCAGCCCTGCAGAATGGCTCACTGGTGAGCCCGTGTTAATACCAGGAAAAAAAAAAAATAGAAAAAAAGGAAAAAGGGATTAAATGAACCTCTGAAACCTTCTGGTCTATGCAGTTAAATGTCCAGGCCAGACAGGCTGGTGGAAGGAGGGGTGCAGCCCGGGGCTGCCTGCGGGGCAGAGGCGGGCGGGCACTCTGGGGCGAGAGGAGCCTCCTTTGCTCCTGTTGGGGGGATGCCAGGGTGGTGATGCCGGCCTGGGGGCACTAATAACCCCCACCCCGGAGATTTGGGGAGCCGTGAATTTGTCCCACCTTGCTGTGGCAGGTTTGCTCCCCCATCCTCCTCTCCACCCCGTAGGCTCCAAGGAGTCTCTGTTCTCCTCGACCATCACAGCCAGCGAGGAGGCGATGACGGTGCTGGAGGAGGTGATCATGTACACCTTCCAGCAGTGCGTCTACTACATCTCCAAGGTATGTGCTCCCCGGGGAGGGCAGCAGTGTCCCACGGAGCCAGCACGAGCATCCCCAGCAGCTCTCGGGCTGCGCAGGAGGTTTTTTTAAGCTTATACTCTTTGGCAGTTGCATCATACCGAGGTGTTTTCCTTTGGGCTGAAATGCCCCGATTTTTGGTCGCAACCCAGGAAAGGTATTGAATTACTGCAGCGTGTTTCCCTGCCTGCAGTGCAGCGGCTCAGGGGAGGCGTTTGGGGAGAGCTGCTTGGCTCCGGCCGGCGCGGCATAATGGTGCGATTCAGGGCGCGATGGAAAGGGGCCCCTGGACCGTCGCCGTTGGACCGCGAGAGCCGGGCGGCACCGGGAGCGGGGAACAGAGCGGGCAGTGTGAGGCAGGAGAAAGGCTGCTGTGTGCGGGACGGCCCTGCCTGTCCGCTGGCGTCGGCACGCGGGGACGCAGGGGCTGCTCCTGCGCCGCTCTGCCGGAGCGGCACCCTCCTCCCCGGCACCCTCGCCTCCCCCTTAGCCTCGGCAGAGGTGGGTGCTAGGTGCTGCTCTCCCATTTAAGCAATAGGGAAAGGTCATCCCCATCGGTCCCAGTTTTTCTTTCACCCTCATTCCCAGCTGATCGGCCACTGCCCTGGTTCAGATCAGTTTTCAGATCCCTTTAGCTGAGCCGTCCCACGCCATCACCTCCAACTGCTAAAAGCAAGAGACACGCTTATTTTATATTTTTTTTTTTAAACACTTGCACAACACCAGAACGCATGGAGGCAGGGGGTAAGCAGGATCAGCCCCTTGCCGGAGCAGCACCAGCGGGCTTTGCTCGGCTTGCGGAGGTGAGGGGGTCGGAAGGGTTTGGCTCATGCCAAAAAACCCCCCCAAATCAGTCTGCTGTGAACTTGCCGCTCTCTCTGCAGTGTCTGTACGTGTCGCTCCCTGCCCTGCTGGAGTGCAACCCCTTCCAGAACGAGTGCCGGGAGAGCTGGCGGGCGTCCCCGCCGCTGCCCGAGGAGCTCCGCAGGGTCGTGCTCATCTACCAGGCGGCCCTGGACCTGCTCCGCCAGTACGAAGTGCACCCAGAGATCACCTCCCAGATGTTTGCCTACCTCTTCTTCTTCTCCAACACCCTGCTCTTCAACCAGCTCCTGGACAAGGGTCAGTCCTCCGCGAACATCCCAGTGCCACCTCGGGGGGTACGGGAGGGAGAGGGCTTCAAGCAGCTTGAGGGGGCTGGAGATGGGCAGGTCTCAGCATCATTATGGGGAGGCCAAGCGCAGACTCATCTGCTGCATCCAGGGCCCCCATTCCCAGGAGGAACTTAACTCCACGAGTGCCTCATCCTCACCCCCTGCAAGAGCATTGCCCTTTTGAGCCTGAGCGGAGGAGGCTGAGAGCAGTTTGGAGGGGCAGCTCGTTAATAAACTACTGCAGCCTGCTTTGTAACTGAGGTGCTCATTAGCCCTCATTAACACAGCAGCCCCATTGCCTGCTGTTAGTGCCAGGCAAGGTCCAGCCACCACCAGGAGTTACAGCTATAAGATGCCAGGGACATTAACCTGGATTTGTTTTGCTGCCCTGGGGCAGCTCTACCCCTGGGGCAGGGGCTGGGGTCCAGCCGAAGGATGGGGAGACCAGGGGGCTGTTCCCCGACACGTGCTGATGGATGCTCTGCCTCCGCAGGCTCCTCTCTTGGCTGCTTCCACTGGTCGCAGGGGGTGAAGCTGCGGGCCAGCGTGCGGCTGCTCCTGGAGTGGCTGCGCGGCGCCGGCTTTGAGCAGCTCGCCCACCAGTTCTTCGCCAAACTGGCCAGCGTGGCCAACCTGCTGGCCATGCCCGGCTCCCAGCTGGTCCAGGTGAGGGGTGCCCAGCCAGGGGCTCGTGGCGTCAGGATGGGCACGGGCAGGAGAGACCCTGCTCAGCATTTGGGGGTCCCTGCAGGGATATGTCCCTTCTGCAACCTGTCACCAGCTGTCCCTTTCTGGGGTGGTGGGTCTCTGGGTGGGCAGTACCGAGGAGGGGATGCTCAGGCTCACTCCATCTTGCCCGGCCTCTCCCTCCTGTTCCCCTCACGAGCGATTGACCCTCGGAGAAAGCGGCTCCTCACCTCTGCCATTCGCCCCGCGCTCTGTCTCCTTGCTCAGATGACCTGGCCGTCCCTGCGAGCCGAGTTCCCGGCGCTGAGCCCCGCGCAGCTCCACCGGGTGCTGAGCCAGTGCCAGGCGGTGATGGACATGGGCTGCATCGCAGCGTGGCAGCCCGGCGAGGAGGAGAGCCCGGCCACCTTCCGGCCCGGTGAGCCCCTGGCTTCGCGCTCAGTGCTGCTCCGGCCACCGTGCTCCGCTCACCCGTGGGCTCCCTCCAAGGTTTTTATGTGCAAACCGAACAGGCAATTCCCTTCCCCTCCTTGGGGCTCCTGTAGTAACTGCAGGGATCAGGAATAACCATGGCCTTGCGATTCGGGTGCTGCAAAGGATGCAAAGCGTGGTCAGAAGGGCTTTTGGGGCTCTTTCTGCGTTCCCAAGTGAGGGATGCTGCTGCCTTGCAGCTCGCCATGTCCCCGATCCCGGCTGGGAGACTGTACATGGCCGAGAGCCGGGAGGCAGGAGCGGGGTGCAGCCCGGGCCAGCGCTAGCCTCCCTCCCTCCGCCTTTCAGATGAGATGCTGGAGTCCTTTGACAACCACCCTCCCATCATCCTGCCCAGCGGGGGCTTCAAAGTGGACCTGGAGGTGGAGACGTTGGACGACAACATCTACCGGCACCTCCTCTACATCCGCCACTTCCTCTGGAGCCTGCAGAGCAAGAGCCCCCACGCTGGCGAGGGGCCAGGCTCGGCACCCCCAAAGGTACCCCACGGAGGGGCTGTTCCTCTCCTCAGTGGGCAGGAGGGTCGCGGGTCCCTCTGGAGCCCCTCCAAGCCTGGTGCCAAGGGCTCGCTGCCCTCGCCTGCAGCCCGGAGCTGCGGCAGTGCCCTCCTGCAGAGCTGCTGGAAGGATTAGTGCTGCTAATCCCCTAGCCCGGGGGGTGCGGGAAGGTGAGCTGGAAGGACAGGCTTATCCCAGCAATCTCGTTAGTGGGGAGGAAGGGGGGATGTCTGCAGGCAGCGCTCCCCTTCTCCCTGCATATTCCCCTGTCCTCCCTGCCCTGCACCCTGCCTGTCCCCACGTAGCCAGGCAGGCCTGCACAGAAGCACTAATTAGCTAATGCCTATAAAGCACAGGGAGGGCGAGACGTGCTGTGGGTGCTAAGCTCAACTGCCATTCGTCTCCAGCTCCCTGGGGAGGATGTCCCTCCTGCAGGTCCCCTTCTCCTCTCCTGCTCTGGCCCCGGCAACTGCAGCACCCCTGGGCACCACTACCTCCTCCCGTCACCCTGAGGCCACGTCACCCAGCTCTGGGGCCGTGGGAGGAGCCGTGCTCCCCCGGTGTCCACTCCAGTGAGATCCCCCAGCAGGGACATGACCAGGAGTCCTCTCCTGGCTGGCTGTGAGCATCCCTAGCATAGTCCTGGCCACAAAACTAGGGTGCGGGAGCTGTGCTGGGAAGCCAGGACAAGCCCTGGCGGTGTCTGAATTGCCAAGGCTTCGGCTGGAGCCGGCAGCCATCCTGCCTGCAAAGCAGACGGGGTGGTGGGGTGCAGGTAGGATGCACGCACGGGAGGTCCCACAGAGCATTTTTCTCCTTCTTAAGAAAGAGGCATTTGTGACGCCAGAAGTCCTGGAGGTGAGCGAGAGCCCGGCCGCGGCCCTGGGGAGCACCATCACCCAGGAGGACTTCTGCTCCCTGGGGGGCTGCGCCGAGCCGGAGGGGAGCCCCCCGCTCTGCCTGGCCACCAACGGCTGCCCCTGCGAGCACCCCGCCGACGAGCCGCAGCTCCAAGAGAAGCTCAAGCAGCTGCAGCTGGGCAGGGGTCCGGCCCCCAAGGCCGGCACGGCACCCACAGACCCCTCCTGCCTGCTGACGCCACCCACCACCCCCCTGAATTTCGACTCCGGGAGCCCAGAGTCCCCGCAAGGCACCAGCAAGGGGCTGCAGGACCCCCGGAGGAACGGGATGAACGGCACCAAAGGCAGCACCCCTGAAGGTACCGAAAGCTGGCGCTGCCCTGCTTTGGGGGCGCAGGATTGGGGCACGAGGGTGTTTGCTGCCGTTCTCCTGCGCAGCCCTCCCTGTACACGCGGTTCCTGCAGGGACTTGTCAGTGCTTGGACAGGGCAGGTGAGAGCAAACGAAGCATCTCTTCCCACTTCTGCCCTGGCAGAAACCCAGCCCTGGGGCTACCCGAGGTCGGCTTTGGTGGGGTTTTGGGGAGCAGCTTTCTGTGGGAAGTTGTGAGGCTGGGTTTGGGCGATGCCGGAGTGGTAAGCCAGTCTCTCCGCTGGCAGGATGCTCGCCGACCCCCTATGACTACCCCACGCCAGAGTCTTCCAGCCGCAGCTCTGCCACCGATGACTTCTGCTACGTCTTCGTGGTGGAGCTGGAGAGAGGACCCATCGGGCTGGGGATGGGGCTGATTGATGGCTTGGTGAGTTCGCACCGACCGCGGGACAGGGCTGATGCCCCTCCAAATAACTGGAGTGGGGCATGTGGGACATGTTTTATACCCCAAGAAAAGCCAGCAAAGAAGCTAATGGCCTTGCATGGGAGCTGGGCTGCTTCTCCTGGGGAAAATGAGGCACAGAGTGATCTCTTGGGAGGAGCAGATCTCTGCTCCTGGGTCTCTGTGCCGTGCACGCACAGTCCATCACAGCTGTCCTGCAGCTGGAGATAGCAAACAGGCTCAGCACTCCTGTGGAAGGAAAATGACTCAGCCGAGATCTTTCATCCACCCTTCAGTGCGTGGCAAGGGAAGCAGAGGCTCGCGGGGTGTCAGGACAGCTCTGCCAGCGACAGCGCTCCCTGCGCTCCCTGCTCTTGCGTAAGGCGGCGTTGCCATCTGGCTTAGTGCGGTGGATCATCTTACTAAGTGGCCTTTCAGGGCAGTGCATTAGTCAGTAGGAAACAGGGCATCACCGAGCCCCTGGGACAGCCGTGAGCAAAGAGCTCCCATCCCAAGATGGCTGCAGGTTAACGATGCTTTACTCTTAATTAAATGGAACAAGAAAAGATTGCCCCCACCTCTCCTTTCTGTGTATAAATTGATATAAAACTGAAGGCTCGCATTTCCTTCCTGTTACTGTTAGCGACACCGTGCCCAGTGCCCATCCATCACGTTCCCCAGCGCCTCCAGGGTCCCACCTGGTATCAGGCATGCGCTTTGCCGTGACCTGTCACCCTGCCTGGGGAGCTCAGCCCTTTGGGCCCACAAACCTTTCGTGTCCCCTCTGCCCTGGCTGGTCGCTCACCGCCTTCCCCTGCCAACAGCACACTCCTCTCTGCTCCCCGGGGATCTACATCCGCACCCTGATCGAGGACAGCCCCGCGGCCGCTGACGGCAGGCTCTCCATCGGGGACCGCATCCTGGCTGTCAACGGCACCAGTCTCATCGGGGCAGACTACCAAAGGTGAGTCGCACCTCACCGGAGGACCCGGTCCGGTATCGGCACCGTGAGAGTTAATGCTCAAGTCCAGGTTTTCAGCTGTTTTGCAGCAAAAAGCTGCACAGGGTCTCTGAGTGACTGGTGCTACGGTCCCGTCCAACAACGCAGAGGATGCTGCGGTATGGGCAAGCCACAGAGAGAGGAGCCACTTGCAGGACCCTGGAAAGGGGGGAAGGCAGCTGGGTGGAGGGGTTGGGAAGAGAGAGGAGGGAGCAAAAGCTGGACAGCACGTTTGGGAAATGTGCCGCTCAGAGGCGGTGGGATGGAGCAGCTCGCACCCTGCCTGGCTGTCCGAGGCAGAGCCCAGGCGCTCATGGGGCAGAGCGGCTCGGGGCTTGTTTGCCCTCATCCTGGCAGCGCTTGCGTGAAGGCCAGGCTCCCCGTAAAGCTACGTGTAGAAGAGAAACAGACCCTGCTTGTAACACCGAGCAGGCACAGAGCGGAGGGTGCAGGTGTTTTGCAAGTGGAGGGTGTTTTGCAAATGTCTGTGACTTGGCAGGCTCCTGGGGGCTGCCAGCCTGAGGGGAGCCAGAATTCACCTCTCTCCCTGTTGCCGCTCTCTGCAGTGCGGTGGACCTCATCCGCTCCGGAGGGAAGAAGCTGCGGTTTCTAGTTGCCAAGTCGGACATGGAAATAGCCAAAAAAATCAGTTCCAGCTCCTCTTCCTCCTAGTTCTTGTGGTACGAGGGTCCTTCTGCAGCAGCTTGTGGGTGCAGCTCTGGTTAAGGCTGACCTCGGGGAGCCTGGAGTGCAAGAGGGAGGACCAGGACTCCACAACTGCCCTCGGTTTGCTTTTTGACGCCTTGCCCCTGTGCCGCAGTGGATGAAAGGACATGCAAGGGCAGTGCACGCTTCTTCCACTGCGCTTGGCTGGGAGCATCTTTCCTGATCAATTGCCTGGCCTCATCTTATACCCTGTGTCGTCCTTCTCAGGAGTTTCCTGTTCCTTTGTCCCCTCAGGCAGGGGGTGGGAAGGGGGTGCTTCCCCCCCGGGGGCCGTAGGCAGGCTCCTCCGTTCCTCTAGGCTGGCAGCCCTGCGTGATCTTTCCTGCTGGCAGGCAGAAGGCTTGAAACACTTTTGGGATTTAAAGATTTGCACATGGGGCAGGTCTGGGCTTCGCTGTGGCAGTGGCCACTTGAGGTGCTGGCACATCAGGCTGGAAAAGGGTGCTCAGCTCTGGGGGTGCTAAAGGCAGCACAAGCACCCAGGAGCAGAATCCGAAGCAGGAGTTAAGTTCCCTGGTGCCATACCCTAAGTCAGGTGCCTTTCTGCTGCCGGGCTGCAATCACGCTGCCCCCAGACCTGCTTCGGGATGGGAAGCAGCTACAGCAAAGGGCTGACACCACCAGCAGATCCCTGTGAGTCCTGGGGGGAGCCCCTTGAAGTAAAGGATTCTCTCACCCTCGCTCATGCAGCAGACTTATTGCCCGGCTCTGGCACCACGATCTTGGCAGAAGGCCCCAGGACTGACCCAGCAGCGTGGGGCATTCACAGCAGAGAATTTCCCCACGCAGGAGCTGTTGCCCTCTCCAAGGGGCTACGGCCAGGCTAGTGCTTCTGTGCCTGCCCCTGGTCCCTGCGAGCCGGGAACGGTGGGTTTGTGCCACCCGGGACGTGAGCGAGCCCGGCAGCGTGCGGTGCCAGACTGGAGGTGCGGCTGCCACTAGCCCAGGCAGACAAACGACATCTTGGCGCTGTGTCCTAGTCCTCTCCCTCCAGCTTTGCCAGGCCACTGTAAGGCCACCCTGTTTCCCGCCCAGCTCAGAGCATCTCCGAAGTGCGTGCTGCTGATGTGCCCAGGGGTGATGGGGCAGCAAAGGCTCCCTTTGGAAGGTCAGTCTTGAACGTCCCAGAAACAGCTCTGCTCTCTGCTGCCAACAGCAACGGTGTCAGCAGAGCTGAGGTGGCAGCTCCACCGTGCGGCTGGCCTGTCCCTGCACACCCGGCCTCCTGCCTGCTAAGTCCTCTCTGTGCTTTTAGCAACATTAACAGGATAAACCCGACCTGATTTCCACATATAGACAGATACCGAGACCTAGTTTAGCCGAACCCTATTAAACCAACCTGCTGCAAAGCCCTACATCACGCCCTGCACTTAAACCAGCATGGTCTAGGCTCTGGCAGCAAATCAGATATTCATGTGGCATCTCACGACGAGTTCTCCAAGGATTGTGATGCTAAAAAAGGGATGCTTAACAGGGTTGGCCTTAATTAAACCTCAGATACTTCACTGCTGCAGTTTTGGTTTCAGTGCTTAGTGTTGCACTTCGCAGAAGGAGAGAGATGTCAAAATAATCCACGCAGGGGAAACACTCCGCTACTGGATTTCAACGCGGCCTGGCCTGCCTTTTCGAGGGCAAGACAGACCTTCACCGAGACACTAGTGCCTTGCTTCTCTGCTAGGCCGTGCTCACGCCACCTGGCCCGCGGTGGGAACAACGCATCCCTCCTGCCACTGACTCGGCTCTACCAGGCAGGCGAGCAAAGGCTCAGGGCCCCACTGGGCTCCTGGTGATTCACTCGACTTTGAATCAAGTAGGTATGTTGGCCTGTCATCCTTCACGGAGCTCAGCAGGTTTGTAGGGCAGGAAAAGGGCTGTCTAGAGCCCCTAGGCAACCTGCATGCACCCCGTCCTGCCCTCTGCCCGGGAGCCAGGGCTCGGGGGAGGCTTGATTTGCACTGGGCAGTACTGGGGCTGCACCCTGGCAAGCTCCAGCGGTACCAACACAACCCTCTGCTCCCCACCGAGCCCGACTCTCCAGGCATCCCCGGAGGCGGGAAGCAGCCCCAGAGCTGTATGTTGCTCACAGTGCAGTCAGGTATTGAAACAGACTGTAAATAAACCCGGCTATTTACTAGAGTGCATGAGGGCTTGCTTCTCCCGGGAGGAGCAGTGGGACGTATTTACTTCCCCCATTTGTTAATACTGTACAGCTCGAATGTGTATAAACTTCTCATGCAGACGCAGAACACAGCATGGCGCCTGTCTGACACGGGGCTGATGTATGTTAAGAAATGCTCTTGATGTCAACAATAAACTGGATCAATAAATCTCTCTAAGCTCCCATCTGGTAGCTGTCTCTTGGATCTCGACGTGTTCACACTGATGGTAAGACAGAAGAGTAGTGAGGGCTTGCAGCAGACTTAATGGAGTCACTTCTGCTTTCTCCAGCTCGCGCAGGCCTTTGCTTGGCTGATGTGCTGCAAGCAGAGAGGCAATAAAAGAAGAACATGCACAGCCAGGATGTAGTGAGGGCAGAGGGGAGGGAGAAAGAACGCGGAGGAGGGGAGGGAAGAGTACGTCTCCAAAGGGGCATGGTGTGCTGGCAGGGTATTAATGCATGCATTCACTCTGCTGCCACATTCACACAAATCCACTGGGATTTTCAATCCATACTGGCCAGGCAAAGATAAGACAAGCTTAGGAGACAGCAAAGCAACAGGCGCTAGGAGACAGAAACACAAACAGCCTCAGACCAGAAGAGCAGCCTCAGCTCTACTTATTCCTGTTTTCTATTTCATTCTCAATCATTTGTTCCTCATTTCCAGTTCAGAGCAGGGCCTCAGCCCTGAGCGTCAGCAGTGTCCGATGAGTTACAATAGAGGCTGGAGCCTCTCAGAAACCTCATGCCTTCACCCTGGCAGGAAGCCAGGAGCTGGCTCTAGGAGACGGGTGACTATCCTCAGGGCAAAAGGGAGGGAGTCATTCACCTCTCTCTGAAACCGCGTACTGGCCACGTCTACAGGCGGTGTGAACACAAACTGAGCCACGCTTGGCATTTTCAGTAGGTTCATGAGTTCAGTTGCCCGGATAAGGATCTCCTCAAGGTCCTCCTCGCAGTAAACAGAGGTGACAGCAGGGCTCTGCACAAATGTCCTCATCTTGGACAGGAACATGGACATTCTGCAGGAGAGAAGGACACAGATATCAGCTGGCAGGACCTCTGCACTCAGCAAGGTCACTACTGAAGCCTGTGTACTCCAAAAGACTGTTGTAGCTGAACACCAGACACTACCCACCCCCTCCTCCTGATGCAGAGTGTTAGTCAGCAGATGAATCCCACTTCCCCAAACTGTGCTCCTCCACAGCTTGCTTCCTCTGTCCTGTTTCAGTTTCAGGTTCCATCAGTTGCCAAGCCTGATTATTTAACACCAGCAAACATCCGTGTTTGGACCCATGAGATCCGCACATTTCAGCCCTTTGCCCTTCCTCACCATCCCTCCTCACCTGGGGATCAAGTCCTGGCTGCGAGCTGCCAACTTGGTCAAGGTGGCCATAAGGACACTGATGGCGCGGGGCGCGTAGCTGGGGGTGCTAGCCAGTGGTCGGAGCTGGGTGATTTCAAATAGCATGGCCTCTAGGGTCTCAAAGAACCGGTTGATCTGCTCCACGGTGCAGCGCTTGTCATAGGACACAGACATGTATTCTCCAACAGCCCAGACCTGAAGCGAAGGCAGATGTGCTCAGGGCAAGCAGAAGGAAAGGGGATCAAATAATTTTTAAGGAATGGCAAATCAGATGAGCTAATGCTAGGACAGAGGAGAGGAGGAAAGGGAAGGTGATCAACAGATTGCACTGCAGTTGGAGCAACCTGTAGCAGAAGCAAGCAGGCACCGCTTACCATGTGGGTGAAGATGGCTTCCTTGTTCTGGATGTTGCTGACTGTTCCTGAGAAGTCCAGAATCTCCTTGGACAGTTCCACGACGAGCGCAGGGTGCAGCTTGCAGAGCATCATCAGCTGTGAGCCCAGCACCCTGGAGGAAGAGAGAGGGGCAGAGCTCAGACCACGGGCAAGGCGGTCATCACCAAACCGAGGAGGTGCTGGCGGCACCCAGCCACTGGCACAGTGGCTGCACACTCAGGGTGTTTCCAGCAGGGCTGAAGGTGCAGGTCCCATTTTGCACCCTCCAAAGATGTGTCGCAGCAGGGACTGGGCCACAACTGGAAAGGCTCCTGGGCTGCCCTGGGATGCCGGGCTGCGGCCAGCGGAAGGAAGGGCTGGGAGCTTGGCTGGACCTCCTGTCCCATCTGACCTGTACATGTCATCTTTAAATGCTGGGATCTCATAGAGCTGGTCACTCCTCTGCAGCAGCAGCACCACCAGCTGGTTTATCAGCGGCCCATCTGCAAACTGAAACACAGCCCTTGTTTCAGCAACACCAGTGACTTCCAGCAGCCAAAACCCAAAATAACCAGCCAGATAAGATGGCTGGCATAGAAACAGCCTCATCCAGCAGGAGGGGAGCAGTGCACAAAGCAGGTATCAGGCACTCATTCTGCTCTCACCCACCTCCTTTACAGCTGGCTGAGAACAGTGTGAAGCCTGACACTGCACCATGGAGCTTTTCTGCTTCTCCAGATGAAGCAGCCAGCTCAGTGCTGGCTCATGCCAGTATTAGACCATCCCACCCTCCCCTCATGCACCCCTCTGTTGAAGCTGCAGTGTCTTAATTTTGCTTCTACAACTGCTGTTCACATAAAAAGAGATCCCCATGCACGACTGGGAGCCAAACTCCCCCAAAAGGGCCTACCTCTGCCACCACCCTGAAAAAGAGCTCCAGTAAGACAGGGACAGTCTCCGCACATTGCATGACTCTTGGGCTGCTGGCCAGGGATCCCAGCAGCTGCCGAAGCGGAATCAGCCTGTGGGCAACAGCAGAATTACTGTTGAAGGCTTGTTCCCAGCCACTGTCCTGGCTGCCCTTCCCTATCCCCCCACAAGTCTTTTGAGCGCTTGGCAAAGCTAACACGAGGAAGATCAAATCCACCTCACCCCAGCTGAGAGTGGCTATGCCTTTCCCAGCAATCCCAGCGCTGCCTCCCAGAGCTGGATGGCTGAACCAAACCCTTGTGGCAGTCTCCCACAGCAGCCTCCTACCTCTCTGGGGCGTCCTCGGGAGCAGACTTGGTGCGGAGAAGATACTGGAACATGCTCTTGTAGAGGGGATGGCGAAAGGCTTCCAGACAGGTGGCCGGCTTCACAGCTGGGTCGCTGACAGCCCTCTCAGAGGTAGGAAGAGTAGTTGACCTAGCAAGAGGCACACACAGAACGTGCTACATTATGAGAATGGGCCAGGGCATAACTGGAATCCTAAACAATAGAATAACTCCCTTTTCCACCAAAACAGGGACAGCAAGTTGGTCTAATCCAGGTCCTCTGGAAGCCAGAGAACCAGGATGACAGAAATTATGAGCTCAGACCCCCTGGGCTCAGGCAATAGTTCCAGAACTGCTTCTGTATCATTCCTGGGAAAGGGGAAATGGCACTCTGTATCCCTCAGTCACTGAAGCCCACCAACATCTTGCCTCTAGGATGACTCCCTTTTCTAAGCGCTCCAGAAAAAGCTGCTAATGTCAGGGAAGACAAGGAAGAGCAGAGGTACAGCAGTGAGAGTCAGTCCCAGTCCTATCCCATCTTCCTGGAGACTCACAGTTCCTAAAGACGTCAGGAAGGAACCTCTGTATGCCTCCAGGAGAACAAAGCCAGAAAAGAGGGGTCAGAGCAGGGAGGGAAGACTAGGTAGCCCACATCTCCGTGTTGAGCTGGTGGCTCATGGCAGATGGTCTAGCATGTGGCAACAGTTTGGAGCTGGATATGGAGAGGGGAATGACAACAGCTGTCTGAGCCCCAAAGACAGTCCAGTACAAGAGCCAGTCACCTTCTCTTCCCAGGCACAGCACATTACTAGGAAAACTGGGCTGACATCTGTGCAGGTTTGTGTTAACTTGTCTGTAGCAGATGCCTCTCGCTCTATGACAGCAGCAGCCAGAGGGCAGCTGAGGCTCAAAGAAGTGCGTACTAGGGTATGGTCAATGTCAAGACCCTGATTAGCAAGTGAGAGGAAGGGACCGTAGCATTACCTCAGCTGGATGTCCAGAGCTGCCGTCAAACAGGGCAGGTCAAGCAGCAAATGGAAGATCTCAATGGCTGTGCCTGCATCCAGCAGAAATGGGAGAAGGTCCACAAACTCAGAGATAAGGGGTGGGCTGTTCCACGCCAGGAACTGCAAGGAACAAGCACAAACTGCTGCACTATATCTGCTACTCCACCACACACCCAGACGATTCTCACACTGTGACCAAAAGGGACGGGGAAGGGAAAGTCACTTCTGAAAAGCAAAACCAGAGAAGTCTGAGGGTTTGGTCAAAACCTGGGAGGCTGCTGGAAGCTCAACAAAGGCATCTGGCAGCTGGTTCAGCTGCGACTTATTAAAGTTTCCCAGAAACAAAACGCTGTGTCCTAACTTGTGTTCACTGTGCTTCCCAACGCACTGGCAGTAATACTAATGCAGACTCTCCTCTACCGGCAGTGCTAATCACACCCAGAACCCTCTTCCCTCTTCAAACACACTTGCTTTTATAACAGTCCTTCTTGCCCACGCCCTCCCTAGCACTGCCATGGAGGGACACGGAGGGCTCTGGGGTGCACGGAAAGGCAAACAGAAGGTTCTAGGGCACAGAAAGGAACGTGCAGCAGGCTCTCTCCTGTGCTGCTCCAGCAAGCTGTACCTTGAAGAGATTTGGGAAGCTCTGCCTGAATATGCTGGAGGTCTCAGTGAAGAGCTGGCTGTTGTCTTTGCAGAACTGGACAAATTCGAAGGCCAGCGATGGGTTGTGGAAGAGCTGAGCCGGGATATCAGTGACTAAGTGTTTGTAGATTGCATCCGAGTCCACAGCTGCCTTTTTGCCTGGGAGGACACAGCACGTTGCTGAGCACAGCCCACCCAGCAGCCCTGCCAACAAGGGCTTCAGGGGCTAAGCTAAATCTGGGTTATGTTTTTCTAAAGAGTACAGGACAGCCCAGCTCCTGGGTCTCCTGGAGTGGGATCACCCATCCCAGAGTACAGCCAGTGCTGAATTACCAACTCTGGCAGCCAGCAAACTGCCAGGACAAAAGGCCGTGCTGAGAGTATGCAAGACTACACCATGGAGGAGGGAGTGAGAGCTGATGACTTACTGTGGTTCAGGAAGAACTGGGCAATGGGCAGCAGTGCCCTGGCATAAGTGGCATCCCCACAGATTCTACCGTGCAGGATTTTCAGGAAGGAGACTGCGCGGTACACGTAGGAGGAGTCCTGTTTGCAGATGATGTCCATGATTATCACCGCCTCAATGAGGCACTGCAGGAGAGCAGAGAGTCAGATCAGAGTGGGGGAAGCCACAACTTCTAGAGCTTCAGACCTACCTCTGTGTACTTACAGCTTTCTGCAGGTCTCCATCATCCTTCTTCAGGGGTCCTGCCAGAGAAAAGAGTCAAAGTTAAACTTTGGGTCCAAACAAGAACATTAGGCTGCCAGTTTGAGCACTAACCCAGATTTCAGGACAGGTGGGAACACATACTGATTCCCATTCCAGGCTAATGAGAACAAGTTCCACAGTACCCCTTGCCAAGCCAGGGTAGGAGGCAGAACATGGTCATTGTCTCCGAATCCCTCCCAACACCCCAGCTCAGGGCTGGTCAATGACTTGCACTGACAGCTGCAACCAGTCCTAGAGCCTGACTGTGACTCTAGGGAGCGAGACCCCAGCCCAAAGAGGCAGTGAACCAGAAACATTTTCAAGCACACTACCAAGAGGGCTCCAAGGAGGGCTCATGGCAAGACTCACGCCGGTTGCTCTGCTCAATAAGCCGCTGGCAGTACTCGAAGGCCTTCTCCCGCAGACGGTCCTTCGGGGGAAGCAGGCGACTAGATGTGGATGTAGCTGAGACCATGGACATAACAGACCTGTCCATTCCTGATTTGTCATCTACAGAATAAAGGTTACCGCGTATCAGCTCACGTCATGGGCAGCGTAACCCACACAGCTGCCCAGCAACAGCAAGGGAGCTGTCTGTCCCCACGTGCACTGCGAAGAAAAGGAGGCTGGGGAAGAAGGGAGTGTTACAAGAACACTAAGGAGATGCTGTCTCCCACCACCCAGGCCTTTTTTCTCAGGGACGCTGGTTTTGCCTGAAACCAGGGGACTCACTGAATGAAAAATTCCTCAAGGAACGGTCAGTAAGGATCAGTCAGGAAGTTTTGTGATATTCCTTCCCAAAGTTTCCCTGCTCCTAGTCCAAGAGCTCTGAATTCTTGCCCACGTTCCTGCCACTTGCTGGGTTGCTGGTGCAGCCACTTAATCCTCTCAGAAAATACCCCCATCTTGGGAGTGCAGCCCACACTGCCTGGAGCCCTTCAGTTCGTACCTGAATTAGGGGTCTTCAACCCCTTGCCCCCGTAGCAGAGCAGCCAGTTTCGCAGCATGGAGAAGGCTTGCATGTTGAGCCACTGGTCCTGTGTGTAGTACTGACCCATTGAGAGCACTGTGAAGAAGTCTGTGGCGATGGCACCATCCACCTCTGTGACAGGGCCAGGCTGGGAGAAAAGATGCAGCAGGTCAGATCCCCAGGGAGAGGCTAAGTGAGAAGGCAGGAAAAACTCCACTGAGCCCACGGAGTCAAGTAGCCCTCGTTTACATGTACTACGGGGCCTGCAGGGAGGCAGTTACCTAGAGAGAGAAAAGCCAGCTGTGTTGGATTCTTTTTCTCAGCTGAAACATCCCAAACCTTTCCCTTCCCTCTCACACAAGCCTCATCTGAAATCAGTTTTTACTCTGAGGTACACAATAACCAAAAGACTCTCCCCTCAAAACTACTTCATGGATCAAAGCTCTGCCTCTAGAGCAGAACTCCAAGTCTTGGAGCTATAAATCTCGCTACTTTGATTTCCTATGTGTCTTGACCACTTACCCCACAAAAAGTGACAAAGAACAGCAGCCCTTCTAGGTTACCATTTCTCAAAAGAAGCTGATTCTGGGAACCCAAAACAGCAGGTACCTGAGCAGTAAATGTCCCCGTGAGATGACCATGGCAACTCAGCACTTACCTGTCTAGTTCTGGGATTGGAGAAGAAGCCTCCAGAGGGTTGAGCGACTCCTTGCTGAATACTTGCATACCTCAGCCAGTCGGCCATCTTTTTACTGACTACATTGATGTGCTCTGTACAAGGAAAGTCACAGGGTCATTGCTAGATCGGGCAGAGAAGCAGCCTCTGCGACGGACCCCTGCTACCCCTCAATTGTTGTGCTTTTCCTCCAGCCTAGATCACTGTCTCTCTGATCCAGCAATCAGTAAAGAAACTGGTACCCCAAGGTGGATGCCCTATACTCCTCCTCATACTGCTTCAGAGTCCAGGATCGCTCACACTCATTTCACAGCTCTGCGTCCTTTTCTCACTCCTAGCCACTGGGTCAGTCTCATTATGGTTTTGCCTGTTTCCTCAGACAAAAGGTCAGGGAGTGAGTGTTGGAATCAAGGACTTCTGGTACCAGATCAGTCAAGAGGTACTTGTTCCTTTGTCTCCATCCACAGCTGCTATTAGGAGGAAGGTACAAAAATACTGTCAAATCTATTCAGGCAGTGGCTGGGTTCAGCTCTGCATAAGGCATAAATCCCTCACAGAGAACATGCAGAAGCTAAGGCAGGTAATCCCGCGGGCTCAGCCAGCCCATACAGCCCAGCCCACCGTCCTCCCCAAAGCTTCTCCCGCATACTGCATGACATACGCAAACCTCACAGGAAACTCCCAGAAACAGACTCTTGCTCACAACACAACTCCTCACCATTTTAAGCCTGGAATGCTCTCCTACGGTTTATTCGCCAGGGCATATCACTCACCGCTACCCACACAGCCCTACCTCTCTTATGAAGAGTACCCCTAGCTGTTTTTGCTGCTCTCTTGAACAGATACACAGGCACGTCTCTGTTTCTGTCTCTCACTTTGCTTGATGCTCTTCAGGATAGCTACAATTTCACACTCCTACCGCATCTGGAGACCTTAGCTAGGGTACACATTACTGCAACACAAATCCATACAGAACAGAGACTCTGACCACTACAAAGGGCCAAAGCAGCTGAAGGCCCAGTCCCATTTTTGAGTGGTAGAATATATCTCGCCCAACAAGTTCACTTTCCTTGTGGCAGAGATGTCACTTATACCAGCAGTTTCCAAGTCCTATTCCTAGCCAAAGCACTCGGAGCGCCTTCTGATCACTATACAGATCACAGCCAGATGGTAATCTCAGGCCTTCCTATATACTTACCTTCACTTAGAGATTCTGGTGAAAGACTGATGACATTTGACAGGACAGGAAGAAGGTACCGAGCACTCTGACCCTCAGGCAGTCTTCTTTCAAGGGCTTTTACAATACGCTGCCCCACAGCAGACACTTCAGCCTTCTTATTTCCCTGAAAAATAAAGCAGAGGTAAAGCTAGGCAGATAATCTACTAGTGCTAGAGACCAATACCATATAAACTCTTCCATCAGGCAGCAATACCAATGTCAAACATAAAAAGAACTCACAGCACAGGCTATTTTACCACATTTTGCTGAAGTGTGTCCGCTTTCATGAGTGAGGCTGCTGCTCATTGCACCCCACGTGAGAGAAGTGATACAGAAATGGCTAAAATAGAACAAGTTTTAATAACATGAAAAATTGATGAAAATATCTTCATAGTTTTAGTTGTAATCTAACAAAAATTAACACACAGGGTCTGTTTTTGCATTGTAGAACTGCAAGACAGTCTCAAGGCTGGATATGGGAGAGAGGTGCTTTGTAAGGCAGCACATAAGTAATATGTCACTGTTTTCCGTTTCTATGTTTTCATTTCCTCTAGCTAAGTAAGACTCAGAGGAGTAATCAGAAACGTAGGAGGCATTTATAAGCACACGGTGAAACTCAGAGTGAGAAGTTTCAGAAGGGTTCAGAAAAATATTTTATCTTTAATAGGCACAATAATAGTAAAAGAAGAAGTAGAAGGGAAAAAAAAGTTTCCAGCTTATTCCCCAAAGGGCAGTCAATGCAGGCAGCACTCAAGACAGGAAGGTCCTCACGTTTTTTCCTCCATGGAGAATCTAGATCTTTGAAGCACCATCCGCATTTATAGCCCTACATGTTTTATAGGTTCTATGTATATATTATTTTACATTTGAACATGAAAGCCAGTACCATAAAAAGAAAAAGCAGCAGTAATAAATTCACTCTCAAATCTTTTGCTCTACAGGTTCAAGCAGCCCTGACTTGAAGTCTATTATAGCAGCTAGTGCTAAAATGCTCCTTTCTGCTCCCAGTTAGTTACCAGCCTACTTGAGGCCCTCAGTCTGTACACAGCACAATTGTAAGCGCTCTTTGTTATCAAATACTAAACACAAAAAAGTTACCATTTTTTCCTACACAAATTAGGTTCCTTAAACGAACATGGAAATGCTTCTGTTTTTTTTCCTAGATACTTCCAATTTTCACTCTCCTTGAGCTCAGCAAACAGGGAACAATCAGAAGGCAAATCCTTATGGACAAGGGAAGATTTCTGACTTGACAGGTCATTTACCTGAGCCAAAAGGACAGAGGATACCAGGCTCAAGAGCTTTGCATCTTGAATCTCATCACAGGAGAGGATCAGATCATTGCAAGGCGACATCTCTCTCAGTATGGCAGCACATAACATCTGAATCTGCTCAGGGCAGTTGGACGAACACAGGACTGTCTGCAACAGTTCCACAAACTTGCCATCTAGCCTGCAAGAGTCACAGTAAAGCATCACTCCAAGGCAAGAAAAGATTCAGAGATTTATTTCCTGCATATTCTCGGTCTTGGGATGATCTCCCTTGACAGTAACCCTGGCTAATACCATCTTATCATCACCACGACTGAATTTTGCTCCTTAGCACAGCTTGAAAGAGTGCTCAGTGACACAAACACTTGTTACCCTCCCTGCAAAGGGAGGTAGGCACCTTCTGCTCAGCAATGGGGAAAAAAAGGCAAAGAGGGGCTTTACATTTATATCGATCTCAGTGTTTCCAAAACAGAGCGGTTTTTAAAGCACTACCGCCCCCCCCTCCCCCCCCGTTTTTTCCCCAAGAAAGCCATGCTTTGCTTCTTGCGAACATCAGAGACACAAGGCCACTCACTTGCGGGGGTACTTGGTGGCGGCGACGGTGAGGTGCAGCCTCTGGAGACAGTCCGCGGCCTCGGGGCCCAGCTCCGGGCCCTGCAGGAGGGCGGCGACGCGGGAGGCGAATCTCCGCAGCTCCTCCTCCTGGATCTCCCTGGCGGGGGGCAGCGGGCGTCGGGACCCCGGCCGCGGCCCCTCCGCTCGGGGCCCTCCTCGGAAGCCCCGGGGCCGGGGGGACGCACCCCCCCCCCCCCTCCCGGCCCAGTGAGGCAGCGCCGGGGCCCGGCTCCCCCCTCAGCCCCGGCCCGACCCCCGCCAGCCCCACGCCCGGTACCTCCGACAGGACCCCGCCCCGCCCCGAGGGAGCCCTGCCCGCCCTCCCCCGGTACCTCAGCACCCACCCCGGGATGCCAGCACCCCTCCCGGTGCCCCAGCCCCCCGGTACCTCGCCTGCTTGAGGAAGCTCTCGGCCGCCGCCGTGAACATGCCGGATGCTCCACGACTCCCTCCGCCTCGGTGCGCGGCCAAAGCGGCCCCCCAGAGGCGGGCGGTCCGGCCGGGCCGGCTCCGGGGGAACGCGGCTGCTGCGGCACGAAGGTTCCGGCTGTCGGGAAGTTCCGGTGGGGCTGGGGCATGGCTGGTCCTACCCCTGGGGAAACCGGGCCAGATCCCGCCCGCAGAGAAGGAGCAATGGCAAAATCCTCTCTACTGACTGTTCACTGATTATTTTGAGATGATATTGCTATTGATATTGCTCGGGAGCCCGAGGTGAAGCTTGGCTCCAAGGCCATCCCACAGGGCATAAAGGAGAGTCCCCCTCGGGACCCAAACCCACGGGAAACACCACTGCAGGGCAGAGACACGGCCGAGCTCGGGTTGCTACGAGCATGACCGCAGAAGATGCCATTAGCCTTTCCTGGGACCTGTTCAAAACCGATACTTTCCAAAAAGGGCAGGAGGTGTTAAAAATACCTTCAGAGCTTCCAAAAGGTTACAAAGGCATTAACATTTCCCCATTAGAAACGTCTCTCCTCCTGACTGCTAACAAGCCCGAAGCTCTTACTGCCGTGCTGCGCATCACCCTGCGGGGAGGAGAGGACGCCTCAGAAGGAAGCTTGGCACTTTGCCCTTTGGTACTTCTCTGCCCTATGCCCCCCAGCATCAAAGCTCATTAATGGTGTGCCTTGGCCATTAGCCAGCCGAGCATCAGCTCCCTTTTGCCCTCTGAAGACGCAGCAGCATCCGTCACCCCAGCTATTAGCAGTCAGAGCTACCGCAGGCACAGAGGGCACGCAAGCACGAGCATTCAGATTTTTCCCTGCACACCTTGTCCCCTGGCTGGGGCAGAAAACACGCCAGAAATAGGACAATTTTAAAAGACGCCCCCCGCAAATGGCTCTGGCTGAGCATCTTTGCTACACTGTGTACCTTTTCTTTTTTAAACGTTAGTCAAATCCAGCTACTTTATGTCAACTGGGGTCTTAAAAAGATATTCCTGTCCAATTTTGGAGCTCAAAATGACTTTGTTTAGTCAAAATAAACCCTGAACTTAAATTGTAGCTCTGTTAGGAGGAAAAGGGAGGAAAAACCTAACTATAAGGTAGGTGGATAAAGAACTATTTTCTGACCTCATATATGCTTAAATGAAACAATTATTCTAAATTACAGGGAAATACCCAGAAATAGTTTATCTTTCCAAATAACAATGTTTCACTTCATGACAAAATGAAAACTAGAGCTGGAGGAAGAGTTTACAATCCCCAGGGAAGCATCACGGATCTCAAACACACACGCGTAACTACGTTCACTCTGCTGGGAGTTAACAGCTTCCCAAATAACTGACACAGGATCAAAAGCAGGATATCTGTGAACTCTAGAACTGTGCAAGGTGTCCAGACATATACTTCCCTCCTACAGCACTGAACAAAAATAATAAAAGGAAAAAAATACTAAACTACTGTCCCCTCACATTGTGAGAAGGGGTAGGCTGTGCAACACAAACCACTGCAGGAATCTTAACGCCCCTACGATGCTACGCTGGAAGGATGCAAGTCTGTCACTCAAAAGCAGCAAGCAATTTCAGGGCATTTTCTCTTTCATATATAATTTTATTTCTGGTTATAGAAACAAATGTTAAGAGGAGAAGCAACATTCCCCAACCACATACATCAAATTAAGGTAACAGAACAGAACAGTTAAAATAAATGAAAAAAAAATAGTAGAAATTTAAAACTTTGTTATAGCTTTAAAATATTAACGTTCTTGATACATTAGAAATCACATTCAGATCTCAAATTACTTAAAAAAAAATGTATGGCTCCATATTAAAAAAACCAAACCCACTGTATCCCATTTGATGTGGAAATGCAGGTCCTGCTCCTCGGATGCTCGCATTTGCTGTCTCCTCTGGTGAGCAGCAGGCTCCTCAGCACGCCCCAGACACTCTCCCACTCCGCGTGGGAGCCATGGTCTGCCTGGGCAGTTAAGCATCTCACAGGAGCAGCGCTGCAACACGGCCAGATAAAGAAGATGAACTTCACATCCATTGCCCCAGGTGGAGCTTTCCCCCTTGGGATACACACCTGCTTTTTAAAAAGCACTGATAATGAAAACAAGTCACAAAAAAATACTTTTGATATCAGCTGTAAAAAATAACCCACAAAACCCAAAATATCTGGCTGGAGGTGTCTTGTACGGGCAACACCAGGAACTGAAATGCAAGCATGGCTTTAGTTCCCCCATCCATCCCTATCTTTAAATTAAGTGCCAAATGTAGGTGAAAGGGGTAAGGCTCCCCCAGATCTCTGCAGAAACACACTTCTGTCAAGCCGCTGAGGCATTCCAGGTCCTCGTCTCACTGCAGCCTTCCCCTAGGGACTCCGTGGGAATGCATATATGCAGAACAGGGGGAGATTCAGATTTGCCTTTTTTTTTTTTTTTAAAGCAAATATTCAGAGTTGGATCTGAATTTCCAGCTTTACCATCTATTGCTCACATACATCTTTTGATTTCTCCTTAAACAGCTTTTAACAGTCCTTTGGATAGCTACAGAATCCTGAACGCTTGTTTTGGCTACGCAGAGGTTGGCTGGCAGGCTGGACAAGGCCAGTCTCATCACAGTACAAAGGGCATGTCCAGCACCCAAGACAATACACAGTCTTGTAAGATTTATGTATTTTTAAAGCCATTCTGTTTTCCCTATCAGTATATTTGAATGAGGGGGGTTTTTTGTTTGTTTTTGTTTTTTTTTTTACATTCTCTGTTTTCCTGTTTTCTTTTCCATCAAAACAAAAAGATCTTACAAACAACAATACTCTGGTTCCCTCCCTCCACTTCAAGCCCATTTGGGAGAGGAAGAGGAAAAAAAATAAGAAAGATAAAGCGAGTTTAGGTTTACAGCAATTTGTTTGCTACAGAGCCAATTTGCCTACTTAGCAGCCTGCCCACCCCCAAAGAGTGGCGTATACATCAGAAGAACACTAGGATGTTCTGCACCAGACTTTTAGCAGCAAGGCAGTGAAACAGAAGGAAATCTCATTTTTTCTGCTCCATTTAAATCTCATTTTTCTTCTGCTAACAGACATTTCTCCTCAACTTTGCCCTTAGCTTTAAGTAAGGCTCCATTCCAGACTGCTGTCAGTGAAACTGAGGACGGGTAGAAGCAGGACTGAAAGGTCTAGATCATGGCAAAGGTGCCAGGGTCTGGGATACCGGGTGCATTGCTTAACTCGGCAGCAGACACAACGCAGTAACCAAGTGCTAAGGGAAATCTAGTTTTCATAAGGGCTGCTTTCTGCTGAGGAGGAAAGCTGTTTCCTTTCACTGCTCCTATTCTGGTTACTCTTCTTACCACCAGTCCTGTCCTCCCGTAAGTATCAAAGCCCAACCACCGGACAGTAAGCAGAAACCGCAGTGAAGCATTCACTCAGGTCCTCACAGAGAAAGGAATTCCTACTTCTGCAAGAGCTCTTAGGGTTAGGAAGCCAAGTATCACCCACTTTTAAGAATAATTCTCAAAAGGTCCAGGGGGGTTAAAACACATGCTTCTGTGAACTTAGTGATCCTTATGTAGTTTAACTAAGGCTGAAATTTGGCCAGTTCGGTAAAATTTACTCCCTGTGAATGGGACATCAGAAACACTCTTATGCATTTGTTTTTGAAGGGATATACACACCTCACGCCCCACGAAGAGACAGAAGTATCGTAAAAGGAGAATAATCTCGCCACAGAAGAAAAGAAACTATTTCCTAGTGCCCCAGTGTTAGCTTCGCCACCTGACAGACAGACAGGGAGGAACTCCTCAACCTTACAGCATCCTCATGGACCCTCCATTAATTTCCTCTGTTAGAAATAAGGTCCCATTACTTACAGAGCAGAATCTGTAAAGAATTCCCTGATACCGCACCTACAGATAATTTGAGGTGAGCAAGGACTCCAGCTTTCATTAATGCCATTTGGGGGATTTTCTTGCCAGAAAAGCAGCACGGACTGGGGTTGCTGAAAGCACAACAAAGCCAGAAGCAAGGCTCCTACACAAGGAAGATGCAAGTACCAAGTCGTCTCTTCTGCTCTGCGAGAGGAATGAAAGCAATCATTGAAGTAAAGCTGCTTCTACCGGCTGCCCACATTCATTACAAATACAGGTACATTGTTCTTTTAGAATCAGTGCCTGGTACGGGAATTTACCAACATACTGTATAAAAGTCTGTGTAAAGTACCATTTAAGAGAAAGAAATAGTTATGGACCATTTAAGATATCTATATTTACACACACACTCACACACACGTTAATAAATATAAATTTTATGTTTACACAGATCTAATTTAATATTCTCTGAAAAAAAATATTTAAAGGATTTCTTCCTTAGCTGCCACCCATGAATCGTCAATGGTTTCTTCTACCTTGAGAGCAAAGGGGTAGGCTTGGCACAACTACCCTCAGGCTCCGAAACTTAAAGTGACACGTAAGGAGAGGACCAGCCATACATTCTGAAGGGTTTTAATTCAGTGTTGGTAAATTGAAAAGGTATCAAAAGAGTTTTCTGAACATATAAATACAGAGGTTAAAAGTTTAAAAATTTGGAATTTAAATATAGTGCTCCAAGAAAACCAAGTATTTTTCAAAATGTCTTGCTCAGGCCAAAGTAAAATGCTCACTGCTGTATTACTGCCCCGTGAAAGACAACCTAACAGAGAAAGCGCACCATCGCAGCTAGGTATTTTCCACCGATTATTATATATGTGTATATCCACAGCTGTGTGCACAAACACATGTGCCATCCTGCAAATAACCCACCCAGCAGAGAGAGATGCTGATCTAACTAATCACAGCCAAATAGCCACTAGGCAGCCGCAGAGAGAGGCGCTCCAGCACGAAGTCACAGCTAGGTTTCGATCAGGTCCAGATCAAAATGCAAGGCGGCATCACTTCCCACTCCCATCAGTTCCAGCAATCCAGATGACCTTGTAGTGTAACTGTTTTCTGCAGCACAGCTGGCTCCATGGTAAGCTACACTTTACAACAGTAGTGTATGCTATAGTAGTAGCAGCTTTCGCATAATTTTTCACCCAGAAGGAAACAAAAAGTTACATGACTGAACAATCTGTTGTATAACTGCTGCCTAACACAGATTTTCACCAGATGCAGACCTTCAAGCAATGGTATTAAATTAGGAGTTGGATTAAAGACTCTGGAGTTGACAGAAACGGCTACAAATAGAGGGGGAAAAATTGTGATGGGGAGCAGAAATGAGCTGCCCAAGAGACCAGCTGGCAAGGGAAGACTGATCATTTGCTGCAGGATGGCATTTGCAAACTCAAAAGCTCAGTGTGCAGCAGGGGCAAAATTATGAAGCTAGTCATGTTCCTTTGGAGGTTCATTCCTAACGCCCAAGTCCAACTTATTAGCAGCAGGACTAAAAAATCTGAAAGATTTTTCTACCTGCATCAAGGTAGAAACTCAAGGTAAATTCCACATTGGACTGAAACTATAATTTGATAAGGTGAAGTATAGATATTTTTAAAAGTAATCAGGATCCTTCAGCACTGCCTCCTGTTCAAAAAGCTACAAGACCCAATCTGGCACTCTTCCAAGGAAGAGGGGGACAAGATAGTTGCACACGTACGTATGCAATCCAGAGTATTTCTAGTTCACTTTGCTACTCTAGTTTCTTACACTATACTCAGAGCAGCTGAAGGTGAGCCAGCAGCATGCCCTGCAGCAAAAGAGACTAAACAGGTACTGCGCTGTACTTGCAAAAGCGTAGCCAGCAGGCCAAAGGAAAGCAATTCTTCTTCCACTCCATCCAGCATTTGTCAGAATGCATCTGGAGTACATTCCGTTCAGTTTTGGGCTCCCCAGCACAAGACAGACAGGGACTTTCTGCAGCAATTCCACCTGATGTCCTGGGGGCTTGAGCACGTGATGTACAAGAAGAGACCAAGACAACCGGGTTGGTTCAGCCTTAAGAAAAGGAAGCAAATGGGGAAAACCTTACTGGTGTCTTCAGCTACCTACTTGGAAGATGCAGAGAAGGCAGAGCTAGGCTCTTCTCAGAGGTGTGATGGGATAGGACAAGAGGCAATGAACACATGCAGCTGCATGAGAAATACTTCTTAGAAAGCTGGCAAAAAGTTTTCACCTCATGGGCGATCAGAGTGGGACAGGGACCGGAGTCAAGGAACCTCTATCTCTAGAGACATTCAAACCTCAGCTGGACAAGGTCACAGCAACGTGATCTAGTTGGACCTGCTCTCAGCAAGAGGTTATAGCAGAGACCTCCAAAGATTTCTTCCAACCCAAGTTATTCTATATTTCTACACAGCTACAACTGGCCAATGGCAGAGACAACAAATAGAGATTTGATCTTCCCTAATACTGCAGTTTTATGTGATCTATGTTTATCACAGTGATAAACTGTAATTTGTAAGTCATAGTTTAAACCTCAGAAACAAAGACGGACCAACCAACCAGTTGGAATTTAATCCTTAGATGCAATAAGCTTGAGGAAACAGCTTTTGATCCTTTGTGGAAAGGTACAGAACTATTGCTAGATTAAATCCTTGTCATCCAAGATCCCCAAACATAGGTATAGCAGGGGAACGTTTCTCCTTTCACCCTACATTTTGACATTCATTTACATGCTAGCACGCATCAGAGTGATACCAAATATCTCACTAGGAAACCCCCTTGCTAATGCAGATGAAAAGCTCTAACATCAATTTAACATCCCCAGGGGTCAGTGAAAAGCGTTCCACACTACACTGTATGAACGCTCAGGTCAGATGCTCTCATTTGCTCAGATATAGGTCCCTAGACTTCTGTGCTTCAAGTTTTATTTTACTGCTGGCATTTCGCTACTGAAAAAGGGAAAAAAATGTGGAAGTTAATTCTGAATGACAGTTCTAAGTCAGTACACAAGACAGATGTCTAAAACATGCAAAACCAAGTTTACTGCCCCCAAAACCTGAAGCCAGACCACGACATTGATTGCACAAGCACTGCAAAGGCTTCAGCTGTTATTTAACTATTTCTTTCCTCTAACAAAGCTTTAACACGTCTCTGAAAACACACTCCTAAACAAGCTGTTCCCAACAGTAACATGTCTAAAACACAGCATGAAAATTAAACACAGGGTGACCAAATTGACCTTTCTCAGTCTGCTCTGGAGCCCCATGTATCCCACAGGTATTTTCATCCTTGAGTCCTTGGGCAGAGCTTAATGCAAGGTGCTGCTCCTGTCGGTGGATAAAAGTGACGGGATACGCTACGGGGGACAGCGTTAATGGTATGGGGGAGGGAGGAATATGGGAAGAAAAAGGAGTTGAATAGAATATATGAGCTAATCATGAACTTCAATTCTGTGCTCAGCACTGTGTTGTGTTATCACTAAATCAGATTAAATTGATCTCACTGTAAAAAGCTTCCTGTATCACAAGAGCCAAGGTCAAGACAAAAGAGTAACTAAGGAATTCCAGTGGAATAAAGCCAAGAACAACTGCATTCAGCTTTTGCAAACTGAGGCAACAAAAGTTGCTATAAACTGACCATAATCAAAGTAACGTTAATCTTTGTCATTGCCTAAGATGAAAAAAAAAAAAAACCCAAAAAAACCCCCACAATAGAGAGTGGTGAAAAGTGAATTCACACATTAAGAACTCAGTTTTAAAGTTTTCCCAGGTCTAAGTTACAGCAGGTTAAGTATTCAACATGCCTTGACCTTTGTTATACAGACAGCAGAAGACGCAGTGAAGCCTCCTACTCCTCTCCCCCTCAAACCTCCCTCAGTTAATGTAATTAATTGAGGACATGAGATGCTACTCTTTAGACAATAAAAACAAGTTAGGTGATCAATTTAAAAATTATCCGAGTATTGCATATAACCATTAAGGTAATATTTTCTTTCTAGTTGAAGGCTTAATTCTAATATCACATTAATTTTAATTCCTCTGCAGTGCTCAAAGCCGAAAGCCTGGGGAATCAGGACTGATATGTAAAAAGAGTGGTGCTGACTTCCAGAGTAAGCAGTGTGTTGAAAGAATTAATCTGGAGGCCTGCAACAAGACATCCCCATCTCGGTGTTCCAGATGAGGACCACATTTTTCCACAGCTCTCAACAGAATTTAGCAAGAACTGTTATTTTATCTAGTATCAGGCAATGATATAGGCAATGGTCTAGGCAAATCTACAAAAAAAAAAAAAAAAAAATCAAGTGGCATGGCTGCTTCCTACAGTAGCAGGGGGATGCAGCAGACTGATAAAGCAAAAATGCCCTGGATAGGATCAACTGACAAGTTCCAGGCACCTCAAGCAGAATGGGTGAGCAGATCAAAGATATTTGCTTATCGTCAACTCACATTTTAACCAGCAGGCGCTGTGAGCCACAAAAGGAAGAGTGAGAAAGTGTTATTCTGTTCTAAATACTGAGGCAGCAGATCTATACACGCAACCCGAGGATGGACTTTCAAGAGGTATCTATAAAGCAGCAGCTGGTGTATGAAAACACCGTGATTCAGCTGATGTATTTCTATGGTGCTGGACTAGTTTACAGAAGTTTAGGGCCTAATTATTTAGACTTTCCAAGAGAAAAGCAGCAGTACAGAAAAACCCACAAAACTTTGGCAGCTTCACATCCTGAACAGTGCTCTGTTGGTTGCTCCTCTTGCGCTGACTCACCCAACGTACTGGAAACCCAAAGACTCCTCTGCTTCAGGAAAGCTCCCTAGCCTCAGGGCTGTTTCAGAGGCGTGTCTGTATCTAAACCAGCAACTGCCAGCAGTAATGATTAATCACAGATAAACTATGCTGCACTCTCACTTGTGTGTTCTTCCTTGAAGTCCATTTTATTGAATTTTGGCTTTGAAAAGGCTACAGAAAACAGAGCTAATCCGTGTGCTTTTCCGCTATGCCGCGCCTAGCCTTCCTAGCAGGAAAAGTGACAGCTGGAGGCTGGCCTGCTTCAATTACTTTGAGGTCTGTAACAATCCTCCTTCACAAAATCATTTCAAAGTACTAAAATCCAATCTAATAACTTGTCACTAAAGGCACACACCTAAATTATGAAAGCCTGGCTGTAGATAAATGAACTGTCCTGAATATTTTGTGTGCCTCTAACTGCAGAAAGTAACAGCAAATCACAAGGCCAAGAAATTCAATTCTTTCAGAAATATTTCTCACAAAACAATTGGCTTGAGAATAAAACATGGCTGGGTTTTATTCAAGCGGTGGGATTTGGCTATTGAATAGGATTTGGCAAAGAGAAAGGAAATCTAGAAGGGAACAAGTGATGCCAGCTGTTACCTTGCAGATTTCCTCCCCCTCCCCAAATTCCAGCAGACATTGAACGGTTGTGCCTTACTCCCTAATCCCCACGGACATACTGACAGTATCATTTACTGCACATCGGGGAAATCTTTTTGCAACATGTTTATGCAGTGGGCTTGCCTCTCTGCTCTGCGATAGCACTGTCAGACTGTACAAGGCAGCAACCTGACAATAAATCAGTACAGATAAGGGGATAACCTACCAAAGGCATATCTCATCTCTCAAGTCTCTTGTGCCATTACCAAAGCCATAACATTTTCTAAATTAAAAGATCTCTGCTGTGCTGCCAGAAGACACATTAGACAAGGGGATCGCAAGCAGGTGTAAAACCAAAGGGGTTAGCTGGAGGCTATGCAGAGGTTGATTTCTTTGCCAGTCACAAGGCGTCACATGCATCCACTGTTCCACGTGGCTGAAGTGACTCAAATCTGCTTTACTCGTAAGACATACTTGTTCTACATGAAGAGTCTGGAATACAGTTTGAGTAAAAGCTTCCTCCTACTGGCCAACCCAAACGGTCCTCAAGGGAGGAGATATGGGAGAGGGGGCCAGGCAATGAAAGGAAACCTCCAAATTCCTTTTGGAAAACCCTGTTGAAGACCTCCAGTGACTTTTGCCACATGGAAAATAAGAGGCCTCTTGCCTTGGTCTCTACACACTTACAGAATTCGTACTAAACACTGTATGAACTCTGCTGCCTCTCACCCCAGCTCTCAACTTCCCTCTCAGGAGAGCAACACAGGAGCTTTGCTGTTAGCCATGGCAGAGGGTCAGTGACGGACTCCTCCCCAGCCCTGGCCTCCTGACCATCGTCCATCTAGTTGAGGACCACACTACCAACAGCAGGTGAAGGTGGACTGCTTTAGTCCAGAAGACCAACCAGTATTTTCTCAAGTTCACAGAGACAGTGGCAACGTCTTCACCTACAGTGCTATTCTGAACAAAACCTGGTGCTCCAGCACAGGATGTGATTAATCAAATGCACACAGAACCTTTTGGAGACACCCTTCCCCATGTGATCCTCAGTCATCAAGATACTTTGGCTGTTGTCCAGAGCAAGTGATGAATAACTGTAAGAAATCATTGAAGGTACAAAACCCTTTGTTTTTAATATCTTTACAGGAACCAAATTAATACAGTTCCTCTGTCATCTTATTCTCCCTCAGAGGGAATGGAGAGAAATTGCATCTGGAAATCCAGGTGGTTGAGCCCTGTAACTCTTCCTCCTGAATCACCACATAAATAAACATTCGTTCATATTCAGAATTTTTCTGTTTTAAAAAAGAAAATCATTTGCCTTTTTCTTTAAGCTTGGTACCATGTTTCTTTAATGCTGTTGTTGCGAGATACTGCACCCATCTTTCAGCATTTGATTGCTTTAGGTGGCCTTTATAAAATGGTCCTATGGTTCAAAGCTCTGAGAAGCACAGTATTAAGGCATAGAAAACGAGGAGTTTTCTTTCCAGGGAGTAGACTGTATTTGTGTTACATTCCTTTCGATGTTGAACTGCAAATCCCATCCCCTTGGAGCCAAAGGGGGAAAAGAGAGTTAAAAAAATCCCAGCAGTCATACAATCAGTTGTCTGTATTTTTTTGAATCTTTTTTAAAAAAAAAAAAAGGAAAAAATATCCCATAGGTAAAGACAGAACAGAGTTCCAGGTATGGGTTCTCGGGAGGGGTTTTCCATTCTTTTTGGCACCTTGTGATTCTAACAGCTGTTGACCTCCCATTTAAAAATCTGACTTTAAAAAGAGCTCTTTATTCACTGTGTTTTGAGCTGTTACAGTTGTGGTTTGTTTTCTTTGAAAGCTGCTTTAGGGGCTGCTGCCATCCCATGCCCACCCCGCATCGCTCCAGCTCCTCCCACCGGTTCTTCATTCACTGGTTGCCTGTCCTTGTGGCATTGTAGACGTGATGACTCCAGTTTGGGCTGGGACTGCTCCACTGGATTCTTCTATCCGGGGTCTTTTGACTTCAGGTTCACTGGAAGAGGCTGCTGCTGTCTCTTCGGTCCCTGTCTCGCAGACCCGGCTGACTACAACAGGAGTGGACGAGCTGGCCTGGGCTGCAAGAAGCTGCAATGGATTTGTAAGAGCTGGGAAGCAGGACAAGAGAGAGAAAGAGAATTAATGTGATGAAGTAGCACAAGTGCTTGCTATTCCAGAAAGCAAGAAAACAAAGCACCACAGCCAAATGCGATACCTGGCACATATTCAAGTGTTGTTTTCAAGTCCATTTTGAAAGGCTTGCTAGCCTTGTCTCTCCCTCTCCCCCCACAGTCTCAGCCTGTTTACCAAACTGGTAATAATGCCTTTCATAGAACTTCCTTCTTCTATCCGTCGTCAAACATGGCATTGCCAGCTAAGCATTTACCTCCAGAAGGAGGATCAATCCCCTGTTAAAATTACAGCACGCCTCCTCTTTGAGAGGTCGTTCTCTGGCCACCTACAATCAGAACTTCTTGCAAGCTACAACATCCACGTGCTGTGCCTCCAATTTAGAGGGCTCTCTTTAGCCCTGCTTGCACAGTAAGAACAGCTAGTCTGTTGGGAAACTAGATTAGAATCCAAGTATTGAGTGTACCGACATCTCACTTATAAAAGGGGCAGGAAAGAGCTTACCCCAGACAACCAAATTTGTTCCCATCAGAACTAGGATCAGAACGTAGGAATTTCTGGCTCCCAATCTTGTATTCCAGTACCGACAAAAGATCTCACCCTCCCATTAATAAAAGCGGTGAGAAAAAAAGACAATTTAAGTAGCAACCCTCTGTAAAAATGTCTACAATTCCTAGTTCCAGACAGAGAATGTGCTTACACACTGGCTTTGGCACACAACACTGCTTGGAAAACAAAACACATGCAGTTTTTGGACTCTGCATCAATCAGAGAGGCAGCCAAAGGGGACTCAGGAGACAGCACATCCTCTGCCCTCCAGACTGATTTGCAAAGGATGGAATGACAGAACATCAGTAGTGTGTTCACTGCTAAGTGTATCAAAAAGGAGCCCTAGGATAAATAAACAAAGCAAACCGAACAAAGGTCCTCAAAGCCCAGCAATTTCTACCAAGGCATGGGAAGGAGGCTCTAGAGTATCAAGAGGATGAAGGAAAAAAATAGGGTAAGGATAAGGGCAGTCACCAATTACAGTTCAGTGACTTAGAGAACCTAAACCATGCAGTTGAAGAGAAGTTAACTTTGTACAGACAAGAGTCAAGAGACTCAGGATCTGTTTTCTCAACCAGAAAATTCACTATCACTTACAAAAAAACCTCAGATGCAACTGGAATACTTTCCAATTTGATGAGAGTGCTAGAAAAGTTTTAGTGATATTAGAATATCTTAACATAAAAATGTTAAATAAAAACCTGTCTGATTCTATATTAGGCAAACACTACTGCTGGGTAGTAGCAACTCCACCTATCTGATCTATTTAATATCTTAGTATCTTAGTTGCATAAAAATCTTATTGCTATCATTCTTTCATTGCTCCAATAAGATTCTTGCCATTCAAGTGCAAGTTGGGTGATACTGCAAATAGATGTGGCAGAAAATTCTGTAGAAACATCCCTACTTCACTTCCTGAAAGCCATCAAAATCCAACCAGTGCCCTTCATTTCAAACTCCCTGTAAGCACCAGCCTGGGACAGCACAAGCGCTGAGCATCTCATTGAAAAGGAGTAAGAAATCTGGATATTACCATCCCCGGTCATCATCCTTAACTGGATAAAACTTGAGGTGCTGAGCAAGCAATAAGAGGAGGCTGCCAAGACATAGCAAGCATGGGATTTTAAAAATCAGGCTTGACAAATGACTAGAACACATCCTGTATATAAAAAAAAAAATCCCACATTCATTCACCTGATGAAATGGATTTCTCTCAGGCTCTAAGACCTTAAGATGGGAAAGTATGTTATTTTCTTAATACTCTATGGAGTCATATTTCACAAGATCTAAAGAGCACCATGGAAATTTTATTATTTGGCATGCTGAAAGCAAGGGCTGTTTGTCAGAAGAAAACAAATGAAAACAGTGATTCTTGTATCGAGCCTAACACTTTCAACAAGTAACCCTGAAAAGGTAGGGAGCATAAGTAGTGATAAATGCATAGCCAAGGACAAAGGAAAGACACTGGAATTTTCAGAAGCAATGGTAGATAGCAAAATTTTTCCACCACTGACATTTACAGCCACAGAAGTTGAAGAATTGATAACCTTTGCAATTGAACACATGGAATAGCTTGCATAGCTAAGAAGAGAAGACTCTTACAGCTTTACAACCTAACTGCTAAGCTCAGAGAACAATCAAAAACCAGAAAGCAATGGAAACTGAGCCTACCATAAGCGCTGCCGGTGATGCTGTTGGTGGGGACGGCATGTTTCCCGTTCTGAGTGACTGCCCGCACAGGGAGCTGATGCTGTCCAATGGTCACTGGAGCTGCCTGCTGAAGGATCGTGACTGTCTGTCCTGGAACACCCTGTGCCATTTGACTGGCGACTGTCTGAATAACACGGCTGGCTGTAGGTATCGTGGCAAATGCGATTGTTGGCTTCTCATCCATGCCTGCTTAAGAGTAGAACAGACAACAATCATTTACCACCCTGGCTTAGGAGCAGGCTTTATTCTCATCAACATTTTAGCAGTGATACATACCCCAGGCTTACAAATGTGAAAATACCTCAGCACCACAAAGTCACTTGCCTTTGATGTGTCCTACAAGGTTTACAGAGTGGGAACAGAAAGCATTGCTTCTCAGGCTGAGGCAGCTTAGTCACAAAAGGAACATATTTGGGTTCCAAGGAGCTGAGAGTATTCCTAGAGGCGTAATACTGTGAGAAGTGCCCAGAACTCTTTAGGCAGGATCAGGCTCTACACACACACGCGCTTTCTGCGGGCTGATTCATACAGTATAGTCAGCTCTGAGAAAGTAATGGTTCACTCACCCTGCTCGTTAGGGGAAGAACACTGCAATCAGGGACATAAGAATAGGGAAGATTAGTCCATCTGAAATGCTTATTTTGAAGCACATCACAAGGTCAGGGATGAATATTTGAAAACAATAATATATTCTCCATTGCACATATACTCTATCAATATTAAGAATGTTTTTCTTACAGCATAAGCCACTCAACAAAAAAACCCCCTAAATTTCAAGATTACAAACTTGACCCTTTGTCCTAAAAAGGCATCATCTCCCTTATTGGCACATTATAGCTGTGATATGGACAGCAGTCACAGCAAATCTCATAGCTTACTTTGTAATTACAGGCAAATTGGCCTGACTCTCAATACCACACAGCAGGAGAAGGCATTAAGATCTTCATCAATGCCTGGAGCCAAAAGTCTGCAACAGCTTGCTGTCAGGCCTGCACATAGGTTGATTTACAAGGAGCTTCTTCCCACAATTGCAAGCTTTTGCCAGCTATGGAAGTATAGGAAGAAACCAGGAGGGACAAAAAAAAAATGGAGAGAAGTTCCTGGATAGAGATAATTGTTTGAGAGCACTCAACCACTCATCTCACTTCCCAGGATGAGGAAGGGGTCAATTCAGCGGGTATGTAACAGACACAGGACAGCCTCCTGCTGAGCACGCAGGAGAGAAGAGCCACTCTTCTCTTCCAGGGGCTCTGTGGGTCTCAAAGCAGAGAAGGCAGGCAGGAAGCATAAACTCATTAGTCCTGTAGGAATAGAAGACTTCTCCCATTTTAACATTAGAAGACAACAAGAGTGGAGTTAGATGGGACATAAGCATTGAGCTGAGACCTCCAGGCAGGCTGATGGAAAGCAGGGAGAGAAAAGGCAATGAAAGCTAGGAGATTAGGAAGGAAAACGGAGCAACCAGGAAAAACAAAGGGAAGGTAGAGACTAGAAAAGGATATGAGTGGGAATAAGAGAAGGACAAGTAAGGAAAGAACAAGTGACAGCAAGAACTAGTGAATGAAAGAAGGGAGCAGGTGACAGATAGGCAGCTGCAACTGTTAGCACTTCAGGAACATGTATGGGATCCAGACAGGAATTTCTAGAGAATGTGAGTGAAACTCAAGCAGGATAACCAGTGCTGAACTAAAAATGTCAGTGGTCCTGCTATTGCTGTAGGGGAAGGTCTTTGTCATTTTTTTTTTTTTTCTTTCTCTTTGAGAAGAACCATTGCCCCACTGCCCACATAAAAGCAGTCAGAGTAACTAGTCTTGCTGCTGGTACAACACACATCTATCTTGTAGCACTAAGCCCTTCTGAAATGGTGAGCAGACAAGGTGTTGTCTAGATCACAGCAAGAGAACATTTAACTCACTAAACCCCCCAAGGCTGGAATTTCCAGCTTAGGAAAAGAAAGGCCTTTCTTGTAACTGGTTTTTGAAGATTGCTTTAATGGGGCACTGCCTGCACTTCCAGAAGCACACGCTTTCCTCTAGGAATCCAGGCCTGCAGAAGAGAAGGGCTCAATCATTTATTTACAAGGCCATCCAGAAGCAGAGAGTTTCAGCCTTTCCCAGGCCATCTCTTTTGGCTAGGAAAAGCACACATTTCCACAGCACGTCCAGCTGACCAACACACAGGCATAATATTGATATTGGGGCTAATACAAATATTTAAAGCACTGCATGTTCCTTCAGCCTCCAAAGCCTGTTAGATTTGTTCCCCACAGGAGACAAGGGAGCACAGCTGTCCTGCTCACTGGTGGAGACATCAAACGGATGAGATCTTACTTAGTTTAAGTTTTACCTGGAGAAGCTTCTTTTATTCAGGGCTAAGCACCCAGTGAGTGAAAGAGCATTTTAGCACCCACCCCCCAAGCCTGCTCAAGACTTATTAGCAGAGTAGCAAGGGAGGTGAAAAGCTACCTCGGTGGTCACCAGCTAAGTCCAACACTGCTCCTGCAGCTTCATGAGCTCCTCCTGCTGTGCCCTGATTTGTGAGGATGTATCCATTTGCAGAGTTTGCAGAGGAGGTCACAACTCGGACCATTGTAACAGTGGGAGCTTGTTGAACTACGTGAATTGCATGACATGAAGGCTGTTGAGAAGTCACTAATGATGCTGGCATGTACGCGACTGGTTTTGCCACCAGAGTAGATGGTCGGGGAGGAACAGCCATAATCACTGGCTGGGCACTGACTGGAGATCCTGAACAGAACAGAGAAGCATACATTAATAGGAGAGGCAAAAAGGCCTCCACTCATTTCACCTATGCACTTCTAATCTGCAATACTCAGTCCTTCAGCATTGGCAGGAGCGGGGGTAGGGAACAAAAAAATAAGGCTTCAAAAATCAACCCTCAATCTTCTCTTTCCTAACTTACAGAAACCTTACTTGCCATGTGAGCACGTTTCTGTGAACAAAAAAACACAATAAGCACAAAAAAAAAAGCTTCACTTAATGAGCGTTGCCTTCCAACTTCACTGGGAACACCCTATACATCAGACTAGTAACAGCACAGCTGACAAGCAGATACTTACCAGGGCTTAACAAATTACCAAGGCCCTGGCCACAGCACCACAGAGCTCTGCGTAGCCAAGCTGATCTTATCCAGAAGGCTGGTAAATTAATGTGAGCAAGCTATGCACTGCCATGGCTACTCTGCTGTCAGTTCTTCAGAGCCACCTAGTTCAAGGTGAGCTCATGTGTTTCTACACATTCCTTTATCTCCTGCCCCCTCATCCAAACACTAGTAAGAAAATGGTCTGAAGTTGCATACGCATCATCAGTCTCTTACAACGAAGTGGAAAGAGAGACCTAGATCCTCCTGTAACACACTGGCAGAAGCATTCCTCCTGTGTCCTCAGCATGGCACTTGGTGCAATTGAACAGTCACCCTCTGTGAAACAAGAGCTACTCACCAGGTGCACTCTGTGAATACCGATACTCTGGAACTGAGGCTAACTTTGACCCAAAGTCGTGGTCATGTGGAATGGGTGAGCCCTCCCGTGACAGGCACTCTGGAGTCTGTAGGCCACTAGAGTGAGGGGACAGCAGGCCAGGGTGAGTAGGGGAGGCAGGAGCACTCCTGAAACACCAGAACATAGTGTTGGCAAGTGTAGATGCATTTCAACCACAAGACAGTGGCAGAGACCAAGAGTTATCTCCAATATAGGATTCTCTAGCAGAAGGACAGCCTTTCTTCCATGCTACCCACTGTAGACTTGCTGGGAAGAGTTGGAAAGTACACAGTAACCTCACAAACACTCTGTCACCAAATACTGTCATATTATTCCTTGCTGAAGGAAACTTCACCCTTCAGAGTATGCTTAACATTTCATTTTAAGTTCCACTGCTGACAGAGAAGCTGGAAGTGCCTCATGTTCAGCACAGTTTTATGATTTCAGGCCATTCTCAAAGGATCTTTGTCAGTTTTTGAGAGTGACAGGGAGATGAAGAAAGAGGCAATGTAGATGCAAGTGTCTGGTCCCACATATGCTTACAGAGCAGTTGCCCCTCCTTCTCCCTCCCCAGCCACTTAGTTCCCACCTCTGGTCCCACAGGGCCACCAAACACATGAGGAATCATAACATTTCTTTAATGACAAACAAAATGGAGAAGCTGATCAGCTGAAATCTTCTATGATTCTATGATTCTCCTTGTGTTTCCTCCCATTTTAAGAGACAGAAAGGAAGCAAGGTGTGGGAAGAATGCTACATGAAACTGCTCTAGCTAGTGTTAAATTGCAAGTCTTATCCCCACATCTACAGGGCTTGGAAAAAGCTGCATTGCATGCAGCTCCTCTTTTGCAGCCACTCTTTTGAAGCAGTTATACAGAATGCCTGCCTGCTGCTTTTCACTGCTGACAACCATGATCAACGTGATCTTCCCTATAGGAGAGTGTTTTAAATACCACAAAAGTTATTCCCACTATGATCTAATCCACATCTAAACACAGCTTTCCCAAAATGAGAGACTGGCATCCAAAAACATTGACTCCAGTGATAACTGCTTTGTATTTCTTTCAAATGATGCCAAAACAGGTATGTTATTTGATGCATTTTTATAGTTTAGTTCTAGATTTTTTTTTTTTGGTAAACACTTAAGTTGGAACAATTTTCAGATTATGCCTCAGGACTATCTAACTATATTACCTCTCAAACTATAAACAGATGTAAAGTTTGCTCACTGTACTTCAGGAGGAGTTTGTTTGTTTTCTTTGTAATGAGTTTGGCAGAGAGATTAGAGGAAGTTGAAGTTACCTGGAGGAGAGAGGCCCAAAAGGTGTTCGGAAGCAGGACACTCCTCTTTGCCTTCGCTTTCTAAATGCTTGCTCTACTAGTTTGGCTTCAGAGGCAGGGTCAATTCGCCAAAAGGAGCCCTTTCCAGGCTCCTCCTGGGAGCGTGGGACTTTAATAAAGTAACGGTTCAAGGAGAGGTTGTGCCGAATGGAATTCTGCAGGAAGCACAGGAATGAGATGATTATTTTGCCATGAGGAAGCATATAACAAAGACAAATGGGTTTCACCACACAGCTTGGAAAAATAAAATCCACACTGCCAGAACCAGTGTTGAAGACAGAAACAAGTCACTAGACTCACACAGCTCCAAAGTCACAGGAGAACTGCAAGAGAAAACCTGGGGAAATGGGTCAGACAGTTTCTACTAACCATGCTGAAAGATAGGTTTGCTTGGTACTACACCATCACTTAAATACATCTGGAGCCAGGCAGTGCAGTGACTTTTCTGTGGAAAGCAATGAAAGCAGAGCTTTTGCTGAGGCAGGGGGAAATCACTGTAAACCACATCAGAACTCTCTCAAAAGACAGGCTTTATTCTAGGCAAGCGGAAAAAATTGCCTGAGCCTGTGCTAACTGCTTACCTGCCAAACGATCACCAGGGTGCCCCAACATGCCCTAAAGGACAGTGCATCTCATGGTAATCATAATGCAAGGCAGCCAACATGCCCTCAGACAGCTGTCTCCAGGAAGAATCCATTATTTATGTGGCACTAGTCTAGCACTGTACGGCTCTCCAGACGTTGACAAGACATTATCCTTTTCATTGCAAAAGCCCACCTCTGAGTGTAGCACTGTCTTTTGGGCAAGGGGAAAGGCTCAATTAAGCCCATGTGTGCACAAGCTCATTCCCCTTCCACTTTCAGAACAAATCAAGAGCTTTTGTAGCAGCTTTAGACAAGCTCTTCACAAAGTGAAGCCTTACACCACCACTGGTAGGGGAGGGGAAAAGGCAACTTCAGCCTCTGCTGAAATGCAGCTCTCTTTGAAGCAGGATGCAGCAACTGGTTTGCAAAGCACAACTCTGCCGAGCAGGTTAAGGCAGGAAGTGAATTCCACAATTAATTACAACTGCAGGGAAAAGTCAGGGAGGCAGAAACGTATTTATTCCAACTGTACTCAAAGTGCACGAAGCAGTACTGCTCCTGCCAGTTGAACACAATGAAATCAGCAGCTGCAAGAGTCTTTCCAACTGCATTAGTGTATTATATTCAAATGACAACACCCATTTCAGAGGTGCGATGCCAAGAAAAAGTCTGAAAGCAGGTGGAGCTGAGGTTTCTGTAACTTTGAAAGCAGCCCTCAAGTGAACCTTTAAGCTTGATTTAGCATCTGTTAACTACATTCAAACTCTCCTATGAAGCTGGTCAGATTTCCTTTAACACCACAAGGAAGGCACAGACTTGAAGATCCCCAAGTTCCCATTCTGAGATTCAAAACTTGCAAACTGTGACTTAGGCAATGCAGTCGATACCTTAAACCGTCACAGATGTTTTGTTTTCCCAGTGTATTATTACAATTAAAAACTGGGACCTCAGTTTTAGGCTGCTCATCTTCTGCTTGGACAGATCACGTCAAACAAAGACAAGATGAAGGATTAAGCAAGATTCAGGCAAGTATCTGGGCAAAGGAGTGACTGATAGCAAGGATGTGGAAGAATAAAAAACAAAAATGAAAGGCACATGACTACAGAATTAAAAGGGTTTCACAAGCCAGAGAGCCCAATGGTAACACACTACATTGCCCCAGAAAGTATTTCAAAAAACTAATCACCCACAAACAAACTAGTTAGCTTACGTTAAACAAATTCACTCTGGGAATAGTCAAAGCAGCTCTATTCCCAGTGCCCCAAATCTTTAACAAATGCATTTCAAAGCAGATAAGCCCTGTCAAAGTAGTTTAAAAGCTTGTCAGTGTCAAGAACTCACCTGCCAGCCTTTGTCAGCAGTCCTGTAATATGGATAATGCTTGGTAATGTGGGCATAGATCCCACTTAGTGTTAATTGCCTGTCCTGTGCTGAAGATATAGCCTGCACAATTAGCTGAGCATAAGAATAGGGTGGCTTGGACTCATCCTAAGGAAAAAAAAACCACCAAAACAGAAATTTAGTCACTAACAAAGAATTCCTACACTAGAGTCTACAAACAACCCACACTAAAAGAGCATGTTGGGCTGTAGTTTCACAGATGCTAAGAGAGCATCAGGGCAACTAAGAGCAGCATCACCCTCTTTCCTTTCACTCCTGTTTTATCCTGCCACCTCCCATTTTAGTACAAGTACTTGCACGCAAACAGGACTATAGGACTGAGGCAGATTAAAGTATCTCCTTCCCTCTCCCCACAAACACACACAAAAAGCTAACTTTAATCTGGTTCCATTCACCACTGAATTTACCACACGTGCTTATACCAGCACAGGAAAAAGATTTAGGACAAGCAATTGGAAGCAAAGAGTTAGAGGGTGTAGGATACGTTCACTGCTTTCAGTGTTCATGAAACTAAAGCCTTCAATTCTGCCCAGCTACAACTAAACTTTGTTAGAAAGGTTTCATGCAAGTATGCTACCAGCTCTCCTCCCAGCAACAAGCCCGATATGAAACTTGATCCTGTCCCTTCCCCTCTCCAGCAGGACTTGTTTCATTCTAGGAACTTTAATTTGTTTGCCAGATCTCATATTCCCAGCTCTTCATATTACTCCATCAAGAACAGCCTTTCTTGTCTCAAGGGAGAATTCAATCTACAAAAAAAAAAAGCCATCTAGTATTGTGTTCCTCCACCCAACGTCAAATCAGGTGGTTTTGGATCTAGACCTTTAACTTTGATCTGAAGATCAGCTCACCAAAATTAAATTTTATCATTATAACTAAGTTATTTTTTAATCTAAATTCCACTTGCTACTCTCCTCGTTTAACGCTTGCTTGACAGGCCTATATGTTTGTTTTAAAGTCAGACTACAGATTTCTCATGGCAAGGATCTGGTTTCTTCCCCTGCTTCCCCTTTCTCCAACTGTGTTGTGCAAAATACCATTAATTAAAAGGAGAAAACAAGACTCTGAATTTGAATGCGTCTCTTCTTCATGGGTTCTTGATTTATCAAACAAGCAGAAAAATTCTCCTCGTTTAACCCTTTTAGTAAATGACTTGAATACATTTTGGGCAGCTAAGCAAGCAGATTCATCATCTACCACTAAGAAGATGCTGGTTTTAAGGTATGGTCTCAAAACCCTGGAGGATACTGTATACAGTGCGCTTATGGCCAGGGTATTCTTAGACCCCTTCTAACTATATCCAGCACTGGCAATAAACTGCTAGGTCTTAATAAGCCTCTCAATGAGCACTGCTGGGTAAGTAATGTTTCTCTGAACCTTTGGGCTGTCCCCGCCAGATGCATCTGCCTGCTGTTCTGATGCTGCTTTTGCAGCATACTCTGCTGCCAGCTGCAGATCCGAGGTAATGTTGTGAACAAAGCGATATCCTGAGGATCCAGCACCACGTGGACTGGCCGGGCAAGAGTTGGGAACACTGGAGAGGCAAAAAGGAAATAAAGTTATTTGTTACTTCATTTATTAATGAGACACATAGTTCTTACTCTCTAAGGTGCAGTAAAGCTCTCGGGTCACAGAGAAGCAGATATGCACGGGACTTATTTTTGCCCCTGCGGCTTATCCAAAGCCCAGACAGATTGAGAAAAAAATTGTCAGAAATAAAATTGGAATTTCTACAAAATCCTGACCACCCCCCCCCGCCCCCCAATCACAAGACAGCAGAGTCTCAAACCATTAAACAGCTCCTCTGTGTTTAGAGAAGCACTTAAAACAGTGTATGTTGTTTTAAGTCCCACGTTGTATCAGGGATGAATACTTAACTAAATAAATAGCTTGCTATTATAACTTGTGAATGAACACCACACCACTCTCCTTACAACACAGGTAACATTTACTCAATCCTTCTAACAGATACGGGCTATGTTCTTTTACATTATTATAGATAAAGCACCCAGTGCAGGCATCTGCCGTGAGGGTCCCTGTCTAACACAACACTTGAGCTTCAGAAGATCATACCCCGATCAGTGCCACACAGCTAGAGACAGGCATTGTCTCGATTCACCAGCACGCAACTGCAGCTGACGAGGGAGCTGCAATCACTAGGATACAACACAGAAGGTGGCTCATTCATCAGCTTTGGCTTGCACGGGGAAAAGGCATTTACAGTTTCAGGGCCACCACAAGATGGCATTACAGGAACAACTACTGAGCAGGAAAGCCAGGCTAAAGCTGCTAAAAAGCTACAAACAAATAAAAGGTCGCTATAATTTGCAGCACCACTCAGGCACACAAAAGTGAGTGCTACAAGATGAGAACTAATCAGAACGGCTTGTCTAGGGATCACACATCTTTGATTTGTGGGGTAGGAAGTACGGGAGGAGAGGAATGAGGCTCGGAATCTGAAATTCCCTTTTTCTGTCCTGTTCTCCTCTGTTCTCTGCTGCCCAGCATTGAGGGGTGCAATGCCAGAGCAGCATGAGGCATAGCTAAATCCCAGGGTTACATATGTCTTCTATGTCAGAGTAGAGAAACAGTGAACAAGAAAGCAAAACGATACACAGGATTTACATAAGCCAAACAGGGAGTTCAAATTGTATAAAAAGATACAAACTGAAGCCCACAGCTGGGAACCAGAATTCAGTAAAACTGGCATAAACAATTCTCTTGCCAGTCAAATGCCCAACAGCAGAGCTAACCCTGACACAAATAAACGCAGTAACTGACACTCATCGCAGCACAATGCTAAATGCTGCACAAAGAGACACAGAACCTCAAAAAGGTGACTGTGTAAATAGCTTCCCCCACACGCGTGTACTCATGTGGATGGAGAGGAAACAGTGAGACAGCCCTTGTTTGCTCAATGGGCAATACCTTCGGTGCATAAGCAATCTGACAGCGTAAGGAATGACCGTTTCCTACCGCAGTCCAGCCTGTAAAGTGAGAAGTGCTGCTTCTCCTTGTGGCGTCTTTGCAAATGGCTGCAGTGCTGAGCTCAGCACAACCCAGACTGGTTCCTTTTCAAAGTGAATTATGGGGGGGGGGGGGGGGGGCTGGGGGAGAGGGAAAAAGCAACAGAAATATCCAGCCACAACAAACCCTTGCAGCAGGAAACCCAAGCTCACCCATCTCCCATACACTAGCCATGCAACGTGTTGCACAGCACCCGTTAACCCTTTCAGCGCCCACAGACAGTCCTTTGCATTAATGGGTGATGCTATTTAGAAGCGCAGCAGGAGGTGCAGCTTTCAGGAGGTGCAAAGCATATAATGTCAATGAGCCCACACGTATAAATCTCCCTTTGCCAGAGATAAAGGCATTTCTTATCTAGTCTTTCAAAAAGCAGAGACCTGTTTGTGCAGGAAGATGAATCAAAGTTCGCTATTCCACGCTTTGAGCCCACTTTGGAAGTGGATAATGCTAAAACCACAGAAGACACTCCTGATGTCTTAGCATTCACATGGGGAGCTGGTGTGAATTTAATTATTCTGCTGTCATTTTTCAATAGCTTCTCCACATACGCACTTCTTATAATGTGTAGATAATTACAAATGAAAGCCATTTTCATACATGAAACAATGACAAACCAAAAACACAGCAATTTTTTAACTTTGTGTTTGGCACCCAAGCAATTATTGTAACACACGGACTAGGAATGGAATAGGATGAAACAGAGTTTTTATTTTGTTTTTCATCTGCAGAAATACATGAACAGCAAACCACAGAGACAGCAGCCAAAACTCAGGTCAAAGATATGGAAGAGAAGTTCTCCAGTAAATCCATGCTCTGCACAGAGCTGTATTTTTTTGCTGCTTTTTTAAAAAAATAAATAAAACTAGTATGGCTTCAAAGACTGTCCCATCCTGTTCAGATACAAGAATTGATTTGATTCTTCAAGATCAGCAGAGCAAGTAGTCCAGTTTTTGCTGTTTAAATTTTAGCTTCTGAGGCTGATAATGAGTTTTAAGTATGATCTCTTGCATTTTTTTTTTTTAAAAAAAAACACAACCCAACAAAGGGAGAAACCCTTACCCTGCAGGGCTGTGATTCTCTTGAGTGCTGACAAAGCCCCTCCAACCTCAAGTGGTGTTAACTTTTAGAAAAGCCAGTCTCTCCCAGCAGATAGTCACTGAAGAACCTGATAGTCCCCTAAAGCAGCAGCTGCCCCACGGGACAGCCACAGCAGTAGCTGAAGATTTGGAAGAGGTATTATTCTTTAACCAGAATGGAGCACTTCTGCCCAGGTAGAACTGATCCTTTCAGCCTGGATCAATGATCAAGAGACATGGGTACAGAACAAACAATATGAACTTTTAGCTGCTCCATACAAAGAGACAGGGTAACACATGCTGCTAAGTGTTCAGGCTCTCAGTCAATCAGAGAGGTCTTCAGAGGGAAGGGAGAAAGATCTGACTACTGGAAAAAACAAGGACGCACGATCCGTGTGTTCCCCCCCCCCCCCCCCCCGCCATGGGACAGGAGGAGTGAAGAAACAGGTTTACTAAAAATACCCCTCTGAGGGTTAAGTTAAAATTAAACATTAGTGCAGTCAAAAGAAAACAAGCAAACACAATGCAGTGACATCAGTTTCCCGTAGTTCCTGGAATTCTCCTCGCCACCCAGAGCAGGGGGCTGGCCGGGGACGCTTGCGTGCACTCACACCCCCTTTAAAAATACTACAGAACAAAAAGACCTTTTCCCTACAAACACCTGTTTGTGCTATAAAACAAAAATCAAGTGTGCAGACAGTGATTACGATTTGCTGGATATTAATATTGCATCAATACTTGGGGATAACTTGATCCATTTTGATACTATAACCTTTTACTGAGAAAAGCACAGCTAGGTCTGCAATTTCATCCAGCTCTCAGACATCCTAACTTACTGCTGTGATCCATCCTTACTGTCCATGCAGGCAATCTTGGCTTACAAGCACCAAGCTATTTAGATTAAGATTGTTACAGAAGAGGGTATTCTGGAGAGGAAGCAAGTGTTTTATACCACTGAAAGACACAGAGCATGTAAACAAACCAGCTGCAGTTACCCCCCGTCTTAATCCCATGGCACCACAGTTAATGCCCCAAGTCCCAGAGATTTTTGATACCTACTGAGGATTCAGCATCTCAACTTGAAACACTGACTGCAGGCAGCCATTGAGCTGCAGTTCCCCAAATATCACACTGAGACTCAGCTTTAGAATCCGACTACAACCACGTGCTGAATCACATCGGTCCTATGCAGCATGTTTTCCATTTAATAATTAACCCTACTTTGGCTGGAAGGCCAGAAAGATGAGAGCTGAACGCAGTGTCTGCAATACACTCACCCATGTAATGTGCAGAATGCCTTTTAAACACAGGGCTTACTTCTGGCTATTGAGAACGTAACAGGTCTTGTAGCATCACGATTAGCTTTCAACCCCTGCCAACAAGAATCCAGCCTCTTAAGTTCACAGCACTTTCTAGCAACAATTAAGTCTTTAAACACCAGCTGTTGGAGAAGATGTACAACTTACTGCATTGCTGCTGAAATGTCCAAAACGAGTTTGCTTTAGCTAAACAATCAGAGTGCAAAAATAGGACGTACCAGTGTGTCCACACTCAGGACACTGTGTGTTGTTCTGCCTCTTCTCATTTCAAAAAAAAAGGATATAGCAGATCCAGAGAAGGTACTAACAGAGATAACTGGGATGATCACAGGTACGGAACAGATTCCATACAGGAAAATGTTTAAGACAGAAGCTGAGGTGCAAGGTGACAGAGCCTATAAAAAACAAAGCCAAGAAGAGGTGTTCAGCTCCTGGCCTCTTCCAATAGCGGATCTAGTGAACACAAACTGAAATTAAGCAGCAGGTCCTAAACAAGAGAAAGTGCTTCTATGTTTGTAGTTACACCGTGGAAGGACATGTTATAAGACAGGGCTGATGCTACAAGTCTATGTGAATGCAAAAGGCCATTATACAAGTTCTTGGGGAAAGGAGGAAGACGAGGAATACATCAGGGGCTTTATTAGACAGATGGTCAGGAAGTCCCTGCTCTGAGGAAGCCCCTGATCCAAGAAAATGGTGGAGGCAGACTGCACGTAAGTTAGCATTACTCTATTTTCTGTGTTCTTATATTACCCCAAAGATATCCATCTGAGGCAGAATATTGGGCTAGAGGGATCTGTTGCCTGAGCACATGGAGCGATTCTTATGCAAAAATCTCCAGGCTCTCTCAATACTAGCCACATTTTACAGACTGAGGGGGAAAAAAAAATATAAAATGAAGCAACAAGTGGTTAAATGATTTATTTATGGTCATATTACAAGTCTATGAACAAGCTGGGAACAGAAACACTCCCAAACTCCAGTGCCAATTTCCCCAGAAGGAGAGGCAGTACGAGAATGCAGGAAAGCTGCCCTATTACTTAATTTCATTCTTTTCTGCAAGAAAGGTATCTGTAGGGATCAAGCTATAGAGGCTTAATTTAAGCCAGGTACATGGATAAAGCACCTATCCTCTCTATGACAAAGAAAAAAGGTAACCTGGGATCCCACATGAAATTATTCACCTGACTTGGAATCTGCATTGCTAAAGAGCAAAAAACCCATCTCTTCGACTTTGTGGTTTAGGACATGGTATGCACACGGGCAGTGCCTTTGAAAAAAGCCTAAGTGCACATTTGTGAAGCAGGTACAGAGACATAGCAGTGACAAGACTTACAACCTTGGCAACACTGCCAATATACAGATTCCTGTCTGAATAGGCAATTTTTTTTAAGCCCCTATTGAGTACAAAAGGAGAATCCCTGTTTCTTAACAAAATCTTCCCCAGTCTCCTCCTCAAATGCAAAGTGGAGGTGTGCTGCCCCGGACTATGGTTAGAAAAATGCCACAAACCTCAGACTACCTCTATACTCATTTCAGGAGCCTGCAAAAAGGGGCACCAAAAAAATACAGGGACACTTTTTACGTGCAATAAGCAAGAATCAGGTCAAAGTACAGCACTTTGTCTTGCGAAACGAGCACTTCCATGATACACCAATCAGCAATAATGGGTGAGAATCCTCTGCCGCTCTCTCCTTCCCCAGCCTAGCCCTAAAAACGTAACTCAAAGAAAGGCAAGTCCTTGCATGTTGCATGTTTCAGACAGGTTTCAGAAACAATCACAAGTGGTGACTGCCAAACCAAGCTGGATTTTGATGTGAAAGGAGAAATCTGAGAGTTACCCTGCCTACTTCACACTGAAGAAAACCAAAGCTGTCGAACAAGCCACAGTGAGAGAAAGTTAGCTATCCGCAAAAGCTGAAATTCTTATTACTTGTCCAGTGGTTCCCCTTTGAAAGGAAGTGAGCTCACGCCGACAGCGGACTCGGTGAACATTTTACACCGATCAGGGAAGAGGAAGTGCTTGTGTCGCTGGTGACATCTGCAGCCTTTCCTCCAGCACATGGCTTGGCACATCTCCTCCAGCACATGGTCCATTATCTGAAATAAACACATGTAGGAACTCCCAAGCCCGGTATAGATTGTTGCTTTTCTTATGTGATGTATATGCATCACACTAGTTGGCTTGTGGTTTGGAGACGAGGGTGATTAAAAATAATCACCAGTCTGTCCAATTGTGGGAGTTACCTGAGCTGTATATTCTGCCTGAATGCAGGAAGTAATGGATAACCAAGACAATGCAAAAGAGCCTGCAAAAAACCTGCCTTGGAGCTCTTCACCAGCTTTTCCGTTAAATGGCTAATAGTGCTATAGGAAAAAGGAAAGCCTGAATGAAATGGAGCAGGCAATATTTATGCGTCCTCTTCCAGTGAGTGAATGCATCCACTGAAGTCAGGGTTCATTCAGTTTCTCACTACATACCTTTAGAGGAAACATGCACATTCAGATTAAATCCCAAGTGTTCTGAAATAGTGTTGTACGGCTGTCCTGGAGCCCATTAAAAAAAGCACTCCTTTTTTCCAAGCCAAGTCTGAATCAAACATAGTCAGCATTTGCATGTGTACTACAACACAGCTCACACACACACACACACACTTCCATCATGCTTTTAAAAGCTCAATACATAATTTATCTACTACACACTCCTGGAAAGTAGTTATTACACTATACATGCATAAAAATCAGACAATGAATTTAAATGATCTGTTAAAGGCCACAAAACAAGTTGGTGGCTAAGCCAAGACAACTGCAGTTCCTGGAGAGCAGGCCTCTGATTAATCTACTATCAGAGCCTGCAGCATGTTACTGAACTAATTTTGCCTGGTGAAAATAAGGAAAAAAGAAAATAAGGTTTAAAAAAATATAGCTTCTGAAACCATGGCAATTCAGCTCACACCTTCTGGTTTATTAATCAAGCTTATAAAACAAAAGATGCAGAAGGATACCAGCTGATCTTTCATTATTCATACCGTTAATTTCATTGTAAACGAGGCATTGACCCTTCTAGCAACGGCCAAACAGGGGCAGGCCCATTAAGTACTAACAAATCTCCAAAATACAAATTGGGTCCACACACAAATATGTACCAGTTTAGCTATTAGCACAGAACCTCACCAGACACTTCTCAAGCCATGGTTCTCACAGGGCTCTAAGGGCTCTTCCTCCTACATGCCAAGTAATATTTTTTTTTTAACTGATAAAGACTGTGTATATGAGCTAGCTATCCATGCCCTTTGAGTGAAAAAACAAACAAGTACAAGGCAAAGTGTTCAAACCCACAGTCATTCTGGTGCAGAGATAAGCCAGAAGTAGCAGCTGTAAAATATGAATAATGATACTGACCTCCATAGTACAGCATTTAGTATTTCTTTATTGTATTTTTTTTAATATATATCAATGAGAACAAAATTGCTGTTTAGAATAGGGAAGCATGTACAGAGAAATAATTTCATTTTCATAAACGCTAAAAAACCCCAACCCTAAGGGGTAGTGCTGGAGAGACATGCTATTTGGAAAACAGAGTTAAGTTACTACTAAAGGGTCATTAACACCAACTGGAACATATTAAAAGGAAAACTAAACACTGCAAATCTAAACTGCAACTCAGCATGACTTTGAGACCAGGAATAGGCTCCTACATCACACCTTGTCTCTGTGGATCTGTTTATAATCCAAGCACAAGCCACTCTGGGGACTAGATTACAACACGTATGGAGTCACATTCACGTAGACATGGATTTACAGCAAAACCAGGCAAAGCTAAGTGTTTGTAGCATAGGTGAGGAACTTCATGTCACCACTAAGAGTGTCACCCAAAGAGGGTCCTCCAAGTGCAAGCCGCAGAACCTTAAAGCCATGTACCAAAAGACTGTCCCTTAACTCCTGAAATTGTGAATCAGTTCTATTTCCCAACAGGCAGAGCTGAATTTAACCAGACTACACATAGTTTTCACACAGCTTTTCAATGCCTTGAATCTACTGAGGAGAGAGAGGTGCTGCTCTACCCTTTCTTATGTTGTATAAAATGGACAGGCTGCTTCTACCAATTTCTTACAACCACAGTGGCCTTTTCCTTTTTGGAACATGCAAGTCTGACTTTTTTAAAAAGGAATTTTGAACTCAAAGCAGGAAGAAATAAGCCATGCCTGTGTGCAAGCCTCACAGCATGCTGCCAACCAACATTTTCCCTTAAAGCTGTACAACAGCATTCAGAACACATCTACAAATGGCCCCTCCTGGAGATAAAACACCCAGCTAAGAAAACAGTGGACCCATTTCTCCCTAGGAGTAAGCAGGAATCTTGCTTTGCAAAGCTGCTGAGGGTGGCAGGTTTGGTTTTGTTTAACTAAAGCTCATTCCTTCTCTAGGCAGTGCACTTCGCAGAGGGAAAATAAATAGGCTGGAAAAAACCCAGAAGCTTGCAGGGGCGAACCTGCAGGGAAGCAAGCTGCAATGTAAACAGGGAGGCAGAGCAGGGCTGGGGGTCAGGAGGGCAGGGCTGGATCTGGCAGTGGGAACACAGGTACAGCCCCTGCCCCGCACCGGGGCAGAGGCAGGAAAAGGGGACCAGCAGCCACTTTCCAAAAAGGAAATTTCACCCTGCCCAGGATTTCCAAACTGCAATAATTTTCCATGGGCCAATCAGGGAGGAGCGAGGCAAACGCACCAAATTAGGAAAGTAAATACTGGAAGGGGGAGAGGGAGGAGGAGGAGAGCCCAGCTCATGCAACCACCTCCCAAAGCTGGCGAGGGTGTAGGTCCCACGCCAAGCCCCTGCGAGCCCTCCCAGCCCTGCCCTTGGGAAGGGGGAAGGACACCGTGCCAGCCTCACCCACCACTGCAAAGCCACCAAGAGAGCAGAGAGCTGCCCTGAAAGCCAGATGGCCAGAATGCATAGCTACATGCTCCCCAAAGAGCATTCCCTTTCTCAGGCAGAAACACCCAAATCACTTCCCAAAGCGTGGCCCACAGGGTATGAGAGCTGCAAGACCCTGCCGAGGGAGAGGGGAAGGCTGAAGGGTCTGAGCAGGGATGTTTACAAACGTGTCAGCCCCTCCTCTGTAAGAGGAACTCGGAAACGAAAGGGGTTTGGCAAGTGAAACCTCAGATGTCTTTTGAGGTTTTCTGAAGACTTGGCTGGATTAGCTTCTGCTCAAGACAAACGGATGCAATCATTAATCATCCTTAGTAAACACTCCGTTAGGGGCTGAGCACAATTCAACACTACTATTTCCACTTTCTCCTTATGCAAAAGAAACATTCTCGGGGAGTCAAATATCAGTCGCAGGCATATGCCAGAGTCAAAAGATACAGCCTCTGTTAGTAACACAAACCACACTGTGCTGCTTTGCGCAAGATGACTGAATGGAAACTAACTACCATATGTTGGCAAAGAAACCATCCCCCTCCCCTCCCAGCAACAAGCTTCATCTAAAAAGAGAAGGTTAAATATAAACTAAAAGCAGTGCCTGAACAGAGGACTAAAACCACAGCTACCTCCAGCCCCCTCTTTCTAGAATATCTGCACTGCACATCTGTGCAGCTCTGCAAGACTGGGGAAAAACCCAAACAAGCAAGCGCCTCCAGATCTATGCAAAACCAAACTGGCTTCATTGTGGCACTGAAGCCATTCTCAGCCACGTAAATTTGAATACTACTCACTGAATTAGTGCTAACTGTCACAAGATGTTTGTGTGTTATACCTTTTTACAAACTTACAGACAAGAAAACAAACCAAAGGCTATTACTATTACCAGGTACACTCTTGCTATTCTGAGGCCTGCATGTTTTAAAACTCTAATACATCATCCTATACCATGAGTCTACTTTACTTTAAAATTTGTTATACTTCAAGTAACAGCTTTAATGTTAAAAGAGATTACACTGCAACTCTAACATCAACTCTTTCCTGAGAAAGAAAGAAAGAAAGAGAAACAGACAGTAACTTGATGTTCAGGTTATTTCTATTGCCCATTCATGAATCAGATAATTTACAAAACAGGATACTCGCACAGATGTACACTCAGATTGCTACAGCCCTTCGTGGGGCATGGTCAGCATCCTACCCCCATTTCCTTCTATTCCCAGGCAACCACGTGCCAACGGCCACCCTTGTCCCTAACTTCAGATAACATCAGCACCACCCAGCAGCAACAGAATATTATTGAGATAAAAATAAAACAAGCAGTCCTAACATAGAAAATATTTGTCTGCTTTCTTTTTTCCATGCATATAGGTAGCTCTTGATAGATATTTCTAATTCCACTGCCAAAGACAGACTAATAACTCTATAGTGCGAAACTATCACTTAAGTTCTCCTCCTAATCCTTTGAGCTCTTGAACAAAACCCTTGTGCCCTACTTCCAGCCACCATAACAGCTCTTAGCAATCTTCCATCATTTTGAACATCAGATATTTAACTAGTTATTTTTAACGGGGCATTTCAAGCACCAAGTATACCAAACAAAACAGGGCTGACAGACTGATGTCAGAGAACATAGATGGAGTTTCCAGAGAGCACATTTTGGATAGTAAGCATCTTACCTGATAGTGCCTGTGGGGGATGGGAGGGGACTGACCACATTCCGGAGATCCGGCTCCGGGATGTGAATCTTCAGAGGCGATATTTGAGGGTAAAGTGGCCGAAGGGGAGGCGACGAGGCTTCCTCTTTTGCTTCCTCTTTATGGTATAAAGATGTGAACTGGATCTTTATAACCGTGCTAGGGAATCGGAAAGTACATCTGTAAGGGAAAGAAAGGGAAAAGTCAGTTTCACACACGATACTAAACATATTTAAGTGTTTTTGTATGCAATTGGTGAATCATTAATTCATTCATAGCACAGATGTCCACCATTCCCTATAGCATCTTTCTGCCCAGCATTACTGATCATTCATAAATCTCTGTAAAGGTATCAGTGTATCACCTAATGATTAGATGCAAGCTGAAGGTTTGGGTAAGTTAAGTGATTTCCCCAAGGCCATGTATTCAATCAATGGCTAAGCAAGATGCAGAACTATAATGACAAACTCTTGCGTTCCTGCTATATCAAGGACTAGGGTTATCTTTTATCAGCTCCTTGCATATAACTTGGGAAGATACAAGTTACTAGAAAGTATCGAACCACAAGCAACATGGAGCAAGAGAGCTATAAAGTCCAGACAGAGCAACGAATACCCTCCAGGTAAGACCAGTCAGCACTATTTAAAGACTGGCCTCTACATATTGTATAACTAATACCCATTTATATCTCTGCACACGACGCTAAAGGATCACCTAGCAGGCTTCAGATTAAAATACATTCATTTAGAAGTGCCTCCCTTTAGACAGCATGGGTTATAGCTAACAGGGTCAGAACAGGGCCCCTGCAAGCCTATAGGGCCTCATTTCTTCTCTAAATAATACTTCTTTCCAATTGTTATTTAGGGAAAAAAATAATCACACAGCTACAAGCATATCCTTCAGGAGATGCTGGGAAATTCAAAACGAAATAAGCACTGACATTTTCCATATTTGAACAGAAAGCTTTCTAATTTATAGTGTCTACAATAGGCACAGGGCTGTAAGAGCGAGTGTTCTGCGATTCTTATTGCGCTTTAATTAGACAATAATGTGCAATCAATACAAGCTTTCCAGGGATCATTTCACTGATAGTAAGGTTAAAGTAGCAGGAAATAAAAACCAGGTTTCATCGTGGGAAAGGCCAGCAGAGCACAGTAATTGTGCTGGCTTCCAGCATCTTGCCTATAGAAGGAAATGAAGGGACTCGGGCAGTGTTGTTCCAGCACTGTAAGCGTTGGTGCAGGCTGTACGTAGTTCTTTTAACCAGTGCATTATTGAATCCTGCCAGGCAACAGAACAAGGTGGCAGGCAAGTAAATCCGTATTTGTGACCACCTTATCTTAATGCTGCTATCGATAGACATGCAGAGAAACCTGCCATGAAGTGTGCAAAATTATCATTCAGGCATAGGAAGCTCATTCCCATCTCCCACCTCATCTCCCAAACAAGCTGGCTCAGCATTCAGCCGCTTGGCCTCGCAATGGCTCTGCTACATACAGCAGGAGTTTGCACTGCATTTAATTCACTTCAGAGGTCCTGCCACCTGCACTCATTAATGCATTAAATAAGAACATCATTGCTGGCAATGCAGCCTAATTGTGCTTATCTAACCCTTCTAAACATGGTTCCCTGCCGACTCGATACAAACGCACAATTCAAAACAGCAGTGTCCACGCCTTGCAGTGTCTGCCAGCAGCAGGCACACGGCTGACTGACATGAACCCGAAACAAGGCTGTTGAACCACTACTCTGGATTTTAAGCTTTCGTACTGCTACATGGATTTGCTTATAGAAAAAAGCAGAGAATATATAAATTTGCAATGAGCATCACATGGACTAAGGCTCAATACCAGTATGAGCAAAGCTGCATCATTTCTCAAGCCCTTACTGAGGAAAAGCTGAGCCTTCTTTCACAGAGCAATGGAATTCTCTGCTGTCACACCAGGTGCTCAGCATTTTTCAACATCTGAGTCAAGGACAAATCAGTCCTTGTTTAACAGTGTTCAGTGCAATCCCAACCCACTGCTGATCTCAACTGACTGCACAGAGCCCTACGGCAGTTTTGCAGCACCGTTGAGGCCAGGAGATCCCCACTGCAGCTTCATACCAGTGAGGAGCTCTGTCCTACTGCCACTTAGGTCTTCCTTTTCAGAAGGACCCAGTAATGCAAGATCCACATCTCCTACACGTTACTGCTTCCAGGTGATGGTGCAACTAACTCCTCAACAACACTATACTTACTGATGCTGTAACAAAATCACATAAGAAGTTGATACCTGCACCCAAACCACTATGAGGCAGTCCCATCAGTCTGTGAGCATGGGCAATCTTAACAAAAGCTAACTGTTACTCCTCCAAAATCATGAGTCAATCTGAAATATGAAGTCTAAACTAACCCAGTAAACATGTGCTGAAAAGGCCCGTCTAACATTGCTTTTCCTTGAGAGCCTCCCCAGAGCTATCCGGTTCAGCCACGTGACTTACCCGCAATCTCCGACTGGAACGAGGGAAGAGAATCAGAGAGGCTAGGCTGACTACACAAGCAAACAATTTTTTGGCTGCTGTGATTTCGTTTTTAGAAAGGCAGCCTTCCCAATCCACTGAAGCAGAACCCAGGACATACAACTAGCTTTCACACATTATGCTAGCTAGCATGTACGTGGCCATTTTGTAAGGAACCAGTCCCAGAAAATCAGAGTGTGGATACACGCAAGGGTGCTCACATCTTTAGGCAGCTTCTGCAGCCTGGTCTGTGCTGGCTTCCAGTATTGACACTGCCTGCAAAGCCAAGGTGGGGGCAATTTATCCAAAGAGTCTATATGCTTTTAACTGCTGAAAAAACCTGTGACCCAGGAAATGAAAGTGCGATGCAAAATACGGTTTAAATTCCTGACGAACTCCTCCCCTCCCTGAGGGGTGAGAAGGTGCCTGGGATTAACGTTATTGTTGCAGTCTCTATCTCAACCACCACAGTAATGCAAACAGTGACAACAGCACAGCCCAAGACACTGCTTCAAATCAGCATACACACACTAACACTGCGGAACTGTGTCAATGAGAAATCAGAAAAGCATGACTTCTGAATCACCTTGTCACAGGAAGCTCACTTTTCATTACACTGAACCTGAAAGCAGTTTTAATGAGCTTTTCTAATTGTTCCCTTAATTAACCTCTTTCTGACCAAAAGAGGATAAACTCAAATTATATCAGGTAGTCCTGTTTAGGAGCGAGGCACATTAGTGCAGGATTTAAGGCTGTGAGAATTATACTTCTACAGAAGATAAGCAGGACAAGACAGACAGCCCAAGCTCAACTGAGCATGCATTCCTTAAGGTTACTGTATATATTTCAAGTTATTTAAACTGAGGTACACTATTTGATCCATATTGCATGATTCCTATCAAAGATGCATAGCAATTACTACTACTGCTTAACATTTCCATCATGAGAAAAAGATCAGTCTGAAAGCACAGATTAATCTCAACATAAAAAGCATAATGAAGTTAACTGGTATTTCCAAGGGTGCCCAAGAGGCAACTCTTAAGCACCACTGAAACTTCCAGCTGATTACAGAGGGGTAAATTAATGGTCTGCAAAGTCTCTTGGTCTTGGTACAGGCAGGAAGCAACCCGCTTCAATTCCAGAACTGTTGAGTTTTACTTGATAACCTGCTACAGACAGGTACACCCTCCAATCCCTAGTCATATAAACCATTATATTTTATTCATACACAGTTACAGTATGGTGCATACATCATACATCTCAATTCCTTGTGGGAAAGTATCCCTATGTCTCTAGGATGCCTTGCAAGGCAGTGAGAATGGAAAGCTTTTTTTAGTTTGTATTGAAACTGAACACACACAAACACCCCCCCCTCTCCTTCCCCCCCCATAAACTGCATAGAAACAATTTTTGCCTTATGAGATTACAGGCAGGAGAAAGTAAAAGAAAATGGATAGCTGGCTCCCTGCTGCATGCTTGAATTCACAGACTCCATAGCACTTGCTGAATGCATGCTATATATACATCAGAGACCAAGGGGAGGAGGAGTGCACATGCCACACATGGTTACAGCGATATAAGAGATGTTGCTAGAATTTTGTTTGTTTTAAATAAGACAGATTTTCCAAAAGTTTCCTGGATGAGCTCCTCATGCTGACAACACAGCACCCATGCTATTAGGCATCCTTCATGTGGTGAACCAGTGACAGTGACCACAAGCATTTCATCTATGTAAGGTCTGAAAATAAAGTGCTAGGAAACGCTAGACTTCACATAAACAGTCACCCCCAAAGCAGACTTCAGGAAAAATGGTTAGGTAAAAAACTCAACAAAATGACTCCATACCCTGCATGACTCTACAAAAACCAGACAGACATTCTCCCCCTCCACAAAGCACCTTTTACTCACAGATGCAAAGGAAATGGAGATGCATTTGCTAAAACATAGTACCAGGTTCAATAGAAGCTATTACAGTCACCGATTTCTTTGTACGAGCACCCTGAGCGCTGTTCAACACCAAATGACTTCTGCTAAGATCTGCTGCTTAAGAGCAAGAAAAGGCTATTTAAAGAGATTTTAAAAGGAGACAGGAAATCGTGCTGGATTTGTGTTTCTACATTTACACCGTGGAAAAGCTCAGTGACAAAATGGAGAAGATGAAACATGAAAAAGCCAAGGTGAAACATTTATATTAGTATATCTATACAAAAATGCATAGATAAAATCTGGAATGATATTTATATATATAGTATTCAATATATACAAACATAACATATATATCATGTTATGTCATATATAAACATCATTCCAGTTTATTAAGCAAAAGGGAATAACCAGAAAAGTAAGTTGGAGGACTGTTACACGTGAGTTGTTATCAACAAGTTGGTATCATCCTTGTCTACTTTATCTTGCCATAATTTACAAAATCCTGTTATTCCTGAATGTTGCAGGTATAAATGCACCACTAGCGTCCGTGTTACAAACAATGCCGAGGTGCAGGTTGAGCAAGGAACATTTTCTGAAGTGCTTCATTAAAAAATAACACTTTTCACAATTTGAATCAGAACAGTAACACAGTCCTGGGGTTTCATTCAGAAAACTTAGTTAAGCATGATTGTCTCCCTGCGCTCCAACTGCCACTTTTTTTTTTTTTAAACTTGGAGATACTGTTACTACACCACTGACTCCCGGTATTTAAGTCTTTCCCTCTGCCACATGATGTGAAGGGACAGTAGCCCAGCTCTTAAGGATGAGGCAGTTATCTCTACAATCAGTAAATTCCTTGGATTCAGCAAACGTGGACAGCCAGAGCTCTAATTACAGCAGCACATGTTGCGATAAAAGAGAACTATGTCATTACTAGCTAAAGTTTTACCAAGGATGCCCACAAAAAAAACTCGTAAAAGAGAAAAAAATCCCAAATAAGCCCCGCACAACAGCTGTTTCTGTCTCCTGTAACTTCTGAAACCAATTTCTTTTGTGTCAATTACCATATTCTTCTGGGTGAATTATATGTATTATTCCCATGCACAAAGTTCCAAAAACATGTTGGGTTTCTCAGCTCAAGAGAGAATTTGCCATCAGTCATCTTTGTCAAGCGATTGTCATTACCAGTTATTGCAAGGTACTTGACTTGATTTTACCAGAGGACAGGCAGATACTTCTCATCCTTTCAGTCAATGTGTAAATACCAACATTTCAGGCCACGATCAACGTGCAGGTACTGTATGTTGCAGCCTTTACAGAGAAGTGCCCCAATTACTTCCTGTAACTGATTTTCTTCGTCTTCTGTAATCAGGTGAGGGAAGAACCACATGCCTGCATCCATAAAAATCAAGTTCCCATTAAGTTGTAAATCCACTCCCTATTCCCATAATACTTTGAAGCAATCTGAAAGGAGGTGCCTTGGACAACATAAAAGACTCACTGGGAAAGTTTAGGCACCAGTGCACCCAGTATCAAACTAAATTTGGTTAGAAAAAGATAAGAGTTTGCTTCACTTAACTAAACATATATGTAAGCCCTGAAGGTCCGCCCATGGAGAGATAAGCAAACTGAGATGAGAACAGCTACCTCAGATTCACATTTCTTCATCAACAAGGCGCTGGTAATTGCTGTGACCACTGCAAAACAGCCGAGCTGGGAACATCTATTGAGCAAGATTTGTTGCTTTGTGATGCTGCGCTCCGCTTCAGCTTTTCTACAGCAAGCCTCACTGCCATACCCAGCACAAAACGCAACACTTCAACTGCGAAATATTTAGAAGGGTCTCCCTTCATTTCAGTAACTAAAATAACCAAATCAATTTTCTCCATCTTTACAAAAATAAACTAGACCCTTACTCCCTGATGGGAATAACTGTCAGAATATTGTGCTCAAAATGATTATTTTGCTGGAACTACGGTTGTCTGAAGCAGCAAGGTGGGCAAAAACATGAGTAACAAAACCACCTTTCAATCACAAGTGAATTAAAATGAGTATTAGTTTGAATGAATGTCATAAAACTGTACAACAAGCTCTGAAAGCTGTCTGAGCTGTCACAGGAGATTAGGTACTATTACCCCTCCTTTATAATAAAATAATAATAATAATAAAATCATCCAACATTTCCTGTTCCACTCCCTACCCTAGATTTTTTTTTCCCCCCTAAATAACACTTTGTATGCAATACCAATAAGAAACCAGTTATATCATCCACTCGGCTAGTGCTATCTGCATTCCAAATGAAAAAGTTAATTGCACTGAGACTACAGAAAGAGTTCTGGAGGAATGAAGACAAATACATTTTATTCTCTTAAGTCTAAACACACATTACAAAACAGGCATGTACCTATCACCATGGCAATTTAAAAGTCATTATAATTCTTTTCTTTACACATCTCTTTAGGCTAGGGGACACAGGCAGCATAAGTGCCAGGTTTTTTTATAAGAGTGCTTGGTTCATTTTGGAGGTTAGAATCATAGAATTGTTCTGGTTGGAAGAGACCTCCGAGATCATCGGGTCCAACCATTAACCTATCACTACCAAGTCCCCCACTAAATCATATCCCTTAGGGCCTCATCTAAACGTCTTTTGAATACCCCCCGAGATGGTGACTCCACCACCTCCCTGGGCAGCCTGTTCCAATGCCCGACAACCCTTTCGGGGAAGAAATTTTTACAAATGTCCAATCTAAACCTCCCCTGGCGCAACTTGAGGCCATTTCCTCTTGTTCTGTCGTCTGTTACTAGGGAGAAGAGTCCGACCCCCATCTCTCTACAACCTCCTTTCAGGTAGTTGTAGAGAGCGATAAGGTCTCCCCTCAGCCTCCTTTTCCCCAGACTAAACATCCCCAGCTCCCTCATCCGCTCCTCATAGGACTTGTGTTCCAGACCCTTCACCAGCCTCGTTGCCCGTCTCCGGACACGCTCCAGCACCTCAATGTCTTTCTTGTAGTGAGGGGCCCAAAACTGAACACAGTACTCGAGGTGCGGCCTCACCAGGGCCGAGTACAGGGGGACAATCACCTCCCTACTCCTGCTGGCCACACTGTTTCTGATACAGGCCAGGATGCCGTTGGCCTTCTTGGCCACCTGGGCACACTGCTGGCTCATATTCAGCCGGCCGTCAACCAACACCCCCAGGTCCTTTTCTGCCGGGCAGCTTTCCAGCCACTCCCCCCCAAGCCTGTAGCGTTGCCTGGGGTTGTTGTGACCCAGGTGCAGGACCCGGCACTTGGCCTTGTTGAACCTCATACAATTGGCCTCGGCCCATCGATCCAGCCTGTCCAGGTCCCGCTGTAGCGCCTGCCTGCCCTCCAGCAGATCAACACTCCCGCCCAATTTGGTGTCATCTGCAAAGTTACTGAGGGTGCACTCGATCCCCTCGTCCAGATCATTGATAAAGATATTGAACAGAACTGGCCCCAGTACTGAGCCCTGGGGAACACCACTTGTGACCGGCCACCAACCGGATTTAACTCCATTCACCACAACTCTTTGGGCCCGGCCATCCAGCCAGTTTCCTACCCAGCGCAGAGTATGCCCATCCAAGCCATGGGTAGGCAGTTTCTCCATGAGGATACTGTGGGAGACGGTGTCAAAGGCTTTACTAAAGTCCAGGTACACAACGTCCACAGCCTTTCCCTCATCCACTAAGCGGGTCACCATGTCGTAGAAGGAGATCAGGTTGGTCAGGCAGGACCTGCCTTTCATAAACCCATGCTGACTGGGCCCGATCACCCGGTTGTCCGCAATCTTAAAGTAATGAGGTTTTCAGCATTTGCTATTTCCCTTCCAATTGCTCTACTGATCTGATCAGATTTAACACAGAAATCCTATTGAAGGCCTACCCATAAAGTCCTTTATCAAACACACATCAGAGAAATATCTGTAATGTGATGGTTGGTAAAATCATCTGTTGCATTCATGAAGAGACAAGCAAAGGGTCTGCAAGTAGATGGTGAAGCTCAGAATCCATATTTGTTCTTCCTGGAATGAATCAACTCAATCTGAAGACAAGCAAGACAAATACATTGCCAGACAGCAGCAGGACAAGGAAATAAACTGCAGAGCTCCCTACAAAAGTGCCTCTGGTATTATCTAGTATTGTTTAATTAGAGGAAAAGCTATAAAAGTCACCGTTAGTGTTTTTAACATAACTGAAGAAAAACTAGATTTAGAAAGCACTGAGGTTATCTGCAAATAAAGGAGTATAGCAATCTCTGTCACCTCGGAAAAGCAGAGCAACCCATTGAAAGGTTTGGTCATAATCATTCTGTAAGTCACAACACTAGTCTACATCAGGAGGACTGGTTTCTAACCTCGCAGTTACCCTGAGCTCACAAATCACTTGCCTTGCATGCTTTGTAACACAATCACTTTATTTAATATATACTGTCATGCTTAACATTGCAGATATACAAAGAAGCAGATGTATCAGCTGGGACTGAACTAAAATTGTCTGTGTGCATATGGGAGTGAGCACAGGTTTGAAATAATTAGTTGAATTCAAGAGAGTGGTCTTACTTCTACTTCATGAATTTTAATTTTCTCCTGTTGGGAACTTTTGCCAGAAAAACTACCAGCAACTATTTCCATTGCCCTGTTACGCCAGACGCAGGAGTAGCTCAGCTTCAGTGTACTGGGGTCCCTGGCATTAACTGCTTCTCAGGTATCATTCCTGTACTAGAGCTAATGTAAACCTGGGTTTAGTAAAGGCAAACTCACACTGGAATTCTTCATACCCAATCCAGTGGAATTAGTATCAACTATCCTATAATTCCAAATTACTGGAAGGATTTTCTGTCCTTCCCCTGCAACGCATGCGAGTTAGCTGGAAACCCTCTCCCATGGTCACCCTGGACTTACTGGGATGAGTAACTGGACAACTGGGTAAAATTCTGCAGCTCACATGGATGGCCCACTGGTTTCTTCTGCCTTAAAAATAATCTTCTCCCCAAAGAGAGATCAATTATGCCACTCAATCTCATGCAGATTTATTTTAACACAATCTAGATCTGTTTCTCTGCTGTAAGAGGCATTTCCTTTACCCTCACCACCATTCCTTCCCCTCAGCCATTTCCTCTCAATGTCACCCTCATGCCAATAGTACCATCCAAGCAACTGCACAGCTAGTCAAACCAGGTAGCTGAAACAATAATTAATTTCTTTTTTTGTCAGAGTAAGTTGTCAGGCAGATCTGTTCCCCGATCTTGCCTTCCATGGCAACACAAGCAGCAACACAGAGGAGGTGGAGGGGACAAGTATCAAGGGGAGGAAGGAAAGGAGGAGGTACCAGCAGAAATGTTGCAGATTTATGATGGATTATAGAAAAACAGAACATGTAACCACAGACTCAGATTTATGCATCACATGATCCAAACACTGCCTTCTCCTTTCAGAAAACGAAAGGCCATTCATTCATTTTGAGAAAAGCTCTGGTCTTTATCAGGTAAATCACATCAGCCACCATGCTGATGCTCTAAGGCTGGAAATTTTCAAAAGTTCCTGAAACACAGAAGTCACGATTTTTTTTGATTCAGCTGAATTATTTCAAACCCAAAGTCATGCAGCTGTATGCAAGAGGACCAAACAAAGACCTAAAATGTTTTCTGCATTCCAACAAGTGCTTCCTGCTGCCCGTACCCATGGCAATTCTCCCATAGCAACCGGCAGGTCACATCTGCAGGAGCGGGTTTGTGGTCATCTCAGATGGGATACGTGGGCTCTGCATGCTGCAAAATAAGTGCTTTTTAGTACCTTCATGCTTCCAGAGTTTATTCACTGATGGTCCTTGAGAAAAGCAAGTGTAGTAACATGGCTGAACAAGGACAATGCTTCAGAAAAAATTAAAATTGCCATTTCTCTTTGTCGCAGACCAGACCTTTTCCTTATGCTCCTTGCTACTCTTCAGATGGAACCATACACATGGTAAAGGATTTTTTCCCTTAACGAGAAGGCACCACAGGTTACACTGGGATTTGCCTAACACTGCATATTACCATGTTTAAAACGAGGTTCCCAACACAGCCAGACAAGATTTCAGATGGGCAAAGAGCTTGTGCAGGCAAGTGTATCTATTTAAAACAAATACTACCAGCAGCATCAGGCAAAACCACAACTTATGAATAGCTATGTCTCTTAAAAGCACCAAGTAAATTAACTGTAATGAATGTTTCTATTGAGCTCAGTTGCACAGGGCTTCCCTTTATGCCATTTCATCAAGGTTCAAACACATTGAAAAACACTTCCACACACAGGCAGTTTTTTAAATAGGTATTTTAGCAGACTCCTTTGAAGACAGCAATGCTCACAGGAAAGTTTGGGCAAACTCTGGGATTCCTCTCCCTGCCAGCACCATGCACACGCAGACACACACACAAGTTATTTTTGTTTCTTCAGTCCCTTCAGTCTCTGCAGACATCCCACCTCGCCGTGCTGATGAACAGCAAGGTCTCGGCCACTGCCCATCCTGGGAAAAGGCAGCGAGTGAAACCGAGCCAAGCAGGTGGCGGAGGGGGAAGAGCGTAAACACCCCTAGGCTGAGCAGGAAGGCTAAAAAGGAAAAGAGGTACCAGAAGCCCAACCTAAAGAACATCAAAATGCTGGTTTGGTTCATATATATCTTCATTAAAAGTGCACAGGAGAAGACTGGCACTTTTTTTTTTTTCCGAGGCTCCAACAACTAGATGTTGAAAGCAAAACCTTCAGGAGAGTTTGCACTGCAATACCATGCTGTGAGACTTCAACAATCATTTTATTCTACACATCTTCCCCACAATTTCTTATCTAGCAATCCTTTTAATTGCTGTCACAGAGCAAACTGATAAATCAAGCAACACCACTGACAAACAGTGGCAGTTAATTTTTCATTCAAGTGAGAACATTCGAGGCTATTTCATGCTAGAGAATTAGTAGTGAAGAATCAAGAGCTGTATTTTTATTTTTACATCCTGTACATCTCTAATAATGTTCTGATTTTACTCTTTGAAAATTATTTGAGACATCAAGCACAGCTTCACTTACAGATTCTCCCCTTTGAGGAATAAAGCACAGTGCAGAAAAGGAAAAACCAACACATAAGATACTGTAGTTGCCATTTTTTCCAGTAATGAAATACCACAACAAGGTCAGGGAATAAGTCCACAGAGCATCAAAATAGCATCTTGTAGAAGAACAGGAAAGAATATCACCGAAACTGCTGAGAAGGGTGTTTCAATCAGCTAATGGAGAGCCAGCAGGAATGATAGGGGGTTCCCTCTGAAGCCACCACCCTGCCTGGGAAGTTCACCTTATGGATGGGTCTTTTCCAGACCCTACGGTCCCCAGCTTTGCAGGACAGGTCTTGGAGTAATCCTGCTCAGTCCAATGCCAGAAAAACCTACCAGAAGCTGTTCCAATCTCCTCCAGAAAGCTATCGGACTGCAAAGGGCCAGGAATGCACAGTTTCAAAAGTGACCTTTCTGAGACTTTTCCAGCAGAAACCACTGTATACCAGCTAGTAGTGTCACTTCATTCACTTTAACGCCAGCAAAAAAGCTGAAGGATATTCTTGAAATACCATCATCACCACCGCTTATTTACAAACCCAGTGGAACACTGGTCAATCCACACCCAACCAGGGATTAATTCACTTATCTATTGAAAACATATAAAACACCAACTATAAGCAGTTATGTTAAAATTAATCCAGAAAAACCCTGACAATTATTTCCAGATGGATTATAAATACGTAAAATAATCTCAGAAACCAAGCCTTTGTATAATCAAAAGCATATCATTAAAAGGCTTTTATAACAAATGCCATTAAGGCAGAGCTTTGGTACTTCGATCAGAGACTCTGTTAAAGCCCACCACAAAGACCATCTTTTAAATATGCCTGCCAAGACAACATGGTAGTCACTTGGTGCCCATCCACCAGGCACAGAGAAACAAAGAAGTGGTGCTATAATTGTACCTCACTTAGTTTCACATTTCAAAACATTGGAGTCAGCTTCAAAATATGCCATTCACTCCAAACCAGGAGTGCTGGGCACAGGGCTTGCTATCAGAAGACAAATTCCTCTTCCCCTCCCGAGCGCTCTTATTCCTTTAAAAACAAGCAAGCTGCAGCTCAGCAGCATGTAGGGCAGATTACATGGAGTACAGCCAGTCTGAAGCATCACAAGATCCAACTCGAGTCTGCAAACATGCTAAACATACGAGCCTAGAAGGTCTTACCTACACCCACAAAAATCAGATGTGATTTTACATCAATATAAATTAATCTGCAGCTTCAAGAGTGACATCTGTCTTTTAATCAATATTGGTTGGGCTTCTTCTTTGTCTTTTTTATTATTAAAGTCTCACGAAGGCAAATTCAGGTCCCACTTCTACCACACCATTACAGAAGCTGTTCTGTTCCCCTGTGTAGTCCTTACTGTAAACAACTTCATGTCCCTGAGCAAACTTAAGATACAGCAAACTTTTTTCTGTGTGTCAGATGGTAAGCCATGTCTTAACCCAACACCACTCTGCCAGTCAATTAAAGTCTCTCATTTATCATGCCTCTCAGTATAAAGATAGTGGAGAAAAACTTTGCAGTTGCATTCCCAGGGATGTCAACAGCCAGCTACCTCCTTAGTAAGCCGTCTTTAAAATCTAAAATTAACCATAAAGCTGCTGTTTATTTCGAAGCTTGGGAATAGGGAGGTGTTTTAAGTGTCAGAACAAGTGGCCTGACATCAAAACCTTGATATGAAAGTTTGCCTCTGAAGAAGTGGGCTGGCACAGAGAGCAGATGATGCTTTTATTTAAATGAGGTTGGCTGTCAGCACCAGAAAGTTTCGCTATCAGCACTGCAGACGCCTGATATCATCTGTAACACACAGCAAGCCTATTATGTTATTTTGTTGTGTGTGTGGTTGTATACATAAAAATAACGATAGTTAAGAGACTCTATATAACACACAACAGCCTGTGTACCACTGCTGCTCTAATCAGGTATTCTAGCCTGTAGAGGTCTAGATCCTATCTTAACCATTTCTTCACCAGCCAATAAATATTTGATCTTCAGAGAAAATGTAACATTTGGGGGTGTGCGTCTTGCTTGTATCATCAAGTCTTGTAACCGCAAAAATCCCTTTCCATGTTAGGCTGATCAATCTGTTAATTTTAGTATATTATCAGTATTGCATTTTTATTTTTTTTCTACAGCCTGAAAATTATCAGTATCTGTGACTTTAAAATAAACAAACAAACCCCAACATGCTACATACAGACTCCTTCAAAAGCTAAATAGCTATTTAACACCGCTCGTTTGTATGTAACTAAGATGGGCCAGGAAACAAATTGTTTTAGCTTCAGAAAATGTGTGTGGGTTTTTTAATGAACTTACTCTTTTTCTAACTGATATTTCTGTATTTTCATTTGAATTTATTTTCCTAAAGAGTGCTCACCTTCCAATCTTTCATTTTGAACCTCCTTGCCTTCCATATTGTCTTTTAAGGGGTACATGTCTTTTTGAAAATGATCCCGACTTAAAACTCTGGTAGATCATAACCCTATTAGCATGTTTCAAAGCCTGATCTCTCTCCTCGGAGGTGTGCAAGCCTCCCCCACCAAGAGAGAAATAATGTCCCCTGCTCGAGAGCCGTGGGATGTTTTCAGAACCCCAAGCTCCAGAGGAAGGAGCGCATCACCTACGTATACTCCCTTGCTTGAGCTTTTACTGTCCCGTACAAAGGAAAAAAAGACTGTGCTGGCAGGTACCAGTCCTTCGCCACCGTGCTTTTGAACGGCAGCCTGTGACACACCACAGCCGTTGCACAGACACGTGTACAACTTCAATAACATCACTATCAGCTGGAAGTAGACACAGATGACCAGCCAGCCACTCCCTCCTCCCAGCCTCCTTTATGTCAATAAATCTTAACCCGGCTGTTTGAGCAATGTTTAATCATAAACAGTTTTGAACATGCTCCAGAATATAAACAAAGGTGAGTAGGAGAAAAGCTGAGAATCCAATACCGAGAATCACTTGCCACTTGCTGCTGAACCAGGTAACAGAGAGCAAAGAAACAAGGAACTGTTCAGGAACAGAATACAGGCACCTGGTGTTCATTTAAAACAACCACCATGCAATAACATTAAAGTATCCAGAATTGCAACCACAGAAGGATTTCAGTGACTAAATGCATTAATATTCTTGGTTCTCTTAAAAACAAACAAAAAAAGAAAAATTGAATTGCTTAGAACACCCACTTAGGTGCATGGAGATAAACTACCCTCATTGATCTCATCCCACTGCCATTTACAATGCAGTCATCTTGATTCCCTTCTGTATTGCTAATCAAGCTAAAATTAACTCCTCTCCTCCTGCTTACCACACAGGCTAGTGCCATGAAAATCAGCACAGGAGCAGGATCAATTGTCTCTCTCCACCAGTGCAGCCCACCTTGCTTACGTGGTAAATGTGTATTTAGGACCTGCAGGACCTCTCGTGGGATTTTAATTGCATTCATCATGGGGCTGGATAGCTGTTTAGACTAGGCGACAGAGTAAGGAGTTCTTACAAACCTAGTTCAAATACTTCTGAACACCTTCTAGTCACTATTGGCCTCTACAGACCTCTGTAAAACGGGCTGCATGAAAGTGGGGATTTCAGTCCTGTTATGCCAGTGTCCATCTTAGAAGCTGCAACATCATACTTGTCATTTCTGCTTTGACAGAGAGCAAAGATGTGTCTTAAGCCAGCATTTCCACAAAGCCCCGGAGGACTCTCCATCAGCATGGCACTTAGTTAAGTTTGGGGCATATTCAGAGGACACAAATTCATTTTATAGGGTTGCTGCTCTGACAACATTGGGATCTAAAACGGAGCTGCTTTAAAACCAAACACTAGGATATGGTATGGGGGGTTTTTGCCAGTGTGATGTTTAAAAGGAAAAAAGCTAAATCAAAACAAAATCCCAACCCTACCAGATAATACCCATTAAACAAAGCTAAAGTACAGATCAAATTGGTGGAACTACAGAGTGGAACAGAAGCTTAAAAGAAAAAAAGCACTCTGTGGAGATAAATGTTCTTTAAGTGTGTGCCTGACAGCAGCCAAGGCTTTATGCTATTAAAAAAATACAACACACACCACAGTGACAAAACAAGGTTATTCCATCCACCCCCATGCTAACTTGCTGTCCCACTAAGTTAACTCAAGCACACAATGAAAGGCCACTTGTATGAAACAAAGTAGGATGACAGTTATTTCTATATTCTGCTGTCACCACCCTTGTCCTACACCTACCTGTTAAGAGGTGGTGGCAAGCTCTCCACCACAAGACTGAAATGGGAGACACTGCATGAAGTCTCGGATCAGGCGTAAGTTTTGCTCAGCCCTTGCCAAGGGCTCAGAGGTATGATGCATCTCGCCTTCCTGCAGGATTTCTTACATCTTACCACTTTCCCCAGTCCTAGGGGAATACTGCCAAACCACAGCTCCCAGCCCCAATGGCAACATGCAGCCCCCGGCTGCTTCAGGACCCCTGGACCACGGCTATTCTGGCAGCACCGGGCAGTGAGTAAGCAGTCTGAGATCCAGTTTGTTTTCCAGAGATGTCACAGAAATGGTGAATACTAGCTCTGTAATGCACACATTTGCCCACAGTGTTTCTGCGCCAGAAAAGGCTGCCTAGCCCCCATTCATGATGTGCTGAGTTTTCCCCCCCGTCCAAGACAAACCTTAAGATAAGAGCCTAAGTCTGACTTCCATTCTACCACAGCAGAGACCACAAGTGACTCAGCAGAGCATGGCCACCACCAGCATCTCACTCCTTCCCTGCTTCTGCGAAATTCAAGAGCCCTTCTGAGAGGCTTTCCAAGCCTCTGCTGCTCACACCGATCGTGGTTAAAACTGAAAAGGTCAATATTAACTGTTTTCCTTCTTTCCTCATCTTAGCAGAAACGCTCAACTAAGTATGTTCCTCCCTCAATCATAAACCACAATTAACACCTACCTCAGTGCCAAAAAAAGCCCCACCTGCACCCACGCTCTGGGGAACTTCCCTGTAACAGCTTCTACAAAGAGTTCTGTTTTCAATAAGAAATTAAGCAGTACACTGAGAATTAAATACATAGTGACAGCATGGAACTAACTGCAGTGCCACAGCTAGCCTCTACAAGTAGCACTGGTTATTCATTTCCATACCTAACTCGACAGCAAGCATTTTAAAACTTTGCTCAACTGCCGGGGAATTTCCAGCTTGCCACAGATCCTGCCCCTTTCACCACAGAAATCTGGCCACAGCTGCCAGAGGCAACATGCAACTTTGATTCTACCCCTATTTTCATCCTACCTCCCATCTTCTTGGGAAGACTCTTCCTTTATTACTACAAGTATCCAGATCCTTGGGAAATTTTTATACCCTGGAGAAGGAGGAGAAACTGTTTGAAAAGATCAGTTCATAAAATCTCCTAATAACCATCAAGAAAGAGGCACTTGTTTCAGCATCTTTGTTGGATACACTAGAGCAGTTTAATTCTCATGTAAATCTCACTTGCAATGCCATCAACTTTTTCCTAATGGGCCATTCTTCATTGTATCGTTTGCTTTTGAGGAGCCAGCTCATCTCCTTGAAAGGTCTCACAAGCCATCTAGAAGACCTTCCCTTTCAAATCTAAGGAACTACCTATAAACACATTAGCAAAGGCTGTGCAAAACAAAATAACCTCTGTAAATCTCAGGAAAAGATCCTAATTCCCACATACATATGCCAGAACAAGCTCGCATGTGGGATGTTACTAACCTTTGAATTCAATCAGACTCTAAGAGGGCTCTAACACGCAGAACACGACTATAATGTGTTTTCCTTTGAGGCTGGTTCAGTTCATTTAGAAAGTGATTTGAAAGAGCTAATGTACTATTTATGTACATTATAAAAAATGATCCATATGGAGTCAGACTTTGCAAAATGTTCACTCAAGTCCGTTCCACTCCCTCTGAAGACATTTCACAATCCATTCAATACCCAGTAGAGGAAGCCAGGATTACTGTTTTAAAAGTGGCTCCGAGAGTAATTTAAATGTTTTAAAAGCTGACATCTTCTGGACTCGCAGCCAAATAAACGTTTGGGGCAACACAGAGCATCTCTCACACAAATGTCTACAAAGTGACATCCACCTGCACCCTCCAAAATACTGACATTGAAAATAAAGGTTAGAAGAGAATCCCAGGCACAACCTTCCTTCCTACTAAAGAAGAAGAAAAATAAATAATTCTACTGTGGAGAAGATGTACTGGACTGGCTTGTGAAAGACCACCTAGCAGGACATGGCTAAGATTGCAAACAATGTAAAACAATCCCCAAATTAAGGTATTTTAAATCCTGCCAGCATATATGACTGTGCTAAGGGGTTTCTTCCTTGAAAAGAGTTTAACTAATTAAAGTGACAATGACTCTCACAAAATGACAGCACATATGTAAGTTGCTGCCACACTGGTTTCATTATTTTTAAATCAGGAAATTTTAGAGTTAACTTGTCATATTACTGGCATATTCTAATGCTCCCCTTCCTTTGCTCCACTATAGTACACAGAATTAGGGAAACATTTTACTTTAATAGATGTATCTTACCTGGAAGCTTCATACAAACTTCATGGTTTCCAATATCAGCTTTTGGGGGAACAGGATTCTAGCCCTTCTCTGCTACAGGCTTTTTTAAGAAGAATTCTCATACTTGCAATACTACCTGGTGGAGCACAAAGCAGGATGAAATTGAGAAGAAACTGTGAACCACTCGGAGAAGAGGATGCACTCGTCACCAAGAGACCTCAGATTTAGAATCACTGTCCTTCAAAACAATTTTGTTTCTCAAGTTCATTCTGCAGCTCTGTTTGCAGTGAAGCCCTGATCTGGGACACTCAGTTATAAACAGATCATGTGCAAGTCTAAACTACTTGATTGCGCCTATTTCTAACAGCCAGTTTCCATATGCCTTGTTTACACAAAATACAAAAAATGCTAGCAACACTTTTACTGAACCACTGCACATTAGGAATTTTCTCAGCATTCCTATGGCTGAAGAAAACTTCAGCGCTTGCCTTAATATTCCATAAAGAAAGACATTAGCAGCAAAGCACGTGCCAGCCTTTGACTTCCTTTGCAGGTCTTCCCAGTGCTAAAACAGTTTCATTATGGCTTGTCTCGTTAGACAGTGACTGAGGGAGACATGGTAGAAGAAGAGAGAGAACAATTATACAGCTGAACGGACAAGACCGAAAGAGGCAAAGCCACCCAATTGCCAGGCTTGTTGACAGTCAACACCCCTTTACGCACGGTGGGCAGGCAGCCAACCCAAGGTACACCACGTTATGCAAGCCATGAAACAAAAAAAGAAAAAGATCAATAAATAAATAGCGGTTGGCACATCTCCCACACCAAGAGTCTAACCGTACTAGTTTGGGCTACACCTCAAACTGAATAAGAAAAGCAAAAACATTTTTGGTCTACCCATCAAGTGGAAACAAAACTTGCTTTCTGTGTCTAGTCCTTTTCTCCTCCCACACAATCAGGATTTTGAGTGTTTAAGAGTCCATAGTTCTTATGCCCTCGAGAGAGGAAAGGCCTTAAGTTGCTCAAGAACAATTCCTTTAGCAAGTGCACAAACTGGCTCTGCAGGGAGTCCAGTCCTGCTTAGTCAAAATGTTGGTGGCTTCCGTATGTGGCCTTAAGGGAGACAGAAGATTAAAACAGTTTGTGTGGGAAGACTTCCCAAGGCTCTCTTTAAAGTGGCACAAAGCAGAAAATAGGGGTACAGCTATTATGTTATATTTCAGAGAGAAGGGGAGGGATGTCCTTTTCCACAGAGCTTGGACCACCTGTGCAAGGTTTTTTTACTCCATCTTTTAGAACAGAATGAGAAGACGATTGTACTCATACATGAAAATAGTCTGTTATGCTGGAACATTCTTGAAACAGAAGTGTCAAGTTTTCTTGAAAGTTTTCTTCCACTTATCCTCCTATCCTAATCACACAGTATATATTAACAGAACCAGACAAAGACTGTCCATCTTCACTCCCCCACCTAAGGCAGAGCTCCCAATTAATTTCTACATTATTTCTCCTAAACTGTCAAGATGTCCTCAAACAACATGAAAATTACATCTCTGGTACACTTAAAGGAGGGAGGAAAACCACCAAAGTAAATCGCGCATACACAACAAACGACAACCCAAGAAATTAAACTTGCTTTTAAATTACTAAAAATACGCTGGGGAAGGAGGAAAGGGACTATCAATCAAATCTTACTTAGCGTTGCTGAATATTCAAAGAGCAGGCTTCTAATAGAGTGCTCTCTCAAGACCGCTTGAAATTTTTATGATAAAAAATGCACAAGGACATGAAAAAAGGATCAGTAGGATAACGAAGAGCAAAATACACAGGACAGAAGTGGATACAGAGTATTAATTAGGCCATTAAGATCCTTAAATGTTTTACTGTCCAATAAAATATGTATTTCATAAAAGTTAACTGCCATGCAGAAGGAATGCACACATGCATTTTATTGAGCTGTTCTGAAGAAACTGAAGATGTGAATTACTTGCAAAAAACATTTGGGGACAAGAGTGAATAGACATTAGTAAAATTGTATCGGTACTATGAAAACAAAGAATATACTATTGGATAGAAATTTTCACCCACATTTACCTAAGTGAGAGATTCATCTGCTCTATAAGCATCTCAATCTGCTTTTCTAAGGAGTCTGCAGTCAACTGAAAGAGGGAGACTTACAAATACTTGAAAAAATATTCAGTGATTAATACTGAATTATTGACTGAAGTGAATGCATTAAGACCATACAGTAATTTGCACTCACAATTAGTCAATTAACCAAGTCTGGAAGTACATTAAGATAGCTTTTCATAGCCCACATTCAGGAGATTAAAAAGTTGAAGCATTTTTTTTATCTTACAGATTTGTCAAAAAAAAAAAATATCACTGCGAAGTGACACCCAGACCTCTGGCTCCCCACGTTTCTTGGGGTTGATCTTGCAGTCTGTTACATCAGGCCCCACCAGCCGCTCTGGATGCATAAGCCAGCATTTAAAAGCTACCCAAGTTTACCAGTCAGAAAGCACCACGCAAACTCAGCAGACTGCTTATGCATTTGCTGCCTCTCCTTGACATATGCAATTGTAAGATAACAAAGACCTTAACCATCCAATACACTATGGACTAAGCTCTACAGCATATTTAGCTTTTATACTTTTCTTTCTTTAAAGCAGGAATCCCGAAGTGGATATCCTAGCCATGAGTCTGCAACCTCAGGAAACTCCTAGATGCATGGGGACTGAACCAAAGACACATAAAACAAAGCCTGTGTTAGGTATGGTTATGTGTAAGGGAGGCTTCTGTGCTCCGGGCTGCTATTAATAAAAAGGAGAGGAAAGAATCTCTACAGCAAGCAAATGAGATAATTCCTCTCCCTTTTCATTAACATCGCCAGCTCAAAAGCACATGATTTTTCTTTTTTAAGCCACATTTCCATTTGGATTGGGAAGGGAAAGCTGGCTCATCCACATCTAACCAGCAGTAAGGTGAAGCTTGGTCTGTTAAGCATTTCTGGTTACCGTGCCCCTTGGCTCTGACTACAGAACACCCAGACGCTGCCTGCTCAGACACTTACTAGAGCTAGAAGGAGCTCAAAGTAAATTAGCACAGGTCAGAAGAACTGATACAGAGCTGAGTGCTAGCAGAGATCCACCCCGAATAAGAAAGCCAGCTGGCGGTAACTGTCAAACCTCTAACAGTGGTTTAACAAGCACCTAACCAGCCTTTATCCCTTTTGTTACCCCCCAGCACTGAGTGCAGCCCCCCCAAAGCACACGGCTGAACACACTCGCCAAGCTCCACACTCTGCAATCGCTGCAAAAACTTCTGTCAATAGCAGACACCAATTACTACACACGGGCCAGTAATAAGACTTTATTTGCATGGCATAAGTAGCAAATTCAAGTAGTTTCCTGTTCTTTACCAACATCCTGTTGCCACATCTACTCCTCCAGGAAACTGCAACACCGAGCAAGAGAATTTGGCATCCCACAGAACAGCTCTGACGCCAAATGGCTATCGGAGCACGGTTAAGAGCTTGCTTACAAAGAAAACAATCACATTAATCTGGTTGTCATTTATACTTTCAGTTATTCGGTGCAAGTTTGCATGTCCCATTTTCCGGAGGGGGAAAAGCAGCAAGAAAGCATTGTTTTGATTTGTTACCAGAAGTCAAAATAGATGCTCTGCAGTGAGGATGCTCACATAGCTGGCACCAAAATAACTAAGGTATGGATTACTACAGATTTCATCATTTTTATTCCTGTTTTTGTAAAAGCAAACACTTACACTCATTCGTCCCCTAGATTTATATAAAAACACAACAGTACCGACCGGAAGAATCCCACAGTCAGCTAAGCACACGTCATTAGTTTACTAACACAGTTTACTAACACAAAGAAGTTACAGCAGCACAACTCAAATCTACATTTAAGCCTTTATAGCTGAGACTCTGCACAAGAACATACAAGTGTGGCATGTTCTGGTTATGTTGATTATGAAAACATTAATCAATCAGCTAAACTGAACCCAGCTTGGTTTAAAAGAATACATAAGAGAACATACATGGAGTTTTGCATAGCGTTAGTTTATATTCACAGCCTGACTTACAGCACAGCTATTTTTGAATCAACAAATCGAGCAGTAGTTTCACATTATGAGAGAAACTTTCCTTAAACGTTTAATATAACCCATGACAAATTGAGCTGCTTAGCCAAAAATTATTACTTGACATCAATTCCATAATTAAAATCAAGTAATCCTTTATCACCATCTCGCTGTGCAACAAAAAAACCTGTTCTCAAAGACAGTCTTTGAAATCAAATAAGAGCATGAAAAATGTAAGATGAAGTACTAAGACAGCAAATCTTTGAAGAGTTCCTAGCGAGAGTAAAACCACCATCCACAAGTTGTAGCAAAGCAAACGATGCATTTCAAACAAAGAATAACAAAATGGTTGCAAATGCAGATTATGCAACATTTAAGAAGTAAAACTACATGAAGAGTTATCAGAGTCAACACACATATGCAGCATTTCAGAAACAACTAGTTCTGTAGTCGTGGTTATGTGGTCAAAGCATTTCCTTAGTATGTGTACGTACGGCTTGCAGTTCCCGCCGAGATACCCGCACTCATGCACACCATGATGGCATCATTGTAACCACAAGAATGGAGGCCCAGTGGTTAGTGAGGTCATCAAAACACTGCGATATGTTGTGTATATCTCCGTTTTTCTACATTATGTCAATTACTTTACTTTAATTAGAGCCTCAACTTACTGGCTAACAGACTGTACAATCTCCCTTAGAAAGGGAGAGGAAGAGACTGTTGGATCTAGCTCTCAATTTTCTGCTTGGTTACTAAACCCCAATTGCGGAGACACCCCTGCTACCCAAATACCAAAGCGAACTTGTGTACTCACAACACAAAGATTAATGCATGCATAAAATTTTGCGGGATCAGCACCTTGATATGTGCTCAGAGTATTGGACTGTTTACTTTTGTCAAGTTTACTACGTACCTAGGAAAATCCCATTATAAATAAAGCAGCATGCTCTTAATAAAACTTCACATGCACAGTAAGTTTTCCATTTATAATGGGGCTTATATATATATTTTTTTTAAATTTTAACTCCATGTTTTAATTTAATTTCATACATCCATTTATTTACTTCCCTTGTATTTTACATTCAAACAAAAAAAAAACAACCTCCCCCATTTATTTTTTCCATCTCCTAAATGCTAAAAGAGCTACAGGTTTAAAAACTTCTTTTTATGCTTAGAAATCTCATAGTGCAAGTATGCATTTACACTGAAAAACACAAACTTCAGGCTCCATTAATAGCACTACTGCAAAAATACAAACCAGTCACAGAAGCAATAAGTAAATATCCCATGAAATATTCACAGACAAGCACCATTTTTCCAATCTATTGAGCTCCCAGTTCAGAAAGCTCAAGTGCTATTATCAGGCTACGCTCAATCAACATTTGCAGTTTTTAGTCAATAGAACTTTTGTACTTAGGAGCATTTGAAAACTTGACCCATAGCTGCTTAAAATTCAGGTTAGCAAGCTTAACTTTCAACTGTTTCAGTTCCTTTGGTTCTGAGGCGAAAAAAAAAAATGCTTATTTTAGTTACTGGAAGTCTCTATCTTGTTATTGTCACTTTTAAAAATTGAGTCAAATTTGAAGATAACAAAGAAAAAGTTAATAAATCAGCATTAACCTGATCCTGTAAACACCTGATTACACTAAATTTGAAAAAAAAAAAAACAACTGTCTTCAGCAGGAAAAAAGTACTCCAGCTAATGGTTCGCGCTGTATCTTACTTTTTTCACTTGTATCAATAGTTTTAAAAATCTAGTGCATATCCTACTGAGAGTCTTGAGTTTCTCTCTTTTTTATAGAAAAATACACAGATATTTATCCACAGATTTCCAGCTTCCACTAGCACAGCTAAAAAAAGAGTTTCTAGCAATCCTTTAAATGAAATTAAGCACTTATTTTTGATGTAAGTACTTCCATAATTTCATCTCGATTTATATTTGTAATGCTTGTTGTAGTGTGGCACTTCTGTTAATTAACTAGATTATGGGGTCTTCAGCTGTACTGTGGGCCCTCCACTCTTCCACCCACTTTGTTCTAACTGTCATTAACCTCTAGGAAGTGCCCTCCTTGTTGGTCATCATTGTTTAATTATACTTCATAGTTATGTCATCACATCTGTGAAATATAATCTTCCATAACAACACAGCTGTGAAATACGACACTCCCGCCCAGCAGCGAAATTCTGGTTACAGCAGATTATACACACACATGATGTCGATGGAGGAAGTGATACGAAACTTTTCAAAGGCCCTTGATTTTGAACGGGTCTATTGTGTTAGGAGGTACGTACAGTCTTCAAGAAAGGTCTCGGAAACTCTTCCTCTTTCCTCCCTTCCCCACCCCTCCTGACAACATCTTCTGTAAATTTTAGGAATAACTACTTCTAAACTTATAACAGAGAAGTTTCATACAGAAAAAGTGAAGTGAGAAGAAACCTCAGAAATATCATCTATGAGTCCAGGATTTTTTTTTTTTAACAGATAGTATGAATTACATCTGCAACACTTTTTTTTCCTGGAACCCTCTGCTTCCATTCATGATCTTATGATGCACAAGCATCTCCTTTGCTTGTAATACAACAGCAGCAGCGGCTGCATTGGTGCAAGAGAAAGAGAACTTTGCATATTTCTGCTATCCTTTACAGGTGGGGAAAAAAAAGGGGGTGGGGGGGGGGCGCAACTATTCAAACAACTAGTTCTTAGAATATTACCAGCAAGAGCTCCCCACATCACAAGGGCCTCCCATCTAAATCACTGAATGGAATGGCCATTAATTCCTGAAATTTAACATAAACTGTACATTCTGCTGGTACATGTAGAAGGTGTGGCTGTATCAAACAGGACAGTAGTGTTATCATAAAATAATATTAAGAAAAAATTATAGTTTGTACTATAAAGTCTGTGTACTAACACCTATCTTCACTTTGTCCTACTTTTGACAACGTGAGTTGGCTAGCAGTAAGCACACGGGCTCCTCTACAGAAAAGAAACGGCACCAAGCAGCGCTTTGTTTTGTTTGCTGGGGGGTGAGGATGTGTGTATGTACGTGTGTACGGGGTGACTGGGAGGGAATTGTCTGATTTTTCAAGAGTAGAGATAACAGTGGACAGGAAAACAGTTTAAAGCCTCAATCAACACTGTGTATATCAAGCTTCAACAGGAGTTTTTTTCCTGGTCTGGGTTACAAACCCTTGACTGGCCAGTAGAAGGCAAGGAGTTGTTTACCTGTTAAAAGCAAGGGGGCAAATTCCTTTAGATTGATGCAAAACATTTTCCTACTCTGGAAGTCAAAAAGGGAGGAGCATCAAGTTTATTTATGTAGCTCCAACAGTGGCCAAGCAAAGAGGATGCCTTATTGTGCAGAGTTCATAACTGTACATTAAACTCCTCCCTTTAAAGCGATGAAGAAGGAAAATTGCCATTCCCACTCCAGGAGTCACGAGCAAATGCACGGGGAGAGAAATAAGCAACCAAGTCGCTGCTTGAGAGAGTTTTCGAGCACAATACTTATGATTAACCAACTGAAGAAACAGACTGACAGGGAGGAGAGAGCTCGCACAGATAAACTCAGTGCCAGAGGGAGTGACAACAGAAATGCCCTGGGCTTCGGGTGGTCTTGTTTTACAAAGCAAGATTAATTAAACAGACACTAAAGGACATCTCTTTTTAGAAAATGAAACACGTTACAAACCAAAATGCCTCAGAGAGCGAGCAGCTAGGGAGTTATAACTAAATTACTAAGTACAAAATGAAGCAGCCTGCAGAGGAAATGAGTAATTAAAAAACCCTCCCCTGAGCAACAGGCTGGCGAGAGAGGGATAACTCCAGGACCCTGGTGCTGGAAGTAAATGGTACCAAAGCCAAAACTGCCAGATGAAAACAGATGTTTTATACAAACAACAAAAAGCCTAGCGGAACATCATAAAAACCCAGTCTCCTGCCTTTACAGCGTGTTTTCACTCAGAGATGGCATTAGGCACAGTCTGTCTGATACTACCTGAAGAGATGCACGCAGGAATTACATCACCCACCACTACCACGCTGCCGCCCCTGGGGTGAAGCACTGCAGTCGTTGGACAGGGCTCAGCAACCATAAACAATGTTTTCAGAGGAAGAAATAGATTAATGCCAACCTCATTCTTCTTTCTGCAAGAGAGTTTATCTAAAACACAGCACAGACAACCACCTCCCTGCTAGTACAGAAAACCCTTCTGCAGCCCTCTCCCCTTCCTCGTCGAAGCAAAGACACCTTGGGCGCCTGCTCTCCAGGGGTCCTGGTGAGGAACATCACCCCTGGCCTGGCTCGACTCTTCTTTCTGTTGCCCCAGAGAGACACCAGGAACAACACCCAACTTGCCAACCCTAAAATAAGCACTCTGGCAAAGCGGTTTTCCAACTTTTTCCACTATATCTTTTCCAGGGAAGACAAGCCTTGGCTGTAGCAAGTTTTAGCGCACTGACAAGAGTCCTTCTCTCATTACCTTTTGGAGACCCCTTAAGGGCCACCAGTTGAACATGAGCCTGTTGGCAGGCAGGCATGGGGGCCAGCCCGCTGGAGGAGCACCCTGTGATGAGGGGCTCGCACTTTTTCCCCAGACGTGGTTCCCTCAGAGGGAGCAGCCCCAGCCTTGACGAACATCATCCCCTTTCTCAGTCGTGGACAGCAGCAAGGCTGGGAAGGTGAGGACGTCCTTTGTTGATGTTGAGGTGGATCCACTGGCTGGTCACCAGGCGGACATCTCTCACCGCCACCTCGGGCCCTCCATCAGGCAAGGGTCACTCTGTCATTGCACAGAGGGTCCTCGCCCGTTGTGACCAGCTTCAAGCGAGGGGCCCCTCACCATCTCCTCAGGCTCTCTGTGGTCTGGGGAGGGCCTCAAGGCCACCTTCTTCAGAGGCAGTCCCTCACCATCCCCTCAGGCCCTCTGTGGGCAGAGGGATCCCTCACTCTCCCCTTCATCAGCACTGGCCCCTCACCATCACCTCGGGCCCTTCTGGCAGACCCATGTCCTCTCCGTGGGGCGGAGGTACCTCACTGTCTCCTCGGTGGGGCCGTGGGACCCCTCACCGTCCCCTTCCTCGGAGGAGGCCCCTCTCCGCCCCCTCATTCTCTCTCCACCCAGACCCACGTCCCCTCCCCGGGGCGGAGGGGTCCCTCTCCGCCTCCTCAGGCCCTTCCCCGGGTCCCTCCCCGTAGGCCGCGGGCTTCTCCCTCTCCCTCCGGAACGGGCCCAGCCCCGCGGGCCCCCGCCGCCTCCCCGCGGTGCCACCGCCCCCGCGCCCCCGGCCCGGCCCGCGTCGGCGGCACTCACTGCGGCGGGAGCTGTAGGGCCGGGCCGCCGCGGCGCTGGAAGGCGCCGTCCACGAAGACGCCGTTCTTGCCGAGGCAGCGCAGGTAGAAGTGCGGCTCCTGGAAGCTGAGCTGCAGGTGCCGCCGGGAGATGAAGCTGGAGTGCCCCATGTTGACGTCCACCGAGCCCTGCGAGGAGTTGCGGCCTATGGTGACGGCCGGCTGCCGCATGAGGAACTCGAACTCGCGGCCCTGCAGCCGCGCCAGCACCGGGCCGGCGGAGGCGGCGGCGGGCGGCGCGGCCGGGGGCGGCGGCCCGGGAGGGGGCGCCGCGGCGGGGCTGCAGGGCGCCGAGCGCAGCGCCAGCAGAGCCCGCGCCCCGCTGCTGTCCTCCCCGACTTCGGCCATGTTCCCAGGCAGGGAGCGAGCCAGCGTGCCGGCCTCCGGGGCGGAGCCGGCGGGGCGGGGGTGGGGAGGAAGCGGGGCGGAGCGGGAGCGGAGCGGAGCCGAGCCCGCTGCCGCTGTTGCTGCCGCCGCCGCAGCCGCCTTCCCCTGCCTCCCCGGCAACACAGCCAGGCCGGGCAGCCCCGCCGCGATTTATGGCGCGGGGCGGGGGCTGGCAGCGCCGGGCTCGGCGGGGGCGCGGCGCCGCCTGCAGGCCCGGGCGGGCCGGCTGCGCCGGGCCCCGGCCCCGTTCCTCGGGCAGGTGCTGAGGGAGCGACCCCCTCTGAGGGGGCTCCCGCCGCCTCGCCCCCGCTCCTGGCAGAACAGTCGCTTTCTGCCGGGTCCGTGAGTTGAATCGCCTCAGAAACTGCCCGCCCTGCGCTGGAGAGGTGCCCCCACCCCAAAGCTGCCCCCGCTCGGGGCTTTCTGGGGGGCAGGGGTACATCCACCCCACAGCCGGGCCCGGGGCAGCGCCCGCGTTTCGGCACAGGGCTCCGGTGTTTCCGAACCGGCTCACGCCGGGTGAGGCGGCGTTTCCGTGGCCCTTCGCGTGTTCCACCGAAACCCCGCCGCAGCGCTGGGCGGGGGCTCGGGCGCAGCACGGTTTTCATGTCCCGGGACCGTTTGCAAAGGCTTGCCGAAGGGGCAGATTCGTCCCAGATACACAAGGTGTGAGTTTAAAACACCTTAATACACTTTTGTAATCATAGAATTTATATATATATATATGCTCATATATATATACTCATATAGTGTTTTTATACTCATACAGCTTTATACTCATACAGGCTTTCATTATAAGGGAGTGTGTGTAGGTTGTTTAGCTTACATTATTTCTTCAAATTACTTTTTCTATTTTTTCAGAAGAGTTACTTATATGTTACTTACATGAATGATAAAGGTCACGTACTTTGCAACAACGGCATGCGTGTGGATCATGTGTACTTCTGTACTGGTTAGATTATCCAGATTAAACAGGTAAAACTTCTCTGTATAGGCGAGCCAGCGATACTTTGCAGAATCCCGGATTGTTAAGTAACCAGAAAATACAACGAATTTGAGAATCTTGGGAGAGGGAGCAGCCGGAATTGCTTATTGCTTCGGCTCATGTGGGGAATGCGGCAGCTCGTGGCGCGGCTGCTCAACAACTTAGAGGAGATGGGGAAAAAAAATCCCATAACCGGTCAAAAGTGCAGAGCAAATTTCAGCTATGAAGGCTGTAATTAAACGCGCTGGAATCAGTCCAGGACCACAAGGTTAACATCCCTGTTCCCAGAACATCTTCCCTGAGATGTTTAATGACTGCTGAGCAGTTGAGACCTGAGTTAGACATCTCACCCGAGACACCATCTTCAGTAAGAGTGCTCTTTGCCACTACAGTTCAATACCAACCGAGAGGAAGAAAGAAAAGTACCGTCTAACAAAACACCGACACCACTTCCTACGCAGCCGTGTCTGCTCTCCAGCGAGACTCACCAAGCCGAGCACAGCAAACGGTGGCAGCCCCCAGGGCAGGAGAGGGAGGAAAGGCATCCCTGGAGGGGCCATGGGGAGGAGGGAGGTGGACACAAGAAGTGGCCACCCCCAAGGCCTGGAATTAAATTACAGCCGAAACGGTGTTCTCAGATGGTGAGGAACCAGTAAGCGGGGGCACGGCACACAGCAGCGGCATAACCTGGGCCCCGGTGGGGAGCTGCTCCGCTCACACCCGTCTGTCTGCCTGAGCTCCTCTCCTGCCCCGAATCGCTCAGCATCAGCAAACGCTCGTGGCCAGAAAGAAAAACGTGGCCATCTGGTAGGTGAGAGCTGGCGTCGCACGCTGCCTGACGGGAGAGCTAGCTCGTGCCTTTTGCCTGTCCGCACTAGGATGAGAATGCTGTTAAGGGTGCTTAAAAAGGGACCCAAGCTGGCAGGCAGGCGTGGGGGAGCAGGCGAGGTGAGACCTCGTATCAGAGCAGCATTTGACCTGTCAAAAAAAACCAAAAAAGAAAGCAGCTCTAGAGAGATTTTACTTCATGTCTAAGGCTTTTCTAAACCCCCAAATCGTGTCATTTGACCAGAAAGACCCTGAAAGGATCAGAAATAGGGTGAGGCTGTTACCAGACGTTGTCAGTAAATGTTTCCACGGCTGCATGGGAAAACGTGTTGCGGGCAGGCCGGCTGGCAAGGCAGGAGCCAGCGCCGCATGGGCAGGAGCGGGGCGGTGGCTCTAAATACAGGAGTTGCAGGCAGCCCTGTGGACCTGTCTGATGTGGGGCCAAGAGGCGTGTCGCTGCCAGGGCTGGGTCCCATTACCTCTCCCATTTTGGATACAGGCTACGGATTTCTGCAGCTCCAGTCGGAGAATAACCCGAGGGCTGGCACGTGAGGCCGGCTGCAAAGATCCTTGTGCTGCTCAGAGGCTTCCCGAGCGCTTGGGGTGGACCCGGCGCAGCCTCGCTGCTCCAGGGCTGTGGAGCTGGGGATGCTGATGGGCACGTCCGCCCGTGTCGTGGTCACTCTGCAGCCACCGAGACACTCCCGCTGCACGAATCACTGAGATTCTTCTTCTAACAAGTCTTTTTCATTCTGCCTGGAAATTTTTTCCGAGTGGAATTTGCTGCTTAAGCCAGCACTGCTGCCGAGATAAATCCCAGCTTCATGCAAAATGTGATCAAGCAGTGTACAGAAACAGGATTCCTCCAAGCTGCCTGATGGGTTGTGCTTAGCATCGTGTCTCACCAGCCCGTCCGCCTGCGGCATCCGTTCCCTAAGCTCCTTGTGCCGTGAGGAACAGAGCACTCTGCTGAGCCGCCTCCAACACTCTGCTCGGCTCTAATCCACCCTGCAACAGCATCAAACCAAGGGCCCTTCAGACAGGGAAACACTTTGCGCTCCTCCAGTCAACTAATCCTGCTTAAAGTCAAGCCGGCTGCCCCAATGTAAATGCCTGCTGTAAATGCACTCAAAAGTGTTTGAATTAAATTAATCTCATCCTGTGTGGCTGGATTGACTTTAAAGTGGTTCATTTTCCTCGGCAGGGTTTTAGACGGATATGTCTGCAGGTGTGGCCAAACATCCTGACTCTACAAGTTGCCTACCAAAATATTCAGATGGCCGGGAGCTGCCAGCCAGGTACCATGAGCTGTGGGGAGCCGAGGTGGGGAGCAGCCCTGGCAGGAGCTGGGGCTGGGGGGGACACAGCACAGTCCCTGTGCCACCCCTGCCATGTGCCCAGGCACTGGTGCAACGCTCAGATGCAGAAACGGCACCTTGGCCATCCCCGGCCATCTGAACTGGCTGGCTGTGGGCTTGCTCCAGCCAGGACCGTCCTCGGGTACTAGCACGGTGCGATGCCGAGACCCTGTACAAGCATGACTGCCTGCGCACATGCAGAAATAATCCCTCCTGGCACCTCGTAGAGACACCTTGGGCCATTTCGAGATGCCGCCCTGCTCCACTGCGTGTGTGCAATAGAGCAACGTGAGCTGGGAGGAGAAATTAAACATTCAAACAAAGCAGCTGGGAAGGGGACAGCGGGAGCAGAAAGTAGCTGGGATAGAGTCGGCGTTACTCAGAGAGCGGTGCAAAACCCAACTGTCCTTTGTCAAATATTTGTTTGGCAGAGTGTCATCGCTGACTGTCTCAATCCAGCGATACATGGCAGGAATCTGTTTTGTGCTATCAGTTGTGGGCAAGTGAATGTAATGGGTTGTTATGGTCACCCAGATACCACCGCATTGGGCAAACACAAATCTTGCAAAAACAGTGATAAAAGGGTACATTTTGCATTTATCTGCTGACTGACGTCTGCTTAAAAACACTTAGTTTCTGTCAGTGAAATGCTGCATTTCTATAGCACTTTGTACGGCTGTTGCTCGCTATTCTGGTGCACGAGACTGAATACATATTTATCAAGCCACAATTCAGCAAAGAAGCTGCCCGGCTTTGACACCGCAGGAAATCTGTTCTACCCCCAGACCAAAGCATAATTGAAAAGCAGCTTCGACAGAAAGGGGCGATGTGAGCTGCACGCTGGGCGTGAGCCGCTGGATGTATTTACCCAGCAGCTAGACAACACATTGATGCTCACAATGAAAGCTAGCGTAATGCGCACAGCCCTGACCCGGGGAAGGAGGAGGAGAAGAGTGAAGGAAAGCAATTACTCTAAGGAAAAGAGACTCTGCTGTCTCCGTGCTAGCCCAGTCCAGCATTTCTCCTGAGCGCGGTGCCAGTCTGATGGGGTTAAGGGCAATAGGGCTTCCACTGATGTAAAGTGGGCATCACTGGCAAGTGAGCAGACTTCAGGACCTGCATCACAGAAATATTTGGATAAAATACAAGAGAGCAGCATTCCTTCAAATTCCTGCCAAGCTCCCTGCAACCCTTTTCCCTTTCCCTTCCCTCAGCCACCAAGTAGGTTTTAAACGCTGTTGCGTTTTTTGTCCAAACTGATTTGAAGCAATGTAAGTGATGAACAATATGTGCCCTGTATCTGTGGAGCTACTTTCCCCAACACACCTGCTCTCGGTAGCAGCCTCACTTCTTTCTCCAGCTGGGTGGGTTTTAATTCTGCTCTGTGTCTCAGGGAAATCACGGTGCTGTGACATAGGAGTGAAAAGTGGTTTGCATTTATATGCGTCTGGTAGGATTGTCTTCTTAAACATGGGGCTGCAAGAAGTTAAATAAAATTCATTGTTTTGAAACATAGTCAGGCGCATGATAGTATCTGTCTCACACACACACACTCTCACGGTGTCTAACCCAGCCTCCCATGGGATTTCTACCTGTTTTCTCACTTCTGTTGTCTGATCTGTGCTTTTAACCCCAATCCTTACGTCTCTGCAGTGACGCCCCTCAGCCCTGATCTGGGGCGACCCGTATGAATCCGCTGCCTGCAGAGGCTGCATCCATGCCACGGATCTCCAACCAGGAGAGCGCCTGCGATGCTCGCAGAAGCATCGAGGATGCGACCTGCGGCTGAGGGTCTGGGCAGCCCAGCGGAGCCCGAATCCCATCAGGGACACCCGTAAATACCCCTCCTCAATCAGAACAGCTTTACAAATCTTTCACAGCGGCTCTGAGCCGGGTTTTAATCCAGATAGCCTGATAAGAAAGGGTTCTCCTGTGGAGGAGGTGATACATTGATAGAGGAATTCTTTCTTCTCCCGCATAGCTTTTAATCAGAGGAAGGTTGAAGAAAACACCACCAGTGAGTCAGAAATATGGTGGGAGCACTTACGGTCCCGAAAGCTCACAAAGGATGCAAACCCACCATTTCTTTCCTAATGCCGATAGGCTGCTGTGCTGGCGGGAGCAGCAGCAGAGACAGAAGGCGGCAGGCAGACAGCAGGACCTAGCGCAAGGCGAGCATCACTTAAACCTGCTCGGTCAGGGCCGCCTCCTGCAAGGTGCTGTGTGCTTCGTGCTGGGTGCTGAGCAGCGGCCTCGGTGCCCGGCGAGATGGGGCTAAATGAGATGCTGCATCTGTTAGCTCCCTCCCAAGAGCAGCGCAGCCTGGAAAGATTGTTCTTTCTATAGCAATGAATTTTTTCATTTTTAAATCAGCTGTGATCCTGTTTACTGTAAACTCCAGTTTGCTGGAAATGTTTCTATCACAGTTTATTTAGGTTTCACAGGGATTTTTTTTTCAAATCACACTTATCAAGAATATATTTTCACAGCAAGTTCTCTGAAATACAATAAAGACCTAGGAACATCTGATGCCCAGACTCTGCCATTCTCTAAGATATTATATGATCTGCTCATTCCCCATGCAGAAATGCTGTCGCTTTTCTAGAATCCATGCCAGAGACTGACTGATGTATGATAGCCCATTTTGGAAAGCCTTGAACAAGACCATTTGTTGTTGAGATAATTTTACAAAAGCAATACCATTTCATGGCTTGCAGTTAAAATAATTCATAAAATTTACACTGGCCTGTGCGCTTTGAGCTTTACACCCGCTTAGCTAACTTACTTTCATTTTGGCTTGAAACTTAGACCTTGGTGAAATACGTAACACAAGCCAGGTCTGAATTACTTGCTTTAGTCATTTTTGAATGATCTCATTTTCTCACTTTCCATCGATGCGAACAGAGAAAAAAAAAAAAAATACACACATACTTTTCAACAGCTAAAGCCAACTGAACCAATAAGTATAAAATCTGGTATCAAACACGAAGCATTTCAGCCCAAAAGGAATATGGTTTTGGACTTTTATGAGCAACTGCAGCATATACTGCCTGTCGCTGCTGAAAACAAGCTCAATGTGTTGTCTGGAGGGTTGGAAGCAGCTGATCTTAAATATCTTGCTTTACAACCTGCCTGAGAAGCTAGAGCAGCCAGTAGAGCTACAGAATCTGCCCTGTATTATTACGAAACATTTAAACAAAAAACACAGGACCTGCATGTATACTGTCCCAAACCTTATAGCATGATTCACGCCTATGACGATGTATCTATCATGATATACAGCCAGTGTAGTGTGCTGCCAAAACCACAGTGGTCACGCCTGATCCCGACTTCCTTCCTATATTTTCACAGGCAGAAACCACACAGGGAAGATCAGGGCAATCTGAAATCAGATCCATAACCAGCAGGTTATGTGTGTAAACGGCCTCCTTGCTACGTCGCCTCTATGTCGTGACCCAGCAGCCTGGACCCCGCATTATCCCGGGCATCAGGGACGGCTGCGTCCAAGTGCTCCTTCAACAAATTCCCCCTCCAGAAATGGACAACCTCCTTTTCTTTTTTAACCAGCTATCGCCTATCACCCTGCTGGTGAAGAGCTGCATGCCAAAAGTTTTCCTTCCAAAGGGAAAAAAAAACCCAAAACACTGGGCCAAGCCATGCCAGGAAAAAGGGAAAAGATCCAGCTTCAGCCTTTCTCGCCCTGCTCAGGGCTCCTGGCTCGGAGCAACCAGGGGATGCGTCTACGTGCTGGACACCCTCCTGGTCAGGTTAGGCCTAGAGGAAGGATGTGGTGGCCGGTCTTCATGTGGCTTTGTTTTTTCTCAAATAAGGGACAGGGGACTGAGGGCAGAGGCAAAGAGCACGGTGCCCCGACACGGACCCAACCAAGGTGGCCAGGGACCCACGTGGGAACAGCGCTGGACTTCAGCCGCTGCGTAGCCTCCCAGTAGAGGAGATTTGAAGTTGCTGTGACCTACTCTTGGCTTTGGCCATCAACAGGTTATCCTTGAAGTAGGGACTAGCAAAGGCACTTGTGAGCCATATTTGCTCTCAGTGGGTCCTGAGCATCCTTCGGGACCACTCGAGCCTCTCAGCCGGAGCAGATGCTGGGGGAGGGACTCTCCTGCAAATGTCCTGCTGTTTTGCAGACACCTCTAAAGCGCTGAGCAAACCTAACCTTTGGTTATGTTTCCAGCACGAAACCCTCTTCCCAGTAAAATCCCGGGTTAAGTGTGAAACTTCTTCCTTTTCTCATTCCACGCTCCCCTTTCCAGTTGGTTGCATTAGTTGGACATGTTGGTGCCATAAGGACATTTGCTGTAAGTGCTGGAAACCCCTGGATTTACAATCGTCATGTCTCACTTTAAGGGCACACTGTCAACTTCAGAAAAACATCTGCTATAAACAGTTTTACTTACTTACATTACTAATAATACCATACGGTATTAAAAGTGAAGGGATTTTAAAAATCCAATTTACTTGATCTTCAGCTTGGCCAGTGAAAAAATCAATGAAATGGGTCTCACTTTTGTTTAGAGTAATTTTCACTTACCAGTTCCCTCATGCTAATGCTCTTGCTTTTCAGGCAGGAGGGGACATGTTTACCTGCTTAGAAAAAAAACCTTGTGCACCCTGGAAACTGAAAAAAATAAAAACCCTCCAAAAACAGAGAGAGAGAAATAAGAAAGCATGAAAACGTGCCTATTGATTTTTTTAATAAATACATGTTTTACAGAAATGAAACAGTTGCTGAATTTAACCAAAGGTCATTCTTCATCAACAAAATAATAATCATGTAAGAGTTAAATGGTTGAATCGAATTCAGTTTATGTTAGCAAGAGATTACTATTATGGAGTAATCTTTGATGAAATTAAAGGTGTTATTTTTCTTTTTAAAGGTAGGATTTAAAACCCCCAACCATTAAAAGTAACTTATAGCAGGTTTGGGTCTTGGACAAAGTTTGCATTAGCCAAACTAAAAGATAAAAATAGGAACTCTATACGCTTCAGAAACATTGACTCCAACTCCAAGGGCTCATTTATTCCTGGGTTATATGTTTGTGTGGGGCTGGAGAGGGAGAAACCAAGGGAATGTGATTTGAAAGAGGTTTATGCATTTTGGTACCTTTATTTTTCATATAGCTCAGAGCGGAAAGTAATTTGGTGGCTGTCATCTCCCACCAGCCCCCTTCCGCCCGCCGCCGCTCCGCCAGCAGACCTGTCCCCGTCCCGTCCCCGCTCGGCGGCTGAACTTCGCCGATGTGCAAGACGCGAACAGCCGTGCAGACGGGACGCTGCGGCCAGCAGTGCCACGGCCCGGCCGGGGTGACTTTTACCGCGGGGGTCCCAGCCAGGTCGTGCCAGTTTAGTGCATCACCTCGCCAAGCGCAGACCTGGGGTCTGCTGCCGCGGGACCTGGGAGGGCACAACCCTGCACCTGCTGATTTTGGGGAGCCGCGCATGTGCCGAGGGCCTCGCCGGGGTGCAGCGGGGTGACCAGCCCGGGCGGTGGGGGACCAGGGGTCGCAGCTCCCCCCAGGCTCTCTGAGCCATGCTGGAGCCCACGGTCCCTTCAGTCCATTTAATTCCCAGCATCAGACACCCTGAGGCGCGACCCCGGGCGATGGAGACAGGCTTCCCCGGAGGTACCCAACATTAGGGTGGCAACAGCTGCTTGTACCGAATCCTTTCTGTCACATTCAGCCAGAAGTTGATTTCCCTCATCATTTCTTTCCATTAGATGTTTGCTTGGAAACCTGGCCGCTGGCGGCCGGCTCCTTTTGGAGGTGCCTGTTAGGAGCCTCGGCACATTCACAGGTACACGGTTGTGTTGCTACAGCCGGCCGGTGGCACAGAGACCGCGCCTGGCAGCGCGCTGGCTCATGGCGTACGATGCAAGACCTTGTCGCTAAATGCCCGTCACAATAATTCCGTATTTTATTTTTTTCCCCTGTATCCGGGCTGTAATAAATTGGAGTGATGCTATCTCAGGCTTCCTCTGTGCTTCTCCTGGAGCGTCTAGCTAAAATCCGGCATTAGCAAAATGTGCTTCTGGAATAAGGCCTCATAAAATATTGTTAGGATTGCTAGGCAACCCGGAGGCATGTTGGGAGCTGAAAGGAGCCTAAGTGGGCGTAGCAAGCTTGTGCTGGAGTCTCGGATGAAAAAGAGAGGGTATTCTTTGTGTCTCTGTGCTAGCAACACTTTGCTTTTAATTTTCTTTTGGAAAGAGGTTGAGATACACCGCTTCCATGCACACAAAGGTACATATCTGTGTAATTGTTCGTGCGGTGGCCTCTAACCTCAGATTAATCAGCTGGATGAGAAATGCACCTACCCAGGGCTTTTCAATAGCAATAAAAGTAAAATGAAGTTTTTATGGTCATGAAAATACCCATATTCCAGCTGCTTGCATCTTCCAAGGGCTCCTTTTGCGAGGAAGAGGGGCCATGTTCAATAATAACTTGTTTTATGTGGCACCAAGGTGTTGCCTCAACCCCTCCTGCACGCCGCAGCAGTACTTAATGCCAACCGCCTCTGAAGGAAGGGAAACTAATAAAAAGCATACAATTTATTGGCAGGGTCTAACACGAGTAATCGGCTATTTGCAGATACATATACAAGAATAAAAAGAAAATTGAACTGGGCTTGCAAGAACAGGGGGAGGAATTACTGTAGGTGTAAACAGGGGAGGTTTACTACTGATTTCGTTAGCTAAGATTCTAAGGTGAGTTTCTGGTTTACCCCTTCCTGCCTCCAGCTCAAGAGCAGGAGATGCCCTTTCACAAGGGCACGTGAATCCGTACCTCATCCCTCCAGGAACATCCTGGCTTGCCCAACGGGCTTTAGCCAAGCAGGCTCCAGCCCTTCCCTCCTGCTTTGCTTCCACCCCAAGCCAAGCCTTCGGCAGGTAGCCCCATGCCGTATGCTTTCCCTAGTGGAAAACCTGAAAAAATAACCACGCTTCGGCAGTGAACCCAGCACGCACGTGCTGAAGCATCCCTTGAGACTCCAGCTTTTGCTCCGGCCATCCAGCATTGCTAAAGGCAAATCCTGGCGGCAGGAGGTGGATGTGCCTCCATTGAGAGAAGCTGTCTGTGCCAGAGGCTGGCCTTCCAGCCAAGCTGAGTGTGCAATTTGTTTTCCAGTGCTTGATTTAGCATATAATTTTCTGTTAAAACAGCTAGCGGCCAAGCTAACGCATCCATCTGCACAGAGCCTGTCCAGCTCCTCTGCGCGAAGGGCTGCTCTCACCAGATCCTTTCCAGAGGTCACGGATGGCTCCCCCTCCATCTCCAGTGCTCTTGGGTGGCTGAAACCCCTTATTCGGACACCAGCAAACCCCTCCCCGCTTTCCTCCCGTACTGACACAGGGCTTTGTCTGCTCCGTGTTCAGACTGGGAGCAGTTACTCATACAAGACTTTTCGTCAGTGCAAACGGGAGTCACTGAAAATTAATGGTGAGAGCAGGAGCTGGTGATTTTGGCCCATCCTTTGTCAATGAAAGCATTTCCCAAGCATCCAACGCTCCTAGATATTCCCATACGATAGAGAAAGGGACTGTAATAAGCTAGATATGCATTTCCCAAGACCACTAATGAATATTACCATGAGGCTGTTGTTGGGATCAGGCGTCCCGCATGACCCTTCTGTTGGAAGCTGCTCTTGAGCTTGATCTTGAAAAACAGGGAACCGGTGGGAACAAATCTCGGATTTCTGCAGTATTACATGGTTTCTTAGGTAAATACATATGGTCTGTGTATGATTTAACTACAACTTTTATTTCTCATGCCCCTTTCTAGCTAGATTTAGGTCAGTAAAGCTGCCTGAGAGGAATTTATCCATTCCTGGCGGTGAACTGGCTGTGCTATTTTCCTGCTCTGTCAGCGTCGCAGCTCTCGTGATACGTATTTCGATACCCAATGGCCCAGGGCAAAGCACTCGCCACGGCTGCCCCGTTCCTCTGCCCCTCCTGCCAAAGGATGCTGGTGGGCCACGAGGAGCACGGGGGCTTTCTCCTCATTTCGGGCTCCCCAGCTCCTGCGACCCCCCATCTCCTTCCCCAATTTCACAGGTCAGTTTTGGAGGCACGTGAAATTGGGCCAAACCTGGGCTTTCGCTTAGTTTTCTCAGCAAAGCTCCCTCTTCAGACTGCACCAGAGACGAGCTGGTCCTCAGTGCTATTTTAGCAGTTATTTTAATAAAAAATGTGGCAACTGGAAGTATAAGAGGGAAGGAGCCGGGCACCTTAAGAAATGATAACTGCAGACTTGGAGCAGTGCTAAGAGTTAACAGAGGGGTGTTTAATCCAATTCTCAGCTTCTATTTTAGGATCCTTTTAACTTTCCAAATCAAAAAAAGGAAGAAGGGAGGGGAAAAAAAAATAATCTCCATCACAGTGCAATTTCTTAAGCTTGTTCACAGCCCAAAGGTGAATTTTTTTGTGTGTGAGGAGTTTGAAGAAAATCCATTCAGCTGTTTCAGGGGTTTCAGAGCATGAAAGCAACATCTGGTTTAAAAATAAAAAATAAAGAGAAATTCCCTTTGCTCATCAGAGTCAAAATGGGTTTTGGTTTCACGCCTCTGATTTAGTATATATCTCGAGCTGTCCCCTGGAGAAAGCTGGCCATTTCTGTATTGATTTGGAGAGGATGAAATTGAGTTGCAAACCCCCCAAAATTAGGGCCGCCCAGACAGAGGGGCAGGTGGGACTCACACCCCAAGCTCCTCCACTCCCGTCCACTCCAACACACCGTGGGCCGTGGGCCCTAAATTGCCGATTTAATTCCTTGCGCTCAGGTTTCTCGCAGCCTGCTGCCTCGCTTGGGGTTTTTTTGGCTTCTGGTTCGATTTTTGCAGTGCTGTTTGCTGTGCGCAGCACTGCGCTATAGATGGCAGTGCAGGATGGAAATTGCAGCCCCCTTCTCTCGCCAGTAACAGCCCTGGGCTGCGATGGCTCCTGCGGCTTGTCCCGGCGGAGGAGGCCAACCTCAGATCGCTACTTTCTGCAGATCTGCCTGCAAATCTCACTCAGATTTTTACCTGGTTATTAATAACAACACAAACGTGATCCCCAGAACTTACAGTCTTTGTCACAGAAGTGACAAAGCAGCTCTCTGCAAATTGACTGCTGCGCCTAAGAAAACACACAAATGCTCAAAATCCACTGGCAAATTGAGCCAGGATGTTGCAACAGAGGAATATTTTGCATTTTGAAGGGAGCAGGCAGTTGAATTCTCTCTACGTTTCTGAGGGCAAGGTCACATCTATGAAAAGACTCTGCTCATACTGGCGTTCTGCTGCTGTAAATGGAAGCGTGCACCTTCTCAGTGTCCCATCGGTATTTATAAGGACACTAAAATCTACCCAAATGTAACCATTTGCAGCAAATTTTGCCCATTTTATTCTTCCTTTGTACAGTTTCCTGGAGTTCTGGGACTAGAAGTAAGAAAAGAAGCAAAATCCAACTCAGTTCTGCAACAGGAGGTGCAATGCTGGCAGGAATAGAGATGCTACCAAAGAGATCATGTCAGGAAGTGAAGAATATCATAAACAATTACAGCAAGATGCTTTTGAAAAATCCCTCCAGGTACCCAGCTGCATCTGTCGATGCTTAAACACCTTCAGAAATCTGGCCACCAGCCCGCTGCTCAAGATGTTAAAAAAAAAAAAAAATCAGAGAAGAGTAAAAGGCGTAAGAAAGACAAATTCCTTTTGCCATTGGCAAGATGAAAGAAAAACCCCAACTTTTTTAATGAGTGGGGTGGAGAAAACTGCAAACAATAAATGCCAGAAGTTGTCCTTCTCTTCCTTTGAAAAATGGAGCTGGGTGGGGATTAGGTACCAGCAGACTTTTTTGTTTCACCGTCAACGAACAGTCTGGCGAAGAGCTCCCCCTCCACCTGCACTGTCCCAGGGCTGGAACCGGCGTAGCCCTCTCAGTCAAGGAGATATGCAGCACTTTTTTCTCTTACAGGATTTTAATGTGATCTTATACATCAAGAGGATTCAAATGACAAGAATGAATGGCAGTAGCCAACCTCATGGTTTGATATTCTGATGAAATGATGCCCTGGCACATCCATCACACTGTTCTGCTGTCAAGAGAATCCCAACCCTGGAAGATGAGTGTGTTTTTCTTTTACAGTGTTAAAAAAAAAGCAGAGGGGAAAAAAAAGGCATCTGTCCTCAAGCTTAACTACTACAGAAATGTAACTTTGAGATAAGACGCAGCCAGATACACAGGATCTAGGGTTGAGCTCCCAACAGGGAGGGCACAACTGCGCCCGGCTCCATCTGAAGGCATGTGCGTGGAGTGAAGCCCGCGCTGTGTGCAAGCACGGACCTGGGACTTTGCAGAGCACAGCAGGCGAGACAAGCTGAAAGACCGAAGGAAAATTCCTTTCTTGCCAGTGGCGTATGTAGACCTCTTGTGCCAATCCCTGTACATTCACCTTGGAGATGCGGATGCAGACGTGAGTGAGAGGGAGCAAGGTGTGAGTGTGAGCGTGCACGGAAGCGCCACGGTGAGGATCTTTGCTAAGCACGGGGCTGGGGAGATGCGGGGATGCAGATGCTGATGTTACCCAGGCAACACTCACTTTTGCAAGGTGCCCCTTTGTCTCTCCTGATTTTTAAGTACGGTGTCTTGCTCTAAAATGCAGATTCTCCAAGCTGTAAATAAGACTTATCTCCTAATGCTCTTTCCCCGTGTCTTTTCAGAGCTTGTTACCAGGGCACTGCTTGTGGCTGGGTAGCGCGGGAAATGAAGAGCAGCTCCACAGCGGCGGCTTGCGCAGGGTGGGAGAGGAGATCTCTGGAGAGAAGCCCAGGTAAGATGTGGTGCCTGGGGCAGCGGGTACAGGACACTCTGAGCTGCATTGCCCACCCCGCTGAGCAAACGCACCGGCTGTGGAGTTAGCAGCGTTTAGGGGAAGGACAAGCCTTTACAAAAAGCCTTGAGTTTATCCTGCATAAAGTCCTTATTCCAGCTTTCAGAGCCCCTGATAAAGTTGCGTATCGTGTTGCTGCTGTTGCTCTGCACTGACTGCAAGGCTTCGTACCCAGAGCATAAGGTTTAGCGCTGCACTTCGCACAGGCTACATCTGTGTGCAATAACCAGCGTTTGCCCCCTTCAGACTGCTTTGAAACTTCAAGGTTGATGTCTCCCAGGGAGCATCGGGGACAGTCAGTGTTTTCCCACCATGTCTCATTTCCCGGGACGTAGCACCACGGTTCCCGCTAATTATGAGACACTGGTCCCATTATTATGGAGCAAAATTACCAAGTGCTGGAAAGAGCACAACAAAAACTGATGGAGTGGTAAACTTGAAATGAGGTGGAAGTAATATCTGCTGCGTACCGGAGGCCCACATTTGCTAACTGAGGACGTTGCCGAGGTCAGTAAGGTGGAGTGAGGAAAGGAAGACGTCGCGAGTGGGATGAAATTACCCTTCCTGATGAAGGGGCAGGCAGGAGATCTACGGGATAAATGGTCTCTCTGCACCTCCTAGCCAGAAAACGGGATTCAAACGCAGCGAGAGAGGAATCGCAGCGAGCAAGAAACCTCTTCTCTGAGCGTGGAGGTGGCACAGGAAGAAGTGGGGCAGCCGGAGAGATGTATTTGCATTTGAAGGAGTGGAGAAGGAGGAGTGCAGACCAAAGGCATGAGCTGTTCTGCCTTGTGTAAAGCCCCAAAATGTCCTCTTCACCCCGGCCCAGGTGGCTGCCACGGTCCCCACAAGTCCAACAGCCCCTTGCAGGCAACGTGACCTGCCCCGAGCGTGGGGCAGAGCAGGCAGCAGCCAACTCGTTTTCGCTATTACGTAGCATTTGGTCGCCCTATTTTGCTGCCTTCCCTTTGATGCAATGAGCCTGTGGGGAATAAAGCTCAGTGGGAGATTGCTTACGTGGTTTCTAACCCATTAGTTTCTTTTATTGGCTGTTGCCTCAATTAAAAAAAAAAAAAGAAAAAAAGAGAAGAAAATCAAGGAAAAGTAGTTCAAGGTGTGAAGAGTTCATATGGCAGGAAAATAAATAAAATGTTATTGGCGCTGTCCCCCTTGGCTCCAACCTCAATCGTCTCACCATGCTGTGCATTTATCCTTCTATTATTACACATAATGACAGGGAAATTTTAGCTAGTCCTATGCAAAAAGCCAGCCTGCTCCTCTCCCCTCCCCAACGAGAACCATCCTGGCTTGAGCTCACATTGCTTGGCATCTGATTTCAGCCTAGCAGGGTGTTTCAATACCAATAAACATCTTGTTTTCATGTGAAGAGCTGTTTCAGCTACATTCTTTCCCATCTTTTGTGAGCATCCAAGGCTCCGTGTAAAACTTTTTATTGATCACATAAATAGCAGCTCTGCTTCCCTACAGGCCCCGACTTCACAAAGTGTTTTGATATCTGGAGAATGAAAGGTTCAATAGAAAACTAATTCCCTCGGCTTCCCGGGACTGTGAACCCCGGGCTGCTGGTTTCTCCTCTCCTTGGCAGAGTGTGGTCCGGGGAGGAGAGCAGGGGAGCAGGGAGATGAATTTTTGTCTTGTCCCAGGTGTGGTTAAGGTGGTTTATACACGGGCACGCAGCTAGTCTGCAACAAAGGCAGAAGCAAAGCCCCTGTGCAAAGAGCTGAGAGGCGATCATTAAAGATTTAATTGGTCTGAAAGCTTCCTGAAATACTATGGACAGACTTAAACCACACAACTTTGAGCAGGAAGCCTCCCAAGCTGGAAAGCACGGGTGGCTTCGCTGCTTACGGACACCGGTATCAGTGTGGTGGGCAGTCATTTGCACTGCTGTTGTGCTAAGAACTTCTCCAGGGATGGGATGCCCTGGCCCCACCGGTGAGAAGCAGCTCCCTTCATCCCTGGAGAAGCTGTCTCGAGCCACCACGTCTCACGAGCACAGACTGAGACCTCTCCCTGCAGCTGCATTTCTCCAAGGCACTGCTGAGACATGACAAAGGACTGCCGTGAAATCCATGGCCTGAAACCCAGACGAGATCCTTCCCGTCCGTGTCCTGGCTGTCAGAGCCTTTGCACTGTCACCTTTTGTGCAAATAAGTGAGAGCAAACACAAAACCTCTTCAACTGCAGCCATGCAGAGCTCGGGGGGAAGAAGATTAATGGGAGCGACCGGGGAGCCTCATCAGTCCTTGTTCAGGAATCAGAAATCCCAATCGAAACCTGCCGTGACTCATAGCTATGTGCTGGCACAAATTCGACCTCATTTGGATAACGAAGGGCAGATCTTGTTCTGAGCTGTGTTATAAAACCTTTGTGACTGTGTGTTTATCGCAGCAGACTAAAAGGGCACTAGCAACTTTGCTGACCTTGCTGCTCGCGGATGGCAGTGCGTGTCAGCCCTGGAGCTGACAGGGCCGTGGCGGTGGCTTTTGGAAGAGATGCGATGGCAGAGGCAACGCCTGAACCCCTCTGTGGCTGGAGGGTCCCAGCCCAGCCCACCAGCCACCAACAGATGCCCCAAATCAGCACAGCCTTTGGGTAAAATAAAGCTGCATTCCTCCGCCCGAAGGTCCAGCCGGTGGTGGCAGCAATGGAGGGCACAAGCGGAGCGATGGCGAGTTCCCCGTGAGGTGGATGGGAGAAAACATCCTTCGCAGGCATGAAGTCTCCCCTCATCTCAAAAGCTACACTCTCAGTTAACGAGAGGGACTTGAATAGCAGCAATTACTTGAGACCCACATGCCTTGGAAGAAGGGAAGATTTGAGGGGTCTGCATTCAGCTCTTGGGGCCAAAGAACGGACTCGTCTCTCTCTCTTGAGGTCCTACCAAGTCCTCTGTGGAGACCTACTGTTAAATTGTCCTTGTCCATGGAGAAAAAGACACAGAAGAATTTTCAGGCTGGAATTTGGTGGCCAAGCCAAAATCCAACAACTCTTTCACCTCAAGTACCTGATCCTGAGTACTCGGACAACTGCTTTTTAAAGCCTCACATACAGGAGGTGACGATGGTGGGTTATGTTTTGTTTTGTTTTGCATTAGTGATTTTTGAGATTTTCAATATTTTTTCTTTGTAGGTTGGTGATAATGAGAACTCCACTGCTATTGATTTTTTAAAGAACATATATAACTTTGAAACACTGCAGATATTGCATGGACTTTGGAACAAGATAAGAAGAGGTAATCACATTCGCAGCCTCTCCAGCTCTTTATTTAATCTGCACAGCAAACTCTAGCTGTGTTCCTCGAAAAGACTGACTACCTCTCCTGAATATTCTCATTTTCTACAGAAATTTATAGATACCAGAGGTAAATCAGCACCCAAAGGGATCTAACTTTTGACACAATATTTTTATAACAGACAGGAGAACTGACATGGCCCTGCTTCTTCGAGACCAGCTGCTGCACAGCTCTGTGGAATGGGTTGGAAAACAGAGAAATATTGGCTTAACTTCTGCTAAAATAGCGAATGGTCTCCCTTTCTCCATACAACCTTAAGATGGAGCAAAACAGTTAAGCTGTAAGAACATGCCGCAGAGGGAGAATAATAGAAATCAGAAAATGAGAGGGTTACAGTCCAGCTTCCCAGTGACCTGATTTTGGGCAAAATCTTTTATTCTGGAAGAGCTTGTCCCTACATGTTGATCCTGGGGTTTGCACAAGGCACTGGGGCCCCAAATCCCCCCGTTGTCTCCTGGGGATGGTGCAGGGAGGACAAGGGGGTCAAGCCAAGCGGGTGCCCTGAGCTGTGGTCTGCAGAGCCCGCTGCTGCCTTTCTCCTCACCCTTAGCGCCAGTGAAATCAATGGGACTAAATGAGCACAAATGAGACGGGAGCTGGCTCCTTCGCTGCTGTGGCAAGTCAGCGTGGAAGCTGGCCTCGATTCATCTATCTACAGCTCTGTATTGAATCTCAGCTGACAGCTCCAATAATGATAATAGATATAGCCAAAGCTGCTTCGTATTTTCTTTGGAGGAGGCCACGTTCCTCCTCCCCACTACAGACAGGCTAACCATGCTGCCAGCGCTTGTTTCTCAGGCATTTTGAGAGTTCAACAAGCAAACTGCGCTCCTCATGCTGCCAAAGCCCAAAAGGGATGACAAAGGATGACCTAGCTACCCCGCACAGTTAACCCAAGCCCTTACCGGGGTTTTTGCAGGAATCCCTCTGGGTTCAGAGCCTCGCTAGCACTCAGGGGCATCCCAGGCTTCACCCTTAATTTCATCTGAAACTTTCCTGGCTTGGCGTAACAACGGTTGGACTCGATGATCTTGGAGGTCTCTTCCAACCAAAATGATTCTATGATTCTATGAAAAGAAGCGGTACCACTGGGATGCCCCAAAGGCGTCCCACGAACCTCGTCTCCAGGAGGAGGCTGCTGCTGCAGATCCAGCCAGCTCCCAGCCCACAGAACCAAGGACAGAAGTGCCAAGGACACGGTGTGGGCATGAGGACACGGTGTGGGCATGAGGACACGGTGTGGGCATGGCCATTTCTGAACACACAAAGCCAGGCTAAGCTAACCCAAAGCTCGGTAGCATAAAGTCAAGCCACACCAACATGAAAGGCCTCAAGAAAAAAAAAAATCATGCAGGAAAGTTAAAGTAGCTGGACTTCATTATGGCATTATCCATGCACACATGCTGAAAATCACTTCCGACACTTTGCCCCTGCAGCCAGCCATGCCAAGTTAACCGTGCCCGAGCCATGCCAAGTTAACCGTGCCCGAGCACTGCAGCCCCGGCGGTGGGGTCTAGCAAGGCTCAGGTTTTGCCCCGTCTCACAGCCCCTGCTGAGCTCAGCTCCGCCGGGGATGTGTCGCTAAACAAGCTGGGTCAGGCAGCAATAGAGTAGGTCGGGGATGTTTATAAACTCAGGGGAGATGAACCCTAAAGGGGAGGGCATCCCGTGTGTTTGGGGAGCTAAGTCAGCAGGGAATAAATTGGGCTGCCTGCAGTAAGTGATGCTTCAGGGAGGCATAAACCAGGGAAGCAGCCAGGGCACGTGCATCCCTCCCTGCACGGGGTCTCCGGCACATTCTGTCTTCCCTGTGTTTATCCTGGTGACTGCGAGCTCTCCAGAGCATCATCAGGTTTTATGGTGTGTATGCATTATTAGTGCTTCACAAGTAAATAATGTCATATTTCACTGTTTATTGCTGAAAATGCACAGTAAAAGGCTAAAGCCTGAAAAGTGCAGAAAATAATTTATGTGGGAGGAATGAATTTCCCATCATGTCAAACCGCTGCCAGAATTTATCACAGTGCCCTTCAATTTGGGTCTCTGTCCAACATTTTAAAGGTCTGTCTTTGTCATACATTTAGGCTCGGGGAAGCTGAAGGTTATTGGGAAGAGTGGGAATTACTGCTGGTGCTGGAGTGAGAGAGAGGAAAGCTTAGGAACGTGTATGGTGGGGGCTCCAAAGAGCCCTTTCCTCAGTTAACGTGGAAAATTAACAGCACGGTGGCCACCAGGAACCATCCTGGTAAAGAGATGAAATGGCAGGAGGTTCAGCATCAGCTCCGAGAGGGGCTGAACTTCATGTTATTTCTGCAATTCTTCTTGAAATGCATAAATCAGCACGGAGGTGGATGAGGGCCGTCGGCTGAACTGTTTGTAATGATCAATATCTCTTAATTAGGGTCTGATTCTCACTCTTCAGTCAGGTACTCAGCACCGGTAACTCAGATCATGGATGTAAGGATTTCTCCGGTGTATAAGGATTAAAGGATGAGGCCATGAACCTTCAGAAAAAGGTTTGGAAACCGCTTTCCCTACCACTGCTTTTTCCTTGAGAACCTGCTGCGCTGCTGGGCAGGAGTGTCAATCTAAGGGAATAATTGTGTTTTAAAGCTACTATTTCTGTCCTTGCCATTTATACGTGTCTTGTCAGATTTGCACCTGAATTCACCTCTGAGGCATGGGTACCAGCCAGCTTGGAACCGCAGCTGGAGGCGGCGAAGGCATCGCAGCTCCCCGGTGAGAGCACACCGAGCTATTTTCCAAAATACACTTCTCTCTAAATTAAAAGAGCAGCAGGAGCAGCCTACAAAGCTGGGGGCAGTGGAAGCATCCTTGCAGCGGAGATAAGCTCTCTGCTCCTCAAAGTACCTGGAAGATTTGGGGCTGGAGACGCCTTTATTGGCCAAGCCAAGCGTGTCTACATACAACCAAGGTGCCTCCTGCCAGGGAGCAGGGGCTGGTATCGATAGGTCAAAAGCTAGAGGGGCACAAAATTGCATAAAACCACAGAAGGCTCAAATAAAAGCCCCCTGCTTTGGAGAAACTAGATATCCAGTTTCTTGGGACTGGTGGAAGTTTTTCTGGTGGGACCCGTCCTCTCCCACGCCTCTGTTAGGGATTTCCAGGCTCAGCAATCTGAAATATCATCACATAGACTAGTAACTGGTTAAATACTCAGCAAGGTAAACTGTACGGGCAAATCAGGCAGCGAGAGATGTTTTTACACTCAAACCTGAGATCAGAACTTGTGACATCCTGTATTGGGTTTGCATGGCCAGGTTTTGGGGGGGGGGGGGGGGGGGGGGGGGGTGTGCAGGAGTGGCTTCTGTGAGAAGCTACTGGAAGCTTCCCCTGTGTCCGAGAGAGCCAACACCAGCGGCTCCAAGAGGGACCTGCCACTGGCCATGGCCAAGGCCGAGCCCATTGTCAACGGTGGCAGCGCCTCTGGGGTAACATATGTGGCCCCATGGAGAGAGGAGCCCAGGCTGGAGCAGGTTTGCTGGCAGGACTTGTGACCCCATGGGGGACCCACGCTGGAGCAGTCTGTTCCTGAGGGACTGCACCCCATGGGAGGGACCCACACTGGAGCAGTTCATGAAGAACTGTGGCCCATGGGAAGGACTCAGGTTGGAGAAGTCCATGGAGGACTGTCTCCTGTGGGAGGGACCCCACGCTGGGGCAGGGGCAGAGTGTGAGGAGTCTTCCCCCTGCGGAGGAAGGAGTGGCAGAGACGTGTGATGAACTGACCGCAGCCCCTTTCCCCGTCCCCCTGCACCGCTCGGGGGGAGAAGGGAGAGAAATCGGGAGTGAAGTTGAGCCTGGGAAGAAGGGAGGGGTGGGGGAAAGGCGTTTGTAAGATTTGGTTTTATTTCTCATTATCCTCCTCTGATTTGATTGGTAATAAATTAAACTAATTTCCCCAAGTCGAGTCTGATTTGCCCGTGATGGTAATTGCTGAGGGATCTCCCTGTCCTTATCTTGACCCACGAGCCTTTCATTATATTTTCTCTCCCCTGTCCCACTGAGGAGGGGAGTGATAGAGCAGCTTCGGTGGGCACCTGGCGTCCAGCCAGGGTCAACCCACCACACATCCCAAAGGACTTATTTGCACGAGCTCCTGAGTTCAGATAAGCCAATTCCAGAGACTCTTTGACCTGGTCAATGCTACTGGGTACTTAAAACTCATTTGACCTCTCAGACTCATTTCCAACCTGCAACAGAGATGACACAACTTTTTTTTTTTTTACTTTTTTTTTTTTTTTCAGCAGAACTATCTTAACACAAATGCATACTAAAAAGGACTTATCACAGAGTGATTCAAACGGCAGCCTGTATAGCTGAGTTGACCTAAATGCACATGTATTTGGCTCATGTAAGATAATTTTAGGGACTGGTTCTCAAAATAATCCCATTTACTTTTAACAAAAAGAAGCTTTGACTTAAAGCTGAAACCTTAGAGCCTGAAGAAATGCTATTTAGAAAACAGAAGAGGAAAAGGATATATGAGGGTGCACTGACATGTGATATGAGATAATACAATCCTTGTCTAACATTACAGGTAGCTGGAAGCAGATCAGGTAGCTGACCAGAGGGAGTGGGGATGAGGGAGTAGCAATTTGGAAACACTCCTGTTTAGGTGAAATGCGCTAAAAACCAACCATCTTTGTTATCACGTACAACCCTTTCCAGGAACGCTCATACATGACAGCCCTGACCTCGACCGCTTTTGCACGTCTTCATCGTGAGAGGCTGCCCCATCTATCCCAGTCGGCCAAAGAACAATGAAGAAAGCAAACCCCCGTGGGCAGATGATGGAGAGGCAAGTGGTCTGTGGTCTAAAAGCACACTGAGAAAGGATTCTGGTTTCTTTTATTACAAATCCTCGATTCTCATGATCCTTACTAACTAGTGTAACTACACCCACGGTGGAGCTGGACCTGCTGAGACACAGCCCGAGCAGGTCACCCTGTGGAAAGCTGCAGCGGTGGCAGGGACACTGACTGAAGACATGACGTTATTCCTGCTTCAGGCGCAATCTTATGCAGTGCTTTGCATAACAAAATCCTTATACTCCGGATGAACAATTGGATTTGTCACCCTTTAAAAGACCCATCGCTCTGAATGAGTCAAGTGCACTGACTTCACCGGCCGTGACATACCAAAGCAGAAGTCTGCTCGGGCGATGACGCGTGCAGACGCTTCTTGGAATGACTTTGCCGAAATGATGGCGTAACAAAGCAGCACTCGCACGCAGCTGCCCCTCAAGGCATCCTCCCTATAATATCCAGGAAAGAACATGACCTTACACCTTATATTGGAAATACATCTCTTCTAATTTGCATTTGTCCAGGGCTGTTGTTGCTGCTCCCTTGTGGGATGTAACCCCGTCTTTCATTGCGTTGCGGGTAAGAAGTCATGTGCAGAGCTAGCAGGACACTTCATTTTCTTCTTAACTCATTTTATAAGGTTAAAGTGAGAGAACCTCAACCATACATTTGTATTGGATTGGGCAGAAGAATGCAGTGCACGGAGTTAATTAGCTATCCAGATACCATATAGCTTTTGGAGCTGTCATTTCTTAGAATGAAAAGGAATATAATGATATATTGTAAAGATTATGAAGGAAGATTGGTATGTATCAGGGATATTACTTTAACTGAAAAAACATCAGAAAAATGTCCTAGTTTCTGTGTAGTTGCAAAGCTCAGTATATGGAACAAAACATCCAGGGGAATTAAGTACTTTTTTGTTGAGGTTTTTTGTGAGCTTTTTAAATCCCAAGGAAATCTATGTGCAGGAGGGTATCAGTCATCTATACACAGAACTACATAAAGTATCATTAGAGACTCCTCCAAATACATTGATTTTTTATCCAGCAGCAGTGTATCAATATTTTAACCACTGACAACAAAATGTAGCCTTCATTATGAAGTATTTTCCTGTGGGTAACTAAACCACTGTGTATCAGGGAAAATAAATAGTTGCTTCCCCACGTCTTCTGCCTATGCAGAAAGTGAACTCCTCACATCGCTCTGGCAGAAGAGTGTTGGTAAGAAATTTAATGTATTGCTCCCTCCTCCCACCAGCCGCTGTCTTATCTAGCCCCGTTTTGCATTCTCTGAGCTTTTTTTCTTTCTTTTAACCCCATGATGGAAAGACTCCCGAACTTTCCAGGCCAGGACTGTGCTAATTTCCAGCCTAGCATTTATTCGTGGCTGGGTTATACCAATTTGTTCCTGTGCCAACACCATAATTTGATTAAATAGCTCTTCTACCTGGCATTTATCTCATAGCAACCACCTTCCAGCCCAGCTATCATTTAGTTAGACTAAACAAACAAAGGTTTTTGGGGCACGTCTCCAAGGGGGCGAGAAGTGCCACCGATATGCTGGACCCCCCCCAACTGGACTCCAGTGAGCTGGTGTGTTCAGGCACTGGGCTGCTCCGAGTCGGGCACAGAAACAAGCTCCCATCCCAGAAGATCTTATGGGCAGAACATATAATGGTATACCTTGAACTGCAAAGTCATTGGTGGTTTTTTTTTCCCCACCTTCTGTCTGGTTGGTTTATTCTGAGCATCCCTTTCAATGTAGCTGTTCAGCCAGGTGGGTGTAAGGTCTGCACCCGCAAGTCTCTCGGCATACAACTGGCTGATAGCGTTAGCACCGCTGACTTGAAAAGGAAGGTAGGCACCGTCTGCCCTAAAGGCCTTGAGATCTTCCACTGGCTTGTTTCATTCATTTGTCCTCTTGAAAAAGAAAGCCTTAATTATAATCTTATTTTTGTTTATACTTCTATTTATGTTAAACTAAAGGAATGCGTTTCGTTCAGCCCAAGGTAACTTTGCTCCTAACTGTTCTTCTAGAATATCTTAAATTACTTATCAACACCGAAGCTAAATCAGTTCCACTGCTTGCCAGTTTGGTGTTTCTCCAGTGCAGAAATCTACCATCTCCCATACAGAAATTATCTGAGCTCTGCATGATCAGTAGCATTTTTTATGATCTATATCTAGGGTTTAAAGTACTCCACAATGATGTAACTCCTCAGCTATATTTATATCCCAAGTAGCACTGCAGAGTCTCTACTGCAACCAGTCCAGCCCCGGGAATCTAAAACAAATTCCCCAAAGTATATCAGGAGAACCTCTTTCATGATTGTACTCAAAAGTGAGTTAGACCTAAAGATTCAGGCTTGTCCAGCCTGGCCCTCCTTATGCGCGTGCAGTCCTTTCCATCAGGAACACAACATGTTACCCACTGTGGCTTGTTTTTTTTTTTTGCCAATAGCTCTTTCTCTTCTGAAATGCTCTTTCTTCTCCACACCTGTGCCCTAGTCATAATTGCTATTCCACAGTGCTTTTTTTTACCCTACATCATTTGGTTTCACAGCTTGTGGAAGAAATACATGTTCTTCCATTTTACTGCCCAGCTCCCAGCCATTATTATACAAGAAATCCCTCCTGCTCATCACACCTTGTTCACAACTTGGATTAGGAGCAGTCCTTTCATTACATTGCAAATAACAACGCGGTGTTATTTTGCTTTCCTGAAAGCCATTAATCCATTAATCTGAGCTACTTACGGGCATTAGAAATGGAAAAGCAGCTCAGTTCTCTTCTGAATTTGCTGCAAACTTTGGCTTTTTAAACCTGGCACCCTCAGCTTGTGGCTGTCCTGGAAGTACAGTGGCAACACAGGAGTTACCATACGGTGCAGCAGCCTAAATGTCAAGAGTGACCGTTGTGTATCCACCATACACTGCACATCGTGAGTGACACTGTCACCCATGAATGAGACTAGCTGTGTCACTAGCGGGGTATTCCCACAGGTATAATTGCACTTCTGCCTGGGCTTGCACCTTCTTACGCCCCTGAGCTCTGCTCCAGACGCCTGGGGTGGTGCGCTCACCAAAACCCGTGATGGGATGCAGTGCACTTCAAAATGTCCAAAAGAAGCAGAGGACAGGCCTAAAAGCCCGTGGTGGTAAGGAGTAAGACACATCTAAAGGACTTGGACAGGGTGAAAGGACAATCGTGATGGCTCGGTGCAGCTGCATCAAGGCGGGCAGAGACCTCAGCTGGGAAGGGAGAGGGTAGGCTGGGACTTGGCCATGCGGTTCTCCTCCTTCCCACCATTTCTGTGAGGTGAGGTTCAGCCTTGGCTGAAAATGATGCCAAACAGCCGATGTTTCTCCTCCCTCCCAGAGATGGAAGGCAGAAGGAGAAGTCTTCCCTGGGCTCCTCTCTGAAAGTGCCCAAGCCACCTCTCAAACACAACCTCCCGGCTAGCTTGCCGTACCCCCTAGCAGTTTAGGGGGCACCACGGCCTAGAGTTGGGGTTTACAGTTTTAATATAGGGTAATAAACCCAGCTCCGATCTGGACTTAAGGTTAGGGCATAAACCCAGCTCTGAGCTGGACTTACATGTGATGTGAAAATTGGTCATTCGTTCCCTAGTCGTTGACTTTCTTCTGGCATGGAATAATCACGAGCGGGGTTTTTTTTGTTTCTCTCTCAGCTTTCTCACGGGGATGGTGGGTTTTTGTTTGTTTGTTTGGAGTCAATAGGCACAGTCCATTTGGCAGAGGTCATAAGACCGCAATGCAAAACCAGCAGCAAGACTTTGCACCTATCTTTTTTTACAAGTTTTTCCAGAGACTATTCTTACCCTTAAAAAATGACCCAAACAGGACAAAGATTGAGGCTTATTTTTACAGAGGACGGAGAGCCCTACAGCAATCCTATTTCATGAATAAACTGTATTAACCTGTTTCCCAACATGGTAAGTCTGGAACATTGGATGGCCAATAAATTCAGATTTCAAGGCTATGTCAACATGTGCAAAGGGGAACCCTGGAAAAACAATCGCTGCTGTGACAAGTTCCTGAATGGGAAAGCACCTATTTAATCACATGCTCTTTCAACATCTCTGAATCATGCAAGGTAGGACCTGACAGAGGCTTCTATAACTATGTCATCAACTTGCCTGTTCATGCCAAACTAAAGTAGACTGTGTTTATTACAAAATAATCTGTAATTGAGTTGTCTCTGAAGGTCACAGCAAAGGCCAGGCAAAGGTGAAATAAGATACAAATGCTGCTGAGTTAAGTCAGATGATGACTCTCAGAATGTGTCTCCTGTCACCATTTGGACTGAGGTCCACTTATCAGTCAATCACAGCAACAGCCTTGGAGACATGAGGCATTTGACGTGCCAAATATTTATAACACCCAGTTATTTGCACCCAGTGCAGGCAGTAAATTCCCTTTTGAGGATGGCAGCTCTGCCAATGGGAAGGGAATTGCTCATTTTAGAGTTCTGAATGAAGCCCTAAAGATGCTGCAGTACACATCTCTGCAAACCATGTAGCCTCCTGCCCTGACATTACGGCCTCTAACAAACACCATGCAAATAGCCCAGTTTTCTCTACCATCGTAATCTTCTCTTAGCCCATCCGTACCTCTAGGATGCTGTCGCTTTTCTGCACCATCCTTACAGGAGAACCATTACAAAGTCTGTGTTTTCCCTTTGCTTGTGTCTTTTTGCCAGCTGCTGCAGAAGGGTGGGTGCCGGTTTTATTCACGAGCTGGTGTTTTGGAAAAGGCGGTACTTTAACTGCTTGCAGTTGTGGAACGACAGTATTTCTCTCTCAAAACGCCTGCCTACAAGCCAGCAAACAAGGTGGGCTTCTAAAGCCTTTATAGGGCACAAATTCCTGCCTTTGTTAGAAGCTGCTTCTGACCCACCCCAGGCAGGAGCAGGCAGTGCTTGCTCTTCACAACACAGAAAGGTATTTTAAACAAAATCTTAAATTCTGCCCAAGTTAATTCAGCTGCCAGAAAAGATCTTGTCATACAATATATGAATAACCTTTTCACTTCTCTTTCCCTTTTGTAAACCAACTCTGACACCTGCTTTGGGATTTACCTTTTCATTGTAACTTGGTTTTATTTATTTTGGTGTAGGAGCCCAGGAGCACTACTCAATAAGAAGTCAGTTATTACTTACTATTACAACAGAGAAACTAGCTGAAATGCCTGGCAACATATGTATTAAATAATTTGAACCTTAGACAATTTGGCCAGGCGTTTATCTATCACATGAATCATGATTTTCAGATTAGCATACTTTGCCACCTTTGCCTTCCACTTCCCCTCCTTCACGACGGAAGGACAGCCCCTAAATCATATGATTGGACACAAAAGATTGCACACCGCGAAACGCTCCTATTTCCCACAGACCTGGGACAAGCACATCAAGACAGAACTCAAAGCCAACCAGAGAAGAACCAAAATGAACCTTCTTCCCTCCTTCTCTGTAGAGACATGGGCCCTCTTGCTTATTTTCGTAGCCCTCCTGGTAGCGTGAGTAAAATATTCTTTATTGGTTCTTTGCTGATGCCATTTTCCTGTTCTTGCTATTGTTCATTTTCATGCAACTAGTTTGCTGAAGAGCAAACAGGTAGGTGTGATTTCCAGATTTCCAGCCTCTGACGAGGCTCTGGGAAGTAGCAGAGGAAGGTAGAGACCGTACAGACATGTGATCTCGCTCCAAGGTTTGGAGTGTTCCTATGCACTGTTACGATCTTGCTGCCAAGCATCAAGGCACTAACCGAATAATAACGGTGCCAGGCATTCGGTACCAGCAGGACGCTGGCTTTGGTGGGGATTGCGATCTGTTAGGTTATTTCCCACAGAAATACAGTCTAAGGAAGGCTGTGCCTCCCTGGCTGAGGCTGCCCCGTGGAGGGGAGCAGGCAGTAAATGATGCTACTGCATGACCTGCGAGGGTGGAGAGCAGCAGAAAGGCACCAGAAAAAGAGCATTCATAGGATCAGTTCTTACTCCTCCTGACTTCTTCTGTAGTACCCAGGTAAGATGCTGCACGCACGGGCACCTGGACCACGAAAGATACTTTGCCCGAGTTAGATTTGCTGCACGCCTGCAGGGACAGCATCCCGTGCTTGTCCCCACAGCTCACCCTTGCCAGGGGAAGAAATGAAGCCCAGAGCAAGGTCAGCTCTCTGCTCCTGGCTTTTCAGACAAACTCCATCAGGCAGAAGCGTACCCCGCTGCTTCAGAGGAGCCACGCTAGTGAGAAAATGCTTTTGTCTGCTTTGCTGATGCCGTTCGGCACCGTAGCGTAGCAGGGCTGGCTGAAAACCCCCTTCTGCTGGGACGTACAGCGTCTCCGCTGGCAGCCCCTACCAACAAGGCTGGACTGACAAACTTTGTAGCGTTGACAAGCCCTTAGGCAGGGACAGCATGTTGCTAGCCATAAACCTTAATGATTAATGTGGTGCATGCGAACACAATCCATTTGTCTGCCCTGGCAATGCTCCAACCGCATCAGTTCAGTAAGCTCTGAAACTTTTAGCCCTGTTTGTTTTGAACCCTTTCCTGTGATTCGGATCACCCAAAAGCCTGTTTGGGGCAGACTTTTCAAAAAACCACCCCAAAACTCCACCCTCATTATCGACCTAAACCCTCATATTTCAATAACTCTGTGGCCATCTAAGGTTGCTGCTTACCACACTCCCACGTTCTGCAGCCACTTGCAATTTTGTTGTGGCAAAAGGGACGAAGCCCAGATCTTCGTGCTCTGCTATCTGAGCTAAAATAGAAATTTCACTGCCCATTAGCACAGGGAGGTTGTTCAGATGCTTCTTGTCCATCTGGGGCAACGCTGTTCCAGTTCACACATAAAGGAATATCGGGCATTTCTGGTTCAATTCCATGGTGAGAAGAAGTAATGATTATTCTCTGGCTTTATACTGTATGTTCCTTCTCAGCCTGCAGAAAACCATGTCACGTTTTAGTCGTAGGAGCATTAGTCTGTGTTTTCCTGGCCATGTTTCAAATGGATTAAGCCTAGTCTACGTTCCTATAGCATTTCTGGACTTTGTAACTAGCCCAGCCTGGCATTTCTTCGTCTTCCTGCAGCCCCGGCTGCCCATAAACATTACAAATGAGAATCCACAAACATTTTATACCTAGTACTGAATTAACCTTTGACAGAAAAGGTTAAACATTGACAAACTCAGCTCAGTGAAACCTTTCTGCACCTGCAAACATCCCATTCCCTGGTTTTTGCCTGCTCTGTTTGGACCGTAAGATGAGGTCTGCTTTTTATGCTCTGGCAGAACCTGTGCTGGGGGGAGTGATCTCGTTTGGGGTCCCCCAGATTTAGAAAAGTATTACTAATTGCAAGGGAAACCCCCCTAAGTCTCAGCCTAGACTCTGGCTTTTCAGGACAGCGTCCCCAAGATGCTGGCTGAGCAGCTACTGCCACGTGGCCCAAAGAGGGTCTCCGATAACATCCCTCTGCCAAACCTTTCCAGTTTTACACCCCTCCTGCAACGAACCGCTCGCTTGGGAAGCTGCAGCTACTAGCCAAAACCAAATATTTTGAGGAGCTCTTTCAACACAGCCAAAGACAAGCTTCAAAGGGCTGCAGCCCAGGCTCTTGTTGAGAAACAGAAGGCCCCGAGGTAGAAGTAATAACTTTACAGCTGCCAAAAAGGGTGCTTCAGAGGAAAGAAATCTGCAAAGCTGTCAATAGAATCTAAAGAGAAAACCATCAAGACAAGAATTCCTGACGCACCACTGAGCTAACGCCAGGCTAAAGGGAGGGAAAACAATAAATGAAATTAAAGTGCAGCTTGACAAAAGCCCTGTTTGGGACATCACTTCTGGCATTGCTTTGATTTCTCTTCAATAAAAACATGTAAGCTTGGTGTTCCTTCTTCCAGCTCCCTTTTCTGCTTCTCCTTTGGTTGGCAATGAGCCCCTCTTTGACTTCTGCTAAAGGCTTTAAGGTCCTGTTTCCACCAGAGCACCTACGCCTGTAGGAGGCAGCTGCTTTTACATCAAAGTGATCTCCCTGAAGCTCCGTGTGGCAGCAGTGAGCCTTACCATGTTTATTAAGGAGTTGTTACAGGGCAATTTTCTTTTGGGCCACTTTTTTCCAGCTCCTGGATCAACCTCCTCTACTTAAAGCCAAAGGGACATTGCTGCAGCCTCCAGTTTTAGGAGAGCTCGCAGCCCCAACGCCACGGTGATGTAGCACTCGGTTGTTTTTTCTGTCCCACAGGTATGGGACCTGGCCATTTGGTTTGTTCAAGAGGTTGGGCATTCCCGGGCCAAGACCTCTGCCTTTCTTTGGGACGTGCCTGGAATATCGCAAAGTAAGTGACTAAAGCCTTCCTGGCTCCAGAAATATCCGCCTTTGCTCATACAGCTGTAGCTAAACAGACGCATGGCGATGATAAGTTATCTGCAAATGCCAAGCTTCGCTCTAACGCAGGGGTTGTGCAAGGGCCAGCGCGGGAGAAGGGCTCAGTAACACAGACCGCCGGGCTCTGCCTTTACAGCATCTCCACATGGGCACTTGTGGGTGGCTGACTTACAGCTGCCCTTTGCCAGGGTCCTGGCAAACAGCTCATTCACAAGCATGATATATATTTATGCTGTCCTTCACGATGTTCTCGGAGAGGACAACTTAGAAGGCGGCTCTGAACATCAGTTTACAGATATTCCTCCCGACCCACCATCTCCAACATCACCCCCTCCGCTGTATCTTCTCCAAGATAATTTTTAAATTGCTTTCCACAGGGTTTCTTGGAGTTTGATAATGAATGTTTCCAGAAATATGGGAAAGTCTGGGGGTGAGTATGAACCACTGATCTCTTCTTAAGGTAAAACTAGAATCCATATGAAGGGGAGAAAAAATTCATAAGGAAAGCTCCCTTTTTTCTACCTGCCCCTGACGGTCCCAGCGCAACAAGTACAGCAGCGATAGGGCGCTCGTGGTGGCTTACATTAAAGCCTGATGACTGCAGGGCTGTGCCGCTGTCACGCTATATGGAAATTGCTTTGGCTTATACTATGAAAGCTGTTTTAAAGCTGATAACAAAAGGCCCTCACCTGCTCCTAACAAAATCAGCAGCAAAACTACTATTTACTTAAGGGAGAATCTGGAACTGGGAGGTCGAGTTCCTCTGGTTTACCAACAGCAGAGGAATGTGAGTGAACTCCCAATAGTGTGTGAAGAAGCAGATCCAAAGTCTGCCGCCTTCCTCGTGCTGCTGCTCCTTACCTGCTGCCGCGGGAGCTAGTGCAGCTATTGTTGCTCTGCTCTGGACATCTCCTACGGCTTTTATCGCTGCTGTTATAACTTGGGCTGCAAACTTGCGTATCCTTTATAATGCATCCATTGATCCGTATAGAAACCTTAAAAAGTGGAGTCTAGAAAAGATATCTTTACATAAATGGCAAAAGTGCGTAAATCTGCTTAATTTACATCTGTTTCAGGAAGGCATTCAGAACTGGCAGCTTAAAAAGACAAAACCAAGGATTGAGTTTCATCTCTAAGGATATTTCAGTGCTGTCAGCTCAAGTCTCCAGACACTCAATTCAAGAGCCTGAAAGGGTTCGAACAAGTTTCCTTCTAATACTGTAATGTGTTTAAGTGTCTGGAAAACCAGAGTGAGTCAGGGGAGAAAGTGAAGACACTTGCTTCATTTAGTATCTAGTCCTTGGAGGGACTGAGCCCCGCTCATTTCCCAGTGAATTTGGAAGGTGTTTAGCCCCCTTTATCATTTACAAAACCAGATGGGAGAAGGCCTGGGAGTCCTTTTCCATCTGTACTTTCTACATTTCTGTACTTAGACATCTGCAGAACAGCAAGGCTGGTGATGAAGGAGCATTTGTTTAGCACATTTTGTTTCACGGGCATCAGCCAAGCCTTGCACTTCAACTCTCTGGAGTTGTTTATCTGTCTCCTCTTCTTCCCCCGCCAGGATTTACGATGGCAGGCAACCCGTGTTGGCTGTTGTGGACCCCCAAATCATCAAATCTGTGCTGGTTAAAGAGTGTTACTCCACCTTTACCAACCGGAGGGTAAGAGCAGAAGCATTGTGATGTACCACAGAGTCCAGAAAACAAAGTACAGGAGAAGACAAGCATGCAGCAGGGTTTCCCATAGGGGATGAGCGACTGCACTATAGGGACTACTGTAAATGGCCACTGTATGTCACTGTTCCCCTACCTTACAGCCCGGGGACTGCATACCCAGGCTGGCAGAAGCAGCTATTTGCTGCACATTAGACAAATTCTGCTCTCGCACCTATATATACATATATATAGGGATGAATTTGAGAGTCCTGTGTGAGCATGGAGGAATGGGCAGGGGTCCGGCCAGCACGCGTGCCGCCCTGCAGCTTCCAGGTGGGATGCAGAGTCTGGGTGGCATGGTTAGGTGTGGGTGCACACGTACACTCGGGCGTTGGGCTTGTTGGGTTGCTTGGTCTGCATAGGGAAATGGCATCTCGCAGCTGGTTTACTGCAGGAAAGGGGATTATTTATGTATGTGTGTCTTGAGAGAGGCTGTTTGTAAGGCCTTAGCCTGCTGCCAGTAGTAATGCCCCTGAAACAGCCTGGGCAGGGGCTTGCACGCTACATTCCCATCCTTGCGAGGAAGCCGCTATCTTTTCCGGGGTTAACACCTTGCCTTTTCCCCCTCCAGCATATAGATCTAGCAGGGGTGCTGAACAACGCTGTCTCATTAGCTGAAGATGAACAGTGGAAAAGGATTCGCACTGTGCTCTCTCCAACTTTCACCAGTGGGAAACTAAAGGAGGTAAAACAGAGGAGCAGGTACAAACTAAATTAGAAAGTCAGTAGAGAGCATTTCCAGGCTGAGATTGTCACAGGGGTCTGATTTCTTTAGTCAGAGCCTGGCAACTAAGCTGGCCTGTTTTATTTATTACATTATTTAATTTATTACATACAGTAATAAATTACTATTTAATCTAAAACAAAAAAGACTTAAAATAAAAACTTAGCAGAAAGATCTTATTTGTAAATATCAATGAAACGCCCTGTAGTCTTCGTAAACCTGTCTTAAAGGAGTAAAATGTACTATACTTAAGTGACCATCTCTGGTTTGTGTTACAGATGTTCCCTATAATGAAGCACTATGGGGAAGTTTTGGTGAAAAATGTTCAAAAGCAAGTGGAAGAGAACAACACTCTATCTGTAAAGGAGTAAGTAGCTGCTAGAAACAGCAGGCTAAGCAGCAAACCTTGTTAACAAGTGCTATGTTTTATTCGTTACTGGCAACACAGATCACTCGCTGAGTAAACCAGACCTCTGAAATGAGGAACAGGGCTAGCTGAAAACCTAGCTGGAAATTTGAAAAGAAAATTTAAGCTGAAATGTTAGTGAAACTTCCTAGAGGCAGAGCCCACAGAGAAGCCTTCTAAAGGGAATTGGGAGGGGGAAAGAAAATGCTCCAGCACAGCTTTGTGAATCCACAGATCCAAGATAACCCCAAATCCACCAGGAAAACCCAATTTTCCCCGCATATACTCAAGATCTCTCTGCACCACCTTCTTATACCGCAGGATGCTGGGGTTGCTGGCTTCCCAGCCCCACACATGGCACCGTGGGATGCTCGCCCATCACTTGCCCCCGTTGCTGGGAGGGAGGCTGTAGTGTGGCCCTGGGTGCGTCGTCCTCATCTGTGCCCTCCATATGGCTGTGGAGCAAAACCTGTGTATTTCTCCCCCAATTTCAAAGCACAGACACAGAAGGGGCAGCTGCACACCAGTAGTCACACCCCAAAGCTCTCCCCTACCAAAAACCCCATAAGGAGAGGGCTTGGACAGTTTGTAATGTTATAGGGCTGTGCTGGGTTGAACAAAACCAGTTTCATGGCATGCTTGAAGCAAGGTGTGTTACCACCCCTCCCCAAGCAGCCAACATGCTCAGAGTCACATGCTGTCCTTGCTAGCCTGCTCATGTAGCTACATGCTGGTTTAAAATCCTCAGAAAAGCTGTCCAATTTCAAAAGCCACGCAGGCTTGAAACCAAAGCTCTCTAAAAATCTATCCCTTTCACTATAAGTGCTTTCCAGTTACCATATATCCAATTTCCTTTCCAAAACCAGGGCAGGAGGTCTCATGAGAATTTATATTTGAATGTCGCAGAGGCATTAGGAAAAAAATATGTTCACTTGGTCCAAACATTTAACCACAGTCTCTTTTCCATCTTTTCTCAGCATCTTTGGAAGCTACAGCATGGATGTTGTCACCAGCACTTCATTCGGTGTGAACATCGACTCCATGAACAACCCCAAAGATCCCTTTGTCAGAGAGATGCGGAAGCTGGTCAAGTTTGACTTTTTTGACCCACTCTTCATCTTGACATGTAAATGACTTTTTTGTTGAAAACTTCACTCAGGTGTCAGAGTACTATTGAAGTACGACTTTAGCAAGCGTATCAGAGACTAGTGCATCCTATACATTAACCAATTGACTATTGCTTAGATAACTTCACTACCTAGGATGGAAGTCCTAATGGCTCTTGTCTTCTTGTTGGAACTCAGAAGAGAAATGGGTAAAAACTTCCTCCACAATGCAAGAACATCCCAGCCAATATCCAAATAAGTGGTGGAAAATCATTCTAGGTTTGAAAAGCAAGTTCACCTGTGAGGCTTGAGGAGAGTGGTGCTATCCAAAATGCATTTTTTGGAAGAGAGTGCTGAGTGGGGACTGTAATTAGATGCAATTTCCTAGCAGTGCAATAGCTTAGCAGTGATGGTGATGGACCTTAAATCACTTGCAACCTTAAATCCAGATGAGATCCCTTGCTAAAAACCAGGGAAAGTTGTGGTCTGTGCATAGAGGAGGTTCTGGTGCTGTAGATTTTATGAATCTATACACAAGCTCAAAATTGAGTATCTAATGAAGGAAATGCTGTGAAGGGGACTTAAATGTTTGCATAAGCATAGCATGGCAGTGACTAGCTCAGCCTCAAAAAAGAATTCAGAATTTGCAGTATTTCTCTTCTGAGCCACATTCCTGCTGTAGCTGTACAATGCACAGAAGTAACCTGTCCTTAGAAAGCAGTGCCTTAGAAAAAGAAGTTGGCATATACTTTGGTCATCCCTTAAAGCAATTATTATACCCAGCTCAGTTGGGCCCAGTTGACAGGAACTTGGGAGAGGGTTGCGTCAAGACAAACTATCCCAAGAAAGAGGGGAAAAAGGCAAAGCCCAGGCTCTGCCCAGGTAAAGAAATGGAGAGAGGAAGTAATTTTTCAGTAGCATCATTACTTCTTCAGTAGCATCCGTAGCTATCTTACATGAGGTAGAGTTCGTTTACAGTATGTGATTTTATTACCAATTTGTTTTTCAGTTGTATGCCCATTTGTTGCTCCTCTTTTGGCCAAGATGAATGTAAGCATATTCCCCAGAGATGCTGTAGATTTCTTCATGAGATCCGTCTCCAAAATTAAGCGGGATCGTGAAAAGGAGACTCACAAGGTAAGTGAGAGTGAATTTACTAGCAATTGTGGCAGAAAATACAGTTAAGTAAAATAGAGCGATGATATCAAAGGTGAAGCCAATGTACAATGACTCAACAAAACCCTGAATCTACTTAAAAGTAAACACTTGATTTTAATACTGTCAGAACAGCCTCACCGGACTAGTCCTGGCAGAGAAGCAAGTGGACTTTGTACATCTGTGATCTGAAGCTAAATCCAGATGAAGGCTCGGTAGAATGGCATTAAGCTTGGGTTTGCAGAAGTTGTAATAAGTCAACAAAGTAAGAGACTCTCTGAAGAAGATTAGGCAGAGGATAAGAGAGAGCAGAGCAAGCAGTGCAGGAGCAGCAATACCACCTTCCAGGGCTGTGCCTTCTCCTCTCACTTTTCAAAAACTGAAGCTGCTTCCTGGCAAAGTTCTCCCTCTTAGAGTTTAGATCCCTTTCCCAAAATTCATTCGAGACACACTGCTCTCCCACCCAATGGCTTCATGAAACAGACAGATAGGTTTCCAAAATAAAATGCAAGTGTTGTGTTTTACAACAAGAAAGTCATGTGCATTTTGTGGATGCTTTCAGTTTAAAAATTGTGCTTAGGCTCCAAAATCTGCTTATCTGAGCCCTCCTGAGGGACCTGTCACCAGAGAAACTCTCTTGCTTTTCTTCTCAGGGCAGAGTAGATTTTCTGCAGCTGATGATTGAGTCCCAGAAATCAACCAGTCATGGGAGCAACGAAGAAAGTCACTCATATAAAGGTAACAACATCCAAATATTCATCACAGGAACAGGGGCTGTGGGAGCAAGGAGAATACGAGGAGCTCTTTCCCAGAGAAAGGCTCAATGGGTCACGACCATCTCCACTGACCAGCTCCAGGCAGAAGTCGCTGCCCCTTGTTGCCAGCACCGGAGCTAAGGGGAATCCCCCACGTCCTTTGCCAGGGAGTAGGACTGCCGTGTCAATCATTTATACCCAGGCAGTCATCTGGCTCCTCTATCAAATGACTTTTTCCAGACAGATAGCAGAGTAGCTATAAATGTGTTATAAGAAAACAACTCCAACAAACCTGCCTCAACCCCACCTGTTGCTACACCTCTTCCTTGCTGAGACCATCAGCCAACACCGGTTTGCTCATCTCCCCGTGTCCTCTCTCCTCACAGCCCTGACTGACACAGAAATCCTGTCACAAGCATTCATCTTCATATTTGCTGGGTACGAGCCCACCAGCAACTCACTTTGCTACCTGGCGTATGAACTGGCCACGCATCCCGACGTGCAGCAAAAACTGCTGGAGGAAATCGACACCATTTTACCCAACAAGGTAAGGAGACATTGAGTGATGGTGAAGACCCTCTGACCCTGCTGTCATCCTTCTTCCGTCAAGAAAATGAGAAATCTTTAGCTCCTAAACAACCTCCTCCTGGGATCTTCCAAGAGCTAAGAGACACACACTGAGACAATTCAACCCTGTAGCCATTTTCTTTTGGCAGCTGAAACCTTACAGGCCACCCCACTGCACAAACCCACTTGCCATACTCTGCACCCACGCACAAGTGGATGCGGATTTCCGGTCATTTCCATCACTCAGGGATGGAAAATGAAACCCATTCCGCAATTTCTACCTTGCATTTTGTTCTTCACCGAGTCTGAGACATGGTTGGGGCAGCAGGGGTTGGGGACGCTCTGGTCTCAGCAGTCATTTTGGGACAATCCAATTCTCATGCCAACATACCTGGTCATCTTTCTGTTGTCCTACAGGCTCCTCTCACATACGAAGCAATGATGCAATTGGAATATCTTGACATGGTAGTGAGTGAAACCCTTCGACTCTTCCCTCTTGGAGGACGGCTTGAGAGAGCCTGCAAGAAAGACGTAGAAATAAATGGAGTGACCATTCCCAAAGGAACCATTGTTATAATCCCACCCTATACCCTGCACCGCAACCCCGAGCACTGGCCAAACCCAGAGGAGTTCAGACCAGAAAGGTACAAAAAACATAATGAAAGGGAAGAAATATCATGCTGCTTTTTCCTCACGCAGTAATTAAGTATTAATCTCTGATTAGCTTCCTAGTGGCGTTCTTCTTATCTTTTTACAAACAATACCAACAAGAAATTGCAGGCTCATGGGAATGTCATTTTAAGAAGAATGAGCTTTGCACTTGAAGAAGGGTTTCAAACAACATAATCTTATTGGGAGAATGACACTGATACCTCACAACGTCTTGTACACAGTGTTTAGACTTGCTGACGGAGTGGGTAGTTGGCGAGTTTTTGTGACCGCTAGCCATCTTTCTGTATCATCTTCATGGCTGAACCCATTTCCTTCACACAGCCTTTGCTACAAAATATACCAGAGTTGATCCTTCCAGAGTTGCCTTCTCTCTGTTTTCAAGGAAGTGATAACTTTTCCCTAGTTGGTTATTTTTATAATTGGTATCTACCTCTCATTCCCAAAAAGACTGCAGCCATAGGCTGCTCCTAACAAAGACAACTCCTGGTTTCTCTCTCACTAAATACAACAGATAAGATTTTGAGTTTAATTCTGCCCATCCAGACTGGGAGAAGTTGGGAGCAATGTGAAAATCCACATGCTCTCCCCAGATGACCGATATTTCCTCTCTGGGATGAGGGTCGTGACACAGCACTCGATTGCTGGGGTACGCTGAGATACCTTCGCCAAAAACCAAACAAGTCCCTGTAGAGCACAGGCAAGAGGTCTCTGAATAAGTAATACAGATATGTAGCTTTTTGGGTTTTTTGCTGCCTTCATGTCTTTTCCCCAACCATGTCATTATCCAGGTTCAGTAAGGAAAACAAAGAGGCCATAGACCCGTATACGTACCTGCCCTTCGGGGCTGGTCCCAGGAACTGCCTTGGGATGCGGTTTGCTCTCCTGAGTCTGAAAATTGCCGTGAGCATCCTATTGCAACATTTCACCTTCCAGACGTGCAAAGAAACTCAGGTGAGGAGCACATTACGTTTTGAAGCTTGCACGTGAAGAGCTGGGTGCCTAGCTTCTCACCGTGGGTGCTAACACCAGATGATGTGCACTTCTAGGGAGGTGCACTTTCAAGCACTACGGATCAATTTATGTCCAACCCGTGGCCAAGTTTCTTTCCTTTAATCTCTACTTATTTAATTTGTCTATCTCCAAGTGTGGTTTTCCTCTTATTGTTGCAGATCCCTCTCAAGCTGAGTTCACAGGGACTCTTAACACCAGAGAAACCGATTATTCTGAAGTTAGTCCCCCGGACCGACACCGCACCTGCAGAGGCGTAAAGCCCAGCTGCGTCTGCAATGGTTCCCTGGCGTCTAATGAGCACTGTGCTAACAAAGGGATCACACATCGCAGGAAGTCTCTCCTACACGTACAGACACAGAACAGCAGCTCTAGTTAATTCTGGAAGCAATTACTACATATTTACTAATAAACATAGCTGTCAGAAATGTAATGCGGATCACTGGGCAGTGACAATATACAGTCCCCTTAATTTTGATTGCAGAAAACAAGAAATAAATCCACATGAGAAGCTGATCATCCACTTACTTCTAAGGGGACTTCTCCATCTGGAGAGAAGGAATTACTGTTGAATCCAAGAGAAACATGGTGTGATGGAAATTCAAATTGCCAGACCTTGCTGGTGACATTCTTCTTGGTGTATTGATGCTTGAAATTTCGTGTGTTGTAATTGAGCTGACTGGTGTGAGACTATATCCTAGTTACCAAACCTCTTTTGTGCTATGTGTTAAACTAAAGTGCGTACAAATACTGTCATTAAAAATGTTTGAGAGCTGCTCTGTGTTGTGTACAGCGGCTGATCACTTCCTATTTAAAAACTGTATTCAGCCTCAACCCTTGAAATTATCCATGTACATTGCTTTCCACTTAATTTAATGAATCTGATCCTTCATTTACTGCGATCAAACCCTCCCATTTGTACAGTATTTTACAAACACTATAACTCCCACCTCTTAGTTTGATTAAGAGGTGGCCTTCAGTTCACCACTGGCCAGCCCTCTTCCACGCTGGAGCAACAGAGGACGGATTGCAGAGGGCAGCAGGAGGTGGTGACAGCACTGCAGAAGGGCTGCTGCTTCTGGAGAAATTGTTTGGACGTGGCTTGTGGCTGACCCTTGCCTCCTCCCAGAACCAGGGAGGGGGTTTACACATTGCCCACGGTGGGATATTAGCCTGCTGCGAGCTGCTCTGCTCTTGACCTGCTCCAGAGCTTGTGCCCTATGGGCTGGTCCTGCCATCAGCATGATGCTTTGACCAAAAGACTTATGCCATCCCTAACCATATAAACAGGACATATCAAAAAGCAGGTGGGAGGTCCTCCTGGATCCGAATTTCACATGCCAGTTAACCCCAGTATACCGGGCTGGTCCTGACACCTACAAACCAAGAAGGATGCTAGTAAAATGGGAAAGGTTTTTAGAAGAGCTGCAAACCAGATCAAGTCACCCCTTAACTTTCTCCCGGCATCCTTCACTCCAAGGCAATATTTTCCAAATCATGGTCTATAATTTTCTCCTGTGGCCACATACTTCTCTTTAGGAGACAAAACTGCAACACGATCCAAATACTACAATCCAATATAGTACAAATTTATTCAAGAATTTATGTCCATTCTTTAGCAACAGTGGCAATTGAGGGGCTGGGGAGTGGTCAGCCAGTGGTGCGTTGGATTCCTGATCACTGGAAATCCCCAAATCAAAGCTGTCCATTTTTCAGGAAGATACAGCAACATTCACCAGGCTCTAATTCAAGAGTTAGCAGCTTGCGCTGTCCCAAAAGGCAGATAAAACAATTATAGTGCTCCCTTCTGATTCATCATCTGTGAAAAATTGTTTGGATTTTGCTATGTACACAGAAAGGCGTAGTTAGAAGGGCTGCCAGTAAGGCCCTTCCTCAGTTTCAACTGTTGCTCATCTTGTACCAGGGGTTAAAAAACATTCAGTGGAAGAGTTGGACCTGTCTTACTGTTGCAATGCTGTAGCAGCCAGCTCTGATGGGGAGAGTGCAATGCCCCTGCATGGCCAGACTAGTCCGAAAATGCATTTTCCCTATAGAAAAATAGGGCTAGGCAAAACTAACTCCCAGTTCAAGGAAGGGGAAAGAAAGGGGAAACCACTGTGAAAGCAGCAAGTCACTTACAGGCCAAACAACTGCTTTGATGTAAAGAAAAGTCGTTATGGTATCTCGTGAAGAAAGTCAAGCACCTTTGCATGGTGCTCAGAAACAGAAAGCGTTAATCCAGCTGTTCCCCAAGACAAGCAGTCCCTGCCCAGCGTGTGGCATCTCCGAGAATGAAGTCATTAGTGTAACTGTACAGATCATTCTTCCAAATGTGAAAAATGTGACTAATTCTCTGGCTTCAGCCAATTATGACCTGCCAGGACTATCATAACAGCCCATAAATAATGTGTAACAAAATCATGGTAATGAGTCTTCTAGAAGAAAATTAGATCCTCTGTGTCTTAACTCCATAAAATTACTTTGCTTATAAGGGCTGCCTCCGTCATTCCTAGCACTTTCCATTGCTTCGCTGGCCATCCCTCAGAAATGGATGTGACTTGGCCAGGAGTCTGCTGGTCCCCGTCGCTCTGCTCGTGCCAGGTTTGTTTTCACTGGTTTGGCCGTTTCCTCTTTGAACCAGACATATCACTGTTTAACTCGACTTTCGAATGTTTTCACTGATAAAACATTTACTTTATCTAGACCTTGCCAATTCCTTTAACTGTTTCAACACATCCGTGGCAGGCCTGGGACATCATGTTGTCCCAAGAGGGCTGGGTCTTTGTCAAAGGAAAGAGCTTCCAAACACAGTACAACATAGAAGTTAATTTTGGGACACTACTGTTTCACTTCCTCCCCTAAATCCTCCAAAACCCTAAGTAAGAAGGAAAGAAGAATGAAGAAAATCCATGTTACATCAGTACTTTTTTAAAAAAAATACTCTTTTTCAAAGATTTTTCAAGTCATTGTCGAAGCGCTAGCCTTCATCACTGTGCAAGCGTAACGGACTCACACCCTGGTAAGACACCGGCATCGGCCGATCACCGAGGAAGACTTCTATAAGTATGCAGAAATATGTTCCCCTTAATACAGAAAGGCTGCCGGGAACTTTCCAAAGGAGACATATACCCCATGGTACGAGAACTGTTATTGCATCGGTCCTGACAAAAGACAAAGTTGGTTATAAGTGGGGAGATTTGTTTTCTGTTTCTCAGTTAACTATAGCAGAGTAACCATCAATGTTACCGTAACTTGCCTAAATGATGTAATATTTCCAGTTGATTGCAATGATCAAATGGATTTTATGAAAAACAGGTTTCCTGCTTACAGCAGAGGAATATTTCATGTGCTTCACAGGAAATCAGTGAAGTCAGTTATTAGGTGTTTCAATACCAGGCTGAGCCCCGACAGATAGAAGAATGTCCTGACTATTACCAAACTAAGCGTCCCTAAAGTACTGAAGTTCTTTGCAATCGCACCTTGCCTTTAAAGTGAAAAATGAAACATTTTTCAGGCATATTTCACCTGAAAGGAAGAAGAGGCAGCGCTGCTCCTTTTACTTTACCCTCTACTGAGGCACAGTTTCTCTACCGATACTCCGGCATCAGATGCCTACAAGTCAAAGCGCACAAACGGATGAGCTGGCATGCAGAATTTGTTTAGTTCTCAGTCCCTCCTTCCTCTCTCTGCCTCCCTATTAGAGGTAACAAGCCAGCACAGGGAATTACCAGGGTATGACAGATAGCTTGGAAACATGGAAAACCTGTAGCTGAATTTATGCCCTGACATCACCTTTATCTGCCATAATGGAGAGAATTGGGCATATTGAATCGCTCACCATACAGATACGGAATTTTGAAAACCCTTACTATTGCACAAATGTTGACAGGGTATTTTATTTACTGCATCATTAAAGGTTAAAGAGACTCATTCTCCAGAGGATTCATTTTTTCAGTGCTTAATATCAATTAAAGCTAATTTCAGCTCTACTCTAATGATTAACATAAAATATGGAAAAAGCTCTAACTGAGCATTTCTGTTCATTACTTCAATTCTCTTGTATTGCTAGGGCACTTTATAGGTACTGATGCAGCTCTATATCACCCATGACGCAGTTAATTTTCCCCTCAGAGCTTTTTTTGTTACTGAACACTTGAAGATGGTGCAAAGATGCACAAAATACCTTTGATTATATGGATCAAAGTTTTTATTTAACCAGTTCATAGTTGATGATCAGTGATGTTCTCAATGGTCGTTCCTACATGGCTGGGTACGATGTCTACATACAAATTTATTTTGTTACATGGCCTACAGCTTCCATAGCATATATATATAGAATGTATAAGCATACTTTGATATATTTGTGCAGCCAGAAGTTTGCAAATGGAGTGGGGAGGACAATATAACTGTTCAAGGGAAAATGAAAAACTTGCCTGGCACTTACGAGCTGAAGCCGGTCCAGTACAGCTGGATGCTTTTACCCATCTTTGCTTGGCAAAATACTAGTTCCATCAACACACCATAGAGTGCCCAGAAAAATAAGTTATAGTCCATCCCCTGGGCTATATCAGGGCTTTGTCCAGCCCAGCTGAGAAGACACAGGTGCCACACCACAGCTCCCCCATCCTAGGGCTGTCCAGCTGGTTTTGCTCCGGAATCGTAGGTAATAGGACTGGAAAACACTTTTGGAAAATAGACCACACAGACCAACCGCCAGCCTGGTGAGCAGGGTCTTGCACTAACTCGCCCCAAGCTTGTCTAACCTTTTCAGAACTTGTCTACTCATATCCTAATTTTAGGGTATTTGTTGTTAACAAACACTAATCTGGGATCGATCTCTATCCAAAGGTCACAGCAAAAGCCAGAGGGAAGGTGAGGAGCAATACAGATGCTCCTAAGAAGGTCAGCTGCTGCCACTCAGGCTGCTCTCTGGTGGTAACCACACATCAATCAGCCCACCAGTAGCCTTAGCAACATCCATGGAAGTGAGCAGATGTCTGATGCTCCCAATAATTATAACAGACTCCAGTAGAAATCAGCAGAATGTAGAAACGGGGGACATGCATTTGCAGATTCCGCTTGCCAAGAAATGAAGTGTTTCCCATGCTGGCTGTCATACTCATGTCCTGTCACATATAGCTCTGGCCCAGGATTCCATACTTAGCTACGTGCATCTTCTCAAACAGGTCACTGAACCCACCACTCTTGGTTTTCCTCATCTTTTCAAGACCGCAGGTGGCTTTCTGCTTCCCCCTCCAGAATTTTCTTGTTTAGCTTTCAATGCCTGGGATTCGTTTGGCTGGTAGTAAGTGAAACAGCTCTCAAGTGAAAGAGCTACCTAATAAAGTTATAATGGAAGAGATTATTTCTGTTCTTTACATTACATTAAAAGCCAGTCAGGAAATGAAAGCCCAGGAGAGTTAGGCGTGTTGGAAACACTCAGCAAGATAGTCTTTTCTTCAGGGAGTTCACAGTCTAAACGTTGCCCTAAGAAACAGAACGTGCAGCAAACAGACAGCTTGTGCTATTACAGACTTAGCAAGCACATGTAGATACATATACACGCGCATATGTGTGCATATATACACACACAAAGGGCAGAGGGGTATATTTTGTCTTGAGAGACTCTCCAGTGCCAGGTCTGATATCCCCCTGGGGAGCGGCTGGGGTGGGGAGTTTAGTGCCTAGACCACAGCACAGCGCATTTACCTGCTCTGCACCACCAAGGTATACAGCTACTCTTTACCAGTAACATTTAAATACCAAACCCACTGCCGTCTTAGGGTTTTTTAAATAAAATTAGTCAGTTTGGGCTCTTCACTAACCCGCAACCTGAATTTAAGAAACCTTCTTACCACCACTTCCTAGCTGTTATTTTCCTCCTAGTGTTAAACTTCTGCGCAACACCAGCACGAGCAGTTACAGAAATCTCTTTTCTGGAGGAAAAGCAAAACCAAGCAGTTCTCGGCATCCCCATGGAGGGGCAGTGATATTCAAGCACATTAACAGGAAAGACAATTAAAATGGGTCAAAAAGAATACTATAAGTTTTTGAAACATTGACCTTTGAGTTTAAAAGGTCTACCTTTCAGGTTTTGGTTGGCTGAGGGGACCATATTTAGTTACTGATGTTTAAGATAGTTTTATACCACCTTAAAAATAAAAGAATATCATTTTTTCTAAGCTAGAAAGTAATTTACACTGTCAACAACACTGAGAACTATAAAGTGCTAACGCTTTAAAATCTCACCTCCAGGTGAAGTATCCAAGTACTTTCAGTCCTCGGATCTGGGTTATTGAAAATCCCACCCTTGCACACGCGTCCCTCACCTGTTGCTAACCCCCAAGAGATGGCTCTCAACACGTCCAGGCGGAGCTTGGGAGCCAACGGTCCTCAGCCATCACTGTCCCAGGACCCGCCGTAGGCCTCGGGGCATCAGATGGGCGAACACTACACAGATATTCAAAAGTGGCTTTCACAGCTTCAGCTCTCAGCATCTATCAGCAGTTAGGTTTAAGTAAAATCATCCCTGACAGAAGCCCACTGCCCTCTTTAGTGTCCGATGCACGAGGTCTTTCGCTACCGTTTCTTTTACAAAGATCTTGATCTCAAGTGATGACAGGTGATGAAGATCTGGCCCTGGAAATGAGTAATCACCAGACCACATCAAACATTTTTCAAAAGCTGTTTTAAACGAGCAAAAGGCAAACTTCAAAATGCCAGAGCATAAATCTTCATAGGGACGCAGGAGGCCCTGAGGTGGAAACAACAAAGTTCACACAGTGCTTCAAAAGACAGAAGTCTGCAGCAGTGCCATGGTGTCCAGCGAGAAGCCGTCGCAGGGAAGGGGTCGGCCCCGCTGCTGTGCTAACCCGGCACTAAGGACGGCAAGAACAATAAGGAATTAAAATGCACAGTCACAGAACCGAGTACACAAGAAGTTCTGGCACTAGTTTGGTTCGTTTATTACAAAGCCGCGCTGGCTTTGTGTTGGGTTTTCTGCCTTCTCTCTGCTTGCTGGCAGCAGCTCCAGAGATCTTTGGCATTTTGCTAAAAGTTTCAGATATTGGTTTCCTTTGGAGCACCTGCTCCTTTGCAAGATGATAGAAGCTACCTCCAGGCTTCCTCCTCCCTGACTATATGCTGCAGCTGCACAGCGCATTATTTTCCACATTTACTTAATAATCTCCAAAACGCTTGGGGTTTAGACCTTGTTGCCTCTGCCTGTCTCCGCATTGGCTCCCAGGTAGACTTTGAGACCCAGCAGCCAGCCCTGCTGGGCTGCTCAGCCCCAGGGGAACGCTCCCATTCTCTAGTTCACCCCTGAAGCCACAAGCAAGGAAAATAAACCCATCGATCAGCCTCTCCTTTCCTCGCTTCTCATATTCATAGCTGAAAGAGCAATGCAGGCCAAACAGCATTCAGCTGAGCACGAGTGAGTGCAACCTGCACGTGCCTCTGTCCCAGGGCAGTAATTGTCCAGGCAGACTAATCTCCAAAGCCCTAAGCTTCTCCTGACAAATAGCTGCTGAAATTGTTGTCCGTTTGAGTATTCATCTTTCATTTGTAATTTCATTTTAAATCCATTTTTGCAGGGTTTGCTGGACTTGAACCAAAATTGCTTTCAGAAATATGGGAAATCCGAGGGTGACTATTTTTCCCAGGCAAGCCTTATCTCACCGCGGCCTCTAAAGCACAGCCAACCGCCCAAGTCAGAGGGTGCGACCCCTGGGAAGGGTCCATCAGAAGCGGCAATCTTAAAAGCACATTATGTACTTGTCAGCCTGGCCTGCCAGGTGAGAACCCGAACTAGCGCACATTTGATGGCTTGCACTGAAAATTGGTAATAATAAAAAAAAAAATCTGGTTTTGAGATAAGCGGGATCCAAAAGAATTTGTAACTCGGGTGATTTCTCGGTTGAAGTTTCGCGGAAGAGGGTGTGCGCAGCCCGCGCTGTGCTGAGACGCAGGGAAGAGGGACAGCCAGGCAGGGAGCAGCGGCTAAGCTGGCTCGAAAGGATCTGCAGCTTCAAACACATCGCAAGCAGTAGGTGGGCTTTTTGAATAAGGAGAAAATTCATTAACTTGATGTCAAAGATCACACAGAATTTAACGAAATCCTTAAGTAAAAGATGCTAAGCGTTTCTTAGGCCTCCTGGATCTTTCCTTGAGGATCCGCAAAGAAATGTGAAGGAACTGCTCCACTTTTAGTACCATGCTGCGAGATTAGATGCCATCCCGCTATACATTCTTTTTTATAGCCCACTTTCTATTTTTATTCCTGTTCTACTGTGAAAGTGTTTGCTAATAATGTATGATAGGATGCTTTGTCATGAAAAAACCTTGTATCATTTATCTGTTTCTGAGAAGAAATTCTCAGTACAAATCTAATAAGGAAAAAAAATCCTATTCTAGCTCCTGTTGGAGGAAAAGGATTGATTTATGGAGAGAGATGAAAAGCACTAAGTATGTATTGCTTGGCAAAATGAGGAATTGTAGAGAACTGTCTTTATGCATTTGAAGGGTGTAAACATCAAAGAGGCAGAGGAGCTATTTAGAGCATTAGGAGGAGGCACATCTAGGAGACAAGAGCTGAAATTAAATGAACATCGTTAACTTAAAAATCATACTTCTGCCTGCAAATCTATTTCCTGGTATTATTACTTGTAGCACTCTGATGAGTATAAATGAAGCTTATAGAGAAAAATATCTAATCTATTTTTCATATCTGAGCAGCAGACCTTACTGTAAAGTTTATAAAGCCCAGATCCTACAGCTGTTCCCGAGAAGAGCATCCTTTAAATCCCCCCCCCTTCTATTGCCAGCAAGGGTTGATCAGTGTGATGGTTGCTTTCCCCTCCGTGCTCTCTGATCGCAGGCAGCCCGTGTTGGCTACCTGGGATCCACCTCGCTGAAGCTGTGGGCGTAACAGCTTTTACCCCAGAGGGTGGATAAGTTCCCAGTCACTAATAACCCTTCTGAAGAACCAAGAGCATCCTTGCTCACAGCCCACAGGAAAGCCGGGCACGGTCCTACAGGATGCCCAGACTTGGCTGCCTGGGATTCAGTTAATTGCCCACTGTCCTGAGCTAAAGCATCGGGGGAGGAACAGCTCCGTAGGAAATAAGTACCTTTGCTCTCAGGCAAGGCTTTGGGCTACACTTCAAAAAGCTGCTGAACATCATGTGGCCCAACAGTGTACAGAGATCTCAAGGACAAAGTTCTGCTCTCTTAAATCAGGCTTTGCGAGCTGCCTGTGCCCATCCGCGGGAGCGGGACGGCAGCAGAGTGTGTCGGGCTCTCTCTCGGCTGGATCCTTCGCCGCCGCGGAAGCACAGAGCGTGCCGGCGCTGCGGGGGTCTGCGCATCTATATGTATGCGCTTGGGTAATTGGAAGTGTCATGCAGCTGGAGGCTCACAGCTGAAAAACATCATTTGGTTACATACTGCCCTTCTGATTCCTACCAGACAGCCCAGGATAACGAGACCTGCCCCTTTCCATGCCTTCCTTTCTCAAGCAGCATTTTACAGCTGACCGATGCTCACCATGACAGGCGAAGGGAGCAAGGGAGGACTCCCCGCTCCCAGCCTCCCCAGAGAAATCCTCAGATCCTTCCAGAATTACAGATTCCTTTTATCTTTTATTTTTCTCCCCAGATTTTTAGTCGAGAGGGAATACTGGACTCTGCTCTTGCATTAGCCATGAAAAAGAAGTAGAAAAGAGGCTTTCTGTGCTCCCTCACTACCTTCACCAGCTGGAAAAGAGGTAAAACCCAGGGGAACGGAGGCAACTAACAATTGCTAAGTCAGAGCACAGAAGCCACGCAGGCTGTGACCTTCTAAACAGCCTAATCTCTTCAGTCTGAAACCAATCCATCATTAAACACAGTATTTCATGTGTGTAAATAAAAGAGGAAGGAAAATGATCACAATAACAAGCTTTTGATAATAGCCAAGATTCACAACTAAATGTGTGATATTTTAACAGGGAGCATATATTAATGGATAATAATGTGATGCCCATGAATGACAAGCTCTGATTTATATCCTGATGTTTTCAGCCCTAAAGCATCATAAGAACATTGTAATGAAAAATGTTCAGAAGTAAATAGGAAAGGATGAACCTCTGGGCGTAAGAAGGGAATTACAGCGCTTCCCATGCCCCTGCCTGGGGGCACCAGGGTCCCACGCTTGTTCACATCCAAACCCATCAGATCCCAAGGGAACCGAGTCCCTGACGCAGTCGCAGCTCCGCGCAAAGCCTGTGCAGCAGGCTGAGGAAAGCGTCTCCAAAGCGCAGGCTGGCACCTGCGGCGCTCAGGCACTGGGCTGGGACGGGGACGTCCCCATCCTTCCCTGGGCACCGCCGTGAGCACCCCGCTCCCCCCCGCAAGCCCGGCAGCCAGCTCACGCTCACAGAGCACGAGTCGCAAACCCACCAGCTTTAATCCTTAAGCAAAGCAAGGCCTTACCGTGCTGGTGCTGGATGGAAAGGCCACTTTCTTCAGATGGATGTCCGTGGTCAGGCATGGTATGGCTGTGCTTGCCCTAGAGACCTGTGCTCCTCCAGCTGAGCTCAGGGAGAGGGCTGCTGGTGCCAGGCGGAGCTTAAATGGGCTCCGGGACCATGGGTGGGGGTGGAGAGCCCAGGTGAGGCTCCTCAGGGTCGTTAAGACCTGTCAGGGCCTGGGCAGGTTCACGCTCCGCACAGGGCTCTGAGCCCCTGCCCATGCTGGGGATGCAGGAGATCCTCTTCCATCCTCAGCAGGAGGAAATCTCTGCCCGACAATTTACGGCCTGTCTAGTTGAGGTTTGAGTGTCTCCAAGCCCGGTGCATGGGTAGGAAGCAGAAGATTATAAAAGCCCAGTTCAGGCCTTAAACACTAAATCTTTTTTATCTTTTCTACCCTTTTTTCCCCCAGTGTGTTTGGATCTGACAGCCTGGATGTGGCACTAGTACTTCAGAATGGGCACTGAGAAAATGAGCACCCCCAGCAACCCCTTTGTCAGGGTAAGGAGCAAGTAACTAGTTAATTCTGAAGTTATTTTTTCCTTTTTCCTCTTAGCAGCAAGAGGAAAAAAAAAATTTTAAAGTAATACTTCAGCTTTCAGGTGACTGGGATGGACTTTTGATGATCAAATTCTATGATCATCCATACCCAGGCTTCTCTTGCTGCTTGCCTTTAGCTAGGGAAGAGATCCGCTTCAGTAGTCAGCAGAGTGGAGTCAGTGCACGAGATCAAAATCGGGTCCATCTAATATAGATAGGAAAGACCGTAGCAGAGCAGCGTTTTGACAGCGGCTCCTACGGCACGGGATGTGAGAGACGGAGGAAAATTCACGATGGTCAAACAAATGGAAGGAGACCATCCAACACTCCCGAGTATTTTCATGCGGGGTTTCCTCTGTCCTTTCACCTCCCCTTATCGCGAGTACAACATTTTCACTGCAGGTTTTCATAAACTGCGGCGATAACTGGAGCAGAAAGGTAGTAACCCGTACGAGGGCCGGCGCGTAGCTGCATTGCCCGCAGGAGAGCCGAAGAAGAAATGGGCCTGCTGTGCGGTTCCTGATGCCGCAGGCTACCGCAGAAGATGCACCATGTGGCTTTGTAAGTGAGAGATGAGTCCATTTATTTCAGGAGTGAATTTGGCCTGGGGCTGGTGCTATTTAGAATAAAGTTGGACTCGGTGACCTGTGGAAAGCACTTGTTCAGCACCTGGTTCAGTTAAGAGCCCAATTTGCAAACTAAAATCTGGATGCTCTACCAACCAGAACACGTCCAAACGCTGTCAAAATTTACTGTTGAGGTTAGGACTTTCCTGTCTCTTAATGAAATGGACTTCTGTTCTCGGGGCATCATATCCATTTCACAATGCATTTCACTGTCTTCCAGATGTACGTCCTTCCCTTAGTCCTTCCCTTAAAAGGAGGAACGTGAACATCCTCCCCAAAGTCTCTGAAGCTCTTCTCATGGTCAGCTATTAAAGCAAAGGCACAAGAAAGATGCTCAGAGGTGAGGCGATCACGGTGGAGCAAGGAACAGTCTCTATTAAGTTAGCCCAGATGAAGGGAAAAAAAAGAAAAAAAAATTGTCAGCACTACAAGAGAAAACGAAGCTAAATAATTCAAGAAAAAGACAAAGAAATTTATTTAGTTCTTGGAGGTTTAATAATTTTAAACAAAATCAGATTTTTTATTGGACCAAAGTCCAGGCCAGGGCGCTAAGAGGAGAGCAGCTGGGAGCTGAGGAGGTTGCAGAAGGGAGAGGGGGAAGGGGTTAAACCAGCCCGGAGAGCGATTTGGCTGCATGGAGCCTTCGCTGCAGCAACAAACTGGCTGGGAAGGTGGTGGTCAGCAGTGAGGAGAAAGTACCTGGTGTGGGGAGATGGAGGGATGTGCCTGAGCTGACACATGAGGTATTGATGGGCACAAATGCTCACTAACATTTATACTCTGGTATTTAACCTGGAAATAAGATGAGAGAGTCATGCTTCCATCTGTGGAGGATTTTTTTTTCTTTTCCCTGTGGACAACGAGATTTGTGATAGAAATGTGAGGACTGGTACAGTGGAGTGCGAATGGGAAAGTCTGGATGTGGAAGCACTTGGTGGAGAAGAAGAGCTGGAAGAAGAGGTGAAAGACTGGATTGTGCTGATGGTCCCTGTGCTAGCAGGTCATGGAGATCACAGCACATCACATACAGGGCACCCAGACCAAAAAACCCACGGTACACACTAAAATACAGCCACAACGAAGGACAGACTGATGAACGAAGCCATTACAGGTGATGGGGGCAGAGACACGAAGCAGAGGAGCTGGAGTGTTGCTTAATGACTCGTGTGGGGGTGTAGGAGAAGATGGAAAGACAAAACATCCCAATCACTGTCAGCTCCTAATGGGTACAAAATGCTCATCTGAAACCCAGCAGAAGGTCACTGGCCCCAGGAGAGCCCAAGGAGGAGCCAGCAGCCAGCACCCCTTGTCCTCCACGTCACCACAAGCAACCCTGAACCACCTACACGCACATCTTGGTGCTTGTCAGCACGTGGGGCTCTCGGGGAGCGAAAGCAGAATCGTTTCACAAGTTCACCTTCCTCCACTGCATGATCTCGAGCTGAGGTTTGCCGCATTACACGGGCCATGCTGCAGCATTAATTGCTACCCAGGGAACGTACGATGGGGATTTTGGAAGCTCACTCCCCTCTGTTGATCTCCCCACCTCTGTTGACTGTGAAATTGTGGGATGGGGATGTTTGGCAGGACTGTCCGGGATGGCTTCTCTCTCCAACATCTTGGCTCAGCGATCCTCGCAGGAATCTGTGAGGCACTGCTGTGGGCAGCTGCTGCCTTTCTCTGCCCGGGGATGAGCTTCTTGCAGGTGACAATAAACTCTACAGGCTTAAATGTGAGTCAGGAAATTAAGCAGCTGGGTTCTTACCTAAAGGCAGCATCACAACAGCCTTCAGCATCACCTGGAGGGAGGGCAGCAGATCTGCAATTGTTCACCTAGCTCAAGTGCAGAGAGACTCTTCCTTTGCAATGTGTATATGCTTTTGCATGAGAAATTCTTATAGGAGGAGTAATTATAGAAAAATGTCTCTCCTAACTAAAAGAAAAGGAAAGAAAAGAATAAGCACGTATGACACCACCTGGGGTACATCAATCAGAGCAGACCAGTGAAAGATAACAGGCTGGATAAACTCTTCACAGGAGCCACCAGCTATTTATCTAAATTGCATTTCTCAGCACTGTTGAGAAACACTCCCCCTTCTTTTGAAGGACAGATGAAAGTGGGACTCCTGTGATGTCTCTTCCCCTCATCCCTTCTCACGCCTCCCCACCCACCTGGGAACTACTCTCTGCTTTGGGAGCCTGGGAGCTGCCTGGTCACCAACCCACCTAACACAAATCAGGCTCTTCCCTCAGGACCACATTTACTGGTTTGGTAATATTCTGGCCTCTGCTTTGGTAACGGTGGGCTAATTCGAGATCCAAACCCAACTGTTTGCCTTTTTAACCCTATTCCAGTCTCGCACTGGATTTATACTGCTCTGGGGGTAGGAGGATATGGGGAATATACCCTCCGCATCGTCCTCTTCATCGGGTAGCAGAGCTGCGCTGCATTCATCCATCCCTTGGACCAAGAACGATTCACCAACTGATTTAATTACATGAAGCTTATGCAGGAGTTACAGAAGGATTATCTGGGTTTTATCATGGTTATTATAGAAAATGATTACATTGTTACTATTACAGAGTTACAAAAAGTAAAGAGGAATCACAGGAAACTTGGCAAGAGCTCATTAGCAGTGTGGTGCGGTCTGCAGGAGCTAATTAAAAGTGCTTATACCTCATAATAACCATTTATCTCCTCACAGCCTCCATTCCCTACCTCTCTTTCTCCGGATAGAGTGAGAGGGAATGATCTCTTCTCGCTGGCGGATGTGTATACAGCAATACATACTGAGTATAGCGTCATACGCATGGGTTTGTTCCGGGGTATGAAGGCACCAGCTCTGTCCTTGCCTGCCTGAGCTGCGGGCTGACTGTCCTTGTGGCACACAATGCCACGGTAGATGCTCAGGGATCTCCTAGAGCCACTTCAAGAAGCATCTCAGCCAACCATGCCCGGCTGAATGTGAGAAAATGAAGACTGTAACCCTGGAGGAGATGCTGGTTGGGAGACACGAAAACAGTATCAAAACACCATAATAACGCAAGCATTTACATTTACGGTGCTCAAAGTCTTACAGAAATCGCTGGTACCTCTGGTGTCTCTGTTTCCAGCAACACGTTGGTCTGAATCCCTTACTAGGAGGGCAGGCTTTTCTCAGACAACATCTGTATCTCTGCTGTAGGATTGCTCCTTCTGCATGCTTTCAAAACAACCCCCAAAAATGACACGGCTTCCAGTTAATCTATGTTATCTGGAAAGACGAAATCAAGGTGAAATTCAGTTTGTCAACAGGGGCGTGAGTGCTGACAGGAGATGGATCGGAACAGGCAAACACGAGCTGTAGTATTGCCCGACAAGTCATTTCTCACACTCACGGCTCCTGGATGCAGATGGATATTCTTGAGATGACATTTGATGAACTTGCTTTCTTTTGGAGTTTGAATTGAAGGAGTCTGTAGGAAAAAGCAGAGAAATAAATCCCAAAAGCCATGGTGGTTGTGATACCATTTTCTATTCTTCTCCGTGGTACTGGCCAGCATGGAGGAGACCAGAGCCGAGAGGCACAGCCAGCCTGCCTTACTCTCCGGGGAAAGGAGGGTACTTATATTTCTTAATACATCCCAAAATACCAGTCTCTTGGAAACAAATTTCTTGTCATGTTTAATCTTTGCACACGTTTTCAGCAAAGCAGATGGAGTGGATGCTGAATAACAAAATCCTTGAACCTGCTCCAGCTGAAGTCGGATGTAAAATCAACCTCAGCAGCGCTGAGATTATGCTTCTCGTGACAGCAAGGACCAAGTCTGAAGTCCCTTGGCCTCCAGTGCAACCCGACTGATCCTCAGTCCTCCAAGACACCACTCCTCTGTGCAAGAGTTTCCAATCTCTTGGCCAACTAAAGGCTCCCTCCCTTCCCAGCCATCTCTTTGACACCGGTTGACCATAGTTTTACTGTGTTTCTTTGACCAGATAGGGTTCATGTCCATAACCTCAGGCAGAAGTCAGAACTATTTTGCCCCAAACCATAATTTTTTAAAAATTGTTCCATCCTAAGGAGAACTTCTGTTAGCTCTCTTCTTCTTCTTTCTTCTTCTTCTTCTTCTTCTTCTCCTTCTCCTTCTCCTTCTCCTTCTCCTCCTACTTCTCCTTCTCCTTCTCCTCCTTCTTCTTCCTCCTCCTTCTTCTTCCTCCTCCTCCTTCTTCCTCCTCCTCCTTTTCCTCCTTCTCCTTCTTTGTCTTCTTTTTTATTATTATTGTTATTATTATTATTATCTATGCATATGAGCACGGATGATGGGATGAGTAGTGCCTGCTCTTAACCAGCATATGCAGCCTGGCCTCCCTGGCAACTGGGAACACTTTTTCTCAAAAGCAATCGATTAAACCTCACCACTCTGCCTGTTGGGCAGGCCTGTCTGACGCTCAGAAAAGAAAACCATGTACTGAAAATCCTGGCACTTCCCTCAGAAATGCCACCCTCCTTTTGAAAACAATACGAGAAAAATCAGGATTTTGTTCCTGCAACTTCTGCGCACTTTCCCCTTTTCAGCTTTCCCTGCCAAGCCCCATCCTCAGATGCATTCCTGCCTGGAACTGTGTTGTATCAGCTGCTCTCCCAGACATCCTCTGCTTTCACAGGCCGTTTCAATAACACGCAACAGCCCAGCTGCTGCCCAGATGGGGAAACCTCTTTCTGCAACAGCCGCAGTCAGTAAAGGTCTCGGTGGATGAAGCAACACGCGATTCACTTCCACGGCTTTTCCAGGAGATGCTGGAGACAGAGGCAGGACGTTGAACTTAACTGAGATTTCCCAACACAGAAAATAGTCGGAGAGCTGTTATATCGTTTGGGTGGCCAGACATGAGTCATTTGTAAGCCTGGATCATGCTTTTCTCCCCCTGAAATCAGATTACTTACTAAACCAAACCAAGTATTCCTGGTGAAATCAAGCTGGGTCAGCTCTCCTGAAACAAGGACAATTATGAAGAGCATGACCTTATCTCCCCCTTGAGTTTATCTGTCCTTGTACCTGGGACCAGACTGAGAAAAGAGGCAGAAGAGAGCGGCCCTGGGAACTGAACAATGCTGCAAAATCTCACCTGGAAAAAAACAACCCAAAAGTCTGATGAAAAATCGAGATTTTCTTGTCGTAAATTACTAAAACAAAAATTAAATGAACTATATAAATTGTTTTGGAATTAGCAGAGATAAACACTCTACACAGGGGTATAAACTGTAATACAAGCTAAGAAAGGCAACAAGGTAATCTGTCGGATTTTACGTGTGTTCAGTGCATGTAGCATGAGGTGTCCTGACATACGCGCACAGCGGAAATCAGCTGAAAGGAAGAAAGAGCAGCGAGCGGCGAGAAATTTGGAGACAGAAAAGAGGGAGGGGGATTAATCAGCATCAGTGCTGCTTTCAATCGCTGGGTTCCCTATAGAAATTAAATTGCTTGACTCGTACCAAGTTACCCATTATCAATACATGCCGTTGCTTTCGTTCCTCACTTTCCTGGGCAGGCGGGAGCCGCGTCCTTGTGCTGCAGCCTTGGCTCCAGCGTAAAGGGGTTAATTTGCTCTCACTCCCCACCTCTTTAAATATAACTCATAAATTTGATTCTTTGCTTGTTTTTATTACAATAGCTGTAGCTCTTCTGGAGAAAAGACGCCTCCCACCAATACACCGCAGCTTTCCAAAGTGAAGTTTAAGCCTCCTTCAGCAAATGCAACGGTCACAGGTTTTAAACCTTACGATGAGGGCAATAAGCTCTTACTGGCCACAGCATAAAAGCAAAACACAAACCCTCACCACCCAGAGCCTGCAGGTCCAAAATATGGATGTAACATGACAAACATATGCATATATATATGTAATCCTTTGTATAGCTGTCATATATATATATGTTACATACACATGATACTTGCATACATGTAAGTGGCCACAAATGATATCTGAGAAAAACAAGTCTCTATTTTTCACCACCGCCTGTAATTCCACCTGGGCTCATCGCTTCTTTCACTGAAGTGATGAATAAAGTAATAATTCTCCCTAAAAGCTGTGCTATGTATTTCACCGCTGGAGCACCAGCCTGGCACATCAATGGAGCGCTGGGACGGGCATTGGGAGTGGTTAGATCCAGGTATAAGAGCTGAACTTTCCTCTCTGCCCCAAATTAAGAAGAAACCCAGCAGTTTTAGGAGATTTACATTTATTTTCATGCTGTAAGCCAGACCAAACTGGAGCTGGAGTGAGGCTGCAGGCATCTGGAGGTCTTCACGAAGGCAGCACTCAGCACGAGTTGGAAACTTGGCTTTGTGTCCCTGAATAAACTAAAAATAGTTTGTCCATGGGGACTAACTGACCTCCGTGCTCCCTTCCTAACTCTGCGTATTTTATCTGATGGGCTTCAAGGGATTTCCTCTGATTATTGCAAATGCCTCTGGAGATACATTCAAAAGGATCCTGAATGCTGGTAAAACCTCTCCCTGTGAAGTCAGCCCGCGGAGAAACCTCACGGAGGAGACGTAAATCTTGGGAGGTTTTATAGCAGCTCCTCCAACATCTGTAATTCCCGTATCAGCAAACACTTTACACGTTGCTCTGGGAGCGGGACGTAGAGAAGGGAGAGTCATTTCAGAAAGCAACTACTTAGTATCTACAGCTCTACATGACAGCCAAAAAAATGTAATCCCAAATAGCTTTCCTAATTCAGACTGTATTAAAATGTATATATATAAAAAGTAACAGCATTTCACTCACACGGTCATTTTCCACTGGCTGGTCGTGGGTAAACTCTCAATCATGTCCAGACCCTGCTGTGCTACCGCGAATGCTGGAATGGTTAAATAGTTAAATATTCGTGCTGGCTCTCCTCTAGCGGTTTTCCTTCCTAAAAAGAGGATATGATTGCCCCATTCTGGATGCAAAGGAGGCGTTTGGGTTAAGAGCGGAGCTGCACAACGAGTGTTACTGGGTGGTAGCAGAGGCGGCAGAACGTGGATGAAAAATGAGGGAGCGGGAAGAGGGTTTTGGTGCACGTTGGTATTTTGATAGCATACCTACTTTTGGCCGGAATAAAAGCTCAGACTGCTTTAGTTGCAGCGAGGTGATGGGTTTGTAGCCTATCCTACTAAACCCGAATGTGTCTTATATAAAGAGAGTCATAGAAATGAGAGGAATCGATAGAGAGATGTCTCCGCGTATGCGTGTTTTATATTAAGACTTAGTTGATGACTTCTCGTCATTTGGAAGAAATGTTCAGCCTCAGTGCTTGAAATTATCCAGCTGCAGCGTTTTCTACTCAATCCAATCTCCAGTTAATTTGATCCTTCATTTATCTTGAACAAAGCCTCCTAATAAAAACATTTGTATTACAAATGATACACTTGATCAATGGGATGGCTTTAGGCAAGTATTTGATAATTTGAACACTAGCTATAAAAAGTTCTCATTTAATCAATGTAGCTGGCCAGTATTTGGAGCGAGAGAAAGTCCCAAACCTGTACATCACTAAACAAGCCAGACAATAATTAAATATCAGGTTATTTAGATGTTCTTACCAACATTATTGTTACAACTGGCTAGTGTAATCTGTGTGATATTAGCCCTAATTATTTTCGGTAACACAATTAATCATTTAGTTCACTCAAAGTGACAAGAATGGAATGAATCAAAATAAGAAGCTGACTGGGCAGGGAACTATTAATTTTCTTTCAATCCTGTAATTCCTTTGGTCAAATCAATGAGATAAATACGCAGATGGAAAAAGCCAATGGACCTACACATGAACGGTACCCAGGTCCCACGTGGGTCGGTAGATGATATTGGACCCTTTGCAGAGGCTGGGAAGCCGCCCTCGGGAGCATTCGGGTCTACTGTGTTTCTGAGATGGCTTTTCAAACATACGAGCGCTTCAAGGTCAAGGGCTGCTCGGCTATGGGTGGTACGTTCTCTCCCCAGGCTTGGGTCTGAACTAGGAAACGTTATCCCTGGCAGCCAAAGTGGATTTCTGCTTTATTACATCTGTTACTATCCCTGGATGCTTTGAGAATCAATCATGGTGCTTGGAATTTTATCTCGCATATTTATTTTCATTAACGGTGGTATTAATCAACGTTTTCCTCTGGTCTCCACAGGCCACTCAGGGAAGCTCTTGGAAAGCAAAGACAAATTCCAGGTCAGGATTCCTGTTGTTTGCTATTATTGTATGTGAAAAGTGAAATCATTCCTCTCTTTGCTCAGATTTGTGCATGAACACACTGAAAAACTTCTAGGAGCGCCAGCATCCCTCCTGCACCCTGGTCGAAGAGCTTTATTTTGACATGGCTACCAGCAGATATATTATGAAAAAAGTTCAGAAAGTCTAAAAAACATCCACAGTGTACATCAGGCTATTTTATTTTGTTTCTTCAACCCTTTTAAATCAGCATTTTTAGGACTTCATTTAAAACGGCAGACCAGGAAGCAGCGCGGTGAGGACTCTCTCCTGTCACATCAGGCACCGAGTTGTACAGCACACCAGCCTCAAATCTCTTTCGATCCATCACTTATTTCCCTCTAGAAACCTTTTTTTTTTGCTGTATTGTCTTTGACTGTTATTTATTTATTTGGTTAGTTGACTTTAAGGGACATTTCTCCTGGCTGGATAAAGACATTTTACAAGCAAACGCATGGGAACGTTTCTGATAACGCTGCAGAAAGAGCCGGCGTGCGGGTCCCCGTGGGCAGGGAACGCTTTGTGCCGTTCACCAGCCACCGCTCTGCTCCATTAAGGAGCAGCATTTTTCACAGCCGGCGCGGCTGCTGCAACAAGAGGCCCCAAGCAGCGGCGAGGACCAAAGCGGGGGGAATTAAAGGGCTGCTCGAGGTTCCACAGGGCTCAAAGGACTCCCCTGAGGAGGATAAAAAAGAATTAGAAAGGGCTTTTATTGACGAGGATATGTTGCCTGTGCTTTGATATGCACACAGAGGAGCGTAATTGTAAGTATGCGGAGGAAGGTTCTCCATGGCTGATACTATCATTTGTACCCTGTGGAGAGTTAAAAAAAACCCTCAGCTAAGAACTTGGGCAGACATTCTACCTCTTCTAGTGTTTTACAAGCCACCCCAAAAGGCCCGAGGCCCAAATAAGGGTTACTAAATAGGCAGAAAGGATTTATAAAGCAGCAATAGCTAACGAATATTTTTTTCCCCTGTTTCAAAGAGCTCCACGTCTCCCGCAGCACCCCAAGACACTGAGAGGTGAGGAAACACGTGCATCACTATCAGCAAAATGTGTTCTGCAAAAAAAATCACCTTTGGCTGAGTCTACAGCTGCCAAAGGAGAGGCAAACACGGCGTAGGCATCCGTTCAGCATCTGGAGAGGACAGCATCTGCTTCGAGACACCCCAGCGTTTACTTTGAGTGAGAAATCGTTGCTCGAGCTGTAATACTTCACAAGCAAGACATATCAAGTGAATGGAATCCACACAAATGAGGTCGTTAGCACAACCGAATATGCTCTTCGTTCCTTCAAGAATGAAAAATATGAGTAATTCCCTGGCAAGGGCCAATTACAGCCTGCCAGCACTAGCACATGGGTTATATCTATTATGAAATAATAAGATAACATTAATAAGATTCCCAGAAAGAACATTAGACAGCCAATCTCCCAACCGCGTACGACTGGTCTAACTATTCAGGCTGTCTCCTGCCTGCGTAGCTCAACACTCACCAGGTCTTTCTTGTCATCTTCAGTGGGAAAAGTTCAGGTCTACCAGCTTTTAAGCAAGAGGCTCCGAGTGGGAAATGGGGCGAGAGCTCTGGGAGTGCTGAGAAGCACCAGGTAGCTGCTCTCTTAAGGAGTTTCAGTATCAGGCATAAATGTGAGAGCTACGGCAAACAATCATACTGCTCGTGAAATGTTACTGTAGATACAGAGCGATGCCGGCAGCTGTATATTGGGTCATTAACCTGAGTGCACAAGCATGGCTCAGACATGTGCCGCTGGTGCTTCCAGCCTCTTGCTCCGAGAGCAGCTGAATAATCCTCTTTTAGCCCATTTCCTTGGCTTCTGAGGCTCACGACCCTGCATGCACACACAGCATCCAGACCTGTTTCATGGGGGGCATTAGCACAGGGAGGAACTGGGCTCGTGGTCTTTCAGATGAACATCACCCCCCCTTCCTGAGATACCTATGGAGGTAAGCTTAAAAAAAAAAAAATAGACAAGAAGACATACATATAGTTGAGCATAACGTCACACGTTGCTCAGAAGCCTGGTAGGACAGGAGGCAGCTGCGATTTCCATCGCTGTAATTTAGCAAGATGCATCTGAGGCACTGGCAAGGAGCACCCAGCTCTCCAGGACCACGCCGATACCGGCAGTCGGACACTGCAAGTTTGGCAGGTGGCTAAATTGGCTCCACAGCCTCTCCAGCCCTTGTCGGGGAAGGGAAGATGCCGAGTCTCCGCACAGAGGGCTGTAATGAGGATTAATAAGGCGTGTGAAGACGCTCTCTAATTGTCCGGCTGGCTGTTTCCTTTGCACCTTATGTTATCATTTACGCTTGTGCAAAGTGGCTGTAAAATGCTCCTGCTCTGAGTCAATATAACTCTGCAGACTCTGCGTACAGGTGTAACTTGCTCTGTGACGCTCAGGGCAATGTCTAAATGCAAACTAATCTGATCATCTCTGTTGTCTGTTTTTTTTTCTTCTGTAAACTCCTCTGCAGCCAATTGAACATTTTAATGCCCAATAAGCTACAAAATATCAGGTATTTCATGTATGAATGTACTCCTCAGAAACAGAATTTGCAGTGCTGGCCCCAAGGAGGGCTGGAGCTGCATCAAGATGCTGCAGCCGGGCCACCAGCACTGCGGTCCTGTGGGCTGGCCACTGCCCGCAGCCATAAGAGCAAGCAGAGGAACATTCACTTCATAAACTTTGGAGGCTGGTGCACAGCGACGGTGAGTCTGAACCCAGGAGAAGCCATGAAAAATGAGGTAACAACATAATTTTGGAGGGAATGGGCAAGAAACAATGCCTGACCTTGCCCAGACACGGCAAAAAACAACTGCAGACCTACAACAGCTGTAAAATGAGCCTGAACTAAAACATATGAGCTGATATTACAGGGAATAACCCTTAAGAGGTGGAAGGCTTTGATAGACGCACTCCTACAGGTAGCTTCAATCCCTGGCAGCTGCAAGGCTTCAATAATGAATGTCAGGCTGCTGGCCAGCTGTGAGGGGAATAAACATCTACTTGCCGTCAGTAGAAGTAGCATCAGTTTGACATATGACATTCAAATGATATGAACTTTAAAAGAGTGGTTAAATGACTGCTGTTTGACTTGAAACCTTGAATCCACCGAAGCAGCAGCGCAGCCGTTTACCTTCGCTCTGCGGGGATCGAATCACTGGGCTTAAAAATGAAACATCAAAGCGTTTCTGCAAAGAGTGCACAGTATGTTGCGTGCCCGGCTGGTAGCGTACGTGTGCCTGAGTGATGAGAGGGGTAAAGATGGGTCCTCCCAGCCGTTGCTGCGTCCTTTGACTCTGCAGATGACTGCTGCTGGCACACGCGGGACTGAGGAGCCACAGAGGTGTCTCTGTGCGACAGACTGATGGGGAGAGGCTGTGGGGATCCAATTTGGGGCCATGGGATGGAATGAGGTGAGAAAAAGGGGTCCTCCCCACCTGGTCCTGTCCTGCGGTCCAGCACCCCTTTCTCCTGGCATCCTCCACCTCCTCCACGCTGGTGGGCTCCTCTTCGAGGCTCTTCTGCATTTTGCTTTGCAGGACGCCAGCCCAGCCTGCGCCACGTCCATCACTGGCTCGTTTTTGAGTTGTCCAAGAAATGAGTGCTGCAAAGAATTTACCTCTCTGTTTTAGGAGACCTTGTTATGCACTTGTACCTTAGCCTGTCAGCTTAATACCAGCAGTCATAACACTTTTATAACCTACCTGCTGAAGTGCTTTTGCTTGCAGTCCTCACGCTAAAACAAGAGCTCAGGACTAAAGCTGCTGCAGGAAAAAATCACTGCCTCCTGACCTTTGGGCAGACTCTGTGGGCTCATTATTCCATCGATTTTAACTGAATCGAACATTCAATAAGGGTGTCTGGAGGCCTGTCTCTCTTCAGCAGTGGGTCCAGTAGAGCACCAGCAGCAACAATACGGACAACCTCTATGCAAGCCTGGGTCAGGGTCAGGAAAGCTTGAAGTGTCTTGCAAATTGTAGTAGGCATGACCACTCTACCCAGGACCGGCCCGGGGACCTCCCGCTTGCCGTCTCGCACAGCGATGGGAGAGGACGGAGAGCCAGCGAAGCACTCGAGCACGTTAAGCCCGGCAGCGACACCACGTCAATGAGTGAGCACCGTGTTAAGTGCAAGTGGGTGCTCTCGCTTGAAACAAGCCGAAAAATTGAAGCACGAGTGAACGGGGCCAGATTTGAATGATGCGACTTGATGATGGACTATCCTTACGGAAGGAGCCGTTGCTAAGCTGAAGCTGTTTGCATTAGGAAGCAGTGCTGTGCTATAGGAGGGGGATACGCAGCGCAAAGGAGTTGATGCTGAGGGCCCTATATTCATCCTATATGTTTTTTAGGGGGAGTAGAGCACTTGCTTCAAGCTGTCAGTAGCTGGAGCATGTTAGATGAGCTCCTGAAGCACTTCTGCTTTAGTGTCATCTGAAAGGAAACCGATTTGCTCACTCTGTGGCCTTGCTCTGATCTGAATCAAAGCATGGCATAAGGTGGATGCACATCAAAGTTCACTATTCCTAACTGTAAATAATTTTTAAAAAAAATTATATGCAGGTAAACTGAGGCACGCGGCTCTTGAAGAGCACAACTTTATTTCCCTCTGGCTACGGGAGACTGGTGCATGCTCATTACCTCTGGAAATCGGACCAGAAAGGGTGGACACAGAACATCCCTCAAAATAGCTGCTCAGTCTGGAACAAAGCCAAGAAACAGTGTCCCATGTACTGTGCCTGCTGGGAAACTCTCAGTGTCTGAGCAATCCCCCCCTGCAAGGTTCCACCCAACCACTCCGCAAAGCCAAAATCCGATGGCAAACCTCCCTCTGGGTGGGAACCGACGAAGGTGTGCACTTTCTGCTCTTAAGCACAACCGGGTTCAGCAAAATGAAGACGAGCTCTGGCACACCTTGACATTGTTCGGTCCCTTGCCAGAATCCCGTGCAGGTGCCGGAGACAAAGCAGTGCTGTGCGGTCGCCGGTCGGTCTCTCCGCGGGTACGTCGGCGCTGCCGGTCGCAGCAGCCTGCTCGCCCGCTTCATCGGCGCGGGGTGCCAGCAGATGAAGATGCCTTTGAACAGAGATGAGAGAGGCTGAAATCCTTTGACACCTGCAAGTGAACTGTATATTACTGAAATGTTAAGCAGCTTTGTGAGAGAGATTATCCTGAAGGATGTTTTCTGTGGTGTTGACATTTGTACGTGAGTGATTAATTCCAACACAGGCGTGGAGCGAGGAGGCAAAACCCTTCCCTCGCTGCCACCGGGCAAGCTACAGCCTTCGCTCCAGCAAGGTTCTTAATTCATCCCTGGCCTGTGACACCGTGTGTGACTTTGTCACCCTCATCTTCTCGGTCTCCTCTCAAGGCAGAGACCTGAGGATTTTCCGTGCCCCTTTTTGCGAACCGCTGTGATGGTGCAGGCACTTTTCGGCTGTTTGTTCTCCAGGGGTCTGACTGCTTCTATATTTTGTTGTTCTCCCGGGATGTGCCATCACAGTCAAACACAGTGCCACGGCTTTAAAAAAGGGGACAGTAACAGCTGAAAACAAATTGTCGCTTTTGTACACGGGTGGCAGAAGGGAGCTGCACTGCTGCAGGTTGCGAAGGCAGGAGGGGAAGCTGCGGCTGCCCGAGCTGCTGGGAATTTTCTAACCCTCTCACCCAGCTCGTTGGTGACTCTCTAGAGAAGCACCCTTACTCTTCCCCTCACACTTCCAGGCAAGGCTGCCTTTCACTGGGGAATTTCATCTGCTACAGAAAGGTTATTAGGTCTCTTTTGGAGTTTTCCACTCAATTCCTCAAAAATATAGAAGAAGATACAAAAAGAAGATAATCTATAGAATCAATCAATCTATTGGTCTGTCTATCTATCTATCTAAGAACAGAAAAGAAATATAAAACCTGCTGTCTGGTGACGAAAGCTCCTCAGCCCAATTTTGCAATGGAGAACACCTCACACCATCAATAGCTCTGCTCAGCCGTTTATTTTGGACTAGGATATCTTAAATGCTGCATCTGCAGAAGCAGTTCTTACTGCTGATGATACACATGGGGTGATGCCTTGGATTCATGCAGGATATAATGAGTTTTCGTACTCCAGGAATGCAAGCAGCGTTATACATGGTAGTGACTGGGTGAGATAGATATGCACATGCAAGTATTTCACCCAGTGCTGAAATTTGTCAGCTTGGAAGAAGAAGACATCCTCCTGTGGAAGGGCACACGGAGGCAGGTTCATGAGGTGTTTAGGAGAGAGCATGGAGAGTACTTTGAACCCTGCATGAGGTCAGCTGGTTGCAGCGTGGAGCAGCTGCTGGAATCAAACCTCTCTGCTTTCACAGAAAGACAGATGTTGGCTGAGGCGAGCAAGACTGCACCCTCCGTAATTCGTGGTGCTACAAGGTGACAGTGGAAGAATGAACTTCACAGGAGGACTTCTGTGTCCACTCTGTGGCACTGGTTTTTGAGGCAGAGGGACTTCCTTTGAGAATCCCACCAAAGAAGTGGGGAAGCCCAGCTGGGAGAGGTGATGAGACCACATCATTGTCTGGCCAATGGCTTATGAGACCTACACATGGATTTACTTGTGTATAGAGGAAAGAACAGAATCAGAGACAGGCATCAGTTGGTTACAGAAGAAGTAAGTGAGCTTTTTATTGCAGTTAGCCCTCCAGTAGCAGTTTGTGGAGGAATAATATGAAATGTTAGCGTACAGGTCTTCTAGAATCTACAAAAATGACAAAGTCTAGCAAGACTTCCCAGCTCTCAATAGCCAAAGGCAACACCTTTCTTCCAGACTGGGGTTCTCCAGGACATCTGAAAGCTCTCAGTGCTGCACCCTGCATCATTATTAATTCAGTTAAGTTGGTCTTACAACAGCCTAATATAAATCAAAGACTAAAAGGTGTCACGATAGCAGTATAGCTGGTGCCTGTTTTGACAATCCCTTCTATGGGAGATGGCTGCACGCCCGCGGTAAAATAAGCAAACAATCAGGAAACACATGCGGGGCACTTCTCTCCCACTCTGCAGATCTCCAGTCATTGGGGGTAGCTGCTTGTCTCTAGGCTCCTCCAGTTAACTCATCTGCACTCTGAATCATGCAAAAGCCATCTAAAATCATCAGAAAATCTAAATAAATCAGCATCAGAAAATTTGCCGCAGGCGTTCGTTCCTGCAAGGATGTGACCATTTTAACACTTGTCAGGGTGATAGCACACAGCTGAGGAAATAGCCCTGGACCACTCTGCATTCCCAGGAGAACAAAACCAGAAGACATACAGAGTCACCCAGCAGGCAGTAGGAACAGGAGCAATGGTAGCATTACTTAACTATGTGCAATTTGCTCTCCCTATCTTGATTTAAATTACACTGCCAGAAGAGACTGACAGTGTCTGGAATCAAATTGCTTAGAAAAGTGCCTCTTCAGAGGGAGAGAAAAAAATGCCCAAATAACTTGAGTGCAAATGGTCTTGCAAAATGCCTATTGTGATCAGGGATAGCAGGATCTGGGGCTAGTTTTCATTAGGATAATGCTCATGTAATTATGCTGGGCCAAACTCTTAATACCCTGTTGTGAAATGGGGGTTTGCACCACTGATGTTTGTACAGCGCACACTTCCATCTGGGTCTCCTCTCAAGAGCTGGAGAAGGCACCATCAAACAAGAGTCTCTGATCTGTTCCTGCTTCCTTCACTTCTCCAGATCAGCATGGGCTCTGGGGACCATCTTCAGGACGATGGGCTGCTTCGGTTGCATGAAACCTTTCGTGTCCAGAACCAGCGGGATCTTGAGCAGGAGGAAAAAAAACCAAAATAGCCATGTAAGCTGGGAAAAAGGACAGTCATGACACGACAGGACCCCTACAGCCCACATACGTCTCGGCCACCCCTTGTTTTCAATGCATTTTCTAACTTACAGATGTACTTATAGCAGGACTATCACTATTGCTCATGCAAAACAGCTATGAGCTGGGATTTAGTAGCCCTCAGCTCTTGAATAAACTGGTTAGTGAATTCTGGCTTTCACATGGCATGGTAGGAAGAGCTGCACTGATCAACCGGCTGCATGTGGAGGGAAAAACAGCCAAAATCCATCCAGGGAGCCACAGCTAAGGAGGGACACCCAGTGCTATTTTGTTTAATGCTGAAGTGTGTCAGTGCTATGGGGAGCTAGATCGTAATGGGAGCTGGAGGAGCAACAATCTCCCCAGGAAGAACGAAACTAAGATTGCTGCTCAGACTGAGTACCAAAGAAAAAGCATCCTCACCCAGAAAAGCAACGGGCTCCCTTGGGGTGGGCTGGAAAGCTCAATAAAAAGAACATTTAAAACTGGTTTTAGAGGGAGTCATCTTGCAGGGGAGGGAAGAGTGTTTTACCAAGTCTCCTCCATCAATGGAGGATGCTCGTATCCCAGCTCTCCTTCTCCCCATCAGGACAAGGGTAATACAGCCCGACAAGCTACACTAAAATCCCCGTATCCCAGTAAGCTTTGTTTCAGGAAATTTAAGCAATGTGGCTTGGAGCCCAATGTGCCATCAGTGGAGGAGGGAGAGGAGGCTGCAGCTTCCATATACATATTCCAAAGGGATGTTCCAGCATGAATTTTTCCCTCCCGCTCTGATCTAATGTACATGACATCTTCTGTAGAAAAAAGGGCTGAAAGAGTCCCATAAACCTATGGGCACCAATAATACAATACATATTTAACTTGTCTCCTTTTAATTAAAGGCAGTTATAAAAAGAATCAATTTTATGGATTGCAGAGGACTAGAAAAATGTCATTAGACTTGGGGGAGGGTGGATAGGTCACTGCATTGTTAATGGACTATTACAGTCTTTCACCTCCAGGTTACCAGTTGAGCTGCAGTCTGAATCTGCAGAGATTCCAGCTGAGCACCCGTGCCAAGTAATAATTTAATAAGGATTTTTCTGTTTCTTACAACAAATGTCCTTTGAATACACTTGCTTCCCCCTCTGCTCTGATTTCCCAAGCTCGCCTCATGAACAAAATGTATTAATGGCTTTGCCTTTCGCGGCAGTCAATGCAGAAAGCCGGGTCGGGGTTGGAAGTTGACACCAAACATAGTGCTCCCAGCCTCTGAGTCACAGGGAGGTGCCATGTTTTCAGGAGGGCTTGCTTGACACGTCTTTTCCAACTGCCATTGCAGTTACTTTATGTCAAACAGCCCCGTCTCGCAGGGTGTGACCCGTCAGCGCTGCATGCGGCGTTCATGGGATCCCGGGCAAAACCAAGACCTGGTGGGATCCCGCATAGCCTCAAAGGGGGTTGCCAATTCAAATTTAGCTCAGATGGTGCTTGCTTGAAAATCGTTACCCTTTAGAGACTGCCTAGTGGCCCGTAAGAGATGAATTTTGGTGTCTTGGGATCTCTCAGAGAGAATAGCCATGGTTGTGTTGCAAAGCGCAGCTTTGGAGCAGGCTGGGTGGGCTGGGGGGATGTTCCCTTTCTGCTCCCTGGAGCAGGGTCTTCCTAAGCTGGGTCAGGGCAGACTGGCCATGCACCATGGGGCAGTGAGCACCCCGCAAGTTAGGTGCACCCAAAGAGAGGCAGAGGACTTCAGGGATTTCAGCCTGACATATTCCACCAACATTAAATTTGCTTCTCTAGAGGCTTAAAAAAAAAGTATCAGTAACTTGTGGTGAACCATTTAAATTAACTAAGAAGATTTAAATACAGTTATTCCCATATGCCCCTCTAATCCACAGTGAAATCTTCCTCCCTGATCTCTGCGTGACGTAGTAAAACCCAAGTCTGCAGGCAAGGTTCGGTGGTCCTGAAGCTAGCGGTCTCTGAACTCCTCAGGGAAGAGAGGGATTTAATGTGCCTGGGAGGCAGTTCCCTGTTTGCCCTGAGATGTAGGTAAAAGAAAGCACGCAGGACCATCTCAGTGGGGCTAAAGGGCAGGTAATGAAACACGTCATCCCATATCCTCACCGGAGTGTCTTTGCAGGTTCTGAACGAGAAGTTTTGCAACAGGAAGACCACAGCCACTTTCATGATGAGGAGAGCAAACCTCATTCCTATGCAGTTCCTGGGGCCAGCCCCAAACGGCAGGAAGGTGTAGGGGTCAATAGACTCTTTGTTCTCTTTACTGAACCTGATTATAACAACAACAACAACAACAAGTTAGAAAGAGCTACCCTTCCAGGAAATGTCAGCTTTCAGATCTGAAGTGATGAGAGGTCTGGGAAGGCAAAAGCTTTTTGTGTTTCTGTATATATCAGAAGAACCCAGCTAAGTCCCTTCTTGCTATCTCAATAGATACCATATGCCTCGGCTTTTATCCTGCTGCTTGGAGTTGGCTGTGCGTCTCCAGGTGCATCAGGGGAACAGGGAATACCTGAAATATGCTAATGGACTTCATAACTATTCTTTTCTCAGAACTCCCTCTCAGCTCAAAAACTGAACCCAGATTTCAAACCCTAAAACACACAGGTCTGCTGCTTCACGTCTTCCCTTTAGATCAAAGGACTGAGCGAACACAAAGATGTTCTCCCCCTGCGTGACTAAAGGCAGGGTTGCTTTTGAGACATGCCAGCCGTTCCTCTCCTCATCATGAAAAACAGGGAAGAACAATCAGCTTCACAGAGAAATTTGCCACTGAGCATTTTCAGAAATACTTCTTAGTGATCAGTTAGTTTTCATGTCAGAAAGCTTTTCATTCACGGTGCATGAGGTCCAGGTACAAACCCCAGACATGCTAAGTCAGCAGTGAAGTATCTCACTACTGAGACACCAACACATCCCTCTGATGAACTCCCAGCAAGGCAAGCGATCCCTAAAGAGCTCCTGTCCAGCTACCCATGCCTGGTTTGTCAACCAGCGTAAGGATGGAGCTACTGGAGTAACTGGTGTAACGTGCCCATTGCCAGGGTACTCCCATTTGGGTGGTTCCTTCTGCATTCAACACAAGGTGACCATAGGGGTCCATAGATGATTTCAGCAGCACACATCTCCCTCCCTAACTTCTGCCTGATACTGCTGCCACATTTTGTCCCAAAGGCCACCGCATCCACACACCGGGGTTAGCTTCCAGGAGCATTTCAGCTCCTGCTGCAAGGGCATAGATCTGGTCCTGCTCTCCTGGGCCAGCCCTCAATGTCTTCGTGGCCACCTGGAGACTAGCAGGCCCAGGGTCTCGCAGGTCTGCCTTGGGCTACTGCCTCATTTCTCAGGGTCTGACAGAGACTCCTAAGCACAGATTGTTTCATAACTTCAGTTGAAAAATTAAGTTTTATTTCCTACCCGTCTTTGCCCTTCCACTGCTGATTTGCACGGCATCGCGCCAGTCACCCAATGGCTCTTGTTTTAATATCTGGCCATAAACCCCTCAGTGTTACAGCTGCTGGGAGCTGCTCTCACTGTCGCTCCCTTCAATGCAGTTAATTAAATTCCATGCACAGTTTATGGATGTAGATCATAAAACTCCCCTCACGGTAATGCTGGGACTAGATGTCAGACAATGATAAATGCCTAATTTAAATGTTATAATCATGCATTCCTCACTTTTGCTGCCTTTTCCTCTCCCAGGGCTGAAGTTCAGTGTGTAGCTATTCCCCCTGCCTGGCCCTCACCTCTCGGGCCTGAACTCCTCCGGCTCCGGCCAGTACTCCGGGTCGCGATGCAGCACGTAGGCTGGGATCATGACCACCACGCCCTTTGGAATAGTCACACCGTTGAGCTCCACGGTCTTCTTGCAGACCCTCTCAATTCGGCCCCCGGGGGGGAAGAGCCGGAGGGATTCGTTCACCACCATATCGAGATACTCCATCTGCGCGATGGCGTTGTACGTGGGAGCAGCCTAGGGAGAGGAATCAGGATGGCTACAAACACAGGACTTCCACCCCCACCCCAACCCCCCCCCAACACTTCCCCTTCAGGGATCAGAGACCAGGGCAGGGGAAATCTCAGTGCCAGCACCTCCTCCACTGTTTTGTTTCCAATCTAGCTTTTGGTTCAGGGTCTACAAGGCACAGGTGGGAACAACTCCAGCATCTCCCCACCCTCCTTTACCTTGTTGGGCAGGTTTGCGTCAATCTCATCCTGGAGTCGCTGCTGCACGTCAGGGTGGGTGGCCAGGTTATACGATATGTAGCTGAGGGTGGAGCTGGTGGTCTCATAACCAGCAAAGACAAAGACAAGAGCCTGGGCCAGAATCTCCTCATCACTTAATGCTGAAAAGAGCCATAAAAGCACATGCCAGAAGTTGAAACGTACAGTGATTAACCCTTGGGAATTCAGGATCCCACTCGTCAATGTAGGTAACGCTATTCGTAACTACTTAACAGCTGGTAAAGGAAACATCCAGCTAACATCGACTGGCAACCTCTGGTACCACAAAGAGATGGGTCTGGTGCTGTTGTACAGCCAGAAAACTGCTGTCAAGATCAGCAGTGTTATGTTGCTGCCTTTAAGAGCAGAATCAAGGTATGTGCAGCCTGAGCCTAATTCAGAAAGTCTCTGTTGTCTTCTGGGACCATTATCCTGGGCCAAAAAAATAGGGGCAATAGGGGCACACGCCAGGAAAAGCAAGAGAGGAAGAGGTGTCCAGCAGCTCCTCCAAGCCATGAGGTGAGCCTTGCACTGCTGAGGGATTAGTAGCCCCAAGCATAGTTTGGCAGTGCTAATAAAGACAATATAGGATTTAACGCTGGTACCACAGCAGTGTCCAAGCGCTGCCAGGATGCGGCCCGCAGTGCAGGGTGCCGTACAGATACCCTGTCCTGGCACCTCAGAAGTTTACAAGCATCCTGCCTTGATTGAGGTTGATGGGCTGGGACTATGCCTTGGCTGAGCCATTATTTTCTAAATCTAAGAGTTTACCTAGGATGAGCAACGCAGATGAGCTCACAGATGAGCAAGGTACGTGCAGCATATGTGCTTTGTGTGTTTTATGAAATACAGCCAACGTCGTTGGCCTTCAGAGAAGATAAAATAAGAAATGGGAGTAAGGAGACATTCACTCTGCCCTTTGTAGCACAAACAGACTTCAGGATTTATCCCAGGAAATGGGACATCATAAAATATGTCTGATATGTGATAAGCATTATTATAGCCCCACTACCGAGACCTTGAATCTTCCTCAGGATTAATGACTAAAATCTTCTCCTACTTCCTTCCTTCAACTGCATGAGGAACTAGAGGAGGACAGATCTCAAGACATACATTTGTACGAGTCGACCTCAGCAGACTTGGAGCTGTCATGTGAGCTCTGCGAGTCAACCATGAGTTGCAGGAAATCAACCCGATCCTGGGGAGAAACAGAGGCAGTCAGAGAAGATGTATATGGGGAGGAGGCAAACCTTGTCCAGCACAAGCTCCTTGTTGAGACACCTGCTCCATTCACAGCCCCACTGGCAGGCTCAAGGCTTCAGTGCATGTTGAGTTTCAGACTGGAGACCTTCTATCAACACAGATACTTCCTCCACGTGGAAGCCCAGGCAGGGCACGTTTCTGGCCCTCCCCAGGTTTGATGCGCTGGGAGCTGGAGAGTAGGTGATACATCACAGCTTCTGAAGATGCCACCAGGTCCCTCCTGCACTCAGAAGGGCAACACAGTGAAGAGAAAAGGCCACCTGGGCTGGACTCACCGTGCTGCTGCCATTTTCTCGTTCCTTCTTCATTTTTATGAAGACACCGTTGAAGAAGTCCATGACCTTTGAGGGCAACAGAGTCACATTCATCTTTTCCAGCACTGGGGTAACGAAGGGGAACAACACTAAAAGGAGAGAAAAGAACAACATATTTTAGCTCAAAGGGGCCCAAGAAACTCAAAACTGGCACAAAGCATAGAAAGGAGAGGGGTAAATCTGGACTCTGACCCCCCCAAATTGCTTTTTGTTGCCTTCAGCCCTCTTTTTACCTAACCATGGCTGGCGTGCGATAGCACTTGAGAATCTCCTCCATATATCGCTATATGGCCACAACGCCACACTAAGTGCAGCTCTCTGTGACGGAGCAGCTCTCCATCGTGTCTCTGCAAACAGGGTCTCTGCTTGTAGGAGGGTGCTGCAAAGACCCACAGGGACTATACAAATCGTGACTGTGGTTCCCCGGGGGACCTAGTTCTATAGATCTGCTAGGGTAAATTTAATCCTACAAAGTGCTGAACATCTCCTGTATGGCAAAGAGGACTCAAAGCTACTAAGGGAGCTACCAGGAAATGCAGGTGGTCACCACCTCTGACATCGATTCAGGGCTGTATGAGATGAGGTATGTCATACCTAAGAATACGAACACGGGGTTTAGAAAACTGAATTTGAGAAATTTCTTAATGTTGGTGACAAAGGGGTCACTGGGGTTGCTCATGGAGTCAATATTCACACTGAAAGAAGTGCTGGTCACCACATCCATGCTGTAGGCTCCAAAAATGCTAGGTAGAGAAGAAGAGAGAGTGAATAGGATGAACCCAACCAGAGTAGTGAATAAGAGCCCATCTAGGAACAATCCTTGAGAGAGGGAATCTCTTTTAATCAAGGACTCAGTGCAGAGTCCTGACATAGTAGGCCCTGTCCTGATTTGGCAGTAACCATCATTATATTTTCTGAAGTTTCCCCAGTTGCATTCATTCCCCAATTTTTCTCAGCATCAAAAACCTAGGCTGTAGTTGGAAAACACTGAACTGCAGTCTGGGGTACCAAAGACTGTATTCTGATTTCCATCTGTAAAAGAGATTGTAAAAACGACATCCACAAATACCACATCTTGCGGGGCTTCTGGAAGGGGCCCTACCCCTTCCTCAAATTGCATCCCCAGTAAAATTAAATGGGGAACAAAGCACAGCTACCCCGTTTGAGCAAAGCAGAGCACGGCAAGCCTACCGCTGAGGAACGTACCATGCCCATGACCGCTATGGAGTTTGCCTCCATAGTTGACAAGGGATCTATGCTGCAGCATGGAAAAGGCTCTCCAAAATGGCCCCTTCCCCACGCTAAATACAAACTCTTTCCTGTCAGCCCCACACAGTTACTCACTCCTTCATGGTCACGAATTCATCATTAGCCACTTTCTTCTCAATATTTTTCATTAATTTTTCACCATAGTGATTAATGATAGGGAACATCTGAAATGCAAACCAAAGCAGAAGGCACTGTTGACTCTTTCACCTCCACCAAACAAGGCTGGGCAATTCCGCGCTGCCATCTGCGACTTGCCAAGTCTGGCTTGTGGAGGAAGGGCAGGCAAGGGGAAGGTATCATTTCCAGGCCTCAGACATTGCTTTCTCTCATCTTAAGAACTGCTCCACAGAGCTCATCTGACTATGACTGAGCAAGGTTCTCCTCCCCAAACCCACATGCAGCTCCCATCCCAGCTAAGCATCCACTCCAGCTGCGAGTGAACGTGACTCCCGGGCGCATGGAAAATGGGTGCCCATGGTCTGAGTGATGCACTTAGCAAGAAGAAAATCCAGGTCATAGGGCCAACAGCCTCAGCTTGCAATACCTTGTGTGCCATTTCATCCCCCATGCCCTTCTCCTGACTCCCTCCCCGTGATGGTAGACAGCCACCGTGTTGCTGAACTGCGCCCAACAACGCAGGTGCTAGTGGATGTGGTCTTGACAAATGGGGTGACTTCCCCATTTGAGGGGAAGGTTTGTACTCAGAAATGGCCCAGTCCTCCTCCAGCTATTGATGCAAAGTACCAGTGGCTGTGCTTTACCTCCTTCAGCTTCCCGCTGGTGAAAGTTGGAGAGAGCACAGTGCGAATTCTTTTCCACTTCTCATCTTCGGCCACGCTGACGGCCGACTCCAGGATCCCGTTCAGACCGAAGTTCTGCATGGGGAGAATTTTACTGTAAAAGGGGCAAAGCTATACAGGGAGATGGGTGAAGGTTTCCAGCCCCCTTCCACATGACAGCAATGCAAAAAAAAACCCCCAAACCACCGTGGAGTGTTGACTTGGTCCCTGAGGTGATATCAGCTCTACCTCAACCAGCAAACAACAGAAATGGAATCAAAAGTGTAAGAGTCATAAATGACATCAGCCCTGGGATACGTCCAGGCTGATGTCCCAATGTCTCAGCCAGAGCGGCCTCCACACCTCCCTAGCAGAGTTTCATTGTTGGTACCATCAACAAACTGGGGCACAACAGAGCGCGACTGCTTGCTGAAGGGCTCAGGGAAGGAGAACAGAAACCAAGAGGAAACTCTTTCTTTCTTGTTGCATGCCCTCTGCACTGGAGAGGAAAGCATGGGACTCGATACCTACCCGGCGGTTGGTAAAAATGGTATAGCACTCTTTCACCAGGATGTTTTTGATGAGGACAGGGTCCAGAACGGCCAGCACGGGCTGTCTGCCATCAAAAATCCTAAGCCAAGAGAAACCCGGAGTCAGTCCATCGCTCACGGCCAGCTGGGGCAACAGCAGCTTGTTTTGTGTGCGGTCAGAGCCGCGCGCGCTGGCTGCTCGAGCCCAGAGGGTCTGGGCCAGCTGAGTCCCCTCTGACAAAACAGCCGAAGGGACGAGGCTGAAACTGTTTTATTACGTAATAAAACAGGAGAAAGGGAAATAAAGTGCCAAACACAGACATGGGCATTTCTAGCAATCGTCTGTGGGATTAAAGAGTTGCCAAAGCAGCGTGGGTTTAGATAAAAGGCAGCTTTTGCCGTGACATCGATCCCCTGCACTTGGGCTGTCTGAACTCTGTTTCTGCAACTGGTACCTGGAGTCGATAAATCCACACCGAATAGCCTGCCTGTGGGGTAAAGAGATTTCCCTGCCTGGCCTAAGAGGCAACGAGAGGGGAAAAACTCCTCTGTCTCCTCCATTTCCCAATCAACAGAGACAGAAAAACTTGAAAGCCGTGGTGTGAGCTAAAGGGCAGGGAGCCTTGGGCCACAGCCGAGGGAAGCCGCTGTATTCAAGAGGCTTGAGAACATTTAGTCTTTAAAAAAAAAAAAAGTGCTAGGTTTCATGAAGCCTCCTAGGATTTTTTTGTGCAACAATTTTGCTTCGGTTTGAGAGGTTCCCAAGAGAAGCACGGTAAGAGGCCCCCGCACAAAACCAGCGGTGTGCGGGGAGCGGGGAGGCAGGTTGAAAGGCAGCTCGTGCCCCGGCTCTGGGAGAAGCAGGGCGCACGATGAAAAACCTCGCGGCAGCCTGCAGCTTGCTTTCTGCTCAGGACAGACGGAGAGCAGCTTCAAAGGCGCGAGGCTCGGTTTGACACCGAGCGGTGGAGTTTTCCGGGCAGGCTGCGGGGCTGGGGAAGGATTGGTGCCTTCCCTCACTACTGCATCTGGAGCTGAGAGATAAAGGGAGGGCTGTGCTGACTTGGCGGGTGTTGGAGGACGAGGGGAGCTCCCTGGGCTCTCTGTCGTGCAAGCTTCCCCGGCCCCGGGGTCACTAACACTGCTGGTTAGTTTTTAAAGCTCCCAAAGGGGAAAAGAAAAAAAGGTTATTTTCAAAGCTTATGCAAACAAATGACCCCCCAAACTGGCCACCATCATCCCGGCCCTGCACGGTACTGAGATCCCAGCAGGAGAGAAGCCTTGGAGAGACGGCTAGAGACTTTCCCAGTGGCAAACCTGGATTTTCCCAAGCTGTCACTGCTGGAATTACAGTGCTAAGACATGGTGGCAACGTACCTTTTTCCATTCTATTTTGGGGCTGCGGAGCACCCAAAAACAGGCAGTTTTGTTCTGCAGAAAGAAACTCACCCCCAGATTTTACCGTATTTTTCAAAGCACATCTGATCAAAATTCAGGGGTCCCTGCAGAAGAAGAAAGGAGAAATGAACAGTTTGCCAGGGAAGAGTGATCCGAGCAGGTCGCGGCTGGCAGTGCGGTGCGTCCCGCGGCCCCACTGTAAGTGGCAGAGGTTGGGGGGTGCGTGGTAGCTCTTAAGGGTCACGAGACACTCAGGGGACATTTGCACTACAGGGAAAAAAGAGAGCAGAGAGGAGAGGGAAAAAAAAAAAGCAGCACTTTCAACTTCCACTAAGCAACCCGAGCTAAAAACGTAATGAAGACAAGGCACGACAGGGTACACAGTTGTAGCGTGAGCCGAGTTAGCAGGCAGAACGAGGTCCCAGGGTGTCCTTTCATCTTTAGCTCAACAAGTTAGAGCTGCTACTGCCTTGTCCTCATGAGATCTTCCACTGCAGTTACTGAACCGGAGTGATGATGGCTTTTTTGTTTTGCGTTGTTTCCATTAAGGTTTTAACTGATGTTACATGTAAGGATGAAACTTATGGGACACATAACACTCACCGTGCATCAACCAAACCATTAGTAAGAGACCACATGCATGCTGTAAGCCCAGCAAACACGAGCTAAACCACCTCTTTCCTTGAAGTTAATACATTTTGTTCTGCATTTGCAGTCAGTTACCTGGGACCAGCTACTACCTAGTTATTTGGTAAGCTTTGGCAACTTGATAATATTTGAGTTTTATTTAGAAATCGATTTGCCTGGTTTAGTCTCAGGCTGGCCCAACAGCACGCGGCTGGATGGGGCATTGCTGCGGCTAATTCAGCCTCTTCATGGGAATGACACAAAGCACAAAGAAACGTAGTTCTCAGAAATTAGCAGTCTTGGGCATCTCTCCAATATGTTTTTTTTCTTTGTTGCCAACAGAGCTTCAGCTGCTGGGGAGCAGGTAGAAATCCGGGGAGAAACTAATAAATGACAAAGTAGTTGAAAAACACAGCACACGTCATTCAGGTCAACCAGAACCTAAAAGTAATTTTTGTGTTCTCCGTGTCTTCAAAGGGCTTCCTACCTGACAGCATCATTTCCGTCTGACTGAATCAAGGGCAGAGGAAAGAGATGCCCAAAGGATGGAGAAAACAGCACCAGCTACAAGTAAGAATCTAAGGCAGCTACGGAGCAGCAGCTGCTGGTACTCACACGCCGGTACTCCAGGAAAGTTCCCAAAAACGGCAGAGGCTGTGGCCCAGGAATGCCCAGCTTCTTGAAGGCCTGAAAGGGCCATATCCCATAGCTGCCAAGCAAAGAGCATGTGAGGTGCATTTGTGCAACGAAAAGAGAAGGTTCTTCATCCTGAGCACAGGGAACAGCTTAATTAGCTGGTTCCTGCCACCCAGAGAAAGCTGGAATTATGGCCCACCGGCAGCAGACCAGCAGGATGCCCTTCCTGCAGTAAATGCAGGGTCACTTGGGGTACAAGATAATTTGGGGTATGTTTTGGTACAAGACAAGAGCTGAAAGGAGCTGTAGCCCAACCAAGGCCAACACCTGAGGGGCCTCATTTAGTTCCCCAGGTCAGAGATCTGTGACTGAAGCGAGGTCTCAGAGCGATTAAGTTCTCGAGCAGAGACCTGCCCTCGTGTTTGTCTTTGCAAAGACCTCCTGCGATGCTCAGGTGGTAGAGCCACAGCAGCACAGCAGCCGAGCGGGGACATAAATTATAAGAGCAGAATTAAGTTTTTGCCTGTATAGCTCTCTACAGCTCCCCTGAGCGACATAAGCAAAAGGGCAATTTTGCCAACATAACTGTTTAAATGGGGGCTTCTGCTGGCACAAGCACATGGGCAAACAGAGACAGACATCACCCACTGCTCTGCTCCCAGCTCCCAGAGCCCAGCCCACCCAGGGACACCCTGTCCCTTTGCAGCCAGCCAGAGCTTGCTGTGGTTAAAACCATGGAATTCATTTCTCCTTTGGATCTGCTGAGAAAAGCAAAACAAAAAAATCCAGAAGTTCCTTTTTGTTTCCCTCCCTGCCCAGCCCAGCTCCTCGCTCCCTTCCAGCTGGCAGGGGGAGGGCACGGAGGAGCCCCACAGCCCCCCTTCATCAGCCCTTGCCTCTGCCTTGAAGGTGGCATAGGAAAACCGAGGATGAGTTTTTTAACGCTAATTCATGTACTTGGGCACTTCACACCATGGGTGGTGGCCCCAGCCCCTCCCCAGCTGCAGGCACAGGGCTCTTCTCCTCCCCCGTCACCCTGGGGGACCAGCCTCTACTTACAGGACCAGGAGGCTAAGGAAAACGATGAGGAGCAGCCAAGTGACAAAGGAAAAGTTTGGCAGGAGATCCATCGTGTCTCCCAGCCTGCCCTGAGAGCAGTCGTCTCCTGCGAAGCTGCAGCCTTGGTTTATGAATTTGTTTTCCCTTGGCCTCTAGCTGCAGCCACGCTCACATGACCGCGAAGGAGGAGTTGCCTTGTTTGCTCGGTTGCTGAAACTTTAACCCTTGGGCAGGTTTCTCCCTCAATTGGGATATCAATAAGATGCCCAGCCCCACGCATCTTGAGATTTGAAACTGCTGAAAGGACAGTTTTTACAAGGGGAAAAGACAGCAAAGGGTATCAAATTCCTTAACCCCTTCCTCCTGCCTCTCGCCCGAAAGCCGTGACATTCGTGTGGGGCTGAGGGGGAGCTCCCGGCCATTCCTACTGCAGCAGCGACGCTGTATCAGACTTGCTGCTGTCCCTGACCCTGTCCACTCGTGCTTTTGCCAGCTTCATCCCTTTTATTGAGAGGTATAATCAGGAAGGTCAAGCAACTGCTACTGTCCCCCCACCCAGCTCCCGGGGGGTTTCTGGCTGCGCAGATCACCATATATCACCATATACCTTCCCTTGTGCCTGCCCCTGCCATCCCTGTTTATCTTGTCCTCCTATTCAGGGTCCAGGAGGGAAGGGGCTGGAGGAGACAGCTCTGCCAGGAAACGCTTGCCCAGGGCTGAAAGGGGCTCATTACCCTCAGGCAGAGCCCCCCGGCCCTCAGACTCGGTGGGGAGCACAGCCTGTGTGCACACCTGAGCCGACGGGAGTTTTGCCTGACGTCCCACTGCGTGGCTCCGTGGCTTTGCTGCCCTGCCTGCCCGTGGCCCAAGTCCCAGGAAGCCACCAGGGCCCAGGCATCCAGGGGCAATCCCCCGGCACGGTGAGCACCACGCTCGCAAGGACGTCAGCCAGCGCCAGCGCTCCCCAGTTGTGGCATTTTGGGATGGGTTCCCATTTCTCTTCTGCCCCTGACTTTCTGTTTGCTCTCAGGCGTGGGGTTGCACAAGATGACTTCTGTTGTTTGGCGTCAGGCAGCTCAGTGTCCCCCCCCAAACACACACGTGGGACCAGCTGCTTTCTACCGGAGAACCAGGGAAAATGCATTACGCGTACGGGCAGACTGCGCAGCAGAGCCTCTGGCTGGCTCAGCTACAGCGTACGCAAACTCCCCATGCCGGTGGGCGCCTGTGGGGAAGGGTCCGGACATGGTCTCCTTTGCCCCCATCACACCGGGAAGGGCCATGAGTCTCCTCCTCTGTGCAGTCCAGCGCGGTCCCCTTCCTCGTGTCCCTGAGCCCACCAGCAGACCCATGTGGCCGAGGGGAGATGAGCCCCAGCTGAGAACCCCACATGTACATCACACTCCCCTGCACCCGGCATCGCTCTTCTGCCTTGGGCATACTCAGCCTTGAAGAAATCCAAGTGCTTCTGCCATTATCTGCCAGTCAGCGCAGGCAGATTGCGTGTGGCCTTGCCCACAGGCCAGCGGTGGTTTTTGCCTCAGATGCCGAGCCGCCGGCAGGTCCAGGGGTCACCTCCACACCCACATGGAAGACCCGAGCGGCAGCGCTGCCATTTTTGGTAGGACAACATCTCAGACATCCCCAGCTTCACGCGGCCACAGTGTGCTCGATGATTCATGTAATCCGTGGCTGACAGTAGTCAATTAGCTGGTTTATGGAGGCACGTGCCTGATTCCAGCTTCCCCAGGCTGCGCTGAAGAGCTGAACCTCGGCAGCGTGCTGCGGCAGGAGCCTTATTCTCCATTTTATGGGGTCTCCCCCTTTCGAGACACCTTGAAGCAACCATACCCCGGGGGATATCCTTTATGGTTGCATCCAAAGGCCAGTTCTCCCCCTCACAGGGTCCCGTACCAGAAGGACATCAAGAACTGCAATGAGAGGCAGGAGGAGAAACGAGGTGCTGGGGCAGCAGCTCCCTGGCTGGGATTAGCTGGATTTCTTCCCTCGCACAAACCCTTTGATTTTCCAATAACCTCTGCTAACAGCCGTTGGGATTTCTCAGCGGGAAGCTGGTTTGTGGTTCACTATTTTCTCCTCTCTCAGACAGAAACTGAGGCAAAGCCAGACTCCAGAGAATGAGGAGGTTAGCTACCCCCCAAAAAAGTAAATAAACTGTGCAGCAGCTTCACACGCAAGGAAATTGCTTGTTTGTCCGAAATTGGTTTGAGTGGGAGCAATCTGCTGATCTAGCGGTGACACTCTAAGGAGAAGACGGGACGCAGAGCCTGATGAACCCTGCGGCACTGAGCACAGTCTCGCAGCCCCGTTCCGTGCCAGGAGCACCTCTGTGCCCAGCGGCAGCGCGCTCTGCTAACCCCCCCGTGACCCTACGGCGACCGACGAGCCCCGCTCGGGAGGGGAAACCCGTACGGCTGTGGCGGCGGGGATGCTACTGCGCAGGGCGCCCGCGGCCGGGCCCTGCAGCGTCCCCGCCGGGAGCCACATCCGCTGGGTACGCGCGTGGCTGGCGAACTTCTGCAAACTCCTTATTTGCCTGAGTGTTGTTTAGTTTTGGGTTGGTTTTGCACGTCTCTTGGAGCGCTGTTGTCTCCCTGGCTCCACAGATTTGAGACAATCACAGTTGATAAAAATTCCACCTCCCAACTAAAATTGCCACCCCAGGTCAGAGCTGCAGGTGGGGTGATCCTGAACACTCATCATGGCATAAGTTTATGCAAAATGAAGGTATTAAAGCAATGCTTTTATACTTACGCAGCCCTTTGGACTAGATGCGACGGTAGAGCGTGTACTTACCGAGGCTATTTTTTTAATGTGAATGTCACTGAAATGGCACCCAGGAGGGCTAAAGCAGAGGGGAAGGCTCTCCAGATCATGTTTCCTGGCAACATTTAAAGGATTTTAGCATCGTGGGCAAGCAAACCACACAACAGTGCTGCAGGTAAGGCTGTTGCGCATCCCAACACCTCGTCTAAGAGAAAGGAAGAAAGTTGCCCAAGTCTGGGCTGGGATCCCTACGCAGCTCTCGTCTGTCCGAGGCTGGTAACGCAGGAAAAACATCCTGTGGCACTGAAAGGGGGAGCGACGGCTGCTCCCCACCGCGATCCTGCAGCAGATGTGCTAAACCAAATGAAAAATAACAGCAGCAGCAGCAGCCTGCAAGTTGACATCAATGCTGCTTCTAATGTCACCTGTTTCACAAAATTGTCACTCCCCCCCCTCCCATTTCAGATAATAACTTACTTAATAGAAAATGTCTCTGAGAGCACGGTTAACCCCATTGGCAAGAGTCGTATCCCTGCCCAGCGGCCCCTGCAGTGCACCGGGCTACGGGCACCATTATATACGAGAGGACTGAGATGGTTTACAGCCCTTGTGATGTTTCCAGGGTTAATTATCTGTACCTGTGGAGGACCCAGAGCGGTCCAAAGGGAACCTCCTCCTCCAGGTCATGACCAGACGTGGCCTCAGCCCCTCTGACATCGCCCTTCGTGCTGACACCAACACAGCGCTGGTGCTTTCCCCATTAATAAGAAAACCTGAGGACCCTAAAGAGGCTTGCGGGAGCCCTGGTGATGTGCATAGTGCTGCAAAAAGACTATATATTCTTACAGCAGGGTGAAGGAGCGACTCAGTGTGACCCCTGCTTCCCCCATGGCAGGGTCTCCTGTAGTGGTCCTGGACACTGCCGAAGCCACGGCCCCATGTGCCTCCCACTCTTGTCCGCTGGCCACCACGTGGTCCGTCGCACTGCGGTGGCTCCTGGCGTGTTTGCTCCTGCCACGCCACCCCGGCAACAATCTTGGTTCAATATTAAGTCACACACTATCTACCACTCCTTATCGCAGCAGTAGCAAGGTGCGTGGCTTTCATGCATCGGATACTTTCCCTGTGTTTGTGTTACTGTCATCCCGGAGCACCGCGCCCTCCTGCTGCGGCCACCACCCTGCGCTCCTCTGCGCCGGGAGGGAACAGGTGGCCAAGCAAAGTAGGTATGTGGGGATTCAAAAGCTGATGGTCACCATGGTTAATACAAACAGAAGGGGATTCAAGCCGTGATATCTGGCCGTAGTCACTGGTACTGTCAAAGCTGTAAAAATGGGACAACACAGCTTAGAGCAACCAGGGAAACGACAGCTGAATTGATGGGGCATAGAAGATGATATTAAACCTGATGCAGAACTTCAGAGGAGCAGGGCTGACAAACAAAAACCCCCTCTGTTCGTAAAAACTCCCAGAGAGACTACTAAACTACAGCGTCCTACCTGGAGGAGAGGTGATTTCACCAGCATCTGGTTGGTGGGACTGAAAGAGGCCAAGGGGAGAGCGGTCCTGCATGGACGCAGACCACCGGGCAGAAGACCACCCCGGGAGACGTGCTCCACTGCATCTCAGGCTTTTTCTTTAGTGGCTGTATTGCAGACCCAAAGGTTTTCCTTTCCTCCACACGCTATGGAAAAAAAAAATCACATTGTAACACACAACAGTCTTCTAATGGACATAGGAAAATGTCAGCCTTGTTAAAAAAACGGGCTTTTATTCACCGATTGTCCCATCTTTAACAATTCCCTTCTTATGTTCCTCTCGCCCCACAAATGGGATCATGAGCTGTTTATTTCTGGCTCTTCCTTACAAACCTTGCTCTCAAATGAGCCTCTTGAAAGGACTAAATGGGAAAGCACCAGATGTACGACTTCCTCGAAGAGCTCCAGCAGCCGGGGAATGACCGGGGGCTGGCACCGGTTTCTGCCTTCCTTCTCACCGAGCCCAAAACCCCGCAGCGCTTCATGTCTGCGTATTTCTGGGACCTCTGCAGAGCAAAAATACCATGTTGCTCGTTTCATCCAGTAACGCTGCTGAATGCTCCTGAAGCGTCGACAGCTGAAACCCATCTCCCTTTCACTCCTCTATAATTTCTGAGCAAGGACAGAAAATTATAAGCCGCAGCCAGCGTTAGAGCATAAAACCAATTACAGAAAGCAGGGAGGGGGCAGCGCTGTGTGCACTCCCCGTGCTCTCGGACACCAGCTCCTCCAAGGACAGCCTCTCCTTTGCCTGTCTCACATTGTACCAGAGAACTTCTCTGTCTTTTCAGACCTCCCAGCTGGTAGCTCAGCCTCGCTTGGTGAAGCAGTCAGTGCTTTCCAGAAAGTGAAGTGGCATTGCCACGTTTGCAATGACCTCAATTTCTGCCAAGCCACTTCCAAATCAGACGTCAAGCCAGAAAAAACCCCAAAATCATGACAGACCCCTGAAGACATCAGCTCTAAACACGCGACATACGGCCCTTTCTACCGTGATCCCCTTACCTCCAAACCCGCCCTATCTCACGGGGACACATGTTAAAAACAGCCCAGTGGGCGTAATGCGTTTTGGAGCCAGGATCTCCGCGGGGCCAGACCGGGTGCTCAGAGCGGCATCGCTGCCCAAGGGCAGAGTTTGGCCCGTCGCTCTCTCGCCGGCAGCACCGGTGCCTGGGCTGGGGTTGTTTTTTCCGGGCACATCCTGTGCCTGGACTAAGGGCAGGGACGAAGCTGTTTGGCTCATCATTCATTCAGCATTGCTGACTCCTTATCAGCAGGTGCTGGATGCGAGCCATCCCGAGCATGTCCGGGCACAATCCCTCCCGAGAAACCCAGCAGGTACGGCTGGAGGCTTCTCGCTCAGCCTCACTGGGAGGATTTTCTACAGCAACTAAAGCCGGCCATTTGGCTGGTTGGATTAACCCTTACTTGTTTCATGAAACGGGCTTCATTGAAAATGAGCATCTTTTTCTCACCTCTTTAATTTTTTTCTGTGGTGCGGAGACAGGTATGGATTAATGAAAGTGTCTTCATCGATCACCCTGGATCGTTTTTGCTGGATGGAGAACTGAAATGCTGAATCCTTCCTCTGCCAGTCCTTTCCATGGTGGTGGGGTAAAACATTTCCTAATTTCCATCAGGTCCGGTGAAGTTTTATCCCAGAGGATATGGTCTCCCAGCAGATTAAGTCACAGTCTTACAAATCAGTCTGGAAATCTGCCCTGCTTCATCCCAAATTTTCCATAGTTCAGCTTCTCTGATAACTCCTAATTGCTCCTCCCCTGCCCCTCACCTCTGGGGTGTTTATACCAATCAAATGCGCTTATACACACATAAAAATACCCCAGATCTTAAAAAAAGAAGTTTGTATTTACAAGTTGAGTCTTGTACTGTTGGAATTAGACTCTAATTAGGTCAGTCATGTTCCCCTGGTAGGGTATGAACGATAGTGCTGGAAAACAGACAATTTATAGAGACCCAAAAATAACTCATCCTGCTGTTCTGTAAGAAAGATGTGTTTTCTTTGCCCTGCGCTGAGGACATTTGCAATCGAGGCCACTCGGGCACACTGATACCAGCCACGCAAACTGTGGCGTGGCCCCACGGGCAAAGCTGGCCTGTGCCTCCATTTCCTCCTACCAAAGGAGGGATATTAATCCTTCCCAATTTGACAGGGCTGTGGTGAAGTCATCTGTGTTTGGAAGGCATTTTATCACTCTTGGCGTGAGGCCCCAGGCTATATTACACGTGCTTATTTTCAGACTTGCCTTTCAGCCTTATCTGCGCATTTTGTTTCGCGCACAAAGTGCAGGCATTTGCATGAGCTCAGATTATCAAGGCTCAGGGTGAAGAACAAGCCCATGGCTTCGTCACCGCGCACGCCGCTGCTTTGCTAGGGTGCATATCCGACCCAGATCAGCACAAAGGGTGCACTAAACCCCCTACAAGTTGCACAATGCGGGGAAGTACCTTTGCATGACATCGTGGGCGTCGGTCGCTTCCTCCTCTGACACATTATTGTCACTGTCACGCACTGATAATTTGCAGTTTGCTCATTTCTCCATATTTAGGCGCAGACTCTCCGATTGTGCAAATGAGTTCACCGGTTTCAGCACTGCTGAGAAATTGGCCTTGTGAAACTTTGCAGAATGACTTCACGCGGCAGACTCATCTGACTTAAGGTTATCCAAACTTGTTAAGGAACTGTGATGAACGTGCCAATTGCCGACCTAATGAAGGTCTCTACTGGCCTGGGAAGCCAGTGGCCACGTTGCCTTGGCTTAGAGGGACGTGCCCTGCATTGCCAAGGAAAAAAGACAGCAAAGCAGAAGGAGTCCTGCTCCTGGGGCACAGTGGAAGTGAATGAAAACCCAACAAAAATGCGTGTTCAGATAAAGTTCCTTTTGATTTTGTGGGAAATGCAGGTTTGAAATGAAAATAATTGGCGAGGCCAGAGGAGGAGAAAAAAAATATAAAAACAAGAGGCAGGCTTAAAAAAAATGAAAATAAAAGGAGCAAGGAGAAAAATAAATAACCCTGGAGCAAAAATGCAGAGGGAAGAAGAGGAAACAAATGAGACAAATAGCAGGAAAAGGGTCAGTAATGAAAGCCCAGATTACTTGATTCAGTCGAGCCATTGCTTGCGCTGTTCAGGGCAGGGCGGGAAGCCAATCTGTTTTCTCTGGTATTGTTTGGGCTACAAATGCCATGGCAGATTTCCCATCCACTCCCGTGTTTATGTCCGTGCTCCGCTCCTAACCACAAAAACATGTGCAGAGGAAACGCGTCCTGAGGAGAGCAAGGGCTGGAAGCGGGAGGATGATACCCTTCGGAGCCAAATGACCTCAAAAAAGCACTTCTGCATCTTACGGCAATTTTGCAGAATAACGTCTCGTTCATGAAATGCTACAGTGTGAGGGTTTTCATCTTCAAAATGGGTACATCGATACCTCTGGGTTATTACAAGCTACCAGCCGCAGAGGGCTGCCTGTATTTATACAACACTGCATTATTTATAATATCCCTTTCAGGAGCAGGAGAATACGAGTTCTTTCCTTAGCAGTTCAACTCCCCCCCCGAGCCCCGCTCTCCCACTTGGAAAACATTGATTTCTTGCCCTCATTTCTCCCACCAGAGCTGTAGCCGACCTGACTGTGTTTAGTTTGCTTCTCTAGGCCAGATGCTCAGCTGGTGAAAAGCTCCACCAGCCACCCTGGAATAACAGAGCTGCCCCGATTTCCCCCAGCTGGGCTCTGGTCTGACCCCCCCAGCAGCAGCACGTTTGGGGGAACCCATGAGCAGCTGCTACAACGCTGCAGGGCAGGACAAGTGTTATTTGCGAGGGGATGAAGGTGGGCAAAATGGTGGCCCCATGGGTTTCCATTCCTGAATGTGTTTCGATTCTCCCATACTAAGGATCTGGAGGAAGTTTATCACTGCAGAATAACAAAATATTTAAGGCTGATCAAATTTGGGGTGGAAACTATTTGAGAGTGTCGGTTTAGCTGCAAAGCAGCAGGGGATCACAAGATTTTACAGTCCAGAACTAACAGTGAGGAATTTCAGCCCGTGTTACATTTTCACTGTCCTGAGCTGTTAACTTGTGAGCACGCTGGCAAGGCACCCAGAAACTTCTTCAAGCCAAAAATAACCGAACAGGCTGGAAAATATTCCCCCCCCCTAAATAAAGGTACCAAGGACACACACATTTCAAAAAGGGTTCTTTTAATTAGAAGCAAGTTTGCAAAAGAAGAAGTAACTTTCTCATATAAAATAGTGGAGTGGTGAAGGTGAGGCTAACAAGAGGTGTGGAACAAAAATCCGGGGCAAATCCCCAAGGAGACACTGAAGGAAAAGCAACGATCCGATAACCGTAGTACACCGAAGGGTAACTCAGACACAGCTGCCCCTAAACTGACGGCAGATACCAAACCAGAGGACGGACTCCATTCCAAGAGCGGCAAAGTGACCGGCTACAAACTCACCGTGATACGGTGTTCTTGCACCTTTCTGCTACCCGAGAGCTCCCGCTGCACCGTGACAGATCCCAGCGCTGCCCGGGAGCTTAACAACATCAAAGGGGGAGCGCTGGTGGCACGGCCCGGGTGCCCCACCTGCAGAACGCCACCACGCCACGTTAGCCGAAAGGTTTCATTCCCAGATCTAGAGAATCGGACACAGAGGGGAAAACACTGATATAAAGCTCTGTAACCCCATTCCAGTCTCTATATCCAGTGATTCAAGCCCCGAGAAAGTGCACAGTGATCAAACAGCAGTGAAATAATGAATTTCCTGCCAAGTCTTGAGGCTCCAAGGCTGTTTAAAACGGGCAGGTGGCAGCTTTGAGAAGATAAAATTCTGAGTCAGAGCCTGAATCTCAAGTCCCAATGGTATTTCACTCCTTGTTCAAACGTATCTCACCTGTCCCATGTGTCCCACGTGTGCTTATCGGTTGTGGCTCTCTACTGCCGGGGTCGGCAAACTTTACACCTTCCCAACGTGCCAGCCAACTTTATTTGTCAGGGAGGGCTGGGGGTGGAGATGGGGGGTGAAGAAAAGGCATACAGAAATACAAAGAACTGAAGGGACTCGTCAGGCGGAGCCATTTAAGGCCCAACATGTTCAGTCTTGGGGTGAATGTGCTCCTAATTCAAGGGTGGCTTTCCGTAAGGAGCTTTCAATGGATACTGTACAGCCACATCGTCACGCGTGTGGCTTTGTGTAAGCACCACAGCAACATACCTCTCCCCACGTGACCACTAGCAACGCCGTGATGATGTACGGACTCCACGCATGCTGGCAAAAACCTACAAAAACAACCTACGGAATGTGACTGAACGAGTGGGAGCTCCAGGTTGAAGCAAGCTGTTTGCTGTACAACCTGCCCATCTAGCGACTGTTCTGTGATGGCTTTTCCTCCCCAAACATAACCCCTCATTGCGTGTGCCCTTCAGGCTGCTACTGATGAAGGAGATCCCTAAAGACAGGAGGACTTGGGATCATATTCAGTCTTACATGTCACAGGTTTCTAGGACTTCAACATTGCTAATGGCCCTGCCAAAGGTTATCTTTCTTGTGGATTTTTTTGTGTGTGTGTTTGGGTTTTTTTGTTGTTGTTTAAGTTTCCCAATAAATTCCTTTAGAAAAGGATTTTTCTGAAAGAAGTTGCCCTGCTTATCTGAAAACAGCAAGTGGGAGAAGACACCGGTGCTCTGTGTGTATAAACAGCTCGCTCTCCTCCATTTTTGGAGGGCAGATTGGATGACCCAATGGATTTCTTGAGGGAAGCAATGACAAGGATAATAAATGTATCCCCATGTCAAGACAGACTTGGGTATTTATTCTAAACAACTGCTACAGCAGCTTCTGGCAGAGACCTGGGTATAAGCAGGAAAAATGAGATCTTGGCCCATCTGCAAAGCATCACTGGCTTTAACACTCAAAATGAAGAGGAAAAAAAAATCCTTTTGGGTAACGGATTAGCTTCTTTTTCTGTATGTTTTTTTTCTTCTCTCCAGTAATGCCAACTGCTTCCAAAAGTGGGATCGCTGGCCGCAGTGTGATTCCTTTAGTAAATGCGATGAAACCCTTAGCTCTGTGCTCTCGCTTCTCCCTGCCCTCCCCACCAAGGAGTTTCACACGGGTGACTCCAGGGTGGGGAAAAAGAGACTGTCACTGATGAAAGAAAAACAGTGCCCTCTCCTGTCCCTTCTCACCGCCGCCACTCGCACCCGAGCAGCACTGGTCGCGCACCAGCGTCGGAGCATTAAAAGATGGGAATGGACAATACTCCACCCAAGCGTGCGGGCTATGGTGGGGGACACACCATGTCTCATACGGACTTTTGGGGGGTAAAATGCTCCACTTAGAGGGGGCTGGAACAGTACAGCTCCTTCACTTCGGTGCACTTTTGCACGTGATTTATGATAGGGACAACCTGAGGTTCAGTGCCGTTGGGAGTGCCGGGAGCATCCCTGGTGGTGGTGGCTGGTGTCATCTCAGTCCTGGGAGGGGGGTGAAGACTTGGGTACTTTTTTCCTGCAGGAAATTGGATATTTCCATGGCTATTGCATGAAAAACAAGCTCCTATTAAACCGTTCCCTGAAATGTCTCCCTTGGTCATTTCATGACGCTGTTTTTATTTTTTAGTAACAGCCACCAAGAGACCTGAGAAACATGGGAAAGTAAATAAATAAACGCAAATAAAATATCCTAAGAAGGCGTTTTAAATATAAGCCTTCATTTTTCAAGACTGTTCTAAACAGGAAGATGGAAACAGAAGTGGATTTGATGGGTGAAGTTATTGTGACATGACAACTAATGTTTAAAAGTCATATTTCAAGGCTGCGATTCCCAAAGATTACAGCTATGAAATAGAGCTTTCTTGCTAACTGATGGAGTGTTTCCTTCCAGATAGAACAATTTACCTGATATCTGAGGTAAATAAAACCTACCCATTAATCATATTTTACAAGTACAGCATGTTAACAAGAAAGGCAAAGGCATCACGCATGTCGCTATACAGGATCCTGGGCAGCAGAACACACATCCTACGCTCGTCTCAGGGGTGAGCAGGGCAGTGCACGTCCACACTCTGCAATTGCCTAAGTAAAATAAACCCGCATGTAAGAAAAGCCAACTCCTAAACAAAACATAACCGAGAGTGACAACAGTGCGGACTGGAATGGAACAGAAATACCTTTGGTCGGATCAACAGGTCCTAAAGGAATCACACCTAACCTGTTATTTTGGCAGCAGTCAGAAGAAAAGGGCCATACAGCCAACTCAGCAGGTCCTCAGCAAGCTCAGGATTTTTAGATGCAGATGGTTCTGAGAAAAAAGGAGTATTCTTTTCTCCTTGCTTTGTATAGATCGTGCTGCTCGCCATGTTGCCCTTCAGTGGAGCAGTGCCCAGATTTCCTTTATTCCCCATGGTTTCCTTGCTTTTTCACTCAGTGTGGTGTCAGATCAGCCCAGGGAGTAATTGCACCTTACACCAATTCAGATCTGGCAATATTCAGGAGACACGGAGCTACTCGCACTATGCTTTCCTTTGGAGCAAACTCTTGGGTGTTCGATCTACTTTCTACTACTCTATATCCCTAAAGTCCTTAGTGGTCCTTGGAAGGCTCCTCCTGTAGCACTACCTCTCATACCTGTTGGATAAGCGCCATTAAAATTCCAACAGCAATTGCATTGCTATGTCACATGTATATAAAACAAGGTGTTTAAAATACGTAATCTGATGCAGGGAATAACAAAGGAGAAAGAAAACAAATCAGAAAGTCACGTAGATAATTTTGTCTAAGAAACCAAAAACTCAGACCGCAAACAAATTTTTTGTCAGTTAAGTAATTAAAGCAAAGTCCATATGGCTTAATAGAACAGTCAAAGTGCACAGAAGGCAGTGGGGGTTTTGTTTGCTTTGCATTCCTCTTCACAGTAAGCTCCAAGTCATCCTCTTTGGAGCCCCTTCTCCATCCCACACACATCCTATCCAGGTGCAGAGAGGGGGATGGCTCACAGGGTTTTGGCTCAAGCCCATGTCTTCGCATATCCCTTGCCATCTAATGAGCCGTGGATCGTTATCCCAAACTCAAAAGCCCTTGAACACACCCACTGGAGTTTTTGGTTTTGAACTTTTTCTTTCTGGAGCCTTTGGAGAGGAACAGCAACCCAATGCCAAAGCTATCCAGAATCTGTATACACCAAGAGCAGCAGAGCTCAGAGGCAGTGCCAAAGAGTAAAAGCAGTGCTGAGGTCGTTTGCCCTGTCCAAGAGACACTGAAAGGTGACAGCAAGGCTGAGCCTGCCCTGGTGCCACCAGGCTACTTCCAACCAGCCCCTGTGGGCAGGAACAGGCAGCCACCGCAATCAGCGCCAGGCTGGTTTCAAGAACCTGCCTTGAAGACACCACCACCCAGTGCCACAGCCGTCCCGCATCCCTCCGGAGGGGACAGGGACAATTTGCAGTAATAACAGTGCCCACGCCTGCCCTGGTGGGATGTTAGCAAGCAGCAGGATACCAATTTTCCTGGCTGACCTACATCCACTCGGGAGGAAACGCCAGATGCTGGAGTGGCAAGGACTTGCCTACTTCCAAATTCACCTTTCAAACTCTTGTGGTAAAAAGTCTGGTGATCCAGGACCGTTGCTACGTCCAAGGGCTGGACTTGGATTCTTTAAACCCCTGACAACTTCCTTGCGAGTTGACAACAACTTGCTGCTAAATACAACAGACTCAGGAAAAGGATAGAAAAAGAAGAAAACAAAAAAGGAGCTATACAAAAGGATGGAAAATAAACTAAAATTCCCCTCTCTTCTTTCCAAAGGCTGTAGATTGAAGTGCACAAAGCAGCCTGTAAACGTGCACAAGGTAATTCATGACCCTAATGCTTGAAAAACCTGGTTAGCTTTATTTGGAGACACTTTCTTGCTTCTCCCAGATACGAAGCTGAAGAATCAATAAAAGGCACCTGTGGACACCAAAACTCACCCAGTCTGTGTGACGTGTCTTTGTACTGAAAAAATAAAATCAAACAAACCCAGCTACTGTGTAGTTTTTTACAGACCGGTAAGCAGCACTGCGGGGTCTGGGCGAGAAAGGATGCTCAACTTCTATTGACGGGGCAGGATAACTCCGATGATCAAAAACCCCATCAATTAGTAGACTCTCTAGCTTCTCACTGCAATCTTAATTGAAATATTCCTCTGGCTTGCTGGGTTGTGCCCTTTGACTTTTAAAAACTGACCGATTCAAATGGCACATGCAGCCCACGAGGGAGGATTAGAGCCACACCAAAAATAAACTGACCTTGTGTCTGAATTCTTCCCGCTTGCTTCACCCACCGCTGCCTACAGTGCTCTTTTGAGCCATCTCCTCTTCTAAAGGCCCTGGAGTTGGAATATTTAAACAATGCAGCAGGTCCCATTTGAACAAGAAAGAAAAGCAGGTCAGTAATTCAGTATAAATACACCAGTAGTGAGCCTAGAGCAGACACAGTGACACATCTGAGCCTAAGTTGATCAGCCAGTGCTCCTAATGTGGGGAGCAGCAATGAGCAGAGAGGAGGTGTCTGCTTTTCGCATAAAAATTTGTGCCTTTTCTATTTTTTCCTACTTGACCTTGATGACAGGGAAATATTAAAAAGGAAAAAAAAAAAAAAAAGAGTAGAGAAAAAGGAAGAAAAAGGAGCCTGGGAGGTTTTATGTTTTCTCTTCAAATCACATCACGAAGTCACTCATTGCATCTAGGGAATTCACCTCCTTGTTTGGGAATGGGGGGACAGGCAGAGGGGAGAGAAAGGAAGAGGGAAGAGAAGGGCATGGGAGCTGCTTCCTGAAGCAGTGTTACAAAAAGCGGTTAAAAAACCCCTACTATTCACAAGTGGTTAAAATCATCACTTTTCAGAATTCCTTTTTTTTTTCTTTTTTTTTAAACAAAGGTTCAGCTAGTTCAGCTCCGTATTTTTAGAGTTGATTGTCTTCAGAAAAAAAACCAACCCAGCCTCATTCGTGTTCCCATCCGTTTCTACCCTGATAGAGAAGTTACCCACAGTTCACCGCACCGGTCACGCACGCACACAGTCACTGCGACGGGTCCCTCCGAGTGCCGCCGGCGGTTCGGCTCCATCCTCCAGCCCCGTCTCAGACGAAGGAGGAGAACCCTGTCACTGGAGTCCGGGAGCCGGGCGCGGGCTGTCCCGTTGGGGTGTACACCCCTCCTGAGCTCTGTGTCGTGATGACAGTCTGGAAATAGGGTTCTGTCTCGCTGGCGGCACACTCCTCGTATCTATAGGATGCTGGGTGCTTCACCCCTTTCTGCTGCCGCTTCCATGAGTTGTAGTACGTGGGGTCGCTCATGTAATGGTTCACAAAGGAGTGCTTCGGCAACTCATCTTCATAATCTGAGTCAGTGGCCTGGAACATCAAGAAAAAAAAATAAAATAAAAAAACAGCCATTAGCATCTATGATTTAGCCTGTTCCACTCTAAAAAAAATTAGAGACAAGTTTAATATCACCAGCTGACAACAGCTGTAATTTTAGGGTAGGATGGTTTGTAGTCCAAGTGTAATACATGCTGGACTGTAGAAAAACACTGTGCTCTGGTTTAGCCAGGCTTTGCTGCTAGAGGGAGAGTCCCCCGACGGATGCTGGGGATAAGAGATGCCGAGAAATCCCTTCTAATTCACTGCAGAACACTGCGGCGGGAGCTCGGAGTTCCTATTTTGACACAAGATGCAGGGAAGTGTAGGGATGTCATAGGGAAACCAAGAGTTTTCAATCACATAATCAAAAAGATTGCAATTACAACTGAGAATCTCTCTTCTGATGCAAGAAAGAATATCTTCCATGCAAACGCACTCCAGTTAGCCAGACGTGCTGCTGTTTGCGGTGGTCAGACCAGGCCACCTGCAGAGTACTCTGGATTTGGCTTGCAAGCCCCATTAAGTATTGAAAATTACTTATACTGCTGAAAGGGAATTAAGCAAAATCACAGGGGTTTTTTCAGGCAAACAGCTCTATCTGTATGTTCCAGCTGAGTATTGGTGGTACAACAAGGTGCACAACCGGCGGCAACAGAAGAAAGAGAATGCAAAATCTGGAAAAGAAGAACTGCCAGGCAGGAGGGGTTGCTTTCTTGGGACGGCTGAGGCACAGCCCTGTCTTCAGAGCGGGTCTTACCCCTGAAACATTTATGCACGGTGGCTGGAGAGCTTCAAAACTCCTATCAATATCGAGCGGGAGCTCTACTGAAATGTAACCAGATAAGCCTTGTGCATCTGCCCCTCCTCTGAAGTACCGCTGCTGTGATACAGCTGGAGGAATCACAGAGGGCTCGTACATCTCCTCCGAGGACAGAGACCACGGCAAAGCCTTGGCCACGGTATCTAAGTGCACATTTCCCTTCTGTTCGCCCTAGCGTTCCCACCAATAACAGCCACATCCCATACAGCACACAAACATTTACCCAGCCATTTCCATATCTCATGTCTTCTCTCAAAATCTCTGGTTCGAGCATGTAAATGCTTTTATTCCTTTCCCCCCCGCCTTGATAATCTGCATCGCTGATTCTAAAGGCAATTAAATATCAAAGTAGTAGCTGCGCAAGACATGCAAGAGAAAGACAGGTAAGTGCAGCTCGTAACTGTTAGTTGCTGCAATTAGTTTCAAAAGGTTGGTGTCGTTCTGATCTATGGCACCACACAGCAAACACACATCCTTCTCGATCCTGCCTGCCACACAACTAGTCTCTCCTCCTCTAAAGCTCCTTTTTAATGGCCTCTGAAGAACAATCCTCAAATGCCTTGCGAACCATCGTTTGAAAAGGGCACCGCATCCATCATCCCACTTCTTTGCTTAGATAGCTGCTTCGATACTATTTCGTGCCCATTTTCCAGCACAGAGAGTGATGGACGGGGCTGAGAAATTTTTCCCAGAGTTTTCCAAAAGTCTGAGCAAAGCAGCTCTTCACAGCTTTGCAAAATTTCCCTTCCACTGTTAACCATGCTTTGGCTCGTTCAGAACTATGTACTGTTTGATTATTTTAAGAATGCAAAGCTTCAGGTGCCTTGACACGTAATTAATATTACAACAAAACCCTACCAGCATTTAATAATTATTCCAGAAGGAACTCGGCAAGTCTATCTCCTACAAAAACACTCCTTTGCACCAGCTGCCAGCCTCGGGAAGCCAACACCCTCCAAAGACCCTCCTGAACAGGTGTTATTTGCGGCGTGCCTGGAATATCCCCGGATTTGGACCACTTTGCAGCCAGTGGGTGCAGAGAGCAGCTCCAGAGCCTTGGCACCGCTGCAGGGAACATCCTGCCAGCATTGCCCTGGCTATTTTTGTAAGGGGCTCCAACAAGGGTGCCCCTGATGACTGCAGACGTGGCAGCATGGCAGGGCATGGCAGCAGGCAGCAACAGCTCAGGCAGGCTGGTCCTCCGCCACAGACGCAACCAACTTTACCTGCAGTCCAAAAGATCCCCAAACCCTGGTTTCCTCCGTTCTTATCAAGAAACAAGTTGTTACACTTTGCACAGCCTACATCTCCAAACATTGCGCTGCAGCTCCGTAGTCTAATGTTAAAGTAAAAAGTGCCTGGGAAGCTGGGGGATGATGTGGGCATCCAGAAGAAAAGTCTCTGCATCCTGAGCAGAGGCAGGTGGTTATGGGTCACTCACCAGAAGCAGCACCTGAAGGCGTGAACTCCTCTAGCTATCACGGATGTGCTCCCTCCATCAAAGGCACAACGCTACCACTGCCCTTGCCATGTCTTCTGACTCCTTCCCCGGTCCACCGTCACTCTTACTGCCTCGGACACGCTCAGCCACCCCCCGAAGAAACAAGCCCCTGCTGAAAAGATGGATCACAGCTGAGTTGAGGTGCCATAAGCATAAGGAGGAAGAAACCCGCAAAATTCTAGTGGCTCCTTACTGGTCTTCCTGATGTCCCCACAGACATATAGAAACATAAAGACAACTAAAAGGCTGGAAGCTCTAAGAAGAAATGCTGAGAAGGAGCCGTATCCAGAAGACTGACACATGACTTGATAGGTATAATAATACTAATGCAGCCACTTGATTTCTGTCCGTCGCTAGCAGAAAAATACTCACCTACAAACTAATATAATTTCTGTAGCTAAGCCAAGTTCTTTCAAGATTGCCAGAAGTCAACATAATACAGAGGAGAAATATTTGGAACACTTTTAGATGGGTTGCTGCCATTTGAAATACAGTGTCACTCAGACTTGCCATGAACAGAAAGTGGGAATTTAAAACAATACCACCTGCTGATAATCTGTCCACTAATTAGTCCATTATTCCAACTGAAAGAGAACACCAATTTGGTGTAAATAAAGCCCGTGCCTTTCAGAAGAGACTTTCATGAAACATATATAGCTGCACTAACTTCAGCCTTTCACCATCATCAGCACCGATGCTGGAAAGGGTAACCTGCTTGTTAGTGTAGATACAACGTGTTTTCTTTGTGTTTCCTTCAGAACAGGCAGGAACTGACTATTCCGTCCATGGTTCTAAAGTATCTTCTAAGGTCTCCTCCGAACAAGGTACTAATAACCACCCTTACCCGCCAGGAACTCTCTAAATTGCCATCCCACTCCCTTGCTGCCCTGATAAAAATCAAGGAGTAGCAAGATAAACCTGTTTTGCATGACAATATAGACAGCTTATACTAGAGGATTACTTTTTAGTGGGTTTTAAACTATTGAGTAAATAGAAACGCTGCAGGGCTTTTTGCTTTGTTTTCGGTTGTCTCCCTTCAGCGCGACTGTGCCTTTGTTACCTTGGAAACCTCCATAGGCTGGAGCGTGACTGGGTGTGCGGTGACATTACAGACTGTCAACCAAAGGTGCATGGGTGCCTACGAAACAATAAATACAGCACATGAGAGGCTATTTAAGTATTTTATTGATAGCACGGAATGCACAAGTGCTGTTCAGAGGCAAGTCAGCGACCAGAGTTGGCTCGCTTAGTTAATGGGAAATCTGAAAATAGTTCCAATTATCATTTTTTTTTTTGGAAGTGACTGCATAAGAAACAACCTTATGAGATTATTTCTAAAAATGTAGATGGCAACAGTTTCTTTTGGTTGACAAGAAATGAATATGCTGTAAAAGAGACAAGGTAACCTATTAGGCAAACAGATTTCTCCGGGCACGGGAACCCTTGCTTATTTAATGTGTTACCTGCAGCTGGTTTCCACATGGTGCCCAACTTGTCAAAATCATTGGAGAACTTTATCGGAAACAAGTTAAATTATATTCCCTATTAAATGTTAAGTGGAAATTTAGAATATCTTCCTACAGAGCTGAGAAAGCAGAAGTCAGTTAGACTGCAGAGAGCTGCTGAGAAGACCAGAGCATGGCCAGCATTCGGCACTGACTGACAATGTGTGCAAACTGTGAGCATATTTTCTTCTGAAAACCATTTTTGGGAGACCACAAGGACATGTGAGAACAAACAAACAAACACCGCCCTCCCCTCCTGTAAAACTGCTCCTCCATGTCTGGCTGACATCGCAGATACATCATCAAATTTCTGCACATGGTGAACACCAAATTTCTTCAGAGTATCTGTCCAGAGTCTCGTCCACTTGACTCATTATCTAAAAGCCTATTATTATTAATCATTTAGAAGTTACACTCTTAGCACTCTCTTGCTCCATACCTGCCAATTACACTACTTTAACCTCATTAACTGTACTGGTGCTTGGCTTTCATGACATGGAGTAAGTTAACCACTTGATTTATGAATATTAAGAGTACTGCCTGGTCTGCTTGATTTTCTCTTTGTTTCTCTCTTGCTCTCCTCATCAGGAGGGAGCTCGGAGGAAGGCTCCCAGGCAGCTGTGCTGCAAGTGCAGTCAGTCAGCCCGAGAGTTTCTCGCAGACTTCTTCATGTTCAGTACACCCCATGAGACTTGAAGCCAGGGAGCTTCCTTCTTTTCCATATGAAATCTTGACACCTCAGGCAACAGGAGTAAGACTAAGTAGCAACAAGATGACATGCGGGTTGAAAGCAAAAGCACAGTTTTTGGCTCTGCCTACCCTTATGGGCTTCATATTAAGTAGAATTTGAGATCGATGCAAAGATGTATTTGAGAAAAACAGCATCAGGACTCCCTTTGCTGCAGAGGACCAAACCTGTGTAGAGCTCTTATATGAAGAAGTATCTTTAACTCTTCATATAATGGGAAACATTTCTGCCTGTTAAGAGAGATGGAAATTCTGAAATTCTCAGAAAACAGAGCTTGTCTGTTAAGACCTCCTTTGAGAATAGAAATGAAAAGAACAGAAAAGACAAATAGGAAGAGCTAATAGGTACACGGATACTTGAAAAGAGAGTGGTCAAACATCTATACCCACCTCTGCCCCAACTCACCCGCCTCCTGTCTGTACCAGCCAACGAAAACAGCATTTTCAGGCTGATCAAAAGGCAACATCTCCTATCGCTACCTCTACTGGGAGCGTATTAACATTTCATGCCTAAAAGCACTCCCCACCACAAAAAAAGCCAAGCATCAAAGACATTATACAGAAGGGCTGCATATCTAAGCCCCAAGGAAAAACAGGAGGCACATTTTGTTCACATACTCGCATGCACACACAGATTCACAAAACCACTAGAATCTCAGTTGAGACCTTCAGGCTCGACTGCAATACACAGTAAATAAATAATATTAATAATAGCCTGAGAAACAAAAACAAAAATCACTTTCTTCTATGCCGTACAAACTGTGCATACAGAAGGCAGTAATGACACCCTGCAAGTAGACTTTTGTGCGTTACCAGGAAATACCACATGGGGCATTGAAATTAATGTCAAAAGGTGCCAGAGCTAAATTCATGATCATGCTCAGCAAACTGTTTTAATGACAGGTTTAATGCTGGGTTGTTACAGTGACATGACCAAAGCACTATGGGTTTAATCTGGAGGGTAACGCTTGTGCACCGCATAGACAGCAGCTTGAGCTACACCAAGGGAAGCCGCCTGCACGACGCGCTGGCCACGGGGCAGCACGAAGCAGCAGGCTGTCCGTGGTAATTAGCAGGAGGTGAGAGCCAGGTAGCCAGGAAAAGCAGCTGTAGCTGCAGGTGCAGAAAAGCTACAGATGAAAACTGTCATCTTCTTTCACTGCTTGCTGCTCTTGATTTATTCTTGCTAGAAGGGTCAGGTTTGCAGTGGTTTGGCCCACTGCTCGCTTCTTGCGCTGTCAGTTCAGATTCGTCAAGATCTCAGCTGACAACACATGATTTTAGAGACAGATTTACCTTTCTGGATATCCCTTGAAGTCTGGCTGTTCACCTCTGGCCACTGTTGGGCTTTTACAGACCACAAGCACTTTCTTTCTTCTTAAAGGGGATATAAGACACAAGATGGAGCGCTGCCAGATGGGTGATGCTGGCATATACCCACCTTCCTTGGAGAACCGAGTCTAAAGGCAACCCGAGCAGAAGGCTCCTCTCGAGTTAGACTAAGGCTGCGGACTCGGGTGTTCAGAAACCTGAATGCTGGGCTCTCACAGCCATTGCCACGTGCTCCCTGGCAGGTTACTCATTCCCCACTTACTCCCTCTGTAACAGAGGCAGCAGTTACCACCACTCAAGACCGCTCTTCCGAATCTTGGTGTTCGCTGTAGCTGTCTAAAAAAGACACTGTGAAAACTTCAAACCATATCCCATACTTCAGTCAGTGCAACAATCCAAAGCGCGTCCCACCTTCAACCTCACCCAGATGGTAGCTTCAGCCAGCTGGTTATTTTGCAACATATATACCTTTTCCCAAAAGTGCTCAAAGTTTGCAGCCCCCAGGCAGAAGGGGATGTGCAGCCCCTTCCAGAGAGCCCAGCACACACTAGTGGACTGATGGCACTTGCCTTTCTACGTAACACTGGAAAACCGTGAATATCTGCCAAGGCCAGGTCTGGAATCTGCCCTGGCTGGGTCCTGCTTGTCATTTTTTCTGTTGACTTTTTAAGATGTGATGCGAACAGCCTGGTGAATTGGACATTTTAAAGTCCCCAAGACAGACAAACAATGACAAAACAGATAATGCAGGTGTGGGATAGGGACTTCAAAGACTTGCCAGGATTCAGTGGGGCAATGGCTGTCTGCAGTGACTGGGCAACATGTGGCAAGGCAAAGGGAAACCCTTACCTCCGACTCCGACACTTCTAAGGGCTTCTCGTTCAGGCCCAAGCCCTCGGTCAGCACAGCTCCGTTGTACTTGTTGCAGATATCCTCATCAGAGTAGTGCAGCCCGCCTGGGCTTGGGCGAGGAGGAGACCTAGGAAATGTAAAGGGTGAGTGTATGGGATGTTGTCATTTCTCTGAAATTACACAATTGAACTAAATCTTGCTTAGAAGCCAGAATCACAGCCTGGGGCAGGGACTTGAGCACTAAAGTCCTCCCTAGATCATCCAGCCAATGGTCTCTCCTCTTTACCTATTTAACAGTCGCTTGAAGTTAGATAAAAAGCCATTTCCAAGAGTGTGGTGTTCCCAGCTTCTTACCTGGTTCCATTCTTCTTTGAGAAAGTGCTCTTGATGTTCAGGTGTCTGCTGTTGAGCTCCAGAGCAGTGAAGCCTCCGTTATCCAGGGTGACCGACTCTTCCACATTGGAGATGGTTTTACCTGGAGCCAGGCAATGAAAGATTTCAGCTGAAACAAAGCCACTTTTCCCCCAAATACAACTGTAAGAGCTAACTTTTCCTTCTTTGTGTTTTATGACATCATTAATTATTTGAAAATCTCTTTACCTTTCTTACTGGCAAATGAGTACAATTAGAGTGAAGGAGAGGAGCTTATCAGGAGTGTGAATGGGCAAAAGGGGCCAAAAGAGGAGAAAGGAGGAGTCATGGATGGATGCATTTCTTTCAGAGATAAGTATCTAAAATAGCGCAGATGAACTGTGCTCCAAAAGTGCTTATTCTTGTCTTTTGACTATAAATAGAAACCAGGTGACTAATTCAGGTGGCCACTGAAGATGTCCTAAATCAGGTGCCATGAATCCCATTCATGCTGACTGAAGCAAAGCAAGAGAAAGTAAAACTAGGAAAGGCAGAAAAAGAGGAAAAGAGGAAAAAAAAAGGCAGGAAAGAAAGCAAGAGATAGGTAGGGTAAGTAGGCAGCAAATGAGAAAAAGATGTCAGAGCTGTAATGAGGATAAGACATAGATGTGAGAAATCACTGGACAATATAAGGCAGGGAAAAGGACAGGGGACTGGAAGAAGAGGGAAAACACAGCAAAGTATATTATCCCTTGAGATCAAATATAGCAAGAGCTTATTCCCTCCCATGCTCGTTCTCTGTAATCCCAAAGGTGTGAGCTCAGCTCGCGTCCCAGGGAGAAGGACGGGTTGCATATTGCCACTTTGCAGCAGGCAGGTACTTTATCCTCAGCTTCAATTTCAGTGCTACATTAAGACTCAGTGTGAACACCGATATCAGACAGTACAGGTCAGACCTGTCTTTTCCTGTCTGTCCCCCAAACACAGAGCAAAACTAAGAAGATGAGAGATGTCCTATGAGCTATGCATACAAATATGTAATAGTATTAACTTGGTAAAATGCCACAGTATTCATACATCTTGTATCTCATGGGACTGAAATCTGATTTTCTAACACTTGTTAGAAGTGAATTATAAAGAAAGAAAAGATCTTCACTTTGGGACTGAATTACTAAATACTACCTGGAAGACTTCTTCATTACATTAATCCCTAAGAAAGGGTAGCACAAAGACCCGTCCACCTGATCCTACTCGTTAACATGCCTTTTTTGGCACCTCCTGGCATCAGAGCAATTTCTTGCTGGAGGTGGAGGAGGTTATCAGAGAAATACACATGTGAACAACCCTTCCAGGACTTTATTATATCAGGAGAAGAAAAGGTGAAAACAATATTCAGAGCTCAAGAACTGGGCGTTTTGAAAGGGGACTATTTTAACATTCCTAGTCATAGAGCAGGCAGCTCCTGTTTCCTTTCAGAAAGGAGACTGGTAAAAATTGTAACTAAAGGAAAATTCAAAGCTTGATGCTCATTATGCCTTAAAGTCTAACAGGTCCAGATAACCAAGACACCCAGCTGCTTGGCCCCCAGCCCAGCAACTGCAGCTTGGCTTATGGAGTGAATGTGAGATGCGGGGCACTCTGTTTAATATAAAGGAGTTGTGATACAGTCCTCACACATACAGACCTACAATATTTGCATTGAGTACCGCCGCAGAAAAGCAGAATCCTTCTCCTTCTCCCCATCTATCAGGGAATGATGACAAAGCTAAATGAAGTCTCAGCTCATTCCTTTTTTGTGGTCTTCTGCCAAGCATTTGACCCAGACTGCCTTGGCTTTTGGTACAGTCCCTGGGACTTCCAGATGCTGTCCTATCCAAGCCCACGGCTGATTAACATCCAAAACGTGGTAAGATCAGGCACTCTTTGCCCAGTATGGCTGTGGGCAAAAGCCATTTCTACCAAACGAGACAGTAAAAAGATCCAAGTCTTCTGCCAAACAAAATACCCATACAGAGAGTCCACGCCAAGGAAATCAGGGGTTCAAAGGGAAGACATTTCTAATTCACACAGCTCTTGAGAGTGTGGGCACAGCATGGAGCCAACGTCTTACCTGTGCTGCAGTTCTTGTACTTCTTGCTCTGGCCATGCAGGACCAATGCAAACACCACCAGGAGGATGAGGATCAGACTCGAGAGAGCCATCACCAGCAGAAACCACCACTCCTCGTAGAAAGGGGCTTCTGTTTGTGCTGAAAGAGCAAAAAACAAACAACAATTCCTCTTTATGCTCCTTCAAAATTTTCTCTTCTTCCCCACAGTGTACAATGCATCTATAAGGGTGTTCAGGAGAGAGAGGTGTTCCAAGGAGGTAACGTAGTCTACTCTGCAGTCAGACTTTCAAGGGGCTTGCTGACACTTCTAAGATGTCAAACAGAACAGGAGCATATCACGGCTCCCACATCTCCGCAAGCATCTTTCACACAGCCAGAGCAGTGCTCTAGAATCCCTTAGCTAAAATGTTATCACCAAGTGAAGCGAGGGAGATTTCTTCCCACAGCTCTGCACACCTACATTCCTTGACTACTGCGGTATGCTTAGTACTCCCTGGGTCAAAGGAACCACTAATATATCTCTCATGACCCACGATGATTCCACTTTTTAAGAGGCTTGCCCCGACAAAATGCTGCTCAGTGGCTCTTTGAAAAATACAGCTGGTGCCAGGGAACAGAGTACATTTGGTTCAGTGTCTCTCAGTACCTTCATTAACTCCAACTTCCAACAGTCACTGCTGCTCTACACCATTTCTCCATCAGCTTAGCCAAGCCTGATGTGCAGCACACGGGTGTCAATTCAGTTCCCTGGATTTTGTGCGAGCTCAAGTAATGTCACCCCATTTGACCTCAACTGGAGATGCAAAATGATACTAACTTCCCCTTTCTAGAGTTATCTTGCCAGTCTTGGTTTAAAGTAATAAGTATTGTTATTTTCTTGGGGTGATATTCTCTTTGTGAGCATCCCTCAGCTTCGTGAAAAAATGCTACCGCTGGAGCACAAGCCAGTAGTTGTATATAATTTCCGTGTAGACCGTAAGGTGGAAGAACACCTGGTAGGAATGGGTGATGGCAGGAGACCAACTTCAGCCGAACCCCTCACTATCACTGAACCCAGGCACTCTCTTTCCCTGCCTGTCCTGAGCCCTGGATCTGAACACAAGTCTGTTGTAAGCCTGATGAAGCTCAAATTTGTTCCAGATCACTGGGTATTCCGCAGCAGTGAAAAGTAGCCACGATCTTTCTTTGCTAGGAGGCCAGTCCTAAAGGAAAACTGCACAAGCCATGCTGGGCTGAGCAGATTCAGTGCAATTTATACCTCCATGTGCTAGCTGAAGTGGCCAGCCTAAAATGCTTTATACTTTTATGACTGCGAATCTCAACGGAAACCTCTTACTTTCATGCAGCAATTTGAGATGAACACTGAAGCATCAAAAGGAGGTGAATTAAATAGTTCTGTTCAAGTGGAGAACTTACAAACAAGTGGTTTATTTATAAAAAGTATCGCAAGGAGCTGCATGCCCACCTTCAGAGGAATAGTGTCTTCCAGGAAAGGAAAGACTGAGATGATTACTGACCCTATACATTGTGTTATAGCCTCTGTGAAACCACAAATAGGAAACATACTGACTCTTGGTGTTTGAAGTGCATTGTCTATGCCCTTGTCCTGAAGGAGAAGGGCAAGGGCAGCACTCAACTGAAATCCATAGACAGCTCTCCCAGGCTAAGTGGTTAATTGTGTAAGGACAAACGCGGCGGCCGTGATGGCGATAGCAGCATTTACTACTCTTGGCTGCTGGGTAACTGTTGAATGGTGTTTATGCTTTTCAGTGGAGGAGCAAAGAGATAAAAGCCACTCCAGATACTGGAGCATTGCCAAGTTCTCAGGACTCTCCAGAATTTTGAATCACAAAGCCGCTCTATCAAGTTCTTTTATTCCTCTTGTCTGTCTGTGCTGACACAGCAAGGATAAAGCCTATTGCTCAAAAGCAACCTGGAGTACAGCTGTCTCTGCAAGGGTAAGAGGAGACCTGAGCAAAGCTTTCATGAGGGCAAGCTCTCCCACTTCACAACAGGCCACTGAACTCGAGCTGCCCAGACATGGCAAGCTGAGTGGAATTTGCTTTTCGAGGTATTGAAGTTTCTTCAGAAAACGAGAGTGCCGGGTTGCTCAAAGAGATTTTGGAAGCATGTTTACGCCATAGGCCCTGTTTACTGGGAATGAGCACAAGAGAGCAGGGAGGGTGGGAAGAGCCCGAGAGCATCACCACCGAGCTGTTCTGATGAAGGGGGACTGGAGGCATCACACCGTACTGGAACTGCCAGCACAGAGGGTATCAGGAACAATTTTGTGAAACTATATTTTATATTTTTGAGAGCTAAATACGAAATAGCACAAAAAACATTTATCAGAGAACCCTGGGAATAAAAAGCAGGAAGCAGAGCAAACAAAACAACAGATTAGGAGAGGAAAGGAGAAAAAGCAAATGAATTGTAAACCATGTAAATTAGTCTTAGGGCAAAAGATCTTACATATAAACACTCACGAAATTCCTGAGAAGGTTCTTTGTCAAACTTAAAAATGGCACACACGCATTTTTCCTCTTGAGAGTAAAGCATACTGTAATAACAAGCCTTGATTCACCACTATATTACTCTGGTTTTATCCTAAAACAAGTGAAAACAAGCTGCCCTTGATTATTTGTTGCAACTAGAGAATCTGGGTTGCTCTTTTTTTCCTCTTCCTTCCTCCCAACCACAAGAAATTTCATTGGAAAAGGTATTAAAAAAGATCCATGATTACCTGATACTGCCACAGAGGGAACACTTGGTTCTCCATAGCCAAATTCATTGACAGCCACCACCCGAAATTCATAGGTCACACCCTGTTTGAGTTTGTCCAGGCCGACTGTGTAGGAGGTAGCGCTGCGAGGGATGTCCTTCACAAACATATCCCACAGTCCTTCATCTAGGAAAGCAGCAAAGAGAGAAATGAAGTGAACTGTGCAGCTTGGTACTTCCTTCTGCTCATTGAAAATAATCGTAATTAATTGGGTGTTTCAACCACAAGCAGTGGACATGCTCACCTGAAGGCTGCTCAGTGATACGCGCAAATGTCAGAATGCCCTGCAAGACCCCATCTGTAAAGGCTTTTATTCACGATGGGGGTCTTATAATAGCCCAGATGGAAGAGGTCTCCTCTAAAACCTGCAGCAGCACCCACGGTGACCCGAGCTGGCTAGAGCAGCTGCCAGCCATCGGGGTCCCTCCTGAGCGGGTAAGGGCACCGCATCAGCACGCCTGTTATTTGACAGAGAAGTAAACCCAAAGCAACCTGCTACAGTAGAGTCCTAACCGCACGTGTTTTGCCTGGTTTTTACACTGCAAAGCTGACTTAGTGTTATGTCCTTTGCGTGTGCTGGCCCGCAGCGTGGCACAGCCCACCGAGCGAGACAGCAGGCACTGCGCCTGCGTGCCATGCATTTCTGAACAGGAACAAGTTCTTGTTTGTATTATAAACCTCTCAAAGTTCCTAGAAACACAATGCCATTCTGACGAGAGTGTTTCAGCAGGGTAATCTCTGTTCTCAACAGCCACACTGACATTGATCCTGATGCGCATCCTGACCAGGCACCGTTCTGGTCCCTGATCCAGCCTGCAATCTTATATTCACTTGACTACAATTGAAAGAACTTTCAACAAGATGGATGCTGTTACCAGTAAGAACAAAACCAGCTATAATTAAAAACGCCAGTCAATAATTTTGAGTGCAGGAGTCAAACATTAATCTAAACAGACTGCTTTTCAGTAACAATTGGTGCCCAGCACTTTTGCTGACAAAATGGAGTTACTGTCTACGCATGGGGCCAAACTCTCAGCTAGCGTAAGCCAGCGTAGCTCTTACAGATCTGACCTCACAAGTATCCCATTGTGCTTCTACTTTTAGTTATCAAAGCTGTTCGAGCAATGTCTATTTTTCTCTGCATGTTCCACAGCAATGGGAATACGATGATAACCTCTGCATAGATACGACTCCGGCGCAGGAGCTGCCTGCTTTGAAAGAAAGCCCTCTGCACTGTGAGATTCGAGCATCAGCATGACTTCTGTAGCTTGAGGTGTTATCAAGGTAAGAATAAAGCAGGAGCCAGCAGCACTACCCTCAGCGACTTGTTCCGCTGCTGCAATGTAAGGCAGGAATCTGTTCTCATTTGCTTTGCATTCACCTGAGTGTAAACTAATTGGAGTCACCGCAGCGATTCCAGAATTGTGCTGGTGTAACAGAGCAAAATTTGGCCCTCAGCCTACTTCTGTGCAATAGGGAATAGCAGCAAAGATGGATTGATTAACACTGCAGGTGCATTTCCATGTGAATGTTTTAACTTTGGCATCAGTAAATATTGGCTCAGTAATTTGTACCGTGCTGCACGTCTAGCGACACACACAGTGACTAACAACCACCAAGCTACATCTTTTCTGATCATGAGGACTGGCAGTCTCAGTGGATGCAAAAAGCAGACTGGAATGTTATTGTTCCAGCTACATTTGAGAAATACTGAAAAACAATAAAAATAGGTAATTTTTCTGTCACGCTTAAAATTCAGACCAACACATTATTCACCAGCATGATCAGAGTATAATGAAGTTATCATAATGTCCCATTGTTATGTATTAGTTGGATATTACAATGGCTATAAAACAAGAGATAAAATATTGACTTCCCTTTTACAGGGCAATAGAAGGCTAGATTATTTCTACCATGTAAACTTACAATATAATAAAAAGGGATCTTGGGATTTAGTTTCTGTGAAGAGGGTGGAGTAAGGGATGCATTTTCAAAGTTAGATTGTTGCAACCACCAATACTAGGAAGATGCATCTCAGACTATAAAATATTGCCATAATTGCTAGAATTGCCTGAGCTTTCATAAACACATTTGTAAACAGCAATAAAAGAATTTGAGCCCATTGTGAATTGTCTGAAAAGCAATTTGTTTGCGCTGAAAGCCACTTAAATGGGGGAAGAAAAGGCAACAATAAAAATGAATGTTCAACACTCATTGCAACAAACACAACTGTTCACACACGCACTTTCTCACTCATTTTCTCAAACCTATCAGGGTGCACCGTGCAGAACATCCAACAGACCAAGAAGTGTAAATTTAACCACTCTGTAAAGCTTGCAGTAAGTTGGGAAAACTACCCTTGAGAAGTCAACGTTGCATTTCCACCTCTCTGTCCCCTTGGCTATGGTGGCGATGGTATGGGGCAGCAGAGGCTGCTGGTGGATGTTTTTTCAGAGGGATTCCTGTCTCACAGGCACTCAGAGATGCTCTGGCTGGTGCCATATCTTCTCTGGCCCACCCCCCTTTCATTAATTGAAAGAATCTTTGCTCAAACTTTTTTTTTTTTCTAGGCTAGGAAACAGGGCTTGGCCAAGATGGGCCCCAGCGTGTGATCCTTGGGATCCCAGAGAGGTGCTGATGCAGCTACAGTGGTCAGAAGTCTGCAGGGTGGCAGCCGGGAAAGGGGGACATCCTTATGTCTGCCCCACTGCTGACTCCAAGCGAATGCTACGCACAGCATAGTCTGAGGCTTCCCAAGCCCTGGCCAACAAGGTTTTTAATTCCAGAGCCTCAATTAATTTATCTTATCTCCATCTGGAATATTCAGGCCCCTCTTTGTAGACAGATATTGCAATCAGATATATCCAGACTTAAAATAGCATTTTATTTCAGTGGTGAACTTTGCAATTAAATATTGAACACACATTTGTGAATTCATTCACTGCATCTCTTTCCCCATCCCTCCAAACTAGGTTTGCTCTAAATGTTAGAAGTTCAGCTGAAAGAGAATTCATTAGAAGGTCACCTGTGATAGCAAAGATTGGCCTTGAAGTTCAGTAGAAAATCATTAGTACACTATACACAGTATTTTCCATTCAGTTTAGGGAGGAAAGATGCACATGCCGTGGCTGGGACATCAACCGCGTATTAACTCATAGAAACTGCCAAGAAAAGCAAAGTTTGCAACAGTGGACTCCTGCAGAGAGGTGCAAGGCTCAGGCAGCCCCAGCCCGCTCCTGGTTAACGCCCGAGAGGGGCAGCACAGCTGGCAGCGGGGATGCACTCGCGCCGCTCACAAACGCTTCTCCTGCGGTAACACCTGTCCCTTTCTGCATTTCACGTTGCCTTTCACTGGGCACTTGGCCTCTTAAAAAAAGCCTAAATGTCTGATGGAAAAGGGAGGGCTCCTCAAAGAAATTAATTTTTCTCTGCTTCCTGTTCCTACAGCGGCCTCGCCGGACCCTGCCGCAGCCTTATCTCCTGCTGACGTCAGGTTTGATCTTTATCTCCCAGCCTTGACTTCGCCATCCAATTTGGGAGTGAGGCACGTGCACGGGGAGAAGATCTGAATGACAGCGGAAGGCGAAACCACCTCCGACCTAACACGACGTCCAGCCTGCCCCGGCCACCCTCCCGGCCAGGCGCCGGCCATCCTGCGCCGGCGAGGAGCAGCGCCGCAGGCTGCAGCCCTGCGCAGCGCCCACGGGCCAGCCTGGCTTCACAGGCACTTAATCGGGGTCTCCACGCTGAATAAAACTGTCAGCCAGTAACGAAGGCTCCCGGCTCTGCTGGCTCAGGCCACTAACAAACAACCGCCGTGCTGCGGCTGGGGAGATGGAAAGCTGTCAGTTAGTCGGGTCTTAAGGCAGCCTTTCCCGCTTGGAGTACGAGGAGAGCTGTGCTGTAAAACTTTCTCCTAATTACACATTAGGAGGTTTATGAGGGGAGAAGCTGCCGAGAGTTAAGGACCGGCTGAATGCGGGTAGTGTTCCTCCTACAGAGGAGAAAATTAAAACGTGGATGTATTTGTCAGAGGTAGAGGGCTGGATTATCATGCAAACTAACGAAAGGACAAGAATGGGAAGTGAAGGCTGACAAACTGTCAGCCTCGGCATGTCGTTCGCGAACAGAAGCGAACCAAAGGCCCCATGGCAGATGCCGGCAATGCAGCTGCACCCTTCACTTTGAATTTACTGACTTCTGCTGGTTTGTGTCCATGTTTGACACTGCACTCCCTCATTTGTTTAAAAATAAATAGAAAAGGAAGAAAACATAAAAACATTACTCAAGACACCAGAAAAGAAACTAAAGTGAGATCTGCCCTCGGGGTGTGGGAAGAGAAAACCAGCATTTATGGGAAGGACAATCCCCAGTCCAAGTAGACGGATTCTTCCCCAAAACGTCTGCTGCCTTCATGGAACTGATCATCAGAGGAAGCAAAAGAAAACACTTTCCTGACTTGTCTGAGTCCTCAGCTCATGATTTGTGGCTGATCTGAGATTTAACCAGCCTGTTCATGAGTGCTACAAATATTACTATTGGAAACATGTTAAGATGCAATTCTCTCCCACTAGCCTTAAGTCATCCCCTACTTGGGAAAAGCAAACAAACAAAACCCAAAACACATCATGGGGAGAGGAAGCAGAAGAGGAAATCTGTATCGGCTTGTCCTGGATCGGAGGCTTTTCCTGAGGTGACCCAAGCCATGAAGCAGGTCGGCCGAACATCTACACGGCTGCCCTGCCGCTCAGGATGGCTGCAGGAGGCAAATACATGCGTGAAGGCGTCACGCTTGGCAGTTACGCATCCACGTGCACCCCTGGCAGCGCGGCTCCCTAGGGTGTTCTGCAAAACTGCCCGCTCTGTAGATAGGGGATAATTGTGAAGGAAAGTCTATGTGAGACTGCTTAGTACTTTACAGGCCACATGCCTGCCATTAAAGCACCGTCCAGAGAGAGGAGCCTCGGATGTGGCAGGGGGTTGGGAAAAGAGGGGTGACGCCAGCTTCTCCGCTCTCTCCGGCAGCACTGGGAACCTTAACATCGTTGTGCCATTTCTGTCTTTTCCTCTGTACATAAAAACTGAGGACACGATCTAATACCCATTCCTTAGCCAGCCTAGTTGATGTCTAGGGAGTGCTTACGATGGCAGTGACAGAGGCTGCTTAACTGCATTTCTTGTAACGCACAAGGAGCTAAACTGGAATCCATTTCTCCGGGGACAGAGAAGTTGAAGGAAAAGAAAAAGTCTTCTGTTTCTGTAATGTCTTCCTCTAGCACAGATCACTCTGGAAAAAATATTGGTTCGCCTGCTCCTTGCCCGTGTCTGAGTATATTCGAAATGCAGAGGAGGTAGTCAGCCTGGTCACCTTCCATAAATCCGGGAGAGAAACGAGGAGATCAAATGAACAGTCTCAGCTGCCTGCTGCCACCGTTGCTAAACCCAGCAGGGCAGCCGGAGCCCTGGGAGACACAGCAGGGCACTGAAAAATTCAAAGGGAAGTGACAAAAGGGAGTAGGGTTTGCCATTTCTGACAGAAAGCCACCCTCCTACTCTGATGGAAGAGTCTTGGCAGGGAGCTACAGCAGGGAAAATGAGATGATACAGCATTTAACGTTTGGGGTAATGAGGCCTATAATAGATGACACTTGAGATGTGAAACACTAAGGTAGTGGTATCGCATTTAAATATTGGCAACAAGCTAAAGCTTTTCATCTGTCTGTTCAATGCCCCTTTTTTGATCTCAGAAGGATAAATATATCTTTTCCTGCCTTGATTTTATGTGAAGGGCACAAGTCAACTGCTCTTCTCTTGGACAACAACTCCTTAAAAACAAAGGTTGCTCCAATCCACGCTCTACTACCCATATAAATCAACGTGCAGAAGCAAATTCTTAGAATTATATTAAAACAGAAGCTGCTCTGAACGGCCAGCCCCGACAGGAGGAATTAGTTCCCTGCTTTTGTTAAGCTCGTAATTCAGATTTCAAATTCCTCCGTGCAGAGATGAGGAAGAAAAGCGGCACAGAAAGGAAGCTGACGCTTGGGTGAAATCAGCAAACGTTCCAATTAGTCTGTCTCCTCTCCTGGATCACATTTCACGCTTCCTACAGCTGCAACCAGAACGAAGGATGAGAATCCAGCATACAAATGCCGAGTTCATTTGCTACAGCAGCATGAATAGGATTAAAATAATCTGAAGAGGAATTAAATGCCTCAACAGTCATGTTGCAAGAGCAGGAGAATAAGACCTCTTCTGTGTGTTTCCAGGATCAGTGGAGTGGGGCCAGGAGAAGTGACCCAGGGTTAATGCAGCTCAGACCTGCCTTGGAGGGACTATTTTCTTCCTACTCGAAAAGAGTGGGCCACAAATCCTACATCCTTAGCCATGAACTGTAAAATGTTCGTTCACATCCAACGGTGAGACAAGCCCGGGAACATCGGATGAGTTTGCAATGTCACCGCTCACACGAGCTGAATTCCCAGCTTGCAGGCAATCTGTACGTGGGCTGCAGGTTTCCCTCTAAGATACTCTTACTCAAAAAACCTGTGTGGGGAACCGTAAGCTGGTAAGTCAACTGCAATGAACAGTTTCAGTTTAACTTGCTATCTAAACAATACTGCTCAAATAAGACAGGGTATTTTCTACCTATGAAGAAATAAGGGCGGAAATCAATAAGCTGATGTAAGGGAAATAGAAGCACTGTGGTGTCACACCTGTAATTAAAAAAATCTTGATTGCTCTGGGAAACCCCAGTGCCTTGAGAAGGTACACGTTTTTCTTCACTTTGTTTTGAAAACAATTGTCAAGTAAATGACAGAAATTAGGAGGAAATTTTAGGGTCACAGCAGAGCCTCACTACAGAGCAAATTCTATCAGATGCAAGTATGGAAATCTGCATCTTAAGTGATGACAACAGAAATACGGGCAACGATTTTGTTGCTGGTCTGGTTGAAGGTAATTAAAATCATTGGTTTTAAATGCAACCTTATATTCAAGACACATACAAGAAACAGTTAGGATCCTTTATATAATCAAACAGATAAGCATTCATTTCATCAATATATAATCAAGCAATGGGCAAGCACCTAGAAGTAAAAAACAGAAAGAACAAGCAGCCAACATGGATATGTCAAGTATAAATCATGTCTAATTTCCTTCTGTGACAGGGTAGCAGACCTTGTCAATAGAGGAGAAAGGGCAGACATCATCTATCCTGACTTCAGCAAAGCTTTTGACATCGTGACATTCAAACATGGCCTACGTGAAACAAGTATCTGGTAGATGCATCACTGGCTGGAAAACTGTACTTGGCGAATGGTTATCAACATTCACTGTCAGAGCGGAGGGAAATTATCAAGTGAGGTTACACAGGGGTCTGGCAGCATTCACTGGTTTTTGTTAATGACTGGGTTACCAGAGAGTGTGCACTTATTGAGTTTGCAAGGGGTAGCAGGCTGGGAGAGGCTGTGAACAGGCTGGAGCATACGCCTACTTTTAAAATGACAGTGTCCAGCTGGGGAAATATTCTGGAAAAAGCAGAGAGCAGCTTCAGTAAGATGCAAATCCCAGAAGCAAAGGGGCTCTGGGAAAGCACCAAGAAAAATTGTGGTGATGGGGGGATTCCTTTCCCCTCCCATATGCCCTCCCTGCAGAACAAACAGGGAAAGCAACGCATACATGGTGTTAAAGCCCTGGCCCTGTTATTAACAGTAAAATAATACTAATTAGCTGCTGTGTTCTGCTGCAGAGGAGGACAGATTTCTATCTGTGGTCCTCAAAATACAGTTTGTAAGTACTTATCGGTCCTTGCGCATGAAAGACGCTGTAAGCATTAAGTGAGTTTTAATTATTAACTATATTAGCTCATCAGTTGGATGATTTACCAGTGATTTAGTACAGTGAAAGCCAGAGCACTCAGGCTAATTTTCTGTGACTACTCCTAAACAGGAGAAAATCTGCTAAACCACATAATAAACCAGCAACGGTTTAATACTGGCTGGCGACAGCGTTCTTTCACAAAATCCCATTACCTTACTGGGATGACAAACCACCTCTCTACCACAGGATGGGTTTCAGCATGGACTGAAGGAAGGCGACTCATGACATCAAGCTCTCCCATGGCTTACCTGAGGGTCGTGCCTCTATAATGTACCCAGTTGTGGGTTTTTCTCCTGAATCTCCCTCAGTCCATTGTAGCGTCAGCCCAGAAGCAGATTTTGTCACCAGAATTTCCTGAGGAGAGCCGGGAGACCCTGAAGAATGAAATGAGAATAGCAAACGGTGGTGGTATCACGGACAGGCTGCAGTAATTCTTCATTTCTTCTACTGAGATAGAGGAAATAAATTATCTAGTAGTATTGGTCAAAATACAGGCAACATAATCCAGCTCAATGGGTTATTGACATAAATTTTTCGCTAGTTCTAGTACCAGGAGTTACATATCAATAGCTGGGGTTTACAGGTACCTGTATTAAGAAGGAAAAAGAAAAAGCACTCTCGTTTTAACCATTGGCATATCTGCATCATTTGCACATTGCCACTGCTATTTCTGACTTCAGAGGTGAAACCAGCCTCCGAGTTTCAGGGAGAGGTTCGTGGGGACAGTTGCCTGCCCATTTGCTTGAGAAGATGCCATGGCCATGTTCGAGAGGATTCTTACTTTATACTGTCTGTGGTGGGGCATGAGAGCTAGACTGCGGATCCACAGTGCTGCTGTCCCACAGAACGGCTACAGAGGGTACCGTGCTAAAATGAAAGCTTGCTGGCACCCAGAAGGGTGGAATTGCCAGACGTGGCTCTGATGGAGGGAGCAAATATTTCCCTGAGCTGGAAAGGAAGCAAAAATTCAGAAATGTGACCATTGCATTGATGTTGTGTGATTTACTGGACAGGCTTTTATCATTGGAGGGCATTTGCCTTGTTAGATTATCTGTTTATCAAAATCACTCATCAAATAAGAAAACAAACTCTTTTGGTACACACATTGAACCAAGCTGGTGTTCAGCCTGTAGCTCCTCTTGACATATCAGAAAATTCGCAGACCTCTCCCTCTGCATAAGCCAGTGTCAGGAGAGAATAATTGTAAATTCTTTCTGGCTTTACATCCAGGAACCTCTGCTGGTTTCGGCAGAGTTATTCCAGTTCTGACTCCACTGCAGAGCAGTACGGTCAGAATTATGCACCGCGCTGTCAGGCTGCAGCTTTGAAATCCCTGGCTAGCCCATTTGTGTTATGATTTATTCACACTGTTTTGTTTATTCACATCAGACTTCTAGATTTCAGGAAAAAAGGAAACATGTTTTTCATGGGCAGTTGTGAAACCCACTGAATCACGTCCTGAGCTCCTGTGACTCAACTTCTCCTTGGCCTGGAAATGCATGTTAAGCCCTGAGCGCGCTATTCCCCGCTGTTGGACCACGTTTGTGTAACTGATCTGGCTTGCGACATGGTTTTATGGTTCCGCTTACCTTCTGCTGGCCCAGCTGTGACATTGGCTTGCAGTTCAGGTCCATAGGCGATGGTTCGGGCTTGCACTCTGAATAAATAGGTCATGCCCTTGGTGAGATCTCGCACCTTCAGCCAGCGTTGCCAGTTCCCTTTAATGTCCACAGTCACCACCTTACTCACCCCTGGAACAGCCATGCAGATAAAAAAATAAGAGAAGGTTGCAATGCAAAAAAAAAGAAATCAAGTGGAGCTTATTACATCTAGATGGTAAGTAAAATTATCTAACAGTTTGCTAAGAAAGTATTTCTTACAATTAGCAGGAGTTTAAGTAGTGATAATAGCCAATTTTCAGCACTGATAAGTATAATTAGAGTTTAAGCTTGATAAGTGGGTACTGACAAGAAAAAAACCTTACAACACAACTGGGAAATTACCAAGAGACTACACGCAACTTCACTAATTACTCTGGGAAGAAAGGAGGAGGTAAACGAAGAGGACTGCATGTTGCAGATTGCTTCCTAAGCAAGCGTTTCTCCACTGCTGCTTTGCCAAGTAACCCGCAACATTGCCTGGAGGAGGAAACACGGGCCGGCTTCTTTCCTTTCGTCTTGTCCTGTCATTTCCACCATTACCAAGTGAATGCAGAATGAAGGATGTATATCTCACAGGTAACGCGTGGGTGTAAACACCACTGCAATAGGGGATGCAGTCAAAGCACTATTAGCTTGGACAAGGCTGAAGTTATGACTTGTGTTTCACTCTTCTCACTCTCTAAGAATTTTTCTTACACGATCAGTGCTGTTTCCTTCATCAGGGTTCACAGATAGTTTCACGTTTAGGTTCTCAATGCTGCACAAAGGGCAGAGCGGCAATGGGTACTTTGAAAACAAAAGAAATCTAATTTTCACTGGAATTTTCTAAAAGTAAGTCCATGGAAAGAACTTGATTTGTAAAATATTTTACAGAATAGAAAGTTCGAATTTACAGAGTTCATTTGGCATTTTTCTGGTTCTGTAGATGTACATAACACATTTCAAACCAAGAAGAAAGGAAGTAGGAAAATGGTTTTCCCACTAGAGAAGGCTGCTTGCTCGTTTGTCTTTCCAAAAAAATGCAGAAGGAAGATGTTTTTCAATCCAGATGCTTACTTTATGCAAATCAAGATGCTTCTTTCAGTTTTTATCAGCTAAATAAAGAGTAATGTCCAAGCAATTTCTGTTCAAAGTTTTCTCCCAGATATAATTTATAACTCAGGGAATCTTTCCTTGGTTAATGAGGAAGCAGTAAAGTGCTCCCTCCCTCCCTAGGTGTACTATTTCATTTCTCCAAGACAAATCAGGCAGCATTTGTCATTTTGAAGTTATGTTCCAAAAAAAAAGGAACTGTTAAACAAGGCTCCAGGGCAATTTTGTTGTCTATTATTGTGTAAAACATAACACTGTAAAGCTTAAACAAGAAAAGGTCAAACAGGGATAAGGCTGTGCTAAAGAACAGATCACTGTTAGAGAGTTTCGCAAAATGCGCAGGTTTTAAGTGGTGGCTTGGGAGTGGGAAGGCGGGAGGTGTCACAACGGTGAGGATGCTCAGCCAAAAATCATGAATGGGTGTGAAGTCAAAAGACGCAGGAAAAAAACTCCAGGGGGTCTGGTCCATCCATATTGTTGCATTGTAGTGCTGGCATGGAGGAATGTGAGACCTGGGGCTGGAGGGATCCTCCGGGATCGTGGGGTCTGGCAGCTGCCGGCCCCGCAAGCCTCGCTGCCTGCATTCAGCACCGTTACGTGCTCCATCTTCAAATGAGTTTGGCTTTACCTTGCTCTCTAAATAAAGGAGCACGGCTTTTCTATAGGAGGAAAATGATGGCATTGAGGGAAGGATTACTTACCATGGTGGGAGAATAAATACGTTTGCTGAAAGAAAAATGTTGGCACAAGAGCAAATGGGTAGAAACTGGAAAATAAATTTAGTCAAAAATTTAGAATCTGAGGAAAAGCCCTCCATAACCTCCCTGCTCGCATCAGAAATCTTCTACAGGGGAAGGAGAGACAAACTGGAGTCAGAGATAGCACAGGCAGAGACAGGGAAGAGAAGAAAAGAAACCAAAGATTCTGAGGATGTTAAGTCAAATGCATGCAGAGAAAACATGATCTGACACTTGCATATTTTCAGGGGAAAAAATGTGTTCTTAAATATTGTGTAGGAATGAATAAAAGGCAGGAAATGCCCAAACAGCCCGAACCTCCTGCATACCCTGTGCACATTTCTTGGTCAGAATTAGAAATGCTTTCTGCATCAGCTCTTTGTGCTCAGACCTGCCAGCCATAAAGGCTGAGAGTGCTTTTATTCTCATGTTTTCATTCCTGAATATAACTTTCTCAGTGCATGAGACACGGATATTCAGACAATATAGATCTCTTTTCCTTACAGAAAAAGCAAATACGAGTGATTGATATCCTTATTTCTTTGGAAAAGAGTTTAAAATGGATTGGCAATGGGTGAAATTACTCTCCCTGCTGTCACACTGCCAAAGTTGGACATCCTATTGAATTATTGGCGATCTACCAGGAATATAAAAATATTAATAAGACCATCCACAAACTTTGTAATCTTTTCTAATTCACCTTTGGAATTAATTTACATTTGTTGTCAGAGAAATTGCCAAATCCTTCTCTGTTGCTGTTCAGGCAAATTAATGAAACATTTGTGGCCGCCACATTGTTGGGGTCCAGCTTAAACCTAGTGCTGGGTTAAAAACGCTGCTTGGAAACTCTGTGTAAACAGACACAACTAAATCTCCATCGCAGTTATTCTCCCCTGTCAAAAGCGGCAGTGGTACCAGTGATGACTAGCACATTTGATGCCCGGGCAATCTTTGCGATAACAGAAGTGACACATGATGTGATAAGCAACACAAATGTGTCTGACGACTATTCTGGGATGGAGCCTACTCAGCAATTTCAAAGTGCAATGCGGGGAGACAATCAGGCACTCTCAGGCTGAGTTTCCCCTTTGCCCATACCAGGTAATGATGGCAGTAGAATGACTTTTCAAATCACACAGAATATAGTTTGTGCAAGAAAATGAGAGAGGACAGACAAAAGCTATATTCCACAATATTACAGTTTGCTGAACAGTTTTGGCAAAAGCGGAATTGTTTTACTTACCCTCTGCCACCTGGCTTCTCTTGGAAAACAGCAGAGAGCAAGTAGGAAATTGGGCAGAGATAAAAGATACTACAATGCTTTTCTGTCATTTCCCCATGAATATGTATGATTGGAGGTCGGTCTTACCCTGGACGGGCGCCAAAGGCTCATAGACTACTCGATAACCCTGCAGGACTCCATTTGCTGCTGTCGGCTCGCCCCAAGACACATTGAGTGTAGTGCAAGTGATTTCAGAGAACGCCAAGAAGCTGGGAGCACTGGGTGCTGAAAGAATTACAAATAGATTGAATTGCAGTAGGAGTAGTCAATCTGATATACATATATATTATAAACCATTGGTTTATTTGCCCAGCCTAAATCTAAAGGAAACAAGCCGAGAATGGGATTTGTCAGTTGTATCCAAATGTGTTGTAATCAATCAGAAACCCAGGCTGTCCTAAGAAAAGCAGGCACTCAGCTGCAAAGCTGAACCTCAAAACAAGCAAGGAGATAGGACACGGAAGGGAAAGATCCTCAGAAGGGCATTTTTGTGAGCATACAGCCCAAGCGCACATCTCCTTTTCATAGCCACCACCAAGGACACTGCCTTCACCCTGTGCTGGAGCGCTCCCACCGCAGTCCCGTCCAGCACAGAGACAGCAAGTACAATAGTTTTCTCATAGGACTGTTGGGGGAACTTCCAGGCACTGGAGACAAGTTCCTTCAGATTTTCAGATGTGATAGCAGAGGCCAGAAACAGACCCACAGACAGTTTCCTTCTGGACCAGCTTGTGAAGGGATCGGTCCTTCTGCCAGTCTGTTCTCGTTTCCTCTGTATCGCTCCCTTTCCCACACGGTCCATTTATTTGATCCCTTTTTTTCCCCCTCTAAGACCATTACAACGTAATGACCCATCTGAAAATTAAATCTAAACACCAGTGCCCTCCAGCACCCACCCATTTCCCTTTAACCGCTGCCCAGTTACATGCCGGTCGCCACCAAGTCTGTGCTTTGAGACAAGACAAGGATCCCGTACCCGCCTGGTGCGTCCTGCCCTGCGAGGGGCTGCTCCTGGGGCCGTCCCCGGCTGCGTTGAATGCGGAGATGCAGACCATATACCGCGTGTGGCTGGTCAGGTTTTTGAGCCGAACGGTTGTCTCCGGGAGGAAAAGGACCTTCACTTTCTCTGTGTCATTTTGGACGTCGCTCTCCCAGTAATAAATCTGTTGGGACAGTGAGATGTTTTAGTATATCCTACACCCTGAAAATATCTGGGCATTGCTGCTATAAAAGATCAGGAAGATGGCACAGTCTTGCTCTGGACTCCTCCGTTAAATGGGGTAGTAACGCTTTTCACCACGTGCCCAATCTTTTCTCTTCCTTTGGCAAATTCCCCTGAGTCCAGCAACCGTGTAGCTGAGTACATCACTCAAAAACAGAGCACAGGCTGAAGAATATGGCCTAATGACAGCAGATATGAGCTGCCAGAGTTCAGCAATGAGAGGTCAGTTTTTAAATTCTCCCTGAAATGCTAGCTGCCTGTCAGCACTGGCATCCTCACACGATGCTCCATAATTCACTTCCACGTGCACACAACCGTTTCACCATTTGTGTTCACAGGACAGCTAAGCAAATGCCTTCCTGAAGAGGGTAATAAAGACTTTCCCTAAAGTTCCTTGAGGTACTTTTTCCCATTCTTCCCTTACATAATTTTTATCCTGTTGCCATAAAATTAGGCTTTGGAGAAGTCGTTTCCAAGAGGAAAAGTGGTGCCAGCCCTACTTATTGGACAGGCCTGGCAGTGAGAGCATTACAACAGGCCAAAGCAAGCCAGAAAGTTGAGAGAGCGAGCCAAGGCAAGACTCCACCTTGGCTCTACAAGCCATCTATATACGTACAAAAGGAAAAGAACATGAATTGATATATAAGGATGCTTGTCACTGCCAAGAAGGGATGCCAGATTATTCACATTGGCTTGGCTTTTCTTCGCTTATGGACTTAAATTCATGGAGAGAGGCAGAGCCAGACACTGAACTCAAGCCAAGCTCCAGTGTTTGTAGACTTGCCCATTTCCACTCTCTGAGGGTCCATTCTCATGCTGGAGAAGCTAAACAACATGCCTCTGCAACGTGCTCATCTCCTATGAACCAAATGCAATTAATACTGTGATTTAATTTTGTTAAAGTTAGGGAAATGAAATAATTCTTCTGAAATCTAACTTAGCTCAGGCTTCTAGCTTGGAGAAAGTTCTGCTTTTCCTAATGGCTTGTAACATTGGACAGACAGAAAGCTCAGTTAATTTTCTTCAACACATTTCTAGCCCCTAGCTCTTGTGTGTCTGTTGCTTTTTGGAGCAGATATGTTGCCTGCATAAGTGGAGCTACCTCTTTATCCGCATACTCTGTTTCCCCACACTCTCCTTCTCCACAAGTAGCAACACACTTTTCCTTTTCTTCCCCCCAGTCTCATTCTCTTTCTTTTGATTTTGGGACTTAGTGCCATTTCTGCACTGCAGTCTGAATGCTGTTTTAATTTGCCTTACGCAGCGAGGGCAACTGTAGTTTGTAGAGCTATCTCACAAGTAATAGCAACACTAAGCAAGATAAATGAAATCAGTAGAAACAGGAGGATTGCCTTGTAGCCTTGGATGTTCCCATTTTGGCTGTCGGCGGGAGGGGGGTCCCAGGTGAGCTCCAGCTGGCTTGCAGAAAGGGAGTTTACCTGGATATTCTGTGGGGCCAGCGCTGGTGCTAGAGAGAAAGGAAGACAGAAGAATTAATAGTGACAAGCAGAACTAGTTCATATCCAGGTTGCAATTTTCCATTTGCGGAAGGACCCGGGACAGACTCTGTTTACGGCACAAGTCAGGTACCAGAGTCAGCCCTGGAGGTATCTCTGTCACAGGGAAGTCTCAGCACACACGGACTGAGGAGCAGCCGAGCCACAGCACGTGCTTATGTTCTGTCCCACACAGGCTGCGTTAGCCACTGGATCAACTCAATCCTGCCAGTAGCTTTGGGAAAGAAAGGAGAATTTTATCTTTATTCTACGGTGACGTTTGAGGCTTGCCTTGGGCAGTGACACTGCGCTCCTGGCCGACCACTCCTGAAAGCAACTGGGAGCAAGGCAGCCCCCTTGCCACCGTCAGCCTGGCCTCCCGCTCGGCAGCAAGTCTTTATACAGCCTGTTGGCAATGCTCCGGGACTTAGGGCCGAAATATTGTCTAAAATTACCTCCCAAACCAGTCAGATGCTAATCAATTCAACTAATATTTTATGTATGACAATATGACTTTTAGCTCGCTCTTTGTTAGCTCTGCTTTGATTATACCTTCTTGTATACGTGCTGGCCCTCTTTGGGTCCTGACGGCATTTCTTCTTTGTGTTGTGCAGTGCTAGAAAACTAATCTTTGAGTGCATCTGGGTCACACCATCCTTCCCTTTGTTGGGATCCAACTTGGTGCAGGTGGATTTTCTTCCCCAGCGGCTAGCAAGGACGGTCTGTTTTCCAGACCTGCTGTCTCTGCCTCCGGCAGGTCTTAACAAAACAGCACATGTTCTGTTTACAGAAAAGGTGCCGAAGCGTGTCCTGTTCAAACTCCAGAGGTAGGAAGAGAAAGGCAGGGCAAAGGGTACCCTTCTCCTTTCTCCGTGTTCACGGTGCCGTAGCCTTCACCCAGACCACCTGAGAAAGCTGCCTCTCTTCTCTCTGCCCCTTTACGGGCCATAAATAGAAGTGATAAAACATTCACTACTGGAGTTAGATAGCCCCGGTTATCTGTTCCTCTGGAGACTTCTTTCTTTAGAGAGAATGACCTTCATAAGTCACACTTCTCTACCAATACTCCCTCCCCCCAGAGTTATAAAATAAAATAGTAATTAACACCCACTCAGCCTGACACCAACTATTTATTTTGTTCTAACTGTGTGGTTTCCATATTATCACTGCCCACCCTGCCGTTAATGGAAATGTTAATAACCAGCGCCAGGTTGTTGTGACAGATGCTTGGGCTCATTATCAGAAATTCTTATTTACCGCTCCATTAAACGACAGAATCGCACAAAAAAACAATTCAATCAAAACTAACTGGAGGAATTTTAACAGCCACATTAATAATCCAAAACATAAATAAAGTTAATGTCTTTTGCATGTTTGCCATCGGCAACTCTATTGCAAAATTACTGCTGTACAATTAAAACGTGAAAGGTAGAATTGAAAATAGCCTTTATCCCAGTGCTCACTTAAAACTATTTGCTTATTATGGCTTTTTGTTTCCTTTTTGGCTGGATGTAGCGAATGCACGAGGTGACAATGACCATCAGTAAAACACAGCTTGTTCACAGGGGTGCACTCGTCTAATTGCTGCCCTGTCTTCTCCACTTTGCCGGAGGAGCGAAGGGAGCAGCCGCTGGCTGGCCGCGTTCGGTGCAACCTAGTGCTGTTCCGCTAAGGACCAAAAATCTCAAGATTTTGAGACTTTCACAGCACACATCAGAGTGCAAGGCCCAACTGATCACACAGTACAGACCTGAAAATACATCTCGGAGATTTGCAGATGATGACATGCTCAAGGAAATGGGAATATGTACAATCACAGAAGAAAATAGATCACTTTAGCAATGTATTTTCATTCTAGATAGTGACACTACTGCCTGTTCTGAGCTGACAGCTTCAAAGTGCTCTCAATACCCAGGTCTGAAGCAGCGTCTACAATAGCATTTTTCTTTGGATCCCATGTGCCAGCCTGGAACAATTGCCGCTTCCAAGATGTGACCATTAGAAGAGCCGGTGTGCGCAGCCTGCTGCCAGAAAAATACCGCTTTTCCTCAAACCCATTTTGGAGCGTGTCTAAGAAACACAATGGTTAAAAACTGCCAGTGATCATTCTCCACTGACACGCTTGTACTGGAGCTGCACTTTTGCTGGCACGGTGGCGGAAAATTTGATGGGAGGAAAAAAAAAAAAGACAGTGTGGAAAAAGACATTTCTCTTTGCTACCCCAGAGCCTCCACGAGATGCAAATTGTTTGGTTTTGTGCCCTGTGAGTCTGTCCCTCTGTTCAACTTTCAAAGGCTGATGTGTCCCTCCTCTTCTAAGCACAGATTTCTTGTTGACAGCAAAGGACAGCAGAAAAGCGCTGCTGACGCTTGATGTGGCTCTGTGCAGACAGCACGTTACATTAAGGGTGAAGTGAAATACTTTAAAAAGAAGGAAACACATCCCTAAAGACTCTACCTGTTTGAAACCCCAAACCGTTCACTGAATGCATGGACAGCCTGTGCCAATAGAAGCAAGTGCATTTTAAAGGTGAATTCAAAAGCCTTTTACCTTCTAGGAATGCAGTTCAAGATTACTGAGCTCTGAATTTTTTCATGGCACATACATAAAAAGCACGGTTAAAGCTGCGTACCTCACACTGCTTTAGGTGTTAGTGACATTATCAACTATAGCAGGAGTGACACAGACCCCTGAGGGTCCAAGCTCAGCTCTTGGCAGGTGGAAAGCATTTCGCTTTCCCTGAAAAAAAAAGTATGTGTTCATGAAGTCTAATTCTGTGCACGTATCCTGCCTTGGAATCTCATGCAGATATTTGTAAACATTTCTTTTCTTATCTGATTTCAATTCACGTAAGGAGAAAAGCTGAGCAGGTTGTATAGTAATTAGTAAATAATAATAACAACTATGGACGAGGATGATGATGGCAGGGTTGTGTAAAGACAACAAATCTATCTGGAAATGCAGTAAGAGAGTCAAAATGAGCCCATGAATAGAGTTACACATCTAAATCCACATTTAAACATCTCATGGCCCTCATTTTCCAATCGCGCTGAACAGCCTCTGCTTACACTGCAGTCAATTTGAGCTTGCAAATGCTCATAACCTTTAAAGAGAAGGTGCTTAAAATCCCCAGTGGCCTGCCCGCACCAGAGCTCCGTGCATTGCAGAAGGTTTACCTTAGTTTTTCTCGCTGCTTGCCTGGGATATTTGCTCTCTGGGCTGTGTGGCTTTTCATCAGTATGAAACTACTATTCCTTTCCTTAGTGACAGTTGCCACGATGCTCTGTAGCGCAGGTAGGCTACAAATCCTTGTGATTCATTGGATAAACTTAATAACTGTTTTTAAGAAGCATTCCTTGCTGCTGTTACATCTGCTCCAATTTCTGGGTAGCAAAGGATTTCTCCTCTACTGATTTTCTAATTGTTTCTGTAATGCCAATATTATGTCAGGAAATTCACAGACGAGCCTGGGACAAGGTTCCCCAATAGTCATGCCATTTAAATAAACATGCAGGCGAAATGAGGAGAAAAATGCGGTGAAAGAGACTGAAGATTTTCTGTGCATCAGCTTGATCCCACAGTTCCAAAAAATCCCAGGCAAATTTCTGTTTTGTAAAGACCTCTGATCCTTTTCTATCTAGCAAGCATTTTCCCCTCAGTTCATCAAAGCATGCTTTTGTGAACATGCCTGCTTTTATTCCCTAGTAATCAATATATTTGCATTTTGGTGTTAGGACCTAGAGGCCAGAATCTCATTGCACAGTGTTGCATAAACACAGAACAAAGAGACAGCTCCAGGCCTAAAAAGCCTCTAATCTGTATGTCTACACATTATAATGGAGGGGTGTTGCAGCATGTTCTGACGTATCGGCTGTAATCTTATCTACCTAGTGAGTGACAACAAGAGAGAAGACACAGCAATATCCAATGTAGCATGTGCTGACAATTAAAGCATGTGCACGCAGCACCTCCAAAGTTTACACACTGGTTCCTGGCACACGCAGCCGTGGAAAGCAGAGCTGGAAAGGATTTGGAGAGGGCTCAGACAAGCCATCCTCCTGCGTCACACCGGGATCAGCTCGCCTGGTCTGGTGTTTGTGTAATCTTGATCACTGACCTCTTTCCAAATTCCCCCGCCATCCCCACACAAACTCTGCCAGAGTACCCATACTTTAATAACTCTTAAAATAATTCTCAGGTTGCCTTTTTTTTTTTTTAAATGTCTAGCTTAAACCATCCTCGCCGTATTGAAGTTCTGTCCCTGCAGTGGCATGGAGAACAGATTGCTTCTTCTCCCGTTGCAGCCACTGCCCTCAAGTTACGGCGCAGATAAGCAACAGTTAAGTGGATCATAAAAGCCAAACACAACAAAACTAACAGAAGGTCACAAGATAAAACAGCGAGACTGATCTCTGGAATGGGCAAAGCGAAACGCAAGGGGTTTTCTTGCAGTATGGGCTCAGAGAAGGAATGCAAGGATGGTATCTCCCAAGAAAGAACAAAGAAGTGTATCTGCAGATGTTTGCAGTCACTCCTTCCACGAAGGAAAAGCAGCATGAGAGAAAAATGTTCAGTGTTTATTGGCCATTTTCTTACAGCGTCTGTGAAAGAGAGGTGGGAGCGAGGAACGCTTCCCCTGTGCAGCAGTACCTCTGTGCCATCAGGAATGCTGCGTGAGTGATGCTGATTAGTTCAATAACAATTAGTTAATTGTGCTTCAGAACCAGCTACTGTGAAGCTGCTTTCTGCTGTGACAAAGCAGCACAAGCTATATTTAGAATGTAAAAGATGTTTCCCACCAATTTCTGGCTGTTTTAAGCTAGGCTACATTTTGTGATGGAAGGATGCGCTTTTTCCAAGGACTGAGCTTTCTGGTGTTACTCAGATGTATTTCGGATGCAATACGACAGGCAGACCCATATACAAAGGATGTGGGTCTTAACCCCTCCAACACAACTCCATTTGCTAACATTGGACCTGAGTGCTCCTATTCTCTTACTCAGGCGTGACAATTTGGCACCAAAACCTAGTGCTCTACCAGTTATTAACGTCAACAGGCTTGTGTCACCCTGCAACTTGAAATGAGGCTCAGGAATGGAGCAATCTGGTCTCCCCCGTCTTTGAGAAGCCCAACCTCCTACTGGGTGGGGCAGGAGGTTAAAGCAGCTGGAAAAGCCAGATTTTAGTAGGAAATAACCCTTTTTTCAGGGATGTTGATATATGTGATATATGTGTTGATTTACATGGTTGCATAGATCAGTGTAAGAGAAATTGAAACATTTCCTAGTGTACAAGAGACCAATGGAAGTCAATACAAGAAGAACTTGAACAGCATCTCTCTCACCCTCATGAACACCGATGAAGAAGGAGCACAATCTAAACGATGCAAAAATAAAGAAATAAACAGACAAACCTACCTTGGTGGAGAAGAAGGGGTGGAGAGGAGAAAGAGAATAGTTGTCAGGATGGGGACTTTGGGAATCTAGCATACCCGCAATTGCTTTACTCCGTGCCATATTATCTGGGTAGGCAAACACTTGGCCCCCTCCCTGTATACAACACTTAGTACAGTAGCTGTGTTTTGCCACATCAAATTTTTAAGGGTATTAAAGTCATGAAAAAGCATAAATAAAAGCAGCTGCAAATGATACCCAAATGTAACATCCCCAGCTTCTCTGCTTAGCACTGGGAAACTTCCCAACATTGGCTAGGCATGTCTTCAGCATCTGCAGAGATGTGAGAGGGAGGCGGGGGGGGAGGGAGGAAAGAGGGAGAGATGACATTCACTGCACATATCAGAAAAACAGTGAAATGAAACAAGGACTAGAAATGGAGTATCCTTTCCACAGGCCCAGACTCTTGGAGGTTATCTGCCAATGCCATTTTCCTGAACGGAGGAGGCAATCATGTTCTGAGGAAACCTCCATGGATATGACTTATTCATGAAGAACCTTCATAAACTGGCAAGTGACTCAAGCAGAAGTAATTCTCATCCTGTCCCTCACCATCTCTTCCAGCGGTGGTGAAAACACTTTTGCTGTGATTACTAGTCTTTTAATAGGGGGTTCAGATTTCCCAATGAGCCATGTGCAATCCAGGATTTTCATGGGACAGACACGATCTGAGTGATGCAGAACAAGTTCCCGCGATCGCATTACAATGCCTACAACCGAGGCGAATCTCACGGAGCAGTACTGCGAAATAGTTGGAGCCTACAAACAAAAACCAAACACTTTTCTTTTGCTGAAGCCCACAGTTCTACTTAACTAATACAAACCTAAAATAGGCTATCACATTGCATACCGAGATTATCCATCAAGGGACTGAGAGCGCCTGGCCCAAAATGAAAGCCCTTACAGAACTGTCAGAGTGCCTCTGGAAAGGGCATACAGGTGGTTAAAACAGGAAGGGGGGAAATAATAAAATGAGCTTTTTCCTCTATTTCTTTTGTGTCAACAAGGATATGATCACACACAGGCAGGCAGCCCATCAGTCAGCAGAGACGGACCCATGAGCAGGAACAGCGAGAGTCTGACGAGCATTAGGTATGCGCAAACAAACACACAGACATAAACCTACAAGCTAAAATCCCCTCTCACTTACATCAATGCAAATTAGGGTTAGCTCCGCTAAAGCGAGTAGAGCCAACCCAGTGGGAAAGTTGTGTAACCGAGAGCAGCGTCAGCTCTGCCGAGCGCAGGATTCACCCCCCAGGAGGTACTGAAGGTTGTTCAAGGGTGCAAGGGACAGTGAAGAACTGCTGAGTGTTTGATACTCCGGCCTGATCCTCCCTCACATGCGCTGGGAGGAGTGGGAGCAGCACCGGGTTGGAAAGTACCGCTCTCAACTTTCTTAAAAAACTCTGCCCATTAGAGGAAAAATGACCTACTTCAAACTATTTCCCCAGGCTCTCCGGTTCCCAAGACTCCTCCTCCTCCATTTATAGTCATGTTCCACTCATTATAATTTGTTAATCCCACACTCTAATATCATAATACCACAAGTTCATGGCAGCCGATAAAAGCACCCACTTAATGTTCACTAACGGTAACAGCAGCACCTACTAAAGCCTAATAAGCACCAACAACTCCTTATGCTCCACTAAAGTCAAGAGAGCGTATCAAATAATTAGGGTGAATCTCCACTGGGTTTGCCATAAACCAAATGTTAAAAGCCATATCGAAAAAAGTCAAACTGAGCAGGTGAGATCTGCCACTGTGACAACCTTTCGCTGTGGCTTTTGATGCAAGTTTGGGTAGCTGATGCCCATGAGGGATTAATTTAGGATTTACAGATTGCAATGGTGAGGGAACCCCAGGGAGCCCACAGAGGACTGTGGTCTTGTGCTCCTGGGGACAGAGAAATTAAATTTACATTTTCTTGACCCTGAGTGAGAGTTTTCTCTTTCTTTGTTTATTTTGCAGTCATAGCAACCCTGAGTTCACCACTGTGGTCCTATACCCCCATATCACCTCAGTGTTTGGATTGCTGTGGCCAAAATGTTTTAGAATGTTGCTAATTCATACTTTCTTAAGAAAAAATGGCAACTTTTTCTGTTTTCAGTCTACAACAGGCAACCTGAAATGCCTCCAGTTCCCTGATTGATGACGGATACAGCAAACAGATGTCAAAAAAAGAAAACCAACTGTGTTTCTCTACAGCTGCTTCACAGCAAAGCCATACAGAGGAGGCAAAGCCACGGGAGTTGAGACCCATATGAAAATACTTACATCATTTTGCTCGCATGTCCCAGGATGACTGAAAACAAGCAGAGCAGGACTGCACAATTAGAGGAAATAGAAATTTGGCTGCAAATATAACCCTTTAGTCAAAAATACTCAAATTCCAGCCAGTGTCTGCTTGAATATGAGTTATCAGCCAGGGGCTTCCCCACTTCTTTACCAGTACAATTTATGGTCCATTTTACTTTACTACTGATTGCTCATGTTTTTGAAAGGAAGGTTAATTCCTTTGCTTTTAATGGAGTAGCTCTGCTGTTAGTTCAGTAAGGCTTTGCATACACGATCAGGCTTCTCATCCCTCCGCCCTCTGTGTACTGTGCAGGGATGTCCCCGCACTCGGTTCTTCACAGGCCATATAACGCCGCAGCAGAACAGCTAATTTGTCCTACCACTCCCACTGCTGCCTGCACCGACTACAGAACAAAGACAGGAGTCCTGATGATGAATTTGCGTACGGGGAGCCTGTCTGTCTCGGGCTACAGTCAGTACTGAAAATCGACATCAAATTGTTGGGTTTGTAAGATGGAAGTTCATCATCTGAGCAAAACGTGGCATGGCAATTGCAGCCCACCGCCACCCACACCAGCAATAGCCGTGGCAGAGATAAGCAAGCTCAGCTGATCAAAAACTGATGATATTTTTGCTTGGACAGAAACATCTTTCCTACGCAGAGATGTGATAAAAAGAGGCAATTAAGCCAGAGCTAAGCAGGAGCTGCCGCACTGTATAAAGCATTGTGCTATACCAAAGGCTGCTTATGACCAATATTAACAACTTAATGAGCTGTTAATGAGGCGCGCATTCAGCTTTTACTTGCAGCATGAAAACATTGCAAATCATTTTAGGGAGCTTCTGGATTGTCGATGGAGAATTAAAGATGTCAAATAAGCCCATCAAATCTATGTCTCAATCTGGACATTGCTTTCCAGTGCGTTCGCTTAAAATTCCTTTTCCTATATGGTAGAATAACTTGCTTTGACAGCAGTATGACTCTCACTTAGACTTTGCTTCCTTCTGCCTTGACGTTAGATTTCAGTCTCCAGAGAGCTGCGGGGATGTCTTTTTGACATGTTGACATTAAGGACACTTCTTCCACAGACTCACACTGGCACGGTTACTTTCTGTCTTACCATTATCAGAGCAGCTACTGAGCTAAGCCACCAAATTTGGAAGTTTAATTATGAAACCTTCGTGCTCATCTGTAAACAGACTAAGAATGTAAAACTACCCTTAAAAAATAGCCAGTTTCAGTAGGAAAGGGAGCCAAGGTTTATATAGAAAATTCATATCCATAATTCCCCAGCAGTGCAGCAATACCGGTAACACACAAGCAATGACTAATGCTCTAATGTAGGCACACTTTAGTTTGTTATTTTTTACTCTCCTGTCACAGCCCGGCAGGATTGGATAATGCAGCCGAGTGCTATCTATACTGCTATCACCACCAGCGGAGCTGCATTGATGGGAACAACAAATCCAAATTGAACTTGCTGCAGACAAGCCCCAAGTGGAACCCATGTATAGAGGGAGTCTGGAGGAGTTTAAAATCCACCAAGAAATACTGATGGGATGTACCCAGTGGCTGATCCTACTCTCAGAAACGGAATGCTGTTGGGATACTGGCCTAATGGTTTCCAGTAATGCAAGAGAAACTGAAAAGAGGTTTTTTCCCGGTCCAAACACGAAATGTCTCACCATTTTTATTTCCTCTCTGTCTTCCTATAGTTTCCCTTTCTTGCTCTGCTCTGATTTTACTCTCTTAGTGCATTCTTGGAGAACGTGGCTTGGATCTTTAGCTCTGAGCTCAGAGGAGAACTTCTCCTCCCTTAGAGAGAAAGACACTGGGGACAGGATGAAAACCCAGTGTCACTCCCGGAGCAGGGCGTTCCCAGGAGAGCTGTGTAGAGCTCATTCACAATTGAGCATGATATTGGAACAGCTCTGCAGATTCTTTAAATTTAAAGGGGAGGCAGGAAAGGAAAATCAATGTTTCAAACACCCTGCCATCCCCCCAAAATAGCCTTTTGCTGATGTTCAGAAGCATCAACAATTAAAAGGCGAATACCTTGGCATTTCAAAGGCTTGGTGCTTTTAAAGTGCCAAGGAAGGTCAACCCCTTTGTTTAAACTTTGAGCAAGGGAAACCAATAATTTATTTATTTTACTACTTTCCAATAGGTCCCCTCCATCCTCTTTTGTTTATCAAGGGAAGATACTGTCCCTAGGCTGACAGGTTTTAGACTACTGCAATGTGAAATGGCCACAATAATCCTTCTCTTTCCTCCTCCAGTGGTGTCTGGGATGGAAATTCCCACCCAGTTCTTCTAGCTGTGCCAGCAGCAACGTGCTCCCTATCTGCATAAGCACAGTCAGTCACCGAGAGACACGGCCACGTGTCCCAAACAGATAGGAGAAAACAGCCAGGGGGGCCACAGCAGACTGATTGAAGCTGCCAGCTTTAATGCGTTGAAATGTTGTCATTCCTCTTGTAGGCTGTTAACAAGGAGGCACAGGGGACTTCTCTGCACAGCATCTTCTCAGCTACATTCAGGGCAGGGAAGGAGATACAGCTTCTGTGCTATAAGAGAAAGGGGGGTCCAAGGTAGTGCTGCTGAGGGACTCCCTTCTCCAGAAAGCGACCTACGATGGGGAGGTGGCACCGTAGGGTATTTTGCATGAACACATGAAAAGAGTGAAACCTGCAGAAACGGATGAAAACACTCAAGGCCAAAGCAGCCTTGTTCTGACAACCTTCTCTGGCATTAGCACGAGATACAAAGGGACATTGCCCGAGCACAGATAACCAGGTAAGAAGGGACAAGAGCTCTTTGCTAGAAGCAGTAGAGGAGAGCTAGGGGCCTGGAGTCCAGTCTTTGCTTCCTTATAAGACTTCTTTCTCCTTAGCATGGCTTCTTCTCTCTATTTTGTCTTCTCTTGCCCAAACCTAAATCACTATTTTTGGTATTGGATCTTTCCAGATGGTTTCTATTTCTCGCCTGTAAAATGCTGGAGATGGCCAGGCAGCTCTGAGTGCTTCCCCTGACGTTACTGGCCGAGCAGAGCTTCCACCCATGTGTCAGCTACAGGTGGACAAAATAAAGTTTGTGAACTCCAGGAACACCTGTGGAGCCACAGGCAGGAGGGCAGATGAAAATAATCGCAGATAACAGTGGGAAATTTGCTTTGGTGTCTGCTAGCTCTGCACCAAGAGGTAGATTCAGTTTTTTTATGATGGTAAGAAAAGAGAGGTAAGAAGCAGTCATCCCTCTGTCCCACTCCTGTTCCTTTCCAAGCTGCAGTTTCACTTGGAAGAAAGTGAGATGGCCAGGAAACCTTTTCCAAAAGATGATGGTACAACCAAGGCAGCATTTCAATGGAGGACTTCTAGGAAGGGGATCTCTGTCTCCCAGCTCTTTTTACTCCTTGCCTTTCCCATTGCAGAACCAGCTCTCAGAGATCATTATTAAAAAGAACAACAACAACAACAAACCAGCCTCATCAGTTCTTGTGAACTCTGAAGGTCACCAATGTCACCACCAGTTATAATGACACACATCACTCCCCTCTTCCCACAAATGCATTTACAACCTGTTTTAAAAGGCTAGTGTCTCTCTGCACTTTGCCCCTTCTGCTACCTCCTCTCCACACACACGCGCTCTCCTCCAGCAGCAGCTGCTGGAAGAAATTATGAATTCCATTATTTTTCATCCAGAAGAGCTTTGCAGTATATGGGAGAAGCACTGGAGGCTGCAGGCTCGTTAGCACAGGATTTGTATTGCCGCCTTCCATTTTATTCACCTTCCCAAACTAGATGAAGCATGCCTGCCCCAAACCTGCGATTTCCGTTTAATTAAAATGCAGGTAGTGGAGTCTCCTGAACTCCAGAGCCCACCGCACAATCAGACAGTGACAGCAACCTGGTAGAATAATGCTCTTGATATAGTGGCTGCTCTAACAGAGTCTTAATTTCAGTCGAGCAGAACAGCACCTCTGGTAGCAGCTGCATTTAGGGCTGGGATGAATATCAGTACCCAGCCTCTCGCTGAACACTCGCTGCCTTCCCAATCAAAGCCGGCATCCCTGACAGCTGAACTGTTAAATGAATTAACAAGGCGAGAAGGGGGCTTGCCGTCGGGGCTGCGACTCCCTTCCTAATTTCTGCAAGTGGCGGCTTTCAATTTTTCTGTCATTTGTCGGGAGATGCACATGGTTCTCTAATGAGCAGGGCAGAGCTGCAGCCAGCTCTAAAAAGGCGACATTACGAGGATCTCCTGGTCTGCGGAGGAGAGGGATCCAGACGCTCGAGGCAGGTGGGGGAAGGACACCAGCTCTGTTCAGACTGAACAGGCAGCGCAGCATCCTTCCCGGCTGCGCTGAGCGCAAGGACTCCCAGCCCGCTCTCCTGGCAAGGGGAAGAATTGCTCTTCACATCAGTGAGTTTTGCAAACATCCAGGCGGAACTCAAAATGGAGCCTTTGCTGGGGCTTTGATCTTATGGGCTACTGTAACAAGAAAAAGGTTTTGCTCCACCTGTAGTGAAAAAAACCCAAACCACTTGCATCCAGCTCCCTTATTCACCAGGCGAGTCAGGATACAGAGGTCTGTTACTCGTGTCTGGCCTGTTGCCTGCTAGCAGGTTGTTCTCTCCCAAAATTTCCCCCTGCCAAGCGAGATCTGAGCGCCTGGGCTGCCCGAGGAGGCTGTTGGCTGGGGTACAGATCAACAGCACCCCAGGGCTCCAGAGAAACTCCCCATTCGGGTGCTTTTCACTCGTTTGATTGGCAAAACTGCCAGAAGGTTGGTTTTAACGGCATTTTTTTTTCAAGTTTGTCAGGGGCCTCCATTGCCTGCTTGACCTTTTATTGTAAAAATCTGGATACAATCATAGGAAAATCTTCAAATCTAACAGGGGAGCATGCAAGAGGGAAGGAAGGATTTACAGACACCCCTCCTGCACCGCTCGTCTGGCTGCACCAGGCACAGAAGCTGAACAGCACATCAACCATCAGTATTATTTTCAGGTGCCCCGCACTGTATGAAACACCCACCAGGACTGCACAGAATCGGGTATTTTCACTGAACTGGCCCAAACCCAGCACATTTCCCCCAAGGCACGTGCTGTATATTCCTTTTTACAACCGAGAGAGGAATGTTCTCACACCTACCAGAATTACTGCGACCCTTACGGCAGAACAAAGCACCGTTTAACGGTACTGAGACGTAAGTTATCTGGGGCCTTCAGACCAGGGACTGGTCCCCTTCAGTCACTTTGTGTTCAGTGCTATGCCTGCGTTGTCAGCATTTGTTGTTTATTGGGAAGGTTTTCTCTATTTTTAGCATGGATGCCCCATGGTTGAAGCCAAGCAGACCCATTTTTTCCAGCTTGCTGCTTAGCTGCCTTTACCATGGGTAAGAACATCAAGCAAACAGTAACAACAAAAATTTGTATTTCCACAGCACACTTTAACTCAAAGGTGTCACAAATCAATTTAAAACTTAAATTGCAATACCAGCTCCAATCACTTTACTCACAGTATAAATCACAGCCAGTTCTGGAGGTGGAAGAGGCAGTTCTATAACGAAACATAATAACTTCACACAACAAGAGTGAAAATCGGCAGGAAGATCCTACATTCATCATTTCTGCCGCGTGAACCCGGATTGTCCCTAACCAGAGGTAAATCCGATATCTCTAAAAAACCATCTGAGTCATGCTACAACTTCAGATATACCAGCCAGTGAAAGAAGGTCTCCTGGATATCCCAGTTTCCTCCTAAGTTTGGCTCCTTCCATTGCCCTGTGTTCCCTGTCTGAGTTACGATAATGAAGGCCGGGATCATGAGATGAAAAGACACGATATAACAGCATTTCCTTGTTTTCCCCAGCTGATTTTCTGTGCCATATACATGTGTACAAATGCATGTGCTGGCTCCGTTTGCAGCAGTGAGATATTTAACTCTGAAACAAAAATGTATTTTGAAGCCAGATACAGTTGGCTCCACTTGGGGCTTTCTTTGCTGCAGTTGCAGAAGTAAGTTGGAGCAGCAGCAAACTAGAAAAAAATGTAAATATTGCCAGCTGTCTCTCCAGAACCATGCTGCTCTGATTAATTTATGATGTTTTCAGAGAAAGACAGTGAATGTTACACCATATTTGAAATGAAAAGGTTAAGTAGAGTTTAAAAAAAAGTGCAGTGGAGTTTAAAAAAATGTGCTTTGCTTCGTTCTGAGCAATAGAATATTTAATGAATAATAATAAAATGAATTAGTGCTGAGTTTGATAGCTTCTACATCCTAGCCTTGAGACAGAAGAACAAAAGTGGAATGAGATTCGTTCACATCGACACACTGAACAACGGGAGGGTGCGTGTCGCCTATTCTTGTTCTAAGCTTCAAAAGATGCTGCTGCAGAAATTGATACCATAAGTAACAACGATTTTGGTGCCAGCCTCTCTCTAGCTGGGGCCACATAAATACAGTCCCGCCGTCGTGGCTGTGAGGAAGACATCAGCTATTCCAGCCCGGCGCTTCTCAGCGAGAGTTACTGAGAAGAACAGACTCAGCTGCGGGTTATCTGGGCTCTGCAAAATCACCTGTTTCACAAAGCATTCACAGAAGTGTCTAGTTAACTGTCGCATCCTGCTTTCTGCCTCTGGCCTTCCGATGGAGGGATTTTAAAATGATCAGCAAGTTTCATAAATACAGCCTGGATTCAGGCACTAGATCCATAATAAGTAAAGGCATGAATAGTACCACTGACCCTCAGCTTCTGCAGAGGCTGGATGCAGCTCCAGAGTCTGCACGTTCCTAAGAGTAATCATCACCTGTGCCTCCAAAGCTAGCGTTAAACTGGTCACAGTACCTTCTTGACTTCAAGAGCACAAAAATACAGCAAGGTGTGGTGCACAGGCAACGGCTCTACACAGAGAGCTATAAAAGAAAAGAACCAGCTTTCCAAGTCTCCCTTGTTTTGTAGTTTTGTTTCTTTTCCCTCGTGGCTTCCTGTGCTCCACTTTTCACTTCTTTAACTTGAGTCAATTTTTCCCTCAAGCTAATTTGGTATGAACAGTCATCCTCCTGCAACTCCAAAAATATTTTCTCTTCTTTCTTTCAAATGCCCTTTCTCCCCTTATTCGTGTAGATCAACTGGGTTTCAAATGGCAAGAAACTGTCAGTGCCAGCCTATTCCAGGAAAGGATTCCACAAAAACCTGTTAGTGATCATAACTGGGGAATTTTTCAAATCATCCCTTTCCTGGACAAATATCAAATATTATCTGGAGAATACTAAAACATGCCGGTACTTTTAAAAAACATCAACTAATTTTCCTTTTACCTACCTGCTTCACCCACAAAGACTTCCACTGGTGTGCTGGTAGGGCTCTCACCAATTACATTATATGCTGTCATTAGCACTTCATATCTCTTGTATTTCTTCAACTCTGAAAAAGTAAAATACTATGTTATATATAATTATTTATACTATATTACAGATATTTTTTAGACTCCATCACCTTTTTATCATCAGACTTCTCTCTCATGAAACATAGCATTAGAACAGTACAATAGTGCAATGTCTGCTTCCATCCTTCCTTAATTCACACATCACAGCAGGATTTCCATAATTATGGAAGATCTTTGCAATGAAATGGCAGGATTTTCCAGTGTTTCCTCACGGTGCTGCTCCAGTAAGAGGAATCATTCCTGGCAGGTAACTAGCTAGAGGAACACCTCTAGGTCATTCTTAATGACAGAAAAAGGCAGGACTTTGCTTTGAATGTTGATCTCTACTGGTAGGAAAGAACATGGCTTCAAGCCTTTGCCTAACCCTAGGGACTTTCACCCAGGGAGTCATTTAGCAACTGCACTGCTCGAGAGCGTCACTGCTGAAGCAGGGTGCAGAAGAAGATCTGTAGCGGGGAATCTGGAGTCCCATTGGAAGTAACGCACGGGTGTCTTTCTCCTTCAAATTGACCACAGCCTGAACATCAATCACAAAGAGAAAGGAGAATTTGAAGCCTAGACTCCATTTGGCCACCAGGCAACCAATCTCTTTGCTGACATATAGAAACTGCTCTGACAGATGAGGCAGGAGAGCGAGAGCAGTGTGAAAAAAACCTAGAAAACCCAATGGTATGAGGGTAATTAATAGATGCAAACGAGGGTGGAGTAGAATCATGTCAACGTCATTAGGGGAGGCAGCGCCTGAGCAGTTTCAGATTTTGCATTTTCAGGATGAAAGAATCAATCCTAACAGAAATATTTATTATCTAAAATATTTAACAGTGAAATTAGAGCGAGAGAGCAATCAATAATGTAAATTGCCCTATTTAAATGAGCATTGAATTGATTAAGACACGCATGGCCAGGGGTCCAAATTTCTCCCTTTGCCAATAATTTTCTCTGCTATCCATGAATCACATAGTACCCGTAGCTCTGTGGCTGACAGTATGCCATCGGTTTGGTAAGGTTCAATAAGCCTAATCATACACGTTCATCTAATTTCAGTTTCACAGAAGTGTTTACAAGTGGTGTGCTCCTAGACCTGACGGAGAGTCCAGCATCATTCCCTGGTCTCAGGCATACTGTAAATGATATCCGACACATTGCTAATTTTTTGATGTGATACCACTAAATTCAGATGGATTGCAAAATATGTAGCAAGCAAATCAGCAATAATGATGCTAAGTTTGTAAACAAACAAATAAAAAATAGTAAGATATATAGGATATAGTACTGGGCAGCTTGTACAGGGAAACTAACTGCTGCCATGAAAAGCCACAAGGGAGATTTTAGTGTTAACTAGAAGTGGAAGAAAATGGAACACATGAGAGTTCATGCATGCAAGTTTCAGTGGGGATAGGGCTTCATTTTTTTTTTTTAGCCCATCACAATCTGTGACTCAAAAGCCTTGGGCAAAACCTATCTAGTGAACCATCATCACCACAAAGCAACTTGCCTTTTAACTCTGTCGAATGCTATTTTATTCATTTCCAATTGAAAACACCTCTGGAGAGGCACATAAATTCATTGGGCCCTCTCTAAACTGGCCTCCTACTCCATGGAATGCCTGAGCATGGCAATGCTTGAATCATAGGACTAATGATGTGATACAGCTAAACTCAGAGGGACTGCAAAATATGCAGCAAGCAAATCAAAATTCATTTAGCATCAGCAATACTGGGTTGTTATAGTCAATAATGTTTTACCTTCCCAGCAGCCACATTTTTACAACAGCTACCTACTTGCATCATCGATGTCTCTTGATGTAGGGAAAGCAAAGGCTTAAAGAAAAAGAAACTTGAGAACGCAGAATCATTAATCTGTGTTGATTTCTGCTAGATCCACTGAGGAGAACCATAGGAGTTTGCCTATAGTGTATTTTGAACCATTACAGAGAGTCTCATCTAAAGGCAATGTGCACTTACGTGTTAATTCATACGTCGTTAATGCAGAGCTGCTGTTCACTGTCTTGAAGCTGCTTTGGGCTATTCAGGGTAAGCAAAGCAGAAAGCTTGTTACAGTGCAAGGAAATAGTTATTGCAAATGATGTACAGCAGAGACAGAGCCAAATGATGCAGCACACACATACACAGTTTGAGCTTTAGGACAATACCTTGAAGGGCAATAAAATCACATCACTCTCTCGTAACACATCAGAAGTATCTCACTCACACGGGGCTGTTTCATTTCCTCCTCAAACAGAGAATCTCACAAATATACAAGACAAAAATGTTCTGACTCCTAGATTAAATAGAACAAATGAGTAAAAATGAAACAATTTCTAGGGGGGAAACAGTGTATTACATCCTTATTTCTCAACACGCAAAATTCGAAACCTGAAGAGCTGCAGGGCAAAGACCTGGAACACAGGCCACAAAGAGCAAACACTTACAATAGGACAGGACCCGTTTCTTTAAATGTGTGTTAGATTTCCCACAGTTTCACTTATAGAATTCAATATTCCTGCTGTGAGCAAATTGTAATAAATTACTAAGCTGTGCAAAACCACAGGTCAGTGAGGAACAGAGGTGTACTGAGGTGAGAATTGTCGTATTACGAGGATAAAGAGGGAAATTTCTCTTAAAATACACTTGTCTCCACCCCTTTCTCTCTTTCTTAACTCCTTGGAAAGGTACAGCACGGTTTTTTCCTACTATACAGCTATTAGCAACATAGCTGCAGGGCCAGCCAAGAAGAGGGAAGAGAGGAAACCGATAGGTTTTACAGGCTCCCTGGCTTGTGAGACTAGAGAGCACCCAAAGTCATTCTATCATGATAATACACATAGTCAGTCATTCAGCTTTTGTCTGGAAAAAACCCTTATGCATACCCACACCTATAGCAGCTTTACATCTCTGCTCTGCCATGTTTCAAACTCCGTACAGTCTGAGAAGTCTCATTCAGCACTGACGATATAAGTGAGGTCAGAGTTAGGTGCTTACATTATATTTAAAACATCCCCTTTTTCCACACCCCCACAAAAATCACTCTTGCTTTTGTAGAAACCACTTTTATGGGTTTAGGGAAATATGGGAGATGATGTAAGATATTAAAATAGTCTCACTCAACCATAGTCTGCCGCTCTTTGAGTATTCTCTTATTCTGAATATTCCACTGACTTCAAACGGGACAAAAGCCGGTCCCTCCGTGAGCATGTCTCATTGCTGGACCGTATCTGTCAGGCTACTGAATGCTCACATCTTTGCCTCCCATCATCTTATTCTGCCTGTTCTTCCCTCTGATTTCCTTTCTAGCCTTTGTCTAAAAATCCTTTTCATTTTTCTATTATTCCTCTCCCTCTTCACCTTCTTTCCATGTGAGCCAAAACCCCCAGTGACTAACATGGCAAGCACGGACCTTAAAATTCTTCCTCAGTTTTGCTATTTTGTTCCAAAAGAGGGACAAGCACTATGAAATTGTAAAAATTCTATTTAAAATTTCTCCTCGGCTGTTTTCTTATAGTGCAAAAAGAAAATCAAAATGCCAGTTATGAAAACTATTAAAAAATAGCAAGAAAGAAAAAGGTTCCCAGCTGAGGAAAATGAAGTCCCTCTCTTTTTTGTCTGATGGCAGAACAATGTATACCAGGGTAATCATGAAATGGAGGTAGCAGAAAGCAGGAAATCAGAAGATACATGGGGGACAGCACATCAATTCAAGCATGCTGGCGTAGATTAGAGTGCACCGTTACAAGCGATGCTGATCAGAGTTATTAGCATTTTTCAGCATCTTCACCCTGATTGTGTAAAAGCTAAATTCTCCCCAGCACTCTTCGACACAATTGTGTGCTATTTCCACGGGGCAACAGGGCATACAGTGTCTGGTATAAGGACGGATTGCCATTCTGGGATATTATAGGGTCCAAAACACAGGCTTACGTGTGAGCTCTGCTCTTAAAGCTGAAGGGTTCTGGATGGTTTTGGATTCTGTTCCAGATCCAGTATCATAGTCCAGCTCCCGATAGTAGATCCGGTATCCCAAGAGCAAGCCGTTTAGACTCTCAACTTTGGGTGGCTGAAAAACATTCACATTAAGAACAGGCTTGTTAAGATGTGCGCTGCAACAAACATCCATCACAACGGGCAGTAGCTGACACCGGTCCTGTGCGAAGGGACTCGGTGCTCTCTGGGGAAAATAGCCATTAATAATATACAGGGTCAAGGGTTGTGTAATTTGAAAAACACAAGTTAAAGGCAACTTTGAAGATTTCACTCAGCTGTGGCAATTACAAAAGGCTCTTAAACTTGACACCTGATGCACTACACTAAGCTAAGCTCCTTTCCTTCTCGGTCCACAGAAACTTGTGTGTGATAAAGAATATAAATAAACAGGTCCCTGAAAATGCATGTTGCTGGCTACCAACAGCAGCATAGCAAACCAGTATTTCACTTCCGAGATGAAAAGAAATAAATTATTTTGTCGAAGACAGAATTTCTTTAGTGGCTATTTTCCTTGGGGACTGTTCACAGGGCATTCTTCATTTGGTATTATTTTACTGAAAGACTGATGAGAAAATAACAAAGCTTTCTGGCTTTAATTAGGAAGATGAAATAGGTCTAACAGCCTCGGAGAGGCATTTAGAGAGGAGTCACAGTATGATGGACTCTGGTGTGTTGCGTAGGTCCAGTCCCCCAGGCAAGCCCAGGTCTCCTCCATAGTACCTTGGAGCAGTACGGTACGTATGGCCATCGGGCTGGCTCAGGTACGGGGTGGTTTTTCTTTAACATGCTGGAAGATGCTCAAAGCCATAGTAGCTCAGCAAGGACTCTTCAGCAGCCCCTCACATCTTCCTTCAGATACAGATATACAGCCAGTGCACTGAAAAGGAGATTTTTGTCTGAATGGCTTGCTTAAACAGAGACAAGCAAAGGGATTCTTCATATTTGGGAAAAAAAATTACTTTCGTGAGTCTAATACAGGCTAAGAACTGCAGAGAAGAAAAGATGCCCTAAGCCATTTATCTTCTAAAGATTCTCGTACTGAAATTTAAGGGGCCGAAAGTATAAATGAAAAGGATTTTAATGATGATCTCGCCTTTAATCCAGAAAGATCCCTAGCAGTCTTGAGAACTTTACTAAGGAAAACCTTCTGTCCATTGTGGAAGAATTAAATGCTGTCACAATAGAAGGTAATACCACATGTAATTTTAACGAAGAAAGTAAGAATATTTTTATAGGAAAGGGGGAATATATTTCATAATAAACTAGCTTTCTGCTTCCAGAAATGACAAGGATTTTCCATTACTTCATTATGATGGCAAGAGGAGAGAGAGGGCTGTGCTGCCTCAGTGCAAAGGACTTTGCATTGGGTGAGGGCTGAAGGAATTAAGTAGAAAGACTGCAGTTTATGGAAACTGAAGAAGAAAATTATGTGAACCAGAGCGTAAGCTAGCTACACAGCTACCAGGAAAAGGAGCAGAAACTGCTCCTGCAAAAGCCGCCTCTTTTGCAGTTGTCCTGCCCAGAGCCTGCTGAAAGCAATCCAAATAGTCCCAAGATCTTGCTGTATTTGCTCTGCATGGTTGGAGAACCTCATTCATCATTGTTTCATGCTCATTATTGTGCTCCATCCTTTGGAGAAGCTCTGACCACCTTTCACTATTATTTAGCATCTGCATTACAGAATGATCTAGGAATACAGGATTGTGAGGGACCTCAAGAATCATCAGGACCAGGCCCTCAAGACTGCAGAAACTCAGCTTCTTAAAGTCCTTTTCACAAACAGAGCAACCTCCACCAGAAAACAAGCTGATTTTTCTGCTTCCCAGTATTCCTATCAAAAAGCTGTTCCAAGTCTCACTACCTGGGCGGTTAGAAACCTTCATTTAATTTCTAATCTAAATAATTCATAGCTAGTTTATAACCATTTGTTCCTGTGCTAACATTACCTTTTGGGTTAAATTGTTCTTCTCCCCATGGGGTGTTTTCTCCTGTGATGTATTTTAAAAAGGGCAATCATATTCCCTCTCAGACTCCATTTTACAAGGCAAATAAATCAACCTTTTGTACAACAGCCTTTCCTAGTCTCAGATTGAGCCCCTTGTCCAAGGGACTGAGCAAATAGACCAAAGTAAGCGACAGCCTTCTCCAGGGCTGCCTGATGACATGATGGCTCATGGACCAGCTGAAATGTTCTCTGCGAGGTGGAGATGACGACTTTGCTCTTTTGTTTTCTATATTATACTGAGGTTGCTGTAGCCCTGATGGTGCCCTAGCAGAGAGGGGCTCCTGGCATGGCAGCGTCCTTGCCCCCCCTGTCCTGGCAGGGAGGAGTCACAACGCAAAGCCTGAGGACTGCCTTCTCCCGGGACAGGGTGAAGGGAGGCACTGTCCCACCAAGATACATCTTGAGCGCATCACCACAAAGGGGGAGAGAGGCTGCAAAAAACCAAAGCCTGTCCAGCATGGAAATAAACTGCATACAGTGAAAAAACCCACTGTGAACATTACATGGATTTGTATTTCAGTTAATTGTTGTCTGAAGCTGAGAAAGAGACTGTTACTCCCTGCTCTGCCATATAGCTGCCTAACAGATAAAGCTTAATTCCTCATCGTGGTACAACACTGACTTGTTGATAGCAAGCATTGTTTTCTTATGCTTTCATGTGATTCTCCATTTTTTCCTTCTTTTAAATTTAGGACAGGAAAACTCAGAAAATAAATGGCTTAAAAAAGTCTTTCTCCTTGCCATGGAAATGATGATTCTTTCCTGAAAAGGGTACTCTGCTAAAAGGTCAGGTCTTCCCCTTCCTATCTGTCTTTCATGGACAAAACTCTGCTTTTGATGTAATGGATTATTTAGGATTTTGTAGGAAGGCCTGAGGGATCTGCTGAAATAGGTAAAATGATTATGAGTGGCAGCCCGTAATGTTGTACAGAAGTACAAGAAACATTTTTGTGCTCTTTAAAAATAATAATAAAAAAAGACTAAAATGTAAGTTTGAATAATTGTTATCTCTAAGGTAGAAGCAGAACAGTGCACGATCCTGATGTTAACTGTAACATCCTCCAGAACATTTGAAGTAACCTTGCATTATTGATACAACAGATCTCAATGGAAATTACTTATATTCTTCCTACTTTAAATTTAAAAATAATGGACTGATTGGACCAAGCAGCTGAAAGCACAGATAGTGCATGTAGAGTTTGTTTTGTGAATTATTAACACAGCTCAAAGTTAAAAATTTAGCTTTGCTTGGAAAGCTACTCTCCCATTTAGCTTGACTGCTGTTTTCAGTTTACATTATTTCTTAGACACCGCTGTGAAACTTCCTCTTAATTGGAGGCTATTGTGGGACTTGAAGATTTTTGTTTATTTGAAAAATATAGTACAGCTGAATTACCAGCACCTATTAATATACATGTAGTAATGACATATAATCACCCACAACTCCCTTGAGATGGCTCTGGCACAACAACCCATTTCATTTTCATGAAGTAAAAAGCATCCAATTACCTAAACAACCACCTATTTCACATTAACTACACACCAATAATCAGTCAATTGGGGGAATGTTTATTTCTGCAGTACATCATGCCTCACATCCTCTTTGTCCTCTCTTTGTAGACCTTCTTTTCTTCACTGTGGGCTTTATTTGTAGGCGGGGCGGTAGATTTACATCTCTCCATAATTCCTTTTGTAAAACCGTTCAACATGTCTTCTATTTGTTCAACATGCTGTAAGCAACGATGTTGCTTAGTATTATGCTGCGTGAACTTGGGCCAGCAACCCAGCAGTACAGCCAGGCATATTTTTAACGCGCTGCTGCATAGCAATAAACAGACCCTCATACATATATTTTTTTCCAAAAATGCAAGGAGCCCCATCTGTACTGTAAATGCGTATGTACATTTTTCACTATAATGCAATCTGTCCAAAGTTATCCTTATTATGTGTGTGGGACATTGTCTCAGGAGCAGGGTGGGCAGAGGCTTTCCAGGATAGGTTACGGGTAATGTGCAGTACCCCACGGGGTTCCCTCTGTTAATGCTCACTCTGCAAAAAGAAGCCTCAGGCACTGGGTCACAAAATGTTCCAGCATCTCCCAGGAGGCCAGTATTGAACGATAAAGGCAGGCAGAGGAAATGCCTATATAAAACGCAGACTTGGCACGAATACTTTCACATTCAACTCAGAGATATTATGGAAGGCTCAAAATTCCTTTCTGTTCTCTGAAGAAATCTCAGTTTTTAGCCCTCAAAGAGCCAAAAGGACACGTGGAGTTCCTCAAAGGTATGAGCAGGGTCTCAGGTACAGCATACACTTCTGATTATTTCAGCAGCTGACGGAGGCAGTACGCGATGTGAATGAAAGCGAGCTTTTGATTACGTGATCTTCACCAGTGCTGCACTCTGTTGAATGTTTTCAATGTAAAGATGCACGTCTATTGATATCAAGAAAAGGACAGGAGAATCTGTACGAGTAACGATCTTGGGCATCACTACAGAAACTCCTTTACCTCCCAAGCTTTCTCTCATGGGGCACAAAGTAAAAGCAACTGACAGAAATTTCCATCCATCACTAAAATATATGCCTAGATCAGGAAAACAAGGAAGTAGTTGCAGTCCTTCAACTTCAATACAATACTTCCAGCTCAGGAGAACGTCCCTTGCAATGTACCATTAAGGTCAACAAGTCAAAGCAACCAAAAAATTGAGAAACATCAGCATTTTGCATTTTACCTACCTGCCACTGCACAAGGACAGATGAAGTTGTGTGGGGAGTCACTAACACAGAACTGGGTGGTTCACCTGGAACTAAACAAGAAAAAAAAAGGTAACCTAAGCAGTTATAGCAACAGGGTGGAAAATGGGCAGCTTTTATTCATCAGATTCTCTTTCTTCACTGCTGACGAAAATCTTCTGTCCCAGCTACTACTACATGGTGGGTCTCAAAAGCAATGCGGTGCAATTCTCGTACATCCCTTGCTCTACCTGTGGCCTTCGCAACTTGAGCAGGAATAAGAGAAAAGCTGAGGGCATAAATCTGGAAGAAGCTGCAGCATGCCAGCTGCTCACAAACAACTGGATACACATTTGAAAGGAAGTTAAACCAGCTGCATGCCTGCTTGAAAGCGTGAGCAAACCGCTCCCAAGTTTTCCATAATATTTTTGCCACAGTGGGGGCAAGCCCACCTCGGTTTTAGGAGTCTGTGTCAAACAGTCACAGATTATTTTAGTTAGGACAGCTTGGGTGGGTCAACCCACCCCTGTGCCCATGGCCTATAGCACACACACACACTATAGCAGCTCAAATACGAAGAAGGGAAGGCTTATCAGGAGCTGACAGCCCTCCACAGCACAATGCTCTAGTGGCAGCACCAGGTTTGCTCAGCAGAATAAATGTTCAGTTTGTTAAGGAGGTGAGAAGCTTTCACAGTGTTTCCCCGTTGTATTGTGAGGAGGCCAAGCACAACTCTGGGTTCACTGCAGCTAAATTCAAAGAGAATTGAAAATAAAATTTTAAATTCCGAAACAGTGAGTCAGTGCTGCCTCATTAGTACCAGTTACAGCCTGCATCGATACAGCAGCCGCCGTTCAGGAAAGCGGAGAGTCAGGATGTCTTTAAAAGGATGTTAGGCACATTACTCGAGTATCACGCGGGTTCTTGTTTAACTTAGGATACTCCCGAGCTCTGTCCTCTGTTTTTCTGATTTCAGGATCACATTCTTTAAACATTCCTTTGCAAAACTGTTTCCTATTTTTATATCTCAATGTCATATTTAACTAGTCATTCCTTGCGCTGTATTAAATACTGGCTAATTCCTAGCACCATATATATATATATATATATGTATTCCAGTATTCCCAGGCTAAGGATAAATACTGATGCTTTTTCACACTTTGCAGAGTTCCTTTCTCCATTCAAGACATCAGAGCTACTTTTGCATTCAGGCATTGACTTTATACAATCAAGGAATTAGAAGCTGATCTCTAAGGCTAAAAATAAAAGCCTTGTCAATGTCATTCACAGTTTATTAGCCCTGATCTGCAGGATTAAATGCTCGTGTTTCCAGGAGCTTCATACTCTTTCTTACTTATACCTCAGCAATTTTGCCATATTGCAGACTGATGTGGATTGTGAGTGAAAACAATTGAAGAAACTTCTTCAAATGTATGCATGGTTCTACATTTATTTTTAATGATCTCTTGTAAATTATTCAATTTCTGCAAAGATAATGGTTAGTGCAGAGTTTGGAAGCCAATCAAACGGAGTTTAATTCCATTTTGAGACTCCTGAAAGTATGATTCATTATCAGAGGGCACAGCAGGACACTTAAGGCTGCCTGTTATTAATTCAGCCACATCTCATTACTACCTGTATCAATCTCCTATGAACAAAACTGCATTGGATGTTGAATTTTGACTCCACAGTCGCAGTGGAGAACACATTGCAGCGGGTCCAGCAAACCCGGGAGCACTGGGGAGCGCCCATCCCACGGCGATGTCCCCAGCGTGCCTCTCCTCCTCGCTTACCATCCTGCAGAGTTGTGACCGCCTCAGTCTCCGCGCTGAAGTCACTGTCTCCGATGTCGTTGGTTGCTTTCACTCGCAGTTTGTAAGAGGTGAACGGGTTCAAGCTGTGAAATGTAAAAAATAAAGCTGAGGGATGAAATCTCCCCGTATCATCACAACTTGCCTCAGAACAAGCCTCTGCAGAGAACCTGCCCATTGGCAACTGAAGTCATTGAGCAGTTTGTCTCTTCTCCACATCGCCTTTTCTTTGCAGCCTCCCCCAGCTTCCTCATGACATGGGGGTGTTCACACCCTTGCTGCCATCAGCAGCTTCTCAGAGTGCCGCTGGCCTGAGCTCCTGAAAACACGCCTGGACTCATAGCTGAATCAGGCTCCAGAAAACAGCCATGAAGTTGGAGTTCACGGAGCAGCCTACGACTGGGGCTTGTTGGAAAGGCCAAGATGTGCTGTTATACAAGTTTTGCATGGCTATGCAAAACCTGGCTTTCAAGGTGCTTTGCCTGAGAGATCCTCAAAACAGCTCTGTGGGTCAGCTCATCCTGCGTGCACGGATGGGGACGACAGCTCGAGAGGAGGCAGGTAATGTGCCCAGGGTCAGCCAGTGCACAGCAGGCACCGGCATTCAGAGCACCAGCCTTCCAACTAATCCTCTAGACTGTACCTTGATCAGTGTGTTTTATTCCCACTGAATTTCAAATTAATGCTATTACCTGGATCATTTAATAAAGACAGTAACAACAGGTTCCCTGCAGCTCTTTTATCTATGCAGTGCTTTAAGATATGCAAAGAGTGATTTCCAGCTGACATAACCTTCGCAGATTCTTCTGTCTTGGCTTGGCAGGGGAAGGTGTGGGGGAGGCTGCCGTTTGAGTCACACGCAGAGGTTAGAAATGCAGAGCTGTAAGTTACGGGGGATTTAGCTAATTAATTGGTAGTGTCTAGCCATCAGCTGGCAGATGTAACACTGACTACAAACCCAAGTGAAGTTACTTGTAAGGAATGATTAAACATCAAGGGATAATGCATTCTGATGGGCAGCACTCTTGCATCACGCATGTACTACTCTTCCGGACTTTCACAGGAAAATGCTTTTAGCAAGAGGAAGAAGAAATCTTTTTCAGTAGTGCCACCCTATTAGGACACTGTTACTTACCTACAGCAACTTGAATAATTTGAATCATCTTTCTTGATCTTTTGTTTTCAGTAATGCCAATGTCAAGTCTAAATGACATAGTTGGTTTCCTTGATTTTACAGGTTTTGACTGGAAAGATACCGGGTATAATTCAGGGTGGGTATAACCCCTCCAAGGTCAATGAATCAGGTCTATACTTGTACCTATAATTGTCAAGCTTTCTTTTTTCTGCACAGTTAGACGAAAGGATAGCAATGTATCTGTACCTTCTGGCACATGACCAGTGAGCTGCCATATACCATAGCCACTGATGTTTTTATAAAGATCTGAAAAATCTGTACCTGAATGCTTTGAATACTTAATTCTCCAAAAGCTCACAGCCTTTTAGAAATAATCTGATTTGTACTAGCTCATCAACAGAGGAAATGGACAGCAAAACAAGTACCTTCTCACAGACATTCAATTGCTTTCGCAGATGTTACAAGGGCTTTAATTACAACAGCATCGCTGAGGATATAATGAAGCCTGAATAACAAAGTTTAAACATTCTGATGCTATCTATAAACTTCAGTATGGAAAATACAGATAAAAATGGTTCTCATTTCATCTTGAAAAGCTTATATAGAGATAATTGCAATGCAGCATTGAGAGTGGATTTTAACATCAGTCAGTACTGAAAGGATTTTTAACTAGTTGTATTTTATAGAGCATTGTGTAGCTACGTACGGTTTAGCCTGAGCAGCATTATCTACGGTGCTGAGCTTTCAGGAAGGGCTTCAAAAAGATGCATTGCAATCCAACTTTAATTAGTTTTATTGCATGACCTTCAGCAAATCTCTCAACTGCTGTTCATAATATCACCTCTAAAATGGGAGCAGTGACCTCACTTAACCTCTCTCCCCCAAAAAGACTGTGAAGCTGAGTGATGCTTGCTTTGGTTTCCTAACTGTTGGAAGTGGAAAGTGTGGGAGTTTCTATGCTAGCCTGGGATCATATGGTACCTTTCAATAATGCAGGATGTTGCCTCGTGGCTGATAGAAGAGGAGTAGGTTTGCCAGTCACCATTTGGCAGTTCTCGCACTTGTACTGTAAAATATCGTATTGGTGAAGATCCATCACTTCCAGGGACCCACTTCAACAGCAGACTCCGTGACGACACATCGCTCTGGGGGGTCGTCACCTGCCTGGGAGGTGCTGGTCGTTCTGCAATTAAACCATAAGTTGGTACTGCTTTGAGAAGAAATTCAAGCTAACATAAAATGTGACAGCCCGATCAGATTTTCATAGTGGTAATGCCACAGGAGATTGAACTTTTGGATTTGCCCCATGAAGTATAGTAGCCATCCCATTCCTTAACCTTCTACTGCAAAGAAGAGCAGTAAAACTGATCCTTATCTCCCTGCATAAAAGGTCACCATTGAATATACACCTTCCTAGCAACAGACTTCAAACTTGGGAGGGTCTTAGCCTGGCAGGTTAAGGAAGAATCATTAGGACCAGCAGCCAAGCAAATCAAGGAAATGTTTAATGAAACGCAGCTATGCTTCTAGCTGCAATTGCTCTTTTGACAGAATTTGCATGTTAACTGGTTCACTTTTCAACCTGTGCTTACTACTTGGTACCACAGGACTACATTCTCTCTGCGCTATGTAGCATCCTCTTCCACCAGCTGCTCCCCAGTCGAGGCATGAAGAAGAGGAAGGGATGAGCTGGAACAGGCTGTTGTGTAGCAGAGTCCAAGCACACGACTTCCAGCCAATACTGCATTCCTGCACCAGCTCTCTCTGGCAAAAAAACGGGAACCATCAGCAGCTCCTGCTGCTGCTTCCAAACCCCAGTGTGGAGACTGTGCAGAGCTGGGGCTTGAGTACCTGCTGCAGTTCCCTTCCAGACCTCCCCAATTCTTCCCTTCATACCCACTAACCTTGAACCTGCAAAGTCAAACCAGTTAGTGCCAATGCTGAGGGACATCTCTCCAGAGTAATTAACCGTACACCTTTTAGATGAGGCAGGGAATGGTAATGCAGGTGTAAGCATGCCAGTCCCCAACTGTTTCAGTACAGATCTCCTTTCCCGTCACCGCGTCTCCGCACTCCATCGATTTCAATAGAGAAACTCTATAGAGTGAGGAATAATTGTTTAATTGTTTATCATGAAGATTATTGATTCTGATTAAAATGTGTGGCATGTAATAAAGCAGAAATTGATTGGAGACACCACAGTGACTTGCTTTTGAGAACCAATTCAATTCAACTTCATCAGCACTTGTTTCCATAAACACATCTCCGCCTGCCTGCTTCCTCACAGCTCTGTATGGTGAGCACTTCATTTCCCTGCCATCCCCTAAAACCATTTCCTATATGTTTCGGCATTTCTCTGCAGCATGCTCTTGCTGACATCAGTGCCCAAAGATTTGTAAGCTATTAGCTGGAGGAAGCCCTCGGTGCCAGTAGCCCGTGAGCCGGAGTACAATGCAAAAGGTCAACGCCTTACACTGACAGGCTGAGACAGGTATTCAGGGTTCTTCTATCAGAGGAAGCGAGTGTCGTGCAGGGATTTAATACTCTCTGCTGATAAGCTTTAACCAGCTTGCAGTTTTGGGCAGGTCAGATCTTGCAGTCAGTCTCCTGTGATTGGGTTTCCTTCTGCTGCTAACGAGAGATCTTAAAATCTCCTGTATCGCAAGATATACTTCCTGACTGTTTGTACAAACCCATTAGTATAAAGAGTTTATTTATGGGAGTTTAGCCACAAGCAAATGCTAAGGTGAGCTGTTTGTGCAGGAATGTAAGGCCAGGCCGTATGACTCAATGGACTACTTTTAATTTCTCACTACACTTACATTTTCTGACTCAGTTCTGCCCTGATCACTGGTGTTGACTCTTCTGAAGGGGATCACACCATGATGTAGGTTCAAAGCACTGCAGAAGAACTTCTGGAGAATACACCTACAATACAACTTGGGATCTATATCTCACAGGTATCATTGTAAAATGTAAAGATTTATATTGGGATTATCCAAGGAATTTAAAAGGACAAGAGTGACTGATTTTGCTCATTTTCAAGGGAATTTTTGTGCCTGCCTACCTTAGTGTCAAGGACTACAAGGATATTAAATGCATTTTTATTAATGGAAATTAAATATCTTTTCACTCAAGTTTCAGGTTGGTTGGTTTGTTTATTTACTTGTTAGCAGAATAGCTGCACTGGATACATTTCTTCATCATCCCCTCATATCAATCTTGCTGATGTGAGATTACACATTCTTCTCTCTACACTTTACATATGGGATCACTTCAGTTAACTCTCAGTGCCTTGGGACTCGGTTCCATAGCGTGCATAGAGACACAGCAGAGCCATCCATCAAAAAGAGAAAGGGTTCATTTTATACTATGACTTGTCTATTCAAGATAACCCTAAAGCATTGAGAGCAACAAGGGATCATTGTTCCCGCAGCGGAGCTGGGAGTTCTGCCTTGAGCTATTGTGTATCCAGCAACAGCTTGTGCACGGTCTGGGAAATCTGAGCACATTTTATTGAAAAGGAGAGGCTCCGAGCCTTGAGTATTCACTTTATTGGGCATGGTGGATTTTTTTGAAACTTCCACATGTTGGGCTTTAAACTTCCACTTTGACAGCAATCAGACAGGGGTGGAAGAAACCTTGAGCTGATAAATCTCTTTGATGGACAGTATCTTTACTAGAGGCACTTTAAGTTTCCTAATACAGCTCTAGAGGTTCTTTCTCTGAGGACTGCACTGTTACGCACTGGGAAGGCTGTGAATGACCTGGAGAGCTATGCCAGTGGGAATTTTAACACCAATCAGAGAGGCCAGAAGTAGTTGAAATGCACTCCGCAGGTCCTTGCTGCTGGTGGTTGAACATCAGGCCAATGTCCTCTCTTCTTAGAAGTGTTACAGGAAAATAATAAGGAAGACGTGGGCAAATAGCATGGGAAATCCTTGCTCTTACACTAAATGATTTGCAAGGTGTAGAAAGGACTTAAACCAAGAGATTGCTTAGTAGGCACATGTTAAGAACTAAAAGTAAACATAGTTGGTTGTATTTTAGTGCAAGACTTGGGCAAGAGCCAAGACCAGGCACACAAGCACATGCGTAAGTGCTAACAATATTGAAAGACATTTATGGAGGTCTGCCCCAGTTACCTGAAGTGTGCTTCTCTCTGAACTGTGGTTGTTATAAATCACAGAAGTTGCATGGTTTTAATTTTTGAGGGAGAAGTTTTCTTAAAGATCAATATCCAGACAGCACAATGGGTCAGAGCAGCACGTGGCATAAAATCCAGTGATGCACAAGGGAGTGATGCTGGTAAAGTTACCCTGGCTAGTTTTGACTTTGCCAGCTCAAGAGACCAGATACATGCTTTGCAGTGGAACATGGCATGTTGTACAAGACCAGAGGAAAGCCCACACTCCTGTTCTCTACCAATATATTCTCTTTTAGTTCTGAATTAAAAAAAAAAGAAAAATCTTCACGCACAAGTAGAAAATATAATTTTTCTAACTGGCAGCCCTAGAGATCTGTTCTAAGACTGGAGAATCGAGCAGTTACTTGAGCCAAAGCATTAGAAACAAGCAATGACGCAGAGCAGATTCTGCAACACCTTATACGTCTTTCACATTTTGATACGTTTGTTATCTAAGCATCTGGTTTCATTTATACACATGTAACTCCTGCTTTCTTCAAGTAGGTTCCCTACAGAACAGAATTTGATTGGGGATTCAGAATGCAAAAAACCATTTTATGGCTGATGCAAGAAGCACAAAAATTCTGGGCAATCCAGATGCAAACACTCTGCTCGAGTGTGTGGCAGTGAAAGGCCGGAGTAATTACTAACAGATTAGGTCAGAACTGAGGTACAATGGAGGAGCCGTGGAGAAATCCTGCAACATCACTGCCTCTCATTTTGCGTTCCCTAATCAATATAATTCATCCATCACTTACTTTCTTAAGATTGCAATCTTTCTAGAAAACGAGAGAGCTGAAAAAAAGATCTGACTGTAGAAGGAGCTGCATATGGCCAATATAGCAGCTGATGGAAAAATCAATCTCCAACAGCCCGGCAGGTTAGAAGAACTGTGTCTCATAAAAGTCTGTCTTGCTCACCAGGTTTCTCAAATCATGATGTTGCTATGGTTTGGGGCAGGTTTATGGGGTGAGAAGGAGGAGGTGTACAGGCTGTAGCCTGTTATTAGAATTCCCCTAAGTGCAGCACAGGCTCCAAGGCATGCAACAGAAAGTACCTTGACCGGCGGCTGCAAGCATTACCTCTTTTTTCTGTTGTGATCACTGTGGCTTCCAGAGGCTCCCCCCAGCCCTGCCTGGTCTTGGCAGATGTCCGAAAGATGTATGCTGACTCAGGGGTGAGATCTGTAGCAGTAAACTGCCTGACTGTCGAGCCAACCTCCACTGTTGTGAACTTGTTCGGGCTGCTGCTGGCCAGACGGTAGGCAATCTGATACCCTGAAATCACAGCATCCGCAGGAGAGAGAAAAAGGGTTAGGATTTTTTTCTAGCAGTGACAGAAGAGCAGCAAAACTATTAGTTTATCAAAATTGTTTGTTTATCTGAGACCAGAACAAAGTAATTTGCTTCCTTTAGTGCTATAAAACTGCTATATGGCAGCCCTCCCCAGTCAGGTGCCGACCCTGTGGCACACACGAGGGTCTACTGAGTGTTGTCTGCCATGAAACGGATTTCACTTTCCATCCTTCATACCAACAAGGTACAAACCCAGTTTAATCTTTCCTGAGCATACTGGTACCTTTTTGGAAAGGCAAAGGAACAGAGTCCGTGCAATTACTGTTACCTGTCAAGACAACAGCCTGTTTCAGCTTTCCACCCACACGCACGCACGCACTCCCACGTGCATACGTATGTGCACACGCTCACACGCTGTTCTGCCCTCTCACAGTTTCAGCATTGGCTCAAACTAAAGGTTTTTCAGCTGCAGAGCAGCTGGATTGCCCAAACCGCGCAGCCTCCATACCGCCCAAGTAAAGGCTTGCTCTTGCTTTTTGCATTTGCCTTTTTCTAAGCTCTCCCACTCCCCTGTAACTGTACAGCGAGTGCCAGAACTGCCGATAAAAGCATCCTCCTTCTGTCATTCAACACTGCTGCCCTTGCCCACAGCCCAAGGAAGAAGCCTGCAAGCTGTGGGGTCCTGCTTCAACCATGCGGCACTTAATAATCAATTTTGTTGATGCTTGTAAGTGATAACCCCCATTCCAACCTGCCTGACAATTAGGAGTTCACAGTTTAGCCTGTATTATTAATGATCCAACTGTGCAAAGGAGGGCTTCCAGAGTTCTCACGCACCACTAGCAACAACTGTCCCCCAAAGAGGATCTGCCAAATGTTCAAATCCATTCTGTAAACCCAGCAATTGAATCAGGCTCTCACTTCTGGAGCTCGACCGTAACTTTCAGTCCAGCTGCTGACTTCCAAAATCAATTAATACCAGAACTGGTGTGGGGCTTTATTGCCCAAGCTGAATACAGTTGTATGATTAAATGCTTCATGGAGTTACACAGGGCAGAGAGCAGCCAACAAATCCAAATCAAACCAGCTGAAAACAAAAGAGTCATGACATGATTCTGCCAACCCTCTGCTCATCTTCCGAATGACAAAGGGGTCTGCAGCACCTGAGACCATCTCTTTCTCTTGGAATTAATATCCCAGCTAGAGTTTAAACTCCCACCACATTTTGGCTCTAACAAGAACAAGGGGAGCCAAACCTGGTGTGCTTCATTCGTGAAGGTCAGTGCATGAAAACAGAGGTTTTTATCTTACCTGTGGCTATTAGACAAAATCAATGACATTTACTTCCCACTGTGAATACGCAACAATTGCCACGTGCCCGCTCACCGAAAAGGCACAAACAGAGTTCCTGCACTCTCTTGAATGAATGCCATACTTGCATGTGGGGCACGCTGTCACGAACAGTAGAATTTAATTGGGATACAGATGGTATTAATTTTGGTGTGCTGACTCTCACAGTGCTGCTGACGATGCACCAGCATTTTCTTGTCCTTTTTTCTTCGGCAGCTGCTAGGGGATGTGGGGCAACACCCATAGCTGCCTCACACGGAACCAATTTGATTGCACAGAAGCCTTGAAGAGTGACTTGGCTTTTCTGAGCACCTGTGGCTTCGGTCTGAGCTCCTGCACTCTGTGATTACGAACAGGTTTGGATACAGACCCGATTCACTGAAGTGCCTTAACGTGCTATGGGCACCCGCGTTTGCAAATGGACATCAGCAGCGAAAGGCTCCCAGCGCCCGAGGGGGTCACCTCGTGCTGCCGGGGGTACCCTCACACACCACGGCAGTTGGCACGTCAGGCATATCCCTACAGTAGCATTTTCACACCTGGGTGGATAGCATTAGACTACTAGATAAAATGTAGCCTGTTTTTTCAGAGCTCCTGAGCATGCTTAGATCCCAACAAAGTCTTAAGGTCTTACACTTGAAACATTTCGTTTTTCCACCTGCAAACTACGTCCTTTTATCCACGGCACCAGCTCTCCCATTACTGGTCCAATATATTTCACCAAAGTATTTCTGTACCCTTCATACTATAATATTTTGATCTTTTTTAAAGTCCACAGAAAGACAGATAGTAATGGGGAGAAAGAACTGATATACTACAATCTTTGTTGTTTATACAGATGTGAAGAATGTGGGAGTGAAAACCTCGGTGCACGTTCTCAGTAAGGGGGAAAAATAGTCAAAGAAAAGCACTGGGGAAATTTTTACAGCAGCAGAAAAGATGAAGGAAGAAGCAACTAAGATGGCTAAAGAAGTTTGATAAAGGGACATAAGACATAAAGAATAAGACCTGGAGGGAAACAGAGAATATTAAAAGAACAGAAAAGTTGATTTATCTAGTTATTAAAAGATAAGTATGATATCTGGGACATATCCTTGTCGAGCAATTTCCTCTCTTTTCTAAACCTTTGTAAAATATAAAGTGTAGTTAAAATGTAAGGAGGCAATAGAAAGATAACTATTTACTGCTAAATGGTGGTACTCATGCTGGAAAGCCAATTACAAACATGCTCAGATTAGGCAAAGGAACACATACATATCTAGGCCATTATAATAACTTACAGAAGAGTGGATCCTTGGCTAGTGTAAAAACTAATTTAGCCATGAGAAAGAAGAAATCACTTGTCACAGCCTGCCCCTCTGACAGGCTCTGCAAACTCCCTTTCAATGCATCCCTGTGAAAAACAGTATCAGCATTCACTGTCCTCTCCTACATCTGCCGTGTTGGCTGACAGTCTGGGTAAATATCTGTTTTCCTGGGTATCTCAGGCAGAGTTTACACAACCAGAGCCATCACCTTTACATATTTCCTCAGAAACTCAGCACTTCCCTTGGTCTGATTCAAAGGTACATATCCAACCTCTGCACCTGAACTCAGCTCACTCTTATTGCTACCTACAAACCACCCGAGAGACACCCAGTATCTTAATTTTGATCCCCGAGATCACCTTCTCCTATTAGGCTGCTTGGGACAGCCAGGATACATGCTGGCATGAAAAGCACGGCTTTTCTTTTTTTCCGAGTGACACAGAAGATGCAGTATTTAAACCACAGCTTGGATAATAATTAGGGCTAATGCAAGATCAAAAAGATAAAATTATTAAGTTGATGAATTTCAGCAACAAGGGATGGGAGAAGACAGGAAATGTTAAGTGAAATCAAACAAGGCAAATCAATAGAGGTAAATGGAAAGTGTTCAAAGAGAAATTAATGTATGCTCGAGGGCTGTAAGAGGCAATAACTGCAATTGCTGCAGTGCAGGAATAAGGAAACTTCCTTCCCTTACTAGATTACGACAATAAGATGTCGCAGATATCTTAGATTAAAAAAAAAAAAATCAAAGGTTATGAATGAAAGTAAAAACTTCAAAATGTGATTGGAGCAAACTTTTTTGGGAAAGGAATACCTTACAGAATATGAAGTATCTGGATGGTCAATAAGAACAATTCATACTGTTTTCTTAATTCCCCCCCCCCCCAAATTGTATTAGATCCCAAATCTCTTCTGCTATTGGGAGTTCTGCTGTTCACCAGGCCAAAACAGCATTAAAAAAAAAAAAACCTGAAAGATCAACTCTTCAGGAGTTTATTTATTCATTGAAACTAGGCTTATTTTTGCATTAGCATCTTTTTAAGTATTTTTTGCACAACGGCAAGCAGTTTCACGAGCTACGCTTTCTGAACTCAATAAATGGCAACAGTCTGAACTGCCTGTTAAATGTTAGGTCATTGTAACCCAACCAGTGGATTCCCCAAAGCAAACAGGCAGGAAGATGACAACACACCATGAATACAAAAAAGCTTTCAAGCTCATCACCATACAAAGCCCTTCAGAAGTGACAGCACGCGTTCATGCAGGCCGTGGTGCAGCAGAGATACAAACATTTATTAATTTGTCACAGAACTTAGGGAAAGCCAAATGATACCGGGAGGTTACGGTCTGCCTAGTGGAGCAGCAATCCAGTTTGTTGATTTTACTGCTTATCTGTTTAAGGGCCAGCGGGTGTGCAAATGCAGTCTAGGATCAAAATATGAATTTGCAAACATGGATTACATCCAATTTTGGTTCTAATTCTCGGTGGAGTTCTTACACTCTTTTGCAATAAGCTTCAGGTAAATGCTAAATGCAAGGACACCATGAGGAATACTAACCAGGGCCTGGAAGGATGCTGGCTGAGCTCTCGTTTTCAGGGGAAGCTCATAGCTAGAAGTGCATATATGCACATTAATGCATCATTTGTCTTTAATAGCATTTGAAGGGACTATGTTGGGTGCTAGCTGAACGGAGTGCAGAAAAGAAGACGGAGTGAAGCCTCAGATGGTTAGCATAACATTCCCAAAAGGAGAAATGGAAATATCTAGCAGTCTTCCACAGTAAAATATTTAAACAAACAAACAAGTGGTTTTCCCTCTTGGCGCCCGCCAGTATTTCATCCTTCTAATCTCTCTCTGAAATGCTAGAACATGTTTTGATATAGATTACAAAAATGTTAGCTGCAAAGGTGCTTGTATACTCAGAGGACAAAGCTAGCAGAGCAGGAACATTAGTTCGAAGGCTCTGAATATAAGTTGCTCTTGCAAAGCAAGTATTTTTTCTTTCCAACCCCACTAGCGAATAGAAGGGCACTGCACAAAATTATGTTAACTTATTTTTTCCAACAATTCTACTTCAGTGCGCTTGACTGCGGCGGTTACAATGGTGTTTTGAAAGTTCATTACGGTAATGAGATTTAGAGGGTGTAGAGGAAAAAAAACAAACTTGCAACCTTTACTTAGAATGCTACACGTTGTTTTTTATCTGTTTTTGAAGCCCTCCTCACTTCTTAGGAAAGATCACAGAAGTACTCAGCATGAGTAATTTTTACTTTTTCTCTCTGACATTGGTAGCTAACTACTTCCTCCATGAACCTCAATGTTTCTACTATAAAAAAAAATAAAGGAGTGAGAACTGTTGAATAAAGACAATGGACTTCAAAGAGGTGTACTGGGGGAACTGGCAGGTAACGTCCCCTGGGAAGGAATTCTAAGGGAAAAAAGAATTCAGGTTAGCTGAGAGTTTTAAAAGAGACAAAAAAAAGGTCCAGCTCTCCCAATGCAGACAAAAGACGTTAAGAGGCCAATATGTTTGCATTCAGAGCTCACTAATGACCTGGAAATCAAAACTGAATTGGACAAAAGTTGAAACAGGACACATGTCTAAGGGAGTGTATAAATAGACAGCACAAGCACGCAGGGACAAAATCAGAATGGCTAAAGTGCAAAGTGAGCTATAACTTAAAGGGCATCAAAGGCAATGAGAAAGATTTTATAAATACATTAGAAATCCGAGAGACAGAAGGATGACAGGTCAGCTACTGGGAAGAAAAGATGAGCACAAGACAGGTGAGACAGAAAAGAGGGCCGATACCTCTGTTGCTTCATTTTCACACACACAAAAAGTTGATGCTGACTAGATACTTAACACAAATTAAAACTGACAACAATATAAGTAGGGATGTAGGCTAGAACAGAGAACAGGTTAACAAATATTTAGTTAAGCTAGATATAATCAAGTCAGAAAGGCCTGATGAAATTTGCCCTGCAGTGCTTATACAACTAGCTGGAGCCATCTCTGAATAATTAGTGATTATCCTCAAGAACTTGTGGACAACAGGTGACATCCCAGAATATTACAGAAGGGCAAACAGAGTACCCCGTCTTTTAAAATGGGGAAAGAAAAACCAGAGGAATTATGGACAAATCAAGCTAAAGTTCAATACCCAGAAAGGTCCTGAAAAAAAATATGAGTCAATATATAAGCAACCATGAGGATAATAAAGTGCCAAGGAACAGCCAATATGTATTTGTCTGGAGCAAATAATAAATATCAAATAATCTATTTTCCATTTTGACAGTGTAATTGGCCAGGTGGGAAGGGTAGATATGATCCACATTGACTTTAAGTAAGGCTTTAATATGGTTGCACACAGCCCTGCCAAAAACAAACAAGAGAAACAGAATCTAAGAAAAATACTACACATTTTGACTTGAGCACTTTAAAAAAAAAATCAAAATGCTGTTATCAGTAGTTTGCTAACAAACTGGGAGAACATATTAAGTAAGGTCTCACGAGAATAAGTCATGAGTCTGGTTCTGTTCAATATTTTCATTAATGACCTGGCTGACGGAATTGCCAGTCTACTTGCAAACTTCAAAAATAAAACCAAATTGTGAGTGGCTGTGAGCCCTTTAGAGGACAAAAGTGTAATTTAAAGTGATCTTGATAATGAGGAGAGATGGTCTGGAATCAGTAAGATGAAATTCAATAAAGGCACCTGCAAATTATCACACTTACAAAGAAAAAGCTTAATGTACATACAAAAGAGGGACTGACTGATCTGGAAGTGTACTGCAGAAAAAGGGTAGGAATTAATAGTGAGTCATAGACCTACTTAGTTACAACATCAGTGCTGCAAAAAAGCCAAGGCAGGACAGTATCGAGTATCCTGGGCTGCGTTACTGGGAATGGACTATGCAAGACATCGGAGACAACAGTCTACATGCTAACCATGCCAAGCATTCTTTACGGGACACCCTTCCCCTTTCCTCCCAGCCCTGCATTTGTATGATTTTGTCATCAATGTAGCAGTAATGAGTAAGAACCGAGTGAGAAGGGGACGCATTGCACAAAGCACTGTGCAAAGACAAAATAAGAGAGAGCTCCTACTCCACCGAGCCTGCAACTTCAGCAAATAAGGCTGACAAAGTGCAGCAACGTGAGGCATTGGAACACAGTCGGGAGAGCAAAATCTCTTTTGTACTTTGTCATCATTTCTATCAACTGATTTTTTTTCTCCTTAACCACATCCTGTGATTCAAATCTCAATCTCTACTGAGAGCAAGTTCTAGGACACACAGTTCCTTAAAAAAAGCAACAAATCAAACCCACAAGACAACCTGGAAGCCAAGCTTCCTTGAGCTGCAGAGCAACCCTGCGTGGATCTGTCCCTGGCAGCTCACCGCTGCCAAGCTTCACACAGACTCTTTCTCACACTCAAGAAGTCCCTGCAGCAGCTGCCTTTGGATCCCATTTGACGATTTCCCTGCATCTTCCAGAATCACTTTGGGAAACTACACACCTGAGCAAACACTTTGAGTTCTTGACTCAAGATTTAAACGCAATGCAAGACCCGTCCTTTATTTAAAGGGATGTCACCAACGCAGTAGCATTTGAAGTAGGCACCCTCCACCCAACAATGAAGGCTTTAGGAAATATTGCTAAAAGACTACACGCAAGCCTGAACGATGGCAGTGAAATTAGAAGCAGAAAGGTCTGGCAGACTGAGAACTAAACAAAAACCAAAAGCTTTTGCTTCTGTTTTCAGAATTGAGAGACAAATCTTTACTTACCAGCTAGAACTACTATAAAATGTGTTTAACATCAGCGGAGAACACAAAATTGCTGGGTAACTATTAGCTACTTTAATTTTAGAGGCAAGAACAGATTCTTACATTGTAAAAGTCTTCACGTTTTAAGTAGCAGCTGGTGTACATACTGCAAAGGCAACCCAAGAGTTATGAGAGCAAGAAGGTAAGAAGGTTTTTCACGAATTCTTGTCATGCCTTGCTGCCTCTATTTCCCTTGATGAAAAGCCAAATACGAGTTAACTCTTTGCGACCTGTCAGACAGTGTTATCCAAAGGAAGCAATAAAATGGAAGCACACATGAAACTGAAACGTTGGGCATGCCCAGCAAAGGCGAGTGGGGAGAAGGAGGGGAAAATCCAGCTCTCCTCTGCTGCAGCTCTACAGGCACGCTGCCCAACAGCCAGTCAAACAGGTTTCAAACCTAAATGCAGATGGGAAGAGAGATGACAATTCAAACACAGTGCCATGAATGACATGTAATTCTGGCTCAGGAAAACACACACCATGGAGCCGGGCAGACTTTTCCTCCTCACCACAGGGTACCATGTCTCTCAGCTGACACTAACATATTTTCTTTTCTTTAGCCACAGATTTGCTTATGTGTGGTTTCTAATCCGATGTGCAAGGGGAAGAAAAACTCAACAACCAGAGCTCTCTCTGGTCTCCAGCCCTCTCCTCCCAGCCCTGGGTTTGCCGCTCCCTCTTACCCAGAATAATTCCATTGGGCTCCTCCGGCGGCTGCCAAACAATCCGTACGGATGTCAGCCTCACCTCGGGGAACACCAGCCTCACGGGCGGCCCAGGGGCTGGAAAGAAAAACAGAGATCATGCTAGCAAGCATTGCATGTCAGAAGAATTACAAGTTCTCTGCTCACCGTACACAGAAGGCAGCCCAAGCCCTATCTCACCAACAATAAGTAGATGGTTAGGAGCATCTATGTACATACGTAATATAAATGTATTCCGAGGAATCCTGTCCATGGCCAAATGCCTCCAGCACCCACAGACACCAAACACGACACAGAACCAGTGCACCCTACAGTGTTTTACCACACCTGTGAAATGCATTTAGCAGGATGCTCTGACAAAGGAGCTCTGACCTGCGAGAGTTATCTCCCAGCACTGTAGCGGGCAGTCCCTGCGAGCCGGCCACATCACCGCTGGGTAACTGATTACATACTATGAAGCAAGTCACCGAGCTGCCTTTACAGAGAGTTATGTGTCAGCTTAATCTGCTTCATACCTGTTGGAATTGAATAATATCTCCTCTCTGTGTCATCTGCACCAGCTTTGAACTGCCTTTTGATTTTACATGTGCATTTTAAACACTTAGGTCTGAGCAGGAGAACCTGAGGCAGGTGAGATGCACATTAATACCGACGGCTGGTGGCTGCACTGACCATCCCAGGTTCACAAGGTGAGGAAATGCTAATTCATACATTAGCATCCGCAAAATTTCCCCTTCAGCACAAATTCCACCTGCATTACCCCTGATGATACTTTTAATTAAGTTGAGCCCAGAGGAGACACAACATATTTATGTCAGTGGTATGGAGATGGAAGAACAATTTGTATCGTTTGCCAACAAGCACTTAAGGAGGGAACTGCTATAATGGGGTTATCTAAAACAAACAGTTTTAAATATTTCTCATTATAGTCCGATATGTACATTTCAGTGAGTGCTTTTTCTCTCCCTGCAGAGTTCTGCTAACAGTAATTTCTCTTTGTTTCCTTTCAAAGAAAAGCCAAGTCCGCACAAAGGCAATGTGCTGAGAAAATGGCTAAAAAGATGTCAGGGAGCTGCTGTGCCTGTTCCTGTCCCCGTACGCGCTTACTCCTTCCACGCACTCCATAGAAAATGTCTTGTTAAGCCAGAAGTCTGAATGTGTTTTCAGCCCAACCAAATTACCTTAATGAAGTTGCTTGTAGAAACCAATGTTTATTCTATTACTATTGAAAAGATTTTGATGAAAAAAGAGAGACCTTTTTTTTTTCCCATCTTCATTGGGAGTAATAAACAGAAGCCTCTTACACTGATATTAACTTTCATTTAATACCGAAAAGGTAATGAAACTAAAAGTAACTTTAGCATCTGCAAAGCCAAAACCACTTTAAGAGTTGAACTAAATTTCTGTAAAAGCCCATGAGCAGGAACGCTCCCACCACACCGATGTGTTCAGACAGCACCGGGGCGAGGGGCTCGCTCGGGTCCTTCATCACATCGACCGGCACTCGGGAGTCCCTGGGCTCATGGGAAGCGGTGGAGGCAGTTGCAAAAGGAAGCTGGTATGATCATCTTCCAGGGTCAATGCCTTATTCTTTTGGGAAAAATCTGAGAATGGATTACTGAAGTTGCAAATTCTGTATCTCTCCTTCAGTCCAATCCAACCCAGATTTGTTTATTGCTTTCAATTGCAGTACTCCACTTTCTTTTTTTTTGAGCATGATTGAACTTCAATAGGAATTTATAATTGGACTCTAAAAATTGCCTTCAATAGAAATTGTCTACACCGAGCTTCAGAGTACAATTTTAGAAGTTTTTTTTCCTTTCATCAGCTGCAGAGAAAGAAGAAATGGGGGACTCTGGTTTTCTGTGGTTTTGCCAAATCCTCAGCTCCTGACCAATGGAATGGTGCTGAGTTATCCTAGGTAGGGATCCAGCCCTTTAGGTTCAAAGTTGGGGGGGCAGGGAAAAGCACCTTAGTTTGGGCTGTTGTCTACACTTGTATCACTAAAAGAAAGCAGTGTTAAAAGGTTGGATCAAATAAGATAATTATTTTGGTAATCTGCAAACTTACCATCATCCTTGGTTCTTTCTATAACTGCGGGAGAGCTGGGGACCCCGTCTCCAATGCGAGTGAATGCCAGTACCTGGATCTCGTAGAGCACATATTTCCGCAAGCCAGACAGCAGGAAAGACTGAGTGTGGTTACCTCTTACTATTTGGCTCTTTGGTTCGGAGTCTAAATCTTTTGCTTTGAAAAGTATCTGCAGAATAAATGTATATAAAATATAGAACAAAAAAGATTGTTACATGAGGACTGAAAAGAGGGGTACGCATTTTAGATTTCTCCTTTTCACAAAATATAAAATGAGATTATATTTGCCGATGACCCCTTTCAAAACCAGCACACTTCCTATATCTCTCCAGCTGACTTAGGAATAATAGAAATATCGAGCAGGTGAACAATAAATAACAAATGCAAAAACGTATCCAAGTAATGCATTAAAGATTAAGTAAGCATGAAACTCCAGTCGCATACCTTGTAACCCAGGATGAGACCATTCTGCTCGGACTCAGGGACTGCGGTCCATGCCAGAAGGATCTGGGTTGAACTCACGGCTTCAGCAGAGACATTCTCCGGAGGAGCAGAGGGAACTGGAATCAAACGGCACAGCCAAAAAGCAGAAATAGGTAAGACATACCAGATCGTTTTGCTCCATCTCCCTATCTGCCTGGGATTGTTCCAGGATCCCACAGAAGAGTATTCAAATCCAAAAGGACTGGAACAGGTTCTAGACAAACCCTTCTTCTCTTGTATTCATTTAACATCTTCTTTGCATTTCAGCCTGCTTCGCAATTTCTTGCCAGTTCATCTCAGAAATCACAATGTTTGTAAAGAGCTAAACATCTAATACTAATCAGTGTGTACAGACAGACAGTAAATATAGAGAGATATGAATAAATTTCAAGTTCTATATATTTGCAGTAATTAGAATCAAGTTTAAATTGCTGGATTTCTACGGAAGTCTATCTCCTAGTATTTCTTTCCCATACATTTTATTTCTCTATGCCAAAAGCTAGAAATCTTTATGAATGAGAGTTTATCTTATGGTACGATCTGTTCTAACAAGAAGTTTTACGCCACCCTGGCTTCCTATATTATCTGAAAGGAAATTATAGCATCTTGTCTAGAGTTAGCAATAATTTCAACCACTGGATTGCACTCCCAGTTCAGTAAGAAGTTCTTTAACCTCTGAGCCTTTTGATTATGTGATAGTACTCAACATTTGCAATACATCAGTTATAGTCGGATACATTAATGCAAGGTGTATTTTCAGGGACTGATACGGTGTAAATGAAAGATATGCCTATTTTATTTATGTTGCAAAATTGGCTCTTATGAAACTAGAAAGATCATTAGAACTGATGGCACAGGAACTCTCTAATTTTCTCTGACTCGAGAGAAGAGAAAACTTGCATTTTCTCATGCCATTACAACTCTAACCGCTGCAGAACAACGCACAACTGCAAGCTTTTGTAGGCAAGCTTAATAGCCTGCCATGTTACGCAAGCAGAATTTGAGGCTATTTTTAAGAGTTCACATTTTATGCTGCCCTTTTGCATTTTTTTTCCTGTGGCATTTCCAACGTCTGAAGGGTACAATCTTTTCTAAAGCATGATACACCTGTCAGACCTCAAAAGAACATTTCACCAAGTTATGTTACACAAGCACTTATGGACAGTAAGGCTTGATTAGGTCCTGAATACATCACAGAAAGGAGCACAAATCTCTGCCAAAAGTAATGCTTTCCTGGCTGTCCGAATGAAAGAACAGATCTGCTGTTTTGAAGGCGAGCTCCTGAAGCTCCTAGCAACATGAACGAGATAATGAGTATGACACCAGAATTAATATAAATTGAAAAAAACCGCACCACCCCCCACCCTTGTGCACTCAAGGTTAACCGCAGAGATAGTCATTTCTGAAACAATTTCCCTGTGACCAATTATTTGGGACATGAGAAAGAGAGCACCATCTCACAACACTGCAGCAGACTAAAACCCATTTTTTTTCCCCTCCAACGCTGAAGTGCCTTTTTTTTTTTTTTTTTAGAAAAAAAAAATCTTCTCCTAGATTTATCCCCCACAAGGATATAATTATGTTAAAGGAAAATAGATTGCCAGGAGCCATGAATGTCTTTGGATAGCTGCCATAACTTTATCTGTAGATCTTCACAAAGAGCTACTCCCACATGAATCACTTCTGGAGAGAGAAAGGGTGGAGGTGGGTCGCAGGAAACCAGAACGCGTAGAGGAAAGAAGCCCTTTCCAGCCACATTTATTTTTATTTTAACTGGTTTGAAGCCTTTCAAGAGAGAAAAAGTTTCTTTATTTTACAAATACTTCTTTTCCTCTTTGATCAGCAGCCACGAGATTTCCCGAATTCATAAAAGGTGGATGCTGTGCCCGGGCTGGCCCTGCGTGCATGATTGCTTTGAGGTGTGTGTACGATCACGCTGCTGGCAGGGGGACTCGCAAGCTAACAAAGGAGAGAATGGTCTAGCTGAAGATTTATTAGCCCAGACTCCTCTTAATTCCCAGTGACAGCCAGAGCAGCTAAATGTCCCCTCTCGCTGGAAAGGAATCTAAGCCCAATGCCTAAAATCCTTGTGTTCACTGAGTGTGCTTTAATTCTCCAGTTCTCATATTAGTGTTGAGAATGTTATTCTAACATGGATGTATGAATTCAGGACCTGCAAGTGATATTATAGATCTTACTGTTGCCAGTCTTTTATTAAGTAACACACTTTGATCGACCTTTTAAGAATGAATTGAACCGTAACCTTCATTTCTCCGACCCCTCTCCTCTCTCAGGATATCCTAATTCAAAGAAATTATCGTTTTCTAAGACTAACTTGTGGCTTGAGTGAGGCATATAGACCCCGCTTTCCTCTGCAAGCTCCCTTCTCTAATGCTGGTTTCCTTACCTATTGCACTGAAGACTTTGTTTTAAGCTCCAAAGCCGAGTTCTCATTAGTAACCCGCAAGAACAGTACAGAAGCCAAGCAACGGTGTCCAAAAAAAATCCCAGAGCTTTAACGAAATGAACCGGAAATACTGAAACTAAATGATGAGCTAATCCAGCAAAGTGCCAGCTACGCGAGGTACTTTAGAAGATCAAACGCAGGAAATTATAGAGTTACTGGCACTTTGCACTGAAACTTCAATAAGAGCTCAAGTTTTTAAGGTTATCCATGTTGGCATCTAAGATCACGCATCCTCTTTCTACATCTGCCATAGCCATATTTGATACACAGCAAATGATGCTGTTCTATGTCTCTAACTGGGCCAAAAGCAGCTTTTAATAAGCTAGCCTGTGCTCTGGCTTTCTAAGAAAGCTAGATAGTGGGATGCAGCGGTTCTCTCCACTTTTGCAGCTCAATTCAGAGCTGAACATCCATCACTGTTTTTTGAAAGTAAAAATTAAAGTGGCATATTGTACATCTGACGTCAATTAAGAAGTGCAAATTTAGAGCAAGGTTCGTGGCAAAAGTAGCATAGCTGCAGTACACAACCATTTTGCCTATAAAATCAGACACCGCAGGCCAAATTTTCAGCTTGTATAAACTGACAAATCCCCGCAGTGACATTGGACCACATCTGAATTATCAAGCGATGCTTTATCACACCACAGTAACTGCTTCATGAAGGTCAGCCTCTGAAACATCAGGAGATTGATCCTTGCCATAGATATGTGACCATGCTTGCTGATTTTGTAAGTCAAGTATACACATTCATGTAGCTGAATATTAGGAGCCCCCAAAATATTAAGGCACTGGGTTAGGTGTATTTGAGATGAATTGTTTGAAAATATGAGGGTTTATATCTAAAAGGAAGCAGCCCTGGCAAGGTTGTTCTAATGCATTAGAGGTCTGCATTTTCTTGCTTTCTCTATATTGTACCTACTATCATTGTCAATTTATTGAGTGGAAACTGAGCTTGTTACTCTGCAGTTATTTTCCACTGTAAAAATTAATGATTTATTTAATTTCTAACATCATAAAAACATTTTGGATTGATAAAACCTGTCCTGTTCAAAAATCCTAATTCATCCCCCTCCATCTTCAGCTGCTCGCAACCCTATCCCAGATTTTCATTGTAGGGTTTCCCAACTGGTTTTCAAGCCTGGGTTACCAACACCTACAGCATTATTTATTCTCTCATAGTTTCTTTAGTTTCAAGATGTTTCATATTCAAGAGCTTCCGAAACCAGAGAGTACCCATAATGGCGTGCTCCTTTATTGTCAGCATGTGTGCTCAGCTATTAGTGGTATGATCGCACATCCTAGAATAAACAGACGTGCTCAAGTACAGCTTTATTTTCAATAAGGATTTTGGACTCCAGTGGCCGCACTGCCATTAGATACCACGAGCTGATTTAGCGCCCGGGCTCTAACTTCTTAGGCTCCCGGGACAATGTAAAACACAGAACCGAGAGTTCTGCCAATGAACCACCACGTGATCCTGGCCCAGGCACCTCTGGCCAGCTGTGAGGGATGTTTACAATCTGCAGCACCAGGCAAACGCAACTTCCCTAAGACTGTATATCTACAAAATGGAAAAAGAAATATTTAGGGCACCTGCTTTTAAAGTACTTTGAAAACATAAGCGATAAATAGAATTTTTCTCATGGTTCAGAAGGCAGACCTAAAAATGCTTTGACCTTTCTCTCTGGCTTTAGATATCTTTTATTTGCATTTTAACCCCATTTGACTGTGCATACAGGTTAATTGCAGATTCCCTGAAGTTCTCTCACACAGCTTGCCACTATGCCAGCACTTCTTGTGTATTCTAAACCTAAGAAGATACAGCCAAAAGTCTGAGCCCTGACTTGCTCTATTGAAGAAATCAGATGTTAGTATCAAAGAAAACACATGAAAAAAACCCAAATGAGTCCTTACGGCCTAGATTACAGCTTTGTGTTATTTTGATCCCAGTTTCTGTGTGCCTCCTACAATCAGTTTCAAGTCAACCTTCTTTTAATACTGCAAGAGAAAATGCCAAATACACACGTAACCTCTGATCTTTAGATGCTGAGCAAGAGCACTATAATCCTAAGGTTTTATGAAATCACTGAATCTTAGTATTTACTACATTTGAAAAGAAGTGTTTGAAGAGCAGCAGAAAGGAGGAAGTGGAGAATGCGGTATCTTTTTATTATGATACAGAACACTTCAAAACTATTTTGTCTGGGTCATGCTATCTCTAACTCCAGCACAAGCACGCCTTGTTTAAAATACCTCTGGCAATAGCTTTCCAATTACTACTTCCCAAAAAGCAACACTTTAAAGGAGGGGGATGCCTTTGTTTAGCCTTCTCCTTAGCAAGTTCAAAGGATAGTTATCTGAAGCAGCAGACCAAATCCTGCCCTGTACAGCACGTTCACGCCTCCCACCAAGTAACGCTGCGTGGTACAGAGTGCGCAGACACGCATATGTGTGTCTGTAAGTGTAGGTTATGCATAGGATAAAATTCCAAAACATTTTTAATGAAGAAAAATAAGAAAAAATAATAAGAAAAAATATCAGTGTTGAACCTTGCATAAATACAGACCACAAAGAGCTTTTATTATGAAACTTTTAAACCGTATATGTCATCCATTTTGTTACTCACTTGCAATATGAATTTTAATTTATCAGGTGCATGTAGGGTAGGTTTGGAAATAGGTTTTGTGGAAGTTAACAGCTAGAGAGCAGCTTTTCGAGATCTGTCTTTACTGCTGCTACTAAGCTAACAATAATTTACTGTTGCCTGAAATTGAGAGTTTGCTTCTGATATTTGAAGTCTCTATGCTAGTACGGACAATTCAGCCAGACAATACAGTACCTGTGCTCTAGGTCTATACGCAGGTTATGTCTATATGCAGGTTATGTCTATATAGCCTTGTACACACAATTTTAGAAGGCAGTTTTGAAAATGTGTCATCAAAAGCTCCGATAATTATTTTATCTCTATATGGGTAATCAGCTCTCTAAAATGACTTGTGCCCTTTTAGAAATATTTGGTGCTTGAAATAAAATTTCAGGTAACCACGACTGTGAGAAAATCTGCCCCAGCCTAGAAGCAGACAGGGAAAGGGGGAGGATGAGGGCAATGGGGCACTAGGGAGGGAGAGGAAGCACGAGAGACCTGCTCAGCCAGGGAAGGCTGTGTGCCAGCTTCTTGTGTTGGCCGTACTGCTGCCAAACAAGGGCAGGAATGGGGAGAGGTTGGTTTGTTTGCTTTAAATAAATAACCTGCAGGTTTATGCATGAAAGCAGGGCAGGAATAAAATAAATAAATAAATACCTCCCTCAAATGCCTATATGTCTTTTTGCCTTCAGTTCATCTAGAGATTGTTTTTTTCCTTTCATTTTAGATTTAATGGATCAACAAGCAAAAAAACCCCAAACCAAACCAAACCAAACAAACTGAACAAAAAAGGCAGAAAATGCTGAAGTTCTCGGATGTGTCCTTCACAGCAGACATGGTGCTTTGACTTACCAGACTCCCGTGTACGACCTCTCACTACTTCGCTCCATGGTCCTGCCCCGATGGCATTGAAAGCCTGGATCTGCAGTTCGTACTCTGTCCACTCCTCCAGATCTTCAATCGTGTACTCTCTTTCCAATCGGTCATTAATAACCTTCATCAAGGTGGGGGACTGCAGATCCACACGCCAGAACTTTATCCTGTACCCCACCGACTCCGGATTGCCATTATACTGCGTGTCGGGGAGGGGCTGGCAAACGACACAAAGAAAAGCGCAATATTCCTACACAGAACACATTGCCAGGGCTTTCCAATCTATATACCAAGGCTGTCTGAACTCATATAAGGCCACAGGAAGGCAAAAAAGATCGAGAGGTTGATTTTCTCTTTCATTTATGTTTCACGATCTCTACATTTCTGTGTTGCTTGAAATTTTCTTTTAATTTTTACCTTAATTTTGAACCAAATAGATATGCTCACAGAACTATGCCATTTGCTGTGGGTGTATCAACAGAGATGATACGAATACAATATATTTCAGAGCTCTGTGATTAATTATGGAAATGAATGATAAATTGCTGAAGCATGTGACAAATTCATTTATCGTACATTTTTTACTTTTTTTACTGACTCTCTGCCTACTCATTTATCAGCAGAGATTTCTTCTAGTATTCTAACGCCCCAAGCAATTTCAAAGATTAAAATATGAAATAATTAGCCTACTTCATGAAGTTTAGAGTTTTTTCCCGTAAAACTAACTACACGATGCCACGGATGGCCGAGATTCAGTTCTGAATCACTGGGAAAGGTTGATACACATTAACATTTCACAGCTTAGAAGACTGTATCCCGCAGGCAAGCAGGGCTAGAAATGTGACCCTTATTCTGTAGGAAGGAAGGAATTCCCAGCTCCCGGGGGAACACAGATTCACCTGCAGGTCTTGAAAAAAAGACAATAAACACTTTCGAATACTGATGTTCTTAAGCATGAAAAAGGTGTATCAGGTCATTTTTAGCTGTGGCTGTTGCTCCTCCTGAGCCCTGCACAGTTTGACTCATGAAAAACAGGCTTCCAGGTTGCACAGCAAGGAAACACAATCTTAAAAATGTTTTAAAGTCTCTTAAAATAACCTTGAGTTAATTTTGATGGAAGATATGTAGGTCTGGATATAGTCCCAAAGGTTTAACAACGTGGTCATGTTTTTCACATGGTAAAGCCACGAATCAGTTACGTGGGTCCTACCAAATGAACTGCAATGGCTTTTCTACAGATACTGAGGTGACACCTTCAAGTTTGATGTTTTGGTCTTGCAAGGCTCAGAATTAAGTGCAGCGTCCCATTGAGAAACTGGAATTATTCCTTTCTGATGGGAGAAAACCCCTCTTGTTTCCAGCCTGATTTTGACTTCCAGCCATAATGAGTTTATACATGGAAAAGCTAACATTTGGGCAAAAGGAAACCTGTGCTTCATCAACTTCACACCACAGTAACCCCAGTGGAAAATTCTGCCTAACAGGGGAGAAGAAAAACCATTCTGGAGCAGGTTAATTGCCAAGTAAATCCCAATGTGGCAACTCTGCAGGTAACTGAGACAGTCAAAGGGGCACAACAACGCCATCAATCACTGCATCTTCACAATTAATCATTTCTTTCTGTGTTTTATCACATAACTTCACACCCTTTCACATAAATATAATCTTCCTACAGGAGTGTAAGGTGCAAACTTTGCTGCCGTTGAACCACAGCTGTTCAGTACCCGCAGGACGATTGCCAACGGCCAGGGCGCAACTTCTGGGGACTGTTTTGTACAAAGCAAAGAACCGAGCCCTAGGAAACTGCCAATTGGCTTAAGTGTTATATTCCTGTCCCGCATGTCGACCCAGACTGCGGAACTAGAGAGTCTTAAAAGCCAAGGTTTTACACACAGGCATATATTCCCCTGATGAAGTGGCAGAAATAGTGGCAGTAGGCAATTTAAGTGATTAATAAGGCACTTAAGGTAAGTCTCAGATTTCCGACTATTCTGAAAAAGGAAATAATTGTGCCGTTATTCCTTATGCCGAATGCAAGGAAAAGGCATTCCTGAGTGCTGGCCACACCCCAAGCCCCAGCACCCGGCTCCCCTCCGCCCGCCGTTCCTCCTCGCCGGCTCACCACCCATCGCAGCCACAGGCTGGTCTCGCTGGCCGTGCGCACGGTGACGCTCCCGGGGACAACATCTGGCGGAGCCTGCAGCGTCTGGATGACGCGGGAGGGCTGGCTGAGCGGGCTGGGGCCCACCACGTTCACCTGCCGCATCCGGAACCTGGAGCAGAGGAAAGATGCGGTGCATGTTGTAACGGCTCGGTGAATGGTACCTCTCGTTCCAGAACAGGAAAAAGATGGAAAAATACAATTTAGGTATTTCTAAATGTTCCGCAAAGGTCGTTGCATGCAGGTCCCCTTTGTATTCATTGCTGAATTCTTTATGGTAACTGCTTTCAGATCCTCTCAGGTATTAAAAAATTGAAAATGAGATTAGCTTAGGGTCTATTAGAAACTTAGGTATTTGTGTGAGAAATTTATGTTAATTATACCAAGCCTGATGAGCTTATGCTAGCAGTAAGTGATTTTCTCTTGCGATGCTTGTACAATACATTCAGAAAGGTATTAAAATATCAAACTTTGGATATTCTCATTCCCTGTCAATATAAAAAATATACTAGTGATAACATTTCCCCTCAATTACTGGCTGAAAGAAGCTAATTTATCCCTGTGCTGCATTTTCAGCCTTCCTGCACAAGAAAGATTAAGTTATTTAATATGGATATGCATCTTTAAAAAATACCCTGTCTGTTTGAAACCATGTCTTCTACAATAGAAATCCCTATTGGGTCACAAAAGATTTAGAGAAATCTTTTTTTCAGGAAGCACAAAATAATTAAGATGTGCTGTACATTTCAGATACTCTCACCCGCCGCAAGCAATTAGAGGTATCCAGCACTTGCACATAAATACAGGACCTGTTCATAGTAAACACTTAATTTTTGGACCTAACAACTGAGCTTGGGAAAAGGGTGAGCTAGTCAACACAGCAGTGTTTATTTATCTGCTCTGATCTCCCTAGGAAATGCATTAAAGGAAACACATTAAACAAACACTGTCCTTGATTTCACTCTCAAACGTTAGCACAAAATGCAGAAAAGAAGCTGGCCGATAAAGATGTGGTCTGATAATTAGCTCTCATGATGTATTTCCTGGGTGGGCAATGACTAAAGCTGACCAGAGGACAACAAATCCATTTGGCAACAACTTTCTAGGTTTCAAAAAAATAATGTAAAATTGATCTACAGGGAAACAAAACCAAAAAAGCTTGTATCTGTGCATGCATGAGAGAAAAAAAACAGGCAAAATTCAAGGAGCTGCTTTACAGTGAAAAAAATCAAAGGAGAACTGGACGTGTGAAAGATCCCAGCATAACCGGGATCACTCCAGAGTTCAATGGGTGCAAGAGAGAAATGAGATGTAGTGGTAAAATAAACCAAAAAGTTTAACAACAGAAAAAAACCAACCACTCCAAATTCCTCACAGACTTCCTCATTATTTTCCATCCCAAAGACCTTTCTCCATACACCTACTAGGTGTGCAAGTCTTTCTTATTTTGCATGGACACTGAACGTTGAGCTCTGGTACGACCTGCACTTTACTATTCACCTCTGCCTTTTCAGCTTTAAGGATCCACTTTTATGAGGAGAGCAAAGTCTTCTCAACCTGAAGATAGTTTTCCTAATCCTCTGCACCAGAAACCTCTGCTCAAGGTCAAAAATTTTCAATGAGCTTTTAATAAACTGTTTAGCTCTTGAGGATGAGGTGTAAAACACTTCAGTGGAGAGTTTGTGAGAAATTCGGTATGTTCCTGGGCTTCTGACTAAGGGAAGAAAATTAGCAAACCAGCACTGAATTAGTTGTAAATTATATGAGCTTTACTTGGTTGCACCTACTACTAGCTCACCACAGCACACGGGCTAGCTAACAGGCCCTTCAGCCAGTGCAAAATGGACAAGTTCCTAGTAAGCTGATTTAACACTTGCCACTGTATCTCCTTGCAACCAGCCTTTACATTAGCAAGCTATTTCATGAAAGTATTTTTCATTAGGATTGAGTACCTCAAATTCTCAAATCTTGTCTATACTAAAGCAACGCATCACTTGAATTGAATTGATTTAAAAATCAATCTCGTTTAACTGGGGTGCACCCATAATGTAGATTCACTTCAGTCAGTTTAAGCATGGCATATATCTATTAAGCTTAACTTGGTAAATTCTTATAAACAAACATTTCGTCTAACTGATGTTACCAAATTAAGCTAAATCAATAAAACGATGTTTAAACTGATGTAAATATGTAATTACAAGCTTGCACCAGTTTAACTACAATTGATTTGTCACTGACTGATGGTACAGCGGTGCACCCTTTGTCTAAAGGGGGAAGACACAGGATATCTGTTACTCATAAAAGCATTTCACTGTGCACTTGGGATTTCCTTTTTAATGTTATGAACTGTATTGTATGTAAATTACAATTAACAATATCAGATGAGTAATTTTAAGTATAAACTATGAAAACAGCAAACCTTTTCCCTTTTGTTCAGATTATAAAACACAGCCAGCTGTTTCTGATTAGGAAAGCTGTTCCATGCTGCTATTTACTCTTTTTTTTTCATGCTGCAGCTAATTACCTGCTGTTCTTACCTGTAATGAGTGTAAGGAGTAAGGTTCGGTACCTCCAGCATCTGAGCATCAGGTTCATTCTCCACCTCACGAAGACTCACCCACTCTTCTTCATCACCCAGTACACCAACCTGTACGTGGGAAAGGTAAGAAGGAATACAAAGCAGACTCTCTCTCTCTCTCTGAAGAATTATATATATAACCTCTTTTGCAATGTGCGTCATCACAGCAGTGGAAGGACAAATGCTTTTAAACACATGTTATCCAGTTCATATTAATTTTTATATGACAAGGCACTAGTTATTTGTGAAGCAACAACACAGCCAAGTTAGCCAAATTTCCTTGCACCTGTTGAGACTTCATTGGGATCCTCTGATAAGATCCATTCCAGAAAAACACCACGAGAGCGCTAATACCCTGTTCAATCTCGCTGCCACAATACAAAAGTATCAAGTAGTAATATAACAAAATGAAAAATAGCCTTGATAATAACTCGCAGGAACTGATGCATACTAAGTAAGTCCCAATGGAGGCAAAATGCCACAGAAATGAAGACAGAGAAACGGGAACAAAGTCAAAGAACAAAAGTGTTTTAACCTCATCTGCTGGTCTGCGCTTAGACCAGGCTTTTCCATGTGCAATCCTTTGTATTAATTAATCACAACCTGTTGCCCAACATAGTCCCTCAGCTACAGCAGTGTTAGAAGGGACAAAACGGCGATGAGAATTGAGAGCATTACTTTCCATACAGCTTTCTGGAGATAAAATGAAGATGAATCGGGACTTCAAAGGAAGTCAACGAGGCACGATAGAAAGGCCAGAGTCTGACCTGGGCCCCTGGAAGGTGGCAGCACCAGTCGGCAGGGTTGTGTGCGGAAGAGCCACCGTAGGAGTGTGCAGAAGGAGACAGCAGAGAGGCGGTAGATGGCTGGGCTTCACTTTGGAGATTCTCAAGTGCTGAAACACAGGGAATCTTAGACAAGACTCCCTGATACAATTCCCTAGCATGTGCACACTTACTCTGGTGTTTCAAAGCAGTACCTGCAGTCCAATTCCCTCACCCTCATCCACAATCATGGGCTGAAGGATATTAGAGGGTACACAGGCAGCTATTCCCTTTCGTGTCTATTTACAGACTTAATATCCGTGAAGATGCCTAATCCTTTTCTAACCTACTGACACTATCTACCCCCACAGACTGCTGTGGCAACAAATTCCAGAAGCTCACAACCCACTGTGTAAAGAGCTATTTCCTTTAATCTTTTTTAAACAGACCCCTTACAAGTTCTGTATACTAGTTACAGCTATAGACACTGTCAAAGCACTGATAGGCAACATAGCCCAAAGTATCTAGCATACCCCAAGTACTTCAAATAGAAAATTAGGTTTCATTCACTCTTTTGTTTTTTCCCTTCAGGAAAAGCAGCCTGATTTATTTATAGATGTTTTAGTTCTTTGCTCACCCAGGACTTGATGCGCTGCATATTTATGGTTGTGCATGAAGAAATGACACAAGGAAAATTAGGCCAAAGAAATAAGTTCTTCATTGCACTGTGAAAAGAAGACTCTGTGATCTTCCTAGCAGAGGGCTGCTTTCATGGAGGCATGTGGTTGCACAGGTCTTGATGGGCCTTTCAGTCTTGTTGGTTATCAAGGATGCTGCCACGCACCAAACAACTTATAAAATAGATGTCAGTGAAGATTATGGGCCTTTGAAAATTCCCACTCCCAACTGAGCTCCTTGAATTTTAGTAAAGTCCATGGATGCAGAAGCTTAAAGGAAGTAAGTTGAGACAGGTCTGCATGGTAAAATACAATGACCCTAAACTGAGCCCAGAGAACAAAGAGATGATAAAGAAAATTTTAAAAAAATCCCTACAAGAACAAAGAAAGGAAGAGAGGGTTGATTTCAGTCAAGGAAACAGAGAACACTTCTTATTAAAAGAGTTTTTGATTAATGCTGTAGAAAGTCTATAGTAAATGCTTATTTTTGCAAAACTCCTTGCTCTTAACAGCATCACCTCAAAGTGCTGCAGTAATTCTATAGCAACAATCCACAGTGCTTTGGAGGCTGTAAACAATCTCCAGAGTTGAGTTAGTTGTCTTTTTGTATTCTAAGATCGGTAAGAGCTTTTTAAAATATTTCTTGCATAGGAAAAAAAAAAAAGACCACAGGTTCCAATTGTTATGCCGCAGCAGGCAGGTCATTAATACACATTAAGGACCACATGGTTCAGCCCCAGAGGCCCACAAGGCTGTCAACAATTGACATTGACTCAAGCTTGAGAGGTGTCCAAAACCCCCCGCCTGTTTTGCAGCTAGACATTTACCAGCTGGCTGCAAAGGTGGAAATATTAAGTATCTTTTACTGATTGAGAAGCAGCAAAAGCTTCTATGTGCCCAGGACTATGGCAAGCCCCTTGAAAGCTATCCCAGAGGACAGCTTCCTGGTTGTGAATGCTCTCCCTGGTAGGAATGATGGGTGCAGCCTACGAGGAAATGGCAGACGCTAACCAAGCCCGGCACGTTGGCTGTTCCCAAGCTCAGGAGCCAGCTGGTAAATACGTGGCCACTACCTGTATTGGGAGGTGGGGGGATCCTGGGCAAAGCGGCAGCGCAGACAGTCCCGATTAACTGCTTTTAGAGTCATTTTCTGCCAAAAGGTAGTGACAGGCAGCAAAAAAATCAACCACAGGCATAGTTCTGTGATTCAGCAAAAGATTTTAAGAAAAATAGATTGGCAACTTGCTTTAGTTAGAATAATACCTTGTAATGTTCCCAGGATCTGCTGCCAGCATTTGGGAAACTAACTCAAACAGTTAGAAATTCTGCTGAAATCAGTGGTACATTTTAAGAGAGTGCTGCTTGTGTGGGGAGTTTTTCCAAAGTAAGAGGATTGCACGGCTGTAGGGCAGCTTGATGAACAGCCTGGGGACTTCTGCATGACCTCTGATGCATGTGGCCAAGCAATTCTTGGTCAATGTTACTCAAAACAAGTTTCATTTATTTAGCAATAATCTCAGAAATGAGTCTTGGAAGAGAACCTTCAGTGATGGACTTCTATATTTTTAACTTCTGCAAGATCTATAGTAGATTCCAAGTTTCAGGCTCTTGAAGGAAAAGGAAATTATTTTTGCTGAAACACTCTGATGTCAGATCAGAGGAAACGTATCAGTTTCAAGAATCAGAGTACAAAGGGATTCCCATGGGGCAAAAAGAACTACGGGCAGTGGTAAGGATGAAAGAGTCCTTTGAGGGGCAAGAGAGTCCACTCTGAGCCACTCTGCATAAAATAAAGTTAATTTAGAGGCTTCTTTCTTGTAGCTGTTTTTTGGATAACAGTGTATGCAAACTTCAGAAAAGGATTGTGTTTGTTGACAGATGCACACATATGCATGTGTGCATTGTTTCAGGAGGCAGACGAGAACACCAACTGCTTTTCTGTTACCGTCAGCAGAAAAACTCGCTAAGAAATGCACTCTGCATCTTAACAGTTCTCTGTACAATAGGGCCACGATCCCCAGGAGGCCCCAGCACTGCCATAATAAAAACACCCATGTCCACCCAGGCACTTCATACGATTCTCGATAACGATCAGCCATCACAAGTTAGCACATATTCATTCCCATCTCTCAGCTGTTCCCAAGGCATTACATTCAATGAAAGGGCATATTCATTTATTATTACAGAAATGAGACAGTCTAAAACAATCCTGGAAGTGATGTCAGAACTCTTTACTTCTCTGTGCATTAGTTTCCCCATTTCTAAAAAGGAAAAGATAACATATTTTATGAAGTGACTTAACATTTTCTGATGGAAGGCACCATATGAGCAAAGTTGCAGAATTTTGACTTAAAAGAAACTTCAACCAAAAATAATTAACATTTTGACTGAAAAATCATTTGCTGCAATATTTTGTATAAGACAGTAATGCTTCCAAAACTTTGAACAGTTATGAAGTACTAGCTGCAGGAAAGGAAAACACAATGTTTCTGTACGTTATAGAGGTACCCTGTGTTCTACTATAGTTCAAGATATGTCAGAGTTTTCATTATAGAGGTCCATAACTCACACATTTGAAATCGCTTTGGGAGAAATTCAGTTCACAGGATGTCAGCCAGGGTGCAATTTTTTTTCTTACAAAATCCTTAAATCGATTCAGCCATTTTTGATTTAAAGATTGGCAAAGGCATAAAATTGTCAGAGTTTCAGACACTTTATTTACCAGCTCTGAAGTAAAAACGACACCAAGAGAATCACCTTGTACAATGGATGAATCCTATCTGGGTTGCTGACTTAAGCCACAAAACCAGATAAATTTGTGGTTAAAGTTACAATGTCTTTCCCAACTCACAGCTTTACAAGCGAATACAGTGATAATACTTTAAAGGTTTTACTACTTGGAAACTCTGCTGCTGCTCACCATGGTATTCATAAAAAATCTCTTTGTATCATACAAAATCATACAATGGCTTTAAGCAAAAACTCTCTGTATTAGCCCATATAGTCATGGCTCCCTGACTTGCAACACCTCTTCATAAGTGGCCTTCAGCCATTCCACAGGTCTGCTCCTGTCTGCACAATAACATTAATCACCAGAAAAACACACCAAACTCGGCAGAAGTTAGCCCAGCTTTTCTAATCACCCACCAGAAAGCTTAATGCTGTTGACCGAGCACCTACCAAGGCACAGGCATGATGCCATCATTTACGTAATTCTGACAAAACCCCGGGAAAAATCAAGCACGAGAAAAATAAAAAGAACTGGATTGCAGCACATAAAGAGTGCAAACATGAAACCACGTGAACAACAGCAGGGATTCGTAGTCATTCTTGGTTGCAAATTGCCAGAAGAAATGTCTACAAGATATACTCTAACTGCATTTGAGAGTACGGGATGACTGGAAGGCTTTACTGAAATTCTTTGGGGATGAACATGTTACCTGTGTGTGTCAATACCACAAGACAGTTACTGCTGGTCCCTCTGAACAAGTGTCAGCAGAACCTTTATATCACATAAAACTCTCTTCTCTTTAGATTATACTGTATGTAATGGGAAAACAATGTTAGAAATATTTTTTAAATGGCATTGGTACTTTTTTGTAGTTCTCTGTTTGGAAATCTAGTTTCCTCCAGTGCTCTGAGTTTAGATGGAAAGATGGAAAAGAAACAGCCTAGTGATTTTTAACAAATCCCTTCAGAAGTACAGAATCTTTACTAGAAACACAGAAACGGGATTTTTAATGCTTGATATTTCAGTATCTACCAACACTAAAATCTTAAAGACCTGATTCTCCTCTCATGTTCATTGACATAATTGAGAATTAGTTCCACAGCGGCTCCCAAGAATTTACTCCCCAGCACAAAAAGCAGAAGCCAAGGCCAGATGTACAAAATTTCACGTCAACTGGAATTCCCAGCTGTGTTTTTCATCCAAATTGTTCATGAAGTATCAGACTTCAAAAATGGCACTTAGCCAAAATGAAATACTTGGAACATTTTCTAGACCTGCCCTTATCAAGGAAGCTTTGTGCCACATAAAGGAATAGAGAAGAAAAACATGTTGGTGGCAGGTTGTGTGTGTGTGTGAATACAAAATAGCTGAAGTTTGTCTGTAAGGACTCAGACATTCAGAGTACGGGGTATATTTCCAGTAGAGATGGAAGAGAAGACACAATATATAAGGGACGTCCAATGCAAAGCTACCACCCAGCTGTACAAACAGAGGAGGACATAGACGAAGTGCAAGACAATACCAAGTATTTGTTGGCCATGCTTTGTCATGAACCCACCGACAGCACAAGTACAGCGCAGGGGGAACAGAGCTGGGAGGGAGGTCGACCTAGCTCTGCTCCTTCCGGGAGCGATCACGCTGTACAAGGTCTTAGTAAACCACAACATATTTTTTCCCAAGCTGTTAGCTGTTTTCAGCTACTCTGCACCTTGTTGCAAGCTTTCAGAAAGGCTAATGGTCAAAAAATTTGTGAATGGATGAAGATGTAGTCCCTGTACCTGCTTGGCCAGAATCTTTATTCTCTAATTCAACTGATTAATTGCAAAGTGCACTAGAACACACAGATTAGTGTTTTATAGTTAAATGGAGTCCTATCACTCGGCAATACCACCGGTTTTAAAATCATAGTATGCAAAACCATACCTTAAGTGGCTTTTAATTTAATGCTAAGGCATGAAACACGTAACAGTGCTATTAAAAGCTGTACATGGGCCAGTGAATGAACGATCCAGAAGGAAAAAATCCTCCCTATAGTTCTGTTTAGAAAATGCTGATGTAGGTTGGGTATAACCACTGCCTTTCAATCTAACGTAGTCCGAAGGAACAATTATGCTTGTCTACGCTAAAATACAGATGTTGCCACAGTAGTCTGCATCCCAGCACAGATGTATCACCGCTTAGAACAAACTACATGAAAGGCGTGAGTGAACACTGGGGTGTCACTGGCAGCTGTTTTGTGAAAGCTTGTGTGTCTTTGAAAGGCAGGCAGGAAAACCCGGGCAGGTCCAAGGCAGCTTAGATCCAAGTCAGGACAGAGGCATTCTTGCCCTCATCTCTGCTCCCACTGCCATGTTCTCATCCCCTCCCCTTGCAAATGTGCTCTTCTGATCACACACACAGCCTGTGCAGAGAGTCGATCTGTCTGAAACTCATTTGTTCTTGGCTGGATCAAGTCTCGTAGCAGCTCCGGGTGTGATCACGCTGGAATCAGCGCATGTGGAAGGCAGGAGTAAGAAAGTCTTGGTAAGAGTGAGGGGGATGAGGAGAGGGAACAGGAGCAGGACAACGAGAGCTCTGGTTTAGATTGGCTAAAGGTGCTGTGAAATTGCACTTTAAGAGAGAAAGAGTTTGAGTGCAGTGCTGGCAGAAAGGGGCTGTGAACAAAGGATTACATGCAGCTGTCATCCTGGAAACAGGATTTGCTATATCCTTAAGGAGTCACCAATTTCTCTGCATACCTGACAAGAATTTTGTTAATCATGTGTTCAAGAATTCTTATTTTTTCAATTAAATTTACTTGGAACAACATTTCTTGTTGTGCCAAAGCTAAACAGTGAGGTATGGTGCAGAAGAAACTTGCAGGCTGGCTGTGGTGAAAAGAACTGCCCAGACTCCACAAAGACTGCGCTCCTTCCCCGAATGGAGCAAATATTCCTGGATCCAGATCTATCAGAATCACTAACCCCTTGACTTTTCTAGCAATGCATGAGGTGTTGATGAGGGCTTATGAACAAGAAAGATCCTCCCTTCCCTCCCTCCACACCAAGAACCCTTCAACCGCTATTTGTACCCAGAGCTCTTCAAGGATGCAGATAAACTTCATGGTAATTATTATTGCAGTTTTAAAGCATTCAAGCTTACTTCGCTTCAGTGGCATTCTGCAACTCACAGAATTAACAAATTCCTAGCAATATCATGTGGTACTCCAGCATAAAAATGCTTCCCAGAATGTGCCAAACCACCATATTATAGGATTTCAGTGTTTAATTCCATAATACGCAACAATGTGTATGTAAACGGTACAAAATGTACCAACTTGCTCATAACAATCTCATTACCAAGTGAAGCGATTGTATCAACATGTCTAAGTGGTGACGGTGATTTAAGAAGTCCAACATTTGGTCCTAAAAACAGATTATATTATTTATAAAGATCTGTGGGCGGAAAGGAAGAAGCAAAGCTCATCTGTCAGGAGAACAAATGAGGAATATATAACTCCTTCAAGGCATAATGACAGCAGAATGAGGGATATTGTTTAAAGCTGATGAAGAAGAGAATTCACCCTATTCATATGTAGAGGTCCGGGTAGAAAACCTCAGTATATTCCACTACAAGATAGAACAAAAACACTCAGTCTCATGAATAATGGTATCTTTACTGCTCAGTGCAATTCTTCCTATACTTCTGACTCTATGAGATAATACTTCTAGTTTTCCATCTGGTTTGAGAAGATACCCAACAGAACCTAAACACAGATTTCAAACCCTATTTTAAATAAATGGATGGGCTTAAGCTCTGCTGTACGTGTTGCTTATGATGCATCTGGTGTTCTCCTGAACATAAGCAAAGTTGCTTTACAAAAATCCATGTGAATTATTTAAAGGATAAGCATTCTCACACATATATATTGCATATCATATTTTTCTTTTGTTCCTGTGAACAGAAGTTCATTCATATGACCCTTTTCTCACTGGCCACTGCACAGACATTTCTCAGCTAAGCCTCTCGAGCTCTCTTGCATTCCAACCTTTCCAGGACCCCCTGAACAGTTACCACCAGGCCATTTGCTGAAGAGCTTTGATCCAAAGTTAAACAAAAACTGTAATCCAAACAGCAATTCACTATTTAGACCCTTTTTAGCCCCTCAGATGCTTCTTTAAGAGTTTTTTGTCAGGGACATACCTGGCCTTCGACTATCCACTTGGAGATGGAGGTTTTGCCGTCATACCCTGGCCGGAACTGGAGCGTGGCAGAGCGAGGGCTGATGTTGGAAATCACCAGGTTGGATGGAGCGCCTGGCAGTTCTGAAGGAAGAGAAATGTAAATGAGAGGTGGAAATGCTCTTCGTCTGGGGCCCAATAACACAGGTTGACACTAAGTGTTTCAGCATATAAAATACCTTTGTAACAATTATAATAGAGCAAATAGCTGTGCTTTTTTTTTTTTCTTTTTGGCAGAGTATTACACACAGCATTACTATTTCAGCTGCTCTGAGCATGCACTACATTTTTACAGATCAAAAGAGAAAAGAAAGAGCCTGTCTACAGAATTACAGCTACTATTTTAGAAAAGTTCCACAACAGACAAAGCGTGGTGGCTCAGGGGGAAGATACTTCCCAGCTCCAGATCTGCCAGTCACTTGCCAAGTCACCTAATTCCTCTGAACTTCTGTTTCTCCAGAATTAAATGACAATAATTTTTACTTCTTACAGTATGTACAGCTTTAATATATTAACAACAGAAAAAGGCTCAAATTTTTGGCTAGTGTATGGGGAAGATTTTGTGATTCTGATATTAACCTGTAATAGGTGGGTTTTAGAGGGCATTTCTGATGCCTGAGTAAAGCAGATGAATTTTTTTTTTTAATTTCTGTTGCAAATAAAGAGGGTGACCTTCTATGGGGAAAGATCTGCAGCCTCAGTCAGATCTTTGCCTCACATCAGTCAAGCTTACAGCGGCATTTACATTTTTAATATTATCTGAATTATCAACAAAAGTAAGCCCAGGAAAGAGATTAAATACAGATTGTTTAGAATAAATTCCCAATAGTACCTGCATTCGTAAGTAATGGAAATTAGTATTGCAATCAGTAATCATTCATAGTGTTGTACTATGTGCAAATGCAACATGCAAAAAATCAGCAGCTTTTTGGCATATATTTCAAGCATGCATGAATACATAATATTTCTTGATTCTTACTTCACATTTGTGGGAACTATAATCGATAAACTAACCCTGACCAAGTAGGATAATGCCGTTATCTGGCTAACAACAGGGAGCACGGCATTGATGTAGGCTACAGCTTGTCACAAATACCTATGATTAGGGAAAAGAAAGGCAAGCATACTTCAAGACATACAGAAGAGTTAAAAAATACCAGAAAAGGGAAAAACTGGATTACCATCAGTGATGTAGACTAACTGCTCCACTTTGGAAAAGTCTACTTGTATAACCTATAAACTATCTGAAACTGCTTGTTTGAGGTAAGAACTGGCTTTTTAGTTGGCTTTCCATATGGGATGAGCGAGAGTGCAGAATTTTAGAAACAAAAAGCAAAATAGCTAATTTTACAGGTGCCCAAGTGGTAACTCAGACAACGCAGCACAGGACCACCTCCTTCTAAATCTTTCTCAGGCCACAACTCCTAAATCTTATAAATAAGATTTTAGTTTCATTATACAAGTGTCCTCTCATAGGTGACATAAGCTATACTACTTATAAATGGAAAAACCTTTCCCTTTTAACATCGTCCAAACCCTATTTTTCTCCCAAAGGAACACATTTTGAATTGATTCAGGCTTCATTCAAGCTTCACGTTACTTTGTAAATGTCAAGAGATTCTGTATTGTACCCACTTTATTACTTTGCTTATTCCCTCTGCCATCCATACAACTTTATTTCTATGTCAAACAGACTCAACTTTCTGGTAATTTCAAAGTGCAAGTGTGTTCATGTTAACGTTTTAATCTGTTCTAAAAATTAAATTTAAATTATGTGGTAAAGAATTCCAATGCTTTATAAATGAAACCATTTTTATTATTACTGAACCGAAGTAATTTGTGATCTTTGGAACACAAAAACCTGAAGAATTAGTCTGTTTTAATTTGTTTCATGCAGTTTTACCAACCTGGGGGCACACCAGAAGAGATGGTGGAGGATGTGACCCATCCGCTCCCTTTTGCGGTCACAGCTGCCACCTCGATTGTGTAGGTGGTGAGAGATGACAGCCCTGTGATCTTATACTCCAGCGTCGTGTTGGGTAGTGTGCGGGCAAGACGAGATTCATTCCTGCCATACACCTCCCAGGAGATCTGGTACCCTGAAAAACAATTACACAGAAGTCAGGGAGTTGTAGCAGTGGTGGGGTCCGGTTTTTCTTCTGAAGCACCGTTATACAATAACCCAGAGACTGGTAAATTCCTACGTCTGCAAGATTCGCTTGTGGTCAATGGTGGTATGACTTGTTTCTTACTTTACTCCATTATGGACACCTTCTATAAGCAGAAGAAAAAAGTTGAAGTAAACACTGGCTAAAATACCTAAGTATTTCTCTAATATTATTTCCAATAAGCAATTGCTGTAGGTACCCTGTGGGGTATCATCTGTCCATCAGATTACAGATTGGGGAGGACATGGAGTTTCAACAGTCCGTCTCTTTTTTCTGTGACGATACAGTGCTTGCTATGAAATGGCTAGGAAACCTGGGGATAATCTCACAGAAGGGTGGACTTTCATTCTATGAACTCTATGAAGCGAATAGGAATAAACATTGGAAAATATAACATCTTCTCACCAGCTAGAATATCTAATTAAAAATCTATATGTGCTTAGTAGGGCTACTCCCTTTCCGAACTGAAGTAACCTTCTCTGCTGTATATCTCGAAATACTTACAAATCCAACAATAACAATCAGGCAGGAACATTGTGGGAATCTTCTAGGAACTGAAAAACCTCTACTCCCCACTGCTTGTTCCTCGCACAAATCCTTTAGCAGGGTGAATCATTATCCTTCTTTCAAAACCATAGTGTAGCCAATGTATTGTCCAAACCTGCACTCACCCTGACCTCCACATTATCCTTCTATCATAACCAGGCTTTCCTTTTTATCACTTTTATAACCATTTGCCTTCCAAGAACTTTTGAAAGTTTCTACTGTCTGATTTGCTCAATTTTACCTCCAAATCTGCTTGTCCTCCTCCTGCCCAGTCCCACTTTGTTCTCGTTTGAACCCATTTGAACCTCACTGTGCCAGTCTCCAGAGAGCGTGTCTGAAAAGTTTGCTTGATTGCAGCTTTCTTTGTGATTTGACTCAGGGGGGGAAAAAATACACATAGCTCTTGAATGCCTGTGAAATGGAAGTGAGCGAAAAGGACTAACAGAAAGGAACCCCACTGAGTGAACCATGCACGAGGCAAGCTGGCTAGAGAAGCTCCCTACTGGGTTCCTGTTACCATCATCTAAGATGAGGAATTCAGACCAGTTGGGGGGCTTGAGGGGGTTTTTTTATTTATTTATTTTTTAAAAAAAACATGGTAAGCTGATTAACATATACAAATTGACATAGCAAATACCTTATGGTATGAATTAACAAGGAAACCACCTCATGAACTAAAAGCATGGTAAGAGAAATATTTCTGTCAGCGTTTGAGAGGTGTGAGATGTTATCCTTCCTCCGGTGCTAGCTGCAATCACTGACAGAGATTCGTGTTAACCTAATTTTGCATGAAAATGGGCTCGGAGTATTCACATAGTCACTAATTATCTTTCAGGTGAGGGGGTGGTGACAAAGAGAGGTGATACTTCAACAATTCCAGCTACACTGCAACCGCTTGGCTGACTATGAACTACCTAGGGGAAGGGGAAAAACTCCTGAATGCTCATCTGGAGCCACTTATAAGTAAGTGTCTGAATAGGAATTAAGTCAGTCAATAATTTACCAATATCTCAGAGACACTGTGGTGTTCTGATTCCCTCTGAAAAGGCTTGAGGATCATTTATCAGCGATCAGAGTTTATGTAGCACAGGCAAGATTACAACTTGTATGAAGATTTGACAAAACTTAAGGACTCTGTTGCCTTTATTAAGGGTGAACAGAAAGATGAGGGATGACTGTCCACTCTATTTGATGCTCAGTGAAGTGGCACAAAGGAGTTGCAAACAGAACGACCATCACAAACACCCCTTTCATCCAAAAGCCGTGGGTGATACGTTTACCCCAGATAGGGCAATGTGGAAGAATGAGAAGGAGTCCAAGGAAGGTGCAATTGTGCCTCTCCCCACTTCCTGACAGAGGACACAAAACCAGCAGCCACGTCCCCAGCCAGCAGAACGTGCATCCGTGTGCAGCCATGGATGGATCAGAAGCTGGGCAAGGGCCACGCCACGGCTCATCTGTCTGCCCAGGAGATGCAAATGACCCTGCTATGCCTGCTTTGAACCCTACACATGGGCTGGCAGAAGGAATCAAGGGGTATCACCTCAGAATAAAACAAAATGAGTTGCTCAAAGCAATAAATAACCAGAAGACAATAAATAGGGGACTTTTAACGCTCTCCCTATCATTTGTTGCTTACAAACAATAGAAAGTTTCGTGCACCATAGACTAGGCAACCTTAAGTGATTGAGATATATCTTCTCTCCCATCTAGATAAGCTTTGGATATACATCAAATGTTGGTGATTATTCTTTGAACATTTTATGTTTTCTCCCTTGTGACTATAGGGATGAGACCCAGCTTTCCCACCCATTAGGCACATAGCCTCTATGCATTTATTTACCAAAAAAATGTTCCCCAGGAAAAATATCCCAAGTTCATATGCAAATTGAAGAAAAGGCAATGAGGCAGCATGTACTGTTGGATATTTCAGTTCCGGAAGTATAGTTAAATTCTAGTCATATAAAAAAATGCAAACAGAAAATACATACATACATATATATCGAGCAGACACAAAGCCAAATGTAATCATGCATAACAAAAATAGATGAAAAAATGCTGAAGGAAAGGAACAACATCCACCGTACCCCCAAGTAGCACTTAAGCCACAATGACTGACAGATGGACAGAACTTTAGGACATGTGGTTGGTAAAAATGCACTCTCCGTTTCACAGACGTCGTCACTGCCAGAAATGTGCATGGGGGAGTCCAGCCGGCCTGGGCTGAGAGTGTTTCCTCTGGCTTCAGTGTAAGTGAGAAAAGGAAAGGTGCCACAGAGCCTTTCCGCACACTTTGGCACTACACCCTCTCCGCAAAATGCTGCCTAACGGAAACTAATGACCAGAGGAGTTTCAGAAATAATTTTCTGTTGATCTGGAGTAAATTCTCTACAAGAGAGCAGTACACCCAATCACAAACTGTCCGTCTACATCCAGGTCCTCATAAATCAATGTTTACTGAGAGAACAAGGAAGATACTGAAATTTACAGCAAGAGTAATGGGCAATTTCCCAGAGCAGGCTGGCCGCCGGGCACCACCCTCCGCGCTTTCCTCCTCCCAGCTCTGGTGCATGGAACAAGAAGGTCCAGTAAAGATATCAATGAGCAGAAATGATGAATAATTGCCTCCTCAAGCACTCAGATCTCCAAGCAGCCCTCTAAAAACCTTTGAGGTACTCAGAGCGTGAACAATTTTGCTATTCTTTTCTTCTAGCCCAAATGCAATTTGCATCATTAAGAATACTTCTTTTTCCTTATAAACTTTGCTGGGCATTTTTACACTGGTGTTTCTTCATGAACAATAGAGCTTCTTGAGTTAATTCTTTCTGAAACAATTTGCCCCAAATATAACACGGTCCATCATCGTGGTCCACGGGGTTTCAACCCATTCTGGGGGGCAGCAGCTTGTTTCTAGCAAAGCAATTCTGCAACACTAAGCATAGCGCTGCTAACTCGTGCTTAACAAGGATGAGCATTACCTCATCTTACTTAGACAGCTAGACTTGGATTTAGGTACCTAAATTTAAGCACTCGGGCTTGAAGTCTCTGGCCATCTCCACTGAATCAATACTGCTCTGCTTTCAGAAGTCATTAGTTTCTGTTCTCAAACCACTTAAATCAATGCATATTTTGGGAAGGTTACTATGGCATAAGACGATCTGCATAAGGACTCCACATACAACACGTACAAATGGTGCATGTTACAGATACACAGAGAAAACACTGACAAATGCAAGTCCTACCAAAATAATTAGACCTGTCAAAGTTAAAATGCTTCAGAAAATTGGACTGATATAACATTTCAATGTTCAAGTGCCAGAAAGTCTGATTTTTTTAAAGTCCTAAAATGCATTTCATTTTTACAAATTATAATATGTTTTTTTAAAAAAATACAAGTTAAACATTTCAGTGTCAATGGTCCCAAACCAAAATACTTTGATCCATGTTAAATGATCTTCTCCCTTCTCAACTATGACTTTTATCTCCAGTAATTTAAAATTTGGGAGCTTTCTTGCACTTCAAAACCTTGAAAGCCTTTGTTAAATGGAATGTCCATCCTGTGCAGCTGTAATAGTTTCCCATTTGAAAACAGTATTGCCTCTGTTGATAAGAACTAGAGTTTTCCTCAACTATTTATAACTTCCTTTATGAAAAATAATGAGGTTGCTGATGTTGTATCTACACTGGCATACAGTAAATAGATAAATAGCTTGTCAAATGGCAAGCTCATCAAAGAGAAACAAGAGAGCTCTGAACCCTTGTGATGGTTTATACAAAATTAAGTAACGACATGCAAATTCTGTCACGCAGTCCACAGCCAGACCACTTGATCACAGATGAAGGATACCGCTGAGTTCAGGCTTGGTCTTGATTGCAAATCTTAGCAATACCAATCCAGATTTTGCAGCTGTAAACTCCACGTAGGAACCCCCACCTTTGGGGCAAAGGCCAAACACTGTCTCACAAAGTTTCAGAAATTTAGTAACACAGGTGGAGGTCATGGAAGATTTAACAAGACCACAAACTCCATGGGGAGCTGATTTCTAATATAGACTGCCTTTCAGTGACCACAATCATGAGCTGCTAGTAATTGGACCCATACTTTCTAGAAGGTGCCCTAGCTGACATTTCAATTACCCAAAAGAGGGACCAGGAAACCAGCACTGGCAGTAGCCAGTTCTCCCTAAATGCTCTATTACGCAAACATTTTTTCACTGCAATGAAAATTCCACCCCACACACACTTAAAAATAAAAAAAGGAGATAGCAGCTGATACTTGCCTGTAATGATGCCATTTTTCTCTACAGGTTCTTGCCAGCTGACCTTGAGAGACGTGTCCAGAATCTCAGTGAAACTCAGGTGTCCCACCGCTCCTGGCTCTGGCAATCAGAAAAGGAAATCTGTTAACAGGAGAACCCCACTTACTTTTGATCTAATTCATGTGGCAAGGTTAGGGCTGAAAAAATAAAACACTGAGCCGAGGCCAAGGGAAGCCTGCTGGAAACATCAGTGAGAGCTGCAGGGGAGAGGGGAGAACGCAAGGTGTTAAGAAGCACTCTGGCTATCATCACATAAATTATTTTATCCAGTCATCATCCTAACTGTGCAGAGAACTAGAGAGAGTGGCAGCAGGAGACTTGCACGCAACTTGTTGTCTGCCTCTCTTCTTGATCTAATCTAATTAGAACAATCAAGCTGGCAATCCTGGAAGCGATTGCGTTTGCTGTTTTCCTTCAACAGCGGTGTGCGGCGTTTACCTGTGCTGCTGCGTGTAGCTTATCTGGCCTTGGCTCTGTAGCAACACCACCAGCACCCCCCTCACCTGGAAAGAGCTTTTTGCCTATGCAAGGTCAAAGCAAGGACAGAGTCGTCGAGCCACTGCTTGGATAGATTCTCTCAAAACAACTCTAAAAATGTCCAACATAATGGCAACTGTCTTCTGTAAAATGAATACAAGTGTGTGAAACTTTTAAAGGATTTTTATGATGTAGCTCAAGAGCTCTTAAAAATTTCAGCTCCCTAGTGTGCAATGAAAGAGCATAAAATGGAATGACTGTCAAGAATATGCCATCCTCCCTCAATTTTGATCTTCAAGGAAGACATCCTGACTGATTTTTGATCCAACTGCTGTTCTGTCTTCAATCGATGTACTGGAAAAAGGAGTTTTTGTTCACTTTATATTCACTGTGCTTCTGTCATTGGATCCCTGCCCGAGTATCCTCCAGCTCCACTGACATCAGTTGGCAATTTCTCGTCTGCAATTTCATATTTTGTTTCCTCTTCACTTTAGTCCAGTTTCTCATTCCCCTCCAGCTATGATAAAAAAAATAAAAAGCCTGCCAGTAGGTCGGCTACAACCACATTTGCAATTCTGCAATCCTAGTGAGGAAAATTTCCAAATCCATTCTGCGCTATCTGGTAGTCAACGCATTACAGAAAGAACTGCTGATCTGGTAGCGATCTCAGGAATACCCAACAAGAGCACAGCAATTATGCACTATTCGGGACCGTGTATCTGCAGACATACAAACCGCACACTCGCAAAGCTTCACTCCAATTAGCTCCCGCAGTTGCAGGCCAATTTTAACGTCATAATGAAAAACAGGTGCAGGTTACTCCAAGCCAGGACACATTGCTTCTGACTGGATGTCAGATTTTATTTGACCTATAGTTCATCAGCAAACAGATCTGTTTGCCCTATTTTTTTCTAAAGGATTGCCTAACTTTGCTCTACAGACAGAAAATTATCACCTGAGAACATGAATGACAGTCCTTTCGAATCTTTTTTCCCACCGCATAAATCCTGAAGCAACTTAGATTCAACGAGTTTTCCGCAAAGATGCATTATACTGTCCTGCACTTAACTTCTCAATCACCATGAAAACCAAGGAAAGCAATTCTGAAGGATCAAAAAAAAAAAAAAAAAAAAATCCTGCTCATCTCTACTGCTGAAGCTCCTTGTAGTGTACAGCTGCATACACCAAGAAATGTTTTACATGTTTTACAAAATACAAGTCTGGCTTTCTCTCGTTTTCTGTTTCATGATGGAATTTTCTTGTGTTTAAAATGGCATGTGATCCCAACATTTCCCTGAGATACGCCCAATGCCTTGGCTGTGCCCTTTCTCCCCCTTTGCACAAAGTCTTTAAGGCTCATTTCTGCAGCCTTTCCTTCAGCAGAAATATTAATAGTCTCTTTCCTCTTCCCAGCTCATTAATTTTCACAAAATCTTAGGAGTCTCGTATCTTTGGTTTCTTACTCTTCGTACTCACTGAAATTAGCCACGGGGTTCAAATGTTGTTGGAGGGAGAAAGACAGATGTACCTAAGACAGACAACCGAACACATTTACAAATCATCATTGCCAAAAGCCTCACTTCCTAAGGAAACCAGGGAAAAAAGTTAATACTACACGCAGTAACCTAATGCATGTTTCTCTTTCCTCCGTGCCTTTTGCTTTAACCCCAGATAAACATGTATGAGTTTATATTAAAGGTTCACATAGACTTCTGGTAGTTACACTGCTATCTTTGTGATCTTCTAGTTTAAGTCTACAATCTGCTCTCGGGGCAGAGGTCTAGCATATGGAGGAGACTGACCACAAAAGGAAAATCCATGGGAAAGTACTTAATTTTCTTCATATTATTTCAAGAGTATCTCATGAAAAACTGGATTAGCACTTTGAGCCTCACTTCTGTCTATGTTAATGATAATCAGATTTTTCTTTACGGGAACACTGACTAACCTGAAAGATCCCTATTAAGGCAAAGCAGTATTTCTAAAAACAATACCTTAATGGATGTATTAAACTTTTTTTTATTCTGATTTGGATCCATAAATGTGCAGCAGTGTTTATGATGCTCCGTGACAGGAAGATACCGAAGCGCTGCCCAGAGCCAAGATCACTGTGGACACACAGTTAGCTATGAGGGCCACTGCAATTTAATTGTTATCTGCATCAGACACGTGCTAGGCTCGTTAGTCCCAAATATGTCTTGAGCAAACACTTCCAAGGGGCCACAGATGCCAAAACATTTTCTGATGCAGGAAATAATTTATATGCCAAACTATCCAGCTCATCTTATTTCATCCTATGAATCTGACTCCAGTTTTGCAAAATAAAAGTTACTGCATTGTTATGATCCTGGTTCTTTTATACAAACACTTACAATATAATATAGATAAAGACATTTTCAATATATTGAATAACAGAAGGAAACAATCGTAAATTAATCATTGACCTCCACAGGAAGTTCCAGTGCTCAGCTCCTAAAAGAAGATCAATTCGTATTTATTCGGACGCCTGAACATGGATTTAAGAGCGTAAGGGTTCACAGACACAAACAACGTGTTGTGTGTTAACTGAACCAGACTGTGAAGCTTTCAGCTTCTGACCAATACAAAAAAAAATTGTCCAGGTTTAGTCCATAATGAAAAAAATATTAAATGTCTTTCATTTGCCACAGGCTAGAAGAACCCACATGAACAACTGGCTGAGGTCATCGTCTGATTCAAAGTAACTTGACAAGAGATTGCAAACTGGTTGTGAACCTGAGGTCCAATTTTAAGCACCCAGATTTGAAAATTCCGGCTTTTATATCCAACCAAACAAAATCCGAGCACTGAAATTCTCTATCAGTGCTGATTACTCACTGTCTTCAAGGGTGCGCAGGAGCTGGGGTGTGCTTCGTGGTCCATCGCCGGGTGTGGTGAAACACAGAACTGATGTGTAGTAAGTAGTGTATTTCTTCAGGTTGGTGATGCAGCCACTGTGAACACCATGAAAATCCGGAGCAATGGTGACCATAGTCACAGTCTCTGGAGCATCCACTGGCCATGCTAAAAGCTAGAAAATTTAAACACGGATGAGCTCTCATCAGAAGTCGTGTCTATTTGGAATCCAAGTATGCTTGGCTGCCAAAACTATCTTAATCTGATTGTAAAAAACAAGTAATGCTGTTAAACTACTGTCAGCTCTGACGCTGAACAGATGGATATAACACTGTTACTATGATACCTGGAGGGATGTGTATAATGCTCACTAGTGATGGGGGATATACTGATACCGTGGAGGTATCGCAGTTCTCAACGTCTGCTACTGAACAATGCCAAACTTATTGCGAATGATTATTCGTACGACGTGAGTCTTGCCTCAGTCTGGGCTGCTCTGACCAGCCTGAACAGTCTCTGCTGGTGAAAGGAAGCTGAAGGAAGAAAAGTACTTTTGGTGCTGTTCTGAGATAAATGCTGTATCTTTTTTGGGGGTTCCTTTAAAGATCCCACTGGCTGGGGAGGTTAGTGGGATGGGGGGGCAAAGAGAAGGCGGGGGGAATCCTCCTTCGCCTTTCACAGCCCCCCAGCATCCCACTGACCAGCCTAGCCTAACAGGCTAAGAGTACGACGACGTTCGGTGGTTTAGGGATATCCCCACTGTGAATGATCCAAATGGCTCCGGAACTACAGAAAGACTAGAAAATGGTTGTAAAGACGATTACTACAATTTTCAACACCTGGATCCCAAAAGTTAGACTGCTGAAGACATTTTCATGCATGTAAAGCAGCATGCTTGTCAGATGTGCTCAGGTCTTCCAGGTTTCATTCATCTCAGTGGATCTTCTGGGTGATCAATATTTTTTAGAGTAGAGTACCTTATGTGTAGGTACCTAAATGAGGACTTAAAAAATTCATTTTTGGCAAACGACTTTGAAATTTTAAAACAATTTTTGAAATCGCCTTAACAGCTTACAGGTCTAAAGCTTTAAAGTGCGTATGAAATCTTTATTTTGTTAAAAAAATCCTTATCTTGTGGCTTATATAAGCATGTTAAAATTCTAGGCCTTACTCAGTATCTGTGTAAATCGTGCTACTTGTATTGATTTCAGGCTCATAAACATGAATAGATGCCTGAAATTAATGAGCCGTATTTGACACATTTAGCCAATGTCTGTAGTTTCTGATAATCAGAAGGCACAGTTAGTGGACTATAAGGAGCAATTTTGTTAGGAATATTTCATATTTGAAAAGGTGCACTTTACAACTTCTTGAAATGCAAATAAATTTTAAAGAAAAGATAAAAATGGAAAATGGTTGATGGAATAGTAAGTTGTTTTTTTTTTTCTAAATCACCTTTGTGGATTACAATTGGCATTTGTGACTTTGGAGGACTGAATTTCTCTTTTTTGAGTACATTTCGTTGCACAGTCTTCAGAAAACATGCAAAAAATAAAGGTGAACAGTTCTGTCAGTTAAAGGAAAAAAATGGGTTTAATCCTTAAGAAAAGCAAAGGCCTAGCTTTGACTACTAGTAATTTATAAATCATACAAAAACTATGCTATAGAAGTAACTGACGGAAATGTTCTCACACAGTCTTCGTACTGCAATTCACAATCCCTATGAGGAACAGGAATGGTAAAGCTGTTGCAATCTACTGCCATCAAAGAAATCCCAGGAAAGAGAAATTTTCATCATTTCAAAAGTTTTCACTGACCATTGACAGATAAAAATTACGATTTTAGTTACTTTATACCATTGCTAAAGAAACTGAAACATAAATTAGAAGTAGCTATGTGATGAGACTAAGGATCTTTAGACTGGAACTGTGTGTGAATAAAACAAAGAATAAAAATCTGAAATATGGCTTTTGCAAATCTGACTGAGCTCACCACGCTTGGACTTGCACCAGAAAATCATAGTGCACTGCAGTCCACTGAGCCCTAAAAGTGCTTTTCTTCTCCAGAGTCTGAACAGAAGCCAAGTACTACGTCTGCACTGAGGTTTCAGGACATGCTCTTGCAGTCCTGTCAGTCACCTAGTCTTGAGAGCTGATTCTGTCCCTAGGGAAAACAGATGTACACATCTACATGTACACAGTACTTCAGCAGTGGGCTTCTGAAACCACCGCTGTTCTTTATGAGAAATATACAGACCTGGGCAAAACCACTAAAACTCCCACGCATACCTCTGCCTCAGTTTCTCCATCACTTTGAGACGTTCTTAGAGAAAGCTCAAGTCTTCTGAAACTTCTTAAATCCACCTACAATCATTCAATTCACAGCTTGTCTTCTGAACTACACACCCTTTCCAGCCCACCCAACACCTAAATCAACCTTCCTCCTCCCTGCTCATAAAACACACCCGTCTTCCCTTTTCCTGCTCTGTGATTCCTCCAAGATTTCTCTTTGTTCTTTCCATGAATGTTTTTAAACTCTTCGTTTATTATGCCCCTACTGCTGAACTGTTGAAGGAGTTTGTTTAAGCAGTCCTTCATGAGAGACAGAAATAAACCACTCCAGCTACCTTCTTAGCATACACTCCGCTGGTCAAAGTACCAACAAGTGCTCCGTTAAGCACTCTCTACTCTGCGTACTGTAATAGATATTGCCAGTTGCCCCATCAACAGGGACTTATCATGCTAACTCCGTGTCCTCAAGCATGATTAATAAATTTTACATTCTTCTATCTCCCAAATCATCACAGTGGGAAAGTTAAGACAAATAGTTAGTGAGATGTCTTGGTTCCTAATGAAATGAATGGGAATTTTGCATTAGAGTAAATAGAAATCTCAAGGTTGATTTTCAGTGGGACAACGACGTATCTCCTGTGCTGACTTTCCAAACTGTTTGACATTGAACTGTTTTTTGGCTTTGGAAACTCTCCAGGTTAAATGACAAAGGTATTAGGACTTCTAGCCCATGATACATCCCCTTTTCAGAACTTAATTAGCAAACGTTATGTTAGGACTAACAACTGCTCAGCTCTCTCTTCGTTTTGTGTAAGATACCCCTGAAAACAGACAGTCATTCTGGAGATTCACAGATTATTAGATTCAACTTCTAATTGTTATACACCAGGACTGTTATGGCAAACGTTATTTGAAGTTACAGAAACCTTGTTTCTATTTACCTTGTATCCTTGGTTAATACCATTGATGAACTGCTGGGGTGGAGGGTTCCAGAGGAACTGGATGGTTGTGGAGTTGACGGCTTCGACTTGCACGTTCTGCGGTGGAGCTGTAGGCACTGCTCCCAGTCAGCCAAGAGGGAAACAAAATGAAACAGAGTGGAGGAGGGATGAGGGGACAAAAGAGAAAGATGAACACAGAAGCTATTCACTACCACTCATGAGCCACAAAGTAATAACAACCTTGAGAGAAGGATGCGCTTCTTGTGAAACAGGAGCCATCAATGATTTGGAAAGAAGGGTAATTGGGTTAATTTCTCATTCTGTGTTGGAGATTCTTTCAAGGGGAGGGGATGAAATGATTTCTGTAGCTTATTATTCCACAGACGAGTTTCTCATAAAGAATTGAGACAGAAGCTAGGTAATGATAGGTGAACACATCTCTTTCAGTTATCCATGACTGCACAGAGAATGAACAGTTTCAGAAATAAATTTCTTGAGTCTTTTAATACCACACAATTCCCCAGATCAGACAAGCAAACACGGAGTTTGCACAATTAAAACTCTAATTGTGAATTATAATCTGGTGACAGCATCTGTTTATTATTTACTGCTGCTTAAAGAATTAGGACCAGTCATATCACATGCAATACAGATTTTTCTTGGGAATTGGAGATGTTCTCGTTTTATCTTGATATGATATTCATTCACATATATTGAGTTGATTATATATATTCTGAGCCAATACATCCTCTAATCTACTAAAAGTTGCACAAACCTTTTATGCCAAGCATTTAATCAGACAGATGCTTTCTCAATACAAAAGAAAGCAAGGAACATAAAGGCATACTGCCTTCAAACAACAAAAAATAACACCTAAATATTTTGAAATTTAATATAATGTCTCTTTAAATACCTTCCAGGCAATTTCTTCAACTTATTGCTTTAGGATGTCATTTCTATAGTTCTCAGAGGAAAGGATACTAATAGACAGGTCTATTTTTCTGAGATTACCAAGCTTATGGTAAGTTTAAGAAGAAAACTGCTATTTGAGTATAAAAAATGGACTAATACCCTTTGAATCCTATAAAATAAGTTTAATGAAGCTTCAAAAATATTACTATTGACAGCCATGTGCATTTGTATTCCACGAAAGAGGAACTATCCACAAGTGGTTTTGAAGCCTGGAAAGCTTTGTTCCTTCTGCTTCCAAGGGAAGGTTTCTACCACAGCCCAGTGACCTACGCTTCTGAAAGGTATCCACAATTCCCACTGAGAAATGGTGGCTTGCTCCATACTTTTCAAAAACAGGTCACAAACTTTTAAAGCTTCAAAGTACTTCTGGAAGATGAGCCTTTGTATGGAGAAGAAATCAAGACATTAAGTTCAAAAATGGAAAAATGTCCCTTCTTCCACCAAAAGCTATGTTTGTTTGAAAGAGACATAAAGGGGCATTATTATACACTGGTGTACAAGCTGCCGTGAGACTGCAGCCAACAGAGCTAGGACAGTGCACACTTATCAAAGACATCCACAACCTAGAAACATCAAGACAGAAGAATGGAGAAATCCTCAAAGATGCCAGGTTTGAAATGACAAGAACATCCACTTTCACGCCCCGTGTTGCACTAAAACTCCCTGATGTCTACCATGGCTTGAAAATTTAGCTCTGCGCATTTTTTTTAACCTCGGAAACTGCATATTACTTAGAATTTTCTTGCCCTAATTTAAAACCTGATGTCACAATTTATGAACTATGCATAATTATTGAGTTCTAAAACTAGAATTTATCTGATACTACTCTAAATTTTCATTAGAATCTGGGTCCTACTTCCTGCCATGTGCCATAATTCCCTGTGTGCTTTTGGAAGGTTATAATATTATCTTAATGACCTGTAGACATCATAAAGTTTTTGTAGTTAAGAGATTCACCAAATCATCCTGATATTCAGTCATATATATTAAAGTCACTCTACAGTCATGACGAGCTGCTTTGGCTAGAGTCCCTTACTAAATGTATTTTTTCTGATTCATGTTCTTTGATGAAACTGTTTATGATGAGATTCACAAGATATATTTCAGTTTGCTTTTGTGTGCAATACTTTGGTTAATTAACGGTTAACGTGAATAACATTTTTTAAAAATCAAAATTCTTACTTTCCTGCATATTTGCATATTCAAATATAACTGCCAGAGAATTGTTACTGCAGAAGAAAATTGTATTAGAAGCCTTCAGGTTAGTTTGTTATCAGAAAGTCACCTGGATATCACTGACAGATTAATCTCCTTCTGTCACGAAGACTAAATCAGCTGAGCATCATCCTCTCCACTCATTCCTCTTCCTTCTGTTGAACTGCTACATTACAACTCTATTTACATGTGCTAGGTTGATTTTGGAACACAATTATTGTACAGAAAATCTATACATAACCCATATGCTGCCCACTGACAGCCACACTTGAAGAAATACAGAACTTAGGCAGTGGTAGGAAGAGTCTGTTTTTCCCAGAGCGTAAGAAACACGTACAGGTGACCGGAGAGTCAAGGGTACAACCAGTCCCAGCAGGACACTCCCATTGCCTTTATTGTTTTCCTGAAACACAGATTAGCCTGCACGTTGCTGCTTCATTTCTGTGGGCATTATTTTCTCTAGTGGAGGATCCCGTGGATGCTGTACAATGAATAGCAAATTGCCAGTAATTTCAATATCACAAGAGTTTTATTCTAAGGGTCTGATGAGTCTTTTAGATACAATTCAAAATATTGCAAATTTTTTGAGATGGGAAAAAACCAGCATCAGCAAGCTCCACATTTTCATTTGCAGTCCTTACAGTCCTCAAAAATGCCCAGGCAAGCACTTTAGGATAGGTTTACTACAGTTTTAGAAATGTGGATAACCAAATGCATTAGTTATTTCTTTTAAAAAGGGAAATATTTTTCTTTCGTTAGGAGATAATTTCCTGAAACAAGAATAAACCATCATCGCACAAAAAATACCTGCTACAAGAAGAAAAATGGTAAAAATTATGAACAGAGAACATAAAACCTTCAGAATATTGGAAATTATGATTTATATTACAATTCCTCTTTGGACATCTTTACTGAAAAATCAACATCTGCATCTCAATGAATGCATTTAAAAGATGGAAAGAACGTGGTCCATCTGATATGCATAAGCTTAATTATACTGCAGAAGACATAATATAATACATTTTTATATTTTTAATCAGTAAGATATTGGCATTATAATCTCAAATTTACTTCAAAGTGGAGTATAAAGTTCTCCTTTTATGTCCTGATATTAAAGACTTCCTTGGGTATCTGAACAGTTTTGCATTTAAAACAGAAAAGAAGTTTGACAGAAGCTAAATCAGAATTGACCTTCTGGTCACTTCAAACCTCAAATCCTTTTCCAAGATCATGTTTAGTAACTTACTGACACTGCAACTGTCCACATAAAGGATTTTCTAATTTAGTGGTAGGTATCTATCCTCTTCCTACAAGTTGCTTGTTGTCAAGCGGTACAGAAGCTACCAATGTCAAATAGGTGTTTCAAGAGTAATCCCCAAGTATTTACATGCTCAGTTTTAAAACCTGTTCTTCATCATGTTTGCAAGTACTCCTAAACTCCTCTCCAGTGGAGACCCATCTGGGAGTCATCTCGGAACTGCAGATCAAATTGGTCAGGCAAAACCAACTGCTACTTTCTTCCTGATAAAGTTCACGTGGTTGGAAATCTGTTAAGAGCTCAGCCCCCGGGACTGCAAGTTAATGCACAGCATTCTAAGTAGAAAAGGTCATGGAAGCACTCTAGATAAAAGCCATTAAAAGGGTTTGGCTGACGAGATAATTGAGAGAAGAGAAGGCATTAAGGTTAAGCATGTGTACATGTAATTATTCTGTCTCTAGCTATGTGCAAATAGCATGTAAACCCCACAGAGATTCTGACAGCCAGACTATTGGTCTTAAATATAGATCTTCAACAGAGGCTTGTAGAAAAGTCTCCTACTCCTCCAGAGCTCCTGACCTTTGAGGTGGCAGCTTCCATGTCTCAATAAGGCAGGCTCGGGGAACTGCAGGTTTTTCTCTATGTGGAGATTTGGTTGTTCCTTTAGGGCACCAACTTGGGGTGCTAAGCTGCACATCCATCCCCGGTGGGAGCGGTGGGGAGAGTCTGCCGCAGGGGCATGTGATTCCTCCGGAGAAGCCTATTCCCCTACGCTCCCGGCTGACATCCTTTGCTGCGCTAGGGACTGCAGCAGGTACGTAGCAAAAGTGGTCTCTGCAATTCTACACAGGCCAATATTTGAAATTCAGTAGTGTGAGATTTGGCACTAACTGATGAGTTTTGCTTCTTGCAGCTGGGAAATGCCTTCTTCCTTTCTTGCATGCCTCTCACAAGGACAAGATTTTACTTCTTTATTAAGAGCTGGGGGCCAGGGGCCTCACCAAGACAACTGCTAATTTCACAACCTGCGTGAAATCATTTTAAAAATAAAAGTCAAAAAAAAAAAAAAGGGCAGTAGATGGTAAATGACACCTAACAGTGATAAAACTGAGAGATATAAAATCCAGCCACTACAACTCCAGCCTGCTTCTGCACAGGAGCAGCTGGGCCCACCATGGCCATGGATGCTTCAAGGCTGTTGGTAGGTTCCCCAAAGGAGGTGAACAAGGATCTTTAAGATGCTTTTGCCAAGAAAGCCTGCGGGAAATCTCTTTTCACTGAGATAAAATTGAATGCTTGTAGAGGACACTCCATGTTCAGAGATTCCTTTTTCAAGATTATTTCCTACATAAAGTAGGAAGTTTTCAGTTAACTGGATTTTCTCTAGCTCTTCCGTCTCAGTCCTTATAAATTTCTCTGATTCATCTCCTACTGCCTAGGAAGAAACCACTTTGGACCTGGCTGAACAGAGTCATCTTGCTTTTATCCTTCTCTCCACACCATCAAGACTCACTAGTCTGGTGACTCTCCCACTCTTTTATTCAGGAAGGGCTTTTTGCTCAGACTTTCCTGGCCTTCCAAGGTGTCCAAACACAGCACAGAAAGAAAAACAAACCAATATTGAACTACACGTTAAGACCTATGAGCTTTAGGACATAAGACTGGCTTTTGGGATATGCATCAAAAGAAAGACATAGCACCTAAAGTAGACACAAAAGTCAGCCAATATCAATACAAGGAGCCTAATGAAAGATATATCTCTTATAAATCCTGCCTTGCCTAAATCTAAGGAGTGGTGGGAGTTTTTCACAGAGAGAGTTCAGAAGTATTCATGCTAGTGAGATAAAAGGGACAGACTCAAAGTAAAGGCTGGAAGCTTTTGCTTTCTCAAATCAACCTGCAGGGAAAGGTAAACATGTCCAATATTACAGAGCAGAGACAACATCATTACCATCCAGAAAGATGTTTAGACATCTCACAAAGCTACTCTTCTATGAAAAGGTATTGGGAAACTTCAGTTTTTCATATGGCAATGAAAAGTCCTGCAGGACACTGTTTAAATAAGTAAAAAATGCCCTATGCAGAAGGCTGGCACAAATCCCTGTGAAAAGTAACATCAAAGTAAGGAACAGCTGGAGAAACTCTGATGAAGAAAGACCTATATATACAGAGCATCAAAGGATTAGGCTGAATATCACCCTGAAAAGACTTTCAAGATTTAGAGACAGTCAAACTGTCTGACCCTAGTGCTAGGATGTTCAGTGCTTTGCCAGTAAGTCTTTCTGACATTTTATCTAACTGATATTATGTGCCAGTTTCTCTACGAGTTTGGATCTTTCAGCATCTTGCAAGTTTGGCTACATTCTAGAAGTTGGTGCTTTTCACAGAGTTTTGAGTAGCTGATTAGTTATCAATGGCTAAAGCAATGCCAGAGGACTAATAAGGGATTAATAGAGTAGGTTCCGGTATAAATCCCCAGCTTATATGGCCAGTCAATATTCCCCATGACAAAGACGCCAATGTGCTGATCTGCGCCTGCCAATGGGCTGATCTGCTCCCAGTGCTCAGTTCCTGCCAGGCTTTGACTGCATAGCAAACATGATTAATATGAGGTATTTCAGGTATTTTTCATCTGCAGACAGACAGGTTCTTGCCAGCATAGCTCACATCATTTAATGCGTGTCAGAATAGAGACGGCGGTGGTGGTAGTAGGAGAGGGGGATGGATGGGAGTGTGTGTCTTTGACATTTATCTCTGCTCATATTAAAATCAGAATATGATTTACAAGGCAGTTTTACATATGGCTTTTTCTTACTCCTGCTGGTTTGGTTTAGGAAGGACATTCCTGAGCAAGAAACAGCCACTGGCTTTTCCTGTCATTTCCCAACTACAAGAAAGACAAAGGAGCAGAGTTTTGGAGAGTAGTGCACTACATATGGAGACTTGATATTAATCCAGTTTCAGATGATACTGATACTAACCAGCCTCCCTTTTCAACTGTAAATGTAAAAAGGCTTCAAACTCTTTTTAGAATAGACCATATGCCTTTGGTGATTTGCACAGAAACCCAGCAAGGCATTCATTAGGAGATGGCAGCATCCATGAAGTAGTTATTTACTGCTATTATTAAATACTGATATAAAATAAACAGGAAATATCCAGGTTTTCTTCTATGTGTACCCACCATTGAGCATTTAGGATCCGCATAAAGACAAACAGGCCGTTGCAGGTTGTCCTGCAGTCTAAACACTTGCTGATTAATATGAATGCAGGACTGACTACCCTTAATTTAGAACAGAGGATTTATATCCTTATAAATGACAACAGACAGCCAATCAATAAAGGATGATAATAACAGCACATAATATCAGGGGAAATTAGAGTCAATTGCAGGGTTTAAGAAAAAGAGTGTGAAGTCCAAACCTGAGTCTTAATAGATGGAAGGTTAAGGTGCTATGATAGCTTAAAATGTGCAAATAAACAAAGTAATGAATTACAAGCATATTCACAAAAGAGATTAAAATTCTGTGTGCTCTCAGCAGAGATCTGGTCTTTAGTGGGATACAAAACATTAATCCTGGCTGCAAGGAGAAGACTTTAAGAAAAACATTTCAAGGTCTGCTATAAATACTTCGAGAAAGAGGTTGAGTGTGTCTAGACTCGTCTAAACTGTGAGACTTTGCATGCCCTAAGACAAAATACGGATAGCTTCCTTCTCTAATTGTTGTGGTTAATTAGTGTTGCATATGAATAATCTTTTCTTAAAGAACTCCCTACACCTGAAACTATATCTAATCATGTTATAATGTACTCCTAGTAACAATTAACAAACAACTACATATTCTTCACTGATTGTAAATTAACTGCTGTACTGTAAAACTGCAAGTTTTTAGAATAGTTTAATTGTTTTATGACCAATGAAGTAGAGACCATGTACTGTCCAGTGCTCAGAATCCAGCACAACCCTCCAATTATGGGAATATGTGAAAGCTTTAAGGGCCTAGTACTTAATTATCCTACGGATTTTTATACCAATCTAGAGGTGTAAACATGCCTTATACTGGTTGTAAAAAGTAATTACATATCCTTTTGTTGATGTAATTTATACTCTTCTTAAAGCACTTACCAGAAAGGTGTGGAAGAGCTGTAGCATAAAAATCAGGGCTTTAAAGATCATTTTATCTTCCTCTTTGCAAATGCCTGCACCATTCCTGAAATGCTACAAAACACTCTTTCTCCACAGGCTGTATTTCTCTCCCTACAGCTCTGTTACAATTTATTCCGTATTTCTAAAACAAGGTATTCTGTGATTATCAGAACTAATGCAGCTGGTTTACTCAGCTTTTGTCTCCTATATTGCATATCTTGACCATGATAAACCCAATTCCCTGCCATATTCTCTCTGACTCTCCTGGCAGAGTAACCTCAGCCCCTGCCTGTCACACGTCCTATAAATCCATTCCACAGAACCCCAGCTCTCTTCAGCATTTCTATTTATTACTTATGCTGCGGCTGACTCTGACCTGCAAGTGTGGTAACATGTCATCATGAGGGTCAACAAAAATAGTTAATTTTTGAATTCGCTTACAGCTTTTTCTACAACAGAGAGAGTAACAGTCTCCTCTTGTCTCTACTTAGGCATTTGAAAATTCTAAGTGTTTCCTACTTCTTTCCTACTTTCCTACCCCAAGCTGTCTATTAAATTTGACTGAACTCACCATTGATTTTACAAGTCGTTAGGTGGGACTATCAGAGAGTGCATCTCCTCCTTAGGAAACTGTGCTATAAACTGTAACTATAAAGGATATATTGGGCCGATTTGCTCACCTCCCTGTAAAGTGTACTCTGTCACAGGTCTGCTGAATGCTCCCAGCCCAGCTCCATTGTAAGATGCCACCTGGATTTCATACTGGGTCCAAATGATCAGGTCTTTCACTAAGCAGTAGTTAATTTCTGCACTGGTGATGTTCTTATACTGGTATTCTCCAGGGAGGCCGGCCAGGCGATACCTACCATATGGCAAGAAAAATTTGCTGTTAATTAGATGGTATCAATTATAGCAAATATCCTGAGTAGCAAAATAGCTTCCTTTATGAAGAGGCAATATGCAAACTTTTACAGCAGAATTAAGCAAAGAATAATGAAAAATAATCAGAAACAACAGACTAACTCCTGATAAGAGCGTATCGTGTTTGACTACTATAGTATTTATAATCTGATCTCACCGAGATTACATGCTCACGGCTAAACAAAACGGGTATTTTATCCTGTTTTATGGTTGCAGAAAAATTACAGCTTTTTAAATGTGGCTTGTCTAGTAAAAGCTGTGATTTAGTAGAAAAAATAGCCCAGATGTGATTTTTATCAGGGTGCTGCTGTAAATCAGCTTGAGAAATGTTTTTTTCCTTCTCCTCTGAAATCAGAAAAGGCAGAGCTCAGAGGGCCCTGACCTTCTAGCATCTCAGGCATTGCCATCTCTGGCTTCCACCAGGATTTACTTCACAGCATGATTAAAATAAGGATGGAATATATTTGAGACTTAAGGATTGGTTAAGCATTGGAATTCCAGGAGAAGGGCTGTAGCAAATACAGATGAGTGGTAAACATCCTGACAAACTTTCTACTGAGACATGGGAAGCTGAGACTCTGAGTATATTTTCCCGTGTAAAAACTGTATTGCAGAAAACAGAGCCCCTTTGATGTGTCTCTTTAGGCCAAGAAACTATGGAGAACTAAATTATAGAAAACAAACAAACCTTGCAAATCTGTGAATGTGAATAATACTGTTTGTTTTCCTTCCTTTAGAAAAATGGTATAATGGATGCTTACAATATGCTAATTCACAAAAAAATCAGAAAAACAGAGACCAAGTAAGGGGCACAAGACATTACTATTCCCTGAAAAAGACAAATATGGAAACATTTGTATTGTTATTCACCACACAGCTTTTATGCACTCTTATTCATCCTTTGCTTCACCATAATCACCAAAAGCTTATTGACACAGAACAATTTCATAGACATCTTCCAGTCTGATTTTAAATTTGTCTAAGTTAAATCGGTGCAATTTCAACGACTAGACAACTTTGTGTATTTCAACCATAGATTTTGTTCTTAAGTCTTCTTATAAAGACATCAGTTCTTCATCACTGACACCTCCTTTATTTTCTGCTGACGAGCTGCTTGCCTGACCATATTTTGGCATACTTAATATTTGTAATGCTACACTAGTGTGATTCCATTTATGAAATACAAATGGAAATAAAGAAATATCAGCCCTCAGCAGAGTTTACTGAATGTCTTGATCTTTTTCTACTTTATGCAATATCTACCTTTTCCTTTCTTTTGTCTCCTGTGAAGGTTGTATTCTTCTTGGCAAAGTCAATTCTTTGTGCAGCAATGTTTTGTCTCACACCTAGCAGACAAGGTGTAGAGTGCTCCTGTGATTTAATCTATTATGCTGTTAGCATGGCATTCCTCTAAATGCAATACTGCCAGTGAGAAAAAGGGCAGAGGAAGGAGACCAGTTCAGAAATGTCATGTCTTCACGATTTTTCTCACCGTGGACTTTGATGTATACTCCACATGACTTGTGCAGTGCACCCTCACTTTTAAAGATCAGGTGTTCCATCAATTTAGTATCTTGCATGTCTTGAGCATTGGGTCGCTGGGATGCATGGTGGTTTTCACTTTGTTATACCCTAATTCTACAGAAATCAGTGCAGGAAGGCTTTTCTTCAGTGCACATTGCTGCAACCGCACAATTTAACTTGGAAGAACAGCCTGGTTTATTACCTGGGACAGTTGTGCTTTTATATGATAATCTTAAATTCCTGTCGAATAAATTGTTTCTCTGCTCTGTGGTCAAGACAAAGCATGTAGACATCAAAAATGTTCACAGATTGAGCATAATGAATATGATCACTCTCTATTAAAATGGAAAGAGATGTTACAGCGAGAACAGGGATGAATTATGCTGATAGCTGTTGTAGAAAATACTTAAGTTAAACATTATTGAAAATACTATATGGAGAAAACAGAACAGATTGCCAGAAGTGGGAGGCTATGGGATTGCTTTCTCAAAGGACCTAATGCTGAGACTGGGTAAGACTCATTGGGAATAGCTAAGGAATTAATCCTATCATCAAGTAGACCAGTCTGAAGAAAAGAACTGTGCAAGCAACACTCGTACCCTGTGCAAACAGGTACCCAAGTCTCATGACAAGATTCTAGCTACAGACAGAAGTTAAAACACCTTTTCCCACCTGTCACTGATGACTGGCACAGCTTTCAAGCTGAGTCCAGCTCTTAAAACTGCGGGCACTTGCACAAGTGGCTCACCACTGTAATAGGCTCTGTGCAGGTGACAGGGAGATTAACGGACTTCAGCTCTGCCTGCAGAGAGAGGGAACTTTCCAGCACTATTTTGGGAGCTCACCAACACTCTTAACATCACAAAAGCATTTCCATCCATGCCAGCAAAAGTAGGAGCACAGCATGAACAGGATGTTGGCATTTAAACTGTAGCGTTTAGTTATCTTTTAGCAGGTCTGGAGGACATTGTATTAAAAATGTCAGCAGCCTGCCTACAATAGGCTGTAACCATCACTTGGAAATATGTCAGTGGTGGTGCAATGCTTGGGAGTTTCCCACAAACACTCTAATTTAGATAATGCCTCCCTGACTAAAGATGCGGCCCTAGCTGGCTGCTAGCACTGCAGGATATGGAGGATGCCAAATGAGCAAGTAAGCTGCGGTTGAATTGGGTAGGAGTGAATAACTGAGTCCCCCAAAATTACGAAAGGGAAATGTTCTGCAAAGTCTCTTAGTGTGACAACACCCTTTCCAACACAATAAATCCTGTGTAAGCAGAAAGACCGGATGTATTCAGGATTCCCAGTTACCAGCCTGAATCTGTTTCTTATTAATAAATACAGATGGGTCTGAAAGAATCTTACTCAACTGACTGATTTTCAAAACCAAAATTCAAGGTCTGCCATGAAGCATCTGACCTGTCATTCCCTGTTTCCATTTTGCTTGGCACAAAGCTGAAGTTTATTGATTCTATTCTTGCTCTTCCATAGTGCAGGAGCCCTGTTGTGTCTTTGATAAGTTTAATTAACCTTTCTAGCAGGAAGCTGAGATTGTAATAAACAAATATACATCTGCAATGCATAGGCTGCACTGTACCAACTTCCCATGTGAACACTTTTAGTACTTGGTGCTTCACTTCACTTTGAAAATAGAAAAAAGTTATCTGGATGTTGAGTCTTCCCAGGGAGCTAGTCCACTTGGGCAGCCCATTCGGAGCAGCTAACAGAGACCCCAGCTCACTCACCCTCTGGTATAGACAGGCTAGAATTTAAGTGCCTGCACCCCTGTGGCCATTTGAACAGAGGTGTTTTCTCATCTGAAATAAACCAGGGCAGCCACAGCATTTGTAAATAATAACTAATATATTTAATGGAATTAGAAATAGTCTTTACTGTACTCTTGGGTCACACCATTCTGAATTCCCTCATGCACACACAGATCTATCTTCAGACTTTCCAGGTTAGGAAATTACTTACCTTAGGATGTACCCATGAAGAACTCCGTTATGTTCACTCTCGGGAGGAGGTTGCCACTGGACCATGATAGACTGATTGGTGCGCCCACTGGCCACTATGTTTTTAGGTGGGGCACTGGGGGGCTCCTCAGGTAGCATCAACCTAAGTACAAAAGAATGTGATGGAGGTGGGTGTTGAAATAAAAGATAGATAACATTTCTATTTCATGTATCCACTCCATGTGAACCAGTTTCGTTTATCAAAGTCTGATGAGTAGAAAGAAATATAACGCTGATCAAACTGCTGAAGACATGCATGAAATAGTTACAACAAATCAACATAATACGAAATCAGTTAAGCAAGCAACAAGACAGACAGCTGAGGTAACCTTATTCTCTCCGAATCACCCAGGCTGCTACAACTCTTTAAAAAGATTACAAGCCTGGATGAGTTAGAGCTCAGGTCCAGTGTCTGTGACTCCTTCCAAATTGTTTCTTTCAGCTCTTTCAATATTTTTCATATCAAACTCCTACATTTTGAAAAAGCCATTTAGAGTTCAGCTGTTCTGCAATTCAAGCTCACAGCAAGCTTTGGTTCACAGAAGAAGGGGGATGCATTTGAAACTAAATTTGATGAAGCCATCCTTCTATGTCGCATCTGGGTGAATTCCAGAAGTGACATTGCAATGATTGGGTGAATGCTGTACTCCTTCCTGCGCTAAGTGCTGTGGCTTAACACAAGAGCAAAAAAATATTTCCAAGATTCTGCTCAACTGATACTCTGGAAATACGAGGACACCTCTCCCCTTGTGTGCCGATATCGTGCGTCGCCTAATTGCCATTATCACCAATTACTGACAACTGCAGAGCACTCTCCAGCGGCCTGGGTAATGCTAACTGCTCCGTTCCCCAATTATTGTGCAAAAGATACCTTTATTTTATTCATTCACAAACAATCAGCAGGTTTTTTCTCCCAATGATTCTAGGTTATTGTACCTTTAGTCCACAGGCATTTATTTTTACTGTACCTGCTGGTCTCAGAGCTGTACTGGCCCTTTCCCACCTGGTTAACCGCACACACCCTGAACTGGTAGGTTCGGGCTGGAGTTAGTCCGCTCACAGTGACACCGGTCATCTTTGGGTCAAGATTTGATAGGTGAACCTTCCAGGGAGAATCTGTTGGAATAATTTACATGTGAAAAAAGATTGAAGCGCTTGTTAAAAGCCCTGCAGAAGTGAGAAAACGCCTCTGAGTGCTCTGAGCTCTTTGTGCTTGTTTTCCTCAGAGGAACTTTGGGAAGAAGTTTCTTTTCAGCAGAAGAAACCTTCCTGTCAGCCCACACGGTTATGCAGATTGCACATTTTTCTACTGGAAAGTGATGCTGCACATGTCATGGCATAATAAATAAAAACTATATTCATTAACATTTTAATAAAAGAGGAAACAAGCATGATAAAGACAGATGGGCTGTGTATTTCACAACCCATCTGTTTGGCAGGCCATTACAACACCACACCCATGAGTGGCTCTGGTGGAAGGACTGTAATGAAATTCACAGTCAGTTTGGAATATCTTCCTACCCAGCTTGCAAGCAGGTGTAGAAGCGTGACTCTCTCTGCCAAATCAGCCCTTTTCTGTAAGACCTGAGAAAGCTTCTGCTGCGAATTCTACATGTCTGCAATTTTTTTCTGGAGATAGTATATGGCATTCAGTCTAATCATTTCCTAGGAAGATTCCCTGGTATAAACAGCCCTGGCAGTGCTATAAAACCCTCGTTGTCAGTTCACATACTTGACATATCGAGCTCCTCTGATGCCCAAATTACATTTTCAAGTTTTCAAAGAGGTCAGAAATGAAACATGTCGAAAATTAAATATTCTGAATTCTTTTCTTCCTAGCCTGGTGTCACATATTCTCCCCAAAGTCATGACTGAAATGTAGTCAGGGAGAGGTGACATTTGGTCTGTGTTGCAACAGTACAGCAACGGAATCAGCCAATTTAAAGATTTGTTCAGTTTTTAAATAATAACAGCTGTTTTCATGCTCCCTGCTCAAAATTACTAACACTTCTGGAAATTACTGAGGAGCTAGCTGTAGATTTTGGCAACGTATCTGTGCATGTTGCTCATCAGAAGTGCATTGCAGCTCCTGGCAGGTCACCTAGACGTCTGCTGGAAAATGAAGATGAGGTGTCCCAAATGTCGAAGGCTGCTAAACTTCACACCAAGATATAAACCACTAATTTAGTGCTTTTCTGGCAGATTCCTTAGCAAGTTTAAGTCCTCTGGGGTGTGATACAAGTTGGGCTGTAAACACTGCATCTTCGAATTATTCAACATATATTTATTCCAGTAAAGGCTTTCCAAGAACAAAGACTTTTTTAACAGGAAAAATGACAGGGCAAGAATACTGGGAATGCTGGAGAGGGACATTTGCACAGCAGTCAAGTTCCATCCTTGCCAGTTGTTGATGATTTACCAACAGTCACTTCAGCTGCAAGATCTGGACAGCAATTCATCTTAGCTGAACGTTAAACTTTGTTTAGGAAGCCCTTAGAGGAAGCACACCTATGCTATCTAGAAAAGCATTTGTTAGGAGTTCTTTGCACCCTAGTTCCTTCTGAATTTTATCAAGCTTCTCTTGAGACTTCACAAACTGTTCACCTCGTTACAGCCAGAGTGCACAATAACAAATCAAGGTAAGCTGAAGTTAAGGTATGGCTGACTTAGTACATTGCCTGAAGCAGCTTCCTGAGGAAAATGGAAGAGCAAACACCAACAAGAGAGTGAAATATCCTTGTATGAGCTACTTGGGTAGTGGTCCATTTCCTAGTTTACTGCTAGTGTAAACACCACCTGAGAGTGCTTAACCCAAGCAGCTCAATGTAGTGAGCAGTTTGATTCAACAACAAGGCCTATTAATCTCTTCAGCACCTTGGGGCTTTGCTCTGTTTATATGCTGCATCTGTAGAATACTTTATTTATTCTTTTTCCTCTCCTGGTGGAAGATAAAAGATCTGGCAGGAAGAGAGATTAAACTGAAAACTAATATAAACGAAGCCTATTCATCTCCTGGGCACTCCGATTCCTAAAGGAAAGTGGTTTGGGGAGGATTTGCTCGCTCATGGAGCAGTGGATACAGTGAGTGTGCAGAGTATCTTTAAAATTTAAATGTCGTCTTTTTTTTTGACAATCAATAAACTAAACATTTTTTCAAAAGGCTGTTCTCCCTCCTTAAATACACAACAAACCCCAGAATTGTACAGAAGCTTGTTTTACCGTAGAGAAGAGCAATTCTGACATAGGAAACATGCCATAAAATTTTCACCGACTCTCTTCTCCTCCAGGGATGACTGTCACTCGCTTGTCCCAGGAAGCCTGGAGAAGCTCCATGGTGACAAAAGACTTGCCAGGTCGAACTATTAAATAAGCCTCTGTTAGACTGAACAGACTGTGCTAATCCTTCATTTAAGTTAAGCTGCCCAGAATGTACTCTGGGCTTTGCTTGCTTGCTCTTCCACTGTAATTGCTACTGTCTGAAAAACTTCCATGTTTAGCTGTCTATCGTCTTAAGGATATTGGGTATTTTGAATTAACTCTGATTGCCTCTCCAAGTGAATTTATTGGAAACGAAGAATCTCACAGGCTACTCTCTAGTTTACAATGTGATTCTGGGGATTTTAGAAATGACTTTTGTTCTGTCAAGAATTTTTGGATGCACTTGTGATACGTTTAATAACACTGGTTACTCACCAAGAGGCATTACTTCTATATTTCCCTATCTACCTTACAATTCTTACATTAATTGCAAATTCCTCAAAAATCATTTCTAATTTGATATTACAGATTAGATCTATTGCAGAAAGCTGATTTTTGCAGGTTTGGAGTACATTTCCATCTCCTTCCTTCTCCAGGGGGTTTTGCACATACGATAGTATTGGAATTTGCTGTACTGCTGGAGTTTACGGAATTCATCTTTCAAATCTTCATGACAATATGATATTGCAAAAAGTTCAAATAAAAATGAAACGGCTCATCCTTTGCTTGGTAGGACTTCAACAAGGTCTACCAATGGCCTGAAAACAAGTATCTTTTAACACTATCATATACAGATCTGAGTCACAGTCGTAACAAACAGCGTAGTTTTACTTGGGTTTTTGCAAAGATTTATTAAGGTGTTCAATTTTTATCATTTGAATATTCCTACCAAATTCAGGATGACAATTTCATAGGCTTTACGTTAAGCGTGTATAGATGCTTTCCACAGGAGCTTTTATTATCTCCTCATTGGCACAATGTGATGAATCTTAGTTATATCATTACCTCACACAGCACAGATATCCCAGAATACAATAAAACAAATATGGGCTTTTATCTTAATTGTACTCAGCAGAATTCTTTAAGTATTAATTCATTTCTTCAGATAAAAGGCTATTCAGAATAATTTTTGATCAATCCCTGAAATATAAAGCTCTTTGGAATAAAATAAACATATCCCCTTCTAACTCCATGAAGATACTTCATTGTAATTCCTAGGTATATTGCAACAGGGCTAAACAGGTCATGAAACATCCAAAAATGATATTAGTGCAAATGGCAGCAATGCATGGTACTATTTATTTGAAAATCCTATTTCAAATGAAGGTTCACATTCCTGGGTCTGTGTGGGCAGGAATACTTAATGACTGTGTTTCCCTGGAACTGTGTTTTTCAAATTAGATTATAAATTTGCCCCCAAATGTTTAAGGCCATATGTCTCAAGTCACCGACAGACACGGTCTACTGTGAATACTTGTAATTTGAGAATTATTGCATTGTGCCTAATACATTCATTTTAAAAATTAGGTGACTTGGTGACTAGAGTCGTTCATATTTCCAGCAATTTATGTGCACGATCTGCCACTGTTTTTTCCTTTAATTAAAATAAGGTTCTTATATCTCTTTACTGAACTGATATTAATGAAAAGGAGTTCTAATCCATGCCAGGTGGAGTGACACGCCTCTCTCTAATGCAGCTAGTAATTAGTCCCCTGAAATTTACACTCATTATTTTGAACTCTCTTCAGCTATTTCTCTGAAACAGATACTGTTATTATGTATTCATTTATGGTACGTGCTTCAAAACGTACAATGGATCCTAAAGCTATTAGAAAACTATTCAAAGCAAAACAGCTAAAAAAATGAACAAAACCAGGCTGCGTTTTGGCACCTGTAACTGCAAAGCAAAACCCATATATTAAAACTCCACAGAATGAAGAACAAAGCCCCCGCGCAGCTTTGCTAACAGGAAAATAAATCATAATTCTGATGCCCCTCCCTAACCTTTACATGTATGAAAGCAAACGGGCATCAGGATGTTAAGCGTATTGCTTAGCACACTGCTGCTGACAGTGAAAGAGCTACAGAGGCAAGCAGATGAGCTCATGGAGGGCATACGCCGATTCCTTGACAGTTGTTCTTTCTGCGGCACAAACAGGACCGACAGAAAACCTGAAAGAAATTTTCTTTGAAAAGCAGGGAGAGATTCTGCACAGTCGTATCAGACAAAACTATTCCTACACAGGATCAAATGTCAGCTTCGTTCACAAACATCACTTGGGATGGGAACAAAGGAAAGGTGGTGTTTTCCAGAGGAGTAGGAGGTCTGTAGAAACTAAATATTAACCACACACTACTGAGATCAAAATAACTCTACAAAACAAATACTTCAAGAAAATAAAAACCAAAACAAGACAGTGACAATATGCAGACATTAAAGTCAGCTTTGCAAACCAAAGTCACTGTTGACATTATTCTACTATTCTGTTGGCATCTGTAAAGCTGAGCAATAATATATGAAATGAGAGAACACAGCGATAGTGGAATATTCAAGGGCTTAGATTCCTCTCTGTCCTACTTCTAGGAGTAACCATTTAGACATTGTACATAAAAGCAAAGTAAATAAAGATGAAAACTGAAAGGACAGCAAGATCTAGAATATTTCTGGGAGTTAAGATGCTCAATTCACAACAAACCCACTCTGTGTTTGGTTTTTGCAGCTGCAAGCTTGCTGAAGTACCTACACCTATGATTTGTGATAATGAGACTCTCTTAGTGGTAGATTGCAATGCCATCACAGCCAAAATTATTGGATCTATCACAAAGTGAGCAAGGGTTCACAGGGTCCTGTGGAGTTCTGAGGGACTGTCTGCATGATTTCTGGAGAACTATTGTTGATTTTTGCTGAGCCTTCTACAAATTTCAGTGAATGAATCATAGCATTTTCAAAATGATGGCACATTTATCCCATTCCTCTACTAGAATAACTGCAAAGCATCCTTGCTAGAAAGGCACTTGAACACCTTTCAGACTTCTCCTGGGACCGAGTGAGCTGCCTCCTCTTTTAGTGACTCTTCCCAATCAATGAAGCCCAGTGCAGGACCCAAGTGCATACGTCCTGGCAGCTCTGAGCTGTCTCTGTGTAAATACAGCTCTAGTATCTTCGCATCACGTTCCCAGACTGGGAGTTTATTAGCTTGTCTTTGTCAAAGCCACTGGGAAATATGAAACACAAGGATAACGTCCTTGGGTGAAAGAACAGGTAAGGAAAAGCAAAAAGGCAGCTGCTGGCCTGTAGTCAAAAGGAGGAGAAGGAGAGAAGAGTGACAATAAAAAAGGTGGTGGTGATAAAAAGGTAGAGAGGGGGTGTGAGTGCAGAACACTGAATTTTCAGAGTCATTTGTTAAAAAAAGATCAGGAGCCTTTGCTCAAAAAGAACTGTTTTAAGGACAGCAGTCCTGGGTATAACTTGTGAATTCTGCTAGGATTAGAAAACAGCACTTTGCTTAACAGATGTCAAGATCATCAGTTCTGGGACCTCCACATCTGAAAAGTTATGCACTCCAGTCTGCAAAGCAAAAGGGTTGTATGTGATCTGAAGCTCAAGTTTCATCTCAAGGTCTCTGTGTGGCAAAACAAAATGCTACTCTCTAGAGAATCAGAAACCAGGACTCTTTCACATTCAGTTATGCAGTGGCTAATTTCCACATGTCAGAAAAAGTGATGCTCTTAATTTTTTCATCAAGAATCAATTGTTAGGCTTGGATTTCCAGCTCCTAGGGTGACAGAGATTAGAAAGTATTGCCAAGGTGACCGATTTCCATATAACCTCATCTTTCCATCAACTCCTAAAGAGGCATTAGCAGTGTCCCCGAATAACCTTGCAAACTGAGAGCCACAAAGAACCAGACATACAGCATGACAAAACTGTGAGAAGTGGCAATTCACAACGACCAGGTTTGTAACCCATGAAGCTAGATATCTGGGTGTCTTACAGTTCAGCATCCTGAACGACCTACCTAAAAGAAGGGTGTAAAATGATAACCTAGGGAAAGCAAAGAAAATATATGAAGCCATATACAGATAAGATAGTAGCTCCTATTGACATCCCAGGTTGTACCTCTGACCATCAGTTCCTTCTATTATTATCCTGCCTGCATTTTTCAGATGAAATTTGGGCTCTGAATGCATCAAGATATCTATGAACCCATAGCAAAAGACAATAATGGGAAGAAATAAAATATGACTATTGCTATTTTACAGATGTCAAATAGAAACACTGAGGAATGATCTGTTGTGCCTCAAGTCTGGCTGGCAATGCTGGAGGTGGAACGAAGGCTTTATTGTATAACAATTCCACCATCTCAGACCTCTTCTTGTTGTTTAACTCTTTCAGCGTGTGAATAGTCGAGCGTAAAAGCCAGGGCTTCCCCTTTGTGCACACTGTCTCTCATTTAGCAAACAACAGTAACATTTTGTTAGTAGCTCCGGTAAAAGGTGAGTCTGAAAGAAGGCTGAATAATTAAGAAGAACATGAGGCTGAAACACATTTGACTTTACTCACTGTTCTCAGAGAGCTCGATCATGTAGTAGAGAACAGGGCTGTTTCCATCAAAGGGACGCACCCAGGAGAGCATCACGCTGCGGCTGTAGGAGGAATTCAGAGTGGCCAGAAGATTCTGAGGGGAATGAGGCAGCTCACTGTTAAGGAAAAGAAAGGGAGAAAAAACAGCACAGAAAAATCAATCTACATTTCATTCAGCTACAGTCTTACAGGCAGTTCAAGACACACAACATCAGACTCATAAGATGATAGATATAAAACTACCAGCAGCTATTGTACAATTAAATAAATGAAAGTCATCTGAATTCTTCACAATTTTATCCTATTTGGAAAAAAAAGTAATTTATGCTGAAAGTCCCAAGGCTGATGCTTAGAACAGCTAATGGAAATGTTGCTAAATGTGGGAAAAAAGCCAATTTTCATGATGTTTTTGATTGAGACAAGTTGGTCAATAAATTCCCTCTCACTTTTTTCCCCTTCTTACGATGATGTCCTAGCAATGTGACAGCAGTAATACGTATAAACAGTAAAACACATGGGAGATATGATTTAACATGGAATTTTTCATACTCAAGGAAGCAGAAGACATTGACACTATCCATATAGAGCTACTAATCAAAATTACCATATGTATTCTTAGGCTACAGAACAGCTTGATTTACTCGTGGATTCAGGCTTATCCTGTCATGGGTAGAATCTTTCCTTCCTATAATAAGGATTTTTTTGGAAGCACCCAACCAGAAAATGTAGTGAAAATGCCTGCAGAAACCCCATGGAAATACAAAATGAAACATTATAAAACCAAAAATAAAACAGCAGCTCAATTAAAATGCGTAATTTCTCCACATAAAGGCAATTTGTGGAAAAACGTTTCATTTGTACTCATTGGCTGAAAGTCGGAGGCTGCATGGTGCAGTGAGAAAACTAAATTCAGCTACATCCCTTAAATGTTGATCTGCATTAAGTGATAAGAACCCTTCAGCCATTATATTTCAGCCTGATTCCTGCTCCTTATCATCCTGGTTCCCCAGGAGGACAAGGATCTTTGAGTGAAGGAAAAGCAAGAAGGATCAGCTTTCACCCATTCAATCTACTGCTCCTCCCCAGGAAAGCTGTGGGTAACCCTTCCTCAGCGTGCACCACTGCTAATCTGCTGTGGCCAGAGCAGAAGGCCACAAGGTACTTCACAGGCTTAATTTAAAAATGTAGTAATTTCTGGTTGTAATGTATCATGCTACTGAAGGCTTACAGTTATTTAAAAACCGCAACTCCTTACCCACTCACAAAAGAAAATACAGACTCTGGCTTTAAGCCAGACCAATAAATATGTCCTGGATTTGGGTTTCTACTGGAAGACTGAGGAACATATGGAGAGCCAGACAATAGTTTTATTATTTTTCTGTTAAAACTGTGAATGCTTTTGTTTATGTGTTTATGATGGCTACACACGGTGGAGTTAGCACCAAAAAAAAGGCTGCTGGAAGAGCCAGAGAGTGGTAAGAAAAACACACAGATAATGAGACAACACAAGTGGAAGACACTCACCTGCCCACCTCTCTCTAGGCTGGAAGGGCTGATGCTTCCCAAGGCTACACCTGAGACTCAAAGTCTCGTCTCATCTCATTTGACTTTAAATGCCTAACCAAATTAGCAGCACGGTCACCCCAGGCTCTTTCTGTAGTACACATGAAATGACACCTCAGGGCGAGATTCAGATCTTAACTTCATTAAATCACCAGCTCAAGATGCCTTGATTATGAGGAGTTTAGTTCTTGCTTAGGTCTGGGCATGTAGCAACCAGGCTCCAGACTTCTGATGCACAGACAGCTAAGACATGGTCAGTTTTAGGCTAGAAGAAACATCAGGCACAGAAAAGAATATGTATGGGCTCAACAGAAGCAGATTTTGAACACAGCACTGCCAAATTTTGGATAAACAAGTTTAGGGAAGAGGGGGACCTGGAAAAAAAGTAGGAGGGCAGCTGGCCTGCAAAACAAAATGGCAGAATAAGCCTGTCATTTGAAAAGTGTGGAGTGAGGGTTTAAGATATGGCCATTTACCCAGGGACTACAGGATTGTGCTACTTAATTTTGAATGAAACATTAAATTATAATAAACATTAAACCTCCACGACAATTTATCATTATGTCCTAAGCAAGGTGGTTGGAAAAGTGTTTTTGTGATTAAGCTGGCAAAAGAAATTACTGAAGGAAAGAGATTGAAACATCTTGTTGTGACATGGCTCACAGAAGTCCCAGTCCCCACTCCATTTATGACCGAGCCCTGTGGGAAAGAGCTGAGAGATGGGCCGTGGCTTCAGCTTCTTCCCCAAGACGATGCTCACAGAGGGAGCAATGTAGGAGGGATGGCTGAGGGGGAGCTCACAGCAAACTTGTCTCCATGTCACTCCCTTTCTGGAAACTAAATAAACACTCCTGGAATATATTAAGGATTTTTTCAGGGTGTGCATTTACCTATCTTGTTTCCCCATACATTTAGAAGGGCTGAATTAACAGCTCATTCGAGGACAGAGGGTACATGACTAAGAAAGACTTTACAGCTCGGTCTCATTTTCTTAGGGTCTAAGTCTCAAAAGGATTTTGGAAGAGAGAGAACATTGCCTGTTTCATGTTTTCTAAAGCACAAACTGAGTTTAAACATGGGGGGTTTTTTGCTTAGGATTTGGGTTTAGTTGATTATTCTCTCAGATTGACGCAAAATGGTAATCAGTCAGCAGCGTGAAGGAAATGGGCACTTTCTGTTCAGCGAGAGATTGAGTAGCGGGAGCTGCAGCAGCCATACAGTACACCTATCTCCGCTAATATCATATTCTTTAGCCATATGTGTCCACACTGAACAGCAACAGATGGTGCTTACAGATTTAAATCCCTCAAGGCAGACATAACAAGTGCCTAAGAAACACACCTGGACAGAAATAAATATTTAAAACTACAAAGGCATTTCAGCACAGAAGTGTGCTTCTCTCTTTGCAGTATACAAAAGCAGAGATTAATAAATAGGAATTCCTACTTTAGCAAGCACTTACACTTTGTCTCCTTCTCATTTGCTACCACAAACTGTGCGGAAGGGATGATAAATGAGACGTGTACCACCATCATGAATATTCACATTGCCAAAAGAGATCATTGCTTCTTTTTTTCCTTTAAGAGAATTATTTTTCCTTGCTGCTAACATCCAAGAAATCATTGCAGGGAATGGTAATTTCAACCCTTCTTCAGGATGCAAAGGACCTCAGACTAGAACTGCTCTTCTGATACAGCATGAAAGTGGATGAGGTTTGGTACAATAACACACGGGGCACAGAACAGCCCTTGATCAGACACTGGAAGTTTAATTCCAGCATTATTATCTTTCTTTTATTCACTGAAGCCCCAAACAGGAAATATAAGAAGGTTTTGCAATGTAGGATATCTTAAGACCTCACTCCTCTAATGCTGAAGAGTTGCACGGAGGCAAGTTTTCCGTAACTTACTTTGTATGATAGCAAAATACATATATGGACACTTTCAAACCTGTAATTGATAGATAAGCCCAGGGTTAATGGCATAGCCACCAAGATGTCCTGAGGGGACTCTGACAAAACAATTCAAACAGTGGATTTACAGGAAAAGAACACGAAGTCATTGTGACAATCTAGGAGAGAAATATTAGCTAGTTGCAGATGATACATGTTCAAAACAGAAACCCTAATGTTTTGAGTCAGCTCATCACTGCCAGAGGGCAGCTGAAAAATTCACTTAGCAAACACGTAGTGTTTTATAAAATTAGCTAAAAGCAGACTATTTGCTGAGGGAAATAAACCAGACATGGTTTGGAGAGATTTCTGAGAAAAACAGTCCAACAGCAGGTAATTAGAGACTGTGACTGAAGAGGGGATTACTAAAAAGGCAAGGGAGATTAAGCAAGTTTTCTTGTCAGTTTATAAAAAAGCCCTGCTCTTATTTCATAAATGATTTCCTCAATCAGGTCCACCATACAAGTTTTACTCAGGAGCAGGTGGTTCATCTGCTAGACCAGATAACGTGGTAAGAAGTTGAGGCAGGGAGCCTAACAAAGCACTCAGCCCTGATGGCTTTGCTTATAAAAGTTTAGAATGTTTTAAATTAAGAAATGTGTCATCTGTTGCTCAGGACTTTCCAGTTTCTCTTGCAAAAAAATCTTCTCCAATTTCTATACACAGGAAAGGCATCCATTAGTTTTGAGGCTTTTTGTCTCTCGTAGGCCTATAACAAGGTGGATTTTTGAACTCAGAAGTCTTGTCGAGTCCCAGAGCACACATTTATTTCCCATTCGATTTTGGTGGTCACCACAAGCTCAAATCTACAAATGACTTGGGAAAGGCTTTTGAATTTTATGCTTTCTTTTTGCTAAAAACACCTACATTTCTGATCTACCTTCCATGATGACAGACACAATTGTATTTCTGAGTGTATTTCCAGGTGGTATTTCTCTTTTGAGTATCAAGCGCATTTAGACTCAGCAGTGAACCTTACTTCTTGGATGACATCTCAATAGAGAGCTTGGAAAAATAAATAGAAGCTTGCTTTCTAGTGAGGAAGGAATAACATATTTTCAAGTTTGACATCCTTCCTGTTTTCACTCCCTGAAGAAAGGAAAAGACATGGGCTACTGGAACCAAGGGATATGGGATCCATATGAAGATAAATTTGTAATGAGACATCATTTTGATTTGTTAATCTGTATTGGTCTCACTGATTTTATTTTTAGTAATCACACTATTTTTTATGGGATATATTGGGAAGAGATTGGAAGAAGTAGCAATTACAAATACTCTAGTAAAAAGGGTATCAAAATTCATGTATAAATGATTGACAAAGGCAATACTGTGCATTCTTGGCAACCCACTGGGTTTTATTATAAGTGGTTAGCTCTCCCCTCCTGCTTTTGAAGAAGACAGAACAATAATAGTTCTGTCTCTGGTGAAAGAGAACTGAAAGAAGATGAACTTGCTGCCAGGAATAAATTGTCTATTTTTGTATTACATTGTCCTCCCCATAATTTTGCGTAGAGAAAGAGCCTAAAAGATTTTACTATATGTTGTGACATAACAGAGGCTTGTACAGGGCTTTGATTTTCCAACAATGCAGCATTACCATACTTTTCAGCCACATTGATACAACAAAGGGATTCTTTAGTGCGGACTACAGACAGGCTGATACTGAGCAGCAGGTATCATCAGGCACAGATAGGAGTAATTCTGCATATTTTATATACACTGAGAACCCTCAGGATACTTTGAGCCGGAATCAGCACAGGTTCCTGTCAGGTGAGTGATACATTGTAGTAACTCAGCTTATGCAGCTTTAGGAACAAGTGGTTTTGCCTCTATACGTATTTCATTCTGTATGGTATTTACAGGACTATAAAAGCAAGCTAAATGAAGCTGGGATGTTTCATAACACACAATTATTTTCAGGATCAAATCCTATGACTTGGAGGAATGCAAGAGAAGCACAAGCTCATCACCAAAAGATCTGCAAGTGTTTCTGTATTTGCAGTCAAGAAGCTCTGCTAGGAGAAAAAAAAAGTAAGTAAAAAATTAAAATCTATCTCTTGCAGAAGAGAAACATCACTCGCAAATGTTTTACCTCGTGCAAATCAAATCAAGTGATGTACATGAAGAATAAACACATTTAGAGGGAAGACAAATGAATGAATAGAGTATCTTGACTAGCAATTAGTTTCTGTGCCCAAGTACCATCAGTGCAAAATTGATGAGCAAGGTAACCTTTGGCTGCACTTTAGCAAGTTCTTCATTAGTTTTCTGGCTTTCCTTTTCAAATATTTTATTTCTTCATAGACATGCCGAGAAAAATGATCCATCCTGCTTGCACCACCAATGTATACCATGCTGTGCTATCAGCATATGTTCTTCTAGCAAGAAACAGCACCTCTTTCCCCAAGCCTGTCTTCCAGCAAGGGAAGACAAAGGAAGAAAAAGTTTTCTTTCCTTCTTTTCACAGATTAGAAAACCAGACCACTCAGAGATTAAATAACTGAAGGTCACCATGAAGGTCAATGGTTTTGAATTGAATTAGTTTGAATAGAAATCAGTAACAAACTTATTTGTGCCTTTGGAAATTTCACTTGACATGTCTAGAGGTAGAGGAGGGACATGCTGGTTCCTGGGGGAAAAAAGGTGGTGAGACAATTGGAGTTGTCAGGCGAAGCTAGGTAGGCTACGATATTATCCGTGGGTAGACTGCTTTGGTCTGTAATTGGTTGAGAGGCCTCCTTTGAACATTTGTCTGACATTAGTGCTACTCAAGGCACTGAAGTGTAAGTGCTCATTGATGGGAATGTACATGCCCTGTTTGTTAATGTTCTGCACAAGAGAATTACCTGTGAGAATAGGGAATGTTATAGATCTGTCATTCCTATACGAGCTAGAATTTAATTTAAGCTTTACTTCAGACGTTTCCTTTCCACCCATTTTCTTCTTCATTTCACTTCTGTTGTATCATGTATCTCTATTTCTCACAGATTTGTGCTGCTGAGCCAAACGATAATGATGAAAGCTGCAAAGGAATGCAATGTTTTTTGGCATTATTGCACTACCTGCAGCACTACTTTGAAATAAAATGTCACAATTCAAGGTATGATTGAGTGACTTATCAGTTACTAAAGTCCTCTAAAAGAGTAGGTCTGATATATTTCTTTAATTCCTCCAGGAAAAACAGGCTATAGGCGATCAGCAACAGAATGTTGGACGAAGCGGAGATACAGGATTAAGAGCCAGCCCCAGTGCATGGAGAGCCAGCCAACACAACTGGAACAAGCTGGGGTGCAAGAAAGGCAGCCTCAGCAACGTACATGAGATGTGCCTCTCCCAGCTAACTTCTGGCCTGAGTTTTACGGAGTAGAAAACTGTTCCTTGCTGGTCAACAGAGAACGCAAGTTAATACGTCTGCTGTGCTGTACTGGGCTGCATTGGGCATCTTTTGCTATTTAGGATTAAGAAATGGTCAGACTGCGGAAGTGTTTAGTATGTATTTATAGCTTTGCTTCAAAGTCCAGGTTTTAACATTCCTTTCAGTCTTTACTCCATAATTTTCTGCCCTCCATTCAAAAACCGCCTCAGAGAAAAGCAAGTGTGGTTATATAGTAGCAATATATTTTGAATTGTCTTCTGCTCTTGGATTCAAACCAGCAGTAAAATGCACTCCGGGAGGAGAGCTGAGGAGTGCTTAATTAGAGAAAGAATGTATGACCGCTCTCTGAAAATGGGCATCTGATCTAGCCTTGGCACTGTCAGAATAATGCTGTATCAAACAGCCCTCTGCATAGCAAATCTCGGAGGTGAACTCATTACACCGCCAACAGCAGAAGTTGCCATCTTCTCAGAGAGATCAGGCATGACCAGCAGAAACAGATGCAATTTTAGTTAAATTAAAGCATGTGGCACTACTCAAATAAATAATAAAAAGAAAAGTCTACATAAAACATTACCTTCTTATTCATTTGTTCTGCTCCACACATGTACCAAAACCACTGTTGTTGCTTTTAGTGATATAAAAAAAAAATGGAAGTGCATTTCCTCCCAGTGGAATGACAGAAATAGAAAATACGGAACCCGTAATGACATTTTTATAATCCTTTTTCAGAATTGAACTGCACTTTAAACATTTTCTGGTTTTTATTTTTAAAGATCCTTAGGAATAAGGAAAGGCATACATAAAAATATTTTTCCCTTGAAAACCTATGTATAAAGAGAATGCAAGAGTAAGCAATGCCTGTCCAGGGACCAGCTATTCTGATATATTTTTAACAGAGAAAAAATACTAAAAGGAGGAAAATATTTTCTTATAACCTTAGCATCACAGCACAGCACCTGGGCTTTATGGGAAAGCCCTACAGCATGGGATGACAGAAGGATTCAGGTTGGAAGGGACCTCAGGAGGTCTCTGGTACAACCTCCTGCTCAAAGCAGGGTCAGCCATGAGATTGGACCAGTCTGTTCAGTCTGGTCTTGAAAACTGGAGACAGTATTCCAGATGCAGACTAGTAACTGCCAAATAAAAGGGGGTAATCGCGTCCATTAATCTACTATGCTCATGTTAACACAGCCCAGGATGCTGTTAGCCTTTTTTGTTGCCAGGGCACACAGCTGGCTCATGTTCAGCTGCTGTCTACCAAGATCCCCAGGTTCTTTCCAGCAGAACATCTACCAGCCAGTGCCCAGACTGTATTACTGCAAAAGGTTATTACTCCCCAGATGCAGACGTTGCATTTGTCCGTGTTGAATTTCGTAAGGTTCCTGTTGGCCCATTTTTCAGCCTATCTAAGTCCCTCTGAATTATGGTCCTGCCCTTGAGTGTATCTCAACTGTCTCACACCTGTTTTGTGCCACCTACAAACTTGATGAGCATGCACTCCAACACCTCCTTCAGATCACTGATAACGATGCTGAACAGGACATGTCCTAATAGATTCCCCTGTGGCAGTCCACTTGTTACTGGCTTCAGGTGAGCTACAACCTCTTAATCATCCAACAAGATGGACATGTACACATGGTGATTCAGAGAGATGCAGTTACTTGGAAGTAACTTCCAAGGCTCCAGTTACTTGGAAGTCCAAGCAGCTTGGCAGCATGCAAAAGGGAGGACATTTCAAGGCAATTTAATTAGGAATGAGCCAGGCTTAACTTCCCCCCCCCCCAACCCCACACCAAAATTCAAATTTACAAACTCCCCAGATCTCCTAGAATGAAATGCTAGAAAAATGCCCAAGGGTATCTGAAACCAAGCATAGTGTATCTTTAAGATGGAATACTCACATCACTTCTAGTCGAGCCATTCTGGAGTCATTTCCTCCAAAAGAAATGACCTCACAAGTATAGTCTCCAATGTCACCTGACCACGTCTGGCTGATGAGGAGGGTTCCGTCTTTCTCTACTGTGATCCTGGAACTGCTGGATGGATTTATTACAACACTGTCCTTCTTCCAAATGTACCTGAGCATTACAAGGCTTCAGTTAATAATTACTCACAAGAACCTAAAAATAGATTTATTTGAACTGTGCTGTAAGATATTAGCTTCTGTAATCACACATTAAAAGGGACAGGCCCCTACAGTTACTTTCAGGAACAGTGCCTTTTATAAATTTTAGTTTTAGATCAGTGATCAGAATGAGAAATGTAATTGCATCCAAGTTACTATATATTTTATGAACAATACTATATATTTTACATGGAAAAGGTGAAGTACTCATGTCCAAGTTCTAAAGTCCACCTTCGTCAGCATTTTAAACACCATACTCTGAAGTTAACAGCTGAGGTGTTGGCCCATCTCTGCTAAGACTGTGATAACCTTAGACTGCCATAATCAGTAACATCTTAAAAGGCTGTGACAAGGTTTACTAGAGCTCCTGCGTTAAAATATGCACATACCAATATGTCAGAGATGTGTATAGCCCATGGTCTTACAATTAAGTATCTCTACATGAAATTTTTACACCTGTATTTCTCCTTCCGAAGTTCTTTCTTGCAGTTCACCCTTCTAGCACCCTCCAAGCTGTTCCTGGCATTTTCTTTCATTTGTGTTGCTTTCAGACTACATGAATTTTCATGGTAAATTTATTTTAAAATGGTGAGCCTCCTCTAAATGCCCTAGCACAAATTTTAATAGTTCAGACAAATTCTGTTTTCCTTTACACAGTTAAAGCAGAATATAACCCCTAGTTATTGAGTTGTTTCCAAGAACATGGGCATCTCTTGTGTTGCTTTCATGCACCCCAGTGTAAACACTTCTGAAATCCTATTCCTTCTCTTTAGCTTTTACTCTCATTAAGTATCAGCTTCTGACAAGTTGGTTTTATTGATAGTGTATTAACCTTGACAGTAAAATCATGGAAGGCTATATTGAAGTCATGAAGTGGAACATAGCTCATTGTAAATAATACATAAGGCTGAAATGGAAGATGGGATTTATATGATTAATGATACAGTGTACAACCTTATAATGCAGTAATCAGGGGTCTGATGTTAAAATCTGGGGTCCTGAAACTTTTCACCTAATGCTATTCATATAGCTTATACAATTAAGCTTGGATAAACCACACAAACAAGAACTGACACCACCAACCTGATTGAAATTCTAGGATCATGAGTCGCTTCACATCGCAGAGTGGCTGTAGTTCCTTTGATCACAGTGCTATCCTCAGGAGGGTGAACAATGAAAGTGCGATCTGAAAGGAACAGAAGCCATAGTTCAGGTGAAATTACAGCATTTTGACTTGGGTATTCAGAGAGCAGGCAAAGCTCTGCACATTTGTCATTCAAAGCAAGCAGGCCATTCCTCTTCAAGTCTTTGCTGTGAAGGCTCCCCTCCCTCTAATGTCATTGTGTCAAGAAGAGGTCGTACGCTGTGGGGTTCAGAGAAGCAAAAGCAGCAGAGGGCATGAGTCTGAATCGGCAGTGATCTGAGTAGGAAGAGTGCTAAAGCTGTACTAACTCCCACTTGTCTTCTGGTAAGCATCTATGGCAACTCCCTGAAGTCATAAGGCAGCAAGTATGTTTGTCATGCGTTATGAATGAATCCAAACGTGCACTGAGTCAGGAAACAAGTCACATTGTTTGGAGCAGCGAAAACAAAACCAAAACCAAAGAAAATCTGTGCAAAGAAGAATACACTAGAAAAATATCCAGAAAGAGGAAAACTTAAATGGCACCCTACAACCTCATCAAATCCAGGAAAGAGGTTACAGGAGGAGGAGCTTCTGGTAGTCTGAATTTTCCATATAAAAAAGATATGCTGTTTACTCAAATGTTTCAAAACATCTTTATTCAAGCACCTCCTGGAGACCCAGAACACAATAATTGCTGTAACTACAGCAACCAGATCTGGTGTGAAAGATCTCTATTATGCCTAACACACAGCAGCAGCAGCAGATAGCATCAGCTGAAGCAGGTAGACAACTAGGATGAGTATAGAAGATATGTGGATAATGTTAATCAGTCCTAAATCCCTACAGAGATAATCAGCATCTACTGAGATACCTCATACATGCACAAGAAGGAATCATCAGCAAAATCAAAAGCTAACTCTAATAGCATGGGATTTTTAGCATTATTCCTGATGTACCTATGTATGCTTTCTAGCTTTATAATGGTGCTGTTGCTACACAAACATTCACTTTTCTTTCCCCCCTCCAATGCAGTACAATGAACAGGAACTATCCTCGATACGTGTAAGAACTGTGCCTTTGAGAATTAATAGGAAGCAGCTCCTTTACTTGATCCATACACCGGGATATCATTCAGTCTACAACATCCTGAGATGTATACCAACTCTATATTGTCAATAAGGTATAAATATGACGGCCATATGACACAAGTTCCTTACATTTACTGCCACTATTGTTTTCAGGTATCCCCGAGCTCAAAAGGAAGAACGTTGCTGATTTAACTTGCGTGGTTTCAGGATTAACAAATGTCAAATATGCACCACACATCAGCAGCATAATCAGTACTTCAAGTACAGGAAAGGAGAGAGGGCCACAACACTTTTGTATTTATCATCACCATCTTCACTGTTTTAAATTATTTTTAGTCCCAGCTCAGGGATCATTATTTCCTACCTTTAGTAGCAAAACCCACATTACACTTAAATTTAACTGACTTAGGAGTAACACAGGTGAACCTGTTGGACTAGACTCTCTACCCCAATAGAGGAAATAAAAAAAATAGAGATCAAGGGCAAATGGTGAAGGACAAAATCATTTCATGGGTTGCCCTGTGCCGTGCCAATCTGTAGCATGAGAGAGTAGCTGAAGTCTGCTGTACTTTGGTTTGGCTTCCAACAGTGCCCAGGGCCACAAAGAAATACAAAGGTATGAGGAAAATCATATCCATTGAAACTGTGGCCACAGCCTGAGTAACAGCGTGGGCTGTTCTACACTGCCTGCAGACTCCTGGAGGCAGAAACCAACCGCAAATAGCCAAATCTACAAGTGAAAAGGTCTGATTTGCAATGCAAGATTCACCAAGGCAGAACCTGAGTAAAATTGTAACTGTGATTGAAGCTCTATTTAAATACACTTCCTTTCACAAAATACAAAAGTTTATATGCATAATTTTACAAACAAAAAGGGTATTTGAGATAGGTTTCCCAAAATAGATACATTATTCCTATTAAATCATACAAGTATCTCTATTAACTAGAAAAGCATAATTACTTATGAAAATTTCCTGAGCATACAACAAAAACTGATTAATACTTGATTAAAGTTAGACTTTAAACAAAGCATTATCCTTACTCCACACTGTCAGCATCACAAAAGCATTCAGAGCTCCTTCAGAGTTGACTGCACAGCAAGTATAATTGCCAGCATCCTGAAGGAAAACGGGTGTTATCTGGAGCCCTCCAGATTCAAGAAGAATGAACCGAGGAATCTGAACTGAGCCACTGGCTAAGATCTGGTCTCCTGAAACACAGAAGGGAAAAACAGCGTGATTAGTGTCACGTAGACGGCACGGATTAAGCACTGCAATTCCGATTCTTCCGAAAGACTATTACAACCTATCCAGGCCACTGGCTCACAACAGCCCCACAACAAACCCTCTGCTCGCAGAACCAGAGAAATGAAGAAATATGCACTAAATGGATCTACAGAATCTCAATAACAGGAATGGACAAGAAAACACAGATTACAGCTTTCCCACAACAACTTAATAACTGGCTACCTTTCTTCCATGAGATGGCAGGTTTTGGAGCCCCTGAAACTTCACAGGTTAGCACTGCGGTCATCCCGTCTGTAACAGTGGTGTCCTCTGGAGGCCGTATAAATGCTGGTTTAATGTCTAGAATCAAAAATTTTAAAAACTCAATGCATCAGCTATCAGAAAGATCCTTTACCTATTATCATGGACTACTTTACCTCCACTTTTATAGAGCTGATCATGGAGAAGGACATGACAATAATACATGAAAACCTTTCAGCAGTGACTGTAACCTTTCATTATTCATCTCTTAGGAATTGTCTAATTCAGTTTATTACCTACATGGAAAATAAAAATCCATCAGTGCTTGTACATGTACAAGTAAGATGGCTTACAGAAAAAGGAAGATAAAGCTCAAAATGAGTGTTTGGGGGGAAGCTGAGAAATCTAGATAAACAAAACTATTTTCTTTCATCTTCATAACTGAGTTCTTTAAGATGAAAAGCAACTTGAGAAAGGCATTAACTTTGAAACTTAAATGTCAGCCAAAAGAATTTAGAACCTGAGTCTCATCCAAGACATTTTCCAAGTTTCTTTCTCTCTTATTTTCCCCCAGTTGCATTTTACTACATTTTTTTTCTGCAGTTTCCTAGATATATATTGAACTGGGGCTGATCTGTTTTCTGAGGCCAGTAGGAATTCTGGTTGGTATGTGTAAACTGCTCTTGGGCTAAAAATCAGCTTCCTGAAGAGGAGTTATCGTATTACAGAAATGCCTGTTAATGCTTTTAAAAGAGACTACTAGGATTTGTAATTCTTCCATGGAGAAGAGTGTACTTCATTAACAAAACCATTTAATCAGACTGTTTGGCAAAAAAAAAAGACATTTAACTTGAACGTTCTTTCTTTCCCCTACTAAATGTAGTTGTAGACAAAAGGCAGATAAAATGATACCATGCACAATCATGAAGCAGTAGCTCAAATTCAGAACAGAGTTACATTAGAGTAGAACTAAATTATTTAAAGATAAAGGAAAGATAAAAGTATTTCATAATTAACCTTTCTTTTTTTTTCTTTTCACTGAGTGCTCCCTTTGGAGCATGAAATAGGAGAGTTCACCTCAAGCCCCTAATACCATGGAAAGTTTGTCTACAGGGTTCAGCAGGTTGTGTTGAGGCCACAGAGGGCATTTTGGGGTACCTTACAGCTAGAGCAGCTACACTTGATGAAAATCAAGGTTCTGTGAGTCGAACTAAACAAGCACAGAGCAGTGGAGAAATCTGATGGATGTAGGGTCACCTACAAAAATGACAACTCATCGATCTCGTATCACGGCTCCTTACTCACCAGTCACATCCAGGTAGGTGTACGTCTGTATCTCCCCGGCTTTATTACTAGCAAAACACTGGAAGATTCCGGCATCCTGAGGGCGCAGCGCGTGGATCCGCAGCCCACCACTCAGCAGTACTTTGTAGCGGGGGTTTTCCAGCTTGCTGAGGGGAACAGAGTCCTTATACCAGACCAGTGTGGGAATGGGAACACCTATAAAAGAAAGAAGAATTTCTTTATTAGACTTGGCAAAACATGTTTTAGGTAGTTGAAATACTCAGCACTGTTATGGTCACATCCCTTGTTTCCCATCCTTCTACACCAATTATTTATATTTTTACAAGCTGCTTTTGATAAATGGAGGCTACGTCTTACATTATCAATGGTAATAATACACTGCAGAACATGTGGGAATAAAACCAGCAAACAGTGAAAGGGGGAATGTTGAGAAAACATGTTATCAAATTACTTTCTTCACCCAATCATATTTCATGCTACTACAAAATAAGATTTACAGCAATTTCACGTTGAAAGCCAGAATCATGCTACTTAAACAGCAGCAGTGTTGCAATGCAGCAAGTCTTTAAGACTGTTCCATCCCAAATAAGATTTCTGTGCTACTGTAGCTAAGATGTCAAAATAAAAAGGAAATGGCAAATTACACATAAAAAATGAAGTGCTCACATGGCTGTATTTGAGTTCTAATTTGGCAGCTTAGTTTGAGCTGATGCATAAGCAGCATGTTGCCAACAATGGGACAGCTTTAAATTATTATTATTTTTATTCATTCTTAAGCTTCACCTGTTATTTGAAAAATGCAGACATTAGACAAAACAAAAATCCTACCCTAAATATAACTTACTGTCCCATTTATTCCTGTTTTCTTTCATGTGCATGTTCTACAAACACTGACACAGTTATTTCACACATATTTTTGCTGCAGTCATATCCCAGTCAGCTGGGAAGAAGTAGCTGTAAATTTGGTATATACTAATAGTGTAGGATTCTCTTTTCTTCGAGAGATGTCAGGGGCCTTGAACAGTCAGACATAGACGTTCCCGTCCTGCTCTTCATATCAGACAATGTTGTATCTTTATATCCCAGAAATCCCTAACTGAGCAAATGCTGAGGGCCCTGTCTGAAGTGAAGCAGGTATTTTATGTGATTGGATAATCACAGGATCACAAGGGTATCATGCTGATTTAAGTTATCTCAGCCCCAAATACGGCATTTTCGTAATCAGTAGCTATTTTTGAATACATATCACTTAAAACCTCAGAGCTTCACATTCCCTTGTAATAAGCTAAGGAACTCTGGACTTGAATTCATGGGTGAGTGAAATGTGCCCAAATAGAGACAAGCAGGGTGTCACAGAAGCATTCAGGATGGGATGTCACTGACGAATTGAGCATCTGCAGACAATGAATTTCACTGAAATGCTTGCAATGACTTAAGGTTCTCAGAGCAAAAGCACTATGGGAAGCTCTATATTATCATCATCATCATCATTTTAAAAATCCCGAAGTTAAATACTATTGTGTTATACTTCCATTCATATGTTCTCTCAGTGTATTTATTCTCTTTATACAGACGAAAGTTGTATTAACGCCTGGAAAGAATGTACAATGTATGGAACGATTGAAAAACAACATTCAATTGCTGCTGTTACTTTTATAAACACGTATCATTTACTACAATCACCTCTGATGCTTTTGTTCTGCTGATAAAATAAAATGTACTCATAATCTAGAAGGTAATCATCTCAGGAAGAAATCCACTCTGTAGAGCGCATTGTCTGATAGAGAATAGACATAGTGTAGTAGATTGCAATAGGCATAATTTAAATTTCATACAACAGCCCATATACTGAATTAGCGTAAATTTCAATGTTCAGAATTCTCGGTGAGAGTGTTATTCATCTCTTGAAAATCCTCCTGGGCAAATACAAATTATCACTGAGTAATGAAGAAACAGATGATGCAAAATGGAATAGTTCTCCTGATGCTGAGAAGCCTGGAAATTATTTCAAGTTTAAATAATAGCAACTCCATTTTCCCACACATTAGACTTGATAGGCACCTAGGAAATAATGAAATCTTGTATTCAGTACACTCAAACCTTTAACATTGGTGTCATTCCATAAATCCCATTCTACTAACAGTATTAGCAAACCTTCTAATCCCATAATCACTGTGAGATCCACCTTCCTATCACCAGCTCTGCTGACAAACTGAATATTACCATCTCTATTTTTCTACATTTCGGTTACGGGTATCTTCCTCTACTCAAAGCTATGAGTCTGAATAATAGGATCTTATCTAGCACTCTGATGCCTGTCAGCAGCATTCATTTGGGCTTTAGTGATCTTCCCAGAGAGATTTGTCTTCCAAGTTGTTCACATTTTCTTTTGTCATTTTGCTATTTCTTTGGCTATAAAAATAGTTAAAACCAGCTTCCTTTCTTCTCCCCCTCTCCTACCCCACAGCCTTTCCTCTCCCCACACCCCCAAAGGAATTTTGCTTCTTTTCCTCTCTAAACACTTCTGATGAAAAAATTATGAACAGAAGAAAACACTTTAAAGACCTTTTGGACTATACCTTTCCAAGCAGTGTCAGTCCTACCTGGCTGCTTGAGAGATTACAGAGTGCCCTAAAAGACTAGCAATAATAAATAAAATAAGCTTATTTCTCAGCATGCGTGCAGCACTATTCATTTTTCACAGAGAAACTAATCTAGTGTTATGGAGGAGAAGGGAAGGCAGGAAACTGAGACTCTGGTTCTGGCTTTGCCACTTTCTCTGTAACCTTGGGCAAATAATTTATGCAATCTGAGGCTCAGTTTCCCCATCTGTGAAGCAGATGCTTGACTCTCTGCCAAATTTAACTTACTTAAGAACCTGAATAAAAGACTCAAAATATTCACTGTGTCATTTTTGTTACTTATTTTTTACAGCCTTCTCTAGATCCCAGTGGGCTACTGGGGAATCCCAAAAGCATCTTTCCATCTACTTGTCTAAACAGGTAGAACTAAGGTCCAATTAACTGCACTCCCTAGACACCACCACCGCTGCCTGCAGCTCTAAACTTTCTATAAGCAAATAAGAAAAAGCATTTAAAGGAAACCCATTGAAAATGCAGGCAGCATCAGCGACTGCTGAAAGATATACAGCAGAGCATGGTTACCGCGCAGTCTGATACACTGAAACTCGATTACAGGGAAGTATAAAGTCTGCAAGTTGCAATTTTATTTACAGTTAATCTCTGCATATACTGTGAAATTAATCTGTCTCTCACACATTCAAATTTCACTAGGACTTGGGAAACGGGCTTTGTGCACAGAACTTGATGGGGCTGGGGGAAATACAATCTGTCTTCTTATTTGTAGCAAAGGTACAGGGCAGCTTTGCAGTTCCCCTAGTGCTTTATTCTAGCTCCTAGCTCGGAGCAGGGAGACAGCAACCTTCATTTACCCTCTTGTAAAATGCCGGCAATTGCCAGATCTGTGTAATAATGGATCAAAACTCCTCTGTGTTTAATACTAGTACCTGCCCTTTACAAGTCTGTGTTACAGATACTCAGCAAAATAATCCCCGTGAAGACAGGTTTCCATGCTCCTGCACCACATTCATCAGCAAGTCAGATGTGCACTAGAAGAGTTCAGCAGAAATAAATAATTTTCTCTAGTAAGGATTCCTATATCTCCAATAAGACCTACTGAGAATGGTCATGAGGGCCCCGTTATCCCCTTGGGAGCTAAACTGCTCAAAGGAAGCGTCAGGGTAGAAGGAAGAGTTAGAAGTCAACCCTGTCTCTCCCTGATTCCTCCAGGTTTTGGTGTTTTGGGTTTTTGTTTGTTTTGGTTTTTGTTTGTTCTGGGTTTTTTTGTTGTTTTTTTGTTTGTTTTTTAATACATGAAAAACATTTGAGACAGCAGATAGATAGTTTTTTTCAGTGACAGTGAGACATTCCAGAGATTCGTCGAACAGTTCCATAGTATTTAAACATTCTTCAAAAAAACCTCAGAATCCAACTCTTAGTTTTAATTCTGCTACTTGAAAAATCTTCTCTAATAAAAAAAAATGCTAATATGTTTGTAATACCACATGCTGAAACATAAAGTTGGTGGCACATGGCCAGAATAAATGTCTATCTAGTCACATCTCCTTCCTTTGAAACTGTCTTTTCTTGGATGCTCAGGCACAAAATGCAAGAACAGACCAAGGACAAAATGCTATTTCCACCTCTCAGCTCCAGTAATCTGTGCTTTAGCTATTTCCTGAGCCAGAGGTTGCATACACACAGCTGTGTTTAATAGTCCTTACTGGATTTTTCTTCCATAAATTTTGTGTGTTTTTCTAAATAATTTTTATTTCTGATCTGAACTACTGCCTGGACCAATGACCTCCACAGTTTATGTTTTCTGAAGTACTATCTTCCCTTTATCGTACATCTCCTACCTGAAAATTTAGCTGGGTGCCTCCTCTACTTCTTCCACTAAGCAATACAGAATCATCTTCTCCTACTCACCCTTCCCATATGGCACCTGCCCTTCAGTCATCTCTTTCACAAAGTGTTCCAGTCAATTTAATTTTTCATTATTCAAAACCCATGGTAGACCTCTAATGATACCATTCCTACTTTTGTGTATCTTTTCTAGTTTTTCGACATCCCTCTCTCCAACAGAGTGATTAGAATTGTGTCAAGTATTTGAGACGGGGGTGCTGCCCCGTGGATTCATACAGTGGCATTCTCTTATTTTTTCTTTATTCCTTTCTTCCCAGTACCTAACATTTTCAAGCACGGCTCAGCACTGAACTGCTGTTCCCAGAAGACATATCTTTTCTGCATATTAATAGGAAATTTCATCTCTGTCAATAATTTCATCTGCCAGTTTATTGTCCAGTCAGTTCAAATCATCAGAACCTTCCGCGATTCTTTTGCGGTCAGTTTTAATGTTGACTATCTTGAATAATTTTATATAATCAGCAAATATTATCATCTTACTATTCACCCTCTTTTCCAGGGTGTTAATGAGTATGTTGAACAGCACAATTTCCAGCAGAGATTCCTGGGGAACTCCACTGACAGCAGGTCCTGCTGTGTTTTGTTTAAAAAGCTATTAATTAACAAAAAGACCTTGCCTCTTATAACCTGATATCTTCATTTCCGTAAGAGCCTTTTGGTAAGAGACCTCATCAAAGGCTTCTGAAATTCTAAATCAACCAGAGCACCCTTACACACATGCTTGCTTATCGCACTAACATATTTGCAAAGCTTCCCTCTAGAAAAGCAGTGTTGACTCTTTCTTACATAGAGCATAAAAAATGCTTAAATCATAGTGGAAATAATATAATCATGCAATAAAGAATTGGCTCTGATCTGGAGAAAGAACCCATCCAAACAAGCTGTTAGTTAGGTTTGGGTGGTTTTTTAATCAAGGTTGTGTACTTTTTACCTAAGGATCTCATGGCATTTTTATGTGTACTGCTTGTTAACCTCAGCATCAGGGAAAGTGAGACAACAAAAAGTTCAGTCGCTTGCCAAAGTCATGTAGCACTTCGGTGACATAGACAAACCTGCTCTAATCACAAGACTATGATGCCTCCTATCTTTCTAGAGTGCTAAAATAGGTGGTGCTTCTATTTCTCTGGAACTAAATTGTAAAAACCATTTTAGTTTAGGTGGAATTCTAAACATTTGAAGCCTTTCATGTTATTAAAACACCTGCCAATTAAAACCTGCCTGTAATAGTCCTCCTGCAGAATTCTTAAATGTCAGAGTTACTGACATTTCTATTCAGTATAAAAGTTCCACAATTTTTAGAACAAAAGGACATTTGAATTGTTGAAAATATTGACTGTTTGCATTGGAAATGATGGGTTCCATAACCACACTTTCACCTCAGCTAATTTTCTGGCTCAAGACACTAATGTCTGTTATATAGCGACAAATATGAAGCAAAGGCAGGCTATGAGAGGGGAAGGAGCAGGAGCTGCCCTGCCCGACAGACAAACATGAATGTGCCAGCATTACTCACGTCTAAACTAAACTAAACTACAAGGACTGCTCAATTTTCCAAGGGCAAAGGCTATCCCTCTACCTTGTACATGAATCTGTGGTAGGAAGCAATAATGCAGAGGCCTCAAAACATTAAAAGTTGATATAAGATGCTTTCTTCAGTACTGGATATACATATGTCATTCATCCGAGTTTGAACACGTCTGCACACTCACCCATTGCCTGGCACAGGATGTCCACGTCTTTCTCTGCTTCGGCCAAAATCACGCTCTCGGGCTCAGCCGTAAAATATGGTGGTTCTTTAGAATGGGGAAAAGAAACAAAAGTAAACAAACAAAGGCACAGCAAAAAGAAAAATAGGTGTTGATTTAAAGATGTTTATCATATAATCTCTCCACATATGTTGTATTTAATACAGTGTATTACAAACAGACTAGCTTGTCTAAGTTTGTCTCTATTTGGAGGCGCTTTTTTTGGTAATAAAAGCATCATAAAAAAGCCAACAATTTTTTGCTATGCTGAGTATGAATTCCAAAGAGTCAAATCAATGTAAGGTAAGATTTAGGGATTTGCGTTACAAATTAATACTCAGAGCAGGGGCTACTTTTCATTTTATAGGTCTGAATCATGGAACATTTTAATTCTTCATGCAGAAGGGCCCTCCCAAGAGGTTTATAAAGTTTTATATTTACAACATAGCATTTTATAGGATAGTTTACTTCAGTATCTAAACTAAATTCTACATCATGAAGGCATGAAGTATGTCAAATAAAGTGCCATAGCATGTCAGAGGGCTGACATCAGAGGATAAGTGCAGCATAATTAAAAAAAATTCTTCTCAACAGTTTTATTTCTTGAAAGCAAACAGATTTAACGCTTTAATTGAAGTTATAGTAATAATCATAAAAATCCACACTTTATCATTAGGACTAAAGAAAAGATATTAGACGTTTAATTAAACAAAGATTCCGGAAATTGTAGAGTATGCTGTCATGTAACTCTTTCTTCTTTGCAGCATAAAATTGAAGAGCATCATGTCAAAGTCCCACAGGCATTAAGGTTGCAGAAATTATCATGGTAACTAAAAACTGTCATAGTCTGTTCAATGCAATTATCATCCCAGTACTGTTTTTAGAAGCATTTTATTTGATTATAACTAGAGTTCTATTGTAGCATACACAAACTCACTGGTAAGTTTCAGAAAATACAGAAAAGACCATATAAGTAGCCTGTCAGAACAAGGTACTTGTATTTTCATTTTAAGGAAATTAAGTATGTTTGAAAAAATACAGTAAGCTATAACAAGATCCAAGGTCATGTGAACTGACCTTCACTCAAATCTCTTCACCAACCATGTCTGAAAACCAGGCATGTGGTTTGTATTACTGATAGGACATTAGTATTTTCATAAATAAAACCAAAATCACATCATTTTATCCTGCAAAATCTTATTTCTCCTGCTACCACCTGTAGTATAGCAAGTGCTGCTATCAGTTCACAGGGAGGGCATGACGTGCCAGCAGGTACACAGCAGTAAGCACCAGGATGAGGATGCAAAACCCCCTTTCCCAGCACTCCTTCCTGCTAACTACAATAAAATACTGGCTTGAGTGTACAGAACTGGGGTCTCATTTGAGCACCAATGGATATTACAATTCTGTATTCATTCCAAATAAAGTCAATCAATAGTAGTCTTCAAAATCTTGTGCAGAGGAGGAGGTGAGGTTGCAAAATAGCCTGGAATACTGATTTACCCAGCAAAACCAATAAAACAAGCTACCTGATTTATTATATTCTAATAATATACATGTGTTAACATTATTGATCCTCGCTGCCTAAATATAAAGCTATTAATAAACATGCATAATAAGCTGTGATTTATTGCATATGATCTCATGCGTTAATCTAAACAACAAATTGAAAAGCTGAACATTTAATTGAAATTCACTGATGGCACACTCTTTGACATGTTTGATCAACTAAGTTGCTGAGTCCTCTGCAATTCATCTAAGTCCATGTTTTAACTGCAAATACGCTTGCTTCTCATGCCATCCTCCAAGCCTTGTCTGATGTTTTCCTTGTGCTCCACTTTCCAGAATTTTATCTTTCTAATTTCCAAACTTTTAGCCTAGTGTCCTTACGTATCTGTGTATCTGTCTGCAGACACATGGGTCAGTGTCCATCTGTCCATCTCTCAAAATCAAATTTGAATCTTTCGTTCTATGGCAATTTAACTTGATCGTGAGGCAGGGCAAAGGGGAAAGGTGGCCAAAGCAGCACAGGAGCGAGACAGCACCCAGACACATACCCCCACATCCAGGCATTCACTTCTAACTTTGGGCTTCTTCTATGGATGTCTCTTCAGCCAGTGAGGTTCAAGTGTATTTTCCTCTTTTTATGGAGTTCCTGACTGCACGTCTTCCGCCCTCCCTTTTATAAGGCACTCTGACCTTAATGGGCCAATTTCTAGACTTGGCAACCTTCAGCTACCAGCTCTCAAACTTTCTTTTAGATCAGCAACATATTCACACACCAGTGATAAATTTGCAGATTTATCTTCAACATGGGCCTGCAGTCCGGCTGCAAAGCACTTAATGTGACCTCAAAGATGCTCGTGGTTCCGTGACCACTGATTATGTGCTGCTGTTACACACGGTTTCTGCAGTTACACTTGGCATATTTATACAGCCTGCTTTCCCAGTGCCTCTCCCAAAATCCTACCCTACAATCTGTGCTCCTTCTGTTAAATCCCATACAGGCCATTATGCCATCCTCGAAGAAACTTATTACATTAAGAGATGCTTAGGTGAGCAGGTATCAAGCAATGAATTACCTGACAAGCAACTTGAAGTCAGTGACAACTGTCACTTAGCAAATGGGACTGTGATGTTATAAAAGGAAGATTCACATCAGCTTTTTCTGAAAGAAGCAGGGAGAAACGGAAGCAGATAAGACAGAAAAAGAGCAGGAGCAGCAGAATGATGCAATCTAAAGGCCACAGACAACTCCCAGAGGATTTTCAGGGTGTAGGTGTGCCAACAAATATGATTTCCAGTCTTCATCAAGCCCAGATCTACCTTTTCCCTTACACTAAAGCCTGCTGAACAAAATTCTCACAGCCATTCCAGCAGCTGGAAGCCCTGCCAAATGCTACAATTGACATAGAGGGGTCGAGAGGCTGAGGCAACAACTGCCCAAAGAGGGATCAGATCTTATTCTTGCACAGATATAGAAAACCTTCCAGAAGCAACTCTACAATTTACTGATTGTTAACTACCTGCTTCTGCTGCCTGGAGACAGAGATAAGCCTGGGTGGGAAGACAAGACTAATTCATAAGGGAATTCTGGAAGATCTAGAATACCACATGGACAACAGTGCTGTGGCATCCGAAGTCTAATATACATGGAAAATTAGCCTTGGTGATTTAAGGTGTGAATCACAGCAGTATTGGTGGAGGTATACTCTTAGGGCTTTGAGGGAAATGAAACAGTGATTTCCATGCAAGCTGTGCTGCTTTTCCACATGCATGTGTCTTACGCTAGCAATGCGGATGCTCAAAAGGTCCTTCGCAGTGAGGGTCTATGGCTTCAACTGAACTCAGGCTGGGGAAGAAATAGCTCTAGTTACAGGTGATAACCAACTGAAATCTAGGCTCCTCGCTTTTCAGATGAGTCAGATGTATCATCTGCCCATCAGGTGGGTGCCTGAGGGCCTGTAGACCCAGCAGACCCAGCATAAATTGCAAGTGAAAAATTCAGTGTATCTCAATTTGGGTGCTATACTCCACCTGATAAATAACTATCAGAAAAAGGCCATGAAAATGCAGCAATATTTATAGAGGTCAGATGGCATTCTGAAGGGGCATTCTGGCTGTCTGTATAAATGACTTTACTGCATATTCGTAAGTCTTGGTTTGAATCACACAGCATGAATTTGAACGTTTATTGTTGTAGGCAGTAATCATGTGTTGAAATTTAATATGTGTGGTGAAATTACAATGTCTTCCAAACTACATAACATGCCAGACACAAGTCCCCAAGACATGGCAATTTCTAGGAATGACAGTAATCTGTTGCTATCAGGTCAAACTTTTAAATTTTTTTGAAATTATAGAATCACAATAGTTAGAATAGGAAAGGACCCATTACCCCGAGTTCACCCCGCTGGCAGTGCAGCGTGCTATGCAATGAGAGGGGTCACATCTCATATTAGACTGAAAGAAACAGATACTGTATTGTTCAGATATTGTATTGTTGTTTGACTGATCTTAACCAAAAGGTCAAGAACAAGCAAAGGGGAAAAAGAATATTTGAATATAAATGCACGCTTTTAATAGTTGAGGGTTTCAGGGTTTTTTTGCACTACAGACGTCATTGAAAAGATAGCCTTCTGCAAAGCCCTTGGGAGCCTGCAAATTTGATACCGTTCTAACTTCCCCCACGCAGAGTTACATGGTCACTGATTTTAACATTCAAAAGATAGCAGTCAGCATCCATTACATACCCTTCAAGCTGCATTGGAGATGTGTAACCTAATCCTAGATACATACATGAAAGTCAGAAAGAACAGAGAAAGCCCCAGGGGCTCCTCCAAAGCTGAAATTCCTGCATCACTCACAAATTCAGGCCTGCATATTTAAGAGGAAAATTGAGCCTTAAACATGGAAGCCTTTCTCTAGCATTACCATAAACTAACTTATTTGGTGAGTATCTTGAAAAGAAAGGGGAACTGGAAACTTGAGAGCCCCTTGTAGGTACAAAGTCCGTAACTCCAGACAGTAGATCAGATTCTTCCTGCTGGCAGAGAAGCCACGTTGTATATATAGCGGGTTCCTTGAAGTAGGATTTTTCTTTGGATGAATATCAGTTTAAAACAGAAAGAGATGAAAAGGTACTCTTAGTTTCTTGCTACAACCCCTACTGTGGGTTGCAGTCTGTGCGTTCTAAAACCTTACAGCAGCACAGGGAACACATCTCCTGTTTGCAGAGCTGAAAGAAGGGGAAACTTCTCCTGAATGTCAGAGACAGAACTGGACTTCCCAGAAGTTCCATTACTTCATTGTGGTATAGGTCCTGTGTGCATTTGGGGCCGAGGCGACACGCCTGCGTCCATCTAAAGAACTTCTGAGGCTCACCAAATCAAAAATTGTCAACATTTCTCTGCTTTGAGCCCAAACTGCAGTTTAGGCAAGTCCAAAGACATTCCATATTATAGTTTTCCTGAAAACTCTTATTCTTTTCTTACACACAGTACATGAACACAGTCATCATGGTCTTTTCTTAAGCGCAATACATAAACACAATCATCATGGAAAAACTCTTTCCTCTGCCAGCAAGACACCATTTGTAGTGTTTCAAAGTGTTTAAGCTAGAGCCACAAGAGCTATTGTTTCCAGAGATCCGAGCACAAGGTATGGAGGTGGCTAGCTGCAGAGGAAAATAACTTATGTTCTGGCAGGTATATATGCATTCAATGAAAATTCATGAACAATGTGCAATGCACAAAGAAGGCCCTTCTGCATCTCCACACTTGCTCCTGGAGAAGCACAGTGAAGGAGGAACAGGCCTATGGTTCATCTCGGAGCCTAGCCAGGTGGGCCCTCTATCCTAGCGTTATAATTTTTCTGACGTGTTCCTGAACCCCATGGTCCCATGAAGCTGCATCCTTCATACCTGATGAGAACCAGGGTAGTCTTTAAGAGAGAGACAGACCTACAACACTCCCCTATCATCCTATTTCAGAAAGAAATCTATCTAGCTGGGATGTAAAAATTCTAAGAAACATCAAGATGAGAATAATATGCCTATTAACGTAGTTCTTCTGGGCACAAAACCGCTCAAAAAAAGAAGGGAAGCCCTCTGCTGTGATTCTGCTTTATTCCATTCTATTCCTTTGGCCAGGCCAACAGACCTTCAGCACCTCATCATACCACGCCATTCTTTCTAATTGTTTTTCTCCTCAGTTTGTTCAGATTTTACTTTCTGACTGCATCTGATTTAAAGAGCAGTATGGATTTTATGTAGTGGAAGGGTTTCATTCCTCATTCTCTTAAGCTCCTAAAATTCATAATTTCCCGTAGAACAATCACTTAAAAAATGACTATTGCAATTTGTCGCTAACGGAACTTGCAGAACTGGAGCAAAAGAATTTAAGATTAGCTCAATTTTCAAATTGGTTTGTTCATGAGAAGACTCCTTAAATTACTTAATCTTCAAACTGTTAGTGATAAAACAAATGTGCTCTTATCTAATCTGCAACAAATCTTTCCCAAACTGTTACTCTGCCAAGTGAGGAACATGCTACCCTTTAAAAATTTATAACAACTGCAGCTAATAAAACCAAGGTTTGGAACCACCTCAGCTTATCTTTGCTGGAACAATATGAAGATGTCAGAAAGCTCTTTGCTACATTCAGAAGAAAATTGCAGTGCAGTACAAGACTAGAGGATTTTCTTCTTGCTTATGCAGTACTACTTTATTACATTAGAGATTCAGATTTTTCAAATATTATTGTGATTTTAATTTACAAACCAAGATGTACTCTCAGAAATATTCAGAAAAAACTTCAGAGATAATATTGCAGGTCACAAATAATAATTTGAACTGAGTATATGCCTTTGTACTAAGTTCCACTGCCTTGTAATCAAGGTCTTGTCACCACCTGAGCTCAGTCACACACACTCAAATTGTGTGACTTCCCTGAGCTGGGAAAGGCAAGGACTGATATATTTGTAAAAAAGCTTTGATTAACTCAGTATTTGTGGTATCTTTGGTGCATCTTTTTATCTCTACCCCTATTCTACCTGTTAATAGCAAAGTATTTTTCTCTGTTAATCCACAAAAGGTCTCATTACCATACTATTGAGGGTCTGTATTTGATTTATCCCAATCATTTTGAAAACAAACCTCTTCTATTAACACAATTTCCTTTTTCTGTTAGTCAAGACCCCTTATTAAGTCCACACTGTGTTATTCTCCCAAGAAGTACAGCTCATTAGCAGGTCACTATCAACATGTACACACTGCAAATATTTTATGCATGCAAATGGGCAAGTATACTTGATTCTCTGTAAGTACTACTCCAATAGACTATGCGGGATACACCGCAACAATCCTTAGGTTTGAATCTTGTCTGCACTTTCCTCTAGAACCTGTCCCTTGACTAATTAAACAACGGCCAGATCCATCCAAGAATTCTAAGTCTGAATATAAGTTATGCATTAACTACTAATCCTTTGATTTGTCTTCCCGTTTAGAATTAGAGATCCATCCTGCAGCTCAAGAAACTCATAAATAAAGAAATCTATCAGGCTTTGCTGACACATTGAGTAAACACCTGCAACTGAAGTGTCTTGTTCCATCAGAAGGAAATAAAAGTAATTGGTAACCAATTTGTTTCTGCTTTCTTTCATCTGCTTGTTCTTATCTACAGGCCTTTTCATAACTTCATTCCCTGACAGCCCCCTAAAACTGGATAAGAAATAAATAAAACATTTAAAAATAAGAAAGCAGATAAGCTACTAAAGAAAGGCAGCACTGCTAGTTTAATATGATGCCCCAAAGATTGTTTCTCAGTTTTATTGTAACTGTATTTAAGAATCTTTTACATTAACCGAGAGGCTGCTTTAAGTATTACATTAGGCTGGATCTGACAGCATACCAGCAAAGTTAAACTAGTTACAATAAAATCTTACGAATAAGGAAGAGTTTAAACCAAAACCATAAATAAGTGAAATCCACCTCTGGTTCTTAAAGGGAAGGGGAGCCGTGAGATAATAATTCTAAGTAACAGAGTACAAAGAAAAAGACTGGAACCAAATTTCATCCAGTAGGTAATAAATATAATAGAGACACAGTGCTACAAATGAACCTGGATCAGAGCTTTGTAGAGAGAAGAGCTGTTTTCTCATTTAGCATGAACTACTACAAATTGCTTTAGTAGAATACAAACCATACAGCAGAGTCTTTAAAATTGTATTTTCAGAAGGCTAAAGGAGTGTAGAGAATTGCGTGCTCAATTCCCTCTGCAATGCACTACAGAAATGCATGTGCATGAATTCTGATCAATGCTGAGACTTGTATCATTGCCAGAGCAATAACCTCTCCAGGACACTTGCACTGTTATTACTGGGACTATTACATAAAAGCTAGACTTTACACAATCCGCTCTGGCTTACAACATCTAAATGTCTCTGTCCTAAAATGTCTCTTTTATTCTAAAAGTCCTAAAAAAATCTACACTGTGTGCAGTGTGCTAATTTGCGTTATTATAGCAGGATATGGTGTGCACAGCAACTACCATTTCCAAATGCCAACCTCCTTGCTATAGCAACGCTCCAACACAGAGGTGATGGTGGAAACAGGCCAGTGAAAGGGCACCAATGTCTCTTTAAAAATATTAGGTTCCAAGTTTCCCTTGGAGTCAAAGGTCTAGCACGTAGCACCGATTTTAATGGTATTGCCGTCTCCCTTTTGTTGCCTCAGTAATGATATCTGCCTGCCTGTGTGCTCAGGAACATCCTTGGCCCCCCAACTGGCACTTGCAGCAGACAACGCACAGAAGTGCTCCTAAAAGGCTCCTTTCGGAAATACAGGCACTTGACATATTAAAACTAGATGTAAGCAAGCTGGGAGTTAATCAGGATTTAATGCATCTAAAAGCCAAGATGTGGAAGCTGCCCAATAAGGATTTCACTACTGTATTTCCCAACTTCTGATTAAATGTATAGTTTCACAGGGGATTCAGAATCACATCAGTGTTTAAAAAAAAACTGTTTGATGAATTTATATTCATGGGGAAGAACAGCTGAATTAATTTGGAAGATAACCTTCATTCACCTCCTTTGTTTTGTTCTCCGAAGAAAGGTTCAAATGTAAGGTCAATGAAATATTAAAATATCAATTTTATTTCCTATTATACCTCAGTCCAGAGCCTGTTTTACTAAAAAACACATTGCTTTGAGAATTACCCATTACAGAAAGGAAGGCCTTCGCTCTTGCTGGTTCCTCTGTGCTGTCTCTCAATTTCGCTTCACAGAAGTACATCCCCACATCAGCAGAGGTTGGGTTGGTGATAGTGAGTCGTCTCCCAAAACTGCTAATGCCACTGGTTATTTTTACTCCATTTCTCTTCCAGGTCATGCTTAGTCTCTCAAGAGGTCTGCCAAGGTTTAAAAAAAACCCCAAACAACCCACAATAAAAATACAACAATAAAACATATATATTACAGAATAACTGCCTGCAGTTATATACCGATTACAAAACTTCTCTAAGTTTTCCTCTATCCCTGACATTCTCTATTAAGAAGTAAATGCATATATAACTTCTATGCATCAAGACTACAGACTACTCAAGTGGCATTGTACAAGTACAGCTAATTGATACAGCAGTAGAACTTAAGTGCTAATAATTTGATTTCTCTAGGCAAAACGACTAAATACTGCTATGGGAATCAGCTGCATGGGAAGTGCTTTCATTATAACTCAATTAACAAAACAATATTAACCATATCAAGAACATCTCTGCCCTCAGAAGGGAAAGTGAATCAGTCGGTCTTCTTATGATCTGAGGACCTCAACTATTCACTTCTGCTGGAATTCAACGCTATTCAAGGCCAACTACATGGAAACATAGGAGGAATGCGGTGAACTCTATATTATGGTGCATTATGAACAGTTCAGCAATAATCACTGTACAATGAGAGCATCTGTAACAAATTACTTCATAGATCTTCGCTAATTTATTTACTGGGAAGCACTAGTAAACAATAGTTCAACAATATCACCTTTCATGTCAATAGGCAATACAGCTGAAATATTATTAACCCTTAGCATAACTTTTTCCTACAGATCTGCTGATCGAGCAACACTACTTCTTTTCCTTACCGTGTGAGTAACAGGTGGGAGAGTAACTCTGCCTATATCCTTATTTGGCCAGAAAAAATCAATATGTTTAATTCAGTAATGTTGGACAAACAAGATTATTCATACAGTTACTTTGAAGAGCAAGCATTCTGCTTCAATCATTAAATTAACAAAAAAATGAAAATAATTTCCTGTGTCCTTCTCAGTAAGGGACAGTGCATTAAAATTAGTTCCTTATAACCCCGTACTGTTACAGTACCTTGCATTGGCCACACACTCCAGCGTGATTTCACTGCTCCCTGCTATGGTGCTGGTATTCTGTGGGGGGATTACAATGACGGGAGCCACGGTGTCAGACAGGTCTGTGGCACCTGCATGGGCAGAAAGAAACCTTGTGAAGACTCTGTTCGTCTGCAAACGGCGAGGACTGACACATTCCAGGCGAAGGATCTCGTTGAGCGACACAACAGCAAATTGCACTCTTCAACCTCACCACGGATTTTAATCTCCTCATTAAGGGGAGATCTTCAGCATGACCATTTTCGATGGCTTTCATTATACTGTACAAACACAGTTTCAATATACCCAGCTTGGTATCATTCAAAACACATAACTCGCGAGAACTACTCCCAGATGGAGTGCAGGGGCCATTCTCAAATAGAGAGCAAATAAATTAAGCATCCTGAAGGTTTTCTACTGTTGAGCACTTTTATTTTTATCAAACACTTGCTGACTTATATTTTTAAGACCTTTTCATGTTTTGTTTAATCTTGCCACTTCCATACCATTTCAAAAGAGTCTGCCAATACTCATGTTAGTTCTTTAAAAAGATTTTACACACTGGGGAACAAATATAAAATTAACAAAGCAGCATATCACAGCAACTTCAATCCCTTTTTCTTATCAGGAAAGTAAATAACCCAAATCTGCTACTCTTTTGTGAGGCATCATACTGTAAATAATTTAGCTTATGCAACAGTCAGCAGACACTTAAAAAATAGTAAAAAGGCTGCTTGTAAATTTTTTCTGTACACATTTAGTAAGTGAATTAAAATACCCATGTATTCATAGGTACTTTGCTTCAAGCAACTCATTTGGGAAAGAAAAATTAGCTATTTTTTAGCTTGAATAACAGAGTAATAAAATTTTCTCAAGATACAGAATCCAATAAACGAATTATAGGGAAAAGTAATGAAAATAAACTAAACTGATGCACAAGCAAGCCAGTTCATCAAATGTTTTCTGCAAGGGAGAAAACCCATGCCCATTAAGCAGAATGGGAAATTGCCAAATGCAAGGTATGAACCCTGACGTTCTCTTTTAAGATATTTCCATAAGGAATAGAAAATGGATAAAGATTCTTTGCTTTTCTCATACCCAGCATGCCAAAAGCCATTTGACATTCAATTTCACTTGTTGGATAGACAGAGGTTTTGGCAATGGGGCTCTGAAAGTTCACAAGGTTAGCAGATTTCTGAATTACTGAATGGCAAAATTTTACCTTTTGACATTTTTGTAAGTGATAGCAAACAGTGTGCTATGGGAGATGAAAGCATGTAGTATAATTTTAAAATTTTAGGAATGCCACCCACACATCTGAATAAATTCAAGCATCCAAGAACAGTACTTAAGGAAGTCGTAAGCACATATTTCTTTCTTTCCATAAATATGCCCTGTTGACCTGACACAGCGTAATATACGCAACTCGCCTGAGATCTCAACAACCAAGCTTTTAGTAGATTTTACTTCTGCTCAACAACATTCCTGCGAATATGATGCTATCAGGTAGCAAATCTTTCTAAGAAGATTTCCATGGTCATCTTCTAAGTATTCATGGCAGGAATTTTCCAGGTAGTAATTGAAAAAATAGAAAACAAGCAGCAATCAGATTAGTTGCTTGTTACTGATGAGAAGAAATAACCTCAGCATTACTCTTCACCACTACTTCTGCGCAAGATGAAGGTTTACAACAGTAAATGCTAAAAGATTAACAAACAAGTTGCTAATTTGGCAATAATCATTTCTTATCTCCATCTGGAAAAGAGGAAAACCACTTGTTCGACTTATCAGCTCCCCTGAAGAACGGCTCAACCCCACTAAAACCAGCCGCAGAAGAGAAGCCAGCTTTGTTGTAACCTCTAGGAGTTCATCATACGCGAATGGTTCTTTGTGCAGCGAGCAGATAAGCATGGGAATTAAAAGTGCACATTACTCTGCCTGAAGCCAGAAAAATGTAAGATTTCTTTGACTTTCTTACTAACCATAACAAGAACCTAAACAAAGTATGTGCTTATTTTCATTGCATATCATCCCTGAAACAAATCTATTAAAAGCAGGCTGTTGATAAAGATTTTGAGCAGGTGAACTAATACAGATGTGATACGGAGGCTCACCAAAAAGCTTAGGGCTTGGATTTTAAGTAATATATCTACAAAGGTCATCTGCAAATATAACAAGCATACATAGAAACCAACAACATTTCAAAGTATTATCTAAACAGTAACCAGACAGCATGCATATTCCTATTTCATATTCAAAGAGAATTTAAGTTTCCCTTTGCAGCACAAAGAAACCACTTGCCATAATTCGCTCTGGCCCCGATCCTGCCAACTAAAACTCAACAGGGACATTCCCACGGTTGCTTTTGCAGGGGGTAGTTCGCAGCTTTGTTTTGCGGCTGCTCAAAATATCAAAGGAGCAATTTAGTTTTACTTTAGAGTAAAAATCTCAATAGGGCTGTAACATGGGATCTGTGTGTCCACCCCATCCTTTCAGAACTTCATCCTTTTGTAAGAAATCCACAGGTTGGAATATCAGAGTAGCCAGGCTCCTAATCTAGATAAGGAGTAACACTGGGATGTTGTTTTGATGATGTGACGCAGCAAATCCGACTTCGGTCTGGCTGTAGAAGGTGGAGAGCTATTCAAACAATCAGATAATGAAAAACTACCCAGACTTTCCAAGTTTCTTATCCTACCTGTCAATAAAGCCACTCCATCCCTCTCCTACCTCCTAATGCAGTGTGCTGACATGATTTTACTTGACTGGTGCTACACTAAGATGCAATGCGGAATGTCATTGTTAGTAAACAGACATTTTCTTTGAAATTCCTTTGTAGAAAACAATTGATTTTTTTCCTCCTCTCTACTGTTCCTTTTTTACTTCATCAGACTTTTTCCTGTCCCAGTTTTCTAGGTCTCTGCTGTTTCTTTCTGGCTTTTCATCATCTCTTCCTTCCCTGCCTCCCCTCACTCAGGCAGCTTCTCTGCATTCGTCATTGGCCATTTCCCCTCCCTGACATCCCATGGTCCCCTATAGATGTTTCACATTATTTAAGAACTGCTCAATTTCCCATCTGTCTTTTATTTTAATGATTGAGCTTTGCTTTCTCTGATTCACACCCATTAGTAGGAAATATTTATTAAAGCCACTGAAGTGGGAGAGCAATACAAATGCATACAAGAACACAGTTATACGAGATGAACCTGCTAACACAGGACCACCGTTCCCATCGCAGTCTGTATTTTAAGACAGAAAAGCTCTTTGCTTTCTGAACCCCTCCTCTCTGCTAAGAAAGCAAAGCAACATTAGGCAAAACCACTGACCCCAGAACTGTAGCCAGGGGATGCCTCACTATTAGACATAATAAGTCTGTGGGGAACTTGTAGGAAGCTGCAGAGACAAGGCTGAACGGCACTGGAGAACACTTAAGAGATGTGCTCTTAACCTCATTCTAGCCCTTAATAGACGACTGGACAGAAGGGCTGCTGCAGGCAAGAGTCCTAAACCAAACTGAGAGTTTTTCCAAGAAAGAGCACGCTCTGCTTTGTTTCACATTGTATCTATTTTAGCCACAGCACTCACAGTATTTCCTATCTTCCCTTTGCTTCTAAACCTTCTCATTAGGCACTGTCTTAATTATTACTGGGATCTACTAGGGCCCAGTAACTGCAGTGCCTTCAGGACCAGCCCCAACCAGTCTTTGTGGCTTGACTATCGTAACACCAAACACTCTGACTCACAAGTGGAGGGAGCTTATCTTAGAGCTGTTTCAGTGGTTCCCATCCCCAGCTGCTCATGAAGCCGTTGGTGAACTGCCTCCATTTACCACCCAAAATATTAAGGTAAATTGGCATGAGTATTATTTTTCCATGTTAGACTTTTTTAAAAAGCGGGGGTGGGGGGGGCACCAAAAAATTAGAAAAATAGAGACACATACACAAAAAAAACCCAAGAGAAAATGGAAAGAAGATCTGTGGTTTTTCTATTTCTCTAAACACAAACTCCTCTCCAGACTGTGGCATTCAAGAATCTGGCAATTCTGCACAAAGCAGAGATATATCGAGGGAAGAGAGAGAGAAAAAAAAAGAGTGAACACCTCTTGCACGGTCTATTTGTTTTTACCACCAGTGGCTGTGTGTGACTGCACAGCGCTGACCTTGGATCACACTGCTCTTCCCCCTTCTCTCCTCCCATCTGACCAAGAATGAAACCTGTCCCAAGTGGTCTATAACACTAATTTTTTTTTAATACTGATGAGCTGTAGAATTTTTAATTTGTTATTTACATACAATAACTATGTAGACTACCCTATCATCTCTGAAAAGATAATGTTTTTATCTCTCTATGTATATTGCCATGTAAGGTACAGGGAATTTTAAATATTATAATTTACAGTTTATAAAGTTCACAGACTTTATCAAAGCCATTTGGGTGCTTAAGTTTTCCAACAGAGATGAAATCTCACTCAGGCCATATGACTGAAGATGTAAAAGGTGCTTTCCCCTTCAGAAATGTATAAACATTAGGTTCTTTCCAGATTTTACATTATGGCATGCAAAGTTTATCTATATGTGTGTTTGCAGTGAAGAATATTAAGAGTATTACTTCAATGGATGCTCAAATTCATCTCAGAGAGATACGGTGCAAACCAGCCTTAATAAAAGGTGAGAGAAAATGTTTATCTCTTGAAAAGAAGTAATAGCTTGAGTTCAGACTTGAGAAAAATGACAAGTCTTATTTTTGAGGCTTGCTTATAAGTCCCAACCCTTTCAAGACACTTAATACAAATAAGGTGACCATGAGCAGGAGGGGGGAGGATTGCCTAAATAATCACCCAGATCACCCTCGTTTACTTAGTACGGGGTAGAGCCTGGAATGTGATTTTGACTGCTAGTCATTCCTACCCTTAGTCTTAGTTACTACTGCAATTACTTCTCCGTGTTCTGTTTTCAGTGAAGGAATCCTACAGGAATCAGTATCCAAAAATGGATTTACTTCTTCATATTATGAAATTTGTCTACGGGAGAAAAACACTTCACAGAAAAGATCACGAGTATGCTACCCTCCAGCTAATGGAGAAATTGAATACTTTAACAGAACTTCGAAACCATTTATAAGTTATCCTGGGAGAAAAAGATTAGAAAACCTTCACCATAAACTTCCTACAGACTTTCAGACTCGACAGTATGCAGAAATGCCTTTGCAATTATTATGCAGGATACATGCAAAGCTTCGTGTTACCAAATTATGGATACCTATATTAGAAAAAAGCAGAATAAGAGATAAGAGTCCAATACAAATAGCAAAAATATTCCATATAAATAGTTCTACATTTTGGCATCAAGAATGTGCAATCTCTGCCCATGTACACGGAATATGTGAAAAGAGGAGAAATTACAATCACACAGCATCTCAAGATTGCTCGAGGGAAAAAAAAAAAGACCTTACAAATACAAACTATCTAATGGAATACGTTTCACTTTTTCCAGGTACAGCCTGCAGATGGTTTGGATTATCAACCCATAATGGATTAATGCCCCTTTCCCTCTCCAGTACAAGATACACAACAGGAATTGGATCCTGATCAATAATAGATTAATTTCCCTTCCCCCTTGCAGAACAAGATGCACAACAGGAACTGGAGCCCGATCAACAGACTAGCAAACGCTGACAACCACCTGTGGGCACAAGAGAGAAGCATTATGTAAATAATGAAAAAAAAAGTGTATTTCTCAATCATAAAACTCTATCCTAAAACATGGCTTGTCTACTTGTTCCCTATTTATGAGTGATTATTAACAGGTTATACAATGAAAGAGCATTAAGATAACAGAAGTTATCATTTCATTTTTTCACTTTTATTGTAGCAAGGACTGTATTCATGTTCAAGAAAAGGGAAATAGGTGATGTTGCTGTGCTCTACCGTGCACTGTACAGGTCTCTGCTCAGATTTCGAGATGTAAAGAAAAATAACAGAGACTTTCCTGTGAGGATTCTTGGTGACATTTGTTTAGTTTGATGAATAACACTAAAACACCAGATGAAGTTTTTTTGACTCAAAAGTATGTATTTATAAAATAATTAGCAATCTAATGGTACAGAGTTGGTGTATGGAAGAATTACGACTTTTCAGTACCTGAGGATATATCTTAAGACTCCTCCAACATGTACATATTAACATAATGTCTGGTCTTGAAGCTTTGAGAAACTAGACTCTAGACTCAAAAAAGTAAACGAGCAACAACATAAAATCTTAGCTTTGTGGGTTAAACTCATAGTGAGCATGGCCTAGTTGTTTGAGTCAATCACAGTTGATTCTTACATATACGGTGCTTGTCTTGATCCAGACATCAGACATCACGACATACGAATAAAACACCAGATATGAAAAAGGTTTACAAAACACAATATGAGCAAAACAAGTGAATGATCTAGGTCAGTTATATTTATTGACTCAACATACGCTTGTCAGTGTGACTAAGCTTGGCCCACATCAGACCAAACACGATTCATTTCCACTGCAAGTAAAGTAAACAAAAAAAAGGGTGAATAAAAGAATAAACCCCAAACAAAACACAAGTAGTAAATCACAAATTAAATAGCCAGTGTATGAGGGGGGATATGACAAAGAGATGCAATTACAAAAGATTTCATCAACAACTGTTGAAGAAGCCTGGCATAAATTCACCTTGGCTGAATCGCCCATGTCGTAAAGCAGTGCCCGAAAACCTGCACTCCTTCCTTTCTGTCCACCCCTTCTGGGCCTCTGTGCTATGCCATACATGTTATAACAGTAATTCTGATGCATTTAACTTTGAAAAATAAAGTTACCCAAAGAAATTAACCTACAAAACGTGGGATTTACCCAGTCAAGCTTGCAATCCTGCAAGCAGTTCAAAATGCACTTAACTTCGGGTACTTGCTGGTCGGTTTGACGACAGTGAAAATACTCGCTTTCCTAATTTAAGTAGATATATAATATTACAGAAATAGAGCCTTAAAGGAAAAAAAGGAAAAAATATATTAATTATGCAAAATGTTGGCAGTAAGATATTTTATGCATATGCAGCTTCCTGCCAACTGCGTTTGGAGCCGAGGACTAGAAAGCACCTTCTGGGTCAGCCTAGTTCCCTGTTTCCCTGACATCCCGTCATGCAATCCCGCTTCTGAATGTACTGGGGCCTGTGGTAAAAATATTGAGTTTTTTTAATGCCACTTTTCTGGTTGGAAAGTTTCCTAGAGCTTTGTTGTTCAACCTGTTAAAAACACTCCTAATTTCCAGCTGAAATGTATTCATGGCCAATGTACACCATTTGTTCTTCTGCCAAAGCTGTCCTTTAGCTTAAATAGCCGTTTTCTCTCTCTGTGATGTTTATGTCCTAAAGTATTTATAGAAAACAATCATACTCCTTCACAGTCTTAATTTTACTTAGCTAAACAAGCCAAACTTTTCTTGTCTGACAAGTTTGAAAGGATTCACTGAAATATATGCAAACAAAAGAATAGGAGCAAGGGTAAAAAAAAAAAGCTAGCATCAGGCTATAAATGTTTCCAAATGTTTAAACAAATAACAGCCACGTTTGTAACAGCTTTTTTTCCCCTTTCTAAGGACTTTCATGTAGACTGCAAGAGCTGTTAGTTTTAGCCCTAGGGAAAGATTAATGGAGAACTCAACTCCATCCACAAGATGACTTATACCCTTTGTTTGTAGATACTACAGCAAAGAGGAGCTTTATATATTTTATTAGATAAAACAAAAGCCTAAAATACAGGTTGAGAAGCTTCTAAAACCTTGTAGAGAGTTTTTAGGGTCTATTCCTGGGCATAACAAGAGACAGGGGCCTAAATACAGTTGATTTACAAACAGAAAATGTATTTCTGTGAACAACAGAAATACTGCAGTGCCCAAGGAAAGGCATCACAGCCAGGACGGTTCATGGTGACACAGTCTCTCCAGCTCATGTCTCACCAGTTCTGCTCCATAGACTGGGACAGGGATGGGAGATCCACCTTTTTTTCCTGATTTTGCCCTTTTTCTACAAGCCATTATGTGCAGATGACCCAGCAACTGCTATTTGGGGGTGAGCCCTCCACAAAACAGACTTGTTCCTCCTCTTTTCTACTACCCGAGGTCTACAAACCCACTTTGTATCTTAGGACTACTTCAGAAACAAATTTCTAGTGTTGTCCCACATAGTTTCAAGGAAATTAAGCCACTGCTTAGTTACACAGCTCCCTATGATGATTCTGCAGCTAAATTCAAAAGCAGACCAAATTTCTGCTCCAACACTCTGAAATTCCCTTCTCACAACTCCTCGTGCAAAAAGAGCAATTTGGAAGTTCAGTCGCTGTCACTGACCTGACCTTCCCCCATGCACAGTGAGGGGTTTCTTTCTGCCTAGAAACTTATCATCCAGCACATCATTAGACCTTTTAACATGAAAAAATACATAGCCTCAAGCTATTCTAGCTAAAGAACACTCAGGTGGCTTTTCAATTCACCAGATAGCTTTAATATCGTCTATATAAGTGGATAGAGTGTGTAATCTTATTCAACAGCAGTTAAAAGGGGGGGAAAAAAAAATATCCATGGTCTAGCAGTGGAATCCATTAGCCTCACAGTCATCTTCAAAGCGGTGCGAGAGGCAACAGGTACAGCAGCCCGCTGCAGGCAGCCGGCAGGGCGAGCGGCGTCTCCGCAGCCAGCGTCCAGAACCTTTGGGTTTTTAGCAGTATAATCCGAAACATGCCTATGTTTAACAAGATTTTAAAATAACTCATCAGTGGAAATGATTTTTAAGAAGCTGTATATTTTTACAATGCAGTTTAGTGCATCGTAAGAGAAGCATCCTTTTAAATGTAAACAGGCGTGCATTTAGGAGGAGGAAACAAGTTTGAGGGATCTGCCAGCGGTTGCATGGATTTCTGCAGCAGACAGCGAGAGTCACTTTCTCCTGAGGACAAAACCAAACTTTTAACATCTTACAACCTTGGCGCTTCACGTATCTGGATATTTACCACTTGCTTTCTTAATAGAGGTAAGTTAAGTTAATAAACCACATATCAGTAATTGGATGCTAAATAAACTAGAACTGACAGTTAATCATCGTATCCAGAAATGCAAAATTCAGTGGTGAGACAAGAACCGAGAGAAGAAATGAAGAAAAGCTGGGGACGTGGCTGCGTTACACAAATTGGAGAAGCACTGCTGTTTCAGATGCTGCAATTCTCACCAGCAGGTTCTGGTTTACTCTCAAGCAGCAGGAAAGAAAGCGAAATGGGAGACAATAAAATGCTGCCCTCTATTTTCAAATGTATCTTCATATGTGGCTTCATTTTTTTTTTTTTTTATAACTGCATTTCTTAACTCCTTACTTTGCCACAAATAAAATCACACAATTGACAATCTAGTTGCTGCTTCTCCTACTTGTAACAAGTTTAAACACTCTTCTACTTAGAAATGAAAGGGTGGTAGAAAAAAAAAAAAAAGAAGAAGAAAAAAAGACATTCTCATCTATCCTTCACCGGACTTAAATAAAGGAAAGCATCTCCAGTGACTTTGGGGGAAATCATTTAAGAAATAACTTCAAGAATTTATTTTACGACAGCAATAATTGAAGCACTATTTTCACAGGGAAGATTTAAGATTAAATATGCTCTGTAGAGCATAAACCAAATACGTACAATTGATCATATGTGAGTTTCTAAGATCTATTTCTTTGTAATATCTTTTTAAATGAACCTGATGTTGTGGTGCAGTACACTGGAAGCAGACACTTGCAAATTTATACTGATCACCTGACAAATAGTCCTGATAAAGCTAAAATTAATACTAAATTTCAGTTAGGCTCTGAAAGTTGGAGTTTTCTAGCATCAACTTAGATTCAGGAGAATGCTATTAGATACCCGACAAATACATGAAAATAATAAATATTGGATTTTAGAGATTTTCCTTGGCCGGGATGTCTACTCTACCTGGCTACTTGTTTAAAAATCTGGAATCTTCTCGAAAGATTAAAGAATTTAAACCTGCCCTCACTGAGAATAAGCAAAAGACAAATCTGAAAGTGTTCCACAGTTGATCTGTCCTTCACAATGAAAGGAAGGGCTTCTGTGTCACAGACATTTGGGGCCAGTAAATGTGTACAGGTCACCAAATCAGCCATCAGTATCTAAAAAGTGTACACGAGAGACTCAGTTAAAGCCATGCAAGTACATTTTTGCAGTTCCTGGATAAGCAAGGTGTTGATCAAAGCTTTTTCCAGAAAATCCACTCTAAGAACAGGGATTAAAATTCACTACATATCAACATCATTTGAATTTTAAAAGAAAAAAAAATCAACCAAATTTAAAAACCCGTCCTCGGATCTTAGACGCTACAGGCACAGAACAATTTATGAAGGCTTAAAGGAGAGCACTTCTACAGATATTTATAACATTGAACTAAATAGGCAGTTTTGTTCTTTGTTGCTGAACTACTATTCAAACCAAGATGCACTCACTGAGCAGCATTTTAAGCTCAAGGTCAACTCTTGCTGCATTCTATTTATATATATACGAGAAACATGTTTTGGGATCCAGATTGCTACCTTGCTCCCAAAGGTCTGCTATTTCCAAGTGTTTACATAAAGCGAGCAGATCCGAAAAACAAGAAGATACCCCACAGCCTTCTTCCAACAGCTAACTCGACCAAACATATGGAATGACTTGTCAAAATAATATTTTGAGAAATAGGTTATCAGGGGCCTCAGGTCCACTCCATCTGGTCTGAAGTTCTCCATCCCCCTGACCATATCATGCTACTTTGCCCCCTTTCTTCTATAAAGGGATACAATCCTTAATAAAAGTAGAGTTGTTCAGGTCACAGAGATTCAGATGCAAATAAAATTTCATTTATATAGTTAGAGTACTGCAAAATATAGGAGCAGGGCAAAATCCCTCACACAGCAGAGCTCAGAATCCAAAGAAATATTTTTCTATTAAAAGAAAGAATTTTTCTTCCTCTTTATAGCACAGATGTTCTTCTAAATAAAGTGACACATTCCTTTTGCAGCCTTTGTGATTATCAATCTTCAGTTATTTTATAATATAAGGTTGCCTCAGACCTCAGCGGGGAGAAAAATACACATTGCTGTATTTCCTCTGTAGCAAGAACAAAACAACTGTGAAAGCAAAGAATGTTCCAAAAGAGCAAACAATAACCCAGCTAAAGAAAGTCTACAAACTTATTCGTTCAAAAATAATTCCACAGATGGATAAGCATTTAATTTTCTGAAGTGAGAATAAACCAGCATCTCTCTTCTCTGGAAGATGGAATAGGGTTTTGTATCTGCCTATTTATACACAGCACATAAATGCACGCTCAGAGAATGCTGCAAGTACTGTAAAAAGAAATCTAAGGGGAAGTTATTACCCAGGGCTCTCTGTTAGTATTTCTGCAGTATGGGGAGTGTCAGCATTGTTAAAAATAAATTGTTAGTCGTACCTTACTTGGCCAGTACAAGTGCTGTTTGCATTAATGTACTTATGATTTCCGATCTGCTGCTCCTAGATAAGAGAGGACTTTAAGAGTACGATGTCTTTTCGATCTTGCATTGACTTCTTCCCCTCTCAGAAAAGGGCTGGGTCGCTGTTTGCAGCCGTATGGATGGTAAACAGCCTCTCCTGCATAGGACAAGGACTCGTTGTTTTGATAGGGAGAAACAGAAGCTTATTTCCACAGGGTGCTCTTGTCTCCCAGCTCATCCGAAACTTTGCATTTCGTGCTGCTTCTTATTTGAAATTTCCATCATCATAATATGACATGAGGATGTCACAACAGAATTACAGTTAATAAGGAAAATTAGGGGGAATAGATGAAAGATAAAACGAGAAAATGGTACATTAGCAAATGTACCATTGTCTAAGAGATGAATTTATATATTTTTGAGATATAAGTGACATCAATTTGTTTTGTTTTAAAAAGAAATAAATTCACCCTTAGATTTAGAAACATGCTGTCACTTTCCAAAGTGTCCTTGGGTTATCAGTTTGAAATTAATTGGCAATGTGTGATTAGGCAGAACACAGCAACATTGTTTAGATTTAATCAACCCATTTAATTCAGATTTGCCCCGAAAATAACACTTAACAATACGATTCTGCTATCCGAATGGTAATGGGCTGTGTTAGTGCAGAACTATCAAACGCCAGAGCAACAGTAAGAAAACGTTGCCGGGTCCACTTGACAACAAAACAGTCGCTTGCTTTCTCTCATACGCATACAATCTCCTAAAACTACTTACATCCATAGAACGAAGAAGGGTGAATCACTTCATTTACACACACACACACACATAAAATGCATTTAGGTATGGATTAAAATCATACTAAGCAGGTAAAACAAAACTGGAGGCCAGGGTGGGAAGAGCTGGCTGTCACTAGCACCTGGAACCTGAATTCTGTAGGGGAGGCCCATTAGCCTGCAACGCCGAGCCCCTTTTGCCTTGTTCTGCCTTGTGACTTCTGTGCAGGTTTTTTGATTGTGGTATTAGTTCTGCAAACTCAGTGCATCCATACCTACGCTCAGTGAAAGAAAATATTAAATGAATAAATCACACGTAATATCAAAAGCTAGTGTTGACCTCTATACCGGCTACTGAAAACACCCTACGGAGTGTCTCATAATCGATCTATCTCCTCTCCCCTCCTTTCTTTCAAGAGTAATTATAAAGAGATTAAGGTGTGCCAGACCAGTTGGCTATTCAGGGGCCAAAGAATTTTACAGCATAGACCAAACTTAAGACAGTAAAATGTGTTACCTACTGAACCACAAAATCTCGGAGAAAACTCAGAAATAGAAGCAGCTTTTTGAAATAAACCATAATCTCTCCCTCCTACTGCCTCCAAAGCCTGTAACCCCAAACAAAAAAACCTGAAAAAAACCAAAACCTGGTGATATACAAAAATAAAAGTATAACTGAAGCATTTTTGACATTTCTCTATCACTCTAAAGAATAGTAATAATCTCGAGCTATTGGAGTTGCTGAAAGAAAATAAAAATCAATGCATTTTCACTTAGCGCTTCTGAAAAAGAAAAGGATTCCTTGGTATTTCAGAAAAATGCTTTAATGCAGCTTTGTAACAGAGCCCACTGTAACTTACAAATAAAGCTCTTCATACTCAAGCATTTACTGCACCCCAGAACTCGATACTTGGAAGGGAATACAGGCAAGACTGCACTTCCCAGTGCAAAGTGGGCAGAGTGGTTACTGGTGCCAGTACCATGCCCCGGCTACATAACCTGCAGCATTCTGGGGCTCTGTGAACACCTGTCCTGTGCTCTCATGTGGTATACACATAAGGCAGGGACTCTAGACACATCTACTGAGGAGTTTATACATTTAATAAAGGAATTTATTTCACACAACATGGAAATTGCTTTGGGTTTATGCTTTCTTGCTTACCACTTAGCCTCAATCCAGCAAGCCATGATGCACAAATGGAGGGTGGGGCTTTGTTGCTGGGGATTTTTTAGGGGTTTTTTTGTGGGTTTGTGGGTTTGAGGGGTTTTTTTAATAACATAAATGGACAAATTTACAAGCTTCAACTTCAATCTGTACCCAAAGACCTGGAAATTTGGGCTTTCAAGTGTTTCTCTGCGTTTCCCATTTTTCTGGCTGGTCACAAATTTTAGGTTTGTAACCATGGGCAGGATAAAAATGACCAGATTTTTGATAGATGTTAAGAATCCTCTGCAAATCATTTTAACTACTCAAAGCCATCTTTGAAAGTGGTAAATGGTTGAACTTTCCCTTAATACAGGCAGGATGGACATAAAATTGTATATTTTATAGTGAATCACACATATCGCTCACAATAATTAATACCAATAGCCAATGTAAAAGACAACAAGAAAAAATAGCATCTTGCAAACAAATCTGTTTCTTATCTCATATAGGAGAACTAGAGTCACTAAAAATGCTTCAAAACAAACTTTTTAAATGCTAAAAATTTTTCTGTTGTTTCTGATTCCTCTTTATGCATACAAATGCATTAAATATAAAGCCCAGCAAACAGGGGACGTGGAACATTTAAGAAAGCTGATTTAATTCTGCACAAAACCTTTACTCCTACCATTAAAAAGTACAATTTATTACCACTGGAAAGCGTACGAAGTAGAAAGTGCTCTTGCAAAATAATAACTGCTTCTACCAACACACCAGAGACCTCTACAGAAGATGTAGGAACCATTATCTCCATTTTACGTGTGGTGAAAATGAGGCAAGGACAAACATTACTGAAACAAGGCTACAGAAGTTAAAAGTCTGACCTGTTTATTATGACCTTTGAACGTTTTAGGCTATACTCAAATACAGGATGGAAAACTTCTTTTTCTTTCCAACCTCCAACTGGAAGAAGAAGATGCTATACAATATCCATGGGGATCTTGCAAGCTCTGAAGCTGTCTCCCCTCCTCACACTCCCTTTTTGTAGGTCAGTTCTCAGTTGAAAGATTTGTTAATGTGATATGGCAATCTAAATTAAATTCTACTGCAAATTTTCAGACAGCGCTGGACAGTTATTTACAGCATCTCTGATCAACAGCAGACAGGATAGGGGAAAAAAGACAGTATATGCTCCCAGATTTTATCATAAGCAATGCCAGGATGAGAATAAAACAGGCAATTTGCATTTCTCAGAGTTATTGTTTCAAGCTGCCCGCAGACTCTGGCACATGTCATCACACCAATTTAACTGGGCTTTAGCTATTACAAGCATTACAAATGAATGTCTAAACCCGAGATCATAACGTATGTTAAGGCCATTCAAACAGCAGGTTACATTCTAGTGTTAAAAATCTGCTTTCCTGCTCCTCAATCTCTACAGTAATTTTCTGCCATTTCTGTCTTTTGTACTTTTTCAAAGAGATCAAATGCATATATTCAACATATTTAAAAATAAAAAAGCCAAAATGAAAAACAGTCTGAAACATTGCAGAACATTCAGTCAGTGTGTAATTCTGCTGTTAGCGAACACTTGGACTCACTGCCGACCCTGCCCTGAGACCGAGCCAGCAAAGGAACCCGGGGCAGGAGGGACTGAGTCCTTCCAAAATGACAACCAGCAGCATCTCTTTGCCTTCTCAATTTTCCTATGAACAAAGACGTAGTCAGTGTCAAACACTCAAAATCAACTCCTGGCTGCTATTTACTTCATAGAGCAGTTGGAGGAGCATCATCCCCAGCTGGAACACGGACCAGTGCTGCCAAAAGGCCAGCGTTGGGGCCTGGAGACCACCAGTGGGCTCTGCAGCCTTTTCCTCTCTCCTGGGTGTCACTGCCTGTGGTCAGGGTCAGCTCTGGTATGGTGCAGCTGTGTAACCTTGGATCAGGCGGCTGGGAAAATAGCTAACTTGTGAGAGCTGCGTGAGTAGGAGCTGTGAGAAACCTCATCCAGGGCCTCCACCCATTGACAGAGGAGCTGCATTTAAGCTCAGGACCTCGGTCCTTGCCTGAGCTATGTTGTAGGTGTGCTCGCGCCCAGCCTTGTACCTTGCTGACTTGATCTCCTGGCTTTAGGTCAGACCTATCCTGTCACTATGGATTTGTCTGGTGATGACTGGACTATTGGGCATACCTCTTCTTCAGACAGTGCAGGACTGTGTCCCTTGTCAGGGGAAGCAAGTCGCTTCTGCCTTGCTGTCACCCTCAGCTCCTGACTCTCCTCTTGCGGATCAGCTTGTCCTGGCTGCTCCCTGACAGCCAGCACTCAAACAGCAGGCTCAGGATTTGAGACTTCCATGTGGTAGCAAGGCAGGTTAATGTATTTCTTAAAACGTGAGACCTCATTAACTTAGTGCTCTGATGTAACCCTATCTGTTACCACTTGGATTAGAAGATCAAAAAAATTAAGCACAGATGATGAAAGGAAATACAGCAGCATCAAAACAAACACATAAAAATGAGGACCAGCTACCTGACCCCTGAAAAAACCTAAGCCTGACCTGTGATAGCCAATGACAAGCAGTATCTCTTGCCTCAAAGAGTATTCTTCTGAAAACTAAAAAAGAAAATGATCGGACTCAAAATTGTTAATTTTAAATTTATTTTCCAGTCTATGTCCGCCATTGTGATCAATGACAGACTACAAACCAAAAGGGTTAAATGAGACGCTGGGTAAGCTGCTGTTGCTTTGCTTGTCTTTTGCTTGTCTTTTGAGCGTATCGCTGTCAACAGCTGCACGAGCACACTGGATATAACAGACTAGGGGGATCGGGCTACCGGCATATCTCTGGTGAACTACATATAGTAGTGACACTAGATGCTTCAAACATAATTTATACTAGGGAAGTCTCCTGGGTAGGAATTCAGTTCTTTAATTTGCACATAAAAATGGTTTCTGAAGACATAACTTAGGATGAGTTTGTTTCTCCCTAATCACTTGATTACCACAACCAAAGTTGGAACTGGGACAAGAGTACTTAGAGAGCTTAAACGACAGATGTCATCCCATTTCTGAGAGGATGTTAAGGGATATTTGAGAAGGGATATGACTTTCTCTTTAGAAAGAATGAAAAATAAATTGAATTTTCTCTCTGTAACCTTTATGAATCACAGTTTCACATTTGTCTGTGGTGACAGATTCCTGTATTTCCCAGAGGAAAATACAATTTTCCTTGAGGAAGGGGAAGCGAAAGAGAAGGGCAATCAAAATGTTTTGATTCTTTCAGTTCTTTCAAGGACCACTTTCTAAGGAAGCAATTTGATGAATTCATCCATATGACTGCCCTTTCCCAGGGGTCTTGTACCTACAGATGTATCTGCAGGGTGGGATTAAGCTCCCTAGGCCACTCAAAAGAAAATGGACACATTAAATACATTACTAGTTAGTACATTACTCTTTGACATAACTTTGAAGACTTGATTCAGCAATCCATCAAAAACCTGTTCCTTCTAATGGAAGAATGTTAATGTGAACTTGATCTAGGTGCTCTCCAGCCCTCTCCAGACGTTCTTCTGGCCACTGAGTTATTCCTCTGCTCGCTGACAGAGTTCACTCTGGGCTGTCTCACTGAACATACATGTATACATCTGTGTACATTTGGACAGCTTTATTAGTAAAAATACATTTACTTGACCAAGGACTAAGAAAACCAGAGAGTAAGCAACACCCTGAATGCTGGGGATGCATAGAATGAGCTGCCTAGTTTCATAAAAATTCCTCCCCTTCATGAATATCCCTGGTTTGGGGGGGAAAGTGTTTTTAAAAGACACGTTATTAACTTACTAACTTTTATAATGAAGGCTAGAATCCTCAGCCCTTCTCATAACATTACGGGAAAGCCATCCAAAGATGAAAGGGCACGTTCAACAAAGCACAAATATATGTTACCATTATTTGATGATCAGCTTCAGGTTAAACCTGTCTGCCTTGAGACTGGAGATTAATAGTGATAGCTTCTTTTAATGACTGTAGAAATGCCACAGTGCCTGCCAATAACAACTTGAGCAATGAACAGGTTGCTATAGAATGTATTGTTTATGCACCACTGATTGCAATCTCTATACAGAAAATTTAATAGACCCTTTTTTCCCTCTCAGCAAGCTTATGTGGTTGGGGATTTAGAACTGCATTATTCCTTATGACCTGACTTATTTATCATGTCAATCATAGTAATGATGTGTCAAAATTATCACAATTCTGAAGCTTTCCCTTTATCATCATTTTGAGAGTGTTCTTTCTCAGCATTATAAGCACATATGACAGAAGAGACATCAGAGGCATAGATTTCATGCATGGCTCTAACAAAATCACAGGGTTAAATAGCTACTTCTAGAGCCAAAGCACCATGGAATAACTTCTTCCATTTTTCTAATTCAGTTCTTGTAATAGCAGCTAGACACAGAGCTGCAACTGCAATTAAGGAGAAAAGATGGGGAATAAAACTGCACAGAGTCAATTGCCAAAGGTCAAATTAAGATGCTGGAATTTGCAGGTCCTGACCCACCTAACAGCATGCAGTTGGCCTCCTGATACCACCAGTCAGATTTAAAATTACAACTTTTGCAATTAGTAAGACTGAAGTATTAGACAAGGAGGTTACTTAGTGGTGAGACTGTCCTTCCCCATCTAAACAAAAAGCTTTGTCAAGGACTCAAGTTAGGGAAGGAAAATAATGCAGATGGAGGGATTTAGTCCTTGCTGAACCAGAAGTTTCAGACAAGCATGCATGCAAGGTCACAGCCAGGCTGATGAAGGTGACTGTCTCAGCAGCTCAGGTGCAGCATTCCTCAGAGCAGGTTCCTGAACAAAATACGGGACTGTATCAGCACCAGGTTATTGACTCAGAGAAATTAAAGGATGAGAAATAGTTAACAACAGGAGTTCTGTCAGAGGTACAACATATATTCTTTTGGTTCAATTTTCTAGAGCCTGAGGTCTGAAAGAGATGGAAGCCTCTTTGAAAGGGTCTGGACAGCATTCTAAATTTCATGTACCATAAGTTTCTCTCAGTCACAGAAGATTAATTCACCATTTATTCTGTAGGCTAGCAAGAACTCGGGAAGCAGGTAGTGTGTGCTGTCCTGGAGGAGAGAGGCAGCAAAGCCCTGTTCCCTCTGGGGCTTGTAACTGTGGCTGAGACCATTTTTAAATGTAGTTACAGTCAAAGAGAGTTTTAACAAGTTTGAATGCACACCTAACATTGTTAGATCCTGAAATATAGATTATCTAACCGGTAGCCTGTGTTGCAGCATAATTTTTGCTACAATAGCTGTCTGAAATGATACTAAAACCTAGCTAACTCTAGACAGGTTGAAAAATACCTGTCAAGTACAGTTCCGGCAGCATCACCATGAAGCCTATTTGAAGTGTCCAACCCATGGATCAGCAAAAATACGTAGCTTAATAAAGACTAATAAAACAGAAACAGCTTGTTCTGTGGAAAGTCTGATGGAGCTGCAAAACATTTGCTGCTGAATTACGAGGGTGAGCATGTCTCAGGGGACCCTAGAATCAATAAAAAAGAAATGACGTGGCCCTCCACCAGGTAGAGTTAAGACAGACAGATGCACAAAATGAACCGACAACAGCTGGCAAGAATTGCTTAGTTAGGAGAAGTAAAGATGTAGGGGCAGTTACTAATTGGAGGGAGATTTAAGTTAAGCAAATAACCTAATGTTATTTCAAAAATTATTAAAAGCAAGCAACTCTAAACAAGATTTGGAAAAAAAAAAAGATAACTTTATTTCTAAAGAAGTTAGGATTTAGGTTGGAATAGAATGAAGATTTCACAACTTAATATGTGTAGAGTATTTGCTGGTGCTTTGAGAGGCTTCCTTCGGGAAATAAGTTACAGTGCAAAGGCATTCTCATGTTGCAGATTCACTGGACTTTTAAGCCTCAAAACCAATCCACCCTGATCTCAGGGAAACCTATCTCCTTAGGACACTTCTTTGAATATTTGGGATTGTAAAATTCCAAAGATAACCAATGCAGACCTGACCACCAACTCGCCCCCCACATGGGGCCACCCATGCACTAACAAAATGTTTAATGTAGTCATTATTTTAGTGTCTAGGATAGGAAAGGAAATCTTGGAATTACATTTCCAATTCTCAACTAAAAGATAGATTTTCAAACCTGTGGTCACAAAACGATATTCATTCTCATGTGTAGACACACACCCTTGTACCGAAACCAAGATTTGCTCTTTGTCTCTATACGTGTTTAGAACTGCACTATTAAATATAGGCATAGTGGGTCAGATCCTCAGCCAGAATATTTTGGTACTGATCCATTTAAATTCAGGAGACAAAGTAACTTATTTTATCTTATGATTTGGTGTATATCTGTATATTAATCCAGCCACGATAACTCTTAAATAACTCATGATAACTCAGCCATGATAATCTCTTAAAGAAACGCTGTTGTCCAGAAGTAAAGGACTGGTTTGCTGAATGGGTAATGTCTGACAGAAATGAGATTTGTTCAGAGCATTGTTTGAGAGGAAGCTGATGAGCACTAGTGCTTGGTTGGAGTTTTCAGGCTAAAAGTCACAAGCGCCTGCTCCATCGGAGAAGAGTTCTCAAGGGGAAAAGCTAGTGAAAACCCACAAGACTACCTGCTGCAGAAAGGGTCACTTTTGCAATGTGACAGCAGAATCGTTAAAGCCAGGACATGAGATCACAGGTCTCACCTTAAGGTATAAATCCGACTTCCAACTAAAGGTTCATAGGTTACAAGAAATAAAAATGAAGTCAAAATAGAGTTCAAAGGGACTAGACCTGCCTCCAGCCGTTATCTCTTCTATGGCCAAAAGAGTTTGAGAATCACTGTTACAATTATGTTAACTACATATATAAACTCCACATACATTTATAAAACTAGATTTCAGAGTTCATATTATACCATAATTTTGTGGCTAAGAAAATATCAGCTGGCTGAACAACTGCAGAAATGCATTTTAACCTGCTCAGTGGCACCACACAAACCTCCTCCCCCTCTTTATTTTCTTTTGGAGGTGTTCACTAATTTGACAACAAGCTTTAATATTGCTAAGATAGTAACAGTAACTGTGATAGCATTAAGATCAATTTTCATTGCTGGTGCCACGATTATCTTTCATTCAATCCTTGAGACAGCCCTTCTAAAGGGGAAGTGTTTGCAACACAAGGTCTATTATCGTACATTTGTGCTTTCTTGGTCAAGAAGAGCAGCTGGAGAGTTATCTTCTAACAGACCTCAATCTTCATTTAAAATTGATTTTTGTAAATGAAAACTGTTGTCTCGCTGTTTCAATACCTTAACTGAGAACTGAAAAAGTTGAAAAATATATCTAAGTCTACTTAAATAAAAGCTAAAATCAGCCAGAGTCTCTGCAAGAATAGAATCTGTAGCACAAATTTCATTTAATTACTTTCCTGCCATTGGAGGGTCCTCAAATGTACTCTGGTGTCTCTTGTTCTGTTCCTAAGACACATTCCCAATTAATTGCTCAAGGACTGAAGTACTTTGGTGTTGTGCTCAATATAGGATAACTCAGTGAAATATATACGTGTTATATACAGAAGATCAGATCAGATTACTGCATACTTTCATATAGCTTCAGATTAAGCAATCCGTCATCAAAAGAAATGCTTCAATGTCTATGGAAACACCGCTACAATATCCTCACCATCTAGCGCTACAGCCATCTGCAGCTAGACTGAGCACAACAAAAGCGAGCTGCGGTGAGGGTGCCGCTTCTACCTCTCCAGTTCTCAGCCCAGGCCGAGCCCAAGGCTGCTCTGGAACAGCATGGGGAATGCCCCTGACTGCCTGTGCTGGGACTGCAGGTACATCGCACCAAAGAAAAGTCTGTCACTGTTGCTGTGCCCCTGTAGTGCTAGCAATGGCACATAAGCTGTGTCATATTTCTCAGGAACTTCCAAATAAAATATCCTCTCCATTATGAACTCAGTGGACAACACAAGTGTGAAAGTATTTCATGAGGTGAAAATAATATATATAAAATTCACAAAACCGAGAAAGCTTGATGTCTTCCTTAACATCATATTGAGTCTGAATTGGGTTTCATGGTGGTTTAAACAATATAAACCCACTTTAAAAAAATGATAACATCATCCTGAGCGACTTAAATCTACAAAAGTGAAGAAATTAGCCAATCCAACTGTACGGATCATTTCTCAACGTTCCATTTAGCTTTTAATTACCCAACAGACTGTAATAGCTGCTTTGGAGCTATTACACTCCATCGTGTCAATTTGGCTGCTACAAATGCACAGCACAAAGTCCTCAAGCTAAAAATCATTATGAAATTATTGTTGAAAAAGATTGTTGGGCATGTGCAATAGCTAGCTTTTGAACTTCTATGTTTTACGATTTCTCTTTTTTATAAATAGCTAGAGCAATTAGATGCTGTTATGGAGCTATTCAAAACCTTTCAGTTTTGAGATCCAAAACATTTCTTGAGTTACAGAACTGTAAAAATACAGTTAAATTGGTGAAGTTCTGTTTTCAGGCTGTCATAGCCTCATATTTTCTCTTTACTTCTGTATACAATCTATTCAAGTCATATTTTTTACGTAATGTTCCATCAGATAACACACCAGAAAATATTTTAGAAAGTAAATGCGAGAAATCTTTGAAAAAATCAGGTCTGCACTAGAAGCTACATAATACCGAGAAACAGATGCGTGTATAGATGAACAAACTCTAGCCTTTCCTGGACACTAGATTAAAAAGGGAAAGGAAGGATTTAGGAACGTGAGAACGCGAAGACAAATGAAGCTTCATGTAAATCACAAGCCTAAAATAACATGGAAATGGTATTGGTGGGATTTGCAGAGAATGAGCAAGTAAATGATTTATGGATTTGAGAGAAAGCAAGCTGTGTGTATGTGAGACATTTTCTCAGTTGTGCTCCCCAAATAATGGAAACTCAGCTCAAGGCACAGAATAGACTCAAACTGGAACGGAGTCTTGTCAAGGACATGGACCAGGACTTCACAGAGTAACAGTTCATCAAACAAAATGCAACAGACTGTCACTGTCTCAAAGATCTTGCAGTGCAAGTATAAGACAGAAGTCCCCCTCCCAGAGATGATAACAGCCAAACGAGAAAGCAGAAGGAAATTATTCAACTCTATTTGACAGCATATTAACTTGCTGGATCATGCTCAAAGTTTCTTGTAGGCATCCCAGCACAGAAACACTTCCAGAAGGCATTTTGTAGTACTAATGAGGCAGATTCACAGGATTAGGTTTTTTTCTTGAGTATAAGTCAGGAGCAGCATAGGAATTGGCACAAGTGGGACTCCTTGAAAACAGAACAAGAAGGTAACGGGCAGGCAAATGGCTGACAGGAGCCAGGAGCTGATCTCTCCTTGCTGCCTCCGGGATGGGAAAGGCCATAAATCACCTCAAAAGTGGGGAAGAGCAAGACAAACTGTGGGACACAAAACATGAGTGTAACCATCAAAGTAATAGCCGAGAGCAGCTTTCTGAAGTCTTTAGACAACAACAACAAAAAGAAAAGGCATTGTAGTAATTGAAATATGAGTTGCTGAGAGCTTGGACAAGAGTTTTAGATCTATTGGAAAGGCTGTACCATCACAGAAGTATCAAAAGTAAGAGGAATTTGTAAATAATAGATACAACATAGATACGAGGGATCTAGAAAGATGACAGAGTAAGTAATTTCTAGGCAATGACATCTTTTGGGACAAGCAGCATGTTTACATTCCCTGGGGAATCAGAAAAGAATGAGAGGAAGAGGTGTGGCAGGATCTGTAAGAACTGCTGTAGCAAGATAAATCTGAGTTTTCAAAAGTGGTTGACAAATAGTTGATAAATATCAAAGAGATTAAGAGGAAGGGCAAAAAAGATACCCCAAGAAGAAAGCTGAAGCAGGGATAAGGTGGGAGGTCTCTGAAAGAGTGATTAGATTGATAAGACATCAAGCAAGGATGGTGTCAAAGAAGCAGAAGTGGTCAAGATTTCAAGGAAGATATGTACTAAAGCATCAAAAGAGATTACCACTCCTGTTGTGATTTGAACTGGTGTTAAGGACCAATAGCAAAAACCAAAAGATCAGGTAAAATGAGCCACTGTACTATCAACTTTTACATAAAACTAATAAAATTAAATATCTTGGATAAGCTGTGTGCTTAAGATACCAAGAGGTTTACAAAATTCCCCATTCTTAGTTCAGTATTTGGGTATTCAGAAAACCAAGAGGACCACAAAAGGTTAAGAGAAGAAAGGTACAGAAAAGCAAGTCCTTGTAAAGAGCTGAAAACCAGGACCACAATGTTGAAATGGATGCAAAAACAACTAGCAAACAAAGCATCGAAGGTGAAACATGACTGGGGTGACACAGAGAAACTTAGTGAAGTACTTTCCTTATACAACATAGAACCATAGATTCATAGAATTGTTCTGGTTGGAAGAGACCTCCAAGATCATCGGGTCCAACCATTAACCTAGCATTACCAAGTCCCCCACTAAATCATATCCCTTAGGGCCTCATCTAAACGTCTTTTGAATACCTCCAGGGATGGGGACTCCACCACCTCCCTGGGCAGCCTGTTCCAATGCCCGACAACCCTTTCAGTGAAGAAATTTTTACAAACATCCAATCTGAACCTCCCCTGGCGCAACTTGAGGCCATTTCCTCTTGTTCTGTCGTCTGTTACTAGGGAGAAGAGTCCGACCCCCATCTCTCTACAACCTCCTTTCAGGTAGTTGTAGAGAGCAATAAGGTCTCCCCTCAGCCTCCTTTTCCCCAGACTAAACAGCCCCAGCTCCCTCAGCTGCTCCTCACAGGACTTATGTTCCAGACCCTTCACCAGCCTTGTTGCCCGTCTCTGGACACGCTCCAGCACTTTTATGTCTTTCTTGTAGTGAGGGGCCCAAAACTGAACACAGTACTCGAGGTGCGGCCTCACCAGGGCCAAGTACAGGGGGACGATCTCTTCCCTACTCCTGCTGGCTACACTAGTGCTGATACAGGCCAGGATGCCGTTGGCCTTCTTGGCCACCTGGGCACACTGCTGGCTCATCTTCAGCCGGCTGTCAACCAACACCCCCAAGGTCCTTTTCCGCCGGGCACTTTCCAGCCACTCCCCCCCAAGCCTGGAGCGTTGCCTGGGGTTGTTGTGACCCAAGTGCAGGACCCGGCACTTGGCCTTGTTGAACCTCATGCCATTGGCCTCGGCCCATCGATCCAGCCTGTCCAGATCCCACTGTAGCGCCTGCCTGCCCTCAAGCAGATCAACACTCCCGCCCAACTTGGTGTCATCTGCAAACTGACTGAGGGTGCACTTGATCCCCTCGTCCAGATCATTGATAAAGATATTGAACAGGACTGGCCCCAATACTGAGCCCTGGGGAACACCACTTGTGACCGGCCGCCAACCGGATTTAACTCCATTCACCACAACTCTTTGGGCCCGGCCATTCAGCCAGTTTCCTACCCAGCGCAGAGTATGCCCGTCCAAGCCATGGGTAGCCAGTTTCTCCAGGAGGATGCTGTGGGAGACGGTGTCAAAGGCTTTACTAAAGTCTAGGTACACAACGTCCACAGCCTTTCCCTCATCCACTAAGCGGGTCACCATGTTGTAGAAGGAGATCAGGTTGGTCAGGCAGGACCTGCCTTTCATAAACCCATGCTGACTGGGCCTGATAGCCTGGTTGTCCCGTACGTGCCGCATGATGGCACTCAGGATGATCTGCTCCATAACCTTCCCGGGCACCGAGGCCAGGCTGACAGGCCTGTAGTTCCCCAGATCCTCCTTCCGGCCCTTCTTGTAGATGGGCATCACATTTGCCAGTCTCCAGGCAACTGGGACCTCCCCAGTTAGCCAGGACTGCTGGTAAATGGTAGAGAGTGGCTTGGTGAGCACTTCTGCCAGCTCTTTCAGCACCCTTGGGTGGATCCCATCCGGCCCCATAGACTTGTGCGTGTCTAGGTGGCGTAGCAGGTCACTGACCATTTCCCCTTGGACTACGGGGTCTTCATTCTGCTCCCCGTCCCCATCTTCCTGCTCAGGGGGCTGGGTGCCCAGAGGGCAACTTCCCTTGCTGTTAAAGACTGAGGCAAAGAAGGCATTTAGCACCTCAGCCTTTTCCTTGTCCCTTGATGCTATGTTTCCCCCCGCATCCAATAAAGGAGGGAGATTCTCCTTAGCCCCCTTTTTATTGTTAATGTATTTGTAGAAAGTCTTTTTGTTGTCTTTTACAGCAGTAGCCAGACTAAGTTCTAGTTGGGCTTTGGCCCTTTTAATTTTCTCCCTGCATGACCTCACAACATCCTTGTAGTCCTCCTGAGTTGCCTGCCCCTTCTTCCAAAGGTTGTAGACTCTCCTTTTTTTCCTAAGTTCCAGCTGGAGCTCTCTGCTCAGCCAGGCCGGTCTTCTTCCGTGCCGGCTCATCTTTCGGCTCATGGGGACGGCCTGCTCCTGCGCCTTTAAGATTTCCCTTTTGAGGAATGTCCAGCCTTCCTGGACTCCTTTGCCCTTCAGGACTGCCTCCCAAGGGACTCTGCCAACCAGACTCCTAAACAGGCCAAAGTCTGCCCTCCTGAAGTCCAAGGTGGCAGTTCTGGTGACCCGCCTCTTTACTCTGAGAATCGAAAACTCAATCATTTCATGGTCACTGTGCCCAAGACGGCCTCCGACTGTCACATCACCCACAAGACCTTCTCTGTTCACAAACAACAGGTCCAACAGGGTGCCTTCTCTCGTTGGCTTCCTCGCCAGCTGTGTGAGGAAGTTATCTTCCACACACTCCAGGAACCTCCTGGACTGTCTCCTCTGCTGCATTGTATTTCCAGCAGACATCTGGCAAGTTGAAGTCCCCCATGAGAACAAGGGCTAGCGACTGTGAGGCTTCTCCCAGCTGCCTGTAGAGTACTTCATCTGCCTCCTCATCCTGGTTGGGTGGTCTATAACAGACTCCCACCATGATATCTGCCTTGGTGGCCTTCCCCCTGATTCCTACCCATAGGCACTCAACCCTCTCATCACTGTCCTCGAGCTCAAGGCAGTCCAGACTCTCCCTAACATAGAGGGCTACCCCACCGCCTCTCCTTTCTTGCCTATCCCTTCTAAAGAGTTTATAGCCATCCATCACAGCACTCCAGTTATGCGTGTCATCCCACCGTGTTTCTGTGATGGCAACTATATCATAATTTTCCCCTTTCACAATGGCCTCGAGGTCCTCCTGTTTGTTGCCCATGCTCCGTGCATTCGTGTAGATGCACTTCAGCTGGGCTAATGATCCTGTGGCTTTTGTGGTGGGAGAAGCCCTACTTTCTACATGTCCAATCTCAGGCGTTTCCTTGGTTCCTAGCAGATCAATGACCCCTGTGTCCCTGCTGCCGCACGGGTCTCTCTGTCCTGCCTCATCTGAGACGGCTGACCGAAGGGCCTCGCTCGCACGCCATCCCTCATTCATTGGCGTGCCACCCCCAGGCTTCTCTCTAGCAAGCCTGGTTTTATCCCCTTCCCCCTTCAAATCTAGTTTAAAGCCCTTTCAATGAGCCCTGCTAACTCCTGCGCTAGGATCCTTTTCCCCCTTTGGGACAGGTGAAATTAATGCTACAAAAAAATTCAGGCATCAAATTTTCATTCCTATAGCCTTGTATTTTACTGATGCTGACTGGCTTTATAACATGCCGACATATTGCTAGCAAAGTCAGCTCACCAGAAAACAGACAACGCCTTTGTAGGCAGAGAACAATTTGGGCGTCTGTAACTCTGCTTGAAAATACAATTTTTTTATAAGAGGTGGCTATGAAACTCTATTGTTGGGGAGTGAAGTAACAACACATTATGATAGTCTATTTTTGTTTTGTCTTTTAAAATGTAAGAAAAACTAATCCTGCAATTCTGCACATTGTTTGCTGAACACAAAGTACTGCACAGCCACAGAAACCTGCTGATGCAGCAGTGCCAAGGAGCCAGGCACAGAGCCTGCGTGGCATTTCCTACAACACAAAAACACAGCTCTTCTACTGCTACTTTTAGGAAAAATAATAACATTCTTGGACAGCTTTTCAGCTGTCCAAAATATTCATTTTTACCAATCTCTTCTCTCATTTTGCTTCCAAAGAAATGTTACCTCCCAGCTCATATAGGTACAGTACACATAATTCAGGTTGTACACCTGAGGGGTATCTATAACTCAAAGAACAGGACTAACTTCTACCTGTTATTAACAAGTAAATATGAGGGAATAAGAAAAAATGTAATTATATCTCAGAATATAAGAAGAATCAGCATTTTGATTATCAAGCGTGAAAAGGTGCACAGCTCAATACAACGGACAAATATACACAGTGAAATAGCCAAACTCTCATTATGCTGAATAGAGATGTGTTTTGAGTAACCAATACACCATCCAATGCTTTTTTAAGCCTCTATGCTCTTTAGGTGAAAGTTAATTTAAAAAGGTCACTGTCAACATAGAAAAATGTGTCTGTGCTCAAAAATGGCTCTTTGCTGTTTAGCTATCATCATCTAAGATACAGGTTGTGCAGACTGTTTTTGCAATTAAACCACAGGGTTTTTTTAATTCTTTCATAGAAGTATAAAACAATACACTTCTCTCACCATTGTTACGGCCCGATGTCTGTCACCTGAAGCTCTCGGAGTTGCTAGCATATCAGTGTATATGAGATTTTCTCCCTGAGGTGCTCAAAAGAGAGAGTCTTACACATTTCTATTCTCAGTACCAAACTGAAGCCACAAATTTTAATCGATGTACCCTGGGAGGAAAGAGAATTTGCTTCTCACTTCCACAACCAACTCAGTTCACTATTTCATCCCATTAACTTTGGGGCTTTGGTTAGGAGCCATAAACACCCAACATTTCTTTCCTAGATTAACACTTCTACAAATATCCTAAACATTATCTTACTTTATTTTGACTTTAACAAAAAAACAAATAAAGTTTTTGTGTTCACAGACTAGTTTGGTACATACTTTACTTTATAGTATCAGTCACAAACATAAAAGAAGGCTTAGTTCAACTCTAAAATATTGTGAAGTTATTTCAAAAGATTTGGATGATAGCATAAAAGAACATCTTTCAGAAACTCTTGATTTAAATATAACCTTTTAATATTAATGGCAAGATCAGAATATATCTTACTGGTGTCCATCTAACCGACCTGTAGAAAATCCAGCAGAATTACAGCACAGGTACACAAGGAAATTCAGATTTTTTTCAGAATGAGTACTGAATCCGTACCCTGAATGATATTTTGGGATCCAGAAAAACAATCCAAGATTGAATAGAAAATTGCACCACGTGTTGTAATTTTAATTGTATTTTCCACAAGATTACTTGCTGTAGTATTAATGTTAATCAGTACATTTTATGCAGCTATGTTGTGGTTTAGCCCCAGACGGTAACGGAATATCACGCAGCCGCTCGCTCACTCCCCCTCTCCCCAGTGGGGTGGGGAGGAGAATCGGAAAGAAAGGAAAACTCGCGGGTTGAGATAAAAACAGTTCACCAGGACAGCAAAGGAAAAATATAAAAATATATTAATAATGTTAACTATTATTATTATTAATAATATATATAAGGATAATAGAATATATAAAACAAACGCACAATTTCTCACCACCCGACAACCGATACAGCTCGTCCCGAGCAGCAGTCAGGGAGCAGGGGTATCCCCCCCCAGCTACCCCAGAACAGCAAGTTCCAGAGAGAGCAGGTGAGGGAACGAACAGCCGAACGAACAAACAAAAAGGCCCAAACGAACGAAAAACAGAAAAGCAGGGAACAAGAAAAAGCCACTGGCCGCCCCCCACTTACACTGGGCATGCCGTCTCTGGTATGGAATACTCTCTTTGGCTAGTTTGGATCAACTGTGCTGGCTATACCCCTCCCAAGTTTTTGCACCTGCATGTTAGCAAAACCTGGGAAGCTGGAAGATGTCCTTGAGCGTTTAGCAGCAACCAACGACATCAGTGCACTATCACCATTCTTCACACACTAAATCCAAAACACAGTAGCTGCTGGAGACAAAATTAGCTCCGTCCCAGCCTAAACCAGGACAAGCTAGTTAAAAGTCCACATGAAAGTTCAGTGAGATGCAGAATCCTTTTTCACTTCACCCCTTAAGCTCTTGTGCAATTTGTTATGAAACAGATCACTAAAAATATAATCACAAAAGTACCCGTACTGTACAGAACAGAAGGTAAAATGTTCGCTACATATAACATGCAATTCAAGATTACAAGTGATACACAAACCACACAATAAATAATGCACATAATTTTTAGATTAGCACTGCTGACAGAATTCAACTTTAGCACTGCTGCAAGACTTTGATCTAACATCAATATAGCTGACTGCAACCCTTTTGCTTAATTGCCATCTGTAGAAGAATCTAATTAGACCAGGAATTATTAAAATAGTTTTAATGGTTAACATAAAGCCTCATAAAAACAATCACCGCTGGTTCAGGGACACAATCAATAGCCTTTAGTTTGAAAAATATTGTGGTTACAATTATAACTAGACTGGCGTTCAATCTATCCACGCTCCTTTTTCATAAAAATCAGTATCTTGAAGAATGTTCCTATGGCACTACATGCACTGTAATTTTTCACTCTTTCTCTAAATCTCAGAAAATGTGCTGTAGATGGCCCCAGGAGCAAACACAGCAAAGATGAAGTAAAACTCGAAAAGGAGCTGTCTAGTTTAATCTATGAATGTTCACAGCAAGGGCTTCGTGTAGAAATTTGTAATCAGGATTTCCACAAATGATGGTGGCAAGGTTTCACTGGAACTGGTGTTCTTGTCATCTGCAGAGCCTGTCACAGCAACCTGCAAGCATTTGCTGCTTCTCTGATTTGAGAATCCCCAAGCATTATGTTTCTCCCCAGTGCCCAAACACACATACTATATCTTTCTGTTGAGAAACCACCCCAGCTTAATAGCCATGCATTTGTTATGCTCTGCAGGGAGAAGTGCAATATATACTCAAACAAGCTGCTGTAGTTTCCAAATGCTAACCAAAACCCTACCAAATTAAAGCCGTCCAGGATACAAGTTAGCGTGTCAATTAGGAGCAAACTCTTTGCATCGGTGATGGGTAGGTGAGGGACCAGGGGAATGCCAGGGAAGGAACACCAGTCGTCAGAGTTTCTAAGAAAGATGACTTCACTCTAGATAAACAAATAGCATAGAGACTATGGGTCTTCTTTCTTAAGCACATTCATAAAAATACCCCAGAAGCAGGAAAACAAAGGTGATCCTCCAGCTACCCTTTGTCTCTCATCTTTTATTTCATTTGTATACATTTACTTCTATGTAGTTAGCTTTACAAGGAATGGGGTGGAATTGTCATAGAAATTTCAGGTAGTCCAAGATGCTTCAGCATATCTGCTGAATGGCAGTGACTCACATGAAAAAAAAGAAATGGTGACCTATGCTTATCCACGGTCCCCTAACAGAATCACACCCTGATGCTGGTTCTCATCCACGGTACCAGAGAAGAAACACACACACAGCTTCAAAGGTCACCTTTCCTTGCAGTTGCCAGACCTCAAACAATGGCTAGTTCAAAAACATTCTCCATCAAATGAGAAAGTAACTCAAACAAGGATAATCAAGTTAAACTGGTACAAGAAAGAGGAGAATCAGTTCCTTGCTGTCCTCCTTACATCAACCAAACCCTTCAGGCAGTTTTCAGCCTAGTTTTCAGTGATGTTTTCTCACCTTTTATTCTTTCCATTCTCATATTTGCCTGGTGTACAGCCTGTATATGAACAACATGTTCAGAAGCATCATCTCTTAAAGCAGCTCTTACAGACACATGAAAAAAACCCCACCACAGGGGGCTATTTGCACATTTTTATCTAGAGCATCATCTCACTAAGATAACTCTTCTCACCTTTATGTTTATGAAAGCCTTCAAAGTTTGAACTAACGATAATTAGTACCATGAGATTATCATCATCCTAAACATGAGGGATTTTCAGGAATGACGGGGAACCAACACGATCGAGGCACCCACAGCCCTCGTGGCATGTGCTGTATGAGGCCACTTGGCCCCACCGGTACCAACACAGGAGCAATGAAGAAGTGCAAGCAGCATGTGTCTCCCCTTTCCCTAGCAAAGAGGCACAGCAGAGAATCATCGTTTTGTGTGGATCAGTGGATCCTAGAGAAGAACCAAGGGGCAAAAGGAATTATGCTGGAATATGAGACTTGGCTGAGATTTGGACCGAAACCTCCATGGGGCATTCTCAGCTGCCACGGTCAGATCAGACCAGCTGGGGTCAACAGAAAAGACACAGAGTGACCTCTTGCCCAAAAGGTTTAATTTTAACGCTGCTATCATGTGATACATTGTAACTTCATTATCATGACGTATTAAAATGGGCCATTTATCTGCATAATTTGGCGCTTGAACAGTAATCATTACCTTCTCAACATTTCTTAAAAACAATAAAAAAATCGCTTGCAAATCAAAATGCAAACACTTCAATAGCGCATAGAAATTGTTCTTTCCCAATAATTTATTCATATTTTGCAATTTCAACTTAGGGTGATGTGTGTAGGGAGAACGGGAGGGTGGAGAACAGAGATGAGTTTTATATCAACAATTCCCATTAACATTGATGGGAATTGCACCCATAAAAACTCTGGTCACTGATGCTTTTCTTTACTCATTAGGTAATTTCCAGCATTTTATTCTTCTGGTTTATGTTCTCTGCCCTATAATTTCCAATGTAGTGTTTAGATTCTGCCAAAAAGCTTCATTGTGTGATAGCTGCCTCTTGCAAGTAAATAGCACTGTGATGAACTTGCAAATATCTATTTCTCCCATAATTGGTTGGTACCAGTCAATGCAATCCAGCAACAGAAAAAATGAGGAAAATACATTGAAAAAAATTAGCTGATTCAAATACTTCCTGAAAATATAGATATTCCACTACACATTCTCATTACCAGCAAAATATTAAGGAAAGAGCATGACTCTATGTCACCAAAAATAGCTGTCCCCAGCTTGAAAACTAAGGGACTAGGATTTGTATGTGTGTTAGTGCTTTCTGGTAAGGGGAAATGAAGCAAGATCTGTCTTTTCTTCTCTCTCTCTGGCATCAAGATAAGTTGGTCAGTGATCTTGTGGCCAGCACGCTGGATATGGTATTCACAGGTCACTTGAATTTCCATAATAAAATATTTTCTCTACAATGAAATCTGTGAACACCATTCATTTTTCACTTTATGTATTTAAAAGAATTTGACCCTCCGATTAACCATTTCTGTAAGAATGCGTAGTGCACTGTGTCATATGCCAGGGATTACTGGATCGGGGAACAAACAGACTATTCCTTCCAAAATATCAGATGTTTTTCAAGATCGCAACACGGAAAATTCAAGGTTATACATTATATGTGCAAATTTCACTCATCTTCCAGGATCAGTACATCTGGTCTTCAAGTATATTACGCAGATCAAGTCACAATCACTGCTGACAATCATCCTTCAACAGACCAATGCGGATAAATTTTGATCTGTTAAGTGCTTCTGTCTTACTTTATTCTACCATTGTCCCCTAAAGATGACAGATACTGAGGTATTTTAATAGAAATTATTTGACACAGCTCTTAAAAATTGTATAAAATAATTATCCTTGTGTTGTATGTAGGAGTCAATTTTGTTAAGTGAGAAGAGCATGGGACTGGGAATTACAAAATGTGATTTCTAACCTTGTTTCTGCCCCTGATTCTAACTAAGTGATCTCAGGCTAATCACTTTTATCTTTCTGTGCATCAGTTTCCTCATTTTGATATTGGAATTAATGACATGCACCTTGGTAAAGACTTTTGAGGAATACTGATGAAAAGCATTAGATATGAATCAGGCCTTATTATTAATAATAGTAAATTGCTTTGGGATCCTTGGATGATAAGTGCTATTTAAATTCAAAGAAAATATTAGTACTTTAATTGCTTCATCTTTCAGATCTATCCCAGTTTTGCTTACTCACACACTGACAGGTAAATTGAACTCAAATTACTTCATAGCAGATACACAAAGTTATAAGTGTAAAAAGATATTAAACCCTTACATTATTGTTGCAGTTGCTGAGGCTTTAGAACATCTGCTTTGTGCTGTTGAAAATCTCAAATGGCAAACATCCAAATTTTATGCTGCTGTTGGAATATTTAGTATTAATGGAATCTTCTTCACAAATACTGAAATCCCCGAATTCCATCAATAGTCAAACTTCAAACCTTCCATTTATGCAAAGTTATCAAAGTCATTACAGTTGTGATGAAACTGCTATTGTTTTGAAATGATATACTGAACAAAATGTCATTATCAAGTAGTTTCACTGAGCGGAGAACAGAGCCGTAGTCTATTAATGTATTGCCATTGATTTATTCACTAATGTGCCCTATATTTTCATTCGCAAAAGCCTTTGTAAAATCCACAGTGTCTATTAGTGCAATTATCCAACATAACTACTCTGCAGGGCACAGCTCATTATGTTTCTTTTTTTGCTTTTAGTGCTGAATGCTGCCAATAACATCCGGGCTACAGGAGAGCAGACTTCAGCATGTGATGACAATAAGAAAACACGCACAGCGTTGGCTTCGGTCTGCTCTGAATAGGAGCTTCACCCTCTGTCTTCATAACAAACTGAGAGAAAACAACTGTAAACTGATATTATCTTCTCAGCGGTATCCAGAGATAGAGAAAGAGGCAACGGGCACAAACTGAAATACAAGAAATTCTGTCTAAGCATAAGAAACAACTTTTTTACTGGAAAGGTGATCAAACACTGGAAAAGGTTGCCCAGTGAGGTTGAGGAGTCTCCATCCTTGGAGATGCTCAAAACCCAACTGGACATGGTTCTGAGTGACCTGCTCTAGGTCACCTGCTTTAGCAGGGGCTTGGACACCAGAGGAGCCTTCCAGCCTCATCCATCCTCTGATTCTATGATTATTAATTCCTCTCAGATCAGCAGGTTGTTGATGTGTGACCTATATTCACTACTGGAAATTAAGGAGAGCAGCTGCAAACACTTAGAAATCTGACTGGTTATAAGAATACCTCCCCTTATAATACACTGCAGAGAAAACTTTATTTTTCCTGTTTACCCATCCTCCACCTGAGTGAAGTAAAGCATAAACACAGCTCTTTTTAGCCATCCTAATTCCGGCAAGACAGCAACGACAGACTTAATTACTAATCAGTTTGCATCAGAAATTATCAGACCAAATGCAGAGTGTTATATCACTCACGCAGTTTAATACTCATTTTAATATGGCCACAACCAAAATTTTTATTTCAGAAATATCTCTTTTCCTCAAAATTATCTAGCTAGTTACCTTACTACAGTGTTCCCTTCCAGGAACATTATTTCTTCATTATAACTCGGATTCCAGGTTGGAAAAGAGAAGAAGAAACCTCACTGGTTGCCTGAGTCTCCATCAATTATTGAAGAATCCCTGCCTGCCCCAGTGCCATGTTCAGACAGCTTGTCTTTGTGCTCCTCAGAATCAATGAGAAGTCCATGGGAATACAGTAACACGTTTTTGTTTGTTTAATAACAAAAAAAATCAATTAGATTAGCAATGATGGCCCTGGCCCCGGGCACTTCTGAGGAACTTCTGGGGAATTAACAAGCGACTGGCATTTATGGCCTAAAGCGAAACTCCTCCAGGAGGTAGGTGTCTAAAGGGGTAGCCTAATTTTCAATAGTATTTGCTTCCTAATGGGAAAGAAAGTGAGAATAACTAAGCAGAGAAGTTTGGACAAAAGAATCCCCCCACCCCCCCATCAAGCAATAATAATTAAGCCTCTTTTTGTCATTTATCAAAATTGTGACACCATACTAAGCAGCTGGCATTTCTATTCAGTGTAACTTCTGCGTTTCAATGGAAATTATTTTGGAGTTCAGAACTTGTACATTTTTTATAGTTTAAGGTGCTGCTACAACAAAACCAGCAAATCAAATACAGCTAGCATGCTGCTGGGGCTTGAACTATATGCCCTATACAAGATCTTAAGTATTGCTAACATCCATTTCATTTTCTGAAACAAATTTAAAAAACATGTGTATGTGGAAAAAAGAATAATGATTTCCAGTATCTAGTTTCCCATATAGAAGGATATGGACAATGAGAGGTGCATTATTTAAAAAACAAAAGGGCCATGTTCCAGCCATAGTCAGGCACTATAATACTTCAGCTACTTTTATAATTGGGTTCATTTAAAATACTATCTACTCACAAAACATTGCACTCAAAATGCATTGTGCAGAATAACTACCATTTGTTTTGGTCACATCAAAATATCACTCAAAAAACCATTAGGGTTGGTGGGTTGTTTTTTTTTTGGCTGTGATGCTGTAAAACACCATCTTCTCCCCGAGACAAAAAAAAAAATGATGTTGTAGAACATATAATTCATCTTGCCCCTGGATAAAATGACTGCTATGAAACAACGCAAACACTTCCACCATGGAGATAAAACAATGTACATCATCACAAGAAAATCTAAGTTGCTTGACAGTACCGTATCTAAACCCAATGGTTAAATCCCAAATAGTATCTCAAATAATGATTTTTCTTCATCCTCCTAAGGAAGAGTCAAATTATGCAATATTATAAATCTAAGATTCCCAGAAAGAAAAGGTTTGTCACCTATACCTTGAAAGCTTGTACTTTAAACACCTGATTAAGTATCTCAGCAACTGCTAAGCTAACGGGTCTGCCCAGGCAGGTTCAGGCAGGACAATGCCATGATAGACAGAACTCCCATGCAATAGCACTAAACATAACAGAACTGTGCAATAAAAAGCCTTCTCCTTTGAATTCTTGGGTTTTACTGGATTAAGTGAAAATCTTAATGTGGATTTTATCCTGTTCTACTTTAGCGTGTGTTTGTTTTAAGTTGCATTTAATGTTTTCCTGTAAGAAGTTAGCAATGAGGGAGACTGGCATGCCAAGGATCTGTACGAATGGAGTATCCAGTGGTGTTTTCTTTTTGTTTGTTTCTTTTAAACTCCCATTGGTTTCAAATAGGAGGCTTCATGGTTTGGATGCTGTGGATTGCAACATAACAAAAAACAACGTCAAAAGTTATCAATTCCTAACAGATGCTTCTGGAAGAAAGGGTTTGTTTTGCAGAAGGCAAAAGTGTTAATATCCTGGGCACATTTCTTAACTTTTAGATGTTATCAACCATGAATGTGAGAAGCAAGAACACAGAATAATCTCATAGGATTAACCGAAATGTTGGCTCTGGGGACAAAACTGAAAATTCCCTAACGCTTTTTTCTCCAAACACAAATACAGCTGATACGTTTTCTCATGAGACGAGCCCACTATTAACATCAACTTTTGCACGAGTGTCAGCTCTGCCTTTTTAGCACTTTTAGTCTTCAGTCTCAGTGACAGACATATCTTTCACCATTTCTAATCTTGAAAGCATGGCAGAATTAAGTTAAATATGATGGTGAGCAGCATTATTTACAGCATCGGCTTTTTAAGGTGTTCAGAACGTCAGCTTTCAGGAAACAGCTAAAAAGCTTTTTCACCTTAGCTCAGAAACAGAAAAAAAAATACTTTTGAAGTTGGGTTGAGGGTTTTTTTGAGAACTAAAATTGTGGCAGATCAGAAAACATATTCCGGGGTGCAATAGCCTCTCTCCAGTCTGCGCGTCCATCCGGCATGTCAAGACCTAATGAGAACAGGCGTATGTTTTCACCGTTACTTGTTACAATCCTTCTGCCCTCCTGTTCACCTGCTGATCCCCAGAAACAGCCTCTCTGTTCCTATTGTACAAGCCTGGGCTGATTGGTGGCACTCTCTCTCCCCCAGCCTTTTCCAAAATAGCCTTTGTCTGCTGCGGCCATCCTGCTGCCCTAACCAGCTGTTAGAAAATGATCAAAATAGGCCAATTATTACTCCAACCAAGAAATATTCTTCCACCAGGAACAAGAAATCACATACATATCCCCGGCCCCAAAGTACGCAAGGAAAATTACATTCATTAAAACTCTTTTCATAATGACATCCTTACTATCAAAAGGCTCAGGGATGATTGACCTTGGCATCCAGGATTAAGCCAGCATTATTTTTCTTGATTACCAGTAGCAGAATAGTGGGGAAATTATAAAGCCATTGAGAGGATTAATACAGCCCTGATCTCTCTCTCCTGGCTCTTTATCTCAAGAGATTAAAGTTCTCTAGAAAGAAAAAAAAAAAATAGTCATGTAGCATACGCCTGCTGCCATGGAGAGACACAGTATCAGCTCCATGCATCAGCTCCCCGTGACAGCCAGGGCAAAGGTTAATTATGCATTCTGTATATAGTTTTAATCACTTTAATCAGATCACTGCTCTGCTCCATCTCAGGCTATAACTTTCTAAAAGCAAGAGAAGCACTTCAAGCATGGCAATGTTTGTTTTAAAAAGGGGGAGGGAGAGGAAGAGGAGGAAACACGCTACATTAAACACAAACAAAAAAGACGGTGCAAAACCTATCGACCAAACAAGACAACTAAGCCCGATCATTTGTGTGAACAGAGGCAGAATGGCACAGAGCGGTCAAACAGAGGACGTAAGGTCCTTTTCCAATTTCGAGATGCACCCAGATAGCTTTCTGAGACTCTGGAACAAAGCACGTTCTCGACACACAGTCTTCATGCTTCTCTCCACCTTTGTCTGTGCTTTCAGAGCCTTACTCTAGCAAATGCAAAGAAAAACAAGTGGAATAATTGCACAGTAACAGGAAAAGCCGTGTTAAAAGAGACGGAACTAACTGGTTGGAAATCACAGGAGTCATAGCTCTCTACTCTGACATGGGAACAAAGGATCGCTCCTTTTAAAACTTCTGCTGTGATTATTATAAGATCTATTCAGTGTTTTGTGCTTATATCTTACGCGGACAAATCTCTCATTTATGGGCATTTGGTTTGAGAATAAAGAGTTGAATAGGGCTCTGGTTTTTTTAATTAAGGAATATTGGCCCTCGGGATGAAGGGAGGAAGTGCCATCCTTGGTATGGAGCGGGAGAGAGAAGCCAGCCTTTGTTCCCTTTGGAGCATACAGAGACATTGTTAGATCCTATTTAAATATTTTCAAAATGTGTGGAGTGGGAAGAGTGTTCAGGCTTCTCATCAGGAGCCAATATTTATTACATCATAAAAAAAAGTCAAACATGGGTGGGTTCTAACTTTTAACAATATGATCTCTAAGCCAAACTTATCCTGATTACAAGGCTCTTCCACATCACCAAACTGCACTTTAATATAAGGCCACATTTTGCCTGCCAGATATAATTTTCAGGGTACTTTACTTTTATATCAGAAAGTAGAACACCAAGAATATCATTTGGCCCCAAATAAGCTCCTTTATACAAAAGCACCCACAATATTTGACAATTCTTGTGGATTAAAAGCTTCTGCAGTGTTTTATCGAGCAAGGAGAACCCTTAAAATTAATTTATTTCCCTTTACTTCATAGCACTGGATATACCTGGCTATTAACAGGGGACTTTAAAAGTGTGTAAAGATAATGTATTAATTTTATTTTTAAATCCAGCCATCTGGAGCTATGAACACATTTAGCAAATTATATAATAAGACCAATATCTAGCAAAATCCTCCCATGCCTGCCCAGAGGAGAATGCCATCATCCAATAAACCAACTCATCCTTAATCCTAAGCCTGTCACATTCTATTGGTCCCAGCTTTTTCCCAGATGATTTTGCTGCATGAAAAAGCCCACATTTGAATCCCTTTTATTTCTGCTTTTTCTTCATAATCAAGAACTTATATATTTTACCTTGAAAAATACCTGGTATGGTCCAAATAACAAAAAAAAAAAAAAAAAAAAAAAAAAAAAACATGTTTTGGGAGTCAGGAAACAGGAAGGAGACACACCAAAGAAATTTTCCTATGCCTGTTTCTAAAGACAGTTCCAGATCTCTGACCTCAAACCTTCACAGAAACCCCTAGCTCTTTAAGTGGTCTCTTTGGAACTACATCTTCCCGTGCACAGATGGAGAGTGAGGGGGTTTTAACAGTTACTGAGCATCCAGGTACCAAAGGTGGCATAAGACAAACTATGTCTTCTGACTGTCTCTCTAAGCTTGAAATGGTTGCCAAGAGGAGTAGATAGCCTTTTAGCAGCACCTATTTTTCTATGGAAAAAGTTGTCACAGTTATGAGGCAGGAAGTTCTGGTCAGTTTTTTAATAGATTTCTTCTTCACCTGTATATTTCTGAAGCCAAAACCCTCAACCAACTGGAAGTGAAAGATTTCAAAATTATTTTTCTGACATTAGTTGATAAAACAAAACATTTGACTTCCAAAGAAAACTGTATGATGAGAGCATTGGACGTGTCCCATGTATGGTGGAGTTTATCTCCAGAATCTGATGGAGCTGGCAGAAAGATAACAGGATAATTTCAGGGTTCTATCAAAACTGGAGTTAATAAGGGCAGGGTCAACGCCAAATGTCACCATCTCCTTATGCAACAAGCACTATTGCAGTTCTAAGATAAAAACGCTCCCAGCTCAAAGATTTTGCAAGTTGATATTATCACTATCAGAAAAATCACTTTAGAGCTTAGCAAGTAATGAAACACCTTTCAAAAGCAACTTAAGAAGAGGGGAGGCAATAGCAGGGAAACAACTTTGCTTCTCAGGAAAGATGCTGTTTTCAATAAATAAAACAAATGGCAAAACAAAACCAAACCTATTGCACAGAGAATGACCTTTAAGTGGGTCTAACCTTAGTTCAGTGTAAAGGAAATTAAAGTCTGTGGTACTGATGCAGACAGAGTCAAGAACGTCTTGTGCTGGCAGCAAGAATTCCCATTGCTGCTTTTCTTCTGACCTTTTGCATCTAGTAGGAGAAGAGAGGAAAGAGAAGGGAGACCATCTGGATTTCCTGTAAACAAGATGTCTGTTAACATACATCATGACCCAGCTAATAAATAAAGAAACCTTGCGATAGTCATGGTAGGCAAAACCCTGTACTGTTAATACTATTTCACCAGGTGCGGTAGTAACTTGGCATATACTCCCCATTCTCAATAATCCGCTCAGTGTCTCCAGGGGAAATTAGATTTAAAATTTATTTGCCCTTTGGCTACTAGAGGAGCAGACTGACTGCAGACTGTCCTTTTTCCCAAGTCATGAGAAAAGCAGCCTTTCTAAGCTTGTTTCTCTAAGAAACTTGTTCTTTCATCTCTTGACATGACATTTGTTCAAAATGCTGTCTGTCCATCAACACAGGAGCGGAAGCTAGCTCTGGCAGGAGAGAAGGCCCCTGCCTCCCACCACTTCATTGCCTATTGCAATTTACTCTCTTCCTTGAAACATATGTGCTCTAGGCATTTCCTGATGCCATGCAAATGTCTTCTCCCTCCACACTTCAGTCTGTGTGAAATACTACTGTGGCCAATCTGCTCAAATAGATCCTCTCCATGAATAATTTCAGAATCCTATGAGAAGCAATAGGTATAAGAAGAAAGAGGAATTTTTTTAATATTGCAAAGATAGTCGTGATTAGTAAGAATTCAAAGTCAACAACCCAAAGAAACACACAATGGATACATCCCTAGAGAAACTGAATTTTTTTTCAATAAGATTCCTCAGCCACTGTATTTCCTATATTAAGAACCTGCATGGAAGACTGCTAGAAAAACATGAACTACCTTCTTCACAGAACAATTCCACTGCAATATATATATCTGAATGGTGCAACACCTAACAGGGACTTTGGAAGACACTGAAATAAGAATGTTACTACAGCCACAGAACCACCGACTCTCTTCTCGCAGTAACTCCACGATACCTTCATAATTGTTCACGATACTGTTGACAAACTCGTGGTGATATCCATGCTGCTCCAGTGGTCTGAGAACAAAGCACATCTGTATTGTAGATGCCAAATTGGGATACAATCTGAAACTTGCTCAATCCTTCAAATACATCAAGAAATCTTTGCCCAGTTAGACCTCAGGGTGGATACACCACTTGTCATAGCACTTAAAGACTCAGCCGAGTTTAAAACAATTTAATTTAAACTATCTTGTACATTCTTGCAGATAAGAGTATACCTTTGTTTTGGAATTCCTATTTTACTCTGTGATTTGTTGTTCTCTCCAGTCTCCTAATCACAAAAGTCTTCTTTGTGTGATGTGTTTATGTAAGCTGAGAGATATGGCCGTGGCCCAATCTTCACATTTTCGGTACTTTACACAGCATTCCACGAATGCAACAAATTCCCAGTTTTAAACAAATGCCCTGTTAGATTTTGTGAAGCCATGCAAGGAAACCAGACACTGATGATTATCTGTCCTGCTGCACTCTGTAAGATTATATAGCTGGAGTAAAGCAAGTTGTCATTTCTTCTACCTACAGAAATATCTGACTCTTCAGAAGACCAAAGTCATTTTCGCCCTTCCTGCCCTGCACTGGGCTGGCTTTGGCAACCTGAGCTTTACCAGTGGGAGGAAAGGGGGCAGCCAGAAACAGACATATAAGGCATATCAACTCCTGGCTTCAGGGCTGGCGCCGTCGTGAGGGTTTTGGCTTTTACAACAACGGGATGTTCTTTGGTGACTATAACCTCTTAGGGAGGGATGGGATCCACCTGTCTGAAAGGGGCAGGGGAATCTTTGCAGCAGGCTGGCCAACTTGGTCAGGCGGGCTTTAAACTGAAGGACTCGGGGGGTGGGGTCCAAAGCGGCGATGCTCGTGCCATGACACCCAACTGGGGAATAAGACAGACCAACCTGAGCAGCAACAAATGTTCCTTAGCTGCCTCCCAAGATGAGAACCAGAGGGCTGACCACCCTAAGGGTGTGTATGGCTGTGGTGGATCCTCTGGCACCCCTCCAGGGAAACCTGCGCGCTCAATTACCTCTCTGAAATGCCTGTGCACCAACACACGCAGCGTGGGGAAGAAACAGGACGAACTAGAGATCTGTGTGCGCTCGCAGGGCCACGATCTCATAGCAATTACAGAGACGTGGTGGGACAGCTCGCAGCACTGGCATGCTGTCATGGAGGGCTACGTACTTTTTAGGAAGGACAGGCCAGCAAGGCGAGGTGGTGGAGTTGCTCTGCATGTGAGAGAGCAACTGGAGTGTATCGAGCTCTGCCTACGGGAGGATGAAGAACGAGTCGAGAGCTTATGGGTAAGGATTAAGGGACAGGCTAACATAGGGGACACTGTTGTGGGTGTTTACTCCAGGCCACCCGATCAGGAAGAGGAAGTCCATGAGGCCTTCTACAGGCAGCTAGAAGTAGCCTCACAATCGCAGGCCCTGGTTCTCATGGGGGACTTCAACCACCCCGATATCTGTTGGAGGGACAACACAGCTAGGCACACGCAGTCCAGGAGGTTCCTGCAGAACATGGATGATAACTTTCTGACGCAGGTGGTGGAGGAGCCAACGAGGAGAGGTGTGCTGCTGCACCTCGTACTAACAAACAAGGGAGGACTGGTTGGGGATGTGAAGGTTGGGGGCAACCTTGGCTGCAGTGACCACGAGATGGTGGAGTTCAGGATCGTGCGTGGAGGAAGCAGAGCTATGAGGAGGCTTACAACCCTGGACTTCAGGAGAGCCAACTTTGGCCTCTTCAAGGACCTACTTGGAGGAATCCCATGGGTTAGGGCTCTAGAAGGTAGGGGGGTCCAAGAGAGCTGGGTAATATTCAAGCATCACTTCCTCCAAGCTCAAGATCAGTGCATCCCCATGAGTAAGAAAACAAGGAAAGGAGGCAGGAGACCTGCATGGGTGGGCGAGGAGCTTCTGGCAAATCTCAAATGGAAGAAGGAAGTCTAGGGAACGTGGAAAAAGGGTCAGGCCACTTGGCAGGAATACAGGAATGCTCTCAGGGTATGCAGGGATGCAACGAGGAAGGCTAAGGTCCACCTGGAATTCAATCTGGCAAGGGAGGTCAAGGAGAACAAGAACGGCTTCTTCAGGTACATCAGTAGCAAATGGAAGACTAGGGAAAATGCGGGCCCTCTGCTGAAGGAGGTGGGCGCCCTGGTGAGAAAGGATACAGAGAAGGCGGAGTTACTGAATGCCTTCTTTGCCTCAGTATTCACTACCAAGGCTGGCCCTCAGGAATCCCAGACTCTGGAGGTAAGAGAGAAAGTCTGGAGAAAGGAAAACCTTCCCTTGCTCAAGGAGGATTGAGTTAGAGATCAGCTAGGCAAACTGGACACCCACAGATCCATGGGGAAGGAGCTGGCAGAGGTGATTGCCCAGCCACTCTCCATCATCTTTGAAAGATCATGGAGAACAGGAGAAGTGCCTGAGGACTGGAGGAAAGCCAACATCATGGGCAAGTGCAGGGTCCTGCACCTGGGGAGGAATAACCCCAAGCACCGGTACAGGTTAGGGGTTGACCTCCTGGAAAGCGGCTCTACGGAGGAGGACCTGGGAGTCCCGGTGCATGGGAAATTAACCGTGAGCCAGCAATGTGCCCTTATTGCCAGGAGGCCAATGGTGTCCTGGGGTGCATTAAGAAGTATGGCCAGCAGGTCAAGGGAGGTTCTCCTCCCCCTCTACTCTGCCCTAGCGAGGCCCCATCTGGAGTCCTGTGTCCAGTTCTGGGCTCCGCAATTTAAGAAAGATGAGGAGCCACTGGAGAGAGTCCAGTGGAGGGTACAAAGATGATGAGGGACTGGAGCATCTCTCCTGTGGGGAAAGGCTGAGGGAGCTGGGGCTGTTCAGCCTGAGGAAGAGAAGACTGAGAGGGGACCTCATCAACGCTTATCAATATCTTAAGGGCGGGTGGCAAGAGGATGGGGCCAAACTCTCTTCAATGGTGCCCAGCGACAGGACAAGGGGGAATGGGCACAAACTGGAACACGGGAAGTTCCGCCTGAACATGAGGAAAAACTTCTTCACTGTGAGGTGCCAGAGCCCTGGCACAGGCTGCCCAGGGAGGGTGTGGAGTCTCCTTCTCTGGGGATATTCAAACCCGCCTGGACGCAGTCCTGTGCAACCTGCTCTAGGTGACCCTGTTCTGGCAGGGGGGTTGGACTAGATGATCTCCAGAGATCCCTTCCAACCCCCGCCATTCTGTGAATGTCTCCAAAGACTTTTCCTTGCAAAAATTTACTTATTCATTTAGCCAGACTAGGTAACAAAGGCAAATAACGTAAGTATAGTTATTTCTTGTCTCTGAAAAGGAAGGTAGTGTTCATGGAGGACCCTGCCAGAAGCAACATAAGCCAGCAGCTCTAGATAGCATAAAGTACTGAATTAAGAGAGTATTAACACTAAGGGTCCTTAGGGAGCGTCATATATTTCTCCCAAACATACCTATCATTATGGATTTTCTTAATTTAAAAATGAAATGCAGCAGACAACACCAGTAATAATTACCTTTATGATAATGCCATAACCCATTTTATTGCTCCAAAAGTCAAATATATTTATTAAATCTGCATAAATTACAATACTATTAAACTCTAATTTACGTGATACTGTGTAAATGAGAGACTGGTTGGTCCTTTATACGAGTGTGTTCTAGCAGATAGAATGCAATTTATATCTGTACAGTGACCGTACTTTTAGTTTACTCCATAATAACATAACTTAAGTTTCAAAATACACTAAGCCATTAATTGAGTATCACCAACACTATAAAATCAGCCTTCTGTAAAGTAAGCGTGGATGAGGCAGCCTTATCTCTTGGCGCTTAAATAAAGGTCAGTTTTCTTAAGGAGACAGTTTTAATCTCATTTGACTGAAAATTTTGTTCAACAGTATTTAATAAACCCAGTACTACCAAGAGACACATACACTAGGTAGAAATGATACCATTTATAGGAGTAAGTTATATGGCACATTTTTCAAAATCAGTGATAGGTGACAGGCTTGTTTACTGCTCATTAATAAAAAATAGAGGTATCACTCCTGCTGGATGCGACCAAGGTTTCTTGTTTACTTTTCTTTCCAATTACTGTAATTGACCTATAACTCATCGGAGTTCCAGGCATTTATCCTGAACTTTGCACAGAATGCAGCAACAATCCTTCAGCGTGGCAGCTAAATATGCCAGGATTAACATTCTGCTAAATATTCAAACAGAAATTACACTAGCGTTGTAAGCTGGGGGTTTATAAGAGGTTTTATGCAATTTGTGGATTCTGATCAGATCTGGGATAAGTAAAGGTCTGTCACAAATCTGTATTTATCTCTCTGCTAAGCTGAAAATAAAAATCCTACGAAACCTAAAAGTCTGGTTTGAGAAAGAATTATGTAATAACTTTGGTATATTTCTGTAGGCTATTCGCACTTTTAGTCAAGCAAAATACCAATAACTTAAGGTAATTCCACTCGGTAGCAGGAAGACACCATGGGACGATTAGACCGTTAGTTTGATCATGCAGAAATGCTTTTCCATCCCTGCTTTCCAGAAATGTTGTCATTGTATGGGAACTTAAACATTAATTCCTGGCTTCTAGAAATTGCAAGATTTTTTGTCGTCACTACATATAAGCCCCAGATATATGCTTGGACAAGTAACTGTAGATGAGGCTCAGCCTTGAACATCCAAACTTGTTTTAAGCACAGGGAGGAAAAATACCCTCAATACTAGACCTTGCGTAGAATGCTACAGAGCTGTCAGGCAACAGCCTCCAAAGCTCAAGACACAGCACTTGTACGGCAGTTGGTGGCTCAAACCTCTTCCAAAACTGTCCTAGCAAACATCTACGTTGCACCCTGCAAACCCTTGGCAATTTAGTATCTGCCTCAAATTGTTTTTCAAAGCAGATTTCTCCTTTTACATAGCGACGGAATAAACACAAACTCTTCTAATTCAGTAATCAGGACAGATAATTACATCCCCTTAATTGTTTTCTTTTTCCAGCTTAGGCTCATGTTGATGGGAGATGGTAAAATTAGTCCACGAGCCATCTGAAGTTTGCCGCTTGCTGATTAAAGCCTTAATTGATTCAGAATGTTTTACAAATCAATCTCTGAATTACTTCAGGATCATGGTGACATATTGTAAAAAAGAATTCACACACACACACACACACTCCCCTTGCGAATGAGAATCACATTCTCATAAATCCTTAACTGCATAAACAACTTGGTTATGTTGTTCTCAGAATTCACTGTTTGGTAAAACCAGAGAAAAATGGCAAAATGAGAATTACTTACAATAGTAACCTGCTGTGACTTACAGAGTATTCTTATTCTTTCCTAAGCTTACTTTGTAATTTCTGAATGGATTGCATGCAATACATTCTTGGAAAAAAAAAATAAAATAACTGCCTCCATCTTCTGCAAAGCTCATAAAACTGCGATCTACAACCTGATGGAAGCAATACATTCAAAGCCATATGCGTTTCTGTGATTCAGTGCACTCCTTCCCTCAATCAGGATCTGCATTTTTCATTGAAATTTTATATTACCTATCATGCAGTTTTGGTGAGCTCTGCATGTTTCCAGAGAATGCTACCCAGGATTCCTTTCTGAAACACAGATTTTAAAGTTCCCGTGGCGATCAAGGATGAAAAAGAGAGACATCTTACATTGTTCTTAAGGGCTCATCAAAAGGAACAACTCTGGCTCTAAAGGCAAGCCCCCTCCTTTCATATTGCTAAATTTGCCAAAGACAGAGTAAGTATAAGCCAACTTTGACGCAAGCCTCTCTTCCTTTTGAATTGATTGTTCAATTCAGCTCACCTTTACCTCATTCTAACCACAACCTCACTACGGTTAAGGATGCGGAGACCACTTAAAACGTACCACTGTACCCTTAAAAAAGAAAAAGGGGGGCTTCTGTCATATATTTCAAAACCTGACAGATTTCACAAAATATCCTATTCTTTACAACACACACACTGTCTACAATAACTGTAATAACTGTATTTCCCCCTCCTTTTTTTTTTTAATACATACATCTGAAAAACATAATAGGATCCTAAAATGAGCTAAATTGCAGAGCCGTTTGATTATAGGCCAGTGTTTTTCCAGACACCATTTCTTCTGGAGGCAGAAGGGTCATCAGCACAGGCAGGTTTGCTGGTTTGCTGTTGGCACTCATTCACAAAACCTTCTATAAATCATATAGCTTATGCTGTGAATTTACTTTTGAAAATTCTTATTAAAAGATATGTCTGACAAACTTTTACATCACAAATATTACTTAGGTAAATCATATTCACTTCTGATGAATATTTTAAAAATATCACCCAGTTACGGATAAGCATTTACAACAAATATAATATCTTCAGCATTAACACACAAATGAGTTTTGTATTTCCCGTTCCACTGGTATACTGTGTCATGAAGCATGTGTACATACTGTATTAAGATACTAAGAAGTCATCAAGGTTGCTTGTGACATTGTGAAAAGAAACTGAAATGAAGTACCTGATCCGCACAAAACTAAACCAGGATAATTGACTCGTTAAACCTCAGTCTTTTAAACATTGCAATAAAGTCCTGTTAGCTGACTTCATAAACTTCTACTTTAAACGCACAGTATCCTTTTCCAGAAAATAGCTTTATTGCTTTAAAAGTAGTGAAATACAGTTCTGAAAAGAAGTTGCCTTAAAGAAACAGTGCTTGCAAAGGCTTGCAAGGAAAACAGCTTGGTCATTATTCAGAGTAAATTCATAACTGTTTTAAGTTATGTATGTTTTAAGTTTAACAACTTGGAAATATTTTGACAAAATTAAAAACACCTCCTCTGGTATGTGCAGTGAAAGAATGAACCAAGAAAAACACTATCTACCTGCATCTGCTAGCCATAAACTCCGATAAACAGCGTTATTTCATCCCTCTCCTTCATGAGCACATATGCTGTTGTGTCTCGTACTGCCACACTAATTAGAGGTCTGTCACTTTTTCCATTACAAACACCCTTTGAAAGCATTTGTAACCACCTTGTGAAAAAAGATTTATCTGTGAATTTTTAAAATTACACTGCTTTTTCCACCTTTAAACCATGAAAAAAAGCCCTCAGCAATCAGCCCAGCTGACTATTTCTGCGGCTCTAGTCATGGCAAGGTATCAGCGCTGTTACAAGCTACAACAAAAATGTGTAACCATCTCAGACTTGTTTTTTTCAAAATAAATTCTGCATCGTACTCAAGATAGGAATTCAGCAGTCAGTATCAAGCCCCAAAAGGTCTGCCAGATTCCATAATATTTCTCCTCATTAGTCTATGAAGTGCAAATTGCCCTTTTCATCAATGAACAGATCAGATGTCAGCCACAGTTTAATCAAAGGCCGTCTTCCTCTCCTCGTCACATCTCATGCAAGTCTGTGTTTGCTGACGACATGGCCAAGAGTACTAGTTTTCAAAGGATCCCAGGCCCTCGAAGTCGTAACACGCCATATTGATCATATTAAAAAAAAAGTAATTGATATCCTTTCTAAAAAGCAAAGTGGCAACTGATAATCCAAATTCTATCAAGATGAGTTCAATTTTAAACAGTCTGACACATTTACTGTGATTATATTTCATAAAACACACTTCTTGAAGAGTAACAACTTTGAAGAGTTAAAATTTACATATCATCTTGAGGGTGGCTAAACCCAATATTGTCATTTTAATTAATTGCTTCGTTCAATAGGAAAAAATACTCCTTTTTTCCCCCCTTTTTTAAATTCCTCAGAATTTCTTGGGTATTGTCTGTTTGCATTACAAGGTGAAACTTCTCTTTCCACAGTTAAAGGGAAGTGCTGAGCATCTATTTAGACCACCTGTCCCTTAAAACCACGCCTGCTGCATTGACTAGCAATGAACTAATAATAAATATTTGAGTATTTTTTTAGAATAGCTTTTTAAAACACTTCCGTGGTCCAAATGTTTTTGTCAAGGAGGCCATAGGCCAGTTCCTAAGCCAATATGGTTAGAAATAAGTGTTATTGTAGTGGAATAAGCAGAATTCTCTGACAAATTTACCAAGGGAATATCCATAAGTGAAATAATATTAATTTAGATGAAGAATCAATATGCAACAAAATCACTAACATAACAATGATCACAAAATTCAGATAAGGAGAAATACTGTCTGAAGAGGAAAAAGCTCCTCAGATGATTAAACAAATGATTCCAGTCACACCAAAGGTGATAAACAATAATTGCAAAACACATTTATATAAATTTCACAATAAATCCCATGGTGTTTTACAGTTTAAGAGCAGATTAGATAGGTCAGCATGAAGTTTGAGATCAATACAATAATAATATGTTGAAGTATAAGTAACCATACAAAATTCTTCTATTTGAAAGCATGAAATGGGTCTGAAAGTGATGAGTCTATAATCACAATATGCACAAGAAAACAATCCCTCAGGCTATAAGTTCACAAGCTATTTAGATGTATGTGAAAGCTCCCTGCACTTGTATTAAAATATACTTGTAAGTAAGCAGGGCTCAGAATGAAGACATTTATTTTTCAGTTTTCTCTACCTTTATCTTTGTTTGCATCTCCAGTTTCCATTTTAAATTATGGAACAAAATGAACCTTAGATTTTTCAGTTTTAAAAAAATGATTCCCATATAACCTTTGCTTTGTGAGACAAAGTTCACCAAATGAAATTAAGTCACTCCACACTATTTCTTGGCCTTGTTCCAGGGTGATGTGGAAAAGAACATTTGTCATAATCTCTTACAATTAGAAAAGAACAGGAACAGATCACTGTTAATTACACAGCATCGCATGGCCTAGGGGACTTTGCAGACCTGCCACCACTCAATGACGACAGCGATGGACCTGGGACAACATTCCATATCAAGAGGAGCGAGATGAAGTAAGTTCTCGGCACAGAGGGATTTACAGCCTAAAAAGACAGATATTTAGTTCCACCTCCTTCGATACAATAGGTCCACTTGAAGTATTTTGCTTCTTGGGGTTTTTTGGTTGGTTGATTGATGGATTGGTTGGGGGGGGTTGGATGAGCATAGCATGCCTGCGAGATCCTCTTTTTATGCAATTATCCTCAGCATATTCACTTTTCAGTTTCATGGGCCTTTTTAGCTAGCTTTTACAGACTTGATTTAATATTCCTAATCACCTTGAAAAGGCCATCTGCAATTTTAATCACTCACTACCAATTACTTTCTTTAATAGCTATGACAGTATCACTCACAGTGATCTGATAAATCCACAAGGATAGGTGAAGGCAGTTTCTTTCCCAGAATTTGCAGAAGATACAACATTGCTGGCTTTTTAAGCCTTCACTGTCTTTACTAAGTCAGGTTTATGAGGTTTGCAGAGCGGATCGAAATATAGCCAACATGGAGTAAATAAGCAGGCTTTCCTTTATATCCCTCCTTAGTGCGTAAGGAACAGGTGGGGAATAAAAAAACCCCTCCATGCACAACTTCTCTTGTCTTTCCTTCTTCATGCAATAGACACTGCAGTATTTTCCCTACACACAACAGCAGTAAGCTACTTGTTCTCACCTTGTAAACATATTTAACAGCAAATATAGCTGGACAAAATTTAATAACAATTTTGCACAAACAGTGCCTTAGAGACTAGGATGTTGTGTGCACCTTCCTGGCTGCTGTATTCCTTCATTTCTGTCACAGAAAGCTTACGGTCCTTTAAGGATACACTATTTAACAATGATGTTCTCGCACATTATAGGAGCTGTAATTTTGTTCCCACATTCCATAACTAAAATGATTTATCTACTATAAAAAGGCAGAGTTTTGGACTATGGATTATTTTTAAGGGGCTTAAAAGTGTAGACAATAGCCTGCACATGAAAAAAAATCAGCATTTCCATCACCTTACAGCACAGTCTGGGGGGGGGGGGGGGGGGGGGGGGGGGGGGGGGGGCGGGGGGGAATCAGAACTTGGATTACTCCGATGTCTAATCACTCCCCAGATGCAAACGACAATATATGAAACTGAGCAGTTCAAAACCGAAGGATAACGAACATCCTGGATCGGCAATTTACAGCTCCCGTGGTACAACCGAGTGGACAAGAAATCGATGCAGCTTTTACGTACATCAGGTGAAGCAACCCAGGTTACAATCAAGTCTGAGTTTCTCTTCCTATTACAAGTGGGGTAGAAAGGTCCAATTGTTCTATATTACTTTAAAATTCATAGCAAGTACTTACTAAAATCTAAAAAGATTTCCAATACTAAACTTTTTTTGTTAAAATTTGGAGCAAAAATTGGTTAGCTGATTTAAAAAAACAAACTTAGATAGACAGTGCATAAATAACTTTCATCTTTTCTACTGAACAAAACAACAGTAACAATCAAATTAAATGCCTTATCATAATGCTTCTATACAAAGAAAAATATTTAAAGTGTTAGAGACGACCTTGAATCTTTCATGTCCTGACTCTCCAATGCTTATGTTGCAGTTGTAATCACTGTTTTTTCATTTTTGTTCATATACAGGCTATTGTCTGCACCTTCGGAATTACTTAGACAAATCACATCTATCTGGCAGAACGATGACACAGCCATGTCAGGGGTCTCTATCCTTATTCAATTTTCCTGTTCTGTGATGTATATTGAAAATAAATTAAAAACATCTTTAATATGAAGAGTTTTAAAAATGATAACCCTCAAGCAACCATATGTTTGTGAAAGCTTGAGATGAAAATTAGTTTTTGTAAATATGCTGGGGGGGTTCTGCCATGCAGACCTTTAGCATGTGTAATACAACCGTTAAGACTTAGCTAAGTAACTAAGTAAGTGCAAAAGTTATTCTATTAAACATCTGGTTTGAGCATATTTATTATTCCTTATCTATATTGTTTATAAGACATTTCAAGTTTGCCTAACACAATGACAGTTTAAAGAACACCACCAATAGTTCCTAAATGACTTATTTCCTAAATTGAAGAATGAGTCCTACTCCTATGAATAAAAAACCCTCCATGCTGCACGTTTATCCAGTTCATAAGAAATAAGATGCTCCTTCCCCATAAGAAATAAGATGCAAAGAAGAGCTTTGCATCTTTTTACCCTCTTGTTCACGGACCAGCCAGAACAACCTGGCTCATTACAGAACAGTACAAAGCTGTCACAGCCATATATTACATGGATGTTTTTCTCTAAATGTGGTTTTTTTTTTTTTCTTAAAATAGCATGTTGAAGCTAAAGCTCCCTTCAGTAAGTTACAGATCCTTACTTTCTTGGTAAAAAGCACCTTCAGTAGGGTTTAGCAACTTTAAATAAATGAAAATTGTACTTTAAATACATCCAACTGTGTAATGATGGGAAAAAAGTGAAAGATTTCAAGTCAGCTACTTAGAATACTCCAGGAGTACGGCACAGCAGAATGGGACTCATAAGAGATCAAAAGGCAGTGTTCAAAAGGGGTAAATTGATATGCGAGTCTCCAGTAGCTATTCCTTTTAAAGCTTCAGAATTATGATACTTACATAAACTGAAACGCAAAGCCCTTTAAAAATGCCTACAAATCGCTATACTGCTGTCTGCTCTGGAAGTTTTTAGAAAGTGCAGTTTATCTCGGGCATACACGGTAACAAAGAAATAAACAGTTCTACGGACAAGACTGTTCGCCAGTCCTACAGTCCCAGGAAGTGGCCAACATCGGGTGTTGCTCAACTTAAATAAATCTTCCAAGTTTTAAGACTTCCGTTACTGTTATCATATTATTTACCGTCTCTAGATATTAATTTTTGTAATATTATCAGTACATGTTAAAAAGCGTTTCAAAGATCCCAAAGTACTACTTAAACTTACAAGTATGGACAGGAACTACTACTCTCACGCCAACAATTAGAGCTAATCATGAGCACAAAGTATTTAAAGAAGAGTGAGAAAATTAGTTCACTTCTCACTGCAATGAAATAGAAAAGAGAAACTAAAGAGAAACATTTTCATGGTAGGATGCGGTTAAGCTGGAATTGGACTATACTGTCAATTTTACCATTTTTGTCCATGAAAGATGATTCAACCTTGAGAAACCAACATTATCTTTTTATGTCTGATCAAAACAGTGTTTATTTCAGCAGCTCTCTTTCATCTTATTCCATGCTAGAGTATTAGCACAAGAGTGACTGAAGAAAAACACTGATCAAAAATGATACTTTCTTTGTAAATTCTGCAGTATTATTTGAAAAAAAAGTAGGTGAATCAGTGAGATTGAAAAGTCTGTCTGTTGAACTAGCAATACTTTTCTGTCCAGAAAAGTTTTCTGGCATTTCTCTGATGTTGGTCTTCCAACAAATCATCACAGTTTGTTCAAGATGGCATTTTCCTGGATGGCATGTATAATTGATGTATGTCACATTTTATAAAATGATTGCAAGGTAAATTCAATTTTCTCTTTTCCTTGTTTGTGTCCTCTAAGAATCTCTTATCTCCACATATCAATTACAGAGCAGTGACAGAGATAGGTTACAAATCACTCCGATGAATGTAATAGCAAAAGTGATTAGAGATAGGGAGAGATTAATTGCATGTGTCAGATATAAATAAAGGGTTTAGAAGACAACCCGAGATTTTGTGTGTGTGTGTGTGTGTGCATTCCAGATCTCTTACAGACACAAACCTCCAAACCTTATAAACAGACAAGTGTAACAAGAAGCTATGTTAAAATAATAAGTTAGAGTATAGAAACTTTAGCATTTGCCAGTTTTTCAGAGCAGTATGCATAATGCATGTGCATATGCCGAAGGAACACACACTCAGCTCGCGTGCATTTCCCTAGCTTCACCAGCTAGCAATGAGTCCCTGTAACAACAAGGTTGTATTGCTGCATTTGGGTGAAAAGGAAGGAATTACTCTTTCCATAAACCATATATTTAAAGCTTTATTACATTTGTTGATGCAACATGATGAAAATTAAGTGCCAGATACTTAAATATGTTTTATGCTGATTTTGGCTGTTTAAATTCTCTTCAATAGTAAGATTGAAAAAATCTTGCAGAAAGTTTATTTTATTATCTTTCCATTGCAAAAACTACTAGCAGAGGAGACACTAGTTGCCTGGGACAGAGGCTGCAGCAGCTGCAGAAGTGACCATGTGTGGCAAGAAGTATTATCAAAAATAGTCCGGAGGAAGAGAAATTGGGACCAACCAATACTTCTGCTATTTATCAGAAAGAGCACTGATAGAATATTTGGGTAAAGCCAAAGAAACGCTCAAGCTGCCAGAGGTTTCTTGGCTCATCTTTATTATTCCTGCAGTTTAGCAATCTATCATTTTAACCACAGGTTTCCCTCTTTATCATGACAGTAAACAGTGAGGAAAGTTTTCCTTTAAGGAGAAGAAAGGTAGAGAATTATGGAAAAGACCTGGCTGAAGCTTTAAATAAAAAAAAAAAAAAAAAAAAGAAAGAAATTTGGAGTCCAAGAACGCTGATAAATCCTGAACATCACCTGTTATTTCTTTGTAATGCATATAGAATGATTCCACGCTGCAATACAGTATCCCTTTTGCAGTAGATAGGGTAAACCATTGAGAATGTCAGCCTCCACTGAAATTCCTAGCTCTGGATAAAGCTTAAACTAACATTTGCTCCAATACATCAAAACCAAATCTTTAACACTAACTCAATTTAGTCCTTTTTGTTATAGCTATAATTGTTACTAAAATGCATTTTACTTAAATATATACGTATATATATCTCTCAAAAGCGTGGTTAAGTTGTACTCAATCTATTCTCAAAATAATAAGAAACAAAAACCCCCATTTAAAAATTTATGCCCTTTAGTGTTAGAGCAGATTGGAGCTACGACTGAAGAAAAAGCATTAAGACAGACAGTATTTTACCAGGGTATTAAAGATGGCATTTACACAGAATTTATCCTTAAGGTTCAGTTTTAAATACCGAACACTTCTACAGTCTCCTTCAAATTAACGTTTTGGATAACAAAAGAATGTTAAGTGACCATCAAAGTGAAAGGCACACATTTACTCATGAAACCCCACGACACAACCAGAGGGTATCCCTCCTGGGAATTCTGCTTGACAAAGAGAAAGTAAAACCTGTGTAGAAAATGGGAAAGGAAAGAAATGTCGTTATTTCAGAGAGTAACTTAAAACCAGTGCACAGAGGGCTGAGTTGTGCTACATTGGACTTCCCCAGTATTTGGTCAGAACCTCAGGCAATCACACACAATCATGGCACAGAAATGCAATTTCATTTCATCCCATATTCCTTCTCCTCCCGCCACCAAAAAAAGAAACCAAACTTGAAGCACTAATTTCACCTCAACAGCACTGACCCAGCGAGGCTAAGTGAAGTAAATTCCCTTGGCATGAACTACAAACAGCTTGACAAGTTTATAGAGCTTGCGTGAATTTGACCTCGGACTAGAAATATCTGTTCCCTGGGGGTGCCATCCCATTCCTTTTTTTTTCCCTGCCTACACCTGAAAGCTGGAACTAGCTATGAAAAATTCATGCAGCAGTATGCTTCAAACATATCCATGAAGGATCCTCAACATCTGCTGACTTGAACAAACGTTGATGGTTAATATGAAAAATTATGTTAGCGAAATACTCTCTTCCAGAGAGGAAAATGTCTGCTCAGAATCTTCTGAAAACTTATCTTCTTAAGAAACCTGACAGAAGGGTGTCAAAAATAATATTCTACCAAATACAGCGACAGGTAATATGGCATTTTTTCCCCCACTTTCTTTCCTAACAACATAAAGAATATTTGATTTTTACAGACACTGAAAGTGACCTAAACATCTGGTACTATCATGAGAACCTTTATAACAGAAAAAGAAACAAAAACTTTCAGTGCAAAATCAGTACCCTGCGAGTCTGAAATGGGACTCTTCCCTTCCGTAAAATTTATGTTTTGATACACTAAATTGAAGAACAAAATAGGCACCAACCAGAGACAAACTGGGTCTATTCAGCCTCATGTTAATGTCTGCTGTAGAAGAATAAAATTCTTCTTCTTGCAAGTGGAAGCTGGGCAGAACAACATGACACCCTCGTATTTTAAATTAATGGCAATGCAACCAAGCCAGGAGTTTAATTTTCAGTCCCCAACTTTTTTTTTTTTAACTTTTTTTTTTTTTAAGCATTGTCAGTGCTCAAGGGAAAAATTTATCTTCATTAAATGATAATTGGCTTTATTATCTTTGACTCTTCAGAAATGCTGGCTGGCAAGGTTTTTAAAATTTTCATCAATCTTGTTTTCTGTTTTTACAAAGCCTGAATCAGAAAAAGACGTCAGTCTGCAGAACACTCTGTATCTCCTAGTGTTATGAATAGGTCTTGAGACTATCTAATTTACTAATAAATCTATTGAAGCGACATGCATCTCAATATTTCACAGCTTAACAAGAAGGTCCAGAAGCAAGGCCCTGAATTGCAGTTCCAGATGATTAGCGCTGCAAAACCAATTGAAGCAGGAGTATCTAAGCTGTCAGAACAGCTTACACATACCCACCTTTTGCAAACTTGCCATTTAAATCATTTACTGGGGGACACTTCCTCAAATTTTTCATAAAATACTTCAACAAAACTCAGAAATAGCAGTGCATCCTGCTGAAAGTTTCTAAGACTGGGCCAACGGTGTTCACATCTACAGCGTTGCATTGAAGTTAATAATAGAAAAATCTCAGCAGGGCTTTTCAAACTTCTCCTAATGTGGCACCAGAGTCTTGCCATGTCGTCATGTAATAAAGTAACAAGGACACGCATTGCATACATTGTGGTGAATATCTCAGCCAGCTCTTTACAGTAATAAAAAGCACCCTATGAATCTTTTTTTTTTCCTTCCCTCTAAAAAACCACTTCTTAAACTCTTGACTTACATACTAGAAATCCTTCTGGTTTTATGAAGAAACTCTTAACACCCCTGCTCCCTCTTTCCCCCCCAAAATACCTTCATGCAGAGTGGCACAGCCTACAGCAGAGTACCATGTATCAGTCTTCATTTTTTTTTTAAGTTCCATACTACAACCGTAAGAGGCTTGGAGGCAAAGTTTCAGAGAAATTTAGCTGATATACAGATCACTCTGTTGATAAGTGATGCATCACTGCAGGTTCCCAAAACAGTTCTAAAAAATAGCTAGCACTTCTTTGTAATCAGCTTGCGATGCTATGGCTTCAGAATATCAAAATATTTGATAGATAAGTACAAAACAGTTTCTTCTGTAAGTTTTACATAGCTCTGCATCCTTCAGTAATTAATGGTATGATTTTTCATGTGTAGGGTTGACTTGAGTTATAAGATACCTCATTCAGGAAACAGTTGGATGGAATGAGGTCAGGTGAAGCCTGCCACAGAGATCCTGAAATCTTCAGCACCTTTACAACTGTGGAGGTTTGCAGGATCAAGCCTTCACTATAGGTAGAATCATGTAAGATTCAACAGGAAAATACTTTAAAGCTCCTATTAATTCTTAAAAGAAGCAGTAGTTGAAATGAATTCTTCCTGTGGTTCACTGTTGCTAGTGTACATCCCGTATTTCTACCCTATCTTTGTCTTCAAGGAGTCCTCATCTCTGTATATGCAGCAAGAAGCCAAGTTTAAAACAGAACTTTAGTCAGACGTTTTACTTCATAAATAAAAGACAACATCCTTCCTAACCTGTGAGGCTGTGCTAGGAAGGAACTAAGTTTTAAGACGGCCTTACTTTAATGAACACTTCAATCTTTAAGTGTCCTGCCAACACTGGTAAGATCAAAAGCATGTCATTTTATCCTCTGATAAGCCAGAGTCTTTATGAAGAGATCTGACCATCTGTACTGTAGTCTATGTCTATCTGTGGCAGAACAGCCATGAAAGAAATCGCCTAAAGAAATAAGGATCAGTTTAAGATATTATCATCAAATCTATCGTTGGATAGATGGAAATAGGACAGAACATTAAGGATTTCCCAATCGTTTTTATTGAAAAGTAATATTTACATCTAAGAAGCTTGTGACAGCTCAGTGATATATTGACTCTCACACCTCTCTGGTTAAGTCAGGAAGTTCTAGCAATGGAGTTAATACCGAAATCCTCCAAAGCAGTAATAGTGAATTTTCAACAGGGAGTAAGTGGTGTATTTGAGTCAAAAAGCAAACTGAGTTTTGTTACTACTTCTGTTGCCAAACTCTTGACTTCCAGACTTTCTAATTTTCCTGGCCAAAATTTTGTGTTACTTACATGAAAACTGGGACTTATGGTTAAAAAAAAAAAAAAAAAAGCAAGACTTTCATTAGCTTATTATACAGTTCAACTGATTTTAAGACATTTTAAATTTAGGACTAATTTATGACATCTCATACTAATTTCAGATGTGACGTTATTCCCAATATGCTGCCTGTTGGAGATCATTCTTATTTCACTGGAGCCTGTCACCTCTGGGATGATCTAATCCTCTTGAAATAAGTGGAAACACGTCCACTTTAAAGAAATGACCATTGTTTTCAAGCATAGCAGGACTGGACCTCATGCTGTGACCTGGACTTTCAAATTAAGACACGTGGTTTCAGAGAGCAGGCATTCAGAACACCAGTGTTTACCCAAGCTAGGGACTCAGCTGCTAAGGAAAAATACTGCTCAATATTTGGATCTTCTCGGGGGGGACCATATCTATTGGCTAATACATCTTTACTGCAAAGCGTGTTTATGGAATGAACTGTCACAGAGTAATGTGCACTGGGTACGTATCTGAAAACACCAAGATGTTCTAAAGATCTGTTAATTTTCATTAAACCCAGGCATTCTCATGCCTACGTTTTCAATGTCTGACCAACCTCAGAATGTAGAGAAAAGCAAACCCAAGCACAGCAGAAGCAACACTGACAAGCTAGAAGGCTTTCTTCTGAAGCTGTTTTCCAACTTTCACGCATTATGTTTGTAACCAGGGGATGTAAGACTTCATGCTGCTTGGGACTCAATGAGCTATAGGTTAGACTGACAAGAAACAAAATGTCTTTACCTTTAATACTCAGAGCCCTACCAGAGAATTCATCATGATTTGAGCTTCCAGACCATATTTTTGAAACATGTTCAACATCCTCAAATCTTCTTATCCAACATGTATCAAGTATAGTTATTAATTGAAGGACAGTTTAGTGTATTTTCTAGACGTTGCTCAAACTCCATTTACTTTCAGCCACAATTCAACATTGACTTTAATCTGCAATATAAGGCCCTATAAGTCATCTTCTGCTTAGCTCAGGGCTATACCTTTCTGCTACTGTCAGTCTTGTATTTCAGACCAGAACAGGGCAGCTTTCTCAGCTGTTAGACCAATGCTGCAAATATGCTTTTCCTACCGGCTGAAGTAAGTCTGACACCAATATCCTTCAAGGAATAACAAGCTATGCGTATCTAGCACTATTCTCAGTGGATGACTGCCCTGGGAATTATCTGTAGTTTTATTTCCTTTTCCCCTCAATAAAAGTGGCAATATGCATGCTGAGTCATGTAGCAAGGTTGTACTCAATAATTAATGTATAATCTACTCACACAGAGATTGGATATTGCACTTTACCCGTGGTTTATTTGATTTTGATTAAACTGTTTTTAAATTTTATACATGTCCCAATGGAAAATGACAAGCGTCATCACTCTTAACATCTGATAAGATTCAACGGTGACAATTCAATGTGATATCTTCCATACCTGGATGTACCTTTAACAACCTGTTTCCAATCACTTGCTGGAATTCTTTATTACTCTTCCAAAATACATCATTTTGCTGCAACCATTCTCTGCATATTGCTTCAGGACTATATTTTTGCCTGATTATTTTCTGTTACTGGACCAAAAAGGTTTATTCACCTCTTTCTGATGTATCACATATGTTTCTTCCTCAGATCAAAGTTCAGAATGACCATGTTAATCTCATTTTCTTTACAGACACTGTAATGCCTTACGGCCAGTGCCTTTCTTCAGCACACACATAGCATGAATAATCCTGGATATCAAGACGATAATTTAAAAACCTCATTGGCTAATATTCATTTTAACAAGCAAATCCATTTTTGGCTTTCCATCTTGCTTCATTCTTCATTTTCTTTTATCCATTTAATCTTTCCTATTTTTCACATTCCAGATAGACTTTGCATTCGTGGTACCAAGTCTGTACGCATTTTGAAGTGTTTTCTTTTCCATATGCTTGTATTACCTTCTGCTTTGCATAGCACTTGTTATGCATGCATGATCACAGACTATTTCTAGCATTAATTAAGATATGAAATTAAAGTGGGAAGTACATTATTGGTCACATAATACAAACAATACAAATTTGCTTTAAAAATGAAATTACTAAAGTGTTAGCAAACCTCTTTATACTGTCAGAAATAATAATGTTTACAATCTACACGCCACAGTACAGCCAGAATTCACAAGTGGGTTTGCAATATTATTTCCACTTCAGAAAGATACACATAAAACCCCTGAGAAGTTCATTTAGTTTATAAACATATCTGGAAGAAAACACAGGTTTATCTCTTCTGCTGTCTGTTACACCATACAGCTTCTGCCCTTACTGACCCCTGATCCCACTAACAGGGCTTGCACTGTTTGTGTAAGAACAGCTTTCCTTGAAATCTGATTAGGAATTCTAGCAGAAAAATAGTATTTTCTTAGAAATTAAATGTTCCACAGGAACGTAATGTTTTTGATGAACTTCTGACAAACATAAACGTATTTCCAAAAGCAATTTGCCAGATTTCCTGCCCAGGAACCCAGACTCCCAAGTTTTGCTATCGTAAGGAAATGAGCCATAGGGATCATCTCAAATCTAATGGTATCCAAGATCAAGAGATCTTGGGCATCTCATCATGCCGACTGATCTAGAGCTGAGAGTCTTCCATCTTCTAGAAGCCCAAACCATAAGAGTAGCCTGTCAGTAAAGCTGCTAGTGTCATCAACAACTTACCCAGTCATCTCTTCCTTGTCTCTACAATCAAATATAGAAACCTCCACATTCACACAACAGACTAACATACTCCCTACCTTGCTGCTGCATTAAAAACACCTTTACCAAATGCCCTCAGAAAAGGAGTCAAACCATTCTACATGTTTAGAATATTAATTTTTCATACAAACACATTTACTAAATGTTTTACAATAGTTTACACATGCATATTTTTGCTGAATATGCACGTTAGTATATTTAGTGTGCAGTCATCTTTCTGACCCCACTGCTCTGCTGCTTTTCCCTCCCCTTTGCTGTAAAATCTACTCATGGAATGCCTCTGTAATGGTAGGTGTTAGACAATTTGTGCAATGTAAAATAATAAGCAATAACAATGAAATGCATGTTCCCTGGGACTCTGTGATAACTCCAGGTAAAAATAATGCCATAGACTGGGAATAGACTCATTAATAAAATTGCACTCTCAAGAGTGACTTGTTTACTTACGCGCAACGGAAAACAATACATTATAAACCCCTGCATTAAAAAGAAATTATGATCACGACTTCACAACAAACAGCAAGGGATGTCATCATGTACCTGCCTTGCACAAAATAAACCATCAGACAAAAGGCTTTGAGGGTGATTTGTTGAGGGCATATACTCTCTTAGATCCCTCTTATTGCACAAGGAATTCAATGTGCTCCAAAACAATCAGGAAAAGTTGACCCCCTTTAAAGATCCAATCCTTTGTTATATTAGGGCAGACTTTTGTGAATACTGTCTGCAATCTCAGTATGACAGCATGTTTTCTGGAATTTGGATACTCACTTGCTACGCTGAGATGAATAAGCGGACTTGTCTTGTTCTCCCCGTTCTTTTCATTGACTGCCTGGACATAGTAGCCTCCTGTATCGGTCACCGATGTCGCAAGGATGACCAGCTGATTCTCCAGTGTGATGGCTCTATTTAGGAAAGAGAAAGATCACGTTGAAACCAGAAGAATGGTATCCACTAGGCAAAAATCGTACAACACTTCAGACTTGACAGACTGATATGATATTCATTTGTCATCTAAACCAAGATGTTGTGGAACCAAAACCAGCCTGATTTCAAACACATTCACAAGTAATGCTTAAGATCTTTGATACCTCTAGGCCTTTTCTCTGTTTAGGTCATGTAAGATGTTTATGGTGACATGTAGAAAGCTACAACATATGAAACTAGAACAGTTTAAATGGCAATAAGAAGTTACACAAGAAATGGCAAACGACAACGGAGACCGATACCCTGCAAACTGCATTGTTAGGGGTTGACGACAGTCCTGGCAAACATCAGTATGCTGCAAAGTCAGTTTTATTGGAAACCTTCTCCGCAAGTGAAAGCTAGCCTATTAAAGGCTGACACTCAGGGAATAACAACACCTAGTTTAGCAGGAAAAAAGAAAAAAAAAGGAAAAATCAAAGGCAGCAGGACCTCGGTAAACTTTTTGTATTTACAGCATCACTAATTATCGCAACATCAGAGACAAGAACATCGGCAAGTTAGAGCCTAATTGATATACACAGATGATCTGTGTGTCAATAGGGAGGGAAGAGTTTTCATTTAAACTAAAGCAGGTAGGAAAGCACAATCCTGTAGTTAGCACTGGTGTAGGCCTGAAGGGGTCAATAAATGTCATTGTATAACACAAGTCTATTCTTGCTTGGGGCTGCTACATAACCAATGTCTCTATAAACTCCCTCGTAGGCAGCATTGCCCATTTACACTGCAATAGGGTTGGTTACTGGGCATTTTACATGTATGAGATGATCTTTTCTTGACTATACTGGATAAAGGTTTAATCTAGAGACAACATGTAAAAATTTAAGGGCTTAACTGAACAGGACGTGGGAAGCTCAAAAACCAGATAAGAATAAAAGAACATGTAAAGTTCCAGAGAAAGCCTGTGGAGCGAAATGCTGACACTAATGCAGAGCAGGACAGGCACAAACTCGGAGCAAGGAACTCCTACCTTCACTTATGTTACTTGATGAGAAGCCCCACTGAGTTCAGCTGTGCTATTAGTCATATCCTTGAGCATGAGGTTGAAACAACATATAAAATTATTATACTGGATGAAACAAGCTCATACATCAATAGGCCTCAAAAAGAGTCAGTGCTAAGTCAAAGTATTCGTACACTAATCAATCAATAACAAACACTCCTGCATTCCTTCCTCCTGTTTTGGCATGGTGTGGTTAACATTAATAACTCTCCACTATTCTGCTTTTGAAAAAGCATTTAAATCAATAGGGGAAATCACACATTCCTACCGTATCATACCAGTTTTTATACGTAGGAGGGGGCATAGAAAATGACAGTGAGAACATAGCAGTGTTCAAACGCTGTGTGTGTTTTATTCATACCACTTCAATTTTCTAATGTGGATACAAAGAACGCTGAACTTCTATAAAGCTATCAGTAGATACCAATAAATAAAAATCTCCGGAACAACATATAAGGCTACATTTTCAGCTCTGATCAGCTAAAGATCCTGTTTACATTATCTTTATTGACAGTTTTTATTATAAAAACTGTTAAAAAAAATCACAGTATGACTTTTTTCTTTATTCAGTGAACGTGTACTAGCTTAATTGACTCAGAAAGTTCATCAAAGTAACTGTGATAGATTTATAGAGTGGGGATATAAAATGCAATTAATATGACATTTGATAAAGCAAATAAAGATAAAATTCCAATGAAGTGCTAATAATAGAATATTAAAAGACAATGACATTTACATTCATTTCTACTTTAGTTCTAAAGAAAGCAGCATTAGAAAGAGTCTTTGAAAATACTGAAGTATATGGAAGACTGCTTTGATGCCAGCTGCAACTGCGCCCAAAGTTTTAAAGGTGACCCTTGAATGAGGAAAGGTGATCCAGTGAGATGCACACTGCTACTATCTGTATTAAATTGTCTGGAAAATCTGACAATTGAACCATTATACTCATTATAAACTAATCAAGTGCAAAGGGAATTATGGTGTATTTATTAAGAAAATGGTTCAAAACGAAGATTAAAAAAAACCCCACAAATATTTATTGGAATGTGAGAAAAATGGAACATTTCTGAGTGAAACGTTATAAACTTTAAAGATTAAATGAACAAAAGTATATTTGAACCGAAAAAGATCAGTGCGGAAGGGCTAAACATTATCAATTACATGTTCAAAACAGTGCAAAAAGTTTGATATTAATTTGTATAGAAAAAAAGAATTAGAAGACAAAGCAACTACTGAAGGCCACTCTTTGGGGTCATCAATTACGTCGTCAAATTAATGTTAAATTAAAAACCCCAAAATGAGTTATTGATATATTAATAGTTCTGTGAAAAATGGAATGTTTCAATTTCATTAACTAAAGGCAAATATAGAGCAAGACACAAGCCTTTACAGGCTGCAGGCTCTGGGAGCTTTATTTAAATCAAGTATGAGCCTTGTGCATCAGGAAAATCAATTAGTCATGTTTTAAGGACTCATTAATTCCGATGTTTCTGAACCATCTGAAGATTCATGCCCCAGCCCTTAGCAGGGCTGCAGCCACTTTTTGCACAACAGCTGCAGAGAGTGCCCTACAATCCGCTTAACATGTTTTCCTGGGTTTATTGTTTGTTTTCATTGTCTGATATAACTTTTAAATTATGACAGCACCACTCTAATGTTCCAAGGAAAATCTGATTTCCGGCTGCTCAGTTTACCAGCATATTTGAGGAAGATGACTGCAGCAGATGGAGTGGACCTGTCAGTAATTCATACCCAGCACAGAATTCATGAAAAATATAAATATTGCTTTTTTAAAGCAATGTCAAACTTAATCTAACATTTTCAAGACGGGAGCAACCAGCAAGTAAACTAAGCAGACTGATCCTTCGGGATTCCTTAGGCACAGGGAAAGGAGCATTTTAAATCATACATTTTAATAGAAGAATTTTTAAAATTTCTCTGGAGCTCGGTGGAAGCTGCAGGGAGCAGCAGCCAATATACACACAGCAACACACGTGGCTGCGAGCGGTAGGCAGTTCTAATGGTGAACTCAGTATTATGATGTCCTACAAGCATTTCGGTGATACCTTTGCCACAAAAGCAGCCGGAGACTGGAAGAGATTGATCTGAAAGCAAAGGCGAGTCGGGCCTTTGAAACTACAAGCTGTGTATATGACCTGCTGCCTAACCAAAGACTACGTCTGACAGGATGGGAAAAAGGCAGCAATGATGGAGAGGATAAATCATTTTATATACCCAGTTCTTCTAAGTATCTGAACATGTAAACAGGTATCTAATGAGGTCATCATGACTTCCATTTATTGTAGCCAGAATTTAGCACTTAGATACACCCTGGGATTTTTAATTGCAGCTTTCCAAATTGTCCAAATACTGTAAAGAGCTTATGGAAAATATTATGGTAACATCAGTGGAACATGAATCAGGCCTTTAGAAGTAAAGAGAATTTTCCAAAGGAGATACCACTATTAAGGTATTTAAGACAATGTTTTTTCAGTGAAATAAATTTTTGCTGCTCTGAAAATTGCATCATTTATTAAAATGCTGCAAACGAATTCTGCAGTATCTTAAATAGGTGGATTTCACATTAAAAATATTATTAATGGAAAATATCAAAATCTACTCTACAAGTGGATAATTCCCAGAAGTTTTAGATATTTGTTAGGTTATTAGTCTACCAGATTACACACTAAATAGATAATACTAGGTTACAAAAACATCATAAAATGAAAATCATAGAGTAACCTGATTAGGCTTTCTCTTAGAAGGCTTCCATCTGCTCATGAACCAGCGTGCAATATTTTAGTACAAAGGCCTTCATAAAGCCTCTTTCTAATATTATCTCCAGATAATACGAATATCAATCCCTCTTTACAAGATATTTTTTACTAGAAAACCTCTGTTCCCCTTTTAAAAACTTTTGTCCATATTACACAGCAAGTGCCGATCTTTCTCCACGGGCCAGACACCACACAGTAACAGCGATGCTAATAGAAAAGGGAGAGATTATGGAGTAATAACAACATAATTACTGAAGACTTCCCCCATGGATTTCCCCTTTTGGAAAAACACACAGATACATTGCAGTTAAACACACAGCTGTTCAAGTGAAATCCTGACTCGGAGTAGCGCATGCATGGCTTAACAGAGTGAGCATTTCACCACCCATGTGTCTTCCAATTCTGATAGGGAATTATTAATCAAAATTATTTAAATACATGTCTTCTGCAAACAGTCTATGTTTTTCAGGACTCAATCACAGAGCAAAATATTAGCATATGTGCTGCAGAGCAACATGACCATAGCAACAAAGCACTAAGAGCTCTGACTGGATGCCAATTCTACAAAATATTATTCAGGTTCCAGGTATATTGCTACCGCAAATCAACCATCTATTAATAAAAATTTTATACTTACACAGCTGCTGAATATTAAGTATAACTACACAAATTAATGCGTTGATTTTACAATCAATGCTAGATTATACTATCGCTTCACTAGCTATGCTGTGGCACAACATGTGCTTCTGGGAAGTGACTGGGATTTCTAGTCCTGAAAGCTTCCCAAGGTTACACAAGAATAACCAAGACAGTCCTAATTGCCAGTGTGGCTAATTAGCGTGGCTAATTGCTCACCCAGTGTGGCCTCCACTCAGTTTTGGTTATTGGATTAAAACATAGGGGCTACTCAAGAAGAATCAAAAAAACCCAAAACCACACCAGAACCATCCACTCCTCCCCTCCCCCCCCAAGACTAACTGAGAAAACGTAACATGCAGAATACTCAAAAACCAAAAAAGTCATCACAAGTATCTTCATATATGTACAGGACTGTTACAAAAAGTATCTCAGATTTAAGTAGAATCATCAAACATTGAGCCTTGTTATAAAAATCTTAGCAGTTTGCCCTCAGAAAAGCTTAGTTTCAGTGTTTGGAGATAAGAGGCTCCCAGAAAGGATGCTCAGATGAATTATCCCAAATCTATATTTAACATTATGCTCATATCAAGCAATTACTGGTCCAGAGATTAAAAAAACCCCACAAAACAAACCCCAAGACAATCACTACGTAACTGATCATGAAAGAGATGTTTGTAGTGAGAGACAATGGTACCAATCCAGAAGCAAGCAACTACAGTAACAAACTAAGGAATAATATTTGTAAGTGCGCTGCTTATTTTAAAATGTTCTTTTTCTCCCCCTAGGTTTTCAGCAGCTTCAGTTCTTATTTAATGCAACTTAATTATTATCACACAGCTCTAGTCCTCTGTTGTTTGGCGTTTTTTTTGTTATTACATTTTCAGCAACAAAACTTACTACAGCTGATATAAGAATCTATGTGTGCTTAAATCACAGCTCTTGGGTGTTATCTTATTGAACCACACTGATGAACGCTTGCCTGGATGTGCTACTCCAGCAAGAGCAGTTCTCAAACTAGAAGAAAAATCCAGACTTTCAAGATAAAATATATGTCTCTGTCAACAACGGAAACCAAAGATTTGGAATAAAATAAGTCAATTTTCTCCAGTCTCCTTTTCTTATGAAACTCTTACTGCATTCAAGATATTTGTAAACAGAGTATCTATTTTCTTCTCTCTCCAGTTTATCACATAATCAACACATTGAACTCCACTTGCGACATCACTATCCGTTGCTATGGACATAGCTAGCAACCACTGGAAAGAAGAATAGTGGAAATTTTTTAATATAAATGGGTTATTTAAACAAAACATTGCAGTTAAAAAGTATCATAGGTTGTTGATCTACACAGCTGGCTGACTTCACTGATGGCAAGCACAAAGACTATTTGTAGTCATTTGGGGTTTTATAGTTCAATTTTCAGATACAGACAGACATGAATATTGCTCCACTTTATGATATTTCTCCTGCATTGATTATTCAAGGTGCTGTGGGGTTTTTTTAAACACTGATTTTTTCCCTTTCCTTCACTGTGAAAAGAAAACTTCCGTTATTAAATTATATATGTTCACTTTTGATAAAACATGTCAGCATAACGGTATGTGGTATAGTGCTTTGTAGTCAAGTATTAAAGAGCTTCCTGTTGAATATTGTATCTTCATCCCATTATTTCACTGAGATATATACTACAGAATAAAGACGAACGTAAGGCACGACACTAACTATAAAACAAATTAGCAGTGGTACGGCCCTGTCACAGGGCAATGCACTGAAGAGATAATTGATTATACAACAATGACAAAGAAAACTTCAACCTCTTAACAGCATATTTAACAGATACATTTAGACATGCCACAACTGTGCCTACTTAGCTGCTCCCAACCTCTGTTTATTCATGTTCGTGAATCTGCCTCAGCACCATCTCTGCCATTTTATTCCTGTTTCCACACACATCTCATTCAAAACCATCTCCATTTTCACATAGGTGGAGCTGAGAATGAGATTTGGCACAGCTGTTGCTGTATAAGCATACATAGTCTCCGGGACTCAAAAAATCTGTATCACAGCAACTGAAGTATCCACACAGTTTGGAAATAAAATTTCAAGTCTCGGACGAGTCAACACAAATCTCTTTCTAATACATTTGGTCAGCTTTCTCAGTTGAAACAAGTCCTTCTTCAGCAGCTAAATACATGCACACGACTCTATTTAAGACCGATATACTGAGTACAGAGAGCATTGACAGAAGCTGTCTGGCTATAGCCACAAAACCTAATGGCAGCTGCATATCAGTGATGACGAAAGAGCCACACACATTGTGGAAGACCTCAAGGGGACGGCACCTGCAGTGACTGTTTATGTCATATGCTCATGCGACAACATGAGCAAAGGCTTTGTTTTTCTTCTAGTGCCAGAAAAATATATATCCATCTTACAAACACTACATCCACACCTACCACACTAGCCCTACAAGTGAGAAGAACAGTACTGAACTAGCCACTCAGCTCCTTTAGGTGACCCAAAATACAAGTATGTTGAAATAAATGGAAGAGTTTCAAGGGACAGGAAAACTTGTACAGCCATAACTTATTACACACTTGTTTTGAGGCGTAGTAGGGAATATTATGCTCTCAGAACTAACAGTCTAGTAGTCCACTAGTTTTTAGATACATTACTTCTCCTTTTAATAGTACCAAATCATTAAACAAAGAGCATGGATATAGTAAAAAGTAGCAAGTGACCCAAGCATCAACCTCTGCTGCTGCCATCCGTACAAAGAGCAGCGGTACTGGGTAGCAATAGAGCAATTTATTTAGACAAGTTTTACTATGAAAGATAATTAAAGATTTAGTGGCCTGGATCGATACAACAGCTAATGCTATCTATGTACAGTACAGCAGTTTGCTGAGACTAGCATTTGTGTTACTGCTGCAAATTCATTGTATAACGTTATTATACAGTATCTTAGGTTGGCTGTCTACATCAAAATAGGGTTTTTGTGTAGTTATTTCTACTCACACACCATTAAGACATATACTATTGCTACACAGCACAAATAGAGTACAGACCCAGGAGCCAAGTATATCCAGGTTTTACCAGTGATATGTAGCCTCAGGTGAGTTATTTAGCCTTTCGGTCTGTATGTTTTGCCAAGAGAGAAAAAGGATAATACATGTATGTATTTCTTTTTATGCTGAAAAATTTATCTAGAGGCTTAAATAGTTAATACCTCTAGCACTCAAAAGATGTAGAGGATTATGTAAGCACTAAATCTTAATACTCTTTACTTTCCCCCTTGCGTTTCAGTTTGACTACCAGGCATTTTGTTATGACTTTAGGCAAAACAGCTTCTTGCTTTCCGACTTTCAACTGCTTTAACATCTCCTGAATTATACACACTGGGCAGGTGAGCCTTGCTTTCCAAACACCAGTCTTCTAGCAACTGATGGTATTGCACTACTTCTTCCAGCAGACTCCCCTCATACCGACTACAGATGCATTTAGTAACAGACACATCTCTACCACAGACTCCGTAAAATCCTGGTTATTATTGAACATAATGCAGCGGAAGAAATTTCAAGTCAGTCAATCACAGGCTTTTTTTTTAATGCCATTAATGCAAACATTTCAAAGCACTTCAAGTTAGTGACAACAAAACATAAAGAAAACGCTGGTTAAAAAAAAGCAAGCAGAACTCCAGCAGAAATTTAAAAGGAAGCAGCGACTACCTATTTCTATCATCAGTGGGCCATGCAGCAAAGCCACGTTGGATACATTCAACGATACATTGAACATACATATAAAGCCAAACAATGGAAACTTTGAGACAAAAAGAAATAGAAAACTGCGTAACATCACAGCAACATTTTGTGTTATGGTTTCTATCCAAACATGATTTCCTGTCAATATTTTGTGAAACAAAACCTGCTCTGGCAGATGATCTCCAGAGGTCCCTTCCAATCCCTGCCATTCTGTGATTCTGTGAAAGCACAGTAAATAACTGGAAAATATTGCTCTATCATCAATAACATTTTATCTATTCAGTTAGGTCTGTGAATACATTACTAATCAAAAACAATACAAGCTGAAAAACTCTCAGAAAGAAAAGGAGAAATACTTCTTTCCAGTAAATGAAGCAAACACACACGAAGCTGCTGCATAGCAAAGCTACAGAATTCTAAAAGGTGGAAAGCAAAGTTATGAGAGTGTTTATGTAAGAGAGTGAGAAGATAAATGCAATTACATCTAAACCCAACCATTCCATCATCCCTTTCCCAGACAGAGTAACACTACATATATTAAAATCCATGCAACCTCAATGTGAATATTAGCATCTTTTAAAATGAAGTGTCCTGGAAGCTATCGCCTTTAGACATTCAGAAGTTTAGCTCTCTTTTGGGATCCATTTGTATGTTGTATTTGAAACACGGTTGCAGCCCTTGACTCCAAAACTCATAAAGAACTCTTCAGTGGCCAAATAAAATGTAAATAATGCATGATTAAAGGAGCAATAGACCATACGGATTTTTTTGCCTTCAACTTGGGTGGTGTTGCCAAAACCAGGAAGATAGGTTACCTATCAACTCCATTTATTTTTAAATTACTTGAAATCAATACATGGGTGTGTTTATATGACTTACTGCTTATTTGACTTCTGAGTCTACTGACACAAATTTCTTTGCAGTGGAGCAGCGACGTATATTCAGGCCTTCTGGTTGTAAAGTTTAAGGAAGTCAGAAGGCCAAAGCTTGTGTAGTAAATCTTGCCAATCCTCTGGTAGAATGACAGCAACTTTTACTTTAGAAATAGTCCCAGAAGTAACATAGAAGGCAAAGAACTTCAACTCCCTTCCTTTGGATACTGAAGCTATAAGCACCACACATTCCCTCTAATGAAGAGCAATAGAGAATATGCATCTGAGAGACCGCCTTGTTTACATTTGCTGGATGATCCATAAACACTATGCCTATTGAGCAGGTAAATGAAACCCTGAAGTGTCAGTAGATGCAGTTTGGTTTCTTTGATTTTATGGCTACAATATGCTTTGCAGGGCGTTTTTATTTTCAGTGCTGAAGAAACACTCAGCTGTGAGTTACATGGCAAAAGAACTCACAAATCCTGGGAAAGACGCATGCGTATTACCAGCCGAGCTTATATTCCCAGGGTTGTGAACAGAATGCTCAACATCTTGCCGATGCAAGTAATTCTACATAATAGTTAGACCAGAACAGAAAACCTCTGATGCCCCTAAAGTCTTTGCTGCAATCTGTCTTCACATATTTATCTCCTTACTTGCAGACATTTCTGCTGCAGAGGTTTTAGGGATTTGCTCCTGCAACGCAGCAAAATGCTGCTCCCTGTGATTCCCCTGATCTGGAGAAGAGGTGCTATTACTGAGTTAATGGACAGTAGACACAACAGTTCCATCACCTTCAGTTACTGACTCTTTTTATCCACTTCGCCCTGTAATGAGGATCTCTACTTGCTCACATTTACCTAAAGGCAGCATCAGCTATCCCCTAATCCTGCAACACATTAAAATGGAAAGATAGATGCAGGAAAACATTAAAATGCCCTTATCACTTGGCTGCAGGGGTATAAACTTAAAATAGGAGATTGTTTTTCTGTTGAAAACAAGTAAATAAATACTTTTACTTAATTTTTTTCTTAAATAATCCTTATGAGTGTGGAAAGGATGCTTTGATTATTACTGTAAAGATAAACAATGAAACATTCCATTATATCTTACCTAGGTTAGATAGAAACAAATTGAATTCCTTCCTGTACATGTTTTTCCCAGGTGCATTAACACACTTCTTTACATTCAAGAACCAGCTTTTATTACAAACTGAGTGTGTAGGGAAGAGGGAGATAGGGAAAGAAAACAGAATGAACAGAATGCTAATGAGAAAGAAAAATATACCCTGACAGCCAATCCCTTTAATTAGACGGACGTCTACATTTTTAACTTCCAAGTTCTTAATCCTGTTGTTACTGAACTCAGAAGATGGAAAACAGAAACAATGTTTAAATAAACCCTGCAGGCTACTTCGCTAAAGGAAATGTGAAAATTAACCTTTCATCTCCTAAGATAAAAATATGGTATAAAAGAATGACAAAAAAAAAAAGAGTCGTATGAGAGCCAGAGCAATGAGGCCAATGATAGCGATGTACAAACTTCAGAATGAAATCTTGAACACAGAGCTAACGAATAGGAGATACGGAACAAGACAGTTACGCAGGATGGTTAGGTAGACGTCTTGTTTTCTTCCCTGTAGTCTACACCCAAAACCTAAGAGCTAGAACATGTATTTGGTTATATTGCAGCCCTTCCAGAATTATGTAAAACAATCAGAACAATTACCATCTGTAACAAGTCTTGTTAACTTACTAATAATAAAGAAACAGAAAGACAGCTTCTTGCGAGTTTGTTGTACTTAATAAGATAAATTCTCATTTGTTGATAAGAATCTTTATACAAAGGACAGAAATAAGTTCACATAGTAGCCTTGTTTTGAGGTAGCAAAAGCACATTGTGCAAGTGCTTAATATTTAACCCAGGACAGAGGCTGAACACGTACCCAGGGATTGTAACTCTTCTTAAAGCTAAAACAATTACACAGGAACGCAGGCTCGCAGTTACTCGATGCATACAAGTCTGCACTTCAGCTCAGTACACTCTCTGTGAAGTCAGAGAGACCACTGGGAAAGAGAAAGTCATGGCACGGCTCATTTCTAATTGAGTGCTTGCGTATGAAAACGAGCAGAAGAGAGGGCACACGTCCACACTAAAACACACAGATATGCATCTGGGGAGATGTGTCAGAGCTGCTTCTTGATTGATCCCTCTGTCAACTGAAGTACTGAAGTTCCTCCTTCAGCTCACTCAACAGCCTAAGTTTTTGAAGTAGATACTTCAAATTCTGTTCCCCGGTGCCTCAAATGAGCTAGTAGTGCCTACATGAAGGTAGGGATTCTTATAATCGCAGAATCAAGTTGTAAGACCTAATGATATTGCTCTACAGATAATTTCAGTGTTCTTAGTTTAGATGACTTCACCTAAAAGGTCATGAATATAACGTGTATCTTATCCTCCCTCTTTCTTTACTCTTCACTACAGAGTGACAAGTGAAAAGGAATATTTGAGAAGAGAATGCGAGTTACCTCACAAGAGCAGAGGCAGCACCAACACCACTAACACCATCTCAATGGTTTCCCTCCTAAAGCAGCAGAGGGACTGTCAGTTTAAACAAACTCCTCACTCCAATAGTGTTCCCAATAGCACTGGAAACAAAAGGGAAAAATTCTCCACCAAAATCAAACACTTCCGTAGTGGAATTTTTTTCTATGTTCCTATCGCCGCTCAGAAGCAGAATCTCTGATGCCTCAATTGGCGAGGAACACAGCGGTGGCAACGGTGAGTTCTGCAGCTGAGCGCTGGATTGAGGTGGACAGGGGGGTTCCCGGAGCCAGGGAAACCCGAGGAAGAGCAGAGAGACCCACCAGGCGCTGGCAGCTCTCGTGAGCGAGTGAAGCTGATGTGGCTTGGGCATTGCCAGGAGCCACCGTGGGAGATTTAAACAACCCTAAGGAGTGCCAGTGACCAGGAGCACTGTGAACAGGGCAAGCAAACAGGGCGTGGGGTGGCAGTCAGGGCGTGGGGTGGCAGTTTGTGCAGCAGTTCGCACAGGGAGGGCCCTGCAACCTGCTTGTAGGTCCACAGCCCAGGGAAGCGCTGTAGGTCTCTGCCATAATGGTGGGCACTTGCCCCAGAGCTAAAACCAGTGTTCCTATGGAGGAAACCACTGAGGTGGCTGATGCATCCAGCCAGATGGAACTGGTAAGGAAGGAGACTTCAGTACAGGTGGTAGGTGGCAGCGAGTACCCAGACCCTTCTCCTGGTGAAAAGGTAAGATCCTGCACAAGGTGTGCACAGGTTGATGATCTATTACGTCAGGTGGCCGAGTTGCAGGAAACAGTTAAAAGGCCGCACAGCGTCAGAGGATCCGAGACAGAAATAGATAGGTGGTTTCATAACCACGCTTCTGTGTAAGAGACGTCACTGAGAATGAGGCACCTTGGACCCTGGTGACCCACAAAAGCAGTACTCCGCTTCAGTCCCTACCCTCTGGCATCACATCCAAAAACAGGCATGCAGCTTTAACAGCTGTAGACACCCACAAACAAGGTCTGCAAGGAGAATCTACAGCAGCACACAGTGGATACCGCAAAAAGAAACGACGAGTGCGCGCAGTGTTGGACTCTTTGTTAAAGGGCACTGAGGCGCCCATCTGCTGACCTGACAGGGAGGCACACGAGGTTTGCTGCCTCCCGGAAGCTAATGTTTGGGATGTCGCCAAGAGGATGCCACAATTTGTCAGGAGCACAGACTATTATCCACCATTACTCTTTCACGCAGGCACGAATGACACCGCAAGCCAGAACCTGGGCAAAATCAAGGAAGACTATAAAGCCCTGGGGGTACAAGTGAAAAATACTGGTGCTCAAGTTATCTTTTCCTCTGTTTTACCAGTGGGAGGAAAGGGGGCAGCCAGAAACAGACATATAAGGCATATCAACTCCTGGCTTCAGGGCTGGCGCCGTCGTGAGGGTTTTGGCTTTTACAACAACGGGATGTTCTTTGGTGACTATAACCTCTTAGGGAGGGATGGGATCCACCTGTCTGAAAGGGGCAGGGGAATCTTTGGCAGCAGGCTGGCCAACTTGGTCAGGCGGGCTTTAAACTGAAGGACTCGAGGGGTGGGGTCCAAAGCGGCGATGCTCGTGCCATGACACCCAACTGAGGAATAAGACAGACCAACCTGAGCAGCAACAAATGTTCCTTAGCTGCCTCCCAAGATGAGAACCAGAGGGCTGACCACCCTAAGGGTGTGTATGGCTGTGGTGGATCCTCTGGCACCCCTCCAGGGAAACCTGCACGCTCAATTACCTCTCTGAAATGCCTGTGCACCAACACACGCAGCGTGGGGAAGAAACAGGAAGAACTAGAGATCTGTGTGCGCTCGCAGGGCCACGATCTCATAGCAATTACAGAGACGTGGTGGGACAGCTCGCATGACTGGCATGCTGTCATGGAGGGCTACGTACTTTTTAGGAAGGACAGGCCAGCAAGGCGAGGTGGTGGAGTTGCTCTGCATGTGAGAGAGCAACTGGAGTGTATCGAGCTCTGCCTACGGGAGGATGAAGAACGAGTCGAGAGCTTATGGGTAAGGATTAAGGGACAGGCTAACATAGGGGACACTGTTGTGGGTGTTTACTCCAGGCCACCCGATCAGGAAGAGGAAGTCCATGAGGCCTTCTACAGGCAGCTAGAAGTAGCCTCACAATCGCAGGCCCTGGTTCTCATGGGGGACTTCAACCACCCCGATATCTGTTGGAGGGACAACACAGCTAGGCACACGCAGTCCAGGAGGTTCCTGCAGAACATGGATGATAACTTTCTGACGCAGGTGGTGGAGGAGCCAACGAGGAGAGGTGTGCTGCTGCACCTCATACTAACAAACAAGGGAGGACTGGTTGGGGATGTGAAGGTTGGGGGCAACCTTGGCTGCAGTGACCACGAGATGGTGAAGTTCAGGATCGTGCGTGGAGGAAGCAGAGCTATGAGGAGGCTTACAACCCTGGACTTCAGGAGAGCCAACTTTGGCCTCTTCAAGGACCTACTTGGAGGAATCCCATGGGTTAGGGCTCTAGAAGGTAGGGGGGTCCAAGAGAGCTGGGTAATATTCAAGCATCACTTCCTCCAAGCTCAAGATCAGTGCATCCCCATGAGTAAGAAAACAAGGAAAGGAGGCAGGAGACCTGCATGGGTGGGCGAGGAGCTTCTGGCAAATCTCAAATGGAAGAAGGAAGTCTAGGGAATGTGGAAAAAGGGTCAGGCCACTTGGCAGGAATACAGGAATGCTCTCAGGGTATGCAGGGATGCAACGAGGAAGGCTAAGGTCCACCTGGAATTCAATCTGGCAAGGGAGGTCAAGGAGAACAAGAACGGCTTCTTCAGGTACATCAGTAGCAAATGGAAGACTAGGGAAAATGCGAGCCCTCTGCTGAAGGAGGTGGGTGCCCTGGTGAGAAAGGATACAGAGAAGGCGGAGTTACTGAATGCCTTCTTTGCCTCAGTCTTCACTACCAAGGCTGGCCCTCAGGAATCCCAGACTCTGGAGGTAAGAGAGAAAGTCTGGAGAAAGGAAAACCTTCCCTTGCTCAAGGAGGATCAAGTTAGAGATCAGCTAGGCAAACTGGACACCCACAGATCCATGGGGAGGGAGCTGGCAGAGGTGATTGCCCAGCCACTCTCCATCATCTTTGAAAGATCATGGAGAACAGGAGAAGTGCCTGAGGACTGGAGGAAAGTCAATGTCACTCCAGTCTTCAAGAAGGGCAAGAAGGAGGACCCGGGAAACTACAGGCCAGTCAGCCTCACCTCCATCCCTGGAAAGGTGATAGAGCAGCTCATTCTGGATGTCATCTCGAAGCATGTGGAGGAAAAGAAGGTGATGAGGAGTAGTCAACATGGATTCACCAAGGGGAAATCATGCTTGACCAATCTGGTAGCCTTCTAGGATGGGACGACGGGCTGGGTGGATGAGGGGAGAGCAGTGGATGTTGTCTAGCTTGACTTCAGCAAGGCTTTTGACACTGTCTCCCATAACATTCTCATAGGTAAGCTCAGGAAGTGTGGATTAGAGGAGTGGACAGTGAGGTGGATTGAGAACTGGTTGAATGGCAGGGCTCAGAGGGTTGTGATGAGCGGCACAGAGTCTAGTTGGAGGCCTGTAGCTAGTGGTGTCCCCCAGGGGTCAGTACTGGGGCCAGTCTTGTTCAATTTATTCATCAGTGACCTGGATGAAGGGACAGAGTGTACCCTCAGCAAGTTTGCTGATGATACGAAACTGGGAGGACTGGCTGATACAGCGGAAGGCTGTGCTGCCATTCAGCGAGACCTGGACAGGCTGGAGCGTTGGGCAGAGAGGAACCTCATGAGGTTCAATGCAGGCAAGTGCAGGGTCCTGCACCTGGGGAGGAATAACTCCATGCACCAGTTCTGCCAATGAACCCACTTATGGGAGCCTGCAGCAATATGTAAAGGATAATGTTAAGATGACCTGTGAAGACAGATGAGCAAATCCCAAAGCTCTGAACTTCAATGCTTTATTGCTTTAAACCATATTTCACCCACTTAATGTAGATTTAAAACAGGTCCTTGAGACTGCTTTCAACCAAAAATGTACTTTAAGAAAAAAAGGACATAAAACAGTTGGTGAAACACAATTGTAATTCTACATGCCTAACATTTCCACATTTGCATTATTTTCTGAAAAACATTTACTTGTAGTACCAACAAATGCAAAATTATGTATGTTTGTTGTTCAACCGAAATTACCTGACAGGGTAAAATGGTGCAGAGGCCAAGCAGTCAGCATTAAAACAGCAGCTGCTCTATTGCACTGTACTGCAGAAGTACAAATATAGTCTGCATTGCAAAGCAGCACCTGACACTAGGAAGAGAAACACGCCATTTTGAGTAGCAGACTAACAAGGCCTTTTCTCTAAGTTGCATCTTACACCCTTAAATCTTTCCACCATCACCAAAAAAAAAAAAAAAAAAGAGGAGAAAAAAGAAAGACAATCAAACAGAACCCTTATCTTCTCTAACATCTGACCCTACAGCCCCACTACCCTCCTTTGCTACCTCCAGTCATAAAATGCTCTGGAAGACTTTCCACTCTGCCTTCGATCCTCCCTCCAAGCAGGCCTCCTGTTTTCCAGCAGTCAGCCCAAACCGTCTGAGCTCCTGGGTCCTCCACCACCTGTGCGGCTGAGCAAGTGGTAGCACCTGCACTTCATTTGGAGATAACTGCGAGCTGCTGAACTCAGCCGAGCCCAGCTGGCAGCAGGCTTTCTAGCAGTGGGGTACCCCTTTGGGGCTTTTTTCTCTAACCCAGCATCCGATTCCCACAAAGATTGTGGGAACTTCTATTTGTACCCTCTGCTCAGTGGGACTACACAGATTCAAAAAGATTTTGCAGGAAGAAACCAGAGGCAGATGTGGACAAACAGAACAAACAATACTACATAAGCTTCAGTCTTTAAGGAGGAACCTTTGTAAAGATGTCTGGACCGTGCCAGATCTCATTTATTTCTTGGTAGCTGTACTACTTTGCACAGCATTGCACTGAGTCCTGTGGATAATAATCTGTCTTTTCATGACAAATTCCAGTGCTCCCATCATCTCAGAGCAGAAAGATCCAGAACTGAAATCCGTGCTTACATGACTTTTTTTCATGTCTGGCTACAGGTCCACATAAACTTCTGATCCCAGGATATATAGTCTATATATATTGAATATACCTCTCTACATATTCTGTATCTATAGAATAGCTATATAGAAAGATATCTATATCTATAGAATATATCTATAAATATTCTGTATCTATAATAAGAAATCTGTAATATATTCTGTATCTATGAGACAAGTTTCTGTTTGGAGGTTTGAGTTACAGAATCTAAGCTAGTGTTAATTAAAAAGGACACCACTCAAACTATATTTTGCTCCAGTGTTTTTATTTGTGTCCTCACACTGACTGCATTTCATTCTTTAAATAGTCAGTTGCTTCAAGAATTCTAGGGAGAAGAAAAACGTGTTACTGTTGAGGATATGCCTGCTCTCCTATTGAAGCTTTAAGCTTTGCTTCCAACAGCCAAATAAGTAGCAGGAAAGTGGAAGGTTAAAAACTTTGCATTTCATCTCTGCCAAAACAGTAGAAGAAAAATGAGATTGCTGAATAGCTGACAATGACTGCAGAATCAACACAGCAGTGATCCGCCTATAAGCTGCAAAGGGCAAAACCAAGGCATCTGCTTAAAAGCTTATACCAACTGTGGGATAAAAAGAGTAAGGAAGCCACAATAAAACATAATTATTACAAGAGCTATAATTATGGCATTATTCTTTGGCATATTCAATGTTGTGCACATTAAACGTTGTACATTGTGAATATTTAATGATTATATGCTTACTCAGAGCCCTTAATGTCCTTAAAATACAGGTATTTTTCATGTATTAAGAAGAAATTATACATAATTTTTGTCCTAAGGATCTGCAGTTGAAATAGATGGGCAACATTCTGTGAGTCTTCTGCAAATTTAAATCTCAAAGCTTTGGAAACTGTATGTTTACAGCCACTGCACGTCAATTTTCAGTACTTTTTGAAACAATAATCCACCATCTTACCCTCAAGAAAACAAAATGTAATCTTAGAGTGGTCAATTGCAGCTATGTTCTGTATTACTGTCTATAAGAATTACCGATAAATAGCTACCTCCAATTACACTGGTTGTAGTATAGGTCCCTAAGAAGCCTAAAAAACTTCAGATACATGCAAACATGCTTCAGTAGTAACAAGCAAAAGATATATTTCTGCAATAAGAAATAGCAGGAAGCATGATTCACTAAGTGTCAACATAGCATAAAACATAGTAGTTTCTACTAAACTACTTTTCTATAAACCATGCAGCCAGCAACCATATAGAGAAAACAGATTTTAGTATGCAATGTAGTGTAACAGGGGCCAGACATATAGTTTTCAGTGTGGTATAAAGATACAGGTGAAAAATTATTAGATTTTTCTAGTATGCATTGAGGCTTTAGTACAGTAAATATTGGCAATGGATTTACTACATTCTGCGCATTGCATCCTTAACTGAATGGAGAGCACTACAACTTGATGTATCTGGTTTTTATACTAGAAAAGACTGACATTTTAAAACAGCTTATTTAATTTTTTTGTCAACAGTTTGGGCTGTTGTAAGACTGTTAATGGACCTGCTCAAAATTTGACTTTTTCCAAATACTAACCTTTTAATCCCTGCAAACTCAAAACAGAAGAAATGGCTTCCAAGACTGCTGGTTGGCTCATCATATCAGGATGGGAACCTTGAAGCTCTTACAAATTATTTCACTTTAGCAGTGAACTGCTGCTAGCTCTTCTCAAAGTACAATTTTCCAGTTTTCCACCCCTTTCCTAGTAACTGCTAGCAGACCAGACTTTCTTACAACTTATAAGGCAGTATTCAAAAGCCTTGCCAAAATTAAGATGCGTGACATCTGCTGCTCCGCTTGTATCTACAGAGCCTGCTACCAAACCGCAGAAGAGTTCAACACAATCCATTTCTGACATATATATATATATATATAGGTTGTTAAATGACCTTTCTTTTTTGTTTAGGAGATTAGAATTAGTTTCTTTGGTTGCTTATTACAGTATTTTTCCAGGAATGAGAGGTAAGCTGACTGACATTTAATTTCCAGATTTCTTTTTCCCCTTCCTAAAAATAGGCATGACATTTCCTGGTGTTTTGCATCCCAAGCTCACATTCTGCATTCATTCCCCAGGATAACTGCTAACAATTCCAAAATTGTTCAGTAGGTTCTCTACGTGACCTAGATAAACTTACCTGGCCAATTGATTGGGAAATATTTAAGGCATGACATCAAGTAAGAGGGATGGTTATATACGTAATAAAGATGAAATATTGTTTGTTTTCAAAATCACCGTGATGTTCTCATGTTTTTTATTGCTTATTTCCAATTTATTATCTCAGCCACACTGAATGCTCTATCATCCTAGCTAGCTGGAGAGCACTTCTGATCCTCAGGATATGGTTTGTGGCCTTGCAAGGATATTGAGTTAAAAAGAAAATTAAAATGAACTAAATTAAGCCTCTCACTGCATGCCTTACTTTTTAAAACTGAAGCTAAATCATGTTTGATAATGCTTCCTTGTGCCTCCATGGCTTTTGTGTCTTTGTGAGCAATCCAGCAATGGGTGCTCTGAGCATTTGCTGCTTGCTCTTTGCTGCATCTGCTCAGAGTTCTCCATCTGGATGGCTCCGTCATCCAACAGAAATCCCAAGGTAAACCTCTGACTCTGGGAGCTCCTGAGAAAGTAATGTAGATGCTTCCTAGAGTAGCTGCTAAAAATAAGAGATTTTTTTCATCCCGCACTTCAAAATTCCGGATCAGGACAGAGGGAATGAAGAACACTAAAACCAGTGAGAGTTTTCTGCGTGTCCTGGGTGATGCCAGCAGATCAGAACACACCAAGCCCCATGTCTGGAAACCAGACTCTTTCCCTGCTCTAGAAAATGTGGGGAAGGAGGGAGAGTTGTGAAGAGAATTTGTGATTGTTTTCTGCAGTTATGGTACGACAGGAGAACACGACAAAGGCTGTGCTCCATAGCATTGCTTGGGGTCTCTTGACCATCAATTTCTTGCTCTCAGACTAAAAAAAAGCCAGTTGATGTTCTCCTTTAGAGTTAGGAAAACTATTAAAACATTGATAAACCTCTGCTGTAGCTATATGCAGAAAAGAACATCAGCAAAGAACAGCAGCATAGGAGCAACACAGCCCCCCAGAACACCTGGGTAAGTTATATACTAAATATTAATGCAAATTCCACACACAGATAATCATTCAGTAGAATTACATAGCTAATTAAAGTAACTAAACACATATAAAGAGGCCATTTACACGAGCCTAGCTGTTTGTAGAATTTCTTCAAATGACGTTCAATAAAGTTTCAAGAACACTAGGACCAAGAATGGGAATTCTTTTGTGTTAAGAAAAGGATGTTGAACATGGCATTGAAGAGCAATCTTATTTGCAAAGTCTCTCCATTTCCCCATCAGCTCTGCTGTCTGGGGTCACCAAAGTGGCATTTTGTTCTGTGGATACGTTTTTGCAGCACAATGAATGATTTAATATTTTCTAACTGTAGTATTTGTAGTATTTGAGGTTAGTCCAATCCATGGCCTTCTACCACTTGATATTTAAAGGCTTGCAGATAATTGTGGAATATTTTGCATATTACTTGGTAATGTGTGTACTGTTCATAAAATATGTATTATCTGGTGCAGTGTGTGTACCATTCATAAAAGTTTAACAGCTCTAAGCATTACCTTAAGAAGTACAAGAATTGTAACACATATTTGTGCATTTATGAGCACATATATACTATCCTTGTAAAAAGTTAGTAAAAGAAAAGGAAATAGAATGGAAAAGGAATTTTTCTAATCATACCTTCAACAAAATAATGGCATCATTATCCTTCCTCCAATACGTAACTGTAGAATATTGCACTTTCAATTATATATCTTCACTGTTTGTTTCTGTAAAACATTTTCTTATACCTGACTGAATTGCATAAATGTTATTTTAGAACTCTAAAAAATCTGCTAATTTGAGAACGGAGTGCTCTAAAAATATCTCTGTTTTCAGGGTTTTCCAGGAAGTAGATGCAGAAAGGAAGAACTAATTCTTAGATTATGCAGTATAGTGATATGAAATCCATTTGATTAAAAATATAGAAAACCTATTTTTTTCACCAAGCCGTACATTTGATTTGTCTCCTTTCCTCAGTTTTGAAGCTAACAGCTATACTTGTTGCTACATTCCAGCCTCTTTTATGCCTCCAAGTCTAATGAAAAAAATCCATAGTCATCTAAAATATCCCATTTGTCACTACACAGCATACCATTGCCCCTCAGAACTTCAACGCATCAGGACAGACCAAATTGGGATCCTTCTTTTTCAAAAGCACTGGCTCTGTGAGATAAGAAAATCTTCATTAGCTGCTTGCTTTATGGAGACGATGAATCAATTAAGCAATTCTAAATCCACACAATGAAGGGCAATAATATGAACATACACACTAGATAACTAGCAGTTGTAAAACTTGTAAAACTTTCCATGGTTTAGATACTGCTGATATTAGAATTGGTTGTATGATAACTTCTTGTTTACTGCAGTCTTTCCAGTTTGACTTTTATCGAATAGCGCTGGTGTATGGCCATAATCCAGACTGCTTGTTTTGTCCTTCTAGATGTTTTCAAAAAGAAGGATTTGGAGAAGTGTTTATTTTCAATGAAATATTTCACAGATGAGAAAAATTCAGATGATGTATGGTAAACATTTGCATTTCATAGAAAGCATCTCATGTGATAAGACCGCTCTTAGTTTTCATAAGTGGAAGCATTCCAATTCACTTTCTGGTGTTTGCAATTGAGCTGCTGAAAAGATAGTACTCAAAGATTCTTACTGTGGGAAATAAATTTAAATAGTTCATTTTCTGGAAGGGCTTGAATAAGTAGTTTTCTTATGCATTTATTCTTTAAAATTGCTTAGCTTAATACTGTCAATGCCACTGTTCTGTTGTTCTCCTTTTAAATTTATTTTTAGCACCGATATACAAACAAAGCATTATGACTATAGAAACCACAGGCTGGTTTAACTTGGAATTAAGAAAATGCAATGTTAACAGAAGCAAATGGGAAGATATTATTTTTAAGTCACACAAGTAAAATAGGCAGAACTAAAACAGGTTGCATTAGGTAAGTTTAAATTTAGATGTGATACCGCAGTTCTCAGTAGCACTTTGCAATACATATCAGCTTTAATAAATACAACAGTATGGTGGAATTATTAGAAGCCTCAAGGTAAGTTAGTGACTCCACCAAAGCTGACTATGTGCAATACTGCAGAATTTATTCTACTTGATGGCAGTGAAACCCCATCTAGAAAAAATTATGCCTTTGCAAACTTTTCCTCAAAAGAACTATTACTCCTGATTAAAGATACTGATTTCAGTTAGAAAATCCAAGGTCAACATATTTTTGCATACCCCCTGAAACAATTATATCACCAATGCACAAAGGGGCCATCATTGGGAATTTTCCACGGGAAAGGAGTTAACCTATTTGCTATAAAGTACTACAGGGAAAGCTCACCTACGTGCGACATAAAAAGTTATTCTGGAACAACAATAGAAGAGAGAAAGTCTCTTTTTTTTCTAATATGGAAGAATAAGTGCTTTTTCCTGAATTATGAACATGAATTTAGCGTGTAACAAAGTCATAATTATTCTCAAAATCAGAGTGAGCAAATATATGATTAATGTTTTGGGCTTTTTTGCCACCTTCTATTATGCATACAAGCTGACAGTAATACGTATATGTATGCAGTCTATATATGATTGTATGAATAAATCTAATTCCATGACGAAAACAGAAATAAAAATGGAAAATTGCAATACATTTCTTGTCAAGTAGGGCAAACACCAATTGTATCTTCTATGATTAAAACCAAATTTTCCTTCTCCTAACTGATATTGGCCCAGCTTCATTTGACCACTGAATACACAAGCAAAATTCAGAAGATTCAAACAATTGCATAAATAGATCTAAAGTATGACACACATGAGCAGACCATTTTGTATTCTCTTAATAAATATCAATTTTCCTAGGACAAGTCCTAATGTCTTCATTACACTTTCTTTCTTCGCTTTCTCTGTTTCAACCTTTAAAGTTTTTCAGAAGAAGTTCTGAGGAATTTTTTAACAGTTGAAACAATTGCTGCAGATGTTGTGGGTTACAGGAGTACAGAGCAATCACACTTTCTATGTGGCATTAAACAGGCCTGCAGCCACATGCAAACGTCTGCGTGGTTCTCTATCAGCCTATAGAAACATCCAAACATTCCCAAAATCTCTGGCCAGTACTTTCTTTTTAAAAATTAGTATTGCAAACATACAGCATGTCATATAGAACTTGGTTTCTGAGAGCAAAAATGGAAGTTGCAGCTATATAGGAAAAATGGAGAACTAATTAATGAGGATTTAAATAGGACTTTAAAATGCAAATACTACAAGCTGGAAATCCTGTGGAAGTTGGCCTGCAAAAGAAAAGTCCTAAGAGGCAAAAGACCACCCATATCCACATGCAGCCACTGTGATACAGTTAGTAAAGGTGCTGAGAGGAATTCAATTTCAAGACTGGAAGCAGAAATATCAGGCATGAGAGGGGATTTCTGCAGAGACTCAAGTAACTGCTTTGGCTTACAGATATTGATCAGAGCATGCAGATGAAAGGCAAACACATGGCTGGTCTTACAGACAAGCCAGAATGTTATTACTGTCACAAAATCAAGCTATCTGCCTTTTCCTCTTTTTAATTAGATACTTCAAAAAGTATGGAGTGTACAGATTCTCATCATTTCACCAATAACTGGAAGTAAATTCTCTCTTCCGTTTAAATGCAGGATTAAGCTCATTGCTGAATCAGCTCACCCTGCCTCTGGAAAAGCTCAGACTGCTACAAATTCAGGAACTACTTCTTATAGATGCAGAGTTAGTCAGAATAAATCCTGTATCACAGTTCCCTCAGTTGCTAGGCCTTTTAGCTTTTGCTTTTAAGGGCCGCAAGCAATGAATTGCAGTAAGTCAAGCTTTCCATGTTCTTCTAACATTTATTTTCTTTCTATTACTGTTGTTTTGAAAGTAACTGTGCCACAACAATCTTGCCAGGAAGCCCCCGAAGCCTATCTGTCCTCTGAACACGTCTGAAAAGTAGACATTCCTGCTTGACTCCAAGAGTTAACTGGTCAGACTCGCCAAATCCTGGAAGTCTGGATAAATATACTATAATAGCAAAGGGCAGTGCTGGGAAACTACGGATAGGGGGCATTCATCTATGTCCCCTCCTGCTCCATATGGAAAGAAATGAACACATTTTGGCTTTTCTTGCATATACATTTATGCCTTAGAATTACAGAAGTATAAGGAACTTTCTGGTGCACTGTTACTGCAGACAATTAATGTCCAAATAGGCAATGTATCTGCCATAAACAGCCTCTCTCAGCAGATTCTGAAGCTGCTGAGGTACTGTGCCATTTCATTAATCAGTGTTTGCCTGAGGCACAGCACATGAACTTACCTAAATTGCTGCCAGGGTTCCCGGATCATCCTTTGGCTTCCTAGTACATTTCAGAACGAGAATGACTCTTCAGTCACTAAACTACTCACCACATCCATTCATACAACATCAAAATGTACGCAGTACACACACACCAGACAGCAGGCAGTTGCTCTTGGGTATGTAAATTAAGTCTCCTCAGACAAGGTGCAAGAAGAGAACATGACTTGTTATAGACCATAAGTGGTGAAGAAGATATGGCAAAGAAGATTGAGTAAACATTGTTTTATCCAAAACTGATTATAAACTATCATTCATTTACGACAGAATTTGACAAGAATTCTGAAAATGTTCTTGGATAATTAGAGGCAGATGCTACAATTCCTGACTTTAAAGGGAGTCAGGAACATTTAATACTTTGCACAATCAGGATATCAAACAAATCTGATGTGAGATGATTGTATCATATATGAGAAACAAGGGGCTATGTTCTGCATCCTTAATGCAGCTCTATTAAAATCAAAAACCTTGTCTGACCTGGGAAGGAATATTCAAAGGATTCAGACCTTGCAGTTTCAAAGTACCTGCTTATCAAAGGTACGTTTCTGTGCAGTGCAATGAATGAACAAATAAGCTGCATAAACTTCAGATATTTCAAGCATGTCTTAGACTCAAAGATTATATCCTTCTAATTTTTAATTTTAATTTAAAAAAAACATAGATTTTTCTTCTTAAAGACATACCCACACTCTATAGACCCAAAATACTTAGACATGAGAGTGCAGTTGCTGAAGTCTTCTAGCACTGCCACTTACGCCTAGATCCTGGGGAACCTAAAGTACAATGACCTAATGTTTCCCGCTTTCTGCTGAAATCACCTCTTATTGTTTCATATCATAATCTTCAATAAGTTACATGGCAATTTAATTAAAATTCCATTTCAGAAACTAAAACAGCATCTGGAGATCTACATTACATTAAAAGGTGATATTTAAATAAGTAATCCAGTAAGAGTAGAAGGCTGAGACATCTTGAGGAAGAGTATCAGAAGCCCTAATGGGCACTACATAATTTCCAATTCCAAGTGGTAAAAAAATTCCACAATTAATTAGGTTAAAAAAATAAAAGGAAAAAAAAACACCTGAAAGAGGGAAAAAGATCTAGATATTTAAGGGAAAACAATTTTTTCTCTACATAGCAGATGAATGTGAGATGGTTTTTGACATCAGCTCTGTCTACTTAAAAAGCTCTTTTTGTACTGAACCTGCTGAAACAGCTCTCACTGATGAGTTATGTCACTGGAATGTGGTATTTTGATGATGTGTGATAAAAAGTCATCACCTTATTTGATAGCATGGTAGGGAAAATAGCTTGAGCAACACTGAAAAGCAGCTCACTTTGAAAACCACTACAGTAAGGAAGGTTCATATGGAAAAAAATGTGTGCTTTTATTTATTTTTACACATTATCTCCCACAAGTGTTAGACTGTTCACCTTCTGGCATAGACTAAAAGCTATTATTGAGTTCACAGACATCAAAGACTTAGTGAATTCCAACACATGGCTTATCTCTTGCACATAACAGTATTCTATAATAATGGAGAAACTCTACTAGCAAGTGACCATAGTTTACGCATCTGAATGATACTACTGAGATGTTTTCAAAATTGCCAGTACTGTATAATATTCCTCCAGAATATAACAATTACAGCTGCTAGAGGTTAACTTGAATTAAAAAATTTCAATATACTGCATTAATACTATCAAAATCACCAGCTACATATCACTTTTGATACTTACAAAAGCAGTTGATGTTATCCTCACTTTTTGCCCCTCAGGATCATTTGTAATCCTGGAGACCATAACACAGAAGACAGATTTGACTACAGCACTCGCCCACGCAAGAACAGGGATTTATTACAGGTTCTTTTTAAACAACTGCAGTCCTAATGCAATTCACTGCTCCAGCCTAAGACAGACAACCTGGCAGTCTCAACATCTGTACTTTTTCTATTCAAAATCTATTTCACTGATGGATGTCAAACCACATTGCAAGACAGATCGGATGTTATTTCATAAAAGTCAATATACAGCATAACTTTGGGCAGAAGGATAGAAAAGAAAGGGAGGAGGGAGAAAACATTAATAATTTAGCATTGTCTTTGTTAATTTAATATTACAACGAGGTATTCTATTAAAGTGTCATGTACTAAAAGCACCTCTTCAAAAGGGATGCCAAATTCTTCTCAGTGTCAAGGAAGTTAAGCCTACAAAACAAACAGATACCTTAGCCTAAGAGCATTTAGCTACTTTGTATTCCTGCCTGCTAATGTCTCATGTGAATTGTTTTTAGTGGTAAAATTTTGTCTATAATGTGCCAGCATTGCAGCACTTTGAAGTAATGAAACCCAATGGACCCTTCAACCTTATTCTGTTTATGTTATATAATTATAAACTCATTATTTTTATATAAAATGCTATTCTAATCTAAAAAAAGATGCTACAAGATATAGCAAACATATCTGTCAGCGCTGCAAACCAAACATATATCTGTCAACTACACTCTGATGACATCTGCTCTGTTTGGAATGGAAAAGATACTTTTATGATCGTGAACAGCAAAATTCAAAATTAAGCTGAAAGTTAAGCTGAGCTCTTTTTCTGCCTTTTTTTCATCCTCACTAGCAATAAACATTCTGATAGCTAAACATAGAATCATAGAATCATTTAAGTTGGAAGAGACCTTTAAGATCATCAAGTCTAACCGTTAACCTAACACTGCCAAGTCCACCACTAAACCATGTCCCTAAGCACCACATCTACACGTCTTTAAACCCCACTTACTTAAACCTGTCTGCAAAGTATGCCGTAATGAAGTCTAAGCACAACCACTGAGCCACCATTTTGCCTCTCCTAGTAATTCTTCACATCACAGTCCTGAGCAGACAACTCGTATTTTAAAAGCACTGGTTACTCTTCCCCTTATACCAGTATTAATATCTAATTTTAAAGCCCATTACTTTGTCTGTATTCAAATAATTTTTCCAAATGTGCATTACTTTTCACTTACATTTTAGTATATGCTGCTTATAGGCATTTCCTATGTTATTTTGGCTAAATTAGTGAACAAAACTCTAAGGACTGTGTTTAGTCCCTTTTATCTCTTGAATGACTACAACAGCCACCACCACAGACATTACTACGGTAGTTAAGCATCAGGAAGAGAATCTCGGGATGCTCTAGGTTTGTATTGCATAACAAAACAGATAAAGAACAGAATATGCATGCATAGCAGTATATTCACTGCTTCACAGATAACTGCATCAGTGGTACAAGACATATCAGCACTAGGAAATCTATTTTCAAGGCAGCTGGATTCTGGCATATGAAATCCTTACTCATTCATGCAAGGAGAAAACATTTTTGTTGTAAATTTTCAAGAAACTGAAAGCTACTTGTGATGAAGCAAAGGTTTGTCTAGGAACAAATTATATGTGCAAGACAACAACACAGAAGTACGGACCTTAAATTACATGTACACCATCGCTATTTTTTTTTTTTTGACACTAAGTTTTGTGAGACAAGACTATATCTTGCTGTAAGTATATTGTGCCTAGTACCTTGAACCAACATCCTATTATCCAGCAATGTAATTTTTCTATTTAAACCTGCTGTCAAAGCACATTGATAGACAAGTCTCAATGAAGAAATAAGGAAAACAATGCAGTTGACCAATAAATTATTTCTCTATATTACTATTATTTTTTATCTTAAAGCTTTTCCTCTTGCAAGAATTTTAAAGTAGTTTATTTTTATGATGTTTTATTTGTTCTGTAGAGTACTGGTTCCGAGTGGTGTCTACACTTCAGTTAATATGGAGTAATCCTGTTATACAATACCAGCCTGTATTCTCCAGAGTTTCAAAGTAACAGCTTTTCTGTTCAGACTCCAGAAGATATTATATTTCCTCTGCTACTCTTCACACTGCCAGCTGCTTTGATGGTATTTACGACTGGGAAAAAATGGTTAATAAAATTACAAGTATCTGCTAAAGAGGGATTCAGACAGTAATGTATTGTCATCTTGGTCTCACTCTGACATGGAAGAGTCGTCCTTCTTCTGGAACCAAAGTCCTGCGGCAAGAAAAAACTACACATTTCCAGTTCCTCCTGGCTTTCACATTCACTCTTTATACTGCAGATAGAATTCTTTTTTAAGACAGCATGTGAATGAAGTGCAGGAAAGGACATATATGATGAGAAAGAATTGCCTCACCTCTCAAACCTTAATTAATCAAATTTCCATTTTTATATCATGTCCCCAGGTCCCTTTAATAATGACTGAGCATTTGAAGGTAAAAGCTGCACTTATTCCAAATGCATGGCAATGTTGCAATGGCAAGATCAGTTTGCTGCTGCCAGTATCACGCAGAACTGTGTTCTGAAGATTAGGGTATGAAGCAATTTGCAATAAAGAATGTATGTGTGGGACATAAAGCAAAATCATTCTTTAATGATGTCTTTAATCCCAGACAAATATAATTCATGTTGTAGAAAGGATATGGGATGCGCACACTTATGTCACTGTGCCTGTTAAAGGCTCTATTTTTAAATAGATAGCTCCAGCAGAGGGTCCAAGATCCAGAAGAAATATTAAATGATGAAGACACAATATAAAGCATCATCTGCCTCATAGGCAAAACCAGCAGGTAGGAGAGATCTCAGACATATCGTCAGTCTTTCCCAAATAGCTTCAGACAACTATATACAACTAAATCTGGACAGTCCTGTTGAACCTGGTACTCAGAAGTTTCAGTTGCTTTAATCTGGACTTTGGGCCTTGAGAAGAAAATGAAGAATAGGTGAAAGAACAGAGGGAGATCTTTGGATAGAATTTTAATTTTCAGCCACTGGATGAGAAGACTGAACCATGCTGGTACACAAAACTGAAACATACGTTGATGCATATGTGATATTGATGTATAAAAATACGTTGGGACATACAATCATATTTTACATATTTTATGTCCCAACATATTTTTTATTAAATATAAATACCAATAAATACCCAAAATACAGATGTTTGGTACATGCAGCTAGATATCTAACTCACTATTTCAAAGTAAATGGCCTTACTACATTACTAATCATTACCACGTACCAAAATTTCTCTTTTTCTTCTGTAATATTTACAAAAGTGGATAAAAAAGTTGTAGCATTTGGAAAATAGTATGTCATAATGACTTTATTGCTCCTGGATACAGTTTTTTTCCCAAGTTCAAATTAAAAAAAGCATTATGTTTTCCAGTCATAAATATAATTTGACATCTCGTGTCTTATTCCCTAACCAGTTCCATTGGCTCATAAACAACAGAGTGGATCCGGCTTATATTCCAGCCATTTTTAAGTTCAGTTTATATTTTGTGTGTCTCCTCGGCACAGCTTAGCACTCGAGAAGATTTCTAAACAAGCCCAGTCAGTCTCTGGAGGACGCTTACTTTAGTAGTTTCAAATCTTAAGAAAGAGTAACTTAAATTGCCTTGCCTGCCGACATTGTGGTATATACCTTCCAAAGGGTCTTTTTCTTTGAGTTTGTTTCTGCCTGTTTGCAGTAATCTTATCACTGTCAATCAGGATGAAAATATTAACTGAGGAAAAACATATCTATTTAGACATTCTTAGTTTCATCAACTCTCTAGAGTTTAATTATGAATAATATTAACGTATAGGCAGAGATTTAGGCACTGTGTGAATAATGCATACAGATAACAAAAGAGAAGACAGAATCAATAGTCAACCAAACTACAAGGGTCAGACGAACATTTTCAGGAAAGCTAAAAAGAAAAAAGAGATTTACTTAAGTCTTACTTACTCTTCAGTGATCGTTTCTGAATAAATTCATACTATCACCAAATGTAGTATAATTTATTTGAAACTGGGTGGAAAGGTAAAAGACATAAACCAGCTTTTAACTGACAGCTCATCAGAACATACTACTGAAGACCACAATGTATTTTGGAAAAGGCTTTAAGGATAAGAAGAAACGCATTTTTAAGGTTGAAATAAATATTTGTAGACATAATAATACACCCTCAAGAGTTCCCTTTTACATATTGAGGCATATTTTGTCAGCAGGGAAAAGCATATTAAATAAATACTTTCCTGGTTTTCCTTTATGCACAACACCGTTTTACAGAAGAGGAATGCAGGAGCAAGCGGCCACCGTTCACCACTCCTGTCCAGCGTATAGATTTCCAGCTGGATCAAAACGTTAGAACGAACCCTTGAGCTTAATAAGCACCCTCACAAAACTAGAGTGGTTTTTTCCTTGCAATAAAGATCACTGATGTGCATGGAAGGAAAATAGCATACTGTATCAACTGGGACAAAGATTTATGAGAACAGGAGAATAGAAAAACACGGGGACTGCATTTCTGAGGTTGCTGTGCATTATTCAACTAAAAACCCAACAAAGTAACATACCTAAGATGAGAAATTATGTATTAGCTTTTCAAATAAAGCTCTAGCATAAAATTTAAGTTCTAGCTTCTATCTCCTGAGAACCCAGAATCATATTCAGAAGATCTTCTTGAAATTCATAATTCTGATGGCAGTTCCTCTTCCCACCCCCAAACCCTTTTCTTTCAGGGCACAAGCCAAGGAAAAGGTGCTTTTCTTTGTGGTCTGCATTGGATTTGTGACCATTTAACAACAAAAATAAAATCTTTGTGAAACACCATTCTGTTCTCTGTATTGCCCAAGCTACTTCTAGCTCTTCTGCACAAAATTTTTGAGCTTAAAAAATCAGACTTTAAACTGGGTCAGAAGACCCAAAAGATAGACAAATGTTTTCTCTCCAGTGGTTTACAGTGCAGCCAACAGGAAGCAACACCTAAAGAACAGACAACTTTCAAACTTCAATGATCAGATTTAAAGACTGGTAACTTTTTTCTATGGTATTTTTGTGCAAAAGAGAACTAGAAGAAAGCCTAGTTAACAAACTCCTGGGTCAGACATTTCTAGTCCTTTCTCACTATGAATTAGGTGAGGCAAACAGGAAGGCAGTTTGCAGAAAGAACTGATTCTGAAAAAGCTTTCATCAGCTGCACTGGGAAAAGCTGTTTGAATTTCAAAAAAACATTTTTCTCCATCTCCGCAGCACCAGCTAACTCTCTAATCTCAAATCTTTAAAATAAAACATCCAAGGAACGGGAGGACATGCAGTTTGCAGGTAATGATATTTGGACTGTATGTCTAAGATGGATCAGATTACTGAAGCGTGAATTCACAAAGCATTCAAACTGAGACGGATGAAAAAGTAGTTTGCATGTTTTATGTTACCAATGTATATGAAATACTAAGGAGGTAAAGCTGATCTTATTACACGCTGACAGTATTTTCTGTACATGGAAAGTTCTGGTTAGCTTATTTGTACAATGCAAGATGCCAGTCTTCAAGCACAGAACGGTACCTCTCTCGCTGAAAAATGTGGCAATTTGTCAGTGATGTCAATCTCTGAACATATATCTTTGATACAGTCATTAGAAGCCTAAGAGGTGCCAAACATCCACAAGCCCTCCTGAAGTAATGTCATTAAACTACGTATGTAGATTATTTGAGATTTATAATTTTAGTCTATTAATTGTCAGCTAAGGTGTTTGGCATACAGAAAATGAGTAACGAAGATTTACTTCAAGGATTTCTCCTTTGGATTTCACATTTGATTGTTATGATTTTACAAGTAAATAGTGAAAAAATACTGTTATGCTAGAAAATGTTATAAAAAAAGACAAAAATATGCTTCTCCCAATATTAAAGAGATATTCAAGTTTTATACCACTATAAATGGAATTACATCATAAAGTTTGAGAATCCTTTCGTAAGCGTAAAAGCTGAAAACTAAAAACTGTTCTAACAATCCCATGTCTAGCAAACAACAGGCAGAAGAATTGTGAAACTCAGCAGCTGACCTGTCTCTAATTGAAATTAATTTAATAATTTTAATAAAGAAAAGATCCCCATTAATGTGTCAGACTACCTTCAATATTACCCAAATACAGAATACATTGTATCCATTTGAATGAACAAAATTCAGACATCTGCCATTTGCTCAATACTGTCAGGAGAATGACCCAGTTCCAACTCAGTGGCAACAGTGGATTCCTCTAAAAAAATCAGTTTTCTTTCTTTCTTTTTTTTTTTTTTTTTTAAAGCAAGCAAGGAAAAAATAGTCAAGAATATTAACATGGAATTTCTTTTTATTATGTCCCATAAATTCAATGATAGCTCTAAAGACTGTTTCATTAATAACATTCAGCTTCTTTAGCAAGACTTTCATTTTAAAAATAGATTAGATTAATTCTCTTTTTACCACAAAACTTCCACATTGTCTCCTCTATCTGAAAAAAATTAATGCAGATTCATAAAGCTGGCTGGATATTAAGCTGCTCTTAAAGCTCACAACACTGCAAAGAATTGTGTCCTGTGGCTCCACTGAGTCCACTAAAGACAGAAGTGCTTGCAAACTCATCTACAAAATCCCCTCTCTTTGCTTATCCCTGAAATTGTTCAGCATTTTTCAGCTCCAACTAGCAGACAAACATAATCCAGTCCCTCTAGGAGAAAAGTCAATCTTTACAATTGGCTCAGTTTGAGAAATCTTCAATATCAATGAGTATAATACTGAGATTTACTGTATCACGAAGTTCCAAAGTAACACTTTCATATCCATCCATTTATTACTCCTAAAAGTTCTAGTATATTAAATGCTACATTATCTTTCTACACTTACATTTCAACTCCTTTAAAGTTTAGAGAAGTTTTTTACCACTAATTACCATAATATCTGTGTGGCAAATGGAATTTTAAAGCTTCCTTTAGTCACTGACAGGGCAATATGAAAAAATTGTTGCAAGAAAATACATTTTTGCTAATTTGAAGAGAACTGCATTGTTATGCAACATCACCTTTAATCCTCCAAGCCCAAGGACTATCACAACCTTCTACTCTAGCACTAAAATTGAAAATAGGAAACACTACGCAAAGTCCACACGTCCCCAAACACGTAAAAATCAAACACATGCTGAAGCATTACGTATGATACTTTGGGTTGTTGCTTTTTCTAGTGGTAGAACATGCCAGAAGATCTGTCAATCTGTCATGTGGTCATAAGAAGCTGTACTAACGGGTGAAAAATGACAGCACATTTTTGCAAAAAGCGTCTGTTTTGTACATTTTTTGCCCATTCTTTGTTTACCTCAAACTTTCAAAAACTGGTAGAACCACAGACATTCATGCATATGTATAGCTACTGGATCGTTTTGTTCCAAACTCCTTTCAGTTCCTGATGTATCAATGCCAGAATATTTCAGCTGCTTCTGTTCACCTTCCTGAGCCTTCTGGGCTGGCAATGTCTAATTTTTGACCATTCTAATTTCTGGTTGTCCAAAATCTACATTTTCTTCACTGTTTGATGAAAGACAACTTTCGTTTAGGATGTACAGAGAACAGAAAAAAAAAAGAAAATACGTTAAAGCAGAAAAGAAGAGTCAAAGCCTAGGTAGCAGGTTAAAAGGGAATAATGAGCTCCATAAGCAGGGGAACTAATAAAGCCTTGTCTCTTCTCAGTTTGTACCTTCAGGCTGAGCTCCCATGTGGATTCTCTAATGTCTAAAAAGGGCTGTAGTTTTTCTCACACTAGATGCATTACTGGTCTCTTGCTTCCATCCAGCTTCACATTACCATCAAAACTTTCTAGAATTCAAGACATCTCTCCCTCTGTCAACTTTCATTGAAATCAGCCACGAGCTTCCAGAGGGATTCTGGAGGCCAAGAGCAGAGAGTGTCAGAGCGACAGAAGGGTGTGGGACTGGGTGAAACCAAATGGGGATGACAGACAATAAGAGGGGAAGTAGAAAGTTGGAGGTTTGTTTTTTTTAATTATTTCTTCTCCATGTTCTTTTGATTGTTAAACCCAGTTTAGCATTCATCTTTTCCATTGCAAACGAAAATCAGTTTACTTATTTTTTCTGTATCAAGTTTTGTAGATAAAATAATTTCTCCTTATTGAACTTTTTTGAGTAAGAGATACATTAAAGGGAGGTGAAGTGGAAAGAGATGGTAGCTCACTATCCCTCTTTTACTTTTCTGTTCAATACATGTTTCCATCCTATGTTTATTTTGCAATTCTGTACACTACCTATTACTAATTTTTGTCATTTTGTCTGATGATTTTCTTTTTTTTTAAAAAAAGCAATTAGACAGATTACAATGTCTGCATGGAAAATGGTGATTTTCATGACTAGTTTATTTCCTACATGTCCATAGCTGCTAGTAAGAGTTAAAAAAAAAAAATCTTCTTCAGCACTATCTGCTGGAGATATCCCACAACATAAACTCATTTCTTACAGTTTCCCAAACTGTACATGATTTTGGTCACTCAGAGCCTTGATTAAGCTTCAGTGAATGACAAGAAGTGAGATGCCCTCTGAGCCCCTGGTTCCCAACCCAGTGAGTCATCAAACCTCTTTCATGGGCCATCCAGTCTCCCTAGCTAAATTCCATTAAGGTAATACTGCTGCTGCCTGATTAATTCATTTTCATATCATTTCCCACTGTAGTGTACCACTCTTGCTTTATTCCACCATCTGAATATTTCAATTTTACATATTTTGCTTCCCCGCTGAGTTGCTTCTCTAATTTCCCCACCTTCCCATTTCTTTTGCTGTACATTGCTTTCATGTTTCCTACTGCTTCTCCAGATCTAAGTCTTTTGAATCATTTCAGTCCCCTCTGTACATGTTCCACTTTTGTCTTGTGAGATACTCCCCTTACTCCTTTTGCATTTCTTCAGTCCAGAAGATTATGGATTTACTGACCTCCGATGTAGGTGGCAATACTCAGCAAAAGTCAATGTACCAGCTAACCGAGATCGCCGAAGTGCTGTGTGGCACACCTGGGGGACAGTCACTAACTAAAACATTGAGGCCAACAGTGTAATTGCTTTCTCATTACACGCCGCAGTTTTCACACAGCTTATTACAATTCACGTTGTTAGATACGTTCAGTATAAAACAGACTCTGTTTACTTCAGAGACATAAGCCTATACCCATCTGCAACTAGCCGTAGTTGAGAGCGGAAAGAGATAAGGAGCAATAAAATCATAAGAACTGGCTACCGAATAAATAAGAGACATAACAACCCATCTCTGAAGAGGAAGCTGGTGACGGCTGCCCGTGCTGCAATTCGCTTTCAAAGTCACAAAACCCCTTTTGAACCTCTTGTATTCCCCTGGCTAATGCCATCATTATTTCAACACTGGCTGTTCAGAGTGAAACAGGTGCTATCTTGTCAAACGAGACTCCTGCTTTCATCATCCCGGAGTTATTCATTGTGTATTGTTACCGCTGACAAGGTTTTGGGTTGCCTGGATACCAGGTCATGCTGATATAACTGCTAGTGATCTCTGCATAACCAAACTTTTTTGGTGAGAAGCAAGCAGGGGAGGAACGGCGTGGAAAAGAATTGTTTTATTCCCATATGTCATCCTCCCAGCAAAAGAAGTTCCACGAGCTTATCTCAGAGGGCTGTGGAGAGAGGGCTGGTGGAATGCTTCCAGCGCCTGATTAAAATGATTCACTCTATAATAAGCTACCATTTCTGTTCTCATTTCTAAAAGCTTTTCTTCCTCACGACTTACAACAGTCTGCTAGACTCCTAAAGAGACGGGAAAGATTAATCTGTGCTAAATTACCTGATGTGGGTTTACAATTATTCTGACAGAAAAGTAGAACAAAGTTTGCCCAAGGAAGCAAAAAATGTAGTATCCACCCCTCTCAGTTATGAATACCACTTGAGCTGCCAGCGCCATCCAATTCAGAGAAATACTCATGGTTACCTCAAAAAAGTAGTTAAATTCAGTTGAATCAGATTTTTGTTCTGGATTTTCTTTATATCTCTTACAACAGATGGCTTTCAGAAATAAATGTTTTTCAGTCACAGGCTTGCCTAAACTTTCCCAGGAACTTTTTCTGTAGAAAGATTGTTATAGAAGAGGTTTTATTTTATGCAAACTGCTTTTTGTTTTTCAAAGCAATAAAGTTTTATTTATAAAGGATCATTTTCCATTGAGATGCTGGAGGCTCATCTTGTTCTTGTCCTGGGACAGGAAGGTTTTTGACAGTACCACTTTAGACAGAAAAAAGCCCAACCTCACCAGCAATTTCCTGCCCAAAAATCTATGACTGAATTCCCTAAAACAACTGGTTTTTTAAATGGTTCAGACTATCAAGGCACAAATTGTAAGTCTCCAAACTTCTGAAGACATACACAACAGGGAAATCCATCTAACTCAATCAATGGCACTCATTCTTATGCAGCCAGATAAAAAGGTTTCACCTAAATAATACACTTTGGCAGCTTGCTCAAGCATATCAATTGAAATGTTGAAGTTGATTGAAATGTTCCTCAAGCCTTTAACATTTTAAGCTAATATTATATGGAAGCCATCATCTATCATACACAAGTTCAGAACAAGGCAGGCTTAGCCAACTAACAAGTTTTTCTTGGATGATGCCCTGATGATTTTGGGCAGGCAGGGTTTGAAGGCATGAAAACCACCTGCTCTTAAGTGAAGGAAAAGATGTCCAGCCACGCACTTAGCTAATCTAGTCTGTTAATTAAAACAATTCTTCTCAGTACCTTTAAGAAAGTAATTATTAAACATAGCAATTAAAAAATATGGATAAACTCTCTTGACCACAACTGGTGAACAAAAAGATGCAAAATAGGCAAGGTAGTCTGTAAGAATTAAAAACATGTTTTAATTTCCAACCAAGCAAACAAAACTTCTTTAAAGTCCTGGGTATCATAAGAAAATTAAATTTACAATAGATACAAAAAGGAGACATGTAGGAACAAGGGAGGGAGGAAGAGAAGGGATGGAAAGGAAGAAAGAGAGCTGGCATGTGGTGGAAAGGACAGAAACTGAGACAGAAATGATACAACAAATTAGTTAAAATAGGTGTGATTTTAAATGCACTAATATAAAGAAATTGCGAGTGAGTTAGTGGATTATTTTACTAATCTCAATCCCTATTGAAAGGGTAACTGTTTACAAAGAAATAATTTTATTCTTACGTCTTCAACAAAACATTGCATTGCTTTCATTCGGAAAGAGATGTCAAACTATAGAATTTTGTGTCCGAGTAAACGTGTATAATATATCATGAATCATATGGAAGGAGTTCATTTTACTTCCTCCTCCTATGGCTGCTATACTGTTGGAAAACTAACAGCCTACATAGGGAAAACAATGATGATGCAACTTTGAAGTGGAGTAGTACATATTTTCAGAATTTAACTGAACTGGAAGGAAAAAATATTTAAGAAAATGTACATATCAAGTGACTTCCTGCCCAAAGTCTTTCAGATTTTTTGAATATGGACCCACAACTCAAGTAGAGCCATAAAATTCCCTGAGCCCCTGATGGGCCATACTAATAGGCATGCAACTTGCAACACTTTTAAACATGTATTTTTAATTTAATCCATTAGAACCACAAAGGAATAATGTATTAAAGTGATAAGTCTGTACATTGAGTAAATAAATATCAAAGTGAAAGTCATGAAAGCTTTAGGAAAAAAAATACAGTCAGAAAAGAAAAAAAAAAAAAGACATTTAAAGCCCTTGAAGGAATACATCACAGAAAAAAATAAATTGATCTACTAAATTAATTAAGTAAATTGATTGTAAAAATTTACTACCCTATGCAGTATAGACTAAGTCTCACGGGAGGTAAGTTAGCAGAGTCAATTTGAGCCTTTCAACCATGAGAAACTTGTAAAGCACCTCATAAACTCTTTCAATAATACTGTAGAAGAAAAATAAAAACTTTCTATACATGCTAAATACCTCAAGCAATAATCTACAAAGTACCTTCCTGCATTGCTTTTTGCCAAGTGTTCCTAGCTTATCCATTTTTATTAAAAGCAAAATAACAAAATATATAATTCTTCCAATGCACATTTATTTAATTATGCTCACAGTATGTGAAAATTCCTTTATAAAAAGTATCTACTTATTCTCCTTCTTTTAGTTGACTTGTTGGGCCTTTTATTCATTAGATATAACTAAAATCATCACTTCAGAAACTCACCAGTTTTGGGAAGCAAGTGCCTTCCTAAATTTCCTATCCCAACCTTTTGACAGAAGAACTGCCTATGAATAATAACCCATTCCTCTTAATCACAGAACCATGAATCATAGAACCAGCTATTTCTAGAGCAACCATAAGAGACCATGTAGATAAATCCTCCAGTTTAGGGCACGACAGAAATACCTAGATTATTCCAAAGAGAAATTTGTCTTATCATACTTACAAAAATTACCTGTAAAGGGTATGTCAAAAAGCTCTTCTCACAGAGAAGTATCGGTATCCATTTTTTTCAGTTAGAAAAATCTACCTAACCCAAATCCTCCTTACAATAAATTATGCTGATTTATTTTCTTGTTCCATCTCCTTTCCCCACCAGCCGTACAGAAAAACTGATCATTTTCCACTTAATAATCTAATATGTGCTAGAAAATGTTATCATGTTCCTTCCTAATCTTCTAAAACTAAACAAATCCCATTCGTTCATCTTTTCATCATTTGCCAGTTCTTCTGGGAGAACTGCTTACTCCACAGTGACAGTGTCTCACATCTTTGAGGAGATTTGATCTTTTTCCAGTTAACCTGGCAACAGACACAATGAAAGAATTTCTAAATTCATAAAGAACTGGTTGTGATCACTTCAGTCAATGCTTCTAATAGATATGCTAATTAACAGAGATAACCAGTCTTAATCAAACTAATTACATTACAGATTAAAGGTATTTGGAATTTAACACAGATTCTTCTATCTAACTACATTACATTATGGTGACCTTAAGCAGCAACCTGGAATAAATATGTTAATATATTTCTTTAAAGAATTCTTAACACATAATTTATCTGCAAAATTTAAAAGACAAGAAATAAATAAGAAGACGTCATAGCTTTTATGATTTCCACTTTTGTTTAGAACTGGGGGCGGGGATATCGCTGTCAGGTCTGGTAAAGATCAAGATATTTCTCAGAATCACTGACTTGAATTTCAGTTTCTTGTTATGGATTCATGGCCTGTGCATGTCAGCCCAGTGCAATGGCTCACAGACACAGGGGAGCTGGAGGCGATGCTAGGAATACATAACCTGTTGTACTTGGAGCATTGCAGCTTGACTATCGGCATTACCTGCCGCCGTGGCATCCATGTATTGTGCAGCTTCAGTGTGACAGACAATGAGATCATTTTACAGGAAGATGGAGGCCATGTATCCTAGCAGAAAGGACTGACTTCAATTAAGGCAGTGCAATCACTCTCCCAGAGATGTTCCATTCTTTACGTCACTCTGAAGGTTTCAGAGTGCACACTGGAACACTGTCAACAAAGGCAGATGAACAACAGAGTACAGAAGGTTTTTGTTCAGTTGAGGGGTATGTAACCCTCTTCACAGGTCTCACTGTCCGTCTAGAGGGTTTTCACTTGAATTCAGCATTTCCTTCTCACAAAATACCTGACATCTCTCAAACTGCCCTGCATAATTTTTTATAGGAAAGCTGGTCCAACAAGGTGATTCTTAATTGTAGAGTGCATGAAATCACCATCTGTGCTGTGAGAGGTATTTTATTTATTAATTTTGTTGCAAAAATCCCCCTACTCTTCTTAGATTGCAACCTCTTTGCTCTCCCCATTTCTGATACTGTGTGGTGTCCTTTTTGACTTTCTGGACCAGAGCTTTACATGACACCAGCTGACTGAGGTCTGAGGTGCAGAATGAGAAAACTATAGCCTATAAAATATTCTCCATATGCATTTTTTTCATTCTGCATTATGTTTTGTTTGTTTTCATATTTCCACAATAATAAATCCCATGACAGGATCACAGTGTCATTGATGCCAAGAGGTTTCCACGGTAAAGAAAAGTAGGAACATAAAACTGTAAAATGTCTGTAGAAGCTGGAAGGAAAACAATGAAGTAATTTTATTTTAATTGCTCCCCTCACATCATCTCATAAGGTCAATTTGAAATGCATATATTTAAACTAATTAACCAACTTACTTGTAAACATTATATTTGTTCTTCTTTTGCATTCAGAGAATAAGAGTTGAAAATGATAAGGCAACTACAGCTTCTCCGTACTAGATAAATTAATACACACACACAGACATGCATGGAAGAACAGCTATGGGAGAAAGGTATGGTGTAGGAATCCTTTCTGTATATTGCAATTATACTAGTAAATAAAGTAAAAACATCTAACAGTTCTCAGTATTCTCGATGCAACTCTGGTATTAGCACTGACATGAGCAAATAAAGTTTATTTGAGATGCAGATGAATAATGTGCCCATCGACACTTTCACCCTAAGTATGCCTCTAAGATGACTGTCCCATGTTTCTGTGGAGTAGTGTGCAGTCACCCTTATGACTAAGCTCTCTTCTCTCCAGAGACAACAACATATAAACTGAAATAGTTTAAAGGTATTGAGAGTAATCAGCACGAATGTGCTACCAATCACCAAAAAAAATTCTCCTCCAGTGTTTTCCATCCATAGTCATTGCCTAAAATGATAAAGATGAGGAAAATTATTGGGTTTTAGCTGTTACTACATTGAATCAAGAAATTCTAGGTCCCAGTTCTGAAAGAAAACCAGCAAACACTTCCATTCTATCTTTGTTGATGTTTTCCCACTTTCCTAAGTTCATAAGGATATCAGGTTCTTGTCTAAAACAGACAAAATTCTGAAATGAAGTCCCACCTCACAACACCTCTGAATAAATGCAAGAAGTTGGACGAAGGCTGTCTAGTCACATAATAACATTCCATTGATTTGAATTAGAAATGGATGGTTGGTGTGATAATAACTCATCATCTTTTTATTGTTATTATGTCAGTTCAGGCTTTCTTTGTACACTGTGAGGCCACAGAGTGTTTTAAATCATTCAATTCGGTATGAGCCCTATACTAGAAGATACACATTCTTTTCCACAAACAAGTTTAGTATCTTTAGGCACAAATCAGAAGTTATATGTAACATAGTGTAAACTATACCCACTCAGACATACTTTAAGTCTTTAGGTCTACCTCACCCTGTTCCTTGTGAGATGTGCATGACTATAAAATGGTTGTAACACAGGACATGCACATGTGAAGAGGCAAATTAAAAGCCTGATTAAAGAAGTTACTACCCTTATGTCGTGGTTTAACCTCAAATTGTAACCCAATACCATGCAGCCGCTTGCTCACTCCCCCTCTCCCCAGTGGGGTGGGGAGGAGAATCAGAGAGAAAGGAAAACCCACGGATTGCAATAAAAACAGTTCACCAGGACAGCAAAGGAAAAACATAAAAATATATTAATAATGATAATAATAAATATAAGGATAATAGAACATATAAAACAAACAATGCACAATTTCTCACCACCCGACGACCAATACAGCTCGTCCCAAGCAGCAGTCAGGGAGCAGGGGTATCCCCCCCCCAGCTATCCCAGAACAGCAAGTTCTAGAGAGAACAGGCGAGGGAACGAACAGCCGAATGAACGAACGAAAAACAAAAAGGAAAAATAGGGAAACAAAAAGCAACCCGAAGGGAAGCTTAAGGATTAAGGCAAGTTAAGGGTCTAAAAGCCTAGTGGCCCACTGACCGACCCTCACTTACACCGGGCATGACGTCTATGGTATGGAATACTCTCTTTGGCTAGTTTGGATCAACTCTTCTGGCTCTACCCCTCCCAAATTTTTGCACCTGCACATTAGCAAAACCTGGGAAACTGCAAAATGTCCTTGGTCGTTCAGCAGCAACCAGCAACACCAGTGTACTATCACCATTCTTCTCACACTAAATCCAAAACACAGGAGCTGCTGAAAACAAAACTAGCTCCGTCCTGGCCTAAACCAGGACACCTTATTGTTGGTTCTCATCCTCTTCTTTAACCAGCTTCTTAACTGCTCACTTGTTCACGCCGGCTTGGCAACAGAATACATCTTCATCAGCTGTAATAGGAGCTTATACTTCTATATATACATGCAGACACTTGGATTTCGATTTCTTAATCTGTTTTAGATTGATTTCCTCCTGAGATTTGAATCACTTCCCTAAAACCAGGCATCTAGCGCCATGAGAGGTGACTTAGCACCATGAGAGGTGACACTCCACATGGCAGAGTACACATGACACAAGACATAATGGAGACCTATGTCCTCCTGGAGCTGCAGCTGGAGGCAAGTGGGACAGTGTAGATTGCCTAAAATGGCACCAGACACTATCTTCAGGCAACTGACTCATAACTTGAGTCACTGTGAACACTCATAAAACCAGAGAAGCTGGAAATAAACGGCAAGAGACATGAAGTACTGAAGAACTGGTGGTTGCTTAGATGATATTCTTCTAGATGTCAGATAGGTTCACATAGGCTTCCTCAATCATCAATGCAGCAGGTCTGAGTCTAACAAAGTATAGAAGACATTCTACTAGTAGCAGAGAACTACATTAGACTGTCATAATTTCTAAATTTTATCCTTTAATTCAGTTTTTTCCTGTAAATATATGCTAGGTATGCTCGTTGGGTCTTTACAACAAGTAGCAGGATTAATCCAAATCCTATTTCCATGTAAATGTTCTTTTAATAGGCAGGTAAATTTGTGAAGTCCTTCTCAAAGCATCAATTGAATTGTTTTGCTAGGTCAGAGAATGTTTTTATTTTATCCTTTCACTTGTTTAAAAAAGCCTTTGGCTTGAACATCCTTGTGAGATAAGTAATCTGTTCAGAGCTACTTTCTAACAAAACTAAGAATTTGCTGCTATTTTTTCTTGCTGATGTTGATACGATGCCAAGATGGGAATTGAGTTTATAAGAGAATGCTGGAACATATGTAAGTAACCTGAAGTTAAAATGTAGCCGAACATATGTAAGTAACCTGAAGTTAAAATGTAGCCGAACAGCTACAGGCAGCAATAAGAGGGTGCATCACACGCTAGAGATGCTCCTATGTTCATTTTGTGTCGTAGGCAAGTACTTGGGAACGTGATGGCCTCTCTGGAGCTAGGTTGAACACACCACTTCTCCTCCCCTGCCTCCCAGGCAGAGGTTATTAAACCACAGGTCAGCTCTCTACTTGTACAATGTCAATTCAAACTTATTAGCTCAAATCTTTCCCTGTGGTTTAAACCAGGACAGCAGACTTTGCCCTTGGGCACTTGGGGAGTGTTCTTATGGCCAGCTCTGCTCTAGGATGGCAATCTCTAGCTGAGCTGGGACACTGAAACCAAAAGGCACAGTAACTTCTTTAATCACATCAACCTATTGAAAGTGAACATAAGCCTAAGTCCTAAGTGATCCTGTTATATTTTTTGAAGTAGTCAGTGTTTGCTCTTCTCTGTTTAATGGGAATCTGGGCAGGATACTGAAGCCCCTGTCTTCCTCTGACAAGTCATGTTTACCTGGAAAAATTACTCCAAAGAAAGGTCAGATGTAAACCTCAGTGTAACAAATATTTCATAAAAGCAACAAATAAAAACATTCCTATTTTAAGAAATAATAATTATTCCGGCCAACTATCCCTTCTGTATCCAGGTCCCAAATTTTGGAGGATCAGGAAGAGTGAAGGGGAGATTTCCTGTGACACTTTAGTTGACTGAACACTCATCCATGACTTCAGTCAATTTAGCTCCTGATGATTGTATTATTGGTGACTAGATGTAACTACTATAATATACTAACTACTGTAATACACTGACCTTTTTGTTGATACAAAGTTTTATGTGCAGAACATATTTTTCCATTATCTGACATCATTACTAATGACCTGCTCTGTTACCCTTTAGTAAGCTAGAGCAACTCTATGAACGCTATTTTTCTTCTATTAAAGAAGAATCCTTATTAAAGGGTCCTACATGGGAAACCGCTAAGCTCCCTCAACTTCTAGGAGTAGGAGTGGCCTACAATGAACAGCCACCAGATAAAGATTTGTAAGAAGTGCTCTACAATTGCCTCAAACTAGGAAGCATTAACCTTAAAACTGGACTGGAACTGAAGTACCTGGAGCAAAAACCAAAATGTTTTTACAACAGCACGCAAAGGTAGCTGCTGATAAACACAGCCTCATCAACTACCACTCTACTGAAAACATACAGTGAATAACTAAATTTTAATTATTTTCCTTATTCTGAATGACAACGAGTTTATGATGAAAAAATTACCATCCTTCCCCTCCATCCCCCCCTCATAACTTCATGGGTTATGAGTGCCATTAAAGGAAAACTAAAACAAAAAAACCTGCTTTAATTAATACATCTGATTATGGTTAAATTAACTAGTTTAAAAAGTTTGCAAAAAGTCAGAAAGTTTCTACGTTTTTTCACATTAACAAAAGCACTCAAGTTCTATTCCAAGCTTATCAGTAGCATCTGCTGAAGAATCTCTGTATTGAAGCACTCCAAAAGAAGTGGCAATTTATATGTTTCTGGCCACAACATGGAAAGTGTTAACTTCTGTCAAGTCACATTATTTGCCATTGTAAGCTGGTGATATTAAGCATGAACATGATAAGAACTAAAGGCATAAATGAATAACTGATATATTTGACTATTGTGTTTTCAGAGTCCTGTTTAACGCAAGCTGTATTCTGAACTAGCTTTCTCCCCCTGGAGAAGGGGTAATGGGTTCAAACTGAAAGAGGGTGGATTTAGATTAGATATTAGGAAGAAATTCTTCACCATTCTTCACCACGAGGGTGCTGAGGCACTGGAACAGGTTGCCCAGAGAAGCTGTGGATGCCCCATCCCTGGAAGTGTTCAAGGCCAGGTTGGATGAGGCTTTGAGTAACCTGGTCTAGCGGAAGGTGTCCCTGCCCATGTCAGGGGGGTTGGAACTAGATGATCTTTAAGGTCCCTTCCAACCCAACCCATTCTCTGATTCTCATGTTAGAAAGTACCTCACTCGTGAATAGTCCTCAAGACACCATGTAATCTATCCAAGGCTACGCCAGCCCTATGCCATAAGCAGTGATTCTCCTGTTAGATGTTACTGTAACTAGAGAATTATTATTTGATATAGGTCAGCAACAGAGTATCTGATTCACACACATCATCGTTCTCCTTAGAATCCACTTCTGGGCGCTCTCGTCAACCTGCTTGCCACCCTCCAAGCCTACTGCTCCTTCTAAGGCTATTTAACAAATACTTAGAAAAAAATCTTAGTACTGGTATTTTATCTCCACAATCTTATTTAGATCAGCTAAAGACACAATGTTCAAGTGATATTTATATTCTTGTGATTTCTATCATCTTATTGTAGGAGATGACAGGTTGACTGCAAGATGTGAAATGTATCTACATAAAGCCCTTTGTGAAGATGCATAGGAAGGTGAATCTCAGTCACAAAGTAAATTAAAACAGACTGCATTTGAGCACAACAGAATCATGACAGAACATGTCAGAATATGCAAAGGAAAAAGTAAACCTGTCATCACAACAACTGTAAGCTTCAAAGGGGCTTCTTTTAATTTCATCACATTAACCATCAGAAAATGAATAGGAGGGAATTGAAATTCACCCAATAGTAAATACTTTGAGGAGCTGATAAAATTAAACCAAGTAGATTGTGTCACACTGACCTCTAAAATTACAGAAAATGGTTGCCTTCATTTCACTTATGGCTTATGTGCATCCTGTAACACCTGGCAAAGTCACTTATGTGCTGGCCTGTTTCAGAACACAATATATTTGACTGCATTAAAAAAGGATTCTGTTTTCCAAACATATCAAATAGCGTTCATAAACACACCCATTAGAAAACCAGAAATAACTTGTTAGCTTGGACTAGTCTTCCAGTAGTGCTGATGCAGCTACCAATATTTTTTTCATCTTTATTGATACATTCACATTGGTTTATATCTATATAACTTCATCAGTATATGGTGCTGTTTTTTGTAATTGCTGGTTGTTATAACTCCCCAATATTAATGTTTCTAAAATAAAGTGGGGTTACTCTGTTTATTTTAAACCATCTGCAGTTACACAGGTCTCCAAAAAGTCATTTCACGTGTCGCTGTATTTACATTGTCACCTTGAGCCTTCCACGTTTACAATTCCAGTTTCAATGGGACGGTTCACAAATCTCTCCTATATGGACAGATGATCAGGAGTGACAAGTTACTGCAGCTTAGAGAGTCTCCACTAGTCACCTGAGCCACAACAGCTGACTCTGTATATCCTCTTAATCTGCTCGATTTACCAAGCGAAATATATAAATTCATCTATCTTCAAGGTGGTCAGTGAAGGCCTATAACTACATGTAACAAAAACAATTTAAGCTACCATGTTTTGTTTGTAACTGGAGTGAGTAAAGAACAAATGCATAGTTAACAAATTTGACAACAACCTTTAGTTTCTATTTTAGCACAGTCCTTCTCATACAGTTCTGGTTTTGTCCTTCCTCTAGAAGGGAAGTGTGTTCGCAGTTTTGGACTCAGACTAGCTGATAAGGTACTAAAATGAGAGCTTTTCAACAGACCTCTCAAAAGTCACAGAGCACTGAACCAGAAGTGCTGCTGGTTCTGGGATCTAGGAAAACTGAAGAGCAGAACACAGGACACTGTTGATTCCGTTCAGGAACTGATAATAGACGGATATCAAATTAGATCACAGAATGGGGTATCCTGAAGGATGTGAAGAAGCCACTGGAAGACCAGCAGCCCTTGATTATGTCATGGTGTTAATCTGTCTGCAATGTGAAATGAGGTTAAGCAAACAGTTCTTGAGGGACGGTTTCTTGAGGTCTGCCCTGTGTCTCCATCTGTACAAGCTATCTGGAGCAATTCTTCAACTACACAATTTTGAGAGGCTTTTGTGTCTGGCTTGTCAGTGAGTTAACAATATCAGCCATAAATTGAATGACATGACTAGTGAGGAGAAGTTTCAGGAAGGACAGAGATTTTTTTTTTTTTTTTTTTAACATAAAAGCTTACATTCTGGAGACCAAGTTGATAACCGCTACACAAAGCCTGCAGCTGCTTTTTGGCTATGGACCAACTCAGTGCAAACTTTGAAGGATACAGCTCCATGGATAAAAGCACTTTTGGGGGAAACGAGGTGACTGACAGAAAAGCTGGAACATCACTACTCGGGTATCACAATGATGAGGAGTCTTATAAAGGTACTCTGTTCTTCTTTTGACTTAGCTGGAAAAAAAGCAGCTCAGGAAAGCAAAAATCTGTACAAAGGTCTGTAGCAAAATAAAAATATGCTGGGGAACTCCCTGCAGAGCAGAGGCCTTTGCCATTTTTCTGTGCTGATTACTGCAAATATGATCTAATACATAAGACGACCTTCTGAAAGGAAGGCCAATTTATGGATCATGGTTAAAAAATGGGCAGGGGAAGATGAACTGAAAAAACAATAGATGGAAAGATGAAGAGAAAATACGTGTAAGATAAATGAAAACCAAATAAAGGAAAACTAAGACAGGTAAGAATCAATAAGGAACTAATAAGGATTTATATAAAAAGGCTGAAAAAAAGGGTGGAGAATATTAAAAAAAATCAGCACTAGAAATTAATCCTAGTATTTCTTGTTGCACTTTTCAATATTTTCCATTTCTTTAAGTCTTTCTAGCACATCATCTTTCATTCTAATTCTGAGCTTTTCTCCTTAAATGCCAATAAAGCCTTGCAAACAGGTTTTCATCTGTTTTAACTGGATGGGAAATATCTCTCTCATCTCTCTTAAGTGGTTGCTTACTTTCAGTTCTTTATTCCTTTATTCCTGTGACGCTCTCCTTCACGGACTTTCCTGTATTAGAAGAAACTGAATGACAGTTAATTTAGTGCACTTCCCGCATTTGTACTGGCTAGATACTCTCCAGATTCCCGAGTAGGAATAATTTTGCTCTCAATGAAGGCAGATCCACCATTTTTGGTGCAACAGGAAGAATGTGTTATTAAATACGTGAAAAAATTTTCCCAAGAGGTTAAAAATACCATGAAAAATTGGCTGAGATGGCAAATCGCTAAAAAATTTTATTGGAAGTTCTGCTTCTTCTCAGCAGTATAATTCTGTGTGACAATTTGAGCATCAATCTGACTATAATGCAAACACTTACAGTGATTAAAGTATTTAGATAAAAAGTCTCCCTAATTTTACAGACATTTTTGACATGAAGAAAAGGCGTAGAAATCTTCTGCACCCAGTATTTAAGGGGAAAAAAAATGTGACTATCTCAGAATTTTCATTTCCTGGTCACTGGACTGTTTAACTGTTAACATTTTCAGTGGCTACTTGGATAAATTAAAGCCAAATTTTATGTTACAGTTCTAAAAACAGATCTTATACTTTCTGCTACTGTAAAACAACACATAATGCCATTTACTGTGTTCCCTGTTCAGTGATTCTGATTATACATTAGATCTGTACACAGAAACAAAGAGCAGTCAGATAAAATCAATGCAGAAACAAGATTCCCTTTTAAATGAAAAGCAGCTCAACTCCCTTTTGCCATGCAAACAATCATTGAGTGGTACTTTTTCTCAATGTCTATTTATGATTGTATTGGGTTTGCGTGGCAAGGTTTTGGTCGCAGGAGGGCTACGGGGGTGGCTTCTGTGAGAAGCTGCTGGAAGCTTCCCCTATGTCCGACAGAGCCAACACCAGCGGCTCCAAGATGGACCCGCCACTGGCCAAGGCCGAGCCCATCAGTGACAGTGGTAGCGCCTCTGGGGTAACAGAGTTAAGAAGGGGGAAAAAACCTGCTGCGGGAATATAGCAGCGGAGAAAGGAGTGAGAACATGTGAGAGCAACAACTCTGCAGACACCAAGGTCAGTGGAGGAGGAGGGGGAAGAGGTGCTCCAGGTGCCAGAGCAGAGATTCCCCTGCAGCCCCTGCTGAAGACCATGGTGAGGCAGGCTGTGCCCCTGCAGCCCATAGAGACCCACGGTGGAGCAGATATCCACCTGCAGCCCATGGAGGACCCCACGCTGGGGCAGGTGGATGCCCAAAGGAGGCTGTGACCCCCCGGGAAGCCCGTGCAGGAGCAGGCTCCTGGCAGGAGCTGTAGACCCTGTGGAGAGAGGAGCCCAGGCTGGAGCAGGTTTGCTGGCAGGACCTGTGACCCCGCAGGGGACCCACGCTGGAGCAGTCTGTTCCTGAAGGACTGCACCCTGTGGAGGGGACCCACACTGGGGAAATTTGTGAAGAACTGTGGCCCGTGGGAAGGACTCACATTGGAGAAGTTTGTGGAGGACTGTCTCCCGTGGGAGGGAGGGGAGGAGGGAGAGAAACCAGGAGTGAAATTGAGCCCAGGAAGAAGGGAGGGGTGGGGGAAATGTGTTTTAATATTTAGTTTTTATTTCTTATCATCCTACTCCAATTTGATTGGCAATAAATTAAATAATTTTTTCCCCAAGTCGAGTCTGTTTTGCCGGTGATGGTAATTGCTGAGTGATCTCCCTGTCCTTATCTCGACCCACGAGCCTTTTATTATATTTTCTCTCCCCTGTCGACCTGAGGAGGAGAGTGATAGAGCGGCTTCGGTGGGCACCTGGCGTCCAGACAGGGTCAACCCACCACGACGATGCAAGCCAAAATTGCAAAATCAATGCCCTTCAACAGAGGGAGCATCAGTGCCTCTTTGTAACCACAGTAAATGACCCATTCTTGTTCTTATCACAGCCATGCCACTCGTGTAAAGCTTAAAAAACACATTCTCAGGAATGTCAGTCAGAAGAGGAAACCTCTTTAATGATCCTTCACTAGGAAAGAGGTTATAAAGCTTTTAACAAGCAGTTCTTATGTTCTACTCACAGATTCAGAAAATCTCCTAGGATATTGATTGGTTTGTTTTATCAGAAAGCAAAAAGTAAAAAGTATATAAATATAAAAAACACTGATACCACCAAAATTCACTGGAAATATTACATCTATTTTTTTAATCTGTAATTTCTTTGAGTTTGATCATGCAATTAATCATTACTTCTTATAAAAGAATAATTTTACCTAGATCAATTGAAAGGACTCACAAAATATTAGAGATTTTGAGAAGGGTAGAAATAACATTGTTCAGGATATTTCATTCTAAACAAAGTTGTCCAAAAAATCTTGCATTTGGGGCTTAACAGAAGCTACAGAACGTACACATTTGCCACTGATTGTAGTTATGTTCTGTTGTACATCTTCCTGATCTTGACTACATTTGTAAATGAATGGTATAAACCAATCCATTTATCTCTAAAGTCACATTAAATACTTCAGACTGTTCAGAAAGCTACTGAGAGTGTTGCTAAGATTAAAAATAGAACAACTTCATACAATTTTCAGCATCAGTATAGAGTGTAAAAACACTGAATGAAGGGTTAATTTGCACTAGTAGAGAAAGCCAAATAAGAGATGACACTTGGGCTATGAGACCATCTTCAGGCTGTGGAAAAAACCCAGAATATATTTTCTCATAGCCCTAAGAAGAGCTTACAGCTGAAATGTCCCCTCTAATCTTATTGTTTATTTATAATCTGCATTTATTATCCTCTTTGCTTTTAGTTTGCAGCTAACATCCTCCTGCAGGACCCTGTTTGTCTCCAGCTGTTGATCAGTATACATTCTTTTTGCTAAATGTCTTCTGGATCTAAAGCCTTTTTCATACTGGGATTTGGTAATCATAACCTTTTATATCTTCACTGTTAGTGTAAGCCTACTCCTCGCAGGAACAAGTAGTGATGACACTCACTGGAGTTAGATGTCACGCAAGCACGTGCCATGGACTTTTTTGTACAAGATCTTGCAAATGTACTTTATTGTAGCGTTCTGGCTGGCAAGTAAAAATGGAAAATTTATAATTCATTCCACTCCCTTCTTAGTGTTGTGTAAGTACATTCTAAAGCAGACTCAATTTAATATTTTATGAAATTAGATTTTTGACTGCTGTAATTTCAGATACTTAATTGCAATTACAAACTCCGTTTTTAAAGAAACTGTAATTCAGTAGAGTCACATGGTCCAAAAGGCTTCCTCCTGAAGAAAACAGTAAATATAACATTGCCTAGAAATGTTTACCTAATATCATCTTCGTTCTCTCTGCTGTTTACCATAGAAGATAATAATAAGGCACGGAAGTATTAGAAGTATTCAATAAACTCCTCATAGGAAAAGGGGCGTTTTGTTTAGTTTTCTGTTGTCATCTCCTCTTCCATGACTGAGGAAGGAGGTTTCAACAGTTCTATAGCTGACATCCAAATGACCCATGAAACTGCTAGAGTTTGGAACCTCTTCAACAGAGGAAGAAGCTGATGAACTGTGTTTTAACCCAAGAAAATAGTCCATGCTAAACATGGCTATTCAGTGTCTTTTTTGGTGATTCATGAGGTATTGCTATGGATTGATGCAGAGCTAATCCCCCTCACGAGTGGAGCGTCTTTATAACACCTTAATCCTTGATCAGCTCAACCCAGCGATGACAGGGCAGATTGTGAAAATGCTTCAGCCGGTGTACAGTAGAGTAAGAGAGTTCAAGAAATTTCTTCCACTTGTATTAGTAAAGGCTTAGAATTTTTGCCAACGCAGTAAATTCAGTTAGAGATTTAATGGCATTTCTGTATCAGCAAAAGCCACAATGTATAAGCAGTTATATCAGTAACATCTGTACAGGGACGGGTGAATCCTAACCCTGAAAAAAATGTTGGGTTTTAGTGATTAAAGGACAATTGCTTTCAGGATACAGGTATAAGCATTCCCATATTACTAATGCACAGCTGTATCTGTTAGGAGATGCTGTCAGCATAACACACAGGAAACCTTTTCTAACTTAGCCCTTTGTGAAACAGCCTAGAAGAAAAGATGAAAGAAATGAGAGAAACATATATTGCCCTCTTTCTGAATCAAGTTTAGAGAGTCACATAAATACCCAGAAAGATAATACAAAAAGTTTTCACATTTTTTTTTCCTCCCAGAACTCCTAGACTCAAACACTCTTCCTCTACCACAGAAAGTTCTCTCTCCCGATCATTAAATCGCTGGCCAAGTTTCTGGGGTTGGGTTGGTTTGGTTTTGGTTGTTTTGGGTTTTTTGTTTGTTTGTTTGTTTGTTTTTCCCCTTTTTTTGAAAGAGGCTCTGTTTCTCAACCAAATGTCATCCTGTATTTACCTCCTCTATGATCTCCAGATATTTGCTTCAGTCCTTTAGCATTCCATCATGTTTAGTATAATCTGTGAGTGTTACCATGGTGGTATTCTGTTTAGTCTCTTTTCTAGACAATTTCTACAAATATTAAATAGGAAAGACATTTTCATAGATCTGTGTTGTCATACTGAAATAGTTCACTGTTTATATCAAAATTTCCTCCATTTTTCTTTACTAAGTCTAAATTTTTAAAGAAAAAAATCATAAATATGCTACACTCCAGCTTCATAGGAGTGTATGGTACATACAATCCTTTTCTGTTTAATATTTCTTATGTAATCTGTGCAAAAGAAATCACATTTACAATTACATAAAGCTGTGTTCTAATTTTAATAATATTTAATAATAATAAAAACCTTGTAAATTTATGGAGGCAGACAATATCAGCAGGTTGAAAAGAGGATTAGACAAACTCATGGACAGCAAGTCTGTAACCAGATACTGAAAGAACTGGGCGGGAATAAACCCTCCAGCATCCCTAATCTGAAAATTCTGGATGCTGGAGGAGAACAAAGGAAAACAGCTGCATGCTGTCCCTAAAGAACATCTCATTTTGCTAGTGGGAAGACAGAATACTGGGCTTGATGGACCATTAGTCTGAGCCAATAGGGCATTTCTTATATTCTAATGGAAAACCTAATTTATCTTTTCTAAAAGCCAATTAGACACCATAAAAGACAGATATTATTATCAAGTTAGGACAATATGTAAATGGAGATTCAAAGTTAGTAGCAGTTAGAGAAATGTAACTCATGTTAATTGAATGCTAATTATACGTGCAATTATTTTGGATTATACTGAGCAGTAAGACAGTGTGTTAGAAGTTAGTGTTCAGTGGAAGTCCATCATTTGAAAGTTTGGACAAAGTAAAATGATTGGATTTCCCTATATCATTTTACATATATTTTTCTTTAGTTTTTCATGTTGCCTGATTCAAGCTCATGTACAAAACCCCCCTCTCACAATCAACATTTCAAAGACAACTACAACGCACATGCAGAGGTAGAGAACTGGTCCCTTTTTACCTAGTTGGGCTGCAATGCAGAGAGCACTAACAATGTGGGAAATTCCTGAGGCGGATGGGGAGATGGGATATACATGATCCTACTTCAGGTACCATTTTACAGAACTATCTGAAATACATCCTAAAGTTCCCAACTCATCATTCAGAAAAGTGCAGTAACATCTGTGAAACAAAAGGGTCAAAATTCTGTAATTTCTATGGTTGTGCAAACACAGCTTCATCAAAGGCCAGATAAAAGTGTAAAGCACTCGAAGCCTTAGAATAGCAACTCAGATCCTGGAGTAGCAGAGTAACACAATTTGAATTTTATGATATGAATCTAAGCTAGTAAATTTCTAAAAATCACCTACAAAAGGTAAAATACTGATTTATGCAGTAAAAAATGATACCCTACAATCCATACACTGCAAGTGAGAGAAAAAAGGGCAAGACAGACAAAAGGAGTGAAGGAAGGGAAAAAAATTTACATTTGGTATTAGGAAATTTTTCATATTCCTACTGTTCACAGCTTTGCTTTTCTAATCTGTATCATTTGGAGGGCAGGCAGGCACTACAGCAGGACCTGGACAGGCTGGATCAATGGGCCGAGGCCAATGGCATGAGGTTCAACAAGGCCAAGTGCCGGGTCCTGCACTTGGGTCACAACAACCCCAGGCAACGCTCCAGGCTTGGGGGGGAGTGGCTGGAAAGTGCCCGGCGGAAAAGGACCTGGGGGTGTTGGTTGACGGCCGGCTGAATATGAGCCAGCAGTGTGCCCAGGTGGCCAAGGAGGCCAACGGCATCCTGGCCTGTATCAGCACTAGTGTGGCCAGCAGAACGAGGGAAGAGATCGTCCCCCTGTACTCGGCCCTGGTGAGGCCGCACCTTGAGTACTGTGTTCAGTTCTGGGCCCCTCACTACAAGAAAGACACTGAGGTCCTGGAGCGTGTCCAGAGACGGGCAACGAAGCTGGTGAAGGGTCTAGAGTACAAGACCTACGAGGAGCAGCTGAGGGAGCTGGGGATGTTTAGTCTGGAGAAAAGGAGGCTGAGGGGAGACCTTATTGCTCTCTACAACTGCCTGAAAGGAGGTTGTAGAGAGATGGGGGTCAGACTCTTCTCCCTAGTAACAGACGACAGAACAAGAGGAAATGGCCTCAAGTTGCGCCAGGGGAGGTTCAGATTGGACATTTGTAAAAATTTCTTCACTGAAAGGGGGTTGTCGGGCATTGGAACAGGCTGCCCAGGGAGGTGGTGGGGTCCCCATCCCTGGAGGTATTCAAAAGACGTTTAGACGAGGCCCTAAGGAATATGATTTAGTGGGGGACTTGGTAGTGATAGGTTAATGGTTGGACCCGATGATCTTGGAGGTCTCTTCCAACCAGAACAATTCTACGATTCTATGATTTCATTGAAGTTGGTTTAAAGGACAATATTTTCTCATCTTTGTCTTAATTAAATTTGCATGCCTAACAATTTGAATGGGATTTCACCTGAGAAAATATTATCCTTTACGCATCTTATTGCTATTTATGCTAATTTTTTTCTTAATTTAAAATGGAAAAATATCAGGTCAATCTGTAACACAGATATCCTGGAATTAATGTTGCATATACCAATTTAGCAGCTTTTTCATAAGTTTCATTGATCTGTCTTTGTGTCTGTGGAAAAAAGAAAAGTTGTAAAGACTTTATTTAAAAAAATCCTTAGATCATAGAATATGGCATTATCCTAACAGGAAAAAAAAAAAAAGTTACTGAAGTGTGTAATGCTACAGAGTAGGCCAGAGAATGCAAACAAGAAATAGATGTTTCAGAGTGGTATTAATGCTAAACATTTCAGACAACATTTTCAAACAGTTGCTTCCTCATTTCTGCTTCACCAGTAAAGCAATAGTAGAAGCAATGAATACAGGTACTATAGTTTCAGGAATCATGTTGTCTAATTGGTCAGAGGAAAACCTGCATAAGCAGCTAAAAATGAATGTGGTCACCATTTTCTCTCCTAGCACTCATCGTCTTAGAGTTGGGCCAAGGGAGACTTAAGGGAAGGTAATTTACCTGGTACAGCAGGAAAAAAAAAAAAAATGCATTGACAGTAACACGTGCTCCGTTCCCAATACCAGCTGCTTAAGTAAGTGGCAACATCAGGCAAGAAGGTCAGAAAAAGAGGAGAGAAAAATTACTCTAGTATTTCCACATTATTTCCAAAGTCTATCTTATTAGCTGAATCTGCATACATAGAAACAAAGCTCAGGCAGAAACAAATTGGTAAATGTCACTCTAAAGAATTAAAGTAGGGTGAATTTACCATTTTTTGTTGCTACAGTGCCAACTGAGCCATTCGGCTATTCTGCCCAGGACTGATGTCCTCTAATGAGGTTGCCATTCGAGTCATTCTTTTTGGGGTTTTTTTTAAGGACTGGAATTATACTGGCAGTCATATAAGCCTTTGGATTTTACCAGGCTCCGAAAGATTTGTTAAAAATTAACATTAGTGAATAAGAACCAATCAGTTAGGTCCTTTAACACACTTATAATAAATTACCAGGTAAACCTCCTATTTGATCCACACTATTGTGTGGATTCTACCTATCCATCTATCTAATTCCATAGCATTTGTTCTAAATATGGAAGACTTAAGCCTATTCTAAAGAAGTATTTCTAGTTTGCATCTAACAATAGATCCAGACCTGATTTAGTTTAAATTTGCCCCTGCTATATTTGAAAGCTTTTGCATTGTCCAATACCTTGCAATCGAGTCAGCTATTACTTAAGTCCAAACTTTCTCCTTCATCAGAGCCCCCAGTTCGCAACTCGTACAGAGGAAACATCTTTTAATGCAATTCAGTGGCACACCAGTGAAGGCTATAACAGCTTGTGATTCGCAGCCCATTTTTATGAAGCAGTAGAAATAGAGCAAAGTAGGTCAGCATCATCCCCCCATAAGGTTTGTCAGTAAGTTCCCTAAGTGAAAGCTCAAACACTAGATCAAAGCCACACCTAGACTGACACACTCAAGGATCCCTCTAGGATGTGCTTCCATACAAAAAACTCTTGTTCGGTTCCACAGGAGCTTAAAGCCTGCACAAATGGAACAGTAACATTTCCTTGTTGTTGTACTTTACAGCTCCTTGAAACACGCTGTTATTCTCTCCGAAGACTGTAATTGAAAGTTATAAGTTATAAAAACTGATTTATTCTTGCTGAAGGACTATTTAAAATGATCTGAACTAACTGAAATTTAAAGTTTAAAAACCACATCAATAGTTCTATCCTCAACATTTATTTAAAAGAAGTTTCGAACACAGCAATATGATATAATTTAAAAATGAATTCAACAGTTGTTTTTACTCCCTCAGAGAGCAGTTATTGCCTGTCATATAATTAAGTGAATACGCCAGTGACAGAGTACACAAAGCAGCAGGGAGCACAGGAAAATACTGAAGCTTCTTGTAGTCCATGAGCCTTTCAGCTCACCATAGTGAGAAAAACCTGTCTAATATATTAGAAAGAGAATTAAAAGACATGATCAGAAAAACAAGAAATTACCAAGGAAACGCTCTATCAGTATATTTCATACTGGGTGTGAATCAATCCAGATGATGCTCAGTGAATTTTATGACACATTACAAAACATACTGTAACACTTCATCTCACATAAACATTTATTTAAAATTGATAAAAGTCAGCTAAAAATAATAATATACCTTGAATAGCTTTGTTGAATGAATGAAAGATGTTCATGTAGCTTCACTCCACACTGAAGACGCTAGTATCAAAAACTCACCTACTCTATACAAATCAGCGTAATGTGTACATACAACTGTAGAAATCTGACTTTTTTTGTCTTCAATTATGAGACCCTCTACAATATATAAAAGGAAGAGGAGGTTCTTCCTCATCTCTAGACAGGAACAAAGTGGCTAGGAAGTTTTGGATTGTTGAATTTTGCTTCTGAAACAGATGTCCTTATAAGTTATCGTTCTAAATATCCAGATTCCTCAAAACAAGAGGACATGTTTAACATTGCAACTGCAAAGCCAGGAGTCTTCCCCATGCGATACAGAACTGGCTTTAGCACACCATATTTTGGACACCATAGCAATCAGCAACGCTTCCAAGAATATTTATTAGCCTGTCTCATTTCCACTGATCTGGTGACACAGTTATTCTCCTCTTAAGCACTGTCGCCAGAGATCATTGTCTGTGTTCAGAATAAAACTGCTAATATGTTAGATTGAAACATGTTAGCCAAAAATATTTTTGTCTATAATTTTTTAAAACACTTTATATAACAAAATTCTTCTTGGAAAAAAAAAAGGACCTTTTCACAGATTTGGGGGGGTGTTTCATTAAGTTTCAAAAGATATTCAATGTTCAATCTACTCACATAATAATATTGTTCAGCATTTCTTTTCTTCATACGTGATAAAGGCATCCAAGACCAAAATACAGACTGCTTTTGAGGAGGGGAGTTGATCCTCAGGGAAGTATTACCTTCCTTCAAAACTGTCTACAGTCTGTGTGGCAAGAGGCTGCTTGCCTTAAACACTGAGTGAGGCCATATATATCACATCACTGGCCTGTACTCAGTCTCTGAAAATTGTGAAAGATGTACCAAGCAGTCCAGATTTCACATCTGTAGACTCCTGGCAAAAATGCTTCTATGAACACCAAATGATCTCTAACCAAGATTCATGAGCACTATGGAAAACAGTTCCTGAAAGGAACAAAAAAAAGAAAAAAAGAAAAAAAAAAAAGGTTTAAAGTAACATCAAATCAATTTATCACTATAACTGACATCCAGGTTAGAATGATAGCACTGCTACGTTGGCACTGCCTGCTCCCTTCCTTTCTGGCCATTTCATCTATTTAAATTCCTTAAGCCCAGGACAAGTTTCTTCCTATAGTGGAGGACACTATTTGAACAAGTGGTCTACCCAGTACAATCAATCAATAAAACTGCCAGAGCTGCTGGCAGGCCTACGACCGCTGGCTAAGACAAGGGCATAGCTGTGTCCCCATGCATCTGTAGGAGCCGTGGAGGAGATGGGTACAGGTGAGAGCCAGCTGCAGGTTTTTCTCACTGTCTTCCACTTCAGGTGGACTTCACAGGAGGTATTTCCTCCAAGGTGATTTTGCTATGGCATTATTTATTCCCATATTCTGTAAATTTTATTGTTGGGGTTTTTTAATCTGTTGTTGAACATTCTGAAGAAGTTTCATGAAAAATGCTTTCAGAAGCTTAGACTAAAATGGCAGAAGCTAAAAATGAAACCCCAGCATAAAGGTTAGCGTGTGAGCAAAGTTAATAACACAGCAACCGCTTTTCAAGAACAGAAGCGATTCTTCATGGTCTTGCCAGGGGAGATAAGCACAGTCACAGAATACTAAACTCTGACACCAATCTAATTGGGCCACCAAAGTCATCGATACTCTCTGCATGTGGCCATGTCCTACTGTTGAGGTATCTGGAAACAAGAATATATTTTGAATAAACATATGGTTTACGACAGAAATTAAGGTGTGTTTCCTCACAGGTGAGCTACTGTTATATCACCTGTGATGAATTCCACCGTTCAGAATCCAGAACTAATGAGCAAATTTTAGTCCCGTGTCTCTTACTGCTACGTTCAGTGTGGCAACCTCCATATGGGAGAACATTTTTCTGGAAGCTTCCAATTACCACGGAATTTTTCTTGGGGATTTTTTTTGTACCATTGATTAAAGATAATCATGAAAAGAAAACTATGGCTACTAATTGTTGAAGTTGTAAGGGAATATATTGAGATGATTATCGACTTAATGAAGCTGGCATTGAAATACATTTTCCTGATCTGCTTACTCTGTGTACTGTGTCTTCTAACTGAATAATACGCTGTGTTTTCACTCAGCCTCAGTAAATAACAGACTGATCTCTCTTGTTTGCAAATGACAGCAAACACAGTTCCAGGAAAAATAATAAAACAAACAAGCACAACATGCGATGCAAGTATCAACCATTTCAGCCTCAGTGAAAATAAGCTTTATAGAGAAATGCTTGTTTCAACATGCTTGAACTTGATGCCAGTTTGTAATTACAAATCTAAATCTGAACTATTTACTAATTAAAAATAATATGGGGTGCAAATTTCATATGAATATCTTTTTTCAAGTGCAAATCCACACAGATTGATTTACAAAGCTAAGTTACACGCATCTTCTGAGGAGGAAAATCTAAAATGTTCAGTTAAAACAGTCCACCCTTCCTCTGATCTCAGTAAAGGTTACTATCCCTGAACAAGTTTTTCAATGCACCTTTTCTTGTTCTGTCTTTATTTGCTATGCATATTGAGAATAACCTTTTTCCATTGAATGAGCATAGAGGGAAAACTGGTTGGTTTTGACTTCCTACCACCAATCTACCATAAATATTCAAAACTTTGCCTGTGAACATCCAGTCTTTTACTTCATGTATATATTCCAGCTTCACTTCTCATCTTCCTAATATAAATCCTCCTTTCCAGGCTCCGGAAATTTTGCAGCATACATCTTAAACCACTTTTGATTTCTTGATGGATATAAGCACACCCTTGCAAGAAAAAACAGTGAAGGGACAGAGTCCTAGGTCTAGACTACTATTTGAAGGTTCCTAGTGAGAAGATTAAGTGTGAATATAAAGCATTTAAAGGTGCTTCCTAGAGTTAATCAGAAGGCTATGATCTTACGTGGACATGGCCAGGCTGGTACTTCAAGCTGTGCCACGATAAGCAAACAAACCAGGACTAGCTGGTTTTTAAACATATTAAATGTAGCATATGGTACTCTTCTAGGACAAATGATCTGTCAGTAACAAATACAGATGATTAAAAAAACTAGTGTTGTTCTTAATTTGTACAGTGTATACAGAAGAAATTAACTCCAGTTCCACTAATGATCAGTCTGCAGCAGTTCTTGGTATAACTTCAAAATTATTTATGTTCTAAATGCTGTATGCATATTAACTAATTAATCTCACAAAACATGAAGTAGATTTGTAAGTATTAGCATATGCCCTGAAACATGAGATTTCATTACCTTTACCATTATTTTATCTTTCATAAAGCTAAGTGTTAACAGTAACATAGAATGATCCAAAGGAGAAAGAGGTGGTTACCTGCACCTAGAGCATTTGATTTGAAAATCTTCCAGGAGCTGCAATATTCCCAAGCTTGAGCGCAAACACACAAATAAACATTTATGTAAATCTACTGAACATATCACTGATACAACTAATGGTTAAAAAAACCAAATCAACAAACAAAACAAACAAAAAACAAACCCACACAACACCAAAAAACCCAAACAGAATCAAAAAACAAACCCCAGACATTTCCCTTATGTCTGTGATTCAAATACTGTGCTCAATAAAGCTTTTCTAATGCCATTGCGAATGGCTGCAAATTCTGTTCCAATTGCCAGGAAGACAACTAAAATGCACAAAGTACAAGACACGGTACAATTGTCTTTCCATATTCTAAAAATATTAGGGCATTTTCCTTGTCATTCTCTGGATTACTTCAGTACTGTATCCTGTACAGACTTGAGCAATTATTTTTGACAATTCTATATGAGTATATGCAAATAGATATGCATAATGGCATTTTTTTGTCCTTATTTAAGGCACCTAACATTATCTTCATTATTAACAACACTACCCAATGGGCAGATGTCTACATTATAAATAAAGGAAATTAAAGTAGAGTGATACAGTATTCAAGTGATACAGTTCACTCCTCCTCAGTATTCTGAGTAGGAAAATAGTTTGTTCATTACAACATTTAGTTAGAAATCATACCTAGAAAACACAGATACATGGTTCCAGTCTCTCAAATCTTTGACCACTCTACACAGAAGTCATTATAGAAATAAAACTTCTTCATGTAGAAGCAGCGGCCTGAGTATTATGAAAGTATAAATCTAATTTCAGTTTTAAGCAGTTGATATTTGTAACACAATTATTTTCGTCTTGGAACCTGGAAGAGAAGTTGAGTCTTTTACATTTTTACAAATCTCTCTCTAAATTTATAGTGTATCATTAAGAGTACAGTCAAGTGATTGTGTCATAAGTGCCTTTAAAATCCAACCGTGTTGCTTTTCTTTACTGCTTAGCAAGTTTTTTAAAAGAACTGTTGCATATAGGAATGAGGTTTTCTTGCAAAAACTGTTTATTCACTTAAACAATGCTTAACTAAAATATGCTTTTTAAATCTTCAAACAGAGATCAGAGCCTATAAATATTTATGCAAATAAATGCAGTAAGCTCATCACATGCTTAAAGAGAAGTACACAGTTTAACACTGTTCCGTTAAAACACTATGCAGATCATGCTTGTAGTACAGTAAGCTTGTAGTACAAGGACTCATTAAGTGCCCAAGTCTCCCAAGAATACCACAAAAATTTCCCTGAGAATCTGAGTTTTCACAATAATTAAAAAATGAAATGAACTTATACTATACCCTTAGTATTTTTGTTAAGTTGTATCAACAAAGGAGTGGATGAAGGAGAACTACATGGTACTACATTAGAACTTCCAAAAACGCTAATAAACTGGTATTAAGAAAACCACATTCTTGTAGAATAAGATGCAAAATAATGAGATGGATTAGAATTTTGACTGAGGTAAAAATAAACATTACATACAAATGGTCAATTCGGAGTTTGGCAGAGTTAATTCTGGACAATCCTGATGTTTCCATAATTGGCTGATGTTGAATGAATAAATTGTGATATGGCAAAATTGCAAAGCACAAAGCAGTATTTATCTACTCATGACAATTGAACAAGGAAGGTTGAAAGTAAAAACAAGCATTAACTAATGTAAAACACCATGGGGTTTTGGAAAGAATAACATAAGCCATTCACATACCAAAAAGGCTTAGAACAATTCTGATACAAATTAGTAGGCAACTAAATCTTCTCTTCTGGTTTGTTCTATTTTGAGCTATTCTAGAAAGGTTTCCATTTTGATTCTCTTTAGTTATATTGTCAGTGATTCTTCTCACTACATTCACTTCACTTAAAATGCCACCGATACCACAGAACTGAGACTGACTCAGAAGACCTGGGTTCTTCACTTACCCAGGACTCTGCGAAGGAGCACGTTGTTGCTATTGTGGGTCACAATACGGGTTGGGGGAGCAATACTTTACTGCTCTAAAGATTATTTTCCCACCTGCACACACTCCCGCCTCTGCATACCACTGCACTGCATATCTCCCGCTCCACAATATGGCTAGCATAGCACTGGGTAAAATAATCTACGACAGTTAAAAGACTAAAGTACGAAGAGCTGCTTAAGTGTGACTATATTAAAGGAGTAGGGAACTGTCGGAATAGAAAGTAAATGTCAAAGTGAGAGGGTGCACCTTCAAAGCTCATCCAATGCACTATATTTAAAAATGTAAATTTAAAAAACTTATTAAAATACTAGATTTTATATTAGCATTTATAAAGCACAAGTTCAGAGTAGTCCTTTTCATAATTCTGGTAAATCCCTTTTGCAGTTTAATAAAAGAAGATATTCAACATTTGCATGTGAGTAAAGACTCAATGGACTTTTTTTTTTCCAGGTCCACATGTGAGTAAAAAAAATGCAATCCTTTGGAAAGTACTTTGATGTTATACAAAGGAAGATTTTATTATTATGTTATTGCAGAAGCATAAAGGAAGTATTAGGGAATTTAAAAAATTAAACTATTAGCAAATAATCTGGCATCTAGCTGGGTATCTTAGATCTGTTGTCCTACTGTTCGACCATTTTACATCGTACATATGTTCTTTATATTACTCAAGGTATATATAAAACAAAGTGCGGCAAATACACCAAAAGCAAAGATGACACATTGTAAAACAATCTGTCTGTGCTATCTAATATAAACCTATCAAAAGAACAAAAAAGTACTCCATTTGATGAACATGCATATTTTACTCTAGAAATGATTAAAATTCACACCTACCAGTAACAGAATGTATTAGAACAGATTAGGTGAATATCCCATTGGGTGCATCAGGCTTCAGAGTAGATGACAGCAGTCTCAGAGACCCTATAATTCATTACTATCTCCCAGTGAGAAAAAGAGAACTCTAAAAGGTGTTCCTCAATCAGGAATTTTCCTACCGATGAAATAATTTTGCTTAAATAATTAAAAACATCATGAATAACATTCAGATTCTTTATTCAGCCAGTATAACCTCTATAGGTTTCATAAGAGAAAGCAAGGTTTATTTTACACACTAGTTTTTCTACTTCACGCTTGGTATTTTTTTCCATTCTGGAATTGTTTCCTGAATAAAAGTAGCTTCCCAAAGAGACAAGAGGATGACAATTGAAATTGTACCTTTATGAAACTTGATTAGTGAACCTTCAGCGTCATAAAGTTTTTTATTTAGTGAAATTAACACTGACAGCTATGGATTAGAATCTATCAGGCATTAAAATATTAAACCGCCACTTCTCTTTATGTCACTGAAACAAGAAGATTTTGTTAACTCTCTGTTTTTATTAAATTATCAGTGACATATTAGCTTATTTCTTGTCCTGGATTTTTTAAATGATCAACATACAAAAAAGGCCTACTTACAAGATCTATTCAAGGTATTTTCACTACTTCTGCTAAAAGGTTTCTTAAAAATAAATTCATTTACTCTTCAGATAATGCTGTTGAAACCATAGTTGGGTCCAGGCAATACCAGGTCTAGCACCCAGCAAACCGGTTGCACAATATTCTCTGCTCACGCGCTCTTGCTATGCACCCTTAGCCATTGCTTATCAGGTATTTATCATTCTCCTCATGGCAGCCTGTTTTTAAATACACACAGACATGCAGACTAATCCATTGCTTTGAAAAGATAGCTTGATTTGTTCACAATTATGCTAAATGTGAATAAATTATTGATAAACAAGCTGACACAAAGATGCGAGGGCAGATATTTAGTTTAGAAAGTGGGTTTTGTGGTAAATACTCCAACAGTGAATTACACGATCTAAGATCAGTTCCTGTGAAAGAAGAGTATATAAAGAAGCAAGAAGTGAGAATTTTCAAGGCACTTCCACTAACCTCCACACACTTTAGACTTGGGACAGAAAGAGTTTGTAAGGAGGGATACAATCAAAGATATAAAGACTAGCCAGACTTGCAGCAGAACTAGCACTGGAGTACTTTTATTTTGGGATCATCCAACAAATCAAGGAACTGTGTCATTTTACTAAAGGACAGTTAATTTATCTAAACTTGACCAAGTAAGATCCAGCGTATTAGTAGCTGACAAACAGGGCTAGGGAATGTTTTTGCTAGCTTCTACAGTAGTGTTTTGAGACGCTTCATGTTAGTGGAAACTCTTTAGAGATAATTTGAGAGCCTGGGGAAATCAGCATTTCTCCCCTCGTACCTCAGCACTAGATGGAGCATCTAACAATTTCCTCTGCTCCTATTTTGCAAGACAAACCATCCTCAATTTCGTTCCAGCATGTTTACTAGTACATATGATCTATTTTGCCCCCAAATACTTCCTTGTAAGCCAACTTCCAGCTGTGATGACTAAAATAGTATTAGAAGATGGGAGAAGATGATAGCTTTTCAAGATTTGAGATTTGTCTTAAATGGCTGCTTCGCTTCCGAACCAACATAATGACAAGCTATAACAGTAATGGTTTTCATTCTGAAACAGTTGGAAGAAGAGAAAAAAAGCTGGCTCGATATGCATATTAATACTACATTCAATTAGGTGCCCAATTATTCTCTCTGATACTCAAGTACTCCATACAAATCTACAGCAAAACAGCATATTTAATCCACACTACTACTACTACTTACTAATTTGGTAAATGGGTTGTATAAATGGTGCTGTCTATATGACTACCATTTTTCTTGGATTTGCCTCCTTTTCTTCCTCTTGGACAGCTGTCTGTGCTGATGTATGGTCAGTGCAGACTCTATCCAGATTTCTCCTTCTCTTCCAGAATCACAGCTAACGCTTTCATTATGCAGGGAGCACCAGGGAGCAGGATGGGCCCATCTGGCCACACTCACCACCGAGAGGACAGCAGATGGGGCCAGCAGCAGAGGAAGGGGACAGGGAGCAGCCAAAGTGTCTGGACAGGAGTTAAGCAGCAAGTATGGGACCTTTGAGTTAGGGGGTCCTGTGGAGAAGGTGACAGGGCGGGTAGAGAAACTTTGGTAGAAGGTTTGGGCAAAGAGGAGGAAAAAGTTTGGGGGACACGAGGCAACAGCTTTGATGGGAGATATTAATGACAGTACCTGGAAAGGTGACAAGGTGTCTAAGTAGAAGGGTGAGGAGAAGAGGATATGTCTGAGCTGGGAACAGCCTGAGAACCTGGCTGTGGATGACAGGAATAGTTGGGAGGCAGGAATTACAGACAGAGAAGTTTCACAGAGCTCTGAAATAGCAAGAATTAGGAGAATTTGAGCTCTGAAGCAGGAAGATAGGCCACACACTTGGGGAAATGGTTGTTCTGGGAAACCTGAGGAAATAAGCCTTCAGAGAGCAGAAACTCTGGGATAAGATTACCAAGGGACCTTGATACTGTAACTGACCCCCTTAAAAGTGGGAGCCTCCACCTATCTTTTGCCCCCTGAAGGCACTCCTAGTTAAAAGAATAGTAAGGACACTTGACGGAAACATCCAATATTGACTGCATATGTTGGAGATTATTGACATTTTCTCTCTCTCTTTGATGACAACATTTTTGCTAAGTTGTGAAAAACATGAATAAAAATACAAATAAATTAAAATGAAAGGTACATAGAATTTTAAAAGTGTATTATGAGGTTGTTGCTGCAATATCTGTTGGGTAAACAGAAAATGCAGCTGTCTAACAACAGCCATTGAAATTTATAAGTATCCCAATAAACTCTGCTTCTTGTTGCTGCTAAGACCGGTTTCAGTTCCCATGGAAACAGATGATGGATTGCCAAAAATGAGATTTGATGTTTTAAAATAATCAGTGATTTGAACTAGTGGTTATTATGAAAGTATTGCACTCTTCTTCCAGTGAAGAGGTATTATGCTGGGAGTAGGAAAAGAACACATGGCAGCTGGCAGACAGCAACAGAGCTGTTAAAATTCTTGCAAATGGTATTGGTTGCTGAATGACAACAGCAAATGCAGTTTCTTGAAAAATCATTGAGCAAAATCTAGCAAAACTCTATTTTAAAAAAGTGAATAGCCTTTGAGGTTTTGGAGAAAAATACATAAAATGTTGTGGTACAGATCTTAACTTCAATGCTTTCAAGTGCTTTTCCTAAATAAGGTCTCCTTTATACCTCTATTTTGAGAACTCAAGTAGCCAGGAACATACAAGCTAGAAATTGCTAGATATTTCTTCTCCTGCTTTTTTGAGCTATGAATTTATTTGTCAAGTACACATTAGGTTCCAATCCTACAAATAAGCCACTACAAACAAAGACAAAATGTTGGCAACATTCAATTTTCCAGTAACTGGAGGGTAGGTCCAGAGGGGACATATGTCTGGGAGGGATCAGTGGCAATATGAGGGGCTGTGGTGGGAGTTTGGATTGAGAGGGTCAGTAAGATTTTGGGAAAAGAAATTACAGAAGTGTGAGGCAGCTCATGGAACAGGCATGGGGCTGGCTTTTGTTCCTATGGGGCTTCACAATAAGATGGTGACCCGAGCATGGGCCATGCTCTCAGGACACTGGCACTCCCTCTGCCACGCGAGTGAAAGCTGAAGACCACCACTCCCAGACCACAGTCTTCCCAACTCCTCCTCATCCACCCTCTCCTTCTCCTAGGATTTGCGACCATTTCCCTAGGCCATGCCATCTTCTAAGTTCCTCTCTTTGTCTTTTCTTTCCTCCATCAGGGTTGAACAATGCAATCCATCCTTCTCCCAGTATCCACAGACTTCACACATGCACTTGTCTTGACCCAACCAGGGTTTTCTTCATTTCTGTGCTGACAGCACATTATCAGTCAGGTGGAAGGGGAAGAGAGGCATAGACTTCCTCCGGCATTTCCCTTTCTTGTCCTTTCCCCTTACCACTGCTATGATGAAAAGTAGGCTGATCTACTCTACTCTCTCCCACTCTAGTGGCAGGAGTTTATAGGGAAAAGCAAAGAGAATAATAAAGCTGAGCAAGCAAGTGGTGACTGTGGTCACCCCAGTAAACAGATGTCTTGTTTGTCTATGTCTAGAATTGGTCCTGACATATAAAAGAACAGATTTGTGTAACATATAAAAATAGCCACAGGCATATATTAAGAAAGAAAAGGTAGTGCTAACATGCAGCAGACAAATAGATATCATATGAATATTGGCAGAGTTTGACGGCTTTTTCTCACTTCTAATTGCAAGATGCCTTTACAAAGTTTCACCAGAGCCAAAAATCACCCCTCTCGTATAGATCAGATAGACCCATGAAACCTCAGACAGGGCATTTACAATTTAAATTCATTTGGAACCTGTTAGACGAAGGCCAAACACAAAACAGCTAAAGATTCCACTCACAACTAAGGATCAGAGATAAGCCATAGGCAGGCTGCCAGCTTCTTCCTTTCTCTGCAGCGTTAATTAATGTAAGGTCTGCTTCACATTTGCTTCCACGTACCAAGTTCTTTAAATTCAAGTTGAATACTGTTAACAAAGTAGACTTGATGTAAATCAACCACAAAAGCCACAACACATCCCCAGAGTGCAAAGTTCTGTGTTTTCTTCTTCTTTCTGAATCACACAACAGTTCTCAGTATGAAAGTAAACCCGCCAAAATGATAGGCCTTTAACATTATTCTACATAGATCTGTATTATAAAATTACAAACTTATACGTCTTAACACCTTTGCACGTCGTATAAAAATCCACTAGAATCATGAGGAAAGACAGCATTTGTCCATTTCTGCATAGAAAGAAAATTAATAATCCTTTGTAGTATACAGCCAGTAGTACTGACAGATACATTTCACTTCAGCCAGTTTTGATTAATAAAATTTAATTGGTAAACATAAGACATTACCTTCTGCTATATTTGATAAGTCACAAGCATTTTGCATCTATTTCCACAAAAACAGAGATATGTGAGGGGTCATAGGAGATAAATTGTTCCCAGGGATTTGTGAACAATTGTTACTTTTTAAGCATAAAGCAATAGCTTTCTTTTGCATATTTGCTCTTAAGAATGACTGCAGCACTTTTAAATAGTCTTATCCTAACTGCATATTAAAATATTTCCATTTGTAGACAGAGTAGTTCAAAGATGGACATAAAAATGTTTTTCCATAAAAGCATATTAGTTGTTAAAGGATTATATTTGTGATTTGTCGCTAATACCGTAATTAGTTCTGATTAGGAAATGCAGCAGATGCAAGAATTGAGCCCCAAAGTACAATGACAATAAGTCTTCATATTTACCTACCTCAAAATTGGATACGATTTTTAAAAAACAGTGTAAGTTCACTTTCAAAGAGTAACACTATTAATACTTTTTTGTAGTCCATATTTTCTTTCAAAGTACATTTATCCCCAGAAAGCAACAAATTCATAAATCAATTTCTACTGTAAGCTGTGATAACTAAATCGTACGTAGAGCAAAAAGGTTTCCTTCTAGTGACACTTCCATTCCCTTAGTTTTACAAATTCCAAATCTACGATTAATAAACGTAGCGGCATCTAAAATGATTTTGTTCTTTAAATGTGATCACCTTAGGAAAAACAATATCCAACAGTCAGATTTTCCTCTTAGACAGGTATCTTTAAAGTTTTATTGAAATTTACAGCTGTTGAAGATTGTGCTGAAAGATACTGTGAGCAGCTGAGGCCCATTGAAACACAACATTCATTCCAAGCATCCACTCTTTTTCTATCAAAAAATATGGATTCTACAGTGCTAGCATAATGGCAGCAACTTCCCCTGGCTTATAAAAAAAATATGTATTAAAAACCCCTGTGTGGTTTGTGGTCCAAATTTGTAATGAAACATATTGGTCAAATCCCAAAATGTGCCTCGCATCTCATCAGTTAGAGTGTCTGTCTTGGGAGGAATCCACTTCCAAATGAGCCTTGCTAAAAGGCATGTTCTTTGGCAGCAATTTTTTCTACTGTCCCTCTTCCACCCTATGATGCTCCTACACACCCTACATTCAGCACATACATGGTCCCCAAATATACTCAGTCTTCCTCTTCCTTCATCTAACCAACACACTAGATTTCACCCTAAAAGTTAAGAGGTCTAAATAAATTGATTTTTGAAACGTATGTTTAAAACCTGTGGTAAACAAATTATGAGCAGAGAGAAAAACAGTGAGATTGAATCTAGACAAGTCAAACAGCTTTAGAAAATAATCCTGGGATTTGCTTACCCTGAGGTGTTAATGTTTTCCTCTACTGAACACAGTAGACAATAATACGCAAAACCGTCTACTGACAGCATCCAGGACTACTCAAACTGAGTACTTGAAGACATGATGGGAGATTTCCCTACAGTCTTTCATATGCATATGGGCCTTGGGGATAACAGTAAAATTTTATGTAAGATGATTCCTAGTCCTGCCCGTTCCTTCAAGTTGAAATTACTCAATGCAGAAGTTTGGTTAAATAAATGAATAACAGGGTACTATTGAATTTCAGTTCAAGGAAATAACGTAATTCTACAAAATACTCTTCTTTTTCAGGTACCGACTTTAAAATTAATGTGGAGCCTGTAAAAGGTACGGACAGATAAAAACAGCTTATTGGTTTTTTTGTCACACCCCTTATTGCTGAGAGGTGTCACTCCACTTCGTAACATTAGCAGACTTAAGAGATCTGCAAACTTTTTTTTTTTTTTAAAGTATTGCTCAGCTAATACACTGCAGAGTTGACAGTCTCTGAATTTATTGTTCACTAATGCTAATCATCACAATTTTAATTAAAGTATTATCCAGTGTATGTGAAAAGTAATTATGTGCAACTAACGTAAGTTGTATGACAGGATAGTATTTGTAGAGAAATGCATTGCTGTCACTAGAACTGCTCATATAAAATGAAGTGGTGTTTGTTTTAAAGTGAAAAATGTATACACGGCACATTAAGGGAGCTGCTATCATCAAGGCAAAACCTAATCTAATGCTAATATCAGCCCAAAATCTGATGTATTATTCCTAGATATTTTAATTTTTCTCATCTTTTAAAGCCTATGTATCTACAGCTACTTTGGTTTGAGACTGTCATTAATATATTTAGAATTTTTACCTTAACAAATTGCTAGTAAATCTGCACCAGCTTTGCTTATTTGCAAGGTATTATGAGTGTTCAAAACCAAAGCAAGTCATACTTGACAGTTGCTTGTGCCTAACATATTTTCATTCCACAATCTGCCAGCACATTTAGTCTATAAGAGTCAGTAATGACCACACACATTCAAATGCATAATGAATTGTTCTTACTGCAAAAAATAGATATTAAACTCATGTATACCTAAAGGCAATGCAATTCATCTTCCCTGTCTAGTGGAATGAAGTGCATTTGTAAAATGTTTTGGTTCATTAACATTTAACTAAGTGACAAAACGTCCACCCAGCTGAAAGGGACACCTCAGAAGTGCCTTTATATGTCAAAAAAATGAACTTTCCTGTTTTGTGCCAGACATAATTCCACTAACAAAAGACATGACTTAATATTAATCTAACTGCAGCTTACTAGGGGAAAAAAATAGCTTCACTGTAAGAAAGTTAATGAAGACAGTAATAATGTCTTCATAGCAGAAGTTTTCTTCTTAAAGAAGAGACCAACAAGAAACGAGTAGATAGCTAGAGTGAACCTTTTCAGTGAAAAAGTCCTTCGCTTAGAAAAAGGTAAAAAAATCCTCTAAGAGTACTAAGAATTTAATTCCTCAATACCACAACTGAAAGGCAATTGTAGACCTTGACGGTGCTACTGTCCTTTGTGCCTCTCCAAGGTACTGTACACGCCTCGTGTAAAGAAAGTTAAATGTGCTCTGCTTTTAAGTCTGATGAAGTACACCCAGGCAAGGCAAGCTGAAGACTTGACATCTCAGAGTAGCAATTTCTGTTGATGCAGCTACCTTTAGAGAGGCTATTGTTTTCTGTAAGATGTGAGGGCAGACAGGCAAAATCATCCCATCAGTCAAGACACTGGATAATAGTGCATTTGTAATTCCACATTAGTCTACCGGTGTATTTGGAAAACATTAATCTGTCTAGGTGTAACATGAAGTCTTTTCTAAAACTTCTTGGGAAATTTTCAGGTAAGATAATAATAAAAAACATCCCAAACTCTAATTTCTCTCGTTGCTTATTTTCTCTTGCTGTTGGTCTTTTGGTCTTCTCTCTGATTCTCCACTTCATATTTTTCTAGCATGTACCCAACTTCCTTCTGCTGATCTACAAACACCCCTTTAAAATACCAAGCTGAGGCTTTGGTGACAGACAATGCACAAAAGCCAAAATGAATATACATGCACACTGTACTAAGCAGGGGGGAGAAAATTTTAGGACTTAAATTTTTAAATACACACCATCATGTCGCACTAGCTCTGCTGCAGATTTGTTAGTTGCCTTAAGTCATAAACTATAACAACCACCCCATGAGTATATGCAGGCCATTTGCTTCACATTCATATGTTATACAGGGATTTGTTGACTTTACACGCCCACTCATTTAGGAGGAACTTGTCATGCTATTCTTGTTTTTATCTGGGGGCTTTAACAAAATATTATGGCACCAACACCACTAAAATGGGAATTAATACATAGTTACTTGCTGCAAAATTCCACCATGAGTTACACTACCAGTTAAATTAAACAGAATATGCAGTTTGAAAAAAATTGCCTATGTCTCAAAGGAAACTTTCTCCCAGAAAATACCACAGCCATGCACACTCGCAGAGTAGGGTTACCATTCTGACCAAAAAAAGGTGAAACCTAAGCTATCCACTGAATGTTTTTTGTTTTTCTCCAGCCTAAACAATTGACACTTTTCGGCCTCATGATCAGTAAGAGAAAGAGGAAAGTACAGTTTTGTTACATCTGGTGATCAGAATTCGGAAATATCGGCTCTGGTGAGACCCCACCTGCAGTGCTGCATCCAGCTCTGGAGCCCTCAGCACAAGAAGGACATGGACCTGTTGGCACAGGTCCAGAGGAGGCCACAGAAATGATCAGTGGGCTGGAGCACCTCTGCTATGAAGACAGACTGAGAGAGTTGGGGTTGTCCAGCCTAGAGAAGAGAAGGCTCCAGGGAGACCTTATTGCGGCCTTTCAGTACTTAAAGGGGGCCTATAAGAAAGATGGGGACAAACTTTTTGGCAGGGTCTGTTGCGATAGGACAAGGGGTAATGGTTTTAAACTAAAAGAGGGGAGATTTAGACTAGACATAAGGAAGAATTTTTTTTACAATGAGGGTGTCACTGGCACAGGTTGCCCAGAGAGGTGGTAGATGCCCCATCCCTGGAAACATTCAAGGTCAGGCTGGACGGGGCTCTGGGCGGACCTGATCTAGTTGAGGATGTCCCTGCTCATGGCAGGGGGGGTTGGACTAGATGGCCTTTAGAGGTCCCTTCCAACCCAAACTATTCTATGATTCTACGATCTGTTAGAACTGGCAACTGTGTTAATGTGTATAAATAATTATTAGAAAACATAAAAAACATGTAAGAGTCTTATTTGACATATTGTAAAGTATCGTTAAAATAATACATATAGTGATACCGGAATTTTTTGACAATTCAGCAATTCTGTTACCTTGGCTCCTAGAAATACACTACTTTTCGAATGCTGAATAGCTGGCAAAACCCCCTCCCCATAAATGTCCTAAATACTGGTAAACAGTGAAAGAGAAACATATCAGCATTTACTACCTTAAACCTGCTAGGTAAACCCTACTGCAGAGCTAATTAAATGATATTCCTCGAAACATCTTAAGAATTTTTTTTTTTTTTTCTCAAAACTGCTCTTTACTTTTGATCTTTCATATTTCTCACATAAGGACAACTCAGCACATTCTCTGTTTCCACATCAGTGAAATGAATTCATTCTAGTGGTGACAGTAGCCCTGGTATAAAAATGATGTAGTGTTAAGTACATGTACATAAAGGCTTTTGCACAAGTAAGAGTTAACTCGACCAACTATTTAAATGAATTGTTTTCTTACAAGTTGCTACAGATAAAACACTGGGCAATGCCAACTTCATCTGTATTCAGTGGGCACCAATGAGAAATTAGTGGGTACCATAACCACCACTACTGTCCTCATTTTTAGCACTGCTTATTTCCTCAGTCTGCATACACTGCAGCGATGTCACTCTTAGAAATCATTGTTATAGCTGACAGACTAGCTGATTGATTTGGCCAAATCATTGCAAGCTTGTTTAAGAGGATTAAAAAAGCTTTATATTGATTTAGCAATATAAAGTACTTTGAATCAGTTTAAAGAGCATCCATACAAGGTGGTTGGATCGATTTAACTGATCAGTTTAGCAGGTGATCCAGTTAGATTGATGCATCACCTGCTAAACTGATCAGTTAAATCGATACACCTCATTGTGTACGGAAAACACGATGTTAAATACACAACTTCCTCCACAGATAAGAAACAGAGTTCCCATAAGATATTTTTACATTTCTCAGTTTTATATGCATCTTCTCCGTGTCTCAGGTCTCCTGTATTTTAAGGGCTGCCATATTTACTTCCAGAATTTCACAGCAATATGTGAATGGATGCTGTATGGTTTTTCCAACACTTTGAGGGAGCAGCAGACCTACTGCACATAGAGTGCACTGATGATTGGTATGTGTACCATAAATCTGTCACTTCCCGAACTTATCAGGCTTACTATATGATATATATCAAAATTCCAAGGAGGTTCACACTTTCAGCATGTGTACTTCTACCACAAAAGCATGCAGAACTTCCTACACAGGCCAGACAAATGCCCTCAAATTCCTTTCAGACAAAATTTCTGAAATAAAATATATGTGAAAACCTTTAGGTATATTCGACCCCTACTATAGAACAGAGTTTTACAATTTTCCCGTTTGTAAGCATTGCCACGGTGCTATGAAATACAAGTAATTTTACCTTAACAATCCCAACAGGGCAGGAGTAAGAGTAAAGCATAGCATATGAAAATTAAGATTTTATATTAATGAATACATGACACGCATATCTCTACTTGCAATTTTCCCAAACTGTAAGAGAACTCACACAAATCTAATTTTCAGACATTGCATGCTTGCCTAGGTCACTCTGTTCTCTTCCTCCGTAACAGTTCCCAAAAAACTGTCTGATACCTGGATAATAAGGCTTTTTCACCATCTGCAAATTTTTGATTTGTGTATTCTCAGCACTGACAAAAGAAAATTTGTAATGTGGCAGGAGTGGAGCAAGTAGATTCTTAATGGTTAATAACTCAGGATTTGTCACTTAGCTCTCTCCAAGAGATTGCCCAGAAACCCATTGTTTCATCTTCCAGCTTGTTTCCCATCAAATTACTACTAAATTATTCATAAATTATTACATAGTTGCTTCACATCCCTGCAGTACTAATTTTAATAGTTTCAAAAAGCCTGTAGTACTAGCTTTCAGGTTTAAAAAATGCACGTAAGCAGCAGTAAAAGATACAGTATGGATTAATAAAATTAAAATCCAAGAAGAGTTTTATCTTTCTAATATAAACTCTAAAGACTCACCACCCCTTCTGGAACTTAACAATATCCCATTATCATCTATCCCTTTGAACACATGAAAATATAATGCACAGATAAAAATAACCACCAACATTCTTGGCATTTCAACAGTTTCCTAATGAATTAGGCAAGTAAAAAAAGATTTTATCTACATTTTTTAATGTTACAGCTAACCTCTTCAGTCTCTAAGTAAAACTGTGCAGGTAAAACCACAGGATGGCTTCATAACTGTTTCAGGAAAGGATAAATGAGCGCACCTTGAGATAAGAACTAATCAAAGTGCAAGTACTGTGTCATTAGTGGGTGAGCTGCTAATTAGTCAAAAAGAAATAAAACTGTCATTGTAGGCTAAAAAGATAAGGAAAAATAAGCAATATTTAGAATTTTATCATGAGGAAAATAGTATTAAGCATAACTCCATGTAAAAAAAAAAAAATCAGACTCTCATATTAAAAAAGAAAAATCTCAGTATTCATTAAGTTAGTCCACTCAAGTAAACGTAATTGAGAGATGAGCATTTACTTTTCCAAAATGTATCATGAAAATGAATAGCATGAAGGAAGTGCAGACATTCTGCATATCTAGTCCCTTATGCTGCACCAGGACCATTAAAATCACATGAATTATTTTGTCAAACTGCTTAGGAAGTTCTGAGATGGTCTTAAAATAGTCATTTATCTCAAACTTAGTATGAACAAGGCTACTTTATTCTCTTTAAACCTTAATTAGTGTACTTAAAATGTAAGTTGTGTTATCAAATGTAATTTATCATATTTTAGGGTGAGGGTATTTTAAGCTTTAAATTGACTTACATTCTGCTGCTTGGTATAATCTTGTGCCCATCTCTAAACCATGTCACTTGTGGTCTCGGATAGCTGAGTATGCGTAGGAAGCTTAGAACTGCAGCTTGTCCTTGAGTCACTGTTTTTCTCTGGTTTGCGTCCATGAAATCTCCCATATCTGCAAAGGAAAAAGTTATACTAAGAGTCCTGGAAGTTCTTGTGTCTCTCCCTATTTCTTTTCAGCGGACAAAGAAATAACTGTGTTTTACAATACTCATTGGCATTGCTATAATTAGTCAATATGACACTACAGATCATGAGACAGTGTTGATTAATACAGATTTGGATGAATGTAAGGCATAAGGCAAAGCCAAGCGCTGCTAGTGCACACAAGAAGTGCATCAGTCAGCAGTACTGCAGGGCCTCCGTGTTCTTTTGCAGTAACTGAGTGTTTTTAACTGAAAGTGACATTTTAATGGAGGTTTGTTCTGTTTGGATTTTTTTTAAGTAAATCCTTGCACAATATAAAAGAAATTCATGTGCAATGCAAAGGAATGCAAATGGTCTATATAATTTTATCAATTTTTTGGTCACCGATTTTTTTTTAATCTTTTTTTCCATAGCTACACAAATAGCCAAGCAGCTGTATCACTTGAAGTCAATCCAACGTATGGTCAGATCTATGCAAGTAAGCCATTATACCCAAATGGATATCAAAATAACAAGGCTATAGCTATGTTGGTAGCTATTAGTTCTGGCACTACAGTACGATTTAAATAGCGCCTCTAGTTCTCTGACATTTACAAAGACATCAGTAGTATTAAAAAGCAGCTTGTAACAAAAATTTTAATGGAAGATCGAAAACTACAGTTGCAGAACCTCTGTCTCTGAAGGTTTTATTTCATACACAAGTTCACATATCTATGGAGTCCTTGTAAAAATTCAACGAACATTTTCTTCTTGTTTTTCTTTTGCCTTTTGTATCACATTCCTATCCATTAAAATAAACAGGGCTGTAGGCTCCTACTTATTCATCCTCCAAAGAACTTCTATGCATTTTAATTTGCTTTAAACCAAGAAACTGACACACACACACAGAGAACTTGTCTGGTTTCTGCCACTGAATTATTTTTCTTTTTAAGGACCACAGGGTTCTTCACAAGATCTCTACTGCAGAGAGGGATGCAAAGGACGCTGAAACATAGAAGACTACTATCAGGTCTGTGGATGGCAGGAGATGAGAAGAGACAGAACAAGAGCAGAAATTAAAAACACATGGTATTTTAAAGAAGCTTTAATCATCTTGGTGATTTTCAAGTTATTTATTCAGACATAATCAGCATTGTACTTCCCCTGTTGCTCCGTATTTCTTACAACTGTAATCAGATCATCTACTTGAAAAGAAGTTTCAAACCGCGTAGGTGGATCTAATTAACTTCACCGTCATATGATTATTTTAGACTTCACAATCCAAGAGTTTTTAAGCCCGTTCTGTAATTAAGATTTACTCAGCAGTTTTCTCACAAATATCTGTTTCCATTCAGTTAAGTAATATGTTAGCATGTGTTGATAACATTTTTAAAATTAGTTAACAAGTTCCCTGCTATTTCAGAGATCTAGGACATGGAAAATACCTCACATCTTTCTCAATGCATATTATAATTGTGCCTTTCAATTTTTCACTAGGGATCTTGAGTTTAAGTGTATTGGAAAGCATCCTCTATCCAGTGGCAAAAATAGTTCATATCCTGTGAACCTTCCGGGTTAAACATCTAACATGTAGTTCCCTGTAACTCTTGATGACTGGATGACTTCAGTAACCTGTCAGAATGCTGCTTTCTAATATGTTTTCAAGAATAACCAAAAAGTAAAATATGGTAAAATATCAGGTACTACATTATGTTCACACAGCTTAAAACAATTCATTTCGATCGGAAACGTTAAAACACAAAAAACAATCACATGGTATCAGTATCTACCCTGGGTAGAGGAGAAAAGAGGATACTTAGAACTTGTAGAACACTTCAATCTGCAGGAATAAAGTGCAAGTCTGACTGACAAGTTTTACTATAGAAGCCATACAGGTCACTATAGGTTCAAGACCAGAGGTCTCCCAAGTCATACAAAATCTGCTTTGCTTTGTCTCAATGTCTTTATCGTTGAAAATAAATAAATAAATAGACTGCTTAATTCAGACAGAGAAGTCTTAAGAGATAGCTTTTTAGCCTTGTCCAGCAATGCAGAACTACAAATTAAATGTGGAAAAAAATTAAAACCGAAAAGTAAACAATTGCACTTCTTTCTCTCTCAAGAACAACCAAATGCACACACAAAAAAGGCTGGAGAAACTGAACACTTCACTGCAAATCTTTCCCTCATTCAGAAAGGAATAAAGCTGTCTTTTCAGGAGACAAAATTCGTCAGCAGTACCAGCAAGGTAAAGTATTCCTGTGCCTCCTTCTCACTATCGTTCCCATAAGTGCTTCCTCAAGAATTGCTCCCTCCACTGTGCCAGTACAACTGCCTATACAGCTGCGTAGGGAATCAGACGGGGGCGGGGGAAGAACAATTTTCACAAACTCTACAAAATAATTGTTGCTTTTTTTTGTTTGTTTTGGAGAAGTTTCCCAGTCCACAGCTGCACAGACAAGTTTTCCTGCTGAGCCTAAAGGGATAGTGTGCTACATTACAACACAAGAGGGGGAACGATTAGTGGGATGGAGGAGAAAATGGGTACGTGTTTCTCCAGTACTGCTACCAAAACCTTTGTCCCCTAAAACCACACCTGTAGATGCAACTCCAGAGGCACCTGGGCTAATCTAAGGGCTCACTGCTGCAGCAAGAGAAGCATCTCACCCTCTCACCCTTCTAGCCTCGTTGGAGGTCTCCCACCCCACTCATAGTTGTGCTCACTCGCATCAGCTTTCACTAGATCCTCTGTGACCTGATATAATTCACTAAAACAGAAGAAGAATAGTCAGAAAAGTACTTGCAAGGGTCTGACATGTCAGAGGCAGCACAAGATCAGTCGGAGGAGTATACAGCAGGGGCATAAGGGCTGGTAGAAGGCAGGGAAGGAAAACCCATTTTAGAGCAGTGGATTTTTACTTTAGCTCCCAGCATCTCTGAAACAATACCACTGAGAGATCAAACATCAAATTCCTGATATTACTGACATTACAGATACAGTAACATAACTTACTGTAATACAGTAAACTGGTGAACATGATACCAAAACTTACATAGTATCGTTTGCAACTGTTTTTATTTTAAAATACAGGAAATCCCATGTAATTTCCCTCATGACATAGTGATTAAATTGAATCAGTTCCTTGGAATTTGGTTTCTAATAAGTAATTCAATTTATCTAAATTCCACTTATCAAGTGACATTTACTTCTACTGAATTTCCAGTTATTGACCCTGAGGAAGAGAAATTTGATCCATATATCAGATTGCTTACACACAGTATACAAATATGTCTTTTTAATTTTTTTTTATGTTTTTACTTTGAAAAAAGAATAAGGCCTAATTTCATGATTATTTCCAAACGAGTTATTTGGATTATATTTTCTATATGTTAACTGAAAAAAAGAAAAATAGAGTATGCGACCATTCTTAGGTCATGTTAACTAGCACTAACTCCTGAGAAATTCAATTTAACATTTCCAGATGGAAGCTAGACATCAAATCAGAGGTCAGCTCAAAAATTTTGCATGGTCCACACTAAACCGGTACAAACATTGGAGGGTTTGGTTCAGAAAGGTGTTGAGAACAGACTTTCAAAGTTTCATTAGCAAGGTTTTCGCTGTGAAACAACTGCTGATTTTGTATCACAAGGATTATGATCCAAAATCTTCATGGAGTTATCTCCACCATATGGTTTTCTTTGAAATATCCTCTGCTGTCCTCTGGGCTATTTTGTTGTTGTTTTGATTGATCGTTTGTTTTGTGCTATATGGCCTTTCTTAATCCCTGCACATTCAGGGAAAGGTATAACAATTTTCTCATGCTACAGCTATCTCCAAATGATCTCGTTTTGATGGCTTTGAATGGCTCAAAGCTTGCTCTAAAGACTTAATGTTGCACCACTTTGAGCTGTTTCCCAGAAGATGAATAGAGTAAGTGCGAAGCTTCTTGTGATGCAATAATTTTAAAATTTATTGCATATGATATCTAATAACTTTTCAGACTAGCAAATGTTATCAGTATGTTGGGTTTTTACCCACAAAAAGAATCGGTTAGCTAATGAATCACAGAATAACTTCCATTCAAACATACATGCCACTTGAACTTCAGATCTTCTTTGCAGCAACGCCCCCATCCTGTTCCGTACGACACATTGATAAAAGCCAGCATCAGACCTCTGCAAAGCTGGGATGATGTACCTATAAGACAAAATGCAGAATTATAGTACGCTTATTCCTAAAGGCAGATCAATTCTACTGTATGTAGCATTTCTTATTTCTCCTCTAATATTTTACACATTGTCTCAAATGCTTATTATATCTTTTCTTACAAACAGCATTCTTCTATGCTCTCTGGTCTTTGGCTACAATATTGTCTGTACTACATAGAAGGAAAAAAAAATACTTGAAATGCATAAAATATCTTTATTTTACGGTTGGACTTGATGATCTTGAAGGTCTCTTCCAACCAAAACAATTCTATGATTCTATGATCTTTCAGTCTTAAGATCTACATTTCATAAATACTAACTACTTCACCACAAATTCTCTTGAAATATAGACTTAAATGTTTTCCTTAGTTTCATCTGCCCTCGTTCATAGAATAGAATCATAGAATCATAGAATTGTTCTGGTTGGAAGAGACCTCCAAGATCATCGGGTCCAACCATTAACCTATCACTACCAAGTCCCCCACTAAATCATATCCCTTAGGGCCTCATCTAAACGCCTTTTGAATACCCCCAGAGATGGGGACTCCACCACCTCCCTGGGCAGCCTGTTCCAATGATACCTGGTAATTTGTTCAGAGGTGGCACACGAACACTGCAATGTCAGTGTAGGCATTAGGAAGGCTTGAAAGAAATACCAAAGCTTTCCAATGAAAAAAAGATGGTTCCTACACTGCGTGATCACTGTAACTCAGAACAATACTGGAAAAGACACAGTGCACTGTACATTGTATTTGTTCTGCCCTTCACTATGCTTAAAAAGTCACTTAGTCCACTAATGCTCACCTTCCTCATTCAACTATATCTGATTACTCAACATGAAAATGAGCTGATAGGCACAGTTTTAATGTGAATAAAACACATGAATAATATAGATAATCCTGCATTAAACAAACATTAATCAAAGTGCATATTCCTCAGGTCACCTTCTGGAGATATTATGGTAGGATTAATGAAAGTCCTTATGAAAAGATAAGGAAAAATAAAACTGCTGAATTTTAATCTTCAAAATTTAATTCCACTAAAAGAAAGCATCTCTTCTCATACGCACATATACTATACACACCCACATACAGAGCTTAATATCTGAACAGGATCAGACAGCACAAAAACAAAGGAGGTAGAAGAAATCTAGTTTAAGTGATAAATGAAGACTATAATCACTGCATTATAATTGCAATCAAATACACTACAGCAACCAAATACAGTGAACTAAAACAGAGCCCAACACCAAGGACAAATTTTAGCAATCTACTGTGATTCCTAGGAGACCCTGGCTTCCTAAGGATACAAGTTGTAGGCAATTGCGTTGTCTGTCTGCCTGTGTGCCTAAGCTGACTCCTCCTGACCTTCTTTGGAGCAACCAGCAAATTTTCTCCATTGATTATGACAATTTGTACTGGGAGGATAAGGAAGACTCAAAACAGTGCTCTGTTTGGGAGTCGGAAACCCAACAATCAGCACACAAATATTTGCTGGCCAGTGAGTATCTAAGTGTGAATTAGCCACATTGCCTCTTGCCTGATGAGTATGCCATAGGAAATAGAGTGAGAAAATAGGTGAAAATATGAGGCATAGGATAGAAATCAATAGGACACAAGGCTTCCCTAGTTCCTTACAGAATAATTTCCTTCTCTGCCAGGCAGATGATTGTTACAAAACATCATTACCAAAAAAAATTTTTTACGGTGACAAGACATAATTTTGCTTTAATTTTGTCTACACTTTAACTTTCAAGACTGTCTTTCTCTAACTTTCCCATTGTATAGATGCCAGGAGGCTACTTAAGGTTTCTGGGGATCTGTGCAAGTACTTTAGAAAGTCAGACCAGACAGTTTCTCTGTTTTGAATGGTACAGCCAACCAGAAACCGGCTGTTTAGAAAGTTTCCATAGAAAGATGTAAAGCAACAAGCAAAAAGAAAGCTTCAAGGGAAGTCTGCCAGAGCACAACAGGCTCCATCACCATGATTGCATTGAGTTAGAGCTTAAGGATGAAGTGGTATCAAACGCCTAAGGAGAAATGCTGGTTAATGCTTTCTTAAAGCTTCCCAATGTTTCATTCCTAATTTCAAATTTACACCCTCATTTTAATTTTAAATGCTCAAAGAGTTAAAAGTGAACCTATAGGCTACAGGTTATTAATAGCCATAATTGTAAAGACAGAATTAAAACCAAATGTATTTTATTAGATAGTTATATAACTTGTTGTCTATTCAAACTTTTTAACAGGGGACTTATGCATCAACTGATCTAGCATTTTTTATGCAGACTAAAATTAAAATGTGTCCAATGTTAAAAACACAAATATAACAATCAGATACTTTTAAGTAGTTTGGGAGGAAAGTGTACTACTGCTTAGACATAACCTTGCTTTCTTAAATTCAAATAAATTAATATCCTCAGGCCACAAAAGCAAATACGGAAGACACACTTGGTCTAGAAATTAATTCAAAAGAAAACAACAGGAAAAAAATGAAGAAAAGTCACTGCCTGAACTTTGAAGACTCTTAACTTATAGACATAACCAAAATTGGTACTTCAGTCAGCAATATTGATTTGTTTTCATTACATGTATCTCAGATCACAAAGAATTTATAAGGTTGTTTTATGAATTCTTAATACAAACTAGTGTATGCACAGTCACTATAAAAGCCAGGCTGTGCACATAATCAGCATCGTTATACAAAGAAAAGCTGTTCCTTCAGGGTCACCAATGTCAAAATGCACAGACTCCAATTAGTCCTTTACTCACTTGGTGCGTTATAATAAGCTTTGAATATTTTCAGCCTGTTACAATATAGACATTACTTGGACTGAAACACACTAAGTAATATCAATTACCAAAAATCTTTGATTGATGATTCAAATTGCAGCAGAAGTCACTTACACAGGAAAGATTCATGCATTTAAACAGAGTATTTACCCAAGAGAACTGCAGAGCAAACTATATGGGGTCAAAGTTTAAATTTTGCAACTGGAATTTTTATGCCTAAGCATATCTTTTCCTTGCCTTATTTCATCCTAATGCACCTATGCCATATAATCCTTTTTGGAAGCTTAAAGCTTTGCATTTCTGTAGAATCAAAATCCTGTTCAGCTTATCTCTGACTGTGGTGTAGTAGTAGTAGGGCTGCAACTTCTAAATTAGTATTTTCAATGTTATTTTATTATTATAAACCAGTAGTTTCCTATCTTCTGTACATTTTAGCAAAGGACATTCTCTTATAGAGGTCTTACTCGTTTACAAAAAACTGTCATCTTTCATGATAAAAAAAACATCATCAAGGTATCAGTATCTACAAAGCTGTTTTGAGGTATTGGGGATTTGGAGGCAGGTGTTGTTTGGGGTTTTTTTTGCAATTACACTTAGAGAAGACAGTTATATAGCTTTTATTTACTTATATTCACTGGAGTAGGCAGTTATTTCACTGTCATTGCGTAACCACTTAAATTCCAAGGGCCAGCTGCCTTCTGCAAGGCACGTAAGCACGAGTCGATTTCCTTCTAAGTGGATCTGAGGCAAGCCTGGTTCAGTCTTGAAGTATGGTGCAACATCATCTGAAATACAGACAGACAATGGTTTTGTGAGCTATTTAAGCAAGTACAGTATAAGCCACCAATATTCAGCTCATTTCTTCTCAAAATGGCCAATGTAAAACAAGAGGTAACATGATTCAGTAGTTAAGGCTTACACTGCTATTATATTCATAGCTAAGCTTTATCTTTAGAGACAGAATACACAAGATCTTGATAACCTTAGTCCTCAGGACTTATTTAGAAGAGAAGTGCCCACTCAGACAAGCTTTTGCCCATGTTTACTGTTTATACATATGAGAATTTCAGCATTGTCTACTGTGACAGGCAGTGAACAGCCCTATTGGCATTTTTCTTCCCCCTCTCCTCTGTGAGGATTAAATCCACTCAAAGCTTTTTTTTTTTTTTTTTCTATTTCTTGAATAGAAACCAGAAGAGTAATTTTGGATAGAAATTATTATCACAGCAGGAGAAGTCTCAGGGTAAATGAAGAATTTTGATAGAAAAAGAGAGTTTAGAAAAAAACACCTCAGAAAATCGCAAGATTAACGTGTTTTTCAACGTTATTGCCAACAAAAACGTGTTAAATTATATTACCTGAAACCACTAACAGATTTTGAATTAGGGTACTTCAATAATGTTCAAGGGTCACATGTAGTCTCAAACTCTTGTTCTCCCGTGGATCACAAATGCTCAAAATACTCCAGGCAGCAAAATTCTCAACTGGTAAATTGCCAAAGCTCCACTCAAACACACATTTATTACCAATCTACACCGGTTGGAGACCCGCCCTTGTCACCTCTCGAAGATGAAGGTATTCACACTTTATGTGAAAAATTTCTACTTGTAACTATGTAGGAACTACAGGCTTAATCTTAGAAGTTTACAAATATCTTCTATAGTCAAAATTAACATGTTTATGTATATATATAAAAAATACACAAGTTACATTCAAGGTCAGAGATGTAATACAAAATATGGAATAATATTGAATAGGTAAACGTTACTGCATGCTGCTTTTTAGGAGCGCAGAGAGGTGTGTGTTTGTGTGTAAAATTACACAAATGTTGTCCCAGGGCAACTAACCGTTCAGTTCAATTGCTAATCTTTCTTTTAAAACTTATTTTAGACTAAGCTCGGGTATTTTTATACTTGCTATTTAAAGAGTTTAAACTATCTTTTACAGTTTACAGGGAAGTGACCTCATGTACTATGCAAGGCTGTCTGTAATTTTTGAATCCACAGGTCACATACAAGAATATTTAACAGCTGATAGCCACGGGACAGCAACCACACACATTAGGGAAGAAGGAGCTCAAGGCAAGGGGTGGCAGTGGCAAGGTGCAAGGTGCCCCAGTGCTCCACCGAAGACTGGGACAGCAGTGGGTACGCAGCTCAGACTGGTGGTGCCAACCTCTCTAAGCCCTTATCTTTCACTTTGCCTCTTATCAGGGAATTTTTATTATTTAGCAGACCACATGGCAACACAGACTCATTATCAGCCTAATCGTACCCTCCCAGGGTAGCAGCTGCGCCTCAGCTGAGTGTGGTCAAGGACTCGTGGGCTGACTGTTGCCAAACTATTTGCTACAATTGGCTATAAAGCTGAACATCAGCTGCGTACACATTTGATGATTTGTATTGATGAATTGTGTCACTAGTTTTTAGAATTTAATTTCAGAAAGATATAGTTATTTCTGCAGAAAAAAAGCACATCATCTTAAAGCAATAGTTATAAACTATTATACAAAATCTGACCTAACAAACCGAATTAAAAAATGTCATTTGAGGTAAGGCCCTTTTCCAATCTGTAGCATTTTAAACAATTTGTTCTTCAAACAAATTGATTAATGGCTAGTGCAGATCAGTAATATTTTCTTTAAATGGGATATACAGGAAGCTATGACAATTCAACATATGAGAAAAAAGGAACAGTTCCAAACTGACAAGATAATCTCAGGCAAACCAAAGATGTTTTTGCACTTCTCCACTCCATTACACGACTGAGATTATATTCTGCAAAACTGCTTTTTTTTTGTTTTAATGACTGCAAATATTGTGAAGAAGGCTTATCTCAATTCCCATTTTCACCTAACTACTAAAATCAACCAATATTTTCAAACTTCATAAAGAAAAATTTAAGACAGAGTTAGAAAATATTAGTGTGAAATACAGTTATATCACCCAGAGCAAAAAGCAATTTTTAACAAAGACATTTCTAAACAAGTGAGGAAATGTTAAATCCTTTCAGAAGCTTCGCATACATTTTGGGGAGTCTCCCAAAAGAGTCACGAGACAGACGTTCTACCCTTGCAAGATCAAAGGTGTCAGGCTTCCTCTGGAGATGAAAAGGCAGCAACAGGGAGTTGTGCTGGTATTTAGGGGAAGGAGTTGTAACAGAGGCCAATCGGTAAATTGAAACGATTAGTGCCGAGTCCCCTGAGAACAATGACATTTACCTGCTAGTGTGCAGAGGCTCATGAAATGAGCTTGTTAAACTATTCCTTCCTGAAGAAAGTTGAGCCATTCCAGGAGATTACAATGAAACTGGTATCTGCACTATAAACCTCTACCCGACTAATTTGTTGATCCTGTTTTTCAGTGATTTAAAGACTCAAGCAGCATAACTTCCTTCATTATTTCACTCCAAATTATCCACTTACTCCTTCTGTCTTTCCAAGAACAAATGATTTATTTGAAAGACAAAGACTGCTGCCCACAAGTCTGTCAGTCAGCCCTACACTTTCTACTCAAATATTGCAAAGCCAGTGATGCTGCAACCCACTCAGAGCTATCTCCCAGTTAAAGTATCACAATCCAGCCAGTATTACATGAAAATGATTCTCAAAATTCAATCCAATTCTGGTACATGCTAAAATGTAATAGACCTATGGGAATATTTTTATAAAGAATATAGCATGCTTTATAAATTGCCCCAGCTCTCTGGAAGATTTACTTAAACCCTCGAAGTAATTTTATCTTCTAATCTTTTATTCCTGACTTTCTCATCAATCACATACCATCAGTTTATCAAATTCAATTATGTAATCAGAGCTCACTAAATATTCACTGAAAGCAGAAATGAAAATATAATACTGAGCAAAGATTCCATGAAGAGAGGTAGCAGTAAAGCTTTGATGACTGGCATTTCTGCGGCACAGTGCTGCTCACACCTCGGACACACGATCAAAATGGTGCTGCACCCTAAGCTTTACATCTTTAAGCTGTAATAGAAAGCAGAATTTTAAACTGGACCTACAAGGATGGTTGTTATAGAGCATCCCAGGGAAACAGGAAAATTGGCACGAAAAAAATGAAAGCCATCTCAGAAAGAATATTGTAGGAAAGGAGGAACTGGCTAAGGGATAGAAGATAGAAGTGGGTATTTAATAGGGGCTATTTAATAGGTATGAGATATTTGTACTTTATTAATTAAATACAGGAAGGGCTTACCATAAGGCTAACCTTGACCAATCAAGGGTTTAGAACCTATGAGAGCATCTCAGTTTTTATTCTCTTGAAGGAGGGAGCAAAAAGCTAATAAAAAGCCTATCTGACTCCTAGAAACAGGAATAACAAAATACCGGAAATTAATATTCTTAGCTAAAATAGTTTTCTGTCTACAAAAAAAAAGGCAGCAAGCATTCAACCTATACACTGTTGCTTTCTTCTAAATGCCAAATGTGTTAATATTTCCAGCCTCTCTGGCACTTCTTCAGCTGCACTGATTTAAAAATACTACTAATAAAAAAAAATTGTCTGAGTTGCAAGGAGGAGTGAAAGAATAAGGTGCCAATCTGTTGGCACCTATATACAGCTTCCACAAATTTTCATTAAGTATGCTTACCAAACTTGCTATCATCCTGACTAGTATCCTCAAAAGGATGGTACAGATTTATTTTTATGTAAATCTCAAGAAAAAAATAGGATTGAATATGCCAAAATTATCTGGAAGGTTGCTCCAAAACATGTCTGCCTTGCTTTTGTGCATCATTAAACTGCAAGAGTACCATTACACTGCCAGGTTAGCCTGTCTATTCTCTTTGTTTTGTACACGCAAAGCTTCGATGGATTTTATCTCAAAATGTAGTTTCAGAACCTAATTCAACAATGCCCACACACTTTTGTTTGGATTAATGCTGACATTTAAATACAAAAATAGTGCTGTATGCAATTGTTATCTACTTTGGGCTTCCCCCCAGCCCTAGCAGACGAGATGCGTCACAGAAAAGCTGAGAGCTTGCTCATACTCTATTCTCCCTGAAAACCATGTTCAGGCACGAACTTTCAAATACAATCTGTAAGAGGAGAAGGCAGTCTGACTGTACAGCTTTGTACTGAATGGAATGAAAACAAAAATCCCAAGAGTTGCTACTCATTAGTTAGCCAAGGGAACCTCATCTCATAAGGACAGCGTGAGTGAACATGACTTCAGAAACTGAGGAGAGTACCATCTCAGGGAACTCAAATGTACCCTCTAATAAACACATTAATGAAGTTCAGCTAATGATTGTTAGCCCTCTAACAGCTTACATTTGTAAAATACATAAGCAAAGTCAGATTAAATAGACCTTTCAATTACTACAGGGTGCTACAAGATCTTGAAAGCAGTCCTATCCCTCACGAATTCATATATTTTAATTAAAGATGCAATTTGATCTTGAACACCTCTATCCTACTGAGAAAAGGAAAGTTACCATACTCCTGAGAAGTACCACATCACCTTCATCAGTGAAAAACACTACAACTACCTGGTTAAAATCTCACTATTTTTTTTTTTCTCCAGAAATGTCAGATATCCACAGTTACAGATAAAATCACATGCTCACATCTTGAGAAAATCAGTCACTGTAGTCCTGAACACACTCAGAGGAATAATAATGTAGTGAGTGCGGAGAACAGGTTAAGAGGTCCCCACTGCCATTGCTATTTGTCTCTGTTATGTATCTCTACTTTTAAGTCATTTTTAGGTGAGCCAATATTGAATATTAAAAGCAGATTAACCTGTTCATAAATCAGCAAGTCAGAGCAAATACAGCTCAATCACACAAATATCATTTGAGCAGCTGTCTTTCCATCGCTCAGTTCACCCAACAGATATACGATACTGAAAATAAATTTTTGACTGAGATACATTTTCAATAAACCCAAACAAAAATACAACTGGTTTATTAAAAAACACATCTATATTGATTTTAGCTTATTAGTCTCTAGTCAAAGCATGATGCACATCACCTTTCTTCATATGCACATCTAAAGCTACAATCAACTGACACATAAAAATAAAGAACAGAATATCTCTGAGGAATCTTCCAGGAAAATGAGACCTGATAAATAAGTTGCATACAGAGGCTGAACGATCAGCCTAGGAGAAGAGCAACAATATAGAAATGCTTTTGCTCTCATTGTTTGCAAGGAAAAGGGATGTGAGCCATCTTCAGGTAGGTTAATGATAACTGCCATAAAAAGAGTATTTTAAAAGATTCGTCTAGGGGATTGAATGCATAATACAAAAGCATAGTTAAATTAAAGAGGAAGCTAGAGTCAGGAAACCCAAACTAAAACAGGAAGAATCTTTTCAGTAATCCAAAGAAAGCAGGTACAACTATGGACAGCGGAATCCAAGAACAGATGAAAGTTCAGCTGCGACATTCACAAGCTGATGCTTCCGAGCGCATAGTCGAGTAGGAGCTGCTCCCTACTGATTGACAGCTTCTGCTGCAACCTTCTGGGGACTCAGGACCATTTTCTTCTTATTCCCAACCTGGATGTGGGAAAGATTTTTCTCTTTTTCCTTTTCAAAAGGACCTTTTAATCTTATTATCTTAGTTCCTGCCACGCATGCATACACGTGCTAGCTCTGGATGCAAGTTGTATTCTCTGGTGGAAATAAACTTCAATAGCTTATATGGCATAAGAATTTGGAATTATTACATAGTAAATCCTGGGAAATGTACCAGGGAGTCAGATTGAACTCAGATATATTTGAATCAATCTTCTTTTGAATTCAAACCTTCTAAAATGCATTGGTGAGATGCTGTGAAAGTTAGTATATGATCTATTCATAAACTGTCAACAATGTCAAACATACATTAGAGCACTCAGTCACTTTAACTGTATTGATCTGCAGGAAGGCTATTCTACCCAAAATATTGGATATTTGAGATTCACATTTTCTTGGTTGGAAGTGTGACATAAATCACCAAGTACAACAATTAAATTTAAATTGCATTTTACTACCTCATTCTAAGCCTGGATTTGAAAGGACTGATGCATCATAGTGAATATTTCATTAAAATATCAGGCTATTTTTCAAATATACTGCCGTAGTTAAGAATTTTCACACAATGGTATAAAGCATTCCCTGAAAGTAGATTTCCTGAACTTTCATCAAAGACAATATCTGACTTTATATTGGAATAATACTGAAGCAACTGTATTTAAATCAGTCTTTCTTCCTCAATTTCACAAGTCAAGTAAATGAGCCCACACTACCCATTTTTGTCCTCCTATAGATAAGAAAGATAACCTGCTTGTTAGATACCTCTACTATAATCTCTAAATGCAAATCCAGTATCAGATGAGGTTGATGGATAGTGCTTTTAGAGGTTTAATTGGGGATGGAATTAAATTGTTTCAGGACTCAGCAAGTTCTGTCAGGAAACCTACATATTTCTAGAATAAGTGACATTTATTTCTTTTAAATGCACAGTCACTGGGAGACAGGATTTCAAGGGGTAACTTTTTTCGTCTTGAATAGGTCAAACAACTAACTGGCAAGTTAGTTATTGGGTAATTGCCAATCATATATTTGATTTGGATGGAAGAAATATTGAATTTAAGATTGCATACCTGTTGCACGCTATCCCAAGAGGAAAACTAGACATTCTGTAATGTATAGTTATGATTAGCTTTCAACAATTCAATAGAATAGGAGTCCCAAGTGGCAAGAATGAGTGTTTCACACTGATAGTTAAGTAGATTTAATTAGAAATTCTTTTTTTTTTTTTAATTGAAGCATCAGTTCTCTATTTCAGAATTACCTAAATGACACTGCAGATTCCATTTTGCTTCTAAGCTCCTCATTTCTTGATGCAAACAGATCACATGTTTTTCCCAAATCCTGACTAATACATAGTACTGTTTAAAAGAACAAACATCACAATTCATTCCCTTAGAAACTTCTACAATTCTAAGATACACACCACAAAAAGACTTGCTGCAGGAAAATCTGTTTTAGTATTTCCAACCTTTCTACCTTGTTTCAAGGCACAAACACTTCCTGTTATATCTCTTAGTCTCCTTCCATTTTTCCCTACAAACAGCTTTAGATGAACCACAAAAATATATTTGCATGTTATGCTGAGACAAGACAACAGAAAAAAGCTGGAGCAGGGGTTTTTTTTATGATAAAAAAGAAAATCCTACTATCACCAGTTCCTTAAAAGTCCTTAAACATAAGCTACTCTTTGCATTCATAAAATCTGCTCCCTAACACTCTGTCAGCTATTTAAAGACCATCCCTTCTATCACTACAGGATCACTTCTTGAAGAATAATTCCCTTTTGAGAAAAGATTTCTTGAGTTTTATTAGAAACACTCAAAACAGAACTGAAAGGAGGAGGGCCCACAGAAGCACAAAAGAGAATTTTTACAGGACCTGGGTTCTGACAGAAAAAAAGACAGTGGTGGGTAACATCACTGTTTAAAGTTCAACATAAAACTCTCTTGGTTATCCCCAAATACACCAAGCAAGATTTTCCCACATGCAATTGTATCATTCTTTTCTTAAAATTGATTTCTTTAGCAGACCAGTCAAGGAGGAAAAAAAAAAAAAAAAAAAGAGCTGATATCATTTTAACTGAGCCTCAAGCAGCTCCACATGTATTAGCCTAAAGTTCCACTAAGGTTTCCTTTTCCCATTTAATTTCTATACCTCATGTTTTAGTTTCACTTTCTGACCTCTTGTAATACTGCAGTTAAGTCAGGGAAAAAAAAAATTGGTTTGTGGTATATCAGAAGTCAATCACAATTCATAGTTTCATGAATTCATGGAATATCTGCTGCAAGATTAAAATCAAGAAGCTACAGATTACATTCTTAAGTTATGTTTAGTGTAGTTCATCCTCAAAAAACACTGCAGAATTATTCTTGGAAATATTCATGAGGATACCTTAAAGAAAGTTACAAATGTACTGAGAGAAAAAGGCACGATAGCGTACAAAGCGGGCAAATGAAAGAGAACCCATTAACTATCAAAACCAAAACAAAACCTCCAAAGAAACCTTCAGCCTCTCTGGGCTGAATTCAGTATCAAACCATAACCTCCACGCTTCTTATATTCTCTTCATATCTAGTGATGTTTATAGAGACTTGTGGAGCTCTCAAGGAAATAAGTTGTTACTGTTTAAATCTTGGCACACAGCAGGTGGAAGGCAAAACTGCCTTACAGAAAGAGAATCCAAACAGAGCAGGGTTTCCTTCATTATCTTAACTGCAAAGGAAGGGACTGTTGCTACCACAAAATCTACAATCTCCAACCACTGTAAGGCCCGGTCTGATCACACCGATATCTATCCATCGATGTACATATCCACTAAATATTCCAACTGACACCAGGATGAAGGCAGGATGAAACCCTACAGAACATTGAACAGAACAGAAAAGATAAAAACATAAACGAGCTTTCCACGCGTTTGTCCTTGGTATAAGAGGCATTCTCAGCTGGTTATTTTGTAGAAGATAAATTAAATCAAAAAGGTAAACAGCTGATGAGTGTCTGGAAGTACCAGAACAGAAACATCAGTGCAGCAGGAGGAAACAATGGCACAGCAAAGGCACCGCCAGACTTGAAAGCCATGTAAGGCCACCTATTTATTATTTCAAGGAGAGAATTATTTCTAAATAGCAAAGCAGCTATGAATATCCATAAAAGATATAAACACACTTCTCTTTTGATGAAGGGGACCGAAGGGGAAATGATTCATGCAGAAACCTTTGTTAAAAAACAACGCCCACTCCTTACTGCTATTGTTATTTTGTTTACATGTAACTTGTAATTTTCTTTTTTTGCCCTTTAAACTTGAAAAATGTAAATAGGTTTATAAATTGGATAAGGCCTGCCTCAACAAAGTCAATTCAAAGGATCTCAGCGGTGTTATTGAATTCAAGGGTGGTAAGCACACAATCATACGCTATACTGAACAGAGACGGGATTGTTCACATCGTTATCTAATGCTAAATTAGGACAAAAATGCAATCAAAGCACAGTCCAAAGTTCACAGAACTCAACTCAAATATTCCCATCATCTTAAGCAAACTGTGCAACAGGCACCTGGTTAGTGCTTGAGTCAGTAACGGTAGCGCAAAGTGATCCTTGCAGAGCTCTCAAAGCATCTCATTGCATAATTTGCGTAGACAACTGGATAATACCCTGTACGTGCAAACAGGGAGATACACCTGTGCATACTTCCATGCAGAAGAGTGGGCACTAATTAAGGGCCAGATCAAAGGCCCTTTAAGGTAGCCAATTTATGTCAGGTTTTCAATTTTCCCTAATATCGTCACTTATTTCTGCATCGTTTACACTAAACCCTTTCAGAACTATCCAAGTGGAATTCTTTCACCACCTCAGGGATAATACACATATCTAGAGACTATGGAATTATTTTCGACAATACTGACGAAACACATGATTTCTTCTTGTCAGAAGCTGGAAGAAACATATCACTGTTCTGGAAAACATAACTCAGCTTCATATATCTGAAGGCAAAAAAAAAAGGAGTTAGTTTATTAATCTGGATATTTTATTTAATTTTCTTTGGGTTATAAATAAGCAGCAAGTTAATACTGTTTTCAGCTTTTGACAGTTCTAATGTTAATTACATGTACTGGATTTTATAAATCAATACTTCTTACATAAAGTGTTATTTAACTTGCCAAGAGTAGCAATAGATCAATGCATTTACTGTTCTTGCTAACACTGATGGATGACATACATCAAAAGAATATATAAAGGAAAAATAAAAGATTTATTTGTAAGTCAGACAGGGTTAAACCCCAGTTAGGTGGAGAGAGAACTTAAAGAGTGTTTTGAAAATAATCTCATAACTTTATTAAGGTTTGAGAGGTTTTCTTCTTGTTTTGGTTTTTTTGGGGGGTTAGGTTGGAGGGGGAGGTTTTTTGTGGTTTTGGAGGTGGGGGGTTGCTTTTGGGTTTGGGTTTTTTTTTTCTGCTTTTAATGCCAAGGCCTGAAGCTATCATAAGCAGATTGCTCTGCGTACAGAACTATTATATTAACTCTGTGTATCCTATAGGATGTAGGAGCAATAAATTGCACCTCCCAAGCTTTAAGTGTATTCTTACTAAAGTGCCATATTCCTGTGTTCAGCACACACAGTACCCTCTATCTAAACATGATACTAGGTGAACAACAAAAAAAAAAGCATAGCTGATAATTACTATTTGCAAACATGCTACCGTTAATGTGCTTAAAATTTTAAAGGATGTACAAGTAAAATGTTGATCGTAAATCAACTTCAAATTGCATTTGCTGCACTATGAACTGTAATAAAAGAAACCGCTCAGTTAAAATCATTCTAAGAGCTAGTATTAATGCACCCAAACATCTTGAAGGGATACACAGCTCACAGTTTTATTAATATTCATTATTTATTTGTGCCATTTGTAAAGAAGACATTAAGTGTTTTAAAATTAGGAAATACCAAAGAACTGAAAGCTATTACTCTGTATGTAACAACAACAAATCAATAAAATATTGATTAAAACTCATTATCAGAAGCATGTAATATACAGTATGTATAATTATGTACTGAAATAGAAGGGAAAACTGTTTTCCTTCTAGTATGGATAAATTTCTCAGGACAGAAGTAATAATTACGCAATATATTACGTCCAAATCACAGAACAGACAAAAAAGTTCTTTTACATAAAAAATTATCATCAGGAGGAACTTTTTAAAGTTACAAAAGGTTAAGGAATGTAAACTTGAAGAAGCGTTATCCTTTGGCAGTTATGCATGTCATCATTATATTTTAGTGCAATATACCTGCACTAAAAATAAAAAGTCACCTCTGTGCTCTATCACCACAGCATTAAATTAAGCACAAGTAGGCTCTACTTCATTAGCTCTATTACTCTGGCCAACAGTCATGAGAAGCTACAAGTAATGACTACCATCTAGTAGTCATGTTAGTATGTTTCTGATCTAAATAAAAAAAAAAAAAAGACCATTTGTAAACATTCCCTCAAACCTCATCGGAAAAAGATGAAATTCTATTTAACCAAAATTTTTAAAGCAAAAAAAGTGAAACCACTCAGTCTACTAGCTAAGGCATGTCTTGGAGGACAGTGTAATACCTTTAATGAGACTGCCAATTAATGCAAGAAAAGTCAGGAGATCGTCTTCAGACTTTGAGTATTTTGTCTCAAACAATCAGACAAAAGACTTCCCTTCACAAAAATCATTCTTCTAAATTGTCAAAAGGAGTACGGGTATAAAAGAGAAAGTGGATCAACTGCTTTAGGTAAAGCTTGGTTTTGTAAGTTTGGTAGAATTTCATGCAAAACCTCAGTCAAATTAAAGAAATGAGAAAAAATTATCCCGGTGAAAGGTGAGAATTCTGCACATGTAACCTTTCTGTCCAACTTTAAACTGTGAGTCAGGGGACAAGAAGAGTCCATGAGTGACTGGCTGAGAGATATAACACAGAACACTTGCTTGCAGAAATACAACATAAAGCTTAGTCTCATCTCACTGGCGGATAATATACAAGTTGTCAAAGATAAAAACAACCACCACAGTCCTACATGTTACACTTCTTATACTGTATCATAATCCTACTCTCATGCAGTCCAACTCAGAAGCACCTGAACATTTCTGCTGGAGCCTAATCAAATAAATACAGATAGTCTTGCTAAATCCTGCTTAGCAGCGTTAAACAAATGAAGAGCAAACCTCTACTCTTGGTTTTGAACTTAGACAACCTGACAATAATGAAGATGTATATTCAAAAGGAATATGGAACAAGCCTGAACCTCAATTCACGAGAACTCCTGCATCCTGCAAGAGGTAAGCCCTGGGCGGGTTTACAAGTTCTATAAAATTGCTCACTGGGGGAAACAATCTGCCAACTAAATTCTCAGCAGGACTTCACAAGTCCCTCCAGTCATCTGTTTCTGCTGTATACATTCACGTACATCATCAAGCTGACAATTTAGAAACTGGACCAGATGGATGTATAACCCAAACCAGTGTTGTTTGTTAAATCTAAAAGCTATTAATCAAAATAATTTCCTTTATTAAACTCCATGGGAGAAAGGGACAAATATAGTTGACACATTACACATATTTACCGGGAGTGCATCACAGGACAATACAGACTGAGGTTATTTTCACCAGGCTCCACCAGAGAAAAATGTTGATAACAGAAATGTTCTTCCTAAATAAAGCAGATTATTGCAGGACAAAGAAAGCAGGAAAGGGCATCTAAATGCTTTCCTTGAGTAGATAAGGCATGTTATTCTTTTTTCCCCAGAGGAAACAATTACATTCTCTGAAAGGACTGGCAACTTCAAGTTATTTTTAAACAAAGAGCAGTTCTTTGTCTAACACAAGCGCTAACTTGTTTTAGGAAAGCAATGGATGAGACTAGATCAACAAAGTTAGCTTCACCTTTCACCAGACACTTAATGCCAACCCAGCTGGAAAACAGCCTGGGCTATTTGAGGTTTAAGATTCACAAATAATGCTTGCTGCTATCCCTCTTCTCACTCTGCAATTCCTCACATATTTAGACACAGGACTAAAAAACATCAACGTATACTTCCTGGTTTTCCAAACTAAAGCTTTACAATAAAATCATTTATCTGAAGCGCATATGAAAACATTCCAATTCTAACAACAGAAAAAACTTGTACAAACAAGTTACAGAAATAGAGTCCTCTGGAAATACCTGGGAAATGGTTTCTTAAATATCAAAAGGGGATTTATAAAAGAAAGGAAAGCCTGTAGCTATTTGCTTCACAGACAAAACCACAGATTTTTATAGACTAACCATTTTGCAGGAGGTCACTGAACCAGAACGCAGTTGTAATCCTTTAGTGATACTCTGATACATTATTGCAAACAGACCTCATTTTGCAAGTTCTAATTGCCAGGCTGAACACACAGAAATTAAAGCGATCCCAATAAGTGCGGTCGGCTGGCAGCCCCCTGGGCACGGCCCTTCTTTTACTTCCCGTCATGGTGTGAATGAGAGAAACAGAAGGGAAAAGTGCGTGTAATGTACCTGTTCTAACTCTTAAAGGAATTAACATCTGAATCGCAAAAAATGAGAGCAGTTTGGCCCAAATATCATTTAACTTTCTGTGGTATATTCCAAATATGCTACAGTTATTATTTTAAGGGGTTATCACATAAATACTCCCACTCATACATTTTTCACAATCAGAGCTTTCATTGATGTAGTTTATGAAAACGTCTTTTATTAGCATAGATATTAAAAGGCTTGTTTACGGAGTAGATCTCCTGAAATACATGCTCAACCAGAAACCCTGTCTGACTTAAAAGTAGATAGACTGAAATGCTAGTACATTATTACTGGCTCATCAGGAAGCAAATTAGTTGTTTTTCTCTTTGTTTAGCAATACTCAACAGGTACTTATTTTGACACCATTTTAATGTGAATGCACATTAAATTAACATGTTCCATGGTTACAGAAAACATTTCTTGGACAAAGGCCAATCCAGCAGCCTCATAACAAAAATGATAATTTCTAAATTAAAGTAACATACGTTAAATTACGTAAGACACTTCTCTACACGTGCTTGCTGCCAACCCATTGTATCTGACAAAAGCTGATGACTTCTATCCTTCTGCTTCATATTTACAATGTACCTCAAATACTATTTATTATAAAAATAAATAAAATTAATTAAAATGGTATACATGACAAAAAAAAAGCATGACCAGAGTTGACCTTCTCCTCTGCGTATGCAACCAAATCATGAAAACTGTGTATGCAAAGTTCAACAACCACCTTTGTTATTTCTCTTCACTATGTGTAGAAAACAAGGTCTATTAATAAACAGTCAGCCTAAATTAGTATTAACATAACATTTCTTTAGTTTAGACTTTTGGTCTTTAGTTTATATCAGCTTAGAAGTAAACAGAAAAAGTGCGATAATAGCAAATAAAACAATGAAGCAGTAAAAATAACACGATGATGGATTAAAATATATTGTTCTAGTTGGGAGTCAATAGGGCAAGTGCTTTATAAAAATTATGTTTTCCTTTGACAAAATCAGTACAATACTTGCTGGTACAAGCAATAAAAAAAACCCCTCCCATAAAACACTTCCGACTCCGCTTTCCATTTTAATGGCTGCAGGCAAAATTCAGAATACATTTGTCAAGTTGATATTATCAACACAACAGGGGCATGCCTGACTTGTTCTACATTTGTTCTGAAAGTTCACTTTTAGAGGCCATCAGCCAAGAAAGAAGAACACAGGAAATCAAAATCATTCATACCAGGCAGACACAGAAATATACCTTCAAATATTTAAGAGAAGTTTTAGTAAATATTATCACATATTACTCTGCAAGGCATCAATCACATTCAGTTTAACATTAAAGACCAACCAATCTGAAAATTAAAGGTGTTTCGCACTCTCTCTTTGCTCAGTTTAATGAGACATCCTAGTCTGATCTGTGACAACTAGTGCCAACATCTTTAACTTTTTTCCTGACATCTGAAATTGATTTCAAAGACAGATACTTGAGAAGGCAAGAATACTACAGAAAAGGACATAAGAAAAGCATTGTAAAAGAGAAAATCAAATGTATAGTCTTAGCTCTCCCCTCTCCCCCCTTCTGGTACTTAAAAAATCATCTGCAACATGAAGCAATTGAAAGAAAATTCCATTAAAAAGTCCTAAATGTATCTGAACTTTATTCTTGTGCCTTTGAAATGAATACCAGCCAACTATATTAAAAACAATTCTCTGCTGTTATACATTTCTCCTATTCTATTTATGTTCTCTTTGATAATACCCGGACAAGGTTTTTTCACATACTTAGTGCAAGGCTATTCTTTCATGAAAATACATATCCTTATGCATGTATTTTTTTCTTTTATAATTTCTTAGATTTCTTTTCCAGACTAAAGTGTATAGAGAGAATAAATATATTACAGAGATTAAAAAAAAAAATCACTTGAATTGTGTAATCCTACAATTTGCCCATAGACTGAATGAATGCACAGCTAGTTGACCTAAATGATAAAAACAATGCTCACAAAATTATTTAAATGTCAAAAAAAAGCCCAACTCCTTATTAAACATGCACTGGCTGAAAATGCAACAAACCCTATGCATTGAGGCTCTACATTAAGAACCGCTACAGCAGACTATTGTTGTAACAGGAATTACTGTATCATTTAATGGCTTTCGAGGATAACATAGAATGGGTTTGTGCTGCTTATTTTTAATGAGGGCACAATGATATTAGGGCAAGAAGCTTCACTTTGCCACCAATACCATGCTTGTAAGAGAGAGATTTCAACAGCTGTCCTGTACAGATGGTTGCTTTTACTTACAAAGCTTTGAACTGAAGAAAGATTAAATCTATGGATGAGGGACCTTTACCTTGCTGCTTTGCTTGGATAGTTGGCAGAGAAAAAATAGCTAAGATAGATTATAATAAATGTCTTGTTTATATTCTGCACACAGTATTTCTTAAATGTACAAAAAACAATGTTTATTTGATTTTAGCAGCATGCGGTTTCCACTGAGCACCCTGGAATTCTCCTGAAAAAATAAGAAATTTCAGCTTTCCTGAATTCCCATCAGAATGTCCAGTATTACAAAAATGGAAAACCCAAACAAATACAAATGACACAAAGGGAAAGAATCTGAGTCAAAGTCAGAAGTAAAAAAGTATAAAAGCAGAATGACACGCATTGTGTGACTAATGGTACACGCCTTTGTTCCAAGGTAATTAATCCTATTTTTCATTGCAAGTTGAAAGTCTCGAAAGAGTCATTCCTGGGAAAAACGTTGGTTTTCTTTAAAACAAGGCACAATAGTGAAGGATTAGATTTGCTGTGTTGACATAAGCTTAGTAAGCAGCAATAAACACTATTCAGTGAAAATGTTCACAAACTCAAAGTATTGCACAATTCTGACCTGAGGTTTCATTTTTGAAAGTCAGTCTCCATGCTGACTTTTTAAAGATCTTGGTGAATTCCTCAGTTTACTACAACTGTTTACTGCAAATCGTTGTCTGATAACAGCTGTTCACATGTCACAAGAATACCCACATCAATAACAGAGGGTTTTTTAAGCCCTAACATTGGATATCAATATACTAGATAAAGAAACTACAAAATCCATGGCAGCTATCGCACAACTTCCAGCCTTTTACTTCTAATGAGTGCTTCTAGTGCACACCAAGGTTCAAAGGAAATACTAATTAATTCTATTCTGGCAACTATATGCTATTTGGAAGCCAAAATAGATGGAATCTGTGGTCTTCTAAGGGGAAAATTTATTTTAGATTGTACAAGATAATTTGAGAGCTCTAAATTCTCTCAAGAGATCTAAAACTGAAACTGATCTTTTGATTTTATCAGCTGCATTTTTAAGAGAAATACCTTTTTATGAAGAGAAGTGAAACAATAAAACACTACTGAAGCACAAAAACCCCACAAAATTCTGGAAGTCAAGGAAGCTGAGCTATTTGTGTATTCTTTGGAATTACACACTTTGCGGGCAACTCTAAACCATATGTTCCTCATCTTCCTACAGTAAACAAATATAAAATGTACCCAACAAGCAGAAAGGGAGAGAAGAGCAAAAGCTTTGAAATATGGCATATTTCTCAGTCTCAGTGGGTCAAGGTATTGGCACAACTGATTTTTAACTCTAAAACAAGAGAAGCGCACTAGAAATTTCTTTTAATTTAAGATTACATTTCACACGAGTAGATTCTAGATCAATTCCTTTCATGGTAACTATTGCAGGAGGCCTCCTTCCTTTTATAAAACCCACTTGGAGGACTCAGTTTGTGGCATCAGTCTATCGACAAATTATTTTTGGAAATGTGACAAGTTATGCTTACGTCTTCATGTGTATCCTGTAGGAGACAAACCTCAACGGATCACATTTCTCCTCCCCTTCGTCCCTCAGGGGAATGCAACTCATTTCAAGATGGCTGGATTGTAAAGCTTGTTTCTAAAGTACCCATATTCATATCATTTGAAAATCTGAATTAAGAACCATTCAAAACTACTTTTTTCTCCTCATTGTTCAGTGAAAGAATACTGCATCAGTGGTTCCACATTTTCCTTCTGATCTACTTAACTCAAAGATGCTTTTTGTAATGCCACTGTGCCTTCAGACACCAACCATCATCAATACAGCTACAGGATACATCAGATAACCACACGTGCTTCATCTACTGAGCATCGACCACTGAAGAACAGAGGTCCCCTTTGCATTTCAGTGCTTACTGACCACTGCTGAAAGTGAACTAAGAGACACGGAGGGTACCAGACATCTTATAGGCCTAAACAACAACACCCACAGCAACTATGCAAAAAAGAGCAATCTCCTCTTTTATTCTGCAGGTGTCATCAGGGATAAGAATTATGAACTATTTATATTGTACACTTCTAATAAACAGTGTTGGATCATCAATGAAAATAAGCTCCATGAGTCCAAAATAAATCTCTGTATACACATTATTTTAAACTGTCATACTTCATCTAAAATCGACGCAGTTTTTCATTTTTACTGGCAACAGTGGTTTTGTCATATATTTCTCTATGCAAAAAGACTTGAACTATTCATTCTTGTTTAAGCTTTCAAAAAAAATTTACCCTCAAGCACAGATCAGCATAAACTATTTCAGCTGAAAATTTGAGCAATTAAGAAAAAGTTTTCCGCAGCCAAATATGCCCTATAAAAAGTAAACATAGGTAGGCAAAATAAACTGGAGTAACTACACCATCATTATGATGTAGGTATATGTAACAAGATACACAGTTAATGATTTCATTCTTCTTAACACTTTCTCTCTATTCATTAACAAACACTGAAAATAGACTTTTTTTTCTCTCTGAAAATTAGGCATTCCGGTCGCTAGATTACAAATTTCATAAAAATTCACCATTTCTTTCATGGGAACCTTTGTTCGTCTAAACAGGCTATTTAAGGGAAAAATGTAATAACGGTGTATCAGTTCATCCTTCTCTCTATGGATGGAGGGATTAGAAGTTACATACATATGTATCTATATATATCTCAGTGAACCCATTATGAATCCATTTATTATCAAGGGTTGAAATTACACATGAATTCATAAAGAAATAAATCAGCATGGATCAACAGGGTCCACAGTATGTAGTACTGCCACTGTTTCAAAGAAATCAGTAGTAAAACAAAAGATGCTTAAAGATACCCATGCTTTGGAGAAGCTGTAAGAAAACCAGCTCCATCAAGCTAAACTGTAAAGAGGTAGAACAGCAGAGATGCTGCATAGGTTTAACACAAGAACGGCGGGGTAAGGGAGGTGACTGTGAAATATGCTGGGTGAAATCAGGTTAGTTCAAGATCAGTGGAGAGATGGAAAACAGAACGAAAACGATCAGCAGCAGACTGTGTCCCAAGGAGGCACTCCTGTCTGAGATGAAAAAAGACCAAGAAATGAAACTTGGATTCTTAAGGGAACATTGGCTCAAATACCGAAAATACGCCAAAACAGTGAGGAGCGTCATGGCAAATTTTCACAAGAATTTTGATTCTGTCTTTTATTCTCCTAAAATACACAATATACAACAAAATTTCTCTTTGCTTTAACCTGAGACCCAGAACTTTGCATGGAAATTCCAAAATCCAGATAGGATCTACTAATTCAACTACACTCTGCTCATGGTGTCTCTGGTCAAAAAAATTGTGAAAACTAGTACGTCTTTAAAATCAGAGGAAAATAAGCATGCATGAAATAGACAATATGGATTTACAAAACTAAGTTATTTTTTATTTGCTACTTATTTCTTCAAAGTTTACAAACAATCAGATGATGGGGGGGTGGGGTGGGGGTGGTGGTGGTGGTTTGTTTCTTCCCCTCTTTTTAAATTTATTTTCCCCTTTCCCCACAGCTACCATAGCCACTGGAAGCTACTATGACCGTTCCCTTTCTCCACAGCACACACCTTCAAATCCACACTTGAAGACAGAATTTCCCAAGTGACTGTAAATTATTTCCAAATTAGAGCCACAAACTGCACTGATACAAAAAGTTCATTTCTTTAACCCTGCTTGAAAAGCAAACTTTCCTCCCTCTTATCTCTCCTTGCCACCCAAATAATAGATGACAGTCATCTGTTTTATGTTAGACTATCATTCCCAAATCTCTCATGCTGATTCATTCTCAGCTTTCACAGCACAGGCACAAGTTGTCAGGAAGAGCTATGCCGGCTTCATTTCCCATATGGAATCCAACAGCTGGAGTTCTTTCATTAGAGCAAGCAAAAGATCCTGATATAAATTAAAGAGAGCAACACAACACAGTGACAAACACATCTTCCTGTACCTCAAGTACAACGCTGAAATGTATTGTAAAGCAAGCACATTGCTGTGTCAGCCAGGGAATTAATAAAGTCCAATTACCTTGGACATGCTTGTGTCTACAAAGTCCCCCCATTTTCAAATTCCAACAACCCCAAAGTCTTCCCCTTCATTCATGACTCCCTAAGTACCATTGGTCCAGTCCCACACACAAGACCAGGTCCCCTCCACATCCCTATACCTCCATTCTTCATCAAGTCTACCGTTTGCTCTGTCCCAACCCTCAATCCCTCCCTGACACTTTATCAGGCTACAGAAACCATGAGATGCAGCAGGAGGTTCCTACTTGCTGTTGGGCCAACTAGTATCAGTACCCTGTCTGGCGAGCCACTAAGTCAACGACAAAAGATAATTGCTGAGATTGTATTTAATGGAAGCAGTAATTTGGGTCCTCTATACTATCCAGCTACCAATTTTCATGACCTTACAGAAAATTAAAATTGAAGCTTCTACCTTAGACAAATGATAATCAAATTATTTTCCTGTCTCTAGGTTATTCTTAAACAAATCCAATTAACTAAATTTTATTAACTGGACTATCAACTTTAAAAGCTCTGTCAAATTAGCTACTATGAGAATTATCCTTAAAATAATGCTAGTAACATTTAAACAGAGTCTGTAATGCTTCACAAGTGATATTGAGCTAACAAGCTACTTCCAAGCTTCAAACTTCCTCACTGATATTTTTAATCAAACTTTTAAATTCATGGCAAGGAATTTCCTAAATTTTAATGATTTAGTATAGTAGCATAGAATTCTTTTCACAATTTGGATTTTGTTGCTTCCATAAAAACATCTACTTTAACACAAGATTTCAAAAGTTTGACTATTATCAAAATAATGAGAAAATCAACTACAGCATTATTTAGTTTCAGAAGGGGAAACTGCCTAGAATAAGGAAGCTTATTAAAAGGGTTCGAAAGATTAAATAGCAGGATAGAGCATCTCTCTCCTCTGGGGAAAGGCTGAGGGAGCTGGGGCTGTTCAGCCTGAGGAAGAGAAGACTGAGAGGGGACCTCACCAACGCTTATCAATATCTCAAGGGCGGGTGGCAAGAGGACGGGGCCAGACTCTTCTCAGTGGTGCCCAGCGACAGGACAAGGGGCAACGGGCACAAACTGGAACACGGGAAGTTCCGCCTGAACAGGAGGAAAAACTTCTTCACTGTGAGGTGCCAGAGCCCTGGCACAGGCTGCCCAGGGAGGGTGTGGAGTCTCCTTCTCTGGAGAGATTCCAACCCGCCTGGACACAGTCCTGTGCAGCCTGCGCTGGGTGACCCTGCTCTGGCAGGGGGGTTGGACTAGATGGTCTCCAGAGGTCCCTTCCAACCCCCACCATTCTGTCATAGAGAAGGCTAGTAAGATAAGGTCCTTCAAAGCATTAAAGTTCAAATGATAGAAAGAAAAAAGCACCTTATGTGGTAAATTAAAAAAAACAAACAAAAAAAAAAATACAGTGAGGGTATCCCCTCCCCAAATAAGTTTCAAGAAAAACTTCATGGGGGGGGGGGGGGGGGGGGGGGGGACCAAACAAAAAACCAAACACCAACACCAAACACCCACACACAAAACAAAAAACCACAAACAAAACCCCAAACCTCACACATAGTTTTTCACATCCATTTGGAAATTATATGTATTACAGAACAGACCATTTAACCACCAGTTAATGCTTCTTTTACAATAAAAAGGGACTTTAGCACAAATAATAATCATGACCATTGACCGAATCTTTGATGTTAAACAGCACATTGGAAGACTAATCAAACATTTTAAGATAATTATTTAAATATAGATATTTGAAAATTGGTGAGCCACCTGCAGATTTAAATTCTTGTGTCTGTGAACAACTTCAACAAAAAGACTCTCCCATTTAGGGTTAGTATGATGTTTCAAGATTTTTATAAACCTGGGAACTGCAGTAGATTTTATCATCTGCCACAACACCGCAAAATTTAAACAGAAGGTGGCTCTATTTGGCTTGTACAAGAAGCATAGTGAATACTATTTGATCCAGTGAACACAGAGAATCATCAAAACAACCTTTTCTATTAATCGGGAATGGTTTTAATGTTAAATGGACAAAAGAACTAAAAGATAATTTGAAGATTCTCTGATAAACTCAGAAGCCAGGGAGCAGATGGTACCACTTCAGTTTTTCACTCTGTCCTTCAACAGAAAAGACATGTCTGTGTTTTAGCATAAGTAAGTTCTACTGTAGCTCTACAGTTACTATTATTTCTGCTGTAATAATTAATATATCCATATAACAAATGTTAGTATTGCTTTGACAATTAGCATCGAGAAAACTAAGTTTGGCAACATTCCTCAATTTTCAACTCCTTCCTTTCATTTTTAACCTTTTTCATGAAATTGATCATTAAGTTTGTTCTAGAAAAAGCTATCAGTATCTGATGGAATTTTTGTGTATGCTGCTTCTTTTTGTTCCAAGAACAAGAATCTGAATATTAAAATTCAATGTACTTATAGTTTATTTAGGTGGAATAATTTGAACTGGGACATACCGCTAGGAAGACAGCTCTTAGATGAGTCATAACTTTTACCTTAGCTGGGCAAAAACTAACATTGCTGTATTGCCAAATAGATTAAATAAGCAAGACGGAAACCCATGAAGAAGCAGCACATCAATACAGAAACAAACAGAGCTGTCCTTTAAATATGAAACAGAGGAAAGCACACTATATTTAAGAGGGATATTGATCTTAGGAACACTGACGGCAAAGTGTCCTAGCGCCTTTATTCAAAGGAAGGCTTCAATGAAATTGCTGGTCTATTTTTTTAAAAATTATAAAAAGAAGCTATAAGACCATGCATGATCAATTGGAAAAACTTCTGATGGATGTAGCATATACTTGTGGATCAAAAGATTTAACGTAAGAATTGTAAAACAGTAACTCAGATAAAAGTCAGACTAGCAAACACCAGACACAACAGCTCAGATTTATCGCCAGCCTCCACCCTCGTAATACACCTCCTTTGTCAAGTTTTAGAAATGACTGCCATTAGTGGAGCCTTGGCCTTGAAATTGTATTAGTAATCAGACACGACGCTGTGAGCGACAGTCAAAGTTGACTGATTAGAAAGGAAACATACAGAGAATGGCATGCCCAAACCAAGTGGTTTACTACTTCTAGCAAGAGAGTTGAAAATAGTTTGCTTAAGCATAAATCAAAAGAGCTGGCAAAGATAGATTATGGTGTAAGAAAGATCTGGACCTGTACTTTTTTTACTCTTTCTAGTTCTTGCTGTGTGCACTTTGTACTTCTAGAAAAATGAGTAATTAATGCTTTGCTTTGGTGATGGTTTTGAGTCATTTCCATCATGTTGCTAATCACAGACCCAAAAGTGAAACAGCTTGCAGATGCTCAATACAATTGGGCATGCGGTAGTAGAATAGCTACAAAAAAACATCCAAAACATCATGTCTAGGAAAATGGATACAGAAGTTTCAACTGAAAGTGGGAAGAGTGAAAAGAAATATCACTCAAGATATGCAATGAGGGGAATCTGAAAGCGTAAAGAGAGTTCCACCCATCACCATGGCACACCTCATAAGGAAAGACCTAGAGCTAGTGATATAATTCTTTCCACACTACAGGCAGAGAACCCTTTGAAATTCAATTATTTTATGAAAATAGTAGATTTAAAGCCTATCTTCCCCATCCAAACTATCAAGAGGGGTAAGAAAGGCATAAAAGGCCTGGGGGCTTCCTGGGCCGATTTAATTCATGCTTTTTTGTAGCATAATCTTTTCAAGGAAGATATGCTGCCATTACAATTAAGTAAGTTACTTTTCCTAGTTTATTATTTATGATTTTAATATAAGGCTTACACTTGTACTATATCACTGCAATCCATACCCTTGTATCATTCTGTCCTATGAAGCAAAACTGTTCAAGTGTTTAGCAGTTTACCACTTTGAATTATATTACAAATTCGCCTGGAAGTCGGTTTTTATACTTTGATCTAAAACTATTACCCAAGTCTTGTACAATGTAATTAAATAAATTAAACCAGCCCTTGGGGACCTTTTGCTCTAAAATGAAATTTCAGATCCAAAAAGTGCCTGTAACCTTTACTGTAACCATGTCTAAAATGCTACTTGTAATTTCACAACTAATCAGATCTTGACAGAAAGGCAGACACTTGTTGATGGAACTCCTCCTTCCCGATATCCCCAAGGATAAATTTACTACATCATGATTGAAACAAATCCTATTCTATCAGAGTCTATACTTTTAAAAGGGTATTATGAGTTCTGAAGCAAGGCTTCTGGAATACTGCTGCTCAGTTACAACGTATGAATACAACTTACCGCCTACCCCTGTTGCTGGACTGGTCAGCTCATTGAAAAAACTTCAGATTTCATGACATATAACATTTTTCTTCCACTTTAGACAACCTAAAAATCAGGCTGATAGCAGTACCCAAGTTAGCAGTGACTAGGCATAAAAAGTTAGCACCAGAAAAAGTACAGTTGAAGCACTAGTGTAAAAGGCCAGCTTTAAACATGAATCTTGACCTTGTGAATGAAGGCCAATATTTTTTTAATCCTACCTCTCAAAAAATACCAATAATCACTAATTGAAAAGCAAGGATTAACTGAACAGACAGTAGCTTATGTGTCATTATGAAAATACGCAACCAAAATATATGCAAAAAGCTATACTCATAATGAATGTAAGCATACTATAAAATATCGGCTCAAGACAAACAGAAGAACCAGTCACCACAAATTTTTACATGATAGCTGCAAATTTCACCACCTTCTCCCCTCAGTTCATTAATCGGGGTGCTTAACACAGTAGTGCTACCATGTGCAGGGTATGTGATTTCATCAGTTTGTACACAAAAGTAACAGGCACATGATAACATGCCAGCTGAGTGTAGGCTTGATGCCTTGATTCCTCCCTGTAGAAGTACTTATGAGACGCTCCAGCTGAACTCGGATACAGCACTGGAGCTGGGGTACCACACACGTCTGAATGCCAGTTCAGAAGCGGCGATCTCCAAAAGCAAGAAACAGCTTCTATCCACTGTTACCATATCCTCTGATTTCATTTGCTACTGCTGACACATTAGAGTTTAATGGCTGTCAGTGGCTATTGATCAAATACATGGTTTTGTAAACATGGATATCATCAGCCAGAAAACTGCAAGAGTCAGTAATCACTGCTCAAGACTTTGCATACTTCACTTAACATGTTTTTCTTCTCATTAGAATGCCTTTTATATGAGTGACATTGAGCAAGAGAATGTTCTGCCATCTGAAAAATTTGTAATTTTGTCCACTGAAATAGGATCATCATCTATCAAGGGTAGCCTACCACCTTTCTGCCTCTGCCCGACAATCACCACGCTCATGTACTCTGCCATTAGCAAAACCCTTGCCTTCAAGCTGTTCCTTTTCAAGGTAGCACCATAATTACATAAGCATCAGTTGTACGCCTTGAAGCTCTGTAAGAATAAGAGCTGACTTCTCACCCAATATCATACTTTCTTTTTTTGCCAATTAGGCAATAGTTTGAAAAGCACAATAAATAATTATTTTACAGTCAGTTGGACAGCTCATATGTTTTAACTTAAGCAAGTACTAAGTACTTTGCTAAACTGAATCTTCAGTGATCACTTCATTGTAACCAAAGACAGAATTATCAATGAAAAAGATATTGTACAAAAGAATCCTTATGGAGATTCAAGGAAAGTGTTCTAACGCAGCTATTTTTGTTCTTTCCAGCTACAAAAATAGCATACTATCCATCCTGAAACACAAAGGTAACCAAGGAAGTATTATGTCATTTGCAAAAGGTTCACTTCACTAGAGCAAAGTGGGTTTTTATTATTATTTGATTTCAGCTACTTCTGTATGTCTCTGCTTTGAAAGCAATACCACACAGCGTCAAAACATTTCTGATGAATAACGAGCCTGCAACAAGAATTACAAATGAGGAGATATTAAGAAAACATTAATTCCTCCATACGAGTACTTTCAAAGGTCACCTCTGTTTTCTTTTCATTTCTCCAAGCATGATCCTACCTTGTCCAAAATACCTCAGGCTTCTATCCCATTTATTTGGTTTTGCTACAGAATAGGAAAAACTATAACGCTACAGTAATTTGATGTCCCTAGCAGATGAATCAGTATGTCTGAAGAGCATTACTAATTATAATAAAAGTACGTTCATTAATAATATTATGCATTTTCATGCATAACTGAATTTTAATTTTTCAAACACATACTCCAAAGAATATAGTTACAGTGTACCTATATGAATACCACAGCATGATATCAATGCATAATCTCAAAGTGTCTGCATTCGGGGAGGGCATATATAAACAAATAGATTTGTTGCGTTACAGCCAGAAAACTACATAGCATGCAGCAAACCCATACATTCAGGAAAAAAGGTAATTTATGTCAAACATATAAACAACAGCAGCCACTCAAAACCCTCTTGCCAAACCCTACAGCTTGATTATGCCAGCTGCTGTATTTAGTGGGAAGGGGTACAGACGATCTTACTTATTTTGCATCTTACTATAAAGAAACAGAAATCATCCCAGTTTCTCCATTGTTTTAGTCTTTTTGTCCCCATAGTGAACTAAAATTTTGAAGTATACCAAGTATAATAGGAAGAGTTAGAAAGGGGCTTTCTGATCGCCTAGCTCACTGCTCCCTGCAGAGCAAAGCACCAGAAGAAATGACATTTCACCTGAGTGCCAATGAACCAGGATACTCCAGTATTTGCAGTCTTACCTTTGTAGATATGATTCAATAATACAAGCATGCTGCCACATAGAAAACAACTTTACTGAAGGTCAGACATGACATTACTCACTAGGAATTAAAGACCTGCATGAAATAACTGCTGCTTCTTACTTACAAATCCATTAAATAGGTTAAAAGTGACTTAAACTATTGAGTCTCGGAGGGGTTTTTTGTATCTTCCAGGTGATCTTTTACTCACATGGTAACAGCAGGTAACAAGATGCAAAAATTTCTGTGTCTGTTCCCTCATTCTCCAGAGGCCTAGTGCCTCTGTGTGACTTTGCACAGGTTATAACCTCTCTGGATTTCATTTACCCATCTCTGAAATGTGAATAATGCTTAACTTCCTCCTGGGAATTGTGTGGAGGCTTAGAATATTAATCCTGGTAAAGTGCTTTGAAATCAGTGAATTGAAAACAGCACAAAGCACCAAGTTTTATCTTGTGAATCCATTTCTTATTGCCTTTACCTTGTCAAGCTCATACAGAATTAACTATGATCGTATAAATCAGTACAGCTTCCGCAATAATAAGCTTGCCTACTTCAATAATTAAAAAAAAAAAAGATGATAAAGGTAAAATAACTTAAACCAACACTTGAGGTTTTTCTACATACAGACATAAGATGTACTGTGATATTACATACTGCGTTTCTCCTGTGCCAGTGCTGTGTTTAACACTTACAATGGCTTCTCCTCCCTGGCCTTCTCTATCTAGATGAACAGTGTTTAAGAAGCCTTCTAAAAGGAACAATCTGTTTCATTACTAAAACCTTCTTTAAAATGGTTATGAAGTAGCCCTAGTGGATGATTTTCTGTGTTGATATCAAAAGCTTTTCCTTATATCTCTTTATGCATAAAATACATTAAGTACTTCAATTCTATGGAAAATAAAACATTTTGTTAAAAAAAAAAAACTTAGTAGGCATCACTGAAATGTAAAATCTTTCTCTAGTTTTTATATAAATTAATGACATCACATTCAGAGCTAAAGAACAATAAAAATCAATGTTTTACTAAAATCCTGCTGATGTCCATTATACATAAAGACAGCAGGAATCTGTTAGTTTAAAAAAAAAAAAGTTAAAAAAAGCTTAGAATTCAGAAGAAGTATTTATGTTCTGAAGCAAGTTCAAAGGACTAGAAGAACCTGAAGTTACTTTTACAAGAACTATTCGTATTATATTAGTTTTAAACAAACCCAATAGAATGTGAAATCTGATAAAAACCAATAAAATATGAGGGAAAAATCCACAATTAACCCCAACATTTGTAATATATATAGAAAACTACTTAGAAACAAACTTCATGGGCTAAGCAAGCATCCAAATGAGCAGATGACTTTTCCAAAGCTTATTTAAACATTTTAGTACTTCTGTTTCACTTATATCACACCTGCTTCCACCTGCATCTCTCCCAAAATTCTTGTGATTTCTGCATGAACAGGTCATGAACAAGTGATTTTTTTTCTGCACTCACATCAGCTAGGCCTTGATCATCAGTATCTTGACATCAGTAAAACCCTTAAAAATGATCATGAAACGTCAACTCTTTGCTGTACTATAACTCCACCTTGATCTCATAGAATTTTCATTCCTGTTTTTTTTGCTACGAGTTAGTCTAGATAGTCCCCTTCAAACGTTCTCCAGAATATAAACATAAGTAAATACAATTAAGTCCATTTTGTACTACATCATGAAAGGAGTTTATCAGTCACGACACTGCATCAGAACCTGACTGGCTGACAAGAACAAGCCCCAAAGTACACAAGCCAGTGCAGTAACGTATTTACAGCAGAGATCAGGGCAGTAAATTGGTTGAAGTAAGAGACAATCCCCTGTGCAAAGGTGGTGGACCAAAGGGTTCTGCAACAGATCTTTCTCAATAATCATGTATTTTGATCCAACAATAAACAGTAACTAAACTACATTTTTGCCACAAATGTCATTCATTGTGTTAAAAAATAGCTTTAAAATCCAAATCTGCCTTTATAGGGAATGTTAAAAAAGAAATTGGGAGAATTTTGGAAATATATTAATCGGAAACATGGATGAATTTTTGCTACAAAGTCACAAGTTTTGGCATTAGATTTAACAATAAGAATTTGTTAAACAGATTCCTTCAACAATGAAAGAAAACAATCTGAACTATTCATTCTCTGAAAACTACACAGGAAGGCATTCATCTAAGTTTCCTGTAATATACTTTAAAAGCAGGCTCAATGTAATGGCAGTTAAATCTCTGAAAAGCTACTCCACATTGTTCTATATTGTTTTACTGAACCCACGGGACTATGTCTTTCTGTATGTTTTAGTGATGCACACAGCTTTGACGACACTTCAATTATCTCTGGCTGAAATTGAATCTGTTAAGAACACTGTAAACCGAATAATCCAATTCCTTCTAATACACCAGGCTGAATCCCTAAGCCCTAATGAACATTCTTCCTTTTTCATTCCCTCTCCCTAGAGCTAACTAAATTGTTGAGTCAAGAACCTAGCAATTATGTATCATTTAAATATTTTTAGTTTATATGCATTCATCATTTGCAAGTGAGGACATGATTGCAGTAAGCTTCCCAACAATGCTATGTAATTTTAATTACCAGAAATCCAGCACAGTAGGTGAAACAATGCCATCAATATCTGAAACAATGCACTAAACATGGCTAGCAATATTGGAATTATAGGAAAACAAGATTTATAGTACAGGCTATGTGTGTGGGGTTTTTAAACAATGTATCTTTATGCATTCTGTATTTCATACATAAAAGTTTATATTAAAAAAAAAAAACAAACACAAAACTGACAAAAATCAATACCTAAAACTTTAAATTCCTGGTCAGCATATATTCTCCAACAAACCCGAGACTCTCAAATACAGGACAGTGTCAAGAACTTACTAGTTTTGAGGAGACTTCATATTACTCATTGCTCAAAAAAATTCATAAAACTCAGCTGGACAAGATAATGAGTAACTGAAAAATAGTAAGACTAAAAAAAAAAAAAAACCCAAACCTGTGATGAGATCTTCCCTTGTGCAGTTAAAGACTTTATTTTAAAATAGGGTGAGTTAGTGATCCTAAAACAATGATCACAACACATAGTAATCTCAATGTTTTTGAGGAAAGTCAGACGTGCCCCAGGTTTCCAAAAATACTTACCAACCGTTATCAAAGTAAACGCACATTTAATGAGTCAGTGTAATCTTCATTAAACATTATCAATACTTATCTCTAAAAATAAACTGTAAACCCCAGTAAGTGCCTTTTCAAAACCAAAATGCATAGCATTTAGAATAATACACATTTGAAGTTACTAAAAGCCACTTTAAAAGGATGTGATCTCAAAAAGCATTAGCTTCTAGCTAATAATTTTCACTCTTACAAGTTTTAAAGTACTTCACAGTGTATTCAGTCTGAGAAGTAAAAGCCAATAATTTTTAAGATAAGTAGCAATATTGTATCTGGGAGAAAAAGCTGGCTACAGAATGCAAAATCCTGGGAACCAAAACGGAAGAGTGGGAAGGCTGACAGGAATGGGCTCTCTTTACTGTTAATTTTCTACTTCAAAACAATTATGCAGTAGCTTTCTACAAATAATCAGATCAGCAGGATGACAAGACCCACCTGTTACATCAAGCCTGCAACACACATACAGAGTCAGCTTCTGTTTGAAATCAAGCCAGAGTCAGGCAATTAAATAGAATTGCTCTTGAAATGTCATGTATAGTGCTATTTTGGAGAATCCTACAAACTGCTGTGGAATTTCAGGTTATTGCTTAGAATCAAGGTGATTCAGTGATACAAGTTACTGCAGTTTCTCTGAGGTTGTTACAGATTTAAGCAAAAGCAAGAGCAAACTGCAATATTAATTTTCAAACAAGCAAAGCTTGTTTTGACCAATATTATTATATTGATCAAAATTTGATGATACTTTAAATATCTAACATAAACTTCTCCAGGAATTAATTCCAATCAATATGAAAAAAAATTGATTTACGAGGCAAACATAAGTCGGGTCAACAGTAATTGAAAAAAACCATCTTCCCAGAGCTACATTTTCCAAACTTTGATTCTGTAAGATCTTCAAGATACTTTGATGCCTTTATCCTTGCACATTACAAGTTAGTCAGCACCTCGCTTCAAAGAGTAAAACTCTTACCTTTACTTTTGGTGACTGCATGGGCTATTACAGCGAGGGACGCATCTTTCCCTGAACTTTTCATTCTATATCATCTGTACAATAAAAACCTGCATAACACAAACATTTTAAACCACTCTACAGAAACCTCTACCCTCTTCCGCTTAGGCAAATTGGAATACTTTGATTTTCTTATTTAATGCTGCCATTGGATAATCTATGTGAATTTCATATTAGTTTAAATCATCCCATCACTGTGACTAAGAATGCTCTTCTGCAAAAGAATTTAAAAAAAATATTTTTCTACTCTTTTTTTTAATAGCCAGTTTAACGGTTAATCTGATGATACAGCACTACAGCACAATCAAAACAAAGTGTCACAGCATGGGGGTATTAGTTCCAAGCTTCACAGAACTAGAGAACCTTGGTTACAGGCAATTATCAGACACTGAGGACAATAAGAGTGCCTTCTTACATGCTCATTAACTCTATTTAAACAAATTAGTAATGTCAGTAATTTCCACAAGGAGGCATGTATAACCTTCTTCAGAAAGTGGACATCTTAACGTACTCTCATTTCTTTTTACCCAGAGCTAGGTTTTCCTCAGGTCTTGCTTCTTCATTTAAAAAAAAAATAAATAAATCTAAACAATTAGAAGATTTTCAGGAGTCTGGTATCTGGTCTACTTTCATATCATCATTAATTCTGTGCCTTTCATACTTCAAATAATCTCCTTTCTTCTTAGAACCTTTCTCACTGAAGTTACATAAATGCTTTTCTTCTAGCCATCCAAGCCCTCTCAGAAACTAATACTAGTTCATTCTGGTTTGCAGTTATTTTCATATTTTACTTGAGTTTTACTCTGCATTTGTTCCAATATCATTCCCTTTGATACCATCCCTATTGACACTACATTATGTAAATTTCAGTTATCTCCTTTTAAAAATTTCAGATGTCTACACATTTTCTTGTGAAAATACATTGATACTATCAAGACCCTTGCACCTTTTTTTTTGGCAAAACTATAATATAGTACAACAGGATTATGATTAGAGGTGACTTTTGGCCTAGGCAAAATAGGTAATGGACATTTAGCAACTGACTGCTTAGGGGAAAGTAAAATATTTTCAGTAAGTGATACCCTGGCCACTTGCCCGTGCCAAAGGCAGTAATCAGCTGTGCAGCAATACATGCTTTCCTGAACACTAATAAACATCTGCAGCACAATATTCTGTTCCCACTGTTATCATGACCTGACTCTTCATTTCCCATGTTTCTTCTTTCTTTTGACAGCAACTTAATATCCATCCTGACTCCTCACACCCACTCTAAAACTCCACTGAGATCATCTACCTCCTATTACCCACCTTACTCTTGCAGAGAACTTCAGTTTTTGCACAAGCATATTTGGCCTACGCTTCTGAGAGGCCTTGAGACAGCTCTCAAAATGATGTCCTTTAGGACTATCCACTCCATTTTCATACAGGTTAAGACAAACAATGTTCCCAGAAATCTCCCAGGTAACTCTTGTTTTCCAAGGAACACATACACAGCAATAAAAGGACTGTGTTGTCATTTTTTGGATGAGACTAAACTATTAAGCTCTAGGAATTGATACCCATTAAATAACCCAGGGGGTGAGGAGATCTCTGTAAGGGTGGTATCCTAGTGAATTAATATTTGGTGTGTCTAACACTTCAGGGTTTATCTGAAGCTCAGGACACAAGTCTCTCAGGGTTGTCTGCAAGCACTGCTATACTCAGATTCATCACCTTCAGAACAGAGGGTGCTTTGTAATTGTCACCTTCATCCAGATTCATCCACAGCCTAATAATGTACAACTAATACTTGCTTAATTACTTTCACATACAATTATCAATATGTGGCCTAGTCATTTGACCCGGATAGTCAAGTGTTCAGAGTAACTCCATAATGGCTTTACCTGAAGCCAGACATCCAGGACACTTAACTGTGATGCTCCCCAAAGTCCTTCCCTTCTGAATCAGACTTGATCTGCAAAGGATCATACGAACTGTAAGTTTCACCAGTGGACCCTATGACTCTAGTTTCTTCTTGAATCTAGGGGGCCATCAATGCTTACTTCATTTCTGTTTGCATTCATCCTGGAGCCATCCATTCCTCCTCCAACCTGAACTGTTCCCTCTACATGGTTGACTAATGACTCCTTTAAAATATATAATTCATTGCATATATACTTACATTATGTGATATTTTATGTGATGCCTTCTTTCCATTGAGACCACACATAAAACACTATTAATATAAATGACATATAGTATTATGTTATTCTGCTTTAAAATGTTTGAGACAAAAATGCTCCCTTTCAGCAGTTCTATCACATGTCACAATATCACATACCTCAAGTCCCTCTCCAGTTCTCACAGATTTTCAAAAGATATGAAGGAGAGTTGGGTCTTCCCTATGTGATTCTGAAAACCTTCCCTCTGGAATTTCTGAAAAGTGCTGAATTAACACCCCTGGATGTTAAATTGCTTCATCCTCAAAAGAGGTATAAAGAGCAAAAAATGCAAGTTTCCATAGAACTGCACGCTTGGTGAACTTGAAGGAATCATCCTCAGGAATGAAAACACGGTTCAGCCCCCATGCCCATCCAGTTCTTGAGCTAGGCTGGCCGCTCAGCTACTTTAGTGAGATACCACGTGCTCCAGTTTCTTTGGCAAACCTCTGGTATAGCATCACTGTACAAGAGTAGCAGCCCCTGGAGAAGGCAGATTCATAGAATCATAGAATTGTTCTGGTTGGAAGAGACCTCCAAGATCATCGGGTCCAACCACTAACCTAGCACTACCAAGTCCCCCACTAAATCATATCCCTTAGGGCCTCATCTAAACGTCTTTTGAATACCTCCAGGGATGGGGACTCCACCACCTCCCTGGGCAGCCTGTTCCAATGCCCGACAACCCTTTCAGTGAAGAAATTTTTACAAATGTCCAATCTAAACCTCCCCTGGCGCAACTTGAGGCCATTTCCTCTTGTTCTGTCGTCTGTTACTAGGGAGAAGAGACCAACCCCCATCTCTCTACAACCTCCTTTCAGGCAGTTGTAGAGAGCAATAAGGTCTCCCCTCAGCCTCCTTTTCCCCAGACTAAACAGCCCCAGCTCCCTCAGCTGCTCCTCACAGGGCTTGTGCTCTAGACCCTTCACCAGCTCCATTGCCCGTCTCTGGACATGCTCCAGCACCTCAGTGTCTTTCTTGTAGTGAGGGGCCCAAAACTGAACACAGCACTCGAGGTGCGGCCTCACCAGTGCTGAGTACAGGGGGACAATCACCTCCCTACTCCTGCTGGCCACACTAGTGCTGATACAGGCCAGGATGCCGTTGGCCTTCTTGGCCACCTGGGCACACTGCTGGCTCATATTCAGCCGGCCGTCAACCAACACCCCCAGGTCCTTTTCCGCCGGGCACTTTCCAGCCACTCCCCCCCAAGCCTGGAGCGTTGCCTGGGGTTGTTGTGACCCAAGTGCAGGACCCGGCACTTGGCCTTGTTGAACCTCATGCCATTGGCCTCGGCCCATCGATCCAGCCTGTCCAGGTCCCGCTGTAGCACCTGCCTGCCCTCAAGCAGATCAACACTCCCTCCCAACTTGGTGTCATCTGCAAACTGACTGAGGGTGCACTTGATCCCCTCATCCAGATCATTGATAAAGATATTAAACAGGACTGGCCCCAATACTGAGCCCTGGGGAACACCACTTGTGACCAGCCACCAACTGGATTTAACTCCATTCACCACAACTCTTTGGGCCCGGCCATCCAGCCAGTTTCCTACCCAGCGCAGAATATGCCCGTCCAAGCCATGGGTAGCCAGTTTCTCCAGGAGGATGCTGTGGGAGATGGTGTCAAAGGCTTTACTAAAGTCCAGGTACACAACGTCCACAGCCTTTCCCTCATCCACTAAGCGGATCACCATGTTGTAGAAGGAGTTCTTAGTTCCCAGTGAAGCGATTCTTATTTACTGCTTAGGCATATTTCAGAAAAGAGAGAATTTATATATTCAGCACTACATGGTCTCTCCATGACTGTCTCTCTCTGCATATGCTGCAGAATTTCTAGTGTAGGATTTATACTTTAATAAAAGCAATACCTTGTTAATGAAATGTTAAATAACGTATTTAAACTAAAAATGTAAAAGATGAAATAAATTATCAAGTTTTAATGTCAAATGTATTGTAAATGTAAAGAACATTACAACTAAAAAAACGTTGATTTACTTCTGGTTTGAAAAATAAATAAGAAAAATATACAGGAATATACAGCCAATTTGTGCCTGTTAGTTACAGCTATTGAAATATTACAAGACATTGTTAGATTGTAGACAGAAGTATCTACATGCATATAATATTAACATGAAAATAGTGGCAGCTGGAGAACTGAATAAAATATTTATCTTCTCTTTAGAAAATTGTTGAAAAGATCTTGTCACTCTTCAGGACCAGTGAACAGTTATCTGCTATCTCAACTGTGGTGAACTCCAGTTCTGTTCTTATCTTACTGGAATTTGAGTTGCCTCAGATATTTAAGGCTATGTTTTGGAAAGACAATAGCATTTTACCACCAGAAGACACATTTTCAGATTATGTTTTACAAATCAGATTGAAAGGAGAGAAAAAACACCCTAAAGGTTAAGGTCTCCAAATAAAATGTCTATTTAGCTGTGGGGTTTAACAGCACCAAGCTTTGGAGGATCACTTTCTTTAAATCAATTATGATCAATACAGGCCAGATGGCTAGCCTGTCACACTGGATAGAGCTGTCTGCATGATAAGGTCACTGCATCTGTCAGTGGGAAACTGCTGCAAAGGCGTCACATCTAAAACTCCCCGTACTCACAGCCCATCTATCTGAGGAGAGTGCATCAGGGATTAAGATGTGCAGTGAAGGAATTAGATGAGGTTACCACATTTGACAGCATTTGTCAAACTATCTTTTACCACCTTTGCGGAAAGATACAAGAAATAAAACTGCTGTGCTACTCCTTTAGTCAAAAGAAATTTCTAACAATTTTCTCCCATGGGGAGGTATTTTCTTCCCTTGTATTTTCAAACAACATTTTGATGTAACTTCTCACGGACGGTATAGTTTTAATGCACACCATACTGTGTATCAGCTATCACAAAAGTTATTACCATAATTAAATGTCATCTCTTTGAAAGGGACAGAAATTGCAAGTTCCTGCTATATCATAACTGGTATTGTACAGCCGCGTGTAAAATAATCTCTCCTGCTGCTCCAGAAACTCAGTCTAGAATAGCAATGATTACCAAGCTACATTACTTTTATCATTTCTGCTACTGTCTAGATGGTGATACACACACTGTACCACTATGAGGAAAAGAATTAAGAGAAAGTTAAACACTTTTAAAACCAAGTACTAAAACAAACTGTCTTCAAGTAAGGTTTGAAAATACCCAAATGTTGTTTAAATGTCAGTATTGGTTATATACACTAAATTATAGCAGATTAAAATATGCTGCTCTTTTTTTTTTTTTCTGATGGCCTCACATAGAGTCTTACGTTGCTTCCCTAATACCGCAATTAAAAATAAGAGAACTGATATGACTCAACCGAAAAAAACCTGATGTATCTGGGTTTTTTCCCTAAGATATGGTTTAGAATAAGTAGCTCTGTGTTGTTTAATAGCCTGAGTACTAATAAATAATTTACCACAGAAACACTTTAAAATATTCAAAGATTGTTTGAATGGGACACTTAGTCCATAATTTACATACAGTAAATTACTCAATAAAATTGTTTTCCATTCATGTTTTTTTCATCATTTCAAAGAACAAAAGAAACAATGAAAACAAAAAATTAGAAGTATACATCCTCTGACATTAATAAATGTTCTCACCACAGGTGAAGAAAATTAGAGCTACACTTCATAAGTGTATGGGTGTAATATTACTGTTCAAAAAAATATAGAAGTATTTCTCTGCTTAGCGAATGGAGAACGTTTTATGTGTTCCCAATTGCCATATATTTATTGAACTATATGGTTTTAATAGCCAAGTAGGTACCTTCAGTATTGAATGTGTTTGCAATACAAAATTTCTCAGATTTTCAGATACTGCAAATTTATTAGATCCCTAATAATTAATAAAACATGACTGTTAAACCTTAAGACATGCAAACCAGGCAGTTTAGAGGAAATGTGTGAGCTAGGAAAGGCTATTCATTGCATGTCCTAATCTCAAAGTCTAAATTATTGTTTAAATCTTATTCTATGTTCAGCTGGTTTCTACCTTGATAATGAAAATAGCATGTTCTTCAGCAAAACACATTCTGAGGGCCTAGTTTTGAGCTCCCAGCAGAACAACACTGACAAGAAAATTTTTGATTTCCTGGGCAAGTAAATCTCCATTTATTAGTTAGAACATATCATCTACATTTTACCTACTAAAATGATAAGAGACTTATGCATCTTTTTTGCCTTGCCTGGAAGAATTACAGCAACACTTTGGTTAAACTTCAGAAAGTTGTTCATTTTTTTTCACAAAATAATCTGCTACGGAATTAGATCAGTGGTATTCTTCATTCCACTGACTTCAAACAAAGCTTAAAATATCTGGGTAAAATGAAGAAAAGTCGTCCAAGTAAACCAGAAAGTGCTCAAGCTCTCTGGCAGTCAACAGAATGCCTTCTAATGCACTAATATGCCTATACCATTTTATTCATACTGCATTAAAAGAGGCATGAGGTGGTCAGAGTTTCTCAATGAATAGGTAAAAAAACAACCCATTTTATCACTGAACTTCTATAGAATTCCAGAGTCCTGGGGTTTGACAAATAGAACATCTGAAGTTCTTGGCCTAATGTCTCTCCCAGTCCCTTGGTCTGACATCAGACTATTTGAAGAAAATCCTAGATATTGACTGCTTATTGCTGAACACTTGTTTTGTTTATAGAATTAGCAGAGATATATCTGTTCGTAAATAAAAGCAGAAGGCATAAATTGCTTATAGTAAGCATTGTCATAATACATACACACACACTTTCAAATTTCTCAAGTCCTGTGTTCCGTATTTCTATTTAAAAATTTAAAATTACCATTTTTAAATTAACAAAAGACTTTCCACCAATACATCCTTCTAAATTTACACCTTCCTGAAGAGCTTCCATGCATCCATTAAATTAACAGATGAGTCTAAGAAGTCTTCATGGGAGCAGGGTAGAGGGAGAGAAGATGGCGATTAACAAATTAAGTACTGAGGACACGAAACAGAGAATGCCTCACTAACATGTCCCTTTAAGCAAAGGCAGACATAGGAAAGCACTGAAGGCATGTAGAGCCTAAGGGTCACTCAGAGGAATTTATGAAAACTATAGCAGAATATACAACTCCGTTGCTGAATTCAGTAGAAAGGTTTCCCTTCAATTTCATAGCTTTGAAATGTAAACTCAAGTCTAAACAAAGTGGATAATGCGCTGAGGGCTCCCCATAGCACAGGTCCTCTGCAGAAAGCAGGAGAGACATGCTCGCCGCTTATATGTGTTAAGTGTGGTTAAGATCTGAAAACATGAAAAACACATTTCATGCTGATTTTTATTACCAAATGAAGCTTCTGGTTCATACAATTACGGCCACTGATTTTAGTTGATTTTGCTGAAGTTTCAATTTAACCTTCTCTCATATTATTTTGGAAAGAACTTAAAATAAGCTACTTCATAATTTGGTAAGCATACATATAAATTTATTATTTCACTTCATATTTCCATTCACCATCAATGCAATATAAAGCAGAGATAAAGACAAAATGTTTCTATTTCTATATAGTTACCACCAACTAGTTCCATTGACCCCAAAGAAAACACATTTTTTCTTTGTTCTCCCATTTCTGCATGTAAAAAAAGAAAGGAATAATAATATAATAGTGTTAATTTCGCCCCCCTCAAGAAAGAGTTTTAAGTAACAGTCTAGGGCTACATAACAGTCAGAGGATATTGAGTACTAGACAAACTGTCAGTATTAAGATACAGCATCTAACTAAAAGGTAGAAACATGTTTTACTTTTACTCCAGTTTATGCTCGGAAAAAATTCTTTAAAAGTATTTCAGCTCCTCAGTAGGTATTAGCCACAAAAAGCTTTTCAGGGGGGAAACACTATTCTGAGTTGCTTTCCTAATATAGTTCTCTCCACAGGATTGAGAAGTGAAGCAGGAATTTAAGAAAAAAAAAAAAAAAATCTGTGATATATGAACAAAGAAAAATACTTTAGTACGCATTCCCAGGTGGAGAATGAGGTTCACAAGCAAAAGCGTGTTTAACTTTTATTAAATGGAGAGGTTGGGGATACATAAGATATGCACAGGAGACAGAAATGAAAAAGAAAGTAGTATTTTCTAGAGTCATTAACCTTGTTGACATTCAGCAGGTATAATCCTGAAACACTACTTGATAAATCAGCAACTTAATCATATTAAAAGATTGATGGGATCTTGAAATTTCAGAAAGGTTACAGGACAAAGGAAGCAGCTTGATCTCAGTCAGACCATCTGAAGGCGGGCAAAGCACAGCACTCAGTGTCAAAGCAGAATGCATCTGGGGAGGAGACTCTGCTTCCAACATTGCTGAAGGGACTTCTCCATACTCTGTCTCTCAGTTTTGCAATGTAAGAGGTGATTTACAAGCTGTAATTGAAATGCCAAAGGACATTGGCAATACCGGGTATATTCGCACTACAGTGCTGAATGTGACCACAGCTTCAAACCTGCAGGCTTAGGTACCAGTAACAGCGTAGCCACAGGAGCACAGAGATTTGGGAAATCTGTGAAAGAACTTGCTGAAATACTCTGGTGGCTATCTTATGCAGAATATTGGGCTGCTATTGCCATTTATGGCTAAACTAGTGCTGTTTTAAGTTAGCTACTTTAAAATTGGACCCAAAAAGTCTTTACAGGCTGTGATGCTGGTCAGATCCTATTTGTTAGCATAGGCATATCTTTATCTTACCTTCCATTTGTATTTGGTAAACTAAACATACAGGATGTCTTTGATACTCACCTTGCTGTATTTATTCATCAATCAGCTCTGTAGCTTCAACAAAGGATTATTGTAAAATATACTGTACAGCCTGGCTTTAAATACTGCTTTGTTTTGGCTCAATCTGCAGAGGACAATAGTAGGATATTTCTTGAATGGCTGGCAGTTAAAAGTTTGTGTCTGGCTGCTTTGGAAGACCTTCCTATTCCTATGGGTTTTTTTATAGGATGGGTTTTTAAGAGCAGCAGCTCTTCTGAGTGGTTTACTTTCTGGAAGAAAGGGATGTCAGCCTGTAATTGGAGTATGGAGCTTGACAAATACAATAGGGACCCTTAATGGCACAGAAACATTTATTTTCTCTAGGGATAAGTACTTGTGAACTTTGTTGGTGTTTAGGAGCAAATGAATTAGGACTTAAAAATATGATCTACAAGAGGTCCTTCCCAGATGGCAAAGAAAACAGGACAACCTAGAATAATTGCTTTAGACCCAACTAAACAAACAAACAGTCTATAAAAATAGTAGTACAATACTTATTTTCACATTGGGGTGTGATAACACAAGAAAGTAGCAAACATCTTTAAACACCTTAGCAAGACAGACAGCTGTTGTCAGAAAGGTAAGGGGGAATGGGAGGAAGTAAACAGAATCATTATTCTTTCCTCTAATTGCCATTTGATGACGAGGAATATTAACCTAAATTATTCCTAGTCCCTTTAAGAGACATTTAGTATCTCAGTTACTAAGCCTAGCTAAGGCAGCCTAGTAGCTATAGAATTAAGCAGCTACTGACAAGCCAACACTATGCTTGTGGTAATTTCACTGAAGGCAGATTTCACAGCTAATTGGAGCCTAAATCCAAATATTAGAAGAAAAAACACAAACAAGAAGGAAATGCATCATATATCATTCTTGATTATTCCTTCAATACAAATAAAAAAGTAACAGCATTTACAGAAAACCATCCAGCAATTAGGTCTTTAAATATATTAACTTTTTGTTGCATCGTACCCAATGGATATAATTGCTTTTAATGGAAGAATGTTTTTCAAGCTTCCTGCTTAGCATATTCATGTAAGAAAACATTGTACGTGACTTTTTACTTTTGCAAAAGCTTTTGTGCACCTCTGGCTAAAAGACAGATCGTGTCTAATTTTAAGTATTCATGGCTTAATACCCCTTCTTCATCTCCATAAGTTTATACTTACCAGGTAAATAATTGACATGGCTTTATTAAAAAAGGAGTTGCTTTTCTAGAATTTTCCCTACCTTTTATTTCAATAAAAAGTTGTTGTTTAATAATCAAAATCCTCAAACTATGGAATGCTTAGAGAAATACTATTAGATATTTAGATACTAATTTTCAGAATTTGTTTTTTCAAACTCAAGACAATGTAGAAGTGCAACAATTTTTGAACAGAAAGCAGATCTAAGTTCTTTGACCAAAATAACCCCCAAATCAACCAACTTCTGTCAGGGGTTCCAGTGTTGATATCTAGCAGACACAAAATGTACAGTACTATTTGGAAAGAGATTTTTTAAAGGAAGGACTGATGCCTAAGGCATTTTCTCAAGGACACTACCAACATCCTATGACAGCTCTGGGCATTCACTTCAGAACAAGCTGTCTCGTTCTTACCTGAGCTATTTAGTGTGAAATCCTGCTCTGAAAAATGACTGTGCAATGATAAGAACATCTTCCTCCCTTGTGTCTTAAATCAGTTGGTAACAAAAGTAAGGTTAATAATTCCACTACAGTACAGTGTTGTCACGCTGTATAAATCCCTTCCAGATGTTAGCAGTAATACCAGTGCATCATGACCACAAAATAATTTATATATATATATATACACCTACACTCTTAGTGCAAGCCTTCTAAGCACCCAAATTATGGGAGAAAGAACTTATTAGAAAAATTATTAATATACATTTAAGACTGCATACCTAGACATCCACAAAGTTCTGAGCATGGGAAAAAGTTAGAAGTTGTTCTTAGCCCTCCTGAGTGTACTCACATCATAGGCACGCTTATTTGTAATGTGATACAAAACTTACTCATTTTTACCTCCAAGATAAATTGAAAAAGTACAATAACAAATTCATCCAACTTAATATCAAGCAATATCTTCACAGCAACCTTCTTTCATATCACATTTATCCATCAGAAAGGCTATTTTAATTTGAGGGGGCTGGCATTATTATTTTGGCATAACAATGGGCTGAGTCCGACTGCTAGACAGCACACAAGTATACGGATTGAAATACTGTACTGTGGAACCTATTCTAGCTACAAATCCCTATTCTACTTTTTCTTTCAAACAGCTCCTGCAGCTGAATCCAAAAGCTGCCTTGCCAAACACCCTACAACAAGCAGCATGTTAAAAGCTATTTTATAGCTGCTCCTACATCCGCAAAGCTTCACTGCATTCTGAACATGGTCCTACCCACGGACAATCCTTCTCTTACTTTGCATGAAATACTAGCAGTTGTACGCTTCACTAGTTAACAGTGGCTCTAGTGGAAGTGAAGTACACCATGAAGAAACACCGCTACGGTACTACCTAGGAGAAATAACGGAGCATTATTTGTACAGAAAAGTACGTTTCAGCTGAGTTACCACTGCACAGCTAATAGAGCTAAAAAGAATTGATCACAATTCCCTTTCTTGCAATGGTAACTTTTATTATTATTTAACATGAGGAAATTTAAAGAAATGTAAATAAGAGGCAATCAGCATGAAACCTTATTTTACCATAGAGACCTAGACAGAAAAGAGAAAGAAAACACAAGATGTGCAGTTCTTACTTATTAGAACAATACATTCAAATTTGAAGTGTGAGGGGTGAGGAAATGCTTAACTTTGCTTACAAAGTACTGTTATAACTTGTATATCCATATAATAAAAAAAAACCAAAACCCAAGACGTAAGTTATTTCTCATAAACCTCTCCGTATAAATGATGCAAATAGAAGAAAACAGAACAGGAAATGTGAAGTTCTTGTTTACAGAAAAAAGTGGATTTTAACAAGCCATTAATCTATCATCATATATCACAAGTCAAGCAATTTGCAACTGAACATGAGAAAAACTTGCATAGGTCACACCTGCTACTTACGAAGTGTTGACATTCTTGCCATATTTCACAAATACACTGTCAAAACTTGAAAGTACAAGACAAATTTATGCAATTAAATTTTTGTTTGGATTACTAAAACAAGCCATAATTGATTGCTCATATTCTTTACTTCATTAATGACTCTCTAATTAGCAAAAACTTATCAGTATCTGTGGCTGGAGGGTTAGCAGTCAGTGACAGAAATACAGGTGTGAAATAACCCAATTTACAATATCAGATGATGTTAACGATTTCACACAAAGAAGTAGTATGAAATATACTCTCAATGCCTTTTAGTACCTACTGACAATCACAGTTTTATATCATGAAAAGATTACTATACTTATCTTCTCATTAGTAGCTAATTTCACTCATTCCTCTTGCCAAACTAATTATAAGAAAATTTTTCAGGCTGAAATGAATTAATAGGGCTTGGACCCCACTCATTTTTCTCACGATAAAATAATTAATAAGCACTTGTACACGAAAATAAAAATAGTTGTGTTAACTAATTAGTAACACTAAGGACAATAAAATCTGTAATATACTAGAAGTAATAAAAGCTCCTTTTAGTGAGTAATCATCATCAGATTTCCCTAACTTGCAGTTGTATGATAACAAAACCAGAGAAATGAAAACAAAATATGGCTATTGTTATAAAAATATTTCCCTTTCAAAATCTCAGTAGCTGTTCCTCAAAATGGAAAATGTTAGTTATAGTGCACCTGTGACATTAGTACCCAAACCAGTGTTTTGTTTGAGTTATTAATGATTTAGAGGGACCGATCAGTGAGTTGAATGAGTTTCACTGATTAAATTATATTGGTTTTGTCAGAAAAACAAATGGAGAATATTTTAAAACTCCAAGGATATGGTGTAAAAGCAGGAAGACAAAACCCAATATCTTTGACTGAGTGATATATATCTCCCTCTGTAGCTCTACTAAGACTGTTCCTGTTTTATTGCATCCACATTTCATATACACGCCACCGTGCAGAGAAGACTGGTAAATGCCTGGTGGTCAGGAGAGCTGGTCTTACCAAAAAAACAGCCTTTAGAGTGTGAGACTGTTTTGCCACCAACCAAACCAGCCTACAGCTAGTTAACTAAGGCATTCTGTTGGAAGATGAGGAAACTCTAATTGATACATTAGGACTCAGAAAAGAACTGGATCAAATCCTATGGTCTATAAGCACCCAAACTGATTTTGTATGCTGTCTTAACTTGTCCCTTTTGGTAAACCTTAAACAATGCTCTTGTGCCTCTCTTTACACTCAAGAAGAAGTTGGATTAATTTATGTTTCTGAGACAGAGTAACAACTGATATTGTGATCTTATCAGTAATTAAAGTAAAAAGCAATAATGAAGAAAGTGTGATAAATAAGGCATCTATGGAATCTGGAGAAAAAAAAAAAAAAAAGACAGACATTTCAGCTTACACAGAGCAAGTGTCCCAGAACAGCACAACTGGAGCTACCAACACTCAAATGAAACGCACAACTGATATCTGACTGGTAGTGGCTACATTGCAACAATGGGTAAATACGTCTGAAGTACATAGGCTGTAATAAAATTCTGGGATTTTTTTGTATGAAAAATACCTATTTGCAAATTACAACTATTAAGTCAATCATATCCAGAAATCACAATGTTTTTCTGCTGCTTATCCCTGCTGAACACTATACAAATGGTTAGGTTACTTTAAAAATCCTTTCCCTCCCACCGCCCAAGCAGATATTCACAACTACTGAATGTGAAGTGACTGATTTTGGGTGTCCAACACAGATTATTTGAAATTTCAATACAAATATGAGGTCTCAAAGGAAGAAAAAAATGTAAACACACATTTTCAAATTAAAGGCACTGGAGGTACACAGCTGCAAATGAATGTACCATTTAAATTTTTTGGATTATAACATAGTCTGTAAGCATATAACATAGTCTGTTTTTAACTTACAAGAGCAAATTTTGATTTATCTGAACATCAGCACCTCAATATAAAGTTAAATTCAGATTAGAGACATATTCTGTTTTAATTACTTTATTGGAATCAAGCCCCTTGTAAGTCTTTTTAAACACAATTTTGTCGAGAGGGTAATAGATTCATCATCCCTCTGGATCTTAACTAACATAAAATGTTCCCTAGAGGGTGGTTTGTTTTTTTTGTTTTTCTTTCCAAAGGGCGCCACACACATTCATGTATTTTCAGGTTTTGTTTAAAAAAAGAAAACCCTCACCACCAAAAAAACAAACAAACAAAAAAACCAAAACAACACCCCCACATACCCCCCTATGATCACAACTCCATATCTCAATTCCCTAAAAACAAACTAACCAACCCCCAACACTATCTGACTTGAAATCATAGGCAGTATTTTCATTGGGAAAAAATGCCTGATAGCTTTCTTTTTAATCTGTCTTTACAAAGCTCTCTGAAGATCAAAGAGGTCTCACTCAGACAGAAGCATTTTCATGCCAATGGCTAGCAGAAAGAATAGCCTTCAAGGAAACTGCTCAGTGAATCCCTAAGTAATCAGGCAGCAGAACAAAGTATAAAAACCTTCAAAAAGGTCAATGGATATGGAAAAAAAAATCTTGACTATTAACTTTAAAGGTTTTTTCGTTTGGGTTTTTTTTGTTTGGGCAACGCCACTATCTTGGAGTTAACCACTAACTGTGGAATTTAGCAAATAAATAAAGAAATGTGTTAATGAAAGTAACAACTGCTGAGAAAGAACAAGAAACATGCAAAATTCAAATCACTGCACTGTTTCTATTCAAGATAAAATGCCTTTTGTTTTTTTATTTCTAGCACTACTGCTTAAGCAAATATTTAAAGAACAACAGCAAAAATCCCTCAGGATATTATGAAATCAACTGAGCAGATGATTAACCTCACTATGCATTTAATATAAACAATTAACAAAAGAATATACAGTGCTTCATAAGAAACAATTAAAATTGTCTTTTTGTAGTATAATGGGAATCTAACAAACTAATTCTAATCACAAATCCACTATTACAATCTGAACGGATCTTATTCTTCTCTATCTCATACATATTGCACTATTATTTATCCTTAAGAGGCTCACATGTTGTTTACCTACAGTTCCACGCAGGATTTCTATGTGAGCATTTATGCAACACTTGTGTCATGATTTTCTGTGTATCTCAAACTTATCAAGCCAATGGCAATTGTACTGCACTAATGGCCTGGTCACACACAGTAATTCTGAATCAATTCTGCATGTGCCATGAAGTTGAACTGAACATGGACAACTGCCAAAGTCTTTTTCTACAAAAACATAATTTCCAAATGGCACAAGAGAACCAGTGCAGTACAACCAAGCATGTGAAACGCTAGAACGAGTCCATGCCCTTCATATGGGGCCAACAAAACAAATGACATTGAGATTATCCTTAAGAAGCTCATTAGCTTTCCCTGCATTGCATATATTATTATATCTTTATTCCTTAACTGAAATAATTTGCAAGTTTTCGGTGGTTTTTTACATAATTCTTTTCCCCACAGTGAGTTCACACAACATACACGCCTGAGATTTATTCTAAAGCTCTGTCGTGATGAAAGATGACCTTAAACATTCAAGATCTGCACAAGCACTACAGTCACATGAGCACTTCCAGTTTCCTCCCCCTGCTGCCCTTTTCCTGTTTGGATGTATTGTGAAGGGTCCTGCAACAAGTTTTTCATTGAAACACCAGAATTACTTTTAAAACATTGAAGTAATACCTGAATTATGAGCAGGAGTACTTTTTCTAGCACCATTTAAACTGATAAATGGGAGGAGACAGCTTTACAGGATCCCTGACAGATCTCCTTGAAACCCTGTACTACAGGTTTCAAATGAAGACAGAGCAAAGTGCTTACTAAGAATACCTGGGAATTTTAGACTACTTTGTATATAGGGCAAAATGTACTTGATGAGGTTGCAGTTCTTTACATCAAATCCTAAATTTTAAAAAATACTCTATTACAACAGGTTTAAATAAAACTTCCTAAGCTTACCTCAAGAACTTTAAAACAGTGGTTCCTCTCCTCATTCCACTGCCCATACAAGCTTTAGAGATGAAAAAAGCATTAAGATAATGCTGTTGAATCTCAACCATGTAAACAGCTTACATGGCTTCTGTAAACTCCGGTCTTCAGACAAAACAGAAGACTTGACTGTCACAGTAGAATACAGCCAGACTTCTCTCTGGGAGCTTAACCAGAGGGCCAGGTCTCCTTTCTGGCTATACTATTAAATGAGAATGGTCCAGGGACCACAGCCCCGGAGGAAGGTGACACAGGCTGGCTCATATCCTCACTGCATTGACAACACATTTCTAGAGCAGAAGGGTTATGTTACATAGTACTGGGCTCTGAATCTCCCTGGGCTTACTGTAGAAGTTTTAAAATATAATTTTCTGTGTATTTTTCTGGTCAAAGTGTGTAAAACCGTTTCAGAGTATTGCTTTTAGGACCTGGAACACAATTCTTTTTTGCTTGCCTGAAGTTTGAAATAAGGACGTGATGTGAGGGTTGTTTGACTGTTGTATTGCATTTTGCTCTGTTGTGTTAGTGACTCAGGACAAATCAAAGTCTGGCACGACGTGGGGAGGACATGGGGAGGAAAGGATTTAAACAAAACCCCTACTTGTAAGTATTACCAAGGAAATACAAAAAACTGTGTATGATGATACAGAATTAATTGCAGAACTACTATTTATAACACATCACTTTCATCATAGATGCACTCCTACATTTCAGAATAGACCCAAAGTAAACATCATACTTCACAGTTAATTTTAATGGCAAGATTAACCTCATTACTGGAATAGCACTCAATCTCAAGTATGATCCACAAAGCACAAACTCTATAGCTGCTAGGAAGACTAAAAAATCTAGGTACGATTCAGTCAGTTTTGAAAGGAAATCTCTTCATGTATCTAACATTCAGTACTTCTCATCTAAAATATTCCTTATATCCAAGATAAAAAACAGGATAATAGTCATTGTCTTCAGTGATATTTCACAGGTTTTTCACTGGCTATGCCCTACAGCACTGGGAAACCAGTGGGGCCTCCCCATTTGAAAGGTTCTTATCAACACTAACCAATATTTTGAGCAAAAAGAACCTGTACCATATGCATGGTTGACTTTGTTGTTCACTTTTTAATATTATATGTTAACACCAGCTCTGCAAGACAGTTTGCATCCCTGTTCATATGGCAGCAAAGTAAAAGAGAAATTAAAGCAGATGCTTAATGAGTGTTCTCAAGTTCAGTAAGGACATCACTGATATTTATTTCACCTTTCAAATACTGTTCCCTAGCTGTAACTGCCTCAGGGTGTGTAGCACTTGTTCTTTGACAGCCCGGATGCTGTGAGCATCAGAGGTGTGACAGGCAAGAAAGTTGCCTCAGACTATCCTGAAGTTTGAAGAAGCTAACATGGCACCCAGCAGAATCTTTGAGATTCTACCTTTCATCTGGTTCTGGAGACTGCTAGTTCAAAATAATAAAATGTATACATGTACACGTGCACCTCTGCTTTCTCCAGCTGCTGGAATCTCATTGTGTGTTTGCTGTAGGCCATCCCCTTCCAAGTCACAGTGCTTTCTACTAATTGCATGCCTCAAGCCCCATATCATCTGTCCTTCTGTGCTCCACAATCCAATGATTAATCCACAACTTTTTCATAGCCCAGTATGAACCAATCACAGTCACACAGCTCCTTCTCCCCCCAAACTAATAGCATTTACCCCATTACATCACATCTCAACTAAGAGCTCAACTTGCAAGAGAGAGACAGCAAGCGTGAGAGAACAAGAACACATAAGAGAACGAGCATGAAAGAGTAAATGAAAGTGCACAAGAAATCAAGAAATCTCAGGGGGGAAAAAATATAGCTAATTAGGAAACAACTGGATGCAAAAAATATCTCATTAAATAACCAATACAGGACAGCTGATCTTTTAGGGCTTTCAGACCACCTTAACCAGGATCAGTCAAATGAGTACAGAAAATTAATAAATAAATAAATAAAATCAGCAGCAGCTCACTTAAAGAATTCCCCAAATAAGCAAACAACAGTCAAGACAGCAAGGAAAAGCATAGGGGAGAAGTTCCTCGTCTCTTCCAGCTTGATGTGTTCCTTCTGCATCTAATACTGAACTAAGTCTTGAAGGAACTTGGTAGTGATAGGTTAATGGTTGGACCCGATGATCTCGGAGGTCTCTTCCAACCAGAACAATTCTATGATGCGATGAAAGGCTGTGACAGGCTTCAGCTAGGACAGCAATCCTTCCTGGGCTGGGAGAAAGGGGAGGAGGCACTAAGAGCTTTCAGTATCTTATTTCAACATACAAATTCATAATCTCCTTCTGATGACATATCTCATCGCTCATCCTCCTTAGCATAATACAAGGACTTGAATTACTATCCCTCAGGGGGCTGAGCTTGATTTAACTTCTAGTATTCCATACTTGTGGCAGGTGCTAGGGCCACTGTCAACTGAATGAAAATTAGCTGTTGCCCTGACCACCAGTACAACAGAGAAAGGAAGAAGATCTAAAAAACCCTTTGAAGAAGCACACAAAAATATTCTTGAGAAAGTGGGATGACAGGCTGCTAGTGAGTGAACTCCAAGTTGATGACTCACACTTTTTTTTTCCCTTAGACTAATTTGGTTTATTTATGTTGAAAAACAAAAAAATGTATTTTGCTGAATTACTCTGATTATTGCTATCCCATTACTGCTGAGTCAGTTGTCTGCTCACCGTCCTCAGATAAGCACAAATAAATAAATCAGGAATACATAAAGTAAATCAAAGAAAGGAAGCATAATAGAGCACAGGAGTGGAATTTACTGTTCCTCCCTAGAAAAATTCTCTGCCATGATTTTAGGCAGGCTACGAAATAAAGGAACTCAGGAGGTTTTCCATAATGTTCTGTTTTAAAATTGATCCAACAATGTAAAATATGATAATCTGAGTTTTTGAAAACCCGAAGCAATATTTGTAAGTTTGTTTGCACACCCTATAACAAATTTGACAGTAGTTTGACTTTCCAGTTACTTCCTTTTAAGTTTTAATCAAACCATCTTAATATTTTTAAGAGTTCAGCTATAATGTCATCTTGTCACATCAACATGCATTTCAAAACGTAGATAAGTAAAAATTATTCAACTCTTGGATCATACACATCTCAGCTTGGTTGATTAAACCTCTTTTTGAAACTTATCCATCTTTTGCTCAGTCTCCAGTGAGCATTCCTCTGGTTTGCTGGGTAAGAGGACGCAGCAAGCCATTAGAGCGTATAAGGAAAACAAAATAAGACAAGACAAAACAAACCAAGAGAAAACCCCAACACACAAAATACTGAAATACCACAGGAAAAAAAGAAAAAAAAAAAAAACAACCACAAATCCACAAGCAACTGCAAATCCTTGCCCCTCAACATTCTTAAAATATCACTCAGCTCCTGAAACCCCAAAGACTACGTAGCAATTTTCAGTCTTTGTGTAGGGAATACTTCACGGGGTCCAGAAAAAGGCGAGAGAAAAGCACATGCTAAGCAGCAACTCATGTGTCATTTCTGAAAGGAATGAGAACAGCTAAGAATCACTGGTCTAGTAAATATGTCAGATATTTCTTTCAGGAAAATACCAAGTCTAAAAACTAGAATTTCAATTGCACAATTTAATCTGTCATTGTGTGTTTGTCAATGAGTATGCTCAAACATTAATATATGCCACTTTACTAATACAAAAGAAACTATCAAGGCTTAATATTTCACAGAGAAAAAAGCAGAAAAACAATACAAGACAGTTCAATGAAATTGAGCTCCATAAATACATTTTGATGAGTTTCTAATGACAGGCCATAAGTCTCAGGGGTCATAACAGCCCCATGAAATTGTCAAATAATTCATTTGCACCAACTTGGATCCCTCCAGCTCATTTAAAGTTAACATCTGTTAGCTTTAAAATCTATAAAAAGCAAAACCTGCAGAGAGCACACCACTGCCATAACAGTTTAGACCAAAGGTCAGGCTGCTCTCAGACTGTGTCTGTCTGTGACACCCTGTGAGCAGGGACTACAGCTCACAGGTCCCATCAACGCCTGCGCGTCTGGCTGCCATTACCAGCGCCATTATTTTATCTTGAACAGCTTATTCCCTCTTTGTACCAACCACTGCTACACGTGCAAGATGAACAACAGGACTAAAGGATGAAGGAATTTCTTTTTCACTTCACTGTCACCTACAGCCTAGAACTCTGCAAGTCACAACTGCCTTCAATGTCACCACGTTTCTTCCTCATAATTCATAAAGTTATCAAATAATGCCCTAGGTCTGCTAGATAAACTGTGTATTTCTGGAATGCATACACATTCATAAAAGGTGAGGATGCTTTTTGTTCTTTTTAATATAACAAGTATTCTCATGAATCACTGCTAAACCTTACACAAGATCAATTGTAGTAACGATAGGCTTATACTAATATATAAAATATAGGCTTAATCAAGCCTATATTCCTATTTTGTATTACCTTATGATCAAAAGAAGTGAGAGCCACTTGAGTTTAACTATGCATTCTTACGTATAGCCTAATTAATTCAGCATGCAAGGCCAATAGTCTGAAAGTCAGTAATACTCAACGAGAAACAGTGAATAACCCATATGTACCATAGTGCGTACAATACTTGAACCTAGAATTTCTCATACTTTCAATATTGTTTGTTAATTGTGTTTTTTCTAATTGATCAGAAATGGAAAGAAAATACATCCTTATTTCTTCAATAACTGTTTTGGTTAAAAAAAATAAATTTAATTCTTAATGGTATACTACCTTGTCTGAGCTGCATGATGAGACACACACACTTCAAATTCACTTGAATTTTTACTTCAAACGTCTTGTAGCTAGAAAGATTCCTTTGTCAGAAATCAAAGGCTTCTCAAAGATCAATGAGCTCAGCACCAAGCTTTTGATTTGGAGATATTTACCTACTTATTAACAAAAGGGAAACAATACAAAGCACTGATCAATAGTAGAATACAAAATACCCAAAGCCAGCTTGTTCATCACAGAAATACAACAACTTTCTTAATGCAAAAGTTTTTTCAGAAAAAAAAAGCCTTACACACAATTTGTTTCAACATCAATAAAGCTAATAACATCTAATATCCATAACGTCTAGGGTCATTTTTTTCACCCTCCTGGAATTATGCTATTCACATCCCACTTCCTAGGAAAAGAGCAAGATCTTATAACACAAAGGCAACAAGAGAAGTTGGTACCTATCAAAAAAAGTCTAAGACACAAATTTCTGTTTTGAACAAAACCAAATCCTGCCAGCTGTAAGACCTGTGCATCTCCACTGGGGCAATTTCCAGTGAACTAGATAGTGGACTAAATATATTACATGTGATCTCTCTGATGCTTACTAATTTTGTTTATAAAATTAAAGAGTATTTTTTTTCCTGTTCTTGCTGTAGATTATGGAGTGACCTCTGTGATGAGTTGACCCCAGCCAGCAAAGCACCCACACAGCCACTTGCTCACTCCTCCCACAACAGGATGAGGGAGAGAATAAAGCAAAAGTGAGAAAACTCATAGGTGAAGATAAAGACAGTTTAAATAAGTGAAGAAAATGGGGAGGGGGAACAAACAAGTGATGTGAAGGCAACCACTCACCACCTCCCACAAGCAGACTGATGCCCCCCTCAGTCTCTAAGCAACAGCTACCTTGGAAGACTAAACACCCCACATTGGGTTTTTTGGGTTTGTTGTTTGTTTGTTTTTTGTTTTTTTTTTAAATTGCCAATTTATTTGTTTTATGGGACGGAGTGTCCCTTTGGCCAATTCAGGTCAGCTGTCCTGGCTGCATCCCCAGCGTAGAGTAAGAGAAAGCCTTGACACTGGGCAAGCACTGCTCAGCAACAGCCAAAACATCCGAGGGTTATCAACACCATTCTAGTCACAAATTCAAAACACAGCACCATATGGGCTACTATGAAGAAAGTTAACTCCATCCTACTATCCAGAATGATGGGGCATAAGTTATTAATATATAATACCAAAGATAAGAATAGATCTGTTTAACAATCCTCTTTCCATCTGCCTTCTCTATACAAGTGTCAGTATTTGCTGTGAATGCCACTTGTCATAGCCAAATTCTATGAGAATTTCTTAAATCTGAAAAGAAAAATTCTTAAAGTAAAATCTTCTATGATTTTAGTAACAACCTCCAAGACTAAAAATGCTTTAAAAACATCAGGAATTTTCTATTATCCCTCTTGGTTTATTCTTCCTAGCAATGTAGATTACAAATATTAACTCATTTCTGCATCCCAAAGAACACCAATAAAATTCTCTCTCATCTCCAGAGTAACCACAAATTTAACATTCATGCAAAAGAAATGTGGACACTACAGTATTGAGTCAGGTACATCATATTTATGTTAAGCCATTAAAAAGCATTTACAGTATTTATTTCTGCAAGTACCCTGCCTGCCTACACATTTCAAAATTTTATGCTCCTATATGCAGGAAATACATGTAAATGGAGTATCCACTGTAAAATACTCATTTTCTGCATTTCTCACCTTTTTCTTGGTTGGAGGAAGAGAGAGGAACTGAAGATTCTATCACCAGTTTGAGGCAGAAATATTATATACACTGAGTTACCTTGAGAAATTAAAATGTCCCTCGGTTATCATATTCCAAAGCAAAACTTATTACACTTATTCTGCATATATTATAGAAGTTTTGAATCCCATCTGACATAAATTCAATTAAGCACATCCTTAGAAGATAGTTGTACAGGTAACAGAATGACTCATAAGGATGTTTAAAACTTCATTAAGGGATACAGGTAAACTGTATTAAGATTTATTCAATGAACTCAGCATTAAAACAATTCAAATACATTCCTCAACAGGAATCATGCTAGCTGACTAAATCAGCACCTTATGAAAAGCAAAGAAAATGTTGGGAAGCACCCAGTTTTTACAATTCCTTCAGGATTTCCTTGCACACAGTCTAAATGGCCTTATTCTGGAGCCATCTCGCCTCGCCATGAGGACACAGAGGCCACTGTCAAACAGGTGTTACACAGACACAGATCCATATAACATCAGCTGTATTTTCATACCGTCATGTCCTCACATGCCCAGTGCCATTATTAACATACATAGCACAGTTCTTTCAAAAAAAGATCCACAGCACTTTTATTTATAATTTTATATGCCAGGTGGGCTAGCAGTTGAGAACCTGCCTCTCGGGAAGTAGCTTGAATGCCTTCAAGCCAGGAATTATTCTCCACACAAACAGGAACCTGAAGAACATGTTTTTGCAAAGGCCGTGAGAAAACTTACATATATGCAGGTTACTCAGTAGATGGGACCCTTGGTTTATATGAAGACTGAATGATGATGCTGCATCCAAGTTACAAAGCTGCAGCAAGTCTAACGCCATGCCACAGACAGGAACAAACGGCACAGGCAAGCAATGCTACGAGGGATGTGAGGGACTGGCAGTCAGATATAGGCAGCAGGATCCCCAAATCAGGACAAAAATCTGAATAATGTTAGTGAGATTCTGCACACACAAGTGAGAGATGGGGTTACTAAACTGATTTTAGGGATATATTATTAAGTGAATGAAAATAAAATGGGAGTACCTCACATTACCTATAGAAATTCCAGAAATGATGACAGAAGCACTTAGGTCACAACTACACTCCACACGTCTACTGTCCAAAGCACAAAGTCAAGTAGATAAACCAAAAACCAACCAAAGACAAAAAAATCCCTCTTAGCTCTGAGAAAAGCATGTTTTATAACATAATCCTTTCAAGTAAAGAGTTGTATAAAAGTTCCCTCAAAACACAACCAGTGATTTCCCACTAATACTGAAGAAAAGTCATGCTCTTGATTCTTCTCTGCCCATTTAAAAAAGCCATAATTACGTATTACTGAACAACATAATTTAAATAATTTCACATACACAGTGTTTTTGGAAAGATTTTGAAAAGCATTATATTAAACTTATTTCCACAATTATAACCGAAAATTAGCTTTAACCTGTATATAGAAGCCATCGACCAAACTACCTTTATCCACAAAGCCAAATCATTTACAGAACACTGTTTTATCAAAGGCTGCCAGTTTGACAATGATGCTGAGGTTTATAACTAAGTACTCTGTTACTTTAAACATGGTCACTGGCATATGTTAACACACTTATGAATACACTTCACTGGCATCCAGTTTATGATACTTTACTATTTTTAATGAAATTTCACAAGAGATGTTAAGTTGGAAGTACTGTCCAGATAATACAGTTTCTTTCTTTTCCTCTGTCCACTCATTATGGAAGCAAATCTTTTTATCACTATACAATGCATCAATAACTCTTTTTACTAGCTTTCAGAAGTACCATATATATGCTTTGTAGTTAAATGCGACTGAACAAATATACTAGAAAAGCCCGATAAGAAAATGAAGTGAATGATTAGGGTAAATTTGTAGCCATTTTTATTGTCAGCAAAAAATATATATAAAATGTTAGTAACAAAACATACTAAAAGATTTTACTAAACTAATTCAGCAGTCAATCAGAGCAAAAAAATATATACTTTATAAAGTAGTATAGTTACTTTTCATACTCTGAGTTCAAATCTCAGGAACAATTCCAGTATGTATATTCAGTGTCTCAAAATACATCTTTTCTTTATGACCTACATCATTTCAACCAGTCTGCCAAGTAACAGAACATCCTTTTCAAATTTGAAAAGTGTATTTGGAAGAGAAAAGCGCTGCTACTTAACATAAAAGTTCTGTATCTTCTCTCAGTAGAGCAGCATCATTGCCTTACACAAAATCTGTAAAATGATTTTGCCCCTATATAAGGTATGGATTACAGAACTGTGCACTGGCAGCTGTATCTGCAGGAAAGTTCTGCCAGACTGGTAGCTTGGTCTTTATGTAAAGGATTTTTTTTTTATCACAAGATAGTTATTGCAATTCCTGAAATTCACTTTTGTTCCTGCAGGTTATTACAAACTACATGAACACTTGTAGGTATATACCTATGCTTAATCTGAGTTTTCATTCAAATGAGTTTCACTAATTGTTCAAAAAAAAAACCCCAGAGTTCTAGTAAGTTCTAATGAATGTGTCTTTAAAAGTTGTTAATACACGACTCTCTAAATAAATTTCATTTTCTGTTTTAGCTATTTATTTTGCCATTCCTGGAAAGTAAAGTGAGTTTCTTCTGAGAAATAACAATTTTCTTCCAGGTTCAAAGACAATATATGGATTATCCATAACTTATTACACAAGAAATATAATTTTTGTTGAATATAAGTGTACCAGAGATCTTTTCATCTTTCAAAACAATAATTTCACTTGTTGACTCTAAAATAAATTCTGATTAAAACAAAATAATCAGAACAATGGCAATATTCACTGATATAAAGTTCAAAGCGAGAAATTACTTTCAGTTGTCTTATATCAGAATATTTACAAATATTGTTTTTAAACAAACAAACAAAAAATATCTCCAGCATTGATGCATCCTTTTCTTAGAAGCTAAAATGAAGTCAAGTTTTTAATTTAGTTCTTAAACAATCACACCAATAATGATAACAGATGAACCCTTTATCAAGGCAGAAAAGACATCCTGCTGTGTCTATTCATCAAGAATACGAGGCTATTACAACATAGATAGTTTAAACCTGTTAAGTTTAGTCTTGATTACACTAGTGGAAAGTGAAAAATGTCTCATCCTTCCATACAGCTGGAGCTCTTTTTGCTGCCTTTCTTTCCTTTTAGGGAGAAGTAACAAGTAAAAATGAAGACTACTAGTTAGAGCACAGCCAGAAGGTCAACCTGGGAGACACATCTGGAGTGCTGTATCCAGCTTCCCATTCCCTCATACACGAGAGACCTTGACAAAGCTGAGCTAATCAAATGGAGGATGATCAAGACATTGGGAAATTGGACAAAACACCGTATGGGGTAAGAGGCTGAGAAAGCTGGATTTGTTGTACATTCTGAAGAGAACGCACAGACGGGATGCAATTGCTTTCCTCAACTACCCAACAGCAACTACCTTCAAAAAGGTAGTTGCACTAGCTGCAACACTTGTAAAATTCCTGAAAAAGTCAGATCTGCTGACACAGTGAAATTAAAAAGAGTATATATATTTTACTTCAATATCATAAAGTAGCTGTACCTTAACCTTTTGAACAGTCACTCTCAGAACACCAGCTAAATTAATGCTTAGGAGCGTATATTACCTCATACATATGAAACGCATACGCAAACATTTTGTGTGTGCTTTCAGCAGCTACAAAGGCTAATAAACTTGATCTTCAGTGGGATCATTAATAAACAGGGCTTTCTCTCAAAGTGGAGGAGAAGGTTCTCCCGTTCCTGTCCAAAAATTCATTTGATGTTTATCTTTTTAAACAGAAAAACTAACAATTCCATTTCAGCAATGATAGATGTATTTGCCACCAAAGGAAATAAAAGAGGAGTAGTGGAACACTAGATGTATTCAAAACCCGAACATAATTTTGTCCAGGCTTTTTGGCTCTATTTAGTAAGTATGATGGGAAGAAACAGAACTCTTATTAATAGCATAGAAAGCAAAAGGTCCCTTGAAAAAATACTGGATAGAGTTAATTACTGAAAATGGAAAATGTCCGGTTGTTTATTGATTATACTATTGTATTTAAGAATACCCTTACATATAAAGTACCAGTCTGGGAAAGTGATATTGATTTTAGCTTGATAATTACAACCAGAATAGTCCCTTTGTAATACAAAGCTTTATTCAATAAAATATTTACCATGAAGTTCTTTGGGCCATACAGTACAATCAATTACCGCCCATGATCTCTTACAGCAGCAAGACATTAACATGGACATTTGAACAAGTTTGGTGGGGTTTTTTTGTTTGTTTGGGCTTTTTTTGTTTTGGTGTGGGTTGGGGGTGGGGGGGTGGGCCTTGGGGACGGTGTGGTGTTAATTCCTGGGGAGAATTCTTTTTATTTGCTTTAATAACTGAAAGCATGAATGCTGAAAAAAATGTAGAAACTACCAAAATATTAATAATTTTCCTCATCATGGCAGAGCATAGTTACATATTCCAAGCTTCCTACCTGCTTTCAGTAAATAATCAGCCTCAAAAATGTGAGACACACTTCAAAATTCTTTTGAGATTAAAAGGTACCATTTAACATATTAAATATTAATATTTTTTTAATTTCCCAGTAGCCTACATTACATTGCCTTTAAATAATATTGCACTCAGTATAGCGGTCTAGGTATAAAAAAAACACAAGAGAGGTACAGATACAAACACAGGTAAACAAACATGTAATTTTATAGATATTTATTCCTATTAAAGTACTTTTTCCAAAAGAACAGTTGGTAATCTAATTAGAATGCACTAAAAAAGAATGATTGATAATTCAACCAAATGCTAGCTTTTCCTTATTATCATTTGCTTTATAATTACCTGTAATTAGAGACGACTTTCAATCAATTTAAATAAATCTGCAGCCACTTAATGAAAAATAGTCTGAGAACATTTCTTAGACTCCATTTCTCAGCAAGGAGGGTCAGCAGGCCATTAGAATATGAAATCTGAATGGCTACATAACAGTATTCAGGATAAGAAAAGATATTTTTATCTAGCATATCGACAATGAAATTAAAATATACTCATGTCATTGGTTTAACCCCAGCTGGCAACTAAGTACCACACAGCCACTTGCTCGCTCCCCCCCTCAGTGGGATGGGGAGGAGAACAGAAAAAAGTAAGACTCGTGGGTTGAGATAAAGACAGTTTAATAGGACAGTAAAGGAAGAGAGAATACTACTACTGCTACTACTAGCAATAATAATAAAGGAATATACAAAACTAAGTGATGCACAACACAACAATTGCTCACCACCTGGTGATTGATAACCCGTCCCCAAGCAGTGAATCTCACCCCTTGGCCAACTCCAGTTTATATACTGAGCATGACATCATATGGTACAGAGCATCCCCTTGGCCAGGCTGGGTCAGCTCTCCTGGCTGTGCCCCCTCGCCGCTCCTTGTGCGCCTCCTCACTGGCAAAGCATGGGAAGTGGAAAAGTCCCTGACTTAGTATGCTACAACAACTATTAGCAACAATTAAAACATCAGTGTGTTATCAACATTATTCTCATACTAAATCCAAAACACAGCACTATACCAGCGGGTCTGTTCCACTATACTAGAGAAAAATCTAGCTGCATCTTTGAAACCACACATTGTAGTCAAACATTCTCCTGAAAATTACATCAAGAAAAGAACTGGAGCTTTGTCACTCCTCGAAAGCCTATTCTATACATTGTTAAAATTGAAACTTTAAATCTTTAAAAAGGGCAATATTATGAAGTCTGTCATTTGCTGTCACCAGAGAAGTAATTTTAACTTTTACCAGAACATTGTTGGCACCCTGAGTTCTACCTGCAGGAAAAATAAATACAATTTGTGACAGAAACTAATATTTCTAAGTCAAAACCATTTTTCCAAGGTAGTTACATGAAGTAATATCAGTATGTTTTATTTTATAATATACATCATTTAGTAAAGATCAAATTGGAATGGCATATAAAGTTTTCACATTTTTTAAATTTGCTCAGTATATTGACTATTTCCCTGATTTATGCACTAAGATGAAATGCTGGTGATGGCTATATAGAGATCTTTATCCGTGGTACAAAAAAATATCTCCGCTCTAATGGTTCTATACAATATTCTCTGCAAATAAGCATTTACAGGTAGAAATGGGAAACTATGAATCCACAAATTGGAAATTCTTACCAAATATTTTGTAGGAAAGTGGCACAACAGTATTCACCTCTGGTTTATTTCTTAAATGCTAATGAGAGTCCTTCAAGAGGAGATCTGAACATCAGTTTTATGCTACCAGCAAAATCAAAAGCTACTTGGAGAAGCATTTACCTTTCCAAGGTCTTTACAAGTTCCAACATAGTACATTCCTTTCAAAATTACAAGGAATCTTGCATTTAGCAAACCTTTTGAACCTGAATTAGTACTTTCGAAAATCACACAGCAAAGTGCAGAAAAAACTACAGTACAACAGTACTCCAGTGTTGTAGTGGTACTCGTTAAGTGCCCAGAAACAAACCAGAATTTGTTACCTGTACTTAAGACATTCCACTGTTGACAAGAACCTCACCAGGATTTTCAAACATTTGCACCCAAGTTCAAGAAACCACATCAAAATATGCCTCCAGTCTTCAAAATGATTATGTATTTTGATTATCTGAGTGATCATCTTGAAGTGAAGTACGTACGTAAGATGAGGAAATGCAAAAGTGGTGATGTCTGATTTTAGTTCAGCACTTCAGTCAAGGTGAATTCTCAGTGTGCAGCATCTTTAAGAATCCAGTCACTTACTCAGACAACTGTATCTTTGTTTCAGTGTTAAATTTAGACAGGCATATATTTATATGAACGTTATAATTTATCTCGGCAATGTTTGCTTCTAAGATGCTGCACAGTCAAAATTTCAAAAGTGCTCCTTTTGTTATATCTAACAGCCCTGTATTTCATACAAAAAAAAAAATTGCTGTATTTTGTGTTTCCACGTGTTCATAAATTATTCCAGAAAAGATGAGACATAGTACCCCTAAGATGCTAGATCAACCAAGTTCTCATTGCTTAAAATGACTCCTCTTTATTTTTTTTTTAAGAAAGAGAGAGAGAGCGCATGCTGTAGAATATCCTATTGAATCAGCAATTAAAAACAAAACCAAAAGACACGCGGACTCTTACCACATCTTCAAGTAGAAGCCAAAAGGCAGAACTGCTCTGTCTTTCTTTTCAGCTTTCAACGGAGGACTTTTTACCATTTAATACATATTCGCAGAACAGCTGCTAGATTTGTTTTATAAGACAGACACAGAAACAACCTCCCTTGATGTGAAGCTACTGAAAGCCCAGTAGCAGGTCCCCTGGGATGACAAAACCTATGAAGGGATCAGTTTATGGCAAGGGAGAAGCGCATAGGCTACCAGTCTCCCTATTGCTGCAACAACAGTGCAGATAAGTCTCATTTTATCAGCTATTTTATACAGGAGGTTTCAGGTACTACATCAGTATATGATAAAGAAAAGTACAGTACTTATGGAGCAGTTTCACCACGCCCCTTTTGGTGCTGGGCCAAGAGATATAAAAAGACGTGATTAGCATCCAAAATCACCCTTTCAACACAACAGCCAAACATAGCAAGCAATCTTTCTACCTTCTTGGTAGCAGTTTGGTATCACCTTTGCAACAGCAGTGCAGTTTTGAAACAGGACTTACAACTTGACTGCTTCCATGCTAATGCTTGTGTCAAGCCATAAAGGTATAAGTAGGTTCAGACAGAGAATGGAAAATTCTTTGTGAGGAATGCAAGCAGACAACTGCTCCCACAGCTTCTTTTTGCTTGAAAGTCTTTGGAAAACTCTAAAAAACTCCTGCCTCAGGTATTACTGCTTTTGGGGGCTCTCATGGCTCTTCTCTGGTTCTCATGCAATTAGCAGGAATCTTCACAAGATCATGCTATGTTCTTGTATTAGACAAAAACATCCAGATCAAAGTTCAGAGGTTATTACTGCCAATAGACTTCTATTTTTCCAGATCAATGGATCTGGTTTAGAATAGGACAAAACCAGTGACCTTATCAATTATTTTAATTTATATTTTTATTTTTATAGTCTGGATTGATGTTGTCCCGGTACATTTAGTATTCTACTAGACAATGCATTTTAACATGGATCTTTATTTTGCCTCATGTCCAATAAACAAGATAGAATATTAAAATGGCTATGGAGAATGTCTCTGTAGGGGTAGGTGTTCCGCCTGTGTTCTGAACCAAACATAAACCAGTTCCAGTTTGGAACTACATAGGCAGATTAAGGCAGTGCAGACTTCCAGCAGGTCTCGTTAGCTCAGGTACAGCAATATACTAACACAGTACTTACATGTTATTCCACACAAATTCTGGACCCAGAATATAAGGACAAACAACTGCATGAGAAACTGCATGAGTTCTCTTAGACACATCAATTGTCACACAGCTAATATTAAACAAAGTAGGTGAGACTGCTTCCACAGTTTAAATGATGGTAATTATTTTAGCGTTCTGTATCCTTGCTTTTGAAGATTGTTGCTTTCTTTTCCCTTCACCTGTTAGTTCCACATGAAACCTTCTTTTGTAGTCAGAGGTGTATATATATATAGAAGTTAAAACACATTCTATTATGTATTAGAAATTACAAAACTCATCTCCAAAGTGATATTCAGTTAATAACATTTAAGAATAACTCCAGAGAACCCAATAACTTGATTGAACGAGTTCATTTTCACTGTTCCTTATCTTGGCTTTAACCATAAAAGAACATATCTTATTATGACAAGAACAGCTCTCGCACCTTGAAGCTTCTATAATTCTTCTTTGAATCACCATCATTCTTTAATATGTCCTATCATACATGCCTGAGGCAATACAGTATTAAACTACTATTTTAAAAGTTTGAGTTTGCCATGTGTATTGTACTCGGTGTCTGCGATAATGTGAACCTTTTACTGAAGAAATCACACGCTGTATAGGATACAAATGATCATCTTATACAACTACATCAAGCATCAGTATTCTGGACATAGTAAGGACAGACAATATTTGTTCTGGAAACTTGAAAAGAAAAAGAAAGTGACAGAGAAGCCTGACTGAGAACAAAGATAACAAAGGCACTATGTTGATCTTCTTTCAAATCCCTAGAATTCGATACAAAATAATTTTAATTTTTCAATATTAAAAATGTTAGTTGAGCTGTTGCTTACTCTACCAATGTTTGGATCATGTATCAAGAGTCTATGAGATATAATTTACCAGCTGCTGCCATGGTCTTCGCAGTAAGTTGTGGAGTTTTATGAAACAGACTCAGCTGGTGCATAGAACTTAGTCTTGTTATTTGAATGCATCGCAGTACACTGTAATCTGTCTGTTTTCCAATGTATTAGATTAACATTTATCTCTTTAAGCACACAGCTTATCTGTCAAAAAAATCCTCTACAGTGTCTGGAGCTATGTCTCCAAACAGAGTGTCCTAGTTCCACACAGACTGTTATTTAGTGTCCCAATTTTCTTCACTTTGATAAAGAAGAAAACTATTCAGTTCTGACAAGTTGATTAACAACAATCAGCATTATTTTCAGAAAAACAGATCAGCTATTCCCAGAAAAATTGCAAAACTATTCTCATCTACTTTTGACATGGCAGAAATGTACATCAATTCCAAATATGAATGGCAGTGATAAAGTCAAAGCAGAATTAAAGTAGGGTTACTTGTGTAAGACTTACACCTGCTAGCAAGTATTTTCATGCTCCAAATGCATGACTTGACCCCAAAATTGTACTTTGAAAGATGAGGTATTTCCTATGGATTCTAAAGCTTTCATTTCAAAATAAATCTTTCTAACCTTATAACTGCAAAAATAATCTCCAAAAACTAAGTTGAAGTTGTTTCGCTATATTAGCAAGAGTAAAAAAACGTACATTTGTATTCACCTTTCCTATTCTCTTCTACCATAATAATGTGTAACACAAAGTCAAGCAATCTCAGGAACTGCGCCTGTTCTCATCTACTTACCTATGTATGTTTTTATTGCTGCCTCATGAATTATTAGGTTGATTTTGACTTCTACATTCCCATACAACTCCACTGCTTTTTCAATTAATCCTAGAACGGGGTTCAAAAGATGTGCTGCTTCACAACAAATCTATTTCAAAAGGGTATAGTTCTGCACTCTGACGTGTTTTTCTATCTAGCTGGTAACTATGGAGTTTCTCCATCCAAAAAATGGATTTTAAAGATCAAAAGGAATCATATCTAAACTCCTGAACTTCTTATAGACATAATCATCTGCCCACAGAGGTATGGTTACAGTATCAGAATATATATAAGAACACTTAGTTTATGTAATATTTTATTATTAGATTATTATATATTATTATTAGATTAGGGCTGCTGTTGTTGAAAAAGTTGAATACTATTAACAATAAACTGAGGAATATGCAGCATTTTTTTTTGTTTATGAAATTACATATTTGGATTGAAATTTGGGCTATTGCTATCAGCTTATATTATGCCATAACCTGTGTGAAGGCTAATGAATTCTTATTTACCACGGCATTCCTGGCTCTAGGTTGAAAAAAACAAAGGATTCTATGACAGGAACAAAACAAAACAACAACAACAAAAAAAAATCTGTAGGTAGCTTCAGATCGGAGGAGCAGATTGAGATAGGCCCTAACTTCCTACACCTTATGGTTTAATAGTATTGTTCTGCTGTATCATGAACAACTGGGTAAGTCTTGACTATCATGACTGCATACATAGTGTTCTTCTATGAACAGCATACCAAGAAATTTTGTATTAATTACAGTAATTTATTGTTCAGTAATTTGTGAGCAGATTTCAGAAACACTATACCTCTGTGACTTACATCTCACACAGATGCACCGCATCTTAAACAGAAGCAAATAGTGATCATACAGATGTATTTTTTAAGATAGGGAATTTATTGAGGGATTAAGTACACTAACTCTTTAAAAAAAAAAAAAAAAATCAACTTTGTCCTTGTTACTCAGCAGGAGATAACTTTCTTCTTCAGAAAACATTCTTTTCTACCACTTGCATACATTTCCAGTGGATTAATAGAACACATGGTACACATTCAAAAATTTCTGCAAAATGGTAGAGAGGGATTAGATCTGATGACCATTATAAGCGACTCAATGTGTTCAAACTGGGAGGTCTTAAATTTTGAAAACAAGCAACATAAGCTTATTAATAAAAGTTAAAAACTTTCCTTTAACACACAGAGGTCTAATTCTGTATCCAAGCCCAAAGAACAAAACTAATGGCAATACCAGTATATTTACACCCCCCCACACCCCCACCCCCCACCCCCGTGGTAGGTTTTTTTCCTTAGGAGCTGATTGCATAGAATACTTCTATAGCAAGAAAGATATGATTTGAAGACGTTACAAAAAAGATGACCAAAGGATTCCAGAAAGTACTTAGTAATTAACAATGACGCTGTCCACAGATGTCATTGAGAAATGAAGCCCACCCATTCCAGATCAGCATGTTGTAGATACAAAAAGTTTTGCTTAAAAGTATCCTATATTCTGAATGCCCCTCATATCCCTGTTTGTATTCAGAACACTCGACACATACCACTACAGTAATTTAAACCAATATTATTCAGGTTATTGTTTAGATTATTATGATTAAATATAAATAGGTCAGTTCTACTCTGCTTCTTCACTGATAGAAATTTTGGAAGCCAATTTTTATTTCATTATATATAGAATTCACATCTTCAAACATCAAGACACTCTTTGAATATCAGTGTCATAAACAGGACTCAAAAATTCAAAGATAAAAATGAAAAGCTAGTACGTGAATTTGTGCTGAAAAGCTGGAATCATATGCAATCCTAAACCACAACAGCAAGACGACAGCTTATCATATTCCTTTGTCCACATTATAAAGTCACAAAATAATACAACCTTGCTGGTAAGCCATGATCTTAAATATAATTCTAAAATATCCCAGTTGGGTATAAATGGAAATGATACAGCACCAGTACTGTAACATTTTAAGAAGTTATGACACCAAACTGAATACAAAGTGCACTATATCTGTCATTAACCAGTGCTACACATTCTCCGTGTGAGTGATCACCATAATTCAGTTATAACTTAAGTGTCACAATCAATGCCTTATTCTATAAATTAAAGTTATGATGGGATCAATTTGACTAAAAGCTCCTATTAGCTTTCTTAATTGCACATCCTCCAAAACACTTGCAAGGAATACCTTTCCTTTTTTTTTTGGATCACCACATTTCAAAGGAGTAGTCACAATACACGTGACAAGATTTATCTTTTAGACCTTCTATGAAAGCAACTGTGAAAAGACAACAGAACACAATATAACTAATACTGCATAAAAAAGTCAAACAAATTCATTTCTAAATTAAATCACACTGGTCCATAAAACTAGATGTAAAACTTGCACAGTATTCATAGCATACTTCCACTAGGGTTTTTACTAAATAAGTCAGAAATTTTGTCTTAAAAACAAATCCAAAAATACTTGATGAATTTCTTAACATGAAAGTAAAACCATCTCAGGTTCAATGATGCCAAAATCCTGCCATAGCCTTGAGGCACAAAAATTGTAATGACTACTTCGAATATAAACATACGCTATCTGGTCTTACCAATAACAAATTGAACAATCTTGAAACACAAGTAGTGGATATAAAATAAAAGTCGTTGCATTAACTGTAACAAAATTACTCAATAAAGTTGAGGAAGCCTACCTCTCTACTTACAACCACCTTTCTTTCTGTATTAATAACATTAAAAAACATTGTGGTTGTGGGGTTTTTTTAATAAACGCAAGTTCTACAAAGGATAAAAATATATTTTTTGCCAGTAATAATACATTCCTCTCATCTAAATCCAATACAAATGAGAAAACTAATACCACATTACTGACTTATTAAACAGAATGTTTTTAATTGAACTTCCCCTTCACTTGCTTGCAAAACTGAGCTGAAATCTCTTGCCAGTTGAACCACGTTTTTTTTTCATCTGAATACTTTCAATACTGAGATTGCACAGAAATATGATAAATATAATTTAAACTGACAAAACCCCCAAAGAAACAGGATTTTGCATTATTAGCATTATACATGTAATCTCTTGGTGCCATTGGAGTTTTCCCTCTTACTTTCCTTTGGGGGGGAGGGCGGGGGGGGGAAGCAAAAAATCCATTCTTTTCTATCTATCCAGATATTTCTTTTCCTACTGGAAATCTAAAATTCCTGATCTCAGTTCAACACCTCTTAAAGTACTAGTAAGAGAACACTCTTTTGAGAGGAAGAAAAAAAAATTTAAAATTGCAAGTGGGTAAGTCAGCCTTATTACCTCCCTCAGTCACCTCATACTCCAGAGTTCATTGCCACTTACAAGCAACCAGTTACAAAACCAATTTCCATAAACAAAAGGGAAATTAGAAGCATCACATAAATCAAACTAAAATAGAAAAAAAAAAATTATCAGTCTGATATCTCCATCCTTTAGATTTGAAGTGTTACAGGACATTGCCTGGAATTAGTAACGAGCCAAAGACTGTCAATTGTCAGTAGCATTCGTGGCAGAAGCAAACCAAGACATGAGATGGGAGTTTCTTTCTACAAAAACCCCAAAACTCTATCAGAGAAGAAAAGAGCATTGCACACTGCCTGGAAGGCAGGCAGATATTAGACACCACTTTTTTTTTTTTTTTTTTTTTTTAAATTTTTATTCTTTTAGGCAGAGACTCTCAAACAAGCATTCTTTGGGCAAATGAAGTGACAGTGAGTTATAGCACAGCCAGATCACATGCAGGAATTCCTTTGACCCAATTTCAGCCATCTCCATTGCCATGTTTTTCCACAAATACCAATTTCCTGAAGTCTCCTGTTTTCCAGAAAGAGAGAAGATATGAAGAGAGGACAACATGGAAGAGGTTGGGGGCGGGGCGGGGGGATCCTCGTACCATAAAACAGAAAGAGGAGATGCAAAAAAAAAGTCATGTTTTACAGTATTTACTGTTTTTATTTTAAGAAGTGGGCAGCATTATCTGTGGAAGATGAGCAGAAAAATCAAGTAGCAATGGAACGCAGAACACCTGGCTCTGCAAGAAGAGAAGCATATGCTTTAGCAGCATATCTTGTAGAGAGAGAAAGGTTCAAATATCATGTATCAGCACTGTCTGTTTCCTCAGGATGATGTTTTGCTGGTCAGTACACTGCAGATCTGAAGTACCCCAAGCACTAACCCGCTAGAGGAGGCTACAGAGAGCTGCCTCAGTTGCTTGGAAGGGGGGAGTACCTGATCCATATGACAGTGCAGAGCTTAAGAGGTAACTTATGAGATTATTAAAGACCATGAAAAATACATTAGTCATCTTCCACAAGGACCACTGTAACCATCAGGTTTTTAAATTGTTTTTTTTAAATGTCATAGCATGTTAAACATAACTGGTCAGATTCTCCAGTCTCAGGGGAGCACAAGCAAACCGAAAGGTCAGCGCAGGAAATAGATATAGTTTTCTGACCACTGCATAGTCTCACTCACAAATTATAGCACTTTAGAGACAACATTAAGCCAGCTGTCAGATGGAGTGCAACAGACTTCAAAAACATTATTTTTCACTTTATTCATGATCTCCCTTAACTGCCCAATACAGCCTGCATGAAAGCTGCCAGGATGCAGGCGGTATTTACACCAGCAAGTTTATACACCAATTCTGAAATTCTAGGCAGTCTTTTCTCCCTTCACAGCTCCAGAGCAATCCAAGAGGCCTCCCATCATTATTTCAAGCTTCCTTTATTTTAAAGAGAAGTGAACTGTTTCAGGTTCTTGCTGTTTATTCCCATTTAGGCTCTAATTCAATGCTTTAAGAGGAGGATCATGCAACCATAATGAAATTCAGTGGAAAGTTAAATACAAACAAAACCAAATACACATGGTTAACTTCCATGACCAGGTTATAACATCCCTCAATATTAAAAGGGAGAAGGCAGAATCACTTTAAGATCTCTCAATGAATACTAGAAGTGTATGAAGCATTTTTGAGACTAATCCATAACTATATAGAAAGCAGATTTTCTAGATATTTATATAGTATGCCTTTTAATCTGTACTTAATAGACTATCATCTTAATTTATCTCATGATAAGTCAGCTATCATTAACTTTGACACTTTTATAGTAGAAGAAATTCAGTCATCTCCTGCCTTAAATTTTTATCTAAATAATGTGGTTTCTGTTCCTAATGAGGTATGTTCAGCTGAGCAATATTTCAGTTTAACAATTTGGGGGAAGCAAGGCTGGTAGGCGCTGCGGTGAGACACCTGCACCCAAGTACAATGACATACAGTATAAGTCTAAATTATTTATATATGCTTGAGAATACTGTGTGGACTCTACCGACTTGTTAGAATGCAATAGTGTTATATATGAATTCTTTGAAATGGTACTGTTTTTTAATCTTAGCCATAACGGTACCCCCTAAAGTGATTTATAAAACAAATTACATGATATTTTAACCACCTCTGGCAATGCCTTTCCAATCTGGCAAGCAAACTACCCACTCAACCATCAACTCGCATAAAATGCACTTGCGCAACACAAAGTATACTCGTTCTTTCATAGCTTCCTGTCTAAGAGCAAGGCTTGCTAGCATGTAGTCTACCAAAATCAAAAGTTTTCATACCTTTCTCTATTAATTCTGTTAGTAACGTGTCAAATACTATGTATCAAATATTCATTTAAAAAACACAGAAGAATGGTATACAACATCGGAGATTCTGAGTCTCACTAGAGACATAACACTAAGAATTCCGAGTTAATTGTTGGTTCTGATTGTCATTAATCTCTAGTTTTGGTTGAATCGCTTTATTTTTTTTTTTGCCTTGGTTTATTTCCACAGACCATTGAAGGATTAGGTCAAGCTTATAAACCATTTCAAACAAAAAAGGGATTTCCCTATAATTGCTAAGTAATACAATTACTGATGGCTTCCTTCTGAACTGAAAGAAAGGAATGCTTTTGAACAAGAGTTTGCTTTTACAGCATGCTTGTCCTGATTACAGTTTTTTATGGCCCAGTAACAATGAGGAAAGCATTTAAATATTAATATAAATGGTAAAGCCAGTTAAGTATTTTTTTATTATATGTAATGTACAACCCCTTGGAGTCTAATCTAGTTTTCTTTCTCACTCAAAGAAAAATAAAGAATATTTTGGAAAAAAAAAAAAAATCTTTAAAATGTTTATGGTAGGCAACAAACAAACAAAATATCCAAATCAACCAACCAATCTTTGCTATACAATGCAGCAACCAAGATTCTCAAATGAAGAGTTTTCATAAGGTATTTTCACAGGCAGTTTTTTTTTTTTTTTACTTGCTTAAACAGGATAACAACATTTTTGTCTGAAACTCAACCCATGTCCTTAGAAACATTAGCAGTAGACTACTACTAACATGAAGGCACAGTTCACTGTGTAATGATGGCAAAAGAGTAGCTCTCCGTCTACTTCATCAGTAATCTTGGCAGTCACAACCCTAAACCTGTGCCAAACATAATTTGCATGGAGAATCCTGTGCTAGTTTCAGGTAAAAATGAGATGAAGCCACATTGAAAAAAAAGGCAGCTAGAACTGCAGTTTTTCCTCATTTTTGAAAAAAACACATTCTACCTGATGACATAGAAAAATCTATTTATTAATTTAGCATAGATTAAAAAAGAAAAAAGGACAAGAAAGAGGAAAGGGGAGATAAAAGGACTTCTGGGCTTTAGGATCTTACCAACTTACTAAAATAGTTTGTTAGTGAATATAAAGCAGAGTGGAAAAGCACAAAGAAAACCAGTACTTATTTCAAATGGCCTTGGTCTATTCTCTCCAATAAGGATTATAAAACAACGGTACATGAGTAAAAACAAGAGTACTTGGAAAAATGAATCTTGGCAAGCTGTTCCAGAGGCTCACCTTTTTCATTGCAATTGCTTTTAAGCCACACAAATGGCATGAACTTCTTCATCTGAAAAGATATTCCAACATGAACTGTAAAGGTACTCCAAGCTTCCATATTATCATCCTACACAGTAAGTAGCATGAAAGATAAAATATACTCTCAAATCAAATAGGCCTATCGTTTTAAACAGAATTTGAAGCCTAAGCAAACACAAGATAAATACCAGGTTGTCAAGACTTATAAAACTAAAATAAAGAGGCAGAAGGGGAACAGGAGGGGTTCACTAAGAACTAAGAGTTTCAGCTGCATCCAAAAAATGATTACTGCTTTAACAGGAACTAATGAGTTTAAATAAAAACACAGAAACAACACAAAGATATTGAAACCTGCACTGTGATGCTCTTTAGCACCCCAGTCCTGGCAATTCATCAAACAAAAAAGTAGATACTACTCTAGCTAGTCCCCGTTAGCTCTGTTTGTTCAAACTTCATGAAGTTCAAAAAGTCATTTCAATGTACACCCTCACAGTTCAAAAGTTATAGACTTAATACAGAAGTAATTGATAAGACCAATACCAAAATATTCACTGAGAATAACATTTAAAACTTAAAATTTAATAAAGATACATAATTTCTACATTACTGATACTTTTTTCTGCTACTAACATGGAACGTCTCTTTTGTTCACTAAATCAGTGCAGAGCTGTTGCTCCCTTGACTTCAGTCAAGTACAAATCCTCTACTTTAAGCAGATCAACTGTGCGTAATATCACTAAGTTCCTACCTTTGACAAATTTAAAGATCTTGAATTACTTTTGAGCCAATTCATGACTTCCAAAGCTACAAACATCCTCTTAGAAAATCTGAAAACGAAGAACTACTTTAGGGTTAAAATTTTTATAGAGCCTTCACGCACTGTTGAAAAACAAGAGATTTCAGCTAGAGGTTGATTTATGCTCTTCTGCACTTGTCATTTCCTTCCTGCGACATCAGCTCATTGCGTGCACGTGCTTGCCTTACAAAATCATTGCTATGTTAACTTGTAATTAGATATAAGGTAACTTTCTTCTACCACTAGCATGAAGACACATTAAGGCATGCAATGCAATTTTCACTTTTTTGACCCTTTATTTCCTTCACCAGTTGATGAATATCTCTTTTTTTCCTATCAGCATCCTAACCTTGTTAAACGTCTGGCTATCTTAACAACTAGAGAAAAATTTCCTTTTTTCTATTTCTGTCGCCCCCTGTGCACAGCTAGAATTCCAGGCTTCTATAACCAAAAGAATAGAAAGTGTCTTCTGGAACAGCACCTATTTTCCCCACAGTGGGGAGGGGGAAACGTGTCAGCTCTGCGCCTCACTTGGTGTGTACACCGTAAGAACTGGGTGTGTACACTGTAAGACCTGGGATCTATGCTCACATACTGTTTTCAGGAGACATCAGGACTGTGCAACTCAAAGTTCTTGTCTTTAGCAGTTACTAGAAGAGCCAGAAAGGGAAGCAAGTCAAAAAGAATCTGAATTCTGACCAAATATTTACCTATCATTTTTCAAATGACCTCATGTGATCTGTCAACCAAAATGCAGTATTTTAGGGTTCTTACAGAATGGAAAACAGGAATGCCCACGTATATTAGCAGTAGTGCCCTCCCCCACACACTGTCCTGGATATCCTTTCTTTCACTGTACTGGAAGGACAAATATTTAACAGGATTTTCTGACACATCAGTTCTTTTTTTCAAGTTGAATCACAGTGAATTCATGTGAATTCCCTCTGCTGGCTGACAATAGCTAAAAGTTAATGTCTGGTAACTGTCTTCCCTAGATAACTCCATTCAAATGTTAATAGTTCTTTGCAATTCACTCAATTTATTTGGGCTTGGCTATCTTATCTGACCAGCTTACTTCGGTGTTCTCCTTCCCTTTCTTCGCCCACAAAATAGCCTGAGCCCTACTCAGTTGCTACTGAATATGTAAAAACATACGTATTTTTCATTACATAGGAATTCTTCACATTATCCATACAGGAATATGTTTTTTCTTTCCAGGTTACTGAGCAGAATATTTCTCCAAGTCTGCAATTTGGAACACCACAAGCTTCCTAATAAACTCCCGGACATCCAGCAATAGCACGCTTTCTTAGTTTTTTTAAACTAACCATTGTAAACTTTTCTACAAAATTCAACCTAAAAAACTGAATTGAATTTTTTTTCTGAAGTGACATCCCATTCTAAAGGCAAAACAGAATACAAAAGAAGCGCAAGAAAATCAGTTTGCTTCCACAGATTTACTATAAAACAGTAGGAGCAATGTCGTGGCAGGAGAACCAAGCTGTCTTGCTCCATAAAAAGGCATGTCTAATTGACATTGATCCACCACAGTACACCAAGAGCCCAGGGAGTATTAAATGTCTCTCTTGGAGCCAGCTGTACATATTCAGTGGAATTCTATACCAATAAGGCACTCTTGAAAACAGAAATTGTGATTATCCATGGATTGTCTTCCTCTCTTTACAGTTGTTCGTGGAAGTCGCAGTGGTGTGTAGACATATTTGAGGGAACTGGTGTAACTAAAAATAACAACAAAGTTTCCTCTTAAAGTTATAGGTTGGCTTATTGTAACTGCAATTTTCAAACTGTTTTTTCCTCCCTCAGCTGTCTACTTTACTCATTTGTGCTGTTAGGAGAGATGGGCCTTGACAGATACATAGAATCTAATTCCCACTGAAGAGCCTCTTACTACATCACTGATTATTTTATTTATTTATTTTTAAAACAAGTACCATACCTTATTGACAACCTTATTGACAACTCTCCCAGACAATTCCCCATCCAGTTTTTGGCTATACAATATCCCAGGATCAATAACAGAAACCTCTTGTATGGCAGGAAAGCAAACATATTAAGAAAATAATAATTGGAATAAGATGACTGACCTACTCTCCTCTAATACTAACAGAAGTTTTGCAGACCACACTAAGTGTCAGATTTTTATTTTTTGCCATTAAAAAAAAAAAAAAAGGCAAGCTACAAAGCAGGTAGCATGTAAATGAGGAGGGGTAGTGAGATCAGCTTTGGTACAAGTGGGATTACACCCAAATGTATTCCACATCCATTCCAAATCAGCATGGCTACATCAGCATCCAGAACACAACTGGATCAAGAAACCGCAGAGCTAGTCAGCTCGTTAGTAGCTACCCTCATGAGCTGGGCTCTCTACCATACTGGTGATACCCAGAAATGGCACTCGCTTTTCTTTACTACAGGAATTATTCATTCTATTACGCAGTGCAGGACATGTGCTCTGTGAAGAGCTCCGTGATCACAGAAAAGAACACCTGGGCTTCCAGCAGAAACTAAAACTTATGTTAACCTCACAAATGCACGTGTATAGTTTTTAAGTGTAAACACAGTTTAGCATCTTTAAACCAACCTCAAGTTTCTACATGCATACCATGTGTCCCTGTGCATCAGAGCCATTTTGGGGGGTTTCTTGGTTGTGTTTTCCACCCACCCCCAAAGACACATTTCTTTTTAGGAATTCTGAAGAGCTTTATATAAATAACTACTTTGGTAGAATTGAATTCAAAACACAAAAAGAAACCATGATGTTCTGCAAACTCCTGACCCCATTATTCCCGAGGAAGGTATAGTACCATGAATCTATTCATTTGTCTGTACATTCTTAAACAGTCAAGCTGAAAGCTCAACTTTTTTACCCTTGGAAGAAAGATTAGCAAGTTAGCCATGCTAAACCTTTTCTTTCAAAATTCTAGCATAGCTTTCACATTTGCTTCTGGTTAAAAAAATTAGAGATAATTATCTCAACATTTAAAGGACTCAGACATGGTGGGATTGGTCAAACTCAGGCCATTTACTGGGTGTGCAGTTGTTGGTGCTGCTGTTATTGATCCCAGTCATGCCTGCAAAACCACCTCTCAGTCCCTTACCATTTCAGTACCTTTTTTCCAGTTGCACACATATTACTTTAGTTAGAAAGAACAAAAAAAGCACAACCATAAAACTCCATTTTGTGTTAAATTTTAGTAAAGCTCATTATGAATCTTATGGATACAAGTTACTAAACTTTATTTGCTTTTCCTCTGTTTGAGCTATATAACATTTGATGAAAACATCATGATTCAAAATATTTCTTTGCAATACCCTAAATTGTAATTAAAATAGTATCTTATACTGAGACATGAATACAAGTAATGACCTGCTAACAATCTTAAATCTACATTTAAAAATTAAGAAACTTATAAACAAGGAAGCTAACAGCTACAATTACATAATCTAAACGACTATATGCTCACTATCTAATGAGTAACAATTTGGTATGTTTACAATAACATGTTATAGGTAAAATTGTTTCTTTTCCTCTTCCTCACTTTTCCCTTTTTTCTTTTATTTTTTTTTCCCCCAATCAGAATCCACCTCATGCTGTAATTTGAAGAGCTCTTTCTTATCCTTTCAGCATTAACACAAACCTTCATTTGTGAAAATTACATTGGGGAAACCTTTGTTTTACACTTTCATCATGATTAATTTCTGAAGAAAACCAACGAGTGAAGCAAGTATAAACCAGTGTTGACTTCCTTATATCTGCATCACCCTGACACAACATCTCAGATCAGTATGAAATTAATTGAAATCTGTTATTGACTCTGAAACCTAAAGATGGCAATTTAGATGTCAACGTTAGCTAACTTGATTTTACTGTTAACGTACAACAACTATGACAAATGAATTGATGACATGTACAAATTTCTGACATCTGTAACTTTGGACAGCAAATGGAGTTGACAAATGGATCTGATGGCAAATATTATGTGACTCCATAATTAAGGATGTACTGAAGTTTGCACTGAAACTGCACTGGAATAAGAGTGAATTTTCCACTGACTTGCATACTAGGTAGCTATTTTCAGTTATGTGAAGTACATGCAAGTTCAGTTTTTAAAAAACTCTACAATCTGATTTAGTATTGTTTTTCACCTATTTCATATAGGTGCAAAGCAGAATCAGACACTGTGAATCAGACACTAATTCTCCATCTTTGACAAATAAGCAAAGAATAGTTGAATATTTACCTCAGAATTATACTAAATAGTGACCAAAATCAGCTTCATGAATATTCTATAAGAATTATGATAACTTATAAAAACTGTTCACCAGTTTATTAATTAAAAAATAATTGTTTTAATGATTCAAAAGGAATATATGAGAACAAGTATTTAAGTAATTCAATTCCTCACTGACTAAGTTTTAAATACAAAACAGAACTTGCTTTCTATACCTGAGGAGATCCATTTTCTTCATTATTTCTGTAACTTATGTTGTCATTGCACATACAATTCCCCATCACAGACAAGGGACTTTGCCCCACTGTGTAAAAACAGAACAAAAGATAATAGGCAAAGAGCATACTAAAAAATTCCAAGGAGTTCCTTTTAGACCCATTTTTGAAGATGCAAATTCAGTAACACTTAAACGTATACTTTAATACGTGATTAAGTCCATGCGTTAAGCAAAGCTTTTCATAACATGTTTAAGTCCAGTTGACTTCACTGGGACACAGGCACCATTAGACAGAGTCCCAGTGCAAGTTCAGCTTTGTACACATTGTCACGGGTGATACTGAGGCACACGACAGGAACAGACCTTCAGTGCAGGACACCAATTTGGAGTATGATACACACTCCAGAAACTCTTGTACAGCAGTTTGCTTCCTCAAACAGGTAGGGTTGTGAAGCTGGAAAGTAGCCACGATGCTACAGTAGGAACAGTGCTGAAGGGGAAGGAAAAGGGAAGCAGGGACTAATTTGGAAGCTTTATGTGCCTTTAGCTCCTCTATAATTTCAAAGCTGGTCTTAAGTACAAATTTCAATAATACCGTGAACTGGGCAATAGTCCTTCTGAGTCTATAAAAAAAACCCAAACGTCCTATGAACAGTCACTTTTCTGTCCCATTTTTGGATTTCACCATTCAATTTGCCATTCCTAAATTGTCATCACAGATTATCTAGTTATAAAAGCATCTGCAGTAAGTACTGTTTACATACAGGAGGAATCTTCAGCTACAGAATCCTGATCCCTCTCTGTCTGTGCTACCTGTAACAACTCTGCTTCAGCTGGGTCAGCAGAATTTAGCAAACAGAATACAATTGCAATCTCCTCTACATTATGCTTTGTGCAAACATAATAACCAAATACTACAAGTTAAAATTCTGCTATATTATAATTAGTACCCTAAAGAAGTTTTTCTAAAGTAAAAACTTCCCATAACTTTCCAGAACATGTATTCTTATTCTCCTCTGGGCATTTTGGGGGGGAAAAAAGCGCACTTTTCTTAAGAGTACGGCTGATAATAAGGGGGAAATTAGGATTCCAAGGTATCAGTCAAATTTATTTCACATTTCTTGGGATGTCCAGCATAATCCACTGAATTGATTGCAGATTGTTGCAGATCTAAGTTTTGAACCTTTAAACTTTATTTATATATTTATATATAGCATTTATTTATATTTAAAGACTAGACCATAGGGGAAAGACATGGCTTAAGACTAAAAATAATCCATTTGATTCCTTTAGAAGTCAGAATCATCATCATGAACTATCCCCATATTAAAAAATACACTTCAAACTACTCTGCCTTCAAACATTTCAAACTACTCTGCCTTCATAGGGCATATTCTTGTTTCATTTAAAGAAATATAATCATATTTTTATGTATGACCTTTACAGGCTCTTTGTCACAGCTCAATAACAACTTCCTGGTAATTTCTTTCCACATACTATTCAACCTTACTTCAGGAAAATCACAATAGAAAACTTCAAGAATTCATATAAACAATGGCAATTCTACCAAATGTTTAATTTAGGCTTTTCCACCTCTCAAATATTAGATTTGACTTTCAGGCAATTGAATGTACAGAAAGCATAGGCAGAGTAAGGTACTGAAAACACTCTCATTTTAAAGGCATTAACAATATGGCCACTGAGTTACGTCAAACACTACTCATTTAAGTTACAGCTAACTGATATTTAGCTATTGCAAAAGATTTTGCTCTTGTGTATATTAGCTTATCAGAGATTGATAGTTCTAAGGACTTTCACAATGTTCAAATAATTTTTTTTAAATGAAAAATAAATCTGTGAATCTCCATAAAAATCATGAGGAAAAACTAGTTTAAGCTATTGTAAGTTTTTTAATCATTGCTGTAATCAAAAGGTGGTCTTTCTCTTTTGATAAATACTGCCCTACACTTACGGTTTTCACATTTGATCATTGACAGTGTGAAAAAAACGTTGTTAATCTTATTCATTGATAATTCCTGTTTTACGTAATAGGTACTGCAGTCTTGTGAATTAGCTTACAAAACATGTAATTTCTGAAAGAACCTGTCGTATTTAAAATAAGGGTAAGGTTCCACATACCTTTTCCTCAGTAGCAATGCTGACTTAAGGGTTTTCCATTCCTCCTACTCTACTACTCATCCTTGTCCCCATTCTGCCCTTCACCTGTACTGCACAACTGTTTGTAGGGCTGCATTGTGAATGTGACTGGGGAACTAATCCAGGTTGGGAAAGGGGAAATTAAAAAAAAAAAAAAAAAAAGAGAGAGAGAGAGAGAGAAATGAGGGAATGATTAAATCAAATTAGCTTCCTGATTCAGCTCAGAGCGCACTCTCAGAAACAGCTATAGGAACACATCTAAAGGGACAAGGTGAGTAAGGGTAGGCATAAGCAGAATAGATAGTAATATCATAAGCAAATGTTACTGCTGAATCCAACTTATGGTAAAACATTCTGGAAATTCTACATTGTATTTTAATTAGATTTTTCTTCCCCCCCCCCCCCCCAGATTATTCATAAAAAAAAAAAAAAAAAAAAAATCAATGTTTTTACCATTTATTCTTGCTACTAAACAAATACATTCTCATCCCTCTCAAACAAAATACCTGCATGTGTGCATTCTGTGAACAGCAAAGGGGTACTAGAAGGGAAGATTTCTTAAAGACATCTCATCTTTTAATATTTATTTCTTATTCTTCTTCCTTCCATAGCCACACGCACCTTAAAACCACTTCCCATTCCTCCCAAATTATTGAAACAATATAGAATTGATTGCAATGCATGGAAAGCTTTCACCAAGCTTCTGTCCTTGACCAAAATCACTGTTATCACACTACTGTTTATCTATTTTACTTTCTAGAGTGAATTGACATTTTCAGTGAATGCTAATATTTAAGTAATAAAAAGTAATTACAGAATATGATGAGAATTTGCTATGAAAGCAGGAACATGAAACATAATATTTTAATATCTAGAAGGCCAAAAACTGTGCCAAACTCTACAAAGGTATTCACATATTTTTTCATGGTTTTATTTTATATTTCTATGCATTAATTATAAAAACCTTGCGTAGCTCTAACTGTGGCTTCTGTAATTATTACATTTCAGTAATGCAAACACCATCCTTTAAAAAAAACAAACATACTTAATGGAACAATTATAAACAAATGTTCAAAACAAAAGGCAAGGTTATAACAACACAGAACACCCTGTGCTTCACCCTTTGAATTTTGAAAACATGATGTTGCCAAGACTGCTGTAATATGTACCATACAAAAATTTTAGATTGTAGTTGATTAGGACCATTAAAAATTAATACTAACAAAAATGGGCTTCAAAGAGCAATAAATCAGAGGTCACTGCAGAAATATAAGAAACAAGCCATAAAACTAGAAAATCTTTAGATATGTTTCGTTCCCCAGACCTGACTAGTGCTCATGCAATATGTGCTTACCAATCTGTCTAGTTGAAGGCTCAGACCCAACATTTCCATAGAAGTACTAGTTCATAGTTAATACAATTATACTGTATCTCTACAGAAGTCTTCCATGACTTATAGTAATCTTTCACCTCAATTAACAATTTAAGATGTAAAGTATGTGGGCTATATACTTAGATTATAGAGCACAGCTGGCTCAGTTAAGCTACACAGAGTTTTCCAGACAAAGATTCAGGCATCCACTGTACAAAATATATGCAAGAATTTCAAAGCTTCCTAGAAACTCTGAACTTGCTCAGTATGCATGACCCAACTATAGACAGAAGTCCATAAAATGGTTTTCTAAAATATTAGACTTTCTACATAGCAAATACTGAAGTTGCACAAAATGTCCAGTGGTGTCCAAAAGTAAATTTAGCTTTTCCAATGAGCACAGTTAACATGTCTGGCTGTCTAGTATGCAGCAGTCCAGCTCTGACTAGCAAGCAGCAGCTGTGTCCAGAAACGTTGGGCAAATGCGAGACATACACACACACACACATATATATACAGATACACACAAACATGTCTGCGTATGTGTGTACTTTTCCATATAGATAGACAGTTATTTCTCTGGGGGAAAAAAAAAAAAAAATCCAGGAAGAGAAAGAGGACAAGCTGAAGAATCCTGATCATGCATAGCCTTATATTTACACCAGCAAGACTTTTACCCTCCGCAGCTAATATAGCAAATTAAATTTATGCTTACCTGACAATTTGTTTTCTGAGAATTAGTACCTGCTCAAGAGCTGAATTAAGTTCCTTCAAGGCCCTAGAGCAGTCAGTATGTCTAAACAAGGGTAAAGGAACCCAGAGAGAGTGTTCATCTAAATTTAGTATCTTTATGAATATATAATTTAGTACATCATATAGTAAAACTGAAGAACTAAATCTTGTAGTTAACATTGTTTCCAAAAGGAGTTTAGAAGCTGCATACATAATCATGTGAAGATGACATCTGGTGCTATAGCAGAAGTTACTAATTTGAGAGAAATCAATGAGATTACATTGAAAAACTGGAAACAGCCATAAAACTGAACATGAATTTTTGTGCTGTCCTTCCTATTAGGTCCTATTAAGTTTTGGTTTTGTTTTTTTTCATTTATTTATGCAGATATCAAATTCGTAGCAAAATTCTGCCTTTGGGATCTATTAAAAATGTAGCCACATTTCAGTATCAAATTTGCTATTGTACAGAAAGCATTATACAGAAGATGTAATGGGACTCCCCGGTAGAAGTGATGGGTGTTAGAAAGGATCAACAAAGTTTAAACAGCACGCTAAGTGTAGCTTCAAATGATAGACATAGATCAGCTTGGGTAAAACTCAACCACTTCATATTTTTAAGGGTACTTCTGCAAATAAATACTCAGAAGGTTTAAAATCACACTTTTAGAAAGCTAGTCTTAAAGCACATTAAATTATCATGTGGCTACTTCTCTTCCTAAATAATCTGGCCCAAAAAGGATTAGGAATAACTACACAGGAAAATAAAGCATGACTGTGGAATACATAAGAACACTACGTTAGTTTTAATCTAGCTAACAAAGGAAAACAATCAGTGGCCATATGGTGGCACAGGCTACTTGGATTCCATTAAATGACTTAAGACCATGAAAATAACAGGACTACACAGATTTTCTTTAGAAATTTAAATGGCTTCTGTGTTAGAAGTAGAACAAGACTACTCTACAGAATAGTCTATTCTTCTACAGACTATTCTACAGAAACAGGAAAGGGAAAAAAAGTAACCTATTCTGAAAAAGAGTATATAAAAATCAACACACACACACACTACTGTGTGGCAGAAAATGTAAGTGCAGAAAAGTTTTGCTCAGGGTGACTGTCCTCTGATGTGAGCCAGGGCACTGTATCACTGTCAGTGGCTCGAGCACCAGGCTGACTGGCATAAACACAGAATTAAAACCACAACCGTGGCTTCAAGCTGAGAACAGTAAGAACAGTGGCAACTACTTTAATAAACAGCTCCTCCTCCCTTCTCTTGACGAATGTCTCCCTTCCTCTTGCTCCCTTATCATCACCCCAGATGTCCTGCCAGTATTATACACTAGCATCACTGTAGTATCTAACCCCTTGAAATAGTAGAGACAATAGAAATTTAAATCTGAATTGCTGGGAGAATTATAAAATTAAACTAGAAGTTTATTCCACAGAATAAACATTAGCTGAAATGATCTTTGATGTAATATGCAGGTTTTGGAAAAATGTTTCAAAACATTGGCAAGATTTTTCCAAGTATCAAGAACAACTGTGATGCTTTCTATAACATTCTGCAATTGAACTGAAACAAGTAAACACGGGAGAGCAGTAGTTCCGTCAAGAGCTGCATATGAAAGAAAGCAAAATTCCCTAGTCAAAAAACTGCAGAGCAGATTAATGTGTCAATACCTAATACTGAAACACGCAACAAGCTACTTCTGTTTTCACATATCCATGCGTCCCAAAAGGCCAGAATTATTCAGTACAGCAAATACTTGGTGAAAGATATCACTGTCCGTTAGTAAGGGTTAAACGGCACAAAAAAGTGATCTAAACTTTTCAGGAGTGCACACTGATGCATACAGACATTTGTCCAAAACACAAGGAATTATTTATACAATCTGAATTAACTGCTAACAGTTGAAAACTGTCCATTTCAAACACTCGAGGTCAGAAACATTGTGTCAATATTTTCAATCAGCTCAAGGGCAACAGGAGGGCAGACACATCACCTTACAATTTAAGTTAAAGGCATCATATTACAGGCTCAAGAGATTGTTACAAGTGGTGAGGGGCTGGGGAGGCTTTTTTGGTTTGTTTTAAAGATTTGAAAGGGAAGATCTGATACTATAAAATTGGAAAAAATCCTACAAGAAAATCCTACAAAAATCCTACAAGAAAAGAAATCGAAATCTTGCCTGTGCATATTTGAAGTGCAATTTTTTCAAGATTCTATACAAAACACAAATTCACTGCGGAGAGAAACAAGTGTTGCTTAGACCTCATTAGAAAAGCATTTCAAGAAAGAACACTATCTTTTTAATAACATAGCAGAAATTTAAATTGTAGATTGTAACAGCCTTTTTTTTACCTTACAGTAATAAGAAAAGGATTAGGGTACTACTAAAATAACAGAAAAAAAATATTTAAGTGTTACTATAATTAAAATTGAAGCATCAACTCAACAGACTATGCCTGAGAAAATAATGAGTCAATGATTTACTACATGTATTTTATCCTATGGAATACAAAAGTATTGTTTGTAGTATTTTTTATTATTAAAAAGGACTAAAGTGCTTTTTACAGCTTTCTGGCTATCAGTTTTTAATTGATCAGACAAACCAATATAATACAATTAATTTTCATACAGTTGTATGTTGATTTTTAAGCCCCAAAATAAGACCAACAGAATACAGAAAGGTCGAAGATTGTCGTCTTATGTTTCATTGGTTATATTGTTGATTTAAAGGTTAAGATGATAAGATCAAAATATGATAGGTATATTGGCCTCAGGTTTTTTCAAACTTAAAAATACGTAGTCCTTCCACATTTTTAAGTAATTAAAATCAACACTAATCTGATGTACCTCTAAGGACCATTCCTTAAGCAGGTAGTGCAAACTGATGGACTGACTTACAGAATTGCTTTACAAGTAAGGAGGTTCAAATTAGCATGATACAGTTAATATCTAATAACTTTACTATATTTCAAATTGAACATTGAAAATTTTCTTCCAGTAAACACTGAAATGTTTTGCTGAAAGGCAATCTATTCTGAACTTAAGTTTATCCCGTGACCTTTTATAGTTTGCCTACATCTGCTCATTTCATTACCTCAATTTTCTTTGCGCTACAAATATAACCAGATCTGATCCTCACCATGGCTTCTACCTTTTGCCCTTGTCCACTTAACAATGAAATATATATTCATATATTACTGACATCAACAATACCCTGATTTTTACTTATGTTTTCAGCATACTCTCAGGTAGCATACTTGCTAAGCAGCAATGACTCTTTGCATAAGAGTCAAAAAGAATTTCATTCTCCATCTCTTAAGATTGGAAAAAAAATATTTTAAAGTATGCAAAATATCTATATATAAAATATATAAAACAGAATTTTCTTATAAAATAGCACTAGAGTCTTCCTCTGAAGACTGATAGATGGTGTTTTGAGTGTCAGTATATCATAAGCAGCAACAATTCAACGATACGTAGGACATTTTTTCATCATGTTATTATTGAGTTAGGACTATGAGTGAGGAAAAATGAGTGCTAAGTTCAGAAAATACACTCACTGTAGATTTTCAAGTAAGCTCTTATACCTTTAAAACATGATCCCCCCCCAACTCTAGCCCTAAGATCCATTTTTTAATCACATATTGCCAACTAATGTTTATGTAAGCCTCTGAAGTCCCTGGATCAGTGCTATCATAGCCTCTTCACTGTCCTTGTAGAAGCTGATGAAATTTATTCATTTATATATATATTCATAAATGTAAAGAATGCTAAGGCAGAAAGCCTATTTCATTATTATCTTAGAATACAAAAGTACAATGCCAGCAGGTAGTAATCAGCAACTTCATACTCCTATGAATCCTTAACTACTTCACTCTAGAACAAAGATTTTTAACAATCTGTTTACAGTGATTGTACTGAACTCAAATATTAGTCCCCTTTCTTGCATTTTTAAACCACTTCAGGACATACATTTTCATTTCATTTACATCAACATAAAACTAAATGACTTACTCAGATGTAGAAAAATGTTTATCATTTATTCGGTACCACCTTCAAATAATCACAGATTCATATAACATCAGAGGGCTTCAATCAAGTAGTATAGCCCCTGCCAGTCCCAAGACATCTTCATAACACTATTCCTTTTGGTTACACAGATTCGTTTTACTTTGTTCAGAGGCCTGCAGAATTCACAACTCCTAAATCAGGTGAGATACTACAATTTATAAAGCCAGGATATTGCATTACCCCTGGAATTCCTTGCTGACCAATGACGTTTTCACAGGTTCTGCTGAGGTTCTGAGCTTCTACTTTGCACAAATAAGTTTAATGAAATTCTGCAATTTATGCCTGTCTTCTATTGAACTAATAGAAAGGAATGAAAAGTGAGAGAAACAGGTATAGAATTTTCAGACAGCTTTCCTGTGTTTCTATTGATCAAAAATATATTTCTTGGCCTATTCTCTCCCTGATTGTACACTCAAACACTTCAGAAAGGAAAATGACTTTGCCTAGCAAGATTGTTCCCTACTTGGCAAATTTCTCCTTTCTACTTCACTTCTTCTAAGGATTGCTCTGATTGCAAGAACAAAGCACTCAGCCTAGGTGAACAGATTCACTGCCTGCAAATGAAGTGTCTTCAAGATCTCCTTTTTTTAAGACACTTTGCTGCCAAAGTCTTATGATTCCTTCTCAGGGATGAATTAATTTTCTTGTCAGATTGCACTCTTCAGAGGAAATCTTTCTCTCTGCAAATATCATTGTATCTTTTGCTAAGATTTAAGTTTCATCTAATTTTGTTACTTGAATAAAACAAGTGTTTTCATTTTGAAGCCTGTGGTATTTTAAATATTAACTAATAAAATCAACTTTTGCCACAATCTACTCATTCAAAACTCAATTTTGCAATACTGCACTCAAATAAATAAAATGTTTTTCAAAGAAAGAGGAAGCTCTCTATAACAACACATTTTGAACCTTGCCTAGGCTTCTGATTTGCCTTATCTCATCTTAGCTTTTGTTGGTTTTTTTTCCCCTAGACTGCTTGCTCACTTAATAACAATATTTACTTTTTTAAAGCAGCAAAGAAGTCTGATGAAACACCCATAGAAGGGCAACATGCAGCATTCGGATTCATTATTTAGGGACAAATCAGAACGCTGCATAGATAATTGAGAAATTTGTGTCCTCAGAGAACACTACCACAAGCTATTCATCCAAGGAATACCTCAGAGCAACATTGACTTCCTCATCCAGTGCCTCCAGCATAAAACTTTAGAAGCAAGTATACAGACCTAGACCCAGTGAAACCAAAGCACTATTAGAACTGACATTTTCACTTACTCCAGTGGTATTTTCTGATGTGTCTAGCTTCTCCACAAGAGGTTTTCATTGGATTTTTTTTTCCAAGCAGCTCTATTTTTAAGAGGTCAACTGTTGCTCAGAAAAAGCCTTGTTTTTACCATTAACATTTTAGAAGACAGGCTGAAGTAGGAAAATTTTCTTCGCAAAAGCGTTTCTCTCTGTGTAATGTCAGAACTCTAGAAATTTAGCAAAAGATGACACTTGCACGCAATAGTAAGGTTTACCTCACTTACCAAAGTGAAACCTCATTAATTGGGAAACTATATGGATTTCTCTACTTTCTTATCCCTCACTGAAAGTGTGTGGGGGAAATCATGCCTATGGCAAAACTTAAAAAGTCAACATTCCCAAGTAACAAAACTTTTGAAGTTTGAATTTTTATTTTTTAAGATCCAGGTTTTAGATGAAAAATTTGGTCTATCTGGTGTTTAATTTTTTGGATCCTCTTGAAAGCAATCCATAGCTGGCCAATTTGGTAAAACAAAGAATTTTGAACATATACATTGCATATTACAACTTCCATGAACTTATGCTAACATCAAATGAAAACAACTACATTTTAAGAAAAATACTTGAGTTGACACTATTCTTTTTCAAGACACCTATTTTTAGATGTATTCAATGAAAACCACCCTAGGACAAGAACTATCCTTTCCGTTGCCCAAAGGGTTGCTATTTGTACACAGTGAGGATTTGGTGTATTTTTACCTTTCAGTTCCAGTTTTTTAATTAAAAAAAAAAAAAACAACTCCCTTTACATTTATCAAGACTGGTCTATTTACAACAAAGAATTTAGTTCATCATCTCTGGAAGCTCCAAGAGTCCTAAATAAAGTAACACCAAATAAGGAGATACGATATGAAATTATACAAATAAAGGAAAAACATCTATTTGACAATCTGGCTACAGAAAAATAAGTGTACTGGATAAATCTTTCATTAGTGCATTGCCAGTTACAAAGTTAGCTGAAAGACATCACACTGGCTTGGTTGAAGGTCAAGCCTTCTTCCTGGAGGGTAAGGGGTTTTTTAGCTTTTCTGCTAACTGACTTGCCAGTACAGTCATCAAGTAAACTACATTTTCTGTCATTCAGAAGTATACTAAAAGCTTTTCTAAGCAACAGTCTTAATTCCATATTGTGTTCAGATCTGAAAGAAATAGATTTAAATTCTATTTCACAATACAATCAACCATCAATTGCTGCCACAGTACTTGACCTTTATAAAAAACAGAAGACATACACATATCAAAATAATGTGATTTGAAATTTTAACATATATCCTATTGATTATTTTTAACTAAGGGTCTGAAAGAAAAAGTGGTCTCATCTCTAATTGGTTGCTAATTGGATTGGGAACTGCATCAAAACAAAGTAACTCCAGAAGAGTATTCTACTTCTTTGCATAAAGCAAAGGGTAAGCCCTGAGAATGGGGTCTCAGAAAATTAAGAAACAGGTGTTTACTGAAAAGTTACCCACCCAGACACAGGCATTCACAACATCAAGGAACGATTTTCCCAACACTGAAGAGAAAACACGGATCTCCTTTTTCCTGATCTTAAGAACAACAAACAAACCCACCCCAACCCACCACCTCTCTCCTGATTTCAACCAAAGCTTTGTAGGTAACCAAACAGAAAAATTTAGGACCAATTCTCCATTTTCACTATTGAAGAATACACAAGTGTTTCTTCTTAATATTTTAGGATAGATCGAAGAAATCAAAATTGAGAGACTCTTGGTGACAATCACACAGCAAAATAAGGTAAAATCATGGCTTGTAGTAGGGAACACTTGAAAACATGTGGAAGTCTAGAGAGCAAAGAGTCTACAAAGATAATCTAGAAAGAAGATGCTTGCTCTTTCTTTGGTGTAAGTCTGAAAGGAAACACATACATAAACTAAGAATACTACTTGGTGTCATTCCATCTGACTTTTTATTTTACTGTAGACCAAGGCCAGGAGATAAAAGCTCAAGTATAAGCAAGTTGACACAATTTGATGTTAAAAGGCAATTTCACAGCCAACATGTCTACTAGATATAAAGAAAAAAACTGATTGAAAACAGGAGAGGAATAGAGAAGGTTAGCTACTGGTTACTACTATCATGAGTTAAATCAAATTCAGAGTATGCTATCATAACATGCTGACAAGCAGTTTGCAGAAATAATTTGTGCAATAAAAAATGAGTTGGCCAAAAATAATGTCAAGTTGGCTGTTTAAATAAATAAATAAAAACAGTCAAGCAGCAATGTCCAAAATAAGAAAAGCTTCACTGATTGTTGAAGTCATTTAAGACTATAAGGCTACCTGAAAATAATGTTCTATAATGTTTGATATTACATTAAATTCTATTTTATTCATACTCACAAGTTTCTCCAGTATTTTGAATGGGATAATGCATGGTTGTTCCTACATATTCAAGAAAGAATATAATCACATCCAAAATGCAAATATTTTGACTTGAAATACTATTAGTATTTATAATGTGTCTTACATTGAATAAAAACACACAGTTATAACAAACGTAACCAACTAAAATTGGAAATGAGGTGATGGAACTCTTAGGATTCATTTTCTACTAAAGTAAATTAAAAATATGCATACTAAAAAGGTACAGTAACTGCTGTGGTTACAGTGTAAAAACCAATCACTTAGATTTACCTCAGTATAAGATACATGTCATATTTTCTGGGGCAACATTTTACTGTATTAAAGAAAAGGATCTGAGAATGTGATTCGCTCTCCCTAGGTGTCCTTTTCTCCTCCTAGTCTTTGTACTCAAATGGGAGTATTCAACACTGCAGCAAGAATTGGAAGAATTGGAATGACTATAGAGCATTTGCATAGTCTCAGAGCTACACATGGCTTCTCCCACTCCTGTGATCCATTCTGGTACTATGTAAGTAAATCTTCAAGTTCATTTTGGAATAGAATACCCTCTACTTTAAAAAAAAAAAAATCAAAGATAGAAATTTTAAAAAGCTAATTTATCAAGGTGAAATAACCAAAAGGATATTAAGGACGCAGCTGTTGCAGGTATAACTGCACAGGTGCACCATTCTCGCTTAGCAAAGGACAGAAATTTTAGGAAGATTTTACTGAAGGTTATAAAGTTCTGGTGGAGATTGGTGCCACTCAGAGTAAGACGTGTCCTGGTAAGAAAAAAAAAATATTTGTAAAATATTATAGGATGTGTAAATGCAAAGATGAAATGTGGGCAGGTTCCAAGCAAACCCAAGCCTCAGGAGTCTGTGCTCGTTCACTTTCTTCAAAAATCAGAAATTCAGATTACCCAAGAGCCGGCTGCACAATCCCAGGGCTACACATCACACATGATGCAGCTGGGACATTGGAACTACTCAAAAGCTACAAGAGGAACTCATCTGCTATAAAGCCAAGAGAGTACAAGAGGTGTAAAAACAAGAACTGCAGAAGAGCTTTAACAATACAGAATGTTTTTAATATTTAAATAATTGACTAGATTTCACATTCTACCCCTGCCATCTTCCATTAAGACCACATTATAATTCATACACTGTTAATTCTTAGATAGTACTATATATACCCTGTTAGTGAGACTAGCAGAATCCAGAAACCAAAAAAACAGCACAATGAAATAGAAAACTTAAATGAAACATTAAACCTAGGTACTAGTGAGGATGACATTTAAACTAACAAAGATAATGCTAAAACTAGAAAATTCCCTTCTATGTTCTGTGCTGTTCATGTTTTCTGTAAATAAGGCTTTCATAACTAGATTTTTTTAATTTGTTGTTCAAGAAAACTTTATTGCATACATATATAATGTAATTTAAGCTTGCATCAAAATCATTATTTAATTAGACAATAAACCCTCCTCCCTCATACTAATAGTAAATAACATTTATGTAAGTTTATTTTGCAGTGTTTCCACACCGTGTTAATTTTTTTTAGCATTTCAAATTTAGCTTTTTACTGTTAAATAACCTTGAAGAGCTAGCTGCAGCTATTTTTTAAGCTTCACAACACTACAGTTTTCCTTAGCTACTTGGCTCAAAAAAATTTTCCAAACTGACTTCAGCAGTGTAAGTCAAAGATTTACATTTTCAATGAATTGAGCACTGAAACCAAATAAAGCACCAACTTTCTTCTTCATCAACATAGGTTTTTTGTTTTAAAAGTCCAGAGGTTAAGTTTAGATTAGAAACATTTGAAAAGGTAAATAAATAAAAAAAGAGGCACGACATGAGTGTCTGAATACAAAAATAACTTATCCATCCTGCTAAGTCTATCTTTCAAAAATCTGAATTAATATGCAATTGTTATAGGAGATATATAAAGAACGGAAATTCGATAGGCTAATATGTGGGATTCTTATTACTGTGCTAGTCATCTGGTAAGACGACTGATACCTACTGAAATGAAATGAAAACCAAGGAAGCATGACTGCAACACCATCCAACTCTAACGGTTCTCACATTTTATTCTGACTTCTGAAGTTTTGCCTCATTGGGGAAAAAACAGATTCCTAGTGTTTTCCAAGCTGTTATTCATTGACCAATATTAATAGATAAGTGGTTAAAGAGACAAAATTAACATATGCATAGAGAAGAACCACAAGTATGAAGTGAAGTTACTGCTTGTGATGCAGTAAGTTATCCCATGATCTCAAAAATGTACAGATATAGGTGCATAAAACTCAGAGTTATTACTGCAGAATTTATAAATGTTCTGAAATATCCCAGATAGTCACTCTCTGTTCTCAGTATCATTCTAGTTTTTTCCTACTACCCTGTGTACACACCTCATTAACATTTTCCCATATAAATATATAGGTGCCGTAGGTACATATGTGGGGAGAGTTAAAGACTATCTATCCTGCTGAAATAAATAACAAAATTCACAGGAACTTCAGTGGGGTAGGAACTTAACCACAATTTTTCAAATTTACCTAAAACCAAATTATTCAGATTCTTCAGAGAATCTTCTAAGCTCTACCATTTTCAGCATATATTGAAAGGCAATAAATCTCAGTTTTCTCCAAACTGCTATGTGGCAAAACCTTCACTATGACACATAATTGATAAGAACACATCCAACTGTCACAGTGCTTCAACTTTAATTAAAACTGGCATTTTTAGGAGTGTGTACACCTGCTATTCTAGAAAAAGGACTTTTTATTAGAAGTATAATTTTATAAGAGAAGCATAAGAACTAGGGAAAAAAAAGACTGAACAAGTTTGAAGTTGTTTATTAACACTGCTTTACCAATGTAAAGAAAAACATAACTTTTAAGTAGGTAAACTTTCTAGACCATGATCACCTCACTTAAGTATAAATATTTTAAATTCCACTCTGACCACAGGAATCCCATTTCCAATCACAAGAACTGAGATTACTTTTTACAAAGTGATAATTTCTTGAATATGCTTTTAAATATACAACTCATTCTCTTTTCTCTAGCTGGCTGCTACTTCACCAATACACAATGTGATGGAAACAAATGGACAGTCTCTTCATCAAATTAAAAAAAACTAGCATTTTTGAAGAGTCTCATTTATTTCTGTGGACAGAAGGAGGGAAAAAAATATAATAAAAATACCAAAAAAATACAATGAAAATTAAACCAGTAATTTAGGAAACCATTGGCAACAAAAATCTAGAAGTATGGGACAAAGTATCAAGGCTACTCCCTCAAAACAGAGAAATCTGAAATTAGGCCAAGATATTGATATATCTGCTTATGACAGCAGGCAGAATTTTTAATTTTATTTATTTATTTATTTTCAAAAGACCAGCCATGTGCAGAAAAACACAACCACAGTGGCTTGCTCCTCACCTACTCCTTAACAATTTTATCTAGACTTGTTGGAAGCAATGAGGAAAAGTACCTGAAAAAGGCACTAAAATGTGCATTTATGAAACACACAGTCACGCATTCAAGGGTTATTCTCCTAAACAATAAACCAAGTATTTTTGGTTTTGAAGCAAATCATTCTGTGTACAAAAGGATACTTTTCTTTGCATGAGGTGGGGAACTCAGACTCAGTAGAACACTCAGAGTGCACTGCAGCTAGCTTATCTCCAACCAAAATGAGTGCGTGTTAAAAAACAGGAACAAGTGTTATCTATTTATTTTTCAACTGCTGTATACAAAACCCTGTCCTGAACCACTAAATTTTGCATCAACCTGTCTGAATAATTTTCCTCTCTTATTCTATTTCACAATAAAGACAAACAATAACTGCTTATTCTGTCTGCAGTATCTCAGACTTCCTCTTTCTCAACAAAAACATTAAATTTCCCTTATACACCTGTTAGTCAAGCCTCTTATCTAAATAAAAGCCCACCTAAAAAAATCCAGATAAGAAGATGACTGCTTTCTTATTTTCAAAACTAGAAAAAATGATAACATTCATCTGAATGGGCACAGAATAGTATCCAAAATTTATTTTAAAGGTCAAAGAATTTCAAAGAATTGAAGTTTTGCTTTTAAATTACTACCTTACAAAGAAAACTAAATCCTGACACTCAGAAGTAACTTCTGCAATTCTTAAAATTCTTTTTCCAAGATCATAAGGTTTTAGGTCTATTTCCTGAAGTAGTTATTTTTAGGCAACAGACTTAAAACTTTCAGTCTTGATAAAGTATATAAAACAAATTAATTCAAAAATCAGAAAATAAATCTACTTACAGACCATGCACAAATCAGTTTTGCAGTGAGTTACTAACTACTTCTTTTAAATATACATTAGCACCTTCATGATGCTGCAATGGATACATACTTGACCTGAGGCAAATTTGGGTTTCTTCATGCTTCATTATCTACACAACCACATGTTAAACACCAGCTAATCAACTGCATCATATTTCTAAACATGGGTATTTTTGAAAAGACAAAGTTTAAAAACTTACATTTAAAAAATGGAATATTTTTCAATAATTAGATCAAAACTGCTATTTTGGTTTTCTTTTCAAACAGACAGTTGGGGGGTGGTGGAGGGGGAAGACTGACAGAGATTTCTCCATCCCTTAGGGGTTAACATTTGTATAGCTGTCTCTCTTTGTTGGCACAATCCAATTTGAAAAGAAAGAACCATCTGCCCAGCTGTCTGGAATCCAGCCCTGTCTGATAATTCCCATGTTGAAAAATAAACATTTCACAAAACCCATGCACTAAGGAAACCGACTTACTTTTCTTACAGCTAACAACTAGGCTATCAAGAAACACCTTTGGAAGCCATACAAAACACTGAAACTTTAATTTTTGTTTGAAGCTCTGATGTTTTTCTTTGCTTTTCTATTGCATACTATTTTTTAGGAGGTGCAAGTTTTGCAATTTGACTCATGAAATAGAGCATTTACATTAAAAAGACTCAATTAATACAAGGAACAAGTGATACAAGTATGATACTTTATTGACAATTCTGGTGTGTAAAAATTAATTCAATAAAAAGTGGATAAAGTGGTAGTAATAACATGTTAGGGAGTGATTATCAGAAAACTCTATTCTTAGATAAATAACTTAAAACAATTGGTGTCATTAGATTTTTTCCAAACATCACTGCTTAGACCAATTCAAGAGAGAGTAAAGGATACTAAGTTACATGTATGCTCCTAAATACCTTTAAAGAAATGGCTTTATTTTTATTATTTTTTAATCTTCATATTTCAGCTTGGGTGTTAGGCTTTTTTTAGAGGGGATGGGAAAAACTGTTTTCTTATCTAGCAGAGAATATTTGGACATAGTGGATCCAATCAACTCCCTTGGTTTCTGAAGATCTCAAACATTAGTTGTACGAAGCCTATTCTCAGCTTTTACACTTCACTAAGTTTAAGACTGAACTATGCCTCCTTTTTGGCCTTTCTTTTTAAAACTCAATAGCAAGCAATGTTTTCCAAACTCCAGAAAAAAAAAAAAAAAATCCACAGAGACATACAGTTTAGCTCTCAAACTAACCCTGCTACATGGGCTGGTACTTCAGGCAGTGTTTTCTATTGTTTCAATTATCATGAGGCAGGGTACTAATAGCTCCCTCACCTCGTCTGAATGACCAAATGATACCTTATGACTGTAAAGGTTATGAAACTAGGAAAAGGGCTTGCAGCTGTGTTGCAACTCTGTATTAGTGCTTTAGGATATCTCATGTATTCTCAGGTAAATTGAGAATGAAATAATACTTAATCTGTTTAAGTATCAGAAATCAAAACTTCCATAAATGGGCTATTACATTTGTATACCAGTTCAGAAAACTATAGATAATCTAGTTAAAAGGCTATTGCAAGATTTCTTTTTTTCTTTTCTGCTTGTTAGTGTCTTTTCCTACTGATTTTTAAATCTTTATATCGTGATTGGACACATTACATATTCCTACATTTCTGCTTTCAGAAGCTATGTCATCATACTCAGTGTCAGTCAGAGGGAACTAAGATACTTATTAAATTGCAATAAATTTATTTTCTTTCAAAGGGGATGTTTGTTCAAATCAAAGAGAGTACATTGCTGCCCCCTTTGCCCATACGGCTGGGCAACTCTCCTTGCCCGTTTGTTTCTGGCAGGGGGAAGTAACTGTCGAGATAAGTCAGATATGTTTGTGAGGCAATTTTCTTTACTTGTAAAAAAGGTATACATACTAAATACCATTTCCTTGAGCAGAACAGAAAGAAATTGGAAGCACTAATTTCCTTATATAGCGTCTCCATCTCTCTAATGGAAATTAGCTTCTTTTTCCAAATAACTTCCTGCTAGGGATATAGCCATATTGCTCCTATGATTATTTCTCTCTTGTACCCATGATTTCTGTTTTCTTTTACACACACAACTGCAGTGAGTCAAGAACTTTTGCAATGACCATTTAAAGAAATCTTTCCAGATACACATAGTTTAGGTAGCATACGCACACCTCCTCATACAAAGGGGCTAAGGAAAGAGATTACTGCTTACAGCTGGAAAAGGCTCAGCTTCTATTCCAGCACTGCCAAACCACTGTGTCTTCAATACACCCATTAACTCCATGAGATAATTGACAACTACTAGTATCATATAAACATATCTATAACCATTTCTGTGATCTAATAGCATAATTAACCCGTTGTCCCATTTTTCTTCAGGACCGTCTTGAAATTTGAAAGTTGCAAACTCCTTCACCTTTCTTCAGTGATTAGTCAAATGGGAATGAAAAACATCACATCATTTAGCTGTGCAAGATTTTTCCACTCATCGAGATTATAAACTAAAAGGGCAGTTGTAATTTAATAACATAAATAATAATAATAAAAAAATCACCTAAACTGTTTGCCTGTAGACCAGGAATAAATAGCAGTGTGACAACTGGGGGGGGGGGGGGAAGCAGGAGCAGTAGAGCTATTTTTCCCTTTTATTTCTTTGCCATCCAAACAACGGATATTTCAAGCAGGATTCATCAGAATAAATAAATAAATAAAAGAAATAGAGAGACAGCATAGTATTACTTGTTTTTTTGAAGAGCCTCAACACAGATTAGCTAATTCTCCATCTGAACCCTGGAACAAAGTGTTGGGAGGCATTAGTTTAAGGAAAAAAAGTTAGTCCAACTGCATTCCTTAAATTGGAGATTTCTTTTTTCCCCAAAATGGCAACAGCTTGTACACATAAAAACATCATCCTTACAACTACTAGTTGTAGACAAATAAACAGACATTAGGTATGAAAAGAGGGGTTTAGCCAATAATTTTCTACCATGGAGATGTTTTGTCTAGTGCTTATTCCAACACACTGACCCACCCAGTTTGAGAGGGTACTTACTGTTAGCACAAATTTAACATGCAATATGAAGAATACCCCAGAATTGGGAACCAAATATCTTTCCTTATCTTTCCCTCCTCTTTTAATTACAAACTATTATGCTATTCTATACTATTTCTTCTCATCTTCACCTCTGCATCCTTGCTATTGCAACATACTTTCATCTGCTCCTCTCCATCTCCAAACAGTAAGTGGAAATTTTAGAACCAACATATTTTATTTTCCTGCTTCAACACTGTAGGTGCTCTGTCCTCTGATTTCTCAGTCCTACAGCAGCAATATGCTCAGATTTGTATGCATGAAAAATTCAAGATATAACCTTACCACACTTTATGAAAAGGGAGACCACTCTCCTCTCTCTGACATGATAATTAAATAAGAGAAATGTAACTGCACTGCTCCCAAGTGCAACACTATTATATATCATCATATATCCAAGATTAATTCTTCACTTGAGTGAATACCAGGCTAAATTCAGACAAAATATAGTAAATTAGCTTTTGCACTTCATTAATACTGTCAGCTTCACTCCCAATGTCCAGTACATAAAAGACAGGAAGCTTATGAGTTTAAAAACCAAAGAAAACCCCCAAACCCCCACCATACCACAAAAAAAACCCACTAGATGACAAAACAAAGAAAACAAAGTCTATTGGATTTAAAATATATACTTTTCAGATCCAAAAAAAAGTGTGTGATGTTGAATTGCTAAATCTTAATTCTTCACTAAATAATGCTTTGCTGTCTGTCACAGCTCCAAATTCAAAAGCATACTATTTCGCAGCCTCTTGATTGGTATAGCACTCTTTCTTAAATTTCAAGAAAAAGAAAAGTTATTGTGTTGATTCATGACAAATTATTCAGTGGTCTCACACCAATATAATACTCAAAGAAGGTGTGATAAAAAAGACAGAGCATCTGAGATGCTGAATTCTATGGAACACTGTCAGCAGATGCAAGATATTTAGAGGGGGATAAGCAAAGCAGATAAAAATCTTATCCAGAACTTCCATAGGTGCGACAGTCAGTTTCAGAACTGTGAAGTAAAAATTCAGAATGCCAATACATAAATCATCTTTGCATCGTGAATACCAGATATCTATTAGTAATCCTCTCTTTATTCAGGAAGGTAAAAGAATTCAGTAACATTTCAAAAACATCAAAGTCTTGCTGCCATAAGTTGCTTTCCTGAAAACAGCTAGGAAGCCAGTTCACGCTTTCTACTTCAGAAGTAAAAGATGAGAATATGGAGGCTGGGAAACTGTAGACTCAAGGTAACTTTTTGGAATTCTCATAGGCAGCAATGAAAGTCATGATACCACTGACAAGTCAAGTTAAACTCTGAAAAATCTGACCCAAATAGAAACCATACAAAGTGTGATGGTTGTCACAAGGTTTATATATTATGAGCAGAATTTTTTGAGTTGTCAACTGAAACACAGACCAAAACCAGCTTGCCCACACTGTAGTAGCAATTTGTCTACCAAGGAGTCAAAATCTCCATACGTATGGCTCTAACATCACCAGTCCTTTTAATAACATTTACAGCTGGGTATCAAATACTTGCCTAAGCTCTAAAAATAAATAAATCACTTGAATTGCGCTAAATGACAGACACGCTGAAAATATGCCTGAGCATTTTGTACATAGCTATGGGAAGAGTGGCCTTAACACATCAGTTTCCTGTATAGAAATTTTTTCTGCTTTCTTTTATTCAGGGACCAGTTGTGATTCACAAAAAAGAAACTATGCTATATACTATATCCTAAGTGCTCAAAGACAGATAGAGAGATGTATGAATTTTGCTATATATGACTAAAATGGCCTTTTGCTATATATGACTAAAATGGCCTTTTGCTGCACAGGTATACTGGAGAAACAATTAGGTTAAAAGTAGCAAAACACAGCAATCTCATTAAACAATTAAAATTTTTTTATTAAAGTTTCGTCTAAGGTTCCAACTGCTATTTCATCAACCCCACCACCACCACCTCATGCTGCTTTGCAGAGACATTCTGATTGACTGGAGAGTATAGAAGATCTCCGCTTTTGATATGTCAAGGAGGTATAATGCAAAAAGAGGCATAATTAAAAACTTGACTGCAAAGCCAGGCTTTCTTCCTCTTTTCTCTCTTGGTAGAGAGAAAAAATCCTCAGGTTAGATCTCAACAAAATTCCTATTGAAAACAAAAGCCTTCATAAGCACTGTGATGTTACTTTAAAAGTTTAAGAAAAACATTGTCTTTTATAGGTGGCTTGTAAGTCTTCCAAATCTAACTTTCTTCTTAAGGGTGAAAAGTAAGTTCGCTTAAGCATTCCATATATTCTAGTTTGAAATATACGTTTCCAAATATTTTCATAAAAGTGAAAATCTTATAAAAACTACTTGCTGTCATTATGTTGATTACAACGTTTCTGTACAAATGAAGCAAAGCCATTTGATGCTGACTGACTATCCTGACAAGTCATTTAATTCCCTACATGTAAGTTAAGTGTGTGTGTGTGTATGCACACTTGCATGTGTGTTGACTGGGGATTAGTTATATATCTAGCAGTGTTTCCTTAAGCTCCTCACCAAAGGGAGGAAGCAACATCCCTGCAAAGGTCATAAGAGAAACAGGAGTATGTTCTCAAATACCTGTTTAAAGGCAGATATACCAAGAAATACATGAAAAAAAAGAGTAAAAGAGTATTTCAAGAAAGTGAAAGTTTTGCTTGTTGAAAAGAAGGAAACTGGAGTTACATTATTTTGATTAAATACTAATAAAATTGGAAGGATACCATTTAAAAAAAAAAAAAAAAAAAGAGAGAAAATCCCTTAAAATCCAAACTAAGGACCACAAGAAAAATTCCCCCTACCAAGACAAAGGCAAACTAAACTGTCTATTATATATAAAACAGGACAAGTCTTGTAGGGGAGGGTCCTGCCAGCAGGCTAAGTTACTCAGCTTTCTTATCCACAAAAGCTACGTGACTAATCTATTACTGTTGTTAACAAAATAAACCAACCACACATGAAGTATTGTTTCATCCTCCAGTAGCCAGAATGCCAACCAAAGCCTGTCACCTACTAGAAGTACCTAGAGTTGAGTGCTTCAGATTCTATTTGCCAGAAAGGAAAAACTCTCACAATTTGTATGGGCATAGGAGAAAAGAAAGGGGGGGAGGAGGGGGAGAGTTGAGATTTCTATTCAACCATTTCACTTAACATCAATAAAATTATAAATTTTAGTACAAGGCAGAAAGTAGGTTATCAGATTGGATACTTGGTGAATACTTAAGAAACACAGGATATTTAGAAAAACAGACACACTTTGGATAAATGCATAGTTTCTTACGGTTGGTTCTCTTAAAATTACAGCTTTGATGTCCATCTATAACAAAATCTTTTCTAAACTAATTGAACTGAACTCCCAAGTATAACAGCAGCTTTGCTCATTTTGACAGCACTAGGCAGGTAAATCAACTGCACTGTATATCCTTCATTGCTTCTTCCAGACACTCAGAGATCTATGAAGGATAATACAAAAGACGAGTCCCAATAAAACCCTGACCCTGTTAAAGTTACTGGGACTTCAGCTGTATATTCAACATAGTAGAGGATCTTGCATGAAATATTGCCTTTCTTGAAATGTAAAGACCATTTTCTGGGATCATTTTCTCTCGAGAAGGTAACTGGATAGCCAACAAGTTATGAGTTATCCAAAACAGTTTTCTGCAATTCTTAGCTCATCAAATCCTTCAACAGGTTAAACATCTCTCCTCACAAATCAAACACATGTTTTTATGGCAAAAATCAAATGGATTATTATAATCTTGCATTATTTGTTGGCTTAGTCTATACTGCTCTTGGACTGAAGGGACAAGAAAAATCCATTTCACAACTGGAAAAACAATTTTAAAAGATCGTCTTAGGAGATCTCTTTCAAATCTTAAGTTCATACTCATACATTAAACTACATAAAGGCATTCATCTTCTTAACTTTAAATACACATAGCCTCATACAATATGTTGAAAGTATTTTTACTGTACACTATATAGTTATTAATCAAAACATTCTTCTGTAAGTAGACAAAAGGATTCTGTGGTCATTTGGGCTGGACCAAACTAGCCTCTACTATATTTCCTTTCAAGTGCGCTAACAGAGACGACAAACTAGATCGAACAAGCTTATTTAGGCAACCCATAAACCACCGGGGAAGGACCCCTGAGGGGACGACCGCGGGGACCCCGCACGGGCAGCTGGGCTCGGGCTCCGGCTCCGGCTCCGGCCCCGGCGCGCGGCCGGCGCAGCCGCAGCCACCGCCCGCCTTGCCCTCTGGCGCCCTCTGCTGGCCCTCCGGAGGCCGCGAAGCAGCGATTTCACGCCGCCGACGCGTCCTGCATCCCACGCGTGCTCTGGGTCGGGGCTACGTGGGCTTTCCCCTTTGGGCACTCATCATGCTACTGCCTCACCACATTCAACTTATACACCCTTCAGTTTCCCTTCAACTGGTTAAGCTCCAGCACCGGCTGTTCGTTTTCTTCTGGCAATTTCAGAACTTCCCGATACCTCCAGCAGAAGTACAACTCCGTGGTTGACAGAGCCCCATCACCCCTCACGTGGTGCAGAGCTCCCACGAGTGGCAGATACTTCAACACCATTCTTTTCCAGAGCTCCACACCTGTAGCCATTCTGACATACAGCTTACTAACTCTAGAAGAGTTGAGAATTGAAGCACAAAATAACTTCACAGTTTAAAATAAGTCACTCTGAAAAGAGTATATGAAATATGACTATATAAGCAAACTTTGTCAGTTCCCCTCCTACTCTTGAGTGTTCTCAAGAATTTAGGATTCCAAACTGCTTACCTCAGGCCTCTCACCTTCTGGCTTCTCCTGAAATGCAGACTTCAGTCCTTCTCCAAACATCTTGCTTTGGCAAAAGTATGACCTCCTATTTAACAAGAAAAAAAAAAAATCCCATCCCATTCTAAAAAACTACACTTCTGCTCTTCTGCTCCATTTCATTTTTTTAAACTTCACTTTGATACCTTTTTTCCTCCTCCAGTACAAATTACTCCACCTCCCTGCAGATAAACACATCCAAACAGACCTCTTCAAATTAAATAGCTTTACCATTTCCTTGGGAAAAAAAAAAACAAACCCTACAAGTCAAAGTAACAAAACAATGTAATTTTACTTGAGCCACATGTAATATTTCATTAAACACTGAAATCGCCTACATTCTCTACACTTCGATATATTTACTTTATAGCTGGCCTGCAAGCATTCAGTCTTGCAGAAGGCAATGCTTAATACAACTACTATGAAGCAAGGAGTAGGAAGCTAGATTTCAGGCTCTGAAAACTGAGATTTTACATCTCAGTTTTACCTTAAGGGATAAGTTAACAGTGTTTCCTCCGCAGCTGAACGGCCCTAAGGTATACTGGGGGCGATGCTGGGGTGTGTTTGATACTTAGGAAACGAGTTCAGAACTAAAGGATTCTGATTAGACATTCCTGAAAAATGATTGGCCTAAGACACGAGAATATATTGAGAACACATTAGACTGAAAAGAATCAAGTCTGAAAGGAGCATAAAACTTCACCACCATCTCTGACTGAGGGCTGCAAAAGTGCAAGTGCCTACAGAAAGTTGTTTTCCTGGGGTGGGGGAAGGTTGTGGTTTTGGTGGTTTGTTTTTTTTTTTTTTTTCAATGAAGGTCCTAATTGCTAACTCTTCCCAGCACTCTTATGAGTTTCTAAGTGGTTTCCCAAAACTTGGCTGAGTAACCTGCTGAGGACACAGTTTGGATATTTGATTACTTCACTAACAAAGGATAGCTCAGTTTCATTCTTTTCAAATTTCAATGCAAGAAGTATAGGCTCAGCAAAACCATGAAACAGAAAAGGATTAGGTATAGCAGGTGTCTGAAATACCGTCTACTTGAGCAATCTGGAGTACTAGTAGCAGCAAAAGCAATTAGACTCTGAACTCAAGAAAATTCTGTCTTTATAGCTCGGATAGTTAAACAGTGAACAGATTGACAATGGAATCTCTGGAATCTCCCTTACTGAAGTGCTTAGAAAACAGATTAAATAAATATCTGTCAGGAATTGTGTTGGTATGATTGATCCTGCCATAGCCCAAGAGAATATACTGTTGAACCTTTGAATCCCCTTCCAGCCCCCTTGCTTTTTTCTTCTGAGTCAGTGAATTGCAGCATCTGCATCACTGTATTTTAGTTAATTTATCTTTTAAAAACACACTCAAAATTAAGCATATTTAATTTACTCATGAAGCAGCAGATGATCATAAAAAGCTCACAGCCTTATGGCGATGGTGGGGAAGAGTTAGGCTGGAAGAGCATGATTGCAACAAAGCAAGGTAGGCAAGACGGGCTGACGGGCAAGGGGCTCAGAAGCAGGTGCAAGGAGATGGAAAGGTGGACTGGTGCCAGGAAGCTGTACCTGAGCCAGAGAGCTGTGTTTGCTGCTCCTGCCAGTAATGAAAAAGGGCAAGAATAAGAGTATTGGCTGCCAATGTTAAGAAAGTCTCCTTACCATAGTGCTTATCCCAGAACAGGATACCGAATGTGTAGCAGTGTCAAGCAGCAGCCAGGGCTGGCTGTTCCCAAAGGGAGAACAAACCAGGAGCCACGCGTAAGCCCAGCACAGAGGCTTCCCTTCCCACCCAGGGTGCAGTCCCACTGCGCTTGAACACAGCGGGCAGAGGAAGGTGCTGGTGACACAATCCATTGACAGTCCCAGACAAGACACGAAAGGGTGATACCCAGGTAGACCAGTCAGAAGCAAGAAGAAACGGGGACAGAGACAGCACTAAACACAAGTTATAAGGCACATCTGAAGGGTCCATCTAGGAGACAAGCCACCTACCACACAGGCCTGCGGTCTATCCAGGAGGCAGGGCAGGAGGCAGGCACGCCTATAACAGAGCTCAGGCAACAACTAAACACCCAGGTCTGAGCTTAAATGGAGCTCCTGGGCCCAGGGGCAGAGGGTGTGAGTGGAAGGCCCTGGTGAGGCTGGTTAAGGAAATTAAGACCTAATGTCCTGAAGGCCCTGACAAGTAGCACACCTGATCTTCATGTACACTGAGAGAGGCAAAATTGACAGGTGAACACAGCCACACCTTAGCAGTATATTACTCTAGATAGCTGCTAATTCTGATTAGCTGAAGCTTATACCTTACTAAGTGCAGATCACTTTGTGTTAAGATAAAATGAGACAAGAGATATTAGTACAAAAAAGACAAGACTCATTGACTATGGAGCCAAAACACGTGATAAAACTTCAGTGATGCTCCTGCCAGTTTTTGCATAAATAATATTAAACTAATGGCCCAAAAGTACAAGAAATTCTACACACTACTCAAAATCTCAAAAAAAAATTCTAGTGCAAACAAAGCCAAGCAAGACTAATAGGATGTTTTCCATTTACTAAGAGTAATTTACAGAAATTTTTCATTATGAAAGACCTCAAATGAGTGGGAGTTTTTTTTATACAAATGATGATCCAACTTCACTAAGACAAAGCATGCTTGACTTATCAATAATATCACTTCTCATGTAGTTGAAATTAAGCTTTTGCTGAAGTACCATACTGAATTTGGCCTATGAACAGAGTATTCGTTTCATTAGTTTTAATAAAATTGCATGGAATCATTGCTCAGTGATTTGAGGATGGAATGTAGCTAAATGAAAATCATAATCAAACCAACCTTCCAAAACCAAGAATAATGAATTAATTCTTGGAAATGTTCTTCATTATCAATTTCTAGCAAAGATCCCTTTAACACCAAGAGTCAAGTCAAACTGCCTATAGCTGTCTTTCTCTGGCTTATCAAGTATCTCTCTTGTTGCTAAGATGAAGAAAACATTTGTAAGAAAAGGCAGAAGCATCCATGTAACAATACTTAATTGCTTCTTCAAATTGAACAGAAAGCACTTAACAATGAAAGTAACTATTTTTAGTATATTCTAACATTTAAGATCTAACAAATGGGTATAAGCTATACCTAACTTTTTGACACCTGCTTTGGGCAGTTCAATTCACAAATCCAGCTTCAGTGTCAGTTGAGAAGAGCTGGGTACTTGAGATTCTCAGTAGCTACTATCAACAAGAAGTAGTAAGTGTTAGATGTAAGGTTAGCTGGAGCTAAAGGTTAACAAAGGGTAGGTTTGAAATCCTACTTCTCCAAGACTCAGATTCCTGTCTACAATGCTGAATCATTTGCTTATACATAAATGCCCGAAAAACCTTCTTGCATCAAAGCTACACGTATGCTAATAAATACACAGGCATTGTCCTATGATCATCCATACTGACATGCTGTTAACACAGTCCTTGGCATGGTTTTGGCGATATACCAGTTATTAATCTCCCAAATGGTGCCTGGACATGCTTTCAGTTTAGCGTGTCTACTAGGGGCTATTTCCAACATACAGACTGGATGTACCCACCTTGTTTTGATAGGTAAAAGAATTTAACATATGGATTCTACTGTATTATATATATCATATCATGTTCCACATAACATATGGTTCTATCACATCAAATGGCTTCAGTGCAGAGAACAGGTCTGGTCCATTGTGTTTACCAGCACAGATGCGCTATTAGATTCTGCAATTGTCTCTCGGCACAGAAAACTAGTCCCGCTGCTTTTTCCAAAGACCAGTATCTTTCTCTCCAGGATATGAAATGTGGGTTCAGTCATGTCCCTCAGCACAAGGAGTTCAAATCTGAAATTCTTGTATCTCATTCCCTGAAAAGTGCCTATAACATGAGGCCACAGGACAAGGCTGGAAGCATTTTCCATTATCCAGTCAAAGCTGTCCTTTGCACGTACTCTTATAAACAGAGAAGGGTCAGTGGTCAAAAAGGAAAGCACAAAAACATAAACACACAAACAAAAGGGATCCTGACTTTAGTATACTGAGCAGGGAATTCGTGAGAGGAAGGAGCCTTGGGTTCCTACGCTTGCCCCAATATTGTTTATATTTTTTTTTCCTCTATTTTAAATTGTACACATGATCCTATGGGTAGGGACAAGATCATGGAACTTCCCACTTTAACCGAGTGTACCTGCATTAAGCTCTGCACTACTACTGCTAGATTATTCCAAGTTACCCGAGATAGCTTTTTAATTTAGAAATAAGTTATCTCTGCACAGCCCTGAAAAATGGGGAACAGAGGTAGATCAACAGACAGTTAGAATACACTAAATTTAAAAAAAAAAAAAAAAAAAAAAAAAAAAAGACAATTCCCCTTCCATGTAAACAGCAGCATAGTAGCAAAATTAACTTTTTTTTCCTGGAGCTTTTTTTAGTTCATTTAGTTCAAGTTTTTTATTCATTGGCTCTATACTAGTAAAAACCTACAAAATTTGAATTTATCATTTAATTTTGCTTCACTTCCTAAGACGATATTGTGCTTACATGTGGCTAAGCCTTGATTGATAGATTAAGGAGCAAATTCAATTGGTCTTTTAAACTTGTTTTGTGATTTTTTTTTCTTTCTTGACACTGCTCCACCCCCCTAAGACAACAATCTTAATTACTTCTAAGTTAAATATCCTTTTCTTATATAAAACATATGTTTAACTGAGCTTTGCTCTTTTATTCACAAGTATTTATCTGCATTTTTTCCATCAGACCAAAGTGACCCAAAAAAAAGTGCTGTCTGAAAAGGAACAAACATACAATTAACAGAATCTACAAGTCCTGTTCAAACAGCTGTCTACTTATAATACAGATGAATACCCCGGATACTTCTCAAAAGTCTTATAAGTATCATGCCACTGAACATACTAATTTTCCCTGCCAATTGTACATTTTTATGTAACAGTAACTAGGTTGATGTCAAAGAACTGAAACAAAATTATATACCATATGTCATACCAGAAGCAGCTTATAAAGATTAGCATATTTATAAGACAAAAAAATGCATTTTAAGTAATGCAAATATGAAAAAAATCTTTTTATTTGTAAAAGCATTTTTTTCCAAATCAATTTAAAGTATACTTTTCTACTTTACTTTTACAACATCAAAGAAATTAAATTCCATCCTGTAGGAAAGATCTTAGAGAAACATCTGATATTGTGCAAAATGTCAACAATCAATGATTTATCCTTTCAAACTGTAATGCTAGGGTCTAAACAATAATCCATTTCGTCCGAGATAAGACAGAGAAGTCAGTCAATTTGGTAACGGTCTTAATGGCCCAAAACATTCCAAGTTGAAAACTCTTCTACCTATCTCCAGTCTTATAAACAACACAGATCAGAGGGGATCCAGGAGATGGTATCTGATAAGTAAACACTCTTTTCAAAAAAGTGATGGAATGTGCGATACTTAAGTATCACAGCACTAATCCTCGTTTGATGTACAGAAACCAGGGGTTTACATGCAAACCCAAAGGTTCAATGTTCATTCTGAGATGCTGAAGGGTGAGAGAGACGTAACTGCATCAGCTTCAGGATTATAGCAGAGCTCTACCCCTCTGGAGTCCCCAGAGATTGTTCCTCTAAGAAAACCCTCTGCAAGAGCCAGCAGCTCTTAGCTGGTTTTCCTATTGAACTGTTTTTCCCTGTAACTTACAGTTTCTGAGATATGTATTCTATTCCAGATGGACAGTATCAGATATTTATAGATAAGAACTCAAGAAAGATTCTTCATCTTCCAGTGTGGAAAAAGCCATTTATGCAGTACCTCTGTTGTCTCCCGGACAGGACATCCTTTCTGCTAATAACAGTCCCTGCACTAGCTACAAAAGAAAATAAACCAAACCAAACCAAACCAAAAGCACCAAAAAAATCCACAACAACAACAACAAAAACAACCAAAGGCAGGCAAAAAAAGGAGCAGGGGTAAGGGAAAGCTCTGGGAACATGGGATGCTGGTTTTTATAGGAAGGAGTTTCTACAGAAAGGAGAAAGATACGTAAGGAAATAAGGTATCTTTAATTCTATTGGTGATTTTTAAAATCATGGCAATTAGAAGAAATGCTTTTACTTAACTTACTTGCGTTTTTTGGACTGTGAAACACCTAAAAGCAGGATAAATCTAAATATTTGAGTTACTGAGAACACATCTTTTCTTCGGATGTAGTGAAAGGAAAGGACAGCATTTAGAATAAATACTGCCTTCTTATGACTGGGGATTTACACATCTGGAACAGCCAAGTACAGTAAAATGCAACTCAATTCAGTATTGCTGTGTCTGTCTAGAATACCTTCATAAGCAACTACATTTAAGACTTAAGACTTGGAAAAAACATCTAGTTCTATTAAATAGCTCACACACACTTCAGTAGAAGACTGAAGATTATGTCTGTCTTTTACTAACTTGGAGAGCCATCAAACTAAGCAACGTTAGTCAAAATGTACTGATTTTTTTGTTTGTTTACTATACACATGAAAATAGTCTCATGTCTTGTCTTCTCCTGGTTCAGACAAAATTTCTGTTTAAAAAACCTTTCATGGCTTAAAAACCTTTCATGGTTTTGATCTTCTCAACAACCTGATTCTGTTTATTTTCTTAAGCCTCTTATATAAAGCCAAAATATAACATTAAAAAAAAAAAAACCACCACCAAAACAGAGGACTCCTTGGCTTTATTATGAGCTGCTATAAAAACTATATATCCCAAAAGACAAGTATTTGCATCATAAAATCCTTACATTTAAACTGACTTTACCTGGAAAGGGTATTACTTCCATTACCAATCTGAGTGAGTGAATAGACTAATTTTTCAGTTCCTGAAACCTGCTGAAGCACATCCTTTTTCACACACAAAATGCCCCACATTTACTTATGTGCAGAAAAATTAGATCAGAGTGACAGCAAGGAGAGGAGAGCAATTTACACACTGACTTTAAAGAACTTCATTGGGATTAATCTGTATAACTTCAGTAATACTGATTAGCAACTCCTACTGTATATATTAATTCCTCTGCCAAAAAAGTTTTAAAACTGTCCGAACACAACTGAAGCTTTTAAATGCCTAAAGAAAAACTAGTAAGAATTTTATAATAGCAATACAAACGTTTAAAGCATATAACTCTTCAAAATACTTTAAAGTAAAAATCACCATGTAAGAGAATGTTTTAACATTTAAGCTTTACTGAATATAGGCTAAAATTAAAATCATCTATTTTTATACATGATATTATTATATTAGTAAAATTACATTAGTTATTATGTTCAACCAAGCCATACAAACCTTAACCTTCCTTTTTACAACATTAGTTTAGATGGTCATTAGTTTCCTCCGAACAACAGGATGCATTAGCCTAATGACTTTTGCAAGTTCAAAAATACAGATGTGTACTATAGGAGAAAAAAAGATGACCTTTTGTGTGCTACATGAATATGTAATAATGCACTTCATTTTTTTCCCCACAAATTTAAAAGTACACTTAATAAGTGACCAATAGTGATGACAGACCATCCTTTACCAAGGACTCAAAGAGCAAATATTTCAAAGAGCTTGAAACCTGTTGCCTTTAGCCGTTTCTTCAAAGATGGTACGTCCAAAGGATCCAAATGAAGGGTCTGTTTCTGACAGAACTGCTGCACACACAGTGATATGAAAAAGCACAACGGAGTAATTGAATAACCACAAGTGTTTTGACTCTAACATTATTGCATTTCACGATGCAGATTTATGAGATTTGAGCTCTCCATTTAAGATCATGCAATTTCATACAGTTTCTCTCAGTCAATATACAAGGTACAAAATGAAACTACATTTAGATGCAGTCATAGGCACCAATTATGCTCAGAAATCTGAAATTCAGCAATATATGCATTTAAATCACAAAAATTAATTTTATACCCCCCTCCAGTAAATTACAGCATCACATATAACACAACATACTGACATTAATGTGTCTATCTGAAACAAAAAAGAAATAGTCCACCCTGTTGTATGTCATTCAGCTTAAGAACAGCACCTTAATGTTTATTAAAGTCACAATATTTTAGATAATTACTTCAATATCATTGTTTTCACAGTTTTAGACAACTAAGAAAGATTATAAAGGAATATTATGTGTATATTAGCAACAACTATGATCTAAATGTGAAGCTAAAATTCTTAAAATATATTCCAATTTTTCTCTAATACAAAGAAAATAAATAGCCAGATAACTTTATGGGGAAAAAAAAATTTGAAACGTCTATATAATTAAATATGTATTGACTGCACGTAGTAGAACGAGTTGTTTAAAACTCAAACACTGCACAAAGTTAAAAGTTTTGACTTAAATATCAGAAGCATTTTAAAATGAGTTTTGATAAATTATGTGAAAGGGGAACAAATAAACCTCACAAAAGGAAGGACGAGGCCTCCAAAATGAGTGTTAAAAACTGAGATGTTGTTAGATGGCCTTAGTTAAGGATGAGCACTATTCATTCTATTTCTCTAGCTTACCTCCATGTTTTTTAATTTGCTTTATCACCCCATTGCTTCTGCCAGCAGAATTTAGAGGAGCAGGTGAAGGCAACTGAGTAGGCGAGAAGGAACTAAGAGTGGAAATTATTGCTAGGACAATATTTTCCTTCTTACACTGCACCCTGAGGGTCACAGTTCCGAACACTATAAGGGTGCAATTATTTAACTCAATGCCAAACGACACAAAATATTCTTTCAGATATGTGAAAATAGCCTGTTAAAAATAATTATTAAGAACAGGGCAGAGGCATTAAAATTCAATTTCAGAAAATGTAATTATACAAAGCACTAATATGCCTAATAATAATATGTTAATTTAAAACTTTTTTCTATGTCAGTGTAATACTTTGTCTACAAGAAATAGAAAAGTAAAGGAACTTCTGACCAGCATCACTAATAGGACTTCAGAGGGCTTGAACATGCCGAAGGCTTCAAAAATCCCCAATATATCAATCACCCTGAACAGTTCTTCATATGTACAGTACATTCTATTTGTCAGCTTACTACGTGAGTTCTGAATAGCTATGTCTTGTGTTTTATTTGCCTTGATGCATCATCTGACCAAGCACGCATACACACAGTTTATTCAGCATGTAGCCACTTTTCCAGAATTTCAAGGCACCCGAGACTGTTGGATGTCTGGAAAACGGCCAGAGAGCTGCAAATATGTATGAAATGAACATTTGCCTTTCACACAGAATATAACATTTGACTGAATTATGAGAAACTCGTATCTGGCAACTCTAGTACTGGTTTTGGGAGCTCTTTCAGTCAAGGCAGTCATGTCCTTAGAACTGCATTATCTCCAGTCTTGTAATAAAACAAACAATAGCAAACATTTTCCTTCTTTCCCAAGTTAGATAATATCCACTATCTTTCTCACATGTTAATAGTTCCAACAGAACTCTTCTGGTAAACACAGAGTTATGGATGTTAATTAAATTCAACTCAAGTGTGAGTGACAACTAGACACACTGCATGTGCCCAACACCAACGCTCACTGATAGGTTATAAAAAATGCGCAATATGCCATGATTTACCAAAGCACCAATGCCTAATCACTTCATGCTGCAATGAATTGCAAGTAAACACGAGTAATTATGCCATTAATTCTAATAAAGTGACAGCTAACACTTATTCCACTATAGTGAGCATTTGCACAAAAGCTGGCTTATCAGTATTTATAATGTTAAGCAGCTCTATAGAAAGATATTTAGAATACTAAGAATTCTTGTAGGAAATGTTCTTATATGTAAGAACATTTGGTTCACATGTAAGTGTGGAAATCCAAAAATACTCAGCACTTTATTTATATACAATATGAAAACTTTGACCTCATTTGTATTAAACCATCAGGACAGATATTAAATAATATCACTGATCATTTATTAACCTAATAACTCTTTTTGACCAGACTGCACAAGCACAAACTGACAGTTACTCTTTTCTTTTGTCTTCCAAGTCAGCAGAGTGATCAAGAGGAGCTAAGCTGTTTGTTATTACCCAGCTGCACTAGCACATGATGACTGAAAACTTCTGGGGATGTAACTTCAGCTGAGATCAGAATACACCCTAGCAGAGAGGTTCTTCCCAAGCTGAAGAGTTTACGCTGGCACTGATGTAACTGAGCCACAGAATAAAATTAGAAGATTAAAAATACTGTCTCCTAATTCACCTGCCACCAATTCATACTGATAAATCACTTCCCTTTATTACTGTACCTGCCAATGGGTGAAAACTTTTGTATTTTGTCTTTTGTAAGTATAGAAAAATAACTCCTACTTACTGATCTTTGATTTAATCCTTGATTTATTAACTATCACAATAAAACTAACAAAGGGCAATGAAAACACAATCCTACTTAGTGAGAGTAGAACCTAGACCAAAGAATCTCCTTCCTTTGTTGAGCCCATTTGGGCTCAGCCATTTAGGAGAACCACTGTTTTTAAGGCAATTTTAAAAGCTCTATCTGCCTACAGCTTCCTCTGCTGATGGCTTTTAGTTGCATTTGCCTGTGGTTTAGTTGTGTTTATGTCTCTTCTCAATGACTGCCAACTTATAGAGGAAATTGCCTATAGAAAGGAAATATTAAAACAGATGCATTCAGCATAATGTGAAATGTATAAAATAAATTGAAAAAAGTTTTATATCTCTATTCAGTCAAAGAGCATTTAGGGTGAAAGTGGTACCACATTTGTTGGTGAAAGCTATTTTGCAGGCATCAAGCTCCCATTCTGCATTGTTATAGATGAAAAGTATCCATCTCCGCCCATGAGATCAGGATGGTCCAATTGCAGAGACATGTTATACTTTCTCACTGACTGCTCCACTAATTTTTTTTATAGTGGAGTGCAACAATTTGAAAATGTCAAAAATTTAAGTTTTAGATCTTACGTGGATTTCTGTAACAGAATTAGTAAGATTTGCGCTCTTCAAATTTTAACAGGCACAACAGTTAACATCGCAGATTTTTATTGACACTAGTATGCTGTATTTATGTCTCTTCAGGTTTTGGGTAACAGAAGACATAGCTATATCCAGTATACAAAAGCTGAAAATTATACTCATGAGAAACCTGAATGGGACTGACAAGACATCATTTTAATTATGATACATTTACATAGTGAATGTAACGTTGAATTACCAGCACTTAAAACTTTTGAGTTTGACATGACTCTCATTAACTCAGAATTCTCAACTGAAGATTCAGAAAAATACGCATAAATATTTGACCCATTAAATGCTAATAATAAATAATATATCATGAAAATAATTAAATCTAAGGAAGATTGCTATCAACACTAGTATAGAGGAACTTGAAATAAAGATGTTAGGTACTACATAAATGACTTCAAGATACATTTTCAAAATGCACAGATATGAAATCTACCTTGCTGTTATTCACTGCTCTTCAAACTGGTGGATAAATGGGCAATTTATCCTCAGAGTCACATGAAATTTTTCTGCTGATAACTTCATTAAACAATAGCATCACCAGCCTATATTGTTAATTGAATTAAGGTAGAATCAATTAACCTATTCTCCCATTCCATAAACAGAAACACTTAAAAGTGAAATTTTAGCCTTGTTGTATGGATAATGAGCACTAGCATGATTAGGGTGTGTGAATAGGAAACACCTTTCAGTCTACAAATTTCAAGAAGTTACTATGTAAAATATGTATTCTTTTCAAGAGGAAAAGAAAAAAACCACAGACCTCTCAGTAGTTCTTAACAGCTAAGAATCTTGCACACTAGTTCCAAGAGAGAAGATAGCACAGAACTTAAAAAAAAAAAAAAAAAAAGAAAATGTTTAAGATAACTAGAAATAATATCATTTTCTTTTTAAAACATGTTATTTTAAAAATGATGGTTGCACATGTGGATGCAGGAAATGAATTTAGCAATAATCCACATATTTTTCTCCATTTAAGACGTGTCTGATGTTGTTCATGATAAAGAAGTAACTAGTTATGTTTGTTAAAAAAAAAATTCTAAAGGGAAATGGAAAAGTAGTTGATAGTATTTACCTTAAAATCTGGTGTTTGATGTGGCATGTATTAAAATGGTTTTAAAAAGTAACTTCAGTTACTCCCTCTTCAAAAACAAATGTAACTTCCTCATGGCAATAAAAATAGCAAAAGGTGAAACACAGGAGTTACTATTCTTGATCTCTTGCCTCTTAGTCTTATCTAACATTTTTGAAAAACAATGCCTGGGATAATCAGAAAGATTGTTTAATGGCAGATTATCCGTTGTGAACAAGGTCTTCCAGCACAATAAAAGCCCTGCTTCAGATAATACGAGTGTCCTAGAAAAGCTATTCTGTACCCAGATAGAGGATAACTAAGGAATCTGTTCTACATTTCGCCGGTACAATCAGGGGGTTTAAACTATCACCTCAGTCTTTTACTAGCAGTAGCCATTATTCGTATTACTACAGCATGTAGGAGCAATAATCAGAGACCAGAAGTGCATTGTGGTAGAGTCTCTATCAACCTGGGACAAAAAGATAAAGTAAACGGAGGACAACAGTGAGACACACAGATGGGCATATATGTGGACAATGAGACAGTCTTCATCATGGGACAACAGTATTTCCAGTGCATTATCAGCTGAGCTACTGTAAAAGTTGGTTTATGCATCATAGAAAAAAAAAAAAAAAGAGTGCTCAGAGACTTTAAAGGACGTATTTGTTCATGGACAAAGAGTTTCTCTTAAACAACGGGGACAGCAGGGAAGAAAGCAGAAGGGTGCTATTTTGCAAATGTTACGTTAGCATGATAGGTTAGAATCAGAGTTTATTCAACCTCTTGATACTGAAGGAAAGAAAACAGTCCTGGACAATCTGCAAGAAAAGTTAGTTGTACCTCTACATGCACAGATTCAAGAGGGCTTAAAATTACATTAATCGGTACATACATTTAGAAATACTGACAGAGAATACCCCTTAATTCCTCCCACCCATTTCAATACTACAGCAGTGTGTCACTTGCCATGTGTTCCATGTTATGATAAATGTATTATCTTTGAATTGCAAGTATGGCATAGCACCATATATTTCTTTTCCAATCACCACATACCATTTAGTTATTTCAGAAGTATTTAGTCATGAATGTGCTTTGCACTTCTTGACAGATAAGAAATAAGAAACAAGGAACATTCCCCAATGTGCAAGGAAGATAGCAATGACTGTGTTGTACTGAGTCTGTATTTGAAATATTTGCATTATGGTTCCATTATTTTCTTAGTACCTTCCCTTAAAAGGTAGCATTGCTACTGAATAGATTTCCTATGAACTCAATGCCAAAAACACATTTCAAAGCCACAACATTCTTGGCTAAGAAATGTACAAAGTTAGACAGATATGAATCTGAGAATGGAAGTAGCGTCCACCAGATCTTCTGATTCTTTGTGTAATAATGAGTCACAAACTTCAATTTCGGCCTGGAATCAATGCGGGACCATTTTGGCAACATATACTGGAGCTATGCATCATTATTCTCTACTTTCTGGTCCAAGAGGGCTATACCCAACAAATTATTTTTTAGATAACTTGTTAGACCTAGGAGTTTATTAGAAAAATATATGGCTTATGGCTTGAAAGACTATAAAGTGGTTTAAAGAGACCTAAGGGACAATGATTTATCTACCAGAATCAACTTTCTCTTCAGGCTGCTGCAACAGAGCATGGAAATGTGAAAAACAAGATTAAAGATTCAAGTTATCTGCTTAAAAACCGCAAATGCTTTATCGTTTATCAAGAATGACACTTCAAAAGTTATCAATGGTGTGACATAAGATTGTACAATCCACTTCCACATTTTGCATAAAGCAGTGTGAAAGACTTCCTTTTATCAGAGTTGTTGGAGCTCGTACCACCATTTTTACCTGCTGAATCTGCATATTAGATACCAACGTTAAAAAGTAATACCTGTGGAATTTGCAACTTAGGTTACAAAGTTTCCTTTTTTAAGGAAAAAATATTATTCCCATTATAGGTGCCAAGAATTGAGATATAAGGGGATTAAGGGGAACATATTAGGAAGACTTTCTTTAGGAAGACTCCATCTAACAGAAGGAGAAACTCACTGAAAGGGTCTTTCAGAGATGAAATCCAAAGTCTTCTAAGCCACCCCTTTAAAGGCACTAACCTTTCTATTTTCTACCCAGGAACAGCGGCCTCCGCTTTTTTGTAAGAAGTTAGGCAGTGTACATTCCCTCTGAGTCTGAAAACTCTCTAACAATTTAAACTGATCTTAGTGACAGCTGCCAGAGTCATGCCCCCTGGCCATGCATTCCCATCACCTCTTCTGCATTGTCCCTGATGCTCGTGTGGCCCCAGTTTGAGCTAGCTCAGGGAGGTAAACAGCTGAAAATTAACTTTAAAAACACTTCCCTTAAAAAGCCTAGATCTACATTTTTAATATTAGTGAGGGTGCCGTTTATATTACACCTCAGGCATTTCACAGATAAAACATATGATTAGCAACAGACTAGTATATATTCTGGTAATAGATTTATTATTTTTCATAGCAAGGGTAGAACAAAAAATAACTCTTAGTAAACCAAAAATACTAATGCTCAAGATACAGTATACAAATACCATGTATGTCTAGAAGCCAAGAATTTGTATAATGAATAGACCTTACAAAAAGAGTCATGTATGTTTAAAAGTAATTAAGTTAGTAAGAACATTAAAATAAAAGGTTCTTCCCTTCTCAGCCATGTAACCCCTTGAACTCAGACCTGCAACTGCTACATGAACTAATTCCTATAGAACCCATTGGAAGTTCCAGGGCTGTGACATTTCAAAGACCATGTCCATAAAGGAATTGGAAAGTTTTACTAAGATGAAAAAAAATTCATCACATCTATTTAACACCTATTATAACCAATAAACTGAGAAAACAATACACTTCCCATAAGAAAGTGTGCCAACCACTACACATCTCCAATTTACTAAATTTAAGTAGGCTACATGTGAGGCCACTTATCAGAAGAGTCCTAGGGAATGAAAATTATGAACGTGTCTGAAATAGTCTGCAACAAGACCAACATCAGCACAGGCAGAAATAACTCCAGAAACCCCAACTTCTTTGGGAACAGACCTTTAATGGAGTTATGTTTTTGTTCTGCATGGGCTATATGGGTGGTGAAGGGTCATCTTTGAGGCACACGGAGAGAAGAGTCTTTATTCTCTAGAAAATGCTCACTCAATAGTCAGAAATAGAAACCAAGTCTCACCAATCACCTGTTTTCCAGCTGTAATAACTGTAAGTAGTCTAATCCAATGCCACACTATAGCTGCTAACAGTTCTTCCTTTAGTCCACACAAAAGTCTTCTTGTACTGAATTTAAAAGATTTTAAGTAAATGAAAGATGGGGCCAAGCACTGACAAGACAACAAAATACTGAAAAACTGATCAGTGAGCTGTATTCAGACTTCATTCTGACTAAGGGAGACAGTAAAATAATATGTATCAATTTAAACTTAATTATAATACAGATGCATAAAGAATGCAGATTAAAGATGCACAAGCTACCTTAGTTCTGGCATTTTCTAATCTCTGCACAAATCTTATAAAAGTTATTCTAGTTTATATGTTATAAATTCAAGAAAACACCATTTTGAAAAGACCAACAAATCATCAATTTGTTAAAAACTATTTAAATACCTATTATGTGTGTATGCATGTAGAGGGAAGAAGAAAGGTCTATTTCTGCCATGAACTCAGCATAAACAAGATTTTGCTCCATGAGGAATCTAATTGCTTCTAGTCTGCCCACAAACTCATTACAGCAAAAACGTCCAAGTGAACCAAATAACTAGTCCATTCAGAATGTGATGTTCAGGTAAAGCTGTGTACAAAGTTGCTAAATGCATGAAAAGGCTCAGTGCTGGGTCCTGCGCTTGGGTCACAATAACTCCAGGCAACGCTACAGGCTTGGGGAGGAGTGGCTGGAAAGCTGCCTGGAAAAGGACCTGGGGGTGCTGGTTGACAGCTGGCTGAACATGAGCTGGCAGTGTGCCTAGGTGGCCAAGAAAGCCAACGGCATCCTGGCTTGTATCAGAAATAGTGTGGCCAGCAGAACAAGGGAAGAGATTGTCCCCCTGTACTCAGCACTGGTGAGGCCGCACCTCGAGTACTGTGTTCAGTTTTGGGCCCCTCACTACAAGAAAGACATTGAAGTGCTGGAGCGTGTCCAGAGAAGGGCAACGAAGCTGGTGAAGGGTCTAGAGCACAAGTGCTGTGAGGAGCGGCTGAGGGAACTGGGGTTGTTTAGCCTGGAGAAAAGGAGGCTGAGGGGAGACCTTCTCGCTCTCTACAACTCCCTGAAAGGAGGTTGTAGCAAGGTGGGGGTCAGTCTCTTCTCCCAAGTAACAGGCGACAGGACAAGAGTAAGTGGCCTCAAGTTGCGCCAGGGGAGGTTTAGATTGGATATTAGGGAAAAATTCTTCACTGAAAGGGTTGTCAAGCACTAGAACAGGCTGCCCTGGGAAGTTGTTGAGTCACCATCCCTGGAGGTATTTAAAAGACGTAGATGTGGCACTTAGGGACATGATTTAGCAGTGGCCTTGGCAGTGCTAGGTTAACAGTTGGACTTCATGATCTTAAAGGTCTCTTCCAACCTAAATTATTCTATGATTTTGAAATTTTTATTTGAATCAAGAGTGCGTTCAAGAGTTGTACGTATGTGCTGGTAAGAACAATAAAACAACAACAAAAATCCTTCTGAGACACTACAAAAGCCCAAGATCTTCACCTAACAGCTTCCTAATAATTCATTTTACGATTGTTTATTAAAATTTCTATGGTTTGTTTAATCAGTCAGACAATCTTTAAAATATTAGCCAATATTTGTCTTTGTTATTCAAAATATATGACTATGCACAGAGATGACAGAATCTTCCAGAACAACCTTTCAAGAACTATGAGCCATGGACACAGATTCCCTTCCATTTTTCTTAAGTGATGTGAAAGTCACACAGCATAACTATGAGACTGAGCTGCCACAACCTCTCTCTCCGTACCTAGGTCATTCCTTGTCTAAGCATCTTCTGGTAATGTATGAAAACAACATTGATGAACACCTATTACATATGGTCTTCCTTCATCTCTAATAATACCATTACAGTGCACTCTCAAGAAACTATCTGAAAAACTACTTAAAATGTTAATAGATATGTATACATATCTCCTTGAACTTGCTTTGAGAAGTCTTGACAATAAGCCATTTGTCAGCAAAACAGAAGCATATAAACCAAACCTAGATTTACCACAGTAGAGAGAGTTAGAAGTTGCATGATACGGCCACAGAAAAAGCCAGCTCTCTCCACCCCATTTCTATTTAGACTAGGCTTGTATCTACTCCTCCAAATCAACTTTTTAATTATTATAATTATATACACAAAGAATTCACCTGTTTAAAAACTAGCATATACTTAAAATGTTCATCTAAAGAAAGGGAACAGAAGAGGTAAATCCAATACAAATTAATGAGTTCCCAATAAACAGCACCAGAATCTTTTGGAATTAGAAATGCATCATTATACATTTAATTCAGAATGCTTTTCACTCTCCAGTAAGTATTGCCCTCACACGTAGCCATCTCTCTGTCCTTCCAACAACTCAATACTCTGTGCAAGTTCCTTATCATCTCTGCATTGAATGCAATTGAATTTGCTTGAAAACACTTCCTATATTTAGCATATTTATAAGTTACACCAGATCAAATATTTGAATTAAAAAAGTTGTGCCCCAGAAACATTTTCTTCTATCTTCCATGTCACGGCTTCTGTCAAAGCATAATAGATACCAATATTACCTTAAATACATGTTCAAGTTCGTGTAGAATTCTGAATTACAGATTTGATCAAGTAGCATAAAAAGATTACACTTCCATTGCTGAAAAACTAAGAAAAATCAGACAAGCATCTCTTTCTTAATATTTAAAGATACCCGTCTCCTGTTGGAGAAGCTTAAAGCTTTGCACTGGTTTTATCTATTTTAAAATAATTCTGAACAACAGCCATCAATCTGAAGAAGTATACTTTCTAAGTAGTCTTTCACTCTTCAACATAAGTAAGACATTGGGAAGGTACTTAAATCCATTAGGATGCATGAATTAGCCTCTAGCAAATTCCAACCTATTTAAATAAGCAGAATTTTTCTATTTCCATACAAATATTCCAGTATTTTAGTAAACATTATGTACCTCAGTAGGCATCAGTGTTTGTTAATCTCATACATAACTAATAAATTCCAATCCTGCAACGAACTTTATGTATTCTACAGGACTATGCCCAGGCATGCTGGACCACTGAGCTAGAGGTCACTGCAGGATAATGTTCTTCTAAGTACAGTAGTTAGTTACTGTGTCGAAATGATTCACTTCTACCATCACTTTGCAAATTCTAATTTGATAATTATAGTGATTATCAATTAGCATCTCATCACTATTTGATGACACACAATGACTTGTGGCTAACTAGCACCTAATACTCAAATTTAACAAAAATGCCATGAAAAGAGGCATCATGGCAGAGGCGAGCAGGCATAAAGAACCGTTCAAGCAAAGAAACGTGCAAGAGTTTTCAGACTCTTACAGGTTCATTTTCCTGACAAGCTTCCCATTCGCAGGTGGGACAACGTGGTAAGCTGGGTGAGACACAGACGCAGTCTGAACGGGCGTCTGTGCAGACCTGCAGCCATTGCAGAGGTGGGAGAATCATGCCAGGCTATGCCCCATGGGACAGGCCACAGCCTTTCTCATCTGCACGTTCCTTCCACCCTGAAAATCACTCCCATAGTGAGAAGAGAAGGTCTGCACTAACAACACTAAGGTTCGAAAAGAATGCTTTATTATTCAGTACAATAAACCACTGTATGTTTTGTAATAATTAAATTCACTTTGAAAAGGAAAAAGAAATCAAGTAAGTCGTTACATCTAATTATGTAACACAACTACCAGAAGACAGAAAAGCTGAAGAGCTAAGTACAAAATGAATTTACAAGTGGCTTTATCTACAGTTCGCCTCTACATCTGCTTTTACATGGATGATCATTCAAGTCTAGAGAATACTCAACCAACCTGTCGCAGTTGAAAACCTTTTCTTCTGTTCACCTTACACTATAAGATACTTAATCTCAACGACTTTATCATCTAATCTGTTTCCTATGAACTACAAACCTGCATTTCAGTATGCCTGAAATATTTCTTATTTCTTTAATGCTGAAATAGTTATTATAGAAACATTAGCTGGTTATAGCATAGTATTATGATTCATTCAAAATAGCCATGGCCCATATATTTAGAATGTTCATTTTTTTATCCCATAAAAAGATTGGAGTCATGTAATTCTCTCATGCATATGACCACATCATTCCATTAAAAACTTTCTGTGGCTGTAGCAGAATTTCCATTTTCATGAAAGACTTTTATAAAAATTGTCATCTTCTCTCTAAAGTAAATTTTTGCATAAAAATGATGAATGTATTAGAATCCATTAGAATTCAGACTGCAAAAAGAACCATAAGTTTTAAATGAATACAAATTTTGTGAAAACCTAATAGAAGCACTCTGCATTAAGACCTCCATGCTAGTTTATGTATCAAAGAATTTTTAAAGAACTAATTTGCATTTTCTGCATTACATTTAAAAAAAGTTTCTGCATTATATAATTGTTTCATCTTTCGTTGTTTAATATCTTCGAAACTCCATGCCTTTATCTGCACCAATATTTCTCAGAAATAATGTATCTTATTCTCTTCACTTCCCCTCCCCCTCTTAAATACTGATGCGCAAAACTAACTTGGCGGTAGGACTTTTCTTTAGGATAGTTTGTAAACACTGTGTAACTCCCTGAGATATATATTACCTAAAACTGATACTACTGCAAATGTTTAGTAATCTGAAATACACTACTGAAAAATGTTTCTATACTACACGCTAAAAAAAAGTTTCAATTCACTTTTTAATCCAGTAAGATGGCTAGTTTACTACTAAACCACAGAAAACTGTTTTACATAGCATGTAAATTGATTCCTGAATCACTGGCACTTAAAACTGCCTTATATGAAAAATTTTTGCATTTTTAATGTAAACAGCAAGAATCATTAGCGTTTGTCTTCCAAAATGAAGCATCATGTTGCACCTATCAACAACAATGACCAGAAGGAAAAAAAAGTGACGGGAATTTTAATTCGCAGAGAGAATTATTTCAGGTATGTCTTGTTTCAGAATAACAATACCCTGTTAGGGCTTGCAGGCCTCAGCATAAGTAGTTTGGGAATAGCAATGACAGCATAAACAAAGCACCAAAAAAGGTTTATGAGGGTGGAGACCATTATTAAACACTGGATTAAAACTCTTCTGTATCCTGCGGCTCCAAACTTTCCGAGGATGCAGGAGTAAACCCTGAGCAGACAAACTACAGCAGACTTGGCTTATAACCCTTCTTCCTCAACACACAAGCCCATCCAGTTATTAAAACTGAATGCAGTGTTGTTCCCTATGAAATACTTGAAAACAAAGAGCTAAAACACAAAGACCATTCTCCTTCATAGGGTATTAACTTCCGCTTTTAATAACTAACTCATCGTCCCACACGATACAGTTCTGCATTGTACCACACATACCACTTCAGTCAGACAATGCACACAGCAATAAAACTCAGCACAGCAAAGAAAGTGAAAGCTGCATTTGTTCAGCATGTTATTTGGCGCAGCCAACTGTAATGCTTCTGCCTGCCATTTATTGTTTACTCTGTCAAAGGATTATTAAGAATTAGGCTACATTTGGCAATTTTTTGAGAAGGGAATTTACATGCAAAGTGACTGACACTTGATATTTAAAGTCTATTGGTCGACTCTGACCCTTCGTTTACAAGTGACTCATTTGACTGCAAGTATCTCTGATGTGGAAATGCTCAGATACGAATCAATTGCAGTTTTTGTCTCGGGTAAATGTTACTTGGCAATCCAAAAGAAATGAACAATGCTCGAACCGAGGTTCACATCGAATAGTACTCGTATGTTTAAAGAATTCCTTTTACATGCCTGAGTCGGTGGATTTATGAGTCCCCTTCTCCTAATAACTTATCTCAGTGCACAGTGTTTTTAAACACACACACACACACACACACACACAAAACCAGCAGTTAACTCTTTTGCTGCCTAAAAGAACAGAAATGTACGAATGTATTTAAGTAAATAAAGCAAGCAGGTTTTGTCCAGATAGGACTATTGATTCTCTGTGGGAGGTGGGGACAGGGGAAGGGTAGGAGGAGAAAGGGGGAGAAACATGTAGGTACAGTTTGCAAATCCCTGTTCCATAAAGAAATGATTGTGTGTAAGAAACGACCATTCCTACATGAAATCAGCTCACTGCGAATTCTGCAGTTTACCTCTGATAAGGATCAAGTAAAAGGGTTTCTCTGTACCCGAGCGAGACTCCCTTCCTCTTAGAAGGCAGATGCAGCATTTCTATAAACAAAAATGTCTCTAGCCCTACCTTGTGCCAGTGCTTGCAACATGTGGAGCTGAAGCAACAGAAACGCCCACCATCCCCGACAGAAGATGAAACAGAAGTTTAACTTTATCATCATTCCACCTCGCCTGCTATTCCTTCGGGCAATAATTTCGCGATCCACCTTTCTTTCAAGCGTTATTGCCTCACTGATCCCCATCCGATCCGATTGCCTGCCACTCCTGACAGCGCTTTGGTCATTGCTCATTCCGCACCCCGAGGCCAGGCTCTCTTTGGTGGGTTGGGAACATCGCCTGCTGCCTTCGCCCCAGAGTTTGGGGAGAAGAGAAGCCCCCACTTCACAGGAACGGCGGACTCTTTGATTTGTGCTCACTTTGCATGCAACCCGAAAGCAGCACTCCCTGTGCCTCCCGGTATGATAATCGCCACCTAAGTCAATGTTTCTTGTGGAGGTATTGATTGCACCAAAACAACCAGTCAGAAATGTGAAACACATGTTTCTCTGCACTGTCGCATCCAATGCCTTCAACAGAGAGGGAGTAAGTTTATTGGCGTCAGTATTTCAGTAAATCCGGATCCTTCAGCACATCGCTAACAGAAACAGAGAGAGACTGATCCATCTTAGCCACCAGCAGACAATCCAAAGAGTACCTTTCATACCGCAACAATGATGGAAACTGTTACCTCTGTGATTTTTATGAAGCGTGGTGAGTTTTCCAGCATGTGTCCCATTCTCCTACAAAAACCTTGCAATGGAAGTGTTAAATTCTTGTAGAAGTAGGGGGGGGAAGCGTCAAGGGAAAAAAAAAAAACTAATTGAAAGTATCTCGCTATTCCTTGCGCTAAGGATTTATTTCAGACAATTTCAAGATTAGCCATGCAGACAGGGTAGTCTCCAGATATCCCCGCAAAGCTCTGCATAGTTTATATTAATCCGATTTTCCTTTGGATACAAATCTCTACCGTCAATAGAAGGGTTTGAAGGGTCCTCGAGCAGGTAAATTGAGCAGCTCTGGCTGTGATTCCAGCTCGCTGTGCAGCCAGTCAGCCACAGGCCAGTGGCAGTGTCACTTGAACTCTCACGTTCAGCCGGAGGTAGGGAAAACCTCAGTTGATCGTATCTCTCTCCTCCTCGAAGATTGCTGCTGATCTCTTTCTTCCAGGGAGACCACGACAAAAACCACCTCTAACATGTAAAGCGCTTTTCTTCTGGCCGGCTACGGACGCAGCAACGAAACAAACCCTCAGCTGGATAGTGTCCGGAGCGGGGGGAGGGAAAATCTCCCGAAACAAACAGCAACAAGGTGAAATCCTTCCAGCTTTGCTTAGATGGACTCCTGCTTTCCTTGTTTATGCAGCCCAGGGATCCTGGTTCTTCCTCTGAGCGTCTCTCCCTTACAGAAGCTGTAAACACAAGAGGGAAAGCGCTATCACAACAGCAGCGGCGGCGGCAATAAAACCGTACCGAAAAAAAAAAAAAAAAAGAAAAAACCACCCAGCGCTGGAGGTTTTACATTTAAACAATGCATCGGGTATTGTTTCAGTCCCGCCTTCCGTAAAGGGAAAAGTTTCGTGGGAGATTCCCTCCCCCCCTTATTAAAAAGAAAGAATACGAGTAGTTATAAAAGAAGTACACCCAGGATAAACCCAAGTTAAAAACAAAGCACCTAAGCACGAAGTTGATCAAACAAAAATCTTGTCAGCTCTCCCCCCCGCCCCCGAAAGACAGCCTGAACTTTTCTCGGCTCCTTCAGCACAAGCGCTGTTTTAACCCTCCCCTGGCAGCAGGCTCGCACTTCACCCGCCATCCCTCCCGGGCGCCCACCTCGCCGCCTCCGCCCCGCGTCCTCGCTCCCCTCTCACCTCCCTCAAAACCGGCAAACACGCTCCCCGCCCCGGCCGCCGCGCCTGCTGGCTCACGGCTCACCGCTCACCTCCCGCCTCCCTTCACGCCTCTCCCGCCCCAAACACGCGCCGCGCCTCATCCCACCTTCCCCTGACCTACACCTCAAGGGGGCTGTGTCTGTGGGGGGGAACATCCTCCACGGAGCCGAGGAGGGAGCTGCTGGACGGGGGGTATGTCTGTGGAACTGTCAGGACTGGGCGGGGGGACGGTAATTCAATACAGGTTTGCCCGCCGGCTCTCCACAGACGCCGGAGGAGATGCCCCCCCCGCGCGCGCACACACACTGCCCGGCCACCAGCGCGGAACCTGCCCGCGGCCGCCTCGAGCGCTCTTTGCCCTAACGCTCCGCTCCTCCCCCACCCCCTCTGGTAGCACCGCCCCCAGCCAGGCCGCTGATTGGGCGGCAGGCGCGCGGGAGGGAGCGTAGGAGCCGCGCTCGCGCAAGGCGGGAGGGAGGTTGTCCCGCGTCCCTGCGCTGGCCAACGGCCGCGCGCGTGCGAGCCTGAGGGGAGGCGTCACCTCTCGTCCCCGCGCTCGCGCCTCCCTGAGGGGACCTCGTCCCGCGCCCGCTAACGGCCGCGCGCGTGGCTCCCTGAGGGGAGTTTGTCCCGCGCCCGCTAACGGCCGCGCGCGTGCCTCCCTGAGGGGAGTTTGTCCCGCGCCGCCGCGCCCGCTAACAGCCGCGCGCGTGCGCGCCTGGCGGGACGTTCTCCCGCGCTCGCGGCGCCCCCTAGGCCCGTGAAGCGCCGCCGCCGCCGCCGCTGCTGGTTTGGCGGCGGCAGCTGCTGCTGCCAGGGGGCACGCCAGGCACGCCCAGGAAGGCTGGGGTGCGGCTGCTTCAGCTTGTGCATTCCCAGCAGCTATTCTTTTTGTCAGCGAACAAGGGAAATAGCAGGTATGTGACAAAGCCAGGGAGCCTGGAGGAGCAAATTAACCCCCCCTTCGTGCTCTTTGTATGGCGTTTAATTCAGCCTGCGAGGTTGGCAGTACAGCAAAGTTTCTGAGCTTGGTTTGGTTTTATTCAATGAGTTTAGCGACTGTTTGAGTTGAAGATTGGCAGCCGGCTTCTCTTTTTCCCTTTTCGACAAGCTGTCTCTTATGATAAAGTCATGCAGGAAAACATAGTAAATTATCACATCAAATGCAAGGTCATTTTGTATTATTAACGGCTGGCATTATGGGTTTCTGACTGAGGTATGTTATTCAGGAAAGCACCTTTTTCTTATGCCTTTGTTACTTTATAGGATAAAAAAGGTAAAGTTCCTTCACCATTTCCACAGCACCCCAGCACAGGTGAACAGCATTTACTAGTTCCGTGGCAGCATCTGCCTTGCGCGTGCCAGACGTGCTCCTCAGTTGCACCCTCTCCTACCCAAGCCATCAAATACATGCAAACTCCTGGTCAGTTTTTCCTCTTGACCCTCCCTTTGTATCTCACAGGTATATCTTGTCTGCCAGATTCTCACCTACACTGGTGCCTGCTTCTTCTGGTATCTAGCAGGTTATTAAAGTTTATGATACCCATTTTCTGCCCTTCCTTCTTCCCTGCGTGTGAAAGCTTGTTGTTCCTATGCTCAAGAAGCTGCTGTGCTTAAATTCTTCTCCTGTTCTGTCACCTTTTCCTGGTAACTAAAAGGTATGAGCTGTACTTCAACAGCCGTCTCTTCCTTGCGGTCAATAGAGTGCAAACAGTGATTCTGTTGTATCTCTCACGTCACACTTTCCTTTTTTTGTGTGCAGACCACGTGAATAATTATCTACAGATATCAGGACCCAGTGCTTATGATTTTCCCTTCAATTTGTCTGTTTTGAGAACAATGCAAAGCGAACCCAGATTGTTTTCAGCTGTGTTGAGAACTGACCTCAAGGAAGTAACAATCTGTAACTCCCATTGCGCCATTAATAGTAGTTAATTTACTGCAGCATGAAGAAACTTTTTATTTAACTAGTAATTTTGGGTGGGACTGATTTACCTTAACTGGAAATGGAAAGTATATTTCATTGTGTGTTTGGCGGTTGGTTTTTTTAAGTACTGTTAACAAAGGAGCATAGGGCTGCTGATGGAAACTTTAAGATTTCAAATTCAGTTCGATCTCTAAGAAAGTACTCGGTGCTTCCTTATCAGTTCTAAGAGAGGCGATTTGCAGTGGTTATGTTATTAATGTCTAAAGTCTGCTGAAAGAGTCATTGTCAAACTGTTAAGTTTTAAAACCAAGATGCTACAGAAGAGAAATACTAATTTCTGTTACTTTGTTTAATTTTAGTGAAAACTTGTTTTATCTTGGAATTAACACATTTTTCTTGTAGCATTTTAAATCTGCTCAAGGTGCAAACATAAGAATAGGAAGCTAACCTATTTTCATCATTCAGGCCTTGCTTTTTAAAAATTATTTAAATATGGTAGTATCTTCTATAGTTGCCAACTCCACATTTTGGGTGAAATGTTTTCAGTTTGTTATTTCCTTATTTTTGACAATAACCATGTCCCTTTGACACATCACAGAGGACAACATTTGTGGGTTTTTTTCCTATTTACCTTGGTTGCAATAACTGTACTTAATAGTGTTCAAACCAGAAAAAAAAAAAAATCTGAAGTCTTGTTATCTAGATTAGTAAAGGCATTTAATCATTTTACTCCCTCTATTCTGTACCTGCTTCTTCACTCTCCTGCATGCATGTAAGAAGTGAGGATCTAAACCATTAAACACGCAGCAGGAAGACTAGTAGGAGAACAGCTCTCCCACTTGAAAAAGCAGAAACAACAAATCTGATTCCCATAAAGAAAGGAAAAAAGGAGGGGGTGGGTTTTCAGGAATTTTAAAAGTAAGTGAAAGAAAAGAAGCAGCAATGTAGTTATTCATTTAAAGGTGAAGAAAATGAGGTAAAAGAGGGTTTTTCCAATGACTGTTGTGTTCTGCAATGAGATGTAAATGGGGTAAGTCTTCTAAGGGCTGCAGACTTTTGTATAATTAGTACAGAATTGTGGGACATTTTATTTATATAAGTGGTGAGACAATGAGACAAAAGAGAAAGGAATAGAAGGGTGCACTACTCAAGACAGGCCGCTCAATGAAAGGCAGCTTTCTAGCCAAGAAAATAGAATCATGGAACTACTTCCAGAGGAAAATCTCTCCGATGTTGAACAACTTTAGTTCTTTGTTTCATTTTACAAGACTTTATATCTTCTAGGGTATAGCTTATTGACTCTTTCTAGCATTTGGAGTTCAGCTAAGCTCCTTTAGAGAGAGCATTCTCACGTACAAAGGATTTTATACACTTTTTTGAGAAATGCAACAGGTTGCTTTGATCTAGTGTATCTCCTGATGCAGTTTCTGATTCTTGCAGTCATTGATGGGTAATACCAAACTGGGGTGTAGATTGTACCAAATGTGAAGTCTTTTCAACCCGGTAATTGCTATGGTTTGCTTGCCTATTTTGGTCCTGTAAGCCAAGTAATTATCTTGCATTCATTCTTCTACCAAAATAAAAATCACTGGTTAATTCTGTATTATGTGGTATTTTCCACCAGTGCACTTTCTTGGATGATGACTTACTCTACCTGAAAAATGAAACTGGTAAAGAAAAAACCCTTACCAAAAACTTTGAAAATTAAATGGAGAGAGATATGAACACTTTAACAGGCAAAATCATAATATACCATTGCAACCTAAAAGTTAATATTCTAGTAAGATCTCCATCATAAGTAATGTAGAACAATTAATATTTCTAATTCCTTGGATAGTAGGGTTTTCTATAGAAGGTATAGATCATGTGAGTGCCCTGAAAACACTGTTTTGTGGTTTGGTTCTACACTTCCATTTTCCTTCACTCAAAAACTTAAAGTGCAAAACTCAGGGCAAGCGATTGCATTGACAACCACATGGTTGTCCCAGAAGATTTTTATATTGCCTTTCCTTTTCTCCCAAGAGGGACAGAGCTTTAGAAAACAATGAGTATGTGAGTGGAGAGTAACTTGCTTTCAAATGGGGTTGTTTTTCAGCATACTAAATCAACCTGAAGGCAGTAAACTATTGGGAGGGGGCTAAAATCTTCCTTAACAAGGGTATATTCCCAAGGGTCACTAGCCAGCTGCTTTGCTTTTATGGAGTAAATATGGTTCTACATCAATAATAAACCTTGGAAGAGAAGAAAAAAAATATCAGATTACATAGCTGGAAGTCTCAGGGGAGACATTAAACAATGACTTCATCACACTTCTGGAAGTATCTTCTGCAATGAACACTGTTGCAAGAACAAGAATAACTCTCATTAAATTTTACTGGGCTTAAATAACTTAATATGGTGTCAGTTATAAAGCCCCAAAACAAACGGAATTACAGATTTTTGTTTTCTCCATGTGCTTTGAATTTACATAAAAGAAATTAGAATTAGATTTATATACCTTTTAGGTCTGATTTTAAATTCAGAAATGCTGCAAATTCAGAGTTAAATTCCTTTGCTTGCTGTTTAATATGATTGTGCTTGGGAGTACAGGAACAGACAAGGTACAGTTCTAAGGCACAGCGGTAAAAGTTGAGGGCAGAGTGAATAGATGGAAATGTATGTTTCGGGGCTTTTATGAGTCTAAGAGATATCTTACTAGAGCTGTAGCACAGCTGTGTTTATATTCAAAACCAGTTAAGCTGATACGGACAATGTCTGTACAGTCAGGAGAAGGGGCTAGTGGAGTTTCTGAATTATCCCATCTTCTGTATTATCCCAATGTAACAATGGGCTTTCCTATTTAGCTATCAGAAGAAATTCACAGTGACCTAGCCACGTTGCCCTGCTGTGTTTTATGGAATAGAGAGTTAGCGAAGTAACATAAAGGATCAAGAAAACAGGTTCTGCGTTTTTGAAATGTAGACGTTTGAAAACATTCTTAGAGCCTCCCAGAGGAAGACTACAGGGGCTGTAGTGATTCTACTCCAGACAAATTTGGCTAGAATGTAGAGAGAGATCTTATTTTAAGAAGTCTGTGTCTTCAAACACCAGCCAGTCTGGCTATCCAGCCATGGGTTGCAGGGATTGCCCTTTCATGATTCAGATGACGCCCCAGGCATAAGTGACCTGAGCACCTTGAGGAATGTCTGAAATTGCCCGTAAATACTAGGGAGGACTTTGGACAAAGACTAAATCTTTCGGTTGTACCTAACCTTTATACTTATGAGTGCCGTCTTGGTAACTTTCTCAACCTTCTAGTTGATTAGGAAAAAAAATAAATAAAGCAGAACCTAAAACCATAAGTACAGAAGAAATCTACTAAATTGCAACTGAACCTGTGGTAATATTACTACTGAAATGCATTAATGCATCACCTTATACTTGATCACAGTATGTAGAAGACTTTCAGAAAATACCATCATGCTATAGGGAGTGTGGTGTTAGCTGCCTTTTTTTTTTTTTTCCCTCCTTTTTTTTTTTTTTTTTTTCTCCAGAACTGAACCAAAACACCCACAACATTAAAAGGTACTGCTTCGGCAGCACGTGTTTCAGGTAGAACATAAAATGTTAAGCACTTTGAAATGAGATTAGTTTTCATGGTGTTTTCTGTTTTTCAAAGCGGTAACTTTGATATTTAAAAAAATAAACAAACAAACAAAAAACTCACACCAACCCCTGCCCCCCGCTGCCCTGAAGTCATCGTATACCATGCAAGATCCAGTGTGATTTCTGTTGGTTACAGTTTTCTTAATTTCCTGTTCTTGTACGAAGATGCTATAATATGACCATGGTTTCACCCAGAGAGGATGCTAGTTCAATGGTTAGTGAACTGATTATTGGCTCCCATATGCTTACTCACAAAGATATTTTGAAGACTTAAACAACATTCTTGCAGTCCCTGAACAGTGTTGTAGAAGATTGTGTTTTTATCAAGTGCATGGGTTATTTTCAGATGCAGTATAAACACCTTGTCTTAAGTAAGCAAAGACATCTGTTGAACATTTTGTGATGGGATTACATTAGTACTGTGAAGAACAGTGTTAAATGTAGACATGGAGATCATATTCCAAAAATAGCATATTCTTGAGATACTGTAATTAATTGAGAAATGCGAAGTAATAGATGTGATGAGTTCATTATTACAACCTTGCGTTTTTCTGCATTGATTGACATGATTCTAATGGAATAACCTTAAAAGAAAAATCCCATTTATTGCAATGTGATAAGCAGATAAGAAGAAGGAGGATGAGAACAATGACCACAAGGGCTTGAGCAATCACGCTTACTAAAGGAGATATAACTGAACATCGCAGCCATATTACTGCTGTCATAGTCTACAATTTGCCCATCATATAAAATAAACGGGTCATGAAATGAGAAAGTAAGCTTTAAAGAATACACAGAAGGTATTTACAGTGATTGCAGCATTGGCCACTGTAGTTATAAATTATTTTTTTCTCCACAGGATGTGAAAAGGTATTGATTAGTAGTGTTTTAAATAAAGATTCAAGTCCAGAGGAATCTGCCACTATGGGGACTTCAGCAGAGAGTTTTCTGCCATAATAAGACCGTTGCTTGTCTTTTAATGACATTTTGGCTTTATTAATCTTTTGGGCCTGCACACTTGTATGTCCAAGAATTTTCCAGATTTATTGATGACTGAAGTTGAGACATCAGGCTTAGATCCCATAACTCCGGTTTGCAAAAATAAAAAATGGACCAGACTGTGTCAGTTCAGGGAGACGAAGTAAGAGGATTAACATGAGTGAGCCAGTATGCCAGCTGGTTTTTAGAAGTACTGCTATTTTGGCATAAAATTAAAGTTGTCCCAAACCATTTTTCCCCAGTTATTTGGTGCAGAGGATCTTCACCAGCAGGTTCTTACCTTTAGCAGCTAAAATAATTTCTTTGTCGCCACTGTTCTCCTTGGCTGCATCCTTGTGTGTGTCAACTCACCCCTTCTCTGGACTGACTGTCTATAATTCAACTGGCATCTAATCAGTGCTTCACTGCTTTTCAAGACTGGTTCTCCTCAGTGCTGTGATTCTTCCTTTCCTTATGAGCTTTTTTTTTTTTTTTTAAAGATGATCAAAAGCAATTATATTATATCTTTGAATGTGTTCAAGATAGGACAAGGGTCCAGATTAACACTGAAGAGCTTTCTTTTCCACAGGCCTCTTATCATGATTCTACTAACAGAAATTAATTTTGTAGAAATCCAGGCTGTGGACACAGACAGTACATTTTACCATTCTCAGACCTTTTGCTCAAGGTTATTATTGCTGTTCTGTGCTCAAAGGGAAGAATGCATCCCAATTACAGAAACTTTATCTTAATTTACATAGCAATTAAATGTTATTTTAGAAGGCTAATCTGAAATATTTTGTAAGTGATCCACTTGGGTGACACCCTTGCACCATTTTTAGGAAAGTTGTGAAAATGTATTTAAATCTGTACTAAGATCTCTTTACTTAATTCAGATTCAAAAATCTCACTTTTCAGTAGTAAACACAATATGAAATGCATATTCCTTGAAAAAAAACCACCCACAACAAAGGAATTCACACCAGTGGTAAATTTAAACAGCAGCAGAATATTATGATAGCTTTGACTGCAGTAGCTGAAGTAAAGGAGAAATAGTGGAGTAAAAATAAAACAATCTTTATTAAAGAAATTTATGTTTTAAAGAAAGTAGCAAAGCTTTGTGGTTATTTACATAGAAACCACTGATTTTTCTTAACTACTCTGTAATGCATCTATGCAGTAATTTGGAATGCTTATATTTAAAACAGATGCCAGCATTATTCTTCAGAGAGTATTCAGAACAGAGTGAGTGCGAGACAGATGGACGCAGAAAAATCAATAGTTCAGAGAACTACATCAGATGCATGCATTTTGCATAGGTCAAGTTTGATGAAACCTAAGTTTCATGAATCAACACTTCTGATGTAAATAACTCACAGTAATGGAAAAAAAAACCACTATGCTTGTATGGGATGAATGTAAATACACTTTTAAAGTAATTGTTAGTGGGTTATAATATGATCTAACTCTTGTAGTTGGTTTATATGCACATATGATTCTACTAATACAGGGTTTTGGGACAGCAAAAGATTGGAGATTTTTTTTTAGTAATGATTTTAGCAAGATATGAAAACTTCATGAAATTCAAACTGAGTGGCAGTTGCAGTACAATGCTGCTACAGTTTTTTGGCTTTTCTAATAAATATATTGTAAAAAAATGCTGTAAATCTTCATATTAATATTTAAATCTGATCTCATTCCTGAGTTTGTATGCATATCATCAGTTTTTAAGTATTCCAAGATGACTATCATATGACCTTCCTTTGGGAACAGCTCCACAGCGCTCTCATACGCACAAGAGGAAAATGTAAGTGCAAACTACAAGGTGAGATGACATGCTATATAAAGCACTTGGTAATCAGGACAGGACTCCTGTTGCCTTAATAGTGAAATAAAGTAAGGCTCAGCCAAGTCTGGATTGCTACAAAGAAATAGAACTTAATTCTGATCTAACACATTAGCTGAACTGATGCAACTCTACAGATTTTGGTGTTGTTACTTCTGGTTTATACTGGTAAAGTGAAAAAAACATGTAAATTCATGTCATTTTTTCCCCAGAACTATAGTGCATTCCAGATCAGACACTATGTAAGATTACAATAAGGGATACTTTGTTTTGCTGAGAATGTTTATCATGACTTTTCTTGACAGTCTTATAAAGGAGCTTTTAAAGTTCCCTCACAAGGGCAAAAATTAAGCAGATAAGGGTGAAACTTCAATATTGAGTTGTAACTTGGGTTCATTCACTCACAACTGAACTAAATTATGAAGTTTACAACCTTAAAAACCTATAAAAGCCTAAATATTAATAACGAGGGCTAAACAAATTGAAGGAAGACGGTGCATACATTACCCCTTATGCACACAACTCTGGTGTATTTTTCTTCTGTGTTTGGAAAGAAATAGTGATGCCTTTCTTTGTTAGTCAAAATTAATACTTTATAAGAGTCACAAGGAAGAATGCAAAATACCTTCAAGTTTATAATGCTTGGATAATAGAATGTAATATAATGCAATGCCTGAATATACCAGGGATTCTTAAAAGAATTGTTTAAGAAGTTCTGTGAATTATCAGTGTTCTTTTAAATGAATCTTAAACTGCCATTGAAAGTTCCAGAAGAGTGGAAAGGAAACCCAATGGTGTGTAAATATTTTAAGGTTAAACATGATGCATGAGTAATCCCAGACATGTTAATTGAAGATCAGTTCTCATGCACTGGAAGGCTGGTTAAGATGGAAACAGTAGAAACAAAATTAACAATCAGTGCTGATTGATATGATTTTTATGGAAAGCAGATATTGAAGAAGCATGCTGGTGCTTTTGATGAGGTTGCAAGGTTGATTGATAATCTCCTGTTGTTTAATCTAATGTACTTTGACTTCAGCACTGTCATTTGGCCATAATGTCTTGCATGATTATGGTTTAAAAAAGAAGTATGTTATCTGATGTTCAACCTTTTAGATTAGAATCATAAACTGAAACAAACTTCAGAAAATCATCATCTGATTGAAAGGTATGTGGAAGAAGTGTGTGCATGGGGGAGCTTTGTCAGATCTATTTTTTGGCCTGATGTTATTCAGGATCCTTCCTGGAGAATGCTATTCTGATAGATCTTTAATCTGTCAGGAAAAGCATGTTTTGGGAGGAGAAAAGGGGAAAAAAAAAAAAAAAAAAAAGCCCAGAGTTGAAAAGTGATGCTAAATTATTTCAGACTACAAATAAGAATAGGGGTTGTCAACAGTGAATTTGCATCTGTCTGGTGGCACTTAGAAAAGCTCAGCTGAGGCAACTGAAAGTGTGAAATTAGAGAACATAAATGGAACAATGATAAATCCCTTTGTGAATGCCAACAGTCCTGAGTAATGTGAACTCTAGCATGCTGGAGTTCAGAATTTAAGGGATTTTAACATCTGAAATGAAATAATCTACATTGAGTTTAACCTGTTTAATTTATTGTTGGTGTTCACCAGCTTACCTTTCCTGATCTATCCATTTAGACCATTCTGGTTGGTAACTGGTCTTCGAATACTTTACGTAGAAATACAATGGCTTCCCTGTCTGTGGAAGACATTGTTGCTTATTTAGAAAATAATCTGTAAATGTAATCTTTGCTATTCCTAATTAGATATTTCTCAATGTTCAGTGTTGTTTCCTAATAAAAATAATAGTTGTGTTAATATTCTAACTCAAAAAAAAGAAATGTTTGTGTACATTTTTTTAGCTTTAAAAGTTAGTGAGAGTTTGCAATATAGACCAAAATTGCTTTATCAAACCTTAAAGAAACTGTTATGTCACAAGCTGGAGTAAAATTCTGACCTTATCAAATGGGAGCTTAGCCATTAGCTTCAGGGAGAAGAGAGGAAAGGAAGTTGCTATTGTACAGTGGTTGATGTTCTCAGTTTCGCCTGAATCCAGTGATCGGTTTTGATCACAGTAGCACCCAAAGAATTACTCTAATGTGCAACAAGGAAAGAAAACAAAGACACTAAAAAGTTTGAAATTCTGAGAGAATTGTCAAGAGAAAAACAAGATGGTTGCTTTGGGGACAAGAACAAAGCCAGCAAGGAAGGACATTTACTATTAAATCTTAAAAAAAAAAAAAAAAAAACCAAACACCACACAATTAAATTAATCTGTAAAATACATTGCAAAAAATGTTAGTTTGGAGTCTCCATATTTCTCTTGTGTAACAAGAGAAACTTTGTGGCATTCTTTGAATAATGCCTGCATCTTGCTTTTTCTTTCTCAACTCTTGACTTCAGCCTTTCAGAAGGAGATTTACACAATGTCTCAGACATCTTACAAACATAGATTGATAAAAAATAAGTTGGCCTTGGATGTTGGCAAATCTCAAACCCATATGTTCAGAGAGTTCTTTCATTCGATCATAATTAATTTTTTACAAAATGAGTAGCTTTAATCATTTGGATACCTGGATAGAGTCTGAATCTTGCTATGGGTGTTCAAAGTCTCAGGGAGTTGCAATAGATCAAGAAAAGCTTTCATAGATGTGGTCTTTCTACTTTCACTTATATACATCTGTTCTAAATAATATTGAGACTAATTCTGGCCTTTGTCATAATGATATAAATCCAAAATAAAGCCTTAATACTGCAAGGACTTAGTACACATACTCAACTTCAGGCAAGGGACAAATCCTATGTATTACAGCAGTAATATATATATGCTTAACTTCCAGCAGATGAATATTTCTGCAGGATTTAATTTAAGCAGACACCGCTAGTTTCAATGAATGTCACCTAGAGCAGAACTTGGTGCAATGGTTGGAGACATTGTGCCTTGCTTACTGTTATTGGTCGATCTCTCTAACAAGTCGCAGTGGCTTACAGTCACTTAGCGTTCCTTATTTCTGCAAAAACTTATTAAAAGGGATCCTAAAAATGCTGTAACACAGGTGATTATAAAAACTCCGAAAAAACAAAGAACAATACATCTTAAATTGCTGCTTAAATACTACAGATATAGAATTTTTCAATTACAAAGCATTTTAAATTATTCTATTTTTAGTTACTTTAAGTAATACACGTAAGTATATGCCTAGAAGAACATCAAAAGGGTAAAAAAGAACCCTTGTTTTAGTTGTGCTCCTGTGCTGACTAGTTACACTTTGCATTGGCTCCCTGATAAACGTTTAGCTGGAGAGTAATTCTGAAAAAGAAAAATGAAAGAGAAGCTTTCCTTCTAGCACATTGCAGTATATCGTCTTATGACACAGCTAAGTATAGCTAATTTATTTGGAGCAAAGGGGTTATTAAGATGAAGATTAATGCACAAATAACTCTTGTTCCTGGAAGCTTACTGTGATGCATAAACTCACAAAATCTGTTGCATAGGAGGGTTTACAACTGTGCCCAGTGTAGCTGTGATCTTTTTATCAGTGCAATAATACTCAAGGTTCTCTTCCAGAGGCTGTTGCAGAATAAGGGGGGAGGGTCTGGAGTTTGTTTTATCGCCACAAATGCATAAGTGTGTATACTAGAAGAAGAATAGTTGTATATAGGGTTTAAGATCGTTTATGATTGCAAGAGGAGTTAGTACCATGATTCCATGCTTATAGGGACAGCATAGAGAAGATGCTAAGCAACAAATAGGAATTGTTTTTTCTTCTATTAACTGTGTTTTATAAATGGCTAGATCATTATGGAGTGCTTTTGTTTTGTTTTGCCTTTCTTTGGAGAACTGGGTATTAGGTAGAAACAATATTGTGATTTTCAGTAGATCCAGGATTTTGTCTTGAATAACCCCCCTGTAACTTTCTACTTGCATCTTATGTGTATCTTATGTCTGGTATAATAATTGGCAGTAATATATCAGAATGTCCCTCTAGTAAGGTTAGGGATAATAAACTGTTGTTAGTAGTTCCAAGGTCAAACATAGTTCTTTCTATGAAAATAAAAGATAGCGCTGCATTACCTTGTCAAGTTAATACAGTGTGATAGAGCATCTCAGGCAGCACATCCTGAAAGACTGTAAATGTCTAATAGATTTAGGAAAACTGTACCTCAGGGAACATATTAGGAAGAATTCATCAATGGATCAAAACTGTCTTGGAGCCTTACTTATTGGGGACCAGCACAGTTTTAAATTATTACTTTCTTAAGAAAAGCCTCAAGACAAATTGTATTTCTTAGATTAGCTTTACAAGAATGGGTCAATAATTTCTATTGGAGAGTTTCAAGGTTTTGTGTTGTTGGTTCAGGTTTTTTTTAAACACTGGCGTGAGCAATTTCAATAATTTGAACTCTGTAATTAAGTTTTGAGTTTTTTCCCAAATGATTTTCAAATTGCTTAATGTGCTGTTTATAGTCTGTCATTCTTTACAGATGAAATTGGACATATTTGTGAAGTGTCTTAGCAGTGTGCCTCTAATGACAAAGAACGTTAATTATAAAATATGAGTTTGCAAGTTTTGCATTAATTAGACACAAAATTAACAAAGTCTAAAGCTTGTACACATGTTCACACACATATAGAACATCAGCAAGTTTTCATCCATAGATGCATCTCAATGTATTTAAACATTTGGAATCAATACTGTTTTAAGAGTAATAGCAATTAATAACAATTCTGCTATTCTGTGTGCTTTGAATTCTTCCTTCTATAACTAGTCCCTGTGAAATCAGTTACTCTATATTTACAATGTGACTGAAGTAGAAGAAACTGGCCTCTATTTATTTTTCATATATGATTGAATTTAAGTTCTCTCATGCAATTTATAGGGATTTCAGCTGTTCTGGAAAACTTGTTCAAACCAGCTGGCCCAGGATTTTACCCTGTGGACCTTATTCTCCATTTTATTTGCCAACAGAATTTCACTAAATTCAGTGGAGTCTCAGCAACGTAAAAATGGTGTGATGAAAAGGCAGTTCATGCTCTGTTACTTTCTAAGAAGTCATGCAACTGAAGAGGAGATAGAAATATGCACAAACGTGAAGTAACTAAAGAGTGTAGCTTCAGATATTTGTAGGCCCCCAAGCTAATAAATTCTATGTGAACTTGTTTTCCTGCTTACATGCTTTCTAGCTATGTTTTTGTCCCAACCCCCCAGAAGGAACACCTAAAAGGAACATGGGCAGACCTTGGATGCCCCAGTTCAGAAGTGCATTCTTCAAAAGTTTCACTGAAGGTACGTGAGGTTTCAACAGTAAGATTTGCAAGACATTTCAAAGGCCACTTTTTATGTATGCCCAGAAGTAGGCACACTTGATCTTGATCAGGATCTATCTTCTGCTGTCTCCTCTGACAAGGGGCAATTTCAAACCTCTAAAGGCTGCTTCTTATATTTAAATATCCATTGAATGAAATTCATAAACGTTCCTTGGAGCAGAGGTTGGAATTCACATTTCCCAAATCTAGTGTCCAAATTAGTGCCAAATTCTGTAACGAAGTTGCAGAATCATGCTCCTTTTTGCCCTCTCTTCCTCTCTGACATAGTTGATCCTTTCTTACAAAGTTGTGCAGCTTCAACAGCAAAGAAGAATGCCACGCCTAAAAACTCCTGGAACCTTAAAAGCTTTGGTTTTCTTCAGGCTAACCCTTCTGTAGATGCTTCACCCATTAATTTGTGGTGGCATCAGTGTCTATGGCCCGTAGTATTTTAACTTGAATCAGGAGTGGGCTTTTGAAGTGAATCTATCAGCTGTCCATATTTAGCGTGTTTTCATTGGCATTATGGAGTAGTCTTAGTTCATGTGAACTGGATTTATTTCAGATAAAACTAAACAGAAAGAGATGCTCAAGTGTTCAATTCATTGGATCTGACAAGAACAAGTCTGAAGTAAACCCCTGTGAAACATGCATGGATGTTGGGTCCTCAGCACCAGTTGTTTCATTTTGTTGATCTACTCCTGTTGCATTATATTGACAAATTTTTACAAGACTTCATTCTTCTAAAAGAAAAGCAGGGGCATCTCCCTTTTAAAAAAGGAATAGCAGTTAAGCTTGGGAAATATTGTAGGCTATCAATCCTAAACCGAGATAAGTATATTCTGGAATCCGCAATTAGAAGTCTCTGCTGGTTTTGGCTGGGATACAGTTAATTTTCTTCATAGTAGCTACTATGGGGCTCTGTTTTGGGTTTGTGCTGGAAACAATGTTGATAATGCAAAGATGTTTTCATTAACTGCTGAGCAGGGCTGACACAGAGTCAAGGCCTTTTCTGCTCCTCACCCCACCCCACCAGCGAAGAGGCTGGGGGGGCACAAGGAGTTGGGAAGGGGACACAGCTGGGCCAGCTGACCCCAAATGACCCAAGGGATATTCCACACCATATGATGTCATGCTCAGCGTTTAAAGCTGTGGGAAGGAGGAAGGGGGGATGTTTGGAGTGATGGCATTTTATCTTCCCAAGTAACCATTCCGCATGATGGAGCCCTGCTTTCCTGGAGATGACTGAACACCTGCCTGCCCATGGGAAGCAGGGAATGAATTCCTTGTTTTGCTTTGCTTGTGCCCAGCTTTTGCTTTACCTATTAAAATGTCTTTATCTCAACCCACAAGTTTTCTCACTTTTACCCTTCCCGTTCTCTCCCTCATCCCACTGGGAGGGAGTAAGCGAGCAGCTGTGTGGTGCTCTGTTGCCTTCTGAGGTTAAACCATGCCAAAGGCTGAAACCTGGAAAGAAGTGAAATTTAAGACACCCATCTTTCTTTAATATTTTTGACTGGCTAGCTTTGGTGGTTACCTTCTCAACTTGTTGGCTGTTCAAAATTCCATGTTGAGGTGCTTGCTTTTCTTCTGTGCATTGTATAAGTAGTTAAAGCACCTCGCATGCAGTTATGGATTCTACTCGTTTCTGAAAATTAAAGCTCGAGATGAGCACTACAATGATTATGACTCTTTTGTGAATATAGGCTTTAGTTTAGATTTTGTGTTTAATAAGAACCCCTTAACGGCTGTCCATAAGGTTATTTGTTATTCTTCAGGTGCACTCTTCCTTCCATATGAATGTCACAGTTAAAACCTTGTTATGTATTGACGCTCAACTGTATTAACCCTACTATGTTTATGGTGTTTAAAATCATGACGGACTATAAGGCATAACTTAAACAGGAGAGCTTTATACCAAGGAGCAGACAAATAGGATTAAGTTAATAATTCTGCAGTTCTGGAGTAATTGCTATTTACAAAGCACAAATTGTGATCTACTGATGACGTCATTAGAGACTTGCTTTAATTAAACTCTGTATTCCTTATGTTTTACTATGCCTCTTACTGTAATTTGATTTGTATAGGGCACTCATCCTGTAAACTGGATATTGCTGCAGAGTAAGACTTGCTTATATTTTTGGTGGCCTATCTGCCACACAGTAATTAAGAACAAGTTTAAAGTTTGGCAGTTTTGTTGAACTGTTGCTTCTTTTATTCTCCTTTATTCAAATTCATGCCTCAAATAGACATACTAAGGATCTGATTCTTGCAGTCTTATTGATGTTGAGTAATGACTTAATTGCTAGACTGTCATTTTGACATAGACTATTCTAATCTCAGAACAAGAAAAAACAAATGCAGGTTATTTAGCAAGCTGTGTTCAAGCCTAGAATTCAAATGTTTTGACAGTATCACATAGAAGAGGAAATAAGGTTTTATATTAGTCTTTATTATCAAGTATAAGCCATGATTTGCAGTGCGTGGAAAGGAATGGATGTGGCTTCTATATCAAGTGCCTGTTGATCCTTAGTGTTGAGAAGAGTGACCAACCAAAATGAATTTGGAGGAAAAATAGCATATAGCACTTTTTTACTGATACCTGCAATTGTCAGATCTCTAATTTTGTAGTTCCCATAACAACATCCAAATGACTGAAAGCTCTGTACCATTGCTGCCCATTGAACCAACAGGATGTGGCAGGCTATCGCTCTCATTTTGTTATTTCTCTGAGAAAGGCAGGTGCTTTGGGAAGCTGACTTCATGATTTGCTCTAGGACAAAAACTTTACTATTTGCTGTCTGTATTTTCCCACCTATAAAAACAACAAAACCAAAATACCTAGTGTTGGGAAATTCTTACATATCATTTACAATTCAGGTCTTTGTTCTCCTTTGACTATCCAGAGAAATACAATACAGCTATTTGTTACTTCAAAATTATAGCAACCAAGAAATAAAAATATTCCTTTTGTTAATAACATTTTATTTCCAAGTAAGTTGTATCAGCTTAGGCAGAACAACAAGCAGAATCCAGCACATTAAGAGGCTGAGGGACTATTTCTTTAAAATAATTTTAGTTCTTTGTGATGCAAATGAATTAAGAGCATGTGAATGCTTTAACATTAGGAAATGATATTTTTGCGGCCTGCAACTTATGCTTTGCTAAGTTAGATATTCATTTCCCAAAACACTTTTTTATTCTCCAAATAATAAAGCAGGTAGGTGCATGAAGTAAACCTGAAGCTGTATTCTGAGATCTGTTTGAACAGAGTGGTTTAGTCTAACAAATTGACAGGACTTGTACTCCGTCTAGTATGCTGACAGCACAACTAGCTCATTCTGCCTTGAATTTGTTAAGACATAGACAGGAAAGGGATTTAAAGGTTGGGGAACATTGTTTTGTTTATCCTGCTGGTGATGAAACTAACCCTCTAAATATCTGATGGCAACCTGATATTTTAGAGATAAAAATGCCTGAACTGCCTGTAAAATAGTGAATAGCCTACTTTGCAAGTAGCCATGATTTTTAATTTATTTATTTAAGTTATTTTACAGAATATCTATGTTAAACCTGACAGCTTGATTGCACTGGGGTCTTGCCCCAGGGCAGCTGTTTGGATGCATCACAGGCAGAGAATATCAACACAAAATAGTTTTGCTGGAATAAAAAGTCTGTCTATCATGCTGTCCATATTTACTGTCTCAAGTGCACAATTCAACAGTTTTGTAAAATTGAATAGTATATGCTCCAATTCTCTCTTGGAATGTTGTGATGTTAGGAAACTATTGTATTTCTGTGCAGAAGGAGATGGATCTTTATTCCGTAGCAAAGCCTTGCCTAGAGCATTACGATTTTTCCCTACCCATATGTTTAATGTATGTTCCTATATACAAATTACTGTTAGGTCAAACCTCTTCACAACTAGCTTATAGCAATCCCTTCCAAACTGTCTTTATGTTAATCAAGCAATTTTTGTTACCCTCCCCATACAAAACACTAAGCCAGGAAGGAAATAAGTTTGAGAATACATATTAGCATCCTTAAAATACACACAAAGGTACATATTTATGTCAGGAAAATGTAATAGTTATTCCAAAACCAAGAATTACAAACCTAGAAATTTACATTAGTGTATTTGGACTTAAACTGATCTATGAGGCATGGAAGCAGAGTTAGAGGACTGAATAGTCTACCAGCAATGTCATTCAGTGAAGCTTAAGAATGTCAATGAAGAGGGAAATATACTTAGAGTTTTGCAGCCTACTTCAGAGTTGTATGCAGCAAGGAAACAGCATTGTCACCCTAGCAAAAAAATAAAGAGGTTAAGAACCTCTGCATTAAGTACATAATTACAATGAAAATGTGTTTGTAGCAGTAGTTTAGATAAACCTGAGTTGTAAGCATAGTCTTTTTCTTTTTTTATTTTTTGAGTATACTTTCTTCTACTTCAGGGCATGCCTAGACCATGAAATTGAATGAGGAGTAGAGACTCCCAGTATAGCAGGAGAGACCAGGAAAGCTCTGGAACCAGAAGTAGCTGAGGACCTGAAATTGTATCTCCTAGTGCTACATTGCTCCATGTGGTTGTTTTAGTTTGGATTGGCACCAGCTCAGTGTTGTGGTTTGACCCTGGCTGGACGCCAGGTGCCCACCAAAGCCACTCTATCACTCCACTCCTCAGGGGAGAGAAAATATACCGAAAGGCTCGTGGGTCGAGGTAAGGACAGGGAGATCCCTCAGCAATTACCATCACGGGCAAATCAGACTCGACTTGGGGAAAAAATTAGTTTAATTTATTACCAATCAAATCAGAGGAGGATAATGAGAAATAAAACCAAATCTTACAAACGCCTTTCCCCCACCCCTCCCTTCTTCCCAGGCTCAACTTCACTCCCGATTTCTCTCCCTTCTCCCCCCGAGCGGTGCAGGGGGACGGGGAAAGGGGCTGTGGTCAGTTCATCACACGTCTCTGCCACTCCTTCCTCCACAGGGGGAAGACTCCTCACACTCTGCCCCTGCCCCAGCGTGGGGTCCCTCCCACAGGAGACAGTCCTCCATGGACTTCTCCAACCTGAGTCCTTCCCACGGGCCACAGTTCTTCATGAACTCCTCCAGTGTGGGTCCCTCCCATGGGGTTCAGTCCTTCAGGAACAGACTGCTCCAGCGTAGGTCCCCCGTGGGGTCACAAGTCCTGCCAGCAAACCTGCTCCAGCCTTGGCTCCTCTCTTCACGGGTCCACAGCTCCTGCCAAGAGCCTGCTCCAGAGCAGGTTTCCCACAGGGTCACAGCCTCCTTTGGGCATCCACTTGCCCCAGCGTGGGGTCCTCCATGGGCTGCAGGGGCACAGCCTGCCTCACCATGGTCTTCAGCAGGGGCTGCAGGGGAATCTCTGCTCTGGCACCTGGAGCACCTCCTCCCCCTCCTCCTCCACTGACCTTGGTGTCTGCAGAGTCGTTGCTCTCACATGTTCTCACTCCTTTCTCCGCTGCTATATTCCCGCAGCAGGTTTTTTCCCCCCTTCTTAACTCTGTTACCCCAGAGGTGCTACCACTGTCGCTGATGGGCTCGGCCTTGGCCTGCGGCGGGTCTGTCTTGGAGCTGCTGGCGTTGGCTCTGTTGAACATAGGGGAAACTTCCAGCAGCTTCTCACAGAAGCCACCCCTGTAGTCCCCCCGCGACCAAAACCTTGCCACGCAAACCCAGTACACTCAGGTACTTACGTGTGTTTCTCAGCTGTCTCCTGCAGCATTCCATCGCTGCTGCAGCAACACAGTTGAGACTGTTTTGATGCCTTAACAATACAAATCCAGGTCTTAACATATTTGGATTTCATTTGGGTCTGATCTGTACTGTTATTAATGCTGAGATTTATAACGCTGGACATTATATTTGAAATTCCTCTCTAAAAATTTGGAGCTTTACCTGCAATTTAGCAATAGGTATGTACAGACTAAGTTATACTTTAATGTGGAACTCAATTTTTAATTGGTTTTAATCAGTTTTACCTCAGAAAATAACAAATAGATTTACTTGCAAATTTTAGAACTCGCCTTTTTTTTAGATGTAGCAAGCAGTTGGAATCCTTTTTACAAGTGCAAAAGACAACTCCATCTTAACTATGAAACTGTGACTTGCTTCTCTATAATTAATAGTTACCCGTGTGTTTGCTCCATGGTTTACAAAATACAGACTTTGGCTACATGCCTGCTGGTTTTTTCCCATGGGCTTCATGCTCCATTCAGTGCAGAGGAGTGGTTATACTTGCTTATAGTATGTCTGCATAGCACAGTAAATTGGTATGCAAAAATTCCCATGCACGCTCTGAATAAGCATTTATGCCTGAACTTAAGCAGGCAGTTCCTAGCAGCCAAGAGCTGCAACTGCTTTGGGAAGTCCAATTAGGTTTGGCTGGAGTGTGTTTAATGCGGCCGTTGGACTAGATGACCGATGTAGGTCCCTTCCAACTGAACTATTCTATTCTCAATGTGGATTGAATCTTGCAGGCATAGGCAGCTAAAATCAAAGTCTTCAGTGAGCTATACAAGCTCATTTTTCAAAGATGTACAGCAACTAAATTTGGGCAAATTTTCAGAAGAATGGCAAAAGCCAAATCCCTGAGGTAACAGGTGCTTGCCAGTATCTCAGTTCCATGTTTTAGTGCACGAGGCTCAATGTTGTTCAGTCTGTCATTGAGTTTTATCTTATATTTTTATAGCAAATTGTACTATATATAAATTGCTTGGTAATCCTTTATTTTTCTTGCTAGCTCCTTTAGTTTACTAAAACAACCTGAACTAAACTTACAGCCTAGAAAAAGCAATGAAAGAAAATCTTCAAATGTAGATCTGTTCTTAAGGTTTTCTAACTGCAGCCTATTTGAGAAGTTCATTGAAAAGTCTAGGTGAAGGAATAGTGAGAGTGCACCTGTCTCTTTTAGCTGACATTGGAATAATTAATTTTATGAAAATGACTTCTATTGGAGGTTAATTTATTTTGGCTGACAGTCACATACATTAGTAGACATATCTAATGCTGCAGTCAGTCTGAACTTTATTTAGAATAGTTTATTTATATCTTTGGGTGATTTCATTGCAAAGAGATGGAAGACATTTAGGATCATCAAGCGTGAACATTTTTTCCCAGTTTAAAAAAACACAAACAAAAAACCAGAATTTTGACTGCTTGAATGTTTTGGCCTTTTGATGTAAAATTATTTCATTTCTTTCACCAGTGAAGCTTAAGGAGTCCCTTCAGATGACACAGTTGAGTTCTTTGTACAGTGAGCAAACACCAGGTATCTTTCCTCTAACCCTCTGTTGTGTGGCTATAGGGACAAGGAGACGTTGCATAAACTCAGTATATAAAGTAGAGTTTGTATGCAACTCAGATGACTTACCTGTTCTTCTGGCCATAATTTGGTGTTTACAATTGTCTTACTTGTAAATAATTTACTGACACAAAAATGGCCAAGCACAATAATATAGCATGTATATTTTAAATGGCTCAGATGTGGTAGAATGGAATGACTTCATACTTCAGAAAGTAGAGCAAACCTGAGAATATTTAGTGGGTTTATATACTATTCAAGATGAAAAATCCAGCTTTAGAAAATAATCTACGTGTCCATTTCAACAGTATTTTTTGAAAGCATATATTATGAAAATAATTTCCCAATAAATAGTTACTCCTTGTGCTTTTTTTATGCATAAGGATGGAATCTAACATAATTTTTAAGGCTTAGTTTTAACCTAGTTTATGCTTGTGTTCCCACTGACCTCAGCTAATCAAGGAAACAAAACCAGTGGATTCTGTATTTGTATAATTAAGGCAATGCTTGTCTTCCTAAGTTTGTGTGAAAAGCAGGTTGATGGTATTTATGGAGAGAGAGAATATGCTTATAAACATACTTCTTATAAACTTATAGACCACAAAAATCTCCTGATAGTCTGATGTCCTTCCTGGAACAGGAAGTCTCCTGTTGTCTGATTAGACTTGGGCATTCCGGAGAGTGGAAAACAATGATTCTTCTGATATATGAATGACATATGCTTTATCATTCATTTTCATAACACTTTTCTGTGGCTAGGGTCCAACTGTTGGATGGAATTTATTAATTTTAGTGACATCAACCTGTTAAAGTGTCAGTGGTACAAAGTCAAATAATCTTTGTATGCAAGCTGGATTGAATGATGTTTCCATTGTTAATTCTGCATCCTTCAGAAAGACATTTTGGGGCAAAAAGATTAAATCAGAAAAGAAGAAGCAAGAGAGAGAGCATTATTAAAAAGTGTTGTAATCATCAGAGACTTTAAAGGATCTTTTCCATATACTTAAAGAGAGTAACGGAGGGATTTTAGTACTAACAGACACAGGGATCAGAAGTTCAGAATAGCTCCCAAAGTTGAGGAAAACCTAAACCTAGGCCATTCCAGTTAGAACCTCAGAATTTACACTGAGGCCAACTCACCTTGATGGTCTTGGAGGAACATTGGAAGAGAAATACTTGCTTGGTAATCTTGGAGCTATATTATTAAGCATATATTGAAGTATGTTGTTGTGTTCCCCAGGATGTCAGTCTGTGACCTCTGTTCATACAAACCACAGAAGAATCCATCAGAGGCTGGCTGACAGCCAGCCTACATGAAAACAGCTGGCATTAGATTAGAATGTAAGCAGTGGGGTTTGACTTGTTTCTGCACTGGCCTGGAAGAAAATAAAAATATTAGTTCACACAAAACCAAAAATATGGCTGTGAAGCAAAGAGAGGAGCAATGTCAGAGTTCAAGGAGTGTCTGGATGACGCTTTTAGTCATATGGTTTAGTTTTAGGTAGTCCTGCGAGGAGCAGGGAGTTGAACTCAATGATCCTTATAGGCCCCTTCCAACTTGAGATATTCTATGATTCTGTGATTGCTTTAGACATAAAGCTGAAAGACCTTTACTGTATGAACCTGTGAAAGATGGCAAGTTGTATCATTGATATATGCTAGAAGTAGGACTTCTACCTTATGATTCTGCTTCAAAATAAGATTCATTTCAATAAACAAAGATTTCTCTCCTAAGTTTCTATCAGCTATGTAGGTATAAATGTGTATACAAACTGAGTAATTTCTAAAGAACACAAGAATTGCAGCAGGAATAATATTTGCAGATAATAACTAAGCTAATTCTTCAGAGCCATTGTTGCCTTTTGGTTTTGTAGTCATTCACACCTGTGGGGAGTAGATACATATACTGAGAGAGAGAGATTCAGTAGAATCCAATGGAATCCTGGTAGTAGCATTTTACAATCCTTTTTGCACCCATGTGGCAGGCAGTGAGAGTGAGGTCTAAGCTATTTAGAATCATATTTATCTTAATTTAGGTACGAATTTATTCTACTTGTGTGGAATACCTGAGATATTTAAATGCAGAATGTGTACCCTGACTGTCTTCAGATGTAGGACCAAATACGAGACCCTTGAACAGATACGCTACGGAAAATTAAGCAGAGATATGTATTTCCAATTACAATTCAGTAGGTCAAATGGTGGGTCAGCTGTTCAGTCCCCTCAAAGACAGCCGAGATGAATGGAGCTGAGTGTAGTTTGACTAATGCTTTTCCCTTCAGAGATACCTTATCTAGGATGAGGCTGTGGTTCCCCTTGCTGCTGCCACAATGCTAGCCACATGGAGTTAACCCGGTTTTTTTTTATAAGTTGTGCTTCAGTTTCTCACCTGCAAGAGTCGTAATATCCATTCATCATGCATTCTCCTTGGTTATTAATCTGAAGTAAGAATCAGTTCATATTCAGGGAAACTTTCTTTAAAGCTCTGGTGATCGCAGTTCTCAGGGTAGTCCCCCTTTCTATAGATTTTGCAGATTCGATTGTAAGTGTCCAAGGTCACTGAGAAAGGGAGGGTGAGAGACAGACAATGCTAATTCTGCTTCTGTTGAAGCGTTATGTTGGAACTGACCTGGAAAGAAATTCCCTGAAGAGCAGTAGGGTGTCAGTGCTAACTCCTAAATAAAGAAAACAGTGAAACTATCGAACTGTGCCAAGTGTCATCTTTTTCACCTCCTCTAATTGTTAAAAGACTAAGTAGTGTTGTTCACATAGTGAGAGCCTATAAATCCCCTCACTAGAGGTTCCTCATTAGAAGAATGATTATTATGGTAGTAGTAGTCTAGCAAACCTAATGTTTATCAAAAAAATCACAAAATAGATAGAAACTGTAGTAAGTATATCACACTCTTTCTGAAAGATTTTTGAAATCACTGCCCTCCATAGTAGTCCTACCGTGTCAGTTGGCAATACCATGATGTATTTGCAAGGAGGCTGATGTTATACGCATAATACAGCACATCACACTTGCTGTACTTTGACTGTTTGAGGACTTCTTAGGGAAAAAAATCCACAGCAGTGGAAGTAAACTTTCTTTTCCTTGCCCTCTACCCCCCTCCTTCCACTATTTTTCTTCTTTTCCTTGTTGACCTAATTATTTTCCACTGGTTTCCTTTAGGCTTTCCCTGAACTTGTGGGCGTATAGTTTTCCAACTGTAATTTTATGCTGGGTATGAAAATTAACTATGTCACATGAGAACACTGCTTCATGGGAAAGGTGCTGGCTTACATTACAAGGCTAGCTAGAATTCAGACACCCTTTTCTCCCAGTACGAAATACAAGATCTTGTAAGAGCAATAAGAGGAAGGGGACCTTTGATCCAAGAGCTATTTTTTCTGGTTTTGGTAGGTCTTAGCCTTTAAGTATAAGGTAAGTCTACCTGCCTTTCCGCCCGTCAGGAAACATGCCTCAACCTGGTGAACTGCATCGGCAACTCTGACCGGAAAGAATATATTCACTTTGGGTTAACGTTTATGTGGATACTGCCTTACAGTCCTTGTACATTTAGAATAATACAATTTTTATGTCTGAATACCATTCTGCATTTCAAAAGAAGGTGCGATGCTGACATCATAAAAGCTGGAGCAATTTATAGATGGCAGCAAGACCTTCTGATTAAATTACAGGCTTACTATTTAGCCATGAAACTATATATAGTTATTGGCCATGTGTGTTAAGAGAATATCAGTAGTTAGCCTCCAGGGGCTGTAATTTGTAATTTACTTTGCAGGTGGAAAAAGTTTATAGTTCGAGAAACTGTGTGTGTGTGAAATCATGTTTGTGCCATTATGTATGAAGGAGGGAGAAAGAAACACATCAAGGACTTTTTTTAGTTTAATGGAAAAATCTGTGGAGTATATGAACCTAAGGTGGAATGCTCCTCTTTTTTCTTTTGTGTTTGTACAGTGTACTGTTATCTGCACAATTCTGGAGCCGTCATAGCATTATGCACTTTTGCAGAGTAGTCCTTCATCTGTAGTAAGGCAGTTTCATGCTTGAAAAGATGCAAAAAGGCTTCCAATAAATTTTTCACTCAGCTTTATTAAAATATACATGTAGCTCAAAAAATATACAGTACACTAAAGAACACTTAATGATTGTCATATAAAAGGTTTTGTGTGGTAACATGATTATTACATTTTAGGTACCAATTAAGGGAAAGTGAATTAAGTGTGTTGCACACAATTGTCATGTTTAATAATAAAAAGAAAATCAGATTAGAAATTCAAATAAATTATTAACATTTGATGCTATTCCACATTCATTTAAAACAAAAATAATCACTGTGCTACTACTTGATTCCAGTTGATTTAGGCTTTCACAGTGAATATTGCAAAATGTCTTCTGCATTTTTAAGAAGCTAAGAATTGCCATGACAGATCAAACTGGTTGTTCGTTTAAGGCTGTATCCTATCTGACATTTTCAAGTATAAAACATATCGGTGACGGGTAGGAAAAAGAAACACACAAGGTGTTTGTGTTAACAGACACAAAGTTGGCTTAAGGTCTGAAGCACGTGGGTTTGTATCCCTGATAATTAGTTTTATTCTATCTGATGTAATTATGGGTGTTTCTGTGTAAATGTCTGATCCTTTATTTGAATTCCACTTAAACTGTGGCTTCTGATTTCTTGTAGCAATGAGTTCATGTAGCAAATGATTCATTGTAGCAATGATTTCCATGTGTTGTCATGAAAAGTCACTAATGAGAGGTTCACAACATTTTACTGGGGAAGTGCTTTTTTAAAAATAAAAGGATTTTGTGCATTTTATATGCATACTTATCCAGATACAATACACATGCAAAGGTAGCATATTTAAGGCAGTCAGATAAGCATTTAATTTATTTATGTGAGCAGTACACTTCATCATGGGGAGGAATCAACAAGTAGTTTGTGATAAGATAAGCAGCTTCCACTAAATTGTAGTGGACTATTCCACAACTGAAATTCTGTGAAATGATTAAAACATGCTTATGCATATGCCTTGCAGAATCCACAGTTTAAAAATAAGGCAGAAGATTCAGTGATACACTGAAAGGGCGAGGGTTATAGTGTCATTTCCAACTGTAAATTATTCATGCGGATCAATTAGGCAGTGTTTGTACTGTTCCTTGGAAATGTGAAGCTTCGTGGAAGTACCAAGTCACAGTATTAAGCCATGAATTTTAGTTTTCTGAGATCTATAAATCAATTCCTACCTCTAGTATTTTCCTTTGTATGATGTGATTTTCTATTATGTACCACAATTTTTAGACTATTTTCAAGAATAAATAGCCAGTATCTGCTGTAACCTCCACAAGACAACAATGCTGACAAGAAATAATAATACTTAAGTAGCTTCTTGCTATATGTAATAAACAACCCCAACCTCCATTTTCTGTATGTCGCTGAGCTGCTTTTCTTCCTCAGGAGCCTATGTTTCCTACATGTGAGTTGGCAGTGAATAATCAGCTCAAGATAACTATGTATTTGTTGTAGGAATTGCAACTTTGTGTTATGTGCTGTAAGACCGTGGTATGCTTTTATTATGGTAGAGTTTGACATGACATATAATGCAAGCCAGTGCCAGCAAAGCAGGAAAACCCCAAAACAGTGGATGAATTTTAGATGGGATACTGTTGTGGATTAGGTTGCAAAAATATGCTATTTGTTCTTTTTTCATGTGCATTTTCTTCTTATAGTGGTTGTTGTGGAGGTGTTCAGCATCTACCACCAAGTCGTGCCTGAGCACATCATCCCCTAAGATCCGTGAATTGCAGTCATTGTCCTGAGGGCTTAAATAACATGGCCATAAAAACCATTGATGTAACACCTACATGCAGAAACTAAGTTGGGAATGTCTCAAGAGTATGACCCTAGCCCACAGATTTGTTGACAGAAATGTTAGAAACTAAGCCGACTTCACTTACTTAGGAAGATCATGTTTTTAGCCCATTGTTGTCCCAGATCACCCATGCACTTGTAAAATGAGAGCAGATGGTTCCTTGTGTTTGCACAGCTGCCAGCACCAGTGGTAATAACAATACTGCTTTTCTCTTTTATAATACCTTCCATATGACGGTCTCATAAAGGTGCATAGGTTGCTGTGTGGTTTTTGTGTTGTCTTGGGGAACATCCCTTGAGGACATAATTTACCAAAGGCTCCCAACAGGTTTTCTCCGTTTTGTGTCCCTGTGCCTAGGGACCAAGGCAGCCCCTAGCTGCAGCTCTGCTTGGTATTTATGGCTTGTTGTTGCCTAGCTGCTTTTTGTTCATACACAATCTTCTGATTGCTTTTTTGAAATGTGTTTTGATCGTACCCTATTTAAAGATCTCAGGATATAGTAGATGCTGCTGAAATGGTTAGAGGGGTCGACAACAGTGAACAGGCTTATTATTGAAATTGATGTTTTAACTGTGTCACCGTATTACATGTAATATGTAGGCCTGTTTTATGATTTGCCACTGCAAAATAGAAAATACATGTTGGTAGATCCTTGTAAGTTTTGGTTTTTAATGTTGTATGGGAGAACATTTTCATTTAAAAAGTCTGTATGAACTCTTGCATTCCCCACTATATAAATCATGTATGAATGCATATTTATAGATACACATACGTGTCTATGCATACATGTATATCTATAAAGACACCCTGTATATGCCATATGTTACGCATGCACATTTGTAGATATAGCTAGGTATATATATGACTCTGTACACTTAACTTATCCTCTATATAGATATGTATGCATATGAAATCAGATGACTTTTCTGCCCTATCTTCCGTTTCTTTAGAGAAAGGACAACTCTGTCCAACACTGCTATCAGTAAGCAGTGCCCCGTTCAAAATGAGAGAGAAAAGATACGAGCAGAACAAAACACAACATGTCTGAGACCTGTTGCTGAATGATCACCTGCCTTCGTCAGGAAAAGGAGGAGAATTTGGCACCGGTAGAGAGATCAGTGCAATAAATGGAATGAATGTGCCTTTGATTTATTGCTACACAGCTGCAGTGTGGAGTAGGAGGCTACTGGGAACACCTGGCCGGTAAGGAGACCAGCCTTATCTCCAGTGGAATGGAGTCTGTACTTTGTCCATCCCACACTGTGCAGCTGGGAGGGGTTTTGATGTTGGAAGGCACTCTTCTGTGCCTGAATGCTTGCTTTTTTTCTTTGGTCCTTAGTGTTTGATGTGGTAAAAAGACATCCTATAAACTTTGCCTTGGTAGTAGGAAGAACGTTAATATGAAAGTGGAGATTAATAGATATATTAATATTGATTAATAGGCATAGATCTGAGGATCTGTGTCGGTACTTCAACTGAAAACTTTGTCATGAGTTTGGCTTGGGTTTGCCTAGTATAACTTTATGGAATTTGCTAGAATTTTCTTTGATTTGTAATACTGGAGTTTAATTGTGATGTGATTGCCTTTCTTTTCTTTGGCACTGATTGGACTGTTTTCATAAACTTATCCGTCTTGCCTGTTTTCCTCTTCTCCCTCTCCTTTGCATGAAAACAAAGTAATTCTATGTGCTCCGAGATCCCCAGACTACTCATCAACCTGTGCATCATTTCCAATATTTAAAAAATTAGCATTTCATAAAAATCAAAAAGAAATATTTCTGTCTATGTATGAAAATAGTAACACTGTTTCTAGTGAGTGATGTTGAATGTTCAGGGAAAACTCCAGTGTCGAGCTTAAGACTAAATAAAAGCCTCTAAGTAGGCTTTCATGACACTCTATAAATGAAAACATATGGGGAAAATGGGTTTTATCATCCACTTTCTTTTTTTTCTTTTTGTTCCTCTTATTTCCTGCTTCTCAGTTGACTACATTTTCTATCCAGTGAGCAGTGTACTGGAGTTTTGTTTTGCAGAAGTCCAGCTCCAATTTCACTCAGCACTGTAAGCTGAGTGTCCTGAGACTTGCTAATTGGACCCTTTCAAAACAGACATGCTTTTTTTCCCACTAAAAAGCAGTCCTGCTAGTCTCAATGTACAGAAAGCCTCTAAAAAAAAGCTAAACCCTTTGCAGTCACAAGAGCATTTTTGTTTTGTTTATTTAATAGGGTTATGATGAATGCACCATTATTCAAAAAATTGTGCACTATAGCTGTAAACCAGCTGTTCTGATAAATGAAAAAGCTCTGGACAGATCAAATATGCAACAAAAGCCAGAGCCTACCTTTTACTGTGACTTTGCTGGAAGGTTGCCTAGCTGTTATTTTACCCTTTTTCTCTGGCTCCAGGCTCATACATGTACTTATATTTTATTTTTCAGCATTTACTATCTTTTAAAAAAAGTTTTATACAGTTAATAAGAAACATCCTATGTATAGAAACTAATAAAGTGAAGATGATATGGCTAGCAAGCTAGAGGTGAGCTTATTTTCATTAAAAGTACACGTCATTTAGTATAGCTACAGCATCCATCAATAAGAGGAAAATGTGACACAGAAAAATAAAAAATAAAACAAAGAGTAGGTTAAGGCAAAAGAACTCTGGCTGACAGAATTCCAATTGCCAGTATATAAAAGCGAATGGCATATACATTCTTTTGAGAGCATGTGCTATAAGTCCTATTAAAGAAGGAAGGGGTTTACAGAGCTTTTAAATATTCCCAGAGTTCTGGAAAAGATCCTGGAAATAGATCTGTAATGCTTTTTGTCTAAAGATCTCAAAGTGCTATGCAGAGTGATGAATTAGGATTCAGAGTAGTATTAATATTTACTCTCTCAACTGAGAAGAACTGTGTGATACTTTAGTGATCAAGAACATCCTACCTCTATATTTAGACATGCAAGGGCATGATTTTCAAAATTGCTGAATACTCAGTATTTTTCAGGCAGGAGTGATTTAGGAGTACAAATACTTAATTTTAAAAATCTTGGACAATGCTTTGTAAAGTCACCTATTACAGAGATATCAGCAGTAAATTGGCAGTTAAGGTTGCATTGAGATTTTTATGCGAAGTAGGTTTTGCACTTTAATGAATGAATTTACTCTCCAGAATGGTTCTGTTCATAGGAAAATTGAATTTCCTATCAAGTGTTTTTTAATAAAACTTTTACTAACTTTTGCAGAATAAACGTTTTAAAACATTCAATATTTGAAATATTGTTCTGCTTTATTACATTCTTCGTTTTCTTTTTCCTGAGTCTTAAAGACAGCAGTCCCCACTGCAGTTATCCAAGTCATTAACGAATTGATTGTTGATGTGTACTCTGTATTGGAGCAATACTAAAAGATCACTCCAAAATCTCAGCTGATGTAGAATCCTGCTGCCTCGCTTCTTAGTGGAGCAAATTATCTTTGTTCTTTTTAGATCTAATTGGCTTCCAATTTGTTTCTGGGTACAATTTAAGCTATACAGAGTTTGTGGTGGTGTTAATCCAACATAACCTAGAGACCATCTTTCTTTAAGTCATATCTACGCATTTGAAATAACCTGAGAAGCAAAAATGTATTTATCAGGAATCAGAGACTAGAGCATTTTCCATTGAGGAGCAAGTAATTTATTTCCTTGGTCCATCAGAGCCTATGTGCGTTAAGCTTCATAGAATCCAGTAAAACCCTGCTTTTTCCCAGGGGCTGGTTAAAAGACAGCACAGTGGATTCAGTGGATTTCATATTGAGTAACTGGAGATGTTTTGTTTTTAATTTGTAAATAGCATACGTACTTTCTAACTATTGTAGATTACCAAGAAGTTCATTGGTAAACCTACTAAGAAATAAGTAAAAGCTTGCTTGCCAAATTAAGAATTGAAATCCATTAAGTTGTTATGGAAATTCATACCATCTTTCTAATTTCATGAAAATAATTACAAGCAAGCTTTCAATTGTGAAGTGGAGATTGTAGGACCATACCGCAGGCAAGCAGTTCAGCAAAGCCTGAGAGAGAAACACGTTATCACATAATGAATGTAGAAAGCAGTTAAAATCAAACATGATGAGCTTGTTCATTTTTTTTTTCTTTAATCATTTTACAACTATGTTCTCTGGCGTTAAGGCAGTTTGCCAGAAATTACAATGCTGGAGGAGAAATGGAAAACAGTAATCTATAGGGTTCTAGATGACAGTCCTGGGCAGTGAAAAGCACACAAATGCTAATTGCATAGGGAACAGGCACAACTGCTGATCGGGATTTATTAGAGCTTGTTTTGTGGACAAAGGAATATCGGTGCACCTGGAACTGTCTACACATGGCGTGTTCTTGGGGTCACGGTATCTCTGGAATCATGCAGGTATGTGCTTTGCATCACACGGAGCTGCACTTCCAGAAATGTGTGGACCTCTGCCATAAGTCCAGGGTTCTGGTGCCTTTGGCTCTGTTTGGTCTCATGTTTTATATCTAGAACTGTCACTTTGGGTGTTGTGATGACTCATTATACTTCCAGAGTGTGTGAAAACCAGCAATTGATGGATTTACAGCAAAAATTATAAGACACACATGGAACAAAAGAGCAACAGTAACCAAAACAAATGTGTGTTCGTAAGGAAAAAAAACCAACAAAAACCCCCACAACCCAACCTTCTTACTCCTTATCTCGGAGTGGTTAGTGCAATTCTTCTTTCTTTTTTTTCTCATAAAGTGATTTAATGAAACCTTTAACCTGCAATAAAACAATTTCCACAGGAAAAAGAGTCTATGAAGAGGTATTTAACTGTATCATTGGTTAATCATAGGCAAGTGCAGTGTGATATCCTATATCCAAGTTTTGATCTTTTGCTAAGTAAATTACTGATCAGATATTATGAGTGACTGTTCAGCGCACAACAAGTTAGATTGCAGTACAAAGAGAATTTTCCCTTTACAGAAGTATAAATTTTGCTATTAATTATTTCTTACATCTTTTCAAAATTTTGATATCTTATCTGTCCTAAACAATTTTGCAAGGCCTGAAGGAAATGATGTAACCTAGTTGAAAAAGAAGATTAAGCAGTTTACATCATACACATCAGATTCACTATGTGTATGTGTGTACATGATACAGGACTTCTTGTTGTTGGGGTGAGTTTTCTCGACTATATACAGTTAAGTCAGAGAAAGTTGTTGGGGGAAAACATGGAAGATCAGGCAGAACTGCTATGAGTAAGATATCACCTTAAAAACACATCAAGTATCTTTAAGAAAATAATTGTTGGGCTCTTTACTGGGAAGGTCCTCCTGTCATTGCTTCAACAAAATTAAGCCTTATTCTATCATGGTGTAAAATCTAAAGGATGGTGAACGATTAATATGTGTTCCACTGAAAGAAGCATGAGATCGTTTGTTAAAACCTCTAGGAGGATAAACTGACTAACACAGAGGCTTCCTTGAAAGGTGTCTGAAGAAGCTAGGCTCCCAAAGGAACACCAGAGCAATGATGAGCTCAAGGTAGATAAGCTTACTAGTAAATACTTGATTCCTTGTGTTACAAAGTGATCCTATTGCAAAGAAGCAGCAGTACTTTGCTTTATGAGGCCTGTACGGCACAATCAATATACTAATGATCATAGCCTCCAAAGGACAGACTCATGGATACTGAATCCAAATTAGACTTGTTGAAAATAATATGCAGGAGATTATAACCTGGATCCTGTTCTAAAAGTGATTCCATTCAAAGAGACATTTTGAGGCTTGTCATCAATGGGACTGGACTCAGGACCATTTAGAAAGGAGAGAGCAGTTGCTTGTCCTGACTTCTGTATAAAATGCTAGCACTCTCACCTTTGCCTGGGCAGGAGAAGAAAAGAAAGCCTACTTACCTAAGACCGTAGTTTCCTCACTGACTGAGGGAGGAACAGTTTGGGTTCTAATCTGGTTTATTCAAATTCTTGTGCCATTTGCAACATGATAATACATAAGCCCATTCTAGAAATCCAGTACGTCATTATAACTTTCAGCAGTAATTAGTTTTGTCTTTCCCTCCTCCCCCAAAAAATCATTAATGGATTAAAATTATTTTTAATGATCGTACTTAGATAGCTTCTATGTGCAAAAGCCGACAGAAGATTTGTACCTTGCTCTTGGAATGGAATTGAGGAAGCTTAATGATGATTCTATGATCCTGTGGTGGTGTCCAAGATTAACTCCTGGAAAAAAAAAATCCCTTCTGCACAGAAAACCTATTCTTTTGGTGCAGATACACCTGTCATTCTGGATGTCTGAAGTTAGGACTATGTGCCTCATCCTGTTGAGTAAGGAGATTATTTAGATCAACACCTCTGTCCAGCAAGTACCTGGGAAAGAAACATCAAGTCTAGATTTCTGTAATATATTCTAAATTTGCCTAGTTAAACTGGTCAAAGCAATCAAACCTGATTTGCACTATGAATGCTTATGAAACATTTGCAGTCATTCTACATTTCATGACTTGATGGCAGTTTCTGGTAAAGTATGAATTAACCAAGCACATGTCAGCATTGATAGTAGTGGGAGTTTGTCAGCTTTAAAATGTGCAAATCCTCCTCTTCTCAACTGCTGTAACAGATAGACTTCTAAGACATTATTTGTTCTCCTCTAACTGAAACATTGCCACATTTGTTTTCAAAATGTGTAAAGCGGAAATTGCTGTCAGGCTAAAAATTTATATTACAAATCTCTGCCTCCAGCAAATTTTTGCAGTTAAATTAAGCAAGACTTACAATTTAAACACTGATAGACTTTTTATTACAGCCACACCAATGTGAGAATCTCTGGAAGAAGTTTTTTTGAGATACTGCTGAACTCGGAAGACTTGCTTCTATGCAGCTTAGTTTTTAACAGCTTGATCACCTAGACAACAAATTACACTGGTAATTCTAAGTGGGAGCTTCTGTGTTGTGGTTGTGCCCATATAAGACTATCTATCTCATCAGCGATAGTTTTCTATTTGAAAAAGAGTTGAAACTATTTTCACAGTGTTTTCAAACATTTACATTTCCAGGGAAAATTAAGAGATCCCAAACACAGACTACTATGGCTCCTTCTTCCTTGATTACTCTTTATCAAAGAACTTTTGAAGACCCTCATAGGCATATTTGCAAAGATGCCAGGCAACAACAGCTGACTTTGGAAAGACCTTTGCTTACTAGAAGACTATGATAATTTTAACTCAAGTATTAATAATGTATGTATAGCACAAGTTCTCCTGTGTGGTTAGTGTTGGTGAAAGAGGGAGGTAGTGCTCCATAGTTTCACCAGGAAAATAACTGCATTCTGTAGCAGTGGGAAGTGTGGAAAACCCTCATGTCAGTAAATACACTTTGAATCATGATCCCTCGTTTTCACTGTGAAGTTTGAAAAGAGTGAGGACATTACAAAACTGATGTACTTACATTTAAGATTTGCGCATGCTATACATCGCAATTCTGTCAGATTATTACAGTTAAGTACTGAAAATCTCTAAAGGCTAATTTAAGGGATGTAAGAGGGGTTTTGTTTGTTGTTTGTTTTGGTTTTGTTTTTTAACTTGACCAGGGGGTGAACTCTCCATATCTGCTTTCAGTGCAGCTCAAAGTTCAAAACTGTTGATTTCCTTGCTCATTTTTTTTTTTTGCAGAGAAAGCAAAACAAAATACATCAGCTGTAAAATACCAGCTGTGAATGGGTGATGCTTTTTAATGAGTGAATAGTTCAGATTCTCTGCTCCTCTTTCTGTCCTCCAAACCTGCTTTTGTTAACCAAAATTTGAGTGTTTTGCAACAATGTAGGTCATCTTTGGTTTGTCAGATTTACATGAAGGAAGTCAAATAGTATGAAGAGCATATTGTGCAGAAATGAGCACCATAAAGATGTCCAGTAAATGGGACTTTCATTTGTACAGCTCACATAATTTGTTTCTTAATTAAGCATTGAAAAACAGAAGTCCGAATTTTAAGTTGAACACATGGAGCTGACCTCAAGTGTTTCTTTATATCCACATCAGTTCTACAGTTGCAACCCTGCAACCTATCTCTCCAGGTTCCTCAGCCACCCATATTGTCACTCTTTTATTGCTAGTCATTGCTATAGTGATGTTAGCTGTACACAGTTATTTACAACAGATTGACTAGCACATGTAAAAGTAAATCCTTGCTTCAGGGGATTTGCAGATTAAAGGCTTGAGCGGTGCCCATATTCTGAGTATGTAAGAACCAGAACATAGAATAAGCACTATATACTACCAAGAAGTGTTAGAGTTGCATGCTATGCAGCATTTCCATGACTGGGATCAGTTCCTTAGTTTCTTCTCTACATCCCTTATCAGTTGCTTACCCTCAGCATGGCACGTTTGTTATGTACCCCCCCTTTGCATGTAGCTTTCACAGCTTTATTATCCTGTGCACACAGCCTTCCATAGAACTTGGCCAGCTATGTCTTCTTACTGGGGATCCTGGCTGAGAAGAATAATGATAATGAGATGAGAATATAGATATCACATTGCTTTGAGTGACTGCATGGCGACCACTTTTGCCAAGAGCTGATTGTGAGCGCAGCTCTTGGTCTTTCCAGAGCAGGCTCAGTGATGGCTGACAGAGTGAGATCGCTGCCAACTGCAAATTTTGTGAACTAAAACAATGATTATGTTACAATGGGCTGGAATTCTAATTGCAGCTAAATGCATGTTTTCTGTGCCCTCCTCCTGCTCTGGGCTCGTCTTTAATTCTTAAAGCAGGAGCTAGCACGTATCGTTGATCCTTCTGAATTGTGCTGAGGGAGTAAAGCTGCCTATTGATGTATTTAACTTCTTTGAATAAATGATGCTTTATAATGAGTGAACAATCCAGACTCCCTTTCATCTCCTAACGTGCTAGTTTTTGATACTCAGTATGTGCATTAGAGCATAGTGCATCATATGAAATGGAATATTATAACCAACTTCTTCACATCTGGGAGGGCAGAGCCAAGCGGTGGGATTAGAATGGCTGCATCCCAGAGGCAGGCTCAAACTGTCTTTATATTGTGCTCTGTGTCAACGATACGTAGTGTCTGGGTAGTGATTTTCATAATAGGCTAATCTTGGTGGAGAGAAAAGCAGAAGAATAAATTCCAAATTGTAATAATAAGTTATTCAAACAGAGCAATTAGGTTTTTCTTCTCAAACATATAATACAGAACAACAGAATTTTATCTTTACCAAACCCTAAATGCAGAGGTCTGGGAGGGTAAAGCAGCCACCTGACAAGAGAAACACAAAGTCATAAGGAAGTACTGAAAATGAACCAGTTTGCAACTTATCCTTCAAAAAATAGCATTTGTTTTTTTCCCCAGTTGCTTTCAAGTGTTAGGGGTCAAATGATAGATGATTTGTTTTTCCCCCATAAAACTGCCTTCTTTCTTGGAGGAAGCACCCTTCATGACATGCAGCTAAGAACTGGCATAATTCACTCGACTGTTGTGTTCCCCACTTCCCTTCTAGCATGGTGTGGACCATGGTCTCTGTTGCTGGGTATACTAGGAAAAGTGATGTTGAATGTTGCATCTTCCTGTGGTTCTAATGCAGTGTGAGAGCAAGAGGCACTAAAAGCACACGCCTTTGTTCGTTATTATTTTTTTCCTGGAGCTTGCTAATTAAATCATTAAAATTTTATCTTCACTTAACCATGGATAAAGCCTTTTGAAACATTTAATTAGTATGCTGCAAGAGATACGTGTGAAACCAAAAGCATTTATATGGTGTGAATGACTAAGAAAGATAGACTGAGAAAAAGAATATATGAGAATGCATTTCCTTGCAACAAAGCCGCCCATACTTCCAAACAGGCTATAGATAAAATTATACTGTTGTCGGTAGGTGCAGTTCCAATTGAGACAGTGGCACTCACGTGAGAATACCAATAGCTAACCCATAGATTTAAGTGCAAATATATTATAAATATGCTTTGCATTGCCATGTGTCATGGTTTTCCTTTAGTAGCATGTTGAGGGCAGTTACAGCCCCTCACGGAACTTGTGTACCTGAGTGAGGTACTGCAAAGGCATTCTTTGTCATAAGCTAAAGCAGTGCAATGGAGTTGAAAGTCAGGACAGTTTCTGTGTGCTGCCCTAGGAGCTATGCAAAAATCATATACTGTGCAGAAGGAAATTTTAACTTCATGGTATGGCATAAGATTGCAGAAAGATGATTTTATTGTCCAAGGCTTATTTTAGGATTGCCTTAGCCAAAGAAAGGAAATGTAATTGTGGTCATAACATTTTGATGCCCCATACAACAATTTTACCATCCATATCATACTTGTTCTGTAATTCCTTCACCCGTTTTATAGGGGAAAAAAGCCTGGCTGTACAATTAGGCAGAAGAGAAGAATTCCAGTCTTTCAAAAACATTTGCAAGAAACTGAAAACAAGAATAACCATTATTAAGGGAACTGATATGTAATTCTAGGGTAATCTCTGACACAGGAATCAAAGTCTGTGCTTGAAGTTGGAGTGGAGTTCAAATCCGAGTCTCATAGATCTCCAGTGAGTACCAGTCTGTTGTATACGGGAACTACTATATTACACAGGAGAAAGGTGGGAAATAGTCCCTAAGCAAGCATATATTATATTGTGGGAAACTTTGGGAGATACCGTATGGCAATTTCCAATTCTATTCTGAGTGTTGGGAGTCCGACTTCTTTGGGACAGTTTTGTTCAAGTAAGGAGGAAAGATCAAGAAAGGCTCTTTAGTCTATAGCTGCTTTTCCATCTCCTCTCAAAGGGGGGAGTATTTTTTGTTTTCTTTTTTAACTGCATCTCTGTTCTTTCCATAAATAAATTTCTTCCTGGCTCTTTTGCTGGCAGACTGGCCTCCTCCAGGTGTTTCTTATATGTCAGAAAAGTTGCAAGAGTTGTGCAGGAAACAACATTCAATTAGAATGAAGAAGAAAAACACTTCTGTTTTCGCTCTCCTTTTCCCTTTCTAACCTGAACACTGCCTTTACTAAAATCTTATAAGGTCTGCAAATATCAAAACATCTTGCAAAACATCATTTCTGTTATTGTGTGAGGTTATAGGAGTGCTGTAATAGGGATGTGCGCCTGTCAGCTCTAACAATACATAATGATACAGTACTCTATTTAGAAATGGCAATGACAGCTATTAACCTATTCTGTTTGTTATAGGATAATAGTGGAGAGTAATCCCTTGATTTTGGTTAAGCACCACGAGAGTTTAATGCTGCCCTAGAAGACACAATCATTGGATTAATTTAAAGGAAATTGCAAAATACTTTTTGCCTACATCTTTATTTTTAAAATTCTGTAGTCAGAATTATAGTTCTGCAGTTTGGACCAAGATGTAAATTCACTGGTGAAAAAGAGGGATCTTTCTTACGTTTATTTGATCTGTACTTTTCCGTTCTCAGTTCAGGCAGTCATTTTTTTTCCTTTGGTGAAACTTGATTTGCATTTAGTCCTGAATTCTCTGCATCTCGATTCATCAGTGAAGCTGTAGCTCTGACCTAGCAAGATGATCTTGGCTGAAGCAAAAAAACAATGCCTACTTTTTTTTTTTCCATTCCATACTGGTGGTGTTAAAGTCAGGGGTTTCCAACCAAACTCATTGTTCTTTCCATTGATCTTGAAGGTAAATCATGCATTTGCTAATGCAAACCAGGTAATACTGAATTTCCACTTTCATTCAACCTGTCTTTTCTGAAGCTATATACAGTGGTATGAATCTGAGATAACTTGCCTTGGATTTTCAAAACCTTTTCATGTGGCAGGAAAAATACTGTACCTAAATTTAAAGCAGCTTTTCCTTCTTTGACCCAGTATAGGCTGGTGGTTTTGAGACTACGGAAATCATTAGGCATGGATAGCTGTTGCATCAGCTCTACTCACATTCTGACTTGGCATGGCACAGATACGCTATCTCAGTTCACCTAGGAGGGGTGACTAGACGGAAGCCTGGGAACAGCCAAAACACCCCCCCACGCACCCCCCCCAGCATCTCTAAGTGCCTCTGGATCACAGCTGGTTCATTAAGCAGACGGACTTGAGAACAAAGGATACTCAGCACATGATTGTCTGCAGTTCACCATTTAGGCATGTCCTATATTTTCCCTCTCCATGTATAGAATTAGCTACCAATCCCAGTCAGTGTACAGGACCAAACTGTAACACTCAGAAGTGAGGAGGTCACCAGTGTACTATTTTCTCATCAATCTGGAGAAGAAAGACAGGACCCTATCTCCAGAAATTCCAGAAAAACTTTCCAAAATCTTCTTTATAATGGTTTTATTTTGTTTCTGCCACAAACTTATTCACATCTGCTCTTCACAAACAGAATTTGTTAGTGTGAGGTAAGTTTGATTACCTTGCATCAGGCTGCTTGAAAATCCAAACTCAGAAATACCTAGATGGTATTTTCATCAGGTTCTTCTGTATTCCTCCTCCCAAAAAATCCTTTATTCCAAATAAAGGAGATTGGAATGACTGGGGGGGCGGGGGGCAAACAAGAAAATCCATTTGAAGTCCCCCTGAGATTTACCCTGCTTGTGCATTCTGTCATTGCTGTGTTTATTCATATCGCAGTCAGAGGCTCACAATAGAGCAGCTAAATATCAGCACAACACAGCTGCAGACTCCAGCAGTATATATGATCATTTATAAATTGCTGGTCAAATTCTACCCAGAGTACGTTTATGCAATACTATTGACTTAAACAGGGTTGTCTGAAAGTACTAAGGACAGAACGTGCCCCCTCAAATCTTTCATAATATTGAGGCAGTTATCCTTTGATGACATCAGTTTCCCCACATATACCATGGAAGAAGTCATCATTATTAGAACAGCAATACAAAACACTATTATATGTTGTTTTTCGGCACATAGATAAAAATACGATGCTCGTATTTGGTTTGTGATGTAGTTTATTTTGGCAGAATCACAAGTATCAATAGAACTAGTTGCCCTTTCCCTTATTTTCCCTAACTAGAGTAAACTCTCGGGATGCATCAGGCTTTTATTTCTGGAAGAGGAGCTTCCTGCTTGCCCAGCTGACATCACCTCTGTTTGAGAACTAGTCTCTTTCCTTTTATGATCATCCCGTAACAGCTTACATGCGCAGCTGCTGCTCAGGATCCATACCTAGGCTCTCCTGAAAGTAACATTGGCAGCCATCCCCAGATTTCGATGCTTGATTTATACTAGCCTAGACAAATGGAGAAGCCAGCCCCATAGAGCAGCCAGAACAGAGCTGGTCAGGCTGGCTGCAATGTCATTGCAGCTCCTGGGTCTTGGGATCCCAGGCTGTTCCTAGGACACGCTGCCAAGTATTTCTCCTGCTCTACAGGCACCATCTGCTATTGATGGGCAAGGTACTGCCCTTCCTGAGCGGACAGTAGCGTTCTGCAACCAAGGACTCTGACTCATCTTCTCTGTCTCACATACCACAAAGGTGGTATAGGGATGGATGAACTCATTGTAGGACTAGGACCTTTTAATGCTGCAAAGTGTTGCTTTCTTGGGAGCATTTCAAACATGAGTACGTTTGATTTTATTCAGGAATCTCAGCAGGCTTTTCCCTGAGTTGACAACAGAATGTTCTTACAAGTCAGTGGGAACAGGACTTTTGTTGTGATTCTTAACCTACTCTTTACTAATAGTGGCTACTGACAGAGCAGTGTAGGTGCAGCCATGGTATGTGCATCCAGGCAGCTTTATGACTGCAATCTCATAATGAGAATGAAAAATGTTTTGCAAGTTTCCTTCTCTTTTTCTTTCCGGAAGAAGCTGTCCCAGTATCAAACTAAGATGCTCAAGATTGCCTACACCAGGAAGAATAGTCTTGGAAGGATCAGCAGGCTCAACAAGCACATGTGTTGAAGCAGGATTCACTCTAAAGTGCTGAGATCCTTCTTTTGGAAATGGATTTTGAGCTTACAGGTCACGTTGGGATGAGTAATATTGACATGAGTAATGCGAAAGTTTACAGCAACATTCTATAATTGCAAATTCTGTTCCACTGAGCTAAAACTGGATTATTCAGATAACAAGATTCTTTGACTTCAAGATCTTTGAGCATGATGATAGGGATGGAGGAAAACCTAACTACTTGCTGTTGACAGGAAGACACCTGGCCCATTCCCCTACCTTGGCAGATATGTCAAATTTGAATTATTCACCTGTTTTAGTGACTTATTTTGCCATGAACTCAGAGCCATCACTGTGCAATTACCATTTCATCTCTGCGTGCTTAAAATACAAAAGCTCAGTGTTTGTGCTCTGCTTTGTATCAGCTAACTTGCTGAGCCTGATAAGGAAATCAAATTCCAGCCTCTCAAGCACTTTTATCTATTTGCAAGTTTTGCAATCCCCTCCTCTCATCCCAGTGTGGCAGGCTCTCTTGCTAACGAGTGACTACCTAGTTTAACTAAAACAAACAAACAAAGAAAGTTGTAACTTTTGCAGAGCCCATAGATATCTGTAGACCTTCTGTTTGTTTAATTTTTTCATTTCTTGTGGATTTTGCTGGAGAATTATTTATATGACAACAGGAAATGAGAGGGGGAGTGGTGTGAAAAATCTCCATAAAAACCTCATGAGTTTTCAGTAGCATTCGGTAAAAGCAATTTTTTCCTTTTCTTCGCAAATTTCATTTATGTTTCGTCACTAGAGAAAGCTGCCACTGATTTAATTTAAATATTTATACAGAATTGCAGTCTTAAGATATACGCACACATTATGAGAGCCATATATTAAGGAAGTTTATCTCCAAATAAGGAGTGGGAAAGGTTGTGTCTACAAACATCAACTGATTCCTTCTTTGCTAATTACTGGCACCTGCAGTGGAAATAACTTTCCACTAAAACCAAGTCCTTCGGTCAATGTCGGTTGTAATGAGGTGGAACAAATGCATCTTCCATTTGTTAGCAAAATATACAAACTGCACAACACAGCAAATGAAGAATGGGATGGCATGGGATGGGAAGGAGGGATGTCTTGTTGTTCTTTTCACAACAAAGGAAGTATTATAACTCCATAAACTGCAACCATTCCCAGTCTTAATGCAGCCAGCCACAGAACAGCCTTGGTTGTGATAAGAACTATACATGAACCATACCTTTTTTAAACTTCACTTCCCCAGAAATGCCTTGGCCAGGAGTTCCTTAATTCTTCTTGGATATTTTCTGTCTTTATTTTCCTTTTGTTGTTTTACTAGCAATCCTGAGATGACAAATTGTGAGATAACATCCTCTCTGTTTGGCGGCCTGTGAGAGAAATGAGATCTGAAATGGAAAGAACGTTGCAGCTCAGGGCGGGCAGGGTTAGATGACTCTGTGTGGAATTGTTCAAGCACGAATATGGAAAATTTAGGAAAAGAGAGGTAAAACCCCAGGTATCAACTACTTAGTTCTATCACCTACCCTAACTCAACTCATTCTTGCCTCATCCTTCTACTCCTGTTGACTTAGGCAACATGCAGAGTGTTATACCAGCTTCATCATTATGGCAAAAGAAATCCAGAGTTTATAGGAAAAGAGAATGAAATCTGTTCTGTTGCACATCCTTCCATCTCTTACCATGACAGCAAATTGAGAATTCTGTGGCTAAACTGAAAAAGCATACCTTGATGGAGAAACGTCTTCAACTGTTTTCTTAGAAAGGAAGACCCACACGTATGACCATCTCTCCTTCGAACAATGCTTGCTTCTTCCTTTGTTGAACAAGTTCAGTTCTGTACAGTGTAGGCAACTCCCGAAAGACTTCTGGAATGGAACCAAAATCCCATGGTACAGAGCAGCTTCCTTCACAGTAGGAGGGTTAGAGTTTCATGTTTGCTTGAACATTTGATAGGAGGTTGCTTCAGGAGTAGCATGCTTGGACTAAAGGATACAAATGCATCCTAAAATCACCATTTTGATGGTTTCCCATGTGCATTCATATAGTAGCCCTTTCCACTGGAGTTTGGAATCTCAACATGAAGTGGCTGGAATAGTTTACTAGTTGTCTACTGTTAACAATAGATAAATAGAAAGCAATCTTCTGGTATGGATGAATTTATCAGAATCAAAAGGTGTATATGGTTCATCCTGCCTAAAGTAAGCAGGATGGTGAAGTAGATCTTGGAAAGAAAAGCACAGAATTCAGGCGTGTTTGGAAAGGAAAGGGGAACTACTATAAGTTATTTCAAAATAAATAATATAAACGCTGTCTTGCCATACAGTTTTGTATCTGACAATATTTAGATTTAGATTTTACATTATTGGTTAATGATAATGAAAAGGAAGCACTCAGTACATGTGAAAATAATTTGAATGTCAAGGAGTTTTTTCCATCCCTTGTTCATCTGCTGGCATACTGTGTTTATAATAAATCATTAATCTCATTCAAATGTAAGTATTTTCTGAATCTTCTTTTCAAGTGGTAGAAAACAGGGATTGACAGAAGCTATTCTAAATTGCAATGTAAATGTAAATCCCAAACCTCCTTCCTAGTGTTCATTTTCTGAGTATGTAACCAAATAAGTAACTTATTTCCTTAACTTGTAATCTCTGCACCACATTTGTAATGCTTACTTTTGTAAATGATTATAAAGTAGCTATGCTTCCCAATATTAAATGTTATATAAAATAAATTGCATCTGTATTTCTCTTTTTTATTCCTTTACAGTAGTTTTAGATGGATAGTATTTTTAAGAACTTTGCTTGACAACTAAGTTCATTAGAGTATGCTACTGTGATATTTATTTTATAATGTAATTTTATTCTCTTTGCATTCATATGTATCACCATTGCAAACGTTATTCCACAACTCCTCTAGAAATGGTCCTTTTCCTGATGCTTCTTAGGGCACACACCTACCTTGACTATAGGACTGTGTTGTTAAGCAGATGATATCAGCTAAATTGAGCTTGCCCTGTCTAAGTACTTTAACAGATAAAAGAAATAACACATTCATTTAGCAGGATGGATCTATTGCTGCCACTCACCACAGCTTCATTTGAAATTGTGGTCATTTAGCAGTGAGACCTGGAGTAAACAGAGGCAACCAGGATATCAAAGTTTTTGGGCAACTTGTAACCTATGAGATTTTGACTGTGAGGTTAAAGCTACACAGAATTCTTTAAACTCATAGTCACATTCAAATGCTTGCTTACCTAAAAATTCTGAAGAGCCTTAAAGGAATTATTTCATCAGACCTTCAAGTTACTAGTGAAATGTAGTGGATAGGTCCTTCAGAAAAATAATGATAAAACTCCACCTCCACCTCAACAAATGAAGCTATGCTTTCTTTAGATTTTATTTGCGCAGCTAGTAGTGTAAATGCATTCCTGACTCCAGGGCCATTAGGTGGCACACTTGGGCTATGGGTTTGGCAGGGCATGCCATGAGATTTTTGTGTGGAACCCAAAGTACAACTGATTAATCACACATCTTTCAATTTATAGGAAATGAAGTAGGGAGAATGCAATAAAATTACATTTAGACATGAGGCATTGTAAATATTCTGTCATCTGGAAACCAATGAGCTTTCTGCACCTTTCTTTTTAGGGCATTAGCAGAGTGATGTCTCCAGGAACTTCACACTACTTGTATGGATTGTGTTACTGCATTAGTGGAATTCTCAGACGTACTCCAGTGCACAACTTGCAGTGAAACCAATGTGAGTTACATGGACATATGCTTGTGAGGATCTCCAAATGCTTAGAAAAGGGCTAATTTTTTTGTTGTTTAAAAAAACAAGTACCCCAACAAGAACTTATTTATTTAAATTGTCTCCAGTTAGAAAGTTTATTTTTGGTATGGCTGTGACATAGGAGTTACATAAACTGTAGAAAAATGCATCTCTGGGATTACATAGGATTGTTATACAGGGTTTAGTATTTCTAAAGTTCGTGGAATTTGAGTAGGACAATTTCTGAGGTGAAGAAACTGCAAGATTAATACAGAATAATGTTTTACTTGTATCTGTGAAACCTTTTGGCCAATCCCATCCCAATTGCTAATGATTTCCAGAGGTCCAACTCGTTAAATTTCTGTTTCCTGTTCTCACAAGATTCTTTCAGTTGACTTGACTGTTTCTTTATTCCAATGCGATATAGCTGTCAGGTGAAGTCCTAATTATGGGTAAATGAAGTGTCATTATTACTTATGCACCTTAGGTGAAGAATGTGCATATGGACAGTTTGTGTACCCAGCTTTCAGACAGCCACAGTAAAACTAATGGAGAACTGTTCTGAACACTAGGATGGGCACCTGGGATTTCACAAGTGTGTGGATTTTTTATTCTCTAAGTAATGCAGTACCAATATGAAAGTAGAATTTTGGGATGACATCCTCATGGTATCTTGCATCTTTTGGGTTATGATACTTTGCTCTGGTTCCCATTTTTCATTAATAACAGAATGAGCTGCAGAAATGACATCTGAAGGACCTGTTGCTGACTGTTCCCCTAGGGTTGATTCCTAATGCAATCAAAGAAAGTGTGTGTATTCCTGGAATTTTCATTGGAAAGAGAAAAAAGTCCAAAAGCTTTAAGTTTGTTTTAAAATCTAGGGGAAGAGGCCATCTATAATGAGGAAAGTCAGTGTAGGTGCACATTCTTTTTTTTTTCCTTCCCTTATGCCAGAATCCCTTTAGCTTTCCTCTGGCTTAGTTTTAAGCAGCTATTTTTTATTATATGGCCATACAGCATCTAGAGCAATGGGGTGGCACCCAAATGTGACTTGTAGTACTACTGTATTAAAATTTTTTTTAAAAAAAAAATCAGTCTTAGCATATGTGCATGACTATGACTCTGAGTTTCCATTTTGTCTGGAGGGAGAAGCTTGAGTTACTGTGATTCCTGCATTTGGCCAGAGCTTTCGTTTAAGGTTTTATATCATCTGAAATTCCTTTTGGATATGATTGCACACACATTCTCACCTATCTGCATTCTGATGTGAGAATTAGGTGCTCTGCTTATATGGACTTCGGAATATTTATTTACATTTAAAATTTCATGGGTTTGGGTGGATGTTTGTGCATGACAAGAAATGAGTGGTGTTGCAGTTGCTTGATGAAGGTATAATACAAGATTAGTTAGGATGGATATTGTATTATGATTTCAAATTATTTTGGCAATAAGAATCAGTTTCCAGGGAATACCTTGATGGGGAGTGTAAACAAAAAGTAAGTATACAAATAACTTGGCATTGCTTTTCATTGGTAAGGGAAGATTTTTAATTTATGATCAGGTTACAGCTACTAATTTAAAGCTCTTAAAACATTTAGTAGGAATTGTTTGAAATATTAAAATACTTGAAGAAATAAGCCTAGAAAGTGGTGGGTTTACTAATTCACCATTCATAGTCTCTCTGATGCTTCTGCCCTCATTAGAAATAAGTAGTGTTATTGTATCTAAGGGGGTACAGGCTGAACTAAGGCAAGGATCAATAAGGACAAGAACAGTGTCCAAATGATAAAAGTTTTCATCTATCTGCTCCTCTCTTCAATTTCCTTACCGCAAGTAGCCTCTCTAAGAGAGGTAACGGTCCAGCAGTGAAGTATACCATAAACTTGAGAATGATGAATGATTCTTGTAATTTCTATCATAAATCTGCCATGCACAGAAACAGGGCGGAATTCAAGCTCTGTTTTAATGATGACCGAAGAGGGAATCTGCAGGAGTGCCACATGTTTGGATTTTGGTGTATTGACAAAGGGCCTATGGCTTGAATAAGAGGCAAGCTACAAACGTCAGTCCCAAAATATATTGAAAAATATAAGAGTTAAGAAGAAGCACTTTAGGACTGAAATAGGAGCAAGTGCTCCAGAGCCAGAAAGAAACACATTGCTAAGCACACTGGTTTACTGGAAAGGGGAGTGATACTGCTTAAGATACGTTAGCAGAGTTGATGAAGCTGGGACTTAGATGAGTTTCAAATCATGATTAAGGAGTTTTAGCAGAGCTCCTGAGGACTAAACAAATTTTCTAAAAATGCAATATGAGCCATTGCGTGAGAGACAGTTGAAGCTTTTTATACTAAAAGTGAGAAATATTACTTTTACTCTATTTGTATGAGAAAAGGAAGAACATTAACTAATTGGTATGCAAATAGTGATTGATCCTGACCCAATTCTTAACTGTCACTTGTCATCCTCTCAGACAATCGTGCCATTATTCCAGTTCACATAGCTAATATTTACACAACCTGGGATGACAGCAGGAGGGAAGTTCACATCATGAGCTCTTGCCCTCCCCCACTCCCTTGCATTTTAGTTAAATGCCTCTTTACACCTCCGCACCTTTGCTTCCCAAACTTTTCCTGTGGGCCTTTCTCCCTGCATATGGCCAACAGGGCACCTAATTTGGTATGGATTCAACAGCCCATGTCCCAAAAACATGCTGAATGTTCTAGCCACACAAAAGCAGCTTTCTAGTGAATAGTCATTGTCACAGAGTGCTGGCTTCTGGTGTGTTACAGGACAGCATGGCTGAGAACATTGGATTTGGTTTCTTCCTAGAAGAAGATAAGATCTTGGAGACCCAGATATTAGGGAGATGATTTATGCTGTATGAGCTTCATTACTTAATAATGTGCTAATTATTTTGATCAACCCCCTGAGAAATTCTCTAGCAGTATGAAGGTACCTCAGTGCCAAAAGAAATGTGACAGCCTTTTTTTTTTTTTTAAGATCTGCCAATGTATATTTTAGCAGATCTGATGACAAAGGATGCTACGTGGACAGAACCAACCCTATTTCTGATGTAAGTGTTCTGTAACTAGTGGACTGAGAGCAGGGATTAATTTTGCCTGCTCTTTCTAAGAGGTGCAATCCCCTCCACGCTCGATGTGCATGCTGAAGATAGGGCTCAGGCACCAGGCAGCCGTACAGACGAACTGCGGCACGAACACTGCAGCAGCTCTGCAACAGCGCAGCCAGAGCAGGAGCTGCCTGCGCAGAACTCAGGGTTAAGAACTGCCTGGTTTGAACATACGCATTTCTAAATATGAAATATTTGTGTCTCACATTTTTTTTCAGCATGCAAAGAAGGAGGCTTTAGTTCAGTGATATATTTCTGTGGCATATGCCATGGCATTGTTCCACAGATGCTATCACCAACATGTTACAAAAATACTCATTTTCAAAGCTCTGTGACTGCTCACAAGAAGCCTGAACCGCTCATAACTATTCAAAGAGATTTGTAGAGGAAAACCATACTCTTATGCTATATTTGGAAGAAGTCAACATTGTGCAACTCCCCTTCTGCATGTTCATTTCAACCTGTAGTAGTTTGATGCAGCAGTTCCTTCTGGTGTTGTTGCTTCTGGACATAGTGTTGCTGCATTGCTGATCCATTGTGCAGGTCTGCATAGTAATGGTACAGCATCATCCTGTCCTGTGTTGCAACACAGTCAGTCTTCCCACAGGACAAGTTATAAAAGTACTTCCTTCTTTGCTATTTGTTCTTTGTGTGTATACACACACATGCAAACACACAAGCACCTTGCAGTTTCTGTATACTATGTACCTTACATAATATACAGAAATGTACAGTTGTACATGTTGTGTATCTTTGGTCTTTATTAACAATAGCTTATTAAAGAAAGATACATGAAGAAGACAACTATATTTGTAATAACAAATGTGCGTGCAGCAATCAAGTACATAATATTCAAATAATGAAAAAAAATGCCTGTAGTGATATCCAATAGTAGAATAGTTGTTGCTTTTTCTGTAGCGTGTTGAAGTGGCAGAGGGGAAATGGTGATGAAGATAAGGATAAAGACTAGTGGCTGTGTGGCATTCCTGATGCACTGCTTGAGGGCTGATAACAGGCTTGGGTTTAGAATTAGTAGAAAGAGTCTATAAATCAGACAAGTGCTTGGAAATTCTGATCTTATATGTTTGGCCTCTGGGATTTATTTTAGTTTGGTTTTTTATTGATTTACACACAGTTAATGGCTTGCTGGAATTTACTTTTAGTCTGATGTGGGATGTAGGGATATAGTATAAGGGAGATACCTCCTCCTTTCAAATCCCAGAGTTGCTGGAGGTTAAAACCTTGTAAAAAATGTGCAACAAAGGAGTGTTAGGAACAAATTGCCCTCTATTTTCTGATCCCTGTCACCTGACATAGGTCCAGGTTATAAAAATTGAATGCCTCCTGTCACAGGAGTAGATTATTATCCATGGCTGGAACGGTTGCTGTCACTGGCTTATCTGTGATCTCCTTTTCCAAATTTCAATTGCTTTGCTTTAGCGAATGAAAAGCAAGTGTTTATACTGAACATAGGCATTTCTATTGTGTAGTCTACATACTAATTCTGTGAATACCTAAGAGAAAACTTTACTCCCACGTTTGGAAATCTTATCTTCATTCTTTATGCCTTTGGTCATTACGTGCATTCTTAAGGAACACAAATTTTTGTCGTCTTCCTCTTTTCACTTCTGAGTTCTCTTGCAGTTCAGAAAAGGAAAGTGCTTAGATATGAGACGTTTTTCTCTTCTGCTTTCAGATACTATTTTAAAGTAAACATCACACCTCATCAGATCAGAGATTCGTTACATTCCTGCTAAAGGAAATGGGATTTAAGGATATACTCAAATTTAAGAACTTGATTACATTTGCTCAGACATGACTTTAGTAAGCACCATCTATCCTTGAGTAAGACAGGACTGTATAATTAAATACAGTAAATGATACTTTTCAACAATTTCTAAAAGAGCTACAGAGCTACATTCTTCAGCACTTCAGTGAGACTGGAGCATCTGATTCCCTTAGTTGCCTTTGAAATCTGGACTACCATGGATGAGGGGCAATGCACACCTTCAAATGAATCAAGGGTGCAAAGGCAACCTCAGCTGTGTCATTCTTGGGCTATGAGGTGATTAGTTTTACAACCCTTTCTTATGCTAGCTTGGGAAATGGAGCATTATTCATTGCAATGTTGTGCACGTTACAGTTCCAGAAAAAGCCCTTGTAATTCCTGCATATGCCGTTATACACCTAAATCAGCATTCATCCTGAAGTTGTGCTTATTGATTGCAAAATGTCATGTACAAGAATATCAAAACTCTCCAGAAATATTTGAAGAGGAGCCAGGATCAGTGAAAGTCAATGGACTTGGGTATGCCTAGGCTATGTTATTGAGGAAGCAGAGTAAACAGCTGCAGTAGCTCTAAAATGCGCACACACACATTTTTTTATACTTAGTATAAAATTATAAGTGAAATTAAGGCCTAACCTTAAACTGAATTAAATTCCTGTGGAAAAAAAAATACTTTATTAGAGTTGAATTGTTTGGTGTCTGTAGATTCAAACATACACTTTGAGAACAGTGGCAGGCATGAATGATTGTAATGGTTCCTTGCTTGTAATCTAAAATTAAAAAAAAAAAACCAAACACAAAATCACACTCCTTGAACCAAGCATGGGGAAGTGGACTTTAGGTAGGGAAGGGTGAGATGGAACCTGGTAGTTTTTGAGTACATCACCTTGGAGGGGAACTGCTCATGCAGTTGTGGACTAGAATAACTGCTGCTATCTAAACGTGTTAATGTGACATTTATCAGTCCCGGGATCTAGGTAAGTGTGGTTCCAAGGAAAAGTTTCAGCAGTTGCATAGCTTATGAGTAGGGGAACCCAATGTGAGTTTTGCAAGCCTTCCCATGTACGTGACAACCACTCACACTAACTTATGTTTGGTCTACACCATAGTATTAAAATGAAGATTTTGAAAATGTTGATTCCCAGCCGTCTATGAGGATGGAATGCACATTGTGAGATCCCATACTTGGCAAACCAGTAGATTTTAAATCTGCCAGTGGTTCAGCATTAGGATTCCCACTACAGGCATTTAAATAGTGTCATTTGATTAAGAAATTAACTATACACCAGGGAAAAAAAATTGTTTTGGTGGGCATTTCTGATTCAATTAAAAAGCAGCAGTATGGAACCACTTCATGCCTTAGCAGATTAGAAATAGTACTATTGGCAATACCTCAGCAGTTGTGAGGATGAAGTGTAACAAGTTGTTTGCTTAGTCATATGATGGTAGAAATATGAAAATGTATGCATCGATCATCAGGTGTACAACCAAAACTGCCACTGATCAGTGCTAACTTCGATTTTCACAGCTTTTGTCAGGTTTAAGTTACATTTATAATGATGTTTTAACACAGTTTTCAAAAAGTAATAGAATCATGGAGAAGAAATGATACCATATGTCACATAAACCTGGATGTAAGAGGTACAATACTGCAGTAATGGGACTTCCAACCTGCTGGGATACCTTTGTAAATGGAAATTGATTTTCTCAAGGATTCTTTACTGGGTGAAATAAATTAAATATACATTTAGTTTTACCATTTTAAAAACCTCTTTGTTAAAATAAGAACAGTGATACAGAGACATGTTACAATAAATTAAAGCAAGATAAATTATATCCAGCAGCTTGCTGAATACCTCAACTTACGAGGTTTTTTTAAAATCTGAAGAATACAATAGGGGCCTCACAGGAAGATAGCCTGCGGATGTCACTGAAACACTTTGACTAGTTATAGATTATTTTAGCTTTGATTATGTAACCACGTGTCTAGGCTCTTTTCTTCTCTTTCTCTTTATGCTTTTAATTTGATAGGATTCTTCTTGTGAATCTTTGAGTTGGAGTCAGTTTGATTTAGGTCAATAGGCCCAAGTATGACCTTAGAAATAAGACAGTCAACCTCAAAATGCTACACAGCTTCTACTCAGATGATACTTTACGTTAATAGGTTTTAGGACACAGATGAAACTGTTGTACTCATTTTGCTCATATAATTTACTACATTAATGATCAAAAAAGAGTGAAAAAAAACCCAGAGTAAAAATGTTAATTTCAAGCACCATTACAGAAATACAATACAATAAAATAAAAAATCAGATAAATGTTCATTTGCTGTAAACTGACTGTTGTTAAGAGCCCATTGCCCTAAAGCAAGTTGTGCTTGTAGCAGCAGAAGACCTAGGTCACTATCATTTGTGAAATGCAGATTACTTAATGGGGATTTTTGTTAATGTTTTAACAGAAAAAGAGGGTGATTTAAACAGTGTTTCTTCAATAATGAAGAGTCGGCATTGTTATGGTGCTTGTGTTAATACACTGCTGCCTGTTGCTTTAGTGGCTAAGGCATTCTTGAATAAATATAACAGACTAAAGCCTCAGCGTAACTCAACAGTCAGTGTCTTCTGCATCCCAGCCTGGTGCTGGGTAGCCAGTCCTTCAGCTCCAGTAGCTCTTGTTCATGGTCCTACTTACAGAACGCTCCCCTTCAGCCCCTGCCTTGGTTAGCAAATGGGATTTGAGCTGTGCTTAAAGGGCCCTGGTAAGCCCTGGTATCACACACGTCTATTGACCGACTCTGTGCCTCTTTGCTGGCAGAGCTGATTCTCTAGCTGAAGATGAAGAATCACGTATTCTGCTTTACTTGTTACTGGTTCAAATGTTGTGGCATCATTTAACTATCACAGTAACATAACTATGTTTCCCCAAGACCAAAATTGAACTTCAATCCCTGACAAAGTTCAGTTGTATGAAAAATTTACAGTACTCAGGTGACCACAGTAGATCCTTCTGTAGCTGCTTCCCTCTCATGAAAATTATGTATAATTTTCAAGTAAGCGATACCAAATATAAGGGGCATTCAGGGTTAAAACTGAGTAGCATTTGTTGAAACATGGGTTCTTGAGAAGACTTCAGTCTCTACAGCATTGGTCAATTCAAAATAGGTATGAGAGCTGTTTCTCTGGTAAGAACTGGAAGGCACCTTAACTGTTCAAATTTGTTTAAAAACTCAGGTAAGACAAGCTTGCTCAGGTTAAAGCTGTTGTGCATTTTTACATCTCAGTCTGGATCTGAGTCTTGTTAATCGTTTGGTTTGCATTGCTTATAAATATCTAAAAATCAGTCAGAAAATTTTTTAAAAACTAGCTGTTGAGTACTGGAGGTATAGCAGGAGAAATGTAATTTGGAGTAAATATTTTTTTTAATAAAATAACTTCTCCAGTGCTGTTTTGCATACCAAACAGGCCTAGTGACACTTCTGATGTACTTCATGCATTCTGACATTTTTACATTTTCAGCCAGATAAACATGCTGAAGTGATTGTATTAGCTTCTTAGTTTCTGCACTGCCTATTGTATTAAATAATGGCTTAGAAAAGTAAAATAAATCCAGTTCATGCATAAAGATGATTGGAGTAGAATAATAATTATGTGCATAAGTTCAGACCTTGAGTGTAGTACCTTCTGGGAGAAGCCAGACTGCACGTTCAGTAAATGCATGCGCCTATCCTATTGAACACAAGAGTAATTTATTTCTGGTGTCTGAGAGCGCTGTATCAAGTCTTATCTGTGGAGGTGGGGACACAGGCATTTCTTGCTGAGAGATTCAAGTAAGCTCAACTGCTCTTCCATGAAGATCTTCACAATGGAGGCTACGCAGAAGTTTCTCTCTCACTATGAATTAGAGCAGATGATCTGCTTCCTCCAGTCTCCTTACATCTTAACTCAGCAAATACTCATTGCCTGGGATCTCCTCACATAAAGCACCCCACTGCATAGCAGAAAAGCCCCGCTTACTGTGGAGCATTTGTACTCATGTCAGAAAGGAATGAATTTTTCTCAAAGTCCTTTTTATGCAAGATTGAGTACATTTTGCAGATTGTAGGGCTACATGTGCAAACATCCACTCTGGGGAGCAGTGCGCTTGTAATTGGTGATTTGCCCAGGTATCAAGGAGCTGTTTATGCTGGGAAACATCATGCACAACAGCAAGTTATTTTCAGAATGAAAGGGTACGGTACCCAATTTTGCATCATTTTTATAGGTGTTTTTGCTGTGATAAGGTAGCAAGATTAAATCCATTAATTTCTGTGGTGCACTTGGAATGCAGGTAAGGGTATACTACAGTTCCACAAATAGGAAAACTACCAGAAAAGGGCAGTGACTTGGGGCTACAAACCTCTCCACTTTCAGTGTTGTGAAAAGCATAGGAATGGAACAGAACAGTGTAGAATAGTATAGAATAGAACAGAACAGAATAGAAGCAAAGCCTTTGCTTTCTTACCTGATGACATCCATTTTAACTTCTGAGAATATATTTCCTCATTAAATGGCAAGAAAAAATAGCCCAGAGGAGCTCACAGAAACCTTAGGAAAGATTTAAAATATTCCATCTGTGAAACTGTTTGTGATTAAAATATTGACACACAATCAATAAAGCTATGAAATTTTACCAAAGATAACTCTGCAGTAGTTGCAAAATTTTGTAGGATAATTAATATTGGAATAGTATGAATTAATTTAATCATAGTATTAAAAAATACATGCATAGAGTTTGGAAATTTTTTGGCAGAGTAATAAGAAAAGACACTGAGGAGAGATGAGCATTCTGCTTTCTCATGGTTCTCACATAAGTTTGTGCTTTCCAACTTTCTTGGGCATTCTTCCAGCAAAGAAAGCCCAATGAGCTCTTTCTGTTATAGGAGTCATTGCTGTCAAGGACTGAGCTGTAAAGAGAAACCTGGGTTTGTGGTGAAAAGAATGGAATTTGAAGGGTCCAAGATTATTCCAGGATTTTATTTTGCCACAGGTGCCCATATATTTGTTCTAAAACAGTTTTAAATACAGTTTTTAAGCTCACTATGATTTTATTAATTTTGAGGAATTGTTTCAGTGGTTAATATAGGAATTTGGCTACAGATTGGTATATGCCTCTACCGAGAATGTCTTTTAAAATGAGATGAAGCAAAAAAGTAGGGTTTTTCTGACAGTATGGCTTTATATTACTAGCAGTAGTTCTGAGGTGATATGCTTATTTATCCCCTCCTATATTTGATCACAGCTTTCTTGTGAAATATATTGGTGGTACAGACAATGACAATAGCAACAGCAATAAGGGAAGACTGTCTTATCACCACTACCACACCCTAGACCCCCAAAAGAAATCCTCACCTCGTGAAACTGAAACTTTAAAAAGAAGCAGTGTTATTTGTGATGCTTACAAAGAAGCAAACTGGAAGTCGGGGAGCAGCCAAGATAGTATCAGTCTCTCAAGGTGTAGATATTGCTATAGATGTATTTAAAATTATTTCTAATTGGAGTGTTATTCTGCATATTTTATACCCTTATGCAAATGCAAAATGCAGATAAGTTTCTCAAAAAGAGACATTCAGAATAGCATACACTTGGAAAACACAGAATGTGAAATCCAGAAGCAGTTGCTTGTTAATTTTGTGTATTCTGTATGGTTTTTATTGACCCAAAGTGATTTATTCCTTTATGAACCTAAAGAGACACACAACCTTACTAGCATCCACTGACATTTTGGAGACCCACTCTCTGTGGACTGCTGGGTTTTGTGAATTAACAAATGCTTTAAATGAACACAATAAAAATAAATCAGGGATGCTGCATTGCAAAATGGGCTTTGTTCATTTATTTCTGACACGAATGGTTTAGTTTTAATTATTTATAATACTTCACAGTGCATTGGTAAATGTGCTGCAACATATTTTGTAAAAGTAATGAAGTCTTTGAAAGAGCAGACCACAGTACAGCTGTCGCACCCGTTTGGTACAGCGGGGAGTGACCACTGTGGGGAGGGAAACAGAGAGGAAGGTAGCGTTTGCTTTAATTTGCTTGTGGTATGGAAACAACTGCACTCATAGACTTCGTGATCTGGACATTTTGTTCCTATTCACACTGGCAGATAGAACTGGCACATCAGGTGCAAAAAAGAGCTGAGGCCTTGTGCTGGGGATTATGCAAGTGGTTTGCTTATGAAAGGAGAGCTGCTGCTAGCCCTCCTAGCCCAAAATATGAAGCACACTCAGTGGCTGAATAAATCAGTGTCACACATGCAGATGGTAGAAATAAGCAAGTAATACCAAGGCAGCTGAGACAGTTGTACTGCTGGGTTTGGGGAAGACTAAACAGAGACAGCAAATGCTGCAAGTGACTGGGCATATAGCGCAATAAGAAGCTTGAAATTGCAAAGTGTATACATTCTCTAGTTTCATATTTTCAGATCATTGCCTGCTCTCTTAAATTGGCACTGGGAAACAAATAAGGACCTGGGTTTAGAGGCAAAGTTACCTTAAATAACCCCAAATCTCTTTCATATGATTTTGCATGGAAACTAGGGAATGGAATTGTCTCTTTTTTGTGCAGGAACCAGGAAAAGAGTAGGGCAGCTGGGGAGGAGAAAAAAAAAAATGGCAAAAAGAGGCAAGTATAATAATTTAATCTACAGTAAATATAAAAGAAATGAGCAGAAGTATATTTTAATCCACCTTTCATTTTATCCAAAGCCTGAAAGTTCACTTTTGATTCCAACCCTGCTAGCTCCTATGAGTTTGTAAACTCTAAAACCGTTCCATTTAAATTTTCTGGGTTTTATTTTTAGTACTTTTTGTATGTTTGAAGTCATTAGCTATCTGAATAAAAAGCTAACGTATGAGGTAATGGAAGATATCTAGTACAGGAAGGGAGGTTGATACAAAGTACTTGAGGCAGCAAAAACAGTCATACAAGCACACCACGGAAGGAGTCTTATTGTTACCCTTCATGTGAAAACCCCCCCACCCCAAACCCTCTCCTTTTCTCTGCGTCTGTTGTTGCATTGATAATGAAGTGGCTAATGTCTTACCCCGGATTGGATGAAATGCTGGACTTGCACAGCTATTGACAATGTATGTTCTTTCTCCTTTCTCTCTTGCTTTTACCTTGCTGTTTCACACTATTGATATATTCAACACTGAAAATAATCCAGAGAAGTTAGTGTCTTCTTTTTACCACTTCATGATATCAGATATATCAATATAAATATGGAGATGCTATACAAAGGCAATCAAATTTAGTCTGGATTTATACGTATGTAAACATTTTACTTCTCAATAGTACTTGCAGCCCTTTGCTGCAGCGATCATGTTAACCTCTGATGACTTTGGGGAAGACCAGAAATCTTAATGAATAGCCCAGCTTGTGTAGGTTCTAGGATCTTAGAATTTATGGAATATGCTTTGCAGGCTACTTTATTCTAATGTCCTTCTCATGAATTCCTGGATTAACATGGGATTTAAAATATAAACCTTGATCCTGATCCTGCAGAGATTTATTAATGACCTTAATTTTATGCACTGATACTTCGGTAGGACTGTTCACAGTATGGAAGGGTAAGAACCTACATGAGACTTTGCAGAACTGAGATCTAGAATACTAACTTTGTCTTCTTCCTTAAATATAATAGTGCACTATTTTCAGGGACAATTGCCAACTACCTCAATTACAGATAGCTGCAGAGCAGCAGGTTGTGTTGGTGCATTGATCCTACAATCTCTGACTTTACAACCCTGGTATTATCCAGTCACTGAACCTACGGGCAATGTTTATTCTTATTTTCTCTTACTCTCTTTTGCACCATAACAGAATTAATTACTCTTTGCTTCTGACCATTCCAGCAGCATAGCTGGGTGCTGCCTCCTCTTCCTCCTTTTCGCTTCCACAGAAGTGCTGAATATTCATTAGAAAAAAAGAGAGGTGCTGTCATACCCAGAGGTGTCTCCTGCATTGAAAGTCTCACAGCGGATTAATCTAAATTCTGTAATCAAAAAGAAGCAGTTGGCCTTTGTAGTGCCCCTTTCTCTGCTCTCAGGGTCGTGCCAGAAAGAATCCTTCCTTACTGCACTACCTTCAGCCCCTCACAGCACATGGAGACATTCTGAATTCAGGTAAAAAGGATGTATATGTCTCATTCCAGAAATAAGATTTGCCCAGCATCTATACCATGTACCTATTCCACTATGTATCCTGATACTTCTCCCTATCACCCCTCCTTTCTTCAAGGTCACCCCTCCTCTCTTCAAGGGCAGCAAGTTCCTACAAGGTCTCCTGTGAGGATCATGCTTTCCTCTAGGCTTGTCATAGCAGACATTGTGTTCCTGCTTCCCTATTGTAAAATTCTTGAGATTTATATAAACAAAAGTAGCTGTCCCTGGTGCACTGATTCATCCCAGTGATGTAAAGCTAAAATTCACAGATAAGCCTGCAGTAGTTTTGTAGGGGTACCATGTAATGGGCCGATAAACCACGCAGTTACTGCGTTCTGAGATGTCATTTACTTTCTCCAGGGCAGGGAAAGCCAATATGGGGTTAGCAGTAATGGTCTCCAGCAACTATAAAAGCAAAATGAAAAGTGACACTTTTCAACTCAGCAAGAAATAAAAGTGAGCTTTCCTTCTCCACTCCTCTGAACACTTGAGTTTTCACTTCCAGCCAGGGCTGTCAGTTTAGACTAGACTCAGCAAAGTGAAAGCCTCTGCTGAAAGCATTATATCATCATCTTAATCTTTCTCCTCACTTTTTCTTTTTGTTAATTCATCTTTACTAGGCCTTTATTTACTTACTATCATACTTGGTTTGTTTCTTATACCTAAGGCATCCACAATGGTTTCCCATACGGAAAAAAGGTTGGACCTCGATTTAAATGTAATGAGGATCAAGTTGTGCCATGTCTTATAAGGGCACTTCTTGTTTGGCTGTAGTGAGAATGTCTGTGTCTGTTCTGTAAAATTTCAAGTCCTGGTTTTTTTCTGCATATGTAGGTCAATATTACTGAGCTGCTTTCTTTGGGAAAAATAGTAACTGTTGAGAACCTCAGATGAAGGGCTCATAGAAGTGTACAGTACTATTTATAGCAAATGTCTATTTCTTAGTTTTTTGCTGAAAGCAGAACACTACCACTGTCTTTAGAAATGCAAACTAATTCCTGGTCTGTTTCAAGAAATCTGTACAAAATCCCCCCCATTGACTGCGTATTTGTACTTTCATCATTACTGGTTCTTCTACGCCTGCCCAGCAGCCCGTTCCGCCAATACTCTGTGTCCAAAGTTTGGGTTTCCGTTCTGCCCTTTCGCTTTCATCATCTCAAGTGCAATATTCATGTATGAATTTTTGACTCCCTGCAGATTCCATATGTAGAGCTTCCTGTTCTTCCTTGCTGTCATCTCTATTCTTCTCTGTGAAGCCACCAAGTACCAGAGTATTTCTCATGCAGGTCTTAGGCCAGTGACTGCTGTATAGTTTTTGGACCAGAACAGTGTTCCGTAGGTATGAAATAATTATTAGATAATTTCACTACCCTTCCTTTTCCATTAGTTTTTTTGCTTCCTTGTCTATACAGAACTATGGAGAGCTATAGCTTTTGGACAGCAGATCTTCACCTGCTGGCTACTAACAGCTTGTACATTTGTCTTTGCAAAGAATTAAGTTTTCTGAAACTTATGTACCCGTCTTCACTACTGCTCTCTTGTCTCCAAATCCTGCCTGGTTACTACATTATTACCTGGGTACTTTGCTCATATTTCCATACACAGGCTGTGTCCAAATGTGAAACATTTTCTATACCTTCTGTACTAAAAAATAAATTAAATGGGATTATACCCCTCTATGGAGGATTACCCACCCTCTTTCTCAGCCTTCATTAGATTCCAGAAAATTGCAGTCTGTCTCTTTGTTACTGTCATGTGTTGGATTAACTCTCTGTGCAGAGAATATTTTATGTATGCTTACTATTACAGTAGGATATTATCTACCACAGTTAATTTTGCTTGTCCTGCAGCACACTTGAAAGTAAATATGCAACTTTTAAAAGTGTATAGGGATCCTCCAGTGAGTACTAATTTTAATTAAGTTACAAATGTTCAAGAAGTCCAGTCACACATTAAAGAGATGACCAGAAATATCTTGCTGGACAGAGCTGGACTCAGATGCAGCCATATACTAAAGCACTGTTTGTTTCAGGGGTCTCATGAGAGGGCATCTGCTGGTGCCTGTACCACTCTGTGTAGTAGTTTGCCTCAGTTTCAAAAGCTGGTCACAGTTCTGCCATCTGTCTTATTCGCATCTCTGGCAGGCAGAACTAAAGATAGCATTAGTGTAAAGGTTTCCAGCCTGTTAGAAATGCAAGCCTTTTCGTTTCCTTCCCATTTTACCCTTCCTGCTCCTCTTGCCTGCACATGGTCAAAGAGCCAGGCGAGGACATCATGTTTTTCTGTAGCATTGTGTTTCCTGAAAGTGGACCCTGAGGTGCTCAAGCTCTGCTGGACTCTAACACCCAATCACATACATACACAAAACCAGTTTGGTTTAATTGCCTCAGGCACCCACCTTTTTTTCCTTTTTATTTACTTACTTTTGAATTCATTCCCATATTGGAAGTAGTATGTACTTAATTTAAGAATGTACTACTACTGAAATCAATTTTCATATAAAAAGACAATTTCTAAAACTAAAAGCCAGAGAAAAATCAGATTCTCTGTTTCAACTCCTCCTTCCAACATTTTATGAGCGTCTTACATCTAGCAGTACCAGAGTCAGGCTCTGTAAGAACAGAATAGGACAAAGATTTCAGAGAACACTTACTAGGAACCCAGTTCCCCATTGTGTCAATATAAGACTGACTATCACTTTGCTGAGTACCTGAGCTCTCAGCCTGCATGACAACCTATCATCAATTTGTTAGTCTCTCAAGACCCAAACCACAGTATCATTCAAACACTTGGCTTCTTCCCCAGGAAGCCAGTGCAGCTAGAAATGGATTACTGGCCATTCTTGAAGGAAGTTTTCTGAGTTGTTTCTTAAGTGGATGATGCTAAAAAGAACTTAAATCACCTATTAGTGAGCTGTTAAATACAGTGAAAGCAAATATACTCCCACACACACATTCATTTTTCATGATCAGAGAAATACAACAACCTGCGGTATAAGACATGCATGACTTCTATTCAGAAGTAAGGAAGGCAATTCTCTAACAACAGGTATGGAATTAGTAAAAGACTGTATGGTGGTATATTTTGAGAAAGAATTATTTCATTGTGGATAAATCTTCAGGATTAGTGTGAGTAACAGTTAAATTCCTCAATTATATTGGAGTAGAGAAAGAGCTCAACAGATCCATGATAGAATATAGAATATAGTTTGGTTCATCATGTAAGGATAAGAATTTGATGCAGTAGTTGCAAGGGGAATATGTAATTCCCTTTATCCTAATATAAAATAGTAGTTCCCTCTTTCTGTCAATACTCTTAAGATTACTGCTTCTTTGTCTCACTGAAAGTCCAATTTAGGAGTCACTGGGGTTTCTTAAAATTTACAGGTTTTACTCACTGGAAGTTTAAGCCTAAAAGTTTCTAAGCAGTTTTTCATATTTTGGTGAGCTAAAATAGGATAAATGCATAATTTGATGTCTTTTCAGAAACAGACAATATTGTTTCTTTGTTTTATCCAAAACTTTTTAGACTCTTAAAAGACACTGTGCAGTGCTGTAAATTTTAGACAAATATTTTTTTTTTCAGATTAAACTCTTATATGAAGGGACTGTGTCCATCTCTGTGTTCTTTCCCTCCTACATACAAAATATAACATAGGCATACTTCTGTGAATGAATGGGGGTCAGTCAGCTCAGCAGTGGTCTTGTGTGTTTTACGCAAGAATCAGGTAATTCACACATTGAACCAGGTAATTAATGCAATGTCTCATAAAATCAGACTTCAGTTTTATTAGAGATCATTAGCTATTAATGTAATAAATTTAAGAAACCATTACAATAGTGGTAATTTGGATCTACAGACAAAAACCTAGATTCGGCCTATGTATGCTTAAATTAATTTCATTTCCACTACTTATTTTGATATGTGGTATCTGCATTTTATTACATCAGGTGAATCAGAAGTAACTCCATGAACAACAAGTTAATTCCTGTTTATTACAAAGTTTATGGCCTGTGATGTGTGTGGGTATATAAGTATTGGAATGAAGTGAAATGAAAGTCCTATATATAGATGTAAAAGTATTTAATACTCTAACACAGAGTTGTCATGCAGTAAGAAAGCATAGCTTTCTGAAATCTATACCATTGTTTCAAAGAGAAGTATTAAAAATTCAAAACCAAGTATTCATTTATGGATCAATAAATAGCAGTCATATAGTTTTATGGCTATGTTTAATCTCACATATGTAAAATCTTCAGTGATATATGACCACTGTTTATATGCATTTTAAGAGCTCTTCTACATGAATGATTAGCATCCTTCCCTTGGGAGCTACACAGTTAAAAGGAAAAAGAACATGAGAGCCTGGAAGAACAAATACATCCAAAGATGAAAAAATTAATTTATAAGTAACAAGTCATAGAGAAATCACACATACTGATCAAGTATAACATCATGATTTTTATAAGCTCAGGGCTGTGCTGTAAGCTGTGCAGGCCAGTTCAGTCTAACAGGCTGTTAAAAACCACTCAAGAATTCTCCACTACCTGCTGCTTCTGCCTCTTTTCCAGTGCTACCCTGCTCCTGCTTCAGCAGGCATTCCTGTCTCTTGCTTGGAACACATCATATGTTCATAACCTGGCTCTGAAACCTCTGCTTTCAAAAGTGATCATTGCTGTTTTGGCAGAATACCCGTGCATGTGATGTTGGCTGAATCTTGTTCTATTTCAAAGAAACAATAAGGAGAAATAAGGCATAACAACATGGTAATACCTCAGTGACCTCTGGCCTCTGATAACTTTTCCACCAAATTACTGACTTAGCTCAAGTTCCTTCTGGCAAATTCCCGTTTCATAACCTTATTCATGTCTGCTCTGTAATGAGCCAACTCATGTTCCTGCAGCGGTTTCTTTGCCAGAGACGCGGTGTGTTTCTTTAAGGATGGGTTCAACTTCCAACTTTGGGAAGATACATTTTCTGTTCTCTGGCGGAGATGGATCTTTGGTTTGACTCAATAATTCTTGTTTTTATAACATTTACTTATGATATGCTCATGGGGGGGGGGGGGGGTTGTCGTGTTCTGGTTTTGACACATCTTATTTATATAACAGTTTCAAGTTCAAAGATGTTGTAGTTCTCTTTACAGATGAGGAAAAGGAAGCACTCTTAGATTATGTGAATCACAGAGGATGTCTGTATAGGACCTGTAATGAAAGTTAAAAAGTCCTTAACTTCCAGGTCTGTGCTGCTGGATATTTAAGATATGGAAGATGTCCCCTTACCATTCAAACTATGTGGATTAATATATAACTCCTGGTTTAGAAATTGCATCATTTATATTGTTAATTAACCCTAATATCATTTTTTCTGTGAGGTATATTGTCTCTCTGAGCACAGCAGTTAGCACAAGTTTTCCTCCTTCTGACCTTTTAAAGAAGCTGTACAGAATAAAAAGGGAGAAAATGTTGAAGAATGCAAGCCATTAACACTCTGCAGTTGTTTTCAATTTGTCTCTATTAAAAATATGCATACATTTTTAATTAGAATAAATGTTGACCTATAAAGAAGACAAGAAACCTTCCAATTTAAAACAAACAAGCAAGAATAAGTAACTTGCCTCTCCTCGCATCTACTAAATTTCAGATTTGATAGATTATCCTTCAGATTCCAGATATGTTAAGTCCTTCACAGTCTAATAATCAGAATACATATTGACAATGCTACTATTGCATACGTGGGGAAAGATGATGTTGTGTTTTTAGCAAAAGATGAGATATGGGACTGATTAATTTATTTAGAAAAATTTTTAACAAAAGTTGTTGAACTAAATCTGTTTTTTCAGTTTATTTTCTAGTGACAATAATCTGAACTCTGTTGAAGTTTTTTGCAATAATAGTGGTTAGATTCCCTCCTGTCCCCCTTTATTTTAACAAAAAAAAATGTTATTTTATAAGTGTTTGCCTTGATTTTTTAACTTTTGGCATTTTTTTTAAATAGTCCATAAGATTTTTTAAAAATTAAACTACGTGAAAAAAACTGTATTTTTATCACTTTTAAGGGGGAATAAATATTCCTTTCTTATCTCCCCAATACTTCATCTCATCATCTGTTGAGTATAGATATGAATATCCAACTCATTGGTTGCTGTGAAACTAAATTTAAAGATCCCTGGATTTTAAGCCCTATGGACATATAATTAAGAGCATAAGGAATAGCATAAGGACCTGAGCTATGGCTCATACCCAGTTTTGATGACTAATATATGTGTAATGAAAAGAGAATGGTTGGAGTAATCACTAAATTAACTCTCACTTTTCTGGAAAGAGCATCACAGAGTCTGGAGCTTCCTTCCCTTTGGCCCCAAGAAGAAGCAGAATAGATCTGGGTTCTTAGCTTCAGTGGAAGGCAGTTCTTTTGGCAAGGCACTATCCACCATGCTGTGGGTTGTGAACCCAGCTCCAGGAGTGGATTTGAACCTAACTTTTCCATAGAAAGGAGGGTGAGTATGCTAACAGCTGACACAGACAGATAAATCCCATAACACTGTTGAACTCAACAGAGACTGTATGTTTTGTGCAAAAATACGTGAGCCCCAACACTGTCAAATGAAAGAGAGAATTTTATACTATCTGTTCCCTACTGATATATGTTTGGCTGTCATCTTATTTCATAGTTCAGGCAATTGAAACACTATTTAAATGTGTATCATAAACATATAGATGAGAACATTTCCCTGCTGGATTTAAACCATTACCCCCAAAGGTGTTAAAGTAACCCTACTGTGTGTCGCTTTTTAAGATCAAGAGGCATTTTTGATGTTAATGCCTAGAAACGGCAGATGAACACTAACAGCTGCTTATCCACAGGCGGGTGAATTGAATAGGGAAATACTTCTGTTCTGGAAGTCAGATCTCCAGAGAAATATGATAAATTGTGAGCATCTATAAGTAAGAATGATAGTCTCTAAGGATAGTTGAGCAAGGCTGATAATATAAAATATGTAAAACATGGAAAATATTTAATACTTCTGTTTCTTTCGCTCAAGAGTTGAAGGGGTTGTGTTAACAATATATACGATGCTACTGTGCTCAGGTATGCAGGAGAAGTGCAATATATTAATTCTCAAATCACTAGTTTGTGAAAAGCCTTTCTCGTATCCAGGGATTTTCAGGACTGTTACACTGATAAGGAGTCAAGGGCAGTCTCCTCATGGGCTGGGACGGCTCTCTTGGGAGAAGAAGGGAATAGAAGAAAAGGAACAGCAGACTCGGAGCTGGGCAGTTTAGTATTTCTCTGCTTCCAAATGCTGATGTTTTTTCCAGCTCTTCAGTCTGCAACTATTTAAAGCTATCTAGCAGCTTCATTTCTGAGTTATGGGCTGCCCTCCTGAGTGTCATGAATCAACTCTGTAAAAAGGCATTCTATAGGAAGTCATGGTGTACAAGGAGAACCTTCTGCTGGATAAGCAAATTTTACATCATTCTTATGGGACAGACAGAAAGAGAAGCTTTCCCTATAGACCCCAATAACAATGTTATGGTATGAAAGTCACTATGAGCAAAATACTTAGGAGGCCAGCAACAATGTGGAGAAATTTGTAAGATGCCAAGTCTTCTCCACTGTTTGATCACCTTAATAGAGTAACCTTGAAATTTTGCTGGCTGTTTAGGCAGGGATCCCAAAGTAAAAGCCTGGAGGAGGGGAAGGTACAGCACCATCAGAGGGCTTAGGATGCACTTGTTATTCCGGTTTTACCATCAGGGCTCAGATCATGCAGAATCAGAGCAACTGGAAGGAACTAAATATGCTCTCCTTTTCCGAAGTCTCTTTGAAAGACAGAGACAGCAAACATACCAAATGAGTCCTGCCAGGTGACTTTCATGTGAAGGCAGTTTCTGCAGTCAGAGGTGCAATTTATTGTTTCCTGTATCAGGTTTAGTGAAAGACTGAGAAGCCATAATCAAAAAAATGTAATTAAAAAAAAAACTAGTTACCCCTTAACTGGGCAGCTAGCTAAACTAAAAGTTCCAGTGGATTTTTTTGGTTACAAAAAAAGAAATAGAGGACAGAGCCAGGTACCTCTTTGAAGCAATTTGGTTTTATTAGGAAAAGAGAAAAAAAAAAAGAAAAAGGAAGAAAATTTCCTACTTCCCTTACTGGAGTGGGTCAAAAATAACACAAGACAGTTTAATCAAATTTCCAAGTGTTCTTTTTGTCAGCCAGACTGCTTAGGAAAGCTCTTTTTGTACTTTTTCTCTATACCATGTTTCCAGTGCTTATTTTAGATCTCTTTCCAGTTTTCAACTTTGTATATATGTCTCCATTGCTACTGCTCTCTAATAGAGATGGAACTCTACCAGTCAAGGTCCTACACCCTGCATTTGGATCAGGAAACCCCCTGATTCAAATTCTGCAGCTTTTTGCCATATACATGTATTTTAGGTGGAACATCTGGATTTTCTTGAGTTTTCTAGCTGCCTAACAGAACATAATTATTTTCTACACTTACATTGTGTGAAACACATTGCTTCAGTCTACCAGCCTCAAGGAACTTCAACCATAACATTTTCATAGCTTGAGAGAATTTTTTAAAACTGAAAACTGGGATTAACATTGTAAATTCTTATAAAAGAAAGGTGATACTCAGTTACATGTGGCTTTGTAATTGATGACTGGATCCCACTCAGCTAATCTCAGTTTGCCAGTAAAGTCCTTATGATTAGGAGAATTTTAAGTCCTTTGAGTTTCAGTGATCGATTCCTTAAAGCTCCTCAGGCTCCACTGGATAATTGCTTCATCTCTAGGGCGTCACTGTAGGCCCAGGGAAATGTGGGATCTTCTTTAAAACAGTTATTGTACTTTTTGAAAGCTGCTTGTAATCTGCAGCATTAAGCAAAACAAAAGCAGAAACAGGAACAACTTATATCTAACAACTTGCTTGACTCTGGAGGGCAGTTTTATAGCCCACTGTCTGATATCCTATCTGCTGAAGAAATCAAGGACAGAAGGAGAAAGCTATAATGAGACTTGGTGAGTTTTGACTTGAATTTCTAGCATGTTTTTCCTTTCAGGTTAGGAACCGTGTGTGGAAGATCTGTGGTTTTTAAATCGAAGTGAAGCAACAAAGCCTCCTGCCAGCAGAGTTAATTTCTCTGGTTGTGCTTAAAATGGTTCCTCTGTTGCATGCACAAATCAGCTTCCTCTGTGACAGCAGTGGAAGGCTTGGCTCAGAAATAACTTATATCGATTTTGATGGAATAATTGCAGGCCACGATTCTTATAGCTATATTTCGCAGTTTTTCTCCAAAGTAGCCCTGGCTTTCCCCCAGTCATAAGCTGCAGAACCTTCCCCATGCAGTTGTCACATGGATAGATTTTTGGCCTCTCAAATCAGGAGCTTTCCTGGACCTTGTCTCATGCAGCTTGCAGGTTTGTTCAAAGGTGAATTTTGGTAAAGTTGCACAAGAATATTAACAGTATAGTCCTCACTGGAAAAAAATCAGTAGGGGAGTAGCATGTTCTGCTGTTGCTCAGTGGGAAAGAGAAATTCCTGCCTGCCTTAGTCTTTGAGCTCTTGATTTAGAGAACTGGAATCCCTTCCAATATCGTCCTTATGGCTAAACTTGGGCCCTCACCAGTCCAGGTACAGGTGCAAACATGTGAAATTACAGGAATGATAAGAGAGAATTAGAGCAAAGCTGCCCCACACATTTTGTTGCCTGGAATATATTCTGTTCCCTCATGATTTTCACCAGGTTCAGGTTTTCAGTTTGGTAAGAACACTTTTGAGTGTTATTGCAATGAGACTTTGAGCCATATATTTTCTCCCTTACATTTCTTCTTTTCACTTTATCATCTCACTTCCTCCATTCTGTTGTCTTTGACGCTGCTGTATCCTTTGACGCTGCTGTATCCTTTGACGCTGCTGTATCCTTTGATAGTTTTTCCACTGTACTTTTATACTTTCCATTTGTTGTGTTTTCCTTTATTCTCTAACAACTATTTTTTCCTTTCTCATTCTCTCACTCCATTACTATCATGCTTTTTCCCTTCCCATATTCCTAAATTATCTATCATCCATCACTTACGCTTATTATTCCTAGTGTTTCTGCTTTTCTTTCTGCTAGTTCCTCTCACGAGATAAAAACATACCCATGCACATATGTACATAGTTGCTTTCTTCTAGCCACAGTCACCCTTGCATAGGCGCATCCTTATTACCCACATGTGATTCTTCCTTCAAGGGGTCTTTCCTCTGATTCTTACATATTCAGGACCCATTGCTGACTCCAGCGAGGCTTCGTTTGTGTGCGTCTACCCAGTGCAAAGGGTAAAGCCTAGGGAGCAACTGGGAGTGGAGCAGTACCTGTGCTTTGTTTTCCCCCTGGAGGTCGAATAGGCAATAGCAGAACAAGAACCGGCACAACATCATGCAAGTGATTCGGGCTAAGGATCCCTGAGCAAGATGGCAGCAGCACTGAAGGACGTTTCTATCAGTGGTGGTGACTCCTGGTCCTGCAGGACTGGAAGAGCAGTGAGGGAAGGGACTGACTGACTTTGCTCTCGTTGGCTTGCCTGTGGAGGGAGGCTCTTAGTTGCAGCCTAGCAGGTAACTGCTCTCAGTGAGACCCACAAATAGTTGCATTTGCATGCGTGGCCTTAAGCCTGAAGTCCAGCATTAAAGCAATACAAGATACTGCGGCTTCTGTATGTCAGCAGAGACTCCCTTTGGAAAAGATGTTGTTTAAAGTATCATTCAACTGTAAAATAATCTAATGCTTGCATAAAGTAAACCTTGTTGACTACTTTTTTAGCAAAAGCAGCTATTAATAAAATAGATGTTTTCTTGAAAAGCCTTTGAAACCTTGGAAAAACCCAGAACTCCTTCAGCCTGGTACTGTTGTTCTTGAAACTGTTTTGTTCAGGCCTTTCTTTCTTTTTTCTTTCCTGCTTGCTTTCTAGCCAGTGTGTGCACCGAGAAGCAACGGCTGCTGCTTTGTGGTCAGAGAGGCACAGCACCAGTAAGGCTGGCATTCAGCATGTCCCCTTTTGCCTGGGGGAAACATGCACTGAAAGTCTGGAGAACTACAAGTGAGGCAGTGGAGACAGCCTACTTTTTCTGTCTGAGCTGGTCGTTTGTGCCTGACTCTGCCCACTGTTCTTCCTGGGGAAGGGGCAAAAGTGCCTCTTTATTTGCTTACAGTGGCACTTCAGGGCTCTGCTGTCACCTGCATATAAAGTCATTTGCAAACAGACTGTATCACTGGGGAGCAGAAGTGTGTTTTTTTTAAACCCTAGCAGATTTATAGTCTGGTTTCCTGTCAGATCTTTGCATTTTCCTTCTCCGCCCCTCCCAGCCTCTGACACACTTTTTCTTACTTTCTGTGTCGCTCTTTTCTCATTCTGACACCAGTATACTTGCTTCCTTCATTCCTGATTCTCCCTAAACTTTTGGCACTTTAGGGGCCAGAGGGGGTTTTGCTCCTTGTGTTTCCTTTACTTTTCAACAGCTGCACAGCACAAATAACCTCTCCAAGACTCCTGGAGAGACACTGACAATTGCATGGAGGAGACGTAGGGAGTTTCAGCCTGCAGCAGCTGCAGCAAGACAGACTGGTCACTCATGAGCACCCAAGGTAAGGAAAGCAGCTGTCAGATCAGCTCCACCTCACTGCTGGCTAGGACAGCACTTGACTCTAATCACTACAAGTTCCACTTTCACCTTTCACCTTTTTTGTGTTCATTTTCAAGAGTATGTTTCTTTGAAAATGATTGTGTTTGCGCCTTCCATGCCCTCAACAGGTCTTGTACTTTGCATGCACCGATACTTGGAGCTCAGAGTTCAGTGAGGTAAACAGGCTGTAGCTAGAGGTGCAAACATGTTCTTAAAGAAGGTGTGCACTGGGAAGGAGAGTTGAAGTGCAGATCTAGAGAGCACAGATGAAAGGACTGATCATCAGCAGTGGTCTCAAGGGAATTTCTGGTTCTACCCATAGTGTGTTGTGCCCTATCATTTTCTTTAAATCCCTTCACTGGGGATTTATGCTTTCTGTTAACTAATAAAATCTTTCTTCTTTTTTTTTTAATCTTTTAATTTGTTCTTCTCACTTCCTTTATTCTTTTCTCAACCCTAATGTATCTCTTACTATCTTTTTCACCATCTTTTAATGCCTGTTCTTCATTAAGCATATTTTCTGTGTGACAAATGTTCCCCTTGTTCGTTCCTTTCCTTTCCCTCCGCCTTCTCTTTCTTGCCTGTGCAATAGACTGTACATCCTCCCCCATGTTCTTAATCTTTCTCTCCTTCCCCTCTGTCAGTTCCTTCTCTGTCTTGTGTTCCCCTTTCCCATTGCTCCTCTAGCTTCTCACATGCACTCCTACTTCCTGCTCCATCTGCTTTCTCATGTGCACAGCATACTTTGCTGCCCTGCAAAGTTAATTTTGCACACACAGTGGTGTTGCCTCTCCGCTGGCTTGTCCTTGCACACACATGCTGCTTTCCTGTCTGCCCCTTTCATGTACCTATGCAGGATTTGCATATTTACAGGTTTGGGGATGCATCCCCAAATACAAGACTTTTATACTTGCACAGCTTCCTTCCAATTCTCAGACTCATATTTAGTCATTCATAACAAATAACCGCTGTCATCCTGTCTCTCTGTTTCTTTCTGTCTCACAAACAGAATATTCTAACACCTATAACACACCATAGCTTTCTCTCCACTCACAAATACAGCCTGCCCTGACTTTGTATATTCTATCCCTTCTCTTTCTATCATCCCACTCCTTCCTAAGTCCTTACCGCAACTCTCCACCACGTTTCTCTATCTGTTTTTATCTTGATGTTGCATTCATATTGGGAGGAACTACTGATGCAGATGGTCTTACCCTCTGCTGTCTTAGCATCCCCACTGAGTACCTGTAGGGGAACTGGAGGAAGTATTACACTCTCTCAGCTCCTCTTCCCTTTGCAGAATATGCAGGCTGCAGCAGAGTAAGAGCTTAGTGATGGGACTGAAGGTAGATGAAAAATGGGAGAGCACAATCCAAAATGTCTGAAAAACTGTAAAAATAGTACTAGGTGATCATAAGCCTTTTTACTAAGCTTTATTAAGTTTTAAACTTCCTGCTCCACAGCAGAACTTCTGGTCTGACACATGGTGTAGTTTTTGTCCTGTTGATTCCTATGGGATTTCAAATCTCAGAGGTAGAGGTTCTCAACTCTAATGCTGTAGTTGGAGTAACTTTGTTCCTAGGATCTGGAAACAGCTCATTTCTTTTATACCAGATATATTGGTGAGTCACCAAGATCAGGCATGGCTAAAAACTGCATCCAAGGTCTGTACCTGGTGTTATTCCTTGTTTACATTTGTAAGCTTTGAACCAGATATGACAAATAAGTACATTTCTTTGATGAAGCCTTTTAGCCTCGCCTTCCTAAGCAGGACTATTGAGACTGAAGATTTATTTCTAGCGATATTCTGATGTGGGCTTGTGGGGACTGAATAAGTCACTTATTAAACTCAGCTGAATTAATAAGAGAATTATTATGTGGGAGAATTCTTTTAACGATCTGTCCTGCTCTCTCATTGTCCATCTCCTTATGAGTGAAAGGAGCTTAAATTCTATGTTTGCAGTAATAATACATCCTTTCTGATTCAGAGCTAGCAAACTGTGGCCTTTGAGCTGTGAGAATTCTCTTCTGAATACAGAAGCAGGTACATTAAAATATCTTTGTCTTTTGGATCTTGCAAAAAGTCCACAAGCCTAGAACAATAAAATAAAGAGATGTTCATTTTATACATACAGGTCTAATATGACTCTTTCTTACTCTGTTATAACTCATCTTGTGATGTGAAAAGTTCTTGTGTTCCTTTTAGTCATTCTGCAAAACTCGGGTGATGATTTTGTGCTTTGTTTTTTCAGTATTCTGTGCCCCCATTACTGGTTCTTTTTGTAAGGTCTTGGTATCTCCGAGAAATAAATTGGCTGAGACAACATCTCTTCTTTCTCTCTCTCCCCCTCCCTCCTTTTTCTTTTCCACCATGGTAGTTTGCTGTATGTTGAGTTAAAAATGGGCATTGTCAATGTTGGGTTGTGACAGTTGCAAGGGGACCTGGAGCCAGAAATTCCTTTTTTTGTGTGTGTGTCTAGTTTCTTGAGCCATGTGTCTGGCAGAGGAGAAATTTCAGCTGGAAAGAGCCTGGAAACTTTCCATCCTACCCAGCAAATTGCTATATTGAGAGGGCCAACCCCAGAACAGAACCAGGTTTGACTCCTTGTTCTTACGTGAATAGTTACTTCCAATTAGATTTAACTCTGAATTAAGAGAAAAAAAAACTTTCAACATGGGTGAAAAGAGAACCATCTGACTGCATGTACCTGTCAAAGGCAATTTGACCCTTCATTAGGAGGATGCATCCCAAATAACTGGGATATGCTGAAGAAATCTGAATGCAATATACCAAATGACCTTGGTTTATATGCTGTTGCTTGGTGAAATTTTTAATCAGATATATGGAATGATTGCTCACAGAGGATGAAATTTATAGAGATCCTTATTTCTCCCCATATTTTCCTATATTATTGAGAGAGAACAAGCTACCCACATTTTAGCAGATGTCTCAACTCTCTCTTTGATATTGAAATACATGTTTCATGAAATATGAATGTTTCACTAAGATGTGGTCATTAAGGTTGTATAACTGATGGTGGAATTTGACCTGTGGCAGCTTTCTTTGTAAGTAGCCTCCATAGCGATCTCAACTTAAAAGAACAAGGAATATGGGACCAGATCTTGTGACTTTCAAACTGGAGGGTAAAACCATAAACCTCACCAAGTTTAGTCAAATTTTGCCACTGATATCAGCGAGAAATTATTTTTGTCTTGGCTGTTTTGCCACTGCTGTCTGTAGGATTTGCATTCTCAGAACACTGTCCGCTTTGCTGAGAATACAGTATCTGCAGTGAATCTGCAATTCCTTTTTCAGAACAAATGATGGGGTTTTCTCAGGTGTACATGTAATAAGATTCTCCATCTCCTCCCTTCCCCCAAACTCTCTCTGAAGTGCTGCCTTCACCCTCTAGTCTGGGTCAGTTATTTAATGGCAATGAACATTTTCAGGAAGGTAACCTTTCTGCTTGTGATTTGTTCAAGGACTCTGGAATTATAATGGTTGCTGTCAAATGCATATAATTGGTCTCTGTGGCACACATCCAACGAGTGATAAAGGCTGCTTTCTCTCTACTTCTGTAGTCTGTATTCTCTCCCTATATTACCCTCTCACTTTTGCTCCTCTCAGGCAAAAGGGGAATACAGTGCCAGTCTGTTTAAAGTGCAATTTGACAAAACAGCAGGTCTGCCATAGACCCCGTCATGGTGTGTCCCAGCTGTGGGCAGCGGATTACTCCCTGGCTGGAGGTTTTCACACTGATTTTAGTTAAACATGAGGGTCTTTCCTAGACTTTGATTTTGAACACCTCTCTTTCTTCATAATCTTCTGCCAAATATTTGGGCTCTAGGAATGGTGTTAGTTTGTGAGTACTATGAATTCTCATGCTTAATGATCTACAGGGTGTGCATTTAACATTTTACCAGTGGGTAAGGCCTTTGTACTTTTTTATACAAAAGGCAAACACACGGTGTTTCTTCACAGCTCATGAAAGTACATTACTAATAGCACCAGAAGTTGGCAACATGTAGTGCATTGTCTGCTATCACTGCTGAACGTGCAGTGAAGAGAATATTCTTGTTATGTTAGTCCTACAAAACCTATTTTATCTTCAGTGCTGGATGGGGCATTACTTTCTAATGCTGTCTACTTCAGTGAATCTGTTTAGCAACTCAAGAGGAAAGAGAAATTTGTCAAATCTCACTGGAAATCTATCAGAAATGTCAAATGAAATGCTGTAACGTTCGGGTTTTGTCAAAAGGATAAATGTATATACAGCTGTGTATGTGATATTATTTGTAGTAATTGTTGCCTCAGTGAATTTGTCTGTGTAAAGTAACATTGTCTAGTATTAACGGATATGTTTGTTCTGGTCCCTGAGGCCAGTTTGGCCTTATGCAAAGATACTAGTTATTTGCCCAAGTCTGATAGTCAGCCCTGCTTTTTGTAGTTCAGGGGAGGAATGCAGCTTCAGTGTAACCACTGAAAGGATTCCCACTGGCCTCCTGAGCGCTGGTTGTTTGCTGGCAAATTTTCCTCAGGTTGTAATTGAGGCACTGAAGAGTAAATTTAACATAGGGTTTCTGTTTAAAATGGGATAAGGATTTTTTCCATTTGAATGCAGAAAAAGCTGTATGCTAGCAATACATATGTGGTTATCATTAGCAGTTAATGGATTGTTTCCACTTCATTTTTTACAGCTCTACATGTGTATAAACATTTCTAATCTAGCTGTGCCCATACTTGAAATCAGTATGAGTATGCTTAATAGGTTGTTACACACGTTTAATATATTTGAGCACAAAAGTAAGTTCCTCCAGGGTTTGAAACACCAATAAAGAAACCTTTCAAATGTTTCCCTCTGTGAATTCTGAATCCTGAGTAAACTAGGAAAACACCCAAACGTTGCTTCAACTCTTTTTCTAAAGATTACACCAAATACACTTCATTTCCAAACTACAGTGCAACTGGTGATCGAATCTTTTCTCCTTGATCATGAACTGAAAGATTATCACATTTATAAGATCATTTGAAGGCTTTTGGCTTTTAACATCTCAATTAAAATACCAGTGACATTTACCATTCGCTGACCAAACTGGTCTGTTGCATGAAGTCTGTGTTTAAAAGAACGTTTCCTCCCTGGTTGCAATTTTGCATGGATCCTCTCCAAAGTCTGCTGGTGCATCCCAGTCTTACAAGAACAAGTCACAGTGTCTATCCATAGAATTGCCATGTCAAGGTAGTTGCCGTTCCGTATGTTTTTCATAGTAGTTTATAATGATGTAGTTAGTGAGATCATCAAACTCATTTCACTAATGACTTGCACTGACTGAAAATATAAAATTCCATAAACTTTTTCCACCTTCTTTACTATTGCTGAGCTTATTTGCTCCTGGTAAAAAAAAAACAAGCTTAAGAGAAGACTTTTCTCTGCTACTACACTGCTAGTCTTCCTTCATAGTTCCTGCCAAAACAAGTCAGAATAAGTCTCAGTATTTAATTGTTTAAGAAGATTTTGGGTGCATTTTGTCCTTCCAGTAACATATTCCTGTATTTCCAGTTACATATTTTTCAGGAAGATCCAAGACTAACATGTTTTATTGTAGAAGGTTTAATTTCCTTTTATCTTTTATTCTCTCATTTTTGCAATTTATGCCATGAAAGATATCAATGCCATATGAAACAAAAAATATTTAAACGTTTGTGTTAGGACTGAAAAGAGTGTATTTTTCTTCTGCTTTAGTTGTTACAAAAAAGTGAAGGAGTATTACATTTCCTGTAAGGCTGGAAACACTGAATGAGTTTGTTTTTTTTTTTTAATCTGCAAGTCTGTGGTCTGAAGGAAAAGTGATACTTGGGCATTTTCATATGGAGTGTTACACTACAGCATGGTGTTTTTGTGACTTGCCCATATCCATAGCGAGAGCAGTACCCAGGCAGTTTTGCTGGATTAAATGCTATTGACAGCAACACTTTCACTGAATCACTGCACAACTAGGGTTGCACACCTGGGAGACCGTGTCTGGCTTGATAGTTACTTTAGAAGCCATATGAGAATATGGTATCAGGAAGGACTGAACTTTTTCACCTGCAAAGAACAATTGGAAAATGCTAGGTCTGAGACAGAAATGATCAGAATTTAAATGCCATTTTCAAGGCTGTGAATTTAATGACAAGCTCCTGATACATTGTAGCACTTTCTGCAATGCAGAAAAATGCAAACTCATTGCAATTGCATCATTATAATATGGTAAGAGTGCATAAATCCAAAGCTATTTGAGCAGGATAGTATTAGAAATATTGGATGCAAACCTATTAAATAGCTAATGCCATCAGCACAGATCTAAGTACAGTCTCTGCACAAAGGGACTGGAACATTCAACTACTGTGGAGAAAGAACATGAGAAAAGGCAGAGGGCGGTTTGTTACTGTTATTTTGGTCCTCACAGGACATCCCAAGTCCTCTCTACCTTCAGTCTGACCCGTTTTTTCTGACTTGCCTCACTTGCCTTGTTTAGTATCTCCTTTCCTCTTCCTCTCTGATTCTGATTACCATCCATATACGGTAGTTTCATCAGGTGAGTGAAGATGATAACTAACAAACATCTCTATACAGCATGCTTTAGAACTGAGGGTATCTGTCACCTCCATTTTGTGACTGATCCCAATTGTGATCACTGATTGTGAAATGAAGCAATGCATCAAGCACAGCAAAGGAAAACATCAAAAATCAGAGGGAAGGCAGAGACAGGCCATTTTGCTTTAGCAAGGTTTCTAGACCTCACTGACAAAGTCATATTTTCATCTGGGAGATTCTTCCACTTCTTTTCTGTTCTCTTGTGGAGAATGCTTGACACACACAGCTGGCTGTAGTAGGACAGGTTGTGCTGTGTTTCAGACAACGTGGTCCAGTATTGTCTCCAGTCCTGCATGTAGAGCCACTATAAAGAGTCAGATCAGAGCATCAGACTCTGTGGGCTGTGCCATGCCACATCCTGGCATTCAGTAATATGCTCTACATGTCTAGAAGTGGATTACTTCCCATCTTCCTCCTCCCCTCACATGGAGGCAGTGAACTCTGTAGTCTCGGACCAGAAATTCATTCTGCCGTGAATTTGGCCTTACACAAGCCCAAGAGGAGATGTGTAGCTCTCTGCTGCCCAAACTATCAATCCTTATTTCCTCCGGAGAAAAGCATAGTGAATTGAGTAAACACCTTGTGATGGTTGGATGTGGGTTATGAGCCACCAGCTGGACCATTCTGTCCTGAAAAGGAACGGCAATGTTTTTGGCCAAGTGCTAAAAGTTTGCATATCAGAATCCAAAAGGAGGCATGGTTATTGCTTTAAACTTGCTTTGTCCTTTAAAAATACACTTTACCAGAATTATCTATTTCAGATCTTCAAACTGTGGAGTGAGAAAGTTTCTTTTTTTTTTTCCTTGCGAGGGTGAGTGACATCATCAATATTAGAAAGAAACATAAAGAGTTATTCCAGAAATTTGAACTGGGATTAAGTCTGATTTACAGAGACTGACATCACCACTCCACTGGAGATACCAGGGACTGTGCGTATCAGTTGTTTGAAGAAAGGTGGTAGTCCTTGCTCACCTCACCTCAACTCTGCCACTCACCTCATCACCACAACTGCTAATAACATGTCCAGTGTTTCCCAAGTCAATCTTGGCGATAACATCTCTGGGTTGTGGCTGTTTGCTATTCCAAGCAAATGACAGTGTAACAGCAATGTAAAATTGTCCTGATGTATATGATGTTGGGCAAAACAAAAATCGGTAGCAACTTTTGATATTTTTGGCCTTGCATTTTGAGTAAACATTATCAGAGAAGAGCAAGAGGCAGAATTCTATTTTTAACAGATATTGTTTGTTTCTTTTTACTTTTTTGAGGTCAGGTTTCAACTCACTACAATTAAAGCTTTGCCAAATTTTATTTTAAAACTTTGCCAAATTTTATTTTTGTGGTAAGACTTCTATTTCCTAGTGATTAAAAAATTGTTGAATTTGTGGAACGGTACTGGGAAGTATTGGCTGAATGTTGCAATATCTCTGCTCTTCATTCAGATTCATCGCAACTGCTGACACATTGAGTTATGTGGGGCAGCATTCCAAACATGCCTGAACAGCTTCAGCCTCTGAGACTGTGGTTATGCATCTAGCAGCAACCCTGCTGAAGACCTGGCTTTGGCCACTTGTTTAATAATAAACAGGTGGCAGTAGGGCACAAAAGGTAGTGCAAAAGCAGCAACAAGTGGCCGAAGTGCTTTTGCACTACCTTTTGTGCCCTACTGACACAAGCATTTGCAGGGTCATGTGGTGAGCTGGATGAAGAAACTGATCCAGCTGAAACTTAACCATGCAAAAAATTATTTTTTTTCTGCTGGACCAGCTCCCCCCATTGAGAAGCAGGAATAAGGAGCCAGGATTAGGCTAAGGACTCTTTTTACGATTTCTAAAAGTTGTTAAACTCCTGAAGTTGTCAGAATTGAATCCTTAATCTCATGTCTGTTAATGAGAACATAGGCTCCTGTGGTTTTTATCACTTATGAAAACAGGACATAGGTAAATAGGGCTCTTTTTGCAATTTTTACCATTATTTTTTATATATTAAATATATTTTAGAAAAGAAGATGAATACTAGAAAGGTGAAATAGCAATCTTCCTTCTCACAGCTTCCTTACTTCCAAGCAGGCAGTGATACTAGGACAGAAAGGGCTAATTCTAGGGGCGAGAACTGGTCAGGATGTCAAAATAAGGTGTATGATTCTCCTTCCATATTTTTACTTTCCCAGAGCCAACATTTTTCCTGCTGTATGCAAGGAGGAAAGTGAAGGCAGAATCTAGAAAATGAACTGTTCCTAAAGAGCCTTCTTGCTGCGCTTCATCAGAATATAGACTGTTGGTTCTACTAGGAGGCTTTCAGATGAGAGATGGGGGGAGATACTCGAGGTGTAGCAGGACAGCTGATCATCAGAACCTGTAGACTGTGCCCTCGGTTTTGGCAATGTGGATACACGCGTATCATTTACCCACCCTGTCTGCTGGTCCTTACAACTGGTATGAAAATACTGCTGTGCTCATTGGTGGCTGCCCTGAAAACTGAACAATACTTTTAAAGCATTATGAGATCATCAAGAGAAAATTAGTCTGACAGCATCCAGGAAAGCTTCACTGTCCCCGAATTGCCTTACTACATAGAACATTGCTTGATGTATAACTTCTGTTTTCCATTACTGATAATGAACTAGAGCTGGTTTTGTCACGTTGCAAAGCAGTAAGCTTTTATAATGCTGCAACCACATTCTTGGATGTTTCCAGCTTTCAAGTCACATCAGGGAGTGTAAAAGAATTAAAAAGTTGCCCACCCAATAAGTAACCAGGACCAGCAGTAATAAAGCCCTTTGTACCCTAGAGAATGTTGTCATTGAGAGCAATCAAGGAGCATGCCCACACACAGAGTTAATCCAAAAGCTTTTCTAGCAATCCAGGAATTATTAATAATTACTCGTTCTCAGGACAGGTCCTGTAAACACTTCCTCCCACACTAACTTGCTACGAACAATTTCAGTGTGAGTATAAGGAGAAAGTACAGTTCTGTGGTTACTGTAGTTCATCAGCCCTTTCAGAGCTCTCCCACGGTACTTGCCCACTTCTCACCGAGTCCTCTCTTCCGTGGTGTTCTGTATTTTGTGCTCCCTCACCGAGGCACCTCATGGAGCAACAGTAGAAGAACGCCTGTCCTTGCCTTCACGCCAGGGAACCATCTGTGTTGCTGTGCAGGGAAATGCACTCCTGCAACCCTCTCACACAGGCATGGGTGGGCAAAGACAGAGCAAGAGCTCCTGTCCTCTCAGGAACTCTGGAGATAAGATGGCAGAGGTAGCTCACAGTAGACCAAATTTCACCCAGTAATGCCAACATCAGTGCTGATGTCAGCCTAGGACATACCTTCTAGGAATGCTAATAATGAAAAGGCTGGACACATTTCCTATTTTGAAGAGGCTTTTTAAATTCTCTGTATGCTTCCTTTAAAAAAATCCCTTTAATCTTTCTGATGTTTGCAGAACCCTGGAGAATAATAAGAGTTCTTGTCTCAGTTGATGGGTATATTGCTTTTATAGGATTTGAAACACTGACCTGGGTAGCTTATGACAAAATAGGATTTTGAATTCAGTTCCAACTTGCTCTATCTTGCTTCTGTTTCTAATTCAGAGTGAACCTTATCTGCTGGTTTTTTGTAATTCGCATGATGCTACACCATGCTAGAGTAATTGCTGCCATAGGAGACAGAAGGGCCTCGCCATCAAAGAAGGAAACCTGTGAACACACCACATAATTCTTAAAAGATCTGAAACCTGAGTGGAGGAAAGCAGGAGTTAAACTGGCTCCTGCATAACAGTTGTTTTGTTTTACGCTTGACGTTCCATCCCTGTGCCTAATTCCTCAGTCTCGTCTTCCGTGGTGACTTTGTTAGCAATGAGATGCTAATTAAATTTCATATTTACGATTAGAAAATAAAATCATTGGACCTTTTTAAAATAGATTTTTATGAGTTTTGGCTCAGTTAGCTGAGTCAGCAGTATAGATTCTGCAAGGCTGAACTTACCGGCTTTGAAAAAAAATATAAATAGAGCAAATAATGATGGAAGGAGAGTCTAATCTAAAACCTCGTATAGTTTCTACACTGTATTAATTTTTGAGTATAAGAAAAATAATTTTGTTTTTCTTCCTCATGGAAAGGAATATTATTAGTCATGTAGAAAGAACCCTTCTTTTATTATGTCTCAGAGGGTTTGAAGCTTAAACTTTCATCTAATTCTTAAAATCTCAATTGTAGTTGAAGACAATAAGCTGAAAAGAGATTGATGCATCAGCAGTGTTTACTATCACCTGTTAGCTAGCCAAATATTTATTTCATGGATTCAGAAGGGTTAGAATTAACCCAGGTCAGCACTGACACACAGCGTCTGCTCTCTTCCCTGTGGAATGTGTACTACTGAAGAGTTTATACAATACTGGAGAATCAGAACTACCTAAATACTGCTGCCAGACAGATTTATAGGTGCTGTGTAGAGCAGTTTCCTATTCATATAAAAATTAACACCGCAGCTTTAAAGGCCCATTTTTCAAATACTTAGCATTTGAAGAATGCTCCAGTTGAGAAAAGATTTTTGAAAGAGCTCAGCTTCAATTTAAGCATGTAGGAAAGACCTGATTTTTAAAAGTGCTTAACACTCAGCAGCTCTATGATTCATAACACTATCTTATCCTACACTCTGAGGCAAGTCTTGCAAAAATCTGGCCATTTATTTTGATGCCTAAATGCCACCTACGCTCTTTGAAAATCTGACCCTAATTACGAGTTTTGCCCTTGAGTAGGAATGAGAAATAGGGGAAATCAATCCTCACGTGTGGGAGCCATTTACTAGTGCTCATATTGCATGTAACCTTACTTCATACACAAATACAACACTGCATTTAAAACAAATACTTTTCTGCACATTCCGCAAATGCTTTTGCTGTTAGCTTGTGATACCTCACGCTATGAGGTACAGTTAATGCAGATAGTACATAAGGAATTGTTATGCTTCAAGGCGTAAGTTAGGAGAATAAAACAAAACTTCCACTGACTTTCAGTTGGTTGTGATGCCTTACCACCCTTTGTGCTGTTATACATCTTCTCCTAAAGATCAGGATTTGGGTGCATATAATCCTGTAAATCTTGCCTTTGTAATATTGTTTGTAGATGCTGTTTTAGCAGCAGCTGCCCGGGCTTGAAGACTGGGATGCTCTCAGATGGAGTGCAATTCTGGCATCACTTTACAGTTGCTATTTTCACAAATATTTATTTCCACAGTCAGCAGAGAATTCAATAAAATTCTCATACTTCTCCTTACATTGATTCATGCTCAAGAACCACACTCAGGTGAAGACAGGTAGTCACATTTCTTGCTATTTTACTGCTTTGCTTCTTTGGTCTTTTCAAAAAATACATGTTAACCATGAACTGAACTGGCCAGAGTTTCCTGATGAGAAGAGAGTTTAGTCCCTTCCAATGGCTGGTTAATTCTTCTGGGATAAGTGTTCCACACAAAAGCTTTACAGCATTTTATTCTATATCATCAGAGCAATGGACTTAGTTATGGAGAAAGCAATGGAAGATACTTAATTCCTCCTTGCAATGCTTTGAAGGTAGGAAATACAGAATTGCCAAGTATTTGGAATTATCTCTTCCCCAAGATAGCAAGACAAGGTCATAAAGAGGTTACCACTTACAGAAATAAAGTACAGTCTTACTTAAAGTAAAGTTAAGTAAAGAATCAGACAATTTTTGCTTTAAATTGCTATACAAGTGACTTAAAGGAGCCCTCCTGCAGGATGGAAAGTGAATTGTCTCTCTCTTTTCCAGAGGTTGCTTTCCTGCTCTTAATTTGCAGGCCTTACAGTGAGGCTTCTTTGGTGACATAGAATTGTTAATGAACCCCAGCTGTATTATCTGCAGGAAAGAAGGACCTGTTTCAGGTACTTCTCAGGTCTCTCCTGCCCCATCCAGAGCACGCAGCTCTCTGTGGCTATGAGAATACTTCCTCTAAGACTTTCCTCTGCAATGGTGTCAGATTTAAAAGTTACCCACAACCGCTGTTCAGAAGAAAAGGGAAGTAAAGCAGCCCTCAGCACCTTTCTATCTACTATATATAGACAGCAAGTTTGAGAGAGAGGATGGTGGGTGTATGTTTCCGGAGCTATGTGACACAGTCCCGCGACACTGGTACAAGAAGAGACAAGTCACAGAACAAGAAGAAGAGGAGGTGACCAGAAAGCATAAGTGGGAAAAATCTATTCATAAAACAAGTACAGCCATTTCCATGTGAAAGGAGAATTCTAGTTTCCAGCAGTAAAATAGTGAGCTCCTTCTGATTCCTGGTGTTGTCCTTCCTGGGCCAGGCTGCTTGTGATCTGTTGTAGACTTTTTCTTGTCAAATGGCATCCAGTTGTCTTCTGTGTGTTTTGTGCTCTGCTGGCTGAGACGTTCATGCAGCTTTAAGCAAGCTTACAAGGACAGAGGATTTTGTCAATGAGCAGAACATCAAGGACTATGGCAGTCTGCAACTAGGAGTGAAGCTTACTTCTTCCAGTGACTTTGAGGTGGAAAGACTACAGGTACTTGTTACGTAAGGCACATACGTCATTCATGTCAAACAAGCATGTGCAAGGCAGCAGTCTGTCCTTTAAAATTAGGGTCTATTTTAAAGTAATAGTTACAAAGAGGTCACAGATAGAGTAAGGTATAGATATCTGTTCTATCTACCTGAAATTGTGCGTTTACATAAAATGAACAAAATGTATATGTGAATCATAGCAGTCATCACCCTTAGGAGACTGCACAGTGTTTGATCCAGCAGAATATATTGTTGGCAATTAAGAGCTAAACACGAATGGGTAAGTCTTCGCAGAGCTAGGTGGGGAGCTATTACACCTTTGCATAGTGCATTTAAGTTATTTAACTGAATTGTATTCTTATTACAATCAATGCGTGCTGCTGTTATATTGCAGTAAACAGTTTGCATGTAGGTGATTTTTCATGTGTTCGGAGTAGTATTTTTTTGTTAAGGTTGATCTTTATACAAGGGTTATGAGAGTTGGCTTCTTATTTGTTCATTCTTTGTATTTTATGTATTTTGACTAACTGTAGGATTCTTAATGTAGGGTTCCGTCTTCTTTTCCTGTCATGTTATAAAGCCTGCTATATGAAATATTATTTTCAAACTTTCTTGGGCCATGGTGAATTACAGTGAGATTATCTGACAGTATTCAAGATTGGAGTGTAACCTTTTCTGTTGTAAGAATGGCCTACGCATTTACTGTCAGTTGTTGCTGAATTTGGAGATTGTTAAACTGGAGTGCAGTCCTCCCATCTAATGTGTTCTGCATTATCCTATGACTGACTGGGGATGAGAGTATCACCTACAAGGAGTCATTATCTGACTGCATGGAAGATGTTCTTCTCTGAGTGTTTTTTGTTATTTTTTTAAACTCATGTAACAGAAGATGTTGTGGAAAGTGCAAATTTTTAAAATAAGCAGACTAAGTAGCAGTTTTGTATGGCAGAGCTACACTTCTTTCTCTTTTCCTGTTTTATGTGACTTGTTGTATTAATAGAAGTGAAGTGTTAATAACACCGATGAGAGTCAGGCTATCTGTGCAAGGGTTATGCGAGTTTCATATGTATGTATCAGCTAATGATTCTTTGCCCTTACCAGGTTCTTATGTAGCTCAGTCTATGCAAATCCCTTATGAATACCGGCTCTCTGTACCGAAGAATGTGCTGGGTTTTGTAATGTGAGCACATATTTACTGAGGCCTAACCTACAACCATCAAATCCATTTGCATGTTTGGGCAACTTGAATTTTTAATTCAAGACTCCTCCTAATTACACAGTATTATATGCTTGCTCCCAGTTGTGCTTCCTCCTTTTCCTAAACTAGTGAGAATCTCATTATCAATTGTAAGAACAGAGTGAGTCAGTCTCAAGAAAAAAATTAACCTGGGACCTAGTAATGACTTCTGAAGCATTTGTTGGACCAGCATTCTCATGAGCCCTCAGCAGCCGGAGGATGACAGCTTCTTTTTTAGATCTTGGCTTTTAGCACACATTAGTTGAAAGGAAATGCTCGTGTCAGTCGCTAATGTTGCACTCAAGAAAAAAAAGCCAGATATATAAACATATTTGTACTACGTTAGCACAGTGATTTCTGTTGTCCTCCTCATCATCATGCGTAACAGGATGGAGGATGTGTAGATTAAAGCATTTATTAAATGTCAGGCTTTCAGCTCTCCACTGCTACTTTGCAAATCCTTTAAAATAGATGCACTAAATTCCAGTGGTAAATTATTTATTTAAATTATTGTGCCATTATCTTGATTTGCATGCTCAGAACTAACACTAATTTCTAATGTGTCAGGATCTGTGGCAGGGCCTTCCTTATTTATCCCTTCATTTGCTTTACACCCTGCATTCCTTCCTTTTGCCTTTACTAAGGGCTTTCCTATTCTCATATCTATCTCACTTCTGTTCCTCACTTTTATTCTGTTGAGTTCCCCCTTTCTCTAACTTTCTTTTTCTTTTCTTGTTCCCTTTTTATATTTCCTTTTCCCTTGACCTCACCATTTTTCATCCTCAAATCTCATCTTTCTCTCTCCTCTTCAGTTTTTTTCTTCATCTCTCATTGCTCACCTCTCTCATTTCTCATTTACTTTCACATATATTATCATTTAGTAATGGTAGCACTAACAGTTTCTGAAATCTGGGTATCAGATTCTTAGACAATGTGGCAAAACAGAATAAAATCCATCTAATCACCAGTGTAGACATTGTCATCTGAAGGGACAAATCTCTCTCCGTTGACCAAGAAGGAACCTAAGCAACTAGTTGCAACTAGAAACCAATCTTTAGGGGGCATTCTAAGGTAGAAGTATAAAACGGTGGGATGAAGTTTTGAACAGACCATTTTCCATTCGCTAGAGGGGAACTAGATTTCTAAGTTAAACTAGATGCCTAACTCAAATTGGTGAGATGAATCCACCCTCTAAATTTGCTCCTCTATCAGTAGTGCTTAGATGGTATACTACTGAGGGAGCTAGAAACATCTTTACTGTATGTAGAAAATAGCGAGACACAGAAAAATGACAGTCATCAAAACATCATTTAAGCTTTTAGTCAAGGAGGATTTTTCCATATTCTTTGTTTATTATCGGTAATATATGTTCTACAATCAAAGCTGATTGGGTGTTGCATGTTCAAGGTAGCACAATCTGCTGTCGGTTTGCTATTGAGACAAAATTAGTCATTTCCTTCCTGTGTGATAAGATGATAAGAGCTCTGAAGTTCTAAAGCTGGCAAACTTGAGGAAGACGTAGACTTTAGATATTCTCATCAGACGGAGTACAAAATGGGAAAGCATAGATCTCAGCCTTTTATGAAACAGAGATCATTACAGGATCCTAAGTATTACTGCACTGATTAAGGTCTTTCGCAACAATATTTCATTAGGCAAAACAACATTCCTAATGTGTAAATAGTTTTTTTCCTCCAGAAAGTGATAGGTATTTTATAGAATTTCATTTGCAATTTCAAAAGCAGTCAAAAGCTAAATGTAGTAAGTAAGAGTATAACTCAGTGCAAGGATTGTTCAGCTCTTAAGCAGTACTATCCTGCAATATCGATAAACTTGTGTATCTTTGTTGCATACCATGTTTTCTGGTTTAGGTGATACTAAGGAAACCATTGGGTGGACTGACTAACACCACTAATAATTGATCCATGCTTTATGTATGCACTACCCTTTCTTTTTTCCTGAGATGGAGTTTTATATGGATCTGTTCTTAGGAGAGTAAATAAAGGCAAAGGAAGAGATAATTAAAGAGTTCCTATAGTATTAATTCTTCTGGCCCTCTTCTGTTAGGACAGGAATAGTGATTAGAGACAAGTCTCTGATTTATTCTGTTGCTTTCCTTTTTCTCGTAGAGCAGGGATACTGAATAAGAGTAACATGATAGAATTCTTCAGTTCTTTTTCTCTCACTTGGTTGTTGAGCTAATAGTGATGAAAACAAGGGGAATTTTCTTTCCCTCTTCTGCTTGTAGAAGCAAGATTAATATGCCTCCAGAGCCCTTTGAACCAGTCAGGGAGTTTGGTTTTGTTATCTCTGTCTCTCTTCTGTTCAGAAAATGGGAGTAGTATTTATGACTATGGTTATCATCTGGCTTCACTGGAGATCGAGCTTTACCTCATTGAAGCCTAGCAAGTGTGCTAGTGTTTGGGGGGGGTGGGGGGGGGGGGGTGTAGGTTGTGTGTAACAGGAAGGTTGACTCAATGGAATTGAACAGAATACTTTTGTGCAAAAATAATCCTATTTTGTGTTTAAAGCTTCCTGCTCTTCTATTACTTTGGTATCTCTTATTCTATATTTTTCTTTTTTATTTTATTGAAACTGTGGCATTCAGTAAGCTGGTTGAATCTTTTATATAAAGGGGGGGTTCTGATATATACAGGATGGTTCTTTCCATATACAGCCACTGTGACCTAAAATAGAAATACAGCCCGCTCCATGCAACAGTGCTGCTGGCTTCAGAGAGTATTCTGAGGCCTGCAAAATCTGAAGTAATAAAACTGCACTACTAATTAAGAAAAGTTTTTCCAGGGCCTTCCTATCTTGGTGGTTCCAAGTGCTTTGCAGTCACACATTAACAGGTCCTACCTTGTCATAAAAATCCTTCTTACCAGCCTTGTTTTCAGGTGGGAACACTGAGGTAGAAAGAATGAATATAAAGTGCAAATTCGTAAAGGCAGATGAAGACACTGTCTTCTCTCCTTTGGGAGCTGAGATTTAGGCACCTGGAAAAAATTTGCAAGTATAGGTAACCAAATTTAGTCGTCTTAATCAATGTTTAAGCCTTTTAAAAGTGGTTTTCAGTACCATAGAACATCCAGCAGTGCAGCCAACATAATTGGAAACTGCTGGTATTCAGCGTTTCAGAAAGCCAGGAGTGCAAATAGAGCTCTCCTGTCCTTAAGCAAAGGCATACAATTTCCTTATCACACTTTAAACTGTGACTTTCCTCTAAAATTAAAAATAGCTCTAAATCCCTTTGTGGTTTTGTGGTTCTCTGATATTGCAAAACTGCATATATCCATACAAGCAGGTTTTGAGAAAATCACCCTGTTTTTATACTTTATTGTGTGAGGTGCTATACAAACTTGAGGGAGAAAGGGTATTGCCCCATGAAATCTAGAGATATGCATAGAAAGAGGATGTAATACAATACCCTCAAAATGTTGAGCATAATTATATACAGTTTTAAAGTGCTATTTTCATCTTTATTTTCACTTTAAAGTGTGATAATTTATATGTAATCCTTTCCTGGTTTATATACAATATTTAGTATTCAACATAAGCTTCTCTTCTTATTAACTTATAATTTGCACAAACATTTTGTGTGTTGTGGTTTCTTTTTAAATACTGTCAGTCTGTGAACATCTGTGACAAGTGCAGAAGTCCAAAACATTAAAGTAGATCACCTCTTCCAAAATAAACTTCCTCCTGCTGCTCAGTATGAGGACAATACCCTTTTTCTCATATTTCACAAAGGAGATACCAAGAAATCAGAAAACCTAGCTGAAACCCACATTTTCAGTCTGCTACATGGCTATTCCTCAGTATCGACAGGCTGATGAGAATTCAGAGCAAGGGGATGCAAATAATTAAATGGCTGAAGGATTAATTTCTGCACCATCATGAAATGAATCACAAAAAATGAAGCTTTAGATGTGACCTGATGATGAGCACTTTATAGAACCCCTGGTTCTGAAGCCTGCAGACTTTATTCCCTTGATCAGTGGAGAGTGTCACGGACATATGAAAGTGTGGAGTCTGAGTGAGAACAGAGAACAGCTTTAACTGCAAGGTGATTTGTTCAGTTGAAAAATATAACAAAAAAATAGCAAACACATAGAAAGATTCATTTGTGTGTAACAGCTGAGAGAAGGATAGTCCCTGAGCGAGAAAAGGAGATGAGGGGAGTAGAGTGTTTCTTTTAATGTAAAAAGGGATTCTCTCTTTTATTTGTCTGCATGTACTGAGACCTTTGAAATAGATGGGACTAGCTGAGATTATTACTGGCTTAAGAACTCCTGCAGTTAAAAGCTATGTTGTATACTAACTACTGAAAGGAGCAGCAGGAGAGCAATTTTTTAACTGCTGGGGCGATTCTTAGTTCTTTTCGGTTAATGTCTGTTGAAGTCAGTCCAAGTCTGTGACTTCACACCTGTGATTTGTAATGGATGCCATAGTATTCCTATGATGTATCACAACTTCTGAATGTCTTAGGTTACAACTCAAGAGGTGCTGGAATCAGAAACTAGGTAATGGTAATGAAGATTGGATGAAATAAGTGATTACACATTCAAAAACATTTTAAATCTGTCATTTTTAATGTTATGAGTGAAAACAACTTTTCTGCAATATCATCACAGGAAGGAAGGACAGAAACAGGGAATAAGGTCTTTTAAACACCTAGAAAATGCATGTGCTGCTGAAAATCTTTTAAAATTAAAACCACTTATACAATACCTTTATTGGTTTCCCATTGAGTTTTAGTTGTCACATCTGGTTTTTGCTGTACTAATGTCAGCTGTCCGTTGCTATTGTCTCTGGAATAGCTCCACAAGACAGTGGAGCTAAATGAAGGTTATACTCTCAGACCAGTTTGGCCAAAGAAACACAACAGAGGCAACACCCCAAGCTCTAGGAAAGAGAGGAGTGCTCCCTGTTACGCAGCAGTAATCCCTGAGAGGCGATGAGCAACAGCACGGCGAGGTGGGAGAGGAGAGAGCTTAGCTGTGCTTCGGGTAGGGCATTTCCAAGGTGGAAATCCGCAGAAGCAAGCAAAAGGAAGATTCTGAAATTCCTACGTGGCAGTGAGGGACCACTCCACTAAATGTTGTTTTTAAGGGCTTGCTCCTGGTAATAGACTGTGTTTAACAGGAGTTTGCTACCAGAGATCTCCTTTTAAAATTCTTAGCCGCTCATGCAATATACTTATTACTTTCCCATTAAAAATTATATCCCCAAAACAACAGTATGGATGTAAATGGGACTATTTGATAAAGGTATTTTTAATGTCAGATAAAAAAATGTATTCATGTTGAGAATTATGCTGATGAGTGAACTCTTCTTTGAATCATTTAATGGAGAAATCCCTTACTAATGTCCTGAGGGAACTGCTGACAGTGTGTAATAATTTCTGGTTCAGTGCAGCAGATTACAAGATATCTTGCATTTCATGAAATTCAGGCAAATGCTTCTTTTGCAATCTGAGGTCCGTCTGTGAGCTTCCTGGTATGCTCCCCCAAATTAAAGGGCCTGCAACACACCTTTTTTTAGATGCAATAGATAGCTGTGGCTGTAAAATGACTAAGGTACTGTGTGATCTTCTGCCTTACTGCCTTCTGCTCCCAAAAGTTCAGCTTCTCCAATTATGTAGTGTTTGTTAAATTCACCTTTGAAGTGAAATACAGTTATTTCCAGAATAAGTGGTGGAGAGTAAGGTTCATGAGAATGTATGTGTACTTCAGATGAAGCTATTTCACCTTTAGTATTCCTCCCACTGCTACCCACCTTTAGCTTTTTCTGTTGTTTTACCTTTATACTGTTCATTACTGCAGTGTCATCTTTACTACACATAAATATTGGCATTCAGTAAGAATTTCATCCAGCTTGCAAGGAGTTCATAAGACCAGAGAGATTTTCCCATAGCTGCAGCCATGCCCCTGTGATTCTGGATCCCATTGAGCAGACCTGGTCTTCCTTGCCCTCTGAGGATTGTTGTGTCTCCCGGCCCATTTAATAGCAGTCACTGGAGTAATGAAACATACCTGCAATCAGCAGAGCAAATGCTAAATAAGTGGTTCCTGCGATGTGAAACTACAAACAAAAGAACTCTGGGAGAGCTCCTGGAGTACAGAAGAACAAAACCCCTGGCAAGACTCCCCTAACCTGTCCATAATATGAGGAACCCATCTGAATTTTTCTCAGAGAGATATTAAACCCCAGCCTAGGATTTTGGACAATTTGGGAAGGCCTTTGAAAGCATCAAGCAAAGAACATGCATTTTTGTAGGACTGTTCTGTATTTCATTATGATAGAAGACTGACAAACACATTATTTAGCAGATTAGCACTTTCGTTTTTAGTTTTCAAAATGAGGCGTTAATAGCCTCTGGCTATACAGATTAATAGTTGATTTTGCGCAGTGATACTCAGTGTAACACAGGCTACTTTGCAGTTCCTAAAGTTGGGAGCTGAGGAAATTATAACACAATGGAGAGGAGGAAATTATAACACAATGGAGAGAACTCTTCTGGTCCAAGAAAAACAACATTGCTTTTAAGGTCTTTAGTTACTGATTACCAGCAAAGTCTCATAAAGCACAGCTCTTGGCTCATAGGACCTAAGAACTGCACATTCTTCTTATACCATGGTCTCTGAAAGGGTAAATTAACTCTTGAAATAGAAGCTTATCTTCTGTGAGCCACCTGGATCACAAGATCTTGAGAAAGCTAGAATGCAAAAATAAGACTTGTTTCAAAGGTTAACATTTATTGCAAAGTTAAGAAGGAAAGATTTTTACAAAGTTTCTTTACTCTTAACTTTAATACAAGTTTTCTGACCTCATTGTTGCCTGCCTCATAACCTTCTCTAATGAGGTGGTTACAAATTAGGAGTTGGCAGGAAATTGATTAGCAAGCACTCAGAAATCATGTGATAGTATTTGCATGAGTCAAGAACATTTTCAGACTTCAGTGATACAATGCTCATACTTACCCACTCATGCAGAGAAAGGCAAGGTCTGAACTCACAGGTACTTGCATTCATGCCCACACATCAGGCACTCTATACACAGCTGCAGAACGCAGACATACGTAATTGCTTGCTTATGAGTTAACTATTCCTCTGGTGTAGTCATTTACATGTGTTGGCTCATCACATATACGCAGGAAAAAACGCAGGTTCAAATCAGTATAGCTGAGAGGAACAAAGGAGGTGAGAATGAAAGCCTTCATTGCCTGCAGCAAGTACGTGTCTTTGCTCTGAGCTCATACCCTTTCTTGCGTCGCACCGTGTCCTTTACCATTGCTTCTAATATGAAGAGGGATTCTCTGACTTGTAGAGACCTTCATGGAGTTAGCTGAGCTACAGATTCATCACTAGAGAGCAATATGCAATAGTTCATAGACTCAAGATAGCACTTCTCTGAACTGTCACTTTCCGGATGAGCTGTGGACAGGCTGCACTTCAGTTCAAACAGTTTCAATATAGGGCAAAGTCAGCATTAGTCAGAAGTGATTCTAAGCTCATCCTATGTGACATGGAAGCACAAAAAAGTAACAGGATAGAAACTGTCCTGTTTGATGTTCATTTGCCAATTGTTTCCCTTGTTAAGGAGGAGAGCCAGAGATGGATGATTGCCTGGAGACACTGAAAGATGAGGAGGAAGCTTTGTGGGAGAACGTAGAATGCAACCGGCACATGCTGAGCCGGTACATCAATCCAGCCAAACTGACCCCATACTTACGGCAGTGCAAAGTAATCGATGAGCAAGATGAGGATGAGGTGCTTAACTCACTTATGCTGCCCTCCAAAATTAACCGAGCAGGTAATTATTCTGTGAATGGCTACGTCTGTATCCCTATCTGAACAGTATTATTTTGCTAAGTCTGGAGGGAGCCTGTATCAAATTACAGATTATCGAATGGAAACCCTATATCTCATTTACAGGAGATATAATGTAAAGGGGGGAATCTGCTGCTGCTATTTTGATAACAATGATTCTTTCCAGTGCTGTGCAGACTGGAGCTCATGGGGTTCATATTCCCGTCAAAGCCTTGGCAAATATTTCAGTTAACACAAGCAGCAGCCAATGCCATTCCAAGAGTAGGTTTTCAGCTGTCTTGCCATGCTTCATGATTTGTCACTGAAGGGTCTGCCATCCCAGCATTTCAGTACTGCCTGGTGAAGGCTGCACTGAATAACGTGTCTTTTGAAATTTCTGTTCCAGAGACCAATTTGCCCGCACTCCTTCAGAATAACGATCAGCACAAACATAAAGAATACGTGGCATTACTTTATGAGTTCAGCTGAACTCAATTAATCGGCCAGATTTTCCACAGCGCATTGCTGTGGCAGGGATGAACCTTAAGAAGATTTGATTTCAGGGAGACAGTACTTGCTTATGCTGCTCAGAGTGCTGTTATGTCACCTCTCCCTCTGTTCTCTGTACTTAGGCCGTCTGCTGGACATTCTCCACACAAAGGGCCAAAGGGGCTACGTAGTTTTCTTGGAGAGCCTAGAGTTTTACTACCCTGAACTCTACAAACTGGTGACAGGGAAAGAACCTACACGGAGATTTTCCACTATTGTTGGTGAGTAGAATCAGTCCCAAAGGAGCCTGTTGAAATAAGGACTATCTTGAAGACTGGATTTGATTTTTCAGGCAAGAAATGGAAATAAAAGCTAATCTTGTAGTAGCATTCTGCAGTTTTTCAGTCCCCTTCAATGCAAAATGAGCTAGCAACAGGTAATGTATAAAGAAAAGGAACTTCTCAGTTGTCTGAATGAAGCTGAAGAGCTTCAAATTGAATGATAGGCATTACAAGAAATCTCAAAAGAAGAAACATTGGAACAGTGGACTAAATTACACAGATGACCTACACATGCACAGCAAATTTGAAGCATTCAGATTAATTGTACTCCTACAGATTCATTTTACAAAGTTTGTGCTATTTTCACAGGCCTGTTAGCTCAGCTGAAACAAGACAAATGTAAAGGCTTCATATTCTATCCAGACAAGCTGTATGCATGTATATTGTGATTCTGGTAATAGTATGCTGTGTAATATTTGTACTGGTGTCAGTTAGATATACAAATGTGTGTGTATTTGTGCATATTCTGCTCCTCTGTACATATTCTGGGGCACTTGTTTCTTACTCAGTTCTGCTGATCCCTACTTAGTATAAAGTTACTTTATTAGACATTGATAAGCTGTTCAAACATTTTCAGTGGAGGAGGGACATGAAGGCCTTACCCATTTCCTAATGAATGAGATCATTAAGCTTCAGCAGCAAGTAAAGACAAAAGATGTGCAGCGCTGTGAACTCTTGGCTAAGTCTCGCCAGTTGGAGGATGAGCGAAAGCAGCTAAAACTGAACAAGATAGAGCTGCTGACCTTCCAGGAGAGATACAACAAGATGAAGGAGGAGAGGAACAACTACAATGATGAGCTGGTCAAGGTGAAAGATGAGAACTACAATCTGGCCATGAGATATGCCCAGCTGAGTGACGAGAAGAGCCTGGCTGTGATAAGGAGCCGAGACCTCCAGTTAGAGGTGAGATAAATACTCTGGGCTGCTTTAATCCAGAGCAGCAATGGAGGATGCCAATGGCATCTGGCAAAATGAGACCTTCTGTGACAGTAGAAAGGTGCAGAGCTCTCATTTGCTTTGCTTATCCAGATGATCACTGTACAGAAATGCCAACTGCCGTGGTGTGTATTAATGGCAGATAATTTACATACTTGTAATAGATTAACAGAACATAACATACTTAAAAAGAAAATTTTAAAAACATAATCGTTTGCTAAAAACATAATTTTAGCTTTTCAGGCTCAATAGTATCTTGGGGCAGTTATCCGGGTTTGCACTACAGCTGCTGGTGGTTTATTCAAAAAGTCTCACATAGAGCATTGGAACAGCTTGAGGCCATTTAGGAAATCTAAAGAAATGCTTCAAGTGCCATAAAATCCATGCTTGTGCATGTGTCACAGATGAAATGGAATAAACAACTACCCATAGTGGATCTGGACACTGGGGTTTATTTTCAAACCAATGATACCAGATGTTTTACCCCACTTTGTTTTTTCACACAGTCATTTTCTTGCTCCCCCACCTTGGCGCTGTCTTCTCTTGGGCGACATCCTTTCCCTGCAGGGAGGTCCCTGCTGGTGTGGGAAGGTTGGGCAGAAAGTCGTGTTGCTTCGTGCTCTGCAGCTGCTCACAGTCACTGGTCACAGATGTTATTGGCCAAGGGCATCCCCTGGCCTTCATCCCTGAGCATCTCGCTGATCTCCAGGATATTCCCCCACTTTCAAATCTTCCCTCCATCCAGGATCATTATCACCTTCTTCCCAGGCCCCCTTCTGTCTGAAACCACTTTTTGGGAACCTCTCATTTCTATCCAGAACTCAAAGCCTCCGTTTTTCCCAATCCAAATAGCCTATGTGCAAAAGCACAATGTATAGGCAGCCTCCTAAGTGTTAGTTCTGTTTCATATCTCTTTATTTATTGGAGGGTTGAGGATGTGCCACTTTTTTTTTTAGTCCAGATGTTATCAAAATTTACAACCAGCCCATACCAGTTTCAGCTAGCAAATAGCAGGCTTCTGCTTGAGAGTTCAAGAGTTCAGTTGTGGACATTCCACACACGCACATACACCCAATTATCTGCTGCTTGTTAGCATTCACAGTTTAAGCTATTTTTTCCACCTATGACAGTACATTTTCAGCTGGAAGTGAGAGTGTTTTCAGAGCAGTCAATATCAGAACTAGGAATGATTCCTTTCCTTTCCTGTTTCTCCTTTTCACTGCTCCCTGGCTGCTCTAGATTGACCAACTGAAGCATCGCTTGAACAAGGTGGAAGAGGAATGCAAGCTGGAGAGGAACCAGTCTTTGAAGCTGAAAAATGATATTGAAAACCGACCCAAAAAGGAACAGGTTCTGGAGCTGGAGCGGGAAAATGAGATGATGAAGACTAAAATCCAGGAGTTACAGTCCATCATTCAGGTATAAAAGCAGATATTGCTACATTTAAAATTCCAGCCACTTCAGCTTACCCCTCCTGCTTACCCAGATGATGGATTCAGCAGCCTTCGACCACTCCTTGCCTCCAGGCACCCCCACACTTCCCTCCCATACTGTCTCACATACCGCACATCTCCTCACAGCCTGCCTTGGTGGCTACCCTTCAGGATCTAAGTGTCCGGAGGAAGCTGTGAGAGTGGGACAGAGAAGCAGGAGGTGGTGACAGCTTCCACATGTTTTCAGTAAGAGACAGAGTTGAGTACATCATAGTAGGGAAACTGGTAACTATGAACAAGAAGAGGTGGCATGGTCTCTGCTACTACTCCTCACCTCAGACTCAACACACGCTCCTGTTATAATGCAAGGAAGCATTGGGTGAAACCTCTGCCTGCAAAGCTACAATAAGCATAAGTGCAAAGTTTGGAAAAACAGAAGGTTAGTTATATAGCTCCCAGCTGTCTGTAGTACTCCTTGTACAAACACATGCATGAGGAGGAGTTCTACCAAAAAAACCCCGTCATCTAATAAATCAAGCTGTACACGAGAGATTGGCTCTTTCAAGGTGCAGAGTGCAGCTGTTTAATTGCTGAGCATTCAACTCCATGTTTTAACCCCTCTGTCGTTCTTTGTACCAGTCTGTCACTACAAAGCTGTGTTAAATATGCAGCCCAGAAATTTCTGACAGTGGCTCTGCGTACCCTGTTCTAGGCTATTGTCATATCTGTGCCAAAAGGTCTTAATGAAGCAGAGGGTAATAAAGGTTTCTGTACTTGGGTGGTCACTAGTTACCAGAGTGCCCCGTAGAATGCTGCTGTAACTTGCACAGGGATCTTAACTAAGCTTTGTTTGGGCAGATGGGGAAAAAGGATGTTATGCAGCAAATTTAGCACTGTGTTACTTTGTGAAGAGCTTAGCCAAATATTAGGATATATGTGAGAGTGCTTAGCACTTTGCTGGAGAAGGTTTGTGGTATTCTAAAATGACACGTAAAAGATTTTCGATAGAATGTGCTTCAGAAATGGCTGTAGCCTCTAGCAGTGCCTAACAATTCTTAGTTCTGATACAAATCCAATTCAAAGGTTGAAAAAGGATGTAGTATAGAAGGTTCTGGGAGTTCTGGTCCATGTAGAATCTCTTACATTAATTGAAATGGTCTGATATCATAGAATCATAGAATCATAGAATTGTTCTGGTTGGAAGAGACCTCCAAGATCATCGGGTCCAACCATTAACCTATCACTACCAAGTCCCCCACTAAATCATATCCCTTAGGGCCTCATCTAAACGTCTTTTGAATACCCCCAGAGATGGGGACTCCACCACCTCCCTGGGCAGCCTGTTCCAATGCCTGACAACCCTTTCGGTAAAGAAGTTTTTACGAATGTCCAATTTAAACCTCCCCTGGCGCAACTTGAGGCCATTTCCTCTTGTTTTGTTGTCTGTTACTAGGGAGAAGAGACCAACCCCCATCTCTCTACAACCTCCTTTCAGGTAGTTGTAGAGAGCAATAACGTCTCCCCTCAGCCTCCTTTTCTCCAGGCTAAACATCCCCAGTTCCCTCAGCCGCTCCTCATAGGACTTGTGTTCCAGACCCTTCACCAGCTTCGTTGCCCGTCTCTGGACACGCTCCAGCACCTCAATGTCTTTCTTGTAGTGAGGGGCCCAAAACTGAACACAGTACTCGAGGTGCGGCCTCACCAGGGCCGAGTACAGGGGGACAATCACCTCCCTACTCCTGCTGGCCACACTATTTCTGATACAGGCCAGGATGCCGTTGGCCTTCTTGGCCACCTGGGCACACTGCTGGCTCATATCACCTAAAGAAACAGAGAAATAATAATGAAATAGCTAAAAATAGAAATGAAATTCTCCGAAGTGAAAGTATAAATAAACAAAAGGCAGTTTGTTTTAGAAATACTTAGCTATACTTAGAAATATTAGGTAACCAAAATGTCACTGAAATCTCCAACTCAGTCTAGGTATTTTAAGAATAAATACGCATATTACTTGCTTGCATTTTATGCCTTTTTCATCTTCCGTTTATGATTAATTTTGGATGGCAATTTATTTGTTGGAACCTGCTCTGGTAATCTTGTTAATTTTAAATCTGAAAGAAAAAATATTGCTGGACACTACAGAAAATGAAGCAGTGGTACAAGCTACTCCAGGCATGTTTAATATTCTCTGAGCACAGCCCTGCAAAGCCTATGCATGCTTTAAAAATTCCCCTGAATGTTTTCTTAGGCCCTGCTCTTTGGCAAAGGGTGATTTTTGTGCTCAGTGAGAGCTGATTAATAGAGAAGAGTTTTGAATGTAGGGCTTGGAGTGAAGAATTGTCACTGCATCCAAAATGGATCAAATTATAGCCAGTACAATAAAACAGCAAAACAGTTCCTTCATCAGGCTATTCTGACAGCAAGACAGCCTTTATTCATCTTCTCTGACACCATTTTAAAATATGAACAAATGTCCATCTCTTCTCTGGCTTTCCCATTGCAATACCATGTTCTTTTTCTATTCCTCTTGCTTGTTACTGTCTTTGTTACTTTTCTCCCTCCAATGCTATTTTCTCTTTCCCTGGCCTGTCTCTTAAAAATATCTTTCCTCAGGCTGACAAGCGGAGTTTGCCAGATTCGGACAAAGCCATTTTGGATATTCTGGAACATGACCGTAAGGAGGCACTAGAAGATCGTCATGAGTTGGTCAACAAGATCTTTAATCTCCAAGAGGAGATTCGTCATGTGGAGGACTTGAGAGACAAGGTGAGAAATGGAAGGATAAAAAGATGGAATATCTCACGCTAGAGCCCAAAAGACCTCTGAGAGCAGTGGTAGTTAACAGTGTGTCGTTTCCAGTATCTTGAAGAGAAAGAAGATTTGGAGTTAAAGTGTTCAACACTAGGAAAAGACTGTGAGATGTACAAGCACCGTATGAACACTGTGATGATACAGCTAGAAGAGGTGGAAAAAGAGCGAGACCAGGTATCTAACAGTTAAAGTGGGGAAAATTAGTAGCAAAAGCCTGTATCTCGTATGTGTCACTTTGGGGAATTGTGGGTAATTCGACCCAAAATACCATTAAAAAATAAACAGTAACAAGAAATTGCTACTTGTTGGAATTTGCATGACAGTAATTAAACCTAGGATAATACTGGGTTGTTTCCACAGTGTAGCATCTGGCAGGCAGGACCAAGGTCTTAACAACAGCTACTGCAGGCTTTATATTAGTGTCAAGCCATCCGGTTTGCACTCTGGAGCATTTTGCCACCAACCAAGAAGGAGCTGGAAATGAACCACCCTCATCATCGTAATTTTTAATGGTACTACTGTGGCACATCCTGGTCCTAACTGCTGTGTTAATTGGTGAATGGTTACCAGTACTGAAGTCCCCGTTCCAAACACCTTACAAACAAACCCAGCAGGAGAAGGTGTCTGGTGCCCAGGCGCAAAACAGGTTTCTTCTCTCCACTGCAGGCATTCCGCTCACGTGATGAGGCTCAGACACAGTATTCACATTGCTTGATTGAAAAAGATAAATACAGGAAGCAGATTCGAGAGCTGGAGGAGAGAAATGATGAACTCCGAATTGAGGTGGTTCGGAAAGAAGCTTGCATTGTTAACCTGGAGTGCAAACTCCGACGGCTCTCTAAGGACAATAACTTTCACGACCAGGTGGGGCTGAGGAAGACAGACATGAGTTCTTTCATTTTTTAAGACTTGATCTTAAAAACATCTTGGTGTGGAAGGGACAGGGGACTCTTTTAATTCCCTCTGTGAATTAACTGGAAAAAAAAATCTTCTTCTACTAAATGTCAATGTTGTGAGCTCTTTAGTACAGTGGGGTTCAAGGTGTCTGTGTCGTGCACATATAGCTTCTCAAAGGCTGGCACTCCACAACTTGTTTTTAAATGGAAGGGAAGGAAATGAAGACAGACAATGAATTTCTACACTAGGGTAGAAACCACAAATATTTCTTTTCAGGAATGTGCCCCAGTGAACAGAAATCCCCACAAATGTCAATCTAAGTTCCTGATTTGGGTCTGGAGCCACATTCTGCGTAAGCTTCTGAAGCACTGGAGTCACAGGAAGTTCAATCAGATTACTCTAAAGGGAGGTCAGGAGGAGTTGTACCAAACTGATCTCAGAAGTAAAGTGTTTCTTTCTGATCTTTAGAGTTTACCACGGAATCTACCCATTACCATTATCTCCCAGACCTTTGGGACTCCTAGCCCAAAAGCCAATGGTCAGGAGGCAGATGACGACTCCACTTCTGAAGAGTCTCCAGAAGACAACAAATTCTTCTTGCCTGATCAAGCTCGACTCAAGAGAAGAGTGAATCTAAAGGGAATCCAGGTGTGGCTCAATATGAGGCTGGAGTGGTATAGTGCAGGGACTGTTAGAACTAAGAGACATAATACGTGTTGTGGTCATGCCTCTGAAAGTGCTGGGCTATGAAGAGAAGAACAGATTTGTATATGATAGTGAGCTCTCAGTTTTTGCCCTGTGGTGATTTGCATCTTGAGGAACAGATATAATTAGGTTTCATAGACCATTTTCTGCCCCTTCTCCCCATTTTGTGTATTCTCCTTGCTTCTGCTGTTCATTCACACTCTTGGTCAATAAATTGATTCTTTGCCTCCTTAACAGTAGTGAAAAAAAATGACATAATGTCTGAAGTCCAGCACACAAGTAACTGAAGGGGAAAATGAAGCATTGGTGGAAAAGCTCATATCAGCTGGAAGGAATAATAGAAAGAAATGGACACAATCTAGAGCAAAATTAACTGCCTAATTTAGAATTAAATTATGGCAATTTCCTCTCACTTAAGAGTAAGGGGTAGCACGAGTTAGGTCCATGATTTCCCTGACTAGCTGCATTCATACAGCTATTATCTGATGCTATATTCATGAATTGTAAAAATATACAATCTAACATTCGGGGTTTTGAGCTTCTCTTTCCTTTCATGTGCATTTGAATTCTCCCTGCCCTTCATAACCTTTCTGAGCTCTGACTGTCATTATTACTTATGGCAATAGAGCTGCATTTTTTACATTGCACACTCCAAAAGGATGCCTGTTGTATTACCAGCTGCCTGAAGCCAGTCCCAAGGCACCCACTTCACCTTTTGTCTCTTTGTTCCCTCCGCAGAATCTGGGAATTGCATTTGGGCCAGACTTTTAAAAGTAGTTAGGTAGCTAACTCTTGTTCACGGCAGTGGCATTTAGATACCTAAATATCTTCTAAATTTTGGGTCCTATTGTTTAAAGGAGGGCAAATATATTACAGCATAACAGTGAAAAAAGGGGTGAAAATATCTAGTTTACAGCATGTGGCAAATATTCTGCATTTGTGTTGATTTTTGTCCTCTTTCTTTTAGATAAATCCAAGAGCTAAATCCCCTGTCAGCATGAACAAAACATCAGAGTTTCAAGGTCAGAAAGAGCACCCATGTCCTTATTCCTTTTCTGTTGCTTTGTCTCATTCACTTAATCTCTAAGTTGTTTTAACAAATATGCCAACCGGGGAAATTCTTAACTAAGTCCAAGTCAGTAAAATAGACAGTTTCTCTCATAGTGAACAATGTCATAATTTAAAGTAGTCAAGTGTTCTACCTGAATGTCCTCTCCATCCAAAGATACCTCCACAGACACACAATATTGTATCCCACAGCTTACCTAAATTTTCTGTTTACTCAATTTTTCTTTTAGTCTACAAAAAATTTAAAGTCATCAGTGTAATACCTGTACTAAAAGTCATTATACGATTCTCTTTTTGCTGTTGGAAAAAAGCTGAAAAGACCTTAATCTAGTGATCATCTAATGAGTTCCTTTGTCCTTCAGCAAAAAGGAATTAATTTTAGATCTAAAGCATTGCAAAGGTTGAGGGGAGGGAGACTGACCCTCCCATCAGCCAGCTGCCAAGTTACCAAATTAGTTGCTGTATACTTCTGTTTGAGCTACTCCTAATTCCTCTTATTTATGTAACACTGTTCTCAAACCAAACACCATCTCAGGCAGCACTTCCTTTATTTGTTATGTGCAGCAGCGTGCTCGCTGTTGTACAAAATATGACGGGAAACATGGTTTCTGCTGCGAGATACTGCACGTTAAACCGTATGTTTGGTATCAGGTAATGTGCAACATTAGTACAAATTAGAGGTGCTGAGGAAGGGAAGGAGTCCACAGAGACATTCACGCTGTGCTACCTGGGGCTGCTGAGGGATCTCGAGCTTCTTGGTCCCTGTTGTAAATTTTTTGTTGTAAAATAAGCAAAATTCAGTGAGCCAACCTTATTGCAGACTACCAGATTCAGATGATGAAGGTAAAACATAAATTAATAAAACAATCCTTCTTTAATTTGTCAAATAGTATTCACAGATCTAATAAAAATGTACAGGACAGCGTTGAAAGAAAAAGTTGGCAAGAGGCTGTCCAGAGTGGCGTGCATTTCTGTACTTCATCAGGAAGGTGACAGGGAAGGAAAGGGAAAGCTGCAGGGCACAGAGCACGTCCTGGAGCCTCTGCCCAGGACAGGGTGGGGGAAACAAGATAAGCTGAAATGGGAAGATAACCTAAGTGTTGTTGCAAATCTGTGAAAGACTCCATATTGAAAGTGATCTGACATAATTTTCTCTGGTGTCTGTATTTTTCTCTGTCATCTGTGAGCGCAGCAGTCAGAGCACAGGATGAAGATGGGGCTGATGCCAGCAATGGCCGCACAGACACGAGTTCCTCTAATTCTGTTTCCATCAGTAACTCCATCAGCAGCTGTGAAGTCAGCAAAATTGTAAGGAGCCTTCAGATACCCCTTGCCTGTCTACGACTGTCTCTCCTAATGTGGTTCAGAGCTTTCGCAACCCAGTAGTAGCACTTCACTAGCATCCCAGCTGTGATCACATTCAAGGCCCTGGTCAGAAGCTCCCATAATCTTTTTGCCAGCATTTTGTTAGAACCAAGTTATTAGCCTTCTTCAAAATCACAGAATTGGTTTATGTTTATTTAAAGATATTTCAAAGATATTTATGACCTCTTGCTGTCTCCTTATGCCATTTCATGTTGACTGTTAGAAGGAGGAGATTTTCTTTAAAAGCTGCTTTGTAATTTATTTAAGAAATTTTAAGACTTTTTTTAAGTTCTCTATTGCTTGTCCTGTCTATAAGTAACAGTGAGTGACAAAAGGGGTGCAGATCACAGTTGGAAATTTCTGCATACGATAGCCAAACCATTTCTTCCCTGCTTGCTGTATCCCCATAATCTCCCAAGGTAGATATTCCATTATACATATGTGAGCACTGACACAGCAGGACAAGCAGACAGAGAGAGTGCTCTTGCAGAGTGTTAATAAAAAGAACAAAACATCTTTCTAGAACACCGTGAAAAATGCTGCCCCCAGGAAATTAAAATTATACCCAAGAATAGCCAGGAAAGAACTCCCTGCCACTCGTAATAAGCTTAGCTGGGTTAGGAATATTGTTTGGAATATCTGTTGGATATTTAGATGACTTATACTGTCTTCCCTCTAGTACAATTCAGATTTTAGTTTCCAGTATACTAAATTAATAATTTAATGTATGGAGATCTGTATTTTTCTTCCTCATTCCTACTATTTATATATATAAGTGTACATACATTCCACTTTTCATCCTCTTTCTCCTATATGTCAGCTGTGCAACATATAGGCCACACATCAAGGGTAAAGTTAAAATTGTTTGGTAAATCAGCCAGTCATGTGGTCACAGAAAAAGGTACTGTGCCAGCACACAAGCTGTGCATATTGCTAAAATCCTGGAATATATCAATATGAATGCTCTTGTATGTAGCATTCTGCGCATCTAGAGTCAATTTTTCTTACTGTTGTGTGTGCTTCACAGTGCAGAGTGCCACTGGCAAGCTAGCAGGCTAATGCTTCTGTAAGTTAGAAGTGATAGCACATTTAAGACAGATGATAACCTTCCTGTCACTTTTTTTTTAAAAGCAAACCCTGAGAAATCGCAATGACAGTATCATGTCTACCACTCCTGAGCCTCCAGGAAATGATTCAATAGTCCGACGTTGCAAAGAGGATGCCCCTCATTGCAGGTAGGTAGCCACGCTGATGAAATATGCCCAGAACCTGTTCTCACAAGGAGGAGGTAAAAAGGGCCTTAGATGTCCTTGTGTCTGTCTCTAGTTGGAGAACTTCTATTAGGCAGCAGGACTACTGACTTGCTAAACTTCTCAAGGCTGCAGTCCTTCATCCCTCATTTTGTCCAGAACACTCAGGAGTCTCTGAGAGTTCAGCTGGGATGAATGACACAGTGATACCGCTGCAGCACTGCCTTTTTTAATGTACGTAATAAGACACAGTACTGAAATGACTAGGCACCAATGCTACTGGAGAATGTGCTTTACCTTTGTAGACTGATATGGCTTCACTTTTTCCCTCTCAGCTCCAGGGTGTCTGTGTCTGTGTCCCTGTCCTTTCCCCTTCTCTCAAAGCCCCTCCTTCTCCTCTGTAAGCTGCCAAAATAGAGCACAGCTGCTTGAATGTCTGTGAGGAATGGAGGGGAGAAGTGGAGGAGGGAGGTGGTTTTTGTCGGGCTCAGGGCTCCGTATCTCAGCATAGCAATGAGGAGAGAGAGATGCATTGCCCTCTGCTTCACCTTCTGCTGCAGCTTCCACTGCTGTCGGGTCATGGCCCTGCGGACTTCCCCTGCGAATGAAATCGGATCAGCTGGGGAATGGAAAGCCAGTGGCAGACCTTGCCTGCCTCACAGTCCCCTAAATGGCACTGACCCCTTTTCTAAAAGGTTTACAGCAATGCAATACTTGGACATACTGTTTTGGTGCTGGTGTCAATAGCATCAGTGTTTGTATCAGAAATACCAGAAGATACAAATACATTCCCTAAAGGTCCCAAGCAGAAGGAGAAAAGAACAAAGCCCAAGCAAACCAATGTAGAAGAAAGCAATATATGTGGAGGGTTTAGATCTTTATTAGATCTATTTTTTAGATCTAATCTTTATTAGAACTTTATGTAGATTTTTAATGCTTTTCAAAACAAACTTATCTCTGGCAGACTGTCACTTTTGCCTCTTTTTCTCTGTGTAAAGCTTTGCAAGATAGCTTTCCATTGAGGGCATCCTCAACTAGTTCTCCCACAGAGTTTTCTAGGCTGCTGAGGATTTAGGCAGAGTTTATTCCAGTCTTCCTTACGTTCTCCTATATTGTCCTCCAGGCCCCTTTTTAAGGTGTGTTGCGTTAATTCAAGATGGAGAAAAAGGGTTGTTTTGTTAATGATTTGAATATTTCATGTTTCAGGTGCTTAACTTGAAAAGCCTTTGGCATGCCTGAACATTTAAATATTTGCAGTGTATTACAGAATGCAGTAAAGATTACATGGATATTATTCATCTTGTGGACTTATTTCACTACAGCTCTGACTATATCCTGTTCCATATGTTAAGGCATTGGAACACTGAGCTGTATTGAAATCCGAAAATTTTCCTCAGATACTCTTTCCCACTGGCATGTGGAAGGAAAAGGTACCCTGGAGCAAGTTCTGAATGTGGCCTTACTTTGTTGAGCTAATAATCGCTAAAGTTAAGTAACTCAAGAGCATGCCCAAAAGTTCACTGTAGTTTATAACTTTATAATTAGCCTGCTAAGGTTTTTTAACTTGTTTGTGAACATAATCCAAAATAATTGCTGTTTGCATGCCAAGTTGCAGGTTTCACAGTTCATCTGATCTTGATTTGTGTGAAAAAAATGTGCGATCATAATTTAATAAGTAAGAAAAGGTGTATTATTTCCCTGCTTAGGCATGGTGTAAAAATAGCTGATTCTCCACAGATTGGCTGCAAAAATTCACCCTTCATCTGAAGCCAAATATGAGGGATATCAGCTCTGCAGGAGACCTACAAATCATTCTGAATGGGAAAAACAACAAGCTGTTATTTAAACAGCTTTGCAACCAAAGGACATTCTTTAATTAAGCCCTTCTAGTGAAGCAGACAGGTCACTCACTTGGCTGGACATCCCCAATATCCCTTTAAGAGCAAAATTTGGGTGAATTTTAACTGTTTTTAAGGCCAACCAATCCAGTCACCCTTAACAGGAAAGGTCGTGTCAGTGGGAGCTGGACTGGGACCAAAGCTGTGGCATAGGAGTTTCTGTGCAAAAGCCTGGTACACCTTGCCATTCTGTTACTGTAGGTATCTGAGTAACCATGCGAGGTACCGTTAAGCTGCTATAAAATGCTTCAAGGACTTTAAATCAAGCAGGTAAATTACTCCTTTACTGCTGCACCTCAGTCACTTCCCTTGCATTCACTCTGTCCGTCAGTGAGCTTCTGACATTTTTGATCTATCATGGAAAAAAACCATGCTGCACTATGTATACAGCAGGTATTATGCAACCGTTTATCTCAGTGCTGAAGCAGGTGTGGTGTAAGTCACACATGTGAGACCATCAGCCAGCAGCTTCCCTTTGTCTTCAGCAAAATCATTCCCTCACTGCTGTTAGCAATTCTTCCTTCTGAATCTTCTTGCTGCTTCACATGCTTCCAATGTTGACAGACACATACTGTCTTCCTGCCATGTTCCTACTTCTTCCCCAGGCCCACAACTATGTTACTTGCTTATTTTTTTGCAGCTGCACCATTGCCTAATGCAACACCTCCAACATCCTTCTTCTTCACAGAAAAAGTTTCTCCTTCAGAACTTAATGAAATCTGCTGAAAGTTGGAAAGTGAACAGCTTTCTCTCTCTCTCTCTCTCTCTCTCTCTTCCATTATCTCATGCTTTGTTTTTAATTCCAGCCTGGTTGAAGAGGAAAATGACAGCTTTGGATATGATGCTTTGGAGCTAGATGGTAAGTGAGAGGATATCATGTATATAGTTTAACTATGAAATATGTGTGATTAGTTCACCAGCTACAGATACTGTCAAATAGTCAACTCCTGGTCTAAAAAAGATGTGACATACTCTGAGAAAGAATCAAGTCAGTTCATTATAACAAGAAAACAAAGAGTCAGCTTGTGGCGAGAATAAGAAAGCAGTTATTCCTGAAGAACTAAGTGGGAGAAGGATTAGACTGAATGAATAGATGGAGGGTGCTTGGCTGGTGTTTGCAGGTTGGTAAGAAGACCTCCAGCTTTAAAATTAGGAAAGCGTCAAATTGAGAGTGGAAACAGTAAAGAAGACAGAGTCAGACTCTTCTCAGTGCTACCCAATGAAAGGAGAAGAGGCAATGGGCACAAACTAAAGAACAAGCAATTCCATTTAAACAAGGAAAAAAAAAGGTTTTTCTACTGTGAGGGTGGTCAAGCACTGGAACAGGATTGTCCAGAGAGGTTGACTAGTCTCCATCCCTGGAGATATTCAAAACCCAACTGGACAAGTCCTGAGCAATCTCCTCTAGCTGACCCTGCTTTGAACAGGGGGGTTGACCAGACAGTCTCCAGAGGTCCCTTCCAACTTGCTGTTCTGTGAGAGTGATCAGGTAGGTCTTGTAAGCAAGACTGGCATTCCTTGCCATGGCCTGTGGACACAAATCATGCCTCTGCATCAGGAATTTCCTCCTTCAGCTTTAGCTGGGATCAATCAAACATTCATTTTCCCCTTTTCCATCTTTGTCACTCTATCTAGGACTCATTTTCATTCTTGTTACTCTTTTCAGATGACAGTCATGACAGGCAGTCACATGGAGCTCCTTCGGTGCACTCTTCCTCTTCTTCTCATCAGTCAGAAGGCCTGGATGCCTATGAGCTTGAGCATGTCAACTCCATATTTAGAAAGTTCTCTCTGGAAAGGTATTTGAGATGCCAGTTTACCTACCTTGGACAGAGACTGAGGGGAAAGGCTACTATAGTAGAGATCCTCCATTTATCTATTAGTTGCTGAAGATATAATGGTGGGAATATGATGTCACAAGTTGTTATTTGACACAAATGTCTCATGATACTGTGCTAAGTCTTTACTTCCTTATTTCGGCAGCAGTATAACATGTTATTTTGGAGACCTTTCATATCCTGTAAACCAATGAAAGTCATCCTAAAACTTCAAAAACTTCAAGGTGGACAAAATGTTCTAGAGGCTTAAATTTATCCTTGTGATCTTGTTATCTTGCTGCCACAGGTTGCTAGGTGAGGTACTATTACACATCTGAGTGTGTAACACACATTCAGTCATGTCAGAGCACTTGAAGCTATCTCATTACTTATGCAGTAATGAGAAGGATTTCTTTTAGAGTCCTTAGATCCTAGTGCTTGATAACACTAAAAGTTTATTTGTATATCTCTCATTTGTCATGCATGCATTTAACTCTGGAGTGATAGTTAAAAGCTGAGTTAACTGTCTAACTGTTCCTTCCTTTCATGAACACAGACCTTTTCGTCCCTCCGTCACATCTGTGGGTCGCATTAGAAACTCCTGCCATACTGTCCAGCGCGTAACACTGAATGGAGACAGTCTCAATTCAGAAATCACTCTGGTTGGGGGTAATGATAAAGGGAGCTTTATTAACTCTGTCAAGACAGGATCACTTGCAGAGAAAGCAGGCCTTCGGGAGGGACACCAAATCCTACTGGTAAGCATAAAATAATCGGCAAACAGTATTGGATGTCTGTCCACCTGTATGCATGCACACTCACCACAATACTTTCGTTTGTTTCTTCTTTCATCTTGTATTAATGACAAAGCATGTGACTCAGCAGAAGAAAATCTGCTCATGACTATGAAAATATGGGAGAATAGTAACACACACACACTTTTGCACTTTACAGGAGCTCTGTATGGAAGAGATGAGAGCAACTGATGCTTTCTTTAATGCTGTATTGCATAGTACAGCCCCTTTAAAAACACTAGAATGGGATTTGCTCTCAACTTCCCAGTACTTTCCTGCCTGAAAGGATGTTCAGGCTACTTAGCTTAGCATGATGACTCCTAAACCTTTTTTTAGAGTGGCCTATTCTGGGACTGGACATGTTAGGAACAGAAATGGATACAGCTGCAATATGAATGGGAAGAAGGGCTGCACAGCTGCATAGCTGTCCCCAGCATCACATAAGCAGTTCAACAGTGCTTCTGCTAAGTTGCTCTTTGCTTAGAGTTTTCCCTCTATTGCCAATGTTCCCAAACCATTTTCCTATTAAAATGCCTCCAAGGGGAAAAAACCTGATATTCCTGCACTACTTACTGGGAAGCCTGGGATTGTCAAAGAGCTGCAGTTCTGTTGGCTGCTAGCATTCCTAATTTGAGAGAAAATAAATTAAATAATTAGAACATAATCTGCATCCTGATAGCAAAGTATCTGCATTGTTTAATAAAAAAATAGTTGCTTAAAAAAAATGGTACAATTGACTCAGAGAACCTGCACTGGAGAGTAATATTTCTTTCATATCTAGTTGGAGGGCTGCATCAAAGGGGAAAATCAGAGTGTTCCCTTGGATACTTGCACAAAGGAGGAAGTTCACTGGACAATTCAGAGGTGCAGTGGTCCAGTAACACTCCAGTATAAATCAAATCATGAAGGTAAGACCAAAAGTATTTCTCATCTCAAATAGTCCTGGGTCTATTATACTAACTAGTGTGAATGAGAATGACAGAACCAGAATATCCTTTGTATTGGTATAAATCTGAGGCATGTCCACTGGTGTTAATTATAGCTACTCTGTGTAACTGCTCCAGCTTTTAGCTTTGTGACTGAGAACAAAAAAAGCCCATATGCTTGTCACCACAGGACTCTGCAGAATTTACATGGTGGGCCAATAACGACATGACTCACAAAACACATTCAAGCTTATTTTTATGTAGAGTTTTCTGTAATACAATGTGGTAAGCCGACTCATCTTTATCCAGCTGAAGTCAATTTAGCATTTACCTGATGGAGCTGCCTTGTTTATTACCTTTGTGCCTTTATCTTATCTTTAACAGCTGGAGTTCATGTGTGGTGAACAGAATTTGATTTTAGTGTTCATGGCCTGTAATGATAATTTCAGGTTATGGATCAAAAATTACATTCCAAAATCCATTTTTTACTAGTGTATATAAATTTGCGTTGTTTTTTTTTAATGCTGGTTAGAGAATTTCAGCTGCATAGATCACACAGGAAGTGATGTCTTTGATTTTCTTTGATGTTTTCAAAGGTAGGAAAGACTATTGCAATTTTTTTTGAGCACCACTTAACTCTAGATAAAGCATGTTATAGATTGTGGGAGTGCCAATTAGAGCTAATAATAAAGGGAATAGCTTGTCATTAAAATTGGTGGCAGAACTCAAGCTATACTTACAGGATAGAGCTATAGCTGTGTCTGCTCTTTGTTGAGAAGTTCTCTGTTTCACAGGACATGTATGGAGTACTGAAAATGGATTTACCTAAAAGTGTCATTATAATGAGAACATTCTCACAGATTCTGATACCAGCAGCATGACCTGTTTCTGAATCAATGCCCCATTAGTGCCTTTAAGGTGCAGGCTCATAACCTTGCTGTAACTAGTGTAACTAGCACTCTAGAAGTATAAACCCTCTCTCGGAGGAGCCTCAGAAGTTTGTGTGATGTGCTTCTCCCAGAGGATGCCCAGGAATGCAGCAATACTGAGGTTTGACCAGTAGCGATCATGCTTCACCCCTTCCTTCGCTGCTGCAGGTTACCGGAAACTGCTGTCAGAACTGGAAGAAGGGCTAATCACATCGGGGGACTCATTTCATATCCGCTTGAATCTGAACATCTCGAGCCAGCTGGACTGCTGTTCCCTGTCAGTGAAATGCGATGAGATTGTTCATATTCTTGACACCATGTACCAGGGGATGTGTGAGTGGCTGTGTGCCAGAGTTGATCCTTTCACGGACAGGGACTTGGAAATGGGGACCATTCCCAGCTACAGCAGGTGAGGGTAATGCTGAGTGACCACGACTAAAGGCAGTGGTTCTGTAAACAGGGAAATTAATAACTGCTGTAAAGAAAGAGGTAGATGTCTTAATTTTTGAGATAAGGCCTGGTGATGTTAAACTGTAACATGAGCTATAAAGCTTTAGAAAGGAGACTCCAGATGTTACCTGAAAGAATAATGTGAGTTTCTCAAAAAGTATCATTGGAAAATATGCCATAGAGATTCTTTAATCCTTAACTGCACTGCAGTCCTGCTCATTATTTTGTTCCTGCATTTACTGTGTGGTTCAGTCAGTCCTCACTGCTATTTCTATGTAATCTTTTCTGTAGGTGCAGAGCCATTGCAGTCCAGCCTTCTTCTGAGTGGTTTCAAAGATATCTTGATCTATGTGATTCCATCCTTTCTTTCAGAGCCCAGCAACTTCTTTTGGTGAAGCTGCAGCGGCTGATGCACAGAGGAAGCAGAGATGAGACAGAAAGCTCATATAATACCCTTCGGGCACTCCGGGTAAGTATCTACAAACAAGTTCTTTTAAACACCTGTTACTCCACTGCTACTTGTTGTTCATAATGTTAATTTTACAGAAAGTCCTGTTTACAGTCTAGGTAGGTTTTGATCGTCCCAGGCAATGGGGACCTTATGTTTGCTTTAAATAATATTGTCCCTGGCAATGGACCTAGCTCTGGCACACTATTAACCCTTCCAGCTATGAGGGAGTACACTTTAAAAGTCTAATATCTGTTCTGTGTCTTAGGTAATCCTTTTCATTCTTCTCTGCCTGTAAGCCTCTAATGCATCTTCATATACACATGAGGAAGAAGCTGTGTCCTTGGAGTTAATAATCAGAATTATTTCTCTCGTGCTGTGAACAAGCATCTAATCCACAGAGCTGTCATTGTCCCATATTAGAAAGACCTGTCTCTTCCAACCTACACACTATGGAGAGAAGTGGGATTATCAGGTCTTCACACACAACAGCTCTGCTGATTTCTCGTTTTTCCTCAGTGAAAGTAATTTGATTTTTCTTTCTTTAGACCCAAGAATTCCATCTTTACATAATTAAAAACTAACTTCCTGGTGTATTAGTTACCATAAGTTATTTTTAGTGCTTGGGAGACATATATGCTTCTAACATTTGCAGAGGGACTGTAGCCAGTGCTTGTATTTGATTTCAATCAAGGTTAAGCGTTATGCATTCCTTCTGTACTCCCATCCCCACTGATCAAAGGGACGGAGATCACTGGCAGAGATGCTAGTGAAAGCAAAAGCTTTGCATGCTGTTTCTTGGTGCAGAAATTACCTCTTTCATAAGCTGTGGCGAGCAGTCTCCTGTGAAGAAAGGAATGTGGAAGAGCAGTAACAGAAGCGGTGTTTCTCAGCATAGGCCATGCTATGTCTACAGTTTGCTTAGAACATTGTATGTGGGATAGATGTGAATCAATCACTATCCCTTCTATTGGAAATATAAAATATCTGCTTTTGCTTGTTCTGTTTCTTGAATGCTGTGATTTAAAAAAGAAAAACAAAACCAAAAAAACCCCAACAAACCAAAAAAAAATAGAGGGAGGGAAAGAAAAACTCCTGTGTTACTTTTTACTAGAATACGTTGCAGCCAGAGGAGCCTGCCCCACAGAACGACCCAAAAGCCAGCCCTCGCCTATCCAGAGCAAGTTTTCTGTTGGGCCAAATATTACAGGTAATAAAGTTCAAATCTTCAATGCAATGTCTGAAATAGTGGATCTGAACAGCTGATATTCTCAGGCTATCCTAATTTCCCCAGAAACCCCACCTTGGGTATAGAGGTTGCATCGGGATTTATTCCTGTCAAAAAGAGACTTAATATATGAAAAAGATGAACAGGTTGTGTTTTCTAACTACTCTTGTGATGTGGGGTGTTTATTTTTAAGTGCATGCCTTCCATTACTAATGTAGCTTGATGAATCAAACACGTCTGCCATCGGAGGCTGAAATGTGTTTTGCTTGAAGCACGAGGACAAATCCATTGGGCTAGACCAAATCCCCAAGTCTCTGTGAGATGAGGTTCCATCAGAAAATAGTCCTTTAATTGTAGGTCAGTGACTCTGAGCGTGACTGAGACTGTGTGCGTGAAAGATAAAGAAGTCTTGTGGAGGAAGATGATTGTGAAGGTTAGCAAATATATAGGAGGGGGAATACTTGGATAGAGGAATAGTTGGGTGGATGGGAAATGAAAACATGAAGCCTATTTCTTAGTGTAAAAATGTGCCATTTGGGAGGTTTTAAGTCTCTCTGGTACAGCAAAGAACAGGCAGAATTTTGGGTATAACCTGTGATACAGTTGTGCTCAGAGTGGGGATGTTACTCTGCTGTGGACACATCAGTGCTTGTACTGCTGATAGCAGGGAGCTCTGCAAAGAAAAAGAACATGCCGCTTAAGAGCAGAGAACAAAATAAGAAATCCCAAAGGGGATTAACAAAGGCTCTGAATCAGATCTATGATATTTAAAGAGCCTTAGAATTCAGTCAACAGATCCATGGAGTCTTGTCTTTGATAGACATAGGTAATTCAGATCTCGTAGATAACGTGTGGGCTGATGAATACATGGGAGAATAAAGAATGTAAGAAATGATGGTCAAATCTCTTTGTTCACCTTTTCAGTTTGTCAGTAGGTCTGAAAATAAATATAAGCGTATGAATAGCAATGAGCGAGTCCGTATCGTCACTGGCTGGCCCTCAGGTCTGGCATGGACCTCATCTGAAGCAAAGAAGCCATTGCCTGATAAACTGGAAGGTATGGATATACAATAGTAATAGCTTTTACACACATGGCACGGACATAAAGGCCACCTACATAACAGCATGGCTGTGAAAAAATGTCATAGGTCTTTCCTATTACTAGCTTCTGTGGCCCACTCTGTGCAAAAATTTGACAGCATTTGTGACCAAAACATTGATTTTGCTAAAAGTGCTTGGAGCACTAAGCTTTCATGAGCAAGTTTAGGACACTGAAACTTTCTGTTTGGTTGCCAGTTCTTCCTAGATGCTTTCTTGCTCTTTGTCCAAAAACATTTAACTCAAAGTAAGTCAAGCTAATAAGCAGAAAGATTCTCCAAGCAAGTGTCCTGTAAACTATGAAATAATCTCTTGAAAGCAAAAGGCACTTGAATTATTTAGTATTGGGTTGGACATCATACTACTAGATATATAGTAGAGACAATGCTGGCAAAAGAGAAAGGACCAGTTCATGTGTTTCTCTTCCTTTTTCTCCAAATACTGATAGAGAGGAAACCAGAGGATAAATGTCTTGTTCTTTACTCAGATTTGGATTCCGAAACTGAAATCAATAAGAGGCTCAGTCTGATCCCTTATAGCTTGGTGAGACCAATCCACTGTGAGCGCAGGCGCCCTGTACTTTTCAGTCCCACCATGCTTGCCAAGACCTTGGTACAGAAGCTTCTCAACTCTGGAGGTGCCCTGGAATTCAACATATGCAAGCCAGGTAAGGGGATAAAAGAGGACCATGACTGTTAACCCTCAGTGTTGGAAATATGAACATATATATGCGCACACACGTAGGAGCATGCACATGTGGTAGTTCCTTGAGGTACTTCAAGCCACATTAGAGTTATGTGTAGCTATAAATCCTGCTTTTTGAGAATATCTGAGATATTTGAATGTTTTTGAGACAGCCAGTGCACATGGTTATGAGGTTCTGTGTCTATGAATATTATCCATGTGTATGCTGTGTGGTTGCTAGGATGCCCCTCAGAGACTGAAATGCTGTGAGTGCTCTTTCTGTTTGCATACTGTTTGCATACTGCATATCTAGGCAATGTGAAATTTTGATTAATTTGTTTCTAGTATTTGCTATTATGAGGAATATCTTCCCTAGAGCGACTTTAGGTTTCTATCTCGTCCAAGGCTGTGAAGATTGTGCATTTGATCTACTCAAAAGACTGATTTTCTTCCATGCTAAGTATTTACTATTAAAGCAATATGCAGTGCCGTGATTGCTGTAGGGCAGGATTGTATACAACACAGCATTAAACACAGCTGACGTTTCATTTTTACACTAGTATTGAATACCCACCACATAGTACGCAGTCTTACAGTTATCCAGACAGAGAAACTGAAAAGTTAAGTATTATAATAAATATCCCCTGTCTTGCAACATAAAACAAACGCTTTGATGTAGAGCTGCAATTCACAAGGGGGCCAGTATCACACATTGCAACCTAAGCCAAATTTTTTGAAACTTTAAACACAAATGTTGGAACACTAAATCCTTGTTTTAGGAGCCTATACTGAAGAGACCTTCTTTTTTTAGCACTTCTCAGCATCCTCCAGCCCTGAAATGTTACTATATAACATTAGGTACTGGAATTGTATTTACTGTTTTAATTTAATGCCTTCATAGTGTTGTAGTAATTGCCCAAGGACTCATTGGTGCAGGATATAGCTGAGATGCTCAGCTGTGATCAGATTAAGCTTTAATTGAATTCAATGGAAGAAATGAGGCAGCTGTTAAGACAATTCATTGCTCGTCTTCTTTCCCTGAACCATCCTTACATCCTATGTGAAGTACTATTGGATAGTTTTCTAGGTGTTCTGTTGTTGTAATCTTGATTTTGTCCTCATCCACATCTCTTTCCAGATATTGTAACAAAGGAAGAGTTCTTAAGGAAGCAAAGAACAGAGACTATCATCTTCAGCAGAGAAAAGAATCTGAACACATATGAATGTATTGTACCTGCCAATATTGAGGCTGTCGCTGCCAAGGTGCTTAGCGTACTCTGTATCCCTTCAACAGGCTGTCTGTCAATCTGTCTGCAATGTATGTTTCTTCTTGAATAAGAGACTGACCAATTTACAGTTGCGTGTTCTCTCTCTTGCCCACCTTCAATCTCAGATTTATATTTATTCACCCAGATGGCTTTTATTTGTGCTCTTGCTTTTCCTTTTCTTTTTCATCCTCAGCCATATCCTTTTATATTCTCACTTACTCCCTGTGATGACCCACATTGATGCAGCAAAATATGCTTTCATTTTCTATGCTCCATCCCTTATTCAGTTCCTTTTCATATCATAAGTATATATGAATGTGCGAGAGAGTAAAAGATACAAGGACCTACACAAAAGAAAGGATAGCCTGAAACACAGACACCAGGGTGTACAGTACAAAGATAACAATGTCAAAGACGGAGATCTCGTATCAAGTAGAGCAGATTTGATGCACAGCATGGAAAAAAGGAGAATTAAAGTGTTGGTTTTTTCTCTCACAAGTAGTTGCAGTAGATGTTCTCTCTGAACAAAGAGCAAGTATGTGTGTTTGTGTACATATGTAAAACTGGTAGTTTATCATACTCTTCATCTTTAGATCAATTCATTTCTATTTTAAACCTTATCTGAAAGCTATTAAGCCCAGATGTTATTTGACTGACTAGTTTTAAACCTGTAGGAGGAGTTTGGACTCTAAATGTATATTTGATTAAAAGGTTTTAAATCACTACAATGGTAAATGGAGAGCTTTTCAGCTGACCCCATAAGGTATGGATACCTTTATCTCGAGATTCCACAGCAGTGAATGTTCATTTGTGACACTGTTATGACTTTGTTTTTAGAACAAGCATTGTCTCCTGGAAGCTGGAATAAGCTGCACAAAGGATTTAATCAAAGCCAAGATATATCCTATTGTTCTTTTTATCAGAGTCTCAGAGAAAAACATCAAGAGGTTCAGGTAACATATCAAACCTTTTGCATATTTGATATTCCATCTTATTCAGTGAATAATTCTCGAGTCCAATAATGTTCTCACTGAGAGAAATAAAGAACCTCTTCTCTCTTCATACGGTGCTTCTGTGTGCACTATTTCCTCCCATGACTCGTCCCTGAAATCTTACAACCGGGGAAAGTAGGAATTCCCCAAATCTAGCATTCTTTCACTGTCACTGATAGCAATGAGCATTGTGGGAGCATGAGACTGAAGAGTATGTGGTTTTCTCCATGCTCAGCACTCCCACAGCATTTCTTAAGGTAATGCTAGCTGGAAGAGGAAAGGTCGTAAACACTTACACTCTCCCTGCATTCAGTCCTCTTAAATTGTTTCCCCATAGCAAGTATTTTTCCTTGGGGGCAGCATGGATGTAGGGGGAGGATAGACCTGGAGTATTCTCCACTGCTGTGTGGAGTGTATACTCCACTGCTTTTATTGCTTGTATATAGTCAGTAGAAAATAAATTCTTGATGGGACAGCTGGGACTACAGGATTAACTTAAAATGTAAGAGACATTTGTTTTTGGTCTTCTTATTTGATACAGGAAACTATTGCCAAAGCCAGAGACTGAAGATGAGTTTTTACGTATGTGCCGTCTGAAGGAGAAAGAACTGGAAGCACTACCCTGTCTTTATGCCTCTGTAGAGGCAGATGCATGGAGCAGTATTGAAGATCTTATCCGAACAATAAAAGACAGGATCGGAGAAGAGCAGCGTAAAACCATCTGGATAGATGAAGATCAGCTATAAAAAACAATAAGTAAAATGGAGCTCTTTGGTGACAAAAGGACATACCCAGGTGGAGCAGGGGCTCACAGAATTCTCTGATTAGGTGCCCAGCGCTCACTCCTGTTTCAGCCTTGCTGGCTGGGGACTTCCTGCTGGCAGAATGCATGTGTGGAATGGAACTGGAGCTGTGCTGAACAGCCAGTGTCTCAGATGCTGGGGATCTAGGACGTGGGTCAAACCACAGCCGCCGTCACCACTTCTGACCCACCGGCATCTCTGAAGGGACAGCAACTGTGTAACATGCGAGAAGGACAAAGATCTTGAGAGGGAGCTTGGGGTAATTTATTATGTTAAAGATATGGATCACATTTCACTCATTGAAAACTTCTGATGAGACCAGATTAGTGGAATCTAAGAGGAATAAAGTGTGGGGATTGGGCTAAAGGACAGGGAATTGAGATGTGCCCCACACACTCCCTGAGGTGAGATTCTGAACTTACACAATTAAGGAAGCTGAAGGCTGGTTGGTAGCAACAGCAACACTACCGTTGATGGCCGTAGCAGCTCTGTAGCCCTGTTTTTCCACAACCATTTTAATCAGAAGAGAAGAAAATAGCTATTATTCCTGGCATTAATTACAATGACAATTTCCCCTTCCTTTTTATACCCCAGTTCTATTTAACAGTTTTGCAGGTTTCCTTTGTAGTCCTGGCACTTACAGGAAAATAAACTCCACAGTCCCAGTGGCACATCAGATCTTTCCAGATCTGCCAATGTTTCATTTAGTTTATCCCTGCCTCTGCATGGTATTCATTTGTACATCTCTCAATTTTTAACATTTTTTACTCGTGGAAAATACCATGGTGCCTTCTCCAGACAACAGGTTTCTCTGTTTCTCCACTGAAATCCATATTTCTCTACAACATCATCGCCTGCCAACATGCCTGCTCTCAACAGGAGGGACTGTTCCGAGAAGAAGAAAAGGAGAATTTCATAAGCCAGTAATCACTGCAAGCCACTCAGTCCTTGACCTCTCTGCCATGATTGACAGCAAGGAGACCAGAAAGCATCACACTGTGCTGTGGCCAAGTAGGATAATGTTTTCAAAAGTGTGTACGTGACTTAGAAGACCACATCCCGTTTTCAAAAGCACTTAACTCCTCAGAGAGTTCAAGTTCCACTGATAATGAGTGGGACTTAGACTCCTAAATCTCTTCAGTCTTTTAAAATTTTTCCTCTATACATTAGACACTGTATTGAGACTGCCAAATTGATTCAATAAAACTGACCAGATAATAATGACTTGCACAACTGCTGATCTGAAATGCAATAAAAATTGACCTACAGATGAAAAGTTGTACATCCCATTATCCTTAGATCCTTCATTCCTTGCCATATCCCTCCCTTTTAAGATGCACTTAATAACAAATTTACCTTTGCTTCTGTGTTCATCCCAAGTCCCCCGTCTTGGTGCTTCGGGCTGGCGTGCAGCAGCTGGCAATAAAAAGACAAACAGAATCCAAGCAAAACATCTGGCCTGGTTGCCCTCACTAGATTAGCTGCTAGGTTGTCTTTGCAGTGAGCTTCTGATGTTGTGGGTGTCTCTCAGGTAGATTGGGTCAGTTCACGTTGGCTTGTGTGATTGTGTTTTTCTGCTCTTCTCTTTTATGCACATCATTTTTTAACTAAGGGTATCTTCTAGAAGTCATTTATGTCACTTTACATCGAACTTTCTGCTCCTGTGTTTCTCAAATTATTAATATTTGAAAGACTGTTCATAGCTAGCGTTTCTCAGAGAACAGCTCTTTACCTGCCCAATGCCATCTGTTTGGGCGGTGCAAGCAGAGGATATTACTATTTTGCCATCTCTTTACAAAGTACAGGCTGCATACACAATTTGCAACTCCCTCCAGGGCAAAGAATAACCACCAGTTGGGGTATATATAGAACAAATGGGATGATTCTTCAGAGATCCTCTGTAGCCCAACCAGAAATAAGAAAGTATCAGCTGGAAAAGCTAAGCCTTTCAGGAGCATTTTGCATTCATTCCTAATGTCCTGATAATGCAACCTTGTGTAACAGCTGCCTGTGGTTCGTTGCTGCCCCTCTTGCGATAGTTTTGAGTCCACAGCTGAGCAATGGGAGGGACCGTAAGAACATTTCTCAGCTGCTTCAGCGAAAAGCTCAGCCAGGTCAGCGTCAGATCCCTTCAGGTGCAACCAGCTGACTGCTGGACAGAACTCACAGGATGTCCGTGTCCCACTGGCTGTGCCGCAGGGATCGGTAACATCTGGTGGAACGGCTAGAACAGACGGCTAGTGGGGCAGAGAGGATGAAGTATCTCAGACTGCCACAGTTGTTTCTGCAGTGATCTTCTCTCACCACAGCTTTATTTCTGAGCCCTTTTTACACAGACAACAGCTGTGGATGTGATTTATCTCACTTAACTTTACACATAGGAAAGGTATATGCCAAAGTCTAAAGGAGGTTCCTTTTACAATGAATGGAGATACACCTCCAAAGAGCTATTTGTCTAACTTACTGTAGATGGCTATCTAAGGATGAGATGAATTGCCCTCTGAACTGTCTGGGTTTTTTTCATGGACTATAGAAAGAAACTAGAGAATTAGCCTCGCCTTTAGCATTTAGCTTTTTGGTCTGTAATTTAGGACAGCTAAGCCACCTTATGGGAAAAGTGGAACAAGAGACTGAGGCAGAGAACAACGAGAGATCTAATTATTTCTGTGAAACAAGAGAGGAGTGAATACATGGAACAGAATTTTCTTGTTGGTGTCTGAGTACATCTCCTGTAAATTCCCAGTGCTGCAGATACTATAAGGCATTGTGGTTGTCTGCTCATGTGATGCAAAGCAACCAGACTCTGTCAGTGAAGTTCACTGGCAGAGCTGTGTGCTGTAGCCTGCATAACCCTCATCTCTCTTTGACGCAGTGGAGAAGGACTGAAAACTATATTCCCCTTGACTTCTGGATGTGAACTCAAAGAGCACATCTATAGCTGGAGCACATTCCCAGAACTGCAACAGAGCAAAAGGGGCCATTATCATTTACACCAGCGGAGGAGGTGTTTCTGATCTAGATCCAAATGCTGTCCATCTAAACTGGCAGAAATTAACCTCTGCATCTCTTGAAATGTATTCAAATCTACAGGCTTGAAAAGAGGCCGTGAATTTCCCTAAATGTCAGAGTGTTGGAATCAGTGTGGATTGCGAGTCCTGAACTGGCAGGTTTGAAGTGCAAACTTGGAACTTGGGCTGTAGATCATTGCAGTATTTTTCGTTCTGCTGAGTCTCACTTGCCTCCTCACATATACATGTAATATACATACAAACCTGGGCTCCTCATCACGTATACAAATGCCCACCTAGGCATAGCCAGCCTCAGTAGTGATTGTATGGCTGAAAAACTGGAAGCAATGATTAAGAAAAAAAAATGGAAATTAGAAATGTTGTAAATGTAAATGTAAACAGTATCACAACTGAATCCAAAGCAGACTCTCAGCCTGATCTCATCAAAGTATAAAGATGCGACAAGTTTTATGTTGGAGTATTCTTTGGGTGTTTTTGTATTGTTAGACAGCACTTGGTGTAAGATTTGTGACCAACAACTGGACTTGCAGGTACCACTGAAATTCAGATAAATTCTCTAACTCAGTCTAATAAAGAGAAAAATTCAAGCTGCAGACCCGAGTTTGAACTGGATGCCGTGCTTGGACACCAGCGTTCAGACCAAGCTGCCTGATGGAGACGTGCCTGGATACCAGTTGTGTATCTAAGATAAGCAACATTTGCATCAATCCCTTTTAAAATCAAATCCCTCAAGGTTTTTAATTGAAGTCTGGGAACATTTCTCAGCAATTTGTATTTTAAGTTAAAAAAGGAGTTAACAGAAAGTCCAGGCAATTGCCCTATATTTGGTATGCTACTTTTTCTGCAAAAAGGTGTAAATCATAGAATAATAACCCCCTTTCAAAATCTATTATTGGAAAACTACTTCTTCTTTCCTTTAAGAGCTCACAAGAGCTTGTTGAAAAATTTCCAGATGTAGATTGTTCTTTGGAAAATGTCATTGAAATATTGGCCACTAGAAAATGCAATTGGAAAAATTTTCAGTGGAATATTGTTCTGTTAGAAAATGTGTTTGCATCCAAATCAATTGTCTATGGAAATGTTTCCATTCTAACATTTCATTTTTCAAAAATTTAAAGTATTTCAATAATACTGAAGCAGTCCTTTTCAGTATTTCACATACTTTCAATCTTTTACGTAAAAACATTTTTTGGATTTAATTTTTTTAGTTTTATAGTTGAAATATTTTTAAAAGTCTACATTTAAACATTTGATTTGATTGAAACGCTTGTTGAACAAAATTTTGTATTTGATGTTTGTATACTACAAAATAATGGAAGTAATGGCTTATAGCTATCAGGTGTGGTATAATGTCTATGATCACGAGAAAAAAATCAAACTGAATCTGGCTTTGCATTTTGTTTAACTCTGCTGCTAAAATGCTGTATTATATAAGTCAGTATCATGCAGTTCAGCACACTGGGGAATTGTTGCAGGTAGAAATTTCATGCAAACTTTATTACACAGAATTTGATATTCCTTTGAATCAGGATTCTGGCTGGAGGCTAAGCTGTCAATCGGTCCGTCTGCAGCACAGACAGCTCTGGCAGCACAATTTGCAAGGGAGTAGGAACACACACAAAGCAGACTTTTGCCTATGAACTTTAAGTGGAGATAGTTGCCAAAGCTGGAAAAGTGCCTGTAAACCTGTTAGAGGTTTCTGTATTCTTTTATGCCAAGCTATTTTCATGGCCTAGGGTTCGAAAACTCTGTAGCAAGGATGAAGTCAGAGAGATACTATTCAGGCAGACTGACTTCAGCTCTGAGGGGTTCAGATTGTGTGAACCCTGGAGCTGTCACGCGGGCTACAACACTGCATGGGCACATAAGGCTGCGATGTTTCAGCAGCAGCTATTATGCTGTCCCCTGGAGATGGGCAAAGCAAGGCACAGTTAGGGGTTTGGGACTTCTGGGAGACCAACGTTCTAGGATTTTGCAATTATTTGAATTGAGTACTCCAAGCCGTTCAGCATTAATGGGTTAAACTGTGAAGCCTATCCAGTGTGTTCCCTTTGGTGCGGTTACTGTATCTCCCTTGCTCTCATTCAGTTCTGAGAACCGAGTAGTATGGCACTATTTTGTGCTATATACCATTAAAAGGTACACAAGATTTCAACCAAGAGATTGTGATTCCTTTCTTATACGTTGCTTTGTTCTCCCCATTTCTCTGGCTTGCTCAGTTTCCAGAGTTCTTGTTTGCTCTCCACTCCATGTAATGCGCAGCCCGATTTGGGGTTTGTAGCCCTGAGATCCTTCATCAGAGCACTTCTCTGTGCAGTGGTCTAGTTCACCGGAAGATTAAGAAAAGTGTGTAAATTGAAACTGTAATTCTAGAAAACCCTTGTGCTTTACCAGACTTGTCTGTAGAAGAAAAAGGCAGCTCTCCCATGGATCAATGCAATGTGCCTTTCCACTTTGTAGACCTAATCCGGGTGTGATTTTTGGTTCAAGCACAGTTGAATCGGGTTCTTTTGCTCTGGCAGCTTGGATGGCAGTACAGTCACTGCCTGGGACCCCCCTCCTGGCACAGCAGGAGTTACACCGACACCACTGTGCGGGAGTCCTGCCCACACAGTACCTGGAGGAACCGGGGTAACCATTCTGTCTGACACTTTCCTGAACAGAAAACCTAATTCAGCCAACGCAGTGCTGAAAGACTATGACACGAAATTTCCTCCCGTATCTTTCAGGTACTGCAGAATTCTGTCGTGTTCCCAGAAATCACACTTAATATTTCCACAAAACTACCTCTAGCCCTCAGGGATGATCCTGGACCCAAACACTGAAGAATCTGTGCCATTCTCACGGACTTTCCCCTGACTCTTTCTAGTGTAAATTTTGATCTCTGAGCCTGCAAAAGCAAACAGAAGGCCTCCCATCCCTGTAGTTCTCATCTGTAGAACTAATGCTTTTTTATCAAAAGGGTGTTGTTAACATCTTTGTACAGATAGAGCAAGTGGACAGAGAGCTGACGTGGCTCGTCCACAGAGCTCAGCGACACGGTCTGGCTCCCCAATGCCGGCACGCTGCTGGCTCCCCTCGGTCTACGCTGCTCTAGTCTGAAGACTCTGAACGAGAGTATAATGCAAGTCTGGCAGCTGTATCAAGGATTTGAGTGGTGGCTGCCTTAAGCGGTGAGATTTCGAGTTTGATTTGAGAACCCTACCAGTAAGCCAAGTTAGAACAACAGGAAGCTCATCCACCCTCCCTCCCCCGCCTCCTTTTTTCTGTTCCTCTGCTGCAGAAACTTTCTGATGTTCAGATCAGAGGCTCTCCGGATTAAATGCACCATTAGTCACTGGAAAAAAGGGAAAAAAAGACCCTTTAAAAGCAGATGGTGGGTGATAAAGAACCTGTTTGAGAGTAAATATCTACAACAGCATGTCTGCTTCATCAGATATTAGCATCAAAAGCTGTCTGACAATTTAGCAACAAACAGCAATATTGATTTTCTTCCAAACTGCAGGCACAGAAAGACAAAGATGGAGAGGTGGCTCTTTCATAGGATCCCCGTCGTGCCTGGGCAAATAACAAGACAAGACCGCCAGGCAGTAAAGTCCCTGCAGCACCCAGTCCCGTGAGCGTGGTAACAGCAGCCTGCAGGTTAGAGGTTATTAAGGGATACACGAGCTCCAGGCTCGTCAGGAGTGTGTGCAGAATGGAGTGTTGCCATCCCAGGGACAAAGAACTGGGACTGGGGCCAGGACCAGGCTGGTCCCACCAAGGAAAGCGGGAAGTAGTGTAAAGTAGTGGGGCTGGGATGGAATGTGGAAGAGCCCTGGAATGCACCTTGCTTCCCTTGCTGTTTTCAGAAGATGTGTGAATTAATTGCTACAAAGCTCTCTGAACAGTAATAGGCACTCCACCTGTGCCTCCCTCAGATACAGCATCCATCCTGACTTTTCAGGGCACTGGCAAAATAGCCATTTTGCCACCTTGGCAATCTGGAAAAATTCTATCTGAGAACTAAGATGTGACTGTTTTCTCCTTTATTCTCTGTCCCATTAGCTTCTTGTTCACAAATTGGTAGAAAAGCCTTCTTGTGGTCAGCAGTCAGATCAGCAGTCAGATCTTGGAACCATTTCTTGATGACAAGTGTTGGGTATATCCAGTTCTTTGGAGAACAGCTTCCTTTTTCTGATTTAAATTCACTGCAACTAGTGGTCTCACATCAATTATGTACACTTCTCCTTGTCTCTCTGTCTGAAATGTCAGTGAATCTGATAATTTTTGCTCACAGAAGAAGTGGGGAACTAACAAGGATCTCTGGCACAGCCTGCAGTGATTGCATCTACCAAGGCATTAGCAAAACAGCAAGGAAACAAAACCAGGCACTGAATCTCGCTGAAGTTCAGTCCCCTGCTCACAAACTAGCATTCAGAGAGTAACTCCTAACATAGTGCTTAAGAAGGTACCAGGGCACATCAGGACAGTGCTCAGGAAGGGCTACACAAGGCAATCTCTAGCCCTGGTCATGGGCACATCCAGAATGTTCAGGAAAGAAATAAACATGGTAAGAAATAAATAACTCATAATTAAACTATGAGATTTATTCCTGGCATAAATGGACACAATTCCATTACCTTTCAGTTCTGTCGAAATATGCACCAGAAGGAACTAAGCCGGATATCAACTCTGATCTAACTGCAGTTCTTTATAGTAACATTACTGTATTGTTAAAATACTGGTTTAAGAGCCAATTTTTGGTTGTTGCCTTCATTTTTGCACCCTAGAGAAAGCCAGTGGGGTAAACTTCTATTAAATGAATGTGAAAAACTGATGCCTGGTTCTAAGTGCACATTTATAAATATCACATCAAATCCAGTGGCTTACAACAGCTTCTCTCCCAAACAGCTCTGCCCTCCGAGCGCTGCCTACCCCGCTGTAGTAATGGCCTTTCTCTGACCAGCCTCCCGAAACAGTCGAGCAGTCCTCCAAAGACACCCTTATGCTGGTGAGATTTAGCTTTGTCATCGTAGCATGTCTGCAGCATTTACTTCTCCATATCCTGGTGCTGGGCTGATTTGCTCATTATCAGATTGCTGTTTATTAATCAAAGCAGTAACAATGGGACAGAGAAGCTGGAATACAGCACAGACAGTGCTTCATTTGTTCCAATTGATTTTCCTATCACATTTTATTACTACTATTTACTTTGCATGCCTCAGGAAGATGGAACTGCACTGTGCAGTGGGGGTACATATTTGAATTTCTCTTCTTTTTAGCTCTTACTGTTTCTATTATGATAGTCAGAACAGTAGGTTCTTCCAGCAACTAAGCCATGACCTTCTCTGCTATAAAACAGCGTATGGAAATTTTGTGATAATTAGACTCCACCAGTGTGTGAAGTCCTGCAGGTGGAGTCCTAGGGAAATCCGTGAGAATCATGGATACTGAGCACATCTGAAAATTAGATCTCCAAGATGACATCTTACAAAATTCTCAGCACTGACCAGAACTATTGCTATAGCTGAAGCAGCTAGAAGGTATAGCGAAAGAGCATGCAGAACAGGCATACACACATGCTCAGGCGAGGACGATCTGGCGGTTTCAGGATGGGGTTTTGTCTTGCAGTAAAATTAATGGAGATGATGATACATGGTTTTGCTGCTTCTTCCAAGCTCTTTTCTGATGTCTTAGCTTACTGTTCACAAGCTGGATCTCACAAACTTCAGCCAGCGCATCTAAACCATCAGGGCAGACCAGATGATTACCGGCAGGAGGTATGCAGTGGTTTATGGAAGTTGACGCATGGGTCAACAAAAAGACAAAGGATGGCACATGCTGTAAGATTGCATTAATTGTCTCCTCTCCATAAATGAGGCTCACTGAGAACCAAAAGCAACTTAAAAACTGCCTGAAAAAACTATCAGAATCTGTGGTGAAGCTCCTATTTTCAGCACAGCTAGGATTTCACTCTAGAGATTTATAAGCGTTTGAACTATATTTATTCTGAAATTGCCCCATTCAATGAGTACAACAGGAAACCCATAGTTGGCTGCAACTGTAGGTGTGAGATGCAGTTGCGTGGGGAGGTGATGAGAATATATTTTTAAAAAAAGCCTTGTTTTCTACATTAATTTTATAATTAGCCTAATTCAGGAGTGAGGAGGCAGCTAGCAGGTGGTAGCATGTGTCATTAATAAAGTTCAAAACAGAAACCACAAATAGTCAGCTGAGCTGAAAGTTTCCGTGGGCTCCTCACTGTTACTGGAAATGTGAGAGTCCCTCACACAGGAATTTCTTTCTTATCACGTGTTTTATCTTGCTGAGATGCTGTTTTGTAACTTAAGCAGAATGCATGAATGTTTGTGTGTGCGTGTGCAAACACACATCGGTGCGCACATGTGCACCACACGATGGAATGAGTCTATCTAGACATGTGCAACATGACCCTCTTTGGGAACGTGCCACAAGGCATCAGGTAGAATTACTCTTTCCTTTTTTTACTAACAGAACTGCTTCTTTTGTTCTACTAGCAGAAGCTTTTGGGTTTTAGAGCTGAGTTGTAGTGCCCTGGCCCCCTCTCTGAAGTACATACATACACTTGTCAGTCATCCAACAATGTCGAGCTTGTCTGGTGGTTCCCCATCCTCCTGCAGCTGATGACCTTGAGCTGCACCAAATGACTATTTTCTCACGGGTTTTTTCAGCAGCCGTACGGGTAATTGAATGATTGTAAAATAGGACACTAGGCCACTAGGGGTTAAGTGAAAACTAAAATAATGCCATCTGCAGGAACAGTTTTTGGTCACACTTAAGGTCACAGTCAGATAAAGGGTTAGGAAATATCAGCCTGAGACTTTAACATCACAAATGGGTTTCTGCAAGCACAGCTTGTGAGTGATGGGAGGGGGTGAGGAAGAAGGGAGGAGAATATACAGACACTGGTGGTGGATTTAACCTGGACGAAGTTCAGACACCTGGATAAGATTCATTTGAGCAGTATTGATCAGAGTGGAAACGCTAAGTATCTTTGTTAATCTGGCACCGTTTCGTTCATGCTGTATTATTATTGTTATTAGAACCTGTGATTTACTGTGTCCCGTCTGGATCAAATTCAGCAGCTGTATTTCTCAAGATTATTTTTTCACCCTTTCTTACTGAAGTGCATTTATGGCAGCAGCAGTTTTACAGCTTTTTAAAAGAATGATGTCTCCCTCCAGTGGTGATGTGATACAGCTTCGGTTTCCAAAATCAATTAGGCCATGTGAGTCTGAGTAAATGAGTGTGCATGACAATACACTTTTATGTGAAATAATTTTGTGACACATAGAAGAAGAGAATGACCCTTCATTATTAGCCACCTATTTTTATAACGTTTCTCCCAGTAGAACTACCCTGTCTCTTTGAAAATCCTCTCTTGTATAGCAAATCTCATTTTAATACTCTTCCTTTTAACAAAATAGCTTAATATATGCAAATAGCACTGAATTCCTACGCAATTTGCATGTTTTACTGTTTGAATAGTAATAGTTTCTATCCGCTGATCCCAGAATTGTACAATAAAATACTGGGTTAGGTCTCATCACCCTGTGGCATGAGGTAATACAGTGCTTTAGACATTTTGTGGAAAACATCTCTTTGGATTAAGCTGTTTTCAGTTCAGAAGAGACATGTTCAAGCCCTGGTCACCTTGTAACAGAAAGCCATATGATACAAGTGCACTGGGGTGAAGAGATATTGATTTACCGTCTGTAAAATAAATGTAAAGTCAAAAGCCTGAGCATTTTTCAGCACGTCTCCAGTACTCTGCCTGATTTGTGTGACCCTTGCTGCAAGCACCAAGTCTGAGACCTTCCACTATACATCCCACACCTTTCTAATCATCCCTGATGCAGATTCGTACTACGAGTTGCAAAACCTGTGTGGTCTGTGTTGTGAGCCACGAGTACTCCCTTACTCATCCATTTTGTGTTCCTTACTCAAGTTGTCTATTTTTCCCTCTCTCTTCACATTTCCACATCTGAGATGGACTTCATAAACTACTTAACCTCCTTATGCCTTACTGTAGTCCCAGTACAGATAGTGCCATATTAAAAAGGATATTAAAATAGCAGAGTGGTACCTCAACACGGGAAACAGCAAGGAACATTATTCTATTTAAACCAGTATTTAGTGTTAATTATGCTTTTCCTTCCAATAGTGAATAACCACTCAGAGCTGAAATTGGAAGACTTGCTCAGAAAGGGTTCCGTGTGATTATTTGATTATAATATGTCAGTGGTGCTTGTAGCTACCGTGCTGCTGATTTGGTGCCAAAACAATGGGCTGTGATGGCTTGAGAATCAGCTAAACAGTTCCCTTCTTCTGAGTATCATAAATGGATTGGAAAAAAACGTATTTGAGCATTTTCTTTCTGAGCTCTTTCATCATCAGAATATGATATAGAGCAGCTTTCTTCAGTGCTCACTGTATCACAACCGTTTGCTAAAATATGAATATATTTTTGAAGATAAAATGTTATCTTATCTCTTCCAGGAGAATGCATTCTCCTTCCGTTTATTTTGGGTTTCTGGTTGTACTTCTGCCCTATCACCCACAAATATTCATTGTATGTTTGTTCCTCCTTCTCTTCTAGTCAAGGTTATAAATTAAAATTCAATTTCATTAAAATTGTAAGTAATCATTCTCTGGCTCTCATTAGTAATGATTCGCTGCAGGGGGATCCCGGCTGCTCCCACAACTGTAATTCAATTGGACTCACCAGCTCTTGTTCACAAATCGCTTGAGCTGCACTTTCTTCACAAATTTATGGCATCAGCACTGTCCAGAGGTTGAATTACAGCTGCAGGTTTGATCGGGGACTGCATTATTCTGCATCTAATCCCTGCATTCTGACAGCAGCGGGGGGGAGCACTGTTGTTTTACAGGAACTGTGCATTGTTCTTCTGCTTTATGTCAGGGGCTGAATTGCCTTCGGAATCAGGGAACTGTCAGCCCAAAGCTACAAGCAAACAACAAGCTCAGAATGACACGGTGTGTAAATAACAAACACGGAGACAGTCAAAAGGCAGCACTCCTTCTTCTGCACTCTCCTAAATTACTGGAATGGTGATTGACCACAGACTGTGCTCTTGCATCATCGGATGCTATCGGAATATATTGGTGGTCTCTGAATATATTGTTGAAATGTGACTCCCAGCCTTTACCCCAAATGAGGAATGTCGATATTCACTGGTGGCAGATGATAGTCATTTAAACATTGACTAAACATTTCAGCCAGAAGCCATATTCATGCATTCATTCACATACAAGCCTCTCCTGACCTTCTTGGCACAAAAGGGGAGGTCAGCAGATCTGGCATGGCGTGCAGCAGGACCTGTGCCATTTTCCGCAGGGGTAATGTGTCACCCAGCAGCTGACAGCCAGGCCTTTGCCTCCTGCAATGCCCCCAAACCCACCTGTACCCACAGTTTAAACCCAGTGGAAAACAGAATCCCTTACCCCTCCTAGAAACACGGCGCTGTCGTTCAGCTGACTGAAGCAGGGACTCGTGGCCCTTGGTCTGGAACTGGTCTCCACCAGGACTAGAGAGGTACATGCCCCGGACACACTGAACCTCAGCCTGGAACAGGAAAAAAAATGGTGCATTGCCTCTGAATGTCTCTCCTGCTTTAATGTATCCATATGCATGTGCATCTACAACACAGAGCAGACCCGTAGCTGGCATGTATCGGTATCTGCTACTCATTTAATTGAGCTTTACTGTTAAATCATTAATGGAAATCACTGAACATGGGGTAATAAGGTAGTTTCACCACCGTTCTGCTTCTTGTGGCTTCTGCTAATTTTCTTGTGTAGTTTTGCTTGTTTTAATAGCAAAATCTGTCATATTCTAGTTTTGTACAAATCCTGGGAGGCAAATTACAAGAGATGTGGAGCAATTCCTGTTGGCTTTAATGAGGGTTGTGTTTTTTAAAAACTACTTTGAGAGGAAATCTAAGGTCCTTTTATTTCTTCACGCAACCCTGCCTTTTTTATATGCTCTGTTGTTGGAGAGACTCTGACATGAGACAGGGTATGGGAAATGTCTGCTTCCATATGACAACCCAGAGCAGCAGCATTTGGCTCCTGGCTTGCAGCCTTTAGCTGAGCTGAGTCACCTGTTGTGTGCGGTCCCCTGTGGCTGCAGGATTCTCAGTCACTGTTTCCCAGGTGTGTTCCAACATGTTTTCAGTGTATTTTAGTTCCTTCATTTGCTCATTTTTTATTCCTTTGCAAAATGAAATATATTTTTTCCATTCCTAATTAACTCCCTGCCACCCTGCTTGTGGTAAAACCTGATTTATTTCTCCTTCTCTGCACTGAGAGGACAGGACGCTTAATCTCCTCTGGGTGGACGCTGAAACACCGTCTGAATAAAATGCTGATCACTCATCTGGTTAGTTCCTGCCAGCTCTTGTCTGCATTCCTGCCGCCTGGGTTTTGCATCATTTGCTATCGTTTCTTTAAATGACAGAGTCCCTTCCTTCTCCATTTTTTGGAGACTAATAATTCCTAAATTAGCTGGTAGTCGCATCTAGGTGTGCATGTGAGTGTTTAGCCCTTCATATTATCTGTAAGACCATGAATATTCACAGGGTAAAAAGGATTGTTTGGATAAATACTTTGAAAGGGTATTAAGCTAATGGCTACAATTTATTGCACTTGCTGTTCTTTTGGGACATTTTTTCTTGACAGGGACTCGCTTTTTGTATTAATGTCCACTTGGAAGCTGCAGAGGAATAAAGAAGGCTTGGGATCCCCCCATTCAGGGAGCAATGAATAAACATGTTGTAGAAACAAACAAATACAGCAGCCCAATGAATTAGCATTTTAAAAGCCTCTGTGTTTGATACCCATCTGCAAAGTAAAGAATGAATATCAGATGTATGTGGATGCATGCATACGTTTGCAGTGGCAAGCTCTTTCAGATGGCAAACATTCACTGTAAGTGCCAATGGTTTTGCACATCTTGAAAATATTTGTGTAAAAACGGGAAGAGAAAAGATTGCCCATCTGCAATGTGTAGTGGAAGATTATGTGGGCAGAATGCACATGTGCTACGTGAAGGGAGCCAGGTGAAGGAGGTGAAGAATCAAGATTTTTCTCCTTCATGCTGAAGCCCTGAGAGACCCATTTAGTGACATCTCGAACAGCACGCTTTTCAGATGCGCATCCGTTCTGCCTCCCCTTTGAAACTAACCTGGGCTGAGAAACTTAACAATGAATTCAGCCAGAGGGCCTGGAAGCCCGGCCTGCTGCCCGTTAATGCGCTCAGGCAAATACTGTGGACTCTCTTCTATTTATTCATCCTAAAGTGTAGGTGTTAAGAAATATGAGGCTGGTAAGTGGGTGACAGGCATCTGCAAGCGTCACCTCAGCAATTCAGGTTAGCAGAGAGCCTTGGAGTAGGACTGTAAAAATTGCATCATTTGTAACCTTTTCAGCACCAGCCTTTAAAAAAAAAACCAACCTGTAACCAACAGCTTTCCTTTGGACATGAAGAGAATAACTAAAGAGAACATCTGTTTTCCCTTTAGATGTGGAACTGCAATAGCAAGCCATGCATAAATTTTATTAAGGCTTGCTAATTTCCTACGAGTTTGGGGAGCTACATGTTACCCGTGGAGATATTTGGCTCTGCATCACCAGATGAAAAGTCATTTTAAAAACAGTGCAGAAAAAACGGACGTAGCTTGGCAGCAAACGTGTTAGGTTCTGTTCTCAGGGAGCTCCATTTTCTTTGGCTTTGTTTTTGCACTTTTTAGATTTCTGCCTTTTTTCCCCCCTCTTAATGTCACTCATCTTGTTTTCCAATGACTTTTTATAACACAGACAACTAAACGAAACATGCACCTAAATTGCCAAAACTACTTACTGCTTGAGTCTTTTGTACTCAAAATCAGAGGTCCAAATGCTTTTAGGACTTACGTCTGGTTTTATGTTGTTTATGAGATGCCAGACTTTTTGTGTATGCCGAGGACACGTGCTCGAGCCATGTTCTGTCCCTTTGTGCTCGTGGAATACATCTAGGATTTAGAACTCCAGAGCAAGGGCTGTTGAGACGTAGATCCCACACGCCCAGTTTCCGTGCCCTCTGAGGAAACACCTTTGAGCAGAACCTCTCTCTCTGATCCTTCTACACTCTCAGAACCATCCCTGGGTGTAACCACAATAACTTCACTCTAAGAACTTAGAGCCTGCAGGACGCTTGGCAGGACATGCCTGGAACTACACAGATCATGCCTCGTTGCATGAAATATGTGGAAAAGTCACAGGCTGGGTTAAAAACATGCTTGTCTTCTCTCAATAATTAATTGTTTGGGGATTAATATGAGGGTTTGTGTTTTGAAAGTAAACTAATCCACTCGTTGGCTGGTGTGTAATGAAGGAGAACAGGCTACTGTCAAGCAGTTTGAAAATAGTGAAAATTAACTACGTGAAGTGTCACAACTCATATATTTTATGTATATGAGTAATGTATCCTCTGTGGGACAGAAGATGAAAATATCACATGGAAAAGAAAAAATAGCGGCCACAAATTTAATAAAAGAAGGAGGCATACTTTGCTTTGACTTAATTTGGCATTTTTACTGCTTAGTGGCAGCTGGGCTGGGCCACTGCAACAGAATCCACGTTTGTGAACTCACAAACAGTATAAACCAAATGTTCTGCAGCCTCTGTACTCACAGAGCTAGCAAAGGGGAAGGAAAATATAATTAAAAATCAGAATACACCGAAATAAAACAATTATAATTTGAAAGCACTGTTTGGTTATCCATTTGTCTTCCAGTCTTACCATTACACGGCTGCTCATGGTTCTCTATTTCTTTGTCTGGACCTAGTTTTTAATGTCTTCATGTCAATAGTTAGAAGGTCAACGAGTTTAGGCAAATCTGGAGCAAAAAAATGGATGTGTATCCCAAACAACGGTATATTAAAGCAGTGTTAAAAGGGACAAGGAAAATACTGAGATACAAATTCACTAGTTAGTGGATTTTTTCTTGAGAGGTACCTAACTACTTCAGTTTTCTTTGGCTTCATGGGAGTTAAGACTGCAATCACTTCAAAGAATTGAGATCTCTGAGAAAGAGCATATTACAATAGGGATCATAAAGTCTTGCAGAAAAATTCCAGCCAAGGTCTCAATACCTGTAGCAAAAAAATAATATATTAGTACTAGAAGTTTCCCATATACTTAACGATGTTACTAGAAAACAGTTGATCTTTTTGAACTATTCTTATTTCTTTCCTCCACAGGAGAACATTATTCACTTTGTCTCTCTCCACTTTTTCACTCTGCTATGGGGAGACTGCAGAGAGAAGGCCATTGAAAAAGCCGTATAAAACCTCTGAGAATGCAATAAGCAGAATATGGCACTTTTAACATGACAAAACTACCAGCTTGGGTAAGGGCTTGAAGTGCGTATAAACTCCAGCACCTCCTCAGGCAAAGAGAGCCACAGTCTCAACAACGGAGAAGAAGCAAAAGGAGTTTAGATCATAAATCTTCTTCAGACCTACAAGCTTTGCTATCTGAATGCACAACAAGCAATTCAAGCCAGGAGTGCTTCTGCCCTGTGGTAACAACAGTTCGATATTTTGACTCAGTTTGCTCATCTAGCACAGTGGTCAGAAAGGACAAGGTGGATGATTTATCAACTCAGGTGATTCCATTAGTGCATACTTTTTCTTGCTGTTGTCTTAAGATTGCCAGGTTCTTGCCTAAACTCTGAAGTTTAAATTACTTCAGCACTAGCTCTGATATTGCTGCATGGTGCTGTACTGCAAGGTGGTAGGCATACCCTCCTCGTTGTTTATTTGCTTCTCAGTTTCACTGAGCAAAGTAATCTTCCTGGCAGTGACAGTGTCCGGTAGCGCTCAGGAAAACAACAGCCACGTCCCGGGTACGGGCAAACATTCAGTTTTGTAACACTTATAGGGTCCATTAGCTGCATTCTCAGCCGAAGTGGCAGCACGTCCTTCTCAATATGCCTCCTCCACCGATGTTGTTAATACACTTTCAGAGGAGAGAACATGGGCTTTAAGCGATGGGTCACAGTGGACTGGGTAAAGAATGGGCCATCATCCACGTGAGGACTTGGGAAGGCTTTGGGATCAGTCAACTATGAGCTTCCAGACACTGAAATGATAGCTCTGCAGCCTTTCAAGGGCTAAATCCATGTATCCTCTCCGTGCTTGACCCAGAGAGAAACAAGTGGGGCTTGAAACAGCTATAAAGAACTAAAGTCAGGCACCTCAGCCCTCCTCATTTCACATACTTTGTGCCAGCATTCATCAGTGAGGCCATGTCCTCTTCTGGCCTTTCTGTAAGCAGAACACGGGGCTTACCGACGGGAGCTCAGTCAGGGCTTTTTCCATAGCTTCTTCCTCATTTACCGGAGCTGCCCAGATGTCACTCCCATCTGCGATAAGGTCTTCATCCACAAGCAGTCCATTAGCTTCTCCAACGGCCATACAGCTTTTCAGCTTTAACCTTCTGCCGTCTGTTCTCAGGGCCAAGGCCTCAGAAGTTCATGCTCCAGCCTTTCCCCCAAGAGCTCCCCGTCTTTCTGCTCGTAATTCAGTTGCTTTGTAGCCAACAAGGGAAATGGAAATAATGTTGCCCTCATTGCCTCTTTCTTTCTATCCTCCAGTCCTCCATTTTCTTCCATCTTTCAGTCTCCTTCTCCCTCTCTCTGCATTTACGGGAGGTGAAGGAAGGAGAAATAGAAGCAGCTGTACAAGTATTTCTTCATCTCAGCAGAAAGAGAACAGGAGTTATAGGAAGAAATACAGATAGGGAAAAGGAAAATAGAGTAGAAATAGAAAAAAGGTAAAGCTGGAAAACTGGGAAAGTAAAAGAAGGAATAGAAGAATGAAGTCATTGATATGATTTTATTTTGTATAAATATAAATTGTTTTAATTTCAGTCTAAGCCCAAAGAAGGGAGATGAAATGGAAATCTTGAAGCATCAAACTGGGCAGATAACAAGGAAACAGAGAAAGGGGAGGCATTGAGACTGAGTACAAGCCTCTCTCATAAGCTTTTACTGGGGTGCTTACACCTATTGCTTACGCTCATAACAAAACACCTGCAGAAACATCACGTGCATCCGTGAGGTTCTGCCCAGCCCCTCCGCAGAGCAACAGGAGTACTGCTGCAGATCCGCGGTAGTAAACAAAATTCTGGTTTGTCCTGGTTTTAGAACAGCTTCTGAATGATTAGATGAGGAACAACAGTGCTGCGGGGGAAAGGAGGGGGGTGGACCTTTTCCTTTTGACAATTAGATGTGAGCTGTTGAAAGCTGCTTTCACGGATGAATGCATGGAGAACTAAGGACGTCTGGCAACTGATTTGTTTGATTAGTTTATTGTATACCATAATTTCACTCTCACTTACAGACGAAGGAGGCCTATTGCAGGAGTTGGACTTCATAGTTGTTTGAATTCTCTGCCAAAACCCCTCAGAACCTCAGAAGTCTGAAGAGGACCTCAAGCAGGGCACAGACAAAGCTAGTGAGGCAGGAGTAACTGAGCTAATCAGAAAATACCAATCTGGGCACTTCACAGTTACATAGGGTCTGATTTGCAGGCGGCCAGGCATCTGCGGATTCCAGCGGGAGTCCTGAGTGCTCAGCTGTTCCAAAATCAGGCCGGCAGAGTACGGGGGGCTCGGGGGTCGAGTTGTTTATCTGCTTCCTACCGGTCTGACTGGCTTCTTGTGGGGCAACGATGACACCCAGTGGGGAAACTCGTGAATTACAGCAGTATTTTATACGTGGAATGAGCTGCTGCTGAGCCTCAAACTACAAGCAAAGTAGTTCCTGGAAGAGAAAATAACTTTCTCAAGAAAGATTCTGCGCTGTAGTGAATGGCTCATGACTGAGTCTTGTGCTGTTCTCCTCCTGAATTCTGCAATACCTAAAGGTGTTAAGTGTCTTTTCTTGCTAGGGAGAAAAAGATTTGCTCCTTGAGGAAGTGTTGACAACAGCATCCCAGTGTGATTAATGCTCACTCGGGACTCTCACTTCCATGAAAGATTTTGTTTAACTGTTTTTGGTTTTGTCCTAAATCTGTGACTCCCTGATCTTTTGGGACATCTTAAGGCTTCTTAACAATCTTAACTGTCTGTGAAATCCCAGTCATTTTAGTAGTTTCCCTCAGCTCTCTGCGTCACTTGCCCCGATGTTTGGTACAGGCCTGGGGCAGGATAAGTTATCTGAAGCTTAAACTGGATTAGATGTTTATGGCACAAATAATTGGAAGCACAGACAAAAGAAGCAATACAGAAAGGACCATATAATCTCATAGAACCGAGGACACGTGCCTGTCGTTTATGATTTCATTTTGCTGCCAGAAGGTCTGGGATCCCAGCCACTGCTAGGTGATCGCATACCAGCTGCTTCCGAAAATGGGGTTTTTTTCCTCCAGTACCTAATCAGGAGACCGAGGGGATTTTCTTTCAGATGTGTACTTTGATACTTTAATCCCCGCCTCATCATCAGCCCAGCACTAGATTGCTTCAACATGCTTTACCAGGAATTACACCTGACGTCAATCAAGAAACTAAATTTCACGCAGAAAACCACCACGCGTCGCAGCGTGCTTCAGCAGAGGGCAGAGCCGCCGCGCCGGCTGCGGCAGGGCCCCTCGCCGCCCTCGGGGCAGAGGCTGGGCCTCGGCCGCCGCCGTTACAGGCCGGAGCCGCCCGGGAGCAACGCCCCCGGGGCAGCGGAGCCTCGGGCTGCGGCCTGCAGAGACGCCTCTGCGTGAGGTTTTAAAACTGGCTTAATAAGACACTACAGCTGCTGAAGTGCCCTGACCTTATGTACTCGCTTGATGGTGTCAGCGATGATGCGCTTCTATACGTCACCGTATGACTTTTGCAGCTTGACCGCTGAATCGCTCCGCTGTGAAATATTCCCCGCTGTTTGGTTTTCCCCAGCACGTTACTAACACCGTCCCCGGCGTTGCCGCCGCCGGCTCGGGACGCCGAAGGGCCATCACCAACAGCCCCGGGCCCGCCCCGCCGCCCCAGCGACCACCTCACGCCAACGGCCGGGACGCGACGTGACGTCACACGCAGCCCGCCTTCTCTCACAGCGAGGGCCAAGCCCCGCCCCCTGCGAGGTCATCTCGCTCGAGGGCCCGCCCTCTCGCCTCTGATTGGTGATTGCCCCGCCTCCCGCGGCACAGCTCCGCCCCTGCCCCTGCCCCTGCCCCCGCCCCCGCGCTGTCCCTCCCGGCGCTGCCCGCCCCGCCTTGCCTTGAGCCCTGTCGCCTGCTTACCCCCGCCCCACATGTCGGCTTCTCCAATTGGAAGAGGAAGGCGTTGACCGACACTCCTGATGCCCAATGAGACGCAGCGCTAGTGGGGCGGAGGGGCGGGCTGGCACCTCCCTCCGCAGGCGGTGGCGGCGCTCCCTGACTGAAGGGGCCGGGGGCTCCGCCGTCCCCCCGCCCCGCCGTGTCTCAGCGGGACCGGAGGCGGCCGCTGGCTGAACCTGGGCCGAGGGGCTCGGGGGCGTCTTCCCCCCGCTCCCCGACCCTTCGGCGCCCCCTCGCCGCTCGGAGAGGAGCGGGGTGGCGGTGCCCCCTCCCCGGGCAGGGCCTGCGGGCCGCGCCCCGCCGCCGCCGCCGCCACCCCTCCCCCCGGCCGGCCGGCCTCCCCGGGCCGCACCCCGCCTCCCCTCCCTCCGCAGCGTCGCCCAGCCGAGCCGGGAGAAGGGGAATGGGCGGTCCCGGCCCTTAGCCCCCGGCTGCGGCTGCTGCTCCTCCTCCTCCTCCCGGGTCCCAGCGTCTCGGTGGCCTCCGCCCGATGTTGGCGGAGCTGGCTGGGGTCTCCGCGGCGTTGTGAGCGCTCCTGCCGTCCTACAGCCGCCATGTCCGGCGTGGTGCGCACCCTGAGCCGCTGCCTGCTGCCGGCCGAGGCCACGGGCCGCGCCGGGGAGCAGTCGCGGCGGGAGGGCAAGGAGCGGAGCCGCGATGCGGAGCGGGAGGCGCGGCGACGGAGCCGGGAGATCGACGCGATGCTGGCCCGGGAGAGGCGGGCCGTGCGCCGCCTGGTCAAGATCCTGCTGCTGGGCGCCGGCGAGAGCGGCAAGTCCACCTTCCTCAAGCAGATGCGGATCATCCACGGCCGCGAGTTCGACCAGAAGGCGCTGCTGGAGTTCCGGGCCACCATCTACGAGAACATCCTCAAGGTGAGGGGCGGGAGGGGGCCGGGGCCGGGAGCGGCGGCTCCAGCCGCCTTCGCCCAGAGCAGTCGGGGATGGAGGCCGGCGCCGACGCATCCCGCAGTTCTGGGAGTTTGGGCCGTGCCCAGAATCGCCGTCGGAAAAGGGACGTGAGCTGGGCCGGGGCGGCGGCTGCTGCTCCCCCGGGTTGCTCCGCCGCACCTCTCGGATGCACCCTCTCTTCGGGGAAGGGGGTTTCTGCGGTGCAGGTGTTTCGGAAGGCGTGTACCTTTTGTGCGACTGCCTAGGGCTGCGGGAGGCGAGGCTCTGTGGGGTTCCAGCGTTACCCGTCAGAAGGCCTCGATGAAAAAAGGCCCAAAGGAAACTTCCCTGCAAAGGGGATTGAGAAAAGCTTTGTGGAAACACAGAGGAAGGAGGATATAGGTGTGGCCTGTGCTCTGGAAAAAACATTATGAGAGCATCCTCTAAGTCAGAATTGGAGAAACTTCAAAATTTGAAGAAATGGGGAGGAACTTCCGTGCCTCTGCTAAGTGCCCTGAGTCTCTGTACCTCGAGAGGGGATAAGAAATGGATCCCCTTATGGATGTTGTGGCTGCGAGTGGTTGTTACTTGGTACATCTTTAGAAACGGGGGAGCGTAGGCCCTTTAGAGTTGGGTGGCGTGGGATGTTATCAAGCATAGCTCTGAAATGGAAATAACTTTTGTTTCGGTACCTTTGCAAAACAGTTTTTGTTCAATACGGGTGCAGGCTTTATAGTGCTGATAGTATATTTCTCTAGTGACTGGAGAATATAAAGGCTACTGATAGAACCTGCAGGTAGAGCCTTTGGTCTACAGACAATTAAGGAAAATCAACCTTGGCAAATACTGTTTCTTTCTGGGAACAAGCTTTGATGCCCTGTGCAGGTAGGAGAAGTGATTATATTTCAGAAAATCCCTGAAGATGCATAAAAAGCTCACTTAAGAATGTATCTCTCTTCATCCTCATAATCTCTCTAAAAGAACTGCTACTTTCCTGCCGGTGTTTTTCTCTAGGACTGTGTCTGTTCTCATGTGGGCATGGATTTGTGAGGCTCTGGAGATTTCATAGAAAATTAAAGGAAAGGGAACTGTGCAAGTTTAGGATAACAAGAGTTACTTCTGAATTTTCAGATTTGTTTTGAATAGAAGCTTTATATGCATTTAATAAGTGCACACACACAATGACTCTTGTTTTTAAGAATGCCGCTATTCCATGAAGGGCTTTTGCTTCTGTTAGTGAACAGGAAAATTGTTGACTAATTTTCTTTTCCTTTTTTTAGTCCATTTCCAGGAGCATGTACATGTATTGCAGGAGCCCATTAACTGCAGGAAATTTGAAGCTCAGAAGCTTCTCTTTCATTGAAGTTACGTAAGCAAAGAGAGTGTTACAAGTTGTTTTTAGCTATACACCTAGAAATAAGGAGCCTTATTTTAGAGGTCTTAATGCTTATTTTGGTAGTGCCAGTGATTTGTTTGTTACTGTACTGATTTAAAGTAGTAGCAGAGGCTTTTAAGGAAGCAATTTGTGAAAATGGAAAAAATCTGAGATTCCTTCCTCTTTAAGTTGTCTAAGCAATACTAGTTATGGTAAAATGTTGTAATATTTTATGTATGCAGAAGGTAAAGAGCTTTCAGTAGTAGAATTTAGTGTTCTTTGGAAAGGAAAGTAAGTGTCTCCATCTTGTAGTAGGAGAGACTGAGTTATGCACTTGAGACACTTGTCTGCTGGATGGCTTTAGGCAAATTTGCAGACCTTGGAGTAGAATCCAGGTCCTCAAGGTAGCAGTCAGGTGTTCTGATTTCAAGACTGGTAGTTAACAACACTTCTTGGACTGTTGTCAGCTGAACACCTTTTTAAGCCTCCTAATGATCAAACTAAAATGTGGAAGTATTTTTGAAGTGAATTAATGTGGTTCAACAGATCGCCCTTTTGGCCTTGCGGTTTGTGCTTTGGGAGTTTTAGGTTAGGCTACCCTGCTAGGTACACGGACTGCATCTGTCTGACTCTTCCTTCTCCTACTTCTCCGTGTGACAGAGATAGCTCGTGCACGTAAGAATACAGTTTACTCTTCACCCGTAGGTTTTGGGGAATGGCTTGGGAATGGTCGCTATGGAAAGAGTATGCAGAAGGAGGGAGAGCAAACAAAGGGAACTAAATGAGTTTTCTGGTGGGAAGGAGGTCTGAGGATGGAGTGTGGGGAGAAGGCAGTAGACGTTCTGTTTGTGTTTTGCTCATCTGAAAGAAACTTGATAACACCTTGATATTCTGCCAATAATCATCAGGAAGAAATCAAATACCAAGACAGAATTACAGGGCTTTCAAAACAGAGTGATGTTGTCAGTGCATTTATTTTAGCGTAATGGTGTAATACTTTCTTGTATTAAACTTTGTTCTGTGGAAAACCATAAAATGTTTCAAATAAGCTTATTTTGCTGCTTTGACCATGTAAATTGCCAAGTGAACCTGATTGCCATTCTTTCTATAACAAAGTGTTTAGACTACAGATTCTTTTCACTTTTTCAGGAAGTTCAGACTAGAATGATCATCCATTAAGACTAAATGGAGCAGAGATCACCATGTATCTAATTTACGAGAAAGGATATAAGATGAATTTTTATAATACGATATGTGAACTATGTGAAATGAAAATGATCCTATCAAATAGCATATAAATCTGTTTGACGTCGTGAAGTACAGCTGCAGCAACCTTAGCCCCTTTTTCCACACAGTTCTCAGCACGGTCAAACAATGGTTCTGTTAAGCTTCTGCAACACTGAGATCTGAGTTAGAAATGCAGTGTAAATCTCTGGGATTAAATGGTCAATTTTCATTTTGCAACCATGACTAAACTTCTCGCTGAAGGAGGAGGATTACTACTCTCTCAATAGTGCTTGATATTTCTAAAGTGCTTATTGCAGTAGTATTTAGGCAGCCTATACAGCTTACAGAGAATGAAGGAACTGATTCAGAGAACAGAACCTGAACCCTCTTTGAAAATAACAGTGCTAAGTATGAATTGACATTAGTGTCAGCTTCCACTTTATTTTGAGTTTTCAGCTTCACGCTTTTCAGATATCTTCTCAATGCTGAGTTCTTTCCTTACCCTCTTCTCTCCGTTTCTCATCCCCTACTTCGGGAAACCCTAGTTAGAAACTAAATGCTAAAATGAAATACATCTATGATGCAGAATTTACTTTTCCATTTAGTACAGGTGATGGTTCAGGGCCTTGCTAGCTTTTTCTGGCATTTGTGGGACAGTCTTCAAATACATTAGTTTTGCTTTGGTTTAAGGTAAATAGTCATCGGTTAACTAGAGTTTTGCTTGTTAATCGAGGCTAAGTTTCAAAGTAACTTTTTGGAACTTTTTGATGATTGAAGTGAAAAGCAGTAGTGTTAATGTTCTGGTATGAGTACACAGGCTTCATGACTTCAGCACACCCACCTGGAAAAGGAAAGTGGATAGGACAGGGCTAGCTGCTGCAGCATGAATTTTAAGGCGACTCTTGGATATACAGAGGATCTTGGAAAACTTTTATGTGCCTTAAGTTTCAAATCTAAGACATGGCTGGTGGTGTTACCTGAGCGTTTTCTTGCCTTCCAACTGTAGCTGAAGGAGTAATCTTTTGATACCTTCCAAAACAGATGGGTTAGCCTTGCTACTCTACTTGCTTCCTTTGATAACAGTTAATGAATCATGGCTCTGATGTTCCTTGTCTAAATGTTTTTTTGTTTCAAGTATGAGAATATCGTGCTGCTTGAAAAAACCCGGTTTAGCTGCATAAGAAAATAATTAAGCACCACAGTGGTACTTGCACCAGCTTGTTTGGGAGATTTCAATCTGAAGAGAAAAAAAATCAGCTTTTAAAAGCCTGAAGTATAATCTGTTGAGTTTTTTTGGTAATGTTAGTTTCCATGTTGAAAATGAGAAGGCCAGCGCAAGGTTTCAGTACATCTGTGAGTGTTTTCTTGTTGTCTGTGGCCTGAATTGTGATGATTGACTAAGGAATTGAAAAGCCTGGAATTGCGGAGGGAAGGACTACTCAGGAAATGATGTGTAACTTCGTTCGTGGGCTCTGGGTGGGGAAAAAACAACCGAAGATTTTGAACATGAAAACTCCCTGAGGATGTATCCTTGGGACTTTGGAGTGCAGTTGCAGTACACACAGGCATACCTGAGAGCATTTCTCCTCAACGGCTTGAATATGAGTGACAGTAAAGTGGGCAAAATGAGTAGCCTGTGCTGAAGTCCTTTTTAAGAACAACTTTGGACTTCTGCAACCGGTACTAAACCTAGACTGCTGCTGCTTCGTTGTTGCAAGTACTCTGTGTACCGTGAATGGGCTTATGTTGTGTTTGTGGTCTCTGACTATAAGGTAGATGTACCGTATGTCATTGAAAAACAAAACAGGAAAACTCACTTGCAACCTGTGAGTTTCAGATGAGTACAGATACAAACTCTGAGAAGCGGGAAAAGAATATTCCTGAATGTATTTGGGAGCTACACTTTAAGTGACCAAATTATCTAGTAATTTATAATGCAAACATATTTCTTCTAATAGTCTACAAATGGAGGGGGAATATATCTTTCCATTATGTGAACTCTAGTTGCGCTTTAAATTGACTTGACCACACATTTCCTTGGGTTTACGTGCAAATGAATTTGGTAACCCCTGAGGAGGTGATGATAGTGACACACAATCTGTTACTTCGGAGTTGGGATCTAGCTGTACTTGAGTAGTTGGTCGCAGGGCAGTGTCGATCTCATTCCTGCTGGGACAGCTTCTCTTGAAAGGAATGACGAGGAGAATACTCTGTGGGAACTGTGGCTAATGAGGAGCTTTTCCATTAAACTTAACATACAACTGCTAAAGCTCCGTGATAGAACTGATATTTAAATCTGGTTATCTTTGCTTTGTGCTTTTACTGTTTAGTGGTTATTTTAATATGAAGAATAATATTCACAAAATTATGTAGAAAAGAAGAAAACTCTTATGGGTCTTTTTGGTCTTTCTGTTCCAGGTTCATTTAATCAATGAAACTCTTACTAACTTCCAGTTATGTATTTTCTGTGTCTTAAATATAAATTCCGTCAGCTCCGGTGGTCTCTTTGCATTTGGGGTGTCTCTTGGTTGGGCTAGGAGAGAGCAATCTGTCTCCATCAGGGTGGATAGTGGAAGAGGAGTAATGGTCAATAGTAAGTGATAAATATTCAGTGTTGTTCCAAAATAGAGCTTACCATGCTCTTGTGATGTAGTCATTAGTATTGCAGAACATGAGTTACTCCCTGGAGACTGTAGACACATACTTTGATGTTTTCCAGACAAATGTTTAGTCACTTGAGTGACTAAATTTGGGAGCTTACATTATATTCAGTTGGTTGAGTATACATATATTTTTATAATTAACTTGGAAACAGTATTGGCAAAAAAAGTCGCAAATTGTGCTACTAACAACGTTTACAGGAAAACTTTGGAGCAAAGGCAAACTAGTATGCATTGTTGGAAAAAATAAGTTCAATACAAATTACAACAAGAGAAAAAGCTAGAAGGAATTGGAGGCTGTAGAGTTTCCAAATGAGTTTCCTTCACTTGCGTGGGTTTTTTTCACCCTCGTGGGGGTGAGGAACTGGTCTTATCCTGGTGTTGAAGGCCTCTCCCTCTCTACCCTTCCCTTCTGTCTAAGCACATCTGCTGGGTACTGTGGCACTGTATTTATGAGGGCAGCGTGACAGGATCTTGCAAAACCTGATGGGGGTACTTTTGGAACTGCAGATGCTGCTTCCGCTCCATTGAAAGCATGAACTAATTATGAACTAGATATTAGTGTGATGGTCTCAGGAAAAGGAGAAACCCGGTAATGTAATTCTGAAAGCATTAGCTCAGAACTTTTTTTAAGGTCCTGCACCAGTCGTCACCTCTGAGGTCATCATCTCTCTACTTTGTGCCTAGTTGCAAGTAAAGCTTGCAGTGAGAGTATTTTTCTTCTCCTGCATTTATCGTCATTTTGCTGGATTCAGTCAAAGACAAGGACTCTTTTCAGAGTTTCCAGACAAGCAGACATCACTGCTGCTCCCAATTCAGAGAGTCAGTGGCTAATCCAAATGTTTCTTAATGTTTGTGTTCCTGTGGACTAAGTAAATGACACTTTCCCTTTGTTCCCGTTTTTTCTTTGTATGTTGGGCTGGAAGGTAGGTCATCTTTACTGTTTACCCTGCTCTCACCTGGGTGGTACTGGAATATGTGAATGGTGAAAATACATGTGTAACTGTTGAGCCTTTTCGTTGTGTAACTGGGCTAACTGGAGCTGCTCCCATCCCTGCCCTGGTGTCTGTCTCACAGCAAACTAATATAGGCAGTGGAAACCACTTTTTGTATAAATGAGTAGGTTTTTGGTGATGTTTGCTAACTGGATTGGCATGTGGGCTCAGACAAATGGCAAACCTATCAAACAGGAGAGGGTGGAACTACACTACCAGGAAAGATGCCCCTTTTGATGGTACCCGGTTGTTAGACTGACTGCTCTGTAATATGAAACCTCATCCTTAATGACATTGGGTTCTTGGCTGCTGCTTGGCTATAATGTTCCAAGGACATAGATCAAATAAAAACATTGTTAATGCTTTTATGATAGCGTACTGTAAAAATCTGATTGTGTTGCTATTACTTTGTTAGAGGTAGGTCACCTTCTGCCCAGTGTTCCAGACAGCAATTTAAAAAAAAAGTGCATACAACTATATTTGCAAACACCGACAACTTTATTTTTAAAAATTGTATTTGAAAATGTCTTTTTTAGAAGGTTAAGAGATGTTTTCTAAAAATACGCGTAGGTTACATTTTATCATCTTTCTTTACTTGCCAGTAAGCATTGCTGCTGAAAAGTCCAGTCCCATCTATGGCTGTGTGATTCAGCTTTCTCTCTCTGTATTGGCACCAGGGCTCACGGAGCTGTTGCAGTTTTTCGGTACAATTAGACTTGCCGGTCTAGCTGGACCTGTGTTCATACAGCTGCATCGCTTCGTACTGCTCCACTGGCACCAAGGGTGTATAAGAAATATCTTGCTGAGGTGGGAGCACTCCTTTTGGCATTAGCTCAGATTTATATTGGTCTCCGTGAATTGTGATCCCCAGGCTTTGCCAGTTCCTTGTCAACAACAATGAGGAAAAACACACAGTAGGAAACACGTTTGAATCTCCCTGTTGCCTGCAATGTTTGTGTTGGTTTACAGCCGTGGGAGAAGACAGTATTGCCTATTAGCTGTGACTTGGAGTCCCCTGATCAAGTATTAAGCAGCGATCAGGTCTTCTCTCACAGCAATTTCTGTAAGTGATATAGATGCTGGACATCTGGGGCTTTGGTATGAGGCTGAGCAGTTTATTAATGGTAAAAGCTTAAAAAGTAGTTGCTGCAGTATTTCATGTGTAACAGTTACTCTGTTGTCTGTGATCTCATACCCAGTAGTAATTCCTTAAAATTATTTTGAGAAAATGCACTGTAGGAGACTTTTCTATTTGTATACAAACTCTAAGTAGTTTTGCAAGTTCTCTCTAGACACTTGACTAGAATAATCAAATCTTTTGATCCCTTGACTGTTGGTTTGCGCATGGAAGAACCTGCCCTCTCTTATGAGCGAGTGCCCCCAAACCTATTGTTTCCGTTGTGCGTTTGGTGCTCAACTGTGGTGTATTCTCTCAGCCTCGGAGTTGGTCCATGTGGTGAAAGGTGTGGGATTTTTAGGATAACAAATCCTTCAAGTACTGGAGTATGTGAATAATTAAAAATGGGAATGTTGTTGTTTATGTAGTAGTGTAACTACTGATGTAAGATAGTCTTAAATCAAGCTGCTTTTTAAGTACTGCAACACTTCTTTTCGTGTATTGGCAAGCATCACTGCTTCAACTGGCATTAGCTGGTGATAACCTTTCTAATTCCCACAAAATCATTTAATGAATTATTATTTTAAAATGCAAGATGACGTGGATTTTTTTCAAAGGTAGAGTGCTTTCAAAAGTAAGGGAGACAAAATATATTTGAGCCAGTCCTAGTAACGAGCATTTGTGCAAATGCTCATAAACCCGTCATACTGCTGCCGAGTCACAAACGTTCTGCTTAGTGCCGAACAGCTGGGCTCTGTCAGGCCAAGGATCTAGCGCTTTGTCTCTGACATGAAAAAAAACACAACCAAAAACGGGTACAAGAACAAGGCGATGTGATACTTCGGTATACTCTTCCACATATTGGCAGCCTTTGGTTTCGGAAGCTTCTTGAGCCAGGAGTTGCATCTGGAATGGAATCAAGCAGTCCTTTTTGGACCTTTCTTCCATCCCTTTGTCTTGATCGCTTTTTGAGTCTATTTACACTTTTGGCCAACATCCTATGTAAATGAGTTTATCTCGCTGGGGGGGTGTATAGGAAAAACCCTTCTTTTAGGTTAACCTCCTGTTTGATAACTGTGTTGCTGTACTGCTTGTGTAGCAAGGAATGGGGAAAGAATAGGGTTTTTCTACTCCCTTTCTGCAAGTGGTTTTTAATTTCTGTAGATTTCTGATATGTTGTGCCTTAGTTATCTTTTTTCAAAACTGTGGATTTCTAGATCTCTTCGGTGTTTCCTTCTGTGTAAGACACTTCATGAGTTAGATCGCATGTCACACTCTTGTTACGCCTTTTCTGGTTCTACCCTATCTCCATTCAAGTTTTGTGCGTGCCTGGGACTTATACAGTGACTTGAATGTGTCAAAAAATTATTAGGAAAAGAATGGAACAGAGAACTTCCTATTTTTCCTCCCTAACTGGTGCTTCCAGTATGCTGCTGTTTTGCCATTTTCTAATGCCTGACGCTTTCCTTATCTGTGAATTTTTAGTTCTTTCCACCTGTGCTTATCCTGGGTCCTGCTTTGATTGCAGCACAAAAGCTTTAGATCAGTTGAACTGTTCAGAAGTTTATTTCATATCAAAAGTTGTTGCCACCCTCTTTTTCCATATTCCAAATTTGAAAACAGAATGGTAATTGACAGTATTCAGTCTTCTGAATGACAGAGAGAATTGACATTTTCTGTATTAGTAGAAAATCAGGAAAACTGTCATAGCAGTGTTGGGAAGGTTTACTGTGAAATGAGCACTGCAATGAAAATAGTCTGGTGTTAACCTTTGTTGTTAGAGCTCAGGAGGGAGTGTTGTACATGCAATAAGACTTGTTTGGTGCTTGTTTTTCTTCATTATTTGTACCAATGGTGTCTGAGTCTAAATTCCGTTTTGATATATATATATATTGTTGTTAAATATATTAAACTATTCTGTTCATTATACAATAAATGGAAATTCTAGGAATTTTAATTGAATTTAATCTTATAAATGAAATCTTTACCTCTGGGCATCAACAGTATGTATAAACTTTTAAGCAGTTTTAGCCAGAGTCTCACTTTTATCTGTAGTTATCTCCCATGATGGTCTTTTTGGAGGAAAGAGGTATGGAAAGTATTTTGAATGTGTTTCCAGAAAGAAGAAATCTTTCCTATGGTACAAAGATTATCAAATGCTCATTGTGGCTGCAAGAAATAGTGTTACCAGTAACTCTGAAATGTGAGAATAGCAATACATGGGATCTAAATTTGGCCATTTCTCTGTTTCTCCTCATCCTTCTGACATCTGCTTGTAGCATTTATAGAACTGTTTTGCGGAGAAATGGTAAGTTTAGATTCACTTTACCGGGGATCTTGCTGAGTCACAAATACTTTTAACTGCTAAGAGCTGGGGGGAGAAACACTGGCTATTTTGCTCGTTACGTGAAGCTTTTACTCCTGATGCATTTTAGATGTGTATATCTCAAAGCTGGTGTGTTCCACAGATTCTTGTTTTGAGGTGCTGTTCCTGCGGACATGTGTAGGACAGCATTCCTATTAACCTGCTTGCTATCCTTTATGTTCTTCGTTCAGTGTTTAAAATTGACCTTCTGTGTGTGTCTATATAGGTCTGTTTTGTCAGTGCTAACGCTGATGTCTCTGCATCTGAACCTGCCACTTTGTCCCCGATCGGGCTCTGTACGTGATGTGGTGGTAACCACTTCTCTCTCTCAAACAGTCAGAGGAAGGTGCTACGCACGCCTCGTGGGTGACCTTATGGTACTTGACGCACTCGCATAGGGTCTGTGAGGTCTAAGTTTAGTTCCCCCTCTTGCCCCAGGGAGATTCAAACCTGCGTTTCTGAGGAGCAGCAGATAAGTGACTATTCTGGGACCGGAGCAGTCTCTACGCCCTTGATTGAAACTCTGTTCTGTGGCTTTCTCCAAACAAACGCTGAAACTTTCCTTAACAACAGTCTCTCGAGATCCTCCGTGTCTCCAGTGGGAGCAGGAAAAGGCAGAGCGACAGTGTGGGGAGGTGCAGCGAGCCCGAGGTCCCAGTGCCGCTTTATCCAGGCAGGAATTGTGCGATTTTGCATCGTTCCTCTGAGACTCTCTGAAGGGACTGCGGTAGCTGCGAGACGGGTAAGGGTTAAACCAGCCCGAAAGCTGCGAGATGGAAAAGCCGGAGCCCAGCGGCTGGGGGAGAGGGTTGCAGCGAGCTGGAGCCGAAGCAGGTGAAAGGTCAGGGCTGGCCTGTGTGGGCTGGGAGATGGCGATTGCCAGCTGACGTTAACCACTTCTGTTCATAAACGCTTCTCGCTGAACAGAAACAAACCTGGTGTTAAATACCTAGAAAGAGCGGTGTCCCACCAGTGTCCGTTACTGCAGTGCTTTGGAAAAAATCAGTCTCGAAGTTCTGGACTGGGGGTAGGAGGGAGCTGGCACTGACTTTGAATTGCACCTGGGAGGGTGTTCTGTGCAAGTGATGGGTTTGCAGAAGTGGCTAAGGTCGTGAGATGTTGTGCAGGCATCTGCAATTCAGAGACACAACCTTCTAAGTGAGTTTTGTTGGGTTTTTTTCTTCATGCTTACACTTGTTAACACTGTTCAAATAATGCGGATCTAAAGACTTCTGTTAATAAAGGGATAAACTCTGTAAATAGGAATGAGAGTTGGCTTTTGGTCTGTATGACAGAGTTAATAAATAGTTATGTCTGGAATTTAAAGCAGCAGTTTGTAAACATATTCAATTTTAGTCTTTTCATGGTATTGTGGAGATATATTCTCTACTTTATAAAAAGAAAGCAAAAATCACTAAAGAATCATAAATATTTACATTTTTTGGGAAACTGCACTTCAGGAACACTGTTGCATAGTGACAACCGTGATGCTTCGCTTTGAGTTCCTATTCTGTGACACTCACACCAAGTTGCTTCTCACTTCCCTCTTCAATCTTCATTTGCATTGGGAAAGTTACTGTTCTTGTTGTGTGGTGTTGTTAAAGGACTGGCGAGGTGAAAGGTTCAAGTGTTAAGAAAACATACGTGCAGTCTTGATAGCTTAAAGTATGCAAAAAAAAAAATCAGTCCAACAATGTGGAGGTTGATGTGAATAGCTGTGGAAACAGAACTTCAATTTTGTTTTTTAATTTTACTTATTTTCATAAACTATAAAACCAAAAGATCAACATAATGAGAAGTAGTTTAATATAACCCACAGATTTTACTTACGAATTAGATAGTACTTGAGATGCTATGCCACCATTAACAGATCTATCCATTATTAAAATGGTGCCTACTACTGAGAACTAACTATTGGCCATCTGAAGCTATTTAGTATAGGTGTAGTTAGATTCAAGACTGACGTTTCGAAGTTAGTTAACCTCATGTGTTTGGCTTGTTGCCATGACTATGAAATTTAAGTTTCCATAAAAACTGCAAAATATGAAGCTAAGTAGTCTCAGTAATCCTGAGTTAAATTTGAGAACTAGATCACTTCTCTTCCAGGTTTTTTTTGCAGAATTAGAGTACCAAAACCTACCTGTCGTGACTTCTCAGCAAATGTGTGGCAAGTTCAAAAAGTAAGCTGATGCTGATGGAAAACTGCACCTGCTTTACTGAGCCTAGTAGCTTGAAATCTGTGCAATGTCTTCTGTCCTCTTGCCGCTGGGCTTTCCTACTGGAGGTAACCATTTGGATGGAAGTGTCTCAACAGAAGATGCTCATTTACAGCAATTTTTCAAGAAATCTGTGAAGTTGGATGGCTGTGTTGTGTAGCATCCAAGTAGATTGTGTCAAAACCTGCTCTATCAGGGGGGCTGGACTAGATGATCTCCAGAGGTCCCTTCCAACCCCCACCATTCTGTGATTCTGTGAAAATCGTGCTTTACAGCAACATGCTTTTTGTCTCTTGCTAGTTTGGTATTGCTATCTTTTTTTACCTAAATGTTTAACTAGTTCATGGATGCATACAGCACTGGAATTCACTAAGTTTCCTCAATTTTGGTTGCTCAATGTACTTTGCTTCATCGGAATATACAGTATGTTCTTTCAACAGTATTTTTTAATGCTCTTCTAATCTCCTAATACTTGAGAAAGCTGGTATGTCCTTTTTGGTATCTAAAACCCAAATGCAAAGAAAAAGATGGAAGAATAGTTTCAGGCATGGTTTTACTTTTAAAACTACAGCTATGAGGATCATATGTTAGTTCCCAGACACTTTTCTTGCACATTTGATGTTTGCTTTTATTATCTGGTGGTAGTATTGCTTGTTGCAGCTAGCTGTTGCTGCTAGTATTTTCTTCCACCTGGAGAAATTTATTGTGGCTAAGTTGCTTACACAAGCAAGCTCTTTCTATCTTATTTCTGTTGGAGATGTTGCAAAAAACAATGTTTATGATTCTCTCCTGAGTTCAGTCTCACCAGAATAGTGTCAAAAAAAAAAAAAAAGCAAGCTTCAAGTATCTCTGAGTGCTTGTTCTTTTACATTTTAATCTTTTTATCACTGACTTTCTTATCTGAATCGTTCTTTAGGGCTGCAGGGTTCTGGTTGACGCACGGGACAAACTGGGGATCCCTTGGCAGTACACCGAGAATGAGAAGCATGGAATGTTTTTGATGGCTTTTGAAAACAAAGCTGGAATGCCCATAGAGCCTGCCACCTTCCAGCTGTATGTACCTGCGCTGGGCGCGCTGTGGAGGGATTCGGGAATCAAGGAAGCCTTCAGCCGTCGGAGCGAGTACCAGCTGGTGAGTACGTCCATCTTCATGGTGGGATGAAAAAAGTTCCCTGCTGTATAAATCTCTCTTCAGTTGAAAGATTGCTTGCTACGTGCAAGATTTAGCCGTCATATGAGCTGTTTGTAGTAATGCTGTAAATCCGAGCACTTCAGCAGCAGAAACAAGTGGTAATTGGAGCCAAACTTGAAAAACTACATGGCAGTAAGAGGGAGTGGAAAAGTGCACATGACTGGATAAACTGGAAGAGCAAGAGGAACCAAAAAAGGCAGGAATTGGTTGAACTAAAAATATTTTAGCAGCTCAGTAGGTCTGTTCATAGTAGGTCACTGATGAAGGCGCACTTAATTTGTAACTTTCCAGTCCTGCCAGCTTGCACTATATTGATACTGGCAAACTATTCCTGCATGCAGATCTTTTGAAGTGAATGCAACACCCATCCGGCTGCTGCTATTTGACTGTTTCTTTTCATCCTGACGTCTGCAAGTGAAACTTGGATAAGCAACTGAAAGATGACAGTGAGCTTAAAAATGTGCTATCTTCCTTGCTTTCTTGTTGTTAGGTTTTCGTGCTCTTGTGCCAAAATAGCTGCACTTCTGGTATGGAGTGTGTTTCTGACAGCTGTTCATAATCCACTCCTTTTTCTTCTTAAGCGCAAAATGGAGATGCTTTTTTCTTTTTTTCTTCTCTGTTAGGTGAAACAAGGTACTGATCCATGCACCTTAGTACCACTATTACTAGCTCTTGGAAGATGGTATGGGATGATATCCTAATGTTCTAATAAATGTATCTTTATGATTTTAACATTAATTATGCTTTAATCTGCAGGTAGAATTCTTTGGTTTGGGTGTTCTCTCCCCAAACTTCATTCAGCTTTTCTTTTTTTAAAAAAAAAAAATAAATTTAAAGCAGTTAAAGGTGAAATTCTTCATGCCTGGATATGTTATCGATGTTTAATTAGAGGAGTTAGAGGATAGAAACATGGCTTTGTATAGTCTCCCTTAGACTCTTACAAAGGAACTCGATATAGCTATAGAAAAACTAGAGAAATTCAGCAGTGAAATTCTCATTTTGTTTCCTCATGCTGCTCCTCTGGGTAGGTTCTCTGGTGCCTAATACTGTAGTTAAACTCATGTTGCAGCCCTTAGGTACTCATCTGCCTCCACTAATAAGATGCCTTTTTGAGCCTTGTTGTTGCATATTTTTGAAATCTGTCCCTGAAGTATCTTGAGCCTGGTAAATGGCTAAAGAATAAATAAAATGACTAGGTAAAATTGTCACAGGATGATTGTATAAAACTCATTTCCTTAGGCTAAAAATGTAACAATTTCCATGTTACAGTATTGGGGATGGGGGGGGAGGATGTGCAAGGGGGAGAGAAGATGGATTAATTGTTCCATAATTTCTAGCATCTGTAGACATAGACTAAGACTTTGTTCTAATCACTGTTCAAACATGGAGTAAAAAGATGGTTCATGCCACAGGGAACTTGAATTTAACATGAGACAACTACTGAGAGAATCCAGTATAATAAGCAATAATTGCATCAGCAGCCTGTTAAGATATTTTTTTTTTTCCCCTGGGAAATGCTATGATCAAGCATGGGTTTTGTTTTTAAGGGGAGAATCAGATTGGGATCATGTGGGAGGTTCATTCCTGTACTGGTTAGCAATAAAATTGCATCAAACTGGAAAAAAGAAGTCGAGTTTGTTGGATAAATAGCATTCCAAGACTAGTAGGCCTACCTCTACATTCTCTGGCTTTGAGGATTAAACAGGAAATACCAAAAAATAAAAAAGCCCCACAAAACCAAGCATACAGGCATGCGAGTGATCGTTTAATGTGCTGTCATCTTCAGCGTTATGGTATAGTTCTATCGTGCATCTCTTTGGATGACGTTCATGTAACCTGTTCAGTGTTACTGGGGCAACTGAAAGTGCTGCAGGCACCAGAACTGTTAACTTGTTAGTAGTGCAACGACATGGTGTACTGCAGAATACTGTGTAACTCAGTCCCGCTGCATGCATCTGTGGCACTAACAACTTGAAAATCCCGGGTGTTATTACTTTACTGTGCAGGCTGCATCACCAGGAGATTATCAAGTACCTCAATAGGAAATAAAAAGCACTTACTGCATAAAAGTTTTTAAAATGTAATAGATTGTTCTCAAGGATACAAATGCTACTTCTGAATTGATCACTAAACAAATTAAGACCTTAATAACTTGAACAAGTTTCCATGCCTCTAGGTTCAGCAGAAGTCTGATTCCCTGAGTACATGGGGGCTAGCAGCAGTACAATTTCTTTAAAAAAAAAAAAAAAAAAAAAATAGAAACTGCATAACTTTTTAAAGAAAGCAGATGTTTAAGGAGATGCCTTATTTATACTTGCATATGATGTGTATAAACCCATACCTTCATTTAGTTTAAACCTTTGCTGGATATAGACTCATGTAAATAAATAGAAGCCAGATATAGTGGACTCTGAGAAAATAAATCTTTTCTGAACTGATTTTAACTAAGGCTAAAGAAAACCTCTGCATCAGCACACTCTTTCTTATTTAGTATATATGGCATTAAATGGAATATGCTTGGTTTGAACTGAACTTATTATCTTTATAATAGCTTTAAAATCATCACCAAAATTTGAAGCTTTACATTACTATGATCTTTCTGAATGTTTCTGGACAGTGTTTGAAATAATGACCTTACTCAGCACTTGCATCTTCTTCACCCTGGTCTTACAGTTAACTGAACACCAGCTTTTTTTATGATTGTTATTATTTTGGCTTCTAAGCCATAGGAGTATATTGGTCTGCTTTTGAATTCTCTATATTTCTCCAGGAAGTTGTGTGACTTTCTTTTTAAAGAAAGAGTAAAACATGTTGGTTGGCTACCTAGAGCTGAAAATTGCAGTGTACAGGTGTCTTCCTACGGTCTGTAATGCTAAGCTTAATGACTGACTCAGCAGTAGCAAACTTGTTGAAAGAAAACGGCTCTTGACCATAACCTCATACAATCTGAAAGCTTCTTCTCTGGGACCACAGAAGCTGCCTCTGGGCATTTGAGTGTTTTCTGCTTCATATTCAGTGCCTAGAAGTGCTGGCTGCAAATCCTTGTCTGGGTCTTTGAGCCTTTCAGAAGTGAGTGGGTGGATTCTACAATAGCAGGGTGCTTTTTTGCTTTTTTTCCTTCACTGTCTGTCTTAAAGCAGACTAACCAATTTCACTTTCTTTTCACAAACATCAGCCTCTCGCTCTTCCCCCGCCTCAGCCTGTCCCCACTGACCCAAGTTCCTCTGTTCCTTGTATGCAAGCCAAGTAGTTTGGGGACAAAAGCTTCATTGTATGTTTGGTTACATTGTCAAGTCTCTGTCCTCGTTTTTTAACTACTAGAATAGGAATTCCTTTGTAATCAGTATGTGATTCTTCTCTCTTCTCCCTTGCCCTCATTATCATAGCCCGTTTTCTGCCTGTATGTTAAGAAGGAATACATTTATTATGTGTCTCAAAATGTCCTGTAACATTTGTTCTTTTGAGGTTGCCCGTGGTAGTTTGGGCAACTGGGTGTTAATTCTTCATTGCCAGCAGGTGGAGACAGATTCTATTTTGAACGGCTTCCTTGGAGAAGGGCCCTTGGGACTTCAATTATGATTTAGCTGAAAGGGTGGAAGCTTCTTCAGTTTGAGCCTAATAACAAGTATTTGGGTATAGTTGGGAGTTCAGGTGCATGTATAATAATCTACAAGCTTTTTTGCACCCATAAATGATGTTGCCTTTTATGTCATAAATCATGGAGACTAAAGCCAATGTAGAAATTGCTTTGGTCAGGTGGTTTTTGTTTTATTGGGTTTTTTCTTCCTCCTAGGTCTCTACTGGGAGAATGTGATAAGCTATTCACTTTTATTTTAGTGTCCAGCACAAACACAAAATCTGAAGTGAGGTTAGCTACCTATTTGACTTCTTGCAGCGTGGCATGCTTCGCGTCATTGTGGGTAAAGATGGGACAAATAGGGCTTGTCAGGCAAGAAAATGATACTTTTGTCACGGTCAGAACAGATATATATTGTGCGCTAGCACTGTTACAGAGCTTAAGCTAGCAATGAGCAGATCTGCAAAGGCCATCATGTCATATTCTCATCTCTTCAGGATTGATTGGTGGGGCTATTTACTCTGAACTCCAAAGCCTATTTGCAGTAAAGGCAACTGTGCTGAGTTATTCACATGCAGCCAGACTAGCTTCTGGCTTGTGTTTACAGATACTTGCCCTTCTTCGTACAGAAAAGAGCATGGCCATCCAAGGAGGCTGCGAAAGGCATCTGTTTTAAGGCAGTTATTCTTAATATACAGAATATAGTCATGGTCCATCACTAGAGTATCAATTTAAATGTAATTGTTATTAATGATGTATCATTATTATTATTGATGCTCACTGCACTGTTGAAAGAATTTCTAATGTTTTAATAGCTCCTTTTTAAAAAAAAAAAAAAAGTCAGCATTAATGGGAAGTAGTGGTTCCTGAGAGGGAAGTAAAGGGCTTGCAAATATAGACAAAAACTTACTACCGTGTCCATAGCTATTTTTAGATCTCTGCACAGGGAATTGTATGGAACACTTCCAGTAATACTTCAAATACTAAGAGCCTCTGAAGCCTTGGATGTGGGAAGACTCTGGAAAATGTTTTAAAGACAGTTTCTTTTATATCGATTCACCATTCTCTGGGTGTTTTAAGGTGGGGGTGGGGGGGGTGGGGGGATATTTGTAATAGGACATGAGTCACTCCCCGATGAATTAACTATGTGTTTTTTTTCCTCTAAGCAGATACTTGAAATAAATTGAAGTGGTTAAATTATGCCTCCCAGAACAGATAGTGTGCTGGAAATGTTGCATAGTGAACAGGCTCTCCTTGTGTTGGTATAGCTTTGTTGCGGCATTCTCCTTATGCAAGGAGCTGATGGCTTCAAAGCCTCGTAGGCAGCCAGCTGTGTGTTTGGGGCAGTATGGAGGTGAGGCAGTAGTCATTCCCACTAATTCTTGATACAGAGTGGACAAACTGCTTAAATGGCTTTATTTTGGTGCAGAGGTACTAGATATGTCAGTAGTGCAAGATGATCAGGAGTTAAGCTATATACCAGCTGCTGTAGCGTATGAAGGTTTTGTGGCAGCATTTGACTGCCTCTGTAAGCCAAGCGAATTGAGAGGTTGGGCAGCAAAGCAAAGTATGACTTGACTTGAGGAGTAAGTGACTTTTGAAGTGGCATGTTAAATGAAATCTACAGGAGTGGGCTCTATTTTGTCAGAATTCTTCAGTGCACTTTAGTAGAGATTTCTTGAATCCTGAAGTAAAAAGTTTCGAACAGATCATTTGTCTTTAAGATGCAAGGGCAGAGTAGTTAGCCTTAAAAACATGTTTCTAAGCATTTTACTCTTCTTTCAACATACATGCCACAGCACTGAAATGCAGGAGTACTTGCGCCTGGTATCGACATAATGCACTTGGTGATGCGCTTCCCCTTGAGGAGATACTGATGTCGAATCAACTCCAGCTTATACAATTGGCCGTAACACAAAAACGAGCTGCTCGTTTTGCAAACTACTGTTTGAATATGAGCTTACACAAGAGGCTATGAATGTTGCTTATTCTGTAAGGATGATTTTTTTTCTTTCAGAGCCGTGAAATTCACATATTTCATCTGTGAAATCCATTGGGGCTTGACCAATGCTGGTGAGATGTACAAAGGAAACAGCCACACTGTTCAAAGTGCCAGCATGGGAAATCTTGTTACCATTTAACACACGTAATTGGGACTAGGCAGCAACCCTTTGCCAAATTATTTTTGAGCTTTGCTTGGGTATTTCTAGTTTGCGCAACTCCTGTGAAACTAAATTATTGCTGAGGAAGTTATGGGACATACCACTCTTACCCAGAATTGTTTTTTAAAAAAAATGGATTGATGGTAGTGCTACAAACCAGAAACTCCTGTTTGCTGTTGCTGAGCCTTGGTATTTTGTAATTACGCAGTGTTAGTGCTAAAAGTCAAGTACATCTGTATCTAACAATGTTACACAAATTTTTTTTTATTGTTGTTAGAAAAGCTAATTGTGAAGCTGTGGATGGTAAATAGGCCTGTTTGAATGAAGCTATTACACTTAAGGAATGAGAATGCTATATAACCTAAGCCTTCCCTTAAATTTGCCACTTGTTTGTTATTATGAAAATAACAGTAATAGTCTGTTATGATCTGATTTTGTTATGTTAGAATTCTGAAACAGTGGCTTAATCTGACATAACTGTCATATTAATTTAAAGATTGTTGACCTGCAGACTTTATCTGTACAGCTTGAATAATATCCTGCTCTGGACTCATACAGCATGGTGAATTATGGAGATGTTTCTCTTCAGTTAAATACCTAACCAAGGTTATATGCCAGTATTGTGGCAATTAAGTGCCAGACGTCCAGATTTAAATTCTTAGTTCTAGTTTTGTCCTCTAATCCCAAGACCTCAAAAGTTTATGGTCAAGTTATGGAGTTTGACTCATCTTTGTACAGCAAAAGAAGTTAATTGCTTGTTTAAGTATAATACTGCAAAGCATTGTGGCTGGTCTGTAGTAGGAAGGATTAGCAGTTGGAGTCCCTGGCTTCTAATTCTGTCTCTAAGACCAAATAGGAAATTTTTTTTCAGATCAAAGTCTCAAGTAAGAACTCTCAAACAAAAGTGGCATTTTGTTAAAGGAGGTGAGAGTTAGTGAGTTATAGTTTGGGTTTTATTAAAAATTGAGAGGTAACATAAAGCAAAACACAGCTGGAAACCTTTGCACAAAATTGTGTGGATATTGGCTAGTACTGTATAGTTTGTCAGTTTGCATCTACAGAAGTTAAATGCTCAGTCTCCTATTATATTCGCAGTGTTCTAAAAATAAATGCTTAAATGAGATATGTTAATGGGCCTGCTGCCACCAGAAGAACTCCTTGAGCAGCATGGTGTTTGGCTGTACCAGCACTAGTGTGTCTTGACAGTCGGTGAGATTCAAATTCAGGACTAAGCTGGAGCAGGAGGCAGAGCTGAGGATGCCTTCGTAACACATTGTCTGTCACCTACACCAAGGAATGCTTCACTTGGTAATCTCGGTTTTACTTTAAGTGCCACTGAGCAAGAGGTGAGAAGAACGTGCATTTAAAGTAGGCTGGATTCAGAACCATTTAGAGAATCAAAGGTCACAAATCATTTTACACTGCAAATCATTTTGAATTCTAGCAAAATCCACTTGTGCAATCTTTTCTCAATGAGAGAAGCTATTCTCTCAAGCAGAACCATCCATAGAAAGCTGTGTGATGGGTAAAAGGGTTATTAGCTGTTCTTAAATACTTTCTGCTATTGGAGAGAAGTAACAAGAACCAGAAAGATCATGAATTATGACCTTTTCAGAACAGTGCAAATGGAAAAGTGTTAGAGAATAGCAATCTGTTACAGTACCTACCTGAAGTCTCAACCAAGGATTAAAGCCCTCTGTACTAAATGCTCTGTGGAAAAATAAAAGGATTCCTGCCATGAATTGCTCCTGGCCTTAGGTTATGACAAAATGCAACAGCTGGATGAAATGTAGCCTGCATGGAATTGGGAGGATAAGTTGGAAAGTAACGAGGAGATCATACATAATAAATAAGTGGATAACAAGAAATCAATACGCCTACCATATGGGAACTGAGACGGACGCTGAATAAAAAGAGCTGTGCTACTGGCTGTTCTAGTACTCTGTATAGTGAATTCCCGGCACTCTACAATTTTTCCCCTACTTTTTTTTTTTTTAATTTAAACATCAAAAACAGAGCAAAATCACCTCTAAAGCCTGTAAAAAGTACAGCGCATTAGTGCACTTCATTAATGCCCTGCTGTCTGTGGATACCAAAAGGTTGAAATTCAGACTTTGTGTGGTCCTACTTTTTAACTTTTAGGTTCTTGGAGGTAGATTAAAAAGCCTTGTATTTTTATGGTGCTATATAAGGCTGCCTGTAGGAATTTTTGCTTTTGGCCCTGGGATGCCAATAAATCTTGACTGTATTTTTGGTGTGGTTAAGGTGAATGAGAGAAACAACTTCATAGATACAGCTCCCATGTTGAAAATTCATTACTAGAATTTGCATCTTGCCTAATGATTGGCCATTTTTCTAGTTAAAAGATTTCTTTTTACTCATGTGTATTTTATTAACTTTTTTGTCTTTACCTCTTAGTGCTTGAGACCATTAGAGAACTGTCTGGGTATCCCAAAAGATTTAGAGAATAAATACTGTACTCATCCTTGCCTCTCTCTGTACGCGTGTGGTAGCGGTTATAATTTGATGTGTTACCTTCAGCGATAGCACTGAAACACAAAATCTAATGTTCTTAGACTGGAAAAGTCCTTTTGGCTCCCAACTCTTGAGAATAAATGCCACCCTGCTTCTGGAAAGAAGCTTTAATTTTATTATGCATAAAATAATTAGAAAAAATACTCAGTATGTCTGTCTTTGCAGAATTGTTGTTGTAAGCCCTAATTAGTGCTACTCTAAATCTTGCAGGACTGTATTGAATATAAGGATTTGTTCAGAGCAAGTACAGCTGTAATTAATCTTTGCATTCCCATCAAGAAATGCTGGCACATGCTGTGAGAAACAAGGAAGGAAACTTTCAGTTCAGGCTGTCTGAGCCAGTACCCAACTGCAGCTAAAAACCACTGGAGTAATCTCTTTATCCCTTTCTAGTGTGCAGGAAAGTTCTGGGCAGAGACTAATCTAACCCAGCGAGCAGCCTTTAGCTTTTGATTATGCTGTTTAATTTCGATGTTCAGAAAGTTTCTAATGGAGTTCAGTAATTCAAGGGACTTCAAAATTGGCAACTAGTATCTCAGTAGAGATTCCCAGTAATGAGAATGTGTTCCAGAAATCTGAGCAAGTTAAGTACATTTAAAGGTGCACTCTTGGTATGACGAAGGGAGTCTAATAAACAGTTCCTACTGAAATTTGGTGGAAATGGGAGAGAGCTCATATATTAAATAATGAGCCATATGCATAGGTTAAAACCGTGGTAGCACATGAGGACAACTTTTAATCTAGTTGCAACAAAATTATCTGCATTATGCAGAGTCATATCTGTTTATGCTGAAGTCTAAAATCAAAGAATATTGTTTCTAGTGGGAGCACTCCACTTGTCAGACTGGTTTCAACCCTTCAATCTCAAAGATGTAGCTGAAATGGAGACTTATATTTGTGTTCCCATGATACAGGTTTTCAAAGTTTTTGCGTATTAAAGCTATGTGCGCTACTTGAAGATCCAGCAAGGACTGGCTTAGCTGTGTAAAAGAAGAGAGGTCTCCTGCTACTTGCTGTGTGGTATATTAGCAGTTTTCTGACCCTATAGCTGGTTTCAGGAAATTAGGGGAGGAAAAAAAAGGCACTGCAAAAGAAGAGGTGAATGGTTTTGTTCAGCCTGTCTCCCTGACATGGCTCACTCTGTGCTCAGAAGAGCAGTGCTGATGATGCACTTCAGAAAGTTCCAGTTTTACAAGTCAGCCTTTTGCACCTCATTTGTATGTTCTCTGTAGTAATTCAGCTTGCTTTCATATTGGTACTGGACCTTGTCCTCTCCACCTAGAATTGGGACAGCGAGCAAGGGTGATCTCGGTGTCTTTCAAAATTCTCTAAAATGTTGCCTTGAGGAAAAACAGTAAGAGTTAAGGCTTGGATTTTTCAATAGGGGCCACTGAATGTAATAGGATAATGGGTAATGAATGCTTTCAAGCTTTCCTGAATATCCTAGTTTATGGTAAGCTGTGTAGGATCAAGAACAAGTAACAAGCACAGATGAACAAATAAGCAAAACATTAAGAACTAGGTCTGTTTTTATGAGGAAGTCTTACTGGCATATCTTCTGGATTTTTATACTTAAGGGAGCAGATATTTGAAGTTGTTCTTAACTTGTCACACTGACAGTGAATTACATTTAATGAGCCTATGGTCTTTAAAAGACAGGACCTGGCAGAAAGCTGAAAAGGAAAATGTAGGTAGGATAGGTAGTGATAACTTGCTCAGTTGGCTATGTTGTATTCTTTCTAGCTATCCAAATCTTGATCCTTTTGCAATGACTTCTTGAAAACATCGTAATTTTCTTTAACCTACTTTTCTTCTGTTGTCTTCCCCTGCGCCTGCTGTCTCCCTAACAAGCCTGCTCTGCCTTAAAACACTGAGTGTTTTACTCAGTGTCGTGCAAGAATAGAGCTTAACTTGGGCTGTAGTTCTGTGGTAGAGTAATCACAGTGAGCAATAGGAAATGGTGGGTTAAGGAGTTCTGCTTTGCACTATGCTCTTGCTATGTTGGCACAACTGTTTTTTGGAAGCTCTGCTGTAAATTGTGAAGCTCATCTGCGCCAGAGTGCAATGCTGTGACTGATTGTAAGCGCAGACAAGGTAGTGACATGCTGTGGTGTTGGTGAAGGAACAAGCTGCTGGCATCACAAGTGATCACGAGTCACCTTATTCTGGTGCTTGCCAAGGAATGATGGCAGTGTCTTTATCTTGCTGGTCCTTCATCCAAACAATGGTTCCTTTCCTCCATAAATCTTTCCTGATGCTAAAATAAGATGCCTGTACCTCGAGGACGCTGTTTAGTTTTTAAAATGTTTGTGTTCCAAGTTATCAGAGTATCTGAAGTGTTTATATACTGTTTGAAGTCAAGGCTCCATTTCGCAGGTATTGAGTATAGAGGAGGAGGTGGCAAGCAGAGGGAGGGAAGAAACACAGTGTTTGACTTTTGAGTTTATGAGAAATGATAGCTGTGCAACAGTGGAGGTTTTCATAGATTAGATGACTTCAGGATGCATCTGAACATGATACTGTTCCAGAAAGTCTCTCGAGGTTCCATACTGCCACAAACCGACCAGCTGGTAATTGAACGCTAATGGAAGGAGCAGAGCTGTTAAGTTGTCTCCTCAAAGGAGAAGAGTAAGGTTAGCTCAATACTCTGCTTCTCCTTTTTCTGACCTGTACGAGCTGGGCAGGCTTTCTATTACAAAGGCAGAAGGCAGCATGGTCTTCACCTTCTCATTAGTTTGCAGCTATACTTAAAGCGGCTCTGTGGAGTAAACCTATTTTGCTCTATTATTGACTTAGTATTTGGAGGAGGGGAGGAAAACTTCTTGGAAACATCATGCAAGATTTTCTGTTTGAGAAAGTGGAAAACATGTTGCTCTGAGAAGTAATTTATTGACACCTTTCAAATGTCTCCTCTGTATACAACACGGATTCCTGCAGTTCAGACTGTGGCAGACTTGTGCTTCACTTGGCTTTACTCCTGAACAAACTGTTGGTGTTTGTCCTTAGAAGGTCTGCTCTCTACCCCGCCCCCAAAGCCTCTTAATTTGACTTGCTTTCCTTGATATTCACTTAATTCTACTTTGGAAAACTCAGTAAAATCTCAAACTGAAAAAATAGTGGTTTATTGATGGAACTCTTTGCCATTTAATTCCATCTCTGAATTCTGCATATTTAAGACTTTGACCAGACTGAAACTAGATGGATCAGAGTACAGTACTGAATCAGTCATGATGATAGATGTGGGCAGGAGGCAAAAGAGCCACCTACTATATCCTCTTTTTCTGTCGTCTTTCCCCCAGTCCAGCACATGCGTTCTAGGTTGCAAGGAGTTCAGATGGCCGTCCGCGTCGCTGGACTCTTTCCCCCTCTGCAGTTCAGTAGGATGTGACCAGGGCTTTAATTGGGATTTTTTTTTATAGACTAGTCTGCTCAACAGCTTGTAGAAGTTTGTTAAACCCACTTCAGTTTCCACTGTGGCTTGATTAATGTACATGTATAGATGAAGCCTTAAGGATGGAAGCTAAGTCACTTATTTCAAATCTCTCTCTCACCTTTAGGTTTGTTTTCAGATGCCTGTAGTGCTTAATTTGTATAAAGCAGGTGCACGGGAGGGTGAATAAAAAATAAAGCTTTCTATTTAATACAAGACTTCAACATTACTTGTGGGCTTTTTTCCTCCATGGTAAGTCATTTTTAATAAAACTGAGCTTCAAGGTAGTAGCTTTATAATGGTTGAGGACCGAGTCAAAGGACTCGGCTGTAGATGCACATGAAAATAGGATGGAGTTGCACATTAACACAGCTGTTGTTCATGCAGTTACCAACCTCATCTCACCTTGTGAGTCTTCGCTCAGGGATGTTTGGTCCTTTAGTGAATCAGTACCTGAACAGCTTTAATTTTCAGCTCGGGTAAATCCATTCCAATTTTGTTTTCATAAGTGAAAGTAATGATGTGAGTTGTGTGGTAGGATGGATTGAAACGAAAAATGCAGGAAAAGCAATCCTGAATGTTTTGAAAGAGAACAAATTCTGAAATGAAATGAAAAGATGTTTAGGTTACTTGAATCTTCATACTAAAATATCAGTAGTGTTAAGGTTTAAGTGCAAATTTGGAAGAACTTCCCCTTCTCATGCTGAAACAACCTTCAGTAGGGGAGAGAATATTTGGAATAATTGATATGTCGTGACTGGATGTGAATAAATAAAAAGCGTTTTGAGACAATGACTATAAATCAGATCACAGAGAAAACTTGACTTGATTGTGAATGGAAACTGAAGTTTATTTCAGATCACCAAAGGTTGTCTGAGGTTCACTATCACTCATCTGCTGGGCTCAACACGCGGTGTTGGCGCTGGTGCAGGAGAGATGAGGTTGTAGGGAAGGTAGTCACTTCCTGGGTGAAACCCTCTCTCACAGGCCCGAAGTACAGCGGTGACCTAATGAAATAAGCGTTCTTGACATATGACGTGAGACAACTTGATCACTAGTGATCTAGGGGATTTACAGCTGCGTGTAAAGGTCAGACTTTGTAGAAGGCGATACTAATCTCGGTGTAAGCGGGCGAACGTGAGATGTTGAGTAGCTTCTCAGTGCTGAGAGCAAGCTAGCGTACGTCGTGAAATTCCACTGATTTGAGAAGTCACCGGCAAAGCAAGCGTGGTAACGGCTGGCAGAAACGGTGTACTTCATAGTCCAAAGTTGGTCAGTCACTTAGAATTAGCAAATACCAAGCTATTATTGAAAAAGGAGAAGTCTTTTGTTTCTAGGGCAAATGATTTTGGAAAATCAGACACGGAAACTGGCTTGAGGGATCCCTTGGACTTGCAAGCCTTATGTTCTCTGTAGTTGAGCCTGCTGAGTGCTGAGGTAATGGGCATGATGAAAAACTTCAGAGTAATGTAAGCAATTTATTTGCTTACATTCTGGTGGAATTTATTTTTTTTCTGCACTCGACTGCCTACACACTTGGTTTTATAGGAATCAAACTGTTAAATGGCACACCTGAGTGCAACTAAGACTGAATTTGCATTTTACCTCAGTCTGATTTCCACCTAAAACCTAACTTGCAGATACTGAGCAGCTTTCTGAATCTTGCAAGACCGTCATTTTAGTCTATGTCGCATCTAAAAACTTCTTGGTTGTGTACATACAGACAAAATGAGAAAATCTCTTTTAAAACAAATTTTTAAAGAAATGTGAGGAATAAATGACTTTTTCCAATCCTTTTAACAACAGTTGTAGACAAATTTCAGTAAAACATGTCTGAGCTGATGTTTCCACAGAAAGTGGAGCATTAGGGCGCTCTGCAACAAATGCTTTGGTGTAGAAATGGAGTAGGAAGCATTGTTCTGCAAAATACTCAAGGTTATGCCTGTTGTAAATGCATTCAAGTTGCTTAGCTTTCCAGCTGGCCACCTGCCATGGAAAAGTCCAAGCTCAACATTCTCTCATAGCTGGTGTTAGCTGTTTTTTCAGCCCACAAGATCTAAGATATTTATTTCCCATCCCTTGATCTGATAAGATTTGAAAGGGAAACTCACTGGTAAACTTGTGATTTAGTCTTGATCAGATAGTCAGCACTGGATGACTAATTCATAAGGTACTATTTTTTGTCAATGTCTATTCTAGTTCTGCAGATGTCTTCTGTAAACAAAGCAAGTTTCAGGTTTGCATACTGAGCTGCTGAAAACAAAGCACGGGACTAGGGTCACATAACGTGATTGTGCATCGTTCCTGGCGATTTGTAAAAACATCCAGTTGCTTCTAAATTCTGATGCGTTAGTTGGAAATGCCTATTTTTGCGTGGCAGCTGCCCATGGAGAATAAATGGGATAACTTGCTAGTGATTGTTCAGAATCTTGGATCCATCCTTCCATTTACAGGTCGGAACTTTCTTTTAATTGTGGCAACATTGCTGCTTTCAGTTGCCTTCTCTTGCGCGTTTTAGCCGCCTGTACTTGGAATGAGAAGTTGAGCTGGCGTGTGTTAGTTGAACTTCACGGAGAACCTCCGGTGTTTGAGATGAAAGGGTTCTGGCAGCGGTTTTAAACAATGTATTCTCTTAGACAGTTGGCAGGGAAACAGGAAGGAATCCTTTCATGGGATGCTTATGACTAGGTCTGCCGTCCACTCGTGCCAGGATGAGTGTGTGAGCGCTGGACATGCTGCTGATGTTGGATACAGTAATCAGCTTTTTTTTGTTTGTTGTTTAAACATAACCATGATTCTTCCACATGAATGTGGTATATATCCCCTTGCATCTGCTCCTTGGATCTCGCTAGCTGCTAGTCAGTGAAGGCTAGAAATGCTAAATCACTGGAGCTAATGTGGAAGTCTGTCTGGTTAAGGATTTTTCTAGAATTTTTTAAAAAAGGCAATAATTTAACCCTTTTGTATTGCACTGTGCATATTTGTGTTTTGTTTGTGGCCAGTGCTGTTTTCTCTGCTGTTTGCACCTGCTTTTCTTCCAGTCACTGCAAATCCGTGAAGCAGGAATGGCAATGATGAAGACACAGTAAGTAGGAGTAAAATCACAACGATAGGGATTTTTGTTAATGTTTCTTGAAACTTATAGTGTAGGATGAGCCTGCCTTAGTCTGTTAACAGAAAATTCCTTTCCTCCTTGAGGCACTGTTTCTAGTGTGCATATTTGAGACAAATGGACAGCATTGTTAGCATAGTATCAAGAGTAATTTATCTCATCTACATCCTGTTGATGTAGAAACACCTAGAATTTCAGGGAAAAAATGTAACTTTTCTTTTCCTTGCAGCACTTTCAGAAAGAGTTGCTGTATTTAATTGCTGGGAAAAGCTAAAACATGTAGGAGTTGCCCTTCACCACAAGAACACTGCTCCTGTTAAGAGTGTTTCTTAGCTGCAAGGCTAGAATTTCACTCGGTCACAGCGATCCACAAATCTTATCACTGATCTGGGAGCTCAGATTAGCCTAGACTTTTTGGGAAAAATTAAATAAATATTTATCACCTATTTTTTATCCATGCGCTGTAAAGCATACAGTTTGGCCAGTGTGTCTTGTAGAATGAGTTTATAGAAAGCCATCCTGACTTGGACAAACAGATTTTTGCATTGCCTGTTTGTACTGAGTGGACAAATAATGAATTCTTAAAATATTTTGAAACTTTAACATCTGATACCTGCACTGTATGACTAGGCAGTAGAAAGAAGAGGTAGTTTTTAGAAGCAGCTTGGAACCAAATGGTACTTTTTTGTAGTTGGTGTGTTTGTAGGGTACAGATAGCAGCAACTTGGATAAGCACTGGAGTTGCTGGATGGGAGCCAGTAGCTCAGTCTGTTGTTAAGGAGGAAGTTAAATAACACTAGAGAGATTTGATTGTTAGAATTCTGTATGGCTTAAATACGAAGAAGTGGTTAGTCTCTGCCTTGGAACTGGTGATTGAATGAAAAATTAGTGTTTGTCTTGTGTCAACAAATTTCAGTGCCCAGACAGGATGTAGAATATCTGTAGAACAGAATTACGGCGCGGAATGGGCATCAGCGTTTCAGGGCAATTTGGGTTACTTCAGCATCCTTCTGAGTGAATTCTTAACAAGCACAGACTTGCTTATCTCCTTGGAAAATAATACTTAATTCATCAGCTGTCACAGAGAAGAGAACACACTTTTGGCTGTAGTAAATCCATGCTCTGTTACCAGCGAGGCTGAACAGAAGTGCAGGTTTAGAGGTAATCTGTTGGAAGAGCCTGCAGGTTTGGGGAAGGGGAGTTGTTTGTTTACAGCTGCCCCGCGTGAGAATTTTAACCCCGAGTCTTCGGGGTTTGTAAAGGACTGCTGCCTCCCTTGGAGAAAACCAGGGCGCGGAACCTGGAGCCGTGTCTGCGTGCTCGCTTCCAAAGCACATATGTAGTACGGTGGCAGGATGTTAACCTGCTGCTTGTGTCCAGTGGGTCTCACTCAGAGAAGCGTTTCCCATGTCTCTCTTTGCTGATGAGGTTTTGGGTTCTAATCTCAGTACCCAAAAACTTGGTTGATCTAATGTCTCCAGCATTTTCAAATGCTAGTCTCTTGGCTATTTTATCCTACTTCTGTGCTCGTAACCTTGCTCTTCCCTTGGGCCTCTGCTTTGGATATCTTGCTTTTATAAAACATCTGAAATTGTAGCATTCAAACCCCTTACGATCAACAGGTGATCGACATCCCAGGAAACTTGGAAAAAATAACGTCTCGATATTTGTCTGAAAAACAAAGATTTCACTTGCAAGCTAGCATTGAGAGTTAGAGTTAGCATTGCATTCTGTCAGTCTGTGTCTCTGGCAGTCCTAATGGAATAGTACCTTTATATAAAGGCCAACTTGGGATGAAATTATGTGTCAGTGCTTTAAGTCCATCCTACTCATATATCTGAGATCTCGGAGATTAAAGGCTGAGAGATTCCCAAACTTCTTTCTGGTGTCTCCTGGATTTCCTCTGTGTTTCTCAGCCCTGTTGCTGAATGTTTCACAACTCCTGAATGGAGGGTGGGATACAAGCACCGCTGCTCTTTCATTCAGGTCACTGTTGCTTTCACCTTGCAAATTCAGCTGCAGTTTGTGGTAGTTTCTTACAGTATCCGTTTCTCCATGTGTTTTGCTGTATTTGTGGGAATTTTGTTAGATCTGTATTATATGCCTCCTTGAACTGTAACGTTTCCTTCCTGTGTGGTTTAATTCATCATCTGAAACAAGCTAAGACTGACAGGTCTACCTTAAATCGTGCACCCTAAATTTAGCAGCTAGAGACAGAATGATCAGGAAGGGCTAAATTAATATTATGTCAAAAAGGCCTTGGGACAAGGAAAGGAAAAAAGCCAATTTGGAACAGAGGGTCCCCTTTCAAGTCTTTTAGTTCCGAGCAGAATTTAAAGGAACTGCTTTTCAGAAGGAAAAGTTTGAAATGAGCCTGTATTTTAGGGAACCGGACAACAGAATGTTTCACTATCATTTATGATCTGACCAGCTGTCACTTTGAAGAACTGGCTGAGGGTTGAAGTGACAAGTTGATAAATTCTAGCCTTGCAGAACATTTCTTATTAGTGAGTTTCTATGGGTGTGTTTAAAGCAATCCACATATGATCTTGTGCATTTATTTTCATGAAATGAATACTGCTTAGGAGCTCTGCCCAAGTGTTTTCTGCTTGCTTTTTTGCAATGAGACTGTCACTGGCAAAGGAAGTGATGCCAGATGAGTTATAATATTTCTGTGAGGAGATTTCTTATGTGCTATGAACCTAGCCTGAAGGGACAGAGATGTTAAATTCAATTAGTTATTTTCATGGTGACTTATTTGGAGCTAATGTTAAGATTACATTCATATAGTACAAAATATATAGAATAAAAACTACTTCTTAATTTTGTGGCTTTTGCCCCTTGAGAATGCTGTGTTCAAAATAATCTAGCATATAAAAGAAGAGTTTTGGAGCACTATTTCAGGAAGCAAAAGTGTATGTTTTTACATTTTACCTTTCCTCCCTTTCTCCTCCACCAGTCAGTTTTTAAGCAAGTTGTACTATTTTCTCTGGCTTCACCAAACTTTATACTGCAGATAGGGCAGTTTAAAAAAATAATAGGTTTTTTTTAAAAAAAAAAAATCCAATAGCAATGCTGCATTGTGGAACTTGTGGGCTCATTTTAGGCCTTCTGTTTGTGTTTCTTGATTCCCCCAGTTCCCAGATGTGCAGTGACTCACCCTACTGAACAATGGGAACAGCATCTCTTATTCCTTCACTTGGTCCCAGTTGGCAAAACTGTTACTCAGAGGATATGTATTGCAGAGGGAGAAGAGATTAGCAGTGAGAGAATGAATCATCTGAGCGTTTGTGGTAACTCTTGTGTGGTGAGCAAGAAGTTAAGGAAGACTAACTGTCTATACTGTGCTCTGGTGTACTGAAAAGGAGTATCTAAATTACGTAAAATTCATAACTCGGAGGTCACTCTTCCCTCCCCCACCACTGTCCCGGAAAACACAGGGCATGGATAGAAGACAGCATTTTGACATCTTGATTTATTATCAAGGAGGATGGAAAAAAAAATAGCTAGCTGGTTTCCATCAACAGCAAGAGAGATGACCATCACCTCAAGCTTTGATATAACTTTCAAATGTGAAATATACTAATAGACTATTAGTTAAAAATAATAAAGAAAAGTCAATACAGACATGCTTCACTGACATACTTTGCTGTGACTGTGACAGAATGGTGCTTCGTATCTAAGTACCATGCCAGTTGAAATGAAAGAATGTCTTTCAGATTTTAAGAATATTATTTAGTAATATTGTTAGAATATTTTTTAAAAGGAAATAGTGTACTATCAGGGAAATACAAGAAGATTTGGGTCTTTTTAAATCTGAAGACAGAAGCTCAACAATCTTCTATGACCGTAGTTGATCTGAGGAAGTTTCTTGAGCTGCCACAGTTTTTCTTGACACACCAGCCTGTAAGAGATTGACACATCTGACCTGGATCTCTTTTGTTTCTTAAGTGAACACACCATGATGTGATTATCTTTAGGTATTTAAATATAGTATAAATAACTTTGGCTTTTGTTTCTATTTTGCTGCTCACAAGCATAGTTCAAAATAGATTGCAGTGTTCAAAAAAGTACTTAATTTTTTTCACTAGAACCACTAAAATAGTGCGATTGAAGTCGTCAATCTGTGTAAAGATATTTTTGGTATCTGATGAATCAATTGCAAATATTTGCTGCCACTTCTATAGGATCATGCTAGTGAGCCAGCAATAACTGGCGAAGATCTGGAAAAGGAGAGTATTTGAAGTGCTAAGCTAGCTTTTGAATGTAGTTGAATGCCTAGATGACTTTGGAGAAACACTAAGAATTTGTGCTGAAAAAGCCAAACCAGCTTGTTCATGGTCAGTGTCTTCAAGAGAAAAAAATAGCTCACCATGAGAGAGGCAGCTGATACTTCTTTTATTTTGATAATAATTTGCCTTGAATGGAAAACCTACCTGGATGAACAATTCATAAACTCTTTGTGTATATTTTTTATATGCATACATATATACACATACACATGTATATTTGTTTGTATGTGTGTATAATACCCAAAGCATGAGATAGCTTTGCATAAATAATAATAATTTACTGATGGAATTCAAAATTGCATTCAAGTGCAGCTTGATATAAAGCTAAATAAATTTGACTTCTAGATCTAATTAACATTGCTGTCTATTTTCCCTGGATGACAAGGAAAAAATGAAAAGATAAAGGAATGTTCAGTTAATACAATTGTTCGGATTAAAAGTACTAATACAAAACAGTCCTAACACCTGGAGTTTCCATATTTTCCTCATTTAAATACATTACAAGTTATGCATCAAGACAGTTGGTGCTGTCTGCAGTTGTTCTGTGCTGCCTGCTCAGTAAACTGAAATACCCCACGCGCTTCCCAGAAGCAGCCAAGTTTTCGGTGAATCCGACGGAGTCCTGTGTTATGGCCTATGGAAGCGTGGATTCAGTTCCTGCTCCAAAGAATTCTTGAGTAATCTTGCTCTCCATCTTAATCAGGGAATCATCTTTAAAGTAGGGGGGGTTGAGTGTGTGGTGTGGGTTTGGGGTTTTTGTTGGTTGATATTTTTTTAATTTTTTTTTTTTTTTTTTTTTTTGGTGGCGGGGGGTTTTTCCCTCCCTTCAGGTTTGAGTGCTTTAATGTTTTGAGCTTTTCTTAACTTCAGACCCTCTGGAGCTTGTCGGGGATTTGTTGTTTTGACTGGAAACAGATATTTTGACCTAAGTACTGGATGTCTTTGAATTCTGTGCTCAAAGAGCATATTCAGCCATCTTCAGATCTGTCAGACCATGCATATGGTGTTCACACCTGTTCCAGCAACCTGACTTGGTTACCCAGCTATCCAAGTGCTTTGCAATTGCTGCTTAACATTTCCCAGAATGAATTATTTGGCTTAATTGCAATGTTACGAAGAGTGTATGAGAAACTAGAGAAGTCTAGTTTCCCTAAATCACTGCAGAAATGAACATGGTTTTTTTTTTTCATTAATCAGATTACTTTCTTACCTTCTTAGAAATGTGCAAAATGTTAAACTGATGGACGCGTGGGGCAGGAAATAGGGGAGGCAGAAGCTGTAAATCAGGTGGACTTGCGTGTGCGTCCCAGCAGTTTACAGGCATACAGCTGCTTCCTGCTCTCGGCGTGGGAGGGCGTATGGACAAGGCAAGGACTCTTAAAGCAACTGGGTGGAAAACAGGAACAAGTTGTATCAGAGATGGCCCACTGGCAGTCTTGTTGCACATCTAAAGACATGGTGTAGGACAAAGCACAATAAAGAGGGAAGGATTTTTTTGTAGCTTCCGTGACCTTTTCTTTTTGGGCTCTCCCATCTCCTAAGTCTGACTAATGCTGTACAGGAAGACCTTTTCTCTTATTCATGCAGCCTGTGATATCTCTTCTGATCCAACAGAGTGCCAAAAAATACAGGAAATTACTTTCACCTTATGAAAATTCATGATTGTAAGGAAGCTCTTAGAGCAATTGTTCTTTGGAAACTTCCCCCCCCTTGCCCCCCCCCCCAAAAAAAGTAATTTTTTCTGCTAGTGATCCACTGGAAATCTTTTGTGATACATGATAGCTTTTGCAAATATGTGTGTTCTCTCTCCTTTATGAAAAGACACTTTCAGTTTCAAATGTTAGGAAATAAGCTACAGCTTCTTTTGGTCTATGCCTTGTGCTGAAAGTACGTACTTGTACAGGACACTGAATCCTCTGATCTCCAGTCTGGCTCTTTAGAATGAACTGTTGTGTTGGCATCTGTTTGCAGTTGTACTGGAGGGGAATAATTCTGTTCTGCTGTCTCAAGCCTATGGTGTAGAGGAGAATGTACGGTGTAAGAATTTACGTTGCTGTTGGAATCTGAGATGGTATTTTGAGAATGTTCTCATTCTGAATTAGTGACTTGGTGGGGGCACCTACTGTCACAGAGTCACAGAACAGTAGGGGTTGGAAGGGACCTCTGGAGATCATCTAGTCCAACCCCCCTGATAGAGCAGGTTTACCTAAAGCAGGCTGCACAGGGCTGCGTCCAGGCAGTCAGTTTGGTCATTACTGTGACATGGCCCTGATCCGCGATATATGTAATGTGTTTTGCTGCCTAAAATTATTAAAAGGTCGCAGAATTTTCCATTTTATCGTTCTTATGACATGGCTACAACTGCAAGACGTGTCCTAAACAACGAAGAATACTTTCTTACTGAACAAATCGTCTTCATCTGAAGAAATGAAAGGGAAGTGTTGGAAGGAGAATGAGCTTCTGCCAAAGATAGTTTCACTCCAGAAGTAAAGTCTGCAACTATATGGAAACAACTTTATTACTTCTAAAAAGTATGTGCAGGGCTTCTTGTATCCACTAATGCAAAGTGGCACTTGATTTGTGTGATACATGGGTAAGCACATTTAAAAAAAAAAAAAAAAACACCCCACACAAAATAAACCAAAACCACCAAAAAAAGCCCACCCCACACAAAACCACTTATGCATTTTCATACAAGGATAAGTTTTCTTTGTAAACATTGCCTATATTCTTCTCAATATAACTGCTAAAGGATTTTGTACAAGATGAGTAAATCTATTATTAAAACTCTTGAGCCTAAAAGGGAAACTATCTGTGGAAGAGAAAGTCCTTCAGAACGTTCCTTTTTTTTTGACAAGCAAGCCTAGCTTAAATTATCACAGATTGTGAGTGACTTAAATCTTTTCTAAAGATATGTCAACCAGTCTAGAATATGCTTTTGTTCACTGCTACAAATTTTAAACAAAATGCATTGGTTTCTTATAAACATGTTTCATTTTTACTCCCACGCAGTGTCAATTAACTGCATTCATCGTACAAGGGGAAAAAACCTAATTCTTTAAGCCGAAGGACTGACATTAATAACACTTCCTTTTCATTGTAAAGATTTACTAGATAGATTTGAGCATTTATTCAGATCTCTACTCAACTTTGATTTTTCTAGAACTAATAGAGAATTGCTTTTAGAAGAAATACTACCTTACCTACACATTGGTAGTATGTTATGGCAGCTCCACTTCATTATCGGCGGTTTATGTGAATTAAACTATGTAGTACTTCTATTGTTCCAGCTCCTGAAGTACATCAGGATATTGTCCAAGCTTCCACTTGTGATACTGCTCTGTGAGACCTCAGTGCATGTTGGAAAGTGAAAAGGCTATAGCTCAGTTGGCTTTGCCATCCTAGAAACAAGCTTAGTTCCCATCTCTTTCCTTTTCCACAGGGGGAATCGGTGAAATACTTCCTGGATAACCTGGATCGGATCGGTCAGCTGGTAAGACACACCTTCTCTTTCTGAACCAAAAGAGCTCAAATAGATAATGGAAGCCTGGGTGTGCTATGACTAATGCCTTTTGGTTTGGGTTGGTTTGTTTGTTTTTTAATAATAATGCGTTAAATAACTTCAATATTCTTTCTCTAGAAATAGTAAACTCCAGCCTTATGGAACTGAAGCTTAGTATTTGCTTAATCTTCTTTGACAGACAACAAATATTGTTTATAGAAGTTGTATGTATGCACGTATTTTCTTTTCAGTCCTTCTGCGCAGTCTCTGGATGTCATTCACTTTTTGTGATGATCTGATGGCTGGTGCTACTTAAGGTAGCAGAATGAAACCTTACCAAATAAAAAAAAATTACTAGCACTTGTAGGATTCAAAATCTGTAATGAAAACATCTGTCAGGAGACTTAGAGGAGAAAGAAGGGAGATGATTTTCCTAAATAGTAACAGAGAGAAGCTTCTAAAGAGCAAATCTCTTGACAGTGGTGGGCTGGGCCACAACCTGCAGTAGAACATGTTGCTGTACTCGCTGGTCATGGAGTGTGAACCTGGAAGAAGCATTTCCACTAAAGCTTGCAAGATGTCCTTTGTAAGAGTAATAAACTGTGAAAAATTAGATTTAAAAAAAAAAAAAAAAAATTCTTTCAGTGATGATTTGGTGATCTGCTTTAGTGAACGCTACCTAAATGGCAATAACACTGCAGCTAAGAATTTCATAATGAAAAAATAGACTTCAGCTTGAAAATGAGAGGCTTCAAGGATAAAAATGTGAATGAGTGCATTAGTCCTATATTTTTATTCTCATATGTCTCAGGATCTTCTGTAGCTGTTTACCAATGTGTTGAGATAAATGGTCAACAGTCCATTATTTTAAAGTTTAGTATTCATTCTTCACTTGATAACTAAAAAAACATGGCTCTTGTTGATTTTTCCCATTGCTTCAATATTCTGGCATTAGCCAGCATTTTTGGAGGACTTTTTCTGACACTTTTCTCCTTTCTTTTACAGAATTATTTCCCCAGCAAACAAGATATTTTGCTGGCTAGAAAAGCCACCAAGGGAATAGTAGAGCATGATTTCATCATTAAAAAAATACCGTTCAAGATGGTGGATGTAGGTGGACAGAGATCTCAGCGTCAAAAGTGGTTCCAGTGCTTTGATGGAATAACTTCAATTTTGTTTATGGTCTCCTCCAGTGAATACGATCAGGTTCTCATGGAAGACAGGCGCACAAATAGACTTGTGGAGTCCATGAATATCTTTGAGACAATAGTCAATAACAAGCTTTTCTTTAATGTTTCTATTATCCTATTCCTCAACAAAATGGATCTTCTTGTAGACAAGGTAAAGACTGTCAGCATTAAGAAGTATTTCTCGGACTTCAAAGGCGACCCTCACAGGCTAGAAGATGTTCAACGTTATCTGGTGCAGTGCTTTGACAGAAAGAGGAGAAACCGTAGTAAGCCGCTCTTCCATCACTTCACCACTGCCATAGACACTGAAAACATCCGCTTTGTGTTTCATGCCGTGAAGGACACGATCCTTCAAGAGAACCTGAAGGATATTATGTTGCAGTGAAGGAGAGCAGCTGATGTTCAGTTAAAATTTGCTGGAGGGTTAGATCAAAGTTTTTATCCTTTCTTTATGGCCCTTGCATGTGGTGTAGGACCCATGCTAATTACTTGGCTCAGGAATGCTGTGAACTAGCCAGTCCAAACAGAGGAGCTATAGGCCGAAGGAGTCAAATGTTGATGTTAGCTACTGAATCATTTGGACTAGAAACACTACTGAAACATGGCCGTCGTAGGTTCTGTACCTAGTTTGGAACGCTGAATAACACAACCACCTTCTGCCTTCTTAGAAAACAGAAGTCTCTGACAAACCATGTATGGAAGATACGTTGTTTTAAATGAATATGCTCATTTTTCAGAGACACTAGTTGTACAAACTGCCTTTTTTGTAGTTTGGAGGTGCTGAATCGATCAAACTAGTCTAAACATAATGAGATTGGCAGCTGTATTGGAGAATGTTAGTGGAAGTTCCATTCTTAACCCTTAGGAATATAACCAGATCTTGTGTGCCTGTTCAGCTTTGCCAGGGGTCTGGAATCCACTTACCGAGGTGGATGCACGGCTCTTGTCTGAAGGTTTTGCATGAGTCTCCTGAGGCAAAAGTCTAAAACTGTATAAGGAAACCCGTGTTGGAGTAAATTAGATGTGAAGTTAAGGCCTCGCTGATAGGGAGAAGGGTTTATTTTGCACTATGTGTGAAGGGTGTTACATCATGGGAAAACTGATTTCCTTGGTGCAGCAGCCTGCGCCAGAGCACCTGACCGTGTATCTGCACAGTGGGTGCTTGAGTGAGATGTACTTCATGGGAATTCAGCACTGTTCTCACACCCGCAGTTGGCAGCATTTGTGAAGGGTCAGTATCTCGTGTGACAGGGCTTTATCTATATTCAAAAGTTTGAAAGCTGATTAAACTCTTAAGCAAAGGTTTTGGTAGTACAGCAGCTGCTTGATTAGTTCCCAACAGCTGACCTTATAGGAAGACTGAACACCCTAGGGATCCCAGTTTTACAGCTGCACTGGTGTATTTGGACAGCAAGATCTTGCTGTAAAATTAGCCTTTAATCTGTGTCTTAATGGGATCTTTAGCCTATAGTAATGCACATGTAATTCTGAGTACAGTCGAGTTTGGAGTTGCCCGTTTTGGACAATGGTTTGTGCATAAAATTGCAAGAGGCTATGAATAATGTTGATATGAACTGTTAATTTCCTAGCTCTCTCAATCTGTAACTAACTGTCAGGTGCCTTTTTTGTGTACAGACATATCGGATCTATTACAGTGGGGTACATGGACAAACTGAAGATCTGCCTTTTATATCACCATTGTAGTGCTATCCTTTAGGTAATTTTCAAGCACAGTTTACTGTGCGATTTTTGTCATAGTTTTTATCCAAGAATAAAACCTGAAGGGCTGTTTGTACCCGTAAAAAGTCAGCAGATTCCCTGGAGTTCTTATCCCCTTTGAGCCTGTAATGGCATGTCAAAACAAGCAATGTTTTACTTCAGCTGGTAATCCCATGGGAAATGTGGTCAAAAAAAAGTCCTGTTGTCCTTTCATGTTAATTTGGATAAAATCTGGAATCTTTCTTCCCCTCTGAAGCTTGCAGATGTTCATATCAGTATTTTTGTGTAGTTTCCTAACGTAGCAGTCTCTTGGCTTTCTTTGCGCAGGCTTCAGAGCGGGAAAGAGGTGGCTATTTCAGCGCTATGTAACGCGCACAGTATCGAGGTAAGAAGCGACTGAAAAGTTGCAGATGGGAAAATATAACCTAAATTTGAGCAAACTTAAACAGGAATTAGCTTCCTTGTAACAAGTCTTACTTTTTGCCAGGACCAACTCTGTCTTTTAAATATTTATTCATTTTTAACCTTGAAGGGGAAAAATGTTATGTGACCCTAATATTCAGATGGGGGGAAACTCTTAAGATTGTTACATTTGAAAAGGTAAATGTTTCAACACAGAGCAATGCAAACAAGTTTACTCATCGTTTAGGTTCGTTTCTCTAAGCTAGCCCATTTGTTTGGCTGAAGACTAAGACCGTTTTCAAAGCTTTCAGATATTCTTGGAGTTCTTGGTAGTGGTTTCCACTTCACACAAGACACTGGGAGAGAGGAGGCAGTTGTGGGCTGACCTGACTTCTGGGTTGACTTATTTCCTAGTTTGCTGTGAGCTTTGTTCTTTCACTAAGTTTTCTAGATGGGTTAATATTATGCTTGTTTTCTCAAATGAGTTAAACATTCCCTTTCAACTGTATTTTTTCTCAAGAATTACCTCAGTTTTATGTCTGAATCTACTGTAGTTTTACCTGGGAGGCATAGCATGGAATTTCCTGTTCTGTTTTTCTCTTCATGCTCATCCATGGTTTTGTATCCTTAGTCACCTTATGGATTTAAAACTCTGAACAGAGCTAATAATGCAACTTATATTTTAAGTAACTTAATCTGCACCTGGAAAAGAAACGGCATGAGATGTCTCATATTGAGTTCTCAAGCATTTTTTTTTTGTATGATACGGCAGTTTTGCACACTAAATCAGAATTTTAGGGAACCAGTTTGATCATCTGAGGCCAGTTATTGCCTGCCTGCATTTTATTGATAAAACGGGCCTAAGCGTGATGCTGTCGACTGCAGATGAAAATCAGTAGTTTGGCTCTGTAGACTCTGTGTTCTGTGGAACTTTGATAGTGATGGTTCACACCAGGAACCCAAGATCAGGAAACTCTTGTTGCAAAAGTCAAGCACTGCTCAAGGTTGCAAAGGATCTGGCCCATGAGTAAAAAGGACTTTTTTTTTTAAGTGGCAGCTTTCTTTGCAAAATATGCTCCACTTCTTGCCACAACTGAGGGCTTTTGTGTTTGGTTTTTTTCAAGGTAAGTTGTAGTATAATAAAGCCAGAAAATCACGTTATGGTAAATCAGTTAATTACTAAAGCAGAACTTAGGTAGGTTAGGTCGTACAGACATCTCAGGACAGGCTTGGTCGGTTGCTTAGTCCTTTCGCAAGAAACAAATAGAAAACTTTATTTTAAGTGACATCCTGGAGAACTTTGCAGGTAAACACAGCTGGAGAGAACATCTTTTTTTGTTAACTTTATAGGCTTATTGTTCATTTGGCTAGTCAGGAAATGGGTCACAGGCAGGATGATAATCAGATGGAGACCTTGAACAAGTACTTTTTTTTTTTAAAAAAAAAAAAAGGCAGCCTTTTGCTGTCCCTCCTCTGACACCGCCGGTCAAGACCAGTGATGGGGTGTTGCAAACGGGTTGTCTCGCACAGGGACAAAGAGAGGAAGTGCTTGCAGCATGTGCTTGCAGGAGAGGCTTACGTAATCTTACAGTTTAAGCAGAAAACTGAACTAAATGGGAGTCATTTATCACACAATGCTTTGTATTTGTTGTTCTTCAAACAGGCTTTAAGTTAATATAGTGTGTCAGTCAGTACCGTGCCTTCAGATTGCAGTGCTGTCATTCCCTGAACAATTCTTAGATGGCATTACGAGGTGACATGGTGAATTGGAATTAAAAAGGAAGACTAGTTTTCTGTAAGTGACATATTTAATAGGCAGTTGTCACTTTGAAAGGAATTAAATAGTTCTTAATGTTAAAAATGAATTAATATCGATTATGGAATGGAAATTACTGACTACTCAACTTTACACTGCAACTGAAAGATGCTTCCAGTCTGAAAAGAATTGATCTTATTTAATATGGCAGCATAGATTGACTTATTAACTTGATAACATATTCAGTTTTTTAAAATACTGCTGTGTAAAACCTAGAACTAGGCATGCTACAAGCATGAAGAAGCTCCTGAAGATGACTGTTCGTACGCTTTCTGAGCCAGCTAAAGCCTGAACCTCAGCCAAGCAGACAGAGGGGAGAAACTAACGGCAAAAAAAAATGTAGCAAAATGGAGTAGGAAGAGCTCGTCTGTATGTGGCACTGCAGACAAAAATGTAATTCCACTAGGATAGCTAAAGTAGATTTTGGTATAAAAACCAGTGCATTTGAAAAGTGCATCCCATCCCGTCTGTGTGTTGTCCCCCCATCCTCCCCACGTATTCACCAGTCCTGATTACTGTAATCTGCAAAGAATTGTAGAATTAAAGAAATTAAAAGAATAGACATGGAACCGCTAAAGAAACAAGCAGCTTGCTTTAGTGACAGACAACAACCTTCTACAGGATATCATTTTAGAAAACAAGCCCTTTGCTGCCTTTAGACGACTGTCTGTGTGGATATTAACTTCATGTTTTGGAGTGTTTTCTATGTGTGTACCTCTTTAGTTCTCCTGGAAAAAAAAACATTCTGCTGCATGGAACTACAGGATTTCTGTAAAAGGCCCCTCTGATTTTCAAGTAGTGAGTTTTGACACCTGACTTAGCTTTGCTTGTGTCATCAAATTTTCAGGAGTACTTATCAGGTTGATAGACAATTTTGCTGCCTGCCAGCTTGAGACACAAACATGGTATGCAATAAGACCTCCATACAGTGCAGCTTGTCATGTAAGCCAAACACTGATCTCTCATGATGAGAACTATGTTGGTTCCTGTAAGTTTAGTAGTAGCCTCTTTTCTATATCATTTTTCTAGTATAAAATCACATGGTGTAGTCAGGGGTTTTAATATAGCACTGCCAACTCTTTACCTCAGTACACTCTTTATTAGTTCCATAACGCAGGAAGCGGTGGGTAGGGTGTTTCAGTAGCAACCATAAAACATCTGTGCCTACTTTAGTACATGGGTTTTTAACAGATTTCTAGGGAGCATCTGTTATGGGACAGGAAGACTGGCATCGTCTGGGCCAGACTTGGGCTGAGTTAATATTGACTCCACACACTTCTAGATGAGGACTGTCTAGCCTAGTGAGGAAGTAATTGGCAGGACAAAACAAGACCTAGTGCTTTTTAGTATTACCTGTTTTTTAATTAGCTGGGGTGATCTCTGCTTTGTGCTGTGAAGTGGGCACTTCTTTGTTTTAACACTAATCTTTTTTTACATAGATGGAAATGAGTAAAGCCAGGATATTTGGAGCTGAAACTGCCGCTCTGCTAACCAGGTGATGCTCTCTCTTTGCTCATCTTGATGGTTGGACAGTTTAGCTTGATTCTTAACGTTTTTATCTTTCTAATGGCATTTGGAAAGCGGTGTTGAAGTTTGTCTGTGTGTCGATATGCTTGTTTTCTTACTGGGTGGGGAGTATGGAGGTACTAGATTGTCAGTGCTAGTGGTTCTGTGCCTGGCTTGACGAACTGTATCACAACCTAGCTCTTGGCATATGTCCGAAGGTCGTATCTTCTGTCCGACGTGAAAATCTTCAAAGTCGGAGAGAAAAAAAGAGCAGCACTGACTTCCAAGATGGGCATTCTGGTAAAAAAGCTAAAGTATGTTGGAAGGGAGCAAGAGAGGGGAGCTATTTCCTAAACAGATCCCAAAAGCTGATGGTGCTTGAAGACTGTATTGAAGTGAAATGCCATCTGCATTGACCCCAAAAGCTTTGAGTGACTCCGGAGAGCTATTGGCTGTGAATTACCAGCAGCAGGCTGGCGAGGCTGGCCCTGCTGCAGCTGCGCACCCTGCCATTGTAAATCTCTTCATCTGTTTGTAACTGAGTGCTAAAACTCAGTTCCTACTAAAACGTGGTCTGCAGATCTCCGACCAGACAGTGCATCTTACTCCTTTCTAACAGCTACTTAACCTTTCTTCAAGATACCAGAGCATGAGAAGTATTTCAGGGGAATGGCTAGGTAAGAGACTGTTTCCATTATTTGAATAAAAACTACAACTGATGGAGAGCAAAGTTTTTGGATAAGTGGGACCCAAGAGAGCATCTTATGAGGGAAGAAACAGATTTTTGAATAGCACTGCTTCTCTGCTAATAATTCCCGTCAATCTCTTGTGCTGAGCTTGTGCGCAGGTGGTTGGGCACAAAAACTGAGAGAAGATAGCAGGGAGAAGGGGGATGTGGAAGAGAAATGATCTTTTGGTAGTTCACGAGACTTGGAAAGCGTGCTTAGTGGATTTAGGTTTGAAAACGTGTTCAAACTCCCGTTCGCATTGAAGCCATTAACTGTCTTTAGGATAATGAGCGTTTTTCCAGTGAACAGGCTTCGTTATCTGGCATATGTAATGAGCTTGAATTGATGATACGCGTTAAACAGTATTTCTGGAGACTCCACTTAACAAAATGGCTAGTATTTATTGCTCTTGTGATGAGTTGTCTTGTTTATGGAATCAATATGTATGAAAGCAAACTGACAAAAAACAAAGTTATCTCGTGACACAATCATGTAGCTAGGAAGCCAATTAATGTTATCTTTTATTCTGCAATTCACTTGCTCTCTGGTGCCTATGGATTGTAACACACATACTATGCAATATCATTCTTTTTTTAAACCAGTTCACTGCATTAGGCAAGAAAGGCCTGAGTTTAGCCTTAATTTTCTAACAATTCACAGGAACGTACTTTAAAACCAGTGACAAACTAAAAGAAGGTGAAAAATGCATAAAGTAAAAGCACAGTTCCAGACTGCTCACATAAGTGTCTTTCTAGCACCAAAACAGCATCCACAATAGAAGCAGCTACTTGCTGTAATAGTTTCAATTTATGAAGACTGTGTACTAGATAAAATTATATTGTGATGTGTAAAAAGTGTATTTTATAGCTTTGGTGACTTAGTTTACTGTTTTGTATATATGAATTTTATAAATCTATTAAAACTTGACTTGTTATACTCTTCTTCATGGGTTTTATCTTTCAACAGAGTCTAGAGTGACTTTCTCTGCTTTGTTCAAAAATTTTCTGCATGAGAGCTGCTTTTTGAATAAATTACACCACAGGCTGCATGAAACTACAGCTGTCATGCAATAAAATCTTGTTCTGTAATGTTTATGTATCTCCCACCTCTCCAGTTCTGCTCTGAATCATTCTTCCTGAGCGTGTCCAGGAATTGAAGGCTGGTGAAACATTAACCTATATAAAACTTGCAACTCATTCGTCTGTAGCATTTCAGTAGCTGACTGAGGCATTAGGACTGATGGGAAGTGGGAGACACAGCTAGAGTTTGTGCTTATGTATTTTAAGCTCAGCAAGAGAAGATAATTAAGCCTGTTGAGTTGGCAACACCTGTTAGAGATTCCTCTTCTGCTGTGTAGCATCTGATAATAGCCAGGGGAACTATACTTGCTGCTTTTCCAGTGCCAGTCCCCTCTGTTGGACCTGCTTGCTTGTGTGCCGTGGTATCTTGTACGGCAGTGCAGAACCGTTGACCTTTGGGGAGCCATCGGCATCCCTGTCTTACAGCATTGCCATCCTGGCATCAGCCAACTCTGCCAGAACTTGAGCTCCAGTTTTTAGGAATGTCGTTAACCTTTCCTCACGTGTACTTCAAAAGGTCACATCTGGCAGATTTTTGTGGCAAGTCTTAATTCTTTCTTGTGTGAACTGTTAATGGCTAATCAATTACAATAGCACGTACGCCATTCGAGACGCTTCGTGGAGTGTTTGTGCTTTTTACTGACCATTGGAAATGTTAGGTCCTCCGCTACAGCAAGCTTCTGGGAATGGCTGGCTTTTTTTTCCCCTGGAGGTGCTGAGCACTGTCAGGTAACTGTGTATTGTCGGTGTCCAGCATGTCTGAAAACGAGGGCAGATGAATTGCATATTCAGTACGCACTAATGGGAGGTTTCCAGGTGTGATCATGTACTTTCTGATCTGAAAAGCTCTCAGCAGCAGCTCTAAGTGATCTCTTTGGTCAGCTTTCTGAGAGCAAATCAGCCCTTTTCTGGGCCAAAATGTTCCTGTGAAGTGCAGCCCTACAAGACAGCATACAGCAAAAGTTTATCAGGTTTCTCACTGGAGCAACAGAGAGCTCTTTCTGGCAATATCTGCTGGACCACACTGGTGGTGTAACGGGCCATGCCGGGCCGTTGAGACACTTGACCAACAGACAGGGAAAGGATTTGTTTTAAGTTGTCGCCTTTGTCTGCTCCAAGGCTGGGTGGGGTTTGGTTGGTTTGTTTTGATGGAGTTTCTCTCATGCCCGAATTGCTGAATCTCCAAAGCTTTAATCTAAATGAGAAATGTGTTGTCACGGGAGTGCCTGCCTGAGCTCAGTCCTTCCCTAGCCAGCAGTCCTGAGCAGGTGCTTAAACTGCACCAATTTCAGTGGGATTTAATTTTTTATTTGGAACACACGGTGGGAGGCTTGAATCAGGGTCTCTTAGTGACACCATTTTTCCATACTTGCCAATATTTCTGTGTCTCAAACTATCTCGCTTCATACAGCGAAGATGTCCCTTTTGTAATTCAGCTGCGCAGATGTTGCCCCGTAAGGACAGAGGCAGAAGCAGTCCGTTCTGCAGGTAAGTTTGTCTGTTCAGTGCCGATGAACGCTGGTACCCCAGGGAGAGCCTAAACTCCATATATGAACTTTGAATTCTCTTCCCCGGCTCAGCACAGCTACCTGTTACTAGAGTCTCTCTTCTACAGTTTCAGTAATCCAACGCTCTGAAGATACAAGGGAAAACATGGCTATTTCCCCAGGGAGAGGCCTCTCTAAAATGCAAAGCAGGCAGGGCTATATAGCTTTGTATATCTGCTGAAGTGTACAAGGCATAAGGTTTGGGGTGGTTATAGTAATATGTAAGTATTCATTACAGCTCTGAGGCGAGAAAGTAAATCCTTGTGGTTTCGAGCTCCAGCCTGGTATCTCATTATCCTGTACAGGCCTGGCAGGAATCATAGAATCGTTTAGGCTGGAAAGGACCTTTAAGATCATCAAGTCCAACCGTTAACCCAGCACTGCCAAGTCCATCACTAAACCATGTCCCCAAGCGCCACATCTACACGTCTTCTAAACACCTCCAGGGATGGTGACTCCACCACTTCCCTGGGCAGCCTGTGCCAGGGCCTGACAGCCCTTTCACTGAAGAAGTTTATTCGGTTACTAACATAAGTTATTAAAGTTCTTGCCACTCTCCCCAAGACTGACCAGCATCTAGGGAAGCTGCTTGGTGTTAAGGGAGGAAGAGTTATTAGGAAGAGCGTTCAGGGATTTTTACAAAAAGTAGCTTTCCCTTAAAGCCTCAATTTTGCACAGCAGAAAGAGACTTCAGTCACAAGTACCCTTTTCAGAGGAGGGCGGTGGTCACACCCACTGTTAAATCAGAAAGTGCTGGATACTGCTCATGTCTATGGAAGACGCTCGTTTCTCCTCTCCCACCTTTGCAAGCTGTTGTAGGCAATTTCACCCCTAACTAGCAGAGTCTGGGGTTTTTTGTTGGGCTTTTTGTTTTCCCTGGACAGCTGCATTGTACCCCCACTCCCTTCAATTACAGCAGCTTCTTGTTTTAAGAGGAGGAGTGGAATGTTCTCCCTGTTTATTCTTGGGAGAAGATATTTGTCTTTATGAGCTCGTAAAGCTATTAAAAGACTGTTTTCTACTCTGTTCAGGATTATAGACTTTAGAAGTTGCTTCAAAACAAGTATCCTTGAGCTTGGGGCAGAAAGGGTATGACTGGAGTTACTCTGTGATCGTGGAGGATGCTCTGGGTAGCCACAGGACGGTGGGGTTTGGGAGATGTTCTGAGCCAGATGAGTCTAACGTGAATCCGTGTTGTACCGTTGCTTTAGGGGCTGTTACATGACAGATAACAGCAGCTTCAGGAAGGAGTTACCTGGTTCTGCTGGGGGATCTCCTGAAGGCAGCAGCCAGGTCACACGTGGAGTTCATTTCTAGATCATCTGCCTGTCACAAGGCCACGGGCAGAGAAACGGGAGCGCTGCCTTCCCGGGGCTGCGGCGGGAGGCTGCCAGCTGGAGCCCCGAAGCCGTGCCCGGGGGAGCACTGCGGCAGGCGGCCGGTACTCTTGCCCTTTGGGACTTGACTTCTTTCCCGTCTGGGTGCCCGGCTCCTTTCCCTGCCTGGCTTCCCGCAGAAGGCTTGCCGACCTGGGGCTGAAGTGCTGCGTAGCGAGTACCTAGGTTCTCCTGCCCGCTGCCTACCACACGGTGAAACTCTGATCCTGGACCACTTGTAACCAACTCCGATCTTGGCTGCTGAGTTGCAGGTAACTTCTGGGTGTGCATTTATATATAGAGTACCCTACTACTTCTTGCTGATGGTTGATCTGCAGCTTGACCTTCTAAAAATGACTCCTAAGTACCTCATCTGTATTTCTGTTCCACAGCTTACTCAGCAGCTTATTAGTTGCAAGTTATGCTGCTGTTCCCACACCCTTCCAAGTACAAGTATCTCCCCAGAAACCTGCTTTGATAGTATGACTGCTGCTTAAAATGCAGGAAATCTTATTTAGGGGCTTACCTTCAATTTGTTTTACTTCTAATTCCTCTGTCAGCTGTTTTCTGCCCCTCTACAACATGCAGAGAAGAACAGGAATTGCACCTTTGTGCTTTAGTCCTGGTTATAACCTTGATTTTCTGTGTTACCTTAGCCAGTCATTCTATTCCTCTCTGACCCAGGCTGCCTCCAGTCCTTGTTCACACTGGTGTAGAGCGTGTAGCGTAAGTGCAGAAGTGCTACGTGCAGACCCTGGGAACACAATGTTGTGCTGTGCTGTAATGTACAGCAGCAGCACTGGAAACCTTTGCTGATGTGCAGAGTAGCCACCTCCACGGGAATATCTCTGCATGAACAAAAACCTGCAGTGTAATACTGCATGGACCTTCGCTCCGCCAGCTGCCTAAGGACTTAAAAGCGTATTCAGCCGCTTTCTGCCTTTCACCGCAAGGTTGCGTCCTGCATGGGGGCCGCGCTGAGCTGCCCACGCAAGCAGGTGAAGCTCTGAGTTGCCGTGCTCATTTATTTCTTATCTGGAGCACTGCTGGACAAGCTGAGCCAGTAAGTGGTGGTTCTGTCAGTGATGGTGTCAAAAATATCCTGTCAAAAATGTCTGTTATTGGTAAGCAACAGCTTCTCAGCAGAAATTCATGCTTTGACACCAGAGCTAACGTGAGTCTATAAGCCAAGTGACACATACAGAGTTTCCCCGTCTGTGACTTCTGCCAGTGGTTCCGATTGTTTCTGTGCCACCCCTTTTCTGTGATGTCTTTGGACTTTGTTATGATAGAAAGTTGCCTCTTTCCCTTAGGCAATATTGTCATCCTGAGTTTATGGTCTCTTTCTGGAAAGTTTCTAAAGTTCAGCCTAATGATTCAGTAGAGAATTGAGTAAGAGCAAACAGGGCTGAACAAAAAGTAATCTCTTGCTTAAAATAGTAAATCTGCTAAGGCAACAACTGAGCAAGTATGGGGCAGTACATGGATTTGTAATTCAAGCAGGATTTGTTTGGAAAGTTGCTGCTGCTGGGAAGAATGTCCTGGATGAGAACCCGTGGAGGCTGCCAGGAGAGGGCGGCAGCAGTGGCTCTGCTGCACCACGCCTGCGCCGAGTCCAGGCGCGCAGCCTGGAAAAAACGTTTCCAGGAATTGCCGTCATCAATCCCGAAGCCAGAACTCCGTTTTTCTCCCGGTATGAATCATGCGGATCTGAAGTTGCTTGTGTTTCCGGAATCCAGCTGAATTTATTACGAGATCATCTTTTCTACTCACCTGCACAAGTAAATCTCAAGCTGTTCTCAAATGTCTTCTACTGATTCTCTCCCTTCCCGCTCCAAAAATGCATTGCAGGGTCACTGCAGGGCTTCAGACCCTCAAAGCGCACAAGGCAAGCGCTCAGGAAAGCCAAAGCTATTAGCTCCTCTGAGGGAAACATCCTCTCTCTCCTCCTGGCTGAACTGGACCCGGTCCTACCTGCTGATATTTTTAGATGGGAGAAATCTGAAGCGTGGCCGTGTAGCTGTGAGCTGTAGAGAGCGTTATCAGTGCTGAGGTCTGAGTGAACTGGGGATGGAGAGGGTCAGCTTTCCCCCCGGTGTGCTGCTGTTACAGAGCCCGAAACCCGTCATCCTCTCGAGATCCATCTATAAATAGCCGGAGAACGGCATGCCCCGGCGCTGGGGAGGCAGGCTCTGCGGCTCCTGGTGCCAGCGCAGCACCCGTCCCTGTTCAGTGGGTGACTTACGGAGCGGAGAAGAGGGCAGGGGCCAGGGTGTTAACGTCTCAAGGCAGAAAGAGAGGAATGCATGTGTAATTCCCCCTTTTAAATTAATAATCAATGAGTGTGTGAATGTTTTCAAAGGTTTTCTCTCCTGTGCAATCCACAGAGGATGTGAGTAGTTACGGCTCACGGTTCCAAGCCTGGCTTTGTTTGAACTGAAGCGGGTCTGGAGATCCCCTTGAGCGTCCGCCAAAAGACAGTCATCACACTAACACTGTTCTTTATGGCAGACGAGCTGCCAGGGATCTTTCTGCTTTATTCACTGACTCTGTGCTCCATCACTCCACCTTACTCGGAGCATGAGTCCGTCAGCCTCGGTTGTGCTCCTGTGCCCAGCGCAACCACAAGCTGATGGGGCAGCGACCAGAGTAAGAATGAACATTTGGTATGGGGGAAAGGGAGAAGGAGAAATCATATCTGTGCTTCAAACTGAAATGCGAAGTAGAGGAGAGCTCTGTCTACGGGAGAGCTGCCCTGGTTTAATCCATCTGTTTGTTCAGATGGCCCCAGTTTCTGTGGGAACATTAGTGCTTAGCATGGACCCCTTCCTGGCTGACTTCAGACCAAATGAAATATGGCGCAGAAGTACAAGTGCCTACACAGGACTTGACATGGGTTTGGAGTCGTGCTGTCGCTTAGACCAGCACAGGAAAAATGCTCAGAGAAGGACTGATCACATCAAAAATATGTGAGCAATCTCAGAAAAAGAAACACCTTTTATTCCTGTGGGGAGTTGCTGTTTCTCTTTGATAGCAACAACTTGTGGTGAGAAAGGTCAGAAGTGGGGCAGTAACATAACCAAAGCTGTGGGAGCAAAGCTGGCTCAACCCACAGCAGACCCAGCCTAGTTTTCCTCCCACCTCCAGCGATGAGGGGACGAATCCCCTTTGGAGAGTTTTCTGGAACTCAGTTTCCTCCGCAAGGAGGAAAATTTGTCTCCGAGAACTTTCCGTAGCCCAGTGTTGTCCCTAGCAAAGGGTAGGTCCTTCTTCATAGCAGGCAGTTGTCCCGTAAACATTTCCCACTTAGCCAGGGCATCCACAGTCTTGTCTACTTGAGCCAGTTCGTCCTCGGAGACGTTCCTCTCCAGGGCAGCAATGCACATCTCCAGCCACAGTTCATAATCTTTGATGCTATCTGTGGACTTGGTGGGCCCGGCGAGCTGGGGCTGGCTGTGCGCCTCCGCCAGTGAACACGAACGCTCGTCCTGTTCCAGCTCCTGGCCGATGGAGAGGGCCTGGCTGCAAGTGTCTGGTGTCAGCGGCTCGGACAAGGAGGTCACGGCCTCGGAGTCGTTCTCGCAGCACATCCCAGAGTCCGAGCTGAACGGAAGGATGTCCTCCGATGCGGACAGGTCTGCTGACTCTTGCCTTGGCCACGTGGACAGGACAGTCTGTGTCCAAGCGTAGAGTTTCTGTGGTGAGAGGGGAAAAGGTTTCATTTTAGAGGATGAGAGAAAACAGGTATGGCTTTTCACTGTCAGGTAAACCTCGTCATCTTGGGTGGCTCTGCTTCAGACCTATGGTCCTCTCTGCCAGAAGGTGGGTTCAGACAACTCATGGTTACCCTACAAGGCAGGGGCTTTCTCCTGCCTCATTTTCTTGGAGTCAGCATCTCTGAGGCAGTTCTGCCCCCAGTCAGATGGGGACTGTATCTGCCTTGTTCCTGAAGATGGTAGGAGAAAAACTGCACAAATTCACTCCTCGCTGCGTGGATGGGATCTGTGCGAGAGCCAAACCACTGCCTCTCTAGAGGAAGCTGTGTCGTTATAAAAGCTCCTGAGATAGCGGTGAAGAATCTTGTTTCATCATGTTGTTAACTCTTATGGTAATATGCATTTTATTCCTAAGAATAGCTTCCCCTCTCAAGCTGAAATGCACAAGTGGGAAGGCCGGGCTCCAGGAAAGAATTAATGAAAGGAAAATGTCTGAGACAATTTCCTTTTTAAATATTAAATGCTACAATGGGGCATATAACGGGTTGCTTCTGGCACATTTATTCCTTATGCTTTGGGGAATGAATCGCAGTACTCCAGTCTTCGCTGGATAAAAGGTGATCTCCTTGTCTGCCTTGTTGGCATGTGTTGGGGGGGGGGGGGGGGGGGGGGTGTTTTTCAGCTTTTTCACACCTTTGTAGCCTATTTCCTCATGTTTACTTTCGCAGCTCCCAGCTGATAGAGCTTTGCAAAGCCCTGGGATTGCTTTAGGAAACACAAGGGTGACAGAGTATTGACCGGAGACGCCGGTCACTGTGCTGGCTCTGTACGTGCTCAGCGCGGGGCGAGTTGCAGCGTTAGAGAAGTGGACGGGAGATTTCCAGCCCTACAAAGCTCCCTTCTCCCGCAGCGCCCCGCTGCTCCCTCCCCCTTCCCTCCTCTATTGCTCTGTCTTCAGGCAAGTGACAGAAAGGATAAAGAGCTCAAATTGAGTGGGTGGGAGAAATCGGCCCTGTTTCTCATTTCAGTCTGTGCATGAAGCCTCGGGGAAGAATTTCATACAAGAACAAAATGGACTCTTTCAGCTAAGTTAATCCACCCTGCCCCCTCCCTCTGGGGCAAGAAAAAATGTAAAGGGACAACTTTTCTCCTGCCTCATCCCACCTCCAATAGCCCTTCCCTCCCTCTGGGTTTAGAAAACAAAGGCGGCACCAGAAGCTGCAGTAGGAGCCGGACTAAGGAAGGGGACGGCAAAGCTACTTGAAGCTGCAACCAGCCTGTGATTTTACAATGTCTCTTAAAAGAGGAAATGGCCTCAAGTTGCGCCAGGGGAGGTTTAGATTGGACATTCGTAAAAATTTCTTCCCCGAAAGGGTTGTCGGGCATTGGAACAGGCTGCCCAGGGAGGTGGTGGAGTCCCCATCTCTGGAGGTATTCAAAAGACGTTTAGATGAGGCCCTAAGGGATATGATTTAGTGGGGGATTTGGTAGTGATAGGTTAATGGTTGGACCCGATGATCTTGGAGGTCTCTTCCAACCAGAAAAATTCTATGATTCTATGATTCTATGAAAATTCCCAAGAGTAGTGAATCTGGGAAGGAATCACAACTGCTACTTAGCACAATTCCCAAGAAGAGAAAAAGCTGCTGAGATGAGGATGTTCGAACAGTATATTTGGATTATTTAAGGCAAAAGAAGGGGATGATTGACTCAAGATTGCTACCAAAACCCCGAACTCTTTCCTGTCTCTCACCCTTTGAGTGGTTTCTTGATTCAAATTTGGGAAAGGTTTATAGGGCTGCAGCCTCTTTTTATGTTCTCATATTTAACTAGAAAGGGATAACCTCTTCGCGGTTTTAGCCTACCTGCAGGCTGGAGCACTTGAAGTAGATGCCTGCCCCAAGTAAGTGACTAAGAATGAAACCTGTTGTCTGACACCTCAAGGGGCTCCAGGTTTGGCACTGGAAGTTCTCCAAACCCCTCTGCCGTGGCAGGGCTGTCATCCCCGGCAGCAGTGCAGCCACGCTGCGCCCGAGAGCAGATACTGCGATGAACACCGCGGTGAGGACGTAGCTCATCCAACCTCAAAGAGCAGCTCGAGCGCCGTTTTCTGCAGTGGCCTCTGCAAACTAACCTAGGTGCTACGTGCAGAACAGCCCGGGATGCTGCAGACGCAGCAGGTGGAAATGTTGGTTGTGGTGGGGAAACACCACGAGATTTGATTTGCTTCAAGTTTTCAAGATGACTCATGTTGGAGTAAGCAGCTGTGATGAAAAAAATGGAGTATGTGTCTGAGTGCAAGTCAGATAAATAAACTGAGGGGCTCTTCCTCCCGCATAAGGACTGGTTTCCTGTCCCACGTGCGCCTCTGCCTGTAACCGTGTCTCAGTTGCAGACTTCAGCAGCATTACCTGCTCCTGGGGAGGAACAGCTTTGTGTCTGGCATTTCCTATATTTATTACAAGCGTCTGGGGCTGTTACGGGGCAGGTGCGGATCCGTGCTGGTTTTCCAAAGGGAAATGTGACTTCAGACTTGCACTTGGCCAGCCACGACCTCTCAAAACAAGCTTGGCAGAAACTTTGCTTTCTGATCTGATATTGTCTCCTAATGCTTTGTGTTCCCTTCTGTCAGGTTCCTTCACTACTTAATTCATCTCTGGCATTACTATCTCCTCTCTCAATGCTATAGCAAAGCCTCTTGCAGAGATTATCACAACTGTCTTATACCAGCTTGTTCTATATCTAGCTGAGCTTTTCACTGTCAATGAAGCAGATGTGTCATTTGGCAAGCGTGTCCTCTCTCAAGTTTTGTGGTCACTGTTGTCAGGGGATGCTGAGCGAATTACAGTATTTACTGCAGGGGTAAAGGAAAAAGCGTTTCTAGAAAAGCTTCATGCAAACGGCAGTTCTCTTCTAGAAAGCAATAGCTGGATGCTGACAGGCTGGGTGTTTAAATAAACCAGAATTTATTCCCCTGGTGGTTGGGGCAATTTAGGCACCTCTCAGACAGAAGCAGGGACCGAACAGCCACGGAGTCAGAGATGGGTCTAACACCACCACTGATGCACAAGCAGCAAAACCACATAAGCATATTTTTTCCCCCACATGCTTTGCTACGCTTCTGTGCGTCTGACTCCAAGCTGAATGAAACTAGAGGCATCCCCGCTCTCGTTCTGCACGTATCTTGTTACAAATATAACCCACAGACTTTAAAATAGGCAGCCGTGGAAAATCCTGTCTCTGAACGTGGGGTGTGTGTGTCAGACAGGAATTATAACCAGGGAGAAGATAGGGTACCGAGGGAAAATGGTGACATTATTTCTATTATACCAGCCATTTGGCTACTGAATCTTGCTTTTTAGGCAACAGAGGTAGAAAACCCTTTCTAGAGCTAAGGGTGTCTTAGCCTGATGTCATCTAAATGTGGCATTAGCAGTTTTATGGGTGGGAGAGAGGAGACAAAAGATGAGTCTGAGACCTTCCACTTATTAGGGAGTAATAACTTGGGATCCCTTCTCATATCTTTAAACAGAGGAACTGCAGCAAAGTATGCGCTTAATATTTTCTCCCTGTTACCAGCAGCCCCCGAGAGGCAGAAAACCACGGCGGCACGTAGGAAAGGGCATAGGTGTGGGAATCTCTGCGCTCTGGCTTAAAGTCTGCCTGCCCTCCCTGCCTCCTTTTTGGGAGTAGCCAAATGTGGTCGGACTGTTGCACTGTCCCTCGTTGTGAACAGCCAAAAGCCCTAGAGCTTGTGTAAAGTGCTACGTTAGTCGCAGACCATGTGTACAACAACCCCCTCTCGTTGAGGTGTAAGCTTTCTCTCTTAGCACCTTGCACCGAGAGCAGCGTCTGCGTTTAACGTGCTGCTACAGCACATCGAGCGCTGCGGTTCGGGGCGAGCCGCTCTGCCCCTGCTACGTCCCCTTTGCTCCAGGAAGGGCTGGGGGGGTCTGTCTCTCACCCTGTAGCGCTCGACAAGTTTGAAGCCCACGACGTGCTGCAGCTTCCGAAGGCAGATGGGACACGGCTCCAGGGGCCGCAGGAGGGCTTCGTCCAGGCTCAGTGCGCCCTGCATGATGCACTGCAGCCAGCGGCAGGTCCCCAGCCCCATCAGGTGGCAGATCTCGTGACAGGTCACCTTTCAGGAAAGCAAAAATCACAGGAGCACGCGGTCATTCCTGCTTCCACTGCCCCCTCCTCTTCCTCCTCTCCTGTTCCCCTTTCCCCGCTCCCCGACAGTCTAACCGACCCATTGCTCAGCCCTGGCAGTCCTCCAGCCTAGGCTTTTCCAAGGTGAAAGGAGAACGTGGCTCCCTTCTTCCCAGGTATCCCAACATCCATGTTTGTTTGGTGGAGGAAGAAGGGTGGTGTGTTTTTTAGAAGTAGCTGTGGGAAGACGCGGTAGATAGCATGTTCAGAGCTCAAGGGCAGCGCTGCTGTCCCTCTCTTCCCCAAGGACAGTGTGGTGTTTTCTTTAAGGGAAAAAACCAGTCCCACAGGGATCTGAAAAGAGCAGCACAGTCCACGTGAGAAATCTGTAAGAAGCTACTGGCAATAACAGATCTGCGTCCCTCCAAAGCAGACGCTCTTAACGTTTGTGCCAAAGCCAAAACTAAGCTGGAGTCAGCTGGCCAAGCATGACTGCCTTGGGAATTGGCAACCGTGGAAATGCTGAGGATGGAGGATTCCCCTCCTCCCATTGCAACCTAACATCATTTGAAATTACTGCAGGAAGAGGCCTCGGACTAGAAAATCCTGAGCAAATACCAGGGGAGGGAGACAGAAATGGCATCGAAGGTGCTGGTGCGGCTGCTCCGCGGGGGCCAGCTTTGGGAGAAACGGTAGAAGCGGAGCTGGCACGAGGGCACAGGGGAGATGCTGAGATGAGGCAGGACAGCACTTTTGAAGAGGATGTGTTGGAGGTGAATGGGGTTTAAGGGCATCTGCATATAAATATATGTGCAGACTTGTCTGAGGTATTTTTCTCATCCATCCACGTAAGCAGGTCTGGCGAGTGGTCCTCTCCCCTTATGGACACCAACGTCTGAGGAAGACACGGTCACCCCTTCCCAGCCATCCATTAGTTAAGACACAACTCCACTAGGTACTCTGATTAACCTCCGAATACCTTATCCGCTAACAGATCCAACCGCCCATGCATTGCCTGACGAGCAAAATACTCAGATTACCCAGGCATGAGCCTGGGAGCTGGGCAGGGGTTTTGTCTCAGTGTTGCTCTGGGACATAAGGCAAGTCCTATAGTCTCACTATAAAGCTGATGCTGTAGTTTGCTCCAGTGGCAAGGGGAGTGAGAGGTGTCTATGGGGTGCACTAAAACACAAGCTCTTTAGGACTGGGTTAAATGTGTGGACTCGGCTGTGATTGCCTGCGTTTTCTGGGAGCAGTCTCAGGCCTGCTTCACCAGGTTGAGACGTGGGTTATGCCCAGGCCCGCAATGTTTAACCCTACACGGCAAGAAAGATGGGGTGCGGGGATTGCTGGTCCTACCTTACAGCACTGGACCATCTCTTGGGCACTGAACGGCAATGTCCGGTCTCTGCTTTCCTTGCTGACTTCGCATAACCGTTCCTTCTGCGTGAGTGGGTTCAAGCTGCTACAGCCAGCCTGGGGGAAATCCCCAGAAAATCTGGCGAAGCTGCAGACTCCCACTTCTGTAAAGAGAAGCGCGTACAAGTTAGGCATCGTCTCTCGTATGACTGTCTCTCCGGTTGGGCAGCATGAAAAGAAAGCTGTTGCAGCACAGTCCCGTTTAGCACACAAGGTGCACGAGACACACTTTCCAAAAGGTCTGTAGCACCTCAGTTACGTTTGTCTGGATCGGAAGCCCTAACTCCCCTAATTTTAAGTTGGGAAATCCCAGTTTCTCTTATCAGGGTACGAGTGAAATGTTAAGGATAAGATTTGGCTATCCCAGTCTCCCAGGGAAGGTTTTTTGGTACAGTGCTGCCTTACTCGCACACTGTGCTAGGAGATCACAGGACACCAATCCCACCTTGTCCTGGCAGGAATTTGCTGAACGTGAAGCTCCAGGTCTCACATGGGTAAAGGTCCAGCAGAGTTAGTCCAAGGACACACAGGGCATCCATGGGCTTGTTGTTCTTCAGGAAATTCAGGATCCCATCTGGACAAATACAAGAGACATGTTCATTAAAATGAAGCATCCCTGGAAGGCATGCAAGAGCCAGAATTCCTGCTGCTAATGGGGAGGAGGATGTAATCCAAGAAACAGATAGGCAGACCTGCTGGATTCAGTATCTCGGATGAAGAACCGCGGCTGCGTAGCCCATCCCCTCAAATTAGGGTATGAGCAGCCCTGACTTTTGAAGTGGTGCTGAGCACAGAGTTAAAACAAAGCAGAGCTAAGGGCAGAGATGTAGGTGAATTCGGTACTAACCCATGGAAATAATAAGCACCTGGAAGCAGAAGAATTTCCCTACAGGCATTTCAGACCTGAGCTGGAGCAGCCGCATCGCTGCAGCGCTGGGGCTGTGCTGAGCACGTGCTGCCCACGGTACCTGCAAACAGCTCGTTCCAGATGGATGTTTGTGCAGCGCGAGTTTGGCAGCTGACAAACCCATTTCCCCAGGGAGCTGTGTGACACTTGAACCCAAATTTCCTAACATGAAAGGCCAGTGAGTTCCCCACCTGCACCACCCAGGCCACTAATTTACTTTGGCTCCGGACAAGAGATGGGAGAGCTCAGGCTACACCAAATCTACAGTGCCTTCCCGCAGAGCTGATCCGATCGCTTTGCAGAGCTGGACCTAAACATAATAGCACTGAAAAATACAAACAGCAGAGGAAAATATGATGAAAGTCACTTTGTTTTTTTTTATTCCTGTTTCCAGCCTCAAACTTCTGGGTTTTCCATGGGAACAGGATTTCTCCCTTTTCACTCCCTTCCTCATCCCCTCCCTGCTCAGGCAATGAAGGGCTATTTCAGGCATTTCCTAAGGGAGGGCTCGTGCCCGCGGGCAAGCTGATGTCTCTACGGGCTCCTCGCTCCCAGGTCCTTACCTGCGTGAAGCTGCACCCTGTCCGAGTCCCGGCTGTGGCGGTAGCAGCAGTGAATGGAAGAGATGGGGATGGAGGGAAGGCACTTCACACGCAGACCCAGGAAGAAAGACTCGACACAGCTCTGGAGGGAATCCAGCAGCGAGAGCCCGGCCGGCCCTTCGATTAAGTCTAAGAAGAGAAGCTGTTATCAGTTCCTTAAGGCCAGGGTGAACCATACGGTCCGAAGGGGTTTTGTGGAGCTGGCCACAGCAAGTGGGGAAGCGGAAGGCTGGTTCATTCTGAAGTTAATTGCTTTCTCTGGGATGTGGCGGACATCTCTAGATGGTTATACAGATTATGGAGGAGAAGAGACGGCTCTTTCTGAGAGGTGGCTCAAGGCATTAGTACGCCTCTCCTTAGCAGAACAGATGTGCTAGGAAGGTTGTCTCCTATTTAAGTTGTGTAGAAAGATTAATGGGGGAACGGGTGGCTGTTTTTAATGAACCATCAGGGATGGAGCTCCAGAAAGCCGGAGCATGCTCATGGAACCAATCTAGCATTGTTTACATATAGATACATATGTATGCATACGTATATTCATAGCAAGTCTCACCCAGGGCACACATGCCATTTACAGGGAGATCTACTGATGGTTGTCATCATGGCTTGTGATGGGGGCATGTCAGAGCCTTCGGTATTACACTTACCTTTGCTACGGCAATTGCATTTTGCAGGTTAGTCCTTAGAAGAGGATGTTAGTAGTGTTCAGCACCACCCACCTCCCTCCCGCATCTTTCCAGGTGGCTCAGTGAAGATGCCCGCATTACCTATAGGTTGCAGGTAAATGTGCTTTCGATAGAAGTTCTGCTTCCTCCTCAGCATGGCGTGATAGAACGTCTCAAAGTCCTCGGGGGCATCGGGGTGGCTGAGGAGCCAGTCGAAAGCCGTTCGGATGAGCAGCGTGCAGAAAAGCGTTCTCTGCGGGTTGTAGGCTTCAGAGAGGAACAGCTTCTCCGCCCTGGAGAAAGCTTTGGCATAGAGCTCCTGCAGGGCTGGGTTGGTGGAGATCAGCGCGTCCTTCAGAGCCCGGGGCCCGAAGCTGAATTCCTGAGCGTGTTTGCACTGCAGCATTGCGAGAGACCCGCCGGCTGTGGCACTGCCTGCAGGAGGGGACACAACCATCAGCACGGGGCCTCGTGAGGGACCTGGAAACCTTCTCACACTTCGCTCTCAGAGCAGTTTGCCCCAAGATCCCAGCTGTAAGGTTTGATTGGGAGCTTATAAATGCTGTACATAGTGCTGGGCAGGAGCCCTACGCGTTTACGTGAGAGTAGCTGTTGTAGGGTGCTCTTCATCTGCGTGTATGTCACTGGTTTATGGACAATGTACCAGTAGACGGTGCTCAAGAATGCATAGCCCCATTATTGCTACCAGATGTCTGGATTAAATCAGACAGTTTGATTTTTTTTTTTTTTTGGTGCTCTATCCCGAAGTCCCAGTAACACGGGAAATACCTCTGTGTGTTGTGCAACTGGCTGCACTGGCCCTCATATGATGTCGAAAGGTGGTGCTCCCTTTCGCTTGGGCTAAACCACGCTTCTTGGGGCTCTCAAAGGCATAGGTCCATGGCAGGAAAGAAGAGGTAGATCTTGGTCTTTATTTATCTATCAGAAGCCTGAACTTCTGACTTGTCTGACTCCAATGAAAGCAGCTGTTCACTGTTGACAATTTCCTCTAACAGCTTTTAATTCTCACTCTTAGGTATTGACCCGGCGGCGCTCACGTGCTGTTGTCAGGCCGCAAGATGTGGGAAGGTTTGCCCAGCCTGACCCACGGGTGGGACATGGTGTGCGAGACTTGGGTTGCTGGTGCTGCCTCTCCAGCAAGATACGTGCGGGCCCATTGCTGTCATGTCACTTCATGAATAACTTCATGTCACACGTGTTTCATCAAGAATGATGGTGGTGATGTAAAGTGGTAAATAAAGAGCGAATAAAGCCTGCAGCAGAAAGAAATGAAGTCAGAGCATCCCAGAACATCCTCTCCGGGGTCCTTTCTAAGGACAGCGTTTTCCAAAGCTGCAGAAGTCAAGCAACTATTTCCCACTGCAGTTTATGCACCAGTAGATGTCTTGGAGAAAGGGAAGAAAAAGAGGAAACAAAGTACAACTCCTACGCCTAACCTATGCCTGGATTTTTCCAAAGACATTCTTTTTTTGTAAGGAGATCATGCCAAGTAGAACTAGAGTATTTTGGAGCATTGCTTTGGGCAAAGCTGCCTACCACAGGTAAGTGCTCCACCTGCATGCAGCAGAATGAAAAATACACAGGTATATACACACAAAAGCACAGGGGCTCTCGGAAGTATCGCCCTCTATTAGGCAAGTTAACACTAAACTAAAAGAAGCCAGACAAGCTTTCTGGGTGGACAAGCAAATGCCTCAGCTGCTGACCATCACCATTGTACGGCATCATTCAGTCACAGAAAAAAAGAGGTGAAATATCTTCAGGAGGAACTGGTCAAGTCTGTAATCTGAGTAGGTCTGCAGCCCAGCTCTGTCAGGTGCGTGACGTTCAGTGGCCCTTGAGGACAGGAATATAACAAGAAAATTTGGTATTTAAAAAATAGTACCAACATGAGCCAAAGTTATGCAGAGAAGGCGCTGGTAGTTTGCACTGTAAGAGAAAGGTGGCAGCCCACTAAAATTAGCATTGAATTTCTTTACATCTAACCCTTGGAAGATATGTGTATGTATAAGCAGTCCTTAAAACGACTCGTTTCGTATGATCTTTTCTGGCGCTAAGGGTATGTAGCCTAAGAGAGGGAGCGGGTAAGCAGTTTCCTTTTATTTTTGCAAGCTTTGTATTTCGCTAGCATTAAAGGCTGACAGCGACGCACGGTGGGATCTGAAGTGGCACAAGGGCCCTAATCCAATGGAAGTCTAGAAATAAAATCTGCGATGCTTTCTCAGCCACCTCTTCTTATTGCCCAAAAAATGTCCAAATTGCTTCTGCTGGTTTTTATAGGCAGCAACGAGAGTTCGTGTGAGGTGGTTCTGCGCTTTGTCACCCAAGTCTCTACACTTCTGACTTGCTTCCAGATTTGGGAGGATGAAGTGAGAGTCTGACCCCACTGAGGTCTTCGGGAGTTCTGCCCTGGGCTAGGGCCAAGATTGCACTTGCTCTGCACAAACTTTAAACAGCATCATTTTTCCGGTCATACACAGAACTTGCACTAGGAAACTATTAAGAATATAAAATCACTGAGGATGTGATCCCGTGAGCTGCTGCCTGCCTGTTGCTCCCAAGGAAATCAAGGAAAGAGTTTGCACTTGGTCCAGGTTGAGAGTGATCTTGTCAAAGAAGGTTTCCGAGACGCACAGCCGCTTTCGTTAGCGCTTCCTGGCAATAAATGGAGCGAGGGTCTGGGGAGGAGGAGCTGGTTAGAAAATGAATGGATTTTTTTTTCAAAGGGAAGTAGCAAAGAGTGGATGTATGCAACGGCAGATACAATGAGCGCACAGTCTTTTAGCGTGTTTCCCCGGGGCTCTCTCATGGAATATAGTGTCTACCCAAAGCCATGGGGTATACATTGTTTCCCAAGGCTTCCTAAAAGGGGACATTCACCCGGCTCCAGACATTCCCAGCTATGACCACGGGTGTTTTGTGAATGGCCACCATGCCCAAGGATGTCCATGATTACACTTTAGTGGTCTGAAAGCTCAAGCCCAGGAATTCACTTGCAACGCAGGTCTGGAGCGCCGCGTGCCTCCTTCCCCTGGAGACTCTGGTCGTGCTTCCGACGGCACAGCAGCAACCCATTACACTCCAGATCCAACACAATTACGTCTCTTTAACAAGCTTTTCTAAAGTACTTCACCGGAGAAAATTAATGCTTCGGAAAATTTTATGGACAACTTTACCAGTTTAAAAAAGCCGTTTTACAACATTAACTATAGTAGATGTTATTTGTGCTTTATCTAATATATGAATATAGTGTCTCATTAACTGAAGTAGTGCAAAAGGGCTTTGTAATTTTAGCTCTTGTGTCGAGGGTGCCTTGTGCCCTGATGCAGTGCTTCAGGAGGGGATGGCACTTCAGCTTGGATATTTTTTCCCCTCAGTTTTTAAGATGCCAAGGTGGTGATGAAGAAGTGGAAGCACTAATGCATCCTAATGCCCTTCAGGTATATGGGAAGGAGACATCATGTCTTTAAAGTAAAAAGCAGCTAATTTGGCCTCTTGTTTAATGACAAGCCGTAGGACTTGACTCGCAAGTCCTGAGGAGGAGAAAGTAACTCTCTTTATTTAAAAAGCCAGTAACTTGTAGTTGCACTTGAGGAAATGCTTTAAGCAAAATAATAATTTGAAGATCTGCTGCAAGTGGAGACGCTCACCACATCTACTGGCGTGCCATTCTCTACTTTCACCATTAGAAAAAAGCATCCTATTCCCAGTCTGAATTTTGTCATTCCATCTTGCAGCTATTTGCTAATGTTGTATTTTTTCCAAAACAAGGAGCACCCGGGTTGGATCGTATGAAGGAGCCAGCCTGTGCCAGGAATCCTAATCCGGTTTATGGAGACCTCCCTCTCTTTTCTGTTATTCATATCTTTCATTGTCACATCCATGCGGTGCAGTGGGGGGACACATAACCCAAAGGTTTTGGCACTTGGCTCCTTGTCGCTGGTGGGGACAGCCTTTTCCAAGGATTACGTTGTAGGAACCCAGCTGTGGCCTTTCTGCTGCGAGGCCGGAGCTCCAAGGACAGCACGGGCCGTACGTCTGGCTTTTGGTAACATGCAGAGGTTTCAGATCAGATTGGGCATATTACACAGATCTTTTTACTATGGAATTTGACGGATTTTTTTTTTCATGCTGGGTGTTTTCACAAGAAGTGCCCCCAAAATGCAGCGTCAGCACGTGACAGCTGAGCAGTTGGGACGCTCCCTTTCCTACAGCAACCTGTAGTGCACTCTATATGCAATTCAGGTTACTCATAAATTATTCTCTTTGCAAATCAGGCACCTATAAATTATTCTCTGTAAATGAAAATTACCTATGAATTATTCCTTTTGTAATTTACAGATCTGTCATTTATTCTCTATTATATTGACAGTGCTTCCTTGGATAGATATGCCTGGGGCTGACAGTAACACCGTAATTCTCAAAAGCCAAGGCAATATCATACGTGCAAGTTCATTCGGGATATTCTGACACGGTAGAAATGGTCTTGTGTATAGAAAGTCCATGTTGCACAGGTGCAGAGAAGGGCACTCGGTACATAATGGATTTATTTGGTATTTTATGGAATTTGGCCCTAACATTGTACAGATTGTATTTTATATATATTTTTTTTAATTATTTTTTTCTAAGCCGGTCATTCTAAAGTTGTTTATTTTATAAGTCAACTTGTAAGTCACTTCTAGCTCTGACTCTCTCATATACACTGCAGGCTGGAGATGCACAGAAGGAGATTCATTCTGTTTCCTTCCCCTCCCAGCTCTTGTGAAGTATTTAGAAGCAGACTCACTTAACTGGGCTCTTCGGACGTCAGAGGGACATTAGCAGAGTCTCTTAAAACTGATTAATTGCTTAAGTTACATGCTGTAGTGTAAACAAGCAGTGATAGTGCAGAAAATTCATAGCCAGTCAACAGAAATGAAAAGCCCAGAGCAAACATAACACATTAACTAATTATCAACACATGCCCTAGTTGCTTAATAGCTCTTTTCCTGAGATTTGCAGTTGGTGTCTGCCGCTCTAGGACCAGCCTCTCCTTCCCAGCGTACGCAGATGACAGCCTGAAAGCAATTTTCTCAATTCATTTGTTGACATGTATAGAAAAGAGATTTTTCTTGACTGAACTCTCAATGGGCAATGGGACAGAGAGAGGACGCCGAGGTGCGAGAGCATTTAACCTCGGCCCAAATAAAATTCTCACTAGCCCAGCTCCTCCCTGGAGGCCCTGACACAGCCCCGTGCGCAGAGCCAGGCTCTGCCTGCTCCATCGGCTCCGCCGCCGGGGTCAGCCCAAAGCTGCCTGGCCAGGCTCAGACCTGAAACGGGGCAACTCCCGGGGGCTGCGGGGGAATTTCAAGATGCTCAGCCCTTCTCAGATTCAATATCTCCTCTGCTCATGGATAAAATGCACTCTGGACCCGATCGTCCCCATACGTGTATGCACAAGGAACTGTAGCATCTTCTGCTCACTTTGCACTAAACAGCCACAAAACACTGAGCCAGATCTGCGTGTGTTCCAGACCATAAAGTCAGATGAAACCTTCTGGCCTCACATACTGCCAGATCCCAATATATTATGCGTAATGTCGCTAGAATATGTTTGTGACTCGGAAAGATGCTTTGTGGTCTCTCAAAATGGTCATTCCTGGAGCTGTGAAACCGCCAGGGATTCACACATGCATTTACTGGGAGGAGAATCTACCTGTCATATTGGAACTGTGATTGATAGGTTACTGCCGCAAGGCTCAGTCCTGGAAGTTTGTCCTCACATGAATCTTCCTCGTTAATTTACTTGACTGTTGGACAAGTCAGATGGACAACGCATATGCAGAAAGGTTTGCAGGACTGAAGACTAGATTTAAAGGTCATTAAATACCTAAGATGGAGACAGATGCTTGCATCTGCCTTTATTTAAGTATTCTTATTTAAGTGTTCTTAAGTATTTAAGAACACCTACACATCCACTTTCCTCTGATTTTGTTTTACGTTAAACCTGCTCTCTTCAATACACTTTTCTTCATATAAATATGTATTAAGGACATACATTACCCTAGTTTCAGTCTTCTGTCCTAAGGATTTTATTCTATGCTCACACATAATGTTAATATTTTTTAGTGCCTTCTATCTGAGGCTCTCTAAGTGCCATACAAACATTCATGAACTTCTCTGTGCTACCCTCCAGAAAGTGTATGCCTTTCCTCCTCCTCCCCCTCATCACCCCTTTATTCATCATTTTCAGTGCTTTCTCTGTTCATTTTAGCCTGGTTAAACTCTCTGTGATGCTTCTCCCATGCACACGTGTGATGACGGGCTGGCTGCGTTCTTCTTCCCGTGCTCGTACATGGAACAAACCTCTACAACCTACTGCCTGTTTCCTGCACGTTTGCTCACCAAAGACCCCAGAGCGCTCAGAGGCAGAGAGCAACACCATCAGCGCTGCACGACAAACCGAACGCTGCAGAGATACTGGAGCTCTAATCATTCACAGCTCCAGGCACTTTGCTCTTCATCACTTGTCTAGACAGACTAAATGGTTTCTGCAAGACAACCCCAGTGTTTGCCAGGAAAGAGGCTGCATTTTCCATACAGATGAATGCCCAAACAGGTATGGCTACGGTTAGATATTCCCTCGAGCACAGGCATTATAAAAGTGGTTCATCTTGCAGTATAAATGCACTGTAATGCTGTGCCTCCTCCCAAAAAATCAAGTGCTTTTTAAGTGGTGCCGCCAGGTAGGGGATGTTTATGTGCGTTTTACAGCCAAGGAGAAGGAGGGGGCTCCAAGGTAGTACCGCGGCCGAGGAGCCACAAAGCCAGCATGGCTTGGGGGGGACAATGACAGATCCCAAAGCCAAGATTTCTTGGTGGCCAGCTGCACCCTAACCACCAGACAGCTCTGCCAGCCCGGGCGTTTGCTGGGTAAGAGGCATGTTCTGGAAACGCTGCAGAAGCAGGTCCTGCTCCTGGGACACCTGAGCCCCCCAGCCCTGCTGATTTGGAAAAGGGGAAGTTGATGCTGATCCCCAGGATGGAGATCGCACGAGTGGGTGCGTGGGAAGGACATCCCCCAGCACCCTGGGACGATGCACCAAGCATGGCCCCCGGCGCTGCTGGGCAGGATGCACCGAGCTCAGCCCCCGGCACCCCAAGCCCCCAGGAGGGGCACCAAGGACGGCCCCGGCACTCCGGGAGAGCGCCCCGGGCAGGACCCCCAGCGCCCCGCGGGGATGATGCCCCGAGCACGGCCCCCAGCTCCCGGCGCGGGGTGGGGGATGCCCCAAGCAGGACCCCCATCACCCGGCGGGGACGGAGGGATGCCCCAAGTGCGGCCCCCTGCACGCCGGCGGAGGGGATGCCCTAAGCAGGATCCTCCATCAGCGGGGGAGGATGCCCCGAGCACGCCCACCAGCACCCGGGGAGCGATGCCCAGCACCCGGGAGATGCCCCGAGCCTCCGCTCCCCCCGCCGGGGCGGGTCCCCCGCACCCCGGGGCCGGCCGGACCCCCCTCCCCGCCGCGCCGGGCTGTGCCCTCCCCCCGATGAGGGCGACCCCCGCACCCCGCTGTGCCCACCCCGAGCTGCCCGGGGGGGGGGGGGCAGGACTCACCGCCCGCCGGGCCGGGGCTGCGGAGGCCGGGGAGGTGCGGCAGGGCCGGAGCACCCGGCTCGGGGCTGGCGAGGCGGAGCGGAGCCCGGCAGCGGCGGCGGCGGCAGGAGGAGCAGGAGGAGGAGGAGGAGGAGGAAGAAAAAGGGGGAGCAAAGGGGGGCTCGGCCCCTCCGCCGGGAGCCCGCGGGATTCGCCGAGCCGCCGCCGAGAGCCGCCTCGCGCCGCCCCGCCGATGCGCGGGGCAACCGGCGGGGGCGCCCTCGCCCGGGGCGCGGGGGCGGCGCGAGCGGCAGGGCCGGCCGGGCCGCGCGGGGCGGGGCGGGGCGCGGGGGCGCGGGGGCGCCGGGACCAGCCCGGGACCGGCCCCGGGAGAAAGAGTCCGCGGGCCGGTGGCAGCGGCGGGTCCCTCCGGCTCGCTGGAGCCTGGGAGAGGAGCGAGGGCGAAGTCAGGCCTCATTTTGGGAAGCGCGTTCCCGAAGGAGCCTGGGGCTGCGCAACATGACGGTGCTACAAGGACTGAAAGCCCTTTAATCTCTGCTCTTAATAAGGGATGAATGAAGGAGTGGGTGTCTGGAGAGCAGAGCACTAGTTATGTGGTTGTGCCGGCGACTGATGCTATCTCCTCCATGGGAGCGGTGTTTGCATTTGCCTTGATGCCTCGCGCAGTGCATCTCTCCCACATGACCTGGATACATTTCCGTGTCCCACAATGTCCTTTAATTTGGGAATATTATCTGCCCTTGGAAAGGTTAATTACGTTAGAGGAGTGGATCTCCGTTCCCATTTCTTCATGGTTCATTTATTCTAGCTTTCATGTTTTGATCCCTTCAGTGCTTTGATCCCTCATTTCTGCCATCCCTAGATGGAAGGAAAAAGGAATACCCTGGCTGGGACCCAAGCGTGTCCCTACGTGACATAAGCTGGAATTAGGAAAAAATGTTTTACAGCCTCAGGAGCTGTAGTGGTCCTGGCAGCCCAAATGCTGCCCGCACGCCCGGCCCAACCGAGGGCCTTGCAAGGGCCAGCAGAAATGCCCCACCGGGGCCGAGGTGGCCGCAGAAGTGGACAAATGACCACGTGCCATGCTGCGGGCTTGGCAAGCACCAGAATAAGACCATCACTGTGTGCTGCAGCCTGCCGTCCCCGGGACCTGCATTGCTCTTAAGGCGCCGACAGCATCACTGGTGAAAATTGCCCTAATTTGCTGCTATCGTAATCAGGCCGAGAGGAGAAGCAGCAGCTTCTCGTGGCAGCGATGGCTGCTCGCGAAGCCTCGTTGTGGGAAACCTTCCTGAGATTCAGCATGTGGGGAGGGCAGGAGGAGTCCTAAGGCCTTGCAACAGCATCATCTTCCCCTTCAGCTGCTGCCCCAAGCACAGGGAATGCCCTCTGTGCTGTTTTAATTGGTTGCTGCTTGTAATTAGAGTTTATTTGTATTAATTAACTTAAATTATCTATTTGCGAGTTGCTGGTAGTACACCATCAGCATGTTTAGAACAATACAAACTTCAAAGAGTCGGCTCCTGCTCTAAGGATGCCACGAGCTAAAACCAGGCAAAGATACTGTCCCGATACAGCATGCTCCAAAAATGCCTTTTTTTTTTTTTTGGTTAAGAAACGTATTGCATTTAAACTTAATATTTGGCTTAGCTGCCAGACCACTGACTGAGAGCACAGGTGAATAGGACTGGTGGTGCTGCTGAAGGTTCGTAATGATGCATTTATCCCAGGCAGACACGGGAGGAGCTGGGTAGTCCGTGTCCCGGAGAGCTTACAGCGACGGAGATGGAGAGCAGGGACAGAGTGATGAAGAAACAGCCCATTCACTCTGTGACTTTTAAGGAGGTGAGAGGTTTTATTAAGAGAAGATCAGTATAATGGGAAGGGGAAAAGGGAGGAGGAGGTGGTCAAAAATCAGATGAGAAGACAGCCAAGAGTCAGAGAGGGCAGATGTGCAGCGAATCGGAGGGACAGAGATTTAAGGCCGGGGAGAGAGTGGAAGAGCGCCGGGATGGCTGCGCTCATTAGCTCAGCTGTGATTGAAGCTGGTCGCAGCAGAGACGTGATGCTCTCCACAAGTGGCCTTTATTTGCAGTGAGCAGCAGCAATCATTATTCTGCTTCTAAACTCAATTGTTTATGCCGAGTTGCGTTTCCTAGAGAGGCCACATATGTTGCCTCTGCCTAGAAGGATAAAATACAGAGGCGCGTGCCTTGGGTAGGTGAGCGCAGGAAACTTCATGGAGCAGCATGTCCTCAGGGGAAGCGGAATGAAAAAATCCCCAAACCGATGCTAAGACTGGAACTTAAGCAACTGCAGTTGTTTAGCTGAAGAAGATTGTATAGCGATACATAAATAGCTCCCCAAGGAGAAAAGGCAGGTACCCCAGAGCTGTTTAAGCCAAGGACGAGACATGGCCCAAACCCACAGCTGCAAGCTGAAGCCAGACAAACTGAAATGAGAAAATAGGCGTTAATTTTTTAAGAATGAAGTTGATTAGCTGCTGGAACAAATTACTGCGGAAAGTGAAAATCTTTCCATATGGTAGTGTTTTCCAATCAAGATAAGATGCCTTTCCGCAAGATGGGCTTCAGCCAAGCACGTGTTCCTGGGTTCAGCAGAGCAAGGAGGGGGTGAAGTGTAGTGGTCTCTGCTCTGTGTGAAGAGGTGACTTTGTGGTCCCCCTGGCCTTTAGGGAACGAATTGAAGACTGTGGGTTTGGTATGTATTTCTACATCCCTCCTGGATAGCTGTGGTGGTGCTGCGCTGGGTTGTCCCTTTTTGAATAGCAGCTGGGCAAGGGTGGCCGGGGATCGCTCAGACCCAGCTTGTCCGATGGAATTCTGTTCCCGGTCCTGCCAGCCAAGCTGGGGCGTTGGTGGGTGCGAGACTGGCGGTGCAGACCTGTGTCGGGTCTCTCTGCGTTTGTCACCCCAGGTTGACACGAGGCTGCTGGACGCCCGGCTGGAGGTAGGTGACCCCCGGGCAGCATCAGTCGCTGCCCTGAGCTGACGAAGAGCCAGCTCTGCGCTGGCTGTCGGGACATTTTCGGTTCTGCCGCTGACCTGCAGCGTGACTGGGGCAAAGCGTTTCCCTTCTGACTTCCAGTTTCTTTTTCAGCCTTGCTTGCCCTTTCAGTTTGACTCAGGGCTTCTGCAGGGCTCTCTCCTGGTGGGGTTATAGGTTATACTCTGAATATCTGTGCAGTTATTTTTCAGAAGGCAAATTGCTCACTGCAGTGTGAAATATTTTCCTGTTATTGGAGTTCTGGCTATTCAAAAGTCTGAGTGTTATTTCTGCATCCTTGTAATCTTGAGGCAGTTTCGAAGGGGCCAGGATGCCTCTTCACTTCAGGCTGTGCTGCCGTTCCAGAGCGTAAGTGCACACAAGCAAACTTTCTTAAAGTTTGGATATTAGTGTCAGTCTAGAGAAAGCAATGTGGGTTCAGCTCTTGTTCTCTCTCTGCTGGTCAACCACAAAGCACTGACCTACTTCTGGGCAGCACTGCAGAATTACTAGCAGCGACTTTGCTGTCGGTCCTAACGCAATCGCAGCCACAGTTGGGCAAGGAGCTGTCTCACCTTTGGACTGTGCTGTGCACAAGGAGGAGACGTAGGGAATGCACAAAAACACCCCAAATAATCCAGTCTCATGTTGCTGCCTCTACAAAACTGAGGTGGCTGCAAAATTTGCTAGCAGGGACAGGCACAACAGCCAAAGGGTGAGATCTGCTACATGTTAATGGTGATAGAAAGGAAGAGGAGAAACAGGGCTGACTGGTTTGTGGTGGGGATTGAGAGTTACCCTTCTGGGAGTTACTGGGAGGACGTGGCATGGACTGCCCTTCCGGGGACAGGTTTGTGTCTTTGCGGGCTGAAGATCTGGTGGTGTGTTTCTGGTAGACAGAGGGTCTGAAGCAGGAGATGAGGAATTATTAAAGCAGGCGTTCACCTTGAACAGGAGAGTCTGAGGGACCGCGTCTGACAGACTACAGGAGCTTTGTGCTTCCTCACTGAAATCAGTTGGTTTGGCTCTATGGTACATCGGAGGGCATGAAAGAGAGACAAAATGTTCCTCGTCTCTTCCATTCACTCATGATACCCTTAAAAATGCAGTGTGTTGTGCTGGGGCTGTGGAAAGGCTCCTCCTTTGCCCAGCTGCTGCCCTGGGCGCTACCCAAGCCATCCCCACTTGTGTGCCAGGACGTATCCCGGGATGCTGCCTTGTGCCCTGTCCATCACCCTTCCCTAAAGAGCCCCGTGGGTGAACCTCGTGGAGGCACGGGTGCATAGCCATGTGCGTGTGCTACTCGGGTCTTCCCGTGATTCCCTTGAGAAATCCAAGCGAAGCAGCTCGGATAGGCAGCAGTGAAGGACAGGTTCCTTCCCTCAGTAGGAGGTGGTAGAAGAGAAGAGAGCAGCAGGCACCTTCTGGTAGGTGATGGAGTGGAGGCATTGGTGTCCCTAAGGCAATGCTCGTGCTCCATCTGGAAGCGTGCCGGACCAGCGAGATTGTCCCTCTCAGCTGTGTCCTGGCACGGTCCAGGCTCTATTGGCAGGCTTGGGGAGGAACACAATGAGAACAAGTGTGTGGCTGGTGTTGCTGTAGTGCCACAGACTTTAAGAAACAAACCAGAAGAGCCCAGCCCTTCTTTGATCAGTGAGTGCAATGTGCTGTCGCGAGCTGATGCTGGAGGAAAAGACGAGAGAGAGAAAAAGAGAACAGCTATGGAGAAGATGAAAACACTGGGCAGAAGATCTGCAGGGGAATGAAGGGGAGCCATTTATTTGCAAACAAGTTGCGAGATCATGCTTCCATGTGCATCCTGGGCAGCTTCTAATACTTATCAGATTTAAGACTTTTTACTGGCATTAGAGACCCTTGAGAAGGGGCTGTCGACCATGGATCTAGGCAACAGGTGGTCCAAATCTGTCTTTGTGCCAATCTAAGGAAAATTTATTTTATCCCAAGCTGTGCCCATTTGCAGGGTTTTCTTCCCTTTTTACCACCGATTTCATGTTTCAGGTCTCTCTGTGGGAAGTCAGTGTGGATGCTCCATGATTCATTCCCATGAGGAAGCATGATTTCAGGTCCCCATATGGTCGCAGAGGAGAGGGAGCAGATATATATTTTTACAGCAAGGAGAATGCAACTTCAGTGTACAAATTTGGCCTGGCATAGAAGATCCAGGGATTGTACAGAGTGATTCTCAAATCTTTTTAATTTTCATGATTGCTCCCTCTTGGCTCCTGACTAGGATTTAGGAACAACAGGAAAGGAGGCTGCTGTCTGAGCAATCCATCCCAGGCTTTAAACTCAGCCTGGTACCTGGTCTGTGCATTCCCTGGGGTTCAGCAGAGTCCACTGATTGAGGCCAGCAGAAATAGCATCTCGCTTCCTAGTTTCAGAGGAGGTGTTAAGTAGGACATAGTTAAATTTGGGATTATTAGTAAGAGAAGAGTAGCTATTTCTTTTGAAATGCTTTGGTTTGATAATAGATCTTTGGGCAGAGAACTGCAAAGAGCTGCCCTTTGTAGGGGGCTAGAGGATGAGATGTTTGCAGTAAGGAAGCTCTCTGATGCAACAAATTATTGGGCAGAAGTGGATGTTTGGGAGTGTTTCAAGTTTCCATACGTGCAGCCCTGACTGGCACCCAGTCCTGCAGCATTTCAGCCCAAGGAGTATCTCACCGATGTCAGCACCTGGTGAAGGGCTGGGGCATGTCCTTGGTCTAGAGGAATTTGAGGATCACTGTGTGATAGCCCACGCGGGGGGTTCTTTTTGATGGCATTTCCATTTTAAGTTTTATCAGCTTTCCCTAAGACAAGGAGATATAGACATCAAATTTCACATGAGCATTAACCTAACCGGAGGCAGTACCCTCTATAGAATCATGTATTCCATATAGAAGAATGGAAGTCTGTGAATGAGAGGCAAAGCCCTGCAACGAGCTGTCTGTGTAATTAAAAAGCTGCAGTGAGATGAAATCCGAGACAGAGAGGAGAGAGTTGGAAGCACTGAAAAACAGAAGCGCTTTCAAGTATTTTGCTGCAGAGATGATTGGAGAATTTGCCGGGGGCCTGATTTTCTCCTTGCGCTGTCCTTCGCCAGGTGGATCACGCTGTGTAGCCTGGTGGACACCATCACTGACCCAGAAACCTCCAAATGCTGACACAGGTGTGAGCGCTAAACCGAGCTTAGGCATAAGGCAGTGGAGAGGCACAGGGCTGCAGAGCCTTAAGACAGAGCTAGTATCTGTGTCTTGTTGGACTGGTGCATGGCTGTGATTTTTTTGCTCATGGGTAGACAACGGCCCTCTTTGCTCTGGGCTAGGTGATGATCCACTTGTGCCCAGTGATGCTACGAAGGCGGCTAAAGGCCAAGTGCTGTCATTGGAAACCAGCTGCGAATTAATACACAGTGTGTGATTAATGTGCTTTTTAAATGCATTCATGTCCTGTCGCACTGGCTGCGGCTCTTGTGTCACATTCGGTGTTCTCAGAACATTTATTAGCCTTACAGATCCCTTGATTATTGCTTTCTCTTTTATAATTAAGCCATGAAACTCAGCATGGTGCAGCTTATGCGGTATTAATTCATGCCTGGCGTATTCTGCCTGTGCCCTAGGACAAGGCTAAATGCTGGCAGCTGGATTGCTCTCTGCACAGTTGCTATTCTGAAATTTTTTAATATGATTATAGAAATTGCATTCTGTGTGCATATGGGCAACTCGGGGCTTGCCACCGCTGCAAGCAGTACCGAGATGTGGTCTGACTTCCGTGGGAGCAGGATCTGCTCCCGGCAGTGCTGCAAGATGGGGCTTCCTCCTGCCCCGGGCGCTGGCTGATGCCCTCCAGGTCGGTGCTATTAGCTCTGCTTCGGTGCTAACGCAGCCCCGCGTGCTCTCCACTCCCTGCTCGCCCGTCTCAGGGACATGCCTGTGAAAACGTGAGTCTTGCAAGTGACTTCTGTTTCACTCCTTTTTGTCCTGGCTTTTCCTCACGTGAGGTTTAAGCCAATCCAGATTCCCTGTGAGGCCACAGCTCCACGTCCACTGTCTGTCGGCAGCAGCTGCAATGGCCGTTTGATAGTTTGGCCTCCTGGCTGGTCGCTCCTGCCCCCAGTATAGCAGTTTGTGCGGCCGTGTGGTGAGCTGAACAGGGAACAAAAATATAATAAGCCATGTCTGGCTTGTTTATTTTTTTATTTTCCCTCTCCTGGGATTTAGTTGTAGGAGTGACTGTGCTGAAGGAATGGGAGCTCAGCGCTCCTGGAAGGACGGCACTGGGATGACCCAGCACCAGTGCCCCAGCCACTGCTGGTCTGGAGGTGAGAGTCTGAGTGCAGGAGTCGGAGGTCTCGGCGGGCTGGGCGTTGGGCCATTGCCATCTCTGTTAGGTAAGTCAGCAGCTCCGCAGCTGCCTCCTCCGAAGGCTTGAGGTGTGCAAGCACAGAGCAGGCAGTAGCGGGCTCCAGCAGCCTGCCCACGTGGTTCTGGTCTCTAGATCTGCTGAAAGTCCTACCAAAGTTCAGGTGTGGGGACAAAGCACTGGGGGTGCCAGCTATTGAAGAACACACGTGACAGTGGTCCGTCATTGACTCGGGACAGGAGGGAAACAGCCTGGAAGCTGTAGGAGCCAGGGCATGGGATGCCTCCGTGTACAGCTGAATGGCTGTGCTCTTCATGGACCGCAGCCGCTGTAACGCAGCGCAGTGCTGCTCTGCAGGGTGCGTGTAGTTAGATGCATACGCATGCTGCTCAGGTTATCAGTTATTACTATCAAACCATTTCTGTAGAGACCTGCATGCTGATCGTCTTAAAGCTTCTGTTCAAAAAACAGTGCCAAAACCTACGTGCTGGATGTAAAGCCATCGTGCAGGAACTCTTTGAGCTCAGACTTTTCCCATGGAGATGGATCTTGATCTCGTTGTATAGATAAAGGGGGCAGAGAAGATGCGCCCAAACTAGGAGGAAGGGCAAGGCTTGATCCCTACAGAGCAGAAGGTTCTCAACGGAATAGGGACCAGGAGGTCTCTCTTTTTTTTTTTTTTTTCCCTCATGATGCCATGTCTGTAGTAACAGCGAGGTTGAGCTGTCTGCCTGCCAGCGCTGCGCCAACGGCGTACGCGGCAGGACTGCCTTTCATTTCAGCCAGCCAGACGGCGAGCTACACCTTTGAGCTGGCTAATTTAATGCGGCTGAAAAGTCAGACCTTGTCTGCACAGCAGACACCCTGCGCTATGTGATTTAGAGGAGCAGGGACAACAGGGGTTTTAATACCAGTATGAAGGCACACTCGTTTCTCTTGACTGTGGCGATGCAATCTGAGGAATAAGGAGAACAGCTAGGAAAAGTGCTGCATTTATGGTAAGATACAAAGTGGAAAAAAAAGTCACATGTTACTCTGGCACAATGTGTCAAAACAGAAGTGTTTACTATGCTGATGGCGGAGATAGCGACCAAAGGCGACAGTCAAAGTTGGCTTATCCACGTGGGTGAGCTTTGGCTGCACCGGCAACTCGTGTGTTAGAGCCACGGGCAGCATCAGGGCTGTTACTCCTGGCACTGGAAATCGAGGCTTCTGTGGATGGAGCCAAAAGAGAATTCATTAGGAAGGGCGATATTAGCTTAAGTAGTCGCTGGGAACTGCTGCTTGGAGTAAATGTGGTCACACGCACTCTGGTAGGATATTTCACGCCGAGATGCACTGCATCGGCAGCTGAAGATGCTCCCTCGTGTTTGAGCGCCTGGCTGTGCCCGTACAGCTCCCCGCGGTCGCGTTGGGCAGCTGTGCGTGCTGAGCTGTGCACGCCTGTTTGTGCATTTCTCGCTCCGTTTGGCAGCCGGGTGGTGGCTTTTCCTGGTCACTTCTGATCTGCTCACAGGACATTGACAGATCCGTCCCTTTGTCTTGTCTCCACTACCAGCACAGCCTTAAACAGGTTTTTTCCTGCAGCATGTAAGAGTACGTAGGGTGAGCAAGCTCTTGTATACAGCCTGTTGCAATACTTCTTTCCCCCTTTTTTTTAAATGTATCATCTTCCTTGGATGCATTGAGCTGCCAGTTGTGCTAATTAGGGTCTCTCTACTTAGGGATTTTGCAATACTCCACACAGAAAAAATGGTGCTTAAGTACCTATTATGGCTTCTTCCCACTGAGTTTCACTGGAGCAAGTGACCCCTTCATGCCCTGCCAGTTCCCAGACTCCTTAACAACTCAACCATTGCTTTATGTAATTTTAAAGTTCCAGCTTAAATACTTTATTTGTAAGGATATATGCTGTTTGCAGCTCTGAAAATTATTGTCTTTTCCAAATAATGCTGAAATGTTCGGTGTTGAGCATAGCCCACAGTTCACTTAGAAGCCAACAGGTGTATTTTTTGTTGATTTTGTTGTTGTTTTTTCAAATGACCCTCACTGAAAATACAGTTGCATAGTTCCCTGTTTTTCAGAAATGGACCATTTTAGCCAAGAAAGCCATGTTTGTTGTCTTGTGCACTAGTTCACTGGAAGAAAAATATGTTAAAAGAGCATGATTCAAAATATCTTTAATATTGCAAACTCACTTCCGCAGGTTTCAGTGGAGGCTTTAGCCTTGTATTTTCACGGGGCTCTTGGACAGAACCTAAAGCATAAAATATTCTGACAGGTCCAAGTTAAGGTTACTAGACAGTAATGAAAACTGCGTTTTTAGCCTCGTTTACATGCCAAGATGGGATTGCTGTGCAGCCACAGCTGTTCATCTCACGGCTGTGACAAGCCTGCATGGATGCTGTCACTTAGCAACCATCGCCATTTGTGTTTTAACTGCAGCTTTTTGTTGTTGGCATGTAATGAGAGTTGTAGTCACGAGATCAGTCCCATCAAAGGTGTTTATGTTTGAAAGCCATGGGCTCCAGGGCTCACCCGTGCCCCTGCCCAGCCTGTATGAGGGCTAAATCAGAAGAATTGCACATGCGATGGCTAACGCAGCTTAATAAGGGTTTATTCTGGAGCTGGCTTGCTGGGCCAAGTCATGTTTCAAGATGTACAGCCTGGATTTGCCATCTGCCAGACCAGGCTGTGCAGCTCCTTCGTGCTGGTCACAGCCCAGCCCAGAAGCTGGTTTGAAGCCAAAGCTCTGAGCATGGCTGAAACATCACCTCCCCGAGCGGGGGGGTGGTGGTGCTGAGGGACAAGCCGAGGCAAGCCTTGATGTCCCTATATGCACAACATCACAAGCTCATTGCTGCCTTCCACTGCCCCAGCCTGAAAGCTCAGGGAATATGGGGTCAATAGAGACTGGAAGTATGAGGACCAAGAGATAATGAAATGGGAGAACTGAAGATCTGAAAGTGTATCTATCTCTTAAGGGCAATTCCACCTATCTTGCACTGAAAAGGAGCAGTCCTACCACGGTTCAAGCCCTAACGTTCTCCAGGAGCTGTTTAAAGTCATGGTTTTACTTTACATCTGATCTGACCTAATGGGGCAATGTCCCCCCCCAAGGAGTGGGTGCACCCTCTGTCCCAGACAGCATGTTCCTGCCCTTGCACGGAGTTTAGCAACTGGGCAACTGCAAAGCGAGCTGGGAGTAACTTGGTTTGGGTGGGTTTTGGAGGCAGCCACGTGAAAGGCATCGTCGCAGCCCTGTTCTATGTTCATGGTGAATACAGTCCTTTAACACGTTAAGCTGCTGCGCTCTGAGCAGAGACTTGGTATTGATATTACAGATAGAAATATGGTTTTCTTTAGTTTCATTTTGCTTTAACGGAAAGAATTGTATGATTGCCCCTGTAATATTGCAGGGACTCTTGATGCAGACTGCTCGTTTCCCTTTCCACCTGGGGATGAGTTATAAGTGTATCCATGATGTGTGTTTGCGGAGGCCCGATATGCTTCATTACAGCTGTACATTCACCAGCTTTGTTCAGACAGACACACTGCTTCTTTGAAAGCAAGCCCTTCCATTTTGCTGTGTCCTGGCTTGCAAGGTTATAGACAAGATCTGTCCTGTCTGTGGAGGAGCGCGTGTGACGCAGGATGAGGTCTGGCTATATTAAGTGGTGCTTTATTTCCCAGAAGAGGACAAAAACCACTGCTCTAAAGGGAAATGACACAGACTACAGAGTGCGTGCTACTGATACATTTTTCCATTGTAAATTGCTGAGAACTTCTGCAGTGAAGCTGGTTGATGAGTTTCCTCTCTAACACATGGTGGTTTTTAGAAGCCTTGATGAATATGTATTGAAAGGTAGAGCAAATTTTATTAGAGATGGACAACAGAAATGGCAAAGATATGCATGAGTTGATCTGTAATCACAGATCACATGTGTCTAAACTAAAGCAACAGCCTTAGACGTTTATGGCCCATTTTTGACTAAAAGTTGTGCAATTAGTATAATTAGGCAAAGAATATGCTTTGAATTTTAAATGTCCAGTGTATTAAAACAGGAAAACTAACAGCCGTTCTTTTGGCAGCTTTTATAAAGCTGTTACTAGTGTAGGGCTGAGCCAAAGGTGCTTAGTCTCTCCTGTGTCCGTTTGAGTCTGAGCAGTTAAGGGATAAATCCTTTTTTTCAGAGCTTTGTTGAAATGTGTTTGAAAGCAACTCCAGGACTTTCATACCTGGGTACAGATCAGGCAACGGAACTTACATTGCCCCTCTTCAGATAAAGAGCTGAAATGAGCTTTGTAATCTTCTTCTTTCACAATACCAGCCTTTGGAGACTTATTTTTTCTAATCTGTGATGTTCTGCGTTGATACCACTTGCATTGCTACCACCTGCTATGCACAGCCCACATTAAAGCAAATGACAGTCCCGAGCCTCGGTGCCTCTTGCATTAAACAGGGCCCACATCTGGCCACAGCCTTTGCTGAAATCATCTGTAGTGTGTGTGTTGGAAAATCTGTCTCGGTGGTGCCTGCCTCCTGCAGGAACCATGCATAGCTACAGCGCTGAAGGTGTGAAAGCAGCAGTTTCCACAGAAATCCAGCCCAAAAAGGCAGCTTTGAACTTTCTACCATGTCCATAACAGAAGGCCAACCAGCCCACCTCCTTCTCCATGTTGTTGGAGTCCTCAGTGTGTGACAGGAGTGAGTTGGGTATGTAGAGTTTATGCAGGGACCACTGCTGTCATGTTGTGATGAGTAGCAATAGCACTTGTTGAAGTGAATGCTCAGTGTGTGTGTGGGAGTAACAAGTCTGCCTCTCAGGACTGTCTCCTTCAGAGTTAAACCCTCCCCCCAGGTACACCATGACCGCAGCTCCTTGGCAAGACATACTACATGGTGTAAATTCTTAACCCAGCAGAAAGCTGTGTGGCTGGGGTAAGGATCTTGTGGAGGTGCAAAAAAAGCTGTGGTAGATAAGTGGGTTGAAAATGAGTTAGCAGTGTAAGTAAGTGGGGTAGGGCTTGCACCTGAGTTCTTAAGTGTGCAAAGATGGGCATCCTACAGAAGGTATAGCTTCCCAGCACGATGGATGATTCACATTAGTAGTTGTTGGTGTGTGTTTACTAATTCAGTAGCTAAATTTTCATCTCACAAGACCCACTGCCATCATTTTATATGGAAAGAAACATGGGATTTTTCTTTTGCTTTCGTCTCCCATAATCTCTCTATTCCCTGGCATTAGCTCCTCACACTGCTCAGGTGTTCATGACTCTTCATATTTCTCCCAATTATCAGGTGCAGGATGTCAGTCCAAGAATCTCAGTGTTAATAAGACTCTCTACTGTAACTAGAGCAGCAGAGAAAACAAAGTAAGGCAATGTACTGAGCTCAGAAGAGAGGGAAGTACAAAATCAGCACTGAGTCACCTAATTGCTGGAGGTGGAGACCTGTTTTTAATGAAAGATGAAAGGAGTCCTTAATTCCCCTTCTAAAGATAAGGAGCCCTCCCAGTTTGCTGTACGTTGGGTTTTTAGTATACAAGCATCCTGTGTATAAACAAGACTTTGGACTGCAATTAGGCAAATGGTATAAAATTAACAATGTCACCATCACCCCAGCCGATATAAAAAGGAAAAAAAGTTCCATTAAAAATTAATAGGTCTGGGAGTCAAGAGACCTCAGTAATAAGCAGTGGAGTTTCCCTTCTGTAACAAGTCACTTTTTCAATTTGCTGATATTTGAATAATTCCTTAGAGTCTCCTAAACTGCACCACCCTGAAATCACAAGAGTTCTAGTGCTGAATGGGAAGAAGATGTTTACCCAGCAACCTGCTGTCTCCTGTCCTAGAGCATATCTGACCTATTGCCAACACACAATACTAGTTTTGGAACTCTAATCTCTTCACCAGACAGGATTGCGAAAACTCCACAAACAATCCACACTTCCTTAAAAGCAAATCCCCCCTCTCTCACCAACCGTTTCAATTTCTGAGAAAAACACGGTGGCAGGAAAAGGCCTGATTTTTAATATCTTCTGTCTTTTGCCAGGTGTAGACCCTGCTCGGGTAGAATTGTGTATCATCAGAAGCAGAGCTGCTTTCTCCTAATAGCAGCTGCTGGTACAACACCCAAGGGCTCTATCATGTATAAAGCTGTGCACAGAGCAATAGGTAAGTGTGCTGACTTCTTTAAAAGGCATAGAGTAAATCTTCAACCTCAGCAGCAAGAAATTCAAACTACATCTCACCCCGTTGTACTGCTCCAGGGATAATAGCGAAGGAGGAGGCTGTAGAAGTTCTGCCACTGCATTAGATGTTATAGCCTCCATTAGCCTAAAATGAGTGTTGTGTTCCTGCCTCTACATAGGCTGCAGGAGGATAAAAGATGCCAAGTAACACCTCAGTGCCGAGAAGGAATATGGGATGGTTTGACCTACTGGTAAAGGTACTTTTTTTTTTCCCTAGGTTTCAGAAAGCTTCTTAGCACATGGCAAGACATTGGAGTAAGTTGCAAACGACAGTCTTACCTGAGTTTTTTTAAAAAAACTGGCCATTTTTTCCTCAGAAAACAATATTGCCATTAGCAATATAGGTGCTGTTTTCTAGTTGTTTACCAAAGCTAAGCACAGATCTGTGTTATCAGGAAAAAGCTGCAGGTGTCAGTTTCTCTTACTAGTTAGCAGCTCTCCTAGTTCTTTAGGAATGGAGAATAGGCAGCACTTGAAAAATTCAGCAAATTGGACTTGCTTCTGGCTTCAATTAAAACAAAGTCAGCTTTTGAGTGTCACTGCTGAGATCAAACAAGTATGTTATCTGTGGAAGAAAGTTTGTAATGTTAAGGATGATCAGCTTTTGACTCCTTAAACGCCACCTTCTCCTCTAGATGTCAATATGCAACAGGGAACTCAAGAACTCTGTAGAATGAAGATATGGACAAGGTCAAAACAAATGTCCCTTAAAACCAGTTTTCAGCAGTTTAGCTACTCTGGCTCTAAAAGGAGCATATAACAACTTTTTTTCAGTCACTCTTTTGTTTTTTAAAAATGTTTCCTTATGTAGGCATGGTCTGGTGCTTTCTTAAAGACGTATGACTTAAAAAAGAACAAATGCATTTCTTAATGTGTTTCCTTTGAAACACAAATCAGAGTTTATTGGAGACTACACTTCTTTTTAACAAAAAAAATTCATCAGTATTAAAGCAAAGATTTTGTAACCCATTTAACACCTAACAAAACCATCCTTTTCTCCATTCAGCATTAACACTACTTTTATCCTTTCTCAAGAAAGACTTTGTGACTGGTAGCAAAAAATCTCCTCCAGAAGAAAACTGCTTAAACACTGCTCCCTCAGAGCAAAAGATGTCTTCAGTAACAGTCAGCTTCATTCTCCTCTATGGTCCCCACAGTAGCAAGGATGTCCTGTAAGAGGGACTGAGGGCTTTTCTCCACATGGTCACTACATTTATTTAGCTCATCATGTAGCTCTTCGAACTCTATTATACCCAAAGCTAGCATCATGCTCTCTGGATCTTGAAAATCCACCCCATTACTACCATCTGTGGGGAAGTTCTGGGCCAGAGAACCCTGCCTTAGTGTCCTTTGTAACCAGGCAATGCCATGTCCTGCAGATGAATCTCCAGTCCCCTGTGAATCCTTCAGGGTACTAATTGGATAGAAATTACTTCTTAAGCCAAGCAGTATATCACAGGCTCTCTGACCTATTGGTTTGTCACAGTCACACAAAGACTGAAACAAAAAGCCAAACAGGTTTGTTCGGCAAAATATCTGCACCGACTCATTCTGATGAACGGAACTAGTGACTGTAGATAAGACAGGAGCATATGGACATTTAGGAAGGCCAAGTTGACAAATTGTCTGACTACAGAAAACTTCAACCAGTTCCAAACCACCAAGTCTGACTTCCCAATCTAAGTCATGCTGTACAGTTTGGATCACTCTAGAGACAAACTGCTCTGTATCTTCCAGCTGACCTGTGCAGCCTTGTCTCAGCCACTTGGTGAAGATGCTGATCACAGCCCTCCTAGGAAAGCCCTCTGGGTCTGTTGACAAGATTTCTTGAAGCTTTGCTACAGTGTTCTAAATGTAAAAAGACAAAGAGAAAGCACAATGAGGGGAGGAACATGTGAAGAAACAACAACAGTGGAAGTAAAAAAAAATCTAGTCTCTTCATTACTGGTTGTGAAATCTCCCTGCATGACGCTACAGAGAACTTGGGAAGAAAGTTACAAGCAGTACAGCAGTAAACTGATGTGTCGTTCTGCTTGATTCTGCAGTGGGCTACATGCAGTCATCATACCTCTTTATTATACTGGTTCCCTGTGACAGGTGCCTCTGGAGCAAAGTAAGTAATGAAGGCCAAGTGTCCTACAGCAGTCACAGCACTTGCTCGCACATAGCTTTCTGGATCCTCAAGAAGATTTTCTGTAAGGCTTGGCACCTCTGAAGACAGGAGAGACTGCCTGAACTCATCCTGGTCTGTAAACAAAACAGCAATCCAAAGAAGTGAGGCTTTATTCTCTCAGAGCGTGAAGCTGTTTCCAATGCAAACAGTTCTTTGCGTCATACAAGGATGCCCACTGACTGCAGGGACAGCTGCCAGTGAGCTGAGCCACTGCAGAGACCAGGCAGCTGCTCACAAGAGCACAGACGCTCTGTGTCAGGCTCCCCATTTTCCAGCAGCTTGGTGACTTTCAGTGAAGCTCTGCTAGACACTGGAACTTGGAAAAATCCATTTACAGTTGTTCTAGTGGCAAGAAAAAACTTTCTCTGGGCAAGTGGGGACGTGGTTTCAGCCCCATCAAACTTATGCCTTTGCTTAAAGGAGGAAAAAAGAGTCTTCCTTTCTTGTTGTCAAGGTATATGACAAAGAAAAAGAATGCAACTGCAGCACTGAGAGGGGCTGCAGGGTAAACTGCTAATGCAGCCGAGTATGCTGGATACTTCCTTTGTGACCTGGGGATAACAGTAGTCGACATCCCCCTCTTCCAACATCGCAGAGCTACTGTAGGAGAATTAATATTGCCTTAGTGCTACCTGCAGCAAAGCCTGAGCTACCAGTAAAGTGGAAAATCAGTAATTAATCCAAAGCATGCAAAGCAGATCTAGGCTTTTAGCCTCCTAAATCCCAGCTCCCAGCCTGCTGAGTGAAACCAAACAGACTCCACTGCAGAGCTAACTGAAAAAAGGGAAAGTATTATCTGCCATTAAGCATTGTCACCTGCCTTGACATACATGTCTCAACATATAGGACTGTCTCAACACCTCTCAGTTTAACTCACCAAAACTGCCATAAGGAGGGCACAGTAATCTGAGTTCAATAGAAAAGTGGGATAAGTTTGTTAATCTTTTTGTCAGATTTTGATCATGATCTAAGTAAAAATCTTGACACTTCTTTCTTTTCCTAGCCCTCCAGTTACAGGTCAGAGGATGCTTCACCAGCCTGACTGACCTTCATAACATTAAAAGAAATACTTCTCCAATCTGAACTGTTAAATCTCTGTACCTACCTCTCAAGGATTTAATCAGGACAGTGAGGAACTCCAGAGAAGAATCTCTTACTTCCCAGCAAGGACTGCACAAACGCTTCTGCAGCACCAGAAATACATCTGTAAAAGCCAAGTGACAAGCTGGAATGGACATGAAAGGCAACAAGCCTTACTGAAGCAATCACTGTACAACATCTAGATCATTTTATCTGATGCAATCCCTTTTGCTGCTGCTGTGTGCTTCTCTCAGAGTTCTTCAAAGCACTACTTGGGCAGCTAAATCTAAATTCAACATAATTGCGAACAAATGAATCCTAAGTGCTTTGAGCAGGAAAGGTAGGCAAAAGCAGATTTCATATAAGCCACTAGCTGCTGTTTGTGCCAACTCGAATAGCTTCGTTACCTTCCAAAATCTTCCCAGTTTGTTGCCACTGACTGTTGGAGCAGGACAGTTCCTGCAAGCGCACCAACCACTTGGATGTAGCTTGAAATGTTTTCTTTAGAACCTAAAGCAATATAAAGCAGATTTACTTTACTACAGGGGGAGGTATTGTTGCCTTTATGCTAGATAAAATTTCTTTTAGCCTCAAACTTACAGAGAAATTCTCAGAGTAAACAAGTACATATGCTTCCTTACTAAGAAGTAAGCCACAAATAAATGGGGCTTATATAATATTTCTAACACACACCTAGAAAAAGCCTGTCCTCATCTTCGTATTACAAAGTTCTAGTACCTCCAGCTTTTCATTGGCAGTTGTCATCAGAGTCATTCGAACAAAACAAAGCAAGAAAACAAAACCCCTTAATGCAAAGAATTCAATAGTTAAAGGCCACGTCTGTATGTTGGCGCTACTCTTACTTGTGATGGCTCCTGTCTTTTCAAGAACACTCAATGTATTGGTCAGTTACTCGCTCATTAGAATTTTAGCTATTTCCTGCAAGCCACTCAGAACGAAGACGAGTCTCCTACATATTCTAATACAAACTGTGCTAAGAAATAACTATTGGGCAAGCTAATAGACTTGGATCTCTCCTTAGTTCTACACTCACAGTAGGGTTCGTGTTCGGACTCTCCAGGTACGCCAGAAGGACATCAAATAGACTTCCTATGAGTGTGTCACAGCCTGAAACATAGAAAACAAAACTAAAGGACCAACACCGAGAGAAGGAGCAGCTGAATCACAATTCAACTACTGAAATATAGAAAGACATGGGATTATAAAACTGTTTTGGAGAAGAAAGCAAGTGCAATCCTCAGAGTAAAGGAGAAACATCCAATTTCTCACAACCACTACAATCTTTTTAATTACAGTATCACCTACCCTAGCTCATCAACAGAAAGTAAGGTTAGCCAAGACAGTAGGAAGAATCAGAAAAAATGAACAAGTTTCAGAAATGGAAGTGGTAGTCTTCATTCAGAAAGATCAGTGAAGGGGAATGAAAAAGTTCTGCAACTACAGAATAGTCAAGCATTTCCAAAATTAATCTTTGCACTTCAAATTTTTTTAACTCACCTTTTCGTGCCGAGAGTGCTGCTAGGACATCAAGAGCTGACCTCTGTACTCTGAAGCAGTTGATCAAGATTCGGCTTATCGTGCTTCCCAGAGGAGAAGCTGGACTCAGGGAGCCATTACAGAATTGTAATATTGTCATAAGAGAGCGTAGCAAAGATGTGTAGGGTAAATCCACTGACAAACGCATCTAATGGAAGGGGAAAAAGAAAAAAAGAAAAAAGGTTTCCAGCAAAAGTCTCAAGCGTGCATACAGAGCAGGAGTTTTTGGTCAGGAGGCAGCAAAAATTGCAATTTCTAATGTGTTCTTAAGGTACCACAATGCTAATAATTACAAACAAATTATCGTCCTCTCTCCCAAGAGCTATTGCACAGATGGAAGGAGATTCTTCTCACTGCTTGGCAAAGCAGTTCAATTTATGTTTTTTCACTGGATCAGTAATTGCAGTACAAGTAAGGTATGGTAACAAAGCTTGTGAAGGTGGATTTAAAACTAAGTGCAGTCCCTCTTTACAAGCCTCAGTATTCCTCTGTTTTCCTATTTGGAGTCTACTGTGCTAGAATTCTTTAACGCATGGAAGCCCTCACTGTCAACTCCTGTCCACGTTCTGTTACGCTCTACTGCAAAAGCTTGCAACCAATCTTAGCGCTGTCTTTCAAGGACTGATTTGATCCCCAGGCTTTTTCCTTCTCTGAATGTTACCAGAGACAGCAGCTCCTCCAGATGAGCAAGGGTCTGACACAGAAGACTAGCACAAGATGACTTGGAGGACAGAAGACTTTCAACAGTGGTGGGATCACTAACAGACTCATCCAGCAAACCTAGAGGACCAAAGGAGGGAAGAGCTCAGGTTGTGAGTGAGTACAAAGGACTGTGATTTTTAAAGTTAATCAAGACTTTCAGGTGATGCAGTATGAATATCCCTTCAAACGCAACTGACAGTGGGATGCTGCACTTCACCACAAACACTGCTACTGTCCTTGACTTCTTCTCCTCTTCCTCCTCCAGTTTTGTCTGCACCAGACACTTAAAACACTGGCAAGCAGACTAGCCTCTAACTTTTCTATCATAACTGTACCTGCATATTCCAGAGGCTGGGAGGCTGCTCTCAAAATACAGTCCATTGGCTGAAGTAGAACAGTCAGAGCCTGAATCCTCACATCTTGTGGGCTTCAAGGAGGAAATAGCAGTTACCAAAACAAGAACGCTTCAATTCCTTCCCAAACATCTGCCCCAAATGCTGAGCAGAATAATATTTTTCACGCAGGCTTTTAAACAAGCCAGCAATGACAGAGCAATGAAAGTATTACCACAATTCAAGCCTTCTTCCAAGCTTCCCTGGCTAACTGAAAGCAGAGGAGAAATGGCTGTGGAATTTATAAGCAGCCTTATCAGGCTATGCAAATAGAGAGTGGGATTCTGTGTAAGAAGGGGGTTTAGAGAAAGGCATTTCTTGTCAACAAAATGGTGTCCTTATATCTTAAGACACAGGCGTTACTTAGCCTGTAAATCAGTGTCCATATGTGCTGTATTCATTTAACGTCTGATGATTTCTTCATGCTTTTTCACTACCTAAAGGGGAGTTACAGAGAAGATGCAGGCAGGCTTCTCAGAGGTGCACAACAGGACAGGAATCTTAAATTGCAACAGGGTAGACTCCAACTGGATATACAGAAAATATTTTTCATAGTGAAATGAAAGTGGGTAAGCACTGGAACAGCTTGCTCAGAGAAGCTGCGGAATCCTTATCCTTGGGGATATTTGAAGCTTGAATGGTGAAGGCCCTGAGCAACCTGATCTATCTCTGAAGTTAGCCCTGCACTGGGCAAGAGATGGAATTAGATCACCTCTATAGGTTCCTTCTAACCTAAGTACTTCTACAACTGTTGACAGAGTCTCCAGATGCACACTTCTGCTGGACAGCAGTGAAAGCTCTTACACTTTCAGTGTTTTTGTGAAAGAGAAAACTGAACAGAGACTACTGGATTTGACAGGCAGCCAAATTGTGTCCATCAACAGTATAAAGTTAAAGGAGTTTGCTATTTCTTCCTGAAATTGGATGGCTGTAGGTAAGATGCAAGTGTATACACATAAACATGATATTGGTGCCTTTCATTTCTCTCTCTTTGAAACTCTATTGTTCTTACTATCAGTGTCTGAAGTTTGTTAGCTATTGGCATGGTTCTTGCCAACCAGTCTTACATACTAAGGAATGTAGTGGAAAATGCAGTGAGGAAAAAAAACATTCTTGGAAAGACACCAGACATATTAGTACAGAAACATTTGCAGAGTGCAAAAATTTCATTGCAGTTAAGTCCTACCATTTGTGGAGCCTCAGAATTCCCACTGCCAAAGGACCCGCTTGTACTGGGGTTAAGTGTTCCAGAGCAGAAGTCACTAATGCCCAAAAACTGCCTTCACTGTCACGAAACACAGGGGACCTGAGAAGAAAGAAGTGTAAGTAATACGTCCTGTTAGACAGTGGAAAACAGATATATCTCATCACTAGATCCAAGGTTCCAGATCTTTACCATGCCATGTTAAGCAAAAGATTCGCCAGCATGTGCTGTGCTTGAACAGTCTCTTCCGTCAAAAAGGATTCTATTTGCTTTGCTATGCCTAACCAAAGTACTTCCGTCCACGTAGCACGGCAACTGCCAAATAAACTAGTTAACAGTTTTAATGACTGCTTGATGTGAGAGGCAGAGCTGGACTGAAGGGAATCTTCTATACGCTTTATAATCATTTGGGCACACGCTGGCCAGTCGCAGTCCTTTGTATCGGGAGGTTTAGTCGTTTCAGACTCTACAGAGAAGGTGAGCACGTGCACCAGAAGCTGACCGGCAGCTGAAGCCACAAACAGGCTGGGATCCCCTTGCAGAGTGAAGATCACATCTATGCCTCCTGTGTGAAAACAAAACAAGTCACTGGAGGAAAAAACAACAGCCTTCCTATTGTGAGGTGGAGCCTTGTTGCACTCCAACCATGTATTATTCTAATTCAAGTTCACATAGCTTTAAATGGTGTCCGTGGAGTTTTTTATACTTATTTTGTGGTCTCACGGCATTTCAAAGTCAGCCAGTCCTTAATGACAAACAAACAAAAAGCAAACAAAGAAGAAAGGTAAATTGTTTTCACATCCTCAGGTGTTTAGTAACTTGGGAACAGAAGAGGACTTCAACACAACATTAGTAATATTAGGAAAGTTGACAGCACACTCACTAGGTATTTATGGAAGGAGCCTGTACCACCTCCTGAAACAATCAGTAGGAAAAACATGAACGGCAGCAACGACTACCTTGCCACCACATGGACAGCAGCGCCTGCTGCGCATTAATACCAATCCAGTCTTTTAGGTGCCTCTGTACACGGGATCTGAAGTTGGTGTTACAGCAGAATTTACATACCTGTGTAACAACAATGGGACTGCAAATGTGTGCAAGTGTTAAGAGATAAATGAGCCCCCAGTTAGTTTTCTGCACTAAAATCAGACTGAAATGTACCTTTTAGTAAGAGTTACAAATAAGAATACAGAAGGCTTTAATAAGCTATTTTTATCATGTGTTTCATCAGATGTGCCTCTTTCCCCTCTAAAAAGGGTACTATCTTCAGTGTTTGGGGAAAAAAAAAATTTAAATGCATAACTAATTTAACAAAAAACCTACCATCTTTCAATGACTTCAGTGTTTTTGACAAATGGCTTATTTTTATCTTAAATAAATGAAAACTCCTGTCTCCCTCATTTGACATCTGAGCGACAGACCGGAACAGAAGAGACACAGAGGATTTGGGGAGTTCCCAGTCCTAGAAGTACTCACCACCATTGCAGAGGAAGTGGAGGGCAGGCTGGTGATGCATCATGCTGTGCACACCCTCCACCCAGCCGCTTCGCACAGATGCATCTTCCCCACACTGCGCTGTTCAGAGGCCCATCCCTGCCAAAGAGCCTGACCAACAGCTTCTCCTGCTGAGGCCAGAGGAGAACACACAGAGCAAACGGTAAGCAAAGGGGCTCGAGGGGAGCGGACAGGCTGCTCTGTCGTCCAAGTCAAGAGTATCAATACTGTAGTGAAACCTCCTCTTGCTGGAAAAATAGAAAATTTTCAGAATCCCATATTTAAACTCAACATCTGTCTCTTTCATGCACTAAGCAACAGAGGTGTTCAAAACCAAAATTGCTTGTTTTTAAGATGCTCAGGACAACTTATGTATATATCAGTTCCATTAGACTGCTTTATACAGTTGTATGCATCTCTTCCCTCAAAGACTAATAGATTTTGAGTTTTGTACTATAACTGTATCCTATTGTTGAAAGCAGGGCTTCAAAAAGCTCCCTCATTTTTGCAGGGAATCAGAGATTTCCTGTCAACCTACTATGGAGGGAAAACTACATCTGTTACTGCAGTTTAAATCTACAGGATCTGTCCAGGGATACAATATTTTGCAATGACTGCTGTGAGATAGTGTTATTCCATACACTCTTTTGAACTGAAAACGAGGAGCACTACATATTAGCATTCATAGTACTACTGTGGCAAGACAGAAGAAAGAAGGCAGCAGCTTTATGGGAGAACTGAAAAGGAACGGTATGATTGTAGGTCTTCGTTATCATATCACTGTTTGCTGAGTTGTTCAAGGCATGCCAGAAATTTTATAAGCAGAATACGTACGTTTTCAGGTGTCCTCCATATAGGAGGAAACAGACCACGTGGCAGCAGGTACCTGGGTAGCTGACTCACCTGCAAGTATTGGAAGCGCTCTTCGGAAGCAGCAAGTATCCCAGCTAACCGTAGAGTACAAGGAGAGGATGCTCGGACTGGGCTCTGGCAGGGCCAGCACGGAGGTGATGAACTCTGTCAGACAGGGGTTGTCCTGCACCAGGTCCACGGTAGGATCTAGCGACCCAGTGTCGCCCGAGAAGAGGCCAGAAAACAGAGGGTCACTGCCAGGACTTCTGTCCTCTCTCAGAACTCTACTGTGCTTGCCTGAGCTGGGCACAATCCCTCACAAACCGTTAGAGCCCAATTTGGGTTCATCTGAAGCCCAAGCCCAGGTACAGGCCCTCAAGTACCGAATAGCGTTTTCGGGTGTCACCGAGGGAACAGCACCTCCGAGTCCCGGCCCGCAGGCCTCCCCCCCTCGGACAAGCCCCTGCCAGTCACCGGCGGCCAGGGCCGGGGGGGGGAGGCCTGCGGGCGGCGGGCACTCACCGAACATCGTCAGGTTCCGGAACCAGTCGAGCAGCTTCTCCAGGCAGGTGTCGTCGGAGCCGGACTGCCGCGGGTCGGCCAGGACGGCGCAGACGCGCGGCAGCAGGAGGGAGCACTCGCGGGTCATGGCGAAGCGGCGGCGGGCCAGGGCGATGAACCATGACTTCTGGGCGGCCGTGGCCATGGCCGGGGGTACCGGCCGGGAGGCCCTGCGCACCCGCCCCGTAACCGGCACAGACCCGCCTCACCGGCCCGGCCGCAAAGCGAGTGTCGCAAAAGTGGGGGCGCGGCCAAGGGGGGTAGGTCAAGGGGCGTGGCCCGGGCGCGCGCAGAGGGTGGGCGGTGGGTGTTCTGCCCGTGGGGTGGTGCTGTGTCGGCTGCCGTGGGGTACGGGAGGGCGTCCCGCGGCTGTCTAGAGATAGTACCTAGGGGGCTGCTCGCGCGGCCGTGCTCCGCACTGGGGTTGTCCCTGCGCCCCCTGGCAGAAGCTGCTGGCGGGGTGGCGGAGCGGAGCCGGCCCTCGCAGGGGCTGCTCCACAGCCCGCCGGCGGTTCCTGCCCTTCGGCGCCGCTTGGTGGCACTCGCGCTCCGCAGCAAGGCCGAGGCCCGCCTGGCTGTTTCCCCCGGAGGCGATGGCGGAGCCGCTGCCGGCGCGGCGCCCCCCGGCCGCTCTGCGCAGGCGTCGCCGCCCGCGACCACGGGGTGGAGCGGCGCTGGGCCGGCCCGCCCCGCCGCGCGCGGCTGGTTGCCATGGTTTCCGCAACCCGGAAGTGCTGGGGGGGGGAGGCCGGCGCTCAGCTTAGGCCGCCGCGGCCGCCCCCTGCCCCGAGCCGGGCGCTATGGGCCTGAGGTGGCCCCCGCCGCCCTGCCACCCCCTAAGGCCTCCCTGCCACCCTCCCGCCATGGCCCGGGGGGCCGGCGAGGCGGCCCCGGAGGGGGAGCTGGTAAGGAGCGGGCGGCGGGGGTGGAGGAGGAGGAGCAGCAGCAGCAGCAGCAGCGGGCCCCGGCCCCGGGCCCGCCTCAGCCTGGGCCCGGTCCGGGAAACGCTTCCGCCTGCCCGCGGGGCCGGGGCAAGCCTGGAGCCCCCTCAGGCTCTCTAGGCCGGCGAGGCAGTGGCTAGGAGGGGGAGGAGGACGGCTTCGTCCGTCTCCAGCCCGCGGGGTTCTGGGTTCTGCCCTGTATCTCTTTGGCTGGCCTGTAGCACGGCGGGGGAGGAGCGGTGTTAGCGTTCGTTTCCCTCCCCCTCGGCAGCCAGATGGAGGTTTTGAGGCTCGTTGCTGGGAGCCACCATGTTCTTTTGTCTGTCGTAGGTGGCTCTCGTTGGGCCTGTTTTGCAAGAGCAAAGGGACTGTGAAGGTTTCCAAGGACTGCGGCGTTTTTGTTATTGCACGTTTATGTCCTGGTGAATGTTTTGTTTACCATCTCCTATCGAGGCTGGGCGCCTTCTATATTCTCCGATGCCTAATGCGATAGCTGCAGTTAGGTAGAGAGATCTCCCAGAGTGATAAAAAGGCTTTAAAATAACAAAAATAATCAGTGTGCTGCAAGGAACATTGCCTCAGGAAATTAAAAACTGCATGGCATGATGTGTGAGATGTATACCTGCTTGCTCTCAGCCAGCACAAAAAGCTGTTTTACCTGCTCTGTTGTCAGTCCAAGCTCCTGTTCTGTCAGCTAGGGTTCTCAAAAATACTTCACCCTGCCCTGCCTCTTAGAGAGATAGATCAGCATCTGTCCAAAGAATGGTGCCGCAGCTGTGAGCGCCATGGAGTCAGCAGCGAGTGAAAATTTTCTTTCTGAGAGAGCCACATACGTTCAGATAACTTGAAAGGAAAGTGGAAGTTTTCCTTCTGCTGCGGATATGCTTACATTTGAGAAGTAGGGAAACTTGTCAACTCAATCTGAGGAAAAATTAACCACTTTTGATTCCTTGGTTTGGGTTTTTTTTTCCTCAGCCTGATCGCTTCGCCAATCGAGTTTACTGAACATTCCCATAGGATAGCAAGGGTAGAAACAAGTGAGTGAGGAAGGGGACAAACAGATGAGTTGCTGCTTAACTCTTACTGGGGGAGAAATTCATGCAGAACCAGCACCTTGGAAGATGGGGCACCTGAAGGTTCAGCTGTTGTAATGCTGTGCACTGAAGTGCATAAGTCTCTGTGGCTCGAGTCTGAAGTGACTTACACTATGTCACACGGAACGTTTGTGTTAGAGCAATGATGCTGTTTTTTGCAACAGTGGTGACATTTACCATTTGAATTTATTGCACTCAAACTTTGTTGTGATAGTAAAATGACATAAAGTTTTCTGGACAAGTATTATAATCAATTATTTAGTAGCAAATGTCACAGTTAATGTTTCTGTTTCCCAGGGAGATGACAGCCTGTCTGTGATAACCTGTGAATCAGATACAGAAATGGTGAGTTTTATTAATGGTGCGCTGCAGATGAATGCCTTAAAAGGTTTCTCAGCATGTTCTTGCACACGCTACCTCCACGTGATGCCTCCTGATCGATGAGAGACCCTTCAGAGAGGAGAGCTAACAATGTTATTGCAACGTAGTTTGATTCAAAAACCTTCTCTAATTCCAGATGTAATTCTGGCTTCTAAATTCTCAGCACTGGGGGCTGCAAATAATGTTTGGCTTCATTTTGCTGTTCTATCAAGTTACGGGCCTAAGTAATCCTTTTACAGAGTTTTAATGGATTGAATAACTCTTTCCTTTAGATAAATGGTTCTACAGATCAGCCTCTACTCTGTGATCATCTTGAATTTGCTGCTACTTGTATTTAATACTGATGGGGAAGGTCTTAGTGTTCTGAGCATGAATAGACTACTTTTATTTGTAGCATAAAACTTCAATAGGCACTACCTTAATTCTGGTGACCATTGCTGTGGCTGAATCTGCATATACTTAATGCTACTATTTTTGTTTTCTATACAGCAGATTGTGTTATTAGAACAAGTGCTCTTCATACAAAATGGAGATTGAAGCCAATTTTGAGATATATGATGAAATATTTAAAGAATGGGATATTTTAAATACATTAAAAATTCTTATTGTCTTCCAGAAATTAAAGAAGAAATTTTTCACAAGCCTCCAAAGTCACCAAGTAAGTGTTCCAAAATTTTTTCTTCTGCTTCTGTTATTGCAGAACAAGATAGATGTGTGGAACACAGGAACCGGAAGATTTACTTGAAACAACATCTTATTATTCTCCTCAGAATTTTTCACTGGTGTGTGCAGAGCACACCTATCTGCGATTTGTTCTGTAACCAGTGAAGTTAGTTTTATAGGCTAAATATTGACGTTTATGGGTTACTTGTAATTCTCGATTCTCCAGCATAAACTACTTTCTTCTCATGTTATCCCTTCTAATGGCAAGCAGTCTGAATTTCTTTTCTCTTTGTCTGTTTAAATTTTGCTTTAGGTTGAGGAAGAGGTAGGTGTATATCTAGTTTCTTTTCCTGAAATCCCCTTGCTTGCCTAAATGATGGAATTTAAAATAGCTGTTTAATTTCAACTATGATGTTTGTGGCATTGCTTCTTACTGTATGTACTTCTCTTGGTAATTTGAAGACTAATTAGCCCATATAGTGCACATCTATACTAATAATTTTAAGTGGAATTAGCGTCAGTATTTGAACCCGAACCACCATACCTGAAATACTAATGTGAGGGGCTCCCCAGCAGTTGCATCAGACCAATTCTGTTCTTTGACTACTGTAAGAAAATTACTAGTGGATTAGTAGCTATAGAGTTACTTCTGTCTGTTTAGCCATACATATTTTTCTCATTGATAGGACATTTGTGTATACATTCATTGAAAGGTCAATTTAAGGTACAAATTTAGACATGCAGGTATCCTGAGGATGCCCATCCAAACTGTACATGTAAATATTTCTACATGCGTTGACTCATATTACTGTCACTATGCCTCTTTCTAAGCCTCTTCATTTTTTGGAATTGGATTTTTTTATTTATTGTGATTTGGGGGTTTTTTAGGTGAATGTCCCATTGCTCCGCATAAGCCAGTATGTAGTATGCTATTAATTTCTGTTTTATAAGTAATAGGACTGTGTCTGGGAACCTTGAAGCACAAGACAGGAAAATTTTTTGTGACCTTGAGCTTTTAAGGCAACGCTGAGATATTTTCTTCTGTTTTAGAGTCTCCATACAGCTCTAGCACACAACTGTATCCTAAAAAATCTGCAGTTTGGCGATCTCTGCAGGGAACAGGGAGTGCACGTCGCGAGAGTGCAGCTGTAAAAAACCCAAGGCAGATGTGGCTGGGATCACTGAAACAAGGTATTAGTATAGAAACTTATCTGCATATGTGGATAAAATTCAGTGTTGTGGACAGCTTAACATATAAACTCTTAAAAAATAGATTTGTATTTGATTATAGGCTACATAGGAAGTCATTGCACTATTATTTATTTGGGTGGTTGGAATTATCTGATCTTGAGCATTGGAATTTATAGAGGGAATAATTAACAGCATCTGGAGCTTTCTGTGTTGCATTTGCTCCGAATAAATCCACAAATTTAATTCACAATTATCCCTGATTTTTGCATTTTTGTTCCATTTTTGTTGGCAGGAATGAGCCATCCTCTGAAAATCAGATGTTGACATGGGGCATATGCGAACTAACATTTCTAGTAGCACTCCAGAATATTTGAAGGAAGCTCTAGGAATGAAGAAGCCAAAACATTCTCGTTCTTCTAGTAATGGTAAACTATGTAATGGTGCAGTAGATAAAAGTTAGTGATCTTTTTTCTGTGTAAAAACACACATTACTTAAGGGCTTAGCTTTAGTAAAGCAAGAGCCATTTCAGTTTAACCTATATTAAAATATATATGTCAAAGTATGATCCATGGGATACTTTTTGAGATTTCTAAATTGGGTAAGACAGGGGTTTCCAAATGTTTTTTGAGCAATGAATCACTATTAGCTTTCAGAACTTTTTGCAAATTGCCATGCATTTGCAGCTGAAAACGTTGCAAATATAATATGGTTCAATGGGCCAGCTGTAGACAATTTATTGTGACTTTGCAAAACATAGTTTAGGCACCATTGATAGAAACCATCTGCTTGCCTGAAATTCTATGTAATTGACTCCTTTTACTTCTTCTCTAGAAAGTGTTCTATCATGTGGTTGAGATACTAAATTCAATTGAGTTTTTTGAGAAGAGCAAAATTTAAAACTTTCATCCTGCTTTTCTTAAAGGAGAACTGTAAGCTTAAAAATCCCAGTTCCATTTAAAATGACACCTGTTACTCGTAATACACAGTTTCTGGCAACTTTAAAAGATGATAGACTTTTACACATTAGGCATAAATAGAAAAATGTATTCTGGACATCTTTTAGAAATCTTTGTAAATCATTGATTTGTTGGGATGAGAAGACTGCAGTCTTCTGTGACATGTATATCTTTCTTGATACGGATATTTAATCTAGCACCAGAGAGAAGAGAAGTAATTAGCAGAAATTTGCTGTAAAATCTGGCAGAAGTTTCATATGGTAACATCTCCATTTCTAAAAATTAATTTCCTTGCTGATTTTCTTCTTTAAAAAAAAAAAGAGCCTAGTTTCCAGTTTGATGCTGTTCTAGGTATTTTCCTTTAACTATGAGGTTCTGGTTAGTTAAATACCTCTTTCAGATCTGCTTATTTAACGTACCTTTTTCTGTAGGCTACATTCCTGGAACTCCTGACTACAAAGAAAAGAAGATATGTATGATGAAATTATAGAACTGAAAAAGGTACAGTCTCTCTGGTACTTACACAGAAAGTCATAGGGTCACTCCATCCACCTGTAGATGTCCAGGCCTTGTTGGTTCAGAATACTTTGGTTCTACAACTGGGACATCCACCAAATTTTTCTTGCGTTTATAATGTAAGGCTAACTAAATTTGTGTCTGTTTAAGGCAATTTCATTGTTCTTATGGTGTGATAGATTACTTCTGAGTACTGGATGTGGAAGCCTTGAAGTATACCCAGTCCTGAACCCCAGCCATGGCCCTAGCTGGACGCTGAAAAGGTTTCATTGCATTTTGGTTTCTTTGTCCCTCCACCTCCCCTTTTTTGTCCCCCCACCTAGCTGTTGCCCATCGCATTTTAACAATTTGTCAGCTGAGTTTAGTGCAGTGTATGAAAGATGAGGACTGGGCATGTTGAACACTAGGGACGCCTATAGACAAATATCTTGGCTGTTGTAGATCGTTTGTGTAAGGTTGCCTTTCTGTTAAATCTTTTCCTTTTATCTTTGCCTTGTCACCTCCCTGATCTCTCAGCCCTGGTCAGTGTGATGGTCTCTCTCCTTTTCATTTTTTTTTTTTTTTTTTTTCCCTTTGCTTCATCCTGACCATCGTAATTGGATTGTTACTGACATCAAAACGTGTTTCCATGTGAAGCTCAGTGTGTTTTCTATTCCTGAAATGTGCTTACGATTTTCTCCCCTCTTCTAGACAATACAAGCTCAGAAAAATGAGGGAGATCGAATGAAAAACTAAGCTCCGTCGACTAGAAGAAGAGAACAATAGAAAGAATAAACAGATTGAACAACTGTTGGATCCTTTCAGGGTGACTATTTCTTGGGGGGATAAAAGTGGGGCAAAAGAGTGCTGTGCAGTGTGATCCTTTTCTCCTTGTCCCTCTGGATTTAGGGAGTCTGTAGTGTGTTGGCTCCTAGGAATGATGAGCTTGAATATGAGAGTTGCGTGGTTGGTTGTGAAGGGATTTCTGGTTTGCATACCTCAGCTCGCCAGTCAGCTCAGTTCAAAAGAAGATCATGCCATGCTGTGCAGATAAGTTTATTTAGCAAAGGTACTTTAATTTCTGACGGTAAAATTAAAATGGTGTCTCTTTAGAGGCCCCCTTTCTGATATTTAGCCTGAGTGTAGAAGGGAGTTAACCTCTTGCATGGTGACTGATGCATGCGGTCTGAGATGTGAACTAGGAAGTGAAAGATGACCTTATTGTCAGACCCATGAGGCTGAGAACCATTTAGGGTCGTAGTTAAAGACCTGAATTTCACTGCGTTCCTTGTGGCTGTCATTTTCTGTGTGCAGATCTACATCTTGGGAGAAGTGTGCTAATACAAAATGATGAGCATAGGGGCTTCAGAATTTAAGCTGTTGACTGTGAAGTGACTGTGGAGATGAATAGGTTAGAAAATTTTGTGGAAAGAACTGGCAGTAGAATAAAGTAGCAAGGTTGGTCACTTGCTTTATCTATCTTCTCTTGCAGGGCTCGGAGCTGGCACGAGCTTTGTCAGAAAGACGACTGATAATGGATGGGTAATAGTTTCTTCATTACCTTTTGCTTTCATTTTTCTCTTTTTCCTCTTGCCAAGCTGAAACACTACTGATTAAAACAATATAATGAAGTAAGGAAGAATAAGCAATTAGGGAATTATGTAACCAGTATTTCTATAGTCAGATAAGAAACCAGTAACAAAGATCTGGAATTAACATTGGTTTAGGGAGCCTTCTTTGTCATGTCTTGAATCTGTTTAGGGAGTATTCTCCCTATTATTTGCTGCTTTGAATTTAGCAGGGTAATGGGCAGAGTTGTTTTATTTAATGATTCTGTATAAATATTATTAGCTGATTATGTTACCACAGATGTAAGTTAGGGAACTGACTTCATTAGTGTTCTCTTTGTCTCCGGGTAGCAGACATGCATATGATTTACTAAGTACTGAAGTATGTGGGAATAAATATATCTAGTTAGGTACAATTTATAAAGACAGGGCAAGATTATGGAGAAATGGAACTTCTGTGAAGAGACGGATTATTCTAGGACTCATGATGTCTTTGTTCTTTCTGTAGGTGGTTAGTGGATTAAAGCAGAAGATTTTCAAGCTAGAACACAGTGCAAGGAGAAAGACAACACTATTAAGTATGGACTTTCGGGGGGGGTAGAGGCTTGTATTGGATAAGATAATAAAGGGAATTTGAAATCCATGTTATTTTTCATCTGTAGTCTCTGTTCCTGAAGATGTTTTAATGAACTCTGAGAACATATTAGCGGTTATAAACCACCCACCTAGAAATTGTAAACCAACAGGTATTGCAGTGTCTTTGCTGGTCTGACTGAATTATTTTTTGTATTACTCTGTTTCAGCAAATTCCAGGCAGACATGAAGACCACTAATTTGGAAGAAATGAGGATAGCTAATGGAAACCTACTATGAAGAGGTATGTCCTTGACAGGTCCTTCAACGTGCATACAGAAGGGGAAGTTGTTCAGTTGTTGAATCAAAGTATAAATGGAATGTTTAGATAGATTTCTTACAGCTTAGCTGCAACCTGTCCATTGGAATCAGATTTTCATAGATATTCGCGTAGCTCCAAATAGATGTACTGAAAAACCTTTTTTTCTTCAGTAAGTTGAGGTGTGTTAAACCAAAAAGTGGAAATAAAGAAACTAATGTACATCCGTAAGTGACTAGATGAAAGCCAATATAACAGTGGGCCTGATTTTCAGTGATGGCATCATTGCCGCTGCTACCACCCAAAGAGTCTTGTTCTGATTTTCACCTATGGACAAATGTGTGCATTAGCAACGTCAGCTTCCACAGCTAGCTCCTTAATGGAATCTGTATTTCATATTTCACAGGTTCATCGTCTCCAACTCCTCCTGGCAAAATCTGAGACTATGAGGAAAAAGTATGTTTAATTCTTTTGAGGCAAATGTTTGCGTGTATGTGTTTGATATATCATTCGTATACTGCTTTAACTGATGGAAAACAACTCACGGGAACAGTTTATTTTGTCATTTAGAATCTGGATTTGCTTTTTGGTACTGCTTTGGCTGGCTTCACAGCCTTGGCATGTGTCTTAGGTCACTTTTTTTTTCTTGTAGATAGATCATTTTGTGGATGTGGAAAAAATACTAGAGCTTTTTAAAAAGTACATGAAAGCTCTGAAAATTTCTCCTCTGTTAAATAAAATCCATCTTCCCCCATAATCACACCTATCCTGACATCACTGGTGATTGAAACAAACTCACCGGATGTTTGGCATTTTACGCTTGAGTCAGTTCTGCATCTTGCTCTAGGGTGTATGCTGAAAGAAGGTATTTTGGAGTAAACATTATTTTCCTGTGGTACAGACAGACAGATCTGCAGGGCAGGGTAGCTTTTGTGAGATATCCATGAGTGGCACTAGGAAGACCCTGAGAGAGTAGCTTATACTAGTTCTTGTCACTAATGTGGAGGTGTTGACATGGTGTGTGAGGGTAAACAGTCTATGAAATCAAAGCACAAAGGCAAAAGACAAAGCTCCAATAAGAAAGCAAAGTAAAAGCTCTATGCAAGTGCGTGTTATTTGAGCTAAGAAGAGGGTAAGAGAGTCTTGTGGGATAGGAAAATTTGTTACCACAGCACTTCAAAATATGCTTGGCCTCCTAGTGTTAAGTACAGGCAACGATCTTAATTTTGGGTGTAATTATTAAGATTGATAGAAACATATGAGAACTCTTTATGGGTCATTATGCATACTACTTGTGTTTCCGTAATTCACTGTCTCTGTGGATTGAAAACTGCAATTTGTTTTGTCACTGTTTTTAAAAAAAAAAATCCTCTTTGGCTCAGGCATGCAGTGACTAGCATCTCAAAGCCGTAAGCCATCAGACCTAATTTATTTACAGGTGAAAATGAGCCATCAGGTCTCTTCCTTGTCCTCATTTATTCATAGCTTCAAAAGCAGTGGTCAGGGCAAGTCTCTCTCCATTACATGACTGTCAGTCTCTACTTGAGAGGCTGAGCACTGAAATAATAAATGATGTTGAAGTCAGGACTCTGCACACAGAAAGAGTTGTAGGAGAGTGTTTCTTTCATGATGCTTGTCTATGTTATTTTCTGGCTGAAGCAAAGGCATTTAGCTCCTCTTTTTCAGTGTTAATGCTGAAATATGACTATTTATATGTGAAGCTGTAGTATCCAATTGTAGCTAGAAACTAGGCAACCTTTCAAATCCTCAAAATGGTCTCCAATTCTTTCATGTAGGTTTTGATGAGCCTAAAATAATGACACTCAATGACACAGTTACGATTTCTATCATTTCTGTCACTTCCCTTTTTTGGTGGTGGTTGTATTTTGGGTTTGGTTTTTGGTTGGGTTGGTGTTTTTTTTTTTCCCTCCTGCCTGGGACATCTGTATGACTAGTCATTCATGACATCTGGACAGCCTTATTTGTTTGTTTTTATGCTTAATTTCCTTTTAATTTCCAAAAGGTAGATGAAGATTCAGCTTTTCACTCTGGTATGCTAATTGTAGACTGTCTCCCCCTTTAACCTTGTAATTATTTCCAGTGATAGTGTAGTGTGAGATTCCTTCACAAACTGTTCTGTGATTGTTCTTGGTAGTGGCATTTGTCCTAAAGTAGGTCCATCAGTTACTTCAGACCTTTGTTCCAGAAGAAATTTTAAGAATTTACTCATAGCATAAAGAACAAGTATTTCATCTCACTAGAAAGCCGTTTATGAACAAACTTTACACCTTTGTGCATCTAGAAGCTGAGATTTCTTCGCACCTTTATTAGAAAAATTAAAAAGGCAAAATCACTGTATATGTTTAAAATGGTTTTAACACTTAGCAGGCTTTTCCTTTTCGGATGCCTTTTATTCCCATCACATCAATGTTAGCTGTATTCTTCAAAATCTGTTACATTTCAATCAATGAGAGATCTGAATCTTAAATGAAGACAGTTCTCTGGGGTTTACTTTCACAGGAATAGTTTCTTTTACATTAAAGCAGCATTCACAGTTATCTGAAAATACACTTGTGTGTTGGATTTGTTGGAGAGTTATTGCATCTATGTATAGCCCCCTCTCTCTCCAAATGTCAATCGGTTTGTTAAGTGAAAGAAAGCAATTCAGAGCACGCAGGTTAGCTTTCCATGCTGAACAGTTTTTTGGAGGAGTCGCCCAATTGGCTAAAAGGATAAGTGTTTTTAAAATCAGTGGTCCATAGAGGTGCTGGTAAGCATTAAAAGGTTGGTTAACAAACAATAGAAAACCAAATAAGTAAAACTCATACAAGAATCCTTGTTTATGCCTTAATGAAACAGAATCAGGGAGGAAGTAAAAGTAATAAATGACCTTCAAAGTATCTTTTCTTTGACGCACTTTAAAACAACTGTGAAAGCATTGAGCAAGATGGCTGTTGCATGTTTTTTCCTAAAAGAATAGGTAACTCCTCAAGTAAAAAATGTTGAGAATGCTATTGGGGGTAGCTGAGACAGTTAACTTAGCCAGCGGACTTGAATACTGAGGCTGTTCCACTCCCTTTAAGCTGCTGCTTTTCTTCTCTGCTTTTAATGTAACTTGCTGGTTTTGACCCTGTTCCGAAGTACAGGAGGGCAGAGATACCCAAAAACGACTAAAGGCACTGAATGCTGCTGTCTGAGATTATCCAGGAACATCAAGGAATTGCAGAATGAGAATCGGAGGCTGAAGAAGATCTAGGATCATGTACTGAGCAGTTCTTCCCTCCTGTCCAATAAAACAAAAAGTCTGTGCTGAAAAGTTGGTGAACACGGGGCAAGGGATTAGTACATTTGAAAGATGTGTTTGAGAGCAGGACCCTACAATGGTAGAATAAGGGAGTTATTACAAAGGTGAAGATTCAGGAGCAGCAAAGGGTGGAATGAGAAGTTTCTTACAGAAGTCTCTCTCTGACTTCTGGATATGCTGCTCCGGTCAGACCTGGGTTTTCTTTATTATTAATTCCTGAGAATCCTGGACTGGAATCGCTTGAAGATTTAACATTTCACTGGAAAACTGTTTTTCACTTGTTGAAAACTGATGAATGTGAATGGTTTATATTGATTTCTGAGCTAATTGGTGTGGAAGTCAGATATTTTAAACACCATTCTCATTTTTCATTGCTGCATATTTAAAGTTGGGGTTCGGAGGTCTTTAGATAGTCTGTCTATATGGACAGAAGTTTCAAAAAGCAAGAACAATGTTGACTCACTGATACAGTTTCATGTTTAAAGCTTTGTTAGTTGTATTTAGATTATAGTGAGTGGAGCAGACAGAGGCTGGTGAGGCGGATTTTGGAACTAGAAAATGTAATGTGATCATAATCATGTGGCCATCTTACCTGTCTTTGAACAGAAAATGCAGAACCATGGCTTTCCGCTCATGGCATGTAGTCCTTCAATATATCAGCCTTGTGCGTTCTGGCTCATACATGTAAACTGATGTCTGTCCCATGTGGCCCTTCCTCCCTTTTTTCTTTTCTCATACTTGTTACATATAGATGCACATTTTAGAATTAACTTCCATTTGATCTTTTCTCATGGCCTAAATAAAATCATTTATGCTAAATTTAACTTTCTTTTTCTTTTTTCTTTTGTATTTTTTGTGTAAATTTATCCTGTTTAGAAAGTATGTGCCATGGAGAACACCAGGGTGTCATCAGCAGATAGTGAGTCATCGCAGTTACTTGCTGTGTCATCTTCACCTTCTGTAGACCTGGATCATCCAGCCTCTCAACAGACAGACCATGTTGAGGAATGTCATCGCCTCCAAGGGCTAGTGAAGAAACTGAAGAGTGATGAGAAGGGCACTTCAAAATCTCCTACTAATAAAGAGTAAGTGCGACTCTTGTGAGAGAAGTACTCTTTCGTAGGTGTGAATTATTTAATTACTTCCTATCATATTATGAAATGATGTAGTAAGTCCTTCACATTTTCAGCAAGAAATGAATTTTGAGGGTCCCTTCAGCTTTTATTTCAAAAGCTGCTGTAGTCGTACTAGCATTGTAAAATTACATTGCAGGAAAAAGAAGTCAGCGAGAGGATGGAAAATAAGAATTTCTGCTTGTTTCTAACACATTTTCAAGGCGTATTTTTTTTGCCAGCCACACTGAAAAGCCTTGAAGGGTTATAGTCACTTTACACAGCACTTCTTGCAAGTATTTTTGCTGTAAAAATTTGTCTTGTTTTTTGACATGTTTTGTCCTGATCTACCGCTCTCTCCATTTAAGCCTGCCTTCTGCCACGTGATGCACTGTGACTTCTTTTCTCCCCAGTAAGCGATTGATTTGCAATTTGTTAATGCTTGGACTCGTTTGGGTGTGTCGTGCCTAAGGGCAGGTGGGTTGAGATCTGATCATGAGCAGAGATGGGCCACAGCTATGCGTTTGTTGATAAGACACTTTGCCTCCGGTGTCAACTCGCCTCTGAACAAAAATGCGTAGTGAGAGCATGCGAAGAGGCCTTTTGCTTCTGAACAATGTTTGCTTCCTTTTTGGTTTGTTTTAAAGGAAAAAATAAACATTTAGTTACTTGACAAATTTGAGAAACCTGTTTAATTTAGAAGTTTAAACAAAAAATAACTAATTTGTTGAAGTATGAATGTCTTAAAGTATCGCTTAGATCTCCTTATACCTTTGTAGATTAGATATCAAGCAGGTACTAGCAGGCTAAGGCTGAAGTGGAGCTGGAGCTGCAGAAGTGGCAGAATAAGATGGAAGAAAAGAGTACAGAAGAGCAGGCTTTAAAGGTATCATATTTGTTATTAGTAGGCTCCTTTCAGAAGCAAAAAAATACCTGTTAAAGTATAATTCTCTTTTGAAGTGGCTCAGAATCCATAGGAGTTTATCTGAACTGCAGGAAGCTGGGAATTCATTTAAGCGAACTCTTTGGAGGGATGGAGTCAGTTACTAGGGGAAAATTCTATGGAGTGGTTTAGAGGAAGTGGAAGACTAAGAAGTGTAGTAAAAATAAGAATTAAAATATAATAAAAGTAGTAGATAAATGGAAAAAGAAAGCTGCTGTGTTGGGCTCAGAGACATTTTTTCCTTTCTAAGAAAAAACTGTAGTATCTTTACCTACCTTAGCCTATGCTTCTACACCATTGCCAATATGTCATTCCATTTACTTCATACTGTAGAACTGTTGATAATCATCTTGTGCACGGGTGGCAAAAAAAAAGTGATTCCATTACTGCTTTGTAAGAAAGGACTTTGCTATGGTTTCGTATTTGTCAGTCGTTGGATCCAGATGCATTGTCATCAGATCGAGATGCATTATTAATAGTATCAAGGGTACCATTGTAAGCTTGGGAGTTGTTTGCTTTTGTTTTTTTTTTTTTAATTTTAGCATAAGGCTGCGCTATCACAATTGAGAATTGATGTTACATGTCCAGTGCTATGAGCATATGTATCATGTTATACCTGAGCAGTTTCCCACTTTGGGCCTTTATAAAAAAACAAAAGCAACCAAATCTGATGAAATGGGTTCAGTATTTTCAAAGCAGGAACAGAGAAATTTCTATCTATAAATATCTTTGCTTTTCCAAACATAGTGAGGAAATCCAGAACCTGACACAGAAGTAGGGAAAACTGGAGTCAGAACTGGAGGAAGAGAAGAGACAATGGCAAAAGATACGATGGAAAAGCTTAATAAGGTACAGACACATGTTTTTTGTTGGGGGTTTGGTTTTTTTCCCCCTTGCATCTAACTAATATATCGCAAATTGAGCTGATAGTCTAAATAGCTGCTAGTTGTGTCTTTTCAGAGAGGCATTAAATCTTGTCATAGAGATTCTGAATGATGGTTAATTCCCAGCATTTGTTGATAAGTTGTTTCAATAATTACCACCGCAACTTGGGGGTTTTTTTTTGGAGCTGTTCTCTTAGTGATTATCTGCCTCACCATTGCTTTTTTTCTTATTCAGTGGAATGTTGCAAAAAGCTTACACTTTAAGTCTTTGGATTTTTGCCTTACTTTCTAAGAAAAAAAGACATTTGTGGTTTTGCTTATATCTTCTTATAACATCTGAACCATTAGCTAATTTCAGTCCAGTTTTGTAGAGGGAGGGAGGTCTTGTAGGAGTTGACAGTTGGATAAAGGATAGAGACACAGGTAAGGGTGCTGACTGGCAGAAGACAAAAAACCCTTTCAATTATTTTTATGCTGGTCAGGTGATCAGTTAGGGCATATGTGCTACCCAGTCAGAAATACTCATTAGCCTTTCTTTTTGGATGGCAGCAGGTACTTTTTTTCATGGCAGGTTTGCAGGATGTAGAGCGCTAACCGTCAGAAAATTGGGGGGTTCCTAATTCCACTGCTGATGGCACACCATATTTGAGGAAAGAATTAGGGAAGATGTCAATACCATAAAATAAACCCTTATCGCCTTTGAATTTAAGTTTTTCTAGAGTTGAGGTGTTTCGTAACCTCTTCTTCTGGATTTTCCGTATCTAGTAAATATAATGTGCATCTGTTAACCCCGGACAGTCTTAAATGGGGCTCTGTAATCCGTTGGGTGTTTTTGTGAAATATGACTGAGCTTGGTAGCTTTGCAGTCTTCCGTGCCTCTGCCAAACGTTGTTGTAACTGGCCAGCCCAGATAGTGGGCACTGACAGACATGCTATCAGATGGCAGTGTGGTCATGATAATCTCATTTCACTAAAGAACTAGTTGAAAATTATTACTGGGGATTTTGATCGTTTGTACTTAAAAATAAGTAGAGACCCTGAATACAGGTAGTAAAAAATATGATAAAAATGTCCACTAGCTTAAGAGGGTGCTGGTTTTTGATATACTGTGCAATTCTTTAGATTCTTTTTTGTGTGTTAGAGGCTGAGGATGCTAGATGATGTTTGAATACCAAGTAACTTGAGTCTTTAAAAACAGCCAATAAACAGCTCCTCTTTTCCTCTGCAGACTATATATATTCTTGGCCAGTAACTATCCATGTATTGAAATGTTCCCATTATTGTAATTATCACTAGTTCCTACCAATTTTTCATTTTAATAGTAGGTTGTCATTTTAATATAACATGATCCGTTCGCTAAACTTAAGCCTGTAACTCAACGTTTTTAGGTTATAAATAAATCCTTTTCAAGAATCAAGAGATTTTTCATAGGTCTATAAAATCTCTGTGTTCCTCTACGTAAAATTTTACACCAACAAATTAAATTAGTCTTTTAAATTGCGGTTAACTTTGTTGGCAAATGAGGTATGACAATTAGTATGGGGTAATTAGGGATCAAAAGGATCAGACGGTGAGAAGTGGAATATGCAACCGCACCTCAGAAGACATAACTGGAGCAAAACCTTGTTTTGTTCTCGGTTTCTTTCTTTTTCCTCTAATTAATCTTTTCAAGATAGAAGTGTAGAGTTGTGCCAGTTTACACAAGCTCTCCGTCTTGTCGGTGTCATATGATGGTCAACTCATCAGTAAGCTTAAACAGATGATTATGGGGTCACAGTTGCCAGGATGAGATGTTAGAGAGCTCCCCGGTTAATTAATACTAGTCTTTTCTGGAGAAGAATTGCAAAATTAGGTATCCTGACATTTGTTCTCAGTCTGTTGATAACATACAAACAAACCGTTTCTGATCAACAAAGCAGTGGGTCCCACTGTTGGAGCTCTTATTGCTTTAGCAATGCATAGAAAAATGGGAGTATGTGTAAATGAAAAACTTTCTACTCCCATGCTCTGCTAGCAGCTAAATGGGAACAGGAACATGTTTCACTAGTAACAGTCATCTAGATGATGATTTGAACAGAGCGGTATTCAGAACTAGGAGTTTCCTTGTTAACTTCCTTCCACCCTGTGGCAGGATGAACATTTTAACAACTCTGGTGCTGATTTTTCCGAGTCATTTGTAACCCATTTCCCTCATAGAATTCCAACTTGTGTCTTTAGTGTACTAACTTAAAGATTCTCCTGCGCAGTCTTCACCATCGGCACAGTTAAAAGCAAAGATATCACAGGAAGGAACAGCAGCCAAAATCATCCAGAGACACTGGAAGATGTACCGAAAAAAGGTGAGAGTCTCTTGTCACGGAACAGTGAGGACATCCCCTCTGAATCTTACTCCTGTTTTAGCATCTACAGTAACCTGCTGCCAGGGCTCCAGGAACTGCAACAGTGCTTCCCAGTATGACTCCTTACCCCCATCTTCTCTTCTACTGCTTTTTTCAAGTCCCCCTGCTGCTTCTTTTGCCTTGCTCCCTAGAACCCTGTTGTTTCTGTTGCAAGATAGCCAGTTTCTGAATGGGGGAGTCTGGGTGAGCAGGGAAATTAAGGAAGCATAGCAGCGCTTGAAGCAGTGCTGCTGCGTTGCCTCTTTGGAGTATGACTGATAAGTTGAATTCCCCTTGCAGAAATCCTCCAAACAATACAGGAAGTTTTGTGTAGTTGGTGTTTACACTCAACGAGGACAAAATGATCTCGAGAAAAAGTGTTAATGTTAAATTTTGGTTTATATATGCAACAACATAATGCTGCTTTTCCACATATAAGACATACGGTGTGAGGTGGGTCTTGTAATTGCTTCTTAGGAAACTAAAGACAAGAAGACTATCCACGCATCTTTCAAAGATGAACAGCTTGGGGGTTTTCCTTAGCTGGTTGGTTGAGTTTCCAGGGGGAGGCGGGACAGGTATTTTCTGTGTGTTTTAATTGTTGGGGAAATTTGGAAAATCTTACTGAGTAAAACTTGTATATATTTGTGCATTAACTTAGAAGGCATTTTTCATTTCAGAAAGAAGAAATTGCTCTGGATGAGGGTGAGTGTGTTTATGACACCTAACAAAACAGTAAAACAGATTTAATATTTGTATCAAAGCAGAAAACAAGTAACTTTCTTATTTTTAAGGAGGTTTTCTTGTAATGTGAACTGTTGTACCAAGTTCTTCAGGCTGGCTCATGATCTTCCTTCTGACATTCTGGTTTTGTTTGAGATATCTTGTCAAAGTGTTCTCCTTTTGGTCTCAAATTTTCTGTTCTTGGTACCTTCTGCAAGATGAATGCTTCTGAAAATTTTGAACAAAATTTGATACAAACAGACAGGAAAGTTTTTCTAAATTAGGTAATTCTAGTAATGCTTTCATTTTCACTATGGTGTCTTCAGAGAGATTTGAAGTAGGAATTTGAAGCCTTTGCTAAGGAGAAATGTCTCTGAGTATTATGAAGAAATTGACAAGTTTGTCAAAGTCACTTTTTGATAAATGTTTTGCACAAAGGTTTTGATTAAACTGTTTTTTCAAATAGCACAATGTAGTGTCTTACTTTTGTTTCTTCCAGAACATTAAAAATCCTACTTTCAGAAATTAGAACAAATTCTAACCGTGTGACGCAAACATGCTGGTTTACATCTAGCTGCTTTTTGTTGATTAGAATCCAGAAAAATCTCTGAGTAGAGAAGAAAGACTTATCTTCAGCATAATCACCACAATGGTCTGCCAGACTTGGCTTGATTTCTGATTGTACCAGAGCATCACGGAGCCTGCTGGGTAGCCAGAATCTAATATGGGAACGGGAGCATGTTGCTCTATTTGTGAAATACAGGCTAGTGTTGGCAGCTAGAACTTAACTGCATTTGATAGGATCAATCACGAACACCTCCCAGATTGAATTTAAACCATGGAGGTGTATGTCTGTGGGTTGTCACAGGCTGGGGATTGTCTGGATTGCAGCAGAGTACCTGTGAAGTAATGGGGATGTGCGTATCCCTTAAACGTAAGAAAATGTCAAGACATCAAAGAATTTCCATTGCACAGGGAAAAGCTATTTCTCCCATGTGCTTCCCTCTGGACTCTTGCTTTAATTTATAGCTGCCATCTTCAAAGGAGCTAACATCTACTTACTTCTTTCTGTGCTAGGCAGTTGTTATGGCTTCAGGCAGCTTTCAGAGGACATTCAGCTCGACTGAAACTGTTACTGAATAACAGGATGCATGATGCAAAATCTCACCAGAAGGTAATTGTTGGGGCAAATGAGTATCCAGGCATCCATTATGTTTAGTTTGCTGTGCAAAGTACTGTATTTCCAGACTTAATTCTCTGAATCGCCCAGTGATGTTGTTTTAATGCACTGAGTGGCAACACCACTGTAATTCCAGAAAGATATCAAGCTTATTCCCTAGCCTTCCTTTCCATCTTTAGTTCACAGTTTTTCTTAGAAGTAAAGATCTATATCTCTGCATTATGGACTGTAACTAGGTCTCCTCTTTTTTCTGGTTCTCCCGCAGCTAATAACCTACCTTTAACTCTTTAATTCAGAGTGCTTGAAAACTGTACTTGCTCTTAAGTGTTCACTGAATCATTGTAGTAATAGACAAACCTTTGTCACTGAAGTTCAGAAATAAGAATTTGGAAAGCATCTTTGATCAGATTGAAAAGTAAAGGAGTCTTGCGTGTGGCATGCCCAACCAAAGATTTGCAGTGTCCTCTGTCACGTCAAACTCGCTCCAGATGGCTGGTTCTGAATATGAAAAAATTTCCTTACCAATTAAACAGCTAGTTTCTGTAAATCGTTTGCCAGCTTATATGAACGTCCTTTGGACCTTAGCAGGCTAAAGTTAATTTGTAATTCTCCATCCAAGTTGTCCATCTGGTTGCACTTTACATGCGCTTTTATTCAGTAAACTGGGCCAATGTAGTAGGACTGAATACTTTTGCTTGATCCAAGCAGAAGATAATCCATCGTGAAGGTTGCCTTACCTCCTTTGACCAGAGGTTTCCTTCCTGGAAAAAAATGAACTTTCCTTGCAGGTGTCTGTTCTTTCATTAATTGAATACAGATGTTTCAAAGCTTGTCTGATGATCAGATTTGCATTTCCTGCTGATTTAGTCTTATAGAACCTTAAAGACAGCAGACCAAAAGATGGGAACATTTGCTCAATCAGGAGTAAAATTGTGAAAGCTTCTGTCAAGCTTCTCCAGAATCTGTAAAAGGTCAATTTTCTTTAATCTGATTGCTTTGCAGAACTCCTGCATGTCTCCTGTGTCAAACTCCTTGAGCTTGTCTTCTGATGGTGAGGAGAAAGATGAGATTGTGACATTCATCCAGTCCATTTTCAGGGCTCACTTAGCACGTACAGTACTGCTTGAAGAGAGGTAAGTGAGGAATAGATCTGCAACATGCAGTCGCAAAATTGTTTCTACTACAGGAGAGGGGTATTTTTTAATAGAATTTTAGTGTGAGTTCCTTGGCAGAGAAGAACAAGGCCATTGTTCCAACAAAGACAAGGGAGAGCTTGCTCGTGAAAATTCAAAGGGTATGCGACTAAAAGGGTTTCTTGTTGCAGCAGTAGTCTTCCCATATCCTGTTGTGTGTTTCTTCCATAGTGATGAGGAAAAGTAAAGTAAAATAATAACTCTTCGGCCCCCCCCCTCCCCCCCCCCCCCACCCCCCCCCCCCCCCCCCCCCCCCCCCCCCCCCCCCCCAAAAAAAAAACCAAAACCACAACAAAACAGTTGCTGTCAAACTGATTGCTAGTACACTGCTTACTGAAAGTGAATCCGAAGCCCTGACATGTAAAAGTTGAGGGTTATGTGGAGGAAGAACAGGGAAGAGCTAGAATACCATCTTGCATACAGTCCAGTGACTTAGCTCAGGAAGAATGCAGTGATTTGCTTACTGCTTAGGTTTATGGTGACTCTGTCTTGAAAAATATTTCCTTTCTCTCCTGGGTTTACTGCTCCAGAAGTCTTTAATATTGGCTGCCATGGTTACGAGGAGAGGTACATAGTTGTCACCTCACTTTAGTGGCTGAGTTCACTTCTGCAGGTGATAAGCTTTTACCTCTTGGAGGCTAGCAGCACGAGAAACTTTTCTGCATACCCTCTGAAGACAGACTGCAGTGCCTGTTCTGTGCCTCATGCTATGCAGTGTGTCTTTTTGCAGGCCCTCTGTGTCCAGTGCACCAAGTGAGAAAGCAGGTTCTGCAGTTTACGTTACAGAGAAGAAACCAGTCTCAGCAGCACTCCAGAGACCACCTTCAATCTTCATGTCATCTCTTCCTGGTAATCTCATTTCCCTATGTGTTCAAAAGCATGTGTGTTTTGAGTGGGCGCATACACAATTTATAGAGAACATCTGCACACACATGTGCAAATGTGATTTGTACTCTGTGTGTGTCTTTTAATTTGATGGCACGTTGCTTATACTGGCAAGTGCAGTCCCTTACGTAAAAAAATAAAGCTTTGACAGTATCAGTACCAGCTTCCTCACAGTGCTTTGCCTATTTGTCACAGCTGTGGTTTGGAAGGTCTCTCTCTAGTGTGAGTGGTAATTATTCAGGGAACATGGTGTTCCCCTGTATTGCCTCTCTACTTCCTTTTCAGTCCCCCCAGCCCTGTAGCTGTAGTATGGTACTTTCCACTACGTTTTGGGCCCAAAGCCATAGACAAGCTGAAAGCGTTTTCACCATCCTGACTTAGTTTTTGAAGGGGACAGACATCTGGTAAAAAGAACCATCCTAGTCAGCCATGTGTATTTAGTCATATTTTTTTCAGCAGTTTTCAGTTGCTGCAGTAAGGGAAAAATGAAGTCCTGGATAACCTTGCGAACTAGTACTACTATAATACAAACTGGGAAAGTGTCTGTCTCTTATGGCTCTTACGCCATTTGGTTTCCTTCTTGAATTCTTCATTGCTGCTTGTGAGAAGATGGAGTTAAAGCCAAAGAGGCTTTTAAGAGGATGTCAGAAGTACTGAGTAGGAAAGGCAAAACAATGATGCAGATAAGACAGCCTTAGACATGCAGCTTCAAAGGAGTTAAAAACAAATTGAAAAAGGTTGGTTCTATCCAGAGTGCGATATTTTAGGCTTTTATGGACCAATTGGAGAAAAAAGAACAACTTTGAGGGTGACCTGAGAAACACTGACTTGTTTTTTGTCAGTGAAAAGCTGACAGTCCCTGCAGACTTGCTCAGAAACACGAGCATGATGCTGTAAGCAGCTGAGGCTGTTTCTCTAAGATATGAGATGAGGAATAAGCCAGATTTGCAGGGGTCGTGAATACAGAGGTTACCCTTCAGTGAACGAAAATGTGTTTAACAAACTTTACTGTATTCCTTATTCAGGAGCATGTCCTACTTTGTGAAGGAGTAGGTAGTACTTGCTTCTGAAGATGTTCTAGTTTTGAGTGATTTTAGTTCTCTCAAGTGACAGTATCCAGAAAAAAAATGCTGCAGCATCCTGTTTTGCCTGTGTTGTACTGCAGTAGTCATTATTGGTATGCTCAGTCTAAACCCAGGCTAAATCAGTTGTGAAATTCTACCCAAAGAGAAAGAATCACTTAAAAAAGAAATAATGCTTTGTGCTTCTGAGGAAGTGCTTCTAAGACACAAAGAAGGATGTAAGATGAAGCTAGTCTGGTAAATGCAGTAGTATGAATATTAATAGAACACAGTCATTGTCTAGCTATGAAGTCTCCAAAGCTAACTTTTACTGTAGATTATGACAAAGTGATGAGTGAAGAAGTTCTGGAAGAATTTATACCAGAAGGGATAGAGAGGAGACCATAAGCATTCAAACTTTCTTCCTTGCAGTACTTCTTTGGTGAATATCAAAAAGGAGAGATTGGGAGCAAAGCAGGTTATATTTGTTGCTGATCTTATGAATACGGGAAACATTTTCAAAATCTGGGATGGGGATAGAATGTCTCTAGGTAGCCTGTGAAGAGGCATACTGGATATGTGCTGCTGTAACTGCACAACTGCCCAAAAGACTGTCTTGCACTAACTCTGTGAAGTATTAGCTCTTGGTGCATTGGAGGGTTCAACCAAACTCTCCCAAAAGACAAATCAGGAAAAACCTACTAAAGGAAGCAGAGCATTTTGGTGTAAATGCCACCTCTATGAAGAAATGTGACCCCTCGGCAAACTGTTTGGTTATAGCAGGTTTTTTGCCATTTGAATTCATGTGGCTTAAACAGGTTAAAGTTAACTAAAGTCCAACACCTGTCATTCCTAGCTCACGACTGATGTAAAAATCCACTAGCAAAATTGTTTTTGATGTAATGTATTTCACTGGTCATCCTGCAGCTTGGAAAGTACATGAGACAAGGAGCTTGTTTAACAGCTAAGTGATTTAAAGCAATCAAATTCCTTTAGCTTTAAATCATGCAGCTTTTAAACAAGCTCTGGCTTAATTTTTTCCAAGTCCAAACTTGCATTTTGTGACCTCTAGACCTTGCAGTGATCTTAAACTTTCTGTGAAAGTATATATTGCAGTAAGTCACTTAATTTCACTTAGCCTTTTGGCATTTTTGAGAGAAATGGGAAAGATGAAAATGTGTTTTAAAGAGCCTTATATATCTGCTAGAATAAATTTATATAATCCTGATCTAGCACTGCAGATTTTTAATTCATTGTTTGCAGCAGGTTAGATGTCTCCGTTTTCTAAAAATAAATAAATATATAAAATAGCAGAAGTGGTGTAGCATTCAATGCTGCTTTGCTTGTCTTCAGAACGTGGACAGTACTTGGACATTTGTAAAGCCATTTTTGCTGCTTCCCGTGAGATGGAGCAGATAATAACAACTCAGTCTGTGAAACTTAGCATTTTGTTTCTTTCTGTCAGGGGAGTGGCAGCAAGGAAGAATATGTTCTGTACATGCACAGCAATCTTGAATAAGGGCAGCATTTCTCTCTGCAGATTACTAGCCACTCTCTGGATAGAACTGTTAACTTAATTTGAGGCTTTTTTGAAATCATAATGAATTTACATACAACCCTCAACTCTAATCAGTGCTTACCCCTTCACAAGCACAAAGATGAAGTTGTCACTCTGAAGTATATTAAACTGAAGATGAGGACAAGAAAATCTCAGACATCAAAAGCAGGGTATAATCAAGAGTGATTTGGGCAATGTTAAGCTATTTCGTATAATATCTGTTTATTGTTGGAGTTGCATCTTCTAGTTATCATGCCTGCTTCTGGAAATTCTCTTTGCTCATCCTTATCACTGGTACTACTGGCTCATAAATCTTCCAAAAACTCTTACATTATTTGTTGACTGACGCAGAGAAGAATTTCACTTAACTAGAAAGTCATGTGTTTCTTTACTTCTGTAGGCTGAGGTCAATGTAATGGCCTCCCTGCATTCCTCCTTTCCATTCACAGGTGCTCTGTCTGTCACTCTTTTTCTATTTCTGGGCTGGTTGCAGTCCCTTTTCTTTATTCCACATTCCAGTTGCTCTGTATGCCTCCTCTTCCATACCAGGAGGGTTTTTTTCTGTCAGGAACCTCTTATTTCTCTCTGAGACCCATGGTATGTCTGTTTTTCTCCACACGTAATATTCTCTGTGTGCTCTCCATTTTCCCTTCCATTGCAGTGTAAAAATCTCAAGTGTATGGCTTCTTACTTGTCTGTTTCCTTTTTCTACCACAGGTCATCTTGATTTGTTCTCTTCTCTGGGAGATAGTCTTTTCAAAGAATTGATATTTGAAAACTGAAAAATAAGTGGAGCTGAGGGGAGAATATTGTTCTAGGAGGTATTAGTAGCTGAGGGGAGGATATGGTGCTAGAAGGTATTAATAGCTGTCATCATTTAGTTCATAGATCTCTTGCAGAGGGGAGCTGCTGGTTCCCCTCATTAGATGTTAGGGGCCTTGTACGTATCCATTTTATCCCTCTGATTTTCCAGTATTTACTGGAATCGTTAGGGTTCTGTCTGTTCATGCCCTGAACATTTCTTCAAATGTTGGAATCTATGAGATACATAGAACCACACATCCAGAAAAAGAGCAAAGAAGCAAAAGGAAAAAAAAAAAAACAACCCCACCACCGCAAACATGACGTGTTCACCATTTTTATCGTCATTAAGTAAGGTAGTACAGTATGTGAATAATATTTTAATATTTTACAGATATAAGGATGAAAGACTGTCACTGAGAGCTTCCATCCTTTTTTTTCCCCTCACTGATTTCCCTTTGCTCTATCTATAGGTGACTGAAGTTCTCATTATGACCTTTCTACTTAGCTTAAGCTTGCTTGGGTCAATTTTTCCTTTTCTGGCCATCTAATAAATATTTATTTTTATGACCTGAGATGGCTTCAGTATCGAATTGCTTTGCTTTGTGGTGTGTAACCACTTGCAAAGATTTAAAGACAATAAGACAAATCATGCGTGGTCAGTATGTCAACGCTTGCCATGCATGCTCTTTAATGAAAGAGGAACAGGAATAGTTAAGTGCAGAAAAAGACAGATCAGAGTTTTTCATAGCTGTAGGTGATTCTGGAAACTTAATGGCTCAGAGAATATTACACTTCCCACAAGGGCTTGTTTTTGTCAATGGTGTATTGATGACCTTGTTTCCTTTGTAATTATTTCAGCCAGGTCCTCTGAGAAGCAATCGCAGCCTTCTCCCCTCTCTCCGTGGATGAAGCTCACTCAGACGATTCAGATGATATTGTCATTGTCTCTCCGTTGTCGCAGATGAAGAAAAACTACACCCACTTTTAAGTTTTGGTAACAGACTCAGGTGACCTTGAATTATTTGATTCACAAAACTATTTCTACCAAGATAAAGCATATCAAAGATGAAAAAGGGGAGATGTCAGCCCATTTTGAATGACAGTTGTCACTATTTCAGCCATAAATGAGTAATTGTTTGATATTCATCTCTGCAGACTATATTGCTAAAAGCCACTGACTGACTGTTAACCTTATCCTCCTGGTACGCAGAGAGACTTTGGATTTAAAAACTAAACTGAAACACTTTATATTTTGTCTCACAATGAGGATTATAAATTCAATTGCCAATTTAAATGAAAGCAATAAAGCCTTAAGCTATTTCATGTCAAACAAAGTTTTGTTTCAGGTCGACTAAAATAATTCGTTTAATTGGAAAGTGGTTAATGACATGGCTCCAATTTTCAGCCTGTGTACATGAAGGGGAACAGCTTGTATTTGTTAGAAGGTCCTTGTTATTTAAAACTTTACTGTGTCATATTTTAATATCCTTTTTGTTTATTTTTATACTGAACATTTACAGTCTGTGCAGACCTTGTAAAGGCTTTTAGAAAGCCATTTCTTTGTCATAGGGCTATTCTAGGCCTACTGTATCAGCAGGATTTTCTTTATTGCTTTTTCCATGTGTGCTTGCTATGATATGTATAGTACTATTTTGTATTTGAAATGTCCGATCACGTAATCAATTTTTTGTATTTGTCAGAGAAGGTGCGTAACAGCAGGAGCGTTCTGTGAAGGGTACCCTTGTGACTGCGTTTTCTGCTTACGTATCACAAACATGAGTGGATCATGCAGGGTCATCTCTAATACGTGGAAACACTTGACGTAGGAGATGTGTTGCTTTATGTCCTGTTTTAGCTTACATCACTTGGCTGTCTGAAACTTTCACGGAACTAGATTGCTCATACGCTGAGCACTAAGGGGTTTTAAGTCTAATGTTGCTTTGCTGTTGTGGATCTCTCTTCTCGGTACTACCTTTGCCTGTGCACGCATTTTTTTTATATATATATACACACACCCCCTGTATATACACACACACACTGTGAGTGCACAGGACGGGCTGGGAGAAGGATCACAATATACGGCCATCTTCTGTCATCAGGTAAAGCTGCAAGGCTGACTGCTGGAAAGCACGGGCACTGCCCGCTCTGTTCTGGGGGGCATGGATTAGGATAAGCATAATACGCAAAACCTAACCCATGCAGTTTGGTTTAGGAACAGAAGTGGTAGGTTGGATTATAATAGAAATTAAGACTGCATCCAGAAATAACACTATTTGACAGTATCATTGTCCTGGAAGGAACAAAGACATAATGGGCTGTGGAGAATGTGGTCAGAGGGGTCTTTCCAGCTCTTTTATGCAGACTGTACTTCTTGACTGGAAGGGGAGGACCTTAAAGTTCCTACTATCATGCCAGCATCTTTCATAGACATTAAAATGCGCAGTGGTTTTTTTTTTTAAGGTGAACTAGATAAATTATATGATATTATTGGAAGGAGAGTTTAATTTTACAAACACACAGTGAAGTTTTTGTGGAGGCCCTAATGGTTTCTTTGTCATCAAGGAGTAATAAAGACTCCTGTAAACAGAAAGCACACTTTTAAAATAAGATTTTTATCACCTATTTTCTTCCTTTTTTAAATTAAAAAATCAGTCACCACTGTTTTGCAGAATACTAATAATTCAGAGCTGTCTCAGGTCTTTGATTTCACTGAAGCACTATCTGAGGCTTATCATAGTTCATGCCAGTACTTGCAGCCAAAGAGGAAACTGGATGGCTGCAGCACAATGCAGCTGATTTCATTTAATCCCATCAGTGGAAATGCTGCCTGTGCTATTTCCAAAGGCAGTTTTGGGAGCTCTCCATACCCAACGCAGTCTGAAGAATGTCATTTACGCTCCCGTTGGGTAAATTTTTCCTGCTGGTACTTTGGTCACATGACTGTCATCTGCAGAGGGGATATAAAGAAAATATATAAAATAAAGAATAAAAGGGATAGAATCCTCTTGGCAGAAGCTGAGACCTGTTTCCCTCTTTCTGGAAGTCATGCTATGAAAAGAGTCCTTTCGCTAAATAGAAGCAGAGCTATACTGAGTTGCTTATGTATAATATTTCAAGTCTATCCGTGACTCTGTCATGGATACCTCCAGAGAGAGTAACTAGACCTGAGGACTCTGACACATTAAGGGGAGAGTATGTAGTGTGCTGGGACCAAGACTGATATAAAATACCTACCTAGGTGTTATCCTATAGGGAAGTACTTGGACAGCAAATATAATGAAGATGACATTCTTTTACTTTACTGTGCTGTAATAACCAAATGAAAGTATTGGGAAGTAGATACAGGCAGAAAGACTTGCGTTTTAACTGAGCATATGACTAGCAGTAGCGCTGTCAGTAGATGTTCTGGGATAAAGGGGAGATAGTTTCTTGGTATGACCCAAAGGCACAGACAGAAATGGGGGTGAAAAGGAGCAAATGTTTTCTGGGATGAATGAAAACGTGTCTAGAGCTTCCTAAATTCGAGTCTGCTATCTCCTAGCTGTCAAAAATCTGATATTTAACTTGAGCCAGACTTCAAACTTGTATCTTAATTTGGAAGATAACTATATGCTCACCGCATATCAAAAGTTTGGTGTGGTACAGTAGAAAGAGAAACCTTCACAGTATTAGCCTTTAATGTTGTTTCGTTATATACTGTAATGGAACGCGTTGAAAGGAGTAGTAACTGACGCTAGGTTTCACTCTGTGGTTATCTATCTGAATGCCAGCACCTGTAAGTCTGGGAAGAAGTGTGGAACAATGAAGGAAGAAAAAGTTAATTTGGAATAAATGGTGTTTTTCCTTAAGAGGGAGCTGAGGACAGTAAAAATCGGTGTGGCTCAAACCCGTCAAGGTAGACCCAATACAAACATACTCAGTTTCTGAAAAATATGTCTTCTGTAGAAAGCACTGGTAACCTTGTGGGGGCGTCGAGGTCTTGAATTAAAATTAAACTCCACTATAACCTACGTCATCTAACAGCACACTTTCCATTCTACTGATAGGGGGTAATGTTCCGACTTAGAGCCTTTTGCAATTTACCATAGTGTTTAGTTAGAGATCGTGTGTGAATATAGAGATCTGACTTTCATGGGACGTTATCTCTCTTGATCTCTTTTTGCCCTTAAGTGCCTATGCCTGTAAATCTTTACTGAGGCATCAAGACCTGAAACTGTATTGTTTTCTGCATAGCTAAAAATAATCCCTGCACAGGCAACTTTTAATAGAGTTGAAATGGAAAAGGATTAATCTTGGCATATGAGAGCCATTAATTTTTATGACCTTTTTAATATTTAGAACTGTGCAAGTCTTATGTAATTTATTTTGGGATCTTTTAAAAGCTAAAACAATTGCAATGTATTTTCTCCTAATTGTTGAACTTGCAAATAAAATTAATGTTTGTAAATTAATTGTTCATGCATTTCTGCTGCAGTTTCTGTGTTTGCGTTGCTCCTCTGGCCTCTGCCGCGGGCGCCTGTTTTCACTTTGCACGTGGGTTGACCTTTTACCTCTGCTCTGACTCTTCCTGGGCCGATGGTGACAAGATAGCTCTTAAACACGCAGGGTGTGGAACTTCTACTTGAGTACACGTTCAAGATTGTCCATCAGGAGCGAATGGTGTTCTTGACCAAAGCCTGGCGGAATTGAAAGAGGCGATGGGCTTTTGCTTTCAGTCTTGGCTTCTGGTGTTTTTTTCAAAAAAGAAATCCTGTCAAGTAGTTCTGTAACTAAAAGCTGTGCTATTGCCTCAAACACAGCTGGCTCTGTGCGGAGTACAGCAGGTTTCATTTATGCCTTTTCATCTGCTGTTGTGCCGCTTGCTTGTCGGCTGACCAGTTACCAAACCAGTGACATTCAGATAAAAGATTCAAAAGAAGTCATTGTGGTGACTGTTCATGCCTAAATACATTATCGATGGCTACTTCTCAGAAACCTTTTGTAGGAGGGGTGCAGAACGGATAACCAGTGTCTGAACTCTAGGGCTTGGTAGTGCTGTAGACGGGCAGAGGACTGGGTGAGACTGGTCTGCTGGCAGCTGGGGGAGAACCGGAGCCCACAGGGTTCCAAAGACTGTCCAGTTTACTTACTGTGCGTCCCCTTACCTCGGTTATTGTTGCTGTTTGTGAAGCTCTGGTGGAAGGAACTAGGATGCATGCATTCCTTTCCAGGTCCACTGAAAAAGCCTTCGGGGACTCCCAGGAAAAACAAGCCTTACACTGCTTCATAAAGATAGAAGACCCTGCTAACTGCTGTGAAGACGTGGGAATCCTGCAGCCATCGTCCTATCAAGCAGAGTCCTTGTTGTAGGACTAAAACAGCTATAAGAGTACAAGATGAGACAAACAATCTGTGTTTGATGAATATATTATCTCAATTTCACTTCTTTGTTCTTTCCTCTCTGCTCCACTGACATATGCTCTGATTTCTCAGCAGAAACTTCAGTTTTAAATCTTAAATGCTGGAGATAAGCCATGCGGCATGAGCGGAAAAAGTTTTGATGTGATTTCTTGGAGCAGACTAGTCTTGAACTCAGTTGAAAGCAATTAAGTTTTCACACTAGTTGTAAACCATACTTCAGTTTCATCTGAAGTCAGAATGCCCTTGACTCTTGCAAGCTTTGCAGCATCTGTTTATGGTAGGTTTGTCAGCTAACTAATTGCTTTCCCCACATGAACTTCTAAGGGCAGGAAAAAAAAGATTCATTCATTCTGTGGGCATCATTAAGACCTGCAAAGAGTGAAATATCCACTAGACTCTAGGTTGTTAGGGGAGGATTTTCAGGCCTGGCTGGTGGTCTGGTGCTGCACCTCTGATGGTTCCTTCTAACATTTGCTGATGGGGTTCTTTGCCTGGTAGAGACAGCGCTGACATGAGTTTCTGAACGTTTGCCCTATTTTCAGATGCATGTAGGGCACGTTGGCTGTTGCTTATACATGGCCTTTAGCACTCATTCTGTCCTCGCTGTGCTCAAAGGAATAGCCTTGAACAGCGGGTGTTGCTATGTTCTTGTTAACTATGCTCTGCTGTAGTCTACTGATTAAGTTGCACCCTGCTCCTCTTGCCCCTTCCACTGCCTGGCTGTCCTAATTACCTTTGTCAAATCTGAGAGCGTACGTATTCGTACCTTTTTTCTGGTCTCCAGGAAAGCGTTCCTGTTGTTCCCCTCAGAGCTGTGTATAAACACTTCCCTTCTCGAGATGTTGCTCAGGCTGTAACAGCTCTCCTGCTATTTGGTAGGGGTTTTGCCAGCATGTCTCAGACACTTTGCATTGGGTACCACTTAAGCCCCTTTAGGGCTTCTGTTCTTGGTAGCGCAAAGAGATGCGTCGTAAAATCTCAATGCTCAAAATGGTCTGGAAGAACCAGGGGGGACCTCGTGCCCGTTGTGAAGGGCTGTCTTAACTCCCTCGCTATCAGCCAGGTAACACCACATCTGGATCTTGCTCCTCTGCCCCTCCTCAGTCCGTCAGCTCTGCAACGATGAGGCTCTGCTTCAGTAACGTAATGGAGCTTGAAAGTCTTTCTTATAATACTAATTTAGAAAGGAAATACTGTAAAATCCATCATTTGATTACAGTGCTGCTGTAAAAAAAGGCTATGTTTAAATGGCCTCTAGTTGTATGCACAGAAAATTAGAATAGCTTTTAATAAACAGGGGATTGACCATGAATGCCTGTAGTACAAGTTACAACGTTCTGCACAAACATTACTTAACACTGTCATTATCTAGCAATAATCCTTATTTGTGTCTTACACAAGTTGTGGCAGAACCTTCTATTTATCTAACCTGGAAATTTTTCCTGAACAGGCTTTCTATAATTTACACACAGAATTGGCAGTTTTCTTCCTCCTCTCGGCACATCTTTAATAGCCATATATTGCATTTCTATGCTAGTAAACTTTCATTATTATACAAAATGTACTAGAATGTTATGAAAAAATATCTTAAATAATTAAACAGAAACTATGAGTGACAAAACAAACGAACAAAGTGCAATTTGAGCTGTGTTATTCTTTCCTTTTTATATTCACTTATTTGCTAATTTGCTGAACTTACTGAACTGCAACGGGTCTTGCTGTGATTAGAGAGAATTTGCCGAGTTCCTTTGTAATTGTTTCTTTGCAATTAACTAAATAATAGAATGTTCTGTGTGTTGCTCCCTGGGGAAAGGAAAGGAGCGGGCAGGTGCTTTTGCAATAGGATTTCCACACCTTCCACCCATTTCCCTGGAACTCACCAAGTACAAAAAGACCGGTAGAACACGAGAGAGAGTATTGCCTCAGGACTGGAAATGACAGAATTAACCTTTTCTTATGAATTCTTTGAGTTTGCTTAAAGCTTTTATGCTGGCCCTGGTTGTAGCTATTCTTTGTTTAAACCCAAAAGTCCCTAGGAGGACTTCAGAGGAAACCAATGAAGACCCAAATGTATATTCCTATCTGCAGCCGCCTCCACTGAGGGGAAATCCTTCAGGCTGGGAGGAGGAGAAGTCACTGGGAAGATCCCTGGCAGCGTGGCTTTCCTGGGAAGAGCGGAGGCTGGGGACTGAGCTGTCGTGGAGGGGGCAGCGAAATCTGGGGAGGCTGGAGAGCAGGCCTGGCTTTGTTATTTCCTTTGACTTTCAGCAGAAAAGTACAGAGGAAGCCCTGGGAGAAGAAGAAGAAGGGTAATCCTAACAGAGGCAGAGCCTAGCGCAGCGGGATGGAGGCACGGCTCGCTGTAAGGGCAGAGTTTATGGAGCGGCAGAGGCGAGCGGGGCGGAGGTGTTGCCTAACAGTGGCAGCTGAGTGCTGAGACATGGTTCTCTCGCTGACCTCCCTCTGACTGTCCGTAATTTAGTCCCTGCTCTCACGAGGGTAACTCATCCATCTGCTGGCACTTGGAGTTCAATCTTGCCTTTTTTTTTTTTTTTTTTTAATCTGTATTGTTGGCTAAAACCTTTCATAACGCATATTAGGTCTGACAGTCAGGGGAAGACTTCTCACTTCACACTATATTAAAAGCTGAATTATTTCATCTCATAGTGGATAAAAAAAGCCAGGGGTACTGGATTGCTGTTCTAAAAGGTGCTCTCACTGCAAGTATCACAGCAGCAGTAGGGACGTCTGGAGTCAGAGAGAAGCTTGTGAAGAGTGAAAAACAGTACATTTCTAGGAGTGCTTTCTCAGCCTGCCTGATGGTCTCAAGGGGACGGGGGACAGCACTGGTTGCCTTATTTTGGAGGTTTAAACTAGTCTTTTTATCTCCGTTGTCTTTAGTTTGGAACATCTCTCATTTGCCTATTTTGTCCAGTGATTCTTTAGCAAAGCCACTGTCAAAGCAAGTTAGCCAACGCTAATGCGGCTCTTAGGGTTACTTTTCAGCAGGATTACCAGCTAACACGCTGACATTTGCAGTTTGCTTTGGTTGATCGTAGAACTGCTTTCCATGCACGGCTGATTTACTGTTAGTTTTTATTCCTGGGATGTCACAGCAGTGGCTTGTCTGTTTATTTTGCTTTGGCAAAACAGAGAATACCTATTTGTGTGGGGAGGGAAAAAGGCTGCTATAATCTAAACGTGAGAACCTTGATAACTGTCTTCTTGTCATGCAATCAAGAATTACCTGAATAGGATCAAATAAGAGATGCTAGACAGCTAAGAAATGCAAACGCTGCTTCCTGACGTGGTACAAAGGGCTGAAGTGCCCTACCATGGAAAGTACAGCTAGTGCTAGCTCCTGCGGTTTGCCTCTTATTCCCAGTTTGCTGAATTCCTTTTACTCTTTTCATTTTTTCCCGTATCATTAGAAATATATGTGGGGGAGAAATTAAAACTGTTGATGCCTCTGTTTCTCTGTAATCCCAAATCCTCATATACTATAATTTAATCCAGTTGTCTCTGCAGCAAATGGCTGCGAGAGAGGCATGCACACCCGCGCTGCTGAGCCTGCTCCCTTTCCCACTTACCCCCGGCCCCACATGGCGCCTCAAACCGCCGCACTGATACTCCGGTGCTGACACCCCATTTAATAGCATCCAGCTCTTTCTGTCATTTGTTCCAAAAAGTTTCATTCGGTTTGATTTACATCAGCACTGTCAAACAAGATCTCAGTGTGGAGTGCTTGCTGCATCTGCTTCTATTCCATGTCCATCATTTTGCTGACAAAGGTACTTGGACTTGCAGCCTGGTGGGGTTTTTCTATCTACCCAGAGGCCCGTGGCAGCAGTAACATCTGCAGGACAGATTCCAGCCTTGGGCGTTTTAGTGCCGAATTGCATAAACTCTGTGGCATAAGTGGCTTACGCAGAGAGATCTCTTGCCCCCAGCGAGGTCCCGGTCCCTCAGCTCCTTGTCTTCAGGTTGTTTCAACCAGAGGTGAAATATGTTAGATCATTGGATTTTAAAATAATTTATTCCTCATCCTTGCTGGCACTGTTAAAAAGAGAAAAAAAAAAAAAAAAAAGGAAGAAAACAAAATTGGCTGTCGTTCTGCTGTCCTCCTGTCCTCCAACTTTTCTTGAAGAAGGCTGAAGGGAGTTGAGGTCTTATATCTTGTACCCTTGCATATCTTGTACTTGTTCACGTAGTGCGTGGCTGTGAACGTCTCTGATGTGTGTCTTAATGCTATTTGTGAATGATAAGATTTCTTTTCAGCTATGTTGAATATTCATATGAAAATCCTGTCCTAGTCAAAAGCTATTAAAGTTGATGTTATATTTCAGAGTATCAGCAGAAATATGTTTATTTGGTCCTAATATGTTAAATAGCCCATTTTAGCATTTTTGCTCTCCTTATTTAAAATGCATCAGTGAGGACAGCATAAAGTCCTAGCTGCATTTAGGGAAAGTAATGAAATCATACTTGCAAAAGAGACGTCTCTATAATCCCTAGGAGAAAAAAGCAGTTGGTAATACCCTTTTATTTTCCCAATGGGATACACAGCACTCCAATATTCTGTGAGTTTTCCTGGGCCGTAACCATTTGTTAATCTAAACAGCACTAATTAGATGAGGGTTTCTCCGTAAGACCTGTGAGACATTTGCTTGAAGTCCGTTAGAAGGCTGGACGGTCCTTTTTCCCCTTCCAACTCCAAGTTGCATTGAGTGGTATTTAAAACACGATGCTTTCAGGCTTTTCAAATCAGCAGTAGGTGAGGTGTGCTGGGATGGGGAGACTTCGGTTCATGTGACCATACGGAGAGAGCGGAGGCCCAGGAGATGGTCTGAATAGACTGGCAAAGTTTAGGAACTCCTGCATGAATGCTGGACTGCACTATGTAGTTCAAGCAAGAGTGAAATTATTTAATCTATTCCTTTTAAAAGATAACGCCAAATATTTGTATACATTTCAGTCGTAACAGGAACAATGCGAGCTTTGTAAAGAAGCAAAAGAATTTGGGATTGCTGCTGCTTACTGTTATCTTTTCTGTTTTACTACGCTATCCTAACATTATCCAGAGTATTTATGTACTTACTGGTTTCTGACACGTCCCCCGAAGAGGGTATGCTCATAATTTTACCTTTATGACTAAAAATAGTTTGGTTCTGTTCTGTTTAGAAAGAAGTTAAAGCCTTTCGCATTGGGTCAGAGTATAATCCTTGGGAAAGTCACAGTGTCTGAGTGGCTCCGTGGAGAGCCCAACGCACGATCCGTTACCTTCTGCACAACTCCTGTGTTACGCAGGGGGAGGCTGCCGTTGCCTAAACCCGAGGTGTGGAATTCACGGCTCTGGTTTCCGTAGTCATCAAAACAAGCTGACGGTTCCAAGTCCACTGGAGTTAATGAACGGTTGTAACTGGCTTTGGGTCAGGGTCTGGAAGAGGCCAAACCTTTGCCTGCAGAGAGTGGTGGAAGCTAAACCAGAGCGCTTCATGTCTCTCTGAAACAGGTGAAGACTGGGCACGCTTGAAAATCACGAGGGGCATCTTTAGACACCTCAGTACTTCTAGAAATTCCCCCTTTTTGGAAAAGCCAAGACAGGCTGGGGAAACGAACAGGGAGACAGTGCTGTGGAAACAAGTGTGTTGCATGAGGTGCGTTTCTTTGCCGGGGCGGGTGGCACATCAGCTCGGGTGAACGCGTTGGCGTTTGAAGACCAGGGAACTGCGCTTTCCTCAGCGGCACCCGGGGAAGTGAAGCGCCAGGCAGCTGGGTGCGTTTGGGGTTTTTTGGAGGGAAAGGTGCTGGTATGACCGAGGGGACGCGGTCGATGCTGGGTGTGGGACGCCCGCCCTCTGCAACACGCGACCATCTGCCAGGGCGCCATGTTACGGCACGACCCTCGGCGGCGGCGGCGAAGCGCTGCCGACGGGCGGGCGGCCCCGTGCGCTGGGGCAGCGGGGGCACGAAAGGCGGCCCGGCCGGCCCGGCAGCTGCCGTCCCGCTCCGGCGGCCGCCTGCACCGACGGGCCGCGGGAGCCCTGAGGGGCCGGCGGCCGGGGCGGAGCGCGGCGCGGCGGCGCCAATGGGAGCGGGCGGGCGGCGCCGGGCGCGGAGGCGGCGGAGCCTCTCGGCGAACAAAGAGGGAGCGAGCGGCGCGGCGGGAGGGAGGAGGCGGGGGGTGCCGGCCATGCGGGGCCGCCAGCCCGGCCGCGGGTGAAGAAGGAGGGAGGAAGGCAGGCGAAGGAGCAGCGCGGGCGGCGGCGCTCCATGGCCGGCGGGTCGGGGTGAAGCGAGGCGAGGCGGGCATGGCGGGCGTGAGCTACTCGCCGCCCTGGTGGGTGAGCCTGCTGCACCGCCTGCCGCACCTCAGCCTGCGCTGGGAGCTCACCGCCGCCGACTTCCGACCGCACGACGCTGAGTACCAGCAGGTGGGTTCCCGCGCGGGTTCTCTTGTGTTTGTGTGTGGGGGTGAGGGCTGTGTCCCGCGTGGGGGCCCCTCGCAGCCGGGCGGGGGGTGTTTGTACGCCCGCAGGCTGTGCGGGGCAGGGGGCGGGGGGGTGGGGGGGGGGCTCGGCCCGCCTGGGGTGTGGAGAAGGAGGGGGGGCCCGGCCGGCTGGGGCTCCTCGGGTGGGTGGCCGTGGGTGCCATGTCCCCTGTTCCGTGTGGTGTATCTACTCCACGCGGGGCAGGTGGGGGCTGCCTCCCTGCTGGGTCGGGGCAGGCTGGGATGCGGGGGTCTTGCCGGCCTGGGCTGGGGGCAGGAGGCCGTCACCCGCAGTGGGGTGAGCAGAAGCCCCGAGCTGCTTCCAGCTTGCTGGAAGCCCGAGTTCTTCTTGGGAGAAGGTGAAAGGGTCTCCTGGAAGGGGAGGCTGGAGGCAGCCCTGGCCCAGTGCCCTCGCCAGGTCCCCGCGCCGCAAGCTGTGCTGTCCAGGCAAAGGCACCGTCCTGGCCTGGTGCCCCTGGCCGGACTGTAACCGCTCATCGCCGATGATAACTGCGCTGCCCTGCGCAGGCAGCGCCGACCGCTCGTCATCGATCCCGCCAGCCCCGCATCGCTGCGACCTGCAGAGAGGCCAGCAGCGCCTTTCCAAAACCGACTAACTGCCTGCTGGAAAACAGATGACTTAATGCATGAGAGCAACGTTAGCATCAAGTGCACGGGAAGATGCTTGCAGAATACTTGTGTGCTGCTTTTTTTTTAATGTTGCTCAGCCTGTATCCCATGCTTGGTTGGCTAGGCATGTAATTAAAATGATTGTGGAGTGAGTCTGTGTGCTCTAACATCTGTGTTCTCTGCTGTCATCTTGGAACAGAGCTGCAGTGACTCTGCTGCCTCGTTTTGCCACGGTCTCTGGTTTTGGAAACACCATTTTGCTTTTCTGAACATACTTGCAGTGTCCTATATATGCATCCTCCTGTCATGCACACAGGCGGAAGGGCTAGGGCATCTAAATGGTTCTCATTTGTCCTAGAAGTAAAAAGTATTAGGAATACTTAAGCAGTATGTTTTGGCTTTTTGTTTTGAACAGATGAACAGATTGTGGCTGAAGCTAGAGCAAAATGTGAGAGATGTATTTAAGGAGCAATGAGTAGATACAAAGAAACATCTTTAAACCAGTAAACAAAACAGACTTTTGACCTAACTTTAGTATTTGGGGTTTCAATTTGTTAATTTGTTTTAGTTCCCTTGGCTTAGCAGAGTTCAAGATGGCCACACACAGATGTAATGCTGCACAGCAGCTTAACTGTATTTCCATGACCTCAGAGGGTAGCTGCCTTTAAAACAAGGGATATGAGATGCTGAAGATCAGAAGTTAAGAGTTCATGGAAAGATGTTCTTGGGAGTGCGTTATCATGAAATGAGCACTCGTTGACCTTTGAATAGACAGCAGATGTACTATTTTTCACTTAAATTGCTTGAAAGCATTCCTCGCAATGATCTGGGGTTGTGTTTGTTTGTCAGATAATTTTTCTACAGTAATTATATTCCAACTTAAAGCCTTCTGCTGTTCTCCTCCTGTGTAGCTGCCTCCCCTCCCTTGATGATATTAAGGACTTCTTGCACAGCAGTAGATGGCCTTTTAAGTCTTAACATCAGCTCACAAGAAAACATCTTATCAAATCCAAACCCGAATGTCTGGATTACTGAAGCGTCTGTCGTCAAGAGAATGATTTGAGTCGCAGCAGCTTTGCTGATTTTGGCGTTGGTGAGGGATAGGAAGCAGGCTCCAGTAACGCAGCCCGTGTTATCGGTGTCGCCGCTTATATAACGAAGCTGCTGTGGCTCTGCGAGTTGACTCTGGAGTTCATAGCCGCGTAGATTAATTCTAATGCAATGAAACAGGGAAACTTAATCCAGGAGTGGGAACTGTAATGCTAAATGCTCTCTCATGCTTTAAATTGTTCTGAAGGCCTTTTAGTTTGAATTCAAGCTTTTTCTATTAGCTTTGTTGTGAATTTGCATCCCTTGCTCTGTTTGCAGCTATGCTGGCATAGTCTCCCCTCTTCTTTAGGAACCTTGCGTATTTAGCAGGTGAGATCATATGAAGTCCTGAAAATAAGAAAGTATTTTTTAATTTAAATTCTGCATATTTTTCTTTTCTTTGTAGGTCTCACTGGCACAAATTGTGTGTATTTTTGTTTTGTATTCCGTTAAGCGGTTGATACCCTGGTTCTTAAGTATAAACTGTTAAACTGCACGCTGCATTTGAGTTCTCCAGTGGCTGAAGAGAGGTCAGTAGGGGATGCTAGCTGGGAGTTTATGGGCATGGGAGAGGGCAGAGTGTCCCTAGCTGTAGTTAAGGAAGGATTACCTTTACTAGACTGAAAATACCTTCAAGTTTCCATGACTTCAAGTCATTGGGTAGCCAGACTGTTGTCATAATAGGCATACAGCAGGGCTCAGTGTCCATTCTTATCTGATCTGTTATGAGGAAGGAAGCAATGTATCCTTTCTGATTCTTCACTGCTTCTCTAGAAAAGATTTCCCAACCCATGACCAAGGGAAAACACTGCTTTCCTTATAAAACTGTTTTCTTTAGTAACATCTTAGCAAAGACCAACCTTTTGTTGCACTTGTGTTTTGATGATGGGCTTTGGACTTGTGCGTCAACTGAACATCCCACTATAACAAAATGTGAAATACAGTGGCTTGGATTTGAATGTTGTCATGACACTTGTTGCAGTGCCACGTGCTCCTGCAGGTGAGGAGGCTGCTGATTTAACAGGCTTTCCACCTCTACCTAGCAAGGATTACTGTAATGCGCAAGCCACTATTCCACTGAAGCAGCAGACAAGCTATTGTCCCCTGAAACCTCTCTGAAGTGTGTGTAGCTCGTAGATAAGCACATACTGCCGGTCTTTGAAGTCTAGGTCTTTGTTGTGTCTTCTGGGACCCTGGATGATGGGGAATATCTAGAGGGACGTAGATCTAATGGGTAGTTAGGCTGTTCTGTCCCATGTAGTCCATTTTGTCAGAGCAGGAGGGACACCCACTGTGCACCGGGCTGTCTCAAGGCGGCTGTGTCCATTGTGTACCAACCTACAGAGGCTTCCTCCTTTTGTCTGAGAGCATGAGAAATACTTATGGCAATGTTGTTGCCAAGGGCTGAGATCAGTGCAGCTGCAGGTTTTGGCTGTGTACCTTCTTCACCTGAGTCGGTGTCTAAAACGCTCTCTCTTGCTACTTCTTATCTCTGCACAGTGTATCTTGTTGCATTAGGTTAGAACAGTATGTGTGAGCGTGGAGGAGCAGAACAGATCCTTCCCCTCTGGACTAGATTGTTTAAAAATGTATGTGTATATGCTTGTCCTTCAGATGCTTTGCTTCTGTCATGCCAAGCTGTGGTCAGCAGTACAACTAGCTGTTTCCTTTTTCTCGGGGAATGGAGGTGCGCTGCAATGTAGAATGAGCTGGGGTTGTGATCCTTCTTCTCCAGGGGGTTTGGCACGCTGGTGAGTCCCATCAGAGCTGCCTTCGAGTGCTGCTTGCAGGACTTGCTCCACAGAGTCATCCCTATAGAGGATCTTATCAGACCAGTTCTTTTCCTAATACTCCCGTGAATCATTGGGGTTGAAGATATCTTGATATGAACAGTTTTGTTCTGACTGTATTCTCATCTGAGTCATACTGCAGTGCTCTGCAAAGCCTTTTCATTGTGTAGTGAGTCACAAACTCTGGAGTGAAGGGAATGTAAAAATGGAGCAAAGCTCGTGTTCCTTCCGAGTGCATCATGCTAATACCAGTTCTGGTCTCTGCATCTTTTGCTGCTGGACAAATGGTGGTGATATTACCAGTACTGTCCGCTTACTTTCCAATTCAGTTAATTGGACCACGAGATGGTCCTGCGAGATGCTGTCACTAGTTAATTTATTAGTATGTAATTACTGCTACTAGTGATTAGTAGTGCATGGGCATTGATTCACTTTATTTCTCAGGGTAGAGTTGGTTAAGAGCCTTGAAGTAGCGTGGAGGTTACATGCTAGAAAGAAGTAGAAAAGCTGAATAGCTTTTTAATACAGCACAGCAACAGGTAATGGGATATCTGCTTGAGACAGGGTGTCTTTGGTACCAACAGAGAAGGAGCCTACAACACTTTATTGTAGCTCTTAAGTCTTGCTGTGTGCTGAGACGTGTACTATAAACAGCGAAGGGGAAAAGAGGCTGTAAAAGCTAAGCTACAGAGCGCCTTGACTTGAATTTCTGCTTTTTCTTAATTGCTGGAAAATGGCAATGTTGACCTGAATCTGTGTAAATGTATGGGTTATGCATGAATTGGGCTAGAATAAAGCAAAATTCTCCAGTGTCTTTGAAACTCTTTCCTTGCACCACTGGTGCTTTTTCTGCGAGAGTCAGAACTGCAGATGCACAGATAGCAAGAATGGCAACTGTATGTGCTTTGGAAAAAGACTGGATGTTTGATTCACAGCAATTAAGATGCAGAACCATGCTAAAGGAAGCATTGATAAGAACATGGCTATGCTCTAGTCCTTGGTTTTGAGATGGTCTCTTCAGTGTTGTCACCCAGGAGTTTCCTTCCATACATCTGTCGGTGCTTTTGTGTTGTAATATTCTTTTTCTACTAATGTATGTGTGTTGAGGGGGGATCCAGCAGTGAAAGGTGCTCTGTAAGCTCAATGATGTTTCCCTTTTTTTGGCTTGCAGGCTCTAGGCATATGTGTTTGAACCTGTAGGCAAAGGTTCAGCAAGGAATTAATTTTGTCAGGTACTTTCTGGCTCTGTGAGGCTGTTTCCCTACACGTAACAGCTAATGTCGTCTTTGGAAGTATTTCTTGGCTGGACAAACGTGATGGAGCCTAAACTGCCAAAAAACTTGGATTAGAGAGATTGTTTTAGAACTTCCTCTACTGTACTGGCGTCTTATTTCAATTCTGAAACCAAGAGCCTTTCTGTAAATTGGAAACATGTGTATTAGTCAAGTTGGATGACGTGTTTTTGTCTAGTTGGCTCAAAGTCAGAGGGTAATGCGCCTTTCTTTAAGGGGTTAGACTGAAGGTTTCTTTCAAGAATAGATGGACCACTTCCAAGGTCTGATCAACTATCCTGCTGTAGCACTAGTTTGCTCGTATTTCCAGAAAGGTTAGGTGACCTGGTTAGTAGAATCCAATGTTTTCTAACTAAATTGAAGTTGTGTTTAGGTTTGTAAGAACTGATGGTAAATCCTCTCTTCCCTTTACTCATCAGTCTCAGTTGCATGAGTAACCATGCAGTAATACCTCTTATCAGCAAATTGATGCTAGTCTGACTCCTCTATTCTGTGTTTGATCTGGAAGAGCCTTTGCTAGGGAACTGCAGCATAATGGATAATGAATAATGTAGAATCAAGACAATTTTTGATGGCTGATTTTACCAAAGCAAGACATACAAGGGCTTCTGTTGACCATACATCCAGTCATGCAGCAGTATGTGGTATACAGAGAGGAAAAAAGTCAACCTTTGCCAGCTTTCTGTCTGCAGCCTTACTTTTTTTGCTGACCCATGCTGTGCTGCTATGTTTTCAGATGGTCTCCTGAGAACTGACAGTTTCTGGAAACCCTGACTGTAGATTACCTTACTCCAGTCAAGGAAAAAAAAGTAACTGTTCTGAATGTATGGTTTTAGCAGACCAAAGTACACAGAGGGGTAAAAGGTGACTCGGAGAAATGTGAAACGCGCTGTGGGGGAGGAGGGAAGGAGATGAAAGTGAGTGTACAAAGATGTAAACCATGCTTGCTTCATCTGGGCAGAATCCTAAAAGTATTGATCCTTCACAGAGAAGATGCTTTTGCCAGGCCTGCTGAGCTTCCCAGTCTTGGGAGACCTCTATGCAGCATGTGGTGCTTGGAAGATATCATGCTGGTCTTAACTCTGGTTCTGCTCTTCCAGCTAAAAGCATTAGTCTGGTCAGGTGTTGGCCAGCCATTGGCACCTTGGCACTTCTGCTGAAACCATTTATCCTCTTGAAAATCCCCTGTTTTTCTACACGAGTGTAACACCTTATATCTTCTGGTCTGTCTTTAAGTACTTATGAAGTAAATCTTGGGTAATGCATCTACCTCCTCTGAGCGCTGCCTATATATTGCACTTACCTATGCACACAAGTGTTTGTCAGTTTGGAGGAACTGATATTCAAGAACCTTATTTTGCATTTGCTTTGGGAAAAGGGAGCCTAAACAGGAATTGAAAATGCAGGTGAGGGTCTCTAACCTTCAGTTTGCCACCAAATGATATAGCTACTTAGGAAGCTTGTCTTGGTGTCCAGCTGCAAAGCCTGATTATTGGTGCTCTGGAGAAAGGACTAAGCAAATCAGTTCAGTCTTACTTCATCTCTTTCCATTCCCCCCCTCAATTCTTAATGCCTTTTTGAGGAGAGGAAAATGCACACTCTTCAGGTTAACAAAAACCCTTTGTTTAAATGTTGATCCAATAAAACAAGCAGTGCTTCAAGCAGATGTTGGTGTGGATTTTTAGTGCTCCTTATTTTTCATTGTTAGGGAAAGTGAGAAATTCATACCCAGAAGAACATATCCTATTAGGCATGACTCTGGAGATTAAGGGTGGGAAGTCAGGTGCTTTCCTCTGACTTAATCCCAAGGCTTTGAATGTAGATTAAGGAGCTGTGCCACAAGTTGTCTTGATCTCTTACTTGTATTTTGGGATTTGATTTATTTTTGAACCTGTAAACAAAAATGTGTATTGAGAATGAGGTAGACAAGAGTTATAGGCCTTTGTCACATCAGATTTCTTGACATATGTGTCTTCAGAACAGCCAGTTGGAGGGACAAGCACCCTCCCATCCCTTGGCATCTCTCTCCTTCCCCCCCCGCCCTCCTTTTTCTTCTGGGACAAGGCTAATTTTACACCTCTTCTCCCCCACCTCTTCCCCCCACGACCACGCTTACTGATGGAAAGGGCGAAGTCCAGGATCGATACTTCATGCTATTTGTGTTGGTGTGGTAAGACTGTTGTGGCAGAGCTTGCCCGGTCAGCTCTGTGTGACTTCTTTCTGGGAACACTTCTGTAGCCTTAAGGATCTGTATGCTGAAGATGAAGCAGTGATGGTTAATGTTTCTTCTGAAGTCATTCTTTTATGTTCTTTGTCAAGTGAATATGCTTGGGTGGCTGCAAGTAAGCACTGAGTAAGATGGTGCTCACTCTTAATTTTCTTGAGATAATTGAGGGGAGTCAGCATCTCATTTGCAACTAACCTCTTGATGACTGTCAGTTCTCCTCTTGTTTCTGTTTTATCTTTTAGTAGTAAACTTTCCACCAGTTATGTTGAGATTTCCCATTCCCCTTGAGTGGGTAGGAGAACTTGGCTTGTTTTCAACTGAATTTAATTCCTATAGCTGGGGGAAGGGACGTGATGTCTGGGAATTTATTTGCTCTGAGATTCAGATGAGACTTGAGTAATTTTGGAATATATCAGGATTACCTCTGTACTGAACTTTAATTCTCACTTTTAAGACATGGATAAGACTTAAAATACTCAGGGACATATTGATATATGCTAGAGAGTTGTCTCTAATAATCAAAAAACCAAAACCCAGTAACCCTGCTCCTCTCTTAGCAAGGCTGTCTACTTCTTGGGTATGTCATCCTACCAGTTCTTTGTTTTAGATGATGATGATTAAGAAGACAGGTGAACTAAAATCAAGGAGGATCAAGTTTATACAAGACTTTCAGTCCTGGGGATGCACGCAGATGACAGTCTAAAAAAAAGAAAAAAGCCATCACTGTTAGCAATCCTTCCCTTTCCTCTGCTTTGGGAAGCGGCTGAGACTGTTGGCCATTTTGCAGCGGTGAAAAACTCAGAATTGATTACATTTATCCCCAAGCCAGAAATAACTTTTGCTGTACGGTGAGAGGGTCTGCAGGTATCTAATGGATGGTCATTGTGGGGCAGTGCCAGACTGATGCTATTTCTCTTTTCTTTTTTTCATGCTAGATGAACTAGGAAAGAGCAAAACACAGTGTGCTTTCATGCTGCAAAGGCTTTAATTTCAGTTTGGGATTGTGTGGTGTGTTTTTTTTAAGATTTCTGGGTAATGAGGCACTTGTAGTTTTTCAGTCTGATCTTATAGTTGTGAGCTTTAGGGTTTGGTAAGCCACAAATGCGCATGTTCTTGTGAAGTAGTCATTTGTGTGCTTAAGGCTGCAAGGCTCTTCTCTTGCAAAAAAAAAAAAAAAAGTAGGTTAGAGTGCAATACGTGGACACAGCAGTTGGTGTAACAATACTTGTACCGATTCCCTTCTCTAAGCACTTGGATATGAGGGTAACATTTATAATAATGTGTGCTTTCACATGGTTATCAGGTTGCTTGCTTCAGCAGATGTAATGTGTGCCAGACTTCTTTTAAGTTGTTATTTTAACAAATGAGCATTTTTTGGTCAATAGTAAGAGCAGCACTGAAACGAGCCGGGGAAAGAGCTGACACCCCCCTTCACCCTCACTTAAACTGGAGCTGCACCCTCAGATTGCAATTTCCTCGGTCAGTGCTAAATGCTTTTTCTGGCTGATACGTCTCAGAATGGTGCCACACGTGCATATGCATGAAAGTCCTTTGTAGTGTGAAATTGGGGATGAAAGATATTGCTAATCAGTCCTAACAATGCCGGACTTATTCCTGGACAAGGGGAAACGGGAATGTGGGGAATGGATGTTTCACAAATGTATAACACATTCAGACGCGTTGTTATGCTAGTGTTGGTGTCTGTGCATGGACACCCTTTTCAGTCTGTAAAATGCTGCTGTTCATGCAGAGAATTTAAACAAGCCTTCTATTCAACGCTGAAATGCAAAATAACGCCAAAATCCAAATGGAGGCACTTCAATTGCATAATAGTGTCTGTTACAAGGAGGACTCAGTGCAGTAGATGATGTAATGCTCCTTAAGATAAGGCCCAAGCTGGGGGGGAGAGAGGGGAAAAGGGTGTTGGTGAAGGAAACATTAAGAGTATTGGTAATGGTATCAAAGCCATCCATAGGGTGTTAATTAGCAAACTTGAATAATCCCAAAGTTGATTGGGTTACAACTGTACATGTGGAAAAAATGACCCATTGCTTGGTGATACCTGTTTTCTCCGATGAGTATAATTGCTTTAGTGTTGAATAGTAGATTTCTGAATAATGTGGTAGGCAGAGTATGACCTCACCGTGCTTCATGCTCTTTTCTTGGTAAGCTTGCTTGCGGTTTAACAGTGAGCTCAAGTTCCTGCAGCTGATAAACTGGTAATTTTGATACTTGCTATAGTAGCTAAGATTTCTTCAGCCTACCAAAGAGATGCTTTCTGTTGTGTTGCTGAAACGGTAATGCTTTGCATCTGGGCTGTGCCTGTAGCCTTGCTGTTTAAGTGCTAGTCGTTAGGGATGATGTTACTGTTCTGAGGCCCCTGGCAGTTTGTTACTTTCCTTCCTCCCTAAACTTATGTTTAGTGTATAGTTACTTTCTTCATCTTAGGAGTAGTCCTTTATGTTGCTTCCTCGCTGCAAGTGCCTCTGCAGTCTCCTCTCGGACTGGCATGGTCAGAGGGGTGGCATACGATTGCTGCCTTGCATATGCCCCCTCCCCCCCCGCCCCCTTTCTCCCTTGTTTTACAGTATTCACCTCCAGAAATGCTGAGAAAGTTGAGAGTAATGGAATTCATGAATTCAAGCTGTGCTTCAATGAAAACGTGTTTTCAATTTCTGCCTCCTTGGGAGCCTGAGACTGAACTGTAATTGTTGGCGCTGGATGGGGGCTGGGGCTGTGGATGAAATGAAAGCGGTGGAGTCAGCGCTCTGGCAGAGCCTCTCGCCCGGCATCTCGCCGCTTCTCGGCATTCAAAGCGTGGTGTGTGCTTTGGTGGCCGCTTCAGGAAGCGTTTTGTATTCAGCTGTCCAAAAGGCCCAGGCGTTTTTCCTGCTGGGTTTGATCTGGCTGTGGGGATCTGAATGACAGTGACATGTTGGAGAGGAACGTGATGGGGGAAGCATCATCTGGGGGTGGTTTCCCCCCCCCCCCCCTCTGCTCTTGATCCTGCTCACGCTGTCCTTTGAGTGTCCTGCTGCCGATTAAGGGTGAGAATTATAATGGTGACTCAAAAGCCTTTGGTAAAACTCATTAATTCATTCCTCCTTTAATTAGACACCCAGCCATGGGCTTGTAATTATCAGTGCCTAGGAACGTTTGCAGCTGTAATAAGCTGTGCTGCATCAATTGCAGAAATTATGGATTTTTTGGCAAATGCAGATGTGGTGAGCTCTTACTTGGTTTGGTTTTTGGTGAGGGACGTGGAAGGGCATAGAAATGAAGGAAGTAGCTGAGAGCGCGTAGCGGGTGACCTCGCTGAATCTTGCCTTGTGGTGTTGAACTAAGAGGAAAGGGTGGAGTTGTCCTGCTTATAGTTGGTGGTGTGTTTTTTTGTTTCCTTGGGAGGTGTAATATGTAACTTTCAAGGAGAGAAAAGAGGAAGGAGAATCTAATGAACATTATGCAAACATCTTTTCTTAAGACTTTAGCACCTGAGGGAATTTTACTTTTGGAATAAGAGTGTAACAGGAGCAGTCACAGGCTTTGCAAACAGCGCTTGTTTTGCTGTTTGGGTGTTAGGGAATGGCTGAGTGTTTTACAACAAAAAGTACCAGGTACTTTTTTGAGTCTTCTGGGAAAAGAAAAAATCAATAGTAAACTTCCATTATTTTGTAATCTCTTCTTGTTTCTGAATAAGAAGGAAGGTAATTTTCAGAACTAATTTGTGTGGGTGACCCCTGGCAGCAGGTGACCAGGGTCTTCTGAGAGAAGTTTGTGTTACTTCTGGTATCTTTGAAATACTTGTGCTCTTTTTTTTTTTTTTTTTTTTCAGAAGGAGAACTAGAGGGAAGGCTGAAAGGACTTCAGGGAAGGACTCGTTATTTCTACCCTATTGCAACTCTAGTCGTAGTTACAATCGCTGCGAACGCAATGGTAGACCACGAAAACGTGATCTCTGTTTAGCTTGGACTGATAGGCTGTCAAGTGCAAGCAATACTGAAAGGCACAGACCTAGGAGAAGGCTAGGGATGGAGATAGCTGGCTGTCACTGGACTTGGACAGATATGATTAAAAAGATAGATTTGTTTTTTTTCTTAGGATTTGAACTTGAGTTAAGGTTAGACTGAATGTCTTGGACTTGAGTAAATGGGAGCTATTGCACAAGACTAGATTAGAGGTACTGTTAGTCAATGGCAAGTATTAATGTTCATGCTCCCTTAAGAGGGAAACCGTTTCAGTTGCAGTAGGTGGCAGGAAAAAATGGATCAGCTGTGTTTTGGGTCTTTTTCTGTCTGGATTTAGTGGAAAGCACAGATAGCACACCCAGTGAGGATGGAATGATTTGCTTGACACTTCTGTAGCTAAACAGAAGTCCTTTACTTCGGATGAGAGTGCTATTTTAAAAGCACTGAAGAACGCTTCCTGTGTGCCTTTTAGTATTTCAAAGTGTGACCAATGTTTTCTGTTTGTCCTTCTCGTCCTACCCCCACGCAGTCTGGGTTAGTCGGCTTACAAGACTTGAGTAGTGCAGAGAGCTCGAGTAGGACAGGGTTTCATCCCTGGTCTCTGAGGTCAAATATGCCGCATCACTGGCCATTCCTTATTATGTCTATAATCCAAATTCTTATAGGTTAGACAACAGATGTTGGATCAACCTGAGCAGACAAATTAGTGGGAGCACAAATTTACAAGGTTAAAATAGGCTTTCATTCTCATCAGTGCAGCCAGGTAAAGATCCTGTTCCTGGCTGTCTCAGACCATGTTCTGGGGCAGGTCGAGTGCTCTAGTAGTGGACCTCTTAATCACTGCAGGGATTTCCTTAAGCTTTTTCAGCTTGACTTGCTGCAAGTTAAAATCACTTCAACACAAGCTCTTCAAAAGCATTTTAAACACTTTAATATTAAAGGATAAACTAAAGGTGATGAATATAAAATATGTCCAGTCCTGTTGACAAAAATTCTCCGCGTGGACAACCGGTACTCTGGGACGTGCTTCCAGCGCCTGTGTGTTAGCAGGCGGCTCTTGGAGAAGCCGTGTGAGTGATAGTAGATGCTGGGAGCGTTCTGCTGAGGTGTAAATACAAGGTTGGACAGTTTATGCTAGCTCTGCTGTTTTTATTATGCAGCTTAGCTTTCCCCTCAGGTGATGTGGAGGTTATGGAAGAAGGAGGAAGGGACAAGCTGTGAACTTTCCTCCTCTCCCATCAGAAGATGAGGAAGAAGGTATGGGGATCTTGTTCCCCTAGTGCCCCCTTGGCATGTTAATCCTTCTTGTTCCGTGTACTTGTATCTTAGTCTGAATTCTTACTGAGGCAACTGTTGGCTGGGTCACGTGTGTCTCACTCCAGTGCCCTTTCAAACCTTTCTGGTGTTTGTGTGGATTTGTTGCAGCTATTAAAATTCAGTTGTCTGCTATAGTATTCATTGCTGTTAATTTTGTTCTCAAGTAAATGTCGTTCTGTGAGACTGCTGCTTGTCTTATTACTGCTCCTAAATACATTTAATAGCTATTTGCTAGCTATTGTGTCTTCTGCCTGTGACTGACCCACCTCTTAACATGTTCCCAGTGCTGAAGAGGACTGCAGATCCAAATTTCTTTGGTGGGTAGATCTGAATCATCCGCTGCTGATGTTGGCTACACTTCAGCCTGGGAGGAGATGTGCCTCTTGTACCACAGCAGTGGCATATCCAACAGGTGAAATGTAGTTCTGCAGGTATAACCTATGGGCAGGTCTTTCAGCACTAACTTAATTATTAGGTTTGGTTTACTTGTGCTGGCTTCAGGAAGAGTGATCTTGATTACTTGATGCAATAAATGAAATAAAAGGTTCCTAAGAAAGAACTATTCAAGGATAGGCCTTGAATGTTCATCAAGGTTTGAGTTCAAACCAGGCATGTCCATCTTCTTTTTCCTTCTAAAGTGAAATTTGCTGCTTCGTGTCTGATGTAGTGAATGTTGAGCCTTCATTCTAACACCTGTGCCTTCAGATAGGATCCGCCAGCAATTTAGTTCTTTACATCCTACTCACAAACACATACATCACCACTTCTTTGATACTAAAACTAGTGTTGAGACTTTCATCCATGGGATGTACTCGGCTAGACTTTGACATGCTGTTGCCTTCCAACAAGTCACTGGCCACTTCTCCTGGGAAAACAGATCCTGAGTATTTTCTGTGTATCTGCACTTGGACCTTGGTCAGTGCAGAGTCTCTCCCATGTGCTGTGAACATAGGCTAGCTGTAAAAGGGCTGAGAGCTTCTGGGAACTACAGTGTAGTCCTCAGCTTTATTCTTAGTGAGGAATATTTTTCCTGTTAGAACCGCAGCGTTGTTAAATGCTGCAGTAAGGAAGTGTTACATGGTGCAAAGTTTGATGTTAACTGCAAGCTATATATTCTTCTTGTACTCAAAACATTAACTATGCTGGATAAGAATCTTGTTCGTGGTGCAGCTGTGGTTTGGATTGTGCAATGGCTCTTTGGGTTCTACTACGGTATTTCTGTATCGCCTGATCTAGGGAAGTGTCCTGACGGCTGAAACTGTGCTATAGGCCAGGAAGAGTTCAGAGGCAGGCATGCATACATACATGCATACCATCAGTTGGGGGAACGGTGCTAGTCGCTGCATGTGAGCATCCATGCTGTACTCGCGGTGTAAGACTTCCTTACAATCCTGGCTTAAAGATCTAAAGCTCTTCTAGTGCTGCTGAGTGGGGTCTCAGTAGGTAGGACAGTGTCTTGTTTGATTCCCAGCTGCTTGTAAGGAATGGGGTGTTTAGGCTGTTTACGCTGCACTCTTAGCTGCCATGTATTTAACTTCCAGGCAGCACCCAGATAACCCCCATCCTTGTGCCCCTGGTAAACAGGCTTCCAAGCGGGGTTACGCATTCCAGGCACGTAGGCTGTCCTGCTCTGCTAGCTCGAGCTGGGTTAGTCATGCGTCTCACCGAGTGTGTCAGATCTGAGGACAGTCTGTCTCTCTTGCTTCTGCTCTCTGAATCCTTGCTCTATAAAAGACAGTAATCAACAAAAGGGCAGTTAGAGTTGTGGAGCTTGGTTATATGATCTTGTCACTTCTTTCACCCTGATCTTTGGACTAAGAAGATAGTGTTTTGAGTGCAGAAAAACTTTCAGGGTCCTGGGAAAGTGGCTGGGACTGTATTGTTCAGCTGCACGGCACTGTCTAAAATTAGTGGGAGCCAGTGGCAGGAGAATGAAACATCTGATTTTTTTTTTTAGGAGAAAACCAAATGAAAACTTGATGCCATGCTATTCCTCATGGTCATATTCTGTGTTTGGAAGCTACTGTTAAAGCTTCTAGTCATTACATGTGGGATTGCACTATCTTGTCTTTAAATGTATGCAAAAACCTGCTTGTATTCCTTCTTACACGTTTTCCACCTGAAGGTATAATCTAGTGACAATATAATCGCTTCCATAGCAACCAGCATGTCATAAATAGGATTATGGTACCTAGTAAGGATGGAGGGCACAAAGAATTTAGGAACAGAAGTATTCCCTCACGTAAATACCCTCATTAACGTGAAGAAGGGTACAGTGACGTATGTGCAGAGGGCAGCATCCTGCTTCGCGTGCTGCCTGGCGCCTAGGGGCCCTGTCACTGGGAGAACAAGGGAGGAGGAAGGGCACATGTGCAGCATGAGGTGTGTCCTAAACTAATGCAACAAGGCCTTAAGAAGATGAATCTGTGTTGTCAGTGAACCAAGGTAAAGCCTATGGAGAGCCTGTTACTGATCTCAAGGCACAAGTGTGGCAGGCTGCCTTGTCCTCAGCTAATGTGATTAAAACCCTGAAGGCATCAGGGACATATTCTAGCCATCTCTCTTCCCGCCTTCCTTCCTTCCACTCCCCCATCGAGAACACCCTTAACCCCCAGTCTGGAGAGGGTGAGGTTTGTCTGCTACAAAGTACTGCATTTTTTCCCACTACTACTGTCTGTAGAGTTATGTTAAAACTCTCAATACACATTCAAACTTGCTTTCTCTTCTTAGTAAAAAACTTAAGCTGGCTATTTATTGTTAAAGATGATGGGAAGAACCATCTCAAAAGCTCCTGTCTTTAGCTCCTTCTGCAGTGAAGACTAATGGTGTCTTGTGATGCTCTTCTGCAGACCCATAAAGGAAAGAGAGCTACTTTACTTGCACGCAGTTGCTGCCAGAGGTATCATGGTGGGTTTTATGCTGCATAGAGTTAAGTGAGAACCGTTACTGAATGCTTTGTAAGAGTGTTTGAGCAGATGCCCTGCTCTGCTTTGCAGTTTATGCACCGCTTGCTTTCATTCAATAAAAAGCAACATGAGGACAGAGTTATTGCAGATATTTGCTTTGTGGCTTCAGGGTATCTTATCTTGGGGCTGCTCAAAACTTTTCTAGTGAATTGCTCTCACTTTTTGCAGCATTTGAGTGATGTAACAACTGGTTCGATTGCTTCAGTGAGTCAAAAGTACTGCTTGGCTCTTTCCCGTAAGCTTTAACACCTGCTAAAAGGGTGAAGAATTCCAGGCAACTGCTGCCAGCCCGTAAGTGCTGTGAAAAGTCTCTTGTCAAAGATCCAGTTTTCTGTACAGGTTGGGAGTCAGATAATGTTCCCCACTAATCTAATGCAGTCAGTCGGAGCAGATCTAACTCTGTATTGCTGCCCAAACTACTTTTCTTGTGGATGGTGTGGTTTAGTGAGCTGAGTGTGCAGCGAGGGATCGTGATCGCTAGAGGCGATACAAAAGAGGTGATAGAGCTAAGGAGGGCATGGTGCTGCTCTTTCTAGCTTCAGAGAATCTGCAATGGATGTATTTATACTGCTGGTCCTGTACTTAGTGAGGTCTGCCAGCCTCACCTGGTTAGAGAACAAGCTTCAGTAAGAGATATTATGAGTCATATACTGGAACTTACAGTTCTTGCTTCTCTGTTCCTGATTAGGATACTCTCTGAAAAAAAGTTCACAAACGTGGCTTAAAATACCTGTCTATAAAGAGTAGAAAGAAGAATTGTGTGTAGGAAAGGGTGGATCTTAAGTCTGAGATTTCAAGTGCAAGTTGAATGTCTGGTGCAACCTGGCTTAAAAATAGGTGTAAAACTACTCAAATGCCAAAAGATCCACCTGGCTCCCTTCTGTAGCATTTTTTCTAGGAGAGTTAATAAACAGCCCAGGGGATACCTGCTTACAAATTGGTGAGTCTCACTTTGTGATAATGTTCCAAATAGGCAAATTGCTGATCTGCACAGCTAACAAGATGCTTTGTGCTTCAGAAGAGCTATCTTCAAATGCAAAGTTAACTATGAAGATAAATGTAGATATTAACGCTGAAGGTTATTATAAAGCTAAGGAACATGATTCACCAGTCAAGATAGCTGGCTGAAAGTCCATCCAGTCGCAGTAGTGAACTGAAAGACACTGAATTAAAAATAAACAAAGCAGGGGATGGTTGGCAAATAGCAAATAAGTAACTGAGCACCAGTTCCTGGTGTAGATCTGATGATAATGTGTTTCAGGAACCAGAAAAGATGGGATCATGTATTTCTGTATTCAGCATTGGGGAACCTCTAACTTGAGAATGCTGATCTGGTGGCAGCCCTAACAGCTGTTTCTAAATAGCCCCCCCTTTTTTTTTTTAAATTTCTGTAAGCACTCCCTGGTGACTGGTAAATGCTATTTTTGTTGTTTAGTGGAAGTGGCTGACCTTGGTGACGTTACAAACATACTGATGTCATTGTAAAGCACCACCACAAGGTGCATGTTGGATGGCTTGCCAAGCCAAAGGTCAGAGGAACCGCAAGGATGGTTCATGGCAGGAATGGCCCACTGCTCGGCTGTCAATGGCTGTGGCCTGGATGTTGTATGGGAGGCTGGATTAAGTAGTCCTTTCCAAGAATTTTCAGGCCAGGAGTCAATCCTGACTCTGTGTTGCTTCAAAGTGCCGCAGTACATGAGTGCGTAATAGTAAGTGGACGAGGCAGCTGGCTGTTGTCCATTGGATCTCTTCTTCCTTTGCTGGATCCCTCCTCGTACTTCCAGTTTGAATGTCAGGGGGCTGTGTTTCTAACCCCAGATGTGAGGTTAAAAACAAAACAGCAAAGGGAAAGGTCTGCTCCATGGTTTTCTTTCTGAAAGACGTTGTAACCCAAAATCTGCCACCCTTCTGCCAGTCGGTAGTTGTGAACTTGTTGGAGGAAAAGAGCCTGGTTTGTGGTTAGAAGAGAGGACCTGGTGAGCAGGGAGCACTGCAGCCTGGTTCTTCAGTTGGTGCTGGTGTGACTGCTTGTTGAGTCCTGCTCCGGCGGCTGCTCTGCCTCATGTGCCAGGTGCGGATGCCGTGACGGGAGTGTGTTCGTAGCAGCTGTTTTGAGTGAAGAAACCTTTCCCTTGAGGTTTATCGGGTGGCTGTGTGACACCTTGGACTTGACCTGTTAAGCTCTTCAGCTGTAGTGCTTCTGGCTTGTTGTGATTCTCCATGGGTAGAAAGGGTCCATCTCAAGCACTGGTTATTAATTTAAAGGTAGTATTGAGAAGACACAGAAATATACGGTAATTACACTATACCTAGCTAGAGACAAAAGAAAAAGGAGTTGGTGAGAAGCATAGCTCAGGATTACACTGTGAGGGGAGAACTATCAGTCAATTTAGGATGTGAAAGAAAATGTACTTCCTCCTTCTACTTCTTCAAAATTTTGCCCTCAGTGAGTAGTGTTGCTGCTGCTATCTGAAGGGAGGCTTTGGTGTGTTTAAGGTTTTTCAAGGTCAAAGGCACAGGGCTGCTGACTGGTGAGACTGTTCATTGCTGGGAAGATGCGATGCTTTCAAAATGCAGAACTGCAGTGGCGAGGTGAATAGCCTTTTAGTGGGTGGAGAAATGGGGAAAGTCTCCATATCAGCATCAAGTGTCCAAAGTGGCTTAAATTTCCCAATGAAATACAAGGTGGAAGATTGCAAAGGGTAAATTGATCGTAAGTGGGGAAACCAATTTGCAGTTGGTGCCTTTATAAAAGGCACAAATCTTGCTTTTTTAGCTTGCGGGAATTGCTTTTTTCCTAGACAAAAGTTGGCATTTAGTGCACCTCTGCATCAGTAGCATGTAAATCATGCATTGAATGGTCCTAGAAGAACAGTGTTGCCAGATGAAGGCATGTCAGGATGATGGCTTGCCTCTCTGCGCTTATCAGCAGGTGGCTGAGGTGTGACAGTAACGGGGGAGCTGTTTGCTGTTATCTCGATGCTAACACTGGTACTCCAGGCCCAGCTTTGGAGCAGCAATCCCAAGTAATGAAGCGTCCTGGGTGGCTGTGTCCAAGTGACACACACACACACGGTTCAGTTAGCGCAGAGGGCTGGGGTGGGGTGGCACATATTGACAAGGCATGGATCTATGAAGCTCTAAGCAGCTAAAGCTTCAGCAGAGCATATGGTGTTTGCATTTCTGCCTCTAAAACTGATCCAAGTAGTGCTCTGCTGAGAGGTAGATGCTTTGCAGTAATTTCTTCCCCAGATGTAGCTGCTACGAAAACAAATGTTGAAGGACTTGTTTTTTGACAATGGACCTCTCTATCAAGAGCGCTTCAGTGTTCGCAAGTTACTGGATTAGCATAACAGGGGTGGCTTAAAGCAATGCCGGTAAGAGCAGAGTGTTTCCTGCTAAAATTATGACTGAGTGACTTATAATTCTGCTATCTTGCACATTTTTCAATCCCGGACTTTAATAGGAAAGTCTTTGGCTGCCTGAAGTGTCCCCACTTCCTCTTTTGCATCTGTAGATTGGTGGTGTCCAAGCCTGCAGCACACAGACTGGGTTAGTGCTAGAAGAGGTCATTCTTTGTTCTGGGAACTGTGAAGCATTACAAAATGTTTCCTCCCTTGTGCTGTGTTTGGAAAGACTATTCTTTCTAATAACCCAGAAAAACAGGCAGTTCTCAAATCCTGTGTAGCTTGTTTGTGTGGGTTTTTAATTTTTTTTTTTTGCAACATGCAGGTGCTTAGATATGCTCAACGGGTCCAAGAAAACTTAACTATTGTCACTTTCCTTACAAGTTGGACAGAAGTTTTTAAGTTGTTTAAAAACAACAAAAAAGCCACCTTTATATTGTAGCAGTCCATGCAAACAAATTAACTTTAAGTTCCACTATTTGTACGCTGAAAACCCAGGAAATACCATAGTTACATGCAGTCCAAACTTTGCTGCGTGGTTTGTACTTGCTAGCTGAATGTTTGAAGAATGAGTCCGTTTCTCTACAGAGCGGCAGATTTCTTTTAAACATCCACAAATTGCTTCCTGCTAGGCAGGGCACGGCTGATTTTTGAAACGCACGCTGGAAATCGTGCTTGCATAACGCACAGGAGAAAGCGATAATGCGCTGCGCGCAGGTAACCTCTGCGTGTGGCTGAAGGCGATGTCTAGGCGCTGCAGCTGCGTGCTCAGTTCGAATGCACTGGAAGGCGACTGTGCTGCAAACAGCAAGGGTGGAGCGTGCTGTCGCTGGCAGTTCCCAAACCACCTAGGAGTCTAAGGTAGTGCGTACTGAATTATTTGTTGGTGAAATAAGTAAAGCAAAAAGTAAATAAAAGTACGGATCTCCAAAGGCGGTTGAGGTGAATGCTGTGTGAGAGTGCCCAAGCTGCAACGCTAAGCTGTGTTTACAGGGAGGTGTGGTTTATGAGGAGCAGGGTTCTAACTAGCTCTTTCTGACATTATCTGTAGCTGTGTGCTCAAAGTCTCCTTATTAGCTTTCTCTATAGAAGTCTTTTGCGCAAATTCAGCACTGAGCTACAGCCTTGGAAAGCCAGATTTTTTTTTTAATGGCATCAAACTCTTTTTTGCTCCTGAACTCCTGTGGAATGGCACTGCTCTATCACTGCTGCAGTGCTGAGACCTGTGTGCATTGGCAAAACTGCTTCCAGCACCCGTTTGGAATAAATACATGTGTATTCCTTGTTGGACAATCAATTTTTTTGTTGTACAAAAATATAGTACTGTATTCTAACATACTGAGCGTGATTTAAAACTAGACTTAGGCTGTGAATACAGATGTTTGTCTGTGCTACACCTCATCAGGCAAGACCTCAGTGGAGAAATAGTGCAAAACTGTAGTTTCAACATTGTGTAAATGAGACCTAACCTTGAGGGCCTGCATAGGGAATCCTAAAATGGATGCGACTCTTCCATCCCTAATAAAGTTTGCAGCTTCAGACCCTTTAATCATACCTGTCTGAAGTGGAGGTTCGTGGTTCCTGAGGTCACGGTCTAGGAGGGCGGCTGGAACACTGCACTCTGGAGCTGCTCAGTGATTATTAAATCAAGGAGCTGACCTGGCTGAAAACAGGTTTCAACACCAGCGCAGAGGTATGTCTGGTTCAAGTTATAGTGTAACTAGCCCTGGTGCGGAAAGAAGCAGTCCTGCTAACTAGACGCCAGGGTATTCGAATGGCTGCCCCGTGAACAAGATTGAGCACCTGATCCAGGGGTAAAACGCTTTATTCTTGTTGGATGAGTTGTTGTAACCCTGGTCTGGTATAAACCTGGGGCCTGTGCTTCATAGTGCTTCAGCAGTAAGAGAGTTGGGTTGAAAAGTGTGGGATGCACAAGGCTTTGTATTGAATCTCCCTTTTGGAATATTTTGGGGTGTTGAATCAATAAGCAGAATTCAGAAGCCAAATAAAAGGTTCCTGGCTGACTTCTGTCTTCATGTGACCCCATAGGTTTTTTTTTTTTAAACCGTAGCTTTTTTTAAACCATCATGGAAAAAAACACACTCCTGGGTTTGGCTTATAGATTAGCTGTTTCCTGCCCTTTATGGCTTCTTTCTGGTCTGGAGTTGGAAACAATGCTGAAAGCTGATAGAACAAACCACTGTACCACTAGTGAAAGGGATCTGTAATAGCATTTTATTTCTGGTTACTTTGTGACCTGCAGAATTGTAGCTGAGCAGGGAATATTCCTGTTTAAAGTGCTAGCATCAGCCCATCCTTTTCAGAGCTTATTCTTTCTTTGTTTCTCTCTGCTCTGAAGACCACACTCTTCATCACTTTAACAGTCTTGAGCTGTTCTTGTTGCCACATGAGCAGTTGATCAATTTTTCACTTCTACAGCAGTAGATTGTGTGATTTGACGCTCTCATTGGGTGGTGAGTGCGCATCTCCTCCTCAAAGTGCATTAAAGCTTTGGACATGACCTGTGAAATCACACACAGCCATGTTGTGTTGACATTGAGTGTCTAAGGCGGTGGTGTAATGCCGCTTTACAGCTGGACAAGTAGTATCACAAACAACTGTCCTCACTAGACCCCTGGAGTTGAGCTGCGTGTCTGTAACGTAGCTACAGTCCTCACCGTCCCTGCAAGTTCCTCTGTTGCAAGTCTATCTGCATCTTGAAGCCCTTTGCAGAGTTATACCTCTTTAAAAGAGTAACGAGGTTGAAAGCAAGATACAGGGCTGTGTGACTAGTTTGGGCCCATCCATTTATCAGGGAAATTGTTTTCTAGTGCTGCATACTGATAGAAAGTGTCAAGCCTGATAAATATGCTCAAGCTTCTTCACGTCTTCATTCTCCCTAGAGCTTAGTTTCTAGAAAGAAATATTGATATGTAAAATATTGGAGATACTCACCAGGGAACAACCTGGAGTGGAGACAAGGCAGGAATATTTTAATTTTGAAGCTGGTTGGATAAACAGTCAAATGAATAAACAGTTTCTTTTGTTTTCTAAAGACTTCAACAAAAAAAAAAGGAAGGGAACTGAACTTCATACATTGAAGTGTCTGGGAGGGAACATCCTTTCAGATGTTTGGTGTGTTGGAGATAACAGCACCCTTCCTTTAATCAGTAGCCTTTTTTCCAAGTGCTTTTTTAATGCAGTGCAGAGTCAGTGAGTCTGGGCTTCAGGGCATCTTATTCCTGGGCTCTGGTTGAAATTGCTCTTCCTGTGGAATCGAAATAGGAAATGACCTGAGCTACACATGCTGAACAAGAGGAAGATGGGGAGTGGCTTGCTGGCTGGAAACTTGTTAGTTCTGTTTATCTGTTCAGTAGCTTAGAAATAATTACTTTTGAAATGTTAGGAATGTGGCTAGTGGGAGCATTCACTGTCTTGTTATCTATGGAAGCATGATGCCAGGAAAAAGTGGTATTCTCTTTGTAAGGTTTGAGTTACAGTAAAATCTGTGACTAATATGGTTACAAAACTTTTTTCCCCCAACACCACTTTCATAGAGAGCGCTGTCTTGAATCTGTATCGGAACTATTAGTCTGAATAAAGATTTCTACATGATTGGTGAACAGGAGAACCACAGTCAGATGATAGAGATGCATAGGATATGGCTGGACACGCTTTTACCTCAGTCACGTTGGTTTGCAATGTCACAGTGGTCACATATGGTATTTAACAGTTATGCTGTTATTCCTGGGCTCCATGGATGAAATTAAGTTAACTATAGAACTGAGAACCTCTTGAATAGGTTTTTTTTCTTACTATATCAGCATACAGGTCAATATTCAAAAGAGTTGCTTTATTTTAAAGGTATGTTTTTACTTTTGAATGCTTTAGTCTGAAGTGCATAAATATAAAAGGGCTGCTTCTCTTATTTAATTGTTGTGGGAGTCATTTTTTTCCTAATGCCTGTTTGCTAGGGAGTAGCCAAAGGATCTAGATCTTGGCTGTGGCTTAAAGTTTGTCTTTTCAGTTGAGGGGGAGAAGAAAAAAGGATGTCTCTGAAGGACAGACTGAAGTGTCCAACGTGTCTTAAATGTGAATGATGAGGCCTTCCTAAAGGTAAATGCTTTGCCGTGGCAATCTAATGGGTGCTTTTGTGTTTGCTTTAGGATGGTCGCTATCTTCAGACTAGCAGTATTTCTCAGGGATGGTCATGTTTTCCAGAGGGACAAACTTAAGTTGAGGAACGATTATAGTAATCGATAGTGAATAGCAGGTCTTTCCTACACCTAGGAGAGCCATTTTTGTGCCTGGAGAAATCACTAAGGATATGAGCAAAAAGGACAGACGACTAAACCTAGTTTGTCTAGAGATCAAATGCTCCACTAGAATATTAAAAATAGTTTGGGGAGCTAAGATGGTCTTTGGTGCCTACAGCAATGAACTAGATGAAATAAGCCTATTTGAGTCCTGGGACATCAGAGGCTTATTTTGTAGCTGACCTCCCATTAAAGGACTTGAAAAGACAGCCCTTGCAATTCAGTTTGTCCAACTTGATTAGATTCTATCTGAAGCTTGATTGAATTTGTGGACAAGATTATGAAAAGCAACATGACTATCAATGAGGTGAGCAGTGTTTGAGGGGAAATTCTCTAGTATCCCAGAGGGTAGTGCTTTTAAGTTCAGTTATGAACATTAGAATTGTTTGATTTAGTTACAGGTTTTAATAGGGCGTTCTTGCTGCTGTGCCATCAATGATACTAGTTTGATGCGTAGCTTGCATGGTGCTTGTAACCCTGAACTTTGTGTTTGCTTGAGTCTTAAGTGTCCTGAAAGTAGAGGGGTTTCTTCCCATCTCAGCTGTTACCAAAGTGATCTTAGCCCCTAGGATCATAGCTTTTCAAGGAAAAGCTTTGATCCTCAAACACAGCAGCAAAAATAGCCTTGCTCATTAGGGTGGAGTTGTCTGCTGTGCTTTGTTGCTCTAGCAGGTCAGATTGGATAGATGATGACCTCTGGCTAGCTTACTTAAACAACACATCTTAATATTTGTGTAGTGGATATCAAAGTCACTCTCATTTGAGGACATAGCGATTTATAGCTTTTTTGTAAGATGAGAGCAAAATGGAGGAAAACCTTGATATCTTCCCCCCATGGATGGGGTAAATGACAAGTTTTAGAAGCAGCTATACTGCCTACTGTTTCCTGCTTTTCCTGGCTCTGTTTTAGTAAGTGTGGCATTGTCTACAGCTCAGAGACCGCACCAGTGGCGTGTTGAGTGATTGCTTGAGCCCAGTGAGAGACAGCCTACCCATCAGTGCTGAATTGTCACAACCTTTTCATGTTGGTGTTCTTGTTTTTCTGCTGTTGCTAAATGTTCAGCGGTGATGCTGGAGAAGAGAAAGAAAATCTGACACCTTCATATATAGCGGCAGCTGTTAATGGGGAAAGTAGTACTTTGTCAATCCTGGGGAAATCTCACTTGTTAAAACTATGCTTTTTACCTCTTTTTGTTGTTGTTGAAGTAAAAGCAAGTTGATGCAGAAATAACGGTAATTTATAAGCTTGAGAACTATGCCCATATAAATGATTACACACCTTTTCGGCTACTGCCGAATAATGAAGAAATCTAATCTTTAGCTGTCTGCTTATCAAATGTCTTTACAACTAGTTTTGCTGTATGTAACTCAAGTGAACTAACAAAAGATGTCAGATTTCCAAATTAATTTGTACTCTTAGTCCCTAAAAACTTTAAAAATTTTTTTGTACTGGGTATGCTGGCAGGATCTACCACTTCTCTCTGACAAGAAAGTGTATGGGGAAGGTGCTGTATTTTTTGGAGATTTTTCTCTGTTTGAGATGACTGTAGCAGAAATGGGCATGTGTATGTGTGTGTGCGGGGAAACTGTGGGTTTTGTGTTTAAGATATTAAATCTGCTCTTTGCTCTATCCCCAACAGAGCTGGCAGCACCCATTGCTTCAGGGCCTCCCATTTCAGTGCAGAGTTTGGTCGTCGGGAGCCAAGCTTATCTATTGGACTTCATGCTAGTGCTTCTCATCTGCTTCAGTGCAGTTTGATCAGCTGAGGGGCAGGCGGTTTAGGGGAGGCAGTGACATAAAACAGTTGTTTGTGCAGTGGTTTGACTTTTGGTTTATAAATAGTGGGAAACAGGTAGCTGTTATAGGCTGCATAAACAATTGCTGTAATTACAGTTGTGTGATGGCAAAAGGGAGAGATGCTAATGCTTCCCCACCCTCTCTAACACGCTTTTCGTTACCAGTGAAGAGGTGAGGGTGACAGTGTTGTATATGATGGGACTCCTGAGGTTTGTAGCGGCTGGACCATTGAAAAAAGCTAGAGGAGTTGTATGTGCCGATGTTCTAAAATACCTTCTCCCTGTCCCAAAATTCTGTCATCTTCCCCTGCCACATGCTTGTAGCTTACCTGGGATGTTGTACAGGCCTCAGTAGTAGCCAGCATTAACTTGTCACACTCTTTGTACGTTCACTATGTTGCTCTAAGACCTTGCCATGGTCTTTGGTTTTGTTTTCAATGGCCAACTTGGGAAGGTAACAACAGAGAATTCTGATCCGCTTTTCTTCAAAAGCGGTAGAAGTTGGGCCATTTGTTTTGCCGTTCAGCTTTCAGTCGTCTTCCTTCTGTTAGCTCTGCTTTTCCAAGCTGAGGGTCAGCACTGTGCGACCAGGCGCTGTCTGCAAAGATGCACCTGAGCAGTAAGGACTGCTCAGAAGATGAGCTTCTCCTGCACGTACTGGGCAGTGGGGCAGAGGAGTTCAGGGTATCCTTTGCTTGGCTCTAACTCTGCTTCTGGGAGATAATGATGTTGGGTCTGGGTGGAAAGAATTCCATATCTTTCTTGTGCTAGAGCCTGCCAACCATTGCGTTTGAGTTTTGTCCAATTGCAACCTTTTTTTTGTGTATGTCTTAGATTAACTTTTGCTCGTGTCTAATGGTGATTTGGTTTAGGTGGTTGTGCTAGAGGAAAGCTGTCACAAGCTCTCCTGCTGTGAGCTGTCGTGCTCAGGCACTAGAACTAGTTCTCCTCCTCCACATCCACAGCATGCTTCACGATCTGTTTTGTGGCTGCAGTGGTGGTAAGCCCAACAGCTGGATCACTCGCTTTTCCACATTATGCCAGTTTCTGTACTCTCCCCTGCTTGCTCTTCTGTGAGAAGTTCTGATCTTCTTTTGTAAATGTCTGTGTGGTCTAGGACCCTGGGATTGGAGCCCCTTTTGTAGGGAAGCTGAGGCTGGGTAGCTTTCTCTGTTGTGACCGTTTCCTCCCTCACTTCCCTGAATTAATGGAGTGAAACACCTACAAGAGCAGCACGCATGCTGTGCAGTGCTGCCTTTGAGGAGTATTAATACCTTTTGGGTGTCAGCGCTTCTCTGACCTGTGTCAGACACGAGCACAACTGCACATCTTACCCCTTCCCCTCCACCCCATCCTGATTTCTGCAGTACTGTCTTCCTGCTCAGCAAGGAAAACCCGAGCTGTGGACTGAGGTAGAACGTGGGATATACTGCTTTTGTTAAAATAACCTGGTGTTGCTGCTCTGCATCAACTCTGTCATTCGTCTAACCGAGGTTCTGCCTCCTTTGGCTGTCTCTCCCTGATTGACCTCTGGTGGGGGAAGAGCGATCAATATTGCGATGAGCTGGAGCGGTGATGGTGCTCGTCAGGCTGGGCTGTGGGGATGCGGAGGAGGGGTTGAGCAGGGAGCTCTCATGCGTGCTGGCAGCCTCCCACCTCCCGGGCTCGTTGCTGTGCAGCTCTGGAAGGCAGCAGCCAATGGGATGCACGAGCATCCATGCAGTTGGGCTCGCCGAATAACTCCTGAGGTGCCTTGTTTTCAGTCTGAAGTGTGTAACTTCTCTATTGCTGCTTTTTTTTTTTTCCTTCCCTACCTCTTCTTTCCTGCCCCCTCGGCTGTCTCGTTTTGTTGTTTTGAGGAATAACATCCATGCTGTTGAGTCTCTCACTTGGTCTCAAATGGTACTTGCTGCATTTCTCATGCCCACAGAGCAACTGTTGGTGCTGTTCGGCGTGGGGAGAGATCTGTCACCTTTTGGTGCTTCGTGACCTTATCAGGTGGGGTAGGTCATGCAGCTGGAGGCAAACCTGAGCTCTGAAGGCTTGTTCTTTGCCTAGCCCTCTAAGCAAGCTGAAAATAGCCCTAAAATGGGGTCATCAGCCATTTTGCGTGTGTGGGCTCTCCTCCAGTTATGTGTGCCAGCATAAATGCTGTGTAACTGCATAATGATGTGGGGCCCCCAGTGCAGGAGAGATGTTGACTAACTGGAGCATGCCTAGGGAAAGGCTGCTGAGATGATTAGAGCCTCACCTGTGAAGAGAGGCTGGGAGGCTTGGGACCCTTCAGCCTGGAGAGGAGAAGGCAGAAGGACAGATCTGTGAGCAGCCTTCGCATACCCAAAAGAGGGACTTGGAGAAGACGGCACCAGGCTCTTCTCAGAGGCACCCAGCAGAAGGACAAGTGACAACCACAAGCTGCAATGGGAAATGGCACTTGGGTGCAATCACTTATGAACGTTTTTCTTTGTAGTGCTGGAACAGGGAAGCCTTGGAAACTGTAGCCTTAGAGACCCTCGAAACTTGCCTGGGCAAGGCTCTGAGCAACCCCATCTATTAAATTAGCCCTACTTTCAGCAGTGGGTTGCACTACAGTGACCTCCAGAGGTCTTTTTCTATTATTTTATGAAATCTGTGAAATTGATGTTTGTCTCTGAACTCTTGTAGCAGTAACATGTTGACTTAGTGGAGTGAATGCTATAAAACTGGAGCTTTAAATGTGCACATTTAACATTTATGGGAATTAATCTTCCAGGACTCTGTGATGTCTATTTTCACCTTACTGGGAAAGGAGATGAGATGGCTATGAACGCTGATTTCCCCCTTCTCCATGGGGTGCCGAGTTAAGGCTGAACGGTGCTTTGTTTTCCCAGTTGCTGCCCTCTCATTAGTGTGATCTCTATTTAAAAAGTATGCCTTACATTCACATATTCTCCATATAGTCCATTCAAAATAGTCAAGACTACCATGCAAAGAAACAGTCATTCTTATTTTATCTTTAATAAAGTCCAGCGGTGTGCAAGTGGGTTACAGTCTAACTGTAATGAAAAGCTAATCACTGACCTTCTCCACCCTCTGGGATCCCAGGAGGTTACTGGAGCAGCACACTGCCCCAGCTTCTCTTCCTCATGTATGTGACAATGGAATTTTTGTTTTGTTTGGTGTTTTAAGCATGGCTCCTGATAAGCTAGATAAGCTAGTTTGATAGCTGGCTGCTATCTGTAGGGCCAGCATTTGACAGATGACTTTAGAGGGGGAAAGGAACTTAAGTAGCTTAATAGGATTTAGCTCTGTCTACACTGTCCTGCCAGAGCATGTTATAAACCACTTTAGTGGGATTCCTTCTTTAAATATAGCCATGACATCAGTGTAGGCAGAACCTCTAAGAGGTCTGGGAACATTCCTGAAAAATCAATCTCAAGATGCAGTTCAGAAGGACAGATGAATGAATGAATACCTGCGCAGGAGCTCAAGAAATCCTACCAGCACTGATCTCATGAGCAGGATAGAAGGATCTCTGAAGGAGGGCTGTGTGTGTATTAGTTTTACCTGTAAAGTGCATTGATTTCTAGTGGAAGTTATGCATCTGTCTTGGGAGAGCAGAGCAGCTAACGAAAAAACCTGTTAGGACACAGTGGGGCAAACACCTGCTTCTTTTAACTGATGTAACTGCTATTACAGAAAAATAGCCCCATGTCCTACATATTTCCAAAACTTGGTTGTAAAGGAAGCTAAAAGTGAGGTGTATTTGTCCTGAAACAGCTGATATAAACCCAGTACTTCAAGTTTTTTTAAGCCAATGGTCCATGACAACTTTCGGCTTTGCAGGCAGACAAACCCTCAGAGAGTTGAACAGCTTTGCTTAGTTGAAAGGAGACAGTTTCCCTCTTCCCCCAACCCCGAGGGGAAATGGAGAAACTGTGAGAAGAGCTGCTCAGACCCGAAGCTGCAAAGCGAGGTGCCCTGTGTAAACACATGTTGTGGCACCAGATTTGGCTTGTAACTGCAAGGTTTTTTAATCTATATGCGCATCTACTGCTAGCTGTTTCCCTATTCTCATGAATGGCATTCAGGAGGTGAATTTAAAAAGCGTGTGCTCCCCTTTTTATCAGCATGACAACTGGGCAGCAGAAGTGGAGGGGTAAGGCTGTGACCGCTTGCCAGAATGCTGCTCTTGAGGGGGCAGCATCTGACTTTACCCTGGTTGCTGAGAGGGCCATCTGCAGCTCTGCGCTGCTAATGGGGAAAGCTGTAAAGAAAGCATCTCTATTCAAATTGTATTTCCCTTCAGTATAGCTGCCGGAGGCCCTAATCCCTGCTCGGCATTTGGCGAGGAGCCTGCATGAGGCCTTTCTTAGCTCTGTAGCCCCCCTTGCACAGGCCGCAGTGCTGAGCGGAGAAGTGGTTAATGACGCTCCCAGTCTTGTCAGTGGTGCAGAAACACAGGCTCCAGCTGTGACTGTGGTGGGTCTTGGCTAGCTTGGATGGTTTTTTGATCTGCTTCCTCTGTTAGCCTCTCTATGGTATTTTTTTTCCTGGGTTTGAAGGTTCCCAATAGTGAATATTGGTTGTCTTTGTCCCTGGTGGTTTTTTTGAGAGCTTTTTTATCTTCTTTAAAGAAAGAAAAAGGGAGGGGAAAAAAAAAAAACCTCAAAAACCCCCAAAATAAAACCAAGGAAGAATCGATGTGGAAATGTTTCCTGCACATGAATGAGCCTCTTTTGGGGAGGGAAATGTACAGCTTTAAGTTGAAGGAAGAGATTTCCTCTTTTTTTTCCCCTCCCTGTTTTTTCATAGAATCATAGAACCATTTAGGTTGGAAGAGACCTTTAAGATCATAGAGTCCAGCCATTTTTGTTGAGGTTTTCGTTGTTTTGTTTTTTTTAACTCCAACTATAGTAGTCTTCAAAGAGGAAGCTTGGAGTGAATTTATGGTAAGAAGCGTGGCACTTGTTTGTCTCTGACAGTTAAATGGCACGTTTGCATTGTTTGTGCAAGGAGGTCAGTTCAGGTCCACAGTCAATAGATGGGTCAGAGGTCTGTGTTCCTCCTTCCCCAACCTACAGAAGTTATCCCTATGGGATATTGCCCCTTTCCAGTTCTTCGCGGCCTCTCCACATGACTGACATACTGCATTAAAGCTGACCTCAAATACAAATTATTTTAAGGAAGATGTCATATGGACTGCTAGCTGTAGCACAATGGGCTGTGACTTTTTAAAGATGTAGGGCGGTTTGCCTTTGATTTTGCTCTTTATCCGCTCCCAGAGGTCAGCCATCAGGGCAGCTAGACCAGTATAATTTGCTAATGTCATCGAGAGTGCTATTTCTCTCACGCTGTAGTAGGCTTAATGAGTATTATGAACTACACTAAGTTTTTGCTGTGTAAACAGCCATTTGGCATGCTTTGATTGTGTAGACAAATGCCAGTGAAGCTGAATGGGGTAAATATCAATGGAATGCAGTGCCCCAGTTTCATTTTTGTTGTTTTTTTCTTGTTGTTCCAAACTTCTCACTTTTGATTCTGAAGATTGACTTCAGGTTGCAAACTGAGCACAAACTGGACATGGATCTCCATGTTAAAGACATCTGAGTAGCATCAATCTAGCCCATTCCTGTCTCTGACGTATAAATGCAGAAGCCTAATATTATATTTTCCTGCCCATTCAGTGCTAATAGAAGCAGCTCATGAAGCCATTTGCAGTGGATTTGTTATCTTGGCCAGAAAGTATCTCTTTTCCTCCTAATTAATTTTTATTTTTTTTTTAAACTCAGGTGCCTCCAAATGCCAAAGTGACTGTTAGAGCTTCTTACTGTGGCTTAAACATTTTCCTAATAGCTGCTATTTAGAAAAAGACCTCTTCATGGTGCTAATGATATGAAACAAGTGATATAAATGTTAGCAGGCACCTTAAGTCGCCTTTTAAGTCTAACATTAGTAAAAATTTGACGTTGGAGTTTCCATTCCAATTTGGACTCTCTCTCAAATTATTCTGTATCATTTTTGTGGTTCAATGTAGCAAATGTTATGCTTGAGTTTATAGTGTGCAGCGGTAGATGCATGGTGCAAAAACTCTGAAGGCATAAATAGCATTAAAATGGTGCCTGCAGAGATGTTGCCATTGAGAATTTTCTGGGCAAGACATCGTTCTGCAAATGATTCAAGGACACAGCTCCACTGGCCCAGCAATGATCATGTTTTCTACATTTGTCTTAAATTTTTTCGTCTCTTGGGTTTCTTTATACTTTCTGTGTTCCTGTGGTATGGTCAGGACACTTTCATAATCCTTCTGATTGCAAGGACTACTAATTCCTTTTTCCAGATATATCTGATTTTAAAGAAACAAACAAAAAAGGTGTTTAATGTTCTTCATGGCTCAGTTATGGGTCTTGCCATAAATCATTGCTCTACTCTGAATAGTCTCCTTAAAAATGAGATTGGTAGGTCTGAGTAGACATTGAACCATGTTATTTGCGCACGGGGCTTGGCAACCAAGGTAAAATTGCTGCTTCTGTTAGTCCTGTTGTTGCACTTCTCTCCAAAGTGAGTGAGCTTCCCTACCTGTTTGGGCCTGACCAGTGAGCCTTGCCAAATCCTGCTTACAGTCCCACCAAAATTACTTGGTGGTGGAAGGTTACAGTGATGCCATGAAGGGAATGAGGCACCGTGCACGGTCTCGCAGTGGAAACCCATGAAAGGCAGCCTGCCCTGGCTTTCCAGAATCACTGCAGTCCAAGTGTGGTGGTTAAAAATATCTTCTCTTAAAATGAACTTCTTTCATGTGGAAATTTGAGACAAATTTGGAAACTCAGTGTGGGTTTTTTATCACTTGGGGTAGACGGGAAGTGGCCATACTCAATCTGTTTTCCTCTCAGCTGCTTTGATATGTGTGCAAGTCACGAGCTGCACAGAGCAGATGCCAGAAGAGTATAGTGAGAGGAAGAATGCTTGTGCTGGACGTCTGTGCTTGCATCCTATGCAACTGAATGCATACGCTGATAAGAAATTCAAACAGATGTTCTTTGCCCAGCAAAACTTCTTAACTAACACGAGTGATGTGATTCTGTATCACTGAAGACAAACCAGCAAGTTCAAAATAATGGCAGAAGCGAGCAGAACCACGTTATCTACAGCAGCTGTGCTTATGGAAACACTGCCATCCCTGATGATGGGATGGGCTAGCCCTGTTGATGGGTTGATGTTCCTTTGGAGAACGTTTCCACAACTGGGACAAGTTTTTGTTTTCTGTTCCACTTAGGGGTGGCTCTGCTCGTTTCCGCTCTCCTTCCCCTCCCTCCCCAATGCCATGTTTATCCTCTTCCAAATAGAAATGGCATGTGAAAGCCTCTCTCAAAGCAGACTGGCTGCCTGCTAAGGGGGTACTGCATGGTGTATGCCGCTTGAGTTGACCTCCTGCCAGGCCTTTCCCACTCTGGACATCAGAGCTGAGGGCTGAGCTCAGTGTCTTCAAACTGCAGTGGCTGATCTCTTCCACTTTGGTTGTCTGGTTTAAGAGGAGATGATTAAAAAGATCAAGAAGCTGCTGTGAGCTTAAATATGGCATTTAATCTTAACCCGTGCCATGTCATTACCTATCCAGTCCTAGAAAGGACAGGGTTTAGGTCCTACAGAGGAACAGGAGACTTGTAGATGGTGCAAGTAATCATCTCTACTGAAAGACCCTATCTTTGTGGAGAACTCTTGAAATTCACAGCAGCAGTATGTAAACTTGGGTTTCAAACCATATCTAATAAGAAACAGCAACAGCTAAAGAGCAGCTAGCCAGCAGTAAAACACAGACTCCATACAGCTGGAGTCTTGAAAGAAAATCCTTGAGGCTGGTGTCCACTCCAGAGCACGCATGGTCAGCATAGATAGATTAAAAAAATGCAGTGTCCCAGTGCTTTGCTTGATCGTGTGTAAGGATAGGCCCATACAAGAGATGTGGGTTTCCCCCCCCGCTTAAATGAAGTGTATTGTCTCTGAGAGCCCACATTATAGGAGGGGGAAGGGAAAAAAGATGGAAATTGGATTAAGTCACTGGGCTTCAGGCCTAAGCATTTCCTGCCTTTTTTCTTTCTATTTTTTTTTAATTTTATTTAATACACCAGCGCTGCCTAGCTCATGTGCTGGGCTGGGCAAGCGTGCCCTGGTCCCTGCCTGTGCGCAACAGGCGGCTTGGCGGTGCCACGTCTTGCCTTCAGGGAGTTCAGGCCAGCAGGAGCGTAGCTGAGCTCCTGCTGCAGAGCTGGGGATGGGGAATTGTCTTGGCATGGAAATTTATACAGCACTTGGGCTTCAGCCAGGTAACGCAGGCAGTGCTTGCTTATCCCTGAGTTGTAGGAGCATTAAATTCATACTTCCTTTATAGCACGGGGTTTCTTTCTTTCCATTATCCAGTTTGCTGGAAAATTACCTTGCGAGGAGATTGTGTTTTAAGACTTTAATGGATGATACAGCTTTCTAACCAAGGAAGTAAAGCTGCTTCTAAAACTCCTCGAGTAGAGGAGCTGCTGTCGGCCGGGAATGTGTGAGCTAATCTGTTGTGGGAAAGGAATGTCTGGTGAAATTGTGCAGATCTGCCATGAGTGAGCTGGGTGAGCTGAGCGTGGCCACAAGCAGTGCAGGAGACCCACCAAATTCTTCCAGCTATCCTTTTGGTGCCCTTCGCCTCAATATTCCAAATATTTATCTGATTCTTGCCTTTAAACAAAGTTAACTAGTGGTTTTAACTTTGTCCAACTGGGAATACTAGGAAGGAGTAAACTTCTAAAGCTGAAGGGCTGTTCCCGAGAGGATTCCTTACACATTTTGCTGGCCTGGGATTTGGGGCAAAGACCTGCATGAACACTGATGCATCCGTGGTGGGTTTTTTTAGAGCCCTGCAAGGGAATTTGCAGAATCCCTAGAAAGGAAATCTGCCTTTTCAGCGAGAATGCTCATTTGACAAGCTGCCAGTTCTGAGCTAAGCCTCATTTAATAAAGATTTAGTCTGTGGGGACCTGTCAGTGGAAACTGAATTTGGTGAGTGTCTCATTCTTTTCATCACTGTAGTGCATAGAGGCTTTCAGCCAGCATTATGGAGAAACTAGGGATAAGAATATCCAATTTAGAGGACCCCCTTACCTCTGGGAACGTTTCCTTGCTGTGTAAGATGGAGATTGCTGAGTTGGTAACAGCTAAGGGAATAAATGGATTGTTATTTGACTTCAACCCAATAGGACTCCGGTGTTCACTGCTGATTAGCATGGCTTAGATCTGCATTCATGGGCAGAAAAAAAATATCCAACCCAATTGTTAAGCAAATCCTTTCTACTCCGTGCTTTCCATCTCTCTTTGGTTTGTGATATGAGATACGCTGATGAATTCTAGCACCTGCCCCCATGTAACCTCTGGAAGTTGAGGTGTGCAGACTTACCTGTGCTATATATTGTTTCACCACAGCTCTCAAAACTCTGGCGATGATTATATTGCATGTGGGTTACTGCAATAAGCAAGGTTATGTCTTTTCGGCCTCTGCACTGGTGGCTTCTGTGAATTGGACCAAATATAAAGGCAGTGTTGAAAGTCTTTAATTATGAAATAAGGGGTCAGAATGTTAGTATGGAGGAAATGATGACGAATCTTTAATCAGCCTAGCCTTGTTCTGAGTCGTTGCCAGCACAAGGGCACTTGAGAAATTAATCTGAATTAACTGGAGGAATAAATTCAAAGCAGATTAGTTAAACCACTTTAAATGCACTAAAGTGAATTAAACTACACTGAATTAAAGCCATTCTAGTTAAACTACATTAAAACCCTGTGTGAACACTCATTTGTAATTAAAGTGGCTTTAGTTCACAGCTCTAATACCAATTAACTGTGGAATGCCCTTGCCTGTGTAGATAGCTTCTCAGTGTTGAGGAAGGTAGCCTGTTTATTTAACCAACTTGGTTAAATAGATTTGAGTTATCTAGTCATGCTAGGAGATGTTTCAACTGTAGATCTCTTTTATTCTAATGTGTCTGCTGTATTGTCTTAAGGTGATTTAAAAAATAAAAAAAAGGCATGACATAATCCTTGGCATTTTCTCCTTTTCCAGAAAGGAAAGCCAATAGCCAAAGAAAGCCGAAGGCAAAGTGTTGGCTTATATTGCTTGCTCCGGTGTGGACTTGCCCTAAATATATATATATAAAATCTACTGCACTCTACTGCATGCTGTCTCTGGGAGATCTCTGTATAAGGAGATGAGATGATGGAACCTGGTCCTCTGTTTCCACAGTGCTCTTCCATGCTGCTGAGGGATCCCTCACGAAGGAGACCACATCTCAGTACCGTGGGAAAAGCCTCTTCCACAGCGCGTTTCCTGCCCAGCCTTGCTCCTCCACTGTGTTGAGTACAGTAATTGGCCCGGGAAGGCCTGTCCCCCAGGCAGAGGAGATATGGATGGTTTAGTGCTGAGATCAGCAGTGGTTTCCACATCCTCCCCCCACATTACATTTGCCAATACATGGTTGGCTGTGTTCCCTACCAAAGCCTGCATCCTTCTGTAGAGGCTGTGGGATGAATGACATCCTGAGACACTTAAGTATCTCAACAAACACCACGTACAGCATTTTTCGGAAATGAAAATTGAGTCTCTGAAGACACAGCATGTTCAGAATAAGTTGAGGGGGTCAGAGTGTGTTCCTTGTGTTGCCAGCATTGCAAAAAAAATCATTTGGTAGGACAGAGTTACTTGTTATCTATGAATACGTAAGCTTCTTAGAGATGTCCTGAAGTCTGCAAAAAAAAAAAAAAAAGTAGGAAGTAGTGTAGGCATGACACTATCCTACAGCAGTTTCTTTTCTTGCTAAGACGACTTCCGTCCTTCATGGAATAAATAGAGATGAGTGCTGCTTTGGCAGGAGCCCAGTTTGCTTCATTTGTTCTTCTGGGTGAACGTTTTTCTCTTCCCACACTCCTTTAACCTCTTCTCTGTTTTATTATCACAATCTCAAGTTGCTGCATGGCAATCCAGAAGGAACATTAGTTGCAGATTCAGTGGAAACCTTTTCTTTTGGCAAAAGCTAACTTTAAGGTAAAACTATAAACAGTTCTCAATCTGGCGATGCTTGAGACAGCCGTGTTGTTGCAATGCTCAAAAGCTGTAGCTATTTTGTCCTGTGGGTTGAAATTGTGCAGTTTTAAGATGAAATAACTTTAAATTTATTGATGGAAGATTAAAAGCGAAACTGCATGCTTTTCAGGAACCACCTGAAGACTTCACCTTTGCTCTCAAGCTTCTTAATGAGGTTTTAGTGGACTTTCTAACATAGTAAATAGCAGTGCTATCCAGAAATAGCTATCATCTATTCCACGTGAAGAGCTGCTCACTGTGCCGTGCTGCTGTTAGTACAGTTAAGGTCTAAAGAATGTGGTAATTGGAAGCTGGGTAGGTTGAGATTGGTAAAACTTGTACTTAATAAACACATGGATTATTTTGAGCCCATGTGTATTCAGAACTAAGTTTCTAAACCTGTTCTGCTGCCAGGACTTCATGGCAGAGGGGAGGTGGTGGTGCGAGGAGGTGACCCTAAGCCAACGCTCCTCTGTACAGTTGAGTGATGAACAAACAGCACTTAAGGCAGTGCTAAACCTTGACGCTTAGGTGAATGCAACCCACCATTTATGCATTGTGACTTTATTTAGGCTTTCCCTTCTAAGGAAACATACTCAAATGTATCTTGTATATCCTATTCTCATGTTATGTGGATCACTTTTCTTTGTGACTGCATACACAGGATGGGATGGAGTATATTTCCCCTTAAGTGCAGTTTCAGCAGCCAAAATTAGCCTTCCAGGACCACAGTGGTCAGAGATACATTCAGGTAACCAGTGCTGTGGATCGCAGTTTGGAACTTGCGGTCTGAGAGCTGAAACTGACTATCTTGTATGGAATTTTCTTCATCCAGTAGACAAGTATATTGGTTGAATCAATCCACAATAACATAAGGCATGGTCTCGGAGACCAAGGATTGTGCTAACTGAAGGCTAATCTACATATATGTCCTTAGGTATAATATCAGCACCTATGAGTACCCTTATACCACGTGGAAGAGCTAACCAGCCCCAGGTATTTTTGCAGGAGATGTTTTTGCTGTGCCTTGTGTTTCTTATTGTGATGGTGCCCCTCTCTGCACAGGGACCTCGATATTTTCTGCCCCTTTTTTGGCTTCTAACTCCCATTGAGAGCGTAAATACCATGAATCCTGGCAACCATGCTGGAGTTGAAAGGCTGTTAACACTGCAGCAGGCTGTCAAGCACCGTCCCTGCACAAGACTGAGAGTATTCAGGTTTCATGGTGCCTTTCCAAGCTAGCAATGCTGCTCGTGGTTACTTCCCCGTGTGCTGCGATTAACTTTTATTTTGAAAGTGCTTCCTAATACTGTAGCTTCGTCTCCTGCCAGCCTGGCTGATACCGCTTGGATTTACGCTCATTTTCAGGGACTGCTCTGTCTCCACTTCTGCCATTAGTGTCAGCACAGTGGTAAAATGTTGCTCCTCCAAGTTGTCTCCATTTTCCTGTAAGGGCAGTTCATGCATCATTTGCTATAAAGGTTCTGATAGCTCAGCAAATGTTCGAAGACGAATTGATGCTCTTTTGTGGCAAAAGGCCCAGTGCATAATTTTACATTTACTCGGGATAATGTGGCCTTGGATAACCGAGTCCCAGATTTACTGTTGCAGGATAGAGTGTCTGAGGTTTTAGCCAGCCTTAAACCCCCTTTTTTAAATACTGTCATTTAATCCTGACTAGCAGGCACAGGCATATCTTTGGTTGCGACCAGGCTTTCACTGCCAGCCAGTCTCTGGGTCCTAAACTGACTCATCAGTCAGAAAGATTAATAACTGCTCTGCTGGATGATTTCACTTGTTGTCATGGCACATATCCATTAATGGAAAACAAATATTCTCTGGAAAATGAAACACAGATCGTGGTGTAGTGGCCAGCCAAGTCCTTTTGGCCAGATGCGTAAGTTAAAGCATGTATTAAGTGTCGAGAACTTCAGGTTGCTTGCTGCATGGCAGCCTTTAATTATTTTGTTCTCTTTTTAGTATTTCTTTTTTTTTTCCCCCTTTTAATAGGGGCAGTTCCCCTACATCTGGGGTTGTTCCCCTACATCTGGAGCTGCAGTGTGAATTTTTTGCTGATAAAGAGTCACTGGGAGGATGTTTTCAGCTGGTTCATCTTTCCAGCGGTAATGCCTTTTAGCATGTGCAGGAAGGTTGAGGGTGTGAAGAAAGAAGTGCAGGCAAGCAGTGCAGGAAAGCTTTGCATTACAGCAGCCTGACGTGTTTAAAAAAACAAAGAATATCCCTGAGGAGCTTTGGTACGCCGAATGTGTTAGTTAATTTAGTATTGAGTGCTCGTGCATGGCAAGCCTTCAGAAGTGGGAGAACGTGGGGCTCCGAGCGCAGCTTCCCTCGCGAAGGCCCCTTTCTGCTCAGGAACTCAAACAGCACACACGCCATCTGGCCTAATCATGGGAAAGGGGGATAGGGCTTTTTCCCTTCCACCCCCACTCTTCTCTGTTAAAGATCCCAAAGTTCACTTTCTGCAACAGGACCGGGTTTCTGCTGTTTAGTTTGGGGAAGCAGCACCTGTAAGCTCCCCCATCCCAGCGCGCTTGATGGGCTTTGGGTGGGTTTCTTAAGGCTGGGAGAGCTAACAGCATGTGGCTACGTGGAGTATCTGTGATGCAGCAGTTGGGTTTAAGTAGTGTGAATCTCGTTATGTATGGCTGATGGGCCCTACGGTCTGTACGCACTGACGTTTGCTTGGCTGGAAAGTACGTTGTGTGGCTTGTATAGTTTGCCAGGATAATAACTCAGCAGGGAGTACCTATGGAGCGGGCTGGGGGGAAAGAAGGGGAAGAAAAGCCTACGAAGAGCAAGTTACTACCAGACCCTGTTAGAAATGGTCACCAGTTTTGTTGAGAATCTCACTTTAATCGCAGCGTTCTTTGTTTTATTTCTTTCACCAGGAGGAAATTATTGTTTCAGTCAGGAGGAAGTGTATAAATGTTCTTTAAGGAATTTCTGCATGGGGAGGAAAAGAGATACTGATTTAAAAAACCCAAACCTTTATTTTAGGTTTGCTGATACAGATCTATGTCTGCCTCCCCGATACTGGGGAAGCAGTAGGTGATCTAGGCCCTTTCCAGATATTTTAGTCCTTTCTAATAAGTTGGCATTTGTCACCACTACCAAGGGTTGATCCAAAAAAGCTTATGGATAAAATAACATCCTTTTGCTTGATTCATTCACGTGGGAAAGTGTGTCTGGATTTGGTGTTAGAATGGATTTTTAAAAATTTATTTATTTTATTTAACAAAATCGTTTTGCATTTTTGGGTCTCGCCCAGGATTTTCCGAATAAAAAGAAATTGGAATGGTGTTAAATGAAATTGGAATGGAATTAAGCACTTCCCTTTCCTCCCAGGAACATCTGACTAGAAATAGGTGTAACAATAATTCAGCTTGTGACAGCTTCAAGCCAGTGTGTCTGTAGCATCCACGTTTGTTGTACCTATATATGTGGATGGTATATGGAGGGGTTTAGCATTTATTCTAGGTCTACCTTGAACAGAAGCATTGCTTGGGGATTCATTTTTTTCTAAGTCAATCTCACGCATGTATAATAAATTCCACCCCCTTTCAAACCCACTCATGCACTTGGATTTCTAATGAATAAGCCTGCATATTTATTCATGAAGATTAAAGAACTGTACAGATAGAGGCAGCTGGCTGAACTATTTTTTAATTTTTTTTTTCTTTAAATCTGCTGACCTCTGATCAGGAGTAAAGAGGAAGCCCTCTCTGATTCACTTAGGCTGTTTGCAGACAGGGGCAGACAAAATGGCTCAGCTGTTTGCTTGGGTACAGAACATGGTTTCATCGAGTGGGATGCAGAGAGGGGAGAAAGTGGGGCTAAAAATCTCCTGTTTATATTTTAAAAAAATATACAAAAACCACAAACCAACTTGTTTTCAAGGTATGCCTTCAGTGCTGTCTTAGTGCAGAGCCCTCAAACGTCTGGGCCCTGACTCGCATCCCCTGCTATGGCTGTGCCGTGGTCAGATGTGACGCCCGTCTCTGTTTTCCGCAGGCCCTGTTGCTGTTGGGTGGCATCGCGCTCTCCTGCCTCGCTCTGGACCTGCTCTTTCTCTTGTTCTACTCGTTTTGGCTGTGTTGCCGCCATCGGAAGAGCGAAGAACATCTAAACGCTGACTGCTGCTGTACGGCATGGTGTGTCATCATCGCAACCCTGGTGTGCAGGTACGGTCAATGCCTGAAAGGGATGTTCCCTGTTACTTGGGGTGGCGTATCCTGTGCGTGCGTTTTCACGCTTGGTATGCTGTGTCTGTAGTTAGTCAATGTTGGCAGTAATCCTCCTTTCCGCTTGGTATATGTATGTTTTAAATATCTGTAATGTATTTTTTTCCGTTCTACCACTTGCTGAACTGCCTAATGGCTTAAGCAATGTGAAAAGGAATAGCTAATGTCCTGCTCTTTGATACTTTGCAAGTGGTAAATCAAGGACACTGCGTCCTCGGAAGCTTATCGCTTAAATAGGGTAGATACAGTTGAAATATTTATCAGGTCTAGATGGAGATTTCTTAGAATCTGGTGTCCATAAAGAACAACTACATGGGAGACTAGGTTAGGAAGAAAGGGGCACAGATTATTCTTTTGGGTTTGAAAGTATTGGTATTTGACTGGAGTGGACGTTCAGATTTTGCAGCCTGTGTAAGACACTGCTGCATTTTGTTATCTGTACTAAGGTGCCATCTCCAAAGGTTGTTATTAATGCTGCTAGTGTCAGCAACGTTTCGTGTTACAACTGAGCAATAGAAAGCTTTTGGAGGTGAGGTGAAAAGAAGGGTTGCTGAAAAACAAGAAAAAATAAGTAATTAGTGGAGAACACAGACAGAAGAAGTTAAAAGGAGAGAATTTACATTTTGTTTGTTTTCTAGAGTTGTGTGTGTGTCTGGGTGTGTTTGGTTTTGGTTGTTTATTTTTTTTGTCAGCATAGATGAGGATCCCGTTTCCTAGAAAGTTAATGATGGGGCATCTGAAAGCAGGGACATGTTTGCAAACTTCTGGAAGGAGCCTTGGACTTCGTTTGTTTTGACTTGGGCAGAACAAATACTCTGAGATCTATGGATGTGTGCCCTGAGATCGAGCACTGCATTTCTTACCGATTCCAAGCATCATCTACTCTTCCCCAAGGCTACAGGTGGTCTTAGTTGCCCCTCTGCAGGGCTGGCAGTCTGGGAGCAGTCCCCTGTTCAGAAAGGAGGTAATGAGATGATTATATTTTGCAGTGTCTCATGACTCACTCTTTGTATTAACCTGCTGATAGGTGGTGGATCTCGTATGTGATCTTTTTGGAGGGGAGTGTGTTCCTCGAAGGCCAGGCTTAGCTGTTCAAGGGCTAGATTGTGCTACTAATGCATTTGTGTATTTGCTCTTTAGAGGCACATGCTTAAGAGAATAGAAAACCTCCAAAGTACTGGAACAAACACTGCAGAGCAGACATTATGTTGTGAGTTTAGCAGTTGGGGATGGATTTGCCTGTAGAGGCAGGGGCTCAGTGTTGAGGAGGAGAGCTAGTGCACTAGCAAATACTGCTGTCTTTCCAGGGAGCTTGTCCATGCTTTGCTGACTGCAAATAAGTGCCTGGAATGGAAAGGCAAACTAGAAAACAACTTGCAGAGAAGAAATCTCAGCCTCAATCACCTTTCTTCTTAGTGATCTCAAGAGCTTCAGCTGCATCCATTCCAATCCACTGAAAGTGCTGTGGTCCTAACCCTTTCTTACAGAAGCTCTAGCTGATGCTATTTATAGTTGTGCTGCTGCTACAGGCTGCTCTTAGCTATTGTTACACAGCATATATGTCCAAGACAGCTGCTGCAGAGTGTGGTAGCTGTGTTTGTTTTTAATTGTAGAAAGGGTGAGAAGGAGGTATTCTGCACATCTTCCAGAGCATGCGTGACAATTTAAAGTTGGAAGGTCAGCATATAAATTCTGGTAATCTTGATGCGACTCCCAGTCAACTCTGCAAGCTGGAAAACTGCTTAGGCTTCCTCAAAGTCTGAACCATTGGTTTTCACCCCTGGTGTATCATTTGTTTTTGTGGGTATTAAATGCAGGAATATCCTTAAAACTAAGAGTCTACCTGAATCTACAGTGATATTGGATGAATATTTGTCTTGACCTATTTAATTAAAGTTTTTTAAATTTGCACTCTGAGGTTGGTGCGATTGGGCGATAGCAGCTTGGTGCCATCCGTGGTGAGTGAAGGTGCTGTCCAAGTGCTGCCGCTCTCCTGCAAAGCCAAGGTCAGTCTTCTGCCCCTCTCAGAGCAGCTGGATGTGACAGCGCGCTTGAACCGGTGCCTCTTGGCACTCTGTGCTCAGTGTCTGGCTGGAAACGCAGATATGGCTTCCGACAAGCAAGGAGTCTAATCTGTGCTAGCAGGAGGTCCCAGTTAGATACCAACAGTTAAAGATTATTCCACTGGATATATCCTATCCTAGCTGTGCGTTACACATAAGAGCATCTGCCGGTCTGGCACTCCTGTTATGTTTCAGAGTAACGGGGAGTAGGGCTGTTCTGAATGTCTGCCTGACAGCAGGTTGACCCGGGCAGGAGTTTGCACCACCGTATGCAAGGGGAGGGAAGTAGCTTGGATGGTGAATCAGCAAGAGGTTCCAAACAGCAGCTGGTCTGGTCTGTCTGAATACTGTGGACTGTTGTCTTCCTAGCTGAGAACTAGTTGACTCTGGTTAAGTCCAACCATGCTTAGTAGATGCTTATCTAGGTAGTACTTAATCCCAGAGGGCTGTTTGTACTGTGAATCCTGCTGAGTACTATAGATCACCGTTTCCTAATGACTTGGTATTTCCCGCTGAGCCAGCAGGAAGGCATAACTGGTTAAGAGGAGCTCTCCAACAAAATGTCTCTGAGTCTTCCCAGTTGCTCTAGCCACAAAGCTGCTGGAATTATTTGCCTAGATTATTCCTTGAATACTTAGTTCATTTCTAGTCCTTACCAATTTTGATCAGCTTCTGTGTATGGGGAGTTGTCTTATAAATCATCTCGTCCACCAGTTAGGTGACCCTAACTCTCCCAGAAGGGAACTCAGCTCTGAAGGTGGGTAGGAAGCTTCATGAGGAAGGTACCTGAAAAAAAAGGGTACAAATAGATGGTGAAAACTTGCTTTCTCAAGTGCCAGTAATAGCACTTTCCCTTGGTGCGAAAGTGCAAGGTGGTAATTAGACAGACAAATTAACATTCCTCCTGAGAACATGAAGTCTAAAAAGGGCTCTCCTTATGAAGTTCCTGTAATTAAAGATGACTTGGTGTAGTTAGATTATTCATTTCTAAGGATGTGATGTGAATGGCTAGTGCTCATCTTTTCAGGCTGGTGACTGGGTACCCAGAGGGGTTTTCGCTGTGTGTGCGTGGGTATTATAACGGGAGGATCTCTCCACCAGAAGGCATGTATATGCTCTCTGTATCAGCTTAACGCTCTGCTGTTCAGGTATGCCTTGCGTAATTCAGAAAAACGTGTTTTTGCAGGTTATGTTGCAGACTGATTTGGAATTATATTTGATTTTTCTTTTCTGGTTCTTTTATCGAGGGATGTCCTCAACCCTCTTGCATAAAAACAACAGGAAAGCTATGCCTCAGACTTGAATTTCTTGAGTCTTGCTGAAAAGTGATGCTGAAGTGTGTGTACGCAACCTGCAGTACTTTAAATCCTACTGTTGTATCTGTAGGAGTACATAGAAATCACGGCATGCTGCTCTTCTGTCTCATGTCATATAATTCTTTGAAAAGTTGGTGTAGTGTACTGTCCCTCCCTAGTGTGTTTCTGTGGGTGTGCATCAGTGATGATAGTGTTAAGCTCAGGAGTGCAGTGTTTTCTTGACTTAACATGAGTGGGTTTCCTAAAACTTACCAAAATGACCGAGTAGCCAAGTGGCTTTTTAAATGCAGTGTTGAACAGCAGGAGCAACTTTTTAAATGGCCCATAAGAGCTTGGAAGGTTGATTTTTAAGATTTTTTTCAAAAACATGAGTGAGAAGGAAGGCAGGGGAGAGGTGGGGGTAGTGGAAGTGATAGGAGACTGATGAAGGTAGGTTTGGGAGGAAGAACTGGGGATGGGATGGTGTGGATTCAGGAGAGGTGTGTGTGCACTACGGAGGAGAAGGCAACACAAGCCAGAAGAGCAGAAGTGAGATGACTTTCCTATAGAAGCGTTGAAAATGCGTTGGAGTATCTTCCAGAGGGTGCTAGGGTGGAAAAAAGCTGTGTCATTCAGGAATGCTGTTCTTGTATCCACACTGCGTGACAGAAATGCAGGCTTCCCCATTGGGTGATGATTTTGTCATCCTGTACTGGGAGATGGATCTGCTGTATCTTAGGCTACAGAGCCTCCTCGGGTTTGTGCAAGAAGCCATGTGATTTGTCGTGACCTCAAGGACTTAGTCTGTTGGGTTAAGATGAGTTGATCTATTTTTACTTTAAAAGCATGCACTTAAATAGGAGCCCCTCTGTTTCCCTTTAATCAAATAAAAGGTAGTTAAAAACTAGTGCAAATCCTTAAATCTGCTTTAAACAATAGCAACTTATACTAGTGTGTGTAGGCAGGGATTTGAAACAACTGTTGGATTTAGATGAAGCCAAATGCAAACAGATAACTGAACAGCAGTGGTTCTCTCCTCTTCCCCCACCGGCCATTCCCCTGCTGCCTGCCCTTCAGCTCTGCCCCCTCCTCGGTCACAGTGTGTGTCTGGGCAGCTGCCCCCAGCCTGGGCTTCGGGGATGGTTTCCTTCCCTCTCTAGCATGATAGAAAGGGGAACTGCCACAAAACTGTACGGCTTGCTCCTAGGAGAAGGAATGGCCGTGTAAGTGACTCTTGCTAGCGCAGGGTGTGAATGCAGAGCTGGCTTTTGCTGGGCAGTAATGGAATAATTAATGCTTTATGTGTAGTTTCCAGTGAATGTGTGATACGCATGTCTAAAGGAATTTGTTACTTGAATTAAATGGCTTTTATCCCAATTCCTGTCGCTCTAGTGTTTTCTTTCAGGAGGAGTGACTGTGCCTAGAGGGTTAAGGGCAGCTGAAGCTGTGGTTCGTGCAGGGCTGGGTAGGAGGCCTGTGAGGATGGCTGCCGGGGTCGTTCTGCCTTGAGTAGGGTAACGAGTTTCCAGTCACTTGCCTGTAGTTGCTAGCACTTCATAAATGGTACCTTTGAGTAAACTGAGTATACCTAGCTGTGCTGCATCTTTAAGGACAAGATGACTGCTGCTACTTCAGAGTGCTGTTTCCGAGTCTTTTCCACCAAAACAGTGCTACTATGCTGGGAATACTGAGAGCCAAGCAGCAGGTTTGGGGCACTTACCAAGCCTTTGCTGAAAGAATAGGCTTCTAGTAGCTGTAATAGGCTGAATAAAAATGGCTCACCAATTAAAGGGGTCAGATCTGCATATTCAATGTCACGAATGTTCTGGAATTTATTTGGTGTCTATAGTAGAAACAACTGTTAAAGTTTTCTGCTGCTCAGGAGAGTGAAAGGGTCTGTCTGAATTTGCTTGTTCTGATTAAGACAAGGGGAAATTCAAGCCAGAGGCTTATGATTGCCACAATGGGATGCTGAGTTGCCTTATCCTGGGCATAGCTCTGGATCTGTCATCTCTCTACTTCAGGGGAAGGAGTGTGTGTGTGTCTTTTTTATCCCTTCCACCCCCGTACATCCTAGGCATCCATTATCAAGCTCTGATAATAGCTGCAACCAGGGAGGAATGTAGAGGGCTTTTCTCTAATTATCAACATCATTTGCATTACGAAAATGTTTGAGGAATGGCGCTTCTGAAGAAAGAGGCTGATTTCTTGTATTAACACTAAATATTTAGTTACATACCTGCTGCCTCTCTTTCTGTATATGGTGTAGGCTGCCTACTGTCCCTGGAAGACTCTTCAGCTGAGGCTTTTATGGGCCAAGCTCTCTATAATTTATGGAGATTCAATTGTTGGAAAAAACATGAGGCTGACACAGATTTTCATAGTGGATCCGCTTCCAGTGCATGATCTTTGCTTCCATTTCTTGCATCTATGAGGAGAAAGTGAAATACAACCAGGTGAACTATATTGTTCTGTTCACTCTTTCTGGAGTGGATGAGCCCAGGAAAGGACAGATGGATGCTGTCTTCCTGAGGAGGAGGAGCGAGAGCGGAAAGGGTTATTTGGACTGCAGATTGATGTATGTGCCAGAGCAGATCTGTGCAAGGGTCTGTTATCTAGACAAAGCCTGCTCTGGCTTGCCTGCTTGGGTTCATTTCGCAGCTGGGTGGTGATGGTGGTGAAGAATGCCTAACATCCTTTAGTGATCCCTTCCTATTAAACAAAGGCGCTACGCTTACTTGTTCTGAAAGCTGATGTTTGGCTTGTTTCCTTCCTCTTTCATTCCTCCTTCAAACCAGCTCTGTGAGGGCAGTGCTGTAACCTAAGCACAAAGTTGTTGTGAAGAAACTAAATGTTTCATCCAGAATAACTTCTAGATTTACAACAAAACCACCACCACCACCTTCTTTTCCACTACCACAAACACATCCTTGATGTCTTGAGAACCTTCCCAGAAAAGATCCTGGGTACTCCAAAGCTAAATATGACATGAGAATAGGAAGTTGGTATCTTGGTAATGTTTGCTTGCCCTGAGTTCAGTTGTGTGACCCCTTCGCAAGTTCTTTCCTCCTCTATTATTAGGAAGAATGGGCTTGGAAAGGGGAACTGTGAGTTCCTGCGGCGATGTCTTAATAGAAGAGGTATCACTGACTTGCATGAGATAATCTCCTGGTTGCAACTCTTTTACAGGATCTTCCTCCTTTAAGTGAGGCTTAAGCTAATATGGTTTACTTCATAATTGGGGCAGACTGATATGTGTGGACAGTTATGGTAAATCAGCTGATAGGTGGTAATTTGCTAAGCAGCTGGAGTTGAATTGTGTCTGCAAGCTTGAAATTCACTTGCTTTAAAAATAAATAAGCCTTTTGTCCCAGTAAGTTATTAAGCCTTCTTTCCTAGTACTCTAAATCAGTGTGACACAAATGCTTCTAATGGGAAGATAAATCAAGATAGATGATATTCACAGATATTTCACAGTGTAGAGAAGAGGGCATGGGTAATGTATCTAGAGGAACCACCACCATGGGCCAGTAGTCAATGAAAACTGTGTCCTGCTTTTAAAAACGTAACGAAACAATCTGTATTTCATGTCCAGAGAAGGCGTATGTCTCCTGACATAGCAATGGTTGCTCTTGCAGGAGCCACTGGAGAGCTGCTTGGCTGGCTGGATTTCTGGTTGCCCATGGCTAGATCTGAACAATCTAACAGTTCTAACATATTTTCATTGTTGTACCATAAAAGAAACATACATATCGAGAAGGGATTGGTGTTCTGCTGTTCATCATATGGATGCTATACAGAGAATTAGTGGCTGTGTGGAAAACACGGGCAAATGTTTACAGGTGAATTTTTTAGTGGTTGCTGAGGAGCATGACTACCCCAGCTACCCTTTGTAGAGGCACACAGCTTCCCTTTCTGTGGAAGGTACTGATGTGACCATGAAGGGTCCTGTAGTGGCAAGCCATGCATTACATAGCTTGCCTTTTAGCGTTAACTTTACCATTTCTTGCTTCCTTTCTCTGCAGTGCTGGAATTGCTGTTGGCTTCTATGGGAATGGAGAGACCAGTGACGGCATTCACCGGCTGACGTACTCGCTACGCCATGCAAACCGCACTGTGGCAGGTGTCCAAGACCGGGTAAGCACCATGGGAGACACGCTGGCGAATGGGGAGTGTGGGAATCAGCAGACTTGCTCAGCACCTCTTCTCTTGAATCTGGCTGTGCCTGTATCTCTTCCTCTTTTTTGTTAGTCTCTGAGCTTAAGAGATGTGCTAAAATTTCCATTAATGGCGTGGTGCTTTCTTCAGCTCTTCTAAAAATATCAAAGCAAACACAGCTTGTTAAATGAAGTCTTCTCTTTGCTAGGTTTAAAAACAGCTTCTGATCAACTCTCTTCCACACCCGGAAGAGGAGGCAGGCCAAAGCAGACAAGTCTCTTAATAAAATATATCATTTTAGTACAATCGGTTGTTGCTGGGCTACCTCTAATTTCATGGTATCATTCTGCACCCCTGATGGCTGCAAAATGTGTACCTGTGTTAAAGGCTCGGCTGAGATGCCATCATTGGACTACTTGCAAACAATCTACTTAAGCGTCTATAAAGTTGCTTTTGAAGGGTATGCAGTCTGAGCCTCTTAAGGCAGAGGACTGGTAATCTAGAAGCTGTCCATAACTTCCTAGTAAGGATGAATCCTCTTTGAGTTCCTTGACTTCCTGTCCTTTAATTATTTTTTTTTTCTTTGCTATACTATAGGTACTAGATACCGCAGTGGCCCTGAACCAAACAGTGGAACCAAACTTGCTAATCCTGGAGGAGATGTTCACAAAGCAGACAGACTACCTGCGTGTTATCCAGAAGCTGCAAGGTCTCTTGGATGATCTGGTCAGGCAAACAACTGAGATCCCCTTTTGGAAGAATGAAGAACTGTCTCTGGAGGAGCTGGCAATTCAGATTGACCTCTATGACTGGTACAGGTGTGTAGCATGCTGTAGTGTAGTGGTTGTAGCATCTGTTTGTGCCTGTTTTGCAACAGTGATGTGCGTGTTCAGGGTGGCTGAGTCAAAGGCTGTATATATTACTGCAGGTATTTGTGGCCCACCCAGCTGACTTGTTTCTTACAGCAAAATTGCATTCAATTTAAATCAAAATGCATGGCAACAACTTTTCTTAACTCTGTTTACCACCAGCTGAAGGGAAACTTATTCTCAATGTGTAAAATCTGTAGCTTTGTGTTCTAACACTGGGGAAAAAAAACAGCCACAGTGATAGCTACTCTTGTGTCCTAATAAGTGCATTGTAGCTGTATGACACATTAACTAAATAGAATGGAAAACTGAACTAGTTCCATATGTTAACACTGTACTCTAACATTCCTTCTCGTTAAACTTCTTCAATAAAAGATTGCATCCAATATATGCCACAAAAGAAAACCTCTGTCCACACATGTGGAATAACTGAAGCATTTTCTAACAAATGTCTAGGAAGTTCAAGAAGCTGCAATGCCTTTTCACCTGATGGTGTCCAGTTACGTTCTCAACAACTGTGTATGCTGGGTGTGTTGTGTAAATACTTTTACCTGCATTGACTCCAGGCCCAGCAAATATCCAGAGCTCTCTGGAGATTAATCGTTAGTGGTGGCATTTACTTGAAGAAAAGAAGGGCTACGTTTTTCCCATGAGTCACACTAGCTTCTTGATCTGTGCCTTTTATACACCAGTTTTCCTTTGCAGACTGTGTATTGGGGTTTTTTTTGCTGCAGGTGGCTGGGATACCTGGGCCTGCTCCTGTTCCATGTCCTGATATGTTTGCTGGTGCTCTTCGGGCTCATTAGAAACTCCAGGGCCATTCTTATGGGGTAAGTCCTGACCCAGGCACGGTGCATAAAGGAAGGTGAGCTGAATGCAAGTGCCTGCTAGTTTAAACCTCTAGACTCTTGTCAGTTGATTTCAAGGACTTCTGATACTGAAGAGCTTAAACTTCTCTCTCCATGTAGAGAGACCTTGTAGAGTGTAGCTCTGTGGACAGGATTAGTGCTAGATGAGAGATGTTCACAGGAAGGTTCTTGAGCTATAAAATGTGATAGTGCTGGTGTCCATTGCTTTTGCATCAAAGACAAGGAACTCATCTGGGCAGTCTGCCTTTCGCTGGGTAGCATTGGTAGCCTCTGTTTGCTGGGAGATAGTAATGTGAACGTCCTCCCTTAAATTTACAGGCTTTAAAAATCTCCCTTTAATTCTCTACAGTTGTGAAGATGTTTGTTAATGAATCATAAGCATTGCATGTGTCTACACAACCTGGTAGCATGCCTCTTGTGTCACGATCTGCTCTTGTTTACCTTTGGCTGTCACACCTGAAGAAATGTTAAACTGAGATCAAGCAATGGTTTGTATGGTTATGAGGAGGAGTCTTGTTGCCATGGTACCGCAATATTAATGCATGTCTATTTCTTAAAAGCACTGCAAATGCTGCTCAGGCCCCATTACAAGAAAAAAATATTCCTCTCCCTATCTTGTAGCTTGGTTTAGCTTGGCATATTTGGCAAAGATACTGGTATCATAAACACAGTGACAGTTTGACAGCTGACATGGCCAAGAGTTTATCCTGGTGCGTGGTGATGCCGTTAATAATTGGAATGCATATTCAGATTTATTATTTGCCAGATGACTTCATACCTGGCAGGTTATACAGACAAGAGTCCAAGTGTATGCACAGATGGTAAACCCAGGATTTAAATTAGAATCTCATTCCCTGTTAGGCAGAAGTTCATATTCAGGCATTCCCCAAAGAGAGCACATGGCATAAAGAAGCAAGTGTATCGCACCCAAGGAAGATGGTGAAATGCCAGTTTTAGATCTTTTAGCCAAGCAATCAGTAACTGACCCAGTCATCTTCATTTAAAGTAAAACAACAAATGTGTCTTATTGAATTGATTACCACGCTCAGCTGGAGGCACCAAGCTGTGTTGTCCTTATGTCATAAAACGACAGAACCTCACTGATCCATGGCTGATAATTCTTGCATCCATTTGGAAAAAGCATAATAGTCTTTAGCCATCTTATTCCAGAGTGCTGCAGAGAGGTCAGTCTGGTGAAGCTCTATTACCTCTGCAAGATGACCCACAGATCCATTCACAGAACAGGAATTACTCAGGATTAAAATAAGTTTGTAAACTGAAGGATAGATTTTTTTTTTTCAAAGGTAGGCCCTTAGATTTATTTTTTAAAAGCTCTAGTCTTCAGGGAGACAAATGTAGCAGAAAAAGAGGTATGTCCCTTCCTCACAGAGATGCTTCCACTAGGTTTGAATAAAGAATATCTTGGTTACGAACAGGTTTTTGTTTTGTTTACTTTGGGGGGTGGGCAGGAGGAACCTACTTGTGTTTCAAAGCCTGAAGGAAAAAGGATCCCTGAGAGAGCAAGCCAGTGTCCCTTTACTTTGAAGATAGGAATACATAAAACTGCTTTATTAGTCTGAACGAAACTGCTTATTAGTCTGCATCCCTGTACCTGATGGAGCTGGGGAGCACTTTGGCCTGAGTATCTCTAGTACTCATACTGACAGCAAAGGTGGAGAGCTAATGTGCTGGTTCGGGAAGTGCAAAAGCCTCTTCCGCCGATTTGTGCTAGCTGAATGTCACTGAGACCACTGCTCTGTCATCCCTCTGCCTTGTGTCTGCTTGATAGCTGACACTTCCCACTATTTCTGTTGGTAACGAGGTCCAGCTGTCAGAACAAAACTTTTAAATCTGAGCAGAGATGCACTCGCATGGCTGTAGTGGGCACCTAAACTGTTGCTCTGAACTGTTTGCCTGCAGGTGACTGCCTCTCTTCAGGAGCTATGTGGGATGCTTAGGTGCTGTTCAGATGCATGCAGCTTGGAACCAAAGCCAGGTGTCCTAACGCAGGCTGAGTGTTCCCTCCCACTGTCTGTAGCTGTGCAGTGCTTACTCTTAAACTCCATTTATTCTAGAAACAGGATGGATTTGTCCAATTTTGTGTCAGTATGTTTGGGGGGTTTTTTTGTATGAGAAATTTTCCTTTGAATATCTTTGGACTTAGAAAGGAAAGCCCAGTGTGGGGATAGTGGAAGTGATGGGATTGCAGTCATCCATCTGCCAATCTTCCCGATGGCTACCCCTGTGCCTTTGTTTGGCTTCCCTGCTAGAAGCAGGGTAAGACTTTGCTTCCACCCTCTTCTTTCTTCCCCTGCAGCCCCAGGGCCAGGTAATGTGGGAACCAACAACTCGACATAAACTTCTCTGGTTTCTGCTGTCCACAGCATGTAAAATTGGATGGGTTATGTGAAGATACAGTGGTTGATAACTTCTTGGTTTTAGTAATTGCTTTGGACTCCAAATAATCTATCTTATGAAAGGATCTGCTTGAAATCAGAGCTTCTACATCTGCCATCTGTCTGTCTCCCACAGGGTGTGCTTGCTTGGGGTGTTTGCCCTGATTGTCAGCTGGGGATCCCTGGGTCTGGAGCTGGCTGTCGCTGTGGTAAGTGGCTCTGATCCAAGTCCCATTCACCCTTTTGCTGCAGGTTTATCTGACAGGAGATTAATGTTACGCTGTGCCTGTTTTATAGCGCATCTTGTTCTAAGCAGCTGTCCTAGCAATTTGCATCTATGAAAAGTACAGAGCTCCTTCTTCCTCCGTGGTGTGGTGCCCTAGCTAGTACTCCAGCACTGCTGCGGTTGTGTAAAGCAGTGCTAGTGGGGATGACGATGAGAGACTTCAGCATCTGAAACACCTCCACAGTAGAGGGTTCTCTGATGTTAACCTGGCTCAACTGCTCTTTGATACTGATGTTCTTTGTTCCTTTTCCCTCTTGTCTTGCATCTGTCTAGGGCTCCAGTGACTTCTGTATTAACCCTGATGCTTATGTCTCCAAAGTGGTTGAAGAGAACGCAGTGCTTAGTGCTGGTAAGTGCTGGGACTGGCTTTGGCGCGGGGTACCGCAGCTCCAGCTGTCACAGAGGAGCATGGCAGTGGCTGAGAATATCAGGCGTTGCTTGGAACAGAGGAGCTTGCATACAATGGGAAAAGCAGATGTGTGTGGAGCTCTGGAAAACCATTGTTCTTCCCAAAGAAGCATTTATACCCTGGTCAGAAGTGCACGTGTACACTTTTCTTTGTCAGAAGAGCCCTCAGAATCTTTCTTCTGTCTTGGCCCTTAGGTGGAAATAACTGATAAGATGGAACAGAAGTCCCTGGATTATTTTCCTTTAAATATAGCACTTTTGAATCTTGTTCTCCTCTTAAGTGACAGAACTGTGGCAATAGCAGTGTGCAGTTTGAGTTGTCATTTTTAAAACTTGCTCTTGGGTCTGTGTTCCTGAATCTAGAATACTTATTTTTATATCTGTTATCAACAAATATATACCATTTTTTTCTCTTAACAGTGGCTATAAATAGGAGTCTCTTTAAAGCTAATTTAAAGGGTAAATGAATGGAAACAGCCACAAAGAGAAGTATGAATTTCCCTTTCCATTATAAATGCAGTATTTTTGACTGCTTTGTTTGTCCTGTTCCATTTAAAGCAATATGTCTGCATCACAGCGGTATCCAGCTGAAGCACTGATGGATTTGGGGTTTGTCAGTCCTAATTTAGACTGAAGTGGTTGGTGAGATGACGGGTGCCTCCAATTTGGACCTCGAGGTGGGGGCAAAAGTGGCTTTCAGAACTGTGGCTTAACAAAAAAGTGGTTGGGTGCCTGCCAGCAGATACCATAAGTGCTAAAAGGGAAAAGTATTTTTCAGGACTGAGTTTGCTGCTTAGATAACAAAGTTAACTTTTCTTTTCTCCTACCTTCTTTCCCCCTGATAGTTCCTCTGTATAGTTCTGTGTATGATAAAACACAAATAAGCAATGACACTGATGTGCAAAAGGAGCCACTTGTGGTTTTCCTGGTTCTTATTTAGTGGAATCGGAGAATCTTTGCCTTGTGTACAGAAGGTCCAGTGTATGGCCGTGCGCTTAGCCAAATGCTGCCTCTTACCTAATTTCCCGTCAGTTGCACAGTATGTAGCTATGGCTGAGGAGGCAGGGATTGGAAGCAATAAGAAACGTTTATGTCTGGAGGCAGAATGTAGTATAAACAAGTATGTACAGGTTGATATTACCACCCTACAGCTTATTTTTGGAATGCCTTACTTATTGATTTCCTGGGAAGGAGAGGATAGAGCCAGGCAGCTCTCTTTGTTACAAAGAAACGCAATAAGGGAAGAGAATGAGTGTTTAACACCGCACAAGATGAAAATCTTCTCTTGGTTGTGAAGGTGACGAGGATGTGGCTTCAGGTACCAAGCTAGTCTCCTAGTTGTTCAAGGAGGCAAATGGGTCAGTGAGGCCAAGGGGAAATATCTGATGCTAATGTCAGCTGTGTGCTGTAATAATTTGGTAACCCAAATCAGCTCTGGAGCATGTTTGGTAACAATTAGATTGACCCTGGGAAACTGAAGAAATGCCCCTTTGTGCTACTTCTCTATTTCAGTTGTCCTTGTCTGCTTGGCTCCTGCGGTTTTTGTTAATCAGTATCATTCATTTAGAGGCTAATGGTGAGTGCAGGACTGACATTCCTGTCCCCCCCATCCTGGCAGGGACAATCAGCTCCCCCGGGTGAAATCAGGCTCTGTTCTCACAGCACCGCCAGCTATAACAGTTGTTAAGGCTCCATAAATAACAGTGAATGGGTCTAAGTGAAACACTGAAGAGGAGGAAGAGCAGGTGTTGTCACAGGCTTGAGTTGGAAGGGTGGCCCCTTCCGTGGGTTGCTGGTGTGTCAGCTCCCTGCTGTTAGGCAGCCGTTGAGCGTTCGTGAGTGCCTTTTCCTTTTTTCAGAAGGAAATCAGTCTAACTTCTGAGCCTGCCATCGCACTAGGCAGCTGGTTGGGAGATGACTGAATGTTCTGCCTTCCCATGTGGATTTTCACTGCTGTGTCATAGTTTCTGTAGCACAGGAAGCGACAGAAATAGCTCTTGGTCCCCGATGCTGGGACTGTCCTGGGCACCTGAGCAGGAAGGAAGATCACAACACAAGGACTGCAGTGTGGCACTGCTCAATGACACTTTAATCCCAATAATGGCTCCTTAGAAACATCTTTAAAAGTCTGAAATAAGTGTTGGTATCCCTTATTATGCTTAGCTGTAAATTGTAGCAGCTGCTTTGTGATCAGTTTACAATGAGTGATGAGCTTGAGAAGACAGGGCAGGCAGCTGGGAGCCAGCATCGATGCTGTCCTCTTGGAGGAAGCTGCCCTGTTTGAAGGCTCCCAGTTCTAGTACATACTCTTCACGCTCTCTTGCTGCCTCTGCTCCGTGGGTGATGCTCTCTGACATTAACAGCAGTATAGACAGATGATGCCAAAACACTTTAAGATTGCTCCAGCTAGTTTCATCAGAGTGTATCCGACCATGCATTTTTTCAGTTCCGAGAAGACATGACTGAGAAAGTGTGAGTGGATGGAGAGGCTCAGGTAGTCCATGGAAAAAGAATCCATTGGGAGTTACCACATCTGTAGGAATCACATTTACCTTGGGAATCACCTGAACTGAAGTTGGGCTGAGAAGGCACTCGTATTTTCACTCTTGCCTAGGTGTCTGCTTTTAGCCAGTGCTGGGGTATGGCACACTGGGCTAGGTGCTGCCATCTATTTTTAAGGGTGTAAGAACCGACAAGTAATCGTAAGAAGCTTTGTAGTGCTGGGTCAATTTTTCCCTTTAATTGCTACTTTTAGTTGTTGTTTTTAAATATAATGTATTGTAATATTCCCAGCCCTATGCTCTGGCATTCAGACTAGGGCTGAGTCATCTAGGTTTGCATATTTGCAATGCTTTGGTGGTGGTGGTTATAGGAGTTTTCACAGAAAAATAACTGCGTTGGATACTGAGCAACTAGTATGTTAATATTCCTGTTTGTGTATTAATTGCTGTTTGCAAATCTAAATAGAATTAATGGAGCTGAGAATAATCTGATTAAGTGCATTATTATTGTTGTTGTCATGTTTTTAGCTGGAGAAGAGATGTTCTTGTTTTGTAGATAAAATGCGCTGCATTAAAAAAAGGAGGGGGAATGGGGAGCAAAGGGCCTTAATGCAGGTTTCCTGGAGAAGGAGAGACTTAAATCATTTTGCAGAAGGGGATGATATACATGCCTAACTTGCCCAGTATTCATTAATTGAGATAAAGCCAATGGAGTTGAACAGTGGCTGTATAATCGGCTCCTGCTGCTAGTAAAAAGACTTGGTGCAGCCAAGATGTTTATTTTCAAAGCAGGAGGCCGTCTTCTAGTCTCATTCTTTTTCATTGATATTATGTTATTATCAGATGACTTATTGCATAAGATTAAATAAAAAGGCACAATCTGTCTAAACAACAGGAAGAGCTTTCTCCAGATTCTCTTACTGGAAATCTGCGTGGTGAACAGACACTTCCTCCATCTGAAGGAACTGCAGACCTCAGGGGATGGGTAATGGAGCCTTTTACCTCCAGGCCAGCCAAGTTGGTCAGGCTGGATGCTGAGACTTAGCTGCTCAGATATAAGCAGCAAGCGTTCTTGTCGCGCGCAGCCTCCTAATTGGCCTCTCACTGATTCACTCTCACCTTAGAAGCCCAGAGCTGCGTGAACCGGAGGACTGACACTGCCACCACCTCCCTTTCCTCTCTAGAAGTAAGGTCAGGACAAAACCTCACGTGGGGCATGTGGTGGCTGCACGGTTACTACTTGAGCTCAGCAGGCAGTGCAGAAAAGAGTTTGCCCAAAGAGGCGCTTTTGAAAATCCTGCTGAGCTGATGTCGGCGTTGAGGAGCTGTGTTTTCCTGCGTGGTTTTGTTGGACTCCTGATTAGCAGAAAGCTTTGAGTGGAGGCTTGTGGGATGGCTACGAGCTCTTTGCTGAAGGCTCGCAATGACCGATTTCACCAGTACAAGAGTAGCGTATATGAGAGAAATATAAATGTTATGCAGGTACCTCCCTTTGCTGTCAGACTGTTGCCTTAAGGAAACAAAACTCCTCGTGGAGAACATCTTACCTGGGCAAGAAAATCTGGCCAAAAGAGCCTCCTTCCTTTGACATCACAGGTGATATACTTCAACTTTCTCTGATGATTGAACCCACAGAGACAGTCTTATCTGGGTGTATATGTAAAATGCAAGCTGCTTAGAGAATGTTCAAGTAGAGATGAAAAAGGGCTGGGAAAAGCTGTTCTGAGTGTGGGGATTTTTTTTTAACGAGGATCTTTTTTTTTTTTTTCTGATTGCTCTTTACCCTACAGACCTTCTCGCTGCCTTTTGGTGGGTGCATAATGCCATTTTTGCATTTCGTCTGGGCTTTGAAGTGAATAGTAAATCTCCATGGTTGCAGAAGCAATAAGTAGTTCTAGCAGCTGAAGCTGTCTTTAGTAGGCAGTTCTACTTTCCTTTCTAGGAAAAACAGACTTTGCAAAAATAAAGCATTTTAGGTAGTTCCCTTCCTTGCCTTCTGCTCCCACACTGCCTGTGCACCAAGAGAGTGGATCAGGAGGATTGCTGCCAGCAGCAGCAGGCATAGGCAGATGCAAATGTGACCCTGCCTAACCCTTTTTCTATAAACTAGATTGCCTGAAGGCCAGCTTCAAAAATCAGACCCAACCTTCAGGAATTTTCCTTGAGAGGAAAATGCATCATAAAGACAATTATAGAAAGAAATTGCCTGGAGCTGTTAGCAGAGTGCAAATGATGGGTTAGTATAGCTGTCTTCTGGACAGAAATGTGAGATTTGGTGTTGTACAGGATAGCCTCCACCAGATATAAAACTGGTGAAGGTGCCTCTTGCTCTTCCCTCTTTCCCATCCTGGCGGTATGGAGGCAGGGGCCACGCTCCTTTTAATTTCCAGGCTTTGCAGCACAGGATCACTTTAAGGCAGCTCCACTGCCTATTGTAGCTTTAGTTTTAAAGCACCACAGCTATTAGCACACTGGGTTCAGTGCAGAGGAAAGCTGCTCCTGCTGGCTTTGCCATTTTGGAAAGCACGTTTTATGTACAGTGTCACACTTGTCAGCTGCAAAGCCAGCACTACCACAGTGAAGCCTTGTTGATCCTGCCTTCCAGGGTGAAGCAAGGGAAGCGCTTATTTCACTGTACTGCTTTTTGCTTCACTTGTAACCAGCAATCTTTACCCTGGGCTTACAAGCTGCAGACTATAATGATATCAGGAACTCTCATCTGTAATCTGCCCACCGGGGATGATCCAGAAGGCCCTGAAGAAACATTTCTGGAGCTATATATTAGTGGTATGTCATGCAACTTAATGCACCTACAAAGGCGATGTAAACTTGATACCACTGTGGGAGCCTAATAGAAACTTCTAGTGGTTTGTTGGTTTAAAATAAATAGGTGACAAGATCACAGCTCCTTTAGGTGACAGTGTGTGATGCTGTGGATTGCTGTTGCTATGCTGTTCTCTCAGTGCAGGTGCATTTTAATCCATTTTTCCATAGCCATTGAGTGTGATTTATGAGCCTGGGAGGAGCAGTCCTTTCCTTGGCTCAGTAGTTGTGGACAGTCATTTGTGTGGTCTGCCCAAAGTGAGGCACACAAAGCAGTTCTTGCTGCCCTCCTATCTGCCCAGATTTTGCTAATTGCTGTTTAGAGGCTTGGCTGGGGAGGTGTAAGTCATCCCAGAGAAAGAGTTGGGGGGGGGGGGGGGGGGATGGAGCAGCTGGCAGAAGCTGCCCCAAAGTAGGCTAATGAATTATAAATAACAGCTGTCAGGTTGCATTGCCAGTGTGCAGGAGCTGACAGTCTGTGTTGTACCGCTTGGTCTCCAGTGTGTTGGCTTGCCGAAAGGTGCATTCAATATTTATGGGAAGTGCGGCAGAGTCACGTTAGTCAGGTCTGCTTCTTTCACAGCTCCGCTTGCTTGTGGCTGTGCCTTTTACTGATTTCTGAGTTGGGACTGATAAGAATACCTTTGCAGTCTGGAATACGTGTTACTCAAAGTCACAGACAGAAGATTAAAAGGAACAGAGAAAAGGATGCTAGTGGGGAGGGAAATGCAGAGTGTGTGTGTTTTGTGGCTTTTGTTGTCTTTACTGAGCCTACTTCACCCTTGATTTTGCTGAGCTGACGCACTCCCGTTCATCTGAAGAGGAACTGTAAATGTTTGAGAAATAATCTAAAGGTATTTGGATGATCAAGTCTTTCAGAGCTCCCTCCCTCGATAGCATTACTGAGAATGGCAGGGGAAAGCCTGGTATTTGTAATTTGTGCATGCCAGCAGTTGGTGTAGTATTATGGAAGGCTTATGAGGGCACCAGGCTGGTTTCATACACGTCTGAATGAGGAGAAATAAAACTGTGTCTTCAAGCCTGGAAATAAGTGATGCTGCTCGCAGAGCACTTTAACAGTTTTATCTGGAAGTTTACGAGTATGTCTTTAATCTGCCACTTTAGTAGGCAGATTACAGATGAGTCTCTCCTTGAACATGACAGAAGAATCCCCATTTATGAAGATGTCTTTTTTTGCCCCCCTTTTTTTTTTAAATGTTTAAACTTGTACATTTAGGAAGCAGTATATTCAGCATTGTGTAGTAGCACAGGGATGTGTGTATGCACCTCCTTTGACCCAACAGCATGCTTCCACAGGTATTTCTGATAGTAGCCTGAATTTATATCACCTCTATTACCTCTCCTGTGCTAATATTTTGTGGCTGTGTAGTGACCTAGTTGGTGAACTGAATTGGCTGGAAGTTGAGCTGTCTCTTTGCTATGTGCCCTAGGCAGCAGGCTGGTTGCTTTCGGTCACTGTAGAATGGTATTCTGACACTTGGAAGTTGCAGAAATTAAACATCCAGTTGGATTTATCCTAGACTGAGGTCTTGTCTTATGTTTGTACTGTGGATAGTGCTGACTTATGAATAAAATGTTTTGGATGTTTCATCTAACTATTTAAGTGGGGCAGCCCCATTGCCTTTCACTGTTCAAAAAAAAAAAAAGCAAACCAAAACAAATCTTTCTTTTCTCCCCAAAGGCAGCTTACATCCCTTTCTCTAGTGCCATCCATGCACTGTAATCCTACATGGAGAGAGGGAAGTGATTCTATTTATATTGTGTTTTCATTTTGTATATTGCTTTCAGAACTTAACACCTCCCTTGTGGCAGTTGTAAAATACTGCAAAGCTGGAACAACGTACCTAGCATGACTTTCTTTTCTTTTGCCTTTGTAGATACTCTCCGCTATTACATTACCTGTAGTGCTGGATACCCCAACCCTTTCCAGCAGGTGAGTGTAAGCATCCTAGCTCCCTTCACCCCTTCTCAGCATCATGCAGGGTATTGGTTAAAGGCTTTTGATGCCAGCATGCAGCAAGTTGCAAGGTGTTAGCTTTAGGGAGCACTCCACCTGTTGGTAAAGCTTTTGGTAGCTACTTTCCAGCTGTGCAAGAGGTGGCACTGTGATTTAGTAAGCAGATTTTTCCAATGGCATCACTACCTGCATAGCTTCAGGTCCAGAATGCCCTCTTAGGAGGGCCCGTGTGTGATGTGGTGAGGACCATGGCTTTGTTCATGGTACCTCTGTTGACATGGCACTCTTCTGAGAGCAGCAGCATGGAGACAGAGCACCCACAGTTAATGCCAGGGTGGGAAGCTACATACTTCCTGCTTTGAATCTCTTCTTGCAGATTCTTTTGGGTTAAACAGTGGCAACACTCTACTCCCAAAATGCAGCCACTTCTGTGGGTGAGGGAGTGTTTCTCACATACGCCTCTTAAATCTCTTGGATGTTGAAGGATTTGTATCCTGAAGTATAAATGTGAGTCATTATTCTTTTGTGTGGGGGCTGAGGAACAGCACCTGGGCCCATCCCAAACTTTGTCTTGTGTATCAGAGGCCAGAATGAACCCACACCACCCACCATTTGGCAGACACCAGCTGCTTCACCATTTATATTTAGGATTTTTTAAGTCTTGTCTTCCTCTGTTTTAAAGGGTGGGGTAAGAACGCTTCAAGCTGTGGTATGATGCATCATTGCCATCTGTTGCATTTCTGGTTGCTCAGTATATTCTGACATGCTATTGCATGTGAAATTCCCATGGATGCTTTAATGGGATGTGAAGGCTGCACCCCAATACAAACAACTTCTAGTGTTAACATTAAGTCTTTCTCAGCCATCTGATTTAATAGAAAAATCCAGCTGTGCTCTGTGGTGAGAACAAGAGTGTCTTTTTCTCCTTTTCTTCCATCCTGGAGCTGGCCCCAGCTGTGTGTATGGTTTTGTGTGTGTATGTGTTTTTGGTGTTTTGTGTGGGTGTGTTTTTTTCTTTTGGTTCTTCCCTCTTCTTTCTGTCTGTACTTCTTCCAGGTTGGTAAAAGTCAAAATTAACCCTATCGCAGCTGCACCCATGTCAGTTGAGACATCTTTAACTTGTACCATTCATACAGATGATGCTTCAGTATTTGGGAAGTAGGATTTAAGTGTGTTTTCCAGGAGTTCTGTTGGTTCATGTGGCCTGAATTGCTGAAACATTGCATGTTTTGTGTTGAGCAGAAGCTGTCAGGAAGTCACAAGGCTCTGGTGGAAATGCAAGATGATGTTATGGAACTCATGAGGTCAGCAAGCAGAGAGCACCCCACCTCCAAGGTAACTCTCCTCAAGTTTGCTCTCCCTGTGCTTTCTGACTTCCCTTACCCTTGTACAAAGCCCAAGCTCAGCTCCTGCTAAGCCATTTCCTTGCTGTAATCGCTAACTTGTTGCTTACAGGAGTATCTTACTCGGATCCAGGAGGTTTTAAATTCAACAGAGATCAACTTGCAGCAACTGACAGCTTTAGTAGACTGTCGGAGTCTGCATTTGGTGAGTACTTGGTAACTGGGCTTGAGCTAAGAAAGAACAAAGGGGGTGTAGAGCCTGTAGAGTTTCAAATCTCTAGTGTGCCAAAACAGTTTACAACAGCTTTTACTGATTGACACCAGCAGAAAGGAGAATGGGAATTTGGATCAAGTTAGCTTTGTGTTTAAAGATCAGCGTAGGAAACTAGATAACATGCCTTTATACATACACAAGCTGCAGCCCTAAGGTTTCAGGGACCTCCATTTTTTTTTTTTTTCTATAGCTCATAGCTTGTTGCCTTTCCCATGGAATGCCTTATCGCTGCAGTATAGCATGGCCTAACTGTTGCCCTAGCTGCATCTCCAAAGGTAGAGAAACGGATAGTCCATGCTTGTGTTCTTGGGCAATGGGACATAGTGAAGGAGCCGAGAGGCTTAATGGAAAAAGTGACATCTTAAGTTGGATGGATAAGTTTGTCTTGGCTGTTTTCTTTTTTTTCTTTTTTCTTTTAAACTTACTGTGTGGGGTTGAAAATATTCCCATGTCTATATCTGAGTTGGGCTTTATGAAGGGAAATAAGGGTTAAGATCAGTTATGAAAAACACTTGAGGTCCCCTAAATTGGAATAGAAGTATGCTCTGGAAAAGGGACTACAATCTCATAAGTTGTTTCAGAGAACGTAGTCCAGGGGAAGGGCTTTTGAATTAGAGCTCAATTTTAACTCTCTAGTGATCAGGAAACTCTGCTCATTTCTCTCTCCAGGATTATGTCCAGGCTTTGACGGGCTTTTGCTATGATGGAGTGGAAGGCCTCATCTACCTGGTTCTCTTCTCCTTTGTCACAGCCCTCATGTTCAGTTCCATTGTGTGCAGCGTCCCACACACTTGGCAGCAAAAGAGGTATAGAGAGGGTTTAGATTCTGTAGCATTGTAGAGTTCTTTCCTAACAAAGACTGGCTATTGGATTTGTGCCCATGAGCATATGGAGCTCTTTCCCATATAATCCCAGGAGTATGAGGGATGAGGCTTTATAAGCACAGGTCCAACAGAAAAAAAAATACTGGCTTTTGCTCTGGCTGTGGTTAATATTTACATCTGAACCTTATTGCACTGGGATACTATGTGTGCAGAGTATTCAGTACACTGTAGGACTATGAGTCAAGTCAGATGAATGATTATAGCTGTAGAGAGAGGTAATGCTTGAACTATGTGCCATCTCTAAAGTACCTATTCTCCTGCTTTGCTTTGAGGCATTTGTTCTAGTATGGGATAGAGAATTGGAATGAGAAGCAGTTCACACTTGCCTTTCTTGGCTTTGCTCATGCTGGGGCGACTGACTTGCATAGTTAATAGAAACTGGGAACTGTCTTGCTGGCAATAGCATGGGCAGGTGAGATACTTGCAAACTGGTGGCAATCATCTAACAGCAGAGTTGTTTGGAACTAGCGTTAATAATGGTAACCAGGCTGACCAGTAAGTCTTGAGCAAACCCTCGCTTCACTGACTGGCTGCTGCACTGCGTGCAGCTATTAAAATAGCTTTGAGTTTTCTGTTCTTGCAGAAGAGCAGTAGACTGTGCAGCAAATTCTCTTCTGTGGTCCTAAAAGATGATTTTTGTGGTCTAAGCCCAGGCTCAAGGTTCAAAGTAAAATGGAACATCCTGAACAATAGCAGGAAGCCAGAGCCTGCCAGACCTGCAGTGCCCACAGAGAAAGCCTTGGGAAATGCGTCAGAATAGCACTTAAGAAAATGGCTGGTTTCCTTACCTCTTCCACATGCAGCTGCAGAGGTGTTATCACGAAGAGAATGGTAGTCTGCCCATTTGAAGGAGAATGGTTTACACAGTGTTACCTCTTGTGCTGCCTTCCATGTGGGCTGCTGTCTGCCCTGCCAAGCCCAGCAGGCTCAGGCTCCTGCTGTGAACTGAAGGATTCCCTCGTGCGTTCCCTGGAGCACCATTTCTTCCTCTGCCTCCCTCTGGGAGGTGGAGGATGTCATACTTGCTGCCTGTAAGAGACTGCAGGCTGCAACTCCCTGAATAAATCTTCAGTGCCACCTTGTGGTACAGAAGCTGCAGGTGATGTTTGGGATGTTCTAGCGATGTCCATGCTGTCTCCCTCAGCAGCAAAGTGCTTCCTGTAGAACCTCTTACTAGCTTTGTCAAGCGTCGCTAAAATATATTTCAAACCTTGGTGCTTCATCCCATAATTAGGGAGATAAAATAGCAGTGTATATTATATAGGAGGGACAAGAGAATACTATGGGAAGGGGGGAAGAAACCAGCTGGCAAACAGCTCTGCTCTGCATTAAAATTGATTTAAAATCCTGGCATTTTTGAGAGAATAAAGCCTTTAAACACAAATGTTGCAATGTCTCTGTAAAGACTTCTGAGATTTTGCTAGAAACTGAAGCAGACTCTTTGTAACCAGAATAGGAGTTCAGAGAAGTCTACGGAGACTTATCCTTAAAAGCTCTTTGGACATGGCTACAAGAAATGGAAGGACACAGATTGCAGTTTTGAAGGATGCTTTCTGTGGGGTGCATGGCACTACATCCCCACTGCCTGCCTCTCTCTTTTTAAGTGCTGTGTATTTCGGGATGTGTGTCCATCCTTTGGTTGTATGACTGGGCAGTTGCAGAACTGTGCTATCTGCCAAGCCCCAAGAGAAGACCGTAGGGAGACTGTAGGGGATCACGCAGTGTAAAAGTCCAGATGGTATCTGTGGGAGTTCTGAGTCACTGTGGTGTAGGCTGTGTTTGACACTGCCACCCTGAGGCATCCCAAATGGGTATAAATGTGGAGGTGTGGAAGATGGTTGGGAGGTTCCTAGGATTACCATGGTTTCCTGCAAACCCCACATGTGGGGTAATTGTAGGGTTCTAGGAGGAACTTTTTCTCCTTCTTGCAGAAGCTCAGATGATGATGGGGAAGAAGAATCAGCTGCTCAAGGGAGTAGACAAACACATGATAATCTTTACAGAGTGCACATGCCCAGCCTCTATAGCTGTGGGAGTAGTTATGGCAGTGAGACCAGCATTCCAGCAGCAGCACACACAGTCAGCAATGCTCCCGTCACAGAGTACATGTGAGTATCCCAACAAGGAGGCTGTATTGCGGCTTGTCCAGGTTGCTTCACTCTGATTTCTGTTGTCACTAAGTGCTGCAAGGCTGGCACTTTCGACCAAACAGTAGAGAGTGATGAAGGGTTTTGTCCATATTGTCAAAAGGCATGTTTTTTGATTGGCATCTACTGGGAGAAGGGAATAGCTTGAAAGTGCTGCAGCAGAAAGCATTGTATTAGACAGCATGCTCCAAACTGAACAGCTTTGTCCTGCAGGATTTAGAAATCTGTAGGAATGCAGTAGGAAAGTATTGTCTGGGCTCCTTATTATACAATGATTCTGATCACCAGAAGACTTAATTCTTCAGACAGAGCAGTCTTGCCAGAAGATTTTAAGCTTCCTGAGAGCCAAGACAAAACCTGCAGGCTCTGTCCTTCTACAATATTTACAGTCAGCTCTGACATCTGTTGCAGTCTGGAGCTACCTAGTCCAGGTGGGATCTTCAGAGCTTTCTCCAGAAGTGTCTAATCCTGATCACATTGAACTACCTTTAGGGCCCATCTTTTTTAGGCTGGCACATCGTTTTGTTCTTCCCCTTAGACTTTGTCCTCATTTCATCTCGATTTCTGCAGCTTGGCAGTTCTGATGCTGCAGGGAGGCAGATTTTCACACAGACCTATTTTTAAATCACTTGACATGATTCAGTGTGGGCCCTTCTGAGTAAGAGTGTAAAGATAGTGCTTAATCTGAGGAAAATAATGCTAGTTTTGTGCCCATGTCTGAAAAAGGGGATCCACCTGGCCTGTAAGAAAAACTTTGAGGGAGACTGCCCTGATACGGTAGTTCTGGGGGTGCATATGCTCTGTCCCATGTCACCATCGGAGACCTTACCCAGAGAAGCATGGCACGTACCCCCTGTTACCATGTGTGTCTTCCTTTCCTAGGAGCCAGAATGCAAATTTCCAGAACCCCCGTTGCGAGAATACCCCGCTCATTGGCCGGGAGTCCCCACCTCCCTCAGTAAGTCTCTGTTTACTGCTCCTCTCTGCTTCAGCAACTTTGGGGAATACACGTTTACCACTCCTCTGTACTCTCAAGGGAGCTGATTGTGCAGCCAAACACAGGATCTGGCCCATAAATGGCAGCAATTTGAATAGACAAGCCATGTCTCGCCTGCCATGGAGAATAAAACCCTGCTATGCTACTTTGGACATTGCACATAAAAAGAATACAACTCAATCTATTAACACTGGTGATCTTATGGGCCCAGTCCTGCCACCACTGAAATGCATGAGTATCTTGATGGGTGACTTCAGCAGGATGATTCACTTGCATGCAGTGTACTTGCTTTCTGTGGCATTGGTTCCTCAAGCTTAAAAAGAAACTTGTTAAAACAGTAAATTCAGAGTTATCGCTGAACCTCTCTCCTTAATATGCCCTAAAGAGATGGTAGGATGAAACCTGTATTATTTTTTTGTTCAGATTTTTTTTTTAAATCTTTCTTTCACAACTGTTTTACTTTCTTTAGAATCTATTTTTGTATTTAATTTCCTATGGAGGAAAAAAAACTTTCATGGAAGGTTTTGGTATTTGGAGTGGCCTGATATCCAGCATACAGAAATGGCTAAAGCATGGGCTTGCCTTCATGTCTGTGTAAGAACTAGATGAATCTTGCCCTCCTTCACTGGATCCTGTAAGCCTTATTTACACCAGAACTTGAAGAACATGACATCGCAGTGCTCGCTAACTTGGTGGTGTGATTACAGAGGATAAGTAGTAGCATGCTTAATAATCAACCACTCTTCAGGTATAGGTAAAGAAAATACACTTTGTGGTGCATGGTTCAAATTCATGGGATGGGGAGGAAAAGGACGTTGGAGGATGAAGGAGTAGGAATTGTGGTGGAAAAGAGGACATCACATTCATGTTTTCATTTCAAAAGGACCAGTTCATCTTGCTGTAGAGAAAGTGGAAAAGTGGAGAGCTGATCCTTGTACTTGGCCAGACCTCTTTCAACCTTCACAAAGAATTTTTCCTGGTCCCTGGTGGTACTCTGATCGCAAGCTCTGGTAGCATTGTCTGCTCTCAGCAACAAGATGGTCCTCGGAAGAAGAGCTGATGTGCTGCACACAGTACAGTGTGGCAAATGCTTTACCGCTGGCGTTTCCTGTTGTAGGAAGGGCACTGTCCCTCTGGTACTGCCAAGGCATATGTTTGTTCAATGTCTATAGACCAAGGTCCTGCTTCCCCTTCCCCTACAGCTCTTCTGCTTCAGAGAAAGCACACCCCTTTCTGCAGGGGCTTCAGTTGTGCAAGAAGTTCCCAGGTGCTTCAGTAGCTGTTTGCATTAATACCCTGAGGAGGAATCTGAGTCCCGGTGCCTTAGGCTGAGAGTAGATAAAGATGAGATTTTTGTCCAGAGTAACAAGACTTGGCAGCCATCAACATGGGCTGTAGGGAAGTGGAGGAGCTGGGGGAGGAGGAAAGTGCAGCGCTGCACCTATAGATGAGGGGAGCTTCTCCCGAGATGAGGCAAGGAACAGGCTATAGGAAAAATGTGTTTTCTGGAGCGACATAGTAGACGGTCAGTGGAGAGAAGAAAAATACTGTCTACTCTCATATTGGCAGGCAGCAGGGAAGGGGGCTTTTCTGGGATTTTTGTATTCGCAGCTCTCCATAGCAGGTGGCTGAGACCGTACTGAGGCAGAAGAAATTGTAACTTTTCATAGCAAATCATCTGTGGGAGGAGAGGGATGAAAAGGGAATACCAATGCACGTGTCCTTGCCTCTTTTGGGGAGGGAGGAGAGGGGGATAACCTTCCAAACAGGTTATGTCCAGTGGCTGGACAGAGCTGATACATTCCATTTAGCTTTCTGTGAACGGATGGTGAAAACTAAGATGTGATGATCCTGCTGCATTTGTTTGTCCGTTACTTTTCCTGGCTTTTTGTTTGTTTGGTTGTTTTTTTCTTTTCCTTCTCTCATTCCTTCTGTTTTCTCCTTCTTACCACAGGGCTATTCCCTTAGGGTTGTAGAGCCCACCTTGTCGCTGACACACACCACAGCGTTTCACTTGCTTGCACTGTGTTTTTCATGCACGTTGAGGCTGCACTCTCTTTTTCTCTCTCTTTCTTGCGTCATCACAGTTGTATTTGGCTGCCATGGACAGTAGCAGCCATATGAGCTGGCAGCTTAAGCCCTCGGACAGTGCACGGACATACTGGTAACAGCGCCCGCAAATGGAACAGGTACTGGAAAAAAGGTCCTTCTTGCTCAACCCCTCCTCCACTCCCAACCACTCCTTCATCCCTGCACTGTTTATCCCAGGCCAGTGCCTTTTATTTCTTCACATTCCTTCCCTCTGCACCTCCCACCCCATTCCCTCCTGCCAAGGGTTAAAATTAAAACCAGTTTTGCTCTGGTGCAGACTCAAGGAGCAGTATCAACCTTGTAAAGGCTTCTGGTGCACGTTGTGGGGGTTATAGGCACTCATGCCTCAAAAGCTAATTCACAGCAGCTTCAACTCAGAGTCCACACTTGAGAACAGCTTGAACACTTAGTACTGAGTGCTGCTCGAATGTAGAGCTAACCTTGCCCTCCAAAAGCAGAATACAAGTTCTCCCATCACAAGAAGCCATTTTCTAGAAGTAAAGAGAACCAATCTAGCAGCTTTTCAGTCAGGACTGGTTGTCTTAATTCAGCTTTTGGCTTTCCTTGAGCCCTACTGCTGTTCTGTTTGTCTTGACTGGTCATAACAGCATGTGCCCGAAACCACCAGTACTTACCTGCCACAAGCTTTAAGCTTCTCAGCAAGATTTTTGATTTACTGAAAGATCCTATCTGGTAATGGTGGCCTGTCCTGAAGAGTTACTTCATTGCCTCTTAGAGCTGTGTGCAGCTTCTCCTTTTATCCATGCATTTAAAGTCAGAAAGGAGTAAGCTTAAAAAAAACTTCCCTAAGGGTCCAGACATAAGCACTAGGATCTGTTTCATTCTATTTCAAAACCTTTTACTGTTTTGTTTGTTCTGTGTGTGTCCGAATCATCCCATCCATGTCCCACAGGCTCTATGAACAGGGCCCTCCTAGTACCATTTCACTGTCTGAATTCCTAATGGGCTGTAGTTGCTGATGTTCTCCAAGACAGCCAGTGTTCAGTGTTTCTTCCCTCGCAGTGGTCCATGACAAAGCCATGTGCCTACAGAAAGAGGAGGTGGTTTGCATTTGGCCTTGTAGCTTTTTGGTTTGGTTGAACATAGGATATAATTAGAGCTACCAGACAACTCGCCTGGTATGAGGGACAGTGCTCCTTCAACGGAGCTGCAGTCACACAGTAACTGAAAGGTGTTGGTTCCAGTTGGAACAGAGGGCCTGTTGCTTTTTGACTCATGCAGTCAATGACCTGTATCTTACATTCTGTTCCCAGAAATACATGTCCATAAAGCTGCTGTTCCTTCTTTTCTGCCGTTCTTGTTGGAACTTCTGTCAGCCTTGCATTGGATTCCTTTCTGTCATGTTGCTGCTTGGTCTGCATTCTTGGTGCCTCTTGCCGTTTGCCTGCCTGCCTTGTGACATGCTGGGAAGGGTGCTGTCTGAACCGGGTGGCTTGGTGCCCTCTGCTATGGTGCATGAATGCAAACAAACTTGTCTTGAAGCATGGTACTAGCACCCTTGAAAGGGCCACAACTTTCTTCAGTCTTAAGTCTTGCAAAGACTACTTTTGGGCACCAGCTTGTAGTGGTTTTTCTGCTTTTTGGTTCCTGCAGGTGGTATTGTAGTGACGTTAGATGGGTCTATTCCATGAAATAAAGTATTGCTTGTGTGTGTGGGGGCGGGAATTCTAGCATCTTCATTCTGTGCTTGAAGTCTCCGCTGGGCTGAAACGTGACCTGATCTCAGTCTGCACTATCTTCTGTTTACCTGAGGTCACACCCAGAGTTTAATGTGGCTAGCTGCAGGGCTAAGAAAAAGGCGTTGCATTCTTTCCAAGACTTTAAAAACAAACAAAACAAACAAAGCTCTGTTCTTTTGACTTGGAAAACTTAAGTTGCTTTGAATTCAGAACCCACTGGCTGGAATTGGCTGTTTCCCTGCATCTTGTACCTCCCGTACATAATGATACCAAACCCTGTGTGTGTTTACTGTGCTCTAGCTATTTGGGAGGTGGATCAACCTTTCAGAACTTGAATCCAGAAGCTTTGGTCTTTATTGGATTACCTGAATAGCTCTGGCAGGAAATCAAAGTCAGGGTAGCTGAAGAGAGATACACGTGGGGTTTTTAACCACAAATAGTAAATGGTTTATACTTGGAGTCATGGTTTCATATGGTAAGTGATCTTCCAGCATAGCTCAGTTAGCTGTGAAGTACTCATGGTCTGCACAGTTCACAGGAGTTGGTAGAATTTATGGTCTCTAAAATTAACTGATTATTCCCATTAATTTCTTTCTTTTTGCAACCAATGATTCCTTTGTACACAGGCTATATGTGTTAAGCACCTAACTAGTATGTGCTGGCAAGCCATACCTATAAAAGTTTATACCCTCAACAAGGCTGAATGTGAAGGAGAGATGTATTTTTTCCTTTGGAGAAATACAAAACCAAACTTGTGCGCAATCAGCTGTGTTTGTCCTAGCTGACTGGTAAGTGACTGAGAGGTGTGCTGTGTTGAATAGCACAAGCCACCATGAGAAATGGTAACAAGAAGTCTTTTAGGCACTCTTTTTAGGGTAGCTGACAGTGTGGTGAAGGTATGGGTTGAAACTTGTCCTCCGTGCTGTTTTTGAAAGGGTAAATGAGGGTGTACAGGCACGTGGGTACTTCCAGCACAAGTACTGGAAGAATGAATGCATTGTGCATGTTCTTTAACCTTCTATGAAAGCTCCTCTTTAAAGGAAACTAAATGCAACTGTGTACCTTATAGCTGTGTCAGGCACTGTATCCAGGTTACCTCAGAGTAGACTCCAAGACCTCCATAGCTCTGAATTGTGCTCAAGCTTTAAGTCTTTAGAATTACTTTTTAAAGGAGCTAAAGACTTAGTCATTTTAACTATGGATAATACAGTTTGGTTTCACATCTGCGTGACTGGCAAGTTTCTGCTGATACATCTTCATCTGCTAGCCTGTCCAGATGTTGGGATCGGTGTATTCCACAGTATTTTCCCTCTGCTTCCCAGCAGAGGATGCACTGAAGGACTGGGATGAGGGACTGCTGTCAACAGCATGTGGAGCAAAGCATTCGTACGTGGAGTCTAATGCAGTGACTGAAGATCCAGTGCACGCTGATAGAGCTGTGCTGTTTGAGAGGTGTGCAGTGAAGTGTTAGCTCTCTACTTGCAGGTTTCAATCATACTTATCGTGGTCATTAAAAATACATTTTAACAGAAGGAGTAACGGGTTCAAACTGTAATGGGAAAAGGTACAAAGGCACAAAAATCCTGAGTTAAGGAGAGAACATCAGCCCTAACTCTGACTACTCTGAGTCTTGATTTGTTCCTTGTGGTGGATTGCAGGTAGGTTTGAATGTAAAATGCCCTCTGCTTGACTGTCCAAGTCTCGTGTTCCTCATTACTTTGTTTTAGTGACACTTAAACAACTGTGGGGTGTGTTCTTGGTGGAGGAAGGAGTGAGTTCTTTTTGTCTTATCTCTCCATGATGGGTGTACTCTGTACATCCTTGAAATGCAGTTCATCAAGTGGCCCTTCTTGATTTTAATGCTCTAAAGAAGGTTGATATTGCGTGTTGTGTGCTGAACCTGTATAACTTGTCCAGGAAGATGCACAAGAACCTTCTATGATCTGAGATTTTTTTTCTAAATACTTCTTGCCAAACCTTAGCACCTGGAAGTTCTCTGTTCATACTCATCTCCTATCACATGTCACATAAAGAATACAAATGGAAAATGAGCAATCAAATGCATTTTTCCTTCTAAGACCTTCTTCTTAGCATTATGCTTGGCTGGTAATTTCAGCATTGAGCTACCTGAAACGTGCCCTACTTTCTCATAAAGTTCTTTGACTTCTAAGCCTCTCTGAGCCCGTTGGGTTAGTCTCATATGTTTTAATAATGCCCTAAACTTTTTCTGAAACGGTAATCACATTTAATAAACTGTATAGAATATAGTCCTTAAACTGGCTCAGCTTGGTATTTTCTACCTTTTTCCTTCTCACTGGCAAAAAATGCATCTTAAAAAGAGAAAGAACAGATGTACCCTTTGTCTTCTAAATATAGATGCCATTTCTGGGCCAGAGTTTTATATTAAGATCCATGTTCTGCAGAAAGTTTTCCAATTATGGAAGACACTAAAAGATGAGTGTGCAAATAAGCCACAGGTGTCTTCATCTTGTGCTGACCGGGTCAGCTCTGCCAAAGGAGCAGTTTCTCTCTTCTGTTGTGTAAGGTTCAGCCTGGGTCAGTCTTTGAAGGAAAACTGATAAAATACTGTTAATTTTCTGAAAATCCCTTTGGATAGCTGAGCTTTTGAGAGCCTAAAGATGCCTCATAATGTTCGTGCCCAGTGGGCAAGATACGTCATACCTCCTGGTGAGGAACTGCCTTTCAGTTGTCTCTCTGCCAGCTTAACTGGCTATTTTATGTGGTTCAGTTTTAAAGGTGATAAAAAGCCAGTATGCTGAAGAGCACTCTTGGGAAGTAAGCTGTGGGTATTACAGAATTATTCAAGCTCCAGCTGGTGTAAAAAGAGGAATAAAATGTCTGTCCTCGTTGCTTGGTTGTTAGTATCGTGGTAGCAGAATCCCAGAAGCATTAATGTGGTCACGATGAAGGCATTGAACACATTGGCATAAAGGGGCAAAGTCTTTTGTTCTTACTGCTGGGTATTATTTATATGCTTTTCGGCTCAGTATTCAAAGCTGAATGGCATATATTACCTCAGTAGCTTCTGGGAGCTGTTTTGGATTACCTTGCTTAGAATAAAAAAGAAAATAAGAAAAAACAACCTCCCCAAACCAAAACAACCTCTCATCTTCCTGACTTTCTCTTCTCACCTCCAAGCTGGAGTCTTGTCTCCTACTGCTCAGCACGAGGTTGGATCCCAAGCCACAGTGGATTATTACCCATCTGATAACTGCTAGCTAATATCTTGTTTGATGGCAGCCTGTTTCCAGCCTGGCAGGGTCTGTTCTTTCTTGGGTGTAAATTGTTCAGAGATTCATTCTTCCACACTTTCAAGCTGCCCATCTGTGATGCGTGCAGTCTTCTGATGCCCTCATTGCCATAAAATGCAAGGTAAAAATGCAGTGCACACTCATTTTCTTTTCAACCTCCTTTTCTGGCATGGTTGAAAGCAATAACATGACTAAGAGAGGATGAAGGTGTGAGGTGGTTTTTTACATCTGCATCATTTCCGTTTCCCTCTCTTCTCCCAAGCGAAGTATGGCATATTTTGACTCAATGACTATTGGATTTCCTTCTCTGTAGAGAGCTTGGATAAATAATTAGCTCACGTGCACGGACCTGGCCAGCATCCTTGCAGCAGGCTGACAGTATGTTACTCAGAGTGGACTATGCAGTGACTTGTGAAACTTTCCTTGTCTGACTGAGCCAGCAGCTCCTTGATATGCTTGCTGTAAATACAGACCGTTTTATGCTGGGAGGTGGTCATAATCTGTGGTTCCGTGTTTGCATTAGTCATTCTGACTTACTTCTCTGTTCTATTTGTTTTGTTTTTTGTCTTGTCTTCCTCCAGTACACCTCCAGCATGAGAGCCAAATACCTCGCCACCAACCAACCTCGTCCAGATGCTGGCAGTGTGCATTAAAATGAAAAAGCAAAAGCAAAAAAACAAAACCCACATGTGCAGTCAGACTAAACAATGTGCCAACTGCTGTGCCCCTGTGCTGTCCTCGTAGAACAATCCTGCTGTTCTGCCCAAAATCCAGTGCAGCTCCTTCTGTTTCTCCAGTCCAGACCACCCCTCCAACCTGGTACCTGCCCACTGGAGTGGAAGCCCCTTTTGAATTTTAGCCTTCACCTTGTTGTACCTGATGTGCGAGAGAAAGCAAGCACGTGCAGGCAAGCGACTGAGAGCACCCAGGCAAGGAACAGGGTCCACCTGCCTGGGCGCCAACTTAGAGTAGCCTATCAGAAAAAGTTGGTGAATATCTTCTGCCCCCTTTTTTCCCCCTTCTGTTCCCCAGAGGGACTCAGTGAAAGATGGTGGTAGATCTTCACTTCTGCAGTGGGATCAACAGTCTGTCAAACACTGAAGAAGCAGAGGCTCGGTGCCTGTGGGTAGCATACAACGAGGGAATGCGGAGTCAATGCACAATGCAGCGTTTTGGTGGGAGTCCTCTGGTCCCTGTGTGAGGGAGGAGGGCAACTCCTGCCTCGGTGTCACTGCATATCCACTGTAATTTGGGAGCCTGGGGCTCTTCAAGAGCAAACCATTCCACTACCTTGGTTAACTTTTTTAAAAAAATCCATTAAGAAAATGCCTTTTTCTTTCCCACTATATCTAGCATGTGAATTCTTGAGGAGGAGCAGGGGGTCCCAGCACCAGTCAAGTACCCTGTCCATTGCTCTGAACCTGACCTCTCTGCTCCATCAGGGAAGCCCAGGTACTTGCAGATGGCATTCTGGGTGCTGCCTTTACGAGGCCAACACACAGATCAAACAGGAGCCAGCCACCCACTTGGTGCCAAATTTTTCCAGGAGAACACTTGTAAGACTTTATGGGGGGTATTTTTGCACTAGAGTTTTGGCTCTCTGATGCTAGATCTTATGGGACAGCCAGCTTGCAAAAGCAAGAGAGACTGGAAGCACCAATGGATTTATAGCAAATGCAAGCTCTCCCTGCAGGAGTGACCTGTGAACTCTGCTGGACTCTTTCTTTTATTTTCTTTTTTTTAATTAAAAAAAGTCATAATTTACAGCACAGGGTTGCTGAACTGGCATTGAAGGAGGTTTTCGGAGCCTCAGTCCTAACAAACTCACAAGATTGTCAGTATATCTTCTTCTGTGTTCCAGAGTCAGAAACCCAAATGACATCTGGAGAACATTGTGACTGTCAGAACAGGTTTTTATTTTATTCTATTTTATTTCATTTTGTTTTTCAAGGCACATTGCTAACCACTATCTGACCGTATCAAGGCACATGTAAGGCATTTTTTTTAGACATGAGGCAGAACAAGGCTTGCAAAGGGGCAGCTGGATGCCTGCAGAGGGCAACATCCTCCATTGGTGCTGTACTTTCCACTGAAGAGCAGTGCTCTGAAGGGCACTGACAGCTTCCTACTGGAAGAGGAGACTGCCTCTTGGGAGGTACTGTCGAGTACTGCCCTTTCAGTAGGGTAACTATGATGTTCCTTTTTGTCTTTTTACCTCTGAGCAGGGGCATCTTAGTGTAGCTGCTGAGCATTATACTAAATAACGAGCAGAGGAAATAAAGCGGGAAATGTCTCTCAAACTGGAGTTGAGCCATTGGCAGAGGCAGTTAGTCTTCACCTCAGTGATGTTCAGACTCAGTGTCTGTTTACCCCACGTTTGCTGTATGGGGCACAGAATCTACCAATCTGCCTTTACTCAAGTCAGTTGCCTTCTTGCAGTGAGGTAGGAATTGCTCCTAGCAGGTAGCTCGCTAGGATGATGGTATCTGCTGTAAAATGGAACCAGCTCTGTGGAAGAACAAGCTTTGAGACTCCTCTTAAGATAGAAACCACTAATAGACTGCAAAAGTTGTAGGCCAACTATTAACATTCAAAGGAGTGAGGGAGATAGGGAAGAGGCACCACCATGCAGACAGGGAGAGAAGGTTATGGAGAAAATTTCACACTTCACCATAAATCTCTGGAAGCAGGATTTTCTTGCTCAGGACCGAGTATGCCCTTTCAGACATGTTGGATGGGCTTCACACTGAAACATACCTCTGTTATCAAATAACAAGGGCAGGGAAATGTAGTCATAGGTGGTATGGAGGGACACTGTGGCTCATGAGCACCAGGTTTTCCACCCTGTCTTAAAGCCTACCAGGAGACCTGGGTGTGCAAGCATGTGGCATGGTTAGCTTGCAGGGCCCGAAGCATGCAACTGCTATCTGGGGGGAACCGAACCTTCCCCTCACTTTGAAGAAAGAAGCAAGAGCCATATAATCCTTATTAAGACTGAGTTGTTCTGCCATCATCTCTCCTTGCGAGGATGTGCTTGGGTTGCTACTTACACTATCAATTTTAGGGGAGCTGCCCTAAAATCTGTGGCCTGGTTCTACTCATTGAAGGCAAGTGTTTTGAAGGCTGGAGGGTGTGGGGAACCCTGTGAAAACAAGTGCTTCTGTATATTGACTTTCCTGTATACAGAATGCATCCTGAACACGTGTGTGACTGCACTTGGGGTTGGGTCTAAATTGTCACAGTGGTATTGTCTGTGCCGGCAGGGGTAACGGGGGCGCGAGCCTATGCCTTTTTGTTTGCAGCATCTAATGCAGCAGCCACCTTGACCTGCTTCCTTCCAAGGTTTGACATAGCCACTCGCAACACCCAGAACAACTTCTGACAATGTTTGGGGCTTGCAGCAAGGCACAGATGTGGAGATACGTGCTCTGTGACTTCAAAATATAACTGGAAAGAATATTAGGGAGATAACGTTTTGCTCTCTGGAGGCCAGCATAACGTGACTGCAGTGTGAGCTGTGTACCTTTGTCCAGCCAGCACTTCCTTTACTTGACATGGATATTGCACTTTTGTAAACCATCCTGGAACTCTGCTGCCCCGCTGCATGCTGTGCAGAGCGCTGGATAGGAAACACAGACGAATGGGTTTCTTTTGGTTTATTATTATTATTACTTTTTTTTACTGGAACCTTGAGCAACAGTGTGGCATTTCTGCAGGCTGGTCTGAATGGATCCGCTGAAGAACAGATGGCCTTTGCCTATTCTTACGGCTGCGACATAATCAGCCTCATCCATATGGTCACATTTTGTCTGAGGAGTGGACTTTCAAAAGCCAAGATCTCCCAGACTCGGTGCCTCCCTCTCGGGTGAACAGCAGGTGCTATCTGGCGAAGACTCATCTGTTCTAGATGGCATTCATGGTTGAGGGAGTCCAAACTCTTCAAGCTGTAGGAGGTAAAGCTGTAAGAGACTTCTCTCTCTTCCATTGTGTGTCTCTCTGTTTTTAATGTGACAAAATGCCAAGGCTGTATCACTTGGTATGTCCCAGCTGACCTTATGGGAACATTACTCACGTTACTGGTTGCTAGCAAAAGGGTCCAGAATTCAGGGGAGACGAGATTGGCCTCTGGACACCTCGCTGACTGCAAAATGGAAGGCAGCTTGTCCGGTTGAAGGTGACTGCATCGGTGAAGACACTTCATGTTACTTTTTCAGAAGCACAAATGTGGTCATTGGCTTGTCTGGTTGGCTTGGTTTATTTCCACTGCATCATCATGTGTGAATGACACTTTCTTTTGGAACTGAGAACTCTTCCAAGCACACAAACATCTCCACAATGTGAAATGTAAATAGCATGTTGGACTCTTGTGTCCAGTGTTCAAGACTGCATTGTAATTGTAAAGGAAATCGAATCAAGACTTGGCTGTGAATTTCTTGTGCTGTCTTGGGAATATAACTGTAGTGTTTGTATCCTGTATGTATTATTAAACTGAGTTCATTTTATGTGCTGATAAAAGGGTTCAAGCTAAGATTTTTAGCGTGCATCCATGTATCCAAATGTGAAGGATGGAGTGCTCCCTTCCCCTCCTGTCCTTTTTAAGTTTTCTCCATTTGATAGGTGTTAATTTTCCGTGTACAGTCATCTCAGCCAAGATGCAAGGATGTCCATTTGAGTGCTTTGAGGGGGACACAGTGCATGGGGTTTTAGGATTTCCATAGCAGTTCCCTGAAAATACTGAGTGTTCACATGAAAAGTTTGGCCTTTCTGAGAGTAAACCATTTCTCAGGGGGCTGCTTAACCATCGCTCACGAGAGCTCTGGGTGCTGCAGGGTGATAGCAGACAGGAATGGGTGGATACCTGTGTGGATAAACCCACTCTTCGCTTCTGGTCCCACCTTCTCTTCCTTCTAGCAGCAGCTGAAATACCATGCTGAGCCCTTTGAAGAAGAGAGAAGTGTCTTGGCTTGTTGATTCTGGCCGCCCCACCTGATTGAGGAGTAGATGAGGTGGGTGGGTTTTCCTTTAGCTAGGGAGGGGAAGGGTCTTTGAAATACTTCCTACCTAGGGACCAGGGAGAAGCCAGGGTCTTCCCCAACTCAACAAGTCTGCTAGTGTAACTAAGTGAACACCTCTGCGTGGGAGGGGAAAAGCCCTCCAGGTAGATACCAAGGAGTAGATCTAATGCCTTGAGAGAAGAGACCCAACAAGACTTAATCTGCACCTTTAACCAGGCGGCTTCTTTAATCACAGCCTACTCCCCTTTTTTAGAAATTATTTGTGTGCATGATATGGATGGCTTCCCTAGTCATTCCAGGAGGCCCAGCAGAAGCGTGGGATGTTTCAGTAGCAGTTCCTAGATGGCTAGCAAGTGATCTGTCTTTCACGGGGGAGAGCAGGATCTCCTGCTGAGCCGTGATGGTGAGCGTGTTGCCCAGCTGGGAGAGAGAAGGGACGGGTTACTGGTGGCCTAGAGCTCCCGGGTGCTCACCCAGCCCCTCTGGCTGCATGCATGAACAAAGTGGAACATAAATTGATGTACAACCAGAAAGTTCAAAATATTCCTTTCCTAAAGAGGATAACTGTAGCATGAAGCTCTTAGGTGCTCTGCATATTTGATACCACATTGCTCCTCACTATGCAATTCCCAACTCCTTCCTTCCTCGTCCTCCTCTAATCTCACACCAAGACTTCTCCAGGGGCCTCTGCCCGGGAGGCCACTGAAGTCCCAGAAAAGCTTCATTTCTTTCATTGTCCTCTGCATTGGGTCCAGGTGCCCAGCCGTCACCTCGCGGGCCTCAGGTCCCTTCTTATCGGGAGGCCCCAGGAGTTTTATTCACATCATTCAGAGGGAAGTTTTTTTCTTGGACACTGTGCACAGAAACCTAATGGTGAACATGTACCTGGCCTTTTTGTAACTCTTTTGTTTTTTTTTTTTCTTCTTAACCATAATGGTTGTATATCATACCACTTTATATACATATATAATATATAAATATATATAATTTTTTTTAAAACTTTGGACCTGCTAGTTTCTTTCAAGTGTTCCTGCACTTACCCAAAATGTTTTTAAATTGTGAGGGTTAAAGAGGATTGAGCCCATTTTTGTATCTTTACTTTTAATTCTGTAGTTCTATTGATTGTAATGTAGCTATTTTTTACTGTAACTTTTTGGTTTGCAAATACTAAACAAAAAACCTAAATGTAATTTCTGTGGTTTCTATTCAGCTTGGGTTTCATGTTTTAAAAATAAACGATTTAAAACCACTGTTCCTATTTATTGATTCTTATTTTCTCTTCCCCCCCCCCCCCCATAAACCTGCCTTAATTTTTGTTACATTTCATACATTATGGTAGATCTATGAAGTACGGATGGGTAATAGAGCCGTAAGGTCTAATAGCTAGTAGAGGATGGAAGGAGTAGGAACGTGAGTGCCCTGTACTACAGAAATCAAATTATTAGCATCAGTCCTGCTACGCGGGATGAAGTCTCAGGTGTTAGCAGGGCTGCTGTCTTCCTTTGCTTGTAGGTCTCAACCTGATCTGATCGCTCTTAGAAATCATAGGCTTTGGGATTTCTGATCTAATTTGAAGACTGGACTGTTGAAATTGAATTGGACAGCTTCAAAAGAGCCTCTGAAGAAAAGTGATCGATACAGACGTTTCCTCCCGGGCAGCTGCGCTAATCCTGCTTTAGAAAGGAGGTGGCTTGTCCCTCTGTGAGCGGTCTGCGGCTGGGGCCTGGGGGGCGAGGTTTGGCAGGGGGGAGCCTGGACGGGCCACGGGGCCGGGCTGTGGCTGCTGCGGGGCCGTCCTCGTACCGGGGAGCTCCGGGGGCTACAGGCGCTGCTGCAGAAGATGCTGGAGCAGCTAGGGGACGTGGACATCAGCCCGGGGAGATGTGCACCCTGCGCACGGTGCTGTGGTGTGGGATACCCCCCGAGCCCCCTCAGCCGCTTCGCTTACGCTGCACTGGAGCAGCAGCGAACGCACCAGCAGAAGCACAAGTAGTGTGACAAAATGGCATGGGGGGGTACACCACCAGCTCGGCCCCTGCGAAGGCATCCCTCTTCAGGAGACGATGGAACGTATGTACGTGCCTTCGGTAGCATCACGCGGGGAGCTGGTGCAGCTCAGCGTGGGCTCATCTTTTTCAGCTCTGCCCCAGGCTATCATGGGTTTCTTCTTAGTTCTTCGTTTGTGCTGTTCTCTGATCGCAGGCCCACTCTGCCGCGTCTCGATCGAGTAAAAACTAAAGCCTTTACCTTCCTGTAATTCTCTTGATCTATTTTCTGCCCGATCCTGCCAGTCCAATCGAGGGGTTGATGTCCTGCCTCTGTCCTGCGCTGTTCTTGCCCCCGGCCTCAGCCCATTGCTTACTGGCTGCAGGTGTTTGGAACTCCCCCCCCAAACCGCAGTGAAGCCAAACAACATCTGCTGCCGGACACCCCCGCGTCTGAACTCAGGCCCTAGGACGAGGGACGGGGGGGAGCCGAGCAGCCCCTCATGCAAGCGTGCAGGTCTTTTGGGGGGAGAGGAAGCAACTGTGGGGCGGGAAGGGGCATGGAAAAGCCCCTTGGCAGGGTTTGGTGACAGCAGATAGCTCCAGCACTGCTGACTGCTCTTGATCCAACTGCGGGTTAAAGCAGAAAGTTCCTAAACTGCCCAGTGATGCTGCAAGGACCAGGGCGACGGTCCTGGATGTCGCCACGAAGTGGCAGAGCCAGTCTGAAGGCCGCTGAGAGGGGGCCGCATCCTGCAGCCCTGCCACCTGAGCTGGGCGCCGGGCACCCTCCTCGGCGCCGCTGGTCCTGCCCCACTCCCCATGCGAGTGTGTGCACAGGTGTGTCCTGTTTCCTTGGAAGGCCGGACTGGTCTAAGCAAGGATTTAACTCTGTCCTAGTTAATGCTGTATTTTTTTTAAGCGCTGTGTGTGTTTGTATGGCTGAAACCCTCACCCTTGCTCTCGAGTCCTGCCCATCGGTACGGTGCAGAACCACAGAGGGCTTTTTGCTGCCTTTCACCACCACGGCTGTGAATCTCAACAGACACCAGTTTTCCTCCCTTCACTAATAATTGACAGATTTGCCTCCCCACTTTTTTTTTTTTTTTTTAGATTTTTATAAAGGAGGAATCCACATTTTCCATCCTCATCTCTGATCAGAGATGATTAAACCTGCTCTCTGGCACAAAGGGCTTGGAGCAGTCAAGGGAATCTGATGGCTTGAAGGAAAATAAAGCCCCATCAGAGTCAGCATGTAAATATTTTACCAGGTTCATGGACTCCCACCAAGGATGGGAACATACGAAGGCCACCTGCCCGGTGACCTTTCCCGGTGCTTTCCAGCCAGCCATCCCCAGCAGCGGCAGGTTTCGCTCACGCTGCTGCACCGCTCCCCATCCCAGCGGGAGCAGGGCAGGGCTCTCTCCTGAGCAACGCAGAGCTGGGAGAAAACAGAGGGGAGGGTGAGGTGTGTGTTTGAATAAACCTTGCCTTCTGATCAGCCTTCAGTAGTGGTCCGTTAGATCTGTCCTCGAAGATAAGGCAGGGACGGATGCCTCGGGGAGATGCTTTCAAATGTATTTGTTCCTGTGGTGTGCTGAGCTGTGCTAACAGGAGCGGTGCCCCTGGGAGCTGTCGGTGGTTTGGCAGCTGGAAAACCGGCAGGCAGAGCCGGTGGCTGCGACGTGCTCTCTGGGACGCAGTTACCGACTACACGCCTCCACCTCCTGTCACCTCTTGGGGTGAGGAATGGCACGTGCTACAGGTAATGCTTCCTGCTGAAGCCTGGATCTGCCCAGCTTCTCCCATCGGATGCGCTTGAGAGCTGGAGTCACAGCTCTCCTTTGGTAGGGTCTCGTCAGGACTCTGCCTCCCCATGCAACCGGGGAAGGCAGCAGGCAGCTGAAATTGCATCTCACCTCCCCCAATCCCTTCTGAAGCACCCCTGTCCCCAAGGAAGGACCCCATCTCCCTGTTCCACTCTGCTGGACCACGTCCGCTTTCAGGAGGGCCTGGCCACTCCTTGCACGGCAAGGGAGGACAGGCCAGATAACTGAGCACCCGCTGGCCCATCGGCTTGAAAGACAAACCTAAATAGGGCGACTCGGATCAGTCTGACCACACGGGGATGCTGAAGTCCTGCTCTTGGCAGTTGGAAGGGTTTGCAAGGGGAGGCAGCCACAGGAGGGGCGAGGGGAGAGATGCTGCTGCTGGCCTGGGGCCCGTCCAGCCACGCTGCAGCCCCGGGGCTCAGCAGGGCTCCTCCACACCCCACGTTTGCAGCCCCGCTTGGACCAGCTGCATGGGTCACAGCACCACGGTGTAGAGGGATGTGACACCCCCCCCCCCTCACATTTGCCATCAGCCTTCACTGGCTCAGGTGGCTGGGCAGGGAAGGAGGGTAGCCTGGCTGCGGCCACCTTGGGTCACGGGTCCAGCCACTGCGCTGGAGCAGCCGGTCACGCTGCCGTGCCCTCGTGCTGTGGTGCGGTGGAGAGGGGATGGATGGTCGCAGGAGCAGAAGGACTTTTCCTTCTGTGGCAGATGTCTCTATTGCTGCAGGCGGGACCACAGGGCCATTTGCCTTGGCTCTGCAGGCAGGAAGGTCTTTGCCTGGAGCAGGTCGCGTTTCTCACCATGACCTCAGCAAAAATCCCTGCTCAGGGATTTTTAATCCCTCCCCAGTCCGTGGAGGGGAGTGGGAGGAAGCACAGCTCCCTTCTCGCTGCGAGGTGTTGCGGATGCTGGTGCTGGAGCCCTTCTCCCGCCCGCTTCCTCTTCCCACCAGCCAAACACCACGGGACCTGGTGCTTGCACCCCATAAATCACTCGGTCACTCATAATCCGGTCCAAACGCGGTTGCTCTAGGGCCAGTGGATGGGCTGCTCAGGCAGGAAGCCAGCACGGCCCCCCGCTCCCCCGGGGCTTCTAACCCAACAGCACATCCTGTGCCCCCTAAATAAGGCTGCTGTGGACACGGCCAGAGCATCAGCCAGCACTGACCACTGCGGTGCCACCGCTTCGCTGTGCGGTGTCACTGCTGCTTTCAGTCCCCTGCTCTCTGCAGGGACAGGCACAAACCTGGCACTGTCCCCCCAGTGAAGCCACCCCGTTTTGGGAGGGAACGGAGGGGGACACATCCGCCGAGGAGGGGGGGGTTGGGAGCAGGGCTGTACAACAGTGCTGCAGCTTCGCGGGTCTCGTCCGGCAGCGCCGTGGGAAGTGTTTCCAGCTGCTTTTAAGATGTTCAATTCATCTCCTCCTCCGCTCTTGGCTTGCCAAATGGCTACACGAGCAGAGCCGGCCCCGCTGTGTGGCTGAGGCAGAGCAGAAGCAGCGGGTGCTGGGAGCCCCAGGGCGGGTGAGATGGGGGGAGGGAATGGGTTTTGATCGATGCAAGGCTGGTCTTAAAAGCCAGGAAGAGAAAAATAAACTTTGGAGAGCTTAGAGAGTATTTCTTTTAACCACCTTCAGGTGTTGCAGGGGTGGGAAATAGGAGGAAGGTGAAAAAAAACAAAAGGGATGTGGGCAGTGGCTGGGAACTGCTTTTGGGGGGGCTGCCCTGCACAGCCCGGCGCTGTGTCTCGGCTGTCCCACAGCCATCACTATCTGCCGCCGGGCTTTGCAGCCCTCGCTCCAAGATAGACGATGCTGGTGGGGGATTTAGTGGCCTCCAGCTGCAGAGAGGTGCTGAGGTGCCGCTCATGCCCCACGGGGACCCAGCCCTCTCCTCTCCCAGCACTGGGACGGGTGACTCCCAAAGCCGCAGCTGGAGCGCTGTGTGCATTGCTCAGGCCCTGCGATTCGGCCACTTTTATGTTCATTTCCCACAAATATTCCAGTTTGCTGGGCCAGAGCAGCTGGAAGTGACGCTTGGAGCTGATTCACACAAGTTTTGTCATCTCCTGACACCCCCCGCCCGCCCCAAGTCTCAAATATTTCTCGCTGCTGTCCGTGCCAGGACGGGTGTTCATCCCATCGCCGCGCACACACAGCTCCCCAGTGAGAAGTCCCCACGCCACAAAGCTCCCGTGCCGCAGCTGGGCTGGGAACACAGTGATTCACACAAAGGCCAGGATAGCGAGTGACCCAAATGCAAATTAAAACCAAAAAAAGGATGTAAGGGAGCAACAAAAAGGACTAAAACAGTGTGTTACTCTCTGCCCTCAATGCTGCAACCACCTAGGGACCGGGAAAGCCTTTGGCCGGGCACGGTGCTGGAGCATCCTTGGGCACGATGGTGTCAGCAGCAGGGGCCCCCACGTAACGGCAGTGTCCCCATCAAGCTGGACGTGTCCCCACCCCACCACCGCACACCAGCCCTCTCCAAAAGGTACAGCCGCCTTATCAGCTGCCACGAGCTGGCGAGAGTAAACAGGACGTCCCACAACAGCGCCAGGGCGCAGATGAAAGCAGGCTGGCCTGGCGAGCCCGCCAAGTATGCGAGAGCAGCAGGCTTTGCTTTTGTTTTCCTTTTGTTTATTAATGCGTGTATTTATTTACTTTTCGGCCCACGAGTAGGGAGGGAGGAGGGAAAGACTCGGAGCCTGGTGTGGGACAAACCGGAGGGCTGGTGTGCTGCCTGCTCTCGCTCCCAAAGGCTCAGTAGGGTGGGTTTATTTTATTTTATTTTGTTTTGTTTTATTTTATTTTATTTATTTTATTTTTTAAGCCCCCTCCAGGTGTTGCACCATGCCCAGCAACCTCCCAGCCTTTACCTCTGCCAGGGGGCTCCTGCTCCTTGCAGCAGCATCCCAGCTCCGTGACGCAGCCCCTGGCTCCCCCGTGCCTTGGTGGACGCTTAACACAAGATTTGGGCTGTTTTGCAGTAAAACAGCCCCCCCTGCACCCAGCCCTGCCCGGGGTGAGATGGGTGCTGCCCCATCCTGGCTGTGTCTCCCCATCCCACCCGGAGGGGACCGAGGGAGGGCCAGCCTGCAGAAAGGGTGACGGCACCGCTGCCGGGAAGCGCCCGCGCTGCTGAAACCGCAGCCCCGTGAGCAATAGGAAAATACGCAGGCGAGCGGCGGGTGGCACAGCTTCCTGCGCCTGACGCAGTTCCCCTTCGCTGACCCCGTGCCGGGGGGGCCAAGGGGCACCAAATCCTGCACCCTCCACGCAGTCCCAGCCCCGACCCCCCGTGTGCTGCAGGACGGTGGCGTTGCAGGGCTTGCTGTCCACCCTGCCCCTTCTCTGGGAAGCTTTTTGGGTACCTGCGGGTTTTTTGGGGGGGGCTGGGTCAAGGGGATGCTCAGTTCCCTGGCGCAGGCTCTAGAGCCTCTCCGTCTGCCCGCAGCATCCCAAGGGCTGCAAGCTTTGGGGGATTTTGGATTTTTGGGGCTGTCTGAAAGGTTTGCAGGTGTTGGGAGGAGGGGGGGGGGTGTTGCTTTAGCACACACTGACTTCCTGCTAGGCTGTATTTTTAGCAAGGCCAACCCCTGATAACTGAGAGATTTAAGTGAAACTGTAAAGTAAGTAAGTGTGCCTCGAAAAGGAAAAAAAAAAAAAAATTAAAAAAAAGATGCTGGGTATGGAGGAAGATGGGGGGAGGAGAGGATGGTGCAGGCGAAAACAGGGCTGGGTTTTGGGGCGGGGGAGGGTGCGGATCTTATGCTATTGCCACAGCCCATGAAAGCTGGGGCTTGGTACTGGCAGGTGGGTGCTTGGTGTCAGCTAAAACGGTGGCGGAGAGGGCAAAGGGAGGGCTGGGAGGGAAGGGGCTCAGCCCCCCGCAGCCCCTAACCTTCCCACGCACACGCCTGCCCGCCGGCTGTTAACAGCACCCTGCTAACAACCGGCTCTCACCTCGGCCCCGCCGCCTCCGCTCCCACCCCAGAGCCTGGGAAAAACCAGCCCTGAGGTGCCAAACTCTGCCCGAGCCTTTTGGGGAGGGGAAGGAGGAGAGGGCCCTTGCGCCCTGGGATGCAAATGGCCAGCGCATCCCGGTACCCGTGGGAAAGGAGCGGGATGCAGGCACAATCCATCCTCGGTGCATCCCTGAGAGCTTCGTGAGAGGCAATAACATCCGCGGGGGGGACGAGGGGTGTTCAGCGCAGCCTGTCCATAAAGAGATGCCGGAGCCCAGGACCAGGTGACTGTGGTCAGCAAAAAAGCTGCTTTATTGGTGACGGCTCCCACGGGAACCCCGTGGCAGCGATCGGGTTCAAGTCCCTGAGAACACACTGTCCATGCTGGTTCCCCATCCCACATCTATTGCTTTAAACACATCCTAGTTACAAAAAGCAGAGGGTGACATTCCAGATACTGGAACATATAAATTAAGGTAAGTGATAGTTACAAGACATTGCAATTTTTTTTTTTTTCTTTCTTAAACAGATTATCAGAAGGCTGGGGATTTTTTTTTCTGATCCACAGAAAACGTATAAAAAGCATTTTAAAATCTACATAATTCTCAATGTGGTTTTTTTTTTTAAAAAAAAAGGCACAGTAAAAAAAATACTGGCACAATAACATATTTACAACGCACCCATTATGGGCTATTTTCACTCAGCTTCGGGTTGGAAACGTTCAGCTCCGGCTCAGCCCGCTCACCCCAGGGGCGCAGGGCCGGCAGCGGCAGGCAGGGCAGCCGGGGGTATGCGGGGTCCCTGTCCCTCCCAGGCTAAATCCCTCCCTGGCTCCCGGCAGGGAGAGAGGAACGGCTGGGCTGGGAAACGCTGCCTGCCCGCAGCGGGTGCCAGCGCGGCCGGGCGCCTCTCGGGTGCTCCGGCCACCCCAGCAGCACCCGCAGCCAGGCCAGGGCTGGAGGATGCTCCAGCCCCTCGGCGAGGGGGGGACACCCACACAGCCCCCGGCTGGACCTTGAAGTGCTGCTCTGCAAAGGCGCGGGGCTGCCCGTGCTCAGCCTGCCTGCACCACGCTGCCCGCGGCCGGCCCGGAGCAGGCAGGGAGGCGGCACCGAAGGGAGACTCTGTACAAACACAGTGCCCATGCCGCGCCGGTGGCTCCGGAAAAGCCCTCCTCCCACCTCCCATATTTATAGAAAGTCTTTACATTAATCTCTATAAATAGTGCATAGATCGATGCTGCCGGCAACAGTTCAGCCAGACGGGGGGAGCTCCAGGAAACGGAGCTAACGCCAACGCCGGCTTCCAGCCCACGCTACCGTCTCCCTCCAGCGCGGCCGTTGAGCACCCAGCGGCTTTGCAGCACCCTGGAGCAGCGCTCGCCACGGCCGGGAGGCTTCCCCTGCCTGCCCCCTGCCTGCCCCCTGCCTGCCCGCCGAGCTGGGGAGCAAAACTCGCCAACGACCCTTCTTCCAAAGCGGGAGCCGGAGCTTCGCTGCTGAGATTTTGGGGCTGGGAGAGAGGATGGGGCGGGTGAGGGGATACGGGAGCGGGGTGGGGGAGGCACACGCCAAAAAACTTAACATTTGAAAGGAAAAAAAAAAATAAAAGGAGAAGCAAGCCCAGGGGAGGCAGAGCCGTGCAGCGCCTGCGGTCGCTCCCCACGCATGGCGTGGGGCCCGCCAGCGCCGCGGGGTGCCCAACGGTTAAGTGCTCAGGACCCGTCCCTCTCCACCGTCCCAGCCGGAGCAGGCAGCGGGCACGGGCAGCCGGGCAGGCAGGGCAGGCAGGGCAGGGGACAAGGGGCCGCACAGCAGCCTTCAGTACACACACACTGTGCAATACCACAGCAACGACGTCCGTCCGTCCGTCCATCCGCCTCGCAGCGAGGCCGGACCGACACACCCGCACGCAGGTCCCGCACGCCCGTCGGATACCGGGGAAATTCGGGACGAGGTTGGAGGGGACATGTGCCTCCTAGTAAACCACGTTGGCGGGGCACCATGGCGTGTCGGGGTACAGCAGGCAGTGCACGGAGCGAAACCTGCGGAGGAGAGGAACGATGCTGAGCACAGGGCGGTGGCGGCCCTGCGGCACCCCAGCTCGAGGGGGACAGGGTCCCCCCATCTCACCTGGATGGGTCCTCCTCGACGGAGAAGGCTCCCTTCATGTGGATGGAGTTGCGCTTGTTTTCGAACATGCCGTAGCTTAGTGTCACCTGGGGGGGGAAGCACAGGGGGGATCAAGCAGCTGATGTGGCCACGAGGATCGAGCAGGGGCATGAGGTGGGCTGCAAAATTCACCCCATTTCCCACAGCCTCCAGTCACGCTCTGCATCACCCCACAGGGATGGGCTGATGGGGCTTTCCCCCTCCGATGGCATTTTGGGAGCGCATCAATCAATATCTTAGCTGCGATGCCCAACTTTTAGGTGACAACATGAAACCAGATGACGATACCATCCATCCCAACCCCTCCATCCACCCCAGGGCATCAGGACAGGGATACCTGCTTGTGGATCTCTGTCTTGGGCACCTGGTGGAGGTTCTCCAGGTGCGAGTGGAAGAGGTTGCTCCGGATGAGCTTCACCCCCAGCACGGACTCGATGATGTAGCCGATGGTGCAGTCATCGGGCAGGCGGATCTTCTCCGCGGTGCTCATGAAGTGGCCCCCGCTGTGGGGAGACAGAGAGGAGCTGCAGAGGAACAAAGTCTGGGGGGACATGGGCACCCCGCAGGGTCTGGGCTTGGCGAGTGGGTGCCCAGCTCTAATTAAAAGTCAATTAAGACTTGAGGGAACTGAAGTCCTTCCCAGCTTGTTTCCAAGCCCTCTGCAGACACCCCCAGCAAGGCAGAGAGCAAGGGGGTAGGACACGGTCCAACATCCATCCTCAAAGATGTCATTGCTCTGTGCCCCACTGGGACCGTGATGAGTCCCCACGGGAGAGCAACGCCAGCCGACGCTCTTACCTGGCCCACGGGCTCATCTTCAGTGCCAGCCCCCGGCTGATACAAAACCCCGCTCCGCCCGTGGCAAACCAGAAATGCACAGGGTGCTGCGAGAGAGGGGAAGCAACGGCAGTGAGACCTCCTCCCGCCGACCGGGGAGCAAACCCCAGCCCGAATTAAGCCGGCCCCAAACCCTTGCCCTCCCCCCCCTCACCATCTTGTTCTCGCTGATCCTCTCCGTAGCCTGGATGGGCCGGTCCAGGCTGGGCTTCCCAATGTAGATGTCCTGCGTATGGGGGTAGCTGGAGAGCAGCTTCACCAGCGTCCGCACGTTCACGTAGTTGTCATCGTCCACGTGGCAGAACCACCTGCAGTGGCAGCAGTGTCACACCGGGCCGGGGCAACTCCCCAGACCCCACGCTTGAGACATGGCCCCAAAAATGCGAACAGCCTCTGCCTACATCGTCCCCCCGGCCCTCGCAGCCCCGCCGTCCCCTGCGGCAGCCCCGGGCGCTGCTTACTTTCTGCCGGACTCAATGAACTTGTCGTACTCCACGGCCATCTTGCAGGACAGGGCCTGGCGGCTGTGGGCGGCCGAGCAGTTGGTGTTGATGACGTTTCCTGCGGGAAGAGACGGGGGTCAAAGCCCGGTGCCGGGGCATCCCACACCTCCCCGCGCACTCGAACAGCAACGCTTCACCACGAGAATCCCAGGGGCACCGGGGAGTGGAAACTCCACGGAGGTCCCTGATGCTTGGTGGTCTCTGTGCCACATTGTTTTGGGCAAAGAATTGATTTTTGGGGGAACGGCTTTTGGGTCCACGTGAGACAAGAGAAGGGATGAGCAAGGGACGCGGATGCAGGAGATGCACCAGGGTTGAGCTGTATCCCACGTGCTATGCATGATGCCATCCTACATCACCTTGCCCAACCCGGGGCCATGTACCAGCCACCCTGGGAGCGAGAGGGTGTCCATGAGCTGGCTTCTCCACCCAGGATATGATAGCCAAAACCCTGCCCCATTCCTGCTGCCTTTTCCCACAGTGGCCACCTGTTATTTCCTTGCCCAGCTCAAAGGCAATCGCTTCCCGGCCTGAAAAGGAGTCATTTGCATGGGGAGAATAGACCGCGCTGACCCTGGCCCCAGGGAGCGGCTGCCAGGGAAATGCTCCCATGAAACCCCGGCCGCGTCCCCCATCAATCCCAGCTCGCCCCAGGGACAAACTGGTGCAAAGGCACCCCGTTAGCATGCTCCCCAGCAGCATCACGTCCCCAAATGGGGCTCCCAGGCAGAGGGTGCTTTAGGCACCATCAGTGAAGCAAGTTGCCTCGTTCTCAGCCCAGGTCCCTATGGCAACAGCTCCTGAGATTAGTGTCTAACTGGTGGCATTTTGACCATTTTTTCAGAGTTCCCCGGGGCAGGCTCCACGCCAGCCGTGCTCCCCGGGTGGGGACTCCTTTAGGGACCCGGCCAGGTCACGCACACAAAGGGACAAGGGCCATAGACTCACGTGCTTGCTTCTTCAGCTCCTCATCCTCCCCGTCTGTGAAGATAAAGGTCTGAAAGAGAAGATGAGGCACCTTTGAGGACTGAGGGGCTGAGGTCACACGGCCCTGGATGCGATCCAGCACCCCCGGGCAGCACTGGGGATCAGTGCCCTTGGGATGCCAGTGGTGACTTCTTCCTCCTCACTAAAACCCAAAGTGGCACCAGAGAGTCGGGCAACCCCGCGACACACTTGGCCTCGGACTGAGAAGGGTGCCAAGCCATCCCGGCTGGACACAGCACGCACCGCCATGCCTCACCGGCGTGCAAACTCCAGCCCCCTCCACCACCCGTGCTGAGCATCCCCATCCTCTCGCCTTTTCCACGAGGCAGCAGCAGGCAGGAGGATTTGGGGTGACACGAGGGCCGTCCCCAGCACGAGGTGGGTACGCAGAGGGCAGCAGACGACAGGGAGTGGGTGCAGAGCGCGGCTCGATCTGAGCGGAGACTTCAGACTTTAGCCGGCGTGGCCAGCACGTGCGGCCGGGGATGCCAAAGCAGCCGCCCGTCGGCTCTCCCTGCCCAGGCAGGTGTGTTTGCCCGTGGCACCGGCTGCCAACCGTGTCCCCACCTGTGTCAACAGCACGTGGCCGTCCCCGGCTGCTTGCACAACACCCCCACGGCTCCTCTCTGCTCCCCGTCCCGCCCAGGGTGGCCGAGCCGGTGCTGGTGGGTGCCTCTTGCCAGCCCTGAGGAGGGGACGGTCCCTCGCTGCCCACCCCAGCACGGTCCCCGTGATGCCGGGCAGCACCCTACCTCCTCCCTGGGCACCAAGCTGCCCGCCTGGCTGCACTCCTCTATTTACACAGCTAATTCCTGGCATATGCTGCCCGGGAAGGAGGATTGCGGGGGCGGGGGGGGGCTGCTGTTAGCCTGGGATTTGGGGAAGGGCGAGGAGCAGGAGGAGAGAGTAGGGGGTGGGAAAGGCATTGCCATCAATCAGCGGGCAGCAAACAAAGCTGGAGGAGAGAAACCACAACCAGCTGCCAAGCGCTATTAAAAACCAGACGTGCACAAAAGGGCAAAGGAAGAAAGACAAAAGGGCTGGGGGGGGGAAGGCAGGAGGCAGCGGAGGGGGGACGATGGAGCCCGAGCGCTGGGGATGATGAATTACAAGTGAGCTGGAAATCGGGTGCCACCCCACAGCCGGCCGGCCCCGGGAACGCGCTGGGGTTTTGTGGTTTGTTTGAGGAGGTGGGTACAATAGCGGGGTTGACTTTACTCAGCGGAGGAGAGTTAAGCGGGCAGCAGCGGTCATTAGCATACAGCTGCGCTGGTTAACCCGGCCGGCCGTGTTTGCTCAGGGCCCGAGCGGGGAGGCTGGTGGGGAGAGCCCAGATCTGGAGGAAGGCTGAATGGGAGGGGAGGAGGGCGCGTTCCCGGGGACAGGGCTACAAGTGACCTTTTGGGCTTGAAAAGGAGAACAGAAAAAGGAAAAAAAAAAAAAAAAAAAAGGATGGAGGAGGTGGGAAGGCAAGTTCTCACAAATGCACAGCCCGCTGCACGGCCCTGCTTTTGGGGAGGGACAGAGGTCAGCCCCCCAAGGGGTCAGGAAGGCTGTGAGCAAAGGGTTAGGGGGTGGGGGACCTGCTGATGAGGAGGGGACAGCTGGGGGACAGGCACCTTAGCCCATCAGCTGCAGGGCCAAGGATGCCCGTGGTCATCGCAGCCCTAGGGACGCATCACTGCTGGGGTGGGACAGGGTCAATGCTGTGTGTGGAGGAGAAGGAGGAGGAGGAGGAGGAGGTCACCCCCAACCAAGGTGGGGTCCAGCCAGCACCTTGTGCTGGTCCCCATTTCCCCCAGGTGCTCAGGAAGGGGTCAGGCAGCTGCTGGGGGTACAAGCTGACCCAGGGCAGGGGGACACCATCCAAGGATGCCCAGAACAACTCCATCACAAGCCCCTTCTCATCCACCCCGAGACACACAGTGCCCCGGTACATCCTCCCCCAGGCTCCAGCCCCGGCGGAGGGGGACAGGGGAGGCGGGGGACGTGCAGCCTCCGCACAGGCGAGACAGAAAATGTTTGCTTGATTAGCTCAGAAACGCCGTCCAGCAACTGTGCCTTCAGCCGCTCCAAAAATAACCCCGCAACTAATCCTCCAGCTCAGTCGCTATAAATAGACCACAGGGACAATTGTTTATTACTCGCCCGCACCAAAAGGCTTCATCCTAACGAGGCATCTTCCCTCTGGCCGCTCCATGGACATCCCCGTAATTTTCCTGGTGCGGGTGGACCAGGTGGCACCTTGGGGACCAGGACAGGGGCACACAGCCCTGAAAGTCACCTTGCAGGGGCTACTGGGGCCTCGCAGGTTACCCACCTCCCTCCCAGCCCCCCCCCCCAAAATACAATTAAAACTAAAAAAATTAAAGCCTCTATTACTTAATTATTTTATCTGCATTTCTTGGGAGGGCGGGGGCTGCGCCCCTCCTGCTCAGCCCCCTCGTGCCGGGGCTGCAGGGGAGAGGAGCAGAGGTGCCAGCCGAGCCTGGGATGGGGACAGGCCAGGAAAAGAGGGGGACAAGAAAACCCCACGTTGGTGTGACAAGGAAAAAACGTGGATCAGCCTTCGGCATCCTGGACGCAGGGTGCTGGGCATCGGGGCAGTGCCCGGTTTGCAGCAGGGTGGGTAGGACGGGACACTGCAGCTGAGCTGTCACCTACCAAGCCACCAGCTCCCGACCCAACAGCAGCAGGGCCATCCCCCCACCCCTCTCCTGGGTAGAAAGCACCCCGAGCCCTTACACCCACCCTCCTCCACCTCTCCCCCACTTGGCCCCCGTGCCAGCCGTGGCACCGAGGGGTGCCAGGACCTCTTGGGCCCCCCCGCAGTAACTTTTCCTGCGGGGTTCAGGAGAGGAAGGGCTCGCTGCCCCCCCCAGCCCCTGCAGGAAACGTCATTGTTCTCAAAACTGCAGCTTCAAGAAACACAGGATGCCAAATCCCTCCCGAACAATAGCTGCCACCACTCCATACAGCCCCGCACAATGCGCGGCCCCCACGTACGGGGGACTGAGAGGCACCCGGGGTCCCTATGGCTGGGATGGGGTCAGCCCCCCCCAAACTCCCTGCAAGGAGCCAGGCAGCTGCCGGCAGCCCCTCACCTCCTCCTCATCCTTGGGGAGGGCCCATTGCTTTTTTTCTTTGTTTTTTTTGCCCTCCCCTTCATTTCTCCTTTCGTGGTGACTCATTTCCCCCTCCACCGAGCGAGCTCGTGGGTCGCTCATGGCTGGGTGCTGCGCAAGGCGTCCCACCAGCCAGGGCCACCCCGGGGCCTTCCTGCCCCCCCGCACCGCCTCGCCGAGCGGTCCAGCCAGCTTCCCGGGATGACACAAGCTCAGCAGATCCTGCGCCCGATGCCGTCCCCACCTTCCCCGGCAGCACACCCACCAAAAAGGGGAACCTCGGCCAGGCAGGCACCCCCGTGACCCTGTGGTGCACAAATCCTGCCCCCGCGCCACGTCTCACTTCCCTGTACTGGGAGAGGATGGAACACCCCGGCACACAGCACCCGGGGGGGGCTGCACCCCCTTTCAGCCCAAGGACAAGGGGGAAGCAGCCACCCTGCTTGGGTGTAGGGGGAAGGAGGCAGCAAAGAGGTGCTGGGGGGGCTCAGCCTCCAGGTGGGCAAGGGGCTCCGGGGGGAGGTGAGGGTGCTGCTGGAGCAGGTCCCTGCCTGGCTTTGTGTCCCCCACAGCAGATGTTTTCCCTCCAGCCCACGGGGGTTAGGAGGGAAAAATCCCCACCCCACTTCAACTGGCTGGGAGCAGCATGATGGCAGTGTCCCTGCGATGGTGGTGTCCCCACTCCCGCACGGCGGTGGCTTTCCCTGGGGGTGGATCTGTGCTGGCACAGGGGTCCCGGGGCTGGGACCCGCAGAGACGGAGAAGAGGCTTGCAAGGCCGCAGGCCCTTCCTCCCCTGGCTCCTTTCGGCAAGAGGAAGAATCCTCCACTGTAATTTTAAATGCTATAATTTTTTAATAACCTCCTCGCAAACAATGAGCTCATTGTGCGGCGAGGGTCCCCCACCCTCCCGCCTGGCGCTCCGCACACACCGCTCGCCGGCTCCGGGGCTTCTATGGACAAGGATGGCAGCATCGTTTGGGACAGGCAGTTAAGGGGCTCTCACCCCCTAAACCACACAGGCTGCCCAGGGGGGCAGCGGGCAGGGACCCTCACACATGAGCTGAGTTCAGCAGTGCTCAGCAGGCCCTGGCACACAGCCCAGGGCTGGGGGGGAGCCAGCTGTACCATGGAGCTGGTTTGGGATGAGCAGCACCCATGGTCCCAGCTGCTCCAGTGGGAGCCCAAGTGGGACACACATGCCAGCATGCTCCCCTGCGGCCACCCCAAGGATGGGGACCCTAGCCAAGGTGCTAGAGAAATTTGGGAGCCACCATCAGCGGAGCGTGCTCTCCGGAAGGCAAACCCATTCCCTCTGCCCCCAGAGCAGGAATTTTTCAAAGCCTGCAATTATCATGCCGAGCTGGAAGAAGCCAGCAGATCCCACGCTGGCGGGACGGCAGCCCAGCCCAGACCCCTCGCGGGCACCGCAGCGTGTGCCGAGCCGCCCGGCCGCCTTCGGGGTGCCCTCGGGACAGGGGATGTTTCTTATGCAACTCTGCCACTGCAAATCACCCGACTCAGCAGGAAACCAGTGGGTTTGGACTCGCTCCTGTCCAGGATTTCTGCCTAATGGCCATTTTCCTCCCCCCTCTCTTTTCTTTCAAGTGCAAAGTTTCCCCAGACTACGCTCCAGCATCCTAAGGATACAGAGACAGCTGGAAACTCTCCCCAAAGCAAGGAGGGGAAAACCCATAACTCTCCTCCAACAGCAGCTTGTCCGGCTTGGATTGTGCAACCCAGGGAGCAGATTTAGAAGGGAATAGGGATCTGCCCTCCCTGTGCAGAGAGAAGCAGGAAGGAGAAGGGGGTGCCCCTTACAGGGTCTTGAAGGGGACAGAGGGCAGGAAACAGGGACTATTGTAGGCAGAACAAAGGGCAGCCAAGGAAGGACACAATAGCTATTGCCCCTACCGGACAGGGTCCAGCCTGGAGTTACCTGCTGGATTTAACCCCTCCTTGCCAGCGCCTGCATCCCTCCTGCCCGGAGAGCTGCCTGGCTCGTGAACAGCCAAGAGGGAGGTTGGGGTGTGATGCGAGAGGAGGATCAGGGGAAGGAGAGACGTTACATGGGGGATTCTCAGCCCTTGGGCAGGAACTTCCCCGCGTCGGCGAGGCGGCACACACACCCGAGTGCCGATAGCGAAACAAGAGCTAGAGAGGGACAGGATGAGCAGAGACAGGCCTGACTCAGACCAAGAGAGACGTTTGAGCAGAGGCAGCGCCCCGCTGTCACCACCCTCGCAGGGCAGAAACCACGGGGCCGGGCAAGGAGGGGATGCAGGAACTGCACAGCCCCCCAGGAGAGGGAAGCAAGAGCAAGGAGCCCCATGGCTCCAATCCTGCACTCTGCAGGCAAAAAAACCCCCCAAATGATGCCAAGTTTGGGGGAATCCAGGGTGCCCTAAAGCTTCCCAGAGACAGCGGCCAGGTCAGCATGGGAAGACTGGAGCTGATCGCCACCGGCAGCGCGGGTTCGTCCCCTCTGCCTCCATGTGTCCCCCCCTCCCAGCCCTCGCTTTGCTCGGCAGGAGCTTGCGCCGCCTCCAGCTCTCTCGGCAGCTCCTTGTCCTCAAGTGCTGTACAAGAGCCGTCACTCAGCGGCTTGGCTTGTCAGGCGGGCACCTCGCCGGGCTGCGGCCCCCCTGGCTTCATGGCCCTCATCTCTAGGCAACCTGACCTGGACACGGCCGGCTCCGGCTCCCCCGTTCCCATGGAAAGTGCCACACAAGAGGCTGCGAAGCCTTTTCTCTGCGCTGGGAGAAAAGGGGCTTTGTTAGCTTGCCCAGGGGGACAGCGTGAGAGCCGAGCCTCGGGTCTCTGGGAATCCAAACGGACAAACGAAGCACAACAAAAAAAAACCCAGAAGAAAGCCGGAGCTCACAAGAGGGAGGGGGGAAAAAAAAAAGAGCAGCCATTCCCAGGATCATCTGTAGGTGCTCAAAGAGCGTTTCCCCCACCACCACTTGCTACCCCCTCGCAGTGACAGCGGAGCATGAAAGAGGTTTCCATTAAATAACTGTACCAGGGAGAGACAGCAGAGCCGCTGCCAAGCCCAGGAGACCTGAGCAATAAAAAAAGAAAGACAAGATTCCCAGGAGAAAAAAAAAAAAATAGTAAGATAATGCTTGGGGTAAGTTACAGGAGCCAAGATCCCACAAAGTCCAGCAGACCCAGGTGAAGGAGGCAGGGGCAGGTCGATCCCCCACCATCTCCCTCCCTCCCTCCCCAACCACTTCAGATTTCCGAAAAAAATGGTTTGCAAGCGGGAAACACAATTCCAGGCCAGGAGGAAACACGTGAAGACAGTAGGATGGGAAGGTTAGGACCAGGCGTAACTTACTTGGGAAACTGTCTAAGGATAGAAAAAGTGTCTTAAGAGCAGATGGCAAGGCACATTTCCTAAGGAAACAGCTTTTTTTTTTTTCCCCCTTTTTAATTTTGCTTTGAAGGACAGAGTAAGGGACTGCCAGGGCTCAGGGCAGGACATCAGTAAGGTCAGGAATCGGACTCGCTGCAACTGCCCCGGTGCGGGTGAGCCAGAGCAGACCTGCAAGAGTCCCCAGCCACTCCAGTCCTGCCCAGTTCCTGGCAAGGGGACCGGCAGCCTCGGCACATCCCAGTGCCCTCCCAGCCCTGGGCAGCTAAACTGGGTGTCCTTTAGGCAACCCAACTGCAGGCACCTCGTGGGGCCCTGCTAAACCTCACCCGCAGCCAGGCCCTGCAGCCCAGGAGAGCACCCACCAGGACCTGACCCTTATTGTGGCACCAGTGGGTTGGGTCACATCCCTACACCGTGCCTCAGTTTCCCCAGTGGGAAGCAACTCAGGGCAAGCTCTGCAATGGGAGCCGCTCAGCAGGAAGGACCCCAGAGCAGAGTTTGGGGGGGGGCCTGCTGAGGGTGAGGAGCCCAGGTCAGGCTCTCTCCATCACTCCCTCATCCCCAACTCACCCTGCAACACTGCATTTCACCCTCCCAAAACCACAGCTGGCTCCAGAACAGCCCAGACAGCCTCGAAATACCATCCTGCTCAGCGACATGGGGGGAGCGGAAAGAGGAGGTGGCATTTGCCGGGTCACAGCACCCCCCGGACCTCGCACAGCAAAGAGCCGGGACCGCGGCTGACACCCGTGGGCTGCAGCCCGGCCCGCGCCGCTCCAGCCCGGCCGGCGGCAGGGACCGTCCCCGTCCCCAGCCCCGTCCCCAGCCCCTTACCATGTCGCGGTTGCGGGAGATCCAGGTGTCGAGCAGCAGCTCCAGCCGCGCCTTGTGAAACTTCTTGGTGGTCTTGACGGCGATGAAGACATCGCGGGGGGAGATGTCCTCGGCCGGCGGCCGCGGGGGGCTCGGCGGGGCGGCGGGCAGCTCCCGCCGGGCTCGGCTCAGCCGCCCGAAGTAGTCGGCGAAGCTGCGGAGACCGGGGGGACCCTGCGCCGCCGGGGGGGCCGCGGCCGCCGCCGCCCCCAGGCTCTGCAGCGCCCGCTGCGCCCCGCCGGCCTCCCCCCGGGCCAGCCCCGGCCTCCCCGGCGGCTCCACCATGAGCACCAGGAGGCAGGTGAACATGGAGCCCACGAGGGACAGGAGCAGCTTCCTCCCGCAGCTCTTCAGCATCCTCCCGCCGCTCCCCTCCGCGCCGCCACCGGCCGCGCTCCACCCGCCCCACCGCCGGCCCCCGCCGCGCCGCCGCCTTTAAACCGCCCCCGCCCCGCCCGGGGAGGGACGTGCCCGGGGCCGCCCCCACGCGGGGCGTGGGCAGCGCGCGCCCGGCCCTGCCCGCGCCCGCTCCGTGCTCCCCGCCAGCCCCCTGCACGCGTCCTGCCCGCCCCTCGGCCCCGTGCTGCCCGGCCCCTGCCCTGCCTGGCCCCTGCGCATCTCCTGCCCGCGCCTTGCCCGGCCTTGCCCACGGCCGGGAGCGCATGGCAGGGTGCAGGCAGGCTGCCCGCTCCTCCTTCCCTCCCGTCGAGGCCCAGGCACCTGGGGACGGTGGGCAGGGTGCAGGATGGGGGTACGCCGGTCCCTGCAGCCCCCAGCATGCCGGGAGCATCACTCGCTGCTTCCTTGGCAGCAGCAGGCATGTTCGCCCTCCCGCTCCTCCTGAGCTGTCATTTCCCAGAGCCCTGCACCGAGGTTTTCTCACAGCCGCGTCCAAGAGTTTACCAGAAAGCCGACCAGCCTGACCAAACTCCGGGCAGTTTCCCATCAGTCTCTTCTGAGGCCAAGCATAATGAAAACCAAACCAACCCCCAAAATCACAGCACTCCTCTCACTTCCACCAAGCTCCGGTCTGGTGGGTAAATCCGGGAACAGGGTGCTGGGGGTCTGTTCCCATCCCTGCTCGGGGAGACCTGGAGACGCTCCTAGACCTGGCTAACCTCATCCTGGGTGCAGCACCGTGCTTTGGAGCCAGCGCTGATGGGCAGCCCCACGGTGCAGGGGTGCCTGAAAATAAATACTATATAGATGCCAAGCAAGCCCCCCCCGGGATTGCTAACCATGATAATGATGTCTTGTTAAATGAGACACCGTTTTTCCAGCCAGGCAGTGGGAGAAGCGGTGGCTGGGAGGGAAAACTGGGTTGAAATCTGGTCCTGGACGTGCCACCAACCTGCTATTTTACTGACGCCAACCCCCAGGGGCTCTTTTCCCCCTTACCCTCCCTCTCTGCAGGCAGGGAGCTCTTGGGGTTTTCTCTCCCAGCGTGTGCGCTGCTACAGGGAGGCGGATTTGGGTTTGGGCCTGGGCTGCAATGTAATGCCATAATCAGGGGCTGCTGCATTTTTGGGCAGGGACCTTGTCCAACTTGCATTTTTCCTGCTGTCACGTGCTCCATTCATCTCTGGCACTGGATAAACAATACCATAATACCAGGCAGGACGAAGCAGGGAGGCTGCTTCCTCAGGCAAGCCCCAGCGTTTGCCTTCTCCTCATTTTACGCTATACATTCCCCTGGTCAGCCCTTGAACCGTGGCCCTGGGCTAGAAATGCTCGGAGAGGCTGTGGGGTTTGGTTTTGCACGGCACTGCCCGTGTCTGGGGAGAGACCTGTGCTGCCAAAGAAGCCTCCCATAATAAAAGAAAAAAAAAAGCAGTTAGACCATACAAACACAGGAACCAAATCCCACACTCCCCACTTCCCGCTATTGCTGCAGAGCGTAGCCTTCCAGTCTCAATTTGCTTTTTTTTTTTGGGCACCCTTTGTCTCCAACCCGATGGCACAGCAACGGCGGCTTGAGAGGCAGCTGAAAAGCCCGATCAGCAAAACCCTGAATGAAGAAAGAGCCCCTTTCTCCTGGAGCCAAAAGGGGAGGAAAGGCACTTTTCCCCCGACCAGCTGCTCTCCCGCTCCTGCAGCCTCGGCGCTGGCCGGGGACACGCGCCGCAGCCAGATGTTGGGGTCCTGGCCGGCGCCACAGGGCGAGCGACAATACGGGCTCTGTGTGCCGCCGGCCCCTGAGCGATGCGGCAGGGTCTGCCGAGCCGCCGTGCTGCCACCAGCGCTGGCACAAGGGCTCTCCCAGCCCTCTGGTGCCGCCCATAACCCCCTTCCCAGGGCTGGTGCTCGGCTCAGCCCAGCCGGCCGTGGTCAGTGAGCCACAGCGGCGAGGGGAAGCCGTTCTTTCGGTGGCATTGTACTGCCGGAGTGAGACTCCCTGGGGATCGGCCGGCTGCTGGCCGTGTCCCCGCAGGCTTCCTCTCCAGGCGCCTGGCCTCCTGGCTCGACCCTCGCCCGCCACGCAGATGTCCCCAGCGAGGCACTGTCCCCCTCGGAGAAATGGTGATGGGGTAAGCGGTCGCCCTGCTTTACCCCTCGGAGGGCGCAGGATGGTACCCACGGGACGGGGAGCAGGACGCTGCTGCGGGGAGGATGCTCTCAGCAACACCCCGTGCCCGGTTCATTGGCATTCAGCCACTCTTCTGGGTACAAAGAGCCTAACCCTAACCAGGGTGGCCCCAGTGCCAGAAGAATTTGGGTGCTCCATAAATACAAGAGCCAGGAGAGAGGGATGGTCACATCTGCTCTCCAGGAGGCATGCCAGGGCTGGACCAGGAGGGGCATCTCACTTCTCCCCCCAAAAAGGATGGGGTGCAGCCCATCACCCACGCCAGGGTGAGCCCAGCTGTGGCTGCGGGGTGGCGGTGTGCTCCCCGCACTGCCCAGCTCTGCAGGGATGAGTCCAAGCCAGAACCCACTGCCCGAGTCCCCCAAACCTCAGAGATACGCCCTTTGCAGAGGAACCCCACCAGCTCATTCCCACTGCAAATTAGCCTCACCGAAACCCCATACTGGTTTTCCACTGGAGCTGGCTGGATTCAGCCCCACACCGACCCAGGGCTGGGACTGCACGTGGGGCATCTCCCTCTCAGCCGTAACGCAGTATTAGGTCAGTTTAAATTGGTTTAAACCCTCTGCATCGCCCCCGCTCGCAGCCTGACCCCAGCACTCGATAGGTGGTCCCTAAGAGGCTCCCAGGTTCTCAGGGCTGCTGAAAACGGTTAATAAATCCCCAGTAATAAAGTGTTCAGGTCATCTGAGAGAAACGTCGTGCTCGGGCTGCAAAGCTGCATTGTCTGCCTGGAACGATTTACGCGCTTCGTCAGACAGGGGTTAAAAGCTCTGTCAGGCGCCAACTTCACCGTGATTGTATTGTCGTGGGTATTTAATGGGGTTCGGCCCCGAGGCGCGGCCAGGCGGCCACTCCTCTGACCGCACAGCTGAGGTGTGCAAGGGGGACGTCGGAGGAGGGCGGCCGGGGAGCCGGATCCTGCCCGCGGTCCCCCCCTCATCCCTCACTTTTTCTTTCTGGGATTTTCTGAGAGCACAAAAGAGACTTTGCATCAATTACTGGTAGGAAAACGGCAGCGCCCTGCGGCAGACTTCTGTCCTCCCAGCCTGGGTTTGGTTAACTTCCCATTGTCTGATGGACTCCACTACTCAGGGCCAGTACGACAGCTCATTTTTTTTTCATCTATTGGGTTTTTTTAACCACCCTGGGCACATAAAACCTTCCTGCCCTTGTAGCAGAGGGTCCGGCAGTGCCATCGAGGTGGCTGCAGAGAGCAGAGCATGTTGGTGCCTCTCTGCCCAGCGCCCAAATCTCCCGCAACGAGTGCTCATGATGCATCTCCTGATGCTGAACTGTCCCCGTCCCCATTGTCCCCCGATGTGCTCCAGCTCTGGCACCACTCTACACCGGGACCTGCTGCAGCCCCCGTCCACCCTCCGTGGCCTCAGACCCTACATCGCTTTCCCCCTCCACCTCGGGGGACTGCGGGTCCTCTCGGCGGAGGGGGGGACACGATGTGATCCGTGCAGGGGACTTTGGGATCCCACGGGGCCGGGGGCTATACAAATGCAAAGCGTTATTATTTTCCCGGGGCTGAAGCAGAGGCCTGAGAAAGGTTGAGGGAGAGAGGCAGCGAGCAGGGAACAGCGGGGGATTTAGCTCCTGAAAAGGAGACGGGGAAAAAAGCGGGCGAAGAGCTTCATTGTGTGCTGGGCAGAGGGGGTCACGAGCAAGTTAAACTGGTTAATGTATTGGAGCAGCTTCCTCCGAGCTGCCGGGAGCAAGCAAAGCCATGCAACAAAAGGCCGAGGGAGCATTCTTGCGGGGAAAGTGGGCTCTCTTTAAAAGGATTTGATTTCTTTTCTGTCAGTTGAATGGAATTTGGTGGTGACTCCTCCAGGTCTAAGAATTTGGGGCTTTGGCGGTGGCGGTGGCGGGAGGGGACGGTTCCCGTCCCCCCCTCCCCGCTCCCGCATTCTTCTCCATCTCCAAGCCCGCTGCCCCCAGATTACAGCCCCTGGTGTTGCAGGGGGAGAGGGGCTTGGGGAACACAAGCGGCCCCGTAGACGTGCTGATCCTGAAAGAAAGCAAGGGGCACGGGGCCATCCCCGCCCGGCCTGGTTTCTCATGCTCCCTATTCAGCCCAGGGGAGGGGAGGTAGATGTGGGGAGAGGGGAGGGCGGTGGGGCGGCCACTGCTGATTTAATGCCTCTCTCGGGGCTTCGTGGTCGAGGTGGATCTCAGGGGGATTTCGGCAGTGTAAGGTGTGTGAGGGGAGCTTTCCGCTCCTTCCTTTGAGGAGTGAATTTTTAATGTTAAAACCGTGGAATGAAGGTAAGAACAGGAGGGAAAGGGAATCTGAACTAGTGAAACTAGCTGAATCCAGCCCCACTTTCCCACGGCCTGTGCATCTCTCTCCTCCCAACAGCAGCTCCTGGGGCAGACTTGGCCTTACAGACCTGGCTCTCCCACCCCAAAATCCCCTGGCTGGTGGGCAGGAGCCCCCCCTTTTCTCAAGGCCATGAAGGGGTGAGCTGCTGCTGGCCAGGGGTGCTGGGCTGGGCTGGATGCAGGCTGTCTCCGGCTGCAGGTCTCTCGTTTGGTATTGACCCTGACAGCAAACCAGGGAGCTCTGCAGCTGTCCCGGCCTCGAGGCTTGCTGTCCCACGCTGCTTAGATGTAACTGGCAGTGTGGGTTTGGGGTGGTAAAAGACAATAGTTAATTAAGCAGAGCTTAAGTGACTGGTGGCCCTGCACTGCATGAGCTACTGCAGAGCCAGAGCCTTCAGCCACGGTCAGCTAGGCAGGCAGACAGACAGACAGACAGAGAGAGGCAAGTGGGGAAGCAAAGACTCCCACCAACTGTGCCCAGTCCACTGTGCCTCAGTTTCCCAAGAGGTGACACACCTCCGGCAGAGATCCCATGGGTCCTGTCCCCTGGGCAGCTGCCTGTTTGGGAGATTCCCTTATGGGCTGTCCATGGAGCCCGTACGTGTCTGTCTGTACAGGCAGGGCCAGAGCACAGCAAGCTGAGATCATGGTTTGCTGCAATCATGGCCAGCCTGTCCCAAGCTCCTTCCAGCCAGAGGTGGGGTCAGAGGAGCTTACAGCTCTTGGCCTTTAATTTCTGGCCTCTCATTCTTTCTGGCCCCCAATTTTTTCACATTCCTGTCCTGAGCTGTCCCTGTCCCCACTGCCTTTCTGAAGATGAGCCAGAAGCTGATGTCAGGGGAAGCATTTAGAGATTACCCCAAGGAGGAGGCAGGAGTCAAGTCTCATACTGGGCTGGACTGGGCTGGACAAAGGCCCAGTGAATCCAGTGTCCCATCTCCGGCAACAGCGCAACCAGAGTATAAGGAACAGCAAATAAGGGCAGGCTGCTCCCAGATCCCATCCCAGCCAAGCACTGCCGTGTGTTGGGCAGCCACCGCTGTGGGTCCTGCGCGAAGGGAGAAGGAGGCAGCAAGTGGGAGCAGGTGAGGTCTGGCCCCAAAATGCCGCACATCAGCCCAGCTTAGGGCCGAGCACAGCTGTGCCCAGCTGTGCCAGCAGCCACAGGCGAGAGCAGTGCTGGGACCCTCCTTGCCGGGCACAGCCCTGACGCTGCATCGGGGAGCTGAGATGAGCCCTGGTGGCTGCCTGCTCCTGGGGCTCGCTCCGGCTCAGTGCCTGCGTTACTGACTCCCTAAATGTCCTGCTTTAAGGTCCACATTTGATGCAGTGGCTGGTGCCCCCCAGCAATGGGACACCAGCCACTCTTTTCCTGCCCACCGCTACCTACCGCTCCAGGTCTCCAAAACCTCCCGGGAGAGAGAGACAGAGAGAGGCTCAGGGACACATTTTAACTCCCTGCCCAGACCCGAGCATCTCAGTGCCCACAGCTCACCCTGGAGCAGCGGTAGGTCCCGCAGCTGCCTGCGCACACCCTCTGCATCCAACCCAGATCAGATATGTGTGTCACCCCGTCCCCGATGCACTCCTGCCGAGGCTATTTCCAAACACTGGCTGCCCCCAGAGAACTTGGCTTCTCTCTGGGTCCCCACAGCTTCTTGGCTTCTTCCTTGCCCCTGGGGTGTCCCGACGGAGTTGCCGAGCGGTTTGTCAAAGGCAGATCAGTGAGTCAATATTCACCCACCGCTTCCCCCAGCTTGCCTTGGTGGGCTCCAAAAGCCCCTTCCCTACCGCACCCCTGGGAAATCCTTCACTCCCTTCCCGTTCCCCCTGCAAAGGGGATTAAAAGCAACAGTTCATTTTTCATGTGATGTTAGTTTAAATAGGAATTTCGCTGCTCTGGCTTCGCCTGGTTTCCGGGAGCCGAAGCCGAGAGAGGGTGGTATTAGCACTGTGCGAGGCAGGGAGGAGGAGGAGGGAGGTGGGAGTTGAAAGGGGGAAAGGGGGGGGGACATGCGGGGGTGAAGACGGGATTAAAACATCCCATTAGAATTTCTGTTTTTGGAAAGCTCACAAAAATGTTGACATGTAGCATGACTAACATAGTGCAAATGTCAGCCCGGCTCTGCGAACGGGGGCCCTCGCTCTCCTCCCAACACGCTGGCCCCCTTTTAAGGCAAAAATATACAATGAGCTGCACAATGGCCAAATTCCAGAGAGCAGCGCTAATTGTTCCTCGCTCACGTCGGGCTAATTGCTTCACTGAAACCATTCGTGCCTGGCCTGGATCCCACGTGTTTTTACCATTTAATTAGGAGAGAGAGGCTGGGGCCAGGAAATGGGATGAGATAAAGGCAGGCAGAGATGGAGGACAGGTCGGGTGCCCTAACCTGGAGAGGAGATGTGCTATGTGTGCTCCGGCGGGCAAGGAACAGCCCCTGCTCCATGCCAGCCTCCACCAGGATTGAAGCTGTGCAGGCACCCAGGGTAGGAGCGGGAGACTGGGACGGCTCTTGAGGCTGGTGAGACCAAGTGTGAGATGGAGAAATGCCACCAGCAGCAAATGTTTGTGAGAAACACCTTCATCCAGCTGCTCGGTGACTGCTCCAAGGCTCGTGGACACAACAAGGGTGTGCATAGCTCTTTGCCCGGTGCCATAATTAGAAGGCCTGTCTGTTCGCAGACCATGTGCAAAGCTTGATCAGGACTCAGAGAGGAAAACAATAGATGGGCAGGAAATGCCTTTTGATGGCTGCTTATTGTCTTCCACCTTCTGGGGGAACTGGAAGTTTAACTATAGTCTTCCTCTTTCAGGTATTCCTGTATGGCTTCGTCCTCGGAGGATGCGCCTGGACCACAGCATCGTCTGGCGCTGAGCTCCATTGTGCTGAGGAATGTGCATGTGGTTTTCCCCTTGAATAGCTCCTCTGAGACTGCAGCGACCCAGAAACACTGCAGGGCCCCAGCACATCCCCTCCGGGGGAGAAGCGTTTGCTTACAGGTGCCACTGCCTCCTCCAAGGTGCAGCGCAGCATCTCTACCCCCTCTCACACCACCACTGCGCTGCAGGTAATGCCACTCCCCACGTTGTAAACAGGGGTGGGAGCACAGGGTTTAATATTAGCACTTCCTTCCTTTTCTCCCCATCCATCTCACAGAGCGCCACTTGCTCCACAGCATCCTCTGGGAAGCCTTCATCCAGGCTGCACGGTTTCATAGGCAAAGAAAGCCACTTAATATATATGATCTGACACTGAAGTGCAGCATCTTCTAGGGTGGACCTTGATGGAGCTGATCTGTAACCCCTGGAGGCATTTCATCTCCCTGTGAATGCAAACAGCCAAGGATTCCTCCATTGCCCATCTACACATCTTCCCCTGGTGAGAGCAACCAGCAAGAAGCCACCAGCCTTGCTCGTTTGATTCACGGGTCTCATGCAAGCCTGTACCACCGCTCATCCCCCCACGAGTGCTCCCACCACTTAGGATCACTGCAATACAATTTGCACTTGGCAAGTTTAGTTGCTCGGTGGCCTCCATGTCAGAACAGCTCTTGGCCTTATAAGCAATACCGCCGGTGGGTTTGGGCACTCAGCACAATCATTTCAGATCGGTGTGAAAGAATTGTAGCATAGTTCAAAGCGCGAACCTGGCTCCAGCCTCCACTAGTGCTGCAGAATAGCCCAGGAGCTCTGCTGATGGGCTGTCACACCCATGTGGGAAGGGGACCGCGACATCGGTGGCTGGAGGCGTTTTCTTCTCTGTCCTGGAGATGAGGGATGTGCTTGGACTCTGCATCCCTCCCAACCCAAGGCTCTCGGCTTTCGGGTCTCATGAAAATAGGAAGCATTTTACCCAACCGCAGATGAAGGAGGAATTAGCCACACAGAGCTCAACCATGAGCAGATATGGAAACTGCTGAAAACAGGGAACCCAAACTTCCAACATTCCTCAGAAAATCTGCAGTTGTCTGTCCCAGCATAACAAGGGTGATCTTCTCTTTGTGTTTCCATGAAAGCCCATAAGAGCACACCCACACCCTGAGGACAAGGATGTTAACAAACACTGGAATTTACAACAGCAATTTATTCAGAAGAACGGCTCCAGGTGAAAAGGACTGATACTTAAAAAAGAGGGAAAGAATTCTTCGTAGATGCAAACGCAATACTTGTAAGTCAATATTTGCTCTTGCAATATTGGCACGCGCAGAAATGGTTTTCCAACATGAATAGGTTTCAGCCCAGCTGCTCCAGGATCGCCTTGTTCAGAAGCACTCAGATCCACGTCTTGAACTTCATTAAAAATGTGGAGTTTTTAAAGCCTTTGGGGAGTTAAGAGTCTTTTATGACAGGTCCTTCTAGCCATTGCAATCCACCAGTGCCGTGTGGTGGCCTCATGGTAGCTAACCAAGAACAGATGATCCCTTTGGGAAGCGAATATTTTAAACTCCAAAACATAGACAAGTCAGAACAAATCCATGTGGCAATAAGAGAGTTGAGAACATTTCTTCCCAGATCAGTCGGTCACAGACAAAACCCCAGATGATATTTATTCCAGGACTAACCCCCCCCCCCCAGCATGTTTCCAGCTCCCCCCATGCACTGGGACCTCCCACCAAGGCGCCCAGCACTGGTCACTCATTTGGGGTTTTTGAGCAGTCCCCTTGAAATTACTGTCACATATGTATGAGCAGGGTGCCTGGGACGCCCAGGTGACATCAGGACCTGCTGGCAAGGCGCAGCCCATGTGTACTGCAAGCCAGTGTCCCTGCCTCAGTCCCCTATGCCTGTCCCACACACGGAGCCCAGCGGGGAATTCCCCAGCCAAGGGATGTGGAAAGATGCTCCCAACACCCAGAGTGACCAAGAGCCTTTCTTCAGACCTGGACTGATTTGCACAAAAGAGGAAACAGAGTCAAAATACTGGGAATTCATTTTCCCACCTGGGAGGGGAGATAATAACCCAGCCTAGCCACTGCACCGGGAGCAGCTGTCCCAGCCTGTGAGGTACCCTGGGGCTCGCGGGCAGCCTGCGGTGCTCGTTATCCTGCTGTAACAAGGTGATCCAGAAAGCAGAGCAACGGTACTGTAGACCGGGAAACCAAGATGTAGTGGAGAGCCATGCGGTGTTGCTGCATACTCCCTGTCACCTGGGAAAAACTTAGGTCAGTGACCATCATCAAAACCTGGTAGCAAAAAATGAGGAAACTCCTTATTCCTGTTCCCCGTGGCTCAGAAAGGTTTGCGTCAGGAAGGGTGGAGGCGACGGGTTTTGTACTCTTGGAAGGGACTAGGCGTCCTCGACAAAGTGATCACTCCTCTCCTAGCTGCAGAACGGCCTCTGTCCTTTGCACCGCGAGGGTCCCCTTCGTGCCCTGTTCCCTGACCTTGAAGGACTGCATCTAAGGATGACAAGGGCATTTCTTTTGGGTTTATTTCAGGGGCTGCAATCCCCATTTAGGAATAGCATCCTTGGTGTGGGTTGTCCACTCTGGTGGAGAAAGGACTTACTCAAGAATAGTTATCCTGGTTTTAACACTCGGAATAACATGACTTTTATTCTGGAATAAGCTGGTCGCTGGCTGCTCATCTGGAACAGGGCGCAGGGAGCGTGCCAAGCCCACGGAGGGGATGCAGCCACCTGCCCCATAGGAAGTGGGACTGCAGCCAGACGGCACGGTTTGCGCACACCGCTGGACAGGCACCCAGTGGCAACGGCGTCCTCCACTACCGACCTGGGCTGGATTCAAACTGGCAGCTGAGAGGGAAGAGGAAACCATATTATATCGTTATCTCTCACCTTGCTTCCCTTTTGTAACAACCCCATTCCTTTGCAAAACAGAAAAACACACCGGGGCTTTGCAGGGACTGCCGGAGCCCACACGCTGAGCTGGGGCCAGCCAGGGCTGGAGCTTCCCTCGCCGAGGGCCGTGCGCAGACAAGCTGTCATTTCCCCAAACTGGGTCAAATGCAAAAGAGAAAAGCTCAGGGAACAGCAAGACTTTGTTTCCCAGCTCGATCCCAGCCTCTGCAGGGTGGGATGCTGTTGCAGACAGGTTTTCTCCAGGAGGCAGGACCGTGCTCCTGCTGGTGCACTGTCCCCAGCCTTGAGACCCTGCAGTGCCACCTGATCACTTTTACCAGGAGCATATATTCTAAATGCCCAGGGATATGAATCAGGAATGTGTGGGGAAAGAGAGACTAAGCTCCCAAGATGGTTGCCGTCGTGCTCTCCCCTTGTGCTGCGCAACAGTCCCGTCTCTCTTCGGTTTAAGCTCCTGATGTCTCAATCCCCGGGTCTAACAGAGTGCCTGGCTGTCAGCTCTGCCCACCCTAATCCTTGCGTGCGGCTCCTGTACAGGCTCTCAGGAGCAACGGAGGCCGTTTCTCTTTTTTTCACATCGAGAAAATTCATGAGCTGGTTTCACATTTGTTTTTCTTTCAAACTTGAGGCTTTGCAGTTATTAAAATATAATCCAGGAAGAATTTGCTTTGTGAGGGAAGAGTGTGGGATCACGGAGGGGAGAGGGGTCAGTGGGGGAGCGCAGGGAGCCGGGGGTGGCAAAGAGATTTTCATTTCCCCTCTGTGTCCCATTGGGATCGAAGTTTTTACCTCCCTGCAAACAATAGTGGCCAGTATGGGACCAGTTAGAGGCTTTGGGAGACTCCAGGCTTCCCCGAGCTGTGAATTTCTGTTTGCAGCAGAAATTTTAGACGTTGCCCATGGCGAGGGCAGAAGAAAAGCTCTTTGCAAGTGGTAAGAACTGGGGAAGATGTCTGGGACCATGGAGAAATGAGTAGAAAGGAGAGCAGAAAACATCTCTCCTAGTACCGAGTTGTTGCTCTGCATTAAAGAAAAACAAATATAATTTGTGTTATAGGTAAACAGAGGAACTGGGCAGGCAGGACAGGAAGGCAGGGCCCCGTCAGAGCCCCACGCCGCGCGGGGAGATAAACAAGAATCCTAGAAATGTGGAGAGAGGCTTAAGGTGATTGCTCAACGCGTGAGGAAATACGGGGCAAAAGCCAGATATCAGGGAGAGGAAGCTGGAAAAGGGCAGGCTGATACAAGCAGTGAGGTCAGCACTGCAAAAATAGTGCGGGAAGGCTTCCCGGAGGCAGCGAGCCGGCAGAGCACACGTGCCCCCGCTGCTCCTCCTGCCTTAGATGCACAGGTGACAAGGGCTTACTAGCCCAATATTGGGTTAAAATCGCTCAGTGATGGTAAGTTCAGTCCATTGAAGGCTCCTAAGCTGCAAATCCCACTTCACAGCACCTGCAGCTGAGCTGTATTTCCAAGGGAGCGCTTCCAGATTGACGCAGCTCCATTGGCAAAGTCCCGTTGAGTTGCCCTAGCTGAGGCTGTCACCCAAAAAGCTTGAGGAATGAACAGCTGCATCCACTCAAAACAGCCATTTTTTATTGAATGAGTATAAAACTGGCCCTAGCTCCCTGTCAGAGCGAGCATAAAACAGACAGACTGCCCTCCCGGCTTGGGTTTGGTCTCCAGCCCCGTTGCATGGTGAGCTCATCTCTTCTGGACTGCAAGGCACACTGCTGGGAGAGCAGCCAGCTGACCTGTGGCCCCACGAGCACTGGCAGCACGGTTTGTTTGGGTTCCTGATATGCCAGGGGTCTTGAGGCTTATTTTGAGTTCATCTCAGTTTGGCAGTTTTGATAGATTTGGCCTTTCGGGTCTGGTCACAAGCAGTTGGATGTTCATACCGATCTTGCTCTAAGACAAACAGCATCCATAAATCTCCGGGTAAAGCCGAGAGAGTCTTGTCTTTCATTGCTCCGTGCTGTCCCCTCAGCCTTTTGAACCCCTGGTGCCCTCACAAGCATGGAAGCCTTAATCGATGTCCTATCAAAAGGAGAAGAATAAATCTCGTTATCTTGTGAGACAAGGTCACACTCCCTGTGTGGCCGTCTGGCAACAGATGGAGCTGCTCCTTGGGTTGTCTTCTCTTTGCAGGAAGTCTTCCATCAACTCTTGCAATGCATGAACCTTTATATATCTCCAAAACGCAGTTTCAGCAGTTGGACCTGCTGTGGCTTGTTCAGAGGAGCACTGCTCAAAGCAGAGGACTTCCCATTATGGTCCACCCTACCAATCCATCCTGCTCCAAAGAGACTATATGGTATGAGGCACCTCCAGCCTTGCCCCCAGGACCTCACTAGGGGATCTCCCATTAGGATCCGATACAGAATTGAGTGACTTCTCCAGTTTCTTTGAAATATGACTTTTTTTCAGTTACCTGTAGAACGAGGGATCTCTTTCAGGAGGAGGCCATGCATTGCAGTCCCTTGTGCTCAGTTGGATTTGTTTCTCTAGCTCATCAGCCCCTCTGCTCCTGACGCTCTGCCTCCTCCCATGTTCCCAGTGATTTGTTAAAAGATTGCACCAAAGCCTGACAAAAACTGCCTCTAACATCAATGAGTTTAGGTCAGATCTTGAGCTTGATCTCGTAAAAAACCATATTTTCCTGCCCCATTGCCCTGGCTGCGCTGGCCCAGGCATGGACCTGCTGCTGGGGTCAGTGGCCAGGGGTGCTAGGGGCGAGGGTGGCCGTGCCGACACAAACACATGGGTTTAGACAATTTTCCCTTCCACCCTCAGGCAGGGAAGAGGATGGGGACATTCTGCGGCTGTTTGAAGAGGACGCACAGCTGATAGCGTCTGCATTCGTGACAGTGTTTATTTGCATTTCCAGCAAGCCTTTGATAAAGCCTGGATCCTGCCTGTGCTGCCCAAACTCCAGGGACCATGGGAACACTGGGAGGACCATCTCCCCATCTGGGAGAGGACACAGGAGAGCCACCGACCAGCCCACTGGCCCAGCGGCACATTCAGCTGGACACACATCCCCTTCAAGGGACAAAGGGACTTGTTGAGAGAAGAATAAACCATGTGTGGCCTACAGGAAGGAGGGGGCTGAAGAGGACTTGACTTCACCGGCAGTGGGGAGGGAAGATAAGGATGAAAAATCAAATTGTTTCCAGCTCACGTCCAGGCAGTCCATGGGGAAGAGGCTATTGGATCCATGTGTGGTGTGAAGGGGCTGGAAGCTGGCGGAATTTGGGAGGGCCTCCAGGAGACCCTGTGAAGCCTCTTTGTCCCCAGGAAGGTGATGCCTCTTGCCACGGTGACAGTGGCACAAGAAGGGTCTGAGCGGGGCAGACCCCACCGGCACCCACTGCCCTCCAACCTCCACGGGATCTCATTGCGGCTGCCGTTCTCAGAGCCCAGGAAGGGCTTTATGGGGAGCATCAAAGCACCTCACCTCATATGAAACACCGTGCGGGGTAACTGGCGAGACACGGAGAAATGACGGCACGTTTCCCCCTCTCCTCGGGCACCCTCCAGCCCTGTCTGCTCGCGAGGCCACCAGCAGCGAGGAGCCACTGGGCAGAGGCGTCTGCTCACCCTCCCCAAGAACAGGGACCCTTTTCTGCCTGTCACCCTATAGCCATGACCCAGTTTCACCGAGGCATTTCTCAACCCTCGGCTTTTTCCTTTTTGTCTCCTCTCTCGCCATTCCCCTCCCTCCCCTTCGACACTGGCATTTGATATTTACTTTCAGGCTGGGAGGGACAGAGGAGGCTTTTCCTTGCATTGCCCCCACATTGTTCCCCACTGGTATTTGGGAACAAGTGTGACATTCAGGGGAGCCGGAGCGGACAAAGCCCGCCTGGAGGTAATCATACCGCAGGCGGGTGTATCGGGTGTCCGTGGACGCAGGGCATCCAAGAGCTTTTGACTGTGTCTTTTTTAGGAAGAGCTTTCTCAGCCTTGGTATCTCTCAGATTAGGTTTTGTCCCCAGAGGAGCCTGTTGTGCCTCCATTGTAGCGCAGCTGTGGGAACCCACGGCACAGCTCGGCACCGGAGCGGTAGGACAATGCCGAAAGGCACCGGTGCTCCTGACCTACCCGATGGGCGGCTCTTCCTGCGGTCCAGGGGGACCGATCTCTAACGAGGAGGTTGTGTCGACATCTGCTTCCCGGCGCTTTCTCTTCTGTACTCAGATGTTCACAAAAAAGCAGGTATGGATGGAAGCCCTGTGCCCTTGGCAAGCGTCTCGAGCCTGTGCATGGAGATGGAGAGGGTGAGACACACACACACGCACAATTGCGGAACGGACGGTGACTGGTACACCACATACAAATCTGGGTTTGTGCCTTGGATGTGCAAGGAGGAGGCAACACAAGGAAACCATCTTGTCATCCCTGGCTCTGCGCTGAGGGAGCAGCAACGACCTCAAAAACTCAGCAACGAGTGGGAAAATGCAGAGGAAAGCCCAGGGCTGTCTCCATTTCCTCCCACGCGCCCTTTGGCACGGCCAGGCAGAGCTGGGCCTGGGCACAAAGCACCTACAGCCTCTCGCAAAAGGTGGGAGACACTTGCCTGTCTCCAACTGTCTTTTGCACTTAGGGATTTGCAGGGATGCTAAATGCTTCCCAGAGACATAAGAAGGGGTATTGGTCCTCAGCCTCTGCTGCAGCACAAGCTCATGCTGCCGGGTGTCCCATCTGAGGATGTCCAGCCCCATCCAGCATAGGCAGAGCCTGGGATAGGATGATATCTAGAGCACTGACAAGTCCAAGGAGACTGCAGTGTCTCTTCTTCTCAAAGAAATCAGCACTCGCCCCTCCCCGATCCCATTAAAACGCCTGATTTAGTACGGATACTGACTGCATTTAGTCCACGTAAAGCCACTTCTGGCTCCTCTCTGCTGAGGAGCTGCGTAACCCCGGTGAAGCCTCGCTGATATAAACCAGTCATTGACTGATCCCTTATCTCCAGCCTTCTCGTGCTGACTGATCGGTTCCTCCTTCTTCTCTCAGCCGAGCCTCTGCTCTGGATTCATACAGACTTTTCATCACTTTTAAAATCCTGGCCCAATAAAACATTAAAGCACTTGAACATGAATGGGACTGTTTACTTGCTTAAACCTAAACATGGGATGTAGTTGGATCAAGACCTTTCTCTTCCTGCCCAGTGCTTCCTCCTCCAGTGTCCTGGCTGCTCTCCTCGGCATCATCTGTGGTTTCTCTCCGCTACAGTGCAATGTCACGGAGCATTTGCAGTTTCCCATTTGTGACACACTGGTTTTGCCTAAGGTGACAAATGACCTCCTCTCTTAGTGATAAACCGATTTACTCATCCCAGGCTGCATCTGCTGGTTAGTCACAGTTTGCTCTCGGAGCCGAGGCTTTCGGTTCTGCTCAGCATCTGCACTACAGCTGTTTGCCATTGACTTTCGCCTGTTGTCTTTAGCACCCAGCCACTCGCTTCCTATTGCGCTTCAGCTCGTTGCGTTTCCTTTTATTATTCTCAGTTCTCTAAACCAAGCTGGCTCCTTGCTACGTCTTCTGGGAAGAGCAACCCTCTGCCAGGATGCGAGGCCGCCCTTGGCAGCTCAGTGTGATTGAGCATGTTGAGTTTGGTGGGAAATGATGAGCATTTCTGGGGATGACGGGACAGGCAGGTGGGAGATGCTGCTAGGGTGGCTGCTGTCCAGGACGGCTGGCTGGGGAGGGGACGTGACCTGCTGCTGTGTCCCCAGATGGGGAGGGATGTTCTTGGAAGAGTAGAGATGTCCATGCAGCAGCTGGGGAGCACTGCGGCGAGGCCAGCGCAAGGCTGGGCTCTCCCCGATGCTGCATGGGGCCGGCTGCCCGCAGCTGCCGAGCTGCTGCGGCATGCGCGAGCGTGCAGCCCGTCGGACGTGGCTCTGACCGAGGTGTTTGGGAGCAGGTCCAGGCTTATGCAAGGCGGGCTGGCTGCCGAACACATGCATCCTCCATGCAAGGAAAAGATGTCTTAGCGGGCATACAAAGCGCACGATGGGCAGGTCCCTGGATGAAGCCACTTCCCTCCAGCACATCTGGAAAATTGCTCCCATCCTCTGGTAAACAGGCTTGCAGAGGAAGATCTGTGCTAGCATTGTCCTCCCTTTGGGACGTGGTGGAGCCAAGGTAGGAAAATCCAGCGGGATGGGAGGATATAGGCTCTCCTAGAATAACTTACAGCTGTCCTGGAAGCTTGGAGACCTGGAGGGCTGAGGAGTATGTTGGCAAAGTCACAGATTTCATCAATTTTCTTTATTCTTGTCAAAGGGCTGTGGGAAGACACAGTTTCCACAGGACAGCAGGGATGATGGAGGTCCATCTGGAGTCCCTGGTGAGTTCAGCCTTTTATCCCACCTCCACAGACCCAGAGGAGTGGCAGCACAGGTGGTTCTCTGGGCCAGGCTCAGGAGAAAGCCTGGAGGAGCCAGCACAGCTGATCCTCCTTCTCCTGAGCAGGGGAGGTCTCAGGAACCCTCAGCAATGTGGTATCTTTAAAAAATCATTGTACCACATCCTGCATCGCTAAGGATGGGTTCTTGTTTTAAGAGACTGGTGAGAAGAGAAAAAGAAGTGGTGTCATGGTATGAAGTCCTCCAAGGAAGGGAAAGGATCCAAGAGAAGGACCCCAGGTCCTCAACCCTGGAGCAGAAATTTGGGAGAGGAAAGGCCTGTTTCAGGGCTCCTGCTCCAGCACAGGGAGAAGTGGTGAGAAAGTGCTGTAGTGCTTGGAGAGCAAAGTGAGGGTTTGCTTAAATCTCTAGTAACAATCATTATGTCACAGCTGCAGAGGAGACAGCCCAGGGCTATTTTGTTAGAGATTGCAAACCCAGATATGGGTAAATAGGGAAGCTTAACTCTCTCTTCAGAGGGGGATAAGCAAGGAGGTTGTTGTCCAGCCTAGACGGACATGGAGGCGTGTGTTCCCTCCAGGCACCACAGATAGATGTCACACATGAGAGACAACAAAGCAGAGGCATGATTCGCAGGACATTGAATGTGATGCTGAGGACTGTGCTCCAGCCCTGCCCAGTAGCCCCAGGCATGGAAGCCTCCCGCGTACTGGAAGGAGACTCCTCTTCGGAAACCAGGAGCCTGCTAAGTTCAGCTCTGGTTACAGCCTTAAACCATCATGTCATAAATCTTTTTTGTGGCAACCTTGGCAAGGGTGTTCTCCACCAAATGCCTTGCTCAGCAGCGTGGTGAACATGGCAGCCGTTTCTGGGGGTGTCTCTCTCTGCTATGGGAAGGGCAGCCCCAAAGCAACCCTCAGGGCACACTTAGGCCTTGGGAGCCCAGCACTGTGGCCCTGGGGAGATGACAGAAGATGTGACTTTTCTAGCCTCCCCAAGGCCTCTCCCAGCAGGACCTCCCAGCCTTTCCCAGCCGAGCCTCCCCAGGCAGCATGACGAGGCAGACAGCGCCGGACACGTGGCTCCAAACATGCCAACCCTCCTTCCAGCGAGGCAACGTGCCCAGGCAGGCTGACCACAGCCAGAGCGGTCTCTCCTCCCTGCACTGATGCCCGTGCACTCAACGGCCTGAGAGCCAGGAGGTCCCAGTGCTGCTCTGTGGCTGGGACACCGGTCCCCTGGGAGAGAAGTGCTGGGTGACAGCCTGTGAGCTGGTGGGGGGCACCGCTAAAGATGGGGGCTCTGGGTGAAGGGATCAGCACTGAGCTCTGGAGGCTTTTTATATTAAAAAAAACACTTAAAGGAGCCCAGTAAGACCAAGCGTTTCAGAGTTCTCCCAGGCACCTCTTTCCTGCCCCTCTCCCTCCCCCTGTGCGGCTCAGCCCCGTCTCCTGCAAAATCTCCAAGTGACAAAAGGCTCTTTGGGGCTCAGCATCAGCCACAGCCCATTGCCCGCCTGCCTGGCCGCATGGATGGAGGACAGGACCATCTGCTCCAGGGCAAATGAACCCCGTGGCCAGATGCTCTGCTTTGCTAAGGAGGCTGTAAAAGCCTTGGACCCGGTTCATGGGAACCGCTTCGCTCTCCCCCGCCTCCTCCTCCCACACACATTAACCTCTTTACTGCCACTGATGTCTTTATAGCAACATCTGAGGGAGGAGAAGGAGGTGGGTGAGAAGGCACGGGGGCGGAGGGGCAGGATGCTGCAGAGGTGTGCTGGGAGCTTGCCTGACACCGTGGTGTGAAGTTTGCCATCCTTCCTCCCCACTTTGGGAAGATAGGGAATGAGAGCCCCTTCCCGGCGGGGAGGCCGCAGGCAGCACGGGAGCGGGTGTGGAGGCGCCGCAGGGGTGGGAGGAGGAGGTGGCAGGTTTGGCACTTGCTTTGGAAGTGTCCCCGCTGGGGTTTGCTCTCCATCACCACCGATTCCCACGAGCCGATTGAGCCCCATCCCCCAAAGCCTGTCCCAAGGTTTCCATGAAGTGTCCTGATGGTCTCCATCCTTCGGGCAGCAATGAAGGCACACGGTGTTTGCTCCGGGTGCAGTGGCTCTGGTGGAGAGGACAGGAGAGACCGTGGCTGCTGCCAGGTCTCTGCGGCCGCAGTCCCCATCGCAGCCTGTCCCTGCACTGGTCACCCCCCAGCTGGCTGCTGGGAGGGGGGGGCACAAAGCCCGGCATGGGGAGCTGGGTGCCGTGCTCCAGGCCTGGGTCTGCCCTGCCGGGCACAGCTGATGTCCTGCCTGCACGACATTGTTAGCAATAGCACGCTTCTGCAGCAGCATACGGCATTGGCAACAAACAGCACGGTTTTAGGGGGGACAGGGACCCAAAGGTCCTGCCTGGCAGTCCCTGTCATGCTGCTAATTGGGAAGAAGCCACATAACCTCTCTATTGCCCCTATTCCTGCCAGTGACAGAAAGGGGGTATCAGTCCCATTTGGCAGGGTGCTCCCACGTAGCACCCCAGCTTTTGGCAGGTCGGACAAGCATCTGGACCATGGGGATGTACCACCTGCGTACTGCTCAGCGCTACAAAGCGCACGACATAGCAGGTGAGCACGTGCTGATCCAGGCTGGATCCAACCCTCCCACCTGGACAGGGAAGCTTTCAACCTATTAACAGCCACGGGGCAATGCAGCTTCTACGGCAGCGCTGCATCTGCCTCTCCTCCCTCCCCTACGTGTTTTCTGTCCCTCTAAATTCATTTCCAGTCACCCAGGCCACCAAGGGTTAACGCCACCCCGCTCCAGTGGGCTGTCTGGGGGGGGACGGGAACTGGGGACATCACAGGTGGGATGCGAGCTTGCTAGGCACGGTGGCCTGCTGGAAAAGACCTTGACTATTGAACCCTGAAAAATCTCCTCCTTTCTGCCAGAGCCTTCCTCGCCCTGGTTCCCACAGGGCTCCTCAGCCGCCCCACACCTCCGGGAAGGTCACACGCCGCTGCTGTATCTTGCCCGGCGCGGTGGGAATCCGATTAACAACCGGCCCCCGGCTCTGGGATTGGGCAACGATGGGCAAGAGAAGGGCCCCGCGCCCGGAGAAGAGCTTTCCCACACTCTGTCCCCCCTCGCCGGCGACAGCGGAGGAAATCGTCCATATCTAAATGTGTCCTGATAGCTGCGCTAATCTCGGGGTGGGCTCGCCGGCAGCATTAGCGCAACACATGGCCCGTATTCAGCTCACACAAAGGGCCGTATTCTTCCTCGCCCCGTTTGGGCTTCGCATGCTTGAGTGGAAAAACAGAGCGGTGCCGGGGGTGAGGGAAGAGGGGAGACCGTTGAGATGGAGCAGCTGGCTCCCCTCGGGGACGCGGGGGGATTTCTGACCCTGGGGAGGGTTTGCTCTTCGGCCGCTGCGTGGCCCCACCAGGCAGACAGGACTGCGTGATGCTGCATTTGCAGCTCTGAAAATGTGGCAGACAGGAGGGAAAAATGGGGGTTTCTAAGCAGCAGGGGGGGTATTTTGGGTGGCTGCATGGCAAACTCTATCCCTGGTTCGCAGGGGTGCTGCGCTGGATGGGGTTTCTCCGCTCGCTCTCCGTGCCAAAAAAATACCAAGGGGAGAGAAGTTGGCAAGAGGTCAAAAAGAAAATCAGTTCAGCTCAACCTGAAACATCCCTCCAACCAAACCCACAATGTTTTCTTCCCTTTTGGGGGTCTTTTTTGCACCTTTTTAACCCTTCTTCTCTGTTTGGCTCACAGCACTGTTCAAATAGGAAAAGCTGTTTTGAAATAAAGAAGCCAAAAAAATGTTTTGTTTTGAAAAAATGTTGAAACAAGATGTTTCAACATCTTCCAAATGATCTCCCTCACTTGTTTTGGCTGAAGCCCTGCATTTGCATTTGACCTGGATTTGCACATTGTTGGTTCTCCACAAAAGGGCACATTTTTCGCTGAACTCAATCCCGTTCACCAAAAAGCAGCTCAGCTCCGCAGCCAAGCTTCTGTAAGCAGAAATTTTCGAAACGATGGACTAAATGATTGGTCTGGATAAAGGTGAAGATCCTCTTCTCCAAAGGACCTTAAAATGTGCCTCTTCGCCCCACAAAGTTCCCCTTTCCAGTTCCCCCTTTTTCTGCAGTCTCTTCTCTTTTTGCCTCCATGCTTAGACCAACCTCTCACCTAAACCTCTTTCTTCTTCAGACTCCCTTTTTTTGGGTCATTTAGTGAATAAATGCTGCTGTCAGGCTTGGATGCAAATTCTTGGAGCCCTGGAGAGCCCAGAAAACCACAAAGTCCAGCTCCAGGATGGGGTAATCTCCTCTTGGGGACCATTCTGGGCCAAAGGAGAAACTCTCCAGCCCTGGGTAAGGGGAAATATCTCTCTGGGAAAGAGATGCCCCAACCCTGCCCCCTCTTCCCGAGCCTTGGGGATGCCTCAGGGCTGGGTGCGAGGGAGCAGCGGGGCAGGCGCGCTTGCACACGCGGGGATGCCAGAGCTCCGAGCAGCCCTCGCCTCATCACCCTTCAGCTCACATTAGTAGCAAAGTCCCCACCCTCACTTGGAGCCCCATCGTGCAGCTCCCCATCACCTCCCCACCCCGCCACCAGCGGGGAGATTTTTCTTCCCCATGCCAGGCACCGTCTCCTTCACATCGGGGCCGGTGGGTGCCAATGGGGAAGAAAATCCCCATAGCAGGAGCTGGGAAAGCAGTGACCTTCCCGATTTCCACTGGGGAGGGTGGGGAGCGAGGGGAGGCAGCCCTTCCACGCCTGGCAGATCCTCCACCATTCTCTTTCTGGGCCCTGTCGAAATCCGCCTGTTTTAACTTGTCTGTACATCTCACTGGGGAGATGGACTGGAAAACACAAGGCAGATCCAAGCAGCTTTCTCCACGGGGAAAGCTTTCAGCACATAATAGTCTGGGGCTTGTTTGATGCCTGGTGTAAGATGCAGCTGAATAAAACCATGTAGAAGGAGCTTGAATAGTAAAGGGCATCTTGAGAAACAAGCAGCCTTTTCTTCCCTCTCCCGCTGCAGAAGCTGCCCCGGAGCTGCCGTGTGTGCGGGGAGAGGGGCTGGTTCCCATTTAATCTCAGGATGAAGGCTGCCACTATAAGTGAAAGTAAATATATAATTCCTCCTATTCCTGCTTGGTTGCTATGGAGACCACAGTCTAATTAACCGCAACGCTGATGCCCTGCATGCCACAAAGCTGCCCAGGAAAACACTATGGATGTCTCTATATGTGTCAGTCCTGCATTTCTTTCTCGGTTTTACTCACTTCCACAATTTGCCAAAAGTACTTGATGGGCATGTGGTGCAACCTGGCATCATCGTCATACAAGCCATGCTCACGCTTCCCACCAGGGATGGACCGGGAGGGCAGGAGCTACCGAAACTGGATTCCTTGCTACGATGTGCTGGTTGGATGGAAAAACCCATAGGGAATTTCCGGAGAAGAAAGGGGAGAGATCAATCCTATTAGTCTTCCCAGGACTTCACTTGGAAAACCCGTGGAGGTATGGCTTGTGTGATCCCAGTTACTTCTGTCTTGTGGATTGAAGTTTGGCGGGAGGCAGCGGAGCCGGTGCAGAAGGCGACTGCACCTCTCACCCGTGCAAGGTTAGCTCCCAAGGCAGCCTCGGCCAGGCCCTGGGGCAACCTGCACAAGGAGCTGGGCTTGGAAGGGGTTTTACCTTCCTACCGGAGACCTGCTGGAGCACTTCCATCACACCTAGTGCCTAGTTGAATGCTGAAGCTGCTCTGCTCTGCTCTGCTCCAAGCCCCTACTCCCCTGCAGCCCCTCCCCGGCAGGGAGCACCAGGGCGAATCCATCAGGAAAGCTGCCTGCATGGCAGGAGGTTTGCAGACCCCTCGCTGCACCCCAGATTTCTGCAGCTCCTCATCTCCAGGGGAGCGGTGGCTCCCAGGAGCTGCACGGGGACTGGGGAGAGACGTGCGGCAGGGAGCTGGCAGAGGCACAGGAAATCCAGCTGTCAAGAAGACTCCAGCGTGCTTACCCATCCCTGCCTCCCGGCACCTTTTTCTGGTGTGCGTTTGTGTTTCAGACAGCACTGATCCTGCCGGCCAGCCCTTACCTGCCAGCATCTGTCAGACACCGCAGTAAAGAGTAGCCTCAAGGCACAAACAGCCCGCCATAAGGGCCGCACCTATATCCACCTCCGTGATGCAACGTCTTGCTGCGCAGCTGCTCACCTCGCTGCCAACAGCCCCCGCGGCTCCGCTGGAGACCGGGTCTCCGGAATAGGAGCTTTGGCACCTCCCCAGCTGTTTGTTCAGCCCCAGCCTTGAAAGTGAATCTCAACAAAAGCCAGCAAAAGCCTCCTCCTGCTCTGGGGACAGAAGTCCAGGGGTAAAGGCTTGACTTGGCCAGACGAGAGCAGGAGGGATGAACAATATGAAGCCTCATCCCTGTGCCCTTGCAGCCATTTTCACCGTGTGTGCCAGGGAGAAGTGGAAAACTCATCTCAGCTGGTGTCAGTGGGATGACAGCCAAGCCTGGGCAGCCACCCCGGCTGCAGCCATGGGGACCCCGGTGAAGGTGCACCGCAGCAGGAGGTCGAGCCGTGCCCTCATCACGTAGGGTGCTGTCACGGGGTGTCACTACAGGGCTTGGAGGCAACGCGATCAACCGTGCTGCCATTTTATGTTGTGTGTGACAACAGATGCCAGTTGATAAACAAAAGGATGGCAACAGGCCAGGTGTCAAATTTTACCAGCCATGTCCTGGTGAGAGCTGGTGCAGGATAACTCTGCCATTATCCCAGCAATAGGGTCCACAGGGGCTACACTGGCATTACCACAGGCTCTCGCCCACATTCCTGGGAGCAGTGTTAGCACAAAAACCACGGCAGAAACCCAAAACTCAGCCAAGGACATGGGAGACAGAAACCCGGGCCCCGTAGGGACTGCAGAGGAGGATGAGCCGTCTGGCTGCTCTGAACTTTCAGATCGTCTTGACCTCATCTGGAGGGACTCACCTCTCCAGCTCATCAGGAGGGTTTATTTTTCCTATTGGAAAATTTAGACCCTCATTCCCGAGCTCCCTGGGGTGCTGGGGGAGTCCACTGTTTTTACAGTTTGCCTTGCTTCCCCTCTCCTTCTGTTTTCCTTTTCCTCTTCTCCGTGACACGAAGCTTAACTAAACCCTGGGGAGGGGAGACGAGAGGGGGGAACAAGACGCTAACTCTGTCTCAGTGTTTCTGTAAGATCCCCAGAGATACAGGCATGGGTTTAAGTGCCTCGCAGGGTGCAGGCAGAGGGAGAGCCGGGGGATTGCCCTGTGGGCCAGCCAGAGCTGGCTGAGTAATTTGCATCGCTCTTCTTCACCTTTTCCATGGGACTTTCCGGTCTCTTCATCTGGGCTCTGATCTGACCGTGCACGGCAGCCAGGATGGCTTGGAAGGATGTGTTTTTCTGGGATGGTTTCACTTGCACTTTCTCAGTGCAGAAGGTTGATATCAATAGAGTTTCTTCCCTTTCTGCTCTCTCGGGTAGATATTAGTATAGCAGGGGATTTTTATTGCTGAAGGAACCCATAAGATGCTCTCCGTGAACTGCAGCTTGGCAGTTAGGAAGCCCGTTCACAGCCTTGCCAGGCTGCCTGCCACACTGCACCTCGCTGGGGAGCCGACACTCATTTGGCCCACGTGATGGGAACTTACCCGGGGACCTCCAAAACACAGGATAGCTTTAAGAAGCTGGTTAGCAGGGGGCTGTCGTCACCACTCCGATCACTGCAGGGCACGCAACGTGCGGAGCGGTGGGCAGCCGTTCAGGCTGGGTTTGGTGCAGGCATCCGTTCAGGTTGGGTTTGGTGTGTAGCGAGGCGGCTGGTTTGGGGGCAGGTATTGCACTGCCAAAACACACCCAATGCCTCTTCCATGGCTCGTCCACCAGCTTGGGGACAAGGGGGACAGCAGTCTTGGGAACGGCCCTGGCTTGAGGGCCATAAATCGCAGCCAGTGGGAACAACAAAGGCACCTCGTTGGATGGGGTGGGAGGCAAGAGGCATCACTCAGGGCCGCCTGAATTTATGGCACCCTCTGGCTCCTTTAGCAATGGATGCTTTCGACATAAGACTCAAAGCCACAGCCTTAGAGGGGGAGATAAAAGGCTGAGAGAAAAGAAAGGATCATCTTTTTTCTTCTCGTTCATTTTTTTTTTGTAAATGAGCAGAGGGAGAGGAGGCACCATGGCAACGCCAAGCTCCTCAGGCAGGATGCTCGGAGGTGGAGGCCCTGCGCTAACCATCCTTCCCTGATCACACGGCCCTCGGCAAGCCCTGCTGCGAGGCCATCCCTGCCTCCGCTGCCCCATGCACCCATCGCCAGCGCTGCCCACCCCGCTGGCAGGAGAACCCATTCCCAAGGAGAAGATCGGCCACGGCCTCAGCTCCTCGGTGCAGAGGAGGAGGCAGCGGGGAGGGAAGGGAGGAGGAGGGCGACCCTGTTAACAAACCTTGGCTAAACAGGCTGCTTGGGGCTGCTGCAGGCAGAGCCGATGCCCTCATTGATATTGAAATCAGATGCAATCCATCACGGGGCGAACAGGCTCTTTTCATGGGAAGCTGAAAAGAGCCACTCTCAAAGGGAGGGGGAAAAACTTGTCCAGGGGAAGGGCGAACCAAAGCGTGGCAGGTGTGGTATGGAGAGGGATGCTGTCCGCGCCAGACGGTGATTCATTGCTGAGCGGCTCCGTGCCATTGCCAGGGCGGGCACAGAGTGCAGGCGACAAAGTGTCCCTTGGATGGCAGGAGGACAGTGGGCCCAGGGACGTGTTGGGTTTTGTCGGGGTCCGGCAAGAGCGCTGGCACCGCAGGGGGAGAACAGCTTTGGTTTGCATCCCAGCATGGGAAAGTCCCTGCTGGAAGAGTCGACATGACCAAGGCAGGCAGTTCGTGGGTGTCGGGAGTGGAGGTGGCACCGGGTGCAGCCATGGGACGCGTGTCTCCTGGGCCACCCCGACTCCATTCACCTGCGACTGAGCTCCCACCCCAGTGAGCGAAAATGTAATTTTGCACTTTCACCCATGGGTGCTGCGGGTCCCCGTGGGAGAGCACAAAGCTACCGCGCACAGGGCGAGTTATGATGAGCCTTTTCGCTCCTCATTTCAATCAGCATCCCTGCTGCTCCAGGGTGCTGCCGGGGTGCCTGGGGATGCCACCCACACCGGGCGGGGGGAACACCGAGACTCCCCAGGGAGCTCCCCAGGCAGGGATGGAGACCAGACCACAAAGGCCCTTGAACTTGGGTTGCTCTCAGATCTGTAGGTCTAGCTTGACATTTTAAAAAAAATAACAACCCAAAGTGAAACTGAGTTTGGTTTCCTGTGTCTCAAACCAACTTTCCACTGAGCTTGAGGGCCACTGCTGGCTTCAGCACAGCCTGATGTGATGGGGACCACCTCCTGTGGACTGGGGCATGAGAGCTGGGTTGGTGGGAGGAGAGGACACTGGGGATGGTGACCAGCCTCGTGAGCTCCCCAAAACTGCCTCCCTACTGCAGACAGCCCGTGGGCTCGATGCATGGTGGCTCTCACCCCGTGGGGTCTTATCTTTTACTGTATGTACCAAGGGTCAGCCCGGAGTCATCCCACCGCAGCCAATGCTGTTCAAGCAGAACGATGCCAAATCTGTCCCAACATCTCAGCGCTCAGCCTCCGGCCTCGGCTCCCCGCACCTGGACGCAATCACAGAGCCGTCCGGAGAATGGGAAAAAGCCGTCGGATCCAGTTCACCAGCAGCTGCTGTTTATTTACCCGGGATCGTTCCTACTGAGGAAAGATGGAGCAGGGGACAAAGCGCTTCCCACCCCCTTGGGGCTGCCGCTCCAGGGATGATGCAGCGTGCGGGGGATGCCCCGGCGGGAGGGTGACATCCTCGGCAGAGCTGCGAAAGGACTGTGGCAGGTTTGGCCTTTCCCAGCGCAGCGCCGGGGGCCCGGGGGAAGCCCACATCTGTGTGCGGGGGAGCTGGGCCAGCGCCGGTGTCCTGCGGGGGTGGGCGGCGGAGGAAGCCAGCCGCGGGGCTGCAGGCCCACGCTACCCTGCGGAGGCGGGGGGCGTTTTCAAAAATTGCATTCTTTTCTGCTTTTCTTTCTTTCTTTTCTTTTTTTTTTTTTAACCCCCAAAAAAGAAAACCATACAAGCTCTGGAGTTAATTAAGCAAAGGACAGAGAGGCTGGGATGTGCTGGGGTGCAGCTATGAAAGCAATTCTGCTCCAACAGGAAAAGGGTTTTGCTTCTTGAAGGCTTCCCCTTGCACGGTGCCACGCTTTGCATCAGCTGCGGGTCAAGCCCTCAGGCTGGCAGGGCTGCTCCACACACCACGCAGCATCCCCATACTCCCTCTGCCCGTCATCCCTGACGATGAGTGGGGCCGAGCTTGCCTTCCACGCTCCCATAGGGTTTGTCAGTGAAGCAGAGAGTGAGTTACAGCAGGCACCAAGACTCTGCCAGCTCCTTGCCAAGTGGACTTGGGCATGTCATGTGCCTGCTTCGTGCCTTAGTTTTCTCTCTGCCTTTTGCCTGCTGTATATAAACTCCAAGTTCTTTGGCAGAGCAGCTCTGTACAGCGCCGTGCACCATAGTGTGCTAGTGAGACTTGCAATACTCCCACTTGAACTTATAACGGTGAACTGAAGGGCACATGAGACAGGCACTCACCAAGGGAATCTCCTCTTCTAGCCCTGGGATTAGGGCGTTTATCGCAGGCTCTGCCACACCAGAGCAGGCAGGCATCCCTCGGGGGCAGGAGGAGCACCCCAGGCTGCATCTGTGCGATTGTGCTCAGCTGAGTGATGGGAAGGGGAGCGAAGGGGAAAATTGAATTTGTACTCTGAGCCCGGAGATTAATTTCCCCTTATTGTTGTAGGAATAATTAAAAATTGTTGGCCACATTGTTCCTCCTCACCTTCCCATATCCCACTTGCTGTATTTGATTCCCTAACCCCTTCCCAATAGCTACACGTCACAGTGTGCTTTTCCGGTCCTGCACATTCCCTGTGACCATGGGCTCTTTCTCATTGTCACCCTCCCTTTTCACTCTGCCATTTGCCAGTAGCGCTTTGCCCACCCGCCTGAGCAAGGGTCCCTCATCCCCCAGCGCTGGGCTGGGAGGCCAAGATGGGTCCTCAGGGACCAACGCAGGGCAGTGACGGATGCCCACGTTGCCCTAAATGACTGAGTGCAGGTATGGAGGGGACAGAGCCACCTCGATGCTATGCTCTCCCGGGCTTGCTGAGGAGCAGAGCTGTTACCCCGGATGGGTTATTGCTGCTTTATTCCGTCCCATGTTGCTGGAGTTGGGTTTGACTGGGCTCTCCCTTGGCAGCCCTGTGTTGCACTATATAGATCCCAGCAGAAAAATGCGGAGAAAGCTGCTGTCCGGGGAAAGCACGCTCCCGGCCCTGGGGACTGACAGCATGATCCAGGCGGGAAAGCACGAGCATCGCCGGGATGAAGGCTGCCAGCCGAGCAGGGCCGGCGGGGACCAGCCCTTTCGGCCGCGTTAGACAAATAAACACAGAGCCCCGGGCTGGCGGGGGCTCGCAGGCAGTGACCGGTGGCGGTTTGACAGGTCACCCGGCCCCCGCGGCTGCCATCTGCTACTGCAACCTGCAGGTCCCCCAGGGCTGGCGGGAGGCTGCGTGTGGGGGTCCCCAAGGGGATGGGGATGGCGGGACAGGGATGAGGAAGAGGAGGAGGAGGGAAAGCTGCTCCTGGCAGCTTTGGGAGCGGGGCCGGCCTGAGGCCGTGAGCTGGAGAAGGCATATTCTGGCAGAAATATAACAAAAATAAACCTCACTAGACTTATTTTTAGCCCTGATGATGATGCTGGGACTATTTAGAGGCTGGCTGACACTGTGGTCTGGGGCTCTTCAAGAAGCCTCAGTTATCTTGTGTTTTGTCCTTCGATCGTAAAACTTGGTGGGAGAGAGAGAATCATGTCTGTGCGTTGGTCAAAGACCCCATGCTTAGGATGCCTGAGCCCTTTGGTGTGGCAAATAATAAATACAAATAACAATTCACCAAGAATTTACTATGTCTCATGCAAGCTATCCAGCTGTTCAAATGGGGAGAAGGAAATCTGTAGGGATGACTTTGGTCAGTCTAAGAGCGAGATGGATGCACAATCGGGCTGGTAACTCATTACACAACAAGGCAGATGTTTAAAGTCTTTTCCAAATACACATGGACAATGTCAATGAAAATAAAAAACCTTCGTGGAAATGAAATGAGGGTCAAAGAAGAAGAAGAAGAGGCGATAGGGTCTTGCTATGGACAGACTGGAGAGGGAGGTGGGGTAGCTGGGTTTGAGTGACGATGGGCAACTCATTAAACCACACATGCTCCCATGGGTGGACGGGGGTAACGTCGATGCTGCCCTTCTCGCAGGGCACAGCCAGCCCCCGGGATGTGTCCCAGCTTTGCTGCGCGGGGGCAGGAGGGACCTAGAGTCAACATGGTGCACAGCAAACCAGTAGCTCTTACATATCAGTCTGCACAGTGAAGCAACTTTCAGGAAAACTAACACAAACCATTTTTTTAATGGCTTTAAACCCTCCCTCCAAGAAGGTTTGACAGGGCAAACACATGCAGACCCATAAATTAGCTGTAATAGCTGAAGCCCCATTGTGTAGGCAATGGCTCGCAGCACACAACAGCTACTCCCGGTTAACAATGCGAGGAAAGTCACTCTGCACATTTTTTATCCTTTGACAGAAAGTGCAGCTGCAGGAATACCTCAAGTGGGATTTTAGTAAAAGACAATCATGTTCTTGCGGCTCTGCACATTTGAGAACGAACCCATGGAGATAACGGGCCCAGGCTCACAGTGATAAACATGTCAAGATAATTAAAATTATGACTTTCTTCTAACAGAAAGGGCACGATCCTCATCCGATGCAAGCTGTTGTAACTCTGTATGGTCAGTGAAGTCATTCCTGCTCACCCCACTGGAGACTGAGCCCACAGAATTGGCAGCAATGAAATGAGATCCAGCAACCAGGCTCTGCGAATGCAGCGTGGTCAGAGAGGTCCCTGTTTGGTTGTACGTGCCAAATTCTCATCTTTCCTCATCCAAAATAAATCCGGGATTTTTGTCTGTGTGTGCAAATGTCATTTAGGAGCTAAGCTGAAGGCAGACATGCTGCCTGTGCAATAGGGGAGCCAGCTTTCAGGGCTGCAGGCAAAGCAGAAAGGACTGGGTGCTAAGCGAAGGACCCAAATGAATTTTCAAAGTGGGAATGATGCCGAATCGGGCCGGGAGGCAGTCGCAGGGAGCAGGGGCAGCAGGAGAGCAGGGTCATACACATGTTGGGGAAGGGCTGGGGGCAACTTTCGCTGGGATGAGAAACACCAAAGTCCACAAGACAGCCTGGGCCAGGTTCCCGGGGGACTTTCAGGCAGGGAGATGTGCTGGAAAATGGCAGCCTGAAGGAAAAAGTCTGGAGGAGCCTCTGGCAGCAGGAGGGGAGAGCAAGCAGGCAGGATTGCCCTGCAGAGGAGGTGCGGGAGCGTGCACGGGGCCGGTGTCAGGGCTTGTCGGCACAGAGGAGCATAGCAAAGCTGCTATTGTGGAATAAAATATGCTGGAATGCAGACACGCCTATTCCAGAATAAAGCTGCTTTTTCCTAATTTAACTTAATCCACTATTTGTTTTTATTATTTTTATCATCATCAGATGCAGCTAATTTGGAAAAGCTGTTCCAATTAATTTCCCTGCATAGACAAGCAGTTACACGCTGGAAAGTCTTTGTCTGTTCGGTGGCAGCCTGACCAGCAGCTTCTATTCATTTCAAAATCAGCTTCTTTCTTCTCCCTTCTGACCATTTTTTCTCCTTTGTCTCATCATACCGTGAGAGGAACGGAAGTGGGAATCTTTCCTGGGAGTGAGGAGCCTGGTAGCCTGTTTATGGGAGGGAGAGCAGGAAAAAAGTGTTATTTGAAGGGAGGGAAGACAAGGACCTCGGAAGAACAAGAGTCCAAGGCAGTGGTCAAGGAGCCCACGATAACCTCATGGATGGCCGTGAGGGACTTGGCATGAGGTAGTGTCTGCCATCCCCTCTCTTTAGACTATTTAAGCCGCGGGTAGTGCACGGCCTGAGACCTCAGCAGGGGGGCAGGAGGCTGGAGTGCACTGGGTTGTCCACATTGGAGAGACCCACAGCTTGAATCGGGGCCAGAACAACAGCTGTTGGTGGCACCAAGACTATGCCCGGGACCGAGCAGCCCCTGTGGATACATCCACGGCTCTGCACAGCAGGAGCATCCCGTGCCCGGGGGGCTGTGGTCACTGCGTTGCTCCCGGTGAGGCAGAGCCGGCTCTCGTGGAGCCCAGATGTTGCAGAGGAAGCTGCTGAAGAATGATCCATCCTTTCCTTTGGCTCGGAGATGAAAGCAGCTCACAGGAGCTTGGGGCTATGAGCGAGTAACTGATTAACCAGCACTGCAGCCGCTGGGCTCTGCAGCCGCTGCGAGAGCCGCTGTACTGTTTTTGCACAGCTCTTTCACCAGTCCCTCTGCAGCTTTTGGCCAGAGTGAGACAAAACTGAGGGGACCTGCATGTAGGGAAATGCCAAGACACAAACTGCTGTCTCCAAGGTTATTTTCTCCCTCTGATTCTGCAATCTGTCTCTTTTCCTACTTTTTCCTCTTCTTCTACCCTTTTGCTTTGGGACTCCACCATCTCCTCACTCCATCCCACATGGTCTTGTCCTTTGGCACTTCAGAGACTTGGCTCGTCCTCCTGCCGACTGGCAAATGTTGGGAGGCCACAGCTACACATTCATCTCCAAAAGCAACCTGAAAACGGTCTAGTCCATCATCCCCTGTGGTCTGGGCAATGGAGCCAGCGCCAGCAGAAAGAGCCAAGCGCATCCATTGCTTGTGTGGCAGGGAGCGTGCGAGAGACAGCTGCTGGGGGAGAAAGTTGCAAGCTAAAAACCAAAAATCTCCTGGCAGATGTTGGGTGCACCTAAAGAGATGGCAGTGGCTGACACTGGAAGGAAGGACAGCCAGCTTTTCTCCCTTCCAGGCAATTCCACGTTGTTTGTGGAGTTTCTTTCCCTCCCAAGGCTTGCCCTTGAGAGACACTATAAATGCCTTAAAATCTCGGTGCAGGACCGTTGCGAGCTATTTCAGCATGCAGTCAGGTTATCATGTGGTACAGTGCCTCTCTTCCCCTCTCCTCCTCGTACCTTCGAGAAGGCTGTGTTCAGGGGAAGCTCGTGGGTGAACTCCCCATGCCCAGCCTCTGATGAGTCGAAAAATGAAGTCTTCTGCCCCACCAATGTATTTGGTCCCTCTCACCCAGTGCTTGCTGGAGCTGTACCTCCCTGCTAATAAAGCCTGGTACGTTGCAGGGGCAGGCCCGCAAGAAAACAACAAATAACTTCAATAACAGGGATGTGCTGCCAGCCCCCTCCCTTCTCCCACGAGTGTTTGTACAGTCCTGATTTCCGCACCCAGACTCTGATCTGCAAGTTGTATTTGCGACCATAAAACAGAGATTAGCTCTTATCTCTGGCAGGCAGCAATATCAGGCACCAGCCCTCGCTCTAGAGCGTTGGCAGCCGAGGACCAGCCCAGCACACGAAGATGAACTTGTTGGAAGAGGAGGAGGTAAACAACACGGGGAAAACCAGTTGTGGGAGGTGAACCTGGAGGCTGGGATGATGCCAACCTGCCCTGGGCTGCAAGGGAGCCCCGAGTCCCGGCGCAGGGTGAGAGGCAGGGGAGGAAGCGGTGATTAGACACCAGCATCTGCAATCAAGAGACAGGAAGCGTGATTGCCGGGAAATGCTCGCCTCTCTTACCGTTCGCGATAAGCCACCGAGTGCCCCACGGAGGAGGCACCCAGCCCTTCCGTGCCCCCCTGGCACGGTGCCCGGCGGGCAGGGAGCTGGTTCTTGCCGCTGAGCTGCCGGCAACATTTCCCCTGGTTGCCAGTGGCCGCTAGTTGCCAGGGCTCCTACAGAAATCCTCAAGCCTGTTGGCTTGCAGGAGGGATGTCCCAGCGGGGAAGTGTTCCCAGCATCAACCCTTCCCTTTCCCTGGCGGTGGGGTATCATTTTACCTGGATGGAGGAGCTGTACAGACAGGCAAAAACACGGGGCTGGTTTGGAGTCTTACTCATGGCAAGACAAACAGCGTGTAGGGGTTTGGATCAATTCAGCAGTGGGGTGTGTGGGAGCAGGCTTTGGCCATCAGATGGCTGCAGGAGAGGAAGAGCAAGAGAGGGAGAGTGAAGGAGAGGAGAGGGAGAAGAAAAAAGAAAAAGAAAGAAAGTAAACCAAAAAAGAGAAAGAGAAGAAAAGAGAAGAGAGAAAAGAAAATAAAGAAAACAAAAGAAAAGAAAAGAAAAGAAAAGAAAGAACAAGAGAGAGAGGGAGAGAAAAAAAACCCCTTTAGAAAGCCTTAACCCTGCCTCTTTATCTCCCTAATCTGTATTTCTCCCCCCCAAGCCTCTTTCTGTACAGGATGAAAGCAGATTTCTCCTCTTTATTTTCATTTTCTGTGTCCTTTAGGAAGGCATTTGCTCGAGACTAATTGAATTTTCTGCCCGTGGAGAGAAAGACACGACACAGAGTGAGTTAAAGTCCGACACCAGGACAGGGCGCAGGAGCCGTGTTAACTGGTGTGGGGGACAGCCCCTCACTTAACAAAAGTGTTTAATTCTGTCCCCTCTTGTTAAGAAGGGGCGGAAGGAGGGGATATTTATTCTGTTCTTTTCTCAAGGTTTTTCCTTTCGGGTCACAAAGTGCCCCCCACGCTCCCGGCCCCCCTTCTCTCCCCGCTTTTGTGGCAGCAGCAGCTGGTGGGTTGCAAAGGGGACAGGCTTTGTCTTTTGACACACTTGAACATTTCTGCAGAGAGCTGGGGAAACCTTTCCCTTCCCCACCTCTCGCCTTTCCGGGCGAGGAGGAGGGAGCGGGGGGCGAGTGGCGGAGTTATGGCCGAGGGGATAAAATGGCACAAAGGGTTGTGGAGTCGCAGCGGATGAGGGATCGGGGACGGGCTGTGCGGGGTTGTGGCGAGCAGATGGTGATGGGTGCTGGGAAGGGGGTGGGATGGCCCCGAATGCCGGGGAGGCTTGTGTCGAGCAACCGGCTGAAGGGAGGGAGGAAGAAAGCAATGCAAGAGGCAGTGATCCCATAAAGGAGGGTGCAGGGGCTGCCTCTTCCCAAGTCCGACAAAGAAACCTCTTCTTTCCCTTTGCTGTTCTCCCAGGGATGGGTCCCAGTTAATCTTCTGGCCACGACACGTGGAAGATTCGCTTGGTTTGTGCTACAAGTCCATAAAAAGAGCTCCTTTTTCTGCAGGCAGCACCCTGGAGTCTTCCATGAAGGATGTGCAAGCCCTTCGGTCCCTCCATGAAGGGTGCGCAAACCCTTTTGTCCCTCCACACCTCCTCGAGGGACGGGCCATTGAGGCTGAGCCCCGGGAAGGGGTGCAATCCAGCTGCGTTTGACACAAAGACCACTGCTAGACGTGAGGAACGCTGTGGTGCAACCCAGCGGCGGTGGCCTGGGGCTGGAACAAGATCAGGCTCCTCATAGGCATGAGCAGGAAATTGGGGCTTGACCCTTGAGCCACCCCTGCAGCGGTTAGTGTAACCTGCCTGCGCCCACCCCATACCGCATGGATTTGCAGCCTGGGAATGGCCTCAGCGCCTCCTCTGTCCTGGGCAAAGCGAAAAGTAGAAAGCTAAAAACCAGCTTAAAGTAGAAAGCTAAAACCCAACTCTCTCATGAGCTCACAGCTTGAATTGAAGACTCCGCTGTCTTCTCCATGAACAAGCACCTCATATGAGAGCCCCAGCCCTTGCCTTGGAGCAAGACCATGTCTTTATTCTGCAGTGAAAACTAAGCCCTTGCAGCCTAATTGCTGTTACTGCGTGTTTACCTACAGCTGATACCCAGCAGCCGGCACCGGGAGAAGGTCCTCTCTTCTCAGGCCAAGGGTGGGAGCACTTGTGGGCACTAAAGGATAAGCCTCCCAAATTGCAGCCAATGGCCTGATTAAAGTCCGTCTGGCTCTCCCTTATACTGGTGCAAGCTGGCAGCTTCAGTGGGTGGACACTGGAGTAAAGCCAGTATGAGGTGAGTGAGAAGAGAGATGTCATTTTCAACCTTTGTGTGGCACCGGACACTTACACGAAGCTCTGGGAAACGCCTGCTTCCGCAGGAGCTTCAGGAGAGTCCTTACAAGTGGAAAATAAATAGATACATTCATTATCCAAATTGTCTTATTTTTGTGGTGCCTCTTGAGTAAACCCACTTCTGAGGCTGTCCTAATTGCTTTGCAATAGAGCAGAGATAAATATTTATCAAACAGCTGCATCAGGAAACCACAGTTCAGAGAACCAGTATCGGGCGATGTGTCTCGGGAAGGATGAGTCTGAGTGGTTTTAGCCTGCTGACCTGTCAGGCTTCCTCCCTCGCACGAGGCAGAGCTTCACCCCAGCCCAGCCCCACGTGGCACCACACCAGTCCGGTACCATCGCTTGGAGCTGGTCACGCAGAGCCTTTGGAGGACTCATCTTCGTGCTGGAGTCCCCCCGTCGCCCTGTCCCATTGACCCGGTGTTTTCTGACACCTTGTCTTCCTCTGACCTCATGGCCTTGCTCACTTTCTATTAAAAACCCCAGAGATGTGGCCTGTATTCCTCTGGGAGCCCCAGTGCTAAAAGAGGTCCACATGCAAATATTTAGCCACACTATTATTAGCGCAGGAACATCCAACCAGATGGCAACGTTTCTAGGTCTTGCTGTGCAAAACTGGTTCTTCAGAATAAAACAGGCTGGGACGGAGCTCCAGGATCGCCTGCCGCTCCCTGAGATCCCAGACCACTGTGCCAAGGCAGCGGGACACATGGGACAGGACTTTTCTAGCATCTTGGACATGTGGGACAACCCCTCAGCAAGCGGCGTTTCATCTAGAAAGAGAGGAAATTATGCTGACAATCAAATTTTGAGGTTCAATGTGTCAGACGAGGGTTGGTTTGCATGCATTCACAGCGTGGGTGTGTAGGTCTCCCTTTGCTCTGGGTGTACCTGATCCCTCAGCAGAGAGGAGGTGTTTTGCATTGACCGCAATCCGCCGTGTGCTATCCATAGCTGGGGAGGGCAGAAACCCTCCTGTTAAAGTTAACATCAGCATTAAGCAGCCTCAATAGCAAAGAAGAGCAGAATTTCCTCTGCTGCACAGTTTGTGCCCATCCTCTCAAAACGTTACCCTCCCAGGAGTACTTTCTTAAGCTAGAAATGCCCAAGCAGATGATTTTAAAGCCGAGCACGAGCCAGCTGAAGTGCCAGTCTAAACTTCAGATGGATGACGTTCCTGTTTAATTGGGAGCGGGTGTTTTTTTTGACTCATGCAAAGGGCATGCTATTTTTATAATGAGCTGATTTCAGATCACAGCCTCCTTATGTTAGGCTCTGCCCATACGTCTAATGAAAGCCAGGTCCTGCCTAGAAGCCCATACAACGGGCTGAGAGTTGGGAAGAGCGCTCAGAAGCATCTCACCCAAGGGCTTTGCGAGGTTGCCCGCCAAGGTCTATTTTTTCCATCCTCACTCATGTCAGAGAAGTTAAATATTTACTGGAGCTATTAAATATTTATGCTAAGCTGCTCCTCCCGTGGGGAGGCATCCTATCGCCGGCTCCCGGGGGTCTGCGGCCAACTCGCTCACGTGCCTGTGCTCAGCTCAGCTCTGCTCCAGAGTGCAAACACACGGGGACTTCATGGGGCTGCCATGTCCTGTAGGGAGGGGAAGGCTCTGGTTTCGGCACCAATAATACTATGAGGTGTTGGACTCAATGGTTCTTTGGGTGTCTTCCTTAAAGATCAAGTCCTTCAGGAAGGTGTGGGCTGCTCTTTGCTGTCTTTCCTCCCATGGTTTGCGATGCCACCTCGTCCCCAGTGTGTGGGAAGCTGGGTGAGAACATCCAGCCTGACCCAGCTCTGGCTCCCTCCATCCTCCCGGCAGGTCACCACCACCGCCAGGAGATCAGCAGGACTTCAGGCAGCCGGTCCCTAATCTGTAGTGTCCAAGGGGACCCATGGTCAACAGGAAAGCCGGTGGCAATGCCAAACCTTGCTGCTCTGCAAAGCACAAGCCAAATGGGAGAAGCCCCATCCCCAGGGAGCAAGGGGCAGCCCCAGCACAAGCTCCCCACTCCCACCCGGGCTGAGTGGGTTAACGCTGCTGCGCCTCCCCACTGGAACGGGGCCAGAGGAAAAAGGCTTCACCGTTTCCCGGTCTGCCTGGAAAACAGGCTGGCTGTTTTCTCCAGCGGCAGAAGGCTGTTTATTCTGGGCCAGATTCAACAGCGCGTCGTCCCCCCCACCCCGAGCGCCGGCCCGCGGGGAGGCTGAAGGGCACAACCTGCCCGGGGGGAGCCGGGCGCTCTCCCCGCCTGGTGTGACCCCCCCCGGGCGCCGCTCTGCCCTTCCTGTCCCCGTCCCTTTCCTTTCCTCCCTGTCCCACTCCGCGCCGGGCTGGGGACGCCCTTTCCTGCCTGGCACCCGGCTGGCCCCACGGCAGAGACGGAGCTGCTGAGCACCACGACACCGTCCCCCCTTCCTGCTCCCAGCCGAAGCCCCGCCACATTATCACCCTCTCCGCTGTGCTATCATCCTGAAAAATGTGCCTGGGAAAGAAAGAAGAAAGAAAGGAGAAAGAAAGGAAAAAGAAAGGAAGAAAGAAACTTTGGCTCAAGTGCACCGAAGAGAGCGACAGCACGCGTGGGTTTGGCTCGCTTTCTTGACAGCTCTTTTCCCAGCAGGGCGATAAGAGACAGGGCGAGTGCAATTGCGAGCAGAGCAGGTCCCAGCGGCTTGGCCAGCTCGGGGCCAGGATGGCTGAGGGACACTGAGTGCTCCGCAGGGACATATTTCCAAAATAAAGTCATTCTGGTGCTCCTCCAGCACCGCCAGCCACCCAACAGCCTGCTGCAAAGCATCACTGCCGCCCCCATGGCCAAAATAAAGCTGTGAGGAGCCCTGACCCAGCAGAGGCGTGTTGGAGTGCTCCCCAGGCGGCCCCCTCCTCCAGCCGCGGCAGTTTTTGGTGCAAAGAGCAGCACACAGGCTCGGCCGGATAAGCCCGCAGCCCCCGCAGCCTCCCCAGTGCTCCTGCATTTCTCTCCTCCCTGTCTCCTCTCCCTCCTGTCCTCTCCACCTCCCATTTCTCCCCCAGCATCACTGCCTCCCTCCCTGGGTACATCCACACGTGCTCGATGGGGCGCAGATGTGGCCTGAGTGCACCAGCTTGGTTTGCCTGATGCAAACTGAGCTCAGCTCATCCCGATCACAGGATGGATGTTTTGGGTCCAAAATATGGCTGGTGTTGGAGACGGGCAGCTCAGAGGTCGGTTTTGAGCCCACTCCTGAGCTCGCAGCACTACACAGTATACCCAACCTGCTGGAGAATGGGGTCTGTGGGCTTTGGTCACTGCGGGAAGGAGGACACTTTCAAGCACGCAAGCTATGAGTGTGAGATACCAGTTGTCCTGGAAGAGGGCTCTGGAGGAACTTGCTAGTTGGGAATTAAGGCTGGGAGAGGTTTGAAGACACCTCAGGAGATACAGCCATGAGACCCAGCCTGCAGCGCCTTCCAAGTTCCCCTTGTCACCCCAGCCCAATGTCCTCCCCTACTCCAGCCCCACAACTGAGTGCCAAAGGCCCTCTCCACCCCTCAGCAGCCCCACAGCTAATCCCCTCCATCTCCACACACACGGATGAAGAGCAAACCCTGTCTATCCACTCTCCCAGGGGACCCCACTCATTTAACACTATCCCATGCTGTCCTAGAGGTCCTGGAAGCGCACGGGACCAGGAGCCCATCATCCACCCTGATGCAATGGTGTCATACAAAGGTCCCTGGAAGACGACAGCCCCAGCCCTGAGCTCTTTGTGGAGCAACCTCTGAAATCAGGAGGCCGCGCAGGGTTTGCCTACCTCAGTCTCCCGCACAATCTGGAAATGCCACAGCATGCAGCCGGCACGCTCAGCTCACCCTGACCACTGCTCCCCAGCCCTTCCTCTTAGTCACCTCTTCCTTACTGTAATAAATTAAAAATCAAATGGGTATTACGGCACTGATGGCCGTCCTCATTATCCTCTCATCAGCACCAAATTAGCAACCCCGACAATGCCCTGATAGCGGCACCAGCGGGGCTGAGATAAGCAGCAATAACAAAAGGAAAGCAATCCTCCACGGCAGCCCACGGGGCTCGGGGTGTCCTGGGAGGTGATGCACGGCTGGGCATTCAGGGCCGTCCCACCAAAGAGCCCATCTCCTCACGACTTCCACACCAGGGATGCTCAGCACCCTGTAAAGGACCCCGACAAGCTGGGGGCCAGCAGCTGGGTCCCCCTGGGTGGATCTGGGAGCCTGTCCCCTTGCATGGTGCAAATGGGATGGAGATGAGACCCCAGTTCCCATTAGAGGAGGTTGGGACTAAGCAAAGGTAATGATGTCCTTACAGCCAGCACTCTTGTCCATGACAGGGAGACAGGGATGTCTGCGGGACACGCTCTGCCTGGAAAACTCGTCTGAAATAGCTGTGGATGCCTCCTGGTCATGGCCCATCCCCAGCTGATGTGAACTTGGAGTTGGCTTGAACCCATGTCGGTGACATTTTGCTCAGAGCCGCTCGCCGGAAGGGGCTGTGAGGGGGGTAACCTGCCCCTCCTTCCTCATCTTCCTGGAAAACGGGCAGAAAAGTTAAGTTGCAGCAGTCAGAGTGAGTTTCACGCCAGCTCGGGGTCTGGACAGAGCAGCCCTCCGAGGCAGACGCCGTCAGGAGGGCTTGGGCCTCCCCTGCTCCCTGGAGAGAGGCACATGGAGAGGTGGGACACACAGCCCTTGGGAGGGGTTCCTGTTTTGAGGGAAGAAGAAAAGGACACGGACGTGGCGGTCAGGGATGTACTGTTGGCCCTGCTAATAGAAACCCTCTGTATAAACAGGGAGAGGATCCAACAGAGATCAGAGATGGTTTTTCTTTCAAGAAAATTAAACATTTAAAACATTCGAGAACACACGCCCTCACCCCCCGGACAGTAATTAACTTCTTCCTGTGCAGAGCATGGAGCACTTTCCAAAAACAGAGTTAGACGGATTATTTTTCAAAGGAAATGTTGTTGAAAGGATCTTCTGTTATGTCCTAAAGTGGGAAAACAGTCACAGTGACCGAGGAAGAGCTTGCTCCATGCATGTGCCACGTCGTGGCTGCTCGAGGAGATGCTGCAGGTTTGGGGGCCACGTGGTGGTTGAGCAGCAGTCGCTTTGTTCGATGGAAAAAAGTCTTTGTTTGGTCATTGTATGACCCTAAAAATCAATGCAACGTAAACCAGTCACCAACAGTGAAAAAAAAAAATCCCAAACTCACTCTGTGAAGGATTCATTGCATTTCCCCAACGCGCCACGACAGGGGAATCTTGCGATGAGAGAGAGGATGTAAATTCAGATGCAGATGCAAATATATGCAGCGTTCAAGGGGATTTACATCCCACGTCCCCATCTGAGCCCATCTTCCTGTGAACTTAGGATGAGCTCAGCCCTCGTGAATCTCCGTTCTCAGAGCAGTAGCATGAAAAGAGGCAGCTGGTATGTGTGTTAAACAAGCACAGTGTGAATGACATCCCGGCAATAAAAGGACTCCACTGCTAGCCAAGGTGTTTGGTGGGAACAAAATAACTTCCCAGGCTGATCCCACCGCACTCCCTGAGCCTGCAGAGAGGCGGGGAGCAGCACGGGGAGGCAGGGCCGGATAGAAATGTGTAAGAGCTGATCTAGAGAGACAATTGTGCTTTGTAGCAAAGTTTGAGGTTTGGATGTTTGTTTTCAGTGCTGTGTTGGGAGGAAAAGAAAATCCAACATTTTTTGCAATACAGACTTGTGGGGAAACAGCCTTTCTCTGGTTGAAAAGGTCAGGTTTGCTTTCCCTATCTCCCTCACATCAAAAATGTCCTGCAATCCCTAGAGCTCGGGAGAAAATTTCCTCTTGCAAAGTTAAGTGAGGGCAGGGCTGCAGGGAGAGCTCATTTCTTTTCCTAGACCAGCTCGAGCCAGCTGAGAGAAACGAGTCGGGGTTTGAGCACCCAAGTGCTCTTTCAGGTCTGGCGTAAAGGGTCAGGAGCCCGAACGCCCACCAGCGTGGGGCAGCCAGAGCGTGGCTGGAGATAGGTCAAAGCCAGCAGCAAGTTTGCAAAAGCGAACGGTGTTACTGGAACAGAAGGACAGCCATGGTCCGGCACAGAGCTAGTCCTCAGCCACGGCACAGCCGCTTTGGCCAGGCAGCCGGACCTGCCTGCCTGGGAGACACGGGCAGCCCAGGACATCACACCCGGGATGTCCACTTTGGGGCCCTGCCCTAGAGCAAGGGACAGCAGGAGCTGTCACCACCCAAGGCTGCGTGTGGCCTGTGCCAGAGCAGCCCTGGCACTCCTCCCCGGGGCACGGCGTCCACAGGAGGCTCACGTGGCCCCGCAGAGCCGGGGGACGGTGCCACATTTGGCATGGGAAATGATACGCTTGAGGTGGGAAGTTGTCTGGCTCTGCTCCTGCAATTTCTCTTCATCCCTTTTACTCTTTATAATCCTAAAATCACCCCCAAATTTCCAAATCCCCTTGGGGTATTACTCCTCTCTGACTTCACACTACAGTCTTCCCTTGGCTGAGATTCAGCTTTTAGCATCTTCGCTCTAGTAAGGATCCCTCTGCGTCAGCATCGTGAGGAGTTTTGGCACCACTGACCAGTATCTCCTTTGTAATGAGACATCCAGTGCTGAGCCTGGGAGGACGGCGAATGCGTACAAAGGAAAAATAATTCAAAGAGACAAGACAAAGGGATCTGTTGGATGGGGACCAGTGCATCTGGGGAAACATCTTTGTTTCAGAGGGGGAAGAGAGCAAAAGGGAGAAAAAGAAAGAAAGAGAGGAAAAAGGCATCCAGAGCAGGATTGCTCCTTGCCTGCAGGTGTGTGTGCGGGGACGGCAGGGCAGCACCAAGCATTTTTTACATTAAAAGCATTGCAGGCCGGTCACCTTTTGCTGTTCACTCCACGCTCCCTCCCGGGGTGTTGTGTTCCCGTGCCCACAGGCAGCGCGCTCTGTCCTTTTCTCTTTTCCCCACCATCTGTCGTCGCAAATTCCCCCGAGCATCTCCCGCCCTGGCGTAGAGTTTCAGCCCGGGCTAGAAAACAAGAGGGCGAGAAACCCAAAGCCAACCTGCAGCAGCACAGGGAGGAACAGGACCCAGCTTGTGCCTGGTCCCCACCACAGTGTCATCTGGCTTCTGCTGTCGGGTGCTTCGGGGGCACCCCTGGGTGCCAGTGGGCGCTGGGGGCTGCTTGTCCCAGGCTGGGGCAGGGGGAGGATGGGGAATGCAGGGCTGTGCGCACAGTGGGATCCTCTTTCCTTGTATGGCCGGGACCGCCAGCGGCACAGTCCCCCCTAACCCCATTGTTTCAAATTACAAAGCTGCCCCGATCCCACTGAGCCACCTCAGATCCAAGGAAAGAGCCGGCAGCTGCTTTGAAATCTAGACTGGAGTGTCTCCAGCAGGCAGTGCTTAAAACAACAGCTGGGCTCCCTCCCCACGGGACACAGCACCCCGGCCCAGGGTACCAGGGAGGGGACCGTGGGCTTGGAGTCCCCTGGGGTAAGGGAAATGGGCATTCAGATCTGGAGCGGGGCTCTTGCAGCCCCCCAGAGCAACCAGCACCTTCCTGCATCATGCCTGGCCGTTATCCATCTCCCTTAAGGGCCCCGAGAAGACTCTGGGTCCTGGCGAGTGATACACAGGGGCGCTTTCTTGCATCCCCATGCACCCCAGTCCCTTTTACGTGGCCCGCGCCAGTTGCCGTGTGAGACCTCTCCTCCAGCATGTGTTCAACCCATCATCTCCTGAGAGAGAGCAATCGTGAGCAAAGGTCTGGAATAATTACACTTATGCCAAGCTTATTGCCCTAAATTGGGCTTAAACCCTTTTGTGCCCGCCAATGCCTCCAGCATACCCTCCGGGGTCTCGGGCCATCCATCCCTGACCTTGAGACCCTCTGCGGTGGCGGGAGCTGGGAGGGTGGACGGGGGGCACCAGGGGCTGGCCGTCCCACGGGCTGATCCGATTCTTCGTGCGTTGTTAAGTCCCCCTCGGACAGTCAGGGAGGAGAGCACAGGGCCATCGCTGGGACAAACTTGATCATGCTCAGCCACATTCCTGCCTTCAAAAAGGCCCGGGGTGCCTGGGCCTCAGTGGACAAGGGCCCCAGGAGATCGCATTACTCAGGGCTTTTGTAGCCTTAACAGCTGTGACGGCGTAGCAAAAAACTATTAGCGTGCACGGCTGTGCGTGCGAGAGGGTCAGGGAGACACCAGCCTCTCCAGCTCAGCCTGGCATTAATCCCCCTAACAGATTAATGACGCTTAATGCTTTGAAGAGGAGAAAAAGGAGATGGGAGACTAATTGGGGAGATCAGCAGGACGAAAGCCGGCATGTGCTCCCCCCAAAGCCCCAGCCAATGTTTGGGGAATCGGCTTCTCCCTTGGGCAGCTCAAGGCATCTGCACGGGGAGCTCAGCCCACCCCGGGACTGCAGCCAGACAGAACCAGGTAGGTGAAACCTCCTTTGGGGTGTCCCACTGGCTGGGATGGGGTGACAGGGGCCAACGGTTGTAGCTCGGTGCACACCTGGAGCCGCAGATCTGCGCCCCCTGCTCCTCCAGGGATGCTGAGCTCCTGCCGCACACTCAGCCCATGCCAGGAGCCAAATTCAGATCTCAGCTGTGCAGCCTTAAGCCCTGGCACGCTTGTGCCTCATCGCTGCGAGCAGCCTGAACAAACGCAGGCTGTTTGTAGAGCAGCGGCAGGAATGCTGGCCCCAAGCCTGGCACGCTGCAGGGCTGGCGGCTCCCGGCCCCTCCCCACCGCCAGCCTGCTCCCCCCGGCCCCAGGGGAAGGAAAAAGGCTTCATGGGAGCTGGTGAGCAAAGAGGAGAGGACTTGTCACTGCAAAGTCAGCTGCTGTATTTAATAGGCACTGATGAACCTGCTTTGGAAGTGCGTTGGCTGCCCCATGGGAGGTACCTACCCACACTGATGGGGGTGCGGCAGCAGCCCCATCCCTAAAAAGCTGTTACACATCCTTCTAGCTGCACCAGCCTCTTCACCGGTGTGGTTCCTCCTGCTCCGCTGGCATCCCACCAAGCTGTCACCTTCCTGTGGTTCCCGATGCCCAGCCAGGCTCTGAAACACATGCGAGCCAGTGGTTTCCCAGGGTCTTGGACTGGGATTAGAGAGTGTGCTTGGCTCTGGCTTGAGGACCATGAGCAGAGTGCTCTGCCTAATGGCTTTCATGGTTGCTTCCTGCCCTAATTAGAAACATGCAGCCGCCAATTACCTGCTCTCCCCTTGACACCTGTATGAGAGAGACCTTTCCCTCAGCCCAGCCTTGGGGTGGACAATCAACCACCACCCTGCAAACCTTTGGTGGGGAAAGGGTCTCTCCTCCTCTCCAAGGATCTGGCCAAGGGGCTTTTTACTTGCATTCACCAACCTGGCGATGCAAAGGTTGTTGATATTTCCTTCATGCTTCCCAATAGCCCTTTGCAAAGTGCTGGCACCAGAAGACCAGGCTGAAGACATCCTAAGCTAAAAAGCATATGTTTCTACATTGTGCTCAACAGGGCCAGGTTCCCAGGCCGGGACGGCAGCAGATCTAAGTATCTGGGTCATGGGCAGTTGATGAAGCATCCTTCACCCGAGCGTTAGCTGCTCCAGCCCCCCACCCTGCCTGCCCTGCAGCATCCGGACCTTCTCAGCCCATTCCCTCTTCCCAAAGAGGTACGAAAGCTCCTAGGACCAATTTACCCCATCTGTGCAGCAGGGAAAGCATTTAAGGCTTGGAGGTGTATCGGGGCCACTGCAAGCATGAAAGAAAAATAAACAGGCACAGGATCTCCCAGCAAACCGGCAGTCCTGAGAAGAGGAGCTGCCAGCCTTCGGTGCCCCGGGGGGGGGAGTTTGTGGGGCTCTGGGTGTTGTTGCTGTCATTCGCTCTGAGCTGGCACAGGTAGAGCTGCAGCCTCCGTGCCGGAGACATAAACACATCTGAAACCTGCACATTAGCTGTCACATTTCCTAACCCATTTTTCTCCAAGCTTGTCCGACCCCCCAGCCAGCGGACGACCAGCTTGGCTAAGAAATGCCTCCCAGGCAGTTTGGGCTGGGGCTGCCTTCCCCGTTCCTGCCCTTCCCACTCATCTGGGCACTCTTCCCTGCTCATGAAGGGATTCCCAAGCATCTGCAGAGATGTTCTGGAAGTGCAGGGGCGATGTACAACATCGCTACACTCCTCGTTGCACCATTGGCACCAAAATCCCAGTGGGAACCTTGGCCCTTCATCCCACCATGCCTCAGTTCCCCATTCATGCTCTGGGACCGCTGTTCCCAGGGGCATGGGGAGAAGCTTTGCGGACTTTCCCTCCCTCCCTTGATGCTCTGGTGCTTTCCTTTTACCTGGCTCCCTCCCGTCTCCCCTGTTTGGATATAACTGTGTGCATCTCTTCCCCACTGAGCTGATGAAAGAGCCTCCCAGTTCACCCGTCACCCTCCGATGCTCCATCACAGTGAGCCCCTGTTTTGCAGAACTAGGAATTAAAGTGACTGGTGATGCTTTCAGGCTCATCTAACAACTTCCAGAGCCTTAATTTAATTTAATTACCATCTCCTTCTTATCTTAATCATCCTGCCTGTGTTTATAAACAAAACACTGACTCCCTGCCCCACGGGCTGCAACCTGAGCGCGGCACCTCCCATCTGCACAACTCATTACATTCCTCGCTCAGCCCATCTGCCAGATGTCCGCAAGGAAGCCCGTGCAAGCCACGACTGGAAAGCCGGTGCAGAAAAGGCGCTGCATTAACCACTCAGCTTTCATCTGCTGGCCCAGATTTTCCTGGAACACCCTCTTTGCTTCGTGCCCGGGGTGAGGTATTTGGGTTGGGGTTGCTCAGTCCATTCCCTGCTCTCCCGTTGATGGTGGTGGTGGTCCCTGCTACTGCCATCTCGGCCCTGGCCCCTCAGCCAGAATGTTTATGCCAAGCAGAAGGCCTGACGCGTTGGTTTTGGGGAAAAACGGGATGCTGTCAGCAGCCAGAGTGGTGTCTGCAAACTGCTGCTGTGCAAATATTCAGGGGAGAACGTGCAATGAGCCATCCCAGGCAGAGATGGGCTCCTGGGGAAGCCCTGTTCCTGCCAGTGAGCAAGGTGCTGCAGCTGGAGCTCACAAGGTGACTCTGCAACCCCAAAGTGAGCCCAGAATGGAGGAAAAGTCCCTCCCTGTGCAAACCCCCTGCTCCCGGGGATGCCAGGGGTCCATCCCGCCTGGTTTGGAGCATCTTCTTCCTGCAGTGCAGATGTGGGGTGAAGGATGGCGCCCCTGATTCCGCCCCTACCCTGTGGACTTGGAGGTCCTGTTTTCGAGGTTGTCCCTGTTGCTCTTAGAGGATGTCCATCTTTTGAAAAATCTGTCTCTTCCCCTCTAGGTAATCCTGATCCTGATTATCTTCCAGCTGAAGAGAGAGCTGGAAGTCTTCCAGTAGAGCTGTCATGTGGTTTCGCTCATGATGTTGACTTTTAGTCCTTTAAGAGCCCAGACTCTTGCCAGTCTGGACAAACACTACCAAGATAACCCCGCTGTTATAAAAGGTGAGGTGAGCTCCTGTTAACCGAAGAGACTCTTGTAAACACTGGAACAAGGGACTTGGCTCAATGCAGGCATAAAAACAAACTTTGGCTTTGACTTCAAAAGCCTCGGAGTTTAAAAAGCAGTTATGATGCAACCTCCTTTGTATGCGAGCGAGGATGGTAATGCCAGTTTCTGCAGGAGGGTGGGATGTGCCGGCTGGCCCAGGGGGGCATTTGCAGAAGGCTTTGCAAGCCTGATGTGGTTCAGTGGTGGCAGGCCCAGGGAAAAGGCCATCCTGCTCCCGATGTTCGGATCTTGCCTCCTGTGATGAGAACGAAGCTGCTGAAGGGCTGCCCAGGGCATGGAGGTATGGGGGGAAGAAAATATCTTGCTCTGCTTTCTCTCCTTACTGCAATACCTGCGTTGCTCCCTGGGCTTTCCTCTGTCCCGTCCTCTGGCCAGCTGCAGTGCGGCAGAGCGCAGAGCATCGCTCTGCCGAGACATGGTATAGCTGGGATGACTGACCACCTTAAAGCCATGTGCTGGGAAGAGATCCCAACCAAAATGTAGAAATCAGCCTTTTCCCCATCACTGGGGACTCTTGACAAATTTGTATCTGCAGGGCAGGCTGCACAATATCTGTTGGCCCAAAATGCCTTGAATAATTGGCTCCTTTTTACAGAGAAAGCAACAGTAACTTGGGGCTACTTTGTTTTCCTGGCATGCTGATCTCAGCGAACCTTGTGTGTCCCATCTCACAGCACATCCCGGGTGGCAGAAGCTCCTAATTCATTTCCATGGTGCCAGGTCCAGGACAGTCACACCCCCCGGGGACCAGGGGATGCCGACAGCACAGCCACGGCCAGCCAGCATCTGACAGCATCTCTCCTGAAGACGTTTTCCTGTCCCTTGCGATTTAGACAGCAGCCAGGGAAACGTCCTGGTATCTGCTATCTCAGAAGCAGAAGATGTGTTCCTGGAAAGGGGCACTCATGAAGTCTGGTGCATTTGGTTGGGTAAAAGCAAAGTGAAATTTAAATATATGTATTATCTTGAATTAGATGGATGGATGGATAAATCAGGAAGACCAAGCTCCTTGGCAGGACTTTTAAGGTGTTTGTGCAGCTTCTCTCTGCAGCTCAGGTTGCAGCACCGATTTCGGGAAAGATTGGTTCAGGTCCCCGTGGAGAAATCTGTTCCCGAGAACGGCAGCCTCCGCACTGCCCTGTGTCCCTGGACAGACATTGCCACCTCCGTGAGCAGGGGCAGGTTAAACCATCAGCTCGTGGAAGAGAGCTGCATGGCAAGAGGTCCTGCTCCCCCACGGCACATGGGGAGCAGTCACGTCCGCTGGGATTAGACATGTGGGACCATTAACAGCTTAGAAGAGACCACATACAACCATCTTCATGTCCGACAGTATGTTCCGCAGGTGTTTGTTGGGGTAAAAGAGATCAGAAAACCCTCTAGCACGGCCACAGCGTTGTCCTCTGCGCAAGAGCAGGGACCTGGGGCAGAGCGTTCGTAGCGAGCTGTTCCCCTCGCGCTGGTTGCTGGCAGGAAGGACACAGGTTTTTCCTATTATAGCTTAGTCATGGGACTAATAAAGCCTCTTTAATCATTGTTCGTCGCTTGTACACACACACGCACACAAAGGCATGCTCAGAGCTAAAGTGCAGAGGGAGTCAGCACCTGGCAAAGTCATTACTGGCCACTTTAATTTATTTCTAATCTGATGCCAAAGAAAAAAAAAAGTAAAATGCAAACTGCCGCCAAGAGAAGAACTCGCCCACGTGGGAGGAAAGGCTGTGATGGAGCCGAGGGGGCTCCCGGGGCGTGTCATGGGGCCGAGGTGTGGATGAGGCACAGGGGATACCACGTCCCCGTGTGCTGCTTCCTCTTGCAGGGGACGGAAACAACTATGTCAATGAAACCCAATTCCCTGGTACAAACCGCAGCCACTCCTGGAGATCTCTGACACGGACCTTCCCAGGTGTGCCTGAGCTGGACTCAAAACTGCCTGAGTTTTGACTACTAAGTTTAGTGGAAAGCGGAGCCGCTTAGATCTCCTCTCCTCCCACCCAGACGCAGGGTCCCCATCTCTTTATTTCTCTGAACAAAGGAAATCAATAAGGCTGGCTGCAATAAAAACTTATCAACCCATAAAACGCAGCCTCCCGAGCACATATTCCTGGGTCAAGGCTGTGATAAGGGGTTCAAATACAGGAAACAGCAGAGAGAGCTCGACAGCAAAGGCACTTTCGGGAGGTCCTACATAAGCAACGGCCCATCTGTACATTAAATAAGGGATGGGGCAGACCGTACCCGTCCCTACAGCGGCATTGCACATGTGTCTGCAGGGCGCGATGGAGACGCGGCAGGCTCGCTCCCGGTGCCGTGCCAGGCACGGTGTCCCATGGGTGATACGCTTGGGTCCAGAATCCCCGTTAGAGCTTTCAATCCCACAAGGATTCAGTCCAGGGATGGCGGGGTGAGTGCGGCCAGTGGTGACGGCGGCTGCTGAGCGTGGGGCTGAGCGAGGCAGGGAGGTTTACCTGAGGGAATCACATCTGGCAGAGTCCAGTAAAACCTTTTTCGTTTTTCATTTTTTTAAATTTATTGTGGAATAACACATAAAGCTCAGTAAATGTTATTCAAATATTTGTGAAGTCAGGGCTGGTGTGTTCAAGTCTGACAGCAGCTTCCTTGTGTCCTTTCTCTGAGCTCGGAAAGATCAACCCATCTGAAAGGAAAATACTTCAGTGACATGTTTACTTTTTTCACAGCTTGTTTTCTCTCCTGAATGGGAAAGCCTGAGGCCCTCAGCAGGGTTTAAATCCCACCAGCCTGCTGCTGGCTTGCAGGTGGAGGTACCCGCTGTGGCATGCAAGATTCCCTCCCTCCGTCTCCCAAATGCTCTCTGCAGAAGTTAAGGATTTCATGGCAGTTGGTGCAGGGGGATAGGGTGTCCCAGTCTCCGTTTCAATATTTCAGATGATCTGAGTGTCCATTCCAGCCCAAAGTTGTGCCTCTTGGTATCCATCCATTTGTTCTTATCCTGCTTTTGCCTGCTGGCCTGGGAAACCCTCTCCCATGTCAACCCCGACATTTAGGGATACCATGATCCATCAGCCAGAACTCTTCCATGTATAATGCTAAAACAAATAACACTCAATAAATCAACTGAGCTTCCCCACCTTGTCTGAGTAGGCAACATTTCCAGACCCTGAATCACTTCTGGGGCTCTTTTCCTGGACACTCCCAATGTGCCACCCTCCTCCTTGGCAAGGGGACACCAGAGCTGGGGACATCGCTCTCCTTGCTCTCACCCCACTGCCACAGCCACACCAAATAAACCCTCCATCCTCACCCCACCACATCCAAGGACGGTGGTTGCCCTCACGGCTGCTGCGTTGCACCGGGGAAACAGTCAGAGTTACTGCAGTACTTTGCCACCACAAATCTGAGGGCCTGGGGAGTCTGGATTACCTCTGAAGGACCACAGAAACATTTTTAGAGGTTGTCCCACTAAAATAAGGCTAAACCCCATGGTTCTGCCATGGCTTTCACGTGCTTTGCTTCCCAAGACAAAGAGGTTGTCCCATCCTATAAATACCACCTTCCCTTTTTGTTCCTAGGCTCTTTATGTGGTTGTACTAAAAGAGGCAGTTTTGGCTTGCGCCAGGCTGAGGTATCTGGGTTATTCTGTAACAGCCATTTACAAATGTTATATCGGAAGGGTTTTATTTTTTTCACCGAACAGGTAAAACGGGAGGCTGAAGAACCGATTCCTGTGCAGCCCCACTGAAAAGGCGGCTGCGTGACTACGCTTCCCCAGGGCAGCTGCATCTCCCAGCCCGTAGCCAGCCCCGTTTGCCCTCCCATCAGGTGAGCCATGGTGCTTTGTATCATTAGCATTTATCAATCCATCTAAGCAGCAGACTCCACTCCATTTGTACCATGGCCAGATGCCAAGTCAAACCGCACAACCAAGGCTGTTGCGTTGACACGATCATCTTTATCAGCCCAAATCCTAGCCCTGTAGAAATGAAGAAGTTAGCAGAGATCTATTTTCATCGTTTTCTGGGATTGGCATCAGTTACACCCCTTCCTTTAATTAACTACACATTGCTTTGTATAAAAGCCATCTCAGTATTTCAGCTGTGATGGATGTCAAGCTGGCAGCCTCCGAATAACCCGAGGGGCCTGCTTGCCCTTTCTGAAATACTGGCTTCTTTCTAGACCTCCTCCCAGCCTGAGACATAGGAGCAGATTTTTCGGTCTGGGAGACCAAAATGCCCCTGCCGCCCCTCACAGCACAGTGCCACATCTGCACGTGAAGGCGATGGGCATCGACGAGCACTGGTGGGACCTTCTCCAGGCATGGTCCCTGGGGGGCACGAACCGGAGGCACACAGCAGTGTGGACAGGGTCTCACTGGGATTTGTCCCACTCTTTTTCTTTGTGAGTGGGGTGAGGATTTGAACTCAGCCCTTCCCAAGTGCTGCTCTCGAGCATTAATCCAACAGGGTGCCTCCGTTTCCATGACCCTATTTCTACCCTCAGCGTTATACTCCACTCCAGCTCCATGAGCTGTTCCAGATGTTTTGGAAACCCCCTTGCAGTTTGGTAAAAGCTTCAGAAAAAAAGATAATTTCTCCCAGCAGCCAGATCTAAAGGAGGAGGAGAAGGAGGAGGAGGAGAAGCAGAGGATGTGAGGAGCAGAGGCATGGTTGGATAACCTCTCCCCAGGCTACAATCCACATCAAGTACAAAACAGGATTGATGAAGTGCTGAGGCAGGTTTGCTCTTGGAGATGGAGGCTGACACCCTGCAGCCCCTCTGCCTTCCCATCCGTGGGAGCTTTGCCCCTGACGGCGGCAGACGGACATCTCCCTCTGTGCCTGCTCCCCAGCCCTGAGGGGTTGGAAACCTGCCATCCGCCACGTCAGGAGCAGAGAAGAGGGATACAGCGCATTCTGGAGTTGCAGCTCTGTCCTCAGGTCCCAAGCGTGCCTTGGCTTCTGCTGAGCTGCAGTTGAGATGCAGATGGGGCTTCAACCCCACTTCCCAGAGCTGCTCTACGAGCAGGAAAATTGCAGTCAAAGTGTGAATGGGTCTGGGTTGAGCCTTTCCTGGATTAAACCCTTCACAGGGCACATGGCATCCCCCCACACCATGCTCTTGCTGACAGTTTATATCCCTTCCTCTTGCTGAAATCTCGCACAAATGCTTCATTTATAAAACATCCCTTCACCTCCCTGCTGAAATTCTCACGCTCTGCTCAGTTCTATCCATAACTGTATAGAACCAAATTATATACAAATCTAGCACCAGAAATAGTGACTGAATCAGCAGCCTGGATTCAGCCTCCACCCAAGTCAGGAGACACTGGAAGCTGGACCTGCCTCCAGATTTTGTGGCTGGAGCCCATCTGCAACTCTAAAAGCCAAAATGAAAATAAAGAAGAAACCAAATAACATGGCATCTCCTCGCCTTGACCACAGGCTCCCTGGGGCAGTGACTGTCTTTTTGTTTGTCTCAAGAAGAACAATTTTACTGTCTGCAAACGAGGAGCTGGAGCGGGGTCAGGGAGTCTCGCTGTGGGAAGGGGCAGAGAGGAGCAGAGCTCCTGAGGGGGAGCTGGGCTCGTTGCTCCTCCAGCTCTGGAGGAGCAGGCAGCGGGACAGTCAGCAACAAACACGGCTATAGGGAAGGCTACACTTCCCCTTCTTCATTCCTCAGCACCACCGTGTGCCCCAAAATCTCCCCCAAATATGGTACAATTGACTAGCACCTCCTTGGCTTCCCTTGGTGCAGTCCCAGGCTCTGGGGTGCAACTGCAAGGCAGCTATTCCTGGTAGCCAGCCCGGTACAGTAGCTGGGGAAGAGGAGAGCCGGGCAAAGGAGCCAGGCATTTGGTTAAAGGCACCTCCCAGCCCCTGGGCAGGTCAGGGACCAAGGGGCCTGGTAGGGCGTTTGGCCCTTTCCAACTGAAAAAGGGCCACCCTTGTCCTGGGACAGGAGCATTTGCAATTTAGTATCTTGAACTTGTGTTTCTCCGTTTGAGCTATCCTGGTCACATCAGGAAACAAACACATTTGGTTCCCTAAATGGAAGGAGGTTTTTTGTCATCGTCGTCATTTTTCTAGTTTCGGTCTTTGTCAGCAGCCCTTCCTCTTCCTCCCTGCTCTCTGAAATAGCAGAAAGCTGCATCTTCCACCCCAGCTGCCTCTCGCAGGTTGCTGCAACACCTGGTGCTTCTCCCCAGCCACTAGCCCTGCGCAGGTCAGAGCCCACGTGGAGAGAACCAAGTCTCCAAGCTCAGGGTTTTGTTGACTTGGTGGCCCAAGGCAGATATGTATGGGGTCTTGCTGGTACTGGTCCCCTTTGGCTGTGTGCCAGGCCCCGCCAGGATGAAAATGCCCTTCCCACTGCTCACTTCCCATGTGTCATCCCCCCTTCTCCCAGAGGCTGGGATGGGGAGCGCACCCTATGTCCCCTCTGCAAACATCACGGTCTCTTTATGCCACTGATGCAGTGGTGCAGATGCCAGCCTGGGTGGCTTCAGTGCAACAGGACCAAGAGAAGAAACCAGTGGTGCTGCAAGGAGTGGGTCAAACGCTCAGAGATGGAGGAAGGACATGCTCTGGACTCCAGAGCTGCAAGCCTCTCAGTTCCTAAACCCTTTTCCTTGAACAAAGCCAGAGTTCCTCCCCACAAATACCTCTAAAACCCCTCTAAGCTCCCTGGAGATCTCCCTGGGGTGGAGTTCATGCTTCCAGGAGCCCGGCATGATGCCCATCCTATTGCGTCCCAGCACTACCCACCACCGATCCGCCTGGAGGCAAAACTGCTCATCCTGGTCAGAGGCAGTGTCGTCTCGTCTCCAGCGTGTCTTGCCAGCCCTGACGGATGGCAGCTCTCCGGGCAGAGCTTCCCGGGCTGGCTGCCTGCTGGGAAGGGGCTGTGCTGTCTCCGGGCTTGGCGCGTCTTCCTCCCGGGTAAATATTATTTGCACTTTTGTGTGCTTAGGAAAGGTCACCTAGGGCTGGGCTGAGCAGCCGGCTGGAAGAAGGATTGTGACACTAACGGTCTCATCATTTTCTCCTCTTTTGAGCTTTTTCTGCCTCCTTTGGTGCTAATCACCATCTGACCCCAACCTGGACCTTCTCTAGGACTCAGCCTGTAGGACAGGTATTTTCAGGGTTTATGCAGATTTCAAACACAGGCATGGGAAGGTTCATACAATCCCAGCATCTTAACAGTGACATCTTATGTTAGTAACCCTGAAAAAAAGAACAGTGGAAAAGCAGGGCTACACAAATCCTGATGTCCCCAGACCCTAACTGTCTTCGTGAAACCTTCTGAGAGCCATCAGCGCTCCAGCATGTGGGATGCACCTGCATCTGGCCTCTCCCTGAACCCCAGAGCATCCCCCAAACCTCACAGGTTGTCTCCCTCCGTCCCCCCAGCTCCAGGCTTCCCTCTCTCACACATCTTCTCCAAACCCACCTGCAGGCACACGACTGCGGCTCCAACCCACGCGCTGGTCCCCGGGGGAGGAATCCAGGCTTTGATACACGGAGCGTGGCCCACCTCTGTCGTGCTCAGGCCTGTTGCCATGCGGTCTCCCTGGCCAAGCAGCTGGCATGAAGCTTGCAGGGGAGAGCATCAGCAAGAGACAGTCGTGCTGTTACTTGTGCGCCTAGCCGAGCGCAGAAGAGCATGCCGCCAAGCTGCAGCCCCTCTAGTTACGTGCCTGCTCCTCCCCTTGCATTTTGGGGTAGTAAATCATTCAACACAGAATCAGAGCTGCTCAGACCAAGGAAACTTGGCCCTCGGAGACTAACCTCACCTGGGAAGCCTCTGGGAAACACTTCTGAATTGGCGAGAGTTAGCGATGAGGTGATGGGGGATGAAGGGGGCTTCAGCAATGCTGACACCATTCCCTAGGAACCAGGAATTCTACATAAAACTGAGCAGGGAGAGTTCACACGTATCTCCCCTCCTCCTGAGGATCTGTCATTGCTTTAGCTCTGTGCCAGAGACCACCATGGAAGGACACGCAGTACACCCACACGCTGACTCTGAGGAGCACGGCGAGGCCCAGCGCCAGCTCTCCTCCTTCCCCATCAATCACCGGGAAGAGGGAGACAGATGTCTCCCTGGGGAGCTTGGAAGGTATCACCAAGGAGCAGGATAAATCAGGTCCCTGCATATACAACGGGGCAATTATTTATGGATGATCAAACACTGGCTCTGGGAACCCTGGGCAATAAACAAGAGCTCATGCCAGCTCGTGTGTTTACCTTCTGCCTGCACCTCGCAGCACTGAGCCGGAGTGATGGGTGAGGACCCGCACCAGCCATGCCCCAAACCCAGCACCCCTTTGCAGCTGGAGCCACTGGTGAGGGCAACAGGACCTGCTTTGACGTAGCTTTACCGCCTTCTCCCTGGGGAACCGAGCAAGGAACGATGAAGTCATGGTTCACAAAGCCTGGCTGGATAACAACACAGCAGGTATGAGTACCGACCGGCTCGGATGTGCTGGCTGCAGCGATGTTTGTGTTGCAGCACGTGTAGCTGCCCTGAGCCAAGGAAATAGGGGTAGATACAACCTGAGCTCAACCGCGCTCTCTGCCTCATGCCTTTCACCTCTGGAGGACCCTGGCTCTGTTTCCAGCTAGGGCCTGGCCGTCCCCGTGGCACGAGTAGCAGCAAGGTGGCAGCAAGCAACGCCTGGTGGGGATGCCCATATAAGAGCAAACTCGAGCTCCAGATCATAAACGAAACCCTCCTCTTTCATTTACTCATCTGACCCGGTGGTGCTGGAGCTGATAATGCTGGTTTCCTTTTAAGCGGAGGCTAGTCATAAATAAAATAAACCAGGCGTGCTTTGTGTTTCCACTGCCTTGCCTTTCATCCCCGCTCCTCAAAGCCGTGCAAAAGGGAAGTCCTGAGCGGTGAGCGGGAGCTGTGCCGGGGACAGCAGCGGCTCCGGGCTTGGCCGCGGTTGCACTTGTGCCAGTTCACGGCCCCGGCGTGGGGTGGGATCGCCTTCCCCTTTCGCCGGCACGGGGGAAGAGTGCAACGAGAGGCAGAGATTTTGCTTTCAGTGGCTCACATTCACGGCACTGCCCAGGACTGAACCAGGCTCCTTTTCTCTCTTGCCAGCCAACAGGCATAAAAGCAGAATTTCATACCCAGCAGCTGCCCAGACGCTGCCGGGGGAGAGGACGTGCCCTCCCCTTCCCCAGTGCCTAACTGGGAGGATGATGGAACATGCTAACAAGCAGCCAAAGAATGGAAAATCTGACAAATGCAAAGGCCCCCAGAAGCCGCCAGCGCAGAGGCCGTTTCCAGCAGCTTGTTAGTGGAGCTGACACTCCAACGAGGCGCATGAACTTCGGTCAACACCAGGCAGCGTGTGCCGCGGGGTGTTAGCTTCTCCCTGTTTCTCTTGCCACCTTACAGGGTGTGATGTTTTTCTTTCCTTGCTCTCCGACGAGCTGCCTTGGGATGTTTAGGCTGGGCAGCTGCAAGGGGCTCCTTCTGCAACGCATTTTGAGACTGCAGTCTCTTTAAAGGAGGTGTGAGAGGTGCAGGCTGCAGAGCTGACCCCCGTCCCAGAGCAGCAGCGAGTGTTGCATCAGGCTCTTCTAGAGTTAGACCCATGTGTGATTTTTCTTATGATTATCATTTGTCTCAGGGATTTGCCTGAAGTCTCCAGCCCTCTTCTGGCCGGTCCTGTAAAGCACAGCAGAGTGAGATTGAAGAAATATGGAGATACCATTGACTGTTGCACTGAGATTTAACTCAAAAGGGTTGTTTTGAGTTAAAAAAATAGTTTAAATAGTTTATATTTATAAAACATAAACAGTGTTTTTCTCTCCAGCACCAAGCCTGGAGGAGCATTCGCACCGTCCAGCCCTGGCACGGCACCAACATGGCCAGTGTCTGGACACTGTTTGTAGACAGCAGCGTTTGAGAGCGATCCCAAGCAGAGCAACCGGGAGCAGGGAGTTAACACGGAGCCACAGGTCTGGGGGAAAGGGAATCGGGGTGAGCTGGCAAGGTGACGTGCCAAAACCCTTCCTGGGGTAACACGTTCCCGAGGCGGCGTGGCTGGAGCAGAGGGCTGACTCCCAATTGCACGGGGGAGTTTTAGGAATTCCCTGGAGGAACTGAAATGGCTGTGGAGGAGGTATAAATACTGCCAAGCGGCAGATAAGCAAGTCTGGAGAAGCCTCGCACAGAGGCGTGTGCTGGGGGAATTGCAGCCCCTGATTTGCTCTGGTGGGGGAAGGCTCTGGGAGACCTGTCTGGATTTGGGGTAAGTCAGACTCACCCTCCCAGAAGGAGCTGAGCCTGCCTGGAGCACACAGGCGGCAGGCAGTGCCCGGAAGGCTCTGCTTTCACCCGGGCTATTGTTTCATGGTATGTTTTTTTTCTGCAAACTATTGTCCTAAAACAAAGAGCACGGGGTTTTAGGAAAGCCAGTGAGTCGCTCTGGCTCCAGAGATGGAGGAAAAGGCCTGAGTCCCTGGGCTGGAGGAGGGAGCCGTGGTGCTCTCCCCGGACGAGTAATGGCTGGTGGCTGGATGGGGCTGTTCAGAGCAAGAAAAAGTGCGGGACTTTGCAATGGGACCATTTGCAGCCTCACAGCGGTGCCCAGCCTGGCTGGCGGTTAGAGCCCACCACTAAAGATACATCATTTCTTAGCTTAATCTTAAATCATTCCCTACGGCAGGTCTGGAGGCCCCTGGACTGGTCCCAAGAGAGTTAGCCAAGGGTGATTCCAAGAGGAGCCCGGCTTTGGCTGCATGCCTGTGGCCACAGCCACCCTGCTATGGCCATATGGACTTTGCACATGCGAGTCCACTGGCCACACGTGGCTGTGGGCCTGCAGCACTGGGCTGGCTTGTTTGCATTGGTGTATTTAAGGCATGTGGGTTGACTTGAGACCACAGGCCTCCAGTAAGTATGTACTGCTGAGGTTCAGTGGCTGCTATATGTGTGAATACGTATATAGGTGAACATTAATAGGAGACGGGGCTGTGCAATAATGTCTGAGGACATATATAGCACTATAATGCAGGTGTGGGCACAGCCAGGTCTGTGTGCTGATGTTGCTGGCTGACAGGACAAGGTAAATATGGGACAAGACCTACCAGCATGCGGAGGGTACACCCGGGGCAATATCCGAAGGCACCATTCACATCAGGGCTCCGCTGAGTTAACCACGGGACAGACATCTCTTTCCTACAAGAGCTGACAGCAAAACCTGAGCAGGTGTCAGAAACCGGAGCATCACGCTGTGGGTGAACTGCAGAGCCAGGCAGGGCAACAAGGAGAAAATCGATGCATGGTGTGTAGAGGCGAGCACTGTGTTGAGGTCCTGAAAGTCCAGGCTGTGTGTTTGGAGACCTCTAGAGACTAATGGAAAAAATCACACGTCCAGAAACGCAGCCGGTGTAGCACAGGGGAGCCTTGCGTGAAAACTCCCGTGGGAAGTGCGGTGCTGAGCTCCTCGCTGAGTGTTTCTGCCACTTTGTGAGCAGCAGGAAAAAGGGATGAACGACCAAAAGCAAAGCATGGATAACAACAGGTTGAGGAAAGGTGCAGACTCTGGTGGTTGTATGACCAAATGGCTGGCAAATGCATAAGCAGGTCTGCTAATGTATCCCCTGCAGTTAACCGAGCCGTCAGTTTATCATCTCCTTTCCTACGCTAGACACTCTCCACCTCAAACTGCATCTGTCTTTTCTGTATCCCAGTGGCACACAGTCAGTGTGTTTGATTTTTTTTTCCATCCATCACCAAAGAAAGAGAAAAGTTACGGCATTAAGAGCTACCCACCCAGTGCTGCCTCCAATATCTGAGATTTTAAACATATTTCCAGTCCCTTGTCCCTTGCTAAACAGACAGATGCTACGATGGCTTCTGAGCAGTGGCACAACAGGCAGAAGGCAAATAAAGGTGTACCTGTAAAACCAGTTGGTATTCGGGCACCATTTACTGGTAAAACACGTGTTTGCATCTTTCCCCAGCAAACTTGCTTGCTCTCACTGAAATGCCAACAGGAAGCAAAGCCTTGAGTTTTGGGAAGCGCTGAGCATCTCAGAAGTTGCTGTCACCAAAACTGGAGCAATTTAAATTCCCCCTCCTTCCTCAAGAGCTTTCCCATCTCTCCAAACCTGCCTTTGCTGGCTTTTTTTTGCTCTCCCACAGGGCAGCCCTGTGGCTCCCAGCGCCGCTTGGCCTGGCGCAGCTTTTCACAGCAGGGGAGCAAATGCAATGCCTGTTGCTGGTGGTGGCACCCGCAGACGCTGTGGTAGGAGCTGGAATGAGACTCGGCGTGGCCGGGACATCACCCTGCCAGGACAGGCTGTGTGCACAGATTTGTGGCAAGCGCTTGGTTTTACTAGACAAAATAAAAGGCTGCAGCAGCTTCTCTGGAGGTCGTGACTCACGCCGGTTTCTGCACCGCGTGGGTGAGATGCAGCCCCTGGGCACAGAAAGGAGCCGGTATTTGTCCCACAATGGCTTGCTGGGCAAGGTCCTCTGCTATCCCACTGCACCCCGACCTGCCCTGCGGTGCCCAAGCCTTCTCCAGTCCACTGATTTCATTAGCATAACTATGATAAACTTGGCACAACTATTTAGCTTGCAGATCACTCCTTTCCTACGTGCAGGACTGCAACGCTGTCTGGGTTTGCCCACCGCCATGGTGGGTATCTCAAAAGCAGCCCCTTCTCCCCGCAGTCCCTTGCCTGGCTGGCAGGAGAAACAAGCAGGGAGGGATGATTTGGGGGGTGAAAATACAACTTTGGGTGCAGGCCGTAAGTCGAGGAGACATGCGGCTGGGCAGGTTGGAGAGGCCAATGTCCAGCATCCTACGGCAGCCCAAGGAGGGATGGGTGGGATGTCCCTGGCCCTGCCACCACCACCTCAGCACCTCCGCTGCTGGCTCGCGGCTCCCTTGCACGTCCCAATGCTGCCATCTGTAGCACAGAGCTCCGCTCCGGTGCTCCCCGGCATGATGTCTGGAGAGCTGGGAGCTGAGCAAGGAGAGCACGGCAGAGCTCAGCTGCACATGGTTTGGTTTTGCAGGAGTCCAAGCGGGCAAATCCCAGCCTGGGACTTGGCTTTTTCAGCCCCAAGAGAGGCAGTTGGCTTCTATGTCCGCTGGATTGCATTTTTAATCATCTGCCAAGGGCACCAGAGCCTGGGATAGTAGCTTTCATTCTGCTTATCTGCTGGAAATAAAATAAACACATTAAATAACATCAGCACTGTAGCACATACAGTTGAGGCGGTTTTAACCACGAAAGCCATGGATTCCTGGAGGACCAGCCGGGGAGCATTGCAGCCTCCCATGCACGCAGGGATGGGGCCAGCATCTGTTTTTAATGCATTTACCCCATGAAGGTGGGGGGATGCGCAGCCATCCCTCCCTTCCCTGGCTCGGCTTCACCCAGCTATATATTAGTGCATGCTGATGTCAGTATGAAAACCCCCAGCACTGAAATTCATTTCATTCCTGCCCATTTCTCAGTGACTTTCCATGACAGGAAATATCGGACAAAGGCTCCCTCGCCCTGCTCCCAAATCCCTGTATTGTCCCCAGCGGGGAAGGGAAATGCGGGCCGGGGTGTGCTGAGCTCAGCACAGCAGCATCCCGAGCCTCGCCGGCCCCGGGGCGCCGCGAGGTGGAAAAGCGGCTGTGACAGAGCTGGCATCAGCTCGTTTCAGGCCAGGCTCTGACCCACAGAGAGCGACCAAAAAGGAAAACAGGGAGAAAAAGAAATCTCTGTTGGTCGGGGTGAAGCTGAGCCTCTGTAGAAGCCACCATTTCTCTTCTGCCACCTCCCTTCTCTCTGGACCTTGCAGTGGATGGGACTCCCGGTATCTCCCCCAGCTTTGGAAGTCCCCATCCTTCCTTCATGCACTAAACACATCTGCCCCCCTGGATGGAGCCACACACCGGCTCCATCACATCACAGCTCAGGATTGCCCGGCCACCGCTGCCTTTGTGTGGGCAGCAGCGGGGCTGGATTAGCCCTGCACGCATGAGCGGGCTGACCCCACCGGGCGGGCAGCGGGATTTGCTGCTCCCCATCTCCCAGCCGTGTCCGACAGCCCGCTCTGAAAAGGAGACCTCAGCCCACTGGCGCTGCTAATCCCTGCGCACATGGGCCCCTGGCCCGCGGCCCCTATATAGACCCCTCTGGCCACACAGCCGGGGCGAGTCTGCGGCGCCAGGGCAGGCGAGCAGGATGGCACTGCGGGTAAGCGCTGGGGACGGGAGCTGGCACAGCCTGGTCTGCTGATGGGTGACAGTGCAGGGTCAGGCCGTGGATAAAGGCAAGCGGCACAGATGAGCACAAGAAAGGTAGAAATCTTGAAAGATGTGGGGATGCTACTTGAGGTGCTGCTCCTCTATTTCAGTCCGGTCCAGGCAATTGCAACGCTGTGAGCTTCGTGGCTTTCGATAAAGGGCAATAGGACAGATTTTTCATGTTATACCAGGGCTGGTCTGGGGTAACGCTGCCCTGATGGCAGCACTTCTGGCTTGGAGGGTTTAAGCTGAGACCAAAACAGGACCAGTGCTTTAGCAGAGGAGATCTGTGCTTTGCCATCCGTCTCCACGGGACAGCCGGCAGCAAAGAGGGAATTGCTGTTTCCTGCGTGTGTATGTGGCGTGTCTTTTGCTGGTGGTGTTGTAATGAAGACGAGCTAAAGGTCAAGGCAAGGCTAACCCGGGTGCTGCCATCACCACTCGCTGTTTGAAACCATACCGTCAGCTCCATCAGCCCTCCGTGCTTCACAGGGGTGAACACTGGTGTGGTCAGAGCCTTTGAATGACCATGGGCAGGTTCCTAAAGCCACCCTCCAAAACTAGCTGGGCACGAGGGCATGAGGTTGACCATCGTCATGTCTCAGCTCTTGCCCAAGAACGTGCATACCCCAAAAAAGCACTGGAAATGGAAAACCATGCAGAGAAAGAACCCGGGGGATGAAAGTGCCGAGCTATGGGGAGGGAAAGGCAGGCATGCAGCGGGCAGTGGAGATGTCAAGGCCGGAGAGATTTTTCCCAGTGTGAGCAATAAGTTTGGGAGAAGGGGATGCTCAGAAATGCACAATCATTAGAGTGCTAAAAAAAAGTGGGGTGAAATGGCAAGCACTTCTTATTAAAATGAGTTATTTAATAAAACTATGAATTATTCAAAAAGGCACATTTTCCAGCTCATTTTATGCAAGTTTAACCTTGGAGATGGGGGGAGCGGGTGGAACGGGGTTCTTGTGGGAAGTCACCCATGTAATGCTGGATGAGGACGGGCTGGATGTCATGTTACACCCATTCCTTGGTCTGTCCTTGTCTTTCACACGCTGCTTCAAAGCATCACAAAGTTTTCTGCTTTGGATTTTATATTGCCAAGGAGGGGAGAGAGAGCAGAGCATCTTTGTGTCCTGCCAACAATGAAGACATTCAGGTTCTTTAATTTTTGCTCCCTGATCCCACCCAGCTCTTTACAAAAGACCTTGGGGGCAGCAAATCCCACTTCATCAACTGGATATTGTAGCAACTTCATTTCGTATCAGTTTAGAGCTCCTAAGATTATTTAGGAGGGAGAAAAAGGCAGGGACAGAGTGTGCCTGCGTAGGAAGGGGGGAGAAAGGAGAAGACGATGAGAAGGTGAGAAAGATGGAGAAGTGTAAGGAATGAGAGGGGCTGTGCATCTCTCCCACCTTGCCATGCTTCACCGTCGCCTCCTTGCCGGCAGTTTGAGGCCCTGTACCCAGAGGGGATGTGTCCCGGTTGGAGCGTCGTGGTCAAGGGTGAGACCAGTTCCAGTACGAGCATGTAAGGACACGCTCCGCTCGCAGCTCTCCCGGCTCACGACAGCCAGCATCGGTCCACAGCTCTCCATCACTTCTTTCTCTCGTTGTCTTAGGTTTGAAATTAATTTGCTCTGTGACCCTGGAGACCAAATTGCTCTCCACTTTAACCCCCGCTTCTCCAGCTCCAGAATCGTCTGCAACTCCTTCCTCGCCAACCACTGGGGGAAGGAGGAGGTTAATAACACCTTCCCCTTCGAAGCGAAGGAGCCGTTCCAGGTAACCCTGTGTCACCCCGTGAGTCTCCTCAGGTGGGACAGGAGTGACCCAGCCAATATTGGGGTCCTCCTCATGGATCTAGCCCTGCATTTCCTGCCAGCACCATACCCAGTAACATCCCCTCTCTGGCTCTGTCCCCTGTTAATATTTCTGTTATCCCCTGATTTTGCTGCTGATTTACACCCAACTCGGGCACAAAGATGCAGAGCCTCGGCAATAATCCCTGGATGATGCATTTGTTTTCGATTTAGGCTTTGCATTATCACCAGTTTCTGCTGTCACAAAGCGGAGAACTCAATTATTCCCTCCTTTTGCCCAAAGAGGGAGTGAGCAGTATGTGTGTTGGCTCTGGCAGGATTGAAGCAGGTTGTAGATGCATGGGCCCAGATCCGGGCACTCACTGATGCGATGGCAGCACGGTCCAGTGAGGATATGCGGCCACATGGTGAATCTAACACAGTATCTCTTTCAGGTTGAAATCTATTCTGACCAGGACTATTTCCACATTTTCATCGATGAGAACAAAATCCTGCAGTACAAGCATCGGCAGAAGCAGCTTTCATCCATCACCAAGCTGCAGATTCTCAATGATATTGCCATTTCTTCGGTGGAAATCACCAAACGAGGCCTTTACTAGAGACCAAAGTTGGGACAGTCTCGCAGACCATTCCCCCTCAAGCTACTGATCCGGCTGGAGACCATCTCCTCCCCTTCTCCACCAACACATGCCATCACCGGCCAGGGAGATAGCTATGCCCAAGAGCAGGGTGTGAATTAGCACTAGCGCTCAGCTGGCCGTGTGGTGAAGGATGTAATGGGTGGGGATGTTAGGGACGGAAAGGGACATTTCTTTCCAGGAGCTGGGTAAAAATACTGCCATGTTTGCCAATAAAACCAAACAAGGAAATCCCTGCTGAAACGTCCCTCACTGGGCAACTCAACTGAGTTATTCATTCCCTGCAAATCTCCAGGCACGAGGTGTGAACAAGGGCTGGCAACTGAGCAGGAGGACACAGGCTGAGGGCTGCTTGTTTTCGGCACCGGGAAAATACTGCCATTTCGCTTTGAGGGCTAACATGAGATGAAGGTCCTACGCGGGTAGATCAGGGTGATAAGATTCAAATTTCAAGATATTTCCAGAGATTCCTTTCACCAATTGAGAGATGTTTGCTCAGCCTGAGTCCTGCCAACTCCAGGATTCTTAGACAGACCCTAAAGTGATGTAGTGGGTCACAAAAGGGTAAATGCTTAGCGACACATAAAAGCACGATCCCTTCATCATGCACCAGCAATGCAGCTGGAGTCCAAACAAAAGGATCTGAGGAAATCAGGGTCTAGAAATTATGATAAGCTCAGAATGAACAAAGTGCCATTATTCTTGTGGATAGTCTCTGGCTTTTCTCTTTACTCTACTTTCTTGTTTTCTTTTCTCCTCCGTTTCAGTTGCCTTTCAAAATCAAAACAGTCCACTTGTCCCTGGCACCCTCTTCTCTTTTCCACCCTCTTTCTCGGAGTGCAACATATCTCCAACTCCTTGACCAGGCCACAGCAGGCTAAAAGATGTTATTTTTACTTTGTTTTAATTACGCGTGTCATAAGAAGCATAATGTCACAGTGTTAAATCTGAACAGGAACTCACTCCAAAAATGCAATTACAGCTGCACCCAACTTGCTCCTTTGTTCCTCAGACATAAGACAGACCACATTCCTGATGCAAAAGGCAAAGATGAGCCCGCCTTGCCAGTCCTTTCCATCAAGGAGAAATCACTTGGTAAGAAGTCAGCCCTGATCCATCCTTGCCTTTGGGTGGGATCTCTGAAGGTCACAGCTTTGCTCCAGCCTTTTCTCAACACTCAAATTGGCCATTCCCAACTCTTCCCTCTATTTATAGTCTCAAGGACTTATGAGGAAGAGGTGACCACGTAGCCAACCACAACACAGAATGCCACAGAGTTGACATTTATGAGTCTGCTAAAAAGTTTATAATGTTTTTCCAGACCATAAAGAGCATTAACCGGAAACCATCCTGTTCATGTGGCAAAGAGCGCAACGGGAACAGAAAATGGTCCCAAATGGTACCTCCTCCCTCAAAAAAGAACAGAAAATACGGTTTGGAAATGGCCACGATCTTGTTTGCAAGTCAGGGAGGCTGGAGATGGTGAGATTTCCTCTGGTCTGGAATAAATCCGTCACCATCGGGACAAGGGGGTCGGCTCAAATTCTGGTTGTCGTGATGTAACTCAGGGGTTCAACAAACTTTACTCTTATGGCCATCCCTTCAGTAAAACAGGCACAAATACAGACAAAACCGGGCCCGCTCGGATCTCTGTGTCATACATCTGATAATGCTGAACTGCATTTGAAAGAAATTGTTCTTTTTATTTGTGCTTCTTTGGGGGTTGATAGAGACAGATCATTTTTCATGGAGGAAAAGCAATGAAATGATTTGTAAGGGTAATACTTTGTACTTATGTGGCCACAAACTCCATCTATAGCCACTGTTGCAGAAACACACCACAATTGCATTGTTTTCCAGAAGCAACACAAAGGACCACAGACAAACAGGGCAAAAAATATTTCAAGTACAAATAAATAAAGAGATGCCACAAAAAAATCAGGCGGCGGCAGAGATTATGCCCTGACTCCTGAACACGTTCCCCTCAGCTTCTGCCAGCGGCTGATCTCACTCCATTACCATCCGCACCGAGAGCGCCCAATCTCTCCTGACACATCCACAGCGTTGCTGCTGGCTTCAGGGCTTTATCTGCTGCCTCCTCCAGCCAAAACAATCCCAAGGGTGAAGGGGTCTTCAGAGCAAGGGAGGTCTGGGGAGCTACAGAGCAGCTCTGGGAGGAAAACTCCAGGGCTGGCTGTTTATAGCTGTTTTGCACAGTTTTATGGGGAATGAGAGATGCCCTCCAAGTCCGTGACCCTCATCTGCCCCGAAGGAGAAACTCTGGAGGAAAATGAAGCCCCGCGATTATGATGGTCAATTAAACTCTCAGGAGGGGGGTTAGCACATCAGACTTGCACAGAGATATGCATGCTGGTATTGACGTGATCAAAGGGAACAAACTAATCCTTCCTCCAAATTTTAACCAGCCTTCCTAGTCATGACCCGGGGTTTGAGTCTGGGGAGGGAACTGATGGAGATGAGCGCCTGCCCAGGAGTATTTTTTGAAGAGCTGGAGGCCTTTTGAAGGGTAAGGAGCAGAGGCAACTGGGGGTGCAGCTCTGGGAGGGACCAACATTTCACAGCCCAAACTAAAGGCCAAGCTCAATATTTTTGCTGTGGCCAAATGCAACACAGGAGTCAGGCTGAAATGCTTCCAGAGAGAGCAATTACTGTGGGATGGGGACTGACCAAGACAGGGTCTGCTTAGAAAGCAGCAGTTGCTGCCCTTAAAGCTTACACGAATTGGGGAGGGACACCTGAGAGAGAGAGGTCCCTCAGGAGGCAAAGCCAGCAGAGGTGGTGGCCTCCCGTGTGGGCTCTCCCTTTCCCACTGATTCTCCTCATTTGAGTTGGATCTGCAGAGCTCAGTGAAATGCTCTGCCTTATCTCCAGATCAATGAGAGGAAAATCAGGCTCGTAATCCTTCGTGCCTGAGCTGTGCCAGGACTCCCAGGGCCGAGGTCCCCTCTGGCAGTGTCAGAGCGCTGCAGATCTCCTGCGGAGCATCTGCCGATGCACGATCGGAGCGCGCTCCTTGGTGTCGCTGACACTGCTGGCAATCATCGCATACCCCAGCAGCAACCACCGGCGATTTTCTCACAGGCCGGTGAGCAAACGGCTCCCACGTCAGCGACAGTCACGTCTCATCAGCAGAGCAGCAGCCTGGAGACATCGGACTGAGTGATGCTGCCTCTGCCAGCCTTAGCAAGGGACACTTGAATATCAGACACTGGGTCCTGCCTGGCTATGGGAAAGGCAGTGTGGAAAAGGGCAAGGATTTGTTGCCAACGCAGCGGGAAAGACTTCTAGGAAAGCACAAAAAAAGCAAAAGTGGTGCAGGTTGCATCTGCCTCATGCTCACTTTCTGAGTCGATGCCTTTATTTTTTTTTTTTTAACATGACCACCCCCTCTACAAAGAAAAAAAAAAAAAGACAAGAAAAAGACTTTGCTACTGGAGTTTTAGCTATGTAGTCATAGCTAGAGGGCAGCTCTGGTGAGGAAAGGCAGGAGGAGGGCAGTTGTTAACCATTTAACTAATAATTCCCTTTCTCCTCCCATTTCAGTGCCCCCATGAGCATCTCCTGATGGACAAGAGCTGTGCCGCAGCAGACATCTTCACCTCTCCACCGATCCTAAGCAACAATGTGGTGGTGCAGCTCAGTGATCCTGGCTCCATATCTCTGGCATCTCTAATTTCGCATGTCCCCCAAGGCCTCAGTTTTCCCAACATATTGCCACAGAAATAGCTGCTAGAAGCACAGAGCTTATTAGCAATGACTTTCTTCCTTACATCTCTGAGCTCTTATCTAAGAGGCTGCTTATTCAACAACATGGGCTGTCAAACTCCTTAAATGCTCAGGAGTCACAGGTGTTTGCTGGCAGGACTGAGGAACATGAAGGGCAAATGTTCAGCCTTTTTCTGAAGAGTATGAGGAAAAAAACCAAGAGGAAAGGAGGAGTAACTCTCAATTCTGGCTAGGAAGAGGCATTTCTGAGGCACCAGGCAGCCCCAGATTGCAGCTAGAAAGGAATCTCTGCTGGAAAGCAGAGGGATGTTTCTTTTATTGCATTTAAAGAGAGCTTTTTAAAGCCATTTTAACTCACAGCATCTCCATCCAGAGCCAGCTCAGGCAGGGAAGTGCACCTCCCAGCCCCGATCTTTCATGTACGGTGGCAGGTACCAGCTGCAGACATTAAATGCAGGCTGGAGAGGGATAGTTCTCTGAAAGAAAGGATCTGCTCTGAAGGTTGAAGAATTGGAAGCTGATGGTATCACTTTATTTGGCAGCTGTGTTATTGTATATCACTACTGCCTAAGGAAAGGGTGACAGAAATTAGCCCAATGCCCAGATTCGCTGGCCCTCCAGTTCTGCAGTCTGTTCAAGACCCTCTTGCCAACGCTAGATGCTATCTATCATGTTATTCCTTCAAGCTGTATGAACATAGCTAGCCAAATCTCTGACTTTACCAGAGCACAGGGCAACAGCCTATGGAGGTCAGGATGCTTTCTCTGCGCCGTCACACCATCGTAAGGCTGTCTGGGCCTTATAAAGCACTTTAAAACCATAGAGATCCAAGTAAACTATAAAGAGAAGGAAGTATCATAACACCCTTGTGCAGGCGAGGAAACCAAGGCCCACGGAGGAAAGAAGCAGAGCAGAAAAGGAAGGGGAGAACCAGGTGCTTTTGCCTCCAGCCTGCTGCTCTCACCCTGCAGCTCGTGGCCTGGCCACGTAGCCTGAGGGTAGGTTTGGCTGGGACGTTTCATGGTCTGTGAGATGTTGCCCCGAGCCTTAATGAGCTCCCAGGCTCCATGCTGAACCCCTCCACAGCCTGCAGCACAGCCCAGGTCGCACAGACCAGGCAGCCCCTTGTCTGAAATGAGGGACCAGGGCTGCGGAGCAGCTCCTTAGCCCAAGGAGTTTTCCATCCGTCTGTACACAGATATCATTGCTGTGGTCTCAGCTACTAATCAGCATTTCCCTAGCTTGTTTCATGCTCCAGCCCAAACAACAACCAAAGAGCCAGCAACATCCCTTTATTTTCTTCCCCTTCCTCGATACACCACCCCATCCAACGAAAGGCTTAGCAACTGCTGTGTGATTTATCGCACAAAAAGCTTGCTGGTTTCAAAAATTAGGAGTAAAACTGAGATGCAGCTATCTCACCTTCTAACCTCCGCCTTTGCGCGAAACTCCACCTATTGTCAGCTTTCATTTCTTGAAGATGCTCTGTGCCGTGAACACACACTGGAAGCAGAAAGACGGCCGTGGTCAGCGGTGATGAGAGCGCGGTGATTGTACTTCCAGTAAATTGCTGGAGTCTTTCCAGATGAGTCACTGCACAGAGAGAGGTGAGGTGTTATTACTAGAGAGAAAAAGTTTGCAACCGATCCTGACAGAGATTAACAACCTCTCAGAGCCTCTGCCTGCCTGATTTTCCACAGCTAGTTGTGGAGATTCCTTCTAAAAAGCTGCCCCAAAAAAATAACAGCTCACAGAGTGTTGTTTGTTTGGTTTTTTTCTCTTATCTTGTCAAAACATTAGAGCAGAGTGCTGGAGAGCATTCAGACCCAGGATCACATCTCTTCATGCCTCCCAGCTGATCCCCTTGAATCCACAGAGCAGAAATCCTAAGGATTTCCTGATTAGAAGTACCCAATATAGGAAAGCTTATTTTTAAACACACAACACTTGATCACCAAGCCCTTGTTGCAAATGTGCTCAAGTTCTAATTCTTATTGCAACCTGATGCCAGGCGTACCCACTTTGTGGCAGCCACCCGCAAAGCATCACCCAGCCTGAGAGTAAATCATCTTGCTCAGAACGACAAACTCCCTCCTATTGTATTCTCCAAAATCTTTACCTCCTCCCTGACGCCAGCAGATCTGGGCCCTGAGAGTGCTTTTCTCAGAGCCTTTCCTTCCTGCCTCCCTGCATTTCCCCTCCGCAACCCGCTGCAGCTGGGAAGAGGCAAACAGTGGCAAATTTAAAGCCTTTGTCAGAGACTTCCCCCAGCTGGCAATCAGCTGATGGAACCGAGCAAGCTTTGTCATCTGAAAAGCCCTTTATTAGCCTTTGCACCTGGGTATAGAGCACCAGGGAAGCAGTATCATTGTGCAAATCTGGCAGCCTTCAGGTAAAGGATGGGCGACCGACTGCCTTAGCAGCCCCTGCTCTTAATATTGTTGCATCTGCCTCCCTTCTCAGCAGTATCAGTGGCAAAGCGCTTAGACCACTAGAGTTGTAACAGCATGAAGTGGAGCCCCACAAACCCAGTCAGACCACCAGATTTCCTCAGTTACCAAATCTGCTTGATTTGGGCCTTGCTTTCAGTCTGGTTCTAATTATTTCTCCCTGAGGTTGATGGTGCCTGTATGGATCAAGAGGGTGAGACCAGCGCACAAAGCATGGACATGAAGGAAATCCCACCATTGCGTCAACCGATGCTGGATCACAGCTCCGGGGGGAGAAGGGCTGGATGCAGGCAGCGTTAGGCGGTTGCTTTGCATGGCAGCTGCCACCCCTGCTAAGTCCTGGCTTCTTTTAACTTCTCAAAGACTTGATTTAGTCAGTGCTCAGTATCACTTCAAAACCTTGTCTCTAAATTTGTGCCATGAATTAGGGATCCACAGCACTGATTTCTCCTTAAAACCCCCACTTTGTTGTGCAGCACACCTCCATTTAGTGACTCCCCTTTTAACGAGACAGGGTCGAATTCACTTGGTGTGGCCCCGTTTCTAAGCAGGGTCCCTGCAGGAGCACGTTCAGCCCTGCGCTCCCCAGCCTGCTGCTTGTCTGCGCTTCTGCACAAACCAAAAGCAAAGATGCCTGAAAGACAGATTTTTCAATCACACTACTGCCAAAATGGTGTTTCATTGCTCTTGAGCGAGTGAACATCGTATCAGACAAATTCTTCTGTACAAAATTATCTTTTTATTTCAGCCACTACATTTCCAGAGCACTCAATCTAAGAGGCTTCCAATAAAAAGCATGGAAGATAAGGAATTTGGCACATATCTGTTTATGAAAACAGACATCAGTGAATATTCTCAGGCATAACAATGCACACATTCTCCATTTAAAATCCTCCAAAGGACACTTGAAATAGTTTAAATGTTTCATTCTTTGATTGAGAGGGAAGAATAGTGGGAGAAGAAAGGTTTTCACTCTCATAAAAGTAATTACAAACAGCAAACATCAATTCCCAGATGTTTTTTATTTGTTTTGTGATTTTATTTTCAAAGAATCTGAAGTGCACTTGGCATCTTCTGTGTATTGTCTTTGACTGTGCACAGCGTTGGCCTCTTATCTCCTCCTGGATTCACAGCCGCGTCAATGCGCTGACATCAGCGAACGCCACGCCGGAGCTATGCCGAGGACCTGGCCCGCGGTGCCAGAAATAGCTCATGTCCCCCCCGAAACCACGATGCTGGAGCAGCGGTGGCACAGGGACGGAGCAGCCACCAGCAGAGGGAGCGGCAAAGCCGGCTCAGAGGTCCCCCAAACCGGTGGCACCCAGGATTTGGGGAGTTTTGTTGCTGGGTTAGAGATTTGTGGACACCTTTTTTTTTGTTCAATACAAGTTAGCAAACAGTGATGCTGTTACTCTCTCCTGAAGGCAAGAGAGACCCAGAGAGAGGGGTTTCTGTATTGCTCCTGTTTATATCAAGCACTAGAAATGCTTGCGCAGACCCTCCTGGGCTGCAGCGGCAGCAGGGTCCCTGGGAGGCAGAAGGGCAGATGTAAGGGCTCGGGCAGCCCCCAGGTCCTCCCGTCTCCATGCCGTCAATCAAAAAGTGTGAAGGGCAGAAGGGGTAAGTGGCAATGAAGTTGAGTTTTAGCCAGTGCTTTTCAAGGGCAGTCCGACCAGCACCTCCCCGCAAAACCAGTGGGAAATTATTTCACTGGTGCCAGCATTCCGCCTCTCACATCAAGCCGGGATGTGCTCCCAGCTCACTGCCTCTTCCCAAACACAAGTGGCCTCTGGACAGCCCATCCCAGTAGCACCAATCCAGCCCCCGCTTGACTGAGGCCCTCATTTTGTTTCGTCTGTGAAGCGAGCAGACCCCATCCCACCTGTCTGCTGGGCGAGCACAGCGGGAGGAAACGCAGCTACGTCCTCTAATCCCACTGCCTCAAAACAGGCTTTCAGGTCAAACCGTGGCAGACGAGACACATCAGGCGTGTCGGGATACGCGCTGGAAGAAAGCTAAGAAACCAAAGTGCCCTTTGGTTAAGTGCCAGCCAGGACAGTGTGTGTCAAGGACACAGCTTTGCTGGGTCCACCCAGGAGTGTGCATTCCCCGTGGGGAGGCACTGGCAGGGAGGAATACCCCTCCCAGAGCCCAGCCGCCAAACTGTCCCCCGTGCACTCAGCAGGGGGAGAAGTGTAAGTGGGGAGAGCACATAAGCTGCTGTAAGTAGATCCACAACCAGACAAATTGCTCCACCTTCACACTCTCGAGGAGCTGGTCCATCCTGTCACCAGCATAACCTGGAAAAGCCTCAGGGTTTCCTGACCTTACACCGGTTCTTGGGCCTGGGACAGTCAGAGCATCCCTGCGGCTGTGTGCCGCCCAGCTCGTGCTGCAGCGGGAGCAGGGAGGTTGTGCTGAGCCAGCTATGCTAAATTTACCCCGCCTGGGACGCTGATGCGCGGTGGGCAGAGCAGGTCTGGGCAGCCGTAGCAGGCTTGGGAGCTGTAGTGAGTTTTTCTGAGATTCTGGCAAGGCCCCAAAGTGGCTGACTCACTCCTCCTCTCAGGTCAGTTCTTCAGAGCTGTAACTCCGGTGAGACCAGGGGGTTATTTCTGATGTACCTTGCTCTGCGAGCAGAGTCCAGTCCATTACCCTTGCTGGTGAAGGATGGCTCCTGTCTCCAGTGGGCTTTATTCAGCTTCCGCTCCAAAGCTGTTCCGTAAGAGGGGAACCAATGTGAAAAGAGTACGGCATTTCTTTTCGTTGGAGATTCCCCATCTTGAGTTATTTGGTGACTCTGAACTTGTTAGAATCAATGAACTCGTTATCATCAATGCCCCGTCCTCTCTCTCGGCTGTACACAGCATATAGATTTGTCATTTGTTGTTAAGAGATGAGTTGGCATTTGTGAGTTGTGTCAACGGATGCAAAAGCAGATTCATCCTAATTGTATCGAACCACTGATCAACTTAGTAGTCTAGTCTAGTATTTTAAGCCCTAAAGGTTCCTTAGCAGTAAATCATGCAGGTTACAAATAAAGTGCACAGGGGAGAAAAAAAAGAAGAGAACTGTATTTATTAGCTTGAACATTTGGAAGGTAACTGCCTGGATAAAATACATTCAAAGAGTCCTGGCACATTTCTTCACTCTCTTCTCTTGTATTCTGTTAATACCCTACTAAAACTGTTGACTTAAACACCTCCGTTCTGTTGTTTTCTGTGTCTAACGGCAGGTGTGCTCTAGGGAGGCTGGGCAGTGGCTGGCAAGCGCTTCGGCGCCTGGAGATTTCCAATTGCTGGCTTCGACCCCGGGCCGGGCACTTCCCTGTTTGCTACACGTCTATTTGCTTATGGAGCAGCTGTGAAATCGCAGCAGAGTTTAGGTATCCATGAGAGTATCCGTGCATTTCACTGCATAGAATAATGTGTACCTTGTGCTCTGGGCAACACACTGTAATTAGTTTGTAGAAGTTGTTTGTCTCTGAAGATCTATAAATACACATACATAAAACTATAGGGGAATAAGCAGTCACATGCTTAAAGCAAATGCATTCTAATGCAGAAGAGCTTTATACGCTGATCACATTCCCCCCCAAATGTGGTTCCACTGCTGATCTTCCTTTCATTTCACGTAAGGCTGACCAAAAATATTTACTTTCTTCTCTCACATAAATAGACTAAAATGGATGGAGAATTTCCCGCTGAAATCAAGGGCATTCACGATTCAGTGACAAACAGCCTCCACCTGGGCTGTATTTGTTACCTTGCTCTCTCTCAGAGAAGGCAAAGAAAGAAAATAAAAAATAAACGCCTCAGGCAGAGGTATCAGTCCCTCTTGTCAAACGTTTTCCCCTGTGATTCACTAGCGTCATCTGGGTACCTCCAGTGAAAAGCTTCATTTTACAAACCAATCTTGTTCCCCAACCAAGCCCTTCAACTTTTTCAAGTGACTTTTTTCCATGACCCATTTTCTCCATTCCTTCAGTTGAAGAGAAAAGACAAAAAGCCGTGTTTCTTTCTGGAGTGCTCCTTGCTCGAGTGGGTTCCCACCAACACCTGCTGGGCTGTTAACCCCCGATGTACCGGCCTCTGCTGGGAAGCACAGCAGGCAGGTGGGCAGGGTGTTAGAGCAGAAGTAGGCACTGAAGTGCCTGGGTGCCTCCCTGCCTTGCTGCAGCTCAGCCCAGGGAACCCCCAGGAGAGCAGAAGGGGAGGGGGACATCAGACAGAGTCCGGCGAAGCGCGTGCACGTCCCTGCCTGGTCCCTGCCTGGTCCCTGCCTGGTCCTGCCCTGCCTGGTCCCCGCCCAGACCATGGCCGGTCCCTGCCTGGTCCTGCCCTGCCTTGCCCGGTCCTGCCCAGCCCTGCCTGTTCCCTGCCCGCTCCTGCCCGCTCCTGCCCGGCCCAAGCGGAGCTGTCCCTTCAGCACCGCGGCCGGGGCGGCCGGGCACCGGGAGCCCGGCGGGGGGGGCGGCTGCCACGGCTCGGCACGGCTCGGCTCAGCCTGGCACGGCTCGGCTCGGCCTGGCACGGCTCGGCACGGCTCGGCACGGCTCGGCTCGGCTCGGCTCGGCTCAGCCTGGCGCGGCTCGGCCCGGCCCGGCCCCAGCCAGCGCTCCCGGCGGAGGGGAGGGGGGGAATCCTCTGCAGGGCAGGGCAAGAGGGGCGCGTACGGGTGTGCAAAGTGCGTGTGCGTGCACAGGGTGCGCGTAGGGGGGTGCAAAGGGGGTGCAAGGGCTGAGCCGTGCCTGCGCGTGCAAGGAGGGTGTGAGCGGGAGGGGTCGGGGGAGTGCAAAGCGGGCGCGAACATGCGGAGGTGTGGGAGCGGGTGCGGGGGTGCAGGGGGTGGGGGTGCGGAGGGAGGGCGGTGCATGCGTGCGCAGGTGCGGAGGGAGGGAGGGGTGTGCGGGGCACCTGTAGAAAGGTGCGTGCAGCCAAGTGTTTGCACAGAGTCTGTGTGTGCGTGTGCGCGTGTCGGGGGGGGTCTATAAATGTGCGTGTGTGCTGGGGGGGTGGGTAGGGACGGGGGGGCTGTTGGGGGTCCGCATGCAGGGCTGCGGGCAACTACACAGGAGTGGGTGCGTGTTCGGAGGCTGTAGGACAGGTCTGTAAAGAGGCTGTGCCTGCGTGCAGGACGGGGTGCGTGTGTGCAGGCAGGACTGGGTGCGTGTGTGCAGGACGGGTGCGTGTGTGCAGGCAGGACTGGGTGCGTGTGTGCAGGACGGGTGCGTGGTGCAGAACTGGGTGCGTGTGGGCAGGACGGGGTGCGTGTGTGCAGGCAGGACTGGGTGCCTGTGGGCAGGGTGGGTGCGTGGTGCAGGACTGGGTGCGTGTGCACGCCGCGGTGTGTGCGGGGCGCAGGGGCCGTGCGGGTGGCAGCCGCGCGCAGGGTGGGCGCCGGGCTCGCGGTGCCGTGGGTGCGTGGGTGCGAGTGCGTGGTTGTGCCAGCGGGTCCTGCGCTGCCGGCACACGGCGGAGCCGCCCGCGGGAGGAGCCCGGCCCGGCGCTGCCCGCCCTCCGCCCGGTGAGTGCCGCCGCACCGCGCCGCGGGAACGGGGGAGAACCGGGGAACCGGGAACCGAGGAACCGGGGGAGGGGGGGCACCGGGGGTCTGGGGCAGCCCGGGATCGGGGCTCGGCAGCGCGACCGCGGGGCACGCAACTTTCCCGGGAGGGAGGGGAGTCGCGGCGGGCCGCGGCCGGGGCTGCTTTCCCGGGGTGCAGGGGGGACCGTGGCTCCTTTCACCTGTCCCCCACGCGGAGGCACCGTCTCCCCGCGGCCGGGCACGGAGCTCCCGCCGGCTCCGCCGCCCCTGCCCGCGCCGCTGCCCGCGGAGCCGCGCCGCGCTGCCCAGCCCGCCCTCCCCAGCGCTCCCGGCCGCCGCTCAACTAAGTTGCCGAGAAGCCATTTCCGACCCGGCACCTTCCCCGAGAAGGGAAAACATCGCCAGGAGCCCGCGCTCATCCCTTCTCTCTGCGCCCTCTTTTGCAGGCGTGGCTGGTCCCAGCTAAACATGCCAGGAGCGCTCAGGGCAGCACGGCAGGCTCTGCCCCGTTAGCCCGGGGTGCCCGGGGGGGCTCAGCCATGAATTCCTCCACCCCCGCCCCCGGGGCCCCCCCCGGCCCTCTGCAGCTCTGGCAGGAGGAGAACCAGACGCAAGGCGGGCTCTGGAATGGGAGCCAGGAGCTGGGCTGGGAAGAGCTGGAGAAGATGCTCTTCCTCTTCGTGAAGGAGCCCGTCACCATCAGCCTCACGGCGATGTACCTGGTGTCCTTTGTGGTGGGCTTCGTGGGCAACATCATGTCCATCAGGGTGCTCACTCGGAAGCGCCGGAGCCGAGTGTCCAGCCTGAGTGCCACCCGCAGCCTCCTCATCAACCTGGCGGTGTGCGACCTCATGGTGGTGTGCGTCTGCATGCCCATCACCGTGGGCAACCTCATCTACAAAGCCTGGGTGTACGGGGACTTCCTCTGCCGGGCAGTGCCCTTCATCCAGGCTGTTTCTGTCTCCGCCAGCGTCCTCAGCCTGACCGTCATCAGCGTGAACCGATACTACAGCGTACACAATCCGCTCAACGCCCGGTCTTTCTTCACTCAGAAGAGGATCCTCAGCACCATCCTGGTCGTGTGGTTGTTGTCCTCAGGGATATGCATGCCCCTCATCTTCATGAACAAACGGGATGAGATTGGGGTGGTGGAGGGGTTGCCTCTGGTGTTTTCCATCTGCAGGGAGATTTGGCCTCAGGAGAGGCTCAAGCAAGCCTACAACTTCCTGCTCTTCTGTGCCCTCTACTGCCTGCCGGTCCTGTTCAACATGGTCATCTGCTTCCTCACGGTGCGCCGGCTGTGGAGCCGCAGCAGCCAGCTGAAGGAGAGCACTGCCCTGAACCGATCTCTGCCAGCCTCCAGGCTGAAGATCCGGAAGAAGGTAGCGCAGATGGTGGTGGCCCTGGTCCTGCTGTTCGCAATCTCTTGGCTGCCCGTCTACCTGATGGACATCTGGATTGATTTCAACATCCCCAAATCTTTGCAGGATGTGACTCCTTCTCCTTGGATCCTGCAGCTCAGACCTTTTGCCCAGTGGCTTGGCCTCACCAATTCCAGCCTCAACCCTATATGCTATTGCTTTGTTGGGAACCTCTACAGGTCAGCCAAGGAAATGAAGAGCAAATACCACCAAAGAATGGTCTCTCTCTTTAACTTCTCTCTGTCCGAAGGGACAACCCGTTCCTCGGTCCCAGAGCTGCTCTCCTACCGGAGTTCAATGGAGTCTGCAAGGAAAGGACCCTCCACCACCCCCACCATGGGCAGGAGATGTCAGGGAGGTCATGGCCATAAGAACAAGTGTGGACGCTTGAACTCCTGCCGGCATCCACCTCTGAACACTGTCTCCAGTGAGAACACTTCCTTGTAATTCTGCTCGGGAAGTGCACCTCATACCCTCATCTGCATTTAGCGACTCTTTCGCGGTCTTTGTGAACCAGATATTTTAATGATGGAAAAAACCCTTTCTTCTAATCACTCCCACCACCAGTTCAAAAATACTGAGACAGGGAAAGAAGCAAATAACGAGAGAAAACGATGACGTATTTTAACTCAGAACAAGTTTTAAGACAAATGATTTTTACTGGGGACAACTAGATGTGTAGCCTGTTGCCCACTCAACAGTCACATAATGAGATAGATCAACTTCCCAACGAGCGAGCTCTCCCCGCAGCTCCGTCTCTGGATGCAGAGGTGCCGTTTGGATACAGCAACGATTTGACTGCTTGCTGCTGCTCACCCTGCACTGATAAAGAGCAGCGATAAGAGGCACTCTCTGCTCCAAATCCGTCAGTTGTAGTTGCAAGCAGTGAAGAAATGCTAGAAACAGCATCATAAAAAGTAATAGTAGTGGAGAATTTCACACACTTTACCACTTGAGATCTCATTGTCTGATCGTATTGTTTCACTCCTCCATGCAAATAAATTCTCATGATGTGAAGAGACAGTGCCAGAAGTACTAAAGCAACCATCACCACTCCCCATTTGGGAATTCAGAAGGGATAACGTGGCCTCGGAGGTGATTTAGGAAACGCAATAGGAAAATATTCTTTGGGCATCAGCTCTCCTTCTTACAGCTATGTTCCTGCGGGTGGAGTGGAAAGAACCGGGCATCTATTAACATGATTCGCACTTGAAAAACCAGCCCTTGTTCAGCTCTGTCCGTACCAAACAAAGTCAATGGCATGTGAAAGTAAAAATAGAAAGTGGTTTGTAGCTAATAAAATCAGAATCAACTAATGCAATGCTATTTGTCTGGGAAGGAAAGAATCAAAGTGCTTGCTTTTCCTGAGGATCAGAAGTAGGTTGAAACCTATTTCTTCCATCATCTCCTTTAAAGGAGGCTTTGATAAATAAATTGTATATTTTTATTACGTTAGCATCGAAAGGCCCCACTAAAGCTTGAGAATTCTATTGCGCTGAGCACTGGATCTATATTCATAAAGAAAGGAAGCCTTTCTCCCAAAGATCTAAGTGAAAACACATCAGACCAGGCAACAGGTGGGAGGAAAAAAAAAATACAACAAAGACCCAAATGGCTGGAATGAAACTAGAGATCAGCGCGTTCCCTGTGCCTGCCCAGCGCAGGTGCGAGGGGATGCGCCCCGTCTCCTCCTGCCAGGAGAGCCCGTGCCCCGGCTACTCGTGCACCTGCGCCGGCGCAGCAAGGCTCTCCGCTTAGCAAGCCCCGGAGCAAACGCAGCAGCCTTCCTGGGAGGGGATTTTGCATTTAATGGAACTCAGGCTTTTGATGACTGGGGGCTTTTTTTTATTACTGAACAAAGGAATCGTGTTCTGGGCAATCTAAGTTTCAAATAATATCCTCCTGCCTTCTAGAGAGCCTTTTGCTCGCAAAAAAATAGAGACAAAAAATAGCCGTTCAACCCAACAGGATTCCCCCCTTTGTAATGATCGCACAATAACATTTTGTGTTACTAACGATCTGCCCGGAAAACAAAAGATTCCTCCTTACCAGGCAGTGCCATCCGCAATTTGTATTCTCTTTTTGTGTGAACAAGAAAGAAATTACAACTACCCAGATTTACTTTGGGTGAGAAATGGCTTTTATGTGTGCTGGGAGATGAGAACATCTGCATTTTTGCAGGTGATACAGGAGGGTACTGCATGATCTTTTAGTAGCTGTGGAGAAAAGCCTGTGAAGATTTTATTTATTTCCTCTTTCAAGGCATATTTTTAGGGCTGGCAAAATGCACCAGGCTGAGGAGCACTGAAAGCTTGCTCCGAATGCCCCCTGATTCCAGCTCCTGGGAACAGATGTCCGCCACCCGCAGACCAGATGTGACACAACACTGAAGCTTCCCTACATTGCCCCGACCGACGTATTTAATCCTGCCCTGAATAAACCACAAAGGACGGACCATGGCGATGCCAGACCAGCTCTGTCCTGCGTGGTGGCCCAGCTCTGAAAATGGCCAGGATCAAATGATGCAATCAAAGGTGCAAGAAATCCACGTTTTAAAGTATCCCAGAGGAGAATTATCTTTTTTCTCAGCTCACGAGCTGTTGCCTGGGTCCTACCCTGAAAGTCTCTGTGCCCTCCATGGAGGCAGAAATACCAGGGACTGTCGGTTCTCCTGAACGTGCCTGTGCCTTCCCCTCCTGATGCAGACGCCCATGCCTTTCTCCAGCCCCACAGAGCTCCTGACCACCAAGATACACCGTGGCAAGGGCCACTTCCACTGGGCAAGGTCATCCTCTTCACACTTTTAAATGTATTTTCCAGTTTCATTCAGTGTTCCTGTTTTCCTATAATAAAGTTGAATTGTTCACTTTAACTCCTCTTTGTCTCCCTCGGTCGCTCTCTCCTTATCCCCCACGTTCCAGCCGCTTCTCCACTGTTTCTATAGCGAAATCTCCCCCTGCCTCTCACCGTTATCACTCTTTGCCTGCGAATTCCCCTCACTCTAAGGACTCATTCATGTCTTCACTCCTCTGATGAAAAATCCCTTCCTGCCCTGCTGATTTGAATGGCTCCTTTTGTGCTGCAGACACCTGTTTGCGATGGAGAACGCTGATTTATTTTGCACGGCTTACCCGATGGCTGCCAGGTAGTAATGAATTTCGGTCACTATCACCCAAGGGTAAATGAGAAGCAGTGACGTCAATGTGAAAGCCACACAGCATCCCGTGAGCCGCCTGGGCTCTGGCAGTGATTTTATTAACCTGAGCAGGTCTGTGTAACGCAGCAGTGCCTGGGTGACTCACGCTGGCTCCGAGTGAGGTGAAACCTCAGCATTTGGGAAAGTGGCTTTTTTTCCCCTCCTATCTGACAAAAGATCTCTTTATATTCAGGGCTGAGAAGACATCTGAGGGTCCTCCAGGCCACGCGAGCTCCTTGTTTCAGGTGCCAGGCACTTTGATAGGCATTCAAGGGACGCCTGGCCCTTCGAGGAATCAGGAGCAGACACGGCTCTGGCTGGTGAACACAGATGGTTCCCTCAAAGGAGCTCAAGATGGATGTCTCACACACGGTGTGTGGTTGACGAAATGTGTTTCTCTCTAAATGTGCCCAGGCAGACTGGAAATGTGAATTTTAGATGTCTCAAGGACGATGTTTTCCCACAGCAATGCTGCTAATGCATCTCAGTCCCACTCCCCTGTGGGTCTTTCTCTGCTTTGCCATTTGAATCAATACAGGCATTTTACCACATTACCAAAACGGGATGTTTAAAACAGGTTTACTTGAATCCCTTTGCTGTGGTAAGGGTTTGCACAGAGTTGCTCTTCGGTAACTCGCTCTGGGAATATCCCATGATCTGTTCGTGTACTGTCAGTATTGTCTCAAAGATGCTACACATTTATTTTCTGCCTGTGAACCACTGGAGAGACAAAAAAAAGAGATAATCTTTTGTACGAGGTATGATAGAGGTATATACAATCACGACTAGTACGTAGCCCTTGTATGGAGAACGATGAATCACTGTTTCTTGTAATAAAATACTCAGGGGAAGCCAGCGAAGCGATTAGGCAGCATGTGTAAGGGCACGGCAGCACCTTTCTCACACGGCGGCAGCAGCTGAGCTCACGGGCAGGGGAGGTGGTGCGGGCTGAAAGCAACAAAAAGGGTTCAAGAGGAGACTGGACTGTTCGCAGCAGAAAGGGCCATCAAGGGCTATTAAAAGCAATGATGCAACTTCTGGCTTAGAGGGCATTAGGTGTATAACCTGTCACTTCCACCCTCGCTCCTTCCCAGGACGTGTGCTACCGGCCACCATCGGGAGCAGGATGCTGGGCTGAGCATCCGTTGGTCTATTCCGTACCCTTGTTCTCATGTCCCTATGCAAAAAAAGCTCCACGTTAGTCTGGGTCCTGTTTTAAAGAGTAGGGGGAGAGCAGGGGATGATTTCAGACCTGCCATAATTTGATCAACAGTAAAACTTGGCAGGACACAGTCATCTGGAGGTAGGACACGTCCACGCTGACACAGCGCAGGCTGAGAAATGCTCACTCAGTCACTTGCAGAGCGAGAGCTGAGCAGTCCCGGCGGATGGTGCACGGTGCCCACTCCAGTGAAACACACCAGAAATAACGCATCCGTCCCTCTTCTAATATTCACCAGCCCCCTCGGTGGGTCAGCACCTTCACTGCAACAACCCTGAGTGTCCCAGAGAGAAGAATGTCCTCCAAAGGGAAAAACTCCCGCCGGCTGGTATTGTACATGTAAGACTTATTGATGCCGGGATTCAAAATAGGATGGAAGCTGGCTGGTGAGTTATCTGCAACACCGGCAGCCCCCAGCACGGTCCCCGTGTCTCCTCCTGCGCTCCCCCCACCACAGCGCGTCCCACACACAAACACCTGAGCTCTCCTGACCTGGAATCTCTAAAGGAACAGGGAGAGCACAGGGGTTGCCTTGTGATGTCCTTGTTCTAAAGAACCAGAGAACTATCAGTGTGAATTTTCTAGGAAAAATCAGCACAGCTCAGTTTACCTTTGTGATTATATTCAGCATGAAAATAAAAAATAAATCACCGGAGGCTGCTAGAAGAACAAATGAAAGAGCAGCTATGAGCAGGTGCAACCAAAGAGATCGCTGGAGCCCTCGGGGAAGGAGTCAGCCTCCAGGAAAGTACTGCTCGCCGGGCACATACGGGGATGGTATAAGACTTCCCAAACTTTCTGGGAATGAATGACCACTGGTTAGGTCAGCCCCGGGGGCACAGGAATTGCAGGAGTTGCTGTCTCTGCCTGCTAAACATCTTCAGGCAAAGTCCCAGGACTCAGAGCTGACACAACGCAGCTGTAAAGTCAATGCAGTCTCATGCAACTGCCTGCCCCCAAGCTTCGCCGCCAGCCCACGACGGAGGCGCCTGGCTGCTCTGATTTATAGGGATTTTTTCATTCTTAGCTTGAATCAACCAGGAAAACCTGGTCTGGGGCAGAGGAGGAGCCACACTAGGATAAGTGCCGATCTGGAGAGAGAAGGATGATGCTTTCCACCTTACAAGGGTACCGCTCACTAAAGGTTGTGAGGCAGTCATATAATTTAATTATTTCATTAATATTTCATCCAAATAATAATTTTAAAATATTTCAGCAATAAAGATGGATTCAGCACTTGCAGAAAACATTTTTTTCAAGTGAGGAATCTACACCAGACCCTTCCCGTTTGGCGTCTCTTGCTGATTGCAAGAAACCCCCTGAAGAAATCAGTGCCTGGAGCACACCAGTGAAGAGCTGGCTCAGGACTGCCAGAGCAGAGGGCACTGATTACCTTGTGATTATCCTCACGGCATGGGGAAGGGGAAGTCTCGTGGAGCTGCAACGTGACCTTTGATTTTAAATGTTTTATATGCCCAACCTTTTCCCTCTTACCTCATTGCACCCTGACTAAGACAGCTGGTTCATGTTGCAAACTGGGGGGGGAAATTATGCGAGGAGACTTTATTTTTAAAAATACACGTGCAATATTTCTGCACCTGAAAGATCAGGAATTAACAGCTTGTCCCTGTACGCCTTACCGTGTCTCTCTGAGTTTTTATGATAACAGACAGATACTGTGGAGCACAAAATGCTGTGTGCACTATAGGATAAAATCACCAAACTTTAATCATTCCTTAATCAGGCCTGCGTTTCCCAGCCGCAGCACTCTGCCAGGCTCTCTGGGTCCAATTTGCAGAGAAGCGAGCAGTCAGCACCGCTGACGGCCAGGCTCTCGCTGCCCCATCTGCCCTTCAGCTCGGCCTGCCCCTGCCCCTGCCCCTGCCCGGTGCCTGGCCAAGCTGAGTCTCTCGGCTCCGCGCCTCCGAACAGCAAGGACCACGTCCTCAATTAGAGCCACCAGGGAGGATTCCCAGGCTGGCTCCCGCGCTCCATGAAACAGGCTTGGCCTGGAGATCTCTTGCACTTGGCTGGTGCAGGCTGGGGAGATTGAACTATTCTCGTTTCTAATCACCGCAGCGAGGCTGAGCTTGCGGAGAGCGGCTGCAAGGACCTGCCGACCACGAACCGGCGATGCTCAGCACCTCTGGGCGGCTGCACGGGCGTGCTGCTACCCCAGGTGCCGCATAGTCTTTGCCTTTCTCCATTTTGCACTTGAAGTGTTTTCAGTCAACCCTCGCTTTCCTCTCCTAAGCCATTCACCACGAGAATGGAGCTGCTGAATTACAGAGCTGTATGAATGGGTCTTTAGGCAGATGTATCCCATTACCTGGTGCTCACAAGTCATGAGCTATTATTTCTCGGTGTGAGGAAGGAAAATGTGGCAAAACATTCAGGAAATAAGCTAAAGAATAAAAAGGGGAATGAAAGAAAATCCAGGCAGTGAAATAAAACCATCTTAAGGCAATTACCTGGGAAGAAATAGAGCTGCCAAGGATATTAAAGCTCTCACGCACCTGCTAATCTCTTCTGATAAAGGTCTGGCTGGCTAAACTAATAACGCTATTAAACCTGCAGTAATCATTACCAGAGGCAGCCCAAGGATCTCACAAAGCCACGTGCCTGGAGGAAGACCATTTCCAGCATGAACGTGCACAACCAGTGGCAGGTAAGTGGTGCCTGCGCCTGAGATGCCAACGTAATCGCTGAGTGGCTGTGACCTCCCTAATTGCCTCCCTCAGCTGGGAACCGAACCCAGATTTCCTAAGGCTCCATCCAACACTTGTGCTTTTTCAGATTGTTCTTCTGGGCTCTGGGTAGCACAGGACAAAACAAGAAGTTCCTGCACAGCCTTGCAGTACGGATCAGTATTCGGAGTGGGCTGACTCATCAAGTCTCCACGAAGGCTGGGATGTTCTTCTTCAAAAGCTAACGACATAACACGGCCTCTGGCAGAAACGCATCAAGAAAAGGATACTCGATAGCAAAAGTATCAAAAATCCTGCTCCTAAATCCTCGTGGCCGGGGCAAAGCTGCAGTCCACTCCTCCGCGAGCGGGAGGAGAAATGGTCTGGGGTGGGACGAGCAGCCCCATGAGGTCCATGTGGTGACCCTGGCACATCGGGGAGGAGCTACAGAGGCGCATCCATGCAGCAAGACGAAAGGATGATCAAGAGTTCATGCAAAAACATTTTTGATGCCATCGCTCCAGCGCGGTTCCCAGGTGCCTGGCGAGGCGGTGGGGATGCTGCCTCCTCTGTGGCAAGAGAGTGTGCACAGGGTATCTGCTGCCTGAAACCAGGCAGAACCTGCTTCTCTTTCATTCCCTCTCCACCAGTGTTGTCTTCGGCAGAGTTTCTTCTGATTTATACCAGCAGGAGATTAGCGTGAAGCCCACAGTGAATGAAATACTGTCAAGGTGAGGCTGCTGTCACATCAGCTGCTGTAATTTCATCGACTTAATGGATCTACTCCTAATTTACAAGTCAGAGCTGGATCTGGCACCAGAGGCTGAGTACAAAGGTGTCATTTTTATATAGTCAAATTTATATCTGAAATAAATACCACATTAGATCTTTCCAAGAGGTCTGAGCTGCAATGTATTCATTTTTCTCCCTGCAGAAAGGTGAAATTCTCACCAATGTTTTCAGGTTACCTTCAGGCTCAAGGTTGGATATTTTTCAGCCACCCGCTTGTTCCACACAGACCCTCAGGGGCCAAAACAGGCAACGGTCTGCTCCAGGGCGTCCTCCAGCAATTTGCTGCGAGGGGTATTAAGCCCCTTCCTGAGGCTGCCATTTGCCAGGAACAACGCAGCAGCCTGATGATGTGCAGCCTCTTGCAGTGAAAATTAAGATAATGAAGAATAAATAGGTTGCCATCTACATGGCCTTTTCTTGTATACTTCAGAAATAAGGAATGCTTACATATAAGTATACTTCCCAGCCAATAATGGTGTAGACATATCAAGTTCAAAATACCCTGGTCCCTCCAAAAATCAGTGAATATCTGTGTGACCGCAGGCTGTGAACGGAAATCCATGGCTTAACCAATATCATGTCACACAGGACCGACTGCGGGAGTGTGAAATGGATCTACACAGGCGCACGTCCCAGAGGAAAAACACATCTACAGCAGCCACATGTCTGCATCTACAAGCACGGTGCAGGAAGACTCTGTAGGGTGGGAAAGTCGTTGCTCTCAAGTAGAATAACAAAATACTCTTCTTGATCTCATCTCCCTAATTCCCCTCCTGAAGTCCAGGCAGCACAGCCCAGAAGCCAGAAAGCTGCCAAAATTGTCATGGAAACAGCAAAGCTTTGCTGCGAGGCACGGTGCCAGAACTGGAAGCCAGAACTCCTAGCAACAGCAAACAACTCTTTCCCCAGTCTTTCGCTCCTTCAGGCAAGAAGTGAAACTTGGGAACATGGGGGGCAGTGATGGGTGCAGGGGTCTGGGCGGTGGCAGTGGAGCAGCTCCGCTTCCTCCATGCCCACCGCCAAGGGAAGCCAAGAGAGACAGTGCCAGGACGCGGGGAAAGCTCCTCGCTCCTGGCTGCAAGGGTACAACGCAACCGGAGAGCAAGACCTTAAATTTCTTATCTGCAGACTTGAAGCTGGTAAACAAAGCGCTAAACCAGGCAGGCAACCAGAGGCACTCTGTGCTGCCTGCTCTGCAGCACGGAAGTATGGCCAGTAACCCATTGACTCCTCTCCTGTTGGCAATTGGAAGTGACTGGAGGAAATCCTCAGGGCATCGCACTTTCTGATGAAGGTCCATATCCTGCCCTGTGGGAGCAGAGATGTGCTCTGCTGGTGAGAAGGACTCAAAAGGAGTGAGAAAGAGAAAAGGAGCGTTTCATTTTTGCTGATAAGCCTGAGCATGTTCGGTCAAGCAGCCTTTGCCCATGGGAAATGTTTTGATAGATTATTGTTGGAGTTTTTTTCCCAAGTCCTTTCTCAACTGTGAGAAAAGTTAAGCATTTTTTTTTTATTATTCCTTGGCATGCTGTGCTGGAATAAGAGAAATCTGCAAACAAAGGGGTGAGATGATGGAGCGTGACCCTGAACAAAGAGCTGGACACATACTGAGTTGAAAACAGCTCAGATTGTGAAGCAGCAAGAAAGAACATAAATAAAGTAACCTTAGGTGAGCACACGTCTGTACCTCCTCTGCTAGGAGGAGCTGCTTCGAGAACCAGATAGCAAACATGAGGACTACATGAATTTGTCTTATCCTATATGCCTCTCTGGTGGAAAACGCTGTGCGACTCTCCGCATGCCTCCCTCGTACCACTGCGCGAGCTGGGACTTGACTTCCCCCGGTCCTGCCATCCCCGAGGAGATGCTGGGAGCCTGGTCCCGCAGGCTTCACAGCCCAAGGCTTTGGCCCAGGAAAGGACAGGCTGGAGCCGTACGGACTCCGTTGCAAGGACTGGGTCCTCAGAGGAAATGCTATCTGCATACATTTGAAAGCATGGTTATTTAATTTGTCCTTTCTTTGCTCCTATTTTTATTGCTAGCCGTTTAAATTATACAAATGAGGTTTTCTCTTGTCTCGTCCCCAGGGAGTCAATGCATTAAACAAAACATTAAAATATACTTATAATCACAGAAACTCTCTCATATATATTTATAATCTCTGAATTACTGGCATTAATGCAGAAGTGGTTTCTATGCACTTATCTCTTCTCAGCGCTTATATGTCCAAAATATACAGCACACAAAAGATAAACACGCTGGAACTACCCATCCATTAACACATCTGCCATCCAGAAACAAATGCAAGGAACAAATTTACAAGGAAAAGCCAGTGAAGGAGACAAACACAATTACGGTGATGTGTCTCCACCGCTGTCTGATCATTAAGGCCGATGATAAGAGAATTAAGTGTCATTCTGAAGACTCTGGCTACTTGGTGGCTGTTTCCAACATGAGAAGCACTAAGCAGAGAAAAAGAGCAAGGTGGAAAGCCCACAGTGACCCAGGGCAAACAGGCTGGCTTGTTGCCTGTGTGTAGTGCAGGAGCCCCCCAGAAATGCTGGGGGGACAACCAGTAAGAAAGCAGGAGTTAGTCCGTATTTTCAATGATTGCACCCAAAATACTTCCCATTTTCGGAAAGAAACAAGACGCCAAGAGCAGCCCTCAGCCATGATCTGCAAGAGAGGGGGTGTAGGCAAGGATGAAGGTGCTCAATGCTTCTCAGCAGATAGAGCAGCTGCTACCTGCTCCAGCCCCTCCATCACTCTCGAGCTCCTGAAGATGTGCTCAGCCCCATCTCGGCCACAGTTTGGTGCTGCTTTCACAGACCAAGCTGTGCCCTGGCAAGGCGCCGGTGTCGGGATGCCTCCCTGAAAGCCGTGAGATGGTTGCAGACCGTCTCACAGCCTCCAGCAGCTGTGGAACCCGTGGGGTCTCCCTCTAAATGATCACCAAAGTGATGGAAAATGACCTCTGTTACACGCAAGTCTTCCTCCCTTCTGATATTCCTCTTGCCTTTGTTTTTCCTGGGGAGGGATTGCTGCAGCTTTATCCCAGGGTGGGAAGAGTCAGGCCTGGTGTATCTACTCGAGGAGCCAGCCTCTTCCTTGTGCTCTAAGCACCGAAACACAGACACAAACCCTCCGACACACACCGCTCAGCTGGGGCATCTTTGCAACCCCACGAACAGCCCCAACACTGTACAGCTTTCCTTCTAAGGTCTTCGAATTTTAAGGCAGGAGCTGCTCTCCAGCACGCCAGCTCCATAATCTGACTTATTAAGAAGCCCTCAGTCTCCAGTTTCCATTCCACACCAATGCTTTGCACCCAGCGCCGCCGAAGCGCCTGTCTGTAGGTGGCCAGCTGTCTGCGTGATTTGTGAGTACCCCCGACCCGCCCGGCCGCGCTCACAAATTCAATCAACCACCCTTGCAGGAATCACTCCCACAGTCGCACAAAATTTGAGGGATGTTACAAGGAACGGCCCATCATGAAAGGCCGACCTTCAGCATCAATAACTACTGTTGCTAAAGCTGACTCCTTAGACATTAGTGAGACGGACTGCTGCTCCCCGTGAGATGCATTGACGCCAAGTGCAACTTGAGTGTGTATTAGCAGTATGTTACTGTAGGTACCTCTCGGTTTCTTCAATCAAAAAGCAATCACCCTCCTCCCTTCCCCATGGCAACCAGGGTTTAGTAATCACCTCATCACCTATTCCGAATTGAGGCTGAAATACATGTTCCCAAAGACTGAAAGCTCCAGTCTTTATTAAACTGCAAATATTTGTTGCTCGCTCAGACAAAGCATCTTCCAGTCTGCAGGTGGATAAATGTTCCCTTCTCCGGTTTGAAGTATGGCGGGATGGGAAGGGCAGAGACGGTAAATATTTAAACAGCCTGCTAAAGGAAAGCCATGCTTTGAGACCCAGAAAACCCAATGCTCCACAGGTGGAACTTCCAACAAAAGAGTGAACAAAGGATCAGGAATGAAGTATTGCATTTTGGCCACAGGGAAGCCTTCTCTCATATCTTTTTTTTCTGCCTTTTGCAGACAAGTTGACAACCTGAATTATCAAAGCATTTGTGCTACACAGAAGGTATTCTCATTTGGGGGCTGATGCAGCAGAAGGCATCTAAGCCAGAAATGGAGGTCACCATTTGTTTCTTTGCTGTCAGCTCTGGTTACAAGAAATTAGCTACTACGACTTCCAGCCTGGCCAGAGGTAAAACTAATGATGGATCTCTCAGCACTTGCAAACATGCTGCCAAGGAGCCTGAAAACAGAGAGCTAAGACTCTCCTCAAGACGTGACCGAGGATGCTGAGCACCCACTTGCAACATTTCTTCTCCAGAACCACTTGCTTCATAGGGTTTTTCTAACACTAGATTCTGGCCCGATACAAAATCTGAGCGCTGACTTTTACTCAAAAAACATGAAAAGCCAGGGAAATTATATAAGTTCAAACATGAATGATCACAATTTGGGCTTTTTTTCTAAACATTTGTACTGTAAAAATGATCCTAAATAGATGGCATGAGGAAAATCGGGAAAATTTAAAGGTACAAATGCCTTCTGGGCTAAAATTCAAGACCCGGGGAAAACACTCTTTAGAGAGGGGGAAGGAAGGAATTCTGCTGGATCTTAAGACCTGTGCAGTCCTTGAAGCAAACATAAAAGGCCTCCGATAAGAAACCGCTCAAAAAAATGCGCTACATGGTGGCACCATCTACTGGGTGTCAACAGAAACAGCTGAGAAATGGAGGAATTGAAATCGGAGCCGTTTGTTGTACCCGGCAGAGACAAGTGAATTCAGAACAGCGTCGGGCTGTAACGTGGGACTGTCAACGTGCAGGACACCCAAAAGCATCTGCAAAATCCAGAAGAGCTGCTGGCTCCATCTCACAGAGTCTTCCCTACTGTAGCACAAATGGGTGAGAAACCTCTTCCATAGGCTCTTTCTTCCTGTAGTCTTCAAAGAAAATAGCAAAGTAGGATACATATATTCTCTTTCTGGTGAAAACACCGGAGCCACATGCTAGCTTTTAACTAGGAAACGCTATGTGCACATTCCTCCTCCTACATCCAAGAAATATAAACCTAAGAGAACATCCAACAGAAATGTTAACTAACTGCTTTTGAACTAGCTCTCTTTCAAACCACACACTGGAAAGAGTGTGGAGCCAATTCAGAAGAAGGGTTTAAATTAAAGCATACGGTACACACAATGCCTTCATAAAAGCCTCCCTGCTGGATTTGCCTTCAGTTGATGTGTTGGACTTCCAACCTGCCTAATCCTTGTGCTCTTTGGTGGCTCCAGGGCTCATCTTCAGCATGCACGAAAGCACTCAGCTCCTCCACCAGTTCATGGAGGTGGCCCCCCATGCCCTTGCTGCCCCACATCCCCAGGGTCAGCATGGATTTCCAACAAAAGTCCTCCTCCCAAGCCCTGATCTCCCAGGCACTTGAGCTCTGCAGGCCATGGACTTCATCTGTGCTTCATCCCTGCTCTCTTCAAAGGCAGCTTCCTTCAACAGGAGTAGACCCCACAGTATTCTTATAAAGAATGCACATCCTTAATCTTTTCCTTCCAGGTTTCATAGACTATACAAAGATTTCCCAAACACTCACACCTTGCTCCTGGAGAATGACATACTGTGCTAGCCACTGAATAAGATAAAGTTATAAGCAACTGTAACAAGAAGATGCCAAATCGGTATTGTCCTCTGTTGAATTGCTTGACACTAATCCAAGTTTTTCACAAGACTGCTTTCAGGTATATGCCTGGAACATTTGGTATCTGGATTTAATCTCCACCATCACAGATTCTGTGGCTCCTGAAGAAGAAATTAACTTCTCCATGATGTAGTTGGTCCAGAGATCCTTGAGATGATACGAAATGAATAGGAAGTCACGCATTTTCCTCGGTCTGCTGCTGCAATGCGATACCTCGTTAGATCTACTGAGAAGCTATTAGTACTTTTATGACCCAGGTCTCCATGACAGTTGGGCACATCACTGTGCCCCAGAGACAATTCCTGGGAGTGAATTCTGGGATATCTGAAATGGTGGTTCATTGTGTTTTGTCTTGTTCCAGCTCTGCAGGAAACAGCCCACGATTCCTAGCCCATCCCTGAGTTGCACCACGCAGCCACTCTGTAAGCATCCCAGTTTAAAAAGTAATGTGAAATTAAAAATCAACTTGAAAAGAATCCAGCGTTAAAATTACTGAGTCTCTGGACTCTACAAAGAAAGGCCATTAAATTTAATTCCCATGCTTCTCTAACATATATCAGATAGACAAATTAAGAGGGGTTTTTTTTAGAATTCAGCTTTGAAATCTAGTTGCTGCCTCAGCAGAATCACTGCCCTGCATCCCATGTCTGCTCGCATCAAGACTACAGCACTGCGTCTCAAGGAAGAAAAAGGGGGTTTCCGCAGGGATTTTTCAGGAAACAGGACACAAGCTGTTGATTGTCTTTATGATGACTCAATGAGATACTGGAATCTTCATTCCATACAAGTGGAACTTAACTTATTCGTAGATATGTACTCGACTACCAATTTTGCGAGGCGCGAGGAGAGTCTTGATTTCACCGCATTTCCCAGCTGGAGAGAAAAGCAATGTAGAAAAGATTCTCTGATGACTTCATGGCAATTTTGAACTGTCGCTTCCTCCCCAGGCACCAGCTTGGTGTCTCTCACAGGTCAGCGACGTGGATTTGGTTAATTACATTTATGATGCAATCATTATCATTTACAGGGAGAAAGGCCTTATCTCTGCTCTGAACTAGACTCCTCCGATACCTGAGCTTATAAAGCAAACAGAAAAAACAGATTTTGTATGACCTTTAAACTTGCAAAATAATTTTTAAAAAATGCATGTAGCGATGGTTTTGGGTTTGTTCCAGCCATTGATGATAACTATGTTTTGCAATTTTTTATTTCCATTTTTAAGACCACCAGAAGGATACTACATGAGACAGTTTGTGTATCATCTGTGTCGTGGTTTAACCCCAGCCAGCAGCTAAGTACCACGCAGCCGCTCACTCCCTCCCCAGTGGGGTGTGGAGGGGAATCAGAAAGAAAGGGAAACTCGTGGGTTGAGACAAAGACAGTTCACTGGGACAGCCAAGAAAAAGACAAGAATAATTATATTATATATTAATAATGGTAATAATAATAAAAAATATAATGATAATAGAATACACAAAATGCCCGATGCACAATTTCTCACCACCCGATGACCCAATGACCGATACAGCCCATCACGGAGCAAAACCGAGAGCGATCTCAGAACAATCCCGAGCAGCGATCTCGGAACAGCCATTTCCCCAGCAGCGATCTCGGAACCGCAAGTTCCAGAGAGAGAGAGTGAGGGAACGAACAGATGAATGAACAAAACCCGAACAAACAGTGTCCAAGCCCACCAGCCGACCCCACTTACACACCAGGCATGCCGTCTATGGTATGGAATCCTTTCTTTGGCCAGTTTGGGTCAACTGTACTGGCCAAACCCCTCCCAGCTTTTTGCACCTGCGCATTGGCAAAACCTGGGAAGCTGAAAAATGTCCTTGATCTCTTAGCAACAACTAACAACATCAGTGTATTATCAACATTCTTCACATACCAAATCCCATACTAAATCCAAAACACAGTAGCTACTGGGACGGAAATTAGCTCCATCCTGGCCAAAACCAGGACAATCTGCTACAGTGATTATTTTGGTACTTTGCTTTGAAGACAAATAGATAGGGGTAAGCTGAACTCCATGGAGCTGCATTTTGCAAACTAGAGGAATATAAATAAGGGGCTTGTGAAAACACTTGCCAAGGATACTGTTTATCTGTTGCTGCAGAGCCACAACAGAACGCGGCTTAGAAACATATACTTTATAATACCAATCGATAAAGTAACTATTTCAGGTACTTCTTTGAGGTTTTTCTTTTCATTAGAAATTAATAGTAGACACTAAAGATATTCTTTCAAAACACTTGAGAGTTGCAGCTTTTTTTAAAATGATACAAAGCCCTGAGCCTTCTCCTGTCTTTTCTCAGCCCTTTTGTACGTCTCAGGTTTGCTACAGCATAGCCCACTTAGAAGCCATTAGTCACCTATCGGCATATTTAGGAGGCTAATAGCTTTGAAAACCTGATCCTTGTGAGCACAAAGTGTTTGGTTGTATCGGATGCAGGCAGCACCAGGTTACTTGGCAGCACCAGTACAAAGTGGCACGCACTTGCCCATCTTTGCTGCCGAACCAGCCGCAGCGCTTGATACCGCGATGGTGCTACCTAATGCCAGAGCCGGGCAGGCTGGTCCCCAGGCGGCAAAGCACCCACCTGGGTGCCTGCCTCTCCGGGAGCATCCTCCAGATGCAGGTGGGATGCTTGTGGGAGGCTTCTTTAGGACAGGATTTTCTGTCCAGTCAGCTCCTGGCTAGGAAAAGCACTGAGCCATTGCCCAGGCACTGCGATGTTTGTTCCTCAACAGTTTCCAAGTGCCATTTTAAGGCGGCACCTCATAGCAGCAGGAACTGACCCTGACAGTGGCTCTCCACGTCCCCCTTTCCCATTGAAACCTGGTGATGGAGAGAGATGCCAAATCCCTGTGCCAGAAATGGCTGTATGTGCTGCTCATGCCCTGTCTATAGGAGACGTGACAAGTGAGAGAGAGCTGACACCAACCAATGGACAAGTAGGATGCTCTGGCAGGCTCTGCTTACCTGTGGTTCTTCAGCTCCAGCTCTCTCCTCTGCTTCCTCACCCTTCTCCACCAACAGGGCATTTCTCCATCATGTGCAACTGTCATAGCAATGCGGGTGCTTTGCCACCATCACGGGGCTGACGTCCCAGCTGATGTTATTTGCCTTCCAGGCAGACAGGGAGTTTGCTCTGGTATTGGGTCTGTCTGGCTCAGTAGTGTTGTTTTTCCTCCTTGCTACTTGACAAACCTCCTGCCTGCAGGAGACACAGGCAGATCTTGTCCATCACCAGCATCTCTTCAAGCATCTCCTAAGCAGCAGGGGAACAGCAATGAGAGGTGCCCTTGGCCAGTTGAAAACAAGGCAGAGGGCTGCTTCTCCAGAGCTTCAGCCCAGCCCCACCATCAGCTCCAGACTTACAAAACACTTGGACAGCAGGAGTGAGCTGCTGACTGAAGGATAAGGGAACCAAGACAGACCCAGACCAGTGACTGGTGCAACATGTTTTCTTGCCTGATGTTCTCCCAGGTCATCCCCGTCCTTTCTGCCATTTCTCTTCTCATCCAACTCTACAGCCCTTTGTGATACTCATCCCCCAGGTCAGCAGGTCTTTGCTTCTCTCCACTCTTTCCACCACCGCCTTTTCAGAGATGCAACGGGAATGACAGCAGTGGAACAATTTAAGATTTTGAGGTCTGCGGTCAGAAACGAGATACCAGTAAGCGCTGTTGGCTACCAATGAGTCTCATCCACAGAAGTCCCTAAATTTAGGCTCCTGCATCACCTCATCCTCCTAAAACATTTATGTGCTCCTAAAGAAGTCATCCCTGGCGCTTTTGCCTCCCCAAGGCCCCGGCTTTGCCCGCAGCAGGCTGCTGGCTGAGATTTCCCAGCTGGGCACTAGGTGGCAAAACATCCCGAGAAAGGGAATTTCCCATCTCGGCCCCTTCGGAAGGGGCTGCGGGAGCTTTGGGGTGTTTTTCAAACACAGCTGAAAATGCAGAATTTGCAAATCTAAATGTGTAGAGCCCAACAGAGACAGAGGTTAATTTGTATTCTTGTCCTACCTTCAGGCGGAGGTATTTGCGTACGAGCATCTAAAGCCATTTCCTTCGCCGCTGCTCTCCCGCTGACAGATTGTGGCCATAGTGCTTCAAATATGCAAACAACGGCGCCCGATTAGAGCAGAGCCTATCTATTTACAAAGATACGCTGGCTCCTTGCGACAGGCACGGGACAAGCGAACGTGCGGCACGTGGCCCGTGGATGTCGGCAAGCCTTTTGCACGGGCAGCACCACCGGCCTCTCCCGTTATCATCTCCCAAACGAAGAACGGACCCTTCTGGCAGCGTGGTTCTCCACACCTCTCCATGCCGTCTGTGACTGACCCCTCTCCTCCTCCCACATCCCCTTTGGCGTGGAAAAGGTGCAGCTGCTGCACTTACTAAGGGAAACCCTTGGGGGGCTGGAAACCAGCCCCAGTTCAACGGGAGCTCGTGGGTGCGTGGAGGATAACCTGGAGACGCGTCCTGCAGGGCACTGAGCGAGGATGCACAAACCCTGTTGCTGTGGCAACGCAACCTCTGTTTTGATGGACCCCCATCCCTTGGCTGCAGGGATGGGACCACGTGCGGTGGAGCAGACACCCATCACAACCTCCCAAGTCTTTCTTCTTCACCCCGAAGGGTCCCCAGCCCCACGGATGCAGCCTGACCCTGAGGGTTTGTCTCACGAAGGGGAGATTCCCGCTGCTCCCTGTCGCATGTGCAGGGGTTCACCCGAAACACATCCCAAGCCTTACTCCAAACAAGGCTCCTGACTAGACTCGAGCAGATCTCTTGGTGGGAATCACCTCTCCTCTCCCCTCTGGTGCCAGAGCCTTTCCCTGGTCTGTAAAAGGGGATAAAGGAGATTTAGGGACACGTGAGTGACAGGCCCCCATACTTAACCACCAGGTTATTGTGCCGCCAGGCTGAACTCTCCTTTTCACCTCGGGGCCTTGTGTCCTTCATTTACCAGCGCACTTACCAGGTTCTGCCCTCTCCCTCCTACAGCATCCACCACTTTGGCCAGTTGCAGGGTCCAGAGCAGGTGATTTAAAGCCACTTGCCCTAAAAAAAAGCCAGGTCCTCAGCTCCTTGCCCTCATGATTCCCTGCTGGCAAGTGCCATCTTCTTATTCCACAGCAATCAGCCCCTCGATGCGACTCAGGGACCGAGCAGCCTCAGCTTGCAAAATGTTGTCAGTCATTTCTGCCTTCCCTGCCAAAAGCTCTCCATCCCCCAGCTATAAAACATCACACACCGTGCTTCACTGTCTGGCAGGCAGGAGCTGGAACGAACCCACAGAAACCTGACCTCACAAGCTGCCTTTTCCTCCTCTTTTAGCTCTCAGGATGTCAAATCCTCACCCGGACCTCTCCTGACTCTTTGCACTTCTACAGCCCCTTTGCTCAAAGGCCCCGCAGCAATTTAAGGTGCAGATTTTGCAGATCATAGAGGCGATATTGGCCAAAAGGGGTGACGCCAGGCAGGGTCCAGCTCTCTAGCCCCTGATGCTCTGCACTGCCAGTAGCATCTATGGGCGAAGACATCCCCACCGCCTAGCGCCAGGGAAGCTGGACTGGAAAAACAACAACCGAGAGCCCCGTCAAGGAGGGGATGTGGGGGGCACATGGGGGCACGCAGAGCCTGTAGCTCTGTCAGAGCGGGAGACTCTCGAGTGGGCACTCTCAGCCTGCATCACACGTGTCTGGTGGAGCAGTTTAATCCTACGTGAAGGTATCGGGAAGGGATGCTCTGCCAGCTCCCCAGCTTGGCAAACAGAGGGGAAAATGTGTTAAAAGCTACGACTTCTGAGCATGTTCCCTGTCTGGAATCTGCCTGCAAAACAACTCAAATTTCTCAAAGGGATTCATTATTCAAAACTATTTGCTGAATAATTTCTGTGAGTAATTGCAGGTCTGAAGCTTGTCTGCAAACAATTCATTAGGAGCATCCGGGCAGGCAGCTATAACTGTGCTCAGACTCTGGTTTGCCTTCCCTGGCTGCATGTGGATAACTGGAGTCGGGTGGGAAGGGTAAATAAACTTGTTTACAAAATCAGGATCTTGGGGGGGGGGGGGGGGGAAAGAAAGTGTATCAGCTTAAAATTAGCTGCTTCCACCGATGCGTCTAGACGTAACTGTGGCTGAAATAGTCTGGGAGAGAGAATTGGGCACTGAGGGACCAGCCCTGGGCTGCCACATCCCCGCGTGTGGCGTGTGGCTCTGTCCTCCAGCTGCCTCGATGTCTCCGAGGGAGCAGCAAAACTGGTCCCCAGGCAGGGAGAGGAGCAGGAGACGGGGAAGGAGAAGCTGCCTCCTCCCTCCATCCTTGCAGGGCCCTGAGCATCATGGAAAGAGCTGGAGGAGCGTGTCGCAGAACCGCCGTCCCTAGCAAATGTCACCAAGCAGCACTGACAATTCACATACACATTTGGAGAAGGAGCAGAGACCGACTGGAAGCGTTTCCACAATTCAGGGCTCAGAAAGTGCACAGTAGCACTGGGCTGGGTACCAAAATCATCACTCAGGCTATGTTTCCTGCTGAAATCATGAAATAATAGATGTCCAATTAACTGGCAAAGCAAGATGCAAAGAGAAATATTGCTTACAGAGAGCTGGCATAGTGCCCATGGAGTTATAATAAGAATATTTTATTTGCCTGGGCTGTAGATAACCTATTTCTATTCTCTCTCTTGCTGCCCCTGGGGCTCCTGAGAGTATATCGGTTTCTTGGAATAACTTTTCTTCTCCAGCGTCTCTAAAGTTCCCTCCCAGCTCCACCAGCTCAAATATAATCTCAAATGCTGCTAGACTAAACACAGCCCTAAAAGCTGGTGTCAGAGACCAGAGTATCTAGCACTCAAACTGCACAGACTGCAAAACTGAGGCTGTAGTACTCTTCAAAAGGTGCCTGTGTGGGAGTAGGGAAGGAGAGCAGGGGCTAGCCTACTTCATCCTTTAAAAGAGGCAGAGCAGGCAAAGTTAAAGCAGGAATAGGAAAAGAAAAAAAAAAACACACCCTAGGAAAAAAATTATTTGGCAGGAAAAAAGCCTGCTTCACACTGCAGTTTCCTAAGTCAAAATAAAACCAAGGAGGTGCCAATAGGACTAGACAGATGTCAACTTACCATGGACCTGCCCAGTAAGTTAATAAAATCCAGAGACTACTGCATGCAGAAAATCGCGCGTATAGTGCTCTGGAGCTAACACAAGGCACGTACCACACATCCCTGAAAAACACAACAGGAACGGATCCAACTGCAGCACACTAAACTATCGCATACGCATGATTTAGATTAAGCATAACTAGCACAAACTAAAACCTCTGTACAAGGTGTCCAGTAAAATGAGATTTTCAGTGGGTCAGCACCTCCCTACAGGTGCCGCAGCAGTAACCTAATCGTTTGCTTAACTTGCCGTGTAACCACAGCCTGGGGTAGAAAATAACTGAGACCATTTCACTGGTGCAGCCACTAACCTAAAACGTGCTTTCTGTAATTCCCTGTATCTGTCTGGCCCAAGAGCGCTTCCGAATCCTTAGAAACAAGTCAGTAGCTGTAACCTCAGGAAAACTGGAGGCATCGAGCAGGTGGGTGACTCACCGAAGATCAGAGCGTGACCCAGTTGCAGAAGTAAGAATGGAAAACCCTTCGCCTCGGCCTCTTACTCACACATCCCGGCCCTTGGATACAGCCGCGTTCCCGGTGCTCTCTGCTCTCGGGAACGGCGACGCAAAGGCAGCTCCAACACATTTACACACGCAGAGTTTGTCTGTTAAACTGCTATTGAAACAGCCCCGAAACGTGACCTACAAATTCTGTTTCCTCTTCCTTCTTTTTTATTCTTAAAAATTTATTCTTTTCTTAAAATAAATCTTTTATTCTTAAAATTCTTTTATTCTTCCTTTCTTCCTTCTTTTTTATTCTTAAACCTCTCATTTTGCAAAGTCTCTCTTTATTTGCCGAGAACTTCACTGGAGAAAAATATGAGATATGTCCCTACTGGGAAGGGAACCCTTAAAATCACGTACCTGGTAACCCTTTCGCTGCTGGCGTTTGCCACTCTCCCAGCCTGACGGCAGCCGGGAACGCAGGCGTGGATGGCTGTGTAAATGTCAAAGCGTTAAAAGCCTTGCAGCCTTCCAGCCCAAACTCCTGACAAGCCTGTGCTGCATGGCAAGAAAAACACGTTGCTGTTGCAGCATCCGACTGCCCTGCCTGTCCGTCAGAGAGCAGCAGCCTGCAGGGGACGGGGCTGACGCAGGGGCACAAGTCCCAGAGCTGACCTCCGCTGCAGCCTGGCACACGTGCTAACCTCATCCTCATCCCTAGCAGGGGGTAAAGGGAAAACCGCTCTCCATCCCTCGCCCCAGCTCTTCTCTGTTCCGCTCGTGTCAAGAAACAAAAAGCATAAAACCTAGTGGTTTCCCAGACATGGGGAACGAAGTCCCTTTGACATGAGTCAAGACACTCAAAGATTTTGACGCAGCTAATCCTGGGGTTTTCTTCCCCTTTTGTGTCATGTGTGTTTAGGAAGGCACAGAAGCTACGTGCCAGGCGGTGGTTGCATTTGCTGAAGAAGACACAGCTTTACCTTCACATAAATTCAATCCCGGTTGCTTATCACAGAATCACAGAACGGTGGGGGTTGGAAGGGACCTCTGGAGCCCACCCAGCCCAGCCCCTGCCAGAGCAGGGTCACCCAGCGCAGGCTGCACAGGGCCGCGTCCAGGAGGGTTGGAATCTCTCCAGAGAAGGAGACTCCACACCCTCCCTGGGCAGCCTGTGCCAGGGCTCGGGCACCTCACAGTGAAGAAGTTTTGCCTCATGTTCAGGCAGAACTTCCCGTGTTCCAGTTTGTGCCCGTTGCCCCTTGTCCTGTCGCTGGGCACCACTGAGAAGAGTCTGGCCCCGTCCTCTTGCCACCCGCCCTTGAGATATTGATAAGCGTTGGTAAGGTCCCCTCTCAGTCTCCTCTTCCTCAGGCAGTTATGTCAATGCCCGATCCTACAGGCAGTTTTACAGCACACAAGGCAAAACCGTCCCAGGCTAACTGCGCAAGTGGAAATGATACAGTCGCCTCAAAACAGCTCCGAGCCAGAAAAATCCTGCTGAGGAGCTCATTTCAGCTCCATCACTTTTGGGATGGAGCTGGTGCCTGCCCGGTGCTATGGCGGGCTCTGCAGACACAGCCGCCCGCTCGGAGCTGCTCCTCGGACCTTGGAGGGATTGACGTGAGCTCGGGGTTTTACTCTGTAAAGTGATGACAGAGCGAGAAGGAAAACACAGGACGCGACTGGGGAGAGGAAAACATTTCCTCTCCGACTGCGCCGATCTGGGAGCCCAGCGAAGCCCCAGTTCTCACCAGTGGAAGTCTGGTGCAGGTGCAAAAAGCAATCGAGTAACCCAAAACACAATGAGACAGCCTTTTCCTGCCTTTTCTTGACCTCATCCTTTCTCAAACCAAACACTGCTGTTCTTTCAGGGGGGAAAATATCCCCTGTTGCTTTTGACCAAACAAGAAAAGAAGAAAAACAAATCCAAATCCAGCTCACGCTATCTCTGGGTAACTGTCTAGAAAGGGCTGAGAAGAGCGATGTCTCGGCGCCACGCTGTCAAGCCTCGCAGCCGCGGGGCAGCGAGCTGCGGTAGCACAACGGCCTCAGAAATGCCTCGCCAGGGTCAGGCGGATCAAGCCAAACACGTGTAGTTTCCCCGTTTTTACTGGGAAGGGACCAAACGAGATCCTGGAGGCAAACACATAGTGCCTAACTAACTCCCAGAAGGAGGAAGATCAGAAGATGAAAGAAAAAAACAGGTCATCTCCAACACGTTGCCCACATGTGGGTCCTTCAGCACCATATTAACTCCATCCTGATGGGATTCCTCCTGCCATTGCTCTCGACTCCCAGTACTACACAGGTCTATAGGAGGGCCAAGAAGGGATCCTGGGAAAAGACTTTGCTCGTGGACATCTGAATGGCATCACGGTCTCTGTAGTGTGATAACAGGCCTGTCCAAAGCAAACACCAGCAAAAAAACCGCAACAAAAATAAAGAAAATGTCAAGCTCAGAGTTAAGATCAAAGCAGCCGATTGCTGTGCGCTCTTGCGCTAAATGGTATCACTGCAAGGAGCAAGTCAGAATTTTAACCAAAGTGTTCCAGGAAAGAATCTGTTTCTGGCAACTATGCTGTATTGGAAATTTCCTTCCAATCAGCACGGCCAGAAAAAAAAAAGCTAACACTGACAACAGCAACCTAATCTATACTGAAAGCTTTTTCCTGTATATTGGAGAAAAAAACAAAAAAGAAACAGAAACTTGTCCCTAGTTGTCTTTTTAGCCTAAACTGACAAACTCAAGAGCTAGATTTCAGCTAGCATCTCAATTCCAAAGGCAAACCTTGCAAGCAGGCTGTTTTCCTATTACAAATAAAATGAAAAGCTTTACTCCCAAACCTGCAGACCTTCCAAAAGTCAGGAACTGCATACAAGCACACCGACCTTTTGCTAAGCTCTAAAAAATGTAATAAATGCAAAGCGCAACAGCATCTGGAACCTGCCCCGACATCTTGAATTCACATTCCCACTTGCTGATGAAAGACGCTTTGCATCTTATTTTAAATTGATTTGCTCCCAGAAATCACACCTTAGCCTGGAGCCGTGGCTGTGCCGGGGGACCGGTCCCAGCCTGACCCGGTTTTGGTACGCGACGGGGACCTCACCACGCAGCACCTTCATCTCGCTGCTCTGCCTCTACCTGGTGCTGTGGGGTGGGACAGAAACACGGTTTGTCCTGGTCTTACAAAGGGCTTTTGTTCTCAGGCTGGCTCCTAGCACCCTCCCTTTCCCAGGAAAATCTGTGTACGTGATGCACAATCAATCCGAGAACGGCCTTGATTTGGTAGTACCTGTGGAACAACGCTACGAGTTTTACTGTCCACCATACGCTACACTCTTTCTCCTGTGGCAGCTGGCAGGGCTTGGAAGGAAACCTGATGCTATTTTGAGAATCCAAGAAATCCAGAAAGCTCAGATTTGAGGCATCTAAATGAGAAGACGAAAACCCAACACGATCCCAATTCCATTATTTTGAAGCAGGGATTTGCTCCCAGCCCCACGAACCTGGGACTTGCCGTAATTCCTGGATCCACGCAGTGAAAACTGGCCGGTGCACACAGCAGCTGTGTCCGCGTGTGCTGGGTTCGCTCTTTGGCTGCTAAGAGTCGCTGGAACAGGGAAAAAAAAAAAGCCAGCAGGCTCAGGGACATGCAGCCAGAGGGATGTGCACAGCTGGGGCCCACACCCACCGCGACACCCGCTTCTGCCTGGTGCTCGCACAGCACACGCACCCGGGACACACCGGGGCTTGCTTAGGAGAACCGAAGAACGAAGCTGCGTTGATAGGGAGGAGCGACCATCCTAGCAGTGACGGGCCATTGCACCGTGCTAACTGTAATCACGAAAATTATCCTCTGCTTATAGAAAACAGAAGGCCATAACTTGCATATATTTCACCCTATCAAAAGCTTGTGTTTGCTTGAACTTTTCAAATGTGCTCACCTGCCCAGCATTGTGAATTGATCCTGACACCTGACTTCACGTACACGTACATTCACGCTCACAATATATATAAAAGACACATGTAAAGACAATCAAGAAACACAGCTCTAGATCATCCTGACTTGATGCAAGAACCGTTATCCAGAAGACCTGCATGCCCAGGCTACTGTTGGGTAGCCGTGTTATGCCACGTTGGGTCCCCACTGTGCACAGCATTACCCAGCACTTGGGAAATGCTTATATACACTCACTTCATTGATTTCCCATTAGCTAAAGGTCACTGAAGGCTTTGTAAAAAGCTTTATGCTCTCAGCATGATCATTCCAGGTGACAAATACTTCTGATTTACCCAAGAGTCAAAATGTATACAGTCTGAAATCAATAAGGCATGCAAAGGTTGAGAGAGAGAAAAACTGGAGACAGATAGAGGTGCCCAATACCACGTGAAAGGTCATTGGCACCATCTCTCCTGCACTTCCATCCTCACGTGGACGTTGCCCGGCTTGCAGAGCCCGACAGCTGGCAAGGAGCACCTTAGCCCACTGCTATTTTTAGTCTGCCTCTACACAACTGATTGTTCGGTCCAAGCCTACAAGTCCCACCACCATTCATGAAGCCACATCTACTTCAGATAAACTGACCCCCCATCATGTATCAGAACCCCTCAGATTTTGCCCGCTGTACTCTGATAAGCTTTCACCACTTAATTATTCAATTATTTCTTCTCTCCTCTACTTTGGCCCCTGCTCCCAGCCCTGGGAAAGCAAACAGGGCAGGTCTCCATGCTGCAGCAGATGGCACTTGGTTTCTCAGCAGCCCTTCTTGCCCATCTCAGCATTTACCCACTCCCTAGCATTGCCGTTTTGTTTGTAGATGCCCTCAACTCCCTCCACTCTTTTTATCCTTCAGAAACGCATCCCCAGCCCTGCTCCACTCCTTGCTGACCACTCTTTTGGCCGCCGCTCTCTTTTTGACACGTCTTCTTGGCTCTTCTCTGTCCCCCGCGCTCCTCCCATGTTTTCCACAGAGACCTGTCTGGGGGCCAAACAAAACAAGAGGCAATCTCGATGGCATTTTCTTCCGTCCATTTTGAATTCCTGCAACGACAGAGAAATAAACACTGAAACTGCAGCTTCTCTGCCACAAAATGTGGCTTTGCCAAAGCTGCGTGTGATCCATCTGCCTGGGGGATAAAACATGGCATTCGTGAAGGCACTGCCTGGTGGGTCAGGAAAAGTCTCCCTCGTTTGTTTAACGCAGGGTTTGGCAGGGCTGGCAGTATTTTGATACTGGTGCAGTCTGACACCTGGATTCGGCACAGTCTGAGGATGAGAACCTGAGACAAAATTTACAAACCCCTTCATTAGGTGAAAAGCAACAGCCCCGCTAATGCTCACTGCCGCCTTAGCTGGCTGAACACCCTCTGCTCAAGGATGCCCAGCATTTTCCAAGATAAAGAAAGACATTTTGTTCAGAGGGACGGCACGCTCTGCGCCTCCCCTGCATCCCGGGCGGCCTGGCAGCCAGCCAGGGACAGAGCAGGACGGCGAGCTGTGACCTCTGCGCATTTCCGTAGCTGAGCTTTGCCCATGGACCCGTACAAAGCCCTCGAGCTCTCCAAAGGGTACGTACTTCTTGAATCAATACAGACAGTTTTCATGCCAACAGCTTCCAGACTCACCCTGTGGTAAGAAAAGTCTGGATTGAGGCGGTTTTGCATGGCTTTCATTGCCAAATGCTGCAGACCTGTCTTCCAACACTCCCATCCAAGGCACCGCTCCTCCCGGAGACCTCCAAACCTCCCGTGGACACAGCTCACACCCAGGAGCCCTCCAGAAAACACGTATCTCACACTCCCCCTTTACTGGACGAACAGAAGACAGCTTGAGTAACTTGCCGAGGGGCTTACAGCAAACAATTAGCAGCTCTGCTAATTAAAAACATGCTCCTCAGCGCTGCCCCCAGGCAGAATCACGGCACAAAAGAGAAGCTGAGGCTGTGACCCAAAGCCTCCCAAGGCAAGGAAACACCATCGGCAGGTGGGGCAGCCGGGATTTCTGAGCATTCAAGAGCAAGAAAGGCCCAAGTTCAAAGAGGTTTGGCTCAGGGTGCCCAAACCCACAGCCAGAGGGTTTTGGTGTGGAAACTTCCCTCCCTCCTTGTCAAGGGTCAGGCTGCTGATCTCACACCTCCCTCCCGACAGGAACCAACTGCTACAACCTCTCCACTTCTGTTTTTTTTTTCTTTATTAAGTATTTTATTTTAAGCCATCCCTGAAAGAGGCAAAACCACAAAAAGCAAAGACAAAGCAGGGCTGCGGGGCTGGGGGAACATCAGGCCACCGCAGCCAGCCCCACGGGAAGGCAACGCGGCACGTCGGGATGCTTGAGGGGACACTGGTGGTGCTAGACAGGGGGGGACACGGAGAAGGGTGAAGGGAAAGGAGCTTCATGTCTTGCAGGGAAAAGGCAGCAGGGCCTGATTGCCAGCTCCAGCAGTGAGCCGGCAGGCAGGAGGAGGGGGGGCACTCACTTTTTAAGTGTATTTGCACCCCCCCATACTCCAGCCCTTTGCAACCCAAAGGCTGGGCAGTACCTGCAACGCAGGTTGCACAAATAAAAGCTCCTGCTGAGTGGAACAGCCCGACCGCAGGTTTCAGTTGTGCTTCGCTCAATCGCTTCACAGGGCACCCGTGACGGGAATTGCCGCTGACAGTGGGGGTAAGAGACGGACCCCCGCTGCCGCGGGAGCCAGGCTGGGGGGAGCGGCAGCCCGCCCGGGAGCTGCAGCAGCGTTTGTCAGAGCCCAGGAACACAAAATGGGTTTCAGATGGGCCACTGCGGAGCAGCCGCACGGCCCCGGCTCCCGCGGCGCCTCGCACAGACACAGCGACTGCAGCGAGAGGCTCAGCCAGCCCCGCTGCCCTGCCGAGCATCGCTCCCGTCCCGGCACAGGGCCCTCCCGCAGCGCCAAGGCCAAACGCTGCCCAGCTGCTGCAAGGATAAACTTCAACTTCCACAGTCCAAGCTAGATCCGCGATTTGCTTTAATCAAGGAGAGAGAAGAGCTGCATTACGCCTGCTCCCGACCCAGCGCCACCCACCCTCCCCATCTCTTCCCCAAACAGCCAGGTATCGATGGCTTTATTAATCCTGCTTATTTTTCCCCTCCTGTCCTTGGCTAGAGAGTTTACAAGCAAGACCAACGGGGGCAAGCCCTTAAATTCAAGCAACACGACTTGCTTGTAAGTCGCCACACCCCGCACCCTCCCTGGCACCGTTTTGCACCACAGCCATGCAGCACCTTGCCAAGTCACCGGCTTTCCCCGCGGGCTGCCGCAAAGGTCCAGCTTACATAAGAAGGAACAAACTGGCTTTTCTTCGCCACCCTTTCAATGCTGCCATTCATCCCCTGCCCTCCATCCTCCCAGTGCCACCTAGAAGGATGCAAAACACACAGCCAAAACACTTCATCTCACACGTTATCCCAGGGCAACTTTTTGTTGTCTATGAGTAATGGGTCTACAATTTTGTCCCCCTAAACCACAAGTGAATTAAAGGGTTAAGGCAAAAACTACTGAGATGCAAAGGCATCCACGCGTTAAGGACACTCTGTACCCTTGCAAAGCCACGTCACCGCTCAGAAAGCGAAGAGCTCTGAGGCCTGACAATCCTTCCCTGGAGGATGCAGGGGCTGCAAGACCAGGTCACACACGTCGCACTGTAGCGGTGAATCCTGCATCAAACAGCAAGGGACCGAATCTGTTCAATGGTTGTGTAAAGACTTTGGCTCCGATGCTGAGCAAGCACTAAAGCTGGTCTCAGTTCTACCCGGCTGGAAACATCTTGGTCAACCCCCAGGTTATTTTTGCATCTGCGCATCGGTTCTGCCTGGTTAGAGACTCCGTGCTGACTTTGGCCAAGTGGTCAACTCCAGGGAAAAGCAAGCCAGGAGGGGAACAGGACGTAATTTTGCAGGCTGAGCATGAAATGACAAAGCCAGGTTTATTCAGACACAAATAGGCCGCTTCAAAGCATTTTTCCACCCCTTATAAAATCAGTACTAGCACCATAACCATCTACACTCCAGGATTTTTAGCCCTCTTCTGACTTCAGGCCAGCACGGATGCATACCGCCTGCCCTTCCCAATCATTCTGCCATTATTTGTCAAATACCAAATTCTAGCTCCTTTAGGAAACCAGAGGGGAAGGAAGCATGGCTGGTTGAACTCTTTGTCCTTCTCCTCCCCCCCCACTTTTACATCATCAGAACAGAGCAAGAAACCCACAAAAAATGCACATTCCCAAAGCCGGAGGCTCCATCCCAGTTCTGGCAACCCAGTGGTCTTACCACAAAGCTCAGCGCAGCCTGGATCCCCTTTGACTTCTTAACAATACATTCACAGTGGTGGAAGGGTGGGGAGGGAGGGAGGGCTTCAAAAGAAAAGAGCAGCAAGGAACAAGCTATTTTGAACCCAGAAGCCATCCACTGCAACGTGAACCCTCTCCATGTGAGCTTTAGGGCTCCTCCCGGCAAACGCTTTGAAGCGTGGCAATGGGAAAGGAGGAAAAAGCTAACAGCATCCAGCACGTTGGCTGGGTATGAGTCTACAAACATTAAAATGTCTTAAATGTCAACGAAGGCTGGACTTGACAGGGTGAAAGAGGGAAAGCACAGAAGACAGAGCCCTCAGTGGCCTGACACCATCCATCCATCCTGACTGCAGCTTTTAGGGAGGCTGATGAAGCCATTGGGATGCAGGCAGCTCGCTGAACTTTGCACATGGGGTGGTTTGGACCTTAGTGTGACACAGGGTGACACTAGCACGTAATGCTGGAATTTACCCCCTTTATCTAACTTTGGGTGGGGAAGAGAGGAGAGGAGGCGGTGCATTCGAGGTCTCCCCTCTCTGGTCAATGTCTGCAAGGGAAAGGAGGACTTTTTCTTCTATTGCTGTTAAATTACAAGGCAGCTGTAAAGAGAGGATACGCTCTCCCATCACGCGGAGCAGCTGCTGCGCAGAATTTGCAGCCATTTTGCACCTTCTCTGCCAATTGCACAACCAGGACGCTGCTGCCAAAAATGATGGTAACACGGAAACCCATTCCTCCTCTGCCCCGGCTGACTGACTGACAGCTGCTGAACTTGAAAAGATGCTCCTGGGCTGTCGCCTGGGACAAGCCATGGCCATGAATCACAGGACAACTGAGGGGGCAGCAGCTGGTTTGCAGGGCGAGCCGGCGTCACGGGGGTACGTCAGCCAAGTGCTGGTCGGAGGGGCAGGAAGAGACAAGACTGGATCAAGAGGTGCCGGGGAAGCAGCTGGAAGGAAGTTTGCACGGCATCTGCGCTACGGTCCCAGCCGCCCACATCTACACATACTAAACATCAATTAAATTTAAATTAAAAGAGAAAAAAATAAACACTTTGTAAAAGCAAGAGATGAAAACATCCATGCGGTATCTTTGAAGAGCAAGCTGAACCCACCCTGAAGAAATGTAAACGTAGCAGGAACCAAGAGACTCCCGGGATTACTCATTACAGGAGACGAGACTTTCAACATCTTTCTGTTTTGCAGCAATTAGCTGGTAACTGGAAAAAAAATTGAATAGATCAACAGTTTTCTATTATTAGTTTTAAATAATGACTCAGAAACAGGCACTTCCTTTTTCCCCAAGCTGTGAAGAGCTAAGCACCGAGACCCTGATCACGGCTTCAGGCTCATTTAAACTGCAAATATCCCTGCAGAAATTACAGGAGAGTGTTGTGAATACAATGAGAAACAAGCCGTTTGCTTCGAGCTTAACTACTAGCAATTACCTTTCATTTATAGGTTAAAAAGCTTAATACAGTGTATTCGCTAGGAAAAGATGCAATGTCAAGAAGGTGCCTGTGTACAGAGGTTGGGGAAGCAAGGAGAGAGAGGGGAAAAGTCACACCTGCTGATGGACTCGGGGAGAAACTGAGCCAAAGGCCAATATAAAGAAGTCTGCCCAAAACACAAGGCTGCCTCCCAAGGCCTGACCCTGGATTTTAATCACTGATACCAACCACAGCCCAGGGAAATAATTAAGCATTTCAGCTCTAAAAGAGTTGCCTGCCCAATCTGCTAAGCAGACAGTTTTTGCAGAGCAATTCAGAGAGAAAAAGAGAAGCAGATTCAGCTGATGAGACACAAAAAGTCTCTCTAAAAGCATTCGTTTCCTTTGGGAGGCAGCCCACATGCTCCTAGCACAGTGGGCAACCACCACTCCTGCAGCAGGTCCCAGCAAGGCAGATGATTAAATCTGCATCAGTCCTTTGGTATAAGCAGAAAGGCAGCGGATGAGGATGCAGCGTCACGAGCAGTAGCTGGCACTCTGAAAACAAAGGAACTTTGAGTTCACCTTGATGCCTGCTGATTGAAAGAAACCTTTTGGATCATCTTCTTCCAGGGATAAGCATCTGCATCCCTGCCACATCCCCTTAAAGCGTGCACAGGAATGAGGATGTAGCACAGTTCTCAAGGGACCTGCACCGTACGTAGCAGCGACCAGGCCACAGAGCAGCACACCACCTCCCCGTCCTGTAACCGGCTGTGAGACGGTGACCTGCGCTTCTGCTTAAGCTACGGCAGTGCGAAGCCTGGATGCCAATTTCCAGACAGCACGTCCATCCAAGAGCACGCTTTGCCCACCCAGGTTGGCCACAACCCCAAGAACTTGAGGCACCGTCCTGCAAAGGGACACGTCATGGGAGATGCTCCACACTAGCAAGGCATACAGGGGCTGAGGGACCTCAGCTTTTTGGAAAGCAGAGTCCCACCACCACTCTGCCAAAAGCTGAAGCAGTGCAGAGCTACTGTGTTGGCCACCTGCATGTCCTGAAACACCCCATGGGACTTGGCCGTCACTGCTCCCAACAGCCGCTTCCTTCCTGTGACCCTGGCGTCACGCTCACCAGCTGCGAGCAGCGCACATCACCGGAGCGCCGGTATTCTTCCAGCGCCGGTTGGCAGAGTCGGGCACCGACCCACCCGACCTGCCCTGAGCCCAGCTCAAGGTGACCACCAGCAGACGCGGCTGGTGAAGGCACCACTGACAAACCCAGCTCCCAAAGAGGCTCGAGTGCTCTGTAAACCTCGGACCTCCAAAGCAGCAGCCCCGAGACAACACACAGAGGCAGGCGCATCATTTCTTGGGTTTTTCTTTTACTTTTTTTTTTTATTCCTTCCCTTCCTTTGCCACGACACACAATTTGTATTAAATATCTTAAATATATTAATTTTAAAAAAGTATTAATAAAAAGCTACTGAAGGACACAGCTGGCAGAGTGACCAAGGGCAGCGACCCATTGCAAAACATGGGGACATTTTAAAAAAAGAAAACCCAGAAAACAAATGATAACAAAAAAACCTGGCATTTTTTGCATATGCACAGCTGGCTGGAATGCCCTGGACTCTGGCATTATTGCAAAAACAGAAGGGGAAGCCGTAGAAAAAATATATTCCGTTGTACCAACCTGTATGGGGAAGGGAGTTAAGAGCAAAAATGAGGAGGCTTTAAACATTTTTGGTATTTCAGATGTTCCCTCCCACACCCACTGCCCAATCGCTTTTAGTCTTTAAGCAAGTTTTCTGGCTTGGGGTAGCCAAAGAGTACAAAATCTGCTTCATAAAGCTTGTAGAGCTGCTGCCTCCAAGCCAGTGGGATTTTGGCAAACCAGTCATCTTCCCAGCTGCTGGCAGTCCTGTTCCGGTAGCTGGGGGGGAAGCGAAGCAGCCTGTCCACTTTGAGGAGCTGCAGTAGATAAGCAGCATCCTCATCCAGCGTCTCCAGCTTCCCGATGAAATCATAGTCTATCTGGCACGGATGGCACAGACGGTAAACCTGCCTCCAGTGCTCATTGAAGGGGGCCATCTTCTCTGTCCTGGGATCCAGTAAGTACTGGATGAAGTCAGAAAAGGAGACTTTGAGGCCTGCCCCGAAGGCCTCGCTAACGGAGGTGGGAAGGTTGGTATGGTTGGAGTACAGCTTCAGCATGGGGATGGCAAAACGCCGGTAGAACTCCTCATTCTCCAGCTCAAATTTGCTGCGAAAGGCAGAGATGAGGCGGACAAAAGGGTCTCGTACAAAGAGGAACTTAGTGTACTTCTTCAGCTTGATCTTCATGAGGTGCCGGGAAAACTTCCCATATCGGCGCCAGAATTTGTTGAAGGTCAAGTGGGTGCTGGTGTTGTGGACGTGTTCCCGGGGGATATCCAGAGGGTTCCGGTATGGGACCCCCTGGTCCAGCAGGCTCTCACTTAGCACGATCATCACCCGTTTCCAGTTGGTGCAGGCCACCTTGGGGACGTAACAGTAGATGATGCCGTGGCGGTCATCCACGATCAGGTGGTTGAGCTCGTAGTTTGGGATGTCATCAAAGGAGCGTTCCTTCGTGGGGAAGGTGAAGCTGGAGTTGGCACAAAACTCCCGCAACGTTCTCTGCCTCTCTATCTGCAGTTTCTCTTGGTCCAAGCTGTTTCTGTCATTGTGCGTAGACCAGTCATAGCCCCGCACGTTCTCCTCCAAATTGCTCACCACAGGCTTGCTGGAGCCCGGGACAAGTAGCTGTTCTGTCTTTCGGGGGACAGAGCTATTCTGTTTCAGGCTCGAACTAAGCAGCTTTGCCAAAAATTCATCCACATCTGGCAAGGCTTCCCAGTCTTCACCTGCCATGATACCAGGGATAGCTCCTGGGGAATGAGGCCTGGAGAAGGACGTATGCAGGTAGAAGTGAGCCGTTCCCACATTGTCCCAGTACACAATGATCAGGAGGATCATGAAGATGGAGACCAGCACCACAGAGAGACGGAGGAGCCGTGCTTTGGTCATCCTGACACCTATTGTGATAGCTGGCTTTCACCTGGATTCACCTCCGACTTGCAGAGTGAGGCTTGGGATCCAGCATGGTGCTGCAGATCAGGAGCCTGGAAAGGTACCAGAAAAAAAGTTAGTTGAACCCTTAGTCGGAGAGAACGACCCTGCACAATCAAGACTCGTCTCAGGGCTGACCATCCATCTCCGCGTGGGGAAGGCTGTGAGAGTCTGGCGTACCCATAGAGACCCCACAGAGAAGTGCTGATTGACCAAAAGTTTCCATAGCGATCATGGGTTTTTTATCAATCTCAAGCTTCTAGACTCATGTGACTTCAAGAGAAGCTCTGTTTTCATTTAAAAAATAAATAAAATATAAAGATTTCTAGAGTTTACAGAAGGACGTTTGAGAGTATTAACAAATACAACTATATACAGAAAGTATGCAGAGCCAACTACCTTTCAGACCTCCTTGATTTTTAAACATATCTAACACACTACAGGAAGAAAGAGGGCTCAATCCATGACTTTAGCTTGTGGTGTCATGCTCTTGTCTCACCTCCCCACGAAGATGCTCTGTACCACTGTGCTGAAAACAAAGACCTTATCGGAGTTATAAATACATAGCTGAAGATGCCATTGCCTCAGTGGCTAAAGCAAGCCCCTGTTGAGAGAACATCACGGACCTGAACGCACCATCTTACCTAATCTGTGCGAAGGCACCTAGTTGATATCACCTCCATGACCTTACTTGGTAGCTACTTCATTTTGTCAAGAATTACACAACAGAGATTACACAGTTTTCCTGCAAAAACCCCCAAAGGGACACAGCCCCAGTAAGAGCCACGCATCAATAAAAATCTGAAGGAATGATTACTTTTAACTGAATGATTTCTGAGATTAAGGATGCTGTGTAAATCTTTGTCCATGCCCAGACTGTGTTGAGTCAGGACCTCTTTTCCGGGTTTAACGTGATTTTTATTTCTATCACACTCATCCCTAAAAATTCTTGATCATCAAAGAAAGGTGAGAAATCACTGTTAAAAGGGCAGCTCAGAAGACCTTTTCTGGAGGGTGCCACAGGTTTGGTTTTTTTACTTCAACGAGTCCTATCTTTTCACTGCTACCTGCTTCCCTGCTGACTCCAGCCCCTTTCCACCAGCAAGCTCCTCCAGGGAGCTCCGTCTCCCCACCCTGCTGCACGTTTTCTGGTCCAAGGCTCCGCGCAGAGGCAGGCTGGCAAACCAGCCTTGCTCTCTCCCCAAGCGATCAAGGAGCCAGTGCCCACAGCCAGGGAAGAACAACATAGTGAAGTGAGGAGCAGCTATGTGATATTTTGAGAGAGAAATCAAGGTTTGCTGTTTGACATTAAACCTTGCAGAGAGAGACTGTAAAAAGACAAGCAAAAAGTAGTCACTCCAACCTCCTCCTCCCCTCCAAGCACAGTCCAGCCCCTGATGATAAACACAGAACAGCACCTACAGACAGAAAACGAGAGCCGCTCTTTCTGCGGACATCCCCATTCTAACGACTTCAAAACAAACCCTACAAACACCAGCTCTGAAAAAAAACAACCCCACTTCAGGGCAAGCTGCCCTGAAAAGCTTTTCAAAACAAAGACTGGGTCTCTCTTCCTCCCGAAACACAGAGGTTGCTCCCCAGCCAGCTCACACACCACCCTTAAACAACGGCACCAACCCCACCCTGTACAGGGATGCGAAGAGCCCAGATATGCAAAAGTGCTGAGCCTTGTCATTCCCGCGGGAAACTCGCTCAGCACCTTTGAAGTTCACTCAGCACCTTTGAAGCTCACAGCAGCCTTGCATTGAATGACTTGTCTAAAGAGCCATCTGCGCGGCTGTGCTTACGCCTCGAGGATGCCAGATTTTAACAAAGTCCTGGTTTCAAACACCAGACCAAAAGCATTAGACCAGAATTTAGTAACAAACAGGAACAATACCAGATACGGTTACATATCAAAGTATTAGCTCAGCTTGTCCCAAAAGACGTAAAATGCAGAACCAAAAGTTTAGGGGTTTTTCCACCCTGGTGTATTTATTTACACTTCAGAGGCAGGGAGAGCCAGAAATTCAGTGTAGCTGTAGCCTAACACGTGGCTTTGCTCTGCAACACCAAACGCTGTGTTTCCTGGAGCCAGGCTCTTATTCTACTTGTGAAGAGGAGCTGGAGGAACTGCAGACATAACACTTTGCACTCTGCGGAGCAAGAAGCAGGTATTACTCAGCAGTAATTCTTTACATTTAGCTAGTCAAGATTGAGGATGGAGCAGATCGAAGAAAAAACACCCAGAGAGATGAGCACAGAGTTAAAGAAGGGGCAAATTACATATGTGCGTCAGCACTTCAGGCCAAGCATCTCAGTCCAACGGCAGAAGATAATGGAGCGACGCTGCCAAGCCTACTGCTTGGCACACTTGTGGGTTTTTGCGTTTTGCCTGAATCTGTTCTTGCTTTCGAGCCGGTTAGCTGTTCAGGGCAGGGACTGCTTCCTATTCTGGATGAATAGGGTGCCCACTGCGCACATAATTCCTAGCACACTGGGTTTCCAACGCTGCTTGAGACCTTTAGGCTGGCTGGAATGCAGCAAGCCCGGAAAGCTGCACGGAGCACCCCTTTCTGCCATCCCTATAGCCAGCAGCTTCCACAGCTTCGGGCGGCGCAGCAGCCTGCTAGCATTTCTGCAAAGCTGTCCCACCCCGGCGCGGACAGATCACCCTCTCAGCAGCAGCGACAGAAGCAAACGAGACGCTGTGTGTGGCACACGCATTCCTCGGGCAAACGGAAGGAGGGCTCTTCGTCAAAGCCACGACTATAATGTAGTTTTACCGAGTGCACCCCAAGGGCTCAAGCCTGCTTTCCAGGACACAGCACGCAGGCCTGCCAGAGCCTTTGGCTTTTCCAAGACACACAGCAGCAAGCAGCACAGAATCGAAATGATTCCACTTCTATTAACTCTATCAGTGCCAGAGAGGAACCCTGGAAAAGAGCAATAATGCAGCTTAATTCCCCCTTGTGCAGAAAACACAGTTACTCTATTGACTACGACACATCCTCTTCCTGAGCACTTCATAAAAGACGCCAGACCAAAAGCACAAATTAGAGGTCTCTGTGCACATCAGAGAGAACGCACCTCCATCCTGCCATTGCCAGAATCAAAAGGAAAAGCCTCCAGGAGGAGCCAAGAATTTACATTCAAGTTTAACCCAAAGTCACCAGCCAAGAAGAACGTGCACCAGGATCCACACAAAGCTGCTTCTGTGACATGATGCTGGCAAACCGGGAAACGGACCAAGTGCTATAATCATCCTACAGAGTCCCCTGAGCAGCCATCCCGTGATCATCTCCAACCTGAACCTGGCCTGGGTGTGAACCAAGGACTCTTCTCCACATCTGAGGCCCAAGAAAGACACTGAGGTCCAAGGTCACTGGTCCCATCCTCTCCTATCACAAGCTGCCATGTCAAACAGACACCTCTCAAACGCTCATTTAAAACCAGAAAGGGGGGATGTGTCCCCAGCGCTCTTATTGCAAAAGCTATTGCAGATACAGCTCCTCAGGGATTTGGAAACCTTGTTTGCACTTCACAGCCCAATTGTAACTGTTTGTTCTGAGGGCAAACAGCAGCTTAAGTAATTCCTGTCTCTTCCTTCTTCTCCTCTCGGCTTTGTGCAACGACTACATTCTCTCACAGCCTCTCTTTGCAAAAGAAGGTAACACTACTCCTGTAAGCGAGCTGGAAAGGGCTTCACAAAATAAAGGAGCTTACACACAGGTACATACCAGAGACAGGGGACAGTAACCCCTCTCTATGAACAGCAATGGTTTCGAAGGGACTGCACCTCCAAAAGCTTAGGTACAGATTCCGTCTCTTCTTGCTTTGTGCTTCCCCAGGCTTGTCCCTCCCCCATTGCTCCTAACTGCCCACGGGGAAGCACAAGGCAAAGGTCAGACACTAAGCACCGGCTCACCTCCTCCAGCGCCCACTTGCTCTAACGTGAGAAGACACAGGATTTCAGGTAGCTTGCTTGGGCTTTGCCTGCTTCTGAAGATGGAAAGAGGGTCAATGAGAACTTTTTAAAAGATACAAAAAACCTAAATTAAAGTAGATACTTTCCCTTGGGGCACCCACATTCACCAGCAATCACTCGACCCACATCGCCTTCTTTAGCCCCATATCATGGTACGCACCTGCTACCAGTTACGCTTAGTGAATAAGCAGGCTCTAGAGAAGTGGAACCAATTTAACCTCCTGCATGTGCAGGACAACGAGCTCCCACCAGCCAAAGCAGACGGACGCTGTACCAACAACCAGAAACAAATTCCATGTGCTCGGCCATCACTTGGTAAATTGCTTCTCCCCAGCTTTCCAAAAATCTAGCACCCCTTGCAGAGCAGGGAAGTTTTAACCCACATAACGACATCAGCAGTTACATTAGTATAAATGCACAGTATAAGCAAAAATAGGGCCTGCATTCCATGTTTTACCCCAACTTAGCACACACATGCTAGAGACACCAGCAAAAGAATATCCTAATCTACGCAGCTATCCCAGCGCCTTCCCTGCCATCGCTGCCACAAAGCCTGGTTTGTACCGGCTTGGCAGCACCAGTCGCCTCTTTTTTAATACCTATACTTGGAAGTTGTCTCAATAGCCATATTTCTAAGATTTTCAGCAGGAAGCTCCCAAAACGCAGCATATCCTGTTTGTTCATTACCTTTGTTGCAAACTTCAAGCACACCCATCGTTCCTGGCCTTACAAACGCATTAAGAGTCTCAGCAAGCCTCCGTGCCTATAGCTGGGGCCAGCAAAACCCCAGAACATTTGTCGTATGTCAACACAGGGGCCAGAAATGAGACCCTGCCACTCGCACCACCTGCCTGTGCCTCGCAAACACCTGGTTTAAGCATAGTTTTCTACTGCTTATGGTTCAGCTCTGCTCTGAAGTTCTGTGCATGAAGTTCAAGCGGGATTAATCACGTTAACGGCCGTCTCTATGAAGCGACGTTAAAAGCCACACTCTACTGTCGATAGAAACGCTCCGCCGAAGAGGCTGTTTCCTGGGTTTGCTTTTGTAGCTGCTCAAACCGCAGACGCTCCCTGGTCCAGAAGCAACACAGGCTGCAGACCACCGCGCGAAAAGCACACGAGCGGGCTGTTACCAAGCCTCAGGCCCAGCACCGGAGGGGAGAAGGCCAGCGCTCCGTGGTTTGGAGAAGAGGAACGGCCTCACAGAGCCGCCTGCCACCCCACGGACCTCCGAGCGCCCGCAGACCCAACCGCCCCCCTGCCACGGCCGAGGCGTAAGGACAGGCAGCGCTGCCCAGCCCAGCCCACGACGCCCCGGCTGCCGATGGGGCCGCGCCCGCGGAGCCGGCCGGCGCTGCGCCCTACCTGGCACGCTGCGGCCGCCGGGGAGAGCGGAGGGAACGCGGAGGGGACGCCGTGCCCCGGCTGCAGCTCACAACTGGAGCTCGCCTAGACCCGGACCCGGACCCGGAGCCGGACCCAGCCCCGCCGCGGGGCGGCACCGCCCGCCGGGACCGCCTCACCCGCGCCCCGGGCAGCGCCGCCGCCCAACGCGTCCCCTCAGGCGCCGACCCCCGGGCCCTGCCCTCTCCGCAGGCAGAGGCCGTCCCCGCCCCGCCGTGGGCGGCCCCGCGCTCACCTCCCGCCCGGGCAGCGGAGCCTTCCTCTCCTCCTCCTCCTCCTCCTCCTCCCGCTGCCCGTCCCGGTCCCGCCGCTACCCGGGCGCCGCCGCCTCTCGCGAGACGCCGGGCACAAGGGTCCCCGCGGGGCCGCGGCGCAGGCGCCGCTCCGCCCGCCGGCGGGAGGCCCCGGCCCGCCCTGCCCCGCTGCATCCGCACCGCTCCCCGCCGCGGGGCGCCGGTGGGAGCCCGGGCCACGAAGGCAGCGGGGGCTCGGGCGCCGTCGGCGCGGCCCAGCCCGGCCCGGCAGGAGGGCCCGTAGGCCAGGCCGGGAGCGGAGGGGCTGCCCCGGCACCCGGGGACAGCAGCCCCCGGCTCCTTCCCACAGCCGGAGCCAGACCGCGAGCAGGGGTAGCCAGCGCTCAGGAGATGACTCTCTTCTGCTGCATTGCCAGCTCCCCCCCGCGAGCAATTACGCAAGGAAAGTTCAACTTAAAACTCCTTTTTAAATTGGTTACAGGTTGTGTGGAGGACTCACACCACAGCGTAACCCTGTGCGGGTATTTAACTTCCCTGCAGACTGGGGGCTCGGGGGCTGCAGAGATAAGAAACCCCTCTCCAGCACCTGCCCTGCCCCAGGGACAGGATGGGGAATGGGAAGAGCCAGCACTGGCTGCGGTGGGGACAGTCCTCGTCCCCAGACCCGACATCGCTGATTGCTGGAGCTCACAGTTGGATGGAGCCGGTTTCAAGCTGTTTTGTGGAAGAAAACGCAGCCTGTTGAGTTCTAGTCCAGCAGTCTTTGTTAGGAGCAAAGTATAGACAACTAGATAGAGGAAGGCTCGAAAATGCCGCTTGAAAAACCCAGAAGAGTTTAAGCTCCCTTTGCTACTCTCATCATTTGTGATCGAGAAGAATCAAATCAAAAAGCCATTAGCCCAGCACTGACGATGAGCATGGTCCCACTTTGCGCAGGAGATGAGCTGCAGCCTCATCCAGCAATTATCAAAGCTACAAATGATATTTTACTGATTCCACCTCCGAGATCTCAATCCCCAATTTTTACATTTATCAACAGGCTTAAAACATAGGTTTCACAAACAGGGAAATTAGCACGTCACGCGCCTCCGTACTCTTCACAACAGTCGTGGCAAATTATCACACTCTTTGTTACGCAACCTCCGTTCAGAGATACAGCCTCAGACCGACGCATTTGGCTCAAATGTCCCACTCTTTGTATGAAATAGCTCCGAACACTGCAACTTTTCATGGTGATTCAGCCCAAAGGTATTTAGTGGAGATGTATATGCTTGGAAAACTCTGTTTTCCCTCATTTTTGGTCCTTCCGTGCTTCAGGTCACGTGAGGTCTTGTAAATAGAGGCTTGGCTCAAGACCTGCTGGCACAGGTTTGTTTTACACACAGTCTGTGCTTATTTTATCTGTTTGTCTCTTTTTTATATCTTTGTTTATGTGAAAGAGTCAGTCCCAAGGAACAAGTTTTCCTGACCTTCCTACGTTGCAATCGAACCTCTTCCTGCTTCTTTCCGTTTCCTAAGGAAAATCGGCCGCTTGCTTATGCCAGTGTACATGCTTGTATTGCATCTCCACTTCAGGGTTTTAAGACACATTTTATAAATACAAGTAATTTAAGCTTTCTTGACCCTGGAGTGAGCTATCCCTCATCTTCTTGACAGGTAGCAAAGCAAGAGGCACAGGGGGACAGGCAGTGTGCTCGGTGTCACACAGCAAGTCAGAAAGAGCACGTAGAAGAATTCTTTGCAAGTGCTGCAGCTGTAAAAAAAGGTTCTTCATCCATTTGAAAAATGCATGAACCCACCTGAGATTGTCATCTGAGATACTTCAGCAGACCTAGGAGGGAAGCCACTCCTGTCTGGGGCATGGAGTCACTGTTTATTCAGTGGTATAACCAGAACCAACTTATTTGCAACATATTTAAAAAGCAAGGAAAATACTTTTTAAAAGCCCCTTATGGGAAAGGCTGCTGGCTGGAGACATTTGTTCCAAAAAGAAAAACATGTTCCCATGGTTTACCTTCAGGCTGGCTCTTATCAGGGTCTTCACCTAGAATCATAGAATCATAGAATTGTTCTGGTTGGAAGAGACCTCCGAGATCATCGGGTCCAACCATTAACCTATCACTACCAAGTCCCCCACTAAATCGTATCCCTTAGGGCCTCATCTAAACGTCTTTTGAATACCCCCCGAGATGGTGACTCCACCACCTCCCTGGGCAGCCTGTTCCAGTGCCCGACAACCCTTTCGGTGAAGAAATTTTTACGAATGTCCAATCTAAACCTCCCCTGGCGCAACTTGAGGCCATTTCCTCTTGTTCTGTCGTCTGTTACTAGGGAGAAGAGTCCGACCCCCATCTCTCTACATCCTCCTTTCAGGTAGTTGTAGAGAGCGATAAGGTCTCCCCTCAGCCTCCTTTTCTCCAGACTAAACATCCCCAGTTCCCTCAGCCGCTCCTCATAGGACTTGTGTTCCAGACCCTTCACCAGCCTCATTGCCCTTCTTTGGACACGCTCCAGCACCTCAATGTCTTTCTTGTAGTGAGGGGCCCCACCTATCACCATGCTGCTTCTCCTGGCTGCAGTCAGATCCGAAATGCTCTGTAGATGGAAAAGAGCTTAGAGCAATCGCTGGCTGCTCTCACAGCCAAACATCTGCTCACCCAAACAGCATTCCAGGCATGCGTTACACCTCCCAGCTTCACAACACCACACAGGGACAGCGGGGAAGAAAGGGAAACTATTTCTCAGGCATTTACATTTGGTTTTAATAGTCAGGGAGCCTTTTGGATGCATGGGTGGCATCCACACTTTTGCCCCGGGAAAAAAGGCGGCTTGGGCTCCATGCTGACATTTTCTGGGAGGAGAAAACTGCTGGGAAAATGAGGTTTTCCTCTTCTCTTGGACTCTGTTAACACCTTATTTGTCTTAAACTGAAGCTAACAGCTAGAGCGCACAGTACAGAGGGGAAAGACTTGCAGTAGGAATATGGAAAAAGTAATCTACAAGATACAAGGTCCCTCTCCCCCTGCTAGCCTTCCCTCTGCTTTTCAGCATCACAACACAGAAGCTAAGATACATTTTAAGGCACACTCTCCCTGCACCCGCTTCCCCGACTTCCAGCAGTCTCAAAATCACAGTCCCTTGGGGCCGTAGAGAGTCCTGCTCCCCCAGTGCCCTCTATTTAGTCTTCGGCTGGTTCCCCAAGCAGGCGAGTGACGGCTGCTTTTGCCGAGTGCTGGCACCATCTGCAGGCCCTGCAAGTGAGGGAAGATGAAGTACTCGGTCAAGTTTCTCACGCTTCAATTTGACTCTCATTGCCAGTCCAAATGGGGAAGAGACAGATTGCCACGGGCTGTGGAGGGGCGAGTTTGGCAAAGCACTAGGATCTGCACATCATTGCCTTAAGAAAATCCCAAGGCGACGCTTCCAGTGGAAGCAGCGTGTTGCCACATGGCTAACTGGGATTAAACTTTGTACTTCGCATATGGATTAGACGAGGATTATGAACACCTCTGAAAGTGTTATTTTCTCTTCCTAAGAGGTTTTTTTTGGCTAAGAGGGAGATGGAGCGTAACTCATTCTGGAACATTGCCCGTGTCATCTGTTGCAAAAAAAAAAAAAAAGGCTTAAAACTTGGCTGTAATACCCATGTGACTGCTTTCCCAACGGGACCGTTTGTGTTGCATTTACAGCTCTTTAGGTTCAGATTGCAACAGAGCAAGTGCTGAAGAATATAGTAGTGCCTCCTGAGCCAGCCAACCCGATATTTCATGTACTCACCCTTGACTTGCTTCTGTAGGACCCGTCCCTTGACGCGATCAGCGTTGCTCTGCTGGATGGCGCTTGCAGGAGCATCGTCTCTTGGCAGCACCTCTGTTGGAGTCCCCTCTATCAAAGACAGGGAGAGCTTCGTTAAATAACATGGGAGCAGAATTCAGTTTAAAAAACATTTTGCAGCGCATGAGTTCATAATAGCTAGCCAAAATAAACTGTAGCATTATTAAAAGTTAACCATTTTTTAAATTTAAAAAAATATGTAAGAAAAACTAATTAGCATCAGTCAGCACCCCTTGCCAGAATGGGGAAGGATTCTGGCTTTGTTTCAGTAGGATTTGGGTACCCAGTTCCCCTAAACTCATCCTGGCCTCATGTGTCTGCGCAAGGCAAAACAACTGAAGCTGACAGATGGTCATTGCGGCCTGTCATGTCTTGGTCTCCTTACTGAGGCTTGGTTTGGATGTGAAACTGCCTGAATGACTAGACCGAGATCAGCAACTTGTTACGTGTGAACCCAGCTGAACACCAATTCTTCCCCCTAGATCAGAGCAGCATAGTCGAGGCAGTGATCTACAAAGGATATTCTTTCTTACCCATCAAAAGCTACTTAGACTATATTAAAAAAAAAATTAAGATCAGATTACTAGTAGTTCGGATCGTTAGCCTTTTCTCTGGCTTATTTCTCACATGACAATCCATCTTTTCCAACAGAGCTGATGCAGGATGCTGCCGCGGCTCTTTGGCCCCTACCTGAATGGTGGCTGATAGGAACCTTGACCTTTGTGGCAATGGATATGCTACTCGCAGCTTTTGACTGATGGAAGAGTCTAGCTCGGTGCAGGTGGTTCTCACAAGCTTCGTCTGTACTGGGGCTTGAGGGAGTCCAATGCTTAGCTTTTGAGGTCTGAAAGACACCAAGTTGAGTTAACCTCAGTGGTGATGTCTCTCACTTCTGAGTGTTGCCACATTGTACCAAAAAGATTCCCTTCACACCTGACTTTGGCTTCGCTTGCTGTTTAGGCAGGAGGTCAAGGGCGTTATAGGAGAATAAAGATATTTAACTTATGTCCTCATACAGTTTGTACTATCTTTCTCTTACTGTATTTAAAAACCACCCTAGCTCCACTGGGTCTGTGCCTCTACTCAACCCACTCCCTTTAGAAAGAAACACAAAGGACCTACCCTGTGGAAGTTTGGTTCGAGAGAACGAGATCTTTTCTTTCTGGCTGTCCTCTCAGCAGGCATCTCCTGGTCTCTCCCATTCTTCAGCACTCCCCTGGCTGGGGAGCACAGCTGGCTCCCAGCTGTGGGCTCTGACAGCAACCCCCCGATACTTGCGCTGCCTTTTGTCTGACAGTCTGGGGTGGAATTGGTCTCCAGATACTTCAGCTCAAGCATATCCTCCTCAGAGAAGTGGGCTGAGGAGACTTTGCTCCCAGGGCCTCTGTGTTGGGCTCTGGAGCGGCGACTGGCTGCAATGAGGGAGATGGTTTTGGTGCTGGCAGCAATTTCCTCCAAGGTTTCCAGACTCAGTGGAAAAGCAGCAATGTCTGCAGGTGACTTTTTCCCATGCAAGTCTAGAGAGGTGGGGGAACGCAACCTGGGAGTCATCTTTCCTGCAGCAACGCCTCTTGGTTTCTGCTAAAAATCAAAGCAATTGCAGCATAATTTGCTTTTTCATTCAAAGCTTTTATACTTTTCCTCTTCAAGGCACTTTCAAACATTCGGAAGACATTACATTTCACCTGAAATATTGTTATAACAACTTCTATGTATAGAGAAACAAAGGCAAAGCTTTTTGACTGCGTATCTCCCATATGGAGCCATGGCTACAAAATGAGTCAAGTTGGCAAGCAAGAGACTGATGAGCTCCTAACTCCCCCTCCTGTTCCGGGGTGCTGAGTGAAATCAGTCTCACCAGATAATCATCAAATCAGGGCCCAGCAGATCAGTTAATGGCATAAAAGGAGGTGATCATCCTGGACAGCACAGGTCCCCTCACACCAGATTGCATGGTGGATCTCCATTTACAACTCCTGTCCCTCCACTGGACACACTGGAGACTGGGCAATTCACACAGCGGGAGAGCCCAGATTGGAGGCGGCAGCTAAGCCTTGGCCTCTTAAGTAAATCCCAGGCTTTAAGCCCAAGGCCAGGGCTCTAGGAGTGATTTTATTGCCCGCCAGGGTTTACCTTCCTCACATACAATAGATTTAGCTGCCATGCGTGTTCTGTCATCACAAGAGGAAGGTGCTATCCATGACAAACGTGCCTTGAATTCAGTTGCTGCCGTACTGACCTGCTGAACTGGGCTTTTTGGCAAACCAGAGAAAGTTGGGCTGAGATGGGTATCCAGAGACCCCTCCTTCGTACAGGGTGTCGCTTTAGATGATCTGCAACTGCCACTGTGAAAAGAATATACCAAGAGGTTAACAGATGAAAGCACAGGCCCTTTATCAACAGGGAGAGATGAAACATGTCTAGACGAGAGCTCTCAAGCTGTGGGGAAAGCCAGAAGCCTGGTAAACGTGGTAATAAAGAACATAGCAAGGAAGGACTTCAGGATTCATGAAGGAGAAAGATTTTGTCCCCTAATCCTCACAAACTTTGCTACTTTATTTGGTTTAAATGCTTGCCAGTCAACAGAAGCAAATCCAAACATCTCCCATAGACCCTCTCTGCAGAGAAGGTTCCTGCTAAAACACAGAGCTACTTTGCAAGAGCAGTACACGAGGAAACTCCTTTCTAACAGATTGCAGTTTCTAGAGGTTCTTCCAGTTTGATATCTCCCAGCTTTGGGGACTTAGCTGGGAGCTGCCAGGTCCCCATGCCCTAGAGAATAAGTCTAATAACGAGAAAGATTCACATTACCTGTCTGACTCAAGGGTGATGGAGGGAACGTCAAACTTCACCCCCCAGGGGAGATCCTTCATGTTCCCAGGCAGACCCTTTCTGATCTCATCTTTATTAGGATCCAGATGCTGACTTACATCCAGAGAGGGACTGTTGTGGGGCTGCAGGAAGAGGGAAGAATTGGATCCTCAGCGGGTTTTTCTCAATGCAAAGCCCCTTCTCTTGCCCTGCTCCCAGCCTGCGGTCACAAAGACACCCTTGATACCTCATGTGCTTTTCCATAGTTCCACCCGCTATTTGCTCCCCTCCTGTGGAAGGGCACCTGAACTAGTTTAATCTCTCATATAATAACGTGACTAGCATTAAGTTTATTATTCGAGGTGAAATCCAACTCCTTGCCCCGTCCATTCTAGGCAATCATAATAAACAGGAGACGCTGCTGCTTGGACTCCCTGCTGAAGACTGGCAGTTTCCTGGCAGCCTCTTACTGTCTCAAAACACACACAAGTTTTCCAAAGACAAAGGGGCCAGCAGCATCTTTCCTTTCTCGCAGGAAAGACCTGAGGACCTCAATAACAACTGTGCCATGAGCGAGCAGAGGCCTCCAGATAAGAGAGTCTCCTTCAGCGGTCACTTGGAGAGTTGCGTGTTTGGCCATCTAACCTTTGCTTCTCTGTTTGCCACCAAGCCACTTCTCTCCCTCAAATCTAATACAACGAAACTGGGAGGATGAACACGCTGGCTCATGCGCAGCCCTGCCTGGGTCATTTTCTGTCACTAAAAGCCTTGTTAACTCTCTGAGGCAAAGGGAAGAAGGGAATGAGAGTAGAGCTCCAGGGAGACAATATGTTCATAAAACAAAGCTCTGTACAGCTCCTGACTGGCACCAGGACCCAGCCGGGCTTTGGGTGTGTATGAATCTATGGCCATGACAAGATCATGGGACAGCGTGGATTCTCCAGCACAAAGGTCTGCTCTGCCTTACCCTGAGCATGCTGGACATCACTGAATGTAGCAGAAGCAGGCGTTTCATCGTCCCCTCCTCCAGCTCAGAGAGGTGCAGGTGGTGTAACCTCACCAGCGTCTCTGGGACAGGAATGTTCTGGGCTGGAGCAGAGATGGGGAGGAGGAGTTAAAGATCTATCCTAGAGAAACAGCTGAGAACTGTGGAGTCATGACATCCAAGACAAGGTTTTCTGGGTGGCTTCTCCTCCACTTCGGCATCAGAAAACACAGCTCAGAGATAACGACAGAGCAGGAGCAAAGGTGCTGCTTTACCTTTTATCAGCATCTGCTGCTGCTGAATAATTTCTTCACAGAGTAGCATTTGCTGCTGCAGTTGCTGGATCACAAAATCCTTCTGGCACAACAGATTCTCCTTGTACAGTGTATTTGCCTGCAGCTCTGTGTTGCCAAGCTCAAGCTCATGGGCTCTGCAGAGGAGCCTTAGCACCTCTTGCTGATCCTCACTGGTGATTTGTCTGGGGAAAAACTCCTCCATCTGGGAAATTTTTTCCTTGGCATTTGCTAAGTGCTGCTCCAGCTCTGTCTGAAAAAGATAGATAGGGAGTTGTCAAGGCAGTTTGGCCTCTTGGGATAAAAGCATCTGAGCAAACCTCCGCTGTGTTCCTCACGCTGAGATTAAAGTAACATCTACAAAAAGTATTTTGCTTATTCTACCAGCAGCCACCACGTTTCAGTCATGGCAGATACATCCAGACGCACAGTCCTTGCCTAGAAGAACGCACAAACGTTATCGTTAGCTACCAAAAAAATAATCACCAAAAGTGATTACCAAAACATTGAACAACCAGTGAGTGACAAACCCTCAAAATGTCCCTGAAAGGGGAAATGGGAAGAATTAGCTCATTTACGGGTGGGCAAGCCCAGACAGTGGGTTTGTGGTTTTTCCCTCATCCTAAAAAACACAGGGACAAAGGCAGGATGCAAACATCAGTGTTCCCATGCTGCTCCCTTCACCAGCCCAAGGCATTCAGGAGTCCAGCTGCGATATAGGTACCACACTGCTTTTGTGGTGCTCGCCCAGAACCGCAAGAACCTCTGAGTTACGCTGCTGCCATCCTGCCCCAAACACCCGCTGGGCAGAGGTCGGACCTGCGACCTGAAGGGCACTGTCACCTCCTCACCTTCAGGGCCACTGTCTTGCGCTGCTCTGCCAGCAGCAGGTTGATCTCTTCTCTTGCTACTGTAACTTCATGAGGTTCAGGTGAATCTATGATATCCACTTCCCTGTCTTCCTCCTCTGTGTTTTCTTCTTTCTCCTCCTTTGCTGGCTCGTCCCACTTGCGTGCACCCTGAGCCTTCTCTCGTTCCCAGCTGCCAGCAGAAAAAGAAAGGAACTTCTGGGACACGGTGACATAACTCTAATGATGCATGCGTAGCCCTTGATTGTATCTGTCCAACTTCTTCTTGCACGACAGCAGCAGAACTAATTAGTCCAGGCTGCTCTGGGGCTGGACAAACCGCGCACAAGAATGCAATTAGCTCTCTCCCGTTTGGAAGTCTGCAAGACAGGCCTCCTATGTGATCTTTCCATGGCAAGGTGCTTTTCCCCACCTCATCACAAATTGTTGCCTATTCACAGGTACTTGTTGAATATCTTTAATGTCCTGAAGACTGTTTTAACTACAAATGACCCAAATCCTAAGGGACTATAAATTTACAGAGGCATTAGGTGGGTGACTAGCGATAATGAGAGGGAGCTGACACCTGCTTACAGTTTATCCAGAAGAAAGGGATGATGCTGCTTTCTCTGACATGAAATCATGCCCAGATGCAGTACATCTGGATGGAAACCACTTCACAAACACAGGGTGACTGGACCATGGAAGGACCAACAATCCCAGTCTGCACTGCCATCCAGTTTTTCCATTAAAACACAAGTCCAGAATAAGGTCCAAATAGAAGAGAGGTATCTACTGTTTATACTTTTAGTCTTGAGCTTAAACTTGATACCAGAGGTAGCTGGTCGCCTTATGGAGCTACATCAGGCAATCACACTGCAGTGCGGCACCACGTGCAGGCTGCAGTCTCCTTACAAGCCCCAGGAGGGATTAGGGATGTGTTTCTCAATAGCAGAAATCACCCGTTGCAAATATAGCACCTTAATCTAAGGCTCAGAGTCGTATGGGCTTAATCTACCTTAAACCCCTGAGTACCTTTTGCAGACCACCACCGTCCCAAGCTTTTCCTCATCACATAGATAAATCTCAAACCTACGCTTGATCTCATCCTTTTGTCTTTTTTGTTGGGGGGACCGTGGGATAAGAGCATTTCTCAGGGCGAGTTTGGTGAACCACGTATAAATTGTGCTGCAAGCCAAGGAGCTACTCACGCTGTGATTGTTAGCAGGTGCCTGCAGGTATCAACGTGCAGCTCAATGTTGGTGTTTTCCAGCTCCATCAGGCTGCGACGCATCTCCATCTGCTCCCTGAAAGCCCCCATCAGCTGTGCCCGCAAGGTGTTCATCACTTGGCCACTGTGTGCTGCAGAGCCTTGGTGCCTCTCTGCGGCGGGAGGAGACATTTCTGACCTGATGTTAGGCCAGGTAAACTTCTGCCAAGTCCCCGGAAAACTACTCTGGGACCAAGCCACTCAGTCCATGTATTACAAGGCATTCGTTTATAGGACTCAGCTTCATTCTGCAGTCCCTTGAAATTAATCATGTGCTTAAGAAATTTGATAAATCTTTATGATTGTATTATTAGCAATAAATAGACCTCATTGCTACCGCTTTTGTGGGTATTAAGAGGATACTGCATTGCAGGGACATCTCTTCCCTCTTTCCACCCACCAAAAAGAAAAAGGTATCGGTTTTCTGTGCTTGTTATCTAGAAATGACCTTGGGTATTGATAGCAGAGGCCTATTATACCTCGTGTCTTGTCTGTCAGAGAATTTGACTATTTTTATTTCATTCCTTGCCAGATTCACTGACAAAAGGAACAATCCCCAGGGCAGAACAATCAGCATTTTAAAAGCTTCACCCTGCCCCCCTCCCTATTTTCTTTTTAATTAAGTGCAACGAAGCATACAACAGAGCTCCGTGTCCTGACGCAGCCGCAGAGCCCACGATGACGCAGGCTATAAACCTGGTCACCTCTCTTACAGAGTCAGGACTTCCCACAGCAAATGCCACCACTTGATGTCAAAGCTCTTTTCAAGGACAGTTTTGTGAAATTTAACACATTTTAATGTTGGGGAAGATGCTGAGGAGGTTGAATGTATTATCCAGCATCACACAGCACATCAGAGACAGGCTCACACAGAAAACCAGCTTCAGCTCCCCTGCCTATCAGACTGTGTTCTCCGCTCTGCTTCTCTACAAGCATTGCTGAACCAGCTTCCCCCGGCTATGTCTGCCTGGAGGCCCACCAAGCGCTACCACAGCCTGTCCACGCAGCTCCTCTCCCCGCTCTCTTCCCTCCGGATACCCCAGAACAGTTCCTGCTCCTGGCTCTACCTTGCAGATCCCTGAGGTCGGAGCTGACTGCACTTTTCTCCTTCTCCTGGTTTTCGACCCTCTCCTTCAGACGCTCTGTCTCCCTGTGGAGGTCCGTGATGATGCTGGTGTATTGGTCGATGTGGCAGGAGACGTTCTGCAGGTTGCATTTTACCTGGTGAGCCAGAATATGTGAGCATTTGTCCCACGGTCCGTTATTGGTACAATGGCTGCAAACAAAGCTATGGTTTCAGTTGGAGGGGCACTGAATCCTGTGACAGGGAAGAATTTTCCCTCATGAGTGGGGAAACTGTAAATTAATGGTTTTCCCCAATTCTAGGAAATTCTCAAAAGGTAACAGAGAAAAACCAGGAACCTTGTGTCCGCAGGGAAAACACAGAGATCCACAAAGAGCAAAAACCCTATTGTAGATCATTGTTCATCTTCCTTCACCCCACAAGTCTCTCCATTTTATTCCTCCTTTCTGCAGCCCCTCAGTTCCTCTTCCAGGCCCAGCATCCCCACTGGGACATTCCCCATACGTTGTCCTCCCAATAGCCATCTTGCACGCATCTTTCCTTATGTTCTGCACCCAGGTCCATACCAGCCACATCATTCTCTGCCTTTCCATTATTCTGCTCCCTTGTTTTGACCTTCATATTCCTCTTCTTATCCACAATGCACACAATTTGCTTTCCACTGTTCCCCTCATCTGCTTTTCGTCTCTGTCACTCACATTGAGTTTCTCTATCATCCTGCACTGCCCTCTCCTGAAGTTTGTTCTCCCTTCATCCACTACATCTTCTATTTCCACTTTGCAAGCTTTTAATCTCTAACCCCCACCCCCTCGTTTACCTGTGTCTTGATGTTTTTTGCTCGATAGGCATAGATCAAGGTCATTCGGGATTCTTCAAAGGAGGTACTGGCTGGGCTGATATGTGCAATCATAACAGTCCTGCTGTTGCCCCCTAATGAGTCCTAGAGGGATGCAACATGGATGTGGTTAGTACGGACAAGACAGGGGCTTGCTGCTCGGTGGTAACCACCGTGGCTGGGTACCCCTGTGCTTCATTGAGATTCTGGTGGACAATCCCAATTAGGAGTGAAGGAAGTACTGGTAAAAGACCATTCATTAGGCCCTCCCTCCATCCACAGCAAAATCAATAAGTAATTAACTTTCTGCAAAAGAAGAATTTTTGCAAGAAAATCGCAATTTCCACAAATACGCTGGCAGCTTCTCAATGCTGCTGACAGCAGAAGCCTTCCTATTTTCTCCAACCCTTCTCCTCCCCGCCATCCTCTACAAAACACATCTGTCATGGGGCAGCAGTGGTAGCTCAGCACCAACGCTTGAGGTGAGGTTCATAAATGAAGTTGTAAAGGATCCATAAAATAACCAGTGTAGCAAAGACCATGTCTGCAACCTTTTTGATTTCCTAAGGAAGAGACGACTTACAACAGCACATAGTCACTCTCAGTCTCTCTTCCTCCTGCCCCAACAACATCCAAATTTATTGGCCAATTTCAGCCAAATCTTCTAGATGGGATGAAGCATTCAAAGACAGTAAATTTATTTAAAACAAAACAAAAAAAATCACTTATCACCTGCAAGCTTGGAGACACACAACCAAAATCTATAGGATTTCCTTAACCCTATAGGAGGTCCTTCCTTAATCCTTGCACAGATCAAAAGACAAGATGCTTGTTACAGAGACAGTACTGTCTGAGTCAAGCCCTGATTGCATTGCAAAGTCCAAGCAAGATCCTGGAGGAGCGTTCCAAGCTGGATAAAGACTATGCACAGAGATATTCAAGGATCATCCCTCAAGCCCTGCCTGATTTGAGCGGTGACACCAGCAACAGACACGCCAAGCTGCTTGCTGGCCCGCAGTGTACAATACCTTCAGCAGGCGTGTGAGTTTGCTGTCTCGAAAATTGACAAACTGGGCCCGGCTCCCTCCCTTCTCACTCAAAGCGTTGATGCAGTTGCCCAAAGCCAGCAGTGAGCGGTTGATGTGGGCTCCTTCCTTCATCCTCTTGCCTTGGTTCTGAGTCTGTTGGGAGGGTACGGAGGAAGGGATGGACAGACAGACAAAGCACACACTTCCGAACGGTGCATCTGTGCCTGGGGAAGACGTGCGGCATCACTGGGGTCAAGGTTTGGATGTCAGAGCAACACCTCCTGCAAAATCAACCTGGAAGTGCAGGATTAAACCCTACTCCGAAGCACAGAGATACAGGAGGGAGTGCATTTCTTGGAAAAGATGACCCAGCTCTGATCTCTTGGTTCTTAAAGGAGAGCTATTAAAAATACCTTCTAAAGAAGATTTCAGAAATTAATATGCATGACTACATCACTCCAAAAATCCTGGTCTTAGTAGAAATACTGGCTATGTAAAATCGCCTTCCCTCAAATCACCTCCCTGAGTTCCAATGTTTCCTCCTTCCCATAGGAGCCAGCTGCCTTATTTTCCACCCACCAGCATCCCTCTATTCCACTGGTACCAGCTTTCTCTCCAAGAGCCCAGCCGATCCCTGCCTCACAGAACTCAACTTCTCTTTAGATGTGAAATTCGCTGCTGCTTTTTCAGACCTGAGAAACTGCTGCACCCAAAAGCTGGTTTACGTTTTTGCAATGATACTAGTTGGTCTAATAAAAGATATTACTGATACCGTCAAACTTTGTCTTCATTTTTAGGCTGTCTCAGGTGCAAACTAGTGCTTTAACGCAACAGAGAAACACACAGTGCTGGCTTCCTCAGGGATGAGGACACGCTTTCACATGCAGACCCTGCACAGCAGGCCAGGGAACCCAGCCTTGTCTCGCTAAAAGCTGCTGAGCTCCAGCCATACCTGGGCTGCTCTCTCTGACCCCGCCAAGTCGACCATGAAAAGCTTCCCAATTCGCACTTCCTCGCCGATCGCCTTCCTTCGGCTTTTCTGTGTCACCGTCACCTGCAGCACTGCATGCGAGCGGGAGGACGTCTTGTTGGCAGCAGTGGGTTCCTGGGTGCGTTGCTTGTTTCCTTTCATTAACAGCTGCATGATCTAAACGATGCAGAAGAGCACGCAGAGGTGTACAGCTCTGCCTGAGCCATAGCACGGTGTTCCCCGCAGACTGAATCCCTCACCCAGGGCACAGGCAAACTCTGGTCCGGCTCGTGCTAGCAGGGGTTTTGCTGTTGGTTTTCCCCAGATCTCCCCCTTTGGCTTGTGACCTTGCAAGTGTGGGTTTGCTGGGTTTGGGGCTGTTTTCCTGGGAGGCCTGTTCATCTCATGTCTAACGCACACGTAGAAGGGCACATCAGTGTACCTCAAGGGGGTTTCGTTATTTCTTCTCCCTCTCCAAATGGTTTGTTGACAGATGTGTACACAAATCGAAGCACTCTGGTCCTTCCAGGAAAGCAGCATGCACCCTGGGGAAGCAGAGCTAGCAGGAGGTTAGCTGTGGGTTTTAGCCTGGTTTCTACCGCTCACACAGCTCCATGATCAGCCCTTTTCATAAAATTCGTCACGTTAATCCAGCTCCACCAAGGTCCTGATACACAAGGCTCTTGCTACCGAGTAAGGCACAGGTAATGGGAAGGGTCAAGAAATTTTAAATCGCCATTGCGCATGAGCGCAATCCCCCTCCCTTTCTCCTCACCATGGACCATAGCCCCAGGTACCTCCTGAGCATTTGTAGTGGAGACTTCCGTAATTCCTGCTATCTGGATGCTGCCTCTGGGGTCCTCTCTCAGGTCTAAGAACCCCGAGGATGGGTTCAGGAGGTCACGGATCACTTCGTTATAGATCTGAGGGTAAGAAACAAGGAGTTGGTGTGAGACTAGCATTGGGTCCTTAGATCTGCAAAGAGAGTTGAGTTGATCCTGTATTTCTTTGGGGTGGAAGGGAAGAAGGGAAGATTTGAGCTGTACAACCCAAGGGGAATGCCGCACAATGGACAGACTTGGACACCCCTCTTCCCGTTACACCTGCTCCCAGGGGCTGGCTGAATTCCCGCAGAGCCTGGATCCAAGGCAACACAGACACTTCACCTCCAGGTAGGACATGGAGACCGTGTAATCCATCTCCTTGGTGGTAGCTTCAAGGGCCTTAAAGAGGTCATCAAGAGTGCGGATGTAAATCCCCGGTTCACAGTCCGTCCCTAGCATCGTGTAGGTTTTTCCTGCTCCTGTTAAAGATACAAAGAACAACAGCAAAGCCCAACTTCCACGTGAGCAAGTTTCCGCAGCAAATGAAGCCTGGTTTCCTACTGATTTCTGTCCTTCGACCCTGAACTTCCTCCAGTTACTCCTGTTTCTCACCCCACGACGACACTGCCTCAGGAAAGACACAGCACGTGCCATCCAGAAAGGGTAGGAAGAGGACTTGCAGATGGACAGATTGGTAGGTTAACTGCACACCTAGGTGTTCAGAGCTAGGGTAGAAATATATTTTCATATAGCCTGTAGTCTATAGGTGTTTTCTACAGCTACGTCTGTTCTCCTGAGATCAGTCTCCAGCATTGCACAGATGCCCTCATCTCCTCCTCCTTGTTAATGGGAAGATTTGTCTCCACTGAATTCCATCCCAATTAAGCAACTTCTCAAACAGGACAGCTTTGCTGTTACTTTAGCATTTAAGGAAGCTGCACACTTCCCGATGAGAATGGTATTTTAACGCTTCAGTCTTGTCCTCAACAGGAAGCAATTAATGGGCATTACAGTTCACTTCTGGTTTGTACACGTGTGTTTTATTCATCTGGAGCCGTACAGCTATGGGGACTACTTACCTGTTGGGCCATAAGCAAAAATGGTTGCATTGTAGCCAGAAATGACTCCTCCTATCAGGCTTTTGGTCGTGGACACGTATACTTCCTCCTAAGTCAGTCAAAAAAGCATAAATGTATGGTCAGGCATAACAGCTGTCCAAACAATCTATACCTAATTGCATTCGCAATGATTTTCTCACTATGTTTTACAAATTTCCTGGGCTTTGGAAGAATTCGTGAACCATTTGAGTTTTGACACATTATCAAAATGAGCAGAAAAGCACAGAGGTTTATTGAATTTTCTAAAGGCAGGCAAGATGCAGGAGCTTACTAAAATAAATGTCCTTAAATTTGATTATCTTCTTGAACTCTGAACATGGAATGCTTTGTTTTTGCTTTGTGTCTGCTGAAGAAGGGAGTAAATTCTCTCCCTGACCTTATCCTTCATTGGGAAGTGCCGCTGCACCTCCAAAAAGGCCTTAGGTAGCATACAAGGGTGCTACACTGAAGTTTCACATGAAAGACAAATCAGACAACTGAATTGCTTGTGAGAAGCAAGGCTGCAGTCACATCATGGTGATCACAAAATGCAGGTGCTGATGGAATCTTCATGCTGCACCTTACATCTGTCTGCAAAACACAGCTCCATAAGGGCACTAGAGCTGGCTTCCCGAGCCTGTAGAACAAGAGAGGCACAGGGAAGAAGCGTGTGAGCAACAGAGCCAGGCAACGTGACAGTGATCTCATTCATTGGAGCCCCCGGGGGACAAAGCTCTTTGTCTCTGCTCAGGTGTGTTGCATCTGGGGAGTCCCGATGCAGGAGGGAGAGGCGGGCCGAATACTGCGCGTCTCCCCGCTGCTCTGGCAAAAGGAAAACCCTCACAGTCCTCCCACCTTCAGCACCGTCGCCTTTTATCTGGGTGACAGGTGGCCTCTGGGACGTGCAGTTCTACTCACGTGCCAAAAACATTCATCTAAGCAGGGAAAACAATTCTAACGTTAAGCCTTCTGGTTAAAAAAAAGGGAAGGATGTTACCTGAGTTGCTCTGTCATCAAAAACCATGTCAAACACAAATGTCTTTTCTCGGGATCTGTTAGCTCGCAAGATGTCATCTGGATCTTCACTTGGATCCATCAGGACCACCCTCTGTTATAAAATGAAGTCAGAAGAAGAACCGTTATGTCTGGGTTTGGTTAACAGCCTGGTGGGATTTCTTGCAGCACTATCACCATCGCATCTCTTGGCCAAAGGAACGTTGCACTACAGCTTTGCGTGGAAAGCACACTTATACGCACAACGTGGAGGCCAACAAGCTTTGTTTTGCAACTGATATCGCAACTTCTGTAATTTGGAGAACAAGTCGCTGCTGCAGAATGCTTTGAAGGTCCGTTGTGCAGCGAAACAGTCGCTGGCATTGGGTAATAGCAGTCGTTGCAGGGACATACCACCCACCCAACCCCCACGCAAGCAAGGGGGGACAGGACCTCTTAGCGCCATTTTCAGCCAAGATTCAGACAGAGGAGGAGATGTGAAAGAAAATAGTTAAGTTCCTTGGGAGCAAAAAAGTGCCCAAAGCCATCTTCCAAAGCCTTTCCTGCAGAAGGACTGATAGAAATATCTGCATTGCTCAAGGACAGAAACTTCATTCCATTTCTGGCTTTTAAGGAAAAAACAAAGGTGGGGAAGGAGTTGCAGCAGGTTGCAGAACTGGTTCTGTTTCTTTTCAGCCCCTTAGGATCTGGTTTGGTACATAATTATCACAGTACGTAATTACAGTGGAAAAGGGTATTCTTTCTCCTCCACTGAAACAGCTCATAAGGAGATGCTCAAGCCTCAAGGGAAGGGACAGAGAACCCTATGCCTCCTACTCCAGAGCAGCTTTCACTCTCTCTCAGGTAAACAGATCATTAGATAATCAATTAGACCATAGATCAACCACCACTTGACCTACAGAATAACTGCATTGGTGTGCCAGGCACAGGAGAGAGACAAGTACCTAGGACGAGTGCCCGTGGGCGTTCAGGAAATGTCAAGACTTTGGTTTTTCTTTTTCTTTTGCATTTCCTGCTAAATTCAGTCTCTAACGAGTATCTCTAGTTTTGATCTGCAAGTTTTCAATGACTAGAATGATGGGGTTTTTTTCTTCTTTAATTTTCACTGGTCCAGATCCGACCTTAAAACCTGGAGCAACACAAGAACAAACTCTGAAGGGAACTCCTGGTTTATCCTCGGTGGCAGTGTTTGCCTGCAAAAGATGAGCTGATTTTCTCCCTGGTAGCTACTGTGTTTTGGATTTAGTATGGGATTTGGTATGTGAAGAATGCTGATAATACACTGATGTTGTTAGTAGTTGCTGAGAGATCAAGGACGTTTTTCAGCTTCCCAGGTTTTGCCAATGTGCAGGTGCAAAAAGCTGGGAGGGGTTTGGCCAGTACAGTTGACCCAAACTGGCCAAAGAGAGTATTCCATACCATGGACGTCATGCCTGGTGTAAGTGGGGTCGGCTGGTGGGCCAGGGGCCTTTTTTTTTCTTTTCTTTTTCATTCATTCGGGCCTTTCATTCGTTTGTTTGGTTGTTCATTCCCTCGCTTGCTCTCTCTGGAACTTGCGGTTCTGAGATCACTGCTCAGGATCATTCCGAGATCACTCTCAGTTTCGCTCCAGGATCACTGCTTGGGACGGGCTGTATCAGTCATCAGGCAGCGAGAAATTGTGCATTGTTCATTTTATATATTCTATTATCATTGTATTTTTTTATTATTAATATATAATTATTCTATTTTTCTTTGCTGTCCTGATGAACTGTCTTTATCTCAACCCGCGAGTTTTCCTTTCTCTCCGATGCTCCTCGCCGCCCCACTGGGGAGGGAAGGGGGGAGGGAGCGAGCGGCTGCCTGGTGTTGAGTTACCAGCTGGGGTTAAACCACAACACGTGCACAGGCAAACGTGACAGCCAAGAGCAGAGCCTGGAGAATGAGGTCGGCATGTTTCCTTTAGAAATTGTCTGTAACACTTTCAGGCCTCTTTTACCGAATCCTTGTAATGTCCAAATTTTGCTCCCAGTGTATCCACGCACCCAAAAGAGTCCTTCTCTTCCAGTCTGGGGCTAACCTCTGGTCTAACGAGCAGTATTCTAAAAGCATAAATCTTCTGCTATTGCACGGAAGCATTAAGACATAAGACACTAACACAGTCAATTTTGAGTTATGATTAATAAGCAGATAGAAGCAGCTCTAAATGAGTTAGGCTGGGAGTAAAAATAGCAGGGAACATGATGTAAATCAAAATACACCAAGAAATCTAAGTACTTCAACTGCCCAGTCAATTAATTTGCTTTCATAATTACAGTTATTTGCATTATTAACTCATTCTCATAGATAGAAATTACTTAGACTAGTGTAATGCACATTTCCTTCCCAGATTTCCATTAGAGAAAATGGATCTCAGGGCAGATGATGCAAGTTTGAACAAGCTGTATAAAAAGAAAGCTGATATCCTTGTGAGGTTAGTGGTTACTTTAAAAAAAAGAAAAGAAGAAAAAAAAAAAGGATGTTTCACCAGTAAGGTGCTAAACAAAAATTGCATTTGTAAGATAGTCCATAAAGGAAAGAGATTCATGCTCTCTTTGCTACTGAGGGCTGCTATCGTTTGACTATTGCGTGGAGACAAGAGACAAGATATATTACAGAATTAGTGTACATTCAGAAAGGGTTCAGAGAAAGATCAGCTGAAGCAGGATAGAAAATACAGGAATTTACATTGGAAAAGAAGGTAAATAACAAGGGCACGATAAAAATATGTAAATAGGTGTAGCGATGTAAAGAGGTAAGTGGGGACCTCCTGCGATCCCTGCCTCAAAAAGAGGAGCAAGAGGTGAAAGATGCAGAACTGGAGAAAAGAAGTGGCGTTTGCACGGGAAGCTGCATCCCTGCTGCGTCACAGCAGGGCCAGGAGTTTTGCAGGGTTTGAACGCAAGTGTTTGCATGGGAACCCGCAGAGCCAGAATCCCGTGGTGGTCCCTGCGGTACCCGGCAGAGTCCCGGGTCCCCATCGCGGGGGCTCTCCTGCGGCCCAGGCACCCCCCAGCTCACCTGCTCGCCCACTCTGCGGGCGACGAGGGCAGCTCCCTCCTCCGCTTCTGCTTCGTTGACGGGACGGATGCGAAGGGCCACCTGCACACACAGCACACACGCACGGCTTACGTCTGCTGCGGCCACCCAGACTTACCCGCACCAGGGCTCAGCTCTGTGCAAGCACCGGCAATATCGACAGCTTCTCGCTGCACTCCTTCCGCTGATCAATCTTAAAACCTTAAGCTTAGGGCCTAGAGAGTTTAAGGAAGTTTATAAAGTTTAAACCAGTTAATTCTCCCCTGATTTGCACTTTTATCTTGACAAATTCTTCCTCCCTCTTCCCCCGCTTCTGTCTCTAACGCAGCAAGACTCAAACTGATTGAGAGAGAAGGTGGCAGAATGAACTCAGCCGTGTCATTGCTGCTGCCAGCGGGAACCTTCGGAGGTCTGGGACTGTGGCACCAACAGCTGTAGAGCTGAGCACGCTTACAGATTCCCCTGGTGTTCCCAAAACACTGATTAAAGTTATCCGTGACAAAGAAAGGGAATTGCATTTCACTAAGTACCCATTTCATTTAATCCCAGGTAGCAATCATTATGAGCCTGTTGAACCAGATCAGAGCAAGTTGGCCCTGATCTGTGCGGGTCCTGCGGGGTTCCTCGGAAGCTGGAATTCAATCGCAGGACTGGAGCGATTATAAAACAGCAATTAACTGCCAGTGCCTTGTGCCACAACTCAATCCGTCAGAAACACGGGACTTCATTTTGAAACACAGACAATAATTTGACTCAAAGATTTAGAACACACTGGCCGTATTTGTTAGTATTAATAATATACAAGAGCACATATATTTCAGCCTGTTTAATCTATAGGTGAAGCAATAGAGAAAACGTGGTGTCATGGATCAGCCGTGGGGTTAATTGGGCCCCCTGAAGCTGGGATCCTGCTCTGGCCCCGACTCACTTCGCAGCTGCGGGCCAGTTGCACAATCCCAAACCTGTGTGCCTGGTGGAGGGTCTGTTCGAAATCCCGCCTAAGAGCTGTCCTCAGGGTCTCAGCTAGTAACAGAGATTTGAAAAATTCCATTTTCACCTTCCCATAGCTGTTTTCCCCTTCATAAAATACAGCAGCATCCCCTTAGCAGCTCCTGACAGGAGAGCTGATGCCGATAAAACACTGTGTAACACACAGAAATGATGCCTCATCAGGAGGGTGTGCAACAGGCTCGTTCTACAGCCCCACCAGTCACAAGCAACTAGTTTCTATAGGAACCAGATTTATTTCCACAATAACAAGCTACATGTCAATTTAGCGAGGGTTTCACGAACAGCTCCCAGTCTCAAGCACTGCAGTAGACATTTTTGAGTAGTTCTAGCAACAGCAAAGCAGCATTTCTTCACTGTGAATATCTCAGAGTACAAGTGGAGCTCCTTGGCTTTGAGAGCTTTTAATATTCACAAGAATGCAACAATTAACTTGGCTTCATCATCTCCCTAAACACATTCGAGTGAGCATCTCCTTCCCCCAGGCTGAACTCATCTCTTAGAAGCATTTGAAAATATTATCTTGGACACCATAATCCCACGTCCTGCAGGAGGAGCAGGGGATAGTGCAAGTCTCTCCTGGACAGCTGTAACCTCCGGAACAGTCCGGTTAATCACTGTACTGGGTAGCCCCAGCCACAGAGGGTAAGAAAACAAACCCAAATAAGCAGCATATGGAGACAGGTCACACCAAGTACTAAGGCTTTTCCTTGCATTAGAGAGGAATGTGAGGTATTCTGAATATTACTGACTTTATTTTAAGCGATTCCACTTGGAGCAGAGGTTTCTCTCTCTGCCCCAGTCGCGTTTCAGCCCATTGTGAGAGTAATGCTTCAGTTTAACTGAGAGCCACAGGGCTGAAGGTTGAAACTTGGCAAAGGATTACATTTTCAAAGCACTCCTCTCATTCTGATCATCACAGAGAGATGCCGAGGTCCTGCAGCAATGGTGAGGACTCCGACAGGACTATAATCCCAGCTGCTTTTGGCTGCTTATTACGAAGCTGTCAGATCCCAAAGATATGGGCACACTGAAAATCACTGTCCAAGGAGGATTAACCACCAGGTTACCCAGCCTCACCTCCTCTGCTATACATTTTTCTCCTCTGCAGGATACTTATACCCAACCTTTGCTTTAAATCACGCAGAGATTTGCACAGAGAGAGCAAGTCTGGGTTTTTTCTCCGGCTGGGCCACAGAGCCCAGGAACACCAGAAGACAGAGCTGGGAAACACGATAGTAAGGATGCTGGGGCTGGGTACAACCCAGCTGCTCCTCTCCATCCCAGGCCCTCCCCTAAGCAAGTGGACTCACCATAAGCTGCTGCTCCTTCATGGCTGAGCTGCAAGCTGATGCCAGCTCAGGGCTAGGGGATTTACCCTGGGAGGCACACATCGAGTTGGAGCCCTTCAGGAGGCTGCACCGGCAGGAGACAGAATGGTTCAGAGGCAGCAGCGATCACCCCAGGGAAGGAAAGAGGCAACACCTGCGCTCCCCCAGGTGGGAGATGGCGGCAGGAGGAGAGGCAGCAGTGCAATACTGAGCCACAGGGCAGGAAGGGGCTGCAGCAGCTCCCCACTGCGGGAAGCAGTGTGCCACCACTGCACCTCGCACAGGACACAGTGAAAGGGGTCAGGAGACTGGGAACTGGGAGGAGCTGTGGCTTGCTAGGTGATGTGACAAGCAAAGTGACCCACCTGCAAGCCCAGATTAGTTCTTTATCTGCAAATCCAGCTGCACACACCCTTGGTGAGCAGGCCGCAGGCTTCATTTTCTGCCCTCTAGGATGCCAGATTTCCCCTCCTCTCCTTCCCCTAGGATCAAACACACAGCACAACCAGGTACAGGGGCCCACGTTCCACCAACAGCTGGGGAAGAACCACCCTGGCACCTCCAGTTTTGCACAAGAACTGACAACAGCCCTCGAGACCGTCAGGAAAGAGTTTGCTACCTCCCTGAGCTAAGCGCAAGCTTCCATCGCGTTGTCACTTCATGCACAACGGCATTTCATGACTCCCACGTTCAGGAACGCAATCCATTATTTTTAGTGTCAGTCCACTCATTACAACAACAACCTATTAAAAAAAAACAAAACAAGATCACCTTTTGTCTTCATTATTTATTGACAGTAAACGAGTCAAAGCTCATAAAAGTTACAGTAAGGTTTTATTAAAAATAGTAGAATTTAAGAAGTTAAAACTTAGTATAGCAAGTGAACAAAACTTGCTCTATGAAGTTTGCATTAAGGACTGAAGATGGTTAAAAGGTCATGAGAACGTTTATTTATTACAAATTCAAAATAAAGACTGTAAAAGTGAAGACTAGCCCAGGATTATATGAATTGCTCCAGTTAATGTTGCTATCAAAGAACAATCATTAAAAATACTTCAGACAATACTTTAACAAACACAATGAGACATACTATCCTACTTAATGCTTAAGGTTTGTTTTCTTCCCTCCCCCCTGCCCAAATTCTGGACCCCTAAAGGCATTCAGTGGAGGTACAACTGCTGTGGGAAGCCTTTTTCCCCACCCATACATCTCTCTATACAGTACCTACAAACCTGCTTCTGGTTTGACCATCCTTCAGAAGGCCCTTGCAAGGGCCACAGGCTTGAAAAACAGTGGCATAGAGTACTTGGAGCTACACACCAACACAGAATCAATCCAACAAGACCCTGCCCTACTACAACTCCTAGTGTTATTCCGAGATACGCCAAATAGACTAGTTTACCCAATACATACCCATAAAGCCGTTTCAGTAGCACATAATGTGCAAAAAGCATTTGAAGTAAGAAACACTACAGAAAAGACACAGTAATTGAAAGGAGCAATGTCAGAAATGCCAGCATTACAGATGAGAAGAGGCCTTAACTGCTGGTCAGGACAACATCTTGTCAGCTTCCAAAGCTCCTACAGAAGCATCAGGTTTTGGGTGTTTGGGGGTTTTTTGTTTGCTTGGGTTGTTGTTTTTATTTTTTGCTCACTGATGATCCACACTTCAGAGAAGCATCTGACAAGAGAACTCAATTCATTTAGCATTGGCATTACATTTCTTTACTTTGAAAACGGCCAGGAATAAAACACAGTAGCCTATTAAAACTTCATTGCATGGAGACAGCAGAAAAAAGCCTTTCAACTCAATTCGTAACTTAGGAAACGGTTGAGAATTCATCTCTTTGCAACTAAAGGGTAATTAAAATGATTCCTGCTACAGAAGTTCAAGCCATTACTGGAGAACTTTGATGTGCTAGAAGTTCTTCTGCATTGTTTTGCCAGAAAGTAAATATTTTTTTCCAGTCCAGTTGAGAGATGAGCTTGGTAAATATTGTGGACAAAACTTTAATCATCTATGTATCTCTATGTATGGATTATGAATGAACAAATGCAGAAAACTGGAAACTCATATAGACTTCTGGAAAAAAAACACCTGCTAGTTTAAGAGTGAGCTATTGAAACTAAGTCAATACCATCATTATGGAACAATCATTTTGAAGAGTCTTCCTGGTAAAAAGAACATGAGAGTTAATTGAGGGGTTCATGCATTTGCTGTCGCAGCAAGTTCACCCGAGGACAAAGAAAAGTGAGTGCTACATGTATTGCTGTCCCTTGGCTGCCTCCCGCTGAGCGGGGCTACCCCCTGTCCAGAGGGTGCTCTCTGCCTTCCACTTCAGATCTGGCAGGCACCGCTGCATAAGTGAGCTCAGGGTTTAAATATTGAGTCAAGAGGGCTCACGTTAGCCATTTCACTGGCCAGTTCAGGAGAAGAGACAGGAACATCCTCATTCTCCTCTGCCCCTCAAAGGGCAAGCAGCAGGCCAGCAATCTCTTTCACTGCTCTGACAATATCCAGAAAAGAATTTCTGCTCATAAGTGCAAATACAGAGAAGTTGCTCCACCAGCTTTAAGTACACTTTTCCACTCTGAACACAGAGGACTTAAAAATGAAAGCAGGTACTGTAACAGGGAGCATAAGGCGTGTGTATACAGAGCACTTCTCTGAAAGCTTGCAACGTTCACTAATAAGACTTAGACTAATCCAGTAATTCCTGAGACTAGTATCAGTTTGCAAATGGTTTAAGAAATCTCATTTTTTAGTCACTCCACTATAGCAAACAGGTCAACTTGTCAGATTAATGAGCCATACCATCACTGTAAAAAAACAAACCACAACACACAAAACTAGAAAAGCCATGAGGAACTGAGATTAAAAAAATCCAAAGCAACCACGTAGTCAATATAACAAACACACTCTTATTATTCTGGGTATGTTTGACTTTGATCATTCAGGGAAAGATTCCCTACAAACAACGCGTAGCCAGCCTGGTTTTAGTATAGGTCTGCTTTTATTTCCATATTCAGCTCTTTAAGGGAGACATCCTTTCACAATCTGAAAGGAGGAGGATATAGCCCACTGTAGTGCTGCTTCAGCACACTAAAACACATCATACGAAAAATGGTTCTGCTGACTTTTCCCCAAACAAAATGAACACCTGTCCATGCACTCCGGACATAGAAAGAGTCCTGAAACAGAAACATTGTGCATGTGTGTAAGACAGAGGCGCACTGATGAATCTCACCTCACTGGCAATAGTCAAAAACTGCCAGTTGGTAAGTACTGCACGGGAGTCAGGAAGTAAATACTGGTAGTAGTGGATTAAAAAGAAAAATCAAACCCTAAAAAAAAAAGAATAAAAATTTAAAAGCAGCGCCTTTCCAGTATCTCACTGCAGCAGGCAGCAAGACGTAAAGGCACTACAATGTGTCAGAATGGAGAAAATCTGGTGCATCCACCCTTCCAGAGTGCAAGAATATGGATTAAAAATTCCAAAGTTGATGTAGGCTTTCTGAAAATGAACAAACTTCTTTTCAGCACAAGATATGGTGGTGCTGCAGAAAAGGAAAAAAGAGGCGAGTTAGTTACTGTACTTTTATACAAACCGCTCAACCTCACCACAGATGCTAGCTGGTGAAAGGCTATGTAAGCATGTGTTTCACCTGTTCTTAAACTGATGTTTGTTTAAATCCATACACTAAGCAGCTTCTCTCCCTCTTCCTTCCATAAAAGGATCTCCCATGTATGGGATACAGATAAGCCAGATCCAAATATATTCAAAAGTATCAAGGCTATTAGTTTTTCTACAAGTCCAAGAGGTGTACTGTTCATATTTTACTTGAACTCCTTAGATATCTGGAGGCTAAAGAGCTGTAGGGTGACTTACAGCTGCAAAAGGCATACTTCCAGTCTCCCCTTCCTCGTCCTTAAGTGAAGTCCTAAACATGACAGAGCAAGAACCCACTCCAGGTTTTAAGTCCTATGTGAGTGCCTTCGCTATCAAAATATCTTTTCCCTACTCAACACAACAATGTCAAGCTCCCTAAAGAGCATTTCCTACAACAGGGGCTGAAAGTAGCCTCTATTTTCAACATACAAATATATAATATGAATTCACAAAAAGGAACTGGGAAAAGCACTGGATTAAATAAAAGATTTCAGCAACAAGCAGTGACAGTCAGTACACAAGAACCTGCTACTACCTGAATTCTACCCAACATTTCTAGCAGAGTTCATGTGGATATTTACACATCTACTCAAAGTTTTATCAGCCCACAGTCAACTTGCTGTATAATCTTTAGTAAAGTATTTAAACTCTGTCCAATCTTGAACTAACATGCAACTCCTCCAAAAGGCAAAATTTCTCTCTCATACTAACTACAATTGCTTCTACTGACAGAACTTTTGGAGTCTGCAATACATTATGTTTAAAAGTTGACCCTGACTCTTTCGTGTGCTTGATCACTCTGGCGAGACAGAACATCCACAGTATTCTGCTGGGTTTGATCACTCTGGCAAGACAGGACATCCACAGTATTCTGCTCAGTACAGCTCATACATCTGACCGTCTGCAACTACTTTTAAAAAAGCTTTTGTTTGTCCCTTCTAGCCACAGAGAAAACATAAACCAACTCAGAGAATAACACATTCACGCATGCAAACACATCCACCTTTCTCAGGCAAATTATTGAATCTATAGCAATAGCTGACAGAAAAAGTTTCTCTCTACTGAGAGGTATGCTATCTTACCACAGTTTTATTAATTACTCTGGTTCTGCAAGGGTAATAATTTCTTCATTGATAAAAAATTCAACAGTCTCCTCCTCCCAGTCATCGACATTGCTGTCCAGCTCATCTGTGTCTACCCCTGGAATGGAGAAAACAGTAACAGTGAATGCCTCAAACAAGGCAGCAATGGCAAGATTTGATGCTCTTGGCAGAAACAGTCCTTAAACCAGCAGTGAAACGAGGTATTTGGTGCTTTAAATCATAACAAGTACATGCTAAACTCATTAAATGACAACCAAGGCATTACAGTCTCCCACCACAGGGCTTTTGAGGATTTTCTGGTTAAATGCAACACCCAAATCTCTTCACAGTCTTATCCCAAGGTCAAGCCAATGCTTGCCTTGAAGTATAAAGAGGTGAGGTAAAACACAGATACCAACATCTGGCAACCAACAATAATTGAGCTTTCTCCCATGGAAAAAAAAAACACAACCCACCACACAAAAAACCCACCCACCTCCACAAAAAAAAAAAAACCACAACCAACAAACCCCCCCACCAAACCAAAAAAAAAAAACCCCAAACAAACAAACCCCTCGAGATCTGTTGCAATTCAGGATAAAAAGTCTAAATAACCTTCAGAGAACAAGGGACCAGCTTTGGCAGGAAATGGAGGGAGAGAAGTGGTTGAATCCCCAGAATGAGTTAGTTATTTGGTCAGAAGCAGTAGTTACCCAGCAGCAAGCCTTTACAAGTACTATGTGTGGCTTACCTCCTCGAAGCTCTAAACGCTCATTCCTCTGCTCCATGTATAACTCTTGTGCCATCTTGCGGTACTTTCTGAACTCTTCCATCATTGTACGTCTCCTTTCCACCAGCTCCTACAGAGGCAAGAAGAGGTTGTTAAACCTCCCCAATAAATCAAATCCACATGTGATGCATTTGTCAGCAAGCCAAACTTTTTTCTCATGAACATACTTTCTACTGACTTAAACAAAAGAAAAAAGATCTTTCTTTTATGTAATCAAAAAGCTGTTTTGGTGTTGTTTTGGGTTTGGTTTTTTTTTTAAATAAAGAGCTTTTCTTAATTTAAAGACTGCCTAATACAGCAACTCACTAAGAACCCCAAACTTTTACCACCTTTGCTTAATGAGGTAACACCAGTGCCTCTCCAGATTCATTACTGTTTAACCTGACAATTTAGTAGCATCTGTGTGAACTACCTATTGGAACTAACTCTGAACATCTGGATTCAAATGAACACAGGTGTTTGTTACAAAAGAAATTTAACTTACTTATCACCATTACAAAATAACTAAGGACAGGCTACAAGAGTTTCATCCACATTATTATGTTCCAAAAGTGTCTTGCCTTTGAAGCCTTGGACTGGCTCAGGCGATCCTTCTGCTCAAATATCTTGGAGTATTTCTTCAGGTCCTTCTTAATTTGCTGTAAAACAAAGAATTTTATTTCAACTCGGATATCAGACTAGCAATCACAACCATCGCATTCTGTACGAACTCCTAAGTAGGCTGTGCATTTTTTAAAAACATCTCTCTTCTAGGCAACTCCCCTTCACTATAAGCTTGTTTGTTCTTCCTGGCTTACAGATCATGTAAATGTTTCTGTACACATGCAATTAGCGAAGCCTGGACAGCTAAATTCAATTTTGTTATTCTTTATACCCTTTCACTGTACCCTAACTGTTGAAACAACTGGTCACCATTTCTATTCTGAGCTTAAAGAACAGTTAATATTTACAGTCACTCCCAGAAGTGAGGTCCCCTACAGCAATGTTTTTTTCACAAATTCAGGGTGAAAGGCAGTTGTGTAATTCTTTAACAGTTCAAGCCTCATCCTCAAGAAGAGGAAGGAAACCAAACATGCACACACACCAAATCAACGTCAGCAGAGTCAGTGGAATACACTACCTTTATCTGATCTTCACTGAGCAAGGTAGCTGGTCGCGGTCTCCAGAGAAGCTGACAGAACCTGTCTTTATTGTTTTTCTGAAGTAGACGGCCTTGGAAGGTCCATAACCAATAAGCATTGTCCACCTGGAAGAGTAGCGTACCATCTCAGTCAAGATAAGCTACAACTTAACAATGTAGTCCTCACTCCATGTCTTAAAGGTCTTTTTTATAAAAAAATCAGCACCATTAGTCAACAGAACCAGGGTGCTCTTTTTGTTAGTGCCTTCCTTGCACAAGTCAAATTCATTGCCAAAATCTTTGTTCCACTGAAGCTTTGCAAGAAGATACCTTCCGGAGGATGACAACAGTTTGAAACTAAGCCAGCCCTTCTGTCATATTCTTAAGTCTCAGATTCTATACTTGTACAGGAGAGGACTACAGTGCAGTGGCTGGAACCATGCAAAAGTAATGACAGGTGCAATAAATCCTGCTGTTCTGTGTGGACCACAAGGAGATCAAGTTTCAAACCGCTAAAGACCTAATGAAAATTCAGAAAAAGGACACTCAGTTTAGACTCATGAACTGCCTTTCCAGAACTTATTTTGGACCATCGGTGCAGCTAATGGCCCAAATAAATACTGATGTTCAGAAATTAACATCTAGAATGATGGTGCAGGTTTTAAGTCATATAACCAGTGACAGGTGTCCATCTTCTCTTCTCAACCAACAGCCCTTTCCAATACCTCTGGAAGAAGCGGGGGGGGGAACAAAACCAAAAAGCATGCATTACTACCTTGTGGCTCCACCAAGACACAGAAGTCACAATGTATCTGCCTGTAGGATCCCATTCCACATCTGAAGCCGTGTAGTGTTCCGCAATATTCATCATGGTGCAGTCAGATGTATCAACAAATGCTAAGGCACCATTCATGCTGCAAAGACAAAACAAGAGAGACTGTTTCACGCACTAATATAGCCTGTTTTTTTAAAAGCATTTCACAAGTTTCATCTTTACAACTCCTCACTACAAATATAAATTTTCACAGCAACCAAGAGACAGGCTCATACCAGTCTCTGTGGCTAGAAAGCAGTGTGATGAATAAAAACAAAAATCCACGTAAGAATGACACTTGTGTTTCTATGTTCAGTGACTCTTAACCCATTTTATTTCTGTTCTTAAAATCACAGTCAAAACACGCTTGCTACAGCCAAAGTTTAAATATGTCTGAGTATATGATTGTTAAGTAATGAAGACAAGATTAAAGAAAAAAATAGATTTCTAAGATAAACAGCAGCGCTTGTCTGAAAGCATGTAAAGGCAAACACTACTCAACTAGTTAATAAAAATAATTTTCATTTGCTCTAATGTGAAACTTTCTTGCTAACTTTTACAAAACAGGTTTGTCATTAAGAGGTGTTGCCCATGAGGAGGCACAAGGTTATGACAACAAATGCATTCTAAGAGCCACATGCACAATGCAAACTGGATGAGTTGAGAGTCAGTATTTAACTTAAACAGCTGTAAAACTGTTTCTAAATATCCACTTTTCGGTTGAAAAATGCATTCTTCGTTTGATGTGGCAAAAATAGCAAGTAAAAATTACAAAGGACTAAGCTACATCATCAAATCGCATCTCTTCTTTTCCCTTGCTTTTGCAAAGCTGTACCAGGATTACATAGTAATGCAACATTCAGGGAGATAGCAAATGCTTCTTAATGAGATACTCTATAGTCTTTTTCCTCCTTAAAATGAATGTGGTGTTCAGTAACCTGTGCAATACTCACCTTCTGAGGCCAGCCAACACTACAAATTGCCCTTGAGGACTCCAGAATATCGTGTTTGCCTGCTGTTTGTCAAACGTTTCTGGAAAGAAACAAGACAAAAACCAGAAAAAAGATCTCAATCCAATGCCATTAATTAGCTTACAAGCAGCCAACTCCACCCATTCCTGAAGACATTTCTGAACTCTGCAAGCAAGTCCTAACAACAGTCCTTAGCTCTACACTTCCAAAGACAAAGCCCATTAGTACCAGAACATCCAAAGCTAGCAGAAGAAAGAAGAGAAGGATATCAGAAGACCCCAACAGCTAACTTGGGAATAAATTTTATCTAAAGTGAGCCAAGTCTGTGCTATCATCTCACGTGAACTTCCCAAGGCCACGAAATTACTCTGGCTTGTAGGCCCTTTTATTTTCAGACCCTGGACTGATTCGAAGTGAAAACAGTTTTGCTGCCACCAGAAAATCAGATTTCTGGAATACAATGTCAGGCATAGCACCTATTGCCATGCTATCCACCACAAACAGCCACAATTTTGAGTTTCCTCCATCTATTGCCATGCAAAATGCTTAGTATCTGCACCTTTCACTGTTTTTCAGTCACTTACTTATGAGTTCTATTTTCCCATTGTTTTTAACATGGTAAAAGGAAACCGAAATTCGTGGAGTTTCACCATGCAATACAGCAAACTTGCTTCCATTTGGTTCCCAAGCAAAGGCTATGATGCTTTCTGTTAAAAAAAAAAAAAAAGAGGGGTCAAAACGCCGTCAAAAGACAATACAAAGCTTTGATTTCAAGCAGTTACCAAAGAAAACCAAGACACTGAAGAAAGGGAAGCCATCAGTTAACAGACTGCCATACAGACTACCTTTTAAAACAGGTTGGTAAGGTAAATGCAGGGAGTTAGGGGAAGTGTTTCAGTCAAACAATAGCTCCAATGTCTCATCTTCTACAGAATACACTCGTTGTCAGCCCTACCATCTTTATTAATAACAAATTTTCAATTTTCTAATTTTTCAAGTCAGTCACAAGCATGAACAGCAACAAAAGTTTTGATCCCTCATTTTTACATGAGAATCCCTGCAACAGGAATACTGTAGCTCCTCCATAAGAGTTAACTTCCTAATTATGTCACATGTTGAAGGGAATTTCTAAGAAACATACAACATCTACTCAAAAAAGTTAAAGATCAAAAGTAAGTAAATACTTGGCATTACCTTTCATTTCCACCACATCCACTGGCACCTGTTTCTCTCTCATTCGGAATATTTCAAAGTTGGTCACTACTCCCTGTAAAGGCCAAGATCAGCTCATTATCCAGCACAGAAGCAGTAGAGCAAGTAATTTTATCACTAGGCATAGAAGGACAACTACATAATTAGCCTGTCAGGACACAGGATGAGAGACAGAGTCAAGACTTGTTTCTTTAATGGAAAGAGATAAACAGAGTATACCTCATCACTGAACACATACTAGATGTTTCTGTTCTGATAAAGAATAACTGAAGAATTGTACAAAAGCATTTGTTTCTTTTCAGACCGTTATGAAGTTTAATTAAGACAGATAAACATACGGCACATTGTGCAGCATGAGCTATGGGCTGTTCAACAACTACGTAGCAGTGAGTAGGAAGAGGTGAGGCACATAGCTCTCACCCAAGTCCAAGATGCCACTGAAGTCAAAGCGAATCTTGGATGCAAACATTACACACATTTTGCTCTCCACATGCCTCAAATTCAAATGGAAAAATGAAAAATAGTTTTGACATCATATAATTTACACTGTCTATATTAAAAGACGGTACTGTAAGAAAATGAGGTGTCAGCATGAGATAGAACGGAATTTTATGAATATAATCAGAACACACATACCTGTGTGCCTTTGGGAGTCCTGTCCACCTTCACACACAGGTAATCCCCGTTCTTCTGCCAGTGTAGTTTACAATCTACAACATTGAACAAATTCCGCACACGAATTTCTTGTCTAGAAGGCAGCTGCATCAAAGTCACTCTTGCTGGGATGTCTTTGTCCTCAGGCACCCAGAACGCAATTATGTTACCACCTGGAGACCATGAGAAGTCTCTACAGGAAGAAAGTTAAAAATATGCCATTTTAATTTTTAGTTAGAAATACTACAAGCAGAAACCATTTTCATCATTGTATCTGAATGTTGCAGACAAATATCAACTCTCAATAATAAAGACGGATACAGACAAGCAACTGAGGACAATTTAATAACCTTACACAGATTATACCAAAATAGATTTTTAAACTGCTATATTTAAACTTGCTCTATGACCAATGTTATCAAAACTGTCCATTTCACTAAAGAGTAAGGGTTACACCCATCGTAACCCCCAAAGATCTAAGAAAAAGGCTGATTAAACCAATGAGCAAAAAACCCTATTAAATTACACTGGAGGCAATCTTGTTGCACCTGGGTACACTTAATTTTCTTGTTTCTTTACAGAGATACCTCAAAAACTCTCACAGTAATCAGCGTCTATTGTGCAGACACGCACAAAGCCAAACCCGTCCCTTGCCAACAGGCAGGATACAGCGCACTGTTTCAAGCCAGCATACAAGTCTTATTAGGGAGATACTCCCTAACAAACTGTACTCCAGTTTGGTTTTGTAGACAAGGAACAGGACTCCCAAGCTAGACCCTGGTTAAGCAGCACCACAAAGAGGATTTCAAAGCATAGAAGCTGTCAACATCAATAAATGAAGTTTTCCATTCCTTTTTGCCAGTTCGTCTAATTTGACCACTTCAGCATATGAGGCCCTTTGCTCTAGTCAACACTTGAAAGATGCCTCTGACTATAACAAAGCCCCAGACATAAAGACGGCAACTAAAGACAGCAGTTATCTTTACAAGGGAATAGACTCACCTTATCCCAGTGATTTTCAAGCTTTTTTTGTCCAACAAACCCATAGACTAAAAGAAGACAAAAAGGTGTGAATTTTGAAGTTAGTAACATTCTTATATTTACACACACCCCTTCTACTCTGATTGTTAGAGCACAAACTAGGAAATTGCGTAGTTTTCAGAGATCCTGTATCCTTACTTTTTATTATGAACATATGTATACCACCATTACAAATAAAAAAATGCTGTACAGAAGTAATGAGTAAAGCAGCCTGAATTATAATGAAAAAGCAAACCAGACTAGATTAGGCTGGAACGTATAGTGCATTTTGGGTACTTTGGCACTCACCTGCTACTGAGAGCTGGGAGGCATCACATAACCTTGATCCTATTGACTCTTATAAGTAGTGTATCGAGCTGTCTAGTCCTTCTAGAAGGATGGTGTGAAATTTACTGTCAGACTCAACTGAAGTTTGTCACGCAGGAAAGAAGAAGGCAAGAGCAAATGGATTTCTCCCCTTTTAAGCCTAGCTCTAGAGTGTATTATTAAAATGTATCCTTTAAAATAGATACCATGGGAAAGACTGACATTGTAATACAATATGCGTTATGCAAAAAAAGCAAGAACTTACAGGTGTTTCATAGATGCTGAGGGTATCTGAAGTCATTCGAGCAAAGAATTTACCATCATGACTCCATCTAAGCAAATAAAAAGAAAAAATGAGTATTAGATAGGAACTGCCTTTTTATTAAATGAAGTCTGGGACTACTTGTTCTCTCTATTCTAATTCTGTTTCTCAACCTACTTAAAAATAGGCCAGTGAGCTGAGTTCTCACAGTGGAATCCTCGCTTCTTTTGCCCAGTCAGAATATCCCAGATGATAATAGCCTGAGGGTCATCCTGCGTGTCCATCAAAGGGCTGAAGGTCACTAAATACCTACAAAAGGAATAATCAGTTTCACTATCCAAACTTCATCTAATATGTCAGTACAAGCAGGCTTTCATCCAAATAATATTTAAATACAATGCACTTTCAAACAGCAGTTTCTCTAATGGGATTTTTTGGAGAGGAGCGAAAAATAGGAACAGTATGATCAAGGGGGAGAAAGGTTACAAGACACAGTATTTCCCTGGCATCCCTCTGGCTGAAAAGACTCTCGATTTATGTGCAAGTCTTCCCGTACTGATGTTACAAGATAGGGGAACTTGCTAAATACACCGTTTTACTACTCATGGCAAACTACTATGCAGTTTTGCCACGAGAACATCACTGGTTTCGAACCAAATATAAATCCGTTGACCTTAGCCAACTATAGGTATGCTAAACTTCTCAATTTAAAGATAAATAATCACTCTTTAATACAATAAAACATAAACCCTAATTGCTTCCAAATATGTTACTTGAAAACTAGCAAAACAAGATGTGCCTCAGTCCTGAAATTATTTTAGCCTTCTCTAAAGTGCTCTTTAAAGTTAAAGAAATCTTAAGGAATTCATTTCAGTACTACAGATTTGGAGGATACTACTCAACTGAAACTTTTCAGAGAACTAGAAATCTAACACTACAGACATCCCATCCAACTAAAGAGGAAAAAATACGGCCTTCTCCCTTGGGATAACATCTTTGAGGAAACTTGTCAGCTCAGTTTTGTAGACCTATTATTCCAGATTATGTTAAGTATCTTTCCTGAAGTCAAAGAAAAGTCAGGCAGAGTTTCACTCATTCTAAGAAGGATTTATGCATGAAAAGCAGTACTTCCAAAGGCAAAGGAGAACACAAGACACCAACTACATGAGATTTGAAAGCCCAGCAGCCAGAACGTGTGCACTTCATGCTTTTAATCCCTTAGCTCAAACGACGTCATACTCCGTACCTTTCACAGGGTGAGAAGTCAATAAGCTGCACTCCCTGGTGACTAAACCTTTGAATCTGCTTGAACTTCTCTCCACCCCAAAGTGCGATGCCTCTCTGGTGGAACGTAGCCAAGTAGGTACCCTTTGGGGACCAACGTACATAGGTTTCTGTCCACCGCTGGATTTAAAAAGAAAAGTATACACAAAGGTTTAATTTCATGCTGGATTCCTGAAGGGGAGAGAATTAATGTGTGGCTTGTAGCATCACATTTTGCAAATCCATTTACTAAGTGAAGATCTCAGAATTAGTGATACCTTGTACCAGTTGTGGAGTTTAGTTTCACGCATGTAAAACACAGTACTTATTCTTCAGGTTGAAAAATGTCAATTGAGACCTTTTCAACTTACTGATCACTAAAAACATTTTCCAGGTACAGTGACAACCTTTGTATAGTAACAATTAAACCCACCTAACAGGCTTGGGTTTCCTTGTTGTCTTTCAGCCCTGGTAAGAACATACTTTTCTCAGAAGTTAAGAGTAAGTATTTCAAATTTCTTAACAACAATACAGCTCTTGACCTTCAGCTAAGTTAGAGAGGTATCAGCAATATAGACTACGGCGAGTGACCATGGTGATGAGCCATCATCCCAGAGACAACTTCCTTATACTGTAATGCATAATGGTTATTAAAGAAAATGCTTCTGGGTAGAACAGTTCTCAGCAAGCCAACTGCCTGCAGCAGACAGGCACACTAACTCTCCCTTTTATATGCTATTACCAAACCAGCTATTCCTCTTCAGCACCTCTGCGGTCAGCAAAAAGTGATCAAAAGCAGCATACTTAAGCACATACACAGCTCTAATGAATAGTACTCCTCAATGACTTTGCATTTTCAGGTCTTTCTGAATCACCTATAATATACAGATGAAGGAAACTAATAGGCATCATGAACCAGTTAAAAAAAAACCAAAACACCACACCACCACAAACAAGTTAACTCCACATTTGTTTTACCTAAGCAGCTAAGTCTAACTCTAAAGGACGTAATTTCACCCCTCCTCTTCAAAAGGAAGAAAAAGGTATTTCAGCAATGGGGAAAAAATATCTTTTTTTAAAAAAATGAAAAACCTGAAATGTCATAAAATGAATGTGACTGACAGTGTATCTGCAATGTACAGCACTTCCAGGACACTCACTGCTCTGTCCTCAATTTGAACAGGTTCCTTGATATCATTCCAAAAAATGGAGGTCCGGTCTCCTGACTCAAAGATCACACTGTACTGATCCCTACAATCAGGATCTTCCAACCAGTATCGTAGATTCCCCTAAGAAAAAACAGAAGCAAAAAGATTATTAGTGAGTCAAAGGCTAAGACAAGTTCCTCAAATTAATATCTACCTGGCAGGTGGCAGTCGGTCTTACACAGAGTGTGCAACTTTGGGGTCTTACCATTGCAAACAAGTTTTTAAAGTGAAATTAAATAATTCAAACTACTCATTACTGGAGGCTAAGAGAACAGATCATAAAAAGGTGGACCTTCAAGGTGGTTTGATGATGTTTAACACTTCTTGCCTAAAATAACTTAAGGGGTTTCTGGTGTTTAGGTTTTTTTTTTTGTTGTTGGGGGTTTTGTTTGTTTGTTTGTTTTTAAAACACCCCTATCCCTTCCTCCACAGGACCTTTCACAAATATAAGCAGACGCTTCCAAAATTCTATTTTTAAATGACTTGTGCAAAATCATTACTCTTAAGTTTTACCCTATGTGGAACTACTAAGCAGAACCACTAAGTTCTTCCTGTCACTTCATGACAGTGAGAACGAAGGAACAGGAGAATGTGATCACTACTGCTACTTATAACAACACTATTAACACATCGTTTCTATTTTCATATGAACACTTCAGCAATGAAGTAATCATTTCATATTACACTGAATATTCTTTCCACTTTTCAAAAAATTCCTTACCAAATCCTTAAATGGCTGTTTCTCGGGGATTTCCCATTCATCACTGATTGTCATGTACCTGAAACAGCAAGTTGAGCAGTTACACTCCGTGAAGGTACTCTTGATTAGAATCCCAAAATCTACAGATACACACAACAGCTGCACTCACTTATCAAAGTCTGTGAAAAGGTTGACTCGGAAAGTGTGCTGTTTATCCAGTTTGTATCCATCTGCATTCTTCACAGCATCCACTGCATGAGATGGAGACATGTACTCCAGAAATATGTACCTACAATGAAGGAAGACGAAAGTAGGAAGTCATCGTAACAGGCTCACAATAAAAAAATAAATTAAATAAATAAATAGAAAAGAAACAATGGGGATGAGATAAGAACTCAGTACAGAGCATCAACAAAATAACTTTTTGTCTTGTCCCTAATCAATTACGGTCAAAAGTAATTAATCTGCATTTTGGCCACAGGCATATATACACTTTTCAGCTGTATGGGCTTGACCTGAATTAAACTGATATCCTTTCTGTAAATGGGCTAGACTAAGCGATGAACCCAAGTTCAATGCAGCGCAGAACAATGACAGCTACTAACACGCAAGTTAAGTATGCAGCTCTTTCCAGCTGAATGGCCGATCATGTTTAGAAATTGTAAATCTTGCTGTCATAGGCATCTCAAAGCACCACTCTTGTTTTTCAATTACATTGAACATAATTCAGCTTCCTCCTTGCCACTAATACAATCCAGCTTGTAGCCCAGCAGACTTAAAATGAGCAGCATCCTGAAGACTGTCAGACACTGCCCCAAAGAGAGGCATGAACACAGAGAGAGAGAATAATTTTCTCATGCTTCTCACGCTGACCTCACAGAACCAACAATCCCTCCGCTTCAGAAAACCCACTGTTTTATGCTTTCTAAACTATGGATTCCTCCCAAACTCAGCAATATATGCTAATCCAACCACAGTAACAAGAATCAGTAAAATTTCATATTTATCAGATTGACTTTTGCCTGGTTTCTCTCCCTAAAACTTACTTTCCCTTGCCCTCTCCCTTTGGGCTTCATCATTTCTGGTTAGCTTTCTTCTCAATTTCAGATGCTGCAATTAACCAGGAACAGGGATCAGAAGTTGGCAAAGGGGAAAAGGGTCCTGGGAAGGGCTCGCTGAATTTAAGGAAGTTGGAGTCACTAATGTAAGCATAAGCACTGGCAACCAGAGATAGAATATTGACAGTCCATTTTGCAATAAACAGTACATCCACTGCTACTAACTTTTTAACTAAAATGGACCTTTAACCTATTTATTAGCCATAGTAGAAAATTAACAAAAAAACCCCTCATTTAGTACTGCACACAAATTTGTCTTCCAAACCCAGCTAAACTGTTTCGATAACTAATCCTCTCCCCACTGTAGTTTAATGAGCTATTAAGCTTCTCAGCTCTCTTGGGAACTTCTGTTTGTCACTGAAACTAGATGTCAGGATTGTACAGACTAAGGTAGATAAAGTGATGAGCATGACTATGTGGGCACCATAAAAATTGGCCATAAAGTATTAACACTAATAATCAAGGGTAAGTCAGAGCAGTGTTTCAATCCTATTCCCCGTAGGAGTTATCATGACTTACCCTTTTGTCTTCCCATCTGCTTCTGGATAAAATTCATTTATAATTTTACCAAACTTGGAAAATATTTTGTGGATGACATTCTTCAGTTTCTCAAGTCGGTCTGGTCCAACCTGGGGAACATTATCCACGACGATTACTGAGTCAATTCCATCTGCTTCCTGCGGCCGATCTTTCAGTACATCGCCAAGTAATTCTGCAAAGAAAAAGCGTCCAAGAAACTACAGCACCAGTCTACATCATTGAGGCGGAAGACAGAAAGATGAAAAGAATAGTGACAGTAAAAGAAGAGGATGATTTCAAATTTCAGGAAAATTATTCGAGAATCATTTAAAAAACTTGCTAGTGAACGAACGCTCTATCAGAGAAACAACTGAAGTGAATATACAACGCTCCAACAATACTTCCTTGCTAAGAGGCATGATTATGAAGTTTCTTGACAAACTTCAAGCAGTTAACTCTCAAAGTCTTTCTTAAAGAAATACCTTACATCAAGGACATCGACGTTTACACTATCAGCTTGCTTCAGGAGTCGGAACTGGCTCACGAAGTCCTCAAAATTGCCGATAGAGCAGACAACTAAAAGATTTACTACTCAAGCTCTGACTAGTAGCCTTGCTCAAATTATAACCGGATAACTTTGATAAAAAGAAATGTAACATGTACCTCCCTCCCGCATTACAAGAGTTTTAGCATAATTCAAAACTATCTGCCATACTGGAAGCTCTGCATGTCTTCGCATCATTATAATTATGTCCAAGAACCCACACTCCATCTAAACCTTTAATTAAACACGAAAATGAAGATCTAAGACAAGACACTTAAAGCCATATTTAAGCATGCAGCAACTGAAGACAAGCACACACCTTTTCATACTCTGGATATTCTTCAACCATACCAATCCGCCTTCCTATATCATCTTACAAACTTTGAGACTACTTGCTGGTGAGATGGTTTGTTCAGTCCCTGCACTGTCAGCTTCAAGCTTCTTTCTACTGGGAAGAGATTGCTTACAACATCGTTGAAGTTTCCCATACACAGAAGGGAGAACATTCAGAAGGACTGTAACCCTGCAGCTGTGGCTTGCATACCACACTGGGACAAAAACAGTTAAAAGGTACAACGCACACCTATAGGTTGTGCACAAAATGAGGAGCTCCAACAACAACGCTGCATTATTTTTATGTGGTAGGCTTCTGGACATACATTCTGTAGAGTTCTAGACATTTCTAACTTTAATCTATTCCTCAAGTCAATTCTATCAGATTATTCTGTATCCACCAACTAAACCCCATTGGTAATGTACGAATTTAAACACACTTCTCAAATTAACATTACCTAATGACAGAAATGTACTGACCTATAGATCCAAGAGTCAGAAAAATTACATCAATGATTCAATCCTCATGGACTGAACTAGAATTGCTAAAGACAAGGATATCCAAACAATCTCTCAAATAACTTTAACCTAAGGTTATTTTTAAACCTTTCCAGGAACAAAATCCCACACTATGCCTAGCTACCCTGTTCAAACATACATTTTAATTCTTGCCTAAGATTACTGATCATTTCACAGTGTAATCGGTCATGCCCCTGCAACCTATTAACATGATTGCATTATTGTCGTCTAAAGAAACATCACTTCGAAGTGGCAGATTATTTCTGTGTAATTGACATTTTTAGTTTTGTGTACTTAAATGGACCAGAATAGACATTCTGCTAAGAAAAAAAAGCCAAACGTGCTGAAATGAATGGCAAAATTTCACACATGTCAAATAGGAAAAATATACATGCATATCTCTAGTAAATTTTAAGCCTATGTGAACACCACTATAAAATGCAAGACTAGACAGAAAATAAGTGCATGCCTCTATACTTCTGAACTAGAATATAAAGATCAAATTTGGAAAGTCAGACTATGTACAGCATTCACATATCAGGAAAAAAATCCAAACACATGTAGAAACATTTGAAATACGAGAAGAAATGAAAAAGGGTGTTGGATGTGTTGATATTTTGAAGACATTTTTACAGAAATTTGCTGGGTTTGGAATTCTAGAAATTATTCTGCCCAGAAACAGCACTGGAAAGATCTCTAGCAGTGAAGAAATACGCTTACTTTGAATTTCAATCTACCAAAAAACCTCAGCCTTCTATAACTAAGCTTCAACAGGTTATTACAGGGGAAGCTTTCCATCGATTTGGGGCAATATGCTTCACAAAAGTTTGTGCATAAACAGATGCTTTCACCGCCAAGCTTATGTAGTACTCACAGAATGTTGTTGTTTGTAGTATTTATTACTCAAAAAGATGCTCTCTGTGTGCATGTAGAAACTACAAATAGAAAGTTTAAAGATACTAACTTGTATAATAAAAACAAAGACCCAGAAATTGTGAAATGCTACTATTAATGGTAGCAACTAAAAGAAAGCTGAAGAGGTTAAAGGAATAATCCTCCACGTTACGTCATTTTACTTACTCCGTGCACTTTAGATTATACCCACAAACTTCTCCCATTTATAGCAACTATTCAAAAATGGCTAAGACCACATTCACACTTCAGAGCAAGTCAAATATTCAGAGCAGAGTGCACAATGCAAAGATTAGTGAAGAGCAGAAGGACTTGCTAGAAGTGAATGTTTAAGAAACAAGTTAGAAGAGAGCCCTTAGCGGGGAGCAGCAGACTGAAAATTGGGAAAAGAAAAAGTCAAGTACAGGAGAAGTTCATTAAAAAAAAAGTTAACAGATATTCTGATAGCACAAAACCACACAGATCACTGAAGGACGAGCAAAAAACTTGACAGAAAGATAGAGGCACCAGTCCCAATAAGCACAATCATGGACAATGACAGCTTTAAGAGCACTATCTGGAACAAACAGGTAGGCAAAGAAGTAGAAGGAAAATGGAACACACAGCAAAAACCTGAGTTCTTTCAAAAGTACAGCAGTGCCTATCAGGAATCACTCCGCAGACAGTATTCTACCACGCAGACTAAAAGGGCTTTAAGTTACGACAGAAGGTATTTTGGACCACCTTCCCCTCCTCCTTTAGCCTTTTGCTACAAGGTTGAAAGCTGACTCAAAACTGTTACAGATCCAGAAGAGAAGAACAGAGATGACTGCTGCAAGTTAACTTCCTAGTGTATACTGGATCTTAAGATACTCTTTCAGGAGTAAGCCATTCTCCAGGTAGCTGACAATACAATGCAGTTGTGGATGGGTCATCACTTCCCTAGGATTTAGGACACATGCAGTGAAGTCTGCTATGCTCACAAAAACTATAATGATTGAAAGGAGGAATTTTAAAAGCTGATATCACAGTAAAATAACATGTAAATTTCTTATTTACCCTATAATTCCATATCTTAGATTTTCCCTGCATGTAAAATGAAAGCATGTCCCACAAGGACATTTTCACAGAAGCCTACAAGAAAAAAACAAAAAGGCAACCAAAAAAACCCACAAAAGGGTAATTTTTTAGGCTCCATTGGTCATTTTTTTTTCATAACCACTTTTCACAAAAGACTTTGTAGGCCTACAGACGAACCAAGGAATGCATATTTAGATTCATGTGCAAGAATACAATACCCTGTATTGAATCAAAACTGTAACAGATTAAAGACAAATACCTACATTGTACCCTTCCTCTACCTTAAATTTAAAATTGTGAACAAAGGAATCTTCAAAGGGTAAGAAGCTGGTTTAGCCAGCTCTTATTCCACCCACCAGAAAAGTGGGGTGTGGTGGGTACACAGCTATCTTCAGCTGGCAGTATTTTAAGCACCATTATCTGAACTAAAGCTTCATTGCACCTAAGTGGTTATCTGACATATCCCTTCTCTTGCTTGAAGGTGGATCAGCTGTTCTGCCATGCTAACACCATTGTGGGAAAAAAAGTACCATCTGAGGTGGTCCAAACCTAAAGCTGGTCCAGCTCAAAGGTGTTCCTGAAGATGTAATGTTATCGTAAGCACTGAAATAGCCTCGGCACAGTGACACCAACGGACTGCCTTTGTCCGTGGGGAGTCACCAGGGTAAGGGGAAGGGAATAAGGAAGCTCAAGAAGTAGCGCACACAGATGGAAAGCCAGACCAGCAAGAGTGACTAAACTTAAACACTGTAATTCAGCTACTAACACAGTGTTATTCACACAGCTGAGAAGTTAACCAAATTAATCCTTCACAATAAAATAGGTGAGGATGGAAAATATGCCTAGTTTCTGAATAGACAGAAATGAACATAACAATCCTGTAAGTAGACAAAATGTATCACACAACACTTAACTAGGCAAAAAGAATCCAACTACATATTTGCAGACAATTTTGCCAAAGTCTCTTCAAGAAACAAATGTACAAGTTCAAAGAGCTATACAGACTACTAAATTGAGAATAGCAAACACTTTCTTAATCTAAGAAATTTTTCTGCCGTTTTATTAAGCTAAACACAGGACTGGAACACTAGAAGGCACATATATCACCTGCATTTCACCGCCAATTGAAATAACCAACTGACTTATGAACAAACTATCACATGCTTTAAGAAACATTTTTCCAGTTCTCATACATGTAACGTAAGACCCTACAACACATAGGATACATGTATGTAAGACCCTACAACAGCACATATGCTAGAACAAGTATTGGCAAAATAAGTACTTTTGCTATTTGAGAACTGAGATGATTTATCTAGAAAAAGATTTATCTGAAAAATACCAAAATAGAGTTCTAACTCCTGTATGCCAAGATTAGGTATTCCTTTGATTGTCTGTGCAGTTACACAATGGCTTAGCCATTTTAAGACAGTCAATATCCAATACTTTTAGAAGAGCCTCAGTTTGAATTTTCAACTGCCAGAAATAATTTTTCCATATTTTCTTGTCACAAAGTACCCACATCACATCTTCATGAGCAGTAATTCTTCTTGAACTCATACTACTTATCTATGGATTTCACTCTGGATGCATGGAAAAAATAGAATGATGAAATCCAGTTTGTAACCATCTGGTCAACAATTTAAAACTTCTGTTTTCACAGTTGAGTTTAACTAACGGAGGCAAAGGGAAAGCACACAAGTTGATGATTCCACTTTGTGAGGGTTGCCCACAAATCGATACTTTAATAGTAAATTTAAGAGCAGCAGTTAAACGGTATGGTACGGTGCACAGATACACCAGAAGGTCCACTGAAGGAACACTGCCGCGATGAAGACGTGTCCTTAGCATTACAAGCACTCCACTACCACGCCGGAGAGGCCGCCACGGCACCCACGGGACGAGCCAGCTGCCAGGCCCACACGGACCCGGGGAAGCGGAGCGATTCGCAGCAAAGGACCCGCTCCCCCACGCACTCTCCCGGGGCGGGACGATCAGGCACCGCTCGTACCCCAGGCACGGCCACGGGAGCCGCGGGCTCTCCAGCACCAGCCGGCTCAGCCCGGAGCAGCCGCGGCCTCCCCAGCGCTCCTTCGCGGCGGGCAGGGCCGGGGCCCACCGCCGAAGCTCTCCCGCCTCCCCGCGGCCCCTCCCTTCCCCTCACAGCCGGCCTGAGGAGGCCCAGGCGCCGGCCGCCCTCCCGCCAGCGCCGCCACCCGCTCCCCGCCGCCGGCCCAGCCCGCACCTTCGTCGCTGATGTCGTCCACGAAGTCCTCGGGATCGCTGAAGGAAATCTCGTCCTCAGGCTCGACCGGGGCGGCGGGCGCGGCCTCCCCATCCTCCTGCGCCGCGCCGGGGTCGGCCGGCGGCTCGGCCTCCGACGACGGCTCGGTCTTGGCCTCCGCCGCTGGCTCGGCCTCGGGCTCGGCCCCGGCCGGGGGCTCGGGCTCGGCCTCCGCCTTCTCGGGGCTTTCGCGGCCGGACAGCGGCTGAGGTGAGGGCGGCTGAGGCGGCGGCTGCTCGGGCTCGGTGACGGGCTTCTCGGCGGCGGGCGGCGGCGGCTCGGGGGGCCCCGGCGGCGCCTCAGACTCGCCTTCTTCTTCCTGCCCCTCTCCCTCCTCCTCCTCCTCTTCCTCCTGCTGCTGCTGCGGCGGCCCCGCTGGCGGCGGGGGCCCGTCCGTCTGCTCGGGCTCCTCCCCGGGCCCCTGGGCGTCGGGCGGCGCGGCGGCCGCCGGGCTCTCCTCGGTGTCCTGCATGGGGGGTCGGTGCGGGGCCGGGCCGGCCGCGCGCTCCCAGCTCGAGCGCGACGGGGAAAGGAGCGGGGGAGGGGCGGGGAGGCTCCTACCGCCGGGCCATGTGCGCCAGACCCAGCGGGCCTCGCGCGGCGGCGCCTACCAACTGGCGCAGGGCGGGCGGGGGGGGAAACTCTGCCCCGCCGCAGCTTCCACCTACCACCGCCTTCTCCCCGCTCCGCCCAGAGGCAGCTGCCGCCCTTTTCATCCCTGCTCCTCGCTCAGCCGGCGGCGGCTCCTGCTTCTTCTCATCCCACAGCAGCCATGGCTCCCCCCATTTCATCCCTCGCTGTGGTTGAGCCCAAGATGGCGTCTTCTTCCAGTCTACTGAGGTGGGGTTCGGCCGAACCATTTTTCGGGAAGCAGAAAGCGGGAGGCGCCGTGACGTTTGACTGCGCAGACGTAGAGTGAAGCCTTCCTGCATTTTCGGCAGCTCAGCCGAAATTTCCCTGTCCAGCGCTAGGCGGAAGGTGACAGGACACCACACTGACGCGAAACCTGCCCGCCTCCCCCCTACAAACTTTCCACCATGCGCTCGCCCGAAGGCTGGCGGTGCCCGCGCGGACGCTACCAAGCTCGTGCAAACGTGGGGGGCGAGCGGTGCTGCGCCGACACCGGCGCGGTTGTGCTCGGGCGCAGGGAGCACACGGCGGACAGCGGCACCCCCTCGCGGGGCCGCATGGTACGGCCCGACGGGAGCGGGCCCATCAGCCCCGCGAGGGGCCCGGCCGGGCGCTGTGACATGGCGGGCTGGGGCTGCTCGCGGGGGGGCAGCGAGGCCTCTGGCGTCTCAAGCGGCGGGAGGGGCTTGCTAGCGCGCAGCGAGCCACGTCCTGGCCAGCTGTGGGCGGAACATGCCAGGCCGTCTCCAAGCGTTGTAATAGTCTCTACAAGACCTTTGTGGTTTTTAAACAACATTTTCCGTGAGGTAAAAAATGACGCTCGCCATCCCACGTCACCGCTGTGACGCTCCGGTTAGTGGGAGAAGCCTGCCAAAGGGGCAGCGGACCTGACTTGGCACGGTGATCTCTCGGTGCAGTGGTACGGGCAGAAGGACAAGGCGAGCATCCCTCTCGTGCGTTTCCCAGTGGTCTGAGGCGTTACCTTGCATAATCCTAACATTTTAGTACGAGTTTTAAACTGGTCAAGTTCTGTCACGCTGGCTACTAATGTGGCCAGCTTTCTGAGAGAGCTGACCTCTGTCGATTAAACCATTACCTTCTGTCTTGGGCACCTCAGGCTGATGCAAAAATAAGTGGAGTAATTTTTTTCAGCATGCTTGCATGATATATTGAAAACCTGGAATTTGTCTTGGATATCATCTTGAGGTTTTGGTGACATTTTTAGAGGAAAAAGATTAGAACAGTTCTTGAGGAGCAGTTCGTCTGTGTTCACTTCTGAAATGAACGCTTCCATTTTGTGTAGGGTTTTGGGGTTTCTTTTTAGTCCAGTGCTTTCAATCAAAACACACAGAATAAGAATGCCAGCATAAAAAAATGCATGAGAAGAGCAGAGCAGATATCGTACTTAGCATTTTAAATTTAGACCCTATCTTATGCTGCACTATCTTTCATGTTTTGATAAAATCTTGACAGAAGATATCCAAGAAATTAAGCCAAGCAAGCCCAGCCGTGTAATTTATCAGCTAGTCACAAGATGGCACCCTAACTCCATTCAAATGCAATTCGCCGAGTCCGTCAATGCCGTGTTTACGCTATGGCAATGCTTATGAATGGAAATGATGACTGGCACTTTGCGCAGTTATGGGTTTTTTTCGCCTGGTTATGTCAGTTGACCAGACTCTGACTTCCCGGTTTGCAGCAGCACTGACGCGCTGAAGCGTACAGAAAGTGCTGTTACCCTGTTACCTCCCCTGCCATCGCAACCGTGGATTTTTCCAAATGTGAGAGAGGACAAGCTGCGGTTCGATCCAGGGTCCCAGCTGCCTCCACAAGATTACATGGCTCTTCCAGGAGCATGGATGTGGTCTCTCTCACCTGTGTTTCACCACTCTCACATCTGTCTGCGTTGTTGGAATATGCAATTTTTGTGTATTACCTTTCTTCCTGTTTGCAAGCTAACTACTGCTTTTACAATCACTTTGGTTAAACATTGAATCTAAATGCTGGATCCTCCTTTTCCTATCTTTGCATGGTTTGCTATTTGCACTTTCCCTTACTTTGCAGCAACTTTTGATTTATCTTCTCTTCCTTCCTTCCTTCCCGCTTTCCTTTCTTCTACTGAAATTTCCCTTCAGTCCCTGTGCTACTATCTCACTGCTATTCTTTCTCTTCCAGTCTTTACTCTGCAATCTGAGGGTGAGCAGAACAACTTTTAAAACCAGAGATTTTGGCACAGTCAGCTGGAGCCTGTTCCTGTAAGTATTCCACATGCAGAATTCCTAATCGATGGGAAATTTCGGGAAAGAAGTCTAGCAGGAATGGCTTTTCGTAACACAACTGTCAAACCAGCAATGCCTCCTGAATTTTGCTGAGTGCAAGTGGTCTGAGAATAGTGGAGCTAACAGCACTGTTTCCTGAGCTGAATTCTGAAAGAGTACGCAAGCTCTTATGGCCTGTATGAAATTTTATCTAATACTGGTAGGACGTGCACAGAATGATGCGTTGAAAGCCTGGGGCCTCAGGTAGTCATGTACTTTTGCATTACATTTGTTACCTGAACCTGCTCACATGTGCCCTTTCTTTCTTTCTTTCTTTAGTGATTACAGTTTCTTTATGCTATAGGTTTTCCAGAAGCTTTTGCTGCATTTACAGCAAATATGGAAGTGCTCAATAACTTAAGTCAAGCACAATCTTTCTGGCCCTGTTCAAAAATTATTTTTGCAATTGAATTATTTTTCACAGTATTTTTCTTCAAGACTCCTCCCATGGATTGCAAAAGCAATCTGCAGTTGAGAATGTCTTATTTATACCAAATAAATAGTTATGCTATTAGCTTAAGTACAGACCAATCAAAGATCTATAGCTAAATGAGAACATGTTGATTCCCCCACTCATTTTCTCAAAAAATGCTATATAGGCGAAAAATTGTGTAGCGCTTAGTTTTCAGAAGTGCTGAGCACGCAAAACTCTCCACTCGGCTGCTGTACAAACATGATTTGAAGGGCCTCTCAGCTTAAATAATGCCATGCTTTTTTAATTTTATGCACAGCTTTAGTCTGCACCCACGCTGGTGGGGATCTCAGCTGAAATAGCACCGAGGCAGGAGGGAAAGGAGAATCACTCCAGTCATTCTCGTCTTCGTAGCAGCATGAAAAGTTTCAAGGGAGAGCATTATGATCGTAATTACTTACACCTGAAATAATTCTCACTTCATAATTTTCTGGTTTAGTTGTCTATGCATATAGTGGGGATAACTATTTATTTTCCCATGATTAATAAATACCAGGAACGTGAATTAGTGAATGCATCTAATACTTTGGATATTAAAAACATAAATCATTATTATGGTTTGGTAGCATCTTAATCTGGAGGTCCAGAATCTATACGTATTTTTGTGTCTTGCTTCTTTGATGGTGTTTTCAGGAAAACCACTGTACAAAATATACGCCTTATTTTTCACCAGTGTCAACCATATCATTCCTGACTAATAAAGTACAGGAAGTAGAAAAAAAATCACTAATAAAAGGAGAGGCATTCATACTTGAAATTCTTATTTTTATGCAGTTTTAGAAAGTGTATTTGCATTCCAAATGCTCGTATTTCTGTGCTTGCCTGAATAGGTTAATGTTCGTTTCTACCATATGTACCTTTATTGGTGCATTCCTTCTGGTCCACAGCATAAAATGCTACAATGGCTTTTCCTTTGGAAAAACATTAAATATCTACTTTAACTTATCATCGAGAATATTTCATAAAAATCCAAATGCATCCAAAAAATCAAAACTATTGACTATAGGAAACACTCTGACTGATTGACTAGATGGCAGCAGGAATTAAAAGGTAACTCAGAGAAAGGAAAAATACCAAGAAGTTGCCTTGGACTCTCTCATCTGACTTGAAATACGACGTACACCCTCCCCGTCAGTCGCCACGTGACTGGAAGGACTGTCGTACTACCACTACCAACAAGCTCTTTACTTTCCGTAGCGCACAATGAAATCTGCCTGGCGCTTCACATTCCCAGCAACCATCCTTTGCCGTTTTCTGAAAAAAAATAATTTGGTTTTGGGAATAAAGCCTCTATTAAGCCCGTGAGCTGATCACTTCTTTTTCTATGCTTAAGGTGTTTGAAGGCTTTATTGTTAATCTTGAAGTGGTTTAGAAGCGCTTTGAGCAATCCAGCCAACGGCAGGGACGGCGCGTTGCCTCTCTGAGGGTCTGAGCCCATGTTGTGAGAAAGCCGCCGCGTTCCCGGCAGCCTGGAGCCCCCAGAACTGAAGTGCGTGTTACGTGTGTTGCCTCATCAGGGACATTATCGTGAAGCGCTGTCACAAGCGATGTCATTTTGACAAGACACAACCTGTGGCCGTGACCTCGCGGTGCAGGAGGAGGCGGCTGGGCTGGGGTATTGCTGTGCTGGCGGGGATCCGAGAACCACCGCGCTGGTGGGGACGTGGGCTGCGGGACGCGCGGCGGGGAGGACGGCTGTCCCGAGGGCGTGTGGTGGTGGCACCGCTGGAGCCGGCGAGGGCGGCCCCATGTCCCCCGAGGAGGAGAGCCCAGCCAACGTGGCCCCCACCCGTGCTGTGACCACAAAGCCCCCGCCGTCCCTCGCCACCCGGCCGCCCCGCGCCCCGGCCCCCCGGGAGGCGGCCTCTCCCCGCCCGCTCCGCCCGCGCTGACAGGCGGGCGCTGCGGAGGAAGGGGAGGGCGGGCGCCCGGCCCCGGCCTCGGCCTCACATGACTGCTGCCGCGATGGACGGCGAGCCGCCCGTAGGCACGGCGGGCGCCGGCACAGGTACGGGGCGGCGGGTGCCGGCAGGGCGGGTGTGGGTGGCGGGGCAGCGCCGTCCGCTCCCCGGCTTCAGGGACGCCGCCGCGGTGCCCCTTCCCACCCGCTAGCGGCTCGGGGAGGGTGACAGGGCTCCTCGGATAGGGTCGGGGCCGCTCCCCCCGCCAAAACCTGAGGTAAAAAGGCGCCGCCTTCCCCTTCTCCCCCCGGGACGGCGGGTGCCGGGCCGGCCCCGGCGCGCGGGGGGACTGCCCCGCCGCCAGGCCACGGCCGGGCCTCGGCCGTGCCCGTTTTGTGGTGGCGGGGCGTTCCCCTCCCCTTGCGAAGGTGGCCTCTGCCCCTTGGAGACGGATAAGGGGCAGCGCTGGTGGGCGCCCCGGGCCGGTGGGCTTTGCCTGCCCCGGCGGGAAGGCGGGCCCGGGGCGGGCAGCGGGAGGTCGGCCGGTCCCGGGAGCGCCGCGGGCAGCGTTGCTCGGCCGGTCGCGTCCCAGCGCCCGCCGGCTCGGCAGCAGGTCAGCCTCCCGGGGAGCCCTCCTGCCGGGGCTCGACGCGGGGACGGGCCGCCAGCCAGAACTTTTCCTGTAGGGAGTCGTGCGGCTGAGCGCTTCTGTGGGTGCTGAAGCGGCTTTGCTTCGGCTCCCTGTGCCCCGCCCCAACGGACGCGGGGGCACGTTAAAGCGTGCGGGAGAATTGATGCAGCGGTTCAGTGGGCACCGTCCCGGTCAGCCCCGGCCAGAGGCCGCGTCTCCTCCCCTGCTGACCCAAGCCAGGAGCAGAGCCAGCGTGAAACGGAGCAGCTCAGAACGCTGAGGTTTGAAGAGCGTGCAGCTGAATCTGAGATGAAGAAACTTGCAGCCAAGTGCTGCCAGCACTTGTTGTGAGATGAGAAATAGAGGGAGCTCCTGGGTGAATTAAGAAAATAACATGCTAGGCTCATAACAGTTAAACTGAGGGAAACTTTTAGAGGGAAACAGAATAATACAGTTCTCTGAAGTTCTCCTAAAGTTTCATACTGGCAATTATCGCTCTGTGCATAGTATTTTTGTTTTTCTCTGTTTCAAAAGAAAAACTAGTGGAGGTTACAAGTGGGTAAACTTTATGCAGGCAAAAATGATTTGGTTGGATTAATATTCAGGATCTAGTGTGAGTGTGCTTTGAACAGGCCTGTGACACTCCTGATGCGGATAATGCTTATAAATAAATTATTTTGGAATATTTCTGTCCAGGACTGATGTAAGATATTGGGATATTGAACAGCAGCCTTTGTGGAAAAAATGTCCTACTGTACCAAAGAGAGAGCTTGTTCAGGTATGTCTGTTACGGATTTACCATCTGCTTCAGGAGCCTTACAGCAATAATACAGTTGTCTCTGAGTAGAGTATTCGTGACCTGATTAACCTCTGCGCTGATGATGGTGCTTCTGTGACTGTCTGATCTGCTCAGCCCTGTTTAGAAAACTTGGCTTTCTTTGACAAAGCTTACATTGTGAACACTGAGAGAAGGTATCGAACGATCTTAGCAAAAGAAAAATAATGCTGTGAAAGCAGAAATGCTTTTATTTCTAGCATCGTGATGCGGGTTTGGTAATCTTGGAAGCTTCACACCCATATGTAACTTTTTTGGAGCTCAGCAGCTTGTCAGTGCATATTCTAGGAGGATCTAAATCTTCTGAGTAAGGAGAGTCCTGACAGGGGCCGTTGATGTCCAGTTACGACAGCACACGCAAATGCTGTCTTTTTTATTTTGCAGGGTTAAAAGTACTTTAACACAATCAAGAGAGAAAAGAAAAAGGATCATGTCCAATACATTAAAGTCAGTTTTGCAAAGTCGCTGGTATTGACTTTTTTTTCCCCCCTCTTGCTCCTATTTGAGCTTGTTTTGCAATGCTTGCAGGGAGTTAATCCAGGCGTGTTGGCTGGGGAGGGAGGGGGTGTCTCCTTTTCTTCTAGTGGTAAATCTTTAACTGTGTGTGCAGCCTGTCAGAGGGTTTGGTAGGGAGGGCTGTACCGGTTACAGACAGTAGAAGTTGCACACAACCACTCTGATTTCCCTCACAATCTTCACGTTTTAGTGGGTTGGTGCAGGTTGATGGAGAGAAGTGTGTCAGTTACAGACATGTGGAACTGGTACGAAAGGAGGGGAGCTTTGATGATTGCTTTTCAGCAGAATTTGAGATGTGAATGAGCTTGTTCTAACTATGAAATGTGTGAAAAGACCATTGGGAGACTGCAGTGTGTGGAGTGGCATGCCATTTTTTAATGCTTAAATACTAAGATCAAGTTTTTCCCCAGTGTAATTAAGAGGATAAGAAATGTGCAAGGAAGATGAGAAGCAAAGCAAAAAGATAAACAATTTCTTCTGATGGGGTTTTCTTGACCTGTATAAGGAAGGATGATTGTGGAAACTTGGTAATTTTATGGTTAAGCTAAAATGCCCTTGTAAAAGTTTCCTGGAGAACAGTTGTATGTGTTATTGCTTGTTGGGTTTCTTTTTGGGTCTGAATTTTAAAACTTCCGACCTCTTTGCTAGAGCTGGGTGTGAGAAGTGATGGTTTAGCAGTCTTCCATTGTGAGCTGGGAAGCTGCCCTAGTAGGCCTTGACTTTTTGTCTCTGTAGTCTTTGGGAACATTCCTCGATGGACTTTCCCCCCCTAATCCTGTTATTTCTTCAATGTGTGTAGCTCCATCTCACTTTATTGTGTTTGCTACAGCTTGGGACTACGGCTCCGTGGCTGATCTGTGAATGGAACGTGTTCCTTGTATTCCTAGGCTTGGGAAATCACTTAATTAATCTCTTGGTGATCTAACAGCATAGTTAAAAGAACAGGGCACTGGGTTTAAACTTAGTTCTTTGATCTGTCACACGGCTTTACTGTGCGACATTGGAAGGAGAAGACTCGGTGTTGGGGTTTTTTGCCTGCTGTAGTATGTGATTGCGAAGTTTTGAGAAGCAGTTAGAGGCCTACAGCTGTAGGGGAATGCAGAAATGCTAGTGCTTTTTTCTTATTATTAAATAAAGCTGAGATAACCTCACCTGACTATTTTTGAGTTGTGCCATTGCTTCTCTGCTTCATCTTGAAAATCACCAACTGCTGAATAGTAATCTAAAACATAGTTGGAAAAAAAACATCAAAAAAACTCCAAAACCATAACTACCCCCAAGCTCTCAAAACCAAAAAAAACAACACCCAAAACCCCCAGAGCAGCTAGTGGAGGATGCACATTTGACATCTGCCCTGGGAAAGCTGCGGTGGTTGGTTGGTGGTTGGGTTTTTTTTTTTTTTTTTAAAGGAGAAAAACAAAATGTTAGAGCCTGTTTTCCAACATCTAATTTTATGGTAGTATGTGTATTATTTTATCTTGTCTTGTTTTGGCATTGGATAACTTGTATTTACAAGAGAATTGTTGGAAGGGAGAAGGAAGGACACTATTGCACCATCTCTTAGAGCGAAGCTAAATATGATTACTTTTCTTGTACCTAGTAAGAAATATGGACATCTCTTCCATGTTGAACATACAACTGTGTATCAGTTAGCTTTGTTAGATAAAATAGACTGATTCCTTTGCGTTGCTTCTTTCTAAATAAGAATTGCATGGTTTTAAATTCCTTAAACCCCCCAAACAAGTAGCATACAGTTGTCTCAAAAAATATGTAAAGCCTTTAATAGGAAGAAAGTTTTGTTTGCCTTTTTTTTCTTGTGGGACTTCTGTTTTTCTTTTCTTATTTTTAGGGGATTTCAAATTATGTAAGAATTAAAAAAAAAAAAGGCAAGGAAGGGAATCTATTTGAAGTTGCAGTTGAAATTTGCAGCAGCCTTCTGAGAGGTTGATGTGGACACTGAATTCTGGAATTACGGAGGAATGTGTTTGACACAACAAGAGGGAAAGGCATTTCCATAATTCCTGAGGCCTTTCATGAGAAGACAGAAAGGAAAGGGAAATGCTGATGAATGATATTTACATTGCTGCTTTAGTATTCCTGGCCCAGGAGTTGGTAGTGGAGCCCTCATTTTTGCCAGGGAGGAATCTGAGGTATATCTGTGTACAAAAATAGTCAGTTCTCGAACTCCCCTGCGTTTCCCGGGAGTTGGGTCACCTCTGCCGTGGCCTGCGATGATGGAGAAGAAATCTTAGCTATTTTTCCTAAAGGCTTTGCTTCCTTTCAGGCTCCTTTCTCCTTCTAGAAAATCTGCTACTAATGTAACAAGTAATTCTGTGGCACCTTCTACGTAAGTGTGTCTAATAAATTTAGCTGATTAGCACCCTGGTGTAATAAAGAGTTGCTAGTAGCAGCCATCTGTAAAATGGAGATAAACCCTCCAAATTTGGTCAACAGAACTTAAATAGGGAAGGGAGATCTGTGTTGTGATTCACCACCTGTGCTTCCAGCCCTTGGTTGCCCTTCTCTTCCGTATGTGCTTGCTCCCATGTAAAACCTCTGTACAGCTAATCAGACATTTGAAATTCTACTGTGGGTTTCATAAATGCATGATTTTAGAAATTTTTGATTGAGGAAACTGGTAACTCTGTGTAGGGCAGATTGCTGTCTAGCTGTATGAATGGGAGTAATGAACAATGGGTGCTAACTAATGCATGAAATGCGTGGCATAAAGTAGCAAAGCTTTCTATTTCAGTTGTTCTCTGGATACATTTCTCAACTCCTTTCAGTCCAAAGGCTACCTGACCTGTTACCAAAAAAAAAAAAAATTATGCATTGTTTTCATAGGTTTTTTTCCTTTACAACCAGACAAAAATCAGGCCGTGCTTTGAATGCTTCTCTAAACTTCTATTTCTTGTCATCTTGTTGTCTGCTTGTTTGCATATGTATGCATATATATATATTCTTTTTAACTTTTATATCAAATTGTTGTCAGTGATACCAGGGCACTCCTTGTTATCTTATTGACAACAGATTGAGAAACTCTGCTGTACCAAAAGGCTAGCCTGCGCGAAAAAAGCTGATTTTATTTTGTCTGCTTCCCTGTGTTCCAGGGGACCATTCCATACCTCTTTTCTGTATTCACTTACTGCTCTATGTATATAAACTTCACTAGATAATGATCTGCTGAAACCGAAGGGAATGTTTTCAAAATTAGCTGTTCTCCAGCAGAGAGTGCGTGATGGGAAGCGTTAAGTGTTGTGTTACAATGCATGTAAATCCTTTTGCTGGTTGGACACGGGAGCTCATACCAATGAGTTCCCACTATTATCCACCATTCCTGGCCAGGGCTCTTGAGGCTGTTCCTGAATTGACTCTTTAGTAAGTAGAATGAGAAATGGGCTGAAGAATAGCTTCAGTATATACGGCTCTGCAGGGTTAGCGTTAGTGCCGCGGTAAGTGTTTTCTGGAACAGGTTAACAGCTGTTCCAAAGTTATCTCGTTGTGTTCTCAGACCAGTGTTTGAGGGTGTAAATTCACTCCGAGTAGCTGTCTTGTTGATATGGAACATGCTGAGATTATTAATTAAACAGTAATTACTCAAACTTGTTTGTATGGTTGTATGATTTCACACATTTAGACAAGGTTGAGATCTAAAGAAGCTACAGCATGTTTCAGGAAGAGCCAAGTGTGTGAACTGCTGATAAAGAGAAGGTATTTCCTGTAGATGAATTTTAGAAAGCAAATTTAGAGAATAACTTGATGAAAATTGGCGAAGTATTACAAATGAAAGCAGGAACGTGACTGAATTGTCAAAGGAACGCTAAGTCTTCACTAGATCTATGGGGCTTCACTCTGTAGTTGTGTTACAGGATAGTGTGGGTTCAGATCGCTGCAATGAGTCTGAGAGTCCTTCTCAACGTCCGTTTGGCTGACCATGCTGCAGGTTCCAGAACTTACAGATGAAATGCTGAAAGATTGATGATTCATCCTATAAATCTTTCCTCCTGCTACCTATCTTTTGCCACTGGGAATTTCAGTAGTTTACCAGGCAGTGCTGAGCCCCAGTTTAGGGAAGTTTGTGCCATGAAAGTCCTGCTTTGTCGGTCGGCCAGCAGGAAGATAGAAAGCAGGGAGAGTGATTCAGTAGGCAGGAGGAGTGTTGTATTAGTACAGATTGGCACTGCTCTCGGGAAATAGGTGGGCTGCATTTTGGCTAGCCCCTCTTTGGGAGGCGAGCTTGCAGTGACGGCCTCTGAAACGTGAGCCAGTGGTTTAGCAACACAGAGGACTCTGGAATTCTGTGTGTGTGCGCGTTGGAGGAGTAACAAAATCTCCTGTGTCATGTTGCATTTCACTGATGTGTCTTGAGCAATTAAAACCAAGAATTACAAGGGTGTGCACCCAGAGAACCGCTGCTCTGGAGAGCGAGGTTGTCTTGTGCTTTCCATAGTTCTTTTACTGTGTATTTTTGACACTTACTCTTGCTAGCGTGGTTTATTATACCTTGCTGCCCCATCAAGGGTCAGGTGGGCGAGGATTTTTCTACACTAGAAAAATCTTCTTCCTTGCTATCTGTATTCTGAATTTTCTTTCCTCCTTTCCTTCTCAGTTCAGCATCTAGCTGAAAAGCAGATACACAAATATGTTATCACTTTATCCAGCAGTATTCCATGTCAACATTGAATTAGCTTGTGTTATCTTACCACAGATTTCTGACAGGTAACTGGAACTTTTTAGAAGCTCCTACATAGGTGGGGTTAGTAGGCGATACATGAATCTATTAAAGCAGAGGTGTTAAGACTTGCTTCTCTGAGTCACATTAGCAGGAATCTGAAGCCTGATGAGACATGTGGGATAAGGTCATTTGTCCTGGATTTGGTTTGGTTGCCTTAAGCCGTTTTATGGAACAGAGAACGAAGTGTCTATTCTGAAGCTATGTATCTCGGGAATCAAGATTACGTGTTTTTCCCATTTATTGGGGCCTAGAGCACATGAAGGAACAGGCGGGAAATTCTTATCAGGAGGAGGTCAGAGCTTTCAAGTTAAGGATACAAGTTCTTATCTTCCCAGAGTTAATTTCTTACACAGTTATCGATTTTCTGAACTATGGTATCACAGTTTACAGAAATGGGTCTTGCTTCTATAGTGCTGATGTCTTTTTGTGTTCTCAAAATTTTAGTTACATTTAAGAAGGGTTGTAACTTCTGCACAATGGCAAGGAAGGGATGATTAACACGGCCTAGCTTTTCTAGGTAACTTTTCATTGGTGGATGCGATTTGCTTTGTAAGAGAGCTTGCTCACAGTATCCCTCTTAAACAGACATACACAGAGAGGAAGCAACCCGTTTGTTCCAGACTGGAGAACTGAACTCAGGTGTGGGTTGAATAGATTCCAGGGTTATAGCCACATTTTTCACCCTGTTTCTTACGTGTGAAATGGGTAGAAAAAAAGATTGCTTTGAAAAACAATGTGAGCTTAGTTTACAGTCGCATAATACGTGTAGTTATGAAGTCAAGTTGAGATAATGGGCTGCAGTCAGTCCTTTGATAAGAGAGCACTCTGAGTCATCATCTTTGCCCCTTCTTTGATGCAGTTTGTCCTCCAGGGCCATATTCTTAAGAGCCATCTTTTTTCACTTTTGCATTTGGCTGAGAGTCAGGTAGAATCTCTCTGTCCAAAGCTGTCCAGCTATGATTGAATTCACTGTAAAAAGCTGTTTGTGTTTTAGCTACAAACAGTGGAATAGGTATATTTGAAAGATTTTGCCAGAGCTTGCTGTGATTGAGGAATTGTCGAGTTCGTAGCCCTTATCAGGAACCTTTTTCCCCTGCTCTTGAACTTAAACATATTGACGTAGCAAATTATTGCAATTCATGCCTGCTCTAGCATACTGTCATGGAGTTTAATAAAATTATGTCAAATGAAGTGTCTCCTTCCTTTGTAATGGCATGTAAAATTAATGTATTAAATTTCTGCAGCGCAGTAAAATAACACATTTTCTTTCCTTCCATGAGTTGTTCTAGGCAGGATCCAAAAGTGCTGAGCTAGGGTTTCGTTCATTTTGGCAGATCCTGCTGTGGTGGGAGCTGGACAGACAGGAAATGCAGGCCTCTTAGCTGATTCACAGAACGAATTTGGCCTGTGATGATTCTTTTGCTTAGTAGAGATGTCTTTCTGACTCGGTATAATTGATGGTGCTTCTGGGTGTTGTGAAGAGGGAGGTACCAATGTCTTGAACGTGTGCGAAGTAGCATAGCCTGCTGGGGGAGTGGCTTGACTGTTGTCCTGGTTGTGTTGCACCGCTGCAGGAGCACCGAGCAAGGGAACAGAATATTCTAAGGCTACTTCTTTACTTTATCTTATCAAGTCTACTGGACTGTTTTTCCCTTTTTGTCTTTTAGATTTGGCAAAGCCTCCAGTAAATGAACCAAGGGAACCGGAACAGTTTCTAATGCAGGCGCCCCAGGGAAATCCACTGCTGCTTTCCCACACCCTACAAGAACTATTGAGCAAGGATAGTGTGCAGGTGGAGCTTATACCTGAGAAGAAGGGCCTTTTTCTGAAACATGTGGAATACGAGGTTTCCAGCAAGGTAATGTGAACAAATATTGGTCTTGGTGAGGATATATCTTCTTAAGAATGCCTGTGCAGTTGCTATTGGCAAAGTCTTGTCTAATTTGACAGATGTGTTGGGTGATGCTGGTTTTGAGCAGGCCTGTTGTATGGGCTTACTTTAAATGCAGTAGCACTACGCGTTCTTGACCCGGGCTTCTGCAGTATGGAGCATCTTCTGACTGAGGTCTGATGCATGGTCTGCTAGTTTACTTGCTTGAAACCTGAGCTCTGTACAAAAGCAGATGTATAACATTGAAAACAATGTTTTCATAATGAATTGGTGTAGGCAACTGGATATTTCAAACTATTTCGAGCTGGTGAAGAAATCGTATTGGCAGTGCTAAACCAAAATCCTTTATAAACAGAAAAGGTACTGCAAATCCTTCTGCAGAGTCTAGGCCTCTTCCAGTTTACTTGCCCCAATCCTGACCTGTAGGTTCCTCTCTTGGTGTAAGAGAAGATTGAAGATGATGTATCTTTTCCTATTTATAGAGCGGCCAGTGAAATAGCTCTCCAGCAGCTTCTGTGTGTTTTTTTTCAAGAAGGAAATCTGTCCTCTTCAGAGTAGACCATGGGCAATTTATATCTCCCAGGCCACCAAAACATCAGTTATTGAGTAGCGCTCAAACTGTTGTAGTCACTCTGGTACTCATTCAGAGACACATTTGGGTCACTTGTCTGTAGTGATGTTTGGGGCTTTAGGTGTTTTAGATTGACGTCTGTAAGTTTGTCAAAGACCGTTGTGAGGGGGAGAGGGCAGACACAGTGAATGCTTCTGTGGGCTTTCTAGGACTCAATGTTTATTTTTGCCTGTGATTTCAGGGCACAGGACTCTGACCCTGGTGCTCTCTCTAGGTTTTGAATTTAGGAACCTATTGCTACTCCTTTCAGTTGCTGTCATCTCTCCTACGGTTATAGCTGTAGAATGATACTTCCTCAAAAAGAAGCATAGCTTGGCCTTGAGCTTCATCTAAGATCTGCAACACACATCAACATCAGATTTCAAAGCAGACAGAGGGAGGCCCTGGGAGCAGTGTCTGTTGTGCTCCTGTTATATGCCTCATTGCTTTATTTTTGAAAAGGCATAGTGCCACAGTAAGTGGTGGATGATGTGCAATGCAAACGTAGTGAGAATGGGTTTAGTGTTGTGTAGTCTTTCTTATTAGCTGCTCCAGTAGTTGAATCTGTAGTAATAGTGTGTGGGGGTTGTGGGTTTTTTATTTATTTATTATTTTTAAAGGTTTTCTACCTCCTAAGTGTCTTGTTCTAGCTGCTACCTAACTGCTTTTGGAATGAAAACCCAATTTCTTTGGCCTCTTCTACATATTGATCTAAGAAATGCAGAGCAAAGGACTAAGGTTTTAGAGGAACTTTCAATCTTTGTTTATAGATTTAACGTCAGTGAGAGGTCTCTTTCTTTTGTGAGGTTCACTTAAAACATCAGTCATTTGGGCTAATACTTAACATGATCTAAGACTGTTTTGCCACCTCTGGATTTGAAACTGATTTAGAGAAAGTTCCTAAGAGCTAGAGCTCAAGGACTTGCAGTACTTCAAGAAAAGAGCTCTCTAGAGCACTTTAAGAGTGTCAACACAATTCTAAATGTTCTGCCTAATTTGGAGGACCGGAGAGTTTGGAGGAGTAATGGTATGGAACCATGGCAGATATAGGGGTATTTGTAATTTCTTGGGAAACCTCTTCCTCTCTGTTTGATAGTCTCTTTCATCTTGTGTGTGAATGAAATCTGACTTACGTTTTTAACTGAAAATCTTATTCTCAAAAGGACTGTAGTTAGAAGAATGCCGTCTCTATTCATAATTGAAAGGTGGCTGCCTTTGGAGTCTTCTCCCTTTTTCCACCACAAGGCCTCTAAAGGGAAGAAATATGTCATTTCTGCAGTCTCTGGGTGTGATTTCTTTCCTTTCTTCCTTTTGTTTTTAGTGCAGCTGATATAGCAAAAAAAATACTGAAATGCTGCTGATTGTCCAGCCTGTGTATTAATTTATCTTCCCCCTTCCTTAATTGCAGAGATTCAAATGCTCAGTCTACAGGCGATATAACGATTTTGTGGTGTTCCATGAGATGCTGCTTCAGAAGTTCCCGTATCGCATGGTGCCAGCACTTCCACCAAAGAGGATGCTGGGAGGTAAACCTGGGTCTTTCTTTCGACTGGAGGGGTCGCAGTGCAAGCGTGATCAAGATGACACTGTTGAAAATAAATGCTTAAAAGATCGAAAGTCTTTGCTTCTACTTGGCTCAGAAAACAACTTTGAGGTTATAATACACAATTTGGGGGTGTAAATTATTGCCATCCTAGAAATTCCCCATAGGTAAGATATTAATGTAAAATTGCCGTGGGATTTCTTCCTGTGGAAGTTCATTATCTAATGACTTTTCTGGTAAGATTTGAGGCATAATTCTGCACAAGAGCATGGCAGAGTTGCAGCTGTTGTGTTTTAGGAAAATAGGTTATGATGATCAGTGCTGTAGTGCTACGAGTGTAGAATCGCTACCAGACTGTTGAACAGCTGTAGTATGTATTGTAGTGTGTCGTTTTGTGAAGTGTTCAGAATAGGAAAGATTTGTGGAAATCCCATTGTTTTTCTATAGCGAGAGAAGAGTAAAGATTAAAAAACAAAAAACATCTATATTAAAAGGCTTAAAACTGCAGAGGAGCTGATTGTGTAAAACCAGCAAAATTGCTTCTCTGCTGAGAGCATACGTGATCCTGTTGAGTTAGTGTGGGGTCCTGACCTCATACACACCTAAAAAGGACTAGCAAACAGTCATGTTAAGTGAACGGCTTCAGCACCGCGCATTATAGTATTACCTTGCACAGAAGCCTTATGATGCAGGCAATGGTAATTACGTTTTTCTCAGTTTATGTACAAAAAAGTATCTTTCTGGCAGATGAACCAACTGCCTTAAAGTAGCTATCGCCCTTTTTTTCCTGTTCTAAAAAGTTGCTAAAAAGGATAACCAGAAACTAAAAACTGAGGCTGGAGTCGGAGTGTCAGTTCATTCAAGTACATTTTAGATGTTAGAATAGAAGCCGATGACGTATCCCAAGACTGAAAGCATGTCAAAGCTCCTTCAGGTACATTTTTCGCTAATCTGAAATATTGGCACTGGTTTTAAACTTTTATTATTTCAAATGTTGCATAACTGTATAAAATCCTGTCTTGTTTTCTACATTATCTGCGAAAGAACAAGCTTTTCACTGTCTTGTCTCCTGCCCATGCTGCTAAGCTTAACATGTTTCAATAAATAATTGATTTCAATCAAGGAGTCCATGCATTGCTACAGTGAAGAGGAATTGGTAAACAGTGAGCAGAGCGGGATGTATAGTGAACTGGAACAAAGCAAAATAATAGTGCTGAAAAGCTTCAATGGGCATATATTCTTATGATGGAATGTAAATTGTGGAGACCTTTCTTTTGGGGTTGCGAAAACGCGTCTGTTGAATTTGACCCGATTCAGTGTTCTGAGCCGGAATTTCCAGAATTTCCACTTCATGCAACACCTGTAAGCAAAGTGACCTTCTCTGATTAATCTTAGTGGAGAGAGGATGCTTGAAAGAAGCTACCAATATATATAATTTGTCAGTCACTGTTATTTCCTTGCGTTGCCAATGGGTTGATATTTCTGTGTATTCACCAATGCATTTCTTCCCACAGATATCATATGTTTAAGAAAAAACTGATAGGATTAGTTCCCAAACTGTGCTAAGAGTACAGTCCTAATACAGTCCAAAACTCTGTTAAGGCAGAGAGTGATGATTGCCTTTAGTCCAGTGACTCTGCATATAGAAAAGCTGTGTAAGTGGTCTTAATAGAAACTGCAAACAGGAAAAAGGAAATGGAATGGGTAGTTCTTGTTTCTGAGTAGGTTAACGGGCTGATAAATGGAATTGCAGGACACAGGATTTGATGGATTAGTATAGATGTGTGACTCTTGCAACCCCCTTAGTCCCAGAGCCGGATGGGCAAAGCTACATGCTTTTTATACTCGGCATGCTCTTCTACTAAGTTACACTCTTATTTTCATGATGGTCTACTTTCATCTGTCTGTCAGACGAAGAAAGATTGATAATCTGCTCTGCTCATTTTAGAGGATAGCAGGAAACTGAGGTAGATCATGTAGGAAGTGCGTAGATGACTTCAGAAATCTCCACGTAGGCTAAAGTATGAACAAAGCAAAATCAAGATCTGCAACCCTAATGACAGAAAAATCATTTGACGGGTGATACTGTACTAAGAATCATTACAGAGAGTCCATGCAGCCAGCAAACTCCCAATTTAAAACTGAGGCAAAAGAGTAATACCCTTTCATGATATGAGAGAGTTGTCATGGATAAGAGCATTCCTTTAATTTCGTTCTGTGCTGCTTTCTTTTCCTTCAATCTTAGTTTTATTTTTCATCTTTCCTGAAAAACTCCAGGAACTTTGATTTACTGCCTTACTGCAGTATTGCCAGATTGAAATTATTCCTATTATTTCAGGAAGACGAGCGGCACTTTTTTCAGTTTGACAATTAAGGACTCTGGGTGGATGTACCTCAGGTTGCTGTGCAAGTCTTCCAAAGTACTTTCTGACACCTTGCATGAAAAAGATGGGCACTGATATTGAACAAACAACTAAAAAAAACCTCAAACCCTTTATTCTCCCTCTAGCCCCAAAATGTTTAAAAGTGTGGAGGAAGGACTGTTGAGAGTATAGCACACTGAAGCTAGTTCTTCAGAATAGTGAGCAAAAACCCCATAATTATTTGTGGGATGATCACTTTGCAAGTGGCAAAGTGATCTTTGCCGTGGCACGCAGCAGTGTGTTGTGCATTTCCCAGGAGTCCCAAACAGACTGAGATTCCCGTTGGGGACCAGCTATGGAACTCATTCAGAGGAAGAAAAATCTTTGTTCGCTCGCAGTTTGTAAGTGGAGGCTTCAGGCCTGAGACGCGGTTGTTTATCCTGCTTGCCTGACCCACCCTGTGGGAATGACCACACATAGATACATGTGCTGGATTTCAGTAAGATGTAAAGAACCACTTGAAGGAATATTTGTTCTGGTGGTCGATCCAACAGATTTGTCTTAGGGAGCTGACAGACTATAGGCCATTCTTTGGTTTTGTTGCAGTGCTTTAGGAAGGGTTATAAGTACAAGGAAATTATTGGACTGAGTGCTTTCTTTTTTCTCTTTTTGAGCAGCTGTAATGTGTGGTGCATTAATTGAAATTTAATGTTTTTTCCTGTAGCTGATCGAGAATTCATCGAATCTAGGAGGAGAGCGCTGAAGCGTTTTATAAACCTGGTGGCTCGACACCCCCCTTTCTCAGAAGATGTGCTTTTGAAGCTCTTTCTGTCGTTCAGTGGCTCAGTGAGTACTTGTTAGCAATAGTCTTGAGTTTGCATATCTTCCTGTAACTGCTTCGCTGGGCACAGAGTTCAGAATTGCTTTTGACCTACACATTGTTGCTCCCCGCGATGAGGAAAATTTTCTCTCAATAGGTATTTCTACATCTGGAAAGTGGAGGGTAATTTCACTCAATGCCAGGAGTATAATATTTTCAAAATGATAACTGTTCTTAGGGGAATACATATTATGCTTTTCCTTAAATTAAACCTAACCTGGGTAAAGCTATATCTGCTAAGTTGTGCCTTACTATTGCAATATATCTGAGACTTGTGTGAACTGCCTGTGCGTACTGAGTGTTTTCATGCTCATTTGATTCTCTGTCTTCTCCAGGATGTACAGAATAAGCTAAGAGAGTTGGTCCAGGGAGTAGGAGATGAATTTATGACCTGCAGATTAGCTACCCAGGCCAAGGTATGTATATGAATTTCTTGCAACATATTATTCTGGTTTAAAAGGCTGTCTCCTCCAGGTGGATCAGTTATGGCATTTGTTGAGTGATGGAGATCTTAGGTAGGAGAGAGTTGTTTCCAAGGTTTGAAGGACTTTTAAACTTGTAATTTTGTCGAAAAGATCAAGTAAATATTTGACTCTTAAGGGCCTGATATTTCTAGCTAAATGCTGGTTCATGAATAGGATAAAGATTAAACAATGAATCCTGCTCAGAACATGTTTCTCAGTAATTACTTGTAATTGCATAACAAACAAATGCACATACTGCACAATTTAAAAGCTAATATCTAGATTGATGTCTTCCCTGTGTGTTCATGCCTTCATTCTGTCTGTCATCTTCTCCCTGTGGGAGAGTAATTTGGACTGTTATAGAGAAGTTAGTTATAAGTTCTCCATATATTTCTTTATCCCAGTGATTAGTGCTATGGCAAGTTTTAAATATACATTCGCTGTGTTCATTGAGCAATTTTAAAGCAAGTTGTTGTTCAGGTTCCTGCAATGCTCGCAGAAGGTTTTGCAACTGGAGCTTAATTGAGGCTTTTACCGGTGATACACAGGTCAAAAAGAGCTGAACTTTCAGTACCTGCTTGCCTTTGCCAGGCTGGCAGTTACTAGTAGCATCAGAACAGAACCTGTGAGCTTGAAACCTCACAAACCCCATTTTAACTGTGTAGTAGAATTGCAGATTTTGCCAACTCTGTCTGCACCTGGTATTTGAACGTCTTTCTGGCTCTGAAAGTTAGGGGTATTTGCATGACATCCGACGTGGACACCTAAATTATGAAGCTAATCTCTTCAGGGTTGTTACAGCACGGTGTGAGAGAGCGAGCACAAGAGGGAAACCTGTCTCTGCTGACTATATGGTGTGCCCACAATTAACGTATGTGAATGCGCCTCCGATTTGTCTACTAGTAATCTCTCTTGTACTTCTTCAGGACTTCCTTCCAGCTGACATACAGGCCCAGTTTGCTGCCAGCAGGGAGCTCATCAGAAATATTTATAATAGCTTTTATAAGCTTCGAGACCGTGCGGAGAGGATAGCTTCTCGAGCCATTGATAACGCCTCAGATCTTCTCATATTTGGAAAGGAGCTAAGGTAGGTTGGGAGGAAGAGGATTTGCTAATGTGAACGTTTCTACTGTTGTTTCAGAACTCGAAACTGTTGTAAGGTTTACCTGCAAATGCTCTGGTAAGAATGGGTATTTCAATGCACGCTGTAGGTCGTAATAAAATTTTTCCTACTATAAAAGAAGAAAATGCATGCCTTCCACCAAGGTTGCATTCCATAGAGCAAGAGAAAAGAAAATACAAATACCTTGACATTCAGGTACTGTTTTTATTGTCTCTTGCCCCACATATACACAGCTCTGCATTTGTGATTGTGCAGTAATAGCTCAGCACTGCGAGCTCTGTAGACAGATTTGAAACTCTGAACTGCTCTCTGCAAATAAGTGTATCTACTTAGTGGAATTTGTCTCCTAGATTTGAATACTACTTATCTCCTCCTAGTGCTTTGGGCTCAGACACTACACCGCTTCCTTCCTGGGCTGCTTTGAATAACAGCACATGGGGGACTCTGAAACAAGCCTTGAAGGGTCTGTCTGTTGAATTTGCACTGCTGGCAGATAAGGCTGTGCAGCAGGTGAGTTCTTTACTGTGTTGTTTTCTTTTTTTTTCTTTTTTTTTTTTCTTTTTCTGAAATGAAGGAGATGCGTTGCTGCCTTAAGTTTCATCTTCAGTCATGAGCACTGTGGACATAGGCACTTAAAGAGTTAAGAGCGAGATTGTAGTCCAAACTCACATCCTCAACCACCAGCCTGCTTATTCAAGCTTGAATGAAAAACCTGAACTATGTTTAAATGGGGAAAAAAATATAATGGGCAAGGGAAAGGAGGGAAAAGCCTGCTTCCTTTTTTCATTTTAAATGGTTATTGGACAAATTAAGTTGTACTGCTATACTGAGCTGTCCGAAAGTCCGGCATTCTGTGTTATTAATCTGCTGCAGAGAATCCAGAAGAACTTATTTTTGAATCAAATTTTGACATTCATGTACTTAAACGTTACATGAGAATCATTCAGACAGAAGTGTCATATTCCTGTGTAAGTGTGCAGTGTGATAATGACTGTTAGAATAATGTGAGAACAAGACGGCCTGGGAAGGAAAAGTAATAGTTTTGTCTTCACTTCTCTTCATCTCATTGTGTTAAAATACTCAACATGCTTTTATAGATCAGTCAGACCAGGTCTTTTTCTCCAGAGTTTATGCTCCAGAGAGCTGTATTGAGACAGGAAGAAAAGACAGTATTTAGTAAAATAAAAAACCAAGTAGTAAAATTTGGCTTGGTGTCTCATCTCTGCCTTCTCATGCATGAACTATTATGGGGAACATGCAGGTATTTATAGCTTTAATGGATTAGTTATCTTTGTAAGAAGGAAAGATGAAAGACTGGAGGAATCTGCAAGAGCAAGAAACTCCAGGCAGAGAGAGCTGAAAGGACTGACACGCAGGACTGTGAAACTAACTCCTCTTGTTATAATGATCAGTCAATTGGAAAAGCTGTTCCTGCTCCAGTCAGGTCTTTGTTCTGCATATGGAAGATTAAACACTCCAGTGCCATCTGAAAGATTTTTGATGCAGTTGTGTAAGCGTTGATGTGCCCTGGAGAATACAGTGGAGGGCCTGCGCGTTGTAAGGATGTGAAGAACTGTGATGTTAGTTCTTGCCAGGCTTACAGAAAATGTAATTTTTCCTTGTTTTCTAGGGTAAACAGGAAGAGAATGATGTGGTGGAGAAGCTGAACCTTTTCCTGGATCTGCTCCAGTCCTATAAAGTGAGCTCTGCTGTTCTTCTGCCAATGAGAAAGTTGTTTAGAGCAAGCTTGTGCTCTTTAGAGGGTGTAACGCCAACTGGATGGAAAACTGTCTGGGAGGCCAGTTCAGAGGCAAACTGGGCATCTGGCAGAGGGAAGGGAGTGGCTGTTGGCCGTAGCTAGCTCTCTAGCCTTACTGATCAGCTCATCTTGTGACGAGAATTTGCCAAACAGCAAACCCTGCAAGGAATTTAAAAATATGACTGCTTAAACTATATGGATCAGCTAACTTTTTTTCCAGATTTGGCTGCTTTTGAGTCAAAGCAGTGAATTAGATGGCTACTGGTTTGTTCACGGAGACATGAGTTCAGTTACAAATGAAAGAATTTTTATTAATACTAATCTTTCAAAGGCACTTTTTTTTTAGAAGCACATACTGAAACTGTTTGTGGCAGCCTCTCCTGACATTACCAGGCCTGGACTGAAATGGAAGGACATTGCCAAGCTCTTACCACAGTTAATTGCCAGCACTTAATATTGAGAAGGGCACAAAAGATAAGAGGCCTGGTAAGATCCAGAATACTGGCTCCAGATTGCCTCTTAAGCTCACTGGTCTGGGTCCAAGCAGTTTTGTTTCTTGAATTCTTAGCTGCCAACATTTTTTGACCCTCTTGAAAACAAAGAAACAAAAATCTGCAGCATAGAAATTACATAAAGCGTGACCGTGTGTTTGTGTTCCTGACGTACTTGGCTTGCCTGCTTGCTGTCTCTTAGCTTCTGCTAAGTACCTGCTTTTTTTCCTTTTCCCATAAAGGACCTGTGTGAAAGACATGAGAAGGGGGTATTGCACAAGCACCAGCGAGCGTTGCATAAGTACAGCATGATGAAGAAGCAGATGATGAGTGCCACTGTGCAGAACAAAGAACCAGAATCAGTGGAGCAACTGGAGTCTCGGATTGTGGAGGTAGGGCAGATGCCTGGGAGAGCGAAGGGTGGTACTGGACTTCTACAATGGTGCTGCTACGTAGCTCAGTCATATCTGCAGAAAGCCATTAGACCGAAAGGGTAACCTGTACTTTGGGTAATTTGAGCTACCTGCTGTGCTACGAGGAAAACGCGTTTGTTTTCCGCAGCGCTTATTACTGGCTCTTTGGCAACATGTCAGTTGCAGGAGCTGTGGAAAGCAACAGTCTGCATGATGGAAAGTGCAGTTGCTGCCATATCAAATGGGTCCAGGAACTGCCTTTTTAGGTTTTTGGTATGTGTTTGAATTGCTAGTATGGTGAGGAATGCTGTTTTCTCCTGCTGCAAGAGAGCCTCCTTGGCACCCTCTTCCTGGCAACGTATTTCACTGAGTTCCTCTTCTTTCAGCAAGAAAATGCTATCCTAACCATGGAGCTGCGGAATTACTTCTCGCTGTATTGCCTGCATCAGGAGACACAGCTTATCCACATCTATCTGCCTCTCACGTCTCACATTTTGGGGGCCTTTGTCAACTCCCAGATCCAGGGTCACAAAGAGGTGAGTTCTTCTGGACTGTATTCTTTTTTCCAAAATGCGAATGAGAATTTGAATGTATTTGTTTTCACCCGTGAGCCTTCCTCCTCTAATCGTCTGTCCAGCTGGGCTCTTCCATAACCTCTTAAATCATCTAAGGTCTTTCCAATTTGGGGTGAGGATCGAGGCTGGCTGGCTGTATCTTCTTGCAGCAAGTTGCTGTGTTTTTCTTTTTTTTCTTCTTCTGTCATCTGCAGATGGCCTTACCCTACAGGTAGTTGAAGAAGACCCAACCATTAAATAACTATTAGCTATTCTGTAATGAATGATGTGTGTTTGCTAGATGAATCTCTTTTGTTGTTGTTGTTGTGCTACACAGAAATTCTATGACAAGGAACAACTTCCTTGTTTTTATTCTAAATCCAAGAGCTCCCTTTTTATAACCCCTAAATATGACCTTCAGCATTCCCCATGTACAGACTTTCTTGCATTTGTTGTATTAGAAAAGTCTCTTCTCCTTCAGCTCCCTTCCTTCCCTGCAGTGAAGGAATTTGACCACGGTGTGGGAAATCTCCCTTCCATGCCTGCTCAGTCAAATGCTCAGGGAGCTGCATTGTAGCACCAGTCTAAAATGGACAGTCTGGGTCCACTGGAATTCCCCAAAGTACTTCAGCAAACTTGTGCTTTTGAGTGCCCTGAAACTGCTGCTAAAATACAGTGTGGTGAGGTGATTACCTGTCGTGTTGTCATGTCTGTTTTCTCTCCTTTTCCACTCACAGATGAGTAAAGTTTGGAATGAATTGAAGCCGAAGTTGAGCTGCCTCTTCGTGGGATCTAGCAATATGCCAACTCCACCATTGTCACCTCCAGAGGGAAACTTCTTCTCCAATTAATGCTCTGAGCATCTAGCATGGAGCAAGAAGTGCAATCAAGGAAGGGGTGGGACCTCTACCTCCAGATGTTAGAATGAATCCTCCAAACAGCTATTTTTTTTAATTTTTTTTTTAATACCGCTGCTTTGAGCTGCTCTCTGATTTAGACAGACTGGATGTGGGGCAGAACATACGGATGTAAAGACAATCTCTTAATGTTGAAATGCTCTGGGGCAGAGCTGATGTTCATTAGCCTGCAGACACTCTTCATGGGGTCAGGGTGTGACCTGGTGCAGCAAGTGCTGCGGTGTTGTTGCTGATGCCTCTGCATCTTGTGCTAACAGTCCTCCAGTACTGTTTATCTGCACACACGCTGACACGTCTCTGCGTGTCTCTGGAGTGCTGAGATGAACAGGATATCTGAGGCACTTGCTTGTAGTAGAGATGGATTGCCTTTTAGCTTGGGAGGGCCTGTGTTAGGGACATATGTGCATAAGGAAAGCTGAAAGCCATCCCCCATCCCATTGATAGGTGTCTGGGTTTGATTTCTCACTGCTAGACCTTAGAGCAAAACATGTGAATGAAGCGGTTGGATTCGCTGACCCAGCTGGGCAGGGGTCCGTGCTGCTGTGTGACAGGAATTTTCCCGGTGAGGCTAAGCAGACTGTGCTGTCAGTGTGTTTCACTTCACGGTTGCAGGGCAGCCTAGGGGCTTCCTCATATTTTTCAGTTTGGGGCCAAAGATGACTGGGTTCAGGAACTCAGAGGAGTTTGCCTGGCATAAATGAGAAATAATTGAATAAAACACTCCTTAATTGTAGACCACTCATACTGTACAAGCAGAACAGCTACGAGGTAGATTGTTTATTTTCTTCTGGAGGTTCTGACATCCATCATCCATCATGACACACATCGGTTGAAGAGCTGTTTAGGACTATTGGAGAGCTGCTGACCCGAAGGCTGGTGTTTGCTTTGGTCTAATAACAGATGAAATATCCTGTTACACCAGCAGGCTGGGACCCAGTGCTGATAAAATTCACTAGCAAAAAATCAGTATTTATCAGGGCGTTACTGTCATTCTCTCTTCTGACTGTGGGTAGCATTGGAGTGTGTGTGTGAAGGAGAGAAGACAATTAAGTGACAGTTCTCTCTCTCTCTAAAAATAGCACGGACATTGGTAATGGGTTTTTCAGACTGATTTGCGATTGCGATACAGGGACTAAACATTCCCCACGTTTTACTTTGTATCTCCAGTGACTTTCCCTCATGAGGCAAAGGGTAGGGGGAGGAGAACTTGCATGTCGTGCCCCTTAGGGGAAATTGTGCGTATCCTCCAGAGAAGCTGGTAAGTGAAGAAACTGCATGTGAGCGCAGCAAAACTCTACGTGAACAGGACTCCCCGGAACCGAACTTCTCTGGGGCCAAAGTAGCTGCCAAAGGGAAATTTGAGACTTGGCTTCTTAGCATTTTCTTTGAGTGGGTAAAAAGGAAGCACATTAACAAGGATGAGCGCTCGCTGTCAAACTGGAACTCTTACAGTATTTTCCCACTGGGGAACTTCCCCATTAGCAGGAAATATATTTAAATCCTCCAATCACAAAAGCTTTTTTCTTTTTTTTTTTTGGTCCATTTTTTGGTCCTTTTTTCCCCTTTTTTTTTCTTTTCTTTTTTTAATTTAGAAAATTCAATATAACGTGAAGCTCTTCCTAGTCCAGGTGGAAATTATGGGTTAGTTTCTTCAGGTAGGAGCAAGATAATAAGTTACTTGCCCAGTTTCCAGTTTTGTGAGACTGGCATAACCATTACCACACGCCCCAAAATGTGGTAAAGTGCACTTATGTGGGTGAATTTCTTGGGTGCTGGGCCTTAAGGAGTGTGTAGGGAGTCTTTTTCACAGCCTTGCTCAGAATGCATTATTAAGAGCTTTTCATAGCAATTCAAACGTTAACTCTCTTCTGAGTCTCTCCTCCTGCGGGTTGGCCTTGTCCAGGGAGACAGATTAACTGCAAGTGGCTGTGACAGATTTGATTCTCTCTCCCGAAGATTTCCAAAGTGATGCAGACGAGATTCTGCTCACAAGCCAGAGCAAACTGGCTGGAGAGGGAAGTGTTTCTACAGTACAGTAACAAAGAAGATACTGTCTCAAGAATGGCACAAACGATTTTTCTGCTTGACCTTGTCTTGATTAGGAAGATAGTTTGTGGTTAAAGTGCGGAAAGCGTGTTACTGTATTTTTAAGTGCTCTTCACTTCTAGCATCTTTAGAAGGTGCTGGCTGGTTATGGCCTGTCATTTGCTTAGTCTTAGTACCCATCCTCCCTCGTTTAGCCTTGTTTGCCTGATGTGGTGAACAGTCAAATTGAGAAAACACTATGTTTTGGGGCAAGATCTGATGTCTGTATGATGGATCTTCTACATAACTTGTCTGGCTGGGGTAGATGACTGGGCTATGTTCTGTAGTACTTGCCAAGTATTAGCCTGAATGGAACTTTGCACTTCTTGCATTTAGAAAAAAGTTACAATTTTGAACTTTATTTAAAAACAAAAACCAAAAAAACAAACATCAAAACCACATTTGGGCTTTAGACTAACTCCTCTTTCCTGTTCTGCTTCAAAGCAAGAATTCTACAGTCCAAATGCAGAGACTGTAATAATGATAAACACAGACCACATGACCTATAAAGAAACTGGAATTATGTTGTTTTGAGAAACCACCCGTTCCTCCACTGTCAGCCCTTGCCTCTTTGAGGAGAGCGGTTTTGGGGGTGGGGTTTTCTTGTTTTGATTTTTGACTCTGTTCACCTCGTATGCTGAGAACAGAGGCCTAGTATTCTCCAAGATAACACAGCTAATGGCACTTTCAGAGTTTATTTCATACTGGACTGTCAAGCTTCTGTCTCATTCCCAAACACATGCACACACTATTTCATACAACCCTGAGTTTGCAAACCTTATTTTGGGGAGACTGGTTAGTGTGCAAATAGCACTATTATGTTTACCTCAATATGTGAGGGATTTCCTTACTGTATTTGTCCTGTTTAGTTTAGGGATCTGTCAGACTTGGAGAGCAGCATCAAGTACAGCTTGCTTCCTCTAGAGGAATGCAGCAGGGAATCAATCGAGTTGACTTCAGTTGTCCGTCTCCCCTAGTCAACGTAGGGGAAGCAGTTCTATTTACCTCTATGCTATCGCCTTCTGCAGCAAACAGCCCAGCTATACGCAAGGGTGAGAACAGGGCTTAATGAGGCTGGCTCTGTTGCTGGTAGCTGCGTAGGTTGCAATAAACACTAAGCAAACCAGAGGACTAATTGAAGAGTGTGTGCTGCCTATCCAAGAACTGATGCTCCTGTAAGATGTAGCGCCAAAGAGTTACGTGCCTTCTTGAATGGAAGCTTTCTGTGTATTGCGTGAGCTCACGGGGACTTTCATGTGTTCAAAATGGTAGAAAAGGCCTCCAGTCTTTCTGTCAGTGTCTCTGTCAGATCTGTCGTGGAGGTACCAGGGTAGTAAACAGCTGAGAACCTGAAACTTTGCCTGAAAATTGTTTTATCAAAAGGGCTATATGTTTTTGTCACTCCCGAGGTCTCCTCTGCTTCGAGCTGTGACGTGGCAATGTACAGGCTTTTTGACCAGTATCACGTGTTGAAAGGCTTTCCAAACTACATTTACAATACAACCTTAATCTTTGGTCCTTCTTTCCCTCTCCTTCCATCTTCCTTGCAAGTTGCTCCTCCTAAATTGTAACATGTTTTCAACAGTGCCTTGCTGCATTCCAGTGCTTTTACTCTTCTGCTTTGATCATGCAAGGGTGTAATTCCTGGAATTTGTAACAGGCTGATTAACAATCTTCAGTTTGTGCTGTTTCCTAAAAGACAAAAATCACCAGCTGGAGACAGAACTTACTTAAAACATGTCAGTCTCCACAACTGCTGCAGGAGCAGTAATGTCACTACTCTTCAACGCGAGCTAAAAGTCAGTGCTGGTGAAAGCAGCTTCATGAAAGGATTGAACTGGCTGCAGAAGAAGGGAGAGCAAATAGAAGTGCAGGCCTGAGCCGCACTTGTTCTCTTCCTACCTAAACTCCTGGAGGAACAGAAAATAATTTGCTTTCTCACCATGCAATTTACAGTTCCCACCACAAATAAATCAAGATAACATAACAGGTATCGGCTGCCAGTCACTCCCTTTTCCTACCACACAGGAAGGTCTTGCATCCTGTTACAAGCTACCTACCCCCTTGTGCTTATTTTCTCTCCTCGACTTGCCTCGAGCAATTCTCTCCATTAGAACAGCCAGAAACTCTTACTGCTATGTCAGCAGCAGAGGCGAGTATCAAAAACTCTGTAAATAAGTCAGCGTGCAGCACAAAAGGAAAAGTAAGAGTCTAAGGTGTTAACTCTTATCCTCTAAGTCTGAGCTGTGGCTTACTGAGCATATGAAGAAGGGCATTTCTGAGTGGTATAAATTATTCAGAACTGCTAGAGGGAGACAAGAAACAATCTTGTTCAGAGGGTGTGAATTTTGCCTGCCTGGAATATCCTGTATCTTTGCTTTGCTCAAATAGCCTTATGTATGAAGCACTTTATCCAAATGCAGGAATTAAAGAACTATTACTACAGCTGGTAGACTGGAAATGTTTACAGATCCTATATTACATTCCAAGATTCTATGTGTAAGTGTTATATGTGTTTGTAAAGTGTTTAAAAAAAAAAAACAAACAAACCACAAACCAAAACTTGTGTAAGAAGTTACATATGTGATGTGTTATTTCTAGCGCAGTTTGATGAAGCTGTCGCTGCCCAGCACGCCGAGTTGGGCTGACCCAACTGCCTGACAGGTCACCTGCTGCCAGCACGTGGCAAAGCCCGCAGCCATAGGTGATGGCACTTTGCAACATGGACTCGCTGAAAATTGATTTTGTTCAGCGTATTTTTACCTGAAATGCTCAAAACAGTTCAAGTTCACGGCAGGAGCTGCAAGAGTGAAAGCAGGGCTCAGTGTCATACATCTACCTCTGACTTTGTTTTCTTGACTCCTGTAACTTTACACTACCTTCAGCTGGAGAATCCTGAAGCGATCTCTACCCGAACTTTTCAGAAGGCTTTCACAGCGCTGGTCAAGCCTCACCCTGTCCCAGGAAGTCATGCTGAATAGGGAACTGTACAGACACTGGCATAGAGAAGGTCCTTAATGGATTCTGCTGCATCACAGTCCACTTAATGTTTCCGTGACAGAAAGCCAACTCCTGAAAGGCCCTGAGACAGTCTAGAAGCTAGCCAGCTGTTTACAAGAGAACAACACGTGCTTTTACTAAAAAAATATTTTTAATCTTTTAAAAACATTTCCAGCCACAAGGGAAAAGCCTAAAGAATTAGCCACCTTTGAAGAAAAGGGTTAACACTAAGTTTTTAGTAGTTGTGATCACATAACCACTAAAGTATACCACAGCCAGGGACTTCACAGTGTGGAAAATCTCATCACTTTTATTTCTGCTCTCAGAAACCCCCTTATTTTCCCTACTTCCCAGTGACCTGGCAAATAAGTCCCCTTTGCTGGAGAGTTGAGAAAGGAGACCCTTCCAAGCAGTACTGATGGTGTTCTAGCCCAATGTGGGCAGCAGCACGTGGGTTGAATGCTTCCCTTTTCTTAAACTTCCTCCACTTCTTTCAGGGTGTGCTCCAGGATAGTGTCTTGTCCCTGGAACTTAAAATACCCGCGAAACAACTTTTTCTGAAGCAGCAGGGGAAACCAATAGATATCGTCTGCCCACATGTGATTGAATGGCACCTCATCCAGCTGAAACCACTGTGGACGCATTTCTGGTGGGAGAAAACAAAAAAACTTTGCGTGAGACTTTCTCTTGTTTTTTTTTTTTCTGCTTAGACCTTGAATAAGCTTCCCTCTGCAGCCCAGCTGCCTCCCCTCTCCAAGGGATTTTGGCACAAATAGTTCTGCATTTCTTTATGAGCAATACTGTCTCAGAAGAGAATGCACATCCTTTCTTCCCCTCCACTAGCTACCTACCATCGCTTTCTGTTGGCTCTCCATGAAAATGATCCGCTCGGAAGATGTGAACTTCCATGAGTTCAGAGTTGCCTACAAACTCAAATGTGATGTGACCCATCTTCTGCAAGGTGTCCACAGTCAGTCCACTCTCCTCCAGGAGCTCCCTGCACAAGAAATAAGACTTCTTTACATGAAAGTGAGCAGTAGGAGAACAAAAAAGCAGTCACTAGCTTTACTTGCACATTCAAAACACTTCCAGTGAACCAGAGGCGAAAGCTGCACCTGTAAAGCAGAGGAGGGCACAGCTTGCAGAGCAGAGTTCTGGCTTGCACCACACTATTAGCCTACTTATGCTGCAGCGGAGCCATGTCGGACTGGCTCGTGTGTTCTTTCAGGCTCCTAAAGGCTGGTAGGAAAATAGGCTATGTTGGAAGGGGAAGATTCAGGAAAATGGATTGTTTGGTATAATTTACGCTCCTTGCAACACGATGATCTTTCCTGAGATTAGTTAGAAGTGTGCTAACACTCACCTGACTGTAGCTGGATGTGGCTTAGGAACTCTGAGACACACTTTATTTAGACAGGCAAAAGGCTTTGCCAACTTCAAGCTAAAGCTTTTAGAATTGTGGGGAAGCAGGTAATAAATACTAGAACTTGCAACAAAATCAGCTACTTTCTGAGGCTGTCTGAAGCTTATTTAAGTAATGCTACACATTACATAACATGATTTGCACACAGAACGTTAGGAATACCATCTCCCATTCAAATGCCATATAAAAAACACAAAGCAATTGTGTAAACTTTCCATTTCTGCTCCTTGGAAGTACATTTAGCATAACGAGAGGCTAGAAGGCAAGATTTTAAAGAGCACTTTGAGAGACTTGCCAGACAGCTCTTTTCCATGCATCACCATGCACGGCTACTCGAAGCACATTCAATTACTTGCTCTGTTTATGCTGTGCACTTAGGGCTTCTTTTATTTTTACCTGCCTCTAAGAGAATCAGCATAGCTTGCAGTTAGTCATGGTTTTTCTAACGTACAAAAATAAGGAATACTTTGCAACAGGGTATCTTCAGTTAAGGTTAATAATTAATGTAGTTGCATATTTGGCAGTAACTTAACAATTTTAAAATGTAATGGAAATGATCTTTAAGGCTCCAGCTTTCTTTGGCATCAATTTCATAGATCCCATCCTTCAAAATTATATTCCAACTTAATGTCTTAGCTAATTTTAGTTTATCATCTTCCTGAGAAACTATCTATGTCTAAAATAGAGGCAGTTTTCCAGCAACAAAGCTAAAAGCCTCATTTTACAGGCTGTGATAATTGAACAACAAAGCACAACACTGCTATGGCTCTCCAAGCAATTTATGTCAGCTGTTTGGCTCTGTATATAGCAAGTGGAAATACTACAGGTGGCAAACTAGAAATAATGAACTAGCTAAATGTTCCTCTTACAAGACGTGCCACTGAGGAGCCGTGGGTGCCCAGGTGCCCACAGGAATGCGGCGTACCCAGTGGAGGATAGAAATCCTACCGATATGGGAAACTTTTGTTCATGTTTCAGCTTAATATTTAACTGTCTGTGCTGTGAGGACACTTCACACCTTATGCCACTGCAAACCCAACTGAGACAGCGCAACATGGAACCACAGCGTAAGACCTCAGCTCCGAAAACAGAGCGGAGGTGGTGCAAGTTAAGTTTGATTTGGACTGCGTGATACGACTTGGAGGAGACCTGCACCCCGAGGCAGCACTGCAACGGCAGCGTCCCCGCCAGGAAGGTGGGCTGTGTGCCTGGCTGGCCCTGGCCCCGGGGACTGCTCCCTGCTCGGCTGACCTCGGCAGGAATCGGTTGTGTCATTCTGCAGTAAACTCCTACCAGCGACGTCGAAAGGGACGAGGATTGGACTGTTCCACAGGCCACGGCAGCAGGCGCTGGCTGTGCTGTGGCACGTTGCACTGAGATCAGTGAAACTTTTATCACTTGACATCTCATACGGACTAAAGCTCCGGTTTCTAACTCTGGGCTAGCACAGATAAACACGCATGGAGGAAATCAAATGCTAAATTATATCATTAGATTTACACCACAGACAGTGGCAACGTAAGCCTAGCAAATGAAGGCCTGATTTAAGTAACAAAACTGATCTCCCTCCACTCAGTGATGGTAAATTACACGAAAAGCTACGATGTAAGCATCAGGTACATTAATGCCGTGCGCTGCTGGGTGCACATCTGCGTAGAGGACTCTTCTGTCCCCTGGATTAGCTCACCACAGAACTCAGGCGGTTGCACTGGCACAGCTGAGGAGACAGTTCAGGGCAAAAGCTGTTTGGTAGCTGTTGAGCACACCAACGTTGATCTTCCTGCAGGTGCGAGGGCAATTTTGGGCATGTATCAGAAAGTGAGGAAGTGGCAAAGTGTGGCTTTGTGTCAGCAATATTCATGTAAAGAACGAGGTACCTAATCTCTAGAGGAGTTCAGCAATTCAGCTGTGATCCGCTATTTCATTTTGATGACCAGACAGAAGGAAGAACTTCAAGAAATCTGTACTAAAAGCTTCAAAAATGGTACTGTACCTCTGTACTGATGGAATTCAATTCCCTAACTCAGCATTAGGGCTTAAAAATGACGTCATGCACTCAAATAATAAATTTCTACAGTGCCTTTCATAAGACGCCTCTGAGATTTTCTCATATTTTGTCACTACATTTTCATGCAGTACTAAAAATGCTACTGGAAGGTAGAACCTGTTCAATAGCTTTAAAATTTAAAACATGAGCAGTACACCGGCATAAGTTGTAATTCTGCTATATAGCCAAAATTAACTCTGCACCGTTCTGAACCTCTGCCCACCGCTAGCAAACTAAGTCTCAGTTTAGATCAGAGCCCGGGAGATGGGAGGGAGGATACTTGGTAACTTCCAGTTACTCATAGAGTGGACGACAGTTAAAGATTTGCAGATGACAAGTAACGAGGCGCAATCCTGTTTCTTTGCACATGTGGAGGAAGATCCCCCATCTCCTGTGGAGCAGGCGATTTTCTCTGTGCAGAGATGGCTCACGACCGCACTGGTGGGTAACACACTGGTTACGAGGGCGTTATTGATCAGCCGAGCCACGGTCACTCCACCTGCAGCCCACCACAAATGGTCTAACACCTCCGCGGCCCACGCTGTGCCCCAGTACCCGCCTCTCCCAGGGTGCCGGCCGAGCCGGGCCAGGCCTCACCTGCGAGCAGCCTCCTCGATGCTCTCCCCTGGCTGCACCTTCCCCCCGAAGCCGTTCCACAGCCCAGCTCCAAACCCGCGTTTCTTCATGCCCAGGAGGACGCGGGGCGGCTGCACCACCAGGACGAGGGTGAAGAGCCTGGACGTGTACATGGCTCCTGGGCGAGAAGGGCACGATGCGCCAAGGGCTCCCGGCACCCCTCAGAGGGGAGGCCAGGCTGCTCCTCCGGGCCGGGCAGGGCAGGTAGCCCCTCATTCCCCCAAACACCCAGCACCCCCTCCCCAAACGGCTGGTCCCCACCATCCCCAGCCCAAACCCTTGGTCCCCCAGTCCCTCTCCCAATGCTTACTTCAATGCTCCTCACTGACCCTTACTCTCCTGCTCCCCCAGCACCTCCTCCCCAAATCCTTGTCCCCTCAGAACCCCATCCTCAAATCCTTGTCCCCCCTCAGCACCCCCTCCCCAAATCCCCGACCCCCCCAGCGCCCCATCCCCAGTACCAGGCTCCCCCGCCCCTGTTCCCCGAGCACCTCTGCCCAAACGCCCGACTTTCCCGCCCGCAGCTGCGTCGCTCCCTCAGACGCGGCCTGGCCCGGCCCGGCCCGGCCCGGCGCGACTCTTCCCGCGCCGCCGCCGCTCCCGCCCCGCCCCCGGCCCGCCCCGCGGTGGCTGTGAGGGGAGGCGGGCCGGGCCGGGCTCAGGCGGCCGCCATGGCGTGGCGGGGGGGCGCCGCTGCCGCCGGGGGCAGGTGCGTGGCGGGGCCGCTGAGGAGAGCTCGGCGCCGGGCCGGCGGGACCCGCCCTGACCCGGGGGGTGTGGTGGGGTGTCCCCGGGGAGGTGCCGGGTTAGTCCCGGCGCCTTAAGTTTTCGTCAGGAGTGGGGAACGGGCGCTTGGGGTTTGCCGGCACTGGGGTGGGGGTGAGGTACCTGGGGAGCGGTGGTAGCAGCGCCCGTGGCTGTCAGCGTGCTCTGCCCGGAGAGGCGAAGGAGCCTCCAGGAGCCGGGGCATCCCTCCTTCCCCGGAGGGGCTGAGGAGGAGCACTCAGGCTGGGGGGCCGCACCCCTCGTGTTCCCTCTCGTGGAGGCTGCCAGCCCCTCTGAGGCAGCCCGGGCCCTTGCTGGGGTCTGTCTGCCATGTCCTGCCCCGTGGGCCGCAAGCGCCAGAGCAGAAGCGACGAGCTGTCTAGGCGTGGGGCCCTCTTTCCCGCCTTCGCTCGGGGGGTAACCTGTGAGGCCTCCATCCAAAATATGTCCCTTTTCGTTGAGGTTGGACCAGTTAACTAAAGGTGCCAAAGAATCTCAAATTTAGAGGCTTTTTGTTGAGCCTGGTGATAAATGGGAGAAGCTCTAGTGGAGGTTAGAATTAATTGCTATAAAGACTTCTGAAATACATAGTGATTATGAACTAATTGATTAACTCACCTGTCTTCCTGGGCAGCTGTCGGTGTTTGGTGAGCAAATGTCTCCACACCACAGTGGGGTTTCTGAAGAAAACTGGAACTGAGCACTGGTGGTTGGAGCGGCATTTGAAGGATCCCTTCGTCAAGGCAACGAAGCAGCAGCATTACCGTTGCCGAAGTGCCTTCAAGTTACTGGAGATCGATGACAAGCTTCATATTCTTCGTCCAGGACTTTCTGTTCTTGACTGTGGAGCGGCGCCTGGTGCTTGGAGCCAGGTTGCTGTAGAGAGGGTCAACGCCTTAGGTACCGGTAAGTGCACGTTTTTGGCAGGCAAGATGTGGATGATACTCATCTTGAAGTGTGTGAGAAAAGTCAGCTGTGATGGTGGCGGTGTGGGGAAGGGACACGGGTACTGGCAAACGCCAGAGTCGCTGATAGAAGCGTGAAGGTGCGTGCCTATGTGACAGTGAAAATCTTCATATAGTCTGCAGAAACCATAGTTGTGAAATAAAAACTTACTATGAGGCGCTACTGTAGGCGTAGTGAAGTGTTCTGATTAACTGCGTTGTGGGGAGGATCCCTTCATCCGGTTCCGAAATTTGTGTAGCTTCCAGCAGGTAACTTGGCTTTTCTGTATTTTTATTTCCCTTCTTGAAAAATGGTAGTAACCACTACATATGGTTTATGTGTTTTAAGCCGTTAATATTTACAAGATAAGGTGTTATCATCTGTACTATTGTCCAGGATTTCTGGACTGTCAGTCTTGAAAGAACAGGAGAAACCCAAGAAAAATACTCCTTGCTTATCCAAAGTAAGTGAGTTTTCATGTCTTGAATGGATTAGCTTATAGCAAACCATCCATCCAGATGCGCGCAGCAAACTCTCTGAGGACAAGATGACCAGACGTGGCAGGTGATATGTTTTTGTTTATTGACTAGCACGGAGCTCATGCGCGTGCAGGTTGTCTGCAACCATTATGAGTGTTCAGTATGTCATTCATTCTTATAATCTAGATCCTGCTGTCCCCACCGGCTTTGTCCTTGGCGTTGACCTCCTGCGGATTTCTCCTCTGGAAGGAGCAGTCTTCCTGTCGGAGGCTGACATTGCAGACCCGAGCACGCTGAGGACGATTCAGAGTCTGCTTCCTGCAGAGAAGGTGGATGTTATCTTGAGCGACATGGCACCTAATGCAACGGGCATTAAAGAACTGGATCATCAGAAGTTGATTAAACTATGTTTAGGCCTTCTGAATCTGTCGCAAAGTATTTTAAAGCCAAAAGGAACGATGCTCTGTAAATTCTGGGATGGACGCGAGTCCCATCTGCTGCAAAACAGCCTGAAGGAGCAGTTCCAAGACGTGAGAACTATAAAGCCTCAGGCCAGCCGGAAGGACTCCGCTGAATCTTATTATTTGGCAAGATTGTACAAAGGGAAATGAAAGCTGAGACCCGCAGATTATCAAACAGGTGATCAGACATTGATTGGAAATCTGAATTTGGCATGTGTTTAAAGAAAAATCCCACCATTAAGACCCTGGGTAAATCTGCCACAATTCTTATGGAGTACATCACGCTTTTCAAACAGAAAAAGAAACCAGGATGGTGTCCTACTGAGTTTATCCACTAATTACACAAGCAGAGCCATCCAATCTAACTTCTCACCTGTGGAGAAAACAGTTGGGAATAGAGAGGAATAATGTGAAAGGCAACCTCTGGGGCTTGAGTAATGGAAGTGAAAATAAAACAGTGATTATGAGTTTTTAATGTGTGCTTGAAAATCCTTGCACGACTAATGTTGTCATGTATGAGACTAACTGTAAAGGCGGTTGTCAGAATGAGAGGGAACAGCAAGGGGAGTTTGAGCCAATTTATTGCCTCTTCATCTTTCTTAAAAGCTGGTGCGATTTATTAGCACGTGTAAAAACAGGTAACGTTTTTGTGCACGTCTGGGTCTGCATCGTTGCGCGCGATCTGTAACGCGGCTGCTCAGGATGCGTGACTCCAGCTCTGGAATATTTAGCCTGATGGCTCTGCTGCATTTCTAAAGACACAGGTTATATTTAGAAACTGCTACCTCACTGTGCTCGTAAATCCAGTAAATGACAGCGGGGCAGGGTCATCGCTGCCGAGAAGATAAGTTCCCCGGCGTTTTCAGTAATGTTTTATACTTGACCAATGATGTTTCTTAGGTGAAATGTCAAGATGTTGCTTGGATGCCAGACAGGGAGAATTACTGATCAAATTGTGAGAATTCTGTTTGCGCAAATAAATTTAGCTGCTACCTTATCTGGAAGTGACAATTTTACATTAAATAGCGCTTTTATCAGGCCGACTGCGGCATGAGTTATGAGAGGGGCTGGTGGCACTGTCTGGTTTTCAGGCTTCCAGATCTTTCTTGTTACGAACGTCTCGTTTGGAATTGCTTACAGATTTATCAGACTCTAACAGCTTTGAAATGTCCCAGTTTGGGTCTCTGTGCTGAGTGGTAAGCAGGAAAGCGTTGTCCCAAGAGCCTAAACTGGGGAGCTGGGTGTTGCTTTGTATATGTTTGGGGAAGGAGAAAAAAAAATGATGTCACTCTGCAATTTGAGAAACTTCATTACCTGCGATCGGCACCAGGAACTGGAGCGAGCAGGGCGCTGGCTAAGGGCACGCTCTCCCTGTTGCTCCTCCGGCTGCAGCGGCGGTGGGGCGGGAGCGGTGCAGCTCTGTCCGGGGGACGGGCCGGTTTTTGGGGGGGTGGGTTGCGAAGGGGCGGCGGGGGGAGGCTGAGCTCCAAGCGCCTTCGCGCCGAGGCGGGGCGTTACGGTACGGCGCGGAGGCCGCGGCGGGATTGCGCGCCTAGTCCCGTCGTTACGGCGGCCCGGGCCGCTGTTCTCGCGAGAGCTGGGCGCGAGTTCCCGTGAGATCTCGGCGCCGGGGCGAGGAGGGAGATCCAAGCGGGGCGCGCGCCGCCGCCCGCGGCGGGTGAGTGAGGGAGGGAGGGAGCGAGCGGGTGAGGGCGGGCGGGGAGGCCGCCGGCTCCGCTCGGCCCGGCCCGTCCCGGCGCTCCCACCCCGCTCCCGCCGCTTGGCCGTCGCGCCCGGCCGAGCCCGCAGGCGTGGGAGCGGGGAAGGGAGTCTGTGCCGTGTCCCCGTTCCTCCCACCCCCGGTCGGCCGCTCGCTGCCCCCGAGGCGGGGCAGGTCTGTGGGCGCTGCCGGGGCCCCGCTTCTCCTCTGCGCCCTCGGGGGGGTCCGTGAGGGCGAACCCCCCGCGGTGCCCAGGGCGGCCCGGCTGCGGGGGAGCAGCCCTGCGCCCACCGCGGCCGCTCGCGGGGGTTTGCCGCGGGGCGCGGGGTTGTGAGGGCGGGGGGTCCTGGGGTGCCCCGTGAGGGAGCCTTTGCCAAAGGGTTTCCCGCAGCGGGGTGTATCTGTCTTCTCGTGTTTTCGGAACAGGCTTGCTGGAGCCCAGTTACCTGTTGGTAGTGGCTTCTATTGAATTTATTTGTGTGTGGTGCTGAAGTACTTATTTGGAATAAATGCTTTCATTTGGGTTTTGGCTGATCTGTTGCCTGTGTGCTTCTATTATGTCTCCTCTTCGTGATGATGTAAATCCAAAGAATAACTGCTGTGTTACCCCGAGAGTGCACAAGCCTGAAAGTGAGCCCCAAGTCTGTGTCTCTGGTACAAGCCTGTGTCAATGTTGTGGGTTGCCTTTCCTGGTCCTGAGCCTTCTTCTGTGCTTCTGGGGCTTTGTGGGGCATGCGGTCACTAAAGGGACTGACTTAAGGCTTCCTGAAGTCTCCTGGGAAACCTCGCAGCCTTTTCTGAGCTCTAGGCTTGGTTTGTCTTTGGCCTTTTAGTTAGTACCTTTCTAAATTTGAAGGAAGAATTGCAAAACCTTTTATGTGAATGAGAAGACACAGTTTTGCTTACAGAAGTGATCTGTGAACTCGGGAAGTCTCGTTGCTGGAAGTTTGGTTCCAAAATGCTTTTTGGGAACCAGAATTGAGTTGTGTAGGAGGTAGGGTTTTCTCCTACTGTGGAATTAGTTCTCCCTCCCTGCCTCAAATGTTTGGAGGAAGAGTAATGAGTGCTGTTTGTTAGTATTAGTATTATGTGTCGTAGATCTTCATGCCCTACAATGTTAACTTGTATCCCAGAATCTGTCTTGATTATTTAGGAAAGGAGAATTCAATTTTTTATAACTTATGACAGCTCTTATTTGTACACTTATGGGCTGAGATTTAGAGGAGAATGTATTTAAATAAAAGCAAATCATTTCAGGTAGAAAGCTCAGGGAAGAACAGGCTCTGTTGCATCAATTTCTCTTTTCAGAGACCTACAACTTCAGCCTTGGTTGGATGACATTTTCTGGTTCAAGTTGATCCCAGCAGTAATCTGTGGATCCCACCAGTGACTGGCGGATTAGGTTTTGTACCTTGTAAATGGGAAGACGTTGCATTTAGTGTTTCCTCAGGGCAGTGATGTATCTCTTCTTAGCAAAGCAGCCAGTATACCGTAGGTTGCTCTGAATGTTTTGCTGGTTACTTTCCGTGTATTTCCAGAGCCATGGAGGACTTGGAAGAAAATACCACTGTCTTCTCCACCCTGAGATCCCTCAACAACTTTATTTCACAGCGTATGGAGGGGGTGTCTGGACTGGCTACGCCAGGATCGTCTCAAAGCTCCTTACAGATCCAGTACCAGCAGAGGGTGCAGGTGAGGTGTTCTCAGCTTGGTGATGCCTGCAGTATCACTTCGGTGTGGTTGTAGACTCCTTTTGCTTCCAGGAATCGGGATTGATTTCATTAAGATCTGACCATTCTTTCAAAAACTGATATTCCTGCAAGCTCGATAACGGAATCTTGCGTTTGGTGAACATTCTAGAGTCTGTAAATTTTTTTAAAGTGTCAGACATATTTATTTCTGTTTTGTAAAAACTTAAGTAAGGTCCTTTGAATTTCTTCCCTGCTTGTTATATCTGTATACCAGCTCAGGAAATTAAATTGTAAGTTGTTTTCATAGTGCTGAACAAAGGAGCTTTATATCTGTTAATATTTTTCTAGTAAGTCATTTGTTACCTTTTTTCACAATCTTCCTTAAAGTTTCTTTGCCTGGACACATACAGGAGACTTGCATTGTGCCACGGCTTTGATGTGCTAACCAGTTGTGCTTTCTTGTCTGCTTCTGTTCGTATCCACGTGGGGGTTTTTGACTTTTTCCTGTCAGCTGCCTTATGCTCATAAAGCATGGAGTAAATTGACATTTTGGATCATAAGGACTGCTTATTAGGCTGGAATAAAGTTTATGTATTCTGTATCTTAATACAATTTCTATTTCGGTCTCTACATATAAAATAAGCTTGCTTTCCTTTTAATGTAAATCTGCTTTGCATTTGGAATATTGACAGAAATTTATGCATTTTCTGTCTGTGGTAAATCTCTGGTTACAGAGGTGGTTAGAGGAGGCTCTCTCTGGTTAGAGAGTCTTCATTAGCTATGTGTTGAATGTACATTGCTGAGATGTGAGGTATTCTATTAATACTGTCTGTTCTTTAAGGTAATTTGAATGAAAAAATGAAGCGTAATGTAACAGGTAGTAAAAAAACATGTTATTTTGCTCAGCAGTTAAGTTTCATGGGAGCATGATCTCTGCTTCTTGGTTAGCTGCTGTTACTTTTGTGAGGCTTGGGGAGTTCGTAATGAACTTGTTTTTAGCTAGAGAAGTACATTTTGTCAGAGTACCTCTAGAGATTGAATGAGAAATTCTGAATGAAGAACTCAAAATTCACTTCTTTCCAACTAACTGATTTGATGTGGGTTTCTGAGTGTGGTGTTGAACTCTTGGTTTCCCCGTCTGCAGCTGGTGTGAGAAGACAAGTACCGCAAACATGATGATAGTTTCCTTGTAACTTGTAAAATGGCATGCAAGCGTCAGCTGAATAGTATGGGGTGGGAGGCAACGATATCATTGCAGTGCTGTTGACGGTGTGTCATGTCCCTTTTCACACATGAACTGGCCAGTTGGAAGAGCAAGCTGGGCAGATCCACTCCAAATCCCAGCTCCTGCAGGTGGAACGAGAGAAGATGCAGATGGAGCTTAGCCACAAACGAGCTCGCATTGAGCTAGAGAAGGCAGCTAATACCAATGCCAGAAACTATGAGGTAAGTGTGACAGTTGCAGATGGCTTAATATCATAGGCCTAAGTCAGAACATACATAGCGTGTCTACATTGGTGTTTTAGTTTGGATCAGGGATGTGCCCTTGACTTCTTACGTGCCGTGCTTTGGCTTGCAGTGGTGTGTCTCAGAATATGTATAGTTGACTTTTTTTTGGATGAAACTAAACAGAAAGACGCAGTCCAGGAGGAAGCACAGAGTTCTCCAGCTGCTAAAGGACACTCAGTCTTCAGAGCAAGACTTCAGCAAATCTGTAGTAAATGTTCCTGAAATGCATTTACTACAAATATATATGGTGTGGGTGTTGAGTTCCCAGCACCAACTGTTGTGCTCTACAGATCCCTCCACAGTGCATCGCACTAACTTGTTAATGTACGCAAGAGCCAGTGTGAATGTCAGAACCTTGCTTGATTGACAAACAGATGATCTGATCACTAGATTTTGTTAGCTTAGCACTGAAGTTGTCGTGGGTAGCAATAACAAAAGGAATTTGTTATTTGTTTCTCCCAGAATTATTTAAGTGTTTTTCTCCCAGATGATTTTAAACTTCTGCTGGCACAATTGCAAGCATTTAGTTTGTGTGACTGTGATTAATTGGAATGACAGCAGTGCCAACCATGCACTGTCGCACAAGAGAGCTTGCACTGATAAAACAGTGAGCCTCACTCAGGGACTAATAGCTTTTATTGGTTTCTGATTTTATGCCCGTATATGTTTGCTATAGATCTAGAGTAGTAGATCTGTGGGTTTTGTAGGATAATAAAGGTCTTATGTGTGGGTGATTATTTAAAAAGAAATCTTTAAAAAATAATAAGCCTGTTTTGTTGTATTTTACAAGGGTGCTGAGTGACAGATTTAGTGTGTACTTGTGAAATAGCGAGTCAGTGACTAAATTCCTTGTCCCATCTGAAGTCAGGTGCTGTGGGATTAAGTCATGGAGAGTTCAAACTGGAATGTAGCTGAGTCAGTCACAGAACCCCTTGAAATACTGGTACAAAAAAAGGGAGCAGCACTAATCCGGCACTGTGGTAATTACCCTGCTCAGATTCTGTGTTTTTTGAGTCATGTGGCTAAAGGTTTCAGGAACCTCACATTGCTTTACATAATCCTTGCTTGCTATGTAAATCCATGTCTCGATTTGCTTTGATTAGCAAAGCAATTTACTACACATTTTTTCAATAAGTGTTAATCAATTTGTGGTAGGAATAAACTGAAACGGTGTATGAAATGTTGTCAGAGTGCAAAAGTATTTATTGTATTCGTTGATAATACCGTGCATTTAAACCCGGGTTCTTTGCTATTAAATAGCCTCATACAACTTCCAGAAGTTGCAGAAGGAGGTTTGTCTGATTAACCCCACTATTGAGAGCCGAGTTTCTGAACGTCAGTTTGCTATGCATGGGTCAGCTTTAAATTGGAGCATCAAATGTTTTCATCTTTGATCCGCTGGAGAGTGTGCAGTGGAGTCTGTGAAGCCATGTCTGTATTCTAATACTCATGTCTCAGTCTGAGAGATTTGGAAGACTCTCTCTTAATTTTCTAGCTCCATTGCCCTGGGTGGTTCTTTGACATTGAGTTGCTGCTGGTAAGATTTTTGCCCTTGCTGGTGCAAAGGTGAAAGCTATGGTCCGGGTAACATTCCTTCATGATGATGCCTTGGTGACTACAGTAATGAGGAGTGGGGACAGGAGAAACAAAAGCGGCTTTGTGTTACTTTCTTCTTATGTCTCTCTACATTTTTTTCCTTTGCAAGCGAGAGGCTGACCGTAACCAGGAGCTGCTCACACGCATAAAGCAATATCAGGAAAGGGAAACAGAAGCTGAAAACAAACTGAAAGAACAAATGGAGATGAACAAATCCTATAAGAAGAGCATGGAGACAATGAGTAAGAAGCTGCAAGAGAAGGAGAGCAAATTAGCTGAAGCTAATGAAGTAAGAACAGAGTAATTTTTTAATCCATTCATAGTTTCAGGTGACTTTGCAGTTCTTGTGAATTGAAAATGCCCTTTCTGATTTAAAAAAAAAAAATTATAAAATTGGAATCACTATGTTCATCATCTGGAAATGCATAAACCCTGGTGCTGTGCATCTTTGCTGTCAAAGTTTAGAACCTAACCAAGTCCAGACACAAGTGAGCATGTCAGAAGATGTTTCTGTGTTAATTAACAATGAGAAGAGATTTCTTAAGACAGGTTGATATGGAGAAGGAGAAAAACATTATAGTTAAGTTCAGCTAGTTCATTTGTAACTTTTCTGTTTAATTTGGTTTCCTGCACTAGTTGTGGATCAACAACCACTAAGTCCTTAAGCCTTCCTCCTGCCTAGGTGTGGCTGGAAATGTATCTATGTGATAGAGCAGGTAAACAGATTTAACGTGCCAGTTGTCAGTGATTAAAAACAGGGAGGCAGTGATGGCATGTGAGGGAAACTAAACCCACGTATGAAATGCATGCAGCAGTTCTATTTCTGTGTTCTTTTTATTTCCATATCCATCAGTATCAAGATGAGAACCCTACATGTCTCTCTGTCTAGAAAGCACCCTATGTATGTAATGTTTTGAGATTTTTCTCTTTTTCTCTGTTAAAGGGAGCTGAGTAATGGCTATTTGAAACAAACCTGTGAGTTTTTCTTTAGAGTTAAGATATTTAGAACAAAATTTTAAAAACCACTGGCCTCTACTTTTAAGGAAAGTATAATCCTTCTGTTATTTGGTTAAGGCAAACCCAGACATTTTCAGTTTTGAAACCCAGACAAAATATATTTGGAATGGTTGTGGGATAATTTTTTTACTTTAATATATATATACTAGCTTTGAAGCTTGATATTTTTCATGCCAGTTTGAGGTCACCCACTTAATAGGTAATGGAAATGACAATTTGGGTGACACATGAAAGCAACTAAATGATTTTCTTTTGCCTTTGTTTTTGAGGTGAGTTTGCAGGTCTGAAGGTTTGCATGAGTGTGGGATTGTTTCTAGATTCAGTGTTTGTACTTTTTAGTTGGATGTGACCTCTGTCTATCACCATCCCTAATGTCCAGCTTGGAGACTCATAGCCTTGTGTGTTTATTCTTTCTTTCTGTTAATTCAGACAATCACTATATTAAAAGGGAAAATATCAGAGCTGCAATGGAATATAATGAATCAAGAGATGCAGATGACAAGCCAAGACTCTCAGAAGCAGGAGCTGGTGGAACAGCTGGATGTTCAACATAAGTAAGCAGGGGATGAATGACTGTAGGGAGAAAAAGGCAAACAAAACTTCAGTCTTCTGCAGCTGTTGTCACTCAGAAAACTTTCAACAGCGTTTGATTTCTGCTCTTCAAAGGGGTTCTTTGATCTGGATGTGCAGGTTATAACCGTTGTTTGAAACTGGCTCTGAGGTGCGATTTAATTGTACCTTGAGACAAAAAAATACTTGAGCTTAAAATCTCAGTGATGTCTCATGTTCTTGGTGGAGAGTTAACAGAAGGCATGTGGGTGGGAAAGGCTAATCTGAACTTCGTAGACTGAAGAGAACAAAAATATCAAGCCATAAATCATAGTTGAGGGTAGTTGAAAGATATGAGTGTGTTTTTTCCTTGCTTACTAAGTTCAACTCTTCAGTTTCAAAGGTGCTGTTCATTTACTGTGAGTGTGTATTTGTTGGTTTCAGAGTTAAGGCGGCTTGATTTTTGGGTATTTCTCAAGATGCATCTTTGTAGTAAAAATGGGTATTTTTGCCTCTGAATTAGAGGGAGATGGTATGAATGTGAAACTTTGTAGTACGGTTATAGAAGATTCTCATTCCTTGTTAGTGGTGTTTGAAAATGTTTGTCAGAGAGAGTTCTGCATGTAGGTTGTTTCTGGTATGTGATTCCTGGGTGCTAAATGCCTCTCGTGTCTACATCTAATAGAAAATGGCAAGAGGCTAGTCAGCAAATCCAGGCGTTGCAAGCAAGCCAATCCCTACTGGCAGAATATGAACAGAAGATTAAGGTAAGAAACTTTGTGGCCTATATAAAGCTTTAGTTTTTAATTCCATGGAGGACCAGAAAATTGTGTGGTGTTTTTTTTAAAAAAATGACTATTGCAGAAATAAAAGGTTTGTTTGTCATATAAGAATCTGATCCAGCAAGAGTTTCAAGTTGGCTAAATTCAATTGGATGGATCAGGCTACTTATAATTATGATTAAATTACTTTATAATTGACCTTAACATGACACTTCACCTTTGTTGCATCAATTGATTGGAAAAAAAAATCCACCCATGCTTTCTCCATAGAGGGGTGATTTATATCCTTATGCAGTGCTCAGGATGAATGCTCTGTTTGATCTTGTGCCAGAGCCCAGTCCATCAGTGTTCTAGAGCAATCTTTTTTTTTTTTTTTTTCCCCTCAAACAGTTGAGGATGAACTTAGCAGCTGCAGTTACTTTTCTGCTTCCCAGAAAATCCTTCCTCTGGAGTTGGGTTTAGCTCTTTTAGAAAGTGCAATTATTTGCAAAGCTTTCAGAACCACACTGACTTAAATGTGAGTGTAGAGGTGTTTTATGTCCTTTCAAATTAACATGTAGGTTGGTGGGAGTATATCTTTTTCACTTGTCTTATATTCCTGGGAGAGGTAGATGGGGAGAGTTACTTTGGTTCGAGCAGATGCTGTGGGGCATTGCCTGTGGTTGGTGTCAAGTAAAGCTGCGCTGAAAGCCAGCCTCATTGCCGGTTCTGCGATTGCCAGAAGAGACTTCCTCCTGCAGTCCGAGCTATTGAAAGGAAAGGTGGGGAAACAGGATATTGGACTGCAATACAGCTCTAAATAAACTTACTTTTTTTTTTCCTAAAAAATTATCTACCATAATGCTAAAATGCACAGTTGTGTTTCTTTTCATTCCTAATTCTTGCAGGCCATCGAAGTGCCCCTCTCTACACTTCATTGACAGAAGGGTAGAGGACAAGAAAATCACAGATTTGGTTTAGTCAATGGAAGAAGGTCCTTTTAATGATTGGTAGAGATCTTTTTTTGTTACGAATTTAGGGTAATACAGGTGTAGAGGAGAGGCCAGCCAAGGTGTTACAAGTGGAACAAGTCATCCCTACTTTAAGCAATGGATTGGACCAGGTGACCTACTGAGTTCCCTTCCAACTTCATTCAAGTCATTGATTTGGGTTTAAAAAGTACAATGGAGAAGTAGCTCTTAGGAGTTCCAAGTTAATCATTGCTGTCCTCTTGTCATCCCATGTTTTCCAGGATCTGGAACAGAAGTTCTCCCAGCAGGAACATGACGCTCTAATTGTCAAGAACATGAAAGCAGAACTGGCCCGTTTTCCAAAAATGGAGCGGGAATTGCGCCAACTCAGGGAGGAAAATGCCTACTTCAGGTGAAAGAAGGGTTCAGTTGTTGAGAGGGTTATCTTGTGTTCTTCTGTACCTGCTACAATTGCACTATATGCACTTTCAAATCCCTCTATTGGGCTTCCATATGGGAAACTTTAGAAGGAAGTTTAAATATTTCATGTAAATACTGCGTGTGAATTGAGCAGTGTTGTGATGGTTACTAGATGAGAGGATTTGACAAGATCTGGGTAATCTGTAAACACAGCGAGAGCCTCACAGAGTGCGTATTGATCGTTCTGGATGGTGATAGCTATTTGTTAGAACAAAATTCAATGTTTAAAGATAGTGATGAACTCTATACAGGTTTGGGAAAGAAATCGCTGTAGAGAGAAGAGACAGCTGAACATTTCTTTAATAACTGTTTTTGCTTAGTTATTGTTACCACTATTTTAAAGGCCTGTTGTTCCAGCATAATGTTTGGAAAGTCTTTTGTTTAAATTTCTAAAGCATTCTGATATAGCCCTCGGTAGAGTAGACTTTCTGGGTTTCTGAAGTGGCAATTAATTTGAAAAATTAAATTCCTATGTGCTATGAAATAACTTGCCTTAAAGATTTTTGGGTTTTTTTTTTTTTAAGGGTAAACTTGATTTCCACCTTTTGGTACACCTTAAAAAAAAAAAAAAAAAAGACAAGCCTAAATTACATGAGTGATCTTACCAGCTTTTTCTTATTCTAAACTTAAGTAATTTCCCTTAGCTTTGTTCTTGTTACTGTTTCATTATCACTTTAAATTGTTTATCTTGGAATCTTTTCTCATGCTTGTTTTCTGTGCACAGAAACATGATATCAACAGATTAAAGGTAATTTTTTTTAAAAACAGTTTTATCTCACCCTTGCACACCTCTATTAAAGTAAAAACAAGCAGTCTCAATGCTTGCTCAGTCATCACAGAGTACTCAAAAAGCCCGAGTGTCTACCGCTTGCTGTGTTCCAACCCTGCGTTCAGCGTGACTGAAGATCAGAGCCGGGAGTCTTTTGCTACCCTTCATGCTGTTTTGCCAATCAGTAAAGCAGATACAAAACTTCAGGTTGTTTGGATGTAATTAGGATGGCACTTAGAGTAGAAAAAATCTGTTCAATAAAGTTGCGTTTTTTTTGTAGCAGTGGCTTTGCAGTGAAGGTCATAGAAGTGAGTGGGTTGAATGTCATAATGTCTGTTCAATGTCACCCGATTCCCTTGTAATTCCATGTGTATCTGGAAGTTTGTAAGAGAATTGAGTTGCATTGGCTCTTTAATCGTTGTCTCTCTTTTCACCATAGGGAAATGAAAGAAAACAATGGATTGCTTAAAGAGGAGGTAGAAGGGCTCCAAAGAAAACTGGAACGCTATGAGAAAGTCCAAGCACAGCTAGTGACCGTTGAATTGGAAAATGAGGTGAGGAGCTAGGAACATTTGGTGGGTGAGCAGAATAGGGGTTTCCTTTGTTGCCTGTCCTGTCTTTTAGGCTCTTCCTGTACTGTGTTAGTTGAGGTATGATACCTGTTTTAATTAATGGGTTTGAACTAGGCATTCCCAAACTTACATGTCAGCATAAGGGGAGCTATGGCAATGAAGGTAAAGAAGGCAAAAGAATATTTATGATATCTACTGTTCAGCTGGAGATTTTGTGTAAAGAACAATCTCCTCATAGTGTCTTTTTTTGGCCTTGCTGTTTCTCTTTTACCTTTCTTCTGCTGGAAATGCTTTTTTTGGCATTAAGCTCTGCCCAGACATGGTGTTACCGAACAGGCATGTGGCAAGAACTTGGATTGCTGCCAACGCTAGCAGGGCCAGAACGTGGTCTCAGTTGAATAAAATTGTCTTGCTTCCATCCCACTCTATATCAAGCATACAGCGAGTTGTCGAGAGATTAACCTATTTGTGTGACCTTGTTGATCTGTAGAACTATACTGGTGTCTGATCCGGTTTAGATAACACTATCTGGTATTGACTGAAAGTAAAAAGCTATAGGAGAAACTGGAAGAGGAGAAATGGGTGCTTAAGCTGCTGCAGAACTGGCATTGAGAATACAGCTTGTTTTCTTCTCCACTGCCAAGAGTCTAGTCTACCAAGGTCTAGTACAGTGATGGTAGCTCACCGGGTTAGATAATCTGTAGTGTAACCTGTGTGTTCTGTGTGTCACAGAGCTGTGGTGACAGGGAAAGTGTGAGGGCTGGAGAATGACAAACCAAAAGTGCTACATAAGAAGATAATGAAATCCCCAGGAGGAGAAGGAAAGACACTGACTTTGAATGGAGGTTTATGAGAAAACTGTGTGGAAAATGAGCTGTTAGAACATTTGTCTGTGTCTCTAACTCTTCTTTTGATCTCTACTTTAGAAACTTCTCGGAAAATTAAAAAGCTGGGAGAAACTGGACCAGAGCACTGGCTTGAACATCAGGTATGTGCTCACAGCACTGGAGGGAGGTAAAACTTTTAAACCACTTTCCTTTCCTCTTAATCAGCTGATCTCTGAAGTGTGTTGGTCATGCTTTCTTGCTATCTCTTCATGTGGAAGCTTTTCCAGTACTTTTTACACTATATGAGAACCACCATAAAATACACAGTGTTATAAAGTATCTTTGGGAACTAACAAATGTTTTTCACCAAGTCAGCTTGACGAATGTCTCTGAGGCCAAGGTTCAATTTTGAGTACTTTGAACTTCTTGCATATAGCTGCATTCAGGTTTAGTTAGAGATTCCGCTAGCTTAATAAGTGAACTTTTAAGAATTTTAGGATATGTCCAGAGAAGAGAATGTATGCTACTTGTGACAAACTGGTGTAAATATGATTTCTTTGAAATCTGGATATCAAAATAAACTGCCAGATCATGTTGTTGTGACTTTTCTTCCCTACAGCAGCTGAAGAACAGTTGTTAATTTATTTATTTTGTCTAGCAAGAGAAATAGAATAAACTCAAGTTTCTTATAAAAGGGGGACACCCCCCCAATGGTGTTTTCTAACACCAGCTTGTCTCTTTGTGTACTGTTACTTAACATCTCTTTCTCACATCTGGAGCATTGAACCAGGGTTTTTTAAGGTCTCTGGTATATATGTGGTATAAAGAGGGGCTGGAAATGGTTCATCTTCTGATCATTTTCTCCCACTGCAGAACGTTTTCTGTGTAGCTACAATGCTTTTGCATGTCCTGTGCTTCAGCACTGCTTTATTTTCTCTAAAGATTTACATTGTTGTTACACTAGAAGGAGAGATGTTTCTTTGTAAATAACTGTCTTGATACGAGCATTATAGTACAGATCATCTTTCATATTGGATCAACGCCTGAGCTGCAACATGAACCGCAGAACCTAGTTTTCCCAATTGTTTCTTTATTCCATCCATTACGCATGCCCAACAACAGAGCTATGTCTGCACACTGCTGGGGTTGTTTGGACGTAGGAGTGCTTGGATATGCACGTATGGTTTGGGCACATCACTGCTTCATGTAAAAGATACTTGTGTTCAACCTGGGAAAGCCCCCTTAATTTTGTCAGTGTTTTCTGTTTAATATGGATAATGAACCTTTTCTAGAGGCATGCTAGTAGGTAGCATGCTTGAGATTCTCTCCTGCATCTGCTGAGGATACATACGTTTAGATGAAGTCAGAATTGTGCTAAATCTCCTATGGCAAGGAATAGACAGAAATAGTATGAATCCCTTTCACAAAACCTGTTCTATCAGACAGTGGAGTAAAAGCTTTTTACTTACCTCAAGCTGTTACAGGTTTAATGAGGTAATTTCACAGTGGGAGAGAAATGGAACCAAGTGATTCTGCCTGTTGAAGTCTAATAACTCCTTCATTTAAAATCAGAATATTCACTGTAAAGTGTTAGGTTTTTGATTGGGCCATATTGTTTAGTGCTATTAATGGTGTCTTCTCATACAGAAAGGGGAATTGCTCTTGAGAAGAATCATCTTTTGCATGCAATTGTAGCAAGTGGAACTGGATGATTTCCCCCCCTCCTTTTTTTTTTTTTTTTTTTTTTGTTGTTGCTCAGACTTTTTACAGCATCAATTACATAAATTTTCGGTCAGGTTTATGAAGATGATGAGAGATCATTGTCCTAGTTAGGTTCCTGGAGTATGCTGTTGGTGAAAGTTTGAGAAGAGTTAATTGCCCATCTCCTAGTGGAAGAAAATGGGAACAAGTTGGATGGTTGTCCCAAAGAGCCGGAGCAATGTGCTGTTTGCTAATAACTAGATAAGCAAGGAAAAATGGAATGCATTAGGATTTCTCATCTTTTCTTATCACGTTCTTCGTTGGTACAGAGAATGTAAGGGAAGCGCGTACAGCGTGTGGCGTTTCAGGAGAGGATGGTTTTTCATTTCCTCCAGCACTTCCACAGGGCTTGTTCCGTGTCCGCTGTCGGTGGTTTCTGTTCGCTGATTGCCTGGTCCCAGCAGGCTTTTTGTCAGATTGGCTTATGATCAGACCTTCAAGTGTAATTTTATGTAACAATACTTGGAAAGGAGGTGCAGCTTTTAGGAGTGTAGTGGTAATCCCACTGTTTTTAGTACTGGTGTCTTTTTGGTAACAATGAAAGAGCTAAGCATTTGTAATGTTTTTCCTTTTGGGGGAAAAACAAGTTCATTAACAGTTTACTCAAAGGCTAATCTTATGTTTGCTAGTTCTGGATTCCACTTGTAAGCTTCTGGGTTTTCCTCTTGCTCTCATAAACTATGGAAACAAAGACAGCTTTAGCTCTAGAGCATAGTGGTGGTGTCTGCGTTGCTGTTGTGCGGTGTTCTGTCTAGATTTTGCCCTTGGAATTACGCCTGCTCTATACAAATGTTATATAATATACTTGTACGCTGCACAGTACCCAGATAATAAAATAATACGCACCACATAGTTCTGTATGGTTCATGTATACCTATTATGAATCTACATAATCTTTTTTATATTCAATTATACACCCTTTTGATATCTTGATCTTCTTACTGCCTACTTTCCTGTATAGTTGGCTCTGTCTTTTATTGTGGATGTAATTTTGTCTTGTAGGTCTTTTTTGAATGTTACTGTTATGCTGCCAGGGATTTTTGTACATTTGCCATGTGTTGCTCTGGCTTGATACTCATGCTGTAGGATTTGGTTTCAACTGTAAAAGGAAAAAAACACTACATTTTTAAATTCTTGCTTTGTGAGTAGAAAGTCTTATTTATTTTGGAGTTTACTCTCTTTGAGAAGGATATTCATGTATGGCTATTGTAGGACTTTGTTATTAGGAAAGTGTTGTGTTGAGCAAACAAGCTGGTTGTACTCTGTGTCTCCAGGATGTGCTGGTGTAGTTTGTATTTCTTCAAAATCCAGTATTTGTGTAATTGAGTTGACCATCTTCGCTGAAGAACCATGTTAATCATGATAGACTTGGTTGTTTTTTCAGAGTTGGACTATTAGCTTAGAGATATTTTCCAGGTAGTTTCTTGACTGCCATTAAACAACATGTATTTTAACAAAAAGTATTTCTGGAAGGTTGTGTGCGAGAGAAGGCGGGTGCTTTATTTGGGTGACAGTGTGCAAAACCATCCAGGAGATGGCATCCTTTCTCCTGCTGCTGGAGGCAACGGGGCTTCTGCTTCAGGCTGGCAGGCTCAGCCTGATGTAAAAAACATCAGCTGGGCACCTTAAGAAGGGTCAGCTGCTCTAAGGAAAATTGTTCATTGTTGCTATCAAGTCTTTTGAAATCTGTGTAATGCTACATGCATGCAATCACTGTCTCCTTGTCCAGTGCTTAGGGTAGTAACTTGGTATGAAAAAGATTTGTGCATATTTCTCTAATAGCATAGAGAATAGAGTGTTTTTCCAACCAACTCTGTAAACTTCATATTTACGCCACACATTCTTCATTTTGTCTTGTTTAATAGGAGTTCTTCAAAGCCTGGTTCTTTTCTCCCCACCCCAAGCCTTAGAAGTGCATCCTCGAGAGCAGCACCATTACTGTTCTGACTTCCCCTTCTGTGGCATGTAGAAGATACTCAAATAAAAAATGAGACTTCTTGTTCTGTGAGCTGTTAATCTAAATAAGGCTTTTTTGCTGCTGCTTGTCTGTGTTTGGCTGGTGTTGCCTTTGTCCTCTAATGAATTAGCCAGGTGATTTTGCTGTCCATAAACAGATACACCTTGGAGTACTGAATGATGCAAAATGATGTGCATCAGGTATGTTTTAAAGATGAGGCGGTTAGTAAGCCAGCTACTGATAGTCATCGATAGCATTAACCCTTGTCAGCTGCTAAATTTGTCTTTGTATTTATCCATAAGTGGCAGAAGATTGCAAGTTTTGAAAGGTTGAAGTTTTGCTGAAAAGTTATGCAAATTTGTGAAGGCTGACAGGTGGACCACAAGCAACAGCTTCAGAGGAGTTTTAGTCCAAGCATTTTTTTTGAGTTGAGAGAATAAATAGCAATGTGTGATTTTTGTTTTGTTTTGGTTTTTTTAAAATTTTTTTAAAATATATTTTTGTTTAGTTTTTTGTTTGGTGTTTTTTTTTTTGTTTGTTTGTTTTGTTTTGGTGTTTTTAATTGGAAGTACTGACTATGTGAAATTTTTATTTTCACCTGCTGGGCTCAAAGATCTTTGTATACACAGCAGAATTATTTTATCAGTGATAGATTTTTGATGTTACAGTAATCAAGGATTGGAAGGTGACCAAATATATTGATAATGACCTATTTAAGTAAGTTTTTTCCTTTTTTGGGGCACCATTTTCTGTTGCAGATAGTGCTGTCAGCTCAGGCTCAGTGTTTGTGTGTGGAAGATAAAGCAACTTTGTTCACTCTACTTTTCAGAATCACTTTTCTTCTTTCCATGCCCATCACAGGGAAGCAATGGAGAGATCAGCTGCCCTTTTCTGAAGGGCCACGGAATACAGTATGGAAATTAAAGGTGAGGCTGACATATCAGAAAGCAAAGTAGTGTGTTTGGACTCTTCTGTGTTGCTCAGAGGCTCCTGTCTTGGACATTCTTGAGTTGCATCTAATTGCAGTTTTATTGGAAGGCAGGTCTCAGCCCCCTGATGCCTACAGTGTAAGGCTGACCTGGAGGGACTCTTGGCTTTAATGAAGCGTGGGTTTGGAGAGTACCTATAGTCGTCCTTCAGTTTGCAAGGGTAAATCTAGGTGGCTGCAGTGATGATATTGCATTAAGCTGCTATAGCTGTTTCACATGCTTGCTGTCCAGGCCTTTAAAGAGAAGTGCAGATTTGACAGGAATTCAGGCCAATGCTTAAGGACCGTTTTCACTTAGTAGAGCCTGCCAGCTGCAGACAGCAGCCACTGATCTGCTGACCTGTCGCCTGGAGCCAAAGAAGTGAACCTGTTAATGCTGACCTGGTTTTCTTTCTGAAACATCTGTGGGCTGGCTGGCTGACAAATCTTGGGGACTAGCTTCCTGCAATGTCTGAGACCAATTAAGAAGAGGAGATAGTGTGAATGTGTATGCATTTCCTCTCTAAGAAAGGGTTTAATTAAGTGGCAAGCATCTCTATTTAGTACAGTGGTTAGCACAGTGGTAATTTGTAATTACCCAGGTGCTACACTCAGTACTGGAAGTCCTTCTATGCAGATTCTGCTTTTGGAGTTGGGGGGAAGGGAGGAGAGAGGGAGGGAGAAGGGAATCAAATTTCTTGATTCTGCATTTAGTGGTGGATTAGTGCTCTTTTTTTTCAGTGAATGGAAGAGAAGGGAGAATATTGGAGTTCTCTGCTTTCCTTTTTGAATCTTGATTAACTATGCTTAGCTACTCTGCACTCTCTTCCATCCAAGGCATTGAATATCTTTGCCGTAGTGAATGAAGCTCATAATCTTCTCCTTTCTCACAAGGTAGTAATTTACCTTTCTCTGAATGTCCATTATGAATAAGTGGTTACTGGTTTAAAAAAAAAAAAAAAAAAAAAAAAAAATCTGTTGACAGATACACAAAGCAGTCCATGCTGAAATAATTCGAATTGCTCATATGCATTTCTGGATACTTAATTAACTGCAACCAATCAAGACAGGACTGGGGGTTACTGTTGCTAGTTCCAGTAATGCCATAATTCTAGCATGATCGCTCCACAGTTGAGCAAATATTTTTATTGGAGTAGCCTATTGTAGCCCTCTGGTCTCCTGTCACCAACCAAGAAATCAATCTGATTAAAAGCGTTCGATGCTGGCTGCTGCCTGTAACTGTACCACTGACCTGAACTTAAGTGCTAATTTCTATGTTTGGGGGGGTGGATTTGTGTGGGTTGGCTAATGGTGGCCCCCTACTTTAGAACTACATCTCTAATTGGAGAAGAAAATTAGGATTAGCATAGTATGAGGATATTGAAACTTCCTTTTGTACATCTAAGTTTTATGTAAATAATTGTAATTTATGATCTGTGAACATACTGAAAATTGCATGACTGCTGTTGACAAGTTTCACAATGTAAAACAAGCTGTCTCATCACAGTGGGAATTCCCAGGGCACCAAAAAGGGACAAAACCACTACGTAGGGGGAAACACTAATTAAAAAAAACCCCAACAACAAAGAAAAAAAAACAAAATGAAAAAAGAAGCTATGCTTATTAGAAAAACTTTTATAGTTACAAGGTCTCAGCTTACCTCATGGAAGAATTCTCTGCTGTTGTCCTGTATAGGCACAATACTACATTTTACAGTTACTTTTAAGAGCTTAATTTTGTCATCAAAAATTTTGCCTTCCACTGAAGTTGAAGGTTTGATAAATGTTAAAAAATTCCCTCTGTGAAGAGGGCCAATGGATGCAGGTCACTAATACTCCGCAAAGTCCCTCAAAATGGGGCTTTCTGCTGATTTCTACGCAGGGATGAATGTCGTGTGAATTTCTCTTGCATAGTTCTGCCAGGGCAAGTTAGTCTTAACTTAGAGCAGTTCTGCCATTCCTGTCATGTGAGGCTTCTGGCTCAAGCGTCTGTGTGAAAATGTTCTGTTCCTACCTGGTGCTTTATGGTTCTGTGAGCACTGCAGCTGGAAGAGGTGGTCCTGCATAGCAAACTGTAACCTGGAATGGAAACCAGCTTTCAGCCAGATCGGTTCCCTGTCGGGTTTCCTGCGCGAGTGCATAAATACTTGTGCTGTTCCAAAGCAGGGCAGAGGAAACAGCAATGAGCAGCCAGGGTTGGAAGGGAGGATGAGGGTAGTCGTTGTGTTTGATTAGAAATAAGGTTTACATGCTCAGCATTTTTGGGACTTGGTGTGTGTGAAAGATGAAAGCATTGCTTTAGAAGCATTTAAAATCTTCTTGAGGGAGAAGTGCTTGAACAGTTCAAAGGGCACCTTTATCTTTAGAGAGTGAGGTAGAAGTTTCAAGAGAAAACTAATTGTGGTTGTCTTACCATAATTGTATGTGTACTGAAGCCACCATTCTTTACATAGAGAAGTCTTGGAGGAAGCTGTCACCTATTGAATGTGACATGCAGCATATGCTGGAGTATTGCTCTAAGCTCTTCTGTTCTTCGTTATCCTGTTATGTTAAAATGTACATTATTCTTCACTTTCCGCAGTGCCTTAGGTTTTAGCTTTCTTTGACAGAATGCTCTTTATACGTGTTGGGGAGAAAATGTTCCTTTGTCATCTCAAAATCTGAGGCTCCAGTTTTCAGAGTAGTCAGAATGCATTTTTGGGAGACTTCAGGCCATGTTTGGGTGTTGGAAGGGATTAATGTATTTAAATGTGATGCTTGGAAGCCTGATGTCAAATCTGTGCTTTAGCCAGAGTCTTCTCCCATTCTCATGGTGTTGATCCACTTAATTTTAATATGGCAACCATCTGTGCCTCTTTTCATAGATTCCTTAAAATATTGTAGGTCTGTTCCTGCCAGTACTTCACTGAAATGCTGGGCAAAGCTTCCTGTAATATAATTTTCCTATCTGATATTAATTTTCTCCAAAAATGCTATATCTTTCTCTGATATTCAAAAATATTAGTGTTCTTTCTCCTTTGCCATTAATGCTTTTATTTCCATTTGAATATATCAGAGTAATAAGTCTCGAGGCTAAAGGAGAGATAGGAAGAGTGTAAAACATAATGGATGAGCACCTGACACCTAGGCAGACTGAGGCTGTAATGTATAATCAGAGAATCAGAGTAAGAAGTAAGCAAGCTTACATCAAAAATGTGTCTGTCCTTGCTTTGCATTTCAAAGCTCTGGGAACAGTTAAAGAAACTGTCTTTCCAGGATCACAGATCTAGCATTCTGGAGACGGAGAAAGCTATTGAACAATAGCTTAGCACACTATCCATCTTCTTTGTTGAAGAATAATTTGAGGAACTTCAGTAGCTCGCCTAGAGGAACTCTATGGAGAATAATGACATCAAAGAAAAGATGGACGATTCCTACTAGGGGAATAAGAACTTTATTTTGGAAGTGAAGATGCCAATGGACCCTTTTTTTTTTACTGGAAAATATCACTTCTTTTTTAGTTGACTCTCTTTATCAGAATATAGAGCATTGTCCGAGCTTGAATATAGGGTACATTTCCCAAACCCATAAACTTAAGGCTCTTTTTCCGCTAGGAACAGGAGTGGTTTTAGAAATGCGTGCTGGTGGTGTCTTCTATGTAGCAGGTGATTTGTTCACCACGGGGGACTCCCCAGTCAGATACTTCATTTTGTGTTGCTGCCCTATTTCTTCCCAGTAGTGTTTGAGATGCTGTTGAAAAACAGTTGGGTAAAAGTAACTTGCTTTCTTCCAGCACGTAGTGACCCATGTTACGTGTAAATGGCTTGAACTCAGGTGCTCGCTCTGCTGTGAAGGAGAAGCTTTCACAAATACAGACACTTCTATAAAGAGCCACTTTCCTTACATTAAGCAGTCCTGTTTGCCTTAAAGTGAAATTATCATTTAAATAGCAGAGACTAATCAGCAAGGGGATGGTTTGCTGCTGTCAGAGAGCTCAAACACTTGTGCTTGATTTTTATTCAGCCTCTCATTTGGTCATTTCCACAAACCCAATAACCACTGTAATCTCTAGCTCATTTTTAATTTTACCTTTCCATTTCCATTTTAGCGCCTTTCAGTATTTCAGTTCTAAATTTCCTGCTGGGGCTGTCGACGTGCTATGCCTTCCCTCCCCCTTAGATGTGCAGTGTATTATACCTCATTTATCCCCAAAGTTTTGTTTTTTGCAGGGGAACTTTTAAACAAAAATGTAAAAATGGGTCCTGTACATGCTTATTGAGGATGGTTTTGTTTTAGCATAGCAATGCCTTTTTCAAAACGCACAGGCCTTTTCTAAATAGAAGCAAAACAAAATGCTTCAGTAAGTATTCAAACTCTTGTATTGTGCTACTCCCTTGTATTAGTGGGCATGGCCTTTATTACAGGGCAAGGTATCTACCTTCTTCATTGGATCAAGGAGTGCCAAGATGGATTGTGCCAGACTGACATAACAGCTTTCTTTGTCTAGAGAATTGATTATCTTGTCAAATGAAACACAGTAGATCTTATTTATTTGAACTTCATTGAAACATTTGATCAAGGGAGCAACTTGGGAAAGTACAAACCATGGGGGAGAAGATGGAAATTAATAGAAGAATCATAAGGTGTATAAGGAATTGTTTAAGCAGGGATAGATTTAGTATTGTTGAAAGGAAAATGCAAGGATAAGTAGAATTCCTCAAAGATTAGCCTCAGGATCTGCTTTATTTAGTATTTCTATTAATGGTTTTGGTGCAAAAATTTGGTGTGTGCTGATAAAACTTGACTAATGATGCCAAGTTCAGAGGATTCATAAATACACAAAAGCTGGGTATGCAGAACTGAGTGACCCTAAGGATTAGAGTGAAGAAGTGGGACAAAATTCAGTGAAACAAAGCACAAGGCTCCACGGAATTGGGAGCTGAATACAAACTTCTCTTGTAAAATGTGGCACATGCAGTGGAAAGGACTAGAAGAAGGGCTGTGTACTTGTTTACAACAGGATGGCCGTTAATTCTCACACATAGGATGCACCAGGAGAAAAACTTCCATGGATGTGGAAGTGTTCAAGTGCCTCTCTATATGGCCTGGGAGACGATTCTCACAGTTCTGGTCACCCACTGTGGAGGAAGATAGTGGGAACTAAATGCAGAAAAGGGTTGCTGGTAGGACCCTGAGAGCCCCCTGAACCAGTGGTGAATGGCAGGACTGGCCTCCTCTAGTAAAGGCTGGCAGGAGGTGTAATTGCTGCCAAGAAATACATGGATGGAGGGGAGGAGAAGGAAGGGCGATTGATACCAGGGAGAAAAAGAACCATCTATGCTAAAGACTAGCATTGGTGTTTAAATCAAATTGCTGTAACCCTGCCATGAATACAGGTAGAAGGAGGTTCTAACTTTTAGAACAACCGAGTTCTGAATGCAGCTTCCAGTGGAGTCAAAAGTACACAAATTACTGCTTCTAAGTTCAAGCTCCACAAGGTTATGGAAGGGGTGACTCGAGTTTGTAATAGCAAGGGACTAGACAGGACCTAGTCTAAAAGATGCTTTTCAGTCCCACTTTTATCTGAATGCATATGTATCAATCTGTAAGCAAGGGAATGGGTGCAAGAATAGGAAGAGTGGAGCAGTATTTCTTACTTTGGAACTGCAGGCATTGTTGAATACCAGGGTTCTGAAAACTGCAGTTGGGAAAGAGCGGGGAGAGTTTAGTGAATAAAAGTAGACCATGTCCATCTTTCTGCCCACACAGAACAACAACTGTGGACAGGGACCTGGAGCGTGAGAACACTGACCTTTGTTCATGTTGAGAAATAAGCAGTTTGCTGAAAAACATGCTGAACTATTAAGAAGAGTTTATCTGCCGGCGTAGATAAGACTAAAATATGATTTGTATCGTCTGAGAAGCTTTTCTGAGCCTATTTGGTGCAGGTTATCTTGATGGCATTTTGAAAATGATTCACTCCTGGTTAGTGCTTAACCTCATCAATGCCTAGAGCAAGGATTCATACTTCTGAGGGTAGCTAGGAAGGTGCTACTTTAATCGTTTGTCTTTGGTTTGTCATCAGTGCAGGGGGGAGTTCTGTACTGGATCAGCCAGGAAAGGCCTAATTTTCAGTTTTAATTGTACTTAATAGGGTAGCTAGCATAGCAACATCAAGATGGGGCGGGAGAAAATTGGAAATGTATGAACATTAAACTGTTTGCGTTTTTTAGCACCCTTAAAATGCTCCTAGATCCGACAAGCTAGCTTAAATGCCTTGTGATATTATGTAAGCCTTGCCCTTAAGCTTCAATCTTTCCTCCTTTGGGACCTCTTTGCTGGTGAATATTTTTGATCAAAGCATATCTTTACCTGGGCTATATTCTCTTTCCTCACAAGCTACGTTATTAAAGGGAATATGCTTGTAAATATACCTTTGTGCATGCATTGCTTGGAGAGAAAAAATTAACGTGGCTTATGGCTTGTAGTAGCAAAAGCACTGCACAATATTTTCAGACATTTCTTAAAGGGCATAGTGAACTGGAAATGTTAGTGAGTTAAAAGATTAGTGTGATAAGTGCCTCAAGGTTCTCTTGAACTAGCTATGATTACGTAAGTGTTGTTTATTATTTTAAAATAACTTACAGCACAGAAATTGCCATGTTGGATTGGATTATTTACTAATCCATCTCTGGTGCAGTGTCCGAGACAATGCTATCCTGGTCTAGATAGGAAAACCCAGAGCAATGTGCAAGGCATGAAGCACACTTTTAGAATGAAAGTTTGTTAACTCTCATCAGCACAGATTTTACTTAAGCATAAAGAATTATATTTAGTGTCCTCCCACCTTTTTAAAAGTAAAAACTCTTGCAAGTGGGAGACACTATGCATAGAATAAATAGAAAAATGTTTTGCTTTGGTACTCTTTCAGTTATAATATTTCGTGTTTGAAACTATATGCAACAACGTTGTAAGGTATTAGAGAGAAGTGAGATTCTTAAATTGCTGCTGTTTCTGTAAGTGATGCCTTTTTATCTTGCGGTTCTGTTTGAGGAGACAAAATGAAAAGTTTTTTTTGTCTTAACCTTGTGATTTGATTTTGACTTTGTGGCTGCTCCTTCCTCTATGTATTATGCTACTATGCTGTTGAGTGTGTTACACAGGTTTGTTGGCTTATGTCTCTCTTCTCTCTCAACTGCTGAGGAAGAACTGTAAGCTAGAAAGTCCAGCCTGAAGTGAGCTGCCTGAATGAGAGCAGACACTGCACCAGGCTGTCAAGAGAACTGGGCCTGTGGTAACTGGCAAGATTCCCATTTTGAAAGCAAAGATGGGAGGTGTTGGGGGCTGAGTGGGTCCCTGTGTTTAGTGAACACCTGGAATCAGCAAGTGCCTGGGGGTCATTTTCAAAGTGCTGATCTGAACAGCTGAAGTAAGAGCTCAGGGCTCCCGTTTTCAAATGAAGCTTTCTGTGGGGTAAGAGTAGCTTGTAGAAAACGGAGCCGGGCCTTTTCAGCAGAGAGAAGATAAAACGTGTCCAACTATTCTGCGTAGCCAAGGCAGTTAAGAGGTGGAGGTGTATGGAACCTTCTTTCCCTCCCTGCCACTGCTGTAAAATGCAGGGAGTGCATTGGAAAAGCTTATTTTTTTCAAATTTTGGGTTTGGTTTTTTTTGGGTGTAGGGGAGTGTTGGGTTTTTGGGTTGTTTTTGTTTTTTTTTCCTAGTGGCCGCTGATGCACTAAAATGTGTTCTGCACTTAATTTGCTCATCACCTGGCAGCGAAAAGTTTCTTGTAATGAAGTCATGTCTGTTGCAGAATGTCATTCTTGTAAGAGGATGATACATTTTGGAACAGCGTGTTAGAAACGTCTGCACGTTTGAAGCAGCTCTCAACTTTTACTGCCTCTTGCTATAAACGGAAATAGGATCTGTCAGAGAGCCCGACCTTACAACGTAGGTACCGTTTTGGCTTTTCTAGAAATGTATTTACTTGAAATCTTGAGCATCTCTCTCTCCTTTTCTAGTACCACTGACTCAGTCCTTACCCACTCCCTTTCTCTACATTATTCTCAGCTCTCTTGTCAGCAAAGTTAACAATTGCTATGCCTCTTTGTGGGGAGTAATGAGCAACTATCGCAAGAACCATTTTCTAGCACAAGTTGTTCTTGCTGGAATTGCTTTTGAATTCTCATTACTTGTTTAAACTCTCTTCCAGCGATACTCTGATATGAACAGCATAGTGAAAGGAAGATCAATCTTTTGGGTAGGAAGAAATATGAAATTCCTGGATTTTCCTGAGTTATACCCTGCTGACCAAGTTAATTTCTTTTCTGTTTTAATGAAACAATCATTCTCTTTCTGTGGTACACATGAAGCTGTTCAGTGAGGGCTTGAAATCCTACTAACTTTTCTAAGACGGACAGAAATAGGGTATCTGGCTTTGAGAATGTGTTCAGTATCAGTATCCTCAATTAGAGAAGTCAGCTGTTCATCAGTTAGCTTGGACAGTTTTCGGTGATACTTCACAGCTTTGCTGTTGGCTCAGTTCAAAGATGATGCTTTAACCTAGTTATGAATTTTTTTTTACTCAGTTTTGCTAGTACATTTGCAAATAACATTTCTGCCTGTACTCTTTGTATTCCCAGAGTTAAAGCTTTGGCTTCAGGTGGTTTTCTGCAAATTTAGCAGCCAAGGTTGATGGCATCAAGCCTATTTTGTGACAAGCCTTTCATTTGGGCCTGATGGTTTCCAGTGTGACTTTGGCAAAGACATCATCTGCCTTCTGGATAGCTGGCCCGCTTGTCAAGGTGACAGAACACCTATCGGCTCGCCTGTCTGCAAGTAGCTGGCAAGGGGAAATGCAATTGGCACTTTGTAATAACTGATATATTTGGAAGGCTGGTAGAGAGGAAGAGTGGAAAAAGTGCTTTGAATGTGTGGTGGTTGTTTGTTTTTTTCCAATTGGGTAGACATAGGTCTTGGAAAATGCGTGTACTCCTGTCTATATGGCTTATGATAGCTGCTAAAGATAAACATGCTATTTCTCAATGTCAGTCTTTTGACTGTAGTTAGATATTGAAAATAGCTTTTTTTCTAAAATATTTGTCTGTTTCTTGTATCCTGTACTGTTCTTTTCAACGATGGCGTGTCTACGTCAGTGGAGTTTCACAGAGTTGTGGAATACCAGGTTGGAAGGGACCTCAAGGATCATCTAGTCCAACCTTTGATGGCAAAGGCACAGTCTAGACAAGATGGCCCAGCACCCTGTCCAGCTGAATCTTAACAGTGTCTGATGTTGGGGGAAAGTTTGGAGGATACAAATTAAACCCTTAACTTTGCTTTAGAGTCAACCATTCTGTTTTATGTTTTCATTATGTATGTTGGTTAAGTATTTGCCAGAAGTGACTTTCATGGACAGTCTCTAGTACTGTACGTGTGAGTAGTTAAGTGTCAGACAAATCTGGTAATCTACAGTGTGAAAAGAAGTGCATTCTGTGCCTAAGATTGTAAGGGCTACAAAATATTTATTTGGCCCTTCAGAACTGAAACATCAGAAGGACAGTTATCAAAGTTTTAGCATCCATATCAGTCCATGGCTTTTATCAGGGAGAATGGGATGCTTTTGGTATGAAGTTGGGATTCAGATCTACGGTGTAGGGATAAATCACTCCATGGAATCTGATGGAATTGTACCTGACAAGAATCTTGCTGACTACCTCAAACTGCACATGGCTTTTTGTAGTTTTGAGGAGCTGTCTCCACTAGGTTGTTTCTTATCCTTTTCTTTGCTTGATAATTTGGCATCGTTAGGTTTGTATATGCTGTCCCCTGCATTTTCCCTCCTTGCTGTGCTAGGGGAGTTGAAGGGACTTAGCTGAAACGAGAAGGAAACACCTACCTTCTCCTCCTCCACAAACTGCTGCGTTTGTCAGAGGCAGCTTGAGGGCCCAGGTTGTCTTGCTGTTGTGGAAGAGCTGCAATTCCCTTCTGTCTGAACAATAAGCTTTGTATCTGTTTGTACAGTAATGAACTGCTTTTGTTTCCTTCAGAAACGTGCTCTGCTGTCTGGAGCGTTTCCATTTACAGACAACCCTTGCCAAATTAATTTTATTTAATTATCTCCCAAGGCTAAGCTTGAATACATTTTGTGTTAAATTCACCGTTTCTCCCTCTTCTGAACGAAATGGACTTAATATCCTTGTTAAAATCTGATTAAAACTAAAATTGAGTTTTTTGAAGTCTGATTATCCCATGAAATGGAATTTTTAAACCTAATTATGAATGGATTTGCATACATTTTTAGCACCATTGAAAAGAAAGTTGAAATAAATTTATTAATGAAATCCTCTTCTGCTGTCTCTTTGGGCCATGACGATTGCAGGAGAGTGAGAGGGAGGAGGAGGGAAGGCAAGAATAAAACCCCTCCCCCTCTTGAAATGTACCCTCTCCCCCCCAATTAATTCCAGAGCTGGTTTGACCCTGTCGCATTTTTATTCCTCTCTGCCACGTAGCCCAATTTAGGTAATTGATGGCCTTTCAGAGGGTAACTATGCAGTTGAGCTGGTTTCATGTATTTAAAGCCTTTGTGCTTTCTGAAGGGAGGATGAGGGGGGCAACATTTGTTTCAACTGTTATGTTCTCCCCCTTCTTTTCTGAGGTAGCCCTGATACAAAATCAATAGGCAGCTCTCGTTTCTCCTTTCTGAGAAGCTGTATGTTTGAGCATTTATTTTAAGCCTGATAAAAAATGGATAGTTTTACAGACCGTGGTGAATGCACGCGTGGGATTTGCGATTGTTTATGTACTTCCCTGGGTTTGAAGCAAAAAGTTTCTTCGTAGGATATATTTGAATTTCTTGCTACAGTACTTGTTCCTATTCCCTCAGGATTTTGAAAGGGGACCTCTATGGAAAAAGGGGTGCCAGCGGGGGATGTATCTGCTTGTCTGACTACAGCTTTTTGAAGCAGAGGGCAGCAAGATGCCTGGGCAGAGAGGTCTTGGTTTCATGTGGAGGCTCATACCTTTCTGTGTGTTTCTTGCACTGATTGAAAAGTTCATCTCCTTAGATGAAAGGTAGAACTTAAAGATGTGGCTGCTTTTTTTTTTTTTTTTGTCAGTCATCCTCTTAGCCAGGGTTACAAAGAGCTCTTTGGACTGCATAAGCATTAGTTACAACATGTTAAGAGTGTCTTCTCTCTGTCATACGCTATGTGCAGATTTTTTTTTTTTTTTTTCCCCTGTCAAAAAATTATAGTAAATGTGGTAGAAAAAAGGTGTTTGGGCAATTCAGAAATCCTGGACTTGATACATGACTCTGCAAAGAGTAAATGCTCAGCATGTGGCCAAGTGTTCTGTAAGCGTTTCCGTTTGTGAAGTTACTTTTGAGCAGAGGGACTTGTTTTCCATATGCCTTTGTGTTTTCAGTTTAATCCTATCTCTGCAAAGGTTGAGTACGAAACATAGTGGAGATATCAAGTTCTACAAGAAATGCATAATTCTGGCACTGTTTCTTTGAGATGCTTCTGAAGTGGGGAGTTTTATGTGGGAAGCTGTGGCTCAGCAGAGGAAGGAGGACTGAGCTGAGATTGGAGAATGCTTTTAGCTGGCAAATGCTCAAGTTATAAACTAGAATGGTTGAAGTAAATTAAAAATTTTCTCAGTAACATAACAGGAAAACTTGAGAATTCATGCAAGCTTAGGAGGAAAGAGGCTAACTGAGGTAGCTCTGCACCAGTGACTTCAAATTGTTTTGTGGTTTAATGGCTGCGGCTTTCATTTGTGCTTGCTCACTGAAACTGTTGTCCAAAGTAGACGCCTTTAGCATTGGAGTTGTATAATACTTACTGTATAAATAGGACTCCCATTTACTGCAAAGCATTTATAACCTAAGTGTATTGTCCCAATCAAGCTGAAGTGGAAACTGAGGAGTCGGGAATGTCTGATGCACCTTTCCTCAAGTGTGGAGCTGTTGTACAAAACTGCAGTCACACCAGCAATGAGCAGAATCAGGAAGCTGCGGATCCTGGAGGAGCTAGGAGGAGGAGATCTCCAGTGGGGCAGATGTCGTGAAGACTTCTAGAAGGGTGGTTTTTAATGCTTTATTGTTGTCTGGTTGGTTCTGTACTGTCCATTCACCAAAGAAAAAGTAACTGGTTGTGGGTAGTCCTGTATGCTGTCTTGTACAGCGTGATTAAAGAAGATCTTGAAGGTAAATGTGCATGCACGGAAGGATGCAAAAGTGGTGTGAAACAGGGATGTTTGTTTCTTTTAATGGAGAGAATAGGACCTCTTTCTCTTCTGTGAATACATTTCAAATTTCAGAAACTGTTTATCATCTAAATTTATTAGTGCCTCTTCTAGTAGCTTCAGGCATTGAGTAACTAAAACTTGATGATAGCAGTAAGCCAAGATGGTGTCAAAGTGCTTGTGACACCAAGCCAGTCCTTATCTTAATCCCAGTCACAGGAGCCTGTGGCAAAGACACAGGGAAGTCATAATTGCTTTTGGCTGCTCTGAACCCTGTGCTTGATGCAGGCAGCTGAGCTGATGTACTGGTTTGTGAGAGCGAGCTGGCAAAAGGAGAACAGTAATTGCTGAAATGCCACTGTTTACATCTTTAATGCGATTACGCCGTAGCAGTTCCACTTTCTATGAACAAGTCTTTAAGTCTGCTTCTATTTCCTTCTGACATGAATTATTCATTATTTAGGGATGATGGTGATTGGGGTTTGGCTTTCACAGGCAGGTTTATTATATCCACTTAGCACTGACTGCTTTGGCATGCTCTAAGACTCAGTTATTTTCCCAGCATTTGTTCTTAATGTTCATCATTCTTCTTGATGTTAAAACTTTCAGAGTATGTAATTCAACTTGGGTTTTGGGAATGAGAGACTGAGGGGGTGGGATGAGTTGGTTTTTTTCTTTTTCTTTTTTGTGGGAAGCATAGGAAGAGCTTTTTATTTAAATCTGTGCTTATTGCCAAGGCTGAGGGCAACTGTTTTATTGTCACGGTGTGTCAAAGGACTTGGATGTGAGGCACTTTATATGTGCGGCTTGGGAGATTTGGATGTTAAGGAAAGAAAGTAGGATATCAAAATGAGACGGGATTGGTGTGCTCTGCCCTTGAGGGGAGAGTGGTTCTGAGGGCTGATGAGATTGGGATTTTGTACCATCTTTCAGTATACTGGGGTGCCAGCACCAGTGTCGCAACAATGACCGTCTCTGGGTTCTTCTATTCTAACGACTTGTGTCATCTGGTTTGTACTGGGACTGCAGTGTTCAGGTCTTAGTATGTCTTATGTTAGTTAGTAGATGCCCAGAGCTGATGTGTTAATGGGCTTCCATAAAACTTTCGGTCTGAAATGTTATTTGTCCTTCACTGTGAATATTAAATTTTAGAAACTTTAAAAAAAGTATGAGAGAGAATTACTGCATTTGTTTAAAGTTCTGAAAGCTTTTTTTAGCTAAACAGTTCAAAGAGCGCATCTCACTAATCAGAGGAATATTTTTGCGTCCCCGGGGTGGTCACAGTGTTTTAATTGGAACTCGGGCTTCTTTGAAGTCCTTTTTAATCCTCCCTGAGCTGGGGGAGAGGGTTTGAAGGCAGCACTGTAAAACTGAAATTTCGTCGTTTTATTTACATGTGTCTGGGGACGCGTGTAATTCGTTTTCCTGAAGTTAAGCTCACTTGCCGGCTTGTGGACAGCTGAGTGAGAAATGTGCTTCATTAAGTGGGGAGGCCTGAGACAGATGGTGGGGGGTTATAGATAGTGAGCTCACGTGCTTATGGATTTGTTAAAAGCAGTACCTGAGCAACAGGCTCTGAATGGTAAATGAACTCAGTGGGAAATGATGTGATAGCTAAATGTGAGGCTAGACTAAGCAAAAAGCTAGGATTTAAACTCATGTCTTGGGATTAATTGATTAGTGTGACACTCAGTGTTGCATACTGATATTTGACTGCCTTACAAGTTAAGAAACAAAAGATTTGGGGTACAGCTCTAATGGTTGGTAGTTTCAAATATCCTTTAAATCAACACGGGGTTAAATTTTCTTATATTGGAGTTGAATTACAGAGTTTTTCGGATGTCCGTAGTCAGATTGCTTAAACCTGCTGTGCTGTAGATTCTAAAATGAAGGCCTTCCTTTGGTCTGGTTTGCAGAGAAATCCAGTCTTATCCCAAGTGTATTATGCACTTGTTATATCTACCACGAATGGAGCCTCAGTGGTAGCTGATGCCTTTTGTGCCATCTTAATACAAATAACTTGTAGCAATATGCTGCTACTGACAATGCAAGCATTTTCCTTTCTACTTTATTTGTTCCACTATTGATTTTCATGGTAAATATAATCATTTATCAGCCGTGTGTTTTCTGTACTTCAATAAGGTTTTTTAACCTCCCACATTTGCTGAAACCAGGATGTTTCACTTTCTGCTTCTGCCAGAGGTGAGACATCTGCTGTGAAGAGCTTTGAAATAATCTTTGCTTGAGTTTGGATAGTTTTTAATTAATCGAAGCAACAGGCTTAACCTCAATTTTCTGTCTGAAAGAATAAGCAGTATGCTTTTCATTCTTTCTAAAATTGTCATCATAAATTTACCTGTGACTGATGTTATTGGATGATATTAAAAAAACAGTTAAAATAACTTTTTCTGTAGTTTAAAGTTGCAGTTTAAAGTGGCCATTCCTGCCATGAGATTGAAGAGGTATGTGATTGTAATCAGATGTGAGTAAGAATAATATATGTGATGTCAAACCACCTTTATATAAAGTAGCTGAAAATATGGTCTAGACTTTCAGAAGGACCTGTAGGCAGTCGTTAGCAGTATTTCCTCTTGCTCAAGAGTAGAGATTTTGTGTTACTGCTGGCTAATATTTTCAGCTGATAAGAGTCTGAGAAAACAATGTGATCAATGAAGATGTTGAAAATGAAACAAGAATTTGGGTAAATTTAATATTCTGCAAGGATATCTCAGGTTTCAAAAGAACAAGACCATCAATTTAGTGAAATCTGTAAAAGAGTCAAATATAGATATATTGTCAGTACCTAGTCTTGGTTACAGTATTGGCTCCATTTCTTATCAGGCAGAAGCCCCGTTTATCTGTAAAAATGATGTCGCTGCGTTAGTAATTTCCATGTGGGTAGAAGTTACACCAGGAGGGTATGTTGGATACATGTGGGTTGTTTGGGGGTTATTTTTTTTTGGTTATTTGTGGGATTTTGTTTTGGTTTCTTTTTTGGGGGTTTTGTTTGGTTGGGTTTTTTCCCCTTCCTTGAAAAGAAGCTGATGTCTGTGGTTTCTAGGCTGGTCTGAGTGTCTTCAAATGTCTTGGAAGTGACTTAGCAGAATGGAACTGGCAGAAGTTCAGTAAAATTATGTCAGGTTTACTAACCCAGTCTGTTTATTTGCATAAACATTCTTGCCTAATTTCAAAGCTAAGGAGTTAAGTTTTTTACTTGAGATCCTTCCATTGTACCCAGACATCCCTTCTGGCCCTCAGCTTAGTGAGGAGCAAGTTTCTGAACTAGCTTTTATTCATTGACGTGAAATTTAGAAAGATAAGCTTCTGCCTGATCTTCTGGAAGTTTCATTTATTACCTTTATTTGGGCTTTCAGGACACTTTCCCAGCTTCGTGTAATCCCAGTAATTGGCCTGGAATAGTTTTCAGCATTTCTAATGACCCTCTGTTGAATGTTCTCTCTCTGAAAGATACATCTGTCTATTCAGAGTTTGTTTCCAATGAGCATATCTTTGTATTTCAGTCAATGGTTTTCAGATATTAATTTTTTGCTTGTGACTACGACGACTTACAATTATCCAAATGCCTTGAAAATCTTAGGATACCCATGTGGTTAGAACAAATAATTGGCATTCTGCTGCGATTCTGTTCTTCAGATTGGTTTGATTTATGCCCCCCTCCCAGCCCCCTTGTGAAGCTTTAATTTTTCCCAGCAAATAGTTCACGCTATCATCTCTGCCCAACTCTGGATGGTCCCAATGATTGTTCCAACTCCATTGACAAATGGAAACTAGAGGAAAAACTACCCTAGATATGACTCCCTAAAATAAGTTATTTTATGCTTTTCATGGCTTTTTTTTTTTCCTTTTGTGTGTGTGTTTTTTTTAATTCCTAAAATTACATTCATGATAGGGTAAAAGATTTAAAATAACTTTTGCTGCTGCTGCAGTAAAATGAAATGTTACATTATTAAATGTGTTTACATTTTGTGTTCGAAATCTTAAGGGCAGTAGGTACAAAATTATATGCCACTAATTTCCTTTCGGCATCATCATTAACATATAATTACATTCACTAAATTAAATTGCAAATTGAGAAATAACATTTGCTGCTTTAATTGTAAAGATCATGCAGATATCTACTCCAGTATGTGAGCAGCAACAGCCATTTTTGAAAATCATTTATGATCATTTCCAATTTGACTATTTCTGTGCTACTGCTGGTAAATAGCTAAAAGGTGCTTTAGAAGTTGGTGGGGTTGGTTTTTTTCCCTGTTTGATCTCTAATCTGTGTTGGGTTTTGGGGGAAAAGTTAAGCAAAAAGAACTGTTATCCTCAGATGTCATCTTAGAGCCTTGGATAGTACAAGGCTATAATTGGTTTAGAATTTCAAACTGATTGAGAATGAATCCATAAGGAACTTAAGGATCGCCCTCCTTAATACAGGATTTCTTGTTTTCTTTAATGAGAGACGAAGTAGTGATGAGATACAGTCAAAAATAGAGAAGAGTGGGAAGGAGAATACAGTGGTGTGGGCAGTGCTGTCTGACGTGGAGAAGAATGCTGCTGCTGTTGTAGGAAATCTCTGTTGCTAGAGACCAAGGATTTTCCTTGCATCATACCAAACAGTGGTTTGAAAGCATTTCAAAGACACTGGTTCTGGTTATGGATCAGTAAGTACAATAGGTTTGCTGTGCTTCCTTGCTAACCTAAAAAAGGAAACAGGGAAGACCTTAAGAACTCTTTGTTTTCTTCTATTGGAAAAACACAGGATACAGAATATTTAATATCTTTGCAGATATGTTCCATGTTTCTTGAGTTGCATATAAAATGGCTTATTCTTGCCTTTATAAACTGTTTCATTTTATGCAACTGAGTTTAAGCCAAATTAAAATTGTTTTGTATTACAACATGATTAAAATATGTGGACTATCTCCTTTTTTTTTTTTTTCCCCCCCTGTGGGATAAGGCATAGCAATGCATGTGCAAGAAGGAATTGATTTCATCTGTATCATACTACCAGATTGTTTTTTTGGTTTTGTCTAAGGAGAGTCAAGAACAGGGCATGGCAAAGTATGCTTTGTTTTGAAAATGTCAAGCATAAGTAAGAGTTTTAGAGTCAGTACTTTTTTTATTCCTTATTTATGCTACAAATCATTAGCTTTTGTGCCAAAACCCCCGAAGAATGGCAGTTGAGGAGAGTGGAGACCAAAGCATGTTTTGCTCCAGTCGTACCAAGTGGTCAGCCTTGTGCTGTAATGTGGAACAGCAGAGCACTTAAAGGACATCCCTGTGGGTTAGCAGCAGTACAAACTGAGCTTCTGTGGGGATATACTTGTCATTAGTAAGAGCTCAAGATAGTTTATTCTGCTTTTCTAGTTAACGCTCCGTTTCCCTTGCTACTTGCGTACTTTCTCAGCGGTAGTACGTCTTTTACCTATTTAAAGCATAGGTTAGTTTTGACTCTTAGTGAAGTCTAGTCTTGACAGGACTAAAACAAATCTTTGAGCGATAGCATACAATTATTCATCCACCCCTAAAACCAAAATGATGACATGATCTCTTGCAACATAGGTAGCCTGGACTTCTCACCAGTTTTTGAGAGCCAGACTGACAGTTCACGTGTCTCACCCTTGAGCCCCCTTATTGCTTTTTCCATGTGGCTGCTGTTACCTGCCTCAGAGTGTAGCACTGTAAGCTCAGTGAGAGCTTGAGGATATGTTTTGATGAGAAGACAGCTGAGCCAGTTAACAGCTTCTTGTTGAAAGGAGGAATTTCAGCAAGCTGATTCAGACCTTCAGTGGCAGAAAATGAACCAAGCAAAGCCAGTGACTGCCACTTCAGTGGCAGCAGGCAATTAGATTTGCTCTGCTGCTCTCACCGAATTGCACCCGAAAAAGAGAAGCCTGGAAGTCTGCAATGATGATTTGTGTGAGCTGGACCCCTTTTGGAAAGGCAACACTCTCTGGAATTGCTGTGTGAAAAGCTCAGCCATGTGCTCTAGCACTTTTAAATCAAACTATAGAAAATTGCTTTTGTTTAACCATGACCTCTCAAAGCTCTAAATTGCACATCATGTGATTCACTATGCAATGACCTGATGTCTGGGTGAAGATTAAAAAAAAAAAAAAGCTGACTATTTTTATCTTACCTTCCAAATCGGCAGGTTTGATACTACTATGTGTAACATTCCCTCTCCTTGAGGTCTGTTAACGCCTTTCACTTGTAAGGTTACATTCAGTGTGTGTGCTTACAAAGCTTCAGTGGTTTGTTCTGTGCTTGCTTAGAGCAGAGGTAGGGATGAGGAAGAAGTGTGGAATGTTGAAATGCCCGCCAAATGATTAATATATTTCAAAAGTAAGATTAATTTTATCTTGTTGAGCTCTTAAATATATCTTTAAAGTAGAAATGAAAGTTCAAAGATTAGTTGTTATGATGCTGTATTGTTAACTTTGGGAGGAAAAAAGCTTTTTTCATTAAACCCCCCAAAAATCTATTGTCTGGAATCTGAGAGACTTTTCTTCCTTTTCTTTTCTCCCCTCTTCAAATTATGGCTTGATTGGATTAATTGCTAAATTTGCAGTTGCTTCAAAAGAGACATATCAGTTGTCTTTAGAATTGTCAAGATGCTTACAAACACTTAAAATGCTTTCTTACAAATAAGTTGTTCTTCTGCTTCAAGTGGTTAATGGGACATTTGCTTTGGTAAAGAGCAATTGGATTTGTTGATTCTATCTGTACACAAATATGAGGTTTCTTTTCTAAATGAAGGGAACCTCAGAAGCTGAGATGGCTTATTGCTTTCAGTTTACACTTCAGACTTCCTCTGTTCACTCTGTATATAAAATATTAAGCATCCAATTTATTGGAGAAACAGCATAAGGTATACCTTTGTTTTGCTATTTTGACAGCTCTTAACACCTTCATTTGAATGAATAAAGGTAAGTGATTGCTCTTCAAAACATTTTAATCAAAGTGTTACAAAACACTAAATGTGTCCTAATTGCCTAGGAAATTTTGAGAATTTATTTTTGTGAACAATGTGTGTAGCAGATTCCTTACGATATGGTTTAGTTAATGTAGTTAGCAATAGAAAGGGAGGTTGTAGGCATGAAGACATTAACTAATAGCTGTGGCTACCTGGACTGGAGCTTGAAGGGGCTTTTTTGCAAGAGAAGTGCTGTTGTGAAACTTAGCTCTCGGATCTTCCAGGCCTGGACACCAGATTTTAGTGGCAATGTTTTCCTTTAGTCTGGCGAAGGGGAGCTAAGGTGTGCTCCCAGGGTGCTGATGCATATTTCAAGGGGAAAGGGATGTTGAGCAAGTTGCAGTTTTCTGATACAAACTTTGAGTTAATGTGACCAAATTAAATTTAAGGACTCTGTGTTGCTGTATTTTGGGAAGTCTGTATGTGCTATTGTGATTATTGTTATTTGCTGTACTTTCTTGAAGGGCAAGTCATCGCAGGAACTGAGCTGCTTTTGGACTTGCTGATGAAGCTTAAGAAATAAGCGGGAATCCTGTAAACGAGAGATAGAGGACTTAAAGCAGTTGTAGAGCTCAAATATACAAAAAGAATGTTTGGGGGACTCACTTCAAACATACAGGAAGAGACTATTACAGACATTCCACAGCCTTTCTAATCACACAGAAATATTTAAAACAACTAAAATGCCTTTCCAGAAATCTTCTGTTGTTGTCATGTTATCGTTCCGTGTTTGTTCTTCAGATGCTGTTGTCTTCCTGCCTAGGAAGAAGATTAAATTCTTGTTTAAAAGTAGAAAAGGTCCTTTCTGAGGAGAGGAGAATTTAAAAATCTTCTTGTGTTTCTTATACATAATATGAAAACAGACAAGGAACAAAATCCAGATTTTATACTTTTAGGAGACTGCCTTCAAAAAAAAAAAAACCAAACAAACAGCCACCAAACAAAAAACCCCAAACTGAAATTTTTTTTTGATTGAAGAGAAAGAAGCAGATGTGCCCTCCCTTTCTGTGCCTGTTTTTCTTAAACACTTTTTAGTAAAGACTTCTGTCTCTGGTCTTTGTTAGTTAATTACACTTAAGTGTAAAACAGCCTGTGGATCCACCTAAAATGCTGTGCTAAAAACCTGAGAATGTTCCATTGCAATTTAATATGATTTAGTTGAGACAACCACATCTGTGTCATCGTATATTCATACTGAGTTAAAACTATAGAAAGAAATGTTAATTCAACAAACTTCAAAAAATAAATGATTTTGAGTAATTTAGTATTATAAGTGTGTTATTAGTTTGGTAGTTTGAAGCAAATTTAATTAAAAAAAAAGAAGCAGTGAAGAACTTAGTTCTCCAAACAGAGTTGACTAAGTGCCTGTTTTTCTATTTCGTTTTACTTTTGTCTTGTACTTCCATAGTTAAAATTTAATGTCAGATATCTAGCTACAATCAAACGTCTTCCTTTGCTGTGAATTTTGAAACATTTTATAGAAGCAATAAGAAGTTGACATTCTAATAAATTATAAATTATAAAATATTCCAATATTTACTTTAACATCTTCATTTGCTTACTGAGTCTTGGTTTAATGTTACTTCAACAGCTAAGTCTCAGTGTGTAACTGTCATAGTTTATACTGAAATGGTAATAGATACTTAACTAAAACAGTTCAACAGAGCTTTCTAGCAAATGTCTATGAAATAGCAGTTGTGTGCATTAAAAAAAAAAAAGGCATAAAAAAAAGCGTAAGACATTTTCCTTGTTAAAAATTAGAGTCTGCCAGTGGGCGCTTGAAAGTCATTGAGTGACTTGGATGGGCATTCCATTAAGTTAATTTTTCACTTCATTTGAACAGTTTTAGGTTTTTATCTTTCTTAAATTGCTCCTTTTCAAATTATCTGCACTTCAAAGGAAGTCAAAGAGCTCTGGTTAACAGCAATTTTGTCCCTCCTCTGCCTTACTGTGCTGCTGAGATGTGCTGGACTAATCTGCTCATTTAGGGCAAAAAATCTTGTTTCCAAATTAGGCTTAAATTCTCCCGTTTGTTTGGTTTTTTGATTTTTGCTTAAATGTTACCACAGAAGGAAATGCAGTCTCAGGATTGGGATGGTGGGACAGAGGAAGAACATCCTGGCTTTTGGCTCCTTGTACCTTACCCAGAAGAAAGGAACTGAAGTCAGTGATTTAATCTGCACCCACATTTTGGAAACCGCTGTTTGTCATTTGTTCTTCATGTTATCTTTATAATTACATAGCATATGATTCAGTTTTAATAACATGCAGCTCTTGAATCATACTGTTAAGTGTATGTGTTTCACTTACAGAATTTTGCACGGCTGATGCAAACTAGGTGTGTTTTTTTTGTGGTTCCGCAGGCTCCATCGTTATATGGGGAAGGAAGCTGTCTGCAGGTTTGCAGGGCAAACACAGCGGCAGCGCGCAAAGAAGCAGCTTTTCAGAAAAGGAGTTCTGAGTATATTTATGTAAGGATAGAGTTTCAAACTTCCCTTAAGTAGCAATGGTGATTCAAGTAGTGGTGTTAAGCTATGTTGTCAGACAGATTCTCTTAAAGCAGACTTCTTGGCTTTTTAATGCTGATTTTGATATCAACTGTTCCGTAGGGAATGGACGGAGCTTTAGCAAAAATTATATACAGCTAGCCCATCAGACAAAGGCTGTCAAGGCCAGAACATGTTAAGTGTGTGTTGGGATGCTGACAAATTTCTCTCTTTATGCAGCATTGTTTTCAGAAACTTGTGAAATGAGAGGGCTGCTCACAGCAATGAGGGCTGGGTGGTATTTGCAGTGCTTTGGGAGTTGACCAATTCTCCTCAAATTGAAAGCTCGTCTGATTTAATTTCATTGTGCATGCAGTGTCATTCTTCTACTTGGAACTGTGCAGATTTGGCTTTTGCCAAATTGTGTGTGATCAGGATAGGATATAGACCTCAGAAACAGGCTTTGAAACTGCTCAATAAAGGTATTTGACAGCAGAGTGCATGCAAGGGGTGTCTTTGTTTCTGATCACCTGACAGGATTCAGTTTTACAGAAAGTGAACTCTTCTTTAGAGGGGGTTAATACTAACTTCATTTTATGTTATGTATCTATGCCACTCCACATTAAAAAAAAAAAAAAAAAAAGTATCTAATGCCAATAAAACATCCTCCAGAAATAAGTATAAACCTAAAGCTGCCAGTTGCTGAAACTGAGATTGGAAGCTGATTGTTGATTTGAATTGTCGAACAGATGAGGATGATTGTTTTTTGTTGGAAATCTGTCAGTAGCTATCATTACTAGAAATCTGTGGCTTTTATAATCCCGTCTCATTTTACTATTGGATTAATTTCAGTTCTCTATCTCAGTCCTAATACATTGTGGTATGGATTTCTGAGAAAATGAGAAAAAAAAAAGTCAAGGCAAATACACTTTTTTGCCCATTTAAAAAAAAATCTGTGCAATTATTTCATTGATGCAGAGACCAACCACTGGTGTTGGGGACTGGCACTCAACATGGCAAGAGAGATGCCTGATACTAACTATCCTTGTGATAAATCTGCTATATTTGGGTGAATTATGAGAGGCTTAGGACTGCATTTTTCAGAGCCTTGTTGACTTGGCATTAAATTTTACAAAGATTGTCCATGTTGAAATTGGTGTGTCTGCTTACGGCTTCTTTTTGCCAAACCAACTAAGCATACCCAGTCCATTTCTGTCTGGTGTTTTCTGTTTTTTAGCTTCTGGTGACTCTAGTAGGTGAAAGATGGTGAAGTGGAAAGGGAAACATAATTTGTAATTTTTTTTTCTCATCAGCGCTAATACAAAGTTGCCTTTATCCTTACCTTATCTCGAAATTTTTCTAGTTAGAAACTGCTGCGGAAAGAGAACATCTACACCCTTAATTCATGGGAAAAAATCTAAGCTGGAGGTGCGCTTCCTGTGGATAGGAGCTAATGGACCCGTGTTGAAATCAGATTGTAGCTTTATAGACTTCCCTTGTAGGTTTTTTGCTGTTATTTTTTTTTCCCTGCAGACATTGTGGAGCAGGCAAAACCAACTGTCTTTCACTTTCTGGCATGTGTTATCATTTAGTTCTCCATTTATATATCAGTAGAAAGAACCTGAGTCCTCCAGCTTGGAAAACAAAGTTAGAGCAGTGTTAGATTTGAGCTCTTCAGAGCTGAGATTCCAAGAAACCAATGTTGTTTTTCCCTTGCTCTTGGATTATGTGGAGATGTGGCTTGTATCAAACTGGGTTCAATTAGTTCTCCAGTGTTTGCTCTAACGACCAGCTATTAAGTAGCCTTCAGTAAAGTGATGGGGAACTGCTTAAATTAAGAATCCCTTCAGGCTCAGCTACAGGAGTTTGAGCTGTGTTATCTAGTGCTGCAAAGCATTTGAAAACCCAGGTGCATGTTGGCTTAAAATTGACTTGTCTCTGCTACCAGAATTTGAATTTTAGATGTTTTAATCAAGCCGTCTCCAGGTTGGTGTCTTGGTTTCTTCTCATCGTTTCCTTGGTCATTGAGTGTGATGTCTTTGAAGGATAGTGTTTCATCCTGTTCTGACAGATTTCTTTGACTGCTGCAATATGTGTCTCTGTTGTCTGAGGGAGACCACGTCCATCTGTTTCATTATATATTGACTGTTAAGACTTGCGTGTAACACAAGTGGTATTAGAGGCTTCAAAATTTTCTGCCGAGGAAGGCTACAAGTGTGCAATTCTGGAAGCAAAAAGCAGGAACCATTGAATTGGGATTGTGAGAACTGAATCCTGACTGTCTACATCAGCTCAGTGTTCAACTGCTTTTTACTTGGCTGGAAGTGAGAGATGATTAAAGAGAAAAAGTGACGCCTTTTCTTTATGTGAATAGTTGGCTGAAAAGTGGTATCATAAGAGAAATGGCTTCTTTAGACCTAGATTCAGTCAGAATCCCAATGGTCAAGCTAGGGGCACATCTCCTACCTGTTCAGTTTTTGGGGTGGCAGGAGCCTCATTCCAGGTCTGTATTTGGATAATTTAAAATCTGCCCAGGCTTAATTTCATCTGCCAGCAACAGTGAAGCATCAATTTGCGTCTTGGAGGACATGACAGAATGTGTTTTTATAGATTTCACTTCTGCAAAACTAGCTTCCCACTTGCTCCCTATGAAAAAACCCTTTCAAGGTGTCCTGGTTTTGGCCGGGATGGAGCTAATTTTCTCCCCAGTAGCTACTGTGTTTTGGATTTAGTATGGGATTTGGTATGTGAAGAATGTTGATAATACACTGATGTTGTTAGTTGTTGCTGAGAGATCAAGGACTTTTTTCAGCTTCCCAGGTTTTACCAATGTGCAGGTGCAAAAAGCTGGGAGGGGTTTGGCCAGTACAGTTGACCCAAACTGGCCAAAGAGAGTATTCCATACCATAGACGGCATGCCTGGTGTGTAAGTGGGGGTCGGCCTGCGTGCCGGGTTCGTTCGGCTGTTCGTTCCCTCGCTTGCTCTCAGGCACTTGGGTTCCAAGATGGCTGCTGGGGAAATTGCTGTTCCAAGATCGCTGCTCAGGATCGTTCTGAGGTCACTCTCGGTTTCACTCTGTGGTCGCTGCTCAGGATGGGCTGTATCGGTTGTCGGGTCATCAGGCGGCAAGAAATTGTGCATGGTTTGTTTTGTATATTCTATTATCATTATATTTTAAAATTATTATTATTGTCATTATTAATATTTATGATTTTTTTTTTCTTTGCTGTCCTGGTGAACTATCTTTGTCTCAACCCACAAGTTCTCCTTTCTTTCCGATTCTTCTCCCCACCCCACTGAGGAGGGAGGTGGGGAGTGAGTGAGCGGCTGCATGGTATGTAGTTGCTGTCGGGGGTTAAACCACAACACAAGGTTTGGGTCACTTTTCCCCTTTGGGGGTGATGCACCTTGCTGTAGCAAAAGGATGTACCCAGTACATGCTGTGATGCCCTTTCCAGCTTCCTTTTCTTTGAGAAGTGTGATACAGATGTTTCTCTTTTGGGATGGGAAACCCTGTCTGGTGGCTCAAGAGAGCTGCCTTCATTTAGACTTGAATCTCTTACACTCAAGATTGGAAGAGAGGTCTCTGAAAAGAACAGTTACCTCCTGCGGAGACTGTTGATGTGGGATAGTGGTTTCTGGGACTGCCAGACTAGAGTTACCTTGATCCCATTCTGCTAACTTTAAGAATTCGTCATTGGATTTGATGGAAAAATAAACCTATTCCTGACAACTGCAGAGCTGTTGCTAGTGGATCTGTAGAAATCTTTGATCTCTTTGACAAGAAAAGGTTATCAGAGTAATATATGAAGTATTATCTAGAGCTGATGGATTCCTTCCCCCCTGCCCATGGCTCTGGAGTCACTGCTTGTGTGAAGGACTCTGAAGTCAGCACACTGGTCATTGGGTGGGAACCTATGATGTAGCTGAACCTCAATGCTATCAGAGGGTATTCAGCAGTAGCCAGAGTTGTTGAATTGTACAGTCTATATGTACATTGACTTCCTCCTTTTCTTATCCTCTTTTGCTCACCCCTGTGTATTTGTGCTAAGCAGTAGGATGGGGAAGAGGTTGTGAACACCTATTCTTACGTATGTTAAAAAAAAAAGTATATATGTTCAAGTGAGAAGCTGTCTGTTCGTCTGGTATGAATGTTTGTGCAGGCTGCTTGCTTTGAAGAATTTGGTCGTGCTGACTCTACGGCTTCAGAGTTGGGTATGGGTTGAAGTGAACAGTGGTGAGATGCTGTGACTTCAGTCGTGATTACAGCGTAGAGCAATGGCTTTAATAAAACAGGCTTTTATGTAAGCTGGGCAGGATGCAACCCTGTGTCGTTCTAAGGGACTGCAGCAACTTTGGCCCGGTGAAATTGCCTTGTCTGCTTTTGGTGAGACCTTTTTTATGGTTATGTATGGAACATAGTTTTCAACCAATGATTTGTTAAAAGTTTCTATTTTGTTTTAATTGTGTAGGACACCTGATGATCTCTCAAGGCAAATTGTGGCCCTGCAGCAAAGGGAGCTTGTGCTGAAAGAGCAGAACTCTACCATCACGAACAGGTGAGTGAGACCAATAGTGGATGCTGGTAGCAAGACACTGCTATATTAAAGCATGTAGAAAGAAAACAAGGACTGCGAACTGGGAGAATGGCTCTTTAGGTTTCCTTGATGTTCCATGGAGTCTTCTATGCTATCTTCTGTTCTTTCCCACGTTGATGAAGAGTTTTTTGCTTACTTAAATCCTTGCAGGAAGAAAAAGATGAAGAAGTGTGGGCGCGGATGCAGTGAAGAGTTTATCCAGCTTTATTTTATGAGCTAAAGTGTTTGCAAGGGGAAGGGAGCTGCTCTCCCAGACCATCTCACCTGGAAAGGGAATGTTACAGCAAAACGTGCAGAGTAGTCATCTGGGTATGGGAAAGGGAGTAAGAGCCCTGAGGGGTGTGATTGGACTACTTAGAGGACCAGTTTGTATAGATGATGGTGGAAAAGTGTGTTGGCAGTTTTGATGGCAAAGTACTGCTAGACTTTGGGAGGAGCAGTCTGTTTATAGAGTGAGATATGTATTTGGAACTAGAGGGTGTTTAAGCCTTTGCCCTGGTGTGGGAGTGAATATCTAACAGAGGAAATGAATTTGTCTGCCAGAGCTTAACTTTCTAGACTACATCGGTTATACATAGCATTTCTTAACACAGTTCCATAGCATGCCAGAAAGCGCTTCTCATCCTCGGTACATGAATTCTTGCTTCCCCCACTGTTTTAGTTCCTCACATTAGGAACTTGCTGGCTGTTCTTGTTAAAAACAATACCTCTCCCTTTCAAAAAGGCTCTTGGACTGTTTGCATTGCGAAGGTGTTGGTTGACTTGACTAAGCAACAGAAGCGTGGAGAATTTCAACCTTCGGTGTAAACATGTTGAATGTAAAGCAGTCAACTACTGTGTAATTGAGCACTGGACAAGCACTCTTAGTTTGTCTTGGGCTGCATTTGCTAATGTGTCTCCTAACGTATGCGGTAGATTTTGGTTCAAGAGATGATTGCGTTCTGGGCTCCGTCTTGCTAATGATAGGCAGGATTCAAGCTGGGTGTTAAAAGCTTTGCATGTGCTGCTACTGTTAATGAAACTGTTTAGTCAGTTGTAAAATTGTTAGCCAAGTGTAAATTCCTGTGAGTGCAGCCAGCCAAATTGTTTTGTGGTTTCTACTAAGAAGTTTAAAGGGGGGAAAAAAATCTCACAAATATAAAAAAGGCATTTCATATATTAAAAATAAACCAAGCAAACCCTCAAACCCACAATTGATCAAATGATCAAGTAAAAGAATGATGGTAATGTTTGAGTTATTGATTTCCCCCTCCCCCCGCCCCCCCCTTCCCCAGGCTGCTTCTCACAGCCTGTCAGAGAAGTGCTTCTTCTAAATTTATTAATGGCCAAGGGGAATCATCTGTTGAAAAAGCAGCCTTTTGGTAGTGCCTGTTCATGCTGGATGTAATTGTGCCAATTTAGTTTAAAAATAAAAACATGATTGAGATTACTTTTTGATTTCAAGTGAAATGGGCTGTAAAGCTGCTTAAATTAAAATTCTAACATTTTCTTGATGCAATGCTGTGTGTCACTTCCAAAACTGATAATTTTGGCTTTCTTCTGTCACATACCTTATTCTGTCTTAAAATGTAGGCAATAAGATATATTTTTAAAAACCTTTCATTACAGATGATTTGAAAGTTCCCAGGAGAAGGTCTTGAGTCTTTGAAAATAAAACCTTGTTAAGGAAGCAAATCTAATTTTCTCTTTTCCCTGAATGACATCCAGATTGGCTGATGGTCTTCTCTTTTATTCGTTTCATAATTGTGTTCAGAATGGTGTGTGTATTACAGTAACTTAATATGTGATCATGACTCCCTCTAGTGAGTGAGCCCAGCACTTATTCAGCTTTCTATTGTTTTTTCAGCTACAAGTTCTTTTGCCCTTAGTTGAAATGTGTTAAGTCTTCAGCACTGATAGTGCTATGTTTGATTTAGAAAGTCGGGGGTTATGTGTGTATAGAGCAATGTGCAGTACAAAGGCAAAAGAATTTTTGCCCACCCTAAGAAGCTTTGATTAATATTCTTCATTAAAATTAATGATTTGGTAGATGCTTAAGAAAACATCATCAGAAGTTGGTATCTGAATGTATTTTTTGGCAATGAGGTGGAGAATCACAGATAGTCCTGGCTTACCTGTTGCTAGAGTGCAAAATTTAGTTTAGTAGAAGAGGTTTGCATGTGGCGTTAAAGACGGTGATATGACCCTCTTCCCTGAATGGCTGATGTTGAGTCTATGTACAATGAACGTGTGTTTGGTCATCACCGAGCTTTTAAAGACAGGCAGAAGAGTGCCTGGAAGGGTTTTTTGTAAGCTGAGTATATTTTTCTCTCGCTCTTTACACTGCAGTCATCTTATTATTTTTATTCCCAGTGATGGTACCTTTCCCACATTGTTTAGTGAGTGTGACAGACACTTGCCAGCTACTATTAAGGCCAAGTGCCGGGTCCTGCACTTGGGTCACAACAACCCCAGGCAACGCTACAGGCTTGGGGGGGAGTGGCTGGAAAGCTGCCCAGTGGAAAGGGACCTGGGGGGGGTGTTGGTTGACGGCCGGCTGAATATGAGCCAGCAGTGTGCCCAGGTGGCCAAGAAGGCCAACAGCATCCTGGCCTGTATCAGAAATAGTGTGGCCAGCAGGAGTAGGGAGGTGATTGTCCCCCTGTACTCGGCCCTGGTGAGGCCGCACCTCGAGTGCTGTGTTCGGTTTTGGGCCCCTCACTACAAGAAAGACATTGAGGTGCTGGAGCGTGTCCAGAGACGGGCAACGAGGCTGGTGAAGGGTCTGGAACACAAGTCCTGTGAGGAGCGGCTGAGGGAACTGGGGATATTTAGTCTGGAGAAAAGGAGGCTGAGGGGAGACCTTATTGCTCTCTACAACTACCTGAAAGGAGGTTGTAGAGAGATGGGGGTCGGACTCTTCTCCCTAGTAACAGACGACAGAACAAGAGGAAATGGCCTCAGGCTGCGCCAGGGGAGGTTTAGATTGGATATTCGTAAAAATTTCTTCACCAAAAGGGTTGTCAGGCACTGGAACAGGCTGCTCAGGTGAGTGGTGGAGTCCCCATCCCTGGAGGTATTCAAAAGGCGTTTAGATGTAGCGCTAAGGGAAATGATTTAGTGGTGGAGTTGGTAGTGCTAGGTTAATGGTTGGACCGATGATCTTGGAGGTCTCTTCCAACCAGAACAATTCTATGATTCTATGATTCTATTTGTCTCACAACCTGACAAATAGTCCCCCGTTTCTTTTTGATAAGAGGAGATGCTTGGTAGTGAAGCAGGAGTTAATTGCTAATGTAGTGGAATATGAGCAGGACTTGACTTCAGAAAGCAAACCAGGCATGGAAAAGGAGCAAATGGTTCCCTTGTGATAATGTAAGGTCCCATCCGTTTCTGTAAAACTGGAGACAGATGTAGCTCAACTGCTTCTCAGTGTCCCTTAGTAGATCTGGAAGGGAAAGTTATGGTATACAAACACACTGGTAACAATGTTTTCCAAATGGCATATGGCTTCACTAACAGACTAAATTTATTTTGTCTCATCCTTCCATTCTTGAACTGCTTTCCATTTATTACTGTGTATTTCTTTAGTGCCAATGTTTCCGTTATTAAAAAAGCAATAGAGGTCATCACACCACAAAAAGCCTACATCATTACAAATCAGCCTTTGCATTGATATTCCCTCTGCTTCTGGCTTGGGGGTCTGAAGTGCAATCTGTGTTTGTGTAACCTGTGCAATTGCCAGTGTCTCAAGGCCTCCAAGAGATCAACTGATGATGCATATCATATTTGCTGTATCACTCAGATGGGATGCTTTTAGACACAGAACCACAGGACTGAATTTCCTGAACAGTAGGTTTAAATCAATTTCTTTTAACAGTGATTGTTTACATGTTTGAGTTGTGTAGACTCCCTTGGAGCTCGCTATTTTTGCTAGGGAGGAAAACCTTTCTGTGGTGCTAGCATGGGGAAGCAGGGGAGGGTCACTCGGCACTGAACACATAAGCAGCAACTCACTCCTCCTCTTCGCAACTTCAGGATTGCTGAGTAACGTAGCTGAAAGTGCCATTAATAGCGCGTGATGGAATCTCACTGCTGTTCTGGAGTGTGTTGCTACAAGTTGTGTAAATAGAGTAAACTATACTTTCAGCAGTAACAGCGGGAAGTATCGTGGAGCTCTGTAACTGCAGAACAAAGACAACAATCCAAAGGTTTAAAGGCTCAAAAGAAGATTGCTTAGGGCCACTTTGATAGCATGAAGTGTACCTGCTCTGCTGTTTAGGAAAAGGTAATGAAAGAAAGGTGTTTAATTAGCGGGTCAGTTTAACCATGCAGCCATCATTAGTTTAAGGACATTTTTCCCCCCAGAGTGTGAATGCTATAGACATGGGATGTTGGAATGTACTTTTTCAGGAAGAGTTGATAGTTGTAGCTTGTACTATGGAGAATTGGCCAAGCGATTTATAAGCTTTTGTCTCAAGGAAATATGATGTAGTAGTTACACTATTTTTTTTTAAGTGAGAAAAGCTGCATGTTTATTTTTCCAGCATCCTATCTGCATATTTGGAGTCTCTGGAGAGATTTCCTAAAACAATCCTGGCAAAGCATTCTAGAATTTGAAATGTAGGGGAAAACTTCCCTTCTCATCAGTGTTGTCCTCTGAGATGGCCAAGCATGAAGGAATGATGCTGCTTACAGTTTGATCTTTGCTTCAGTTCTGAAGGACAGGCTATGAAAATGTACTTTTTTTGGTTACTTGTGGTCCCTCTTAAAGTGATCATTTCTCTTCTACTTTTGCTCTTGTTGTCTAAGTGTAACATTGACTTTGGACCATTGAGGTATCTTGTAGAAAGTCAAATACAAGGAAAGACGTAGGTGAAGTTAGTACTGAGCAGGATGAAGGACACAAAGAAAAACGGAAGAGCAGTAAATCTTTGGTTCTGGTGCTGGGATCCTGGAGCTGGTGGCTTATTCTCATCACCTAGTGTCAGAAACCCAGCCATGTGTTTTGACGTACAGCTTCATATGTGAAAAGGGATACATAGAATATGTTTGAAAAAATATTTTCCTTCTCCAAGTGTTCACAGAGTTCTGTTAAGAGACATGGTTGTTTACCACTTTTAGTCATATAAATCACGTAAAGCTGATTTACCCAAACAACCTGCTGTGTGCGTTGTCGCTTAAAAGTGAAATAAAAAACCGAAACTATTGAAGGCTGGGGAACGTAGATTGCAAACTGAACAAAAAATGCTTTTGAGTTGGGCAGCGGGGATTTTTTTTTAATAAAAAAACCAATGAATGAGTGATGATAAGCTCAGAACCATCCATCTCCATAAGTGCTGTTAGCTCCGAAGCGTGTCGTAAATCTATTGCCCATCTTCTCTTTTCCTTGGATGTCCCAAGGAGTGTCAGTCACAAATATAAATAGAGCCTGTCAGACTTCTTCCCCTAATCTTCTGGAAAGTTGGACAGAAGTTTAATTACAGTGAAATGTCTTTTATCTGAGGGAGAGAGAAGTGCTAGCTTTTTGATAGGCTTTATGAGTTATTTTGTGATCAAAAGAAGCACTTAATGTCTAATATAGGACAAGGTAGGGATTTTTTTTTCTTCTCTTGTTCAGCTATATGGCACATTGTGCCTTGATTTATATGTGGAGGTGTGTGTGTGTACCTAATACCAGACAAATGTTTATTCACAGTGCTTCAGGGCAATATTAACTGCTGGCAGGTTCTGCGTTCATTTATAGAGTAACATTATGAAGAAATGACTACTAGGTATTGCTTTTTCTTTTCTCCAAAATGGATCTTTCATGCGTTTTTATACCAGAAGGTAGTTGATAGTGTCCCATTAAGTAACCAATCTACTTTCTCCAAATAAACAAATTGAAATAGTAAGCTTCCAGAGTAACATCTAGTTATTCGTGACTCTAATTTGGTAGATACAAAGCTTTTCCAATTTTTTTCTATTGTATAGTTAATCCCTAGCAGAAAATAAGAAGGCAAAAAATAATTTAGCCAAGACATTGACTTCTGCTTCCAATTCTAAAAACATGGGATTTTGCCCAGACCTTTGCTTTTCATGACAGTGCCATTTTTAGTCTGATTTCCTGAGGAAGTGAGGCTTATTACTGTGCTTTGTGTGTGTATGTAGATGAGATTGTGCCTACACTTTTGAACTTGTTAGATGTCTTCTGCTAAGTTTGGCAGATGGTAGAGGTCTCAAAAATAATAAATTCCAGGAAGTTTAAGGCAAACAGGTCTCCAGGTCCAGGAGAGACATCCTCTTGATGCGGCTGGAGGTCATGCCCTGTTAGGTATCGGAGCCCTGCAAGCAAAAGACCCTCTTAACTGTCACATCGACCGTAAGGCTCCCGTCGGGACCATGCCTCCTTAGCCACTGTTCACTCAGCCCCAAGACTGACAGGGAGTGAGCACTATTCTGATACCACGGTCGTATCACAAGCCGTAATTTCTGCTATACCAAGTTCTCCAAAGGCTCGTGGCATTTGGTAGTACTGTGGTAATGTTGTTGGTATTGGTAGCGTTTTCATGTTGTTGGTATGAGAAATGGAAGTCTGCTTGAATCAATATTCACCTTTGGAGAGAGAAATCCATAGGAAACCAGGCAACTTTGGTTTCTGAAGCTCATGGAACTAGTCTCTTTTTCTGTTTAAAAGACAACATACAGAAAAGGCGTAAAGAACAGCCTACAGGGGACATACATGGCTGTAATTGTACCATCTTTTCAGCCTGGAGCTCTGTGGAAACTGCGTAGTACAAACCCAGTAAAAATATTAGTTTCTTGCCTTATATTTGACTGTGCTTCCTGGAGAATGTTCAAGGAGAATCTGTGAAATGCCTCTGTTCAGTGCTCTGATCACTTTTAATGATTAAAAAATTGTAGAAGCTATTTAACTCTGTTCTTAGGGTTGGTTTTTTTCCTTTTTTTTCCAGGATTGTGATTGACCTTTGTTGTTCCTACTAGCATCCCTAATGTTTGTGCATCTTTTTATTACTAGAATGAACAATGGCTTTCATTTGTTAGTGCTCCTCTGGAGATGCTGATTCAGCATTCCCTTGAGTGTCCAGGTAGCAGTGTGTATTATTAACCAAAATGTGTAAAAATAATCAGTTAATTTGATAGGAAGCATAGGCTGTTGTTGATGGTGTGTTGTACAGCAGACACTCCATGTTTCAACATGGAGCTGAACTGTAAAAGTTATGGAAGGAGAAGTCTGCCTAGCATTTCTTCTATCCATGGCTCACATCTGCGCTATAAATCTTTCACTTCTATGAGACTGAAATTCCTAAAAATCTGAGATGAAATAGATGTATGTTAATACTGGTCTAGAGTTCTTGGAAACTAGAATGAATATTTAGAATTATTGAATTAATTTGAAGTTGAAACTTATTATCTATCTTCACTATTTGTATTCTTTTCTTTTTAGCAGAGAGATGCTATGATCAAATTAATGATTTACATAATGCTGATGAGCCAAAGGATGAGTGCCCCTCGTCCACGTTGTATTTGTGATATGAATACAAAGGGAGAAATTATAATCTCAGCCATGCAGTAGGCAGCAGTACAAAAATACTCTACTTTGAAACCAGTACTGTTATGTAAAATCTTGAATTCAGCCTGTCGCCCAGCTTTGTTATAGAGCTCTGGGAATTGTAGTGATTTAAGATTTCTAGTGCTTAGGGATTTGTCTTTTATTGCCTCTGCAACGTGGCAGTAAGCCTTGAAAAATTTTATATGTGTTGGAAAAGAGGAGGACCTTCAGTTTGGTAATAATATCTTTAGAAACAGTCCTGAAGTCATAAGGATGGTCCCATGGATAAGGTAGAAGAGTGTGGCCTGAGGAGTCTGAACTTAGTTTCTGGAGAAGCTTTGTGTTTGCTTCGGTTCTGCCGAGTCACTTAATCCAGTGCCCTGAGTTTCTCATATTTTCACATGCAGATCCAGACGACCACATGAATGAAAACAAACATCTCTACTCCATATATCCTGTCTAGTCTGCACCTAATTCTTTTTAAGACAAATAAAATACATGAATTCCTATCTATCTGTACCTGTCAAGATTTTTTTTTTTTGTTCCCTTCTCCCCCAAAAGCACACAATACACATTTGTTTCTTCCCATATAGTACCTTAAAATTATAGTACTGACCATGGCTCTTGAGCTGTTCCTTTGAAGTGTTTTATGGTAAGTCATCAACAGTCAAACAAGGTTGCGATAACCGTTTTGTCTCTTAATTTGTAATGCTAGAAGTGCGTTATAGCTTTCCTGAGCAGTCATGAGAAGCCGGAGGAAGATTGGTGGCAGAATGCAGAACGAATTTTCTGTCTTTTTACACTTGTGTACCCGAATACCTACTGTAGTTGCCGTAATAACAGGGGTATCAAAGACTATAGATTTTTCTAAAGTATTTTAGGGTACCATTTATATTGTTTATTTTAAACAGACTGATGGTTTCCCAGTGCTTTGGGGGGAGGGGGGACAGCCAGAATACACTGAGGCAGTTTACCAAGGTAAATGTGAATTCTGTAGGATTTTGTAACTGCTGTGAAGTAGTATCAGTTCAAATACTGCACAGAATATGGTTATATCTGAAAAATAGATTGTCTTGGCTGGGATGTCTCAGTTGATCATATCTGCATGTAAACTTTGTTCAGCTCTAGAGCTAATCGCTTGTTTAACAATTTCTCGTCTGGATCACATCAACTCTACCGCATGACTTCTTCAGCCTGCTATTATTGGTATTTTCATTATGTATTTTCATTTTAATATTCTCTGTGTCCACTTGTGTGCACATGTGAATGTGTAGACCATGGTGCAATACAGTAAATGGAGGAAATACTGTAAGTATATAGCTGTTGGGGGGGGAGGGCATTTTTAGTTATAAATATTTTCCTAATGTCAAAGTTTTATCATCTATACAAAAGAAATACTGCTTGAAAAGTTTAATCAAAAATAAAAAGTAAACTGCCTTGTCTTTTTTAGCTGTGTAAGGCAAAAAAACCTTGTCATAAATTGCAGTCAACCCCCCCACCAAAAAGCAGCTTTCTTTTGCTGCTCTGAAAGTTAAATGACTAATGTGCATAATTTATTTGAGCATCTGTGCTAAAAACTTGCATACCAAGTTTTAGTTCAATGTGATCAACAATGGCGAAAATTAGGATTTATCATGGAAATGCTGACGGATGTGAACATGTGTAGGCTAAACCGGTGCCTGACAAACCTTCTTATTGTGCAATGCTAATGGTGAAACAAATTTTTTTTCCTGCTATAATTGCACCCCCCCCCCGGTCTGCTTAATTTTCTCCTTTTCAAATTTGGTGGTTTTACTTGCACTTCATCTTTGGATTCCTGCTTTTTCTGGAGTCTGTATAAAACCTCCTAAGTTGTCTTGTGATATTTCTAAGCGTAAGATACCCTGCGCTTTCTGGGTGAGCGAGAGGAGGATGAGCATCCCGAGATCTAGCTGGTGCTTTGCAGTAACGTGCTCAGGACAGAAGATGGTGCCGGCAGCCTTGGCAGCTGCTCTGTCTCCCCTCCCCTCCTCCTCCACCTTTTCTGTCTTGCACAGCCAGGGTGCTGTCACCAGGATTATAAATTCTGGAGCCAATTAGCTAAAAAATGTTACAAGTGAAAGGAAAGAAACAGAAAGCTGCCGAATATCTTGATGTGAATATGCCTGTCTTGGAAACTCTTCCTGTGCAGAGCTCAGCTGTAGCCTTTCACTACAGCTCTGGTGCAGCTTTCGGTGAAGCATCGGACACTTTTGAGGCATCTGGTTAACGAAGGAGTAGTTGGTTTGGAGGAGTCAAGCACAGGGAAACAAGGCAAGGCCTTCTTAGGAAATTGTGCTGATAATACAAGGTCTTCTGTTAAACATTGGAAAGATCCTGCGGGTGTGTTTGTGCCTTGACAGCATTTCTTCCTTTCTCCATCCTTGTCCACAAGATTTCTTGTTGCAGCAAATTTCTTGATTTTTTTTTTTTTTTTTTTTAATTCTCAAAGTGAGACCAATTGCTTAGTTCTTGCATGGGCATCCCAGAGGAGAAACATGTTTATAGTCAGTTCCTCCCTCTGTCTCTCTTTTAAGACAGTAGTCGGTGTGTTTTCTGGCACTAGAGGTGCAGCCACGCTCTGTTGCTTAGAAGAAATTCTGACAATTTCTTGGTGCAGTCATTCTTTTGCAGGAATGTGTCACTCCTTGGGAAAGGAGATGGATTCAGGAGCAGTGATTGGCAACTGGTCCAGTTATTTTGTTGCTGGTGACTTTTGATTTTTTTTTTTTTTTTTTTTTTTTTTTTTCACTCTAGCCATATGAGAAAAAACAGTAGGATCGGACATTCAGAGGGCCCTTTGGGGCTGGCTGCTTGGTCAGAAGGCTTAGGCGTTGTACTCTAACTGTTAGAGTTCAGAACAGTGTTCTAGCAAAATGTAATTCCCTTTCTGTCATATTTTATGTATGGACTGTTTTTACATATTTTCAATATTTAAAACAATGTTCACATATTCATAAGTTTTAAAATACGTTCTCACTGTTAAGAGATGGAAATCAGTAAAAAAAACTCACAAAAAAATCCCAACAAAAAACCCACAACAAAACCCCCTCGCTTTCCTTTTATTCAAGCAAACAAAAATCAAATTCTTAGGAGTAAAATAACTACTGAAGAGGCTTTCTGTTTCTCAGCCAGAAAAAGCTTTTGAAATATTTATGGAAATAAACCAAAATGTGTCCCTTTCTGGCTGTACAAATAAGGGATTATCAGATCTAGCCTATGGCAGTTGCAGTACATAGAGTCCAAAGTATCTACTACTAATAAAAGAGAGTGTATGCTTTAAGAAAACGCTGTGAGATTTTTTTTTTAATAGGACTCTACTGACAAAATATCACATATCCATGGGTTGTCCTAATGAAAAACATCCCTCTTCTTGCACCTTGCATTGGAGGTAAAAATTGTCACCAAGGCAATGCATTAATTGACCCTTGGAAACCAAATGTATCATTTATGTTGATGCATCTTTATCTGCTTGAAGAGCAAGACTGAAGTCACTTCGTAGCCCTTTCTCTTGTAGCTGGGAGCATGGAGCAGTGCTGCTTACATCCCCTCCAGTCGAGAGAATCTGAATCCTGTGCCACCAAGGATATAATTGCAACACAGGTTGTCTGGCTGTGTCACACTCCCAATTTATTGAGTGAACTTGCTCATCTGGGTCTTATATCTTGGTTTGCATTCTACAAATCTTGCACTGGTGTAAGAATTGGAGCTTGTTGAAGTCAGAATGCATTTTGATCATTCACAGAAGAATCCGCAAAGCGAGTTTTGTAGGGAGAAGTAATACCTTTTATTAGACCAACTGATAGGATTAGAAGACAGCCATGCGTTTGGGCACACAGCCAATACTCAGAACTGATATAGAAGCAAAAGCCTTCAAGCTAAATGCAGGTTGGGAACAATTGCTGTGAGCTTAACTTGATTAATCAATTAGACAATTTCAGACAGGTGGTGGTGGGCACGTGTGGAACAGGGGGAGGTATCGGACAGAAGAGACAAAAGGGCTGTTAGCATCTGTGAGAGAGAGAGACTTGGTCTGAATCGTTCTGGTACATGACCAGGGCTTGGATACTTTGATAAGACAAACAATTAGTAGTATGAACTTTCTCCATATAGAAGGACATTGGAAGCAGATAGACAGCGTGTGTCACGTTTTTGCTGGAGCCATGTATCAGTAAATACTGCGATTCACTGACTCAGCACTGGTATGGCAGGCTTGCAATTAAGGGGCTAGAACATCAATTTTATATTAACCAAAAATATTTTCTATACTGTCAATAAAATCATTTTATCCTATTGTTTGACTTATCTCCTCTGGGCACTCAGCTGCAGCAGCAAGTCTGAACCTGCCATTACAATGACAGTTGAATGAGTGTTGCTTTATTTGTCCAAATGTGTTGTAGGAGAAAGCGTGTTTCCTGAGACGCAGGCTGTCTGCCTCTTGCACTTGCGAGTACTGTGGGCTATGCTGATGCTGGGAAGGGCCAGCTGCAGATACTGAGTGGGGTGTTGGTGTGCATGGCAAAACTTGTTGTCAGTTTTGAGTAACCATTTGGACTTTATAGGACAGCAGAATGTGGCTTTTTTCTTTTCTTTTTTTTTTTTTTTAAACTGTCCTGTTTAATAAAAATGCACCTGCTGCTGTGTTACCTGGTATCATTATGTGTAGTGCAGTGCACAGCCAGGGGTGGTAAGTCTCTAGCTTGCCTATTTGAGAGTAACATAATATCTTCTAACAGTGTATTTGTCAGATTTTTTTCTTTCCTGATTACATCTAAAAGGGGAAAAAAAATGCTGATCATAAGAACTGTGATTATAAAAAACAAGTGACAGTAAGATAACCTGGGGCAAAGTGGTGCCTAAAAATACTTGATGTTTTTAAGCTAATTACATTTTATATTGCCAGTGACCTTTTGGAAACCTTTAATTTGCATGGATTGCAGATGCCTCCAAAGAAATGCCTTTATGCAAAGAGAAAATGCATTCCAGTCATCTCCTCAAACCCAGAATGCAGGTCTACTGTCTGTAGAATATGCCCTTTTTCAGAAGAACTTCATAATGTGCTTGTTCTGAACTGCATGGAGCTTTGCCTGGTGGAGAAGACGAGCACCCAGGCTGTGTCATCTTGCAAGGCTGCTGCTTGAAGGTGGGGGTTCTCTGTATAAACAGCAACACAAGGGACATTCTTGAACTTACAGGGGAAGTATTCATTAATACTTAAAAGCAGAGGAAACTTGAAATTCATTCTGACTCCCTTGAGAAACTTGTGGCTCAGTGGCAAACTTGTGAATGATGAAATACAGACCTTGTTTCAAATGTACCTGTCAAGCATAAGGCAGAAATTCCTCAGTTTTTGCAAGCTTTTAGTTTGGATTTTTAGATTTTGTCTTGAAGTAGTTACTTCACCTCTTCCCTGAATTAATGCTGAAGGTCTTGAACTGAATATAGGAGAGTGAGGCTGGGTGAAGTTTGAGTAGTTTCTCTTTTTCCATCCTCTGGAGACTGTTGTCTAATCCCTGAATGAGAACTGAACAAGAGAGGGAAGGCTAGTTGCAGCTCTCATGGATATTGTAGCTGTCATTGAGACTGACAGAAGTTACAGTGTCCTTCTCCTTGTAAACCCAGCAGTCCTGGTCAGACAGCCTCAGACTTCATTGGTTTTGATGTTTTAAAAATAAAGTGAGTGGCACCTTTTGTTAGCGTGTACAGACTTCGAAGAAGTTCCTCATGTCCTTAAAGAACTGAATCAAGCCAAGGAGTCAGTGTAGATGCTACCGTGTTTGATCAGTCAGGCTAGTTTTTAATTCATTTTTTCCACAGCACTTTTAAAGAGTAAGTTCCTTCTCTAGTTACCTTACTTCAAAGAAGTAGAAGACCATCGTTGTCTCTGCTGCAAGATATTAAGCCACGTTCTAGAAACATGCCCTGTTTAGAATAGTGCTTTGGGACTCAGGGATTTGAATCCCAAAAGAAGAGGTCTTTTATTAACCATGTCTCCAAATACAAAACTTCATTGTAGTAGAGGTAATTACTAAAGCAAGGCTGGCTGTATCCAATGCACTTCCTTCTCTGCAGTTCAAAAATAAACAAATCTTTCTAACCAACTACCTGAATCATCAACTGTCCAAAAAAAAGGTGTTGCATTGTTGTGTTTCTATTTAAAAGAGAGAAGAATTGGAGATGCCATAAAATCCATGACACTTTGCTGATTGTTACTGTTACAGAAGTCATTTACATATTTCTGTACTGGGATTTATACCACTGTGTACTCATCACTGTGTCAGGAGAGGCTTGTGTGAAGGTCAGGTGGCATGCCAGAAATTTGGGACCAACGGAAGTCCTAGAGCAGAGACAAAACAGGACTTGGAAAAACATTTTTCTTGGAAGGAGGCTGATGGTATGAGTGATGTATGTCTGCTGTGTATTTACACCTGGCCTAGACTGGATCCTCTCTGAAGTATGGTAAATGTTATCTATGTTCTAAGCATACAAGGATATGTGTTTCTGCTTATGGTCTGTAATGTGGTGCTTCTGTAGAGCATCAAAGCTGCTTAAGGTAAATAGGATGAGGGAGAGGCTGGATGGAAATTGAGAGACCTGTGTAAGACTGGACTGCAGAAATATTCAAAACTCAGTGGACCTTTGGAAGCAGTTTTGTTTCCAACTCTGGTTCTGACCCAGGACTTCTGTGTGATGTGGAGCAAGTCAGTGATCTGTCCTCTGGCCTGTGGAAGTGATAGTTAAGAAGGCTTATGATGATATTTACTAAAGTGTATCTTTGTCACTGCTTGTGCAGGGCTTTCCCAAAGTGCAGTTCATGTCACTTGCAATCCCTAAAGCTTTTGCCTATGCCCCAAACAGATTTTTTCAAATTCTGCTTAATATAAACATGTTATAAAGCAGATAAATTTTGTTTTGCTCCAATCAGCTTTGTATCCCATTCATTAAATAGCATCCTATTAAGAAAACTGTGGGAACCCTCCTCAGGAGAGGAAGAAGCTGGCAGTATTTTGTGGTTCTGGAATAGACTATTAGGCAAAGAGACCCTACCTCTGTCTCCTGTACAGTTCATGCTTGTACTGTAGGAGTGACAGAGGGATAGGAACAGTTTTGAGAACAGCTTTGTTTTAGCACTACGGCAATAATCTGTTATGACAGTCAAAGTTTTGCTTCAGTGTGAATTTGCTGGTTTGCCTTACATATTGTAATGGTTTGTATCAAGTGAATGAGGGAGTAGGTAAGGTAGGAAGAAACAGAGAGCAGTCTAAAAATCGTATGTTCCAACTCCATCTTCTGCAGAAAAGGGGTGGAGTGTGAAGTGAAGAGAGAAAGTACGTCATTACTGCAAAACCAGCTGCAGCTGAGCAAAACCATGTATGAGAGATGAGTAAATCATCAGTATTTCAGATCACCACTCTTATAAACAAATTTTAGAAAGCCAGAATGAAAACCTGAGGAAACAATGCAGAAGAGCGAGTCTGTGTGTGTTAATGTCCCTTGAGCCCCTAGCAGGCAGGAGAAAAGGTTGTTTGAATTTTAAATTGATTTAAATTCCTTTTGATTTTGCAGTCTGTGCCTGTTCTGTGTATATTGTCCCTGGAAAGGGAGCAGAGGATGTTTGACTCCCTTATTTTTATGCTTGGCTAATTTTATTGTCCTCCTGTATTTTCTAGCTGTAAATGTTGCAGACTTTATTACGTTTAAACTGGTTTTAATATAGTAGGTCATAAAAATCTAAGAAACGAGAGGTAGTGTCCACTGCAGTGATGTTTTCAGTGCAGGGAGAATGCTTGCAAGTCACTGAAAGGCTTAAACTGAAACTCTAGGATCATCTGCTTAGCGAAGACAGTTCAGAAATAAAAAAACTGTCACAGCTGAGAAATGAATTTCATTGTTAAAAAATTCCTCCTTTTCCTTTCATCTGAGGAGCTGGTTTACGCTTTGAGGCATCAATCCAAACGTGAGGAGAGGAGGGAGGCTCTGTTTCCTTCCTTTTCATAAAAAGGTTCAGCAAGTTATTTTATATATACCTATACATTGTACATTATATATATAGCTATTATACAGTATAGCTGAGACCTTTCATAGCTGACTGCTCATTTTTAACCAAGAGCTATGAATGGACCCGGCTTTATAACTTATGAGCTACGAGAGACACATGCATATACTGGTGCTATTCCTGCAAGCTCTAAGCCATCAGTAAGAAGTTTTTGCTTTTGCAAATTGAGCCGAATGATGAAAACCATTGGAAGCTTGTTCATACCGTCCTGCCTGGCTTCTTAAACAAGGACCCTTGCTAGGGAGGAGTAAGCAGGCAATCTCTGGAGTCCAGGGATTCTCTGCCCAACCCAGGGCTGGGTTACAAACGTAGAGATGAGGAGCAGTTCTAGTTTTTTCTATTAATTGCAATTATTCTTTCTGCGTCTCACAAATCTTTAAAAATATGATTTCATACATCTACTTTCAGGAGGTCAATTACTCCTGTTGCATTTTAAAGCTAAAATAGCTTGGGAAGATAGGCAGTTATTGGAGGATGGTTCCATGGATGTATTTGACATTTCTTAACTGTTGAGTATTTGGCTTTGAAACTTCCTTCGGAGAGTGGCAAGGCTGGTCTCTGTGATCTCCACACGGGTCAGAACTTCATTTAATACCTTTTGACATTAAAACTGTTTGAGAACTGGTGCCTGTGGTATTGCCTGTTAGTTCTGATTTCATCACAGCTTAACAGATACTAAATGTTCCTGTAAAATGTTTGTGATGATTTCTGCAAGTGACAACTTCAGTTCTCGTGACACAAACTTGTATCTCTTAGCAGCCACTTTATACCGAGTTCCACATTCAGCACAAACTGAGAGGAAACAGAGACTGAGCAAGCTTTCTTGGGGCCTTTACCATATTAGAACAGGGACTATTTGTTTTGCTGCTTCTGTTTAAAAAACAAAAACCAAAACCAAACCCAAACCAAAACCAAATAAAACCCCCCTTTATCCATCAGAATTATTAAACCAGTGCCGGTTTGTCTAAAATGTCACAAATGGGGAACGGCTTAAAACACGGTGTCTAACTGAGGCGCACTTCGCATGTTAGAATCCTCTCTTCACTAACCTGAAGCCTCAATGTAAAATTTAATGACTTTGTAGGCTGCCAGTAATGTCCATGATAAATAAGTCTGCTTTTTGTTTGTGTAAATGATTTAATGTTCATAGAACTTGGACATAGAACCGCATCAAATAAAATTATTTTAATAATTGCTTTATTGCATCCATTTAATCATTCTGGGAGCCAACACAGATTTGTTTTGGAGTGTGCAAAATAGGTATCCCATCACTCATTCAGCTTTGTCTGCATCTAAACAAATATCTGATTAGCTAACCTTTTCCTTCTTTCAAACCCACGTTGTTTTCCCACCGTGCCTTGATTTCTACAGCAGAAAAAAAGAAAATTAGAAAGCCTTGATTGTGTGCATTCCTGTGTAAATTCTGCATTATGTTGCCTTTGAATTCTTGTACCTTTACCTGTTATTTTGAAGACAATGGGAAGGAAAGGAAAGGTGCCCCATTTGCTGTTCTTTAAAACCTCAAAATTTTTATGTTCTAAAAGCTTGCAACTTTTTTTTTTAACATTCAGATTGTGCCTGCCATATTTATGGAAGACGCTGTTTGACTAGAAAAAATCAGTAAATTTATGATGTAACTTATAAATAGATGAAACTTCAACAATTTGGGGGTTTTGCCTGATTATACCTATTCTCCAGTGTATGTTAGTATGATAGTTCACAACTGAATGGAGTGGGAAAGAAATCTGTCCTTATTAAAAGGGAGCCTTACAGCTCTCCAAGATTGACGTTCTGCCCAACAGAATAGCTGATGCTGCATCTCAGGAATGCGAAAATAATCAACCCCCCAGCATTTAAAGTCAACAAATCTTCTTTCTATTTGCTTTCATTTTTGCCGATGCTGCTGTTTTATTAAGGTTCTTCTCCGTAAGTATGAAGGTCAGTAACTTACTATGAAAATTGGTTCTGAAATTATGAAAATCCACATCTAGGAATTGGTACTTTAGAGAAACCAGCAAGTATTGTAAGACTTGTGATAACAGTGGCCAACTTTTACTGTGTAGCTTTTTTCCTTTAAGTAAATATGATATGGTTTCTTAGAAAAAAACATTTAACTTTTTGATAGTATCTCAAGCTTTCTTACATGTACAAGTGTTGTTAAGGTTTCTGATCTTATATTTGAGGTACTTCTGTAACAAAGGATGGCAGACTTATGTGGCTTGATAGACCTATCTTTAAATAGTTCTGTAACGTAGAAAAAATCCCCTTTTTGGAGTTTGTCCTTGCAAATGTGGGGACAAAGGAAAGCCAAACCCTCCTTTTCTGGTACTCTGAGTTTTGTATTAAGCAGTGACCTGTCCAGCCAGCTGTGAGGGCTGGTGTGTTCCCACCTTGCACAGCTGTGCTTCTGGCCTCTCTCTGTGTGCAACAGTAGGCTCTGCTAAGCAGAAAACTAGCAGGAATTGGAGAGGAGTGGCAAACCTCTTCATCTGGAAATCAATCCAGCACTCGTATTCTAACCTTTTCCTCTTCCTGGCACCCCCAGCATTGTCCACTGGAAAGGAGAAATGAGGCTTGAGTTAAACCCAGGTGTCTATGAGAGGTACTAAAATAACGTCTTTTGCAGCATGTATTTTGGCAAGATGAGTTAATGTGTTTTACTGCTCCACAGTGCAAGTCACAGATTTCACCCAGACTCTTTTCATCTGCCTTTAAATTGTATTCACAATTTCTTTTTTTTCTCTTTTTTCATTCTTTTCTTTTTGTCCTTTTGTTTTTTTAGCCGTTCATTAGTCCCATACAACTTTTAAAGGTCTGCAATACCTTATACAGTCTCTTTGAAATAAACTGTGTCTCACGTAGAAATTACCAGCAGGGAGACCACTGGATGCCATGTAGCATTCACTTCTCTGCTGCATTGGGTAATGATTTCCTGGTTCCAGGAGCAGGAGATTAAAATTCTGGTGAGAGGATTTGCCCCTTCCTCACTCAGCAAGGCCCCTGTGCCAAGGCTCAATCACTTCCTCTGTAGCAGCAGGAGCAGAGGTAATGTGATACTGTGGTCATTCAATCAGAGGTAGAAATGCTTTAATCTCTGCTATTCTCTCTGATAAATGCTTTCTTCTTTGTTCTGAATTCAGATCTCTAGTGTTCCTATTGTTGCAGGGATTGGGGGAGAAAAGAGATCATCCTGTCCAGTTAAGTGCTCAGTGATGATGCCTTCCTTTATTCCCAGAGGTACTTTGTGATTTAGTTAGAAAAGTGCAATTGTGGGAAGGGCAGAAAAAGCATAGGAAAGAAGGTGGGACTATCTGCTAAATCCCACCACAGTTTGTAATTTTCCTAAAACAAGGACAGCTTGTATTGTGAGTGACTTTTATTTGCAAAAGCACAGTAGAGATCAGAGCAGCTTCTGCTTCAGCATGTGGTCTTTGCTCTGAATAGTCGGGATGCTCCATATTAATTTGGCAGATGAAATTCTGACCTATGCAGCCACTTCCTTTGTTGTGTGAGCCCCAGGAAAGCGATGCTGTGGTCGAATCTGATGCCAAGCAGAGCTGGAGGGTTGGGGCAGCTCCCTAAGGCATCTCTGATTTTGACCTATCTGTTCCTCTTCATTGCAGCAGTTGCACAGAAGTGTGATGGATGACTATCGACTTTGCTGCTTTATTTTGCTCCCTTTGCTATATTGACATGAGTTAATAGGGCAGAAGCAGAAGACAGAGTTGGTACAAAGTGGAAAGAGATTTTATGTCAATAGGGATTGTAAGATAAGAAATACAGCATTAAGGGTGAACACACAAGAGAGTTAATAGCTAACCAAACCGCTTGATGTTCCTACAGGAGAAAGACAGTGACCCAGAGCCATAAACTCTTTTTCAATGGAAATATGTTTTCTTGTTTTGTGTGATGGATTCCGTGATACTAGTCATTGGATTTTTCTCAGTGCTGTCAAGACTGGGGTTATTGTCTTTTATAATGCTGTTACAATGTTTCATAATGTTGGCTTTACAAGTTTTTGCTTGATTAGTTGATCACACTATTAAAGGAGAGAGCTTCCATTTTTAATAATTGTACTAGGTCCATATGCTCCCTTGATTTGGCCGTATTAAAAGTGAAAATGAGTGTGTTAAGTGAAATTTAAGCTTGAAGGTGATTGGAAGTGGAAGGCATAACAAATTCTGATTGAGTAATAACAGTTCACCCAGACCCAAAAGGATGTAGATCATTTAAGCTACTTAATAAATGGAGTGTGTATTCAAGAATTTTAGACCAGTTTTTAGTGAGTAAGGAGCCCACTCGAAAGATACTCTGGCTGTATACCCAGATGAAGAAAAAACATTTTAGGTGTTCTTGTGTTCAGTGGTTCAAAAAAATCATTCTGATATGTAGCAGTAGTTTGAAAGGCTGAAGAAATACTCTCATTGGTATCGGGAAATGATTTGAACATCTTAAAATAAGTGATGTACTGCCGCTGTACGATGCATTGTTGGATCCTTAGAATGTCACTGAATTACAGAAAAGAGACTGCCTGGGGCAAGAAGCAGCCCTGGATAACAAATTGCAGCAGGTATTTGGAAACTAGCTAAATATGTGTTCACTGGAAGATGAAAGGAGACTCATAGTATCTCTTATAATTATGAAAGAGATGAGTTGTGCTGCTGGCAAAGTTATTTAGATGGGTTGACGATTGAAAAATTAGTAGTTTAGTTAAATATTGGAAAGGTAGAAATTAATGAGAGTGCTTAGACTGAGTTAGGTTATGCATGGATGTGTGCTATAGAATCATAGAATCATTTAGTTTGGAAAAGACCTTCAAGACCATCGAGTCCAACCGTTAACCCAGCACTGCCAAGGCCACCACTAAACCATGTCCCTAAGCGCCACATCTACATGTCTTTTAAATATGTTCAGGGACGGTGACTCAACCGCTTCCCTGGGCAGCCTGTTCCAGTGCCCGACAACCCTTTTGGTGGAGAAATTTTTCCTAATATCCGACCTAAACCTCCCCTGGCACAACTTGAGGCTGTTTTCTCTTGTCCTATTGCCTGTTATTTGGGAGAAGAGACTGACCCCCACCTGGCTTCAACGTCCTTTCAGGTAGTTGTGGAGAGCGATAAGGCCTCCCCTCAGCCTCCTTTTCTCCAGGCTAAACAACCCCAGTTCCCATATAGGTATGGGGAAAAACTGTAAGGGGTAAAGAAAGGCGTATTTACTTGGACAAGTTTTCAGTTAGCTGCTTTTTGGGATAATTTTTTTATGAGAAGGATGTTCTGTAATTTTCAGCTGATTAGTATTTGTGGCATTTTAATGTTAATTGAAAATGGGCATCTGCATACATTTCTAAAGGGGCCCTGCCTCGTTTGGCTCATAAAGCTCTTCTGTTTTTGCATTGGACTTGGGTAGAACTAGAAGAAGGAAAAAACTTTACTCAGTGCAGTGCAGGCCAAAATACAAACTCCATGCTACAGACAAATAATGATGTAAGCTGGAGAGTTCCCAAGAGAGAACCTTTCCTTTGTCATCTTAGGAGAAAGGAAAGAAAGGAAACTTTTTTCTCTTCCTGCTTCAGATCTCATTCTTTTCTTTGGGTTAAACTCTTCATACCCAAACATGCAATAAATGGATTCCTGCCTGGTGGTTCTGGAAATGTGAAATCCATTGGTGAAGGACAGAGTTACACAGGCGAGTATCTTGGTGAGGATACATCTGACACTGAATTTCAAATGAGGTCCTGGCAAGTTGAGCTAAAGGCTTTACTGGCAGATACTTACCTTTTTGATTGCCTTTTGTCTTTGGAAAACTTTTTTTGCTTATAGAGAAACAGCATGTGGAAGTAGTGGAAAAAAAGGCAGGGAGGGATAGAGGGTTTATCCAGATGTTAAGTGTTTTGAAGAGAGCACAAAAATCCCCTCGGACAGCGTTTCTCTCATCCGTGTGACTTGCTTCTGTAGTAATTAATATATCTGATTCTATTATTAGTTGAGAAATAAAAATGATAAACAAATGTAAATGAAGAAAATAGGGAATGTATTGTTCATTTGCTAATGAGAATTTTCTAGAGCTCCCTGATCAGAATAACTGCAGATCAAAGCTTCAGTAAAGTCAGCCACAAGATGGCAAGCTAAATATCCCAACTCTTAAAACCCTCAGTGTGGTTTCTTTTTCCCTATTGGTGTGTAAATTCTCTTTCATGTTTTCTGGAGAAGGTTGATATGTTTTTGGTTTATCTGACATATTTTGATATATATATCACTGCAGTTTGGAAAAACACTGTGAAATCTGAACTTATTCCTAAAATACCTTTTGTCCTCAAGAAATAACTGGTATTTTTGTTTGCCCTACATTAGCTCTTTGTCCAGATATTAATTATTGCTACCATATTATACAATCCTTTTCTAAATATGTTTAGAATATGTGTAATACAAATTACATGAAGTTTCATATTGTATGTTCTTCACAGTTCTTATGTGGTCTGCTAATCTCAAATACAATTTTTTTTCATGTGTATAATAACTGTAGTGGAATGAGCTTTTCTCATTATTACCCTCAGCTCTAAGTTGTGCCCAGATAATACATAAATGATCATGAACTGCACTGTTAAACCTAAACCACTTCAGTTACTCTTAATATTCAACAAGGACAAACACCTTTTAAAATGTTGAATGGAAAAGGGTCGCAGTAAGTTAATGATGGATTGCAGCAAGAAGCCATCTTACTGCTGGGTCTGCGCTATGGCGGTAAGACTGGGATTTGGTGTAATTTTTGACTGTTGCTGGTTTTGCCTTCCACTGCCGTGGGTGGAACACTGATGGGATGCACAGTGCTAGTGTGGCTGGCGAGCTTGAGGAGGTGCTGGTAATGGACACTGACAGGGACAGCACTTCTGCAGAAACTTGAACACCGCCTGCCTTATTGTAGTAGCAATGTGGTAGATGTTGCATGTTTTTTGCTGTAATGGTTCAAATTTATTTTCATGGTTCTTATAAAAAAGAATATTTTGGTCACTTTACATGATGTGACTCACTAAAAAATGACAGTACACTGAAGATGGATCATATAAATTCAACTTACAGGACCATGTAAAATTAAAAAAAAAAAATAAATAGACTGAGCATGTGATTTATTGTAAGGCCTGGGTATTCCTGCAGACTGTCATCTGGTGATGCTCAGAAATATGGCATACATGTCTACTTCTGTAAAACTGTCAGATGTTGATAAAAAAATCAACCTCTTTAAATTTCTTTGAAAAGACCATATTCCAGTATTTATCTATTTACTACTAGGTGGGGCAAAAGAATGTCAGTCAACAGGCCAAATGTTTCTTTCCCATCCATTCTTGGCAAAAGTGTAAGTGCTTAGTTTTGCTCTGAATGAAGAGGAGAATTATTTAGAGTAGGCTTTTATTACAGGCACAGTGTATTCCAATGTTTTGTCTGTTGTACGTGAAAATTCCCTACAAGGCCAAGGTATACTTGGGGTAGTATTTGTAAGATTAAGCACTGGTCTTGTTCCTCTTGGCCCAAGCCGACGCTTGATTTCTCTGAGCCTGCCCTGTGCTGAATACGCATGCTCGGTCTGCTGAGACTTCTTCACGCCAAACCTGGGAGTCCTGGGGGAAAGGTTGCTCTTTTCACGCTGCCTGCCTGGCTCGATTAACTTAATTCCAGTTCTGCAGTGCAGCCTCAGCAAGCTGTCAGCTAGTACTGGGTTCAAACACCCCTAATTTTTCCAACATCAGTGGCTACCTCTTGGAGCTGGATGTTACGGGAAGTATGGGTAGCTGTGGCAGCTGCTCTCCTCCATAAAGAGCAGATGTGCAGTAGAAAACTCCAGCCGGTTGTTACAAGTGAGGTACATCGCAGTTAATCCGAGTGTAGAAAGTCTTTGTGGGCAGATGGAGGCTGTTCTAGCTGGAGGTCAAGTCACTTTGGGGACAACAGAAATGGCGAATTCGGGATTAGCAGTTTGGTCTAGAGTTTCCATAGACAGTCCCTTTTCAGACGTGTTGTGACTACGAGTATTATGAATATTACTTTTGTTTCTAGTTTTGCATCTTTACCAAATGTTACGTGACAAGGTACAGATTGGTTGATAATCACAGTTAGAGTCAGCATAGCTGGAAGAAGCTAGTTCGTTCTTTAAAAAAAAAAAAACAAGAATAGCAATGGTCACAGATGGTGACTTATTTTCAGGGCTACCATCAGTTTTTGGGGTGTAAGCAAGTTCAAACAGAGGAGGCCTTGTGTGAGCTTCTCATAGCTGCTAAATAATCCTATCTCAGTCCATTGACCGGGACAACGTAACTACTTGATTTGTAGGTCTCTGCCAAATAAATGCCAAAAGTGACATTCTGCTGTTAGGTACCCCGGCAATTAAGCTGTTAGCCATGGCAGAGTTTGAATGGGGCATTTAACTATGAAAAGCTTTTCTATCCTTTTGTTAATTTACCTGGTTTATTCATCTATCAGTGTCTTCCATGAGAAGACACAGTGCACGTTCATTCTCGTGGGCAGTCTCCATCTGCTTTTAAAATGTCATGCTGAGATTAGCATCTTTGTTTCCAGATTTAATAGGAGATCAAAGTTTTGTTATATCTCGGGCTTTGGTTTGTAGGTGACAGGGGTTTGAACCTTTGACTGTTTAAAATGGACGATGGAGGTTTTTTGTACTAGGCTCCAATTTTAACACCACTTTTGCAAACATGCAGGGATGTTGAGGTATTTGCATTGAACGGACTGCATTGTTGCAGGATTTTTTTCTAGGCTGTCAGACCAGCTTCTTTATTTAAAAACAGAAGAAAAATTTTTTTTTGGACTAATTTCATAAGGCTCTGAAGTTTGTGGTGTTCATTGGTCTGTGGCCCTCCTGCCTCAGCCTCTTTGCTAGCTTGGTCAACCCGGAGAGAGGGGCAGGTCTTTTAAAGCCAGGACGTTTTGTGCAAACCAACAGTGGAGGGAGCAAGTCTATTGCTTTCACTCAAGCAAAATGCAAAGACACGCTGGCTTGCTCTGTTTAGCTTGACAGCGGCAAGGAGAAGGGTATTTGCTTTCTTTAGCCCACACAGTACTAGAGAATTTGGAGAGAAAGTGTGGGGAGGTGAGGGAAGAGGAAGCGTGGGCAATGTAGGGCTGATGAGGGTGATGCGGGAGGACGTTTGATTTATTACCTTATGGGGAGAATTAGCAAATGTACAACAAAATCGAAAGGAAAATTGGGCTTTACTAGTTAGGCTGTTTTGTGGACGACAGAAGTATCTGATGTGTGTGTGCATAAGATAATTTCACAGGGGCAGAGGAGGCTGCCTGTAAGGTGTCTTGCTTAATAACAGCTGTTTAAAGTGAGTCATATTTTTCTCCTGACATGCATTTTGTGTCTGAGCAGGTTAAGACCATAATTGATTTTCTTAAACCCTCTTTTTCCTAATGACTACGCAGCTAAAGAAAGACATTTCGGTATGGAGAATTTCATTTTGTGTCTTCCAAAGTTGTATCCATTGATTTTTCTGAGGATTAACAGGCTTGGTGGTGTGCTAATTATAAAGAACTTGGTGGCAGAAAATTGTGAAAGAGACTATTGCAGTGGGTGGACTTAAATGTACTCTATATTTTTGAACTAAATTCCTTTGGCTTTAACTCATATCTTAAACGTTGAGGTCCTTTCTCTTTGGCTCTAAATTGCCAATTCAGCTGTGTACCAAAATGTCTGCACAGCTTCCTTCACCGCATCTAGGTTGCAGTTGCAGTAGGAAATTCAGATATTTGCTATCTATTCCAAGCAAGAGCATTAGAAACGTCAAGAAGGTACCGATACATGGACAGAATTGAGAGGGGGGAAAATTCAGGCATTGAAGTAAAAAAAGGTTTTGTCCTTCAGATATGCCTATGATTGGGATTGAATGGGTTTGATTTCAATTTAATAATTAAATTCTTGCACTGCTTCTCTCCCCTGAACCTACCTATTTATAATTTCTGGTAAATATTCCCTCTTCTTTGGCATTCTTCCCTCCTCCCCTTTTGCATCCCTTGTGCTTGTCTCGCTTCTCCGGGGCAATTAAAGAGTTTTTGATTTCCTCTCTGGTGGCCTCAGTACTGCCTCTGCCATTGGGATCCGCCTGCTTCGCGTGGCAGAAAGGGAAGTTAAAGTGACTAGAAATTAGAGCTGAGCTCAGTGCCAGCAGCCAAAAATAACCTCCAGTTTTAACTGTTGACTTTTAAAAACCAGTCTCTTTCCTTTAAAAATAAGTGCTGAATACTGCCAACTCTTACGATAACATATATGGCTTTGCTAGATGTCAAATACAGTTTTGTTGCTTAAAAAAGAAAAAGGCTACAGGACTCTTGCAGTAACTCATAAAATGTGTGCTTACCTGTTAGAGATTGAAATGTTACTTCGGAAGTTAACTTTTATTGTTTTGCAGAGGCGGGAAGACAACACTAATATAGGAAGCCGTGAAAATGCTGTTCTGTTTATCTGTTGGAAAACTTCTGGAGGTGGATACATAGAATTATGTCTATTAATCACTTCTACCCAGAATAGCAATTTATGAAATGTAATAAACAATAAAATTAGATCAATCCCCAAAACAATAAGTTGTATTTCTTGAAGTGGTGCCTAGGGCAAGTGCAGGATCCTTGGGAACCAGTAAGTAAAATGTCATCTGCACAGACGTGTCCTTTATTTACTAGAAGATGCCTGGGTCCATGCGTGCAGACCTTTCTCACTTAGATCTAACAAGAGAGGTTTTCCAATTAAATTGACTTTTTTTGGAAAACAGCCTTATGGAACCATTTTTATGTGAAAATGTTATACTATTCAGTGACTGCAGTAGGCGTGCTGTAAGACTGACATTCAAACAGTGCTCCCACTAGTGAGTTGGATTGTCTTTGCCCTCATCTAAGTATTCACATCTAATTTGTTTCAGGAAAGTGGGAGTGGAATGAGTGTGTGTTTTGCTCAAGCTGTTTAACTGAAGTAGTTGAGTACTTGTGTGTTCTTCCTAAAAGCTGCTGGTGCCTCAGTATTGCGGTTGTACTTAGTGCCAGAGACCATGAAAGATGACGAAAATGAAATGTTTCTGGTTTTCTGCGCGAGAGCTTGCTGAAATGATGTTGGGTACATCATGCGTCTTGGAAGACTTGTATCTGCCATAATGATCACCCTTCACTTTCATTGGAAAAATACTTGGTCCCACAAAATAAGGAAAGGCCCTGTACGTCATGTGGCTGTATGCTGGCTCTCTGCTGTACTCCAGCTTGTTTTCCTTAATATTGTGTTATACATCTAAAGACGTTAAACTTCATCTCTGGGGTAGCTAAGTTACTGTTTGGCTCCTTATTACCCTGAGTCCATCAGAGACAAGAGGGATCTCATAGTTTCAGTTGCTTACCAAAACCACAAAGTGGTGGTTATCTTAATTAGTTTGGAATGTAATTTAATTCAAGATGTAACAAGTGGGTATAAAAACAGGTGGTAGGGGAAAACGGGAAGGAATGATAAGCCTCGCCGAGTAGACTATAGTAGGTACATCTAGATGGTTTTTAGTTGTTTAACTGTTATGAGTGTTGAAATCCCTTATCTGGCAAAAGCTCTTTTATAGATGAGACAGCCGAGACAGAGTTTAAATAGGGTTAAATAAACTGGGTTTAGAGCTTTGACCAAGCAGTACTGATTCGGGTTTCATTTTGCATCACAGGATGATACAGTTCTTAATAAAGTGCTCAGTAAACATTGACATATTTATTTTATTGGTATGCGTTTCTCTTCGGTTGAGAGGGTGATGGATAATAATAGAAGCAATGGCTAAAGTCAGATTTGGCCATTCTTCTCTGGAGAGTTGTTGCTTTGTGTCTTTTGCTTTGTAATAGACTTTTTCTTATGCTGGTATGTTTGAGCTGAGTTTGTTTGCGCCTCTTCTGAGCTCGAGGCTCAACTCCCGAGATTGTTGGATTTCACTAATCCTGTATAGTTAATTCAGGTTATTTTTATTCCTTTTTAATCTCTCTCACAGGGTTGAAGAAGTCCAGAACTGATTCCTTGCCAAATGATTCTAAAGGTGGTTTACAATAAAAAGAACAATTTGGTATTTCTCCTTTCTTTTCCCTTCAAAAGTTGTACCTTTCCTTGCCAGATATGAAGGTCTTGTGCAAAATTAAGCCTCTATTTCTATTCTTGGGTAAATAACAATACAGGAGTTATGTACTTAATGGCTTTGTGTATTCTCTAGATGTTTGCAGTAGCTCGGCTGCATCAAAAGTTGGCATTTAGCAGACCAAGTACATTGGATCAATGCAGTACAGAAGTGAAGTTGGTGGAGTTGGATGTAAATATGGTTTGCTCTCCATAACAATTAAAAGTGCTTTTTTTCTGAAGATCCAGATTGCAACTATACTTAAATACATTAGATTAGGTTTTCTGTTCATCGGTTGTCCAGTACTTGGAACAGATTGGTGCTAGTTAACTCTTCTACAGTGATGAAGTAGTTTTAATCAAACCTTTCAGATGTAAGATGCGCAATATTGCTATGTCTGTGTCCCTCTTGCCTTTGAGTAATGTTTGTTTATATCAGATGTTTTCTTGTTTGTGTGCATTGCTGGCATATTATTGCTACACAAAGACGTCAGACTCACCCTAATTTTTTTTTTCTTTTAATGGAGTGTGATTACTGCAGTTGGCTGGTCAGTTCTCTGCTGTTAATATCATGCACTGAGGAAAACTTGGGGTGTTGTCTAGTGTTGAGTTTCATTTATTTATTTATTCCAGGATTGTAAACAGATTTGCTTCCTGTGTGGGAGTAGAGCGAGGCGCTTGCTTGATTGATTCGTTACTTGCAGGGACACAGAACCAGGGGGATCTATCGATTCCCCACAGCTAGCTGAATCTGGTTTGTAATATACTTAATTGCTCTTTAACAGACTTCTCTTTGCCCGGTCTAACTTTAGAAAGAATGTTCTGAGTTTGCAGCAGTATTTAAGATGTGTGTATTATGGCAGATTTATTGCTAGTTTTAACTATTTCAGAGATGAAGCAGGTACTAATACTGTGCCAGGTCTTCGTGTTGTCCATTTGTCCATCTGATATTTCTGTCTTAAGAGTCCAGATGGTTCCTTCAGACTGGCCTTTCCAGCCTGAACTGCACCATTTCTCCTGCTCTGACATCTTCTGAACAGGCTGCTGTTTGTTCTCATGCTTTGATTTTGTGTGTGTGTGTGTGGTGCGTCTGTGTACACACATCTGCTACAGATTTAGCTATTTTTATCAAGTTGTGATTGGCAAAGTCCCAGATGTGCAGTCTCCGTTTTGTCCAGTGTTGTTGGTGATATTTGGGATTATCTCTTTCTTCCTGTCTTTATGGAGGTTTAAAGTACCTCATATGGAAACTCATTAGATCTATTTTGTATAAGCACTCATTGTACTTAGACTTTGATCTTAATTTTTCCAGAGTTAGGATTTTGATTAATGATGACCTGGAAAGACTGTAAATAAACATCTTTGTGTATTTTGTGCACCGCCTTGTGAAAGGTGTATAAATAAGGTCTAAAGAATGGTAACTTTTCTGCTGCTTGACCGACAGCCCTCACCCCTCAAGTTATCCTACATTGAAAAATAATGTTTCTGGGTTTAGTGAAGAACTTCGATATGATAAATGATTATAAAGCTGAAGGAGCCCTGAATGTTTACCAAAACAAAGGGCATTGCTTTGTGTGTCTGCTTTGTGCCAGAGTGAAATAATTAACACAGTATCTGGAGTTTAAACTGTATGATAATCTTGTTGTAGTGACTCAACATAGTCACCTGATAATTTTAGAATGTTGTTAACAGATGACTTTTTAGAGGATTTGCTGTAAAGGCTTGTCTAATTACTTGTTCAATGCCTTGTGAAGGCAAATGAGTTGCTGCAGTTCCCTTGCTGCCTCACCTCTGGCATGGTGACGTCCTAAACTATTCCTGCGGTGTCAGCAATGGCTTCATGACTGTGGCCTCAGTTTCTCTCATGTCATGGAATAATTTCACTCCTTGCTAGTCTTCAAGCCCTTCACAGTAGCAAAGATCTGCTTCTAACGTGTATTTAAAAAGTAAAATTAAAAAAAAAAAATTCCAAATGTACAAATTTTTCAACAATCTTGAAAATTGCTTTTGTCACCTGTAAGTTGTTTTTCTTTTTTACAGCATTCACCTGGTATTATTTTCCATTTTCAAGTCACCTTTAGACGAGTACAGAGTAGACTGTGGTGACTGATTGGGACTATGGGCTGCTTCTCCTTTCTCCTACCCTCAGGTGCAATGTGACCTAGGGGTGTATTATCATATTCTTGATTGTACGCATCCTTTGTACTGGCACTAGTTGATGGAAAGAATAAAATAGTTTGTTAGATAAAGTTCCAACTTTTTATCTGCCAGACTCAATCCAGCTTTGGGCGTTATGGATAAAGTAGTTTGGAAAACAGGAAGATGTGTGCTTTTTTTCTTCTCTCTCTGAAAGGCTCCTGCTGAGGTTGGTAGAAGGACATTCTAACAATAGTCAGTTCTGTAGGAGGTGAATTTGTGTTATGCTATCTATATTTTAGTAGAGAAAGATAGGATTGAATAGTCATAAGACTAAAATGCATCGTAGAAAGATCCATTAGTTAGAAATAGCCTTTGAAGCACACAGTATCTGCCATAGAGGCTGTGGTAGAAGCTAGTGAATAACTGCAGCTTCTCACCCATTTATTTTCATGTGGAAACACAGCAATTTGGAAACATCAGATTTCTTTTACCTGGAAAACTGACAATTTCCACCAGCATCCTGACCCCCCGGATGTGCCGCGATTCCTTCCCGATGCTTCCCACTTGAGATACAGCCCTCCAGGAGGAGAATTTCTTAGCAGTAAATGAATTTGCTAATGAGCTTTCCTCCCAAAACAGCGAGGAGATGCCAAGTGACATGTTGGGAAGTGCCAAGCAGGAGGGAAATGGCTCTTCTGTGCCGACTGTCATAAACAGGATGCGGTTTGTTTACAGTCCGTCCTTGATCTCTATAGTCCCCCTGTCAGGGCTGCGCAGGGATGAGACTCCCGCAATGGCCTGGAGAAATACGAGGTTTCTGAGCCAATATCAAATATTGTGTCAGAGAAGAAAGTGGCTTTGGGCGAAGGAGCAAACAAAATTAAGCAGTGTATCTTGGATTCTTCTGTGTTTTTCTGGGGTATTTATCATTCTGACTGCGCAGCTGCGTTGCAGTTGACTGCAGAGCAGAGAGAATTTAATAAACTGGGGATAACTGTTGGGTGACTAATTTTAAGAAGAGATGCATTGAAAATCCTTTGTAGTGGGATACTTTTGGAATAGTGACAACAGTTTGTTCAGAGGTACATTAGAATAAAACAGTCTTTCAAGTTGTAAAAAGAATAAAATAGAATAGTTCAGTTGGAAGGGACCTACATCTGTCATCTACTCCAACTGCCAAGAACACAACTTAATTTTTTTCCTATCACCCCCCCAAAAAAAATCCAAATAGAATCCTTGGCATTGGTTGTACCGGCTCTCAGCACTATCCTGAGGGGATTCTGCTGACCATCTCAAATCTCTGGTACAGTTCCTGCCCAAGTACAGCATCGGGGTAGTGTTACAAAGCATCATCAGAGCTGTGTGAAGAAAAGCAAAGGGCCTTTGGCTCTTGCCATTGGTGCTCTTGACATTTATGACTGCTGAACTCGGGTACCATAAAATACTCCAGATACAGTAACATGGTGATGATCTGCTGTTATTAAGTGAAACTTTGCCTTGGAGTAATAGAATACACCCGAGGTTCGATGGCTGTTGGTATGGCATGTGCTTCTCCTGTAGGAAAGACACTGTGAACAATCTAATTAGGCCAAGTTTAATTCTCTTAGGCTTTACTGCCAATAAAAGTTCCTTGCTAGAAAAATAAAATTGAGCTGTAGCCCAGAGTAATGTGATTTGCATTAGAGCAGATTGTGAACATAAGGTAAATTTTTAAGTATCAAAGTAATTTAGAGATTGAAGTTTTACAGAAATTCTGTGGTACTTAAACATCTTGGGACTCTCTCTCATAGTTTTCTAAGAAAAGGCTCTGATGATTGGGAGTTGACGTTCTTTGTTTTCCTACGTATATGGATCTCTTTCTGTATATGCCCTTATAGAACATGAATAATTCAGTGCTTGTAAATAGACAGGGAAAAGCGTTGAGATGGCAAGTCATGGGTTTCTTTGTTGATAGTCACATATTTTAGTTGTTGAGGTGTAAAAAAAAAAAAAAAAGTTGTTAAAACCGTTTGCACCATCCTGGGAGCGTGCATGTTCACTTGTTTATCTGCTCCTCTTGAATATTTCATTGCACTTTAAAATCAGTTCCTTAATTCCTTGCCACTAAGTTACCAGCTCAAGTTTAGCCGAAGGGCTCCAGGACATGTAGGCTGCGTTGTCTTTTTTGGGGTTGCAAAGACCGCAAACATTTCCTACAAGCAGCTTGGTTTTTCAGACAGCCTGCTACTGCTTTGGCTGGTTTTGGCAGTGCATTAGTATTCCGAGTTTTCTGTTTGCCATTCATGAAGCTGACAACTGAAAAGGCTAATTGGGATAAGGTGTAGGGAGGAAGAGAAAATATCAAAACTCAGACAATAAATTAAATTAATTTGTTTCCTGTATGAGTTGTGTTGTGAAGCGAGGCTATTTGTGTACCATTTCTCATTTTGAAATCAAGAAACAACTTGCTTTCAGAATAGGAATAAATCATTCATATAGAGTTTATCTAAACTCCCAGTGGCTGCAGACTTTGTTCAAGGATTTGTGGAGGGATGTAGTGGTGTGGCCTGACTTGCCGTGCTCTGTCTGACTGAGGAAATGAGAACTGATGACTGTAAGCTGCCATACATTGGTGTACTTTTTGTTTAAGTCACCACTCGTTATTGAGGAAAATAAGGTGAGTAGTCACTGCTTATATAATTTGTAGAATTAAAAATCAAATGTCATTTACAAACTGAAGCTACAGTGCAGGATTGATGAATATTTCAGGAAGCAAAGTCATGACTTCAGTATTAACAGACACCGAGGACCTCTAATATAAACTGAAAGGGTGATTGCAGCAAGCCAGCACTTCCTAATCTCACAAGAACAAATAGGTGTTGTATTTAACCCTTAAATCTGCGACTCTGAAAGTGTGTTTCCCATTTTACCTTGCTATTGTGCTTTCCCCTCCTCATTTGGAGGAAAAAAGGTGGTTTGGTAAGAGAAGAGGTACTACAAAATAAAACCCTACAAAAGTGAAACCATCAGCCCAGCATGAAGCAATCCTTGTTTACACAAACACCATTTAGCTGTAAGAAATACAGAGTTCACCTCTTTGTACAGGAAATATATGGGAGGGGAATATGAATCCAGCTGTTTGTATTATGATTATTATTTCTTTTTGATTATAGGCTGTTCATGTCTAAGGAGAACAGCCAAGCTGAGGAGTGAGTGTGCATTGTGCTGGGAAATCCTGTTTGATACTTTATCCCAGGCAAAAGGAGGGTGACAGAAGTACTAATGGAAAAAAAGGAAAAAAAAAGAAAACAAACTGAAGAGAATGAGAAATGTTTTCCTAGCAGCATCCAGGAAGCTAGAACTTGATGGTGTGTTCTTGAAATCTTTTTTTCTAGCACACTAAAATTTTCAAGGGCTTCTCGTTATTTAATTTTTAAGATGCTGGATTTGTAACATGCAAGGTATAAAAGATCTAGCTGATCAGAGGATGTCGGGAGACCCAGGAACTATTGTGTCATCAATATATTCTGTAAATAAGTTTCATTGATTTATTAATAAACCATATGTGGGAGAATGTGGGAGGTGTCTCTTTCTGAATAAAAATGCTGTGTACTGCAGCTCCTCAGAGGGAGGAGTATGGGAGCTCTCAAAAACTATATGCTATGGTCCTGAATCTGTACCCTGTACATGGGCCTACTGACATGTCAATGTGCCATGTCCAATTTACTGCGTGCTTTTTTACTAGTGGTGCAACATGTGCACCGGGGAACTGACATTTCTCACAAGCATCAAAATTACCTACTTGTGCTACACAACACGTGCCTTGTCTTGTTTGTCCGTATCTCGTGGGTCTCTGGGAGCGGGCTGCCACGGAAAGCAGCCTAGTCCTGTCTGTCGCTTTTCCCCAAAGTGCTGTTTCAGATGCAGGCAATAGGCTGGAGGAATTGTTGCAGATGTGGCATCTTGCTTTTCAGCCTTCTTTCTCAGGAGCTTGTGGTTTCTTCCTGATATGTATTTTGATCCTGTTACATGAAGGTAGAGCAGCCCACGTAGAAAATGGGCACTCTCTGGGAGCTGTCTGCTACTGTTAGGAGACCTCATTCAGCCCAGGCTCCATTGTGGGAGACATGGGATGATGTAGGATTTGTCTGAGCAGATTTAACATCTCCCAAGGGACTACTTACATAGGGATGGGGAATGTGGAGGTACAAACTTCACTTGTACCTCCTGAAATGACCCTAACTGCAATTCCAAGGATCATATGACCTAAAAATGTGCATTTCAAACAGATGTGCAAGTACATGATTTTATTCACCATTAAGTCAATGGAGACTAGCAGATGCAGCTCTCCTCCACGCTGGTTTGATCTTACCATTGTGATTTGTACCTTGAAAGGATTAACCAGTCTTTTCCCTTAAAGGACTTCTGCTCTGAAGTCATGAAAATTTTATCACTGTCAGAGATGAAGCATCATGACATTACACCCTGCGAGCATCGGCAATCCCTTGGTCCTTGAGGAAAAGGGAGTGTTCTAGAAGTCCTCACACAGAACACTGGAAAGGCTTTTGACATTGGTCAGGGCCTGAAAGTTTTTAAAGATGATCACAAGCAAAAAATAGCCCGCAGCAGTGCTTACTCCATCATCCATTACAGACATAGGACTTTGATCAAGGTTGCTATAAGCGAGAAACATCTGTAACGTGGACAGTCCAGAGAACACTAAGGTAATCCATGTGAGGGGAAGATGTAACCTGTAAACTGGCTCTCCCCATACACCTCAACCCTAGACTCCAAAAGTGGCTTTTGGAAATTAATATTCTAACTCTAATGCAGAAGTGAGGGCATTCCTTCATGGTACTCCAGGTGTTGAGTTACCTGGAAAATGGCCAGGCAGAAAGCCAGGGGATGGTGTAACAGCTGGGCTGGATGTGTGCAATTTTTCACATTACGAGAATGTGTGTATTGAGCCTTGTCAAATTTTCTGTTACTACAGTATTTCCAGTTTGGATTTTTTTTTGTTAATGTTCTGTTAGATTGTGTTTTTGCATGGTTTTTGCTGATAGGTTGAGAATTTTTGTGTGTGTTGTATTGCACTTTTGAGAAAATAAATACTAGTTTTATAGAACTGTCTTTGATACATTTTTCATGATGGCTTAATAATAGAACTACCATGAAAGCATGCTTCCCAACAACGTAGTGTGATTTCCATACAAGGGGGAGGGGAACCCCAACATTTTGATGTTTCATTAAAATTTAAAGAAATATTATATGAAATTCTCCTTGGCATTTCTAGAAAAGATTCTTTTTTTTTTTTTTTTCCCCTGACACAGTACACATAGCGTTTTTTTTTTTAAAAAAAGGCAGCTTTATGAATCACCAGACTGCTGCTCTTCTCAGCAGGGACTGATCAGGACACCAGCAGGCAGGCCTGACCAAGCGCCCCGAGTGATTATCACGCGGGATGCAGCCTTAATGTTCTTCTGTACGTTAACTCTTTGCACCTGTGCTCTCCATTTCCTGAGAGAATATCCTTTCTTGCTGTAGTTGGGGTTTTGCAGAGCACTCGCTGTGGTTACGTACAGGCAGGTACTGCTCAGCAACTTGTAGCTTGGCCATGACTGTCATGGAAATGAAGGAACTGGAAAGAACCTCTTGGATTCTAGACCAGGCCCTGAATTTGTAGGGATCATGTCATATGCTTTTAATTGCCTTATTGGGGTTTTGAACGTTGCATTTTATCCTCTGATCCATATTTGAGGGAAAGACCAGTGTGGATGTGTCACAATCTATGACATATTTAACTTTTGATATATCCCCAAATGACTATAGATAGGTTTTTTTCTGGAGCAGAACAGCTGGCCTATTGTTGATTTCATTTGATTACCTACAATGAAAGCTTCAGTAAAATATTTGAAAGTTATATACACAGTACTGTAGCCAAGAACTGACTTACGGGGTGGCTTCTGCCAGATTCTTGAATTTTTATCCTAGGCAGTATTAACATAAATTCTGTTTAGTCATAGAATTTTCTCTCAGTTCTGCTACTTATGGTTTACTTCAATGTCGTCTTCTGCCAATCCCAGCTAAAAATATTCTGTGATGCCAAAATATTTTGCTTTGTAACTTAATGATGTCTTCCTTTTTTTTTATCATCTTATATTCTGTGATGCTGTACGTGAAACTGAGCTGCATTTTGGAGCTCTTAGGAAATACTTGTTACAGCTCCTGTCCTGTGTAAGGGGCTGCAGTGGGATTGCTTTTAATAGCAGTGGTTGAAAATTACCTAAATGTGGTTCTCTGTTTGCTTTTAGTACACCTGACTTTTCCCTAATCTTTTCTGTTGCCTGTTCAATACCCAACTCCACCTCCTGATGTTCCTGGAAAATTGATTGTTCACATAGGTGGTATTCTAGCTTATCTTCCTCATATACAAGTAGAGGACTCTGTGCCTATGTAAAGAAGCATTTTTCTTATCCCTGGTAAAATTATCATTATATACACAACTGTTTCTTTTATCCTGTCTCTGTATGCTTTCAGTGTTTTCTGAAGATAACTGTTGATCCTATCTTTTTTTCTTCTTTGACTGCACTTACTAGTGTTACCAGTCCTCTGCATTTCCATTTTCTTTGTGTTACGCAAGCTTTCCTATATTGTTCTTTACCTCCCTGCCTAGCTTCATTGATTCCTCTTGCCATTTTAGCATGTTTTGATTTTACAGGAAAGACGACTGATTTGTAGCATCCCCAGCTGTACGTTAAAATCTTTCCATGCACTTACATTTACTTTACCATGAATCCTAGACAAGTTGTCTTTTAAGAGTTAGAGATTTAAAGAGCATGCTTAAAATTCTTATTTGAAGTCCGTATTTGCACGACTTCTCTATGTACCTTCTGTGCATACCTGTGTAGTCTCTTACCTAAATCTTACTTATTGCAAGTTCATTAATTCTTCAGCAGCTAAACTGCATGGCTTTTAAATTTCATAGAAATCTACTTTTTATTATAATGGATGCTTCACTTGGCACTTGTGACCCGTATGTAGCATTTAGGAACAGTTCAGCTGATGCTTTTCGCTTCTTGATGAACTTACAGACAAGGGCAGGAGTGAGTTGCAAGCCATATGAATTACTTCTGTAGTCCACTCCCTGCAGATTTTTCCTGGGCTTCACAAAGGCTTGTGATAGTCACGTGTTGGACCCCTATTCTCTCATCTGGTGGGTGCGTGCATGTAAGGGGGGATGCTGCTGTGTAATGGCTACCTTATGGCTATGCCGTGAGGTGTATACTCTTTAGTGCTTTGGACATGTCTGCTGTGTGACAAGATGTAGATAGTTTCCATCCCCTGAGCAGACGTGACAGACAGACATTTCCTACCTTCAGGTGCTTTGTAACAGGTTACTGAGGCCTGTGCTCGCCAAGAGATTGCGCAATGCGAAATAAGCACCACTGCTAATGTTGATCAGGGACCTCGGAATACAGCCTGCTGGGAGGGGGCGTATCCAGGGACAAGGAATGTACAGTCCGGTGTCCCAGGTAAGAGAGCCCTTTGCGGATGTGTAATGAAGTGTATGGGATTTGCTGAAAAGACCTGATGTGCTTTAACAGGAGAAATGCTAGACCCCATCACAGAAGATGTAAAAATATGCAAATGGCATTGAGGGTAGCTTAGAGTTTTATGGCATCTCTTATTTGAATGAAGACAGTGATGCAAAGTCTTGCTTTTTCTGAGGTTTGAGATTTGCAATAATATTTTTAGTGACATTATTTTGCTTGTGTTCTTATAGTTATGGTTTTATTTCATACCATATGCTGTTTTTGATTATACGTATGAAGGAAAAACAAATGTTTTTAGATAAGCTAGATGACTTTGATATGAAAATATTTAATTATGGAAAATAACTTTTGCAAAAGCAGGTGGCTTTAAAACTGTTTATATTCTAACTGCACTGTATGGTCATAAATGCAATACTGAAGTAAAAACACAGATTTGATTTTGGACTTGTTTCCAAGCCTAGAGGGTCATATGTTGTTTATAAGTTTGGAATACTAAACATAATGGTATTGCTGGAGATAAGTTCTAGCTCCCAAGTTACAGTAGCATGAAATAAACAGGCTTTTATTACTGGCAATCAATGAATACCTTTTGGTTTATATTAAATCTGACTTAGTTGAAGATAAAGCTGAAATGAGCTTCTCCTTCATCAGCTTCTGCTGTATGTTAGTAGAGAAAGGAAGACAAGTGATGTGTAATACTGTCTCCAGGTAGTGTGAGTCTCAGTGCGAAGAAGAATTGGACCAGTTGTGTTTGGGTTTAAACTGGATGAGATGATGGAGCATATGCTTAAATGTCTTGGGGCCCGAGATCTCCTAGTCCTCTGGGAAAAGTACTTTTTAGGGTTAAGTATGTCAAATATTGAACCTTTTAGCAGCTTTTATCAGAAAAGCCAAACAAGTAGTTTCATGAGCAATGAAAAAGCTTTAATTTCCTCTGGATTGCTCTGTCTTGGTTAACGAGCTTTCTTTAAACTGAGTTGTGCTTATTTTTTCTGTTGGTTCCTCGTTAGCCTGGAAAACCACCATCCTTTTCTCCCCGTTGCTCTTTTCCTACTGAGTATTTTGGATAGCAGTATGTGAGCTGCTGTATTCAACACCAGCCTTTAGATCAGGGACTGAAGACTTAAGGGTGAATTTGTGAATTCTCAATTACCCCCTCACCAGCTGCTTGTTTTCACAAAACTTGTTTATCCTTGAGACATTGACTGTATTGTATGTAGATTAAATTGGCCAGCAGGTATTGTAGCGAAGGAAAAAGATGCACAGAATGATTGTCTAACCTTGATTTTAAATAATAATGATTAAAAAAAACCCTAAAAACATGGGGTTTGCATTCAGAGGTGCTCATAGCTATGTTACCTTTTTATTAGAATAGTTTAGAACTTGCATCCTCTGCATACAAAGCGGTAGGGTAACATTAAATTTTCTTTTCCTTTCAGAAGGTGATAGAAAGAGTGTTGTGTGTATGCACATGCTAGGAGGAATTTGCATTCTGCTTTCCAACTCCATGTCATATTTTGATAAAGCATCACGAACTGGTTATTACTCTATTAAAAAGACACCTATATTTTTTGTGAATGCTGTGTCTTTGCTTTTATTAAAGATTTTTTTGTGACACTGACTTTGACCAGAACCTTTTAACGTGATCTTTTTAATCAGTTTGTGAATGAATTACTCAGGGTGCATTTCGATATTATACTCCAGTCACCTGTAATGAATTAAGAGCTACCATTGCTGACTGTATCAGTGATTTTATAGAGGTACTTCTGCTCGCTGCTTTGATTGGATCCACCTTTGAATCAGTCATCATTATTATGCATTCTGAATAATAAATCTTAATTCCCTAATTACACATTTACCTGCTACTCTAAATTGTCTCATATTTACCTGATGCCATGTAATTAGGAAATTACAGAATTTATACAATAGGTGTTGTATTTTTCATGTTTCCTAGTTGGGAAAATATAATAGGAAATGGCTTAATAGGTATGTTTAAATTTCCAAAGTATTTTCACCAGTAATCACTTAAGAAAGCTTACCTAATTTTTAATAACGAGAATTGCACTTACGCATTTACTTCCTCACAAGAACCGTGAAGTGGGGAGTACAGCACTACCGAAATGAATGTTAAAACTGAAAGTCTGGGCAAATACTTGGGCCTTCTTGCTGAGCCTTTTTCTTAATGTGCAATAATATTTGGTTAAGAATCCTTATTAAAGGACTCTTAGCTGACATCCTTGTTTTTGTAGCTGTGTTGAACCAAAATATTAATTAAAATAACATATCTTATACAAATACTCCGTTTGTCCGGGAACTATCAGTATTAGAGAGGACCCATTTGACCACAAAATTCAAGAATGGCTGATTTGCTGACAATTAAAATATGATGCCAATTAGTTGAGGTTTTCATTAATGTGGGTTTGTGCCTGTAACTGGGGAAGGGGGAAAAATTGTTTGAAAATGGCCATTTGGAAAACCCTCTTCTGTCTTCCCTTGTTTACCTTGAATACAAGAAGCCCATGCAATTAGTAAAACATTTGTTGCTTTTGTTGTTTGACATCTGAGAAGTGATGCAATTTTTTCCTTTAAAAGAGAACCTAGAGCAAAAACACCCCTAGATTACTTTGAAAGCCAGGCCTTTCCTGGTAATCAAGTGTTTACAGAAAGATGCTTTGTTCAAACCTTTTCTGGGGCTCTGTATGCTTAAACAAAGGGCTTTTAGACTTAAACACAGCTGTTCATTTGAAAATGAAAAATCAAATTAAGCAGAACCAGCTTTTGAAAGTTAATGTTGTATAGCAACTGAAACAAAAGAAGAAAATACTGTGGTTTACGTTTCACTTAAATAACTTTTTTAACATAAAGTTTTCAACTAAAAAGTGTGATTTCAAAGCTGCTCATCTCTTGCTGTATCCCGCAATAGAACATCTGCGTTCATTCTGACGCGGATGAATGACATGAATTAAACTAAAACCGTTGAAGTGCTCTTTTTAACATAATTACACCTTGTTCATTTTGGAGACACAATGCAGGGATGAAATGCCAATTAAGCCTGGTATGTTAATGAGATTGAGACTGAATAGGGGATTAGAGCGGACACAAATCCCAGTGGAATTGATTTGATATAATCCCTCAAGTTTGTTCTGTTTTCAAATGTACAATAACATTTCTATTAAAGTTTCCAGGCGTAGAATAAAAACAAAAAAAATCCCCAAACATGTTTGATTTGGGGATATGGATAAAGAAGCTGTAGACTGAGTCTCAGTTTGGTAATCTTGGTTTTGTTGTCAATGTTCATGTCAGATTGAAAGAAAATTTTGTAGGTGTTGGACACCTTCGTCTGTCGGCTCAAAGTTCTCTTGCATGTTCATGCCATGTGTGTGCCATGGAGTTCCACAATATATAAATATTACTTTACTATGGATCCCCCAGGCTTGTGAGATCAAGATGTGGAGTATGTGGAATTCATGATGTAAATATATGTTTGTATATACATGTAAATATATTTACATATAAAAATAATGCTATATTATATAAACATTATATATTTTTAATGTTTTATAATATAGCGTGTCTGTAAAATAAATTTAAAAAACCAAACCAAACACCAACAAAACAAGTGGATGCTTTCCCCTTATAAAGTTTCACTCTGGCATCTAATGCCATCATTTTTTAATTACGTTCTTCAGAATGATCATCCAAACCAATGGGTCGGCAGGAGGGTGAATGATTGCTGGATATTTTAAGCAGGACAGAGTGTTACATCACAGCTCGTGATCAGGAAGAGGAGACCAGAGATAGATGGCAGTTGCTTGTAGCAGCTAGGTTGGTAAGATACACCTACGAGTGAAGAAACACAACTATATTTATAGATAGAAGATAATATTCTTTTAATCAGCTACATTTAAAACAAACAAACAAAACCAAAAAAAGCCCTAAAAAAACCCAAACCACAAAAGATGCATAATCAAACCAAAAATTTTCATAGCCATGAAGACATAATTCTATTTCTAAGAAAACTCAGTAGTTCATCTACTAGACTACCTTAAGGCAAAAGATTCAGTCTTTGATGGACCCTGGTGGGCTGCTGATCAATCGGGCTTTAGGAGCACAATCTTCAGGTTCACATCTGATTTTATGATCATGAAATGCCATATCAGTACCTGTAATTCCTGTGTTTCTATTAAGTGACTTCTGGTGTCAGATCGAGAACTCGTATGCCATAGGTGTGTGGAGGACAACTGACTTCTCAGCCAGGATCTGAATCAGAGAGACTTGAAGTCAGAGCACTTCAAATGGACTTCAATCCTAAATAGGAAAGTGGAGAAGCTCCCCTTAAAATGCTGTACAGAGGTCCTTGCTGCATGCTGAAGCTCAGGCTGAAAAGGTGGTGTCTGGTCTTTTCGGATTGCCAGTAATATATACAACTCAAGGCCAGATTTTTCTCTGTCACACAAGTATAAATTTTTTGTCTGAGGACTTGCCATATTGTCAGTCACCCAGGGTAGTTTTATAAAGGGAAGGTTCAGAGACATACTAGAAAAGAAAGGAGAAAATTCCTTTCTGTTCTTCCTGTACAGTTTAATTTGTTCTTGTATTACTCATAGGTGGAAGCCCATGGGGCCTTTTTTATTTGTCCTATATTATAAGGCGTATTAAACTCTGGGTTCTCTTTGTGGCAGGGAGTCCAGTTGTTTAAACAAGTATAATTCTTGTCTTTTGAGGGTGCTTGTAGGGTTTTTTTAATAGAATTTTGGAAATGTTAAACACTAGCAGTTACCCTGTTGTGGCACCTTATGATTAGCTGACCTCTACAGATCAGAAAAGCTATATGCAGAAAAATAACTGCTTGAATTAATCAAAATATTGTCTTTCAGTAGTGGATTGAACCTCTTAGAGAATGGGTTGTCTTCATTAAGTGTGTTTTTCTTTTGCTACTTCTATTACCTTATGGCAGCACCATTTGTCTTCAATCTGTCTCCACATTTGCCTCAAAGCAACTCTTGGGTTAACAGGTAATATTAAAATGAATTATTAATATTGCTAGAGATAACGCTGGCTTGCAGACTAAGGTATTTGGGAAGAGTCTGGAGCTATGGTACAGCCTCCTGTGAATGTCAGGCTGATTTATACCTACAGCAATTTTCCTGATCTGTTTACTTAAGCCAAAATTCTCTGTTTCAGTCTTGGTAAGCATTGTGTTCTATCCCGTATTGGGGCTGAGAGACTGTATTGTGCTGGCTGGCTGGCAGCCTGTCCTCATTCATATGTACCTCTCATTTCTTGACCGGGCTAGAGTATACAGCAATTTACTGAAGCGTGATTCTGTCCTGGGATTACAAAGTGCAGCAGATTCAGGCTCATCTGCACGGTCTGCGGCACAGAGATCAAATCTACTGTTAAATCTTTGTACTCGCCTCCCGGAGAAACCTGAGGTCTCAGTGGTTTTGTTCACTACTCTAATTATTGGTGCCTGGGATATCTAAAAGACTTCTTGTAATGACATCTCAGCTCTTCATGTAGAACAGAACTTTCTTAGGTTAAAGATCACTTTGAAGAAGTACTGTTTTCTTCAGGTTGTTAAAAAAATTACACTCTTTATGGATCTAAACCCACCATATAGCTCCTCCTTTCTCAGCTGAATGTATATTTTGATATTACTCTCCATAATTAAAATAACTTTACCAATTCTGTTTCAAATAGTTTAAGAAATGGGTAATGAATTAAAACTGCATGCTTCTTTGGGGATGGAAAGAAGGAAAGAAACCCATAAGCTGTGTGTCGTATGTCAAAATTGCAATGCTGCTACTGTAGTGGAACATACTTGGTACCATGGTGATAGTGTAGGTGCGAGAACCCAAGTGGAATACGTTACGGAGGGGAGAAATCCTATCTGCTACTCAGTGCTGTATGCCCTACTGAAGAATTTGCTGGCCACCGTGTTATTGTGCTGGATCTAATTCAAAGCAGGATTAATCTTTTCACTTACAAGATGCTGGCATTTTGACTTCATTTCTTACAGATTAGGTTAAATCTTTTTCCATTTGGGTAGGAAAGCATCAAAGTGTTGCAGCCTGTGGCTGCCGCCTGTGCCTGCGAGTGGGATAAGGGAGGAGTGCCAGGTCTGGGATACTGATTCCCTGTAATGCTCCAGAAGCTGGGACCTTCCAGCATCCACATCACTCACATTAAAAAAAAACAAACCCAAAACCAAAACAACAAAAAAGATGCTGCTGATCACTGTCTGGTTTTGCTGATCATACGCAGTCAGCCAGATTTGAATTCATCTGGCTTCTGAGATTTGGAACTTGTCTTTTGTATTAAATGTATTGGGAATGCTGGGATTAGATGTATAAGAATAAAGCAATGACATTTTTAAGTTGAAAACTTATCCAGGTATGAAGTCATTTACTGAGACAGTTGGCTTAACAGAACTGCTTGATTATAAAATATATAACCGGAGCTTTCTTCCTGACATTCATTTAATTATTTTATATAGAGCTCTTTCAAGAGATAAATTATGGCTGAAATGATTCTGAGCTCCAGTTTAGCTGTTTCGATTGTCCTGTCCTCTGCAATAACATCTCTTAGTTAGGACTACATCTGAACTTGGTGTCTGTATTTGTTTGGCTGCTCACACCTTGGTTATTCACCCCAGCCTCATGTTACGTCTTTTCTTACTCTCTGCTCGTGTTTTCCAGCAGTGCTTTGATGTAAATCTTGTTCTATTTTTTTAATATACAAGGAAAATGAGTGATATTTTATTAACATGTAGAGTCTTTCCAGGATTTGTTTTGTTGCTGTTGTACGTTGGACACACAATTTATACGCAGAGCTAGAATCTGCCGCTGATGAGCTGGGGTTAAATCGCTGTGCTGTTGCGTGCTCAGACACTGCTATCCTTCCTGCCGTTCTCCCCACGTTTGCTTAAAATGGGGGGTGATCCATATTTGTTCAATACAGCTTTCGTGTAATCAGACTTCAGTGACTGTAATAACAGAGACTGGCTATCATGCAGTTGGGCAGTGAAACTCTGATCATTACTTATCTGAGCGTAGATGTTTTGCCCCAGGCAGCTGGTTAGATAAATTCCTATCTTTTAGTTTTCGAGATGTTAGCAGTGTACTCCTTTCTCTGTGATACTTCTCGTGGAAGCTTGTGCTCTGAAGATTGTCTGTAGTGGTTACTTAGTCTTGCATAATATCAGTCTAGGGATCTAGAAAGGATCTGCAATTTGAGTTTAGCCAGATAAGGCTGCAGCTACTGCTGGAGCTTTACGATGTATGTGAGTGAGATGTTGTCAGTATTTTCAGTTTACAAGGGCAAACAGGAGTGAGATTGAAATTAGCAGTGCCCTTTGCCTCTTAGCATCTTTCCTGCTTGGGCACAGCGGAGTTTCTCACTGTCAGAGGCACTGCGTAGAAGCCCATTTTCGTGGCAGATTTCTTTTACTAATAATTTACCATCCTGACAGCTACTTAAGGAGCCTGTTGTATGTATTAGCTCTGCTAGAATGTGTAATTACAGCTGCTTTTACCCATGAAATGTCGCCCATTTGTTCAGTTCAGAGGATGGGTTAGCTGCCTTCTACTCGGCAGAATGCCTCGAGGAGGGAGGTGAGATGCAAAGCCATGTGAACGTGCAGGTTTATAAGAACTGGATGCTCTGAAAGTACTCAACTGCAGCGGGGCAAATGGCTCATCCCATGGTGACTGGAATATTTGGTGTCAAATTCTACAAGACTCTGCCTGGAGCAGTAGATAGTTGCGGGAGACGTTCATGCCCCAGTGGTATTCATCTCGCTGTTTTCTGGTTGTGTCGCATCACAGCACCAACCCGATCGTAAATGTATAATTTAAGATTCTGAGATAGTAAGCTAACAAAAAAATGTAAAAAGTTTTTAAAATTCCCTCCTATTACAAATAAAACTATACTTGGCAAAATAAAAAGGTAAAGTTTCTACCTATCTTAAAAAAAACTAAAGGCTTTTTCTAATCTTTTTATTCAGATTGCCAGTAAGTTACAGAAATGGGGCTGTTTACTTGTTTGCTCTAGCCATATTCTTTCGGTTTTGTTATTAATAATGTATTGTGAATATCAATTAAAAGCTAAGCAGAAACTCAGACTTTTCTCACAGCCAATTGAAAATGAAACATTGTTTCAAAGGAATATTTTTCTAATTTAAGAGGGGAAAAAAAAGCCCAACGATTCAAAGTTGGTGTGTGAGAAATCTTGATAATTAGAAAATGATTCTTCCAGCTCACAGCTGACAGGGAATGGTAAATCTCACACATATAAAAAGAAAGAAGAGAAAGGAGTGGAAAGCAAATTGGTAGCCCCCTGTTCCTTCACTGACGGGGAAAGCAGGTAATTAGGTGATTTCTCTCATCCTCTGACATGTGTAAATGAAAGTCCATTAACAACAGACCTGTAACATAAATGATAATGATAAAAATAAAAACAACAATAAAAAAAATCAACCTCTCGAGCATGGTCTGAGTGTGAAGGTGAATCTTTGGGCAATCTAGAAGTTGAATGCTCGTAGATAACCCAGTTTGAGCTGTGAGGCCATGTCAGGGCTGTCTTTTCAGAAACCATCCTGCAGGTCACCAAGATGTAGATGGCAGCGAGAAGCGTATCTTGTTGTGCAGCCTCTCCGATCTAGCTAATAGTTTTCTGAGTAGGGGATGTGTATATGTGGTTTTGAGGTGAAGCCAAAACAAGGGATTGACTCTTCAGTTGCTTGCTTTGCACAGAAAGAAGTCGTGCCGTGGTGGGATTATCGCTGGCAGCCAACTACAGGGTGTGACTGGCAGCCAAGCCCGTGCCGACGGGTGACAGGGGCATCTGAAACCTGTCCCTGCTGCCCCTGGGCTGCGAAGGGGGCTCCGTGCAGCGGCGGGATTTCAGAGATATCACTGGAGTCACGCTACTGAGAGTGCCAACTTCTCTAGGATAGGGTGCCTCAGTCTTTTTCCAGATAGTGGAGCTGAAACCCAAATTCTCTTGCCTTTGGGTGGAAGAGGATGGGCTATGTCACTGCTGCATTTGGGAACGCTCAGAGGTCAAACCCCATCATCTTGGGTTTTCCTGATGGATTTGGCTTTTGTTAGCTAGCGAAAAGGATTCATGACCACACGTCTTAACCACTTGCTTTGTTTTCCTTAACAAAAAGGAAAGCAAGTTGATGTATTGTGGTAGCCAGCACCCTGCTTCTCAATGAAAAATACTTCCCCTTGGTACTTCTGCTTTGGTTTCGACTGTCAGCGCTGGCGAGGGGCTGTGGAGCACTGCAGAGCTCGTGCTTCTCCGAGCTCAGCGTGTGCCTTGTTTCCGTAGTGGGGATATCATCAGCGCTAGGACTGGTGGGTTTTAATCAGGCCTTTCCTTTTCCTGTTTGCACTCTGCTCCATTTTCCTATTAAATGGTGATTGCACATTGTTGAAGAAGGCAGTCAAGTGTAAATTTCATTTTTTGCTTCAGCTAATGTTGCTGTTAGAGGTGGCTTTGCACATCTGTGAATATTCCCTGAAGGAGGAGGAAAATCAATAGATGTAGCTAAAATGTTCAAAAAAAAAAAAAAAAAAAAAAAAGGCAGTGGGGGAGATTTTGAGGTAGAGGAAACTCTGTTTTGGTACGGAAACTTTCTGGTTTCATCTGCTCATACGGGCTTCCGATCATTTTTCTCTGAATTTTCTTAGAGTAGACAGAAATGTTCTATGTTTTTTCTTTTGTGAATTCAGAGATGGAAAGCAGTAGAAGACACTTTCTTTTGAATAAAGGAATCTAAGTGGGAATGAAATCTTCCTTTGTGTCTTTTATTTGGATTCTTATTTAAGTAAATGAGAGAGAATGCATTCAGTTGGGAGTGAAGGTTTCTTAAGCTGCTTCTCTCGTACATCCTGCAAATTCACAGTGCACTAAGCTTTGTGCTGGGGATTCAATATAAGAAGTTAGCGCTTTCTGTCGATGCAAGATTGTATGTTCCCCATTGTATGTTCCTGAGTCTCCCTTCATAATGTTGCAGAAGAAACCATGTACCACGTCCTTCGGTGCTCCGTTACTTCGGGGCAACGTTTTTGATGAAGCAGGAAGCACCATGTATGCTTTGTCCTCCCTTTTCTGGTTGCCCTGAGAGCACGTTCCTGTAAACCCCGTGAGTTCAGAGTGACTTTTTGTTATCCAGAGGGACTTTTGTAACTTCTCAACTGCAGCAGTGCTTCTTGACGGGCGCTCAAATTTCAGTAACAACTATTGGTTTATTTTTTTAACATAAATTTCACTGGTGGCTAGTTTCTTTTTATTATTACCTTTTCATTTGCCCTGAAGTCTTTGAGCTGCTCATATTGTTGAGATTCTTCTTCCCTTCTGTTTGTCCCGTTCTTTTACACACAAATGTTTTATTTTTGTAGTCCCTTCTGTTTCATTTGTCTTCCTTGCTGAAAATCCAGGTGCTGGTTAGTTTTTAGGTGCATTATAGCTGCAACCTCCAACCTGCCTTTTAAGCTGTAAGCATGACTAAGGACAAGACAGTATTTGTTTTCCTTGTTCCTTCCATTGTGTTTATATTCATTTATTATCCTATCTTTTAAATGAAAGGTGTTCTGTGCAGCTGCTGACTCTTTCCTCTGTCTCATAAAACTTCGATACTTGGGGCTATAAAATACTAGTTGTAATCTGGTTTGGGATTTTCTTTAGAGATTTGTTATCTGTGTGCTACCAGTAAAAAATGTGATGAAACAATTTCATTTGTAGGGAATTTTTGTTCATTTCTGTGCAGTGGTTCCTGCAGCTAGGTAGAATATCTGCTTAGTGAAGAATCGTCTCTCTCTTCACAATATGGACGTGCATCTTTATCACCTCAGCTTCCTTTGCGTGCTTTCTTGTTACTGTCTGTTTGTGTTCAGGGTAACTCACAATTTTCTCTAATGTTGAGTGTCTGTCTGCTCTACAGCAACTAGAGACCAGCAAATAAAATCTGCAGGCTTAAACCAGCACAATCACAATGAGTAGTGATTAAGCTTTGGGATGCCGTGCTGTAGGATGTTGTAGAAGTTCAAAAAGGGAGGGAAAACATTAAAGGAAGAAAAATACATTTGGGTTTATTATTAAAAAGGTACCACATTTGATTCAAAAAGAGTCTGAGCTATAAGTTGCTGGAAACATGGAGAATATTCTGCAAAAGTGTTTCTGTGCCTTTGTCCTGCTCTTGTATTTTTCCAAAGGCATCTGCCTTGGCTGCCGTTGAAGACAGAATACTGGGCTAGATTGAATTTGGTCTGATGCAGTGTGACTGCTGGGAGTAGTGTGTTGGGGGGAACAGCGACAGTCTTTAAAAACGGCATATGTGTGTACTCAGTGCAAAATGTGGCAATATATAAATGTTAATAATAATGTAGGTGAGTGTTCAGGAAATCCATCTTCCGCAGGACAAGACAGTTAAACAAGTTTCTGTACACCAGGAATATTCAAATAAATTGCAAATTATCAACAGAACAAATTCACTGTACTTCAGAACCTGCTGGGTTTGAATCTTTGTCACCTTACCATTCACAACATGAACGTGGGTTTAATTCACTAACCGTTTAAATATGTCATTCTTCATGAAGAAACTTTAGCACTCAAAGCCTTTGCGCATGTTAAATTTTCATGGAACATCTTCGATTAAAATGAAGCTTTTGGAGCTCACACTGTTTATATGCAAAAAGTGGTTGTCGTCATAAAAATCCCAGCAGAGGAGCAGAAAAATGCAATAAAATTTCACACTGTTTAATGTTCATCACCCTCGGGTATCTAGTAGATTTCCACTAACTAAATGCGAATGTGAATTCCATTTGCTTTAGTAGCTGAATCTGCTTTATCAGCCAACTTGCTTGTGTTACTGCCCATGGAGAGTCTGTTATGAGTATCTTCTTTTGAAATGCATTCATATTTGTTCAGATTTCTTTCTTTACTTAACTGAGCTGCGTTTCTTTAAAGTGGTTTATTTCCAGTGACATGCCTGAACATCTTCTGATGGTTCATTTGATCAGTTCTTGGCTGCCTTTCCTCCTTATCTCTGGACAGAAGTTGCTTTGTGGAAGGTCGGTATGGAAGCAGAAGTGCAGTTCTTTGCTTTGCGTTCCCTCCTCATCCCTAGTAGATTGCTAAATCACAGCCATATATTGGGAAATCTAATATATGGCTCAGCCCCATAAAGTAAATCTGTTTTATCCGATAAAATACGCTCTATGTTATTACCTGCCATCCTTGACCACAGGTTACTGAAAATGCTAAGGTTATCAGAAAGCTGCTGATTTTTACTTTTGGCTTTGTCATCATGGTTCAAAATCCAGCCCCTCCTCTGTGTCCTGGTCTCCTCTGCCAGGACCGTGTCCAGATTTCCCTTTGCAAAGAAATCGATGCACCAGGACAGGTGGAAAATAAAAATGCTTTTCCTGCAGATACCGCTATGCTGTTCACTAACCAGCGCCACCTGCTTACCACCTCGGTTTCCCCTTTGGAAACCACAGGCACTGTGTGTTGCCTCTAGCATGGCTCCTTCTGTAACAGCGGGGAATAGCTGATTTCCCCATCCGTAACGCTGGAGCAGAACCAACTGGTTTTGTCTCCTCTCGTTTCTCTTTTGTTATCTGAAATTAAGGTGATTTTTCCCTCTGAGCTGGCTGTCCGCATCTCAGACCTGTATCTCTCATTTATTGTACTCTTGCATTGGGGCTACTGATACTGAGAGAAAACTTTGCTATGTCTTCTTTCTGACAGTTCTTTTATGACATTTTCTGGGCTTTGGGGAGATGCGGGTTTTTTACCCTCTTTTAGAGAGGAGATCTTATTTGTGCCCTGAAGGTTCTGGTGAGAAACGTTTGGGTTTTGAGTCTTCTGCATGTCTATAGATACCCACATAGATCCTAGTGCCAGAATTTTTTGCATGTTTATCACATAAACACTGTAGATAAGAAGGATTGTGACATTCTTATTAAATACAGCGTTGTACAGATGAGTAACAGAGGTACAGGGGAAGTTAAATGAATTGCCCGAGGTTAAGCTGAAAGCCTGAGGCTCAATGAGGCTTTGAACTTAGATCTGCTGAATCCCAGATAAGACCCCTAACCTGTTAATTTTCCTTCTTACATCTGTTGCTGCTGCAATTAATTTATAACCGTATCATGAAATGGAAAATATTTCAGTGGCTAAACACGAAAGAGTTGTTTTATCAATTTTAGATGGAGTTTACTTTTAAGAACTCAACAACCCCTAATAAATATTTTCAGAGTATTATGGAAAGTGGAAAATAAATTGCTTTTAAGTCTTAAGTCTGTCTTCAGGCTAAAGATATCCCTGTTTGTAACTGTACATGCAGTTACCTGGGAGATTTTATATACTGTTTTGATTTCTTGAGACTGAAGGTGACCACTTCGCAGAGACCTCTCTCCCATGGTGGCTGTTGTGAAAGCCTATTATACCCACTGAATTGTTCTTTGGTCAAAATATGTGATAGGATTTTCTAAGATGGGCTAAACTGCTAACACTGTTGTTTAACATTTTAGTTTTCCAAAGGGATTTTCTCCTTAAAGTTTTTTTGTGTTTTTGGTTTTGGTTTTGGTTTTTTTTTTAATTTTTAAAAGAATAGATTTCTTTGCTTCCAAAGTGCAACTTTGGGGTTAATTGCTTATCTTCTGATGCCTCATGCAACGTGTCGTTGGCTGACTTGACTCTAGAAGCCTATAGCTCAGTGTGTACCTAAGTTAAGTGTCTTCTCATGGAAAAAACCACAGGAAATATGCATATGAATGTGCTCTCCAATAACTTTTTTAATTCTTCGTCACAGTGTTTTCAAAGATAGAAAGTTCTTGCTAGTCTTGTGAAAACTAGAATCTGAATAGAGGAGAGAGTACTTGGGAATTTTTTGTCGGAGAGGAGGAAGTGCAGTGAGAGCGCAAACCTTGTAAAACTCCTGTGAATTAGAGCTCACATCATCTTCACAGTAAAGTTGCTGAAATTTTAAACACAAATTTCTGGAAAACCAGACTTCCCTAGCTGTGGCGCTCACGGAAGCGTATGCTTTCCCACGCTGCCCTCGATTGCACGCCCTCTTCAAGCTCCTGGACTTTCAGCTCCGTGAAGGAGGAAGGGCAGCAACAGCACTGAGACCTGTTTGCAGTCCATTCAATGCCAGAGAAGCTGTTCTAGAATAGAGTTGCAAATTGGGAAAAGTATCACGGAGGATAACAACATATTGCTATTAGAAGAGTGAAATTACTGTAATGTTGTTGGTCCAAGTATGTAAAAGAGGTTTGCATGCAGCATCGGCGTCTCTTACCCAAGCATTTCATAATCTTGGTAAAACCAGACAGGCTTTCAGACATTGTAAAAAGGCTGAGATGTCTGAAAGCTTGTCCTCTTCCCAGACCTGTTTCGAAGACCTAACAAGTTTTACTTTGTCTTCTGGGGAATGTTTCCTCTGTGGAAATGAAATTGCTTTCCAAGTGAGTTCAATAGCGTTATCACATTATATAGACAAGAACACCGAAATGAAGGCTCGGGATCATAAAAGAGGATATCTAGGACTGCATTTTGAGAGTGATGTTTCTTAAAACAAATCACCTATGCTGGTGTATGGAATTTGGGACATTTGGATAAGAAACAGTGGATACATTTGTGGGTTTTTTTTAGGCAGACATGCACAAGCTTTTGCCTGTGCTTTAAGATGACCAGAACCCATCTTAGTACTGTAGGGAGATTCCTTAACATACCTTGCTTCTCAGCAGGACACGATCTCCTGGATTTAGTCTGGTAACAGCCGCTATGTAACTTTTTAGTTAGCTCAGAGTGCAGGTGAAATGCCTGTTTGTCTGCCTTCAAAATACTGTAGGAGTATTCACCATATTTTGTAATGTTGGGAGTTTTGTTACTGAATTTTCAATGTTCAGAATGAAATTACAGAATAGATTGATGCTGGAGGCTTAAATTTCTTAATTGTTCCTATGCATCAACTTCTTTTTGTAAGTACTTCCTGGGTGTCAAAAATATATCACTGGAAATGCAGTATCAAAGATCATCTTCCCCTAAGAATGAGTGTTACTAGCAGCTGTCATACACAGTGTAAAAACTATAGAGGTAATTTGACTTGGTCCAGCATTTCTGTTCTCTCTATATCACCAGTCTGCCAGTTCAGTCCCATTTAAGGAAATTACAGTGGGCCTATGTACTTTATTACTTATGTTTGGGTAGAGGATGATACTCTTCAGCCTTTGTTCAGTCTGGGGAGCTTCAGCAGTTTCGTGGTCTGGAGCAAAAGATTTGCAGCTGAGTTTTGTTAGAAATGACTGCTGGCTGGTTGGTCATTATGACGACTCTGTTTGGATTTTAATGCCCTTGCACCTTAGCTCCCTGCACAGAAATAATGTGCTGTTTCACGAAGATGAAAGAGGAAGAACATGATTTTGTAATGTTTCTGCAGGAAGAGATTCTCCTTGAAAACTGAGATGAGGAGTTTGTGAATATGAAGGGCTTTGAGTGTTTCAGTATAGAATGGCTTTTTGTCTCATTTTAGTGGGGCTGCATTGCCTGCTGTCTTTGACCATGAGAAACGTAAAAAGAGAATTCTTGAGTCTGTATACTGTAAAGTTTTATTTCAAACGTGGTTCTGTGTTCATTTGGAAAGTAAGAATATTGGGTTTGGACTGTTTCTCTCAGGTTAAATGTGGCGTTGCGGGGACCTAACAGAAGTTTGGAGGTTTTTTACCCTCAGTTTCAATATCTTCGTAATTTTTCACATACAGAAAAAATTTGAAGAAAAAAGGTAAGGAAAAAAGGGGCAAAATATACCAAGTTCTGCAAATAAAGCATTAGGACAGAAGTAATTGGGGGTCATAGATCTTGGTCTTACTGTCCTGGCACTTGCATGCCACAACAGAATTATTTACCCTGCAAACTATGTGGTGACTGCCTTGGCTGTCTGACAGCCGATAGCAGGCTGCTCATGGGAGAGTAGCACTTTACACAGCACCTTTTTTTTCCTCAGAAACTCTCTGCAGTTTCCTGGGTTGGTACAGGGATACAGGGAATTAGTGCTGTTCTTGCCAGGTCTGGTGAAGCCCTTAGTCATGAACCGCAGAGCTTTGAAATGTATTGCGAAGAAATGCACTTCAGATCATCTGATCTGAAGTCTGCTGGCTTATCTGTTCAGGAAAGGCATCGTCCGTTTTCAGGGAGAAACTACCACGCACGGAGGGCGAAACACAGCCAGAGATGCTCCGAATATGGTGGTAAGAGCCTAACCACTAGCCAGGCCAGAAAAAGTATGGTGGACTGCAGATGCAAGACAAAGTACACTTTCCCCTTTCATACTAATTTTTTCCACATCCAGACAATGTCACGCTGATCGGACTCAAAGGGTCACTGTCTAATTCTTTTAATTGCTGTGATTCAGAGGCAGTTTTGGAAGCGTCTTCCCTAGTTAGCATACTGTGATGCCATTCTTTGCTTTTCAGGCTTAATGTATCTTGAATAGAAGCAAAGCAAAAATGTTTATATTCTTTTCTTTGGTGTTTGCACACAAATGTCTGAGGATGAATGCTATCAGTGGGGCTCTGTATGTGGAGCAGTGACGTTTAGGTGTTATTGCAGGCTTACGGATGATTTAAAACTTAAATTTTCTCTTTCCTAAGCTGTGCTGTTATCCATAAATGTCCTACTTTAAAATATGACTTTATGTGCATACATACATACATGCACACACACACACGCTTCAATTAGAGAATAAAACGCATAATTGCTGGCAAGTTAACAGTAAATGCTTAAGCCACTCGCTCAGCCAGCAACCCCCCGGTTCTGGGTGTGCTTCCTACTTGGACAGGTCAGGTGCCACAATTTTTGTAGCAGTTTTTCTCAAGCAGTCAGTTTTCCCACTGCGCAGGGGTTAGGGAATGAACGCATTTGGGGAATATTCAGAATAGAGGGTGGAAAATGCCCGGTTCTAGTCTCGATTCCAGGCACAAACCAGTTTCAGGACAGCTGGATGTTTCCACTGAAATTATGCATTATGAAATTAATTTACATCTCTCTGGTTAATTATCACTGCTATCCACAGCAAACACATGAAATGAATAGGAAATTTTCACTCTTGTTTTTGAACTGTATCTGCAGGCTGTCTAAAACAGCACAGATCACGTGTTTGTCAGGGGAGCCTCCCAAGCATATGAGCTCTGAATTTAATGGATTTGAAATACTTTAAGAAGAGATGTGGCTGGATGAGAAATGTCAGTGTCTCCTGCAAACCAGTTTGGGCTGAAACTTCATCTGAATTGTTCGGAGGAAAGGCAGCCCACCCCAGCACGTCTCCTGTATACAACACAGAAAAGAGTGGAAAAAGCCTACTTGAGATATGACCTTTGCTTGAAGATTAGAATAGAAACTAAGCTGCTCAGCTGTTCTTTAAGAGCAGACTAAGCTTTATATTAACACAGTCACAGTTTATGGGACCCAGAGGAGAGCAAACAGGAGACTTAGAACCTACCTATAAAAATAAATTAGATGTTCCTAAAGGCAAGACATTTACAGCTATTACAGTCTCATATTTATTTGTAGTCTCTTTTTCCTCACATTTACATTTCGATCTACTACTATGCTATTAAATGTAATCATTAGGTGTTTTTACCTTATTTTTGGAGGCATTGGATTTTCAGATTGATTTTTACAAATGCAGAGCTACCAGCAGAGCCTTGTAGTTGATTACACTCAATATTTCAGATTTTTTTTTTTTTTAAATCAATGCACACTGAATCTTGTGCAAAACCACACTAATTTCTTCTAATGAAACTGTAAGTCTGGCACCTGTAAGCTTCTCGGCAATCCAGATTTTACCTTCCGAGGTCAGAACTCTGCTGCACACAGCGTCAGTAACTTGTGCCGCCTAAGATTTCTGTCTAGCCCTCGCTTAGAAAGATGGTGAGAATAACCACAATTAGTTGATGTCAAATTGATCTTGGTTTTCAAGATTCAGCGGGGAGTCTCATGAAGGCAAGCGAAGATCGTTCAGGCGGCTGTATGGATTAGTTTATGTCTCTCTTCAGGGCTCTCTCCTGGCTGAAAGATTTGTCTTGGGATGTCAGCGAAAACAGGCATTGCAATTAGCTTTGTATAAATAGATTTGATGTTATTTAACACAATTGCTTATGATGTTTTTATAGAGGCTTGAAGAAAAAGTGGTATAAATACTGGAAATTGTTTGAATATTCAATATTGGTGCTCTGCCTTTTGGTATTTTTCATGGAGCGAATGCCAGCGTGTCTGCTCGCGTCGCTCCCTGCTCTGCACCAGCACTTAGCAGTGCAGAAACATGCGAAGTGCTAAAAGCATTATTTTCTACTCAACAACTTGTAAGACCTCATAGGAAGCTTATATATGTTTGTTCAAAGCAAATTGCCAGCACTTTTCGTAGGGGATAAAAAAGCATTTTCAAAAAAATCCCCACCAAACCCAAAAATAAAACTTGAGAATGTGCCAACCTGGGCCATAAAGGCTGCAAACTAAATTTGTGCCCCGCATTTAAAATAAATGCTGAGGACTTGGTTAAATTTAGTCTTCAGTTTGGGGCAAAAGTGAAGTTATTTCTCTTATGTGCCGTAGGTTAAAGCAGTTACATTTTCTGTTACAGCTTTGGAGTAAATAAATGCTGGTTACTAAAATAAGCAAGTAGTAGTTCCATGTGCTGGAGCAGGCTCAGAGGGGTGAGATGCCTGATAACCAAAGGAAAATTACATACATTTGGGAGTCTACAAATGTCCTGTGAAATACCAGTCATTTGCGAAACATTATTCTTTCAGAGCATGTAAAAGCTAGGTGTTACCTCATACACGCAGTCATGGTGGTTGCTGCTTGTATGTGACAGTTTCACTGGAGTTCTGGGTGTCATGTGGTTAACTTGGGAAAGAATATGTTTTTAGTTTCAGATGCAATCTTTTATTTCAGTTTAATACTTGAATTCAGCCTTAAAAAAAACACTCTGAGGAGCTGACAGAGAAAATAGGTTTTGTTTAGCATTTGTTCCATTGATGATAGTGGCAGAACCCCAAATATAAGTTTCTCATCTGGTTTAAAAATACCCACTTGCCCACAAAATCTTTGCAAGAATTCACTGTGCTGTAGTGAACAGTGGTGGTTTGAAAGTTCAGTGCAATATAAATGTTGGATTATACCTTAATTCTGTTTAATTCCAGTACAATACTTTTATCCCATATACTGCACCACGGATGGATGAAATGAACTATTTCACAAATCCGATTAAAAAAAATTTACAAACTTGTGAAACTGTGATTTTATTCTGTAAACACTACTGGTAAACTGCGAACATTAAATTTAAGGATCCTTTAATAACTTACAATCGATAGAAATGTTTCCATACGTTTTTGTAAAACAGTTGTTTCACTAGACTGTCCTGCCTTAATAGAAACACGAATATCGGAACACCAAGATCCTGAAAATGAGAGCATGGACAGCCCTGGAATGAATTGATTATCATTGTCTAGATTTAGAGAAGTATCAGAAAAGCACTAATGGAATCAACTAGATTAGGCTTTTAAAATACTCCTGTATGAAGTTTGTAACAAGTAATTACAGGCTTATGGATTTTTAAATCATTCTCAGATTGTTAAATATATATGCTATCAGTAACTAATAGTTGGAGCTATGGAATCAATAATCTCTAAATAGATTAATGAATTCAACTGAAATTGATTGCCTGCTTGTTAGACTGATTTAAGTGATTCCAAGTAGACCTCTCAATATAAACTCATTTTGAGATACTAAAAATGTCATCAAATTAGCTAGAGATCAGAAAATATTTACTGATATGTATGATACTATACAGTATAGTATATTTGGAAACTTTTATAGATTTGGGTTTTTGCTATTTACTGTTTTTATTCAATTTGAGAATAACTTTGAACAGCCATAACATCAAAGGAAAAAATCTTCAGCAGTGTGTCAGTTCAGGCAGTGTACATGCACAAAATAACCTCCTTAAAATCCTGGTGATTTTATGTGTGACTTTAGTATTCTGTCCTGGTTTTTTGTTTTGTTTTGTTGGTTGGTTGCTTTTTAAATTTTTTTTTTTTTTTTAAACCATTTAACAAGAATGATGGCCATATATAGTTATCTTTTATATATAACCTCGTCTTTATGTAGCAATTTAGAAAGCCCGTGAAGCACTTCCTGGCTGTTCCTAGCTGCCACTTGCGTATAATGAAGTACCTGCAAATATTCTTTGTTTTGGAACATCGCTTGCAGCCGGTACAGCTGGTACATCTGCTCTGTTTAAAGCGTCACCAAAGAGTAGTCAATCCACAAGTAACTCTACTGGTAGGATCATAGAGTCATAGAATGGGTTGGGTTGGAAGGGACCTTGAAGATCATCTAGTTCCAACCCCCCTGCAGGGAGGTTGGGCAGGGACATCTTCCACTAGATCAGGTTGCTCAAAGCCCCGTCCAGCCTGGCCTTGAACACTTCCAGGGATGGGGCATCCACAGCTTCTCTGGGCAGCCTGTTCCAGTGCCTCAGCACCTTCAGAGTGAAGAATGCTTGTATTCAAGGGTGACAGTATTTGTTGCTGTTTGAGGAATTAGATCTTTTCTGTATTCTTACAAGCTTCTTGTGAATTTGCAAAGGCATATTTGCAATAAAATGACCAGATTTCTGCTTGAATTCCTTTTTAAAGATTTTAGGAAAAGGCAATTTTAATTTTTTTTTTTCCCTCACCATGTTGTGGAATTTGGTAAGAGGGTTCGCTTAAGGTATTTGTGCAAAAGTGACAAGAATTTCAACAATTACACATTTTTTTTTTTTGCATTGCTTCCTATTAACAAGTCCACCAAGACTAATAGTGCATAGACGTTAGAGACCTGCACAGTGGCACACTTTGTTAGCAAGCATCGTTGGGGAGTCTGGTACCTCCAGCCTTTGGGAGCACTGCAGCTGTACTTTACCGGTGCATCCAAAAGAAGCATTGCTTTAACAACAACTTTCCTCTTTCTAACCATGCTGCTTTGTCCAATTTGTTGAGCGAGTTTGTTATTGTTGGGTTGTTTTCTTTTCTTTTCTTTTTTTTTCCTTTCTTTCTCCTCCCCAGATCCAACAGTGTGTTATTACAATATATGAGTCAAGCTCCTTATGGTAAAGATGGATTCCCCATTTTCAGTGAAAGCCTTGCTTAGCTTTGCATTATGCTGCTTGAAGCTAGGGTACACAGTGTACTAGTAAGATTATTTATTGTGCCTTGCCTAGGACTGTTGACATTTCTTTATCCTTCAGTAAACTTTGTTCTCTGTATTGTTGCATGAAATCTGGGGGAAAATTCTGCCCTTTATTCTGAGTCACTGGGTACATTTCTGTTAAAATACCCGGAGTAACCAAAGTGGATGCGAGTTGTAAATTCTCCTGCCTCTGACTGAATTAAATGGCAAAGACAGAGCTGCCCAATGTGGGTTCTTGATCGCTTCTTTCTTTTTCTCCTCTCTGCATGTTCTTTCAAAAAATAAATAGGATAGAAAAGTTCCTTATCCAACTTAAGATGATCTCTCCTGAAAGTTAGATCTGGGAACATACATGTTTAGAGGATTTAAACAAGCAGTGACTGAACTCTTAAGTCTCAAGTTTTATGCAGACCAATGCCTTCCCCCCACCTGCCCCCCACGCTTTATTGTCTTTCCAAAGATCTAATAGACTCTTGAATAAAGGGTGCAAAATTGTTTCTTCTTTTACATCTAGTTCTTCATCTTTCTTGGTTCATTCGAAGATATTTTTCTGATCTGTGTTCATTTTATCATTTGCTCCCGTAGGAGTGATTAGATTGTGCCAAAGCATAGAGAGCAGAGTCCTTGAAGCAATTGAATCAGGAAGACGACTTACTACAAGAAAAATGCCCTGGGACATGAATTGCTTTAATTAAAACCTTCAGGCAAAAGTTAGATGTCTCAAAGTACATCTCATGTAAATAAGATGGCAGTTTCGTACTGCTTTTTAATGTTGTTTGATGTGTATTACAGTCAAGCAAATCTGTTTTGCAGGAGTTATACACCTACCATATAAATTTGTATTTTCGTATTGCTATACAGATGTTAAGAAGCTTGTTTGTGCACAAGAGTCAGATTCCCAAATGCGGTATTCTGTGCATGAAAGCAGTGATTGGAGGCTAAACACTGTTAAATTGACCGTTAAAAAGAAGTCATTGTACAGTAACTTTGGAAGTGGGAGTCTCTCTCACGTATTGCAGGAGTGAACAGGTTTCTCTGAGACGTCCGGTGATTATATGCGTAGGAAAAGCCCCATCAGAGAGATCAGCCAGTAATTTAAAAAAAAAAAAAATTAATCCTAATACTTGCCTCTCTTGTGATGCTATGTAGGATCAAACAGTACAGGTATTCTTTTTTAATATGCATTGATAAGTACTGTGTGTTTGTGTCTGTATATATATATACACACACACATATATAAATATTTCAGGTGCAGGAATTTTGTAAGTCTCCACTAGCAGTGAGACGCCAAGCTCTCGTTTGAGAGTTTCCACTCGATATCCCCTTGACGCTGCGGTTCTTTGTCATGCCTCCAGTTGCACTGGAGAGCAAAATACCACTCCACATCTCTCCTCCCTGCCTAATTTTTCTTGAGGCAGACTGCCTGATACGAAACTTTAGGAATAATGACAGAAATGATTCATTATTAATAAGTTAACCTGGACTATATAGGGCTTGACTTCTTCTGTCTGCCTTGGTGAGTTTGATGTGTACTTTCCTTCCAGAGAAAAAGAAAAAGTAAATTCTGCACAGAATAGCTGTGGGGTTCTCTTTATAAAATGTCCGCTTCTGCTTAAGCGGGCTGATGGTAGATTGGAAGCATTTCATTGCTGCTGGTGGCAAAGTGATACTTCATACTTCGCTGGAGATTTCTGAACTCATCAGTCCTTTACTGCTAGGAGTCAGCATGGCTTGGTAGATGAAGATCAAGACTAGAAATAAAATACAGGGGTTTTTTATTAAAAAAAGCAAAATTTCAACCCTACCTTTCAGGAATTTTTCTGCCTCGCAGTGGAAGGCTTGCTCACCTTGTGCATTAACATTTTGCCATTATTGAAATGGCCATGTCTGCCTTCCTTACAAAGTGAGAAAAGGGTGAATACTTTTGTACTGTTTGGGATAAATGAAGTATAATTTGGATATCTTGCTTTAATGTACAGGTTTAGGCACAGGCCTTCCTGTCAGCAGGGCACTTTATATCTTCAAGTGATGTTCAACTAAGTGTCATTATTAGCACGCAGGCAAACTAAACTTATTTGTCTCCAGTGTATTCCCATACCCATTAGCATCCCAGATATTTGCTTTGTGAATTTCCTTTATCAAAACTCCTAGGTTGTCCTCTGCTGCCACAAAATCCTTCAATTGCCTTTCTTTGGACATCTGGTGGTATTAATTGTGTGGTGGACCTCAGACAAGAATATTCTGCCCAGTTACATTTCTGGCTACTAGTGTGGCAGCAAGTATTATTAGTAGTTATTGTTGCGTATTGATTTGCATTTTCAAGCTGCCTTTCATCGAAGACCGTTAATGAGCCATGTAGTGATTAGTTTCTTTTTCAGCAGCTTCAGCAGAGATTCATGTAAGCAAAGTCGCAACAACCGGCTAGATGTCCCAAAATAGGAGTCCTGGTATCTTGCCGTGTCCCGCTGGCAGCAGGCCTGCTTGGCAGTTTTGTAGTCTGGGCTGGTGGTGGGATTTAGGTACAAGTTTGTGGGTGTACTTAATTTTGGTTGTGCCTGCACTGCTTCCTTGTGATGGAAGATCAGGTGTCTTGAGGTTACAAATATTAGTGTAGCGTCTGTCCTGTGTATACATAAGGTCATTGGTTTATGGCTGTAACACAGTTACTCTTCCCCTCTTGATGTAGACAAGCTAGGTCACCAGGTCCCAGGTTCTCCAGTCTTGTGGATCTTGTGGCTGATGGAACACGGTGTTCTTCTTGCCTCTGGTGAGAAAGGGGTGTTTGCATAGGAGATTTGCTCAGTACCTTGCTGTGCTGTGTAAGCAAAGAATCCTTCTATCAATTCATACAAGAACTAACCCTGCCTTTTTAAAGGTCAGTTCTGTCTCAGTCAGCTCTTAAAGTTCAAGAGGAAATAAACTGCTTAGAGTTGGCATTTTTCAAGTCAAGTGTCAACTTTCCAAGCCCCCAAGCCAGTGAATGCGGAGGAAGGAGAGATTAATAAGTGAGCTGCTTGGTTGATACAGTGATTGTGCAGAAACATTCCCTTTTTTCTTTCTTCTTTATGGGGCTTTGGAATGAAATGGAACATCGTTGAAATATCTCACTTTCTCCTTTTCACTTTGCAATGCAAAAGTATCCAAAGCTCTTCAGAAGTGCTTCTTTTCTCATTAGTCCACTGACAGCAAGCAGAGAGTTTGTCAGCTCCAGTGAAGTAGGACACAAGGAACATTTTATGACAATGCCAATACCTAAAAGCTCCTTTAACCACAGAATCTTATTATCCAGTGAGAATAAAATGCACTTTCAGAAAGTAACTGAAGGGTGAAGTCTCCAAGCAGGTGCTTGCCCTTAACTGCATTGACGCCTTTTCCCATGCAGGAGACAGTGGATCGATAAGGAAATAAACAGGAAGAATGGGCTTTATTAATCAGGTACAATGGAGGCAGCAGAGGAGATGATAATGGAAGACAGGTGGCAATCGAAGGGCATGCTGAGCGTAGACCAGCTACCGGCTGCCAAAGTGCCCCTATTGAATGGGGGAGACGTAGGCTGGGAGGGACCAGCACTGCTAATTGAGCTGTTGGGTAGCTCCAGAGAGAGCGACTGTGCATCCCATTTATTCTCTTGGGGTTTTAGTTTCGGTCTTGGCAGCTTTTTCCGTGTGTATTTGTTTTGCTGGCCCGTATAAGCGCTCATTGAAGGTTTTTCCACCTAAAAATTTCTTCTTTCCTTCGTAAAGGAGTTTGCAAAAATAAACACGAGCAGCACTATCCTTGCTTTGCTTTCAAAGAAAAAAAGCAAAAAAAGCACCGTGATATGAACTGGTTTTTAGAGCGATAGATAAATCAGCCTTGCCAACTATCTTTGCATTTTCCAGTTGTATATTCTTAACCTTCTTGTTTTGGCAGGTACAGCTGTGAATTCTTAGTGCAGGAATGCTCTGCCTGCCCATCATATTGTGGAAAATGGTGGTGATAGTGTATTAAGGGCTACATTTCCAAATGGCTTTAAAATAGGAATAATTTTCTGTTTTTCTCTATATGCAGGTGGCCACTTGATGTGAAATCACACATGGTGTTATTTTTCATGCCCTTTGGTTTTTATGTAGTTTGTGTTTGGTTTCTCTAGATACACATTTAAAAGAAGCGCTCTTTGGAAAATTTGGGTCTTTGAAATGTTTCTTTGGTAGTCCTACTTGCTGTTGTCACCTGAGATTGCTGAAAATGAATATTGTCTGTCTGTTAACCAGAGGAAAGATCTGAAGCACATCTCTTCTCCTTGCATGAGAAGCTGATTCATTGTCCTTTTAATTCCTATTTGCATTATAACATAAATATGTGAAGACAGGTGCTGTGAAGAGTCCTGGCTGGCGAGGCAGAGCAAGGTGAGGATCAGCCTGATTGTTCTGGTCTGTAACATCTGCTGCTCCAGTCACCTCTTTTTATATCCATTGAACAGCACAGATTATGCACATCAACCTTATCTTTAAATGTGTCTGTGGGACGCCTGTGATCTGCAGCCACTGTTTATCTCCTCTTTGCTGCATGATCCTTTTTCGCTGCCCTCTGCAAAGGCTGCACCTTTTGGACAGCAAAGCCGTCGTCTAGCCCGAGGTGTGTTGTGCGATGGCCTTTGGCCTGCAACGTAGCGCTAAGGGAATGAAGCAGTTCCAAATGCTGAGAAAACCTGGACACACGTATGTTCAAATGCAATAGATAGTTATGGCTTTAATTCTTACATATTAGGAGATTTTGGCAGTTTTTGAATCCTCTTTTTTTCATGGGAAGCTTATGGTAGCAGAGACTGATCAGCTGGACCACTTGCTGCCATAGCCAAGAGCTGGCAAACTGCATCTGTGAGAATAGAAATTTAGCTTAGAATAAATTAAACTACTAATTTAGAGTTTGGAAATTGAATATGACTCATGTATGAAAGAGATTAAATGACAACATATTCACCTAAGAAAATGCAACAAAAATGTGCACCTGAGTAAAATTTAAGCTAATGAGATCTGTTGGTGTGCATTAAAAATAAGCAAACCCTCTTTTTTAACACTTTTCCCCAAATTTACAATCCGATAAAAAATCAACCTAAACCAATGAAACAATGCTAGAAGCTTTGGGAAAGTCTAATAAAGGAGCAAATGAGCAGTGATACTTCTCATGTTTTCCTCAATTTGAAGCTTAAGGATTTCTTGAGCTGAAGGTGGTATCTTTTTGTATTTAATAGCCCATGATGAATTTCCCTGCATTAATTTGTTTAGCTCTTCTGTTGAAAGAGGCAGTGAACAATTGCTCCTTCTTCACCTCCTGCCACTCATGATTTTGCAGACTCACGATTGTTTTCATTCTTCTCAGACCACTGTAGCAGAATATACTGCAGCTAAACATCTGATTTTCTGCATCAAATCAGTTTTTCCTAGTTATGGAGTACCTGCCAGAGTAATATCTGACAGGGGCATGAGAGTTTGGGTGGTAAAGATTTATCAGGGCTGGACTTCATTATTCTCTGTTAGATGGAGAGGGGAGAGATGATGCCAGTATGGTCAAGTAAGTATTAAAAGGCAGAATGGGAACAAGAATGATTGCAGTGTAAGAAATGCATGCCCAAATCACCGTGGGCTGGGAGCTGGGAAGTGAGCAGATGAAGCAGAACCGATCCTGGTGTGACTGGAGGGTCTGACAGATGCCATCCCTTCCTGGGAATGACACAACGCTTGGTATTGCTTTGCCCTGCGGGAAGCAACGTTTGCAAACAGCACTGGTATCCCACAAAGTAGCTCTGTAATTGTGTGTTGGTTTTGCTACGGAGAGACTCCCACTAAGGTGAAAAAAGGCTGTGCTTCTTCCACGTCCCAGGAGAGAGATGAGGAGGTTGAATCAACCAATGTGTCCAAAAAAGTCTCATGAGCAATTCCACAGGAAACTGAGGCAGATTAGCCCAAAGGGAGTTGTTTTCACGCAACCCAAATTAGTGGCTGTAGCGTGACTTCAGTGGTGCTGATGTTTGGCTTGGAAAGGAAGAGGCGAGTTCTGCATCCCTCTGGATACGGACGTGGTGCTCCAGATGTAGGTACGACGGTATGAGCTGTTACAAACCCTGCAGCTGAGACACTCACTGATTGTGCAAAGGCTCCTGCTGCATTTTAATCCAGTGTAAAACTGCTGGGTTAAAAGCACCTCAGAAACGATCTGAGTGCTTGCGTGATGAATTATGGTGCTGCACTGGTGAGGGCAGAAACTCTTCACACCGTACCTGCTGAATCCACGCTGGGCTACCATCCCTTCCCTCCAACACTTCAGTGTTGGCACATGGAGCTGGTTGATGCGTGATTTCTGATACCAACTGGCTGAAACCAAATTGCATTGAACAGAGCTGTTCTTTTACGAGTGGTACAGAAACAAAATGACTTGGTTGCCATGTCTTTAAATTCATTTCCCTGTCACAACTTCAACCCAAATAAAGCATCTGACCTCTCTGCTCGTCTAGTGATTTTGAAACCTGAAACTGCTGCATGAAGGCTATTTTACTTGTCCACCTGACTGGTTTCTGTATAAAGTATTCATTACATAAAGATTGCATAGCATGTAGTATTGTTTTATTAAACATTTAAAAATATTGATGCAGGAGAATTGATGTAACAGGGCTATAAATGTAGTTGTTCTGGCAGTTCTCCTTCCACAGTGACAGCTTTATTCCTCTTGCCTTATATTGGTTTAAGGGTTCTTTGAGCTAATTTGGGGGACAGAAATGAGAGGAAAGTAGATCTCTGTGTCCTGGAGGCAAGTCCTAATAGTGTCAACAGTCCAGTGGAAGATTCAAATAGTGCTGTGGATTTCTGGGTGGTAACAGGGAAAACAAACATTTTAGGAATAAGGTTAGCAGGACTTCATTAGTAAGTCTGATCTGGGCATATCCTTTTCATGGGGAGAAATCACTGCTTGAAAAGTGTCTGAGAAAGCAGTTTGCTGCTGCTCAGCTGCCCAAATCTACCAGCTGAGCAGAGTGAGCGTGTGCAGTTGGACAGTGTTTCTTGGGCTTACGGAGAGTGGGGCTGCAGAGCCACTGCAGGAGGAATGGCAGATATTCATGGTGTGATAGTCTAGCTTGGAAAGATCCCAGTCTCTTCAGTCTCATTGTCTGACACCAGATGGCTGGAAACCAGCTTTTCACTGCTTTGTGGGTCTGTGTTTGCTTAGATACACACCCAAAATGGATGTATATGAGAATGAAAAGTAATTTAACTGGCATGAAGCTTACCCCACACTGGATGTTTCGGGGGCAGTTTCAGCTAACTCTACTGTTTTTCCTCATTCTTGTTCTTAGATATATGTTCTTGCTTTTATATTTTTTTCAATTTTAAAGTAATATTTGCCCCATATGGACAATAGGTACCTGGAAGGCAACATCAGGGTTGCAAGGTGATGCTCTCAGAGGGTAGGAAATGCCAGAATTAAAGTCACCTGACGTCTCCTTAGTCTAGTTTCCTATACCATGCAGGATTCCTGCTTCACTTGGCAGAGATGGTGGATTATGTTGACTTAATGAGCAGCTATTCATGTTTTTCTACAGAAGAATTTAATAATTTATTAGTTATTTCTTATGCTAGCCCTGTTACATCAGATGCAAAACAAGGAGAAAGTGTAGCCTTATTTTGGGGATGCCATTCTGGAATATTTAGAACTTGTTCTTTCCAAACACTTAGCATTACCCAAAGCTTCATATGTTATGAGCAGCTGCTGTTGATTTCAGCAGTAGTGTCAGTGCCCAGCACTGGAGCTCAGCACTAAGGACTACCTAATGCCGAAGCACCAAGGACTACCTTTGAAAAGTTCATGGTACCAGCTAGGAGCTCTGGCATAGGCAGGCATTGGAACCATTTTTGGGGGGAGACTTTCAGTTGCCTTAATGTGAGACCATTCTCTTTAAGCAATTTCTGTGCTTCATTAATCTTCCAAATTCTGCAGCAAATGAGGCAGAGATCCTGCAGAAAACAGATGCAGTTAGCAGCGAATCCTGATTTGTTATTAGAGCATGGTAGAAAAGATCATACATTACTGTGTCACGTTGTTTATGCCCAAAGACACGGTGGCACTTGGAAAATTCATGGCTACAGGTCAGGTTATTTGGTCATGGAATTTTTAAGACCTTTGCAGTCTTAATATGCTTCCATATTTTGGATTTAACGATTAGCAGGTCTGTTACAATGCTGTGCTTAATATGGCGTGGATCATGGTAGACTGCTTTGACATAAGTTGAGTCAAAGCAGGTGGGAGGTGGATATGAGATGAAGTTAAATTGGTGCTTGTGAGAAAGAAAAGCCAAGAACAGCAGTCTGTCGCAGCGCTTGTCATCGATAGCTAAGTGACTTTTCAGCCGTTCCTTCACTTTTATCTGTGCCAGTGTCCCGTGGGTAAGTGCTAGGGGGTAGTACTTAATTGTTTGGGTTTATTTGTTGTCAACAAGTATGCGTTACGAATTCTTTTCTGAGTCCTCACTGAAAACCTAGACAGGTTTTCATCACATAACCTGGAGGGGTTTTCACTGACACAAGCCTGATGCTGAAATGCTGAGCCGTAGCTCTGAATTTTAGTGAGAATTATGGTGGGGGTCCATCACTGAATTGTTCAGCAAGAAATATTTTAGACAGTTGTGTTTCTGTAAATTCATTCAGGTAGTCTTAGATTCAGATATTAAAAAAAAGAAAGTGACTGAACAGTAATATACAATACTCATTTCAATACTCATTTCACTGTGGAGTACAGTAATACGCATTGGAAATGAGGTCTCATTGGAAAAGGTCATTTGAAACAGATCCGCAGAACCTTCACGAAGCTGTAATGAGTCACGAGTCTGCGAGGGCTCACTTGTTATATTGCAATGGAGGGTTTAATGTTTTGTTTTTCTCATCTAAACACTTTGATCCTCTTTATTTTATTAAGATAAGCTATTATCTAACTGTCAAGAGCCTAGAATTTCAGCAGATTTGTTTGCTGACAAGTTGCTTCAGCACCATTCTCCTACTCACTTCTTTCCCTACTTCAAGAAAATTTTCCTTTTTTCACTCCTCTTTCAGCCCTTTGTCCTTTACAGCTCCTCAGCTCTCATGCTGCCTATTCCCAGATGACTTTTCCGCTCTCATGCTAAGTGTTGGTTTGAATGTATAACAGAAATTGGAGACAGTCACTCGTGATGTTCGTGTCGCCAGTTGTCTGTGCTGTGTTGCTGTGCTTCACACCAGTGCTGCAGAGTCGGGCCTGAGACCTGACAGCTTGCTGGGAGGGAGAATGCTTACCGAATTTAGAGCATTTGCGGGAGATTTTTTACAATGCACATAATGCTGGATTGGGTTGAGAAAACCACACAATGCCTTCATCTCATTTCCCACTTTTAACTGTGCAACAAATTGAAACCGTTCAGGCAAGTGTTTGGGGGTGAGTGGGGTTGGTGGGGAAGGATAGAGGTAGAGGCTTAATCTCTATAGTGAGGGAGAAGCAGAAAAAGACTAATACAGAAAGAGTGAGAAGTTTTGACTTTCTTCATCATATTTAGGCATGGCTGTGAGTTCATCCAGCCCACAAGTGTGATTATAGATTGGTAACTGATGGGGCCAACTGCATTATTCATTACGGTTCAGATTGAAATGAAATCATGGAGGGCAATTTTCTGTCTCGCACTTCAAGGTCAGATGAGAGTATTTATTATTCCCTCTCTGTTTATCTGTGAATGCAAATTGAATTTAGTGATTCAAATTGATGAAATGTTAGAAATATAAAACTCATCAGAGCCAACACGAAGAGAAATTACTGGGTAGAGCTGGCCAGTGACTTCACCATCCCATGTACAGGCCTCTGCTTTGATTAGTAATTATTTCAGTCTTTGGATTTTCTCATTCCCAGTTTTGTTTCAGTAGTTGTCATTTTTGTTTTCAAAGAAAAAAGTGTAATAACACTTTGAAGCATTTAGAATTTGAATTAGATGATGTAAATAAAGCCAGCTGCAGAGAGGATGCTTGGATCCTGGCTGGAGAAAAGGTTTTCTTTTGAAATTCTTCCTTGGGGTTGTTTTCTTGGGGGGGTGTGGGGGGTGGGGGGGTGTGTGTGTGTGTGTTTCTTTGTTTTCCTCCCTCCTATGACAGTTCCCTTTCTCTAGTACTTTGCTCCCTTGCATTGCACTTAATGTTCAAAGCTGGCTGGGGTGTGATGGGGAAGGGAGCAGCCATTTGTCATCTTTTGGTGCTGAAGCTCCAAGTATTTCCTTACTGACATATCGCCCACAGGCTGACCTTCCTTGCCAGTCAGTGGTGTTAGGATAGCAAAAACTGGGACCTGCAAAGGGACCAAATGAGCATGGCTCTCTTATTGAAATAATCAGAATGGAGATATTCTCTTCCCAACTCACTGTAATGCACTTTGAACAATTTAGTTGAATGTCTTTGCTCAGCTGGGTGTATCAGTCTGTGGTCAGAAGGCATTGCGGTAGCGTGCGTCCTGTTCCCTGAAGTGTTGGAAAGACACTTTTAACTTGTACGGGGGGGATTATTCTTATCTATGAGTGGGAGTGGAAAATCCTTATCAGTGAATGCTCTTTAAAAACAGGCAGTCCTCCATAATTGCCAAATGCCACGTACGAAATTATGATACAGAGACAGATGATACATGCTGTACAGGCTATATGCTGTGTTAATAATCATAGAGGACTGTTGGTTTTAACTCCGGCTTTTTAATTACTTGCATTTTATTAAGAACGTTTAGTATTTGCTTCTCTACTAAGCACTGCAAAGGGAATCAGTTTGCTCAGGATGCAAGTGTTCCTGACTTGTTGATTGAGAACAAGAGCCGTGAGCATTTGGACATAGCAAAAGCCCTTAATAGATTTGTCTACATAAGCTATTATAAATCACTTTGTGTATTCAACTATCAGCTTGATTTCTCCTGTAGACAGTTTTACTGAAGACAGCAGCATTTTCAAGTTAGTAAGCATACAACAAGCAGTGCGGGTTCAGTGTTTTTTAAATACCAGTAAAAGTTTTATTCACCAAATAAATGCCTTTAACAGAAGCTTTGGCCTTATGAAAACTTCAGGTTTGGTGGCTTAGAAAAAAGGACATTTATGCCTGTAGTTATCTCACCCTTGAAATATTTTACATTCCAGAAGTCAGTGGTGGATGTATTTAGAATCATAGAATCATTGGTTGTCCTGTGTGTGCCATGTGGTGGCACTCAAGATGATCTGCTCCATAACCTTCCCCAGCACCGAGGTCAGACTGACAGGCCTGTCGTTCCCCAGATCTTCCTTCCGGCCCTTCATGGCACACATTTGCTAACCTCCATTCAACTGGGATGGGCGTCACATTTGCTAACCTCCAGTCAACTGGGACCTCTCCGATGAGCCAGGACTGCTGAGAAATGATGGAAAGTGGCTTGATGACCACATCCACCAGCTCCCTCAGTACCCTTGGGTGGATCCCATCTGGCCCCATAGACTTGTGTGTGTCTCAGTGGTGTAGCAGGTCACTGACCATTTCCCCTTGGATTTTGGGGGCTTCATTCTGCTCCCTGTCCCTGTCTCCCAGCTCAGGGGGCTGGGTACCCAGAGAACAACTGGTCTTACTATTAAAGACTGAGGCAAAGAAGGCATTAAGTACCTTGGCCTCTTCCTCATCCTTTGTCACTATGTTTCCCCCCACATCCAATAAAGGAGGGAGATTCTCCTTAGCCCTCCTTTTGTTGCTAATGTATTTGTAGAAACATTTTTTATCGTCTTTTATGGCAGTAGCCAGATTAAGTTCTAGTTGGGCATTGGCCCTTCTAATTTTCTCCTTGCATAACCTCATGACTTCCTTGTAGTCCTCCTGAGTTGCCTGCCCCTTCTTCCAAAGGTCATAAACTCTCCTTTCTTTCCTGAGTTCCAGCTGAAGCTCTCTGTTCAGCCAGGCTGGTGGTCTTCCCCGCCAGCTCGCCTCTTGGCGCATGGGGACGGCCTGCTCCTGCACCTTTAAGCGTTCCTTCTTGAAGAATGTCCAGCCTTCCTGGACATCTTGGCCCTTCAGGGCTGTCTCCCAAGGGACTCTGCCAACCAGGCTCCTAAACAGGCCAAAGTCTGCCCTCTGGAAGTCTAAGGTGGCAGTTCTGCTGTCCCCTCTCCTTACTTTGAGAATTGAAAACTATCATTTCGTGATTGCTATGCTGAAGATGGCCTCCAGCCATCACATCACCCACCAGTCCTTCTCTGTTCGCAAACATCAGGTCCAGCGGGGCACCTTCCCTAGTCGGCTCCCTCACCAGCTGTGTCGTGGAGTTCTCTTCCACACACTCCAGGAACCTCCTAGACTGTTTTCTCTCTGCTGTATTGTATTTCCAGCAGACATCTGTAAGTTTGACAAACTTTTCATGTGTCAACTTAAAACCAAACCACAGAAGCCTCTCATTTATTAATTAAGATGTTGCTTCCATTCTCATCTTGATGGTGGATGTGGAAAGCATGTTTATTAGCATGACAGTAAATCTCACGTTGAGGGGCTGATTAAATATCTGTTCAGATAGAGCCACACTGGCCTTTGCATTTTGGCAGTGTTCCTGGTTTGGGTTCCTTTGGGTTATTGCAGTCAGCAAAGCCGCATACGTTGCAGTAAGCATGTTGACCCCATAATGAAAGGAGGCAGAGAGTGCCTGATGTGAATTTCTTTTAGTAAATCCTAACTCCTGCCAGTCAATTATGGCTGTTGTACTGGGGCCAGGACATAAAATCTGTGTTATTTTTGTTCTGTAACTGTTCACTTTGAAGGAACTGCATTTCTGAGCCTGATATTTATGCTGCTGGTTAGGGAGTAAAATTAAATACCGTGTCAATGATAAAACATATTGTCAGTGTACCAATAAAGCTCCAAACATCTGTCTGCTTCTTACCCATTTCATCTGTCCACACTAGCGAAATAATTCCCTTTATGTTGCTTCCTCATTATAAATTCAGTATGATTCAAGTCTTCCTTGTATGTAGAGCAGCAACGTGACGTATGAACTGCTTATTTTTGAACAATTTGTGATTTATGGAAGCCTGATGATGGTGAGTTACATAAAGGTCTTTGAGCAAATACAAAGTGTGAACCAAGAGAAAGTTTGCAGATGTTTGCTGAAGACTTGGGAGAAATAAATAGCAAGAAGAAAGCTTGTTTTCCTACTGACTCTCTGTAGACTGTTCTGTGTAGCATTTTCTGTAGCAGTATTTCATATGGCTCTCTATAAGGCACAGTTAAAGCTTTAAATAAAATATAGCCCATGTGATAACTTCCCCTAAAGATGTTAATATTTTCTGTCGTTGCTCCTTCTAAAGGTAGTAACCAAATAACAGATCGCATGGAAGTGTTGGCTTCCACTTGTGCACGTCGCAGTAGCAGCGCCGTGTTGGAGAGCAGGGGTGGATGCTGCTGCTTCAGTACATTTGCAGTTCTGTACGTGAAGAAGATAGGAAGCAGAATAAGATGCCAAACAATCTTATTTTAATAGAAGTTAGCACCCAAACCTTTGGCTTTTGAGCTGAAATACTTGTAGCACTAAAATCATCTCCTTCTTCCTTTTGTTTGTTTTTCTAGGTTACCTGCCTTAAATTTATGAGTTTAGGCAACTCCGTTCTGCAGCAGTGTTCTCAGAGCTCCCATCTGTCTTTTCAGCAGCATTTTATAATGGATCTTTTTTTTTCCTTTTTAACATAAGATGGAATTTTTTCCGTTTTGCCAAGCCCCACCTTTTCTTTCCTGTGTCCTGTCCCTTTTTAAGTCAGACTGGTTTTGCCATCATCTTCTCCCTCCTGTTTTTCCTTTCTAATTCCCATCCCAGATGGTGGTGGTTCCTGTCGAGGCAGGTGAGGCAGAGGCTGAGGGGGGAAGAAGTCTGTGCCAGAGTTGGAGGTTGGAAGGAGCCTGGTGGGAGGGCATGGACAGGGATGTTCTGCTGCTATCCTCTCGGCAATGTGAAGACATGCTGGAGTTACCCTGTTGCTACTTATGCCTTCGTGTTGGCTTATAAAACCTGGGGGAGAAGAATGGGAACGAAAAATAATATTTCGTTCAAGCTCTCTGTTTATCAGCTTCCAGTGTGCTTTATGACTTGGTTTGTACTGTCTATAAATGTGTAGATATGTTGAGAAGGATGCAAGTTGTCAAGCCCCTGGAATGGGCATGTTTTTCTTCATCCAAATGTCTTGCTACAAAACAATTTCCTTTGCTCCTTTTTGCCTCATTAGCTTGTGTGCTAATCTTTTTATTTTGGACTCTGTCATGAAGACGTTGACAGTTGCAGTGTGTTTCTCTTTTCTGTTTTATACATGCAATAGCCCTGTTATCATGTTTTCCCTCTGTGCATCTTCAGTGTTCTTCCCATCCACGCTCTCTGGTTTTCGGTGCTTTCTCTTTGATGTGATCCTCATTTCTGACAGTTGGCCCTGGTATGTGCAAATGTCTCGTCTTTTCCTGAGTTGCGACATGACCCAGACAGTGTTGCTCTTCTAATTGTCTGTGTGCTGCTGTGAACCTCTTGTTTTCCTCTCAGGTTGATATACAGACTGGTTCTGGCATCCTGTTTGCTTTCCCTGTTACTTTTTTAGTATCTCTGAGGTGGTAACTTGGCTACTGAAAGGGTAGAATGATTAAAATAATGTTTTATGGATCATTGAGAGGGTAAAAAAAAAAAAAGCTGTCCGCTGCTTTTGTAATTTTTTGAAGGAGATCATTAAAATGTATCTTATAGCTTCAGTATTCACTTTCTGCCATCATTGTTCTCAGTCTTTCGAAGAACATTCTGGAAAATGAAGTTTTATCATTAAGATTACATTGAAGTGTATTACAGAAGGCAAGAGCAAAGTATGAAGAGTCTCAGCAGCTCAGAGCAGAAAGATGTTGGCATCTCGTTCACTGGGATGTGGAGCAAGGAACGTTAATAGGCTGATAAACAGAAATGACTTTTTAAGACTTAAAAGGTTTACTTTGAACTTGCAAAGATTTTTAAAACTGCCAGTTCTCCAAGCTCATGCTGAATGGAGAACTTTGGGGCTATTTTATTTTATTTTTTTAATGCTTGTTTTGAGTGAGCAATTACTTTTGAAAAGCCATAGGTGCCATCAGTGTGGAAGAAGAGTGCCCACGTCTAACGGCATTTGCTAATGGGCACCTACTTTCAAATCCTGTTTTGTGTCAATAAGAAATATAACTTTCTTTGGGGATTTTTTCTTATAGAGACAGTTTATGTTGTATTTGGTGCAGTTTCTGGAAAAATTATCAATCTGCCCTGAGAGAGGAAGAAAAGATCTCAATAATTTGCTTTGGCATGCTGTGGAGAGTTGTAAAGAAGTTGAATTTCACACTTCTTATAGCCAGGAAACCTATGGTAACAGAGTCAGTTCAGAGAGTTTAGTATTGTCTCTGCTTTCATAGACATCTCTGGCATTTAAATTTTATGTACATTAACATCACATTTGATCTGAAGCTGAAATACAAACAGATGATGGTGTTCTTCCTGAACACCATGCAATGGCTGAGGAATTTGCCCATTTGTCGCTCTTTGCTTAACTTTTTTCATGTTTTAAAACAGTCATTTTCCAGCCTAGTTCAAGGTGTGTACATGGCTGAATGTCTGTGCTCTCCATGAGAGGTGAATCTCAAATATTTTTCATTACTTCAAGACATATCTCATTTTCCTTTGTGAATGTCAACTCAATCATAATCTGTCAGTCCACTCAGCATTTATAGAAATAGGTCACAATATTGGGAGATTAAGAAAAAAAGATTTCTCCATTGTCCTGTCAAAATGTTTCACAATAATCAAATGCGAGATTCTGGCTGTTTTGTAGTATTTAATCTTATGTTTGCATTTTTGCTTCTGTTCTGACTCTAAACAGGACTCAGTTTCTTTGACAGAGCAAATAATATTTGCAGTGAGGTTTCTGTAGTACAATTTCATTTGTTATAACACAGTTGATTACGATTCAGTACTTACATTTACCCTATGCATGTAAAAAAGAATATTGTTGAATAAACTCTAATGAATCTTAAGACAGTGGTTGAGGTTACCTGCTCCCACCCACCCGTTCTGCCCTGTGTTGGAGGCTGACCTCTTGCAAACTCAGCAGGCTGGCAACGCGTGTAATGTCTGGCTTAGCACAAGCTTAGCAAAGTCTGTCTTATCCCAGGCCCCAAGGAAAGGAGGATGAGTGTTTTACACCTAGGATTTTGAGGAGCATGGTGTGATGAATCTTCCTGCTCCATTTTAAGATGTCACCCAAGTTGTGTCCATCCACTGGAAATTGCTGTCAGCCTAAATTGCCCCTCAAAGGGTGTTTACGTTGTAGGATGCTGTATTGCGAACTGCAGCAGGTGAGGTATGATCACAGGTTGAATTTATTAACTATACAGCAAAGTGGTAACCTCCAACAAAAGGATGGGCTGGAAGGCAGTGGTGGGTAGCTTTATAATTTGCCAACTGCAACTTCAGAATGGTGTGTTTTTCATACACCGCAAGTAAACGCTTCCTGAGTTACATATATGTGCTTGTGACATTTGACATCTCGGTTATACCACTTAATTTTACCCCATATTTCACAGTATGCCAGGACTCAACCTTTCCATGTTGGCTTCTAGGAAACTTTTTAATATAGATTTATTTTGTAGAGTCTGACAAGAATTGATTCTTTACTTTGTCCTGTGGAATTCTTGCATGGTTGAATAGGAAGAAGGCTGGTGTTTCTCTTAAGTATCCACGAGACTGAATTTGAGATGTTTGCTGAGGTTGGGATGGGGAAGGGAGCATCCAGTGCAAGGCTGGCACCGCTTCGTGTTCCATCACCATAGATACTGCTCTTGGGCACAGGTTCCCTTTTTAACTGATTAATTAAAACAGAACCAAGGAAGTAGTGGTGCCCTAGTAATTAAATTATCCAGTTTCAGATGCAGATTTGAAGCCCTCTTGATGAACTTCCCCACCTGAATACAACAATGAAGAGACTGTTTCACAGTCCCTGATTATTAAATTGGTCTGTGAATGGTTCCAAATTGAACTGGAGCTTTAAACAGGCTTCTACTTCATCCAGTGTTTTAAAATGCATATTATTCTTCAAGGAGGAGGATTTTGAGGTAGGGAGACAGCTGCTTGGGGGTTTTGGTGAATTCCTACGTACATTTCCCAAGAAGCCCAATTTGGTGACCTGGCAGTGCAGGATGTACTTGATTTAAGCTAAGAGTGTCTTTGAAGGCAGTATTCCCTTTCGGAGCTATCTAAACAGTACCTTATTAATAGTGCTGTTTCATTTAAAAGCATTTTTATTTATTTTCTTTTAATTATAATGATGAAGAATACCCCTCTGAAGCACTCATGAATTTTCCAGTGTTGTTTTTAGCATCAGAGAAACAAAGATCTGTTCCTGCATGAGCTAGAGATGTTGGTTTTGATCTTTCTAGCTTGCCTGAGGGTTTTTGACTTGTGTGCAATACTTTTCTTCATGGCCTGCTCACTCTTTAAAGTTAGTGCAGTCTTGGATAAACTTGTCATACTTAAATTATGAATCGACTCTCAAGAATCACAAGAATTGTTTCACTCTTATTTTGATATTGATCAAGTACTTTGCCAGCATACTTGATCTGTGATGAGCTGCTTGGAACAGCTGTCGTTAGTGTCCCAGCAGCAGACTGAGTGCCTGAAGGACGTGCATGAAGAACGTCTCCAGGAATACATGGATAATTGTGCGTTGCCATGTCATGCTGCACAGCGAGCTGAGAAGGGGGACCAAGCTATTCTGGCTTAATTGAGAATTGTGTCCACATAGCAAAAGAAGTGCTAATCACCTGGCCTCAGAAGACATTTCTCTTCCAGTATAGGTTGCTGGCAAAAGCAGTGTGCAGGTGGTGGCTATAATTACTTGCTGAGTATTATCTGTCTGTCAAAGCAGATCACATTGAACCATTTGTTGAAAATGAGGCATCTTCTCAAAGGCAAACTGGTTGATTTTGAAATTGATATGCAATTATTTAAATACTTTATATGTGAGGTTCCAGTAATTGTCTTGTGCTGAACAAGAAGGCTGTCACTGCAATGGTTCTTCTCTCATACCTTTTTCTGAGAACAACTGATAATGAGACTCCAGCTACTTGATTTCCAGTGGTGCAGCCGTAAGATGAAATGGCACCAGCCCCAGTGTCCAGGTATCATGGTGATGCTTCTCCTCTCAGATTTTTCTGATCTGTCTGACTTAAGAGGCGATGGTCAAGATTTCACAGGTCTGTATTATCTTTCTTAGTGCCCGAATACTGGAGAAGGCCCGGCAGCAGCTACAGGAAGAAATACTACGGATTCAGAGCCAGCTCTTGGATGAGAAGAAGAAGCGTGAGCAGCACGAAGCACTGGTCAGACGGCTGCAGAAACGTGTACTGCTACTCACCAAGGTGAGTTTCTAGATAATGTTTGGAAAAGCCCATGTCCTTATTTCTTTCCTCCAGGTGCAGTCCTTGCTATTTCTTCTTTGTTCACCTCTGTAACTGGTACTACAAAGTTGCTATGGGGTCTTTGCATAGCGGGTGCTATAAGAGATATGCAACTTGTCTTTAGGGCTGTGTTAGAATAAAAGTACTCGTACATCCTAAGGCTTTGCTAGTGTTCCCTCCATCTGGGCTCATGCTGTGTTGGAGATATGTGACTTTGTCTCAGACTTGGCATTTGTGCGAGGGCACAGAATTGAATCATGTTGTCGCTAGAGTGTTTTGAGCCACTGAAGGGAATTTATAATGGCTTTGGCTGCATCGCCTCCTTTCCTAAAGAGAACGAAACAACAGCACCTTGTCAACTGTTCCTGTGGAAAAACAATTTACAGAGAGTAAGAGATTCGCGTTCCTCTTATGCTGAAAGTCTGTTTGAATATAATGGCAGGCACTAGACCAGTAAATTGAAAATACGTTTTAAGGTTCTTTCTATAGGATATTTCAAAGAAGTCTGCATTATCCTCTATCAGGTATGCTCTCATGATGAAGTTCTATACAATAATTTTGAAGTCTGTAGAGCATTGAAAACTTTATATTAAATTCTGAGAGCACTCTTTCCCCAAAGGGGATAATAATTCTCTGTCGTCAGAGTGATAGTTACTTCACTTTCCAAGAATACTCCTTACAAAACTTCACTCATCTGAGCAATCTCCCTGATGTTATAAAGCTGCTCACGTAAGTAAGCTTACATCTGTGCATAAGGTCAGACTCAAGTAGTTAGAGCGCGGGAGAGGGAGCCAGGCACGTCACTGTGTACAGGGAGGAAAGATGCTAGTATGGGAGTGTCTGAGCAAGAGGGAAAGGAGCTGTTCTGTTGCTTGTGCTTTAGGCTTTAATTTTCAGTGTTAACTAAAGCATTTTGATTGGTTTTAATTGTGCTGCACCCAATTCTGTGTAATTCTGTGTCATTGTTGAGCCAAAGAAGCTGTGATACACCGTGCGGTAAGCAGTGCTTATTGAAGCAGGAAGCAAGCACTTTACAAGAGGATGTTCTAACAGATCTTCTGGCTGCAGAATTTGATGCCATGGAGAGTCATGTAAGTGAGAAGAGAAGAATGACAGCAGTTCCTTCTGCTTCACACTGAGGCAGGCACTGCAGTCAGGGCGAATGGACCAAACCCTCTCCATGGGAACAGAAAAGACGCCTCTTCTCCTTCGTCTTTCTAATACCCCCAGCAGCAGACAGCCCTCCATCCCGTTCTAGTTTGGTACTGGCATGGCTGGATATGACACAGGTGGATACTGAACCCGATAAAAATCCTTCCTTTCCAGCCTTCTCGGCTATCTAGCATTGCACTGGGCTGCTCAGCCCTGAAGGAAGTTTCTCAGATGGTTTCTAAAATATTCCCTTTGTTAACTTATTTCCAGTCCTCAGCAGAAACATATTTTGTCGTAGAACACAAAGTATCACTACTTTTCTTTAAGTACTGGACAAAAACACAACAGTACTTTGTCATGTAATGGACTGTACCCTAGTTTATATAGAAAGATAGAGCCCGTGCTTTGTTTGCTGCCCTGCTCACCCTCCTCCTGAAGAGGATAGAGGAGAAGTTGGAAATGTCCTTCATCAGACCATGGCAAACAAACTTGTGTTTTGACAGTGGAAGTTTTCAGTGTGCTGAATGATTCCTCAACTGACCTGTTCTAAAGGAATAAAGACTTTGCTGTTCTCTGAAAATTTATATTCCATCCAGAGAATGCTAGGGGTTCTTTGTGAAGAAGTACTTGCATTATTGTACTTGGACAGTCTATCCTTGGCACTATTTCTCCCGCTGGTTGCTCTTCTCATGCAAAATCAGAAGAAGGAATTTCATTTAATTAAAAAAGCATGATATTGTGATTTAAAATGAGATTGAGCAAATATATTGCCTGTTAAAAATAATTATTTTACATTGAAAGCATATCACCTAGAATGATATTTAATCATCTAATTAGTGGCGTCAGTAGTACAGTGTGCTTCTGTGGAATTTGAGAATAGAAAAGATGAGCTCTCTTTAGTGAATCCTTGTCTTGTTAAATAGGACTGTGAAAATCTAATTTGGGGGACACTATTATATATATGATTGACTTGCTTTTGATAGTGTGGTTTTTGCATTTGTGTATATTTGACCCTCTAGTAGGGCAGCGAATCTGTTCCTGTATGCTGAGCAAATAAGGATTGAAAGGCATCAGACGTGTTTAACAGTGCAAATTTAATGCAGTAACAGCTATCCTTTCTTTGGGCTCAAAGTGTAACCTGGAAGTCTCAGGTCTTAAATATGTTTTAAACGATCAATAGAAAACGATAAGCTGTTCTTTATTTGATAACAGCAGTATGTTACTAACTGATACTACTGATACTACCAGTTTTAGTAGTAAACATGCTCTCTTCTGGAGGTACTAGCTTTGCCAATCTGATTCCTTCTCAGCTTACTTTTATGGCTATTGAATTTTCTTCCTCAAGATTCAAGCAATACTTTTTCAGCTTTCACAGATTGCCTGTCTCACTTGTTCACTCTTGTTCATATTTCCATTTCAGTGCATTTAACTTCTCCCTCCATTGCTTGCTTCCTCGCCTCATTTGCTTCTTTTGGGCTTTCTTGACGTTACTTGGGCCTTTCCAGTTGCTTTACCGTTTGCAATGGGCATAATTGTCAGTCTAGGATACTTCGGGGAGTCACTACAAATCTCTCTTCCCTGGCAGATTTGAAGAACAGCGTTTTCCCATCTTTGACATACTAGTGCAGTGGTCCAGCCCAATCGGTTCCACCTCTGGCAGTCGACTGGTGTAGGAACTGCGTCCTGGTTATACCTGTTGACAAACTGCTGTTTAGAACACGTTACTTGATCACTTTCTCCCATCTGTCCTTGTAAATCAGGGCAGTACTTAAGTTGTCTGATCTGCATGTTTTCAGTGAAATAGGAGACTAGATTTGGATACCCCAGAGGTTTTCAGACATTGATGGCCTGAAGGTATCTCCTGGAGTGTCACTATTCACTTAAGGTGATGAAAAAGAAATGGATGTTTGAAGGGATGTATTCACTTGTCCTGTTAGAAATCCACTTGGCTGGGTTCGCTGTCTGTTGTGCTGTCTTTTTGCTTTGGCTTTGCTCAGAGTTTTAGGGAAATCTTTAATCTCTGCTTTATTACCTTTATTATTGGACATAGTTCCGATACAGCAGTAGTGGGAGGTATCTGAAATGCTGGAGAAAGACCTAGTCCATTTCTGCCCTTTTTCCTGTTTGATTTACTGCTGTATTGGCTTTGAATGACATGTTTACTTACACAGTTTTGTATTTGACTTTTGTGTCATCCTTAAGCTTGTGAGTATTTCTCTTTTCTGAGAGCTTTGCACACAACTCCTGGTCTTTGTTTATGAAGTAAGCTTATTAAAAACAGTCGATTCTGCTACTGAATGGCTAAAATTTGAATCTCTTAGGAAATTTTATGACACATGTAAGTCTCCCAAAATGAAAAACCCTTTCTGAAAATCCTTACCTGAGTGCAAGCAGCTGATTGAGTCAGTATTTAATGGAAACAAAGCTCTGGTCTATTGCTTTCAGGATGGCAGCTTTCAGGAGGCACAAATGGACCTTGTGTGGGAGAAGTGAGGTTGGAGAAAAGCAATAAAGGCACGCTGAAGGGTTCCCAAAGCCTTCCGATGTGGAGGGCCAAAACACGGCTTGCATGGATCTTCATAGGGTTTTCACCTCCGCCTCTCCTCATGTGATTTTACCTGGTTGCAATCAGCCCTTAGCTACGTTTGTTATCTAGCTGCTGTTTTGGTTCAGAGCTTCCAGCCTCTTCCCCTGCACACATGCAGTTCAGTGACTCCTTAAGCCAGTTATTTCTTCTGTGCACAGAGCTGGTGGACATCACTGCACGAAGCTGCAGAGTGAGTAGGAACAGCCAATAGCACGTGCAGGGGATTTGACCAGAGAGCGAGTGTCCTGCTTGCTTGCAGCCCATGCGTGATCCTTCGTGGGAAGCTCTTGCCTATTTGCATACACAAGAACTCAAAATGTGAAGCCCAATTTCATTTACTTCTTGTAACTTATCCCAAATGAGCCCAATTTGCTTCTCAAATTGTAGACTTTGTGAATGTACACTGTCCTAATTGCATCCCTTGCTCTCGTACAAGGCATAATGCAGCAAATGAATTAATCTGATTGTACTGGATGTTATTGTTTTGCTGTGTTTATTTCCCGTCTGTGTGTTTGTCTGCCTTTGGGTACTCCACTGCCTGGAGAAGAGGCTGAAAAATTCCATTTTATTTTCTCAGCTTTCTACCAGATCACGTGATCTGATAGGAAATCTGTTTCTATTGAGACATAATTTAGGCCATCACCATAAAAGTTGGAGATTAAGCCAGTATTGATTAACCAACTCCAGCTGACTGTTCATACCACATGTTCCTGGAGATATCTTTGCAAGAGTCAGCGTGAAGTATGTAAGTGACTCCCAGAGCTGAGAATGGCAGAGATGCATCAGAAATGGGACTAGGTAATTAAACTGTTCGTTAAGCGTGGCAGATGCAGAGTTCATGACTTGATTTGCCATCTGCTTTGTTTTGTAATCAGTAAAGATTTAAAATAATGCTGGCAGTTTCTCTGTCATATTGGATCCTGCATTATGTTTTTTCTTAGGAGGCAGATGATTTTAAAGCACAAGGAGGCATATTAAAGTTCTGGGGGTTCAGTGAAGAAGGTGAATTAACCCTTTTCCCGGGATACATAAAAAATTAGCTTTAAATATTGCACTCAGTAGCAATAAAAACAGCCACTCTGGCAAATAGATGCCTTGCAACAGACCTTCTTTTGGGTATCGTACCCCGTGCTCTGTGTCCAGGTAGCATGGGCGGCTTCGGGGCAGAACTGAGCCGCTCCTATGTATTATGAGTAGTGTCAAATGCTTTTCCCTGGCTATTATGATATGATGCTTCTTCCTTCCTTCAGTCCACTTCATGACTCCACGTATATCATTTAAGCAGTGCCATTACTCATGCATCACCAGCTGTGCTGCTGCTCTGTGTGCGATTGTTAACTGCTGTCAGCCTGACCCTTGCTAATCCTTTCCCTCTGCTCACTGTGTCTCCCCTTCCTAGATTTTTATAAACCCATGGAAGTTACCTTCCTTTTTATGCCTGCAAATAAATGCATTTTAAAGTGATTCCACTGCTCCCTCTTCTGCGATTCAGCAAGGCAAGTTTTGTCGGGTGAGGAAGTACTTACTAGATCATCCTGCATGCTTGAGGGGAAACAAGGAACTCCGTGTTTGAAAGAGACTCAATAGCCTTTTAGATTGAGCACAGCTCCCTTTAATTTCAACTTGATTATATTAATCAGTTAAATAATTTCAGAGAAAAGGTGACTGGTAGTTATGGGCAGAGGGGGATGATAGCAAGGGAAGAGAGAAGATCATTAACCGCTGTGGGACAGAGAAAGAGGTAATTGCTGCCTGTGGAGTACGAGGGGTTTGAACAGGTCTCTGCTGAATTGTAATTTTTAGTATCCAGTAACATCATGAATTTTAATTCCCAGGCTCCTCTTGTAGGGTGCCTTTTTTAAAGGATGAGGACTAATAGGTCAGCGATAAGGTAGATGCTTTTGTGAAAAATCTCCGCTCTCCCCCCCGTTAGCTGGTGTTATATTGATCCTGAGTTCAGTCTGATGCAGGGTGGTTGTTGGGCTTCGTGTTTGTGGTTTACACAGGAGTGTCTGGGTTACTGGATAAAGCGTGTTAAGTTTTGTGAGGAGAAAGTGGGATCTGGAGGTTTGATGACTGCTGTTGTAGATATTTTCTGTTGGGGTTGAGGAAATAACACGTTTTGTGTTTGCTTCTGTTGGTCTCTGATAGCCTTGTGTCTTGTGAGGTGGAGGTGCTTCGGGGAAAGAGAGTTCTGGGAGGATTTCTTTTAACGCTAGAGGGATTTTTTTCCCCTGTATAACCCAAATTTGTTGTGATTTTTTTTCCGTTACTTACTGTGTCGTGTTTTAGTCCTGATCTACCTATCCACCTTCTGGAGCTTGGGCAGCTGCCTCCCAAATGTAGCAGCGTTGGAGATAATTTGCTGTACCACTCTTTGCCTGCAATGGATGCTCCACAAGAAGATTCCGCAAATATTTATTCTGACAACACTTTTCCTATCTGGTTTTGGTTGGTTGGTTGTTTGGGTTTTTATAATGTCTTTCACTGGTCTATTTCACCTTTCTTAATCATCTTGCTGTCTACATTGTAAGGACCTTTAAACCATGCTCTCCCCTTCCATATGTAAGAGCTTTCTAGGATTTATTGACCTGATTTCAAATATCTCTAGACCTCAGAGTCTGAGAGTGATTTTTCTCCTTTGTCTGTGCCCCCTAATTTGTCTGCTTCAGGGTTTTATTTAGCTTGTAACGGAACGGTCTGACTCGAATTTTCATGGAAGTCGCTACAGAAAATACAAAAGATCAAATGTATATTTTGCCAGCCTCACCATAGTCTTGACTGCGTTACACAAGTCACTCAGCTCTGCAACTATAGAAACATAGCAGTGTTGGTGGCTTCACCTTGCCGTTCTCATGAACCAGTCGTAACACTTTATGGAATGGTTTCATCTGCAGTGCCTGCACTGCCCTTTCTGTAGCACGCTGATCAGAATCCCACAGTACTCTAACGGCAATTTTTGCAGAGATTTGTACAATGACAGACTAACTTTGTGCTGATTTATACCTGATGCTTCATTATATTCATTACAAGATCTTATTTGCATGCTTGACATTTTAAAATATTGTGTTTGGAATGTGTTATTTATTTTGAGACCTTTATTAAGCAACCTCAGTCTAAGGGTTTAATTGTTACTGATAGCTAAGAGTATAATTACCTCAGTAAAATATCATGACTATATTAAGCAAATGGAAATTGTCTTCCAGAATAAAGTGAGTACAAGCCATTTTCCTTTGAAACAGGCTGTTCCACGAGGCCTGCTAATACAATTTCCTAATACAATTGCAGAATCTCTCTATAAAGAATGAATAAGGAGAGCTGAAATCGATGTGTTTGGAGAAGAGGCTGTCTGTAGTAGTTTCAAAGCAGTGCACAAAGACCGTTTGGAAGGAGGAAGTATCTTTAAAGTAAACCAGAAAATATTACTGTTTCTCAAGTGAGATTTGCAGATTTCTGAAAGGCAGGAGAAATGCGTGTTTTCTGGCATGGGCTCCCAAACAAGTGCATCCTCTTTTTTTGCTTGGTTTTCTTTGACATTAGCTGCCGTGCTTTGCCTGCTTTGGTCATAGGTTTACTACTCACTTCTTTTACTCAATGAAGAAAGTAGCAGAATTGTTGAGTTCTCACTTCCTTATCCTGCTCCAGAACGACTTTTCAAAGCCCAAGAGTTCCCTTAGTTTCTGACTTGCCAGTCTGCGTCCGTTGAAGGGATCTCTGGATGTGAGATGGCTGAGTTTGTTCACTGGCTGTGGGCGCTGCGGGTGTTTGGGAGCGTGGTCTGCCCTTACCTTCTTGCTTTCCACTGGATCCTCTCTAGTGAGGGCTTTTGCTCTTGATCTGGTGTTGCCCTAGTTCTTTGTAGCTAGTGGATAAATTTGCCTTTTCGCTGACTTTGGATATTCTGCCTCTTTGTGTACCTGTGTGGGTACCTATAGGAATTTGTCCCACAGAGCCATGGAGGCGATATGCTTTGTTAGAGTAGAGCTTACTCACCTGAGGGCTTTTGACAGGGAAATAGGCAATGTTAGCTTCAAATGACCAGCCTGGAGGCAGAAGATGAATTGACTCGTGGCCCTTGCTTCCTTTTCCCTTTTAGAAGCATGAAAGAGCTCATAAAAATTATCTTAGCAATTTTTGGGGAATCAGTTCTGTGTAATTCTTTCTCTTGCCTTTTTATGTATCTGGTAGACCTTGTAATGATAAAAATACGGCGTTCATCACTATCGTTGTATCTGATGCTTTTGAAATGGAGGCACAAGGACAGCCTCTGTATTCTTATTGATGTTATGTCTGACATAATTTCTATTTAAGCCACGTGTTTAGAGAGTTTTTTAAAATTTTATAACAATTCAGAATATGCATCAAAGTTAAAAGTTGTGTTATTTTATGAGGTATTTTTGAAGTGCTATAGAAATGTGATCTTTTTTCCCAGAGTGGGGATTCTGGATTCTGCTTTGTCCTACCAACACTAGATATTAATGCTCAATGCTAAGAGGTTAGATTATGAAAATTAGAAATACACGCATAAAAGAATTTATTTGACCTTCAGTTCTCATATTTCTCTGAGAGAAAGGGCTGTAGGACTTCTAAAGGTAAAATATTCAATAAAAAGAAATTAGGTTAATCCAATGTTATGGCTGAGAATTTAAACTCACCCAGGTCAGGTAATTCAAAGTTATAGTTCCCTTGATGCGTGTGCTGTAACATTTATTCCTGAGCTCCTCAGCCCTGAATTATGAAGGATGGTCGAGCGGATATGGCAGAGAAGCAAGCGGGAAGATGGATGGGTGGAATGAGGGAGTTATCGTTCAGGGAAGTCAGGCAGAACAAACCTCGCTTCTGCGCCTCGCGAGCAAGGGAAAGATGAACAGCAAGAGGTGGCCGGGTGAGGTGGCTAGGCATGGGCTTGGGCGGCATCCAAGGACGGGGAAGGGGCTTAGGATTTCTGAATAGCAGGCTCGAAAATACTAGCTAGGATAAGCTGCACAAAAAGGGGTTTTTGCATTTCTTTGTTCTTCAAATACTTATGGTTTGAAGGCATTAATATCTGTGCCTCTTAGAGCGGTGGTATTGCCACAAGAACTGCAGCTTTGAATCTCTGACTTCTCTGTTTTAATTCTCAGCCATAAAACTGGATTAACTGGGTTTGCTTCAAGTTGAATTGCAGTGGATTTTTTTTAAAGGATAGGAGAGAGAGATAATTAAGTAATTGCACAGTAGCTTATTTCAACACGTGATGTGAGCCTCTGGTAAGAACAGCTGCACTACTCAGACACCAGTCACTCAGAGCATCCTTTCAAATGAAGACCCAAAATCTTTATAAAACTGAAGGACTGTCTGGAGAATTAAGGAGTTTCGGATTGCTCCTGGCACAGTATCATGCAGTACTAACTATTTTGTTCAATGCATGTTCACAACATCTCAGGTCAAGCATTGCTTAAATTGATGAATATATTAGAAGTCAAATGAGTTTTTTCAAAGCATTGTGGAAATGGTCTTTGACCCATGATTTGTTGCGTTGAGGAGAAATGAACTGTTCCCTATTTTATGAGCACATTTCCTTAGGTAGTATTTCAGATAGAGACAACGTTATTTAATAGAAACTATAGCAAATTTGAAGAATTGGTCTAGTTTCAGTTAATGAATTCTGATTGATGTAATGAGATTACTATATTACAAGTTTCTCAATAGAGGAGACGTCTGCTGTTTTTTTTTTTTTAGTGTTTTACAGGACATCTAGACCGAGAGCTGTGAAGAACCATTAACCATAAATTTTCCTGTTCAGGTGGAATCGGTTTGGGACAGTGGGGGAACTGAGGCTTAATTTTCTCTCCCAATGAATCCAGAGTCTCAGCATTTCCCCAGAAATATCACTACCTTCTTTGAAGTCAAGAATTTGGAACGGGATTAATAGGTAGGCAAAGTGTGAGCATGAGATGGGAAAAGAAGATGAGCTTTTTACATCAAGCTGCTGTTTAACTTTGTTCCTGTCAAGAGGAGGAATATTTTTATGAGAGTCTTACGATTTGTAGAGGTTGTATGTAGGAAGTTCCTACAACTCTATGGGGCATCCAAACTGCTTTTTCAGCGTAGGGAAGCAGAGCCAGAGCAATGTTTAAATAAGTCTGTGTGTAGTTGTGTCTACACCTCCTTACTTTCATTGGGTAGTGAAGAAAAAGAATTGCCTAAGGATTCCACCAAACGTGTCCCTTTGCTTGCCACTGTGTTGGGTCTGTAGGAAGTGAGATGTGCTTGCTGTGTTTTTTCAGACACATACATAAGCTGCAGAAGTTTTATGTTTTGCGCTTGTAACAGTAGTTCTACTATATAAATAGTATGTTCAGTTTTACAGATAAGGAAACACTTTCTGGCTTTAAAAAATTAATTTTCTGTTGATAATATACTACCTTTGGAGACCAACTTTCCAGGTTGACATTTCTATTATATTAATTACAAACGAAGAAAAGCTGCGCTTGTTTTGTCATTGGGAAATGCCATTTGCAAAGTTAATGGAAAGCTGACCTTGTCAGAAGTGTTATTGCATTATCCGTCTGTGAGGGCCACTGCAACTGAATGGCAAGAAAAAAATGCAGAAAGAAAAAAGCAATTTCAGGAAATATAATGAAATCAAAACAAAGTGCCTTTTATCCCTCTCCAACATGAAGATGTTTATTAAGGTAGCATATGTAAGAGTTTGGTGCTGGGGGAAAAATGCTTGTGAACCGCTCTAGGTTGTTTTTTAAAAATAAAAACCACCTTGCGAGAGAATTTTTGACCTTTAGCATGAAGTGAACATGAGAAAGTGGCAATACTTACTCCATGACATCTCTCCCTGTTTTAATCCACTGTAACCCTGACCATCATCCTTCTCCCCTCTTATCCATTCCGCACATGAGGCTGCGGGGGCTCAGCACGGACCAAAGCCCCCGCGCAAGGGCTCGGGTGGGGGAAAGCTCTGCCACCGCCGTGCTTGGAGCGTCTCCCTGCAAGCAGTTTCTTTCCTACCTCCAGTTCACTCTGCCAGTCCTTTAAGTAAATCTCAGCTCTCCTGTTTGCTTCTAGCAAAACATCACGCAACTCATCTGTTTGTTTTTGCCCTTTCCCTCCCAGTTTAAAGCCACAAAGCTATTAATCTTCTCAGAGCCGTTACTTGTCCTCTCTAAACACCGGGGAGCAGCAGGAGCTGCACGTTCCTCCTGGTCTGCTTCAGTGTTCCATCCAGGCACAGCTTTGAGCAGCCCTGGTGATTGCCTTCTGCAAGAGAGCTGCCTGCTTTCATATGCCTCTAAATAATCCTCTCCGCTTCTGAGCAGAAAAGTTCCACTTAGTTTACTGGCCATTTCTTCTTTGAATATGTGAGCTACAACAAGAGATGCTGAGTGTCTGGTTCTGCTCGTCCCTGTGCTTTCTCCCTGTGGTGTAACTGTCATAGGGATACAGTTCACAGGTAACTCGGCAAGTTGTTCGTAATGGAGCATGTTCGTCACACTTTAAAGGCTTTAAATGAAATCTTTTCTACCAAAGAAACGATTAAAAACCCAAGAAAGCTATTTAACTCCCCCCGTCCTTTTATGCTAGTCAACATGTTTCTTATGTAATATCTATGCACATGAATTTGTCATGTGTGGTGTTAACCCGAGGCTATGTTTGTTCCAGTATTGGCTTTTTACTTGCATAAAAGAGAAGAAAAAAGAAAACTGCTGAATCCCTTGAAAATATCCTAAATAGGATGCTGAACAGCTGTAAATAATAGCCAGGTTTATAGTTTAACTCTCTAGAGGCATATGCAAGCTGAAGGATGTGAAACATATGTTCTAAATCTGATGTTTTCCTTCAGATAACACAAGTAAACCAGAAGTACAGACAGAAGTAATTAAATGTGCAAACCTTCCCTGCCTCACTTTCCTCCCTGCCTGGACATGGGTTAGTGAGTTCTGAGGTTCTGAAGGTCCTTCTGCTGCAGCTGTTGGTGCATCCTCTGCATCTTGAGTCGCGATCTCTGTTGGAGTTTGCTCCCTAACATTAGGAACGATTGGATCCCTCTAAGGGACCAGCTAAAGATGACTGCTCTGAATCTGTCTCCTACCAAAAATACCCTGCCTTTCTGAGGAGGTCTTTTTACATTTCACCTAGCTAGGGCGAGTTTGGGGTTTTCTTTGTCAGTGTTTATGTACTCGCTACTTCTCCCTCTGCAGAGGTAGTTTTTGTCTGATTAGTTTTCCTTCAAGGAGAGGGAGCAGGGATGTGGCATTGTTGCCCCTCATCAGCCAGCAGTTACACAGGCTTAGTTTTAACGTCAGACTGCTCCACTGAAGGAACTGCATCTCTTAACTGCAGCCAAAACATCAAAGTACGCATTTCCAGTTGAATTAGCAATAACAGCGGATAGAGGACTTATTGCTGACCGTGGCCCGGTAGGCATGAGGTCATACTTCGTTTGCTTTATGGAGAATTTGCTGTATTTTGGATGCTTTTCAGCTGACAGAACCTGCAAGCTGTTCTTCCTCTGCTGTGGTTCTGCACATGGATCGTGGTTGTGCCTCCATGCGAATGAATGGATGCCCAACGATCTGCATCAAAAGTTTTGATTTGTAATTAACTTTTAACATGCCAAAAGGAAAGCTAGTAAAATTAAATTTAAATTAGAGTTCACATTCTTCATACAAATACAACTTAAGAAAAACTGGTATCTTCTCATTTTGCTGCATTGTTAAGGTGTAACAAGCAGGAGTGCTGCTCTCCCCAGGGAGAGCTTTGGGACTTACAAGGTTTATTCATCCCAGACCAATGAGTTCTTTTTCCTTGCAAATTTTTCCCCAAGAGTAGTGAGAAGAAGCTCTGGGAGGAGGAATCTTCTTGTTACATTGGCTGTCCTTTCTCTTTTTTGTCTTGGGACTTGATCTGGAGTTAAATGTGTTATAAATATCTGAATATCAATGCTTGGTAGACTTATGAGAGCTGTTAACAACTAATGAAGGTTAAATACTGTCTATTTTGGGAACCTGAATGACACTGTCACTCATATTTTAACAGTACTCAATGTTTAGAGTTGCATTTTTCCTTCTGTCGTTCCTGTGAGGTGAGAAGCACCCTTATCTCAGTTATAAAAGAGGATGGGGTACCGAGACACTTGGATGAAACAGTTGAAGTCAAACAGGAGTTCTGTGGAAGAGCTGTTAAATCTTTATTGCATCTTACTGAGAATATTTGCTTTTCATGGAGTCCCACAATGCAGACTGCAGTTTTCTGTGCCTTACCTGTGTGACAATGACCTTCCTTCAGATAGCAAGTCCTTTGCTGTAGCATGTGTGTATGTATTCCCTGACACTGCCTGCTCCACTGTGTTAGCATCAGCATTTCACTGATTTTCTGCATCTGCCGACTCTTGTCATACCCTGGAAGCATCTAGTACTATTTCGGTGAGCCTGTATTAATACAAGGATCTGATTTTCTCCTGGAGCCGTGTTGCTGAAGTGATTTTGTTTGTGGAGGTTGTGGCCTGGTTTATGGGCACAGGCTGGAGTCCCTTCCCTCCTCTCTGCAGGCTATGTCTGGCTGGCATGTCCGTAGGGATGTCATAGCTCCAAAGGGTGTCCAAATCAAATACCTACGCGGTTGTGGTTTAAAAGCTGCTTGCGTGCACACTGTGTGAAATCTAATATTTTTTTCTTTCCACTTTGCATTAACTTGCATTTGTGTGTGCTCAGTCTGCTTATCAGCCTTTGCTCTTCCCTCATTATTAATTTTTTTAGGTACTCCAGGATGCCTCACCCTTGTCTCTAGACTCTGCTAACATTAATATTTTATGTTGTCAGCACACATCTTGCTATTTGTCCCTGCTTTTCTACACTAATAAGTATACTGAATGAAACTTCTGGCTCTAGTCCCTAGTGCAGCCTGCCGCTAATTGCTTTCTGTGGCAAGGAAGAATAGTGTGCTCCTCCATTAGCCGGCTTTTACCGATAGGTATTTGACTCTCACATAATGATTAAAACTGAGGGATGCTCAGTCATTTATATAGACTTTCAAAACCCTGCATTCACTAGTTTGCTCTCCTGTGAGTTCTCTCAAAGAATTGTTAACTAGTTCAGTTTAAATTACTTTAACAAAAGCTTATGCTTATCTCTATTTTGTTTTGTTACACTCAACTAAAAAAGAGGCTTTGTAATTCTGAACCTTCTCAACTAATTTTCTTAATGTTCAGGTGAAACTTCCTTGCCAATGACTCTAATTTCCCAGAACAACCTTATCTCCTCTTTCAAAACAGATAGGAGGATGTCTGCTGTCTAGTATCTTCAATACAATAGCCATTTTTAATGATAAATCATTTTATTCCTTTTGTCTGCTAACACCTTTGTTATTTTGGTCTTGGGTGAATATCTAGCTTTGAGATTATTATTATTATATCTTCTCCTTAGTGCAGTTTAATTTCTTGAAGTATTTAGCTGCCTCTGTCACAGTTTTCTGGTTAAAATATCACAGTTCTCTGGTTGAAATACAGCAGAAGACCTGGGTTAATTCTTTTCAGAGGCTGTATCTTTGCTTGGTCAGAGTCAGAGTGCAGCTCTAGTCACTCGTACTTCTGCCTTCTGATAGACTTGAAGAATTGCCCCATATACGCAGCTGTCCATCTCAGTTTGGTTTGGGGTTTTTTCATTGTGTTGAAATTTGTCTACCTTTAAAATATAAATGATTATTGGTGCTGTGGCTTTTACTTACTTGAAATTCTCCATTACGTTTTACATTTACATGACCTTTCCTCCCTCTATGCAAGCATCATGACTTTCTATGTTTTGATGTTTGTCTTTATTTTCATCTTTATGAAACTGTTAATGTAAAAAAAAAAATCTATGGAGATCGGTAGGTTTATTTTCTTTCAGATTTTGATAAAGATGTGAGATACTCTTGCAAGTTCATGTACTTCAACTAGCAATTTCTGAAATGTTCATTGTCTTCTCTCTGTATGAGTGTCTGAATATCCCATGAGATTTAACACTGTTGCAATGAGTAAACAAATCGCTGTGTTCCCAGGCAAAGCAAAGTATAACTGGATCACAGTCGCTGTCACTCCTGTCTGTCTTGAAGATGAATCAGTCTGCTGAAATGTGCACCTGTGGGCTGTCTATAGAGCTAGGTAGTCTTGTTCTCTGTGATCAGACTGAGATTTCAAATCTGTTGTACCTTATCTGGGGTATTACTTTGTGGATTTTTTTCCCTTTCTTCCCCTTTTTTAAAAATTTCTTTTATTTTTATTTTTTTTTTAAACTGTCTGGTTGGTGGTTGCATACTTATTTCAAATGAAGCAATCAGATGGCAGATAAGCTGAGAGACCATGGTTCAGATATTATCAGTGCCAGCTATTCTTACCAGATGGCCAAAGTGCAATCTTTTAACTAATCATGGATGCGACTATAAAGTTTTTATGAACTTATTCCAGTTTCATCTTCTATTTGTCTTCATAGCTGTTAAGTACACTTTTTATGGTGTTTCTCTCTACTGGAAAATTTAGATCAGATTAGAACATGACTTCTCAAAGCTGCGGGAACTAGCGCATAGTTTAAAGAGGATTAGTGATCAGTATGTATAAGGACTATTCTATGTAAGGTAAATCTTAGAAGGAACACCTTCATCTTTAGTAATTTATGTGTCAGTAGAGATTTCCTTCTTACTTCAGCTGGAATCTGTTGTGTTAAAGGTCATTTTATTGAAATTCATGCTTACATATTCATAAAAGTGTGCATTCTTCTGAGCATTATCAGTCACCAAGTTTTTGAAGTTGCCATGCTGGGTATTTTCTGTATCTTCTAGTACTGGAACCTGGTATGATGAACAAAGTGAAATGTCTGCTCTTGATATTACAGCATTAAAAAAAATAGGAGGGGAGATTGTGATCATATGGTCTTTTATACTTTTATACTTAGTGTGGTTCAACTGGCAGGAGAACATGAAATTATAGGAATGGGAGAACTAGTTGATGGGCTTGGGGAAGCAGGTCTGTAGGTAGTTATAGGCTGATGCTGTATAACATTTTCTTTGCTTAATGGTATGTCTGAGATCTAGGCACCTTTTGCTTATTCCTGTGTCTTTATTCTTTTAATCCTCTGGGAATAGCACACTTGGCAAGATATGGCTTTGTATTTATCTTTCGAATTATTTCAATTTATGTTTGTTAAAACAGCTCCGTAAATATTGTGGAAATCTAGGCTGAAAAGGATGGGGGGGAACCTGAGTGTGGCAGGTAGAAATTTATACCTTTGACCCTCTTGATAGATCTTTGGTCTCGGACCTGGACTTAGCAGTGCTATTCCTGCATTATAAAAGCTGGAGATTTGCCTTAAAGAAGCACCCCTTCTGCTTTGTCCTCTTTTTTCAGCCTTACTTGCCTTTTATATCACCTCATCAGGTAGATTTTCGGGGTTCTTATCTTTGCATCACTGCCTGTTTTATCTTGCATTGGTTTTGAAGTCTTAGCAAGGGAGCAGGCTGCTAACGTCATTCCCTCCCGCATCCCCCCTGCTCTCCAGGCTTTTCATGCAGGTGGCTTTGTGCTATAGCCAGGGCTTTGCCCGATTTACCTGTTGGATGCTCAGGAGTTCTGCTGTTCCCTCCTTCAGCTCCAAAGAAGCCCAGGGGACTGAGAGCCAACTCCGTGCGTTTCTGGCTGGTGTGTGCTCTTAAGCTGCTCCCAGTCACCCTACAGGGAACTCAGTTTTTGTTCAGCTCTTTGAGGCACTTACGGCTCAGAGAGCTGACCTGTAAAATTCTGCAAAGTGGTCACTCCAAGGCACGGCTGGAACCAGTGACCTTTCTGCGAGATTAGTACCGGCTCCCATCAACCGGCAGGATACCACTTCCAGAGCTAAATCTAACCTGCTAGGTAAGAGTTATTGACAATCTTGTGCTGCCAAAGACTGTGGCACTGCATCTCCTTCCATTTATCCTTAGGTTTTTTTTCCCCCCACCAAAATCTGTTTGAGATTTCCTGTAATAGAGGATTATGAATAACACTTGTCACATTTGGAAAATGTAAGTCATTGAGGAATGATTTCAGCTTACTCCTTTATAGTCTGCCGTTCAAGATTTGAAGGACTGTGTACTACTATACAGCTGTTTCATCAAGTTTTCTAACACTGAAATTGCTTTGCTGTTCAACCTTGAGGATTTTGTGTTTACTACAGGCTGAGAAAATGTGGGCCAGAGGGCATAGACGTATAGCATGTATAGGATTGGAGACTAGAGGAGGCTGCTCAATGTGTATACGTGTATCTGAGTGTGTGTGTGTGAGCTCTGGCACTCTTACCCCAGGCTGTCAGACGGGTGTGAAGTGCGCTATCGTCTTGCTTATGGCATCTCTTTGTCTCCCATCCAGAGTCGGACTAATGACAGCTCTGATAATGCCAGATGGCAGTCACCAGTCATCATTTAATAGCAGAAAAATGTCTAAATATTGTCTCCAAAATTGGTTTGTTCATTCTTTCTCCTCGTTCTAGCCTGGCAGTGGTCCGCAGGCAGCACTTAGGGACCTCCTAAGAAGATCCCGTGTAGAAAACTGTCAGAACAGATTGCTGTATGGATTTTTGGAGGATTAAAGTTAATTAAAGAGCTCTTCCTTGCTTTCATTTCCTCCTATCTGCCAGCTATTTACATGCTAATGTAGGGTCTGCCAGGGAGAATGGGAGAAGTGTCAGCATTGGGCATGTTATCACACAAGGAAACAGTAGAAAATAATGAGATGAGCAATATATATGTGTGTGTGTGTAGCTTGACAACTGAAAGTCAGCAGCACGGCTTTTTGCATATTTTCAGTAGTGTGTGATCTTACTGAATATAATTCACTCCATTACATCTCGCACTGCATAATTTAATACTTCATTCACTATAGTATCTTTACATAAGCAGTTTTATAAATAGACAGATTTAAGTTTTTTTTTTTTTGTCTGCCTTGTTCTAAAGAGGAAACTTCTTTTCTGCAGAAGTAATGAGTAGTTTTACTAGGAGTATAAACCCAGGAGCAGATTGTGGTGGGGACTGGTGTCTACTGTTGCCTTCTCTTGGAAAGATTAAGCAGAGTAGGTTCTCGGCATGTAAGTAAACCGAGAGTGGATGTAATAGTTTTCTGCTCCAGTTGCATTATTATTTGCCCATTCCATTTTCACGTTATTTCAGAGGATTATTTTCTCGTATAGTTTTTCAATATCTTCCATTTTAACACTTTATTAAAACTGCTACATAACAGATGAAATAAAATTGATCCCAGGTTACGTTTCAAGAGGGAGTTTAATGCTTTAGGAAAATGAGAAGCCTTGCTGTCTGCATTTTTAAACAAAACTATCAAAAACATCTGTATTGTTGAGCACAGGTAAGGAGTTTTTTCAGCTGCTGAAGGCAGTCCAGATAGTTTGAAGGTAATTAAGCTTCTAAGGACCAAGGGCAGTCAAAGACAGATTTGTTTCCTGCAGCTTTTTGTTCCCCAATGTGCAAGTGAAATACGAAGTGACTACCTTAGCAAAACAAGACGTGCTCTTACTGTGGGCTGCTGTTGAGGCCGGAGTCCCTGTGTTTCATGTGACCTTTGTGAAACATCTACTTGGCACTCTTCGCTGCAGTCTTTTGTGGTTTTCCTAGTGGAAAACATGATGGTCTTACTCTAAGATGTCAGATGGCTGTTCTTTGGCCTTGGAAATCAATGTGACATTTTGTGGAAGAGTTAAAGATGAGGGAGAGGGAAATACCTTTAGGAGACTTAGTCGGGGGCAGGCAGTGGGAGAAGGTCATCCACACTGAAAAGTCACGAGTGATCCTCTGCATGCTTACGGCTTCGTAGCACAGCTTTCTAAACAGATGCTGTGAAAGGGATGTCAGGCAAGAGATGCCCTGAGATTTTGGTGTTTGATGTTTTTTCTTGTACTTGATATTCCAAATCCTCTCCTTAGTGAGCCTGGTGGAGCTGACCAAGATGAAATGCTGCCGTGCAACAAGCCTAAGGCTGAATTTCTCCCTGTTGTGGTTCTGCTAATGTCATCCGAGCTACACCAGAGAAAATGTTGTCCCTGGTGTCTAGATGTTGCTAAAGACTTGTTACCCAGGCCTGTGGAGGTCTGAATAATTCAGAGAGTAACATGTTGTACTTGGTTCCTCATAGCAGAGGAAACCAATATTGTTTCAGCACCTCTGCTGACTAAATCCTATTGCTAAGTGTGGTTGGGGGAACGTGATGTCATTTCCAGCAGAGAAGACGCTAAGCACTCAGAATTTATTGAAGATTGGAGGCGTATGTCTGGTATTCGAAAGGAAGGGAGCCACACGTGGAGCAGATAACTTGTACGGTCCCTGCCTGGGCTGCCTGACCCTGGCAGGGCCAACAGAACGCTGCTTTCAGGAGCTCTGCAAGTAGAAACAAGAACCGATGCCTAAAAATATTAAATAGTATTTTAATTTGTAAAGCTCATCTCTCTTGCACAAGTGGCAAGACTCCTGATTTTTGTGTGTGCAGTATTGGTTTTGGGCAAATATGAAAACATGTAACAAAAGCAGAGAACTACTTTCAAGCATTTCCTAACAGTGATGTAAGTGTGTGTGTCTATAGATAACATACGCACTTTTTTCCCCTTTCATGTATGTTGTCCTTCATATGAAGGAGGTTTTTATTTTGTGTATCATGTGGAATTCTCCAATTGTATCTTGCCGCGTGCTCAAAGAAAAGATCTATTTTTTGTTTTCCTGTTAATTGTGGTAGAAAAGAGATCCAGACTTTTTTTGCTGTCTAACCAATGGTCTCTTTATTCAGTCAAAACAGTTGGTCTATTTTAAGCCTGTATTGGAGCCACCTCATGCGGTGCACTCTGTCTTACTAAATAATTCAGTTTGGAGCTACTGCTAGGAAGGGAGCAAGGACAGCCCCTCGGGGGTAGGTCTAGTCATCAGGACTAGAGTTGAGTCTAATCACCCCCAGATTTGTAAGGTGACACAGTGTAGAAGTGCTCTCCAAGCAGGGATTAGGACATCAACTCTGCTGTAGTTGATTGGGATGGATGGTGCTTGAAAAAATCAAAGTAATTTTCTGAGTGGCTGCAAAGAGGAGAGAGTAGGGGGAAGATTTTGGCCTTTGGCCAAGACTTTCAAAATATTTGCAGTAACCACTCTTAGAAATCTTAAAAGAAGCTGTTTTTCAAAAAGGAGTGAACCCTCAGCCCTTGGAGACACATACCTTATAGGTATCTTCCGTTAAATACCTACATTTTTCCTGACTCTGTCTTTCACATTCTCCACCTGCTGCAGCCTGTGGACTGGCAGAGTGGATGGATGCTTGGAGAAACGTCAAAAGGACGTGCAGCTGCGCTGCGGTCTGCTACAGATGTGAGAAGATGGGAAACTTTCAAACCTGACAATGTCACATAAACAGCAAACTTTTTTTCTTGGTGTTTATAAGTGTTCATTCTTAACACCTTCCTGAGGTCTAAGCTCATACAAAGGCTCAGACTTCAGTCATGTCTAGTGGAGCTTTAATTTTTTTTTAAAGCGAAGTTTAATTTTTCATCAGTCTATTGACATTTTTCTGTAACACGTCTGAGATTGTACTCAAATTAAAAAGCAAAAATGTGCAAAAAGCGAGTGAGAAAAATTAGAAACTCAATCAAGACCACTTCAGCCAAAAAAGGGCAATTGTTTTAACACGTTACACGTATTTGAAAATACACGTATTTTCAGTGGTGATGAATAGTTAAGGTTGAATGTTCTTCTGCAGACAATGCAATTTACTAGAAAAGAATTGAGAAGAAAAAGTATTTTTCAGCTTTTCAGGTATTGCATGCATATTTTGCTACTTTCTGCAATGGCCCTTTTCTGGGACCTGTAAATACACAGACCTCTGTGAGATATTTAGTTGCAATGCAACAGTTGCTTTGCCGCTGGGAGGAGAACATAAATCTTTTTTGAGAACTAAAATTCTCCAGTGCCGGTATATGTCTGATTTGTGGGTCACAGGCCCTTCATTCTGCATCCTTTCCTTCAGACTTTCTGATTCTTGGTGATGTATGTGGATATTGGGAGCATAAGGTGATTTTACGGATACAGATGAAAAGAAGAGTTTCAAATAATGAGGAAAAAACTTTCTGTCACTACATTGGCTTTTTTTTTTTAATTAATATTTTACGTTAGTTTGATTTCTGGAACTTAAGTAGAGCAAACCAGGCAGCACAGCAGGACTCCTAATACTGAAATTAGATTTTTGTTTTTAATTTTTGGGTGTCCCTCAAGATAGGGAGCAAAGGAGCAACCTAGAGCAGTAAACAACATGAATATTTCAGAAGCAGCATTTCTTTCAATATGCTACCATCTGTTGATGACCTATGCACTGGGAAGGATGATTTTCCGAAGTCAAAGGATTAATTTCCCTATGAGACGTGCTGAGAAAGCTGTGAAATACAAGGTAAATCCCGATGCTTGAGAGATCTCTCCAGCCTTTTTTTCTTCCCTCATGGAAACTTCTGTGTACTGATGGAATGCAGTTGCTGACAACAGTAGTAGTGTGGGGGAAGTGATGCACAGCACTTAGTCTTATATACATATATAAAAATGTATAATATATATAAAAATATAAAAAATTAGCAGATGAAAGCACTAAAGAGCTCTGGTTCAATAAAACAGTGTTTTCTGTGCCTTAGCTTTCTGAATGGCTCTGATGATAGAAAAGAGAGGTCATAAGTTCTGTCCTTGCATCCGTGCACGTTGCAAAGAAAGCTCAGATGCTCACAGCACCTTTCCCATTAATGTGTTTTCCTGTCTTCGGCGCAAATGACCCCTAGATATGTGATAGCTCTTAATACATTTTGAGACTCTCTCTGCCATAATTAACTTCTGATGGAATAAAACAGAAGGCCGCAGGGGTTATGGATTCGAAGAGACTGTTCAACAGGTTTTGAAAATGATACATAGAAGTCTTTCTGCCATTCACATAATTAAGCTTAATTATTTTGAATTAATTATAAGGTCTTGAGCACAGATACGTAACAAGCCCTATGTTGTCCCTCAGCAGCAGCAACTTTTTAAAGCCCTCTGCAGTCGGATCCTAGCCAAGCCCAGCGTTTCTCTTTCCTGCTTATTTGGCGGCGTGGCCCGTGCTAGTCTACAAGGTGTTGCAGCCTCCCTGTGTTTTTCATCAGAGCAGCTCCCATCCCCATGATCAGGGAAAGACTGATGATACTAAAGCCTCTTGCTCAGTCAACATGCTGCCTGTTAGCGTCGGATTAACCTTTCCAGCCCTGTGAAGTTTAAACAAAATCTGTCTGCTCTTCTCGCCCTCTCTACTACCTCCAGCCTTCCTGCGTCACTGATGCGCAGTGCAGAACTCGTGGTGACAATGAAGTTCATCTGCGGCATGCCTGAGAGGCACAGGTTTTGACTGTTAATTAATAATTCCAGTCCTGCGCAATGACTAGTCTGACGACAAGTCAGTCTGTGCAGAAGGCTCTTGGTAGACTTTGAAGCAAGCATGCAGAAATATCCTATTTTCAGCTGTACATATTTTTTTCCCAGAATTACTTCACCATGGCACTGCTTTAAATATGTCTTGTGAGATAAGCTTTAAATCCTACTTGGGCAAAGTTTATTAAAAATTAACATTTGCATGGGGAGTTATAAAAAAGAATAGGCCCTTCATTAGCTTAAAATCATCCAAAGTACAAAATAATATTGAATTGCTCTCCACTGGTCCAGACCAGGAAAACTCTCAGTGCCTGCCAAATCTTGAAGCCCAGAAGTAGTCAGCATCACTAACATCCAGTAAGCCACATTACAGGCTGCACCTCTATCCCCAGAGGTCTGAGAAAATGAGCCGCTACCGACAGGCTAAGCAGCCTGAAATCATTGGCATGGGATATTAGCTGCCACACTTCTTCAGGTACGATGTAGATTGGGTCATGTTACTTAAATCAGGGACTGGTTTGAGCGGGGAATCATAGCTTTGTCTCAAATGGCTTTTTCTTGGTTTTTCCCTAAATTGGGCTCACATTCCCACACCCTATTCTCTTGAATTTAGTAATACTTTGAACTGGAGCACACTGGCATTGCTGAGGGTATAAAGCAGAGCCCAGGCTGCACTTCTGCTTTACGTGGATGTGTGTGCGGAGCGGTGAGTACGTGAGCTGGATTACTTGGCGACTGGTAGTGTGCTGCACTCCAGGTCCTCCTGGACGTCACAACGCTGTTCTGCTCTTCGGTGGGGAAAATTGTGCAATGTTCATTAGACATAAGGCCCCGGACTGACTACTCTGGTAGTTCATGATGGTTGGAAGTGAAATGTCAATACAGATGATATAGTTTGATATGGTTTTGCTTTATGGAAGTTCACACTTGGACCAAAGTAACCCACGGGCCAGATAATGCTGGTTTAGCCCGACTGAGGACGTATCCCAGTAACAGTGATTCTGATCTCCAGCCTTTACAGAAGTTAGAGGAAAGTGGACTAACAGTAAAGATGCTGAAATACAAGTGCGATGAGAAAGATCCATTGACAGTCTCTAGGGAGAACATCAATTTTCATACAAATCTAGGACAGGTGAGGAACACATCCTTTCCCATATTCCTTTTTTGTTGAGGCTGTATATTGCTTGCCTGTACCTTGCAGCATTTCATCTGTTGTGATCCCCTTGAATGTCTGTCTCTCCATCATATTCACCTTCCCTTGGGCTGCAAGTCACCAGCATGTGTGTCTTTGTGTTAATTTGTCCCAGTTCACAGGCACAGCATCATTAGTGAAATAACGCTGCTGCTGTAATTACTGTGGGATTTGTGCACAGCAGTGTGCTGTTGCATTGCGGTGTACCTACTCTTTAATCTACATGGGCCATCTGCTTTATTTCTTAACTAAAAGTTGTTTTGTTTCTGCTTTGGAAGAGCGAATCTGTTGCTCCTAATCTTCTCTGTGTACAAAAACATTGCAGCTAGGATAAATTAAATCCCTGTTTGATAGATCGTGCTCATTTTTGTAAGATTTCTTCCAGGTCATGCCCCATAGTTTTGCTGCACACAAGTTTTTGCTCTCCTCTGTGGCTGCAGGGACATTCAGGTCGGATTTTTGGTAGGATCAGTCTGTGATCTAGAGAACTCTGGACCACTGTAAGTCTAACAAGTTCAACCACAGTATACAGTCCTGCTGTTGGCTCTGTAGTGAACGTATCCCAACACAAGTGAAAGACATTACTGGGAGGTTATCCTGTGACAGCTCTGCAAGTAATAACCTTTTAAATCCCTATTCAAGTAGGCATTTTAAGTTGTATGAGAAAGCACTGACTGTCTAAATAAGAGGTCTCTTGTATCGTTAACTGCTGCTTGCCCTGTCAAAAATAGTGAATTGTTGGACTGATCAGGTCGAAGACTTGAGTTTCTCTGAATCTTCTGGGAGATACGTCTTCTCCCCTTTCGCCTTTCTCTTCCCAGGACTTCTCCAGGATTAAATGGATCAGCTCTTTGTTACGAGCTGGTTCCCTAAGCTCGAGCAGTCCTCAGGCATAGATGTAGATTGTTTAAGTGGGATGAAGCGTTGACACTGCTGTTAGAGAAAGCTTTCTTTTATTTCCCAGAAAAACTCGCCCATTAGATGATGATTTTGAGAGGTATTCTTTGGTGTGGTCAAACTGAACGATTTTGGATGCTTTAGAGGCATTAAAATAAGACTGTAAAATAAGAGCAGTGGGGATCTGGCAGCATGTGTCACTTTTCTGGTCTTTTGAAAGAATTTATAGCCTAGTTTTACTGTAAAGTGGGTTTTGTTGTTGTCATCTTAGATGCCTTTTAAAAATGTTCCTGTTGTCAATAAATAAGATGAGAGCTACAGTGATCCATGCCTCAAAGAATATAAAATGAGAAAAATATACTTTCTTAGGTCTGTTGACAATATATTTTTCTTGTAACGGGAACATTATTTCTACATGAGCCTCTCTCTCCTTACCACTAGAAGTTGTTGCATTCAGTTCTGAGACAATGAAACAGCAGCATCAAATCAGGCAGTTTGCATTTTGGTTTTGTGAAAAAAAGAAAAAAACCCCATTATTTCTCATAAGATGTTTTGGAGTAGAGTAATCATTTAGAAAATGAAAAGATCCTTTGTCTAGGAGGCTCTTCTGTTTCATTCTTTAATCTAAGCAGCTGTCTTTCTCCTTCCCTGTGGGAAGTTGTGGTGGGTAAATAACATGGAAATTCATTTGATGATGGAGACATTAGAGGTTGGCATGGACAATTAATTTGTTATTAGACAGAATTAATTTTATTTGATCCTTACATGGTTCTGTTGCTGCATATAAATTCAGCAGCTTGACGAGCTAGCCTGCAAATGTAGCTCTCTTCAGTCTGCTGAAGGATGGCTTTTTTATGGCTGAGAGATCAGGAGTGACTTCTTTCCTCGCCTCTGTGTGAGGTGCAGATTACAGAGAAGTCTTTGGCTTTGTGCTGCTGGAAGTCGTTTCTGGGTTTGTGACCTAAAACTTGTGCTTTTCCACTTGCCGAGCGGTCTGGTTCGCAGCACAGCTAAGCCTATCCATCATGTTGCTGTGAAAAGTCCCCCTTCCGAAACTAAATGCTCCGGTCATTTTCTTTGCTCGGAACTTGTTTGAAAATGAAGGTTCTGAAGCTAAATCAGCAGAAAGCTAACTGTAGAAGAAAGTGAGAAACTTTTTGCTTGTGAATGGTTCCTTTGTATGAGTTCCTTTGCTCACATGAGGGACAGGACGAAGTATCAGTGGCTACAGGTAAAACTGTTGATTTTCATCTCCGGAGGGATGATGTCCTTGCAATGTCACCAAGCAGCACCTTCATATTTCCTCTTCTATTCCTACAATTCAAAGCCATATTTGAGTTGATTCTGGTAGGTACTGATCATTTCTTCTACAAAAATAGTTAGAATCATAGAATGGTTTGGGTTGGAAGGGACCTTAAAGATCAACTATTTCCAACCCCCCTGCCGTGGGCAGGGACACCTTCCGCTAGACCAGGTTGCTCAAAGCCCCGTCCAATCTGGCCTTGAACACTTCCAGGGATGGGGCATCCACAGCTTCTCTGGGCAACTTGTTCCAGGGCCTCACCACCCTTATAGGGAAGAATGTCTTCCTTACATCTAATCTAAATCTCCCCTCTTTTGAACCCATCACCCCTTGTCCTATCACTACACGCCCTTGTCAAAAGTCCCTCTCCAGCTTTCTTGTAGGCCCTTTTAGGTACTGGAAGGCTGCTAGAAGGTCTCCCCGGAGCCTTCTCTTCTCCAGGCTGAATAACCCCAACTCTCTCAGCCTGTCTTAGAAAGGAATTAGAAAGGAATTGGACATCCGTCCATCTTTCATGACTTCGATATGTCGAGAATTTGGAGCATGTGTAACAGGAACACTTTGGGAATGTTAAAACTTGTGAACATCTCTACTTTCTTTTACTGTTTCTGTTTCTTTCTGGTTTTGCCTTTCTCTGGTATGACTTCAGGAAAGGCAGCATCTCAGAAGTGGCTGCACAATGGCAGTAATCCTTTCCTAAACAGAGCTGGTACGTAGTTGATAAACACATTTTTTTTTGTTTGGGTTTTGTGTGTATTTGTTTGTTTGTGTTGATGAGAATGACCTAATCACTGGGAAGATCCCCAGACAGAGACTTGAAAGAGATCTGTGTTTTAGCCCAGTTCTTCTAAGCTGCTGAATGACCACAACCACTTCATCTTGCTGGGCATCAGTTTCCCCTTCTGGAAGAAGGAGGTGGTGATCCTCAACTTCCATAACAGGCTGCTTTTAAGATTGACTGCTAAAAAGTGCAGCATAAGAACCTAAATGTAGTCCTACATTTCTGTATTGTTAAGTGGAAGAGTTCCATGAACAAGTTCCTTATAACAGTGTCCTCATAAGACATCTGCTTTTGCATATATTATACTGCATTTTTCCTCCTGCTTCTCTCCTGTCTTAATTGTCTCTGCTCCAGTTTTCCCCAGACTGGAGAGTCTCTTGCTTGTGCTAGATGGGCGAGCTAAAGATAAAACTTTTGGAAAATGAGACCAAGGACAAAAGCAGGGAGTATGTTCAACTCAGAACTGTAAAGGAATATGTGAATATGTTAAAAAGGGCACCAAATTCAATTATTTTTGTTAACTGGTGAGATCAGAAGACAAATCAATTATAATGTGCAGATATCTTTCTTTGTGAGCTGCATGGTGAAAACTTCAATTGCATTTACTTTTTAAAGTCGACGTGCCAGGAGGCAGCATTGTTTCAGTAGGTATGAACAAGGAAGAGACTAATGTCATCTGTAAGTGGCAGGGAAATACGAAACTTGCATCTCTTGGCAGTAATCTTTTCTGTTTAAAAAGCAAATTGCAAAAATGCTGTTAAACTATTCCCACAATAAGTGAAAAAGCAGGAGAAACTAAGGGATAAAATCACACCTCTTGAGGCAATTCAAGGCTAGACTCAGCATCCATTGTTGGAGATGATTTAGCAGTAATTAAATCAGTCCTGACAGAGAGGGTAAGATGGTAGATGGGAAGAAAGGGAAAAAAAAAACCCAAACCCAACAACCAAAACACCCCCTGAATATCCATTAGCAGGCTAGACTGTTAGCAAGCTTAGTACGAGAGCGGTGTGGAAGTAAGCATTAGTGATGAGTAACTGTCCTCCCCTTTCAGCGAGCTCCAGGTCCACACTGAGCAAGCGCTTAATGATTGCTGTAACCACCCAGCACAGGGACAGGCTGTCATTTCTTGGTCAGCAGCCTCGCGGCTGTTTAAAATGTTCTGGTAACAGACACAGTGGAGACCACGTGAATTTTCTTAACGTTGAATGCAGAAGTAAGCCCAGCTCGTATTTGTTTCCCGGCTCCCACCGTGCCTGTGAGGTTCTCACCTATCTGCCCTTGCTGAGCCCCGCGCGTGCGATGCCCGCACAGGCGTGTGCCCGGCCCCGGTGCCGTGGTTTCTGCCAGCCTCCAGAAGCTGCTGGCAAAGATCACCCACGTGCCTACGTTTGTGTGAACGTTACAGAGAAACTTTCCTCGCGGCCGGCGTTTGCTGTGGGATGCTGTGCCTCTCGGGCTGCGCTGGTGTACAAAACAACACAGCGCTTATAAATAACACCAAGTTATTTATAACACGTCCTATGGTGTTACAAATAACAGCCATATCAATCACATACCATTTGTTCAAACTTAAGAATTTAAAAGCACTTCAGAGACCCCCTGTTTCTTCATGTGGCTAGTGAAAAAGAAATTGCTGTTCGGAGCATGGGAGGAGTGGCCTTGCTTTTCTCTTCACTGTGTCCGTGGGTTAAATTGTCTAATAACTTTAATTCTAAGCTTTGGAAGTATTTTTATTGTAAAAAGTATTCTTTAAGTATGAAATATATATGTTTGAAGTGCATGAATGTTGAATTTGGAGAAGAATGATAGTTTTCAACTCAGTTCAGTGGCTGATATTAAAGAGGCAATTACATACGATTTGTGAAATAGAGAGAGCAACCTCTGCAGAGTGCGATACCTGCAGGGTTGAACAGCACACTCTCTGATCTCAGCTAATAAGAGCGATATCTAATATTAGAGTTTGCCTTGTCAGAAAACCCATTAGTGTGCCAGTGTGAGAACGGCGCGTGTGATACAGAAAGTGAGCAGCTGTTTGCCTTTTGGTTCCACAGGAGGAGGCAGGGAGAAGCTCTCTCAAAAGTTCATTTGTTACACTGCTCTTTTTTTGTTTATAGTATTAAACTGTTGATAAAGAAAAAGATGTTTGAATAGGTACGTTCTTTTAGAAGCACACAAACTTCAGCTGGAGATTAATTCCTTTATTTGCGTATCTTCCTCTGAAGTTTTGTGTACAGGTCTTTTTTTCTTTTTCTTCTGAGATGAAAACTTCAGAGCTCCCTAGTTTTCAAGCTATTTATTCTTTTCACGTCTTCCTTCTTCATACATGTTGCACTGACAGTATTTTTTTTTCCTTCCTTCCTTTTTCACACATCTGAAACTTAAATACAGTTACAGTTTCCATTTTGTGTCCCACAAAGAAACAGGACTCTACACTATCTATGCCACAGCCTTGATGAGGAGGGGTTTTCAATTAATACCATGCTTTTTTTTAAATTCAAAGCTTCTAGGGATCGGTGTTAAAATTAGGTATATGGGGTAACCCACGGGATGTGCAAGTTCAAAATATCCATAAAATTTGGGGCCTGAGGCAGTATTAGACCACAGGCATTTCTTCTCTGCTTTGATTTTTAGTGTGGCTCTAGGAGTCTCCTGCTTTTTTCTTCATGGTGGCTGGTCCTGAGTTTTCAATTACAAAATGATTTCTTGTCCTTAATCCGCTTCTCATTCATTCCTGGCTCTCCTTCCAGTCAGGTCTGGATAACTGTGTGTGAGATACACAGTGGTTCCTCTCAGTTTCTGAAGACAAATGGATATTTACTAACCATCTAGAAAAATGGTGAAAAGGAAGAGGAAGGAGTGAAGAGTTACACTAGCGAATACTGGGGAGAAACATATCTTCAAATATGTAAAAGACTGCTCTAGAGGAAAAGGTAATAAATTTTTGCCTAGTATTGTGCTTATAGGCTTAGGAAATCATTTCTAGTAGATATTTTCTGTTCTGCTCATTATTCCAGGGCGCTGCCCCAGCAGCTCAGAGTACATTCAGCACTGATGGACTGAGCTTTGCCCTCTCCTCCCTCCATGGCCATAGCTCCTCGGTGTCCTGCCGCCTTGACAGAGCCTGGGAGCCAGCCTGGGGCAAGCGAGCCTGGGGTGGATGGGACCGATATTTCTCTGAATGGAGCTCTCTGTTGGAGCTCTGTGTGTGTGGTCAGTGAGGTACATGCCTTTGTGAGACTATGCGTATTTAGATCATTAGAAGGCACGTCATTAGAAGGTACATGTGTTTTGCAGGTACATCAGCTGCTTGTACCTTCTGCGTCATGTTTTAGAAGTGCCACTAGAGGATATTATGTGATGATCTAATACAGAGTGTGTTCAGAAATTTAAGACTTCTAAAGATACAGCAGTAGTATTTTCTTCACATATACACATTTTATTATGTATATCTGGAGCCAATCTGATTTGCTCGCGTTCAACTAATAGCTTTTTCCCCAATTTACTTCTTGACTTAAATGAGTATTAATCATAAACTGTTTCATTAGTAACTAATTTGATTCAGGGGAAAAAGTTGAAAAGTTTGACATATGCTGTAAAATTTGCACCACTTCTTCCATGGACTTGAGGCAGGTGTTTTGCACAAGAAGTCTTTTGCATAGCCTTGACTGTTGATTTTGTTTGTGTGTGTGTTTAGCATCCTTGATGTGCACAGGAAGACAGAGGCAGAAACTTGTCACTTGCTGGTTTTTGGGTGCTTCTATTCTTACCCTCAATAAGCTGAAGAGTCCTAGTGAATCAGTAATTCATGGGTAGCATCTCTGAGACTGCACTGACAAAGACAATACAGTAGTCATGCTTTCTTCTCATAGAATTCATAGAATTGTTCTGGTTGGAAGAGACCTCCAAGATCATCGGTCCAACCGTTAACCTAGCACTACCAACTCCACCACTAAATCATATCCCTTAGGGCCACATCTAAACGCCTTTTGAATACCTCCAGGGATGGTGACTCCACCATCTCCCTGGGCAGCCTGTTCCAATGCCCGACAACCCTTTTGGTGAAGAAATTTTTACGAATATCCAATCTAAACCTCCCCTGGCGCAACTTGAGGCCATTTCCTCTTGTTCTGTCGTCTGTTACTAGGGAGAAGAGTCCGACCCCCATCTCTCTACAACCTCCTTTCAGGTAGTTGTAGAGAGCAATAAGGTCTCCCCTCAGCCTCCTTTTCTCCAGACTAAACATCCCCAGTTCCCTCAGCCGCTCCTCACAGGACTTGTGTTCTAGACCCTTCACCAGCTTCGTTGCCCTTGTCTGGACACGCTCCAGCACCTCAATGTCTTTCTTGTAGTGAGGGGCCCAAAACCAAACCCAGCACTCGAGGTGTGGCCTCAGCAGGGCTGAGTACAGGGGGACGATCACCTCCCTACTCCTGCTGGCCACACTATTTCTGATACAGGCCAGGATGCCGTTGGCCTTCTTGGCCACCTGGGCACGCTGCTGGCTCATATTCAGCCGGCCGTCAACCAACACCCCCAGGTCCTTTTCCGCTGGGCACTTTCCAGCCACTCCCCCCCAAGCCTGTAGCGTTGCCTGGGGTTGTTGTGACCCAAGTGCAGGACCTGGCACTTGGCCTTGTTGAATCTCATGCCATTGGCCTCGGCCCATCGATCCAGCCTGTCCAGGTCCCGCTGTAGCGCCTGCCTGCCCTCAAGCAGATGTGGTAGAGCTCATACATGATAAGGACAAGTCTGAAAAATAATAGTTGCAAGTGAAATAGGAACAGCTTTTTGGAATAAGTTGAGGAGAGGGAATGTGCAGTGGTCATAAATTCTAGCTGAATGATTTGTCCTTGTTACCTTTTGTCTTCCCTTCATCTCTAAACCAACCTTTTTTGTGCTTGTGGTATCAAGTGATTTTATGTTGATTGTGGAGGCTTTTATGAACAACTTAAGGTGGATAGTAAGGATGCTGTTAAAGTAATTTAAAATTACTCCTGAGAAAAGAGAACAAGGCAAATAGCAGGATCTATTTATAGCCTGGACTTCGGGAGAGCAGAGTTTGATCTGTTCATGAACCTGCTTGGAAGAATCCCATGGAATATGCTCCTGCAGACAAGGGAGATCCAGGAGAGCTTGGGAGGTTGGGGTAGACAATCTCCAGAGCAGCTTTCAAGCTCAACTGTTGTGCAAGTGTGAGTCTATCTATCGCTGACAATAGAATATATTAGAAAATGGCATGATCTCATATAGTATTCATTGGTAAGATAAAGCTGGATTTGAGAAAAATTGTACTAAGACAGGACAGTGTTGGCCAGGTTTATTGTAAGGCACTTAGAAAGGCATTTTATTGAATAATATAACGGTATTCCACAAATGGAAGCAGAAGAACAGAATATAGCAACAGAAATGTGACTTCATTTTAAACTGGATTTTAAAAAAATTTAGAATAATAATAAAAATAACTCTGATAGCGTAGCAATGGACTCTTTTCCAGAGATGGGAGAAATTTAGTGATGAGCGTTGCATGCTTAAGTATTGCTGTGCAAGTCTCTTTTCATCTTTTTGTCTTGAGGGCTTACCTGATTGCAAGCTAAAAATTCTGTAGTTCTGCCTGTGGTGGATTGAGTGTCTTCTGGATTGTCTTTCTGGTGTGTGGAATGTGGGAAAGGCTAAATTTCAACTCAAGCGTCTCCAAGTTATCCAGAAAGTTCTGCATCGTGGGTTGAACTCCTACATCCATACTGCATCTTCATCATTAACTGTCTGCTGTTTACCAGCTCTTTCCATGAGGTTATGTGGCAGGGAGATACTTCTTCCCTCTGTTACTGTTCTTTTGACAGTCATTTCTGCGATTATTCCATATTCTACTCACTTTGATGAAGTTGTGCCCACAAGTAGAAAAGCCAAGAGTCCTTTTTTGTTCTATAATACGTGATAGGTCATTAGTATGAAATTAGTTTGCAACAAAGTAGATTTTTTGATACTGGAATTCTGCTCTTTATTGACAGGTGGTTTTGTTGAAAATAAAATGTAAATAAATAGGAGTGTGCATAAGTGGTCAAATATTAATTAAAAGACTGTTAAATGTTTTGGTTTTATACATTTAATTGTCATTCTCTTTCAGATACATATAGTGAGTGTATTTCCTAAATAATGTTTTTCTTCTGGTAAAGTGATTCTTCCACTTGTTTTTAATGAAGCATGACTTAAGTGCTTCACGTTTTGTCTAATGGTTTGAGCATAATATTCTTGATGTCAGTGCAGTTTTGAGGAAAGATTTTGTTGACTTAATATTGCAGAGGCAGTGGAGGGAGAACAAAGAAAGGAATGTCACTTTGTCTGCATGAATTAACCAGCGCTCTGGTGAGACCGTAAAAGGAAGGTGTTCAGTGAGTGACAGCTAATATTAATAATTAGGTCTACCAACTTGTAGGCTATTTTAAGGTAATAGTTTAATTTCTGAAATGTTTAAAATTTGAGGAAATCTGTGTATGTGGGCTGTCTTCACAAGGGCTGGAGGTTGGTTCTTAGATATAGACGCGCATCCTCCTCTCTTCTGTTCCCTGCTAGGTGTGGTTGAGGAGATTATTGCCTGCCACGTTCCCAAACTGCAAATCGCTGGGCTTTTGCCATCCCCTGGCTCAACAGCTTTTGAGAGGGCACCTTGTCCTGCTTCTCTGATGAGTGGCTGAGCCCCCTGAAGTTGTTGAGCAGTAGGTGTTTGCCAGCCTCTGTGGTTGGCACTGAGCGCGGTTAGGGGGTCCTCACGCACAGGGACGTGCTGGTGGAGCGGGGTCTGTGGGTGACCTGTGCGTGAGAGAGTTTGATAAGCAGCAGACGTCGGGATCCTGAGCTGTTTAGCCAGCCAAGAGCTGGGTGAGGGTGTACCTGTACTCACAGAGAGAGACGGGGAAGGGACCAGTGACTCGCAGTGCGTCTTCACTGTTTCTCGTCATTTATACCTCGTCAACCCACTTCAGCTAAGGATGCTCAGAACGAGGGCAGCAGTCAGAAACGGGTGATGAGAGTGTGAAAGACTGGGAAAGCAGTTATGCTGGAAAACTCTGAAGACTGGACTTGTTTACCTTAAAAAGTAGTTGAATAAGAGGTGGCAAGTTGAAAGCGCAGTCTAATGAATGAATGGTTTAGAGAAGTTGTTTGGGAGCTGTTGTTTTCCCTGTCTGTGCAATGCAAGAACAAAGGTGTTCAGTGAAGCTGAAAGGTGGCAAATTAAAAACTGATAAAGAAAATACATTTTCAAGTGATGCAAAAAGCAATGAGATTCATTTCCATCAGAAAACTGGCAAGGTCAGGAATTTATCAGGGTTCAGAAAGAGGCTGGATGTTTATATGATCAATAAAAATACCTGGAGGAGTTGTCAATGAGAGCTTATTTTTCAGAAGTATTTATTAAATGTCATCTTTTGGAGTTGGGAAGCCCAAGGTGAAGGTGTGACTAGAATGGTGGTAAAGCACCGTAATCTTGTACCTGCCTGATACGGTCCTTGTATGGTTCTTAAGTATCCAATTTTGTTCTTCACCGTATGTGGCTCTCAAGAGGAACAGGATCCCAGGCACAGAGGGGTTAATGGAAGAACACCGTTTGTGGTCTTCTCCGCCAGCCTGCACTGACATTTATATGGGATTCGAGTGCCAGCATATGACAAACCTCTGCTCAAGAAGCTGCAATCCAGAGCATCGAGGTGGCACATTTTCTTTTTTAAATGCAGAAAACTCTTTCAGAAGTGGAGTTCACAAGGTTAGAGAGTAGCCGAGCTTCATGGTGTTTACTTGCTGTCTGGGAGCAAACGCTGAAGATGGCTCCTGATTAAGCTAATGAGACATGTTGTGTGGGTGCTGTCTGAACTGTGCTCTGCATTGAGAGAATAAACTGTTCTTAAAAAAAAAAAAAAAAAAAAGCCAAGGAGGTATTGCTTGATGCAGTTTGTGTTTTTTAACCTTTTTAGTTGGCTTATATACTCAAAGCGTTAAAACGATTGTTCATTCATATTTTCAAAGGGTACAAGTTAAAACATGTAACCCACATGGTGTGGGTAACGTGAAACGTGTGCTGTGTAATGTGAAATGAGTGTTTTGACCACATCCAGATAAATAATAGAATTTTAGTTCAAAGTAATGGCTTATTATTGCTTTGCCCTAGATAAATCATTGGGTATGATTAAATAAGCTGTCCCTTAGCTAGTCCAGTCTTACTGTTGGGAGCACAACTTGGGTACACAATGCCTCTTTATGGTTATTATCATTTCAAGAATAAGTTTATGCGTTCTTTTGCCTTATAGATGGCTTATGTATTATGGCAGTTGCACACTGTGCTTCCTATATTTAACAAAATGCTTTATGGTTTTTGGTCAACAACTTGAGCATCAGTGCTGGGTAGGCACTGGATGTGGTATTGTATAGGTGGGCTATTTGGGTTTTTTACCCTCTGTATTCTACATCAGGGTGGATCTGTGGATACTGTGAGCTGCCGGGCAGTTCTCTAGTAGTTATGGGACAGGAATTGAAGGAAGTTTCCAACAGTTGTTCTAGATAAGTGAAAATATTTTAACCCCCAAGGTATAGTGGGCAGAAAGGCCTTTTGTATAGATGCATCCAAGCCTGTGGCTTGCAAATTTGATCAGCCATGACGCGCTGATTTGCAGTGTAGGTGCTGTGGGTGTCTGTCTGTAGGCTTCACGTGTGTTAAGGTGCACGATACTGAACTTGCTTGCCTGAGACAGTCCGATTGCAGCAGATACACCCGAGACAGTCCGATTGCAGCAGATACACAGCCAGACTTTTCAGTCTTCTCTGCGCTGTGTCCTCTTCCTAAGGATGCGTTGCTGAGCTGCGAGGGCAAGGACCTGTGTCCGCTATGCCCACGAGAATCTTTGAAAGATCATGCAGGTACGCTATGAGTGACCTAGGAGATAACTTGATGTATAATTTCCAAAACCCTTATTGAAGTTGTTGATCTTTTATACCCTGGAGGTAGTAGAGGGAATGTTTTATGAATTAAGTAAAATATGGGAAATTATTAGTATTTCCTAAGAAAGCAGTCAGGTGATGTATATTCTGAAGCATTAGCTAAAAGCCCTATTTCTTTGCCTTTTTCAAAAAGCCACAGCTGCCATATTCTTAGAGTTCTTGATACATTGTAAGGGGACCAAGAAATTACTTTTCAAGTTGAATGGAATGTGCTGTGTTGAGCTGATCGGATGAATTCAGGTCTCTGATTCTTTTGTACTCTCAGAATCTGATGTGAGATATTTGCCCTCCTGCGTTAGTTCTGCCTTAGCCCACATACCCCAGGAACAGCGCTGGGACATCAGTGCGCTTCCTCCTCCTTTATTTTTGCAGAGAGAACTGCACCGGCTTAAAGCACAGTTCAGTTTACTTTTCTCCCAAGTTAATGATATTTAAGCAGTTAAAACTGCAGGAAACTGGCTGTTAAGAGATTTAGAGGCCAATATCTGGGTTACTTACTAGGCAGGAGGAAAAAGAAATCTGAGGTAAGGAATGAACATAGGGCTGAATTTTTATGTGCTGTAGACACTGGCAGAATAGAAGAATGTGATGCACCCTCTACAAAAACTTTCTTTTCAGGGTAGAATAAAGCTGCTTCTTTTTCTTTTCCTTTTTTTTTAATAGATGAATAAAATATTAGTTTTCTATTGCCAGTAAGTAAGGATGAATACATTTCCTTGTCAGTTGTATGCCTTCCCTTTGCCACCGATGGTAATCTAGTGGCTAGGTTGAAGAAGGTATGATATTAACTTTTTTTTCTTTTTTTGAAGAAATGACCGTTTTTCAAATGTGAGCTGTGCACATGGTGTCAGATACCGGTGTCAGACGGAGAGCGGCCCTGTGCTGAGGCAGGTGAATAAGGCAGCTTCACACTTGTGCAAGATTGCCACCGCTTGAGCAGCGGGGCTAAGAGAAATGGTAGAAAGAAGAGGGGGGTTTTTTGAATGAAGAGATGAGAAATATACTGAGATAGAAAAGGAAGCTTGTGCTAGAGATAGGCAGTGGTGAGTGTTCCGGTAGAAGGGAGTTAAATGAAGAAAAATCATAAAATTATTTCACGGCAGCAGGAGGTTAGGAAACATAACTAAACATGTTAAACTCGCTGTGAAGCAAGAGGACCCCAGGGGTATTTTAGTCAGATAATATTTAGTTTGTTGCAGTGTCAGTTATATGATTGCTTGTCAGCTGGCATATGTATGTGCTATAAGCAAAATGAGGCTTTTAGAGACCATGCACAATTTTCCAGAAGATAGTAAGCAGGGGATTTATCAGAGACAGATTAAAAGAGTTACAGTGGATTTATTTGCTCTGGTCCATTGCCAGGATATAAGGCAAGCTGAGCTCTCTGTAGAGAAGCGTTGGAGGTGAGGGATAAGAGCTAGAAAGGAAGAACTATATATCTGGAGAAGAACTTACAGAATGTAAGAGCATGTAGGATACACACGTATTTGTAGGTATACATTTAAAGCTGCATGCTGGATGTTTGCCAAAAGAGCAGTCAGACTGCAGAGTCTGTCCAAAATTTAAGAAACGATGGTAAGAGGGTCTCTGAATGCCTTGTTCTGGCACCTAAAATCAGCCTTTGATCATCTTTCTCGGGCTCTCTGCTTGGTTGTGTCCTCTCCTCCCCGCAGGTTCCCTGGTGGCTGCTTTCTCCAGACTTCCAGCCTTGGGTGGAAAGTTGCTGGTCAGCCTTAATGATATGGTACCTTTCCTAGGAAGAAGATGGCTCCTTTATGAGAGTATCAGAAAAAGCGATGAGATAGGGATGCTTAATTCCTGGCTTGCTGTGTGCCTGGGGTTACAGAGTACATCAGTCCTTCTGACCTCTCTCCCACCTATTCAGGTTAGACAGGGATGGAGGTACTTGGACTTAAAAGGAATAACTATTTTATTTTTGTTGGAGAAGCCTTGCTTGTAGGGCACAATACATCTAAAGGGCTTCTTTATAGGTTAAATCCATCTCTAGACTCCTGCAATAGCCTTACATTGGTTTGAGGGGCAAAAATGCAAGCAGAGGTTTGATATATAGAAAGTCACATTCGAGAGGTAAGGATATTTTGACAAAATGTTCCCTAACGTTCTTGTCAGTGCAAGGGTAGTGAAATCTGCTGGATGTTTTTATTTTTGTGGAGTTAACAGGCTTTTTTGTAAATGCTGTTTTAATTGAGATCTTGAGTAGAAAGTCAATGGTGTGTATATACATATGTGTCTGCAGTCAGTTCTAATTTGCAAAGTAATGTGAAAATAGGTCAGCCACAGAGAGAAATGTTGGGAAATGGCCGTAGCTGAGAAGGAAGCTATTTGGAGGTTTGGGAATACAAAATTTTGGTTTAAAGATGATGAGTACAAAAGTTAAGGGTGGTAAGAGAAAGGGGAATCATTTGCCTTCTGGTGATAGTAGATGCTGCTGTAGACAAGGAGGATTTGAAAAGTTTCTGGTAATTTAATTGTGGCTGGTTTTGTTTGGCATAGAACTCTTGGGTGTTTTGTCCGTTCTGGAAGACTCGACGAGCTCTTGTTAGCAGTGCTCCAAGAGGGTCAGGAGCTGCAGGAATGTAGCTCCCATAGATGCGTTCCCGTAATAGCAAAGCCTGACCTTTAGCCACAGCTCTGCCCTCAGGCCCCTTCTTCTTGGGTCTTGCTGTTGCTTTGTTTTTACTTTTTTTCCCCCCATTTTCCATAAGGCAACGGGATGTGAACATAGTCTTTGAAGAGAGACGCCTAATTACAAAGTAAGGCGTAACAATGTGTCAATGCCTTATCAATTCCCCCAGCCATCAGCTTGGGGCAGAACCTGTTAATTGCAGCAGCCCCCTGCACGTTGCCCAGCGAACGCTTTTCCATGGTCTGTAGGGCAGCTGCCCACATCCTGACGAGCTTGAAGCGGGATGCGTGTGTTTCACGTGAGGAAGATGCCAGCGGGCAGTTTGAGAAGGGGTAGATGCCAACTGACGCTGCAGCCTGTTGATGGTACCCGGTGTCTGTGTGCTGCACAATGTGGAGTGTTGGGCGTAGAGGAACCTCATGAGGTTCCACGCGGGCAAGTGCAGGGTCCTGCACCTGGGGAGGAACAACCCCATGCATCGGTACAGGTTGGGGGTTGACCTCCTGGAAAGAAGGTCTGCGGAGAAGGACCTGGGAGTAGATGACAAATTCGCCATGAGCCAGCAATGTGCCCTGGCAGCCAGGAAGGCCAACAGCATCCTGGGGTGCATCAAGAAGACTGTGGCCAGCAGGTCGACGGAGGTTCTCCTCCCCCTCTACACTACCCTAGTGAGGCCCCATCTGGAGTATTGTGTCCAGTTCTGGGTTCCCCAGTTCAAGAAAGATGAGGAACTTCTGGAGAGAGTCCAGCGGAGGGCTACGAAGATGATTAAGGGACTGGAGCATCTGTCCTATGAGGAAAGGCTGAGGGAGCTGGGGCTGTTCAGCCTGAGGAAGAGAAGACTGAGAGGGGACCTCATCAATGTTTATAAATATCTCAAGGGTGGGTGTCAAGAGGATGGGGCCAGACTCTTCTCAGTGGTGCCCAGCGACAGGACAAGGGGCAACGGGCACAAACTGGAACACGGGAAGTTCCGCCTGAACATGAGGCAAAACTTCTTCCCTGTGAGGGTGACAGAGCCCTGGCACAGGCTGCCCAGGGAGGGTGTGGAGTCTCCTTCTCTGGAGAGATTCCAGCCCTCCTGGACGCAGCCCTGTGCAGCCTGCGCTGGGTGACCCTGCTCTGGCAGGGGTTGGGCTGGATGATCTCCAGAGGTCCCTTCCAACCCCCACCGTTCTGTGATTCTGTGTGTGCAGGGCTCTGTGCTTCACCTTCATGAATTTCATCACCTTCATACAAATTCATTTCTCTAAATTACAGAGATGTTGTGGAATTGTAATCCTCCTCTTTGATAAACACATCACTGGAGTTGAGATTTATCACATTTATTGTTTGCCTTTATTCAGTAGACAAGTTACCTGTCAAAGAAGGAAATTAGACTGGTTTGGTATTATTCATATTAAGGCTCAGTTGATTGTTTCTTGTCCCTAATTCTTCTCTAGCTGCTTGCAATTTGATTGTTAATGTTTTCTTCAAGTATTTTATGAGATACCGAAATGTTGAAGTAATTTGTAATTGCCAGAGTCTGCATCTCCTCATCCATCGTTCCTTTAAAAGGTTGGATCTGTTCCTCTGTCCTATTTTTAGGGCCTGTCCTGCCATTCATGAGTTCATCAAAGATAGTTGCTCGTGGAACAGAGATTACCATGACTGATTTTTCAAGTATCTTAAGGATATATTTTGTCAATAGGTCCTAACATATTTATATATTTTATATTTTTTATATATATCTAATAAATCTATATCTAATCTGATATATCTAATAAATTTAAGTATTCTTTCAGTTATTTCTGACCACATTTTGGTTTATGTTCCCATACCTCATGCTACTAATTTTACTAATGTTAACATCTGGTCAGGCCCCAGCTACCATCTCCCTCTTTCTGTATGTATTTGTATATCTTAAAGCAAGAAAGCATAGACCTCTGTTATGCAGTCATCTTTCTCTTTTATTTGTGTTTTTACGAGGAATAGTTAGCTAAATTATACCTGATTGCAAATAGCATCTGTTTGATGTTGAAGCTCCATATTCTTTCTTCAGTCTCGAAATTTTCTCTTATTACGGCTAATTTGGAGTTAGGAGTTTGGAGAGGAAGAGGAGGGGGAAATCTTGCCACTGATTTCCTATAGTGAAGCAGTCTATTAACATTCTCCAAAAATTATCATTAATTAAACAAAAAGCTCATCTAACGCTAGGAACAGGAATATTTCTGTACCATCAAAAAAGCACCGAGTGGGAAATACCATTATGATTCCACTTGACAAAGTCTGTCTCCTCTGCCAGGCTCTAACCCGTGCAGAAGTGAGAGAGCAAGTGAGCTGTGTGTTTGGGTTGTGGATTAATAGTTGAAGTTCACTCGTGTGGAAATAAAGCAGACTTTACTGTGACTAGAATCTGTCATTAAAAAGCCATTATCAGAACCGACCGGCACAATTCCTGCTCTTTCATTGCTAATGACAAAACAATCTGTTCTTTAAAAAACAACAACCCTATATTTTCTTTCAGAGAATGGTGCAGGAGACTTACCAGAACAGAAGCCGGGTGAAGAGAGGCAGTTGAAAGATTTATTGATCAATAAACCAGACAATTACAGCTTGTTTATAAAAGGAAAAAAAAAAACCCAAACCTCAGGCCTGCAAGCAACACTGAGACTCTAATAATGATAACTCTGGCATCCAGCTTGAAACGATAAAAGTCAATAGGAAGATATAGGATTTCAATAAAATTATGACACTAGATAAACTTTACCCCAGGAACAAATTTTCCCTGGGTGTGTGACTGACTTCAGTTAGATTTGTAACTTTAATTTCTTTCTTATTGATTTTTCTTTTCTTCAACTAATTAGAAAGTCTGTGGTGAATTGTGTGTATGTATGTTTGAGGAGGGGCTACCGAGCATCAACAGGAACAGGGCCTGAGCTTATACGTATGTCTATAAGGTCAGATGGCTTTTTAGATTTTTTTGGCTGTATATATTTACTCTTCAGGTGCTTCTAATACACAGCTGGGAGTCACTCTCATACTCCTCAGTATGAAATATTTGCAGCCGCGGGCTGCCCTTGGAGCCGTGCAGTGGTGCTGCTTCCGTGACCTGGGGGCTGTTGGTAGGGAGGATGATGATGATGGTGCTTATGTGAACAGTTCTCAGGACTTTCCCTGAAATTAACCCCAAAGTCCTGGAGGAGCCTACTTCTATTACTGCTGTTTCTCAGCCACTCTGGTAGCCCTGTGGTGTGTGAATGCCGGGGAAAGAAGCTTGCCCTTAGCTTCGAGCTGCTCGCCAGCCAGGTCGAATTTTGGCTTTACATGGAGGGAATAGAGGAGCTGGTGGGAGGACGGGAGAGAAGCTTTATCTTAGGGATGGCATTTTGCAGAGGTGCCACCCTGTACTTTCCCGTAGCAGATTTTCATGGGATTAGCTCTAGTTTGTGGTTAAGATTATAAAACATGTTTTCTTTTTAGTTACTTATGCAATAGTAGCAGGCATATTCCTTTGGTGAATTGGCTGTTGCTGGCAGAAGGAAGGGAAACTGTTCAACCTTTGAAAAAATCACTATCCTTCCTCTTTTTCAACTTACATATCCTCAAACACAGCTGCAAGCTGGAGCACCAGAATTTGCTGGGGGGGCATTGATTTCCTAGGTTTATAATGAACATGAAAACCAATTATTCTGCTTTTAAGGCACGTTTAGAGTAAGCTCATTTCTGTTCTGGTGTTGATTTGAAGCTGATCAAGGTAAGAGCACCTGGAAGTGTGCTAGCATAAGGTCCGTGGTGAGTTAGCAGAGATGCCCTGTGCTGGGTGAATTTTGGAGGTTCCCGGAGGGACCACTTTTTAGTAATTCTGATGAATACTCTCCTGATAGAAAGCAGAGGTGTTGGGAAAGGGTTAGAGAGGGCATGTCAACGTCCCTGGGGAGGTTTTTGACAAGACTTATATCCTGTCATGTGGGATGAGGAGATATTGCAGCAATTACTAAATTAGGATTACATTTTAGAGAATCTTTTTAGACAGAGGACTTCTCAACAAGAACTTCTGTTTCCTGCCAAACTAACAAGATCTTTAGGAGGAAGGGAAAAGCTTTCAGTAAGTGCTCTTGATGGGGAGGAATTTGAAAAATGGAGCTGGGGACCACTTGTTGGAAGCTGAGAATTGATTTCATTACAGTATTAATATTTAGACATAATTAAAGAGGAGAACTAGACTCCAGGATCAAGTGTTTAATTGTACTGCCCTTTATTTCAGCTTTTCAGCACCCTTTTTTCCCCCAATAAGCTTGTGTTGTATTTACTGGGTGTGGTTTTTTTTCTTGAGAAGTTTACTTTTCCTTTAAGAGAGAGGCTTTGAAGGGCAAGATCTGTAGTTGTTTTTAGGGGAAAGACAGCTTGTAGGGATGTCCTGCTCCTATGCAGTTTTCCATCCTAACATGAAAGCAGAAGTTTGTCCTCCTTGCATCTGAACAGCTTAGGGAACTGCTAGGATCGTGCTGGGGGTGACTCGAATGACCTAATATTCAGCAGTTAATTGGAAGCCAGGTGTGATGGAAATTGCCAGAGGTCCTGTTTGCTGTTGAAAAAATGCTAAGGATTTGGGGACTGCCCTGCTGTAATGGAGAGAACATTGCAGTGTTAAATTATCACAGTGGTGAAAGATGCTTAGTAGAAAATTAGGATAGCGGAGCAGCTAGGGGTACAGAGAAAGAGAGGATGCTGTCATTGCAGATCTAATTGCAACAACATGCAAAGATCAAACCAATACCTTCGCTAAATGTTCTGTGCTCTAGACAATGATTCTGCAATAAATGGGGAATGAAAGTTGTCTCCTGAGCAAAGGCAGTTTGCATTATGGAGAGTGCACTGGGCAGACTGGGTGGTGTGTGTGTATGTAAGGGGGAGGAGGAGGACGGAGCGATCCTGTACTGCTGCCGTTGTGCTAAACAAGCTCATTACAAGGCAGGTGTGGTGTGGCTGGGTTTGGGTTTTCTCCTTCTGCAGTGACATGGAAGTATTTTCTTTCATATGTCTGTCAGATGAATAATTCTTTCCAAACTATGGCAAAACTGTTCTTTCCTTGGAAAAGTATTTCTCTTCACTCAGACCTTATGAAGGAGCTAGTAACAGCTTCTAGGATTATTTATGTTAAAACCTGTTTTTCTTTATTATTATTCTATTATCTCTGTTCCTTCAGCCTCAGGCTGTCCTTTGGTCTTGGGATCCTTTTACCTGCTGACCAACCCAACCATCTTGGCTGACCTTTCAGCCCATGACATGCTCTGAACACACACTGTACCTCTGGCAGTGCCCCTCGTCTTATTTTCACACCTTGAATTCGAATGTTCCTTCCCTTCTCTGCACATTCACTTGCTATCCATGTTCAGTCTTTGACCGTTAGATTTTTGAAGGAGGAGGTAACCTTTGCCTACAGGCTTGCTTGGCTGAGTGGTTACCATCACCTTCACTATCTGAAATACAGCCTGTTTCATTGGGGGGTGAGGGGAAAGGACATTTTTTCCCTACCGTGGCAATTCCTGATTTCCCCGAGAAAGCAGGATCCCAGCAAAGCATTTCAGCGTGGCCAAGCTGGGTTTGTGAAGTGCTCCAGGTTCAGTGTAGTGGCAGTGGCCTGATCTAGATGTGAACGGCACAGCTATAAAGCTGAGTGACCTTCCAGTAATATTTTGGATTTTTGTGGTGGCAGAATTCACACGAGGGAACCAGTTTCTCCAGAGCACTTGAGCATTTCTGTAACAGGGTGAGGTAGCAAACTTCAGCAATGAAGGGAGGCAGCACTGTAAGATTTCCTAGGAGTTTTTGCTCTTTGGATTTATGCCAGGGCCTGTGCTGCTTTGACCCCGTTCTGTAGCCTCACAAACATCAAGGTTCGTCCGTGTAGTCAAAAGATAAAAGACTTCATCAGCTGGCTAATCCCTGTATGCATATTGCACTCGAAACGGTAATCTCCTTAAAACACACCTGACTTTTTGAAATTTTCAGCCTTTTGTCCTCATTCTTCTTCTCCGTCAATGCCTTGGAGGTAGGTGTTAGGTGCTGTCTGAAGTTGGGAATGCATTAGGAAATACTTCAACCAGGGGCCCACACAGAAAGTTTTACCTTTAGCTTTCAGCCCAAGCTTTGTACTTGGGAGTGCGAACGCTCTCAGGGAGGGGAGAGGGATCCTTCTTTTTGTCTTTCTCTGCAAATACTTGGTTATAATTGCCAGCAAAGAGAGAAGTGAGCCAAACACATTGTCTGCGAGATACTAACCTCTGAAAAAGTATTTATTATAAACACTGAGTGTTGCAGTGTTTAATGAGTGATAAGTCACATACCATATAGAGGATATTTGCTCTCAGTCACTTTGTTCGTTGTCAAATCTGTTTCATTTCTGTTGTGACAATTCTGTTCGTTCACTGCTGGAACTCTTTGGCAGGAAAAACGTCAAGTACTACACTAAATATTTTGCTAAAGAAACCCATTCAGCCATGTTGAATTAGAATAGTGTCTCCAAAAAGAAGGCAGACTCTGTTTTCAGTTGCCATCTGCTTGTTAGAGTGTATGCATGTTGCTTTCCTGCAAGGGATATGTGGTTTTATATCCACAAGACAGTCCAATTTTTCAGTTTTTAGAGCAGCAACATTTATTGTATTAGAACTGTGTGTTCACGTCTGTGGCTTGATGCCGATATGAAGACGATGAGTGTATATCCATCCGGGTTTCTTTGCCATATAAAAGAACAATGGGGAAAAATGTCAAATATTGTTCTGGGAACCCTCTCCTCGGAGTGCGGTCAGAGGCTTTATCCCTAAAGGTGGTTTCTGTTCTTCCTGACAGGAGCGTGATGGGATGCGAGCGATTCTGGAGTCATACGACAGTGAGCTGACCCCTTCGGAGCACTCGCCCCAGCTGAACCGGCGTATGCGCGAGGCCGAGGAGATGGTGCAGAAGCTGCATGCTCATAACGCTGAGCTGGAGGTAATAAAGAAGCATCATGCTCTAACCCCAGGGGTGAAGTAGTTGAGACCTTTAAGATTGAATTGCCTAGTGATGTGATCTACTCTCACAGAAGACAGATTTGCAAAATTCAGACTTCAAAATTCCAGGATCAATAAGACCCACAAGTTATTATTCTGCACCTGAAGCTGGCAGAAGCCAAGTATAATCATCTTTGGGTGTGATAAGTGTGCTTTGTGGTAAGCATAGCTGTACCGCACGGCTGGAGTGACAACTAGTCCCCACAGGTTAAAGGGCTGTATAAAGGGGAAGCGAAAGGGTAATGAAATGTAGCAGGGGTGGTGTCTTCTCTGTGGTCTAGTCTACGTGATTCACTATATCGCATGTGTAGCAAAGCTCTTCTGTACACAGTGTGAGTGAGTGTGTGTTTATGAGAGCTTTACTCTAAGGGTTGAAAAAGTAAAGTATGTGTCTGCTGTTAATTCTTCACTTCTTGGCATTGGGCCTGAAAACCCCAGAATATCAGTAGCTCTCTTAAAGGCTTTTTACTAGGTTTTCTCTAAGAAAAAACTTTATTTCCAAAGATAGAAGTATTTCTTGAAGGAACTCTTATTTTTAGTTCTCTTTTTGAAAATTGTAATCTGAAATGTGACTGTAATGAGGTAAATGTTGACATGCATTTGCCAAATAGTTCCTCTCTTCTCTGTGGTACTTTATCATCGTGGAATGGGCTTTATGGTCATGAGTTGAAATATTTGGAATATGTCTGTGGTCTTAAAGCTTGGCGGTTTTATTACATAGGCTTTACAATAGTCATAAGTATGTGAGTTTTCCTTTCTTCATGCCTAGTTCCACCATCATATAGATTTATAGATACCATAATTCAAATGGAGTAAAACTTGTAGAAATTGATGCTACTCGGGTTCATGTTCAAGCTATAGAGTGGATTGTCCCACTGTGCACAAACCTCTTTGTTGCTTCTGGCATCCTTAAAATTGCTCTTTTCTTGTGTTGGTAGGTGGGGACTGAAGTCAGGCAAAACTGGCTCCAATGACCTTTAAAGTCGTAGCAAGCAGAGCAGCGTAGTGTGGTATAGATCAGTATCATGGTATAGATCCACTTCACCCCTGGTTCTCAGAAAAGGAATTCTGCAACGTTTTGGGCAAGTTGATAGAGAAGTTAGCTGGTAACAGCAGAAGAAATGGAAATTTCCCTAAATTTGTCTGTCTCAGAATGTTCCTCTATGTTGTCTTTTGATCACCATGGTGCTTACCACCAGACAGAGCAGGATTAGATGACACTGACATAAAACAATAGGTGGCTGTTTTATCCTGTTTTCTTAGTTGTTTCCAGCAGTGGCTCTGGGTTGTTGGGGCGAGATTTCCTGAATTGTTTTGCTGAATAGCTCAAATGTGCATGGTGTCTTTGGGCAATAGCAAATTACCTTTTCTTCTTCAGGTGAAAGCACGGAAGAGTGTGGGAACCAATTGCTACACCCCTCTAATTATTTATAGGGAACAAATTCTAAGTTTGTTTTCATGGATATGGATTAACAGCTACATGGAAAATTTCAGAAAGGAGCTGTGTTCTCTGGAGGTTTGTTTTGTGTGATGTCAACTTTCAAGCCTTTCAAAGACTTTGCTAGAACCAGGTTTCACAGACCTGATAATTCCCCTTGTAAAGTAAAATTTTATGCTTCACTTGATTGTGTTTGCCTTTCTGAATGCAGTGTTGGCTACTGAATCCCATCTATTCTGAAATTTTGGGGGAAAGTATTTTGTTCTAATAAAAATCTGAAAACTGGAGAGGGAAATGGAGGTAGAGGCAGGACTCCTGGTGCCTCAGCATCAGGAGCAGCAGCTGTAATCAACTGCCTGTAGATCAAAGAACTGGTCGATAGCAGCTATTAATAACTTCTAACATAATGCTCTGCACCCTCCCAGCTCTGCTGAGCCTCCGTACAAATTTTAGAAATGTTGACACCTGCATGACTCATCTCACAAACAGAGGAGACGGCAGGAATGAGGCACCGTGGAGCCTCAGTTGTTTCTGAGATGTGGGAGAAACAGTCTCTGGTGGGGGTGGGTAGGAAGGGAAGGAAAAAGGGAACTTCAACATGTTTAAGTCAGTATGGCAGAAGGGTCGGGGCACCCCAGGAGCCCCTGGTGTGGATGGGCTTGTGAGGGCAGCACACAACCAGCTTGTAGAGCAGCACAGAAGAATGAGAAGACCCTGTCTGTGAGCATCATGCATGTGGCAGCAAAGCAACAACGTGCACGACTGTTCTGATGAGATCCAGGTAGGATCTGGGGAAGCTGCAAGGAGAGTGTGTGATGGATCTGAGCTGAAAAGGCCTGGCTGACGCTATTAGCTTCTGCTAGGCTAAGCTGGTTAAAGTGCAGAAAACAATTACGATCTCTTGTTAACAGGGGATATACCACTGTGGGTAACCACAGTTACGCCCACAGAGGAGTGCTGCTGGCAGCTCAGCGTGCACTGGGAGCGCTGTGTACAGGAGCAGCCCTTGCACAGTCCCTCCGCGCTGCGTCTTCACTGGGGAAGCTGCAGGTATCGCTGTGGTCCAGGAGCATCTTGAGTTTAAAAAAGTCCTTGAAGCCTCTAAGGCAAATGCATCCTCTTGCATTACATTTTGTAGCTTCTACCTTTTAGCTTTGTTTATAAACCTTAAAATTCACACCATGCACCATGTCTCTCCTCCCCGACTTCTTTTATCACAGTTTTTTTTCTTTTTTTTTTTTTTTTTTTTGGCTACAGAGTACTTAATTTACCAAAATCTCTTTCTGTGCTCCCTAGCAGAGAGCCCTTTCATAATTTTTTTTTTTCTTGTTTCTTCTGGCTGCCGTAATCTGTTACCAGCAGCCCCACCTCTGAACAAGCCATAGAGCGAAGAAGTGATGTTCTTAATAGGGATTTTTCTTTACTCTAAAAATGGAGATTTCTCCCATCCATTCCAGCAGCAGCTCTGTGTGAGGCAGGAAGGTCTCTGGTGAAGACGGAGTGATAGTGATAACGCAGTAGGAAAGAGGAGGAAGCCATGTGGGACTAGGAAGATTTTGGGCTGAGGCACCAGCTTTTAACTCATTGGGGAGATGAGGCTCTGATAAGTCCTTTGCTTGGTGTATAAATGGAGGTGGGAAGCCATTTAAAAAGAGCACAGGGAATGAGAGGGGAGTGTGTAAGCCTTGGAGGGTTGAGTGTGAGTAGTTTATTAATGTATGCTGGGAGGATGGAGTTAGGTGATACACTGAGTTGTGCCCGACTCCGTCCTTCCCCGGCCCTCGCTGGACAGGACAGCTGCTGGAAGCGCTGCTGCGTCTGCGTAACAGACATCGCCTGGATTACGGGCACCTTTCCAGAAACTGAAATACAGAAGGATGCTTTCATCCTGGATCGCTTCAGACATGCAGTGTCACTGCGTAAGAACTAGTCCGATCAGAGCCCAACGGGGCAGAGGACTGGAAGACAAAGAAACACTGATGGGGAACTTTTTAAATCCCTTTCATCGATAACTGATGAGAAAAGCTGGATCTCTAATGCATGGACATGCAAACGTGTAGTCTGTTCTGGGATTGAAAACGCAATTGCTGTATCTGCCCCAGGACTGCTTGCCCCCAGCCCGTCCCCTACTCCACAACGCTGATCTGGCTGGAGAGGTTCAGGAAAGCACTTTCTGGAGTGTTGAATGTAAAGCAGGGGGGAGAAGCAAAGAAAAATGCCATCTGAAATGGTGGCTGGAAAAGCAAGCAGGTTGTGTCAGCCTATTTCACGTGGTTAATGAAGTGTCACTCACCATCTTTTTAAAAGTGTGTTTTGGAACTGAAGAGGGAATGAGTTTGTCCCTGGCCAGCCTGCTATAAATACTTAAAATAAACAGAATCATAGCCATATTTATATCACAGCATGAATTTTTGTTTTGATACTGGTTATATTAACAGTTTTCTTGCCAATCTTGTTTAACTTTTACTACCTTCGCTCCCATTGCTCCTAATTTCAAGGTGAATATGACAAAACAAGAAGCTTCTGTGCATGCAGCAGCTACTGTGAAAAAGCTCTGATGTGGAGTTTAGTGTTTGAAAAGTTAAATCCAGCTGCACAAAAGAGAAATCATCATAAATATAACTCCATTAATAGCGATTTTATTACAACACACTTGGCTCCATATGAAACTTTAATGGAGAGAGATTTGCAAGGAAGACTCATGCTGACACCTTCAATGGTCTCCAGCATTTTTTACATTGAGAGATTTACACTGTCTGTGAGCACCATATGTACTCTAATCAGTTAATTATGAGTCTGACAGTTTCAGCACATGAAATGCCATATGTTCTGTGTTTTTGTTCCTCCAGGGGCATTACTGGTGACCTCAAAGCTCGTGGACCAAATATTGTCACCTTATCTGCACCTGATAAGTGCAGTGCATCTGCTGGCAGTGAAAATTGGGCATTGCTGGTTCTTGTGATGTTAGTCACAAATCTGCTCCTTGCAAAGGGAGTTACTTAGCAGTCACCCCGGTGTTTAAAGTGCTTAAAATTTATGTGCGGATGCAATAAAATGTTTATTTGAGCAGTTAGCAGTTCCTCCTTGTCTTTCACCCAGCTTCCCCCATCAGTGCTTTTCCACTTTTTTACCTTCTGTTTTTTTTTCTCTCTTTGATCCACACTTTATGTTTATCTTGCTTTATCCCTCCTCTGCTGAATTTTCTCTCCCCCTCAAAGGTAAATTGCTTCTTTACATAGCAGAAGGGGTTTCTGTGATGATGGGAACTTTACAGAGAAATTTCTTCCCATCTGTGCAAGGTACAGAAGAGTTTGGTTTAATTTTCAGATTTCTTCTGTCTGCTTTCTCTACCTCTGCTGCCATCCAACCTTTGCGCACTGTTTTTTCTCAGTGACAACTGTAAGAAGCAATGAGAAGATTACTCTGCTCGCTTCGGATGCCCATAAGGAGCAAATCCGAGTCGCTAGAGCTTTCCTGCCACTCCAGAATGGCATATGTTTCACTTGCCCAGACTTCTGCTGTCATTGTAGCATCTTATCTATGACTCATGCGGGAGAAAACAGGCGCTCTCTGGAGATGATGCTAATGTGCTCCATGCATGAGCTACCACTGATTGCTGAAGCAGTCACAGGGCTGGACATCATCTTCTGACAAAGCAAACGCCTTGTTGAAATAGCATTTTGAACCTGAATGCTTTGGCATCTCTTGGCAGACTCAAACCTTCCCAAGAACCACTGCGGTGGCTTTGCATTTTTCCTTTCTTTTCTAAAGGAGAGTGGGTCAGGCTCCATGTCGTCCAGCAGTCCTGCAAAATGGATTATCTTGGGTTCTGTCATCTTCCACACGTTCATCTTCCTTCAGACCCGAGTGACCTTGTCAAGTCAAGGAGCCATTAGTTTCCTCCCCTCCCTTTTACACCTGCCAGTGGCTGTGTTTTGAGAGAGCACCTTGCAAATAACCGTCATATAAATGAGGAAGTCAAGTCACGGAGGGGCGTAATGATTTGTTAAAGGTGACAGTCCGTGCTCTGTGGAAGAAGAGTGCCTCTTAAAACTGGTTGGTGCTGCAGCAGAGCCTGTCTCTGTGTATCTGAGACTTTTTGTTTGGTCGAACTAGATTTTAAAACTCAATTACTATTATTTTTTTTTTGAGGAGATTCCCCATTTTGGATTTGTCCTGAAAGTTAGTAAAAAGAGAAGTAGTCCATGGCACTGCCTTACACTGGAGATGTTCTGCACAAACGAGCATTGTTTTCACTACACGTAGATTTTTACGGCTATTTTTAGTGTGTGGATGCTCTGACAGTTTAAGAATGGCTTTAACTCAGCAGTTCCTAGGGACCACGAGCCTCCATCATTCTTAAGAAGTGAGAATGTCTGGGCACCGCCTTGCATAGAGTAGATTAAATCATTAACTAAGACAGTATCTGTACTTTTAGCCTATAATAAGCTGCTTTACAGGCAACCCCCCAGAAAGAAGACCGGTTTCAGAACAACGAGCAGCCATAAGGACCCTTTTGCCACTCTTGGCTGTATATTGAAGTAGGCTATTGAAGTGCATGGGACAGAAAAGCATTTTCCGGCTCTGCTGCCTTCTTGTGCTTCGAGTGCAGTAAGAACAAGGGGAGACATTGCAATTTCCATCACCTGTTGCTGAAATTAATGCTCCTGACGTAGTCTGTGACACTCTGCCCCTAGTTCTTTTGCTGTCTAGATCATGTCTTAATTCTCTCTAAACTTAAAAATTTATAGTAATGATAAATGTAAGTTATCATCACCTGTGTTAGCAATACAGGGAGTTTAGGATGGACTCCTGCAACCTCCGCTGTCTGAAGTGTTTCGGTCTGCAGGAAACATACAGGTGAGACTGTGCTGGTATCAACCTGCTGTCTAGGCGGGACGCTTGGAGGACGTGGGAAAGCTCCTGTGCTCGGCCTCTGAAGGATCGCACTTCGGCCCCAAGGAGATCGATAGATGCCAGCAACAAAAAGATTGCTCCCTCCCCTGCAACCTGTGCTTCCCTAAAAATGCTCTTGGTACGAACAAATCCTCCTGTAGCCCCTTCCGGTGATGTTATGAATAACCAAGTGCGAGCGAGGCTTGACCTAGGCAATTTGGATTAGCTTCAAATGTACCTGGCTATAGGAGACAAGAGAAACAGATGAACTGCGTCTAAATTCCTACAGAAGATTTAAAATTGGGTTCTTTCTTAGTGATGTTTTGGAAAGAGAAGATAACTGATGTGCAGTTATGAGTCATATTTACCACAATAGAACAGGGGAGAGCATTTCATACGGTGTTGAGAGCTTTAAAACGCTTTACACTGGAGAGCTTGTATGTCTGTGCCTAGAGATACAGGCTTTGCAATTAGATGTCTTTAGGTGGAGGAGGAAGCAAGAATACATTTGGAGTGGGAGCAGTGGCCCTGTCCCCCGCAAATGGCAGCAAAGACATCGCATAAAAGAGCTGCTTTTGTGCAATATGGTGTGTATCGCCTCCTGCTGCAGGTGTGCAGCTGTGGGAGCAGGGGGCTGAAATGGGGATGCAAGTAGCATGGTGATAACGCATCTCTTCCCTCACAGGCAGAAGACAGAAGGAAAAAGGCAAATTAAGCATCTTTGGGGAATGGGTATAGGAACAGGCAGCTGCTAGCTTTTCAAAGGGAAGGGTTTGAAAATGTAGAAATAAGTTCTTATGTCGGTCTCCATCACTTGCTGTTGCAAGCCTGGCAGTGTGGAGGGAAGGGCTGGGAGTCAGCAGGGAGGCTGCTGGGCAGGTTCCTCCAGTGCTTGCGCCACTTTCTGGTGTCGCTTTCCATAATTAGAGAATTTCTTTTTTTTTTTTCCCGATGTTAGAGAAGTATTCAACAAATAAGACAAATTGCATTCTGCATTTAATTCAGAGACTTTACCTCTTCGAACCTTTTTCCAAGCTGGTGATTTTACATACCGCTGGTCTCATCCACGTGGACCGTGCAGCTACAGCCCATGTCACTGCTGTGCTGCACGTCTGGTAGCAGGGTTTGTATTCGGAGGTACTTGAGTGATCCTTGGACGGGAATGATCAAAGCTTCCCAACAGCTTCCAGGATGCGTAGTCTCTCTCTGGAGCAGGGTGATGGGATCCCGTTGGAGGCAATGCTACATCCTCTGGAGCACTTCCAGCCCAGACTTGCCTGAAGTGTGTGGTACATGTTCACGTCGCTCGCTGCCCCAAAGATATTTTGGTGCCTGGCTGATTAGGGATAGGAAAATTGGCCAGTCCTGGCCAACCTGTCTCCAAACTAAGAACCAGGTGCGTTTCTGTTGGATTTTCCGGAGGTGCTCTCTGGCCAGTGCATCTCTTCTTTTTTGAACTATACCGATGATTCAGGCTTCAGTGCTAGCGCAGATGTAAGGTTGATGTTAAATGTCTCCTAATTATTAGAACTACTACTTAGGAACATTCTTGCATTGATGAGAGCTTTAACAGCTTGTGGAAACCAAGCAATTCCGGGGGAGAAAGGAGGTAAATATCTTGTGAAAAAAGCAAAAGCTAAGATTGCACATCAGGATAATGTTTTATATGGAAAATGCCATGGAAATTTTAGCTATTCCCTAACTCTGTGTTGTATTAATGACATTAAATAGTGCTTGTCTGGGCATCTTAAGAGACGTTCTGAACTTGTTGAGATTTGTTGATTTTTATAATGATTGGATTTGAATTCTGTGATTTGTAGTGCTTCGTTTCAGAATAATTACATAATCTCTGCATAATTTAAGATTCGAAGTATGTATTTGTAAGTATTTTCGTGTCATCTTTTAGTTCATGATGATGGTCTCCTGTAAGAAAGAGGGATTACTATTTTTAACAATTATTTTCTATTTAAAAACATGCTGTGAAGATTCCAAAGATTTCCTGCAGGACCTCCACGCAGGCTTGTTACGTGGTTCAGCACGTTTCTGCCCACTGTGTTTCTATGGGCTCCAGCTACAGAGTTTTGTTGAAATCCTGTTACTAAATAGTTATAATATACAAACAGAAAAAGTGCTTTGAGAAAACAACATCAACACAAGCTTATTCCCATGCTCTTGTAGAGCCTAACGCTCCTGCTCTTTGCAGTTTGCAAGAATTGTAAGATCCACTGTAATACGCTTAATACTTTGGTTATTGTGGCAATTAGAACAACAATAGTTGCTGTCTTGATTTTCTTTTTGAAGCCCATTGATTCTTTCTTATTTTGGCCTTAATTACCAGTAGTAGAAGGGGTGTTTCTTCAGGGAACTAATTAGTCTAAAAAGCCTGGTTCAGCACAGAGCTTGAGCACTGTTAGTTGAATGGTGCCCCATGCAAAAACTGATTGCAATTGTTTTATTTCAGAACATATGCAATTATTCACCTTTATATACTTATTTCTCCATAGTTACGAGTTGCATTTGCTCCTGTATGTTCTCCTTGTCTTCCCCTATGGACTGGTTTGTCCATAGGCTGCAGCTTCTCCATTTCTTCACTCTGGTTTCATATTTAAGGTCATGAATTAGAGTACTGCACCATTGCAAGTCATAACTTGAACAGAATTTAAAGGAAGGTGGCTGGAATTCTCTCTTTATTTTTCTCTTTTTCACTTAAATGTGACTAGCCTACTAATATTTGGAAAAGGCTGGGAACAGCGTAAGTGAAAAAGCCAGATGATAGCGGTTTTCACCAAGCTGTGAATAAAAAGCAAGCTGTTGATACAGATCTCCTCTGTTCAGGGGTGGTCCAAGTAAATTGTAAGGAACAATTCTGTTTTCTCAGAGGCTTTGCAATTTATCTATTTACTTTAATCAGTGATAATGTCAAATGTGCTTCGATTGTGCTAAAAGCTTTTCAGCAAAACAAACTGGAAGTCCTAAGTTTTGGAAAAAGCCTCAGTCTTCCTGTAATGCAAGTTGTAACATTTTTCTTTTGAATTTTATTTATGCTGTTTAATAAAACAGGCAGTACTATTGAACAATACATGTGCCGTGAATCTAACCGCGGTGACAGTAACATAGATGTGAAATGCATGGCACATCGATTTGACATATTGAACTGATTTACAGTTTGAATTTGTTTAAACGGCTATAATGGCTATAGCTTTGACAGATGTACACTCAAATTTCAGTTCTGTTCAAGACCACATTAAAAATGGAACTGACTTCTGGTTTAAAGCATTGATTTTTATCTATTCTGTGTTCTCGTGCCTGCATTCCACACGTCAGACTTGTAAACATGAGATCTTGTAACATCAACTTCACTTCCTTTTGGAAAATTGTAGAAACAGCTTATTTTCTGTTGGAAAGCTGATTCTTGGAAGGGTTGGTAAACCTAAATATTTTTAATTTTTAAAGGAAGTCAACAAGAAGCTTTAAAGATTACATGTTACACTATTGCTGGTGTATAAAAGCCCAATGATACATTCAGTAGCTATGAACATGAACAGAGTAATTATTTTGTAGACGTTATTTTAAGTAGAATATCTTGTGTAATGGGAGAGTTTTTTGAGGCTTCTTCGTGTAAAGACTGCCACTGTGCATTATTTATGTCCACAAAGAAATTATGAATGTCTGTATCAGTATTAATTTATGGGAGTATCTCTTGAGAGCCCACAAACCCTGAATTTTTCTTAAAGTCAAGGCTGTGCAATGCAGTTGGGAACTGGCCTAATGGTAGAGACCATAAACCACTGCTCTTTACTTTATGTGGCGCATATCATTGCTAAGCTAGTTGTTACCAACCCTACCTTTCGCAATTATATTCTGACTAGTCTTATTTTTATTGACAGTTCATACAGGTGCAGTGTTCTTCATTTTCTGATCATCTGGTTTATTCCCTTTTATAAGAGGTCATTTCATTAGTGAAGAATGCAGCCTTAGGATAGATCAGTTCCCCGACCCGATTTCTCAAATATTCAGATAAAATGTGTACTCCTTTGACCTCTGTGGATCTAGTCACACCTAGCAAAATAAGGTTGCTGGTTTCTGAAGCATTCCGTGACCTTTTGTGTGAAGAAAGGTGTTAGGGACAGCCAGGACTGATGTCTGCAGGACTGTGGTGACAAACCTGTATTTCTCTAGGTGGGAACACTCGAGCAGTGGCTAAACCATGTTCACTCGTTATTCGCCTTCGGTGCATGTGGGTACGAAAGAGCAAGAGCACACGCTTGCAGAGTGCTGCGAGGAGACCCCTCCTTGTTCGCAGAGCCTCGGCTGGAGGTACCCGGGGCTCTGACGCTGCCGTTCTTACGAGGGGAAGATTGCTGTGTCTGTGCCGTTTGCTCAAAGATCATCTGAGTGTACTTAATTGTATCTCGGCTGCGGCATGGCAGCACACAGAGCTGTTGAAAAGAGAGAAGTTGTTAGCATTATGTGTGGTATTTATTTAAAGTAGAGTTGCTCATTGCGCTTGGCAGAGGCTGCCTGGGGGCTTGTGATGAGCGCAGAACTACCTATGCAGATGTATGTAATTCCTGGGAACGTTTATAGCAGTATAAAATACATGATTAGTTTTAAATTCTTTCAACATACATGATACCAAACATATCTAAGCCTGTTTGAAAGTGTCGGTTAATTTTTTTAATTTATTACTACTACCAGAAAGCACAATGTAAATACACGTGTACACATACATACATGTTCCTAGTGCACGTTCAGGAAAACCTATTTAAAGAGCTCTAGATGACTGACTTTATGCTCTTAAAATAACATAGTGTCCCAGGCTAATTCTACAGGCTTTTTATTGCTTTGCTGTTTACGTACGTTTCTAAAGACAGTAGGTGAGACTGTCACAGCTATATAGAGAAATGACATTTATCTTCACAGTGCAGCATGACCTTATCGTTCGTAAGTGGCATTTCCTCTCAAGATAATGAGCACCTTTTTATTTAGGCCAGGCAAGGCCTAAACTCGTATCTGATTTCTACAGCCCATCAACACTTTACACATTACTGTAATTATTGTGGATATTAGTTTCTGTTGCATTCCACTTGCTCTTTGGATAAAGCTCTTGTTTCTGAACAGCAAAAGGGATTGAGAGAGGGAAAAGGGTGACACTCGAGTCTTCATGAGCATGTGGGAGCTGCTGCATGGCACAAATACAGCCACTCCTACAACAAATGTACATTTTATATACTCTTCCTATATGGCCTCTTCCACAAAGAGTGAGTCGCAAGCCATTTTGGCGTGTATCAGCCTAGGATGGACAAGCAAGCTGGTGTTGCCCTGAGGTCAGCCACATTTAGGCAAAGGTGAATCTTCGTAGCTGTTTATCCGCTTGGTTAACAAGAAACAAAATTTAAGCATGAACAGAAGGTTAAAAAAAAAGTACTCACAATTCTCGCATATATTTACAGAAGGGAGCTATCTGTCACGCTCCATGTTGCCTTACCTCGGCTCTGTTGCTGGATTTCATTTTGCCTGCAGCATTAGCTGTGTGTGTACTCACGTTGCAGTGCCCCTCCACCAGCGAGCCTGCACACGCCTCTGAAATAGAACTCCCAGCCGCGGAGCGTCCCATGCTGTGCAGTGGAGGAGCAATTCAATACGTCTTGTACCTTTGTGGTGGGAGCTAATAACAGATTATCTTGGCATATGTTCTGACTTCTTTCCTTTCCTTGCCAAATGGACATCTTTTATGTTTCTGTAGCACGGCTTTGCTAGACAGGCATTCAGGTGCAAGGAAACTCAAAGGTTTCTAATGGGACCATCAAGCTGTTTCACCTTTTGCCTTGTCAGTCTGCATTTGCTAGAGCAAGAAGCGATTGTGAGTTGCTGGATTGCTTTCCTGAAAGGAGTTGCTGTTTGGTTCACTCAGAGAAGATAAACACTCACATCTCAAAAATATCATCCTGTCTGGCATCTTTGTTGGCAGTCTCAGCAGAAGGGCCAAGGAACAAATGGACCACGTCCAAGATAAAATTGCAGTGCTCTCTCTGGAGTTAATCCTTTCAGCCCAAAATTGAGAAGCACTGATGGGGCGATGTAAGGAAATGCACACTTCTGTTCCTTCTGCTCTATTTTGTGCATAAACAAAGGACTTCGGCCCCAGATTGATTAATCCCCCACTTTGCCCTCGGAGTAACTCTCCTGCAAGTTTTTACAGTGAAAATTAAATTGATGGTTGGCAAACACAGAATACGTATCACGCCTGTGCTATGCAAGGATGGTTTGTTTACTTGTTCTGTTCCTGTCACCAAAGTTGTTGGGTTTTTCGCCCCTTGCATACCCTTTCCAAACCTTTTTTTTAAGTCAGGGAAGATATTAACTGATGGAGTTTAAAAGTTTGGATTACAGGCCATTGTGGTAGCATTCTCCTGACATAAATCTAACTTTAAGAAAGCTGTAAATCTGTGCTGAGCTGGCATGGGATAAGTCTCCATCCCTACAGAGGAGAAGGCTCTGAGGAGGTCCCGGGCTGCTCGCTGGAAAACTCCACGTGCTGGACAAGATCTGCCACGGAGTTGCAAGGAAGGACTTTACAGGAGTAGTGAAGGACCTTAAAGCTAGTCAGACTCCTTGGAAAGAGAAACCAGAAGGTTTTCTGCTCCTTGGATTCTGTGAGAGCCTCCTTCAGGCTTGAAAGAAGGAGCATAGGATTAAGAGGAGTAATTAAAAAGGATAATTAAGTTGGCTGCTTTGATGAATGCCGGAAAGCTGGAGACTGGGGATGTTGTGGGCAGTCAGACTAGCTGTAGGAGAGGGGAGGAGAGTGAGCAGACAGGTTGGAACAAGAGCTGTGAAATAAAAACTCCAGTTATTTTGAGAAATGGTTATTCAATATTATAAAATGGAGTTTATTAGAAATTTTCCTGCAAATGCTTTCCAGAAACTAGATCTTCTCTGGGAGTGACTCAGATTCCCTCAGCTCTGTTGTTCATTGACATGAGCATTTTCATTTTTCTTATGATGTGGATGACTGCTTAACTTCAATAGTTTTGAGTCCACTCCTATTTTGGATGACTCTTACCACAAGACGGCTGCATGAACACTTCCAGTGCTTTACTGTAATGACTGCACTTAATAGTATATTGAATCTGATATGTAGAAAACACCAGAAATAAGTCCAAAATGGCCCACCGGAGCTTGAGTTTTCAGGTAAGACTCTATTGATAACGTAAAAGCCTTCTTCAAGTTGTGGGTATGTGGGGATCTTCAGGGCATCCTCAGTTTTAAGTCACAAGCATGTTTTCCCTGTGTACTCACGGTTTAAATACCAGCTTCAGCTTGCCTACAGAAAGTGGTTCATAACGTCGAGCCTGAGCACTGTTCCTGAATGAGCTGCACCAAAGTCAGCATCACGGTTGGGTGTTGTGTTTTGCATGTGACAGATGCCACCTCTGTTACCTCTTTGTCTCCCCGTTCCTGCTTACCTCGAGCGTGGCACAGTTACTAACTGACGCTCTGACGTAGCCGTGTGCCTTCTCCCATCCCTTGTCCTTCAGTCCTCTGGAAAACTAGAGGCAAAAACGTATTTGCACGCTTCATACATTTGAACGTCTTCATGTCTTTTTATCCCTTCTGCCCACAGCTCATCCTTTTCTGTTTCTTTATATTTTTACCACGTTTCTTTTACCTTGTTAGCCACCTCCTTCCCAGCAAACCATTAAGCAATAGTAAGGGAAAACAACAAAAAAAAAATCTTGCTGTTTCCTTCAACTGCTTGCTTTGCATTTGTTGCCTATTTATAGATTATTCATTTAAGCCACGGTGGCAGTCAATTAGAAATGTGGTGAATCCTTCTTTCAAGAGCGTGCCAAGAGAGGATCTTTTTAGTTTGTTTTCTTTTTTAATGCTTTTTGCTGGAGCCTCTACAATGTGCTTAAATTCCATTGGGATTTGTTTATTTTGAATAAATTCTCAAAGTAGAAGGGTTTTGCTCCTCTTCAAGGAAGTTAGAAGAGCATGACCATGATGTGCAGGGATGTTTAATTTTATTTGAGGGCGGTAAAAATGTATTTTACATGATTTTTTTTCTTCCAGTTGTCATCTTGGAGGATTTTTTCAATGTAAGGAATGTCTTTGGGTAGCGGTACTGTTAATGCCTTTTTTTTTTCCTTTTTTTTTTTCCCCCTATAACTACCTCTTAAAAAATTCTACCTCTTAATCCTGGTCAGTTTGTAGTACAAAACTGATGAGGTATAATATTATAACTGTAAATTGTGACCGCCTTTGTGCGTTGCAAAGGACACATGATCTTTGTGCTTCGGTTTCTCCTTCTTTTGAGCAGGAGGAGTGCTAATCATTTTCAGGGCCTCATGGGGCATTGGAGAGGTGTAGGAACTTTACACCAGCACATCCCAAACAGCGAGGCAGGAGTTGTGGGTGAGACACAAGTACATCACAGGTGAGATGTTGCATGAGACCTCCATTAATAAACTCGGCTGGACTTTTGCTGGCTCCATGGGACATGCTGAGGTGTGGAGCATTGCCAGGGTTTTTGAAGTGAAGCTTGTCTGCAAGGAGGCTGGAAACCACTGATTTGTGCAATACCTGGAAAAGTAAGTGCTAACATTCTCTTTCAAGGGTAGGAGCAGTTTGTTGTGGGTAGGTATGTCTTGGGAAATAGATGCTTTGCAATTTTTTTTTTAATGCCACATATTAGTGGTAAGGGCTAAGGTTGTTTTTGCTTTTCCAAAACAGATTTAGAAAGCAAATACAGTTTTAATCTGGGTCTCTGCATTTGCCAGAGCCTCCACAAAATGATTTTAGCAGCTAGTAGCTGTACTAGTTTGAGGGGGTTTTTTCCCTTTTTTGTTCCCCCTTTACTGCTCTCTGGTTTTATGCCATGATACCCTGGCAGGACAACTAGGACACGGCAGAGTCATCTGGGGGGCTGACCCAGAGAACACATATGAAATTCCTGCTTGGCCTCAAGCGTGAATATACCTTCTGCGTCAAAGAGGAGAGTCTCTCTGCTAAACTTGCCTTGCTCGCTGTGCTGTCAGATAATACAAGAAAATGAAGGTACAGGATGAAGGAGGAGAATTAGCCTATTTGTTTTTTTATCTCACCTCCTGTGATAGGAGTTTATTCTTTGCTGTGGACCTTCCTAGGTCAGTCACGCTTAGAGCAGCCGTCGGTGCAGATCAGCTGTGCTAAGCACACTGTGACATTTGGAAATCCCTGTCTGGAAGGGGAATTGAGCAATGAGCTTCTGCTAATTATAATAGCTATATTTAAAATGTAATGTTTGCTTTATTGAGCAAAATCCAACTGCACACCCAGACTAGAGACTGGAAATACTCTGGCAGCAGAGGAAACGGGTCCTCAGCAAACACATGCCCAGGGTGGAAGCAAGGGCGATACAAGCATGGCTTCATCAGAGCAAACATTGCCCAATCTTGTCTGGGAGGTGAACGTTGTTACCTAGCAACTTCCAAGAGTGTTTCAAATTTGTTGGAGACCCTCCGAGACTTAGGCACTTTACCCACTGTTCTGCTGGATGCCAAAAATACGCTGGCTGTGATTTCACAAGCCAAGGGCAGTGCTGACTTAAACCCCTCCCTGACCTTTATCTGAGCTAGCACAACCTGTGCAGTAGTACAGAGAACCAGGACAAGAAACCAAACTAGATTAAAATTAAATCAGAAGGAAAAAAAGTTTGATTTAAACATGGATCTTCACTTCCCCAATGGCATTTGCCAGCTGGCTCCCAACAGTTGCACTGGGAAGTGTGCCGACACACCTGAGGGCTCCTGTTGGGAGGGTGTTTGTGTGGACAGCAGTGAGATATAGTTATGTATGGGGCTCATAGCACACACATATTAAATACATCTTTTCTGAACTATCACCACCCATGACCAGCTGCCAAACGGCCTTGGGCAGCTTAGAGGAAGGTGCTACCATTGAGTACTCAGGGGTGCTAAGGTCAGTATGAGTTGTTCAGTAGCCTTGTTTTAATAGTTAGAAAGGTTAACTAAAGCAACTGTGATATTAGGAGACTTGTGTAAAAAGAAAAACCACAACTGTGCTGTTGTTTAGCTTCCAATATTCTTTGTTTCATCCAGCTATGGATCTTCTGGCTGGGATCTAATCCATGCACAAAACCCTCTTCCTCACCACTGCTTCCATCTGGGGCAGAGGCTTTCCATCCATACTGCATTTGTCTGAATTTCTATTCAGATTCTAAATCCCCTGAAAAGCTTCCGACTCATAACCAAGTATTAGTGTTTCTCTCCAAAGATACTGCCCATCCACTCGTGTCTTCAGCAGCGTTCCCACCCTTAGGCTCTAGGGGTGTAGAGACCTCTCCTTCTTGGCAAGCAAGAATATTTTCCAGGTATTCAACTGTCAGTTCACTGAAAAGAAAATGTTGCTTTATGGTTCGTGAACTGACGATAGCTCTTTATACCTTTAAATTAAAAGTGACACACTCATATAAATCATTATAACAGTACTGTATGCATACACAGTGCCTGAATCCAGAGTAGTTACGAGATGATAGTGAATTGGGGTGAATACCCTTATTCTTGACTTTGAGAAGTGCAGTGACAATGAATCATTCTTAGCGATGAGATGCAGCAGTGCTGACTCATTGGGCTGAAATTAGAAGGACTTTTTTAGGTAGAGATGTAATTCCACCATTTTTTCTGATGAATGAATAAGAGTGAACGTTTCTGTTGGCTAATTTACAGACTTCATCGGCTAAATGTCACAGAATCACAGAACGGTAGGGGTTGGAAGGGACCTCTGGAGATCATCTAGTCCAGCCCCCCTGATAGAGCAGGTCGTTTCGTTCCCTCTAGCTATCAAACCTAGTTGGAGGCAACTGACGGGCAGAGCTTAGATCCAGGGAGGTGGTGCTAGAAAAAATGCATAGCAAGGAGTGGCAGAAAAGTTCACAATTTGGTAGAGACGCTGAGTGTTGTATTGCCATCACTTTTAGTTTTTGAGATTTCCCTTATCTGGATTTGGTGAGTGCTAATGTTTGCTTTCATCAGGACAGGGGTTTTGGAGCCTGAACTCATTCTGCTGATAATCTAAAGAAGGAAAAACAAATATTGCTGGAGTTAAAATTTTGCCAGAAAGTTAAACAAATGTACAAACATTTGCTCCCCCCTTTTCCAACCAACTTTGTTATTACATCTAATAGCAAGAGATTCAGTTCCCGTTAGCTACTGTGTCTTCTGCTTGTGGTGTCTAGTGCTACTTCCCAGTTCAAGAAGGGTTAATACAACCTGAAGAAAACATTGTGCTCACTGGATCCTAGGATTGCTTATAGTACCTGTTTTCAGATCACTTAAGTTGCGATGAATAACCAGATTCCCAGGGGCACTACATTCATTTCAGAATCTGGTGCTGGTATCCCTTCACTTCAGCTTTAGAGATTTGATCACAGCACAGTAAAATTAATTTTCTGTAGTATCCTCCAAATGATTTGTATTCCTTTCCCTTTTTGCTATTTCCCTGTGGAATGGCCTGATACTCTCCTAATGTTTTTTAGTTACACTAATATATTAATAATCTGTTTTACTCTTGGCAAGAGATTTGTGATCAACCCTCAATAGACAGATTTTATGCCAGGTTATCTTTCTGCTGTTGGGTTACAAATTTTGCTAGGGGAGCAGCAAAAGAGAAGGGACTCCCTGCTAGGACTGCACACTCAGCTGCTTTTCTGAGGTAGGAATATTTCTGAGCCCACAAAGAGAATATTATTGGCAGAGGCTTCTCTGATGGGTGTTCCAGTGATGGGGAATGACTCCTTTGGAGAGTCCGTCACCATCCGGCAGTCACTCGTGTGTGTCCGGGAGATGCTGTACTGGCCAACTGCATAATGCTCGAAGCAATTGGCTTGGCAGAGTTTCATCAGTCAGACTGCCCTTTGCTGTTGAGGAAGCAGCTGCAAACTCACATTTTTTGTTTGGCAATGTATTCTCTCCCCAGGGGCTGCAGCACCGTTTGATTAGGATGGAGGGAAGGAGACCTATTGCAAAAGTGTATTATTTCCAGCAGAGCCGTGCTAATCTTTTGGTCTCTGTGCTCCTTCTTAGCGAAGTGTTGAACGAAAACATCCAGGAAAAACAGGAGGAGAGAGGAGTCGCTCAGCTGTTGCCCCTCAATCTCGCCGCAACCTCGGCTGCAGCTCAGAGAGTAAAACAACAAATGCTTGCTCTTGTTTTGAGATGTTTTTGCAAATCTAATGCTTTTTTGTCACATGAAAAATCTGGCAACACCTGAGCCCCTTATTTTCCTACCTACCTGCACCTACCTGCTTTCTTTGCAAGTGTTTGTCTGGCATAGGGCTGTCCGATCTCCAGGGACTCATACTTCCCTGAATATAGTGCCCTGCATTTTTCCATCTCCCAGTTTGCTTTGGTACTGTGCTCCTTCCCTGACAGCATCTGCCTGGGAGATTATGCGAACAGTGTTGATGGAATAGATTTTAAGAAGTTCAGAATCTTTCTCCAAGTTTTACATTTTATTGCAGTTGTGAAGGTCACCTTTGCTTTGAGGATCAGGGAGATTAGGTTACCACCACCTCTGAACGCAGAGGTGCGCAAGTTCTGCACTTAATATGGCGCTTAATCCTTTTACTGCCCGAGCAGTGTGGCCCATCGGGTGCGTTTTGTGTCAATAGTGGCACCTTGTGCTTGGAGATTACCTTCGGTCAAAGATTTTTGAATGGTTTTGCAGAGTGAGTATTATCTTTACATTAGAGAGGGAGAGAAAAAAGGAGTTTCGGAGAGTTTAGTACTGTGCCCCGGGTCTCTCAGCAGTTATTAGGCAGAGTGGGAACAAAAGTTGGGTCTCTGCTGTGGAACTATGCACCTTATTTTCAGCTAGGTCAAGTGAATGACCAGGAATAAGGACGTGGGCAATTTCTGCTTGAAATCCTATCTTCCTTGTATCAGTTGTTCCCCAGTGACTTTGTTTACACCCCTTTCTCATAGCCTAACCAGTGAGAGTTTGGGGTGATTTCATAATAATAAGCTTACTGTCAAGAATTCTTGACATTACTAAGTGACTGTGTCTCTTAAAAGAGAAGGAGAGAGATTGGTCTGTCCTTGAGACTTAAGAGCAAGAGAAAGGCTTGGTTATTATCTCTTTGTCCAGTAAATCTTGATAGTGTGTTGACAGGAGCCCATATCTTGCAGATGTTTTCCTTGTATCTTCAGTAATTATAACTATGACTTCAGCAATTTTTCAATTTGCACTATCATTTTTTTGTTGAGCACCCAAGAGCCTTTGCTGTATTCATCCTTCATTTTGGTAACCAGCTGCTTTTTGTCTCTCACTTGGGGGCGGCATTTCCCCGCCGCACATCAACTCCAGTAGAAAACTGGTTCTCAAAGAAGTAGCAGCTCTTGCTTTTTTGATGAAAAACACCCTTCGCTACTCTGCACAAAGCAGTAGCCTTCAGTCCCTGGGTGTTGCGGTTTGCCATGATGCCCAGGAGCACGAGTCCCTGGCGATGTGGGACATCTTGCTTACAGGCATTCTGGTTTCCTGTGTTTTCTGTCCTTGCTTGGGGTAAAATTAAGAAGGACTAAATTACATGGAAAACCACATAAGCTGTGGCCGGAGACATATGCATTTCATTGAGCTGTAAGCCTATCCGCATAATATAAATTATATCAGTAAGTCATGGTCTTTGTTTTGCCTCTTCTGCAAGTCAGAGTGAGTGTTGCTTCACTGTATATAAATTTCTGAAACACATTCCGAAGTTGTTGGGGAATTTTCCCCTTCACCTCTGCATCAGACCGAGCCCCCCGCCGCCTCCAATCCAGCTCCTGTAAGATAACGTGGTGCTTTTGAGACAGCACCAGAGTTTATTTGTAGCTGTTATTTCCCACTTTATAAAGGATGTGCATTTGATTTTACAACCAGGAGAACTTTCTTGAGAACAGCAAAATTGAATCAGCAAGTAAAGCAGCAAGGAAATTATTTAGCAATGTCTGATGCTAAACTGTCTTCCTGATTGTGATCTCAACTGATGCAATTTTGTGAAAGATCAGTAATTTCATCTACAAAGCACCAAAATATTTTAAATTAGAAATGACCATTTAACCCAGTGTAATTTTGTGGTGCACTTCAGAGATGCTAAACCAATACTGTACTGCTATCAATCTGTAGTAATGGTGCGCTAATGGATTGAAGGCGGAAGGTATTGGCTAACATGGTATAAATGGATATATAACTTCAAAGTATACGCAGGCAAATGCATGCATTAACTGTTGAAAGCTGAATCCCATGGGTGAGATTTCAGATTGAACATTAATGAAAATTTCATTTCAGTTCTCACAATATTTTAATATGCAGGGTCACAGTATGCAAATAAACGGAAATCTAACTGCAAGGGGCTGAGGAGTTACTTCTGTCTCAGTCTCTGCCACCCCCATAAGTAAGCTGTCTGTGGCTTTTGTGAAATCAAAGTTTTCCTCCTGTTTTCCCTACAAGCCAGAATCTTATAAAAACATCTTTGTGTGTGAGATAATTAGTGACTGCAACCTTCTCTTCAAAGTGTTCTCATGATATTGCTCTGTTGTTCCATGTAACGCATCAGCGTGGTGCATAGAGCTGTATGTTTTTAGGTTTGCTTGAATTTTAAGTGTTACCGTCAGAGCTTTCCTTATCAGAACTGTCCTGGGAGTGCAGCCATGTTTTCGGGTTTCCTTCTGTGTTTCAGCTGCAGCTTTGATGCACCGTATTTTCCTTGTGTCTCCTGAATCTGATAGAAAGAGATGATGATGAGCTTTTTTTCCCTTCTTCCCCAGCTTACGGCATCAGATAAGATATGCTGGCTTGGACCCACGTCTAGGTCATATCGCACTTCAGCCACACATTAAGGCCATCTAGCTTGAGCCAAGAAGCTTCATCTTATATCTTCTTTTGGAAGTGATCAGATAAATAAGTTACTGTGAAATTACCCAGGGAAAGGGGGGCAGCCAGCACAAGGAAACTGAAATGATTTGGCACGTTAAAACATACAAGATTCCGTATTTTTGTGATCGGTAGCTGATATATCCATGTAAATTTAAATTGTGTGTTAACTTCCTCAAAGAGGAGAGGCAAGGATTTATCTTAGAAGTTAATTAATTTGAAATAGCTATTAATTAACATTATACCTAAATTTGCCAATCATCACACTTGACTTGAATTTGCATACAACTGTTGCAAATAAAATACCCCCAAGGGTATCTTGGGCCTCAGCGTGCTGTAAAAATGCCATGTTTTGCAGCTGCGTTACAGCTCTGCCAGGCTGAACCTCCTCCTCTTCCCCTCCCGTGCGGCGGTGCCGCCCTTCCAACGAGTGGCCTTTCTGCTGGGGACCCGCTGGGAGTTACGGCTGTGAAAGCACAGCCCCAGAACAGGCAGCTATGTATGTTCTCAGGTATTTCACCCTGATGAGGAAGCATAAAAATGACTCTCTTTAATTTGAGGTGGTGAATGTGCTGCTTGTTTTTCTCCCTTGTAAAGTGCCTACGTTGTATTAATGTGACTGTTAAGATAATCATGTTTTTTGATGAAAGCATAAGACTAAAATGATGTTTCCAAATGAAGGTTGTTTTGATTTATTCCCTGTATGCGGCACGCATAATTTTGCTTCCCTAACTCTTTGAAGCAAGCTTTAATTTTATGGCTTTAGCTGTTGCTACTACTGTGCTGTGCCGTACCTATGAGCTATTTAGTGTGCACCATCGAGGAGTAAATTAATGCAGGTCCACAAAGAGAGCGCTTCGATTTGCTAATTGCTTGTAGAGCGGAGGGTATTGTTGTGTAGAGAAAGACTGTTCATTAGAGATTGAGTAGCTAATTTTTTCCTACAAGTGAGTCTCACATTTGAGCTGCTTGCCTATCGTCCAGGGCAGTCGGCTCACGTTCAGCCCCCGGAGAAAAGTGTGGGGCTGTTGATGCAGTTGGTGTTAACACCTGCCTTTTAACCACCAGGTTGCTTTAGTTTCATTTAGTAAATGCTCCCTGACCAGCCTCCTCCAGCATTGTCAGTGAAGGCTGACTTTTGGAAGGTATAGAAGACTAATTATTGATGCAGGGAAGCAAGCTAAACAATTCAGAAATGTCTCCTTAGGAGCCGAATTGGTTCCTCTCCTTGGAAACCGTTCCTGCTCCTCTTTCAGCCCTGAGCTGCTGTATCCCAGCGAGGCCGGAGCACAGGTTATCTTTCCCTTCCTGCCGCTCCCTTTTGAGGATGACAGTAGCACTGACAGTAGATTAGACTGCGTTGTCATGTAAGATGAATGTTTTGAATTGACAAACCCTTTTTTTTTGGAGGCTTAAAGTAATTGACTGAATACTTCAGTGGATTTTTTTTTTCCTGCTTTGCTACTTGATTTTCTTTTACCTGGTTGTGCTGCCTTCAGTGGGCAAATTGGACTTTACATGTATTTGTATATCCGATTCTTAATATCTGTTTGCTTATCAGATTTCTTAATGCTTGAGCTCAGTGATCCATGGGAATTTAACATGTGTATTAAGTAATGAGAATTTCCTTGGAGCTTTAAGTGAAGTTTTATGCATCGTCTGATAATTCAACATGCAAGTCTATCCTACTGAGAGATTCCTGAGATACCAAGGTGAATGTATTCAATCGAAAAGACCTAAAACAGAGCTGAGCTACCTATAGGTAGGACATTGCTTTTCCCAGTGCGAAACTCTGCGATGGGACTGGCAAACTGCTCCAGCGCCTGCTGCAGTCACCCTCCCGTGCCTGCTGGTGCAGCGGTCAAGGGCTCTTGCACACCATCTCCTTCTAACCACCCTAAGTGGCTCAGGTCCGTTGCTCATGCTTCTGTTGGCTGGAAGTGGCCAGAGATGATTGAACTGAGAAATCCAGCAGTTCTTTCCTGAAAAGGTAAATTCCAAGAAACAACATAACACTATTTCTTTCAGGTCTCTCTCAGTAAATGCCCGAAGTGGGGCTGGGTGCAGGGGCTCAGCACGCTGTCAGGCGCCGGTCCAGGGCCCTCTGCAGCTCCTTCCGTCCAGGCTGCGGTAGCTGGCAGCTCCTCCAAAGCACTCTGATTAAGTGAGATGTGGGGATAAGTTCAGAGCCTAATTTCTTCTTCATAATTAAAAATGTGTGCGTCTGTCATGCTGCTGGTGATTAGGTTGTATTTTCTTGTGGCCTAGAAGGAATATGGCAGTGAATCACTTTGCAAGCAGCTGTCCTCTAACAGCTGAGCTAGGTTCAATATTTGATTTAAGCTAATAAAAAGTCTGGGGTAGGGCTAATGTTTACAAACTAGATGTGATAAAGCATTCAGATCATCTGTTTTGCAGCCAGGCGAGAGCAGGCACAGGGGACCCCACTGAAAGTTTGGGCTTTGTCTTGTTGTTCTGTGCCTGCCTGCATTAATGGGCACGAGCTGGGAGCGGGCAAGTCGGGAGAGTCCCCTCTCCAGTCTGTGAGCACATCGGATGGGATCAGCTCTGCTGGAAATGCCTCCTTGTTTCCAGCTATGTCATTGTAACAGCTCTCAATGCATTAAATATGTCCCTTTTGCTCTTCTGAGAGATTTGTAGTCAAACCATATGTTTCAAAATCTTTTATTTTTCATAAGTCATTTCTTCCAGCAATCTAGTAAGTTTAGTTGCTGTTATCTGAATTCCCACTAGTTAGCTACTCTTTCCCTTTGAAATGAGCTGCCTAGAAAGAAATGCTATGAAGAAAACCTACTTTGTGATTTAATTCTTATCTGATTGCTTCTCCAAATCATATTGATCTGCCATTATCGTGCTGCTGGTTTGGACTCGCTGTCCAGGTTTGCCGCTAGGTCTCTGCAGGCATAGCAGCTTGAGAGGTTTGCATTTGGTTGTTTTCCCCAAGCCGTATTATATGTAAGATAAATTATGGAATATTTCCGTCTTGTATTTCTGGTTTCTCCCATCCGTTTGTATTATTTCTCTCCTGTCTGAAAGTTTTTGCAGCCTTTTCCTGAAGTAAAATGTGTCAGGGTCTTTTCTATCCTTTTTTCTGAATTTTATCAAGGTCTTGTACTTTAAAATGCTCTTATACGCATCTGGTTAAACAGGTTCCTAGGGTGCTGTTGCCTTGATATTCTAAAGAAAAATATTTCTACTGTGAAGGTGACCAAAGCTTGGCACAGGTTGCTCAGAGAGGTTTTGGAGTTTACCTCCTTGGAGATACTCAGAACCCAGCTGACCAAGAGCCCTGAGCATCCTGATGTAGCTGACCCTGCTCTGAGCAGGGGGTTGAACTGGCCTCTTCCATTCTGAGTCACTCCGTGATTCTACAGAAATCTGTACTAACAGGAGGTGGAACAGAGAAATGACCCTCAAATTCAGGAGTGGTAGCTACTGTAAGCAAATACTCAATTCTTAATGGCTCTTTACATCTAGTTTAGAATGGGCCAGTAGTCATCTTCTTATAGATAAGGCTAATAAATATACAGAAAAGTTGGGGGTTTTTTTGGTAAAAAATATTCAGTTGATCTTGGGGTGTTTTGCAAAGGCTATGCTAGCTTCTCTCATAAATAACATCTCTGAGGGGATGTTTTCTAATTCTTCTCTGTGTGACTCTCTTCTGGCTCCAGCCTGCTGGTGTAATTCTACCTGATTCAATAGTAGTGGGGAAAAAAAGTCTTTCCCAGATGTCTGCAAATTTATAGTTTCCGGATGTTTCAGCATCAAACTTGGTGATAATTTCATTTTTTCTTCTCACTTGCTTGTACATGCACTCCGTGTTTGGTTGGGACTGGCATCTCCTGTGGTGTTTAATGAGTGTGTTTCGTTTCCCTGGGCCAGGTCCCAGGCTTGTATTAAAACCCTTTTCATCTTATTTGAGTGTCTGTTCCTTAAATAATGTCACATCATCCCAGGCCCTGCACAGCAAGAATCTAACTTTTTCAGTTTCCGCTGAGCTCTGGGGCCAGGGAAGTCTTGAACTGTTTGGTTGTTTGTTTGCAAAATTGAACTTCTGCTGTGCTGAACTCTAAGACTGTAATTTTTTTTGTTTGCTTGCATTTCAGTGCAGTTAGCCTTCAAAGCTTAATGTTTTCCTTTTCATTGTAATAAACTGCTTGCTCTTTGCCTCTGGTTTGGATGTAGTACTCAAAAGACCCATTTCATGTGTGGCGAGAGATTGTTAGAGGGACTCCGGAGAGTTTTAATGAATATCTGCTTGAAATTATGTGAATTAGTTTGTAGGAAAGTTTTTTTTAGTTCGTCTTGTGTGTTTACATTGTTTAAATTAGCTTCTCTGTCATCAGTTGTGACTATTTTTTGGGCTTTCTGCTCACCAGAGAAAGGCTGATTGCAGGCTAGCAAAGTGGTGTGAAACAGAAGACGTGGGAAGTAATTGCACTCAAGTGGTGTATGTGGCTTCTCCTAACCATCTCCGAAATACCCATTTCGTTTAAAATCCTTTTCCATAAACAAAACTCTGCGAAGGCTCCTCCTCTGAGTCGGGTTCCCATTTCTCCCCAGATTATACAGGGATATTGTAAGATTTTTCTGCTTTGTTTTGAGATTCTTAAAATTGCAAATTTCCTCTTAAAAAAATGGAAAAAACCTTGTGTTGGGACCTTTTCTCACAGAAATTCAGTAAGGTTATGTTCCAGAGAGCATTTTCTTGATCTTCCAAACCCAACCCTATACCCCAGAACTTCAACAGAACATTTTCTGTGAAATTACCTTGAAACACACACACCTTTCTGGAGCTGTGGACCGAGGCTGCTCTTTAAAGTTAAGCTTGACAGAATTAGGTGGGGTCTAGACCACTCTTTATGCAACTTCCAAAGAAATGGAGAGGAGGAGGAGGAGTGGTTCTCTGACTGGATCATGGGATTGAAATTTGGGATAGCTAATCCAGTGGATTTCCTCTCTGCAATAAACCTCTTCTTTCTTGTGTATGTAGATTGCAGGCTCTTTGGGACAGGATTGCCTCATGGAACAGGATGCTGATAGGACAGAACAAGACCCAACGCTTATAATTCCTTTTCAATGCCATGAAAATCATCTTGCCCTTGGTGTTTTTTTGGTTGGGGGGCAGGAGTGTAGTCTTATTAAACTTCCAAAAATGTCCTAGACTTCATTTTCTTTTTTTTTTTTTTTTTTGTCTTGAAGGCTCAGCTGACTCAAGTTCTGGAAGAAGTGGGAAATCATAAGCAAAGAGCAGAGATGGTAAGTGTTCGTCTATCTTTTGACGTTTTTTAATTGTTTTACAGAGCTGTAACATATGCAAAGTTCAGTTCATTTAAACAGTGGATCAGTTCCAGATATTCAGAAATGAATAGCAAGCGAGCATTGTAACAGTTTGTATCGCTATTGCTAGTCTTGGCACTCTGTCTCCGTACTTACCTGGAACAAGCGTTGGATGAGATCTAGTGGTCTTTCCTCCTTTGTTTTGGCGATTTCCTTTCTCTTTGTTAGCAGTTCTAGATCAGAAGCAAGCATTTAATTTCATACTGAATTAACTCCTTTCTTTGAGGGCCTTTGATTCAGTCTCAAGTGTGCAAAGGAAAGCAAATGAGATGTGACAGAATTACCACAAACTAGTTTTTTATAATATCTGTTAATTTTCTGCTGGGTTTGTCTATTTTATTGGCAGTTCCCTCAAGGACCAAAAATAATAGAGGCCACAGAACCAGGCAGTAGGGAGGTTTATGTGCAGTTTCGTGACTATTGTATACGATTCTTCATACACAAGAATAAATGAGGTGTCACCATTAAGCTGTTTTGTGAACAAATGTTTTTGCTAACGGGCAAGTTGTGGGAATCCTGCAACTTTTTCTAGTCACAAGAAAAACCCGAGCAGTATCCAAGGTGTAAACACTCATTCTGTAGATGTGTTTTACACTGGATTAATTTTATTACTCATGAAAAAATAGGCATGCATCACTGGCTAGTAAGTAGGTGCTAAACAGACCAGACCTCTGCTCTAAAGTCCAAATCATAAACTACAGTGCTAACACTCGTCTTTCTAGACTTCTGCTTAGCTCCACTTGGGCACTGAAGGGCAGACCCAGCGTGCCCCTGCTGTACTATTAATAGGTTGCCATACGTCTGCTAGTTTCTTTTTCTTTAATTTGTGCTCCTTGCTGTTTCAGCATCAGATTTTCCATAATGAGAGTGTTAATTGATTCCGCTTCTGGGGTGGTCTTGCGTTGTGGGCAAACAGTTTTGTATGCTCAGCCACTTTCTCTGGTGACGCAGGTCAGAACAGATATTTCCAAAGAAAACTGAATTAATCCTATTTGCCATCTGATCTCATTACATGCTGCCTTGTTATAGTTTTAAATTCTATACAATCAATTTTACATTGTGCTCACTGGACGTATCAGAGAATAAATTTGCTGTTATGTTTTAAATGTTCTGATGTGTGGGATTTTTAAACATTTCAAAGTTTTTCTTTTTGGCTCGTTAAGCCTGGATTTTGAATTATTTGTTTCTCTTCAAAAGTTTATCGTATTAAACAGGCTAGCAGAGCGCTGGAGAAACTGGAACTTCCAGTGCTAAAGCATTAATTGGTGTTGTGCATCATCCATCAGCAGAGGATGAAGCAGCAGTCAGTGTTCAGTGCCTATTCCCAAGGGTTACTCAGTGGAAAACTGCAGGTCTTGTGATCTTCCAGTAAAGCTTACATCAATCTCACATGAATAGGCTGTATTCTGTAGTGCTTTAGACGATGGATTGCAGATTGTGAGGAGTGGGCTTTATTCAGCATTTTGAATTTTGTTCAGTAAATATAAGAAATTGCTCCATACAGAGGAAGAGAGATTGTTTTTCCTCTTTTCCCCTTTTGAGGAGAAACCTGACAGTATAGCTCCTTTTTTTCACTGGTGGTAGATGGTTCTCCTCTACCCCCAGGTGAAATCTCCCTGGTAGGGAAAGATGTGTCACTTCTTCTCTTCTACAGTGTTAGGGGTGGCAGAGGTCTGTCCCCTTTGGATGGGGCTGTTCCGTTAGCTGCCTGCCCAAGGGCTCCAGCGGTTGTACCACCAGCCCCGCTGTCCTCCCTGCCATCCGACGACATCTTTCTGTGGTTATTTTCCCCCCTCTCCAGATCAGTGTCTCACCTGGATGGCCTTATTTTCAGACTCCTTTAAAGCTGACACTTCAGCAATTGTTTGCCTGATTTGGATTCCTGGCATCTCGCTTTCCTTTTCATCCCTCTCCCCCTTTTTCACCCGTGATCCCCTGCTTGTTAGTTTGATGTTAAGCCTCCGCGGCCGGGGGGGATGCAGAAGGGCTCGTCCTGCTCTGGGTGCTGACAGATGTGGATATTGCTTTTCATCAGCCATTCTGCAAACAGGCTTATGGCCCGAAGTGAGACGGAATAAACACCTGTCAGGTGCCATCGTACAGTCTGATGGGTCTTGGGGCTGCTTCTGGGATAAACCTCTGTGGAGGTGACATCTCTGCTGCCACCCTGAAGAGTGCTAATGGCTTTGCCACTCTCTCCGGAGCGCTGGAAACGAAGCGATGTGCTCTGGGGCTGGTGAACTAGCTGACTGGATCTCTCTGATGAGTTTGATGAGGTTTCTTGTATGCGATGGGCAGCATCTTAGATGCCCTGGTAAATTCATTCTTCACATAGCAATATTTAAAAGTAAAATATTCGTGGGATAAATCTGATAGGATCGTGGCCTCAATATGAGTGTCTGCGTGTTCTGTGTCCTTGGGAGGAGAGGGCCCTGCTTCGGGGAGTTGTGTCCACGGGGACAATACGGGACGAAGGGTGGTGTGTGCTCTAGGGGACGGTGACCTAGACCAGGGCACGAGGTCTTGCTCGTGGAAAGTGGGATGGACTTGCAGCACTAATTGCCATTGAGTACTCCGGCACACGATTTCATTGCACGTCAGCTAAAGTGAGTTTACTACTGGAAGAATTTTTTTTTTAAAAAAGAAAAAGGAAAGAAAAAGAAAAGAAATTTAAACATCTTCAGCTAATTGCAGTTGACAAGACAAAGGCAGTTTAACTTTCCAGTATTAATTAGCAAACCCATACTAATTAGCTTGTATAAGCACAATTCATGCTTCTTTCCCTAAATGCAATTAATATTGCAACTGAAGACGTCTCTGGGCTGTGGCACTGTATCATTAACATACTTTGCCCTAATTAGACACGGCCAGTAGTGGCTGGAGAAATGAGTTTGTGATTACAACCATAAAAAATCCTCTAATATTTTATATCCTTCAGGGAACTTGAACCTAGAATTTATTTTCTGATTTAAGAAAAATTACCCTTATCACTGTGCTGTGTAATTATAACAATGAAACTTTGATTTTTCTCTCCCTCTAACCCTTCACTTATTTATTTTTCTTTATTCACAGTTTGAGTGTGTCCCTGTTGTAAGGGCACAGTGCTTGCCCAGTCTTCTGAGAGGTGACACATAACTGAGTCACCGGTGTGATAGGGCTCAGATGACTTAATTGTCCCAAAGATCTGTGGGGTTTGTGTTTCATTTATTTGCTGAAAGAATGGGTTTTGTTGTGAATTTTTTTTTGGTGCCTGAGCACACTTCTTTCCTGCAGTTTTTATGTATGTATGTGCGCTTTCCTGGCAATTTTATCAGCACTGGAAGTTTTCTTTATTGAAGCTAGTGCTCAAATATCTTTATCTCCAGGGTACGCCAGGAGATTGCTTATAGAGTTTGCACGTATGGCTCTCTGTTTTGTGGTCCCAGGATCTTACTGCTTATGGTACGTTAGTTTAATGCTCTACTGGCATAGAGCTGAGAGCGAGCTTCACTCGCGCCAAAATATTATTTGTAGAAAATGCTCTCCTGTTTGTTATATCATTTTTCTTTCTCTCCCTGAGGGAGGGCAGCAGAAAATGCGTTAGTATTTCTAATTTTCATTTGCCTTTCTCATCTCCCTTTTGTTTGGCTCAAGCTTGCCGTCCAAGCAACAGCCGTGATCCCTGATCTTTCTTTCAGTCTGGTTCTGTAGCAGGGTTTCTGTTCATGTCAAGATTTTTTGTCTCCATCATTAATCCCTGAGGGAAGTCAGCTCGGTATTAAAAAAGTATCACCTGTATTTTCATTGCCCTGAGGTGCTCTGGGTATCTTTTGGCTTTCATCTTCAAAAGACAGCTTGGCCCATGTGGGCTCTGAAATCTATAGACTGCTCATTGGAACAAATTATATTTCACCCTCCAGCAGATTAAAAAGGATGGATATAAGAATCAGAAGAATTGCTTAGCAGAGTGGGAGGTAAAGAAGATTTGAAGTCCAAGAATATAGCAATCACAAAATGAATGGCATAAATTGAGCGTTCTTACAGAAGAAATAAAGACACCTTAAAATGGAAATAAGGAATGCCCCTTGCCTTGAGTACAAGTGTTGGTTAACCCTCTGCAAGGAACAGGAGACCTTTATTTAAGGGCAGCAGGTCAGGAATAGTTAAGGAGCCAAATCATCTGCTCAGTCTGATGAAACCATAATGTTTAGGATCAACTTAAATGTCAGTGACTAGCCACAGTGATGGTTATCAGGAGAAGTAATGAAGACAGAAAGGAGAATACATGAAAGAAATCGACTCAGAGAACACTGTGCGTGATGTAGTTGGGAACTAGTTGTTAACTGGAAGGCAACATGGGAAAATCGCAGAGTTTGGGAAAATTGCAACAGGCATCAATACATACACAACAAGAGACCCACACAATTCATAAACCATTTACATTATTACTGAAAGGCTTCACTTTCTAGTGGTTGCATCAGACCTCCAGACTTTTAAGAACTGTAACTTTTGATACTTAAGAGAAATATATGGCAAGGATAAAAATTCTGTTACATTTTACTTTACAGGTGATAACAATGATAATATGAAAGTGGTGAACTTCAGTATAGAAAGACCTGCCCTGGATAACTTGCCAGTATAGCTCATTTAATTCTTGTTTAAGGGTTATTAAACATAAAGCAAGAAATACAATGGAATAGGCATAAGAACAGAAGTGGTGTTCATTAGTGGAAATGTAAATTCTCTGTATTATCTACAATGGGGTGGCAACTAAATGTGGGATTAGAGTACTGAACCACGGTAGTTATAAATAAAAATGAAGCTTTGCTGGTCCATATATAGAACCAACAGGTTGGGAGGGGAAAGGAGGCGACCGACCAGTGCAGGAAGTCTCCACCTATCAAAAGTGCATTTCATCATTTCTGAACTGATTTAGCAAGATGACAGCAAATCTCCATACCATTTGACAGATTTTATCCTAACACCTGATGTGAGACTAGCAAACCCAAGACAGATGAGTAGCGCGGCACTCAGCTGGGCAGCAGCATGAACACAGCAATAGTTTTAGTAAGGCAATTTTAGGGAAATATCTGGTTCTCAAATCAGATTGAAAAACATGAATCTGGTTATAAAGAGACAGCAAAAAAAGCTGATCCAGAATGAAATGATATAGTAACAAGAGACTGAAAGAGGACTCTTAGATCATAAAGTCCAGTCCTTTGGTAACTGAGGCAATTGCAGCATATACCTTAGTTCATAAATTTATCAAGCTTGTCTTGAAACTGCTTAGGTTGTTTGTCCCATTACTATCATTGAAAGACTGCTCTGATAGCTGAAATCTTCCCAGTTCCAACTGCAAATATATGTGCAGTTAATACCCATTTTTTTTCTAGTGCTAATGTTCTCCTTAAACTACAGTGACTGTTCTTCCTCCCTCATATTTATGCTGTGACATATTTATAGAGAACAATTGTTCTCTCCCAGCATTTCATTTGTCTAGGTTAAACAAATCAAGCTCTTTCAGTCTTCTCTTAAAACAGGCTCTTCAGTCTCCTCATGAATCCTGCAGCTTTCTTTAAATCTCTTCCTGTTTTTCTGTGTCTCCTTTGAAGATGAGTAACCAGAGTGGTCGCATCGTTCCAGCTGATGTTTCAGCAGTAGCTTCTACATCTAGTACGGCAGTTACCTCTCTGTCCTGGATGTACCTCGGCTCTTCCATTACAGAACCACATTACCCCTTTTCACTGCCCCATGGCACTGATGTTCATCCTGCGATCGATTAATCCACCCAGCTCTTTGTCCTCCTCTCTAGTTTATGACTAATGAAGACTCAGTTTGTAGGAGAGTTCGAGCTGCGTGTCTTGCACTATTACATTTCAATTCTGCTGCTGTTCCTTCAGTTTTCACCTAGCTGCTCCTTTGTGATCTATTTATGCTCCTCTATGATAAAGCCTCCCTGCTTTGTGCTATCAGTAATTGTGTTTGTGCTTTATTTTTTTGATCCAAAATCTTCACTGAATTTTGTTAATTTTAAATATGTTTTCATGATCAACATCTGAGACATCTTTTTTTCTATCAGGTAGTTTTACTTCAGCAGAGCCTTTTGTTGCTTGTTTGTTCTGCAGATACTTCACAGTGTTTGTATTATTCTTCACGTTATCGTGTGGTCCTGTCAATTTAGAAATGTGATTTGTTGGAAGGAGGGGGTGAGCGTGCAGGAGTTATTGATACCCTCTGTCAACTTTTCTCCCTATGTTTTTACTGTAGAGCTTTGGTTCTCCAGGTAGAGTAAGCCCTAGAGCAGAGGGATGGGAGTTCTCAGAGTTACTCTTCTCTTCTTTTCCTAGCTGAGAGCTCGCTCTCAATGCTTGTTGTAAACAAGTACATGAAAATTAGTCCTTGCTGTTCCCCACGGTGTAGGAATATAGTGAGCTCTGAGGACCAGACACAGGATATTTTTTTCCCCTCTCTCTCTCTCTCTCCCTTAGCATAGGGAATGATGAGCGGCCTTGGTTGGTTGTGTTGCATCTGCTGCACGTTCCCTCTTGGAAAATTCACGTTCAACACACAAAACTGTGGCAACATCAGAAGCACCTATTGCATGTGACTGCGGGCAAAGCAGAGAGCGTGGTGGAAGCTTTGGGATCTTGGTAGATGAGTGCTGACAAACTGCCTGTAGACTGGAGAGGTGATGAGTACATTGCACTTCTGCGTGTTAATATCTCAATGCTATTTTAATTAGGTTAGAAGAAGAGACTTAGTGAGTCAATTCTTGTGGTTTATCTCTGTTTTAAAAATCTAGCCAGGCACATGGGATCAAATAGCACATTCCCTTCAAATTAAAAAGAAATAAACGGTCTGTTTAAAAGTCCCATTACACAAATGAACCTGCTGTTGGATCCATTAACGTGAAAGTTTTATGGAACTCTGCAGCACCGTTTGGTTTCAACAGGACTGTTTTCATTTTCTCATCGAAGGCAATAACAGCTGACATGGGGTTAGGACTTTTGCAAGGAAGAAACGGAGCTGCCTAAAGTGGAGAGCTGCCTTACTGCTGCCGCTCCCTTTGGGCTCCCTGTGGGACAGGTACTGCCGGATTGCGGGGAAAATAGTCTGACCCAAACCTGAACAGCAATTGAAGCTCAGATGCAATGCACAGACAATGATCTAATTCTCAGCCCATCATCTGAGAGGCCTCCATGCTACAGGTGTACCTGTAAACCTGAGCGGTACTGACAGATGCTACGGGTTGCTTTTTGGTAAAAAGGATGACAGCGAGTGCTCCGCTTTTCAACTCGGAAATAGGCTGAGAGTTGGTAATGTGCTGTCACCTTTGCATTGTAGGAGTATAGCTGGAGCAAGGACTGGGGAGGGAGAAAGGGGTAGGGCTTTTTTCCCTTCAGTTGTTGAGCAGAGGAGAAAGGCGGATCATTTTCCTGCGCAGAGGACGCTGAGTTGCTGTGATTAGAGTGGTCTTGTTGTCAGTGTTGCTATTGTCACTGTAAAATCTGAGTTATACTGAGTTACTTGGTAAAACAAAATGAATGGGACAGGGATATTATCAGAGGCCTTATTATAGTAGCCACAGCCTTGAGGTACAAAAGGCATAATAAATATGCATGCAATTATTGTGCTTTTCCAGGCTACATCCACCCTCACAGAGTCTGTAAGAAGTTTATGGGCTACCTCAGCCTTGCGTCGTTCGACTTAGTTGAACTAAAATTTCCTGGAGGGTGCAGGGGCTCTCGGCTATGTTCAGCACTTTGAGAAGTAGGGGAAAATGGAGTGAGAGGTCCCAGGTACCTCTAGGGTTCAGTAATTTCTGCTCCTTTTTCTGCCGTCCCTAAAAGGCAGCTTGCAGAAGCTGTAGAAGGAACATGTGCTTCCAGTGCATGTCCAGAGGGGGAAAGGAAGACTTGATCCGTTGAGCGGTTGTGTTAGGATGGGACAAAGTAATCATAAATCTCCAACTTGTAGCAAGGATGGAGACTGGTTTCTTCCTGCTTTCATAGTCATGAGAAGTTGTACCTGCATCAGAAGACCGTCCTGAGAGATGTGATCCGTGAAATGCCATTCTGTAGGCACGGTTTATCCTGAGCATGAGGGAGGAGGAGGAGATCTCTAGCTATGGGATCTAGGGGGGCATTGAGGGCATGTTCAGTGGATGTGCCTGCAGATCAAAGGTTGCTGGATACTCTTCTTCTTGCCCAGGGCTGGCTTTGTATGTACAAAAAGGGAGATAAAGGCTTAAAAAACATGACGTTTCAAGACTGTCTTAGTCCTTGCACTGACAGCCTAATCAGCTTGGGTACGCTGTTTGTTTTGCTTTCAATCCTTTTGTCTCAGCGCCCTTAGAAGAGCTTGTTCCCAGTGTTTTTTGCCTTTGGCTGTTAGATGCTGGGGGTAGGTAGTGGTGGCAGGCTGGGGTCTCTCTGAGCTGCTCTGTCAGGACAGCAGAGTCCTCCAGCAGAAGCTGTAAAACCTAATTTATCCTCAGAGACAAGAAGATCATAGAGCAGAATTTTTCCTATGACCTCTTGGTAAATAATGAATGGCAGTGCCCTGCCTCTTTGGAATCGCTTAATTGAGGCTGACAACTCTTTGTTGTATTACAGGATCTAGCTTGTCAGGAGAATTTTAACTTATTTATGAATATTTCATTAACCTCTAAAGACTGGCTGTATAAAATCGAGCTCCTGCCAGGCCCTGTCCTGCTGATGCTCTGTTCAGTGCTAATGTCATCCACCGCACATCTATTACACCTTCCCTCCCCTCCGAGCTGGACCTCGGAGCTTGTTGGTGGTGGCAGCAGGAACATATTCACCAAAGGTTAAAATGCCAGGTTTCTGGTTTGGCATCAGAACTGAACGTATGGTATTTGAGAAGGAAATGCTTTTTGCTTTTTGTTCTGTGATTGCTTACTGGCAACTGAAGGGGACCGCAGGCATAATCCCGAGAGCCTAAATTGGGCAGGGCAGTCTTGGCGGGGCCCTATAACCTTTGCTTTTTGGCACCAGGAGAGAGATTTCCCACTTCTTATGCGTTAAAAGCCCGCTGCTTGTTGTTGCAGGAGGGCCTCAGGATGGGTCATTTAGCTAGAAAACCTTAAATCTGCTCCTCTTAGCCTGTTCTTTGGGGAAGAGTTTGGGGAATAAGACTCCTTCAAGCATCTGCCACCTTCTTGAAGGCAGCTAGGAGGATCTGTCAAGGCAGCTGCTGCTTTCCCGTAGCTGGATCCCCTGCCTCATCCTCGTGTTTCCCATCTCTGGGAGGTCAGAAGGCACCTTGAGCATGAAGCTCCGCTGGCCCCTGCTCATCCTCCCTCTCTCTGCCGAGACGTGCCAGAAAATGGTGCTCCCAGCTGTAGTGAACTGCAAAATGGGGCTGGAGATGCAGCGGGAGCGAGAGAGCTGTTCTTAAAAGCATGTTGAAGTACAGGCTGTGGGTTGTTCCATGTGAATCAGAGCAAGAGGATTAAGTTCAATTTTCAAGTCTAGCACTCAGTGAAGGCTCCTTTGCTCTCTTACAATATTAAGCAGAGATTGATTCTGCTGTATTTATGTTAGGAGACGAAGGAACAAAAATGGATGTCAGATTCCTCTTTCCTTTCCCCTTTGATCTTCTTCCTAGGTGGTCAGTGAAATGCATAGATTCTTCTCTGACTGTTTATTATGTGATGATTTTTCAACAAGAAAACTGATGGGGGGGGCGAGAGGTGGGATTACAAGCTACCATTTAATGAGAATTTGTTGACTGAATGCTTCAGAAACCCCTCGAGGGTATATTTTCAGGAAACAAACTGTATTCAAACTTTGTACAGAGGAGATATGACATCTTTGCAGATTTATTTGTTGCTTTGCCTGTGAATTACACCTGCTAGAAGATTTGCTTCTAGCAAAAGTGCCTACTCCTGCGTGAAAGAAGTGACCTGCGTGATGCTCTTCTTGAGAGCAGACAACTCCATTGCACCACTGCCGCGGCCGCACTGGACGGGGTTGTGGCACATTCAGTCCGACACCTTGACAGGTTCCCTAAACAGTGTTGTTCTGTGTTTTGCTGTTCTAACCAGGAGTAATGGGTAGGACGTGTCAGCCATTAAAGGCTAATTACTCTGGAGTTTCCTTCTCTGGGTGGACACCAGCTGTTTTGCTCTCCCTGGTGGGAGGAGCTTTCGGTAGTAATTAAAGGAAACAGTCATCTACATGCTGGTGAAAGTGGTGGAGCGAGGCTGATAACAGCAGAGAGGCTCTGAGCTGAATGAACATGGAAATGAGGTGATCCTTCTTCCGAATGAGCTGTTAGAGCAAAGAGAGGGGTTTTGGACGTGGAGCTGCCAAGGGGTTTTGCCGTCACGCAGTGGCAGTGAGGTCTCATAGCGGTGCCTGGGAGCAGGGACTGGACAGGGCTGCGGCAAGGCAGAGAGGAAGAGATTCCTCGTCTGCTTCTTCCTCTGGGAGTGAGAGTTGAAATATGTAATTATAGTTGAATAAACTCATGGGTTTAAATTAACATCTCCAGTTCCGTTGCTCGGTGGGTCTCTTGCGCAGGATATTTGCTCTTGTTGCCCGTGAACTTTTCAGTTTTGTTCATCTTGAGCTCTGAGCCAGCTTCCATCCTGCTGAAATGGCCAGTAGTGCTTATTTCCAAACTGTCACATCTTGCGCCCATCCCAGAGTACCGGAAAGAAATAAACACAGCATAAAGTGAGGAACAAAACTCAAAAAGACAGAACTGTCAAAACCATCCTAAGTTGGTACCCATGTGCTGACTGGTGTTGCATGTTACTTGCTGTTGACATGGAGTCTGTGCTGGTGACCAGGGCAGTTGCCTTCAGACGTGCTGTAGCAACAGCAGAGCATCTGCCCTCCAAACAGAAGGACAGGTTCCTTCCAGAGCCGGTGTATGGCTTTGTATGTACCACTTGTGGGTAAAAAAGGCCCCAAGGGTTACAGGGAATGGGTCAGCCGGAGCATTCAGGCTGTTCAAAGCTGCAGGGTCTTGCACACCCTTCTGCACCCCCAAGTGAGATACCCAGTCTTGGTCCTTAGTGCGTCGCTGCAGGGTGACAGTATCGATACTGTCACGTTATCCCCTGTTCAAGTAACAGCCCTATTTGCTGTAGATTAAAAACCAAGAGAGAAAATAAATATTTTCCTGATTTTTTTCTCTTAAGTATTCCAGACAGGAGTATTTGAAATGCATCATCTGAATACGGGTTAAGCACTTCCAATTAGACATTATTGCTCATCAACAATAATCCGCTGTTGCGTGGAGCACCTGCGGGTGCGGGGCTCTGCGGTTCTGCTGGGGCAGGGTGCAGCGCTGGGCAAAGGGAGGTGGGTGAGTGGGGAGGGTTGGCAGCTGGCAGCGTTGGGGTGCGAGAAGAGACTTAAACGGGCAGGGGCTGAGTCCTGGGGCAAAGGTGTGTGGTAGATGTGTGGGGAAGAAGGTGGGGTGTGAGTGTCTGAGCTTGTAGGATGGGCTGTGCAGGAGGAGTCGGGGAGTTTGGAGGGTGTGATGTGATGATGCTTCTTCACATACTTGCAGCTGGGCAGGCGGCTCAGGCTCGCGGTTGATGCTACTTACATGGGAGCATGGTAATTTTGGGACCTCTGCGGCATTGGCCTTGTTTTGCAGAACAGAAACCGTTCCCTGTAATACCCTATACCATTGTGATTACATATGGACACCTTAGGATAACTAGTTTAAATAGGGTGTCTGTGCCTTCATCCTCCTCAGCTGCTAGCAGCAGAGCTGTGTTCCTTTGCAGCAGGGCTGAGTTTGGCTCACTGAGCTTGTCTGGAGTCTCACCAAGTTGCGCTTGTGCAGCGCAATGTAGAGGGGAGGTGTTTGAAGAAAAGCTGTGGGCTGCCTCCAGATTGGGAATCAGAGGGGAGAGAGGTGAAAGCTCGTTAGGGCTCCCTTGGGGTAGATGAATTAGTTAATGACTATGCTGTGCTTTGAAAATGCAAATGCTGTGTCAGAGCTAAGTCTGATTATAATAATCAATCTTCCTTTTGAGAGGGTGCTGGAGATGGGGAGGGGGGAGAGGGATGAGACTGGGGCTGAATTTTTAGATTGCAGATCTGAGTTTCTCCGCTGTCATTAAGGAAACCTGACGTCGCCCGAGAGGTCAGCAGAACTGGGGAGAGGCAAAAGGTGAATTTGGGAGGAATGATCCTTGTAAGCACCGGTGGCTCCTTGACAGGCTGAAGTTAGTTTTGTAATTTTGTGCCTTATGATTGTCCTGCCTGGAAAGGGAGGGGTTGGCGTCTGCTCCTGTGTGTGAGCTACCCCTGCTAATAGGAAAGATGGAAACTGCCTCATAAGCAGGATCCTCTGGGGATGGGGAGAGAGGAGGGTGGCTGCTGCAGCCGTCCGGCACTGACAGCTCCTTCTCCCTTGGCACTTTATTCAGTTGTAGCAAGCGTTCCTAGTAATTACGCCTCTTAATTTAGGAGAGCGAGTGGGAGAAAGGAATATAAATTTGTGTATTAACTTTAGAGATTGGAAATAGGGCAAGCGAACCTTCTCTCTGGGAGATTGTATTTGGAAATGAAATAGAATGACATTTGGTATAAACTTGAAAAATTGCTCTCTTTTTACTGCAACAGGAGGAGAAAAGCCACAATCCAGACTGTATTGGAGGGAAGCAGAAGTCAGCATATGTCCATTTCCCAGTTTGTGTGTATCTACAATAATATATATGCATGAGTACGTTTTTAGGAAACTGTTTGCTGGAAGGTTGCTTCTAGCCCTGTCGTCTCAGTGATAAAAGCACGTCAAGTTTGTTACAGATTGAATAACCCATAGAGACCGACAACTCTGATCTTGACTAGCCTTTGTCTTTAAAGAGGGGAAAAAAAATATTTAATTTTTTGCTTCAACCAAGTGGGAAATAGGTAGTTCTAAACCACTTTTTATTGAATATCTGATTTTCTTTGGGTTTATTGCTTTTGTTTCACAATAGCATCAAGGATTAATTTTCCCAAGAAAACGTACAGGCTAAGCAGCCCAGGATTAGTTGGTTTCTAAATGGCAAGTAATATTTTGTTTTGCAAGTATTGTCCTATTTCTTTGAAGAAGAGTGAAGTTCACTAAGAACTCTGGTGAGGCTTCGTTCTCTCCCTGTGTGCTTCACTGCAGATGTTTTAGGGGAACAGCCCTTTAGCATGTCAGCGGGTTGGGCGTATGGAAGAGGTGATACTGCTTTTGCTGAGCAGAATCATCTATGGAGGTGCTCAGCGTGGTGTCTTACTACCTTGTAGTATTGCTGGACACCCAAATTAAACTCACTGGTATTCATGTATGTTGGATTTCTGTCCCGACACCAGATTTATAAGCTTGTAGACAACAGGAGGTCACCAAGCTTGCTGTGCTGCTCTGGGAAGAGACAAATAAGATCCTTAAGTCACTGCTACATCCTTTGGAGAGAAGCACAAAGAGCATCACTAGAATAACTGGCGTATCAAGCTCCTGGGGAACAGTAGTTTGCCTGTTTCCAAACCTCAGTGTATGGGTCGTACTCAGGGTCTCATTTCTCTGTTCTTGTCTATTTTAGTGTACACTCTTCCTTTCCAAGTCTGCTTGGTTTTCATACATTTAAATATTTATGTATTTAAATAGCTTCTTGAATTGTGTTGAGACTTGTAGTCAAACACAACCTCTCAATTCACCTTTCCGTGCTGGCTCCGTGCAATTCAGTTCCTATTTATCTCTGCCTTTTAAAACCAGCTCTTTTGCTGAGGAAGGCCTTTCAAAGGATGTTGCATCAGCCCATTGTTAAATAAACCTTTAGACATTTAGAATGGATTCATCATTTCCTGCTTTTTACAGTTCCAAGAATGCTGAATGACGTGCAGACACACTTCATCAGGATAAGATTGCTGTATCAGCCCCTCAGTAAAATGCACTCATTATTCAAATAATAACTGTATGTCTCCAGCATGTGTTCTGTGAAATACGTGTACATGATGTGGGCGAATAAACCGTCCCCCTTTTTTCAACATGCAAATCCTAACTGTGGCAGTGAATTGAAATACTTTAGATTTTGAGTCCTTTACTACCCAAAATGAGGCACCTGAAGAGACTTGGTCATTATTTTTGGCAGTGTGTTAAAATAGAAGTTCCTAAGTGTGGTTTTCAAGGGGGACTGATTTGATTAGAAGTTTAAGTCCCGTGATGAGTCTCATTTTGAAGATGGGGTGTGGACAGCAGTGGTCAGTAGGATGCTTTGGAAAGGCTTGTCTCCATGAACGCTGAAGCCCGCTGGAATCAAGTGGGAGGAACAGCAGGTCCGTGGCATTGCGGAGGCTCAGAGTTTGTTTTGGAGGGAACAAATGTGGGTCAGAAATGACAAATGCCAGAAATATACCAAGAAAATCAGCTCTCTAAAGTTTTGTTTCTTCTAGCTGTCAGGAGATGAATTTATAATTTTATGTTTCTCCTGTCATCTCATATATCTTTAAATAATTCCTACAGCAGAGAGAACCAGCAAGGAGCATATTTCTTACACTGCTGTGGGTGTTTGCTATGTCATTAACACTTGGAGGAGAACCACCATCTTGAAATCCTGTCCAGGCAGGTTTAAAAGTAATGCAGAAAAAAGGGTGATATTTCATGTAATTAAACACTAGATGAAAATCCATCCATGTTTTTCCTTCCTCTCTGTCTTGGTTTGTAAATAATGATGACAGTACTTACTTTGGAAAAAGTATTTGCATTTCATCTCTTGGGGTACTTGTATATTTGTGGAAGTGGACATTCTAAAATTATTCTATGTACTAGATGTGTCCTGATCACTTTCTATTGACAGCAGTAAAGCTGGACTGAAATTCATGCTTATGAAGTGAAAGAGAGTAGAAAAGGTTTGGGATAAACAGGATCATTTTAGGTTGAGAGCAAGAGGCTCCAGTATATTCTGAGAAGAGAACATCACATAGTCAAAATGTTAAGTACCTGTTTATGTGTTTTATTCACAAGTCGTGGACTCTGACATTACTCGTTATTCTGCCTTTTCTAGTGTCATAAAAACCTTGGATAACTTTAAAAAAAAATTAAAATCATAGCTTGGGTTTTTTTCAAGTTGCTAATGTGTTCTGTACAGTGGGGATATCTCTGGGGGTCTGATCCGGGGTGATATTAACCCTGAAGCTCCTGCAGAAGTTGTAGGTGCTTAGGTCCCACTTGTGCAGTTTTCAGGATAAGAGATACAGTGCTGTATTTTGGGACAATGTTCTCTCTCTGCTCTCAATGCTAGTTAAAGAGCCAGACCAACGTAAAAGAGAGCTAAAGGATCGAAGCCTGACCTAGGTCATTTGGTACTGAATGGGGGAATACAGCAATGAGCTGTAATTTGAGCAACCCTTTTCCCCTCTCTGCTGGGTAATGGCTTCTACTAGTTTAATATATTCAAAGTAATAAAGGTTTAACTCAGCCAGTTATATAAAATTATTGACAAAAATTGAAAGAGTTTAGACAGGAATATTGAGTTAGTCCAAAAAGCAGAAAATGCCTGCTGAAAGTGGCATCTAGTGAACGAGAGAGACTAGGACTGGAAATTAATTGAGGAAGAGGGATGTGATGGGAATTAGGCATAGAAAACAGCAAGAGGGAGATTGGCTCTTCTTCCCCTTATCCCTTCTTGAGGCCATTCTTTGCCGCTGGTACCGAGAGGACAAATGGACAGGAAGGGACAAACTCTGCCACCGCGGCGAGTCATTTCGCGCTTATCACCCGGTCCCTGGAGCTATCCCGAGCAGTTGCATCGAAGGGAATGGTCTCAGTAACCTCCTCACCTCTTAGCCTTGCACATAGTGCTGAAAATTACAGGGAATATGGGTTTGTATTTCTCCTGTTACTGCCTTCCTGTTGCTTATTTTCCTCACTGGGTTCTGCTGCTTCTTTCTCTTTTCTCTGCTTTCTGACTTGACTGCATCGTGCGCGGAGCTGCCGCGAAGGCCCGGCTGGAGGAGCGGGTAGCGGCGGTGTCTGACGCAGCGTTACGCTGGTACGAGTGTGCCAGGTCTGACCGGAGGCTGGTGAGATCACGTTCTGCTTAGATTGTCCAGCAGGCGAAACTGCAAGTAAGAGGAAGGTTTTATCAACGGATTCCTTATTTTGCTCTTTTTTGCTGTTCTCTTCATTCTTGTTTCATGAAGACCTATTTGGCTGCACTGTGCTGCCTTTGGAAAAGCAGAATGGGATCCCAACAACAAGCCATTCCATCTTATCTCAACTAACTTTCTTTTTGCCTTGGAAAAGACATAGATACGATTTTTAGTATCTTCTGTGAGATTGGCAAGCAGGGATGTTTTCCTCACTGAAACCCTAACAATTAAAGGAAACAAGTAGCATATTTTGAATGAAATATTAAATACCTTAATTGTCTTACTTTCTTTTTTTCATAAACAATTAGTGAGGTTTTAATGACAGTAATTTGCTATGGGTCAAAGTTGTGCCTTGGCCTGAACTTGAAACTCTCCAGTAGTTTTAATCCTAGGTGAGGGAAGCAAGTCCACGTCAACATTTAACTGCTCAAGCCAGTTTCATCTGTAAAGATATCACCGTGCCCTCCTCCCCCTTCTCACCTCAGGCTCATCAGATTTTCAGTCCAGGTAGTTTTGGCGCTTGAAAATTAGGAGGACACAGAAATGATATAAAGTGCCCTTACAGTCCCTGTGCCCTTCCCTCCTCATTCTCCTTCAACAGCTTATTCTTAGAAACCCAACAGAATCTCATCACGCTGCTACTGAGCGTTCCTGGCACTAATTTGTCACTGCTGTATATCAGGCGAGACCTGCGCTGATGCTTTTCACGGCAGCATTCACTTGAGCGTGCGTGCATTCACTCTCCCGTCTCCTTTTCCCATTACACACTCCATTTTTCTCCTCTCTATGCAGCCAACACAAGAGACCCCAGATCACAACAACAGATTACTCGCGCACCCCCTCTGTCCCCCCTTCTCCCCCGAGAAGACAGCCGTGATTTATCTGCTCATGTCAGTGAGCAGGTGGCAGTTGGACTCAAGGCTGAGCCCGCTTAGCCTATGATAAATAACATATTTACCAGCCCTTCCATCTTCAAATGCTGTCCACATGCGGTCCAGAAAGCAACATAAAACTCTTAATAGCAAACACATCCAGGCTTCAGCAGACGTGGGAAACGGGAGATACAATGAGCGTTTTCCTGCTAGAAGCAGGTTGGAATTGAAGCCTGCTCCTCATCCCGGTACCTTTTATTCACATTCCTGGAATTATCTGGCGCGCTTGCTTTATCCCCAGCCATCTGTGATGGGCTGAGCTGGGAGAGATAAGCTCAGTAATCAGAAAATTGAGGGAAACATTTCTGGCTGTGATAATCTTATCAGGCAGCTAATATACATTAATATTTGTACAGCCTGATGATGCAGGTGGGCCTTTGCTTATTTTTCCTTCCTGGATGCCTTTTGACAGGCAGGGGGAGAATGCAGGGCTTCGGGGTGTCGGGGGAAATTTGGCTAAACCCTCTTTTCTACCCTCTTTCCTCTGCTCCATCCCTGTGGTATCAGAAAGGGGAGGGAGGATAATCCAACCATCCCTTTCCTGCCCTTTCCTGCTAACAGCACTGCCATGCCCTGTCTGTCTTCTGTGGTAAGCGTGGAAGGGCAAAGAGGCAATATGTCAAAATTTCAGTTCTGGCTGAGCAATACGACTGCGCGTGTCAATGTGCTCCTCTTCCTTGTAAAACTGGGGAGTTCCTGCCAGCTTGCTGTCTTTGTGTGAAGTTTGCCGTTGCAAAGGGATTTTGTTCTGCAAGTCTAATCGGTGCTGTTGAAGGGAATGGTGTATTAATGGATTGTGTCCCTGATGTTGAGCACCGAGCTCTCTGTGGTCATAAGTTTTGCATCTGTAATTAGGGCTGGATTGCTTATTGTTTTCCTCCTGAGTGAAAAATGTAGTTTCTATCAATAGATTTATTAGGGGAATTAGTCACCAGGTGCTAAAAGACAGATGACAAAAGGAAATCCAAAACCTGAAGGGTGAGTGTGAAGGAGGTCTATGATGGGAGACGGTGCTGGAACAGAAGTTTGAGTATCCTCTAAGTAGTTTGTCTCTGCTTACATGTCGTAATAAATTATTTTCTGAGGGGTTTAGAAACAAGTAACGTAGGTAGTTTGTCAATCTGTGTGTTGTCTTGATAGCTGAATTAGGGATACAGATTCCCATAAGTCAGGGAGCCTGGGAATGGTAGAGTCTGGGTAAGAAGTTTTCATGTCTGTAGAGTTTTGAAGCGCTTTCTTGCGAGTTCCTTCCCAAACGAGGCCAGAGGCAGAAAGTATTCTTAATTGTTTGTTTGTTCCACCAGAGCTACCTGAGCAGTTCGAGCTAGAAGTGTATATTGGAAAGTGCTGGAAATATTCCCCAGTCTTTTGGATTCAATGTATGGGTCTCAGAGTTGTCCTAGACAGGACGGCATAATCCTGTGGTTCATTTCTTCTGAGAAGGAATTGAAGCTAAATGAGGTTGAACTGTCAATACTGAATCTCGGGTACCAGCGAGCTCCTAATACCACACAGATAATTCTCTGCATGCCATTATCCATGGGGGATAGGTTGGGGAAATATCTGGAAGAGAAGCAGAAGCTTTGCTTTGAAACAAACAACTTTCTCTGCCTCATCTACCTTGGAGAAAATGTTGGGGAAGGCAAAAGGGATTGCAAAGCGAAGCAGGCTTAACCAAGGTTTTGAAATTCAACACACAAACAGTTGTGCTCACGTCCGTATCCTGAGAAAGGTCTGATCTGTGCAGAACATCATGATTTCCTCCTCCTCCCTTTGCTGTTCCTGTGTGCCCCTTATTAGTACAGGAGGAACTAATGCCTTTTCTCTTCTGCAGCTGGAGGTGGAGATGAAGGTCCTGAAGTCTCAAGAGTGCACAGCTGAGCAAAGCACCGTCATCAGCAAGGAGGAGGTTGACACGCTCAGGTAGGCAAAGCAAGGGGAAGGCTGAGAAGAGCCTACTGTTTTCAGTGGAACTAATGAGAAGGGAAACGCCCAGGGTAGTTTCACTGCCTGCTCTGGTTATTGCCATGTCGTGGTAGAGCACCAGGTACAGGACCTCACCATGCTACAGTGCATGAAAAAGTGTATGCTTATAGACTGCCTATGTACATAGGCTGCCTGCTATTCAGGGGACAGCATGGTAGCATCGATCAGAACATGTTTTCCTTGTATTTCTGAAGTAGGATGTTCTTTCCTGAGCAGAATTTTTACTTCCCCATCAGCTTTTATGGACATGAGAAATCCATGAAGCATAAACAGAAAGCCTCAGCCCCTGATCTTTCCTGCATTTAGATACTTCATAAGCTTTTCTATCTTTTGGGAGGCTGCAGGCTCTTTTCTTTTAACGTTTGGGGTCTCTTGCACTCAGTTAATTTATAAGACTGGCTCCTGCATCACTATTCCCCCTGTTGACTTTCTTTTCTGTGGAAACAGCATTGCTGTTTGTTTCTTATTTTGACCAAATCTTGACTGTAAATACAGGATCTGTTGGCATGTGTGTAAAGAGGTTTAGAATCCAGCTTTTGTAATACTGATGTGCGTGTAGCACTGGAGATAAAAGAGGGATGTTTCCCCTCGTGCATTGCTGCAGATGGCAGAGGGGTACCTGTTGTGATTCAGTGAAAGAGGAGTTACAAAACAGCATTTCAGCAGAGGATACATGAGCATTTACAAAAGCTACAGTGAAGCTAGACAACCTTTCCGTGTATTTATTAAAGCATTTACAGCTTCCATTCCAAAGCAGGTGACACAATAAATACTGAGCGCAGAAAAGTTCATCTGTTTCTGAATGTTTAATAAAGTTCCTTTTATTTAAGCTGAGCAAATCAGATCTTGACAGGCAGAGTTTTTTTATTCTCAGCTGATGTAAGACTTTGGCTGGAGTTTCATTTCTTAATTCTTTTATATTTTCAGCTCCATCACTATAAAGCGTTAGTGCCTCTTAGGACTGAAAGCAAGATTTTGCAGCAAGCAGAATCTTGCAGAAACCAGAAATTACTGGCCTGTATGTTATGACTTTGCTCCTGTGCTTTGCCTCTGGAGCTTGTTTTATGGCTTTGAAAGCCCAGTTCCATAGGAGAGGGGAGGTGTTTGAAAATAACACATGTTCAGCTAAGCTATTCCAATACGCTTTAGGGCTGTACACCCAATCTTAGGGACTCACTCCTATAGTTCCCTCAAGGTGGTGTAATGGTTCTGAAGACCCAAGGCATACATCTCCCTTTTTTTATTCTATCATAGGTTTGAGTTCTGGTAGAGGATAGTATGATATGGCTTCCCTTTTTCAGGGGGATAAACCTGTCTCCATCTGCTTTTGCGTACTGTGGATGTTTGAACTGAGCTCGTTCAGGTTTTTCCTTTGCTAAGGCACACTAGATCCTCTGAAACCTGATGTTTATATAGCTGCAGAAGTATTCAGCACCTCCTCAGCAACATTAAACCCGTCACTCCTGATTAATAATGCGCCTCTCTATCAGTAAAGCCAGCGTCCTGTTTGCTGTCTTCTGGGAGCTGAAGGGTTTCAGAGTATTTCTACAGTACCTCCTTGGACTCTCCCTCCCTGGGTTGGTATGGGCTGCAGCACCCTTCCATGTAGGAGGGTCTCTTTATTTTCACCTTCAAGACTCATTATTCGGTGTTTATCTTCACCGAGCAGCATTTGCCATCTATTAACTGGGCAGCTTCAGGGACAGCGTGTGTAGGGGGGAAACAGCTGGATTGCCACATAGTCCAGCGCCACTTCATGTTGCTGAAGGCTCTTGGCAGTGGCAATAGAGATGTCTGGCTTTGCCTTGAATTAAAATCTGTTTCCTGGGCAGGGACAAGTGGAGCTCGCAAGTACCTGCTTGTTATGGGACTGTGGTGGTTGGTTCTGCTCAAAGGTAGCCCTAAACTCCTCTAGATAATGTTTTTCTCTCTTTGTGTTTAAAGACTCTCTTTGCCTACTTAATCTCATCTCTCTCCTCCTTTCATGAAATTGTGTCAAGCCTTTCACACAAAGTATGACAGGAACACAGGCCTATTCCCAGTAAAGCCGTTAATGGTGCAGCGCTACTCTCCAGTGATGAGCCATATGCTGAAAGCTGTTTCGGCAAAGAGGCTAAGCTACTGTAGTTGTTTCATGGTGATATTTTCTCTTTTCTCCTCTTTCCCATTTCAGTACCGCGTACTCCTGAGGCTACGGATGCACAAAGGCCGCAGTCCCAGGATCTAATTCCAAGCTGTTTTTTCTGTCGCTTTTTACTGAACCACTTTTTGTTGTTATGGCTGATTTAAATACTTGTCTCAGGCCCTAATGCTAGTCATTTAGCTACAAAGCTGTTCCAAAAAGCATGCATTTGTTCGGTTTTAATCACTCTTTTCACTACTCAGCTCTAACAGTAAATGACTTGTTGCAAAGTGTTCTTTTTCTGCTGGAGCTCTCCTTGCTGGAGCACTGGTGAGCCAGTCCCTGCTCCTTTTTCCCTCCTGTTGGCTACTGTTGCTGCTTCAGGTGTCTTCTCAAACTGAAGCACACAGCATTGTAGAATCAACTCCATAAAGATGTTTTTCTTATGCTTCTAGACTTAAGCAGTTAAAGGATATGGTTGGGCCTTCTTTTGTGTTTTCTGGCATTTTTTGTGCATTGGACAAGAAAATAGGCCAAGTTCTTTCTTCGCAGAAGAAGTTCCTTCTCAAAGGAGCGCAAGATAAATCACTATCTTCCCCCGGGCTTTTGGGGCTCAGGAGTAATGTACTGTGGTCCACACCAGAACTCTCTTGGTGGCTCGGCTGGATGTGTCCTCTCCATACAGGAGAGGCGAATTGGGTAGCTATGATTAAAGAACAGAAGGGGTTTGGAGGAGAACAGAGATTCGTATGGGAAGGTCTGCTCTGCTCGTCCTCCTCCGGTGTCCTTGCGGGCCTCAACAGGACTAGTTTACTCAATTTTACGTAGCTGCTAAGGAGGAGCGAGCAACACGAGCTCCTCTGTTACTCCTTCCTTCTGCAGACCGAAATAAATTCTGGCAGAAAATGGGGAAGAATGCGAACTTTCAAATTGGAAAGCGGGGAAAGAAATGCCATGGCTTATGAAGGAGTTATTTCCATTTCTGTACTTTATTGTGGTCTTTGAAATCCCATTAACCTACAGTACAATGCGTCTGCTCTTCTGGACTGAGCCCAGCCTCTCCAGTTAGCTGCTGTCATGAAGGAATGTGAAAAATAGAGGAAAACCAGCAGAAGCCAACGAGGGGAGTCTGCAGAGCAGGAGTGGACTGTGAGCCTCTAGGCATTTCCATATACACCCTGTGGTTAGAAGCTAACTTGTGAAAACAAAAGCAGGAGACATAAAGGAGAAAAAAAAAATCCATATTAATCCTTTTGAATCTGTATTCACCTCCTGTGAGTGAATGAGAGCTTTTAAAAATATATCTTTTGTCTCATTTTTCTTTAGTATGGAAAGTAAATTTTCAGCGAGAAACTTGAAAGACTTTATCAGTTTTTCCTCCTTCTCTTGAGAACAAAGTGCTCTTTCGTCAGACCTTTTATAACTTTAAATGTGAAACTCTCCCAGCATCATCGTTTCTGAAGAGACAATAAAAGCTGGTGCTAATGCTGTCATTTCTCACACTTCTTGCTTCTCCCTCTGAAATCATATTTGTTTCTATTCTGCAGATCTTATGAAAAGAAAAAGTGGTCAAACTGTTGAGTTCATGCACTGTAGGGTATAGCAAAGCAGAGAGCATTTAGGCATTAGCACCTTTTAGAGGGAAGGTGATAACTGTGCAGAAACTAGTATTTCAGAACCTATAAATAAAAGTAATATATTTAAAAAGAACTTCACTAAAGACTTAAGTGGCAACAGCTGAAGGACCTTTTCAGCTGGAACAAATCTGAACTTTTTCTTTCTGCTGTCAAACTGCAACCCCAGTAAATTGTAAATGTTTTATGTGGATTTAGTGACTGGGTAGAGTTACAGTAATTCAAAAGAAATTCATGTCCTTGCCAATGCCTATTAGTCACACTTGCTGGAATTCTGTCTGCTCTGCTCCTAACACCATCTCAATGCCATCTGGATCCCTTAATAGCGTCTTCCCAACACATACATTTTCTGCTCCATTCAATAGTTTCCTGTTCAGCAATAGCTTTTCCACATGGCCATGTCCCCTTCGCAGATGGGGCCTCCGTGAGACATGTCCTCATTGGTGATATCCACGCCGCTCTGCAGGCGATCGCAGACCACATCTGAGAACATTAAAAACGAATAAAAGAAAGATAAAGGCGTGATGGTGAGGAGTTGTCACTGGTTAACTCCACTGAAAAGTCTCTCTCAGTCTGGAGCTTTTGGAAGTGCCTTGATGCTGTTGCAAATCAAACAGATTCCCCCTTCTTCCTTTCTAAAACAGGAGCAGCCTGGCCTTTCCAGCAGCCGTTGCTCACCATCTAAGCAGTTTTTAGATAGACTGAGCACACATGGCGGGATGTCTCCTGACTCTCACAAGTGTCGTTTCAGGAGACCTGAGGCTGTAGGTTTTTTTTTTTTTTCTTGTTCCCTCTTCTAATTTGGGACAGAGAAACGTGCAGTGGAGGCAATATAAAGCTCAGTTTTCAAAAGTGGGAAAATCCACAAGTGTGAGCCAAATGCTAACGAATCTGGATTCTTGCACTAAATTTGATCTTATGAAGGGCCATGGAGAAGGCTTGAATTTACCTTGTGCCTGTGGGGTCTTTGACTCTGGGTTAAGCTGTCTGTATCTGATGCAGGAAAAGTCTTCCAGAAATGCGAAGAGATCTTTGCCACAGTTTAAATATTTTCATGTTTTCACACCCCTGTATGGAGAAGAAGTTGGTAAATTTTCTAGAAATTAATCCAAATGATTTTTCCCTGTATCACAAAACTTGAGAATGGTGTCAGTATTTCAGAAAGTAACTGATGTTTCTCCCTTCCTCGTGCCGCAAGGCCATTTTTAAAATGGGCACCGGCATTCATTCTGGGCCAAACGTGAAGTTGATAGATGGTTGTGCTGTACCCAGATGTTTCTGTCCTCTGCTTTTTGTGGTTCTCACGTGAATTTATCTTGGATTGTTCTCCCTGCCTGAAAGTAACTCCCATATGTAACAAGTCGAGGCATGCAAATTGGTGATAAAATAGCATCACATATCTTGTGCAGATGTCCCTGGACAGAGAGAGCACAAGGTGCATCCTGACTAAGGCTGCCTTTGTGGATGCTGGTGCATCCGAAAGCAGTGCACGGTTGGCCCTCTACCTGAATTTATGTAAATGAAAAAATTCAAGTGCCAAGCAAGTAAATATTTTTTCAATATTTGACTGCCATATCTTAACCACCAGCTGCAAATGCTTTGCTGTGTTTATATATAGATAGGATTTCCCTTGCTTCTCTCTCTCTGCCATTGGGAAGAGTTCCCCAGGGCTGGAAAGCAAAGCTAGAATAGCACAAACTGTTTGCTAATGGTTCTTAATGCTTTCCCGCTGGAGCTCCGGGACACTTAACAGTGTTAAAAATAGGTTAGAAGAGGGCTAAATAGTGAAAGCACTAGTCAGTCCTAAAAACCTCTCTGGTACACAGAGGTTACAGCAATGTTCCCGGTCCTCGGTGCAGAGGAAGCAGCAAGTTTTGTCTCTGAAGGCGAGCAGAGCCGAGGCAGCGTGGTGGGGAGCTCCCCGCGCCTCGGTGGGCTGACCTGCCCCGGCGCAGAGCGGGAGGCCCCGCGCCGTGCCTGGAAAGGAGGATACCCCCAGGATACCCCAGCAGCTGGGGTATGGGAAGGAGCGGGCATCTGAGGCGTGAGCCCAAGCGCGAGCTCGCGGGGGAGAGGCTGTGAACTTGAGCCACGCTCGCAGGCGCTCTTGTGCGCGCTGCCGGCCCCAAAATACACGGTCTGGGTACGTCTGCTGCCTGACTGCGAGCACCCCGGGCTTTGAATCGCTGCTCTCTCCTCGGTGAGGCACGAAGGGCACGAACAAATTATTACATCTTAAAATTGCAGGTGAAATAGCATAAAAATGTGGCTTAAACCTACCCTTGTTACAGCTCACTTGCGTCTTGGGTCTTTGTGAAGTGTTTTCTGGTGGCTGCTATGAATGATTTTTAAAGGGCATCTAAGAGGCCTGAGCTTAAATCTCCACATGGAGAGAAGTTCCGCAGGCAGATAATGGCAACATCACAGCTTATTTGGGAGGCTGAATGGCGAGAAATTTGTTCTAAATTAAAATTCAACATGTCAAGTAAGGAGAAAGTACCGATGAGAGTCCCGTGTCTGGCTCTGACCTTCCAGTAGCTGCTGTGCTGTTGTTCCTCGGAGAAAAACGTTGCTCTTCTTGTGGCCTGTTCTGCAATCCATTTAGAAACACGCTGTTAAAAGCATTAATTCCATTTTGAATTTCCATTTTTTCTGACCTTTTCAGTCTCCTGCTTCTTCAGCATCCTCCATCCACACTAGCTTTGTGTCTCTTCTGGAAATTATTGATGATCTTTTTTAATGGCCTAGACAATGCTAAAAGCCGTTCCTCGGCATTTTAGAAGCTTCCAAGAGTGAAAAAAGATGATACTTTATAATATTTGAAAATTACCAGCAGGGGTCAGGCTTACAAATAATTTAAGCAATTCAAACTACATATTTATAAAGGAGACATTTCGGTGCTGAGCATGTTGTAGATCAACCAGCTTCTATGGAAAAGTTTGTAACTGTTGCCCAGTGAATAGGAGAGACGACTTCTTTGTTGTACCTGAAATTTCTGTTGCATAATTTTGGGGTATTGGCAGATGGGTGCATTGTTTATTGTCACAGTGGAAGGATTTTCAGCTTAATTTAGGTCATTTAAAAGTGAGTATTATCAAGCAAGATAATTTTTTTTTAAATATTCTGGAAAAGGATCCTGAGAAAATTGAATGCAAAGATCCATGTTAATATATATGCATTAGTTGCACAGTTAATCTCAGGAAGTTAACGAGTGAAGGGTGAGGTTCTTGAAGCAGCATTAAGTTTTTTGTACTCTGTACTTAAATGCAAGCAAAAATGTTATATCGAACGTTTTATAATAATATCTCCTGCCTAACAAGTTTGATAGAGTTCTCTGAAGGATTCAACAATAATTTGGCTAAGGCTGATATGGTTGATATAATGTATTTGACCTTTCAAAAAGCTTTGAGCCAAAGGTCACAAAGAAACTTTACTCTGATGGAATAAGAAAGAAGATTCTTTACTGGATTAATAAGAACGTAAAAATCGCAGAGGCTTGGCTGTCCCCACGTCTGTCTGCAGGGATGGCTGGTGGTGGATGCCCCTGCGAATAGGGCAGAGCTCCCGGGGTACTTTGCCAGAAGGCTCTCCTAGCTTCTAGTGCCTTGTCTCTAGGATTTCCTGAGCCAGAGATAATATAATGTCTTTCTACTTCGTAAAGCTTGATGCATTTTTCTTCCATTAATTTTCTTATGTAATACCAAGTTAAAAGATGGAAAATCAAAGAACAAATAAATGTTGTTTTCACAATACTGAGGGTTTTCCACTAGGTCCTAGAATGGTTTTTATTGGGAACTTGTCCAACACGAAGAGGAGTTTGTGAGTAGTGAGTTGGCAGAATTTGAGATAATATGAAATTATTCAGCTTATCGGACTGTTCAGAGTTTCAGAAGAATCTTATGATGCTGCTCGAGATGGGAAATTAAGTTGTACGTCAATAATTGCAAAACCCACGCACATAAGAAAAAACGCCTTTGCCTTTACTGCCACAATAGTGGGCTCCAAATGAGCTGTTATCACTCAAGAAAGAGATCTTACGTTATTGTGAACAGTTTTCTAAAAATACCAGGTAAGTGTTCAGTAGTTAAAAAGACAAATAGAACACTAGGAATTATTAGAAAAGAAGTTGAGAACAAAACAGAAAGCATCATTATACCACTGAATACATCTGAGCACTGTTTGTAGCTCTAGCTTTTCTCATAGCAAAAAGTCTATATGAAACTTGAAGAAGAACAAGGAAGGGCAATAAAGATGAGCAGAAAAATGAAAAATCCTTGATGTGAGGAAAGACTAAATTGAGATTCTTCAGGAAATAAAAGAGGAGACCTGTAAACTGGTGTGGAGAGGGGAGTATGGTACAATTATTCACAACTTTTCATAGCAGAACTAACAGGCACTCAGTGAAATAATCACATGTGAAGTATAAAACAAAATGAACTAATTTTTCATACAGCACATAATTAAATTGTAGAACTTACTGCCAAGCAGTGTTGTGAAGGCCCAAAGTATAAATCAGATCAAAAAGAGATTTGATGTGCTCATGGAGATTTTAGCTGTTGGTGGTTATTGAACATGATGGTCTAGACTCAGTCTCTGGTTCAGGAAATATCTAAGTTGGATTTGCTTTATATTCAAGTTGGATATTTTTAATATACTTCTAAAAATTATGTTTTCGTCATACAAACTTGTCTCAGTCATATGTTTTAACTGCCCCAGTAGTATAGCTTTGTGATACTGAATACAGGAATAATCTGATACTGCTTGTGGTTTCGTGTTTTACGTGGTTATTTGTGGTGGGACTGTGCAGGGACACAGTGTCTATTAACTTTCCCTTCTTCTCCAGGCTGAAAATTGAGGAGCTGGAAGCTGAACGCAGCAAGCTGGAAGAGGAGAACAGATCTCTGGAAATGAAACTGGAGAAGCTAACTCTGCAGGTAGGAAACGTGGAGGTCCAGAGCAGCTGGGGAGCCTGACATGGTCCATTCGCTGTAGCTGTTCTAACAGATGTGCCAGCAGCTTCACTTCCCTCAGCCTGGGCAAGGCATTCTTCGGAAGCCTGTGCAAACTGCACCAAGACACCTGTATCTCTGACCGTGTTGTTGGAGTGGTTTGGTGTCAGGTGCAATCACACAAATGCAGTTGTCTTTTACGATGCTTTTCCCTAGAACCTCTTCTTTTTCTTCTTGGAGCCTTGAAAGCTGTTCCATTTTAAATAACTCCACTACCATAAATTGTCTGTCTCCAAATTCATTTGTGCCAAGGCGGGAGTGTAGACAGGGCTTAACAGCACACAGCTGATATGAAAATTTGAGCTCCATTCGTACCGAAGGCTCCACTGCTGCTATCAGCGATGGAGACAGAGACCACCCGTTTGCAGCCTCATTAAGTAGTAGTTTTCCAAGCCAGGAAGCATCAGTGCTGTTGAGAAGATGACATGGCAGCGTCTCCACACCACAGACGTGGAGAGGCAGAAGGTGTGGAGTCAGAAGGACGAAAGGGTTTGTTTCTTTTGCTGTGGGTGTTTTACCTTTTCCTGAGGTAGTGCTGTCCTGTACGGCAGGTCTTCAGCTTTTCACTCTGGATGGATCCGTGAGGTCTCACCTTCCCCTTAAGGAGGGCAAGGGCACCTCAGCAGTTGAGTGGACTGTCTGTTCAGCCAGCTCTCGTTCTGGGAACAGCTTTCCTGCGCAGAGGAGGGGCATGGGAGTTGCTTCAAGCTTTTATTGTGTTTCCTGTTTGAAAGGTGCTGGAGCAAACAAGAACCTGAGCCTGTTTGTTTAATCAAAGCCCATCCTGCAATGAACAGTGTTATCTTTCCCTTCTGCTCTCTCTGATATGCTGAACAATTCGGCATTGTAGCATTTCGTTCTCTTAATTTTTCTTTCTTTCTCTTATTTTTTTCCATTTTTGTGTAAATTGCTTCATGGTAGAAAACCTGCAGGTTTGAAATTACTCGGATTTCAGACAGACCATTGATTTTATTTTGACACCTATTAGAGGCAAATCAGATCTTTTTTTTATTATTATTACCAATTCCTGGAGACGGGGGAAGTGACAGCTTTGATAAAGCAGGGAGCTAAGCGCTGCTGAGCATCTCTGCTGAGCCATGTTTAGTGTGAAACCTGTCACCCGGCTCTCCTTTAATTGGGTTTCAGTCATCAGAAGGAGATGAAAGCTTTGGGCTGGTGTTTGGATGCTTAGGTCTCCAACAAACACAACAGCAGCTTTGGTTTCAGAGCAGATTACAACTCACTCAGGTCACATTTAATCTGCCAACGTTGTTTTACAATGACTGCTGGCTTGCCAGGAAGGCCTGACCAGAGGAATTCCCTATTTCCTTCGTGATGTCTAAAGATGCTCTGCTTTGTTTGCTCATACTGCCCTTGAGATGCCAAAACACTGCGCTTTTTAAATTGCCCATTCGAAGAGGAAAGGTCCAAAGTCTTCAGTGTAGCCTTGCTAATTGTCTGCTTTCTGGTCCTTGGTAGAGGAGATCAGCAGCAGCTACTGTTTGGATAGCTGAGCTTTCACGGTACAGAAAAGTAACGTGGTAATGGGAACAAGATGGGACCTTCGTACTGTGATAAAGCTACTATCCAGTAACAGTGGTACTGTTCACCAAAAAGGCTTTGAAAACTCATCACAGGGTCCCCGTGACCTATCTCATTAATGGTGCTCAGTCTGGATGCAGTGTTGTGCAGGTCGGGGCTTTGTGGAGGGAGTGGGGAGAACAGGAGTGACCTGCAGGTAGAGCAGAGTAAAAATTAGTTGGGAAGGATGAGATAACATGTAGGTGTGGAAACAGAGGAGGAGGGTGGTCATCTGGCTGAGCAGGTCTAGGAAAGAGAAATCTGCCAGTCCCCCAAAGGCTAGTTAGTGAGCTGAATTAAGGTAATTATGCTCTTACATCTGCTTTGCCAAGGCTGAGGACATGGCTTTAATTCTTTATTTAATAGAAGTAGCTCTCCTTCCTTAGCTTCTCACTTTACTTTTGTCTTAGAGGACTAGCTGCCGAAAGCAGCTTCTCCAAAGGAGGGGAGGAGTAGAGAGGAGAGCATAAATGTAGGCATATGTAAGCTGAATGCTAAAATGTCAGTATTGATCAGTGTGTGCCCACCTGAATGGTCAAGATTTCAGAACTCCTCAGAGGCGAAAACATTTTTTTATTCACCTTGAGAATCAAATATCTTGACAGGCCAAGCTTAGAATGACTTTTTTAATAAAAACATTGGAAGAAGGTTCCTTACAGCTGGAACTCACTAAGTTAAGGATAAGCTTAGAAATTCACCTCTTCTATCAGTGCTGAGCAAATACACTGAAAATACTATTATAAGCTCAGATAAGGTCACTGAAATGTTGCTAGTTTGACATGTTATTTATTCCCGTCTCTGAAAGAAATCACTGGGAAATGATGGGTTAAAATAACTTCTCTTTATCACAAAGGAAAAAAAAGCAAGAGAAACTTTATATACAGAAATCACAACAAAATTTTACTGAACAGAAAGATAATTGAAATTACAAACATGGGAAGAGCATGGCATCAAATCAAATAAAGGTGTAAGAGAAAGGGGGTGACATTAAACAAGGTAGGATGAGGGCAATTTCTGACAAATCTTTATCTGCAGTTCCTTCTTTTTTAAAATAAAATCTCTGAATTTGTGGAATCGTATCTACTAAATGGCAGATACATAGAAGGGGTGTATTAAAGTTGTGCATTTGGAAGAGAAAGAGGCAGGATGTAGAATTAAGGCTTTGACGGCTTTACACTGGACTAAAGTCTGTTGAGTTCATAAAGCCACATGCAGTGAATGAAATCTAGGGAGATACGGCTGATATATTTGGTAATTAAAAACATCAATGTTTGACTGTATTGATGTGAGGAAAGGAGTAAAGTGTCAAAAATGTTTGCCTTCTCTCGCATCCTTTTGTATCCGAGTATTGGCACGTGACTTTTGCTCATCTCTGCTTTGGCTGTTGATACCAACAGCCTGCTTTGTCAACTACAGGACCCTGATGGACCGGCCAGAGGGCAAGCGAGCACGTGGAAAGGTGCTTTTGTGTATGATTCACGCTCCCTGAGCTCAGTATTAGCAAATAGAGAAACTGAGATACTGATAGATATCCGCAGCAGTGTATATAACATCTGACATCTCTTTGTATTCTGTGCTTATGTGGGGACAGCTTGAATTATGGCTGAAGGCGCTTTCCACCTCCACACTCCCCTTCTTCCAAAACCCCTTGGCTCTTGACACCTAGCTGCAGGCTGCATTGATTTTCCTTCACTGCTATAAAGACTTTAGCATGGATATTACTCGCTGGTCAGGTCTTTACTGCTAATAAAAACCTCGGATTACAAAAACACAAGAAATGTTGGGAGTGTAGAGAAATGACACCCTGCTGAGGGTGCTTCCCCGTCACCCAGGACATTATCTGAGGGAAAACATTTGAACTGTGGCTCAGGAGAGGGATTCAAATAATATATAAAAAGAGCAAGTTTAAGCAGACAACTTTCTCTCCTCTCCTCTCCCCTTCTTTCTTTTGATGAAGCAAAATAGGCTTCCAGGAAAGCAAATGTACTATTACTGCTTGGCCTACTGTGGGCAGACTTGCTGAGATTTCAGTGAAAGGTTTGGTTTGTTTAGTTATCTGAAATGATCTGGACCATCTTCCGAGCTGCTGGTAGAAAAGTGCAACTCGATGCCAGGAACAAAAGAGACTGATCAAATCAGTGCTTTTCGGATAAAGTGGGAGGAAAGACTTGTGAGGAGTGTTCAATTAGCATTTCTCACTGCTAGGAGCCTCGTGTTTACAGGCAACCAAGCGGATGTGAAGTGTTCCTTATGCAAATACTACTCTCCTGCTTTTCCTGCTCTCCTCTACTCTTCGAGCTGAAGGAGAAGAGATTCTTCAAGTTTGGCTGCTTCAAGGAAGATTGATTAAAATCAGCTGCAGTTTGACTTAATTGGATCCATATGCTTGGAGAGGGAGCAGGACTAGTTAGAAGTCCTTGTAATTAGTTCACAGCTGGTTGGTAAGAAAAATGAAACTCCAGTTAGAGCTCAGATAAGTGGATCTGTACAGATAAAAGGCAGGGAGATGTTGGTTTTTTACACTGAGATGTGTTTGGGCTTGAAAATTGCCTCTAGTCCCATAGCCAAGCTAGCAGCCTAATCCCTTTGAGCGTGTGCATGTGTATTTATGAGGCTAAATGGAAGGAGTCTTTATTTTCTTGCTCCTTTCTGAGTAAAAGGAATCACCTGTGGATGCTGGCAGTGAAGGAAACCTGAACAGCATCACAGAAAGCTGGGAGAGGATCTCAGGGTCGAGGTGAGACCCTGCAAGGGTAGTTCGGCTGTGTGAAAGGTTCATGGTTTGGCACAAACTCTGAACTGATCAACTTTGAGTGCGATGCCGCTGGTCACAGTAGTAACTAGTAGTGTTTAGCCTTTCTGCCGGTCAGTAATATAACAGCAACACCCATAAGAATGCAGTATTATTCATACGTACTGAAATGGCTGGGTTTTTTCCCATTATCTCAAAGAGCTTGGAAAGAGTTGACTGGCTACGTGGTATGGGGACAGTCACCAGAAAACTTTCCCCAGCCAAAAGCCGGTATTTATGCTAAATTTTGCTGTCAGAATAGAAGGGACTGAATTCCCTATTACAGTGTCCATGAGGAAACTGCCTGAGAAAAACATAGTCCGCAAGGTATTTGGGGGTGTTTTTTCATGCTGGCATTATGTCATTAATGGGTTTTGAGGTGTTCATTAATGCATATGCAGTAGTTCCTTTCTAAATGTCTAACTTTGCTATTGTTATTGACTATTTTACAATTTAAGATATTAGTCTGTTTAAATTAAATCTTAGTTTCTTCCAGGCTTTAAATTGATTATTTTTGCGCAAATTAAAGTGTAAGCCACTTGTCCATTTTGGTGGTAATTGCGTTGTAGCTGTAGTGATTTGAAGATAAGAAATAAGCAAGTTCTGCAAGCAGAAATATTATCATTTTTTTAGTAAGAGTAGCTGATATAATTGGTAAAGTTAGGTACAATAGAGTAGGTGTCTGAAGATTTGTCCTATTTGTCTACTTTAGGTCATTTTAATGACCTCCTGCAGGGAGAGGGGGTGGCTGCTGTCTGCTGTATTAAGTTCTCCAGGAGTCAAATGTCTGTGGACTGGGGCATCCCGAGTGCTCTCATATTTCTTTTTCCCCTCATCTCTGCAATCTTTGTGGTTGGGCTAGTCTCCCTCTTATCCTAGCGCTGTGTTTTGAGGGACTAACAAAACACCTGCGAGCTGTACCCCAAGCGCAGATTCCTCTGTGTGGTGCACAGGGAACGTTTCTCCGCTTTAAGCATTAATGACTCATTTTATAGTTAGGACTTTGGCGCCCAGGCAGTAACTAGCTTGGAGTTAAGAGCCCAAGGCAAAGTTGAGGTCATTTAACAGTCTAACTGTTCATTATGTGACCAGTGAGGAATGATGAATGAATCATTTACACTGTTATAAAACTTAAAGGGACATTGTCAACCTTTCAAGGTTCCCTAATTGACCTCTCGGATGCTCACAAGTCTTCTTCCTGGATTATCTCCATGCTCTCCCTTCCACAAACTTCCTGTCCTTTTTTTCATCTGTGCATGCTGTGGTCCACGTTAGCCTCTGTGGCACAGCTTGTCCTTGTTGAAAACCTCAGGTGGTCAAGTTCAGCCTTTTTTTCTTTTTTCTTTTTTTTTTTTAAAAAAAAAAAAGGGCTTCTCCAAATGGGTTTGGGCAAACCACTTGGCATCTCTTCAGTCAGGTATAGCTTTTGGCAAGGTGTAGGAACAAATTTGTGTGCTTCAGAGGGATTTAATTATGAGATAGAATAGTTGAGAACATACAGCAGGAGACCGAGTAAAAAGAAGATGAACTAAGCAGAAAAGTGCAGGTCCAGGTCTACAGAAGGTTGTATCGTATCGTACTGCCCAGCGCATCCAGTACATTCACTTTTATGGGAGCGTGTGGGAGTGGATGGGGAACAGAGCGATTTGTCATCCTTTCCCCAGACTCCTGGATTCTATCAGCAATAAGCTCATCTTTTACAGGCAAAGATTATCTTCTAAATTTCACAGGCTGCAGCAAGTCTTCACTGATGTAAGGAAGCGTGTATCTGCTCAAGGGTGTATTGGCAGAGACCACTCTGGGGGTCACTCCACAGTTTTGCTCAAAACACCAATGAAAAATACATGTGATAAACGTCTGTGTTGCCTTGGTTAAGTTTATACCATTTCTATTAATTATTGACCCAAGAGCTCAAGTGTAGCACAGGCATTTCACTCAGGGATTGGCATTCCTAATTCTTAGCCTCATTGCAAAGGTATTTTCAGGTATTTGCAGCTACCTTTATGCTTCCAGGAGTCTCCCCATGACCTAAATAACTGTCGTGGTTTAACCCAGCCGAAACCAGGACAGTAACTCTACCGCTCACTGTAAGCATATGACCTAGACATCGTGGGTGTCCATTTATGACGAATCAGAGGTATGTGATGCTTGCCCAGAACATTTGAGAATATGCGTGCAGCACGATGGCTGCGATTGCAGCCTGGACCGAGTGAGTCTGGAACCCTGGGTAACAGTAGCCCTGGAGACCGGGTAGCACAGGCAGTAACACGATGGGGTTAGAGAAGCACCGCGGAGTCTCCGAGCACGTACGCTGGTGGTTAGCATGAGCAAAAACCTCTGCTGTTACACCTTCCCTTCAATTATTGCTTGAGCTAGTTAGGATAAACTACAGATAAACTGCTTTGCTGTGTAGGTATCCCTAGTGTTCATAGTGAACTGCTAAGGGTACGTGCTAAAGTGCTACCCAAATGAATACGAGGGAAAAGAACTTCCCCTGTAATGCGCCTGTAAATTGTGCTAAAAGGATTATGTGTGTTATTTAGGAGAAAACATCGTGTATCTTGTGCCATGTGAATTAGGTACTGATGAAAGTCCTAGAACTGGTGTAAAATGGAAGGAGTGTAGCACCTGCAATGCTCCAAGCCTCGAGGACTACACAACACTGAATTAGCTGGGGCTATGCAAATATTTGTATGTTAGTTGTGAATACATCGCATTTATTAGAATTAACAGGAATTGGAAACGTTCTGTGGGAGCAGAGAGGAGAAGTATAAACATGTCGTCAAGTTGTAGATTTGTCATTAGGTGGTTCAAGGAGAAGCTGTTTCTTGGCCTCAGTGGCCCTGATAAATGTGATGTGCACACTGGATGTCGAATAAAACAAGGACACGCACGGTACAGACTTGCTAATGTTTGTTAACATCAGGGACCAGGAGTGCATAGATTCACATTTGTGCAGGGAAATTTTACCAACCTGCCCTTTAAAAAAATTTTTTTAACAGAATTTGCACATTGAATATTAAACACCTGAAGCTCTATAAATTTTACTGCCAGAGCTAACGCCGTATTGTTTATTTCATGCAGCACCTTTCTCGAAGTTCTGCAGAAACTGATTAACATTTGCATAATACATTTAACACAAAAATCCATAATAAATTCATTAATGTACTTCTGCCGCTATCCCTGAAGATATCAGCAGTTGCGTGGCATCACACAGCTCATTAGGTGAGCAGAAGGGGAGGAAGGGTGAGCGCTGGATTTCCTGAACAGCTCTGAAACAGGGAGAGGTCAGTGCACTAAGCATCAATACCTGAGCAACATCCCGGAGAGCTCAGAGCAAGCAGGGAGAGAGCTGGGGCAGGGGAAATGTCCCGCTGGAAAAGGTCGCTGTACCAGTACACACAAAGCACAGACTTTAAGAGGTGGCATCCATGCTAGAGTAGAAAAATCGGTGATGAGCACAAAATGCAGACGAGGATGCTGCTGCACTGAGGAGGAGGAGGTTGCTCCTAGAGCGTGTGTATTCTGAATTGTTCAAGTCCTGCTGCGGTACAAGCAAGCTGGCTTGAAACAGGCCTTCATTTTCTGAACAGGTGTTGCAGAATGAGTGGTGAGGTTTTAAAAGTCGTGAGTGGTGAGGTTTTAAAAGTCGTGCAAGACTTGGTTGCATGGCAGGGGGTCACTAAACCGCTGAATCTGGGGGTATTCTGTGTGTGTGTACTGCTTTCATGAGAGGAAGGCACGGTGACAGACACCGCTCTCCTAGTGTTCTTGTATGGTAAAAAGAGCAAGGATGTAAGAAAATCAGTAATTTCAGCTACAACAACACATTCAGACGCACAGTTGTGTTGATAAAGTGCCCCACCCGACAGCGTATAATGCTACCTGATGAAGCGGTAGTAAGTAGCAACTACAGAAGGCTCCTGTGCAAGAAGGGCCTTTCACTGATGGTGCAAGCCAAGGCTGAGGAGACAGACAGAACCGTTTTAAAAAGAGACTTCACTTTTAAGCTCCTCTAATCTTATTTATCACACAGCAAAGAAAAAGCAAAGTTTCAGGAAACGATAAGAGTGACTGTCCCTTTATAGTTTTCTGGTTTTTCTCTGTAATCATTTGATGGCATGAATTAGTTTTCAATTGTTCTTTCTTCATTTTCTGTTATTCTTCTGCTGCTTTGAATTCTGCTGCGATGTCACAGAAACAAAACAAAAATGTCGTTTAGACCCGTATAGGGAAAATAACGCCTGGCAAGGTTTGTTTACTGAAGCTTTGTGCTTTTTCTCAGATTTCTATGAATACCACGTCCATAAGTTACAGCTCTCTCCACGTTAGGCTTTTAGCTTTTCATTACTCCTTATCATTTCAGCCTTTGTTGGATGACCCAATTATTTTTGAATTTTTGGTTAAAACAAAGTGATAGGTCACACTTTCATGCTGTCCTTGTCTTTGCCACTTCTTCTGTTGTGGTCTGGCTTTTTGCCACTGGTCTATGTAAAGTGAAAGTTTTTAGTAATATTCTTCAACAGTTTTATTCTTCTGATAAGGAGACTCTGGTTACGGTGCAGGATTTTTCCTCTGCTACTTGGTATGCAGAAAACTCGACACCGTCTCTAAGAGACAGAAGACCAGGATGCGTTACCCAGATTATGGAAAAGAAATGAAGTCAGAGTTTAGCCATTTTTGTGTGTGCGTGTGATGGGGAGAAGAGGAAAATCTGCCTGTTTCATGTCACAGTGAAGAGTGGGCAGCGATCGTAATGATGTTAAAATACACGTGAGAAAATGAGGAGATACTCTGAGCTGAGCCACTGCTGGAGATGGCAGTGTGCTTCGGCGAAACACGTTTTCTTTATGTGACCTCTGTCAGGGGGATTCAAGCATGTGAGTTGTTGATGCGCTATCTTACATATCCCAGAACCCTTCCCTTTGATCAGACCGACCTACCACCTGTCTGATGCCTGGAGGCAGAGATCTACATAAAGAAAATGGGTTTCCCCTAAAGAATTTTGTCAAATAGTAGAAGGGAAACTTGACGTGCCTCTGTCACTCAAACACTTGGCATTGAGCAGTTCAATCTGCAGTCCAGGCTTGCTAGGGCTTGGAGCTTGTGATGTGCCTGGGGAGACCCAGGGCTGTAAGCGGGGAGAAGTGACACCATCTCTGCCTGTGCACCCCGAACGCAGTCAGATCGCCATACGGTCTCTTTCCAGTCTAAGTTTCCAGATTTGCCTCAATTTCCTTTTGCTGTTGTTTGATATGACTCGAGAGAGACACAGATCCAGACAAGTCAGAAAAAAGTAATTGTTTTGACAGCTTTCCTGCCTAGATTTGAAAGACAGGTAACAGTAGAATGGAAAATGATGCCTAATTTAGGTAGAAGAGGTGCTCTCTTTAAATGAGGATAGACAGTCAGGATGGCAGGATAAGTGAAATGCTGTGGAAAGAGCATCATCTTTGTGTCTTTTTTCAAAAACGAGTAGTGCCGCATGAGTCGGTGCTGTGTGTACAAAGGAGCGGTGGTGTCTGTAAAGCCCAGTTCTGTTAAATACGGATGGGAGGGTTCCCAGGTGATCCGTCACATCTGTGTTTACCCAAGCATGGGGTTCAGCTCATCAGGAACGCTGCTGCTTCCCCTGATCAACGTTTAAACCCCATGTACCTTAAATAATACAGAAGCTGTGCCTGTTCTTTGCATTTTTGGCAGGACATTTAAAATGAAATAAAAAGTCCCTGAAAACTATTGTGCATGTTGGACACGGGATAAGATGTTCAGTCGAGATTGTGACCTTTCAGAACAAAGACGCTGCTTTTGAAAAGGGAGTTCATGGTGCTTCTGGCTCTAGTAAGATGAAAAACTTGAAAAAACAGTAACATGAAGGCTGCACAGCAAAGATGAGCTCCGCAGAGATCCTTTCGTGTATTTTTGGTTGTCTTCCAGTGGATACATCCTTTCCCTCTGTGCAATATGACTACAGTTGCAATTGGTAGTAATTACAGAAATTTTCTAATTTTTCTGAGTAGGGGGATGTGAAAAGCTGTTGGCAGGCCAGTCTCTGCAAGGGAGCTCAGCTGTGGAGCTGCTTTCCCTCTAGAGCCATCACGGCTAGAGTTGCTGACCTTAAGGTCGTTTCCCTAGGACTCAGGGATTGCTCATAGGTTGATCTGTTCAATGCGCAAGAAAAAGCGTGATTAGATACGTGCGAGCTATGATGATTACTACTATTACGGTGGAGCAGCCTGAACAGTCAGATACCACACCAGTGAATCTAATTGTGTGTATATATATATATATGTATGTTTGCACACAATTATTAGAATGCATGCAGGTGTATTTATATGTAGACGTTACTTGATATATATGAGTGTAAAATAGGAAATGTCACCCAGATTGTTTCAGCAGAATCAGACTGGAGTTTCCCTGGTGCTGCCTAGTGGCTATGCTGGGGTGGCACCTAGACACTAACTTCTAGGTCTGAGTAATTTGGAGATTGAATGTACAATGTCTTTTGGCTTTTCTGCTTTCCCAGGGTCTCTGATATCTTCTGAGTATGATGCGGCTGTTGACACTAACTGCTTAGAAGATCTGCACCTGCACCTGGAGATTTTTGTGTGGTCCGTTCTCTCAAGCATCCTAGAGAAAAAATACTGGACATACTGCAAAACAGACCTATCGGTCCATTCACCGGCATATTCCTCCTGAGCCTACCCTTTCATCCCCCCTGTCTCAACTCTTACCTATTCTGTTCAACTTAATGCTCTTTACTGATGTTGCGTGCTTCCAGGGGATCAAAAAGATAGTCTGAGTCCTTTAGATATGTGTGAAAGTTAGAGACGATGCCCTTCTACTGATTTACTCAGTGATAGCTTGAAAACTTGTTACCGAGCAAGGCTGCTTCTGAAGTATTTATTTCTTCAGGCAGTCAGATCAAGATAATGTTGGATTTGCTGCTTGGAGCAGTTAACTCAAAGCCCTTCAGAATCCGGTAGGTTGCCCCATAGCCATTCCTCTTATTGTTTCAGTTTATCCATAAATCTCTCTTATTCTTGTAAATTCTAAATGAAGAGATGACTCTCCCCATCTGAAAAGATTTCAGTGCTGCTTGATGTCTCCTTGTACTGGCAGAAAAAAACAATTGAGCTTTGAGCTTGAACTGAGAGACAGATAAGATCACCAGGAGATTTCCACAGCAAATGCAGAATATATTCTTCTCTAATGGATTCTTAGTGCTGTCTGGCAAGTAATTGAATTGCTTGGGTAGGAAGGAAGAGGGGACTGGGTTGGGTTTTTTTTGTTGTTTGGGGTTTTTTTTAAAGCTCCCAGATTTTGTGAGGGTAGGAAGTGAAAGGTGGTTTCTCTGCGTGACCCAGGATGTCTGTCAGACATAGGGGAAGCTCATTAAAATGTCACTATATGTACATGAGGGTGATGAGGCAGAAAGGACTGATAGCTTCCTTGGTTCAAGGGACTTGTCTGTGTCTTTGCTTCTATCTACTCACTGTGAAATCTGCTGCAGGAAGTAATTCACGCTCTAGGGGTAGGAATGAGGCCACTGGGTAAATCTGGCCTCTTTCTCTCTCTGGAGTAAACCAGAAAATAAATTAAATCCATTCTTGCTCTGCTGCAATTACTAAGGCAGTCTCGCTCCAGCTGGGCAATAGCAAGGATGCTGTTTCCTGCTGTCCCATCGCAGTCAACACTGCTACGCTCTGTGTCGCCGGACCAAGGGCCGGGAGAGGTTAGTGCTGGGTCGTCGGGGAGGTTTCCGCAGCCTATCTGTTTCAGGGCATAGCACGTGAGGGGACAGAAGCAAAGCAGCGTCCTCCTCTTTCACATCCTTTTGTTTAAAAGTACGAAGTGTGTCCTCGTAAGCCAAGGGAATGACGGAGAGAGATAATAACACACCCTTTGGTATATTCTTTGGAAACACTCGGATGGCAAAGAGGTGGTCCAAGCCATACAGCCTGCATCATTGAAAAACACTGAACAACAGCAAAAGGGAAAAAAAAAAAAGGATGATCATCAGGGAAATTGCTATAATGGTAAAATAATTAGAACTCAGAATGATTAACATTAGTCAGTGTGCTGCGTTGGCAAGGACTATGCAAGTTGATATAATAGGCCTCTTCCTTATCAGATGTGTGGTTTTTCAGCGTTCGGTTTAACACTTTCATGTGACTTTAATAGAGCTCACAGCTGAAACAGGCATTTGGTTCTCCTGTAATGTTGCATGGTACTTTTCCTCTCCTATGGCTACTAGAAGGGCCTTCTTGTTTTTCCTTTTGTGTCTACTGATTATTGAAGGATAAAAACCACCATGGAGTCCTCCTACAGTGTTTTGAATGATAGCCAGACGTGAACTCCTAAGGTGTACTTTCCTGTTGTGCCTGATGAAAATGGACTTCCCTAAAAAAACCCATCTCTGAAGTGTTTCAGAAAATGATTGTCATCTTCTAAAGGAGAAAATACAAGGATTCAGGAGACGCAATACTGACATTCTCTTCTAAAAAAGACTTTTATAAATGTCTAATGACTCAAAAGCCCCTGCCTGTTTGTTGTCTGTACCCTAACACTTGGAGATTCTCCCTGCCGGCCCTCCTGTGTGGACCCCTAGTAAGTCCCTTTGATTTGTCAAGAGTAAACTGGTGCAAGAAGCTAGATTTAGCACCACATTTAATCACTGGTTTTGTAGCCTGATTGAGTTCGGAGCAAAACTTGGAACGCAGAATTACTTCAGTGAAACCCTCATGATCCCCCATCTCTACCAGTTGTTGCAGACTGGTGAACGTTTGTTCTTGACTGCTAGCAGCCCCGCTTGCTCATGGACCAGGTCATTTGACACTTTGTCCCCCTCCATGTTCCCTGCTTGCTTCTGACTAGGCTTGTGATATTTTTCCAGGATCTACAGTGGCTTTTCCCTTGCCATGCTTAGACATTGACTGGTGGCTGTTGTCTGCTGTCTGTGTGGGGACGCTCACGGTAGCGCAAGCTTGGCTTTCCCCCTGCCTCTGCATGCTGCGGAGATCCAGATCCCTGTTTGGCACATCCTTCATTACAGCTGATAAAATCTGATGGTGCTTTGTGGCAAAAAATCCCCTGACCTCAGTAGTGCTTTTTTTCCTCTCAGCCCTTTACTATGTAAATAAAACGCATTTTTTCTTAAGGAGTGGGAGAGCACACTGCCCAAATTCCCCTCTCTGCTCCGGCACACAGCGTGCAGGGGCCCTCCGGTTGCTGTAAGAAAGGGCCGTCGGAAAGGAATTGCAGTCACGCAGCTGTGCAGTGAATATGTAAAGAGCGTTCCGCGTGGTTTGTATTTTGTGGATTATTTTCTCTCTCCTTCTGACCCCACCTCAAATGAAATTCCTGCACTTCATCTGTTCCTTTGGGTTGGGCAATCAGCAGATCGGATCGAGGTCTGTGAGGAGGCAGTGGTCTGGCATACAAAGCAGGCGCATTAGGACTGAGGAGCCAGGACTAATGGGGAGCAAGGCTGGTAACAGAAGACAGAGAAATATGGCAGAATAAGAGTCATTAGGGATCAGATTCAATAACTGCAAAATGATGAGAAGTTTATGATCAAAGGCTTACTTCAAGCATTTTAATGACACAGTCTTTTAATCCGTTTAAAGCAGATAGATAAGGAGTTAAGTGAAATCTACAGCAGTTGTCTTTCTGAGCTGTTTATGAACCTGTTACAGGCTACAGATCACTGTGAAAGGCACAGGATGGATGCCTGCGGTAGTAATTGAATAGTATATAAAGGGCTACCAGTCTTTACAGGCTGATTTACATATGAGGTCGGTAAAACTTAATGCAAAGGCTTGCGGTTTGTCTTAGCGGCGTGCGTGGTTCCTCAGCTATTTTTAATATGTATGTTACTAGCAAGGGTACTGAATGAAGGAAAGGGCAGAATTATTTTAAAGCCTTTCTGTGCCAGGATACTTAATTCCCGGTGGGTATATCTCCTCTGGAAGCAGCATCAGTATAGGCTGTTGTAGTGACAAGGTTCAGATGGGCTCTGACACTTGAACCACCATGTCATCTGCCGTAGGAGTTACACACCTAAAAAGAACCTGGTGGGGTCAAGGGGGCACAGAAGTTGTTTCTCATCTTTTGCTTCTGCCGTTGGACTTGTGCCACCCTCCGTCCCTCTCTTGGTGACTCTTCTCGGTTAGTTAACTGCCTTCCCAGCTTTTCTTACCAAACACTTATAACTCTGTTTGGACAATTGGATAGCACTTTGTAGCATGTGCTCGTGGAGCGCGGCGTGCTCTCAGTCCCTCTTTCTCTCTAGCTGTTAGCCACCTGGCCACTATGAATTACTTGAAGCCAATTACGTACAGCTGGAGTACTGTGTGTGTCTGCAGACTGTACCTTTTTCTATTTCTCAAGTAGCTGTTCTCCCCTTCAAAACTCCTCTCCCAACACACACACACACGGGTTTATAACATAGCTAACAGCTCCTACGTCCCACGTACTCCTTCAGTAAAGGAGTACTTTCATTAAACACTTAGTCTCTGTACACACACTTTTCACAGCTGTTGAGAAGCAAGCAGAGGGGGCTCTTTCTCTACTCAAGGCTCGAGGCTTGTTGAGCTGCTGGAAGCAAAGTAGTTGCCGCTGCTGCATTGTTTAAGGCCGTGTTACAGCACCGGCTGTGCGTGATGCAGACACAGTAGCAGAGTTGGTATCAAGCTGGTAAGGAACAGGGAGAATTTCCAAGGGCTCTAGGCCATCTTGTTTTCTACTTGCACAGAAAGTTGCTGTCCCGCAGTGGTATTGATTGGTTTTAAAATAGGGAGGTGATAAATGGAGATTTCAGGTGGTTCTGGTAGCTGTGACTGCAATGGATGGAGGCGTTTAAATCGAGCCTGGAATATCTTCCCCTACCTCATGCTGATGTTCTTGCTCATCCCCGGAGGGATCTGCTGACGTTTAGCAGCAGCGTGGTCCCATGGAGGGGCCTTCTCAGCTCTCTTCACTTGTGCTTTGCACGGGAACTATCTCCATCCTCTTATTCCAGCTTCTCTCCCTCATGCTATAGCTCCCTTTCTGCTGTGATTTTTGGGATGCCTGTCACAGCTGCTCAAAGGGTTGTGCATATTTGAGAGAGACCAGCTAAGGCTGAAGGTTGCGAATCCCTTGCAGCCTGCCACGGCAGCCAGATGGTAGATCAGATTTTAGGCAGCCTTGGGTCCACAGTCTGTCTGCACGTTCCCCTTTCCTGAGAGAGAATTGGAAAAAATTCTGCTTGTTTGAAAGCAAGTAACATTGGTCTTCAAAATTGTAGCACCAGCAGCCGTATCTCTCACTACTCCACTTCCCTGTTGTTCTTCGGTGTCCCTGTGTTTTTTCACTTATTGTTCTTTCCCAAGAGGTTAGAGACTGGGCACCTGAGAGCTCACTTACACGGAGTAATATATAAAAAGCTGGGGTTTAATACACCTTCTGCCTCCAAGTACCTTGTTTTTTGAGGGTGCCTGTTGCACTCTCTCTGTTTTCACATGACTGTTTCGGAGATGACAGTGATCTGGACCAGCGGCAGCTGCCCAGACAGGACTGGCAGTGCAGCACAGCGACCTACACACAGTAAGACTAGTTTCCCCACTTCCAACCCTGTGTCAGGGGCACAGAAACAAATTGGTAGTCTCCTGAAAACCAGGGCTGGCTGGTTGCTTTGATCCTCGCTACACTGTGGTAGCATGTTAGCAAAGCCCATCCATGACAGAAGCACAGATCAGCAATAAGGTTGTCATGAGCAAAAACCCCAAAGCTCAGGCTCTCTTGTTCACTTATTTATAAGTATTTGGTCAAGTGAGCTTATTTCTGGAAAAGTAAAACCTCCCACATCAATGTTCATGAGGTGTGGAGGCAGGAGAGAAAGCTCAGCAGGGAAGATGGTGCTACAGCAGAGCCGGGGGGCTGGTAACACCAAAAGGTTTGGGGATGTGGCCAGTTTTGTCGACTGTGCGTGGGTCTGGCAGGCGATAAGGAAGGAGATGATCCAAATCCCAGCTTTGTTGTGGGTATGACAGAGTGTGTGTAAGTGGCGTCTGTGGAATTTATGGATAATTGCCCTGAAACTTGGTTCCTTGTGCTGCAAAGGGGTTTCTCAAGGCCTTGGCCGTAGCAGCCCCTGTTGACGCAGTGTGGTTTGGAGAACACAGCGGGAGGGAAACAATCCAATTTTGAAAGAAAATGGTTTTGCAGTAACAAGTTTCCTTTGAGCATCTATTACACCTGTCCAAATCCACCAGATTTGGTACATTGTCAGATTCTGGTACAGGTAAGCTTGCCTGGACCTGAGCAGCTTTGGCCCCTTGGGCACAGCTGATTGATCTTGCAGAAGTCGAGCCCTTGGGCCCATGTGCTCCTCCCAGGGAGGTTGCATGGACTGTCCAACCTGGTTACCCAATATTTGTTGACACCTCACCTGGCAGAGCAGTACGCCTGATTTCACGGGTTCTTTGCCTAGTAGTGCTTCATTTTGAATAGGAGACTATCTCATTTAACAGCTTTTGAGAGAGGCAAACACGTTTGTGTGTGTGGTTTAACTTAATATACAGGCTGCCGAGCTGAAGTGAAGGCACTGATCAGTTCTTACAGTTGAGATAACTTTCAGAAAACAAATCAGAGTTTGCAGCTGGTAAAGATCCAGGCAGAATTCATAAAATAGAATAGTATTCTCAAATTCAACAGGGACAGGATCATTACTGATCCAGAGAAAGCAGGTGTGTATTGAGGAATTAGGGATGTTTGGGATTTTTTCTTTTTAGTATGGAGAGGCAGCCATGTTATAGTCTCCTGTAGGGTTTTTTTAATGTGGATTAGAATTACTAGCACTGGCAAGGAGGTAGTTGGGAGGAACCAATCTTGAAATTAGCAGGCCGGGTTTATCTATTACAAAAGACTAGTTTGTAGCTGCCTGCTGAAGCTGGAGTTCTCAGTGTGCCAGCTCATGATATTCCAGGTGTTTCCTGAGAGCAGAACCATAGTTATTTATCTGTCTGAACCTCTGCTTGATGGACATGAAGAACCACAGTCATGTTGTTGTTACTGAGACATGCGCATGCTAGGACAGAAATAATCTGGGATTACAGGGGTAGGTTGTACTTGTTCGAGCTGTTTGCTTCCCTGCTCCACTTCCACTCTGCAGTCCTTCAGGCGCCTCGTTGTCTCCAAAGGTGCTCAAAACTAGATGGCAGATGCTGCCTTCAGAGGACAGCTGTGGAAGATGGATGGGTGACTGGCAGCAGGATGTCAGATGGGAACCTGAGAAATAGTTTGTTGAAGCTCTGGCTTTAATGAAGATGAACGTGTGTGCAGAATGGTTATTTTACAAAGAATGTGTACACATGTGGTCAACAGGGATGTATGTAGAGATGTGTTCGTGTTTTGTGACTTCTTTTCTTGAGCTTTCACATCTCAATCCATCGTTGTTTCTCTCTTCACCATGTCCCAGAAAAGTAGAAGTCCTTAAATTAACTTTATTCCCTTTAAATCAGGAGAGGGACTCCCTAATTTAAAGCCTAGCGACCAAGAAAGATGGCAGGTGACAAACCTGTTACCATTCTCTGATTTTTTGCACTCTAATCACCAAATAACCCTTGTAGTTTTCCAATGAGCTGGATTACATCTGTATGGATCAGCATGCGCGTGTTCAAGTTGTTGTTACGACTGTCAAAAAGACATTTTCTTTAGGGAAAAAAAGCACAATCTTAGTGGCTGTATCTTAAGTGTCATTCTGCTTTTCCATCACCTGAGGATTTGAGCAGCTCTGCCACTCAGAAATATTAAAATGAACATAGATTTGAAAGTATTTTTATATTTAGAGGCATTGATTCTAATATAATTTCTCTACAAATTAAAACTCTCCTTGAAAAAGATTAAACTGTCAGTGATAACATCTAGGTTCTTGTTATGTCTAAGAGGAATAAATGCTGAAGTTACAGAATTGTCTGGAGGCTTAGAAAGTAAGAGAGGGAATTAACGATATGAGAGAGAATGGATGAAAGTATTGGATAACGCTTTTTTTGAATTGGAGGAAGTGGAATGAGTTGAAATAAGAGGTTTATGGCCAAAAAGAACACCCATTTAGTCTGATCTGCTATATAACACAAAAACTACACTTTAAAAAGAAATCTCTACCCAGTGACTTGTGGTTGTTCCACAGCTTCTTTTTAATAAGATATCAAATATTGATTTAAAGATACTGAGCAATAGACAACGTATTGGTTTCCCTGGTTAGCCATTCCTATTAAAAATATATATTATTTCCAGTTCGCCGATTTCACCGTGAGCTATTGGGTTCTCGCTATGCTTTTGTTTGCTAGATTAAAGAACCATCTAGTGTCAGATTTCAACCCAAGACCCCGATCAAATTGCTTCAGCCTTCTCCATAGTAAATTAAATAGTTTGATTTCTATCCACTTCTCATTGTAAGACATGTTTTTCAGGCCATGAATCATTCATGGAAATCTTCTCACAACTTTCCTTAATTTTCAAGAACCCTCTTAAGCACGCACACCTCACCTGGATGCATTATCGCTGTAGTGGTCTCATCAGTGCTGCATTCAGAGACAATATTGTTTCTCTAGTCATACTCATAGGTACATAAAGATTCTTACTGTTCCTTTTTTTTTTTCTCCCCGCAGCATTAAATTGGAGGTAACCCTTAGTTATTAACCATGGCCAAAAGCCCTCCACGCAGACATTGTCTTCCAGAAAGTACCTGAGACTGTACTCTGTGCTTCGGGATCTCATGATGCATTTGAATTCATGTGGAATGACTGTGCCCAGCACAATCAGATTTCTAAGCTATCTTTGTGGGCTTTGTTGTTTGCTACAATTCTGCTTTTGTGTTATCTGCATATTTTAGTAAGGATTTATTATTTTCTTATGTATCTTAGGGAACGTACGCTGCATACAATTGGCCAAAGAAGCAATTCTTATTGGAAGTAGCTGGGAGTGTCACTATTAGTTCATCAGCTTTTGGTCCATTTAAAAACTGCCGTAGTCTGATTTTGCATCATGCTAGTTTTAAAAGAAAATGCGACTTTGATACCGAGGCAAATATTTTACAGTATTCCCATTCTGTTATGTCAACACAGTTATCTTAATTAACTAGACTTGAAATCTCTTCAAGTCTATTTGACAAGACCTGTTTTCCATGAAATTGTGTTACTTGCTCTTTCTGATCTTTTCTTCTAATGGAGTTATGTATCAGTCCTGTCTTCTGAGTTAAGGGGATTCAGTTTGCAGCATTCTGGAAGCTTCATGAAAAGTGAACAAGGCAGCAGATAACTTGATCTGTGTGAGGCTAGCTGGTTAATCTCATTTTTTGCTCTTCACAGTCTATTCACCAGCCAGTGCTGTCTCATTCTGACTGCAGTAAATGCAAAATGTGCAGATCAATACAGCCAATGGGTGATTAGTAATTTGCAAACTTCAGTAAGTGAATTCATCCGATTCAAGGTTTTAAGTTGGAGAAGAAAGTAGAGGAGTGATTGAGTGGGCTGGAATAATGGAAACGGATAATTCCTCTCAAGTGAAATGTAAGCATTGTTGAGCTCTGTTAAGCAAGACGATGGCAGAGATTTGTACTCCTTTCACAGTGATTGCAGAAAATAATATTTTTTTCTGAAATCACTAACATCACATGTGCTTTCCCCCATACCTCTCGATCTTTTTTTTCGCTGTTGACCTGCTGGAGGATAAAAATATATAAATGTATGCAAGTAAGATTGTTGTTATTCTTAAGGCCACTTCTTGTTGGTTCAGGCAGATGAATTCTGAGGTGCTCGTCTACTATTCAATATCAGTTTCACGCAGAAGGTCCCTGGTTCCTGTCAGTACATCCCAGATGCATCAAAGACCATTTGGGGGTTCTGCCTGTGAAAGCAACTCAGAATAAATGCCTTTAGCTCCCTCAGAGAGCTTGTGTACCGCTGAAGATTGCACCTGAAGTAGCAGTAATTTTAAGGTATTAAAACTGCATTAAAAACAAAACAGTAACTGAAATATGAAAAATGGACAGGTAATTGCTACAAAAGCCTAATGAAGGAAAAATGCATTCCTCCATAGCAAATGTGATCTGACCCCTGAAAGTCGGTGTGATCATGCGCTTAAAGATGCCGTCTGAAAACCTGTAGTTAGTGAAGTACAGAAAGGCTGTCTTTCAGGTTTGCTCAAATAAAGTGGAAAAGATGCCTTCTCAACTGCAGCTAGTCTGTGTTTCCGAGTTACGCGTGTGTTCTCTAATTAAAACTTAACGGGAAAGAAGTAACTACCGCAGTGCAAGAGCATGTTGTGATAGCTGCTGTGCAAGGCTGAACTGTCCTCTCCTCAGTGGTTTGTTATACGAAGGCTGGAGAACTGGTTTCCCACTGAGAAACAGCAGAAAACTAGAATTTCTCCTCATTCACAATTTTCTTTCATAAAAATGTTGTGATTCATGTTGACAATGAGGAAAGTGATGATAAAAATCAAAGCCTGAATTTTATACAGCAGGAAGTGCTGTGTTTTGAATGAGGTTTCGTAGGATCTTAACAGTTTATAGGTTGACCTGGCAGTCATAATTCTGGGAAAACTTGGCAGTAAAATTTGAAATCATTGCCCCTTCGCCTCTCTGCAAAATGTGCTTGTTGCTCTCCAGTCCATTAGCATGGTGAAGTAAAACTGGTGAAATAAAATCAAACAGGAGACAGGACAGTTGTATTTCAGACCATTAAGTCGTGCACTGATGTCCGGATAGTTTTGTGTCTACCAAATATATTTCAAGGTAGATTCAAATTGGCTTTGGCTCAACTTTGTAGCAGTCTAAGCTTGAATGAAGAAGATGTGTTGTCGGAGATGAATTGATATAAGGCAGGTTTAGCATGTTGACAGAGTCATTTTGCTAATGGGCCGGTGATCCTAGTGTGACGTTCCTAAGCATTTTCCCATACCTTTTGTTCAAGTTGCATTTAAGAAAAAATGAATGAATAGTAGTTGAAGCTTTGCAGGCAACCAAGAAGTATTTTCCCGCAGTGGAAGCCAAGAAAGTGTATTTAAGCAGATGGTTGTGCTGATATAAGTCCCCCACGTGAACAGCCTCACACAGCACATATGGGGTATGAAATGGTGGGGAGATGTAGCTTACATCACCTACAGAGGTGCAGCGTAAATCAAAAATCCTGCCCTTGTGCTGGAGATGTTTTTCTCTTTGTCATGGAAGTAGAAGGGTTTAAACTGAAACTTTTCTCTGCAGACAAGGCTCAGGTGGATCCCTTGTGCCGTCTGCACGGTGTGGATGGATGGCTGCTCCTCCTCTCCCCTCTGCTCCCTCTTACCCTGCTACGTTACAGCTTGAAATTCCCCTTCTCGGCCCAAGAGTTTATTCCCGTGCAGAGACTTTCCGGATCTCATCAGTACAATGGGTAAAGCAGAACCAAGTTACCAGCTCCTACTTTCTCAGGCCATACGTAACTAGTGAGGGGTATTGATTTAGTTTTGATGTGATGTGGCTTATAAATATGCATGAGGATTTAGGGTTATTTAACTGTGCTTTTTAATTCTCCTTGCATTGCTGACTCTTCTAGTTGAGGGTTTCTTTGTATGCGCAGCAAACTGCTCTGTGACAGCCCTGTTCTCATTGCCTGGGACCTCTCTAATGTTTGTTAATCCCAAATCTGTAGAAACTTTTAATGTTCAAGGAATAAAAGGACACAAAGCGACGCACTTCTCTACGGGGACCAAAGGAGCAGAGTCCAGCTCCCTGGGGAGCTGGGTAAGGAAACCTAGGACCAAAAGGCAATCATCACCAGGTGGGGAGGAGGAAGGAGATGGAGGAGACCTTTTCCATGCTCCTGGAGAAGGGGAAGAGAGCTCTTTTCATCAGGGATCCTACAACTTGCTTAAATAAAGAAAGTAACCTGATCAAATGGTGAAACGGGAGGGAAAATCAAACGTTTGCCTATTTGCCCTGAGGAGCTGGAAGAGAATGTACCCTCTGAATCGATATTTGGATGTTTTAAATACTCAGGTTTCTTACTGGAGAAAGAGCAGAGCAAACAAAAGAGAGTTCTGCATATTCAACATATCTAAGCGAAACTGCAGTGGCTCTTTCTGGTGAATAATGTAGGTAGTAGCTACATGGGTAATTAAGAAAGGAATGTACATGTATATACATTTTTCTGAGATGTTGGAAGCTCCCTTTTTGCTCTCTTGCTTCTCTATCTACCAAATTATCCATTACTAGAGAAATTTCCTCCTGGTACCTGGCTGGACGTTGAGGTGGTACTGGGGAAGATGAGCTCTCCCCAGGGGCAAGCTGCGTCAAGACAGACACCGCATCGCTGAGAAGAGAAGTGACTGTGACAAAAAGAATAAAACTTGGCAATTCTTCTCTAGCTCTTCTTCCCCTCGGTGTGTTGCAGGGACATGTTTTATTTTCCTCGTTTTTATCTTCTGCTTGGCCAAAGCAGAAGGAGTGTGGGAGGCGATAACCTCTCACAGTGAGAGGCTGCAGTGGAGCTTGTTTAACCTGGAGCATGTTTGCTATGAAACCCACTCAGACACTGCCCGGCTGCTCGAGGAGACTGGCAGAAATGAGTCCTCCAAACCATTTGCATCTGTCACAGTTTCTCTATGATGTGAAAGGGAACTTGACTTGCTCTTTAAGGGGCACTGCTTCCAGCTCGAGGCAGGGAATCTGTTAACGACGGGGGTTAGCTCTGTGGTGCGGCCAAGACCGGGGGTGCGCGTCCATTCACTGAGAGGCAGCGGAGCTGTTCAGGGTTCGCTTTGTGCCCTGCTAGGTTGGAGTCGTACATGCAAGGACATATAATAGTACTTCTATATGCATTAAATTACAGGATCAAAGCGTCCTGGTGTACTTGAAGCCTTTAGGAAGTTCCAGCATTGCTGGTAATGCTGCCGTGGTTGACCTCAGCAACCAGCCTATGCAATGTGTTTGCTGTACAAATAAGCAACATGATTGACAGCTCTTCTTGTTGCTTACTTTTCAGGCTTGTATATGCTCAGCTGAACTACGATGCGTCCTGCCATCAGATCATGAAGGCAGGGGCTTTTTTGTAATTTTTAATTATTCATATTTCTTTTTCTATAAGATACTATCTAAAAAAAATACCCCAGAGGTTTTACTCTTTGCTAATTAGATATATTAACTGGAAAATCTTCTTACATCGCAGTTTTGCTTTCCTGTATAAAGTCCTGAAAGAGGGACCTCTGGTATCGTACTTCACTCTGACTCTTCCCTTTCTATTTGCGTACCTAGGGTCCCCGGCTAGCCCAGCCAATTTGTGCTGCTTTTCTCCTTCTGGGATCTCCCCTTGAAATCCCATCTGAATTCATTCCAAAGTAGAGCTTTACAAGAAAACACAGAATTACAGAGACATTAAAGCGAGATTTATAGAGCATTGCTGGGAGGGAAAGCTTTGAGTGGTTGAACATCTGGATTGGAGTAAATACTACAAAAAAACTCACTTCAAGAATCTTCTGTCCTTCTGGTCTATTTGTACAGTACCTGTATGTGCATGTTGCATGCAGAATAAGAAGACAGAGCAGCAAAGAAGTAGTTAATTTTTTTTTAAACTATGTGTACTTCTCTTGAAAAGCTAGGTTTGGTCTGATACTTCTGAACAGTATTCTTAACCAAAGGTGACTTCATTTGTATGGGAAAGTTGATAAAATGTTTTTTGAAATTCAGATCTATGAGAGCCAGCACTTCTCTCCATGAAGTTAAGTCTTATCTCTGAAAAATGAATTTTTATAACTCAAACTATAAGCTCTTTGGGGCTGTTTTCAGAACCCGTGTCTTTTCAGTGTCTTTATCAGAGGTTTTTGAACCATCACAGGTCTCCTCTGCACGCCACCAGAGTGTAAATAATAGCAACTTTTTATGGACTTTGTTCTCTGGAAAGACAGGAATCCTTGACTTGAAAAACCTAGTGTAGAAACCCTGGAATTCAAATCTCTGGGTGGTAACAAACCGTCCTAGAGCAGACTGTGATTTTCTTCCATTTCAGTAAAAGGAAGAGCAGCAATTGAAAAGGACAGTGAATGTTTGAATGCATTTTTTCTTCTAGATTATCCCAATTCCATGCCATTCCATGTCTCGCTGTCCTGACTCTTCACCTTCTTGTCGCATTTGTTCGCATCCCAGACCTCATCTGAATGCCTCGCTCAATGCAAATTACAGTCTTGCATTCTCCAGAGGATAATGCATTTGAAAGTGGGTATAGAGAAAAGATCGCCTTTTTAAAACTGTACCTGAAGGGCTTCAGCACCACTGGTGAGACATTTTGTTTTGTTACTCGTATTGCAGCAGTGCCCAAAATGTGGTACATGTTGTACCAAAAGATACGGTCTGGTGTTAGAGCAGTGTGATTAGGGTGATTAGAGCTTTTTTGTCTGCGATACATCCTAACTCCAACCGATTCTCTGTCTCATTGCTAATTTGCTGTAGATGCTGCGGTAAAAGAGGGCCATAGGGAGGAATATCAATGAGTTCGTGTAGTGTGGCAGATCAGCTCAGGAAGGGAAGGAAAAAGCCCTGTAGAAGTCTTTGTGGGAGGAGCGGCTGGTCCAGGTGTTGGAGGTGGCATTACGGATGGAGCGGGGAGGGTGATGTGGGATTACTCATGTCATCGCATGTGAGGGTAAGGATCCGAAATCTGTTGTGCTGGTGGGAACTATAGAGGAGTTACTGGGGATGAAGAGGCAAAACTCAGACTAACACAGATTATCTTCACCTTCGCTGTTCTGGAAATGGCTAACATGGGTGTTCAGGAGGCCGTAGAAGAAGGGTTGCCTGAAACAAGGTGTGTGGAGAAGAGGTCACATCACTGTGGCAAGGAGAAAGATCTTCCTGTTTGGGGGAAGAAGTAGCAGGAGTTGGACTAAGAACTGGCCAAGAGAAGGATGAAAAGGTTGCCCAAGTGAATTTCTGCTGCCAGATTTCAGGGTTGTGCATGCTGCAGATGTACACACAAAGATGATGGAGAGAGAAATGTGGGAAAGAAGGGAGGGAACCGGCCGGAGACCTGGTGGGAACAAGTGAGCCTTTGCCCAACATCCAGCATCCCCACTGTTTCTGAGTTTGAGTGTGTGCATACTGGCAAAGCTATGAGGAGCAGGTGGTAGTTGTTGCTTATTTGTTAGCTTGCTTTGTCTCATCTTTGCAATCCATTTTTGTTAATACAGCTCCTGTTCCAAGGGCTTTAAAGATCCCTTGGTGCAGTTATCTTCTGTGACAGAGGGAGCTGGGGCTGGTCGGCGTGCTGCGCTTTGTGCGCTGGGTACAGAGGGGATTCTTTGGGATGCGGTTTACTTTGGGTTTTACTCTAATCACTTTAACAAGCCTGAGCAAAGAAACAAAAAGAACAAAACCAAGAAACAGAATTTCCATTAAAATGGCATTTCCTGAGGTAGGATTAAGCTTTCTGAGACTGCCTTGTATTGAGTGCAGAAATGCTTCCTATATCCGTTTGTAGGAGAGAGTTGAGTAACCAAAATGATTAAAAAAAACCCAAAATTGTTAAAGTAAAAATAAAATAAAGTAAGACCAGGAGAAGCTGCTCACCTGTGTAGCCAGGCTGACTCTAGTTAATAAGCTGCTGCAACAAGAGCTCTAGATGGGGACTTTGCACGCGCCTTTCAGGTGATAGATTCCAATTTTGCCTTCCCACTGTTTTTTTTGTTCTCAATCTCTGAATAAAATTTCCAAGGGGTATTGATGTAGCACTAACAGCAGACAATTCTTGACGTAAATGCTATAACATTAACTATAAGCTGAAGATAAATACATTCAAAGACGACTGCTAATGATTTGTGACTTCTCTGCTTTCATAATTCAGTAAAGGCAACAGGATATTTATTAGCTGTGTGCAAAGCCTGTGTGCGTGTGTGGCTGTGTTTACTCACAAATACCACATGTCTTCGGAAAAGCAAAACAGTAATTCCAGAAACCTGAAGCCTCGGGAGATGAGTGCATTTCTGTTGCAGCCTGAACTGTGTAAAGGATCCGCGGTCAGGAGGAGGCACTGAATCCCAAGAATAAGCTTGCAGGTCCCCAAAAGCACCGTCAGCCCTCCTAGCAGTTCAAGCATCAGCAACTTGGATTATGCAAGAATTCAGTAGCTGGAGCCTGACACAGCGAGAGACCAGCCAGAGGCCTTGGGTGACATTTTGTCACAAAACAAAGACAGGAGACGGTCACGGGTGGGACAGAGTAAGCAGCAACCCATGGTAGATCTGGACACTGGGGTTTATTTTAGAACAAATGAAATCAGATGTTTTACCCCACTTTGTTTTTTCACACAGTTGTTTGTTCACTCCCCCACCCGGCGCTGCCTTCTCTCGGGCTCCACGTCTCTTCCCTGCAGGAACATCTCTGCTGGTGCGGGAAGGTTGAGCAGAAAGTCCTGTCTGCTCACAGTCACCAGTCATGGTCCTTACGGGCCAAGGCCCCTGGGCATCCCCTGGCCTTCATCCCTGTGCATCTCTCTGATCTCTAGGGTCTTCCTCCACTTCCAGCATCTTTCCTCCAGCCGGGATCATCACCTTCTTCTTTGCAGGCCCTCTTCTTTCTGGGATCACTTCTCTTTTTGAGAATCCCTCTTGTTGGCACCACCTTTCTTTCTGGAACCCCAGGCCCCTGGTTTTCCAGTCTAAATCATTGATCAGCTTCTGACCAGCCTCCTAAGCAGTGATTCTGTCTCATGTCTCTCTGGAGGATTCAGGATGTGCCACTTTTGTTTTAGTCCAGTGTTACCAAAATTACAACCAGGCTGTGCTTGCAGTAAGCAAGTAGCATCTTCTGCTCAAGAGTTCAAAATTTCTATTTCAGACATTCACCACATGCATATACCCAATTATCTGCCGTGTGTTAGTGTTCACAGTTTAAGCTACTTTTTGCCTACAAGAGGTAGCAAATGCAAGAGCATTCTCTGGCCAGTTGGATGCTTTTCAAACACTCCCCTTCCACCACCCATCCAACCGATGCTTTATGTTTTATATCTGTATTTAAGAAACTTTCCCGTCTGTCTCCTACAGATAGATGCAGTCTTTATTTCGGATGTCCTTCCAAGGTAACTGCTGACCCATTGTTTCTTTAAAGCTGATACAATTGACTAAGCTCCTTAGATTGTTTCTGTTTAAGTTCCCCGGTATTGAATAACGTGTCCCAGTCCAGAAACCTTGGAGATTTTTCTCTTAAGAAGTCAGCATGGAAACAAATTCCTTAGCTAAGAAAGCAGCAGTGTGTATTGCTTGTATTTGGGTGGCGCTCACTGTGTGCGAGAGTCGCACAAAGAAGAAATGGTCCTTTCCTTGAAGAGCTTCCAATCGTCAGCCTTTTCTCAGCAGGGGCAAGCACAATCTGTTGCATTGCATCGAGTAGCGATTAAACTCAGCTGTCCATATGCTCCGCCAGAATTTATTGTGCTGCTCAGAAATCACAATCTTTTAAGGTTGATAGACACCGAGACTATGAAAAAATAAGGCACTTAAGTGCATGTCAGCCTCATCTATGGGTTTTGACAACTTTGCTTTCAAATGCATGAAACAGGAGGAGCCTACGAGGATGTGAAGTCAGTTGAAAATCCTTGGCAGTGCTTGCTGACGTTGTATCCTGACAGTCATTGCCTCCTTGGGACGTATGAACTTCTTTAATTTCATTAGTGATGTTAGATAAACGTATTCACAACAGCTGAGGCTATTCCCTTTGCTACCAGCTCTACCTTCTGATTAGAAATATCTGCAGTAGATGAATAGATCTTAAATGGAGTTGTTAAGCACTGAATGTTTCATCAAATGTAAAGTAGTCCACATGGTTTTAAGTACTTCATTCTTACCTGTGGGCCTGTGAAAGCGAGTTGAGTAGAGAGGAAAGCTTTTAGAGCTCCTGGAGAAAGACATCCCTGAACTGGGACTGTGCAGTTTTCAAACAACCAGGAGGAGAGATGCCAGAATAAGTTTAGCCCTTTTCAAGGTGCTGTCACTGGCAGCTTTCATTGTTCTTCTAAACAACTCCTCTTCTTGAAGGAAAAGTTTCTGGTTTTCAGAGATTAAAGCAATCCTGTCTTCATTCATTGCTTCGTCACTTGACTGATTCTTCCCTAATGGGGAGATTACTTAGGAAGTTTTTGAGCTATAATTTCAACATGTAGACCAACATACTGACTGACTGCCAATAATACAGTTTAAACAATGACACATAGCATCAGCACAATTATCTCCTTGGGGTGGGTTTTTTTAAGCTGGGAGATGGAAGTGGGAAGGAAGGCAGCAGCATCTGACTTCAGCTTGTACCTCTGTTCTCGATGGCAAATTGGCCCTGTTGCAAATTTTCTTTTGCATAGTCTTTTGTCAGAAAGATTATTGGTAGCCAGTCTTACTAAATAGTTCTGCCATGTCCCAGTGTGTGCTGAGAACATACCGCATTAAGACAATATTTGAGTGTTGCATCTGCGGTGGCTGTCTCACATGATGACTGCACGATCGGGACAGAAGTGGTGGGATGGTTCTTCTCAGTGCTCTGTGAGAGAGCTTCCCGTGTGCATACCCTGGGGCATGTGTCTGGAAGGCTGAGGATAATGCATCAAAACAACATTATTTCACAAATTGTAGAACATATTAAGATGTGGAGTCAACAAATCATCTCTGTAAAATGTCCGGTACCCTTTTGAGAGCACAAAAATGGTTTTGCTGCCTTAAGCACCAAATCAGGTAGTTAGCATCTTGCTTTCCAGGAATGAATAATTCACTGTACTACTAAGTGTCAACCAGAGTTGGTTGCAATCAATCAAGGTATTTATTGCTTCCTCCTAAATTGAAGCTCTGTGTACATTTTTCTGACAAATCTGAATTACTGGCTCAATGTTACTCCTTGAAAGAAGAATCAATGAATGCCAGCAGTTCTCTCCAGTTCAAGTTATTTACTCTTCAGCATCTCTACAATTTCCAGTTTTTAAAATATTGGGAAAAATAGCGGTAAACAGGGGGTGCTGCTGAGAAACTAGCAGTAATGTATCATCTTCGCTCTCTGAGACACCGGCCATGATGTGCTGATGAGAACGATCTACCAAGTTATCTACTGCATGAACCAGGGACAGGGTGGCTTTCCAGCGAAGGGACTGTCTGTAGGTCATGTATTGATTGCATCCCCCAAGTGTCTCATATTTCTGTATAAAGGCGCGATGAGCTTAAGTGGATTTGGTCGATTCTCACATTCAGGCCAAGTTTCCACACCTGCAGCACACTTATCATGCTTCTTGGAGAAACCAGGGATACATTACCATTTGTTGCAAGATGCTTTTTAACTGTGTTAAGCAACACCTCCTTGCATGTGCTGGTTCAGCACAGAAGCAGCATCTGAAGCTGCTCCTGGGCAGTTGTTCTGGGAGTCCCAGCTCCTGTTCAAAGAGCGTGGCTGTCTCTTCTGTACCATGCCTTTCAAATGCTGCTGTTCTGTCTTCCTCATCAGTGGCCCTAGATTAGAAATGATTTATTAAATGGGCAAATCTGGTGTAGATCTTCTCTCCAAGCACCCGAAACACCATTTTCCAGGCTTCTGTCGCAGAGCTGAAAAGACAAAATTCTGATCAGTAAGACTAATTTATTGTGGGGGGAAGAGCGGTTGACAGAGAAAAGCAGCAATTTACATTTTCCGGAGCTAAAGGGATTCCAGGAGGAGGTGGTTTGCTTTCTTCAGTCCCTGGTTTCTTACCAGCATTAAGGCTTCATTTCCTTCAAATGCTAGTGAGATTTTAATGCTGCTTTGCTGTCTATTATATTTAGCAGTTTCCAGCCATGACTCTTCCTAGAGCCAACCTAAGGCACTCCCAACCTTCACAAATTTGGAAGAACACTCCAAACGATTGAAGTTGTGATACCCTTTTGGCTGTCTGGTATTACATACACATGCGACTGATTCCTTTCATCAGAAATTGGCTCTGGTCTGCACCGTTTCCTTGGAAAGCTTCCTGCATTTATTTGAAAATCCATGGGAAGTCAGTAGATTTCCCAGACACTTAAGTAACCCTCTGCTTGGTGCAACCGTACGGTCCGGTGGTGAGGAGGGTCATCTCTGAAGACATGTTTTCTTTTCATTTCTGCCACAGTGCTGCTAAGGAGCCTCAAACTGGAGACTGCATCTATCCGTACCTCTGCGCCCCTCACATACCACGTCTTCAGGCTTTGTTGTCTGGTTTCTGGGCTTTAGGTGGTAGTTTCTCGTGGGGTTTGTACAGGACGTAGCGTGCTGGGATCCCTGTCTCACTTGGTTTCTTTTAGGCATTGCTATAATATAAATCAGCAGTACTAATATTTTAGCTGTAGGGAGAAATGTGCTGGTTTGATGTGTGCTGTGTAGAATAAAGAGAAAGCTACTGCCCCTAGCCCAAAAATGTGAGTAGCATAACAAATATGTTAGTGATCTCCCAGAAATGTTAAATGAGATGGGTTCTGCCACAGCCTTTGTGTATCACAGTGGGTTTTTAAGAGATTCGCCTGTCTCAGTGTAGGTTCAGACTGACGCGCTCAGGAGCACTGGTGAGCCCCGAAAATAAGGCTGAGTCCTAGTGCTGAGTTTAGTTTTAGAGCATGATTTTTCAGGGAGGCATGTTATAAAAGGAGAGGATAAATGGGCTGAAAGAGCTATAGGAGCCAAAGCACTGCAGCTTCATGGCAGGGCTTTATAGAAAGGCCAGAGAGATGTTTTAAAAGAGTAAATAACCTGCAAAATAAACAGACTAGCGCAGCATGGGTTAAAGTGGTCTTGGCAGGAAGGTAGCAGCAGTCTCCAGGTTTGCATGGCTTTCCTCCACACCGAGACCCTTCTGCTGTCTCGTGCCTTTGCGTGAGCGTCTGCAGTGATGGTGCAGCAGGAAAGCGCGGGCGATCTCTGCGCTGTGTGCTGGAGCCAGTGCGGTGGTGGCAGCCGGGGCGAGGAGGTGTGATGTCTGCCTGACCTTGGTGCTGCAGCCGGTGAGGGAGACGGGGCCAGAGCCGCCCTTCACAGCTTGTCAGAAATACCGTGGTACCAGGCTGCGCAGGGAGAAGTGGGCTCCGCAACTCTGATTTTTAAAGCATCCTTTTGCCAGCCAGCGTAAACTCCATTGCAAACTTTAGGGTTGAATCTCTTCCCTTGAAAGGCAGACAGGAGAGTGAGGAGTGCCCTGACTTGTCTGGAAGAGTCCTGAAATGCAAATAGCATGAGAAGTTAGATAGCTGGGTACGGAAACAGGTTTGTAAATGCCAGTGTGTTGCTGGGGAGAATATATCTAATAAGCTGGTGTTACAGCTGTCTTCATGCTCCCTCTGTTCAACATCTCCAAGATGCTGCGTGGGGTCCCAGTCCTTCAGTTCTCTCCTAAATTTCTCTTGGCCAAGGCTGTCAGTGGGATTATTTCTTCTTCTGGTCCTAGTGGCCTGTCTGTCAGGTCCAGGCTGTTTGTTGTGACCTCTCTGTTGAAATGGGGTCAGAAAGCCCCGTTGCTGTGGGGCTGCAGGACGGTGCTGCCCTCCCAGATGCTCCCATAAGTCTCCTGAGCACCGCAAGGCTTGGGCAGTATGAGAACATGCATCACTTGCCCTGTATGTGGCCGAGGGCGTGAAGACCACGAGCTCTGACTGCGGGGAACATGCACAGCTAGGAGGGGTACCAAAGATTTCTGTGCATTAGTTTCCCCAGTTCTCTGGAGTGAGCTCCTTGGGCCAAGGCAGCCCTTTGGGGGCTCCTGAATCCTCCTGTGTTGGGGGGTTCCTCCCACCCCCTCTTGGCCTGGGACATACAGGTACAGATACGATCTCCTTTTGGTTTTTAACCTGTACTTACACTATGAAATGGTGACCCTCTCTTCTGCCCAGATGGACAGATCTGGTTAAACTGATTTCTCACGAGGAGCACTGTATTGGTTTCTCATAGTTACAAGGAATAACCGTACACCCTTTTCATTTCCTCTGGGAAACACAGCAGTGAGAGCATCTGCTGGTTTCCAGGTACATTGATGCTTTCCACACCAGTTGCACTGGAATTCAAAGTCTCCCGTTGTGCAGTTTTAAATTCTATTTTTGGTGGGAGATGCAAGAAGGCATTAACCTCGTATTCACCAGCACATGGACCCCATCCTCTTGACCAAAATCACTTTTGGAGTTCACTCCGCGTCTTCTCCCATCTCTAAATTGCGCTTCCCCTTTGCCTGCGTAGCTGCTGGTGTCCTGCCAGCCTCAGCTTTGGCTGCTGCTGCTCCGCGGTGGGGCCCATCTGCCTGGCACGGCCCTGGGAGCCAGCTGCCCGCTGCGGATGGGGAGCCAGCCTTGGGGACCGCAGGGGTCCCTGAGCACCGCAGCCCCTGCGCCGCGCTGGCTGTGCCGCTGGACCCAGGCCCCGACGGTGCTCGTGGGCACCTGCATCTCTGCGGGTGAGCACACCTCTTCCAGCTGTCTTCTGCCCAGCTAACGTCTAGAAAGTGAGGTTTTAAAGAAGAATTTCAGGATGGTTCCCGCAAGAGGGCACTGGAACAGCTGTGAGATGTAGCAAGCATCACATGTGAACATAAAAAGTGCCCAGCTGTCCCTTACCTCTGGTCCGTCCAGCCCAGAAGAGCATCTCTGACCACAGTGATGGAAGATGCTCTTTTGGGAGAGCCCACAAACCTGGCCATGTTCCCCGTCACTCTCCCAGCAGCCGGAGATGCTGGAGGTTGTGCCCCTGCCCTCCCCTAGTAGGGTCCACTTACGGAGCTGTTGTCCATGAATTTGTCAAACCCATTTTTGAACCAGTGCTCCATCTGCTGCCAGGCTCTGGGGCGGGGAGTTTCGGCAGTTCGCTCCCTGCCGTGGGCAGAGGTGCTTTACAGTACGTGGATGGAGTATTTTCAATAAAACATGTTTGGGAATGGGATGTTCTGAGGTCTCTTACCAGCAATGACCAGCAATTCAGGATGAAGTTGCTCAGTCTCTGCTCTGGTTTGCATGAAAAAAACCCACATAAAGTTCTAGCATGTCTTTAATGAAAACGAAATGATAAAATTGGGATAATACCTACCTCATGCTGCTCTTGAGGGTTAATTAATGTTTACAAAATCACTTTAGGTCCTGAGATTTAATTGAAGGAAAAATATTACCATATAAAATGCATTTTTATGCAGGCGGTGCTATAGGGTTTCAGCTGGGCAAAGTGCCGTGGAAGCCAGCATTAGCACATGCTTTACTACTTTTATGGTCGTGATGCTTCCTGTAGTTTATATGAAAATTGTCTCTCTGAAATCACAAATGTAACATCAGTGTTTTCCTCTCACTTTGAAAGAATATTAATTTGCTATCTTAGGACTTGATTGACTATTTAAACTGCTATAAATATAACTCACCTCTGAGAAAAAAGTACAAAATGAAATATCTGTTCACTTGCTTGGGACGAGCTGATACAACTTGCTGATGACTCCACCATTGGAGTCATGTGGACATTGCTGGCTCATACGAGTAATAAATTAGGCTAGAACTGGGTGTCCTGCTGTAGTTTAAGGGTGTATCTGTGTGTTCGTTATAATCTCCTGCTATCGGGAGATTTAAAATACAGCTATAAAACGTCACTTCTAGAGTTAAATTTAACAGTGGAGGTGTCAGCTGGGGAGCAAGCTCTGTTGAGTGGGGGGTTTTGTGTATTTTTTTTTCTTTTTGAAAGAGAGAGTAACAAGAGAAGGAGAAGCAATACTGGGTTTGCCTGACTTGAACTAGTGAAACAAAACATTATTACTGCGTAATTGTCCCTTTTTCTACTGTTCCCTTTTTTGTCTTTGTGCAAAGCGTGGAACAGGTTGGGTGGACTTGGAGGCTGGATCAGTTACTCAATCTGCTTCTGTTGTTTGTGCCACGCAGGGTGACTATGACCCCAGCAGAACCAAAGTTCTTCATTTCAGCATGAACCCAGCGAGCTTGGCCAAGCAGCAGCGCAAGGAGGAGCAGCAGCAGCTCCAGGAGGAGTGCGAAAGGCTGAGGGAGCTGGTGAGGGTGCTCGAAGGAGGCGGCTCCATCCCTGGGAATCTGGAAGGAGCTGGGAGTTTTCAGTCACCACAAGAAGTTGCAGGTAGGCTGCTGGCTTCTGGTCGTGGAGATGCACTTAATCATCAGTAGTGCCAGAGCAGCTGACTGCAGAAGCAGGTGGAGACATTGCAGACAGTGTGCTTGATGGAAGGGTTAAAAGGAAAATGAAAAAAGCTGGGTTGATGGAGGAGAGAGTGAATGTGTGGTGGCAATCCTGTGGCAGTTTGGTACATGGGTTGGTGGTAAGGGTAAATAATAATAATCCATGTCATTTGCTGAAGATAAATGAAATACCAATATAACAGCCTTCATAGGCCGGTGCTGCCGATGGAGTAAAAGGAAATATTTCCTTCCTTTCAGGGATGGTTTAGCCCTTGAGGTAGTACAGACAGCAGGAAATAACTTTCATAGCTGCAGGGAAGCAAGTGGTTGAAATCTTTTCAGACCTGGCTTAAAACAAATTAATATTGTTTATCAGTGTATATGTGCCCCATTAATCACAGCTACATTCAATACTCCATGAAAATAGAGTACATCTTTCACCGAGCTAAATACATTTCACAGAATCTGTGGCTCTCCTCCAGTACAGTCTGTCTTCTCTTCACGTACCTGAACGAGACTTTTTAGTACAGTAACCCCAAAGTCAACACCTCCAGACGTGCTCTCAGACTGTAAATCAAGGTAAGGATATCAATAAAACGTGACCCATCACCTGCAACACTGCGAGGGGACCTGGCAGAGTCGAGTCATGCTGCAGAGCCCAAGAGATCTTACTGCTGTAACTCTCTCGCATGTACCTTACCCTCCAAACATTTTTGTGAGAGAAGAGAAAAATAAAAGAGAGCTGAAGGTCTGCGTGGAGCTAACCTGTTGTGTTCCAGCAGCATGTGTGTGGTCAGTGTCTGGAGGTCAGGATGCTCCCTCGGATGAGGCTAAGAGGGCAGAGCTTTTCTCAAAGGCCGTGTGTGCTGGAGGCTTGAGACCCACAAAATGGCAGAGCCCTGGTTTAAAGAAAATACACAGAAGAAAACATCTTTCACTACTACGGCACCAAAATTCTCTGAAAGTAACTTGCTTGTTTTCCCATTGCTCAAACAATAGTCCTTTATTACTGCTAAGAACATGTTTGTTCTGGCATCTCATTGTGGATTATGGTACTATATAGCCTTAAAAATATGGCCGTGAGAAGTGTAGATGGGGTGGTTTATAAAGTGAAGAGCTGACTGGATGTTAGAGGTACAATGACAGTTTGTCACTGTTGTTAGTGGATGCTCTGACAAATGCATAAGCATTAAACACTTCCCGAATGTTTAAGGAAGGCTGTCTTTGCCCGTAGGAGCTTCCAGTCTAAGAGCCCCGTGAGACTCGAGCAGTTCTTGGGGATAGTTCTTGCATTGCAATTCGAATTGGAAATGCACTGGTTTTTAAATTACAGCAGATGCTGCTGCCCAGTGCCCTTGTCTGTCGTTGTGCCCCCAGGTACCCTGGCACATCTAAGGCTGCAGATCCGCGCGGCTGACAGTGCCCCTCGAGCCCGGGGGGAGAGTGCCGGGCAGCGGCAGAGAGGATGCAGAGGTGAGGTCAACTCTGTGTCTGTGCCGCTGATGAATGAACCTCTGGGGTATCATCCACAGTAATTAGACCATTTTTTCTGGGGGAATGTGTTTCTCACGTATGCCTCCTATGATTTGTTATTCATAATTATTATTCTGCTGCCTTTCACGCAGTTGCTTTCAGTGGTTTGTGAGGCGCTTCTGTGCTGGGATGTTACCGGGTTTGTTTTTAGCTCATAAGGGATGCATTTTTAAAGCTGTTTTCTCTTCTACCTTTGATTCCAACAGCAAAACAAACAGCTCACTAGGTTTCAGGGTGTTTCCAGCCTCTCATATATCTGATGCTTTTTTTCCTTTTGCCCCAGTCCTATGCTACATCATTCTGACTTCTGGTCACCAACTCCAATGGGAGAGAGCAGCAGTTGCAGAGCCTAGCAGGGTGGGAAATACTTCAGTCTCTTTTATTACGATCACAGGAGGGCCCTTTGCATTCTCAGAGTGCCTGTGAGTGCACATGGAAGTGGTTCATGTAAACAAAATGGAAAAAAGAGCTGTAAGTGAAGGATGGAGGAGCCCTGTGGATGATTGTCTTTGAGACCAGGGCATGTGTATAGTAAGCCAGGTTATATGGAAAGATCTTGGGTTTTTCTCTTGTGTTTTACGTACTTCTGCGCATCACTGTCATGCACAGGGAACGTTGCCATAAATACTCCTAAACCCTCCTTTCTGCTGCGGGAGCGTTCAGCAGTACGGTCTGAGGATGAAGACTCTGTATATTAGGATGTGCAAGAGATGCTGAGGATGTTACGGCGCTGACTGCAAGGTTAGCAGGTGTATCTGAGCTGGCTTTCAATTAGCCAGATCTGGTGGCCTTGCTGGGGCAGGGCAGAGCTCCCGGTGGGCCAGGGGACAGCACATCAAGCGCTCTGTGCAAGCTGCATCCATTTTTGCATTGAGTCTGTCCTGCTTAGCTCACGCAGCATCCGCAGTGTGGATGCAACAGCTGTTCCAGGAGTGGTTTAGCAACATGGATTCACGTGGCCGGGAAACTTACACTGTCTCTCCCTGGATACGAAATGGAAGATCCATCTTTTGCTGTTTTCTTAGGATCTCAACAGCCCTGCCCACGGGAATGGCTGCCATATGCCTTCCATTTTAGTATATTTTCAAGGTGAGAACTGGGGAGCATGTGGCAGAAACTCCCTCCGCTCTGTTTTGTCACTATGCAATTGGCTGCCTTGGGGAGGGAGGTTTATTGCGCATAATGAGGGAGCAGGTTTCAGAGAGGTTTGTGGAGCTGTTTCTATACAAAAATAACAAGAACTAGAATTTTTCTTGCACCCCTTTCTGTCAGCTGCAATACCCATATGTCTGTTTATCCATCTCATTTGTATGACACATGCAAGAGGCAAATTCAGTTCTCTGAGCTTTCAAGGTGGGAGATCCCTCGTGTCAGAGTTGAACGGGATGAAGGGAGACCGAGGACAGAGTAGGAAAAGTGTGGATAAAAGCTGGGAAGACAACAAAGGTCACATATAAGTTTGCGTTTTGCCTTTCGACAGATAGAGGTAAATGTAAGATTTTATTGTCCTATTTTGCCATATACCCTGAATGGCTTCTCGGCAGAGGTGAGGGATTTGGGTGGCCTGTAGCCAGTCAGGTTTGCTATGTTCAGCAAGCTTATGTGATCTGCAACAATTACGCTTAAGGTTCAAAGAATTATAATTATACTAACCAAAAACATTAAGGACAATGATGTTGATGATTTTGATAATAATGTGTTGGCCATTATTAAATTCGCTCATTGCACTGGAGTGCAGCACGTTTTTTCTGATCGTGGTTCCAACTCCTGGATAGGTAATAAGGAAATTATTACTGTGGACGTTAAAGCTCATTAAATGTGACTCTATTAAAAATCAAGGTTATGCTGGACTTTAAATCTCTTTGAGCATAACCGCTGGGGGCTGCAGCACAACCTGGCAACTTGCCACGTGGTTCAGTGGTCCTTTCCTCTCGTTTATGCCGTAATAGTCTCTAGCAAAACGTGTACCAGGGCTATTGCAAAGGAGAGGTTTGAACAATGTGAGCTATAACAACATACCGTCCTTTTTCGAAGTATAAATTTGCATGCGGGGTTGTGCGGTGTTAATGGGGCAGATCTGTGGCAGCCGCATTACGGGAATGGCTGTAGCTTTATGGGTGCTGTGTTTCTCTCCGGGTGGCTGCCCGGGTCTGGGTTGTGTAAGAGGAGAGTGCACCAAGGTCAGGCTGCCATCTGGGGAGAGGCTCCGAGTCCTCCTGTCTCTCAGACAGGGATGCAGATTGTAACAGCTTTGGAAAGGCGGCGCGGGGCATCACTGCCCAGACTTGGAATCTGTTCCAGTTCTGTATTTCTCTTTCCTGTACTCTTCACACCTTTCCCCCCACACACCTTTTTGTATTTCAGGCTGCATCTTTTGCTTTTTTGGGTTTTTTTCCCCCAGCTCTGTAGCTTCTCCTGTTTTTTCCTGTTTCTCTCCAGGCCATTTCTGTTTAGATCTTCCTTTTTTATCTTGTCTGGTCCTGGTGGACCTCTTGATCTTTCTTTTCTGGAGCTGCTAGAGATGGAGTTCGGTCATAGTTGCAAGCAAATAGGTAGGTGGCAGCTAATGGGGAGCTGACAGAAGTAATGACTTGTGTGTTGTAGCAAAGCATAGGTAGAAATGAGAATGCTTCAGGTGCTAATTATTTCCATTTGTGTTCTCATCTTAAAAGTGGTATATTTGAAGGTAGGAATGGATGACCCGTGGAAGCTCGTTCCTGACTAAGGGATGCAGTAATGAGCATTTTCCCTGAGCTCCCGCGGTTTACTGCTGTCCTGTAGGTACAGCAGAGCGTTCCCTTCTTTCATGCAGCCTCTCCCTGGGAGAAAGAGGAAAAGTGCTTTTAATATTCTTTCCGTTGAGAGACAGGCTGGCACCCCTACCAGGAAGGAGGATGGGGAAATCAACTCTGATTTCAACCATCTGTGGAGAATTTTGGAAGTGAACTATTTCCCTGAACGTAATCCCACCAAAAAGGAAAGCTACTCATCCATCTCAATGGTTTTGGTGTCCTTTTTCTCTTGTTAGGGAGAAGTGGGAAAAAGGGGTCCTTGATGAAGGGCTGGGGAATCTCACTCTAAGGCAGGTGTTTGACCCTAAAAAAGATGCTACATCTGGTGTTCGGCAGAGACTGTCTCCAGCATCCCTGCCATGTCAGGGCCTTGTAAAAATGTAATTAATTGGAATTAAATTCAGTAATGAATTAATATTAAAATAATCTAATCTTGTTGAAGTGACAAGGCAGAGATGGTAAAATTTGTCACTGTCCCAGCATGCTTGTGCTTCTGATGAATGTGTTTCTGAGTACAGAAGGTGACAAAGAAGGAGCAGATGGAATTTAAAAGTTGCCGTTCTCCATCCACAGTTGGCTGAGCTGTTGGTGCTTGGAAGCCTTGGTGCTTCCTACCATCTGTGTATAGGAAATCGCACATGATGAGGGCTGCACCTGCAAATGAAACCTGAGTCCTCCTGATGAAGGATTTTTCTGTGACCTTAGCTGTGGGTGGGTGTGCGCGTGCAAGCGCAGTATCCGTATCTCCCTTGGTGCTGATGCTCCCAGCATCTCGCTGGTCAAACAAGGTTGGACCAGGTGGGTGCATAGAGGGCAGCTCTTCTTCGGTCACGTAATGCCTCTTCCTAAAGGAGAGGAAGGATTCATTAGGGGACGCTTCTCTCAATGTTTAACATGCCAATTCCCCTTCAGTTTGTACCGAAGGAATTGCCTTTCTAAAGTGAAGGTCCAGGGCATTTGCTGTCTTCAAATGTTAAGGGACTTTTGGTACGAGCAGGTTATTAGCCTTTGTGCCCTGCCTGTATTTCAATAAAGTAATTGCTTTCTGCATATCCCAGTTTCTTCTGAAGTTTATAAAGAGCTTGTCTTTGCCTCTGGGGTTTTGCTGTGCTCTGATGAAATTCTGTCCTCTTTCACTCCATGGCCTCATGTTCTTGATGGGGCAAGAAATCATTCCCTACTGCTACCTGCATCAGAAATGTTGCATAGCTTTAATGTACAAAACACAAACGATAGGGAAAGTAGCACACAGGACGAGCGTTATTAGCAGCAGTCCTTGGGAGCTGCTTTGCCTGACCCACTCAGAGCCTGCCTGCCTTCCCGCGCTGACGCTGCAGCTGAGAGCGGGGCCTCCTCGGGGCAATCCCCTCGCCTCTCGGCTAGTTATTATCGTTATTGTTTTTATGGTGCTAGTTTCTCTACTGCAAGACATTTAGACCAGTCTGGGACCTGAATAGTATATTAAGACTGGGAATAAGCTGGTAGTTTAAATAGAGCTTACTTTGATTTCCTTCCTTATCATCCATATCCCTGTGTCCCAGCCCAGAACTGCAGGTAACGAGGTGGGGCTGCTGAAGGTACCTCTTTGCCTAAAAGCCTGTAGCCAAGTTGGGGCCTCCTGTACTTCCGTATTGACAGTGTTGCAGTAGTTGGTGGGCAGAGTCTATAAAACCCTTTTACCTTACAATGGTTTCAATAGATTTGGGCAGCCCAGCCACAAGGGAGAAATACCTTGAAGCCTTTGTGTGTCCTGATTCAGCAACAGTGTGGCCCTTGATGGCAAATGCTCTGCACTACCGAAGTCAGCGCAGGCGCCTATAAAGAACCACGTTTCCTGGCTTGAATGAAAGTATAGTACCTCAAGAGGGCTGAAAGAAGTGTTCCCAGGTTAAAAAAAAGTTGCTTTTATCATATATAGCATTTGTCATCCAGATAGATTACCAGGTTTTTTTGGAGATAACACAGATATGAAGTCATGCAGCACTGAATGTATTGAAAACAGTGTGCTCTGCCTATGGCAGCACGCCACGAGTCTGTTAAGCAACCAGAGAGACTTGCCCCCGAGCACGACTTAATCTGTGTGCTGCGAACGGCCGGGACACGAGCGGGCAGACAGGGGTTGCTGACCGAACAAACCCCCGAGGATGCCTGAAGCCTGCAGCTTCTTGTGAAACTGTGATGGGAGGTGCCAGCGAGACACTGCTGGGACTTTCAGACTCCGTCTGCTGTCCAGGGAGCCAGAGGTTTGTAATAAATCCTGTAACGTAGTTCTGTTGTAGCTACTGAATGTGTAAATCTTGGTGTCAGTCAAAGGTTGCTACCCAGACTGTACTTAGCCTTCACAAAGAGCAAAAGAGCTGCAGGTTTTCTTCCTGGCCCCTCTTTTCCACCCAGTTCACGTGTGGAGTTCCTGGAGGCCTCGGTCTTTCTGCTTTTTTAAAAGGCAGCCTGTGAACCTGCATAATACCTCCATACAGCTCCAGTGAGTCTTACAAGGGTTTTTTTTTAAAGCATCTCTTACCCTCTTACAAGACACTGTGTTGAAGTTGATTACAAAATATTTAGTAGAACCAGAAGCCTTGCTCCAGAGCAAATAAAGCCACTTTACCAACAAAGATATAGTAAAGTAAGTTGAGAGGGAGAAGGAAGTGGAAAAGAAAACTAAAAAGTCTGTGTGATGAGGGGACCAAATTTAAACACTGAAATATAAGAATATCTACGAGGGTTTCTGTAGCAATATGAGGAAAGAGGCTCCCGAGGGAAGGGTCTCTGGGCTTAGAGATCCTGTCCTGAGTCTGAGTGTAATGGAAATGAGTAGCACCACAAGAAAATACTGCTGGGGAGAAGGTTGCTTGTTTCCTAGGTGGGTGTGTTTTCCTTACTCAGTACTGATGCAGTAAAGTTGTGGTGTTATGTCTAAGAAGGAAGAGGTCACCTTTGCCAAGGTAGATGGGAAAGCTAGAGGTAGCTAATGTCTAGTTACAAATAGGCAGGTGAGAAGCTTAGAGGTAACTTCAGGGACCAGATAAGTCAAGAGAAGATGTGAGAGCATACCTAGAGAAACCTGCGCTCACAGGGAGTATTCTGTCTCCTCCTGGCTTACTCTATATGGGGCTTTAGAGGAGAATTGGTGGTAGAAACAGTATTTTTAAGCCTGCTGACTTGGATTTCTGGTTCCCAGTCCATCGGTAGCTGAGTGAAACATGAAATGACTGTGAGGATGAATTGTTCTCACTACCAGCAGTAGTCCCCAGAAGTAGCTGTGCTCCTCCATCTGTAACCAGGGGAAGTTCAGAGCCTTTGCAAGGAGAGAGAAGTCAATGTGTTTTAGCCCCTTCCCACCCCCCAAATCCCCCCAAAACACCATCGAATTTGTACCGTACGGAAACTGCCACACTGCAGATAGCACCCTTTGTGGCCGTAGTTCTTCTGCGTCCCTCTGGTTCTTTATATCCCTCCGTGCTGATGGTTTCTTTATCATCCAGAGACAAGCCAACAGGCTGTTCAGCTTTATGGGTCTTGGTAAACTTTGGCAGTTGTGTTTTCCTGCGTGGGTATTTGCATCAGGCTCTCGTTATTTGGTTGTTGCCTTCTTGGTAACTACGTAGCAGTCAAGATGCTCCCGCTAGATCTCTCCTGTCCGGCATTTCTCCTGAAGGGAAGGAAATGAGGTATTATCTGCAGCTGCCCTTTGGACCCTGCGGGGTTGTGATATGAGCTGCCTCTTACAGCAGTTTGCATCACAGAGCAGCTTTTGATTAGGAGCGATGTGCCATAAGGCCTCTGGATGTACACAATTGAAAATGCTCTTTCATTCATCAGCAGGACTGAGAAGAAAGGCTTGTGCTGATGTCTCAAATTCAGGCCGACACAATTTCCCTGACATGAGAGAAACCAGCCTGCCAGCATGGCAGAGTGCTCAGGCAGGGGAGAGCCTCACATCTTTGCTCTGCATCTTGTCAATGTATTGTTTCTCCTGGAAGTTAAAGCCTGATGCCTTCGTGAGCAGTAGAGAGTAGTGGAAATCTAGTCGAGGAACTTTGCAGGGGGCGTGGAGGTTACCGGGAACGTCTTGAAAAGCCTTGTGCTGGCAAGGTGAATGTCCCCTTGGTTGGGGATGTTTATTAGATTCAGGAAGGATGACAGGAACGGGAAAATACTGACCTTATTTACACTTTCCCTCTCTATGCTATCCAAGATGGTGGTATTCTTGTTATGGCAGGTTCATAATGGGGAAAAAAATTACCGAATTTGCTGTTTTTCTCTGGAGTCCTCATTTCAATTTCCAGGTAAGTATACGTGGCCAGGAGCTGAAATCTGACTGTCTTCACAGAATAAATAGGGACTCCTTAACACTGAATCCCAGATGAGGTGGGGTGAATGTGCAGAGACTGAGAAATAAAGTATCTCTACTCGTTACACATTTTAATGGGGAAACATGTGCAACTAAAATTCAGAAGCCAAAGGATAACTTTTTGCACGAGATGTTATTCTGGTTTACCTACCTGTCTCTCTGTGAGAAGCTGTTTTTCCTGGGAAATACTGTTTTCCAGTTGCGTTCCCAATTTTTCATTTCACTTACTCTGATTATTTAGGGGCTGTAAATGAAGTAAAAGAAGGCTGTTTCAATATTCTAGAGCAGCGGCTGTATTTAAGAAGTTTATATTTGATGAGTAAGTTGATGACATTGCATTATGTGAATTTGATGTGCAAACTTGTCACGAAAGTGTAAACATAGTGACAGCAGGACCAGCAATTCCCAGCCTAATCAAGTAAGCCGAGTAACACATTCTTTGAGCGATAGAGTAATAGAGACTGATTTGCATATTAAAATGAGAGAAGCTACACAGATCCAACAATTAAGTTGATATTTTAATTGCATAAAAGTCAGGAGATTCAAAGTTATATTTCCTGCATCAGTTCATTTGTCACCCACATGTAGTTGTAGTATTTTCAATGACTTTATTTGGTATGAAATTAACGTGGATTAAAATACATGAAACGCTGGCCGTGGAAGAAAGGAGAACTTTGGATTTGCTGGGTTAGAAAGCAGACTAAGAGAATTGAGAAGTTCTTGGTCTGTTTAAAAACTGTACAAACAAATTTCAGGTAATTTCTTTCTTAATATTCTGGTAGACATGTTGGGAGGGAGGGAGAGGGAGCTATATTCAAATGCGATGGAAAAAATTCCCATTGATCTCAATAGACCTTGAATTATATCCTTAACTTCTTATTTTCTTTTTAAGGAATAAGCTTTATTTAATTAGAAATTCACACAAATGCACTAGTACCACTAAGGATTACATCAATATATGGATTCTGTCCTTGGTGTTTATGCTGGTTTCACAGCACTGATCTTGCATTCAGATAAGCACGCACATGCACGGCTGCCCTTATCTCCCCATGCCGATGTTCTGATATATGAATGCTTGTTCCCTGCGCTCACAAAAAGCTATTCACATGCCAAGTCTGTCGATTTTTTTATAATCCTTCTTTGAATTAGACTACAAAAAGAATATGTTTGAAAAGGTTAACTAATGGATACACTTTTCTTCCTGATGAGGAAAAGAAAAATGGTGAAGGGCTGAAAAATGGTCAAGCAGAGTTTTGATCAGGCTTTTCTAATCAAATACATTCTAGGCAGTGAGCAAGTAGGAGAAATGTTAATCCATGGTGGATTTATTTGGAATGGAGAACATTTATTTGGAAAGCAATCAGTGTATAAAAGCAGACACTTGTAATTACTTTGCCATCTTAAGCATGGCACTGACATCAGTACCATGATGATGTGATAACGTTGTGATAGCCTTTTGAATGTGGTGCTGACATAAGAATGTCAATAGGAAGGGCGAGAAGCCTCTCTTAGTATCTTCACACCTATCGACCTGGTTTGCTAACGTCCAGGTATTCTGGGCAGCTTGTCCAGTGGTCACTAATCACACAGTATCCTAAACAAAAAGGCGTAAGACCCTCTCAGCTTGTTGGAAAAAAGCCAGCACCTTGCAGTCCCCTTGGGAATCCGCCGGTGACAGTACAGCGACCGGAGCGCTTGCGGGACGAGCGCCCGGCATGGCACAGTCACTAAGTAGCTGGCAGCGTTCTGCGTGGCGCTGGCTTTGGTGCGGTCCCCTCGTGCTCCTGGTGTGATTTTGTGCCAAGGTGGTGAAGGCACGGGTTTAAACCATAGCAAGGCTTAAAGCTCAGGGGAACGACGTGCCTGTCCGTCGGGGATTTCTGAGCATCTGGGAGCAATCCATTACTTAGACTAAACTAAAGCTACCTGGTGTGGTTGGTGTAGTCACAGCAGCTGATGCAGTCTTCACTCGCTATTTCAGTGTTTCCACATTTTCTCCATTTCACTGCCAGGTAATCTGGCAAGAGCTCCAGTCTGAGAGCAGTCAGTCAATCCAGCCTCCATTAGGGAACAGCATATTCATTCTTATATACAGCCAGCGCCAGCTCGATGGATGAAAATCAGACAGATAAAAAGCTGGTTGAAATCAGATTCATGAATTGCCTTTTCACACTCTAAGTGTGTTTCTGTCTGTATTGAACAGAAGAGTCTTGATGCGTCCTGTTGGAGTACTGTAGCATAGTGGGTTATTGGGTAGGCATGCAACTTTGTAAAGTTACCTTCTGCGCTGATCAGATACCATCATAGGTGTGCAGCAGAAGTATTTAAGTTAAATAGATCAGAGGCTTCGGTACGGAAGGGGCAGAGGCAGCGGCAGCATCCACCTTTGCAAGAGACTGTGGATGTGTCATCAAAAATCTCACCGCTAGTGGCATCAAAGGCGGTGCGCAGATCTGAAAGATTCAGCGAAGGTTTTCTGAATAGGCTGATAATGACGACGGCCTGTGATTCCCCTTTTAGACTGCCATATTGCGATGACTTCCCTGAAATGAGACGGAATTTAGGTGAGGGGAAGTTTCCGTCTTGTTTTACAAAAGCAGTAAAAATAAATCCTGAGTTAGAGCTGGTGGTGTTAGATCTGTGTAACAGATGTGGGCTAAAGGCATTTTCATCGTCAGCCACCATTTGAGGTAACTCCTGGTCAGGTTGTTTCCATGATGTTGTCCCCTCCTTGGCACGTGGGCAGCGTGCCAGTGCTTTTGCGAGCTCCCTGCAGAATGTATTTGGACTCCCGTGGTGCCAGAAGGAGTAGTGGAAATTACTCTTCACTTCCATTTCAAAGCACTTCTTTCTGCTATAGGACCCTTCACATTTTACAACCTGAAAAACCCACAGAAAGGGGACGGGAGCATTACCCTGTGTGTGTATTCTGGACTCCATAGGAAGTTTTCAGTGAAATGAAAAATCTTAAGCGGAATGTTCCCATGTATGCAAAGTCTTCATCTGCAAGGTGATGTCCTAAGCCAAACGGAGAGGATGCTTGCAGCACTTGGGAACAGATTTAAAGCTAATGGCATCTTAGTTACGCCTCAGGTAGCTCTCAGTCCTAGGACGCTAACCCCAATAGTTAGAAATAAATAAGGATAAAAATTAGAACTACACATATCCCACTTATTGCAGCATGTTAAACACTGCTGTTCTCCTCTGCCGAAGGTGGAGTGAGCCAGCCTGTTCCATAAAACCAGGGCAAATGAGCAATTAGCAAGAGGTACAGAAACAGTGTTTAGGAAGGTATAAAGTTGCTCTGAGAGCTATAAAACCTCTCTCCTTGTTTTGCATACGGTTTAGAGTGGGAATGTTTGACACTTAACAAAAGCTGACTAATTCTTTGTTGTTTCCCTTTAATGATCAGAATTCAGGGGAGGGCTGGCTGTGACAGGTGGGAGAAGCAATGCCATGAAAGTGAAGCTCTTTTTAATTAGAAAGTCCCTTGGATGATTTACTTTCTAGTGATTTGAGTGCTGGCCGGTTTGAATGTGTCAGCAATACTGACCGGCACGATGCAGTCTTGTCAGCGCAGGTTCTGTTTTGCTCTTCGGACATCAAGAGGTGAAGCCTGCTCCAACAAGGAGAGTCTGTGATGAGGGAAATTATAACTGCAGCCAGCCGTGCTAGCGACTTCACCATCTGCTGTGAAGTCTCCGGCTTGAATGCCAGCACTTGTGGTAGCAGGCATAATGATGATAATATTTTCCACTTCTGTAGCACCCTCTGTCCAAAGGTCTCTGACTATGCTAGAGATACTAATTAAGACTCGCAGCACCCATGGGAGGTGGGCATGAGTCTCCACACTAGCTTTTCTTGCTTGCAGAGTCTAAAGAGATTGTGGCACTAATCTTTGGGCAGCAATTCCTTCCATCGGGCAGCTCTGGAAGAACTAAAAACCTCTCGTACTGTTGTTAGTTTAAATCAGAGCTGTATTAGAGAGGCAGTCTGACTCGCGTTAACCTGCTGGAGTGTAAGGCAGGGACTGAGCTTCATGCTCCTAAGTGGGCTTGCTGGGGGAGCAGCAGAAGCGGGGTCTGCCGTAGCTGTTTCAGAGTTTCTTACAGTGTAAGTCTTGCAGTAGGTCTTATAACTTGAGTCCAGTCCTTAATCTGTGGCCTTCTGAGGAAACTGGACTCTTAAGATCAGACTGCAAACATGCAGTGCAGTGCTCTGCCTGTAAAAAATCATAGAACAGTTTGAGTTGGAAGGGACATTTAAAGCTCATCTGGCACCAGCACCCCCAAGTCCTTCTCGGCAAGGCTGCTCTCAATCCTTCATCCCCCAGCCTGTATTGTACTGGGGATTGCCCCAACCCAGCTGCAGGACCTTGCACTTGGCCTTGTTGAACCTCATGAGGTTCACATGGGCCCACTTCTTGAGCTTGCCTTAAATATCGCCAGGACGTAAGTCCCCAGCAGACGTGTCTCCTGATGAGACTTTCTGTACGTGAAATCATCACTCCTTTCCTCCAAGCAGTGAGTTGAAGTGCCTGTGTGTAGCAATCCACAGTGAGCCTCGCACCGGCAACGTTGGAGACGGTGCTTGAAAATGCCTGCAAGTAACACAGATCCCCCCGGCTGAGTCCATGTTCTGTAGTGATGTCTAGAATTCTGGATGCTGTTTTTTGTTCAAAGGGCTTCTTTTGTTTCATACAGCTTTACTTTATTTTATATAACTCAATCTTTCTTGTAGAAGACTAACAGGAAAGCTTTTCCATAACCTACATTGCCATAGTCTGCAGGAAATGGATGAATGACATTGTATGGACCCTCAGGAAGGAGTGAGTGCATGAGAAAGGGAGCAATTTGACCACAAATCTTTAATGCGTGATCCCAACACTCACACTCCTGGATTCAAAATACATTCCCGTGAAGATCCGTTTAACATGCTCTTCAGTTGGGTAGAGTTGTGGCAGTGAAGCTCTTTCTTCCCCTGAGCGCAAGGTGTAAAATAAAACCTGCTAGTTAAGATCAAAAATACACCTACTATCCACCATCTCTAAGAGGAAAAATACTGTTGTGAAGTGTCGTTATACGGTGCGTAAGTGTATTTGAGGCTATTAAAGACAGTTATCCTCAGAGCGCTATACATAACAGGTTAAAATGAGGGAGGGTGGGGGAACAAACCCTTGCTGTGTTTAATTATTGCTGGGTGCTGCATGCACTTTTCTCCATTATTTACTTAATCTTAAATGCCAGATGCTAAAGGGCACCAGCATCAATTAACTGCTTAATTAGACTTGCAAAGAAATCATGTAATTTAGTTGTAGGCAAATAAAAAAAAGAAAAAAAACACACAAAACAGAAGCTCAGGGCCCTCTTTGCAATCATTTTTAAAGCTCCCTGCATACATTGTTTGCTTTTATTGCTTGCTGGAAACTCTTTGGAGCACTCTCTGTGCCACTTGCCCCGTAGGGAGGCAAAGGGCTGGATGCAGCATCGCTTGTTCATTGCCATTCTGAGTGGATTTAGCCACAGCTTGCTTTGTTGCTCTCCAGATTCTTTTAACAGAGGTTTGAATAAGATGCCCTTTGCGAGAACTTGTGTGATGCCTCATCCTGATCCGCGGGAGAGCCTGTCCTTCTCCCTCTCTTTGTGATCTGCGTCCCCTTCGGTGCTTGCTCTGGGTACCCTGTCTGGTGAAGACGGGGCGCTGTCCCCTGTTTCTGCTAGGCAGGCTTTTGTGGTGAACACATTTTTGTATTTTACAGTATGTTTTAGCGTGCAGCCAACAAAGCACCCTGTCTTTAGCAAAAAGAGCTCTGCTTCCCTCACTACAAAATAATAGGAAGCAAGATGCTTTTATTCCATTAGTTCCCACTCTTTTGAATAAGAGTGTTCACGGGAGTGGAGTGCATTCATTTTTGTTTCATCAAGGCCCACAACTCTGCCTGAATCTTTATCTTGCAAATTGCCTTAACAGTAATAATCAATGCCTTGTGCTTGTGTATACACAACGTTTTTCTTCTGCAGAGGTGCTGCTGCCTTTCTGACTCTGTTACCGCTATTCTCACGTCGGCATCGGCAACATTGTCATTTAAGCGCCTTTGCAGCATCCCGCGTCTTACAACTTTAGTTCCTAGTTCCTTAGTTACCTAGATGCTGGAAGCTGCTGATGTATTTTTTTCTCAGATGTCCTGAAACCTTTCTGAAAACAAGGTGGTGTTCAGTTTCTCAGAGCTTTGTTCTCCCTCAGTGCCCACGCTGTCTCAACACTGCTCTTTTCCTGTCTGAAAATACAACCTAGCCCTCACAGAGTTCCCTATTTCTTCAAAGCACTGTATAAACATTATCTAATTAAGTATATATAACATGCCCTGAAGTATGTTAAGGGAAAACTGCAGCACAGCATTGAAGTTTCCAGTCACTTGATCCAGTGTAAAATCAGATTGAATCACTAATGCTGTGCCTAATGACATGTATCGAGACAGGAGGATCAGAGTTGCAGCCAGAAGCGTTGGGAGCTGCTGCCAACGAGAGAGGGGCACAGGTAAGTTCTGTGTTAGTTCTAGAGTTGGTTTGGATATGCACCCTAAGGTAATAAACAAAACAACCAAAAAAAAAGAGGAGCTGCAGCATTTGGATCTTTCCTGTTTTGATATATATAATCAGCTCCACATTTCCTGTTGAAATGCTCATTAAAATTGCAGCCCCTGTGATTATGCAGCTGCCTAATTCAAATCAATGGGGCTCCTGAAACAATTTCAGATATTTTTAAATACTGCTGTAGAACTTCCTTGTTTACAATGTTATGATTAAGTGACTTTTTTCGAAGTCATCTAAAGCATTAATAAAAATCTCTTTAGCTTTTCTCTATTTTTTTTTTTTTTTTTACTCTGAGCGGCTGCAAATAGTGCAAACCTTGCTTTATGGCTTTATCTTTTACTTCGTAGTGCAGCATGTCTATTTGTATTGATAACTAAATCAGAACCCCAATTACACAAGTTCTTTATAATTCCTAGTAAGCCATAATTGACTTCTTTTGTTTTGGAATCATAATACAAATAAATAAAATTAACAGAGCAGCAGAGTAAATAGCACTGAGAATACAACAGCCGTGCCTTGCTTCCAGCCCACTAACTTTGGGAAGCAACTGTTGATAATGTCTGTCAGCTAAAATACTTTGAGGTTATAACGGACACGTGGCTGTCCAGAAGGAACATTATAATGTCCAACGGGTCAAGATACTTCAGTAGGTCTCATGCTGAAAGGGAGGTCATTTGAGTTTTACGGGAAAGATGCTTCCAAGGTAATTTCAGCTCTTCTGCTTTGGAATGCTTTGGAGCAATGCTAGGGTTCTCGTAAGGTTGTTTTAATGACTTTGGGTTTATTATCTTTTCACTCTTCTGATAACTCCAATCCCTTTCACTGTTTCAGAAGCCTTGGCACATTACAGGAAAATACCTAAATCAAAACATTGTGGGAGAGAGACTGCATGAACGAGCAGATGTTTACAGTCTCTGACTTCTGTGGTTGAGAAAAAGCAAACATGTTTCTATAAAAACTCAACGTGGTAAAAGCACTTTAGTTGCCTGTAGTTTTGTGCTTCACCTGCCTGTGAAGGTATTTCTTTAGCCATCTTTTGCTTTTATGACCTCACCCCGGCTGTACTTATTAACTCCCCTGTTTAACTCCACTTGGTTATGGTCCTGCCGGGGTGCCAGGAGCAGGGGAAGAGGCAGATCTGGCACAGCTCAGAGCTGGCTCTCGTGGTCGCTTAATCCCTCGCTGAGCACATCTGCTCAAGCTGGTGCTGCTACATCAAGCATCGGGGTGGCCAGATGTGAACCGCTGCAGATGTTTTAGCATCGCGGTGTGGTTGAGCCCGGCTGCTCTGCTACCAACCTGCGGTGCTGCTGTCACCGTTACAGCGACATCCCTGTTCACAAAAGGGGGATGGAATAATGGAAACTGTGCAGGTCAAAATTGGTCGATGCTGGCTGGCGGTTGCTAACTGTATCCTTACTGGGTTTAGAAGTAGATGAAGATTTTACATGAACTCTTGTTCTTTGGTGCTGAAGAAGTAGGATGCAGCCTGTAGGACAGAGAAGCGAGTATTGTTACTTAGATATCATCCTGTGTGTCCTCTTGGTATTCAGGACTTGTGCATCTGTTGAAAGTTGGAGGTAAATGCTTTGGATGTGGACAAGGGAAGGGGAAGGAGATGGAACAGGACAGGAAAGACCAAAGCTTTTTCTTATTTTAACAGAGAATAGATTGAATGTGATTTGGCCACTGCACCTTAATGGGTAATCTCCACTCTGAGCCTCAGATGAAAAGAAAAAATCCATAAGGCTAGGGATAATGCAAGAGGATTTTTGCAGACTTTTCTCAGATGTAAAATGAGCTACTGAATAGCACAGCCTTTAATGATAACTTTTTCTTCGAGCACAGAGCTAATTCATTGATTTAGCCTAGTTGGGTAAATCTGTTTTTCGTTGCTTGCACATCCCACGCACAGAAACCTTTTGTGTGTGCCATTTTTCCCTTCCCTCACTTGTCCCTCAGCATATTTTTTCCCTAAACCTCTGGCTGACCAGTCCCAGCAGTGCCGTTCATGCCAGCGGCACGGTCTCCGTGGCACTCGGTGCCATTGGCCCCAGTGGGAAGAGTTTACAGCAGCAGAGAGTGAAATCTTCTCAAACCAAATCTGAAACGAATCCTTCTTGTGGAAGGCTGCAATGCGAGAGAGCAGATTTCTCTGCACGCTTGCTCCCTGGGTGTGGATCGTTGGAGATCAAGAGTCAAGGTTACCTATACGATATGCTCTTTTCCTACACCAAAATATTCTCTTTGATGACTAAGCATCATGGGTCTTGGTTTCTTGACTGATCTTATTTCAAACAGGCTGGGTCCTGCACCAAGGCAGTGTTTGGTTCAGAGCTCCCAGGAGTTCAAGAGATGGAAGAGTTCAAGCAATGCCAGGGAGCAAGAGGATCTTCCAAACAAACAGGGTGGGAAGGAGAGATCACGAGGCTGTGTAGGGGGAGTGCAGGCTGCAGCTGAAAAAGAAAAATAGTGATATTCTGGGGTAGGCTATTCTTTGAGCCTGCTGCAGCAGTTGATGTCGGCAGGGCTTGCTGCAATAAGCATGTCAGCCTCTCGGGACTCCCAAAGTGCTCTGTAAACTTCACAGCTATAGGAAATATGCACAAGGATTGCTTCGTCCATCACTAAAATGCATCCACGGCTAGCGTGAAATATAGTCACTGCTTAGTGCCACACAGGAGCCTTCTTTATGGCAGAAAGTGAGAAGTGTCTTTTTGACTTGAAAGCGGAGGAGGCAGAATGCAGTTCCCCAAATGGCATTTGTACAGGACATGAGGGCTGATACCACCGTCCTGGTTCGTGCCCTCGTCCCCAGATAAAAATGCGCTGCCAAGAAAACACTTTGCCTCTTCTGTAATGGTCCAAGTCTAAGTTTCATATCTTCTCTGAAAAATGGTCTATGCGCAGCACAGCGTGCCCCCTGCCATAACCTTTAGTTCATTACTGATTCAGAGAGTGAGTGCCAGCTATTGAATCAGAAGGTTGGGACCAAGCTAAAGGTCAGGATTGTGTCTACGTACATAAAAGCAAGCGTAACCTCTTCTTCTTTCTGAAAGCACTAATGTGTGGAGATGTAAAAGTTCCTATCTGTGAATTCTGCGGCTCTCATGGCAGGGTTGTAAAGCAAACCAGACGGGTAGAAAAAGACAGTTTCCCAGTTGGGGAGAATCACATGAAGGAACTGATGGAGTTCAGGAGATAGTGGGCACAGGCGCACAGCCGTTGTTGTTCTCCAGGGTGGAAAAAAATGTGTTTCTGCCAGCAAAAGCAGACAATACCTGGGAGCAATTTGAAAAGCCAGGCTAACTCCCATAGCTTGCTGGCCTCCAAGATAACGCTTTTACCTGTGTCCTGTATCCCACTGCAAAGATTTCCTGCTGCTGTTTTTTCCAGCTCATGCTCACTTTCCACAGTCTGTGCCTCCAGCAGCTTTTGAGCTAACTTTGCACTTCTTTAAACTTTTTTTGCCTTTCGTAGTTTGACTTGCGTGGTAGAGGACTGAATGCCCTGCATCTGTAGGGAGAGACAGTCTCTCCTTCAAGTCACGCATGGACTTAGATACCTCTGCTGCATGTTAAATTGAAGGATTTTGCCTCTGTTATTTGGGATTTCTCAGTTGTTAAAACATTTCAATGCCTGTCATTAGCGAAGGGGCACTAGGTTGACAGGACCGGTGTCTCAGTCCCCTGTATTTACTCACCTGCATCAGTTCTGCTGAGCTTAATTTCAATTATAATCCACTGGGTCACCTGTGCTCCATCAGACTGTTTTCTCTAAGGTTTTGTTTCATTAGAACTTTATTACAAAACAATTTTTTTTTTTTAAGCCATCAAATTCAAGGCTGAGCTATGGCTTTTCCTGTTAAACAGGAAGATATCCCAAGTCTGTGCTGTGATTCAGCAGATTCTGCGTTCTCAGCCTAGGCTGTCACCACCTCAGTGCTGTCGAATTAAGTAGCATCCTTGACTTTCTTTTCCTTAGCTCCTCTGTCTGTAAAATGGAGACAGTGCTAATCTCTCGTTTGTGTAACTCTGTAATGTTTGTCCGGCACTTCAAAGATGCCAAATGCAATAAAACTGCCAAGCATCCTTTCACTAACAGGATTGATGATTTACACCCAAAATGCTCATTTTTGAGCTAAAACAAGATCACCTGAAAGATACTGCGGTTGGAACCAAACCAAGGAAGGGGGAGGAGGAAACCATCTGTTACACAACAGCAAAAATGTTTCAGGGCATTCGCCTGGGAAGCTCTGGGTGACGAGTTTGGAATATGAAGGCTTATTTATATGGATGGAGCTAATTTTCTCTCTGTTATTAATTTTTCACTTAAGGAATTACCTAATCTTACAAGAGAGTCTAGGAAGAAAGATTCATTTATTCCTTGTCTCGTTCAGCCCCAGGCAAGCCTGAAGATGCTATGCCTCTTCCAGTTCTGCTTTTTTAACAGATTCTATTAATGGAGCTTAGAGATTTTCTTCTTATGGATAAAAAGGGTTAATCTTTCTCGTTCCCTCTCACTCTTCTCCTCCTCTTTTTCTGGAGAGTTCTTTTTTTGGCGTCTCTGGCTGTTTCTATCATCTTCTCCCCCTAATCTGCCACTATCTGAAGAATTCATTACATTTCAAATCAGAGGCCTTGCTGCATACATTAGCAGGTTTTAATAGACTTGCCACGACTCAAAAAGGAGAAAAAAAAGAGAGAAGATTTAAAACTCTTGTCTTGCCGAAAGCAGACAGATTGACTCAAAAATGACTCAGTCAATAAAAGATGAGTTTTGAAAAGGCTTCCCTCCGCTCAAAGGGAGCTCGTATTCCAGCGAATTAGGTTTTTCTAAGCCCACTGTCAGAAATTAATAATACATACAGCATGTAAAATGGATTTAGCCCTCTACAGCCTTATACAAACATATCTTTGACTTGCTAAATGTGACATGACTACCAGGATTTTCCAGCCTTTATCCCAGCAGTTTGTCATCTCTCCAGAATGGTGACCTCAGTGGAATTTTTAAGCACATAAAAAAAAAAATTGCTAAATGAGATTTTCATTAAGAATATGTTTTTACTTCCCTCCCCTGTTTCCTCCACCCAAACTGTCAGAGCATTTTATTATTATTATTTGCAGTCCAAGTTATACCAAAAGCTCTGGTTTAAACTCTCCAGCTATCGAGTCCTTTACTAGACCCTTTCAGTGGCCTTCCTTTGAAGAAAGAGATACCGAGCCTTCTGCATCGTAGCAGAAATCTGTCATTTGGGTGTTGGGTTTTTTCTTCTGCCGCAAAAAGGCTTATAGGCCATTAAAATATCTCTTTCTTAGGAAAAAGAAAGGGCTTCTGTCTTATTAGATCTATCCACAAGTATTCTTTGTGATTTGAGGTCTTCCCAGGTGGTCCTGCTCACCTTGCTTAAGGTAATTTGAAGATGCAGGTGTGAAACCAGTCACCACCCCTGTTTGTTCCTTCACCAAAGTCCCTCAGCTGATAAGAATTAAAAGTGATACTAGTTTTAACCTACTTGGTGATTTAGCTAGAACTTTTATTTGCATTTGGGTAGAGCTCTAAGAATCTGCAGAAGGTGTTGTCTCTAGCAGGTAGGTCTGTACAGCCTTATGGGTGTCTGTGGGCTGACTGCATTTGTCCATCTCTCATTGTTTTCTCATTCTTCCAAATCCCACTATTTTATTTCTTTTTTTTTTTTCTTTAGATTTCGGAGTGCTTGACTCAGTCCTGAAATTTTTTCTGCATTCTCTCTCTCTGAAAATGTTATTCCTACTTCTTTTTTTTTTAATTATTTGTTATGAATTACCCTTTAAGTTAACTTTGCAACATCACTGCGTGTCCTCGCCTCCTCGTGGATCTGTTCAGTCCCCTGGCTGTACTATGCTACATGTTGGCTTTGTTGTCCTGTGCTTGCAGAAGGTATTGAGTGAATGTATGGCAGCCACGTGATGTCTGGCTCTGGACTATACCTCCTAGATGATGTAGAGAAACTTTTTAAAATGTTGGTGACAAAAGAAACATACTATAGGTTCCATTTTGGACCATTATGTGCTGTACAGATGTTTCTCAGACTTGAAACAGGCAAAGCTCGTCACTTTTTAAGTATGTTTATAGGTTGTATGAAGAGACCGAGCTTAGAGTTGCTGACAATATGCACCCAAAAAGTGCAGGGATAGTTTGGTCTTTTCCCATCATTGCAAACAGGAAACTTACCCAGATTTTCTTGTGCTTCTCTGGCTCCAAAGAAGAGGTCCCTGAACATGGGTGTTGGTGTTTAGAAGAGGCTTCCATCAAAGTAATGAAAAGCGTTTTTCAGTGGAGGGCTACAAAGATGCTGAGGGGACTGGAGCATCTCTCCTGTGGGGAAAGGCTGAGGGAGCTGGGGCTGTTCAGCCTGAGGAAGAGAAGACTGAGAAGGGACCTCATCAACGCTTATCAATATCTCAAGGGTGGGTGGCAAGAGGATGGGGCCAGACTCTTCTCAGTGGTGCCCAGTGACAGGACAAGGGGCAACGGGCACAAACTGGAACACGGGAAGTTCTGTTGAACATGAGGAAAAACTTCTTCGCTGTGAGGTGCCCAAGCCCTGGCACAGGCTGCCCAGGGACGGTGTGGAGTCTCCTTCTCTGGAGAGATTCCAACCCGCCTGGACGCGACCCTCTGCAGCCTGCGCTGGGTGACCCTGCTCTGGCAGGGGTTGGGCTGGGTGGTCTCCAGAGGTCCCTTCCAACCCCCACCGTTCTGTGATGGTAATGAGCTGGTTCAGCACAAGCAAAAGTATTTCACTTCATAAGAAATGTCTACTTTTATCTCCAAGGGCAGATGGTTAGGTTGTTTTGGGGGGGGGGGGGTTGTTTTGTTTTGGTTTTTTTTAATATAATTTTGACATGTAACAAGAAATGACCTGTCCTCAAAGGACAGCCAGCAGAACATCACCTTCTCCCACACCATTTTCCCCACTGCTGAAGAAATTTGGGTAACCGGATCCCTTGGTCCTTCTTGCACAGGCATGGACCCTACTTACTCATTTCTGTCCGAGAGCCGTGAGTAATTGTTCACTTGAAATTAGATAGGGCTTCTGCTCTTTGCCCCACTTCACTCATGATCATTAGCCAAGCAAATGTTGGTTCTTGGGTCATATTAAAAGATACAACCAGGAATTATACAGCAATCCTGGGAAGACAAAATGTGTCTGTCTTGCAGCTGTTTAGTCCTCAGTGCTTAGAAAGTGCTGGATGAACCAAACACACAAGACCTAGAAATCAGCTGGATTTTGGCAGCTGGAAGAGCTGCTTGAGTCATTCTTCCTCAGGGTCTTTTATTTATAAAGTACCAAGCTCCTTCCCAGGATAAGTCTCCAAAGTTAAGGTCCTGTCATCTTGTGTCGTAGTCAGGAGCTTTTAGTTCTCTTCTGAAGATGTGCTCCTAATGTTGGTATAGAGATGAAGAAAATTGAAGGGAACAAGCTTGACTCTTCCTCTAGTTTTGTGTTTGTTTCTAATTTAGTTCATTTTTTAATCTGTTCCATGTTTTCTTGGCTTGAAAAAGGAGTTTTCCCAGTGAATATTATGTCACTTTAGCTTCCAGCTGCTGTACTGGGACATAGCCACCCAATAATCTCTTTAGGAATAATTGCTGGTGTCTTTTCAGATCATTTTTGTGAAAGGTGACAAACTGCTTGCCACAGTGAGATGTTAATAACACAGAGATGCCCTTTGTTTGAAAGCTGGTGCAGAAATTACCCCATGCAGTTGTCGGAAAGTCAGAGTTGTAATGGTAAGAAGTAAAGAACAGATCTATTCATTTGCATATAATTCCAGGGCTTATGTGTCATCTTTTGTGTAAACCATACAATTTCCGGCACGGTAGGGAATGTGTGCTCATAATACAGAGGGACAGGAACATGGGCTTGCTCTCAGCGTGGATTAGGGTTAAAGAGATGTCATCTACTGAAAAGGAGGGGGTAGAAAAAAACCCCATGGTCTGCAGGAGCTACATGGAGAGAAACAACCATGGATATTTAATGAGTCCAAGTTGTCAGACCAGCTCAGGGAATACTGTACATCTCGTTGTCCCCTCTGAGTAGGCATCAGAAAAAGGGAAGAATCTGCCTCCTTCCAGGTGTGTGTTGAGCTGAACTTTCCCTGCATCTGCCCTGAATCGCAGCTGAGACCTATTGTGTGTTTTTCTTGTTGCTCTGGTAGTCAGAGGCTGCTCAGCTGTCCCTTTACCAGTCAGATACACTACAGATGTCCCAGATGGGCGTCTTTCTCTATGACACTGAAGTGCAACTCTTAAAGACTCTTTAAACTTCAGCTGAAGGCTTTCTAGCGTGTTCCCGGTGTAGGTTTCTCAGCTTTTTCATAAAGAGGTGATTTTTTTTTTTTGAAAATGAATGGCATAGGTATCTGTGTTGTCTTATGATTTAGAGTCAGAGAGGTCCATAAATACTTGTTTTGCCTTTTTTTCTTCCTCCTTCTCTCTCTAGGAAGCTAGAAAGTCTCTCTGAGTAGCCCGTCAGTCCCAATGATGAACTTAACAATTAGAGTCTTAGTGCCCATCTTCCAAAATTTCTAATAAAATTGCATGAATATTTAATACCCAATTATTAAATATTTAAAAATTTAAAACTGAACTGGCTTGGAAGTTAGCACGTGATGAATAATTCAGAATCGGGAAAGGAGGCTTGGTGCTTGGGCTGAGACAGATGTTACTTTTCCCATCTCCCTGCCCAGAGATGATTTTGGTGGTCTTCCAGTCTTGGGACAGTTTGTGGGCGTTGCTTGGAGACTTCAAGCCTTTGCCTCTTACTCAAGAGCATTAGCACAATGTTAAGGGAAATAACCCTCCCTATCCATAACAATGCGACAGGCTTCTGCGATGGAAATATGAGCTCCAGAGGTTGGAATAATGTGATTGAAAGCCTGGTTATCCAGGAGATGGCTCTGTTTCCAAACATCTTTCATGCTCCAGGGAAAAAAGATTGCTTGTCTTTACATCTGTGTCACATTCCTGCAGTTTTGTTATTTGAAAGCCCTTTTTCCCCTGTTGCTGTTCTGCTGCTCCGTGCTGAACCAGCGTTTCGTTCAGCTTCAGCACGATCATCTTTAAAGGATTGTTTTCATAAAATGGACACCAGAAAATGAAGTAGAACGTGAAAAATATGCCAATAAAAATAGGGCAGAACCTGCTATCCTGCGAGAGGAGGTCCAGGGCACTCGGAAGAGCGCACAGGGAAATGTCTGGTGTGATTTTTGAGCAGAGTAAGTGCCTTTGGGGCCTGCTGCAGGAGCACGAGGAGCAAAAAGAAGGGTCTGGGGAAGGTTTGACTAGTTGGCATCCAGAGTGCTTTCAGGCCAAGAGCAACGTTTGCAGTGCCAACACTTCAAAACGCTATTAAGGGGATAAACAGGGAAAAAAAGAAGGATTGAATAGAAGGAGTGAGTGGAGGCTTTTTAGAGCTTAGTTTCCTTTGGAACAAAAGCCGTAAAACAAACTCCACAATCTTCTCCCATTAAAAACACAAATAAGGTGGCGTGCTGCAGAGACTTGCCTTTATCTGTTGCACTGCAATTGTATTTTCATCCCCGCTGGCTGGCTAAAACGGTGTGCATTTTTCCTCGCCGTCCTCTGCGACCCTCCAGCCTGCCTGCGTGCTGCGCACAGCGGAAGCGGTTCCATTAGCCCAGGCCATGCAAACAAATGAAATGGCAGGCTGACCTTTCAGCAAAGCCGCCTTACCTAGGGGATGGGGGCACCGGGCTTTGTCTCAAAAAGTGCGTTCTGGAACCGGTAATGGTGTTAGAATGTCTGTCAAGAAGAGAGGCGGTTCATGGGTAGGAAGGGATTTAGTCCAGCGCAGCGGCGTGTGCTTGTTTACAACCACCCTTCAAATAGTCAGGGAGTCTGCAAGGTTGAGAGTTCAGGCTGTGCATCCCAAATAAGAACTAAAGGATGCCTGTATGGTGCCCTGTCCCATCTCAGACTCTGTCTTGCACCACACAGTTATTTGATAAGCTACTTTAGAAACATTAGGAATGTCTTTAGGTGTTTATTAATTCCATATTTAGATCCATCTGCCTGCAAAGCTACGATATCTTTGTGTTGTGAGCGCAGACTTCACTGTGCAAGGGAGAGAGGGAAACAAGATACTGTAAGTAGCATAATCTTGGACAGTATCACTGAGTTCAAATAGTATTTCCAGGAGTCTCAGCATCAGAATTTGAGCATAGAAAGTTCCTGGAGTAAGAGCAAACCAGCTGTGCTCCTGGGAAACCCTGAAATCGTCTCTTACCAGTGGTGAAAAGCTCCCGTTCGTAGCCTTGGTGAACATCATTAGATAATAAACTTTAAAGCACTCTCTAATGCAGGATTGAATATTGTCCACCCTGCATTGTGAATGACTATAACTCCTGCAAATAATCTTCACTTTGAGAAGGAACAAACAAATATTTCTGGAGCGGTTTATCTGTGTTTATTTTAATAGCAGATGTTGGATGCTGCTGCAGGGGTTTAAATAGCATCCAGTGTTTTGGGGTAGCAGTAATAGTAGTGATGTGCCAGTGGAAACAAGATAATGGGCAGAGTGCAGGGGAGGGGATCAGACGGGGATAAATTCGCCTATTAGATGCTTCTGCAGACCACCCCATGTAATTAACAATGCGTGTTATATATGTTAATTATATAGTCCCTAGGATTAATTCTTACATTAGACACTTGAGCGGTTTCAAAACCACTCTTTTTCTTGGAAACGGCCTAGTGGAGACGTGATTCTCCTTCCTCTGAGAAGCGATACAAGTTATGCCCCTGTTCTTGCTACCAGACTTCCCTGAACTGTAGCCTGTAAAAAGTCCCAGTGACTTTTTTTTTTTTTTTTTTGGTAACTCCAAAATAGATTACCTGGAAAAGAAGTAGACTGGAAGACTTAACGCCTGATATTTGCTGGCTTGTTCTAGAAGCAGAAGATAACTACTTTCCTGTAAACTTAAGTGAGACAGTATATTTGTATTTTTAAGGTGAGGCTATTTTTTGCATCTGAAGTTAATGACTAGCTCCAGCTGCGGCTGGCATCGCTCTGTTCTGGGAAGCGCGGTTGGTCTGTAATTGCCATATGGAAGGGAAATGTGGCTAGAAGACTTTAATCATCATTTGGGGGGTGGAGGGAGATGTCTTCCTCATTGCTTCACAATTTATGACCAGTGTGACAATCCTAACTTCCAAATGGTTTGTGCCGTATCATACTAATTGGGGAAGTCCACCTTGGGCAATAAATAGCTCTCCTGAGGTTAATTTATCCTGCGTCTGGGGTGAATGTTGCCATCCCCACTGAGTTCTGTATTGCTGCAAGCAGGCTGTTCACATCATTTAAGCCAGTGATTTTAAAGCTACCCGGGGCTTCTTTACACAGCACTGCACTGCCTTCGCTCCAAAAACATGGGCACGCTGCGGGGGTGGCTGAGGAGCTGAGCTGGGCTTCCAAAAGCCCACTTGTTTCCTGCCTTTCCCTGCTCCGAAACAGCTTTGCCAACAAGGAGAAGAAGGGCAGAGAAAGCTCCAAGCAGTGCCCACGCTGGGATCACCCGAGGGAGCCTTTCGCTCGGTGGTAGTTCGTCTGCCAGGGCCGAATCCTGTACGTAGGCCAACTTGAAATGTGCTTGTGAGTTTTGCAGCCTTGCATTGTAGTCTCGGCGTTATCAGAAGAAGAAAAGAAAAGAACCCTTTACTTAATCCTAATCCATATTGTATGTGTGTGTAGGTACTACAGGAGAAAGTTCATCCTCTTCCATAGCTTCCTCTCTCTGGTCCTCAACGTCCTGCTTCTTTCACCGTAGCCTTCTGGTGTCCTCTGCCACTTCGTGCAGGTTACCTGAGATAAAGGTTAACTGTGGACTTCTTTCCGAGCAATGGTACCCTTGTAAAGATACATGAGTTGTCTGAAATGGGGGCTTCAGACAACCACCTTCGGTGAAGAGAAACATACGGGAAATTTTCTTAGTGGAGAGTTGTTGGGCAGCGCAAGAGCTGTAGCCGGACATGGCGGTGGAGACCTTTACGTGTAATGTGCTGCCTTTGAAAACTCTTCGCTGAGCTGCTGGAAGGGCGAGGAGGGGGCTGGGAGGTGCGCTGAACCATATGGTACATACGCAGTTTAAAAATAAACCGGAGTTGACTGATCAAATAAATACCACTTAGGTTTAAAATTGAACAGCCAGTGCAGTCTGTTGAATATAAAACTGTTTTTACCTTCAAGAGAAGTTATAATTCATGGTTGTAATGTCACAAATTGCAAGTTTTGCAAAGAGCAGTTTGAGTCTGTCAGACCGTGAGGTCGGGTACGGGTGGCGTGGGGCTGTCGCGCCGGTCGGGTTGCATGGTCCCGCTCCCCCAGCGCATAAAACACACCTATAAAATCTAGCAAAGCGAATTTTATTTCTCAAAAGCAATGGTCATAAACTTACCTACATCAGAAAATGCTCAGCTCCTCTTCTATTAGCCTTTATTTAATATGATACAATTTATTTTTATATTGTGTCCTTCACAGAATATCGCAGAACTCTTTTCAGAGGCAGTTCCTCATAAACTAAAGCTGGAAGAGAAAATTCCAGCTCGGGGTTTGAACAGGGGGATGACTGGAAGGGTTTCAGGTGCAGAAGGGTGGCATTAGAGCTGCAGAGAGTTGGGCGGGAAGGACAGACCTGCAATAGGAGAGTGTAATTAAATCACGGTTTGGGGGCACAGGCGGGGGCGATGGGTGGGTGACGTTGCACGGCAGGCGCGGCGGCATGGAGATGCAGAGAAGCAGCTTGTCTAGGTGGGAGAGAATAGGGGTAACTGTGGCCTTGCTGCTTGGAACTGAGAAAAGAGCGTTCCCTCTTCCCATTATGGGCCTTGTGAGACCAGGGTGGTACTGGCGTCCCTTCTGTAGGCTGAAAACAAAATCTGAGCGGTCTGTTGTTTAAATGGAGCAGGGCTGGTAAAAATACAGTCTCCTCCATAGCAATGTGGGGTGGCATCTGCCTGAGGCGTTCTGGCAGGGTCAGCGGGGATGGGAATTCATGTGTAAACACTTTATCCTGGGTGGGTTGGAGTGAGCGACCCCCAAACATGTTGCTAAGGGAAAGTAACCTTTAATGGAGAGTTAGAAAGGACTTCAGGCCCTTCTGAGAGAGAGATATATTAGCTGGGATCGCAACTGAATTAATGCCGCTACATGGCTTGTGGCATCTTTGAGGACGGGCAGAACAAATTTGTGTTTTCCTGGAAAAGACTAGTGATACATTTAATTTCATGCCACTTTTGGCATGCTGAGAGCCACATTGTTTCCTCCTCTTTCCCCGGGGAAAAGGTTAAGCGTGGATTTGGTTTTCTTTGGTGTAGTGACTGCTATTGCTATTGATTGACCTAGCTGAACTCGGAGCAGGAGCCAAAGCTGTGGTATTTCCAGGCAGCTGTGAACGTTTTCAGATGTGAGGAGTGTAAAAGCAGTGGAATAAAAAGCAGTGACATTTTCAATATGAGACCAAAAAAGCCCAACTCATATTTTATTTATTTATCCAAAATAGTTTGAATTATTCATTAAAGTCGATATAAGTGTGTGAAAATACAAGGTGTTTCAAGAAGCAGCATCATTAGGGGGAAGTTAATCATTTGGCAATATTAATTTTGTAACAGATTAATGATTTTTTTCAGTGGGGATTTTTTTTCCCTATCGAACTCTTCAGGACGGGTAACTTCTTGTACGTACTCTTGGCCTGAATACAAAGGAGATAGGCCAGTATGATTTCCATATATTTTCCTCTTCTCTCTTTTCTCCTCCTTTATTTTTTTTTTTTCCAGGCAAAGTAAACAGCCAGTCATTATCCCTGACCAAGGCATAACCTGCCAAATCTCACGCTTATTTTCTCAGTTCTTATTTGTTTCATTAACGCTTCAGTGAGGGATGCTTTGGTGTCCCTTCTCTGGGATGAAGGATGTTTATGGTGTGACTTTCCCCGTCTGGCTTCTGCAGTGCACACCTACAACTCGCCTGTTTCGTGCAAACCTAAAGGAGTCGAACGTAGGACCTCACAGGAGTGCTCTAAATACAGGGATTCTGGTTTTCAAACGCTGCCTTTTAAAGATATAATTAAACCTAATTCTCCAAATGTTGTGAAAGATCTTAAAGGATCAAGACATTCGGTGTTCTGTAGGTAGTAGATAAAACAGGTGGAAACAGTGATGCTGTCATCAGAAACCCGCTCTGTTAATGCATCTCGACCCATCCCGAAAGGATCTCCCTCTGTTCAGTGGCCTCTATGGCTGTGCCTTAAACACTGCTCTGAAATACGCTGAATTGCACTCTGTGCAAATGATGACTTTTAAATCAATTTTTCCTGACTGTGCTAGAAATTTGGCGGGAATTAGCGGTATTAGGTGAGGCTTAAGAATTAGTGCCGTCACATCTTTGAATTCAGACGCAGAGCAAACAATGAGCTGCCTCTTAGCTTAACATCTTCCCTTCGTGGGGGAAATATTAAAAATATTAATTGCTGTCCCAAAGTCAGTACACGTGCTGCTTGTGCTGTTCTCTGGGTGCAGGGAGTCTGCGGCGCCAGAGCAGAGCCACGGCGCGGAGAGGCCGCGTAGGTACCCAGTGCCTACAAACAGGCATCCTGTGCCATTTTGGACACCCCAAAGCGTCTGAGACGTTGGCCTGGGGCTGGCTGGTATGACGCAGAACCTGCAGGAAATCTCTTTCCTGAAGAAGCATAGCGGGAAGCTGTGAAAAATATCCTAGGGCATCTGAAATGGCTTTATTTCAGCAGTGGGATCCCATCCTACATTTCTCACATCTCAGGTTACCTTCCTACCAAGTTACTCTTCCATGAATCCTCCTCATGGTGCAGCTTCTTGGTTGTATCAGCAGAGCCCTCGACAGAAAGCGGGGGAGTAGTCACAGTCCTGAGTGCTGTCCTGAGTTAATTTGGCGGTAGCCCCTGGCTGAGTTGTTTCCGTGGGATAAATAGTGCAGGAGGGTAGGCTGCTATAGCTGAACTATTGAGGGCTGCAGTTTAGTTGGGTGTAAAGGAAGAGCAATCTTGGTTTTACAGTCAAGGCTCAACAGACCTTTCACTGGGGGCAATTGCAAACTTAAGCATTCCTATCGCGTCCCTGTACCTGCTTGTGGTTTTTTCTGCCCTGTTCCCAACTGTGCCACTAAAGAAACACTGTTGGGGTTTTTCTAATGGAGCCGCGGAGGGGATGACAAGGCTTTATCCCATCCCTGGCTGGTGCTGGCACACTCAGCTGCGTCTACATTAGCAGTTACCGAGCTCAGCGCCTTGTGCCAGTGGCTGACACAAGGCACCTCTAACAGGGAGATAACATTTTTTCATGCAGATGAATTCCTTCAGCCAGGACGGCTGACGCGGTAGTACACCAAATCTGCCGCAGGCACTGGAAGGAGGGCCAGGAGGACCAGCGGGGAGCAGGCGGGGGCATGCTGTTGGGGGTGAAGGCTTGCTAGTCCTTCAGTGACATTGAAAAGCTCAGGATTTCTTGCGTAAAAGACTGATTGTAGTCAGAGTTTTTCCTTTTTCACCCTGAGGGTAGTGGAGGAAAGCAGTTGCCATCACTTAGTTGCTATTCTAGATTCACATGGGTTAGACTAACTAGGCCAGGGCTGTTGGGTGGGTGATAAGGCTGCAACCCAGTGGGTGCGAGGACGCTCGTGATGGCCATTAGCAGTACCAAGTCTGAGAGACAAAACAGTGGAAAAGGCGCTAACTCTTCATGAATAACGAAAGCTGTTCAAGGAGTTCATGAATTAGGGTGCCGTCCACCCCCAGGGTTATAAAAGCCAGGAAAGGCAGCCTCCGAGATGCGGTAGGAAAAGGCAGATTTACTTTTCCAAGGCTAGGCTGTATTTATTAGGGAAAAAAATATCACTGTTGGACATGTGCGATATATTAAAGGCAGTGCTGTCTCTGACAGTGGTGAAATGTTATTTACCACTGCAATGTGGTCACTGAATTTTTACTTTCATATATAGGATTTTGTCCTTAAAAGTTGCATAGCTGAATGAAGACTGTGAGAATATTGAGGTCAGAGCTGCCAATTAACCTCCTGATTTCAAGGGCTGATTACTTGATTAATCAAAGACCAGACCCAGCTGAGATGATGGGGAAAGCTTGTAACAATCCAAGGAAAGGCTGAGTTAATCACGCAGTGATGAGTTTGGTAGGAATGGGAAGGTGGTGGTCAGGAAAGACACGGCTTTTTCAAGCTCGTGAGAGGGGGCAGTGTGTAAGCCACAACTCTTTGGGCTTGTAAGCAGGGTTTGGATACTTCACTTACCTTACATCCCCCAGCAACTGGGGGGTTCCGTGTATAGCAGTGTTTTAATAAACAAACTGGTACGTGATGTTCCCCAAGACTGACTTGCCCCCCTTGATAAAGTGAGATGCAGCTGGGGGGAGACCTGGAGTAAAGGAAGTACTTTGCTCCTACATCATCTCCACAAGCCGCTCGGGAAGGTGGAGCTGAATGAACCGAAGGTAAGGAGTTGGCCAGCGTTAACTCTCTCTGTGTGGATGCTCTCACTCAGAAGTAAAGGGACATGTAGTTCTCTTTAACCATTAAAGAGTTCCTGTCCTTGCCTGGGGATTAAGCTGGTTTGGATTAAGGCCAAAGTACTTCTGAGCAGGGGTATCCTCAGTGGCGTTTAAGGCACTTTAACTTAACACATTGAATTATCCTTTTGTCCTACCCGGACCCCCTGCTTTAGTAGCAGGACAGAAGATAAGAGGAGACTCGCGGTCTCCTGGTGCGCTTGCAGCTGCTCAGAGGTGAGTCACAGGCAAGCCCATGGCCCTGCAGTTACCATCCTGCGCGTCTCCTGCACTGCGCTTGGAAGGTCGATGGAAACACTGTTTGGCAAATACTTGAGCAAAAACTTTTCCAGCTCGCTTGGGAAACAATAATACTTTAGCATGGGCTGTATAAGCCCAGCCAAAAACCTTCCTTCATACTCGAGCAGTCACCTTGCCCTGAAGTTTCTGCTATTCTGCTGTTGGACCCTGAACTAGCTAAAATAATGACATATGGCCTACGTGTGCTGCAATTATGTCTCTGATCACAGCACAGACAAAGCCTTAAACCCCAGAATGACAAAGAGGTATCCGAGTGAGGAAGTCTATGTTTGCTGTTAGAAAGAGTCAGGGGGTTTTTCTAACCCTGGACTGCAGTGTTGATAAAACAGGCTGACTTGGGAGACATATCTAGTGTATATTAAAGTAAAGCCAATCTCTGTAATTAATGGGGGGATAAATTGAGGTTTAATTACTCAGAAGGCACCTTGGGTGAAAGATTCATGGTAATTGTTGTGTATCCTCTTGAAGGATTCACAGTACTGGCAACTCCCTTTATAGCAATGAAATACAGGGTGAGTGGCAGGCTGTCTCCCAGGACCTCTCTGCGAGGTACTAGTCCGGTTAAGGGAGCGAATGCAAAGAGGCAGCGGTACTCCTCGGGCTTTTTATCACAATAAAAGCCCCTTCCCGAATCTTGAGGGATTCCTAAGCAGTGTGTCAATTTGAGATCAAAGCACTTACAGTCGAATCAAGAGTACGTTGGAGGAGATTTCCCTTATAGGCAGCTTCCTCCTGATGCAACCATACAGAGGCGTATTTCTTGCCATTTTTCCACTTTCTTGCTTCCTGTAGCATAACACCCTTCTCTTGGGTTCTGTGCAGAAAATAACGTGTGCGTGTGGGGAAATGGATGCAATAGTTTTGAATTTTGTAGTGCGTTGTTAAAAGGCTGGCTGAGCAAAAGAAAGATCCATCCCACCAAGACATGTCTGTTTTCCTTATTCCCCAGTTTATTATCTTTTGGTCTGCTGGGGCCAGGAGGAAAGGAATCTAGCCTGCCTGTTTCTTTACTCTGCCTGCTTAATTCATTTTTTAAAAATTTAATTAACCTTTTCAATTCACTTAGTTTGGCTAGCACTGTAAATACGGCGAAGGGCTCTGTGCTGATGACGTGTAAGAAAGTACCCGTTTTCTTCCCCTACATAGAGCTGAAGAAGCAAGTGGAAAGTGCAGAACTAAAAAACCAGCGTCTGAAAGAAGTTTTCCAGACCAAGATCCAGGAGTTTCGCAAGGTGTGCTACACGCTAACGGGGTACCAGATCGACATCACGACTGAGAACCAGTATCGGCTCACCTCCATTTACGCCGAGCACCAAGGGGACTGCCTGCTTTTTAAGGTAGGTCTGCGCACCCCTCGCTGCACCTGCTTCTTTGGGTTCATGGTTTTCAGCATGCCAGAATGTATTCGCTCTTTCTCTGTGATAAGACTGGAAAATCGCTGCCGCCCTGCTATGTGACAGTGTGTTCCTTATGAGGGAAGTAAAGATGCTTTCGTCTTTTAAAAAACTACCTTAGAAGGTTTGGCATTTGGTCTCCCACTTGTATATCAAAGTCAGGAGTAAAGGGAAGAGACTATATATGCATAATACCTAAGGCATCTGGCCTTGCACTTCACCTTTTTATGTTATCAGTTATATATGCTGCGGCAATAAAATCTTATGTAACCATCAAGGTTTCATCCTTACTTCACTATGAGATACGTGTCCTTACTGTCTTTGCTATCCTCTAGCTTGTCTGCGTGTCATCATCTTGTCTTTATGTAAATTGGAATCTCTTTTGAGCAGCAACTCATCGTGGTGTGTGTGAAGTGCAGTTTATGTGAACAGCACGGATGAGTAGCAATAACAGTCTGTCTTCTGTCAGTCTGGTACCTTTTTTGGTCTAGCTAGGTGGTCTGAGGTTGGGTTCTGGCTTGATAGGCACTGTTTTTCTTCTGCGTTGCCTTCCAGCTAGCACAGTTGGGCTGATACATTAGACAGCTGAGGTGTGACGTTAGAGTCACCAAGCTGTTAAGTTCCATCTTTACGTTGGTTCAAGTGTCAACAGCCCGAGTTTACAGGTCGATGGGAGAACTTTCTCCTTCTTGGGAGCAAACACAGCTGGCACTTAAAATCATACCTGCCTCCCACTGGTCCCCCTGGGGTGAGTCTCATTTATGAGAAGGATGAGGGGTTTGGAGGCGGTCAGTACAGGAGGAGACTACAAGCAGGACCTGGAGAAGTTCTGTTTCTGCAGACCTGCTGCTGTGTGCCGCGTGTGGATTGCTGCAGTGTTGTTTCTTTACATAACAGGACAAATATTTTTCTGTTCTGCAACTTGAGAGCCTCAGAAAAAAACCCACCAAATAAAGCAAGTGAGGGTAAGTATAAGACAGCACTTAGGATCCTTAGTAAAACTAGGAAAATATCCCCAAAACAGTTGTATTACTTGGCCTTATGAGGGTTCTGGACTAACTGAGACAGGTGACAGCAAGAAAAGAAAGTTCACTGTCTGGGGAGGAGGATGACTGTGTTGGTTTTAAGGTACCGTCACTGAATCCTGAAAACAGTTCTCTGTTGAGACGGTTCAGTGCTGTTAGCTCTAAGACCTCCAGAGGCCTATGCTCACACCAGTAATGTTAAATGTTTGGTGAATGAAACTCCAGCAGACTCCTGGAGGTACCTGTTGGATGCCATGGCCAGACAGTACACCTAGCAGTTCTTTCTGCATCGTAGGAGAGATGGAGTGCTTGGAGAAAGTTAAGAGAACATGAGAAAATTGCATACTGGCCACATGAACAAGAGCTGGCTGGCTTCTCAGTAGTTTGTCTCCAGTAGGATCAAATTCTCCTTCATGTCATGGCAATAGAAATAATTTACGTGCAAGAGAATGAATAATCAAGTATAGATTCCTCTCCCTAAACACCCTTCTTGCTTTCTCTACTTCACTCAAGTCTTTATTCCCAAGTATGTCCAGAGGATGGAGGCACGTGTCGCCAGGTAGAGCAGCAGCAGTTTCAAGGTGTCACATTTCCCAAAGCCAAGGGTGGATTGCTTATTGATTCATGGAATTCCTCAGCCTCTCTCACCTCACACACCTCTTCGGATAAGAGAAGCAGATTTGCTAATTACAAAGCCTGAACAACAAAATCTCAGACTCTTTCTCCCTGGTCAGTAAATCGCAGACATTTCTCACCATCTACAGCTTAGAACAGCAGTAGAGTATAAACAACAAATTATTTCCTTGCTGAGTCCAGGCAGCTGGTTCTCATGTCTGTACCAAGGCTTGAATCCTGCCTATGGCTTCCAGCGAGGTTCTGTGTTTATGCTGTGGAATTTCTGAGCCATAGCAGACTGTGGGTGTTTGTGTGCATTTCATTAACCCAAAGAGGTCACAAAGCAGGGAATGCTATTTGTATTTATTCCATTCAAGCACTTTATGGAACAGGGTCTATATAATTAAACCAGAGAAGTCCCCTGGCACTTTACAAGCTTCTGTAGTTTGCCTGTAAACTTCAGAGCATATTTCAGGAGCACTGCTGGTGGCTTTTAATTTTCAGTGAGTCTTCAGTAGCAGGGATGCAATAGGAGCTACTGTAATGTAACCCCTTCAAAGCTAAATGAAGATGAAAGATGTGCTTGGTTTTCCTGACCAGGGTATGCTGTTACTGTAGTAGAGCTTATTATCTACATGCTGTATGTGTCCAGCCAATTTGCATTAATTGGAATTACAGCTTCACTGAAAGGGTTAATCCCAGTGCCATGTTGCGAATATAAATGACTGCATCTATAAATGAGCACTGAATTCCAATGAAACCGTATCAGTATTTATTGGCAATCCCTATCGATGCAACAGATGAGCTCATCAACTTGAAGGATGTTCCGGTGATTTTCAGACCCTCTGTGTGTGAGTGCATAGGCAGCAGGGCGCATCTCAGACTTCACTGCTCGCTCTCGCTTCTTTGCTCTTTTTTATTCTTTTAATTAAATGCTGCGGAAAGCGGTGTTACAGATTCCTCACCAGAAGTTTAGTTTCTGATGATTTTTTTTTGTGGGATGTAATGCGTTAGTTATTGGGACACTTGACAGTTTCATGTTCTGTTACCGTTGCTGGTACTTCAGATGCATTAGGCCATGACACAGACTTTGTGCTCTGCATAATGCCTGGCCGGTGTGTCTAGGCCAGGCCACCCATGAGATAGCCAAGAACTGCATTGACTCCCTTTGTAACAACCTATTAAATATACCTGTTAAAACAAAGAAGCATTGCTGGGGAGCCTCAAAATCGGCTTAGCCAGCTTGGAATTAAGCGGTGGCAAATCAGGATGTCCTTGCTTGGCCGTGTGTACGTCGTGCTGTTTACCCTTGTCTCTGGGTAGATCCTGAATGAGAGTAGGGAAATGTCTTTAGAAAGGCAATGACAATTGTTTCAGGCAAAGAAAGTCTTTTGGTAAACAGAAAGACTGGTCAAATTTGAAGAGGAGATGATTTGGAGACACTTGTACAAATGAACAAACAGTGTAGAGAAATTAAATCATGGGCTTTTTCTTTTTGTGTGTCTAAAGACACAGTCCCAGCCAAAGCATTTGAAGCCAATCAATTTAAAATGAAAAGAGTAGAAATCCTTCTGTTTTATAGACCCTGTGGCTTCAAGGTGCTGCTGAGAACAGGAGATCAGTAGGTTTTCAAAAATGGTAAGATATCTTTGTGGACAAATGATATTACCTAGTTTACATTGAATATTTACATTTAACTTAAGTAGGGACATGCAGAGCTCTTCTGCTTTGAGTTGTAAAGGCAGCCTCTGTAGTAAGAGGTTAGGAAGAAAATTCCCATGCATGTTGCTTATTTTGGGGGTTATGTCTACAAGTGGTTTTGCTATTGCTGTACCTGGCAACATTCAACTCCGTCCTCTGGAAATACTTGGGAATGAAGACTTGAGTGAAGAAGAGAGCGCAAGAAGAGTGCTCCGAGAGAGGAATCTGTGCTTGATTGTTACTGTGCTTCAGGTAAACTGTTTCCACTGTCGTGGCATGAAGTGGGGCTGGTCGCTATTCTTGATAGGATCCTGGACTGAAAAGGCAATCGATCTGATCCTGTGTAACAGGTACATCAAATCTGGCGGTGTTTGAAATCTTTCTTGTTTCAGGTTCCTTTACTTTCTCAGAAAGGAGTGCTCAGATTTCTTAGTAATTCATGTATAGATTGTTTGGATCTAAGTTGGTTGGTAAGGAAGTTAAAACAGACAACTCCTTCCTGTATCACAGCGGTGTTATGTGTCTGAGCTCATAAATAGTCCTGGCCAAAAGGCTGCCTTTAGATATTTTCTATATCCTCAGCGCCCAGTCTTGCCGAGTAGAGAATTCTCTCTGCTTCCAGGTCTTGCCCGAGTTGTTATTTTCTGCCAAAATGATCAAATGGAAACCCAAACACCAGTGATAGCTCATTGAAGAGCATCCCCAAGATGGCAGGCTTTATGCCTTGAAAGAGAATGCCCAAGATATCAGACAGCAAACAAAACCAGAAGCATGTAAACACAGCTTGAGAATGTTGCCAGCCACGGGGCAGGCACTTCTTGCTGCAAAATAAAACCTTTATCGGTGTCCTGTTGGATGGTAATGTGGTAGTAAAATCAACAACTTCTCTGCAACCTGTTAAATTAACAGCCAGCGCGCACACAGTCTTTGACGCACACCTCTTTCAGGAGTTCCGTGAAGAGTTGCTTTGCAGATCTATAAGGGGAACTGTCACTTTCAAACTTTAAGGCAATCTCAAAAGTGAACCCTTGCTTCTGATGTGGCTCACAGTGCGTGCAGAGGCAGAACAGAGAGGGGTGAAAGGGATAAAGGCTTTGTACAGAAGAAGAGTGCAGTGGAAGGACAGACATCACCTTTAACTTCCCAGTTGTCCTTTGCTTGCCCCATTGCTTGTGTACCCTGCCGTCCTGTTGCCTCTATATTGACCAGGTGTGTAAAATGTGATAGGGCAGCTACGCAGACAAGAAGTAATAGTTTAATTCTCTTTTCTTGAGGAGGGAAATGGGGCTGGATTGAATAAGAAAGAACTTGGAGGCTATTTTCCAAACACAGAGTGATGCTGACAAACTACTAGCTGAAGGGAGGAGACAAAACTCAAGTGGTTAAACGCGCAGAGAGAGTCCAGTCCGCTGAGATTCCAGCGCAGCCCTTAGCATCAGGTTGGCCAGGGCACACCAGTGAACGCTGTACGTCTTAGAATAAGCAGGATGGTTAATACAAGGATTACTTTTACTCACCTGAGTGCTCTTGTTTCATCTTGAAGCTGACAGCACTGTTGGGAACTCTGGATCTGAGTCTGCATGCTTGGCATATCTGCGGTTTCAGTTATTTCCTCCTTGAACCCAGCAGAGTATCGCTGAGAAGCATGTTCTAGCTGTTTGTTTCTTTTTGCATCTCTATCTTCTCCCCTCTCCTCCTCCTCATTCTTGATGAGTCTCAAGAGGAGAAAGAAATCACAATTTTGATGGAGTGCTATTCTTCCAGCAGCCGTCTCGCACTCTTGCACACACAATCAAAAATAACAATGGGGCTCATCGGTGGAGCAGGCCAGGCAGCAAGAGATTGATTAGAGATTGTAGGCCTCTCTTAACTCCTCATTCTTGTTAATTGCAAGTTATTTTATTTTTATATTTTGTTTTCAATTTGCCCGTGTGGTTGCTGGAGACTTGATTTCTGCTCAGCTCCGGGAGCGCCTGCCATTGCTGTGCAAGCGTGATGCCTTCCTGCCAGATGATTGTGCCGGGATTCCTGGAAGGGTCAGCAAGGACCCATCTTGGGCTGCACTAATCAGCAGCTCTAAAACAGGAGCTGTTGAGCAATGTATGGTGTTACAGCATCAAATCCTGTATTTAAACTTCCTACGCATCATTTTCTTTCAGATGTTGTAGCAGCCTGTTTCATGTTAGGACTTAACTTTAATTCTTGCTATTCTCTTCATCTTACTCTGTCTTTCTCATGCTTTTTTTTCCTCCAAGACAGTTTCTCTCTTACTGCATGGGCTTCCCTAAACAACTGCCTATCCCCTAGGGCAGGGTAGGGTTCCCCCCCGCCCCCAAATGAAACCAGTCCCCTCGAGGATAGTGGAATTGGGGGAGATCTAACAGAAGCTTTTCTTTTTACTGGAGAATTTCTGAGCAAAAAGATGCTGCTCCAAGACTTCAGGAGGCTGGGCTGAAGCCTCGTTCCAACTGAGCGAAGTTAACGCTCTTTCTCTGCCTCCGTTCCCCATCTGTACGAGGGGGGTGATGCTCCTGCCAACGTCACTAGACTGTTGTGAGGATAAATAGTCTGTGCTGATGGGGAACATAGAGCAGCTTTGGGCTGGGGAATATGCTCCCCTGTTACCTGTTGGTCTGGCACAATACCCAGTTCCAGCGTGTTGGCATCACTTGCTCCCCTTCCCTGCCGTGCCTGTGAGTCTGCCCGGGTAGACCCAGCCATGCAGGTAGTTAATGCTGATGATGTTGGAGAATTGTTCCAGTGACTGAGTCTGTCCCGACTAGCGGGAGGATGGTGCATCTGAGGCTCTCTGAAAGGTCAGGGATTTGTCTTGCTGATGGGTGCATCCTCTGTGTTGCAGTGACTGATGTGTTACACTGTGAGGCAGACACATAACCCCTCACTTCGAAAAAGCAAGCCTGATTTTGGGCAGGAAACGTGAGGTTGTCTCACAGATGCCATCTGAGATTCAGGCTGTTCCTCTGCATTTCCCTGTTTGCTTCATAATCATCAGCTGTTGGCCACCAAGTTGCTTTTGCAGTTTCCCTCCCCGCAGCACCCTGCTTGTGGTGGCATGGGCTCTGCCTCTCTGTCTGCACTCCCCCTCTGTCGGCAAAGGAGCGCAGCACTGAAAAAAGGCAGTTTTCAAGTTATTCCCACAAATTCTGCACCTCATTTCAGCTGCCATTACTGTCAATACTGCTGATGGCCTCATCCAGGCAACAGGACATGGCAGACATCAGTCATCCAAGCTGAAGGACCTCAGCATCTGTTTCCACGGTTTCTGCAATAACAATAAGTAACCAAATTACAGGGATACACCTTTTTTTTAATAAGTCTGTGATTCACCTCCCTCCAAATCTCCTTTTCCTTCATTAAAATATCTCTTATTTAATGAAATGGGAGAGACAGCCCATTCTTTCCGGGGAGAGTCACATGCACCAACATGGAGCACAGGTCACTGAGAATTTAATTAAAACAGAGCATCCAGGCTGGTGTAGCAAGATGTGTGGCCCTGGAGGGATGCGTGGTGTAGGACAGCGCGCGGGGCAGGTCATGCCCTAGCTCTGCCTGTGCCCCAAACCGGGCAGCCGCTGACTCCATCCTCATGCCACGTGGCATTGCCAGGCAGCCCCGCACCCCACGGCATAACCCCGCACCCCGGACAACACAGAAGCTGCTGCTGTGTCAGCGTAAGTTAGCAGGAGGCAGAGCGGATCCTGGCTGCCTGACCTGCTACAATAAAAGCCTCTCCTTCCTTCCCCCCCCACCCCGTTCCCAGCACCCGCGTGATCGCTGTTTGCTGAAGAAGAGTTGTTCTTGTTGCTGGCTGAGCCCAGTCTCTCTGCAGGAGGTCTCAGGAGAGAAGGATGTCTGCGTCCACCCACTGCTGTATTTGAACAGCTTACAAAGGACTGACAGGACTGTGTTTATGCACCGTGAGACGAAGACGGTGTTAAATAACGGATAAAGCAGGGGGACATAAGCAAACCGCTCCCGGATTCTCGTTCCCATCTCTGCCGCTAAATCACTGCGTGGCTTTGCTCTAGGTCACTCGACCATCTGGTTTCCTCTGTCCCTCTCACCTGGGTGCAGGATATTACCATTCATGGACTTCCATGGGGGTTTGAGAAGCTTTTTAAAATGTTCAGCAGTGGGGAAGCTGCGTGTCAATGGGCTGGAGATGTAACCGGTGCAGCCGGCTTTTGTTACAGGTGAATGGACGCAGCAAATTGTCCCTCAGCGCGTGGTGCAGCCGGCGTGGGCTGGGGGGCCTGGGGCTGCGCTGCCGCTCCTTTCCTTTTCTGTGGGTACCCACCACCTCTAACTGGTGTTTAAATATCTTCAATTTTATTTAATTTATTTATTTATTTGAGTCTCTGGTAGTTTCAAAAGATGTTCTACTTAGAGCCTGTGTGATCGGCACCCTTGAAGGAAGAGGCGATGCCTTCGAGTCTGGGCGATGGGGGAATACAGAGGCCTCGCTGCAGCACACATGAAATGGGTGTTTTGCAAAGCAGCTTTTGATGCGCGCTTGTCGCTTTCCCTGGCTGCTCTGTTGTGAATTTGCAGAACATGCAGAGCTGTGGCAGCAAACCACAACCCCAGTGGTTGCTTGCATATGGTTACGTTCAAAGCTGTACATGAAAAGGAGTGGAAATTGCTGGAGGTTTTGTTCCTTTTGCAGGGGAAAAGTCTTGAGTTTCTGGGTACCTGCATCTTGGCCATCTTCCCTGGCTGCTCCACAGTCTCAATTATTAGTCTGTCTTTGGACACGAGAAGGAGGGGACAGGCCATCTCTCCTGCCTTGCGTCGGTTCCGCGCCTCTGGTGTTGGTCTGCTCCAAGGCCAGCATGTTCAGCCACTGCAAGACTGTGTCACAACATCACCTTCTACGCCGTCCCTGTGTGGCAAATGGTGTCAGGGACTTTAGCAATCCCTGTGGCCCTTTCTTCCGCTTGTGATCCTACATGGACATCGCTGAGGCCTCTTTAGCTGGCTGTGAGGAGTGGTTGGTGGTGCAGAGGGCATGCGGTCGGAGCATTGCTGGGGGAGTTCGAGATGGCTTTTGTACCACCCCTTCACCTTTTCCCTGTGTGTTCCAGGAACAGGTTTGTGAGCATATCCCTAGGAAAAGCAGTTAGCTCCAGGAAACAGCTCTGAGGCCAGGTGCAGCTGGTAACATCCAGCAAAGCACCCACCAGCCCGTGGGTGCCCCAGGTCATAGCCGCACAGCTCAGCCTGCACCAAGCCACCGGCGGGAGTGAGTGGCAGCTGCTGCCTCTTCTTTCTCGAGTGAGCAGCACGTTGTTTAAATACAAATATAATTAGGGCTTATCTCTTGCTTTGGGAGTTATAGCTACTACCCATGCTTGACTGGGGCAAAAGATTTTCTAATTTCCAGGGAGGAAATATAATTAGTGAGGGAGGAGGGAGAGTGTGTGTGTAAAAACCTGTTCACAAATATGGAAATGTAGCAAAAGATTCCCAAGATGGTATGGTCTTGGGACATCTATCGTCTGGCCTCACGTTAAGGTCTTCTCCTTTATTTGTTGTGCTGCAAATATAAATGATTGTGTTGTGCCCTCATCTAGGATTTCAGAGTGAAAAGGTTTCTGCCTAAATTTAGTTTGGATAACGAGGTGGTTGGCCCTTTCCTCCAAGGCTTGGCAGGTGAGTGGGGAGGGTTGTAGTGGGGGGACAGTGAGGAGCAGAGAATGGGGTGTTGTGGTCACAGGTCCCCTTTGGCAGCCAAAGGGCCACCATTGGGGTGAGGCAGGAGCCAGGATCTCACAGCTGTATGTTCCTCTGTCATCCTTGTATTGCTTCCACGCTTCAAAGTCTAAATGCTTAATTACTACATGGCTCTTAAGCATGAAGTTAGTGTTGCATAAACCAGTTAATACGCTTTCTCTCAAACTGGCTTGCCAGTTTAAGATAAGAGCCCATATTTCAAAGCTTGTTAGGCAGCTCTTCTTCGTGGGATCCCAATCTCTGCTGTGTTTGGGTGTTCCTCGAGACCTTTACTTAAACAGAGGTCTCTTACATTTTATTTTTGAGAAACTTCTTGTACGAAAGCAAAAATAATAACCACTGTGAGTGTACTTTCTGCTTTGCTCCAAGGCATCCCACCTCTATTGGGAGGCAGTTATTGCTGGAGAGGGTTGGAAGCACATCAAGCATTCAGTCGTGGTATTTCTTGAAGATTTGATGCACTTCACATCATCGAGGAGTCTTAAGCACAACGTGCCATGCAGGCTTGCCAGATCATAACGTGTCCTGTCAGTGTTGCAGTATGAATCTATTAATGCTGGTGCCCTTGCCACGGTGCTGCATCTGTGGAGCAATGACAGAACGCAGCAGTAAACTGAAAATCCTTCTGGAGAGCTTTGTTACGGGGACTGGCTGCTGTGCTTCTGGTGGACTCCTACCCTATGCTACAGAACAACAGTTTTTGCAGCTCAGCTCTTTACGTACTGTATACTTAAGGAATTAATACTTAACATAGCTACAGATTAATGTTAGGATTTAATAATGTATCAACTGTATTTATTCATATACATGGAAATGGTGAAAAACCTATCCTGTTCATATATTTGCTTCGAACAAACAAGTACATGAATCTTCCTAACTCCACACGCAGAAAATGTTCATTCTGCCCCATGTGAATGTGAGTAGTAAGAGCAGGTAACTTAGTACTATTTTAGGACTTTGGATTTAATGTATTTTCTTTTTTGCCAATTGCACGAGAACATCCTTTGAGGAAGAAGTGCGGAAAGGTATTTTATGTCAAATCTCTCTTATTAAGGATTCATAGCCAAAATCACATTGCTGCTTTCTCCTCCGTGGGGGAAGCAGGGAATTTGAGAGCTGAGGATGACCTCCAGCTTTGGTAACTCCCAAGATTATCTTTTGATGGCATCTTTAGCTTCTAGAAGACGACAAGCCTGTCTGCCTGTATCTTGGAGGGAATATATCAAACTGAGGCTTGAAAATTTTAATTTGTCCCTAATCTGTATTCAGTTTCGGCTAAAGCGGGTGGCTGATAACAGTGGGTCTATCTCAGCTGTGTTCTGGGGAGCTGACATAAATTTCAACCTTAAACTGAAGGGTTTGTCTGTCTTAGTGGAAGGCTCTGGAGAGCATTGCATGTGCTAGCTGTCACTTTGCATTTCTGGGACATATCTGACTCTGGAGACGGGACTATCTGCAGATGATTTTTATATGAAGCAGGTAGTGGAAGAGGTGCATGCAGCGCGAGGCGGGGGTTTATAGTCATGTTGGTGCATTCAGTGACCAGTTCTCATGCCACGTGCAATGTAGCTACAATGAATGTGCAGCAAGGCTTACCAGACAGCTGTCGATTTGTGGGTCCCTGCGAAAGCTCTTGTGTTTCTGGGTGTTGAAAGGGCCCAGCTGACAGTTGCACGGAGGCCCAGAGGTTTCGGACATGTGTGTAAACAGCTGTCTGTCGCTGCATTTCCCAGGAGGTTGTCAGACATCTGCATGTGTCTCTCTCAGGCAAGAATCTCACCGCGTTGGCCTGGGAAAGCGCAGGAAACGTCCTTGGCTTTTTGGCAGAGTCACTGCAGCCCAAAGTTGGTTTTTCTTCATATAATTCCATTAGAGTGATGACAGTTTCAAGTTGGAACAGAAAAAGACCTGATGAAAGGACCACTCTGTAAGTGGGCAAGATAGACAGAGTGGAAGCAGTAACTAGCAAGGTAATAGACGGTGATGGATCTATAATCACTGAGGCTGCTGTAAGCAGTAAATTCCTAAATAGTGTCCTTTCAGCCTTAACCTATTTATTTGCAAAGTGCTAAATTTAATTTTCCTTAGTCTGCAGGAAAGCAGCATCCCAGGAATAAACCTTTAGCCCAGCCAAGAAGCTGTGCCAAAGTGCTTGTTCCAGCGTTTCCATTTCCTCTTTGCTCTGCATGGAGCGTCAGGGCTGCGCGCCCCAGCACGTCATCTCTCCGGTGTGTTGGTGTCATGAGGCTGGTGTCGACGCTGCTGCGAGGTGGGATGTATCCTGCTCTGGAGCCTTTTCGGATTTAATAGCCGCGGGTTCAGAAAAGCCACCTGGACTCTGTAAGAGCAGGATGAATGAGCCTGTCCTGAGGTGGGAAGGCTGGCATGTGACAGCACGCGAGGTAGCTAGTATTGGATGTACTGATGCTCTGTCTGTCCTGTAGACCATGGCCTAAAGGCTCTCAGCTCAGAATAACTTCAACAGTTGAAGTCCACATATTCTGAATCCTCCACAAAGCTACATCTTGAGAAAGAAAAGCAGCGAGTTTTCCGAGCAACCAATGTTCTGCACATTTACCCTGCAAAGTTTCAGCAAATGTGATAAAAAGTAGGTTTTCTGTGCATTGCTTTTTGTTCCTGGTAGCACTGTGCTGGTGATATACACAGCGTGCATTCTTCTGGAGCTAGCAAAACGTTTTTTCCTCCAAATTCACAATGTAATAGAGTTTTTAGAAACACTGCTTTGATAAAATATTTCAGGAGCAAACGCACAGTGTCTGAATCCAGGAGTTGCCTTTGAGTGAGCATTCGGTGTTCCTGTAGTTGTCACGACCCCAATGAAGTGCAACGTGGGCTGTCATTAATCCTGTTGCTTCAGAGAAAAACAGCTCTCGGTTTCAGACCTTTGCTGTTTTCCTGCCTGCAGAGGATTTCGGCAGAGTTCCTGACAGCGCTTCCCGTTCCTCTTTGTCCCTTTCGGAACCCCACGACGGCAGCACAGGCATTGGCTGGTGGGGAATATCCTGCCAGCGCTGCCCTGAGTTCGCACCATGTTCTCAGCCTGTTGCTGATATGTGAGTGGAAAGATGCTGCTTCCCAAGGATAGAGGAGTTTGCTGTCTTTATTCTGTGTCAAGGTTTAGTTGGGTTTTTATTCGGTAAAATGCCATGGAAAAGGCAGTCTTATTTTTTTGTATTTGTTCTATTTTGCCATTTTATTAGCACCTTGGGAATGAAATCGGTATCTGTAAGTTTATATCCAGCCCTTCCTCCTCCTTCTCTTACTTAAATCTGGAGAAAGGGTTCTGAGTTCCTCAGCAACATGTGCTGCTCAGAGCTCTGACTTCCCTTTCACGTTTGTTTTAAAATAAATAAAAATAACAGTGCCAGGAATCAAGGGTGGAGAATTACGCAGGCTTTTTGCCTGCTTCTTTGATGCAGAGCTGATGGGAAGGGTAGCTCCCCTGCAGCCCGGGAAAGGACCTTCCTGAGCTGATACTGAAGTTGCAGTGGGGGTCTCTGCTTTTCTGGAATGGGGAGAAATTTCCCACCCCCAGGGGTGGGTGCTGTGTGATCTGGCACAGATCACCTCACCAGTTTGCAGATTCCTTGGGTCTTGCTCTTTCTGCTGATAGATGTGGGTGCAGGTGAGAAAACAGACCTTGTTTGTGAGTCGAGGTGTCTTTCTCTGAGGGCCTTTCTCCACTATTCTTTCATTTTAAGCACAGTGTCATAGAAAATTTCATTAGCCACACCGAAAGTCTCTCAGCCAAGAGTCAGCTTGCCAATGAGTGATAGCTGTACAGTGTGGATTAATACCTACGTTCATTTGGAGATTTTACCTTACCCAGGGGATGATGTAGAAAGCCATGAGTGCTTGAGCCTTGAAGAACCTGGGCTTCGCTCTTTGCACTGAATTGAGCATTGATAGGGTATTAAACTGAAATGGCTTCTCCACAAAAGCAGAACTTGATCAACTTAAAACCACATTTTCCTGCCAGATTGTACCCCTTGAGCTAGATCTACAGGGAGGCTTCTCATGCAGGGGGTAAGCGGGCAGCATACCAAAGGCCTTCAAACTGCAGAGGGGCATCTCCAGCTTGTCTGAGCTGCTTCCATCACTCAGGGACTGAAATTTTAATCATTGAATTAATTTTTCAGAAACCAAAGTGCAAATCTGTACCCCCAGTGGCATTAATAATGAATGCAGGGAAGAGAGACATTAGAAGGAGAAAGAAGGGCTAGGAAATTTGGGGTTGGGGAAAGAACTTTTTTGGGGGGTGTCCTGGTTTCGGTCGGGGTAGAGCTATTTTGAAGAGATGACGTATGGGTTGTATTTGCTTGTCTTGCCCATGCTTTGTCCAACAGACTCTGCTTCATTTCTGTCCAAGGCATCTTTCGAATACTTTTCCTCCCTGCTTATCTTTGCCTGGATTTTTTTTCCAGGGTAAGTAGCCAAGTGTGTACACACACAGTCCCACGCCGCGTCTCCAGAGCAGCTCCCTGGAGCGTCGCGGGGGCTTCGGTCCTGTCACGGAGAGCGAAGCAGCAGGCTGCAGGGCTCACCTGCTCCAGCAGATCTAAAGAGGACGAGGCCTAAACTGCAGCCAAGATGCCAGAGCTTTCTGCCTTGCTTTTGGCTTCTTCCTTCCTCTCTCAAAGAGCACACATTTTTTTTTTTTTCCCCCCTAATTAAAAGTATTATAGACCAGAAGATTAATTAGAAATGAAAGTGATTTTTTCCCCTCTCTTTGTGTCAGTGGAAAAGGCCTGTGCCAGGCGACTGCCAGAGGGAGCTGGGATTTCTCCCTTTAATGGATTCCAGGCAATTTGCCTCTGGACAGCTATCTTATAAATAATGAATATTTGCACAGATTTTCCCAATTCTCAGGCAGCACAGGTGGTCGTCATTTCAACCATCCTAAACAAATCTGGAAACAGCAGGGCGTTCCCATCCTCAGTCACCACATGAAAAGGGCAATTCCTCACGTTCCCCCTCCCTCCTCGTTGCATGCATCACGAAGACCACCTACGGTTATGGATTTGTATCTTTATTTATTTGAAATCCCATGGAGCAAACACAACCGTGCTCTGCCGTTCCTCCTCCCTCTCACACAGCGCTGCCAGCAAAGCCAGCGCGGGCATTCGCAGCAGACGGGCACGTTTGCGTAAGCAGGAGGTCTTCTCGTGGTCAGATGGGCTGACGTTCTTGAAAGCGTGTAGGATTGTTGCCGGCAGACAAGACTCAAGCCCAGGTGCACATATGCGTGATTGCAGGACATTTCCAAGGCCTTTGTGCTCCTCTCCAAGGCTCACAGTAAGAGGATGATTCTTTGAATTGTTATATTAATCTTCAGAAATGAGGATGTGGTTCAATGGGTGCTCCACAGAGACCGGCCTAGAGGAGAAATCCTCTCCCAGAAGGAAAGCTATTCTTGAGTTAAAAGCACCCAAGAGTGATTTATGCAGCACAGGGACTTCAAAATGGCCCTGATACAGGGATGAATTTCAGCCTGGAAGAGGACGACATGGCCTGAGAGCTTCTCTTCATATCGTGCCTCTTGCCCCGTTTATTTCCTTTCTGTTCAAATTGAAGTGGCGACTGCAGGAAGACGAAGGTGAAGGTCCCCAGCTGCAGAGAGCCCCCATGGTCATCAGCCACCTGGTTCAGAGAGAAGCTGGGGATTGCTCCAAGAACCTTTTCTGTGGCTCTAAATACAGCAGCTAATGACACCTTCCACTCAGCGGGAAGAAAACAGAATTACTAAACTTGCAATTTGGCACAGTGGGAGTGTGAGTTTGTCCTGCCAGTTTCTTGTTGCTATATATTTCCAAGATTTTTTTTTTTTCTCCCAAGCAGGTGGAATCCAGATCAGGGGGTTCATTTTAAGGACTCAAATTATGCGTATGGAAGGCACAGCCCCAAAAGGAAAAGACTGATTGCTGCTTATAAGTCATCTGGCATAAAAAGGAGAATGTGCGGGTTCTCTGGGAAATGCCGCATGTCTTGGCCTTATGAGTAATGTGTAGTGATGTCCCATTAGCAGCCATGTTCCCAGTACAGTGTTGAAGGAGATGTATATATTTCCATATAATTTTAATCATTTTGACTTATGGTTTAACTTTGTGCTAGGCAGGCTGCGCAGAGGTTCCAGGAGAATACTATTTTAGATGGCTTTGGGGGCAAAAGAAGGAAGACGACTGAAAGCAAGGTTAGAAATAGCTGAACATTTCCAGTTGAGCAAGTTTTACAGTCATGTGCTGTGGTAATTGAAGGTTTGCTGTTAAATGCTATGAGTCTGTGCTGGAGAAGAAAACGTGTCCCCAGCTAGAGACTGCTGCGGTCTTTTGCTGCCGGTGTGAGGAGCGAGAATGCTCTTAGGGCAAGAGGTGCTGTTTGAAAGGAAATGCGAGGAGCAATAGTGACAGCTTAGCAAGGCCCAGTTCTTCTGGGGGAAGGTTGTGTTTTGTAGAGGAGCCGTTCGTCCCCAGGGGTTGTGAAGGCTCATCCTGAAGATGGATGAAAAATTCAGATTAATTTCTCCAGCAATGCCTGGAATGGACCTGTTGAGCTGAGCTTGCCCTGGTGCTATTAGGGGATTGTGGGGCAAAAGAAGTGACTACTGTGGAGGTAAAATTATCTGCCTTTCTAGTTGCCCTTCTACACCTCTGTAGGCTGTTGCCCCAAATCTGTGTTATAGCACTGGGGGACGGACAACTATCACCGACTCAGACTAGTGAGATGTGCTCAAAAGCTAATTTCTGCAACCGGAGTGCTTCGGGCAAGTGAACACGTGGTTTCTGGAGCAGTGACTAGCTTTAATGTTCTTATCAGCTATTCTGCAGTCTTTGTTAAAAGAGGTCAAAGCTCATCCCCCTGGGTGGGGACTTCTTGAGCACAGTACTTATTATTAGGGCAGTACCATATCTTGTAATTAGGGATGTAATTCCCATCTCTGTAGAGAGCCAGCCTATAGCCTGGGTACCATTTAAGAGTTTCATGAGATGAATTAAGCAAGGATGGATTGAGCAATACAATGAATTTCAACAGAGATCACTTGCCTGAAGTCCTGCAGGTGTTTCAGACGAGATACAAAAAGTAAATACATTCCTTCATCTTCCTTCTCTTTCTTTTCCATAGTAGGCAAGAACAATGGCATCGTTCTGGGTGCCATGCAGTAGCGACGGCCTGATGACTTGGGGCCTGGTCGTTTGAAAGGTTACCTCTTCCCCTGGTCCTTGCTGTAGCAGCTGGGAGAATCCGTATTTCTTTTCCTGTCTGTCACTAACCTATAAAGATTTTTGCCTGCAAAGGACCTGTGTCTTAGAAAATTGCTGTTGCAGTACATCTGAAGAGTCAGATTTTGGCAAGCTTCAAAGTATGATGTAAGAGATTCTTACTTAATTTAGCACTTCGTTAACTTCACTTTTTTTTCCTCCTTACCTACATGGGTGCTGTAGCAGTGCTTATGGTATTCTGCAGGGAGTTCTATAGTTTATATGCTTTGTATAAAATCATTTACGTAAGTGCAGAATAAATCAATCAAACTTGAAAAAAAAAAGGAAAGCAATCAACTTTGGGCTTGAAACAAGGAATAGGTGAAAGACTGAAAGAAAAGAAGGACAAAGAAGATGAATTGTGAAGAAAAATAGAAACAAAACTGCCGTACAAAAGAGCAAGGAGAAAAGAGGGAAAGAACAGTGGTAAGACAGAAAAAGCAAGGGAAGGCCAGACATATAAGTTAATGCAATGTATTTCCTCTGTAATTATGTTCATTTGATGTAGATTTGTGCCAGGCACTTTCCAGCAGTGTTAATGAGAAGAAGGAAGCAAGAGTTGATATCCATAGTGGTTTAAAAGACAGAACTCGAATCAAATTGCTGCTGTTCTCGGTGGACATGGATGTATTTAGCATCACAGAATACTGTATATAGTATGCCGTTAGAGCCTTACACGAAGTCTTTTGAATGAAGATCTCAAAGCACGTTGCATTAGTTCCAATGCAGTATTTCCCAAATTCTTACACAGTCTCTGGTGTTGAGAGCTACGGTTACCAGTTGTTGCTGTATTCATATTTTTATACAGCACGTGTCAACGAGGAAGCTGGGTCAGATGTCCACTGAGGACACTAGTCCTGCCATCTTCGTGTAATTCCTGTCCTGCAGCCTTCTTCGGGAAGGGTTTTACTATGACAAGGTTGTCTTCAGGTGTGAGGCTCTTCACAGTCTGTCTCAGGGGAAGGAAACTCTAATTCACCTCACAAATGGAGCATGTTTCCTCTGCAAATTTGCATTTGCCTTCCTTGCTTTTACACATCGTCCTCCAGACAGATGATAGTCTCGTTGCCCTCAGCCCCCCCATAGTCCTGTTAATAACCTCGCTCTAATGATGCACAAAGTGCTGAGGAGTCACGTACTGCACTCATGATTTCTCAGCAGTGCAGCTTGCACCCCTTCATCCTGAAAAACCACAGTATAGATTTTGCTGGGAAAGGGGGAAAGGAAAGGATAGGATATTCCCAGGGATTACAGAAAATTTACCTTCCCATATGTATGGCTCAAAGAAGTGGAAAGCTTATGCGCGCATAGACTGCTGTATTACTGACAGGTAGGAAAAATGCTCTGGAATTATTCACACTGGCTCCTGGCAGGAGCTCAGAGTTTCGTGGATTATCCACTGAGGCAGAGTCGAGGTGAGCAATAGGGGTTTAATTTAAGGAATGTTTTCCCTGCCTTCAGCACGTCTCTCCAGCTCACATCTCTGTTCCCTGATTGCGGTGTAATCTTGCTCGTTACTCCACGGCCGTAACCTCCTTTTCCCCTTTCGGCAGTGGAGAACCAGCAGCCAATTTGTGTCCAGAATTAAGGTTGTGACCCTCTCCACTTCCCTCTGCGCTCGGTGGCTGCTGAAGGAGGTGCGCAAAGGCTCTCTACTAATTGTTAGAAAAGAAAAATTTCTGACCCTGAATTGTTTGCCAAGATATTCTGTAGTTTATTTTCCTCTGTGCAGCAACAGTTTTCAGCAAGAGCAGAGGATTGATTGCTCCTGGAGTTTATTGGAAGTGTCTGCTTTTAAAGGAGTCTGAAATATTATGGATGTCAGATAGGAGATAGCTGGTCACTCTCCCGATGAGGAGATCTGGTTGTCCTCGGTGCATTTCACCTGCCTTTTGGGAAATGAGAGTCGTACCTACGAGCTGTGGATGACAGTGCATTTGCTCTTACTAGTTTAACTGCTAATGCTTCAGGTGAATTGCTTGTTAGGGAAGGCAAAATTGTAGATTTCTTTTTGGAAAGAAGGATGGGATTATTCTCCCAGCTGAATAAAACTGCAAGTTTGGGGCACAATTGACCCATTTGTACTCACAAATGTACAACAGCTTTGTAGATGGTAATGACTTCTGTCAAATTCTTTTATTTTATTTGTCACTGAATGATCAGCTTATAGAGGAACCACAAAGACTCCTTGTTGGTAGAAAGATGGCTTTAAGTTGCTGAATCATTACAAGCATCTTAATGCAGAAGCAACTAATCTTTTTATCCAGGGCTAGCTTTGGGCTCTGCTTTCCCCCAGGACCTAGATGTTGTAGAGGAACAAGAAAATTAGCGCTAAAAAGATTACTTTGCTGTATGTGAAGCAATCCTCCATGCTCCCCACGTTTCTGAAGGCTGCTGCTTGCAGTGCCGAAATGTTGCAGTATGGAAAATATAGGTAGGATCTGGAGGAACATCCAAGATGTCCACAAGGACACAGAGGGCACTTCTTACTGTTTTACGTTTACAAGAATATGTTGTATGTAGTGTTCAAAACTGTGGGTAATTATATCTTGCAATGAAATCTGTGAACATCTGTTCCTCTTCCTTTCTGTGCCAAGTCCCAACCTCAGGAGTCCATGTTGTCTCCACAACAGTCGGATAGCACATTTGCCCCCTAAACTAAGTAGAGGTTGCAAGGCAGGAGAAAAAATCTCTCAGGAAAGGGATTTTTCTTTTAAAAACTTCCGGCAGCATCCGTGCAGGGAAGAGAAGAGGGATGCAGAGTGTGGTGGCAAGAGCAGAGAAAGCGTGGTCCACCGTGGTGCCCACACTGAGCGGTGTCCAGTTCTGCCGTGCCCCGTTGAGCCGGGAGCAAGCCTCGTGCTGTGCTGTTCCCACGTCCCCTGCCTGCCCGGCAGCCACAACTGCAACACCCGCTGCTGTCTAGCACGGTAAACGGGTGTATCTTTGTCTTTGATCATTGTAAAGAGCGGTAGTTCAGCCTCTGTGCAGGAGCGTGCTGTCAGGAGGCAGAGCACTGGAAGGAGTACAAGCAAAAGTTCTCCAGATGAAAGAGCCTACCTCCTCCTCTTTGTCTGGCAAAACCTCACCTGCACCACTAAGATGGCCCATTTGAACTGCCGTTGAGTGATGAATGATACTCATGGATTAACAACTCCATTGGAGTTGGGTGTATGCTTGGCTATGGGGTTCATAACTGCCGTGTCTCAATCAAAAAAAATGTTTTTAATGCCTCCTGTTTTAGCAGAAGTTTGAAAGTCTGGTGGAATCCTCTGCTATAAATATTTATCTTCTGGCTCTCTTTTCTTTCCCCTACTGGGAAACCTCTTGGGTAATGGCAGAGATCCCATAGCAACTGCAGCCTTCCTCCTCTTAGCAATCACAGAGAAACGGTAATGATGGCTAGCATGTTGCAGGGAAGAAGAATGTACTCCATCTAGGCTAGACTTGCAAAGAGTAAATTGGAGTGAAAATAGATTAAATCTTTCCATAGTTCAATGGCAAAAGAAAATCACCCATCATTTGCCTTCTATCTCCGAGATGCATTAAAATGTGGGAAATGCTCAATCTCCAAAACCCTTCATTTCTTGACAGGCTTTATTCACTCTCTTTTCTCTGCTGTTTTTATTAATTTATTCTTTAAGGCAGTTCCTGCTGTGCCAGCTCCTTTTACTGCGTGGTGTAGGGAGATGTTGTTCATAGCTCTCGCACAAGGAATGCAGGATCCTGAACTTGAGGCTTGATGGATACTCTCAGACTCTTCCATGTTTCTTTTCTGCCTTTTGCTTTAGGCTTTTGCAACATCCTTTGAAAGGGAATAGCGGAAACAAAAAATCAAGGGTTCAAAGAGTTACCGATCTTTTCTGTGCCTTTTGTCACACATTGCAGAAGTCTCAACTAGTGCAGATAAAAAGGAAAAAAGGAAATATCACTGAACCTGACTGTACTGTGAAAGACTTGGAGTGCTGCTGATGAGTGATACAACAGGATGTTCAGAAGGGGGGAAGTCCCGACCTCTTTGAGGATGCTCCCAGCTCGGAAGTTAGGGTTAAGCAATTTTAAAGAAACCTTCTTTGAAGGCCGTGACCTTGTCCTTCTCCTTCCATTTTCAGGCTTCAGGTTTATTGCTCTCCCAAGGAACTCGGAACAGTTGATTAACTCATAACTCACTAGTTCTTGACACATTAAGCAGCAAATTTGACTCTAATTAACAGCTTTTATTAACCTGGGCTCCCCCTCCCCTCCTCCTGTTTCACTCTAGAGACTCCTCAAGCCATTACAGGTTTTAAAGTTAAATTCATTTCTAAATTTTCTTTTTTTTTTTAAATCATAAAAGCAAATGTGTGCAAACGTTGGATTGTGCAGCTCAGCGGGAGGACGCGTGTCTGACAGAAGAACATTTGGAAAGCAAATGTGGTCACCTGGAGGGAAGCGAGGGGTTGGATTGTGGAGAGAGCTGGTGGCTGGCCACAGGGTTGGCTTGACACAGAAGAGGAAACCATGAAGGGCAGGCTTTCCTCAGCTCTCCATAGACTGCTTTGAACAGTCGCTTCCTAGCTGATAGTAGACGGGCTCAACCTCAAAGATCCGCCCATGTGCGCAACCTGGCGTACAAAGTGAGAAGGGGCATTGCTGGAGCTCTTGGCCGAATTGGATGACAGCTCTTCTGCTCCTCCCGAGCCTGCCAGCCCTCTGCTGCCTGTGACTGTCTGCACGCAAATCACAGTCCGTAGGGAATCCAGGGAACTGATAGAATTGGTTTTGGAGAGTTATCCTGTGCATAGTGTTTGTAGTTATCCTATACGTATCCCAAAGGGGTATTTGCTTCCAGCGAACGCTGCTGAAGTGCGCGGCTCCCCGGGGAGCCCTCCACCGCGGTGCAAAGCTGCCCAGATTTGGGCCGTGGGTGGGATGGGTGAGGGACTGAGAACGGCTGAGGATGCTCCTCTTCTTCGCCAGAGATTTGCTCTGCTGCTTTGCGTGTTTCTCATTGGTCAGCACATACAGTAGCCTCTTGGCAGGCACGCAGGCGAAAAATCCAGGAATCCCGAGGGCTGTAATCCAGCTCTGCCACTGACTGTTTCCCTCTGTCTCGCTCCCCATCTGTGAAACGGGAGCAGTAATGACTCTGCTGGTTTGTCAAGGTGTTCCAATTCTGGTGCAAGTTGCTATTGAAGTGTTAATTTTTATTGCTTGCAAGTTAGAAGGAGGTTTTTCAGGCTTGTTCAAACATAGAAAGATGGTTTATTTTCAGTTTTCAAAACACATCGTGGTGTAACCCTGCCTAAGAAACTGCTGTGGTATCTTTATAAAAGATGTTTTTCATAAGCTTTGGTAAATGTGTTTCACCGCTCGCTTGCTATGAATGTATCTAATCCAGTTTTTGACTTTTCTGAACTCTTGATCTGAGAGACAGCCTGTGACAGTGAGCTCCAGAGGTCAGTTCAGGGCCTGAGAAAAGAGGTTTTTATATCTATTTAAAATTGCCATTTGGTTCCTCTGGGTATCATTTCCCTTGCATCTTGCAAGAAAAGAGTAAATATCTTCATTATTCTGTGCTTTCTCTTAGGTTTCTCCTTAACCGCTAAACAGCTGTGGTTTTATATTTTCTGTAACTAAAGCAAGTGAACCTCTCCCAAGATAACCTGCAGGGAAGACGAAGCATTTTAGTGCTCCTGAGAGGCAAACTAGCCAAGGTCAGCTCGATGCCCCCCAAACCAATAATGGCATATGCAGTCTCACCACATCACAGCTCGCTCTCCTATGCAAATAGCTGAAGAATATGTTAGACAAAACCGGTCCTCGGGGAATGCCAGTGTAATCTTTTGCTATGTTGAATATTGATCGTGTGTCATACCTCCTTTTTTATTTTCATTCAATTAATTTCTAGATTTGTAATAGCACTCTATCCCTTGCTCTGTTACTCGGGCAGTTTTCTGGTAGCCGCCTTGATGGTACTTTGTCACAGAGGCTTTGAAAATCCAAATAATTAAACCTAATCCTCAGGGATTCTTTTTTTTTTCCTTAAGAATTTTAGGGAATTCTACTAGATAGGAGAGGAATGGTTTTCTTTATTTATTAATATCATTTTCACCTGGAGGTTTATTGATTCTTGTTTAGTTTTACTTGGTACAGAAATAAGTTTTACGGGCCTCGTATTCTCTGGATCGCTCCTGAAAACCTTCTGGAGTCAGGCTACAGTATTGCTTCTTTCTTGCCTGCTGGTATACACATCCAATTTTAAGGCTGATTTATTTTTTAACAACTTCAGTACTTTCAGGTCCTCAAATATTATCCTGCCTTGGTGATTCATGGTCCTCTGAGGATGAGATGTGATACGGGAGCTTTCAGATGATTTTACAAAGTGGGTAAAGTTGCCAAGTTACAGGGAGAGCAGTATGGTGAAAAGACATCTAGGATGGCTTTGACAGCAAGGAGGTAAATACGTGTCCCCATCCCGGGGGACCAGTGGAATCCATCTCCTCTCTGGGGGGAAGGCTGAATGCCCTTCAGCATGTCCCTTTGCTGACTTCAAAACGGAGGATGAAACTGGGCTTCGTTTTCATGTTTCTCGTTATTACGTTGGCAAGATTTGGCTTGGGTAGAGTCAGAGCAGAGGTCTTTTTATTAGGGCTGTGTAGAAAATGAATCAGGTGTGATCCTTGTGTTGTGGCTATGTGGCGTTCATGAAGAGCAGCGATGGACAGTTGTCTTTGTCACTTCCTCTCTGCCAACAAGAATAAGAAAAATAAGGCTTCTTTCCCCGTTTGCAATCCGAACAACTCCAAGTCTATGCATGAAGCGGGAGGCGAGACTAGGAAGCAAGTTACCTCGAGGGGTTCCCTCCAGATCCGAGATACCAGGTAGGAGGAAACTCATTAGACATGCTGCGGTGAGTGGGTGTAGTGAGCACACATCTTCCAGGATGTGTTTTTAAAGGGTCTGTCTGAGGTTAATGCCGCACTAGATCTCCTCTTTTGTGCTAAATTAGGCTAATATTTGAACAGCCTTCTTATTAATTTCTTTGTTAATTCCAGTGTTTATCATCTACCAGTGACGTGTCTAAATCTCTGTGTGTGTTTTACTCTTGGAGTTTCTTTGGTGCAAGGGCTGGAAGCAGCCCTATATCATCACATCTCAGCATAACCTCTGTGTGTGTTGTTGAATACTAGAGATGAACGTAAGCATTAAGCTGTGCAGATGTCAAACAGAACAGCTAACCCTCCGGTCCCCCTTCTCTTATCCTCAGTTCCTTTTCCAAGCCACTTGCGGTGAGAATTACCTTCTCCTGTTGAGAGTTTGGGTGATTCTGCTTTGGTTGGACTGCTGTCTGGTTTTCTAGACTGTCTCACTTTGTTGTCTCCCCTGTATTTCCCATCTCTTCAGGACCTTTTTGCTTCTCTGTCTCTCTTTCCTTGAGGCCACAGCTCCACACAGGTTAGAAGCAGCTGTATTACTCCTGCATCTGAAGAGTATTTAAATGAAACTGCTCTTAACAGTGATGCTGCCAGTACTCATTTTGATCCCTGCGTCCAGGGACACTTTGTTATTTTTATGGTGTTCTCATCATGACTGAAATTTAAAATAAGCATTTGTAGGGCAGTAGTGGATGCCTTGCTCCACTGTCCTGCTTGGGGTAGAAGATATGCCTACGAAGTGGGAGTGTGCAGGACTATACTGTTTTATTCTCTTAAGGTACCATGTTAGCTTCCAGAGTTAGGTAATTTCTAAGGGCTTGTAATATTTTTTTATGAACAGCTTTAAATAGAAGTCATTAGACACTGTTGTTCAAACTTAATTAACTGTTCTCCTTACTGAATTACAGCACAGCAAAGAGTGACGGCACTGTGGGAAGGAGAAACATCTTACTGGATTAAAAAAAAAAATAACTAGATTTAACACTTAATTAAAACACAGGACCTTTGGCAGCCCAGGTATCAGGTTGCCTTCTGGGAGATCAGGCTTTGGGGAACGATGTCTCACTTTCCAGAGTACTGCAGTTAAACCACGTGTGCTTCAGGCACGGTTGGAGTACATGCCCTTGCTTCATTCACAGCGGTGAGTTGCTGCTTACAGATGCGTCCCCCCAGCAAAGGCAAAATGTGATTGCAACACGTGCAAACAGATTTTTGTACGCTTAATCTAGCGGGTACCTGTAGCAGTAGTGAATAAGAAACAGTGGTCAGAGTTTCAGCCTGCGGTGACAACCACAGTGCATCCTGCGGTCGCTGGCGAGCCCGTGCTGTGGTTGCCGGTGTGTGTTACCATCGTCCTGTCCCGTGGCCACCACCAGTGACACGAGCAAGGGAGGGCAGCACAGGATCCTGCTCTCGGCCCCGGAGGGAGACGTCTTTCTGTGGCTGAGCAGAGGATCGCAGTCGTGTCTGCGCAAGGAGGGGGTATAAAACTGTCTGTGCTTTTAACAAGAGAGGCAGGAAATGTTGATGTCCTTCTAGAATGTGGTTATGTTGAAGGGAAACAGAGTTACAACAACAACATAATTTGAAGGTCTTGGAGAAAATAACATAATCAGAAAATGGATTTAGAGGGTGTTGACGTACACGGTTACCCAGAAGTGATTTTTAGGCAAAATGAAGTTGCCTGGAAGCCTTTGCAGGATTAAATCAGGCATATACTGTATTTGGCTTTGATATTTAGAACAAAAGTTCTGGAAACAGCTAAGGCTTCCCATCACATTAGAAAGGCTGGTGATGTTCTGACACTTAACTGCCTTGTAGTACGGTGTGAGGTCTCACTGAAGTGTGGAGGAGGAACCTGGGGAGACCGTATGACTAGGTCCCATTGGGAAAAGGCTTTCTTTTCAAAGAGCTTCCAGAGATGTCTTTTGTATATCCATCCTGCTGGGAATGGGTGGGAGCACACTGGAGGCTGAAGGAAACCCAGCAGGCTGAGCGTCTCTGCAGAAAACAGGGTTCATTGAGTTGTCTGAAGGTAACGCCAACTGCCAGGAGTGCCAGCAAACACTCGCTTTGGCCATATGCTGGATCCATCTCTCCTTCGTGCTGTGCCTTTGTCTGACCATCACAAAACAATTTGGTTTCTTTAACTTGGCTTTGGAGCCAGAGCAAGAGCTTACTACAGCTCTTTAGAGTAATTTTTACCTCCATTCCAGCTGACTAGATTAGTCTGCAGATAATGCTAGGAGTGAATAAGAGCCTCAGCTCTGAGGGAGCTGGAACGTAATTACACTAGATGAAGGGTACTCTCCGCAGCTCCTCCAAGAGTGCCGAGATTAGACTGTAATCATTGTTTGTAAGCAGACAGGAATGAGGGGTAATCAGCCAGGCAGCCCTGACACGTTATTCCAGGAATTAATACTAGCTTCCTGAAGTAGCTCATCAATTCACACTTCTACGAAACTGTAGAAATCAACAGGTCCCGTCTTCCCACCACGGGAGCTGCCGAACGGGCTGGAGGGAACACTTGTGGGGCACGAGCTTGGGGACCACTGGGTCAAGCCGGCGTGTGCAGAGCGGCTGACGTGGCTGTGCGGGAGGGAATCGGTCTGCCTAAGCCGTGCTGCGGGCGTCTCAGCTCTGTGGGGAGCCAGGCTGCTGTGGTCCCTGGTTGTCTACAAAGAGACTGGTGAATGCAACACCAGGAAAGAGCTCTGCAGCTTGCAGCCGGGAGCTGCAGCCTTGCCCGGTGGGTTGCTGCCCATGGGGAGCGAGCTGGGTTCGCTGTGCTGGGCGGGGGAAGGCGATTGCTTTTTTCTTTAGCCGTCATCCTTAGCCTGCAGAGCTGTGGCAGGAGGGAGGGCCCGCGCTGGGAAGGAGTGGGGAAGTTTCCTTTTGGTTTTGAAGAAAATCATTGCAAGCGGGCTTGGTGCTGCTTGAATCCTGGCCCTAATTATAAAGCCTGCAGGTACCAGTGAGCGCAGCGAGAACATCGTGTACAGACACAAAGCTAACACTAGGCAGCGAAAGTCTTGACATTCCTCTGATGTGAAACAAGAAGAGAAGGAATAAAAGAGCTTGCAAATCCAGGCAGAAATCATTAGGAGAGTGAGTGAGGGTACTCATAAAAGCACTGGTCTCAGTAAAAAGCTGAAGGAAGAATTAGGGATGATAGAGGAGAAGCCCTGGTGCGAGTGATGGGATAACAAAGTGGACAGTAGTATGCCAGTGAAAGTCCACAGACCGTGGGGGTCATTTGGGTTTCAAAAAACACAGGTATTATTTTCACCAGAAGTTGCTATTGCAAACCAGGTGGTAGGACCGTTACGGTATGAGAGTGTTAACCTGCCTTGCTTCCCCGCTTTCAGCAGTTCTCACTGCCGAGCCCTTTGCTTCCATCAGTTTTGGAATAAATCACCGGCCAACCTATTGATTGTAACTCTCACAGTGTTTTACGTACATTAGTTATGTGCTTGTGCTTTTTAATGATGCTGCTGCTCTGAGAACTCGCTAAATATGACACAGCCCGATGGGCGGCATTGCTAATACTTCGGCAGTCAAAGGTTAGCTGCTATTATTAACCACATTAGTACTGGCTCTTGTATGAAAAATAAGTGGAGGTAGATGCTTTATCCGGAAAGCTCGCGGTCTAAATCAAAACCTAAAGGAGTATCGAAGGAAGGGACGGCACACGAGCAAATGGACTGGCGGTGGTTGGCACGCGTTTACACGTGCGGTTGTTGGTTCATTTGGTTTGTTAATTGGCAGTAGAGGTAGGTGGGAGGGCGCAGCAGGAACCTGGCAGCTAGCAAGGGGGACAGAGCCGGCTCGTCACCTGCCCGTCTTGATCGACTGCCAAAGTTTTGTAGCTTTCTCCGCAGGAGGGCATCTGGAAAGGTTTGGAAGAAGGATGTGTTAATGTCTGTGTGGATTGCTCCCAAAAGTCTCTTCCAGGCTGGAAGGGCAGCATGAGGAAAAGCATGGGAGGGTTCAAGGGTGAAACTGTCTTCTGGGCTTCAAAGCTGGAAACCTTCCTTGGCAGAGCAAGGTGTGTCTGGGGCTGGTGAGCAGTACCCGGGTTAAGGAAGGGCCGTGTAATGGAAAGCCTTGATGGTGAAGAGAAATGAGTGAATTTTTGGACACCTGCGAAGGTGGGTGAGGAGAGAGGGGAACAGCTGGAAGAGGATTTTGAAGTTAGTGGGTAAAATGAGCTATGCTGAGGATGTGCAGCCGTGAATTCACACAACATGGACATAATTACTATAGTCAAGATCAGAGAGGAGGAGCTGTCTAAACTCATTTCTTTTTGCTGCATTTCTCATTTAGATATTTTTTTTTTTATCTGATGGATCTTTGCGCAGTCGAGCTTGGGAATGAGAATAGTCCTGTTTGCTGTGGTAGGAGCAGCGAATAGGGCAAAGAAGTGGGGTTTGCTGATGAATATCAGCTTCTAGAAACGAATTGTTTTTCCTGCTCCTACTGCTGCTTTGCTAAGGGACTGGGGGCATATATCTCGTTTTAGAAATCTCACTGTGTGACTGTCATGTTTCTTAGAAAGGACAGTAGGGAGAACAAATTCGTGGGATGAAGGGAGAATTATGTCTGTGGGTGACATAGACTGGCTGTGCATTCGCCCTGCGCTCATCACCATCCCTGTCGCACAGAGATGTTCTGCCTTGAGTACCTGGAGATTGGTGTCAGTGTCTCTTCCGATTGACTATTAATACTTCCCAAAGCCCTAGCAGCCTGTCTAATAAAAGTAGTAAGTGCCTTGGTGTCTAGCTGCGTGACTTTATTGCTACAAGCAGCAAAAAAGCAACCGGGGGAGTAGAGGGGTTGCTCAAAGAAATTTTAATATCACAGGTCCCAACATTCCAGCTCATCTTTACCAAAGGAGTTATCAAATTAGAAGGTCCGGTGGGAGCAGGAAGAAGATGTTATCAAAGCTGTTATGGTGAAGGCTGTGCCAGCACTTTTCATAAAAACCTTCTGTTTTCAAATGACTATAAATAGTTGGTTAAATGCACGTAAATAGATCCTACCTGGGGGTAAATACTTGACTTTGGAGTGAGCAGACAGCTGCTTCCCACTTTTAACCTACATAAAACGAGGGACAGCAGTATTGCCAAATATGAGTGTTGAAAATTGTAAATGCAATGTAAAAATAACAATATGCTTTGAGATAATTTTATTTGCCATCTGGTTTTGAGCTGTCGGTTATACTTGCATCATGTTTTCTTTGCAACTGTGAAGTTTCTTTATTTTGAAACAAAAACAAAGATTGTCGTCTAGATCCTTGACTTCAGGATATGGAAATTTAAGAAAAGGTTTTAATCAAATCAAGTCTTGCAAAGCTTGTCAGAAGGGGAAGAATGCTGGCAATGCTGGGGCAGTTTGGAAAAGTTTATGAATTTATTTTAGTTTTATGTAAAAGCAGATTAACCAAATAGACTTAATGAATGCGTAAGACCTCTCCATGCATTCACAATGAACTTATGCAGGTAGGCACTTCGAAATTAGAAAGTGTTAAGTTACAGCACATGTTTTCCCTCTTCGGTTGTACCCTAGAGAATTAACTTTTCACACCCTTATAGGCATTTGCTACACTCTTATAGCCACATGTAGCCTAAATAATCTGTGGGTTTATGATTAAAGCTTTTAAAATATTTATTTTCCTTGGCTTTTTAATATTTAATATTCTTGTCCCAGTCTTGTTTTTATGGAAAAAAAGAAAGAAAAACAGCAAAGAGAAGCTGACACATGCAAGACTTCAGCCATAGTGAATTAGCAGAAAGCCAAAGCTCTTTTTTTTGCTTCAGCTCGTGGGCAGGCAGTTCGAGTGGAAGTAGGTTTGTGCAGTTTTCAGAGGGCTGAAGCAGCTTGTAACAAGCTGTATGAACCATTTTAAGATGGGACGAAATGTTTTCCTTGCTGCATAAAAATGCACAAAGTGTTGGTCATATTCCCAACTAGATGGCTGAAGCAGGGTCCCACCGCAGAAGGAAGAGAGAGGTTTAGAGCCGTACCTCTTTGGAAATTGTTTCCCAAATGAGAGCGGAGTTGTTGTTCTTGAAAGGCATCACTGTGCAGGCTGAGGGGAGATGGAAGAAAATTGTCATTTTTCAGTGGGCTGAATTATCCTGGTCCTGTGGTTTGCATTTAAAATAAACTTGGTCAAGAATTATTTTGGGGACAGTTGGTGGCACTTGTCCTGGGCTGGCAAAGGGACAGCATCTGCCTCCCCAGCCTTTCATGGTGTGGATCCCAGCTCACTCAGCGACGGCAGGCAGGGATTTAGGAGTGACTTGCAGACCGTGGGGGCTTAGTTCTGTTGTACAAGAAGGCTGCAGACCTTGGCTGTGACCAAGACACGGGCTTGGCAGGCTGCAGACATGCTGTGACCTGGAACGGGTGTCTTCCCCCACACCCCAACCGAGGCAGACCCCCGCTCCCCGGCTTTGCCAGGCAGCCGATCTGTGTGCAGAGCTCGTGCCCACGCAGTGACTGCTTTGGGTTATTCATCTACTGAAACAGGCTCTGCTGCCTCCTCCCACCCCAAGCTAATCACTTTGCAAAGCTTCCAAGGTACACCAACTTTGTGTGGCAGCTAACAAGCTTAGCTGATGAGTTCTGCCATCATCCTTCTCCAGAGCTAATCAGCTTACCCTTGCTCCAGAGCTAATGGGCCTGGGGGTCACAGCAGCACCGTGAACTGCTTGCACGCGAGTTTACCACATCCATCTTTAATTGCGTGGCTAGCGCCCTAATGGAGTTTTCTCCTGCATATGCTTCGCTTATTTTTCCAATGGTTATCACTTGTTATTTTGCAGCCAATTCTTTTTTTTTCCTCAGACGCACAGTTCATTAAAGACTATTTTCATGCTATGGCTGAGATTTCAAATACCAGCTGCTTCCCAGTCATCCCACCCAGACTGGGTGGTGGCCAAAACTTATTTACAAAGGGAAAATTACACTTGGGATAGCACATCTCATGAGCGCTCTCTGCTTTTACCAGTGCATCCCTGAAATACGTCAGTTCCAGCAGAGAGAAGGATAGAATGATGTCAGCTCTCTAAAGTCAGGATTTCACAAAGTTGAGAGGGGAGGGAAGTCGCAGCAGAGGTTCTGTGGCCGAAGAGTGACGCTGCCAGCTTGTAACCCCGTCATCTTCAAGTGCAGCAGCTGGGAGCGGCGCCTGCGCCCCTCCACTAATTTGAAGTGACTTTACAATCATTTTGCTAGAAAAAAAAAAGTATTTTATCCTTTTCACTTGCCACGTGAACGCAGGTGGAGAAAAGTGACTGACAAAGAAGTGCTGATGGTGTGTACCAAAAATGCTGACTCTGCACTCGGTGAGCAACCCAACAATAAATAGAATTTTTTCCCTTGTATTTTTCAGCTTTTATACTGGCAGGGGATGGGAGCAGGTAACAAGTCTGCCTGAAACTTTGTGTTAAGTTGCAGTGTCTCTGGCTTGGCAGTGTCTTTAGGTGCAATATGAGGGGAAGGGGTTTATGAAGTTGACTGATGAATGCATTTACACATTGCCCCCCTGTGCTCCATCCCCACCGACAGCAGCACTTTGTGCGTGGCAGCGGGGGAAGCAGGGACAGGACAACCATCCTGGTCCTGTCCTGCCCTTAAAGCAGAGCAGGAGCAGAGCGGGCAAGACCTTGCCCAGAAGGAGTAACTCGGCAGCATTTCGCCGTCGGAGCTACCAGCTGTGAGTGCTGCCGCAGGAGTTATTCTCGACTTAGGAAAACATAATGAAATGCTGATCAGTTACTGCATGGTTAATAATGTGATTAAAAGGAGGTTTATTTTGACTATATCCCATTCTTGAAAGCAAAATCGAAATGGCAGAAATGCCATTTAGAAAATGGGATGTTGTTGTCTGTTCTAATTTTCATTAAATTCTGTGCTTCTGCTCCCCTACAGCAGTAGTTGCACAGGTTAATTAACACATATGTTGCATGAAAATTAAAGTCCTTTAATTTTGTTTTTTCAGTTGAGTTCTCTCCTGTTCTCCTCTTCCAGAGCAAGTAGCAGTGCTCTTTCTTCCTTTATTATAATCTCAGTATTTTATAGACCTCTTTTATGAGCCTTTTGTTTTTGTCCCTTCGTACAGTTTTCTCAGAATTTCTGGGGGTTTTTATGAAAGCCTCTTTCTTTCCTCTCTCTAGTGCTTTTCAGTACTCTCCTGGGCCTATCTTAAATAAAGTGCTCAATATTTCAGGTAAGTATAAGCCACCAATTAAAGAAGTTGCGTTATTGCATTTTCCAGACTGTTCCCTATTTGCAGTTCACTACTGTCAGGTACTTTATCCGACGGTTTTGTTAACTCTTGGAAAGAGTGCTACCAAATCAGAGAGGCATGGCTATCCTCTGCCCTGAGCCACGTCGAAATATTTCCCTTACCATATTATACTGCCACAGAGGATTTGCACATGTATTTACTCATTTTCCTTGCTCATTTTGCTGGCACAGGGGCATGGCTTGCCAGTCCAAATTGATAAGCTGCTTTTCAAGCCTTTATTTAAAAGAGAGATTTGCCAAAAACCACTGCATTTTGCCTTGCCCAGGAATCCTTTGATTTGAAGGCAAATTCCATGTGTAGGAATGAGTCCTCCATGATATTTGGCAAAATTAGCTGGAAAAAAGCACTTTGGGACACTTTTTACTCGATTCGGATGGAGGTGCTGTGAAGCCTCAGTGAATATGTTTGAGGAGGGGAGAGCCAAGGCGGTGTTGCCTTTAGGACACTGACCCAGGCTGTGGGAACCCAGGGTTTGGTTATTCTCTTCTGCTCTTAAAGATCTGACCTCACTTCTGCCTCCCCATGGGAACGTGCCAGAACTAGCAGCCAGCCGGTGTCCCAGCCGAGGGGTAGCCATTCCTCCTGCTTACGCTGAGGTCTGGAAACCCAAATGTTCTTCAGAGTGGGGACCGATGTCCAAACCACCCAGGGAAGTGTCCTGACCACCCTCTTGGAGGAGAGACGTAGGGCTTGCTTTCCCTAGGTCCTCTGCAGAAGAGCTGTTGCGTTTTGTATAAAATACCTCACTGAGACCAACAAAAGTTAAGCAGCTCTTCGAGGCCTGGCCACCAGAAGTGGGATGCCACAACGCAACGTCCGTGGTGGAGTCTGTGTGTTCTGCACAGAGATACCGAGGAGATGGGTTGGCTCCCAGCCACATCAACAAATTGCTCCTATTTTGCAGACTGAAGTCATGTCTGAAATAAACACACGCGCTCGCTGCCGAGCATCCTGCACAGAGCAGCAGAGGAGCTGACCGGAGACAAACATTTTTGACTGGAAATTTCTGATACTGTCTTAGGGAGATGGATTTAAAGCTCTGGGGCAAATTATTCTCCTTCCATTAGAATGTCGTTAGTGACTGTAGCCTTTCACGTGCCTATAGCTTCGGTGTGACTATACAACCATCATCAAGCGAGCATGTTTTATTAAATCCGATCCTTTAGTTGGGATACTTCTGGACTTACAGTATACCCATTTACTCACGTTGAGTGTCTGGCTGTACCTGAACATCTGTATCAAATGTTCACAGGGGGTGAGAAAGAGAACCAAGAAGCACGGTTTCTATCCTGACTTCGTATTTCTGTCTCCGCTTCAGCTCTGAGCTGTTTGCTTAGAGTTTGACACCTCCTCTATCAAAGGTCCTGTTTTGCAGATCTGGTAGTCGCTGATTGCTGGTGGGGAGCACGCTCGGAGATGTTTGCCGGGCTCGGCGTGGGGGGTCCCTGGTGCTCGTGTTCCTTTATCTGTAAAACCGGCAGTGAAAGGCTGGGGCTGGGGGTGGCTTGTGTAGCGTGTGAGTGTAATTAAGAAGATCAACTATGCCAGTTTTCTGACTCCCCTCTGCTCGTGTTAGGAACAATAGTGCTAAATGATGATTGTAATTCATTACAAATGCACCCTAATTAAATTACCCATCAGTGGCTGCGAGATTAATGATACCAACCCGGGTTAGAACATGATTAAAGTTAGGCTCGTCACATTTTTCAGTTATTATATGGAAGTTCACAGGGGGAAGGGATGGGGCAGAGTGCGAGGTGTGATTAGATGATGCTCTGGAAGACAGCTGGGGCAGCCGAAGGCTGCTGCTAACAGCGTTCCTTCAGACTTTGCTGGTGAAAAACCCTCTCGGGGTTTTTCTTGGGTCTGTTAGTGGGTGTGCGTGGCCGTACCCTTGCCGGGAAAGGTGGTTAATCCCTTTGTAAGATGGGCAGGAGGGTCACGTAGGGAGTCTGGTACAGCAAGGAACTGAGCCTAGATCTCCCAAACTTAGGCTTAACTCTCCGAGTTTAGCTTGCTGAGTTGTCTTGCCTTTCTTCTTTTTTTGTATTTCTGCTTGCGGAATAGTATCCGATCTTTCTTAAAAGTACCTATAAAAATAGTAGGGAAAGACCATGGATCATACAAGAAATAGTATCAAATACAGCAGAGCATCAGCCTCTCTCCCCTTCCTTGGAGAAGGTTTACACTGCAAATGGTTTTCAACAGCAAATATTTACAAGGGGAAGACAACTCAACAACATATCCTTGCCTCCAGTGAGAGAGAAGTGCAAAATTCAGGACATTTTACAATGAGAGACAAAAAGAAGGCAGCAACTTACCTGATCGTGCACCATTGGGAATTTTACTGCCTCTGCACTGCTGGAGAAGGAGCCTCTGGAGGTATTCCCAGGGCCCAGGTGAGGGTGAGGACCGATGGGTGAGATGTGTTTAAGCGGATGAGAAGGAAAAAAGGAATGCCTCGGCATAAGGACTGTCTCTCTGAACACCCCAGGACAGATTGGCTGTGTTTGGCATCGACTCTTCTGTCATTATCTGGCAAATAAGCAAGGAGGAATTTTTTCAAAGCAATTTCATTTTCCAATATTGTGCATCCTGTCCTTAAATGCCTTCGCTGATTGGATTGCCGGGGCCAGCCCAGATATGGCCATTGTTTACCAGTCGGGGCTGGACTCTTAATAGATCTTCTCAAACTCTTTGAGAAGCAGATCTTGGATGCTCCAAGTAGAAATAAATTGAGCAGTGTGGTCGATGTGCCCTTTATATCAGTGGAATGGAACTCATTAAAGCATTGTACACAAAAGCTTGGGGCTGGAACAGCAGAAACAAATGGAGTTCCTGGAAATGAGAATAAGCTGGGGCTCGAATGAGGTAGTCGCATGTGTCAGAAAGGCGGCATCTTTGTCTTCGCGGTTGTGCCCTGGCAAATTGTTCCCTTTGCTGGATGCCTGGTCAGACCAGGGCTTGTGAAACACAGGAGGATGCAGGTACAGCAGGTGGTGTGAGATGAGACAGCCCATCCTCTCCCGTTCCGTGGAGTCTCCGGCAGCGTTGTGGCAGGCAGATGGCAGTTATTAGCTGTGCAAACTTAATTAGTTCACATCAAAGTTACTGGAAGACATTTCTCTGGGGAATGGATGGTTACCAAGAGGTTCAAACCCTGCTTGGAGAAAGGGAGATATTAATATTGAATGTAGTCATCTCCGGGTTTGGATAACCTTGCTTCTGTTGATAAAATGATGCATTTTCCAGGTTTTTTGCATGTTCTCTTTAGCAATGCTGTTGCTCATAATATTGAAATTATTTCCCTTGAGGAGGATAGGGACGAATAACCTCAAAGAGTTTTGCTCCATAAAATTATCCGCTAAAGCTGTCTCTCACTACGCTGGAGTTGTAGCACACATGTTTTAGAGGCAGAGATAAATAGGCCAGCAGCAAGCACTCGTACCACGGGCATCAGTGGATCCAAGAGAGAGCAGAATATGGATTGCCGTTCTCCAGATTTCCAGATTCTGCACAAATTAGCGCAGGGATCCTCTCCAGGCCGGCAGCCTGATGCTGGCTGTCAGATCAATGGATGCTTCTCACCAGACCCAGCGCGGTCTGTCGACTCCGGGAAGGTAGAGGCATCGCCTGCAGCACTCAGCGTCCTCGTCACGTCTCGTCTTTCTCTCAGAGAGTTCAGGGACGCTTCCCACAGCCCGTGAGCATGTGAATACCTGTGTGTGAAGGAGAGCAACCGGCCAGCTCAGCCGTGAGAGGGGCCTCACCTTCCAATTTTAGATAATGCAGGCAGATTCTAGAGACTAATATCAGAGTTTTGTGGCCTGGTTCTTTCCCTCTGGAGGGTTTTCTGACCTGGCTATGTAGCCTTGAAGCTGCATATTGCTCTGCTTGTTATTGCCTTACAAAGCTAAATGTGTTTTTCCTCTTTTTTTTCTTTTTGGCAAGTGTTTAGAAATGTTTTTATTTAGGACACAACCCTTTTTGTCTTTCTGTTTTTGCCTTTCCCAACCAGCTCCTGCAGACAAGGTGGTTCGGATTCAGGGGAACAGCTGACTCACATGGGTAGATGCTGGGATTTTCCTGTATAATTGAGCCAACGAAAGGGGAATTGTCCTTCAGGCATTGCAGAGAAATAGCTCTGCTGGTGACACAGTCACTAGGGGATGTCGATGGGAAGGAGATGTCCTTTAACTGAGGAGATGGGGTGAAACTGGGGAGTTTCAATGGTGCTATAGATCAGTGGTTTGGATCCAGCCTGTGCAGATAGAGATGAGAAGTCGTTACGTCCTGCCCTCTTGGTTAGTGACCCACGTGAAATGAGTTTGGGTTTAGTCCAGTTCTCTGCGGATAAGCTGTTTGCAGAAAGCAATCAACGAATCTGGCATGGACAGGCACCCTAACCAGCCATCTCAGCGCAGGGCGAGGATGCAAAGATGTCATGGAGACCAAGCTGCAGTTACCCAAAGTCTGGGTCAGGGCTTTTGCTGTAATTTACTACCTCTGCATCTTGCACCTTCTCCATGGTGGATCTCCACCTTCTCAGCCTCCAGGCTTCTGACTGATGCTTTGATGCACCCACAAATTGGAGGGGACAAATGGTGGTGTGCTGAGCTTGCCTTTGGGGTGAAATGAAGTGCATGTTAACAGGGATTGTGTTTCTTGAGGTCCTGTCCCCAGAGCTGCCTCCTTTCACATTGTGGCACCCTGCCAGAATGGCTCTGGGACCAGCTCCTCTTAGCTGCCTTTCTCAAGAAGCCAGCTCCATCGCCTGGAACTCTCTCATTGACTTCTGCTCAGCAAGGGCTCTGCACCCTCGCAGTGACATTGCTGCTTTCGAAGACTGCAGCCGTGAGCAGATGTCCAGTGGCCACCGAGAACTGAGCAGCACCTTGTGAGGACTGAGTCTTTCAAAGTCTCTCCAATGTGGAGATGTTTCTTTTAGAATAAATAAATAACTCTCTTGATTCAAATGACGCGTATTCCAGGCTGATTAGTAATCTGAGGTAGCAGCAACACATAGCGTTGCCTCGCTGTTTCCAGAGGCTGATCTCTCCAGGACAGAGCTGGAGCAGTTTGCTTCGGAGCGGTGTTGGAGGAACCAAGGAGCAAGTGAGTGCGTAGATGGTGCTTCCTCCCCCCTGTACGTGCCCATGGTCCTGCCAGCTCATGGGTAAAGTTTCTTGGTTACGTAGCCTGTGATCGGAGTGGTCAGCAGATGGGCCCCAAGTTCAGCCTGATTAGTCCTGTTCAACGAGCAAGACTAAGGCAAAGTTGCTTCATGTCTCATCCCATATGGTGGCTCCTGCTGTCACTGTTCTTGTGGGAAAAGCTCTGAGCAGCCTCCTGGTCTCGCATCTAGCCCCCATTTTCTCCTCACCAAGTAAAAGAGAGCACTAGAAAGAGTAGTGTTTCTGTCAAGTGTGTGGTTGCACCCAAGGAGAGATGTTTGACACCCAGTGCTACTGATACGTGGGAGCTGGCACTGCTTCATCCTCCGTGGCTGCTCCCTTGCACTGGGCAGCGACAGGCGCCGGGTGGGAGTGAACTGCTCCAACGCCCTGCAGATGCCCGAGGGCCAGGCCCTGCCTCAGGTCTGTGAGCAGAAAGGCAAAATAGATTAATGAAAATTAATTCTGAACAGATGCCTGAATGGTCGTTTGGTGGTTAAGGAAGGGAATGGAGGGACTAAACTGAGGCAATTTGGGTAACTCCAATTTGTTCTTCGTGTTTTCTGTTGGAAACTGTCACTTGGGATTAATCCTCTCTTCATTATGTAGTTTTTTGCATTTTTCTCAACCACAGCAACAGGCTGAGGAACTTGCTTGGTAAAATTGTACAGTGTGGCTCACCAGTGACACAGCTAGCTCTTGGAGAAGGTCTAAAGAGTGCCTGGAGTTGGTGTATTCCTCCCTAGCAGGGTATGGGGAGAGGGGATGGAGAATTGTAGGGCTCTAGATTCAAGATATTTGTAATGACTGGCTGTGATCCGCGTGGGTAATGCACACAATGCTTCTGGACGTCTTCCCTGTAACGCCTTTTATCCCAAGAACATCATTAGCACCTCTCTGATATGGCCAGCCCTGGTGCTGTGTGCCAGCCTTACAGTCTTCACCACCGCTTGGTTGTTCTCTCCAGCTCCCCACACTGGGTATCTCCTCGTGTCCTCTTACTGTGCTCTGGCACATCGAAATGGAGAAGGTCTTCTCATGCTGCTCAAACGCTCCGATTAATCACCTGTGGCAGTTTATGCCTCTTACTAGTTTGGAAATGCAGAGAAATGCCGAGGGGTTGGCACAGTCTGTTGAGGTGGAGCATGTCTGAGTCTGCTGAAGAGGAACTGGCTCAACTGTAGCTGGTTTTGTTTGTCTTCACAGTTGTTACCGCACGTTCTTTGTGATCACATAAATGAGACCTGAGTAGATCCAATTTCTGTTTTTTCCCTCCTCTATGATTCTGGGCTTATTAGCCCTGACAGTTATTTATTTGTCCTTAGTTGTAGGCTGAGGCAGCTTCATGGAGAATGTGGGAAGCATGTCTTTTCTAATTAGACCACAGTCTGTTGTCTGTCTGCCTTATGGGCAGGACACAGCACGCTGTTTTGCAGAGTTTATAATAGCAGGAAACCCTGGATGCAGGTCACACTGGACTTGTTTCTGAGAGGTTTTACGGCAACAACTCACAACGTCAGTGTTCCTGAGACTAAGTGGGGAAACGAAACCTATGGACTTTATTCTACAGTGAGCTATTTAACTAATACTGGGGCATGATGAGGTACGATAGGCACTGAGAGCAACCCACCATGCCCAGACAGGCCGCAAGCTGGTTTTGCAGCGACTTCTTCCAACTTATTTCCTGCGTCTCCTAGCAAGGAGCCAGCACACGTGTAGCATCCCAGCTCTGGCAGGGGTTTTCTCAGAAGTATTGCAGCAACTAATGAGGAAGGAACACTGGCTTCATGGAAGCTCACACCTTTTCTTTTCCCAGCATGATCCCCTGTAGGATCTGTGTTATGTCACAATTATGAGACTGGTAGCTTTATATAGCCTCATAGCTTGTATAAAAAGTGAAAGCTGCTGTGTCTTGCTCTTTGAATTCAGTGGAATAATCTTTTTGCATCTTCCTTGACAGCAACAGACGGGAAAGGTAACTTGTGCAGAGCAGCTCCCAGTTCTTTGCTGGCAATGAAGGAGTGAAGTTTGTTCTCATTCCACCAGGGAAACTGGGATGGAGAGGCAGTTGTCAGAAGCATATCGCCAGTCTTCCTCCTCCGAGTTTGGCTGAGGACAGAGTGCTCGGCAGAGCACTCATCCGTGCTTTTTCATTTGCCCCTGATTTTAGCAAAGGGGACTGTAACAAGTCATGTTCATTACCGAACCTTGCAATTCAAGATAACTCTCTAAATAGCAACTTTCCTCATTCTTCAGTCGCTGGCTCGATGCCCAGGGAAAATAGTGGGTTGAGAATATGAAGCAACAACTTTTCTTTTTCCTGTAATAGTGCTTTCAAACTGGATGTCTGTTTAGAAACATTAATCATTGTAACTATGGGGTAAAAATCTCCTGCCTGTCTATAATCTTACCTGTGCAATGAGATGGCAACAGTGAGCTGTTGCTTTCTATGGATGATTAAGAAGGGCTAAGCTTCAAATAGTTGACTATATCTTTTTCTCAATTTGCTTTTCTATCACTTTGAATTAGAGATGGTCTTAGCCGTTCTGTTGCAAACTCTCCTTGTACTGTGATCTTGGCTGCTGTTGCAAACTATGCAGGGCTAGGCTGGGTTAGCCCCGCTTTGGAAAACCTTGAAGTAAAGGTTTGTCAGAAGGTTTTGCATTAAAAAGCACCCTTGTCTGAGGCAGCCGTGGGCATAGTATGCTGTCAAGAGATGTCGCATTGCTTAAGGGTCTGCCCTGCGGAAGAGACATAGAACTGCTTGTAGGTTTTCATTTCTTGTGGCATTTTTATGAGAGTAAAGTTAATTTTTGACAAATACTAACGTAATTACATTGTACCTATTGAAAGCTCCCCACCCCCACAAGTTTAACAAAATGTGGTTGGTATTTGTATCTCCTTTCCAACCTGCGCTAGCGTTGGTAGGTGGTGTTAAACAGGGACTGTGTGATTTATAGCGTAAGTGATACTTCAAAGTGTTTTCCAGACAATAACTAACTAATCCAGTTTGGTGCTTATGAGGGGAAGGAGATCCCATGGTATTATTTGTAGCATTTTAAGTTTGTAAATCCCTACAGAATCTCTGAGAGGCAAAAGAAATCCCATACACATGATAATTATGTTATAAAATGGTACAAGATGCCAGCCAACCTTCCTACATGTCTTGGATGCCTGTTGCATGTGTCGCTACCACAGCTGCCTCCTGCGTGCCAGATGTTCTTGTTAAAGGCGACAAGGGAAGTGTGGACATGCAGGGGTGGCGGCTTCTCGTGTTGGGCAAAGAGCGTACGAGGCGGCTCGTGGGCCGTTTCTAATGCGGGGCTCCTTGACCAGGCGGTGGAAGGCCACCGAGTGCAGTGGATCACCTGGGGCTCTGAGGAGCACCTGGTCTTGACTTCACAAAGAGGGTTGCATGGCTGATTGGGCTAACGCAAACAGTTTTGACTGGTGCAATAACTTGCTCCTGGATGAGCATTCACGTAAACTAGATACACAGGAGATGAAATCCTTGGCCATGGGTTGTACTTGTGCTGTTCTTTGGTGCAGTTGGGGACATGCTGTCTTTCATCTGCCCCAATTCCTAGCAAAGAGACAATACATCTGAGCAGTATGTGTCATCTTCATTAAACTTTGACTGCTCCTTGTGTCCATTTTTGCAGTAACTGCTTCCATATCCATTCCCTCAGACATCTGTATTATCTACTGAGGAAAGTTTCTGAGGGGCAGGAGTAGATCTCAGCCCTTTCTACTGCATTTCTTGAGGCCATGTCCCATTTCACAGAACAGCTGTCTGGGACAACCTCTGCTTTCTGCGAGCTCCCTTCTGCTGTCTGCCATTTGGATTTCAGGGTCCCCCACGAGGTGACCGTGTCTCCTTTTCCCCCTTGGCGCTTCAGCTCATGGCTGCTCAGTGTCTCAGCATCTTCTGCTGGCCCAGGAGTGGCTTCCTTTGGCTTTTCTTTCCTGCTTTGTTGTTAGCAAAGGAATTAAATGTGGCAGGTTGTTGTCCTTTATTGCTGGCTCTGTTTAAACAATCTGCAGTTGCTGTGGAAGAGCACTGCAAGCACTGCTGTCTGTCTCTCCATCTCCTCCTCTGAATGGTTTTAGCTGTCAATAACCTTTGGATAAAACCACAATGGTAAGTGACAGCCACCAAGCCCATGCAGAAAGTCAGAGGTTGGAAAGGAAAGCCACTGAATAAGGAAAACAGTTTTCAGAGAAGCGGAGGGGAGGGCAGAGCGAGCACATAGAGGAGGAAAAGAACAGAAAACCGGTGGCAGGAGCTGGGCAAAATAGCCCGGGTGAATGAGCAGCCAGACAGCGTGTTTCACGAGCGCGTCTGATTTGTTCCTCTCTTCCAAACGGTTTAGCTGAGGCCCACAATTTGAAAATAAACTTTCCTTTTGTTTTTATACAGTTTGGTGCCCAGGAGAGCATCAAATAGCTTCGGTTTCAAATCAAAATGAGATTGCGGTGGTTGTGTTGTCATCGTACCCGTTCCGCTGCTGTGGTCTTTGGGAGGAGGAGGCGTCTTTGGGGAGCGGGTCCAGCTAGGCTCGTTGCTATGGCAAAGTCTCTGCTGATGCCTGCTCTCTGCCTGTAATTGCTATTCAGCAGCTGTTTCCAGTGGTCGTCTGGAGGAACTTGCACAAGTTATGGACGTGAAAACCCCTCCCTGTATGTTGGCCTTCGCTGGAACTGAGCTTTGACAAGAGAGATGCATTAGCTTCTAAACTCACCAGTAATTAGGTTGGTTTGAGTGTACTTTGCTGAAAGTTGAGGCTTTGGGGCTGGGAAAAGGAGGGTGGAGGGGGAAGTGGCAACTTTAAAATCAATATTGCAAATGCAATGCAAAAGAGTGTAATTAGCATGTTTTGCAGGGCCTATTAATTCCTCTGAAATGCTGTTTATTAGGCAGAAGAACTTGGGAGCCCATCAGTGGATTAAACAGGTTCTGTAATGAAATGTAAATAGTGTAATTGGGCTTGTTCTGAAAGTATTTATTCTTCACCTGTGACCCGCTTGATTGCGGTTTGACAACACGAAGGAGTGTGCATCTCTTCGTTAATGACAGCTAATTCCCTGGAGCTAATGGAGTGGGACGCCCAGGCGCATGGCGCTGGGAACGGCAGGTCGTGCCTGGAGCTCTGCGGTGATTGGCACCAATCCGAGCACAATGTAACTTTAATTACAGTAATTCCAAATCTAAAGCAAGCATTTAGCTGCTGGAGAGAGGCTCTTAATTTTGCAAATAGATGCCATATAATGGGCTGACCTTTTATTAGACAAATATTGGGATGGGTGGGAACGCTGTCCTCCAAGATACAGGTAACGTTATTGGCTCCCGTTAGCTCAGTGAAAATCAGAGGCACGTTCTCCCTGCCAGGTTAACCGTATGGATTTCTTTCAACGAGCAACGTAGTGCAGCCGGGAGGGAAATGTGGTGCTGTGTGTTATTTAAACGCAGTCTTTGCATCAAGGCATGAAAATCATCTGCTGCTCCTCTGCCTTATGTGTATGCTTTTGTTGGTGTGGACCACTGGGATTTTTTTGTTGTTGTTGTCTTCCCTTTCTACAAACCCTCTTTATCCAAACCGTGCAGTGCGAAATATCTGCAGGCACGCAGGAAAGGTCACACAGCTCTCTTGGAGCAAGAGAGCTAAATACTCAGTTTTGTCTGGCATTATGGTAACCTGCATTAGGTGCTACCACCGGCGCTTGCCATGCTCTCTCTTCCGTAGGGTTGAGATGTACGTGCACAGGCACAGCCTCCCTTCACTTGTACTGGAGAGGACCTTCCAGTGCCGAGACCGGCTGTCCCCTGGGAGCAGAGGACGGCGTGCTGGGAGGGAGGGCTGCAGAGCACACACCAGCAGGGACTAGCAATCTTCCAGCTCTTCCCGAATCCATTAAGCCCTGAAGCCTCTGACCTTGCCTTCTATTAGCTCAGTCTCTCTCTTAAGCAGGGGTCTTGTTAGAGTTGAAATGAACCCAGGCAGGGAAGCTTTTATCCAGGAAATGTCCAGGTCTGTGTGTATGGATTTGGAATAGGTCCCCAGGGGAGCGCTGTGGGCCGTCATCTTTAATGTTTGGAGCAGAAGCAATACAATTTCTGCAAGCAATGCCTTTCTTTTCTGTTTCATTATTCTTCCTCCTCTGCCTCTTTCCATCTACGAGCTGAGAGGCAGAGAGGTAGGGGTGACAGCGTGGTCACAGGTCTCTTTACATTGCTGACCTTGGGCTTGTCCCCAGAGTCAGGACGTACCGCTCGGGGTGACCGTGGAGAGGGCAGGGCGGGAGGCAGCTGCACGCAGGGTGGAGGACAGCACCATCAGTAGACATTTGGCCACCTGAACGAATGAATGAGAAATCATTGGGTGGGGAATACATAAATGGTGTTAGAGAGAACTAGAAACTATGGGGGGTTGATGCTGCTGTGGAGTGGCAGCCAGTGCGAGGCGGTTGTCTGAAACCGGTCCAGCAGAGAGATGAGAACAGTGGCAAACAGGAGGGAGCATCCTCGCGAGGCCAGGCACGTTGCTCTTTCCCAGCAGATGGCTTTCCATGCTCATTGCCTAATCCCAGCAGAAATAACACCTTCTCTGGATGAGCTCACGCTCCTGTTCACGTAGAGCAGCCTCTTTTTGCACTGGATTTGTGCTTTGTGGAGAGTCAGTCCACTGGCACGCACCCAGAGCAGAGGCAGAGCAGCCTCCGGCTGCAGCGTGGCTGCGTTGAGCAGGTTCTCCTCGTGTCAAATGCATCCTATTCCCCAGCTTTTCATCTGGAAGATGCAGCTCTCATGGGAATCTTGTTGGGAAGTGATATATGGGGGGACCGTGTTAACATTGCAAAGAGGAGATTTCCTTGGCAAAAAAAGCAATAATAATTCTGGTCATTGTTAGAAAAGTCAAAAACCTTCAGGTTTACCTACCTGTTTTTCCTAGCCTTTGCTAACGTGCCAGTCCGCATCCTGATGCTCCTGAACCTTGCAGCCTGGATGGCCTCTCTCAGCCCCTTCTTCTGGGTCTGCTCTCAGCCGGCAGTCGCAAAAACCTTCAGTGCGCAAAGTATTTTCTGAAATAGTTTTTAACAGACAGCCCTAGACCACAGGCAAAACCAGGGCAGATTGCATGTGGCCTGTAATGCTGACAATAAACCCCAAATAGAAATATTGTCCATCTCCGCTATAGAAGCCCAATTTTTTGAGTTATTTAATCTTGCGGCTTCCAGATGCGTGCTTCTGGCTGCTGGTAAAGCCCGATCTGGCTTTCTAAATTCAGATCCTTTTCTTTTTAGCACATACAGAGATTGTATTTACCTGAACTATCTGTATAAACGTTGGAAGTGTTCAGATGACTGGTATAGATGATAGAGTTGCCTAAGAGACAACCATAAATGTTGATTTTGTCAGTGAGAGCGTAACCTTCCTGAGCACTGCTGGGGTGCAGGTACTGCCGTGTCCTGTCGCAGAGCAAAGCAGGGCTGCCCAAAGGCACCACCATTTGTGGCTTTTCTCTGAGCCTGGAAATCTCGTGGTGTAACCTGTGGAAGCTGTTTTCAGTTCATAGCTACCTAAATGTTTCCTGGTGGGGATATGAACGCTGCCTGGTGGATGTAAACCTACAGTGACAACAGGCTTGCTTTTCTTACCTACTTCATCTTAAATCTTTGTACGTTGTCTGTTGAGCCACAGATTGAAGACCACTGCCCCATGTAAAACAGAGAAAGATGCTCTTGAGTTTCTTCTGAAGAACTTTTCAGCACATAAATTTAAAAAATGCTTGAGAGCTTCAAACTAAGTCCTTGTTTTTGTGGAGGCCCAAAGTGACGATTGGTCCCTGGGGAAGGCTGTGCCAGTTCAATAGTTCTCTAGCTGATTTTCCCCCTTCTTTAGTGTTTGGGGCATGGGAAAGACGGGAGATAGTACGCTCCACAGCAGCTGGATGAGAACTGCTAAATTTTAATACCAACGTGAAGTGCAGCAGGCAGAGGGAAGGCAGGGTGGGCAGGTTCTAGCTTTGCATGGGGAACCAGAAGAAAATTGGACGTTGTTAGAATGGCCAAGTGCCTCAAGGGCAGCTTGGAAGAGGCTTCAGGCGCCTTATCCTTCCCATCTCTCCACCTGTTTGTTGTCTTTGGAGTCCATACAGCCACTTCCCCTTTTTTGCCTTTCTGTCTCCCATTTTACATCCAAGTAAAGGAACCATCTCATTGCATTGTGTTACATGCATATAAAAAGCTGCATAAAATAGCTTTGTGAGCATGAGCAGTGAGGAGCAACCGAGTGCTTTATCTCTGCAAGCCCATCCTGCTTGTCCATTCAGCCCCATTCATCTCCTTTTAGCGTTTTTTTCTATTATCAGCCTGAAGGCTTTTCAAGGAAGGGACTCTGCCTCTGTCATGTCCCCACAAATACTTGTTGCGGTTTGGGCACTAAATAAGTAATAATGACTGTGCCGGAAAGCCGTCGGCCGGGTGAATGCTGCTGCTATAACCAAACAAGGCTTTTGGCTGGGGAAAGGCAGCAGGTTTCTCGGGCGGTCTGCGCTCGGGGTGAGTGGCAGCTCCTGGTCATTAATACAGGACTTTGATCTGTGAAGTAAGAGATTATTCCCCTGTGGCCCTTTGGCGTGAGGAACCAGTGATAGACTGACAGCAGTAAAACACGGCCATTTGAGAGGCTCCTCCAGCATTTTACTGAGATTAGATCTCCGAGAGGAGCCATTACAAAGGAAGAAATGATGGAACGGCGGGTTATGTGACCACTGTGACTCATTAATATAACAAAATTTATGTCCAGAGTACTCTCACAACTGGTCCAAACCAACTCTTAGGAGCTGATTTCTTTCTTCTCCCGGTGCTGCTATTGCCTAAAGGCCTCTGTGGGAGATGCGCTGACTCTTTTAACAGCCTCCTGCATTTACTCTGACTCCCCGGCCTCGGTTCGTGGAGGCTCTGCTGTACCACTGGCGTGGACTTCACGTTCGTTCTACACCTGGGACGGTCTCTGTCTCTGCAGCCTCCTTTGTGAGCGGCGGCTTCGCGGCACGACAGCCAGTTACAAAATGCAGTTGCACAGACATATGTATCTGACAGTCTCTGGTCTCACTGGGGCTGGGCGTTGGGTTTTTTCCCAGGTTGTCTTTGTGAAATTATCAGAGCATCAAGACACAATTGCTGGGAGGTGATGATGGAGAAGCCCATTTTATTGAATTTCAACCCCTGCACCAATAAATCATGACCCAAACTGATGGGAAAAATTGTCTTTCGCCAGAGTTGGCACTGCCAGAAGTCAAGTCAATAGAGACCAGAGTTTTTCACCCCAGGGTCCCCAGGCCAGGTCTGGGTCCTGGCCAGAAGTGACAGAAAATCATTGACACTGTGCAGTAGTTTTTCTCTCCAGGAAGGGTTTTTGCCCTTTATCTAGTTCCTATTGAACAGCAGATACATGAACAAAACAGAAGCGTTGCAGGGGGCGGGGGGAGAATGTACTGAAAGACAATAGAGAAGAGAAACAAATGGCAGGATTTTTGTTTTCTAAATTCATCCCCTGGTGTCTGCTGGTAAGTTTTTTTTCCCCTGCTTTTCTTACACTAAGGTGACCCCAGCTTTTTCTCCCAGGTTTGCCTCGTTCCCAGAAAACACATTGGGATGACAAGGCAACAGTGTGAGCTCTTCCCAGCCCCCTCAGCATGATTAGCTGCCTCCCAGCTTTTTCTCCGTCGGTGCTGTAAGGTGGATCCTCCTTCTCTCCGCCTGGAACTCATTCATCAGGGGCCTGATGCCGTTAAACGGCCTAGCACCTCTGGATTTCTAGGTACAGTTTTGCATTTGCCAGTTAGTGGATTTCTCTCACTGCTTCCCCCCAGATATCATAGAATCATAGAATCATAGAATAGTTTGGGTTGCAAGGGACCTTTAAAGGCCATCTAGTCCAACCCCCCCTGCAATGAGCAGATATCTACCACGATGCTCACTGTTCCCCCCACCAGATCTCTACCGTGGCACCGTGCTTGCTCACAACTGGCATGCCACGGGTCAGCACCAACGCAAGCATAACGAAACCACCGTTACCACTCAATTTAAAGCAAATCAAAATGCGTCAGTTCACAGAGAGGGGACGGTTAATGATGAATGAAGTCAACCAGTGGTTAGCACAAGTCAGAATGAGATACTTCTTGAGAAGAAACATTTCTGTGTCTCTGAAGCAGTGTGGGTATGGGAGGAATCAGTCTTGAAGTGACAGCACAGCTGTTCCCACCTTCCTTTTCCAGCAAGTGACTCACAGAAAGATGATACTGCTTGGAGATCCCACTGGTAGCAAAGCAGTTTTGCCCTGGAGTTGTGCTGCTTCGTGTTTGTGCTTACAGCGATGCTGGGAGGACAGATCCGTTCACATCTAAATCAGCAAGAAGCATGGCAGGGCTGAGCAGTTGGACAGGAGTGTGGCAAAGGGCTGGGAAGGAGAAGAGGACCTGCTGGGTCTGGGTTTGGAGTGTTTCACATAGGAGGTGTGTTCATGTAACCTCCCAGCACTGAGAACCAAAAAAGCTTCATTGACAGAGCAGAAAACCAGCTCTTGTTCAGAGTGGGATTTGAGAAGAGGTATCTTATGGCACGCAGAGGAGAGCACCAGCCCTGTAAGTCCTCCCACAGAGAAGATGTGAAGCGAAAAGAGGAAGGGAGGGGAGAAAGCACTCTTCAAGGCAATTTGGCAAAGAAGAGAGTGAAGAGAAGGCACGTGTGTGAGAGAAGTGGGAGGAGAGGGGAGAAGTGATCCAAGAGCTCCCATCAGCATTAGGGGAAGAGATGGCTGTGTAGGTAATTTGCCACGCAGAGAACAGCTGGCAAAGGGCCTTCGGAGAAGACAGAAGCCAACTTAGAAAGGAGCCTCTTGACAAAAAGTGGTATGCCTCTTTCTTGGTCTTCCAGCAGGATCTCCTGGCATGTCAGTCTTTGCCTCCCTCCTTTTCTGTCTCCATTGAGGTAGGGTCAGTGATCTTTGAGAAGATGTGCAAATTCGCCTTGAAACCAACTTCCAGCGTCACCTCCTACATCAGCCTATATAGGACAAGAGGAGGCAGGAAGGGTAACGTAAAGCTGTGATGGACAGCATGAAGCATATGCACCTCTATTTTATCACATCATTATTTTAACCTATTTTTCTCTGAAAAGAGGGGAAATTCTTGCTGGGCAGTCTCTATTTCTCCTGCCTTACCTCAAGATCTCAAACCAGTGAGAGGCTGGAGAATTTCCTTCTAATTAACTTAACAAAGAGTAGGTTAATAAGTAGCTTGATCATAGTCTGAGTTCCTATATGGGAAGGAGATTTTGGCTAGTGAAGAGCTCTTTAATCTGTCGGACAAAAGCGTAACAAGATCAAATACTGGAACTAGAAACCAGGAAAGATTAGAAAAAAGGGAATGCTTTTGTTATAACAGGGGTAATTAGCCATTGAAACTATTTATCTCAGTACGTGGGGGATTCACCATCACTTTGAAGTGTCTAAATGAAGATGGGATATTCTTGTACAAGAAATGTTCTAAGTCAGCTAGCAATTACGAGCCTGATGCAGGAACTGCTTTGCTTAATTCACCAGCTTGTGCTTTTCATCAGTTTAGATTGGCTGATTCTTATGGTTCTTCTGAGCTCCGCAATTTGTAAACCTATGAGAAATCATGGATACTGTTGATGAGCGGAGCACCTGATAGTGCAAATACTGGTACTGGGAAGCAGTAGAAGAGTGCAAAGGGCTCTTTTGAAGTAGGAAAGACAAATCTGTGGCAGCCTTTACTAACAACTTGGTAATTCTACTGAAAAGAAAACGGCTTTCCTGTGCTTCAATAGGGATCGGGCTGCAAACCCACCTTACATCAGAGGCGGCTGGAGATGTTGTCATCTCTTCAGAATCGTCATACCATACGTGTACTGTCACAGGACCGAAAATGCAATGGCTCCGTTTGTCGCAGCTCGTAGCATTCATCTTTCAAGCAATTCCCAAACATAATTAATCCACTCACTGGCATACCTTACTGGCTTCTTGTTATCATCGCGCGTTTTATGGGTAAGGACGGTTGGGGTGGCGTGGAGATTTCATTCAGGCAATTAAGGAAAGAAGTTGTCAGAGCTGGGATTAATACTCAGGGCTCCAGAGCACCAGCTCATTTTAAAATTACTAATGGAGCGCTATGAAACGTATGTCTGCTGTTGGCCTGAATTTGATCTTCCTTTCTTAAATAAGAATAATAAAAGAGGGAAGGGGGCTGGAGGAATGCAGAAGTACCGAGTGGGCTCCGTTGGGAGACCTGCTGGGAAGCGCCAGAGGCTTCAGCACTCGTTTGTGTCTCTGGCAGCCTGACCCTGCGGTGAGGATAATCAAGTTGAAAATTAAATCAAATTTCAAATGTTAAACCAGCCAATTAAAGAAGCAATCACATCAAAACATGCATTTTTAAAAAGTTTTTGTTTACTCTGTCGTAATTAATTTATTTAGCAAGAAAACTTTTGTTTGTACAAAATACTTGTTAAATTGATCATGAGCGGTTGAGGGAGCGGAGATGCAGCTACACGGAGGCGTAGCAGAGCAACGGTTAACCGAAATGTTACTTGAAGTTCCCTGAAGATCTGGCTGAATAAGTTTTATGGGGAAGGTCTTTTCCTACCATGAACCAAACATGATGCATCTTTTTTTCAGACTGCATGACTGGAGGCATGATTGCTGTTTGTGGCCTGTCCATTAACCTTAAAAGTGTCTGTGATCAAATAACTTACCATCTCTTTGCTTTGATTTCCCTTGATGCCTCCCTTTAGAAGACTGAGTAGCCGGTGAGTTGGATACTTGGCTCTTTGGAAGTTATCACTTACCTGTGTGCTCTCAGCATCAATTGATAGTGTGTGAATGATTTTCTCTGGTTTCCTACAGCTCAGCTTCCCTGCATTTCAGGATCTTTCCTATATGTTTAGGCAGGTTGATGTTTATTTTGCCTGTGGCCTATTGCATGGGCCGGCATATTTAGGAAGATATTTATTTTTTTCTCTCTTGAGATTCCTCTTGGAACGTCATTGTTTGAACCTTTGTGAACACCTTTCGGTAATGAAAGAAGGTCGGTCGCAGGTGTGTGTTTCCTTTCACCTTTTACCATATGAGTTGAGGGTTGCAAGGTTTATGGCATCAGGAAGGTCCTGCAAGCTTCTTGCTTTCTACTGTTACCACCTATTAGTTGGACATTCATCATTCTCCTGGTCTTGAGACTCCATTCGAGGAATGACAATTGCAAATTTCTAAAATTAAAGCGATGAGGAGGGAGTAGCTGCTGAAGAAGCCTCACAAAAACATGAATCTTACAGGATGGGAGGACCTGGAGAGGAGCATGGGCACCAATGGATCAACGGCTGACAGAGAAAAGGCAGAGCTGGGGTCCCCAGCCCAAGCCCAAGGTGGACGACCTGCAGCTTTGCTTTGACTGTGGTTTGTAGATCTCCTGAAGGGCAGCAGCCAGGGGACAGTGACACTGTTCTCCTCCGCGGGGCTGGGGGTGACACAGTGATGCTGACCTGGAGAACCACTTCTTCACAGTTTGTGATCCACGGGGTGGCTGGATCCAGCCTAAGAAGAAATTGGATGGAAGGTGCTGAGGTGAATGTCTTAAGAGATAGAGTTTGCTTTCCATCATCCAGCAGTGGTTAGTTTGTGAGGAAAAGAGGAAATTTGACATTCAAAGACTTGAATTCCTGACACTTTTTCCCTCCCCCAACCTCCTTTTTGTACAGGAATAGACAGGGACTGGAAGCAGCCGCTGCAAGTTTGCAGTTGCCTGAACTTTTCGTTATTAATTAATCCCATCTTTATTCACACAGAACTCTCTTTGCCTCAGACCGTGGGTAATAAACACCGATCAAGCAGGCAGCGATGATAAATTATCTATTTAATAATTAACAAATTAGTCCTAACAGATGGAACCAAAACAAAATTGTCTGTATGTGCACACAGCACATGCCTTGCCTTCCCCTGTTTGTCACACTGAGATGTCACCAGAGATTTCGGCATGTCTCCGCTGCTCTCAGGTCAGCCACCCTCACGTGCCACGCTGGCTGGTCATGAGTTTATCTCTGGGTCCGCTACGGCTCTTTCTGGATCTAATGTTCTCCATGGGCCAGCAATGAAAATGAATGAGGTGAAGCAAGAAGATGTCGTGGAGGAAGAGCATGATGCAGAAGAGAGGGGGATCCCGGCTTTTTAGCATTAGCTAGGATGCAGGAGCATCCCCATAGAAGGATCAGCTGTTCGTTGTGATCTGTTACGTTGAATTAATAGAGATTATAGTCCCTGTAATTCTTTCTGCTATTCTCTAGCAAAGAATAAAAAGTCAATGCACTGCTGAGTTAAATAAACATGAGGCAGTACAGTCATATGAGCATAGTATCCTGTGAGCTAACTGTGCATATATTATTCATCTCCAGTTATTATTTATGACCTTTCCCTCACACCGTCATGGCTCCATCACTTGCGAATTTATAAGTTCATTAATAATAACTGAAAATTAATAATGTATTTTCATTATATCCATCGGGTATATTTACAGCATTCATAATGCATTCAAATAACTGATTCGAGGTGTAAAAATAAAACCATAGCTCTTCCATGGGCCCTCACCTTTTTGATTTTGAAGAGTTACTATTTTTGTTAATAATCCTTCCTGCTTCCATTGCCGTGCGGCCATGCTGTGTAATAGCCTGCCATCTGCCACCATCATGCTTAAAAAGGCTTGAATCAAAGCAGGAAATATCGCTATTGTGGGAGATTAGAAGAAGATGATCCACAAATCAATCATTATTGAAAGCGACACCAAAATTATGGGAGCGTGGGAAAGGTTTGAAGTTCAGCTGTTTCCTTCTCTTGTGCCCCACCGGTTGCGTTGGGTCGGTAGTGAAGAGCACGGTCAGGTGGAAGGAGGCACATCTGATCCGTCCAGGCTCCGGGAACTGCTGCGATGCTCTTAGGAGCACAGAGATTGACTCGGGGTGCTGCTGGGATGTGTACCTGGGACAAACATGCCGTAGCAGGTCACGCAGTTATGCTTTATTTTAAGTGGAAGACGCCTACCTCGATTCCTTTCTCATCTGCAGCAGTTTAATCCTCTGGGTTTTCAGAACCTGTAAGTTTTTGCAAGCTCTCCTTTCCTGTTTTCATTTTTTTCTCAAGAAGAAAACTCCAAACCCCTTTTGTTTTTCAGAAGACATCTTTCCGCTGGCTCTGTCCAGGAGAACGCTGGGCACTGGCGTGCGGGTCGTTAGCTGGCTTTAGACACCAGAGTCTAAAAGTTGGAAGTCGCAGCGATACATAAGCAGTTAACATAACTAATCCTGTTTCGATTCCACTTCTTTCCTTTCCAAGTATTCTGATTATTCTTGTTTTATTTTGTCAGCGGTACTTTGAGTTGCATTTCTCTGGTTTTATTTCCATGTTCGTAGCCCCGTGGTAACACTCAACTGTAAATAAAATCCACCTTTTATCTGTTCCCCATTCTAAGCATAGGCTGCCTGCTTTTAAACAGCTGCAAGAATATTGAGTGTAATGAAGGTACCGCCTTCAAAGCACGTACTTGATATTCAGACAGGACAGGAAAGGCTGCCTCTAGCCCCATGGAATTGGAAACACTTAATATAAGAGTCAGTTGGATATCAGTAAGAATGTATATTATTTTCTCTTCCAACTAATAGGATTTTTAAATAAAGCTAAAGCTGATACGTCTGGCTGAGTCCCTGCCCTTTGTGAGAGTTGCAGCTTCACCAAATGGCAAAGGATTGAACAATGCGAATTGGGGGTGTCCTGTGTGCTTGCTAGAGACGGCTGCCAAGGGATGTAAAAAGGGAGGCAGAAGAAGAAAGCCGCAAGCCAGGGACAGTAAGTGAGCTTTTTTGTATTGGCTTTAATCAAAACATAATGATGAGAGTTAAAGCATAAAGCAAAGGAGGGATTTTGCTTGTGTCAGCCTGGAGGAGGGAGCCATTCATTTCACTCCATCATTTTGAATTGCTTTCTAGAGCGTTTACTCATCCATCTTCTCCAGCTAAACACTTCACTCTGCCTATCACCATTCTTTCCTTTGGATTTAAATTATGAGTCTGTATTAAATTAAGTATCTCTGTTTGCTTCTTGGGTTTGTGTTTGTTTACTGAACCCATTTTGGACCCCCAGAACAATTTTGTGCTCTGCTTAAGTGGCCCAAGTTAGCTGGGAGCCTGTGCAGACACTTTTTCCTTTGGAAAACATTGTCAGAACAAGCCAGCCAGTGACTGATGTGATCTGGAGTCAGCGAGTGTGTACAGTGGATAAATGTGCCTGACGCTTTGTGATAGAGCTGGTAATTACATTTCACAGTGAGTGGTATTAATAGTGAAAGGAGGCTCCGGCATGCTGCATGAGAATTGGTAATAGGAGAGGCTGTAGGGAGAAGAGGGAGTCATTTATTAACCTGACAAATTATGGAAAAACGGACTTTTCCTTTGACTGCAGAGGAGCTCTCCTAGATGTGATGCCTTTTGAGATATCTCAGGGCCTTTGGTGAGCGCTGATGATACTGAAACCTCCTTTCTTTCTTTTTACGCCATCGTGCCATGCCTGACTCTTATGACTTCCATCTCTGCTTTTGCTCAAATACCACGTCACTTGGTTTTACGCTGCGTAGAGATGGTGCTGGGCTAGGGATTCACAAATCTTGAGATCTGAAGATCAAAGGTTTTAGAAGATTTTTGAACCTACGGAAGAAAAGGTGGTGAACCTCTGAAAAGGAAGAGTCAGCTGTTAGTGTCAGATGATTATCAGGCATGTGGGACAAATGTCCTGCAAAACAGGATTCTCTGTCAGTGTGGTCTTGGGGACAGATCTGTGCCTATGAAGGAGACGTTCCCATTCTGGGAGACTTACCAAGAAGCAACAGAAACTTTTGTACTTCAGTCTTGCCTAGGCCATTTCTTGTCATTGCTTTTTCCATAAAAAATACCTTTGAGGGAGAAAAACAATCTCTCCCAAACTTTCCTTTTTATGAAAGGTCTTTTCCTCTGGATCCTTCTGCTCCCCCCTGCTCACATCTTCTCTACATTCCAGACACTCTGTTGATTTTCCTAAGGTTTGTCAGCGTTCTCTGCGTACCCAACACTGTGTCCCGCCTCAGGGCTGTTTCCCTTCCAGCCCAGCAGCAGTGCGGAAGGGATGGTGCCGTTCCAGCCAGTCTATCGGTGCTCAGAAGGGATCTAACGTGCCTCCAAGCAAAGGTGTGACTGTTGACACAGCCGATGCACAAAGCCCCCGGGCTGCTGCATGCGCTGCTGGGTTGTGCAGCTCTCTCCTGGGGTTCCTAAAAGGAAAAACCTGCCAGCGCCGGGAAGGAGGACAGCACAATGATGGAAACGAGCCTGAGCTGGAGAGAATTGCCAAGATTTGAAGGTATTAGAAGTGCTCCAGAACCAGAATGATTTAACGGTGTGATTACTTCTTAATGCAACACTCACAAGGGTTTTTTTATTAGATTTCCCCCCTGCCCTATTCTTTCCTTCTAAATGCTGTAGAAACAGCCTAGCTTGAAATAAACACCTGGGGCTGTTATACTCTATCACTCAGTTTAATTAACTTTTAAATCATATAATGTCACCTGGATACCTTTCTAAATTCTACAAGCCTAAGAGACAGCGATAGCTGTAGCTCTATTCAGTTACCGCCTTTGATAAAATCACCTTCTGGAGGCTGCAGGGTTCTCCTCCGCCCTTTCCTCCCTACCAGACGTGCTCTCCTTCAAAGAGAATAGGCTGTAACCAAGTGGCTAGTGGCTCAAGGGCTTGAAAATATGGTCTCGACGAGTCGATGTCGGGTGGTATCCTTGTGACTTGGGGTCAGTGAAGCAGCTCCCTGGCGTCCAGAATAACTTTGTACTGATGGTTTCATAGGCTCTGTATCCATACGGCGATTTTGTGCTCTTGGTCGTGAGATGGTCTTGCCCAGCGGGTGGCAGACAGAGGGGACGTGTGTTAGGAAGGGAGGAAATGTGTCCCATGGTGGTTAAAGCTGCTTGGCAGGGAAGTCTCTAATATTAATTTGTGGTGTTCTCTGATGCAAGTTGCCTGTGTACTGGTGTTTCTCCTACCCTAAGAAAGCACCAGCTGTGCATTTTCCCTGTGTGGGGGCTTTCAGAGCCAGTAAATGCATATGGTAACATCCATCCATATGGCATTTTGTGGGCGTTTAGAGCAGAATAACAGGGGAAAGAGCTAAAACATGAGATTGTCTGGTCCCTTCCTCGGCCCCAAGGAGGGAGCAATCCAAGTGATCTGTGTCTCACAGCCGAGCTGTTTGCACTGAGCTGAGTCCACCTTGCGCGCAGGAAGCTGAGTCTCAGAGGAGTCATATGTTAACTGTTAGGGCTTATCTTTCAGGATATACGTTATTCAAAAAAAGAAAAAAAGAGTGGAGTTATTAGTACTGATGGAGAAGAGGAGCACAGAAGGATTAGGAGACAAAAAGATGAAGGTGCTGGGATTTCCTGAGCCCTTCTGAGTTCAAAGTGCCCCAAAAGTACTAGGTAGAGTCCAGATTTAAGGAAAAGGTTGAGATGCCTTTGAGATGTCTCAGCAGAGAGCCAAGAGACAAAACAGAAGAGATGGGAACTAAACCTGGAAATTATTGGCATAGAAATGATGGCTGAGTGTGGGAGGGGGAAAATTCACTGAAAGGGGTAGTGTTATGGAAGAGGGGACCGAGGACTGCCCCTGGCTTGGATGTGATGCAGAGTTCATGGAGCAAGAAACAGAGGTCAGCATTGGGTTAAAGGAGTGCATGGACATGACAAATGGGAGGAGAGAATTGGGAAACTTTAAGGGTTAATAGTCCAGATACGAGTATGAAAGGACCTGCTGGTGAGAAATGGAGGGGTTGGGAAAGGCCACTGAAAAGGTCTTGCTTCTGGTAACCTCTGAGGTGGAGATTGAATTGATCGGCCATGCAACAATGTCGCTGCATCTGCTTCATCTTTATTTAAAGTTCTTCCTTTTGTGCGTCAGCTCTTTCCACAGCCTCAGCAGTGTGAGTGAGCTGGGCTGCTGTCAGCTCTGTACCATCCTGCTGTGCTTCTGGTCCCTCCTTTGATGGTACGTTTCTCACCGTCCGGGATGTTACCCTCCAGCTCAGCTGATTTGCAGAAACCCAAGTGATTCTTAAGCTTTTTTCATTTTTTTTTTCCTTCCCTGTGCTCTGCTCTGAATGCATTAGAAACGAAACCTACATAAATGCAAGGCAAACCATAAGATTCCTGAAACCATTAGTGTGTAGTGCCAACGTCATCCTTGCAAGAGTACGTGGGATGGTTGTTACAAGGCCCTTGGCAGCTCAAGTGATGATGAATTTGCAGGATGTCATTAAGCTCCCAGGATTTCTCTCTGCCAGTCAACGTGCAAGTAAAAAGCTCCACCATTTCCATAAAATAGGGAAGGAAGTGGGTTGGGGCATGGCAAATAGTTGGAGCGAGCCACGCTTCGGTGATGCAAGGGCACACAGTCAGCTCTGAGCAAGGGAAGAGCAAGGGACGATGCTGTATTTTGATCTCTTTCCTTTGCAGCTTTCCCAACCAAGTTTTCCATCTTTTTCCCTCTGTCTGTGAAATGGGAGTGAGCTGAAGCGGCCGTTTCACATTGCTGCGTTGCTGAGAGTCGCCTGACATTGGTGCTTTGTTTCATCCCAGGGAAGGTCAAACGTGGTGCTGGGGGAGCAGCCAGCGGGAGCTCCCTGGAAATAATCAATAGAGGGAACGTGGGGGATGAGCGAGCAGGACCGAGAGATAGCATCTAGCCCATGTTTAATAAGAAGGGGAGAGAGGCGCAGGGCCAGGAAGGGGGGGAAAGTGGTAAGAAAGCAAAGACCTGGCGAGAAACTGTGTGATAATGAGGCATAGGTGATAACAAAATGATAAGTCAGCAGAGCTGGACGAGGTGGTAGTGTCCAGCTTTTCAATTCCAGGCAGGTACTGCTGCGTTTGCAGCTGTGGCTCCTCAGGAGCAGGAGGCGTGCGCCTGTGAATGTGAAACCCAGAGCAAGGGGACAGGGAGGCGAGGGGCAGGAGGGAGCTGGGGACCGGCGCGCTTGCTCCCCGATGCTTGGAGCACAGGAGGTGCACGGAGGGAGCGGGATACCCAGACCCAGAGCCGGAGGGAGCGGAGGGAGTGTTTGCTCCTTCGGCTCTGGTAGGCTCATAGACCAGGAGGCTGTTGGGGTAGTGCTGTTGCCCCCCTGGACAGTGTCATGCCATATTGTGGTGGTGCAAAGCGAATTCAGAGAACCTGGTGCAATTGCCCTTTGTTTCCAAGTATGCAGCTTGGCAACCTTACAAGCGCTCTACAGGCTGGTTATGAATGGGCCTGTAATAGACCTGTACACACAGAGCCAAAAATTAATACCCTCCTGAGAAAGAGCTGAGTTGGGTACGTGCGCCTACTGTAAGGCCACTGGAGCAAGAGAGGGACAGAGAAGTCCATATATTTTTATTTCAAGTTCAGGAGTCTCCAGCCCCTGAAGCCGTGATCTGCTGATAAAGGCCTAGTTAAGTTCAGGGTTTCCTGTAAATACGAATGGCACAAAATGCTGTTCCGCCAGGAGCCGTGTCTCTGCCCTTAACACAGGCTCTCAGGGAGGCTAATGATGGTCTCTGGGTCTCCTGGTTTTCCAGCAGCAGCCCTGTAGCCCAGCTGCCCTGAACCTGGGACCCTCTCTCCACATTCCTGTCTCACGTCAGCATGGCTCGAGTGGGCTCCCATGAGTTCAGACCCTCTTGGAGACCCTCCCTGAGCTATTCAGCTGGCAGATGTCTGCAGCAGCCTGTGCCCTGCAAGGCAGCCAGCGTTACTCGGTGGGGCTGCAGGCAGGAATGGGAAGGCACGGGCACACCGGCAGCCTTGGCTTCAGCCCTGCGCTTCCCCGGAGCCGTCCTGGCCACCTCTCCAGTTTTTGCAGGCTCTTCTTCAGTGTCCCCACCTCTCCGGTATTTATTGTGCTTATGTTGTTGTATCGCGCTCCGTCCTCCCTGGCCAGCACTCATTAAAAGGTAATATCCAAGAGTTAGCCTTCTGCACCCTCTCCGGGGAGGCTGCTCTCATGTGTTGGCAGGTTTCAGTGGTTCATTCCTGCCAACCCAGGTATGCGTAGGTACCGAGAAAATTAACCCCACTGGTGCCAGTAGGTAACCATTGAAAGGGCAGGGATGAAGCCATCTCTGTGGTTGATGATAGCTGTGTCAGCTCTGCACGGTGCAGCGGGAACTATGCGCGCGTGGTTGTGTTTACCCACATGCTCCGGTCGTGCTGATCTGAAGGTAAATACATAGAAATACCTGGTTTTGCCAGGGATAGCTGGAACATGCCTAAACATCCATGGGAATGTAGGAATGAGAGTGTTGTGTCTGTTGAGTGATACGGTGACTCTCCCCGATAATCCCCCGCAGGGACTCATGCTAATATTGCGGCTGCTCCAGCCATGGCACACAGATGCCACTTTAAAAAGAAAAGTTGCTCTGCTTAACATATTTTGCTTCATCTATCCCTCCAGCCTCCCTCCCCCTAAAATAATTTTGACTACTCAAGTCTCAGAATAGACAAGCTTGCTGTTTCAGACTGATTTAAAATCTTCTCTTTAGTGTCACACAGTCAGGAAAAAGACATTCATCCTGTTGGGAAAGGAAGATGCATTGCTTTCCAATGGCCCCAGAACTTGCATCTAGCCTGGGAAGTCCTAAATTTAATGCACTGTAGTTTAGTGACATGTTTATCTACAGAAACTCTACTTGCTGTTGGTTTTAAAGGTCTCTGGACCTAAGCTAGCAAAGGAAACGTGGCATGACAAGCGTAGAGGTTATATATATAAATTTATATGTATATATATGCACGTGGAATAAAATGTCCAATCTTAGAAGCATTTATAAGCTCAAGGTTTGGAATATCCGGTCTCTTATGACCCTCATTTCCCTGTTTCTTTTTAACTTGATGCTGTGTTTCACACTCGGGACAGGAGGGAGCCCAGCTCGAGGGGGACCGGCTGTGCAAGCAGGTCGCACCACGAGGCAATGCTGCCGTGGGTCACCAAGCCCTTTGCTTCCCCACCCGGTCAATCCTCCCCACACTGAGCTGAGATGCTGCAGGGCAAGGGGACAGGTAGAGCTGGCATCACCCCCATTTTTTGGTATTTTATTATCACGGTCAACACAGCTGGATACGTAGATTCAGAAACAAGCAAAAGGTTCCATTTTTTAGTGCAAGGTTTTCTGACTATCTCTTGATGCTGGAAGGCAGAATCTCTTGAATTGTCTTTTTTTTTCGGAACAAGCTGTTTAATATTAACGCTGATTACCCAATTGCTCATTTCAAGGAGAGCAATAGCAACTTTCAGAGCTTTGGGGACTTAATTTTCTTCTGGATTTATGGGCAGCCGCCCAGATCTCTCCAGCATGGTTTCTTTTCTCCATCATCTGTATTTTTCCAGAGAACACTTTAAAGATATTCAAGTGTAAGCTATTTCGCATCGATCCTTGGCTTTCCCCATCTTTTCTGTCTCCTTGTTAAATATAACAGTATGTTTGTGATATTTTTAACATTTTTACAGAAGATTAAGCCAGTCAGGGAATAGTTACTAATACACTGGAAAGGCAGAAGTATTTGACATACTTGTCTGTGAACCGTCAGCATCTAGGGGGTGATAGTGGATAAGGTAAGGAAGAGTTGCTGGAGAACATTTAGGGAGAGAAAATGAGAGAAAGCTCTGTTCCTCCAAGGCGTTACCTGAGGAGGATCTACTGCAAATTACCAACAGACAGTATTTTACCGGCTCTGAACTGTAAACGAGTTTTATTTAAGTTTGAGTCTGCGTGTGGAGCTTGCAGTGCTGAAGTCCCTCCACCATTTAGTGCAGCCATTCCCATGGTGCTGCGAGCTCTGTGCAAGGACCGAGTCCGCGTTTTGAGCGGGTGTCGTGGTGTCTCGTTAAAGCGTTAAAGCTTGGAGAAAGTGCTAAACCCTGATGGGTTTTCGACAAGCATCCCCCTGGGAAGAGGGAGAAGTGTCACAAAGCGCTATGTCAACAGGGGCCACGCAGCTTGCACTTCTCACGCTGTACATCATTTCTTACCGGCACGTGCCCACTCTCCTCCTGATAGGATGAGAAACGTATGAATCAATCATACTGCCTGCTCCGTGTCCTATAAATTAGAGAAAGATGCAGCTGGTTTGCCTTTTGGTTTTCTGTGGTCTTTAATTGCCTCTCCATTATATCATCTCGTGTCCCTTTCTCCAGCCTCTTTCGTATCCATCTTTGAGAGTGATGAGCAGTCGAGTGTGATATGCCCCGAAGGTGACTGTCAAAACACGCTCAATTATGCAGTGGTCCAGTATTTCTTTTCTTCTCTCTTTCTCCTTTGAGTATCACTGGAAGAATAGTTGCAGCATCGATTGGGAGGTCAGGATTGCCTTTTAGATTAGGTGGGAGACTTTGGATTTTGCGTGATTTAAAATGTAAACCTTGGCTAGTCTTTCTGTGCGTTGAGGCTTTATGTACTGTTGATATAATCCTGGGGCTCTGTGGATTGCTCCACTCATCCCACTGTGAGCTCCGGCATGTTCCCTGCATTGTGTTCCCAAGTTTTTTGTTTAGTTTCAAATGACTGACTTAATTAGCCTTTTGACAGCCAGATATCTGTATAACGACATTTTCCCAGGGATTAATCTGATTTTTTCCCACTTAATTTAAGATCCCTGGAACTAGCGTTGTTCTGGCCTATGCAGTTCCCATTTCTCCCTGTCTATCACTACCATAAAACTGTGGCTAAAGAAACCTTCTCTCCCTTAAGGCAAAACACGAAGAGACGCATGTAGGCTGCGCTGCCATGATCTTCGATAGCCGTGCTCGAGTTCGGCGGCCGCTCACAGAGCCAGGTGGCCTCATCCAGCTCTCTCCATCCCCGGCAGAGGCAGAGCTCAGCGGGGCCAACGCTCCCTCCTGTCGGAGCCCCCTGCCCGGGCAGCCGGTCGGCGTGCTGGGGGCTAGAGGCAGGGCGCGAGCCGCCTTCCCGGCGATGCGGGGGCAAGCTGGCGGTGCAGAGGGACCCCGAGCTCACGGTGGCCCCTGCCTGGCCCCGGGCTGGGAACTGAGCCATGGCTGGGTCCAGCCAGCCAGCGCCCTGACGGCAGGGCTGCGCTGCTCGGGGCGGGGGGCGTTGAGCCGGGGACGTGCCTTTTCAAAGCACGTTGCAGTCACAAAATTTAATGGGCACGTTTCACAGTCTTAAACCCGAAGTATGGCCTGAGGGAGAGGGAGTGCCTTTTAGGCTTCTTTAAAGTAATCCAGGATTTTATATTATAATAATAATAATAATACTTATTACTTATCTGGGACCTACACAAAATCATTGATGTTTGCCTCTGCCATCCGCCTAATGTGCATTTTGCTGATGCACAACTTCTGGTTGATACAGTTGCATAAATAAAATAAGCCCTGTTAATTTCAAACTCCTTGAGAAACATATACATGCAAAAATGTAAAGCTTACTCCCAGAAAAAGGGCAAAATCAGCAAGAAAAGAGAGAGATTATTTTCAACAGTGTCCTTTTAATTAGAGCGATAATTAATTCTTTTCCCTGACACGCACACACACATTACTCTTTTAAAATATTTCCGCTTGAAATAAAATGACTTAAAGCTACATACCAGAGGAGCAGATCATAAATCTAAAGGAGAAAATTCGGGGCTGTGTATATTTTGAGCACTCCTTTTGAATCCAAAATGGTCACTGGAAAGCACGCCGTAAAATCTAACTGCAAGGTGAACAAAATACTCCTCAAGACCTGAGTGCTGAGAACAAGCAGAGGCTCCGTGCAGGCACAGGGGGCTGATGAAGTGGAAAATGGAGTTAATACATTTTGCACATACACAAATTACATCAGCTGTACTCTTTTTCCAGGGGACAAAATGCTTCCTACTGTTGGTCTAGATGCATCGTATTTCCATAACTTTTTGTGGCATTATGGACTTCGAAGGTTGCTCAGGGAGGGATCTTGTTTGGAAAATGGATGTGGAAGCAAGAGATGGCTTTAGAAAGGGTGGGAGAAAGCCAGAAGCAGGCTCGGGTCAGAGGAGGAGGTGGCAGAAAGTCCGTGACAGTGCAGGCACCGGAGCTGGGCTGGACATGGGTGGCCCCACGCCAAGCAGCTCTCCTGAGCTGGGGGGTCGGTGGCAGCAAGCCTCTGGTGAGCCCGTTTCTTTTGGTGGGGGCTGGCTGGCTGTGGAACAGAGATGGGTAATTCTGAGGGGAAATGGGCTTGATGGGTCTGAGCTTCAATTGTGGTGATGGAGGAATGACAGAGAAGGGTGGACAAAAAAGAGGGCAAGACATCAAGGGCTGGCGCAGAGGCCAAAGGTGAAAAGAGGAGAGAAAAGAGATGTGGTTCTGGAGGAATCCAAGCATCCATTGCTCTTACTATTTTATATTAAATTATCACACAATTCCCTTTATAACTCCCTCAGCCGCGCCAGAGGAAGCCCCTGTGTAGCGCTGCATGCCAAACCCCAGCTTGCAGCCTTTTGCTCCCTGCTAACATCACCGCAAGCCTGCACCGGCGCCTGGAGCTCGGTCTCTCGGCGCTGTGGAAAGCCAGTGAAATGCATTCGGCACAGCAGGGAAGCATCTCGCTGCTTCCCTGTAATTACACTTGTGAAAGTGCCTGTGTGGAAGACAAGCCCGGAGGACCTGCTCCTAGGTGGGGACTTCTCCTGAGGGCTGATCCTGCACGCAGGTAGTGCCAGCCCTGCTCGGAGAATTGCGTCATTGAGTTGTGCTGCCCAGCCAGGGTTTGATTTCTTATGACGGTGATTAAGACTACTCATTTAGGGACATAAAAGGAGTTGGCTCTCTAATTGCACATACAGATGTTTCCAGACATAAAGCAAAATGATGCAGGGAGGCTATAGCATCCCGCTCACCGTTCTGTACAGAAAGGACAGTGCCAAAATGAGAAATTAAAAGGACAGAGGGAAAAATAAACATAAGGAGCTTTTCTTCACCTATAAAGGAGATAATACTGGAATGGTCATGAAAGGAGAGGTGGAGAGAAAATGCGGGTGTGGGAGGATGGAGTTCCTGTTGTCCAGGCTAGGTTATTTTGCTGCTCCCAGGGCAGGCTCCAGGCCACAGACCCACGGTCAGCAATTCAGCCACGGAGACCTCACCAGCCCAATCGCCAGTGGCACTAATTAAGAGAAAAAGAGTTTCCTCCTTTTCCTTTTTGACAAAAGGATTTCCACACATCACTTTATTCAGTTACTTTTCTCCAGAGATCAGCAAGCCAGGGAAATACTGTTTCCTTCTTCGTTTCTGTTAATTAAGGTAGGTCTGAAGCACCTTGGTGAACCTCGGGTGCCTCTCAATTTGCAGAGGGCTTTGCAGCGCTGAGACAGGCTGCAGGGCTGCTTCACCACGAGCCCCGGAGATCCACAAAAGCCTTGATTAGAGGAGGGAAGTCTGGTTCATCCAAGCTCTGTCTAGAGCTACAAAGGAGACATAATCATGTATTTCTACCTGTTAGAGTGGTCTAAAAATGGCGCTTTTTTGCCTTTAGAGGACCTTGAGCCTCGCATTGTTCAGTTGAAGGCAAGGAGCACGTGGTGTAGTAGGGGGCCACGGGGATGCTTCCCAAGAGCACCACACCAAATCTACTCCTTAGTTTTCTGCTTCAGCCATATGCTGCACGCTGCCCTCCCTCCTGCATCTCTTGGTCTTAGTGAAGTCCAAGGTGGCTGGAGAACCTGTGGAAGGCTTTTGCAGTCCTCCTCGCTGCTTGCTGAGTGGAGGGGCCTCATCTCCTTTGGAGAAAAATGAGGGGTTTGCTCCAGTCCTCCTGTATTATGTGACCTTTCCCTGCAAGTTGGACATATGACTGAAAGGGAGGTGGTGTGGGCTTATGCCACATTTCCCTGAATCATCGGGATTTGCCCTTCACATCTATCCAGACAGGTGTATCCCATCCTCGTTCAGTGTCACGTTTCAGCCATAAGCTCCAGTGCTTCTGTGGGTACCAGAGGCTGCAGTTTTCCACAGTGGGACCCGCCCCTCCATAACTATCTTTCTTCTTTTGCTTAACAGCTTCCAGTTCCCTTTCTTCCTCGCCCTTGTTCCGCACTTGGCGCTGAATCTGGTCTAAAGAGGTTGTATATGTAAGGGCAGTCACAGCACACGTCGTGTTGGGGAGATAAATGGTTAAATGTCTCAGCTTCAGCACTGATTTTTTTAGGTCTTTTTCTTTTTTGTTTCAGGGCACATCTAAGTTTTCAGGACAGCTGAAGGTGATAGAGATGGCACCTTAATTAAAAGGGGTCAGAGTGTTGCCTGTTTTTCTTGCATTAACATTCTGTGCATATTCCTTTTTAAACCCAAAGGCTCCGTCCACTGCTCCTTGCTGGCCTTCGGAAAGTGAACTCCTAGTAAAGGGCTTAAAAGGCAATATTAAAAGGGGAGAGAAAGAACTGAAAAGGGGATTACAAATCCAATAAAAATTGCTCTCAAGAGTAGACAGTATCTGCTGGACAGGAAATATATTTGAGTTTGTGACTAGCTGCAAAATACCTCAGCCACAGAAAGTCTGGAGTGGAGGGTAAGCCTTTTGCTCAGTTAATCATCAAAGACAAGCAGAGGACACTCAGCTCGCACAGGGATCAAGTCCGAAGCCGCCTCATGCATATTGCAGCGGCTCCGTCCATACGGGCGTTGGGGTGCTGATGGAGCAGCAGCCGCCAGGGAAAAATTTGCTGATGCCTCTTAGCGTGTGCAGCCTGCGGTCGTGGAAATGAAGAGTTTGCTTTTGGAAGGTGACAGCCAGCCCGCTTTGCACTTAGTTCACCTGATGCTGGGGGTGCGTAGTGGTGACACAGAGGTCTCTGGCGATCTGGGGTTTGAAGAGCTCTGAAAACGGGACATTCTGTGCTTTTGACCGGTGCTTGGGTGATAGTGTTGGTTGCAGCTTTCCTCTGGAGTAGGGGCAAGTTATTTGGGCATCTCCAGCAGGTGCCAACAGTGGATGCTGCTTTTAACATCCCACTGGTTTGTGAGGGATCATTCTCTATCGCATTCATCCCATGCAGATTATCGTACAGATAATTTAAGATTTTTCATCAGTATTTACCTATTCTGGATCTGACCACAGAGGGGAAAATGCTCTTAATCCCATCAGCAGACAGCGGAGGAGGCAGCGGCTCTGACACTGCGCTTCTGCCTGCGCTTCGTTCCCTGAATGCTTTGTGTTACAGACTGAAAATTTCTCGTTTGGACCCGTTCTTTTTGTGGATGCTCTTTGTGCCTGTGTCTTTCAGCAGAGCAGCAGAGCGAGCGGGGGTGGGAAAGGCAGGATGCTGGCGCAACCCCCTCTCTGTGCACCGCGTATGAAGTGCCTTGTGTAGACTTTGTTGGAGTCTTTCTAAGAGCATCTGCCTCCAGTTGGGGTAATTACTACTCTCAAGCTGTAGTAGTGAGTATCTCGTTGATGGAATATGAAAGTGAGCAAAATGTCAGTTCAGCACTGCGTGGAGGCCTCACTGACACACAGGCTGCTTCTGAAATTGCTGGCGTTTTTTTCAGTTAATTGCCTTTTTAATCATAGTGAAATTGCTCCTATTTGCATGAATATTCCAGCAGCAGGATCGGTTTGCTCTTGTCACAGATACTCACTACATATCACATTCAGTTTTGCTTAATATGCCTCATATTTAGAGGATCAAACTTTTTTTTCCTCCTGGTTCCCTCCGCCTGCTGCAGGATGGGCAAATATGCTTTTATTTATTTCAGGAAATATTCTCCCCTGCCCCTTACCTGCTGCCCACCTCCCTGCAGGCATCTCCAGAATTAGAAAACAAAATTGTCTTAAAACAAAAGCCCAGACGACTCGTCCTAATAATTAAAAAGGAAAAAAAAACCATGCCCCTATACACAGCCTCACAGTTGGGGAACAGCATATGGGAGAAGTGCCCGCGGCAGCAGAGGGTAGAGCCGGAGGATGTCACACGCGTGCCCGGCTGCGTTGTCCCGGGAAGGCGAGGTGCAAGCGGTTCGTGGTTGTGGTACTGCTGCTCGCTCTGCCAGCATCAGGGTGAAGTGCTCCTAAGGTAGCGTAAAACGGCATCGCTTGCATCTGAATAGTCATTATTGCCACCAGTATCGCACAATATTGGTGTCACTGTTGCGCCCGGGAGTCTCTGCTGTAGATCAGAAGGTGGCTTGTACGCACCACACAACAAAGTGCCATCACAGCCTGTTCATAGGGCAAGAGGTGAGGACAGGGAGCTAAGGGACAGCGAGGAGCAACGGGGCAACGGTCTCGGCAGCCCGGCCGGGGTTGTAACCCCAGGCACAGACCCTGCTCGGGCAGCTGTCCCGGCGCAGCGGGAGGAGCTGGCGCGGCCGGGGATGCCCGTGCCCAGTGTTCCCCAGACAGGGCGGAAAAGAAGGCAGCACTCCGACCTGCGCTGGAGACCTGGCTCCATCGCTACCCCGGGCTCGTTGGCAGAAGGAGGATCTGCGTCCCCCAGGAGATGTTGGAAACAGCAGCCTGGGATGTTGGAGACACACGCTGTGCTGCCGCGGGAGTCCCCGCTGCCTAGGACGGGTGTGCCCAAGTGTTGGTGAGGTGCAATGAAAGCGTTGCTCGGCGTTAGAGGCTCACCAGGACAGACCCATCCCCTTCCAAGGTAGTAAAGCAATCGGAAACAGGCTAGACAATCAGTCATCTCAAACTGTCAAGTTTTAAGCAGAAAACATTGATTTTAATGGTAATTTCTGCATAAAAATTAATGGCGCAATAAAATCTTAATTTGGAGTTTCAGAACAAATAATGTAATAGTAAAAGGCAGCATCCTGGAGTAATTTGAAAATGAATTAGGCCAGTGGAATCAAACTGTCCCCACTGAGATGCCTTTAATTGATCATCCCCGTAACAGCTAGTTTACAAACATATCATGAGAGTGCTTGGTGCCCTGGCACCTTCCAGGCAACACGTCCTGCACCGGGATGGAGACCAGCACGTCCCCCCGCGTTCCTTCTGGGTCCCAGTGAGGAGACGATAGGGAGGAAATAAATCCAGCGCAGTCGTGTGGTCGGTTCAGCGTGAGTCTTTGAGGTTTGAACAGGGGAAAAACATTCTCCCGCAAGAAGCAGAAACCGCGAGTCTAAAATTAGCCCAGCCCTTCAGATTGGCAATAGGCAAGTGGTGAATCCCTGTGGATCCTCCGTGCTGACAGCACTATTAATACATCAGCCAAGTGCTTGGGTGAGGGTGGGGAGAGTCGTGCGTGCGTCGGGAGTAATATGTTTTCGACGTCTGGTCTCGTTCATCGGAGTGATACCGGGGGCTGAGCTGTGATACGGGGCAGGAATGCTAGAGACTCTTCTGAAATGTAAAAAAAATTCGCTGCTTCTTACTTAATTACAGTCATGGCAGTTGCTATGTTGAAATGCTGCTTTAAAAGCCTTTGTGAGTAATTAGTGTCAAAAATATAAGATCTACAAAGCCATAAACTCACAGCTTGGTAATATTACCAAGTACTAATTAAAAAAAGAAAAAAGAAAAGTCTCTCTTTCGTGATAAGATTTCCAGCATAGCGAAAGATAAAAACGATGCAATTTGCAAATGATAGGAGTAGAAAAAAGGAAACCTGAGAGAAGGATTGAGGAGAGAAGAAAGTCAATATCAACAAGGCTGTAGATCTCTGGGTGATTTGGTAATGGTAAGGGAAGTGAAATATTGGAGTCTGAAGACAGAAATGTAGTCAGGAATATATCCTGGGAGCATCCTGTGCTACGAAACAGAGATAAGGTTGAAGATCGGGCATTATGGGCGAGAGGGATAAAAATACTGCTGTATTTGGGACTAAATAACCTGGCACAGCTCTCAGGAGCAGTAAAACATTTCAGGAATGTCCTAACTGGCAGAAATAGAGATCTCGCATGCAAATCCACAAGTGTACTGTGGCATCTTGTGAGGGATGGGCGAGATCCCATCCGTATTCCTCCTGACCGGTCTGGACCCCTTACTGGACTGGTGTTACAGAGGCGGACCCAGTCTGACAGAGGGAAACCAGGCTCACACGTAGCAGCTCAGAGAATTTGGTTATACTGAGACGAGCTGTTTATCCTTTGGAAAAAAAGATTAAGAAGAGACCTCATTAAGGTGTAAAGAAAACCCTGCTGGGAATAAAAGATCAAGGCTATTTGGGTTATTGTCAAATACATGTGTCAAGGGACATAAAGCTAGTCTGAAGAAGGACCTGAATTCTACAAAATGTAAGCTGATTTTTTTTTTTTAACAGCACTTAATAATGCAATTATAATAACAACTTGTGCTTTCTCATGCCTTCCAATTTAAGATCTGAAAGCACTTCACAAACATGAATTAAGCCTTCCAGGACCGTTGTGAGGTACAGCAAGTATTCCTCTGTTTTACAAACTGAAAAACTGCATGTGTACAAGGCAGCACAGCACGTGCGGGAGTATGTCTTCGTTCTAATCAAGTTGAGCATCACCTCTGGGCTTTGCCTGCTCCCCGGGTGCAGTCCTGCGGCGGGTGCAGAAGCTGTCTCCTGATGGACTCCGCGTAGTTCTTCTCACCACACCTTCCTACTTTCTCATACCTTGACCTTTGTGGAAACGGTGAGGCATTTATGAATGGGGAAAAGAGCAGTGGAAGGTGGCCACGTGGCCGTGTGCTGCCCCGTTGACAGCTCACGCTGCTCCGAGATCCTGGGTGTCCCTCGGCACCAGTGGGTTGAGTTTTTCTGTCCTCAGCCTCACTAGCATTACTGTGTGTGCCAGCAGCATCACAGGAACCTGGAGCAAAGGGGACCTCCAGGCCATTTACATCTGCTGTGGCTTGCAAATAACTGTATTTAGAGTGTCATTGTGCTGTTGAGGGAAGTCCCTTCCCCTGGTGCCCTGCACCGTTCCTGATACACGGCTGAAGAGCAGGGGAACCAGAGGCTCATCTCTTGAAGTGTTTCTCAAAGGTTTCTGTTCTCGTTTCCAACTTAACAGAAGCGTCTGCAGGCAGGTGGCTGTTTGGGTCTGGGAGCTGTGCTGTTACGACTGTACCAGCCGTGAGAGTGAAGCTGCAGATGGTTTCGTCGCACGTCACAGGCTGTTTGGAGTCTGGAGTTGTGTGCTGCTCTTTTCACCTTGACAGCGCTCTCGTGGAGGGACCATTAGTATGGGTGGCAAGTCAGCGGGAACTAAAACTGTCCTGCCCTTAACAAGCTGGCCCCACCTGACCTTGAAGACATTATTTTGTTTCCTGGGTGTTTTAAATTAAATGGTATTTTGACTAAGGTGGTTACATATAAATTGGTTGGGATAATGCGTGAGCTGAACATGCCCGGCTGGTGCCTGTTAACTCCCGCATCCTGTGCCTGCCATCCTGTTCACCAACACAGGCTTCCTCTAGATAGTGCATTTTCTCCTTATTCTTCTTCGCTCTTCCCCTCTCTGTAGCATGCGAATCCAGGCCAGCCTGCTTCAACAGGCGTGCCATGCACGGAGCCTGGGGCCTTGGGTTTAGTCTGTTTTGGTGGCACATGGGCAGGACCTAGGGCAAGAGTCTGCAGGAGGGAGCTATGCTTAGGAGGAGATGCTCGCACAAGTCCTCCGTGGCACGTGTTGCCTGCCGTATTTGTTTCTATACCTTGAGTTCATCCTCTAACACTGAGACCACACACAGGAACATTTCTACAGGTTGCAGAAAGAACTAATTTGTGATTTCGTCTTCATCATCCAGAGGACCGAATATCCCTGGGATGTTGCTGGCATTTTTTCTAAAGGCTGCTTCACAGGAAAGCCTTCCTAGAAAAATTATCTACCTCATTGTTATTCATGCCAAAATGTTGGGGCAATCTTACTTTTCTTCCACCATGCAGCTATTCACTGCATGGGGCTGTGCTCGCAGCTTCAGCAGCTCACCGTTGTTTGTCAGAGATTAAAAAATAACAATTGGTGGTGTCATGGAATCAGCGCAGCTAGTGAAATCAAGGCCTCAAACACAATCAGAGGTCCACATGTCTCACAGAGGAAAAAGCTGCAAGAGCAACAGAATAGTCGTGCTCCCATTGCTGCTCTGCTCCCATCGGTGACATTGGCGGGGGAAATCGGATTGCTGCATTCCTCGAGTCTGTCTTCTACACTGAGAGACACCGAACACATCAATAAACAATAGAAAACAAGGAGGGCATGTGTTCAGAAGCACTTTAGGCTTTGGGCTAAGTATTTCTAGAGTTTGCTAGGAACAAAAATCTAACTGAAATCAATGGCAGCGTATCTGCTATTTAATGGCAAGCCAATACGGCGTGGCACTGGAGTACAGTGTGTTCTCACCTGCCTCTGTGCTAAGTGGACAAGCTGCTGTGAGCTGATCCAGCTGAGAAGTGCGCACGTGAATTACACCCTCCGGAAGAGAGGCTGAGATCCCGCTAGCTAAGCCTACCTCGGAGTGAAAAGACTGCAGCCTCCTGGCTGGTTTGAACTGGGGAGGAGGTGTTTGCAGCCGCTTCTGGTGCGCATCAGTAGCAGCGGTGTGCGCACAAGGTAATAAGGGCTATTCATCTCCCAGATAGATGCGGCGCTTCAGTGGAAGATGGGGTTGAATTTTCTGGCAGATCCTCTCGCTGCCGGCAGCACCTCTGCAATGTCCGGACTGAGCTGGAGCCGGTTGTTTTTCATCCAAGCACTTACCTTACCCAGGTGCTCGGCTGTTTGAGTGATGGCTGTGCTCATCTTTAATGTAGATGTAGGGCTGGGTGTCAACGTACTGTTGAGAGGGAGTTGTGAGCATCTCCCAGACTCCCTTGGTCTGACACGATCACTGTATTAGGAGGGAAAGAGAGGATAACAATCTGCAGCAGCCCTGGCAGAAGGACCAATTGTCCATCGTAAGCTGATTGTTACCGGTCTGAGCGTGGAGTCAGCTTAATGCCGTTTGGATCACTGCTGCCAGGTCTTTGGGCCAGCCAGGGATGGAGGCCACAGACAGAGACAGGCTGGACTAGAAGGTGTCCTGGCGTCGGTGGCTGCACAGTCCCAACGCTATCTCTACAAGGTGGAGGGTGATGGCAGAGGTGAGGTGGTGCTGCAGCGCTTTGAAGGACGCTCCTCTGTAAAGAAAGAAGAGAAACAGGCTGGTGGTAAGACCGTGTGCAATAAGATATGACTGCTTCTGCACCAGCAGGTCTGTGTTATGGTTGAGGGTCAGTATTCAGCACTGGGGACACAGGGAGAAGGTTCAGGTGTCTGAGTTAGCATCCAAGTTAGCTTCAGATGCAGCCAGTGCTTTCAGGACATCTGTTTGCACAGCTGAGCCAAATGCTGGTAAGATGGTCATCATATTTGCCACCAACCTAGGCAGCCCCTGCTACGGACCTTGAAAAATTGACAAGGCTTTGGGTTTTTGCTTCTATAATGCATGCTGGCAAGCTGCGACAGGAGAAGGTGCTTGAATCCAGGCTGAGCTAAACTCTGAATGAGTTGATGAGTTGATTTGCTATCCTGTCTCATTCCAGCCATCGAGATTTTGCAGATCCCACAGCCAAATGAAGGGTTGTTGTAGTGATGGTGAGGGATAAGCTGGGACACGGTGCTGCCATTGTTAGTATTCAACTGGAGTCGTGCAAGATCAGAACTCTAATCTCTTGTTCGCACGATTCAACCGTTGTTAGGTTGTTAGGTTATCAGGAAAACAAGGTGACCTCAAAAGCAGGGAGGCCGCGTGGGACACTCTGCAGCTCTAAAGACAGAGACCGGTTGCATTGCACGTTGGAGCTGGTTGTCAGTCCTGCGACTCGTCCTGCGACTGAGCACCAGCGTGTTTGGGAGGTCCAGTAAGTCCGTCAGTCTTCAGGGAGGAGAAAGAGGGGAAGCTGTGACCTCTTTGTAATATAAGTAAAAATCCTGCCATCGTTTGTGCTCTGCTGGTTGCTTTCCCCACTGAGCTGCCCTACCCAGACCCTCTGATGGAGCAGCTACTCTTTCCTTACAACTAGGAGCTCCCTTTTGGTAGCTCCCCTTGAAGCCTGGCTGTCATGGCTCGCAGTCTTCTCATCCTGAAATGCCCTTACAGTGGTCCTGGATTTCCCTGGGAGAAATTCCCCTTATTTCTCCCCACACTCAACAGGAGTCTCGGCATCCACATGATTTCTTACGGCTCCGAGACTGCTTTCCGCCGGGAACCGGCCTGCACCAAAGTCCCTGGCACAGTTTGAGCTGCAGTTTTGTCTGATCCTTTTAAGAGCTGGGAATGGCTGTTTTGATGTCTGCTATCTATGAACATGAAAGGCTCCTTTCCCTCTAACTGTGCATTGGGCAGGGCAATGCCTGTCTCTCCTAATCAAAAATGTAATCAAAGATCTCACTTCTCGTAAAAAATGTATTAAAAAGAAGAAACGATGCAGCATATTTCTATTGGCTTCGCTGCTGGTTTGCTCTGGTTTCTACTTCTGTGCTGCTCCCTCCTGCCGTTCACAAAAGAACCCCCACCTCAACTTTCCCCATGTCTTGAGAGGTTTAATTGCAAAATGTTGAGCTTTGAAAACAAAACAAAAAAAAATCATTGTATTTGATTCAAGCGAAATATCGATTGTCCTTGAGTTCCCGCACCACAGATATTGGCAGCATTTTGTCAGTGCAAAGAGTGAGTAGAAAGATCACAGCAAGGAAATAAATATTCCAACTGGAAGGAAAAGAAGCTGAGCCAGGCAAATAGCTATGCCCCATCGCTCCCTCTCCCACAGCTGCTTCTTAATAAATGGTCTGTTGACCTGCTGTTAACGTTTCCAGTTTACAGTAAGCAGCATTTCCCTTAAACAAGATACTGATAAAGTGAAGCGAGGGAATAGAGGGGGTGGAGAGCAGATTTGCAAAACATGCTGGAGTGAGAAAGTCGGAACATACCGTGTGTGTCTCGGGAGTGAGAACATGCCTCAGTGTGTGAATAAATATATAATGTATAGACATATGCTCTCTCTTCTCAGAAGTGGAGTTTTTTGAGTAGTCCCAGATTGTGCTGCTTTCGGTAGCACGGCAAAGTAAAAGGCAAGGCGCTTGCGCGGAGAGCGTCGGAGTTGGTGAGTGAGGGGTCGGAGGATGGAGGTTCGGATGGAACATCCTCACTGCCCGAAAAGGAGACTGGTCACGGAGGGGGGCCTCAGGCGTCGCTCGGGCCAGCGTGCGAGGAGCAAGTAGTCTGTCTGGAGAGACACAATGTGCTCGGGTTTGCTCATTTTCATCTCGCAGATGAGGGCTAATAATTCAGTAATGGAGATCAGATTTTCATACAAATTCAGTTGAGAAGAAAGAGCACGGGAAGAGGGATCAGATAAACGTTAGCACAAAGTTATTTGTTAAATGGATTTCTTACTGTTTTCTAAGAAGCCTGCACAGAGCTGTTGTCCTCTTTTTAATTCCTCTTCTGGCATTTGTTCCCTTTTTCACTGCCTCCACAATTCTCCCATTCAAGTCAAAAAAGCCACCTCCGAAAGACCAGTGTAACATTAGCAGAAATTATTAGCAGCAGTGATTTCAATATTCAAATGGACATAATATTTAGTAATAGACTGGGAGTTGTATAAATAGAGTATGAATGCCTGGTAATGAATCATATCAATAATTTTCACATACAGACTGTGCCTTACATTTCTCAAAGGCCTTTACAAATACCAATTGATTCTCACAGCATGCCTGCTTGGTGGAGGAGTTGTTATTAGTTCTAGTGGAGGCTGAGGATATTGAGATGCAGAGAAATGATGCTGCTTGTGTGGTTCATGCTGGGACTCAAAGGGAGGAATAAAGTTGGAAGCTCCTGACTCCCAGGTCTTAATCGTGGGACTACGCAGCCCTGTATGATTTCTTTGGCATGGCTGGAAGTGGTGGTCCTCGTGGACAGTGGCATGAGGAAGACGGTCTTTGGTAGACCCCAAAGTCTGGGCCCGCCAGGATGTGGGTAAAGGCAGGAGTAATGCGCAGTGACTGGCAGAACTGGTCTCAATGGTGCTGTGCTTTAAGCTTGTAGTCAGGAGCGGCACCCGTGCCTCATGCAGGTGAGGGCTTGGGGGTTTTTTGACCTATGGAAACATGGTTTTCCATGCAGAAAAGCGGCAGCTAATGCAGACATACTTCAGAAAGAGAAGGGGGCATCTTGAATCTGCCTGTGCTTTGTAACTCTCACCCACCTCAGTCAAGGAGGGTAATAGCTGAAGAGTACCTGAAAAACTGGAAGTCTCTTTTCCAGCGTAGCATCCTACTCAGCATTCACCACATCGCCCATCTCTATTTTACTGTTGGCCTTCTTAATTCTGCAGTAAATTGTTCCAGCCTTTAATGTCTCTCCCGGTGACCCAGGGATGCAGTCAGTGATGGAGATCTTCTTCAGAGGAAAGAGGCAGGTTACACAGCACATGCCTCAAACAAGGGAAACCTAATTTATCTCTTGCCCTCATTTTGTACTGAATTCACCAAGGCTGACTCACTGGCCAGGAGAAGAGGACATGCTCTCAACTTTTATAAAAACATGACATGGTACTTCTAGCCTTTTTTTTTTATTTAAACACATTTTATTTTGACATCTTACTTGCTGTTTTGAGTGACACTGTACACTGAGAAGTTGTCTTTAAGCTGGCCCAGTGGCACTTGGCTTTTTATTCTGAGAGGTTACATCATTTCCGAACCCATCAGCGTGTTAAGAGGCCTTTAAATTGGCAGAACAACATGCACTACACTGCACTTGTCTGTATTGAATTTCTTCTGCTGTAGCGTTGCCCAATGACCCAAATTTCACAGGTCCTCCCAGTCCCTCACAGTGCTCCACACTCCTGACCCATCTAAGTCATTTTGCCATCTCATAGTTTTTTCTGTCTCCTAAGTCATCAATCGTTGGGCTGAAACTATCGATTCCTGTCATCATGTTGCTACTCTCCTCCCCGGACCTCCACGGAGGTTGGCAGGAGACCGAGGGTGGAAGGATCATCCAAGTTCCTCTGGAGCTGAGAGGCAAAGGAGGGATGGGCAACCCAAAGCAATGTCTTTCCAGAGCTTAATTGCTGAGCCCCAACCCCAGTTCAGCAAACTCCCACCACTCTTCATCCAAGGACCAGAGGCAGAAGAAGGTGGCAACCTGGGACCAGAGTCAAATTTTGCGCCTTGGGTGCGTGGCCTTTGCAAAGAGCATGTGCATTTCTCAGGGCTGTCCCACAGAGCCAAATTTTAGCTGTCAAGCTTTAAAGACTGTTTTGACAAGCTTATTGAGCAACTTCATTATCTTGTCTTCCAGATGAGACTTGGCCACATCTATTCTTTTAAATCTTTTTTTTCCCCTACCTCTTTATCAATTTTTAATTCAACATGGAGTTTTACCTTTCACAGCCCAGTTTCTAAGATACTTTAATACTCTTTTTTAATGATCTTTACCTGAAGCTTTTTGATAGCCTATCTAAGTAGTATTTGTAGTTTCATTAATTCTTTCAGAGAAGAATGTGTGTATTAGTGTCAAGAGGACCTTCTTCTACACATATGCTATGCTCTTCCAGCCGGATTATGTTATATTCCTCTAGGCTCTACTTCAGGTATTTTGTTCCATGAACTGAGTCTAGCATGTTTAGGGAAAAGATTTTTTTTGTTTTCCCTTCTTAAGAAAAAGAAAGAAAAAGGAAAACATAGCAACGACAGCATGGCAACAGCAGCTGCTGCACAAAAGAAAAATAGGCAAACAGACTTCCGAAACATGTATTCACTGTTAAGCTATTTTTACTGGTTGGTGAGTATGTGGGAGTATTATAACAAAATAAGTGAGAAAATAGCTTACAAATAATTCATAAGAAACTTTAGTTGAGAACATATCTTAATGACTTCAGCCTTCTAGCTAGCCCTCATGCTCTATGAATGTCCACACGCACAAACGTAAAGGTCACCTCGGATCTATGCTATTTATATACTGCAAATTCGTCCATAGACACATATATAAAATTCCATACCAGAAATAACGTCAATGGAGCATTAAGGTTAAATAACCGGGCACTAAACAGTAAATAATTGTGCATCCCTGCATAACGACTTAAGAATAAATCCATCTCATTATGTCCGCCTCTGCCTTCGCACCTTGGCGGCAGAGGTTCATGCCATGGGGGTGTGGGGGGGCCCCGCAGCCTGGCTGTTTCTGGAGGCGTTGCAGGAGCCGCACGTGGCTCCCGGCTCCGCTGCCGACCTGCTGTGTGGCCCTGGGCGCTTCGCGTCGCCGCTCCGTGGACCCGTTTCCCCGTTCACCTTTTGTCTGTTTGCAGCACGCGGGCAGGAACCCCCAGCACAGAAACACTCGTATTTGCGTCTTTGGGCAGAGCTCAGCCACACGTGGGGCCACGTGTGTGCTGAAAAGCGACAAAATCGTAAAGAATAGCATCTTCCTTGACCAGCCTGAGAAATGTTATGCTTCACCATCTCCGTCTCAAGATGCCCCACTCTCACTGCAGGCCAGTAAACTGTGGGAAGTCTTTAACGAAATTCCAAATAATTCATTAAGAACTTGAGAGAAATGGCCTCAAAAGCGTTGAACTTCCTTACAGTTGCAGCCCGATCCGTTGTGCTGCCTGAGCCCTTTTTTCTGCTGAGATACGATCCCTGGGAGACTGAAGGCAAACACAGTCTCTTAAGTCTCCTCCGCAATCCCGATGCTTTTATTGGCACTGAGAGAAACACAACTCAGCCCTCTGCAGCCAAAGCTAGATTCATTTGCCTTGAGAAACAACACAAATCTGTTTTCCTGGTTAAATAAAGTCATTTGCAGGGTCCTGTTGTGGGAACGATGTGTCAGCGTGTCCTGAATGGAGCAGTCATTAGGATGAATGGGTTGGTTGTTGGGCTTGAACAGCCCTCTGCACGCTGAAGTGCCCTTCCCGAGACAGGACCAGCCCTCGCTCCGGGGCTGCGCCCGCAGCCGGCGCGGGATGGCTGCAGGTGCCTCTGCATCACTGCCGGCTTTATTGTGGGCATCCCCTTTCTACACCGTTACGTGGAGTTTATGGTTGATTTATTGCAAAATGTTATTAATCCCCCATCTCGCACGTTCCCTTCCAGCCCCGTGGTTTGAGAAAGCTCTGGTTTCTACGGCAGAGGGGGCAAATGGGACTCGAGCACTGAGTCCTTTGCATGGTTCTGCATTGCCTTGCAGGCGTAGGAAGCCCGTTTCTTCTTGTCTCTCGATCTCAGGTAATGCTAGTGCCTCCCTACCCTTCAGAGGCATGACGAGCAGTGACTAGCTAATGTTTTTAATTCTCCTCATTGCTGTAGAGTTACTTGTTCTGGAAAGTTTGGTGTGTAACTGGTAGGGAAGGAGGTTGGTGAGGTTCTCCAGATGACATCAGGAGTGGGGAAGCAGCAGCTAAAGTGGTTTGGTTCCCTTTGAGACTTTTTTTCAAATGAAGTTGAAAACAAGCAAGTAAAATGCGACGCTTAGAAGCACTTTGTTTGTAAGATTCTTTCTGGTTTTAAATTACTTCGTTTAAACATCTTTGTCTATGAAACCTCCAAGGGAACTCATCCGCTTGTTTTCTCATCGGCATCTTCTGCTTTCTCTGTGTTTTTTACACAAGAAAGAATGCAAGTATCTCATGTACATTTATATACAGACAAATAAATGTAAATTGAATTGTAAAATACAGGCTGGTTGAGCAGGACAGAGGTCAGTGATCTAAAATAAACCTGCCACCTTAGTCGGGACGTGCTCAGTATTACAGCGCTCACTGTTTGCTGAGGTCTTTTCCTGTGGCCTTCTGTAACATCTGAATGTATATTAACACCGTTTCTACAACGTATTTAGAGCACAAATAGCCTAGATTCGAGGCATTTGAAGAAATACTTCTTGACTCTTTTGCTGTTTTGTTTGTATTTTTAGCTTGTGAAAACAATTCTCAAGAGCATTGTTAGGTGTATCATGGCAGGAACACCTCTGGGCGCGCTGGGGAACGTGTGAAAGCAGGTTTCGAGAGCTTTTATTTTCACACCATGTTTCAGTCTGTAGTGATAAATGTTTTCTGGAGTACAAACCTGGAGCCCCTCCCCTTGCAGCTCTTGCTTCTTGAAATGTAAAAAGGTGTTTTAAGTTTCAGGAGTTTGCTTGCAGTAGGGTTGTGTCTCTCGTAGCCGGTGACAGGGCTGATCAGCTGTGTGGCAAGCAGCACAAAGCTGAATCTGCTGTTGACCTCATCAGCTGATGGCATTAGACAGGTAGGATTCGTACAGGACCTATAGCAGAGAGGGAAGGTAATGGCATAGCGTGGGAAAAAATGAGGGAGGAACAGATCTTTTAGGCAATTCTGCATTGGCAGTTGACCTACGACTCAAGACAAGCCCGATATCCTCTACCAGAATTTTTCACCATACTTTCCTGGCTGCGTGCTGGGTAATTGTCCTTCAGCAGGTGGGATGAATGCTGCTGAGCGCAGACCGCTGGGAGAGACGCATTTGGAGTCCCCTGAAAATCGTCTTAATTCAGGGCAGTACTTGCCCTGAATGTGTTCCCGCTCCTTGCAGGCAGCATCCAGGATCTTCCTCTACCCCTGCAGGCAGATCCAGCCCGTGCAGGCCCATGCCTTGCTTTAAAAGCCCCGTTTCATTACATGCCCCACTAGTGCGTGCTCCTTTCAGCCGGACGCAGAGCCTTCTGCAGGGTGAGGGAATGTTAGACGGTGGCTTTATTGCTGCAGTGTCGTAACCACAGACAGCCCAATTATTTCAAATGGGCCTTAGTCACTGTGTTCAGATTTGATAACGAACTTTTTGAAAGATAAGAAGCATTTAGAGCTAAGGGTTGGCTCCAGCCTTAGTTATTTACATCGGGATGGGGGGGATAAAATCTTTTATTAGTGTCACTGTTTAAATATTTTGGCTCTCTATTCCAATATTGTGGCAAGAAGGAACCATATGTGTTCCTAGAAAGAGAGTCTACTACAGCCGTTAATCAGGAGAGGATCTATTAATGTATTAACATTCAGAATAATGAGCAAAAACAGCATGCACTGGAGAGACTAACACATATCTTTAGTCTGCGGTTTTCAAATGTTTGGAAAATGCTATATTCCTCCATCTTTCTAAAGCTGATTTTCTGCCAAAAGAAGTTCTCTTCTGCTGTTAATTTTAGAAAGGTTAAATCTATTTACAAAAGCAAACATAAGCATGGAGTGATGAAAACCAGGAGGACGTGGGGAATAACAGGCTCTCAGGCTGCAGAGTTCACGGCGGGAGCTGGTCTGGCAGGGGAACCGGTAGGCATGTCCTTTCCTTTCCTTAGCATTATGCAGAGTGGTGGATGTCTTTGGAGAAGATAAGAAGCCCAAGCTCCGTCCGAACTCCCCACCACCACCTTTCTCCAGAAGGCAATGGACGGCATATGTGTATGTCTGCAGATCGCTATTGGGCTTTAGGGAAGATTGCTGAAAGACTTGGCACAGGAAAAGGGCAAATTTTAAAGAGCTTGAGAGTGGGAGAGATTGCTGGTTGAGCAGCTTGGTTGCCTCGAGGTCATTGCTAATTAGCAGCATCTTGCCTAAAGAAGTGAACATTACATTTTAATGCCGCTATGAAAACCAATCATGCTGTCTCCCCTTTGCATCCCATGCTACTGCCTGCTTTGCTGTGGCATCTGGAGCAAGCTGCACAAAGGAAGGGAAGAAAGCCTTCTTAAAGCACGTGGAAGGATGCTGAAGTGGTAGCGGAGCTCAGATGAGAGAGGCTGGAGCATGACAGCTGTTACTGGATCATGCAAAAAGCCTGCCAGCAAAAATGCATCAATTTGTGTGATACCCGGGTGTCTTGTCTTCTGTTTTCATAATTGCATACATGGTGTCTGCATAAATCTTTCCCCCCCCTGCACCTCCAGCGAAAGGAGCTGACTGGCGGATGGCAGCACATCAGTGGAAGAACACCAGCAGGAAGAGACAACTAGTCAGATGTGTGTCAGATGGGGAGGGCCAGGGCCCGAGGCAGATTCCTCGGAGGTTGCTCAAATATGGTGCATTCACTAAATAGAAAACCTCTCCTTTTCCCTACGGGAAGAGGAGCATGTTCATCCAGACATGAGAACCAGCAGTGCTGTCTTGCCATGTTCTTCAGGAGGTTAGTGCCAAATGACAGCACAGGCGGCAACAGCAGAAGCTTTCAGCAAATGCGTCATAGCCCGAAGGTCTGAGTGTCCCCTCGAGGGATACAGTGGAATTTCTTTTCCTTTTTCACGGAATACTGAAATCTTCCTGTTTATTCACTCCTTAGCTGCAACCTCTGTGTCTTCAGCTGTGGGCTTCCTTCTTACGGTGAGATCAGATCTGCTTGAGGAGAGAGGAGCCTGTGACTCTTTGTTTCACACTGGGTTTACCATTAAAAGCCCATTTCTTGAAAGCAGAATGTACCCAACCTGCACAGGCCAGTTGATTGGTTTCCTTACTATCTTGGTCTTTGGTTTTTCCTGCCCGTGGACTACCAGTCTGGTTGGGTAACTCCACGAATACAGCTACTGGTAACCACCATCTCCATGCACTCAAAAGTCTTGAAGTTGAGAAAGAAATGGTGAAATTTTTGAAATTATGACATCTTCTACCCCAGTATAAATCTTGACTTGTGGCTATAGATGCAGTCTGAGAAATGTGCTTCCCACAGCAGGTTTGTGAGCTTTTAAGGGTTAAAACTCATTCTTGAAGACACAAGAAAAATGTTTTGTGTGTTCAAAATCAACTTTCCTTTCCTTCTTTGACATTCTGGGTAGTGACAATTCGTGCTCACTTTGGTCCTGTTGACAGTCGTGCTGATGACAGCCATTTCAAATGAAGAAAAACGAAGAAAACGTGAGCCAGCAAAAAAAGCAAGAGCAATAAAAGCGCCTTCCTCAACTCGCACTAAGGTTGTGAAATTTGGTTATTGATGTTGCAACAGCAACTTATGTTATTTCCAAAGCCAACACTTAAATTCCACTTTGGCAGAATATAACTATAAGCTAGTCACACGGTCCTATAGGAAGAGGTGATTATTGACCAGTTCTTCTTGCTCCTGGTTGAGCGGTGGCTTTGGTCTCCGTAGCGCTGACTGTAATGCAGAGCACTGGCTCTGCGCAGAGGTGACTAATACGTGTCACCAATTTCCTTGATGTAAGGCTTAAACTTGCATTTTAGCCCGGGGTGCCAGACTATGACAAACAAGAACTAGAAGACAGTAATGAATAAACATGGTGAGAATTTCAGCTGTAATCTGCCATCAGGTCCATCTGTTACTCCTTCCCCCACAAGCCTTGCAAACTCAATGAGCCGGGAGCAGCCATGCTCCATATACTATCCCACCCTTCAGCCACATATCTGAGGTCTAATTGTCTGCTTGTCATTAAGTTTATCACTTAGGGTCTCTTGAGCCATTATTGGTCACAGGATCTTCTTGTTCAGTTCTTTAGCCTTCCATCCACCCCGCTTATGACAAGACTTCCAGAAGGATACCAAAAAGATGAGGAGGATAAACGTATTAATCACACGGTGGTGTCTGCTGTATCGCCGAGTAGCAGTCGCTCCAGTGAGATGTGCCTCGCAGGCGTGTGTAATCTGCTCCTTTAACCGTTCCCAGCCTTGTGCTCTCACCCTCCATCTCTTGCAAAACTAGATGCCCAGCTCCCAGTCAAGGTGGTTCTTTTCCAGGTAGTGAGTCCTGAAGTCTATGTGACCTATTTGCACCCTGTGTCATGTGCGGGCACTTCAGCTGGGGTGAGACTTGGGGTTTCCTGCTTATTTGCTCTAATCTGGAGAAGGGAAAACAGAGGCCCCTGGCAGGAGCGTGATGCAGAAGCAGCTAAGCAGAGGAACGGCGCATGCCTGGTGTGACTCAGTGAGCGGTGAAGGCTCCAGCAAGTTCTGCCTGTTGGTGAGCGGTGGTTCGCTCTGGGGAGCGGATGCCTATCTCCCAGGCAACACGGCAGCTTGCAAAAAGTTGCCATCAAAATTCACTGTGGTTCCAGCCATCTCTCATCGATGCAGGGTTTTGCAAACTTAGCTGCTCATGTTCTCTTACAGACCTCATGCTCACAGCTGCAGTTCACAAGTGGAGTATCTCCCCGCTTTGGGAACCAGGCCATCTTAATTAAAGCCCACACAGATGAATTTTTTGCATTTCTCCCATAGGTGCTTCCTTCTCATGTTCCAGAAAGTCCATGTTCTTGCTTCTCTGCTCCTCCGTTGCTTCCAGCTCTCCTCCCAGCAAGGGAGATGGAGAGGAATGTGATAAGCAACTTGGCTGGTTAATGAGATGAGTTCCCTGTCTAAATGAGGGATTCTTGTGCGCTGCGTTCCTTTGCCAGTCCCTGGTACCTCCCTCAAGTTATCTGTCTGCTTCTGGCTCTCCTGGGAGAGGGATTTGGGACCTGGTTTGAGCTGCACCTACTTTTCCCTCTGTGCCAAGCCACCATGCTTATCAGGACCAGGCGCAGACCAGAAACTGCCTCTGGATGGCAGGGCTGGAGAGCTACGTGAGGCTGCGATTTGGCTGGGAAAACAGAACTTAAGTAACACCCAGTCCCTAGCGTTGCAGGCTGCAACGGCAGCGTCATTTCAGAGAAAGTAACGGGAGATTTTTCTCTCCCTAATTTATGTCTCTCTTGCATATGGCTTCTATGGAGTCGCTAATGTTACGGACAGATGGGTTGGCATTTTACTAGACAGAACACATGGGCTAGATGTTGTTAATGCTTGTTAGCTACTCACTCTGCAGCTTGACCAGTCCAATACGGTCACCTCGCAGATGGTTGGAAAGCTGCAGCCTGGGTCCTGGAGCAGTCGGGCTCTGCAGCGCGTGGTTGTGACGGCAGCTGGGATAACGTGGGTTTGGCTGCTTTTTCTGAAGGGCTTCGTTGGAGGTCAGAGATACCTGTGGCTGGGGGATCAGCACGGCTTCTGCTTATGTCAAGGAGAGACACTGATTCGTAAAGATCCTGAGCCTTTTATTGAGGTATTGGCTTTCAAGGCTTAATTTCATAGTTTGGATTTTTATAGGATGGGGTTGGAAAAACTCTGTGAGCCCTGTGCTTTGCTCTCATCTACACTCCTTCATGGTTGATGTTTATAAGCATGTTTGGCTGTGAACACTATTTAGCAGTCCTGAGGCCTGTTAAAAAGTTATAATTTAGGATCTTAAGCCCTGACTTAGAGCCGACTGCCAGTATTAGTTTAGAGTGGACATCCCGTGCAATTTCCTTTCTCTGTGATGTGAATAGTCTGCTGTGATTTACTCTCACCAGTCTCGCATTCAGCCGAACCATTTCTAGGTATCACCTCAGCAAAGCTCCACAGGATGAATCTCCTTGATAGTCGGTTTGGAGATCCCCATCAGAATCTGTGGATGCAAAAGTAGATGCTACGGGTGAATCATTTATGTTACCATCTTCCCTCTTTGACAATACTGATGTTCAATTTACAGCGTAATGGTGGGAGGCTGAATGCATCCTACAGATGAGACAGGGAATTTTAGTTTCAAAACTTGTCCTTTATAACTCTCAAAGCACTTTTGGAAAATGCATGGGTATTAATCCACACTGAGCAGTAGTTCTTCAAACCTATGATTTAAATTGGATATATTTGTCTCTGTCTGTCCTGAACTGTTGAGTAACATTAATGCACCCTGATAACAGCTGTCACATTTTACCCCAGGGGTTGCTCCTCAGTGATAGGTGAAATCACAGCAGTTCAAAGACCTGTCTTCCTGCATGAAAAGCTCCATAGGAATATTCAGATATAAAATAGTAATAGTATGAATCAAAAAATATGCTTCCCTTATTTTAAAGCCTTTGATCTTATTTTTATGGCATCACATTTGACAGTCTAAAGGGCATTAACCTGTAGGAGAAACCTTTTGAGAGAAGATGCTGACTTGCCCTCCACTGCGCAGAGCACCGTCCCCCGGGGTTAATACCAACCAGTTTCCCCCATCGAGAGGGTGCCGGCGCTTCAGCGCGTGTCCCTGCTGGTTTTTACATTTTTCATCTTTTTACATCGGATGCAGGAGAGCTCACGTAGATCAAAACACGTAGCTGTAGGGAGAAACTCACTGCTCTGCAAGACGCCCCGCGCCGTGTTTCTGCGGTGCTGAGCCTGGTGCAGCATCCAGGACCCCATCACTTCTGTCGCTCGTGTGCACAGTGCCGGGGTCGTGTTTCTGATTAAGATGGAAGTATACGAGCTGACCTCTTGCGCGGAAGACATTGCGGGATTGCGGTTCATCTCAATGTTGAATAATAAGAAAGAGAAAGGAAATGTTTGCTATAAATCTCAGTGCACGCAGGGCTGTTTCTCACTTATCCCACCCCAGCTTTCAATTTTCTTCTTGGCATTGCCAGGCGCTTGCTTTTCTTTGTTCAGCAGCTAAAAGCAGCTTTTTCATTACATTTCCTGGAAGGCCCTTTACAGGCATCCATCCCTCTCTGCCTCATAAATTCACTTTATATAGCAAGCTGGCGACACGGAGGTCAGGGGTCTTGGCAAGAAGCAATTATTATAAAGAAGTACTCTTCCTCTTTTGGGTTACAAAGAGGATATTAAAGGGGGAAAAACTTCGCTGCAGACAAGGAATGGTCATTTGTGAAAGGTAGGTGACTTGATTGATGAAGAGCTGCACATCCTGCGAGAGCTACCTTGGGCAGGCGTCCTGTCAGGCCAGCTGAAACCTGCCCGTTACCGCAAAAAAAGAAGCAGGAAACCGGTAAGCAGTTTGCTAAATAACCTCATAAATATTTCCAGCCCTAAGCACATCTTGTGGTACAATTTGTTTTTTTGTTTTTTTAATATTTCTCTAATTTTAAATGAACAGCCTCTAATTAAAGTGATTTAGTGGCTACCTGGGGACCTGGTATTTGAGCAGCGCATGATGCTTAGGAGAGATTGATTGGTGAGGCGTAACTCAATTGGGGGATTTTGATAATGATATCATCACCCAAGAGAGCCAAGTTTGAGCAATTAGATCTCAAAAACCTCGTGCTTGGGTTGTTATAACTTTAGCAGGCAGTTTCCACGCGTGCACACGCAGACACACATGCTTTTCCTGGGTGTCTTCTGGGCACCCCAGTTTTTTGGCTGGCTCTGTCCGGAGTGACCCGTAGTGGTGATCTATCAGCTTTGCAGACCCAGGGAGAGGGTACCAACCCGCTCGGCGTCTGTGCAACCCCCCTCGACATCCGCACGTGGACAAGGCGGTCTTTGACATTTAGAAAAATCTCGGCATCCAAAGTGAGAGGCAAAAACAAAAGGATTTTCTCGTTTAAAGGTCAGAGCCGGCAGCTTCTTAAAAGATATTTTCAAATAGGTTTGTTGGGCTGTGACAGGGTTTGTGTGTATTAACGGGTGCTGAGGTAAGCAGTGGGTGCCACGGGGAAGGCGTCAGAGGGAGGCGAGGGGCTGTCAGGACCACCACCGTGCCCAAGGCGCTTGGTGGCAGAGGCTCTGTGGCACACACGGTGGTAGTGCTGCGGAGGTTTCGGGAGGTGATCAGATGGCACAGCCAACCCTGAGGACTTCTGCTGGTGGGGGGAGGCGTTGGGAAGAGGGAGTGACTGTCCCATGTGAAGAGAAGGTCTGAGGGATTCAAATGGTGAAGGCAAATTGCCAAAGGGATCGATCTGGTGGGGAGATGTGTGTAACCCACATTGGAGCAGGCGGCACAGCAGGCTTCAAGGTGGGGTGGGGAACACCACAAGGACAAGGGAAACGGCAGTAGGAACTGGGGCAGAGAGAGGAGAATGTGGCCATAACATGGCTCATAATGCCAGAGGAGCCTGCGGACCCGAGCGGAGCAGGGAGAAGCTCTGTGTGGTGTTTCGGATGTGAAGCCGTCGTGCCTCTTCTCAGCACGCGCAGGGCTGTTTGCCATGTGTATTCAGAGCAGTTGTGTGTAGGGATGCAGCACGGACAGTGATGTATGGAAGGAGCATAGCAGATGAGATGGTGCCTCCATGATGCATTCACTGGGTAAATGTCACTGGGCAATGATTCACTTGCTCGTTTTGACCCCTAATACATCTTAGCCTTGAAAAGTACCGTCTACCATAGAGCATGGCCAAGCGGCATCTGCAAAGCAAAGGCTTGTGACTGTGCCAAGGGGTGGAAAGCCACTCTGGCAGCCCTGCCAAAGTCCTAGACTTCATTCTTCCTCACACTGCGGAGGTGTTTGAACTGCGGTTCCCAAGCTGCGACACAAGTCTATTGCCTGCTGCGCCAGGCACAAAGCTCTACCATCACTGTTGTCATCTCACCAAAACCCATTCAGGAACTCCACCTCCGGCACTTGGGGGGGGGTATTTGAAGATGCAGGAGCACATGTCCTGCATGGATTGCATCGCCAAAGGCAGTTGTGCTTTCTCGGCGTGGAAATCAGAGGTAGAATATCCCCACTTTATGCTGAAATCTTGAGTTGTATTGAATGCTCAAGCCCTCTTCTCCCTTTTTCTGCATTTCTACCCCATGTTTTCTCATGATACCACATCCTCATGTCAACCCTCTCCTTGGGGCATGCAACCACCCTCTTTTCAATCTTATTCCAGAATCTGAAGGTCTACAGGACATTGGGTCTTATGCTCAAGCAGCATTTTTCAAGCAGCATTCTTTGCGTGATTAAGTCACACTGCGTGCCAGTTTATAGCTGATGGCACTCTGGGAACCAGAGCAGAGGCATCCATTGTTTTTAGCTACCAAAATATGTCAGAGAGAAGAGGAAAGGGGCGTACAAGAAACTGAAAAATTGGTGTATATCTAGTTCAGAGTGCACTTCTGAAGCATATGTTAGCTTGTAAATGACCAAAGGAGACACTGTCACACTTTTGACGTAGCTACCTCTCAGCTGGTGGGACAAGCAGAGAAGTAAATGCTGGGACTTGGCTTTCAGGGAGGGTTTCTGTGCAACAGCAGCATGGGGGCAAAGAGCCATCTCAGCAGAATCGGTGCAGTCAGAAGCCCTGTGTGTGTTACGCTGAGGTGACAACAGTTGAGAGCACCTCTTTTATGGTCCATACGTTGCGGCATTACCAGCCCGGTCTGGCCAGCTGCAGGTCCATCCCCCAGCAGGGACATTTGGGAATGCCTGTTGCTCCTCTGCATCTTCTGCGTTGTCTGCTCCTTGCTGAGATGGTCCCTGTTGGAGAGGAGAACTCGCTTTTCTACCAGGCTGGTGGTTATTTGAGAGACTTTTATATGTATATCTAAACTATAAAGCTTTGAATAATTTACCAGTTTCCAGGGTTAAGAGGAAGATTTATGATGTTTCCTTCTGGCAGGCGGCAGCTGATCTTGATTCTCCTGGAAAAACAATTGTACTAACAGCTCCTTTCCCCGAGCAGATCCAGGAGGAGCTACTGCAAGTTTATGTCGCCATGTGGTAAATAGATCTGTCTCCTTGTGTTTTACAATACAGTGAAATCTGCCCGCTGATCTGATTGCTCTATGGGGTAGCACAGCCTGCGAGGAGAAAAACGGGGTGTCACCCTTCAAACCTATGACAGGAGTCGCATCCCCCCACCAGCAGAACCGAGCGTGCGGTAACACAGGGCAAAGATTGATTTCCATTGCTTTTCTAGAAAAGGTCCCGATAGGCCTTAAATCAGACTGAACTGGCAACGGAGCTTAACGAAAGCTGGAATCTTTCCTTTTGCAAGTATTTGAGATCTGAATAAAACATAACAAAGACCTGAATCTCAGTAGTTTAGTGAGCCAGGCAGATTTTTTCCATGAATTAGAAGAAACCAACATAGGTCTATGCAAAGAGTACCTGTGAGACGGTATTCTCATGGTACTTGGCTTCAGCGTCCTGGCTGCTCTGTGCTCAGGGAAGCGGGGGTCGCGGGGGGAATATTGCATCTCTCGCGAAGCGCTGCGCTCACTGGCTCGCTCAGCACGGTGGGGAAGGGGGGAGTGCGGCGTGATGGTGGTCCCCAAAGTGTCCTCTGGCGTTGACTCCTCTGTGCATTGGCTGCGTGGCAGATGGGGGTACTCATAGGCTCAGCTTTTCCTTTCACCCTGTGTATTCAGTTTGCCTCTAAATCTTGATGCTTTTTCTTTCACGTTTGTTTTTTAAGGCAACAACACACAATAGCGACGTAGCTCCAAGTAAGATGTGTCAATAGTGTTGGGTGCAGAGCAGTTAGGGCTGGGTTTGAATATCCTCTCGTCTCTCTTGCCCCATTCCCACTCATGGACTGTCTCTGTGGATCAGTGACACTTGTTTAGGTTCCTCAGCTTCACATTTTCTTCCTAGATGGGCTTGGGTGGCTTTTGGCTTCTTCTAAACTTTGAATTCCCAGGGATGCATCACCGGGGTGAATGGCGATTGCATTACATGGAGTGTCACGTGAATAGTTGGTATGTGCTGTCACCTGCAAGTTCTTGTTAGCAGGGGTTGTGTCCAGGAGTTTTTCTTTGAGGGTTGAGGCTTTTTTTTAATTTAAAAAACTGAGTGGAGGGAGTCCTAGCCATGAACTGTGAAGAGGAGGACTCGGGTGCCCTTACAGCTTTGCACCACTGGAAATTTCAGCTTTGTATCTTTCATAAATCCAGTTTTTAGAGCTGGAGTCGCAGATACGCTCCGTATTGATCCAAAACGGTGTGGAACAACCAGACCCTGCAGCGTTCATTCAGGAGAGCATCCCCTCCGGTGTCGTCCCCCTCCCGCTCCCGCAACCCCACCCTGGCGCTTCCCTCTCTGCCTGCGGCTCGCAGGGCGCACCAGGCAGGGTGCAGACCGGCATTTGGAAAGAAATCCTGTGAATTAATGGGAACATACTGCTATTATTTCGTATAATCCCTTCATTTATAAAGCACATGCTGCAAAGGTACTCCTGCTGTTGAACTCAAAGCAACAAATCTATCTGTATATCCCAGTCTATACTACGTTATGAACAGATGGGTGAAGGAAAAAAAGCAATAAAAACAAATAATAAGAAAGGTAACAATGATAGCAATTTTAAAACACTCCCAGGGGGAAAAAAAAAGTTTCTAAGTTTTTTTAAAAGCAGTGTGAGATTGAATGAACTGCACTGCAAGCGCATCCATCCTCAAAGTTAGCGTGTAAACATCTCCCGGCAGAGGAAGAATTGCCTTTTTTCCAAGCGGCTGCCTTCTTGCCTTGTTCCTGTTGCAGAAGAGATCATAAGAAACCTGGGTGAGATGTCTGGGTTTTGGAAGCTTTCTGAGGTTTTTTGGATTTTTTGGAGTGCCTGGGGAGAGGGAGACCACGGCGGGGAGGACGGTGCCTCTCTTGACCATCCGACAACCGAGAGAAACCACAGTCCCATTGAACTCAATGGGAAATAACAGTCTTCTCAGAAGCATGTATTTGTTCACATAACTTTCTCTGAACATTATTCTTCTGCCTCTGCTGAAGGAGGAAACTTTGGTTATGAAGAATAGTAGAGAGAAATTACCATTAATCTCATAAAGAAATTATTCAAATGTAGCCTTCACCCACGACGCCAGTGAGCTCAAAGTAGAGGGGAAATTTAAAACGTTTATGTTACTCCGCTTCCGAGATCATAAAACACAAGCAAATGGTCTGGCACTGGATGCTAAATTTCTTAAGGAACTTGCTTTAATTAATTAAACTAGTAAACCAATTAATGGATTTACTTGTAAATTCTTAGAAAATTAATTCTGTGCCCAAAGAGTGTTTTAAATCTGCGAAGGAGGCAGTGTGTATTTCATACAGAGCTTGAATCCCCATTTTAGATGAATCCAATTCGGCGCTGACTTTGGAGACACAAGCGATGCGTTCATAATACTCGACCTTCCTCCGAAACCGGCGCTTCCCATCAGCCGAACCCAGGGGGGGGATTTGTGAAACAAAACCTGTGCTGCTTTCACCGCATCCAGCCCCTGTGCTCGCTGCGAGCTCTGCGACAGCCTCGCGTTGCGGCTCTGCTTTTCACGGATGGCGGATGCACGTCCCTCCCTGTGCCTCCAACTGGCTTCTGCGTCTGCCACCTCTGCCCTCTTCCTACTTAGCCTCTTTGATCTGACCCAGTGGTACGTCGGATGCGCAGAAAGCAAGACGGGTAGCTCCGGTAAGCACCGGATTAAAGCACTGAACATCCTTTGGAGTTGCTGAAAAACAACCAAGCTGAAGTGGAGGAGATTTAAACAAAAGCTAATTTACTTTTCCACACGGAAACCTTGTTTAGATTCCCTGCCTGGCTCAGGGGTGACGGGGGCATCCTCGGTACCTTGTGCTCTTCACAATCCAAAGTGACACATACATGAAAAGTTCATAATCAAATGTGTCCAGGCTCCTGAGAACACGAAATCAGAAATAAGCAGATTCCCCAGGGCTCTCGGCGGTTATCCCTTCCCTTCTCTCCTAGCAGGTAAAGCCATGTTTTCCCTTCATGTGGCAATCCTCCGCTCTGGCTCTTGGCATCGGTGCATTGGGGTGGGGGTCTGCCCCGCTCCCGCCCGCCCCAGGGGACGCCGGCTTTGCCCAGCGCCACCCGCGCTGCCCCGCCTCGGCTCCGAGGGGAAGCAGAGCTGCAGAGCAATTAGGAACGGGAGCATTTTGAAGAGGAAAATGGCAGGGGAAAAAATTAGCATTTGCGCTGTGATGTTTTTGCTGTTTATTAATAAACAAGCTGCTTTCGTGCCTCCAGGAGCAGGAGAGGCTTCAAGCATTCCTTCTTTCTCTTGCATTTAGCTTTTTTTTGCTTGTTTTATATGTTACAGGAGATTTGTAATGTCTTCCCACATGTTGAGTTTCCTTATTTTCATGAGAGCATCTCTGGAATAATTCCTCTGGAGCTCTCGGCTGTGCGCTGCCGGGCTGATTTAAACATCCAGAAATGCTTTAGGGATGTGGGGTGGATCAGCAGCTCGTTGGGAAGGAGTCTTGTTAATTAGGAACAGGTCTGCTTCCTCCCACAGAAGCGGAATGGCTTCAGGGATAGGTGTTTTCATGGAGAGAAAGCCCTTGCGCGTAGCTCCTGCCACTCGAGACCTGGGTGGTGATGGTGACGGTGACCCTGACGTGGGCACCCCGGTTCTGCGCCGGTGGCACAGCCTGGCCTTGTGCAGCCTCTCTCCAGGATGGTCGAACCCCTCGTCTCCCCACCGCCCCATTTGTCGCTGGGGGAGGCTCACGCAGGGTCCTGCGTGGGGACGTTGGAAATGCACAACTGGGGAACAGCCCAGTGACGCCGTGTGCTGAACACCTGCGCTGCAGCCGATAACGTGTCTTGATTACAGGTGGATCCGCACCGAAGGAGGCTTCAGGGCGACGGCCCTAGCTCTCCCCTGCGTCACGGGAGGTGAAGTAAAACCCTGCTGTATTAACAGGCTTGTTCTTCTTTTCCTTCAGGCCTCCAGCTCCTCCGGTGGAAAAATGCAGCTTCTGGAAACCGAGTTCTCACGAACCATCCGGGAGCTCATCGAACTCCACCTGCTTCGCCAGGACAGCATCCCGGCCTTCCTCAGCGCCCTCACCCTCGACCTCTTCAGCCGCCAGACCATCGCTTAGTGTCCCACCATCAGCCACCAGCCAGGCGTGGAGCACTCCTGGGCAGGACATTTGAGGTAGCGAGGACAAATTCTCCCCTCTCACCCTTAATTTGTGGCATTGGGTTGCTTCTGTTTTGCAGGGAACTCCTTCTTCCCCCTTCTTTCGTCCCGATTCCCAAACCACATCGATTCCTCTGAAAAGCATCATTTCCCTCCTGTGGGAGGGCAAGTCTAGCTCCATCCCAGGGCTCTATTGGGCCAAGACCCAATCCCTGCCTTTGAACGCGGAGATGCGTTCATCATTCCCCAGACTGTCTCAGCATCTCTGGGAAGATGGTGGGAACTGCTGATTTGAGGAGCCACAGCATCACTGTCCACAGCTTTTCCCAAAAGGATCCCTTAAATCTGGGCCCCAGCAGAGAGACAAGCCTTGCAGGAGGCTGGTGCTTCCTCCCCCCATGGTTGTCCTCTCCTAACGGGAGCCCAGGGCTTGATCCCTGATGACAGGGACCTGGGGGAGGATCAGTCATGAGTAGCAGGTTCTTTGTAGCTACCTCCTGCTCTTGCAAACAGCTCATCACTCAACAGGGTTGAAATTATTTTCAAGATATCCAGCTACCTGAGTCTACCATCACTCAGCAGACAAGCACAAGCGTAAATGGCCATTTGAAGACCCTGTACCTGACACCTCTATGTTGCGTGGTGTGCTCAGTTGTCACTGGCAAGCTCTTTGTTCCTCACAGAGGCTCTTGGGCTCTTGGTTATCTCAGGACTGCAGAAGGTGGGAGGGAGTTCTTGGGGTGTGCTCACTGCTGCTGGCCTTAGCCTGCTGCCTGCCGCCAGGCTGTGGGTACCTGCTCGCCTTGCCGAGGGTCTCCCTCCTCCTCTCCTCAGTGGAGAAGGAAGCACCCCCTGAAGTCTGACATTTTGTGTTACAATGGATATAGCTCTTCTGTCATAAGAATAAAGTGTCACTTCCCAAACTGGATGTATGACTCCTTTATTTGGGATATACGCTGTGCTCCCCCTGTGCTGTCCCACGTGTAAAGCATGATAACGAATCGTCCATCAATGGTCTGATGCTGGTACTGCTTTGAGAAGGGAGGACATCATTATCTCAGTTCTTCCAGGCAAGTCTCTTTCATGCTGTAAACCAGATTAGTTTGTTATGAACTTCTGTGTATATTGATTTCCTCTTGATATCAGCAAGAACGTACTTCCTAAGCTTCGAGAGAAGGTAGCAATAAGCAGGCTAGAAAGTTAGCTTAGATGCTCACAGTGGCGGCAGGGTTGGCCATGCAGGCGGGAGTCACTCTGGGACCTGTCGATGTGTCTACAGGCATGGAGAAGGCTGCTATAGACCCAACTGCTCAGAGGTGGAGGGACAAGCGTGTGCTCTGGGGAGGCTGCAGCCGCCATCTCCCCAACCTTCCTCTCCACAGGGTTTGCAGGGAAGTGCAATAGCAAAAGTTTGGTGTTTTTCTCTTCTGCTTGAAGAAGTCCTGGTGGAAGATGAATTGCCTGGCACGCTGTGCCAGGGGAACGCTGCCTGATTCATATGCGCGACGTGGCACTGAGAGTCGCCTTCCTCAGTCATGGGGAAAATGAATCATGACGTCAGCCACATTCGGCTCCTCCGCCAACACAATAGCGGATCCTGGCTGCCTCTGAAAATTTTTCTCCTGGCTCCTCGCAGGAGAAATGAAGTAATTAATAAGTTTACAATAAACCCTCTATCTTAGCAAAACACGGGTGAGGCGAGAAGTGATGCTGGAGAGTGACAAGGGAAAACACGTTCTGCCCGTTGGAAAGTTGCCTCCCAAGAGTGAAAGGATAATAAGTTGGGGTAGAAAACACAGTAGTCTTCTGAGACACCTTCGGTGGGACGGAGAGACAGATGAATTACCGCTCTGCACCCCGTTCTCCCGGCAAGACTGATTTGTTCAGCTAGGCTTAATACGGCAGCACGGCTGGGAGAGGTGTGTTGTGAGGATGGGTGCTTGGCTAGATGTGCCGGCGCGGTGCAGCGCCTGGTCCTGCTCACGGCTTGGGAAGCTGCTGGGGTAACTGTCCTGCTTTGGCCAGTAGCATCCCAGCCCTGCTCACAGCGTTACGCTGTTGCACAGCGAGCAGGCTTGGGCACTACGTGAAACTGGGGCTTTTGGGAAGCTTGGCTGCTCTAAGGCCCACTGATGGAGGCCTGGGAGCATGCATGTGGAGGTGTGACCATTGCAAAGCCACCTGGGCCACCTGTGGGACACGGGCTTGTGGTTGGGCACAGGGCAGAGGAGCTGAGACTCCCCGGTTTCTAGCTCCAACACCAAATTCAGGGTGAAGCCCCAAACACGTTGCTGTACCCTCCCGCCGCGGCAGCTCCCCTCTCTGCCGCCGTCATTATACTGCTCGTCTCAGCCGTGACGGAGCTGTGAGGAGTAACTGCGACGCTGAATTTCGCAGTGATTGCTCCTTCCATGCCGAGCTCCATGGGGCTCGCAGCCCATCGCAGGGCCCTGCCATCGCGCTCACTGCCCCCCGCCTCCCCCCTCCACGGGGGCAGCCCCCCGGGGCAGTGCAAACAGAGACCCTGGCTGCCACCGACGGTACGGCAGGTTTCAGCCACCCCAGGTGGTGGGGGCACAAGTCCCATCTGGTTTTGGCTCATCATTCGCAAAGCTCCAGCCCTGTTCACGGAAAATCCTTTTAGAAAATCTTGGGAGATCGGTAATAAATGTGCAGTTGGTTGGAGAGGAGAGGCGAGAGTGTTAACAAGTGTGCGTATGCTCACTGGGTCTCCGTGCACGCTCGCTGGGTTTATGCGCTGTAAGCTGTAAAATACGATTTATGAATGCACAGCTGGGGGACTGCGCGTGTCAGAGCACTGTCTTGTTTGCAATGTTGCATGAAGCTTCCCTTCGCTCCGCCTGCTTGCGAGCCCCTGCTCCTCTACTGATCAACCCTTTTCATCTGTGTGCATATATAAATACCAAACAGGGGCAAAGAGCTGTCAAGTACTGCCATACGGTCCTTGAAAGCAGCAGAGCTTTTGGCTAAGGCAGGTATTGCAAAGTTCATGCCTCTCCTAAGGTTGCGTCTCTGAACGTGGAGCCTTTTGCCCCTGCTTTGTGTCTGCTGGTTCTTGGCATCGTTGTGTGGTTTGCATGAGCCTCAGAGTTGTCCTGGAAGAGTGTGATGCCTGAGAAGGGACTAGGGGAACCCTTTTGAAACGAGCCGTGAAAAGCTTGGGATTCGTAGACGTTAGTTATGGATCTTCTCCATGTAATGCTATAGGAGGAACAGAAGAACGGGGAAGAGCATGAAGCTGCGATGGAGGTGGGTACCTAGGGAGTGAAGGGCAGGAGCGGAGCTGGGGACAGATAGAGAGGAAGAAACGGGGCACTGGACAGAAAGGGAAGCCACAGTTTCTAAACTAAAGAAAGAAAAACCATCTTCTCCCACCCGCCGACTGACGCCGACTCCAGAGGCTGTGTGTCAGCCTGGGCCCCGGCTCTCCCCACCTCAGGGGCTGGAAAGTCACTGGTTTTCCCTCGCGCCCCTGGCCGCAGCGGGGCTCTGGCTGGAGGCCTCCTCCCCTCCCTTTCTCTCCCCTTCCCCTCCCCTCCCCTCCCCTCCCCTCCCCTCCCCTCCCCTCCCCTCCCCTTCCCCGCTGCCTCGAGGCACGGATCATGGCCCTCCCGAGGGGTGCAGCGGTGTTGTGCAGAGGCTGTTGCCTTGCACCCTGCCACAGGCCCCCGGGGTTTTTCCCAACTCCCTAAGGGCAGAGAGGCCTTTCCCTCCCCAGAGCTCCTCACAAAGTGCCTCTTCTCTTCTGCCTTTCCCGGCACAGATGGGGTTGGTTATTAGGGGTGGCCAACGTGGCCACTGTCTGGGCAGCCCTGGGCTCTGCGTGGGCAGGAGAGCCTCGATGGAGATGAGCATCCCCAAATACCTCCTCCCGCTGCTGCTGGGGTAGGGGGAGAGCTGCACCGGCTCGTGGGGTGCAGAGAGGATTGGGACACAGAGAGTGATGGGGCAGGAGCGATCCCACTCCTGGCTCTTTGATGTTCTGCCTGTCCCGGGACAAGCCGGCGAGCCCTTCTGCACTGCAGGCTCTGTGAAATAGGAATATCGCTTCCCAGTCCTGGCCTCCCAACGCTGGCCAGCAGTGGACGTTATCTGACCCCAAGTGCAGCCCTACGGTGAGCCCAGGTGGGCAGCAGCATCCCACCGGGGCTCGTGATCGGTGGAGTCGGACACAGCATCCCACAGCTGCGGCACCGCTGTTACTGTCAGTTCTCCATCGCTCCCCTCCGCTCGCTCCCACACGCCGAAGAAACACGGAGCAGCCCCCGCCCTTTTCATTTCCCAACCCCAGCAGCGGGCCGAGAGACGGCTGAGAATGGTGTGAGTTGGGCTGATGGGCGGACGTGTCAAAATAAGCCTCGGGGGAGAGAGGCAGAGCCTGCCTAGGCCATCACCAAGGTAGTGCTGGACCCCGGCAGCCGACGCTGCGCGGTGCGGGACATGACTCAGCCAGGGCAGGTTTGGTTCTGTTACAGCTTTTAGCTGTTCGAAGATGTTGGGAAAACGATGACGGTGTCAGATGCCAGGTGACCGTAGCTAATGACAAGGCAAGCGTAGTAGCTGGGGAGGAGAGAACAGGCTCTCCGCGCTGGTGTAAATCACATACGCGCTGCCTGCTGTGACAGCAGATTCGGATTTAATAGCAGCGATGCTAAAAGTTGCATGATATTTAAAAGCTACAAAACGCACCCACTCTGATCAGGGGAGGGATATTAAATAAATAAATAAATAAATAAATAATCAGCAAAGCTTTTTCACGAAGTCTTTTTTAAATATTAAAATCCCATCCTTCCCAACAGGAAAGCTTTTTTCAGGCTAAGAGGAGCGACTGAACGGCATCTGATGATATCGCATTGACACAAGTGTCTAGAAAAATAGGGTAGGAATGTATGATCTGTTCTGAAAAAGGAACCCTAGCTAATAGGAAATATGCTGATGCTACTTTTAATTTCATGACTCAGGTTTGCTGCAAAATTGATGGGAATCTGTGTTAGAGCTTGGTTACATTAAAACAGTTCTCTGCTGCTCGGGGTTTTTCCATTTCTTGTTTCTCTTTGGGGGGTTTATTGTTGTAATTTTTTTTTTGCACTCCAGGGGCTTGTAGACGTTATTTGAAAGGACGGGGGAGCGGTCTGGCATCCAAAGGAAACAGGAGATTTTTGCTTCAGAAACGTTCTACGTAGAAATCACCGGGCAAAGCTTTCGCTAAGGGACTGTTGCAGACCCCGGCCCTGGGCAGCCGTCCCAGCGGCTGCTCCTGCCGCCCACGGCGACTGTGTCTCCAGCCTTCCTCGTGTGCGTGTTTTCCCTCAAAGTAAATACAAGGGACAAAACAGAAGGAAAACACACTTTAAAGAAAGCGCTGCCGCGTAAGTTAGGGAGCACAAAGGCAGCTCCTTGATGCTGGAGGGCTCGGGAGCAGCCCATGTCTTTGGTCTCCACCCAAACCATGTTCCTCCACCAACGCACGTTCCTTCAGGTTGTGTCAGTTCTCTCTCCTGCTTCCCCAACATGGGATCAAGCATCTCCCAGCCCCTTCATCCTCCCTGTGCTGTTTCCCGTCCCCAGCTCCAGTGCTGATGAGTTTATTAGTGTTGCTAATTTTACCTGATGCTGCTTCCTTCTCTTCGTGTCAGGTTGTGTTTTTTTGAACTCTTCAGCTGTCTGATTGAGCTCTCTTTAATATTCCCTGTTTTACTTTGAATTCTCTTTGTTGGCTGTTGCTTGTTGTGTTTTTGGTTGTTTTTCTTTAATCCTCCCACTGCCTCTTTTTTCTCCCTGGTCCCTCTGATGCCTCTTCAACCTGGAACAAAGCCAGAGACCATCAGGAGGTCATTGAAACACAGACGGTTGTTGGATTTAAATAAGGACTAGATAATTTTATGACCATTAACAAGACTCGCTGCTATGCCAGCTAAAATAATAAGGGCAATCATATCTCATGGTTCGGGGAGCAAGTTGATTGCCTGTAGGGACTGAGAAGGTAATTCTGCATCCCTGACTCCCCCCAGAATATGATACAGTTGACAAGATGCACCAGACAGGTCGAAGGGCAGGAGGATGCACATGCAGGAGGACGTGCAAGGCACAGGGCTTGGCTAAAGGACAAGAGCATTTCCCTTGTCACCTCTATCATCACACTCCCTTATCTGGTGATCAGAAGCTTCTGGTATTGACGTGATGGAAAATGTTCTCCAGGCAGGTGACAGGCTCTGAAGTTTGGCAGATGGACCTTTCCGCTCTCCATGAGCACCTACTGGGTAACATTTGTGCCGTACGACTGCAGGCACTTCGCTTTGCTGGTGCTGGTGGCTGGTTCATCTGCCAGGCTGTCCCCGTAGCCGCTACCGAGACGCAGTCTCCCTAAAGAGAAATTAAGAGCGTGAACTCACTTAGGTCCTTCGGTTTGGAGGTGCATCCCACTCCGGACTGGCCGTGGAGTGCATGAGGGAGACCAGCCTTATACGTAAGGGGGTGACGGCAAATCGCACTGTCCCTCTTTCACCCCTTCTCCCCGCTGTGGCTCTCCCGACTCCTCCGCGTGCACGTGTCTTTCCGCAGCTTGTTTTGGGAGTCACGCTCCAGCCCTTGGGGAGCTACGTGATCAGCTCCTGCTCCGATCCCGCTGTCAGGAGGCAGAGCCGCCCTTGGGTGGCGTGCTCTGAAGTGACAGCTCCTCTCGCTGTAAGTCCTGGGAGGGGAAGGAGCAACCCTGGAGAGGAGGCGATGGCAGGGAATGAACCAAACCCACAGGGAACCGAGCCGCGCATCCCGGCAGCCGCGCTGAGACGAGGAGGAGCGAGAAAGGCTCCCCAGGTAGCACCAATCTTTTGGGTGGATCCATCCTGCTGATGACAGATGTCTTTGGGTAAGTCTGTAGGTAATGCTAGCACTTCATTTCCATACTCGAGTCTCCCGCCCAGTGCACCAGTATCCTGGACACCGAGCCCTGGCCTCGTGCAGGCAGAGCATCGCCCGTGCATTTCCAGCCGGGTCATGGGATTCCTCGCCCTGTATGGAGATGGCACGAGCCCGCCACGGCGTGCTGCCGGTCCTGAGCTGCCAGCCCCCAGGTAAGAATTATAGCTCGGACAAATCACTCGTTAACTTTGCTAACTCGTTAGAAAACACCAGTGCAGAATAGATCGTAGGCTTGCTAATGACTGATTTTAAGGGATCACTGCAGTGGTAAACCATAATTAACAGTCTATAGCAGCACTTTTTATTTAATTACGCGCAGGCAGAGCTGGGAGGCACGGGAAGGTTGATGGGCAAGTCGGGAGCCACCAGCACTGACTGCCCAGCCCCGATGGGTGACCCCAGGGGAGGTTTGGGCGGTGGCCCCCGCTGTAGGCTGAGTTGATTTGGTTGGCATCTCCCAGCGTATGCTGGCCATGGTCATGAGCTATAGGGGGTCACATCCTGTACCTCCATTTGCCCCCCCCCAGCACGGGTGTGGAGCAGTGGTTTGTAGGTGCCTCTGCAGAGCCTTCTCATGGGTCTTCCCCAACAGCTCTGCTTCTGCAAAGGGAGTTGTCGGCTTTTGGGAGGTCACTGTTCTTTGCTGGCGAGGACGGGATCACAGCTTCTGCAGGAGAGCAGGACATGCAGCCCCCGTCTGCAGGATCTGTCTCCTCCCGTGTGCTGCCAGTTCAGCTCACCACCCCTCCGCACCCCACACGTGTATTTGTAATACAGCGAAAGTGCTCAGGGAGGATGGGAATCCCACCTGCATGGGATGCTCAGCCCCAGTCACACCGGCAGATAGGGTGGTCCTACAGGTTGCCCTGAAACCCCAACATGAAGCGCGTTCCTGCCCTGTGCAGAGACCCCACGACACCTGCAACACCCATCCAGCCTGGCTGCACCTCCTCTTCCTTGCTTCTCTCCTTAGGAGGAGGAGGAGGTTGGCTCATGGGGCTGAAGCAGAGATGTTCCCAAGGTGAGGAAGGCACCAGCCCCCCCAAAAGCCGCAGCCTCCCCGCATGCACCCCGTTTCCATCACTGCCGTTTCCTGGCTTCAGGGTTAACTCTGGCCTTGCACAGTCCCCAGGTCCTGTAGCCGGTGTTAAATGTAATGAGTGATCTTGTCCTCCTTGTTTGTCTCCTCTTTAGTGTAACACTGTAATTAGCTTAATTACCAACAGATTCATATTTTTTTTTGGTAACTTAAAATGGAAATTAAATTTTGCACCAGGTTTTACAGGCTGTTAACGGGAATCGAATAATCAAGCCTGACTCCAAGTCCTTGAAAATGAGTATTAAAAAAGGTCTGAATTTGCATATTCATGTTTTTAATAGGGTTCAGAAGGTATATTTGCAACTGATGAAAAGGATTAATTAAGCCTAATTTGCATAGGAAGAACAGTTTAACCCCTTGCATCCTAGCAAGGCAGAGACTGACAGTTTGACTACCATGGCTTGATACTGGAGAGACAGACGGGCAGTGCAGCACCTGGCCAAGACCAGCGCCCTGCGGAGCATCTTCCTTCCACTCGAGGAGGACAGGACCTGGGGGAATCCAGGATCCCAGCATCACCCCGGCGCGGTCGGTCCCCCTGTGCCCACAGCCACCTCCGGGGTTTGGCCTCTGTCCCTCTACCATAGCAGTTTGCGACCTGGGTCTCCCACAGCAATGCCACCGCGTCAGGCCTTGAGCAAAACATGCTGCTGCTCCCGGCATGAGCTGGGCTGTGCAGCTCTAACTCAGTTTTAAGGAATAATTTCAGTAAAGCCAGCTCGGTTCCCTGAGTTGTTCACGGCGGGGCTGCCCGCGGCCAGCATGGGGTGGGAGCATCCGTGGCTGGTAGGGGCACCGAAACCTTCATCTCCTGAGCTCACCTCCAGTTTCTTTTTATCTTGGTGAGGCTGATGCTAGTCAAGGGTTAAAGGTGCTACAGGAACATCAGACCAGGGTGAGACTCGGTGTGTCCTGTCCCGCTCCCAGCCACCAGTCTGCGGCTCAACTCAGGAGGTGACAGCATCCCAAAAGCCTGGGACTCACACAACTGCAGGGGAAGGGACACAGACCTGCCTGCACCCTAAATCCCAGCTGGCACCCCCGGCACGGAGAAATCAGCAGGGTCTTGCACAGCTCTGTCCAGCTGTCATCTAAGAAAAATGTATAAACCTCCCCAAATCAACCACACCCCTAGCCTGGAGAGCAGAGCGGGAACGTGACGCTTCCCAGGGCCCTACAAAGCTGAGAACAGAGCACAGCTTTGAGTCAGCGCCTGAATGTTGCTAAAAAGTGGGAAAAAATAAATAAATCAGGCATTCATTTTGCTTCAGCAGGTGGTGTGCTGCGTTCCTCTTGTAATGCTTTGGTGGCGTGTGTTGCTAATTATTTTTCGGGTGGAATTTGCTGTGCACAGCGCACGGGGTTCATTAGACAGAGATGGCTTTGAAGTGGCGTTCGGAATTAATGCTGGCATATGTAAATGTTTCTTGTGCCATGGAAAAGCTGGCTATAAATGATGCATGAGGTCCAGCGAGAAAGATGCTTGCTTTGTTTATACACACCCATTGGGCTTCGTTATGCCAAAAACAGACAGAGGAAAATCGGCAGTGTCTTGCACAGTCCATATATCTGCTACTCGGCTGTACGTGAGCGTTTAGTAGAAGTTAGCATGGCATCCTTAGCGTGCCGCATCCCAAATTTCCTCCGGTCAGAAACACGTGCTAGCAACCCAGCAAGGCTGCTGCTGTCTCTGCGCTCGGCATCTTCCCAGGTCCCCCAGGCGATGAGGAGGATGCATCCTGCACGATAATTCATCGAGGTCCTGACCTGTACGCCTCGCTCAGGCAAAAACCACCTCGGGGGAGAGGCGCTTAGAGGTAACACTGCTTCAGGGAGTCCCTGCTCACCTCCTCCTGCTCGCACCCGACTCATCCTCCCAGCACAGGTCCATAGGGCCGTGCTAGCAGCGGAGACAGGGAACATTTCACTTAAGAAGAAGAAAACCTGGAGAAAGAAAACACAAAGCCCACAAGCACAGCCGAGAGAGCAGGAGGCAGTGCCTGGGGCAAACAGCCAGGGGAACGTGAGATCCCTCAACCCCTGCCTCCACCAAAGGCTTTTGATGATGGCACTGCTGCTGCTGGATGTGTCCCAGAAAAGCTGAGCTCAGCCCTGGACTCTGGTCTGCTCTGGGGTGTATTTTAGCCCAGCAAATGCTTTCAGAGAAGAACACTTGTGCATTTCTTCTATAAAGCAGAAGGATCCGTCTTGGATCACCCAACAGCAAGGTGTGGGAATAGCTCACCAGCATCTTGTAGGAGCTCTTCTCTACTGCTGGGGTTGGGCAGGTCATGAGTGAGCCATTGCCCTCTCCTGGCTGCTGCCCCAGCAGCTCAGGGGTGAGCTGCAGACCTTGCACGGTCCGGGGATGGCTGGTGGAACCCAGCTGTGTAGCCCTATGGAGACATCCCTCCAGCACGGGGCTGGGACACTTGGAGCAGGGTCTCTGGGAGACCCATGCCCCAGCAAAGCGGGGTCTGGAGCGTCACTGCTCCAAAAATAAGGAACCCCTATGGGGGCAGCTGAGCATCTGTGCGGTTCCCTTTCTCTGAAGTGATGAGGCCAGGGTTTTAGTGGGTATCTAAGCTGGTAAGGCTAAAAACCATCATGAAGTGGGTGGCACAGGAGAAATAGTGGCAGGTGGGGGTACGTGCAGACAACACACTGTCAACCGCTTTGCAAAGCACCATAACCCCATGATGGTTGTTTCGGGTTAGACATAAATGTACTCTGTGTTGGTTCCTACTGGTAGCAACATGAAAAAGGGTTTTTCAGCCCCAGGGCTGTGTGATGGGCAGCGCTGGCGGGGGGGCTGACTTGAGCAGTGTGCTGCTGGCTTTGACTGAGTGACCCTGCACCTGGGCACAGTGCGAAGCCTCTGGCAGTACCTGGTGTTCGATGGTTCGTTGCTCACCCGTGTTGGGGCTGGACGTGTGTCGGGTGAATGGCTCCATCCCGATGACAGTTTCCTCTTCCCGGCTGTTTCCCTTTGCACCTGACCGGGAGCAGCCCCAGACTCTTGGCCACCCCCAGACAACCGGGGACTGCGTGTGGGGCAGCCGCTCGGGCGCTCATCCGCTCCTCCGCTGCCGCTGCCAGGAAAACAGGCTGGAAATCACCGAGGTGCAACTGTGGCATGTTTTCTCTGCAGTGTTTATGAAATCGCTTGCTCATCAAACACAAAAGGAACTGTTTACTTTTTAAGTAAAACAAACATAAAATACCTGCATCTTTATTGCTGTTCCAAAGGCTGCTGGTTCCCTCCCGCCTCCGCGCTTGCCAAGGCAATAGGGCTGCGCAGTCGGGGTCTCTCTGAGCCTGAATCACCCACCCCGTCTGCTCACGGGTCACTGCCTGCACTCCTGCCCTGTGGACGCCCCATCCACGCTTTTGTGGACACCGGCTCAGGGGCAGCTCCCGAGCAGGAGACACCAAGTATGGGGACTGTTGGAGACCTGGACGCAACCATGATACACTCCCCAGCCAGACCTCCAGATGAGCTCCCTGTGACGGACCCAGTGTGGACAGGCGTGAGGTGAGGAAGGAAGGAGCCGAGCGAGAAGCTGTGACCAAGTGCTGAGATGTTGTTGTATTTTCCTACTTCCAACTGTTTATTTACCAGCATGTTGGAGAGCAGCGATCTCTTCCTCATGCCTTATTGAGAAGCTCAGCTGTGAAATAACTAAATGAACCATCCCTTTTTATTAGCCTTTGGACTTAGCAGAGGAGCAATCAGTTAATGGCTGACCAGTTTTTGAAGATGCTAAGCACATTACAAGTGCTAAGTATTATTATTTTCCCTGCAATGTTTTATTTTTCCCTCTGAATATTCAGTTTAAATAACCCTTCCAATTACATTATCCGGTTTCATGCATTCTGCTCACATTAAATGTGGTGCCGCTTACAATTCACTCACCTCTGTGGTTTCCAGGGCTCTACAAGCCTCATCCTAACCTTTGCCTCTCAATCCTGGGCTGAAATGGCCCTTGTTCTGGGTCCAGCATCTGCCCCAGCTCTGCTTTGGCTTCTTAAAACCAAACGCATCCGCATCACTTCCCCACAGGCTCTTCGACCTCTGGCTCCTTGCTTTTGCATATTTATTTTTCGTTCTTAATAGGCGATCATCTTGAAACCTTTCCTTTCCTTCCAGCTAAATTAGCTCCCTGGATAAGCTGTCTCCTCCCACTTGCTGGCATCTTCCTTCTCCTGATAGCTCCAAAGCAGCGATCGGTGGCTGAGTCCTTCACGGCCACGGATGGGCTCTTCTGGGTGTGCTGCCCTCCAAAGCCAGCCTGGGGCAGGGACTGCTCGGTCCCCTCAGCCGGAGGAGCCTCCTGACGGTATCAGAAAGGGTTGGACCATCTCTGGAGGTGACGGGCAGCTCCCACCTCTGCTCCAGCACCTCCACCTCTGCTTCCCCACTCTCCTGACAGTGCCAGGACCCGTCTGGTCTCCAGGACAGAACTGCAAGATGGGCGGGAGGTCAGAAACCAGCCCACGTCTCACAGCTCGCTCTCCTTCCCACCTGCGAGCTCTGCCATGGAAATAGGTTTGGGGTGGCTGTGCCATGCGCCTGCTCTCCCCGCGCTCTGCTGCCTGTCTCCTGGCACGGCTTACCTCGAGCGCTGGTGTCTGCATTTCACTGTCTTTTAGAAGCCATAATCACCCTGCAAGGCTGGAGGAGGCTGTGGAGCAGCTCAGGGGCTTGTCAGCTGTCAGCACTTGAAGGGTTTCTCATGCGTAGGGCTGACACGTTTCTGCCCGGGATTTCCCAGACAGAGACGTATGTGTGTGAACTCTGGAGTGGGTGGTAGTGTTGTTACAGCCAGAGTGATCTAAGGATATAATTGGGATAAGGTTTGTACGGAGAGGTAATATCTCTTATTGCAACACCTGACATGGCTGGGGAAAAAACAAAACAAGAAACAAAACAAGAGCTTTTGTGCACGCAAGCTCTTTGTCAGCCCGAACTGAGCTGAACGCATCGGGGGTGTTTCAGAGGGACAGTGGCGGAGGGCTCGTGCCCATGTACTCCGTGGCTGCTTGGCCGGAGGGTCGCTGGCTCTGCCAGCCCCTTGGAGCGACTCCCAACAGCTGCTCTGCTCCTGCTCCTCAATCTCACTGCAACGCAACTCCCGGGTGGGGCAGGAGGGCGCGTTTGGGAGAAGCAGGCTTTAAGCCTGCAGGGAATGGGAATCTTTGTGTCTTGGCTACAGATGTGGTGGAATGAGATTAATTAATTTGGCTGCATCGCGTGAAGAGTGCCAGTGTTTACTTGTGAGACCACAGATGAGCTTTCGCGGTACCCAGAGAGGCCTCCTGCCGCTCGGATGGGCTGGGTAGCTCTTGATTGCAGGGCAGGAGATGCCGAAGGAGAGCTCTGCTGTGTAAGAGCGATGCTGAGAGAGAGAAAAAAGATTTAAGAGGCCCCCAGCAGAGACAAGCTGCAGGCACCACGCACAAACTTTGAGGCATCCCATCACACCCCTGCAGATCAGGGCAAGCTGGCCAGGGGCTCATGCAAGGACGGAGGAGGCTGTCAGGGCTGGATGCTGTGGTGGGACGAGCCAGACCGGAGGGCTGGGGAGCTGCAAGGAAAGCGAGTGGGGTGGGCGGAAAGCGTAGATGTTGCTGATCGCTTCCTTTCACAGCTGGAAACGCTAAACAATATGATAGACCCAGAAGAGAGCCCAGGAGATGAGCAAGGCAACGCAGGGGACAGCACTTGCGTAGCTTAATGGAGAAGATGGACCAGGAGAGAAGAGCTCATTAGAAAAGGGCATTGCACGGTGAAGAGAGGAGAGGATATAAACCACGAGAAAGCTGATAAAAGACAGAAATGGAAATCTTTTAGTCCCAAAGAAAGCAAGAATGGAGTGCATTAATGAGCTCTTTAATGGCGAGGCAAGTAAAGGTGAGCAGCAAATGGCGATTTCCAGACAGCTGACCCGAGTGTGAAAACACAGATGTTGGTGGGATGTGAGAAGCGATCAGCACAGAGGAACAACAGCGCACCCCGTGTCATTAGCGTTCCCGTTGCATTATTAAAAAGGCACACACATGCAAACTCAGAGACTTGGCAGACTCTTTGCGTTACTCTGCAGGGACAGAGAAGTTGCGGAGGCAGGGAAACAGGCATGTTCACACCCAATTTGGACCAAAATAAAGGGCAGCAAAACTAGAGGAAAAACTAGCGTCCTGCTTGGCTACTCCCCACGTGGTGAAAATCCACATCCCTGATACTTCTGTGTCTTCTCATCCCTTGCACAGAATAAACTGAGTCCGGAAAAGTGGCTTCACTCTGGATCAGACGGTTTCACTTCATTAAGTACTGGCGTGGGGGGGAAGGTGGGAATGAGCAAAACTCTCAAGGTGGCATTTGGATAATCTCTACCACCCTTCTGGTGGTGCTGGTGAGCTGGCTGAGAGGGGTAAACCAGAGGATATGACATAAAGGAGATGTGAAAAAGTGGAGTGTAAGTAAATTCAAGTGAAGCCAAAGTCACTGCCGCAAGCCAAGGCGTAGCTGTTGGGCTGGCTTCTCCAGCACCACCGACCATGCCCACCAGCAGCTTCACTGCCTTCAGCGCCTCGGGGCATCGGCTGGCAGCAGCGGTTGGAGATGCAGGAAAGGAACAGTGTTACACATCTCTCTCGAAAGAACAATTTCATCTCCAGACACCTATTCAGGAAAAACAACTTGGAGCCCCATGATGGAAAGCCTGGGGTGAGTAAATGGGGCGGGAGGAGCTGGAGGGAAGGACTGGGCACCTCCAGGGTCTCTGCCTTGCACTGCTCCATGGAGCTGGGCAGCGTTGCAGCCACGCTGCTACACAACAAGACCCGTTCACACCCCCTGCGCATTTGAGGCGGGATCGAGGCTTTTCCCAAATAACCCCTTCATCCCCTGAAGCCTGGCCCCTCTCCTCTTCTCTGTCCCCGTCTTGTGTCCATGTGCATCATGCGCTCACAGCTCCGAGCCTTGCGGTGATGGCACTGTCCCCACAGGCCGCTGCGGAGGAGAGGGACGTGGTGTGCACCGAAGAGGAGCTGAAGGGTGAGCTGGTCCCAAAACGGGCAGGAAGGGTGCTGCTGCGCCCAGGCGGCGCATTGTCAGTGCCCCCCGTGACGAGCACTCACAGATGCAAATAAATTCAGACTTGGGCTCCCAAACTCCTGCTCTGCCGGCTGCACTAAAAATAGCCCAACGCAGTGCGTGCTGGCTTCAATCGCCCTCATCGATCCGCTGCTTTCGGGTCTGGTCCAGCAGCGCCGCAGCCTCCCCTGGACCCCTCCTCGCCCAAAGGATTTGTGTGAACCCCCCTCTCCTGCAAACAAGGTGATTTATTGCTCCGGAGCGTGACAGGCAGCCAGGCTGCAGCAAGCGCGTGCCCAGGGGGGTTATGCTGCAGCTCCTGATTTGTGCAGAGCCGCATCCACCACTGTGATGAGTTTGGGGGGGTCTCGGGCAACAGAGCTCTTGGTTCGCCAAGATCCAGCCCCGATTCAGGGAAGGGCTGATCTAGAAGCAAGGCAGAGAGGAGCATTTGGGGGGATTAGCTGGGGTCACTGGAAGCGGGGGAGCGTGCAGGTGCGGGAGGTGGCTGGGCTGCTGGAGCTTGTGCCCAGGGCCCTGCTCTGCTACCAGCTCTCCGGTGGCCCTGGGCATCACGTGGGTGTGGATGCATGGGCTGACCCATAAGCCTCAACGAGGCTGGAGGACAGATGGCTCCAGCGGCACTTACAGCCCTGGGAAAGGTCCCACTGCCCAGCAAGCACCCCAGGTCACCGGCTTGATTTGAGCAGAGCCAGCACAGTCTGGCTGTTGTCATGGTCTGAGTGGTGACCAGGGAGCACCTCCCTCCCTTAGGGCCCCCGTGCATCCTCACTGATGCCCTTCCATGCAATTTGCACCCACTCTCATGGCAGATCCACCGAACCCCCCAGGACGCTGGAGTAGGGGCGGGCATGACACCTCCAACACGCATCGGCTGTGAAGAAGGTGGCAGCCACCAGCTCCAGGGCTGCCATGTCCCCTCTCAGGTGCTCTGCTGCCTTGGAGAGGAATCTGGCCAGGCAGTGCCTGCCACCACTGCCACCCTTTGTCACCCCATGTTTCTGTCCGGACATTGCCCTTCTCATGGGCCACGTTTTGAAACACATGGACACTGCGGCAGGTGGCTGCCCTCAGGAACACTGAGCTTAAATGGCACATGTCTGTATAGAGAGAGGTTTCTGTCCTAATTTACAGGCTTTTAAAAAATATTCAGGCTCTAGATGTCACACAGACTTTGCAACACGTGACAGGGTCCTTTGCTGACTCTTGGCCAGCGCAAGGATTGAGCTGTGGGCAATGTGGGCTCTGATCTGCGCTCCAACAAGAAGGTGTTGCTGAGATGCTGGGGGAAGAAGCAGCGACGGGTCCCTCTGCTCCCTTTCTCCGTTTCTTCGCCGCAGGGAAACAACTGAGCTCTCTTCAAAAAAAAAAAAATCTCTCAGAGCAGCTTTGCTTGATGCCTTCGCTGGCCTCTCCGGGGGCTGCCGCCTGTCCCGTGCCGGGCACAGCTGCTCCCAGCACCTCTGCCTTCCCCTGCCTCTGCATTGCACGCCTCTCCCTGCCCTTCGTCCCTCTTCCTCCCTTTCTTTTCCCTTCCCCTTCCCTTTGTTCGCGCTCTCCAGGGGCAGAGCCCAGGCTGCTGCAGGAGGGGGATATGGGAACCTCTGGGTCCTCAGCGCTGGCGCGGGCTTTCTGTGCTGGCTCCCAGGTCACTGGCCCCCATTGCCCCTTGAGATGGGGCAAAACCAAGGAGAAACATTTCCCCTGGCCGCCCCTCCTCTTCACTCGGACATGTCTTTCCCACGCCCCCTCCTTTCCGCTGGGTGGGGACCCCTCTTGCTTTGGATGGGTTTGGGGCAATAGGAACAGCCTGGCTGGACAAGGTATCATTCCTCTTTGCAGAAGCAGCTTGAGAGCTTTGGTGGTTGAACCAGAGACAAAATAAAGAAGAAAAGCACCCAACAGGTCACAGGTGATGAAATTCTCCCTCTGCCCACAGAGGGGTCTGTACAGCAGCTGCCTCAGGGGGTGAAGGATGCTGTGCATGGAGCTCACCAGGCCCGGTGCAGAGGCACCCCAGGAGGTCCATGCATGGGGTGGCGGCTTTGGGGACAGTGGAACTTCTTCCCTTTTCTTGCCTGGCTTTTTTCTCAGCTCATCTCATGGCATCTCATGCCAAGGGACGTGGATCACGGCTGCCAGGACTGCACCCTATCTTGGAGGGAGAGCAGGAGGCTGGAGGGTGCTCAGCAGCATGGCCATAGCATCGTCACCCAAGGAGCCATCTGGAGCTCTCTGAGACCCACAGCAAGGCCCCGCCGACTGGGGGGGGTACGGGGTGCTGCATGTGCAGGTACCTCCCTTGGAGGTACCTTGGAGACGGAGGGGCCTAGACCTTTTCTAACCCTCCTTTTCTCCAACGGCAGAGAGTTTGCATCTGGGAAGTGTTTAATTTAGAAAGGCCAGTGCTGCTGTATCACATTTCCTGTGTCGGTCTCTGTTGGTTTATGACCAGTGAAATCCTGGTGTGAAAACAGAATCAAGCTTTGATTTCATCTGCCCCTGCTGTTTTATGCCACTAACAACTTTGCATTTCTATAGCGGCTTTTATTCTAGGAGCTAAACGGGCTTCACAGACAGGCAATTAATTAATTGAGCCTCCCCAGCCAGCCTACGCCCTCAACGCCACAAGGAAGCATTTTGCAGAGGAGGAAACAGAGGCAGAGAGGAGCAAAATGACTCGCCCCAGGTAAAGAGATGAACTCGCTGCTGACGTGCCGCTGCCTCCCCAGCGAGGCGTGACGCTCTGCTCGTTGTGCCATTGCTCCTGGCTGCTGTGGAGATGGTCATGATGTCATTTCCAAACTGGTGTGGGGACTGGTCTCAGTGGTGGGGGTGACTGAGGAAGGTCTTTTGGTATCTGTCAGTAACTGCCATCGCTGGAGCATCTGAGCCCAAATTAACTCATGAACTGCCACCACCTTTGACCATCCCAGCCCCTTGCTGAGGAATCCCTGAGACCACGAAACAGTGCAGGGAGGCCCCGCTACCGTTGTTTCCCCTGTCCATCCTTGCTGACCAACTCCTGTTTCTCCAGGAGGCACTCAGGGTTTGCAAGGGAAGGCGGTTTCGGCTGAAGGGTTTGCTCTGGTGCAGGTGCTACAGCTGAGGTTTGGGGAGGGACCTGCCGTGATGTCACGAAACAAGAGAGGGGTGATCCTCAGCTCCCCTTTCCAGGTCCTGCTCACTGACCGGAGAGCGAGACGCAGCCCCGGGAAGCTGCGTGCTGCGGGCAGGATCTGGGGCACCTGGAGGAGGTGGAGGAATGTGCCTTTGCTCATGCAGAGTGAATGTGTTTCTGGGGAAATTGCCTGCCTTTGATTATGAAACCCTGCTAATGGTTTGTCATCTACACAAATAACCATGGGGACGAACTCGTACACTTCCCAGCCTGCTCCATGTCTTCCTGGCTCAGCTCCTTTCTGAACAGACATAACCTTTTGCAAGAATACCTGTCAAAGTCGCTTTGAAATATTGAAATGACAGGATGGGATGTGGTTTGCTCCTGGGCCCTAGTGCTCATCCATCAGGACTCGGGATGTCCATCCAAAGAGACTCGTGAGCAGGATGCAAGGGAAAAACTCTGGCAAGCAGCAGGGCCCAAAGGGCTGCATTTGGGGAGCTTATCGCCTCGCTGTGCTGGCTCGCTGGGCTCCCACACACCCACCGGGGCAGCAGAGCAGCTCCCTGACCCTCGTGTGGCCCCCGCTTTGTGTCGGTCATGGGGTGAGACATGGGGGCTTGCAACTCAGCTGGAGCTAATCGTGGCAAAATTGTGTCCTTCAGCCACCAGCATGGCCTGGGATTGTCTTCATGGCCTCAACGCCTCCCTCCTCACCCCATGAGTAGGGCATCATCTGTGAGTATTTTAGAGGTGGTGCAAAAAGCTATTGAGTCTTGGACAGGCATTGGAGAGCGATGGTTGAGGGGCATGTGGCTGCTTGGGTGGACATGAGACATGAACACAGGGCCATCTCCTTCCCTTCCAGTCTTGGAGTCCCACGGGCTGTTCAGGGGCTCCCCAGGGTGTCCATCTCCAAAGCCACTCGTGAAATGGGAGCCAAACTGGCCCATGGGCAGCACTGGGGCTGCGGGCAGGAGGTGCTGCACTCACTGCCTGAGGCTGCAGTTGCATTTGGGGTTATCCATGGGGGAGCTGCTGGACGTGGGGTGGTGGGAGTCCCAGGAGTGAGGGGCAGGATCCCTGCACCTACTGTAATAGCTCTCGATATGAGCAAGCCATAAATGCTTAGTGTCTTCTCCCTTGGCAAAATCACCCCTCAATGGTGTCCTTCTCTGAAGAGCGACAAGAGGGTTTCTGTGCTAACCCATCACCGTCTCCCCATCCTGCAAGGCAGGGGGATAATCCACCCTTCACCGCCGGCCCCAAGGGGCACCACTCTCCAGATATGTCTGTTTAGGAGGAGAGACCGATACCTTTTAATTTGCAGGAGAAATCCCGTTGCTTGATGGCACCTGCTCAACCAAGAGCCCTTCACTTCTCATCCCCTTCCCCGTTCCTGGAGGTGATGGTCTCCCACCTGGAAGAAGGTGGGGGATTCTGCTTTTCTGGGTACTTGCCTTTTTTCTCAGTGTATTTGGAAATGATGAGAACTTGGTCACAGACAATTGTTGGGAGACACCAAAACCAAACACTTAGAAACCCAAACACTCCCCCCCTCCTCCAAAAATACACCCTTAACCAACCAACCAACCAACAAAAAAGTCCTTCAAACCAAACTCCATCTCTTTCTCTAAAATATATGATTAAAACCTGGTACAAACAGGTGAATATAGATATATAGATATATATATTTTTTTAGTAGATGTAGTATTGGTTTTTTTTCTCCTCTCTCTTTCTCATTATACAGCAAACATTGCAAATATAGAAATTTTCTCTGTACAATTAACGACTTCGGTTTACAATGCAATGTGTGGTAAAACCTCTCAGTGAGTGAAAATGTGAACGGGCCTTCAACCGGGTAAAAGTCTAAACTGGAAGACTCCGTTTGCAAAAACAGCCCAAAGGATGCATCTCCTTCTGGTCTCTTTTTGGTTTTTTGTTGCTGTTTTTGTTGCTGTTGATTTTGGAAGGGAAGGAAGGAAGAACACAAACTGTTCACAAAGAATCCACAAAATCACGGAGGGACTCATGCAATGCAATATTGGGAAACGCCAGACCTCAGCTCTCTGCCCGCTCTCTCTCTTTCGTTTTATATTCAATTTTTTCTTTTTTCTTATTTTTTTTTAAAAAAAATCAAAATGAAACAAAACTTTTTTTTTTTTCCACTCCACAGTTTGTTTGTTCAGTAAAGTTTGTGTTCAAATTTGGTGCGTGTCTCACCAATGTGAGGACATTTTAATATCTCGCTTTATATATTATATAGAATATTTATAGATTTTCATAATTTGTTCTCTCTTTTATTTTTATTGATTCTTTTTTTTAAATTTTATTTTGTTTCAAAGACAGTCTGAATAAAAATAGCTGCTGCGGGTTTCTTTTGGTCCAGTTAGTGTGTTAAGTCACGAGTTGTGTGAGGACTCAGGACTTTTGCTGGGCAGAGACGCCCTTCCAGTAGTCTAAGATGTCGTGAAGATCCTCGTCTTTGGCAAACTGGACCTTTTTGCGTAGGGCGTGGCCGGCTGCCATATACTCCTCCTCATCTTTGTGCCGCTTGCGGTTGAGTTTGAAGCGCTCCCAGATGCTGTGCGACGGTTTGCAGGTGTACTCTGGGCTGGAGGTGTAGCTCAGGTTGTGATACTGAGGCGAGAGCTGGGAATAGGCCAGGTCTCTGGGGCGAGGACGGGTCAGAGGCTCCAGGATGGAGGGCTTTCGCCCCGCCATGCTGTCGTGCTGCTCCCCTTGGTGCGAGCCGGGGTACGAGTGCCGGTGTTCGCTGTACTGACGGATCTTCTCTGCCTCTGCCCGCAGGATGGCCGCGGCCGGTGTCACAGTGAGGATGGTGTCGGTGGTGGGAGACGTCTTCTCAATGTATTTGGCTTCTGATTTGTGGCCCGATCCCTCGGAGCGGTAGGACCTGGGGCTCCGTATGGAGCCGCTGGAAGAGGTGCTGGAGCATTTGGGGGCCGCCTCCATGCTGTGGTGCCGCTGGAGAGGGTGGTTGTAGCTTTCCTTGTAGACAGGGGAGAGGAATCCGTGCTTGCTGGGGATCTGCTCTGATAAGAGCACCAGCTGAGGCTCCACCGTGGAGACTGCCCCTGATTTCACCCCTTGGAAGGAGGTGGACTCAGATTTCAAGGCATCGATGCAGTTGTTGATGATCTGGTTCACCTTGTCCACCTCCTTGGCAATGGTGGAGATCTCGGCCACGGAGCTCTGGGTGTCCGGTGGCAGGGACAGCTCGCAGTCTCGCCTCTCGGGCTGCTCACCCGTCCTCACCTCCATGTAGTTGCCCTTGGTGGCCTTAGGGGTCTCGCTGCTGTCAATCAGCTTATACTGCTCGACCTCGCCAGCAGAAGGCAGGTAGGGGATGCGGGTCACCGTCTCTCCGCTCAGCATCTGTCCCTGGGACAGCTGGGTGATGCTGGTGGTCTCCATTTCTGGCCCATATTTCAGCTCGATGATGGTCTTCTTCATGCTGCCGGCAGCCTTTTTGTGCTTCTCCTCCTGCTGGCGCCTCTTCCGGAGACAGTAATACACAACGCCTAGGACAATCACCATGCCAAAGAGACAGCCCAGGATTGTCATGATGTAATGAGTGGCAGTGGAAGGGGTGGGCACTGGCTCCTTGCGGTTGGGTCTGGTGGGTGTGATGGTGACGCAGGTGTGGTTGTACTTGGAGTATTGGTGGACGGAGACTACACAGTAGGTGTAATCTCTTTGTGCTACTAGGTTGCTCACGGTGATGTTCTCCTCCTTCTTCCTGAGCTTGGTGATCATGGAGGAGAAGCCGTTTTCAAACTGGGAGAGGATGTACATCTTGCTGAAGGGGTAGGGGATCTGCACGGTGAGGACGGCCGAGTTGTGGTTGAGGTGCTTCACCTGGATGTTGGGGCGCACCTCCGTCTCGCCGATGGGCGTGAAGAGGGAGAACTGCGGGGTCGTGCCATCACCGGAGGAGCACTCCTCCTCAGAGCAGGGGCTTTCGGAGGGCACCGTGGTTACCTGGTACCTGGGAGGGATAAAACGAGGGATCACAGTGTAGGAGCCACCAGTGCAAAGGGAAGAGAGCATGCTCAGAGCATTGCGGTAGCCAGTCCGGCCTTGGCCTAACAAGTAGTAGCCCATGTAGTCGGGTGGGGAGTCGCACTGCATCCGGTCATACGTGCGTGTCATGTTGGTGAAAGCCTCCAGCCATTGCAGGAAGCCAAGGAGCTCACAGGAGCAGTAGAAGGGGTTACTGTAGAGTTCACAGACAGAGAGCTTGTTTAGGCCCCTAAAAGTGTTGCTGTCGAGTCTCTGGATCCTGTTCATGGACAGGTCAATGTTCACTATGTTGGGGCACTCCCAGAAGGCATTGGGGGTGACGGACTCGATGAGGTTGGCCTGGAGATAGAGGTACTCCAGCTTCCCCAGGCCCCGGAGGATGCCCTCGGTGAGGTTCCTCAGTCGGTTGTAACCCAGCTGCAGCACCTGGAGGTTGAACTGTCCTGAAAAGGCACCGTCCTCTATGTAGGAGATCTCGTTCTTCGTCAGGTTGAGGTATGTCAGGTTGCCGAAGCGGCTGAGCGAGGCGTACTGCACGCTCTTGATCTTGTTGTCGTTCAGCCGCAAGTCCACGATGGTGCTGTTGATTTGCTGGGGGATGGACTCGTAGGGGGGCTGGTTTTGGCTGCAGATGGCCAACCAGACGAAGCCCTTGTCCCCTTCAATGAGCCAGCAGTCTGCCCGCACCCCGCCGGTGTGCAGGAGAGAGACGGCTGCCACGCACACGCAGAGGGCTGACGTCGCGGCCCACCGGCGACCTGCCATCTGGAAGGGCGGTGCGGAGAAGGGGTTCCTGGTCTGCCAGAAGCGGGGAGCGGGACAGGGGCCGGGAAGACGTGGGCTAGTTCTTCAGCAGCTTTGCTCGCCTCTCCCTTCTCCTCATGGCTTGGAGACGGGGGGGAAGCATCCGTGGAGAAAGCGGACCTCGGTGCCCACGGTACTCGGCAGCCACCGGCCGGGGGCTACTACCAAGTCCTGGGTGGCTGAGGCTGGTCCCACATCACCAGGTCTCTGGCATCTCAGGGAGGGAGTCATGAAGTTAGGTGCTCATGTGGAGGAGTCCCTCTGGCTTAGAGACAAGCCTTCCTCTCACTATTTATAGTACATCGCCTCATTTTCTTTTTGCTGCCCATCACGACACTGGTCCCCATCTCCATGTGCCACCGTGGGTCTGGCTGTCCCCGCTCGGTCCCTCGGCTCACCTGCACAAAACAAAACATAAGCACAAACTAAACACAAAGGAAAGACAGTTAGCATTTAGAGGTGTTGGAGATGTGTCCATCTACCCTCTTAATGTTAGGCACTTGCCTTCTAACTCTGGCGACCACCTTTCCAGGAGCCTTTGGTTTATTTGGGCACTGTCGCCAGTGGTGTTTGGCAGCACGAGGGAAGGTGGTCACTGACCGCGTAGGTCATCATCCTTTGAGCGCGTTGTCCAGCATCATGTTACAGGCAGGGGAGAGACCAACGCACATGCAGGGCACCGTTCGTCTGACCTATTTAGGTGTCTACCTTAGAAGGAGAGGAGTGATGCCCCAGAAGTGTCTGTTCCTCTCTGCTGAGAGCAGATGAAGTCTAGACAACTTGCTCTGAAGTAGATTTGATGCTGCAGCGTTTTGCTGAGGGGAATCCTAACTGTCGCGCGTGCTGGCGTGCACAGCAGCGGTGCCCACAGAGGAGGATGCTGATTGAGGACATCGTGTCTCTCTGACTGCATTGCTGCATGGTGTGTAGGATAAAGCCCAGCATCAGGCGCCTGTCCTGTTTCTGGGAACCTGAGCAGTAGTTTCAGGGCACTGTTTGACTTCAAAACATGCTAGCGTGATTGTCCACCATCCGATGTCCTTCTCTGTGGTTGGGGCTTGCTGCCTGTCTCCAAGACCTCTCTCTCCCTCCCAGGTGAAATGATGCAGAGGTGGGGAGGACCCTCAACCGTTCAGTGGCATAACAAGAGTATTTGCAGAAGATGGGACAAGACCTTCCCTCTCCACCCAGAAACAGCTGTTTGAAGACCAGGAAGAGTCTTCACTAGACACAAACCTATGGGGCTGCCAGCAGCCTCACTTCCCACAGAAAAACTCTCATTCCTGGCTCACATTTTCCACTATTTTTTCCTGCATTTTTGACTAAACATAAATATCCATGGACAGCACTTCTACTTCCTTTTGTAATTTCTTAGGGAAACTGGAAGGCAAAAGTGGAGAGGAGGGAACTGCCTGAGCATCAGCATCTCCTGGGTCATGCTTTTCCACAAGACGTTGAACATATCATCCATGGACATCTCTACTGACAAACAGCTCTCGGGGCGGGTAGGACGGATGCAGTGAGGTGTTGTAGCAGAGATGGAGTTGCCCACAAACGGGGAGGAAACATCATGGCCTATCTACAAAAATCCTTCTTGGGACCTTTGTTGGGAATGGGAGCTCTGGCTGTCTCCCTTGTCCCAGGGCAGACCGTAGGAGGCAGGGAGAACACCACCAGCACTCCTTGAAAACACAGCTGGTAGGAACTGGAGGTTTCTTGGGCATCCATGAAGGAGACAGGGGCATATCTTACATCTAAATCATCTTTCATTGGATCTGCAAAATAGTATAAATCCAGAAACTGGTTTCCAAACCATTTCCCAGTGCCCAGGCAGTAAAGGGACTCTGCTTGATGATGCACACCTGAAAATTGCGTGAGGCTGCTTGTCAAGGGTCATTTAGAGGGAGGTGCCAGATGAGCACCCTTGTCCTGAAGAAACCGGGTTCTTTTCCACCTGTGATACCAGGCAATGAAGCAGACCGTGTTTCACTGCAGAAATCGCTGTTAACCGTTCACAGTTTATACCTCGGTAAACAGGCCAGTAATATTAAGCAGTAAAACAGTTTATTTGTTCTTTCTGGATTGTGAACAATGAGTCTATTCCCTGGTGGCACCGTTGGGTTTCCATTACATGAATAACAAGATCTGCTCTCGCGTCAGCTCTCTGCACATGAGGCTCTCCGGCCGCCCCATCCTCCAGCAGCCGCCCCACCAGCTGCTAGGGGAGGTGAGGCTGTAGGGGAAACCAGCAGCCCGACACCCAGTGCCCCCACCGAGGGCAGGGTACCCCCTTCTCGCAGACTGAACTGTCTGCGGCGGGTGTGCAGGTGTGTGGGGGTGAGAAGTACTGGCCTGAAGATGATGCTTCTGCGGGGCCCTGCCCGGGTACTTGCAGGTCTCTCTCTGCCTCCCCAGTGCCTGGTGCTGCCCTGTCCCAGCTACTTTTGGCACAAAGATCAACGCCACAAGTTTTCAAAAGTTTACTAGAAAGGGGGCTTGGGTGGAAGGGATGCTGAGGGCAAGGCAGCTGAATCTCAGGTCTTCTCCTTCGTGGGGGTAGAAACCTGGACTTTAGCATGCTTTTACATTGCTATTCCAGCTGAAGCCCTTATATCACCGCAGTGGTACCGATATTGTGGGTAACCCCATTTGGGGGAACAGTACCTGCTGCACTGGCAGGAGCACATCTGCAAGGATGTGCTGTCCTTTCCCTGGGATGCTTTGCCAGGACCTGTCAGCCCATTTTGGCACGTCCGAGTCCTTGGAGCCAGTGAGGAAGGGAAGAGGGACTGTGCTCCCTGGGGTGCCACAGGCGAGTGCCCCCCCTTACCACCTCCCCAGCTGACGGGGAGGCGCGGGCTGCAGTGCCAGGCTGAGAGCCGTCTGCTGCTACATCCCTCCCGGCACTGGGCAACTCAATTAACCTCCCTGCTCTCGTCTCCTCGCCGGTACCGTGAGATAATGATAGTGCTTCACGAGGCTGTGAAAGACTGAAGGGAAGTGGCCCGAGCTCCTCTTGTTGGGATGAAAATCCCAGCAGATGCGTTGTGCTGCAGGTGGAGACTTTCTCTCCCTCCAGCTGCAAGCTGGGCTGTAGATGTGCCCGCTCCCCTCTGCCACAGGGACCAGCCTGGGCTCCAGCTCCTCAGACTGCCTCCCGTGGGGGTGCACATTGCCCCTAAGGGTGTGGGAGAAGAGTCGTCCTGGCCTGCAGAGCCATCAGCAACGGCTCGCCCCAGTTGCCCATTTGGGATGGCACACATTTCCTTGCCTGCTGCCCCACAGGGCTTGCCCTTGGTGCGAGCATCTCCCTGTCCTCCTCCATGGGCTTGTGCATCACGAGGACCTCCCGCAGGCAGGGGAAGCCCTGCCAAACTGAGACAGCACAGGCAGCAGGGAGTGATGCATCCTGGCATATTCTCTTTAGCAAGCACTTACTCTGTCTCCTCTAACTCCCATTTTGACCCAACCATCCTCTCTGGGCAAGCTTGTGTTTAGGATTGCTCTGCCGAGCCAAACCAGCCTTTTTCTTGCAGAGGAAGGTTTCTTGTCGCTCCTCCCTGGGGAGGCTGTGGGCTGCAGCCTGTGCCAGAGGGCATTATCTAGTGGAGCGGGACCATCCCGTGAGCAAAGAGCAGAGACAGACCCTCCACGGACCTTGCCAGGCTGATGCCCGATAGCCTTCTCATCACCTATGTGCCTCCCTTATCTAATTGGAGGTGTCAGGGGTGAAGAACAATGGTAAACGACTCAAGCACGTTCAATAAGGCTCCTGCTGTGTGTTTTCTCTTCTTTCCTGTACATTGCCTGTCAGACAAGTCCTTCCCAACAACAGAAAGGAGAAAAGGCATTTTATCAGCAGCCTGAGTTTAATTTCAGCTCATTAAAGCAAGCAATTTGCTGGTTTATTTGCTTTGCAAAGTGTGAATAAAATGACAGCATTAAGGAGATGTAAGAGGGGAAAGAGGGGCTAATCTCCTTTTTTATTAGATTGCCGGGACATGACTGGGGAGTGGAGAAGTGGGTCTTGTTGCTTTGCACAGAAGGCATAATTGTTCATCTTGTTGGCTTCTGAAAGCCTCCTTCCCAGCATCACGCCGACGCGGGCGCGTGTGGGTGTGCGCCTGCGTGTGTGCGCTGCGACATCAGCCAAGCGCCGAGCATCCCGCGTGGCAGGACGGGAGCAGGGGCAATCGCAGTGGTTCCCGACACATCTCCCTGTAACAGCAGATAACAGACATCCAGGAGGTTTCTCCTTCTTCCCTTTTCTACCTTTTACCTTGCCTCTAATCTCCCTTTCCTGTTCGTTTCTGCTTCTGACATCCCAAGCTTGATTCTTGCAGGTTAGAAATAGAGCAGCCGGTCGGCCGAGGAGCTTTTGCTGTCCCTGACCTCCTGCAGCTGGGACGTGGCTCTGGAGAGCAGGGGAGAGGCCCCCCTGCCTCTAACCCACAGACGGGATAAAAATCAGGCAGAAAAGCTGGTGTTTCAACCGTCCCACCTGCCTGGTTTGTCTTTGCCCAGCTGTCCTGGTTTTATTCTCCTGGTAACCCAGTTGCACACCGCTTTTCCCAGTCATCTGACCCTCCACAGAGCTGCCTGGGAAAACCTGGGAACAAACCACCTACAACTCTAATGTGAAAAACAACCAGGAAAGTAGAGATTTGGGTTTCTTCTTCACTGATTGAGAAAGAAGCAAAAGAGAGGAATGTAGACGGTGTGGAATAACAATAGCAATGATTTGAAATGATGAATTTAATCTCAGTCAGAGATAACTGTGGCACCATGCTGACGATGACAACAAGCCATGTCCAGGGGGAGGCCATGGTACTCACCCAGTACCTTGCAGGAAATCTCATTCCTGCACGGAGTCACCTGTGCACTGCAGACACTGCTGCATTTCCCTTTCCTTCTGCTTTCATACGGCAGCACGGTTTGGCGAGCTGAGAAGATGTCGGGTTTATGATGTGGCTTACAGAGGCCAGCAAAGGGGCCATGACAACTCCCTCACTCCTTGCTGCTCCTACGCATTGCCTCTGATCTCCAGTATTCCTGCTGGAGCCCGGATCCGTACGTCACCCTGCTGATCATCAGTCCTGACCTGCAATGTCCTCCCCTCCTACCTGTCCCTGCTTCTCCAGCCCCGGTCCCCATCAACAGCCCAGCAGCAAAGAGGGACCGCTGTGATTTTGTGATGTCCACGAGGCTGCGCTGGATGGGCAGCAGCAACCTCGGCCGAGCTGAAAACACACAGCAAGGGAGGTGGAAAGGAAAAGGCAAAGCTGGGGCTCCAAAAACCAGTGCAGGCCAGCTGGTAAGTTTTTGCTTCCGTCTCCCGACTAATGGCATCTCAGTAAATTAAACCAGAGCAGCAGCTGCAAGGAAGCAAACAAAGCAGGCGTGGGGGCTGGTAGGTAGAGGCAGAGCGAGCTGGGCAGCGTACATAATAATATGCTGTCCTGGCACTCAATTCCTAATTTTGTTATTCTACTGAATGAGTTATTTCAAACTGTGGATTAGATTTACTGAGTGAGGGCAAGGAGCCAGATTAACATGCGCGCGCATGTGTGCGTGCGTACTGACGCATACGCACAGCAGTGCTCCTCTCCTTGGCATTTCTGCAGCTCCGTAACTTCGTTCTCCCTAGCTGCTCCATCTCCAGCTGGCCGTGTTTCAGCTCCTCCGAGACCCTCTTTCACAGCCGCCCGGGCCATTTTATCAATAAATGAAGGAGCCCGGCTACAAACAGAGCCATAGCGAAACAGGAGCGATACATTACAAACGATAAATGTTTAATCACCCAAAGAGGTGAGGAGGGAAAATTTGGCTAACGGGCACCAAACTTTAAAATTAACCTTGGCTCTTCATTATGCATAAAATAATCCGAGGCGGCAGCTCTAAAATGGCAGAGAAAACATTTATTGGTGATGAAGTCTCCCCTAAATGGCTTGACGTCCATCCTGTATACGTCAGGTGGGGAAAGGAGGCTTCCAGGCAGTTTTTTCTGCTCATTCGTATTCCTGGTGTTTGCTACATGCCTCCTGCCGGGTGATGTTGGTCAGAATCACAACCACAGTGAATAATAAAGATGCCCAGGCCTGTAAAATTCCAGTTCATTGTATATCCAGAGGTCCAGGTACTAATATTGCCTCCACAGACAGGGTTTAGGCAGCATTTTGTGCATCCCAACCTTATTCCCAAATGCCTCACAGGGTTAGATAATAGAGTTCTCCAGTCAATTCTACTCTCCCTGCTATTATTTATTATTTAAGAAAAATAGGCAAGGGAGAAGAGATATATTTTCCACTGAGGTTTGAAGAGAGATGAAGAAGGACTGAAGCAGAGAGGTAAAGGGGGGCTGAGAGAAGTGCCCAGCATCACATACCAGAGAGCTTTTGCTGAGACCTCGGGAGGTCACAGACTAGATGACAAGTAGCCAGGTGGGAGAGATGAGGAAGAGATCACTTCTCTGGGGTAGGCTGGGAAAAACAAATACTACACACTTGGTCTCTATACAGGGGCATTACTATTACCAGTGTATTGACACTCATGGGCTCTATATGGTGCTAGAGCCACTGCTTCTCTCCTTGGGTTGTTCCTGTCAAGAGGAATACAATTCAATAGAGATAAGACAGCGATGGCTCTTTGGTGTCCACAGACTCTCTCTGACTGTTGGATCATTTTGCAGCCTCTTTGCAGGAACCATGGGACACTTTCTGCAGACCCGTAGCCAAATGAATGTCAATCTGAGGAGCCTGAGATGCATCTGGTTATCAAGGCCCTGAAGACACTAATGATCCTGACCAGCCCCACCTGGGGCCTCCACCCACACCCTCTGCCCAGGGGCCCAGGAGCTCCATATAAGCTCAGCCCTGAGCTTTTAGTCCCCTCCTGAGTTCTGCTGCTGGTGTACCTGCCCCTAGTCGTGCATCTGCTCCTGCCTCCAGGATAGACCTCAGGCCTATGTGGGAGGTGGTCCATCTCCTGGATGGACCTCTCAGGTATGCATTTTAACTTGTGTCCAGTGCTGCCCCTGGCCCTATCTCCTTTTGCTCCTGACTGGGCTCCTTGGATGGACCCTGGATATGGTTCATTTCTTGTCTTGCCTGGGATTGTCAATGGACCCTGTTGCCAGCACCTTGCCTACTGTGTTCCTGTTTTGGGGGACACCACCCTGGGTGAGGAGGGAACCCCCTGTGCTGGGGTCACCCCTGACCCCTGCCTTGCCTTCCCTTTGAACAGCCAGCCCTTGCTGCTGCCTGACGTGGATTTCCATAGGGGACAGCTTACTCTGCAGCCGGTTGCATGGGGAATTGTCCAGTAAAATGGTTTTCTGGTGGGAAATGCGCTTTTTGCAAAATTAAACCTTTGAAAAGCTATGATCTTTCTTGGAAGTTGAGATTCAGGCCAATTTAGCTGTAAACTGTGGGTGTTGTAGCTTCTGATGGGAGCCCTAGTTCAAAGCCATCGTGCCTTCACCAGCCAGGCTGAGGTCAGCACTGCAATCTAGGAATGGCCAAAACAAACCTGTTTGCACAAACATGTTTAAGAACCTTCTTGTTCTATGGCAAAATGAATTCTGGGTTAAAATGACAATATTTTCGAGACAGGTTAGCTCTTGGGATTTCAGGAAATACAGATACTCTGCTTTTCACTCAGCTGCAGTCTGAAGTCATTTACATCCATCTCGTGCTGCTTAGCTTCCAGGGTCTATCAAGATGACAACCCTATTGCACACTGCTGTGGGCCTCTGAGCAAAATTCTCCACTGAGTTTAAGTAAATGCATAAATGATCTTCCTGGTGAACAACCTCTTAAGCCTGGCTGGGTTACCTGGGCATTAAAACAACCTTCTGAAATACCAGCATGGGCAGATATGAAATGTCAGCTCCAGCCCATGACAGTGCAGTTGAGCCCTCAGAAAGCCAAGGAGAGCAATTAGAGGGGCAGAGTTAGAGAAAGGTGAAGAGCAAAAAGATTTTAGGGGATGTAGAGAACTAAGAGCTCTGATCAGGTAGAAAAGTAGTAATAAGAAAAGTGTGTTTCCATGGGAGAAAGCCTCTCTAGTATTTACTTGATGGGGTTCTTCCTTAGAAATAATCAGCCTGAATCACAGCTCCATTATGGGATGGTTATGCTAATGTTAGGCTGGGGGAAAGCAGAGGTCTGGTGTGGAAGCAGGACTCCCATTTTCCTCCCAGTAAATAGTGCTGAAGATCAAAGCGTGTTTTTCCAGCACCGATACAACGGAGGGAGCCAGCCCCGTGCTGGGAAGCAAAGCCACTGGTGTTCCTCAGCACTGACAGTCTGAACTGTGCCTTGTCTCTGCTGCATTGTCATCCTCACTCAGATCTTTGCTGCTATTTGGAAGAGTTTTTACTGCTTTCATTCATTAATTGATTTTTGCAGGAGACCCGCATAACCCTTTGCATCCCAGACAGGAAAATCCACTTTTATACAGGATGAAATCTGGCAGTGGATCCATGAAATGGTTAGCTTTGTTAGAAATTACTTTCAGAGGCACAAGTGTTTTGTTTGCTCTGATTTTTTTATTTATGGTCATATTTTCAAAAGGACTCTTCCCTCTCTGCCCCACTCTTGCCCTGTGAAGGGGTCTTAAGCCAGAAAGTGTGGATCTCCGGCCAGTGCCCAGCTCAGTCGCAGCCTCTAGGTGGACTGTACTGCTGAGTGTTGGCAGATGGACAAGAAAATATACAGCACATGTAGGACTTCATGGTAATGGTCTGCTGTGATCTCTGGGCAGGCAAAAAGGAATTCACCTTTTCATCAGCAAGTGTCCTGCGCACGGGAATCGCTATGGCTGTGCTGTAGGCAAAGACCTCTGCTAACCTCTTACTGATTTGTTGACCTTTGAAGTTTGTCCTGCTTCTCTGGTTAGAGAAGACTTCCAGAAGTCTCTTCCAACCTAGATTATTTTGTGATTTTAATGATCTAGCTCTTGTACTCTGGAGCCGAGGAGCCCATCTTAAGGCTGAACCCTCTGGCTGTCCGCTTTTTGAAGGGGTTTTCTGCCCAGATATAGCAATATCTGGCAAGCCCCAGTGCCCTACAGGCCTAATTTTAGCTCAGTGCTGCAGGCTGGCTTCCTGTCATGGGCCAGGAGAAGGTTAATGATCATCTGGGCAGCTCTCCAAAACCAATCTAATGTTTATTCAGGATAACAGCATTGCAGAAGAAACCAAGCATGACTACCTTCCACGCACAGCTTACCCAGCACAGCTCCTGCACATGGCTCTGCTGGAGGAGCTCAGGTTTGTCGGCTCTTGGAGGAGGGACCCTCTTTTCCTTCCCTAGGTCAAGACAAGTCCTCTGCAACACTTCCAACCCTGCCTATGTCCTGACCTCTTAACCCAACCAGATGCTGGGTTTCTAGAGAAAAACACTTCAATGGGCTGCGGGTCTGTTGTTTCAGCAGTGGAAATATGTACTCGCCCTCCCTGCTAAAATTTTATAGGACACTCCTCATGGGTCAGATACCCATGCTATGAACAAATATCCGTGCCACAAGCACCTTGGTTTGTTGGCCCCCATGAAGGGAGGGTGTTCAGCCCCACTGCACCCTCCAGGTCCCTGCAGTGCTAGGAGGAGCTGGAGCTGAGGGGTGTCGGAGAGTGGTCCCAGCCTGGTGGTGGTGGCTTGGTGGGCCTGGATGTTGCAGGTCTGTGCTCCACGTGGGTCTGGGATGGGGCTGAGAGGATGAAGGGTTGGTGCAGATTAGCACGTGAGGTTGTGGAGGGATGCGAGATAGCAGTGACTGTACCCTCTGGCAGAGGGCAGAGCCCATAAGATGGTTGTGGGTGTTTATTCACCTCAGCTGCTGTTTAACAGCTTAATTTCAGCCATGAACTTACAGCCTTTTCCTCCCACCAGCGCAGCCCCTGCAGTTGTTCTGCCATGCCTTTGACACAACACGAATGGACACGCAAGGGACTCATCCCAAGGATACCCCACACCTGTAGGGAGGTGAGTACACTGCTGACTTGGGGCTCCCCTTGGGTCCCTCGGGGCTCCATGAAGGGTTTGGTTATGAGCCATACAGCCTGAAGGCCTGGGACGTGCTGTGCTGAAGAAATTACTCTCCTCCAGCAACAAGCACTCGCAGACATACGTGGCCAGCAGCAGAGCTCTTGCTGCTTCCCTCAGGGTTTGGAAAAAAATTTACAGATAGCAAAAAGTGTTTTCTGAGGGAGCCTTGAGATGCTGGTACTGGCTTCACCACTGACAGTCTCAAAATAGCTGGTGCTTGCTGCTTCCCAGGCACGCTCCGAGAGGCATCGCGAGAACATCGGTCTCTGGGGATGCACTTCCTCCTACCTGAAATGGTCGGGGAGGTGGCTGGGCAGCCAGATGGCCGTATTTGTGTGGAGCTGATATAATGTCTCATTTGGTTGTGTTTACAGCATGGTTAATGTGGCTCCTAGATTCCTGAGCAGGTATCTTTATCATATTAAATCTAAACAGAACGAAGATATGGCTCTACCATGGGCTTGGCTGGTTAAACTCTCTGCCAGTGATCCTCTCAAGGCCAGCTGATTTCCCACTGAAGCATGCCCGTGCACTTGTGGGAATAAGCAAAGCCCATCTTTGCCCATAGAGGATGCTCAGCCACAGGTGTGAGGGACCATTGAGTCTCCTCTATGGTGTCAGCAAGCCTAAAACCCAACCAAATGCCCTTCTACCCAAAAATGTGTGGGTGGAAGCAGATAAGCTTGGGAAAATGGTTCATGTACATGTCAGGCTCCATCCAAGAGAAACTGGTTTTGTCTGACACATGGTTAATGCCAAACTGGCGGGGGAAAAGCAGCAGTAGGAGCTATCGGTACGTTAGCATGGGCTTGTGGCACATGAAAGCCCTTCCTCATCATCATAGCTGCTCCTCAGCAGGGTCTGCGGCCACCCTTGGGGCTGCTGTATTTCCCTGCTCACCCAGAGACCTCCAAAAGATGTGGAGAGTGGAAAGAAAAACTTTGAAGTCCAAGACAATAGAAGCAGGGAGCTATGCCAGGATTTGGATTGCCTGTCCTTTTCATAAACATTTCATGTGGAGGTTACCCAAGTTGAAAAAGCAAGTGAACCTAGAACACCCACCCTCTCTGGAGGAATGGAGTTTATCGTTAATAATCTACTGCTAAAAGGGTAACATCTGTTTTGGACAAACTGTAATGAGATTTAAACCCCAGGTGGAGGGAGGACTTCACAGTAATAAACGACTTTCTGTATGTCTAAATAGTTTTAATTTTTTTTCTGGCAGAAATAGCTGCTTTTCACCTCAGGCTTCTTTTTGCCAGCTCTTTTTGTTTAATGATTGTTATTAATTTCCAGCGTGGCAGATGGATTCTAGGCTGGTGTAGTCTGAAATGAGGAAAAACAGCCCATGAAGGTGTGAGCTTGCCGTGAACGTGTGCACAGGTCACACGTGTGCTGGTGGGATGCCACGTGTGGGTCTTTGCTTTCCAGGGGAACTATTGCTTCTTGATAGGTGCTCCCCACCCCTGGGATGTTTGAGCATCTCTCCCTCAGATAGGAAGGAGGATTAACTTTCCTGGTCACTGCTAGTAGCTCTGCCTGTTTAGGCTTTGATTCAGCAAAGCTGCTGATTTCAGCAAGGCTTTGGGAGGAATTCAAGCCAGCGCTTAAGTGCTTTGCTAAATCCAAGCTGAAGTGAGCTGGAGAGCAGCGCGTGGTCCCCAGAACGTGGGAAGGAGCTCCCTGCGCTGTCCGGGCAATGCCTGTGGCTGGGTGCTGCCAGGTGATGGGATTCCTCCTTGGGCATGACAGACAGACATTTTTCAGTGCTTTTCCTGGGTGGTTGTGATTTTTATTTTTTTTTAATAGCGTGGGATGCTCCAAACAGGCAATCCTTCCCCATCCTCTGCCTGTGGAGACAAGTGGCTGCTGTTGAACCCAGCACACCCTGCCACAAGCTCCCAGTGCCCAAAGGAGGACTTTCTTTATCCTTTCTGCCACCACCTCCTCCTCAAGGAGAAGCCCACTGAAGAGCCAATTAGTGCCACAGTGTGCTGCTGGGGTGCTCCCCCTTTCCTTTCCCCCACTGTGGAGCATCTCTGGGCTCGGCCCTGTGCGCAGGTGTGTGGGATATGTGAGTGGCCAGGCGGGAAGCTGGGTCCAGGAAGCAAGGCTGATGATGGACCACCATGTGGCAGTGCCCTGCAGCCAGGCAGCTGCCCTAAGATGAGAGCGTGGCGGAGGAAGGAGGGAAGGAGGGCGGGTTTTTATTGCCTGGGACCGCGTGAGCCCTGGGGATGGAGGGAAGGGTGTAAAGATAGAAAGTGCAGCATCTCAGGTGATGCAGATAATCTCCTTGAATCTCCTGCTCAAAATAACCCAAAGTCAAGTAAAGGAGGGATTATATGGCCTAAGCCACTGTTACCGCCAGGGCGTAACAGACTTAGGTTGCATCTGAAGGGCTGCTGAGGAGGAAGAGGAGCTGCAGCAAATATTGGCCTGCTGGAAATGCCTCCCCAGCGAGGGTGGCTGGGTGGGCTGGGGACCCTCCTGGGGTAGCCCAAGGAGAGTGGGGGCTGCAGGGTGGGCAGCTGCTGGCAGACTTGGGAGCCTGCGCAGGGACCTGGTCCCAGGGGAGAGACTGTCTCAGATGCCCACTCGTCACCTTGGCATTACCAATGGGTTTATTCTTAGTGCAGGATCCAAAGTGCTTTATAGCCATTAATTATCCTAATGGGGAAGCAGTGACCATCAAACCCATTTTACAGATGAGAAACAGAGCCCATGAGGAGGCAAATGGCACATCAGGTGCTGGGTCAGGGCTAGAGTGAGGTGGTCAGCCCCTGCCCTCCCAGCTCCCTCCAATTTTAATGGGCCTTTTCTTACATCCTCTTGGGTGCATGTTCACGGCAGCCATGAGGCACTGGTAGGCTGATGGCATCTCCTACCCCTTGCCAAAAAGCCACACCAAGGTTCAGCTGCTGTGGTGCTGCCAGAGAAAATGGAATTGCAGAGCCCTCTATTCATCAGCTCCTGGCGATGCCTCCAAGATAGCAGCAGCACAGAGACGGTGTGAAGCGGGATTGCAACAGGGAGGGAGCAGAGCATGTTCATTTTAATGAGCTTGTCCCTGCCTAAAGGAGAGAGAAAGCAAGAGGCCAACCTGGTTTAATAAACTCTAGCATGCGGATTTAATCAGATGGATCATTGTTCCCCTGCACAGGGATGAATATATTAAAAAAATGATTCAAACTTTTCCCCTTTGTTTTTCATTTGTATTATGTGCTATGGTGTGATAAAACATCCTGGGGCCAACTTGCAAGGCAATAAAAGAGACGGTGAAGGAGACGAAGGCGTTGATCTGTGCGAGCGAGCCCAAGCACTGTGGGGAGGGAGGCTGCTGGCGGACAGGGCTCGAAGCGAGGGGCTGCAGCATCCTCAGCCCCACACCAGTACCCCAGGGAAGACGTGGTTATGGGGTCTGACCTGCCGTCAGCTCCTTTTCAGGCCTCCAGCCCCAAGCCTCGACAGTGCAGTAAGGTTGTGATCTGAGATGACTAACAGGAGTTTAAGTCCAGTGCTAAAAGCTGTCCCTGGTCAAGCTTGAGACCTCCATCTCGCTGCAGAAATGTCTGTGCACAAGCATATCCCCGTGCTCCTGCCTCAGCAGGGAAAGAGGGACTCACCCAGTCCCCCACTTTCTGGAGGGACACCAGCTAGGGTGATGTGCTGGCGGTGTTTTGGGGTTAGATGGCACTTGCCTTCAAGGGAATGGTGCAAAAGGACAAAGTTTCCTCTGGACTCTCCCCTCCACTTTACCAGAATTCACTTCATCACCACCTCTCCATTGCACCATGCGCCAGGCAGCTAGGAGCGGGGTCCCGGGTGCTGCTTATTCATTTAGAGAAACTAAATGGCTCTGGTTGCAAAGCTGCACACTGTTGTGTGCACGGCAGCAAGGTGAGGGCTGTATTGCAGGAGGGAGCAGGGCTCTGCCACTGCTTGCTGGCTGAATGCCACATCACTGTGCCTCTGCCTGTCCCTGGGGACAGCGGGCGTTGCAAGGAGGCACGGGAAGATCTCGATCCAGCACAGCAAAGAGCAAAGTGGGTCTGCAGGCAGCATAGGTAGGATTGTGTCAGCGTGTGCCTTGGTAGTGCATGGCTTTGGGCTTGCAAGTCTCTTGCTATGTGGGTGTGAGTAAAGCCAGCTTAGGCAAAACAGTCTTTTGTACTAAATCCTGGATGGACCACCTGGAGCTGTGGCCAAGGACAGACCTTAGGGACCTCCAATCTGCCTCCATGGAATTCACCTCCTTTGCCCTGCCCAAGCTCACCGTCCTCAGCTCGGGCATGGGCTTAACCTCCAGCCCTTGCTTTGCTCACTCTTTTCTGGCCTGTCAGGCTGTGTGCCACCCTGAGACACGAGGAATCGTCTCTCCAAGGCTGGGACAGGGCACCTGGCTTGTTTTTAATCACTCTCCTTAATATTAAAGCCAGAGCTGTCCAGCTGCATGCGTGTACGGTGAGAGCCCTCGGGAGGAGAGAGCCTCCCTGGCAGGTTACAGATGGACACTTGGCTAAAGGCAGCCCTGAGGCATTTTTGGCAGGGGGCTGCAGGTTTCCCTGCCACGGAGCAAGGTCGTGCCTGACAGGTTTGCAGCCCGGCCCTAGGACAGAGGCTGGGTTTGTGGTGAGAACCCAGGAATTGCTCTCGGCTTGGTCCCCACCTTTCTTCAGGACGGATCACCTCCACCAGCAACTGCGGGGCGATGATAGTGTTTGGAGGAGGGAGAAACGGTGTCTCCTTCCTTTGGAAAGATTGCTCTAAATCGTCTTATTGACCTGTTCGCTGAAAAGTCACTTATGGCCACTTGATGTTAAATACCACAAACTTTGGCTTCTAACACACCCCCATGCTACTGCTTCATTACTTTATCCATTACTGTTCATAAACACTAATAAATAATCCTATTTTCATTCCTACCATTGTTTAAGCGGTCATTAATTGTGGTTTATATGCTGTCTTTGTATATTTGTGTACGATAGCTTCTTCATGATTCCTTGATTAACTGTGATTGATTGTGTATTTTAAAATCAATTAAAAGTTTCAACACTAAAAGGTAGAGTCTTTAGCAGTAATGCTCCGAGACATCGCCATTTATAATGGAGCTATTATAGTGCTGGGATCCATTACTGTGCCATGCTGTGATCTTTATTTTCCAGATGTATGCAGATACATACGTACATGTGAGTGCGCGTATGTCTGTGTCTCTTCTGTGTGAGATATATGGCTGGAAGAGGATGTATAGTACGGGAAAGAGAGTCAGCTTCTCGCAGGGTTACTGGAGCGCACAGGGCGGGCTGGCTTTCGTGGCCAGCCAGGTATCACCCACTCCCTTCCCTGAGGCACTAACGCAAGGGCTGAGGCCCAGGACCCCGTAATTTCCTTGCCGGCACGATAGCGCCATGTATTAGTTTTCTATTTGTAAAGAGGAGCTGGCTGCTAATGCCCTCAGCTGAATGGGGCCACGAAGAGGGTTGTGTGTCTTTCTGCACTGCTGTTTTAGTGACTGTGTCTGCGCCTTGGTGGGGGATACGTGGGAGGACAGAGGTGGCTGTGAAGGCTTATGTTTGTGGCGGTGCTGACACAATGCTGGTATGATGGAGGAGGAGGGACAGCCACCACCTGGGCCCCAGGGCATGTGCTGGAGCACAGATCTCTCTGCTCTGTAACATCATGCCCGTATTATATCAGTCCTCAACTCCTCCTGTTGCTGCTGTGCAGGGAAAACGTGTGTGTCCAGCACCGGAGCAGGAGGAAATGGTGTTGACACCGCTCTCTTTGTGCTCCTTGCCTCCCCCCTTAAATCTGAATCCTGCGTGCCTATGCCTCTGTGTACACCAGAGCATCCCGGCCCAAGCAACTTCTCCTGGCCCGTGCGTTGCATTAGGGTGAGGACACCACGTAAGAGATTTTGTGCAGGTGCTCTGAGGGGGAGCAAAATCCCCAAGGAGGCAGTGGAAAATCGATCCCGTACTTGTCCCCCCCACCCTCCTGGACGTCTGCCTGCTGCAGGGCCCTCCCAGCCATCTGCCAGCTTGGGCAGAGGATTCCTGCGCGCTAATCTGCTCGGGGACATTTGTCACCCACCCTCGCCCAGCCGCATGCTGCGGAAAATGCCTCAGCGCCGCCAGTACAGCTGCTGGGAGCACCCGTTAGGGGAAATCACCGGTCTTGTTAAATGATGGGGGGACCGTTTTGTGTAAGCCCTGGAATGGGATCACTCTGTCGTATTAACTCGCCCGTTCGCATTGATGTTAATGAAATAAAGAAATATGATGGTTGCAGACTTTTAAACTTCTTATAGCTTGATTTGCATAATGGCCACCGCTACCCTGAACAGGAACTGATCTGTCGAAAAATATTGTTCCAGTCCTCTATCATTCAGCTCAACGGAAGGTGCAGATTGGCCCACAGGGGCTGTTTTTTGCTGATGGAGTGGAGTTTGCCTAGTGCCGAACATAAAAAGCTAAAATTAGGACGCAATCCAATATTGTAAAAAAGAAATTGGTTAAAAGTTATAGATCAATAACTGCTAACGTGACTCTGTTTTTCAGACAGATCGTGTTTACTGCTGCTGGTGACGTGGAGGCAAGCTCCCTCCCGCCGGCTGAAGCAACTCCGTGGTTCCCCCCCGGAGAGGCCTGCAGCTGCCACTCGAGGCTCAGCTGTCCTGAATAACGCTGTGAGCTTACGATGCTTCGTGGAGTTTCTTGTGGAAGTTTGTCCCCCTCTCTCCTGGACTACGGAAGGTTGGTCAGGGCTGCACCCAGCACCCAGGGCCGGGCGTCAGTCCCATCTCCACCTTCCTGCATGACCCGGGAGCGATGCCGGTGCTCTGGGAGCATCCCTGTGAGATAGATCATGTCTCACTCCTCAGTCCCCCAGATCTCCGCTCCTTGATGCCCTAGAGCAACCCTACTTGATGCCTTAGATCATTACTCCTTGATTACCTATATCTCTGCTCCTCCATGCCCTAGATCTCTTCTCCTTGATTATCCAATGTCCGCTCTTTGATGCCCTAGATTTCTGCTCACCAGTGCCCTAGATCTCCACCTGCTGCAAAGACCGTGCCTCTCCCAGCAGACAACTCCTGCAGTGCTTCCAGCAGTTCGAGAGCAACTGGATGCTTTTACCCCTGTGGGGAGCAGGGCCTTGGTCTTGGCATGTCTGTCCCGTCTGTAAAGTGAGGTGAGCATCCCTCCCCTCCACCGTGTGTATTTAAACCATGGTGCCCACACGGCAGGGACTGTCTCTCTCCATCAGTGTGTGTTCAGGGCGTGCAGACCCAAACACTCAGCTACAATGACGGGGAAGCGTGCGGGAGCAGGGAGACAGCTGAGCATCGTGAGCCAGAGTGCCGATAGCCCTTCTGCCCCTGGTGACCTTGGGCTTGCCTCCGATAGCTCATTACAGCCTGCTTTTGATCACTTGCCTCTCCCCCTCTCTGTACTTGGAAATGCTGGAGAGCTTTCCTGACCGATATCATCAAAAAGGACATTTTTATTTCCAAAATATACAATGTAATTAGAACTGCGAAGGGAGAGAGCAGCCAGTCCATAAAAACACCCGCTCTGCGACAGTCTCTGTCCTGACCCTGTGGAAACTGGGGACAAAGACTCCTCGTTTTCAGCAGGAACAGGGCAGTTTCCCACATATTGGAAACACCCCTCAGGTCCTAGCCAAAAAGGGGTTCTTCCACTGCACAGGAAGGGTTTGGTGTGGAAACGCCCTCACCTGCAGTCAAACGTGCTTGGCTGAATTGGGCCCATTGCAAGCACGGATTGAATAGCTGCAACCAGCAACAGAGACCCTCATCTAAACCATCATCGTGTAAATGTACTTTCTGATTGAACTGCTGAAGATCTCATCGTCACCCGTAGTTTTGCTAACACACTTGCTCAACTGGGACCGTTTCCAGCTGGGCAGGTCCATCCCACGGCAGAGGAGGAGCATGTTGCACCCCTCTGCCAGCTGCTGGCTGTGGGCAGGGGCTGCCAAACAAACCGAGGTCCAGTCGTTCCCGTCTCTGCAGCTGCCCCATGAAACAGCTGATGTCTTAAAAATTGATGGGGTTCATTTCCTGCCTCCGCGCACTTACTTAAAGCACCAGCTCTGCCGTTACCAGCAACGTCCACATTAATTACTCTCATAACCCAAGTACCTTTGCGTGCGTTCCCTTGCCTGGAGAGTCTGTCCCAGCAGTGACCTGCATTTCTCTCCCCTCGAGACCTTTCCTGTGGCTGGGATTTCCAGCGCTGCTGCCTGCAGGAGAATAAAGCTGATGCTGGGACAGCCCCAGGGGAGGAGGACAGGCGATCAGATAGGTCTGCTGACAGGTCAGCTCTGGCCCAGGCTCAGAGGCTCACCTGGAGCATGGGGGTTTCCTTCCCCTCCTTCTCTCCTTGTCTCATTGAGCAGCATCATCGCTCTTGTCCCATCTCTGGGGCTGTGGCTTTTCCACATTGCGTAAATGATTTAAATGTTCATTGGGAGCAAGAGACTGACTCATGGCTGGGTGGTGGAAATGTCTCCCCTGGGACTGTCTGGAGTCCCCATCTTGAGTCCCTTTAGCTCTGAGCCCCAGGGCCCAACCTTCAGCTTTCCACCAGTGAGTCCCTCTGAGCAGAAACCTCCAGTTTCTAAGGAAAAAAATCAAGTCATGGAAAAATGCCCAGCTCACTCTAAACATAGCTCCTGGGAGATGGGGACAGGCCATTCTGGTCTGCTTTTCAGTGCCCTGTGGACTGCAGAAAATTACAAATCTCATCTTTTTTTTTTCATAAAATGCTGATTATCCAGTGTTAAACACAAGCATGTCTTAGACTGTGAAAGGACATGCACGAAAAAGATAAAACATTAGAAATTATGAGGCAAGGGGAGCCAGCAACTTAAATGATCATTAATAAGCCTCTTCAGCACGGACTGAATAGCATCCAAGTCAGGTATCACAGAGCCTAGTCAAAAGCCTGGCCAAAAATGTACTTTGAATACATGAACATACCAAAATCAGGACCTGGAGGAGACCGACAAGTACAAGGGGACGCAACCTTTATTCAAGATACTTCATTCCTGCCTTTTGCCACTCACCTCAAAACCCCATGGGAAACACTAAGCCTACAAACAATCAGCAGCAGTTGAAAAAGGTCTAGGAATTATAGTGGGTCATGAGCCGAACATGAAGTATCGGTGTTACATCAGAGGCAGACAGTGCCCTGGAATATACAAGCTGCAGCATGGCCTACAAGTCTCTCAAAATCATCCTTCTCATCCATCCAGGGCTGGTGAGGTCTATGCTGGAGTAGATTCTGGTATTGGCAGCTTGTATCAAAAAGGAGGTGGTGCTGCTGCAGGCAGCGCCGGGAAACAGAATGATCAGAGGTCTACAAGACATGACCTACAAAGAAAGATTGAAAGAACTGGGTTATTTAGCCTAAAAGAGATGATGGAAGAAGAGATGCGATAACAGTCTTCAAGTGCTTAAAAGGATGCTGCCAAGGGGAAGAGAATAATCTGTTCTTTATGTCCGTGGTGGACAGGACAAGAAATAATCGGCTTAAATTACAGCAAGAGAAATCAGGTTAGACATCAGGACAAAAACGGCTCGCGGAGCGTGGCAGTGGGTTACCTGGGAGGTGGAAGGGCTCTGTCACTACAAACACAGAAACACTGTTTGGGGACAGGTTGGCAAACTTCTCTCAGGCTTTCCACGGGGAGAGAGGATGTGCTGGGGCAGGACTGCACCCTCTCCACCTCCCCATGGTGCTTCAGCATGAGGTCTGGTGCTCCTGGTTTGCCCAAAGTGAGGTGGTCCTGCAGTGGTTGCTACAGCTGGCTGGATGAATCCCAGACGCTTTGGCTTGTGAGAACTTCCAAGATAGCAAAATTTGATTTTGTGGCAGATTGGGGGCACAAGTCAACATTTTGGGTTATTTTTCTTGCAGTAAAGAAATACTTCAAAATGGATTTTCTTTCCCCCATCTCTTTCAGCTGCTCTATTGCAACACAAACAAAGTGGAGCATCCCAGCCACGCCGCACGGGCAAGCTGAAACGACACCATCCAAATGAAACCTGTTTGATAATGTCCTTGCTGAAAACATCAGTGGAATCAATATGTCTCCCCTCCAAACAATTAGGTGGAGTTGAATCACCAGTTTCTAAGTGAATAGACTTGCCTTGAGATGTTTTTCAGCCAACTTGGAGGATTGTTGCTACCAGAGAGGCAAAAAGAAAACTAAAAAAGGACTCCTTCCAGCCCAGGTGCGCCCACGCTGGGCAGCAGCCGGCGTGCCGGCAGCCAGAACGGGGGATCCACCAAGGTGCCCAAGCGCAGCTCAGACCACTTCCACTCAGCAGCAGCTCCGCCGCGCTGCTGAGAGTGCACCTTTGGGCTAAAGATTAAGAGATTCTGCATTCTCGCGAGAAATTATTATTACCCTTGGATTCCAAGAGCAATCCTTTATTTTAAAACCTACCTCCTAATTCATTTTATATTTACCCATAAAATCTTGGCCAGGGTTTCTGAGAGTTGCAGTCTTTTGGAAAGGCCAAGTTTTAAATGGAGCTGACTCAGCAGAAGCTAGCTTGATCGAAGCAGCGCCTATTTGAGTTTACACCATTCCTGGGCAGGGTTGAAAACAAAGCAGCAGAAACTGGACTCTCCCCTGGCTTTGTTTTCTCCACAGGCTCTTGGCTACGTGCAGCAAACCTTGCTGCCGACCCGCAGGGCCAGGGCTGGTGAAGTGGAGGAGAGCAGAAGGGAGCCAGCAGACTCCTTGCTGTGTATCCCATATTCTGTTGACTTAAAGTTTAATACAGCTGAGATGAGAATCAAAAAAAAGAAGAAAAGGGAAGAAATATTTAAAAAAAACCAAGAAAACCCTGTAAGCGATTGATTTTCAGCCTCACTGCCCAGCATCAGTCTCAAGGAGGGGACTGGGGATAAAACTAATAATTAGCTTATTAAAATATGAGTCTGGTTCCCCCCAGGATGCTCTGGGACAGGCAGGCTCTGCCCAGGGGAACATGGTCCCAGCTCCCTCCCACACCACAACAGGGGCACACTGGGACTTGGACTCATTTTAACATAGCCCATGGTGCCAAGTGTGCTTCTGCCTTTCTTTTCCCACGTTGTGATTGCCTGTGGCGCAGCCTGGCTTCTGGGCACGATGGCAGCACGTCTTGCTTGTTCACGTTTGCAGGGCGATGCTGTCCCAAGCAGCTCTTGCTTGGGAGACGAGTATCTCTTCCACAGTGCTAGAGCCTGGCTCTCCTCCTCATCCAAGAGCTGGAGCTGGAAGGAGAAGATGGGTCAGGGAGGATGGCCAAGCTGCCACGCCATTGTAGCACTGGGGATTGCAGTGGGATCCTGTCCCAGGTGGACCAAGATTCCTTTACTTCAAGGAAAAACTCATTTTAGGCTCAAGGGAAAAACAGAAGAGTGCTGAAAGTCGACCATCTTCTCATACCTTGCAGAGTGTCTGCTTCTGATGTCCTCGCTGTTATGAGGCATTTGAGTGACAGCCAGGCTATGAAATACAGCCAAGGCTTTTTGAATTGACAGCTCATTCCATGTACAAGCACAGCCCGAAAGACAGTCCAGAGCCGCTTAGCAAGAGCAGGCTAATAGCTAAGTACCCGGCAGAAACCTAATGAGAACACCAGTATCTCCTAACTCCAGCTTCATTCAGAAAGCCAACAATACAGAAGCGAGTCAATTTGTGTCTGATGGCCATAATGAACATGCCAGTGGAGATGCCCAGAAGGAATAATACCATAAATTGGCAAGGTGGCAGTTGCATCCATCAGCTCAAACAAGAGCTGGTCATCCATAATCCAGCAGTATCAATGACCAGTACTTCAGCTCCAATGTTATTTCCACCTTTAAAGTATGGATGGGAATGCTTGAAATTTGCCAGCAGCCCCAACAGATGCGTCACTGCTGCCAAGAACCAACACCGGCCAGTGATCCAGGGGTACAAAATGCTATTAATTTATTATAGCGAATGCTGAGAATCATCAGGGGATTCAAGCCTCCTCAGCTCCCAAGTCCTCTGGAGAAGGTGGCGAGTGTGTGCCTGGGACATGCACTAGTAATGATGATCAAAGCCCTGTTGATGTTGGGCAGCCCCAAGCCTGAATTTTTGGCACCCCACACCTGGGCTGGAGGTGGGGAGCAGCTTGCACTGGGCAGCAATTTGGGGCCACCTCCGGCACAAGCCAAAATGTGGTGCCTGTTGGGTTTGTGCTGCAGGGACAATACACAGGACCCTGCTGTCTTCTCCTCTATGCATGGGGTTTGTCTGCAACCTGCCAGCATGAGCGTAAAACCGCAAGGCAACCTGCCAGCTCCTGTCCTTCCCTTGGGAGCTGGGAAGGAGGGTGGGAAACGTGCTGCAAGTCCCCAGTAACTCATGCCCGCTGCCGCCTGCTTGCAAGAGCACCCCATCAGCCGCGCCTGTCATTGCCGATGGGGGTTTGCCGCCACCGTGCTGATCCCCACGAGAGATAGCGCGGCATTATCTTCTCCCTGCAGCTCGCACCGCCGCTGCTGTATTTACCAGGGAGCGATTTGTGCGGGGAGATAACTTTCCTCCAGGGCCGCATCCTGCCTTCCCCTGCGCAAAGCGAGGGGAGTCCCGGCTGTCACGGGGCTCTGGTATCCTTCCCGTTGGGAAGCGCTGGGCGCAGGGGGGTTTGCTTGCCCCAGGGTAGCCCACGATGTGGTGGCTGCAGGGAGAGGAGCAGTGAGTCCCCAGCGAGGACCCTTTTTTTTCCCCTGTGCAGGGGAAATGGGGTGATTTGAACCCTGTGGGCCTCCAAGAGTTGCACAGCGTTATTCATGTAGCAGCTAATGGAGCTCACTCAATCCATAAAGATTTTAAGTCAGGGGTTTGATGTTAATTATGGACCAAAACATTTAATAGCCCGTTACACTTCCACAAGGCATTTTTTTAATTAAAAAATGATATATTGCACAAAAGGGAAAAAAAGGGAGAGGAATAATTGAAGATTGTTTTATTCCAGAACGACCCGAGGCAGGGAAGGCAGCAAGGAGCCGGAGTGTCGGGGAACATGATGGCAACACCATGAGCTGGGAGCTGGCAGTGCGGCAAGCCGGGGAGGGAACAGCTTCATCCCGCTGGGAGAAGGTCCCCAGGGAAGGGGAGAACAGCCTGGCCAGAGGCAGGTAGGTGGACACCCAGGTCAGGCTTTTGGCCACCACATTGGCTTACCCTTACCTGTTGAATCATTTGCTTGTGACACAGAAGACTTTGTTTCAAATCTCTCTTTCAGAATCTCTACCAGCTGTCTCTCAGGAAAAACAGCTAAACCCCCAGGGTGGAAATTAGTCTGGAATAGGTCAGGGATGAAGAAAATCTGACATGTCTCACTCTGACACTACTCTGCTTTTCATTCAATATTTAAAGATGTGCTTGAGCCGGGGGTGGCCTGAGATGCATTCAAATAGTCTGTGCAAAATGAAAGGTCTTCAGCAGAGCAAACCAACGCTTCCCCTGCTTGGGCAGTGCCCGTTGGCTGGTGGTCCATGGGACAAGGGGCCAGCAAGAGAGAGCCCAGGAGGGAGCAGCTCGGGGCCGGAGGTTGCTATTTAGCTAATTCAAGACAGGAGGAAGAGAAGTGGGATGGAAATGTGGCCCAGGGCTGCCCAGGAAAAGTTAGGGTGGCTGCTTAAAATCCGAAGTAGCAGGAGTATGACCCCCAAGTCCCTGGCCATGGATGGACTTGTCCAAGTCCTCCTGCGTCCCCAGCTCTGCGCCTTGCTGTGGTTCACTTCCCCCAACTCTACAATGGGAATAATATTATTCCCTCCTTACAGGGTTTTGAGATGCTCAGTTACTATGGTGATGGGGCCATAAAAGTACCAAAGATAGCAAGAACAATAATAATATCAGACATGGTAGGAGCCAAATAATTGCATTTAGGGCACGCACACAACACAGAAGGGAGAGCCACCTCCATGCACCACAGCTCTCAAACCCTGAAGATAAAACTTTTTTATACCAACGGGCTTGCAGCCTCCTTAAAGGGCTAATTTCCAATTCCTGCAACATCCACCCAAATGCGAGGAGAGGCTGCCAACGGCCGCAGCTCCAGGCTGGTCCTACCTCTCCCTAACGCCAGCCAGGAAGAGGGGGGAGCAGTGGGACTGAAGGCCCCTCACCGACACAGAAATCGAATGTTTCTCGCACCCGCGCTGTAACACAAAGTCCCCGCAGATGTTCGGCCGCCGCATTGTTTGTCCAGCTGAGCGTTTTGCCGCCCAGAGCGGCGAGTGTGCCCAGCACAATGCGCTGACGGCTTGCTCCTTTGTCTCTGCCGAGAGTAGCGCTTGCCTCATTATTTTTTTTAATTTATGGGTTTTTAATTGAAAAAAATGTATAACATCTGTGGCTGCTTAATAACACCTGTGCACGACAAGGCTGCTTTTCAGCAGCGATTGTCACAGCGTTCTCATCTGGGCGATGCTGAGCTGGTGCTGTGTGGCCTCCTCTGAACGGCTCAGGCAAGAATGATCCTTGGAGGGCACATAATTAACAGGCGATGCAAAACAAGATGCCGTGAAAAACATATGAGAGATGATATCCCTTCTAACGAGGGGAAAGCTTGGAGATGAGCAGGTGATGAGTTTGCAATGCCTCTTCTGAAGAAACATGGGCTGGCACTCGCATGGAGAGCCGGGCTGCCAATCCAACCCCGGTGTTATGGTCAGGGGAGGCGCAGAGGGGATTTGGCCTTTCCATGAGTGTTGTGGGCAGTGTTTGCACCCCAGGCCTTGCCAGGCACCCATCTTGTGGCTGCCCCCAGCTCTAGCCCAGGAGCTGCCTGCTCCCTGCTGAGGGCACGGGCAAGGCTCATCCCCGCACCTTACGCCAGCCCTTTACAGCAGCATGTGCCACCGGCGGTGACTTACTACTCTGGTATTTGCCGAGCCCGAGGGGGCTGTCAGCAACATGAATACAAACTGCCCTTCTGCCTTTACACAGCAGCTCTGCGACAGCTGCGGGGACCCGCCATGCGCGCCCGTGCTCTAACAAACATTTGCACATTTGCAGTGTCCCTGATGTGGGCTGGGAGACGTCACCAGCCATGCTGCTGCGCGAAGCATGAGGGGCCGCTGCAGCGCTGGCATTGCAAGTCTGCCAGCTGTGCACCTTCCACAGCGCATGCAGAAGGCAGCAGACACCCCTGGATGGCCAAAAGCCCAGAATTCTCCTTCAGCCCGAGGTCTGGAGCCCCATCACCCCCCAGGTAGTTTTTACTATAAGAGAATCCTTAAGCTCATTGCTGGTGTCGCCACCCAAATCCTCATGGTTTGGACAGCCTTGAGTGCTGAGGCAGCTCCTACCGAAAGCTGCCCCCTTGCAGCATCTCCTGGGGCTTGCTGCGCAGGTGCTGGCTATAAGCAGTTTGGCTGTTCAGAAAGCACAAAGCAGCCTGGGAGGCTTACAGGTGCCTCCTACATTTATATAGGCTCATGACAAAGCTGCTGGTAGCACGAGCGAGCAAGGAGCAGGGGGGGACACAGCTCTGGCTGTGCCCAGGCTGAGGTTTCCTAGTTGCAGGAGCCTCCCTGCACAAAGCTGGAGGTGATTTTATCCACCCCTCACAGCTCTGGGAAGCTCAGGCTGCCCTGAAATCCCTCTTCCCACTGTGACTTGGTAAATAAATAAAATCCCATTCCCTGCCGAGCTCGGTAGTGGAAACAGGGCTGCTGGGGCTGTAGACAACCAGCCCTTCCCTCCCTGGGCTTTGCCAGGGCTGGCAGGTAGAGAGCAGGGGCCAGTGGAGCTGTTTGGCCAGGGGAAAAAGGAGCAGCAACGCAAACATTTCCATGCCCAGCCCTTTGTCGCTGCAGCTCAGTAAAGCCCCCCCATGTAACACGGGGTATTTGAGCAGATCCTTCCCTTGCATATCGCTGGTGCAGCCCCCGCTGCTCTCCCCTTCGGCTCAGCAAGCTTCAACATCACACCCCCTCCCTCGCTCATGTGTTCAGGCTATGAATTCCCCTCATCTCTCAGAGTACATTAAAAAATCAATGTAATTACACAGCAAACATTAATTATGATCAAAAAATGCAACTGAGAGGGATTGATCTGGAGGAAAGCTGCAGCTAGCCATCAAATTACCGAAAACCAAGTCAGTGGGGCTGAGGCCATGGGGATGTGTGGCTGGTCCAAACAGCAAAGCATCCTTGGGAACTCCCTGGCTCGACCAATTTAGTCTCTGGCTTCTTTTATTGGCTTTTCCAGCCCGTGGTGTAAACCAGAGGGGTGAATGTGTGTAGAGATATATCTAGGTGCCCCTGGTCATGACAGCCAAACCCTAAAGGTTTCAGCATGATCAGGCATGGAGTCACCACGGCCGTATCAGAGGGATGGGTGGTGCAGACCCTTCTCAGATGGTACTGTAAGACACAGGAACAACTCAACCTGGTAATTTGCTCACTGCAAAGTCACACTCATCTCCACCTTCTTCCCCAGTCTTAGACCCCGAATAGGCTCTTTAGGTATCATCTCCATGATGGACAGAAATGAAATTGTGGTCCAACAGCAGAAGAAGCTTGGAGCAGAAGTGTGGCTGGGAGCATCTTGCCTAGGTGTGTGAGGGACACAGCCAGCAGGACCCTGGGCGGGTGGGACAAATTGGGCACACCAGGGACATTACCCCTGCGGGCCCTGGGAGGTTGGCCATGACATGGTATGGCTGGTAAGAGGACATGAGACAGCAGGAAGCAAATTGCTTGTCTCAGCTTGGTAACCCCAAGGACATGGCTAATCCTGCTCAGGGTGCTGGCAAAACCTCATCCCTGTGATGGGAGAGAGAGGGACTTGCATGGAGGTCACCTCCATGCAGATGCTCCTTCAGTTGGTTGTTGAAGCCCTCCAGGGACAGGGCTCCCACACACCTTTTGCAGCCTGCACCAGCTCTCAGCCAATCTTGTTCTTAGGAAGCTTTTCCTGAGCATCTAACCCAAGGCCTCTTGGCTGCAATTTAAGCCTATTACAGCTTGTCCAAACCTTGACCAATTGATCACCGTCATTTTTATAACTGTCTTTTCCACACTGGATGAATGCCACACATCCCCCTGCCTTCAGTCGTCTCTGTCCTGGAGCACAAACCCAGCTCCTTCAGTCCATCTTCCCAGGGCATGTTTTCCAAACTCTCTGAATTCCCTCAATTTGTCTGAATCTCTCTTAAAGTTGTGATGCCCAAACCTGGAGATCTATGTCTCCAGCTGATGCCTCACTAGCACTAAATAGAGCCAAATAAATTACCTTGCTGTCTTCCATCTGGAACTATTACTTCTTCTCTGGGCAAGATGTGCCTTTTCTTTCCCTTCCTAAAGCATCAGGTTATTGTCTGCTGCGCAGTTTGAGGGCTACTCCACTGCTCGAGCCTCAGCCGCTCTCCTGCTGCCTCACCAGTTCTTCCCCATCTTATATCTGCGATTTTGATATCGCCTTCCTAAGTGAAGCACTTTGCACTTGACTTTATTGAATTTCAGTGTATTGATTTCAGGCCATTTCTCCAATTTATCAAGATCATTTTGCTCTGAGGAATCTTGCAGCAGCTTGTCTTGTATCTGCTCTGTTGACAAAAGGTCTTTAGTCCGCAGGGCTATCAAGCCAGGACTTTGCATTAGTCCCTAAAATAGTTGGAAAGAACCACATGGGAGGTATTGGGACAGTAGAGGACGAAGGTGTCAGGCTGGCTCAGACAGAAATGGCCCCACGCTGCCATCTCAGCCAGGCAAGGTGCAGGAGTAACAAGAGATGCGATGAGCATGATGGAAACGCGAATGGGTCCCCGAGGGCGAGAGTGGGGCTGCCTGCTGCAAAATGCTGGGACCCTGCTGCAGCCCCGGGGACAGCCCTGGAGCTGGGAGGACGGAGGGGAGATGAGCACTGGGATTTAATGCTCCCTCTTTCTTTTCAGATTAGCATGTGATGAGCTGCCCCATTCCCCCGGGGGCTTGCGAGCGGACCAGGAGAAGCCCTGCAGCACTGGGCATTAATGGCACTACGTGGGGACAGCAAAAACTGGACTAAGATGGAGACAGGAGTCCACCCTGGTGTGCACAAACCAGGTCAGAGGTTTTTATTGTTGTTGTTATTATTATTACTATCATTATTGTTATTATTATTGCTGCCCAGAGGCTGGAGTGCTCTGCTGTTTAAGGCAGAGGAAGAGGCTTGGGAAGCCGCTGCTTGTCCCAGGGTGAAGGGAGCAGCTCCTAACCTTTCTGCTTGGGCAGACTAAAGAAGCACAAGGCTTTGGGAGAGCATTATGGACCTACAACAGCACCCACCTTCCCACCCCACTTTCCTTCCTCTGCTTCTCCCATCGGCTTGCCAACAGCACCTTCCCCTGCCTCCTCCTCCTGCCCCTAGGGTGGGCTGAAGTTCAGGCAACAATTACCCAGGTACTGGGAGGAATTTCCTAGAAAACTTTTGCAAAAAACCACCTCCTGCGGAGCTGCCTCCTGATAAGTGCCTGTTCTTCTGCGGGGGGCAGGCGAAACGGCTGAGCTTCAGCTGCAGGCACAGCGGGAGGGCTGCGGAAAGCACCGGGAGAGAGATGCAAACAAATCTGGGGAGGGGGCAAAGCAGAGGCGTAATGGAGGGGCTGGAACGGCTTGGGAGACAGCAGTGAAAATGGTTTCCTTGGGAAAAGGCTGGCAGCAAGGCAAAGGGACAGCAAGGGAGACTTGGGAGAGCTCCTCCAAGTGTGGAGAACATGGGGAGGGAAGAGGAGCGAGGTTCGGGTGAAGCCCTGGCAGCCACAGGAGCTCACCCTGGCCCTTGACACGGTAATGATGCAGACACAGACGTGTGATAAGCCCTGCTCCGCACATGCTTTAAAATCTAAGTAGCTTATGAATAAGTAATAATCCCTTATTCCCAGTGCCATAATCTATATTTAATTAAGAAAATAACTAAATGATGGGAGTAAAAGGGGCCGTGTGGGGAAATGGAGACAGAAACACTGTCGGATAAGCTGCAGTAAGAAGGGGAACAAATGGCAGCCTCAGCATGGCAGAGGCAGCAGAGCCGTGGCCTCCAGCCTGGCCGTGAACTCAAGGCAACCCGGCCTGCAGAAGACTTGTCTACAGCAAAGTCTGCCACAAGCAGCTTCTTGGGTCAACAGGTGAGCTGAAGGTTGGCCAACAGGGACTGGGTCATTCACATGCAAGTGTGAATTTTCCCTCCTGTTCAGTCCTGGTGGTGATGCTGGACTATGCATGGAAAGCAATGCACCAAGATGCCAAAGTGGCCCATGCCCTATATGGGAGCATTCAACAGCACGCAAAGCAGCGCCTTCGACACTGCTACAATAAGCTGTTCGGTGCCTGCATCTTATGATGTTGCTGGGCTAAAGCATTCTTGGCCAGGATGCTCCAAATGTCTTGCATTGGCAAACGAAAGCAAGCCCTGCTAGCTGACTAGCACTCAGGGCTGGCGTGCCAGAGGAATCCACGCTGTTAGACTGGAAGGGGCCATGGCCGGCCAACGCTGGGCCAATGCCCAAAGCATGTAGAGATGTTCATACTATGTATGCAAGAGCTTGTCAGCCCAGGCCAGAACCTACAGCAGTGCTCTGCTGGATCCCTGAATGCACCCCTGGGACCACTGTCCTTCTCATTGTCACCTCAGCACCCATGGGCATCAGCTACCTTTCAGAGGTCTGTGCCAACTTGGAGCCAGCGCCAGGCCAAAGACCGGAGTCTGGCGTTTCTCCCGGTTTCCGTGCTGAGAGCACTGCAGATGGTGCCGATGTCAGCTCTGATCAACCTCTGCTTTCGACAAGAGAGAAAAAGATAGACAGCGGTGTGGCTGTAGATGCTCCAAGTACTCTGCACACTCTGAGTCCGGAGCCCTTCCAACCCACCGAAAGCACCTCCCGGCTACAGCCCCAGACCTTTCCCACTTGGCGTCTTCCACTGGTTCCCCAAAGCATGGCTGCAGCCTTGCTCTGTTAACTATGTTTTGCTTTATCATTTCAGTCATGGGGTCTGCAGGTGACAGATCCCCCTCTGCTTCCTTGGATTGTCAGTAGTGGAACTGAGAGCACATTTTAAAGGCTTGGTTAAAGAAAACAAAAAAATCTCAGTCCACATACTATACATTATAAATAGACCGTCTGGTTTTTAAATTGAAAAACAACAATAATCACCGCTAAGAGCCTGCTGAACAAAAGAAGCCTTATTACCACTGGGACAGATTCATTTTTACCAAAAGAACACAAATATTTTTCAAGCTGCTCTTGAGCTCCTGAAGTTGCTAATGTCCTGCTGCTTCCCCTCATCTCTGTCCCGGGGAGCCGTGGGAGGCACAGAGCTGGGATGGGGACAGGGAGAGGCGTGTGGGCAGTGCAAAGCGGGGACAATCCCTTCGGCTGTGGGCAAAGGAGAGGGAGGTACTTTGGAGGAGGCTCAGCTCAGCCAGACTGCAAAGAGAGAGAGATTTAGCGGTTTTTAGTTGCACTCTTTGCCTCTAACTGCTGTTTTACTGCAGGGTGACAGGAGGGCTGGAGAAACCAGTGGCTTAGCCTGGGTGGAGCTGGGGAGTGGGGATGGGACAGGCTGTGTTGCAAGGGGCACAGCTTGCAACAAGACAAGGTAAGCTTGTCTTTCAATTCCTATTAAGCAATAGAGAAAAGCACAACTTCCAGAGAGGACCTGGTGTGCACAGAGTCTACAAGCACACAGCAGGCACCTGCCACAGTGAAGGCACTGCGCTGAGAGGTATGGTCCACAGCAGGTTGGTGGGCAGGCATATGAGCTGCAAGAACTTCTTGGATTTTGGTTATCAAGGGGGACAGCTGAGATAACTGTACCTTACCATCCCATTAGAGCTGTCACACTGCCAATAGCAAGGTCCAGAGATGGGCAATGAACGTGCTGAGGAGCCAGCAAACCTGGAAGTAGAGGGATGGGATCCCCAAAACTGCTTGCCCTCCACTCCTTGCCCAGAACAAGTGACCAGCGCAGGGAGATGAGTCTGCGGAAATTGCCATGTGGAGCAGGGTACATCTCAGCAGGATGAAGAGCATTGCCACCAGGCATCAGGGCTGGGAGAGAGCACAGCAGCTGAGCACGCGAGGGGGATACCCATTGCCCCTGCAGGGAAAGGAAAATGAAAGCAGCCCCTTGACAAGGTCCTGAGATCTTTCTTTCCTCTCTTCCCAGGCCATAGTGCAGTGAGGTCACCAGGAGCCAAGTGCTGGCTGCTAACTCTAATCTGCCACGTACTTTGGGAACAGCCCGGCACCGCAGAAGTCAGCAACGTGCTGCAAAGGTGGCCGCCAACCCAGAGCCAGGAGCATGGCTTGAGCAGGTGGGAGACTGGAGCTGGTGGAGCTAGCGCTATTTGATCTGGGGTTTGGTCCCTGAATCAGAGGACAGCATTAGCCATTACTGACCTGGAGCCAGCATCTGAATAACTGCAGAAGAAACTCACACTCGCTGGATCCCTGCCTGGGCACTGTTTCAGGCACGGCTGCCAGCAGGCTCATGCGGTTGGCCTGTCCTGTGTTATGATCAGAACAAGTGACGTGGGACTGACAGCGTCCCACAGCCCTGGCCACACCAGCAGTTACCCTGAGCGCAGCGCTGGAGCAGCCATACCCTTGGAGATGGGGCTAAGAGGGTCTTCTCTCTGCCAGAGTCTGAGTGTGGCCTCCGGGAAGGAAGCATGGACTTGTAAGGTTGACCTACCAAGTGATGCTGATTGCTCCATGTTGGAATTGTCTTTCTGAGTGCAGCATGCAGGTTCAAATGTTACAGAGAGGTAAGAAAGGTGCAGGCTTGGAGGCGGAGGAGAAAAGCAAGGAACAAAACCAATTTAATGATGAATATATTATGTAGACATGTCATGCCTCTTGCCTGCTGGCATGGATTAATATCCATAAATCAAAGAGGAAGGGACTGTTTTTAATGCTGGAGATGGAGGCTGGTCCTCAGAAAATTGCTAAGGGGCATTAATGAGGAGAGACGTCTGGGAACGGCTCCAGGTGCATTGGCTGCATGCATGGGAAACTCTGCAGAACCTTTGTCAGCTAAAATTTATTCCTGTGCTGTGGACACATGTGGCCCATGAGGACAAAAGTGTGAAGATCATGGGTCCCCATGTGCAGGCATTGGTCAAGCTTAGGAGGAAGGTGGATGGTCCCTTGGTTCTCTGCTTCACAAGGCAGCTCCTTGCCTTCCTTTCTCCAGGGCTGGGCTTGCACACCAGGAAAGTTGGTCCCATCTTTTGACTTTGCTCAGCAAAAAGGTCCACATGAACTAAATGACAGGACAGTCTCAGCCTGTGAAAGCCAGGAGCCAAGACTAAGGTGGGGCATGCTATTAAATCTGCCTGCCTCTGCCAGGCATGCAGTCGCCAGGGACAGGAGTCAGGGACGGTGTTATCTCACAGCCACCACGATTGCTGTGACCCAGAGGATGGGGAGCAGCACCTCCTCCTGCTGTTTAAATAAGCATCAGGTCAGCCAGAGGTAAGGACAGCCCCTTGGTACCAGAGGGAGCCCTCCAAATGTGAAAGCAGCAGCTCTGATGTTACACGGAAGGGACAGAGGGCAGAGGCTCAAAGCATGGAGCATCTCTCTGCAACATTTCTGGAGCCCACCCTGAGGGTGGCTGGTGGGTATCTGGGCAAGAGGCAATTGCTCCACTGAACAGGCACAAGCCCCAACGCATTAATCAGGTTCCGCCCTCCTCGGGGTGTTTCCCTTTCAGCAGCACAAGGTCCCTTCCAGGATTTCAGAGGGACACTGAAGTCAGCGGAGATGACACAGTGCGACCTTTCACATCCCCGGGACAGCTCTGCGCGGCGGGGGCTGCTGTCGGGAAGGGGGGGATCACTTCTGCTTGCTAAGGAGAGGGTATTGAGCGACAGGATTTCATTAATCGCATTTCATGTGCATTTTAAAAACCCTTGCAATCTTCACTTTTTAAGAACATTGCCCTCGCCTTCTCCTCTCCCACCCACCCCATAATCCGGCATTGGTGGCCTCTCGTGCCTGCTCTCCCTCTGCCCTTCCCGGGACCACCTCCTTCCACTTGCACTGACCCACTTCAGCCGTCAGATCTGCAGCCGAGCGGCTCACCCGGGGAAAGAGGCTGTCTTCATTTATTCACAGAATAAATTTGCAGAGCCAGGGAGCCAGCCGGGGACGAGCGAGCAGAAACAGTCTCCGGGAGAGAGACACCCACACCCGCGCACACAGGGAGAGGCGAGAAACCTGCCGGGGAGATGACTGGGAGCAAAGGATCCTAAGAAAGCATATGTTCGCAGTACGAATGCATTAGAGGGGGAAAAGGAAAAGAAAACGAGGCAGGAAGGGAGCGAGGGAGGGATGGGCATGGCAGAGAGGGGCACAGGGCAGCCGGAGGGAAGCCCACCAGCCAGCCAAGGAAACAAACCCCACCATGGCATGGCTACTATTTTTCAGGTTGCACTGCAAGGAAAATGTGTGATTTGGGAGAAAGCTTGGTCCTAGCAGGGGGGAAATCTGCTACCAGTAGGGTGACAAGGGATGTGGGTAGGGCAGGACAGGGAGCAGGGAAGCTGCTGGCTTGGAGGAGGGAATGGGGAGGCTTGGAGGATCTTGAGGGCTGCAGGGACTGAGCTGTGCAGAGGGAAAGGAGGGCTAGAGGAGGCTGAGCATTTGGAGATGCCTCAGCATTTCAGGGCTTATTTGAAGTGAACAGCCAGCTCCTTTGAGGTTCACCTCTCATCTGATGGAGCAGTGCCGGTTCCTGACAGCGAAGCAGAAGTAGCTGCTGTCCCAGGGTCCCGGCAGAGGGATGGAAACCCCAAACACGAGATGCAGAGGGTTGCTACAAGCAAACCCACGAGGCAACACGAGCAAGCTGTGCTGGGGCTGAGCTCACAGACAGGCTTAGCCCTCGGAGAGCGGGGAATTGCTATCTGTCTGTGTCTCTCTCTGTTTTCCCTGATTTTATTGTGTTTTGTTTAATTGAATCACACACACACATGCACACAAAGCCCCGACTCGCGGTGTAAAGTCTGTAAGGAAACGAGCAGCAAATTAACGTTCCAGGAGGAGTGATGCCGAGCAAACACATGATGCTCGGCACGAGCCGCAAGCAGGAGGGAGTGAAGCAGCAGGAGGAAAGGGAGAAAGAGGAGAAACCTGCAGAGAGGGAAGAGGGAGCTGCAAGAGGGTTTGCCATGGGAAAATGGAGCTCCAAATAAGCAGAACAAGGGAAGGAGGAAAACCCAAAAGGAGAAGGGAGGGGGCAGCACAAATGATGCTGGTGTTACCTATAAGGTCGCTGTGCCCAAACTCTCCCCAGTCCCTGTGCAGAGAAGTTCAGAGCATGGGAAGAGAAAGCTCCCACAGCTCAGGGCTGGGGGATGGCTGGGCTGGAGGGACAAGGCTTAAAGTCTCAGGGGTCCTTTGCTGCTCCAGAGCTCTCCTTCCCAATTATGAACAAAACATCTCTCTGGACACAGTGCCACGATCTAGTCCACCTAGGCCTCCATCACGACCTGCTCAGCACCTCTTGGCATGGCGACCTTTCCCCTCTCTCAGCCCTCGGCTCAGCCAGGACCCCCTCACCCCTTCCTCTCACGGTGTCTGGCGTATCTGCAACTCCACACAAGATGTTTATCCTCAGGAAAGTATCAGATACTGAGGAATGATGGACATGTGGGGTGAGACCATGATGTTCTGGGGGATGTGCTCCAGCACTCCCCAGGCTCCTCATCCCCAAGGAGCAGCACCCCAATGGCACCGTCCAAACTCTAGATGACCAGTGCAGCCCTCAGCCCAGCCAGAGCTGGCAGACCAGCGATCTCCTTTGCTGTGACCACAGTGCAGAGGGCAGGAACACCAGAGGGGAAGGAACATCTCCAAGACGGAGGGTTGACTGTGCAGAAAGGCATCTCTCTGGCCTCTCCCCACCTCCCAACTCACCCTGGCTCGCGAGGTGCTGGGAGGTAGCGCAATGCTGATCAGCCACTCCACAAGATGAGATGCTCTTCAGCACTGGAGAAGTGCGAGGTTAAAGGACGTGCGCATCCTGCCCAGGCTTGCTGTGACAGGCCTCACATGTGTTTAGTCACATCCAGCTATGAGCCCACTCTGGAAACGAAGACAGTTATTCAAAGGAGCAGCAGCATTGCACACACATCTGCCTGTGTGAAGGAGAACTTCAAAAGGGCTGACAGTCATGGAGCCCAGCAGTAACCTTTGGCTAATTAGCTGTCTTGATTTCCTTGCAGTTTATTTTTACACTTCTCGGGCTCTGAAATGCATTTACTGTAATGTCAGAAAGGTCGTGGTAAATATGAAGCTTCCGAGCAATAGCTATATCCACCCCACTGGGCTTTTGGGACTGACAGCTACAGCTTGGCTTGGGACAGGCAGGCTGACAATGCTTTGCTGAGGTTTTTGTCTTGCACAGGACTATTGAGACTGTGCTGGTGGCAATGATAAAGGCTCCTGGGGCAAAGCAGGTATTTGCGTGGAGCACGACGAGCACAGAGCAGAGGGCACATGTAAAAGTGCTTTCCTGGGGTTAAATCATAGATGAGCAGGAAAGATGGAGGGACAAGGAAGGCTGCAGGATGCAAAGCCATGAGCCAGCTCAGGAAGGAGAGGTGAGGTCAAGGAAAGCAGGCGACTAGAAAGGTGGGAGCGATGCTGAACCTGCAGAGAGGAGCAGGTAGGACCCCATTCTAAGCATTAATGAAATCATCACCTGGAGCTGGTGTCCAGAGAGCCTTCCTGCTCCCCGGGCAAAGGAGAAGGGTGCTGGAAAGTTGCTGTTGTCAGATCTCAAGAAGGGATTTGAAAGCCCCAAGCCCCATTGGGATGGAAGGTGACTGGGGCTATCAAAGGGGGTTACTCTGCTCCCCACCTTGCCTGCGCTTGAAATAAGCCTGTGCTGCATGCAACGCTGCACGGTGCCACAGCCTCCCTGTGACCCTTATCGGAGGGTGGGGATGGTCACCACTGGGACCTGACCTCCCAGGGCTCCCCTAGCAAAGCCCACCCCTCGGCTGCCAGAGGAGGTCACGGCCCCAGCTGACACCCCCTCCATCCCAGGAGCTTCCTGCACTCCGCAGACTGGAGCAGGTTTGCATGCCAGCACTGAGGACTTCCATTTGGCCAAGGTGTTGGGGTTAAGCTGAGGGTGACCACAGCCTGAGCTACTCCTGCTTCTCTCCATAGGGACGTGCAGCCCACGCTGCCGGCAGCTTGCAGAGCATCTGCCTCCCACCGCCTCCTGCAGGCTCTGGACCCGGCGCTGGGCAGAGGCATGAGACCAGGCTGAGACGCACCGTCAGGAGACGCAAAGGGTAAGGAAACAGCTTCATTATCTCTGTGCTGTGATCTCCAGCACAAACCACTCAGTATGTGGCTCCCCCTGGATTGTGCACAGTGGAAGGAAACCAGAGAAGAGGCTGTTGCATTAATGATCAGAAATGAAGCAACACTCCTCAGCCCCTGGATCAGTGCTACGCTAGCGAGGAGACCTCTGAGTAGCTGCAGATGAGTGGCAGGCACCCAGCACTTCAAACAGCCGCCCCACCTTGGCTGCCGCTCCACCTGCCCGGCTGGGTGTCACTCTTCAGGACTGCCCCGGGTACCAGTCGGAGAACTCGGTGCCAATTAGAATCCAGGCTGTTGTATCCTTTGAACTGCAGAGAAACAAAGCCCGTGAATTCAGCCTTTGCCTTTTTTTTTTCCCCAAATGATGTCAGGAGTTGAAGAGACAGAACAGCGCTGAGTGCAACTGCTATCGAAAGCTGCTGGCTATTTCAGCGTCTGCTTTAACTCCACTGGCACAGGCTGTGCTGGAGTTGGTAGCCCAGCCATTTAGCTCCAGATCTTTAATTTTAAGGGTCAAATCATTATGGACTCTCTCAGGGAAGTTAATAGGGAGTTTACCTTTGCCTCAGCTACATAAAATCAACAAGAAATTCCCAACTGCCCATAGTGATACACTGTCCCATCTCCAATCCCAAGCATCCCTTCCTACGAGTCAAACTCATGTTATGTTTTCATTTTCAAATCCACTCTTACAATTAAAGCTTACGCTGCCTGATGAGAACCAAAATGTCTCAGATGACTGGCAGTAACACAAAAAGGGCTTGATTTTGGGGCTGACCTCAGCCAGCACTCCAATCTCAGTCTCCCCACTTCTGCTGAGGTTCAGGTATTTCAGGACTGAGCTCTCTGCTGGGACGACGCACCTGCATCTTTGCAGCGCAAGGCGCAGCATGGCTCTGTTCGGCCCCTTGGTGCGCAGCCGGCTGGGCCCTGCCTGCACCAGCAAACTCTTTGGCCAGCATCCAAGCACCTCAACAGCCCTTTGCAGCTCCCTGTACCGACAACCTGCGCCTGGGTGGCTTTAAAGGATGAATACCAAGGGCGCGGTTTCAAAGCGTCTCACTGACCATAAGGTTTGTGAGCAGAGCGAGGCACTTCGGTACCTACAGTCTTAAAACTACACACAGAAATGATGGCGAGCAATAAGCAGGGAAGGTTTCAGTGACAAAGCAGGAGCTATTACATTGCTCCAAGAAGGCAAGGAGGGACCAGCAGCACTGAGCCCTCGTCCCCATCAGTCATTTTATTGCCCTTCCCCATATACATGGGACAGATACGGGAGATGCCTGTGTATCTGCGCCCTCTGGCATGGCCAGAGCCATGGCATGATGCTGAGATCCTTTAAAGGATTTGATACCATTCAGGAAAGGAAGGTCCTGAGCTTGTAGGTCATGCATATATACGTGCGTATACATTATTTATACGCTTCACATGACAGCTGCTGGCGGTATCTAGACTCTCTCCACTGACGCCTCTCTCTGAGTCATGGCTGCGTAAAACTCCTTGACAGACCTGGAGGATGAGAGACGTGGTAAAATCCCAAACATGAGTATTGCATCAAAGGTACAGTGATTATCAGAGCACAGATAAATAACAGCTTCCTCACAATTTCGGGGGTGGGGAGAGAGCTGGGGCTGTCTAACCATCCTCCTGGAGCTTTCATCCCGTGGGGTGGCAGGAGTGTGGGGTCCAGACCCAGGGACACCGCGCATCTGCACCCGTGGCTCCAGGGCCAGTCCCAGACGCTCTGTTGGAGTGTGTTGAGGGTGTCTGTCCATGCTGCTGGCAGAGGAGCTGGGGAGCTCAGCAAGGAGCTGGTGGGTGGACTTGAGTGGGATTTCTCCTGCATGGAGAGCTCTGACAGTCCTCCACGCATGCCTGACTGCGTAAGTCACTTCTTCGTTTGGCTGACACTCAGCAGAAAGCCTCATACGAGACTTTCAGAGGATGTTGCTTGCAAATGGAGGGAGATTGCCCCATGTAGCCTCATGGGTGGGCTGTGGTGACCCTGAGCCCATGACGCTATGCCGTGCAAAATGAAGAAGGGTGGCTGGGACAGTACCAGCAACCCATCCTGCCACTACATCCCCCATCTCGTGATGATTTTCCTTCTCTCATTACCGTCTTCCTTATTTTCCCCAGGACTTTGGCCTGCTCTGAAACTGCCACTGTGTCAGCTGCCCAAGATGTGGGAAGGATACAGGATCATCTTGATGGATGCAACAGCCAACAGCAGGTACCCTCCATTGCAACTGGCATTCACATTTACAGCCACTATTTCAACCAGCCCTTGAGGCTGGACAGGAGCTTTTCCAGCCGCACGATGGTGCAGCCCAGCTCTGGGGATAGCTGCAGCCCCGCGGAATCAGTGCCTACGTACAACCCTACTCAGCACTACCAGGCTCTGAGGCCTGGGGACCGGCACAGGGTAAAGGCTGCCCCATCCTACCCCCACTCTGGGAACAGGGACAAGGAGCGAGACATCGGGGAGGATCATTACTTTCATAGTGCGTTTCCTAGCAGGGAAATCTGCTCCTTCCAACTCCACCTCTCTGCAGAGTGAGTGACTCCCCCCATCATGTATTACATTTTATTCTATAAGTGCAACGCAATTTCCATTGAGGGCAGGGACACTGAAGCACAGAGAAAGAGGAGAATAATATCTTATCTTTCTTTAATCCCCACCATCCCAAAGGATCCCAGTGCCATTTGCTTTACTTTCTATATGTATGCACAGTTAATTAGCATTACCACAGAACTACAGGTATCCTCAGACTTAGTAGAGGGAATATCTTGTAATAGGAGGGTAAGCAAATTGTTTCTGCTGTTTCTATTACAGCCAACTTTGATTATCCAGGGTAATGGGATAACAGGGACAAAGCAAAAACATGGATAACATGAAACCTATGCAAATTAAGCTAGAAAAAAATGATGCTGAGAGAAATGGAGGAAAGAAAGGTCAGCGATACTGATTAAGGAGCATGGAGATCCCTGCGCTAGCACTGCCCTAAGCTCATAAATCCATATACGATGGTACCTGAGCACAGTAGCTATGAAGCAAATCTATAGGGTCTGTCACCATGCAGAGGAAGCAGAGACATCCCCTGCACAGTAAAGCCAAGCTGCAGCAGAGGGAGGCGAATTGCATTAAAGCCCAACATTTCAAAGCCTCCATGTGAGGGATTTGTCATTAAAATGAATAAGATTTGGGCACTCAACCCACCTCCTCCCTACATGAGCAGGAAGAAGCCCAATTTAAAGGTCAGCTTCTTAATGGCTTTCGCTGTGTATATACCAGGATAACTCCTCTCCAAACAGAAATCCAGCACAGTGAAGCCACAGCCACTCTTCGAAGGAGCACAACAAGAGCATCCATAGCTGAGGAGGTATAGGTATACGGGTAGGTACAGCTTCTCCGTTAAAACAGGAGGGGAGAGGCTAAGAGGAGAGAAGAGCTGACTCCAACCACGTCTCCTTGCAATATGGCCCAAGTTCAGTAAAGGAAACAGCACTTGAGCTCCTCTGGAGTCCCCCATCTCGGCGAAGACTGGATTCACTCTGCTCTGCCAAAGGGGATTTTCAAATCCTCGGCACCAATATCGTGGAGGCAGCTCTGAAAAATCTCTGGTGGTGGGTGGATAAAAAGGGCACCAGTGGAGATGAGACAGAAAGAAGAGCGGGAGGAATCTTAGAGGAAGACGAACCTTCTTAATAGGTTTTACTGATTTAACCCAAAGAGAGAACAGTAGGGGGAAATTTATGCCATTTAAATGCAAACCAGCAATAAAAATAATCATTAGAGTCATAATCTCAATCTGTTAGCATTTTATGTAGAAACGAGCTTAATGGGAAATATTTTCCATGTAAACTATTTGCATTTACTTAGTACGAATGAGCCTCTTAAATACAATTCAATCATTATCATGGGCTTTTTTTAAGGGGTTGTTTTCAGTCCTCAGTTCTTTAAAGTGCCTGATGATTTCACAGCCCCTGTTGAGCCTGACTTGGAGAAGCTGCTGGCCCACCCCAGCTGTAATCCGGTGGCCATATCCCTGTGGATATTCCTGTTTCCCTACTGGAAATACATGTGCATTTTGATGGCAGTTAGAAACCATTACTTTTCACCCAAACAGTGCTGAGATTTTGTGACAGGCCAAGGAAGCTGCATCGCTCACTCAGATCTTGGGACCTTTGATTGAGGAAAAGTGACATTAGAGCATGTTTCCAGGCCCTTCATCTTCCAGAAGAAGGGAGAACCACCTGACAACCTTTCTTAGCTTCCTCTCTTGTAAAAGAGGAGGAAAATGTGGGTTTTTCCCTTTGTGGAGGAGCTGCAGGGCTGTCGGTGAAGATGCCGAGCCTGCAGCCTGGGCGGAATGCCCTTCCCTGGCACGGGACGGGAAACTGGACGTGTCTGCCTGCGTCTCAGAAGGAGCTTTTCTGGCCAGTGCCTTGTCCCCACGATCAGCCCCACGTGCAGGTGCTCAGGGGAGGTCACCAGCCCTGTGACTGCCACACCACGCGCATCTCAGACGCAAAGAAAGAAATAAATACCCTCTTCTGCCTGGGGACACCTTTTAATCTTCTTGCTAGATTTTCATACACTAGTCCGGAGTCTCAGCTGGGCCAGCCATGATCTCATTTAGCATTCCATCCACACGGCTCTGCTAAACCAAGGCTGCTGTTTTATGCCATGTGCTGGCAGGGGCTGGGGCTGCTCTCATTCATCGCACTGGGGGGTTCCCACCACCCCGCAGCAGCCTATACTCTGCCCCAGAGGGGAAAACATCCCATGGAGGTGGCCAGCTGGACCAGCATCCCCAGTGCTGGGAAGCTCACAAGCCCCTTGCAGACCTGCTGGTGGCAGGACGCTTGCAGGCAGCAGATGCCGGAGCAGCGGTTCTCCAGGAGCCAGGCAGCTGCCGGGGTCCCATGCCGGGGGGGTGTCAGCAGAAGCCACCACAGCTCCTCGAGTGGGTCTGGCCCTGCATCAGCAGCCTGGGGAGCTGGTCCAGCCCTCAACGCACCGCTCCTCGCCAGGTCTCCAAGTGCACACCGGACCTCACGCTGCGCGGGTAATTCAGGCTCGCAAGGGGGTTATTAAAATCCATTCAAAGCTAATGTCAGCCATTTCAGTGTTAATGTCAGTGGCTGAGAGGCACAGCAGGAGCAGGGGGAGAAGGACTTTGATTTCCCCACTTTAATTTCCAAGTGGGGTGGGCTTGGCGGGCAGCGGTGGGAGACAAGGAGCAGCAGTGGGTGGGAGCGTGTGGTGCCACGTCTCATGCCGCAGACGTGTGGGATTCGCAGGCAAACATTTCACTCCGTGTTTTACTTGACAGCATCTATCCCTTGCCGGCCGTTTCAGAGGCAGGCTAGCTGCCGGGATCCCAGCAGGTGAGTCTGTCTGAGCGCTCACCTCCAGCGCGGCGGCTGGAAAGGGGCTGATGGCTCCGCTCTGCACCATCGGGTCTGGCAGGTGGGATCGGGCATCGCACCCAGGCACTTCCCATTGGGTGCATTTGGGGTTTCAAACCTCTTCCCCCAAGTTCAGCCCTGGGTCTGCACTGACTCACAGCCCCTCAAACCCGCCGGGGGAGAAAGCAGGGCTGGAATTTGCTCACGTCGGTCAGGTGAGCCCAGACCAGCCTCTGGATTTTGAAAAAAGCCAGGTAATTTCAGGATGTGGTTACCATCATGAAGGCTAAGATAAGAGTAATCAGAGCTCCGGGCCTAAGCCGATTCCTTGCCAGTCTCAAGAAGGAATTAGCCCCGTCTCCTCCGCCCGGTGCTGCCCAGCAGCGTTTGCACACATGGGCGCACACCTGGTGAGAGGCTGAGCCGTGGGGACACACGCGTTCCGACACTTGCTGGAGACAGGGTGACAAGGACCCTGTGCAGGCAGTGCAGAAGCCCCATGGGCAGAAGAAGAAGGGGCATGGGAAGCAGCAAAAATCTGCTCCGACCACGGTCTGCAGAGCAGGTATCGCCCTACCGCCTTGTCCAGGCGCGGCGGTGCTAGGACCCCTGAGGTGCCATGCTGCTCTCCCTCCAGCCCTGGGAGGTCCTTGCCCTGTTTCTCCCCCAGTTTCAGCATCTGTTTGCAGCAGGGAGTCCTCCATGTTGGCTGAGAAATGCATTGCAGTCTCTTAACAGCTCATCCTGGATGAAAGCTTTTCCTCGTACGTAAATACTATGTGTATAACAGTGACCTTGTTTCATACTATGGAAGTGCATCAGATGCAGCTAAACATACTGAAGATGGCTTAAATGATCCGAATTTAACATTTCATTATGTAGTCTGAAGATTTCATTGAGTTTTTAAGTTAGAATGCACTGTAACTGTAGTCTGACCTCCTGGATAGTGAATTTTACCCAAGGATTTAAAGCAAGTCTGACCACTAAGCTCCATCCTTCTGACAGACAGAAATTAGCCTGGTTCATAAGCAAGAGGGGCGGCTGCTGGAGGCAGATTGATCACAAGTCACCCAAACACCAAAGACCAAAATGTTGACCAGCATCTCTGAAGGGCAGCGGGTGCTGGCTGATACTGCCACAAACCAGGTTATTTTGCTTTAGTCTGTCTGATTTGCGAAATGAAGGTAACAAATGGTTCTGAGGTCAAAGCTAGTACTCAAAAGCAATACTGGTACCGCTGTTTTCACCTAGAAAAGTGCTGCTATTCAAAAATGAACAGCATTAGAGAAAAGCGAAACTCTAGTGGTTGCCAGCGGTCAGGCAGAAGGGTCGATGAGGTGGTTTAGGATGACAGCACCGCTGAGGAGATGTGTGACACCAGCAGCCCCAAGTCCCATCCCCTGTCCCTGCCCTCCTGCCCCAGTGCTGGGGTGGCCGAGGGAGAGGGGCCGGGGCGGCGGGAAGGAGCCGCGTCTCCCTGTGGCCGGCATCTCGTGCCACGTGGCAGGTTACCAAGCAGCTGAGAGTGGGCAACGATTTCTTTTGCCAGTTTTCTAATTTATCTAATGAGCAAGAAAATAAATCAAGCTGACAGTCACCCAGGTGGTTTTGAGCCTCGGCTCCTCACAGTCCCCTTGTTCTTCCAGCCCATTTTATACCAGGGTTATAACCCGAGGACACGGCAATAACTCCTGCTATAATCTTTTCTTTACTAAAGTCACTTAGCAGATGGAGTCATTTAGAGGTGCTCACGTTTAAATGAGTGGCTTGCCCTGAAAGGGACAGCGCTGGGGCTGCTGGCAAGGTTTTCGGAATCGTTAGCCTAGAAAATGCTTAGCAGGGGAAGCGGTTGGCAGGCAGATTTCACGGACATGGCGCTGTTGTCCTCCGCCAGCAAAATTACAAGGCTGAAATCCTGGAGCTGGATCGGGCCAAACTGTTCACAGCAAACAATTTAATTGATGAATGAAGTGAATTGCCCAGGAGATGATTTTTAGTCATCTGCTCGTTTCATGAAGCCTCTTGGAGAAGGGTCCGCACAGTCGGGTGTCACTGGCTACCTGCCCACATCAGGGACGGGCTGGCGGGGGCTCCCCATCATGTGGACCTTCACCAGAGTCATCCGGGCACCTGCTCCCCGAATGAGCAACCCAGTGCTGCGAGCACGGCTACCTCCAGGCTTGCCAATCCAAAGATGTTACGCTTCCCTACAAATGTTACTGCTCGTAAGCCTTCGGGGCTAGACCAGTGATGGGACCATGCAGAAGATCTCAGCATTGGCTGTTTGAAAGGGAGCCCACACAATGTAAGGAAGAACGGCGCCAAACTAAACAGCAACGCCTACTTTCCAGCTTCTGCAAGAAATTCAGTGGCAATCTCAGAGGACTCTCCTCTCTAGCTCCCTGACCCCCTGCACAATGCTGCACAGGCTACCTTCATAAGCTCCTTTCATTTGGTCTAATAAAGTAAATTAGCTCTCCAGCTCTTCCAAGGAGAATAGCCATGAAAATGTACATTGAGATGAATGCTTGCAACCTTTGAAAATACCTCTTGCTGGTGAAAAGGCTTCTGAGAAATGAATAGAAGGGACAATAATTACCAAAGAAGGGGGAAATATTGTTCATGCTGGCTGGGCAGCATTTGACCCAGCCCTTGCAGAGATGGGCAGAAGAAGGAGGAAGGAGGCAGGGAGCTGAGACATTAACGGCAATCATTGTTCTGCGGGGAGCAATATCTCACAGTGTCCACGGAGACCAATCCCAAAGTATTCAGCCTAACAGTTCTCAAAACAAACTCCTTTGTGGCAGGCATGAAGCTTTCTCTGCAAGTCCCATTTTACATCTTTGGTCACCCAGTGCTGGTGGTATAACACTCAATTGTGAGAACCCTGCAGGAGCCTTTGATGCAAGCATCTTTGAGACGCGGGGCTTATCAGCTCAAATAACACAACTGTCTTTTATCCTTTGTGTCCCAAGCCTGCTGTTTTGGCACTTATATTTGTAATTCATTGCCTGGCTCTGGGTCTGGATCCATCAGGACAGGCAATGCTGTCTATCTGTCTGCATTGCTGAGACATTTGTGTCTGCCCGGAGGGACCTGAGCACCTAAGCTCTGCTTATCTTCAGTGATGCTCAGGTTGCTAATTGGTTAAAAGTCACTTTGGAAAGGGGGTCTGAAGAGCTGTAGACTTGTAGGTGCTTACAAAATGACTACCCCCAGGCCAGGCTGTCCATCTTTCCCTCCCTCTCGTCAGGGACTGTAACCTCTCGGTCCTATCTGGCCTTCAGAGACGCCCGTGCACCTCCAGTACCGCCGTTCCTCCCTTCCAGACCAGCTCCAGCCCATGGACCTGCACACCTTTCACCAGCACTACATTTTCTTCAAAAAAAGAACAAACGAGGTGGAAGAAGAAAAGGTGAAAACATGATAATAGCTGTGGGAAAAGGCCGCTGCTATAGACTTGACAATGCTGGAAATGGAGGCTCGGAGAAAAGTTTTTCTCTGAAAATTACTCTTTTCAATCTCAACAGCACACTGAAGAGAAGTTTAAGCACACTTTTTAACACCTTTTGTACTCAAATTCCAAATTCACCTGTCTACCCAAGCAACAACAGAAATAATCCTTTTTTATCCAGCTGCACATTTTGCTATAGAAATTTGTTTCCATTAAACTATTCCCTTTTGTCCTCTTAAAAAGCATATTTTAAATAATAACAGTGTAAAAAAAAATTACACACTACCCAAAAAACTCAACCCTGTCGACTTTGCACTTTTATACAAAAGTTATCTCTTTCTTTCGACAGATTGATGAAAACCCTTTTCATAATGTCAAGGTGGAGATGAGAAAGAGGGAGAAAATTTCTGAGTGCCCAGCACAACTAGTTATTTCAACCGGAAACACGTGGCAAACTCTGGTCTTGGAAAACTAAATTACAGCACCAACATGAACCTGATATTCTCTTTCTGCTTTGTAAAACACAGTTTTGTAGAAGCTGGGATGGAGGCACACATTGCACTTCTCCTCTGGGGAAAAGATGTACTTTTTCCATATTCCTCAAATCTTAGCAGGAGAATGTGAATTCAATCTTAAAAAATAAAAATAAAAATTATAACCATGATAACTGTCGCTGCTACCACGCTTCCAGGAGTGCTGCAGCCGCAGCTCAGCCATTCAGTGTTTCCCCAGGAAGGTCCATGCTTGGCCAGCGCTGAGAAGAAGCCCACGAGAAATCACCCCAAGAACAGCAATGTGAGAAACACAACCCCGGATCGCTGTCCATGTCTGCACCAGCCTATTCCCTCTCGGAAACGAATGCCATGAGGCTCCCCTTCACGATCCGCTCCCAGGGTGGATTTCCAGGTACTTGAACCCTCCCCAGAGAGACTTGCTCCGTCCGCGCGGTCCCCGCTGGCTCTCTCCCATGGCCAGCTGTCTCACACCAGCTACTTCTCTCGCTCTGGAGATGCAACTGAAAAGGTCACCCCTTACCTTTGCGCCTGTGTGTCGCTGCTGGTTCCTGCTACAGTCATGAGCGTCTCCTAGTTGTTGTCCGCAGGGGCTGCGAGGCACACTGGGCACAGCATTCGGGATCCTGCAAGACGGTCACCAAGCCCAGTATTTGAACTGCAAGGGAGAAAAAGAAAACATAAGAGGGAGTTTCATCAGGGGGTATAGAAGATTGATTGATGGCTTGACTAACACAAAGCCATCCCAGGGACAGCACATCTGCTCAAGTCATGGATCAGACACAGAGATTCAGGGACCAGACGTGAACGGGAAGAGGACTAAGGGGAGGTATCAAATGAGATCAGCTGCTCAACATAGCAACTCAAAGGGAAAAGAAACCCACCTGCCAGCGGAGGAGGGACTGTAAGAAATGCTGGAAGGGGACCTGGGATTGAAGTAAGAAGAACGGGACAAATGCCAGACAGGGACTGAAAGAGATGCGGGGAAGATGGATAGCTCTGGGCATGCACAGGGCAGATGGTACAAGACAGACATCAATGTAGAGCTCCTGGAGGAGTGAGGAGCTGGTGCCACCACCAGCACCAGCCACCCAGCACAGACAGATTTTAATAAGCTTAATAATCATCCTTACACCTGAGGACTGGTCTCATAAATGTGTTTTTAAATCTTAATAGTGATTTTATTGTCCTCATTGGTCACTTCCAACCCCCTCTCTGTTTTTCTGTTAGTTTTGGATGCCTGGCTGGCCTGGGCTCTCTATGCTCACCACTGCTGTCAAGCTCCTGCTCACCTGTGATGTGAGACAACCAGTATAGCAAGAAGTGACACTGATCGTAACAGTACTCATCTTTGTGATATTCAATGTCTTGTTTTATTATCATCAACATAATAACAATAATAGCAATATTAGTGACAACCATTTTATTATTCCTCCTGTTAGTAATATTCAGACATGACCTGAGAAGTATTTCAGAAACACAACACAAATCCAGTGCAAGATCCAGGAGAACGGGGCAGTTAATTAAACGTCAGAGTGATGGACAGAGCTGGGACAAGCCTGGAACAATATCAGAGAGCTGGACAACCTCTGACAAGCGCAAGGAGATGGATGGATCTGGGACACGTCCCAGACCTCTCCTCCGGCGGAGGCAGAACCCTCCTACCTACGCGCATCTTTAAACACAACATTGCTCCCTGCTCTGTCGCTGTTTCATTGACTTATGCAGGTGAGGAATTTTTCTGAAGAAAGCTGCCTTCCAAGCCGTGTCACCGATCACAGTCTGATCTGGTGACATTTTATTACCTCCAAAAGGTGCAAAGAAAATAAAGAGCCCCATTGAAAATGACAGCGTCTTAAACGTGGTTTTTAACCAGCATCTGCGTGAACTCGCAGTGGGTAGGATTTTTTTTGACAAAAGATTTCTTCTCCTTTTTCCAAACTAGACATTTGCAAGAGAGGCAGGCGGAGGACAGTGAACGGGGGGAGAGAATGGCAGCTGGAGGGCGTTGCAAAACTCCAAGAATAAATATTACAGAACAAAAGCAAGCCTGTGACAGATACCGGGCAATCTGTAAGTCATCAGGAGAGTGGAGAGCATAATAGACTAATCAATCAGGTAGACAAGGGTGAGAAGTGTCACGGGGAGGCAATAGGTAGTTGGAGGTCAGTTATGAAATATAATCTCTAAATTGGAAGGAGAAGGACAGTAGCGCAAGAACAATGACAGGTATTTGAATGCAGGTAGGCGAATGTTGGACTGGTGATTTCCAGGAGAGTGAACGTCGGATGAGAATGTTATGGAGGTAAGAAAAAATAACCTGGTATTTTAGAGACGGGCACATATTCTGTAAAGTGAAAGGCTGAACTGGTGAGACTTTAAAGTGTAGCTCCATTTCAGAAAATGCTGTTGAAAGACAGACAGTGGGGCTCCCTGTTGCTTGTTCCTCCAGGTTTCCAGACAAAGTTTGTCAGGTCAGAAGCAAAAAAAGTGATGCTTTTCCTAAGCATAAGTCCTACAAATACCACCTGGGATCTGAAAGCCGAGCCAGATCCTTTCTGGCTTGTGCTTTCTCATCAGTGATCCTGGCATGCGTAATCTCTAATGTAGTTAGCTAAGATGCAGGGAAGTCGCACGCTGCCGTGCATGAGGAGATGGGGATTCTGCAGGTGAATTTAATTATTCCTTCTACAGAGAAAGTGGGAGTCAATAGGGCACAACTCACTCTCCATTAGCTATCCAGGCTGCACGGGGACAACAAGAAGCCAGGCAGCATCTTTCACTTCTCCTGCTAAGCTAAGCAGGTACAGTACCATTACACCCAAAGAAAAGCTTGACTTAACATGAAGTCATTTCTACCGACACTTTTCTGACCTTAACCGCGTACTACAAAGGCATCACACAGTCCTTCTAACAACAGCTAGACCCAAGCAATTAGAGCTGAATGAACAATTCGTAATGAATAACCTGTTTGGCAAACTTCACCTCATTTTATGCTCATGAAATGTTCACACGCAGATTGCAAAGTTCTCACATTTCTTTGCTAATGGAAATAACTTGCCATTTTTTCCCCTGAGCAAATAGCACTGTAACAGTTCATTGAAAACAATCTATAGTCAAAACGGAGGCTGCGCTGATGGGTTATGCCGGCCACATGGTGCTGGTTCAGCTCCTCCATTGGGTGAGGGACCGGAGCGGCTCCAAGAATTGCAAATCAGGACTGTTACCTCTCTCGTTTGAAATTCCCTTTTGCCAAGCCTGTCAGCATTAGAGCACATTCACCGGACTGAATATCAGCCACGGATATGGGAAGCATGGGAACAGAGCCAAGTGTGGGCCCTCTACGGCTGATGGAGAGGGCCAGGTATCTTCAGAGGCCACTGGAGACGTTGATACCAAGGACATGTTGCAGAACCTGGAGACCCCGAGATGGAAACCCTGACTCCCCTAAACCACGTGCTTAACTCGCCATGCCCAGCGGTGGCTGGGGCCGGGCCAGATCCTGCAGAGAAAGGGGCACGGGTTTGCAGCCCAGGAGGTGGCACGCTGCTCGCGTGAGGCTGGACCAAGGGCTGGCGGCCGACCCTCCTGGTTGCTAATGAAGCCGAGAACAATGTGTGCTCTAACGGACTGAGACACGCAGGGAGATAAGAGAGCGCGGGGCAATAAATCAGGCTTTCAAAGCAGAGCATATTAGGAGATCAATGGGACAGATATTAGACCGAAGGAGCAAGCACCGGAGAGACAGGAGCAATTCTGTTCCTCCTCCTTCCCTTCGTTGCTAAGGAATTTTTTTTTTCCATTTAATAACATCCTCATTGTTTTTAAATGAGCAGCAAAGCCAGTGGGTTCCACGTGGCATTAGCAATGTGTTTGTGAAAGGGAAAGCAACTGGCTCCTAGCAGGATTTGATAAAAGCCTCTCCAAGCTCCGAGTGATTTACAGCTCAGGAAAACAAACATGGACTGATACAAATGCAGAGAGAGGCAAAGATGGCACCAACATCCAGGTACACTCAATTACCAATTCATCAGCCCAAGTGAACTTGAAGGGCTTTTCAAACTCTACACACTTCTAAATTAAAGGAAATCTTTAGATGGATAGCGTTCTGCAATAGGGGGAGAAGAAGACTAATTTGTTGATCTTCAGCTCAGGAGCCCTCGCCTTTTGCGGGCAAAGAGCCACGGGCGAGGGGGCAGGCAGCAGCTCCCACACCCCACCTGAGACCAGGGAACGGACCAAACGTCGGGCTGGCTCTCGCGCGCTGCTGCAAAGCTACCGGCACGCACTCCTTCCCTCTGTCCCTCCTCACCGCGCCGTGCCCCCGTCCCCAAACAGCCTATTTTTCCTGTCTCTACTAGAAACTCTGCTTTTGCCTGCCCTGGAGGTATTTATGGCAAAGCTGTGAAAATAGCTGATGTTTTGGATCATTGGCTGAACTAAAAAAAAAGGAGGAAAAAAAATCACTGCACAGTGACCCCAAATTGGAACTGCCCAGGCTCTCCACGGCAAAATATATATAGAAAAAAAATTTATATCTATGGTCAACCAATTGTTTAATTCAATCTGAAACTACTTCATGGGGAATGTCATTTTTCCCTCCATCCCCTGCCTAGAAACCCTTTTTTTCGCAAGAAGAGATGATTTACAGCTTCCCAGCTCTACGCTCCAGCAGCACTGACACCGACGTGGTGTTTGATATCTTTCCCTGTTGCATGAAGCTCCTCAGCGGTGGGGGACGAGGCCCTTCAGTGCTATTGTGATAAAAACTCGGAGGCAGCTGGGAGTAGTGACAGCATCGCAGGAACAGAGGGAGTCCGGCCGCCGAGAGACTGCGGGAAACTCTTTGTTAATTGTTCATGCAGAAACTGTTTTCATTTTGGTGTCTAATTGATATCTTGGGGAAACGGCATCTTTGGAAAAGACGGCGCATCCTCCCCGGACTCTGCCTGTGTGTGCTCAGGCGAGGTGCTCCACGCTGCCCGGGCTGATGGAGCGAGTTGCTGCCCCCAAAGCTGCGGTGCTGTCCCTGTCCCCCTGCCCCACGTCCTCGTCCTGCGGGTCTGGAGAGCTGAACCAGCGTGAGAGCCCTGGGGCAGCTGGAAGGGAGGGTGCTGAGCTCAGCCACCTCTCAAACCTTTGGCAGAGAGGAGACTTTGGAGGGTTTTGCACCGAGATGCCCGTTCATCAGCAAGGAGAGCTGTGTCGGTCTCTGGTCTCCGCTCGGGGGTAGGGACTGCCCGCATCCCTATGGGAGCTGCCAGCACCATCCCTCCTCCTGCCAGAAGCAGCACTGAGCCTTTAATTTCCCACTGGATATCAGCCCTCCTCCCTCCTCTTTCCTTAGGCTTCCTCCAAAGACAGCAGCCATCGCTCACACACGCAGCTCCAAGGCTGGCTCTGAACTATTTAAAAGCACAGCAGGTATTTTAATTATTCACATCAAGCGCGCCTTGCTTGCTAACGACTCTCTGAAGCTGTCATAGCCAGGGTGGGATGGAGAAGAGCCCTGCCAGGCAGCTTCCCATGACCCGGCCTCGGGGCAAAGCTTGGCGCTGCAAAACAGCCATGATCCGGTGTTGTCACCCAGGGCAGAGGTGGCACAGGGACACATGGGTGAGGAACGCCCTGGCAGATCTGCCCGGTCCCGTGCACACTCGCTTGCCCACCCAACCCATCATCCAACTGCCTGCCCAGCCCACCCTGTGGCCACCAGTATGGCACCTCACACGCTCCAGGCCTGGAGTATCTGCCGAATGTTTTGCTGTTGCTGCGAGCTGCTGTGCCCCATGCTGATAGATCAGCTCTCGTAATATTTTAAGGGTGCTGGAATTATCAAGACGCAAGGAAATAGAGGGGTACTTATACAGCACAGCTGGGTGGCTTCAGACAAAGACAATAGCAGGGATGGCATCCTTCCTCGCTGCCTTGAGCTGCTCCCAGGGTTATATGCAAAGAGCTGCTTTGGAAATCAAGCCCTTGCCACCCTGCAGCGATGTCTCTACTTGCTTCTTCCTTCCCAGAACCATCACAAATACTTGCTGCAACAGCATCCGCTCCTCTGACCCACATCCTTCCCTGGGGCCTGGCGCTGGGGCCTCGAGGCACAACAAGCTCATCTTTTGCAAGGGGAAACAGGTGCAGAAAGAAGGATGGTGTCCCACCTTCATGGCTGGAAGAAAGACAGCTTGTGTTAAAGGGAGCCAGCCTTGCACCAGGCTCGCAGAGGCTGTTCTCGGCTCCGGAGCGCAGATGTGAGGCAGAGACAGGCATCCCACCTGCAGAAGGGTCAGGGCTGTGGGGTCCTTCATTTTGACCCCACTGAGCTTCAGTTAAATCTGAGCTTTCTTTTCCAGACCTCGGGATTTCTATCTGAGGTTCTTCCTTTCCCTCGAAGGTTGCTCTCAATTATTTCTCTTATTTCTGATAATTATTAAGTGGCTCTCCTTCCCTGCCTTTGCTCACCATTGCCTCGGTGTAATTTTGGAGGATTTCCAAGAATATTCAGGATCTGCTTTCCCCTCCCTCTACGAGAGCAAGAGTCTCATCGTGGGTAACCCTGAGCTTCAGGGCTTTTCTCTAGCAGTAACACCCCGCGGGCAAAGCCTGCGAGCAGAGAGAGCCCCATGAGAGCACATCCCCTGGTTGCAGAGCTGGAGTCTTCAAGCCTCCTGGACCACCAGAGCCAGCCCCTCTCTTTTTAACCTACGTGTTTTTTAATGCTAATTTCCACCACATGCCCAATTCGACGCTCTAATAATGAACAACAGCTTTCTTCCTTTCCTTCTGATTTCATATTCATGAGTCAGGGTTTCCTGGCACTAAACGTAAATGCTAAACGGAAATCGCTGCACAGTGACATGTCTGTGTAGCTTCACTGTCCATTTATTTGCCTTTTCAAAGAGCTGCTGTGTTAAGCAAACATCTCTGCCTGGATCCTATCTGGAGGAGTTTGTCTGGTACGGCATGGTGCCTGCTGGGGTGGGGGAAGCGACTCTGTGTGATGGTGTCTCATAGCTCTGTTTTTGCTTCAGGGTATTTCTTGTACAATAGTTCAAGCTTGGTGAATACCTCAACCTTTTCTTGAATATTTGCTTGAATCTTGGCAGGCTGCGTTCAGAGCTGACATAGCGAGGACTGAAGCAGGGAACTCCCAGAGAGAAACACATCCATCGCTTCGGCTCAGACTCCACCGAGGGCTCCCACGGGCAGCAGTGGGCAGATGTCTTGGCAGGGGAGGCAAAGAGACACCTGTAACATCACTGGGCAAATTATTTTTTCTGGCAACTAGAAAATTCACATATACACGCAAAAAAAAATGTTTCAGGATTCATCCGAACTTACTGTCCTCTCCCAAAAAAAGAGGGGCAAAAGGCATCTTGAAAAAGGGGAAGTTTTCTGTTAACCATAATCATCAAAATCTTTCAGTACTTTCCTTGCAGACTATGCTTCCATGTTGAATTGAATTTTTTAAAACTTCAAGGGCAAAAAACAATCTAAAAGCAAAAACCAAAGGAATTAAATCTTCATGTATTTCAAGGTGAACTGAGATGTTCTTCTCTGCAGAGCTACCAAAGGTGAGTAGTGTCTTCTTCTAACTTGCCTGGGACAGAAGCTGTAGACACACAAACTAGCACCTTGAAGTCCCCGTCCCAACAGCCCACCCTGCCCATGGAGCAACACATGTGCCCACCTCTGCTGGTGAACCATGTTGTCCCATTGGAGACATCATCATCCTCGCCTATCTGTTCTGCAACCAAACAGGAACAGATATCACCACCCTGGGAGCAAGGAAAACCACCTGGAGCTGGGGTTGGGCTGTGCTTGCCTCTGCTCGCTGTCTGTTCTCTTCATGGAAATACCAACTGAAGGTGGCTTTGCTCTAAGACGTGGGCTGGAAAGGGGAGCAGCCGATGTTCAAGTGCCCCGGGCTGCTCTGCTGGTTTTGCTCCTGCAATGGTCATCTCCATGGGGTAAGGTGGGCAGTGAGGAACTGCAATGGTGGACATGGCAGCTCTTTGCTTGTCCAATGTGTGAGGCTTTACCTCCTCTCAGCTGCCTCCTTCTCCAGGGCTCCATGAATGCACTGCAGCTCCTTATGGTCTTATTCCATTGCCTTCTCCCTTTGCTTCTGTAGTCATCCATCGCCTTTCCCTGTCTGCCGTTCCCCAAATGCTTTAACAAATGAGCTCATAGGAAGGCAAGAGTGAGGATGAGAGATGAATTTCAGACCATGAGAAATGAACTCACAAATGTGAGTGTTTGCAACCGACCAGCTGAAGAGTTGTGCTCCTGCTCATGGAGGACATGCTGTGTGGCATGTGTTCAATCAAAGTAACCAATGGGGACCACTATTTGAATATTATCTACAAGGAACAGGCTCTTTATGAGGAAATTATGCAGCAATATTTAATGGTGCCAATGATTCAGCAAGTAATAGAAAGAAATATTCCTTAAACCATTATCAACTTCTCATGGGTAACTCCCAGATGGGACTGGGGGTAAAAACCCTTTCATTAAAAAGCTATTCAGTTATGGTAAAACTGCCATATGTGTCTCGCTGAGACAGAAGAAGTCTGATTGTCAAAAGTGACTTCAGCCTGAAAGCTGCAGGGAAATCAGAAAGCTACTTCACATTTGAACAGGGGTTTTGAAATCTGTCTTTAGGGACCTGAAAGCATAGCTAGATCTCACACAGCTGAAGGTGTCTTACAGCTGGATGTCTAGGTTAAGGTAATTGTCTAGACTTCTTTTATCATCAGTGAACAGAGAGATGCACACCAACCCCCAGAGAGTGATTCATTCTTCCTGTCTTAGACATCTATTTTTGGATGGGATGAATTACATTCTGGAGGTGTTGAACTTTCTCCACTGACTATGGAGGAGTCTAGATGATGAACTTAGCCTAGACACTTAACCTTTATATCGCTAAAACAGGCAGTGCTTGACTGGTGAGAGCAACCCAAGTTGTCGCAATACAGTGTCATGGCAGTGGTAGGTTGGGAGCACTTGGCCAACACCTACACAAGAGAAGCAGCGCTCTCCACAGGCAGGAGATGGATAGGCACACCCTGCGGTGATCTCAATATTTAACTGAGACCTGGGGACACTCTGGTGCCTGATCATCTCATCTAATTCATTTATGTCATGCAAAAGGTACAGATTACATGCAATTCCTTCCAAAGCGTGGCCTGAAAGTTGTAATTTTGTGGTCCTAGGAGGAAAGCGGGGACTGGTCTCTCAACTGAGTGTAGCCTTTCAAAAAGATCAAGCCTTTTACTGAGTTTGGGCTTTCCTGAGATTAACAATCCCAAGCATCCAAAAATCAACAATTTAGTCCTGAAAAATCAGCTCTATTCTTGTACCCATCTTCTCAGTTTTGAGCAGCCATGTCTTGCAATTTTAAGGGTTTGCTTACAACCTCGAGAGCTATTTTGTATACAAAAGGCTCCCATGTCTCAGTTTTGCTGTAGTCCAGAGTCAATGCTAATGACCCACACTGCAAAAATAATCCCATTGTCTTCTAGGGGGCTTCTTGCTATGAGTCTTCCAGAAGCCAATGAGATTATTACTGCCATGACTTCAGTGGGGGCCAATTTCAGTCCCCTCAGAAAAGCAAGGTCTGTACACCTCTCAGAGCCATCACGCCCAAACCTGTCCAGCTTCCACTCCTGCGATACAACATGGGTCAGGTTATCTGCGCAAAGCCCAGGACTGGAGATCGAGGAACTCTACAGGAAAACCAGACATTGCGACTTCAAAGATCAACATGAGAAAATCAAATAGAAATAGGGAAATAAATGAAAGGAGAAGTTACCAGAGGAAGGCCAGATTGCCACCCAGAAATAGCTTTCTAAAGGAAATGTTTGCAACCGGTTCTGAGCAGGGCAGCTAAATTACAAAAAGCATGTCAGGACCCTTCTCCAAAGCCAACAAACATGCAGGAAGAGTGGGAATAAAATTCCTAAGACAAAGACAAAGATGGAGGATTTTTAACTACCCAGAGTTGTGGGCTTGAATTCACAAGGAGAAAGATTTGTGCTCTTTCCTGGAGCGTACTACTGCCAGAAGCAGAATGCAGCTGACGACAAAAAGCTGATGGCTGGAAGCCAAGGGGGTCCTTAGGGGCCAGGGAAATGCCTTGGAGACTTCAGTTCTCTATACCAATTGGCTTACGCCTGTCAGAAACAAACAGTGTTTTTTACTGACTCGTCTGGAAGATCAAGATGGATCACACTTATTTAAGGGGATGTTCACAGAGCTCATGGGAATGTGTTCAAGACAGGGTTGAGCAAGACCTTCAGTTCATGGTGCGATACCAAAAGTAACGTAGACATGTGAAGTGTACATCTATCTGTCTATCTAGGAACGTACACACACACACGATACACAGGCTTCTTAGAGCCTAGCGCTATAAATTAGACTCCTGTGAATTGAACAGGCTTACTTAATGGTATGGCAGTCCAGCAGGATGGATACAGCACTGAGGGCTTGGTTTCTCCTTTTCGGCTTCGTTTCTCTTTTTCTGCCTGCTTCAGCCATTGAGTTACCTGGGACAAGTTTCTACAGCTGTGCCTCAATTTTCCTGTATTTAAAAACAGGGTAATGTGACTGTGAAGTGTTGGAGATCTCCTAAGGAAAGACACCGCATGAGAGATTCTTCTATTTTAAATCTTGAAAAGTGCTAGCCAAATGCTAGTTCTTAAATGCAGCTGGTGAATATGTAAGGAAAATTGATTTCTGCAGAAGACTACATCATTTAAGCGAAAAGTCAATAATCATCTTCCATACTAGCGTTTAAATATTTGATCGAAAACGTTCAGATAACGGTATATTTTCGGTTCAGATTGTTCACTGGAAAGCAGGGAAAACACAGCATTAGACTCAGTATTAAATACTATGTTGACAGAGAACACAAATGTCAGTATGACCATCTTAGGAAAGATATTTTAGAATATGTAAAATTAAATGATTCAGGATTACTCATGATGATATCTTACAAGAAGCAGTGGAAGCTCTTATTTCAGGAAAATTCTTTTAATTGCTAACAATGTAAAGAAAATATAGTTATAAAAAAACTACCTCCCTTGATAAAGAAATACAAAGACTTCAGGCTCCGAAGATGAACGCTGTAAACCAAAAGCAAGACAGAATACTAAAAAGTCTAACAGAAATCTCAATACATAATCAAGGGAAAAGGCAAAATCACAAATAAAAGTGGCCAAAGGAGACTTCCATGAAAGGGGCAGTAAGATCAAAGAGTCTGGCTTGTCTTCTTACAAGGCAGTTTATATATATGTTCAAAAATATGGAAATTTTTCAGAAGAAACACAAAATTATTGTAATAAGAAGATGTAGCTCAGTCAGGAAAAAGACAAAACGCAAAAAGCCCACCACTAGAGTATCAGACCAATGGTCAAAGGGCTAAAAACCATTTAATCCCTGGCAAGGGCTGTGACCAGCTAGCTCTACAGTCAGGCAGTCCTGGTCAGACGGTAGTTCACTTTCCCACCAGAAAGTTACATTTCAGCAAAAATGAAATTTCTCCTGACATGAATTAGTTGTGGTAAAATCACGTTTTAAAAGAATTAAAAATGTTTTGATAAATCAAACATTTCATTTTCCAGACTTCAGGAGAATGTTTTATTTCTATTTTTATCACATAATAAAATCTTCAAACATTCATATCTAAACAACAATAAAATTCACCTGAAATATATTTTAATATTAACTTAATATTCTATTCAGGATGCAAACAAATGTCAAAATCTTATAATTTCCTGCAAGATACAAATTCTTCTATCATCTCATTGCTAAATTTTCAGGCTTTCCAGGTATCTATTCCAGAACTTGTACCGAAACATAAGAAAAAGGCAGACTTGAAAACCGTGAGGTATGTTGTTGTTATCCTAATGTGAAACAGAGGGAAATCTATAAGCAAACATATCGTCAGCCCACAGAATCAGACCAAAATATGGGCATCAGGACTGTAGTCTGTTAAACACCGTCAGTGCACCAGGAACCGCATTCACCCAACCTAGGTGAAGAAATAGGGATTTTAAAATACTTTTGGGTACAGAAAAAGCATCTGACTGTGGAGAGTGGCCATTCCTTATGAACCTTCCTTTTTTTGTCTCAGTTTGGTTTATATTTAGAAATGCTATAAATATCTTTTATTTAATCAAATGAAATAATGTTTTGATAGACGATTCACTCATTTAATCTCCCCAAAATAAAGGCTGCAGATAAGACTGTTTTCACTACATCTGTTCATCTGGCAGAAAAAAAAATAATTTCAATGGAAATGTTGCAAAACCCAACCCTTTCTACCCAGATGCTATATTTCCATATTTCTGATGCCATCCTGCCTGCAACCATTTCTTTAGATTTACGTGAATTAACTACTGTAGGACAGATACCAGACTACAAAGTAAGTATTCAAAAAAGTAACGATTGCCTTTGATGATGACTTTGGAAGCTCAAAACAAAAGGTGCAATCTCTCGTCCATATACAAAAATAAACATTATGGGATGGGTTTAATATACCTAAAAGCTTCATCCCATAAGGTGGTTTTATATAAGTTTCAGAACGAAACTGCAATCTAGAAAAAGTCTGCAGGTTCCAAGTAGGCAGATAATGCAGCGTTTGTATGAACTTATTTCCTCCTGATTTCTACTCATTCTGTGGGTTACTTCTGCAACTATCCAAGATGTCTTTGGCACTTAGAAAAACGTGCAACCATAACCTTACAGGCTTTTTTTAAATAACAAAACTTATTGAGTCAAGTATAGTTCTTCACAACTCCTTTTAGAGCAAACTAGTATTAAGCTTCAAGTAGAAGTACCAACCAGAAGAACAATAGATATCTGGGATGGAAGTTAGGAATAATTTGTATTGAATCCAAACTGGAGACTCTTTCAACCTCTGCAGGTCTTTTCATGACCAAGTTTAAGGAATCGACCATCAAGAGAAATCTGTAGTAGAAGATAAGACCATAAGATAATGCCCTATTCAGTGCTCACCTGCACCAAACTGAGTTAATTGTACTGATACAAAGTTTGTACAAGGTACAGAGCAAGGGAAGATTAACCCTTTTGACCTCAGGGAATGGGCAAAAGGTGCAATATAATACAATTTTCCACAATTACGATCCTCCTGTTTTCTCCTAAAGCACTTGATTATTACGAAAACAGCCTAGCAGATTACACAAAGTACTTAGGATTTGTATGGTAATAACGATTACACGGTGTAGCCAGGGAGTAGGTTTTTACCTATGATCTACTGAGCTGAAAAGACAGGTTCTAACTCTGCAGAAGTTTGATGGTAAATTTACCGTCTTCGGGAGCGTGGTGGCAGGCAGGAGAGCAAAAGAAAAAAATATTTGTCACTGTTTTTAGCATGACTGTTTTACAGCATCAAGTCCTAACTGCTGTCAAGATTTTTATAGACTTCACTTCAAGGAACAGATAATAAAAGACAAAAATCAGAAAAACAATTAAAATGAGTTACAGCGAGAGGGTCCTTTTTGCCTATACCCCTTATCGTGCAACTACGCACCAACAAAATCATATTGCGCTACAACAGATGAACAGGAGAATTCTGCCGCCATCAGACAAAAACTATAGGTAAAATCTTTGCAAGGTCTGAATTAAAAAATGAGCCATCAAGATAAAAGCAATTGATTTTCAAATGGACAGGCGAGAATGGATTGATATAACATGATCAAGTAGCTGTTGCATGTAATTTGATGGCAAGTCTGTATAAAACTTAATATAGCATCTATTGTGCCTCTTCCAGATTATGGTCTTGATGTTACTGGCTCGTGAGTAGTGCTGGGGAAACTGCAGTGGGGAAAGGAGCTTCCAACATGTAATTTGGTTTTGTCCTAAAATACAGACATATTGTCAGGAAATAGTAACTGTTACCAAAAATACTGCTGGAATGAAAAATACTGTGTTCTTTCCACTGGAAATAATCTTAGGAGAAGAAGATACCAAAATAGCCGACACTAAAACACGAAGTCCCTGTAAGGAGAACGTGCTCTGATTCAGCAAAACAGGTAAATCTGTGCCTACGTTAAGGGAGTTCTGCCCAGTTGAAATCACTCGTGTGTTACAATTTTCAGCATGTTTATGAGCCCTTGAAGTCAGTTGGATGTATAGTGCTCTGCTACATTGGGCGGCAGTAGGGATCCTTCACCTTCCCACGGCAGTTTGGAAGCTATGTGTGGTGGGCTGACCCTGGCTGGATGCCTGGTGCCCACCAAAGCCGCTCTGTCACTCCCCTCCTCAGGTGGACAGGGGAGAGAAAATATACCGAAAGGCTCGTGGGTCGAGAGAAGGACAGGGAGATCCCTCAGCAATTACCATCACGGGCAAATCAGACTCGACTTGGGGAAAAACATAATTTAATTTATTGGCAATCAAATCAGAGTAGGATAATGAGAAAATAAAACCAAATCTTCAAACACCTTCCCCCCACCCCTCCCTTCTTCCCGGGCTCAACTTCACTCCCGATTTCTCTCCCTCCTCCCCCCGAGCGGTGCAGGGGGATGGGGAAAGGGGCTGTGGTCAGTTCATCACACGTTGTCTCTGCCGCTCCTTCCTCCGCAGGGGGAGGACTCCTCACACTCTGCCCCTGCTCCATCGTGGGGTCCCTCCCATGGGAGACAGTCCTCCACGGACTTCTCCAGCGTGAGTCCTTCCCACAGGCTGCAGTTCTTCACAAACTGCTCCAGTGTAGGTCCCTTCCACGGGGTGCAGTCCTTCAGGAACAGACTGCTCCAGCGTGGGTCCCCCGTGGGGTCACAGGTCCTGCCAGCAAACCTGCCGCAGCCTGGGCTCCTCTCTCCACGGGGCCACAGCTCCTGCCAGGAGCCTGTTCCAGCGCGGGTTTCCCACGGGGTCACAGCCTCCTTCGGGCATCCCCCTGCCCCGGCGTGGGGTCCTCCATGGGCTGCAGGTGGATGTCTGCTCCACTGTGGGCCTCCATGGGCTGCAGGGGCACAGCCTGCCTCACCATGGTCTTCAGCAGGGGCTGCAGGGGAATCTCTGCTCTGGCACCTGGAGCACCTCCTCCCCCTCCTTCTCCACTGACCTTGGTGTCTGCAGAGTTGTTGCTCTCACATGTTCTCACTCCTCTCTCTGGCTGCTGCTGCACAGGGTTTTTCCCCCCTTCTTAACTCTGTTACCCCCAAGGCGCTGCCACCGTCGCTGATGGGCTCGGCCTTGGCCTGCGGCGGGTCCGTCTTGGAGCCGGCTGGCATTGGCTCTGTCGGACATGGGGGAAGCTTCTAGCAGCTTCTCACAGAAGCCACCCCTGTAGCCCCCCCGCGACCAAAACCTTGCCATGCAAACCCAATACACTATGGCACCAAGTATGGGGAAAACAGAGACCTGAGAACATAATTCATCTGAAAAAAACTGAAGAGCTCCAAAACTCTGCAACGCCTTTTCCCTGCACACCGGATAGCAAGAGAGGAGTGGAAGAATGGATCATTTACGATGGGATTGAAGAGACTTGTAGTCTGCTAGTTTGCAGAGTTGATAACCCATGGGATGCTTTGGGTCTTTGCCTTGTCCTGGTGCCAGCAGAGGGGACCAGTCCCTCTCTGGGCCCTCCTAGACATGGAAAACTCAAGTGTAGGGGCAGAATTTAAGGAATCAATTCCACTCCAACCCATAAGCATGTGTAGCCCTGACACAGATTGAAGGTCCCACGCTTTGTGTCGTTCAGATCTAAACTTCCACCGATGGCCTCCATGAGAAGATCATGGATGGCGGCCAGCGTGAGGTGTGAGCAACTCTCTCATGCCTCAAGGCAGCAGTTTGTGACCCTTCCTCATACAAAAGGAGAACTGCTCCCACCGTGAGCCTTAGATCCAAAGACAGGTGGTTAAATATTTACTTCAGAATCTGGATTTTCATTTTCGGCTGTTTGATCTTTTCTTTTTTTTTCCTCTTTACTCATTCTTGAGTATTTAGTCCCATCCCACAGCTCCTGAGTAGATGTGTTAAAAATAAAATAACAACCAGGGGTGGGATTTTCCAAAGCACTCAGCATTGCCTGACTCCGTTCTCTTTGAAGTCAGCAGGAGTTTTATTATCAACTTCAATGGGAGCGGTTAAGCCAATGCTACACATTGTGAACGTGCATATTCATGAAGCAAGCAGCATTTGCTAATGGTACATGGATTCAAAGGGCTGATAAGATTTTTGAAAAAAACAAGTAGTTCCATGAGCACCAGGACTATGAAATCCTGCTTTCCTTCAGCTTGATTGGCTTGGGCGCCCAGGAAGGCGTGCATGCTGACTGAAGTCCTTCCTGCGGGTGAGGTGCCGAGACGTGTGCTCTCTCCCAAATGGATTTGTCAGCATCAAATAAGGGCTCAGCACAACATGGCAGCTTTTTCCTCAGTAGAAGTAGGGCATCTCTCTTCTACCTCGGCCTGTCTGCTCAAACCTTGAGGGAACTTGCTATTTTTGAGACTGCTACCCGCTATCAAATTCGGCTGGAATTGGATAATGCACTTAAAAGTTGCTAGGCATATACACACAGGTATGCACACGCTCCACGTGAGCATGAAATCCACATTTTTGCAGGAAGTCATGTTAAGGCCTCTCAGAATCAAGTTTTGAGGGAGTGAGAAAGATGGATTCGGGGCAGCTGATCAGTAAATAGTCCCAGATGGATGAACCATGATCCTCTGAGAATCTCAGCTACGGGGAAGGTGCTAAGAGAAGGGCAATCCTTGAGGAAAGAAGATGAAGACAAGAATATGGTCCTTGAGAGGATTTAGGAAAATGGCTGCTGAGATAAAAGTACATTCCAGATAAGAAACTGCCATATATAAATGTGGCAAATTTGCTCAAAGTACTCAAAATGTCTAAAAAACCTCAGCATTTTAAAGGGCGCAGAGTTTTTGAGGAACGAAGGTGCTGCACTTCTGGAAAGCCAGGCCATTTCCATTCTGGAAAGCCAAAGCATCTCTGGTTGCACAAAGAAAATGAAGGGAAGCGGCAACAGCGACTGGTCCCTTTGGCATCAGAGCTAAAGCAGCCCAAGAGGAAGACAGAGAGAGTTGGATGTGGTCCCCAAACTCCTTTCATATGGGAATCCAGACTCCCAGGAACAAAGCCTGCAACGGACCTTCCCTGCCAAGAGCAGCCCACTGCCAGCCCAGGTGCTCACATGCACTGTCACTGCCTTTGGCACCAGGGATGTCCAGAGAAGAGGATCAATTCTCTTTCCACCCCACAATTTCCACACCGCTGACAACTCAGAAAACAATTCAAGAGGGAATTCAAAAGATCTGTTGAAATTTCAACGAGGAAATCTGAGTGAGTGAGCATATGTAAATAGAAAGAATGAGTAGCACATAATTACATCAAATTGTTACTTAGCAAGGGAAGTAAATAACCCAAAATATGCAGAGCAAAAAATGGCGATGAATTAGAACTAATTACTTAAGGCTAATTAAAATAAGAATAGCTTGAATTGAAATATGTTAATAGCATTGAACCTGCCACCTACGAGGGAATTCAAATAAAAATGATAATGTCGCTTCAACCTTCACCTGATGGGGGTGGGAAGTTGGGATTTGGGGCTCATGGATGCTTTAGGGGCATTGACCGCAGCAATGCATTATTTGATTGCTCTTGGAATGGGCTTGAATTTTCTGGTGGGTGCAGGTCCCCTGGTCATGGGAAGAAAGAGGTTTTCTTGGATAATGGATGTGAAGTGGAGAAAATAGTGTGAGAGACTGTCCTGGTTTCAGCTAGAATAGAGTTAGTTTTCTTCCTAGTGCTGTGTTTTAGATTTAGGATGAGAATAATGTTGGTAACACACTGATGTTTTAGTTGTTGCTAAGCAGTGCTTACGCTAAGTCAAGGACTTTTCAGCTTCTCATGCCCTACCAGCAAGAAGCTTGGAGGTGCACAAGAAGCTGGGAGGCGGCACAGCCAGGACGGCTGACCCCAACTGGCCAAAGGGATATTCCATACCATATGATGTCATGCTAGTATATAAACCGGGGGGAGGAGGACAGGGGCGCCGTGGCTCGAGGACTGGCTGGGCATCGGTCAGAGGGTGGTGCACAATTGTATTGTCCATCACTTGTTTTGTATATTCTTTTATCATCATCATTATTATTATTATTCTCTTCCTTTTCTGTCCTATTAAACTGTCTTTATCTCAACCCACGAGTTTTACTTTTTTTTTTTCGATTCTCTCCCCCATCCCACTGTGGGGGTGAGGGTGAGAGAACAGCTGTGTGGTTTTAGCTGCCTGCCAGGCTAAACCACAACAGAGACAAAACCTAAATCCCTCGAAGACTAATAGATCCTGAGGCCCCTCCTCACGCCAGGAAGCACTACGGTTGAAGAGAGTAAAAGAGAGAAGCACAGAGATAATGAGATGATGAAGAAGGAAAGAAAAAGAGGGAATAAGAGAGACTGAGGGAGTGAGCGGGAATGAAATAGATAGGGAGAGCCTAGAGCCATGACAAATCATCCACCAGCTTCAATTACACGAGCCTGCTGGGCTATGAAATCTGCCAAAGGTCACTGGATTCCTCTCTTTGCAATTAAGAAACAAGTGGCTTCGCTGGTTCCACCCCGGGGCCCAACTGTCTGCTGCAAGCGTCCGGGGACCAGCGGCACCGCTTGTGGCTGTAGGTACCTGCACTGACAGCACGACGCTAACAAGCTAGTCCAGAGAGCATGGACAGCCCCATTTAGGAGATGAACGTGTCTGAGCTATGCACCAACTCCCAGCGTTTAGCCAGCACGCCACAGTGCTCCTGTGCCAGCAACTCACGCCCTGCCGGAGAGCAGAGGGGAAGCCTCAAGCAGCAGGAAAGCCTGGTTCAGCATCTTCTTGCCGTACCGCAGCCACGCCACAGGGGCCAGCTTGTGCTTCACCACCGCCCTGCATAGGCTTATGCCCCAACCCATCCTCAGCTGGAATCTCAGTAGACTTGGATCCACACTGGGCATGGACTCATCCGGTTCAGCGGCAGCATCTGCACATGGACAAGTCCTGACCCCGCTCCTGCCACAAGCAGTGAGGGCCCTGGCTGTGCACCACGCTCCGGGGCTCACCTCTCAGTGCTGAGCTGGGCATGAAGGCTCTCCCGGCTCCTCTGGGAGCTGAGCTGTTAGTTGTGTTTATGGCCTCGCTCTTCCCAGTTCTCCTGGTTCACACTGGAGGTGAAAACCTCCTACCCCTCTCCCATCCCAAGATTCGCATGAAAACCATGAGCTCCATATCCCGGCATGCTGCGCGGAGAGAGGCCACGAAGGGGATGGAGGGTGGGACACAGCGAAGTGATGCAGCCTTTCCATTTTCACACCAAGTCCTGGGCTGGATTTTGAGCCAACTGAACAGAAAGCTGGTGCCAGGCTTGCTGCCAGCTGATGAATCCAACTGGATTCATCTTGTAGCTGTGCATCTGAGAAAGCTCTTAAGCCCAAGCATGGTTGGGTTCTCCCCAGTGGGTACGGGATGCTGTGAAACATCAGCAGAGGTGCTGCAGTTACAGAGGTCCTGCCCTGTCCGTAACAGCCTTCCCAGCACGGACCAGCTGCTGAGACTGGACTGCAAAAGCCTCTCAATAGCATCCAGAGTACGGACTGACTCCCTGAGTCCTACACGGGCGATGGTAACAAGCCTTGGATCAACTGCACGAACTACAGGCTGGGATCTACCAATGACCATCTCCTCAGAGCTCAATTTATACTGAATGCCAGCCAGGAAGGGCAACGGTGGGACATATCCTTAGGAAACATCACTGTACTGAGTGCCAGGGCTCTGCTTTGAGCATGCAAGTGGGGTAGATCCATCCCCGGGTGGCTGTAACGTGATTTCTATTTCTCCAGCCTCCTGCAGAAAAAAACAATCACCTCCTAGAAAACCAGAGTTCAGACTCATCACTCCTCCTGCACGTGGAGGAGCTGTGGCAGTCCCCACTGCCAAGGTCCCGACATCGCCGTCGCTGCCCTGCCTGACCCTCTGCCTTCCAGGGAGGGAAGCCCTGGCACCGGCGAGGACGCTGCCTCGGCAGACACAAGCAGTCAGCTGAAAGACGTTTCCTCTTTGTTTCTCTGCTCGGTGTAATGAATCCTGCCTCCCACTCAGATCTGCTAAGTAAGAGGAGTTACTGTGAGTAATCTCCACTTCGGCATCTTCTGCTGTAATCGCAGAGAAATCACATTAGCTTTTTTTTCTAGGACAAGGAGAAATTCATCAAATTGCAATCCAGGGAGAACACATACAAGAGAGGGAAAGCCAGCACCACTACACACATACCCTGCACAAATCCCAAAGTTGACATTTACATTTCAAACACTTATAACAGCTAAACAAATAACAGTAATTATACTATTTGCATACTTTGTTAAATAATTGTTTGTTAGGTAAAGGGAGCCTCTGTGTGTGTGCAAGGAGTGGATGCTCGAAGCCTGGGGAGGCAGAACAGCTGCTTCTTCCCTCCCCAGGTGCCCTGTTTGCTTCACAAAATGGTGACAAGTGACCCAAAGCACTGGCCAGGGGGTTGGGCGTGCTGATATACGGGACCTGCAGGTATGGGAGCAGGAGGCCCTTGGTGTCTGCGGGCTCTGGAGAAGGAGGATCGTGAGACGTAACCACGCTGCCCAGCAGCTGCATCACCTCCCTGAGCACATGAGCGAGCTTATTGCTCCAGACTTGAGCACCAGCCCTTGCCAAGGTGAAGCTCCCATGCTCTGAGCACAAATTTAGGACTGCGGAAGCGAGTTGTCCCCAAGAAACGGGAGAGCTGCAGAAGAACGCAGGGGAAGGCAGAGAAGCAGGACGGAGCCTTTTGGCAGCCCTCCAAGGGCAGGTCCCCCCTTTGCAGCACCACGCGCTGAACACCCCTCTGACGACAGCGCCTGACTCAGAGCCCACAAACCGTCTCGTGGCTGGCGATTTCCCTTTGCTCCTGCGAAAGCATCTCAGCTTTTATCCCTTCCTGCTCAGCTTCTCAGGCAGACGGCTAATTGAAGGGTTTTTCTTTCATTTCTAGTACAGAAAGCCCAGTAAATGCCTTTTAATCTGCCCAGCTTTCCCCGTGATTGGCTCTGTCTATCCTCTTGCCACTCCTATCCTATTTTTTTTTTTTTTTTAAGTAGACTTGAATGATGCGAACTGGTGGAGAGAGGAGAAGCCTTCTGCCTCTCCTCACATGGTCGGAAAAGGTGGAGCAGAGCCAGAGCCACTGCATCTTTTCACACCTGGCTGGAACCAGGTCAGGCAGCTAATGCGTTTCTCGGGCTCAGCGGCTACTTGTTGGAGACACACGAACGCTGCTCGGCTGTTCGAGTGCTGGAGGCTGGGAGAAGAAATTCCAGCGAGAGACATATGTGTCGGAAGGCAGAGAGGGATGCGGTGCCAGGAAAACGAAAAGCGACGCGTGCACGGAGAGCTCTGCTCCGCGCAACAGAAAGAGATGCAGATTTAATAAAGGCTGGATGACTTTGAAACTGTCCCTCATAGCCTCAACTAAGACAGGAGATTTCATTAACCGTGAGAGCGAGTGCTCATGCCCTGCCGATGGGCGAAATTCCAGCTCCGGAGGTTAAAACTGTCCATGTGGGTCCATTAGCCTGGGAGTAAAACCGCGCTAACTCCGCATCCCTCATCCCGAGTTGGTTTCCCCAAGCAACACCAGGAAAGTCACGGTCCCAAGGAGGAACCCAGACTTTCGCCGGCTGTGATCTGCGCAGCTCACGTTTTTAAGTGCACAACTAAGGGCATCCCACGGGGCTGGGGAGGAGAAACGCTCCAAAATAACTGTTCTCCCCTCAGAACATTTTCACTGGAAACGTTTCTATTTACCCTTCAGCCAAAACTTTTTCCTGATTTTTTTTTTCTTTAAGTTAAAAGAACATTTTCCTGTTCAATTCTAGTTCTTTCAAGCAGAAAGTAGAAATATTCGTTTTTCTTTAATGACTCCTTTCTCCCTTCTCTCCCACTACCCTGCTTTTTACTCAGAGTTTAAAAAAAAGGAAATGAGGGAAGGAAAACTAACAAAATCAGAGAGAACTTTTTTCCATTAGTTTCAAATAACTTGAAATGACTTTTTTTCTTTTTCTTTTTTTTTTTTAAAAAAAGTTTTATGCGTGATTTTGAAGAATGCAACAGCTTTATGCAAACCTTTTTATGTAGGTCAAAAAACTTTTTTCGCAGGATAAAAAAACCACAAACCAAACCAAACCTTAATGTGTGTGAAACAATGTGGACCAGCTCTAAAAATAAGCTACGGTAGCAATGAAAGCTTTGCCCCAACCGACTGCGCGTTGGTGTCACCTTCTCCCGCCTCGAGCGCCCCGCGTTCCCCTCCCGCCTCTCCAGCCCGCAGCCGCGGGACACACCGTGTGTGCGACACAACCAGGGCCGCGCCACGGCCCACCGCGACTGACACTCGCTTTGCACAAGCGCAAACGCCTTCTCTCCGGGAATACACCCTCTGCCACGCGATCCTGGTGCCCTGCACCTCTTAACGACGGCAGGACTCCAGGGCTGGGTGAGCAAGCTCGGTGTCTTACCCGCATGCTGACACATCACCCCTGGCTTCCAGCAAAGAAGGATCCTTTGTGCTAGATGCTGGTCCAATTTAGCGCATCAAATGAGAGACACTCATTAAAAAAGTAATGAGCAACTCAGGTAATTTTTTTTAAGCTTTCTGATTAGGTAGACTTGTTGGGGAATGCTGCGCTCAGCATGAGATAACGTCCCCGTGAAGGTAGCGGCGGTTAGGGAGGAGATGGGCTGCCAGGGAGAGGAGTCAGAGCTAAGAGCTCCTCGGGACGGCTGAGCGCTTTGCTGGCCGAAGGGGAGCGGGATGTGGCCAGGGTTTGACAGCACAGCCGTGTCTGTGCCTGTACTTTGGCTCGAGGCAGAGCTCTGCGATGCCGTCATCCCCGCTTGGTGCAGCACGGGAGCCCGAGCTGACAAAAACACATGCAGCAGCTCTGGGAGCCGAGAGGGGACGTGCCTGCAGGGCACCGCAGCGGCTCCGATGCTGCCGACGGTGGTGTCAGCCTTGAGCAGGGCTACAAGGCTTGACCCGTAGGCTCGGCTCCAGCACCATCACCTCGAGGGAGATTTGACGACGTGAGCAGGGTCAAGGCAGGAGTCAGAGCTGTCCCCGCAGCGCACAGCGTAGTGGGAGAGGCTGGCACCTCTCAGCCAGGGCAGAGCTGGGAGCCTTGGAAAGTAAGATCGGTTTAGGACAAAAAGGCAAAAAATCAGAGAGAAAAGAAGTGCAATTCCTGACTCCTTTTAAATATATAAAAAAAAAGAAGTTTATGGAAATGGACAAATTCTGCTTCAGAAGATATTTAACACTTCATTTTGCTTCATCCCTTTTGAATACTTCTTATAAAACACAAAGGCTTTAAACAAAAGGTCATTAAGAGATAAAGAATTGAAGCCCTTCTTGCGAGAATGAAAAGAGAAGGCATCTTGACATTTTTAACAGGGTTTTTTTTTTCCTCTTTTCCAAAATGAAAATTAATCAACATTGATTTGATTTCACACACAAAAGCCTGTTTTGTGGAAGAGGCATTTGCTGACAGAGAGCCGTTTCGACAAGAAAATTCCAGCCAGAGGAGCACACAATACGCTGCCCACCATTAGGGTACATGAGCTGCAAGGACACCGGTCTCCCAGGGTTCATAATAAATCCCATCCTTTTTCTGGGTCAAGAAACTCATAGCTGTCTGGAGGTTATGCTAACACGCCAGGGTTTGGGGACTGATGTAGAGATCTGAGGAATTCCTGTTGCCTGGAATAGAAACAATGAAATTGTTCCAAGGCACCATTTATTCCCAGGTGCCTGTGAGCTGTCATTTCTGGGGAAGATGAACAATTTGAGAAGATCTAATATCTTCAGAAATAATTCAGGAAGACAGAATTCATTCAGGTCCCCAGGTGAGCAATGAACGGGACTCGCGCGAGTCGGAGGAGGACAGAGGGGAGCCGACCACCAGCTCTCCCCAGACCAGGGGAGCTCGTGCAGCCCTGCAAGGGGCAACGCGAAGGGCTTTAGCAGAGACCACGCGTGGTCCATAGGGGCTGGGTGGGAGCAGTGAGGACCAAGGGATGCAGCCACCATGGGGCTGGCAGGTGCCGGCTGACAGCGGGATGCTCCTCTGCCAGCGTATTAAGGACCACCCTGGTCCCCTTGCCTTGAGCCTTGTGCTACTCTGGCATCCTGGTACCCCCAATAAATGCCTATTTTATCTTGCCTCCTTTTGCCTGTCAGTCAGGTCTAGTCTAAGGACTACATAAGGACTAACACAGACTGCTCCAGCTGGGAACAAACGGGCGATGCTACGAACAGCGAGGTGCAGAGTATGGCCCTTTACATATTTGTCAAATAGCTGTGAGTCATCCTGAATGTGCCACAGCGTTTACCTGTGATGAAGGGTCAGAGGTCAGGGATGGGAAGGGAAGAGACAGGGACAGCATGGAAAGAAGTTACCTGCTTCCCGATATGACACGATGCCACATTAAGCCCCGGTACCAGAACTGGTCCTGCCTCCCTGCAGCACTGCCCTGGCTCTGGGCAGCATCCTCTCCCGGCGTGCGTTCACTCCCCTGTGTACCCCACTTTAAAGTGCCTTGGGTCCCTGTATCTATGTCAGGGAGCAGAGAAAATGGCAAGGGAAAAGCAAACAAAGTGAATGGAAAAAGCATAACAAAACCAGTGGAAAAGTCTTCCCACGCCACTCCGTGCTTTCAACTAAATGAGGCTAATTAACTAATTGCCTAAATTATTAGGGCTATTTTTACCCTTGTATGAAGGCTTGGCATTATTGCCAATTTCTCAAGATTCAGCAATGAACTCTCAACTTATCAGCAAGTTAATGAAGCGAAGCCCCTGGCGTGGGGAGCCGGAGGGCAGAGCAGCTGCTGGGCCAGGCCCGGGGCTGGGGCTCAGGTGGGTACCGCTGCTGCGGGGAAGGAGCATCTGCAGCAAAACCGCCCCCGCTGGGTGATGCTGTTTAACACAGAAGTTCAGTGTTATTTGGGGAAATCTCACCCGCACCTGAATCTGCCTCCCAGTAAAGGATTTGCTCTGTAACTCAGCATCCCCTCTGCTCCACCGCTTTCCCGTCGCAGTCAAGATGATAGAAGCTGATTTGGAGGAGGGGTTTCACACCCAGGCGAGAGAACAAGACTGATGGCTAAGGGTGGATCAACGTGCCTGTCCCGGCAGTGACTGCAGATCCCATAGGCAGACCCAGAGTAACCTTGAACAGCCAGGCAGGAAGCAAGGATAGTGCATAGCTCAGTATCAGCAGCAAAACCTGCTTGAAAATGGCTTTTTAGCCACCAGGGATGTGCTAGCAAGCTACTACCGACCCATCTAGGGGCAAGCTGGTAAAGGAGGGGATGTGGCTGCAAGAGGGGACTTTGGTGTCAGCATCTGAAGGAGGATGGAGCTTGCAGGAGATGGGTTTAACAGCTGGTTTGGGATCTGATTGGGATTTTAATCTACCGAGCTTGCTGGCATCTACAGCACCACCATGGAGTTATCACACCCCAGCACTGCCAGGTCCGGTCTCTTGAACCAGTTATTAGCAAAGAAACACCCTCCGGGGGCAGGCTGGAGCCTCTGCTCCTCTCGGGGAAGCCACGGGGCTCTGCAAGCGCCGGCACCGGGCGCAGGGCTGCGCGCTCTGCGCCTGCCCCGGGAAACAACCGCTTTTCAAGCCTGGTTTCCCCGCTGTCGCCTTGGGGAGCAAGTTCAATCCTGCGTGTGCTGCTTCCAGAACTAATTGGGGTTTGCTGTGCTAGTGATGCCTGGTGTCTCCATGCTTACGAATGGGCTGCAGCCAACTAACCAGAACATGTGTGTCCCTCTCCCAGCGGGGAGTTAAAAGCAGTGTGGTTTCTGATAGAGTGGGTAGCAGGACTCTCTGGATGCATTGTTTGAGACGCACCCGTTGCTCTTTCCCTGGGGACACCGGCACCATAGACCAGTCACCACCACTTTGCACATCAGCCCCAAAAATCTCTGGAATGAGATATATTCTCTGCAAGCAGAGAACAGATGTTACATGGCCTAAACACACAAAGTCACCCCTCCATCACACGCACACAAATATCTCCTTCACAAATTATCCAGACCACCCTCCACAAAAGGAAAGCGCTAAACCATCTGCTCTAACCCCGACAGACCACACGTACCGTCCCAGGCACGCAGCCTCCGTTCAGGCAGGAATCCAACGTGGCAGGAGCTCCCTCTTTCCACTCTGAGAAAATGCCATTTTCTTGGGTTTTGAGGGATTTTCTCCCAAAAGAAAACTAGATGTTTTCTCCTCTTCAGCTAAATGCCAATGTCTTAGCTCCCTGGCGGAAATTTCAGTTAACTCCATTAAAATCTCCCAGCCATTCCTGCTGAAGGTCTAGTCCCCTCAGGAGCAAGGAGATTGATAGGCCTCCTTTTCTGTAACAAACCTCACTTATCAGCTGTAATGAGGTGACATTTCAAGCCTGGCTCTTCTCAACACACAAGTACACAACGGTTTAGGGTGGGAAGTCTCTTCCAGGCATGTCATGGAGGAGAAAGGGAGGTGAAAGCCCCCTGTCCTTTGGATGAAGGAGTGAGGTCCTCTGAGTTATCTCCCAGATTATCTGCCCCATTAGACCAGCCATGGCTTAGTGTGGCTGAGTCCTGGAGACCTCCAAGGATGGAGATCTCATGGCCCCTCTGGTCACCTGTTCTGGTGCTGCACCACACTCTTAGCACACATCTCTTTCCAATATCCTGAACCTGAACCTCCCAAGCTGCTTTCATGCCCGCTGCCCCCCATTAGGCTGCCTGCTGCTATTGAGAAGAGTTTGGCTCTATCATCTTTGCAAGCTCTGTCCAAGCAGCTGTAGTTATTTGACGCTGCCCTTCAAACCTGCTGGCCATCAGGATGCAAAGTCTTTGGATGTCCTGAAATGTTGGTCTGACACTGCTGGTGAAGGGAATATTGGCACCACAACTATAAAGCAAGCCACAGACTTCCTTGGGCCACTTTCTGCCCAGGCACTTGTCCCCCCTACATGGCTCTTTGACCCTTCACAACTGTTTTGGTACGGATCAGTACGATGATGAAGGTGGACCAGATGGCAACCACTGCTGTACTCAGCAGGGCATGAAGGACACCTCACAACTCAGCTAGCAAGACAGTCTCTTGATATCTTTTCTTTCTATCTGCAGACTCTCTCCTCATGCTCTGGCCCATCTTGTTTGCTGAAGACCCTGTCTCATGTGGAGCTGGCCAGCTTTTGCTGTTGAAAAATGCTGTTTTGTTGAGGTTTACCTAGCCTAGAAGGAAATCTCTGTTAGATCAGGCTCTCTTCCCTTAGATAAGAATAATAATTTCTACTGTTTTGCCAGTAGAGCACAGGGAACCATTGTCCCACAGCTTTGTAAACATAAAACAGAGATTATGGTCCCTGGGGTGATTTGGCAGGAAACTTCACCACTTTTCAAGGGCCTTCCTGTATGTGAAATGGAAAGAGCCACGCTGCCCTGTAGCTCCCTGTCTGCAATGTACTTAGAAATTCTTGAATATCTGGCACTAGACATGCCGTATTATCTCCTACCTCATCTCCTGTGTCTAAAGCTGGCGGCCTGGCAAGGGGAATTATTCCAGATTTGTGCTGTCCAGAAAATAGCCTGGCAGGAAGATTTGCAAGTCACGTCTCCCCGCTCAGTGCCATCTCCTGCCCCATTGCTCAGTAACCCACTAGAGATGACGGAACTTGTGCTCTCCATCCCGGGATTAGCTGGCAACTCCAAACCAGGAACTGGCAGTCAGTAACTCCGAGGGCTGCTCACCACCTATTGCCATCACACTCGATATTCCCCCCAAGACACCACCACCTCAGCCGCTACTGCAGAGAAACCGCATGCCACGTCCAACACTGCCCATTCCACCCACACCTGGGGACCAGCAGGGAGACTGGGTGACACTGGTAGGGCCCAAGGGAGGTCAGTCCTCCTGCAATATTTGCAATACAGGAGAATATCCTGGTTTCTTCATCCCTCCCATCCCCAAGCCCATATAGCAGTGGAGATGGAGAGGACTTTAGGACACTGATATTTCCTTACTGCCCTACAGCAGGTCCTGGAGGGGTTGGGGCAAAGGGAGGAAAAGTCTGATTCAATTTACCAAGTGCCTCTTCCCAGCACAGTTGGCAAGTCAGATTCAATTTCCCAGTGTTACCTTCTGCATGTTTTATCCACTAACAGATCTGCATATATTTAAATACAATACAAAGCTGCAGACACCATCAAAAGAGGCTAGAGAGGAAAGGGCAGGAGAAGCTTGTCCTTTTTCTTTAGGCTTATGGAAGACGTCACTCTGAGAGCTCAGAGAAAGGGCATTGCCAGGCAAGAGCTGTGCCAGACCCTTGCCTGAAAAAGCACTGCCTGGAGGGACAGACAGGAGACACGGGAGACTTCAGCAGCCAGGTCCAAGCATCCAAGACGCTCAGAGCAGGGATGCTGGGGTAGAGCGTTTAGTAACCTCAATCCATGCCAGCACCACCTGAGAGAGCAGGATGTCAGCTCCAAACTTGCTCCACAGCATCTCTCCAGAGAGAGGAAAAATCCCTTGGATAATGCAAAGGTTTCATGAGAAGACCCCGCCGGTGAAGGAGGGCATTCCCCAGGAGGTCTCTGCACAGACACAGGTATGCAACGCAACCCTTTCAACACACACTCAAGAAAGAGAAGCACCGCGTTAGATGATTAAATCCCCCATGTACCTGCGGGAAGCGGGGAATACATCCTGCTCATCGGAGCTGTGAAACGTATTCACCTGTTGCAGGAATTAATCCTTTTTTTACTAACAGAGAGTGGCAGAGCTGTGCACACGGAAATCCTGCCTGAAATGAAGCCCTGCTAAAGAGGAAGCCAAGTTAAAAGGTGAGTTTTACTGCCTGCCAAGGCTTTAGGTTTTTAAAGGGTCTCTTGTAGAATTACTGTATTAGCAAGCTATTACAGTGAAGATATCAAACTGCTATGCACAGCAAGAAAAAGCATGGAGTTTTGAGATGGAAAAGAAATGCATGGAAAAAACGAGGCAGAAGAGGGCAAGAGGGGGAGAGAGGAGAAGCAGTGATGTGCAGAGGGGAGGGAGGCTGACAAATGATGGAGGAGATAGCGGAAGGGGGGTGAAGAAGAGAGCAATGAGCACTAGGGTAAGGAGAAAAGAGAAAGATAAAAAGAGGAGGAGAAAGGGAAAGAAGAGATAAATGAGGGCAAAGACCAACTCATCATTTCGCAATTCCACCCCGGTGGAGAGGAAAATTGATGTCTGGAGGTTTTTTTATGGCCAACCTCCTGGGCATGGGACAAAAGACAAGTTATTACCCAACCCCAGGTCAGGTCTGTAGCCTGCCAACTGCTTAGACACATTCAGAGAGCCCACAAGAGCCGTAAATCAAGAGGGCCAAAGAGATCACAGAGAGGCTGGGACCAGGCACAGAGCAGCGGTGAGCTCAGCAAACGCAATATAATCACAGGAGAGGAGCAAGCCGAGGAGTGACACAGGCTGACGAGGAGGGCCCAGCCCAAAAGGGCTTTGCTCATCTCTCCTTCGTGCCATTCCTAAGGACAGCGCTCCCCCAGAGATGCAATTCCCCCTGCATTTCCTCCTGATTTCTCTTCCTATTGATTTTCAGGCTCTGAATACCATTTATTTTTGCTTGCTTGATTCACTCATTCATTGAATAAAGGCATCATCACTATTATTATTATTATCCCCGTCATCGGGCTCCTCATCACACATTATATTATTTGCATTGCAGAGCTGGAAGATTTCAGGTTGAGGCAGGAAATTTGTGCGAGTTGTTATTACTGCAATCAGATGAAGTGAGAATTGGATCGGCAAAGGCTGCCAGGGCGCAGCTCTCCCAGCAGGACACAGAGGCTCTGCCCAATCAGGGGAAGCTGCAGTTTTATTGTGCAGGTCCCGCCAGCAATTTTGGACTTGCCTTTGGTGTCCCATCTCTCCCTCCCATCCCACCACCCACTCCACTGGCTGCCAGCAGAGAATGGGGAAATGCATTGGTACAGGAGGGCAAGGAATCAGAAAAGACTTGGCGAGATTGCACATTTTCTGCCTTGCTGATGGTATTTATTAGACAACAGAAAATAGCTATTTTACCATCTGCCTTGTAAAAAAAAAAAAAAAAATCCTCATTAAATTAATGGAATGTGCAGCTGCCGAACAGAGTGTTCCTCTCCCTGCCACCTCCCGAGCAGCCCAGCGCTTGCTGGAGCTGGGAATCGGGCTGCCAAAAGTAACTGAGGCTAACTCAGGCTTGTGTGGTGGGAGAAGACGGACAGATGGACAGACAGGCTCCTGCTCCTCCCAGCCCCAGGGCTCTTACCAGGGGACCTATGGGTGCCCCATTGCCACAAACGGGGTGCAAGGGTTGCCTTGCTCACTGTGTTACAGAGCAGGGGGCTCGTTCCCTTCCTGCACGCACCCCTGCAGGGTCTCAGCTTGTGAAAGAAACAGGACAAGTCTGCCCAGCAGGCTGCAAAAGCCTCCCTTTGCCTCAGCAGATGTGATCCAGGCTTCAGGTTGAGGAGGCCAGAGTTGCCCATTGCCCTGTGATGAGCACGGCAGGATTTGGGGGCAAATAAAGTCACAATTTCCATGCCTCCACCACCTCAATCAATGCAAGCTCGTCAACCCATCCCGATCATCCACCTCTACATGCCAAAGTTTGATCTGAGTCGGTGCTTGCCCTGTGGAGGTGTTCAGTTGAGATCACAAAACCAAGAAAGCCTTGAGACCGGCCGACATAAGCCTTCGTTTTGGCTGAGAACAGACCAAAAATCATGAACCAAATAATTTCTAAATCCCAGCAAGACAGGAGCACCATAAGGCAAAGGTCTTGGATGATTTTAATGATGTTAATGGAGCTAGGAGGACGGCAACCAGCTTAATGCCAGTGTTACCAATTCATTTCTACTTGGCACTGAACAGCACTGAAGGGTTTTAAGTGAACCTTTTCTTCTGATACCTGGTGGAGCACAAGGAGTGTTTGACAGAGGAGTGGTTGCCAAAATCCCCTATTACATGGGACTTTGAGGAGCAGGTCCATCAGTTCATATCACCAAGGGCTCCTGGAGGTACCAGATGCCACAACACACTGCCTTAGCCAATATACTCATTGCCTCACCACGAGTAACACCTTAAGAGCGATGTCTAGGACTGCCTTGGGTCCAGCAGTTCTTCTCCTAAGGAAATAAAGCCCTTTGTTGGATGTCTCAGCACTGACAATGCTTCAGCATCGCTGCAGTATAATCCACATTTAATCCTCCCTTGCATTTTCTGCTGCTAACCCCTCTGCTAACGCCGGGGAGCTCCTGGTGCTTGCACTGCTCCTCTGAAGGTGCAATCTCTCCTTTGTGGTCCTATCCTCCTCTTTCTAGGAGGCTTTTCTATATAGATTTTTCACCTAGGTGAGTTTTTACATGTCTTTTGCAAGAAATTTGTTGCCTTAAATTTGCTCCCTTAGCAGTTACGAAGCAATTGGGGAAAGCTGACCTCGGGCGAGGGGTCTGGCTGCAGAGAGCTTGTTTCCATCGCGCCCGTGGAGGAAGCAGGAGATGGCCTCTTGGATTTCACCACGCAAAGGCAAGTTACAGCACTACAGCATGTCCAATCACTTCATGCCAAAATAAATTCTGATATAATAAACCCTAATACCGCCAAAGAAACTATTACAGTCAGTCACAAAAATAATCCACATTGAAAAATCGGTGAAAATACCCTTCCCCAGTGGAATAACACGGCTCCAGAGGATCAGTTCCAGTCAAAGACGATAATTTCATGTTTACCCAACAGATGAGGGCAGCTCCAAAAGGCAATGCTTGTTGCCAAAAACACTCCGCTTAAGTGAGATTTTGCCACCTCCCATCAAAGACTTGCTTTTAAAATCAATGAGCAAGAACAAAAGCGAAGACCATGAAAAGCAGAGAGCAAATCAAAGTCCAAAAGGGCGTCGTGGCTGTGTCTTACATCGCTGCCTTCAGTCCTGTCAATCCTTAATTAGTGGCAGTAAGGGCAGAACTCCAAGCTGATTGCTTTACAAGCACAAGTTTCCTGGTTTTCAGAGGTTAACGGCGAAATTTCTCCCAGCCTTTGCCCGTGTTGCCGCTGGTCTCGGGGATTTGTAGGCAGAACCGTGTCTGCAAGTCGCTGACTTCATCTGCAGCGCCAGTCCGTTGTCCGTGCAGGGCTGCAGGTGTCTTTGCACGCGTGGATCCTGACCAGGGGTGCGTGCACGCTGCCTCGGCCCGTCCTGGTAGCGCCGGGCTCAGAGGAACCTGCGAGACACGGCCACCGGCTGCTGAGCTTCGTCATGAAGCAGCTCACGGGGCTGTCTTAGAAAGCAAGTTAGGCAAAAAGACATGGCAGGGTAGCAAAAAAACAGGGACAGGCATTTTTTTTCCTTGAAAAAAGGTTTGCTTTCTTAGAAAAAAAAAAAAAACACACAGCATCCATTAAAAAAAACACACAACACAAAAAACGAGTTCCTTTAATTAAAACTTGAAGCCTGTCACAGGGACTTTTGATAAAAAAATTGACATTTTGCAAAGTTGCCCTTGGACAAATTATAAGCATTGAAACCTCCGAGACATAGACATTGTGGAAGCGCCTCTGCGCATGCCGGAGCATTTGGGAAGGACATTTATCTTCCTGCAGTCAGGTGTGTTCGTAATTCTGTGATGTTTCTCCTGCCTTTGTCCTTCCCATATCCACGTGTGGTGTATGTAGCACGTGGAGCTGTGGCAGGCCTGGGAGAAGGCGAAGAGAAGGTCGCGTGGTTGCACCCAGTTAGGAAAAAATACAGGGTGCACGTCGCAGCGCTGTGCTCGCGTGGCTTCGCAGGCATGCAGGGCTGCGGACGTAGGTTAGAAAGCAGGTCCGTTGTGCCTGTACGTCTCCTGGTGCTTGCACAGACAGGGAGCTGCATCGCTTCACAAAGCCCAGGACACACTTTTACAGCTGTCTGGGGCCAGGGCTGCTGGTGGCGACAGCAAGAGGCGAAGCACAGCTCCCACATTTCAGGTAACTCACTCGTTCTTGGGGGGGTTGCGGAGCCGCAGGTTGATGCGCTGCCCGTGATTCTCTCAGACACCTCTGACGCTCAGGTCCTTGCGCAGAGGGACGCTTCCACCTCGTGAGCCATAAATGCTGGTGCTGAGGCTTTCTCCTGCTTATAAACATTTTTATATATCACCTCTCGCTCAAGGTCTCAGCTGCAGACAGCAGCCCTTCCGCAGGCCCTGCTCATATGGACGCAGACCCGTGGCCACCTCCAGCCACCCATGGAGGAAAACAAGGAGAGACAGTAAGTGAAGGACCTAATCCTCCAGGTCTGCGCCGGGGCTGATGCACAGGTGAGGAACCGTTGCTTTTTAATACCACAGGTCTCATCCCAGCATCATTTCCCATCGCTCCATCTCCCTGCTTCCCCCACGCGTACAGGGGCACTCGGTTCACACTAACAAATCTGAGCATCCCTGGATGATTAAAGGAAGCGCTGCCTTTTAAATCGCTCTGATTGGGGTTGATGGCTGTGCGGAGTTGGACACTTGGCTCTAATGATGTATGAAAATCTCCCCGCTGTGACCAGTCGTTCCCAGCTGTGGAAAATAAGGAGAAAGGCGGAGGGGAAGGAAAAAAAAAAAAAAAAAAAAAAATCCTCCTCCAGTGGGAGTCCCAGATCAGACAGAGGTTTGTCACTCGGGACGGTCCCTCTGGGGCTCCATGTGCTGCCTGCGCGTGGCTGGGAGAAGCAGCGCTGCTTTGCAATACTAATGGGGATGCGTGAGTACGTGGCACCGGTGGCTTTCTGCTCTGCGGTGGCAGATGAATCGGGGTCTCACTCCACCGCAGGTCAGCATGACCGAAGTGGCCAAGCCGTGTTGGAAGCTTGCTCCCAGGCGGGGAACGCTGGCAGGTTTCACAGTGGGCTCCGTCCTGGCTCTGGCTGGTCCCACATGCTGGTGCTCGGGGGGTATCATCTGAGACCGGGGCGTTGCAGGCATGCACAGGCTGCCACGGCACAGCCGTGCTGCTGGAGCATCACTCAAAGCCGTGACTCCTCTGAACAAGACCCTGCAGTGAGCTGGAGCAGGGAACTGGCCCCGGGGGGGAGGCAGGGCACAGCCAGCACCCCCAGCCTGGAGGCACAGCACAGAGGCTTCACCGCAAGTCCCACGGGCATGGGAAGAAGGATCTGAGCAAGGAAACCACGCCATCCCTGACGCACAGGGACCACAGGCTGGCTGATACCTCTTCAGGTTAGTCTCCATCCCTGTTGCTGATGGGGGACCAGCCGTCAGCCCTCTGCATGAGGTGATGTGAACCCAGCCAGTACATTCGCTGCCTTCTTTCCTCACAACCTTCCCCCATCGTTAACTTCCTAACAACGCCCAGATTCAAAGCAAATCTCTGTGCACAGTGCGATCCTTCCCCTCCGGACAAGTTTGCTTTTCAGAGGCTCTCCTCGCTGAGATTGGCCTTTCTGCAGCAGAGGGGAAGGGCCAGTGGGCTCCAGAATGAAGGATGCGTTTCCTCACGCTCAGATGGGGCTAAACAGAGGCACAGGGGGAGGCCAGGCGCCGGCCGGAGGTGTCCTGCAGCGAGTGACCCTCAATGTGACATTGATGGCTCTTAATTCTTAAGCCTGCTTTGGAAGGATTTCAGCAGATCCTATTTAATCACTGCAGCCTCTTCATGTCCCCCGTCTCGGCTCGGGGTAACATTACACATTCTCCTCTGCTGGCTCTCTCCAAGAACTGGCCACCCTCCTCTTCCTCCACGGGTGCCCGTCACGGGAAACACCACCGAGCCCTTTGCCTGCCGCACGGCACGGGGCCGCTGAAGCCGTAGCCGCCCTCAGCTTGTTTGCTAATGCACGGCTCAAATAGCATTTGCTTAATTTCCCCCTGCCCGCAGGAGGACTCCGTCTCTCGCTAACGAAGGGCACGGCTTCCTGCAGGTGCACTACCAGCTCCCCGCAATTGGGCTGTGCCATGCATAGCATTAAATATTTAAGCACTTGTCAAAATGTTGTAACGATTTTTTTGTCTTGTTCCATTAGCTCCGTTTCCAAAGGCCACCACTGGAACTACTGAACATTTATTTCTATTGAATCCACCTTAGAAGTTATGATCTGAGAAACCGGGAGACAGGACAGTATGTTCTGCGGCGCCTGCTTTTCCCCACCACCGCTCAGCTGAGACACGTCGGCCTTTGAAATATCATTTTTATTCCTACCTTAGAAAAAATAAAATAAAAAGATTGATTCTTCCGCCCGCTTGATTTGCTTCTGCTGGCTAAATAAGGTACATAAATATCAGTTAGGTGGCTTCCCCGTGTAAGTTTTGGGCCCATCGGTTTAAATGCCTTCCGCAGTTTGTGGTACCAGCCGTGTGGGCTGGATTTCCTCCCCAGGTGAAAAATAAAGTGTTGTTATTACATGATTTTCCTGTTGCTAGAGAGGTATGCACATGAATCTTCCTCCCTCGCTGTCTGTGCATGAACAGCATCTTATTATGCTAATACTATGAGTATTAGACAAAAAGCACTAAAGCAAGCCAAAGGAGACAGCAGTTTGGACCGGGGGCAGAGCGTGGGGGCTGCAGGGGTCTGTGGTCCTCAGGTTTGCTTTGGGTTCACTGTATCACCGAGCAGTGCAGAGCCAGAGGGAGCTGCGTGGGGCAGGGGACCCCCGGGGACACTGGGGAGATGCCCAACACACCAGCCCTTGGCCACGGGATCCCACACCAGGGCCACCGCAGAGCTCAGCTCCCCCCAGGTCTGCAGCGGGAGCTGGGCTTGCTGCGGGCCAGGGGTGGGACCGCTGGTGGCCGTCCCGTGGTCGTCAGCCTTCCCTCCTTCGGGGGAAAAAAGGGAGATTAAAGCAATCTTAAAGACTTCTTTGCGTGTTAATTCCTCTCTATTTAAAGACATGGGAGAGCCCAAGAGTTCCAGCCCCGCTGCCTGCGCCTGGATGCTTCACCAAGTTGTAATCCCCACTAGTGACATCACGGGCTGTTGCCATGGGGATGTCACAAACTCATTGCCATGGGGATGTCACAAACTCAGCGCTGTGACTTCACCACGGCAGGGATGGGCAGCAAGGGAGGCAGTGCTTCCCAATCACCAGTGTCTCCGGTAATTAGCAAACTGGCACGGAAAACGAGGATGAAACACAGGATAGGGACATAAAACCATTTTGTAAGTATGATCTATTGGAAAGTATTCCCTCATGAGAAAGTGCCTCCTTAATGGATCCTGCGCTCTTAAGTAAACCGCAAAAGGCAGAGAATAAAACAGAAATTATAGTGATTTGTTTTATTGGGCATTTCATTGAGTAATTAAGAGGCTAATTAGGAGAAGGAACATTAAGAGGCGTTATGCTCAGCCCTCGCCTCGCTCTGGAGAAGCAAGCTATTGAACGCACAGCATTGTCCGATGTTTCCCTTACACTACCGCGAGGTTCCCTGGGGCGAGGGAGGCATGCACGGAGGTGCCACAGCACGAGGGGTCACGTACAGGATGGGAAAGGGTTAAAAAAACTCCACCATGGGCCTGGTGGGATGCCGGAGCTCTCCCAAGAAACGCGGGGTGGGAATGGCAGGTTGCAGGGAGCAAACCCCACCTTCGCAGCATCTCTTGGCACGTGGTGTCAGGCTCTGACGCTTACGCGTGGTGCGTTTCAGTGCAGGGGAGGCTAAAGGGGAAAACGTAAACTAGCCCTGGCTGCAGAGGAGCTCTGGGGAGAGCTCACCATGGTGAAATGCGTGCTGATGAAGCACCACGGCCAAGGCAGAAGCAGCAGAAAGCTGGAAAACCAGCTGAAAGCTCAGCACAACGGTTACCCTGCGCCAGGAGACCATCTTTGTCACCCACCCCACTTCTAGCACCTATCCCTCATTTTGCCTCCTCATCTTTTTCTTTGGAAAATATGTATAAAGGAACCTGTATAACTGATCCAGATCCAGACAGGACCCCACATCACTCCAGGAGCCCTCAGTGGTCGCAACTCGATCTAAGCTGCTTGTCTAAGATACCCAGCCCTTCCCACACACGAGGAAACCTTGGTGCTGGCCAACACATCCAGGAAACAAAGACCTACTCAAGCAATGAAATCTGCAACTCCTTTCCGATCCCCAGCACATCTTGCTCCACCCCACTTACCCACTGGCACAGCCACCCTCCAACACAGCCATCACCAGGGCCCACCACGGGCTTCCTCTGCAGCCCACGTTACACGCTGGGGACCCCAATGCTCACACACGGCCAACTCCTAAGAGGCCCCGGGTGAAAGCCAGCCCCAGCGAGAGCAATCTGTCCACTGCACGTCCCAAATGTTCACTGCAGGGTGCAAGCGTGGTGATGGGGAAATGCAAACCGGGGTGATGGACACCATGAAAAGAAAGGGCTTTACTGAAAGCAGTGAGTCCCATTGGACACGCATTTATAAACACCAAGACGACAAATAGACTAGTTCATGTTATTGCCTCAAACCACTTGCTCAGGAGACAAAACAAGCAACCAACCAACCCAGATAAATGAGAAACCCAAACCTGCATCATGGCAGTGCTGACCAGTTGCCAAGAATTAAGTAGCTCTTAAGTCCTTGCTTGCTCCAAGATCACGTGTTTAGGAAAGCACACCATGACCTTACATGCAGAAGGCTGGCTTGTTTTAAGCTAGCCCCTGTGGCTGAAAACCCATTTTTCTCCCTAGGGAGATGGATGTGACAGCCATAATCCAGTTGCCATGCTGAGCCAGCCTTTCAGGAACAGTGGCTTGTCAGGACTGAGCCCGATGACCCAGAAGACTGTCACAAAATCCATGTTCAGAAGTCACCAGCCCTCCCTTTCCCTGTCCTGGGAACCACTGCTCCCCTCCATCCTCCCCTGCTCAGGGGAAGCATCCCCATCCTCTTCAAAGCAAAGTAAAACTGGCTTTTTGGCTTGTTGCTGGTCCGTACAGGCACGAGAGCAGCTTGTTGGGAGACTCAAGTGCTCAGCGCAGCCCTAAAACAAGGCTCCTGTTTGAAGTGCATGGACTGAGGCTGGGTTAACAAAGCCCAGGTGGAGCGTCTAGCTCTGCTCCTACGCTGAAAAGGCTGCTCAGCAGCAGCAGCCAACGCTGCTTCATCCTGCTCCGCCCTTCGTGCAATCCCTAAGAAGGGGTGACGGCAACGGAGAAGCGGCGATTTCGTATGCGATGTTTGACTTGACCCGGGGAGGGGGCAGCTGCAGAGCGTGTGCTCTGCTTTCCAGTGCTGCTGCAGGGAGGAGAGCAGAGCTGCCTCCCTCCCGGCTGCAACAGCCCCCACCGCTGCTCTAGCCCTGTTATCAGCGAGAGGAGCTGGACAATTAACTTCCACAGGGGCAGATTGTGACCAACAGCAAATGCAGGACAAAACGCCACCATTAACCACCTCTGCCTGGTCCGGCAGGGCAGGTAGAGCCTGCAGGGCCCAGAGCCGCTTGGGTGCGGAGAGGTCCCCAGGCAAACAACTTATCTGTGGCTCGAGACAAGTTCAGAGAATCACTTCTGAAGTTTTCCTCTTGCAAACACCTTATTCCCCCCTCTAGTCAATGCAATAAGCAGGTGTGGTGCAATGCAAACGGGAACCAGAGGATAAAACCATATAGAAGCCCATACCTGAAGGCGCATCCTTCCTTCCTCACCAAGCAGCCAGGAGGACGTTGCTGTCTCTCGGTAATTTTCCAACATCCTGTGTTGCAGGTAGATTTATGCACTGATCATAGTTGGAGCTGTTAATAAAAAAGTGCAAAGAAAATGGATTTTACTGTGAAGTGTAGGGCTGCTTTTCTTCCAGCTTTGCATTATCTTGACTTTCTCTTTTTTTAATCTTTTTTTTCTATGATTGACCATGTTTGGGGTTCAAAGCTTTAAAAACAAATCACAGATCTTCTTTCATCTACTATGCATGAGAGAGTCAGAATCATTATATGGCCTAAATGGATATTTTGGGAGGGACTCCGGACTGAGCAGTTCCTACTTTTAACAGGGAGCCAGAGAGATGAAGCTAATTTGCAAATAATGTTACATGCTGGTTTTACTTGAACTCGAGGGAAAAGGCTGCAGTGGCTACTTGTCATTCTTTGTGAGAAACTGAACAAAATGTAAATCGAGTTCCCTAGTAAAAAAAATATATATATTAAGAAAATCTGCAGCAGACCAAATTTCTCCCACACCAGGGGAATGTCCCAGGACTGCAATGAAGCCGTGCCTGAGCATGTACCGCTGCCTGGGCGCTGGGGACAAACAGACCTGCCGGCCTTTTCCCGAGGGCACAGCTTCACCACACAGCATTTCTCCAGCTCCACTGGAGCCACTTCTTCCTTACGCAGTTCCAAAGACAACTTTCCCCTTTAGCATCGCAAATGCCTTCCCCCGGGAGGGGGGAGCTCCGATATCTGCAGCGCTGCATCTTTACAGCGAATTGCCTATCGATGACTTTGTGGCTAATATATACAACGAGAAGCAGAACAACTAATATAATGCAATTTTCCATGTTTACTGCATTATTACAGTGGTTGAATCTGCTGATTAGTTCCTATTTTTCTTGCCGTCTCTTCCCGAGCATCCCTTTTATTTTTGCCCTGCTTATCTGCATACAGAGTCATTTATCCGTATGGCTGGTGTAACAGCAAGCACGGCCAAAGCTATCATTTCTCCTCCCTTTCAAATTTAATCTTGCAGACCTCAATCTTTGTGATACCGCTATTATTTTGTCTGTATCTGATCTAACAGGAACCAGCCATTATTTTTGCCTTAAAAAAAAAAAAAAGAAAAATGGAAAAAACTAATCCGAGCAAGAGATAATGATGGCTGTGGCACTAATGATCCTTGGCATATCTCCTTGCAATGAATCCAGTGCTAAAACAGAGACGGTTTGTTTCCCTTCTCTCTACGTAACTGCAAGACTGACCCCTCATGCACAGGCAGCTCTCCACCAACAAACAACATTGCCCCAATCTCCAGGGGGATTCATTTCACTGCCAACTATCTCAGCAGCCCTTCTTACTGTCTTATTTACCCAAACAGTGGAAAAACAACTCAAGTGGAGCCGGACACTCTCCAACAACATGACTGCAACTGGTTTCTTCAGTTTTGGAAAGTCTTTGGAAAGTCTCTTCCTCTGATGGTTATTAATTGAAAAGGGAAGGGGAAATTTCCTACGATACAAACAATACCAGAAAGTGCTCTTCGCTACTGTTCCTTGAAGATCACGGCAAGACATTTTGCCCCCCAGATTCCCTAATGCTCCCCACCTCTCACCTCTGAGCAGACTGTCTCACCGGCTGGAGACCATCCACTGAAGCATCAAGCCAAGCTGTTCCGCATGTGCCGACCCCATCAGCCAGCAGGGATTTACTTGGGAGAGGTGAGGAGACAAATTGAGGAATCCCTCTCCTCCCTTCTCGTGCACCCCAAGTAGCCAGAGGTTTTTCAAGCAGATGTGCCTGCCCGCCCTCCTCACTGCACATCCACGGTTTGCACCGTCACTCTCTGGTTTCTATCTCGCCACGCTCTTCACCTCTGCCTGCAGCCCAGAGACCTTCACACGCCCTCCCCTTCCCCCTAGGAATATTACACATAAATCACGGGGCCACATTCAGCTCTTGGTCTCGGTGAGGCAAGCGGGACTTGGAGCTGCTTCAAAGGCACACGGCACTGGTAGGGCACAGGATCCAGCCTGTCCCCCGCACTAGGATTTATGCGGGCGAGAGTTATGGAAATCAAACTGAGCCCTTTGCCACATCCTCTGCTGAACCAGCAACGGGCCCGATTTGGGGAACCCCTTGCTCACATCGACATGGAGCTTCCAGCTGCCCAAGCTGTAGCACTGTGGGAACGCAAACATTTCTTCGTCTAGATACAACACTGCATGTATTTATTATTAATGAAAAATTAAACATTATGAAGAGCATTATTAATTTTCAAGCTACTAATAATCATCAGCTGTCCCTCATTTCACCCTGCAAGCCTGAGAGCTATAATGAAAGAGCAAATTCCAGCCCAAAGCATCTTTAACAGAGGCTGCCGCGATCCAGACCCCAGCTCTGCAGCTCAGGGCCACGGGCGTTTTCTGCAACTATTGAGGAACCTCAAAGGTCTTCTAATGCAAACGACCATAAAAAGACAGGGCTGGCAGAAAAATAACTTTCCATTATCCTTGCCTTTGGAAAGAAGGACTCGCACCAACCTCCCAGCTCTGCAACACCGAGCTGTCTTCTTGTGTCCTAGTCTGCACCCATATCACCACCCCAAGAGCCCAGGTTTGCACGGTGACCTGTGTCGCAGCAGCCATTGGATGGTAATAACCTGTTTTAGCACCAAGGGAAAGTCTGCATTTCCAGAAATGCTCCTTGCTTTCTTCCTCCCTGGGAAAATCCAGCTCTTTACAGTCTCACAGGAGCATGAGCCAAACAGAAGTCACAACAGACCCTTCAAAAATGAGTTCTCATAGGACAGGGGTGTCCCTGTGACCAGATAACACTTATCTCTGCTCCCAAAATCGGCATCTGCTCCCATCAGAGGGGATCAATCAGGACCAGGGGGAACCAGGAGCAGGGCCATTACTGCCCTGAATCCTCCAGCATCTCAGCAGGACAAGCAGAGCGGGGAGCCCCCAACCCCAGCAGAAATTCAGGGTGTCGGAAGGGCACGTGTGCAAGCACAAAGCATCCGTTGCACGCCAGCAGTAACGCTTTCCTGCTGGCTCTGGCACATCGGCAGTGGTGGTGAATCACATCTCCTTTGTATTTCACTTGGCGGAACAGGGAGAAAGAGGTATTTTACAGAGGAGGGTCACCAAGAGCCCCTCCTTGGACAACAGGCTATTTTTGGTACTATAATGCCTTCCCTGTCGAAAAGAGCGGGAGACCCAAGAGACTGAGGGAGCTGCTGAAATCCAGAGAGGAATCCAGCAGCAGAGCCTGGAGCTTAACTCAGATCTCAGGGACCAACAACCAGGAGCAAGACCCACGTTTAAAGACTGTACCAGGCTCAGGACCGAGATTGGTGCTTCAGCACATGTCTACCCGCCTGCCTGCCCACCAGTACCGCTGTGAGCCACGCCACCACGAGATGCTGCAGAGCAAGAAGGTGGTGAGGAGCCCTTTGTTTGCTTACCCAGATCTTTCCTAAGCACGCAAAGACCTGGCTCCTCATCTGAGTGCTAATTCTCACCCTCTTTCAGCACAGTTTTTTGCAGCTTTTCTACAAATCCAGAATACATTTGAGCGATCAGCACAATGTTTAGTGAGAAAATCGTATGCTACGTTTCCGCTTGGCATGATTTTGAAACGGTTAAGCTGTTAAGCCCTGAAAGGGAAGTTTTAGGAATACAGTGAAAAAAAGAAGCCAAAACCAAAAATAAACCAACAGTGGCAAAATTAGAGAGTGACATAAAGGAATCATTTGGATGGATCCCTTTTTCCAGAGAAACAGGGCATGCCGGCTGCTGCTTTCCAATGTCAGGATCTCTGCAGTTGTGTAGCACTTGGACTTTCATTACGACAGCAGGGAAAATAACAAATTGAAAGTCAACCCTAGCACACAAGAGAGGGAGAAAGTGTTCCTAAGTTAGGATCAAACCTCTTACAAGCTTCTCTAAACCACAGCCACATTGCCCCGAGGCCCCCTTTGCCCATCTCACTCTCCCCCAGCAAGGGGAGATGCTATCAGGGCAGGAAGGTGTTGCTTGACACACAGGCAAGGGCTTGTGTAAGGACTGGAAGTGGTCCAGGGTGGGGAGGGGTCATGGCAGGTACCCTAGAAATGCTTGTGTATCCACATTTTCCAGATAAATCCTTCCAAAGAGAAGCAAATCCTGCCCTGGTCCACGGCTCACCTTCATGCAACACAACCTGAGCGATGCTGGTCCCTCTAAGGATAGTCAGGTTCTGCCTAGGGCGTTCAGGGGGACAGAGAGGACTCCCCACCTTCACCCCAACCAACTTGCTTTGCACAGTGCAGTGACAGCTGTGCAGCGCCTACGTCCCCTGCGCCACTCGGAGATCCCTCCTGAATTATGCATTGCTTTGCTGCTGTGCAGACTAACTTGGTGACTTGCTTAAGCAGCCAGTTCCTGGGCTAAAGGACACAGCTCCAATCGCAACCATTTAACCTTGAATTTTTATCATAAAATGCAACGCAGTGCTGGATCAAAAGACCTCCCGGAATCCATACATGTTGACAACATCCCACTACAACTCTGACACAAAGCATTAAGGTAATGACAGTGCCAACAGCGTTCATACCTGCTACTTTTAGGTCTACCCAACCCAGTGCTGCTGAGACAGACAAGGGCTCTTTTCCTCCCACTCCAGCCTCCCCTGGGTCGCTGTGAAGTGTTTGCTATTCAAATAGTTCTTGGAAGAGAGTGCTCTCTCTCTCCTGGGAGGGTTTGGATCAGAGACATCAGGTTAGGTCACCTACAAAGGTAATGGTGGGAAAAACCTCACTCCCCACCATATTCACATCTGGGCACACCTGTGCAGAGGTCAAGTACGCTCCTGATAAGGGCATCTCCTGTCCAGTTCTGTACATTGACCCAGCTTCAGCTGGGCATGATGAAGATGATGAATAAACAGCCAGAAATAGCCTTTTCCTCCATCTCCTAAAACTTCTCCAGAAAGGCAGGGGAGGACACAGGCTGAAGTGCCAGAGGATCTTGCATAGGGTCCACGTAGTCACAGGATGAAACCTGTGACCTGTACCCCCAAATACCTCCGTTCCCCCAGGGAGGCAGGGATCTGAGCAGCCAGCCTGTCATCATCCATCCTGGGAGGTGTTTTAAGACTTGCCCAGGCAAAGCCAACACCAGGCTGATACACCACTGGCAGAAGTTCTGCTTCAAGGGGGAAGCTGGACTGCGGACGCCCAGAGGTCTCTTGAGTCCCACCTTGCGATCTCCTCTCCTGGATTCACCCTCCTCCATGATCTTGAAATTGCAATTCCTCTGAAAAGCTCTCTGTTGCTATAAGCGGAGAATCTCATATCTGAAGCATTGACAAAACCCTGGGATTTAATTTTTATTGCAAAACCAAAGCCCCCTCTGCGCATGGCCCTTCCCTAATGACATAGAGCATCTCTGTAGCTGTCGATGACTCCTGAATCACAGCCCGGTTACGAACAGGTTGCGAGACGGGGTAGTGCATACAGTGACCTGCAGAGGACTTGGGCTGAGAAAACAGCACGACAAATAATTACTTTATTGCAAGTCACAGGGCAGCATTTCCACCAATAACATTCTCACAAAGGGGAAGGGAGGGAGACTTATTTATGCTGTGCTGGTGTTTATATTGCAAATTGCTTCCACGGTGCTGGCTCAAGGAGCTCTTGCTCCCCACTGCTCTGGGAGGAAGGTGTTCAGCCACCCCCAGCCTCCTCCGAGGCGCCAGGCTGGCAGGACACAGCCTGGCAGCCTCCTCCCAGGGCACTATTTCTGCTTCAGGCAGGGGGACTAATTCCTCTGGATAAGGTGGGTAACAGCACAGTCCTGCCCATGGTCAGGGATGCACCCAGCCTCCACCGACCACCAGCGCGCGTGGGCTCCGAGCTCCCTTTTGCTATTTCAACTTTCCTCCCCCCCATTTCCAAGTGAGCTAGTGGGATTCACGGGAGGCTGGAGCTGGATCTTTAGATGTCGTACAGCTCGCAGAATAATACCTAAACACGCACACACCTCCTTCTTCCCTCATCCAGAGTGCTCTGTTATCAAGTGCTGAGTCTCTTTAAAGAAATTACTGTGCAAGTGTCCCTACTGCAGCACAGTAAAACAAATGAACAGAGGGTGAAAATAAATGAGTATCTATGGAGGAGGTCTCCTGCCCACGGGCACTTCAGGGCGAGCATGGGTATTTCTCCACATTGGCAGCCCAGTGACTCCCCGTGCTATACACGACTTCATGATAAAAGATGCTGAGAAGGTGCCGGAGGAAGAAGGGAAACTGTTTTTCCCTTCTTTTTGATTTACACATGCTTCTGCTGGCACTGGCTCCTGGACGTGTATTTCTCTATGCGCAGCTACTGCTGAGCATGATAATATAGAAGCACAGACCCAGGCATTTGCTGTCTGTGGGCTCCGCTGTAGATCAGCAGCATGATGAGGAAAAGGCTTATTTGCATTGCCGTCATTTGGTATTTGCAGCAGGATGCCAAGAGCACAGAATGGCCACAGTAAAAAGCCTCTGATTTAACCTTCGCACCACACACCCTCCTGAACGCATCACCCATCGCAGACCTGGCATCAAATCCTCCCTACCAGCCCTCCGTGCCATCCCATGGGGGAAAGGCAATGAAAGCACCTCTCAACTGCCCAGAGCGCGTGGCCAGGGCAAGGTCCCAGCACCCAACACCGTTCCCAAGGTGGGGAAGGTTCCTGTGATACTGCTCAAGCCACCATAGCCCAAAGTAGCCCTTTGACTCCTCTCAAACGCATGAAGTGTTCAGTCCTCAGCTACAGAGCTGGGAAACACCAGGAGAGCCTGGAAGACAAGTGGATGCCTTATCACACGTTCATTATCAGGAATGAGAGCACACAACTCAACACGAGTGTCCTCCATTGGCTTCAAGGGCACCAACGCATTGAAATTCCCAGCTGATTCAGGGCTCTCATTTGCACTTTCATCACAGCCACGGCCAGGAGCTCTGCGAAGGCTTTCCTAGCAAACCCAGGAGTTCCTCTAGGACTGGCAGCATTGGTTTTCGTCTGTGCCGTGCTTTGTGGATGCTCCCGGAGCAGAGCACGGGAGAGCGATAGAGGGATTTTAGCTATTTATGAATTAGAAGAGTGGCTTACATATTTTAAAACAGCAAGATAGAGGAGATTTTGCTCAGAATAAGGGCGTTTTTTCTTCATTTTTTTCTAAATTGCTTTCCTAATCATTAGTACTTCTTGCCATGATGAACCACCAGGCAATTCCATCATGTTACCTTGGACGTACCATGACAGGCAGCTAATGCTATTGGTCATGAATCATGTCCCTTTCAATCTCCTTTATATAGGAAGAGCAAATTTATTATGATGCATATGTCATTACACACCAATGCCTTTCCATTATCATATAACTGGATACCCCCAAGGTTCATAATTTGCAGTACAATAGTAATTTTTAAAGAACCATTGGTAATCAATAGCACTCAGCAGCCCTGTCAGGATCATTTGCAAAACAAATAACAACACTGATCTCAAACAACTTTACAGGAGGGATATTTAATCCCCATGAAGTGCATTATATGATGGATAAGCGAGGAATCCTAGACTATGTATCATGTATTTTCCTTGGATTAAGTATCACTTCAATCAATGTTGCTACCAGCTGTACAATGCTGCCTGTGTTTTCACTAAGTAATGCTGAAGTATTGTCTTACAAATAGACATTAGCTACGTGCCGGGCACCAAAACCACACGGCAGCTCCACGGGGCGCGAGGAGGGGGGCAAGGCAGAGGGCAGAGCGGTGAGTTAGCCGACGCGATGCTGCACGGGGAGCACATGGCAGCAGGCAAAGCTGGGGGCACAGACGGCTGCCGAGGACCCCACGAACAAGGCACTGCTGTGCTGAGGGGTCGTAGCAGACATTTACCACGGCCACGACCGTCGCCCACGGTCGGGTGAGCGCAGGCGGTGCTCAGCCCTGTGCTTGCGGGGCCCAAGCCCTGGAGGGCTGAGCCCGGCAGAGGCGATGCTCCCTCCCGAGGTGGGTTTGCTCCGCAGAGCTCACCGAGGCACGGCCCTGCCCTCGTTACCAGAATACCCAGCATAGCCTCCACACCGCAATCAAATCGCCAGCAGAAGGAGGTGCTTCAGCCCCTCGGCGATACAGAGCTTGGGTTTAACCAAGATACTACCTATAACTCTACAAAAGTGCTAGGTAGTATTATTAAATAAGAGGTTCAACCATCTGCCTCATTAGCTAACAGACAGACCTTAAGGACAACAAACAGAGGCTCGATTTACTTATTGCTTTTCCTTTTTCTTCAGCATGTACTGCCAGAGGCGGTAATTGGGAAGGTAACTTTGTCCTGCCCGCCCCTGCCCTGGCTGCAGTCAGTGTCTCAAGCCTGTCTGCATCCCAGGCGTGACAACCTTTAAAGGAGCTTTTACATATAAAAATTGAGACAGAAGCAGCTGACCCGTGCAACCAGTGTGTGGAGAGGCACTCGTGGGGACAGCACCGACCCCAGGGGCTGACACATCCCCATGCCTACCTGGCTGTGCTGCAGCCCTCGAGACAACCCAGCCGGCATCCAGCCCAGGGCTCCCTAAGGAACACCTCCAAAGTCAGATGAAAGACAGCCACAACGTCTGTGCTTCAGCAACGTCGCTATCGGGGAGCCCGAGTTACCTGTTGCATGGCCGAGAGCCGGCCAGCACCTGCACCTTTCCTTATAGATGGCTTTCCGAGGCATGAAATCCACGTTTAAATTTTCTATGCAGGTTTCTGGCTCTTCGGAGCTCTCTGGCAGAGCCGTATCTCACTACTTGCAGCTGGAGACACCTTTAGCGAAATCTTCAGCTCCTACTGATGTGGAAAAATTCATGCATTTCTCTCCTCATGTAAGCACAGGTCTGGCATTCACGGCACTTCCCAGCGATAAGCCCCAAATTACTCATCGCTAGAAACCCCGCGCTTTGGTAAGGACAGAGTCGGCATAAAAACCCCCCACCCTTGGACCCTAACTAAACACTTTAGCTGCTGGAGATTACAGAATCCTCTTTAGCGATATCAGAGAGGATTTTCCGCAGAGGAAACATCTTCAACCTGACTATAGGAAGCCAGGAAAATTAAATATTTGGGGAGGAAGAAGAAACCCACAGTTTTGCCTGTTTTGGTTCATTTTTAGAGACAAATGTGTTTTAGAAATGGGATTAACTGGGGTGTCCTGGCACCCCTTCCCGCTCAGTGGTGCCTCGACTGGGCTGCACACTCCTGCGAGCTCCTGGGCTGCCCTAAGGAAGATGCCATTAAAGAAAATACAGCTATTTTTAAAGCTAGAAGGACAAATTCTCCTCCCAGTTACACCAGTGACCTCGTGACTCTCCGCAAGGTTGGGCAGGCGTAGCTCTGATTTGGGGCTATTTTGAGCATCCTCCAGAGTCACCAGGCACCCAGCAGGCAGAAGGCACAGAGGAGCAGGATGAGGCCCTCGCCTCCGGATAGTCAGACCCAACTTGGTAAGACACCGATAATTTTCACCAACTAGAGGGTAAAATGAGTCCCCTGTTTAAATAAAACACTTTAACCAAAACCCTCTGGCCAGCCTGGGGCCGGAGGGGGGCACAGCCACTTCCCCCCGTATGGGCGTGGACCCGCGCGGGGCTGGTGTCCCCGCTGCCGTCCCCACTCGCTCGCCACAGCCGCTCGCACATTACCCGTGTGCGCGTAGTACGAGCTCATTCAGGGCTCTTTCACAGATGAAATATTTAAATGGTTTATACATTACTATCCCTTTTAATTTAAATAAGATGAAATTGCTATAAACTGACTTGGGCTGACTTGATCTCCCCGCTGCTTTTTTTTTTTAATCTTCCACCTGAGTTTCATCAGGCTGTCATCCAGCATGATCTCAGAGCTTCAGAAGCACAATCCACGCTGGTAAATGGACGGAGACCTCTAGGAAAGCTCAGCTGCTGCACAGGGATGAGGAAGCACCTTTTGCTCTCTCTTGAGAGAGCATCTGGGCTATGGTGTGGCTGAAGGGGTATCACGTACCAAGAGGGATGCAGAACCTGGACTTTCCCACCTAGATTTGCCCGGCTGGGATGAGCACCGCCTGCCTTGCCACCCAACCCAATCTGTTTGGGTCAGCCTTTTGGGGAGCTGCTGCTCTCACCCCCAAGGCAGCAGATGCATTTTAGCTGCTGGTGACACCAACAAAAGCAAGATCCAGGGCAAGCTCTGGAAGACAAGACATGACCTACGTGTAACTCTCTGTTGATGTGCTCAGACCCAACCCAAAACCTCCAAGAGCATCAGGTGGGGAGGAATTTCCCAGCTCGCATGGTCAAGGAGAGATCCTACCACAACACTCGGGCTTTCACCCCACTGCCATGCCCCACTCCTGACTGCCCCAGGAGGCTGCACACACGCACTAGCTTCATTAGCAAACTTGATGGGCAATGAATGATCAAAGCAACCAGCAATTCTACCCAAATTCACCTTCATGTTCTCACCGTAGAGGCCAGAGAATCCGACACTGCTGCTCCTGGTGCAAGGAGAGGGGACACGTCCCCGGGCAGGGAGGGAAGATCTCTCCCTTGGATTGCAGAAGCCTAAAGATGGAAAACGCTTACAGCTGTGTACGCATCCATATGCATAAGAGAACAGGCCCTGATCCAGCATACGCTTGCGTCAATCTGCCGTCACCAAGATTTAGGAGAACATTTCAAATGAAGCAAAAATTTCCTTGCACTGCAAAACTAAGGACAAAGAAAGGAAATAACTCTCATGGTTAGAGCAGAAGCAGGTGTCAAAAGACTTGGTCCCAGCACAGGCTCCAGCACCGACGCCCTGGGTAACCCTGGGCATGTCACTTCACCTCCGGGTTTACCCACTGAATGCAGCTGCCAGCTCTCCAGGCATGATTCCCCTAAATGCTATAAAGGGCTCTCAGATGGTCACAGAAAACCTGACCAGCTTTGAAGGCTATTTCCCATCTGGTCCCCATGGCCAGCTCTTTACGTGCTGTTTGCAGAAGAGCAGGTCACCTGTAGCTCAGGGGCTCCAAGGGACCCCGTGAGCCCTGGCTCTGAGGAGCTGCTCATAGCTAAACCACAGAACAAAGTCAGGATTTGCAACAACACTTCAGATTTAGCCTGCTGAGCATAAAGACAACAGTGTTTCAAAATAAATGGGGAGAAAAGCAAGATCAATAAGTGAAACACACTTAATTCCCAACCCAGGCTCATTAAAATGAAGTGTATTACTCTGTTCACTATCGCAAGGAGGAGTTCCAGTGCAAAAGGGGATGCGTTGTCCTAAGGGCTATACGACATGATGCTGGTTTATGGCTGTTTTGTTAGTAAGATAGGGACTGGAAGGGGGGAATCAGAACAGGAACTAGTAATTCTTCATCAAGAGAGAGGGGGAAAAGCCATGCAGAAAGTTTGGGGCTTTTTCTTAAAGCCAATGTGGCATTTAGAGAACTTACAACTGAGTTCACAACTCACTTTGTGAGCATTTCTTGGTGAGCTTTAAGAATCACATCCCACAGATTTATTTCTCCTTTCTTTAAAGATGAAGCAGTTACACAAGCTCCACAGCCTCATTTCTGCTCCTTTACAAATCGGGACAGCTGTTGAAACATGTTGATTTATTGAAGTTTTCCTGTTACTCCTCTGTGGTAGATGTTCTCCAGAAGCAGCTGCATTATTCCTGTGCCCGCACATTTCCCTAGACAAGGGAAATAGGAGCCAGGCTGAGTGAGCCACACAGGCTGGGCTCAGCTGGGTGTCCATCCCCACCCACACACCCAACCTGGCCTGTTTGCACCCCCCAGTTTCAGTCCTACCTGCCCGCACCGCGGAGCCGGGCAGACGCACAGCTCAGTCCCATGCCCACCTCAGTGCCCCGTGGCACGGTTTGCAAAGAGCCTTTTCCTAGCACAGACCAGGTCCCCGCAGCCTCTAGGGAGAGAGGCTCAAATGCAGACAGCATAATAGTTCAACAGTGCCATAAAACACAAGAGATAGGTTTGAACTCCGTGATTTTAAACAGAAAGCCACTTCCAGCAGCTCTCCGTCCCCTTGGGCCACACGCCAGACCCTGCAATTCACTGCTCAGCGCCGCCTTCCCAGGGGAAGGCAGCTGGAAGTGACATTACTGCAGTGCCTCCCTCCATCCCCAGGAGTTAATCGGCTCAGTGACACCAGCGGTCACGTCCCTTGTCCTGCCAGCCCTGCTGGATGCCCTGTCTGTCACCCTCACCACGTCTGCCCGCAGCGTTGGTACCTGCTGCGCCCTCAGCAGGGGCAGAACCACCGCAAGGGTTACGGGGTTTGTTTCCAAGCCATATCCTGGGGCAGGAGTAAAGCAGAAGCAGGTATTTGTTATACCCCAAATCAGATGTTCAATACTTTTTTAAATCATTGCCTTTTTTGCGTTACTTTAACAACTTCACTCTTTTTGCGATGAGAGCTCAGAAGAGCGGGTGGGAAACGGCCCTTCAGCGCTGCTCCACACACCACTGCTGTTACTCACGCAGGGCCAGGCACAAACTTCTCAGCACAGGGATGAAACAAAAACTACTTCAAGTCCTCAACTGTCACAGGCTTTTTCCTTGTGATCAGACTGACCAGCTGCCCAGCCTGGAGAGGGAAGAGTTAATTAATAATGCCACAAGATGAGCACTTGGGCCATGCAATTACCACCTCCTGCTAGAATACCTTGGTAAACCACCAGCATTAATGGAACCAGCACTGAGCTGAAGTCAAGACATTTATCCTTTGACAATGCTCTATTGCAACAACTTTATTTTGATGATACTGGATGATTAATGCTTACAGCCGCTGTCATTTCCTTTGATGGATTTTGGGGCTGGAGTGACATTTGCTCAACGCACCGTTCTTGAAAAGCTGCAGTCATCGTAGCTTAGAGAAGATAGATGCTCCGTGCATCCAGCCGTCGGCAACCAGACTCTCTGCAAGCTGCAGGTGGCCAGGAGAGTTACTTTGAGGAATACAGGAATGCTTACGGAAAGCCTTGCCTGGTAAAGGCTGCGGGGCGAGAGGAAGGTGTGTTAAGTAGCCAATGTTGTAAGAAATGGCAAGAGTTTGTCTTATCCAGCGGAAAGATAAGAGACTGTCGGTTACAAACATCACAGCCAAGAGCTGTAGCAGACTGTGCTGTTTTGCCACAAACACGCTGGAATATCAGATCCCGAGCTGAGACTCTCCAGGGCTGAGTTTCAGCTGTACCAAGCTCTCACAGCTGCTCTTGAAGCCAAAAAGCATCCAAAAAATCCGATCAATCAATCAGTAGAACAAGACACAGACAAATGTCTTCACCATAGCATTCACTAACAGCAAAAAAAAAAAAACCAACCTTGGAAACCTTAATCTTAACCTCCGTGCCTCCAAGTTCCCCCCACCTGTAACGTGAGGGCAAGAATCATCTGCCTCACCTGGCTGTTGCAAGGTTTTCCTAATCAATCAGCTCATTAATTCATGCAAAGCATTAGATAGACAGGAGATGGATGGCTTTCCACAATAAGTCATTTCTACGTTGAAATATTTCTACTTAATTCTCTGCCGGCAGTTCCCTGCCTGCTCCCATCTCACCGGCACGGAGCAGTCCAGGCTCACGCAGGGACATCCAACGAGGTCCGGGGTGGTGGGGTCTCCCCTAAACCCAAACAGCACCTGGGGCCTCGTGGGATTCCCTGACTGGAGAGATCCCTTTCACAAGGCTTCTTACAGATTTGATTTTCATCTCGTCATATTTAAAAGCTGTCTCAGGAGCGTAATGATTTTAAATTCACTCACCGCCGCAGTCAATCAATGGAGCGGCGGCTGCTGCTAGTGCCTCGCTAGCAGGCGGTGATGAATGGGGCTTTCGAGGCGGCATCGCTCGCCTCCGAGCAAGAGGAGAGCGTGGGCAGAGGGTGGGGAAGAGAAGCAGAGCCAGAAACAAGAATTAAAAGGAAGAAACGGGGCAGGGGGGCAGGAAAGCCCAACCTGCTCACTGCAAACTTGGGACAAGTGGTTACCTGCTCCCAGGAGGCACAGCTTGGAGGGAGCAGTCTTGGTTTGCATTAGTCTCCCTGATCCATTATCATCCTATACCTTAAACAAACCAGCTAATACATTTATTACAGATAAGTGCTAACCCCAGACCTGGTTCGTGCAGAGGATCGGAGCCCTGGCCGCCAGCCTCCACCCTGCACACGTGCCCCTGACCCAGCTCTCCTTTCCAGGAGGAGCTGAAGAGCAAACACCTGAGAGCAGCTCAAGAGCACGTCTTCCCTCAGGACAAAGCAACAAAGGGCACAGCGGTGAAGGTGTTATCCCTCACCTCATCCAGTGCAGAAGCGGCAGAGCCCCACTGGGTGACACACAGTACCCTGTGCCTCTCTGTCCCCGGGCAGCTCCGGGTGCCAGCAGCGGAGAGGAGCAGCCCCGTGTGCTCGCATCCATCCCAGAGATCAGAGGGAGAGGGAGCACCCGTCCCTGCTACTGACCTGAGTTTCCAAGGAGGAAAAAACAATTAAATGCACACAAAAATCTCCCTGTTTGGGGGAGCCCCAAGGGCCTGATCCTGCTCCAGCATGCCGCCAGTTGCCCTGCTCTACGCAGAGAGGATGCTGCTCAGCATTTGAAAGGAGCTACTTCACATCTGGGCTCTTTTTCTCCCTCTTTCTCCAATTACAGGGTCAGGTCAGCGCTGTACAGCCTGTGAGCACAAAAATATTCATAATATGGAAAACTGGTATTAGCAAAGAAGCTGCAGTTCGTGGCATGAGCATCACAGCTGGGTGTTACGAGTCTCACAAAGCAGAGAGGGGAAAGAGTCAAAAAATGAAACCCACCACACGAGCAAAACTAAAATAAGAGGCAGTAAGAGTAAATGAATGATGTTGCTCCAATTTGAGCAAACACTAATTAAGAATGTGTAATTGAATTAATGCATTATTTAGAAACTCCAGCAAATCCTGAGCAGGGATATAAATACATTATAGAGTTCCTTTGACATCACATATATCTCACACCTCTCTACCCACAATTTATCTTAATGTCACCAGAATCTCCAGATTTATTTAAGTCCTTGCCACTCACCATTGTTTCACATTTACCCCATATATCTGTATCCTCTGCCAATTCCACACACCCATGTGTTCCATATGGGGCAGCGATGACATTTGATAAGTCAAAGCCGTGTAATAATTAGCTCTGCTCATCAACCGCTTCCCCTCCCTAAACCCAGTACACAGGTCTGGGTCTAATTTGTTTAGAGCCTGGAAAAACATCAAATACCTCATTGAAAAACAAATCCATCTTCTAGAAACACATTTTTTTTCCTACAGCTTCAAGTATTGGTTTGCTCCACGTTACACTGGGAAAGGCCCTGCACAAGCAGGATCTAAGCCCAGCCCAGAATGGGTCGAGAAACTGGTATCATCACACCCTGGAAATAGAGGAAAACAGCACCTCAGGAAAAGGGGGGGGGGAAGTGAGCCCCTCAAAGGTTTCACAGCAGACGTTTGTACCTGTGGAAGGTCCTGAGATACTGCATTTGCAGCTGGGACAGTTTACTAGTGCTTTGGGTATTTAGCAAGAGGCTTTACATACATTATTCTTCCCTCCTTCCGAGCCCTTCGCAGCGAGGCTTACAGTTCTTACTACACCTGGGTTTCTAGGAAGAGATACAAATACACCAAAAGGAAAGAAAGAAATCCAGTGAAACTGTTAAAACAGCTAAAGACACTTCTAAGGAAAGCAGCACGAGAAAATAACACGGGCAAATCCGAGTTCACGCACACACACATAGCTCTAGGAAAGGGAAAAAACGAAGCAGCACTGAAGTCTTGTACTTCGGTATGAGCATACACCACAGCAAAATACGCATGCTGTTTATAAAACACATTGGAAGACTTTTCCCTAAAAGATGCCATATAAAGTGTAAAATTTTATTATCTCTGCCTGTCCATTTTACAAAGATATACACAAACAAGTTGCCAAATCTGCCTGCAGTTTAACTCCATTAAATCCAATGAATGAGTTTGGCCCACAAAAAACTCTGCACTTACTGTAATAAAGCTAAAAGCTGATAGCAGCTGATAAAGTAAAACACATACATTTTCATACACTTATTCCTGCTGATTTAAAAGTACGAGCAAGCTACAGAGATTGTCCTTGTCCAGCTCCTAAAGAAACACTGAGATGGGGGAGGAAAAAAAAACCCAAACCTTGGAGTTCTCCCCTCCAGTTCCCCCTAAGCACAAATGAGAGGGATGGGGGAAGCCGGCGGGGTTGCGTTCGTTTGGCTTTCCTCACCAAGAGCCCTGAACACATACGATGTGCGCATTTGAACAAAACACCTCGCCGATGGTTTGGTCCCCAAGTTGGGCAGGACCTTACCCAGCAGGAACAGGGGTCACAGCTCCGGACCCTTTCCTGGGACACCCACTTCTCCCCCACTCGTCCCCGGAGGGAAGGACATGCTCAGGCTCCCTGGGCAGGGATGCGGGATGCTCTGCTCCCCGAGGCACCTCGCCACAATTTTGGTTGCAGAGGGCTTTCCTCGTGATCAGTGGTTCTCCGGCCACCGGGTCATCTTGAATTATACCTTGAGCCCTACATCGCAGGGGGGGCCATGCCAGGCTGTACAGAGACTGTACCCCAGTGACAGATTGTAAGCCTCCCCTGATCGATGGGGGGGGGGGGGGTGGGGGGGGTGGGGGGGGGAATGTTGTTTGTTAAGGGTTTTTTTAAACGCACCCAGCTTTCTCTCAGGCTGCTGCATAACCACACCAACTCCCACCTCCACCTTCTCGACCTCCTCCTGTGTCCCTCCAGCTCCCTTAGACAGGCTGATACCTCCCTGCACCCTCAGTGCCACCTCCTCCAGACCCTCCTGCCCCAGCTCCTCGTGGTGCGCAGAGGCTCCAGGTCCCCCTCACCTGGGGGTAACTCTCACATCTCCTTTCTTAGATATTTATTGTGTGATTCTATTACAGGGATGTCTCAGGGACCCAGACAACTCTTGTGCTAGGTAGGGGCTGTACATATATTCAGCACTCCAGCAGCCAAGCTACACCTCAGGTACCATTTCATGCTCCTCCTCCTCATCGAGCCCCTGCCACCACTCTCCTGGGGGTGCAGCAGACATGGGACAGAGGCTCAGGGTCTCCGCTCCAGCCCCTTCACCCCAAGGTCCCCACAGCCCTACTGCTTTCACAGCTCTGCCTCCTCCTTCACCTGCAGTTTGGGGCCATGCATGGCTCTGCAGCTGCCCCGCTGAGCCCCCCCCTCAGGTCCTCTCCTCTCCACCAGCCTCCTCTGGGCTCATTTTGCTGCTGACCATCACGCCTCCACCTCACCACACGCAGACACTCAGCTCAGGTGCTGTGCTGCCATCGGGCTCGCTTAGGCTCTCCCCAGGCCCCAGGTTCATAATACCAAAAAAATCCAGCAACCATACCCGATCACGTGAAGCACCACCCAGGGCTGTGCTCCCAGCTCATACCCCCTTGCAACTCCCGCAGTAGCTTCCCCCCTCCACCAGCCCTCACCTCAAAGCCTTGCTGATGGCTCCACCAGCTGCCTCCCCACACCCCCCTCAACAAACAGCTCAGAAAGGCACAGCCTACCTGCACCAAGCCCCCAGCCCCACATCCTCTCCTCCAGAGACTCCTCGCTGCCGTGCAGCTCCTTCTGAAGTCCCTCCACTCCACCAAGCTGCCCAGTGCCCTTTGCTGAGAAACCACGTAATCCCAGGCTTTTGCTGCACCTGGAGTTAACACCAATTTGCAGCCGAGTGCCGGCAGCTGGGATGCTGCGGGCGTTGCTGTGCTGCTGTGGCTTTCCTTGGCACGAAATCCCGGCCCTGGAGCAGCCGGCAGAGAAACTCTACCCAGACTAGCACGGCTGGGATGCGCCCGGCCACTGCTTTCCGTGTCCCTGTGGGACACGGGGCTTCACTGACGTAACCTGCTCACTTGTCCCCAGCACACGCACAGGGAAAATAAGCATCAGAAAAAATTGCCCGAGGATGGAGTTGAGACTCTACAAACAGGCAGGAGAGCACTGGGCTCTCCAGGGCACGGACCGCGTGTCCTGTCCCCGTCGCAGCTTCTCCAACCTCAGCGTTACATCCAGAGCTCGACTCGGAAACCTCCGAAGCGCTGGCCACATCCTTCTGTTTGCATGCGTTGTGCAATCTTATATTTAGCATATGATGGGAGAACTGAGATAAATAATCCATAGCTCATAATGATAAACCTTGCACCTCGAACAAGCCAAAAGCCTGACCTTTCATAGTTAAGCCGTCCTGGTGAGAGGTTAGATCTTGTGTTTTCTGATCATCAAACAGGAAAGCATTAGCCAGACAGGGAGAACAAGCTCTTATCTAGACCTGATTTCTCTCCCCTCCAGGGGATCCTGTAGGATATTTCAGTTCTCTCTCACTCGCTGTATGACTCTTCCCTCCCCCAGTTGCTTGAAATCAGCCAAATTCACAATCTAATCTGGCCGGGAGTCAAAGGGGAGAAAAATCAAGTCCTAATGCAGTGACTACTTTGAATGGGGAATTGAAGCCAATCAGAAAGGCATTATTGATCCCTGCTCGGAGCACCTCGGTCAGGGAGGGGACAGCCACGGGCAGCCGCAGAGCTGCCCACCGCAGCCAGCCAGGGCTGCCCTGCCAGGCCTGCAGCTTTCCCAGCGCTCGCCCGGGCTGGGAGCCGGCGTGCGGGGGAGCCGGCCCCGTCCGGCACAAGTTGCCTGCCTGTGCGTGCAGGCAGGGAGAGCGCACACCACCCCTGTGCCGGCACTGGCGAGCACCCACGGCGTGCACCAGCCCACGGCGTGCACGAGAGCGTGACCCGCGTGCTACCTACCGCGGTGTTTGTGTGCAAACGCTTCTGGCGTGCATCACTTTGGAGTGGACCCATCTGCGAGAGCAAGGCTGCTCCATCAAACGGCGTGTGCGCGCGTGTGTGCACAGCAAGGGCTACACACATTTAAGCGGCGTTAGTGCGGGGCAGCTCTGCGCGAGAGCCAAAGCGCAGGCTGCAGGGCAGGGAAGGGGGTGTGCGTGTGCGCGTGTACCTGTCCCCCCCAGCTGCCTGCCTGCGTGACCCGCAAGCACAATCCCTGCAGCAGGCAGGGGAAGGCAGCGGGGTGGCTCAGCCCAGGCAGCGGGGCAGGGGTGGCAGAGGACGGGGAGCAGCTGGACAGGGCTGGGCTCAGCTCTGGGCATCCCTGGGTGAGATCCCGACGCTTTGGCCCGCGTTAGCGCTGGCTACGCGCTCCTCTGCCTTATGTAACCGCAGCAGGGACGTAGCGGCAAAGGGGGGACAGAGATCGGGGGGAGAGGAGCTCCCCACTGAACCCCTCCCAAAGCAAAGGGGGCCGGAGCAGAAGCTGGATGCCCCCGGTAGGGTAAATCTAGACGCCAGGCCGAGGCAGTTGCATTGCCAGCGGGGGGGCTGGGCCCGGCTCGGGGCTGCCCGGGTGCGGGGCAGGGCCGGCCGGCGGTGCCGGTCCCCGCCGGGGAGCTGCCGCCCCGCTCGGCAGGGCCAGGGCACGGCTCCCGCCGCGGCGTGCAGCGCCGAGCACAGCCCGGCCGGGCCGAGCCGGCCGCCTCCCTGCCCGGAGGGGGCTGCCCCGGGGAGGGGGCTCAGCCCGGCGCCCCGGAGCCAGCGGGACGCGGGGCGGCAGAACCGGGGGGGAGTCCTGGGAAGTTTGGGGAATCCCGTATTTTGCAAGGAGGCAGGAGGGAAACATCCGCCCTAAAAAAAAAAAAAACAAACCCACGCGGGGTCCCGGTGGCTCCTGTCCCCCCCCTCGGGCTGTGCCCCCCAACCTGCCAGCCCGGGCACCGCGGGGCCGTGCGGCCACCGGCACCTCCTTACCTGCCGGCGTCACGTCTGCTGCTGCCTGCCCTGCTCCGGCTCTTCCTCCTCTCCTCCTTCCTCCTCCTCTTCCTCCTCCTCTCTCCCTCTCCCTGCTGCTTGGGGCTCTTTATGGAGATTCATTCATTCATGCCTTCCCATCGGTCCCTCAGCGTTTCCCTGCCTCCCGGAGGCAGAGCGTGTGACGCCTCGCCCCTTTCCAGCCACTTTCTGCTGTCACAGAGCGGCGCTGCCCCAGCCCGGAGCGGCGGCCGGGCTGGGACACGCGTGGGCAGCGCCGGGCCGTGGGAGCGTCCCCTAGCGCGGGGGGGGTGGGCGGGCGCGGGCACGACACCGACCCGCCCTGGGGGATACAGGCGGTCTCTGGCGCCCGTCACCGGGGCGTCGGGTCGCCCCCAGGGCTTTCCGTGCTGCCCTCCGCCCGCCCCACGCCACGCCACGCCGCTGCCCGTTGCCGCTCGCTCCCAGCCGGCCCTTCCCCGGCCTCCACCGAGCAGCGGCTGCCGCGGAGAGGGCGCGGGTGGGCCCGCACCCCCCGGCCGGCCCCCGGGCAACCCTCGCCCCCTCTTTCCCTCTCCGCTCGCCTCCCCCCAGCCCAGCCCGTCCTTCCTCCCCCTCCTCCGCTGCCTCCGCATCCGCGGCGGGACCGCATCCCGCGCCGCGCTGCCCCATCCGCGCGGCTGACAAAAGCGCTGACTCAAGCCCGGAGAGGAGCGGCTGAGCCCGGCGTGGGGAGCCAGGGCTCCCCGGCCAGCCAGGCATCGGCCCCCGCGGCCGGTCCCCCCCGCCTCGGGGAGGACTCCCCCATCCCAGGGCCGCTCGCTCCTCCAGGTCACCGGGCAAAGTTCATCCCTGCCCCAGCCTTCCCCGGGACGGGGGTCCCGCCGCTGCCCAGCGCTGCCTGCGCTCCCGCTGCCCTTCGGGGGGGCTGGGGACACGCTCCCGGCCCCCACCGACAGCACCCCGCTGCCCACTGCCCCCCGCTGCCCGCACACCCCGCCAGGCCGGGGCAAAACGGGGGGTCTGGGGGGTGCGAGCCCTGCAAGGTGCCGGGCAGCACGGCGGGAGGTGCTTAGGTGCTGAACTTCAGGGGAATTGCCTCCTCCCTGCACAGGCACGGGGTTATTCCTTCCAGCCAGGCAGGGCGGAAAAATCCGCTTTTTCCCTTAAAGACACGGTCGGAAATTTGAAGAGCAGCGCCTGGGTTTGGGCGCTGCCGGAGCCTTCAGAGCGACAAACCGTTAATTTGGGGTGAAACCCCTTAAAAACACTCCCCGAAGGGCCCCGCCCGCTCCCCGGTGAGCCGTGCCGTTTCCGCGGGCGGTGCCACCCCCTTTGCAACGTTGCCATCAATTTCGATTAACGATCGCTTTATTCACCGCTGCAAACTTCTAAATATTTAATACAGTGCAAACCGGCACCGAAACGCACGGAGCTGCCGGGAGGAGGCGAGTCCGCGGCTGGGGAAGGCGTGAGCGGCTGCCTCCGGCCGAGCCCGCCGGCCCCGCTGCCTCTGCCCCCGGGGGAGCCTGTTGATAGCGGTGTCGTCGTCCCGTCCCCCCCCCCCCCCCGCTTCCCCTCCCTCCCCCGGGCTTTCCCGGGGCTGCAAATCACAGCCTGGACGTGGGCAGCGTCGCGGTTCCCCCGGGCTGGCAGGGATGCGCGGGGATGCGGAGGTTTCTGGCGGAGAAGAGCTGGAGGAGCAGAGGAGGGTGCGGGGGGGGGGGGGGGACACACCCCGTCGGGCCGGCATGTCCCCAGCACAGGGACGCTGTTGCCGGCCGCGTCCCGCCGCGCACGGGTGGAGCAGCCCCGCTCCACATGGAGCGGGACGGGAGCTGGGGACCGCCGGGGGTTTGGGCCGGTTGGAGGGGTCCTGCCCGGGGGGGGCTGTACCCCACCGCCCTGGCATTCCCGGGCACAAGGGCAGCGCCTCGCCCGCAGTGTCATGCGGGACCCGGGCGAGGGGGTCCTTGCACAGGGCCCCCCCAGGGAAGGAGGGGAGCGCCCCAGCCCCACGCCGGGGAGCGGACGGGACACTCCTCCTCACGCCGCCCCGCGGGCCCCCGGCCCCGGCCGGGCTTCATTAAAATGCGATCAAGAAAATTCTTTGGCAACTCCGGCCGCAGTTTAACACCGGCTCCGCCGACTGGCGAGCGCTCCGGTCCTCCGGGCTCAGCCTGAATTTGGGAACTGAGACGGAACTTTACAGCAACATCTGTCATTATAATTAAAACTGCAACACGCCCACCGGGCAGGAACACGCTCCCGGCCGTCCCCCCCATCTTTTTTTAAAAAAAAAACCACAAGTGAAAGCAGCTCAAACTCACAGACAGGCACCTGCCCCCCGCCCCCCCGAGCCACCAGCGCCACGGCAGCCGACACCCGCCCGGCCCGCAGCCGCACCGGGCGAGGATGCGGGGCCGGCGCCGTCCCGGGGACCAGCCCCCGGCTGGATGCGGTGTGTCCCCCCCGGAGCACGGACACCCCCCCCCCAGCCACTGCCGCCCTCCTCCACTAATTTTCTTTAATTAAAGCTCTATGTGCGGCACGTTTGGCGAGGACAGAAATAGCCGCCGAAGGAGCGCATGTGGGGAGGCAGGTCCAAACTGCCGGCGTGGGAACGCAGAAGGGATTGGGGGGGCAGGGGGAGCAGAGCCGGGGAGCGGCTCTACCCCAGCCCCCACCCCAAGGCCGCCGTGGTTATTTGGGGTGGTGGGTGAGGCCCGCCCCAGCGCTCCGTGCGGCGGGGAGGGGATGCGGGCGGAAGCCCCCCGCCCCCGGGGGACACGGCTGCCCGCGGCACCGGCTCTTCCCCCGGAGCACGGGGGCTTCCCGCAGGCAACAGTTGCAGCGGCGGAGCGCAGGGGCTCCCCCAGGAATGATGCTCGGGCTCGGGCGCACCCCGCAGGTGGTGGGGAGACCCCGAAGTGGGGATCCCCCATGGGCGGGGGAGGCACGGGCCGCGCGGCCGGCGGGGCTCCCTCGGCTCCGCGCCCCCAACCCGGCCGGGGGGAGCCGCTCCGGGCCCGACCTCCCCCTCGCACCTGGGGGAAGAGGGGAGCGGGAGCGGCTCCAGCCGAGCCTGGGGATCCCCCGCCCGCGGAGGGGAGGGCGCCCCGCTCCCCCCCGCCGGCTGCCCCGTGGCCCCCCCCCCCCCCCCGCCGAAGTCCCAACCTGGTTGCAGCCGCGAAAAGTTTGGCGACACGGAGCGGCCACCGGGGGCTGCACGAGGCTCGCCGGGCACCCGGGGCTCCCCGGGCAGCGCCGGGCGCCGCCGCGACCGGGCGGGGGCCGCGGGGGCCGGGGCTCGCTGGCACCGGGCGCGGGGCCGGGGGCTCAGGCCGGGGTCGGGGCCGGGGGGGCCGGGCCGGCTGCGGCGGGGGCTGCGGGCGCACCTACCTGCTTCGGCGGCGGCTCCCGGCTCTCGGCGGCGCGCCCAGCCCCGAGGCGCGGTGATGGGCGGCGGGCGCACCCGCGGCTGCGGCTCCCCGCGCCCTTCCAGGCGGGCGGGCCGGGGGCAGGAGGCGGGCAGGGAAACGCAGCCGGAGCCGAGCAAATCCCAGCGCCGGAGCCGGCCTCCGAGAAGAGAAGGGCTGCAGCTCCTCACTGCGTCAGGCAGAGAGCCCTGCCCGTGCAGGCGGCGCCGGGCAGCGCTGCCGGGCCCGGGGGGCTCGCATCGGCTCGGCTCGGCTGGGCACGGCTCGGCTCGGCTCGGCTCGGCGCGGCTCGGCTCGGCTGGGATGGGATGGGCACGGCTCGGCGCGGCGATGTGGTGCGGTGCGGGGCGGGCGGAGGTGCGCGGTGCCGGGCGGCTCGGCTCGGCCTAGCGCGGTCCGGTTCGGCGCGGCACGGCTCGGTACAGCTCGGCTCGGCAGGGCCCGGTTCGGTTGAGCCTGGCTCGCCTGGGCTCGGTGCGACCCGGCTGAGTCCGGCCGCGCTGTCACGGCTCGGAGCGATAAGCGGCTTGGCCGGGAGAGCCGGGCTGGCACCGGGGGAGCGGGGGGTGTGTGTGTGTGTGTGTGTGACACTGTGTGTGACACTGTGTGTGTGTGACACTGCGTGTGACACTGTGTGTGTGTGTGACTGCGTGTGTGACACTGCGTGTGACACTGTGCCTGTGAGACACTATGTGTGTGACACTTGCATGTGTGTGACACGTGTGCGTGTGACGCTGCGCATGTGAGACACTGTGTGCGTGTGTGACACCGTGTGTGACACGGCAGGTGTGACACGGCATGTGTGACACTGCGCATGTGAGACACAGTGTGTGCGTGTGTGTGTGTGACTGTGTGACACTGCATGTGTGAGACGCTGTGTGACACTGCGTGTGTGGCACGGTGTGTGTGCGTGACACCGACACCGCGTGTGTGACACCTTGTGAGAGCGGGGGGGAGCGTGTCAGGGTTTGTGAAGGCGTGAGTGTGCATCGGTGGTATCTGCGTCTGTGTGTCTGTGTGTCTGTGTGTCTGCGTGTGACACTGTGCGCGTGTGTGGTGACACCTTGGCGGGGGCGCAGGGGTGAGTGTGTCGGAGTGTGTGTGTGTCTGTTGGGGGGTATCTGTGCGTGTGGGTGTGTGACAGGCCGTGGGGCTGCAGGAGCCTCAGTGTGTCTGTATTTATGTACGTGTGTCTGTCTCTGTGAGCCCATGTGAACATCTCCGTGTGTCCCCATGTGTGCATGACAGCCCCCCCCCACCCCTCACACCAAACCTGAACCTCCATGGGTCAAACTGGGCCCAGCTGGGCAGCGCCCGGTGACACTGGGAGCACGGGGGCCGGGGTGAGCCGGCTGGGAGAGCCGGGACAGTGATGGAGCTGGGCCAGGACCCCCGCCCGCAGCCCCCCGGGGTCCCCAGCCCCTGTGCTCAGCCCTTCCCAGGCATCCTCCTGCCCCAGACCACCCCTCGCCTGACCCAGAGACTGCCATCCCGCCTCCCCGGTTTTGTGTTTGGTTTTTGGGGGTTTTTTTTAATGCCGTTTTCAGAATAAAAGTGCTCTTCTCTCTCCCCAGGCACTGTCATTTGAGGTAAGGACTGGCCAGTGTGTTTCTTGTGATGGCCCAAGGTGGCTCAAGCCATCTCCAAAACCATCTCTGAGCCTGCGAGTACCTTTTGCAGCCCTGCAAGGATGTGGCAGGGGAGACAGAGAAGGGAGGGGGTGCAGGAGAGAAATTTCACTCCTTTCAATTTAATAGCAACAACAACAACAACAACAACACAGCCAAAAAACCTGAAGCGTGGAGTAATAGAGCTGGGAGACAGCCTGGGAACAGGCAAGCCGTGGCCCCTCTCCAAACGGCAGCTGGCAACCTGGCACGGCGCTCGGCTGCGTTAGACACACAGCCCCGGGGAAGCGCCCGCGGGAACGCGGGAGACACCCCCGCGTGATGGGGAGGACAGGGCAGGGAGAAGGGCTCCAGCATCCTCTGCTCCGCAGCCCTGGCCTGGCCCCCAACCCGCTGGGGAGGCTGTGGGGCGGTCTCTGTGCGAGCTGGTTGCTTCTTCCCTTCCCCTTCCCTTTCCCCTTCCCCTTCCTCTTCCCCTTCCCCATCCGCTTCTCCTTTCCCACCACCACCTGGGCTCATGCCCTTGAAGCATGGGAGACCATGCTCCATGCCTGGAGCAGGGATATCCCATTTCCCCCATGTCCCATGGGATGCCCTGAAGCCAAGGAGTTCCTGTTGAAATTGCTTTGGACTAATAAATGCGCAGGCAGCGACACGAAATGGGCAGGAGGCCACCACGAGGGTAGCTCCAGGGTCAAATGTCTTCCTGGGGAGGCTGGAGATAAGAGGTCCCATCCCTCCTCTGCCTTTGCTGGAGAAGGCTCTCGAGCCCAGGGCTTGTATCAGCGAGCTGTCACGTCTCCCCGGGCAGGGAAAGCACACCTCCAGGTCCCTCCCGGTGCCAGGAGCAGGGTGTCCCAGGGTGCAGCCCCCTCCTCAGCACCACACAGCCCCTGGGGCAGCCAGAAACACTGCGGGTTCACGCCAGCCCTGGAGCTGGATCCGTCCCCTGGCAGCTGGAAAAATAATCGCCCGGAAGGGACAGGGATGCCACCAGCGCTGTGCTCCGCTGCAGGTCTCCACCCATGGAGATCGGCAGCGAGGAGAGGGAAGGTTTGCAAAAGGCTCTTTGCAAATTTGCTGCCCGCTGGCACGCAGCGCCCAACTCCCCAGGGCAGCTTTGGGAGAGGCAGCCCCCCCAAACCTCGAGCCTCACCCATGGCTCAAGGACAGGCTTTAAAGCAGCATCATTCCTACCAGCCGCCAGGCCAACGGGGGGGTGGAAAGACTTGGTGCAATCAAACAACTTTGCAAACTAAGATAAATTAATAAAAGAAGTAAGTACTTCTGAGCAAGCTGTTCCAGTTCTTCTGGGAGGAAGTGACGCCAGCCCAGCCTCTGGCCCTATATTTAGTAAAAATCTAAACCAGACATTGATAATATTATTAAAGACAGGAAGGAGTAAAAGAAGACGTAGCCTTGCTGGGATGACTGATCTATTACGCGAGACGGCGGGAGGAGTGCTGTGAGAAAGGTGTCTCGGGTCAGGCGAGCCTCTGCGGGCCCTTCTCGACCAGCAGAAGACGACGTCTGACACAGCAGGTTCGAGCAGCCCTAACCCAGTTTAACAAGCGGTACGGGAGGGAGAGGTGGTTAATAAAACATTGGCTGCTTCTCCCCGCGATGGGGAGGTGGTACGGGAACGAGAGCTCTTCTGCTGCCTTTTGTAGCATCACCTGGAAGGGAAACGCTGGCCAAGGGACAGAGCGTCAGCCGGGCAGCACTCCAGTTGTCCATGCAGAACGGGGCGGTGTTAAGTTAGATAAGGACATCAATGGCTCTGAAACACGGTGTGACCTTGGGTGAGCGACGACCCTCCTGGCCTTGCTCGGGGCAGGGACGGAGTTGTCCCCCGTGCAGTGCCCACAGCAGCAGGGCTTGACTCTGGATTCTCTTTGTGTCACAGTGATGGTGACAGCCCAGCGTCCTCCGAGAGAGGAAAGCGCTTCCCAAAACAGGGGAGTCTGGAGGGAAAGGTGGCAACGTGACAGCCTTGTGGCTGCCTCCGTGCAGTCAAATGTCCCCACCCTACCTTCATGGGACCCCACGGGGGGCTTGGGATGGAGGTCTGGGGTCCTCTGCTCAGTTATACCATTCCTCTCCCCTCAAAAGCAATGGCTTCAAGCATCCTAAAAAATCACAAGTGTCTGAACCCCCCCAGTGAGACCCGTAACAGCAATGACCCACCGTGCACACAGGGCGAAAGTCCAACCAGCCTCGCTCCATCCGGGGCTCCCACGACGGCTATGCTTGCAGCTCCCCGCTCCTGCCGCGGGTACGTGCAAAATGCGCCGTGACAGGGAGCTCCTGCCAGCAAAAAGGGAGAACAATCCTTGCGGGAAGGGCATGATCTCCCCCCTTCACGTCCCTACGAGACTGGCTGGTGTCCCCCAGCTCGGAGGATGAGCAGAGCTGCCCCACCGCCACATCACCATCCAGCGATACGAGGGGATGCTGCTGTGCAGCTCCCGGCGATGCACCAGCGCGGCTGTGGGTGACTCGCCGTCCGAGGGATAATTTTTTGCAGCCTGAGATGATGCTTCGCTGTTGTTGTCAAATCCTATCTAAAAATCATCAGACTAATTAGAAAACAAAAAGTGACATTTTACGGGCTGTTAGTGCTGTAAGTGGACTAAGGCCTTATGGTATTTAAAGAATGCTTGGAAAACAACTGCGATATTTACATCTGGGAAAGAGTTACCGGGCTCGGGCAGAAGCTGCATTTCAGAACATTTTTGTTTAACATACTCAGCCTTGGTGATGACAAATATTACTGCACACCAATTTTTCAGGGTGCTAATACCTCATCTATTGCAAATCATACCTGCTGTAGACCTGGCAGCTTGGACGCGTTTTTATAGATTCCCATTTGTTCTGATTTTCTTTTTCATTTTTGTCTTTGAAACTCTGAAGATGTCAATTTTACGTCAGCAAAAGGTATCAACGGTGGGGACGGGGGACTTCTGCCAGCCCACAGCCCAGGCGCAGAGTGGTTGTGCATCATGAATTGCTCTGCTTAGGGTCTCCCACCCGGAGCTGGTGGAGACATCCAGGACTGGTTTGGTCTCTGGATCTACCTTTACTTCCTGGGACTGGCAGCTAAGGTGATGTCCATGAGGATGGTGGAGTTGTCATGCAGACACTCAACCACTCAACCACCTCTCAAAGTGGAGACACTTCCCTACACCATGTGCTGCTTGTATTGACCACCAAAGTTTGAAAATGGGCTTGATTTGGTCCTATTCCTCCTCGTTGACGCTGATCACTATCTCCCTACCATGCTTGCATCCCTGTGGAGCATAAGGGATCCCACAGGTATGACTTTGGATTCAGTGCAGCAAAGGTTGGGTGTCCTTCACAAAGGCCCCGGGGGACTCATCCCACGGTTGATGGTTTCCTTTGGTCCCTCTGAATACCCTGACATGCTATTGTAGTGCAGATTACATAGCGCCTTCCACCTGAGGACCTCCAAGCGAGTAAACAGAGTGAATAATTCACAATGAGTAATTTCTTTAAAGATTTTTTGTCTTTTTTTTCCCCTCTCATGCACACATTGTCCATGAAGAGAATGAGAAATTCCCCAGTGCACTTGTTCAGTGTTATTCACGAGTCTGATGAATAACTCTCGGCTTGCGAGTGCTTTCAAACCAAGGAGTCTGCCATCAAATCTTCAAGTTGCAATTTGGGTCATGGCCCAACGAAACACACATTTCAAACCATGCGTCCCAGGGCAATGTCCAAAATCCACCCTGTGTGCTTAGCCACCTCCAAACGCCAGTGGATGGAGAGAAAAGACTTGTCTCGGCCCTTCTTGGCACTGCACAGACCCAAGCATATACATTATGACCTCCATTTTTAAAAGTGGCCACTGATTTGGGGGCCTCACTTAAGACGTTAAAGACATGCTGCTGGTACCCAAGGTTTAGTCTCCTTTGGGGTGGTGATGAAGGCAAGTCAGCTTGGGTCTGAAGGTCTTCACAGCAAAACTTTTCCTTTGTTGCTGTGCCTTCAGTTCTCTTACACTCCTGGTGTCCATCTGAGGACATCTCCAGTGACCGTTTGCTCGAGGAGTCTCACCTTGTCACGTATGAGGGACCTCATCCGTCCCTCAAAAGGCAGAGCTGGTTCAACGCTTGTCGGCGGCACTGGCCAAACCAAGCGATGCTATTCCAGGGCTGTCATTGAGATGAAGCTACTCGGCTTTGTCAAAGCCATCCCTGAAGCTGATCCCCACCAAGAAAGGTTGACAGGGAGCACACGCCTGCCTCGGAGACATGTAGATGCAGCATGACTTTCTTTTTATTTACAGAGCATCAGATTGCACATTCCCTAAGAGCTCTGATTCATCCCTCCCAAACCCTAGAACAAATACTCCAAAATCAGTCTACAGCATGGGGACAGGCTTTGTTCAGTGCTTTGAAAGAGAGCAGGTAAAGTCATTACCCTCACTTTGCATAGCAAAAATGATATGCATAAAGCTGCATAGAACAGCCCTGCAAAGCTCAAAGGAAACAAATGGGCGACTTGCACCATGAATTTCAATGGGACTTTGTGCCGCCAGGATAATAGCCAGCGAGACAGTGAAATATTGCACAGAGAGACATTGGGCAGTAAAAACAAGTTCGACTTGCTAATGCAGTGGAATATCCCGCAATATCGCACGGGGGGAGATTGCAGAGCAATCGCACAGGCGCATGTGGAGCAGCCTCAGAGATAAGGACAGGAATAATTCAGGATGGTGCCGGGGGGGGGTGTCTTTTAAACACAGGGAATTACCCTGCAGGTTCTCACTGGAGCTGCCCCCCCTGGCTTGAAGAGCTATTTATCCAGCTTGTCTTGGAGGCAGCACCTGGTTTGCAGGGAGGTCTCCAGCCAATTTTTCACATGGGTTAACTACTGCCCTTGGAGCACCCAACCGGCTGGAGGCCAGCAGTGGCTGCGGGATCGAGATCTGTAGCCAAGTTTCTTCTTATTATTCCCAGCAACTGCCTTCACACCAACCCCTGGCTGCCGAACACAGCCTCACCTCACGTTCCCGCTGTGCTGTGGTCCCAAGCAGGACAGACAAGGGAGAGTTTGCAGGAGAAGGGGCTGGACCCAGGGAACCCATGGCCAGGGCTGCACCATCCACAGCAGCATCGCAGCTCCATGGAGATGGTGCCCCAAAGCGTCTCTGCCTCCTGCGAGCTCCCTGCTCCCCCCGCCAGCGTCGGCGGGATGCCCTGCAGGCCATGGGCTCAGCAAAGTCTCTAAATATTGACCGGGAAAATCATCCTCCCATTTGACACCCGGAGAAAAGGAGGCTTCCACATAGCTGGATAACTCACCCGAGGCTGGAGCAGAGTGAATTAGCATCCTTTAAATTAAAGAGCTTTAAACAGCATCTTCTCCCCAAACTGCCACTATATCCATTTCAATAGTTATAGCAAACACTTTGCAAGTAGACCCAGAGGAAGAGGAAGGAGGAAGGAGAAAGCCAAGACAGAGAGGACGGGTGATGCTTTGACACGCAGGGAGGGGGCCGGGAGATGCTTGTTTGCACCAGGAGCAGCCGCTCTGCTACCGAGGCAAAGACGTTAAAGCAAGCGATTCCCTAAGGCATCCTAAACTTTTATAGATTGCTGATGGTGAAAGCAGTAAATGAAAGGACACCTCTGAGTGAGCACTCATGTATTAAACAGTCTCGGAGGTCGTCCCCATGCAAAATAGAGTGTGTCTTTCTCTCAAGGCTGTGTAACTCCGCAGCGGATACAACAGATGAGGGGTGCTAAATGACGAGGGAAACCTCACCTGTACCTTCAAGCTGCATTTTCAAGACGTTCACAAAAAGGGGAAATGGCAGTGCTACAGTCTGACTGCCGCCATGGAGACTGGCTACTGGTTCCTGTGTGTGGCCACCTGGCTACTTAAGGGTTAATTGTGTTTTGGGCCAAAGGGGGATGGGGAAAAAGGAGAGAATAGCTGAGATGTGTAGGTGAAGCTACAGGACAGGATTGGTCAGGTCACTTAAACACTTTGGCTCTGAAAAGCAGAAAAAACCTAAGATGGGTGAAAGCGGTGGACAAACTGGAAATAAAGGTGGGAATCCAGCTATCCACTACACCAAATCCGGGATTAATGACACCGTCTCAACTTCCTCTCCTATTTTAAGGCTGACCAGAGATCCAGGCAAACACGAGCATATTCAGGAGGAGATTTGGAAATGGGTTCAGAATGAGTCACATATAGTGCATCTCCTTTTCCCCAGCTCTCCGCCAGGATCTCCGTGAGCGGAGACCCCCGAGTCCTTCCTCTTCTTTATCTGACTCCAGGCAATCTGAACGCAGCCTTTAAATAGGAGCGTGGGGAGCAACTCTCCTCCCTCCACACCGACCTGCAGCGCCAGGACTCCGAAGGCGGCGCTGGGGTAAGTTCCCTTTTATTGACACGACGTTCAAAACAGCACAGCACGTGGGGCCGCTGACTCAGAGGTACCCAGGTAAGGAAGGAGCCGCCGGGGAGGCTGCAAAGCTGCGAGCAGATCCCACGACGAGACCCGGCCGTGCAGTGACTACGGCCATCCAAAATAGCATTTGTCTCTGCTGAGACTCACAAGCCCCTTGGGAAGGAAAGGACCTGCTATTCAGCGATGCCGTCAGATCCCGGGGGAATATTTTGCTCAGAGAATAGGAGTTTGGAGGATTTCTGCAGCTTCCCCTCCCAGTCTCAATTTACCTCGCCGAATTAAAAGCAGTGTGGGCTGGAAACGACGTTAAAAGGAAAAAGGAGACAGAAAAATCACGCTGAGTGTATTGTTCTGGATAAATAAGACATAGGCGTGTTGCGGAAGGTAGCTAAACCCATCCCACAAATGGTCTTCTCCTGCCAGGAAGATGTGACAAAAATAATTACTTGGGCTATACATAATTATTGTGCTGCTTTGAGCAGCCGCCTGCCCTTGGCACAGTTAACGGAGCCTTCGCCTGATACTGGTTAATGACACTAACCATTAGCCCGTTAATGTCCTGACCCGCTAAACGGGCTGGGATGTAGCGAGTGATGTGGCCGGGCACCCGCCTCTGTGTCTGCCCACCCCAAGGTGGTCCCAAGGGGGGAGCACCGTGTGCCTGCTGCAGGAGAAATGCTCCTAGTTGCCGTTCCCAGTTGCACCAGTGCCTGGAGATGGATGGACCCCAGTGCAACCCTGCATCAACATCTCCACCCGCGAGGTGCTGGCTGTGACCGGCAGCGCCGGGTCGGCCCCACGGATGCCGGCAGTGGTTTGTGGTCCTCAGAGGGAGGCAAGACCAGTGATGGAGAACACAGAATTGGTTTGATGATGAAAAGAGAAAAGGGAGAGGTAACGAAATCACTTTTTTCTCCCCCAAGTGGAGAAAGCTCCAAATTCCTCTGGGTTTGGTCCAGCTGCCAGAAAGGGACCTGTTCCATGGGTCACTTGGGGAAACCTCCATGGGATAAATTAAATGGTCTTCATTTAATTCTGTCAAAGGAGGAAATCGGAGTTTTACAACCAGCTGTCAAATGCTCTGCAGCTAAAATATCAACAAAGTATGACAGACGCAAGACGGAAAAAGCCTCTGAGGTTTCCTTTTATTGACTGGGAAGTCTCTGTTTCTTATCTTATTATCTTTCAAGCTAAACCAATATGAGCTGAACAATCAGGAAATTGAATAGCATCATTGGCAAAGACCATCCTCTCCCCAAATTGCTGACAGTGATGAATACGTGAGATGACCCATCGCTTTGGCACGGTGGGATCTAACAAAACAGAGCATTTGATCTCATCCCGTACAACCCATTTGACCAGAGGTGATGGAGATCTAAACATCCTGCATCTCTGATAGGTTTATCTGGCAATAATCTAACGTTTGGGTCACGTGGAGCTGGGTCACAGATTTATAATCATATACTTGAAGATCACAGGCTATGAAAATTATTGCTGTGCTGGCTGGAATAAATTATGCAAAGCAATGCGTTATCTGGAAGCCTGCAACGCGCACGCACATGCACACACACACACTTCGGTGATCTATCGCTCTCCATGCAGATGTTCTGCTGCAAAGACATTTTAATTAATACATTGAAAATACGTTTCCTGCCTTGTCTGAGCCGGAGATGAGCAGGGAAATGACGCCGAGTGGGGGAAAAGCCCCCACTGCAAAAGAAATGATGAAGGGAAACGCAGTCACTTAAAACCAGTCAGAACCAAACGGTGTCTGAACTGGGGCCCAGTCGTGCGTTGAGCTGGTGGTGGTGGGAGAGCGAGTGGCGGGGATTGAAGACGCTCTCCTGAAGGCACTACAGGGCTGTAGCTGTAGCTGCAACACCTCAATACTTACTACCCCTATTCCTCCTCCCGAGGACATCTCTGCACACCCCCTCCATCCCCGGCATCCCCGCTGCCTCCTCGGCCAGCGCCAGGGAAGGCCCAGGTTAAGGCTTGGCAAGTCACCAAAGCAGAAACCAAAATGAAAAAGCCCAGTCGAGATACCGTCCACACCAGCAACACCTGGATACAAACGCCTCCTTTCCAGCCAAGAGAAGTAGTTTGAGAAAGCAATCTCCGGCCCTCAACGCAAACTGAAAGGGTGGGACATTTGGCTTAATTAGGAAAAGTATTTTTGCCTTTCATGCTTTTCTCCTTTTCCACTTTATTTTTACTGACTCTCCTGCCTTGCCCACAAGACTCTCCCATATGGACCAGCCAAGGACCGTAGTGGCAGCAATAAATAAAAACGGGCAATGATTGCCCAGCTGTCCTTGGTGCCCGCCCCGAGAGGCGCAGTCCTGCGCTCCCATGAGCTATCGCTCCCCTGTGCTGCTGCGGGCGTCAGAGGTGGCCTCATCCATCGCCTGGCAAAGAGCCGGCTTGAATCACCCCACCAGAAAGTGGCTGCAGAGCCTCACAAAAGGGTGGGAGAGGGGATGGGGAGGGAGGTGAGCAAGGCATAGACCAAATAGCAGTGCTAATTCAAGTTTGCATGCTGACGGCTCGGGACAGCATCCTGCAGGGAAGGGGGGGCAGAGGGAGGTGGGAGTTGGGGCAGGAGGAAGGATGTGCCAGACAGCAGCCAGCCTCCCCAGAGGTGGTACCTTCGTGGGGACACTACCCCAGCAAGCATGTCCTGCCCAGCTCACAGCTGATTTGGCCCTAGTGCGGTCGTTCCAACCATCCAACATGTCCTTCTTGTAAAGCAACGCTTGGCCACGGCCCAGGATTAATCCTGGGTGGGAGAGTGGGCACCCAGAGCTGTTTTCCCCTGGGGAGGGGGATGTGCCTGCAGAGACACCTCGTGCCAGGAGCTGAGCAGGGTCCAGTGAAAGGAGACAAGTTACCGCCCCAGGGTCTGTCCTCGCCAAGGGGACGCGCAGGCAGGTTGGCGTGTGGGACACAGCCCAGCCGGGCATCTCTGTCACGTGCCATCGGGACTCGTGGAGAGCGATAACCAAACCCCTGGCTGAATCTAATCAGCATGGAGGGCTCCGGCCTCAAGCGGGGAGAAACCCAGATATACTCCCTGGAGAAAGAGAGACGTGAAATTAGCCTTGCCAGGCTAGGGAGTGCTTTTAAATTGCAGCAGAAGCGTTTGAGAGATAGCTCTGCTCTCCACAGGAGCTTCTCCCCATCCTTGGGATTTAAGCCTGTTAATAGTGGAGTATGATGATATTATCTGTTTGTATTGCACTTTTTATCACAAACGGTTCCCAAAGTGACTTGCTATCGTGTCCTCCGAGAGCCACTGAAACACAGGCTCTGTCAGGAAGCAGCAGAGCAGCCACCACCCCACTTACAGGCAGGGGACAGGGGGAATTTGGACCAAGACAACCACGTCCTTGGTTCCTCAGACCCTCACAAACCAGCAAGAGATTTATGGTCTTACCCAAAAGATCTGTGTACAAGAAAGTCCACTCTGTCTAGCTTGGTGAGATGACAGAGCAAAATCTGACCTTGGCTGGATTTGGACCGGAGGCTCCCGGGACAAGCAGCGGCTCCGGCCTCAAGCCTGACCCATCCCTCGCTGCTCCGCACTGGACCCACCTTCCCCTCAGAGAACGCAGCCTGTGTTCACCCCAGCTGCCGGGCCTGAGCCACCGTCCCTGGGCCTCACGCAAGAACACGTGGAAATGCATTTCTCCAGCCCTCCGTGTGGAAAGATGCTCGCACAGCAAAACCTGGGGGTATTTCTGTAACCTCTGCTCAAAAAACTGCCTGACCCACCAATATTAGAGCATGGACGCAGGTAAGGTGGTGGTGTAGGGAAAAGGAGATGAAAGGTGGAGGGGCAAAGGAGCGGGAGGAGAGGAGGAGTGAGACTAGGAGAGGAAAAGCAAAGGGAAGGTTCACCCTTGGTGAGCAATGGCCAGGAAGGGTGGGAGAGGGAGAGACTCGTCGCAGCCGCGCAGTCCCTGCTGCCGTGTAGCCCCAGAGGATGCACACGATGTCTCTCCCTGCGAAAGCTGCAGATGAGATCCCAGCAGCTGAGAGCAGTGCCAGCAGGAGAAAATGAAGCGAAAGCCCTTTGCCAGGTGGGGAAATGCCTGTGTTTCTCACCCTCCCGTTGACTCCGAGAGGCTCAGGTGTTGGCATCTGCTCTGCAGTTCCTGGCCCAGAACAGGGAGGATCGATGGGGGTACAGATCTCTGATGGAAAGCAGAAGCTTGCTACTGCATTTAGACACAAAACTGAGCAGCTTTCTCCCAAAATGACTGACGGAAGAGCCCAAACCCTGCAACCTCAGGGCCCAAACCCAAATAATCCACCCAACCCAGGTCCAGAGACCCCCGAGTTTGCAGAATTAACCCGGGCTGCCCTGACCTCCCCCCTGGCCCTTGCTGGAGACACCAGGAGCCTTCAGGCAGGTCCCTGTGCTGCCGCTGCCACCGGCCGGCTCCGCTCAAGGTCTGGCAGTCCTCCAGCGCCGTGCCACCGTCCCCGGCGTGCCTGCGAGGGCAGACAGCGCCTGCCACCGTGCATTTGTCGCAGCACGAGGAACAGCAAGAGATGGTCCCAGAAACCCCAGTGCGTGCACGGGGGAGGCAGCGCGCCGCGGCCGGTGGTGCAGGCAGACCTTCCCGGGAGCACCGCCGCGGCTTCGCTTGGGCTGACGCCCGGGGCTGTGGGTGAGGGTGGCTGTGTGTACCGCTCTGTGCTTGCCAGGACTAGCAAAGGCAGGACCAGCTTCTGCCTGAACCACCTGGACATCCAGGTTGGAGGACTGCAGCGCCTGCAAGCATCACCTGGCGATGCACATAATTAGGACAAGTATTTGTGTGTGTTTTCCTTTGATATAGGAAGACAGACAGATACTTTGCAGAATGGTTTCCTTCCTTAAAAGCCAAGCGCAGATACTGTGCCCAATTCTCCTTCCTACGGCCACTTTTTAGTCAGACATACTGGGCACAGGCACGCAGACCTCAAGAAGCGTTATGGAGAGGCGAGAGCCTGCAGCTCCGTGCTAGGAATATCAGTGGAGACACAAAGCGATTTCACTGGCAGCTACATCGCCGCCTGATTGACACCCTGTAATAAAGAGATTCGCCACATAATTACCGTGCATTTGGGATGCAGCGCCAGTATTTTTTTTTAACCCAGTGACAGCTTTAAACAGTAGTTAAAGTATATGTTTATATTAATGTCATTAGTTATTTTTGTGTATTTTACAGAAAAGACTTTTCCTTGAAATGGTGATATAGTAAACAAGAGCTCAGGTGTCTTCCAGAGACATCTCTACCTCTACTTTCAGATGAACTGTTGAAGCAAACAGGAGGGGAAAGATCTGAGCTGAGATTAAACAAGCAGCAGCTTGACTTGATGATAACAAGGGGTGCAGGATCAGGCGCTGCTGTTAGGAGCCTCCCACCTCTCACCGCTACGGCGTAAACGCAGGAGCCTGCAAAAATCTCTTCCATACTTAGTGTCCTGCTGTGGCAGCAAGGACTTGCCACGTCTTCACACGTGACACGCTGTGGGTGCCTGAGACCTGACCTCTGTTAGCACACGAACAGCAGGGTACAGCTAGGATGGGGGCACAAGCACCGTCGTATTCAGGTATCTATCCCAGCCTTGCCAGAAAAGATGTTAAACTAGGCTTATAACAAATGAGAGAAGGAGCTTGGCATTTACTGGTAGAGAGAAACAATAATAAATGATGGTTTTTATTAAGAAATATTACCAAGAAAGTTTATTTCTATTTCAAGGGCCTCCAACAGCCAGCAATGTAATAAAGAGGAAAAAGAAGATGGGAAGGGAAAAATTAGAATAATGAAGATGATCAAATAAAAACACGCGCATATATATGCCTTAAGTCAATAACACCTAGATGTCGTGGTTGGGTTTGTGTTTTTCTGCAATGAAAGAAAGGCCACATTTCATAAACTGATACAAATTATCCTGGAATCAAAATGAAAATGGGTACAAAAGAGGTGGTGAAATATTATCAGTCAGGAATGGGAACATAGGTCCTTCCATCACTGTCACCGGGAAGCTGCGGCTCCAGCGGATGCGCAGAGCTCCGCCTCGGGGCCTGCTGCTCCACCGCGAGGGTTTGGGCTGGTTCCAGGAGCCCCGGGAGATGCTGTGGTCTCTCCTCCAGCCTCCGCATGTCCCCAAGCCCGCCTGGGTACCACGTGCGGCTGGGCACAGCAGCGTGGGGCAGAGGCAGGCTGCCCTCCGCTCCACCAGGCGTGGGGGCAAATCCCTGTCCTTCACAATGAGGCATTTTAAACACTCGTGGGAGCTGGGGGAAATCCAGCTACCAGCTTTCACAAGGCTCCTTGGCCCTGCTCCTCAACCTCCCACCCTCACCAGCAAGCCTTTGTAAATCAGAAACACCATTTCTTTTCTTCCAGAAGCATGATCCTGCCTAAGAGCTCCTCCTCCCAGATACGCACAGCACGGATGCAGCCAGAGCCATCAGAGGTGCTTCGTACCAGCTCTGCTCTTTCCACAGAGGAATGACAAAGAACCAGATCAGTATGAAGCCCTTCAAGGTAACACCATCGCATCTATGCTGGGACTCTACTAACAGAGTACCGACAGAGCATTTCTCCGAGTATTTCCAGCAGCCGGCCACTGCCCCATTACACCACGCTCTTGGAGATACCGATGTGGTGGCTTCAGCCCTCTTAGCGAGCCTGGTACGGCTCCTGGTGGTGCCCCTACATGCCATGGGGGTAACACACCACCTGGGAATACTCCTCTGCCTCCTACTTCGACTGACATCCACTTCTTGCTGTGACGCCGTGATGGACATGACAGACCTGTCCCGGGGCTGGGCTGCATGTCCGCAGTGGTAGTCACCCATCATTAACTAGGTGACTCAGGCGTTTTTCCTGAGCTGCTGCTCAGTTCCCAGCTGGTAGCAGAAGTTCTCAGCATCGGCCCTTACGTGTGAGACCTTGCACTGCTGGCACTCTTAAATTCAATCACTTCTCTTCTACTCGTGTTGAGATCACCCAGGTCTTCTAGTATGACATTATGTGCCTCTGTACTGAGGATACTTCCCAGCATTGCGTCTCCAGAACATTTCATTAGTATAAGACTAATTTTTATACCAAGGTCATTAATTAAAACATTGTATGACGAAAACACTGTCATTCCTGAAACCTGTCTTTGAGAAACTTGGTGAACTGTCAGCCCTTTGCTCAGTGCTTCCCTGCTCCACACTGCCCCACCTTTTATCCCACCTATTCCCACCTCCTCTGGTTTAATTAACAGGACACGAGATAGGTGAGGCAGCCAGGCTGTGAAACTGCTCGGGAAGTGAATTTTGGGGTAATAATGGAAAAAGCTGACATGGCTTGGGGAAGAGGCTGGTCTGCATACGCACGTCTTGCAAAGGTGACCCAACTCTGAAGCGTGCATCTTGGCAGCCTGGTCTCCGTGGGGAGGAGGGCACCACGCAGACGCTCTCAGGGATAGACCGAAGCCGTCTGCAGTCCCAGCGATGGCCTGGCACAGCGTGACTCCCCGTTCCCTCCTCCTGCTGGTCACTGCCTTCTCAGGAGGTGGAAGCGATGTCTGGATTTAAAGGTCTGAATCTGAATTTGCTTAGGAAACACCCTGAAACCTTCCTCTTTGCACACATCATTCCACGATGCCTGCACTCCACAGCAGGACCCTCATCCCGCTCCTGGAGCGCACAAACCTGTCCCAGCAGATTTTACCAGGGAAAGGAGCAGCATTACAGCATTGCCACATCCCGGGAGGATGTCACTATTAGCACTCACTGGATGTGGATCACCAAAGTTAATAACGGCATGTGTAACAAAAAGGAGGCCGGCAGAGAGGATACTGAAGTGCAAGGGACAAGAAACAGAAGGTCCCCAACGGATGGAGGAAGCCACGGTATCCACAAGGATCCGCTCTGGAGCTCAGCCGATGGGAAGGGCAGCGCGTACGTCCTCGTGGCCCAAAGTCTCCTTAACTCTTCCCTCTGGCTGAGTGGCAGGCAAGAAGTAACCTCAGTGATTGCATTTCTTTGTATGACCCCATCTAAAACTTTCGGCATCAGATAAACAACTCCCAAGGGTCAATTAACATGTCTTGAGATGATTAGAGACTGACACTGATGAAACCCAGCAGTAATTAGCAAATTAAAAAAAAAAAATCCTTTTGATTAGTACTCAGCATAATTCCCTCCAATTATTCAAAGTTCATGACTACAGGGGGTGGAATATCTCCAGGAATATTTATTTATATCCCTATTTTTTTCCAATCAACTTTGTGAATCTAGTTAATCATCAGCACTTGAACTTGTTAACTTGGAGAGTTTCAGAGCTGTCACTCTGTCTGATTGCTGGAGACAGCCTGGGGAAGAGTTTGGGGAGAGCAGAGAATCCAAATACCTGTCTCAGGCAAAGAAAAAGCAACAAAAAACCAAGAAGAAAGCAAAAAAAAAATCCCAACTCACTGCAGCAGCAGAGAAAATAAAAATACAGTGTTTTCCCTCTCTTTGTTTAGTCACAGCTTGGAGCTGGCATGTTTTGCATCAGCCTGTCAGACGGTGCTTTGCAAAGGCAGGCAATACACCTCCTTCTGCACATGGACAAAATCCTCTCCGAAGAGACACTCGTGCCTGCAAAGCCCAAATATCTGGGCAGGAGCAGCTCAGGAAGCCGAGCTTCCCCTGAAAATATGCTCCATAGTAATGCAAGCAAAGAATGGCCTTAAGCTGTTAAGCTCCTTGCTGCAGGTGCAGTACATCAGTCCCCCCACCAGCCCCCGCCGGGGCTGGGGCAGGGCTGACCTGCCCACCATCCATGGGAAGCAAGGACAAGCCGCAAAAAAGCTGGAATTGCTCTGGAAGTTGTCATTGCCTGCAGGGAAGCTTTGCTAAAGCATTTCATGCCTGTCTTCAGAAGGTATGAGAACAGCTTTCCTGCCCTAAATCCTCCCACGTCCTTTCCAGCAGGAGGGAAGGGACCGAGGACCATGAAGCCTCTCCTTCTCTGTCCCTCCCCAGAGCTGCCCCAGTGACGAGCACTCGTGGCTGCCTGAACACGGAGATGGGGTAGGGACCAGCATCCCCACGCTGCCATCAGGGGAGGGTGGATATGTGACCCCATCCCACGCCCCCATCTGCCCCAGAACTAGTACCGTCTCCTTGCCCTCATAGATGCTTCCAGACCTACGGGAGAGATAGATAACGGGAAGCCAGAGATGCTGCCACCTCCAAGGATCAAGGTGGTCAGAGCACTGCAGGGCTTTATCAGGAGAACCCTGCAACGGAGTCAGTGCAAACCTTTCTGATTAAAGCTACACTTCGCAGAGAGGACAGGCAGCCTCTCATCTCCTGACACAAGGTCTCAGCAGCCCCATCTCCACTGGCTCTTGCCTGCTACAAGCCACATTGCTTGGGCAGAGACACTCTCTGTCCTGGTGGCATGAAGGGACTGCCTTTGCTGACCTACGTGGGCAAGCGCTGGGGGCATGGAGATGTGACCACCTGGAGAGGAAGCTTGCCAGGCTCTGAGCTGCAACTTCTCCACCCTCTGCTTCATTAAAACCTTCTTCCCTGCCTGAGAGAGCCCTCAGGGTTGGAGAAGACTAGTCCTAGATAGGAAGACATTCACTTAAACCTTTCAAAGCCATTTTTCATTGGCCTTTTCTATATTCATCACTGCAGACTAACAGAGATTTTCTCTCTAGTTTAGATGATTTTTTTTTTTTTTTTTTAATTTAATCCTATCCAGCGAGAGCCCTCTAGGGAGCTCCTAACCCTGCTTTAATAACATGCTCATTAGCGAGGTTATTCAGGGAGTGGTTTCTATTTGACACTCCAGCATCTTTCCAATTAATGTTGCTTTAAAACAAGCAAACCTTAAAAAAGAGAGAATATCAAACAGCTCAGAGTCAGCACTGTGGGAAGCCAGCAATTTCCTCTGGATTTTCATCTCCCTTCTCTCCAAAATTTGGTTCTTAGTATGTCAGCCATTTGCTGAGACGGGACTAAATTAAAAGACTACAAGGCCCTGCCGTCCCGGTAGCTCAGGGACGTCAAACCAGCAGCCAGCGCACCAAGTGGGACACCAAGGGTGGTTCTGTCGAGCTGGATTAGGTCCTGCATGATGCACGCTCTAGGTCACGCACGTGCAAGGTTGTACCAATGCACACAGGCACTCCCATGGGCCAAGGGACAACAGAGTGCCACTTCTTGCCATCTCTGCAACTGGAAATCCCTCCATCAGCTCAACAGCTCCCAGCACAGGAGGTCTTTCCCTTGGTCTCTCACTCGAGCATGGCAGGGTTTGTGCATGGCAGCATGGGCTGCTGCAGCAGCCAGCAGGATCCCGGGTGGAGAGGCTGTATGAGCGAAGGGATTGTGCCACAATTGCTGGAGCAGGGACACAAAAGTCCGCTGATAGCTCTCCAGGTGACCTGGCTTACCTATATATTTACAGACTGACTTTTCCCTTTGGCTTAGTTATTCCATAATGGGGTGGTCCAAGGGGTGAAACTGCTCAGAACAGAGCTCCAAGCTCATCTCCATCCAGCGACCTCGCATGTGGTATTTGCCAGGTGTGTGACTCAGTTTCCCTTCCATGAAGGCGAGCTCCGGACACGCATCCCACAGCCAGGTGCTGATGCCTCTTGGCAACCAAGAAGAGGGAGAACCTTGCACAGAAGGTGCTGCAGAAGGTAAAGCATTGCAACATCAGGACATGAGTTACTGAAAATGGTTTCAAAACATGCTCAATTTGCCCACGATAAGCAGGACTGAAGCGCTTCCTTCCCTGCCCACCACTTCCCCTGCTGCCCTAACAAGACCTATTAATTTCCTTTTAGATGCAGAAAATTTAAATCTGGGTCGGAAGCGGGGAAAGCAGAGGCACGCATGGTACACAGCCCACTGCAAAGAAATACCACCCTTGGCGAGTCAGTAGCTGCAAAGGGAGCGCGATAGGGACAAATTCGGCACTGTTGGAGGGCCAGCACCACTCCGCCAACCAAAAAGAGCTGCAGCCCTTTGTACCCGGCTGAGCTTGGCCTCGGAGGGCTGACAGCAAGTGCTGCTTGGGCCAGGAATGAAATCAAAGCGGTAAAACGGCAAGAGAAGAGATAAGAGGGTTAAGAGCCTGCGAATTCCTAGAGCTGGTAACAATACCAAGAAGAGATTTGTGCAGGGCTTCCCTCTGTGTTGTCCTCAAGTCATTCCCCACGATTTGGACTGAAATAAGTGGATAATTGTGTTGCCTACCACAGCTTGCCGAGCACATGTCTCTGCCTGTGACACAGGGAATAATATCGGCGTTACCCGTTTGTGTGAACAGCTAAACTCTGAGTAAGTCTGCTGGCATCCTCCGCTCTCTATTATCACAAGTCCCCCTTAGGCTCTTCTCTTTGCCTTCCCCAGTCTTACGCTGAATTTTGGCTCTTTCCTTGTTAATTAAATGACAACCGTCTGCAGCCAGGGCATGAATTACACCTGCCTAAAGCGATCAACAGTGATTGGAATTGTCGTATCATTTTGATTGCAAAGATTCCCACGCAAGTCAAAACAAGCAGGGAGCGCAGGCATATGCTGAGAGCTACTACCAGGGCTGTGAGACGGCTTCCCTTCTGCCAACACGCACTCAAGGCCTATCCCGAGCTCTTCTTTGTAAGAGCTTAAGAGCAAGGCTGAGCAGAATGATTTTTTTTTTCCCTTGGGCTGTGGCTCCTTGCAATGGTTTGCAGCGGGAGCAGAAGATGCTGATGCTGGCCGGAGCTGTTTGTGGGACCTGAGGTAGTGCTAGAGCTGAGGCACAGCCCATGTGCATCCGGCTCCGCTGTTTCAGGATTATTTCTTTACATCAAGCTTGCAGCAGCTGGTGTTTCCCCAGCTTGTTTTATGGCTGTGGTGTAAGAAAAGCCAATGAAAGGGATATAACTGAAACAGGGCAAGTTAGAAGCAGGCACATAAAGATGAAAGAGTACAGTCAGTGCGGCTATATGGAAGCTCTCCCCAGCAAGCATCGTGCCAGGACTTCCCTGGGGATTGTCCACTCCTCTCCACGCTGCACTGCAGTGCTAACGCCGGTCCTCCTCCGCAGTTGCTCTCCACGCCCCCATAAAGCCTTGATCATACACGCAGCAAATGGGATGCCCAAGACTTCCCAGTATGTTGGGAAAAGTCTGTCCCCGTTTGATATAGGCAGAGCTCATGGGAGGCCGTGATGGCACAGCTACGTCGGGAGTGCTGGGAGAGGACCTGCGAGCAGCTCGGGGAGAGGAGGCTCAGGCATTGGCTGAACCCCGGATCCCTTACTTCCACCAGCTCTCCCATCGAACCAGGCACAATGTTTTCAGTAAATATCAAACCAGCCAGTACATGGACAATCCAAGAAGCAAAATCATTGCTGAAATCAGGCTCAATTTGGGAAAATTGCACTGAAAATCCCTGGGGGAGGGAGGCAGAGTGAAGATGTTGCCCTTCTGTAAATGAAACTTTCCACTGTGGTTTCAAAGGGCAGTTTTCTTTAAGACCAGATCTCACTTTTAAAGTGAAGCAGAGAGAAGGCAGGAAACATTTTTGACAGGTCGAATAACCTAAAGCAAAACATTTCAATTCAGGTCCAGTGAGACAGCTGGGGTCCCTAGCTGAAAGATGAGGGGAGAGGAGAGGGGGGGACCTGAACCAAATTCTTCCCCCCTGATTTATTGGATCAGATACCAGCCAAAAGCCCTCTGACTTGCCAGCTCTGCTCTCCAGCCCTGGACCATGTCAGGGGCACCCACGGGACACTGCTAGGGGAACATCTCCCTCCTGCTCAATCCTGCTACGGTGTCATCACTCGGTAATTGCGGTGCCCCTTTCTGTTGCTACAGAAACAGCCATGATGTCATCCCCGCAGATGAGGAGGTAGCACAGGAGCTCCAGGGAAGGGCAGAGAGGTCGCACAGGATCATGTCCTCCCTGTGCTGAACCCCAGGCACCCTGTCCCCAGGCATGTGGAGGTGTGCTGGGGAAGGCAAGAGCTGCAGGAGGAGAGGTGAACGGCTTTGTGTCCTCAGGAAGCACATTTTAAGCTTTCCATACTGAAAAGTCACATTTTTTGGAGGTCTGGAATAGATTTCTCAATGCATTTGTTTGGAGCAATAATGACATCCAGTGGCTGGTTAGCTTAGTCCTCGAGGGGAATTGTGCATGAGCATCCCTCATCCTGTCCCTGCTCAAGGGTGTTAAAGCGGGACAGGCTGGAGCAGACAGAGCTGTTTGCAGGTCACTCCAGGCTTCTCTCGCACCTGGCGGGAACAGCACTAGGACGAGCCCTACGGCTCCTCCAGCAGCTACAGAACCTGCTCCCAGGATGTGCTCCCACTGAATCCTCCCCAGCGAGCCCCAAGCCTGCTTCTTTTGAAGTTAAAAATCTCTTCGATTCAGGGAGGGAGCGGAATGAGAGCCAAGAGGTCTGCTTCTTCTGGCCGCCCCGGGCATACCCCAGGCTTTGCTGGAGGAGCACATATGGTGAACACCAACCTACAGAAGCGAGTCAGGCAGTGTGGGCACTATACGCTGACACAGTTTGTGGCATTGAGTGACAAGAGCTGAGACATTTGAGGCCAGGCTGAGCTCTGTCTGTGCCCAGGAAAACCAGGGAACCCCAAAACACCGTGACACCATCACAGGGTACATGGGCCATGGGATGCCAACACAGGCCGCCTCGGTGGGGTGTTGCTGTGCCCATGCCAAGGGTGACACCAACTGCTGTGCTCCATAGCTTTCTCAGCAATTTCCCTGAAAGGGGTCCCCAGGCACATACACCATGGGGAAGGGGACAATGCCTGGGACACATCTCAACTCCAGAAACCTCAGCACAGGAGAAGCACTTTTGTTTGCATGGTGGGCAGGAGCACATCTCCTTGGTGTCGGGGGGATGGTCTGGATTCAGCATCTCCTCCCAGCCATGCTGTCCCTCCATCAGTCCTGGCCAGGCTGCATGTGTGGCATTTGCAGAAGCAGTGGCTGGAGATCCTCTTGGCAGCCCTCCTCCTGCAAGGTCAGGCTCCCAAGGAGGAACAAAGCCAACCCAAGCAGCACCTCAGGGCCTTTGGCAAGACACAGGGAGTTCTTGTCCCTTTTGCCCAAACCAGGGGCTGGGACATTTGGGGATCTGAGGCACAGCATATCAGCAGGATTTACATAGGATGAAATGAGACTCAGCGTCTGGGGCTCAGCCACCTCAGTGGCTTTGTCACATCCCCTGATGACAGCAAAGGCAGGAGAATGATTTATTTGAAGCCAGAGCCCAGCTGTTGGGTCTTTAAGGTCTGCGTCCCTTGCAGAGAGCTAGGTTGGCAAAGCCTGTCAGGAGTGGTTTCTCCGCTCACCCCTGCCAATGATTACTGGGTCAGGCGGAGGTTTCGCTCCGGAGCTGATGGCTTTACATGCATCGATGTCCCTGGTTCCCCTCAAGACTCCAGCAGCAAACACAGCTCAGCTCACGTGCGCCTGCCCAGACCCTGCGCAAGCCACTGAGATATGAAGAATACAGTTACGCAAGCGAAGCAGCGAGCACTAGTGCCTCTGCCCCGGCAGCTCGCAAGATGGGCTGAGCTGGCAGAGGGGCTGGCAGAGATGGGGCTGGCAGCGCTGCCAGCTGCGGCCGAGCATCCCACGGGGGCTGTACTCGCCACGAGGGCTCTGGCACCCCCATCGCTGCCAGAGTGGACTGGATGACTGGGATGGATGTGGGTGCAGGCCATGGCCATGGCACATTCTCAGGAGCCTCTCACCCCTCGGCAGCAGCCATGAAGCTCTCCCTCATGTGTGCTGTGATAAGAGTGTGAGGTTTGCCCCACCGCTGCTTCTCATCTGCTTCTTGTCTCAGCTGTAACTGCATCGCAGAAAGAGCCGCCTTTGCGCTGGATTAGCAGATGGAGCCAGTCATCTCAAAGGAGCCTGGGAGAATGCTAAAGTCAATTAAGCCAGGGGTACTAACTGCAGAGGGTCAACAGGCATCTCGTGCTGCCCTGGAAGATGTGCAAAGACCCATGAACAGTCAGGGACCCAGAAGATTAGTTGATTTAAGGAATCACCTCTTTAAAAAGCCACCTTAACAGTAAAGGTCACCACCCTATTGCATGATCCGTGCTCTCCACAGTGGCTTATGTTTCCCCAGCACTGATTGCATAGGTTTGTATTGCAGCCTACAAGCGCTCATACACCCTCCTATTTCGGTGAGCAGGTCGCTGCGATGGCCTTGCTCATTCCTCACTCCTCAGAGAGGATCACTGTGGGTGCCCTGCACCCAGGCACGACTGCAGGGTGAAGCTGCCTCCTGCCATTGCTGTTCGCAGGGCAAGTCCACGGCTTAACAGTTGCATGGGCCTCAAAACTGCCGCTCTCAAGCTCACGGGGGAAAAGGGACTCTGCCAATGTGGTTTTTCTCCATTGGGTGTTTCACCCAAGTGATTAATGACCAGGCTTCTTGTTCTTCCCTGCTCTTAAAATTAATAGCAAGTGCTCAGAGTCACACCTGCAAGGGAGATGCACAGCAGAGTACGACATGTCTCTGTCCTGCTGTTTCTGATGGGCCACCAGTGTTTCAGCAATGCCAGGAGAGGAGAAGCCCTGAGGCTCTCCCCTTGAAGTGCCATGTGCCGGTGTGGCAAGGAAACCTCTGCTGAAGCGGGGGAGAGATCAGCCACAGCTGATCGAGGCATTATCCTGGCCAAAGTATCAACCGGATGGGACGCCTTCATCTTTGCGGAGCCTTGGCCATACGCTGCCCGGGCCCAGGAGCCTGGTGGTCTCAGCCAGCTCTTCTTGGCCAGCTGCTGGTGCACGGAGAGCAGGAGGTAATCCAGGACCAGCCCTGCCGCAGAGGTTTCTCCAGCAAGGAGCAGAAGAGATTGTTGCACAAGTGCAGGAAAAACTCCTCAAATATTTGGTAGGGATTTTTTCTGGGGGAGATGCGAGGGAGAGCCAGCCTTTGCGAGCGTGCAGTGCAGTGCGAGAGCAGGGAGGTAGGACGCAGGTCCAACCCCAGCAGTAAGCGGGTACATGGCCACAGGCAATGCTGCCAGCTGGTTTGCAATCTCATTTCATACAGACACAGTTTTCCCTGCCTTCAGTTCATTGCTGTTGCTCATTTCTGGTCTGTGAGGAAGGGAAGGAAGGGGAAAGAAGGGGAAAGGAAGGTGGAAAAGGGAAAAAAGAAAAAAGGGAAAGAAAAGGGAAAGCGAAAAAGGAAAGAAGAAAGAGAAGAGCTATTGCAGACCCAAAGGACACTTCCAGCACAACATTTAATAGGCTTTCTCCTGTTATATTAGCACTAGACAATCAAACTGTTCAGCTCAAGGTTATTTCCCTCTAGGATAGAGCGGTGACTTGGCGAATGCTTAAAGAGATCTAACAGACATGTTATTGCATTCCTGAAGGCTGAGGGATCACCAACGACCCGTGCTGGTCTCTAATTGCCTCTGTGCTGCTGGGCACACTGGGTTTGCAACGAGACAAACTGGAGGTCTCGGCTGAGGGAAGTCACCCCAAGCCCTGCCCAGGGAGGAAGGGACCCCATTCCCTGGCCAGCCTCCGATATTTGGCATTCCTCTCCCAGCTCACCTGCGCAGACACGCGGCTCCGCTGGGCTTCCCAACGCGCTGTTGCCAGCTGCCATTGAACAGCTGCCACTTCGCCCCCCTGAGAGGTCTGTTTCCTAATGCCGGCATCAAATCCTCCATCACTTCGCAAAGTGCTGCAGGAACGAATACAAATCGTGCGGACAGCATCCGCCGATTACCTGCAGCAATCCCTCCTGCCCGCGCTGGAGACCCGCTGAGCACACCGAGGGCTGTGCACTGAGCAATCTGCTGCACGCTTCCACTGTGGGTCCCAAACCCCAGCCAGTCTTACTGCTAAAAAGTGGTTTTCCGTTATGTAAATTGATTTTTTTCTCTTCCAGCTCATGCCCACAAGGTACAGTTTTGTACCTAATTAAGGAAAATAATTTCTTTCCTTCCTTTAGGCAGGGCTCCTTACACCCTCATATCTTAGCCTGAATCTCCCCTACTTTTCTCCACAGATTTAATTTCCTTAATCTTCTGTCCTGTAACTCTCACTGCAGCTTCCCACTCTGGTGCCTTATTGCCGTGCCCCAAGCTGGGTGGGATTCCCCTGTGATCTCCCCTGTGCTGTACAACACAAAAGAGCTCCTGGGGCTTACATGCAGAACCTCCAAGTGGCACATCACCTGCCACAGGATCTCTTCTCACTCTTTCTTTCTTCCTTCCTTTCTTTCTTTCTTCCTTCCTTCCTTCCTCCCTTCCTTTCTTTCATCCTTGCTTCCTTTCTTCCTTTACTTTCTTCCTTTCTTCCTTTTTCCTTTTTCTCTTTTCCTCTTCTCTTCTCTTCTCTTCTCTTCTCTTCTCTTCTCTTCTCTTCTCTCTTCTCTTCTCTTCTCTTCTCTTCCTTTCTTTCTCTTTCTTCTTTTTCTTTTTCTCTCATACCTCATTTCCTTGGAATGCTCCGATTTCAACCCACAGTCACCATTTCTGTCCTATTGTCCTATTGCCTCCCTCTTAATACATTTCATTTTAGGCCTCTAATTTACCCGGATCAAGTTATATTATCAAGAATAAAAATGTCCATGCAGTTAAAGCTCCGGGTCTGAGAGATATGGTTTAACTCCCAGCCCTGCCACATTCTGTTTGTACACTAAGGTGCTTAGATATGACAGCAGTGAGCCCCATAGAAAATCCCTCCCAGGCTTATTTATAGAGGATGGTACGGTGCATTTCAACATCTAGTCCCTACAGGTGTAGAGCTGCTCAATCCCACATTTTCCTAGTCCGTGTGGGTCTTCTGTGGAGTTTAGAAACCTCAGTACCTCCCCAGCCTGGCACTGCTAAGCTCTTTTAAATGACATTACCTTTTCCTTGTATATTTTTGATCCAAAGCACAGGAGAAAGCTAACAGAGGGAAATCAGCATTTTAACTTGGTGATGTGGCAGTTCATAAGCAAGTCAGCTTATACGTGGGTTTGGATGATAAAGAAATTGGCTAGTGGGAAGAATATTTACAGGAGTCTTTTCCCAGCTTTGGAATTAGAGAAAATAATCCTACTAAATTAAACAAAAGTGATAATAATATAAGAGAGTGCTTCTTAAACATAACAGCTTCCTTCCTTGCCAGCAACACAGAACTCAATGTTTTCAACACATGTATAATGCATTTTTAATGTAAACAGCGGGAGGCATAACTCCAGCATAGGATGTGAAATAGAAAGAGAAATTGTTCAGGAAGGGAGCTGGGGAAATTGCTAACGCTGCACACAGAATGAAACTTTCTCTAAATCCCAAGCTCTGTCTACGGGGCATTACAGCATCAATGCCATTATCACCTCACACCATGGACAGCTTATTGCTATTAATTATGTTAGCAAAATAAAGGATCCTTTCTGGCCGGACTGGATGGACAACGTTAAGCCATGCTGGAAAAGCTGGATAAACCTCATTAAGAAGAATTTGGCACTGGGAGAGATAAGGCTGCGTGCTCACCGAGTTCAGGATACTTCAAAGGGAAAAATGGCTCATGATAATGGATTTCTCAGGAGTCGGGACACGACTGGGCACCTTACGCATCCTGCAGCCAACTGCTCACAGAGGAGGAGAGGTCTTCCTGGGAAAGGGCCCTCCACTCGCCCTGCCACCTTCTCAGCCACGTGCTGCAATGGTGCTGCAGCGTAACTGAAGTTTTGGGGACACATCCTCTGCCCCTTTGTTTCAGGGGTCCTTGGTTACAGAGCATGTGGTGAAAGGGCTGTGGCCCCAGGCATGCACACGACGGGATGACAGATCCCCGGGGAGCTGCTGTTTCCAATGGTTCCCAGTCTGTATGGATGGCTGGGCTGCACGTTCTCCTGTTTGCTCCATCTTGTGTTTGCATTGAAGACACGGTGAGGGATGAAGGAGTAGGTTTATTATGCATGCAGGCAAGAGCGATCGAGGAGGGATGGCAAGGACACTTTGGGGACAAGGCTAGAATTCAAAATGGTTTAGAAAAGTTGGATGAAATGGCCCCAAATACTGAGGTGAAATGCAAACTGGGGACAACAGCAAGGCACTGCATGTCAGCAGGAGGCACAGACTGCTCACATCCAGGGTGGGAATGAACGGACGCATGGCCTTTCTTCCAGAAAGGAGCTGGGATAATGGCAGACACAGGGCAAGGGTCTGTTATGAGAAGGCACAGAGTCCTGCAGCTCTGTACCAAATGAAGAATGGTCCCTCTCCTTACACAGCCTAAGAAGTAGCAGAGGAGGGATGTTAGCCTCGTCTCTCCCCCAGCTTAACTGCTAAGTCCTTAAGGCCTTTCAAAGATAACCTTCATGAGAAGGGAACAGTCTGTTTCCGTAGCTGCGGCAGACAGGACAAGATGTCATGGGTTTAAATCGCAGTACGATCAAGTTAGGTTAGAGACGGAGGACTGTCCAACAGGGCCTCTGGAGCAGGTAACCTTGGGGTGCTGGAGAGTCTCCATGTCGAGGGTCTTAATAGCACGAGAGCTGTAAACTTTTCTCTCCTGCTAGTGTACAGGTCTCTTCTCCCTTCTGTGGTGTCTAAAATGCCATCTGTGTGGCAAAAGGAATTTGGGAATTTTACCCGTCCACAAGGAGAGGAGCTGGTCTGGGTTCCCCCAAAGCATTTTCCCGAGCACACGGGAGGCAAGGCCAGATCATCGTCCTGTGTACTAATACTGCTCTGAATATTGGGAAAAGATAGAAGTGATGCTATTTTTGAAGGCAATATTGAACATAAATAGACATGGCAAGGTGCCAGGTTCAAAACATAGCTGTTTCCAATAGAGCTGGGTGAGGCACTCAAAGAGTCTTTTGAAAAATCCATTAAGGCTCCATCAAAACAAGGAGCTTTTCAGGATGACAGACATAGGTGCCTCCTTCAGCTCATTCATTGAAATAGAAAAATCAGGCACGTTTTCTGCTCATTTTCTTTCATTCAGATTCAGCCCCTCTAGGGGGAAAAAAAAATCATTAAAGTTTCTGTTGCGGGGAAGAAGGCAGCACCATTTCGAGTTTTAACAGATCTTCTATTGATCAGGCTTAAATCTGCTGCGCGCTGCCTGCAGTCGAGCTTTCGTCACCGCTGCACTGCTGCTGACATGGAAGGGACTTAGCAGGCAAGCGGAGAGCTCACCAGTCCACAATCCTCATCCGGCGCTCAAAGCTTCAATATGCAGAAGCCTTTCAAGGCTGAAAAGCCCAGGCTTTTGCCTTTCCACCAGTAGGTCTTTGAACACCTCTGGGTCTTCATAATAGCAGCATCTGCTTCATCATTTCAATTTCTGCATGAGTCACAGTTCCCCTCTTGTACTACTTTTCCTTTCCCGTTCTGCCTCAGAGATAAGATTTCAGTGTCCCAGAGCAGAGATTTGAGAAACCTCAGGCAATGGATTCATGTCCAGAAAAAAATGAATCTTTTCTATGACAAAAAGGGAAAAGGAAGGGGGTCGGGGGAAATGGGTTTGTAGTAAAATTGTTAAGAGACCAAATTGGTGCTTCCTTAGGAAGTCCCTGGGATGTAAAGTACCAATTAACGTGCACATGACGTGAAATATGAATAGGCCAGGGTTTTAACTCATCCTCCAATACAAACCAAGTGAAGAGCTTGAGAGGGCAACACAAGTAGCAATTTGAAGAGGGAAAAGGAAAGCCTTTCATTTCGATCTGGATGTGCCTCCAGCCATAGCAGAGGGACAGAGGAAGAAATACAAGTTAGGAAATGCCAAGATGTGGAGACACGAGCCAAGAGTGCCTGTGGTCTGCCTTGGACACATGCCAGATGAAAGACCCTGGTCCCCACAATCAATTCTTTCTCAGTCCTGAATCCAACGACTGTTGCAAACTTGCACACGTGAGCAAGGACCTCAGACTGAAAAGGAACAATACACACTTCAGCTGTGGATCCCCAAGCACTGGGTCACGCTAATCGACCAACCCACTCCGTGCCTCTGGCAGCAAGGTATTTTTAAAAGACTATTTTAGGAGGCAGGACAAGGACCAAATTGTTGAGAAAACCACCAGAATTGGTCATTTGATTCTTTAGAAGATGCTTGTTCCACATGTTTGCAAGGGAGCTGAATGCTGGGGAGATTAGGCCCTCCTCTAGGAAAGGTCCTCAGGACCTGTTCTTGGTTGTGCCCTCCACGTGTCCCACGCAAGACAGCATCGGTGCCCACGTCCTGCCTGGCTGATTGATGCTCCGGACTGAGCAGGGCTGGTGCTCAGACGCCGAGGACAAACCAAAGCCAATTTTGGTGCATTCTCTACTTACAGCTGCAGCACAATCAAATCCATCAAATGGGAAGAGGAGTTCAGTGGTCACTGTCACATCCCAGAGGAAGGCTGGGCTGACTCAATTAGAAGACGTACACGAGTATTGATTATTACCAAGTACAAATTCTCTCTCTCTCTCAACTATGTGATACACTGTTAGTTTATTTACCCCCTCCAGGTTATTCTTAATTTCAAAACAACGTGATTGTTGTTGTTCCAAATGTACAATACAAATTGACAATATAATATAGCTTGTATTACTGCAGTCCCTACTGGCCTCTGATGAGTTAGTAATTCAAGCCATCTGATTTCCTCATTTTTTTTTCCTTTTTGCTTGTGGATTCCATGCTTTCTGAAAATGTATTTCTTGTTTATGTTCAAAGCAAAGCCACCTCGCAGCAGCAGGCTGTCTGAAAGATTTTTCTTGCCCTTTGACACCACCGTAGAAGAGGCCAGATCTGTTCCAGAGATCTCCTCCTGTAATAGCAGCCATCAGTCACTTATCTCATTCCCAGGGCAACTTGTGCCTGAGGCATCGGTGTGTGGCGAGGGCAGGTTCCTGAGAGCCAACCCCTCTCTATATGCTGGGACAACAGTTTCGGAGGGGACAGTAGAGCCTGTGAGCTCCCAACCTCAGTTTACACACAAAACACATAGGCTGGCCCTAAGCAAGAAATGGATGTAGCAAGCTAAGGTCTTCCAGGATAAATAAAGTGTTAGATCCTCACTGAATGCATTTGCCTACAGACCTGTTTCTTCAGGTGGGAATGCATCATCTCTGCCTCTGGAAATAAAGCCATTAGAGTACCTTGCTATAAACTTATGAGCCTAAAGAGGGTCTCTCGTGGCTGAAAACAGACATCTTAAGGTCCTGCAGCTCGATCAGAGCAACTAGAAAGGTCCAACTTTCTACACAAGCATTGTCACTCTCCTCTCCTTGCAGCGCAATCTGGGAGCCCAACTTCTCTCGCACCTACAGTTTCTTGTGTGGAACGGGCAAAATGCACTGACTGCGTTGAATAAGGCTAGGGACTCAGAGGTCCCATGATCTCACCAGAAGATATTAAAATTCTCCATCTTCCTCTTGCCTGATGAAGGAGGGATGAACTGTGCTTGGGCCAGTTAGAAATTAAACTATTTCAAGTGTATAACGTCTATTGCTCTCCTTGGGGATGACTCAGGATGTGAGCTACACATTTCTGGTGGAATGGTACTGAAGAGGACAGCAGGGCCAGCACTTCAGCTCTGTATTTATGGGTATCATCAGAAAAGCTTTATTGGATACATATTTTGCATCCCTCTCTCTGGAGGATCCAGCTGACTTTCACAATATTTTTGTTCTCTTGCTTTCCGTAACCGATTTTATACATGTATGTATATACACACATATATATGTATGTTACACAGAGGAGATTTTGGTAAGAATTCCTCAAAGTATGGAGAAACAGTGAGTGTTTCCCGCTTGGCATAGGGAAGGAACATGGAACTCCAACTTGCTGGAGTGGGTCTGACCCTTCTACCTGTTATGGCATCATGCTTCCCTCCTCTGAAGGAAACTGCCACGCGCTCGCCTTGCACAAAGGCTACCTGCCAAAGCTGCTTTTTCTTCTGGCTCCGCACCAAGAATTGCTGCTTTCTCCATTTAAGCCACCTGTCAAGGGCACCTGAGTGCCATCCCTAAGGGCTAATTGTGAGAAGTGCCAGGTTCCCTGAAGGCTAAACGCCAAGAGGTACTCCTCCCGCCAGCGATCCCTGCTAAGGAGCCTTGGGTTGCGTGTCAGAGGGTGTAAAGTCTTCAGCACGCGGTCCCAAAGGCCTGCCTGCCAAGCACTGAGCCCAGCTTCCCCCAGGGACAGTGCTCACACGGTGGCACGGCCGAGACATGGGACCATGACGTAGCTAAACAAGAGACCCTGCATTCAGAGGTACAACAGGGTGATTCAGTACCAGCCCTGGTTTAGCACCTTGATTTTGCCCTCTGTACCAGGTGCCCTCATCAGAGCATGTTCTCCTTTCTCCAAAGGCTGAGAGGTCCTAGGATTTCCTCCCAAACAGGGAAAAAGGAAGCAATATTTTGAAAGTTTTTGCAAAAACAGCATGTCCCACAGATAGTTTGGGTCAATCAAATGTTTTCTTTTGCTCTTTTTTCCCATGTAAGATAAAATGTGGATAAAAAATTGACATGAAATGAAATGACTGCAACATCGTTTGAAAAATCATCAAAGGAGAACACTGTAGCCTAAAAGTTACTTTTGAAAAGGGAACGATCAAAACAATATGGCCTGATGTGTCAAAATAATATTTCCAACAAAAATTGCTTTGACAACATTTTTCTCAAAAGCTCTTCATTGCACCATTCCCAAAAGGACCATTCCTGGTGATAGCAGGAAGAGATCATCCAGGAATTTTCTCCTCTTATACTTCCTTTTAAGGCAGTAGCAACGTGCATTGGCCTCTCTTTCACTCTTCCTCTACTGTCTTTGAGACATTTAGTCTTTTGTACAAAACTCTTGTTATTACTGTTGGCCACGGGGGGCACGCGTGTGAGATACACATCACAGACCCTTGCAGACTTCACAGCTGTATCACGTTTGCCTGCAATAACAGGGGATTGGTCTCAACTGGCACAGACGTGTCAGTGTCACCCCGAGACAGCAGTGATTTATCAGAAGTGCAGGCACATGAAGGAAGGCGAGCCTGACGTGAAGGTCGCACTACACCTTTTGCCCCATTCATATTCCTAAGTCCAAGGTGCATCTGTTAGCTGATGCACATGTATAGAGCAGATATTTAGATAGGATGGTATGTGCTTATGCACTCGTCAGCATAGCATTGAGATGTCCGGCACGTAGCAGAAATATATATAGGAAATGATAGTTGGAGCATGATTGTGTGATCCCTCAGCTCGAGATAGTACATGCTGAACTCGGTCCACACAAGCAGGATGGTACAGACCTGAACAGAGCATAATGAATGCCCTTCTTCATCATGCAGGTGTCACTTCTCCTGACTCAGATCCAATTACACTCGTGGAGCTGATTGCAGATTTCAGCCTACTCTTGCATATCAAGAGCATATTCAATGTTCCAGGGACTCGATGAAACAAAATGTCAGCACGTGGTCTTCCTTACAGCCCCTGGGTCTTGTTCATCCCTGGTGGAGCTACATAAAGAACGAGTTTGGCCTATTTTGTCAGATGCAGGGATATCTGTGGAATAGTATGTTCAATCCTTTATGTCAGGCCATCTATCTCTTCTCAGCAAAATGCATCTGTGATTACTTCTCCGTTTGCTGTTTTTTTAAAATACAGAATTATACAGTAACCCTCAAACAGAAGGAGGGGGAATGAAAATGTTTCATTTAAAAGTTTATCTAGTCAAAGTAAAGTTAGGGAAAGCACTGAGCATCTCAGGTGCTGGTTAACCTATAAATGAAAAATAATGAAGACAGGGAAGAGGAATATTAAATGAAGTGAATTCTTAGGGGAATCATATCTTGGCTCATATACAAATCTGAGCTGCTGCAGGAGAGGAATGTGAAGGCTGGACTGGGGGAGAGGGGACAATCAGTGTCTTCCCATGGAAAACAAGGGAAAACCTCAGTGGGGCTCGGGTAGGATGGAAAATAACTCCACTTACAAAACAGTCTAGGTCACATTCACCCCATATAACAGCAGTGATGGGTTTTTCCCTCAAAAACAAATAGCAAAGCAAATCCTATGCTCATATACAGCTTAACCTCACATGCAGCTGACATACAGCCCTATAAGGCTTGTCCCCTTTGCATGGAGCTCCTGCCTTATTGTAAAGAAGGAGCTGTAGTACCAGGAAAGTGCCCACAGAGATGGAGTTGCACACTGCTCCTTCTCCTCCAGACAGGGATCCTGTCTCTTGGGAACACACACTGGCTTTTTGCAGATACAGCCCCCTTCGTAATTTATGGCAGGCTGCCTCGACATGGTCTCTGGATGCTTTCCTTTTACCCATGCAGGCGTGCGAGACCCAGGACCAGTGCAAGAAACATCAAATCCCGCAGCAGGCCGCTCGTCTGGTGGCAAAGATGGGTACTAACACATTTTTCTCTTAGTCCTGCTCTCTCCAGCTTCTCTGCGGGAGCTGATGCTGCGGGACCCATGATGCATTGTTGTGTAGATAAGTAGAAACTCCTCTCAAAAGCTCTAACTTGGCTTCCAAGTCAACTGCAAATAAACTTCTGCAAAGAATGCTGAGTTGTAATGCGGGTCCCAGCTGGTTTTGGGAATGTTGTTCTGTTGGAAACCATATTTCACGGTATGTAACTGTGACAGGGGTTTCTGAAGAAGGCCAGGCATGTGGGAACATTTCTCACTCCCTGGAAGTTAATGGTTGTTCCTCAGCACAGATTTACAATTTAATTGAAAAACTGAGAGAAAAAGAAGAAATTTTGATTAACGCTGCTCTTAATCATCAAAGCTTTCGCTGGGCACCACCTGGTTCTGCCAGGCCAACACATAACATGTATTAGAGGACTGACAGTAGAAATATTCAGAGACGAGAATAAAACAAGAATGGGGCACATGATGGTCTCGCTTGCTCAGGAGTAGCTCCATGACATAAGTAGCTATTGCACATTTATACAGCTGCAGAAGCTCAGCTTGGCCCAGTGCCTTCTCTACACTGAACATTTTTCCTGCCTTCTAATCTTTAGGACCTTTCCCCAACAAGCATCCCTTCAGGCTCCTACTTGTAACGTTTGCATGATATGTCAGGAAACATCTCTAAAAAGAGACATCAGTCTATGGCATGGAATCCTCTCTGGGAAATTTTCTGCTGTGCTGCAGGCTGTGAAGGGGAGATCTGTTACCATTCAAGAGCTGTCCCATTCAAAAACTGCTGAAGCAAATAGTAAAAATTCTCTGAGTCAACCCTGAACCAAAGTCCCAGCCAATATCAGGGAGCCCTATTCTGTTAGAAGAGCCTCTTTTCAGATAAGACTTTCATCCAAGGTTATCCGAACACTTGCAATCAAGTGGCATTTTGTGCTAACATTAATCGTGGTGTCCTGGCCACATTCCAGTTTGGGTAACAATGTTCTGCCAACCTAAATTCCTCCAGAGGTTTCAGCAGGATGCAATTTTCTTCTTCCTTTTTGTCTTCCATTTCTGGGTAGTTAATTCTGGACAGTATAAAAGACTGACCATGTTCCATCCCAGTGCTGGCAGCATTTCACTCATGGGGAAGTGGACCTTGAAGCAAGCAGGACCAAAATACTGCGTGAAAACATGTAAAATAATAAATGGCTTTTAAAACACATTTGTACTTTTCTTTTAAATTCTGGTATCAATTTAAAATGTAGAGCTGGAATACTACTGAAATCTCTGAGAAAGTTCATTGGCAATCCCAGCAATCAGAACAGAGAAGTGCATTTTAAGTTGTAATCAATACACACATGACACAAATGAAAGGGAGATGTTATATAAGGATTTTTTTTCCACTGGAGAGAGCCCTGACAGCCAGTTATGGCAGTGAGGAAAGGAAGTCATCCAGATGGACTCTCCGTCACACTAATGAAGCCGTCTCATAACTGTAACAGAGACCTCATGTATCTGCTGTGACACTTAGCAAATCCGGGCATGAATAAATAACCCAAGTCCAATTGAATTAACCTCCAGCTGATCAGCACTACTAAACAAATTATCCTAAACTCTGAACAAGATTAGAAGGACTGGCACAGGCCAGAATCATGTGGCAGGAGTGTTAATTCAGTTTAACAAGTTTAAACCTAATCCCCCAGTGTTCTCTGATCTCAGGGTTTCAGGGCAAGCTGGTTCCAAAATGCTCTTGGAAGAGATAGGAAAGGAGGCTCACATGGAGTTAAGAGCAAAAACATGAGCTCAGCCTAGAGTCGCCTAGAGAAAGAGAAGAAGAATTGTAAGTGCAGAGCAGAGAAGGACTTAGGCAGAGCATTTCTTACAGAGACAAAAGAGAGTAGGAAAATGACATTGATTTTCTTACGGAATATTCCAACCTCATTTCCAGGATGAAACTTTAAAAGTTGATAGCACATCTGCTTTTCTTGATTATCCCGTTTCTTGTACAGAAACAGAAGATAAGCACCTGTGAAATAAGGGACAATACTTTATTTTAATGCCGTTTTCCCCAGTATATAACTGTATTTTTCTCCTAAGAGAACATTTGTACCGTCCATCTGCACAATTCAATTATCACAAACTTCAGTTCATTACTTAGAATGGCACTAATAAACAATTTCAATACTTATTTCTTTTTATGTTGATTCATAAAAGAATTTATGTGGTCAGTTAATTTTAACTTTAAACTTCAGCTTTAACAGACTCAACATTTTGCAGGTTTCTGAAATGTTAAATCTGCTTTCAAGAGAAAATATTTATTCTATTACTCTCTAGAGACAGGAGCGGATGTAGTAAACTCTACAAGTTTTCTGAAATGGAGATAACCAGGATTGGAAGCACTTCTAAATACAAATTCCTGCAGCATATGCACGTGCCTTACAAAACCTTTCAAATCACAATACTCCTCATAAATATATTTCCAATCTTCTGTCATAGATAAGTCCTTCAATACGGCTTCCAATTTCCTAAAGTCTCAGCTTTTTCAGAGACAGCAAGTGAATCAGGTTAGTATAGGTGGATGAAGACTGAGAGGGGAGAGCCTCTACAGCCCACTGAAGGGTATCTGCCTACCTTCTTTTGCCTTGTCATGGTATGTCTTTATGCAGGTCTGACTTTGATTCTTTATTGTGATCTACAGCATAACTAATGTTGTATGTGCTAAACTTCAGCACCAGAGAGGATTTTAATTTTGACTAGATGGCAAAAAAATTTAATGTACTATGAAAGAGGAAGCATTCAGACACCAGGCATTTCCACCATCTTCATCTTCAACATCTACAAAGAACTTAAAAATCAGATGGGGCCAATCTTCACCTAATATTCAAGAGTAATTCATAATACCCAGAAATCATTTTGTTATTGCTTCATTGGCAAGGCACAGAGTTGCCCACTTCGTCGGGAAATGCCTCAACATTTCCAAATACGTAAGTTTTGCAAAGTGAATGCCTCCTGTATTTCTGAAACTTTTGTTACACAACCCTCAAAACCGAATCATGACCTGTCTGCTGCGTCCTTTGCTGTTATTTATGCAGTATGTAAACGAAAAGTAAATATTTATTCTCATTTTCCACTGTGTGCACTGACTGATATCTCCCCAAGTTAACAGCAGCATTATGAACTGCAAATGATGATACATCGTCAAAGTGGAAACCATTTGGTTAGATGCCTCTTACATTTTCAAATATTCCCAATGCAATTTCATAACTGTCTTGAACATAATGAGACAATGGATTTTTCCTCTTTCAACTGTGTAATAATGAACAACTATTAGAAACACTTTATTATTTCCAGAGTTTGAGGGATCAGTGGCCACAGAGAAAACATGCCCTTTTCAACCAAGTTTTTAATTGTTTTCTCACTTGAAAGAGGAGTTAATTTATTACTGGCAGCGCACAAGGCATTTGTCTCATCAAGATACATCATTTTAACTATGGGTGAATTCTAGACGACAACACTATTTAATTTGCTGTCACAATTGACTATACTATTAGTATCATACTAATACTCTGACACTCTCTTGTTGCTGCCACAAGAGCCATGTTGCTATTGTCTGTGCTTTCGCACTTCTTAGGAAGAGTGGTACGAGTTTTGTTCTTAGAAGCTATGGCACAATTATTTTTACAATCCACTCCATTTGCATGCTGTCTTTCATCTGACAGACGACCACGAGCAACTGAAAAACTCCTGCATAAACTATAGCGAGCTTTATGGCAATTACTGCTGTCTTTACTGATCCATGGAAATAATTTCTTCAGCCATTCCAGTAATGCAAAGCTTCTGCTGTTCACAGGGTGGATCTGTTGATGGATGATACCATCCACAGGCGCTGTCATGGTCATGATCTATGTAGGGCTGTTATTTAACAAATGAAAATTATGTAAACAGTACTCAAACTCAATCTTGCCTCATGATGACTCTGTCTGCTCCATACCCCCTGGCTACAGTGTCCAATACAGCCAGCTGTTATCTCATGATAAATATCGGGGATAAAATTATCATTAGACAGCACCAGGTTGACTGCATGATGTAATCCTGACTCTTTTAGGTAGCTGGAGCTCTTTTAGCTCTCTTAGGCAGTCTGGAGCTATTCTGGAGATGTATTATTTCACGCATTTCAAGAATTTCATTTTCATTTCAGTGGTTGTTGAAATAATTTCTGGATATTTTTTGCAAAGAAATGTAGGATCTGCTGGTTTTAAAGGTACTGAATATATGAAAACTATTGCTGTTTGAGATCAAGCACCCAAGAAACTGTTTTCAGCAATGTCCTTCTGTGGGTGTGACTTGCCTCACTTTTGCCAGGCTCTGCAATCTCAGCAGTAGCCCCCTTCCGAAACTCTCCCCCAGCACCAAGGGAGCTCCTTTCTCGTCCCAGCCCCGTGGATCTGAAGTCCTCCTTCCCCAGCCTGCACAGCAGCTCAGAAAACACAAATGACACAGCATAACAAAGTCCTGCAAGGGCTGGAGTACTCCTCTATTTATAGGTCGCTAAATCTGACTAAAAATAAACTTCCAAAGAGCTCCAGTCAAATTGCTACCTAGATGTTTCCAGGCCCAGCCAGAGTGTGCTGGCTTACTGCCATGTTTTTAAATCCTACCCTGCACACTGAGCTTTCGCAGGAAAATATGCTACTGCTTATATGTGGGCAGTTACTATTTACACAAACATTAATGAACATTCCTATATTGTTTCCTTACTAAGTTGCAAATGCAAGAAAAGAAAACAATAGCGTGACCTGACAGTCCCAGGCATGCAAAGACATCTAGCGTTTCCATTTCAGATGTGCAGCTGAGTGCAGCTCACACAGAAAGGGAACAATTTGGGTTTGAGCGTTATGTTTAGTTTTTCTTAAAAGACTGTATTTTTTCTGGCTGAATTCTACACTGGAAAAAAAAAAGGTTTAATCAACAACTAAATAGCTTAGAGTGGTTCTGCAATGTCTGATTGATTGGCCTAGCCTTCCTCTTACTCATGCAAGGAAAGAAATAAGCGATGTCCCATACAATACGAGCCGTGTAGACAACCTAAGAACAAAGCAAACCTCTTAGACTTGTCTCTCAGAATAAGAAATGATACTACTCGTTACCCTAGGGAGCACAGAAGAGCCAGAATCCCCTCACCTTCCTTCAAAATATGAGCACATAAAAGGAGAGCCTCAGAGCTTTAACTCTGAGAATGCTGTGCAGCTATCACCTAATCCTGGACACGTCCAAACTCCTCAGCAACTCAGACTTTAACCTCAGGCTTCTCTGCAAACCTGATGTCCTGTTTTCTGTCGATGTGCAGACGCAGTTGGGTTTTGGCCATGTTTGGCAGGCCCGTACCTATGTCAGGCTGAGCTCTGGAAACTAGGAGATAAACCCACCAACTTCAGCCGCAGCAGGCTTAACTCCTGACTGTGGATAGCCAGGTTCAAAGCTGGGTTTCCACTTTGCACCAGGCAGTGACAAAGCCTCTCTCCACTGGCTGCAGAGAGAGCCAGCCAGGGAGATCTGACTTCTGGGGCTAAAGCTAGTCTTTGAGAACAGCCCCAGATGTGCTCCTCTGCCCACTTCCCCAAGGACCTCAATTCACTAGTATTTTCTGAACACCGCCTCTGCCAGGCTCTATTTAAATGCGGTGGGAACCACTTGAAGGCACCAGGAGGTGAATTTCTGCCATCCCTCCTACTCCTTTGACTCAACGGCCCCATGGAGAGAGCACTCACACAGCCCCGCACCACCCACATCCCCCCGACCTTGCTGTGACAGTAATAAGCGGAAGAGGAGCACTCTGTACTTAAAGGCAGCTCTGCTTCACGTACCTGATTTATAACAAGGGTCAGAATAATTCCCAAGCAGCTCCCGCATCGGGGAGCAAACTAATTCCTTTCCTCTCTCCTTGGCTGCGCAACCCAGAGCCCAGCTGCACCTGAGGTTCCAGCTCACAGTCTATATTCTGCATCATAAAAGATACAAGAGAGAAATCTAAACTAGAGAAGTAATAACCTGTAAACTAATAAACCAACCTAGCACTTCGATAGCTAGGCGCTCCCAAGAGCAGGGATTATTAATGGATGTCCTGAAACACTGTGTGTCTAGTTTTCGAGAGAAGTGGGAAACATTTCTGATGCTCTGTGGATCTTACACATTTGCTCTATAAAATCAGTTCAGATAAACGCAAAGGTTATTATAAAAAGCAGCCTCCTTCCAGTCTACACACACACAGGCACTTAAGCAGTTTAAAAAGAAGAGTAGCAAGAAACTGCTCAAATAAATAATAATAAAGGTATAAAGCTGCAGTATTAAGGGTAGTTTTTCTTGTCAAAGTATGGGGCTGCACAGTCATTGATTTTCTCTGGTAATTGAGATAGTGATGTGCACGACTTAGATTTCTTCAGCAGCGAGTGCATGGGAGTGGAAGACGGGATCCTGAAATCCTGCAGAACCTCCAGCCGAGGATTTGATGGCTCTGAACTGCTGTCTGTCTCGATTCTTTATGTCCCTCGGACCGTAAAATCGGGTATATTAATAATCTGTTATGTCGAAAGACAGTTTATGAAGCTAAATGTAATAATGTTTGCAATGTGATTAGGGATCTTTGGAGGAAAAGTGCTATAGATAACAGGCGTGTAAGTACAGACACATGTCCTTCTCAGTCAGAAAATGCCGGGAAGCAGGTGGCAGGCAGACAGACCCCTCGGGAAAGGTCCCGTTATCTGCCACGGCGTGTATTCTCAAATCTCCATCCCCTGCCTCAGCCATACAGACAATAGGAGCCTTCTCTTTAGTGCATTTTTAAAAATGTATTTACTTTCAGTGATGAAGATACAGTGCTCAGTATCAGATACAGTGCCCTGCCATCTGCTTCTCAAGTTTGCTATATCCCACCTCAGCTCCATGCCAAAATGAGATATCCAATTGATTGAAACTGATAAAGATAACTCTTTCATCCCAAACTAATGCAAAACACTAGAGTACAGTGTTTCCATGTAAATCTGAACTAGAGTGGACTGTCTTTGTCCTCCTGTCATGTAAAAAATAAAATGGAGGCTGGCAAGGATGGCAGGAAGAATCCGGTCCTTTGTGTTTCCTGAAGTAAAATTATTCTCCAGAGAAGGCAGAGCAGGAATAAACTTCTTTATGAGTCAGGAGGCTTTACTGACAACAGCTGCTATTATCTCCATCAAACAGGCAAAGTCTCGAGTGATTGTGGTAAGCAAGAAAGAGGAATGTTGTTTTTTCGCAGTGCTGGAAAACAGACTATTTGCCAGATTGCAAGGAGTGCCGAAAAGGTATCAAGCCTCTCTGTTTGAATTAACCACAAGAATAACCTGCTGAATTAAAAGCTTTTCCATGGACCTCTGCTGCTCTCTAATGGTGCCTTAAAGGATTTTCAGCACAAAGTTTACGTGCTCTTCCTGTTGTCAAGTTTTCTTAAAACTTTTAAGGCAAAACAAAAAAAATATTCATGAGGTCCTTAAGAGATGTTACCTGAACAGATAACCCACAACTCAGGTAGCTATTGCTGCAGCCACAGCCGGGATATTTTGTGTGGTGGGAATGACGGTAAAGGAGAGCTAACACACAGAAATGAAGGTTTGGAGCGTATTTTAGACGTAGCAATTGCAGAAGTCTGGAAGGGTGCAAACCTCTGAGAAATCCCAGTTTTCAGAGCTTTGTATAACTCAGTATACAAAATTATTATTCATGAGTACTAGTATTTCAAAGAAAAAAGAAAGCACTGAATTAACTGTATGCAATTAACAGAAACTGATGTTTGCACATACTGCTCAGGGGACACAAACGTTTCTTTTTGCACTCTCCACACAGATGTCCTTATCTCCCCTTACAGCGCCATTGGGCAGCCGCCGTCCTTCCCTCAAGCCCCACGCTGCGCTCACGAAGGAGCTGGGCCACACGCGGGAGCGTTTCGGTGCCAAACACGCGCCGCTCATCCCCTTGGCAGCGAGGCGCGAGGCCGGGCAGCCTGCCTGTGGCAGGGGAGGGCAGGGCCGAGGGCAAGGCCGCAGCCATGGCCCAAAGCCAGCCGCATTTTCATGGGAAAGCACGCTCGGGGGCTTGAAGTGTGGCCCAACAACGCGCGGGGGGGGAACGGTCTCATCCCATGTGGAAACAGGGGGAAAATGAAAAAAAAATCAAAATTTGCAGCCTCCCTCCAGCGCCCTGATTCATCCATGTCCCCGCTCGGGCCTGAGGAGGGACACATGCCATTCCCGCACGGCCACGGGTGGGGTTCCTGCCGTGTGACATTCCCCCCCACCCCGATGGGAGCCAGTGTACAACGGGCAGAAACTGGCCAAGGCGGCCGGGCCGGGGGAAGGGGCCCACCCCGGGGCCGGCCATGTCCCCGAGGAGAGCGGGGGCGCAGGAGATGGCGCCTCCCCGGGCGCGAGCGCGGCGGGCGGGCGCGGGTAATGGCGGCGCGGCGCTGAGGGGAGGGGAAGGGAGGACAGAGCCGCCGCCGCCCTGCGCCATCTCCCCGCGCCGCGGGCCGGCGGAGGGAGGGGAAAGGCGCCGCTTCCGCCGCGGCGGGGCGGGCCTGGGCGGAGAGCGGCGGCGCGGCGGGGCCCGGCTTCGGTAGGGGCGGCGGGGGCCTCCCTTCAGCCTCGGCCCGGCGTGGGGGCGGTCGTCTCCCTCAGGAAGCGCCGGGGCCCGCGGGGCCCGCGGTGGAAAGCGGGGCTCGGGGGTCCCCCCCTCGGTGCCGGCGAGCGGGAGGCTGCGAGGGAGGGCACGGTGCGGCGGGTCGGGCTCGGGGGCGGCCTGCTCCATAGATGCGATCACTGTTAAACCGCGGTTAGCACGAAACCCTGTAAATGGCAGCTCGCTCGTGCGGGGGGAGTGCAGGCAGCGCGGGGCGATTTCCCCTCCCCGTCGGGGATGTGGGACGTTGACCGTTGTTCCTGCACAGACACACACCTCCGGATGCTTTTGTGCTCTGAAATCAACTTAACGTGGGCATTTCAAATGAAGGGAAGGATTCGGGCTTTTTATAGCCCATGGTCCGTGTTGTTAATCTAATGTTATTTTATTGTTATTGTTGTTTTATTGTTCTTTTTCCGCAGCGATGGAAGCAAGTCCCATCGTGACGTCCAAGCAGCGAGAGGAGGTGGTACACGGGGTCCCCACGGAGGTGGTGTGCACGGCGTTCTCCAACTCCGTCCTCGTGGTAGTCACGCAGTACGGCAAGATGGGGACGATAGTCTACGTGGACCCCAACACAATCGGCGACAACGTGGGCAGGCCCTCGCTCACCACAAAGGTGCTGCTGGGCAAAGATGAGGTGAGAGCGGTTATACAGTGCCCAGGCAGCAAGGATGAGGGGGAAATGTAGTAGGTGGGGCTGTGCAAGTTGCCAGGGAGTTGATGAATCACAGCAGTTAAGCGGTGTTTGCACAGTGGTAAGATTAATTTTAAAATCTCTTCTGAGGGAAGAGGGGTTCATCAGGAAACTATGCGTGCTCATCTGCTCTTTGACATAACAAAAGTTTAACTCTGAATGGTTTGGGGATCTGTTATTTTGTATCCTACAGGATATGGATTGCTTCCCCGTGTTCATGGAAGGTTTGATAAAGCTCTTGTTGATTTAAGGGTTGCAAGATCAAACATGCATCTTTTGATAACCTTTTTTGGGTTTCTGTTCCAGTGAGTTTGTTTTCCTTTTCAAGTCCCCTTTCTCTCCTCCCCCCGCCAGTCTATGCCAGCCCCATAATGGACTTTAGTTGCCCTCTCCCAAGTGTGCCTGCCAGCACCTACCCTTGATAAAGTTTAATTTGTTTTGCTTCAACAAAATGAGTTTTTATCGACCATTTCACAAAGCTGGAGAGAAAGCAGAAGAAAATGTATTTCGCAAAGCGTCAACTAGTCAAGCATTAAAACAGAAAGTTACAGAGCTACAAGATGATGAGGCTTTCCATCAGGGTTGGAGCTATCAAATATTACTTACTAACCTTAACTAGAAAAACTCTAGCAACACAAGTTCCTGATTCTATCTGCGGCTTCCCCTTATGGAGTTCTCAGTCTTCAGCAATAGCCTTCCTTCTCTGGATGGGAGATGCTTTGCTTTCCCTGGCATGATGTCTAATTCTGACCACCTCCACCCCCAAGCTGGTTTTGTGTTTTATTTGGAAATGGGAAGTGCCTTTGTTTACTTTGTTACATAGTATTTTTTAATCATTTTACAAACTTAATCGATCTAATCTTTAAGAAAAGGCTTTCACTAGCTTGCTGCCTTCCTGCTTGTCACTGCTAACATCCCCGTTTGGGATGGTGCATGCTTTCAAAGCACACTGGTAGCTATAATCACGCAAACTCACCCTTCTGATAAATACATAACTGTGGCTGTAAATAAAACCAAGCTGGACATTCTTGTTAAAGAAACCTCATTAAGAAGATAATATCCCTTTTTTTCCCTCCTTCAGCCTCACTACTTATTTCTGGTTTTCATTATTCTATTAAAATAAAAAATAACATCTTTTACACATGGCATGTGAAGACTGTGTATATTACACCATTTTGGGGTCTCTAGGAATTGCAAAAAGAACTTTTTTTTTTCCAGAGCTTGTCAGTGGAACATACCCTCTTCAGCAACAAGTTTTTAAAAGAAAATTGTACTTGGAGACTTCTTCAGAAATCTGGCTATGATGGAAATAGGGACATTTTGATCGGTGGCATTTCATATAGTTTGATATTTGGTGATGTAGTTCGGGTGGGAGGATTAGCAGAAGGAAAGATTCTCTGTACCAGCTTTCCAGGTTTTCCAAACCAGTGCAAAACTCGATTCAAGTGCAGCTCCAGTTAAGTTGTTTCAGGGTGGTTTGGGTGGCAGTCACTCACGGGTCCAAACTCTTCCCTTTCAAGCTGGTTGAGAAAGTGCTTTCTGAAGTTCCCCGTACGGTGGCTTGGCTTTGCGTGTCTGTTCCCAGCCATGCTGGACCTGCTCAGCACACCACGCTCGGTCCGAGGCCAGGATCAACAGGTTCTCGACACGCTCCCATGTTATTGCAGGACTCTTCCTCTCCTAACTCGTGTTGGAGGGCTCTCCCAGCTGGAAGAGTGTACATCTGTATGCCTTTGCTTTTCAGCCTCTCGTCCACGTTTGTGCCAAAAACCTGGTGGCGTTCGTGTCTCAGGAAGCTGGGAACAAACCTGTTCTTCTCGCCATGGCTTTAAAGGACAAGACCATGGAAGGAATACAAGCTCTACGGGAAGTGATCCGAAGTTGCCAAGTGTGGTGAAGTTGTGCCATCTGGATTCAAGGAAATGATCTTGAGTCCATGACTCATCACCACTTATTTAAAAGGACAAGAAATGAAAATGATGGAATGTCTTTGTGCTGGTTTTGGATGTACTGAGGAATTTCATGAATTTTTCTCTACTGTGTAGAACATTTTTGGGTTTTGTTACTGTGACAGGTTTGCAGTCCATATAGTCAGTGATGAGACAAGAACAATTGTCTCAACACACAAGAGAAGTATTATTTTTATCACGTTGGGTGGGATGTGTATTTGGGAAACGGCACGGCTCTGCGTTTGTGTCCTGAGGAGCGATAGGTGCCAAGCTCTGTAGCTACGCTGTACCGCAAAGGGGGAACACCCAGTGCAGAGTGAATAAAAGAAACATTGACGAATCTAATTTTACCTGTTTTCTTTTTTACTCTGTGAAAATCACTTCAATTGAAATATAAGCCTCGGTAACAAATCAACAGCAATTGCATAATAGGAAAGATTTTCTTGCCTGTTTTTAAGGAAATGAGTCCTATATGACTGCTTTTGTCCTTATGTCAGTCCCTCTCCTGATGTCTTCTGAATCCATTTTCCACTTTCACTCCGATTTCAAAGAGAGGCAGATAATTATGCTCTGCAAATTTCATGAAAGCTGATGTCAAGGTGGAAGACAGGAACCCAAATCAGTGGTGAGAAAAAGGCAAAATAACAGCTGCTTATGAATTACATGGCACCAGCACATCGGAGAGGCAGTGCATACGTAGCTCGGACCACCTGCAGTGAGGTGTCCCTCTCCTAAAGCACCTGTCGTAGGAGACATGGGGACAGAGGGGTTTGGGGGGGCTACACAGGGGTGTTTCTCCCGAGTCCGTTGGAAAAAAAAGTGTTACGTGAAGTCATATGAGTTGATGCAATGCTTAATAGCCAAACTTTTGCCATTTGCTTGGAAAGCACGTTTGTTTTTACCTCTTCTTGTAACAAATAACACCAAGTAGTAAATTTTTAAGTGAGCTGTTACACACTTCTGTCACTTATGAACTTGACAGAGCAGACAGAGGCCAGGTCTTGCATTTACATTCTGGGCAGGGAGGACCTGTGCTGTGTTAGGACCTGTTGGTATCAGCAGAATCAGCTCAGAGCCTGTGCCTGCCCCATGGGGATCCAGTTGCTGGGTCATTTCTGTTGCTAAAAAATCCCCGAAAAGCAGAAAATGCATTTCGAAAGGACTCTTCTCTGAAGTAAAGGTTCTTTACAATATTTAAAGGATTATGAGAAATGAAACTTTTTTTTTAAAAGCACATTCAAACACTGCAGGCTTGCAGCTGCCCTTGACAAGAAATTTCATCTAAAAATAATTTTCCGAACTGTGCTTCCAAGAATCAAAGATTTGCATCTGTCAGAACTCCAAATTTTTCCTTTTACACTTTTTTTTTTGTCTAGGAGGGCTGAGAGAGGCATGTGGAATTTGTTAATGTCGATCCTGGTTTGCTAGTAGAGATTCTTTCCCGACACTAAATTCAATGTATTTCCCAAATCCTGGTGCTCTTATGGTGTCCGTAGCTTCAGCAACTTGTGGAAACCATACATTAATTAGCAAATTGAATGTAAATCGTATCTTCCACCGCAGTGATACGGTGGCATACCACTGCTACGCCCCGAAGACCTGAGTGTTACTGCCTAAAAGCTAACCACTAGTTAACCACCGTAATTTCCTGGTTCTGTGTGCCACCAGGTCTGCGCAGGGTGGCAGGTAAAGAAAGGACGCGGAGATCTCTCCCATTTGATGCTTGGAGCCAGGACAGACTTATCTTGTTGCCTTTCCACGGGTGATAAATTAGACCACGAGCAATTGGTCCTTCGACTTTGCTCCTCTCTGCTCTGCAGCAAGCCGGGGGGAAGGCCTGCCTCAAAAAACAGGCGCAAGTCTGCCGGTGCCACCGGCTGCCTGCCGTTTAGTCATCGCTGTCCTCCAGGTAAGGATTGATTCCCGATTGCAAGAAAACCTGCCTTTGCCACCCAGGCAGAGCTCTCACCCGCGGCCGCAGGACGTGTGCCGGGCTGGGGGCAGCGGCGTCGGGCTGCACCGTGGCTTTCCATCCGTGTTTGCTTTCTGGGCGTGGGTGCCGAGCGCGGCGGACTGGAAAGGTAAGTTAAGTAGCTTTTCCGCAGGAGGCAAAGCCCGACCTGCTGCTCCAGCTCCCGCAGAGCCCGGGGTGCCGCGAGGGCGAGCGGGGCGCAGGCAGGGCCCGCTGCCAGCGGGCGGGCAGGGCTGGGAGGGTGCCCGGAGGAGGAGTCTCCCACGGGTGCAGGTGGAGGAGGGCGCAGGGGATGCGGAGGCAGGTGCACGGCAGCCAGACCCGCTCCCGGAGGAGCCCCGCAGGGTGAGTAGGGCCCTGGGGGAGTGTGCAGCAGTGGGGGGCAGCCCCCCACGGAGCAGAGGTTGCCCCAGCCGTCGGTCCTGAGCACCAGTGGGAGCTGCTGCGAGGGCAGAGCCTGCTGCAAGAGCCCTGCGCGTGCGTCACCCGCTGCTCTGGACGGGCTTTAAGGAGGGCTTGGTGCTGCCCTGCCTTAATTTATAGCCGTGTGCTATAGGTCCTTCCTCCTGGGTGGTGTGGGGGTGGTACGGAGAGGCCCATCAGGTAAATAACCCCCATGTCCCGACTTTATCTGAAAGCAATCGGGAGGAAAGGCATGTCTCCTGCGCTGGTGGGGCTGAGCCTGGATGCTCTGCTCCCTGGGGTGGGGGTCAGGTTTTTCTCCCCCTTTACCAGGGCTCACAGCCAGCACCGCAGGGGCACTGGTGGGGGGCTGCGGAGGCTCGCCTTTCCTTTCTGACCACCCCAGCCCCGCCGGGGCTGCCACCGAGGTGGGGATTTGTCCCGGGTGCTTTGGGACGCTGGGAGGGATGTGAGCTGGGAGTCCAGGCTCTGGCAGCCTGCGGCTGGAGGGGAATCCCCGGCAAAGTGAGAAGCCCCGTTTGCAGGTGGCCTGCCTGAACGCAAGTTTCACTGCTCAGTTTATTTTCTGCTCAGCGCTCACTCAGCATCTCTAATATCCCAGGGAGTGAGTGTAACAGGTACACACCTGTGTGTGGCAGGTATCTGCAAGGTGTCCGAAAACAGCCAGACTGGATGTGGCACTGGCACAGTCCTGTTGAGGAGCCAAGTTTTGCAGTTAATATTATTCTCTGTGTCTTCTCACTACCTTTGTTTTGGAAGCAAATGGCCCTCTAGCTGCATTGAATTGCCGGCTACCTTGCATAGCCGGGATCTAATTACCTCTGGAGCTGGGAGCCCTGTCTCCAAGCGGCACCGAGGCTTTTGTTTTTAATGGCTTGCTCCGCCGCGTTCAGAGTGTGACAATGTAGGGGAGCCTGCCAGGACCGGCTGCTGGTGCCACCATGCTCGTACCGTGATGGCTGCAGCCGGGCTGGGAAAGCTAATAGGAGTCGGGATGTCTTGGGCCAAGCATCCATGGCACAGCGCCAGGTTGAAAACAGAATAAATGGGTCTAATGATGAGCACAGCTCTCCGCTGTGTCCTGGGAAGCAAGGGGGATTGCATCCTTCCCTATTGTGACGCTTAGGTGGAGGGAAAGTGTGGCCAAATCTGGCCGTACGGCCCCAACCTGCGGCAGGGCAGCCCCCTGAAAGAGCGAGGAGCAGCGGGGAATGGTGCACAGCTGTGCTCTCGCCTCCCTCCCCGTGCTGTGAGCTATCTCTGGCCTCCTGTTAATGTTTACAAGGCAGGTCCGGCGGCGTTGCGGTCTGTCCAAAGACCAGATGCCTCCTCAGCTCTCGCCGGGATCCTGCTTCCTGCTGGCTGGGGCAGGGCCGCGGGACGGTGGCAGGGAGGAAAAGCCCGGCTCCCCGCTGCCTCCGTAACACTATCAGCCCTGCTCTCCCTCCAGCCATCTCCGGCTCCGCTTCCCCGCTCGCGGGTGCAGGTACGCCGGGGTGAGCTCCTGGGACCTCGCCAGCACGCCGCCGCCCCGGGCATCTCCGCTTACAGGCGGCTCCTGCCAGGCGGAGAGGGGGGAAAGGTATTTTTAGGGCTGTTGATCTGACACCAGCTGAGTTTCCTCTCCTGTGAGGTTGGGGTTTGGGGAGAGGGCAGGAGAGGAAGCTGCCGGGCGAGCTCTTGCTTTGGTTTGTTTTCTGTGTTTAATTGGACCGAGGTCATTCCTACCACTCTTATCTGTGGCAGATATTTTCTTGCCTCTCACCAGTTCATGCTTACAGTTTTTCCCCCAGGCAATAGTTACCCAGCAGCTAAAATCTTTGTTTATTAACAATGCACCGAGAAACATCTATATTGTTAGAGCTCTGCTCGCAGGTGGTTGTTGTTTTTTTTTTAAAACAGCTATTGTTATACTTGGGAAAAAGCAGCTTTCCATAGATTAGCAGAGAGGCCAAACATGGCAGTTTATGCATCTGTTGGCCTTGAGATATAAAGCTACCCTATAAATAAAAGCGTATTATTAGGTTGGTCCTTGCTATCTGGAGCTGCAGGGTACGCGGTGCCCATACGTCCCAGCCACCCTCTGTGCTGGGAATGCTTGGCGCCTTGGGGCGACCGGCTTCGAGGAGGACAGACCTGTCGGGGAGATGCCAGAGCGCTTCAGCATCCCCAAAGGGCAGCAGCTCTGCCCGCTCTGCCTGCAGCGTGGCAGGCTTGCTCCCTTGGCCTTAATTCGGGTGTGGGAGGGACCGCTGGCTGCCCTTCAGGTCTCGGGATTGATGTTGCTGGCACACTGAGACCCCCATGATCCCGAAATGGCCGAGGCTGGCTAAACGCCCTGGGTGATGCCAAACCTCTGGCTTCTTGGGCAGCCCTGGGGTTTGCCCCCAGCAGGAGGGCACGAGGGAAGGAGCCAAATTCGGGGGGGGGGGAGCACAGGGATCCCAGTGTTTTCTGGGCTCTGGAGGAAGAAATCAGTGTCCTGATGGCTCATTGATAAGGGGCTCGTTATTATCATGGGAGAGGGATGAGTTTAACCCTTAAGTCTCTGGTTCCTGATGGAAAAGGGTCCTGAGCCACAGGTGTGAATTCACAGGGGCACAAATGTAGGCAGGTCTTTCCCTTTCAAGTGGGATAGTGACCCCTGAGAAAACAAGAAGGAGCAAGGCTGGGAAGGAGAAGTGTGTGTTTTGGGGGACACGAGGACCACATACACCTCCTCAGAGCAAAGAGAGTCTGCTCTTGAAGGATGTTTGCATTTTCCCACTGGGAGAAGCAGACCCAACCATGGTGAATAGGCTGGTTTGGGGGAGGGACACCCTGGAAAAACCCTGGGGAGGAGATAAACCTCATAGGAGGTTTGTCCACACTGTGTGGGCTGGGAAATCTGCTGGGACCTTCCCCTTCACCAGTTTACCTTGGTCTTCCCTTCCTGCACCACTCCCCTTGCCTCTCCCTCCCTGCAGATGAGTAATGCCACACATGCCTTGCCCTCTCCCGTGGCGCCTGGCACGCTGGGGCCCAGCACGGCGACCAGGCTGGCCTCAGCCCCCCCATCCTCAGCCCTCGTCCTGCTCACGGCCACCCACAATGACTCTGAGGATGGCCAGCAGCTTTTCCTGACCACGACAGCAGCACAGGTCATCTCCGGCATCTTCGTGTGGTCGGCACTCATCGTCACCTTCCACCAGGTACAGGATGGAGCAGAGACGGGGCTCAGTGCTGGGTTTGATGCAAGGGCAAACCTATTGATTGCCCCCAAGTTCATTGCAAATCACTCAGCTCCAGATAAATATTTCCTCCTGTTGCTGCCCAGAGGGGATATCTCCACCCTCGTAAGCCTGGTGCTGGCAGGTCCGGAGGGTGGACTTTGCCCACGCGCTCCCCGGGTGGCTGCCAGAGCCAGGAGAGGCTGCAGGGCATCGGCACTGCCCGGAGGCAACACCCAGCGGGGTTTCTCGTCTGGCACCGCGGGGTCTGTGCCTTTGGGGTGTGCGCTGCCAGCTGCCTGGAAATGTACTGCCAGTGGGCATGTTTTTGGGTGCTGTGCGGATCCGTGCTGCCAAAGGCAGCCCTGGGGCAAGCTGGTGCCTCTGAGTGCTGGGACAGGGCTGCACGGGGGCTGGCACGGAGGAGGGCACACTGCTCCTCGCACACTGCCGGGGAAGGGACTCCATTTCCACATGTTTTTATGCAAGGGATTGCCCCGGGGACTGGGATGGAGCCTGTCTCACATGTCTGTTCACTGGGACGGGTCTGTGGTGGAAAGCCAGCAGTGCTCTCACCCCCGGGAGGTGGGTCAACATGGGATGAGCCTCCTGCAGTCCCCCAGGCTGGGGGCACCTCTGGTTCCCCTCCTGACTGGTGGTAGCCACAGCTCTGCACGCCGGGCACTTTGCAGATCTACACACACCTGAGGAACTACACCGTCCCCAAGGAGCAGCGCTATATCATCCGCATCCTCTTCATCGTGCCCGTCTATGCCTTCGACTCCTGGCTCAGCCTCCTCCTCCTCGGCAGCCACCAGTACTACGTCTACTTTGACTCAGTGCGCGACTGCTATGAAGGTGAGCACAGCCTCTCCTTGGCAGGGAGGCTGATGGCAAAGCAGGGCTCTCATCTCGCTGACCGGTGTCTCTGGAGTGTCCTGGATTGCACAAAGTGGCAAATTTCCATCTCTTTCACTTCCCACTCTCCCTTCCTCTGTGCAGAGGTTTTCCACTTCCTTCTCCATCAGCAGCAGGGAGGGGATACCCCACAGGCAGAAACAAGCTGGTGCCTTTCCACTGCCTGCCTGCAGGCTTGGAGGGACCCCAGCATCATGCTCCTGGGGAAAGAGGTTTTCTGGCTGCCTTGTTGCTCTCCCCCTGGGGAACAGAGGGGCATGGGCATGTGTATTACTTTGGGTTTGGGATATAGGGAAAATAAGTGATGGAGATGTCCAAGAAACTGTTCAGGACCTGCTCCTTGCTGGCCACCAGCCGCTTGTGCTGCCCCTTAGCAATTTTGAGGTCCTTCCATGCAGATGGTCCCTGGCCATTGCGCTCCTGCCTGGGCTTGTCTGGGTGTGCATGGGGGCCGGCTCCACGGGCACTGCTGGGATGTCTGACTGCTGCCACGTGCACGCGAGGTCTATGTGTGCCTGGAGGAGCTGCTGCGTCTGCAACGAACCCTGTGCACATGGTGCAGCACATCTGACTCCGCTTGGAAGTCAGATGGATTTGACCTGCTGCTCCTCTCGCTGGGCTCCCAACCACCAGTGTCCCAAATCCTGAAGCTGTGCCGGGGTGGATGAGAAAAGACACCTGAATAGGAAGGAATGTGAAATGTAACAACCCCCCCCAGATCTCCATCAACCCTGCTGATCGTGTCTGCCCTTGCCTTGCCAGCTTTCGTGATTTACAGCTTCCTGAGCCTGTGCTTCGAGTACCTTGGAGGGGAGAGCACCATCATGACAGAGATCCGAGGGAAGCCCATTGCGTAAGTCCCAGCATGTCACGAGTTCCTCAACCCTCCACCTGCTTTCCTCATCCAGCAGCCCCAATGGCATCTCCTCGGCTTCTGCTTCCAGGTCCAGCTGCTTTTATGGGACCTGCTGCCTTCAGGGCATGTCCTACTCCATCGGGTTCCTGCGGTTCTGCAAGCAGGTGGGTACGTCAGCTCTGCTCCCCTCTGCAGCGAGGGACAAGGGCTCTCCGGGCGGCAGCAGGTCCCTTCCCTGCTGCCCTGCTGAGAGGGCTCTGCTTTGCTGCTGCTCCGAGATGCTCTTTTTGGTTTTTTTTCCTCCGAGGGAGGCAGCTCACCCAGCTCGCCGGCACCTGGCCAGCAGCAGGGCGCCGCGCTCGCTGTCCTTGCCTCTGACTCACTGCTGAGTCAGGGTCTCCTCCCACTGCAGAGCTGAGATTGCCATCTCTGTCCAGTCCCAGGGTAGCCTGGACGGCGCTCTGACTCTCCAGGGCTGTGCTGCGGGCCCAATCCTGGCACCGGTCTGTCCCCAAGCCACCCCGTCCCCCCCCTCGGAGGGGCTACGCTGCCTTTCAGGAGCTGCCTTTTGGGAGCCCTGCTCCCTCCTGTCTGCAGACCTTGAGCTGGTTCATGTTTCACCCCGCAGCGCTGGTCGCTCCTGTGATGGAGAACTGCTCTCTCCCCTGTGTCTCTGTCCCGGGAGCGGAGGGGTTGGCCCGCGTGGAGGGGCTGGGGGTGGCAGGAGCTGGAGGGAGGGTGGTGGGACATCCCTGCGGCCTGGGGTGCCCTGTGTCTCTCCCCTGTGCAGGCCACGCTGCAGTTCTGCATCGTGAAACCCCTCATGGCGATCGTCACCATCATCCTGCAGGCATTTGGGAAGTACCACGACGGGGACTTCAAGTGAGACTGCTGAGTCGGGCTAGGGAGGGTGAAGGGGACAGGAGGGGTCCCTGCTCCATCACAAGGGACAGGGTGTCCTGCCAGCCCCCCCTGGGGAGCCACTCCATGGGTAGTGAGAGCACAGGGAGCCCAAAGCACCGGGGAACAGAGACTCACTGCCCCAAATAAGAAAGGGACGAAACTGCTGAGAGCCATAATAAAAGAGGTCCCACGAACAGAGGAAAAGCTGAGTGACCTCCTGCTCCCCCCTTTCTCCCTGCCTCTCCTTCCCTCCTGAGCTGTGCTCTTCCCCGTGGCAAAGCCATGCACTTCCCTTCCCCATTTCTTCCTTCCTTGCCTCCGGCTGCACTCGCTTCGCTCCCCGCAGCCCAGGGCAGCAGCTCTCTCTCTCCCCGCAGCGTCCAAAGCGGCTACCTCTACATCACCATCATCTACAACTTCTCCGTCAGCCTGGCACTTTATGCCCTCTTCCTCTTCTACTTTGCCACCATGGACCTGCTGCGCCCGTTTGAGCCGGTCCTCAAGTTCATCACCATCAAGGCAGTCATCTTCCTTTCCTTCTGGCAAGGTGGGTCCCACCACGGAGGCCCTGTGCTTCTCCTCCTGTAGCCCCACCTGACCTGGGGACGCAGGACCAGAGCTGATCCCTCTCCCTTCCCCTGCACAGGGACGCTGCTTGCAATCCTGGAGAAATGTGGGGTGATCCCTGAAGTTCAGATCATCGATGGGAAGGAGGTGGGAGCTGGGACGGTGGCTGCTGGCTACCAGAACTTCATCATCTGCATTGAGATGTTCTTTGCTTCCATTGCCCTGCGCTACGCATTCACCTGCCAGGTGTACAGAGAAAAGAAAGAAAACTCAACAGGTAACTCTTCCTCTCTTCTTCCTTCCTTCATTGATGAATAAGGAAAGAGGAGACCCTCCCCCCCTTATAGCATTACCAATGGGATGCTAAAAGCACCAGAGGAGTTTCCTTCTCCTGTGGTCCATGAGTTGCTCCTCCCTCTTCCCTCACGACACCCACGTGCCAGAGTGAGTGGGTAGGAAAAGAGACCTTGGTGTGGATGGGCAGAAGTAGAGGACTATGGAATTATGGCACATGCTGCTGGAGAGGTTCCATCCTCTTTGAAACATGGAGCTGGCGTTGCTTTTCTTCTCCTTGGTGGTTGCCACCACAAGCTGATGTGGCCCACAATGGGGCCCTGATCTTGAATTTCTAAGGAAAAGCGTCACTCCAGTCTTGGGGCACTTGGGCTCATTGACTGACTGATGTCCCATCACCCTCCCATTCTCCCTGTTTTTCAGCAAACCTTGCCCCAATGCAGAGCATCTCGAGTGGGCTGAAGGAGACCATAAGCCCCCAGGACATCGTGCAGGATGCGATCCACAACTTCTCGCCCGCGTACCAGCAGTACACCCAGCAGTCGATGCAGGAGGCAGAGCGCAAAGCGCCAGGGGAGAACGGGCACGAAGCCTCCAAGGTGGAGGGACCGAGCGGCAGGAAGAGCAAAAACATTGAGAAGAGAGTGCTGATCCTGTCGGACGAGGACCTGTAGGAGACGTCAGAGGGGACAGCGACACTGGAGAGGTTTAAACCCGTGCAAATGGGAGCGGTCTCAAGCCTGAGACAACCTGGTCTAATCGGAGTACCAAGAAGCCAGGAACTCTACTCACAAAGCCAGTCTCTCGAAGGGAAGATGCAATAACCCAGGGAAAGGTTAAACCAAACAGTGCCAGCTTCTGCTGTCCCACCTCTACTGGTGTTAGGGACTGGGCTGTCTCTGCTGCTGCGACCCAGCAGCCCTGCGTTGCGGTCTGGGCTTTGCTGCCCCACTGCTGGCGCCTTGATGCCAGCCCCGTGCCCACGCTGGGGGATGCCAGGCAGGGAGGGGGGCCGGGCTGCAGGACGGACCAGCCGCCCTCACCCTCCTCTTACCTCCAAGCAGCACTGAGGCCTGAGAGAAATGCTTTTCTCAGCACAGTTCTGCTCTAGTTTCTCCCGTTTTGAGTAAAAAAATGATCTCGAAGGGCCCCGTGGAGAAAACCAGCCCAGGAAGGTGACTTCACTTCACCTCAAAACCCGGTAACGGTTGAAAGATGTCATTCCTTATTTTTACATCTTCTCCCTTCTCCTTCCCCCAGAAAAGCCTACGGAGTTGTGCAGAAGACCTTTACCAGGGAGGAAGAGTAAGTCATCCTCTTCTCCCTCCAGATGGGGATGCAGCTGTCCGAGTAACTCCCCCAGGAGCGGCAGTGAGGTCCCACTCGGGGCTAACGCGCGGTCTCACAGCTGCGTTTCTCAGAGCTGCCGGTGACAGAAGCGCTTGTTTACGTCTAAACCGACTTATCTCTGAATGGATCAGAAGTTAAAAGGGATTCCAGCTTCCTTATCAGAGTCTTTATTAGGGAACCAGACTGTGACTGGTGGTGGTAGGAATGCGTTTACTGGGAACTGTCTGTTCCTCCTAACCCTTTGCTATTTACCGTCCCTGGGCTTTGCCCAACCTGTGGGAAGGCAGGCGGGAGCTGAGCCCGGCTCGGTGACGGTGGCGGGGATGGAGAGGTGCTGGGGGCTGCTGGAAGATGCCGCATGGAGGGATCCTCCCCGTATCAGTGATGGAGAGCGCACATCCTTCTGTTAAACTTCCCCTCTGAGTTGTTTTTTCCCAATTTTTAATCCAATTTTTATTCTCCTGTTAATCAGATGATCCCTGGGAACTTACTTAGGCACTGTCCAGGCTGTGGTTTGGGGGTGGGAGCTGGGTAGTGAAAGGACGAAGGCAAGTCTACAGCCTCAGATTTGCAGTCGCGTGGCAAACAAACCAATGGGTAAGGCTTACAGCCGTTTTACACACAACTCCTACCGGGTTCTTCTTCCCCTGCTCTTAAGCTGCAAAATGTAAATCACAACATGAAATTATTTTATTTATGAATTTTTTTCTAATAAACAGCAATTTCTACCACGGAGTGAGCAAGTGTTTTCACTTAGCTCAGCAAGCAAAGCCCACGATCTGCCTGTTCCTGCTCTAATGCTGATGCTCTTAAGCTCAACGTCCTCCCTGCCCCTCGATGCTGGCCCAGCAGAAATACCTGCATACGCAGCATCCTGCACATTTTGGCATCCCCACGGGATTTGCGCTCTTCTTTTTCACTCCACAAAAAGCGTGTGTGTCCCTCGCTTCCTCTCCTTGCATTGCATCTCTTCCAACCCTCACCTAAGCTGTGGATGCAGCAGTTCAGAGCTGCTGGATCCGCTTTAGCGAAGCTAAGCCAGACTCCAGCACCAAGAAGACCACCTCTATTTATTATTATTGGAGAAATCTTATCATGCTGGAAGCCTGGACTCCACACAAGCAGCCTAAAGCTAAGCCAGTCTCGCAAGTCCCTTGGCTCCAAAGCACTGCTGCTCGTACCTGCTCAGCTGGTAAGAACGCTGCCACTTTCCCTGCAACGAGGTCCATAAACAAGAGCCATACGCTCTGTGCATCCAGGCATCCATCCAGGGTCCTGCACGTCCTGGGAGCAGGACCCTCCTGCCCGCAACGTGCAGCCTCGGTGCTCAGGGACGAGGCTGCTTGGCTTTGTAACGCAGCCAGCACCGAAGCAGCGACATCTCTCAGCTGAACATCTTGGTCTTCACCCCTCCGGCAGAGAGCTGGCCACAGCTGCGGGAACAGAGGCTGCTCCGGCTCCCGGGGCGAGGACAGACTGCAAAGGTGATGATGGTGCATCTGTCGGCGCAGTCGCTGAGATAAAGACTTGCACAAGAACACAGCAAGAAACGTAGTTGTACTTCATTGCACAAATGATCGACTCCGGTGCATAATGGGCTGCATTCATTGCTCTTGCCAGCAGGTGCAATTCCCACTGCAGACAATAACATTTGCCTATTATGTCAAGCCCTGATTACTGTATTATATGTAAAACAGGTCTTTCTTGCAGGCAAAGCAAGGGGGAAAAGAAAAAATCAGCTGTGACTCATCCAAGTCAGCAGTGTGATACCAGCCTGAAGGAGCCGCGCTGGGCTGGACACCAGCTGGCTGCTGCGCCATGCGAGAGCAGGCAACGCTCCCCTCCCCAGCAGGCGCGAGCTTGGCCTCCCGGTCGTCATTTGTCTTGGAGAGGGGAGAGAGGCAAGAGCTCAGGGCTCAGGCTGGGCGCTGTCACGGCCCTCAAACTGTTCCAGTGTCAAATGCATCCACGGGGAACAGAAATACCAAGTGTTGTAGGCTGAACGCGTTCCCCAGCAGACACGGTCCCGCGCTCCTCTGCTACCACATCTCCTCCACCTCTTCAACAAGGACGCGGGGAAAGCTGGCAGCGAGCACACGGGTGACCTACACAGGAGCCCGGCTGCGCCTGGAGCCATGCCAGCAGGCAGCTTGGGAGGAACAGGCTTTTCTCGCTGCCAGCAGCAGGCTCTGGTGGTCGGCAGATTTGTTTTCCAGTTGTCGCTCGTCCTTAGGCTTTCCCCAAGGACAAGGCTGGGCTGTGGCTATCGATTCTCCTGGTGCATTTTGGGCTTGGGTCAGGCAGTTTTACAACCTGCACACCCTGCCATCGCACCCACGAGAGCCGGGGCCGACCACGCTTCCCACGAGCGGCGGGGAAGGCAGGCGGCCGCGAGCGCCGCAGCAGAGGCAGCGCTCTCACGCACTGCTGCTTGCCTCGCAGCGCCCGGTCGGAGGCAGAGAGACTTTTTTTTGGGTGCTAGCACCTACCAGCGAGTCCCTGGGCCCAGCTGCTGACAGGCAGCAGATTGCCAGACCTGCATCAGAGAGCAGGATTCGTGCTTTTGCAGCCCTGTTCGCAGAGACTCTTCTCCCCCCAGCTCTGGGACTTTCTCCTCCCCTAGGCAGGGTGAAGGTTGAGTGTCCTTTCACTGCTGAACCTCCACCTGGCCCATTCCTGATGCCCTTTTCCTCCTGAACTAACGCTCCTCCATCCCTCCGACAGACACGACTAGTCCACCTCCCTCTCCTCTCCTGTCCGCTGTCACCGGCTCCTTGCTGCCGTCTCTCCAGGCAGGACCTGAAGCAGATGATGGCGATTTTCTTGCTCAGCACGGTGACTGAAATCGCCCCCCAGGCTTCACCCACATCCCTGCTCAGCCCAGCCCCACCTCTGGCACCTAATGACCATCCATTACCTGCTGACACACAAAGCCTCTTCAGCCCTGCTTCTTGCCACTTTGAGTGTACGTAATCCTACCTCTAATTCCAACTTTGGCCAACACACCCGTCTGCCTCCAACCTATTGCCTCAGCTCAGCACAGGCCCAGCCTTTTCCTCCTTCAGGCATCCCCTAAAGAAAACTGACCACTTGGAATAGGGGATTAAAGCTAACGTGGCCCCTAGGAGCTCACTGGCACAAGGCACCACCTCTTTAAAGCCCAAACAGGGAAAAACAGAAAAATGAAATATTGATGTAAGGGGTTAAAGCAGTTTATTCACAAGCAGTTGCATAGGAAAGCAGTGAAGGGATATGTCACAACCCAAAGGAGGAGAGGAGAGCATCTCTCCAGCACCGTGACCTGTCTCACAGCACAGCCTCTCCAAGCCCAGAGCAGCCTCGTGCAGCCAGATCTCAGCGTCCCGCTGGGGACAGGCGCCTGCTCAGCTATCGCTCCCTGCGTGCGCTACCATAAATACCCACCGATTACACACAAGGGTGCAGATACGCGTGGTCTGAGCGTGGGATCTAGCAGACAAGCAGCTTGGACAAGAGCTATCCCTTGAGTACATTCCACATACACCAAGGAAGCACCGCGGCAAGGCTGGGAGATGGGCGAGCTGGGTCAGATGCTTGCAAAAGCCCGAGCAACCGTCACACTGGCCTTAGCCCAGCCTGCCTCCCAAAAACACATCGCTCACCGGCAGTGCCGCAGCCGACAGTCAGCTGTACGCCGCACCACAGACGGCCAGGCAAAAAAACCCAGGGAAAACACTCTGCTGAAGATCAATTCAAGCTCCAAAACGCTGACCATAGACCAGGGCAAGTCTGAAACCAGAAAATGCTTTATTGGAAAGGTACAAAAAAACCAGTCACTGCAGCTAAATTTACAGCAATAAATTACGTTGTGGCTGTCAAGAGAAAGTAATGGACACATACACAGGGCTATTCGCCTTACAAACAGGAATCCACATTGCTTGGTATATCAATAATTTATTTTATAATAAAAAAGCAGCACAAAAATAAATATTGAAATGAAATTACTGAGTAACCACAGAGGATAGAATGAGCTGGTGATAAAAAACAACTTAAAACAGAAGACTTCTATCATTAAAAAAATGAAAGCAAGTATCCACCATCTACAGAAACACCCCAGCAGACTGAAATACAGACGAAGGAAAACAAATCCACGTTACAAAAGTTTTTCGTTTCTGTTTTGTTTCTTTTTTTTTTTTTTTAAATAAAAACAATCATGACAATGAAGTTTAAATGATTCGAGAGAGAAAAAAAAATGCCACCTTCTCCTCCTCCCCGGGTCTGAGCCGTCCAGTGGCCTGACCGCTCCGCACTCCCGTGGCATCACGCCCGGCCCTGCCACAGCTCGCCTCCGCACCGGCTCGCCCGCCAGCGCCTCGTCCCCTCCCCGGAGCTGCGGTGTCACCCAGGTCTCTAAGCTTGCGCTTTGCGGTCTCCTCCGGCAGACGGTAGAGTTGGGCAAGAGCAGAGACGCTGACTTGCTTCAAAGGGATCTGGAGCTGCCCTGGAGGGAAAGGTTCCCCACTCCCAATAGAGAGCACAGCAAACATGTCTACAAGAACAGAGGTGTCCCTCCCGGTCCCTGCCCGACGCTTTCGTCCTCTCCTGCCTCCCGCCCAGCCCGCGGTTCCCACGTCACACTGCGGATGGGAAGCAACCAAAGCAACGCCAGACCCAGGGGAGAGGATCCCAGCACACAAATCCAGAGCCCCCGCTCCTCGGCGGGGCAGGGGGGGACAAATTAAGAGGGGCAGAGAAGGGAGCCCCGGCATCCAAACTACTGCAGCAAAGAGACAAGCGAGAGGTACGGCTGCGGGGGAGCGCGGCCGGAGCGACGCCGCAGGCAGCAGCCAGCTCCCCACGCAGCGCTCGCCCTGGGTGTCAGGCTTGCAAGTGCAGGACGGAGAGAAAAAAAAACAAAAACAAAAAAAACAAAACAAAACCCAACAGAAACAAACCGAACCCCAGAGGAATGCAATGCGACAACCCCAAGCTGGAGGGCCCTCCAGGGCGGAGGAGCTGGGTCTCCAACGCGGTCAACAGCTTTCGGGTCATTCCTCCCTCCACGTTACCTTGCAATTCTGATCCCTCTGTGGAAGTTTAGCCAGGACATTTCATTCCCCTCCAGGTCACCACCCAGGGAGCCCTGGACTGGCAATTTCTTTTAATAAAGATTTACAGTATCAAACTTGGAAAAAAAATTATTTTTTTTTTACGAAAAATCTGTACGATAAAATGTATATAATTATATATTTATATATATATTTCTCTCTCTTTAAATATTTCCATGTGGTCCTTATGGATATCCAATATGGATTACCTACCATGGCTATGGTATCAACAGCTTTAACAACACCCAGGCCTCTTGTTCTTTATCGAGTGACCAGAGATTTAAGTGCCTACTGGCACTAAACTAGCAATCACTTGGACAAGCCTTTGGCACCCTTCCAAGAACTGGAAAAAAAGAAATACTTGGCCGCAAGGGAAGTGCCACGTAAAGATATGTTTCTCAACTCATTCCAACAGCAAGAAGACCCCACAGAACAAAGTTCGACCTCCGTCCCCCTCCGTGCGACTGGTCTGATTTCCCCAGCGCGGGGTCAAGGGCAGCCAGAGGGTGTTCCTATCTAGCCAGGAATGTTATGGAGCTCTGGAGCTGTTTTAAAGACTGGAAGCATTTGGGCATTTTCAAGTCAACTGGCCTTTTTCGTTAAAAGTTTTCATTTAAAGCCCCAACAGTGCCAGGAGTCTCCATTTTGCCTGTTTTTGGAGGCACCTGTAAGGTCTGGGAAAGTTTCCAATGTTTGTGAGCTGGAGAACATGAGAGGACCAGGAAATGACAGTAACATCTTTCTCTTCCTCAGCTTCTGCTGTGGGAGTCAATAACTGGTACTGATACACAGGACATCGATCTGCCTGTTCGGAGATAGGGAGGGAGTGGAGGAGAAATGAGGTAACGCTAAGTGTCATCCAAACTCTACGTGTTGGAAAATCACTTGAAGGAAACTCCCTGCTCCCCTCCATAACACGTGGATCTGGCAGGGGTAACGAGCCTTCAGGAAGCGTTTCACTTACACCCTTTCTGGCTCAGTAAGGTCACGGATGTCGATGTTGAGGACTGAATGAGAACCAAGTCTGAGGTTTCTCTTTTCATTAACCTATTTCACAAAGGACCCTCCCGGGAAATCCAGAGACTCCGATGACAAGGTGAAAAAAAAAAAAAAGAAAAAGCAAGCTAACAACTTCTTCCAAAGACAAGTAGGGCTTCACTAAATTTCTACAAACTTACTGCCATTCAAGGCAAGACAAAGCCTCAAACAACAAATTATACTGGGTATCAGATGCCAGTTCACCATCCCCTTTGCAACAACGGTGGCACTTGATTATTCTCATTCAGTCCAAAACACTCGTGAATTCTCCATGATCTTTATTTTCTGTTCTGGAGCCCAAATCCTCTAAGCTCTTTTCCTCATCTTAAACTTCAGCAATCTCATTCTCTTCTCACCTGCGTGACAACAGGCATCGTCCATTCCACAAGTCTCTGACCTGCCCTGCAAAACTCACAGTCCCTTTTCTTTTCTACTTCAAAAAGAAAAAAAATACAACAACAAAACACACAAACACCAACATAGCTATTTTTTTTTTTTTTTTTACAGTGACCTGGAAACGTTCGTCTTTTCAGCGCTGCTGCGCAACAGCAGAATCTCTCCTTTCGGCTTCCCCCCTCCTGCCCATTGCCGAGCCAGAAATCCCTCTCTCAAACCACTGCTCAGAGCCATACAAACGACTTCTCGATCCCAATTCTTCCATCCCCTACACACACCGATTTTCCATCCCTCCGTGCACCTCTTGGGATAATTCACCCATTCCCAAGAGAAAGCGTCAAGTTTCAGGGTCACATTCACACAGGTTGTCTGAACACTGAGGGTTGTTCACTGCACTCTTTGGATCCCAACTTCACCGCCTGACATGCTACGGAGAGGAAAAGACTCTTCCAGCTCCCATCCGACCTCCCCATAGCCCTTCTCCGGTCATCAAAGACTGGTGAGCCCAGCTCTCCAGCTGGGATGTTCATTGCTAACCTACCAATGCTTTTGTCAAAGAGGAGGCTCTACAACTTCTCTCCTCCCATCTGAACGCTATTGCCCTCTAGTTACACTTCAGTGCTTTAAAAACATCTTTCCAAAATACTCTGCACAAACCTCTTCTCATAGTGCTGATCCCGGCAGAACTGTCCCACCATCTCTCAGCCAGTTCTGCCTCCACCTGGTAATACTTGCAGCATTTTTCCTCCTCGTCTCCCCTTCTCCTCCCCATCACACAGCTCTTCACAGCATTTACTGTGCCTCCTTCCCTTAAGCTTCAGGGAATCCAGAAAAAAAAAAAAAAGCCGCTACTTCAAGACTGTGGATCATTTGGAAGAAATAAACTGCATAAATATACCCAATTCACAGGCACACCTTAGGGAAGGAGCTATCGGGAAACTTGGGCTTGGAATAAAGGAGGCTGCAATGTAGTTTTTATAGGCCACACAGGTAATGGGGCATATTAAAATATGTAAAATATATATTTTTCCATATTTTAACAGCATGGATTGAAAACAAAAGGTTATTCCTAATGGGTGTGGTCAGACCCAAGCATTAGTCTCCATTGTCCTCCCGCTCCCATCCACTCATAGCAGGACGAAATCTAATCCAAAAAGCCTCTATCCCTGCCCTCGTAATATCAGGTGGAAGTGGGGAAGGTAGGGGAGACCCTTCTTACAGGGAGTAGGATGCCACTAAAGGAAACTCTTTTTCCCATACATTCATCTCACATGATGATTTCTACGGTCCATCTGTTTCCTGGCTCTTGAGCATCATTCACGAAGACTCCGGAGGCTCCTCAGGTATCTTCTCCCAGCTGGAACGCTGCCCACGGCTGAGAGGGGCTTGGGGAGGCAGGGGCAAGGAGGAAGCAGATCTTGCAACTTGTACTGCATACAGAGCTCAAATCCTGGACACGAGAGGTTGATGGAGCCACTGAGTCCAGAGAGAAGCAGCCAGTTAAGTTCCCTTTGTAGGTTTGGGGTTTGTTGGTTTGGTTTTTTTCTTCTTTTCTATTTTTTGCACTTTTGGAAGAGAATTGTTAAAATGCCAATTCTTGACGTGACCAAGGACTCCGGAACAATGCATAAGAGCCTTTTCCCCTCCCCTCTGAAAGGCTGCTAGTTCCCCCACCGAGGGCACTAGGACGCTGCTGAAAACGGCACAGAACTGGATGAGATTTCGGCTGATTTCACGATGGTGATGACACTGGTGGTGGCAACTTTGGTCGGGGTAATAGGCCCTCGCGCCACAGTACGAGCAAAGGTCTGGAGTGCTTCGTACTTGGAGCGCAAGGCGTCCAGCTCTAGCTTCATGCTGCTGTTTTCTCTGGCCAACTTCTCCACCTCTTGCTGCAGCTCGACCCGCTGCCTCTCTAGCTCCTCTTTCTGAGTCACACGCTTGATGCGGCAGCTGGCGGCGTAGCCCCGGTTCTTCAGTGTGCGCCTCCGCTGCTTCAGACGGATGACCTCCTCTTTGGTGAGACCCCTCAGGTGCTGGTTCAGCTCCCGTACGGACATTGACACGAGTTCATCATCACTCAGCACTGGGGCATTCTCTCCTGACTCCTCCTTTACCTGCAAATACCAACAGCACAGGGGTAGCAGCAACCCTACGTGAACGGATGTTCTGGACAGCAAAAAGAGACGGGCCACCCCTCAGCAACGTGACACCCCTACCTGGAAAACACCCCCAAAGCACTATAGAGAGCACATGCTCCACTGAAACGTCTGAGTAAAACATGGCAGAGATCTGGGCACTGCTATCAGCTGGGTTTGGGTAACCCTCTTAAGTCAGAGAAAGCAGTGAGCCCCACACACCCAGCGTGAACTGAACACGAAGATTTTTAAGGAGATAAATGTAAAGCAGACTGAAGCCCTTTTGTGTTCCTTTGTCAGGACCCAGAATTCATACTGAATGCTAACGACACTTTTTCCCAGCATTATGCTGGGACGTCAGTGCAGTGTCTCGAAAGCAGAATAGCCACTTGTATGCAGGGTTTAATTCAGCATTTTGTGGCTTTTCATTGAAGACTGCTCATTCAAGTACTGAGCAAAACCAGCCCCGCTTGGCTTCAAGGCCCACAGCCTGATTTGGTTTTCCTGGAGCACAGGCTAGACTCTGAAGTCACGTCAGAGACACCAAAGCCTTGTGCCTGTTTCTCAAGCAGGTTTGCTGCCACAATTATTTTCAGAACCTTTACGACATCATCCTTTTACCTCTTCAGAGGCTGCAGGACACCTGGAATGAAGAGCCAAGACACTTGAAAGAACCTGTGACAATGCATGCACGGACTGCCATCAAGCTGGTGTGTTCAAGGCATTTACCATCTCATGGATCTGCGAGACACCAGCTGGACACGTCCTTTCCCCAGTGCCTCCCAGTACTAAGGGCAGAAGTACTGCGTTGCTAGGCCTGGGAGCACTGGTTTCAGGACGCTGCTATAGTCAAAAGTCTCTTGGATAGCAACCAGGATACGCTAGCCTTCACGCCATCCCAGAGACTTTAGACTTCTTTCTGGGTAGCGCCAGTATTCTTCTACCCTAACCTTTCCTGTAGATAGTGGGAAATCATATCAGCACCCATTTGTAACAGTCTCTCGGAATGAAAAAGAACAGTCACATATGACAGACATCGCACAGAGCACGGTTCTGCGACAGCCTCCCCTGCCACCCAGCATCACCCTTTGGCCTTCTTCCCTACCTTTAATGCCTTGTTCGGTTTGGGATTAGTCGTCATAACCTGAGCACAGTCTTCCGGACAAAACTGCTCAGAAATTGCAACTGGAAAAAGAAAACAACATTTTCAGGTTACAGTAATCTTGGAGATGAAGGTAGGAAGAAGATACCCAACACACGGTTCAAACCCCCAACTCAACCACCATTAAAAGAAATAACCACACAGTTGTTTAAAACACTGGAACAGAGATTCAGAGATCAGCTTACCCCATTCAGATACAAGAAAGAAATGTGTTGACAAGTGCATTGCTTTTTAATGCTAAAGACCTCATATTTTGCTATTAACTACGCTAAGATTAAGCGGGAAAGACAGGGCAGGGAGGGGGGGAAAAGGACACCAGCTCCCGTCTGTAAACAAGTTACGCTAACCACCATAGACCGCCTCGCAATATGCCACCCCTTCTCCAGGGGAGCGCAGAGCGCGGCCTCCCAGGCCCAGTCACTCGCTCACCTCCCTCCGGAGGAATCCCAGACGCTCAGAATGGCCTATTAGGGACTGAATTAAGAGTTACCTCCGCTCATAAAAAGCACTGAAAAGCCACAAGACAACTCCCTTCATTCTTATTTTGATTATTATTAACCCGGCTGGAAATTGAATCAGCAACCCAGAAAGAAGCTGCCTGGTTTGTAACCTGCTTTCAGTGCCGTCCCCACCCAAAGGAGACGCTACCAGAAAACCCAAACAACAGAAACAAAAGCCCCCCGATAACAAAGCAAGGCAGGAGTTCGCCTCTCCCAACGCACCAAGACTGTTGCTTCCCGATTCTCTCGGCCCCAGGCTGCGAGAGCTGACCTGCCCAATATTTCTAGTGACGTGGAGGCATGTCCACCGACAGAGAGACCATCCCCTGCCGAGACGCTGCCCTTCACTCTCACCTTAGCCAGCAACGACCCTTCGATCGGCGCCTTGCAGAAAATCCACCTGCCCGCACCTCCACCCAACACTTTCGCCCCGCGGTGACGGCAGCACGGCGGTCCGTCGGGTACCTACCACGAGAGAGGCGACCGCAGCCGTGCCACCATCACAGCCGCTGCCTATCGCTCCCCCAGCGGGGAGGGCGCGAGGTGCCGGTCCCCCCCCAACACACGGCTTCGAGGGCTGCACACCAGCGGCACCGCAGAGCGCGCAGCCTGTCTGGCGGGAGTCCTCTCCCCCCCCTCCCCATCCAACCCAGCCCAAACCCTCCCCATTTCCACGTCTGCATCGTGTCACACATCCTAATCATTCATGAAAAATCCAGCCAAAGCATCCCAAGCATGATTCCCTTCTGATAGTTGCCATGGTGACCTTGGGAAAGTAGCCAACCCGGAGACAGTCGCCATGGAAACAGAGAAGCCCAAAAGCAATAATGACTTCAGGTCATGTCTGTGCAAAGACATCACGAGGTCGTCGGAGAGTAAACAAACTCATTCATATCTGCAAACAGGGGGCGGCGGGACTGGGGGGGGCACAAAGGTGGGGTGCGGGGACCAGCGGGAGCCGTGTGGGTGAAGGTGCCGGCTCAGCCCGCGCTGCTGTCGCTTGAATTTTATCAGTCGAGACACCTCATCGTCACACGACTTACGTAAAAATCAAGATGAAGAGCATGGGGGGGAAAAAAAAATAATAATCCCGTAAGTGCAAAGCTGTGAGATACTATCCTAGATATTAGGGCGTGTATTTAGGTGCCTCCTCTATTTTTAAGCCCGAGACAGCACAGCTCTCTATGTCTGGAGGAGGGACAAGGACAGCCGCACAGCACACAAGCCAAGATGCTCCGTGATGAATGGACCACTTAGAGCAACTGGTGCGCGCTGCATTTTCTAGAGCATCACCGAGTCCTTCCCTCCTCTCCTCCGGCACCGAACCCCACCCCAGGCACACCTCCAGCAGCCCCTGCCTCCTCACCGGGGCTGCCGGAGCGGGCTGGGCACCGGGCAGGAGAGCAAGTCCCAGCCCCTGTCGGTCACCTCCGAGGGACAGGGATGCGCCTGACCTCTTGCTGCTGCCACGCTGCGCGTTTTGCACCAGGGCTGACTGCAGGCAGGATCTCCTGCGAGCACAAGCACCTCTTCAGACCCCAGGGCCGCCCTTTGGCCATCCATCGCTTCCCCTCCGCGCCGGGCGCTCGCCGCCCACCCCTACCTCCAGGCCGGAGGCGCAGACGTAGGCGCTAGCACGGAGGAGGAAGGAAAAAGCTCCTCGTCTCGGCCAAACGGTCCCGGCGAGTTGGGGAGAGCAGAGGCGCTGCCAGTGCGTAAAGGAAACGGCCGGCAGCCCCCTCCCTGCAGACGCGCAGCGCCGCGGGCCGCGCAGGCAGTTGGTGCCATAGTTATGCAGTGAGTCACCAGCTGTTTACAGAGTTTGAGAGCTCACATTCCCACAGCATCAGAAACTCTTCCTTCCCTCGGCATCCCCCCCTCCCTCGCCGCCCCCATCCCTACAAGGAAAGGGGCATGCTGCCGTCCCGCTGGCGGCACTCCGCGCTGCTAAAACCGGAAAAGGAAAGTCAAAAAGGAGGGGGAGGCCGACGACAGACCCGTCACACCCACCGATTACACAAAAAGCCTTTTGATCCTCACCCAGCCCGTCTTCAAAGCACTTTCTACGCCAGCCGATGGAAAAACTGAACAGGGCCGCTTGGCTGCGCGGAGATGGAAAGAAACGTAGAATATCGTGGAAAACAAGAGGCGAGGGGTGAGGTTGCCTCTGGTGGGGGTCAGCGTGCGGGCTCGCCTGCCACCCCAGCAACGCTCCGGCTCCACGGAACAAAACCCCTTCTGGCCACCTGTTGCTCCGTGTCGCCAAAGCAACATCTCCTTACCCTGCACATTCCTCGGCAGACGTGACGGACACCTTCACGCTCGGTATGGGGTCTCGTGCTGCACGCCTGCCTCCCCCCGCACACCAAAGCACCCTGGACGGGCCGGCATCCCTCCGAGATGGGCTGCGATCCAGCCTATTGCACCAGGGGTGATGTGCCGGAGCCCACTGCTGGCACAGAGATGAGCAAGGAGGTTCAGGGCACGGTTGGGAATCGTGACGCCGGGCCCTCTCCAAACAAGGGTGGGAGATGGGGGTCTGCCCCGACCCTAAGGGCAGGATTGAGTGAGACACACTCAAACAGGCTCAAGTCTCGCGCTCAGATACAGATGCCAGGGCGAGTCTTATCTCTGCACTAGGTGAACCCACAGGTGTGGTCCAGGCTGCGCTCGAAACCAACACACCACCACTCGCAACCCTCACCAACACTCTTCCGGGGCCTCGGGCTCCGTCTGCATCTCCCCACCTACAAAATCCTTCCCATCAGGACTATTTGGGACTACTCAGCTACCAACAACACACAACTAAAATCGGCACAGCATCTCCCACAGTTAGAAGGCAAAACCCCACGACAAAAATCATAAGCCAACCTGCAAACACGCCATATCCAGCAGCGTCCCTTAAACATGCCACACAGGGGTCTTCTGGGACCCTGCCTCCGATTTGATTACTAGAACACTTTTAGTCTTTACCCTATTCCTGCCCTTCTTTTCTTAATTGCATTTGCTGCATCACATCTAAAATTAGGAGCTCAGCTTTTTGGAACAAGAACCGCATTACATCTCTATTCTGTAAGCTGCACAGCACGCTTCGAACGCTACATAAATAAAGCGGCGAGTAGTAATACACCCACTGTAAGGGGCAAAGGCTTTTCCAATGCAGCTCCACACTTGTATTTAAAGCAAGTGTTTTGACTGTGGGTTACATAAAGAACCCTTGTAATTCGGCAATAAAGTTACCCATTGACAGCCTTGCCAACGCCCTCTCCCTCTCTCAGACAACTCCCAGGCCCCTTGCAACATCCTCCCAAAAACCTAGAGGTCTCCAGCTGAAGTCCTAAGCCTGATGGCCTCAGCTTGGACCATCTAGAGATCCCCAGCTCCTTTGCTTTGAAAGGGGAAGACGGCAGAAAGCCTGACCCAGGCAGAGGTAGGACAGAGCTTTCCACACGAGGCTTGCAATTAAGAAAGAAAACATGCCAGAATGAGATTTCAGACTTTCCACGCTACAGGGCTTTCAAAGCGCGTTACGCATTAAGGAATTACTATAAAGTCATTGCCGACGCCTGACAACTGCGAATGAACTCAAATTTTAAAACTCTTTCTACACTGAAAGACAACCCCGGCCAGAACATGAGTGCCTGGCAGACAGCCCTGCTGGTCTTTAGCTTCCATCCTCAGACACGTACAGCAAACTGAAAACATGCAACCCTCACCTTCAGCCAGGCCAGCGACGACTTCCAGAGGGCAGAAAACCAGCGTAAGGTTCAAGCAGCGATGGGGATCTCTGCCATCGCATCTCAATTCAGCACCGACAGTTACGCAGGGAATACTCTACTCATTCCCAAATGCAGCGATTCAATTCCCAGGCAGCAGTCACCCAAATTTCTCGTTTATCCGCAAGTTATTCCCAGCTCCAGAGCGCTAGCCAAACGGATGTGCCTACCAAGGATAACATCAGAGCTGACAGGTGAAGGGAACTACAGATGCTTAGATCTTTGTCGCCGTGCCTCTGCCGCTCGGAGGCACGACACGGATTTCCAGCACATTGCAGCATGGTAGGCAGAGCACCAGCCCTCTCCCCATCATTCAAAAAGCCATTCTCCTGCTCTGACAATCTTCACACATCCTGTAAGGCAGACTGACGCTTGTCACTCATTTGTAATGAGAGTGGGGAGGGACGGGCTGATGGTGTGAATCAGAGAGTAGAAGCATATGCGAGGCAATATATTTGACATGAAGAGAGAGAAGACACAAGGAGGGGGTGAGTCACTGTTTACTGTTCTAGAGGAGCTCCACGCAGCCCTCGCCCAGCTGGCCAGCTTTCCATTTCCCTTATGGATCGGAACCAGCATCCAGCAGTAAAGAGGAGATTCAGGAACCTTCAGAGCGCTTTTGAGAGCTGCCAGGACACGGCTCTCTGAGGCGCTCTCTGGGGAAGCCTGGACACGGATCAGACAGTCTTCAGTGGTTTGGTAAACAACCTAGTCAGATGCTGCAGAGAGCCTGTGGTTAGGGAGAAGAGGATACGGAGTACCAGGAGGCTATGCTTGTGTGTCACCTCAGAAACTTCACGGAGGAGGTGGCTGGAGGGGAAGGGTATGCGGCAGACAGCCCCGGTACTGACAAGCGTACAGCACTTTTTCCATCACGCGCTTATAATACGCAGTGACAGAGCTACACTAGAATCACGCCTCAGCATCGCTAGCCCAGAGATGCATCTCCTCCAGACAGCCAAGCTGAGCCACAGAGCAACAAATAACTTGCTCGGACGCACAGATGGATCCTGGGGCAGAGCTGGGATTCCTGACTTGACTGCTCCTGACCCCACATGCCGGCCACCAAGTTGGACATCTTCACCGACTGCTAATAATGGAACATAACGGCATCACTATTCAGTGTCCTGCAATACTGCAAAGCAGCAGGATTCGCTACGCAACCCGTCCCTGCGCTCGGGAGCTTAGCAGCGGGGTAATCGCTCTCATTACTGCCTTTTCCCCCCAGTTCTCGTGTTGACCGTCACAGAGCACTGCATCGCTTCCGCTCGCTTCATGCTTGGAAGATGCTCTGCCCGAGTTTGAAGATAGCCTGAAACAATAGCTCAGACAGAAGTGGAAACTGCCTGCTCATCTCTACAGGGTGCTGAGCCTGAAACTTCCTGATAATTGAAAGTGCTAGCGCCACTCGAGTATTTCACAGCTGGATGTTTACAAAAACGATCAGTGAGCGAGCTTATCCCACAAACCCCGACTGCCGCGGGGGCCAGCGCTCCCAGCTGTCCTTTCTTTGCTTCCCAAACATCTCACACAGCTAGAGATTTTCAATACCAAGTTCTGCAGCGCATTCCACGCCATTAATCATCTTCCAATGTTGATGGAAATAAGAGTGTATCAAGCTGATCTGTATTTTTCCCTTGCAGGAGGCACACAGCGGTACTGAACTCCTTTGCTGCAACAGATTGCTGAGGCAGGCGACGGCACAGAAATGAGATAAAACATGACAAAGCATGCTGTCCTTGACAGGCAAGCAAATAAAAAAAGCTAACAAATTTCTGCCTCTGGTTCAGAGACACTTGTGAGTACGAGCCTGCGTAATATAGCCAAGAACATCTAACGCGGCTCGGGTGCAAAGCCCCCGACAAGCTCACAGCCTGCAGAAGCGGGCAGGGGGTCCCGACGGCGAGGGTCACCGCACGCCCCAATCTTGCGGCAATCGCCCCGCTGCTGCCGGACCACCGTCCGGCACCGCCGCCGGGTACGAGCAGAGTTAACTCCGGTGCCGCGCAGCCCTGCGTGCTGCCATTGGGCAACCGCGGCGTCCATCACCTCTAGGAAGTGACTGCACGAGGAAGGCTTCTCCGCAGGCAGCACCGCGTACACACGGAAGGAGAGGGGAAAAGCGGAGGAACGCGCGCCCGTTTCACCAGTGAGAAAAATCACAAGGTAAACTCATTTGCTGGTAAACCCTGACAGCACCACGGCGCAACGTGCTGGGCTGGGGCGCAGGGCTGCGCCTCTCCGCAGGCAGGGCTCATAAAGACCGAAAGTGCAAGAAAAATGCGTGCAGCTTTCCGGGGGAACACTCTCCTCTTGCCGGCTCCCCCCACCTCCGCAGTCCCAGCTCAGCTTTAGAACTACGCTGGCAAAGCAGGGGGCGGCCAGGTGAAAGCGAAAATGGAGGCCTTTCCCTTTTCTGTAACAACTTTGCCCAAAGGGGGCTCGTTCCTAATTTGAGACCTCATGGCCTGCTTTCAGCAGAATCTGTAAAATAAATCCTCCACGGAGCAGCCCACAAGGGAGGGGAGCGGGCTCTCAGCCTGAGGAAGAGGAGGAGGAAGGAGGTCTTTCTCAAACAGACCCTGACACACTGTGAGAGTTTGGAGATCTCAATTCCCCCCGCTCCCAGCCTGGATGTTTCCCCAGCTTATGCCACTGCCTTCACAGGGAGCTCCGACGAGGTTCCCCCACCCACCCACCCCATTTCTGACTAAATCCCCAAACCGTCCCGCGCCCACCACACAGTCACGCGGCAGCGCCCGCTCCCAGAATGTCACCGTGCCCTCTCCCCCCGCCGGCATGTCCCTGGGCGGCCGCAGAGCACCCCGTTTTCAGGGCTTCCCCCATACACACACATCCCTCCCGCCAGCTCCGGGACCAGCCCGAACACACCACGCACCTCTCCCCCTTTCCACCCAAAAAGAAGCCGTGCTCGGGGGAGACAAACCCCTCGCCGCAGCCCCGACCCCCCAGCCCATCCGACGGCGAGCGAGGAGCCCGGCTGGCGTTTCCCACCGGCGGCTGCTCCCGCCCGATAACGCGGGGCGGAGAGCGGCTCACCGGGCTGCCACCACGCCTGCCACGCTGCCGGGCACCGGCTGCGCCCCGGCTCCCTCCGTACTACAAAAGCTGCTATTTTTAGCCGGCGGAGCGCGCGGCGTCACAACAGGTTTCCTCACATGTATTTTAAGAACCATTCAAAGGCAGGGGCAGGCTGCGCGCTCATCCTCGGGGGGAGAAAATAAAAATAATAACAAGAGAGAGGAAAGCATCACCCAGGCGCAACCCGCCGTGCCCTTCCGAGGGGAGCCCGAGCCCTGCGTGCCCGGGGGTGCGGGGGCAGCCGCCGGCCCCGTCCCGCGGGCGATTGAGCAACGCCGGCCCCGCGCGGGGTTTGAGGCGGCGGGGAAGGTGTGACCGCGGGTCCCCGGAGCCCGCCGAGCCCCCGCCCCGCCGCGGCTCCTCAGGCACTTGGGGGCGGCCGGGCCGAGGGGCCGCTCGGCCGGCGCTCCCCGGCCCCCCCGCTCCCCTAGGGCGGGGCGGCCGCCCCTCACCGCTGCCGCCGCCGGGGCCCACGTGCGCGCCGCCCGGCCCGGCTCGGCCCGGTGCGAGGGGCGGCGGCACCACGTGCCCGGCGCGGTGGTGACTCAGCACTTTTACCTCAGCCGCCCCGCCCGCCCGCGCCCAACCGGACCCAACCGGACACAACCGGACCGAGCCGAACCGCGCCGAGCCGCCCCCTCCCCAGTCGGCGGCAGCGCGCGCCCGGCCCCCCCCCCCGCCCCAGCTCCGACCCCCCCCCACGCCCCCGCCCCGCCGCGCCCGGGCGGCTTCTCACCTGCGTGCCGGCGGGAGCGCGCGCGCGCGCCCGGGGCGGGGGCGGCGGCGGGGGGCGGCGGCGGGGGGCGGCGGGGGCGGCGGCGGGGGCGCTGCGCGGCTCCCTCCCTCCCTGCCAGCGAGTCCCGCGGACAACAACAAGCGCGGGGCGGCCCCCTCCCCCCCGCCGCGCCGCCGACCAACCAGCGCCCCCGCCGCTTCCGGCATGGCGCGTCACGCCGCGCGTCACCCCTCCCGGCCCCGCCCCGACGGCGACGCATCACCCCCTCTCGGCCACGCCCGCGCGGTTCATTCATGGGGAAGGGCGCGGGGGAGGGGGCGGGGTCTCGGCGCCGCCGTCACGTAGCCGCCCCCCTCTCCCCGCGGGGTGGGCAGCGCCGAGCACCGCGCCCCGGCGCCCCCTCCCCATCGCCGGGCTCTCCCCGGCTCCCTGCGGGCCCCTCGCCGAAAGCTCCCGCTTGCCCGGAGCAGCCCCGATGGAGGGGGGCGCGGCGTGGCCGTGGGGTTTTGCACCCTCACGCGTGGGTGGGCTTGCAGTGGGTCGGGGCAGGCGGCGGCAGGGGAGCGTGTCCTGAATACCACGAGGCTTTCGGGAGTGATCGGAGGGTATTTTGGTCCCTGGGCTCCACGAGGCGGCTGCTGGCAGGACTTGCCCTCCGCCAACGGGCACCGGCCCAGCCCTCACCCCCCACCGCCGGGTCCCGGAGCCCCCCTGGGTGCTGCTGCAGGGCCCAATCCTGCCCCAGGGTCAGATCCCGCGCCCAACCCTTGCTCTTTGCTTGTGCAATGGCGAGAGCTGCTAACCCAACGCCCTGACCCCAATGGCGTGAGCGGCGTTTCAAACCCTGGGAGTATCCAACAACAGTGAAAATGCATCAAAAAAATGTAATAACACGGGTGGTTGACCAAACCCAACTGCCGCCATTGAAACTGGGCTCCCTTTGATTTTTTTGTGTCCGTAACTATATTAGAAAGTCTGTGTCGGCCGCGCGCAATTTGTGCTTTCCAGCCTCGGGCCCAAATATCCTCGTTGGAGCAGATCTAAGGGCCGTAGTTGAGGCTTTGAGTAAGATCCTGTCTTTCGTGGCTCCCTTTGCACAATGTGAGCTGCAAAACATGGGGAGCCCCACGTCTGCCACAGCCTCGCGGGCCCGTGCAGCCGAAGCGAGCCCTGGCTGAAGTGGAGTTCAGGCAGACGCACCTCCCTGCTGTTAAGAAACCCCTATTTTTTATTGGAACTGAGCTAATGAGGTTGATTAAAGGTCCCAGACGATGGCGTGAAGCTGCTGCCCGGTGTGACTGCAACAGCGTTGACCTTCACCTGTCCCAGATTTGGAGACTCTGGTTGAAAACCTGCCCCAGGCGCTGGGACAGGGTGAGCTCAGGGTTGGAGGGCAGATTTCAGCCATCCCTGTGGTCCCCACTGATGCCTCTGGGGTTTGTCTCCAGATCTCCTTTACATCCATGGGGGGTTCTGGTGGCTCAGAGCGCCAAGACAAGCAAGGAGAGGGGTGCTGTTAGTGGGAGCCTTGGGGCCACCGATGTCCCCAGCACGGCCACCTGCCCCTGTGCCCTCTCCGGGTGGTAATAACCAGGAGTGGATGATGCAGGACGGCTCCAGCCAAGGCTTCTCCCTGAGACAAACACAAGATGGTGGTCCCTGAACGTAGTAGGGATGCACTAGCTGCATCCTGGGTGGGGGTCTTACCCTCCGTGGTGACAGCACCACGTGTGGGGCTCACCAGAATTGGGGTATTTTCCCCTGTCTTTGCAGCAACGTGGGCTTGATGGATCACACATGGCACAGGGGGGTTGTGTCACCTGAAATTCTGTTTCTGGGTGAATTGTCCTGTTCACAACAGCTCTCACTTTTTGTTTTCATTCCCTGGGGAAAGCAACTCCAAAGGTCTGTTGTCCTTTGCTGCTGACCTTTAGACTGCAGTGGCCTTCGATAGTAAACAACGAGCAGCTCTCCAGTCCCCCGAGAGTGGGAAAGCCTGGGCCGGGAGCGTGCAATTATATACACTCGTTAACCAGATGAACAGGAGCACATGGGAGAAAGGACCTCTCGTGAAAACCTGGATGGACAAATGGCTTTGTTTTGGGAAGTGTGGGGGTTTGTGGGTCCAGCCCACCCACTATGTGCTCAAAACACATCAGGCATCACGATTCCCTGAAGCCACGGTGCAGGATTCAGCGCAGGCACCTCTTTCACACTGCTTTGGGTAAAGTGCTCTCACCCTAAAACAGGGGTAGAGGCATTAATACACTGAGTTTTGAGCCCCTGAGTGCATCCAGGCTGGGGAAAATCTAAAACATGGCTAAACTCCCATATTCTCCACCTCGGGGCTTTCAAACAGCATTCAGTATAGATACATATATTTAAAAAAAAAAAAAAAAACAACAAAAAAACAAAGCAAAGCAAAGCACACGGACCAGAGGAGCGAGCAGCTGAGAAGTCGCCGGAGAGGCGTGTGTGGAGGCGCTGCTACTAGAGAGGCGCGGTAGGAGCGGGGCGTCTTGTAGGGTTTTTACGGCGGAGCAGGCAGAGCTGCCGCGGCTGGGAGCCCTGCCTGCCGCCTGCCTGCTGCCTGCCGCCTGCCTGCCCGCTGCCTGCCTGCCTGCCCGCAGCCACAATGTCAAGAGGAGACACGTGTATGTAAGCGCCTGGCATGGCCGGAGCGGGGCCCAGGCAGGCCGGGCAGGGGGGTCCCGGGGTGCGATGCCTCCCCGTGCCGGGCTGGGGCCCCCCCGGCTGCCGGCGCTGGCTGTCACCCCCCCCCCCTCCCCGCGAATGCCACCGCTGCAGGGTGACATTGCGGGGCGGCCTGGCATGAGCACGGGTGCATGGGCTGGTGGCAAGCCGAGGTCCCCGGGGTTCGCATGCCGGCCGCGGCGGGTGGGTGCTGCCGCCCCCGGTGCCACCCACGCGTGGGGAAGCGACCAGCGGTTGCATAAGGCTGAGGCGCTGCGTGGGGCAGGCGCTGCCGCTCAGGGGTGGCTTCGGAGCCAGGCCCCGGCAGGTTGAGCCATTTTGGTGCCGGAGGTGGTGGGAGGGCCGACGGGGAATAAAATCTGCTTTTCGGGGAGAGCCGTTTTGCTGAGCTTTTGCAGATTGCGGAGCGGAGGTGAGCGGGGTCTGAGCGCCCATGGCTTGGGCAGGAGGTGGCGAGAAGAAAGTTGTGTCTCTTATTTAAGGTGCTGGGATCTCCTAAGCGCGGGGGTCTCCTTCACTTACGGTCCGGGAGATGTTTGCCTGAGAGGTTGTTAAAATCGGATTTTGTCAGTGGGAGGCAAAAACTGCCAGCGTATTCCCTGCCATCCCTCGCCAAGCTCTCCCCGGGGCTGAAACCTCTGACTCAGGGCTTTGGGTGCTGGCAGAGGATGCTCGGAGCAGAGGATGCTCCGCACCTTGGAGCCGCGGTTCCCAGCACCACGGCTCTGCTCCGGCAGGCAGAGGGAGCTCGGTTTCGCTTGCAGCTTCCAGAAACGCTGCAGCCCATAAATTCAGACCTGGGAAAAACTCCTTGAGGGGCCGCTCTGCCACCCCCCGAGAGCAGGTGGGGTTCAGGCGGACGGCGCTTTGTCCCTTCAGGCTGCAGGAGAGTCGTGAGGCATCGTCTCCCCACACTCCAGCAGAGTCAGGACCACCCGGCCCTGGCAAAGCCATCCTTTGCTGAGTTTGCTGCGTGCATCTAAGCCAAGGGCGTAGACATCACGGTGCAGAGTGCCGAGGCGGGCAGAGGCGGGCAGGCTCTGCCTGAACCGCAGGCGTCGGGAGCGGGGAAGCCGTCCTCAAGGCTCGGGCGAGCTCTCCCCTCTGACTCCTTCATGCCTGACGCTCTCTCTCCCTCACTCCAGCGCCAGGACGATGAAGTCGTACCAGAAGCTGACGACGGCGTTGCCACAGCCGGCGGCGTGCTGGGTGGAGGAGGAGGGGGCCGCCCCGACGCCCGCCGGCCGCGGGAAGCTGGCCCCGTGGTGGGTGGGCAGCGGGCTGCTGGTGGCCGCCGTGCTGCTGAGCGCCATCACCGTCTGGGTGCTGCGGCAAGTATCGGGGGGCTGGCCTGGACCCACGCTGCCCCCCAAATGTCTCCTGGTACCCGAAAGCCATCGCTTTGACTGCTACCCGGAGCGGCGCGTGGTGGTGACCCAGGAGCTCTGCGAAAGCCGGGGGTGCTGCTTCATCGAGAGCTCCCCGCCAGTGGGGGACAAGAGGGGGGTGCCCTGGTGCTTCTACCCCCCCGATTTCCCCAGCTATACCCTGGAGAGCCTCAATCAGACGGCGCTGGGCATGGTAGGGCTGCTGGTGCGGAGGGAGAAGGCCTATTATCCCCGGGACATCGAGATGCTGAGGCTGGACGTGGAGTTTGAGGCAGACACGCGGCTGCACATCAAGGTGAGCTCCCCACTGGCTGCCCTCCAGGGCTTGTGACCGTGCTCCTGCACTCCTGCACCCTCTGTCCCGTAGGTGACCGTCCCCTGCTCAGACTGGGTCTGGAAGCTACCGTGCTCCGGGCATGGCTGTATGTGGCCTCAATGAGCACCTCCAACCTTTTGCCCTCTCGCTTTGCTGGTCTTTAAAGCACGTTTTCTCCCTTTTGCAGATAACAGATGCGGCTAACCCACGGTACGAGGTTCCCCTTGAGGTTCCCCGAGCAATGAAGAGAGCGGAAAACCCTATCTACAGCCTGGATTTCTCCTGGGACCCCTTTGGGGTGCTGCTGCGGCGCAGGGCGACCGGGACAGTTCTGTAAGAACCCACCTCCTCCACATCCCACAGTGGGTGGGGGAAAGCTCATCCCACCCTAGGCAGGCTCCAGCACGCTTCCCGGAGGTTTTTCCTTAGGGAAAACCACACTGCAGGATCTCCAGCCAATAATTACTCTTCGTCTTCATCTTTCCAGTGGCGCTCACGTGTGGGTGCAGCAGCACGTGGCTTCCTGGCCCCACGGGCTGGCCACGTGCTTGCTGTGCCCGTGGCAGGGCTGGGTGGCATCAGCACCTCTGCAAAACCCTCCCAGTGCCCTAATTCCTCGCCAGGTCCTACAGCAGCCAAACATTGTGCAGGTCCCCGGCTCGTCACCAATAAGGGACCTGGTGGCTCGGGGAAAGGGCCACCAAAGGGTTGTGGCTTTGCCTGTTTCACCCTGCTTTTGGGTTTCCCTGGCTGTCCAAGCTATAGGGCCACCCACAGCTCCAGGCTTTTTGTGGAAAAGGACTGCGGGTGGCTTTGCTGCGTTGCTATCAGTCACCTCCATGGCTTTGCCCACACTAAGCCGTTGGTGAGCATCAACAGCCTGTCGATGTATGGCCAGGGTGTTTTGAGATCCCATCCTTTCCTCCCCCTTCCCGTTTGCTGGTGCCTGTGGTCCGTACTTTACTCGGGAGCTGCTTATCAGCAACGACAGGCTGAGAAACCCCACCACCACATCGCCTCGGTGGTTAATAATAACCTGGGTGGAAACTTCTGGTGTCAAAGGCAAGGCTGTGCCGTGCTGGGTCAGGCTCAGGCTGTGCCTCGTGTCCAGCCAGACCCGAATTTGCTGCCTGGGCCAAGGTGTTGGGGCTGGATGTAGGGTGGGACATACGCTGCCATGCTGGCCCTTGGGATGCTTCAAGAGGGAAGGGGGCAGTTGTTGGTGGGCAAATGGATCCAGATGGATCCCAGCATCCCCTCTTGACTCTCTTCCTTGGTGTCACCCCGGCAGGCTCAACACCACCGTGGCCCCCTTGATCTTCGCTGACCAGTTTCTCCAGATAGCCACATCACTCCCGTCCAGGTTCCTCTACGGGCTGGGGGAGCACCGTGGCACCCTCCTGCACAGCCTGGACTGGAACACCCTCACGCTGTGGGCACGCGACGTCTCTCCCACGGTACCATCTCCCCCCTCCCTGCAGGGGTGCAGGGGGCGAGGATGGGGGTACCACTCTCCAGTGCATTGGACAAGTCCTGGGAAAACATGGCAGGGGGGTGGGCAGCGGCACTGGGAGAGGCAGGGGGTGGTCGAGGCCGACGGGCAGATATGTGCTGGGGAGGATTTCGGAGCAATTGCAAAACGCTCTTGGCACTCCGAGGGCGCCGGGTGTTTTCCGCTCCACCCTGCCACTCATGCAACAGGTTGCGACGAGGCAGGAGGTTTCTCCCTCGCCCAGCCCAGCTCAGTAGCAGCCCCTGAGCTGCGAGGAAGAAGCAGCCTTGGCCTTCAGCACCAGCTCTGAAACCATCCCCATCCTTCGCCATGTCCTCCACAGGGAGTGACAGATGCCTGGTTAGGTGGTGGCAGCAGATGCAACTCGGGGCCGTTTGTTTGCCCCCAGTGACTCCGGGCTCTCCCACTTTGCCGGGGAGCTGCTTTCTCACCCAGCACCTCCTCTTTGCAGGAATCATTCAACCTCTACGGCGCTCACCCCTTCTACCTGCTGATGGAGGAGGGCGGAGACGCTCACGGGGTTTTCCTGCTCAACAGCAACGCGATGGGTAGGTGTCCCAGGGGACCCCAGCTGGCTTGTCCCTGGAGGGTGACCCAGCAGGTGGGGACAGATGGGAACTGCCGGAGGGGCCAGTTTGGAAACTTGGGGCGAGAGGAAGCCATAAAAGGGAAAGATGTGGTTTGATGGCTCCGTTATTGAGCATAGCCATCTGTTTCCTGGCTACGGTGAGGCTCTTTAGCAACTGCCGAGCAGTTTAACCACACGCCCAGCTGCCGAGTTGCCGTCGGAAAAACGAGTCCCTCGCTCGCCAGTCCGTGCCCATTCCCCCTCCGCCCGAAACGGCCTTGCCCCCAGGCCCGGCGGCGTGGCACAGCTAGGGCACAGCCGGGGATGCCGTCTGCCACCCGCGCTCTTCCCAGCTGTGCTCCGCCGGCTGCAGCCGTGGGATCCGCCCGCGTGTGCCAGATGATAACGCAGCAGCTCCCGCGGGCTCCTGCCGTGTCGGGGATGGCACCGGCGACCACCCGTCCCTCCCAGCAGCCGCCGCTTGCAGCCAGCTGGGATGATGCTGCGCGCGCCAGGGCTCTCGTGGCTCCAGCTGCGCTCGGCTTTATTGCAGCGATGCTCTGGAGGAGGAGCTGACGGGAGAGCGCAGGGGAGACGCAGCCACCTGAGCTGAGGTTTGAGGGCTCATTTATGTGAAAAGCCCTTCCCAGGAAAGCCCTTGCTCCCCGATACTCGCTTGTACAAGTAGCTCTTGATTCACTTAGGAGGGAATTTTGGGAGAGGATGTGAAGGAAAGCCCTGCATGTGCTTGGTCTTTAAGTGGAAGCTGGGAGAACGGCACAGCTTTGGGCTTAAAGAGCAAATTTTTAAGATAGCGAGCTTTCTCCCCACGTAAATCAGTGATCTCCCTGGGCTGCCATGATTTAAGCCTGCGGACACCTGTTTAGCATCCGCTGAGTGCAAGGCAGGGATTTCTCCGTTCCCCTGCCAGAGGCTGTGTTGCCTGTGGTGCTGCCTGGTCCCTGCTGTGGGGGTCAGGGGCTGGGGGTTGCTCCCCAGTTCTCACTGTCTTTTTCTCTCACCCTCCGCCCCCACAAAGAGGTGGCCCTGCAGCCTGCTCCAGGCCTGACCTGGAGGACCATCGGGGGGGTGCTGGATTTTTACATCTTCCTGGGCCCCGATCCCAACATGGTCATCCAGCAGTACCAGCAGGTGATAGGTAAGTGCCTGCACCCCGACATGGCCATCTGTGGGCACCTTCCCCACACCCCCATCCCTGTCTCACCCCAGCTTCAGCACCGTCCCCAGTCCTCCCAGTTGGGGAGTGGTCAGCGGTTCCCAGCCATCCCATCCCCAGGCCTCCCAGCACATCATGGGTCAGCAGTCACCTCCTTTCCCCCCTCTCCCCTTCCCCTCCCATCCTTCTGAGATGCTGCTGTGATCTCGGGACACCCCATCTGTGCTCCTGCTCTCCTGCTGCAGGTTTCCCGGCCATGCCACCCCTCTGGGCACTTGGCTTCCACCTCTGCCGCTGGGGCTACGGATCCAGCAACGAGACCTGGCAGACCATGAGAGCCATGAGGAACTACCAGATTCCCCAGGTAATCCCCTAGACCCGTGGAGGGGGGGGTCCGGACTCTGTCACCCATCCCTGAGCCTCTGTCCTGCAGGATGCACAGTGGAATGACATTGATTACATGGACGGGTACCGGGACTTCACCTTCGATCCCCAGAAGTTTGCCTCCCTCCCCTCGCTGGTGGAAGACCTCCACAAACACGGGCAGCGCTACGTTATGATCTTGGTACTCCCCTTCCTCTCCCCCTGTGCTGTCTTTGCTGCAGAGCTGGGATGCAAGGCAGAGGCATAAGGGATGCTCGTGGTCCCAGCTGATCGTCCCCGGCCCCGGGGATTTTTATCTGAGGTCGGTCCTCAGTGCTGGGCAGGCAGCTGCAAACTGCCACTGGAAATCCCCCTAAGGCAGGGACCACGGAGACACAGGCCAGGTTCTCGTGCTGTGCTCCTGTCTGCTGCGGGAGTACGAGGATGCCCCTGTCCCCCATGGGAGAAACGATGGAGGAACTGTGGGTCAGGCTGTTTAACTCGTGGGTGCTCGGCTTGGGTGCCCCCACATCCCCACGAGTGCTGGGATCTCATGACCCGGCTGTGATCTCCCTTCTTCCCTCTGTGAGGAAAGGGGGTGCAGGTTCTGCTTGCTGGGGGCGGTGGGACCAGGGGGTACTGGGGGGGAGGAAAGTTGGGTCCCCTCCCCGTTGAACTCCCCATCGTAGCGAAGCCTGGCCGTGACCCGACGTTTCTTGCATAAGCACAAGATTTCTTGTATTTGTCCCCCCCTCCTCAAAACACCCTAACGGGTCCTGGGGACTTGCAGAAGTGGCATTTTAGAAAACACGCCTGGAAGTGTTGAAGCAAGTTTCTGTTCCCCTTGGGGGAAACAGCCGCCGTATGTGGGCTCTGGCTGACCCCGTCTGGGTTGTCATCTTCTCTGAATCACACCGACCTGGCAGGGGGAAGGGCCCACGGTCTGTCAGGAAAGGCGCTGACCCTCTGCTCCATCCCCAGGATCCCGGCATCAGCAGCACCAACCCTCACGGCTCCTACTGGCCTTTCGATGAAGGCTTGAGACGGGGCTTGTTCCTCAACACCACCCAAGGGCAGCCGCTCATCGGGCAGGTGAGGAGCTCCAGGGGGAAATCCCAGCCCCGCGGGGTTGTGCAATAGCAGGGTTGGGATTTCATCCCTCGTGCTGGAGGGAAAGCCAAGCGGCCGAGGGACCTCTCTGGGATGATTGCCAGAGCCTGGCTCAGCCCTCAGCTTCGTGTGTCACCTCCCGGAGTCTCCACCGGCCCCGGGAGCCAGCCCCTGCCCCAGCCGAGGAGCCCGTGGAAGTCATATGAGCTTAACGGAGTCGGCAGTGCTGCTCAAGGCCGGTCATCTGATTTCTCTCCCTTCCCGTTTCTGGGGTGAGGGGAGGTTGTCTGCGATGGGCACGTGCCTCTGGATCTGCTCCGCAGCGGTTCCCTCCGAGTTTATTCCCCCCTTTCCCAGTCATTTGCTCCCACCGGCTCTCCCTCGCCATCTACAAGGAGGGGGCTTTTAATGCAGCCTGAAAACATGGGGAAAAACTGAATTGGCCAAAATTCCTGGAGTGAGGCAAAGTGCGGAGAAATCACAGCTCTTCCCTGATGTGCCCTGGCCCGGGTGGTGTCAGGACTTGTGCAAGCGGAGGCAGAGCAGCCGCTCCGTCAGCTGCTGCTGCCTGCCCGGCTGTGCAGGGGTCCCGGCACCCTCAGGCTCCTGGGTACCACGGAGGCAGGAGAGATGCTGCGCGCGCAGCCTCCGGGGCTCAAAGCAGTCAGCCTGGGTTTATCTCCTGTTTTATTGCCCATTTCACCCACCAGTCCTTCGGCATGCTCACAGCCCCGTGGCACCCTGTTCCCCGTGGCGGCCCCCCGCAAGCTGCCTGCCTGCGGAACCTGTGGTTTTGTGGTGTCCCCGCAGGTCTGGCCCGGCTCCACTGCCTTCGCAGACTTCTCCAACCCTGACACGCACCAGTGGTGGCTGGAGAACCTGCAGCACTTCCATGCCCATGTGCCCTTCGATGGCCTCTGGATAGTAAGTCCCTCCTTGCCCCCCGGGTCACTCCCTGCCGGCAGCTTGGCTCGCACCCGGTGTGTGTCCTGGCAGGACCATCTGTCCCTCAAATGCAGCTTTTCCAGGTTTATCCACTGATCCCCAAAGCCTCCCCCTTGAAAATGCTCCGCAATTTTCTTTGCTTAGGACATGAACGAGCCATCCAACTTCATGGATGGGTCTGAAGACGGCTGCCCCCCAGGAGAGCTCGACAGCCCACCGTACACCCCAGGTAACGAGGGAGACGAAATACAAGGCTGTGCTGGTGGGTACCGCGTGCTTTGAGAGCGCTGGCAGCTGAGTGCTATGGGACAAAACCATTTTTAAGAGACATCTCCGTTTTACACCCTGAACGTCTCCATCCCTACTTGTGTGTGCCGGCATCCGTGCCCAAGCCTTGCACGCTTGTCGGGGCCATGTCAGGCTGCAGGATGGGACCATCTGCGTGAGCTTTCGGCGCTGGGTTGGCAGCGATGGCTGGCTTCTGTGTGCGAGAGGGCTGGCCCAGAGCCAGGAAGCGTGGGGGGGGTCTGCGTCCCCTGCACCCCCCCACCACCGCGTGCCAACGGGGGCTCTCCCTCCTGGCAGCCGTGCTGGGCGATTCCCTCTCTGCAAAGACGGTGTGTGCCTCGGCGAAGCAGAAAGCCTCGGTGCACTACAACCTCCACAACCTCTACGGGCTGATGGAAGCCAAAGCTACGGCGAGGTACCCGAGCATCCCACTTCCCGCCAGCCTGGGGATGGGATGGGACAAAATCCTGCTGCTCAGGGCTGTATAGGAAAAGAACAGGGATTTGAGTGCTCAACCCGAAGGGGAGATGCTCTGGCTGCTCACAGCCTCTGCGATGGGAATAACCCAGCAGAGGAGGGGAGCCGACACCACTCTGGGGGCATGGGTGGATGGTCCTGGCAGTGAGCCTTCCCCGTACTGCTCGGGCCGACCCTCCGGCACCGCAGGGCTGCCATGGGGCTGGGCCTCTCCCTCCACTGTTGTGGGATAAGGTGAACTCCTGGTGGGCTGCTCTCACCTCCTGCCCCCAGCTCTCCCTGTTGTTTCCCAGCGCCTTGATCCAGATCCGGGGGAAGCGCCCCTTCGTCATCTCCCGCTCCACCTTCCCCAGCCAGGGCCGGTACTCGGGGCACTGGCTGGGCGACAACCGGAGCCAGTGGAAGGACATGTATTACTCCATCCCAGGTGGGTGGCACGGGCTGTATGCAGACCCCCCCTTCCAGCACCCCCAGCTCCGTTGGGCTTTCTGCTTGTTTGGAGAAGTCTCCGAAACTCCCTGCGCCCTGCTGACCATCCCTGCCCTCAGGGCTGCTGAGCTTCAGCCTCTTTGGCATCCCGCTGGTCGGAGCGGACATCTGCGGCTTCTCCGGCAGCACCTCAGAGGAGCTGTGCACCCGCTGGATGCAGCTCGGCGCCTTCTACCCCTTCGCCCGCAACCACAACACCCAGAACGAGAAGGTTGAGGGCAGCGTGCCCGGTGGGAGGCATCCCAGGGGTGGGATGGGGGATGTGGGATGCAGGATGCGGGGTGCAGGATGCAGGGGGGCAGGGGCAGTGGGGATGCCCGGCAGGGATGGGGTGGCCACTGACTCCCTGCATCTCCCCCAGGCCCAGGACCCAACGGTGTTCAGCCCCGCGGCGAGGATGGCCATGAAGGACGTGCTGCTGACCCGCTACTCCCTCCTGCCCTTCCTCTACACCCTGTTCCACCGTGCCCACCTGCAAGGGGACACCGTCGCCCGGCCCTTGTTCTTTGAGTAAGAGCATCCCTGTCGGGAGCTGGGGAGACACTTGGGCTGATCACAGAGAAGTGGCTGATCCGAGCGGCGTCTCCGTCCTGCTGCAGGTTCCCCCGGGATGTGGCCACCTTGGGGCTGGACAGGCAGTTCCTTTGGGGCCGGAGCCTGCTGGTGACACCGGTGCTGGAGCCTGGGGTGGACTCGGTCATGGGATATGTCCCCCGAGGCGTGTGGTACGACTTCTACACGGTGAGGAGCACCGCGGCGCTCGGGCAGGGGTCGGATGGTCCCTGCTTGACCATCTCAGGGCTGCGGGTGGGAAGCCGCAGATGAGCCCAGCAAGCCCTGATGGAGGAAGGGGTGGGCATGGCTGCTCCCCAGCCCCGTGCCCAAGCCCCCCACTGTGCCCCCGACCCCCTCACACCCATGTCTCTCGCCACCTGCCCAGGGCTCCTCGGTGAACAGCAGTGGGGAGATGCTGAAGATGTCGGCCCCCCTGGAGCACCTCAACCTGCATGTCCGGGAGGGTGCAATCCTGCCCACCCAGGTGAGCACCCACCCGTCACTTCCCCGGGGGCTGTCCGCAGCACACGCATCCCCACCAGCACCTCAGCTCCCAGGGTCCCATCCCCAGTGCTTGCAACCCTACAGCACCCATGTCTTTGAACCCCAGAAACCGGGGACCACCAGTGAGGCCACCCGAAGGAACCCCCTGCGCCTCATCGTGGCCTTGTCCCAGAGTGCCACCGCGTGGGGGGACCTCTTCTGGGACGACGGCGAGAGCCTGGACACCTTCGAGCGGGGCAGCTACTCCTACCTGGTGTTTAACGTCACGCAGGTGGGACATGGTGGGGAGGGCAAAGGTAGGGGTTCCCATGGCACCTGGCCACCTTGAGCTCATGCCATCCCCTCCTGCAGAACATTTTCACCTCCATCGTCCTCCACGCCAGCACCGAGGCCACCGAGGTCACCATTGGCACACTGAGCATCTTTGGGGTGCGGGAGCCACCCAGCAAGGTCCTCCTGAACGGCCAGGAGAAGCCATTCTCCTACCTGGACAACCAGGTATGGCCCCATCTCAGGGGTGCCCTGCCCTGGGGGTCCCCATCCTGGGGGTCTCCATCCCCCCTCCCCCAGCCCTTGTCACAGGTGAGGACTCCAGAGTGGCTCTCCCGCCATGTCGGGGTTCAGGAGGAGCAGAGCTCAGCCAAGCTGGGTAGAGGAAAGCATGCTCTATGTCCCCCCAGCCGAGGCTGTACCCCAAAATGTCTCCTCTCCTGCACAGGTTCTCACCGTGAGCGACCTTGGCCTCAGCCTCAGCCAGGGCTTCTCCCTGCGGTGGCTGTGAGCAGGGGGTCGCGGGGTCACCCCCACCTCGCCGAGACCACCCGTCCAGGAGATGCTCGATGCTCCAGCCCTCGAGGAGGCGGTGGGGACTGTCACCTGCGGCCATGCGGCCCCCCTCCACATGGCTGGGGACGGGGGGCGCGGGGCGAGGGCATGGCTGCCGCGTACCCCCCGGGTGGGCAGTGTGGGTCGAGGTGTGGGCGCCCGCGGTCCCCACTCAATAAAGGCACGTGGAGAGCTTGTCCTGGGAGCGTGACGTGGGGATGGGGGTGGTGGCATGGGGGGGCGAGGGGTGGGGGGCGGCCAGTTGCTGCGGGGCCACTCAATTTCAGTCCCTGATCTCGGTCCTCCCGATTCCATCCCCCCAATCTCAGCTGCTCCATTTCAGCCCCTGTCCAAGCCCCCCCGGTTCCGGTCCCCCCATCCCAACCTCCCAATTTCAGCCCCTAATCTCAGCCCCCCAATCCCATCCTCAGTTTCTGCCCCTAATCCCCCCAGATTCCAGCCCCCACCATCCCAGCCCCTTGACTCCCCTCTCTAACCCCAGACCCCCCCGATCCCAGCCCCTCTCTGGCCTCAGCCTCCCCAAAGCCCCCCACGGCCCCCCCCCCCCCTGACCCCAGACCCCCCCATCTCCCCCGGCCCGCCCCGGGACGCAGTTCCCACTCCAGTCCGCAGGGGGGCGCCACCGCACCCTGCGCCGTGCCCTCCCGCCACCAGGCGGCGCTGTCGCTCGGGACGGGGCGGGAGGTGCCGCCCCGGCGCAGCAGCCCGGCGGCAGGAGCGCGCGCCCGTCGGTTCCACCTCGGGGGCGGGGCGGGGCTCGGCGGAGGACTTCCGCTTCCGGGTGGCGGCGGCCCGTCTGCGGGGGCCCGTGCTCAGCGGCACCATGAACCGGCCGAAGGCGGCCGCCGTGCGGCGGCCCAGCGCTGTGCCCAAGCCCTCTGGTGAGTCCTGGCGGGCTGCGGCCGCCTCGCCCGGGGAGGGGGGCCGGGGCCGGGGCCGGGCGGGCGGCCTCGGGCTGCGGTCGCCGCGGGCTGTCACGTCTGTTCCCTTGCAGCGCACCCGCCGCCGGGAGACTTCATCGCGCTGGGCTCCAAGGGGCAGAGCGGCGACGGCAAAACCGCCGTCACCCTGCTGAAGCCGGCGCCCCCCGGGCTGCCCTCCGAGCGCAAGCGGGACGCGGCCGCCGCCTTAGCGGGCCCGGCGGGGCTGACCGGCCTGACCAAGCGCCCCAAGCTCTCCTCCACGCCTCCCCTCAGCGCCCTGGGTCGCCTGGCAGAGGCGGCCGTGGCGGAGAAGCGAGCCATTTCGCCGTCCATCAAGGAGCCGTCTGTCATCCCGATCGAAGGTGAGGCCTCGCTGCGCTGCCGCGGCGGCGGGGAAGCGAGGATGCGACCTTCGGTTTACCTGTCCCCAGTGCTTCAGGCCAGGAGCCTGTCTCGCAGCCCGCACGCTAACGTTTGTGCACTGTCCTGAAGGGTTTCCTCTGCAGGACACAGGGCTGAACTCACAGTTTTGTTTCCTCTCCTGTTTGCACCGGTTGTGTTCGTCCTGTCTGACAGCTGTTTGGTAGCAGCATCTGACAGACTCCCTAAGGAAATCTTGGAGTCCGGATTGTGGTATTTTATTCATGTATTTCTTTAGCAGGCTCTGGATCTGAATGTTGCTTGCTTTTTGAAGTGTCATTCTATTTTCTGTTGTTTGATACGTTTGCAGAGGAGAATTCTAGCGCAGACCAACCAAAAAATAATCAAGGGGCATTGTCAGGTGCGAAACAAAACTTTTAATAGCAATTGGGTAGGGAAAAGCCATTGCAGGGGCTACAGGTGAGCAGGTCTGCGCTTTGCTTTCCTGGTGACTGGCCCTGCCAGCACCCTGGGGCAGGTTGTTTTGCATGAGGGTAAAAACTGATGCCCCTGTGTTGATGGTTGCAGTTGTCCCCACGGCGCTGCTGGATGAAATTGAGGCAGCGGAGGCGGAAGGCAACGACGACCGTATTGAGGGGGTGCTGTGTGGAGCCGTGAAGCAGCTGAAAATGAACAGAGCCAAACCTGATACGACGCTGTACCTGAGCCTCATGTACCTGGCAAAAATCAAACCAAACATATTTGCCACCGAAGGGGTTATCGAGGTGAGGGCTGTGCTGTGTTGGGCTCTTGGCCTTACTGACGTATCGTCGCTGCCAGCTTGCGAGCATAGTTGCAGTTGCTCTCAGGCCAGAGCGTAGTCTGCTTGTCTTTGTAAATACCGTACCTCTGTGGCAAGCTGCTGCAATTTGTATTTCTTTTTCTAAAGCTTTTCTGTATGCTTTATTGCGAGATGGCTTGGTTATTTTGTTTAATTTATTTTTTGTGGGTGATTTTCCAGGCACTGTGCAGCCTACTCCGAAGAGATGCCTCCATCAATTTCAAAGCCAAAGGGAATAGCCTCGTGTCTGTCTTGGCCTGCAACCTTCTCATGGCAGCCTACGAAGAGGATGAGAACTGGCCGGAGATCTTTGTCAAGGTTGTTGAACCAAAGGGGCTTCTGCCGGACTGTGGGCAGACTGGGTAAAACCGGCTGGGGTTGGGCAGGCGGCGTGTGTCGGGGGCAGGACAGAAGCAGAGGGTTTATTCCTACTGCAGGGGAAGGGGGGATCCAGTGGCCTGTTGCCCAGCGTGGGGGCTGCAGCCGGAGGCGGCAGAAATTGGAGACTGGGCCTGTATTGACAAGGGAGAAAACCAGAGTCCTTGTTTTTTTAAAAGGAAAATCTCCACTGGTTGATGAAATGCTGTGGCCTCCTTTGCCTTTTGTTGCCTTATCTTTGCTCTTTTCTGAGATGCCTTTGACAATCTGTATTGACAGAAGTGTCACAGAGACTTCTTACGTTTTGGTTTGCCTGTAGGGACTAAAACAGCCCATTGATTTAAAAAGGTTAAGCCTTTGAAAGACCATCTTAGAATCATAGAATAGTTTGGGTGGGAAGGGACCTTTAAAGGTCATCTAGTCCAACCCCCCTGCCATGAGCAGGGACATCCTCAACTAGATCAGGTTGCCCAGAGCCCCGTCCAGCCTCACCTTGAATGTTTCCAGGGATGGGGCATCTCCCACCTCTCTGGGCAACCTGTGCCAGTGCTTCACCACCCTCATCGTAAAAAATGTCTTCCTTATATCTAGTCTAAATCTCCGCTCTTTTAGTTTAAAACCATTACCCCTTGTCCTATAACAGCAGGCCACAGCTTCTACGTTTTGGTGGTAGAAGTTGTTGTAAAATCTTTGCTAAAGCTGAATCAGTTTTGCTGCTTGAGAGGGTCGGTGCGCAGTAGAGCTTGGGATGTGATGGTTTGTTTTTTGCTCTTATGGACTTGCCTCCAGTCATCTGGTCTGTTTCTCATCCGTGCAATGGTTATGCTAGTTTCCTACTTTGCAGCTGTATATTGAAATAAAAACTGGGGAAGCTCACAAATACTGTTTTGATCAACCAGTACAGAAGAGGTTTGAGCATGATTTGTGTTCTCTTTTGCTTTCTTCCCTGCAGGTTTACATTGAGGACTCCCTTGGGGAGCGCATCTGGGTGGACAGCCCTCACTGCAAGACATTTGTGGATAACATCCAAACAGCTTTTAACACAAAGATGCCTCCTAAGAGCATGCTCTTGCATGGGGAAGTTGGACGTAGTGGAGGGGACCTTAGTGCTGGTAAGATGATGTTTAGGAAGCAGGAACAAAGGGCTAGGGAGAGGGTGGAGCTTGGTGAGCTTATTGACAGGTGAGAATAGTTTGTTACTGGATGGAGTCACGTAGACCAGGCTTTGAGATCTGGGCGTTGCTTCTCCTCTCTTTGGGGCTCTTTTGTTTCTGGGGGATGTTTGAGGGCAGGCAGTGAAAGGGCCTGGGTGTGATACAGTGTGAGGAAGCGACTGGTTGTGCCTCCTTTGGTGTTGCTGGAGGGGATCCTTGAAAGAAGCTGAACACTTAAGAGCACGAGTAAGTGATCTCTAGAAAGAGGAGTTGTCTCATGAAACGTGCTGTGTGCTGGTCTCTCTTAGGGAGTAGCCCACACCCTTCCATGACAGAGGAGGAAGACAGCCAGAGCGAGCTGCTGATTGCAGAGGAGAAAATGAGCCCGGAGCAGGAGGGCCAGCTCATGCCCAGGTACAGTGCCTCTTCCTCTCCTAGCGTAGCCATGCAGAAGGTCTGTCTGTGCTCACCCACTCCCGCAATGCTGCAGCGGGGAGCTCCCTCTCTGCACTAGCTGTCCCGTGGTGCTCGCTAGAGGATGTTGAGCATCAGATACAACTGTTTTCAGGAGAAAAGAGTAGATTTTGTTTGTTTGTAATGTGGACCACAAACAAGAAAGGATGCTGATCTCTGGACACAGCAAAGTGTGACCAAGCTGGCTTGTGTGGAAGTGAATAAAGTGCAGTTTGTGTGGCCCAGGTATGAAGACCTTGCAGAAAGTGTGGAGGAGTATGTCCTAGACATGCTGCGGGACCAGCTCAACCGGCGCCAGCCAATGGACAACGTCTCCAGGAACCTCCTTCGACTGCTGACAGCGACCTGTGGCTACAAAGAGGTGCGGCAGATGGCTGTGCAGAGGCTGGAGATGTGGCTGCAGAATCCGAAGGTAAGGATAGAAGCTGCTGAAGCACAACTCTTCTGGACCTGGTCTGAAATCCAGGCAGGAGGGCCGCATACTGTGTGCCAGTTATGTTTCTGACCTGTGATGGCAGGTGGCTGTAGCCTTTCTGTTCTTCCTCTGCAGTTGACCAAACCAGCTCAGGACTTGCTGATGTCAGTCTGTATGAACTGCAACACCCACAGCTCAGAGGACATGGAAGTGATCTCCAACCTGATCAAAATTCGTCTCAAGCCAAAAGTCCTTCTCAACCACTACATGCTGTGTGTCAGGTGAGTGAGCGACCAGGTCTGTCATGAGAAGAGAAAGGACTCTGGGAGATGTGCCCAGGGCCTTGAGGATCTTGGTGTCTCTGCATAGTGGTTTTAAATACCAGCTTCGAGCACGCGGTGTTCTGTGTAACGTTTAAATGGATTTCATTGGCCTGGAAGTCTTTCAGTAATCCTTTGATATTGCTGGACATATGTGCTGCTCCATCTTCTTCGCTTTTGTGTGTTAAATACTTCAAAGAGAAATCAAAACAGTGGGTCTAGCTGCAATGAAACCTCAGCTCCAATACCTCTGGTCTTCCTTTGCAGAGAGCTGCTGAACGCGCACAGGGATAACCTGGGCACCACAATTAAGTTTGTGATTTTCAATGAACTATCAAATGCAAGAAATCCCAACAACATGCAGATCCTGTATACTGTGCTTCAGCATAGCTCAGAGCAAGCTCCAAAGGTAGGTGTAGTGTCTTGTGTGAGTGCCAGTGATCCCAGAACCCCGCCCAAGATGTTTAGTTGAATTGAGGCTCAAATGAAATCTTTCCACAGACAACTGTGTGATCTGTGTCATACTGTTTTGAAATTATAGTATTGCACTTGTTAGAAAATGCCCATGCACTTCTATTCCTAACTGCCACATCCTGGGTGACCAACCCTGTGGTAATGAAGTTTCACGAGAGAAATGTCGTGATAGCTCCCCGGGGGTCTGAAGGACAGGCATACCACCAGCATTGTTTCCTTGTGTATTTTCATTTTGTGGATGCAGATACATTACAACGCACTGAAAGTTTTCTCTTTCTGTATGGCCTCAGTACCTAGCAATGGTGTTCCAGGATCTTTTGACTACTAAGGATGATTACCTGCGGGCTTCACGGGCTCTGCTGCGAGAGATCATAAAACAGACAAAACATGAGATCAACTTCCAGGCCTTCTGTCTGGGTCTTATGCAGGAACGGAAGGAGGCCCAGTACGCAGAAATGGAATTCAAGGTACCATTTTCTTTGACCCTTGTGCTGCTGAATGTACCAGTGGTGTACTGGGCTCTTCTATATCTGTTTTTCTGACCATTCTTTCTTTTGCTCTTTGTTATCTGAGTGAGTGAGTATTTGTGTCTCACATTTCATAGCAGTGCTCCCACATCCCATTTCCAAACATCCATGATCATCATTTTTGATGATGAAACACTTTTCCAGAAGGCAGCTTTGGGTATTGCTGATTCAACTCACTTGGGTTTTGTTTTTAAGGAGCGGTTTGTCATCCACATAACTGATCTGCTAGCTGTCTCCATGATGCTTGGTATCACAGCCCAGGTGAAGGAGGCTGGAATTGCTTGGGACAAAGGAGAGAAAAAGAGTAAGCAGCACAACCCGGGTTCCCTCTGAAGATGGGCAGCTTGGTAGATACCTTCTGGCAGTGCTGGGGTTGGGGGAACATTGCGGCAAGAGTTAGGAAGGGGTGTAAACTCTGAATAGAGGCACAGACACAGGTGCTTGCTATCATCCTGCAGCTGACAGAGTTGGCATTTGTGTGGCTGGGTGAATATACAGGTGCTTTTCATATCTGTGGGAGCAGTGGTTGAGAGGCTGGGGAACGGGGACTGTGTAGGGAGGGCCTGAGGACCTGGGTCACGCCTGGAGGGGCAGCCACAAGGATTATTACCAAGTACCTAATGCTGAGAAGACGTGCCTTGGGGCAGCACTGAAGTGACTGCCCAGATGTCTTCTCACAACACTAATTTGTCCATGCTACATGTCGGGGTTTTGTTGCAGCATGCATCAGAAAGCAAAGCACGTGTGCTGTCAGTGCTGGGGTGCTTAAGGCTGTTCAATACACCTCTTCCCAGTTTACTGTTGATGCTTTGGAGCCCTGGTTACTATCTTCTCTTGAAACAGCCACCCTTTCCTGCTTGGCTCCTGACGGGGCTCTGATACGTGTGTAGCTTGTAACCTGACTGTTTTTCAGACCTGGAAGTGCTGCGCTCTTTCCAGAACCAAATTGCTGCTATCCAGCGAGATGCTGTCTGGTGGCTTCACACGGTCGTTCCATCTATCAGCAAGCTAGCTCCAAAGGACTACGTGCACTGGTGAGAGAGTCAGCCTGGTAATCTGCTGTGCATAACAGGTCGCTTTCCCCACAGCGTGTGACGTATTATGAAAAACCATGCATATGCCAGGCTTTGGTTATATTTCTCTCCCCTTATCAGACAGGCAGCAGAAATGTTTTTTAGCAGGGTTCAGGCTGGGACTGTCTCCCTCTCAGGAATTCCTGCAGATGCATCCTCTTACCAGAAATAGATGATAATGGAAAATATTTGATTTGTATTATTTGGGTCCACCCAATAGGGAATTTCCAGTTACCTGACCAAGCATGATCCCTGTGGGCCCCTTGTTGTTCCTTTGTCTGACGTCCTTTTTCAGGCCGTACTGTTGAGGGCTCCATAGATAGTGCTGTCTTCTCTGCCTGCTTCTGGAGGCCAGGTTGTGTCCTGGGGTCTGGCTCAAGGCATTACTGAGTCAGGTCAAGCCAGAATTAGTAGTATCTGAGATGTGTTCACTGGAAGTGTAAACGCCCAGTACCCGTACTGTATAGTCCTCTCTGTTGTGATGTGAGTTGTTACTTTTGCTAGAGTAGCTTATCTGAGGAGGCTCCTTCATGTGTAGGATGGGAAGCATTAGCAGGAGTATGGGGATACTGAACTGTTGAATGTGTTCTTGAGCTTCACACAGATGTTTACTGTCCTCTTCATCTCTACAGCCTCCACAAGGTGCTCTTCACAGAACAGCCAGAAACCTACTACAAATGGGACAACTGGCCCCCTGAGAGTGACCGCAAGTGAGTGTGTGCCCCACCCATAGCTGGGTACAGGCACGGAGCTGCTGTAGCTGGAGGCAGAGGAATTGATGTTTTCTGGTGCTCCTTATATAGCTCTGTGTTGGAAAGGCTTGGAACTGTGCTTAGATTTTCTTCATCTGTTACACTGTCTTAAAATTGAGGGATGTTGCTCCATTCTCCATCTGTTCCTCTTCCTCCTTCATTCCTGTTCCCTGTGCCAAGCTGTTCTGTATCTTGATGCTGTAATTGTAAGAAGGGCAGCCCTGCACTTTATAGTTTGTACTGGGGTAATGTCAAGGAGCTCAGACTCAAGCAGGCTGAAGTGCAGAGGTACAAGGCAATGCGAGCAATATTCCATAAAACAACTTGTTTCAAGTAGTTGCATTTGAAGCTGGAGACCAGGGAAGGGATTGTAAACTAAGCTGTGATTTATCTTCTGCTCAGATGAGCTCTAGGGTCTGTGGAGGGTTTCAAGAACCCTCATGCTGCTGTCAAAAGAAGCATGATTGATGTCTCATGTCTCATGCAGCTTCTTCCTTCGCCTCTGCTCCGAGGTGCCCATCCTTGAAGACACACTGATGCGGATCCTCGTGATCGGTTTGTCGCGGGACCTTCCTCTTGGCCCTGCGGATGCCATGGAGCTGGCTGACCACTTGGTGAAGCGAGCTGCGGCTGTGCAAGCAGATGGTAAGACTGCACAAAGCTCCAGCCAGCAAGTGGTTCCTTCCGTCTGTGTGTCCTCTTGTTGCCACCCAGGGCTGAGGTGGCTCCTACCACGTACCAAAGAACCTTTGCATCACTTAAAGCATGTTTTAGTTGTGATGGCTAAGCATTTGGTGGGGTTGAGGATGAAGGACTGTGAATAACCACCCAAAGTTTTGAATTAGAATTTTTAAATTCAGTGTAGTCGTTTATACGTATTGTAAAATGAATAGAAGTTTTTAGGCCATGCAAAAATGAAAGGGTTGGAAGTTAAAGTAATTAACCCATGTATTGTATGCTCCTCCCAATTCCATTATTCGAACACTATTACGGAATAGCAGTTACAAAAGCAGCCTTAACTCTTACCCGTTTTAGGAATTCATTCAGCATTTGTCCGAATTCCTGCATCCTTGGAGAGTTTGTCCATTCACTTGAGCTATACGTGTTTGTGTCCGAGTTGAAGGGGTTGTCAGAGTTTGATTCTAAAGCATCTTACATGCTCTTAGTGCTGACTGGTTAATAGCAAAGTCTAATCCAGATCTGATCCGTGCAAGTGGAATGAGCTAGACTTTGCTGTTGAATATCCTGCGAAAATGGGTCCAGCCTCTCAGTATAGTGTTCTAAATGCTGCGCCATTTCGAATACTGGAAGTCTTAGAGTTAAGTTAGAGCGAGTCTGAAAACTTGCAACAAAGTTGAAATGCATTTTTAGTTCCTCTGAGTCCCAGAAGTTCTGAGCAGTTTCACTGCTTACCTGGAGGAGTATATTTGAGTTCTGAAAAAGATACAGGTATCACATTGGATGCATTTGGGAAAAAAACTGCCTTTATGAAGAATTTAAACCAAATTGCAGCTGAAAAGCTCGATATCCTTATATATTGACTTGTAGCTTTTTTAAGTGTTGCTGCTTTTTAAGTGTTGTTGGTTTTTTGTTCCTGTAATATCATAAGAACAAGCCCACAATAACATAGTTGCTTGAAGTAAAATTTTTGTTATACTGTGTTGCTTTTCTGGAAGGACTTTCAGCCAGGTAGACAGGTCAATAACTTGCTTAGTCTTTCTTCTCCTCTTCCAGATGTCGAGGTCCTGAGGGTAGAAAGAATCCAGCTGATCGATGCAGTCTTAAATCTGTGCACTTATCACCATCCAGAGAATATCCAGCTACCCCCAGGGTAAGGCTTATCACACAGACAATCTTGTTGTGATCTAGCTTGTTTTCACCTTGTGACTAACAATACTAGCTCACAGATTTTAAGATGCTTTTCCTTATTACAATTTCCAATAACACAATCATGAGGACACCTTTTCAATGTCATGTTCAGGTGGGAATTTCTCTAGGCCAAGTAAGACCCAAGTCGTGGAATGGACTTTCCTCTGCCAGCACTTTGACCTTTCTGCTCTAGCAATTTTCAGCTGAATACTGCTGTCCCTCTTGAGAGGGGCTTTTTTTTTTTTTTTTTAAAGCCCCTGAAGTGATGTGGCTGAATCTAAACAGTGCATGATTAAGGAGAAAAGCAGTCTTGAGATGGGCTTAAATAACCAAATCCAACCACTTGTATTGCAGGTACCAGCCTCCAAATCTAGCTATTTCTACCCTCTACTGGAAAGCCTGGCCTCTCCTGCTTGTAGTGGCTGCATTCAATCCTGAAAACATTGGTGAGTGTGGATGTTTCTCAGGATATTAGTTCTGCTGCAAAAACTGGCCAAGGTGCTGTTTGCTGCAGTCTGGTTGCCTGTGTTCAAGGCACGTGCTGGGTTGGTGAGATAACCGCAGTTAACTAACTGCGTATTCCCTGTGTGCGCAAAATACAGTGTGGGGGGTTGGACCAGCACGTGGCTGGAATCACGTTGTCTGTGCTCTAAGTGTGGTGAGCTGTTCCAAAGTGAGTTTGTTGTGTGTCTCCCCACCTTGGAGTGTGTTAGAATATATGTAAAGACCTTCACTTTTTTTCCTGTATCCCTGATTGCCCTTCTCTGCTGCAGGTCTGGCTGCATGGGAGGAGTACCCCTCTCTAAAGATGCTCATGGAAATGGTCATGACCAAGTTAGTATGCTTAAATCCCTACATGAATCGAATAGGCCACTGAAAACACGTATTTCTGAATGAAGTTTGTGCCAGCTGGCTCCTTCCTTTCCAGTGGGACTGGTGTAAAATAAGCTGGCTGGCAGCAACACTGCAGTTTGAATGGGAAAGGTGCCTTCCCCCAACAGAAATATTATAAGCAAGGGAATAAGGCTGAGAAAAAGGGAGGGATGACTGTGATGTGCCTTGCTGAAAAGGCCTCAGTCTCCCTGGCCCTGTTGGGAAGCTGCCTTGTTTTTTCTATGTTGCCTAATGAAGCCGAGGTCCTGGGGACTTTCTGACTGTGGTTCCTGAGTTTTGAATAGGCCAAGATAACCATTTTCTTTTTTAACTTATTTTCTCAGTAATTATTCCTATCCTCAATGTACCTTGACTGATGAGGAGACACGTACAGAGATGATTAATCGTGAACTTCAAATCTCCCAGAGAGAAAAACAGGAGATTCTTGCATTTGAGGGTCACCTGGCGGCTGCATCCACAAAACAAACAATTACAGAGAGCAGCAGCCTCTTGCTGTCCCAGCTGACAAGTCTGGACCCTCAGTAAGTAGCCTTCTGCAGCCTGGTGCCTTCAGGAAATCCCCGTTAACCCTACTGCTGATAGCATGGTTGATGTGGGCAGGAAGAGCCCTGAGATTTGGTAGCCTATGGGATGTGTGTCATATCTGGTCCTTGTCCTTCCGTTGCCACCTACATGTGGCCCTCGTGTACTACTGGACTGACTGATCCTCACCAAAACCAGAGTGAAGGTATGTCTGCCTGTGGATAACTTCTTGTTTCTCTGGCAGGGGCCCCCCACGCAGACCTCCGCCACATGTCCTGGAGCAGGTGAAAAGCCTGAACCAGTCGCTTCGCTTGGGCCACCTCCTGTGTCGCAGTCGTCATCCTGATTTTCTTCTCAACATCATTCAAAGACAGGTGGGCTCCCTCAATGGCTTGGCTGTGTTGGGATCTGATCCCTTGCCTCTGAATCTTGAGCAGAGTGAGGGGCAAAAGGAAGCTAAGGTGCAGGGGAAGGTGGTTTACTGCTCAGGAATTAAATGACCAGTGTGCTGCATCTGTGTTCTGCTGATCTTGCATTGTTATTCTCCTGCTTCCTAGGCCTCGTCACAGTCAATGCCATGGCTGGCAGATCTGGTTCAGTCCAGCGAGGGGTCCTTGGATGTCCTACCCGTGCAGTGCCTTTGTGAGTTCTTGCTTCATGATGCTGCTGATGAGTCGACCTCAGGTGAAGAAGAAGAGGAGGGCGAGAGTAAGGAGCAGCGTGCCAAGAAGCGCCAGGTGAGTAGTCTCCTGGGGATCAGTTCTGTTACCTATTTTCTGTGCATCCCAGATTTGATTTCATTGGAAAGCCCAACTTCTTGCTCCACAGAGACAACAGAAACAAAGGCAGTTGCTTGGACGGTTGCAAGATTTGCTGTTGGGTCCCAAAGCAGATGAACAGACAACCTGCGAGGTGCTTGACTATTTCCTGCGACGCCTGAGTTCCTCCCAGGTGGCCTCACGGGTCTTGGCCATGAAGGTGAGCAAAATGAAAACCTTCTTGATGAGGGTTTGTCAGAAGCTGAGGGCAGAGTCCTAGATTGTCGTAAGTTCAGACCCAGCGCAGTGAAATTGTTTCTCGTCATCCTTCTTCAGTAACTTGTCTCAATCTCCAAACCCCATCAAATGCACTTCTACTCCCTCCTACTCCCTCCTTTGTTCAACAGCCAAGTAGTACTCTTCTTAAGATAGAGCTGGATTTTACTATGTTTCCTGTGAAGTTCAGGTGTAGACTCAGCAGATCGTGTGCTACATGGAGTAATTGGCAGCAGCTGTTGTCTGTGGGGAATGTAAATGAGTGAGTACCTGGTGCTCTAGGGCATAGTCAAGGCAAGCAGAATGGCAGAGAGCTCAAAAAGATTATGCTTACAGAAGACTGAAACTTCAAGCAGGGTAGCTGTCAAGCAAACACAAAGTGTGACTTCTGCAGGGCTTGTCCTTGGTGCTGTCAGAAGGGGGGCTGCGTGATGGAGAGGAGAAAGATCACCCCATGGAAGAAGACTCTGGTGATTCTGAACTGCTGCAGGGATATCAGTGGCTGCTGAGAGACCTCCCGAGGCTGCCGCTGTTTGACAGTGTTAGAGCAACAACAGCTCTTGCCTTGCAACAGGTAGGTGTTAGTAGCTGGAAGGGATAAGTGACCAGCTTATTCTTTGTCCTACTCATGCTAAAACAAATCTGAGCAAACTGCCTGTGGGTGCGATATCAACATGTCTGTATGTTTGCAGAAGAATTTTTCTTATGCTAGTGCTTGTTTTCATTAAATCCTGATTTCTAATGAGAGGAATTCTCGCTCTAGGCCATCCACATGGAGACAGATCCCCAGACCATCAGTGCTTACCTGGTGTACCTCTCCCAGCACGCCCCAGTAGAGGAGCAGGGACAGCACAATGACCTCGCTCTGGTGAGAGGCCAGGTTGCTTGGGCAGAGGGATTGCACGGGGGAGACCCGGCATGTCTCAGGACAGTGGTAGGCATGTGACTTGCTGTACCAGCACGACAAGGTTCTTGGGAGCACATGAATCTGGTAACTGTGTGTTTGTGTTTCTGCCTATGTGTTGGAAGGCAGTCTGTGTTTCAGATCAGGAAATGATATCAGAGCAATAACCATCTCAGATGGTATGGGCAAGAGTGGATAGTGATTGGAAGGAAATCCCACCACCTGGTAGTGTTTCACAAGTAAGCAGGTGCTAAACCTGCAGTCATATATATTTGGGGGGAGAATGGGAAGTCAGGAGCCTTAGTGGTGGGATATGCACTCTTCTATAACCAAAATTGGATTTCTGATAGGTTTTTTTTAAAGGTTTTGGTGTGGTGGGGTTTTTTTTTGATGTTTGGCTTTTATACAATGATTTTTTTTTTCTTTGTTCTATCTCTGGGTGCTTTTTTAATTGCTTTTAAGTCCATTGAACCACATCCTTCATAACAGTCTTCTGGAGATCAATGCATGGATCTAGAGGCTCGTGTGTTCTCTCTGCCTGCATGGATCTGTTTAGATACATGGAGAATGATAAATGATAAGTCAGTAGATCTGTGTTTTCAGAGAAATGCAGATTTTTACTAGGTAGATGCTCACTTTGTAATGGGATGCATCAGAATGCAGCTGTGCTACAACTGGGGACACTGTAAGGTATCACAAGATGCATGCAAAGCACTGGTGTTTTCCCTGTTGTGTTAACAGGGCTGATGATGGAAACTGGAGAGTGTGATGCAGTGAAGCAGGAGAACCTGGCTCTGTTGTTCACTAAAGACCTCATGGATCTTTTCCCCTTGCAGGATGTAGCCCGACTCATAGTGGAGCGCTCCACCATCATGTCTCACCTCTTCTCCAAGCTCTCGTACTGTGCTGAGTCAGATGCAGTCCTTGTTGCTCTTCTCTCCATCTTTTCTCGCTACATCAAACGCATGCGCCAGAGTAAGGAGGGCGAGGAGGTGTACAGCTGGGTGAGTGCCTCCCTGCCTTTCTTAAGCAGGTAGAAGAAACTGGACAAGCTAACAAAAGAGAAGCCCATTGTGGGTTATTGAGTATGTAGAAACCATGTCTGGTTCAAGAATTCTCTGATCTGAAAATAATTGGAGGTTGGCATAATATCAGAGCCAAGTGTATGTGTACCTAAAAAACTTTAACTTTTCCTTGGGTAATGGCTTTCAACTGAAAGAGGGGAGATTTAGATCAGCTATAAGGAAAAAATTCTTCACTCTGAGGGTGGTGAGACCCTGGCACAGGTTGCCCAGAGAAGCTGTGGATGCCCCATCCCTGGAAGTGTTCAAGGCCAGGCTGGATGGGGATTTGGGCAACCTGGTCTAGCGGAAGGTGTCCCTGCCCATGGCAGGGGATTGGAAGTAGATGATCTTTAAGGTCCCTTCCAACCCAAACCATTCTATGATTCTGTGATCTTTTGTGGCCACTGTTGGAGATACTGGACTAGGTGGAACTTTGGTCTGACCAAATTTGTCCATTCTCATGTTTGCTTTTGATTTGCATCTTGCACATCTTTTTCCTTTCTTTTCCCACCTTTGTTCAGCCTGGGTTTTTTTCTGCCTTTTTCCAGTCAGAGTCCCAGGATCAGGTGTTCCTTCGTTGGACTAGCGGGGAAACAGCCACTATGCACATCCTTGTGGTTCATGCCATGGTTATTCTCCTGACACTAGGGCCACCTCAAGGTTAGTGAAGTGTGCTCAGATTTATTCAAGGGATCATGGACAATACAGAGAGCCTTTCCTCTATCTGCCATCTCCTAACAGGTCAGGCTGGTGTTAATCCTTCTACTCACTGACTTGTCCCTTGCAATATTTGTTTGTAGCTGTAAGATCTATCAGAATATTGCTGCACAGAGTGAAGGATTTGCAGGCTTATTTTTTTGCCTCTGCTGACAGCAGGAGATATTAAAATGATGGTGTGTCCCTCCCTGCTAAACAAGGACTCAGACTTATTGTAGTGCGAGTACTGGGCATTCAGATATGTAGTTCGCATTTCCACTTGATAGTGTTTATTCCCAAGTTGTTTCTGACCTTTGAACAAGAAAGTGTTCTGATGTATTGATTTGTATAGAGAAAGGTAGGGTGTTCTAGGTGCTTATGGACATGGGAGATAATTTTGTATCCACTATTAAGCAGGGGATGGTGATTTTTATACCTTACTGGATATATGGTTCCCGGAGAAAAAGCCCCTTCCTACTGCTTTTCTGGTTGACACCTCAGAGGAGGCTCTGCTGCTCCCCGACTGGCTAAAGCTGCGTATGATCCGCTCGGAGGTCCCGCGTCTTGTGGATGCAGGTGAGCCTGTGGGATGTGCGTTGGTGTTTCAGACCCTCCTGAAAGGAAAGGGAGAGGCTTCCCCGCTCGAGTCCTCTGTGTGCCCAGGTCATCCTACTTGGATGCGGCCATCAGACACTGCAGATGCTGCAGCTGAGCAGGGAGCTTGGATTTAGAGAGCAGCGTGTCTCTGAATTTTATGACAGACGCAATCTAAACATACAATAGATTCTTTGCTACGTCCCTTAGGGCTGCCAAACAGATGTACAGAGTATGAGCTCGTTCCGGGCAGGGAATGTTGTGGGAAGTCCCGGGGTGATTCCCTACTCCACCATGACGTGTAGTTCATGTAACAAGGGTTTGAGAACGGATACAACCTTGCTTACCATCAGACCCCACAGGTTAATCCCCACAGCATTAACAGCAGAACTCGGTGAAAGCTGAGACTGAAGAGGAGGTCAGTGCCTTTCCTAGAGCTCCTTACTGCAGTGTGCAAGGCAGTTCCTCCCACTCTGAGCCAAGTGCTGAATATTACTGGCTTTTATAAGCAGTGACTATTACCTTTGAGATAGGGGAGAGAATCTGTATGACTATTGCGCTTTCTGTATATTTTAAAAGAATTGAGGGACTTTGAAGTGGATCCCATCTTTGTTACAACAATTCAGATTGAATTAAGCTACACAGTCACCAGACAACAGGCACAGCACTGCTTCCATAGGGCACGGTGTGCTTGCAATGTGGAGAGCAGTGTCCGAAGGATGGAAGCTGTACCTATAGTTACTTTTGTCCTTGCGCAGCTCATCAGTGCTCTTTTTCTTCTTGGTATTCAGGGCTTTCACCCCTTTTTTACTAATTAAACGACAGCTCTCTATAGCCAGTGATTGAATTATTCAATAATTCCTGCCTGCAGCCATCAACAGATAGGGTGGAAGTTATTTTTTTAATACGAATGATTGGGTTCCTGAGGTTTTGATCAAATTAAACAGAAGATCAAATTAGCCAGTGAGTGAATTAACTGGAAGATGCAATAAGAAGGCAATGATTTGCAGAGCAAAGAAAACATAGTAGGCAGCTGTCAGAATTCTGGCTTTGGGCTCTCTGCAGCCCTGTCATTAACATGTCACTGTTGGTGCAGCCAGAAGCACAAAGATCAGGTAATAAAGATGACCCTCTCTGAGCAATTCAGAGGTCTGAGGACTCAGTGTTTGTGTATTTCAGCCCTGCAGGACCTGGAGCCACAGCAGCTGCTTCTCTTTGTTCAGTCCTTTGGAATCCCAGTTTCCAGCATGAGCAAACTTCTGCAGTACCTGGATCAGGCAGTATCTCATGACCCACAGACGCTAGAGCAGAACATCATGGACAAGAGTAAGAGCTTCATATGAGGCTGACTAGGCATTTTACTGTTTATTGAACAGTTTTCATGAGTATTTCCTGTGACTTCCTTGGGAAAAATCCAAACTAGTTCAGCAAACTGTGCACAGGCTGCTTTGGCAGCCTGTTGTCGCTGTAGACACCTCCCTAGAGCTTGTTTGGATGGCCCTTGGCTGTATTGCCTGAAGTAGAGAAGGATTTTCTGGATTGGATTGTACAGAGTCTAAAAAGTAATTTGGAGGCTAACCTGTAAAAGAAACATGATGCTTTTAAGCCTTGTCTACAAAGTCCATGGGAACAGCAAACTCCTTTCACTGAGGGAGCTGTACAAACAGCAACCAATTCTGTCTTGCTTTACTAAAGAAGGCAAGATGATGATGTGTTCACATCTCCTTTTTCAGACTACATGGCTCACCTTGTGGAGGTTCAACATGAGAGAGGAGCAACAGGAGGCCAGACTTTCCACTCCCTGCTCACTGCATCCTTACCAGCCCGCCGAGGTACTGCCTGGGATAGCCTAAACTTCCGAATATCAAAGTCGTCTTCCAAACTTCCTTCCTCCGTTGCTGTTGAGAGGGGCAGGAAGAGCTGTCTTCAAAAGGGGTTGTGTTGCAATATATCAGCAAGCTACGGTTAGACACCAGTCCTTGCTGGAGTTTTTAGCTCCTGGTGAAGGGAGAAATTACAATATTCTTGGAGTTTACTACAATGAGTTGTTCTGAGTGATATGGAAAAATAGGTTTTGCTTGGCCTCGAGAGAAAAGCTACTGAATTCCTTGGTAGTTAGCAACTGTAAAGTTGAAGGTGATCCAGTGTTGGGACTCCGGATGCTAGCTACCATAATGGCATTTTTCTTTCTTTTCTTTCATTCCTCTTGCAGACAGCGCTGAGACTGCAAGGTCAAAATCTAGTCCTGAGAACTCTCAAGGCCAGAGCCGAATCCGGGCCTTAAGCCAGGTCCGGGTTCTGGGCCCAGAAGATGATCTAGCAGGCATCTTTCTGCAGGTACTGGTATAATCTCTAGCTGATCAGCTACTTCCCTGCAGAAGCTTTACAAAATCTGTTTCTCTTATACTTGCATCTTCTGACCCCTTCCTTCTGCAGTGTTTGCAGGCAATGAGGCTGTGCCATTACAGCCTGGTGGAACTGATACTGGAAGGATTTTTTTTCTTGTAATTTGAACATGATGTGCCTTTTGATCATGCCTAATACTGTCAGTGCCTACTAGCATGTTACTGTCTCTGCACCTTGTTTGTTCTGTGTGTAGTGCCTTTCCTCTCAGCAGTGAATGGAGGATTTGTGAAATGCTCGCAGGGCCTTGGCAGCAAAGCTGTGTGCAAACAGCATTTGTACTCTGGCTTGCCTGCTTGCAGAGCCTCCCCCTCTCCATTGACTCCAGAAGGAGCCCACTGGGAATTAACTGGCCAAGTTGGTTGCCTGTATTTGGGTAGTATGGTGATTCCCCCACGGTGTCAGTATTGATAGTCACGTTGGGGTTGCACAGATGCTGTGCCTGTTCCTGTACCAGGCGTTCAAATACTGCAAAAGCTCTATCAGAAGGTTCCAGTTAGCCCACAGTCAGTATGATGGTACAAGGTAAATCAGTCCTCTGCCTCAGGATGTTTATGGTATAGCAAGTACTTTCATTTGCTCTCATAAACATATTCCCTTTTGTATCCTACCAGCTTTTCCCACTAAATCCAGACCCACGGTGGCAGAATTCAAACCTGCGCCCACTTGCCCTGGCGTTACAGCAGGCCCTGGGGCAGGAACTGGCTCGCATCCGCCAGGGAAACGCACAGGTGACCGGGATCACAGCACGACTTCTCCAGGCAGTAGCTGCACTGATGAACTCGCCGCACAGTGGTACGTTGGTGATGGCAATGCATCGTAACCACTTCATCTCCTGCCCACTGATGCGCCAGTTGTACCAGTATCAGGTGAGCAGCGTAGGACAAGAATTTTGTAGCATTGAACAAAGAGGAGTGGGGAGCAAACAAAGTCTGCAGTGCATCTGCTTTGTTGTGTGTAGACCTTCTACCTGTGTAATGCTGGAAATACAGCTTGGGGAGCATGACGCAGAGGGACTGAAGTTGTCTTGATGCATGCTGGCCACATTAGCCTAGCACTGCTGAGAATTGGGGCTTACACACAGAGTTAGGTGTACTCTACCTAGTCTGGTAACTGTGCAGCACTATGGATTTGCAGCTGTGGGTTTCTGTTGGTTTTGGAATCTCTAGTTTGTGGTGTTTTGTAGCATAGACATGTCTTGCAAGCCAGGGTATTTGCAGACAACTTGAGAAGTTGTCTGTAATTCCTTAAAGAAATCTTCAGAGCAGGCTGTGAGTTATTCAATGGAATACCTCATTCTTTTCATCACAATGAAAGAAAGCACAAAGTTACCTTTAGTTATGCTGGGAGAGGTATTGTGTGTGTGAGTGAGTCTTCTGCCTTGCGTTTGTACACTAGAAGCTGCTGCCTTGATTTGAGCGAGCTATGGCCCAACAGAGTAGGTGTGCTCTGTGTATTCTTGGCAGTATGTGCCAGGATCTGTATCTTTCCTGCTATATCTTTCTTGTATTCTTGAAGTGTGTATAAACAAGTCTCTCTTGCTGCACTCCACAGCGCTGCATGCCACAAGACACTGCCTTCTCCTCGCTCTTCTTCAAAGTCCTCATGCAGATGCTGCAGTGGTTGGAGAACCCTGCAGTGGAAGATGGTCCGCTGCGTGCTCAGCTGAAGGCCTTTGCTGTGCAGTACTCCTCAAGGCACAGGATCAGTGACGGTACTGGCATTGTGCAGCTAATGGGACTCGGAGTGGGACAAGAAAGGGACAGAAACAAAACTGCATCCAGAGCAGAAAATAGGGTGGGCTGCCTTTTAGAGAGGTATGCTTAGGAGTAGCAAAGAGAGGTTTTGTACTGTGCTATATAAACTCCATGAGGATGCAGACAAGTGATTTAGCTCTGGGGGTTTGCAGTAGACACCTGGTAGCATCTCACCAAGCGCAGCAGATCTTTCAGGGAAAAATTCTGATTGTTCAGGCCAGGAATTCTGTGCTAGCTGTAGTCCTGAGAGATAAGCGTGCAAGAACGCCTCTGGAACAGGGTCACATCATGACTTGTAGAGTTGTTATCATCTGCCATCTGTTGGGAGGAGGAGTCTATAACCAAGAGCTTAGGCATGGAAATGGGTTTGTGGTTATAGTTTTCCCTTAGCTGCATGTCTCTCTAACATGCCGAAGAGCTGTCAAGGGTTTTGGTGGGAGTAAAATGGCAGTAGAGTGTAATGTGTTTGTATGTTTGAGTAGTTGTGTCCTGGAGCCACATGGGGCATCTGTAGAAGGGAAAAACCTGATGTGGGGCTGGCTTGGCCCTGTGATGCCCATGCTGTGATTTCTTTGCAGTTCGAGGTGGCTTCTTGCACCTCACAGAGGCTCTGACTTTCCGTCGTGACCCTGACTTGATCAGCTCCACGGTACGTGCCATCATTGCAACCCTGAAATCAGGAGAGAAGTGTAACGTGGAGCCGGAGCTCATCAGCAAAGGTATGGCTGTCCTTCTGCTCTCCTTCCCCATTGCAGCAGCAGGTTGAACTGCCGGCCCAGCAAGGGAGTGCCTAGTGTGCAGGCTGTGGGAAGCTGCCTTCTGCCTGGATCAGAAAATGTGAACTGATCTAAACTTGGTCCTACCTTGTATCAGCTCCTTCCCCTGCACTGGTATGTGCGTTTATAAACTGTGATCTGGGACTGGGATTAAGATTCTCAGCAAACTGTTGGTTTCCGCTAACAAAATGAGAAATAGAAGCCTACTATCCTAGATAAAAATGGCTTCCCGCTTCCTTACTGAGCCAGGCTCTTGGGAATGCTGGACCAAGTGCCTTCACGATACTCTTATAAGGTTCCATAGCTTTCACCACATCCTGAAGTTAGAGTGATGTCTTTCTCCCTCTGTTAGTCCTTCAAGGTCTGATTGAAACTCACTCTCCATACTTGGAGGAACTCCTGACGGTCCTCTTCTCAGCTACTGTTGAGACCACTGCCAGGTTTCCTGCCATGAAACCAATTGCTGTTGTGAGCTCCTTGATGCTCCAGGACAAAGAAGAAACACCAGTGAAGAAGGAGCTGGACAGTTGCAGGTGAGCCTAGGCAATGATGGGAATTCACTGGTAGGTCTGGGTTACTGGTGTCACCACTGATACTGGCTTTGTTTTCTCCTCAGTACTGAAGCTGCTTGGCTAGGGCCCTCCTCTGGCCTTCTTAATGACTGGCTGGAGATGCTGGACCCAGAGGTGATCAGCAGCTGCCCTGATCTCCAGCAGAAGCTACTGTTCTCCTGGAACAAAGTAAGAGTTGTTGGGTAGAGGGACTGCTGTGCTGAAACCACCTTTCTGGGGTACTGACCTGCACCTGGAAACAGGGCAAGGGGTAGTTTTATGTTTTGCCACATGTTGCTGTACCAGTTCCAAAGCAGTACAGGCTGACTAGGAGGGGGATTCTGGTGCATCCTTCTCAGTGCGAGGCTTATGTTTCATCTTATCTTTATATTTCCTCAGCTGTGTTCTTTTCAGGACTTCGAAGTGCATTACAGACACAACACAGTCCCATAACAGCCCAGCCAGCTGTGTTTTCATTGGTATTTTTGCAGACAGATAAATAGCTTGCCCAGAAGTGCTATGCCAAAGCTAAGACTAAAACTGAATTTCATGGCTGATGCCATGTTCTGTTAGACAGTACTGCAATTCAAGTCCTAAATCCACACATTGTCTTCTGTGCTGTCTGTCTGCCTGGATCGTTATCCCTGTGTAACATACACAGTATCTCCTACATCCACCTCGCAGCGAGGATCTGTTTATACATCTCTTCCTTGTTTGGCCCTTTCAGGCAGGGTCCCAGGTGCCCTCCTTCCGCCCGTATCTCTTGGCTCTTCTCACTCACCAGTCCAGCTGGACCACGCTGCACCAGTGCATCAGGCTTCTGCTTTGCAGAAACAGGGAGCAAAGGTGAGTCTTGTTTTTTCAGGCCTAGCAAGGAGTTTTGAGTTGAGCGACTCGCTGTGTCTGAGAGAACAAACAGAAGCTGAGATCAAGAGTTGCCGTGTTCCACGGTGCACCTGCCAGGAGATGTAACCCAGCCAAAAACAGGCTTTGTGAGAAGGATGCTGATTTCAGTCATGCTGATTTGTGTACCTTGATATAAATATTACCTGCTGTTTGATGGAAGCAGCACATAAAGATTTGGCTGTGTTCTAAACAGGAAGTGCTAATCGCTGGGTAATCCATCTAGCATTGCCCTTGTTGACAATCTTTATGAACATGGGGTTTGAAAGATGGCTTGGATAGCGAACTGACGGCAGTCTCTGTACCTGGGCAGGCTCTGCTGGATCTTTTGGTTGTACTAAACTCCGTTGCCAGTCTTTGTGTAACCCCCTTCCTGGCAGCAGGCTCCCAGTTCTGATTGCTGGAGCAGCCCAAGCTCTCAGCTTCTATACATTGCTCTCAAATACTGAAGTGCCACTGTAGTACTATCTTTCTTAAACTTGTTATGCTTATGGACCAGGAAATGCTAACATGTAATAGCAGTAATTCAGGACATGACTAAACTAGCAATACTTCTAAAGCTGGCAGTATTTCAGTTTGCTTATTATTTTATTATTGATCTCTTGCTCACTAACAATTTCATTAATTTCTGCAATCCAGGATAACAGCCAAGACAGGATGTTCTGTACACTGGGACAGCAAGGTCACTCGTCTGATTGTACCAATTGTTTGTGTTGATGATCAGCTTCTGGCCTTGTGCTGCGAGACTCTGTGTAACAGCCACACTCTTGTTGAATACCGTTTGTTCAGCTCCGTACCCTGTGCTGTGCTTATTGCAACAAATATTTAGTCATAATCTGGGAACAGAACCAAACCCCTTCTTGGGACTTAATGGATCCTATTTTTACATTTGCAGATGTTTCTTTTTTCACAGTATTCATGATGTTTAGAGGCTCTGCCATGTGTTTGTGTGCTGCCTGAGGGCTGCGTTGACTCTAATTGCAAATCTGTCTTCTTTTGTCTTCTGGCAGGTTTGACCCAACTGCATCCTTGGATTTCTTGTGGGCCTGTATTCACATTCCTCGGATCTGGCAGGGAAGGGACCAAAGAACTCCTCAGGTAGTGGTTCAGTTCATCCAAGATTCCTCTCTGGATGGAGTAAGAAGTGACGCTTTCGCAATGTCTGATTTTTCCATGGCCCAAGAGGTGGCTGGAGTGATACAGGTGCAGCATGCCAAGTTTGCTGCCTGTACCTCAGCTGGTTACTTAGCTGCTCTGCTATGTTACATATTACAGTGGCAATTTTGAGTCCAAAAAGCTGATATGAACACACATAAGTTTGCCCGCTTGGCATTTCCTCTGCAGCAGTTGCCACAATATCTGTTAAACATCTAGGCACAAGTGGTGAGCAAGCTAAAACCCAGTGTGGGATAATTCCCGTTTCACCAAGAAAAGGGGATTGCATCTCTTCTCCACAGAGGAATTTCTTTTGTTTAGTGACTGAATTATGGTTTCTGTCCCATTGTACATGCTGAGTTGGAAGTAAATTAATTCAGAAGTAGAAGAGGGGTAAAGAGATTTCATTTGGGGCTGTGATGCATGTTTTCAGAGCTCTAGATAGGAGTCAGTTTTTAAGTCTAGTCCCAAGAGATGTTCTATTCCAGTTGGGGAAAGTGTGACTAGAAGGAACTAAGGATCTAGGGATTCAGTTTGGATTCATTTTGGGTGTTCTCTTGCATTACAGAAGCGCCGTGAGGAATTTGTGCTCCACCTAAAGGCATCAGAATTGATCAGCATGGTGGAGCTGATCCTGGCTGAAGCAGAAACCAGATACCAGAACACAGAAGAGGCCTCCTGCACGCTCATCCAGTCTCGACTGCCTTTGTTGCTCAGTTGTTCTCATGGGGACCTAGAGAGCATCAAAAAAGTAACAGAGTATCTGACCAGCTGCATCCAGCAGTGGGGAAGCAGGTGGAGTTGAAAATGGGGAGCATTGTCTACTCTAATTGTAGTTACTTGTCATTTTAAGTGGTACTTGGACCAGGAAGATGGCTTTAAAAGAGACATTTGGAGGCCCTTTTGCTTTTAGGACTTCAGGATGAAATGCTTGCCATGTTTCCCCTCTGCTTTTTAAGTCAATGGTTATTTTTAATTACCAGTTCCTAACATGGGATTTCTTGTCTACTTATCCCTTGAATCACTGCTCATAATGCATCCTGCTTCTGACCATTATAATTGCTCTCAAAGCTGAATGGAGACTAGATTGTTTCCTAACAGCTATGTTAGCACTGAGGGAAGAACAGGAAGATGGTGTATTTATGGCAGCGAAACAAACTGACCTAATCCTAACCTCGCTTATGGTGGTGTTAGAAAAGATACTGAGTAATCTCCGTTTGCATTGTACTGGCTCCCAGTACAGACTATGCCGGGGATCTGTGTAGAGAACAGGCTGGCTAGTCTGAATAGTTGTGCTTCTGACTACTCTTCCAGTGGGGATGGGCATAACCATGAGTACCATGTGCAGGAGCTCTTCACTGGAGATGTAAGCAGAGCTTTCTTGTCCTGTGCCCCTTTGTAACTGCAGTTTTCTAACTCTAAATGGCCTAATGATGGATCCCCATAGACTGTGCATGGATCCCTGTAGACTTGGAATGATTTGAGTAGTTCAGAAGAAGCAAAGACTTGAAAAACACAGATTCAGATTAGCGGTGGCTGCTCTTTTACATGGTCTGTTTGCCATATGCAGGAAGGCTGTTACTAATCTGATGGGTCTGGGATGTTTGCTGATTGAACTAACATAGTACCCAGTGGCTGACCTCTCCCTTTTTCCTTCAGCTCTGTGGGGAAATGCTGCCAGGACCTTCTGCTTCAGATATATCTGCAACTACCCGAGCTCCTTGTGCCTATGCCTGAGATGCTTCTCACCAGTGAAGGAGCTAGAGACAGCAGCACTTGCAAGGTAAAGCTAGAGGCACAGGAAAGCCCCTTTCCAGTTGTGTACCCAGAGTGGATGCTACCTTGATGCCTAGTCTAAAAGGAGAGGACTGGCAAAAGCTTCCTGAGTCACTTTGGTTTCTTTACCTTGCTCTTCTGTTGCCCCTGCCTGCACTCTCAGGAGCAGAGAGTTGAGGTGGTGTTTGTTTTGTAGTGTCCTTCTATGAAATAGTATAAGCTCCACAAGCTTCTGTGTGCCAAAGGCTTCTGTAAAGCACAAGCATGCAGGCATCTGATCCTGCTTTGATGTCTGTAGGGACTGTGGACTTCAGATCCTGTGCCAGCTGGAACATTACATCTGCTCACAGATCCTACATGAAAATAATTTCTGTTAACCCCCTCTGTAGTTGGAAAGGAATTGGGAAACACTGCTTAAGAGCCAGGGGCTTGATTGTACTTTAAACTTCTTAACTGTTTACTCATTGCTTTTCTTCTAGCTTGATGCCCTGGTTCACAGATTCATTAACCTCCTCGCAGACACAAGTGACTCCAAGTCATCAGAAAGCCGCGTGTGGGATGCCAATATGGCCTGCAGGAAGCTGGCTGTGGCTCATCCCATCCTGCTGCTCAGGTACCGCTCTCCCCTTTCACCCTGTGTGGCTGGCGTTCATTGAAAAGCATCCACCCTTGTCCTAGAAAGGCAACAAACTTGCAGCAATCATGAGGATTGTGACAGAATCTGTGTTCACGTACAAAAGTCAAGAGAAAGGGCAGCAGAGTCATATCTCTTATAATGAGGCCGCACTTCTTTTGGCTCCGTAGCTGTCTGGAAACAGTCCTCTTGGAGACTAGAGAACAGAATATGGGTGGGAAATGGGGTTTGCTGATTCTGTGGATATGGCGATCAAATCCAGAACCCTGGGAGAGGATAAGGGATGCTTCTTTCCAGGAACTGAGGTGTACAATGTGTAACTGTTTCTAGGAAGAGGCTAGATCTGGATTTTCTTCTGTTTGGCGTTTCAGGCACTTGCCAATGATTGCAGCACTGCTGCACGGCCGTGTTCACCTCAATTTCCAGGAGTTCAGGCAGCAAAACCACTTGACCTTCTTCATCCACGTCCTGGGGATTCTGGAGCTGCTCCAGCCGCAGGTCTTCCAGAACGAGCACCAGGCGGCACTCTGGGACTGTCTCCTGTCCTTCATCCGTCTGCTGCTGGTAGGAAAGTCCCTGCTCCCCCTCCATCTGCAGGCTGCCAGCCACTAGAGGGAGAAGCTCATAACGCAGGGCCAGCTCAGCTCTCCCCGTTTGAAGGGAAAACCTTCATATAACTAAGAACAAAAAAGTGTATCAAGTACCTTGGAGAGCTTAAAGAGGAGGCAGGAGATCAAGAAGCTACTCTCTGGTACCCAGAAGTGCAGGATGGGGCAGTGCATCACTGCTTTTTTGTTAACTCTCATCTTCTCCATCCTTTCTCAGAACTACAGAAAATCCTCGCGGCACCTGGCTGCCTTCATCAGCAAGTTTGTCCAGTTTATCCACAAGTACATCACATGCAATGCCCAGGCAGCTGTCTCCTTCTTGCAGAAGCACTCGGATCCACTCCAGTAAGCTTCCTTACTCCAGTTGGCCCATGGTTAACTCACGGGCAGCTTGCACGGTCAGGCTGCCGTGAGCTAATCGGACAGAAGACAGCAAGATACTGTGACAAAATAGCTATTAATATGGCACTTTGTTACCCTTAGCTCCTTTAAGTCTCTGTTGAGATGAGCAGCATATCCCTTTTTATAGGTGAAAACTGAGCCCAAGGAAGCCAGATGATGATTTCAACTCGCATAATGGCCTAAATGTCCTATTGAGGCATTGTAGTGCCCTGTAGTCATTTCCAAAAGGAGGGTCTTTTCCCTGAGCGGTGCCTGCAGGGTCCCACCTGCAGATATGGGGAAAAATCCATTTGAGTTCCAGTTACAATGAAAGGAAAAATCTTGTTTCTGCTTCTGAGAAACTATTCATTTTAGTGTACATATATGTGCCGTTACTTGTCCTCATGTCCTTACTGCTATCGAAAGCTAAACATGCCATCTCTTCCCCCAGTGACCTGTCATCAGACAATAGTGACCTGGCAATGCTGAAGTCCCTCCTGGCTGGGCTGAGTCTGCCTAGTAAGAGCGGCATCTTGGACAGGGGCTCCGATGAAGAGAAGGATGGTGAGTCTGAGTGGGGGGAAGAGCTATCCCAGCTGGTGAACCTGCAGTATGTTTTGGAGCACAGATGCTTTTATGGGCTGTATGCTGTGCTTGTTCTTCTCGTAACAGCTCAACAAAAAGGTATTTATGGGTTAATTTGTTTTCCTGTCAGTGGTATCACTACTGGAGCAGAAGAACATCTCCTAACAAGGGCGAGTTTCATTGTTGTGGATTTTGCCTTCCTCAGCCCACACTTCAGGATTGACCTGTTAAGAGACCCTAAGGGTACATCCACTTCTCCGCTGTTTTCTTTACAACTTGCATGGGAAAAATATTCAGTATTAAAACAGCTCGGGAAGGTTCCTTCTCTTTGCGTCAGTTTAGGGCTACCAGAAGGTGCAGTGAGGCTAGAGACAGTGCGAGAGCCAGGAATTGTATTGCTGGTTGGCTCATGATATGCCACTGTACTGGCAGGGAACACTGGACCTGTCTCCCTGTTAAAACTACATGGACTGTCAGGAGTGACCTGTTCTCTCTCTCCCCCAGATGAAGCAGCAGCTGGCTCTCTCCCCCTCGTCAGCGTGTCTCTCTTCACTCCTCTCACACCAGCTGAAATGGCCCCGTATATGAAGAGGCTCTCTAGAGGCCAAACGGTTGAGGGTAAGTGAGGACCTGCAGAGCTGTAGTACAAAGATGTAGGGCAACTGCGGACAGATGCCAACCCTGTTACTTATCTGTCAGCTACGGGCTAGTTTCCTGTTTCAGTCTTGTGTTTGGAAGTCTCCAGCAGTTAGGATGTGGTTTTGTTTTGGATGGACTTGTCCATGACCTTTTGTGATTCTGTGACAGAGGCTTCCTATGATGCCGTTATCACTTAGCTCAGTGGTGTTGCAACTGCCTCTGCTTTGGGGCTCTTCAAGGATCTTGTAAGTGCTCTGGGAGATAGTATGAGTAATTCAAGGAGCGCTGCAGTTCATGTTGAGCCAGGTCTGGAGTGCTGATAGGAGTGCCATTTTTTTATTGATACAAAAATACCAAAGTGATGAGAAGCAAGATTTTTGTTAGAAATCCCCAAATGGCCTTCATGGAAGAAAATCATGTTAACCTGGCATATGGGAACAACATGCTGCTTCTCCAAAGGTCGTCTGAAATCACAGGTGTCTGGTGTTCAGACCTAAGTTGTGGTATTGGGGTGACAGTTTTCCTTCCACGCTAGAAATAGGGTGAAGAAATCCTGCCTGGACAGTTCTTAAAAGAGGCTTTCTGTGAAGATCTTTCGGGTACAGAAGGTGATGTTCTGGCATTGAAACCTCACGCCCCACTCCTTCCCCTGTCTGAGGCATGACAGTGCTGGTGGCCTCTGCCTGGGCAGGTTAGGATGTGCTGACGTAGCACGTAACCTACCTGTTCTCATCCTTTTTGAAGAGTGCCTTTATTACTCTAGCTCTGTGTGGAGGTGGGAAAACTTGACTGCTTGGGAGATTGGATTTGTAGGGAAAAAGAAAGATCCTTTGCTGGATCAGTGAATTTCAGTCACCGCTTTCAATCTGTGTCTTCCACCAGACATCCTGGAGGTGCTGACAGACATTGATGAGATGTCCAGACGGAGGCCAGAAATTCTCTCCTTTTTTGCTGTGAGTATTAGTGTCTCAAACTGCCACTGGAAGGAAGAGATTGTTTTCACCAGAGTCTGTGTTGCACAGCCAGCTTAAGTACTACCCTTCCTCTGCTTTTTGGGTGGTTGTTGCAGCATCTGAGAAATTTGTCTTCACTTAAGCCTTCTGACAGCAGGTGGTATTTACTTCCCTACCATCTTCTCTCCATTGTGTACTGGGTCTGTCATCATCCACTTGAACTTCTCTTTATGTCAGAGGAAGAATTAACCCTCTGTCCCCTTCCCAGTATTGGGTCAAGGAGAGAGCTCTGTCAAAAACAGTGGAGCCTAGGGAAAACTCAGCTCTCCTATGTGGAATAAGATTACAGGAGGGTGCTTTAAAGTATTCAAAAACACGATAGTCCTTCTTACAGAGAGGGATTTCCTGGCTCGGCCAGTACCTCCTGGATGTGTGTTGGGCAGGATTGGTGCTGGAGGGGTAGTAATGCAAGTCTGAGGAGTTTGTGCTCCCTGGATGGCCCTGTGATCCTAATTTGTGCATCTTCTTTCAGACAAACCTACAGAAGCTGATGAGCTCATCAGAGGAGTCCTGCCGAAATCTGGCCTTTAGCCTGGCTTTGCGCTCCATTCAGAACAACCCCAGGTGAGGACCACTGGAGCTTAGGCTATCCCGAGTCACTGATGGGCGCTGGCTGCCCATCTGGCACGCTATTGATGGTGATCTGGACTGTACTGACACTATCATGTTTTACTCCCAGCATTGCTGCAGACTTCCTTCCCACCTTCATGTACTGCCTTGGCAGCCGAGACTTTGAGGTGGTGCAGACAGCACTGAGGAACCTGCCTGAATACACCCTCCTTTGCCAGGGTAAGTTGATATCTGCTACCTTTGGTGCATGCGGGGCCTCGCAAGGGTCAAAGCTGGGCTCCTGTGCCGGGAACAGCCTCCCTGGGATGTTGCCAAGGGTCAGTGTTGCCTAGACCAGGCCATCGAACATGCAGATGATCTATATCAGTAGCAGCTTTGGTCTGAGCATCACAGGGGAGATTTGCCGTAGAGACAAGGGAGGCTTCCTTGAAATAGATTTGCTCTACAGAAGCAATTTGTTCTTACGGAAGGAATTCCTTGTACAGCTGCAAATGTTCATCCCAGTGGTAGCTGGCCGATTGCTTTTGCTTGCATGTTGGGGCTCTTGGGTCAGTCCTCGTGCTGTCTTTCCCTTTCACAGAGCACGCAGCAGTGTTGCTGCACAGGGCCTTCCTGGTGGGGATGTACGGCCAGATCGACACCAGCTCTCAGATTTCAGAGGCCTTGAAGGTTCTGCACATGGAGGCCACGATATGAACATGTGGTTCCGGGAGCTCCGCTTCCAGAGGAATTAACTTAACTGGACTCGTCGGCTGCATTGAAGCCCTGTAAGGAGACGGTGTATTTCAACCCATGTGCTGGAGGATCAAAGAGGTGATGTAGCAGGCCAGACTGTGCTGGAAAAGGAGAGCGTGCTGACTGAAGATCAGAAAGGGGCAAGGACTGGTCTGCCTGGCTAAGATGCCATTATTGTGGGAGAAAGATCTCCTGAACAGTGTGCCAAACAGGGACCACTTCCTTCGTGGGGTCTTAGGACAGTGGCTGTTGGTTTGTTGTTTTATTTCTTGTCTCTCCAAGAGCGCAGAGCTGCTGGGAGAGCAGAAGGGATCGCTGGCCCTTGCAATGGAAGTCTCTGCGCTGTCTGCATTGGAGGGAACACGCAGATCTGTGCAGGGGGAGAGAACACTTTGTTTTCTGGCAGTGGGTGGGTTTTTTTTTTTTTCTTTTTTAATTAAAATTCTCTGTTTCCATTGTGTCTTTCTGTGCTCCATGTTGCCTTGGGTATAGCTTGACATCCCTCTCTCCCTGTTCTTCAGCTTCTTGTTATTCTAGACCAAGCGTCTCTGGAAGACCTGTCTCCATGGCCAAATGCTCACAGAGCTATCTTGGCCTTTTACAGTATACGCAGGAAACGGAGGAGGTTTAGAAGGGTCAGTGGGGTATAATAGATGAGTTGGGTCAGCACCAACTGCTGACTGGACAACTTCTAAGAGGTTTCTTAGAAAACTTTTCTTTAGAAACAAATAAAGTAAACATCTTGGTCCATCTGCAAACATCCCAGCAGCTGGCCGCTGTCACAGTGGAGTCTTCAAACAAGCAGCTGGGTTTCCTCTTTGGGATCCGCCAGTTCCTCCCTGTGAGTCTTCTGACCGCTGCTCTCTGGTCCTCGTCTGCTGATGGGTGATGGCTTATTTGCCAGCTGTCATTTGAGGACAGAAAAGGAGGTGTCTGTCTTCCCTCCACTCCAGAGAAATAAGTGCTGCATATGCTTGTTCTCCAGTCTCACTTAACTCTAGACACCATTGGCTTTCGTGTCATTTGTCTCTATTCCTCTGGCACTCCACTTGTTAGTAGAGAATCTTTGTAGTATTCTAAAGACAAAGATCCTGGAGGAATTTTATAGATAGCTGTAAATAAGTCTGTATCTCCTTGCTGGTGGCAGGGATGGTTCTGACCTCATGAGTGGCTGGATGGAGAAATATTGTCCATTTTTGCAAATGAGGAGTGCCACAGCTGAGCACTTTTGCTAATGTGTCAAAATATGAATGAATGTCCGGCTGGCTTTGCAGAGAGATGGAGAAGAAAAGGGAGAGATCTGCACCTCCCATCAACTGTGAGTAGCCTTGCCTTTAAATAAAGAGATTAGAGATGTCACTTAAGGATGCAACATGCTCTTTTCGTCAGCAGCATCTGCTTCGCATCCGGAGCCACTACTGTGGCAATTAGCTACATATAAATTATGTGGAGGAACAGCTGAAGAAGATCAAGTCAGTGAAATGGTTTTCCTGAGGGGCTCAGTGACAGTAGGATTAAGGCCTGTCTAGAGGGTTCCCGGTGAGATTACTGGCTCCTCTTACCTCAGTCCCTTATCAGACATCATTAAGGTATTGCTCAGTTTGTCAGAGCAGTGAGGTGGTTCTTTTGGTGCTGCTGTGGGCTTAGAGCAACGGGGAACTTGTGGGACTGGCTGGGAAAGGGCTTTTCACAGCACTTTGAATCGAGGAGCAAGGAAAATGTCTCAAGACTGTTACCACAGCAAAAACAGTCAAAGTAGTGGTGCTTTGGTGAAGATCCCTGCAGATGGGGCTCTTCAGAAATCCTACTCCAGGGCTGCAACTAGAAATATTTATCAGCAAAAACAAATTGCATGGCTGGCCCCAAATTCTGCTGTCTGCTTGGAGATACCTGCTGTGAACAGAGCAGCTCCAGGGGGCCTGGTTTGGAGGAGCTGGGGATGTTTGGATGTTGGCAGAACTTTTTAATGACCCCTCACAGCAGGACAGCCACGCTTTGCAGAAGAGTGGGAAAAGAGATGTGTTTGAGAAGGTGGAAGGAGCATCTCTTTAGCAGCAGCAGCAAACAAAATTCAAGGGGAGGGAGAGTGGGTGGAAGTTACTCTGCAGAGCTGGGCCTTCCCATAGATCTCCCAATACAAGAAGCATCATCTATGATTTGTTAATGTCTCTGCTTTCTGATGTATTGAAGGTTCCCACTATACGTTTGCTCTGCTGCCACCCTCCGCTTGGACCCAGTGGAGCTGAGCAGGTTGCCCTGGCTTGAGGCATGTCACTGAAAACAGATCAGGGCTGAGGACGGGGCTGTCAAGGGGTGCCTGGCTGTGCAGAGACAGCTCAGGGCAGGAGCTCGTCCCTCCTGTCTGCGAAGGCAGCCGTGACAGCTCTAAAACAGTTAGCGACAGCGTTACTGATGCCCTGACACTCACTTGCCTTTTAATCTGGGCTCTGTAACTTTCATCTCTGCCTGGCTGAGCACCTTCTCTCCTCCCGTCCCTGCTGAGCTGACAGTGTTATCCTTCTCAGGTCTGCCGGGCTCCTGCCGGGGCCTGGGGCCATCTCCTCCGTCTTCAAGGAGAGCTGGTGCTTTGCTTAGAAAAGGAGCGGTGAGGAGGTTTGCAGGGTCGTTCCTGGCCAAGCCCGTGGGGCCCCCATGACTCAGAGAGTGAAAATCACTGCTCCTGTGCCTGCATTTCAGACTGCACGTCCCAAAGTGGTGCAAAATCACTGCTTAGACACTTCTCTACTGTGGTCTGCTGTAGTTGAGAGCTTCCTAGGAGAGCCACAGGCTGCCAGGGCTGGTGTCTGAGGGAGTCCACCTGGGGCTGGGGAATGCGCTCAAGAGTGGCTTGTGGGGAGGCTTCTGGTCTCCTCAGATGTACCGGGAGTCCCATCCCAGCTCTAGGGGAGGCACAATGGGGAAGGGAGAACTGGCCACAGGCTTGTTCGGCATCCTCTGGCTGCACCCAGCTCAGGGCAGGGCTGGCAGGACCCCTGTGCATCAGCTGGCCCTGCTTTGGTGCCTGCACGGCTGGTGCTCAGCAGAGGTGGTAGAGGGCTGGGGAGCGAAGGGAGCCCAGGAGGAGCTGGGCAGTCCTGGAGCAGCTGAGGGGCTGCAGGGCCCTTTCCCTAAGCACCGGGACGGGGCAGGAATAGCTGAATCCAGGTTGGGAACAGGCCCTGGCGTGCCTGGGTGGAGGCAGTGGCACGGTGCAGGCAGGCTGCAGCAGGAGAGACGAGGCTTGGGAGGAGGGGGACCTGACACCTCCTCACCCATGTTGCGATAGCATTCACTTCGGGCCCTCTCAAAGCCCAGCTGCTTCCCCACAGAGGCAACCAGGTCCCGTCTGCGTACCCTGCAAGCATCAGGGATCACAAATCCCCTGCAAACACCAGGTGCTTTTTGTGGCGGTTTCCTACTGCAAATTATTTCTCCCTGCTGCAAAGATCAAATGTTTTTATGACCCGTGATCAAAACATCATGTTTTTAGGACCCAGATGTGGCAGCCTCGGGAGGGAGATGGACACTTGTCCAGCATGTGCATGATGGCCTTGGCTGGGCACAAGTGGGCATCTCTAACCTGACCACTGCCTGGATCTCTAACCTGGTGTGGCTGGGAGCGTGGCCCCTCGCATGTGCTGATGCCCCAGAGCAGGGGTGCGGCTGTTTGACCCAGCTCCGGGCAGGGTTGTGTATCCCAGGAGCCGTGAGGGGTGTCTTGGAGCACCATGTGAGTTTGGCTACGAGCAGGCCATGACTAACCGGGGAGGTGCCTGCGTGCTCCTGACTCAGTGGCAGCTGCCTCTGGGCATGCTTGACGTTGGGGAACTGGAAGAATCCCAGCACTGAGCTCAGAAGCAAATCTGCCCAACCCGCTACGTCAACGGAAACGCAAGGAAAGGTATAGAGGTAACTGCTAACAGATGGGATTTCATGGTTAAAGGCACCGACATTTTGCCAGCCATTAGAAAAGAGGACGGGTAGAGAAAGAGAAGCCTCCCTTTGCAAGGAGCAGCACGCAAGAAGCCTCGCACAAAAAACGGAGAGGAAAACCCCATCTCCATTAGCTATTGTCTGAGTGTAAATGTGGGCCCTGGAGTCTATTCCGGGGACTGCTCCCCGGGGCCTCGCCATCCTCTTCCTCCAGCCAACCTCATCTGTGACCTCGGTCAGTGACAAACACAACCCTGGCCCTGCCTGCCCTCCATTAACTTCCTTCTGGCCACACCACGTTTCAGGATGGTATGATTCATGCTTAACTCGAGGAGTCGTTCGCTAAAAGCTAAAAATGGTAAGACTTTTGTTAGCTTTGGGTATGTTAAAGCCAGCCCCACACCAGCTAAGTAGCCTGGCTTCTATAGGGGTAGCATTTGCCTAAGGTGGGCTGATTTTTAAATCTCTGCATTGCCTCTCTGTGTATTTAGATAATTTGGCCCTAAAGCAGCAGAATATAGAGCTTGCATTTTCCCCTCCTTTTAAATTCAAGAGACCTTTATGATAATATATCTGCCCATTCTGTGTAGCTGGTGGTGTCTTGCCTTTGGTGTTACCCTGTTTGCATGAACAGCATCTCTAACACAAGAAGATATTGGGCAAAAAACGTCAAGACCCCCAGCAACAATTAAAAAATTCATTAAGCTACAATAGGCCAGTCATTGCTGGGTAATTATTAAGTTGTAAGAATTGCTAATTGTCTTATTAGCATTAAACAATTATGCAAATAATGGAAAACACCATAAGAGTAATAAAATTACCTCCCTTTTTCTCTTTCTTTTTTTTTTTGAAACCAATAATGAGATTTAAAATCTAAAGTGATGCTTATGGTTTTGCTCTCTAGGGTTTATTGGGAACATCTTTGGAGAGGAGTGAGACCTCCAAGAGCACTCAGCACAGGGTGAGTAGGACGTCTTGAACCACATCAACCTCCCGGCGTCTTGCAGAGCTTGCGGTGCCCCCGCACCAGGCTGTCCCCCCATTCTGCACCCGCCACAGCCACCCAGGCAGCAACCCAGGGACGCGCAGGTGCTGATGGCTCTGGAGGACCACGCAGTGGTCTCGTTGCTAGGCCAGGACTGCAGAGACCATGAATTTTGTACTGTCGTAGACTTCCTATGGGAGTCTCCATTCTCCCCCAAATGAAGCCCATGGTGCTTCAGGTTTGGTCTGGGTGAAAAGGCAATTTGTAGTTTTTCACATCAATTCAGCGCAAAAATGGAAAGTTCTGGCCTTTAAAGTTATGCTATCTCAAGGATTTTATTACTAACAAGTTAGTAACCTGAGGTAAGAGCCGGCCTCTGTTCCAGGTGAGGTTCCAGCTGGATTTCAGAGGTCAGCAATAAGCCGAATGATGAGCGAGCGCCTTTGCGTTCCTGCAAAATGAGAACAAGACCTTGTTTACCCCCACCACGAGGAAAAGGCGACTTCACTTATTCATGTCCACAACAAGCTTGGAAGAGGCAAAGTGCTTCTTTGCTTCAGCGTGTTAATGTTGTTAATCACTAACAAATATTATCAGTTTTCTAGGCTTTAAACTCTGCTCTGCTGATAAGACACAGCGTTTCAAAGCAGTCAAGCCAGCTCCTGCTCCAGGGTGGGTCCTGCTTCCATGGTGATGCCGTGATAGATACAGGTCACCTCACCCAATCTCGTGATCCAAACAGGTTTTGATCAGCAAAACGCACTTTCACTTTTGCTTTCTGATAAGAGCAGTGAAGTTTGTGGCTCCCAGAGGGAGCGTTCTGCCATGGCAGTGCAAAGATCAGAGATCACCACCGCCTGTTTCAGCTTCCTTGGAAGAGGACGGGAGGTTACCTTCTGAAACAAACACCATCCCCAATCCCCTTGGAGAGCTGCTTTTAGCTCCCTGAGACTCTCTGGTGACGCACCAAGCAGCTGTTGAGGGCCCCTTCACTTTTTCCTTCTCACCTGGTGCATAAGATGCAGCGTGTAAGCAGTCTCCCACCCTCGTTGCCTGGAAATAACTTTCTGACCTCTAGCCTGTCCCTCACCTCACCGTTTTGGGTGATAGAAAGCTGGCAGGTCATCTTGGTGGCGGGCAGGAGAGACAACAAGGGAGTGAGACTTGTTTCTTTTTTGATGTGGCTTTGCATTATACCTGGGTGACAGGACACACTTTGCTCTGATGCTCACTGGTTTTGGTCCTTTGAGGTTTTAGAATAATGGATTTACCATTTATGAGCTTCTCGGAGTCGTGTCGTGGAGAGATTTACCAAAGTGCCTCTTTCTGTAACTTCACATTTCACTTTCATCTTCTTTCAGTGGAAATTCGTGTTCAGACTTGAATTTTGTAATAACTTCTCTTTATGCTACTTTGCAGGTCAAACTAGCCAGACTCCAAGGAGAGGCAGGTATCATGCGGAAGCATTTCTGTGTGAGTAGCTGTGAAATTGTTGGGGCTTTCTTTTCCCTGGCTTGGGGCTTTCCGTCTTCGTGGAGTCAGCCTGGCTGCCTTCTGGGAAGAGAGAGCTGATGAGGCATGTTACTGACGAGACGCATACTTTTTCCTTCTCGTTTTGAATCCCTCGATTTAATACAAGCCATTGGCACGGGAATGTATGAGAGCTCTTGGCTACGACACGCACTTCCTCTTGTTGGGAGGGAACAGCCCTGTGTACAGCCTGCAGCGAAATTATGAAGTAGCTGAATTTCATCAGCTGATTTCCCACAATAGTTAAAAGGTGTGATTTTTCTATGATGTTACGCTGTCTTATGAAAGAAAACTCCATTACTTGATTCTCAGCTTCATGAGGCTCCACATTGTCTGATATAAGCAATCAAGCCTTTCCCCCTCCCTCAAGTCCTCAAGCTAACAAACGTCAGTTGTTTTTCTTTGGGCTTTAGGGTGGTCCTAGTGATATATTTAAGGTTTTTTTCTACTAACAGTAAAGTCTGGGCTGCTGCATATGGGAATCAGGATAAATTTAAGAGGTAATGGCAGAGGGTGATCCCCACTAGTCATAATCATAGCAGCTCTCAGGAAGCACTCAGCATTTCTCCGTCGCAGTTTGGTATCTAGGAAGAGAACTGAAAAGGACTGTGGAAGAGAAAGAAAAGTAGAAGTGTCTGTAAGTAGAGAAGAATAAATCAGTCCATTTCTGTGGACTGCTGCTCTCCAACAAGTTTCCAAACACGCTTCGGGAAGGGATCCAGGGGAGCAGGCACTGCGCTTGCAGGACGCACTCCACTCCGTGAGCTGGCAGTGCACCACAGGGGGCAAATTTCACCCAGCAGCACTGGGAAAAGCTGTGAGTGTGGGCCAGGTCTACAAAGTGGGCTGAGGACATATAAGGCTCCTCCAAGGAAAAGCTGTAGAAGGGAAAAATACAATCCAGAGTAAGGATTTGTAAGCGTCATCTCACGAGGAACGTCCTGGGAGAACAGCGGTGGTGGGTAATGGGCAGGCAGCCGCACAGGCAGCTCTGCTCCCTTCCTGCCCTGTTCCTCCCTCTAGTGCTTGTTAGTTTACCTGTTGGTGCATTAAAGACTCATCACAGCTATAAACTCCCGCAGAGCTCTCCTTAATCACCAGCTAAGAACACCGCACAAGTCGCTGATGCCTGTATTTTGAAAAGCCATTATTGGGCCAGTAGTAATACTATTAGTGCATCAGCTAACTCCTTCAGCGATGTCATTTTAATCACCTTCGTGTGGACCCGATTCTTCTGGTGTACCAAGGGCTGTACCTCCAACCTAGCCCTCTCTTGGGATGCGCAGCTTGGAGCCAGTGACTAATAGTTTCTTCTTCTTCTGGTGTCTGCAAGCCTGGATGCCTTTCTGATACGACCGTCTCGGTCAAACACAAGTGACCGGGCTCAGCGCAGGGAGGGACGAGGTGAAATGTAGTGGCCTGTGATACACAGAAAATCGCAGCTGCTCTCCGAGTCCAGCCTGGCTTTCCGCTCCGTGGGTCTGCGTCCCCTGCCACCCAGCCCCAGCTGCCCCTTCCCAAAGCGCGAGGTAATGAGAAGGGACTAACCGCACCGACTCATTAAGCCGGGTTTGTTAGAAGACAGATTGTCATGTTAAATGTATTTTTAAAAAACTAAATATCATTCCCTGGGCCGTGCCCCATCTGGGCCATTAAATCTGGAAGCGGTAACTACAGCTGTGTCAAAGCTGAGCTCAAAAGCCGATTTTCACTATTTGTGCTACCAGCAATTGGCAACAACTCCATTTCCAAACATCATTTTCTTCTCCTCGTTTCCCAGTGCTGCGCTATGTAGATTGCAAGCACGGCAGGGGGATGCACGCTGCTACACAAAACAGTCTCTGGGACTTACAGAAAGAAACCTCACAAATGCATTTGCTAAACCCATCGCATCCTCTTTATTTCTCACCTAAGTGACCTGATGACAGAGGATGGGAAGGGGCTGCCCATCATTAGGCAGTTGGCTTTTCGTAAATTATGCAAATTTTACCAATCTAATGAAAAGGTGTTGTGGAAATAAAGCGGGACAGCTCAGCTTTCAGGGCTCCAGCGCTGCAAGTTTCCAACTTGCAAGAAAGCAAGCCTCTTTTTCAAGGCAAAGGGGAAAAAAAACCAACTTTGAGTTAATCCAGCGTTTCTTTTGATTGGTCCCCTGGTAGTCTGATTAATTTTGAGTGCAGATGTTTACGCTTTCCTTCACAGAATACACCCAGTACTCGGGAGCAGGCTCACCGTGCCGTATTTCCTCCTTGCCACGCCGTTCTTGTTACGGTTGTGCAGCAACATATGCTAAGGCCTTATTACAAGGGATTCCTATAAATGGCATAAAGGATTAATAATGTATTTATAACACAACTTTGTTTTAGTATAAAGTGATCTATAAATTTGTAATAAATGTTTTATAATGTTTTTGTAGCCTGTTATAAATGATAAATGGGAGACTATAGATGCCACATCAAATATTCATGCTGCATTGTGTGCATTATTATGCCGTTACTGTTCAGGAAACCATTAATAATAAAGTGAATGGAGATGTAAAAGTTGCTGACATGCCCAGCAAGCCATTTATAATGAAATGTATAATCCTTACCATAAAGTAAATACATTGGCCAGTGATTGTTGATGAAATGGAAACACGCTGAATTATTTGTGAGGTATTTATATATTAATGTATATTATCCATATCATGTCATAGAAATGCCATTAATATATTATATTATATGTATTATTAATTATTTTTATCTAATTTATAGGCAGCTCTTAAAGCGTTACCTTGTCTCTTCGGCAGCTTTGTCAGCCGCACGGGAACCGGTGAGTGATTTTATGTGCTGCGCGTGCCGCGGGGCGGCCGGGTGAATTGGCAGTCGCGGCGCTGGCCATGGCCAGCCCGGCCGGGGAAGGGCCACGGTGGGCGACCACCTTTCTGGCTGCTCACCCAGCCACCCCGCGCTTCCCCCTCTGCGGGGAAAGGGAGCGGAGGCGGCTGCGGGTGATGCCCGACAGCCGCCGATGCCTGATGGGCTGCCCAGGCCGGGCAGACCCCGGCCGCCCTCCTGGCCGCCCTCCTTCCCTAGCCAGGATGAGGCCTCTGGGCGGCCATGCTTCGTCCTCCCTCCTCCTCCTCACACCTCCCCTGTGTCGCTGCCCCTTCACGAAGGAAACCTGATTGTTTTGTGCGTGGGTGCAAAGGAAATTTCCTTTGTCCCCACGGCAGAAGCCCGATGTGTGGGATGCCATGTCGCGATAGGGCCATGCTGGGACGGCCCGGGGTGCTGCTGTCCCCGGCCGCCATGGAGAAGCAGCCGCCCGCCCCCCGGCCACACACGACGCCCCGCAGCAGCTGCCCACGCAGGACCGCCGGTCACGGCCAAAACACACACGTTTTCTGTCATTTCTCCCCCGCTCCGCCAAGCCCGGCCCCGGGGCGAGGGAGAGGGAGGCCCTGAGGGGCCGCCACCGCCCGCCCCTGCCCGCCCCTTTCCCCGCCTCCTCCCCGCCGCGGCCGCCCGCCACACGCCGGCAGCCTCCGGCCGGGCTGGGCACGGCGAGGGGCTCCCTCCTGCCCTGCCGAGCCGCCGCGGGGCGCCGGGCCCGCCGCCGCCTCCCCCGGCCCGTCGAGGCCATGGCGGCTATCCAGAACCTGCAGCTGTGGTGCAAGCAGCAGTGCGAGGGCTACCGCGATGTCAGCATCACCAACATGACCACCTCCTTCCGCGACGGCCTCGCCTTCTGCGCCATCCTCCACCGACACCGGCCCGACCTCATGTGAGTACCCTCCACGGGCGTCGAGGCCAACGCGTGGGCCGCCGGCTTGGCGGGGCCGGGACCCTCCGCTGGCGGCTGAGGGCCCTCGCTGGGCTGTGGCCAGCCCGCCATCGAGCCGCGGACCCCAGGCCCTCCGTCCACCGCGGGACCTTGCCTTCCCTGCAGACGCAGCCCCAGCAGAGATCCCAGCTCCTCCTTGGGAGATGCTGCGGGCGGGCGGCCCTCGCCGGGAGCTCGGCTAGCGCCCACGCCGAAAATCTCCAAGCGAAGAGCTCCGCTCTTGCTGCCTACGTGCTGTTTTCTTCCCCCTATATTCTTCCTTATTTCCCTTTCTTCTCTCTGTGGCTGAGGTATAAATATTTTAAACGCGTCCTTTTCCATTGCAAGACAAGTTCAGGCACCGATTTTTGGGAAGCATTTCCTTCTTTGCTGTTTGTGTTTACTTAGGCTGGGCTTTCCTCGCTCAGCCCGACGGCAGCTCTGCCGCTTATGAGTCGGGAGGCGAGGGCTATTTAAACAAAATACAATAGAAAGGCAGGGCCCAGCAGCCGCTGGATTCCTGCACATCACTCGTTTTTCCCGTCCAGAGCTCTGTCTGTGGAAGGCAAAGTGTTTTCCAGCCCTTGCTGGTGCCGTTGCTGGTGCCCTGTGGGTTTTGACCTGTCCCTGCCCAAATGTTAACGTCTGGGAAGGTGAATCGCTGAAGAGAGATGTAGATCCTGCTTCCTAGTTTGTTTTTTTTTATTTCTGGGCTCTTTGGACTTTGAGGTGGGGGGGTGAGCAGGGAGGTCAAGGCAAGGGAGCAGCGCAGATTGCCCAGGAGCATTGATTTAAGCGGTAGCTCTCCTCCAGTCAGATGCGTCCAGCTGGTGGAGGACCAGGTTGGGTTTTCTGTACTGTGGTTTTTCTCCTATTCCTTGAGGTTCTGCCTTTTTCCTTGTGCTCCCAGGACAGCCTGCCGCTTGGGTTTGTGTGCAGAAATCTCTCTTACAGGTGTCTTGCTTCTGGTGGAAACCCAGGGAGAAGATCTCCTCTTGCTCTCTCTGCTCTGTTGTTTTGAAACCTGGAAGAGGCAGGAGCAGGCTTGGGCAGCAGGAGGTTAGTGCAGGAGCTTCAGGCATGCTTTCGCTGTAGTCCCCAGTGCTTGGGCAGTCACCATGGTGTTGCTGTGTTTGGCTTCCTGACATGCTGTCATGTCCACGTGACTCCAGATATTTCCTTTCCTTCCTTTGATTCACACTCCCAAAGATACAAAATACCAGGGCAGAAGGGTTGACGTGACCAGGAGGTGCTCGTAGAGGGACCGTGACTGCTTCCTGGCCAGCTCTGCAGATGGCCCATCTGGAGCATGGGTGTAAACAGGGGCTCGGCGACTTGAGAGCTTGAATAATCTTGTTGACCAATTTAGTGGGTTGTTTATAATCCTTGAACTGTGTATCAAGGGTTGTGGATAGATATATCTTAAATAAATGCTCCTGTGCTGAAGAGGGAAAATGTTCCTTGTGGCGTCTGTCTGTTCCCATTCATTTTCTTTTATGATGGAAATTCTGCCTGACTTTATTCAGGACCTTACAGAAGCTCTTTCTGACTTGGACCAGCTCAGCAAAGACTGCCCGAAGGTTAAAGTAAAAGAAGCTTTTATCAGTGACCTCCCTCATCAGTGTCAGTGGTGCAATGCAGGCAAGCACCAGGTGTATCCTTGGCTGGGCAAAGTCCTGCTGGAAGGAAATTACACTTTCAAGTCGTTGGTGGCCAGGGCTGCTGGGAGTCATGTGTCGGATCCTGGGGCTGAATATTTGTGCAAATTCTCCATGAATCTGTAAAAGCTTCTCTTGAGTGTTGGCGGTGCAGGAGCCACCGGCAGAGAAGTGCAGCCGGGTGCACGTGTGGCAGTGACTCCTGCTTCCCAAGGGCTTGAAGTGGTTTATCCTGAGCTCCTCCCCTTGCTTCTAGCAAAGATCCGAGTTGAAGATTAAAAGCATCATACTGAAAATAAAACTAGAAAAGGATAATTTGTGTTTGGAGCACTCGGTGTGTTTGCAGCAGCTCTGCTATATAAATCACTTGCAGAACACGATTCAGTCACGGCATCAGAGTTTTGCAACAGTGTGTTTCCCGTCTTCGTTTACACAAATGACATTCTGGGGCTGAGGAGTGCAGGGGATTTCTCCTTGTAGGAGCCTGAGAAATTCCTGGGAAAACTTTAAGCAATTACAAAATATGGTCATAATCACAGGCTTCTCTTGCGGGGTACGTGGGTCAAAGGACAGGCTGGTGTGGATCTCTCCCCCCTTCCTGTTTTCTTGCTGGAAAACATAAGGAAAATATGGTAACTTCTTTCAAATGTGGTTGATGTTGGTTTGTATGTTATTGGCGAACAGGGCAGCCTGTGTAAAACTAGAAATGCATTTCACACTCGCTTCCCACTCACCCACGGTTGCTCTGGAGGAGTGGAGGCTGAATTACCATGGAAATTCATTTCTCTTTTGTCCCAGCTGAAGAGTGCTTCATAGCCAGCTCCATCCAGGCACACACGCTGCGTCAGGCAGGCCCCAGCCCATTTTCTGGGGTGATTGCAGAGCCTTGAGGCTCCTCTCATCAGAGGACGTGAAGCCTCACGGCGGCATGGTGGGAGGCCGAGGTCATCTGCGGCTACCGCATGTGATGGCGATGGCTGTGCAAGCTCTGGCCACGGTTTTAGTGGCCTTGGCCTGATGAGTGAGAGAAGAAGCAGGGGAGCCACGCACACTCGCTTGGATATTAATGCCAGATGTCGAGGAAAGGTTTTGATTAAGCGCCTTCTCTTCGTCCGGGATCTTGCTCTTTCCCAGACTGTGAGCTGCTGTTTAGCTCGGTGTTCTGGGAATTGGCTGGTTGTGAAATCCCCCTTGGCAGCTGAGCAGCAGCGGGCACCCGCTCCTCCAGCGGTGTTTCCTGGGCCACTGTCAGCTCAGCAGGTCAGGATGAGGCCAAGAGTTGCCGGGAGGGCCCTGGCCGTGCTGAGGACGGGTTGCCCGCAGCCTCCGTCTCCTTAGCAAAAGGCTGGTGTGAAGCAGAGCTGCCACCTGCTTGGCCTCTGCGGGGTTGTGGTTTGTGTGACAGGCGTAGGCGAGGGGAGGGTGGTTCTGGGGTCAGGAGGTCTCGTCTGTTGTTAGTCACCCCCAGCAGCACCACTGCAGCTCGCCAGCGAGACCAGAGCAGTGTGGAACAGGCATTGCTGAGAGCAGGACGAGTGCGTGGGGGACATCTTCCACCTGGGATTGCCAGCCCTGTCCCCTCTCCCCAGGTGGTTTGCACCTCCAGAAGGAGCACAGCTGAAAGGTCCTGTTCCCAGCAGAGCACGCTGGATTTGAACCCTGTGTGTTCAAGGACTGCGAGCAGGCGAAGGGTGCTTCGCTCTTTTTCAGTGATCCTTTTGACTGTACATGTTGTCTCTAGAGAAAATAGTACAACAGCGCTGAGAGGTAGAAGCTTTTTGAGACCATCATGGCTCTTGGACTTTTTTTGCTCAGTCTGCTCTGAAGCAGAGTTTCCAACTGAGTGCGTGCTTCCAGCAGCAGAGATTCCTCCTAAGGAAGCACATGTGCTTGCGAAGGACTGTGGCGTGCTTTGCGAGCGCTGGGTCTGTGCAGCTGGAGCAGTGGGTGGTCACGGAGATTTGTGGGCATGAGAAATGCTCGGCCACTTTTTGCTAAGAGAAGGATTTTTTTGGGAGCTAAAAACTTCACTTCTATTCCTCTGCTAGTGAACTCCACTCTGATTTGTTTCCAACACTGGAGGCCCTCTCTTGGGTCAGATTTATATTTCTCACCTCTTCCAATTAATTCAGTTGCCTGTGTTTTCTCAGCGGAGAACTCCTACTTCTCCATTTGTATTAGCTTTGCTTTCTTAGGATTACATTGGTCCAGAGAGCTTTGATATTCCAAGGTAGGAGATGCACCAGCAAGATCAATTTGCAAAAGAAATATTATATGTAAGCAGTTCACCCGTCTAGCCAGGGAAGGACTGGTGCTGAGAGGGCAGGAGGCTCTTGAAATGACCAACTAAACTGGTTGTTTACGTTTTCCTTCGGGGAACAGAAGGGGATTTCAGACATTCACCATCAGAGATTCAGATTTTTAGGTCTCTGTTACATGCCACACAGTGTGAAGTTGCACACACGCTACCATAGCAAACAGCATTCAGCATGGGAGCAAAAGGCACTGACCAACAATAAATAGGTAACTCCACTATGTTATGTCTTACGTGTCAGAATGACCGAGGAAGCTGGGGCTCCCCTTTGCTCTTGCAGGTGATTTCCTGCGTTCAGGATGTCCCTGCTAGAGAGACTTTATTTGGGACCCAAACCAGGAGTGAGGCAGAGAGCTGCAATCACCTCCTGCAGCTGGCTCTTAAAAAAGCTGATTTTCTTGCCTGGCACAGAATGGGATGAGTGTAGCTATTGTTTCACTGAAACTTTTTTGGCTTGTGATTATTTTTGTTGCTCTTTTTAATCCATTGTCTCAGGGAAGGGAAATCTCCGGGCAGGAGCACTGCTTGAAGAAAAACCTCTGCAAGTCCCACACAGGATTTCGCACAGGAAGGAGTATATGATTTAGACGTGGGATGTGCCTTGTCTTTACGTGCTTCTTGGGGGAGTTTGACCTTTGAGTCTTATCTGTCATTCATTCTTTCCTTATTCCACATAGCAATACCAGATGCAGGAAGCAGGGAGGACGCATCGGCTGTGGCATGATGGACAAACCTGTTTGAAGGCGCCTCTCTTATTTATAATGCAGTGCTCCACTTTCTGCACTAAGTAGATAAAGGACCTGGCTTGCTCCTTGCTGTTACAAGTCATGGAAAAAGTTCCCCTGCTGCGATACAGATCATGTGTTTGTCTCATGAATAGGTCACTGCGAGCTAGTTTTGCCCTGGCTTTCACACGGTTATCCTGGCTCATTTCAGAGGTGAGGGACTGGCTAACAAGGGTAGGTCCACGTCGGTTATAAAGGTGCTACGTACAAAAATGCAAAGTTGGTGCTGTAGCCTTTTCTGTTTATCAGCGAGAATTTTCTCTCTGATATTTCCTTTCACTTAGGTCTGTGCCAGCAGGTACAAGGATTGTAAAGTGAAACTGGGTTATCAGAAAAGAATTGACCCTGCCCTCTTGCCTGGGCAGAAGTAAGCAGTGTTGGAGAGCAGAGCTGCCAGTCAACAGTCGGTTTTGTATGCCTAGTTTAGCAAGTGACAGTCAGTTTAAAACAAAGCTGACGGTGGCTGTTTCCTAAGCAAGGGACGTGCTCTGCTGTGGGTGAGAAAGCGCGCTGTGTTGCGGCTCTGCTTCCAGTAGCACAAACTCACTCTTCCCCATGCTTTCTTGCCTGTCCTGCCAGGTCCCAGTTTCTGAGTTCCCAACCCCGTGCAGAGAGAGGTGGCATCTGGGTTGGACCAGAGCGCAGGAGAGCAAATCTGGGGAGAGGAGAAGAGGGAGGTGGTGTCCAGGGACAGCAGAAAGGAAGAAGGATTGTTGACTTTGGCTTGTAACTGCAAACAGTAATTGTCTCTTCCTTTTCAGCTATCAGTTATGGTTTCAAATCAAAGCCCTAGGGAAAGGAGAATAAGATTTCTACAGACAGCTTTGGTGTTATCAGCCACAGTATTGTGTTGTGGGCAGAGGTATTTCCCAGGCAGATTCCTGGTGGTGTTTTTGTGGAGCTCCACCAGAGGAGAAAAGAGGATTTGAAACCAGAACTTGTGTGCTGGTGGAACCAGCAGCTTCTGAGATCGGAGGGTATGGGTGCGTCAGGGAAGCGTGCGATACGTGCAGCATCTGAGGGATCCACACCTCCTTGGAGCTGAGGAGACAACTTGCAAGATGGGAGAAGAGCATGGATGTGACTGGAAAGTAATTCTGGGGAGAGAGTGTTGCAAATCTGGCTGGCAGGCATCGGTGTATCTTTTTGAGGTGGGAGAGGAGCAAGGCTTTTTAGGGGAAAAAAACCCACCCCATGAGTTAGAGGTTGCTCCTGGCTGTCTCAGCAAAACCCCTGAATCTGCATGGGTTGTTTTGGCATCAGCACATCCTGTCCGCGGGAGGCTGTGGGAGTCAGCCCTGCAAGGGCAAATGTGCCAAAAATGTGTTGTGCTGCCTGTGGGCAGATGGCTGTGCCTGCTGGGTCTCCTGCACGTCTCTGTCCTGGGAGGTACAGCAGGTCTGTGACTGTCTCGGTCAGGACCTGCCACGCTGCTCCCTGCGGAGCATCTCCGAGAAGGCAGGGTGGGAGGAGGTGCTCTGTCCCCCGAACAAGTGAGGCTCAGAGAGGTTCAAGAAGCTGAAAGTGAAGCAACTTGCTCTACATCACCAACCTGAGATTTTTCTCTTATTTCTATATTTCAGAAACTTCAACTCCCTCAGTAAAGAAAATGTGTACGAGAACAACAAGTTGGTAAGTGACTTTTAATGTTTTACTTTTGGTCTAGTCTGTGACCTGGCACCTTGCTGATGTGGTTTAGTGACAGAAACCCTGCAGATGCACGTATTCAAATCCTTTGCCTTATTCTGCATGCGTCCAACCTTCTGATTTGAACAGCAATGTCCAGGCTTGCTGGCCGCTTGAAAGCACCCTCAGACTGCTCACACTTCTTCGCTGGCTGCACAGCGATGCCTGTGTCCTGTGGCAGCAGGAACTTGGACAGAGATGCTGGACGTGGACATGTTGAGTACGTGATGCTCCTGAGGGATGCAGCAGGAGCTGGGAGGTAGCTGATGTGAGAGCGGAAGCGTAGGGAGTCTCCCCCCACTTCTGCTCGTTCCTGGTACAGGGAATGAAGGCTGCTGGAAGGTGAAGACATCCTAAAACCTCATCCTGCCTGGACACTTCACTCCAGGATGGGGTTTGAGTTTCTCTTGTTCTCTCCACAAAGCAGAAGTTGAGCAGGCCAACCCCCTCCTGCACTGGATTCAAGCATGGGCTTAGCGCTCCAAGGAAGGATTTTTTTTCCTCCCTCTCTCCCTCGCAAAGAGAGAGGCAGCAGATTAAAATGCTTTTTTCCCTTGGCATCGCTCCACACAGCTTCGTGGCTTCTTGGCAGGAGCTCGGGATGTGAATGAACCACGGCAGCTTGCTCTTGTCTGGACTGGAGGAATGACATCCTGTGACGCAGTGAGCCATCCGAGGTGGTCCTTGCCTCCGGGAGAGCTAAACTTGCCCCCCCACGCTCCTTATCTTCTGCTCCCCTTTGGCCCCGGCCATGTTCACAGTGCCTGTGACGGACCCCCTTCTCCCCAAGCTGGGGCTGCAGTATATGAGCAGTTACTCACATTCTCTGGGGTTCAGCCCTCCGTGTTCCTCTCCTCTAGGTGACATTCAGACCAAACATTTTTGCCCTTGAGGTTTGGTATTCGGCAGGCATCAGGGCCTCTTCGTCACGGACGGTCCACCCGGCCAGAGTGCTGTGAAGCCCTGAGAGTTGCTCCTTCCCCAGCCAGGGCGATGGTGTCTGCTCTGCTGGCGACTTTGCTTGTCTGTGGGAAATGAGCTGTATGAGCCACCTCCACTGCTCTTATTAATGAAAAGCTTCTTTGTGCCTCTCATAAAAAGAGTTGCTCCCCTCCTTTGTCACAGCGTATGTCCCCCCCTTCCTTAGTTTCTTTTCTGTCCTTTATTTTGCTCTCTCTTCCTTGCTCCACCTGCTGTAGGACGACTTGTCTGTGTTACCCTTTCACTGCTGGTCTCCTGCTGCCTTGGCTCTGCCGTGAGTGGGGTTGACCCCTCCATCTCCCTGTGGGCTCCTGGGCTGGACTCCCCCCTCGGACTGCTCTCCATCCTAGCTCCTGCGCTTTCTTCCTCTGGCTGTCCTTGGCATATGAGTGGGTCTAATTTCTCCCAGCGCTGTTCCTCAGCTATTGTTTAGACCCTCCTTGATGCCTCACTATTCAGTAACTTCTTTTCAGAGGCTGTATTACTCAACTGAAAAAATCTTGTCCGGGCTGCAATTTGCCATATAAGGTCTTCTGCCAAGGAAGAATGTGTCACTTCTCAAGTGCCAAAAATACCCAACTCCAAACCCTAGAAAACTTTCAGTTGGTGGCATTTTTTTGCTAAAGATTTCAAAAATGTATAAAGAGGAGAAAGGTTTCTAGAGGCCTAGGATCCAATTCTTTCAGTGCTGATGGATGGTGGCGTGGTGTAGCAGATACAGCAGTGGGCTGTGTCAGAGGAAGCTGTGCCTGGCTGGCTCAGGTGGCTCGAGCGTATCTCTTGGCCTCCTCAATGCAGGGTGGGAGCAGTGGCACTTAACTCCTTCGTAAAGCACTTGGAGCTGCACTGATGAAAAATGTTATGCAGAAATAACGTGTCGCCTCTTCAAAGGCCGGCCTGGGCAGGCAGATAGAGGAGAAGAGCGACTGGACCATGTTAGGTGGTGATCTTGTTGGATCTCTAGGCAAGAGCAGTTCCCAGTAACACAAGCATGCTGTAGGCACAGGGGACGCTACGTCCTAATGCTGCTCTCTGCATTGCTCACCTGGTTCTGGCCAAGCCAGCTGTGTGCAAGGGGAGCATCCTCCTCTTTGTGGTCCAGCCAGCCCCTCGCACTTGTTCTGTGCCTGTTGCGCTGGTCTCAGCTATGGTACCATCTGGCAGGAGGTGGCACGGCCTGCGTTCCCGCTAGACTGCACACTGGGAATGTCCAGCAACAAAACTCCACTGGTCAGACCAGTTGTGCAGCCAGCGCGATGAGGAATGCTCCGAAGAAAATATTAAGTACCAGGTTACAAGACAGGCGAGTGCCAGCCTGGGCTGGCAGCCGGGATGACGTGGCCGGAGGTAACTGGCTGAAAGCATGCTTAATGTCAGCTCAGTTACATTTTTACCAGGATACCCAATGGAAAAAAATGGTAATTATCTTGCTAAAAAATAATGGCTGTTTGTTTCTTCTAAGCAGGAACAGTTGGCTTGTACACCAACACTGTTGTGTGTCTGTGCCAGAGGTCAGATGCGGAGGGTTTTAATATGTTCGAGTCTTTCTTTAACCCTTTCACTGTGGGGTTCAGCAGTAGTCTGCCTTGTGCCTCTGCTCCTGCAAGTGCTGTTATCCTTTGCTGTGTTGGCATTTCAAAGGGGGTGCTGCAAAGGTGGAGGGAAAGGGTTTTTTCCTATAAGCCAGGAAGAAAGAGGGCTGGAGAAAGTCCCTAGTAAAAGCTCTACACTGACTTGAACAAGGGCAAAGTTGCTTTATGGATGTTGCATTTTTTTGATCCTCTAGTAAAGGCTCTTGTTCGGAGCCAAACGAAAATAGCTTTTCCCTCCTTTATCTGACTTTGATCCTGCAGTTTCAAAGCAGAGGAGACCACGAAGAGGGATATTTGCCCCAAATACATGTTAGGCAGCATGGAAATGGTTAAGCTGGACAGGAGCTAGGTATCAGGAATTCTTTTTCGTTATTCCTCACTTCCCCCTCTCTAGTCTGGGAGAGAGAGCTCCCTCCTGCAGCCCAAGATTTCCCCTCTTTCAGATGGGGAAGAGCAGGCAGTAGGCAGGAAGCATTAACATTTGCACAGCACTCGGAGATAGAAAGCTGCCTGCAAACACCTACCAGCACACCGTTAATTGGGGAGCGCTCCAGGTTGGGCTGGAAGCCTGGAAACGAGTCTGCCAGCCTGGACTGACACATCCCCTTCTGCCAGGCCTCGCTCTCTGCAGCTGTGCATATCCAGACAGAGGCAGGCTCGAGGAAGAGCAGGGGAAGCCCAGGTGAGTTCCTGTGCAGTGAGCTACGGCCAGCGTGCCAGGCCAGATTTTTGGCTCCCTGCCTGAATTTCTCAACGCGGTGGCTGGAAGCCATGACTCTGTTGGTTTCTGTAACGGCCGTACGATGTAGGAGTTAAACTGGTGCAGCTGTTCCCCAGTAGAGTTATTATTCGAGTAGGGCTGCTGCCTGGGCTGGACAAGACCCCCTCCTTTTTTTTTTTTTTCCTTCCTTCTCTAGGCATTTCGAGTGGCGGAGGAGGAGCTGGGGATCCCAGCCTTGCTGGATGCAGAGGATATGGTTGCTCTGAGGGTACCAGACAGGCTGAGCATCCTCACCTATGTTTCCCAGTATTATAACTACTTCCATGGACGGTCTCCTAGTAAGTACCATATTCTCTGGAGGGGTGGGAAGGATCGGGGCTTAATTTTGTGCTTTCCCTTGCCTCCTAACAAGCTTGGAAAAGCAAAATAGACTGCACAGAGGCCATTTGGTACCAGAACTATTTCAATGGAGGATCTGAACTCTTTACACACTGGCCTACAGTAGCACCAGTCCTTTTGGAAGGGCACAGGGCCACACCTTGTCCTTAAAACTAGTGCCTTAAAATTTAATATACAATCTAAAATTTCTTACTGTTCAGCCAGATAGGAGCAGTGAAGGTTCCCCTCCGTGGTTTCCACCTCATCTTTCCTTTTTCGAGCACCTCCATCCCTGTTCCAGTCCTTCCCACACTGGTGAGAACACGGAGTGTAACAAGGCTGAGCTTGTCTGCGAGGCTGTGCCGATGGAACAGCATCTGTGGTAGGGCTTGTACAGCACAGCAGTACCGATATAAGGAAGTAGAAGAAAATGACCCCCTTAACTGGCTTAATCGTGATAGCAATTCTTCCAAACATAAAACAGGCCACAGAGCTGCCAAGGCATTGTATTTGCGTACTGGAGAGTTTATCTGGGCTCACAGGAGCATTATTGTAGACTTGGTTTATATTTGGCTTTAAGCTCATACAAAATGAAATAATACGATAAACCAATTTCACAGGTTCCTCCAGAGGAAACTTTAGAAAGTGGGACATGAATGACTTAACTGGTTAAGGTGATCTAGATGGAGAAGACAGATATGTATTGAAAATGTCCTGCATCTTGGAAAGAAAGCACAATTCAGTCTGAGAGCTGCCTTTAATGTCTAAACTCTTCCCCCTTCTCCACCTCTTTATACATTTAAGCATGCTTTTTCTCTTCCTCCACAACCTCTTCCCTCCCCCCTCTTCATTTTTTATTATTTCTTGTTTTAAAACCATTCTGATTGAAGTCAAACAAATTCCATCGTGTTTGTGCCAAGTGGTGGGAATCTGGGCCAGTTTGGGGTCTTTACCTCCCCCCCGCCCCCAGCATCTTGCCTACCACGTCATCAAGCACAGCACATTTTTATACTCTCTAGTGTCCCACAAAACGCTGTGGTTGCATTCCTGTTGCTGGGGTGAATATGCGTGTCTGAAAATGAGCCCAGCCAGGAATGTGCCCTCTGACACCAAGCAGACTCCTAATACCATAGTCGTGCCCTTCGAATGGGCTCCAGCAGGACCATGAAATAAGCAGGACGCAGAAGGCGAGAGAGGGCGAGCGGCCAATATTTTATTGAGGTCAGGCGTTTACAGAAGAGTAGAGCTGAAGCCACCCATCTTTGTGCTGGGCTTTGGGAATTCGATAAATGGCACAAGTGGGAAGTGAGGGGGCAGCCCGAGTCTAAACCGTTTGCTGAGTTGGCTGTCACCAGGCCACTGGTCGCTGCAGTAAAAGCCCTGCGTGTTTATTTGGATAGCTATAGCTTTCTTGAGAGAAGGCTGCTGGGAACTGGGCTTTCTCTCTGCTCCCTATACCCTGCCCAGACTCCCTCTGTATTTACTGAAAAGGGTATAATCTCTTTTCAGACGGGTGGTCATTTAATTGGTTGCTCTTAAAGCGAATCTGTGGCTCAAGGATCCCACAAGGAACACAGAGACGTCTCATTCAGAATAGCAAGTGGTGCAAAAATAACACCCCTGTGAGACAGATGGTCTCGTCTGTAAAAATTGTGTGTGAAGCCTTAGTTCCCAGGGAAGTCTCCCTGCACTTCCTAGGGTGCAGGGCATCATTCCTTGCTTGGCTGAAGTGTCTTGGGGATTCTCTTTTCTTCACTTGTTGTGAGTTTAGAGAGTTTCTCTTTCATCTGCAAAGAAAAGAGGACTGGGCATTTGCAGGCTTCTTGTGGCAAGTCCTGTTGGCTTCTGCATCAGCACCACTATGGTACCTCCAAGTCTCTGTTGCTGTAGAATTACCCATTTTTAGTGGCCACTTCTGCATTTGACAAGCCTGTTTGCTCCGTGAGAGTCCCAGCTGGGATGTGTGGTGGATGCCCACGGCAGTGAAGGTTCAGGGTGTGTAGGAGGTCTGGAGCACAGCAACTTGAATGAAGCAAACCCTCTGTGCTTTTATTACAGTTCCTTAGCTGTAATACCCAACAGCAGTGCCGCTTTCAGGGGTGATCAATTCCAGCCAAACTGTGGGCCAGGTACAAACCCAAGGGCTTGTTCACACCATTGATGGATGATAGTTTATATTTTTCCATTTTTTCATTCCCCTTCGTGGAATTCCCTGAGAAGAAAAAAATCAGCAGTTTCAGCTGAATGCTGGTAAAATTCACTTGTTGCCTCTTGCCCCTCACTCCGCTACAGAACTGCTTGTGAAGGAAGCCTGTGTCTCCTTGTATGCTTTGCATGTTATCCATCAAGCACCTCTGGATCTTCTTATATTGTAAATGACTCCTAAGACCATGGGTTTGCCTTACATTACCTTAAAATCTTCCCTTCTTTCTTTCTTCTAGTTGGAGGCCTGGCTGGAATCAAGCGTCCTTCCTCTGAACCTCAGGAGCAGCCTCTTGGGAAGAAAGCTGTTTCAGAGCCTCCTAAGCCAGTGTCTCCAAAACTGCCTCCTGCCCACCCACCAGCCAGAGCTAAGCCGAAAGAACCCCCCCTGGTAAGAAATGGGTTTGGGGTTGTTCTTTATACCTTAAATCTATTCAGTGAGCTAGGGAGTATTATGCTCGTTCAAGGCTCCTAGTGGTAAGGACTCAGTCTCTAAACTGTCTCCTCATGGGGGATTTAATCCAGAGGTCTGGTTACTGCACAGATTCAGGTGGGAGTCGTTGGAAAGCCATCAGCTAGCTGGGATTCATCTGGTGGTGAATAGGACATGGGTGTCTTAGGGCATGGCTATGCTGTTCCTCGATCTTGGGGGTGGAGTTTTTTAACAGAATATATTATTTTTGCTAGAAAATACTGATTAAATTCTTGAAAACAGTTTCAAAGCAGAGTAGGGACAAAAACAGGGTGGAAGAAAGGAAGCTCCTCTCTCACTTGGGGTAAGGACCTTTCCCAGCTAATTCAAATCAGAGACCTTGCACTTCAGTTTCCCACAGGCAGACAAAACGCCCTGGTCCTCTGGCTGTGTGGGAACAAGCACCGCTTACTCTATCCTGCCGAGAGCCGTTCCACTTCATATCAACTAGGGGTTAGCGGGAGCAGGGATTTTCTGGGTATCACCTCTCTGTCCTAGCCAAGTGGCTGTGCATGTCGAACTCTCATCTACCTGGGAGATTCATAGCTGTACGCAGGGCCACGGTGCTGCCTGCTCACCCACCGTGTTTCCCCACAGAAAGGGATCCTGGCAGAGAGTGGGAACATCCCGAGCAGCAGCTGTGGGATCTGCGGGAACCATGTGCACCTGGTGCAGCGATACTTGGTCGATGGGAAGCTCTATCACAGGAACTGCTTCAGGTACAGCTCTTCAAAGTTGGGGGCACAGGCCTGTGGGTTGCAGAGAGGCAGCCTGGTTCCTTTGGGACTGGAAGGAGAGTGGCGTGAGGCACTCAAGGTGTTTGAGGACATTTTTGTCAGAGTGGAGGCAGCCTGGGCCTGCTATTGACCTCCCCTCATAGGGGAAGCTCTTTGCACAGGTCTGTTTTCATCCACACCTTTCCTACTTCAGGCCATGCTATCAGCAGCTCCTGTTTTGGTGCCTGAAGAATGTGCACACAGGGTCTGCTCAGTGCCAGTGTGGTACCTTCACCCTCCCTGTGCTGGCAGTGGAATTGTGCCTGTACTCTCAGCTGTGTGTCCATGGCCTCCCAGTGCTCTGGAGGGTGTTTTCTGAGACTTTCTCATCCACAGGTGCAGGCAGTGTTGGAACATGCTTCTTCCTGGAAGCTACAAAGCTGGGCCTGAGCCCGGTACGTTCATCTGTACCAGCCACCAGCAGCCAGACAATGTCCAGATCTCTGGTCTCCACAGCACTGGGAACAAACCTGAGAGCACCCCAGTCTCTACCACTGCCAAGGCGTTCCAGAAAGCAGCAGAACCCAAGAAACTGGAGCAGGTGTTGAAGAAACCCAGCCAGGAAGGCCTTGCTAATTCAACCAAGCCATCTGTTTCATCTTCTGGAAGCTCTGGCTTCAAAAGTGTAAATACTCCGTGGTCCTCTTTAGCTGTAAATAAACCAGATGACTGCAAAGGTACCCCATTGGGAAATAAAACAGATCACCGTGAAGGTACCCCCTCAGGGCCTCTTCGGACAACCTCCACAACAAAAACACAGCAAGCCCGAGAAAATTTTTTTCAGTCATTAGAGTCCTCCAGCAATAAAGCCTCTGACACTAAAAACCAAGTCCCTTCTTCTCATGGACCTGGTAAAGCTGCCTCTGCCAGAACCACTACTGAGGTCAGTCCAGCGAGTGCTGGGAAGGATCAGGCACGTAACCATATTGTACAGGCTCTGGCTGGATCAAACCACTCTCCGAACAGGCCAGAAGGACTGAGTGTCACTGTCTCCTCAGCATCCAGCAGGTAAGTGCTATTTCTCTTTCCCTCTTTACTCCCAGGATAATCCTTGGGATAACTTGCAGAAGTCCCTGCATCTTTCTTCCCTTTTCCCTGACTGCTTTTATGGCTGAGATTTAAAGACATGTAGAGGGACTCATACAAGTCTTTGGAACAGAGACCAATAAAAAGGTGTGTCCTTTCAAAAAGATTCACTAGGTTGTTGTTTTTTTGCAGTGGCAAGTTTTCTCCTGCCAGTTCTCAATGGCAGAGTTCAGCTCCAAAAGCACAGTCCAGCAAAACAGGGTACACAGCACCAAAACAGGAAAAGATCACAGACCCTCTGCCCAAGAGCCAGCCTGCCAGCAAACCTGTTGACTCTGTGCACAAGCCAGAGCCGAAAGGCGCCAAAGGTGAGGATGACTGATTCACATACAGCTCTGCCTGGACACAGCATGCCAACTTCATGCCTTTCTCTTGGACTAGTACAATGAATGTGTCAGTGACTCCTATACTTTCTGTCTGTACCACCACATAAGGGTTTTCTGAGTTCTGGGCCTCAGCACACCTCCATTTGTCCCTGTGCAGTTGCTCCCTCTAGCATGGTGAGTTTTTCTTCTCTGAAAATCTCCAGGTATTTGAAGTTGTACTAGCTGTCATCAGACATTGGGATCATGGTGGGTTTCAGAGGCTTAGGTAGACTTTCCCAGATGGGAGACCTTGCCAGAATCACAGAATTGTTTAGGTTGGAAAAGACCTTTAAGATTATCAAGTCCAACCGTTAACCCACCACTGCCAAGGCCACCACTAAACCATCTCCCTAAGCTCCGCATCTACGCGTCTTTTAAATACCTCCAGGGATGGTGACTCCACCATTTCCCTGGGCAGCCTGCTCCAGTGCTTGATAACCCTTTTGGTGAAGAAATTTTTCCTAATATCCAACCTAAACCTCCCCTGGCACAACTTGAGGCCATTTCCTCTTGTCCTGTCGCCTGTTACTTGGGAGAAGAGGCTGACACCCACCTCGCTACAACCTCCTTTCAGGGAGTGGCAGAGAGCGAGAAGGTCTCCCCTCAGCCTCCTTTTCTCCAGGCTAAACAACCCCAGTTCCCTCAGCTGCCCCTCTTAAGACTTGTGCTCTAGACCCTTCACCAGCTTTGTTGCCCTTCTCTGGACACGCTCCAGCACCTCAATGTCTTTCTTGTAGTGAGGGGCCCAAAACTGAACACAGTACTCGAGGTGCGGCCTCACCAGGGCCGAGTACAGGGGGACGATCACTTCCCTACTCCTGCTGGCCACACTATTTCTGATACAAGCCAGGATGCTGTTGGCCTTCTTGGCCACCTGGGCACACTGCTGGCTCATATTCAGATGATTTTGTGATTGCAGTTGGGGCTCACCCAGCCTCCTTGTTTTGAACTGAGCTTCCACCATGGTGACTGAGCAGTGGGCCAAGGGATGATGTTCTGGGGGTACCCGGTGTCTCAACCACTTCCAGATGGCCTGTCTTTTTTTGAGCCAGAAGCAGTATCTGTCTGCAGTTTGCTGTGAGCTTGTGGGTTTTTTGTCTTTCCCCCTTCCTGCCCCATCCTTTGGTCTCCAAGATCTGAGCTATTTGTGTTATATTGCTGTTGAACATACCTGTTCATTTACACTGCAGCTGTGTTTCTGTAGCTGCGCAGGTTTTAAAGCATTTGAGCTGAAAGGGGCAAAATGCCACCAAGGTTATTTACTACCTATTGTATGTGAATCTGTCCATGTTAAACTTGAAGTGGTGTTGATTTACTGCAATAACATCATAGTATCTACCCCAGTGCATGGCTTATCTCCTAAGATCCTCCTGCGACTCAAATCTGGCTTGTTTCTTTTTATTCAATCTGATATTATCTTGCTATGTCCCTTTTTTTAGGAAGCACTAGTGTTGGAGAAGACAAGCCTGAGAGCCCAGCAGAGTGGAGATCTCGGTTGAAGCCTGTAGCCAACAAGTGAGTGTCTTGGAGTGGGTGGGTCTCCATGATAAGTGAATGGGGATGTCCACGTCTGCAGCTGTGTTTGTGGCTGTAGGTCTGTGTGCACATAGGAGGGAAGAACTCCTGTGTTTTAATGCTTCTGTTTTCAGCAATTTGATGGAAAGGGCAAAGGCTTTCATTTCTGGGGAGGGAAAGCATATTTCAAATTGCTGGACTCTGATTAGAAAAGTGTGACCATCTCAGATGGAGATCCAGCCCACGATGTCCAGAACTCCTCCTATGGACCATTCTGCAAGCGGGATGGTCTCCTACCTTTGTCTTTCTTCTTTACAGAGACCAAGGTGGCTCTAAGAAACCTACTGATAACTCCCAGGTGGGAACAGGGAGCCCAGCACACAAGGAGACAAAGCCAAGTCCATTACCTGTCCCATCAGCAAAGCAGGACTCTGGTATGAAGGATATGAGCTTTGCCTTCATTTTGCTGGTCAGGCAGGGGACAGGCATTAGTGCTGCAGGGCACATGTAAAGAACATGTTAGTGGAGATTGTGCCTTGCTTTCAGGGATTTTTGCTCTCTGCACCTGCTTTGGCCCTATGGTGCCTTTATTTGGAGAGCCATCCTTCCCCAAGGAGAGGGACTCGGTCTTCACAGGGTGCCATTCTTCTGCAAGACAGCTAGCAAGATTTCGCTTGCTCTCTCCTGCATAAATGTGTAATAGTGAGAAATCTTAGTGATGGTTCCCAACCGCTTATTCTTCTCCTCTACCCTTCTCTCATACTCTGCCCTTGTAATTGGTGGTTTTTCCCTGTTTCCTTTGGGCTTGTGCCCCTCGCTATCGTCAAGAGTGGAGAACTAGGACTAGAAATTAAGGTGGCTAGTGGTGAGTGCCAGAGATGCTGGGCAATAAAGGGATTTTTATGAGATGAGGGTTGAAGTTTCTTACCCAAAACCTGCCTGTGCTTCTTAATCCAGCTTCATCTGGTGGATTCGTGAAGAAGAAGTTGATCCCCAATTCAGATCTTATCAAGAGCTGTCAGAATTCAAAGCAAGACTGGGAAGACCCTGGAGGATCTGCCAAGAAGAAGGAAGATGGCAACCAGTTGAAGAAAAGCACTACCACATGTAAGGTCTCTTCTGCCTGCTTAAAGGGACTCTCTCCTCTGCACTGTCAGGGAACAGCCTGAGTGGTCAGTGTGGGAGGTGTCCCTCTGAGTTTTCTGTGGCTAAGCCTGTGGCTGTTGTCATGAGGGAAAAATCTGTGTCATTAGTTTTTATTAGCCAGCTTGGCCTAAGCAGGAACCAGCCAGGCCAGAGAATTTGGTGGGAAGGGAAGAAATTAAAATAGGGATTTATCAAGGTCACTGCCCTGTCATTCTTTAGACTCAAAGCTATGAAGAGGACCATCTCCTAATTCGGGGAATTGAGATCTAGTTGATGTCTCTGTTCCTCTCCAGTTGAGTGGCTTTGGGAAATGAAAGGAATGCAGAGAACTGTCAGCCAGAGACTCCAGCTGGCAGGACCCACAGTAGCAGCAGCCAAGGCTGCTGCTTCTTGGACTTTCAAAGATGTCCTGACCAGTTCTGACCAGTTTGTCCCTACCCTTAATCCAATTTCTTACTCCTGTATGTTCAGCCGCAGCTTTACTGTGTCTCCTTTGCCCAGTTGTCCTTGCTCCTACGTATCCCACCACAATGGAAATGAAATTTCCTGGAACTAACCTGATATTTACTCGGCTTGTTTGTTCTCCCCTTTCTTTACCCCATCTGGCTGTGTCTTATCTGTTTGGACTAGAAGGTCCTCACAGCAGAGCTCAGCCCTGACTCCAATGTTTGTCTCGGAGCAAGTAGGATGGCACCGATGCCTTGGTGGCCTCATGCTTTAGTATTTGTTAGCTGGTTCCAGCGTTGTCCTTAGCCTGCACCTCTGACAGCTACGAAGCATTCAAACTCCAGTTGTGTTGTCTATTTTAAAAGTTTAGCATGCCTCCACTGCCATCATTTTCCCAAAACTTTCCATCTCCTTTTTCCTCAGACTCAGCCACAAGGTTCAGCATTATACCTTTCCCAGGAAGCGAGCTGTTAAGATAAGGGAGGCTGGTTTTATATCTGTCTTTCTAAAGTTTAATGATTGCTGTTGGGGAGTGCCTGGAATAGGAAACTTTCCCATCAGTCTCTCCACGTTTTTCACGTGTGTGCAAGTCTGCCATCTGAAAGGCTGTTCTCTTGCTGCTGTCACTTGGCAGCCTGTGGATTAAGGACAGACTTGTTGCTGCTCTGTATAGGTCTTTACCTCAGCACTCAGAGAGCCACTGTGAACAGTCAGCTACCATTCCTGCCCTTAATCCTGTGTGTGTTGCGTGGGGCTGTGGATGGTGAGCATTTCCGTAGATCGTTAGTTTTCTTTGGCGTAGGTAGTGTTTTCTGTTGAGAAAGGAGGCTCCAGGGTTTTCTTGCCAACTGTCCTACTTCCAGTGTGCAGGCAAGCAGCCAAACCATCTTGTGTCTGTCAAGACAGACCCTGAGGATATCAGGGGATATCAGACCCTGAGCTGGTCAGGAGAGCATCGTTTTACTAGGTGTTCCCCTCCAGTGACCTTGGCCTTCTCATGATCAGTGGTGCAGCTTTCTGCCTTGGTTGGATATGCTGCAGAGATCAGCCAGAAGGAGCCTGGAGATGCGGGGCTGAGCTGGGAGAGAGAGGTGTTGCTCGGGCAGCAGCAGCAGACTGCCTGTGGCAGGCCAGATCCCTCTTGGAGGAACCTTTAAGAGAAGTGCGAGTCGCAGGTAGTGTACAGGGCAGCAAACCAGCAGCATCCACAGGGAAGAGTAATCTGATTGAGGCCAGCAGTGCAGGGACAACACAGCTGATTGCCACATCCAGCATCTTCTCCTCTTGCACTCTTCCTAGAAAACGCAATAGAGCACGGACCGGGCAATTGGAGAGCTGTCCTTGAGCTCTTCCTCTCGTCAGCACCAATTGCCAGAGACTCTCAGGAGGCTCCCCTAGTCTGTCTGTCCTGTCTTTCTCCTTGTGTGTGCTGAGCCTGCACCGCTGCTGCCTTTCTTACAGCCCTGCTCTTTTGATAGTAGAGTTTTCCTTCCTATCACATCATCCACGTACACCTCTGTTCTCTCTCTGTGGTAATTATCCAGCCCAGCCCCTTGAGTATCCGAATACCTCACACTCTTCTGTAGTTATCCTTGCAGCACAGTTGGGCAGAGGAAGCTGAGGCACAGTGGAACAAACACACATTGCTTAAGGATTGATTTTAATAGGTGTCCAGGGCCTAAATAATGCTGTGTAGCGGGGCCTAAGGGACTTCTCACCTAGGAAGTGTTTTGTGGAAGGAATTGAACCTTAGTTTCCTGAGGCTTATGCGAAGGTCCCCTAGACCATCTTTGTTTCATCAGTATTTACTGATACTTCTTTGTACAAGAGCACTTAGACGGGCGTTTTTAAGTATACCTTGGTGTTTCCTGTGGCAGTAACCCAATATTTCTGTTCTATCCTTTGGAAGCCTAATAAGGCATGGCTTTTGCCACGATAACTATCTTTGAGTTTTAACAAGATAATGAATGAACATGGAAGTCAATATTCTGGGGTGCAAGCTCCCAAGTCACACCTGAGTTGGTGACTGTCTATGCCCTGGGAGTGCAAGCAGCACCCTGTGACCTCAGAGTATCTGAGTGTCCAGCCACGAGGAGTAAATCAGGCTGTGCTGTTTCCTGTGGACACATCTCTCGCCTTAGTCTAACGTGGGATGCATGCGTGTCATCAGTGCCCTCTGTTGGGTGGCAGGGACCTGTTGTGCTCTCTGGTGGTGTAAGCACTGTCCCACACCACAAAAATATTTAAAGTTTGTTGTGGCATTTTTTTCTTTTTTTTTCTCCCTTCTAGTTAAAGCCTCTGTTCCGAAAAGCATCCAGAGCCCTGAAGTAGTGTCCCCAACCAAGGTATGGCTGGAAACCAGGTGTAAGGGGAACAGGCTGGGGTTGCTGGGTATCCTGCTTGCACAGATATATCTCAGTTTGTCTTATTGTGAGGGTTTATTTGCATTCCCAGGGAAAGGGTAAAAGGCTCTGGGGCAGAGACAAGATGGAGAGACTGCAGGTTATCTCCCAGGGGGACAATAGAGGCTGGAATAAGACAGAGCCAAACAAAATTCTGGTAGGCATAGCCTTCCCCAACAAAGGAGGGGGAACGTCTGTGGATTAATGAGTGTGGGTAGATGTTATCACTCACAGTGAATGTATCACAGTGCCGTAACGTTGCAGTGGCCACCGCTCTGTTGTGAGCAGCCAGCTCTGCATCTCTGCTGACTTGGCCCTTCCAGGATATGGCTCTGCAGTTGGGCTCCTTATGTCATTTCCCATCTCTGTCAGGGCTGTGACCTCAGCACGCAGTCTGAGGGCACTAAGCTGTGTTTGTTCCTACATTTGTTTTCCTAGCTGCACCCAGACTACGTCCCCGAGGAGGAAATCCAGGAGAAGGTGCGTGACATTGAGAAGCAGCTGGATGAGCTGGAATTGAAAGGAGTGGATCTGGAGAAGCAGCTGCGTGGCTGCGAGGGAGGTAAAAAAGACCAGGGGCCAGCTCTGTTATGGTGGGAAGGTGTGGGGCTCATGTCCTACCTCTGGGCATTCTTGGCTCCATTTCTAGGATTTCATGCTACACGTGAGGCACTAGGTTGCCAAAGGTACCTGGTATAGCAAGATAAAGCCCTGGGAATTTTGAATCCTCTCTAGCTGTTTCCTAACCTATTGTTTGAGCAAGGTCTTGTGTTTATTTGGCTGAAGATCAGGGAGCTGTGGGAGTAGAAGGCTGCTATTGATCTGGCCATCACGGCTGGCTCCAATTTTGCAGGGCTTAGTGACTTCATTCAGAATGGCAGAGTTGGGCCGGTCACATGGAAGATGAGCTGGGTGCCCTGCGGCAGAATATCTGCGAGCAGCGTCCTTGAATCTGCAGGGAGTGATCTGCATCCTTTCCCTTGTACCCAGGAGTACCAAAGATGAGCTGTTTTCACTTGAGGTTGCCTATGGCTCATATAAGTTATCCTAGGCTCTCCCTCAAGTGATTGTGTGTTTAAGCCAGGGAGACTGAACTGATGCAGCTTCTGAAGGAGTCTTGCCCTTTGTCTCCTTTGCAGACGAGTCTGAGGATGCTCTCATGGTGGATTGGTTCAAACTGATTCATGAGAAACAGCTGCTGCTCAGACAGGAATCGGAGCTGATGTACAAGTAAGTACAACCAGAAATTCACCTGTCTGCTTGTGCACTTCACCTGTGAGCAGGGAAGGGCAGGGAATGTGGCAGCCCGAAACATAATGTGCCAATTGGTAGGATGAGGGAAGGCTTGAGGCCATCTCTGGGAGAGCTGCCAGCATCCTGAGGTATTAGCTGATGGGCCTTTGAGCACTGATGAGCACCCAGGGTCTGTGATGAGTTTGTGGGGAGGGAAACCTTACAAATATGATGGAGGAAGATTTCCCTCGACCCACCTGTACCCAAGTGGTCAGCAATGCAGAGATGAAGCTTTAGCACAACATGAGCAGGGTCCAGCCCTGGGGCGTGTCGGGGCAGTAACTCATCACTTCTGTTGTTCCTTCCAGGATGAAACAGCAGAAGCTGGAGGAGCAGCAGTGGAACATTGAGACGGAGCTGCGACACCTCATGAGCAAGCCAGGTAAGGACTGGCTGCACCGAGAGTCCTGCTGGCCCCTGGCTGTGTGGAGCCCTCCGCTCTGCACGCCAGCCCCGGGATGTCCTTCAGATCTGAATGACACTGCCAGGGATTGCAGTTTCACTGCGGGGTGTCTCCTGACTGCGCTGTCAAGCTGTCAGGTGCAGACTCCCTGTAACATCCAACCCACCTGCGCTTTCTGAGGGGATGTAAGATGTGCCCCTGAGCGTGAGGATAATAAAATTTGGGCCTGTGAGAGGGGCTTGGTGGAGCAGGGTGGAGGCAGGAGCCACAGCGGGGAGGTACTCACCTGTAGCTGTGAGATGGGCTTCCCTTGTCTTGTGCAGAGGAACTGAAGACACCCGGGGAGAAGCAGCGAGAGAAGGAGCTGCTGGAGTCATACCTGGACACGGTCAATGATCGGAATAATATTGTGGAGTGCCTGGATGAGGACAGACTCAGGTGAGGGCCCTCAGATGGTGAGATGAGCCAACACCAGGGATGATTTCCGTTGTATTTCCTCCGCCGCGCAGGCTGTAGGGGTGGATGAAGGCTGTAATCTGCTCCGTGAGAGGTGGGTGGTGACCTGTCACCAACCATCTTGTCCTAAATGCTGCTGCGTTGCTTCCTTGGCAGCTGTTAGAAACTGAGATCAGGCCCGCAGCCATGTTCAGTGCTCTCTCAAGCTAGTGCTGCTCTGGGGACAAGGGCTGTGAAAATGTGGAAGGCGGAGGAAGAGAGGGAGAGGCTGGAGCTGGGGAGGATGGAGGCAGTATAGGAGCTGCAGGAGAACTCTGGGAACATGAAGCCAGGAATGTGTTCATCTGCTGCAGCAAGTGAAAGAACAACTGTAGCCGAGAGTTGGATCCTCCCCAACTTCAAAGGAAGACTGCTGTGTCAAGTAGCTGATTTGTGCCTCCTGTTGCTGAGAGCAGCCTCTGTTTCTTGACCTCAGGGCACCGACTCCCGCTCAAGGATTCTAGTAACGCAGGGGTTTTGGCTCTGGCCTTGCCCAGGCGCAAGGAGATAGCAGCGTGTTTGTCCCTGATTGCAATGAGCACCTGTGCAGCACCCCAGGCTACTGGTGTCTCAACCTTTATTCATCTCCTTGGGTGTGGTACTGTCTCACTACTCAGTGAACTCGGATGATTCATAGGCCGGCCGGGGGAGGGCCTCCCTGCTGCAGGGCTGGACTGCCGCTGGCTGGAAATCCCCACACAGGCCCTTGGTTTCAAGGGAACCAGATGCAATTTGCTAACGTCTAGGACTCCTCTAACTTTTTTTTTCCTGCACCCTCCTCAGGGTGTGCTATTGAGGTTGGTCATTTCTGACTGGGGGAATAACATCTTTGCATGGTTTTTGGTGCCTACCACCTTGTCATGAACCATGGCAACATTTCCTAATGCCATGCTGTTCCATTACAGAGAGCAAGAGGAGGACCAGATGTTGGCAAACATGATCCAGAGGTTGGGTAAGGGCTCTTTCTACTCTTATGGAGCAGCACTTGGGTGGCACTGGGGCTGTGGGTCTCAACCTGCTCTGTGTCTGCTCCCTTTCCTGCAGATGGATCTCTCGAGAGCCAGGAGCCAGAGAAGAAGAAGAACAAGTTCCGCTTGTCCAAAATATGGAAGCAGAAAAATAAGACTAAAGCTCAGGAGTGATGTTCCTTTGCCCAGCGGCCCAGAGAGGGCCATCAAAAGGATGTTCCTTCCTCACTGCTGCTTTCCTGGAGTCCTGCTGGACTATGATGAGGCTCCCCTGCTCCCTGACATGCAGACTGCAGGTTTGCGGACCAAAGGGACAGTGTGAATCCCCTCTGGCCCTGGTACGGGGCCCAAGGATACCTTTCCCAGAAGATGGACTTTTAAGACTGTTTTACTTCTTTGGATCAAGCTCAGAGCTGGCTTCAGCCTCGTTGGCAGCTCAGGAGGGCAGAGCTCAATTTGCCCATCCACTGCTCAGGTCATTACAGTCCTGAATGCAGTCACCCCACGGTGCCCCACTCATGTCAGCCAGGGCTGCACCAAGGACGCTGCGCTGCTCTGCGAAAGGACCATTCCTCCCTCCCTTCCTCCCTCCCTGCGTGTGCTGTGGCTCTTTGGCCAGGATCAGAGATGCAGAGAGGGAGGTGCTATGGGGCACGAGAGATTGAGGGTCTCCCCCTTATTACGCCAGTGCAAACTGGAGCCGCAGGCCCCACAGCTGGGGGGAGGGGGGCAGAGAGCAGAACCACCTCTGTATCTATGGGGTGGGATGTCCTAGGCCCAGAGCCGTTTCAGCAATAGTGCTCTGTTTCCAGACCTCCTTTTGGGAGGTGCTGTAGGCTGGTTTCTCAAAGCCATGAGGGATTGCTCACTGCTTCGTTCCCTCTGTGGGGGAGATGTGTAGCTTCCTTCTTTCTCTGACTGCACGGTGAAGCAGGGTTTTCATTGTCTGTGGCTCATCCTGCTGAAAATGAACAGACTTTTAACAACCTGGTGCTAACTGGGAGCAGAAGGGAATTAATGGGTTTGCCTCACCCATGAATCTTTTGCATGGGACCAACATTTCAATTCCTGAGGCTCTGTCCCTGGACAGCCGGCGCCCTCAAGGGGTGCTGCAGTTCACCTTGGTGGGACCAGGAGAGTACGAGCAGGTCCTGGGCTGTTGGCAATGAGTCTTTCTACTCTCCCCTCAGTCCAGTGACTGCCGCCAGACACCTGCCCTGTGTGCCAGCATCCTCTCTTCCCTGTCAACCTGGTGAGCAGGGATGGAGACAGGCAAGGAAAAATCAGATCAATTCATGATGCCTCTAGCTCTGGTACGTGTGGACTTCCCTCTTCCCTCCAAGCCAGGTTCTTTGAGGTTTCTCCGGGTCCTGTTCTCCAGCAGGGCCTGGGATTTTCCAGGGAGAAGGTTTGCTGCCCGCTGTGCCCGGTGGAACAGCAGAGGCGATGCGTCCCTTACCCACGAGGTGGCAGTGGGACTCTCTGTCCCAGGCAGCCCGCCCTGGGCACCGCAGGGGTGTGCTCGGTGAGGTGCCTAGTGCCCGGGGGGGTTCCTGGTGCCCACAGTGCGTGCCAGGTGTGTACACGTGGTGGGCCACCCTGTACCTGCATATGCTTTTGTCCAATAAAGAATTGCTGGAGCAAGTCTCAGAGTCCCAGCACGAGTTTGGATGTGGATTACTGGGTGTGGGCTGCCCTGGTAGCTGTGAGCAATGACAGTTCTCTGGAGATGAGAGTGCCCGGAGCCGTGGGTGTTAGCAGGAGTTTGGTGTACCTGTGATGGAGAGGCTCCTCTGCCCAGAGCTTGCAGACCAACTGCGGGTCCCGGGAGAGCAGCAGAGCCAAGTGCTGACCGCGAGTGCAGGCGTGCTGTGCCTTGCCATCCTAGTCTGCTTGTCAGGGAGCGATCCCTTTCCTGGGGCTGTGTGTAAACATGAGGGGAGGCAGGAGAGCCCCTCTTCCAGACCTGGGCATTAGCAGCAAATCTCCAGAATTAAACCTGTCTGCGTGGGCTGCCAGCTGAGAAGGGGGGAGCTGAAACCACCTCTGCTGAAGGAGAGAAATACCCTTCCTAATGAATGGGTCCCCCTCCCACAGCTGCCCCGGTCTGTCGCTGTTGCTGGGGTTTTGGCTTTTCAGGCTCAGATTCTCCAACCTTGAGAAATTTAGTCTGTATGGATTTGGGGGTGGCAGCATCGTCCAAACTCATCCAATCCTTCCCTCTCCAGGAGACATGGGGCAGTTTCACCTTCACCCATCCTGAAGGCAGGGAGAAGATGGGTCTACACAGGAACATGATCACAAGATGCTTAAACTACAACCCCTGGGGCCCTGCCGTGGCAATGAGTGTGTGGTTTGACCTGCTGTAGGGTTTGCTTTTCGTGAGAAGGCCAAGTGCTGCCAGAAAGCAGGCACTCGTTACACCTGCTTAGCTCTGTGCTTACCTGCCTCCAAGAAGAGAATTGGGGGGAAAACTCTGCTGCTTCTCCCAGCTGGAGTCTGTTGGAGATGGCAGCTATGGTCTAGGGGATATGAGGCTCACCTGGAAATGTTGTGTGGATTTAAAAGGGTTAAGTGATCTCTTGATAGAGCAATATTGAGAATGGGAGTGGAGACAGGGCCCCCAGCCTTCCTCACTGCACCACTGGGAACGGGAGGTTATGGACTGGTATAGGGCCAACTTCAAGATTGACCTCAACTATTTCCTCACCAAAGATGAGCACAAAATAGTGGAGTAGTGATCCAAACGGATCCTTCCCAGAGACCCAAACTCTTGTCTGTACTGATGGAGGACTGTCTGGTCATGGTGAGGGTCTACCAGTAGCAGGTCCTGTACAGCCTGCCGCAGCCCCACGACTCCTGCGCACCCAGACAGCCGCTGGTTGTGAACGCGAGGACATCCCATCTCGCTCCTCCTTCCTCTACCTTGAATTTGGGACTCGGAGGATTTGCATTTCCACCAGTCTCCTAATCCAAGGCTTGAAACGAGCCCTAGACGAACTAAGCTGTTGACTGAGATGGAGAAAGGGAATGGCTTTTTTCCAGCTGGCTGCTTTTGGCTGGGCCGATTCCCTCGCCTGACCCCCGTTTGTTCTCCCAGCGCAAGCAGCTTTGCTCGCCCTGTGGAAGTGCTCCAGGATGCAAAGCAGGAGGATTTGGCCTTGGGACTGAGCGGGGAGGGAGGCGTTGGGAAACCAGCTCTCGGCTGCCTCTCCACAGTGGTCACCCCTGAGTAATTAGGCAATCCAGGCACCCTCCTGTAACCGAACAGGAATCAAATTCCTCTCCGTTCTCCACGGGAAAGGACTGTGTGTGCTTTGCTCCAGCCCCATCAGACACCGAGCCCTGAGGTCAGGCTGGTAGGGGGCTGACTGATATGTTGCGCTGTGCATGTGAGTGTCTGCATTTCAGTGATGACTGAGAGTTTAATTACTCTTCTAGGTCAGCTGCTCCGCTGCCAAAATGGTTTTAAGGGGGCTGAGCTTCCCACTCATTTCCTGATGGCCTCCAGTCGGGTTCGTGGCCTCTTCGGCTCCTGGATGCCTGGAGTGCTGCTTCTGCTTTCTTCATAGCTGAAGAGTAGTGCGGAGGGCTGTACGGGGCCTGGGGGCTGCACCCCTGAGGCTCTGCCATTTAGGAGGCTCTTGGGGGCCCTTCTGCAGGCTTGGGGTGATGGGGAGGCTGCTGTCTGCTCCAGCACTTCAAGACTTGCAGATGAAGCTGTGATCAGGCTCTGTGTGTGTGTGTGTGTGTGTGTATGTCTCTCTCTTCCGCCGTTTTCTTTAATTACAATCTCAGAGGTAATTTCTGACGCATCATTAACAGTTCTGAGTAAACAAGGGGAATTCTCCAAATTATTCGCCATGAGCACAAAGGGAAATTGGCTTTCATCATCTCCCTCTTCATCCAAGGAAGAAGCTGATCTGCAGTAGGCACGGGGAGGAAGGGAGCATCGTGGCTGCCCTCGGATACGTCGAGTCAACTTGAGATGGAGCAGGAACCCATCCAGTTTATCCAGCTGACTGAGAGGCCAGCGCTGCCTGCAGCTTTTTATCCCTACTGCTGAGCTAAGTGGCCGGGGCTTGTCGCGGTTGGGACTGTAAATGCAAAGTGCCTCTTACCTATGAGAGCTTTGGGTGCTGCTTTTGAGTGTTCACCTCACGTTTCCAGCTGGATGAATTGGTACCTGAGCTGCTCAGGAGACAGGACAGACCAAAAGCGTCCTCAAGGCTGTGTCTCAGCATGGAAGGTGACACCCCCGTCCTCGGCTGTTGGGGTGAAGGGTAATGCCTGAGGCCAGCGCAGGGCTGGGAAGGGACGGACAGAGCACTGATATGGATGGACTTGGGGCCTGGCAGCTAGGTTTGGTCCAAAGCAGACCTCAAAGGGATGCTGGTGCGCCCTGTGAGAGCAGCAAATGTGTCTGGCAGCAGATATGGGCTAGGAGGAGGTGGCTGGAGAGGACCTCTTTGCTGTGGGAGTCCGTGAGAGGTCATTTCAGCCTAGCGCAGGGCTCGAGGGAAAGGGGCTTCGTTAGAGGGGTGGCACGTGGAGCTCAGATGAGGCAGTCGCACCCGTTGGATCACCCACACCCCTCCCCACCCCGTGCACCATGCTGACAGCCCCTTCACCCACGCTCCGGCACAGTGGCAGCGCGTCTGCGGCAGCAACCGAGGGAGCGAAGGTTATTTATATTCATGTTGCAGCTCTGCCAGCCGTGACTCTGTTATCTGCCATGCATGAATATTATTTGAATACAGAGTTTGTCGTGACTATTCTTCCGCGTGAAACGAGGGATTTGCTGTGGGATGGGAGCCCTCCCTCCAGCTGTCAGTCAGGAGGGGTTTCCTTTTCCTGTCTCGTTGGAAGCCGCGTCCCCAGCAAGGTGAGACAGTGGACACTTTTTCTCTTGTTAATATCCATGTCTAATCTCCTCTCAGAGGGGCCCTTTGTCCTAGACTGTAGCCAAGATGAGTAATTCAGGGATAGATGAGACGCTATAATTGGTTTGTGACAAATTAAAACATTTTTCCTTCGGAGCTGAGAGCAGGACTGTGGTCTGGAGCTGTCAAGCGTCACAGGGGAGGGCGATTTTCGGAGTAAGCGCATTGCAAATTGGCTCCAGATACGCCTTGGAGTCTGAAATTAAACTCCAGCTGGTGACTCTTCTCGGTTGGGGTTTTGTTTTAGAGGGGGACAAAGGGAACGTGTGCGGGGAGGGAGAGCCTGATCAATAAAGAGAATGTGACTTTTTTTTGCATCATGCAATGAGCTGGGGACCGGAGCGAGCCATGGCGGGGCTGCTGGGGAGCACCCAGAGTCGTGATGGGAGTGCGCAGGCCAAGAGCTGGAGCCCACCGTTGCTTACCTTTCCGCCACCCTGCTCTCAATGGTTTCTCCATCACATCCCAGCAAGGAAGGACCGTGATGAAAAGTTGCAGCTCGCACTATCTCTTCCCCTCGGTCGCAAGTGGGTGCCAGGTACAGAACCTCCCCAGGAGCTGCAGGCTGGTCCTTGTCCCGTAATACTTGTTTTCCAGAGCTAAGGAGAGACCCTCACCTCTGCCCAGAGAGCAGGGGACGGGCTAAAAGTCAGGAGGAGGTGATCAGGACAGACAGTTTGAAGTACCTGGTTTGCGCCCAAGGTGTTTATGAGCTGGCTTTGGACAAAGGGATGGAGGTGGGAGGAAAACGACTTCCCGATGCAACTGCTCGGCACTGCTTAATGGAGAGTGCTACAGCGGCGGCATCTCCGCCTTGCGATGGAGATGGGTGGAGGGTGAAGAAATGCATGAACAGCAGGCTTGGGAAGGATGTGGGTCTGTAAAGGCCGTTTAAAAGAGGCAAAAGGAGTCACCGTGAGGGCTGGTTTGTGTGTAAAAGGCGGTGGGGAAGGAAGCTCTGAGATGGGAAGAGTGGACAAAGTCCAGAGGACAGGGGTGTTGGCGCTGAGCCTCGCCAAGCTGGTGGGGTGGAGACCACAGGCAGGTTCAATGTGGGAATGGGTCAGACGAGTGGAAACGAGGCCTTGAATTGTTGGCCTCAAGATTTTGTATCAGACAGCGAAGAAAAGGAGGCCTAAGGAAGAGGTGCCGTGAGTTTTCCAGGGGGGCTGTATCTCGAAGTGAAGGAGACAGCCTGGAAGAGAAACTTGTAGGTATCAAAACAGGGAAAGCACAAAGGCTGTCAGGGAGTTGGAAGAGTTCAGACCCTGGAGGTGTCGGGTGAGGAAAGGAGGAGGAGATCTGGGCAGATCCTAGATACGAAGAGTATAACTAGCAGGCCAGGGTGGCAGGGTGATGGTGACGGGGAGTTGGAGGACTTGGAAGGAAAGATCACAGGATCTAGTTTAGCAATGAAAAGTGCATAGATGCAGCAAATCCTGAAAGGCAGGATCAGATGGTGAGCTGTGACTGGTGTCACTGGCATTAAGACATTAGCTAATCCGGTTTAAGGGGATAAGCCCAAGGAAAACTGTGGAGACCTAAATTGGAGCTTGTCACTCTCCTGTGGAAAGCAGTAGGGTGGAGGAGGAGGATTTGCTGAGGTTGGTCAGAAACAGAGGGCGGCTGGAGGAGGGCTGTGAAGATGAAGGGTCGGGACGTGTCGGGTGGGAAGGAATGACAGCAGTCACTGAAAGCTGCACGGGGTAGAGAAACCATTCGCTATGGCCATGGGAGAGCCTTGGTGAGGGGTGGCCAGGGCAGAAGATGATCTAGGGGGTGTGGGAGGGGAATGGATGGGAGAAAGCAGGGAAAACTTGCTTAAACAGGGATGCCTGTGACTTAGCGCAGCGAAGGGTGTGCCGTATTTCAGAATTTACACTCAACTTTACCATCTTTTCTTGCTGTAAGTGTGACGCTGTTGCAACAGGGTAGCGAAAGAATAGATCAAGTTCAGTTGTCTCGCTGATGAGGGTAATATACATATTTAGCTGCATACTTTCTGTCAGTGTTGCTGGATATATTTCAAAAAGGAGACAGGGGAGGCACTTAGAGTTTGTAGCTGGAATTACAAGCTCTGGAAGAAATCACTGGTCTAGTTTCAGTTCATACGTAACTTCCCTTGTTACAGTTTGTCCAGGAGCCTTCTGGGCTGCACAATCTCTCTTTTAATAGCTGACCTATAGCCCATCCTATTGGTGAAACTGGTAAGGTAGCAGCGAATCTATAGAAACCCAGTGATTATGGTCTGGGAAGCTTATATGATGCATATCATAAGCCAGTATGTGAATTGTGTGTGATGTAGGTCTGGCACTAAAGTGATAAGAGTCATATCAAGGGAATAACTTAATTAACTGGTCTTGATCAAAGAACTATGTGAATTCAATAGCCAGTTTTCAGCTCTAAATGATGAAGTTTAGAAAAACTGTACTTGATGCAATTATCAATTTTCCTGTCCGAGGAGCTTTGAAGTGGCATTAAGAAGGGACAGTCTGTTGTTCCATTTAGGACAACTTTCTCCCTCCCTCAAGTGATCAGGAGGCAGAGGGGCTCCCTCTCCTTTTCAAGTGCTCATTTGAAATGGTCTGAAGCATAATAAACACTGGATGCCAAGGGGAACGGTATCTCAGCTTTCACAAGTTAATTGTTTCAGATGGTGTAGATCAGGAAGAGCTGTCCTCTCCCTGCCAGCCAGAAAAAAAAGTCTTAATTTCCCTACAGGTTTCATTTTGCCCAGGATTTTGGAGGGGAAGTGGTCTCGTTTAACTTCCAATGGTCCTGGACTTTTTGGTCCCTCTGGCATGTCTGCCTGGCTGCGTGCTGTTCAAACAAGATGCTGGGTACGAGAGCGAGGAAGGCGTTAGGCTGTAGAAAGGCTTCTAGAAGTCTTTAATACACCAAATGCCATGTGTGTTTATCCAATTTGGATGTGTCTGTACGTACCGCAGTGTTTGGTATCTATCCCACAAGTTGGATTTCTGTGCTGAACGACGCTTTGGGCCGAAGGGAGGGGGAAGTTTCTGGACAGCCTGAACCACAGTGGTTCAGACCTGGACATTTTGTCCACCTGAGCTTTTTCTTCTTGATGGGTCCCTCAGCTGCCAACTCAACCAGGTACTGGAGCTGGGTTTGCACCTTGACTAACCAGTGCCTATAAAGCATTGATATAGTCTCTGGAGGATATACACAGAGGTGTCCCACCACAACTCGCTCAAGCTCAAGGAGGTGGATTTGCCTCCGCTACGGGACTGATGCACCCGAGCCTGGCTGCAAGGAGGGAGGATGTGCAAGTGCTCCGCAGAATGGGAACATCCCAGTCCCTTCCGGGGAATTCGCTCATAACCAGTCATAAAGTCAATGCCAAAAAGCTGAGTCAGAGACAAAAAGATGTCCTCTGCTAAAGGGGCATCAACCAATGCCACAGATCAAGGGACAAACAATCCCGGAACACAGAGTTATATTGAGTCTGATGTTTCTTTATTTTGTCAATGTTTGTAAAAAAAAAAAAAGAGAGAGAGAGAGAGAGAGAGAAATCAAATGCTGAAACATCATGAGGAATAATAGTGAAAGGCCTGTTCTGCAGAGGGGTAGGGTTTCAATGGACTTTCTGAGCAAAATCTGGCCTGTGTATTTGGTCCAGGACTAAAAATGGTGTCATGGTTAGTCAATGAGATATTTGGCTGATGAAATCCACCCTGTCACGGAAGCTGAGGTTTAGCCTTCTGCAGAACTTTGCAGCCATTTTAAGGGAGATGGGGAAATGGGCAGCCCTGCACTGCACCCTGCATCGTTGCACGTGCCCTCCTCCGTTTGTTGATTGCTTCTCTCCCCTCCTTCGTGTCCAGCTGGTGTCCTGGAGACTCTCCCTTCTGCTTAGGTAGAGTCAGTGCAGGAGACGGTTCCTTTCTCCACTGTTACCTTGGCGGACCTCAACCAGGTCTTCCAGAGAGGCGAGCCAATGTGTTTGGATACACGTCCTGGAAAAGGATACCTAAACCTCATTCATCCATCAGTGACAGTGATGGGAGAAAAGTCCTACTGCTTCCAGCTGCTGCTACCTATGGACAGACTTCCCCACTCTTCTCCATCCCCCGGGCACTGTGTCCTTTCCACCGGTGAGCATCTCATTCCCAAGGCAGGGAGAGCTTGGGATGTGTCGTGTCTGCCAGGTACAGCGTGAGGCTGCTGTAAAAAGCTGAGAAGCCTCAGAAGGGCCCTTGGGAAGTCGAGGATTAATTCAATTTTCTTACGGCTCCAGGACTTCCTGCTGCAGAACACAGATGGACTTCGGTTTTGCTCTCTAAAATGAGGTCATTTCTCCTTCTGGGCAGAAAGAGGGAATGATTTCCAAAGGCAGCAAGCCCAAGGTCCACTCGCTTGGGTCTTCCCCGGAATAGGACCGAGCAATGGAGGTGGGATGATTCGCTCTCCAAGCCACACCGCTGTTTTTTCTCCAGGAGACGGAAGGAAGCTGGGTGCTGGTAGCCGAGAGGCAAAGCTGCAGCTGGCCACGCCGGCTCTGAACAGCGAGGGCAATTAGGGATCAGAAGAGCTGGGGTGGCTTCGTCACATTTCCCTGCTGCCGTTCTGGAGGTGATAATATAATTCATATCAGAAGAGTTAGTGGGCTGAAAATGAATTGGAGAAATCAATCCAGAGGGTATAAATGAATTAGCATGTAAATGAGGACACTTGCTCTACATAGTTTAATATTGCCTGCAGCTGTAAATAATTCCAGGGATGGAATCAAAAGCCGCAAACAACTTCATTTTTGTGCTCCTCCCCCGTCCGGGAGCACCTGCAGCTACAACCGACCCACCCTTGCAGAATCATCGCATTGCAAGGGAATTAAAGGAGATGAGATGTATATACATTTTTTTTTTCCCTGATTGGCCATTATTTACGAGGCTGCTGCTGCTCCTGGTTTCGTGCACCAGGTCGCTGTTTGTGCATGCACGCGTCAGTCCGAGCGGCAGGGAAGGGGGAGGCGGGGTACCGGCTTGCGGTGAGATCTCGTGCAGGGCATCACCAGCCATCCCGGTCACCCCGTGGTGGGTCGACGTGCGTGTGAAATACCAATTTCTCACCAAGACCTGCAGCATGAAAGGCCTTGATTGGGGTGGAGGAGTTACCCCTCCTGGGGTGTCTGGGGGTGGGAGAGGTGGGTGCTTGGAGAGCGGGAGCCAGCTGGGGGGAGCGGCTGCTTAAATAAAAGGGTGCTTGGAGCTACCTGGAGAGATGGCATTTCCAGGAGAGATGGAAGCACTAGAAGCACGGTGGGACTTTGAGTGCTGTGTATAGTCTGGAAAACTGGAAGAGGTGCAGAGAGGGGTTGTTAGAGAGGGGAAGGTATCGGAAAGCCCCTTATGAGAGGCAACTAAACAAGCACAGCTTATTTAGCCTAACGAAATGAAGGCTGAGAGGAGATGCGATTGCACAGGCAGATAAACACAAGGGAGGGAGAAGAGCTAGTTAAGCTAAAGGCCACTGTTGATACCAGAACATGCAGATACAAACTAGTCATGAATAAATTTCAGAGGGAAATGAGATGGAAGTGTCTAAGCGCCAGAGCAGAGACTATGGATGAGCGCTGGAGAGTCCACACCACCAGGCTGCTCTTGCACTGGCGTTTGACTGTAAAATAGGATTATAGGAGCAGGCCCCTCGAGATGAGGCAACTTGCGTTTCGTGATCCAGGAAGTCCTGCCTGTTGCCAAAAGCCCCTTTAACGTTCTGGCAGGGGAAGGATGCAGATCTGAGGAGGGCATATGTCTCATTGAGTGACTCCAGGAGCGGTTGTTGAGAGCTTTTGGAGTGGTACTGATGACAGGAGGTTAAAGATGATCCTCGACGGTCTTTTATCAGTGCTTCCCTCTTGTTTTTGACACTGACGGATCACTGAGTTCCCTCTTTCATCAGGTTGGAGTTTCAGGTTCTGTACTAACTAGATCTCCCAGGTGGACTGGAAACACTGATTAAGATGGATAGAGTGAAAGCAAGTCCATTAAATTGTTAATAAAGAATATTACACACATACCTTAATCTGCAGCTAGCCTGACACTTTATAAAAGTACATTAGGATATAATCCAATTGAAGCCACAATATCGAGAACATCTTATCTCATCACAAATTGAAATTATATCATATTCCTCATTTCTTAAATTAAAAAGCTAAAACCTTTTAGTTTGCTCTCATATGCTTGTGTAAAACTTAATCAGTGGTTTTAACAACATTATTTTTCAATATGGGCCATTTCTGCTCTCATTTATTTACAAGAGAGAACTTCCTGGTAGGAGAAGTGATTCAATTTGCAGGAGGATACATCAAGCACTTAAGGATTTTGTAGGGATTGATTGATTATTTATCGTGTTATCTTGCCTGGAGACGTCTGATATGGCTGTGCTTTTGCTATCTCTCATTCCACCTAATGCTCTTCCTTTGCATCTCGCTCCCCTCCAGCGCTAAGGGCACTCTTGCCACGCGCGCGTGTGCCTGCACGAGTGTGTTGGAGGAAAAGGGGGTCGGGGAAGGCAAGGCTGAGGCTGCCTCTGTTGGGACGAAGATGCTGGACTGGGCAGATACGAGAGATTCATTTCACTGGAAGATAGCACAGAAGTAAGAGAGGTTAAAGGGTGGTTTGAAATTCTGCTGGATTTTAGCCGCAGGCTGCTGTGCTGCTCAGCTGTAGATCCCCAAGTGTGTCAAATATGTCCTTCCTCACAGAGGAAGGAATTGGGGCACAGGGAGGCTGTCTGGTTTGCTGGAAGCCCCACCAGGAGCAGAAAACAGCCCCGAGAGGCCGTCGGCCCTGGTTGCTAGCTGGTGACCTGGGACCGCGCTGCCTGGCGAGGCCCCGGGTGCCTCCATGGGACAGCGCTCCCTGCTCAGCCGACCTCTCCCGGTGATGCGCTGCCAGGGGCTTGTTCAGGGCTCTTTGCAAAACCACCGTTGTCCCGACGCTGGTGATGAATCTGGTGTCCCGACGAGGCCGGGCTTGCGGTGTGGAGAGGAAGGGACCACCTCTTCGTGCTTAAAGGAAACCGTTCTTGTAGCAATAGCCTCGCAGGGTGGGGGATGCTAATTGTCTCCCACTGCCTCGCTGTGGCAGGAGGGTTCGTTAGCGATGGCATGTCCTCCGCAGAGGTGTCAAGCCCAAGGCCACAAGGGAGATGTGCAAGGTCTCCATTTGAGGGGGGATGACCCCCAGGAACCTGGCAAGAAGGCTGCGGCTTGAGCTTCGTCCTGAACGTTGGCCACTCTTCGGCGCTGGGGCGTGAGTGGGTGAAGGAGGGATGCTGCCCACTGATGGGGCTTTGGGATATTGGATACAGCAAGAAAGAAAACTTTTTGATTTGAAGCAAGAAAACAATGACAGCAGAAACTCCAACTAAGCCCTCAACTGTTTGGACCATGGTTGTTTTTCTGGCAGGGGGAGGCACTGGGAACGAGGACATTGGAGGTTTATCCTTTTCGCTGCTGCAGATTTTGGTAAATTGCTCTCCCTGCCATAGTTTTCCCTGAGTAGTTTGAGATCAGCTGGGTTTACTCTTTTATGAGTATTGAAGTGCAGGAATTGCTCTCTTCTGGTGAAAATAAATACAGAAATCCTGAAGCACGACTCCAAAGAGAGACAAGCCTGCAAAAAAGCACCACGCTGGAAAGAGAGTACATTTGGTTTGTCTTATTTTTCTTTTGCTCTCTGGGCTTTTGGGGTTCCTGTTGTAGGGTTTGCACCAAGATGACAAACTAGAGAGGTTTGAAAAATGGAAACACAATCCCCTGACTCCAGAAGCTCAGACTTAAATATCAGCAAATACCTCGGGAGACAGTTGTGAGTGCTGATGGAGCAGCTGACTCGGTGAGCGTGGAGGTGAGCAACTCCAGAGCCCCGCAGAGCCCCGCCGAGCCCCGCCGTCCTGATTTGCTGAACCCAGCGGAATAAATTCCAGTATAGGATGATCCATGTGCACGGGCCCTCGCAGGATCAGGGCCAACGCTTGCCAAGTGCTGTGAGAGGCTTGGATGAAAGGGACTACAGAAGCGCAAAGTATTACTTTTTCATGATTACTGCAATTGCTATCCTTAGGGCTGTCCAAATGTTGTTGTTCCAAGTGAAAATATAAAACCCTTTTGGCACGTTTCTTTTTTGCGTTGTGATAAATAGAAATGCAGGAGGAAAAAAAAATCTCCTCCTAACAGTGAGAGAAGAAAAGCAGTCCCTGTGCAATTTGTTACACATCTCATATGTCTCTGACTGCTAGCTGTAGAGATATTTAGAGGGAGTATTTAGCCAACCCAGTGCACAGCCTCTGGAGTACCAGCTTCTGCTTTGGTCCATGCTTGGTTGAACCTTTACAGCAGCTTTATGGTTTTTTGACACAGCATTTCAGGAGAGGCTTTGATTCTGAAGGATGCCAACTGTGCCGAGTGGGGCTAAGATGATTAATCAAATTATTTGAAGGGTGTTCGCCAGAACTGGGAAGTGACCAGTCTCTGTCCTAATCTCCGGATTGAGATGTCAAGCTGCCTCCAGCTCGGAGCACTGAGCTCGCCAGGAGACAGAGGGTGGACAGAAATCTCCGGCAGCGAAGAGCCTGGCAGGGCTGCCCGGGGTGGGGAGGGACGCCGGCCACCGGGGGCTGTGGGGCGGTGCTGCTAGGTGGGCTGGCGGAGGCTGGGGGGGCTTTGCACATCAGGAAGGCCAGACAAAGCTGCTCCAGCTGCTGCGGAGCAAGAATAAGCTGATGGTTGTGCTTCAAGCTGCCTTCCTCCCACGGGGCTGCGGGGAAGGAGGGGGAACGGCCAGGATGTGCTGCGCTCGTGCGGCTCCTGACCGGCCACAGGGGATGGGCTCCTCTGCTCCCACCCCGATTTCAGGTCTTTGCCGAGCACGGTGGAGGAGCAAGTGGCCCAGAATGGAAGAGACACAAGCACAAAGTCGTTTTGAACTTGGTGCCAGTGTCAGGTGCTTAGAGGAGCTGGGGCTTTGGTTGAAGTCTTGCAGGGGATGGCTTAGAGTGGACGGCGTGGGACTGCGCTGACGGGGCTGGCAGAGGGATCCACGAGATAAACGCGGTGGGGAGCGGGGACTCGGCTCCGACGATGTGCTTTTCTCTTCGGGGACCAGCTGGGTTCGCTGCCCATCTGCTTTTGCTTTCAGTAAGTGTTCGGATTTACCTACAGTTAAAGATGAAGCCAGAGCACCCAAGAAGGAGGAGGCACGTGCTGCAGCAGCACATCCCGGGGCAGCCGGGGCTGGGCTGAACGCTGTGGGGTTGAGAGGGAAGTCACCCACGTGGGGACGAGGGACCCGCTGCTGCCCTCCTGCCCGTGCCTGCCAGGGGCTTGCAGGCAGATGGGCTTTCCTCAGAGCCAGGACGAGCACTCGGCACTGCTGCGTAGGGAACCGCAGGTCTCGACTCTGCTTTCCAGCTGGCTGGGTGGCCGGTGTCCCCGCTTCTACGTAAGCCCCGAAGCATGCCGGGATCCCCTTTGCAGCACGAACTGATGGCACCTGGGGCGTTTCATGGACCGATGACCTGAGCGTCCTCACTACCTGCCCTCCCCGGCACGCTCAGTGCCGCTTTCCTGCCCGCCGCTCCGTTCTTCCTCGGCAAACACCTCTCGCCATCTCTCCGCTTCTCTTCCAGTCCCAAACCAGGGGGCCCTCGGCCGGAGCAGTGCCGGGGCCGTGCGTTTGCAGAGCCCCCGCTCGCCATCTGCGCGGCGCAGCGCCGGCGGACGCTGGCTCCCGGCCAGGCCACGGCGGGTCGAGCTGCCGGCAGCCCCCGGCCGCTTCGCCGGGCGCCCCGAGCCCGGTGCCCATGGCACCGCGGTCACGTGCGGCCATCAGCTGATGGGGAGGATGACTCAGCCAGCAGCTGTCGGGCCCCTAAAATAATGACAAAAACAATTAGCAGTCCAAGCAGTAGCCTCTCCTTAATTATCTCCTCCGAGTTTAATTAACTAGCTAAATTATCAGCAGTAATGTAGGCATTAATTATGTCAAATTACAGTGTAAAAATCACAAAGTGTGGAAAATGTCAATTCAGCTGTGCTCACCTGCCGGGCTGAGACAGCGCCGGTGACAGAGGCTCAGCCCGGCGCAGGGGAAGGGGCTGCTCCCCCTCCCCGGGGGATCGGGACCCCGCCACGGCAGCCTCGGGGGGACCGGGGGGGACACCGAGGCTGACAGGAGCTGGTGGCGCGGTTCTGGTTGGGAGCCATTGGGGGCTGCCTGGACGGGTGCAGGAGCGGGGAGGAGGGAGTGTTTTGGCTCTGGCGGAGGGAGGGGAAGGAGCGTGGCTCCCCAAACCAGATGGCTTGGATGCTGAATTATTAAATTATGAATATTAATACAAATCAGACACGGAAGAGGTAATAATTTTGCTGCCCTACAGAAATAATTAACATAATTTTGATAAATTACATGATAAGAGAATCTCAAAATTGAGGTAGATTTATCTTAATTAATATCTTGGACTTGCTCCGAAAGGTAAATTGTTCCACTGGGGAAGGGTGAAGAAGGGGCCCCCAGCTCCACGAGCCGGACCCTTCCCAGGGTTAGCATGTGCGGGGGGACAGGGCAGCCCCTCCAGGCTGCACCCCAGCCCCAGCACAGCCGCGCAGAGGGAACGGTGTCGGGGTTACTCCCACCCCCGCGGGGACACCAAGTGACTTATTTCAGGTTGCGTGGGTTGGTCGGAGAGTGGAGGTTTGAGCTGGCGTCTCCAAACTCCCGTGTACCCGGTGCCACCCTGCGCTGGGCTCTGACAGGCGTTTTGCTGTTTCTCCGCGGAGGCAGAGCCGAGGTCCGAGCCCTCAGGATGAATGGCTTCACCAGAAACCGCTGCCCAAGTGCCCCTTGACTTCGCTTCGGGTGCCTCTGGGCACACGTGCATCGCGACACGCGTGCCGGTTGTATTCATCCGTCCGTGCCGCTGCACACACACAAGGGTGGTTGGTGGCTTCTTGTTTTCACAATTCATGCAATAATGTGGGCATCTTCCCTTGTCCATGTCTAGCCAAGGGCTGGACATGCGAGTAAAACCTCATATGCTTTCTGTGCTTGCACACACGGGGTTTTTATCCTTCCCAGTGTATCCTTAACACCTTCATCCACGCACCGGAGACCAGCACGCTGCAGAGGCGGGCGAACGCTCCCTCCCAGGCCCCGCGGAGCAGCGTCCGTGCTGCACGTCTCTGACAACACTGCTCCAAGGGAGCGGGGCAGGGCTGCGTCCCAAGCAGGCAGAGACACACCAGGCCGCTACAGCGTGTTTGTTTTCTGCAGGGGAACCACCAAGAGCTGTATGCGGCTGAACCAAAGGCAGTGGGGACATCCCAGGGTGGAAGCTGGCCTGGAAGGGAAGGGGACGTTCAGGTATCGAGTGATTTGCTTCACCATCCATCATCGCGGTGTTGGGCTGCTTTGCCACTGCCCCACATTGTTTTCCTTCAGCTTGCGCGACTCCGGAGAAGCCTGTGTCCCTCTCCAAGCACGCGTGCGATGAACGGGCAGTGCCGTTCCCCTTCGCCGAGCCGTGCTTGTTGCCGGGGTCTTTGTCTTGGTGCTGCTGCTGATCATCAGCTCAGCCTGCAAAGGTGCAAATCTGCCCAAAAAGGGTGTACGGATGGGGTGTGCAGATTGCTTTACGTACCATAAAATTTTGCACTCAAATCCTGGAGTTATCCAGGAGAACGTAACCTCACGCCTTCAGCAGAGGTGCAGCCCAGAGCAGACTCAGAAGCAGTGACTTAACCCCTGAAGCAGTAGACATCTCCCAGGCGTAAGCAATGCATATGCTGGTATGGATATGCGTATGGAGATCATCAGTAGCTTGTGGCATCAAAGCTGCAACTCAAATTACAGGGCTAATTGCAAAATTAAATGAAATTATATGTTACTATGACATTTTTGCAATACCAGTTCAAGCAATCGAGGAGAAGACGTTATCTGCACGTTAATGGTGTCCATTTAAATGTCCAGAGCAGTAGCTCCACTGCAGTTATATCTGTAGCCTAGTTACGTTTCAAGTATGTGTCTGCCGAAACAGCTTATAGCTCAGTTACTTGATGTATTTCTGACATGGGGGAGTGGGGGGAGCAGCCAGGAGAGGCTGTTCTCAGGAGGCTTCGGTCTTGGTCTTGAGCTCGAGAGGTTTTTAGATTCACATCCATGCATTTCCCAGCTTAATTGGCAAAAGCTTTAATTTTTCAGAAGGGTTAGAAATCTTGTTGATCTGTTCCCACTGGCAGTATTTAAAGCCTCAAACGCTTTCCTTTTTTTCCAAGAGCTGTACAAATGTTAACTAATACAGCCCCAGTTAAGCGTAATCTCTAGATGGGGAAACAGAGTCACACGCCGCATGGGTCCCTTAGCCGGGACGGGGGAGCTGCTGGGTCCCTGTCTCCTTGCCGCTGTAAAACCGAGCTGTATTTCATGTTTTTCAGCTGGGCAGAAAATAACAGGAAGAAAAAAACCCAAAGCCACTGACTGCCGTGACGCCAAGGCACAGGGTGGACGCAGAGCCTTTTCATGATGTGGCAGCATTGGTGCATCCAGGTAAGACAGAGATGGTGCCTGGGAGAATCAGGGATATTCATGGGACACAGGAGCAGTAGGAACCAGTATTGGGAATATCATTCATGGGAAATACACAACAGGAGAGCCTCTGCCTTACTGGGAGATTTTAAATGTGGACCAAGTGCTGCAGACACAGGTTAAGTTTTTTTAAGGAGAATTAATGCTTTTATGGAGCACGTGGGCCAGCACCCACCATGGTCACCCTGACACCCCTTCTGCTCCCCACCCAGCTTGCAGGGCAGCAGAGGAAACACTTACCTTGGGGTCCCCTCTTGTGCGGACCCCATCCGACAGTCGCCGTGGCCGGAGCTGTCGGCAGCCCCTGCAGCAAAGCGGGATGCGAAGCCGTGTGTCTGGACGGTGCTGGAAATCCTGTTACAACAAGGGCACCCGCTGAGGGGCATCGAAGGTGGCTCCGTGCCACCCGCCGCCTCGGCTGGGTCCTGCCAGGGCTTGTCCGGGTTCACCGGCCACCCGCCGTGGCCGGCTGAGCAGCCCTTCCTCGCCCGCATGCTGATGGGCGCCCAGCTCCCGCGGCAGGACGGGTGCACCTTTGGGCTTGTCTATATGTATAGGTGCTTGTCTATATGTATATCTATACATACTCCTTGCAACAGCAAGGTAGAGCCCGGGCTCTGGTGTTGCAGGAGTACCCCATATGCATCACACCGCACAGCCCCGGGAGCGTTTTTCGGCTGGCGAGCCTCACGCTGTGTGTAGATGTATGCATGCACACACACGCACGGACGGACGGACGGGCACCAACGCCCGCTGCATCCAACGATTCAATTTGAGTCCAGCCTTAACCCCTTCACCGCTGCAGGAGGCATGTCCTGGGGCTCGGTCCCATCAGGAGGGGGGGACATGCTGCTGGTGGCACTTCAGTGGAGCTGTCGAGAGGGAAGGATGTGGCTGGCCCTGGGGGGGGCAAATTGTTCAGCTGTGTCTGCAGGCAGGGGATGAGAAAGGAAACTGAAGCCCGGTGTGATGTGGGGCACAAAGGAGGGATTTCAGGAGGTCTGGGTAGAAGGAGGGTGCGATGGAGAGTGGGGCTGGCGGGACCCCCCCTTCAGGCAGCAAACCCCGAGCTGTAGGAGGAGAGTGCGGAAGGTGGGGGAAACTGAGGCAGGGAAATAGGTGGACACATACAGAGGGAGGCAGCTGTTGGTGTGACCGCTCTGCTTCTGCAGAACAAGGACGAGGTGTGGGGGTGAAGGACGCTTGCATGGGGTGAAGGAGGCCAAGCTGAGACAGCAGGAAAGCGCAGGAGCCACCCCTACGCGTGCACACACACGGGTGCGAGCAAGACGTTCCCGCCTGGGAGAACATGTCCGTCATGTGGAGCTGGTGGAAACCCCGTCCTCCTCGTCTCGCAACCTCCCCTCTGCTGGGGCTGAAGGTGGGGAGACTGGCTCTGCTTCTGCCTTTTGTGGTTTCTATTTCCACTTTCTTTCAGGTTTCTCCTCTGTTGGGACTTGGGGCCTTCCCGTTCCCCAGTAATTATATAATTACTTCACAACATGCTGCAGGAATAGTCGGGGAGACGGCTACAGCTAGCACAACAATGGTGACAAGTAAAACATTAATTTCTGGAGTTCTTTTAATTAATTCATCAGGAATCGTGCTGTGCGGGATGATTACGTTAAAGTGTTTAATTACAAATTTATATGTAATGATGCACTTTAATTACTTTGGACTGGTACAATATTATTGGGCCCTTTTCCCAAGATTCCTGGCACTGGGTTTGGGCTGCACATAAGCAGTGCCATGGATGCTTGTGCCTCTAAATTATTTACATGGCGTGGGAGAAATACGGTCCTGATTGATGAGAGCAAATTCTCCCCTTAGCTGAACGGGAGCGAGGGCCGTGGGGAATCCGGAGAAGGAAGGTCAGCACGGCGTGTGTGTGTCAGGCAGAACATCAGGGCGTTTTTTGTTGGAAGAATCGAGGTTAATCTGGTGGAAACTGAAGTGATAGAGAGCCAGGCGCGATAAATATTTATCAAAGGGACTGGTGTCAGGATTCTGGTTCACCAACACAGATACGTCCCGGATGGATCTCATGAAGCAGCACGAGATGCTGCTGCAAACAGCCCTCGCCAAGCACGTAGGGTGGTTTTCTCCAGCTCCGCTCCTTTTGCTTGTCCCCCTTTCCTTTGTCTTGCCTGTCTTTGTGTGCACGTGCGTGTGTGTGCATGCACGCTCATTTTCTTTCCCTTTAGGCTCCCCTTCTCCCCTCGTCCCGTCTCTATTTGCCTCCATGCACAGGGAGCATCTGTCATTCTTCTTTCTCCTTTGTCAGCGTCCTCCCAGGCTAGACAGACCCCAGAGGGGCAGCCACGCTGTTAGAAAGCCCTGTGAGCTAAAGTGCTTCAAGTTAAGTTTGAGGTCAGCCTATCTTTAAGCTGCTCTGCATGCAAAATAGCCAGTTATGTAGTGGAGATCTGTGTATGTGTATACCTCTCTCTCTCTGTGCTGCACAGAGTAATCTGCAGGGCAGGCACTGCCTTGCTGTCGTGGGGTCGCAGTGTCTGGCACACAAGGGTCTGGCAAAACTTGTTTCGTTTTGCTTGAGTTTGGAGAGCAGGATCTGGCAAGGAAGAAATCAGACAAGTTCCTCTTCAAGAGCAAGGGAAAGAGAAATCAGCTTTGGGTTTGTTCCGCTGATGGATCCGGCGGATGCACCGGTGAGGTTCGGTGTAGTGTCGCCGACACTTGTCTTGCAGTGGGTTTGTGTCAGTATAATTGCAACCAGAATTTGTTGGCAAATGGACTCTGTGAGATGCTCTGCTCCACCGCAGCCGGGACTTTGCCTGCTTATTTCTTGTGCAGTTGTACAGGTGATGCATTGCTTTGTCTAGGACTGCAGGGTCCCGAGGTCCAAGCCATCTAGTTGGCTTTGAACGCCCACGGAACAGTCACTTGCAGTAGCTGATGTTGCACTGTCTCTGCGTGGGTGCAAGTTGCTTTTATTGGCAAGCTGATTTCTGGTGGACCTGGCTAGGAAGAAATGGGAGTTTTCTTGGGAAATGGCAGAAGAAGTGCCGGGGCAGAGGCAGGCGATGGTTGCCCTCATGGCCAGCACCCGTTGCCTGCTCTCTGGAGCACCAGAGCTCAGCGGCCACTTTGCTGCAGTTGAATTGAGCTTCAGACCTCTGTGGTGGGTGCTGCAGCCATCTCATCTCCTCTGTACAGACAGACAGACCGAGTTTCAGAGCTTCGCCTCGCCGCTGGGCCCCGGCAGGCTGGTAGGCGAGAGCAACTTCAGTGGTTTCATCTCCTGGAGGTGTCAGCAGTGGGAGACTGGGTTGACTTTGCCTTCATTCATTTTTCTCAGAGCTTGCAAGTCTTTATTGATTTGTAGCTGGTTTTTTTTCATCTCCTCATCTAGTCTCCATCTCTCCTGCCTCTTCCCACCTTGCCTTGACCCCTCTTGAGCTGCTCTGCCATCTCAAAGCCATATTTCATCCCAGCAGTCCTGTAAAGGGAGTTCGTTCTCCCTTGCTGGGTCAGCCATAGGGGAGCCCGGGTTTGGGTGGGCAACGCTGGGGAGCTGCCATGGGAGGAAGAAGGTTGGGACGTGGACCAGGAGCAGCCAGCAGCAGAACAGAAGGGGCTTTGACAGAGGGGACCAGACCCCCTGTCTGCTCAGCTCTAGACCCAGAACACCTCCTCACCTGCAGAAATGGAGTAAAAACGGATCTTTTTGTAACCTCTGGGTGGCTGCTGCCTGGAGGCGTAGGGCTCAGATGATGCCTAGTGACAGCCCCAGGAATATTAGTTGCAATTTGGTCTATGGCCATGGAGATCTTCATGAGGAAAGAACAACACGGCTCCTACAGGGCTTAGACGGGCAGGAGACCTCATTGCCAGGGTGACTGGGCATGAAACTAAACAGAGAAGGGTATGGACTCACTGGGTCCCGTCTGAAGCGCTTGGTGTTCATCTGCTGGATGATCGGATCATTGATATGTGCAAAAATGGTGGCAAAACAGGGCGCTGTAAGGAGCTGGTCCCTGCAAGGTTCCCCATACGAGAGCTCACAGCCAACGCTGTCCGTGCTCGTGCTGTCAGCTGGGTGCAACTCCCGGGGATGTTCATTATCTTCTGAACGGTGTCAGGGCTGTTACAAGAGGTGGTGTAGCTCTTTTGCTGTTAGCAGGGATGGCAGAGGGGTTCGGATGCCCTCCTGGCAGAGAAGGCAGTGCCTGGTCCAGCTGATGCAGACCAGCAGCACGGGCAGGTTGAGATGGCATCAGTGAGTCGTTTCCTAGTATTAGTTATGGATCCAGGTTTGCAATCCAAGCCTTTCTCTGAGCTCCTGGCAGTCACCGCTCACTGAAGATAGAAAGGAGCGTGATGACCGTATCCTCCAAGAAGATGTAACGCAGGGCATGTGGGATAAACCCTTGCAGCATGGGGTGCCCACCCTGTGCAAGCGGGAGGCTAACAACTGCTGAGCAAGAGAGGTCCTGGTGAAGCGAAGCTGTTCACGCGGGCTTCACGTGGGTAAGCAAGTTGGAAGGAGTTCCACCAGGAGCCAAAATACGCATCGCCCTGCTGACTCACAACAGCTGCTGTTCCTGATGATGCTGAGGCAAGGGGGGAAAACCCTTTTTTTTCCATGGGAAGACAGGGTGTTTGCAAGCCCAGCTTGTTCTAAGAAGTTTTGTCTCCTGCATATCCCCTCCTGTGACAGTCGTATCCCCTCCTGTGACAGTCAGGCTTTGCAGAGGCCATCCCAGCAGATGGAAATGGTCCCTTGCTGCACACGGAGGGGGAGAGAAGCACTTCTCCTCCGCAGGCTTCCCGTGCCCCTTGCCTTTGCACCTGTGTTTGTAAGAGGCAATGCGTTGGGCAGGGAGCTGGCAGCGCCGGACGTCTCAGCGAGTGCAGAAGTGCTTCTTGCCGCAACTCAGGTGTTCCCAGGCCAGAGCTGGTCCTGGCATTTGGCATTGACCGTGCTGGGCTGTGCAGGCCTTTTCCCGCTGTCTTCAGAGGGAAGGGTTTTGCAAGCGATGCTCCTGCCGAGCAGGGCTTTCCTTGAGGATGGGTGGGAGACGGGTGGCAGATGAGGTGCAGGCAAAACGTGTGAGCATCACAAAGGGCAAACCAAACAGACTCATGTTCATCCTGAAGTCCTAGAGTGGGACATATCCTGCACGTGTTTGCAGTAGCCGTAGACTCTGCATGATGGAGATTGTCAGACTGCCAGAGGGGTGCTGCACAAATACCCCCCTCTCCCAGGTGCACCGTGCTGGTCAGAGGCACAGGGCAGCTTTCCAGGGCAGACCCTCCAAGCAGAGAGATTCATTCTGCTGTAAATAATTCCCATTTGTGGCTTTTCTCCTGCCTGCATTGAGCTGGTTCAGGTGCTGGAAGCAGAGGCCGCTGCCTCGCCACGATGTGTTGGAGCCCCGCACGTTGTGCCGGGGAGGGGTCCCTGCGGTGCTGAGGAGCCTCCCGGTACCACCTCCCCACCGCCTGATGCTGGAGGGGCCGGGGGGCTCCGGGGGGGCCGCAGAGATGATGCCTGAGCTGTTCTAACGCAGCTGAGGGTTGCCGAAGGCTCCCCTTCGTGTGGGGTCAGGCTCCTGGCAATAAACCCCCCAGTCCCTTCTGTGACCCCCATCCCCAGCAGCGTTGCGGCACCTCGGCCACGCTGAGCGTGGCTGGCACCGTCCGTCAGTCGGTCCGGGCTGCCGGCGCGGGGAACGGCTCCTCGGCGGCAGGCCTGCCAAGGCCAGATGGTGTTTGCGAGCGGCGCCAGGTCCCAGCTGAGTGCTGCCCGGCGAGACACGCGCAGAAGCTGCCGCCGCAGCCGGCGCTGCCAAACCCGCGGCATATGCTGCGCTCTGCCCTACACCTGCCGATGGGCAGCCTCCGCGCGCCGCTCGCGTGGCGCCGGCGTGAAGGAAGGAGGAAAAGCGGCAGCCCCATCTGGAAGGAATTTAGCGGATAAATAAGGGCAGCGAAACCCGAAAATGAAAAAAATCAGAAAAAGAAGATGGCGCGGGGGGAGCCGCAGCCACCCCGGTAAGGTCGCGGGGCGCAGCGGGCGAGGGCTGAGCAGCACCCAGGGGTGGCGATGCGTGGGCACGGGGCGGCCGGGACACGTCCCCTTTGCATGGGGACTCCCATTTGCATTGGGGCCCCCCTTTCCCCATGCACAGCCCAGGGCTGGCTGCCCTGCCACATCTCCACCAGCCCCAGAAAAGGTGCTGGGAAACTGCTGGGGGATATTTAACTACTTCTTCTCAGGGGAAAACCCCAAATGATCATGTGCAAAATTGATGGGAGAATATACTTTCTGCCTACTTTGAATTTACTTTGGTAAACTGTACGCACTCGGGACTCAGGTCTATAATTTATTGAAAGGAACCAGACTGGAAACCAGCTTCATACTGTGAGTAATTTCTAGCATCTCTGTAATCTATCATCGGGAGACAGGGCACTTTGTTTCTGTGAAAAATTATTTTTATAGTTGGCTTAGTAACAACAACAATTATTGTTATTAATATTAATAACTACTTGTGTAAGGCCTTTCATGCGCAGTTTAGAAAACGTTTTGCACATGGGTCAATAGGTGTTAGCTGCATCTCACGGGAAGGGAAACTGAGGCACAGCTTTGGCCACGGCCTTGCTGAGGCTCACCCCAGCGTGCAGCATCCTCGCTCCCAAAACACAGCTTGGACCACTGGATGCTGCCACCCTTCATGTATTTCTAAAATATTTGAGGTTTTAGTAATGATGAAGGAGCAGGTCAGAAAATTATTTTCTTTAAAATTTGGGTCTACTTGGGTTCAAAAAATTATTGAGCAAACTCCAGACAGAAATAGCCCTTGCCATGCCGTGGTGGCTGGAGCTGATGTGCAGGTTGTCCCCTGTGCTCCGGCCCATCCCTCAGGAGAGCACAGAAACAAGCACAACGTCTCAGCTCGGAAATAGTGACCCAAATATTTCCTCCACTTAGTTTTAATGTAGGGGAAGCAGAAAAAATTAGAGGCCTTTGATTTCGCCCAGACTGGCTCCCCGGTGTCTGGCCTGTGGCCACTGAGGCCCCAACCCCATCGTCTCGAGCAGGACCCATCCTCGGCGGCAGCGGTGCCAGGGCTGAGATCCGCGGGACACCCGTCCTTAACTCCGTGCTGCCAAGCTCACCAGCTTGGCTTATTAAATAACGCGGTGCCACTTCACAGGAATCTCCCCAGTCTCACTTTCCAGAGTGGAAAAATGCCATTTCTGGGTAGAGAGCAGCAAAGACCTGCTGCTGAAAACACACCGGGCACCGGGGATGGGGGGAGAGCCCCCAGCCCGGCTCCGGGGGTGGACAGATGTGGATGGGGACACCCAGCGTCACCCTCTCCCATCCTCTCCCCTGCTTAGGCCACATGCAAACTAAACGTGGTTGTTCTGGACACGTGTGAACTTACTGTAATTTAGAGAGTGAAAGTACTCCAGGTGGAAATTGCATTCTTCTGTGGCGGTGGTGTAATCTTTCTATCCGTACATCATTCGAGACACTATTTCATCTGTAACACGAGAACTCTTGGGCTGAACTTTATCCCTGTCTCTTTTCACTTTTCACTTTGTAGCAAGAATGATAATATTTAACATTTATGGAGCACTTTTTGCATCTTCAAAGTCCATTTGCAGGCATTAACTAATGAAGCCTTGGGTCGCTCCCGTGAGGTGGAGGGGCACAGCAGCGTTATCGGCATTTGCAGGTGGAAAATTCAAGGCAGGAGAGGAGGTAGGGCAGGATCAGGACTGAAGCCTGGGCTTCCTGCCCAGCCCCAGGCAGCATCCCTCAGTGCCTCGCTGTGGTCCACCACCTCTGGGTTTGCTTACAAAATGTTCACCTCCAGTAAGAAAAGTGGGTTAAAAAAAAAAAAAATAAATAAAAAATATTTTTTTCCCCGGCATTAGGAATTTTAGTGCTTTTTTGGCATTTTTTTCTTTATTTCTTTAATGCAATGAAAAATGTTCGGAGCAGAGCCATGTTCCTTAATCCTGTACAGCGGTAATGTAATCTGCATTTGTTCAGAGCCATTCAACCTGAATCATCCCTGAGCACTGAAGCTGACGCGCAAGCAATGCACGGCAATAAATCCACCCACTACCTCGATGTAGGCGCTTCCAGCTAAAACACGGCGAGACAGCCCGGGCGCAGGTGGGGCACGGCGAGGGCGCTCGTTCCTTTGCCCAGGAGCACATCGAACCAAAGGTTTTTCAGAAGATATCCATTTCTGCTCAATTTGCTGTGCCGAAGTCGGATGTGCAGGACTTACTGTGCAGGTACGTGAGCCCCGGGTACGTTGCGCCTGTGCTGTCTGTCCATCCAGGGTTTTTGGACATCGGCAATTCCAGCCGGGTCATGCAACAGCTGCGTATCCCTGAAAAATTCCCCTTTTCCACCTGGAAAAAATTTCCAGGAAGGTGCGTTGGAAGAGGCACGGCGCGTGGTGGTGGTAGTTAATTATCGAGTATCCCGGTGGGACTGAGCTGTCACCATCACCGTTAACGCTGGAGAAGCGGAGCCATGAGGAGGGCAGCACCACGGCCCCGCTCACACGCAACGCCAGGCATCGGATGGAGAAGCAACGTGTCGACGCTGCCAGACCCGTCATCTCTGCCTGCCGAAGTTAGAGAGGAGGGCAGGCAGCAGCTGGGGGAAACCCGGGGCGCACATAACATTTTTTTTCCCCAGTTTTCTCCCGTTTCCCAGGACTTCCGAGGGTTTTGCTCCGTCGCAGGGTGCGGAAGCCAACAGATGGCACTGTGCTGTTTCCGGAGGAGCCCAGCCTTGCTGGAGGCCGGACACAGATGCCCAAATGCTGGAAAAGCGTTGCACTTCAGGGAAGTTTCTCCCCGTGCAAAGGCAGAGGCGAAGTCTCCCCGTGGCCCTTCCTCCACCCGGAGCTGCTGCTGCTTTGGGCCAAAGCACGATGCAAAGCCGATACGTTTGTACACAACCTCGGGCCATTATCTGTTAAGAGGGAAAGGGATGCAAAACCATCCTGCCAACCAGGAGAGTGTTAGAAAAGCTCAAACTCCTACCGAGAACATTTTTGTCCCTGCATCCTCCGGGGCAGACGTGGGCAGGTCGGACGCCCTCGGCACTGTGCTGGTGCCTGGCTGAGGAAATCAATTGTGGGGAGCTGATTATTTTGGCAGGAGGCACAAGGTTCCTCGGGAGCACGGCTGGATCAGCCGGTGGCCCTCATCTGGAGTTTGACTTTAGCCCCAGGGGCTCCTGCTGTTCGGGACCAGCAGAGCAGAGGTGAGGGATGGGGTGATGCTGGGGTTGGTTCCTGGCAGTAAAACCCTGCCTGTTCTTTTCATCAAGTCTCCCCTGTGCAAGAGTGCCCTTTATTTTACACGTCCCGCAGGTTTGCACTTGCTGCTCTAGGAGCAGAGACATGTTCACGACTCCAGCCATAGTTTTGTGCCTCGTAGCAGGGTTGGGCAGGTGGTTTGGGGTGAATTATCCCCACCATTTAAAACGTGCCTGTTTTCCAAGCTGAATCTCTAACTCCTTTCCAGTCCAGTGTTGTGAAGTCCTGCAGAGCCATTCCCCAGTGTTCCCAGTCCTGCCTGGTGAGTATCACTGTCATCATTGATGTGCTGGGCTCCCTTGTTTCCAGCTCCTTAATGAGCTTGCATGCTCCAAGATCTCTTCTCCCTCCTGTATTGGTATCGCATCCTCCATCCAACAGCAAATGCCTGTGGTGGGGATGGGGAAAGCTGGGCTCCAAACCCAGTGTCAGGAGCTGCTCTTACCTGGTAGATACATCTGAGCAGGCGTAGCTGTCAAGGTGGGGGAAACTCAGAAACGTGGCCTGATTTTCTTGCCTTAAGCCGCAAGACCTTTTCCAGCGAGCGGGGCCAGCAGTGAGCGCGCACCACAGCTCCGCACCCCGTGGTACCACCTCTCCGCCTCGCCTTCCTACAATTTACCATTGCTCTTTTTCCTCCCCCCCCCTTCTAAAAACCCTCTCGAGGTCCAATCCAGCAGAGGTATGCAGCGTTTGCCGCCAGGTCCTGAGCATCCCCGTCTCCCGCAGAGCCCCTGCGCACCCTCCGAGGACGTGCTCGGCATCGCCGCTGCGCCCGGCCGCCCCCCGCGCGCCGCGAGCTTGACCCCGCTGCCGTCCGATGCCGCCTTTCAAATTGCTGAAGCCAAATTAGGGTAAGTAGTTATATTAGGCTGACCCATGCCTTGTCAATCTTTACATCATTCAAAGGCAATTTAGCCTATTCATTCATAACAAGAGGCTATTGATTGAATAATCTCTGTTATTAGCGTTTGGGTAGAACTTGCTCTTTGTTTTATTTTATTATTGTTTTTGTTGGTTAGCTTAAACCTGCTTCTGGTTTGCCCTGCTGTAACTGCCACTGCAATTACAGTAAAGAGTATGAGCAGATACTTGATTAAGCCTTGCAGAGATTATTACAAAGCAAGGCCTCTTTCCGAATGCACATATTTCAGAAGAAATAGCATAAAGAAGCATGCACGTGTGAATTCCTAGAATCTGCAAGCACAATTTATCCTTGCAGGTCAATAGCTCATATTGTCTGCTCTGCCAAATTGTTCAAACATATATAATGCTCTCAAAACACTGCTTAATTAGATTCTAGAGAACATTGACACACAAACAAAAGATATTAATATCAAGGATTTCAGCATCAAATGTAGTTTACACAGATCAAAGAACATTTTTGGTGCAAAGAGGTTATGAATGTGACAGGTTGTTACTCCGCAAGTGAAGAATATGACAAGAGGGGGAAGCAGTGATCAGAGCGGAGCACAAAGAGGAACGAGTATGGACTCGCGGGGGACACGGGGAAGATAAAGCTGCAGAAACAGAGAAAAAGGAAGATTACTGGAGAGGCAGGGAAAACACCTTAGAGAAAACAGTGACAGACTCTGTGGCAATACCCCCTAAAATGGACACAGAGCTTTTTGGGGGTTGTGAATTGCTGCTGTGGGGTAGGATGAGACTTGTCCTCTTTCACAGGGTGGCATATTAAGAGCAAGATCCAAAACTTGAAAATGTGTTTGTAGGCAAAATCTTCCTGAAATTAATGGCTAAGGTCTGAAAGGAGACCTGGTCCCTAGCTGGGAGCCTTCTGCTGGTTAGCCGTTTGATGTGGTCTGTGTTGCTTGAAATTGGATTGAGGTGGTGAAGAGGGGAAGGAAGGGGATGTGGAGATGAGCTGGAAGAGTCGAGAAGTGACAGGTCTAAGTCAGAGGTGCGTTGTCAGAAGATGTGCAGTCCTAGCCAGGCCGGGGATCTTGGGGAGCAATGAGATAGGAAAGGGGACAAATATAGTAAACAATTGTCTGTTCTGGTTTCACAATAGCTGCTGAGAACAAGTGGTATATCTGCATGTGCCCGGGGTGGGGGAGATTGATGTCTCCTTGGGGTGTGGATGTCCTGTCCCCATCACCCTGGAATAGCTACAGGGCTGGGAGCAGCTTCGTGGAGCCTCAGTGATCCCGGGACAAGCAGGAGTGCCCCAAACCTGCAGCCCGAGTTGGGAACATTTTCAGTCTGGTCAACGGGATCTTAAATCAGCTCATCCACAGCACCTGGAACAGAAAATTACTCTCCGGTGGCCACCTGGAACAGAAGCAAGGAGCAGGAAAGAAAACATGGGAAATGGATGTAAGGTAGGCACAAAGTAGCAGGCCAGGAAAACAAGCAAACAGCTAAAAGAGCAAGCCAAGGGGAAGTCAATAAAATTGACTTAAAATACATATGAATGAAAAAAAATTAATAAGCCAAAGCTGTATTTAATGTCAATATTGTTGTAGTAGTCTGAGAAATCATGAATAAATAAAAGCAGATGGTGGATTGATCATACAACACCAAGAAAGGCACTTGTGAAGAATATTTTCTTCTCAAGGCACACAGACTCATCCGCGTGTTTCTCGTTTGCTTTAATGGGAGTCATGTTTGCAAACTCCTGTGTATTGAGAAACGGGTAAACCTCAGTGGTTAAGGCTTGTTTTGACACAATTATTTCCTTATTCTCCTGGAAAGTATTAACTTCTGTTTCAAAAGTGTTCCACCTGCATATTACGCTATATATCATAGCGACCTGCCAAATCCACTGTAAATTATTCAAAAATATGCTGACAAATCAAGCTCTGGCATTTTAAAGTGTGGGTAATTGGCAGCATTATTGAAAAGCACCCTCTCCCTTCAACTTTTCCCAACAAGCACTAAAAGCAAACTGTGCCTGTCGCTTCTGACGGGGGAAGGATTAGCCTCATCCAAACGCTGGCCGAGCTGCTGGGACCTGCACCTTGGTCCTGAGAGATGCTGAGTGCCCGCAGAGCCAACCGCGTTGAAGAAGGTCAGCTCCTTGCCCAACTTTGCATCTATTGATTTTTCTACGTGGATAGTGATATCCCATTTAAAAAACTGGGAAGAGAGGAAACTGCATCACGATGAGCTCTGTATTCCTGGCACAGAGGGCTTGCTGTTAGGCCCTATTCCAAAAGATCCTTTAAGCATGCACTTTCTGAGAAATCGTATTTTTATTAGGCTCTTTCATTAGGTAGATCCTTAGTTATAATGCAGTTGCAGAGACCAAGCAATTTGCTTGTCTGTCTATCACTATTTCTCATTGCCGTGGTATGTAGCCTTCAGAGACTGAAATAACATCCTTAACATCCCCATGACAGTGCATTATTTGTCTTAAAAGGTAACTCCTATTACTAAAATCAAAGTGAGAGCAGTAAAGAAGTGGCCAGGTACAAAATCGTCAGAATATATTCAATTATGTGCCGTTTTTATCCCAACTTTAGCTCTCCTCATCAACGGGAAAACCAACAACTTCTGAGTTTCTTCTCAGAGAGTTGAAGGTACAGTTGTGCAAAGCCTGGCGTGGGTGACGTGTTGCACCATCGCTTCGGAGGGGTAATTGGAAAAGAGTGCAGAGGCAGAGCCATGAGAAGAGCAGAGAGATGTCCCTGTTGCACGGAGTCGCTCAGTTCATGGTCGCTTTGGGCCACCGAGCAGGCGTGGTGCAAGCTGGGGGGGCTGGTGCACGGCTCAGGAGCAGGGCTGCTTCAAGAGCATGCTCTTGCTGTCTGCTTGTACCTCACTGACCACGTTTCTCTGTGCCTTAAGCAGTTAACGTTTAGAAAACCTCTGTTGTAGCCTTCAAGATGGATTGCTTTGCATTTCGATCCCTTTCTGAAGCCATGGAGCTGCCAGGAAAATTTTATCTACTTAAAGTGAGTTGCTGCGGAGCACCCGTACATGGGATGGCCATCGTGTACTTCAGGAGGTGCTGAAGTGCCTGCTGATTGTGGTCTGATCCTGTAGACTTGTTCTTTGGTCCGCAGGACGGTGCAGAGAAAGCCAAGAGCCTCTTCATTTATCACTGTCACAATTTGCATCTTGTTTCAAACCTGATTTCGTAGATCACAGCCCGGGTGTTCTTCTGTTTGCATAGTGCCTATTACAGTGAGATCCAATTTATGGCTTGTGCTCTTCAAGTGTTTGACAGTTCTGGTTTATCTGCCCCAGGAGTTTTGTTTTTCCCCTGGAAATGATTAGGTGGTTGTGAATTGACATGAGGAGCTATCAGGAGGAATAGGCAAGAAGAACATTAATGGTCTGTAGAAAACACAGGAGACCTGTATCAACAGGTATTTCAGAAACGCATTTGGGGAGTTATTCTCAGCCCTTGCTAGAGGAAACGACTTGCAAAGCTATCGGCTCGATTGCCACTGGGCTTGAACCTGGCTTACAAAGCCACGTACGATCCAAGTGTGTACACGTGCCCATGGTAGCCACGTGGCCCAGCAGCCCATGGTCTGCTCGGTCTGCAAACCTCAACCGTCCTGGGTGTGCAGGCGCATGGGATCGGAGGTGGAGGCTGCCTCTGCCTGTAGTGATGAACCCAAAATTCCCAAAAAGCAGCAGTCAGGTGCAGGACAGACTATGTAACACTGAATCAAAATGCTGCTAAGTGTTGGCTGCTCATGGCTGTGAGTACCCTCAGCTGGGGAGCATCAGCAGTCTAGGGACAGGAGACCCTTGTGTTAAATCCACAGGTAAGGAGATCTAGCCTTCCAGTGAAAAAGAAGGACACGTCCCTCGTGACAAGATGCAGACACGCAACGCGGGTAGGGAATGGCGCTGCCCGCCAGGCAGAGGTGGAGAAGGCTGAAGGGTATTTGGCTGAGGTTTAGGAAATCCTGAGGCAGTGGATAAGCTGGACACAGAACAGTCATTCACCAAATCCTGTAATAGAAGAAGGAGGGACACTCGATTGAAAACAGTGAGAGATTAAGTTTGAGATAGAGAAAAGAAAGCACTTCTGGACACGGCAGGTAGTGAACTTTGGGAACTTGCTGCCACAGGAGGAAAAGGGATTAGACCAACTCATGGAAATAGCTTTATAAATGGCAGCTAAAATCCCTGGGCAGGGATGCACCCTCCAGCATCCCTGCTAAGACAGCTCGAGGACCTGGGAGCGTGAGGGGGATGGAAAGTGGCCCGAGTAGCACGCTCTCCTTAAACACCATCTCCTGCTGTGCCCGTCGGAGACAGCGTGCCGGGCTGGACATGCCGCTGGTCGGAGCCAGCCAGGGCATCCCGTTCACCGAGCTTTCTGGCATGAGCATTTCTGCTGCAGTGCGCAAACGCCAGCTTGCACGGGGGCTTGGCGCGCTTCCCACGCCAGGCGTGCAAAGGCCATCGCCCTGCAGCTTATTCTGCATCGAGGGGCAAGTGGCACAGCTGCTGGTGGTGGCGTTCGCCCCCCATCCTTGGGGCAGGGGGCTCTGCCATCCCCCCTGTGTCACAGCCCCGCTCTCCATCCTTCCCGTGCTGTTATGAGCCCCAGCGATGGCAGCTGCCCAGAGTACCTCGCCGCTACGACATAAGACGCATGGATCAATTAACTCAGTTGCTGGGTTTCGCTTTTGAATCAATTAACTGGAACTGAAATTAACTAAAAATATCCTTTGCTTATTAACAGACTGAACTAATTGCAATAAAAGGTGGAAAAAAAAAGAGAAACAGAGAGATGCTATTTGTCACAGCAAATCTCTGCCCTCGTCTTTATTGCAAATATTCCTCATTTACTAGGCGGACTAATGACTCCACAACCTCCAAATCGGTCGTGTCATCCCACGATGAGGCGGCTGCGTTTCCCACCATCCCCAGCACATCCCGGCTCTGCGGGGCCAGGATGGGGCCTGGCCGGGACCCGCTCTCATCGCCACCAGTCCTCCTGCCCCCGCTGCTCCACGGGGCCTGGCAGCATGCAGCCCTCTTTGTCTCGCCTTCCTTCCCTTTGTTTCTGGCTCCAGTTCTTTGTTTGCCTGGTTTTTCCTTTTTTTTATTGTTTGCATCCATCATTCCTCCGTTGGCCTTTCGTTTCTCTTTCCTTCTTCATGCGTGCCCCCACCCCGTCCCAGGGATTTTCATCCGTCCTCCCCAGCCCTTTCTTTCTTCTCGTTTCCACCATCCTCTTCCCCTTCCCTCAGTCCGCAGCGCTATCCCGCTCCTTCCTTCTGTCTTCCCAGCTGCAATTAGAGCTAATCAGATACCTGAGCAGCTCTGCAAAGCTATTAGTGGCTTCCCGCTCATCCCCAGGGGAGGTGAGCAGAGCTGGACAATTAGGCTTTTCCGTGCAGCCCCCAGTCTGACAAACACAATAAACAACGTGGGGCGACGGGCACATCTCTGCCCCTGGCCAGACCGCGCTGGGCATAGCCCGGCCAGCATCCCTGGCCGTGCTGGTTGTCCCACGGCAGGACCTGGCACGTGGGATGCTCCCGGGGAGCATGCCGGCCTGCCCTCCTCCTGCCCCTGCTCCCGCCCTCGCTCCGGATCACCCCGTTTCAGGAGCCTGGGGGTGCTTTTGGCGGGGGGCGCAGCCTCTCCTGCGGGGCTGATGCGCGGTGTTTGTTGCAGAGAATTTCCCCGCTCGCTCCGCAGCCCGGCGTACCCCTCCTGCTGCTGGATCTATGAGCTGTGTGTGTGTTTTGTAATTAAGCAGTTAATTGCACTGGAGTTCTTGATTAGCTTTGGGGGATGGTAATGTTCTAGCAGGATGAGATGTTGTGTACAGTTCAGAATCATTTACAGAAATTGGAGCTAATTTTGCTGTCTGTGCTTATTACTGCATTAATTTAATTTGGGTTGCTTTTAGCTCATTAACACATCTAATTAATTCGTTGACATCACTATTAAGATGTCTCTTTGAAATTGGCGTCTCCAGATAATCAGGATGGAAGAGGCTGACAGATCAGGCGCGAAGCTGACTGGGAAAATGGGGAAGGAAAAAAAAAAAGGAACGACTAATGAATTTTCCATCAGAATCGCACGGTTTGTCAGAGTTGGTATCAGAGAGGCAGAGACAGAGCTAGCGAGACAGAGAAAGGGCATGAGAGAGACAGCAATGGTAAAGGGAGACTAGTTCTTTCAAAAATATTATATTTGTTAGGAGAGCAAGCAAGACGCATGAGAGGACAATAAATATTCTTTAGCGAATCGACATCAAGGCTGCATATTTCTTAGTTAATTTTCTTCCCTCCCTGGTTTTCCATTGCGGCCTTTCGGCTGTTTTCATTTTTTTCCGTGCCGCAAATGATTTTGTAATACCAGTGCTGGGGGCTTTGATGGAGCGATGGGGCCGGGGGCCATGTGATGCCCCTCCTGCCTCTGCGGGTCCCGCTCTGCCGGGGACGGGGGAAGGCTGCGGGGATGGGAGACCATCCGTGCCCCGTGCTGCGGCGAGTGCGGAGTTCAGGGGATGGACGGACAACTGCAAGCAATTAAATTACTGTCATTTAATGAGTTAGCACATATCAGCAGAGCCTCGGTGTCTGGCTGTATGCTGGCCCGGCTGCATTTGTGAAATAAAACAGCTTAGCTTAAGCCTGCCTTCACGGTGGTTGTAGCTAGCAGAAGAGAGATGTCTCACGGGTTTGGAGGGGCAGCTGTGGCTCGCTGGTCTGGGTGGAAAGTCACAGCAAGAGTCTAGGACACTGCTGGAGGCTGGGACATCATCTGCTTGGGAGCAAATGCGAGCAAACCCAGCAAAACGAGGCTGGCAGCAAGGAGGCGAATAACGCCTTCCCCCAGCGAGGGTTGGTGCCCTTTGCAGGGCAGAGGCTCACAGCCCATTCTTGGGTGCAGCCGTGAGGACGGTGCGGTGTGCTGAGGCCGGGCGGTGGCAGGGCTCGGGGACCGTCCCTTGGCAGGGGTTGGAGTTAGGTGGGCTGCAGGAGAGCAGGGAGAGAAGAGGAGCCGACACTGACCGTGCTCCATGACACAGGTTGATAAGGCTGCAGCACATCATACCTACTTAAAATGACCCAGAAGAGCTGCTTTTCTGGCTCCAGGCCCCAAATTTGGAGGGTTGATGTGCAAGGGAAGGGGCTGGGGAGCACAGCTGGCTAAAGGCAAGCAAGGGCAGAGGGGTGGGAGGGTGGAGAGTTTGCACAGAGGGCAGAAATATCACAGGCAGGATAAAACCAGAAAGGCACAGGGGAGTTCTTGTGCGAGAGGTGAGAACTGGGGGGGTCCCGGTGTTAGAAGTGTTTACTAAAAGACGAGGCAACACTTGAGGAGCATATGGGGAAACACTGTGGACACGGACCCTTTCCTTTCTCTTTAGCCCCTCCGATGTCCACCTCTGCAAGGTGCTGAGCCTGCGAGCACGTCCCTCAGCACACAGCTGAACTCTCCAGCTTTTGGGGTTTTTGCTGTTCTATTATTTCTCCTTTTCCCCCAGATTTGCCCAGAAATGCCTGGTCAGCACGGTGCAAAGCTGGGAACCTGGGAGCCTGAGTGTGGCCGTGCTGCCGTAGCGGGAAGCTCTGCCCTCCTCCAGCTCCGGACACGTCTTCCCAAAACCAGAGGTCCCAGACATGAGGGGAGGAGAGAGCACACACAGGTATGTTTTGAGGTTGATTATGGTTTTCTCCTGCAGATAACCCCTCATCCAACTGCAGAAGACACTACCGCTTTCTGTTCCATGTTCCCTGTGACAAGTGGGACAGAAACAGGAGAAACAGCCCCAAAACCCACTTGGTCACGGTTTTAGCCTTTTTAGATTCACAGAACCCCCAGGTTTTCACGGTGCGTGTGCAGACCCCTCCCAATACTTAAAATTTGTGCTGACTGACAGCAAACCAGCTTTTCTCAGTTACCTTCCACAACCCCTGATGGGTCCCTCTGGAGTCTGTAGGCAACGCATTGAAACCACCAATCTAGTTAACTCAGCACACTCCCAACCGCGTACTGGATGCGTCAGCCAGCATGGCTTGTTTCTGGAAGCATTTTCTGTGGAGTTAGTAACATTATCTGGGCTACAAACATAATGTTCCCTTCCCACCATCCCTGTGCCCCTCTCAAGGGAGATGCAGTGTGGATGGAAGCAATGGAAGGAGCATTTTCACTTGGAATAACTATCCTGCAGAAAGGCTTTTGTAAAGTGGCTTCAAACTAATTGATTTTAAAAGAGAAGAAAATCCCACGTTGCAGTAGGAGGGCCGTTGTGGCGGGAGAGGATGATTTTAAAGGGTCTATGCATTGCACCTGATTCCATGGGTGGACCTTGAGGGCTCTGAGATCAGTGCGCTGCCCCACTTGCTGAATCTGGGCAGGCCAGCCCCGTGCCCCTCGCTCCAGGGACATCCCTGTCCTCATCAGATTCATTGCCTGTGTGCCCTCTCAGACTGGAAAAGCCAAATGGAAAAAGCAATTTCTTCCTCGCAGCAATTACAAGCCTTGCTGAGAGTGAGAGGCTGGGGGAGATCGTGGGCAGGAGGGCTGGACCCTGGGAGAGGAGGCTCCAAGGTCCCTCCAGGCAGGGTCTAGATGGTGGTGAGGGGTTGCAGAGATGAAATCTCCATCATTACTTTCTTTGCTTCACTTGGGAGAAGCTTGTGGTGGATGGAGGTGAAAGAGAGCCAGAGATAAAGGTAGTTGAGCTTTGTGTTGTGCACTGTAGGATGGATATGGGGAGGCTGTGCACTTTTGCCAGGGTTGTCAGTCTTGGAAACACATGTCATATGTAGGCATCTACCTGGTTTTCAAAGGTACCAAACCAGACCGGGGCCAAATTATAAAAGGAGAAGACTGGTTTTAAGAGCATCTTTTCTGGCAGTCTTGGTTTGCCTCACTGCCATCAAGCTGAAACGCCCGGGCTGGTGACACCACTGGTGCTGTTATCTGTTCTCCTTCCCAGACAGAGCCCAAATCCTCCTTTCAACCCACCCCAAAAGAGAAAAGCACAGTATCGTACTGAATGCACAGTCAATCTGGAAAGCCACAGGAGTGAATTGCATTGGCTTCCTGGGATTCCTTGTCCAACAGTGGTGCTAAAATGGAGCATGTTTGTAGGTCTCTTCTCCTACCTGTGATTTAGGAGGAAAAAAACCCGAGAGCATCCCCACATCCTCAGTCGAACAAATAAACCCAAGGAAGTCTTTCTCCCCTGCACCGCAAGGCTCTCCCTGTGAGGAGTGCGGGGTGATTTACTCCAACGCTGAGCTGCGGTTTCCACCTGGGGAAGAGAAGTTTGCTCAAATTTCTATTCAATTTCATTCAAGGGAAGAATATTAGAAACTCCACTCTTTAGCACTTCATTAAACACTTTAGTTTAATAGCATCCTCCAGGGAATCCCAATCTGGACCACGTGAGCCAGGAGTAAACAGCTGCATCAATTAACCCCATAATCTCGAGGGTGCTATTAGAAGGTGAGGTACCCTTAGAAAGTGCATATGCCTGCAATTAGGCTTAAAATACTTGCGTGTCAATAGCTTTAGTTATTTGTGCTCTCTGCTATTGATCTTGCTTATGTTTTCCACATTAAACAGTCTTTCTTACTTCATCAATAAATTAAGTGCTGTTTAGATTTATTCACTTTTTCTATTAAATGGTGCAAACTCCCGAGCTCCTGACCCTGGCCTGGCTCTACCTGAGGTGAGGGGCTCCAGCTCTCTTTGCTGGCAGCTCCATCTCGCTCTTGTTTCAGTAGCTGGGGAAAGCAGCAGTGAGAAGAGGAATGCAGGCACTGCCGGCCTGGATTGACCATTAACAGAGCTCGTGCAGGGCAGAGGAGGCTTTTGGGCTGAGTTTGCTGGGTATGCCACTTTAGGTGTGTGTTTTTCCTGCCGAGGTCAGGTTTGGAGGAGACCTTAGAGAAGGCTAGCTTTCGACACCGTGAACATGACAGAAATGATTGACTTTCTGCCACACAGGGAATTTGAGGAAGGGGCAGGATCTATGAGACCATGCAGAAGATGAGACTCTCCCTGGCTTTTCTTCCCAGAAAAGGACTTTGGGGAGCGCTTTACGTCTTCTGAAAGGGCAACTGAGTGGGCAGGGAGGAGTGCCGCCAGCCGTCACCTCCCTGGGAACCCGTGGGGTGGGATGGAGGGCTGGTCCTCTCTTTTTCCTCCTCCTGTTTTCCATCAGCGTCCTTACTGACTGCAGCCTCTTCCTTCAGATTATTTGGCCCAAAACCAGATGTGTGCACAGACAGAAATGTGGCGGTGCTGGGTGTTTCTGGCTGGAAGCTGGGACAGCTCTGGGACATACAGGTGTTCCTGGGTATCAGAAAGATGTGAAATGTTGGAGACATGTTTGCCTGCAGAGCTGGCAGAGGAGGGGACTTGAGGAGGGGGAAAGTTTTATGATTGTTTCTTTTTTGTAGCCGGACTTTTAAGTCCTAATTCTTACTGATATGGGAGTGGACCGAGGCTGGAGTCCTGCTGCAGGACAAGTGCTGTGCTGAGGGTTGAGCACACCGAGCGAAACAGCAGCTCTTGCCAACGGCTGGTGGCATTGCACGCTGAAAATATCTACTGTCCTTTTCATTCTTCAAGTTCTTCAAGAGTCTTTGCTTGTTTTCACCAGCTCCCTTTAAGACCTGTTGGCACTCTGTAAGGAAATCGCACAATTATTTTCATGTAAAATAATTCTGGAGGTAATTCTTACCTTTTTTTTTTCCTTTGGTCATCCTGGCTTTTCTGTGCTATGCTTAATGAATGTTGTGGTGTTTCGTGAAGAGCATGGGTGAAAAAAAGGAAAACTTAGGGCATTTAAGAGAACAGTCTTTCAGAGAGTTTGCATTGTTTAGTTTGCTGCTCCCCTGCCCATCTGGTGTGTATCGGTGCATGCAAAACGTTATTTTTAACCCGGCTCTCCTGACCGAACGGAGCCCGGCAGGCCCTTGTTGTTACAATTAAGCCATGTGCTACTTTCCATAACTCATTAGCCCTTTAGTTTCTGGATTAGTTCAATGTGCAAATAATGTCACAAATTGAATATTAGTAGACTTCTATTGAGGATTAAGCGGCAGTAAAAGCATATCGCTGTGTCTTCATTTTGCTTTGCACGACTGTGGTTTGTCCAGCGTGGCAAGTGGTTAGTTAACCACCCGATAGCTCGCCGCCTTCTTTCCCGTGCCGCTTTTTCATGTAACAGCCCAGCTATTAGAAGAGAAAAACAACAACTGTGCATGTAAAAGTGGGGGTACGCAAAATGAGTCTCCCTGTTAGCACTACACTGTGTCCAAACTCTTTTTTAAAGAAGAGCTTTGCGTGAGGACGGCCCCGGCTCTTCTACAGCTGCTCCCGCAAACACCCAGCCGCGCTCGGTCGACAGCAGCCCGTGGTTAGCTAGTGGTTAAACACCTCACCTGTGTCATTGCGTGGATTTTGCAATGCGTTTTATCACCTCTGATTCTCTGCAGATACAAAATTTGGGTGGGATTGCTTAAACCAGCCCAGGTATCCCTGTTGTCGCGGCAGAGAGGAAACAGAAAAGCAGGCTTTGGAAGGGATGCAATGTCCCATCCCAGCCAAAGATCTCCATGGGGGTCCCACAGCCTGCGCCGAGGGTCTAGTTGTGGGTTTGGGACCCACAGTGGGCACTGAACGCCAACACGAGCCCAAAGCTTTTAACTTCAGAGGTGCTGGTCGTGTCAACGTGGGGAGAATGGCTCCTTGCCATGAGAACTTTCAGGGCATTGCTGAGCAAAATGGGTGCAGCTTTCTTATAATGCACTGAAGTGGAGGCAAATTTCAATCTAATAATGTAAAGCAGCAATAACCATTATAATTAATTTATATAAAAGACATTATAAAATTACACTTGATGCATTTAAATCCCATCCAGGAGCAGTGCTCGTTTTCCAGTTAAGCTATGGGCTGTGCTAAGGCAGACGGGGAAAGAGGTATTTCAATATTTCTTATAATTTTATATTCTTTCTAATATCTCTCATGCTAATTTCATTATGCAACACAGTCAGCACAGTGATGTAATTATTGAAAAGTAATTTTGCAATAAATGGATTTAAATGTGTTCGAGTCCATTGTAAATTCAATCTCTTGGTAAAGGTGGATTGAACAGGCAGGAAAAAGGGAGCAGGGACGTTGGTGGGTGAAAACTGAGAAGTCCTGGGCATCCCATGTCGAGCATCTGCTTACACCAACTAATAACATCCACTTCAGCTGGAAACCGCTCACGGAGCCAGCTTCCCCTCCCTTGAGCCCCCAAAGCCGCTACTTGCAGGGGGCACTTCCAACCTTCCCGGTGGGGGAAATTTAGGACCGGTCAAGCCTCCTCCCGGAGCAAGGCACTGCTGCTGCCGGGTGTCTGCGCCGCTCTTAGCAAAGTGGGTCCTGTGTGGGTGTCTTAGTGTGGATTAAGGGCTCAGTTACTGGGCAGGGACATAAAGATACTCTTCTGCATAAGACACGGGAGATGTGATTTCTATTCCTGGCTCTGTCAGAAACTTCCTGTGTGACACTGGGCAAGCGGAGTATCAGCTCTGTGCTTCCATTGCCTCATCTGCACAATAGGGATAAAGAGTGCTTCCCCAGCTCGTCGGTGAAATTAATGTAACATATGTAAAGTGCATGTATATCCCCAGATGAAAGGTGCCATTGTAATAATATTCAAATTATTATGGAAAATAGATAAAGCGACCAACCCCTGCTAAATGATCGTCTGGCTTTTCACCAGATTCATGAGATCCACGCAAAATGTGATAAGAAAACCTCAGATGTCAAGTGGTTTAGTCAGACTCTGCTCACGAAACGGAGCTGGCTGTGTCTTTTAAGTGGAGGATGAGACAGTGAAGAATTTGGGGCTTGGAAAGTTGTTGCCGTGGTTAAGCTGCCCTGGTTTACTGGATGCCACCGTTCATGTAGAGGGGAAGCCTGGGGAATACATCACCTAATGTCCACATCAAGACCCAGGAACCCTTCAGAGACACTGAGAATCAAAGTGATAAAGAAGGGCTGTTTGGTTTTTCTGACCCTAATGGCTGCATACAAGTTTGGGATATCCCAGAAAGGTCATGTGCAGATGGAGGTGACAAAGGGGACATTGATGAATTGGCTTAGGAACACTTAGCCCACAAGGCCATGTTAGCCCTTTACCTAGAGGTAAAGGAAAGAGCTCTGGTGTCACTTGCAGAGCATTAGCAGATACTGCAATGGGAGGATGTTCAGGTCTAAGTACCGAGGTGATGATACGTCTTTGCTGATGTCCTTTGTGCATCTCCCCCTTTCCACAGCATCGCGGCAAGGTATGTTTGGACAGGACAGACCTCTGCCGTGTAAGCAGTATCCACGTTCTTGGCAATAGTGTTGTGTCTGAGCAAGGCTGGTAGCAGGCAGACGTTTGAGGGTTTTCTCTGACACGAATGTACCTCCTGGAGTTTCCTTCCATTGTGAAAGCGGTGGTGGCTTGGCCTCCGAAAGAGCCATGTTGGGGATCACTTGAAACCTGAAGTCACTGGAGATTTGACTCCAAAACCGCTGTGCCCGTCTCTTCTGGCACCATTGTATAGTTGCCCAGCACCAAATGCTCAATTATAGACAAAATTGAATTTACAATTTGCTTTTGGGCAATGTGTAAATTGGCCCTTCATTGATTATTAATGAAGTGCTAATTGCTCTTTGCAACCAATTTTTATGCAAATGCTATTAGTGCTATTTGCACAATCCTGCAATTTACAGTTTTACATTTGCAATGGCCTGGTGAAAAGATGTGAAAAGATGACAGCTTGTCCTAAAAGAAAACAAGAAGGGGAGGGGGGAGGCAATCGCAAAACTTGCAAAACTTGGAGTAGCAAAATAACACAATTAGGAATGAGAAAACATTAAAAAAAACCCACATGAACAAACAAACCCTCTCTCTTTATGGATTGTTACAGATTCAGCGTTGACAGGGGTTGTTCTGAATGTAACAGGATCCCATGGCAGATGTAAACCAGACTCCAGGCATTTGCTGTGTGTTTCACCAAGGAGGTCAGTGTATGAATTTGCCTGTGAAAACATTGATGCGAGGCTGCCAGCATTACCCATTCACGAACCGGGTGCTTTTCTCGGTGACAAATGACGCGGTGTTAGTTTGCGAATCAAGTGTGGGCAGCTGCTGAACTGTTTTGGCGCAGAGCTCCTCTCCGAGATAACACCTCTCCCCTGCACGGGGCGAGGAGCTGAGCACTCACCATTGCCTGCCCACGGCTGGTGCAAATCCACAGCCCTCCTGCCCTCCTCTGCCATCGCACCGGGCTTCTTTAAACCGTCCTTTGCTTCTGCGTCACAGTGACACCTTGTAGATGGTGCAGGGAGTTATATTTTGGCTGGGTCCTGCAAAACAGGAGTGCTATGGGTCTCACTTTGCTAGTGGGGAATGAGGGTTTCCAGTAAGGACTTGTTTGCGGGTCCAGTTTCCTTGGAGGCTCTGGGTGTTGCTACTGGCTCTGAGGCTTCACAGGAAGCCTTTGGTGGAGTACGAAATTGGATTCAGGTCCAAGCTATTCCCTAATTGCTTCCCCTCTATCAGACAGACTTTGCAGTGAACTTCACTGAAGGTGTTTGAGGCAGCAGAGTGGCCTCATCTGCTGCCAGGTGACAGATGTTGCTGGTGGAACAGGGCTTGCTGAGTCCCTAACAAGAATGTTTTTTTAATTCGGGTAGGGGCAGGCTGTCATCATTAGGACGCAAGGAAGCCACAGGTAGCCCCTGTGTGATGGGATAATAAGGAAACAGCTCATATGAGCGCCCGCGCAGGCGGCACTAGCTGAGCAGGTTGAAAATAAATATGGTTTGGGGAGCCTCAAGCGGGGCACGGTGAAAATGGATGTCAGCTTGAACCTGTCTGTATCGGGGAGAATGAGGTAACAGGAGGGTTTATTGTTGATCCACAGCCACCCTTCTTTATTCTAGTTTATTATTCATTTTATTACTCATATCTTTGAGCAGAAATACGCTGTTTTTACATACAGTTCCAGTGTTCATACATCCAGGGAACCTGTTCATGCTTTGGCTAGAGCAGCACACCAGGAGCTGGTGCTGAGCTGCTTGTTCACAGCAGCTCCTGGTCCTTCTAGAGCTGTCTCTTTTCCAGGTGCATCCCTCTGTGCTTTAGAAGATCACTGCGCTCTTCCTCCTGACATACATGACCTGCCCTTGGTCGTATTAATATCTTTTGCTGGGACAAGTCCAAGCAGCCAAGAGATCCCGACTGCACTTGTTTCCATTCTGGTTTTGTGTCAGAGAAAGACACAAAGATGTAAAAGACATGTAGATGTGGCACTTAGGGACATGGTTTAGTGGTGGACTTGGCAGTGCTGGGTTAACGGTTGGACTTGATCATCTTTACCAACCTAAAGGATTCTATGATTCTATGATTCATGCCCAACTTCCCAGCAGTGATTTGAAGTTTTCTTTCCAGAGCCTTAATCAGAACACCATTTCTGCTAGACCTCGTGCCACCCTTGTCTTCAGCTTTCAGAGGAGGAGGAAGCAAGTGGATCACTGCCCAGGCACGTTACCCCCATCCAGACCTCGCTGCCGGCATGAACCGCATCCCCGGTTCGTGGCAGAGCACTTGATGCAAGTGAAGGTCTCCCTGCTGCCCCATTGCCCTGGGCAGCTGCTGCTCCCAGGGCTTTCCCGTGGTGCTGCCCGGGCAAACGCTCGCTGCCTGCTCTCTTTCCTCAGGCGGCAGTGCAGGAATTTTGCTACCGCTGCAGGGATCGCTGCCGGCTGCCTCGCTCTTGCCAGCAGCACGGGAAGATTTCCTCTTGCTTTGCTTACAGCACGGTGGGACGCTGCTCCTGGCCATTCCTGGCGTGGTTACTGATAGTGCGGGACACACGAGCGTGCCGGGGAAGCCAAAGGCACGGAGGACAGGCTGGAGCCGGCGGCTGTGTCTCCCCCGAGGAGCTGTAAGGCCCCACACAGACGCAGCGTGGCACTCTTTTCCAGAGCACCGCGCCTGGCGCCCGTGGGAGCCCGTCCCCACGCCCGACCCCTTCCCTGGCCTCGCCGGTAGCCACAGGTGCCCCGGCACTCTCCCAGCCCTGCTCATCCCCCGGCACACCCCGCTCCGGCCACCCCGAGTGCCGACCCTCCGACCCAAAGTTGGTGCTTTGCCGAGGATGGCGGCTCAGAGACCTGCAGCCGCCCGAGCAGCCCCAGGGCTCGGCCTCGGGAAAGTGCACAGAGGATGCTTTACAGCTGCTCAGAGCCTATGTCAGGGTGCGTGCGTCTATGCACCGCGAATGTTTTGTGGCTAGACCAGCCAGGAAATAGTTTCCAGGGGCAAAATATCTTCATTTTTCATCCTGGGAGAACTGTTTGGATGTGACTTGGAGGTATTGTCCATTTGCCTTGATTTCAGGGGTATATAATCTGCTCTTTCAGGGTGAATGTGGCCCTAATCTGGATGAGGACCCAGATGTGACAGCTGAGGGTCCAGGAGGTGGGAATGCAACCAAATCACCCCAGAGGTAAGAGCTACCCAGCCACCTCCCCCAGGAAAGCCTTGCCTGGTGCCTGGGGCAAAATCTGTGTTGTGCCCAGGGGGAAGAGCTTTCTTAGCCTAGAAAAACCCAAGGAGCTGAGCTTCGCCTTGGCCCAAGGTGGCTGGTGATGTTGGATGAGTCTCCTGGTACTTTAAGGTGGGTGCAACAACACTCACAGCCCCCCCTGAGCAATGCCCCGGGTGCAAACAGCCAGCACGCAGCCCTGCCAGGACCCCCCAAAAGGCAGACGTCAGTGCCGCTCTCCCCGCTCCCGGAGCAAGAGGGTTGCAGCTTCAATTTAAATAATTGTTGCCACGGTTTCGGCGGTGACTCATTAGTCTCCGAGACAGGATCCCTTGTTAGCAGGGGGCTATCTGGGGAACACCCCCCCCCGTGTTGCCAAGGCACCTCGACCGCAGGGACTTTCTGCACCTCCTTCTGCTCCTTCCGCTCGCCTTTTGTTTTCCAAAACACTCGCCCCGGGTTGGCAGAGCCCCTCCGTACACCTCGGCTCTGCGGGTGCAGACGGGGTGCATGTGCACAGGGGTGTGCTGTCTGCACCCCAAAAGGGCTCTACTCAGCCATGGGGGCCGGGCTCTTGGGTCTTTGCTCTTTGTTTGAAAAGAGATGGAGGGAGAGGCTGTTTTGCTGGACCACCAAGCATCTTGTGGGTCAGCCTGTACCGCTTTGTCACCGGAATGTCATCTGCATCCTGAGGTCCCGGCACGGCACATCAGTGTTGGGCTTTCCTTGGCCAGGTGGGCACCTGGAGGAAGGGCAGACTTGGGATGGTGAGACAGGAGGGGAATAAACTCACTCAAGCTATTTTACCTTTCAGATTCCCTCCAGGCTTAAACATGCTCTAATTTGCAGCATTTTCTTCTGTTTTCTTTCCAACATCTGGTTGGGAAGGCTCTTCTACCAATGAAACAGGAATAAAGTTGTGCTTCTCCCTGCTCCTCGGCCGTGGCTGTCTGCCGTCGGCAGTGGCAGTGGCACTCGGAGGTAGACTTGTTCAATTCATCCTTAGTCTCCAGACAGCACAGGGGGGCTCAGAAGATGGAGGAGGAAACCTCTTCTCCCATACAAGACCGCTTCCCTCCATGTGTTGCCGGGGTTTGGTGTCCGTAACAAAGTCCCTCCTCCCCATGGAAAACAAAACCCAAGAAGAAATTGCGTACCTTATTTTTTGGGACCAGCATCCTAGCAGGACCTCATTTTAAATCCCCCAAATTTGAGGAATATGTATTTTAAATATGATATTATAAAAATGTAGTAAATATTTAATTTTATTTTTATTAAATACTAAATTGATGATGGCTGACACTTTATTAAAGTGTCAAAGTGAGTGTTCCTACATTCTAATTACTTATTCTAACAAGGAGGCAGCCTCGTCAGGAGCCGCGCGCGCTGGCGTGCGCAGGCGAGGGGCGCTCCCGTTAAGTAACACCTATTAAACTATCATTTGCACCTAGAGGCATCTCATTAATATCTCAACTGGTGAGACTGTGCTGCCAGTGCCTGCCTGACCCGGGGCGCTGACAGGAGAAATGGCTCCAGGAGGCCTTTCCTCGCTCTAGGCTCTCCTGTACAAATAATTCCTATAAAATTAATAACGACTATTCCACTTAATTGAATTCCTGATAAATGAAGATTCTTCCAGGCCCCTGTTAAATGCATCCAAGAGATGCAGGAGGAGTGCTGCACTGCAGTCTGGGGACAGTTTTGTTCTTCTCCTCTCTCCCATCCCTGCTTCCTTCGTCTCTCCAAGCCTCTTCCCACCCTATCCATCCCTCCTGCTGCTCCCTCCTCATCACTCTTTTCCTGCTCCTCCTGACCATGCCTTCTCTTTTCTGCAGCAGTTTCCCTTCTGACCTCCCAGTTGACTCCCTCCCACTTCTCTGCCTGGATCTACCTTTATGGCTATCTGTCTCGATTTTTTATTTTCCTTCTGGAGCCTCCTCCTCCTTTTCTCTCTTCTCCTTCCATCTTTCTTTCCCTTTCTTCCACCTTCCATTTGGCTCTTCACCTCACCAATAGCAGCCATTTTCCTCAGGTTTCCTTTCAGACCCTGAAGCTGTTGTCTGAGAGGAATCTCCTCGCTGGTCTGAGATCTCTGTTGGATGAGGCCGTGGCATTGCATCTTCAGAGCTGCCCAGTCACCGAGAAGATATGTCCTCCGCCAAAGCAGAGACTGCCGTCCCCAAAAAACTTGTGGAACATGCAAGTCTCCCTTCATCCCACCTTTCCCACGGATGGAGAGACACCTGTGGAAGAAGAGGAGCCTGTCCTCAAGACAGAGTTTATACGGTCACCACTTGGATGCCAAATCATTGCGAGAGAGGTAATGGGCTTCTGCAACGGACACTTCGGAGTCTGAGGGGTTTTGCTGAGCTGCAGGGCTGTTTTTAACGTCATTCCCTCTGCTCCTGGCAGTAAAGGGGCCGCCTGTCTGCCCTTATCCTCTGCAGCTGCACTGCCGGCATTGGGGTTTGGTCATCAGTTGTTGGGGTTTGCTTTTGTCATTCCTTTAGTACAAATAAAAATACCCACTAAAAAATTCCATTCTATTTTTATGTCATTCCAATTAGAAAAACAAACTAGAAACTACACTTAATATTAAAAACACCGACTCGAGATTCAAAGCAAGCAACTTAAAAATAAATAAATACGTAATGGAAAAAATATCATTAAATAACACATGAATAACAAGTAATGGGATTTTAATCTTCTTGCTAGGAGAGGCTACTTCTTCGGCACTAAAGGTGACTCACAAGCAGCATCACTCTGGGAAAGTTAAAAGTGGTAATTCAATAAGACTCAAGGATTGTGCGGGACTCAGAGGGATAAAACAGCCTTGCAGGGGGCTCTCCTTCCTCTGTCTCTTAATGATGAATGAAACTGGAAAACCTGATCAATTCAGAGCTGCTGAAAAGTAAAACATGATCACGTCTTCATGAACACCCAGGTAGGCTGGAAATCCCTGCCCCACGATGCCATGAAGGCTGAAAGCCAAACAGAGTTCAATAGGAGGCTCAGCATTTTTATGGATAACTATATTCAGAGTTGTAGGAATCAGTATTATTTAAAAAAAAATCAAACAAAATAACAACACCCTGTGAAGGGGTCTGGAGAGCATCTCTGGTTGCCCGCACCAGGACTCGGCTAGCTGTCAACTGTCGCAGTTAGGAAGAAACTTCTTGCGGTGGTAAGTTACTCCCAAAACAGGCTTTCTGCTGCCTCCAGTGGTGGAGCTGAGATGGAGCCTGAGACCTCTGGGGCACCTGGAAGTGGGTGGTTGTTCCAGAGTTTGCACTTGGGTGGTGTGTTTCCATTCCCGTGCTTCTGTGGAGACATCCAGAACAGAGTGCAAGAAATGGAGGTGGGAAAGGAAAAGAATAAGTCAGGGAAGGAAAAGACTGGTCTTACAGTGGCAGGGGGAAGCCAGAGGGGAGGGAGGGGAAGATCTGAAAGGAAGAAGAAACAGGTGGAGAAGGAAGAAGGATTTATTTCTCCAGGTAGTGGAAGGTTTTCAGAGTCCAGTGCTAGTAGGTGAGGACCTCTCACTGAAATCCAACGGCACTTACTTGGGGCAAGTCTTTTGCAATATATCAAACAAAGCAGAAAATAGGTTCTTTTGGTTGGAATAAATTGATGTTTGATACTGGCATGGAAAACCAGAAACAGGCAAATACGAGCCATGAAGTAGGGCTGCAGGAAATCAGCTGAAGAAAATTTTATGTAAGCAAAGGAGAGGTGTACAGAGCGCTTAGAGGGACTGTTCAAACTACGTGTGCAGGATGTTTTTCATATTTTAGTTTAAAAGCGGTGACAACCAAAAGTTGTGAAAGCTTGAAGAGGACGTACCTACCGGTGTGTTTCCTTCGAGTGCAGAGAGGACGGGCAGGTGTGGCCAGAGCCGGGACTTCGCTGCTCAGCAGCAGGCACCGTGCTGCCTTCCCCGTCTCACGGCTAGTCATTGCCGGGGCACAGTTTAAGGCCTGTCTTACATATTTCACTTACTCCCTGGGTTTTAATTGATCCCGTTTTGTGCGTTCCAGCCATTTCAGCAGCCTGTGGTGCCCGGTTTCCCAGGTCCGAGGGAGGTGAGCACCGTTCCTCTGCCGGAGGGCGGAGGGGCAGGGAGTGTTGTCTGTGCATAAGCTTTGGGATGGAGAGAGGGCTGTGAATTGGTGTTGAACATGGGGACGCCTTGTAATATTTCTACAACTGCTTTGCATGCCTTGGTTCACCCTCCCTTTCCCTCCCCCATCCTTCTTTCTTTTCTCTGCTTAGAGAATCTGTTTCTTTATATTCATGGCCTTTGGGGGAGCCCACCCCGCTCTGCTTCGGGGTTGGCTCTGCCACCATCGCAGCCGGGAGGTTAACGGGGGCTTCGACGTGTCCCTCGGCTGGAGGTCTGGGCACGCGGTGCCTCAGGACGCTGGGTCTCCCTGTCCCCACCGTGGAGGCAGGGTCCCCGGGGCTGGCGCACACGGCTCGGGCGGCAGCTCCGGGGCGAGGCGCAGGGCCGGGTGCCGCAGGTCGGGGTGCAGGACAGGGGTGCTGTGCCGCGCCGCCCCGCCGGTGCGCAGCCAGGTGCGTGCCCTGCTCCTTGCAGGGCGGCGGACGGGCCAGGCTGGTCAGAGGTACAGCTGCCCGGCTCCAGATTAGTGTTTATTTTCCAGGCTGAAAGGAAGCTTGTGATCCCAAAGCCCTTCTCTGTTTAGCCAGACCTCTCATTCACTTGCAGAGGAAACCCATGTCAGCCGCTCCCCTTTGTCTCCCCTGAGCTATTGCTTTGAATCTGAAAGGCTTGGGTGCAGATTTCAAGGGATGTTCAGACAAAGGCTGTTTGAACAGCACTTGTGTAAATAATCCATGAAAAACTCTTTGAATAACCTCAATGAAATTTTCTCTGAATTTGCTATTCTTTTTCTCTAGCGGCAGAAAGAAGTGGAAGTCAGGAAAGGGAGGAGAGTCGGAGGAAGGGAGGGAGAGAGGGAGGAAAAGGGTGGGAGAAGGACCGACACTTTTTTCTCTCTGCCAACTTCTCTGAATGCCAAGAAGTAGCTTGGCTTAAAAAAAAAAACCCTCTTTGTTATTTTCACAGCTTTAGGAATAATCTCATACGGGACCTCTGTGTCCTCAAACTTCTCCGTACATTAAATGTAAGGGGACACCCTTGTATTTAACACAGCAAGGGTAATGTCGAGCCAGTTAATTATTAGCCGTATGGTTTAATGTTCACTTGCTGTACATATGTATGAAACAATTCCCCTTTAGCATGTCGTTTAGTTTGCATTAAAATGGAGATAATTGTTTTGATGCCAAATGTTCCCGTCCGTCCCGTCCCCCCCCATTCCTCTTCATACAATTTATACAAATTACATCCTTAAACAAGAGGGACAAAAAGTCCTTTGATTTGGTTTCTTTTGAAGATACCCAAATTGAATCCCGTGCGGTGGCTGGGGACACCTCGGCCCCGGCGGGGCGAGGCGGGTTCTGCCCTGGGCCGTGCAGGGATGGGGGGGCTGCGGTGCCTCCCCTGGGGCACCCCGCGATGGGGCCGGGGAGGCTGCACCCCCCGGGGAGGCGGCTCTGGGGGCTCTCGGCGTTTTCGGGAGCCGGTTCAGTGGATGTCCAGGAGATGGAGCAGTGTTTCTGTGGCCTCTGCCGCCGGTGCCCCTAACGAGCCAGTCTGCCTGAACTCGGAATGAATTTTGTTCCCTTTTCATCACTCTCTGATGTCCAGCTGCTCCTGTCAACACCTTCTTATAGCATGTAATTCATCGCTCAGACTGACAGCTGGGGCCGTGGGCCTGGGACCAGCTCCTCCTGCCATCGGCTGCACCCAGAGAGGGTCCCTGGCCGGAGCAGGGGCTTCCCTCGCCCCCTCCCCGCACCTGAGGCTCTCCAGCTCTCCAAAGGATTCCCCAGACAAAACCCCAGCAGCCCGGCTCGCCCTGTCCCCCTCCCGCTCCCGCTGGGTAACCTCTGGTGGGGGGTTGCGGGGGGCTTCTCCCTTCCAGGCCCCCTCCCCGGTGGGGGCGGCAGGGCTGGGGGAGGCTGACGAGAAGGGACCCAGGCAGGGCTGCGAGGAGGGGAGGATGGCCGAGGCCGTGCTGGCAGCTCCCGCAGGAAGCGATGCCGGCTGGGCTGTGACCACCCACTCCTTTTATTCCTGGGGTTTAGCTTATTTTGACTGTAGGTCAAAGCAGGAGCAACCTTGTCCCTAGATTTATGGGCTTGCACCCGAATAACAAACAGTGGCTGTTGCCCCACACCTTCTCTAAGGTTCATCCCCAAGGCACATCTACCAGGGAGATGCTTTGCTAAGGCCACTGTGCACAAAATCACGCAGCTTCCTTTGGTACCAATCCCCCTACCCAAATGCCCTCTTCCCTTCAGTCTACCAGCCAGTTTCTAATAACTATCCTTTAACTCAGCACTTCTGCCTTCAATTCTCCTCCCGTACCTTCCTCTCTTCCCATAATTTATTCTATATTTCACCCATTTCTTGTCCTCATTTATAATTCTTCTTTATTTTATTACTTTGCATAATTTCCTTTTAGGATTTGTCATAAAATAAATTCTGCCACCTCTTCCTTCGCATTTCTGCTCTCAAGTGTCAGTGTGCGCTCTCCTGCAGCGGTTCCCGACGCCTTCCAAACCCCTGTGCTGGAGCTACCCCAACCTCGGAGGCTCTGAGGAGCCATTGGAAGTGACCTCAGTTTCAGAAGGGCTTTTCCAAATGAATCAGTGCCCTGAGCGACTTCTGGAAAGCAGACCCTGAGTGTAAATTCAGGGTGAACCTCCAGCCAGGTTTTTTTGCTATGGTGAAATGCTGACATGGGCACAATCATCATCACATGATTGCCCAAATCTGAGTTAAAAGTACTGATGACTAACTGCATGAGGGAGCTGAGGAGAAAAACTGCTGACTTATTGATGCCCAATCTGTCTTGGAAGGTAGGAAAGCACATGGGGAAACTGAGGCACGGAGCTCTAATCGAGATCCTCCAAGGTGTTTAGATGCTTGGCTCTCTTTGAAACCAATGGGAAGGAGGTGTCTGACATTTTTGACAGTTTGTGTCTGATTCACCTGTTCACGGTCACACAGGACACTTGTAGAAAGGTGATACGGGAAACTGAATGCAAATTTTCTGTGATTCATCCCAGAACCTGAATCTTTTAGCTGAAGGGTGGCCTGGCATGAGGGAGAGCAGAAGACTTGGATGAGCTGCTCTATGTTTCAGTGCACTCCATCTCCAAGGAAAATAGAAATTATTTAAAGGTAGTTGGAGTCCAAACACTGTTGTCTGCTGGTACATCTCCTGGAGAAGGTGGACCTACCACATCCATTGAACAGCCCCAGAAGCACGAATTTCCAGTTACCTCTATGGAGTGGAAATCTGAAATTTGCTCAACAACTTTTATGCAAGGTAGAGAATTTGGGAAAACTGTAGGAATCCTGATTCACAAATGGTCCTTGCTGCCCAGAACATGAGCTCATGATGAGGATCCCTTACCCCTGGGAAGTCCTTTGCAAGACGAGAGCATCCAGGAAGGACCAGCCCTATGAAAGGCAGTAGAGCCTTAATGCAGAAATGAGATCTGGAAGGGGAGGATGTTGCATTCAACGGAGGTAAAAAACAATCAAATCAAATCTCTGTGCCCAAAACCTGTAGTGGTTACTCCAGCTGCAGACATCCTACCTGCTTTGAAAAGTTTGAAGTTATGCCACTAAGGTTCATGAACCCTTTTGAAGGCTCTTTTTGAATGAACCCAGGCCAAAAGACAGCTTTGTGTGTGAGAACCACATGGTCTCATTTGCTGTTCCCTTGATCTTTAAGGTTCACTTGGATTTGAAGCTCAAAGTAAAACCCATGAGAAGAAAACCTTGGGGGGATCAGATGGAAAACGTCCTCCTCGTTCCCTGTGCTGGAAGAAAACCACTGACTTCATCTCCCTAACACATTTTGTTTTGGTTTGTTTTTTTTCCTAGTATGGAGAAATCCCTGTGTGGTTTGGATTTGCGAGAAGGATTTTCCCTTCATGCGCTGCCACAACAACTGAGATCAGCTGAGGCACTCAAGTGAACGGATCCTGGATGTAATTGTCTGAGGGCTGGTGGCCAGATTTTTTCAGAAGAGGGTCCGACTGGCTGCGTTTCAGTTCCACCTCTGCCTTGACAGAGCCTGTCTCCTTTAATCATTAGAGTTCAGTGCACGGCTTTTGCCTGGCACAAGTTGGAATTTCATTTGTTTTGGAGGAAGATTGCTTCTTTTGTTAGTTTAGGTCTTTTGGTTCCAGTTGTGTAAACTGGGACAAGCCGATCCCATTGGCCCCGAGGAGCTGACGGCCGGGAGAAGGCTGGTCTGCTATTCAGTTTTGGGGTTTGGTTTTAAATCTTTAAAACGCCATCCTTGTGTCTATAGAAACATTCTGGTTTCTATAATGAGGCACGTTTTATGAACTGAGAACAAAATGAATGTGTGTTTTTCCCAAACTCAGGGCAGTCATCACAAACTCAGCGCCATAAAGCGAGTTCCTGAGTAAACTGAGTTTTGAATTTATTCAAATGAAAGTGAATGTTGCGTTATTACAGCCTTGCAAAACTCCAGTTAATTTATGGTGGTGTAAAATCCATTTTTTAATGACTGTGACACTGCCAAAATCTTTGCAGATGCAGGAACAGCTTCGCAGGAGAATTTCAATCTAACATCAACAGGAGATTTGGAAGATGAATTGTGCAAGGATCTCCTTCCTCCAAAGACGCTGCTTTGTTTTGCTTTTTAGCATTTGGTTTGGCTCTAATACTGTCTAGTTTATGATGTTTTAATTATTGTTGTTTATTTATTATAATCATATTTTAATTGTTTGTGTAGTGCCTTGAGTGCCTTGGTGGGGGGGGCACATTATAAATTAAATTATTATTAAAAAGTTATTATTAGGTGTACCTACTCCAAACTGAGCTAGAGCGGGGAACACACTCAACTGCCTGGAATTAATTCCCCCCCTTTTCTTTTCCTTTGTCTCCTCTCCACTCAGGAGCATAGTTCAAAGGGCTGGAGAGAGAAAACGATGTTTCGCTGCCTCCTCCTGGGGCGAGGCGAGGGGAGCTCTGCTCTGGGCTCCTCGGGGACCCGGCACGGCCTCCCTTGGGTGCCGAGGATGCAGTTAGGGAAAGGGTGTGCTCTGTGGGCCAGGCAAGGATTGGAGTTGGGTTTTGAAGCCTTTCCGCGTCGTCCCCTCCTCGCTCCTGGAGGGCACATTGCTGGAAGAGGCTGGTTGATTTTTGCTGCAGTACAACAGGATTTGCTAGTTCTTACATTGAAAGGGAGACGGTCCCGTGTGCTTGGAGGGAAGGAAGGGGCTGTCACCTCTGGTGGCCAGGCGAGGATGGCAGGGGCTCCTTGCCCTGCCTGAGTCCCCCTTCGCGTGTCCTGACCTTTCTGGTTTGCTGCAGACGTCACTGTGCCTGCTAGCGAGGTCCCTGCCAGCCCAGAGAAATCCCACCCGGGGAGTCCACGGCTCTCGAAATCACAGCCAAAGTTTCAGCCCTCTGGTCCCATCGCTGGTGCACAGGGTAGATGCTATGGCTTCTCCACGTCTGCTTTGACCTCTTTGGGGTTTCCATGTGCCACAAGGCAGTGACCAGCAGCCATTTCAAGGCTGGTGATGGGAAAGCCAAAGCAAAACACCCTCACCCCCACCTCATCCCAAGGCTGAATAGGACCACTCTGGGACAAAGCTGGTGGACAGACACATTCCCTCAGTTTTCTTTTCATTTATCTCCTCGCAGATTTTCTCAGACCCTTCTGTTCCAACGCGGTCTGGCTGTTGGTGTTGCAGCACGAGCACAGACAACCCTCTCCTGGAACAACCACTTCGGGTGGTATTGAGATCCAGCTCAAAGGTCACCAAGCAGTCAGACCAACTGATCCCATCAAAGCTCTCCCCCCAGCATGGAACAGGATTTTTCTGCTCCCTCAGACCTCCTCACCACTTGCTCAGAGGCTCAGGTATGGATTATGTGGGTTCTCTGTGGGTAATCATCTTGCTGCTCCTCGCAGGCATGCTGCAGGGATGCCAGAGGCACTCGGGTGTTATGGTGATGGGAGCCACACGAGTGCCATTGATGGATTAGTGATAATGTGAAGGTCCCTGTTACATTAGCCGTCAGTTTGCTAACGAATATTAAGAGACAGATGTCGTATGAGCATCTCTACACTTTGGAGCTGGTGGCAAACTTCACACCTTCAGCTCTCCTAATAAGACAGTATTTCATCCTGCTCAAAATGCTTATTATAGCTAGTCTGATAGGTACTGTAAGATCTCATTATTTATCTATACGCTTTATTTCGGATAGATAATAGAAAAATTATCTAGAAGGGCAGCAATTTATTCCTACCATTTAGGAATAAAACTGTGATTTTAACTTATTCCAGTTTGTGGACTCCTGAATGAAGTTTTCCAGCGGAGGCACAGACCTCTTCATGTGTTGCTCTGGAGCATAAAAGATCTTGCTTTATTTCGGGGCCTGCTACAGACATCCGTTCACAACCCACAGGAGTCTGGAGGCCACAAGGACAGGAGAGGGAGATGGGTTTGGTGTCTCTGTAGGACTCCTAATGCCTTAATAAACCCGCAGGGTTTCACTAACCGCTCTCCCATGGTGGCAACAGACAGAGTCAGCAAAAATAGCTGTTCCTGCAGACGTTTGGTGTCAGTCCTAAGAGAAGTCCTCTTTTCTGTCTCCATTATTCCTTCGGTTTAACCAGAGCCACACTCTGGGCACCTTCTCCCTCCCTGACACATATCCGTTTATCTGTCCTGCTTCGGGCGCTGCTGCTCAGCCCCTGCTTTTCCCACCCCCCTCCGGCACGTCCCTGGGGATCTCCAGCTGGGGTTCAGCTGCTGCCCTTCTCCATATGCACTCCCTCTTCCTCGGGCCCTTTCTGCCTGGCCGTGATGGGAAGGGAGCTGCAATTCCCCACGCCGCCCCGTCCTCCCACAAAGCCCTGGTAATCCCGCACCCAGGGGCCGTTTAGCCCTGTCTGCCTGGTTTGCGGCTCTGCCGCTGAAGGGTCCTAATTTGGTGTCATGTCGAGAGAGGACCGGGAGGCAGGGCAGGGCTCCGGAGGTCTGGTGTCTGCTTCTGATTTTATACCCATGCAAAGGGTGGGCTCGGTGAGCCCCTTCCCCTCCAGTCCTCTCTGCAGAGGTGAAAAAAGGCTGGGAAAGGGTATTAGTTAAAACCGAGCACCCATCAGCCGTGTTGTTGCTCTACATCTGCTTTCCTCCTCCCGACATCCAGGCTGAAGGTTTTCATTTTATTGTGTTCATTGCTGGTCATTGCTAAACTGATGTTGTTTTGGCATAAAGACCCCTCTGACTTTCTGAGTCTGTAATAGGCCAAGCAACTCCGTACTTGGAAAAAATTAGCTTTAGACCCTCTGCACCACGTATTATACTGCATACTATGTATTTTTTCTCTCCTGTGGCTGGTAAAGCCTTGTTGTGTCTAAGGAGAACATTTGAGTGTGTTTGGCTCTTCGACACGATGCTTATTGCCTTTCCTGCCCTCTGCACCCAGCCTTGCTGTCGCCTGTGCTGGTGCAGAGCACGGGAAAAGGGGAACCTCGCCTCTCCGTCCGGTTTTACGGCTTCTTACGGCACCAGTTACCAGTGCCTCAGGACTGGGAGGTTTGGCGGCCGCACAGATCACTGCAGAGCTGCACACAGGCTCTGGGGTGAGGAGTGCTGCTGGTGCCACCTGGGTGCTGGGTGCCATGTGCCACCTGGGCGCTGGGTGCCACCTGGGTGCTGGGTGCCACTTGGGTGCTGGGTGCCACTTCTGCCTGATAATGGAGTAACAGGCCCCAAATCTCACTCTTCCAGAAGTGTCCTTCCCAAGTAAGCTCTTAGGTTGTGCTTCCAAAAGGGGATACCGGAATGGCTATTTTCTTTGCTTCTTTCTCTAAGGAGCTTACAGAACAAATCTCAGGCTGGGTAAAATACGTCCACCCCGTACCCTATCCACCATCCTCTTGCTGGGGTAACAAAAAGGAAAAAGCACTATTTTCCAGGGGTTTTGTCTTGCTTCAGGAGGGTATAAGGAGGCAAACGCACACGCCTCGCTCACATACTGGTTATAGTGGGTGCAGCCATGAGATATGTGTAATAGAATACACTGCCCTGTGATAAACCACACTTATCTCAGCTCCATTCTTCCCACTAATCCACCTCCAGTGGGACTTCTCCTAACGCTGCAGACCCCCACGTGCTTCGGGGAGTGGTCTTTTTGAAAGCAAAACCAAACCAATGACCTACCACCTGTCTGGGGGCTGGATTCCCCCCAGAAACAGGCACGTGCTGCCCTGGTTCGTTCCTCTGCCCACAGCCCAGCCCACACTGTTCACTCTCGTGCCTCTCTACCCAGCCCTGCCACACCTCCCACGTGCCGTCAGGACTCGGACCTGGAGATTTACACCCCCAGCCCTTTCCATGGAGTTCTCCTGGATTTATAAGAGGGCAGGATTTGACCTGCAGGGTTTAACAATGGTTGTTAACCTTGACTGTGATCAAATTAGGCTGGAGCACAAGCTGGCTGTTGTATCGGGAGCTAAGTTGCAACCTGCTTAGAAAATAACATGCATTCTCCTCTCTTGCATTAACATATTTTTTTCCAATGAGTCGGGATATGTTCTGGCTGTGTCTGTGCTGGGGAGGGATCAGCAGGATAACAGGAGTTTCTGACCCAGATGGGCTCCATCCTTTTCTATTATCTAGCTGGAGCCAGAGGAGCTTTTAACTGAGAACAAGTGTTTTTAGGCCCTCTCCATGCTGCCGCTCTTCAAATATGTTTGAAAGTGTTTCCCCAATGTCTGATGTGTTTGTAACATGTTTTAACTTCAATGTGACTAAATGCTCGGCTCTTGCAGGTCTGCGGCACAGCTTCTCGTTTGCCTGGCTGAAAATCACATCTATACGTGTATTTGCATACCGGAGCTGGGCGACGATCCTGCCAGCCAGCTAGCTCATTCCCAGCGTAGACAGGTCCTTAGTGTATCTCTTTCCAGACAAGAAAGCCCTTGTGCTTGAGATGCTAAAAATAACAAATGTGTCTTCATGCCTTGAGTAACATGGGCCATGGGTGGGCACAGCCTGGCTTTTAAAGGGTTAAGGAGGCTGTGTCCTTGGTGACATGCAATTTATGATCTTGTGAATCCTTTTTTAATTATTTTGCTGTGACAGAGGTGGAAATATCCAACTTCAAACGACTGGCTTTATTGATATGCTGCTATTTGTGCCTCTGTGGAGGAACAATCCCATAAAAGCAATAAATTAGAAAAACCCCTTTTCTCATCAGAGAGAGAGATACTTTCTGGCTGGGAGCGAGAGACCTGGTGCAAAGACGTTTCAGCTCCACGAAGGGGCTCCCTGTGATCTGCGGTGAAAAGCCTTTTCTAACTAACCAGGCACATTTATGGTGCACCCACCTACTCGGCTGCGCGGTCCCCTCCGAGCCAGGCCAGGCTCATTGCACAGGGCTGGAGTTTGGGAACGGAGGAGGAATTTTGTCTGCATTCACGGACATTGGCTTAACAGCTGTAAAACGTTTATGGCTTTGTGGCTGTTCGTATTGGTTAGTTATTTACCATATTTGCACTGAGAGGATGATCAGAAAGCGCATTTTAGGACAGAAAAAGGGATTTTAAAATACAATTAACTAATGCTGTTGGAGATGAGCTGGTTGAGGCCAAAATGGCAGTGTTTATTTGCAGACACGAATGACTGGTTTTCACCACAGGGAACGTAACAAAATCCATCTCATGAATCCAGATGAGAGCAAATATGACATTGTATATTTTTTTTAAGTGTAAATAGTTACCCGTAACAAAGATGTACAGGCCTGGCCACAGGAGTACCCAGGCGCAGCCATACAAACATCAGCAGTTATGAAATGATTTGTGCTTCCAGCTGCATTTGGCAGGTGCCGGAGCTGAGCCGGGCGCTGCCAGCGTGTGTGGCGTGAGCATCGCGTAGGGTCTGACCCATGGATGGAATGTGAGCAAGCCCATTCCCCTCTCTTTAGACAGGCACAGTCAGACGTGGAGCAAAAGCTAGATGGAGACTGACCCTGAGGCCCCAGGGACACCCACCGACCCGATCGCAAGAGCCCCTGCTAGCACGAAAGCCGCTCAGCCTTGCAGGGAGACTGCAGTGGGGTCTCAGTCCCGCGGCTGTTCCCATGAACGACCCACCCACGTGAACAAAGACTGAGCTTCTTGGCTGCTTCTTTTTGCCATATGTGTTACCTGGTCGAAGATGCTCTGAGGTGCTCTCTAGGGACTGGGATCCAGCACACCTATATATCGTGAGGGTGGGTGGTGATGTCCAGTTCTGGTCCATACCGGGGGCTTTTGGGCAGGTACAGGAGCACAGGTGGTGCAGTAACAGCAAAGAAGTGACGATGGCTGGAGTCTGTGTCCAACGCAAAGCTATCAGTGTGCTCACACTATGCTTGTGGTGAAAAGTCATGTAGATTATCTAAAATCTTTAATGGATACTAGTCCTGAGGAGGGTGACAGGTCTGGAAGGTGAAGTCCTCCTGGGCTCAGCACAGGCTCTGGCTCCTCCTCAATGGTAGGGCACAGCCCAGCCCCTGGAAACCACCCTCAGGGGGGAAGAGGTTTTGTCTCTGTGTTGGTACACACCTCGGCTTCTCCCTCGTGGATCAAGTGAGACTGTCAGTCGAGGCCAACAGCAAAGATACTGTAAGTCAATGCCACAAAGGAATTGCAAAGTTTGGGGAAAATTGATTCCCTGCTTATCCTGGCCAAAATCCATGCCTGTGACTGAGCTGGTCTCCTCAGTCCCAACCCTAGAAGGAGAGGGAGCCTTCACCAGGGCCGAGCTCACACATTTTTACCAAAAGTCAAGCATCAACCCCAAATCTCATCTTTACCAAAGGGGAGACAGCAGTGTACCCTGAGCTGGAACCTGTCACTTGTTTTTGTTAAGAGGATCTGTGAAATGTCTCCTGTTCTTGTACCAGTGGAAGTTTTTATCATACCCAAGACTTCGACTCATCTGGAAATCACAATGACTTTTGCTGGCAGGCAACCTGGCCTAGGTCTGAATCAAGGACCTCAAGGTAAAGTTGCTCTAAATGCCATTCTTATCCTCTGGAAGCACCCGAAAAGCAAAAGGTGGGGCCTGATTCTCTTTTGCACCCTGGCATAAATCAGGAATGCCTTCACTGAAGTCCCAGGAACTTCACACACTCTAGAGGTGCTACAAGAGAAAGATGAATTAGCCTCTGAGTATTTACCTGCCGTTGATCTAATCCTGAGATGCTGCAGTAAATGGGATATTGCTTTTGACTTACACAGATGCTGGATCAAGCCTACAGCGATTAACATTCAACACCTGTGCTTCAATCAAGCTACTTTTCCATAGTAATATCATTTATGCTGAAACTTCTTCTCCTTCAGTCACTGATCTTCAGGCTTATCTGCCTTAGCCTGGTGTAAATCCAGGGTAACCCTGTTCTTATTGGAGTTATTCCTGATCAGCACTAGTTTAAACGAAATCCGAATGTGACCCACAGATGACATCATTTCAGGGCCCTGTAAAGATCCGAGCTATAACACAAGTTCACTGGCATTGATCGCCTCGTCTATGCCGACGAGAACAAACAAAGCAACGTGGCTGAGACACTATTGCGTTTTAATTCCTTGGCATGGTAAAATCTATTGTGCAGTGGGGTCTTCAATGTTCTCTGTTTATAGGCATTGTTTTCGTGGGGGTGGGAACCACCTACCTCGTGCTGGCCCTTCCTCAGGGTTTCTCCTCCAAATCCATAAAACTTCCAGGCTTGGCACGTGCTGCACTGGGAGAGATTGATTGGAGCCAGTCTGAGGGATGGAGAATATTTCCCGTCCAGGGAGAGAGGGACCAGGCGGGAAAACAATTCTGGCCTTGGGAAACCATATCTGCTCACAGATGGAGTTGGTCATCCGTATGGACAGCCCATCTTCTAGATGGGGAGAGCTTCCCACGACACCTAGAAAACCCTGTTCATGAGCTGCAGCTCAACGTTACCCCAGGTTCACACCCCACCAGGACCGGTGCCTTCAGGCTGGGCTGGGCAGGGGTGCCTGCCAGCTCGGAGCCCACCTGGCTGCGTTTTCAGAGCCCGTTTCCACCAGCACCTTGCCACACCCGTGGGAAAGATGAAGCACCACCGGTGATGAACAGCATGGGACTAAACCCGGTGCACCACTGCAGAGCTGGAGCAAACAGGACCCTGTCCAAAACAGTCTTTCACTGGTGCTTGGTCACATCTTGAAGGTCACTGGTGAGGCCAAGCAAGGAGAAACCGGTGTCTGCCACCTCGCTGGGCCTCCTGGGCATGTTCACACCTCCGACCTTGGGACCCCTCAGGAAATCATCCCACTAGAGGGCACTGGGAGTCGATTTTCCATCCCCTCCTCTTAGTTTCTGCTCTTTATTTGAGTTTCTCCTTGCTTAGTGTTCTCCCCACCTCTCCCTCCTCTTTGCTGGCCAGCTCAGACTGTTTAAATTGGAAATTATTTGTATTACTGTCTGTAAATAATAGATGAGGGAGTGAAGTGGAGTTGGTGTCCCTTCCATAAACTCCTCCTCACTTTAATTAGTGCGAAACAGCCTGGTGAGAATGCGAGCTGCCTTGATGCTGGTAATTAAAATTGAAACCACTGAAAAGCTGCTCTATTTTTTATCGGAGCTGCTGTTCGGAGCCGGGAGCCTGCGGACGGCTCTGCAGTAAAGAGTGATAATGAAGGTGTGAATTCCCGGGGGGAGGAGGGGCAGCTGTAGCGATGGCTGAACTTACACCAGATGAAAATGCAGGAGCAATTAGAGGTGGCTGTGTACAAGCTGGGCATCGGAGATTAGTTGGCACCTTGGGAACATGGCAGGGAGGGACAGGGAAGGGGGAGGGATTTTTTTTTCCTTCTTGAAAAATTTTAATAACAACAACAAAAAAAAGGTGGGGGAAATGATTGGTAACTTAAAATAAAGACAAACATGCGCAGTGTCCCTGCCTGGCTCTGCTGGCCTGCCCGAGCGAGCGATGGGAGGGATGGTGGAAGACAGGGCTGGAGTACAGAGCATGTGGGGTGGGAGACAATAGGGCCCCTTGCCTTGGGGGACAGCAGCACTGGCCATGCTGGGGTTTTCGGCAGCTCCACGGCTGCCCTTGCAGCAAAGGCACGGGCTCGTCACAGCCCCTGGGTGTGCTGCTCCTGAACGTGGGCTCCACGCATCTGAATTTCTCTGTCCTTGCTCCTGCCCAAGGGACTGATGCAAAGCTAAGTGGTGTCCATCGAAGGCTTCCTCTCATCTTCAATTAGGCTTTGGATCAGACCCATGCCTAAAAATAATAACCGTTAACTTGGGTATCCGAGAGCGATGGCACCAGTGACGGGAGATGGACGAGCACAGGCAGAGGCCTTTGTTATTGCTGGCCAAGGAGGAGTCTGGGAAGAGCTGCTCTAAGTAATCAGATGTTGTTATTAATTACTTCCTGCCCTGGCGTGTTCATCCTAGTGTGGGCTCCACCGAACAGCTGATAGTCTCTGTTCAGCAGCAGAAAAAATGTCACATAATATAATGTACTTGGTCAGAGCAGCGAGCCTGCAGAATCTTCTTCTGCCTGCAACCACCTTGCAAGGAAAACAGTCCCTGTGAAAAAGAACACGCGAGACAGCGGTGCTTTGGGGGGAGAGGAGCTCCTCCATCCTCCGGGGCCCGCTGGGAGCTGATGGGAGCCTCCACCCAAAGGGCACCTCGTTCCACTCGGCTCATTAGCCACCCAGACACTGGGGAACACCTGGAGGTGCCAAACTGTCTTAATTTAGATTGAAGAGAAGTTTTGTAGAGAGGAAGTTAGAGAGGCTGTAAATAACCTACGCCAAATCAGTTGTGGTTTCAGAGAATCGGTTGTTGGGTGCTCCTTGGATCATGAGTTGCTTCCAGAGGCTGGAGCTCCATGGCAGCTTGTAATGCCATTCCCGTTGTGAACTTGAGTTTTGAAGTAGGAGAAGCTCAGAAATTCTGTAGAAAGTTTCGACACTGGAACAAAAGGCCAACATTTAAAAACTGACTGTGAAAGGAACAGATTTAATATATCCTGTAATATCATGATCTCGGAAGAGGTTTAAAATAGCCTGTGCATTAGTGTTCTCATGCACTAAAAAAATTAAAAACAATTGCTTAATTTGAAACATACACTTGGACCTTACCAGAATGAAAGATTCTGATCAGTTTTCATTTAAAAATTCAGCACGCTGATGGGTTCCGAGCAAACTCTGTGTCTCTGTGGAGTTTGCATTTTCTGGTGAAAAGCTGCTCAGCTCTGGTATCTTTTCATTATCATTGACTCACAGTAACAAAATGTTTTTACACTTGAAATTTATCACTTGATCTCCTGGTGGAAGAATCTGAGGGAAGATCGAGGGCAAAGGAAGGAGAGCTGAGGTACCCACGGGAGGTGCTTTGGTGATTTTGTTTGTTTTCAGTTAATACGATATTCTCAGGAATATGCTGATCCAGGTATAGCGGACTGTCCACAATGCCGACTAGTGCTTTAGCATATTAGTGAGATCTCAGTGATTCATATTTATTTCCTAGGTCTTCTCTACCTATGAGTTTCTAAGGTTTCTCTGTGACTTCATTTGTGAAGTATGTGCATCCCTCGGAAAGACTTTGCTAAGCTCTCCAGAGTTTAGAAACTCTAGCAATTTCTAAACCCTGGAGATGGGCAAGTTTAGATTCATGTGGGGCTTAGAGACTCTGAAGAATTGTATTTTCACTTGTTTTCAGTTTGTTTTATTTTATTATAAACCAGGCAGGCCTTCCAGTTGGATTAAGCATTTCTTCGCTGTTGTATACTTTGTTCAACATTATTTTCTCAGTTAATAGGTTCTATTTTTCTGACCTGTTTTAGGCATGATACAAAACTGTGATTGAGCAGAGTTCAAAACTGAGAGGGCGTTTTCTCAAATCTACAGGACGTGGTTGTTTATCAACTTGTTTCAATCGCTGGTCATTGGCTATTGGTATTTAAATCAGAAAGAAGGAAAGACAGATTTGTATCTGAGCCATCTTATGTACAAATATTTAGGACTCTGAATGTGTCTTGATGCTTTTCCAAAGCATTTTTTCAAGACAACTGAGCTCTCAATATGTTAGAAGGAAAAACATAACTCTTTAGAAATGCTTATTTCCTTTACTGAAAGTTAGGAAATTCCCAGGGAAAAAAAAATCTTATTAGGATAGAACTAAGTTAGAAGATAAATTGAAATCCTTTGATTGAAAGTAATGTTATTAAAAAGTTTTAATTATTGAGAAGAATATGTAGGAAAGGCACTCAGAGCTAACATAAAAATGATTGGAAACTGGTAATTAAAACAAAATGCTTGAAAATTAAACATCACAAAATATGAAAATGCAAACTTGGCTCTGATTCATTACAACACTTAAAACTTGGGATTGCTATTAAATTGTAGATGGTTGGTTTGAATTCTGCGGGTCTATGTTGATGCTGAAAGTTGGGCAAACGCTGCAGCACTTCACTGACCGAGGCCACCAGGTTTCAGATCCTGTCCTCATCCTCCCCTTTCCCATCTCTCACCATCCTCCATTTAGAGTTCTACACTAAAGCAAAACTTCTTGCTCTCTCAGAGAGCAACTGGATGTTACATTCCCTAGGTGTTTTTAAAGCTCATCAATTCCACCCTTTCAACTATTTAAGGCTTTATTTTGCAATCCCAGTACAACCACTTCAAGTGAAGAGCTGTCTCTCTCTGTAGAGCACCAATTTCTCCTCAACAAAGGTTGCTTTCCTCAAGTGGTAGCCTGGAGATTTCTACACATACATCTCCAGAACATCCTTAGGATCTTCCAGGACCGGGTCTGCATTTCCTCAGGAACCCTTCATCAGGCAGTTGCCATCAGACAGTCGGTTCCTGGGGTCAGAGAGCTGGTTTGGGAGGTTGCACCGCCGAAATACAATAAGGAGCCCTGCAATAGGTAGGAAGTACCAGCACGCTTCTGGTGACCTTTTTTGTACCAGGAAAGCCACCACCACTCCGATAGTCATAGCCAGACAAGCCCCATCCAGCCACCTTTTCCTATTAACGTATTGGGGTTTTTAAATCATTACATTTTCTACATTACCAGAGCAGCGAATGTCACCTTGTTGCCGTCCTCTGAGGGAAAGACTACCTCATCCCTGCCTCGGGGACATCCAGGAGAAATGTCCCCAGCCCCGCACAGGACAGCCATGGCTCCCCGCAACCCTCTTTGCCCATGGTGCTCTTTCCCCAGAGAGACCGAGAGAGAGCAATCTTAGTCTTGGAAGAAGGTAATTTGAATTGGATGTGAAGTTGTTACTAATTTAATGTTTATCCAATAACAAGGACTTTGCAAAACCCCTTACCTTTTCATGAGCCTCAGGTAACACTGTCAATTCATAATTGCTATGATCCCTTTATCCTGTGGTTTAATAAATAATTTACCTAAATTATTAAAATGAAAATTTCAACATTATTAAAAATTAACCAGGTTAAATGAGCAAACAGTAAATAGTGCTGGGCTTGTCCTGCGTGACAGGAGTCCGCAGCTTTTATTGTCTTTTTCCCAGGCGCAGAGGGTACATTTCTCCCTCCCCCTCTCCCTCCCTCCCTCCCTCCCTGTCTCCACTTTCACTGCTCTACTCTTGTCTTTCACAAACTCCTCTCCTTGATATTAGTTTTCTTCACAGCCTGTTCTGTCGTCTCTGTGTCCTCTTCTCCGCTGTTGGTTTACTCTTCCTTCCCGTGAACCCTTTCCTTCCTTGCTGTAGCACCAGGCGTCCGTCTCCTCTCTGCACATTGTATTCCGCACACATATGTAGCACAAGATGCCTGGCGGGCCTTTTTGTGCTTTCTCTCTTTGATCCGTGGCTGGCAATCCCATCTGATGCCAAGAAGACATAGATCCAGGAGAACACATGATCTCCAAAGAGCAGAGTTTGTCAGGTCTTCAGGATACGGGCTGCTTCCATTCATGAAAAATTTATTAAAATCTGACTGCTTTTAAAGGATCGCAGCTCTGTCACTTTTAATTGAAACATTCAGTTTGCCCAAAATGAAGTGCTCCATCTTGCAAGCTGTATCTCTTGCCAGATTTTTTTTCCTTCTCTGTAATTCCTGCTGAACTGCTCCTTCTGCTGTTTTCTGGCAGAATTCCTCATTGACTCAAAAGGGTTCCCCCCCTCCCAGGCTTCATCCCGTCCATTTTCCCCTTCAGCACATGGGAGTCCTGGAAATGGCCTTTCCTCCTGCCTGGCATTTTCCACCCAGAACACCTGCGCCAGCGCAGACCTCAGGGCACACAGCTGATCTTTTTCTGCAGACCTGGGAGAATCGGGCACCCAGCTCCTGTTGCGTTTCAGTGAGAGCTCAGTGCCTGCAGAAACGCCAGCAAGCCCGTCCGTCCCATCTCCAAGATGCCCATAACACTATTAAGCATCCCCTGAAGATACCTGGGCACCGACAGGCAGATGTGAGCTTCTTAATGTGCTCTAATAACACTCTTCTTTTCTTTCTGCTGCTAAGACACCGCAAAGTGAGTAAGGCAATATTTGCAACCGAGATGTAGCTTTGCAGACAGAGAGGTCCCTTCCTATCCCCTTCTGAGCAGCCCTTGGGTAGTACCCAGCACTGTTACAGCTCTGCTTAGGATGGAAAGCGAATTAAAAATCCCACCTGCATTCAAAAGCAGAGGTGGTGTAAGCCAGAAGGATGGTTCAACCGGAACGTGTCCAGGAGACCGTACCTCCAGTGCCTGCTCCTGCAATACGCCCCGTGAGGTGAAGCCCCGAGGGTCCGGTCAAAGTGAAGGCAAATGGATGTACTAGGGCAGTGGTGAGACCCAGAGCCTATAAAACACGGGAGCTGTGTCCACGGGGAATGTGGCAGTTATTGACTGCACTGTCACATGGCATGGCCCTTTCCTTCCACAGTCAAGGCTGGTATCTGAATTACTTTGGATTTTAACCACAATTAAAGAGCTAATCAAGGTCAACAGCTCCTTTCAAATACAGTTTAGTACAAAATCCTAATGCAGGAATTACACAAATTGATATTGTCAATATAATGGATTCAAACCAATTGTGCTAAACAAGGTTGTATCAAGTCTGCGCTCTGTATTAGGTGAGGGCTAATTCTGTCTAGCAGCAGTGGAGGCGAACAGAAAAACAGATACATCAAGCCTTCACAGTTTGGATTTATTACTGAGGTGGTTTTTACCCCCCTCAAAGAATTCATTAGTCTAAGAAAACAGTGCAGTTCCAAGGATTTGGTTCCATTCGGAAGGCAGAAGGTGCAAAATTGAACACATACAATGTAATGGTTTAATGTATAGGAGATACAAGGAAGGATCTGTCAAGAGAAATGATGAGCCTGGAGAATAAATCTAGGCAGCAGCCCTTTGTGAAAAACCATAGTGACAAAAGACTCTGCTCAAGTACCCAAATGTGTTGCACTACTTGAGACATCCTAAAGTACCCAAGACACCAGGCATGGCTGGAAGATGTGACAAGAGACCTGTAGAAAACCCATGCTCTTCCAGCATGGCAGATACTCTAGAGTGTCTCAAATGGACTCTAAGAGATCTAACCCTCTCACATCAGGTGACACCTCGGCAGTGAAGATGATAGCCTCTTATTTGCTTTTCCTCTGAGGCACTTCAAGGTTTCATCAACACCAATTGCTTTGACATCACAGGTGGTCCCTCTCTGGTAGGTGTGAGCCTTACTGCTCCCCATTAGGCACGGGGATTTCGAGACACATCCACAGTCCCTCAGTGAATCAGTGATGGGGTTTTTCTCTGTGTTGTTTCCCACCCAGATTCCAATATTTCTGCTGTGAAGGGGTTTCTGGGAGGGCAGGCTAGCTTTTTTTTTTTAATTGAAGGTAATGACATCCCCAAAATGGCAAGACCCAAGAACAGAGGACAGCTTTCTCCAGGGCATGGGGGACACCCAGGACTGCAGGATACTGCTGCTCAGGAGCGGAGAGCTGCAGATGGTGGAGCTCCTGGAGATGGGAAGCGCCCTGGGTCTGTCCATGCAGCTGTCAGAGGAGCCCATGGGGCCGACCCACATGGTTCCCTTTCCTCTTGGCAGCACAAAGGCAGCCCGATACCATGAGCAAAGGGGACAGACCACACTGCATTTGTTGCTGTGCGTGGGGAAGAAACCAGCCCCTGTCCAAAGAGCTGCTGGTGTGAAGGGCATGTTGTTAAGGGTTGGGAAAATGGCACCTGGTGAAGAATCAACCTACTTCAGGAGTTGAAGGTGGTGCCTTTATCCCTGCACACAATGGGGTATTAGATCCCATCTGAAAGTTTCTTCCCAGCTTTGCAGACATGAGCTAGTTCCTTCCCTTCATCTCAGCATTGATTCCTCTCCTCAAGGGAAACATGAGTGACTCCAGCCCTTGCTCTCATCCTCCAAGCTGCTTTGGGAGGGTGGGAGACGGTCAACCTTTCCGGGGTCCGTGTGAAAGAAGCTAAATGGGAACATGAAGGTGGTAATGGAGTAGAAGCAGAGCAAGGAAAGCCTTGCTGATGGATTATTAGGCACTGTCAAAGTTTCAGCAGAGTGGAAAACTTGGAGACTGGAGTGAGTAGTAACCCATGAAAAATCACCTCTTCCTTTTCCTGTTCATGGCAGGGCAGCGTGTCCAGATCAAAGCCACCCGTCACTGCTCGGCCTCAGTTGCACGATTTACGAGGCACTGGGGCACCAGCCCATTAACAGCCCTGGTAATTCATTGCAAAGGCAACAGGAGGTGTAAATCCCCTCCCCTCCAAACTTACACATTTACCTAATTGTCCCCCAATTGCTGGACATGGACATCAGAGGGGCTGATGTTATGAACAAGGAGGGCCACGAGAGGTGCAATGAGGAAGGAGAGGAGACTGAGGAGAGAGTCTGGGGTGGTCAGCGTGGGTGGGAGAGGCATGACCCAGGACGCAGACCCTCTTTCCTTTGCACCCATTAAGTACAAGAAAATCTCATTGGTTTTAATTGCATTTTGACCTTCCGGAGCTCCTCTCGGCTGTTTCCCTTGGGATCAGAGTTGGAGAAGGAGCATGCTTCATGCACATGGACGGCTGGGAGGCCTTTGCATTTTTCAAGGTTTGTGAGACATTGTGCTCTACACGCATGGCAGTCCCTGCTGCCAGCAGGTGGTTCAGAGGTTCGGCAACACCGAAATCATTGATGGCTGCAGGTAACACCAGCTAAGGGGAGATACGAGGTCCTGACATGCTTTGGGACCTCAAGATCTAGCAATCCCTAAGTGGATAACATCCATCTACCACTCCATCGCTTTACTGGTGGTACTCAGGCATACTGTCTTCTCTTACGGTCTTCTGTGACATGTTCACATTCAAAAAAAGCTTTGCAGGAAGAATATTCTTTGTTTTTCTTCAAAGATAGCAAAGATCAGATTTACTCTTTATTTTCCTGTTTCTGGCTACTCTATCCCTTCACTCTCTTTCTCTCTTTTTACCCTCCCCTTAGTCTGCCAGGTCCCCTTTTTGATTTTCTATCACCATTTCTATTTTCCCTGCACTAGTGTCTTGCTGCTCTTTTGTGCTTGGCTCCAGCTGTTTCTGGCTTTCAAAAAGTCCCCTTTAGTTTGCTCTTCCCTGACTTTGCTCATACTTCTCGTGTTCCCTGTGTAAATGCTCAACTCTGTAACATCGACTAATATTTGATATCAGAAAACTTCCTCTCAGCTACATAAGCAGGTTTAAAACACCTATATATTTACAAGAAAACTTTGAATGTGAGTTTTCCACTCGCATAATCTGTACAAGAGAACTAAACCCTCATCGGAGGTGCTTGCCTGTAAGAGCAGTGGAGATAAACAGGCTCTGAAGCAGAAATGGAAGGCTCACCGGTAGTATTCAGTAAGTGAGATAATATAGCCAGATCAGTAGAGTGTTTTCTTGCAAAAATCTTTCCATTTTCCCTAGAAAATGGCCTTTTTAAATAAACTTCACTGCAGTTTCTTTTGTTTCATTTTTAAGTTACCACTCATCATTTGAGGCAAAACTAGAAACAGATTTCCATGAGCAATTTCCCTCAGAAACGCATTTTCTTTTTCATACGCTGAAGTTCACAAGAAATACACCTAATTTCCCAGCCACTGCTTGCTGTGCACTTGACCCCGTGGTCGCGGGAGCAGGCAGACGGGCCTGCAAGACAGGAGAGCCCTGGTTTGGCTCAGCCGGGGACAGGGCAGCGACCAGGGAAATGGGGACGAGGACCGAGTGTTTCCTGTTCCTCCTGGCAGAGCAAACGCTGGCCCTTAAAGCATGACCAAGAATGAGAATCAGGCAATGATCTTTAGTTAAAAGATAACCAGAAAGGGGGTAAACGGAGAGAAAGTGCAAATGAGAAGAGACTGGTCTAGCTGGGAGAAAAGGGCATTGTTAGGGTAACAATCTGGAAGGAAAATCTGTGAGATTTGGGTTCGTAAATGCTTGTGACTCTTGAAAATGTGATTTAGGCACTTCAGTGCTTTTTAGGTGCAAGAAATTAATTTCTGGTTAAGAGGAAGGAACACAGACATGTAGCAATTCCATTAACTACTTGCAGTAGAGGAAAGGAAAGTTAGGACACTTTGCCAGTCATGACTTGCTGGAAAGCAGATCTCAGCCTCACATGCAGCTCCTCCAGGGTCCGTAACACTGGGAGGACACGAGAAGGAGATGAGGAAAGGTTTTGATGGCTCGTCTGTGTTATTTTCCCAGAAAGGAGCCTCGTAAATGTTCTTGGATGTTACCATGGCAGTTACAGCCAATTTAGGACTCAGGGTTATGGTTCATTCCCACCTCTAAAGGCAGATGGCTCGTCCCCACCAATCAGAAAGGAAGAGGAGGGATGAGATGAAGCCCTTCAGCAGACAGTGAGAAATGAAACAGGGCCATGAGATGCCAAAACTTTGATATTGCACAGAAGAGAAGTCCAGCGTGTGAAAGGGCAGAGCCTCCACCAGGTCTTGCAACACATGTGAAATCCATCAGGGTCACCATTCCTGTGGTGCTCTGTTGTCCGAGCCATAACACGACACCCTATGGGGAGGGAAAGGCGTCCTGTAGAGAGGGAAGAGCTATCTGTGCTTTTAAGAGGTTGGCTGGGAATTAAGAGAATACTTTATGGTGGTTACACTCCGAATTTATAGTTTCCTCCTCTCGCTTTTTAATGTTCTCCTGCCAAATTACCTACAGTTTGTCCCATAACTTCAAGCTGCCCTGTGGTCTGACATGTCCCAGCACCACTTGGGACACATGAAAGAATAAAAAACAATCTGTCAAAGAAGAGAAGGGCTGCACTGCAAAATGCAGATTCTTTTCTGGTCCTAAACTCTAACTGTCCAGACTACTGGGTCAGGATTTAATAGATTTGCCCTCTCGTGATAGGGCAATGGTGACATTTAGATACAGATCAGAACTTTCTTATTCCAAAAGTGTGACTTGGCCACCCTGTTTTCAAGAAAGAGAGAAGAGGAGATCTCGTGTAAATGCGAGTGACCACCCACAATTGCATCATTTCACTCACACCAGACCTCTTTCAAGAGTAAGCACAAACAGTACATCTGCAAGTGCCTGCTAACATGATGCCGCAGCATGCGTGAGGGAGTCCCAGGGCATGATCGATTCATTTTTTCCCCCTTTCTGAGAGCAAAAAGTCTTTCCTAGTCATAGGTGCTCCTGCCCCACCCTCTGTACCATTGTCTGGCCTTCAAAGCAGCCCCTCAAAAGTAAGGCCCTGTACTCCCAATGGAGAGAGTCTTCTGGTAGCAGAGGAGACGAGAAAATAAAGCCTTCTCCATGGGGGGCACTGTTAACATGACCTTTGTTTCAGAGAGTTAGTCAGGGTTTATAACTGCTTCTCTGCGTGTCCTGGGGTCTGCCTATGTCTCTCTTCATGAAGGTCTTTTGTCATCTCCCAGGCTGTGTCCTCCTCTGTCCCTCTGCAGCTGACCCACCTCTCCTTCCATCCCTGTCTCTTCCTGGCGGGGAGCACAGGAGCTGAGGCTGCCATGTGTGGGCTTCCAGCAGAGCAGTTCCCTGCCACATGTGTCCTCACCAGGAGCAGAAATGCAAACCCAGCAGTGGGAATGAGCTGCCTTTTCTCTCAACTGCCCTCCCCAATGCTGTGTTCCAGCAGCTCACCTCAGTGGCTCTAAAACAATTAGGAGGTTTGAAGTTTCACACGCCCCAGCAGATACAGACAGGACAACTCATCTGTTATTGCAGCCCCAGCGCACAACACTTTGTAATGATGTGGGGAATCCTGAACTTGGCAACCCCTCCTTGACCTTTGCCTGAACATAGGGTCATCTCCAATATCCGGGATGGATGCTGGTTGAGCTCGTGTACCAGTCTCTTTCAGCCGTACAGCAGGGAACCCAAGCATCCCGATGCAGGGCATCACCTGCCAACTCAAGCGTTAAACATTAATCCCGGTAGGACTTTCACTCCTCCGTCTCTGAGGTGGAAGCAGATTAGGAATTTGATCTCCCAAGATCACTGCATGAAAGTCGCCCTTGAATAGGCTCCCTGTAGCTTATCCATCTCTTGTCCATCTCTTTGGGGTTTTGCCTTTCATTAGATGCTGCTGCCCTTTGGGCTTTTTTTTTTTAGGTTTTCTTCTTTCACCTCCTGGGGGATTGCAGGGGGACCTGGAGGGTGCTCAAGTACCTGGATCACAGGCTGCAAATCTGGGGGAACTCCAGTGGTTGTGAGACCTCCCTCAAAAGCATGGTGCCTATGCTGTGGGGCTCCATGGCCAGAGGAGAGCTCAAGGGTCTTGCTAGGACTGTGAGGAGGCTGCAGTTGCAGGAGAGGACAAAGCCACGGCATGCAGTAGTGGCCTTTTTACCCTCTGAGCAGGGTGAAGGAATAACCACCAGTGTGGTATAAAAGGGCTCACCTGAGGCGGGCACAGGGCCAGATCTGGCAAAGGAGGGTGAGTGGTACTAAGGTGGCATGGAGAGCAAGGTCTTCTCTCAGCTCTGCAGCCATGAGAACCCAGGCTCTGGGTATCTGCTCTCTCATTTAGCTCTGGAAGGACTTACCTACTTTCTCTGTCCTCCTTTCTGCTCTGGGTACGGCTGTGCAGGTTGGGCCACCTGTCCCATGGGGAGCCTGCCCTTGCTGACCTGCTGCAGCAGCGCCAAGCTCTCAGATCACAACTTAAATCTTCTAGTAATTGCGGAAGGGCTTTGTAGAGACACACCGGGTTTCTTTGCTTTTGTTTCAAAAGTTTGAAGTCTTCACCCTCTTGACTAAAACAGAGAAAGGCTCAAATCTTTCTTCCCCACAAAAATACTTCCTTCAATGTGCTGCCTCCAGGAGCTGAAGCTTTTCAGAAAATAAATAAACGACACCTGGTATTAGGCAGCTGGTGACAAAACCATGTCCTAGCATCATTATCTGGCAGGGTCCCCTACCTCCCTGCTGTTGGTTAGTCTCGGGTTTGATCGAGGAGAGGTGTCTGCTCTTAGGGGCTTTGCTGAGAAGATGCATTTCTCTAGCAATTGTTTTCTGAATAGAAGACAGTCTGTCCAAAGAGGAAGGTCCTCCTGGGCCATGCGCTGTCTCCCATCCCATCCTGCGATGAGGGACAGCCAGTGGGCGCAATGTGGAGGGGAGAGGAAGGTGCCCACCTGCAATGTTAAAAAAAGACACCACATGAGAAAGCAGAGACCCAGAGCTGCTGTTAAGTGAGGTGGTGTCTCCTCAAAGGGGAGCCCACAGTGTGGGGACCGAGACCGTCTGTCCTTGGGGCTGCTCAGCCCTCGCTGTTGCCCACTAGGGCTGGGCAAAGGCAACCACAGCATGTGACGTTAGGGAAAGGCAGCGAGCTGAGAATGTGTTGAAATGAAAAGGGGGGAAAAGAAAAAGGTGAATTTTTTCCAAGATCTGTTTTCCTTGGGACTAGCAGACTGATGATTTAGCAAGACATCCTGGTTATTTTTCCATGTTGCTGCCTTTGGCCCCTTGTTCGGAGCAGCTGAGCTGGAGAGACAGGAAGGCAGCAAACTCCTGGGGGGGAGAGCCAGGGCTGGGGGCTGGCGATCGCCAGTGCAGGCTTGTATCTGCAAAACCCACTAGAAAGAGAAGGGGACCATAGGAACCTCCTCACTGAGATTTTTCCTCCTCTGACCCCAGGACCAATCACCCACCAGAATCAACATCAGTGTGGGCAGTGGCCTACAGCACCTTTTGCTCCATCTGAAAGCGCAGAGGGAGTAACCAGCCCAGGGAAACAGTGCCCCAGCCAGAGCCCTTCTCCCACCCAAATTCCTGTCCTTGCAAGCTCTCTGCAATCGCAGACCATCACCATGGCCTTCACCCCACAGAGGTGCTGCAGACCAGTGGAAGGAGAAGTCCTTCCCTACCTGCCCACCATTTCATGCCCAACACTATCATGTTGTATCAAAGCAGCTAGTCATAAACCCTCCAACCTACCTCCAGCGCCTTGGTGTGGTCCTGCCACACTGGAGGGAGTCAGCCCCTACCCAAAAAGCTCTTATGAAGTCGGGTCAGGTCCCCTGTGGGGTCTCCCCAGCTCCTCCTATTGCTACGGGTTGCTGCATGGGTGGAGAAACCCATCGGTCCCATTCCCGGCTGTGCCCGGCAGGGAGGTGGCAATGCCGAGCGTGATGCTGTTTAATTCGCGTCGCCGTTCTCCACCGACAGCACCTCTCGCAGGGATTGCAGAGTAGCCAGCGTGCCGCGGTTGGTTTGAGCAGACAGATTTAATTAAGTTGCGATTTAATTACCTATCAGCATCCCTATTTAATAAAGCTCAGGAGGATTTTAATTTAAAAAAAAATAATAATAATAAATGATATGGCCTGTCACAGAGCGGCGGTAACGGCACCCGGTCCAGGCAGGACGGCGCTGCGGGCAGCGTCCCTGCCCTGTGGGGACGAGGCAGCAGGAGGTGGCTGGGCTCTGGCAGAGCCTGCGAGAGCCGGTGCAGATTTTGGGGGGGAGCACGACCCGCCTTGGCAGCCGGCATGAAGCTGCGTGCTTGGGGCTCGCCTCCCAGCGCTCCTGCTCCCACCTCCGCTTGCTCGTTTCGTCTCTTGCATGCAGAGATTGAAAGGGACTCGCGAGCCTGCGCTCGCTGCCAACAGCCCCGTATTTTCCTGAATATGGTTTGTTATTTTTGCCATCTGCTGAAGCTTTCTGTCTGCGATGGGAGGTTGGCTCTCATGGTGCTTGGCATCTCTCTGGTGTCCTTGTTAGACTGCAAAACCAGGGTGTGGATGCTGGTTGCGTTTGCTGGTGGGGTTTTGAATATCCCAAGAGAGACCCAGTGGGTTATTTTAGCCTGAGTTTTAGTTTTGACTCACTAAGCTGAACTCAAAGTGCAGATGCCCAGCTGTGTGTGATGCTCAGGGCCATCAGGATTTGGGGATGTTTGGAGAAGACACTTTGCTTTGGCTCCTCTCTGAGCGGTAAGTTAAGATGTCAGCTAGCAGCCATGCCCAGAGTCTGGGAGAATTTCCACCAAAGAAGATATTCATTCACTTCAGCACTTTAGCCACTATCTCTTTCCAAGCCTCTCCCAGTCTCACTAACTTACACACAACATTCATCTCGCTGTTTTGCTGAGGATATTTCCTACGTGTTCCGTTGTGCTTGAGGTTTTATTTCTTCGGGCCAGAACCATCCCTGTGGCAAGTAGATGTGGTCGTCATCCCAGGGTGAGACTCACCAGCTTTACGTGAGCTCGGACGCTGGCCGGGGACCTGCTGGCCTTTGTCACCAGCGGGGACAGGTTTCTTGTTCTGCCATCTGTGTTCATTCTGTTTTCTGTTTTAGAGCTTTTCTTTAACGGAGACTCACCCAGGACCTCTGTGTCCTGCAGGGCCCCATTGCATCTCCCCACTGACGAGGATGTGTCGACACCAAGTTTAGCACTTCTTGAACTATGATAACTGTAAACACAATATAAAGGAAGCAGTGTTTTTAAACAAGCAAAACGAAGGAAAGCCCAAACCTTTCCCTAGGCACCAGCATCACACCAGATGAGATCTAGCCTGAGCTCTAAAATACCTCCAAGGGGATCATATATCCATATGTGCTTCCCACCTGCGCCTGGCATATCACATATGGCTTCCTCAGCTCTTGCTCTGGCCTCTAAAAGACATCTAGATTTGGGGCGCTCACTTTTAGACACCCCTCAGTTAGGCATAGTGGGTCCCCTCCCTCCACCCACCCCCCAAAAGCCACTTTCCGATGGGGATAACAGCCGAGACGGAGAGAAACAGACCTTGATATTTCTATTGTTTCATGGTAACGGCGCCTGTCCTGAGACCCCAGGCCTGACAGATTGACATAACAGGTTAATAAGTGCTTTCTACTTCTCCTAAAGGCTAATTAAATATTAATCCACTTGGTGAGGTCAGCAAAAATAACAAACAATTGGCAGAGTGAAATTCGTTTAATTAATTCTCCTGTGGAGGTTTTTCAAGCATCTTCCTCCCCTGACACACTGCTGCCTCGACTGTGGTAACCTACAGTGAAATCAGACCTTATTGGTTCTGGGCCTGCTCTTCTCAGATATTTAATTTTGCTTCATTTTTTTTGGTTTTTAGTTTCTGAATGCTTGTCGGGTGTTGCCCAGGGCCCTAAGCACAGAGATGAGAGCAGAAGAGAAAGAAGGGAATGCAGAAGTGGGGGGCAAAGATGAGGAAGAAGAGGTGGACAAAGTCATCTTAGAAGATTTTGACCTTCTTTGCTCAAGATGAGCCAAAGGCATGAGACGCTCTTAGTCTTTGCAAAATGAAACTCAGGCAGTTTTTTTGATACTAATTTTATTGCTGGAAATATCAAGAAATTGGTATCTTTCTTATTTCTAGACAAAAACTCCTTGCAGAGACTAATGGGATCCGATAGCAGTCTGGGCTGCCAGTGGAAGCAGCTGTCCCACCATCATCTCGATTACCTCCATGTGGATCAGTGACTTCTGTGGCAAATAGGTGCAGTTTGCAAGTAAAAGCACCAGCAAATGCAGAACGTGCAAGGACTCGGCCCTGGTACCCATAACGGCATCCCCAGCACCCTGTACCCTCCAGTACTCCCAAGCCAAGCTGTTTGTCCCTTCCTTGTCACCCTCTCCAGGAGCGTAGGTGAGAGCCTCTGTGCCTCTGGGTGCTGTGAGCACCCACAGCTGCTGCACCTCTTCATGCAGCGACACTCTTGAGCATCTTTCCTCTTCTCACTATCAGTTCCCGTAAGGATAATAGCAACAGGATGCTTCGAACATCCTTTTTGCTGACTGGATTGGTCTTTCACCAGAACAAGTTCACTTCCAGTGTAATGAAATTCATCTGACTAACGATCCCTATTCTAACAGTCCTACAGCAAGACCTCATTTGCTTTGGTAATATCTCCATTAAAGCACATCCTTGCATGGCAGGGGATGCCAAGGGTTGCTCTGGAGACGGTGCTCTTGCTCTCTTCTGTGCCCGCCATCCTTATCATGAGCATGTAACTGGCTTGCTCAGTGTTATTCTACTCACTTCCAAAGAAACTCCCTAGCAGCGCTGCCTGTTGGCGTCCAGCTCCATTTTGAACGCTTCTGGATGCTGCACCTCGCTACACCCTAGCAATGAACACTGCATGTGTGTTCGTGCGCTCATCCCTCCACACCACGACTGATGTAGACGCAGCAGCTGCAAACAGGCAAGGAAGACCGGGAATTCCTCCTGTCTTTGCTAGAGGACAGACCCATTATAGAAATAATTTCTTGAGTGACCCCTGTCTCCTCTGTCGCAGCCTTCGTGCTGCAGCGTGCCCTGCACGCTGAGCAGGAGCACAGTGCTTGGGGCATCTGTCGCCGCAGAAATCGCACGGTGGGTGCCCCTTAGGCTTGGTGGCGATGACGTGGGGTGCAAGTGGGGCAAGTCATCTCAGCCTTTAGGTGCCTTTCTCACAGCTGTAATCTTGGGTACGAGAAGGAAAGGGGTGATGCAGAAGACAACACAACTGGGGAGCAATGAACAACTAGAAGGAAAGCGAAGCCTACTTGCCTCCAAAATGCACTCTTAGAAATGAGTAACAGAAACCTCCCAAGGAAAGAGATTCAGAAAAAAACAGTCTTCATACACAGGGGTCGCATTGGCTCTGTCTCCAGCTTTTTCTCTAAGCATGTCTGGAGGATGGGTGTCCCCATGGACCCTCCATGGCTGAGTTGACTGCTCCTGAACTGCAGCCCAAGCTCACCTTTCAGCAACAGGTGAAGGTCTTTGGGCATGGAGCCTTCTGGGCATCAGCCCAGACTTGGAGAGAACTGAGAGAGGGTGGGGAAACTTTCTCCAGGTTACTGCTTTAGTTCCACATTAATTTTTTATTTATCTGAAAGTGGCACTGGAAGGGTTTTCAAAGTGAGTCTGAAGTAATTAGGCACTCCTGCTGATGGATTGCACTGGAGAGACATGTGGATTATTTATTACAAAGTCACTTGCTGGAAAGGTTAGAGGCTGAGAAGTAATTATTTTTTCCTTTTCTTCCCTTTTTTTTTTTTTTTTAAGTGGAGGAATCAGCAGGGGAGAGCAGCTGAAGTTCCTCTGTGAAATATTCCCTCTTGGCTAACGCCCCACTTTGTCCCTTCTCCCATGGTGGCAATGGGACAGGGCCCCCAGGGCAGATGTGAAACAGGAGCCCATGAAGCCTCGACTGCCAGAAGTGTGTTTTGAGTTGAGGTCCCTGCCCAGCACCCACCTTTCTGCACCAGGGACACTTAGGGGTTCCCCACTCTTTGACCTCAACGTGACATACCTGCAACCAGGGTCAGCTTTTGAGGCTGCCCGGCTCCCATAACCGAGCCCACAAAGGTTGTGAGGATGGCTGGTTCACATGGTGTGTCTGGCACGTGTCTGGTGGATGTTTTGAGTAATACCGAGAGGATTCAACGCTTCCAGCAGCCTCAGCTGCCTCCTCCTCTCCTGCCTTGTAATCTGTGTCTAGGATGGGAATTGAATCTAAAGAAATGCAATCCTCGACCTTGAAAAACAAAGCCAGGCTTGGCGCAGTCTACGGATGAATATGCAACAGCCCTAATCAGGAATCCTTTGTCAGAGAGGAGATAATTGTGGCTAACAACATGTTAGTGTAGTGCTGGATCTTCAGGCTTCTAACAGCTTATAAAATCAGGATCCTTTTTCGGTGGGAAAAGCTGAGCGAACAAAGGCATTCTCAAGCAATTAGTCACTGGAGAATTCAGCTCCTGCCGGACAGCGTTAGCGTTGCGTGAACCACGCAAAGTCTCGCGACATTCGGTGCGAGAGCCTGGGATGGAGTCAGGAATTAGAGGACAGTCTCGGGGGAGTGGTGTTGACACAGGGAAGTTGGGAGGATCAAGCATTAACAGCTCTGCTCTGTTTGTGTTCCTTAAATGGTGCCCATCACCATGGTGTCTGGGCATGTACTATATGAGCTTTACAGAGGACTGTGATTTGAGGTCCTTGCCAAAAAAAAAAAAAAAATACTGAATAACCCTTGTCCTCTTGCAGGTGTCAGTCTGGTTTTAGTTGAAAAATGATAAGAGCTGCTCAAGGCCAGCCAGGAGCAGGTATCAGCACTGGGGCTGGTGCTGAGGACCCCCCAGCCCTGTGCGCCCATTGCCCAGCCGCGTTTCCAGCTGCTGCTGCCCGTGCATCAGCACAGCCCTGGGAAGACCCTGCCTGTGGTGTCACCACCTTGCTCTAGTCACGTGTCCCCAGGGCGCCCAGCTAGGGACACAGCCTGCGTTCCCGGGGCCCGTTGTCTGCGCTGGCATCCAGGCCACCCAGGCAGAGCTCTCCTCTGACAGCGGCAACCCCCGGCTCATGGTATTTATAGATCCCGTCCATGTCCTCGGCTAGGAAGGCATCCGTAATCTCTTACAGATGTTGGTGAGAACAAAGCCAGCCAGTGACTCAAAAGGACCGCCCAGCAGAGTAATGGATGGAGACCTATTTCTTAGTCACCTCTGACATTCCTCTCCCTGCACGCTCTCCCTCTTCCCCAGGAGGCTCGTTGGGGCCTGCCCGGTGCTCCCCGGTGCCCAAAAACCTTCCCTCAGGCAGGGACACATCCCCGTTCCTAGTGGGGGGAGTCTCAAGAAACTGTCCTCCATCGTCCCCAGAAGGGATGTGATGTTCTTCTGGACATCCCAAAGCCATGTGAATGAGAGAGGAAGAGCACGGGAGGAAGATGCCCCTGCGCCCCGGCGGAGCACGTGGCTCCTGCCTGGTGGGCTGGCTGCTCTGACAGGTACAGCCACCCCAAGGTGCTCCCTGCCTGCTTTCCTGGGGCTTCGGGGTCAGGCAGCATCCATGCCACCCTGCAGTACCTGCACATCTCCTGGCTCTCCTGCACATCGAGTTGTATCACCTTACCCTAAATCCTTATATCACCATCTCAAGTTTTCTCTTCCAGTTGCCAGTATCTCCTGCGCAGGAACAAAGAGCTTCTCTGATCTCTTCAGCATTCTTTTTTTTTTTTTAACTCACCATCTCCAATTTCCCCTTCACCACTGAGTCAAAGCCCCCACCCAAATTCTCCCTTCTTTCCCTTTTGCTGATCCTGAATCTTTTCTGTGCCTTCCTCCAACTCCCCTCTTGCCCTGCCCTGAATCCGCCCTGCCTTCTGCGCGGGGAGGCTGGTACTCGGCAGTGCTGGCGCGGGGCCACCCGGCTGCCCCGGGGTCTGGCGGAGCACGTCCTGTCCTTGTTTTCAGGTTAACGTCCTGTCTGCCAGGAACCCAACTGTTCACCTGGCAAAAACCAAGGTGCGGGATCTGATTAGGAATTTGCTTGCCTGGATGCTGCCATCTTCCCCTCTGCCATTGCCCGGGACCTCGGTATCTTCTTTGGGTTGTCCTACGGAGGGTTTCTGGGGAGCTTCGGGAGCTGGTAAGGAGCAGTAAGCTCATGGACTCCCACCCCAAGCAGGTGAACTCAAAATAGCGCTGGCAAGAGGGATGAGCCAGCTCAGTGGAAAACGAAGCACATGGAGCTGCTGGACAGTCTTCTGGCAGCACCGAGGGGCAGGAGGAGTGCGTTGGCTGGAGACATTCGGCTGGGAAGGCAGCGCCGGTTCCCGTCCCCACTGCACTTAATTGAACAAGGGTCTGAAGCCAAGCAACCTTTTAACGAGGGTCTGATTCCTAACACGTGCGTTTTCCTTGAATCACTGCTAGAAATAACTTTGAGGTTATACATCCTGGCTGACCTCCTGCTGAGCTGGGTGTAGTGTTCAGGGGCTCAGCTGTTTCACGTGTTTTGGAGCTCTATGGGAGCACGATGAGCAGCTACCTGGCCGGCAGTCCTGTCCAGCTACACCGTGCTACAACTGCGTTTCACTTGCTTTTAATTGCATCTTCTGTGGCACCTTATGCTGTCCAAAAAATCCACCGCAGGAACCAAGGCAGCAGGTGGAGGGAAGCTGGTTCCTCCTCTTGCTTTGCTCAAGTCTCACATCTTTTGCTCCAAAAGCCAGCCACGTTGGTGCCTTCCTCCTCGCCTCAGCATGGCCTCTCGGATGGCTGTGCAGGGATTTGCACCTGGAATTTCCTGTGAGGCTGAAGTTGCTGCTAGACCCCGACTAAAGCTTGACTGTGGGGAAGAGGAGCCCTTTGGAGACTGCTGTCGGGGCTTGGGCTCCTTACTGGTGCTGACTCCCTCCCCGGGGAGGGAGGCAGGATGGACAGACAGACAGATGGGCAGGCAGTGGGTTGGCAGCACTTGGCAGAACGGTGCCTCTGTACTGAGCCGGAGCAGGGCCGACCGAGGACCTTTTAATGAGTTACTCTGGTCAGGGCAGCCCGCCGAGACAATATTCACATTGATGCTCGGGCTAATGGCAAAACCGGCTTCCAAACCCGCAGCGGCCAAGGGAGGGAGAGGGGCGGCCGCCTGCACACAGCGGGGACCGGCGCCGCTGGTGTGGGGAAAGAGGAGGCTGGAGCAAGAGGATGGCGAGGAAAGGAGGCGTCTCCTCCCATCGCCGACGTCCCCTGCAAAGGGGACAGACCTCCCGCTTTCGCCACCCTTTGTATTTGTTGGGGGTTTTCCCCTCCGTCAGCCCCTCGCCCCCCCCCCCCCGGCAGCGTGCGTGGCGGGAGCTGCTTTTGCAGGGCACGGGGTGTCCCCGGGTCTGTCCCCCACCCCGCGAGAGCCGCCGTGCAGCCGACGCAGCCGTTCGCAGGGCTTTGTCGGGAACCAAACACAGTAACTGTTTAACGATTTAACTGCACTAATGAATATTGGGCCAGATATTTTCAAGGCCTGTTCAGACTGATTACTTGGAGAGCTGAGTATGTCTACCAATTACCCAGGCAATTAGGCAACTAATTAAACACTTACCCTCAGCTTCATAAACAGAAGAGAGAGAGAGGAAAAAAAAGGAGGGAGGGAGAGAGCTGGCTCCAGTTTCTGTGAAATATTAGCTGTCAGAAATTGCCGCTTGCAAGGAAAGGTGCACAAAGGCAGACGGATCTGGGCGGACAGAAAGACTGACAGCTCGCGCCAGGGAGCGCAGCCCTCAGACCCTTCACTTTGCCCGTGCCAACAGCACGGAAGGGTGCAGAGCCGCCAGGTTTGCCCTGCCTGGGCAGGCGATGGGCTTCAGGACACGTCCAAGCCGTCGATCCCTGCCCCTTTCCCGCTCGCCTGTGACCACCGGAGCTGCAGAGCCAGCGCACATCAACACGCCGTCATCCAGCACGGCGCTGGCAGGGAGGTGCCGGGGAGGGCGCTCACCCAGGGGTGCCCGAGCATCCGGCGGCTCCCGCCCCGTGCAAAACCACACATGGTGAAAGGAGAGAGCAGCGAGCGGCAAGCCAGACCACAGGGAGAATTGCCTTGCAATGGAGAATAAGCAGAAATGGCCCCAGCGTGTGCATGCAATAGGGCTTATGCCAGGTTAGGACACCATGTTTTCATCCTTTCAGAGATTTTTAGGACCAACGCTGGTGATCAGCTTGATATCTTGCCAGGGGTGGGAGAGTGGAGGCCGTGCACAGATTAAATCCCACATCTGACATCTGCTCGGGCCGCTGCTATGAAGGAGTTTTATGTTCAACCCAAAGCTCCTGTGATGAAGTGAAGCAGCGTGGTTCCCTCCAGGCAAGGCACAGCAGAGGTGTTTCACGTTGGGCTCACCACTTCTGCCCTGCTCAGCACTGGTGGAAGGGACCAGCCAGCTCCTACCACTCACCTACCCTCTGCAGAGACATCTATTTTCCTAGAAATAACACATTCAGGAAAGAATGTTGTTGGAGGGTGTTCAGAAACACTCATGGCTTTGGAGCAAATTTTGACAAATAGTTCTTGCCTGGAAAAAATTGAAAACATTGGGAAAAGGTGGAAATATTTCTATTACTTTTTAATTACTTTGCTATACAGTTCTCCTTTTGAAATATGGTTCCCCCTCCATTTTCAAAGACAGATTTTGAAGAATTTGAAGACTGCATGGGAGCTGTGCTCTTGCCTGATGCAGGATCGGCCCTGTGGTAGTGATGAACCTGCTTGGAGGCTCAAGAAGCCACCAGGCATACTCTTTTTAGAAGACTGCAAAGACATCTGTCAATTTTTAGATGCATCAGGTCTTCATGATGGTTGTTTGTCCATCCAGGTGCAAATTTGAAACCAGAACGGGATCAGAGAGACGCTCAAGGATAAATTATTTCCACACCACAGCCACTGGATTCTCTGCCTGGCTAGATGAGATCCTGCAAGGGGTACTTTTTGTGTACTTTTGGGATATTCTCAGAGTTGAAACGATGGGGGGAAAATCCTGAAGTCTCTCTGCACTGAGACACTCTGACAGCATAGATCTACCTACTTTCTTTTGATCCTGTTCATCTTGAAGTGGTGCTGCCTTCTGAAGACTACAACAAAGTGGGCCAGATTGCTTTGGGGTAATTCCAAATATTTCAGACAATGAAATCACCCCCATGAAGGTGGGATTATACAGGAGCCACCTTGACAAGCTGTATATTGGTAGTGTGGGCAGATGGACTTCATCTCACTCGTGAATATTCAGATATAGATGTACCTTTGCTGAGTGCAGTGGTGGAGCTGGTAGGAATAACTGGATGTGACACGCGGTTGATAATGCACAGATGGCATTTAACAAGGTAAATGAGTGAGTTGATGGGCTTCACTGGAGCCTTCAGACAAGGCAGAGATGGAGTTTGCATAGCCCTGGAGTTTGAATGACCTAGAGGTTATTCACAGAAGGGCTCTCACTGTACCTGCTCAACCGGCACATCTGGGTTCAGGGCAGCTATAGCTGCGTATTTCCTCTTTCTGAGCCCCCCAAGACTTTTTTACTCTTTGGCATTGTGGTCTTTCAAAAATAACCATGTGCCCAAGAAGGGCTGAGTGGTGAGTCACCAAGACATGTTTCGTTACTGGGCTTCTATCTCACTGTTCAATTCCCTCCACAACCTCCTTCCTCTGGGCTGCCTGCTCCGGCAGCTGACAGCGGCTCCTGGATGAGCATCCTGACTTTCTAGGACCACTGCAGCCTTGGTCTCTCATGCTTTTGCAGCTCACATCTCCTCCACATCACTGAACTTCCCAGATGTGCACCACTCAACACAGTGGGAAAAACCACCCAACTTCATATAATGCACATACAGAACGCAACAATTATTGATGACCTGTTTTTACTCAGATCTCATTTACTAAATCAAATATGTTTTTTCTCTTAGTGTGCATAAATTTCCAGATCTTAAAGGTTTCCCGTCTCTTTCTGACACCTCTCCTCCCCACCTTTCTGAGATGTAGCCCTGCAGAGCTGAGATTTCCGAGGCCCCAGGGACTGCCGTGCTGCTCGCTGGCTTGCAGATGTCCGAGTGATATGCACATAAGGTCAATCAGCTGTAGGACACCGTGAAACCGTGGTGGCCTGCCGTCACAGATCAGCCTATAGCAGCATCATTTGGTGATGCCAGCTTCTGCCTTGTATTTCATTGGGAAGCCACGATGTCTCCACCTTTGTGTAGGTGGAGCCGTGGCAGAACTTGCTTGAACTGGGTTTGCTTCCATAAGGAAAGGCAAAAATACCCTTCCAGTAACAGTGGCGTCTCTAATGTACCGTGGGGCTCTCTTGGATTCAGGCCCGCTGGGGGCAAGGAGAGTTTTCTCACTGGCTCCGGGAATGCAGGATGGGACCCTTAACTATTACTCCAAACAAAACAAGCTGTCCTGGTAATTGGGGTAGGTCTGCTCTCGCGCCGGAGAGTTGAAATGTTTATTGTGTGAAACATCAGAAAAAGGAAAGGAATCTGCTGGGAGCACTTGGTTCATTCCCGTACAACATGCCCCGAGCCTGTGTTTGAATGCCGGGTCTGTGGCATGGAGACGGGAGCTTGTTTTGATAGTTTCTCTGCATTCAGAGGCATGAACACTTTACAGTTTTCTGTTTAAATGACCCATTTCTGAGAGCGGAAAGCACCAGCCAATAAGCGCCCGGGCCCCTCCGTATGTATCCGGAGTTTACAAACCGTCCCCACCGATCCATGGTAGTTAATGGACACTCCTGCTGCTTAGGGGGGCTGGAAAACTGTTCCAGGTGACTACCAGCCTCGGCTAGAGACAACTCGGTCCCCAGAGGTCTGAGGAGACACATGAGAATGAACTCAGCATTTCTCTCGAAGCGTGACGTTGATTAATGACGGTACACAGCTACGTCCTGCTGGCCAGCAGCTCGGTTGATGCAATCTGCGGGGAATAGCTGTATATAAAGGAACTGAGCGCCAGTGTTCACAATGAGCCCGTCGCCGACTGTCCGCAAGAGGCTTTCAGACATAAAATTGGCAAGCAGCTCGTGGCAGTTTCAAAGCTACACCTCATCTCTGCCTGCTCTTGTCACCCGCTCACCCATTGCCACCTGGCATTTTAGCTTCGGCCTCCAGACGGCGTCCCCGAACATCCTCCTCCTTGGGGATCGACCTCTTTTCAAGCTGGCTCTGGTTTTGGACCAAACAGTGCACTGGCTCTTGGGGAGCTGGAGCAGTGCTTCTGCCAGGAAAGCTGATTTTCCTTCTTCTCTTTGTTGTTTCAGCTCCTCCCTGGGCTTCCGCAGGTGCTGGCTGGGGCTAGAAGACACCATGAGTCGGTCTAGTCCATCTTTCTGCATAGCACCAACTGCAGTAAGGTGAACAAGGAGTTAGAGAGGAGGTTGCAGAACCTAATTCTTTTTGAGGACTAATGCTTCACATCTGTCATCCTAAGGAAATCTAAACGTGGGCTGGAGACTTGAGCTCCACCTAAGTCCTCATCCGTCCTCAGTGGACAATGCTGGGCACATCGGACAAGTAGCTCCAAGCAACCCTTCTCGGGGTCTCTGAGCTGGGCATGACAAATGCTCAACACAGCAGCTTAGTTGGAGCTGAGGCTGCCTGGACACGGTCCTTCAGTCTTCCTTACCCTCTCCAGAAGGAGTCAATTTTCCCACCCACCCACCGGTGCGTGTGTGCTGGAAGGTCTAAGCACCATGCTGTGCTATTGCTGTGGGAGGCTGCTGCTTTCTGCTTGTTGCCTGGCACTGGCCGGGGGGAGCTGGGATTGTCCTGTGATAAACGTCTTCAAACACCAATTTTGTACGAAATAGTAGTTTGGTGTCTAGGAAGAGCTGGAAAATCCTTCTCTTCCAGTAGGGTAAGACTGCAGCCTTGAGAGCAGTTTCCTCCAGACCTGTTTCCCTGCTCCCTCCAGAAGTGCCATGCATCCCTTCTTTGCTCCTTCGGGTGGGCAGAGGAGGAAGACCCTAACGTCTTTGCCATCTCAGCACAGTGCAGGCATTGAGGGAAGCGTGAGCGTCTTAGTATCTTTCTTCCCATGTGCTCTGCATCTGAGGCTTCCTGGGAGCTCCTTGTGCAAAGCCAAAAACATCTGCAAAAGCAAAGGTTAAGAAAGCTGCTGGGGATTCATGTTACCTCTCTCCCTCAAGGACTCTGTGACTTCCATTCACATCACTTCCCGCATAATCAAAAAACAAACCTTGAATGCCCGAGAATGTAAATTTTTCTCAGAGGTAGGACCTACTGGTCGTAAACCTTTTATAAAACAGCAGGTTTCCTGGTAAAATGCACTGGCTGTCTCCCAAGGGGGGTGACGCTGTCTCTACAAACCCAAGCAAGATTCACAGCAGGCGGGTTATGCAAACAGATGCTGGGGCAGGAGCGGTTTAGGGTAAGGAGGGATAGGAAGCCGGCTCTGCTTTTGCCTGGGATGGTGTGTGAGGAGCTGATCAGCCGCTCTTTCATCTCCAAGGATGGCAGGACAGCAGTGATTTTGCAATGGCTTACCAGCCCCCGACCAGAGCTGAGAATCACCTGAGCTGGCTGCTGAGGATCTGCTGTGTCCCTTCCCAAGAGCTTTCTTTTGATACAACTAGAAACAAACTGGAAAGGAAAAGGGAAACCCAGCGCACTTTGGGGATACGAAGCTCCCAATCAGGGCGTCAAATCATCCAAGTGCCACCAGGATGCCCATGGTTTTGCTTTCACAAAGATTGCGTTTGCTGGAGTCATCTGGATTAAGCTCCCAGTGTGGGGCTTACGCAGGAGGCAAAATACTAAGGCTTGGAGGATGCTCTTTTAAAAGCTGCATATTCTTTTGGGCGTCTGCCATCATTTGGGGAGTTGGAAATGAAACAGAAGTCCATGTCTGTCTGTTTAACACAGGCCAAGCTGTGTCTGCATATTTATTTATATCCAATGCACATGATATATACTCCGGTTTTCATAACCTACACTCTGACGGTGCCGCCAAAGATGCGGTGTCCCATTTACCCTTAGTTTAGACAATGCCAGGAGACGTCCGTGGCTTTCTGTGACATGCAGAAGGAAAATGTCGGTCTGTTTCTGCGTGAGCAGCGGGTTTCCTCTGGGATGCCTTGATTGATACGCTGCTATCGATTGAAGCGGCAGCTGGGCTGGACATAGGGCACCCAAATACGAAACCGGGGGAAGCACGTGCAGAGACCACAGCTGTCCTGCCTCCCCTTCCCCTCTGAAGCTCCCTGACCCCTCTTCTATTAACCGCAGCCCCAAAGCAGGGTGCTGGCAGGGTGGCTGCCGCCTCCAGGCTTTTTAGCAAACCTGCCCCCGCAGCCTTGGCCCCAGGGCCCGGCCGTAGCCGCTCTCGGGACGGCTGCTGAGCCCGCCCGGAGGCGAGCATCTGGATGGGCTGGCGGAGCAGCTCCAGGGCTCCCCTGGAGCCAGGGGGGTGCAGACATGTGGGTCAGGCTGATTTCTGGCTGTTACACTCCTCCTCCCTCTGCCATGGGCTGACGCGGTCGTACGGCAGCGGCAGATAGGCAGGACAGGGAGGAAACCACCAAAATTCAAAATGAACAGGTGTAGGATTTTTAGTTAGGGGAGACGAAGGAAACTTATTCTTTTTAACACCTCTGCCTGTGTTTATTCCTGTGATATTTTTGAAAAAACCCTGATGAAACATAGTCAGGACAGAGGGGAGAAGTAAGTATGAACGCTGCCTTCTGGGAAATAATTGGCGTAAAATAATAAATAAGAAAACAAGGCAACCTGCAAAAGCAGGTGGGAATAGAGTGAACATGCAAAAACTTCTGCAGAGGTATTTTTTCTTCTCTTTCTCCAAAAGAAGCCATCTGCAGAAGTTTGGGATCCAGCTCCCAAATTCTCCGCAGTTTGACGGAGCAGGAGGTGTCTGCTCCATGTTTCTCGCGTGGGTCCACGACCAGAAGCCAGAACAGTTGTGCCTGGATTTTATTTTCGTCACTCCAGTCCCGTACCTGTATCGAGGTGTTTCCATTCCTGTGTCCTCCTGGTGCCAAAGGAATACGCCAGCACTTGGAGGTGAAGTATGGCAAAGTTTCTGGAGAGCAGGAAAGAAATTCTCCCCGGAGTCTGGAAAGACCCTATCATTTAAATTAAATGTTAGCCTTTGAGAAGACAAAAAGAGCACTGTCTCCAACAGGGCTGCCTGGCGACATGGCTAATATTTATTACAGTGCAGGTAGTTTAAGAAAACAGAGGCATTTCACTGGAGATTCGGATCTTCAGCCTGACTAGAAGCTTGGGCTGGAAAGGTTCAGTTGCTAATTAAATCTAAGTTGGACACTGTTCCATAGAGGGCAGATTGTAACTATAAGAGGATGTTAATGTGGATTTTAAATATTTATTATAACTGAGGTAGGTTATAAAAACAGACATTCTTCCTTTCAACACTCTATAATGTCAGATTTAGAGGTTTGTCTCGGGCCGTGAGTGATTTCCCAGCAGCTGTCAGGGGCTGGAGGGCAATTTATCACCCTCCCAGTGAGAGATCTCGCCGGACAGTGAAAGATTAGCATGCTGATTTATGGCACGCAAGGAAAAAACAACGTTGTTCGAGCGGGTGCCTGGGTGCTGATTTTCACACACCTGTTCCCAGCCCGGCTGCACAAGTCGGTGATTTCACTTCTCCGACGGCGCCTCGTGGAGTCGAGACTTTAAATCACGCCGGTGCTGCACGCCGGGACCGGGCGCTCCTGCTCCGAGGATGGCGTGGGCTGGGCGGGCAGGCAGCCCAGCTGGGCCGGCGGGGCTCGGGTTTTAAGGGCTTTACAGAGCCAGGCTGGGTTTGAAGGTTTGACGTGTACAGTTCTTGGCGGGGTTGTGATTTTTTTTGCCGAGGTGTCGTTGTGATGAGCTCCGTCCAAGTCAGGGTGATGGGGCTGACGGCAACGCACACACCTCTGCAGAGACAGGGGAAAAGTTTATCAAGGGACGAACAGTGAGTATTTCACCCCCAGCAGCAGCCCAGGCCCCCGGCATTGCCCCTCAGAGGGCACTAAATGCCACCCCTAGCAGATGGGCAAGCACCTCTCATCTCTGAAGAGCACAACCCCACAAGGGTTACAGCCCCTTACTCAGGCTCGCAGGGTAAATCTGCTTTGGATCATGATTCCCGTGTCTCCTGGGGTCCATGGCCCGACTGGGGTACACTCACACCCTGGTCCCTTGTTCTTCTCCCACAGCCAGCCCACGCACAGCCCCAGCCCCGGGCTCTGCCCAGGCCTGGCAGCACGGTGATGGGCAGCCCCCACACCGGCGCTCCTCCCCGCAGCCCCACGCAGCACGGCTCCCTCCGAGGGATGCTGGGAACCGAACCGGGGGCCTCGCTGCCCCTGGATTTTGTGACCGCAGCAATTGCTGCATAATTTAGGCTCTGCCAGGGAAATTCATTTTTAAGGATGCCTGCTCTGTTTAGCTTCTCCTCCTCCCTCCTCATTATGTCTCCTCCTTAGCCCCTCTTCTTTCTGAAGACACTTATTAATAGGGGTGTCTTCAACACACGTTCAGGAGCTTAAAAGCCCATCTTCAAAAGACAAAAGGGAAGGGGCAAGAAGGAGCTGGGGCGTGGGGACGGCAAGAGAGCCATGCGGGAGGTAGAGGTGCGAGGAACCGGGGCTTTTGTTTAAACTGTTAATGATGCTCTGTTCAAAGGCAGGACTGAGGATCCTCAGTCTTCTCAATTTGGGCCCAAATCTTGGAGGAAATGGAGGAAACTCCACACAGGTGGCTTGGTGAAGCAGGACAGACCATCAGCACTTGCTGGTGAAACGCCCCATCCCATATATCAGCTGCCAACCGCGGGTGCTGCAGACCTCACCTCCCCGGCCACGGGAGGGGGAAAGGATGGGGGAGGTGACCAGCAAAATTACCGATCTCCACGTCGCCTGCACAAGTGGTGGGGAGGGAAGAGGAGAGGGAGGTCCCCTGGTGACCACACCACTGGAGCCCAGGGTGGGCCTGGCGTAGAAATGCCTGGGGTTTGTCCACCTTGGAAATAACTCTACCCTAGGGAGCCAGAGTGCTGGCTCTGGGGGGAAAGGGGTGGGCACCGATGGCAAGGGAACATACAGGAGATGGAGGTGTTGTCAGTGAGCCCAGCAGAATTGGGTTGGAAGAATCATGAAAACTGTGGCTTTGCAGTGAAAATATCTTTTAAACCCAGATGAATCCCATTGCTTTCAGTGAAACAGATGCATCCAAAAGGCAAGCTGACCTGTCCTGCATGTGGTCTCAAATCCTCACGTGCAGAGTCACGCTCTGACAGGCCATGTCTCCACAAGCCATGCATGATCTTGGCATGAAGGAGACACTCAACTTCCACACGCCTGAACCTGGGTGCCCCCGACAAGCTATACTCCCCCTATAGAGGTTCCCAGCCTTGTGGGTGCCGGACCTTGATGCCCGGGTCCGGTCCTGCTTCCTCCCTCCCTCAGCCTCGGATTTATTGATATCTTCGCACGCTGTGTCTCCCTCGGTGTAGCACGGCTGATGCCCACATCCTGAGACGTGGATACACTTGTGCAGCTCAGTCAATTAGAGGAGACCGTGCCGTCATCTGATTTGGTTTGTTACTTAGGAAAGGCGACAGTGGAGACAGGATTGATTCAATAGTCTAAGACGAAGCTTGGGATCCTCGAATAAGGGGCTGTGTGTAAGTGTTAGTGATTGGTTTTAAATCAGTCTTCCTTCACTCTGGATTTCACGTGGAGGGGGGCTGGGACTGAAAATCCTCTTGTTGGAGAAAACGTGCTAAAAGGGCAATTTACTCACTCCCTGCGTTGCCATCCAGGCTCAGCAGGGCTCTGGAGCTGTAGGAGGCCTTCTAGTTAAACACTTAGAGTGGAAAAAACAACTTTCAGGTGTGGTTTATGACATACCAAAAACAGATCTGCCCGGTGCATGGCCATTTCCAAGAGGCAGCAAAGCGGCCGGAGCACCCAGAGCCTCAGCGGGGCCGAGCTGGCACAGGCTCTCGTTTGGGCATCCTTCCTGGGAAGGGAAAGTCTGGGACGGTCTAAGATTTTGCAGCCGTTTGTGGGAATGGCGGGGGAGGGGGGGGAGGAAGGGCACAGTGAGAGTCATTTCTTGGGCTTTTCTCATAAAAAGAGTGGGAGGAGGGTTTGGGTGTGGGCCCCTCTGCCTCCCAACCCAGGATGGGGGGTTTCGGAGGGGAATGCTGTTGCTTGCTGAGATTTGTCTCCACTAGAGCCAAAAGTGCCAGAATAAAGGCCTTCACAAAAACATGCATTTAAAGAAGTGAATCTTGCTGAGCAAAATAAGACTCAGAAATCCAGGACACAATCTGATTCCCCCTTCCAGAAATGTCCTGGTCACTAAACCAAAATGGTTTTAAATCAAAGCTACCAAAGAATTCCATTAAACGGGCTGAGCGGGAGAAAAGAGGCTGTGTGCGGCAAATAACTGCATTAGCCACACGACAAAACAAATATAACAAAAGCCTCCAAACAAAATTACATTTCACAATTAGGGAATGAATAACTCTTTAGACAAAAGCAAGGCAATGGAAAAAATTTTAGCATAGACTGACGGTTCTAATTGTCTTTCTTTTAGCTCCTCTGTTCGCTGATCCATTGAGCAATGATAAAGGCATTAAATTTGGTGATTATGTTCAGTGTTTCTAATGACAGTGAGCTGCCTGTGACTTGACTGGCTGTGCTCAGGTGCAGGCTGGAGGGAGCCGTGTGCGTCTCTGCACCGCACTGCAGTGTGCAACTGGCTATACGGAGGAGGTGAATCGAGGTAAAGCGTCTCAAGCACCTCCATCCTCAGCAGCTCTGGCGATAGTCTTGCCCCGGAGCTAGAGCAATGCTCTGGTGTCTCAGTGTAGGGGAAAAATCCTGCTGGAGATGGCTATGGGTGCGTTTAGCTCTTGAGGTGGCAGCGATGCCCTGGAGCTGGAAGCCCCTCGCTGCAGATGCTCGAGGCCAGGCTCTTTCCCTGGAATGCGGAGAGGTGCTGAGCGCATTTGGGCTGGGCCGTCTCGTGCTCCTACATCACAGCCTATGATTCCCCCTTTTATTTATTTTCTTAACTGTAGGAGCTTGCTTTCCCAACACGCATCCCCAGCTACCGCTAGCTTGGGCTTTCTTCCGATTCAGATCAAGTTCGTACTTATGGCTTTGATTGAAATAGGCATGTGATCTTATTATCCATATGTCCACCGGGGCGCGTGTCACAGCTTGCCTAGCACATGGTAGTGCTTATAATATCATTAACAATGTCTGAATAACAACTGTTAGTTAGATCAGCCGTTATTATCACATGGGGCTTCACTGGGTTTTCTTTGATTATTATTTTTTTCCTGTCTTGTTGTGGAAGTCTCCCATTCTGCACTAATTAAAGGCAGTTGCACCTTTTGAAGATGCTCGTGATGGCCTCGATCCGGGTGAGAGGGGGGATGTGTTTTAAACAACTACTCTGGCCCCAGGGATGCCAATGCTGCCTGAGTTATGTGACCCAGCTCTTCGATGTCTCTGCTCCTTCCAGATGAGATTAGTGCAGAACAAGGCCTGGTGACCAAAAATGGACTTGAACTCCTTACTACTGGAGTTCAAACCTCCACCACCCTGTTGTTTTGCCAGAGAGACAAACTTCTCTTTGCCTGTTTGCAAGGTGCTTGGGTCCTGGCCTGGGCTTTGTGCCCGCTGTGATGGCTCGGCTCCTCGGGAGGATGATGGGGACGCTGCGGCCCATGGGGACATCAGCATGTGATGTACTGGGACTGTGGCTGGTGCCAGCCGTGCAGGAGGAGTATAAGAGCATCGCATTACCCATTCAGTCCGTCAGGGACTGGACGGGGCAGAGCATTGGCACTCGCCAGCAGCTCCGAGGTCCGGCTGTGCCCACAGGCACCGGTGGAGGCTGGGGGACCATTGCACCATGTTTTGCAAATATGTGGCAGGGAAACGGTGGTGCCAGGAAGGCCTTTGGGCAAAGGCAAAGCAGAGGGAAGGAGGTGACTTGCCCAAGGCCACTCAGTGAAGCAGTGTCAGAGCCAACACCGGACCCCAGCTCCTCCTGAGTCCAATGGTCATAACCATTGCTCTGCATGCGGTTATTCAGCAGCTTTTCCTTCACCTCTCTCCATGATTTAGCAAGTGTCTGAGCTTCCATCAGCATCCTCGGGCCGGGAAAGTTCCCAGCCTTGGGGATGTCCCGAGCATTAGGGGAAAGGGAGCAGGGTTTGCCCTGCATCAATGACATGAGTTTTATGCCTCTTCCCTTTCAAGTGTGTGCCCTGTGATGTATTGACCCGCTGTGTTTTTTCAGTTGTGTTGTGATTTGGACAAAAACAGCTCTGCTCCTGCGAGCGAGGCAGCTCCGGGCTGGGGTAGCCTGGGCAGGGTGAGCTCGTAAAAAACTCTGCTGCGAGCCATGATAGATGGAAGGGGAGGAAGAAAGCCTCCACGGCACGGGAGGAGTGTGGAGCTGGTTTCCATCGCTGCCAGGATGAACAAGTCGCAAAGCAGCTGGTGACCTGGTTGCAAGCCCCTTCTTTTTCTCTCCAATGCTTCCCAAGGGCTGGGATTGCCCCCGGTCTGGGTTGGAGGAGAGGCAGGACAGAGGCTGACATGAATATCCTCACTCAGATACCGCTGCCTGCATTGCCCCTACACTGGGAAACTCGTCTGGTTGCTGCAAGGTGCCTTTTCACGGGGCTGCTGCACATGCACATGTGTCTTCATGGGTGCCCCCTTCCCTGCAGTGGCCCGCCCTGTGCGGGAGCATCCTTGGCTTCTCTCCTCCAGCCAGACTCGTCCCCAGGATGGCCCCACATCCCCGAAAAGGTTTCAAGTGCTTTTCACCCAAATTTGCTGCCCTGCTCCTCCCTTTGTACTGTCCTCTTGTAGATCAATCTTTCCAAACTTTCCTTGCAACTTCTGAGAAAAAGGACAGTATTGAGAGTGAAGCTGGAAACACGCGATCTGGAGAGCCGGTGCTGCAGGCCCAGGCACAACGAACGTGACCATACATTGATTTGTACGTTGTATGCCCTGACCGCAGCCACCCATGCCTCTCTAGCGAGCAGAATGCGCTATGTACTTAACTAATGAATTAAACAACTATAATTAATTCTATTTATAAGATGCCTCTAGGTGTATTTACAACAAGAACAATAAAAACAATAACGCATTACATGATGCCAAGCAGCATTAGTTAATGCAAACGAGAACACGCCGCAGCCAAGCCCCAGCACTGGCTGCCCTGTGCCACCAGCCTGGCTGAGCAGCATCGCCTGGGCCACTTCTCAGTTTGGTTTTCTTCCCCTCTGCTCTGATTTCATGCACTCATTGGCTTTTTGACAAGGTTCTTTCTATTCTTTCAGTCAGAGAGGTCTCTTAAGTCTAATAATCTTCAGTTTTAAGATGGGTCTTCCCATCTCATCATGCCCAGCCTTCAAGGGACAAGTGTGTCCATCTCGAATAGTAAAATTTTCCACTCCTTTGCACCCAACTGCTGCCCCAAAGCCCTGGGAGAACCTAACAAAGTGGGGCTGGTGTTGCCAGAGGGCAGCAGGGTTGGCAGCCGTTGGGGCAAAGCCTGACATGATGCAGGGCCCGGCTGGCGGAGACCCCGCACCATCACCAGCCCCACAGCAGCATCCCAGCGCAGGGACTTGCCCACAGCAGGTGGCAGCCAGGGATGCAGATGCAGCAGGAGCATCGCCAGGGGAAGACAGAGCCAGCTATCTCCTGGGAGGGAGCTCATGAGCCGTCAGGGTTTGCAGGGGGGATTTCCCCACGTTCAGTTTTACCGCCACATTCTTCTCCCGTTGGGATCACTGGGAGTTTGGGCTCGTGGCTGTTGTTGGTTTGGCTTTGACCATTTGATGGCAAGGTTGGGGTGAACCATTCCCCCCACCTCTGCGTACCAACTCTCCAAGGCGAGAGCACATGTCTAAACCTTCTGATGGCTGTTAGACTTGGTTAAACCAATACTCTTTTTTTATTATTTTTCTGGCAATAAGCATATGGGCTGTAACTCTTTTTGTCAGCACTCCAAGAAGGATTTAACACCTTCCCCATAGAGGACAGCCTACTGATTACCTGCTGCTCTGCTGGGTTGTCTGCAGCCTGCTTTCCCTAACTCCAAACTCATTTACAAATCCAGTATGCCCGATTTCAGGGAGAGCTGCAGCACTTTCCTTAGCGCAGGCACACGGTGGTCTGCACTCCAGGAGGAGACACACAGAGTCAGAGACTGAGCTTGGAGGCTGCTCACTCTCCACTTTCTGTAGCATCTGGGGAAGGGACTTGGGTGTAGCAGAGGGTCTGCCCCTTCCCAGGGCTCCCTGCATGAGCCTCGAAGTGTCGTGCAAAGAATGGTGAAAGTGCTCAGTGGGGGTTTGACTGTCAAAATCCACCTTCATGCAGCCTTGGGATGCCCTAGGCTGCACACGCGGTGCTTTCCTCTCCTTCAGTTCCTGGGGCTGCCAGTTATTGATATGTTGAATGATGGGGGGGATGAGCAATTAATGATGAGAGACTCCAAAGATTTGTTGTTCCACTTGCGGCTATCGGGTGTGATATCTGTCTGCAGCAGCACTCCCGGGAGCCAATTTCCCCTCCAAGAGATCTGTATCATGGAGATCGGGCATGATCCAGAGCTGAGCTCAGCTCTGCGCTGGCTCCCTCTTGCCACTGTGTTGTGTGGACTGAGCCGATACCCAAGACTTTTTGGGGGGCCAAGGCTGCAATATGCCAAGACAAACCCACTCACCCCATTTCCATGCTCTGGTTCACTCTGGCCACCACCAGCAGCAACGGGATGTGGCTCCTTGCAAGCAGCCAGTCCCCAAAGGCAGCAAGCCCCTCGCTGCCCTCCCCTGCAGCCCCTCTGCAAGGGGGGCTGTGCAACCCCCCATCCCTGCTTTCTTTGGCAGAGATTTCCTTCAGCCCTTTGGTTTCGATAGGTCCTCCTGGCACACGGCCAGCCAGCTCCATGCTCCTCTTTGCTCATCAATCTTTTCACCAAAACGTGGTGATATACACTGTGATGTGCACTGAGCAGCATCCCCACGGGCTCCCAAGACAGGGGACAAATTACCAGATTATTTGTGAATTTTAGCCGCCCAATGGGAATTCAAAGCTTCGACTGTAAACGTGGAATCAGCTACTTCCTACAACTTCAAAACAGGGAGCTGTTAACAAGTCAGGGAAATTAAACAGCAGACTCGCTCCACTAACAGGCAGAGCTGTCAGGAGAAGACAGACGCGTGCAATCACCGTGGAGCTCAGCCCAGCTCCGCGGGTCCAGGCTCCCCGTCCCCGGCTTGAGGAAGACAGCACCGACTTGCTCCACACCCGGTGCCTGGGAAGATCCTCCAGGAGCAGATCTACCCCATGTCTTTGCTCGTCCTTCGCTGCTCTTGCACAAACCCAAATCAGGCAGTGATACCTATCCATGCCGCAACACCTCGCCCCAGCATCCCGCTCCATTGTGGTGTTGGCACCTGAAATCCTTCAACAGCCCTTAACACCGTGCATCCAAGAGCTGCAGGAGGAACATCTCCCGAAATAATACTGCGAGCACAAAATGGCTTTAAAACCTCACGTTGACAGAGATCAGACAGACGGGCGGCCAGCGTTCAATCAGAGATCGAGTTGAGGGTATCGCTCAGCTGAACAAAGCCACTTTCCCTGCAAAAATCCATCAAAGCCGGGGTTAGAGGGGCTCGTCCTCTCCCACGTGCACGGGGATCCGTTAAGCCAGAGCGTAACTCTGAGTGCTCCCAGCCAGAGAAACTCTGACAAGGGGAAAATGCAGCTACACTTGAATTTGTTAGGTAAATTTATTATGGATAATTTAAATACACTGCAGAACTTAGTGTGCCGTATGCACCCTTTGATAGGGCTCCACAGGGCTGTAATCAACTAGTGCTGACAATAGGAAATGCAGATTTATTAATTCTCATTTATGTATTGGTTTAAACACCGTAAAGTTAAATAAGCAGATTTTTTTTTTTTTTTAATTCCCCCTTCTTACTGCATGGCAGATCAGGTTAAAATTCTTAAGAAGAGTCACTGGCATGAACTAATTTATATAGCACTCTTTTGAAATGTAAAAAGTATTCACCAAAATTAATATTTTGGGGGGTGAAACCAGGAAAAGGCACCAGGGTGGGAGCTTTCTTTTTTTCTCGTCTGACTGCTTGGAAGAAAGTTGCTACAGAGAAGCATATGTCGTCCTTGCACCTCCCTTAGAAAATTCTTCTACGGCTTATTTAAAATATTTATGTGGGTACAGAAGGAATTACTCTTAGCTTTGTATCTGCAAACAATTCCCAGCAAAATACTGCAGGAGGCTTTCAAGGTTTGGGCCTTTTTTAAAGTAGTTAGGAGCCCTTTGCATAAATGTCATCTGGTTTTATTGTTTTGACACTTCCGCAATGATAAATATTGTTACTGAAAGTCAGCAAAACAGATGGATGGCTGCCTTGGCGAATTTTGTGAAATCTCATGCTAATTAAGGGACTGTCAGAAAAAAGGAGAAAAAAAAAAGAGAATTGAGATACTGTGTTCGCTTCTCTGACTTGAAGCACGGGGAAAAACGCAGCAGCCTGCCAAGTCAAACCTCCCGTCTGATAAGAGCATCGGCTCTGCTCCGCAGCGCTTCCTGACCGTGCTTTTCACGAAAGCGCCGTTGGACTTTGCTCTGCACCCAGATGCATCTCTATGTCTCTGCCCAAACCAATTTGCCCGCTCTCTGCCCGTCCCTGGGCTCTGCCACGCGTGGCTCTGGGGTGGTGGCTGAGCCGTGATCGCTCAGAGAAAGGATGTCCCCGTAACTGCGACGCTGCCGATGGGGAGGTGCTGCTGGGGCTTGAGGAGCGTAAGCCCTGAGGGACTCACTCCTCCTCGCTACCCAGAAACCTGGCAAGTTTTGGGAATAAAGTTGCCTTTCTCTGCGTTTTAAAGCAAGAGGATGATCTCACGGTGGAGGGCAAAAGGTGTCGGGAACTCAGTGCTGAAACAGGAGGCTGATAAAACTCTCCACGTGCATCTTTCCTGGCCGTGTCCGTTAGGGTGTAGATCTGCAATTGCAGGACGGTCGCGGACCCGGCGATGAAAAAGCAGCCGGGGACCCCTCCGGGTCCGAGAGAATGGGGGCAGGAGAGATCCCGGCGCTGGACGGGGGGAGGGATGCAGCACCTGGTTGTCTTTAACTGAAACAGCCACAACATCAGTAAAAAGTTACAGGCTGGCACGAAATCGATTGGTTCTAGGAGGTAAAGACTGAAAAACACCGGAGGACTCCAAGGGCCGGTGGGAATGAGGAGGACTTGCCCAGGGTTTTGTTTACACTTCCAGGTTCCCACCATTAAGCAGAGGAGCCGCCAGGGTTGTTTTCCTTCCAGCAGCTTGAACTCATCTGTTTGTCTTCATCTCTATTTGCAAACAGCAGCCCAGGGCCAGCTTTGCTTTCACTTTATCCTCGGCGGCGGGGAGAGCCGCAGAAACTGGAGCCGCAGCCCATCCAGCAGCATGAGGGATGGGAAACAGCTGAGTGGGGAGAGCCCTGATCCCCCGAGGAGCCCAGGTTAAACAAGCTGAGCGCGGGACCCACGGGCGTTCACAAGCTTCCCCGCCAGCTTGGGAAAGGTGTTGAAACGTGGCCGAAAGCGTGCCATCGCTGCGGGCTCCACACCTTGCAGGCCTCCTTCTTGTGAACGGGCAAGAGGATCCTGATTACGTCCTTGAGGATCCTGATTATCCTTGATAATTCTTGATTAGCATCCCTGATGCTCTCCTAAACATGATTTTTTTTCTGAGACACCTGAGCTACGTAATGTGGGGCAGGAAAATGCAATGGACCAGTTGCCGGTCTGGGATCCAGGAGCGGTTGAGTTTCAGCACCGGATCTGTCACCAACTCATTGACTAAGTTAGCGATAGTCCATCAAGGATATTAATAGTCTTTTCCATCATTGCAGCCTTCAGTTAGTTTCTCCCACAGCAACCTTATATACATCACCAGGGCAAACAGCGTTGACAACAAAAATCCATCCTTCCCCAAAGGGAAGGGACCGTTCATCACCGGGTGCCTCTGCTGTTCTGGGGACACACGTGGGTGGTTGGAAGCAGGCCATGGTTCATCTCTCTCATTCCTCCTAAAATATTGCTGAGGATGTTTTAAGGAGAGCGATCCCAGGCCAGGATTTGTCTCAGCACTGGTTACCTGGAGAGCTCTGGTGGGAGTGCCAACCCTCTGGGTGCCTTCTCCAACCAGGGCAGTGATCGAAGAGTCCAGGGAGCAATTTCTCCAAGCCAGGAGGGAATTGCTGACCAGGATGTCCCTGCACAGGTACCAGCCTGCTGTCCCGTGGTGAACAACCCCCACCACGCTCCCTGCAGTGGCAGGGTCCATCCCCCCACCCCAGCCTCTTCCCCTGCAGCAGCACCTCGCCTTTCCACATCCAGAATAGCCAACTATTTGCCCACTTTCATGGGGCTGTCCTAGACAGTCCCCTGCTTTGCTTCCTCACGACATCCAACTCTAAACAGACCTTCCCACTGGCATCTGGGCTCCCTGCTCCTGTACATGGTTAGAGTCTTACCGCTGTTTGCTCAGCAGCATTGCCCAAACACTCCCAGAATGGACACCAAGAAAATAAAGCCCAACCATTGCCCCATCATTTGTCAGTAAGCATCTCCTGACCCTCCAGGCCTCCAGAGGACTTGGCTTTTGTAAGCTTGGCCAGACCTTCCTTGGCCTTCATACTCATCTTGTTGTTGCATTTAAGGCTTCCTTTTAATTTAAAAAAATCTCATTGATATTTTGCATCTTTCCTTTTTTTTTTTTTTTTATTTCCCAGGGTGCTAATATTCCTTTCAACAGACCTTGATTAATGGCTGAAACCTCAGGAATATTCCTGGTATTCACTTAGCCAGAGCAATTACACTGCAAAGAACAGCATGAGGACCCCGGTTTGACATGCAAATAGCCATGTTACACAATTAGTTGATGCACAATTAATTGGAATAACGACAAATATAGTCAAATAAGGCTAGATTTAGGCTGTGTAAATCTGAGGCATACCTTAGGGTTATACAATTAAGAGAAGTAAGGAGGCAACAGCAGAATCCTTCAAGGACAAAAAGCCTATTCCTGAGAAAAATGCTTTTCTCTTTAGATCCAACCTGGGAAAAACTGGCAAAACAACAGGCAAAGTGACCCGACTGTGACAAAGACCAGACAGACGCACGTCCCTCACCTTCGTGGGCTTGCACCGAGAGTTACCAACGCCAGCCAGGGCACCTCACCACAGGGACAGAAGGGGGGAGCCCAGGAAGGGATGACCTCCTAAACCTGTTGGCACTCGAGGTGCAGAGAGGGAGGCACCCCAGTATGGGTGGTCCTGCCCCTGCTCCTGTCCAGCAGCACCCAGGACCCTGCATGGGGCTCCTCCATACCAGTCTCACAGGCTTGGCAAGGGTCAATCCCCCCCAAACCCGCCCAAGCCTCACAGGACAGTTTTACTTCTGTTTTTCATCCTTTTTTATAACTCAAGAACCACTGAACTTTCTTGAAGAAGAAGAAGAAAAAAAATCCCAAGACCATCTTGCACAGCATTGCCACAATGGTCTCCACTACGACCCACTAAAAATGAGGATAAACTTTGAATGTTCATCTGTCAATTTTATGTCCCTCCCATCTGTTTCTCCCCGGCTTGCAAGCCCAGAAATGGGGAGAGAAAGTGGGATGCAAACACTTTTTTTCTGCAGCTGTTTCAGAGCTTGTCTTCCTGTCCTCCGGGCTGTCGGTGGTCTGTGATCCACACAGGGACCAAACCTGCACGGCCCCACGGTAGCAAAATAATTACCCAGCAGGCAGGGAGCGCCGAGGGCTTCCTGCAGCCAAACAAACCCAGGACACGTTCGTCACTGGATTGTGCAGAGGACGAGCACGCCTCAGAGTCCTTGCACCGTTCATTTTATTTTATGACTACTTTATTTTCCTGTCCTTTTGAAAACTGCTACATTAACCCCCAGATCTTAGATATTGAGCTTAGCTGGTCTTAAAAGTTTAATTACTCTTACTGTTAATTGCAATGCTTGCAGAGAGCGCTTGCATCCAGTCCTGGCAAGCTCTGGTCTCCTGCACATTTTTAATGGTGGGATGCATTCTGGGGGGAGCTTTATGCCCTCTGATGACAGAAGCCCTTGATGGACGCTGGATGTAGAGACACCAAGATGTCTGAGAGCATCCCAGGATGCCCCCAGGCAAGGTCCTTGAAATGTGGCAATAAGGCAAGATGTCCGGGAGGTGTCCTGAGCCATCTACACGTGTTTCCCTACTCCTGGTGCCTTGGTCCATGCGTTTGGAGGACCACTTCAGTTTGTTCCTGGTCTCCATTTGACCTTTGCTCCTGCTGTTTCTTACCCATCTTCCCAAACACTTCTTTTCTCTGAGGTCCCATCGGACAGCCCTGCAGAATGGACCCCAGCATAGCGGAAGCAAATTCATTTATAAATTGAATAGATTCGCAGGAAACTTTTCTGCATGTTTCACCAGCTTGTGATATTCTGGACATTTTCACAGGCTTTAGATATCCACTTATTCTTCTGCCGTGATCAGTAGTTACGTGCTGCAGCCTTACTCCATTGGTAGAAGAGGGAATTAATCAAACCCTATAAAACATTCTCCACGTTCAGTCTCTTACCGGGGTTCTATTGAGAAACAAATGATCCTTTAGGACTTAAATCAATGTCCATTGAGCCAATACCCTTCATGTGATTTCAGCGGGGTTTGGATCAGCTCTTTAGCATGCACATTATTACAGTAACTGTTATTTATCTAGAGATGATATTTAGCCTTGAAAAACGATCAGGAAAATTTTAAGCAGCCAAAGACAAATTCTACTTGATCACACATACAATAATGATTGATGGTAATGGAAAAAAACAAATGCTATAATGATGATTTACTCGCCTGTCAAAAAAAATTAGTCATCCTAGAATTATGCCAAGCTTATGTGTATATGTGGATACGTACACAAACACACGTGTATAGGTACGTATGCGATGTTGCCTCTGCGACGGCAGCGTGCGCACACGCTCTGGGGCTGGGGAACACAATGACAAAGAGTCTCTTGCATAGTAGAAAATATAATTCGCAAGGGTGGCAGCAAGACTTTGCAGAGGGATGATGAGAGGGAGCATCTAATTATCAACATGTGCCATATGAACTCATCGCTGATATGTAGGAGAACATACAAAACATGTATGCTGAGGCCTCATTTCACACTGTAAGTTAAACCGATCTATTTTTAAGCACGGAGAGTTTGACCACATTTCATCCCAGGGATTTCTGGTGATACAGAACGGGGCTGATTTTGCAGGACTCCAGTGTCATCCATATACTGTCACATATTTGAAATAGATGTGCGATGTATTTGATCCAATATTTATTCTTGCCAGCTGGGCTGTGGGGGTTGCTCCTATCGAATGTTTGGGTTCCTTGCTGTTGATCGGGGAGGGGAGCTTTTTGTGGGTTTTTATTTGTTGGGGTTTTTTCCCCCCCAGCACAATTTCAGGTGGTTTCAGGTCATTAATGCTGGTCCTGAACTTCCCCTCACATTTGAAACCAGCACGAGGGCGCAAGAGTGAATGAGACCATCCCAAGATTTCTGTTTCTTTACATAAATCAAATTCTTTTACAATCTTTCAACATAACGCATTAAAATATGCCTGTCTCGCCCGCTCTCTCCCGGCAGCGCTCTCCCGGATTGCCTGCGAGAGGAGTGGAGACCCCTGGGAATTGTTTAGCAGCGATTCACTGGGTCAGTGTATTAGAACAGACTCAAGTCTATCAGCCAGATGGTGACTTCAGAAAAAAATTGACACACCATTTCAAACTGATTTCACGCAAACCCTCCTGAGGGGAGCCAGTGGGAATCCAGCAATCAGATCTGTTGTGAATAAATATTACAAAATTGTCAATTACAAAAGGGATGTTTAAAATGTTTGACTGATTTAGAAGTCTGTTCATTCCTTGCCTTATACTTTGATGACGGATCTTTCAATATCGCTGACTGATTGCTTCCCTTGGCCAGGGAAATCTCAGCTTTTAATTTTTTTTATTGGAAGGAGTAACTGTACTGCCTTTCCAGGCTTTTATGGTAAGCAAGCATCTGAGATAAAAGCTAAGCCAGGTACAATTTGGAGCATGATGTCTTCTACAGATAGTGGCTTAAAAATGAGCATTGGACTTAATAAGGTAATCAGGTCTGAACACTTTCAAAGCTACGCAGGACCAAGATCTCTCATGGGTAAATTTAATCGATGCACATGCAAATATCTGCCTTTGCAGAGAGGAGAAGTTGGAATATCCTTCCAAGCACCAGCTATACATGATCATCAAGTTAGGTATTCAGCTGAACAAGGTATTTGCCTTGCATTGCAACTCACAGCGGAGGCAACTTTTGCTGTCCTCCTACCCACGCGTCTGCTTTCGATCCATCGCTTTCTCTGGCCTCGTTTCTTTGTCTTGAACTGCACGTCCAGACGGGCCATTCCCATCTCGGCAGGGCTTGCTGAGCCTTTCCCATCCTTGGCCACCCTCTCCCTCCGTCGGACCAGAGCAACCCACGGTCCCCTTCGGGCCACCTGAGCCTATTCCTGAACCGTTGCAGCTTCCTCATCACAGACACTTCTGTTTCCAAGGGATCTTTGATTTTACCAGCACTACTGGACCACTCTCTGCTTCCCTCTGATGGAGACCAGATCCCTGATGTGGTCACTGTTCACTCCTCTTTTTTTTTTTTTTTTTTCCATCTCTGAGGTGGCTGAATTTATTGTCCCAGGGTGGTATCACCAGTTGTCTGTCTCTCTTTAGATCTTCATATAGTAAACAATAAAGCTCACCTCCAACTGAAACTGTTGTTCCCACGCGGCTTTTAGCTGGTCTGTGCTGGTCAGTCTTACCAGTCCTTTGCTCCCACCAGATGGAGATACGATCACTGGAAAGGACAATGAGGCATAAATCAAAGTTATTCCAGAAACAGAATTTCAGAGCGTTTTTAAGGATGAAAATGAAATGTATAAAGCTTTATTACTGTGGTATTATCTAATTGTACCCAGACTGTAGTAAAAAATATGTGATTTATAGAAATTTATACGCTATGTTTCCATCCTAGATTTATCTTTATTTCTGAGGGATTATAGAACTTTCTAGCAGGCCTAACATTTCTTCCATAAACAGATAAATCTCTCTTTTAAAAAATCCAGATCCCAGACATTGCCTCTCCAGATTATATGTACAATTCAGCCATCAGCCTGAGCCCAAGCCAGGCCTGGAAGAGCCCTTCTCAGCAAATATTTGTCCACCTTTTTAGAGATTTGGTTTTCCTGACTCGGAGGCGCTCTGGACGCAAGCGGCGATGTGTGGTATTTATATTGCCTTTCACTGCGCCCTTGCTCCCTGTGCGATGGTCGTAGGCAGCTCCGAAGAGGAAAGAGCCAAAGCTGATGTCTTTGCCCAGGAGGATGGAAGATGACCTCGCATCTGGGTGACACCTGTGGGCTCTGTCCCTCTCGCTCTAAATACCTGCTGTTCATCAGCACAGCTGCCCAGCTCCTCGCTGAAACGCCCCGTGCTGTCGGGACAGGCTGGGTCACGCTAGTTCGTGAGAAACCCTCGCTGTAGCCACTCTTGCCTTGGGCACACACCAACCTCCCCAGTGTGGTTGCACCCTGGTGTTCTTTCTCGCTTCTCCTCCTCAGCCCAGAGACAGCATCTCTGACCCATCGGTATCCCCAGCCCTGGCTTTGCTTCTCCTTGGAAGGGTATCATCTGGCTGCCCCTCCAGAGAGGCCTGGGACAATCACATGCTTTGCAACGGCAATGTCATGGTGCGACAGCCCTGGGCAGCCCTGGGAAGCTGAGACGGGCCACAAGTCCCTCTGGCACTGGGGGCATCTCCTTACCACCCGCTTTGTCCCTGTCCCTGCGGTCCCCCCGGTGTCCAGCCACTGCTGGTTCCTTGGGATGGAGCAACAACCCAAAGGCAAAAGTGCACATGATTTGCATGGCTGTGACCGGGGTTTCCCTGCTGAGGTCTGAGGCTCCTCTCCAGCCCGTCTTGGCCACCAGGTCCCCGCTCTTCCTTAACGTCCTTCCCAGGCGCTAGAGAAATGCTTTAGTGGCACCAGAGCTCTGCCATCAATCTTATGCAGAGCTCCTCCTCGCTAGAACTCTCGGCGGTTTCCCGAACTCAAGAGCCCCTGTGCACCCCTCGAGCCCTGTCCCCAGCCATCCCCACTTCAGACGGCATCCAACCTGCTCGCCTGGGAAACTGCCTGCCAGGGGGACCTGTGGAAATAGAGACCCAGGGACATCAGATTGAGTTGCACGGTCATTATTTCCAGGAGCCTCTTGATCGGTGGTATGAAAGGCAACAACAAAGGTCATCCTGAACTTTAAACTCAACACCGTGCCCCATCCCCCCGACAAATCACTTTCCACTCAGGCAGTAAATCTTGCCGTGATGAGGGAGAGCTCACGATTTCCAAAGAGCAGGTCCTTCCCAGACATCAACTTCAGCATCTGAGCCTGTGTTCATCCAAGGGAGAGACCCAAACATTTGATTTTGAAGCTCTTTTACCCAGCTCAGCCTCCATCTCCAGCTTCTTTACCACCACAAGACATTGGGTGACCCAGCCCTGGTGTCCTGCCCTGAGCTGTCCCTGCAGCACAGTGGGACACAGGGATGGGTCTGACAAGCTTGGATGGGGTGTGCTAGAGACATCCCAGGCACAGGAAAACTCAAGGGACCTGGGTCTACCTGCCACCTCAAAGGCAGGGACATGCAGCATGCGGCGTTGGTTTTCTCCACCTCCGGGCTCCAGGGGGATTTTCTGTCCCAGAGACCACTGAATGCTTGTTGGGGGGTCAGTGTCCCAAAATCACTGCTATGCTTTCAAGGAAGTGTCTCCCTCCATGGTGGATGGGGTATCTCTACAATATCTGCTCATTGCACACCAAGAGGCGTCGCTTGTAGCAAAAAGAAACACCCAAAGAACAAGAAAATAAGTCTCTCGCTCCAGAAACACTTCCACCCAAAACATTCAGATTTGGGTCAATATTCCAGAGAATTTTTAATAAAATGACTCAGAAATTTCCCTCTGAATGGCAATCTGAAACCACTTTTGTCAGCCACTGAAATTGCCTCGCACCCTCCTAGGTCGTCTCTAAGGTTTCACACTCTTGCACGCTCTCTCTTTTTTTTTTTTCCTTCCTTCCCTGTAATAAGATTTATTATTGGGTTATTCTTCATGGTATATTAGCCCTTAGCCAGAGTCGGTGCTGACAGAAATGTTAGTCATTTGGGCTCTGCTTAACCTGCTAAGAAGAACTGAATTTACAGAATGGGACGAGGCTTTTTATGATTTCATTCCAGAGCCAAATCAGATAAGAATAATTATCCTCTCCTGGGATATTAGGCAGCACCTCCCCAGGACCGGCAGCTGACAGCTGTTTTATTGGTTGAGTCACTTGGGTCTGGAGTCGAGGATTAATTGTTCGTGTGTCCGGGTGGCTCCAGGAACAACAGTGAAAGGTTCTTTCTGGAGATGGGAGATAATTTATTTTCAATTGTTTTCATGCACATGATTTCAGTGGACAAGGCGAATTAAAAATAAAATCACATAAATAACCCCGCTCCCACCACCCTCTGCATCCGTTGTTAAACACGGGCTTGTGCATTTCGGATCTGGGGATCTTTAGCAGAAACAAATGTAATATCGGAAGGGAAATATGCTCCTTCCAAGGGGAGTCCAAGTCCACTTTGTCACCAAACCTCCTCTCCGTCTAACCCGCGAAGGCAGTACCCGATGCCCACCCCTGCCCTTCCTTGGCACCCACCCCCAAACGCTTTTATTCAGAATTAATTTACTCCTGCCTATCACCTGCTTGAGATTATTCTAATGATAATGGCCACGATCCAAAGCAAATTAAAAACCAGTGGTGAGGCTCTCCCTGACTTCAGCAGCCCTGCACCCGGCTGAGCGCAGCCTCGCACGAGCCACCCTCTTCCCCCCGACGGCAGGATTTGGCCTCCCCCCCTCGCCGGGGACACACGCTGTGCCTATCTGATGGGCAGAAGGGGCCCAGGACGCGGGCGAGGAAGGCAGTTGCCTCGAGCAGCAGGGGCTCGGCCAGCACAACACCCACCGCCCAGCTTGCCTGCGCGGCTCTGCCAGCACCGGGGAAGCCGGTGAGGCTTCCTCGCCCACCCGGCCCCGGGATGCAAGCAGCAGCAGGAATAAAAGTCCCCCATTCTCCAAGGATTTGCTGCCAGCTTTCTGCCCGGCATCCCTTCTCCTCCGGCTCATGGAAGGGCCATGGGTTGTGTTTTGCCTGGGTGCTGAGGAGGGGGAGCATCTCTGAGGGGGTTTTTGGGCTGAGGTTTGCTGCTGGGCATCGCAGTTTGTTTGAACGGGATGGGTTCCCTAGCCCTCTTGCAGAGCTCACTCCCGTGCTCCCATGGTTGTGCCTCATCCTGCAATCACTGTGCCCCAAAACAGGGGAGATGTTCTGGGAGAAACAGCCAGCCTATGTGGGGGAAGAAATTCAAAACCGATGTTTCCCACCCTTGCCCCTCTGACATCTTCATGTCATGTCCAAAGCTGTGGTACAATGACTTTGGATGTCCAGGGGAGTTTTAAGCACATACTAAGGAAAAAGAGTCAGGCCAAACCATCCCTGGGGCTCCCTGAGCGAGTGGGGTGTCTTACAGCTCCGGAGCAGGGTGGGTCCTTGCAGTGCTGCACCTCAAACCCAGGGGAGCAGCCCCTGACACCAGGTCTGAGTGAGCGAGGACCAGACAGAGCCATGGGGACCACAGGCACCAGGTATAAAATGCACCGTTTGCTGGCTTTTCATCCAGCGTTAACAGTATGAAACCATATGGATACACAGCAGCTCCCAGATGAGCCTTGGGCCAAGGTCCAGGTGCTGCTCCAGCCTGGGGGTTGGTGGCCTTTGCTCTCCAAGGCAGACAACCCTTTTCTTTACCTTTTCTTTACTTTTGACTTCGTGCTCTGCTAAGGACCTTGTGAAGTGGAGGTGGGTGCAGAGGGTGGAGCTCAGGCTTTCGGCACTTAATCAATAAGCTGGCGTGCACTGTGCCAGCACCAACCCCGTCCTGCCTCAGGAGGCCTTTCGGTGTTGTCTTAGTGCAAAATATGGAAGAAAAATATGAATGTGCCTAGAGACAGGAATACTTTAAGACAGACTGCATCGCAGTAAACATGGAGGAGGAGCCACCTCCAGGTTTCCGCAGGAGCCAGGGATGTGCCTGTGTACTACCATGGCCCCCAACACTTTTCCCCTACAGCAGATAAAGGAGCTGACGTCTTTGTGTGCATGGAAGAGAGGTTGGACAATGTTCAGGCTTGGCACTAAGTGAGCAAAACTCCTGCCGAAGCCAACAAGCGTCTTTGCCCACTTCTGCCAGGGCTAACTTTGTCCCTGAGGCTATTACCCGGGGGCTCTCAGGCGGTGCGGGTGCACAGTGCTGATCTGTCAGATGAGGAAGTTATGAGGAAGCAATGGAGTGTCACGAAGGGATTGAAGAGAATTGATACGTGAGCCCAGATAATTATGAGGTTGCCAGTCCGGTGTCATTTCACGGCTGGGCTGGCTCTTTGTGGTGTATGATACCCATCAACGCAAAAATGGAAATGAAGATAAATGGGGCAATGGCAGAAGCAGTTAGATCTGTCTTGCAGGCTGATTGCCGAAGCTCTCTGTTGACTGAGGAACAGCACCCTCCATCAGCAGCAAGGGGTGAATTCGTGAGTCGGAAAGTGTCACTTGCTGTAATCTGCTAAGGGATCCACAGCAAGCCATCGAGGACTGCGGTCACCGGGCTGAGCAATTTTAAGAAAGTAGTTTGCCAAAGTATACTTTTCCAAGGTAAAGTTGTTGCTCTGCTGCGTCTGCTTTGCATGTTAGGTTGAGCATCAGAGGCAAGGCTGAAGCAGGACAGTGATGCAGCTGGGCTGGGAGGACACAAGGGAGTGATGAAGCCATGGGGTGGAAATTTTAAGGTAGGTAAGAAATAACATGAACTAAGACGTGACTAGGATATGTCACATGAAATAAAAAAATGTAGGAGAAGCAAAAGCTTAACTTCAGAGGAAGAAGAGAAGAAGAAATTGTTTCCGTGCAGGAGAGCGCTTTCTCTGATGTACCTGATGTGAGCCCCAGTAGACAGGACACTGAGCCTCAGCTGGGCAGCGTCACTTTCTCAAGGTCACATCAGTGCTTCCTTCCCTGGGAGGGAAGTGGGGACTACAAAAAGATGGAAACTTGTGATTTGCACCAGCACATGTTGCATCATCCTGAAGCTGACCTACACTCACTAAATCTGTCCCTACAGCAGTTGCAGACAGGCATCCCTGAAAAGTCAGAGAAGCAAAATTTTAGAAGAGGCAGGACGTTTCCTACAGAAAGAGAGCTGTAGGAATTACAAGAAGAGGAGGAACAGAAGAAGATGCTGTGCATTAAAAAAAAATGATGCTGGCTATAAATGGATTTAGATAAGGAAATTGCTGTTGCATGTACGCAGCCACCTGTAGCCTGACAAACTTGCTCCAGGACTGACAATGGAGATTCACTTTGGAGGTTCTGTCTGCAGAGAGGTGCTGGAAACCCCAAGGTAGTTGTGGAGGGCCAAGTGGTGGAGGGGGGGAAACTGCAAGGATGGTTTTGAAGAAACAAGTATTTTTATTGTGATCCCCAGCCCTCTGCAAGGGAAGTGATGCCAAACAGAAGATGACATGATTTATTTGCGAAAGGTGGTGCCCTCACCATGCATGAGATGTCCAGGAAATAAAGGCTCTCAGACCTCAATTAGCAATGAGATTCCAGTGATAACGAAGCGCTGATTGCTGCCTCGGCTGGAGGAGAGCGAGACCTGATTAGGGGACTAGCGGAGGGTATCTCCGTAAACATGGCCAAATCCGGGCCAAAAGTGTTGGACTGACATTACCTGTCACCCTCCACATCTCCCCCCACTTCCAAGAGCTGAGAACATGTGGGAGCACTAGCCCAGCTTCACTGCATGGTCTCCACAGAGAGGACGTCTTTTTGGACACAGAAGATGGAGATCTGGGGAACAAGCACTTGCAGCAAGTGTGCACGGTCTCGATGGGGATGCTGCTCTGCATCCACTTCAGCCAGGAAAGAGAAAGGCTTGGGTCAGGCAGAGGAGTGCTACATAAAATACAACTGCACTGAAATCACCACTTTACCCCACATCCTGCTCAGGATAAGGGGAAATTTGAACATCCTCCAAGTTTAGGACACTAAACTAAGTGAGGAGCACGTGGGGACCCATCTCGCCCCTGCGAGGACGAGTGCTATCGAGAACAGAAGACAGAGTGTCCATATTACAAGCCTAGCAAACATTTAATACGAAGGCCAGCAGCTCCAGATGGTTCCTTCGTGAAGCATAACTAAGACGTTGACAAGGGATTTAAAAACTTTGCCACGTCAATGCAAGAAATTGGAACTGGATGCAGTTTTATTGGAAATGTGGGGGTTTTTCCATTTCTGTGTTCAATAGAAAACTTAAAGATTGAAAGGAAAGCTCTCTGGGGATGGAAAATCTCCTCCAGCTCACCCTGTGGCTGACAATGGGGACGATAGCTTTTCAAACCAGGGCTGAGACCTCCCCTGGGAGGAAAACAGGCAGAAGCAAGGTCAGAAGGTTAAAACTTAAATTTAGGAGACTTGTTTTTTTCATCACTTTTTAATTTCATACTTTAAGAGCAGAGTTTAATAGCACAAATTTGGGGAATATTTCCATTGCCCTGCTAGGAGGTAGCTGCATGCGGCGGGTGCAGGCAGTGCTCCAGGGTTTCGCTCTCTTCCTGGCAGAGCGGTGGTGGGAAGTCGGTGAGTTGAGGATGAAGAGACCTCATTTGCACCAACTCACCCCATGACCTGGGAGCAAGTTATTTACCCTTTTCCGGGCTTTCTCCCATGAAAGAAAGACTGCAAGCCAAGTAACTGTGGCTGAAAAGGGCTGGCAAAGGGCTGGCATGGTCCTCAGCAGCAGGACCCCGGACTCTGTCATGCCCCTGATTTCTCAGGGAGGTGGTGGGACACTCGTGCCTGTGCCTCAGTTTCTTTGGCTGTGGCAAAGCTGTGCTGGCCCCCCGAAACAGGCTGCAGACGTGCTAATAAATAAGCCAGCTATCAGAACTTAAAGCTGCTGTAACGAAAGCAAGCAGGAGAGAGTTGGTATCTTTTTTTTTTTTCCCCAAAATCAGATACAAACCTACTCTGCTCAAATCCTCCGCTCTTTATGTGGGACACTGCCAGTTTAAGAGGGGGGCAAAGCGGGGATTTCCGATGCAAAATTCAGGACAGTCGAGAGGCGATGTAATAATTGTCAGTCCAGAGAGCATCCCGGTGCACATGTTCGGAGGATAAGAGTGTCACCAGAGTCTATTGTCTGTCCCCTCTCTGTTAAAGTAGAGATAAGGCTGGGATAAATCTCACTGGGACATTCTGCCCTATGATGTTATTTCATGCCACATCACCTAATAGGTGTATTTTCACACTGCTTGCTACTGCTGTGAGGCTCTGCAGCTCCTAGCCAGGCTGACAATCTCACTATATGGAGAATGGAATAGTGACGGCTAATTGATTTTACAGCAGTACCGAAGGACAGACAATGAAAGTACCATCAATTTAATCCACTATTTAATGGTTCCAATTTAGCCTCTGTAAATGCTCACTAAACTAATTTCTCTGGGTTCAGCAATCTGAAAAGCTATCATATCTCTAATCTCCTTCAATATATTCATCTGGAAAAGGGAATTTAGCCAATTCTGATGTGCGGAGATGATCTGTTAGCACAGTGTAAATGTTTATAACACGGCAATCTAGTTCGTTTATAAGGATATGAAAAGTTTTATTGGGGAGGGCACTGAAGTGGAACCACGGGATAATAGGCAGTTACCCAGCAGTCTCTGGGAGCCAGGGAGCGGGCAGGCATGCAGAAAAATACTAGGATTTACTTTAATCCCAAATTGTAAGCTAAAGTTCTGCCCAGTACATGATGCACCTGGGACTGCTGGAACAAAGGATTGTCTCCCGTCCCCCCGTGACCCAGGCTTTCACGCTACACCATGATAGCAACAGTCATTTTGTTTCCTCCAAGAGGCTGAAAATTAGTTTAGTTTTAGCACATATCTATCTCCTTGTCCAACCAAGTTGTTAGTGGGGAGACAGTCTTGAGGGCACTTTCTCTCCTGTAAGGTTTGGGGGATTCGGGGTTTAGGTTTTGGGGGTTTTTTACAGAGGTTGGATTTTTCTTGGTTAAGTCTGGTTGCCCCCAAGCCCTGGACCCCACCGCTGATCCTCTCCAGCTGCTACTCGCTCAGCTCCCAAGCAGCCCTCAGACCCTCCTGAAGTCAAGGTGGAGTTTTGTCCCCAGTTGCAGCAGGAACAAGACCCAGTGACCTGTCTTTAGAGGGGAAAATTCCCTTGAGCATAAATGTTCATCTCCAGCAATTCATCTCTACCACCCCTCCCTTGGAGGAGGGTCTGGCCTAGGTCCAGGTCCAAAGACTAAAATCTGCTGCTGGTCCAGGACGAAACGTACCAAGTTTGGGGTCTGGTCCCGATGCAAGCATCATACCTCCCTCTTTATTGCCCGTATCATGAAGAGAACAGAGACCGGTATGTGTTGGTTCTGCTCCCAGAAAATAGTGGCTGTTACTAAAGCTGCTGTGGACACTGGGAACATGAGACAGACCATTTTTTGCATTTGGAAATTTTAAAACTCCCATCAAGATTACACTTGCAGCGGGGACATTCACTTCTGGGAGCAATTCACAGCCTCAGAGTTTTGATGGTAAGAAGGAAAAGATAAAGCCTTTCACCCCATCACAAGAGAGGGGGATGACAGTGACATAGTCTCTGTGTGTGCTTTTTGATTTTATATATAATGCATATTTCTATTCCTTCCTCTAATCATTGCCACATGTCAATACGACCGCAGGAGAGGATCTACCCATGTAGACATACGCGCAGACCTGCCTCTGTGTGCAGACGCGTGGGAGCAGCTCACAGCGTGTCAGAGGAGCTCTTCGTCCCCCGCTTGCCACCACCGTGCCTGGTTTGTCACTCCCTGGCATTTCGACAGGACCTGGCAAACCCATACGGGCATCCAGGAGTGGGGCTGGCGTTAACTGGCCTGGGCTGTCAAACGTCTTTTATGGGAAGAGCACTTCTGGACTGCAGTGGCTTTGTAGTTCGACCATCTTTTTTCCCTTTTAAATTCAAAGACAATTCCACAAATGAGCTTCTGCTTGATTAGTGTTTTAATGAATATATCTGGATACACCACAAGTCCACCAGCCGTGACTCCAGAGCCACAGGCTATGCTATCCAGATGCCGCCTTTGTACTGTCAGTTCGGGGTGTTAATGTCAGATACGCCAGGGGAGAGAGAAGGGCAATAGTCAAGGAATAAACGTCCTGAGAGACCTTGATTTTCCCTGGACCAAACTCTCCAGCTTCGGTGCAGGCACTGCAAAGTCCAGATGGGCGATGAAAGGCGCTGGGCTGTGCTCCCGCCTGCCTGGGACCCCGTACCGGGGCAGCTGGGACCCCGCGCCCCATCCAACGCTCCCACTCCGGGCAGCCCCTTCGCTGGGGCTGCCGCGCAGATTAATTAGCTCCCGTTTGTTGGCTGCGTTGCGGATTGAGAAAGGGCTGCTCGCTCTCCGAGTGCGGCCGTGATTACTTTGGATAGGGAAATCCTGAGCGAGGTATCGCAGTGCACGTTTCCTTCTGCTCCTGGACTGATCCCTGGAAAGGGACACCGCGCGAGACCATTTATGGCAGCAGGGCACATTTTTTCCCTTGTAAATTATATTTAACATTCCAGAGAACTTTATTGCATTTGGTGTTAGGGTTTATGAAAAAATCTGTATTTAACTTCAAGCCCTGGTAAACATCTTTGCTTATGTTGTTATGTGATTCCTTATTTGAGTATTTCGATTTAATTTCACAGTTCATATACCTTAAAGTTTTGATTTTTTTTTTCCCCTCCCCTCTCATTCAGGGAGAGCCAGGGCTGGCCAGGGGCTTGTCGATCTCCGGTGAGCTCTGCTCTCCCACAAGGTGGGTGATCCTGGGCTGCTCCCTCCCATCCTCACCCCACGAGAGGCACCTGGGTATGGGGAGCAGCCGGGAGACCCTCAAAGGATGGGGAAACTCTGCATCCGAGCCCACTGCCATCCTCAGCAGCTTTCAAGAAGCCAGTCCTCTGAAATAAGTCATCCCTGGGAGCTCCCAGGGCTTTCCCAGATGGGAAATGCGTAGGGCTGAATGTGGGTCAGCGCAATGGGGGCTGTCCTGGGGAACGCATCCAAGTCGGGTGCCAGGACTCCATCCCAAAATCTGCTGAAGTCTAGAGGAGGTTTTCTGCTGGCAGCAGTGGGCTCTGAATCAAGCCAACAAATGCATCTGTCGCAGCTTCAGCCTCCACAGAGCGAGGAAGGGGAAGATGAACTAAAAGGATGGCAGCAATAAAGGATGCGGGAAGCCTTAACCATGGAGCTCAGTGGCAAATCCTCTCTAGCTGGCCTCCAGATGCGAGGGCCTGGCCAGTAAGCATACAGATTATTTTGATAGCACGACATAGGTTAGTACCTTGGGTCTGGGCTGCTTCCACCTCTGGCTTTGTCCTCCTGGCCTCATCAGGGACGTTGCACGTTCATCTCCTGGGAATCACCTGCCCAAATTCTCCTGCAGCTCTATGGCAAAGGGAGGAGAAGTGCAGAGGTTTGTCCCACTTGGATAATTCATTAAAAGTCGGTGAGGCTGCTGCCCGCAAGGCAAGAAATGGCAATCTTGGATAGTTATGGGGATTTCTGTAGTTCTGGTTCAATTTAAAAGGCCTATGAGTAAGGTCTTGCTTCCCCGTTTATCCGCTCTTCCTGTAGGATTGTCTCTCTCCGGCTCCAAATGCAGCGACACTTTGGCAGCTAATACGGCCACAGCTGTATATCCACTTCCCATCACAATTTACATAACTCCATTTTTAACTTGAGCCTGTTTAAATTGTCTGACTGATGATATTGGGAAAAAAAATGGATTTAGAGATTTTGGGGGGGAGATTTCCTTTTCACATTTAGGTTTTCACTCTGATTTTTGCATAGACAAAACCCAATGCAACATTCCTGAATTAGTATCTGGTTTAAGAACATCTTATGGAGGAGAAGTGACCTTGTGGGCAACCCCATGCAAACAGGCCACACCAACAGGACGCAATATCTTGTCATTTTTGATCACATGGATTTTTTTTCAGTCCTGTATGTGGATCCTGTATACTGGAGACTTCCTATTTACTTCAGCCTGCCTGGCTCACCAAATAATCACTATTTCCATTTCAAAGGACTTTCCCACAAATGTATATGTCATACTGATACACAACTTCATTTCCTTCAGATGCTCTAGACTGTAAGTTCTAGTCTTGAATATGAAAATCCCGTCCTGGAATGCCAAAAGTCTCAATAAATCCAGCAAAAGGAAAACATTCTTTATTATTCTTCAGTAAAATCAAAACAGACATAACTCTTGGTCAGGAAATGCACATCTCCAAAGAGGAGGGGGTTAAACTACATCCAGGAAGGGTGAACGAAATTGTATCTTCGCCTTTCTAAATGAAGAGTCATACTCTACTGCTCATCTTTGTACAAAATTCCCATTGACACCAATTTCACTTATTTATTGATTTTTTTTATGTGCTCAACACCATAGCAACGGGCTGCATTCCATAAATTAAATGCAACATTGCATTAAGTTAAACTTCTCGCAATGGAGAGCGCACACAGCACCCAACCCTGCGCTGCTCCCAAACACTGATAAATAAAACAGCAATTATCCAGAACCGAGCAAATCCTAGCAATGAATTCTGAAAGACAGTCAGTTCGCACTTCTCTTGGCGGATGGGCACAGGCACCTCCGTGGCACACACGTGCACACAAAATCACACGGGGTGTGATACATCACGGCGCGAGGCCCTGAGTCTGCAGTCAGCGGGAACATTGCTCCTCTTGCTGCTGGTGTGATCCTATTTAGCTCCAAGCTACTCCTCACATGTGTAAAATTAAGCAAATGAGCAAAGAGAGAAGTCCTGGATCATCAGAATAACTACAGCTCGTCTGCATTTATGGGTGTCATTCATTTTAGTGACATCATTGCTCCATGGTAACGAGTATATTTTAGATTAGAGAAATAGATGGCATGAAAAATAGATTAGTTTTATTTAGATAGATTATATCATTATATAAATAGATAGACCACTCTATTTCTACTCATCTTCCACCTCCTGGTTAATAGGACATAGTTTTATTTATAGATAGAGATGCAGGAAATGTTTCTGTGTAAATGTTTCATAACTCTGTTGTATCTCTGTGTTTTATTTTATCGGGTCACCCCAATTGTACCGATCTGAGCTAGGCGATATGTCTGTGCAAAGAGAAGAATATTTTGGGGTGTCCAGTTGGACCCAAAGTCAGGGAGGCTCAGAGAACAGATCCGCCTCATGTGTCAAATGTGGGAGAGCAAGAAGTAAAGCCGGGTCCTGGAGGGACATCCAGGGAGCTTCAGCCCAGGGAATTACTCATTTGGGATACACTAAAAACCCAGCAGGGATTGGGAAGGGAGAGGATGAGGGCTTCTGTCTGTCCAAGCTGAGCTGGCACTGAGCATCCCGGACATGCCATGCTGTCCCCACCGAACGGTCAGAAATGGAGAGAGACCCCAGGCGCTGGTGGAGGGATGATCCTGCCCCACCGGCAGGTCCACTCCTGGGACTGGGACCCACAGGCTTCATCTGGGGTGTTTGCCAGCGACACCCCAACAGACTCCTGGTTTCCAGGTGGCATTTTGGGTACCCAGGCAGAAAGGGATCCTGCTAACAGGCCAGTCTTGCTTTCCCCCCTGCCACTATCAGGACGGCACAGGCAGCACCCAAAAACCCTTTCCCACGCAGTCACCCTCCCTCAAATCGAAACACATCCCCTCTCAACCAACGGCACCCCATCCACGATGACCCCACGGAAACTGAAACCACCACCCTGGCGGGATGGAGCGTTTATTGCACTAAATAAAGAAGCAAACCCCGCAGCACCCAGCCGGCCCGAGCTCGTCCTCCCTCCTCGCAGGGTGCCGGGGCGCGGGGCGCGTGCGAGGCTGGCGCGGCGCCGGCACCTTCCCCGCGCGGCTCAATTGCAAGCAGACAAGGCAGTGTCACATGTGATTCACAATGTCGATTTCATGCTCGCGGTAACCATTTACGAAAGAGCTGCGGAGGTTTTACATTTGATAAGAAATCAACAGTGTTTGTGTTTGTAAAAGACTGATCACGGAGTGTGACAGCTCCAAGAGATTGCCGCGGAGCATTGACTGCACGTCTGTAGTCTGTCATGGACCCATAAGTATTTATTTCAAATGTTGGTGGGTTGTGGGATTTTTTTTTTTTTTTTAACCAGGATGTTTGAAAATAAACTGTCAGTCTCTATTTACAGCTGAACAAGTAGAAAATACGAGGGATTTTAGGTTAAATTGTCAGTTAACAGAATCCAAAATAGAAAAAAATATGTACAGCGCTTGCTGGTTTATTACCCGCTGGAAAGAGAGTATCGTTTCTAAATTTAGAGATACAGATGTCTCTCTTTTAGGAAAAACAGATTGTCTATATAGCATATTTGAGGTGCCTTTATCTTCCTGAACACCCCGTACCTTGCCTACCCCAGCGCGTTTGCATCCAATTACTAGAGCATTAGCTGGTAGGGGCCTGGATGCAATCCTAGCTACGCTGGTGTAAATCTCGACATTTTGACAGAAATGCTTTGCATTTACTAGCAGAGCTGAGATTGGGGTCTGGCCCCTCTATCCAAGGTCTGGTAGGGTTTTGGAGCCAGGTGGCTGAGGCCAGATACTCATTTTGGAGACGTGGCTTTCTTGAGAGAGCCCAGATACAAAAGTCTTCCTCAAATTTACACCAAAGTAGAAGCAGCCACTTGACTACTTATTAGATGACTTACCCCTGCCTGAATTTCTGAACCTCTTCTCCAAATGTAGGAAGAGCTCACACCAGTTCTCGGTGACTTTTCTCGGTAGCTCCGTGACGCAAACGCAGGTACCCGAAGCAGACAGACGGGTTCAGGTGCAAATTCTCCTGCATACTTTCCATGCCTGGGTCCCCCCATTTCTAAACTCTGTATAGGTCTGCTGAACCTTACCCAAGCGAGTCCAAAAACTTCCCAGGCTCTGGAAGGAGCCAGAATAGGAAGTACTAATATATACTGGGGGTCACACATTTTGTCAGAGTATAAATAAGATTAGGCAGGAGCTTTCCCAACTGTGAACGTCCAGCTCCAAAACACAATTAGGAGCCAGATTTGAACTAAAACAGTCAGGCATTGCCTATAACTCAACCTCTGGCTGCGTTTCAAGTGTGAGCTTTCTCAAAAACACAAGAGGACAAGTTCTATCGTATACTAACAAGTGCTTCATTTCTTGACGGATGCTCTGGGTAGTGAACAGCATCAGAGAAAAGAGGAGAAGAAAAAAATGAAATATAACATGAAACATACATATTGGGCTAGGACTTGGAATAAATCTGAGCATCTCACAGCTCAGTGGAGCGACATTGGTGAGCCCTGACTGAGGATGTTTCCCTTTTAACACAAGTTACAGCCTGCAACCATGTTGTGGAGAAAATCATAGACCCAGAAGGAAATAATTCTCTGCTCCATCAGGTCATGGAGGTCTTGGATACCACTATGGAAAGCCATTGGCTTTGTTTGAATTCCTCCAGTTTTTCACCCAAAAAGCTGCCTGCATGGTCTGGCTCAAAGTTTCCATTTCAGCTGCTGCTTCTCAGTAGAAAGGACAGACACCGCATGGCCAGCAGAGCCAGGATGCGCTCCCATGGTATGACCCATCCAAGGGCTGTGGGATGGAGGCATCACCCTGGGGTGTCAGCATGGCCGAGCGTCTCAGTGGTACAGCCCCAGGGCAGAGTCTTTGGCTTCCACACAGCTGCTGGTCCCAGCAAAGCTCAGCTGAGAGACAGAATTTGTCATCTCTAAGCCACAGGGATCTGTGCAATGTGATAGCAGAGCTACCCCTTCTCAGGGGTTTGCAGTCCCCTCTTCTCCTCTATAGCTGGGACATCCCTTGTAGAAGGGACAGATGAGGCAGGGTTAACGCTGATCTGCTTCTGCAGTGTCTCGTCAAGGAATAATGCATTTATCTATGCATGTCAGACAACATCAGCCTCATGTGCACAGCCCAAACCATACTGGACTTACATTTGTTCCCTGCTGGTTCACCAGGCAGTCCATGCTGGCTCCTGTGGTCAGTGTCTTCTCCCAGGTCTAGCACAGACATCTGGGTTTGCAGGGACCTGGGCTGAGGAGAGAAAGAGAAGACAAATTCAAAAGGGCCAAAGCTCATTTGTGATGGAACGAAACTGTTACAAAAACCTTCATTTTACTTGTTTTGGGATAACTGGTATCCAGCGCTCGTGCTGCTGAAGGGTGGTGGATTCCTCTGCAAGGTGCTGGGAGTCCGTGGCGTGGTGCTGCTCGGCTGCGTTTCTGGTGTGGCAGCTCCTGGGACTCTACCATGAGCGCTGTGACGACAGAGACTGTTTTTCCCAAAGCTCTGGCTCTTGAAATCTTGTGAATAAGAGAACAATTTGGATTTCTTCCAAGCAAATTTCTAGTTGATGGTTACAGAGAAAAACTTGAAGATGTAAAGCCTGCAGGCCAAGCAAAAATAAATATATATGTTTAAGAAAAAGAAAGAAAGCATTTCAAATTAATTTCTTAACATCTCGCACATCATAGGGCCATGCCGTGAGTTTCTGACTCCAGCTGTTGGCTGCTGGAGGTTTGCAGCCGTGCAAACTTCTCTATAAGCTAAGGTGCCTCTGCATTTCTGCCGGACGTGTTGCTGAGCCACTGCTGAGAGCCGTTTCTTGCCGAGGTTTGCCCCAGGCATGCTCCCAGCCAGCCTGCAGCATCCCTGCCCGGCTCTGCTCCTCCTTTCCATTCCCCAGCATAACAGCGCCGAAGCCAGCCGTGCTTGATGCGCCACGCCGAGAAGAGACGTTAACCCGAGTTAACGCGCTCGTCCTCGCCACGGGGCGCTCCCGAGACCCTTCACCTCTTCGCCTGCGCTCCCAGGTGCGCAGCTTCAGCCCGCAGCCTCCCCCGGCCCCGCGCGCTCCCCAAAGACCAGCCCCGCGCTGAACTCCCTGCGACCAAGAGAGACGAGCGCGTTTACTGCGACCGTCTTGTCAAAGGCCAGAATTGGAGCCTGCCTGTTTGCAAGCTGTGAATTTTCTCCATGTTTATCCCCTGGAGGGGTTGTTCTGTGGGTTTATTGACTAAATAAGGGTATTGATTTGTTAAGAGCTTTTCTTCCTCCTTTCAGTGGGAAATATTGCTATCTCTTTCCTCTTCTCTGTACTCCAGGTGAGAAGTTCTTTTAGTGACACCATAAATTTCCATCTCTGCTTTTCTCTGCTGTGTAAACAAGTGTTCGCCTGTCCACAGGGGTTAATTTGGTCATGTTAAATGCTCTGCAGCTCCCTCCTGGGCTCCGCACTCACAGACTCTTGCTCCGAGGGAGATCCCCACGCTCGCCGTGCAGGCACCCTCCATCACCCGCTGCATTTCTCCCACCACCCATTGAGAGCTCCATCCACACAAGCAGCTTTGAGATCAGGGTGTTACAATCATAGAATCATAGAATCATAGAATCATAGAATTGTTCTGGTTGGAAGAGACCTCCGAGATCATCAGGTCCAACCATTAACCTATCACTACCAAGTCCCCCACTAAATCATATCCCTAATAGCCCACACCAAAGCCCCATGCCCACACCAAAGCACTGCTTCCTAAAGCAACAGGCCAGACCTTCCACTGGGAAAAGGATGACCTTAAGAGACTGGTTTGGGGCTAACGCATGATAAACACTGTTAACGATGAATGAAGGTCATATTATCATTCCCTCACGTCTGTTTTATAGGGCGAGACACTGGTTATTGCTTGCCATTGTCATGCAACACTTGGATGTGCTGGTGTCCATAAATGCAAAAGATTTTCCTTTCCAGAAATTCATGGTCTCTGAAAGGCTCCCAGTCTTTCTGGATGAGCTTGGCTTCATCGCAGGACACCCTTCTTCCTAAGGAGAAAATGCAGGTCTGAGGGAAAATGCACAGAAAAGTCATCTGTTTCTGAGCTTTGCAGAGGTGTCTCGGTTTTTACAGACTCCTCATGCCCATGCATGGGTTTTGTTTCCCTTTTGTTTCCTTGAAACGCATCCAAAGTCCCAGCCACAGGGGAGGGAAGAGGAATAAGTGGTTTGGTTCTCAGTGTATTTTCAACTAGAGTAGGATCATCAGCACCCTGGGTCAGATGAACTTTCTAAATCACACTGTTAAGGACCCTTCACCATGATCCTCCTTAGGCTAATTCTCCCCTTCTCAAGATTATGCTCCAGCAGTGAAACAAACTATTTTAATCTCTTGGGATACCAAGCGAGATTACAAGTCCCATTAATCTTTTCCTTGGCGTACCTGTGAGCCATAGCGGGCTTTGGAGGGCTGTGCCAGAGCCGGACCGTCAGCCGGAGCAGGGCTGCGTGGCCAGCACGCTGTAGCAGCACCATGCTGCAACCAGTCCCACTGGGCCGGATCCGTCCCGTTCTCCCCTGGGCTGCGTGATTTGAGCGTCATGCCATAAAGGAGTTAATTTTCAGAGTATTGCAGCACCGTGCGAGCCCAGGGAGTCAGCAGGGAGCAATACAACCCCAAGCCCATGCAATACTTTGGAAATTTGCTCTTGTATGCCGTATCCCTCAAAAGCCTCCTGAGCTGTCAGCGTTATAGATCACGGGGAGGCTGGCTCTGCTGGGCCACCATCGGGCAGTTACTGAAGGTCTTATGAAACTGTAGAAAACATATCCCAGAAGGTGCTGTGTCAGCGCCGTTATTTATACAGCAGCAGAACTCCGTAGGCAATGGAAACATAGTTAGTGCAACACAGAAGCTGCGGTACCTCTTGGGCTCTGTCAGCATCGTGGCCGTGATCTTTGCTCCACTGAAATCCGGGAAGGGAGGGTGCCCTTGGTCTTGGCAATGCCAAGACACAATCAAATCGCTCTGAACAGAGAGTCCCCGGGATAACGTCAGCACAGCACAGTGCAGCAGCAGCATCAGGTGAGGGGTCCCAGAATTGAATAAGCCCCCCCCAGAAGAGGAAGGGGGTCTGAACCAGGCCCCAGACTATGCTATAGGAAACACCAGGACTATACTTTCGTGACCGGAGCAGACACAAATGCTAACACACTCCTGCAAAGTATTTATCCTCACATTTTTTGTACCAGGCACTCTACCAGGACTGATTTGGACACAGCCTGAATGCCTTTACACTAGAATTTGAATCAGTCACCCAAAGGTTTGAACCACCCAGTTGAGTGGCATAAAACACCGATTCTGTAGCCAGCAATTTCCACCCCGCTGCCCCAAGAGAAACCTTTATGTCTGATCCTTTGGGTCACGGTGGGAAACAGCAGGTAAAAGCAAGCTCAGGAATACTGCCTGCAACAGCAACACAACATCTGCTGCATCAAACCTGCCTCTGGATGCTCGAGCCCGCCGCTGAGCTGACTTACTCCTGCCTTACGTCGGTGTGAGAGATGAATCAGGCCCTTGGTGTGCATGGTGAACATATGTCCCAGCAGCTGCCGGCGAGCTGTGCTTGAACCCAGTTGTGCGAGCAGCAGGTTCGGCTGGGTTTCGTCAAACCCGGAGTGTAGCAGAAGGCATTAATAGGCTGTTCGGCGCGTGTTTGAAAGCACCTAGAGGATAACCGAATCACAAGCGATAAACAACATTGGTTTATAAAGAACAAGTCATGCCAGACCAACTTGATAGCTTTTTTTTTGGATCAAATTACAAAATTAGTGGATGAAAGGCCTTACAGAAGATGCAATGCATCTAGACTTCAGCAAAGCATTTGATATTGATCCTCACAAAATGCTACTTGAGAAACTAATCCGGACTGCCTTAGATATGAGCATTAACAGCAGTGCGGATTGAGAGGCATCCGACGGGCTGTAAACAGAGAGGAAAAGCTAAGGGCCAACACATTGACGTACAGGAGCTGCGTCACAGGGCCGGCGCTTGGCTCAGGTCCACAGAAATATCTGTGCATGGGGAGAGGGCGATTCAATGGCAGGTTGACCTGGTAAGGACTGGAACAGACACCTTCCTAAAAAACGTGGCCATTGCCCATAGGGAGTGGTGCCGTCATTGCCGAGGTGCTGCTCTCCTCTCTGGCTTGGAAACAAACTGATCCTGCCCCAGCACTGATTTGGGGCTAAGACAGGAGATGCAGCTCACCCAGACCATTTTTGAAGCAGAGTTGTTCACCCAAATCCCCGCAGGAAACCCCGCAACCAACCTCTCTTGGCTTCCGGGCTGCTCCTTCAAATATATATATTTTTAATGCTGTTTCATTTTTACGACAAACTCTTCTGGTGCTCTTAATGAGGACCGCAGGCAGAGAAAACTTCGGGAAGTTTTGCTGTGAGCGTGAGAGGCAGCTGAGGCGGCCGCGCCGGCCGGGGCTGACAGGGGTTGCCGGTTGGCCCCGGCGCGGTTCGGCAGCTGTCACGTCTCCCTGCCAGGCGAGGCTGACCTCGAGCCTGGGACCCTGTAGCAGGAAGCGAAACGCGTGTCTGGCACATGAGCTGTAGAAAAAGCCCCACTTTGGTTGTCACCGGCAGAAAAACTGACACTTTCTGGAGTCTGACATCCTCCTGATCGTGCAGGCAGATCCGCGGCTGGGAGCTCAGGTTTTGGCATCCCAACGAAGGCACCGGTCTTTCCCATGAAGTCCAGACTTGCTGTCGAGGCTTTTATTGAAGGAGCAAGTTGCAAAGACAAGTTTGACTGCCACAGTCCTTTGCAAGGCGACCGTTCTTGCCCCCTCGCCCCATCCAGCGAGGACAAAACCCTCCATAGAAAACCCCACATGGGTAAAACCCACCTAGGAAGAGAGTGAACACTTCAGCAACGAGTTTCTTAGTTATGTACCCTTCTGCTCAGCCTCTGTTAGACTGTTGGCGCCCACAACCTGCCCACCCCCTTTCACCCTGGTCCTCCAACCCATCTCCCACACGGGAGCAGCCTGTCCCCGCGTGCGACCCGTCCTGCTCCAGCAACGCATGCCTCAATGACTGCTGATTTCACCCAAAGCAATCCCAGGTGCCAGCAAGTCATGTCTGATCATGCCATTAATCTGATTATTTACTCTGTGTGTTTTTAAATTCTTTGATTGCTTCCGCACCTACGGAGATGTTGATAGGCATGTTGGTAAAAAGGGAGAAAAAAAAGAAATCAGCCACATCAAATGAAATGAATAAATTCTTCGGCAGCGTGTTGGAAAAGTGTTCGACCCAGGCATGCAAACACACTTAGCAGGTCAAGCACTCGATCAGCATCCTCTCTCCATGCTGGAAGCCAGCAGCCGGGGCGAGGTTTCTCAGAGCCGGCAGGAGCAGGGTGGCACCTCCTGGGCACCCGGAGCAGGGATGGCCGGGCGGGAAGTGGCTGGGAGCTGGCGTCACCTGCGTCCCACCAGCCTCTCTACTAACCTCCACCTGGAGGAGCCATCCCTGCAGGGATGTCCACTGAGGCTTTTCAGCTCCAAAAATATGTCCCTTATTTAACCCAAACTGACGGAGAACCTCAAGCAAGCCCCAGTTCACAACATCCCCGAGCCTCATGGTCCTTCCCAGGCACGTGCCCGCTCCTCGCCTACCCCAATACCCGCTTTGCGCAGCTGTTTTGCGTGGCTGCAGGGTTGCAGCACCCATCGGACACCTGCCCATCCCACAGCCGAGGGGCCGGAGCGGCCGTGCCAGCCTTCCAGCCGCACCCCATCCCTTGCAGGGTTCGCGTGGTGCGCTTTGATTCCTGCATCCGACAGCTGCGTGCTCCCCCTCTGCCCCCCAGCTCCTCCCAGCTCTGGAGCCCGTGGTCCCCATCACCGGGCCAGGCAAACATCATCTGATCGCTGGACCAGAGGCGGGGGGTGGCGTGCGGGGACCGGGGGGAGCCGAATCAGGTTTGCTTCCCCGATAAAACCCGGGAAGGATTATGGTCTCTTTAAGCCTGTCTCCGCCGCCGCGCCGGCTCCCCGCGCGCTGACCCAGTCGTGTGCTGTATTAGAATTGTAGAGTAATAAATGAACAGTGGAGGGGTTTGTAATGATGATTAGGGACTGAAATTGGTTCAGATTTACAGTGTCACTCAGGAGCGGAGGCAGAGGGGGAAGGCATTCTGCGCGGCCTAATGGATCCATCAACTCGTTTTGGCTGCTCGGTGGGCCGCGCAGGGTCACCAGGCTTTCCGCTGGCAGCACAAAGCACTTCAATTTTGTTAGGAAATGTATCAATTTAACTGACTTGAGCAGTGCACGGCGGAAAAAAAAAAAATAAAAGGGGGGGGAGAGGAAAAAAAAAAAAAAAAAAACTAATGAATCTGGACTCAATTTTCCGCCACACTGCCTCTGCGAACTGTCGGAAACAATGTCTGCGGTCGGGGTGAAGGCAGCGCGGATAGGCTGCCCGCGCGCCCGCCGAGCCGGGGAGACGGGCTGCCTCCCGCCAGCCACCGGCCAGGGCTGCCACTCTCCTAACAATGATGTCATTAAAGGTAAATTGGCCTCTATTTCAGCAGGATGATAGTGCTAATTGAGTGGGAAAATATAATATAGGGAGCTGTTGTCTGCAGTTAAAGGGAGGAGGGGGACAGATTAAATGGCCTACAATAGTGGGTGTCAGGCACGGCAGATGTTGCTTTCCGCTGATAACTGCGCTGACATATCTCGAGCTTGTCAAGGCTGAGGTTTTCAGAGAGACTTACAGCAAAAGGCAGCAGATGGCCCTCCTGAATGGGAATGAAGTGCTTAAACAGCCTGGCTGCTGAAGGCAGCTAGTTTGTAAATAGAGGAGTCGGAGGTTTCTTATTGATCCCGCTCGCTGCCTGCCAGCGCGGAGCACCGGCAGGGAGCCGGCGGGATGGGGGTGCCAGCGGCGGCGGCGGCGGGGCCGGGGCTGGCAGGTGCTGCTGGACGGCAGCCCGGGGTGGCGGGGCCGAGCGGGGCTCGGCGCTGGGGATGCGTCGCCTTAAAAGTCACAGATGTCAAGCGGCAGGACAAAAGTCGGGGCGGCGGCCAAGCGAGCGGGCGGCAGGGCTCGGGCGCAGGAGCGCGACGGCTGCATCCCCGGCAGCCGCACAATGGGGACAGAGACCCCTGCCCCCCAAAGCACCCCGCCGGCAAAACCCACCCCGAGGCCATCCCATGGCAGACCCCGCTTGCAACCCCGCTGGGCCAACGCATGCAAAAGCCGCGAGATGAGCGCAGGTATTTCAGATAAAGGTATTTCTTGAAAATGTGTGTCTGTGAGTGCGATGCACCCGCTGCAAGGCGCAGTGTGTGAAACCACGCGTGGCATTAAGCAGCCGGTGCCTCTGCTTTCTCCAGCCACAAATGGGCCTCGGTGTACAGCAGACGTGCTGCGGATGAGCTCTTGGTGAGACGGAGTTTTGCTCGACTCTATGAAGCGGTGCCTCAGCTATACTGGGATGTGCTGGGAAGAGCTCTGCACCTGGGACATGCTGCACGCTGCAGGAACGAGTCGGGAGTGGCATAAAAATCACACACATGTTGGTGCTATATAGATCCATAGTACACACTCATCTGTGCATTTACGCCCACATCATCTGCGCTGTACAAAATTTTGGAGGATACAAAGGGGTGCTGTTATGGGTCCATAAACATCGCTCTTCTGTACCTGCCCACTGGAAATCTGGCAAATCCATCCTCCCAAGGCATCCACCAAAATTAAACGGCATACCCACTTGTCTCGCATCCAGTGCAGAAACCATGCACACACATAAATCCTCTCCCATCGTGTGTGGGAGCACCACCGACCACGCAAGACACCTGGGACGCGGGGTCAGCAATGCCCCACGCACGGACACGGGCAGACCCAGCCTCGCTGCTGCCCACACGAAAGGCTGCAAGCCTCCAGAAACTCTCCCCAGCCAGGCCATCCCGCTGCCGTTCCCTGTGTGCTGAGCCTTTCCCAGGAGCCTGTCTAAATATAAACACGCGCACATGCATGCTGTTATTAAATCTATCCAAACATGTAAGCACGCCTTTCACAAAATCGCACGGAGTCTGGCACAAACACTTATCTGCTTACAAAATGACATAAATTGAGTCTGTATACACAAACACATACACTGACGCAGCTGGGGAAACACATTGCTAATATCCAGATAGACAGAGATTTACCACTGATAAGGCTGCGGCCACGCTCCCTCTCCCACACGCCCTCCCGAGCAAAACCCTCCATCCTGGGACCAATCCTGCTCTCCCTGAAGTCAGCGGGGGCTGCTCTGGTTGCGAGTCCTTGACATCGGTGCGGTTCGGACTGTTCTCACGCAAGCAGAAACCTGGTGCTAAGTCTGCTGACTTGCATGGAATTAAATTGAGGTTCAATTGTCAATTAGGGATGTGTCAAGCTTATGTTCCCAGGCTGCCCGAACCTGAACGAACCAGCACCCAGTGCCGAAACCCCCTACGGAGACCTGGCAAAGGATCAGGCCTGGAGACGGTCTGGGAACAGGCACCGAGAGCTTTGCACATAGACACATAGAATCATTTAGGTTGGAAAAGACCTTTAAGATCATCAAGTCCAACCATAAACCTACCACTGCAAGTCCACCACTAAACCATGTCCCCAAGCACCACGTCTCCACACCTTTTCAATCCCTCCAGGGATGGTGACTCAACCACCTCCCTGGGCAGCCTGTGCCAGTGCTTGATAACCCTTTTGGTGAAGAAATTTTTCCTAATATCCAACCTAAACCTCCCCTGACACACCTTGAGGCCATTTCCTCTCATCCTATCACTTGTTACCTGGGAAAAATTCATGTCACAGGCGTGTCCCACCGATGCCTTCACCCTTTGCCACCAGTCCCCCCGCTGCAACGCACAACGCAACAACCCTCCTGCAAAACTGGTCCTGCGGAGGGGAGGCGAGGGGTGGTCCCCAGCCCCGCGCAGGCTCCCCGCTCTGCCCAGGCGTCTGCCGTGCTGCACGGAGCAGGATGTTTCCTCCAGGGGAAGAACCCTGATTTACCCCAATAGGCTCTGCTGCACAGGATCAAGGCAACGCTGCGCTGCTCCTCCTTGCTCTTTTCCATCACCAACTGCAAGCACAAACAGGGACATTGAACAAGCACCACCCGAGGCAAGGTGTTTTAAGGCCATTTCTAATTTAAAGACTGCCAACAGTCAGATCCTCCTGGAGATACGAGCAGTGTCTCACACAGTCACCCAATACTCCTCAGGTCCAAACCGCTGCCCCCGCCTCACACCAGTGGCTGCAGGCGATGGGCCGCGTTTCACACAGCACAAAGAGGGAGCACGGGCTGCTGGCCAGGCTGCTGCTCGACCAGGGGAAGGTGACGGTGAGACCCAAAGCTCTTGCTCTGGGGCCAAGACAGTCTTTTTGGTGTTCCCTCTGTCCTCCACCCTCAGGCAGCTCGCAGCCATTCCCTTCCCTCCCTCTGATCCCCTCTCCAGCTTTTCCCAGACCACATCCTCGCTTTGCTCCGTCTGTTGTCTCTTGACAGTCCATTTTCTCCTTTCTTTAATGTATTTTTGCCTTCCCTTCTGTTGTTTCCAAGTTGTTGTTGTTATTGGCAGCAGTCAGCAGCCTCCAGCCCTGTCCTCTATGTTTCTCCACCACCCGTTCTGACTCAATTGGCCCTTCAGCCCCCGTTTCTTTGCTGCTCAGCAGCTTGATCATCTCTGGCTCTCCCACACCCTCACTCCAGGACATCCATCACCCACAGGCAGCGCAGGCAGACAGCCCCAGCTGAATTTTGACATGGCTTTGCAGGCAGTCAGGGATTTGGCTGCCGTTCCACCCGTGAGAGGAGGTCCGTAATTTTGCACAGTAGGCTTGGATGCACCATCAAAGCTCAAGCACAAAACCAAACACTGGACGGACAGATCTTCATCCAAGACCTTCTGCTTCTCACTCAGCACCCTGATTATTATATGATGTCTACAAGCCTCTGTAAACTGCTGTTATCTGGTGTCAGAAGCTCTCCTGCCTTCAATGCAACGTGTTTCCAGCTCTCTCATCTCCACGGAGGGGATGTTCTCCCCTCAGTGTCCTCCTGCCAAGTGGAAAATGGATGGTGCATGTGGGGATGTCCTGGAGGGTCTATGGGATTTTGATCCACTCTGTGGCAGTGCTGGTGCCAAGGAGAATCCCCCAAAAGGAAGAAGAGGCAGATGTGCCTGGTATGGGATGATGGATGCTCTGACCTATCCCCATATAGCTCATGAGCCCTTTGAAAGCCCATAGAACCTTCAGAGATGTGAGGAAACCACCCTGGACCTCTCCACCACTTCAAACTCATTGGTCCAAGTTGGCCACCCCCGTGGGTACCAAGGGACCCTCCATCTGGAGAATGGGGTGTCACTGCCCCAGTTACGCACAAGGTACATGAAGAAACTCCCTCTGCACGGAGGGAGAAACTCCTTAACGGGTAGCCCAGCATTTACAGTAATCAAGAATGATTCAATTGACAGGTTTGTGTGGTGTTTGTTAATTTACTTGAGATTCATTCCTGGGAACAGCTGGCTGTATCCCAGCAGGACTGTGACTCTCACTAGCCCACCTGCTGCTAGACAGACGGGCTTTGGGTACAGTTGTAGTTAAAGTTTAGCAGGCAGATATTTCTGGCCATTAAAAATGGAAAAGTTCTTCAAAGACTCACGTGCAGAGAAGGTTTTGGAAGCAGAGGTGTTGGCTCTGGGCTTTGCTAAATGGCTTCACTCGGATTTCCAGGGTGGTCAAGGAGCTGAAGGCTTGTTTTGTCGTTTGAGCATTACCAGTTGAATTACCAGGATGATGGTACATAAAGAACAACTCATGAAGAAGTTGCTTAATATTCAATTACAGGGTCTGTTCTGGAGGCTGTTTACAGGAGTTTGACTCATCAGGGGGTTAGACACCCAACTCCTCCTGAAATTCAATGGGAATGGGCACGTACCTCTCCGCTTTTGAAACCTCTGACCAATCAATTTGTATAACATTAATATTTGTCTTCCTTTAAATTGACTGTATTCTTTTAAAATATACTTAGTTTTTCCTTCTAGTGCCCATGTGGGCACGAGTCTTTAAAGTGTATGACAAAAAGATGTATTAAAAAAATACAGAATTATTTCTCAGAAGAATCTTTTAAAAAATCATAACTAAGTTTCAACAAAATGTATTCCCTACGTACAGAATACAGATCCCTCCCACAAACTCCAACGGGCGATGAGATGCTCAGAAAGGGCCGCTTGGCCCCACAGACCTGCAGGGGTGCTGGACACCCTACCGCAGCCGAGCCCTCATCAGCTGCCTCCCACTCAGGAGTTTAGGGGGCAAGAAGTGGGGCTGTCTCCCCCAACGGGCCCCCCGGTAGTGATGTGGGTTACTCAGACCCCAGCCCAGCCCAGGGCCCCCGTGGCCGCAGGGTACCTGCCACCGGTGATGGGAGAAGTGCTGCATCCCACCACTATCGAGAGCACCGGTGCTCGGTCCCAGTCCGGAACAAGGGTCAAACGTCACCAAACCAGAGCAAAACGCCTGCAGCCCTCGAGGCAATTCCCTCTGCTGTGCTTTTCTGTCACTAAACTATTGATTAGCTATTGATTAAAACATCTATTAATCTTTATAAACTATTTATAAATGGAACCTTAACATAAAGCGTGACCTGTACAATATTGAAATAGAAATTATACTTAATATGGATTTTTAAGTAAGTTAAGCACGTAAGAGAACACCACATCTTATCCCCTAAGTGTGTTCGTTATACGTCAGGTGTGGAACACTTCCATGGAGTTACACACTTCTGGCTTTACTTCAAGTCCTCGCACATCTGATAAAAATACGCAACAGCTTTGATTAAGCATCTATCCCGCTCCCTGTTACACACCTGCATCTCCCCTCCCCTGGCGTCTCCTGCTCCCGGGCTGCCGCGCTCGGATCCCGCAGCTCAGCGAGGCTGCGGGCGGGAGCTGCCCCGCCTGGCACTCACCTCCCTGCTCGGAGGCTGCCCGAAGGACCGGTTTGCTCCCAGCCCTCGGCAGCGCTTCGAAGCCTCGCATCCAGCCCAGGACCAGCGAGGCGGCTGCGGAGGAGGCGGTGGCAGCACCGGGCTGTGTTTATAAGCTCAAACCAACAACACTCGCTGGCTAAAAATCAAACAAGGAGCTCGCTACTGTGAGATCTCAGCTGACTCCATTTGTTACATGGCACATCCTGGAGGGGTAACCAGCTTGCGATATATTAAACAATTAATCATTTAGATTGCAATGCTCTTAATGCTGCAGGCATTTCCCACTACATGTGTGGCACAGGTGCGGGTGCCCCGCAGAGGTATCCTGCCTGCAAAGTTTGGGAAACAAGGACACGAACAGAAAGCCAGGCTGGAAGAAGTGTGTCCTCCAGGCTTACAAGGCTTTCCTGATCCCACTCCTCCGTGCCCTGCGTGTTTCCACACGTGTTGACCAATAACCCCCAAAAGTATCACAGCGACTGGCGTAGCTCAGAGGGAGCAGCAGAGTCGAACGTGCTGTGTAACATGTTCCCCGTCGCCGGTGCTGGGCTGAGCCTGGCCTGGCCTGGCTCGTTTGTGCTAACGATGCTGCTCACCACCAGCCTCTCTTTTGCCGGGGTTTGCAATGAGCACCTTAATGCCTCTCTCTTTGCACCTATTTCATCAACAGCTTTTGAAGCTCTTGCATCACTTACTTTACAGCATTTTCATCCCTATTTCCAGCTGAGGGACCAGGTGACATGACAGAGGAGATATTGCTGTCGCATATAGTTGCAACTAAAGGGTTTACAACATTTACGTAGCCGTTTTTCCTGACCGTTATGGATTACACATGCTTTTTGGGAGTAGGTTCCGCGAGGGAGGGCCATGGCCTGTTGCAACGGGCTAGGAGCAGGGCTCTGCAGCACGTTCCTCCCAGGTAACGCCGTGGCAGTCCGGGGGAAAAGGTGTCAGGACAGGACCTAGACTGGTTGCACAACCTCAGGCAAAAAGCTGAACTACATGTTCGTACCTCAGTTTTCTCACCTAAGAAGGAGGATTTGGGGCAGCACAGGGGATGCCAAGTGCAGTTGTGAGGATTAACAGGAGGTTTTAGGGGTGGAAAAAGACTTCATACCAAGTCAGCTCCCCTCTGTAACCTTTCACTTCAGAAACACCCTGGGCTGCTGGATTTTTCCAGCCCAAATGGTAGAAGAGGCTCTTGTACCTCTGGCCCTGCCCAGTGGGTTGCAACAGATTTACTGGGTCACATCATTAATTTCTGAGCACTTTTGGAGGAGACCCTACAGCGATAATACCTTCACCCAGGAGCTGGTTGTACTAAGAGAATAATGAAACTCCAGGAGGAGCTGAGGCTTTTTAAATCGCCCGTGGCACAGGGATTTGCCCCACATACTGCTTTCCCGTTAACAATGCATCAGGAGCCCCTGCTCCACCAGCTAAGGTCCCTGCACACATTGGGGCTCCTGGACACCTCGCCTCCGCGGCGTCCAACGGGACTCTGCTCCTGTGCAACCACGAGAAATTTGGAGAAATCCTTCTCTGCAAGGGACACGCTCCAGGTTTGCACTCTGCAGACCTAGGAGCAGGATTTGGCCCTGCGATTTCAGCTGGTGCCTCGTGAGTCGTGGGCTGAATAGGAACTGTAATTGGTGCAATTCTACATCTTCAAGGCTATTAGATCCTTGTAGCTCCCCATCATGCTGTGTTTGGAGTAAATAGAGAGTGTTTAGCCAAGCTGAGAGATCCTCTAATGGAACAGACAGTTCTTCCTCTCTTCATCTGCTTGTCCCCACAGCTTTGTTATTTAAAGTCAGGCTAAAAAAAAAAAAAAAAATCAAAAAAAAAAATCAGTAGACAGGTTTGGTTTGGAAGCCGGAGGACAGGAAAAGTTAGAGATATTTATTTGACAGGGTCAAGGTTGCTGCTTTTCTTTTCTCTTTCCCCAGGTCCCATAGGTGTTAGACTGAGAGACATTTAATCGAGGGAGTAGCGGTTTCATATCTATAACAAAAATCAAATAATGCAAGATGATTTACTCCCCCTAGCAACCAGGGAGCTTACCCTTAGCAACCAGCCTAGCCTCAGGCAGCGGTGTAATCAGCTTGAAAATATTTCAATTATTGTGTTGATTTTAGTGGATTTGAGAAGCGCTGTGCGGAGAGACCAGGCACATTCTGCCCACGACCTGGAGAGGAAGATATTGATTTAAACAGGTGTCAGAAAGGAAAAGTGGAGTAAATTTAAATGCAATAGGAGAACAACGCATTGAGTGTGGTTCAGTGTGGGGGTGACATTTTGCTCATCGCCTTGAATGAAAGTGACTCAACTGAACTAGAAATTTCACCTTGAAAATCATCTCCCATCGACACAATCAAGAGAAAGCCGTTCGCCATCTCTTTTCCCTGGTCTGGGGAAAGAAGGGGGGGCTGGCACCTGGGTTTCCGAGACAGCTTTGGGGAAAGTAACTATCAGAGAAATACAGGATTAGTGTATCCCGCTCGAGAAATTAGCCGAGTGGTGCCGAGGGAGAAGCGGGGCAGATGGGAAGGAGAACGTCCGCAGCGGGTGGGCTGCGGAAATCAGATGGACTTTGCTACACAGAGCGATGCCGTCCGCAGACTCCGGGCTGCTACTCTTGGAGCGAGGAATTTGGTACCAGCACCGGACTGAGCTGTCGCTGGCGGGGTCAGCAGGAGCAATGGCCCAGCAGGTCTCTGACCTCGGACCATATTTCTCCTCCTTGCATGGCACAGGCCAAACCCTGTTCTTAGTAGCAACACCACAACCCCACAGAGCAGCGTATTGGGATGTCTCTGGCCTCCTTCAGCCTCTACAGTGTAGTTTGTCCAGGCTTAGCAGCCCTGATCGGGCACAAAAGAGGCAAACCAGACCCTGGTCTTTGGGCAGTTGTCCCATTCCCCGCCACCCTTTGCCGCCTGCCCCCACGCACATAAGATGCTCCCAGCAAAGCCCCAGCCTGGCCCCAGGCTGCTCCCTCACCCTCTGCTCCTACGTTCCATACTAATCACGCAGCTCCCCGCCGCAGTAACAGCTTGTGTGTAGTTCAACAGAAACCAGTGACATCTTTGTACACGCTGCACCGACGAGCTGTTTTCTGATGCAGCAGAAGCCTGTAGACAGTGTACTGATAATAGGGTTTCATCTGTTCCCAGTGAAGTGACAACTGACATGCCATGTTCTGATGAGCCTCTTTCCAGTAGGGTGACACCGTGCATAGAGTGTATTAAAATCCCGGTTCTCCGGGCTGCCACAGTCCGTACTCAATACTAGCAATAACCGGAGTCGCAGCAGAGCTGAAACTTCTGCCGCTTTCGGCGTGCCTCTGACAGTTTGTGTACAGGGTACTTCTCACCTGCTCCCCTGCGGCAAGCGAGGAGCGCGCAGCGCAGGGATGCCCGGCGCGGGGAGATCGATACCCAGCAGAGCCGAACGAGTCACAGCTGCAGAGCCGGCTGCCGGATCCCGTGCCTTGCCCCGGACACTGCTGATGCACCCTGAGCTCTGCTGCTTGCTCAGAGCCTTCCTCCCCATCAGCGAGGGAAACAGCCAAGGCAGGAGCAAGGGCTCTGCAGGGACAGTGGGGACGAGGGGGGGTCCTTCCCCGTCTGGGCTTTTGGGGAGCCCGGCAGCTTTGTGTTGCCTCGGTTTTCTTCCCATCGTCAAAAACTCCTTTTGCGCTTGTCGAGTGACCAAGGTGAATCGCTTTTGTTTAAGACGGTTCACACTTCTCTGGGTTCAATTTCAAAGTGACATTTTTAGAGCTTATCACATGCCATTTATAAACGTATCAGTGCCTGCTCAAAAGCTCGGTGGAGAGCGGGATGCTGCATCCCTCCTCCGTTTGACAAGAACACAAGCCCTGCACAATCTTCAGACAGCAAAGGGCACTACCTTATCTCTGGCTAGTAAAGGGTGTATCTTGACATGGCTACAATTACTCTCATGGTGTAAGACGAGCAAAAATCAGCCTTTCTCCTGGATTTTTACCCATTCAGAGGCTTCTGTCTGTGCCAGAAACCAAACTGATTCCTAAATGGTAGCTGCGAGGACAGACATGTCCAGCTAAAACGGGATTTGGTCTGCAATCATGGTAATCCCACCCCATATCCATGCACCTAGGTTTGCCTTGCTGTAGATACGAGGTGGCTCACCCAGCTGCCGCAGGGGAAAACACCGTGCATTTACGCCAGGGAAAGAGCCCTCCCGTGGGTGGCTACCACCAAGCGGCCACTGTGTTATAAATCTCAGCTTTAGCTTTACCTCACAGTAAGTTTCCAGCAAATTCTGAAGAAGAGAGGGGTCTCCAAAACATCTTCCTTTGGCTTACTCAAGGTCTTGCAATGATCAGCGCGCTGCTAAGACAACATTCACTGCGACCAGAAAACGCAGCGAGGCCAAGGAGCAGGTGAATTATGAGGTGCCCGGGAGCGATGCTGGGCAGATACGCAGCCAAACACCCTCGCGCCACCAGAACCAGCTTAATAAGAGCACACATTTTAACCTTGCCAACTCGCCCTGGGCGGGCAAGATCCTTCCCTCGCTGCTCCCAGCGGCGCGAGCAGAGCCTGTTTGATGTGCTGACCTGCCCTCCACAAGCATCTTACACTCTTTATCTTTGTTGGATTGGGAGGGGGGAAAAAAAATAGTATTCAGATTATTTTTAAGCCCATTTGCTGCCTTGCTCTGAAATATGCAGTCTCTTCCCTGGAACGTACCTTCAGTGTAATCCGCTCTTTACCAGAGTCTGTAGTCACTCATTCACGCGTTCCCCTGCCTGCCTTCGTTATAACCTGTTGCTCGTCAGAAACCTTAGCAGCTTAAACTGGACTGCTTCTTTGCTTGATAACAGTAATCAGGGCTTTAGCAGGCAGCTTTGCAGAATCAGCCTGCCCTGCACCCCTCCCACTCCCAATTTTCTGATGGATAGGTGATCACTCAGGAAAAAAAAAACTGTACCTGTTCACCTGGAGAGGAGAACAATTCGCATTTTGAGGGATAGTTACTCCAAAATTAAGTATTTAGGCAGTGCCACATAAGTTTTCCCAGGGAATTCCTGAATTAAATTTGCAGAATCTCTGTCCTGGCATTTTGCCTCATTAGTATCTGTAAAGTTATTAATAATCAATAACCAAATCAGAGTAGGTAAATACACGGGGGCATCTCCTGCTATTGATTTTGGGGCAGAATACCCTCTGAAATCAATGGAGGGCTTTGCTTAAAAAGCAGTCGCATGATAAGGGCCACATTTCTTAAACAGAAAGAAGCACAAATCCAATATGAGTTTATCTACCAGCTCTGTCTCCCAAACCTTATGTTTCTGTCTTCTCAATCCCATTTTCCTGCAGTACAACCCCAGTAACTCCCACTGACTTCTCATCAAAAGTCAAGTCTTATTTTCTATTGCTACTCTTTAAAGGGAATTAGGCAGCTGTTGTGACCGTGCGTTTGGAGATACGGATCTGGAGGTTCAGGTTATTCTGCCTTTTGGCTTAGGACTGATATGCTGGACAGTCAGTCTGTGTGAGTGACAGACCAATTTGTTCACTTTTGGAAACTTTTTTCCCTTGATTTTTAAAGGCTTCCATTTGGTAATGGTTGTATTAAGCCAGTGTTTGTAATTGAAATAAGAAACTGAAATAAGAAATGCCTCATCCGGCTAAACTACGTTTACCACTCAATGCCAACACTTTAAACTGCAAAGGCCATCCCAAATCATAAAGCCCTCTTCAGCCACCCAGCAGCTTAGGGATCAGACACTGATTTAACTCTGGACCCCATCCAAGGCCTCTGCAAGTCTACTTGCTGGCTTTTCTTGACCTGGCAGATGCCCGAGAGTCACTCTAAGGCTCTTCCCCGGGTTACCTTGAACACACAGCGCTTCCTTTCTCTGGCCAGTTTCCTTACGCTGCCACACGCGATGACAGCTTTCTTCGCGTCTGAATTACTGCTCACGTTTTCGGCTTGACAAACGGCACCGTAATCCCTTTTTATTTTTTCCAAACTTCCCAATGAGGCACAAAGCTGGAGACCCATTTCTCAATCCAGCAACATCTCTGCTACCAAGGCTGCCAGCTCCCGCACCCCCGCTGCAAACACTGTGCTTAAAATCAGTTTTGCAACAGAAACGTTTAGGAGGGGAGCAGACCTTTGAGTATGACCCCAAGATTTAGACTTACAAAATTCAGGAGAGGTGGCATCAATCCTCCGTGTAGATGCTTGCTCCGTGTCTGCTGCGGTGCTGAGCGAGGCAGCTGGGCAAGGAGAAACCAGACAGGTCAGCGTAGACGTCAGCTACAAAAATCTTTTGGCACGGGGAAGAAGTCTTTATCCCCTTAGCTGGGTTGCAGCTTTTTCAGGCTCGAGGCTGAGCCCCGGCTGAGATACGGAGAGTTTGTTCTCCCCCTGAACTCCTGATCGCGACCACGGGCTGCACCTGCAGGGGAAACCCACCGGGGAGCCGAGATACCGACCTGGTGCCTCCGTCCCGCTGAAGCCCTTCTGCCGCGTCTTCCCAGCCCGTGTCTCTGCGCCAGCGAGACTCAGCTAGCTCAGGTGTGCTCGCTTGCGTTAGACCTGTATTTCCTTTCCTGGGAATAAATTTTGTGGCAGCTGTTGAGCAAGATCCACTTAAGTTTGGTGCTAAAGGCAACCTGCCCCATCCGCTGCTCTCCTGGAGAAGGTCCATACACGGACCCGACAGGAACGGTGGGAACTTTCATCTCAAAAGTGCAGAAAGCACAAAAGCAGCATCATTCCCTGTGCTCCCGCCTTTCTCCAAGCAGAGAGGGTAGTCTTCAGGGAAAGAAAAATAAGGAAACCACAAGCTGGAGCCTCGGACACGGCCAAAGGAAGCCAGTGGAAACATTCCAGCCAGGAAATAAATCCAGCCAAGCCATAAAATGCTTCACTCAGACACCTTCCCTGACACCACCGCGGGCCCCCTGCACTATATCCCACACTGCCAGACTTGCCACATATAAAATCGAGGCAAGTGACCACAAGCATAAAAAAGAGTTATGCTTTGCTGCGGTGCATCTCGAGCACTCCAACAGGGCAGCACCGCAAGGAGAAACGGGGTTTGTCCCTGTTTCCTTCAGGAAGAGGTTTTGACCAGCAAACTACCCATATTATATCCATGGCAGAAGTGGCCGCTACACAGCGAAAGAAGCCCAGGGGACCTTTTGCAGGGGCAGATCTTCCAGGAGAGCTCTTCATTCACCAGTTACAGACCCTTGCCCAGGATGGGTCACCTCGCTCTCCAGTCGTGGGTATGCTGTGTCTCATATTTCTGGAGGGTTTGGGTGTTGGGGATCCCCATCCGTGTTTGCCCTAGACTTTCTAATTGCACTGTTATCCACTGCTTCTCTCAGGTTTTCTTCCTGGCTTCCCACCAGGACTAGGGGTGTTTCCGAGGATGTGAGAGGAAGCTTGGCCAAATCTAGCTTGATCTTTGTGGATTACGGATGGCAAAGGGGTCTGCCTGGTATTTCCGACTGGCCGAAACCATCCAAGGGAACCTTCCCCAGCAGTACCTGTGAACCTCTAGAAAACTAGAAGGGTTCTGTGAAAATTCAAAGTCACCCTCAAAAAAAAAAAAACTATATATCACCTCTGCTGGTTTCAAATGATAAATGCACCCACCGGGACCTTTCTCCAGTCCTGTGTTCACAATATACGTCCCCTCTTCACTCTGTAGCTGTAGTAAAGGATGAGAGCCAAGCTTGAACACAGCGATGACCTTACAAAATCCAAAATGAGAACAGTTTCTCAGTTATGTTTCACCAGCAGACCTTTCCAAATAACTGATACATCTTAGACCGCTCACGTACACACCTGAAGCTGCTCAGAAATAAGCTCTCGCTGCCTTTTTGCTACAGACACATCAACACTTCAGAACATAAAAATAAAGCACCCAAAGCTCCCGAAACTCTTATTGCAAATAATCTCACTGCCAGAAGAAAGGCAGCGTGATGTTTATCAGAAAACTGGGTTCATATGTAGGACCTTTAGCATCTTCAGATGAAAGCAATCACTCCACAAAGAACAGCAAGCCTTCGGTGTGAGAAGGTATTTACCTTCACGGCGCTGGCCCGGCTTGGTGTGCCCCAGCAGGCTGCCAGTGATGCAAAACCGAAAACACTCCGTGCACAAAGTTTCCAACGGGTTCTTTTTCTGTAGAGGTTTCCCTTGTTTCAGGAAGGAATTTGGGATCAGTCAATGAAAGAAAGAACTATGCCTGCTCCTTCAGGTCCTGTAGAAACTTAGCAAGGAAAAGAGAAACTTTTTGTAACCTGAAGAATTTAGGAAATTAAGGCCAGTTCTGGCAATGCTGAGGCCACAGCTATGCCATGGGATCCGGGAAGCATCCGCCTCCTGTGTGTTGGTATGAAGCTTAAAAAATAAGCAGCCCTCACAGGTGGATTAAACCCAGACATTCTCCTGCAGCCACCAGAAAAATAACACTTCGGTTTTTTAGGAGCCAGATGTTCCCCACACAGAAAATGCTCAGGATTTGTAACAGCTATGCCAGACTCTGCAGACCTGTAGTGGTCTTCGGTCAGAGGGAAAATAGAGCAAATAGAAAATACATGGGAGGAAGCAGGGGAAAAAGCTTCACTCCACATCCTCAGCTGTAGAAATGTGTTTGGAGTAAGCCTTGAAGGCTGCAGCTCCTGTAGGAAACTGCACCGTCTCTCGTTGAAAATAAGACTGATATCGGTGAAAATATGTTCCACATCAGCTGTCGAGTAATGGTTTTGAAACCTTAAACAGAGAATACATTTGCAGCTATTAGCACGATATGGTCATGGTTTGTATTTGAAGGTGAAACCAGTTTGTAAGGAGGGAAAGAAAACATTAATTCTATTCATCTTGAAAGTTACTTTAACTTTTCAAAATGCTATGGTAAATTTTGAAACTTTAAAATTAGTTTCAAGATGAATAGAATTAATGAGTGAATTAGAACTGGTACAGAATTGCAATAAATAATATTCCAAACCTTTTAATAAGCTTTGCAATGATTAAAATGAATGGGTTTTTTTTTTCTTTTTGCTATAAAACTGGAGCTCTTTTAAGTATAAATTGTGATAACGACTCAAGAATTTCCAGCGTCAGGTTTTTCCATTACATCTCAGCTTCCACAGTTGATCTAAGGCTTAAAGAATAACATTCAAGCCTCACTTTCTAATGATGAGGTGTTTGACACAGAAAGCAATCCTAATAGAGAAGGCTGCTTGCCCGGTGATTGCTGGCGAGTAGAGCTGACAGAGACAAAGAAACATTTTTCTACCAAGTCTCCTAACGAAACCTCCTCCTCGGACCTGGGACTGAGAGCTGTGAACGGGATTCCTGTTGTCAGAAGCACTTGGCAGATCAGACCCATGTTTGTAACACTGCCAGTATTTGTTGTAAGTCTTCCTTTTAACCAAAAAAAAGAAAAAGCACAAGATTTTTAGTAATGCTGATTGATGGAGCCCTAATACAATTAATACAGCTATACCAGATTATGATACTGCGGGTCTGGTTCAACACAGGAAAATTCTCCTTTGAAACCAGGTTTGGAAAATTTAAAACTTCCTTGCCCACAGCTCCTGCCAAGCCTTTTAAGTTCGCAGCCTTTCTGAGTTTTTCTAGGATACGTTTCCATCACCGCTGAGGCAGCTGCCGCTCTCCTGCGAGTGGTTCTTCAAAAGCCTTGCACCAAGTTCTGCCTAGACAATTTCCTGTAAATTCATTATTTCCAATGTTGGGGAAAAATTCATCTTGACATCAAAAAGCGCTGTAGCAAAAATGTCTTTTCCTGTTTGTTGAGCCCCTCTCCTCTGCGTGCCTTGGGGAGAGGCTTTGCTCACAGACACTCCCACTAGGACAGCTGCCCATCTTCGTCTGCAAACACAGCCCCTGCCACGGCTGGCTGGAGGACACCCTCAAAGACTGTTTCTTCTCCTGTCCCTCTTGATAGCCTTCGTTCCTGCTTCTCCAGGTAGCTCTGTACCCCTCAGTCACTTCAATGCTGCAATACTGCACATCCCCGGTTGAATTTTTCTCTGCCGGTGCCCCTCTGGTGAGTCCTACCAGTTCTATGTTCCAGCTGGGAAGGAGATGCCCCAGGCTGGCCCCCGCTTGGGCTGGCCGTGCTAACCTCCTGAGATGGTCGCTTTCTCTGCGGGAGAAAGGTCAGGACTTGAGTCTGGTCTCTCCAAACCGGTTCCCCATTTACAGCAAGAGCGTTTGACCTGCTAATAGCCTCCATCACCATCTTCCAGATCAACACCTTTCCCCTGAGGGTATTTGCTGCCCCGGGAGCTCCGCATCGCCCCTCTCCCACCCCTGCTCTCTCTCTGGGATCTTCGCTCAGTGTGACGAAGTGGGTGCTGCTGTCTGGCTGTGACCACGTCTCCTGGGCACCCACCACGCTCTAATGAGCTTCTTTGTGATGCTGAGATTCATTTTCAAGATCCATCACATCTCCACGGCTTGTTTCTCCTGCTCTCTCCAGCAAGACACCACATGCTCCTCCCCAAATCCCCCACTTTCCACTTAGTCAGTCGTTCCTCCAATATAGCAAAATACGATCCCGCTCGTTTGGCTTTCAGCTCCGCTTCCCCCGCCCTAGATGCGAGGATGCAGCCTGGACTGTGTTTTCTTTATTTCTTAGTTTTGCGTGAGAGCCCGTAATCCACTCAGAAGCAGTTTGTAATAATTCTGCATAGGAAACACCACTCAAGATAAATTGCGTCACGTTAACTTCCCGGGCGCTCGCTGTGCTGAAAGCCAGGCGGCGGGGAGGACGGAGCCGTCTTCCAGGTGTATTTATTTCACTAGCCTGGACAGCTCGTAATCGCAGACAAACTGTTTGTCCTTGACTCCTGTCTCAGCAAAGGAAGACTGAACTTCCCACAACACGATCCATATCACATCAGATTTTATATATTTCATAACAGCCTTTTATTCTCCTGTCTTTGTTCATTTATTTATCAATCTGACACTTTGCTAGATATGTCGCTGTCTTTCTTTTTATTCACCTGTCATTATCTCCCGCTCACATGTTATAATACTCACCTTTTTTATGTATATTAAAAGTAAAAAGCCTCTTGCTCTGTGCCTTTTCACTGTGGATTTTCTCTGTTGCACTTAAATAGCAATAGAACGGATGGTTTGCAAATCCTTTCTGACTTTTAGTGATATAAATCGTCGCTATTCGGAGCTTCCAGCTTGCCTTGAAGCACCGAAAGGCCCCGCTGCCACACACGTCTGCGCAGCTGAAGTCACGCATGTGATGCTCTCCGGGCTTTCGGGACCAGGTCTATGGAGAGGGAACTCAGGAGCGGAGCAGAATAGCATCATAAACACCCAGGCACCATAAATAAACATTTACCAGCTTTCCATGATCTAATCCACTGTGTTAACCCGCGATAAATCCCACGGGAGGGAGTCCGAGCAGTCTTCCCTACTGCCACTCGCGGGGGCTCGAAGCCGGCGAAGGCGATGCGGTGTACGGCGTGGCTCGCTGCGCGCGGGCGCGGAGCTCAGCCTACTCCTTTAAAAGAAAAGTTGGCTCAAAACTTATAGCCAAATAAAATCTTCCTCTGCTTTTCCTCGAGCATTTTACAAAAGCAGTTAGATTATTCCATCCTGAATTTTTACTACCATCACAGAAACAACTAAAAATATTTAACTTGTTTGTTAAAATATTTAACGTGATTTTGACAGTTCACCAGCTGTTTAAAAGTAGCTAAAAAGGATGGCAAAGGCTGTTGCTGAGTTTAATAAATACGTGTGTGTGTAATGTTTGTTATCTGAGAAGTACATTTAGATGTCTGCTTAGGTTAGTATCACATATGCTAGAACACATGTTCCTATTCTGGTACACATCTATAATTGTGCCCATTTATCTTATTGTAGTTTAAAGTACCAACAGGATAAATAAAGGCACTGTCTATTTTACTTTGAGAAAGAGAGGGACCAGGCTATTTAAGTCAGTGAGAAAATATAAAACGCTGTAGATAAAAACTTTCAGGGGTGGGGAAAATTACTTTTTAAAATAACACAATCAAGGACATTTTTGCTGTGCAAAGATTTTGTTAGAATGAAGCAATTCAAAAGCCTCTACAAAATGGATGGTAGGACGCGAATAGCGGCAGAAGCAGGGAGGTATTCCGCCCGTGTCCTTTTTTACAGACATTTCTAGGCATTAATTTTCCATGTCTATTAAAACAAAATGCTCTCGCAGATTTACTGTCCCATGGCACAGGATCCACGCACAGGCAAGGGATGCCAGTGCTGCAGGCGCAGGCAGGCGAGGGTGAGGAAGACGTGGAGGAAGCACGGGCAGGGCTAAGCCTGCAGCATGGCATTGCCACACTCGGTGAACCCGGCAGGACAAACCCCTCAACGCAGAGCAGAAGCGATGCCCATACACCAATGCCAGCTGGGGGTCCTTCTGGGACGCCTCACGTACGTCACAGGTCAGGGCTGGGGACACTGTCTACACGTAGCCCTGCTCGGGATCAGAGAGGAGCTACCAGGACTTGGCCTTGCTCCAGATTTTTCTGGTCTTCGTTGAACACGAGGTGAGATTTGCTGAGACAGCATGAAAATGCTTACCTGCCCCGTAGGCATCCTGAAGACAAACAGAACCAGGGTGCGGTTTTAGGTCTTTCAAAGCAAATCGCCTTCAAGATACACCCACCCCAGACTGACCTCTCACGCCTGGTTCCTCTAATCACTGCCATGTAAATCCAGATGTGGAAGGAAGCAATCAGCCCTCACTAAAGCCAGAAACAACTGGCCCAACCCCTGACATCAGCCACGACGTGCAGAGCAGGGAAATAAAACAGATGAGGAATCCAGCGCTTTGTGGTTTGGATTTGTGAAAGCAATGATAAATTAAAAAGGATTTAGGAAAACTCTAATTGCGGGAATCAGTCTTGAGAGACAGAGCGAGACTCACAGACTTCTTTGATGTTCCATCCATAGAAGTCCTCAAATTACAGAAGGAGAATCGCTTTGCAGCTTGGAATAAACTGACAGTCCAGAAATACACTGAAAACCAGTCACTGCGCTTCAGTGAGAAGCAAAGACAAAGTGCCAGTGGCAAAATGAACATTAAAACCAAGATCACCGGACACACACAAAATGTGTTTTGAAGGAGACGCCAAAAGAGTTTGATCATACTCCTGACTAGACATGACTGCTCCCAAAACCAACCTGGTGGTCCTGGATTTCCCAGAGGTGATTTTTCTGGCTTCTTGCTCTTGCAGATAAGGTTCATGAAGGGAGCCTCGGCAGGACAAATGAGGCTGCTGAGGTCCCCCAGTTCCGATGTAAACTATTTGAAATCAAGTAGAAATGCGAATGAAGGGGGCTAGGGTACTGATTTGTCAGCCTGAGATGAACTGCGCCAGTTGCATTGAAACATCTCCCCTAACCGCATCTTGGGAGAGTGCGTGAGCAACGGTGATGAAGTGGACAGTGAGCATCAGTAGCTGGATCTGCTTAAAACTTGTAAGGGCCTCATAATCTTTTCTTACCTAAACTGATCAAAAATAAGTCCAGTGGAGCACTAAGGCTATTTTCACCGCACACACACAGTCAGCATCAGGCAAGGCAAGAGCCATCCTGGAGCACACTATGTGCTCTAAGAACATCAAAGCTATTTTACGTGGAATGAAACACGATCTTGCAGGAGCTTCTTGCAGCCTGAGTTATGCACCAACCCCGGGTGACAATTCCAATTACACTGGGAAAAGCAATCCCAAACTGGGTTTTGAATTCCTAGGTGTAGCAAGAGCTGGAAGCCCGAGGAATGCTTCTAAATCACCCATGTGTTACGGATCATCACAAATGTGCCAGCATTGCTGGAAGTCTTGCAAATGACAGAGGCTCAAATGAGGGCTCTATCCTGCAAAATAAAGAGTGGTGCCAAGACCGCAGCTATTCAGACGCCTTGCCAGAACAAACCACCTTGCGAGAGCGAGCCCTTGGCTGCCAAAAGAAGAGCCGTTCCTGGAGATACAGGGATGGGGAAGAGGCGGCCGTGCTGAAAGCGCCGCTGGAGGCTCACCTCCTTCCAAAAGGAAAAGGCGACGTTAAAAAGAGAGATAGGCACATCAAGAACGTTATTTTTAGGAGCAGAGCTTCCAGTGCCTCCAGCTGTCTCCAAGGCTTTGGGGCGCTGCAGCCAAGCCAGGGTTCCGCCGTGGGTCCGTGGGTGCCCGCTGGGGACGGTGCGTGGGGAGGAGCGGAGGGGAGGGAGGAGGGAGCGGGGAGGCGGGAAGGAGAAGGAAATTGTGCCGTGTCCTTCTCTTATGCCAAAAAATGAAAAGAATCTATAAACCCCCTGTTTTCAGAATATAAAAAGGTTGTGAAAATAGGACTCCAAGGGCTCTGCAAATGATTATGCTAATTAGATCCAGGGCTATTCAATAGCACTGAAGTGATGCTCAGGAATTTTGAACTACAGTTTTTAGTGTGATTACAGATCATATTAAAATTCTATTAGTCTTCGCTTAAGTTGTGAATAAGTGGGACGGAGTAACGGGTCCATACGTTCATGAACCCAAATACTTTTAAAGTAGCAGACATTTTAGAGTCAAAATACTCCCCTTTTAAAAATGAAAAGAAGCTTTATTTATGTAACCACACGGAGTGAAACCGCAAGCGGTGAAATATTCAAAGACTACTGATTTTTCCACATGGGCCCAAGTTTTGAGTGTTGTTGTAAAACAATATTTGTAATTGTTTTCGCCTTGCTACATAGTATAATTGAGAACTCAGAAGAGAAAACTTTGTAGCAAAATCTCTTTTTGTTTCTGCCTTGCAAATGATAAATTGTTAATGAGCACCTGTTACAATGTTAATGAAAGTAAGATCTGTATGTAAATAAAGAAAATTTAATAACTTAACAAGGTGGATTAAAATTCCCAACCTGCTCCTTGCTAATCTAATGCCAAACACCAAATAGTTGCTATCTAAGCAGGAAACTAGTTAATGTATTCACCTCCGTGTACTTTTCAAACTATAATTAATATTTTAAAAATTTATAAAACTGAAATCATAGGTTTGATTGTAACAAACAAAATATCTGCCTTTAATCTACTACAAAAGGTTGGCGCAAATCCCCCTAAATGATACTAAAATGTAAACCACAAGGCAGCACTGAGGAATTGATTATGTTTAACTTCTTTTGCATTTGTCCTAATCACATTCTTTATAATTGTATTTAAAATTACTCCAAAACAGTTGATTGGTAATTCTGTAGTGCAGAAGAAATATGGAATGAGAACATTGTTTCCTTGGAAGAAAAAAAAAAATCCTGTTATAAATAACTTTCAAGGTATGTCCTCTGGACATTGGGTGAATATTAACACTTGACAAATGGACATTTGTTGGTTTAAACTAAAGTGAAAGTTACTGAAAGGGAAGAAGCGAGGCTCTTATTTCTTAGAGAAGAAACTCACTCATGTGCTTTCTCTCCGAGCCCCAGCCAGGGTTTTGCAGCAATGCCCTTTTCCCCATCCCTCCTCCTTCACACCCCACCGACTCCTACGGCTGCCCCAGGCAGGGCCGGTGGTTTCTGCACTGACTCGGTGCAGCCTTGGAGGGCTGGGGCTGCTGGTGGAGCCCCACAGCCCGCGTTAACCCCAGCCCTGCAAGCGTGGCCTCCCTGAGAGACCTCTGCTGGCAGGGACTTCTGGAGGTCCTTCATCCAACCTCCTACCCCAAGCAAGGTCAACTTCAAACCTAGACCAGGTTTCTCAAAATCCCAAGGATGGAGAGTCCACAGCCTCCCTGGGATGCTGTCTCAGGGCTGCACCACTCTCATGGGAAAGCTTTGCAGGGTTTTTTTCCCCTTAAAACCAGTGGGAATTTCCCATTGCAACTCCCCTCCTGCCCTCCTGTCGGGCACCTCCATAGCAGTCTGTAGCTACAGCGGGGAGATGGAGCAAAGGAAGGTGCATCTTCCCTCTTCCAGTCTCTCTCCCCGTGGGCCACCATGGCCACACACTCAGTTTGCCCATTTAAAAAACTGGTATCCAAGTCCTTCCTACCAGTAATACACTTCTCTCCCTCATCTCCTCAGCTCCAGGGCTTTTCTCCCTGTTTCAGAGAGGTGGCCTGAAACACAGAGGGAACAAGGGGTTTTGACAAGACCCCAACGTAAGCCCACAACCACCCTGTGGGAAGCGCTGCATGGACACGTAGGAATGACACGTGGATCTAGGTTGGCTCTCACTCCCTGGACCTTCCTCTTCAGTTACTCCGAATGTGGAGACCTGGATACAAACGCTGGTGCTGGCAGTCCATGACCACTTGTGATGGGTCTGGTCAGCATCCTCCCATGTCAAAGCAAACACTGCCACTGTCCATGGGGGAGCGAGCCCCAGAGGAGATACCACAAATGACTATCTTTTTTTTAAATTTTGGATAATATACATGCATACTCTGTCCTTTAATTGGGAAGCACTTCACGGGTCTGCACTTAATCAAGATGGATACCTCATTAGAACATCTCCCAGGGAACCAGTTTAGCCTAACAACAGCAAATCGCAATGCTGCTGCTTAATTGGGACAATTTTTGCAAAGTCTCCACTTAATGGAGACATATTGGGCCAATGCCAGGAGTTAAGTGGTGTTAAATGAAATAGGTGCAAAACTCCAACTTCTTGTCTTTTTTATATAAAGATTGCCAGCTAAAAATGTAAATAAATAAATGCTAAATATTTAGGAGTAGTGACTTCTGGTTTACTTTTTTGGTTGCATACAGTGCTGTCGAGAAATGTGGACTTCTCAGGTCTGTACTGATTCCTACCTCCAGTTATAGCCTTGATGAGCAGAAGCTTTTCTCCTGTTGCGCTTGGACAGCACATAGCACCTCTGGGTCCACATCTATGACAGAAGATCCTGGTTTTGCCTATCATAATCAAGACAAATTGTCACCCTCTCCTTAACCTTCCTGCAAAGGTATCTGTATAACCCTAAGAGCAGGTCTATATGGGAGCCAACACCTTAACCCTGGAGCCCAGTAAATGGACGCCAAGGTCCCCAGTGGAGCATCCCAGACGTACAATCACATACGGTGATTTCTATGGTCCTGCCATCCAAGGACCTTAGTGCCCTGGTTTAGGGGTCAGAAATATGTGTCTTCCACCTAAATGACACAGAGAACCTAGTAAATGGTACATTCAAGCCCATGGTGGGAAACTTTCTCCCATTTCCATGAAGTCAGGTCTGTCCCGCTAACCCAATGTTGCACAATTTGCCTTGAACGGTGCAGCACCACGTGCACACCACCAGTGCGGTGGGAAGGCTGGTCTGGGGGGTGAGGTCCTTGCTGGACACCCTGGGCACCCCTGGTTTTGGCAAGAGCCATGACAGAGGGTCCGACAACCCGCTTACTTGCCCACGTCTCATTCCTGGGACCTGCTCCCACGAAGGTCAGGGTCCTCCTTCTCTCGGGTTCCCTCCCTGCACATCGGGGGCTGCCATCGTGCTCTCTTTCCCATTTTTCTTTGGAAATTCAGCTGCTGGGGCAGCGGTGTGCTGTTCCGTACAGGGTTAGCTTCTGGGCAAAGGCTGCTGACAAATAAAGTAATCACACTAACGACAGGCGCTTCCCAAACTCGCTCAGCCACCGAGCACGCTGGGAACAGACACCCAGAGCATCCTCCAGAACGTAAAACCAAGCTCCCTTCAAAATGCCTTTCCCATGGTGTCTTAGATCCCCTTAGATATTTCTGAGTGTTAACATTAGCTGATGAACAAGCCTGAGAGGCATCAAAGCGGGTTTTTTTTTTTCTCCCCTCATCATTAAGAGAAGCTGTTTTACAGGTAGCTGAGCAATTTGAAGGAAATAAAAGGTGTGTAAAAATTGTCTGTTCAAGACATTGACTCAGTAACCTGTAAAAGATTTTAGTTAAATACATTTCCTCGGGACTCCTACAGTCTTTGACTGAAAGTGTTTTGTACATAAACAAACAACAACGCTCCTTCCATCCATTAAAACCCACCAGTCACTTTAATACATCACAGCGTAACCATTTAGCTCAGTCATTTTTCATTGTTTGACCTCACTTTTAATTAGAGACTAAATTATTAATGCCATTTGATAGGAGACAAACTACTTGGGAGTGCTGCTGTTCTCTAGGCCAGCTCTCAGAAACTACACACTCAGATTTTGTACGTTTCAAATAAAACACAAGTGGCCAGAGGAAAAACAATTTACATTTACAGCTCCTACAAACCCAGCATCCATCAAGAGTTTGGTGCTTAAAAAAAAAAAAAACAAAACACAAACCTCATGCTGTTAACAGTAGACTTTTAAAAATCAGCAAGAAAATATAAAGTTCCCCCAGAGAGAAACTCCCTGGAGATTTTTCAAGAAGTTCACAAGCTCTGGAAAAGTAGTTGCCGGATCCTGTAATCACAGCGCGTAGGATCGTTTAAAGAAGTTAGTGGTGTATTTTCCCCGGCACGGCTTTGATGTAGAGGTTCCTAAGGCGGGAAGATGAGCCTGCAGAAATAGGAAAGCTGAAGGTGATTTAAAGCCAGAGAGCGAGAGGGCACGGCTGCACCGGAGACCCAGCGTCTGAGCCAGCTTAGCTGACACCAACAAGCCCCGAATCGTTCCCAAGCGGGCAAGGTCAGCGCGTAACGTGCCCATCACCGGGGTGTTTGATCCCTTGTAAGCACTGACCTGGTTTCTCCACTCCCGGCGCTTTCTCTCTGAGGGCAAGGAGCGCTGTAAAACAGCGATTTCTCTAACGCCGGGGCAAACACGACGTCCTGCTCACAGAGAGAAAGACCTGGCGTGAGGTCCTCCTCCGTAAAAATAAAGACCAGGCTCACAGACGCCATCATGAAGGAGAGGACAAATGTGGGATCCTTGGGACAACTGCAGGGACTGGACTTGCTCTCCCTTCCTGACAAAGAGCCTGAGCCCACGCTCTTCCCTTCCCACTAAAGCCAAGCCTGGGGGACCCCCCATAAAAACACTTTGAACTGCCACATTGGGTAAAGATTATCAATCCCCGCTTGCAGGTGCCGCTGAATTCACCCCAGGGGTGTGTTTAGCCATCGTCTCCTTTATTTGGGGTTCTTAGTGATTCCCAGGACTGAGCCAGCCTCGACCCTGCATGGCAGCAGCGCAACGGGGCTCAGGACCGCGCAGAGCAGCCTCCCAGCCGGCGGGAGCCCCGGGGGCATCCGCCCTTCCCAGGGCATTTAGGAGCCGACAGCACGGGGCTGCCGGGAGCTGGCGAGGGGGTCACGCTGCGATAAGGTGGTAGAAAAAACATACCGAAACCTTGTAAAAACTGCAACTCTGGGAGCCAGATAAGGAGCTGGGGACGCATTGAGGGAACGATTTCTCCTGCAACGGTCGTCGTCAGCGAGATCCCTTGCTGTGTTAGACAACTGTTTAGCTGTTTTCCGCACGACTGTAGTATTATCGAACAAGAATGTAAGTTTTCTGTACTGCTGCTAACAAGCGGAGCCGCCAGCCCTTCCCACACCCAGCTCCCTTCGCCACCTTCGGTTGCTCTGACTTAGACCCAAATCTCTCCTGGTTCTCCCCTGTTGCAGTCGGGGGTGAAAGCCCTGCACACCCTCACGAGGGAGAGGGATGCTCCGCAGCTATTACACAGCGTTTGCTGTCCGTACCAAAGGCACAATGCAAGTAACAATAATGTTTCTGCTTATTTGATGAAGTGGAAAACGTGATCTCCATGTTGTTGTTTAAAAACAGAACAAGAAATCAGTTTTTCAGCTGAACTCTCCTTTCTGCAAAGGGTGACGCCTGCCAAACCCATCTATTTGGACTCGTAACGTTTCCCTGGCACAGATTTAAAGATTTTCGTGTCCTGTCCTTCCACGTAAGGCATAAGATGTTAAGTTCCTTGCCATCCAAATCCAGCCTTCAAAAACTCACTGAGTTAGAATTTAGCCTGCAATGCTATTGCTCTCAGGTCAGAATGTGGTTTTATTTCTGAGAGATGTGTCTCTTTTTGTTTTAGTAGGTTTCAAGCAGTTATTTTCACTTACTTCTAAGATACAGAAAAAAATGCTCCTTCTTCTCCCCCCCACCCTAAAAATGATATAATCTCCCCTGTATGTTTTCAGTGTAAAATAACCAAGTGCATATGAGGACTAATGGCCCTAAAGGAGCTGGCTAGATCTACTCACTCAATAATCCATGCTTTCAAAAGGCCTGATTTCACAGTTACAGAGACACCCCTGAGCAGTTTTGCTGCGAGAGCGAGCGCTCGTAGCATCTCCTCTTCTCTCGACATGCTTCACCGGCTCCCGCTAATGTCAGTGAGGACCCCCGTGTACAGCTCCAAGAAAATCAGACAGCACCGGACCACGTCCTGCCCCTTGGATGCACATCCGCAGCTTCCAGTGGAGGTAATGAGACCCTCGCGGCATCCCGAGGGAGGGAAGCTGGTCAGGAGGATGGAGATGCTCCCGGGACCCAGCACGTCCAGCTCACCCTGAGCTCTGTCTGCGGACAGGGCGACGCACCCACGCGAGATGCTGCCACGTGGGAAGGACCCGGGGGATGGGAGCCCCTTCCTCCTCACCGGCGCTGGTCCTAACGCCAGGAGGGAGGACTGCAGGACAGAGGCTGGTAGCACAAAGCATCCAGAGTCCTTGAACGAACCCCCCGTTCACATTCATTTCTAATCTGCCGATGCCCTACGTCCAGTAGTCAGTATTTTAAATTGTTATTAAATGTCTTGGGGGGGATTATAATTTGTATGCCTGATTATACAATGGATATACCTATCTATCTCGTGGTATCACAAATAGCCATACCATAATGATGATTGAAATATATAATCCCCCCAAAGATGGTCAGAACAATTTAAACTTCCCTCTGCTTAATTAAGAGAGTTAGGGGATTAGGTACACGATTTAAATGCAGGGGAAGGTTTGGATTGTTTTTAAAACAGGATGGAGGCACAGGGAACCGGTGAGGGAGAAGTTAGTCCGCCTTGTCCATCCTTACACTGTCTCATCTCAGACAGACCTGCCTGCCCTTCTGCCTGCCTGCCTGGTACTGGGAGCTTTTTCTCCTTCGATGAGGATAGGAGAGCTCTTTTCCTCCCTATTTCCACTTTTGAACATCTCCAGTGACTTCCCAGTGTCTCCTGGGGAAACCACCGCAGCACCCAGCCTGGTGCCACCACGAAGGTGCCGTGGCCGCTGTGGCCCCATCCTTGTGACCACGGAGCACGGAGATACCCCGGGTTCCACACGGCCATACCAACCCGCCGTGCCCTGCTGCCTCCAGCCTTCCTAGCGCGGAGTGACAATGGCTTCGTCCCCCATGGGGGATGAGGTTTCTTTGGGTGAGCTCCAGGCGAAATGGGGCCCCTGAGCATTTCAGAAGAGGGTTAAAAAAAACAAGCCAAACTCTCCCAAGTTTCCCTTCCTTCAGCAGATCTTGGACCTGCCAATACTGCTCTGAGCAGAAGTGATCAGTTTGTCTTCTTCACACTGACAATAAATCCAATCACACCTTGGATGGGTAAATAGAATCGATTGAGTCCCTGCAGCACCATCCTCCCCTCGGCTCGGCGCCAGCCCCCTCTCCCTCATCAGCCATGCTAACAGGGAAAACCAGGCGGATTTCACTCCCCGCATTTACCTGCTGATTGCAGAGCCATCTTTGTCATTAGGGGTAAATTAATCAAGAGAGGTGAACGTTTTCGACAAGCCGCACTGTTTACTTTGAAAAAAACAGAAACAAAATTAGTGCAATACAGGGAGACCCAGACACTTGCTGGGCAGAGCGAAGGCGACATCGAATCCTTTGGAAAGCGAAATCACTTACATGTTATCGCTGACTCCCAGCACCACTGGGGAAGAGGGATCCCTGAGCAGGCAGGGAGCTCCGTGGGGTGCCGGGGCTGCCCTGGGCAGGACTCCCTGCACTCCTTCCCTGCGGTCCCTGCTGCCGGGACCCCCTGCCTGGGAAAGCCAGGGCTCTTGTGCATCACACACGAGCACCGGGTTGCTTTGACACGCTGATGCTCACCCCTCTCCGCTGACCACAGATGCCAGGCTGGGATGTCCCCAGTCCCTTCGCGTACTTCGGTCGCCCCTAGGCAGGGTCCTTCGCTCCAGGCCTAGCCAAACCCTCCGGCCTGGGAAAAAGGCGCAGAGAAGTTTGCAGCCATCCATAACTCTCTCGCTGGGTCTGACCAGATGCAGCTGAACCATCGTCTAGTTAAGAGGAAAAGATCAACCCGGATTTAAGAGGCAGCAAGGCCTCCATAACTCTTCCTTAGAGCACAGCCCAGCTGAATTTATGCTCCGCAGCGTGGCAGCGGGAAACAGACATAACTCGCAGCGATGGCGCTGCCCGTTCTGGGATGGAGGCTCTCGCCCCAGCCCCTTACGGGAAAGTTTCGGGGCCGCATCTGAGCTCCGGGGCGGGGAGTCCCGAGACGCGCCGTGCGGCTCCTCGTTCAGATCTGCGGCGCCCGTAGCAGGGAAGATATTTTTTTTTTCCTTTCTTCTTCTTCTTCTTCTTCTTTTTGTCTTTGAAATCTTGTCAGTATATCAACACACTTGATAAGGGCAGTGTTGTAGTTACACTTCTTTAATTAAGTGAATAATTAAAAAGAAGTTGATCATCAATTAGTTAATTAAATAATTAATCCATTTTACTTTCATACCCTTTTTTGTTAATCACTGTGGCTTCGGTAATGAGCCTCCTATGGGTTGCTAAGCAACTGCCTCTTCGTTTAAACAATCAGCAGCTGCCGCCCGTCAGCGCCCGTGTGAAGGGATGCGGTGGGGCTGCCGGGGGGTGCCGGGGGCCGCCCCGCCCGGGCCCGCCTGGGGGGCACGGACCCTCCGGGGGCTCGAGGGTTCGATCCCCGCCTCCGGCAAGTTCCCCCCCCCCCCGCTACCGCCTCGGGAACCGGTGGGGAAAGCCTGAATTCCTCGCAAAAGCCGCTGGAAAAGCGACGTCCGCGCGCTCCGCCGGTGCCCGGGCCGCAGGGCCGTGCGCGCCGCGGTGAGGAAGACTGCTGCCCCGCAGGAGGGAGGAAGGCAGGGGAGGTGGGGCCGCCCCTCCCGGCGGGGACCATCCTCACCCTCGACGGGCGCCCGGAGCGAAGGCTCGGCTTCCCCCCGCCGACACCCCGCGCCCTCCCGGGAGGCACGTCCGCTCCTCCCCCCCAGGTGCCCCGTGCCTCAGTTTCCCCGAGGGAGCGCTGCCCCGACGGACCCGCACAGCGCCGGGCCGGGGGGAGCCGGGCTGGCTCCCCCACCGCAGACGGCAGCTCCCCTTCCCTCCTCTCTCCCTCTTTATTCTCCCGAGTTCTTCTTTTTTTCGCTTTTTTTTTTTTTTAACCCCCTCTCCCTCCTCCGTTGCCAATTGTTTCTCTGCCCCGGGGCCAACCTGTAAATGAGATGTTACATCTGCACCGAGCTAAGTAAACACTTTATAAATGAATAAATAAGTGAATAAATAACGAAATAGTAATATCTGCGCCGAGCGGAGCCAGGCGCGGCGGCTCGGCCGGGGGAAGCGGGGCGGCGGGGAGCCGGGCCGGGGGGGGGGCGAGGCGAGCCTCCCCCGGCGCCCCCCGCACCCCCGTAACCGCTGCCCCAAGGCGCTTCCCGGGGGGGGGGTCTGAGCCGGCTGGCCCAGAGCCTCCCCCCTGGCAGCGCAATGCCACTGTCCCGTCCTTCCCCCACGCACCCCACTCCGGATCGTGTCCCCGGGAGGGGCCGGGGCTCGGCATCTCCCCCCGGGGCTCCCGGCCCGGGCCGACCCCCTCCCGGCCGCCCGGGCTGAACTTCGTAATTATAACGGATAACGAGAACAAATGCAAGAAGCACTCATTGAGTAACTGATATCAATTATGGAAGCAGGCTTTTGAGCCTGGAATAAATGATAGGGGAATTGGCCTGAGAGGGAGTGGGAACAGACATGTTATTATTTACGCCAGATTAAGAAAAGTATCCAATTTGCTGGCCATCTCCTTCCGCTGGGAATCGGCATCAATTTTATTATTGTTCCTCAGATTTTAATATTCTCTAAATGAATTACGATCGAGCTAGGTAGTTAGTCAATAGTTTAATGCAATTAATTAACTTCCCATCGCTTGGTTATCTCCGCCCGGGCCCCCGGCCCCGGCCGGCCCCACCGCAGGGCAGCAGTTTGTCTGCAGTAAATAAGGGTGCGGGCTCCGCTCGGAGCCGGCTCCGTGCGCCTGTGTCTCTGTGTGTGTGTGTGTTGACTCTTTGGTGTCTAGATTTTTTCCACTGTTCCGTGCATTGTACGACATAACTAGAACTGAAGCAGTACATTTCTTCAAACAATGCCTCCCCGATTCCATTTGTAATGGAATTGGAGGGAGAAAATGTAATTGTGTGTTAAACATGAGGCAGCCATACATGAAGATAAGCAGGGCTGAGTGACTGGATATGGAAATCCAGCGCGGGGACTAGATACTGGAGGTCTATTTTGGAGTTAAATGGCTCATAAAAATAGGAAGCTGGCGTTTATTTATTTATTTGCCCGAGCATCTATAGGGCTGCGCATGTGGCGCTGCGTTTCGGGGGGGAGAAATGCGAGGGGAAAGAGTGCGGTCGCTCGCTTGTGGGGGGCTGGTGGAGGGGTGGCGGGGTGCTCGCTGCTGAGGGAGGGTGGAAGGGGAAGGCGAGAGCAGGCGGCCCGTGGGCCGGGGCTCCCTGCCCGGGGACTCCCCCCCTCCGGGGCAGGTATCCCTTGGAGCCAACCCCTCTGGAGCAACTCCGGCGGCGCAGGTCGGGACAACAGTGAGCGGGGTTCCCCTCCCGGTTTGAGGGAACACGCCGGAGCGGAGGGGCTGGAGAGCGGAGCGCTCCGGGGATGCGCACCGGGGGCCCGGGGGTGCGCAAAGGGGGTGCACACGGGAGCCCCGGGGGTGCGCACAGGGAACCTGGGGACGCGCAGAGGGTGCGCACAGCGAGCAGGATCCTCTCGCCCGTGCAGGGCTGCAGGCGGAGCCGCCCCGGGGTCCCGCAGGGTGCCGAGCCCCGTCCCGTCGCGGGGCGCCCCGGCCAGGCTGGCGGGGCCGTTCCCGGGGGAGGCCGGCGGCCGGGGCCGCCCCTTCCCCGCCGCACATCTGGGAACGTCGTTAGGGCCGCCCCGCTCAGGAAGTTTTTCACACTTCACGTCTCATTAACCGCAGGTCTCGGATTCCTTGGGAAAGGGGGACAGGCGGGAGGGCGGCCGCGGCCGCCGGCACGGGGGGGACCGCAGCTGCCGGCCGAGACCCGGGGCCCCCGGGGGGGGCAGCACCCTCCGACCCCCCTGAGGCCGAGCTCCTCCGTGCGCGGAGCCGCGGCGCTGCCCCGGCCGTCGAGGGGAGCCCGGGGGGGGGGGGGGCGGGGCGCGTGGGGCAGGGAGGGAGCGCAGACACGGCGGGGGGGACCCCCCCCGGACTCGCTGCAAGCATCCCCCCCTACACCTCCCCACACCGCCCCGACGGGGCTCAGCCCCTGGTGCAGAAGGACCTGGGCTGCCCCGTCCCCCCCTTCTCCTCCCCCGGACCCCCCAGGGACGGCCCGAGGGTCCCCGGGGCCGGGGGCTGCCAGCTGAAATCACAGTCCCTTCTCCTCCCAGGGGCTCGGCGGCCCGGCCTCTACGGGATGCGGCCTTCTGGGGAGGGCGGCGGACCCCCCCAGCATCTTAAATGTTTAAAAAGGGTTTATTCTGTACTTACAGTGAGCGAAATTAAAAAGAAACAGCAAAATATTTGAAAATGAAGTGCATTATGTTTAATAAATTTAAAATGAACAAAGGCTGCTATATTGCCAGCAATATCATTTCTTGCCCAGGGGCATTAATAAAGACTGAAAGGTTTGGAAAAAACAATATTTTCTATTAAAATTCTACGGTGCGTTTCAATATTAAAAGGATAGGTGATGAATTTTCAGTGTTACTCAGACGGGGTCAGCGACTAATTTCATTTCTTTCTGGTCAGCATTCTGTCGATAATTAATCAAAAGCAGAGTTTCTTAATGAAACACTTTTCATAAGGTGATAATTAGCAGGAAAGACGCGGAGTGCAGACAGTCTCTGGTAGCTGTCTAATAACCAGAATGAAATCAGGGCCGGGTCCAGGGAGTTAAGCAAGAGCTCAAAAAAAAAAAAAAAAAATCCAAACCCAAACCAAAAAAAAACCCCAAATAAAAAGGGAGAAGAGGAGGAAAAGGGACGGGGGACCCGCCTTGCGCAAAGTCCCGAGAGAGGGTTGTGTTTTTCAGCCCGCTGCCGATCGCTTTTAACACCCGAGTCGGTGTAATTTCGCCTCCCGGGCCCCGCGGGGACCGGCCCCGGGTGGGGGCTCGCAGCGAAGGTGCCTTCCTCCCCCGCTCCCCCCCCGCATTGAGCTTCAAGGGAGAAATCAGTGCAGAGGACACGGTCCCCACCCGGGCCTTTCCCCGCCTCACCCCGCAAAAACGCGTGGAAAGAGTAAATGAAGTTAATGAAGAAAATTAGCAGCGATTAGTGAAAGCACCGGGGTCCGGGAGAGCTGGTGCCCCGGCCAGGAAAATGTCTGGTAACAATTACAGAGATACCCAGCGCATAAACAAAAGAAATTAGCCCCTGGAATGATATTAAACAGTGTAAAATTAACCGAAAGTTGTAATAAGTGAGGGATTAAAAAGGACCTGGCATTAATTCGTGGGTCTGAAGAGAGCCCAGCAGAAGGGGGAGAGAGGTGTGTTGAGCCTTTAATTAATATTTGGCTGGAGCATACCTTATTCATAATATTCATTGATGTAATTACTCCACAAACAGACAGGGATAATTTGTTTAGATAGATAAAAATAACCTTCAGGTGAGATTTGAAATACAAAACCAATCTATCCCTTGCATCTAGCCTGGCACTTAAACAGCAAACCTTTCAATGGGCTTTTTTCTCATATTAATATATTTTTTTAATCCGAACATGAATGACAGGTACCGCTTTCCTACGTCTCCGGGTTTTTTATTATGAAATTCTCCTGAAATGCTGTAAACTTTCAGATAAAGCTGAGAGGCAGGAGGCTGTTGAGTAGATGAGATTATTGATAGTTATTGAAAGTATCCAAATAGGATTTAGAAATCGGGCTCCTGCGCCTTTAATAGAATTCCAGATAATCTTTTATCACAACAAGACACCCATAGAATTATTTAAACAGATTGGACTATTCCAGCAGCAAATTTCAATTATTCTAATGCTTTAATAAATGTGTTGTGTGTGTATTAAATTCAAGCTTCTTAATCCAAATTTTACGATTTAACTGCTCTGATTTTTCATTACAGCTACACCCACATACAGCAATTTACTTTTTTTTTTTTTTTTTTTTTTTTTCCCCTTAGGAAACCGATGCCTTATCGAATCGGGCCCGCAAATAAAATAGAAAATAAAGTCTGACTGAAAAGTGAGTTCCGGACGCCCCAGACAGACAAATAAAGAGGAGGCTCCGCAAGCCCCTGCGAGGAGGGTGGGAGAGGGGAGCCCAGGTGGGAAACACGACGGGAGAAGGAGGAAAAAAGGAGGAAAAAAAAAATCAAAACGCAGGAAAATTAAGAGCGGAGGGCTGAATTGATGGGATCTGGGGGCTTTGTGGCTGGAACCTTTTGTTTCAATATTTATTTCCTCGGAGGTTAATACCTTTTTTTCTTTTTAAACGTGACAGCAGGTGAGAGGGAAAAGCGTGGCCTTCAAAATCTGTCAGCATCAAACGAACTAAAGGAACAGGATTATCAAACAGTGGGAGAGAAACAATATTTTAAATTATCATTAAATTATGGAGACAAGCTCTCGAAAGGAGGAGGGCACCAAACGGACCAGCGCCTTCCCCCGCACACACCCGCATGCACACGGGTGTGTTCACAAGCGTTCCTCTTTCTTTACATAAAGGAAAAAAAGAAGAATAATAAATAGCGAGGGGCGTCCTCTGTTGAAAGGGGAAAGAGTTAACAGGTTTTTAAATATTAGAAGCCCCGGCTAACGAGGCGGCCGCCGCCTCCGCCGTCTCGCAGAGCCGGGGGCTCTCCCCTGCCCGCACCCCCCGGGCTCCCCTCGACGGGGCCGCCGGCCGCGCTCGGGGATTTCCCGGCTCCGGGATGGAGCCGGCGGCATATGCAGATGCGGCGCTGATTAATTGTTTTCCATCATTTTCTTCGCCACCGCCG